>CM051235.1:331666987-337472215 GCA_027917425.1 Gastrophryne carolinensis | reverse complement strand
TTATATGGTCTTAAACAGAGGCTGCTTAGTCACAGAATGGGATGCCCCCCAAAAAAGATCCAGTAGTACTATGCCCAGCAAAAGTGTCTTTATCAGGCTAATTTCAAATATGATAAGAGCAAATGCTTATATGGTCTTAAACAGAGGCTGCTTTAGTCACAGAATGGGATGCCCCCCAAAAAAGATGCAGTAGTACCATGCCAGCAAAAGTGTCTTTATCAGGCTAATTTCAAATATGATAAGAGCAAATGCTTATATGGTCTTAAACAGAGGCTGCTTTAGTCACAGAATGGGATGCCCCCCAAAAAAGATGCAGTAGTACTATCCCAGCAAAAGTGTCTTTATCAGGCTAATTTCAAATATGATAAGAGCAAATGCTTATATGGTCTTAAACAGAGGCTGCTTTAGTCACAGAATGGGATGCCCCCCAAAAAAGATGCAGTAGTACTATGCCCAGCAAAAGTGTCTTTATCAGGCTAATTTCAAATATGATAAGAGCAAATGCTTATATGGTCTTAAACAGAGGCTGCTTTAGTCACAGAATGGGATGCCCCCCAAAAAAGATGCAGTAGTACTATGCCCAGCAAAAGTGTCTTTATCAGGCTAATTTCAAATATGATAAGAGCAAATGCTTATATGGTCTTAAACAGAGGCTGCTTTAGTCACAGAATGGGATGCCCCCCAAAAAAGATGCAGTAGTACTATGCCCAGCAAAAGTGTCTTTATCAGGCTAATTTCAAATATGATAAGAGCAAATGCTTATATGGTCTTAAACAGAGGCTGCTTTTAGTCACAGAATGGGATGCCCCCCAAAAAAGATGCAGTAGTACTATGCCCAGCAAAAGTGTCTTTATCAGGCTAATTTCAAATATGATAAGAGCAAATGCTTATATGGTCTTAAACAGAGGCTGCTTTAGTCACAGAATGGGATGCCCCCCAAAAAAGATGCAGTAGTACTATGCCCAGCAAAAGTGTCTTTATCAGGCTAATTTCAAATATGATAAGAGCAAATGCTTATATGGTCTTAAACAGAGGCTGCTTTAGTCACAGAATGGGATGCCCCCCAAAAAAGATGCAGTAGTACTATGCCCAGCAAAAGTGTCTTTATCAGGCTAATTTCAAATATGATAAGAGCAAATGCTTATATGGTCTTAAACAGAGGCTGCTTTAGTCACAGAATGGGATGCCCCCCAAAAAAGATGCAGTAGTACTATGCCCAGCAAAAGTGTCTTTATCAGGCTAATTTCAAATATGATAAGAGCAAATGCTTATATGGTCTTAAACAGAGGCTGCTTTAGTCACAGAATGGGATGCCCCCCAAAAAAGATGCAGTAGTACTATGCCCAGCAAAAGTGTCTTTATCAGGCTAATTTCAAATATGATAAGAGCAAATGCTTATATGGTCTTAAACAGAGGCTGCTTTAGTCACAGAATGGGATGCTCCCCAAAAAAGATGCCAGTAGTACTATGCCCAGCAAAAGTGTCTTTATCAGGCTAATTTCAAATATGATAAGAGCAAATGCTTATATGGTCTTAAACAGAGGCTGCTTTAGTCACAGAATGGGATGCCCCCCAAAAAAGATGCAGTAGTACTATGCCCAGCAAAAGTGTCTTTATCAGGCTAATTTCAAATATGATAAGAGCAAATGCTTATATGGTCTTAAACAGAGGCTGCTTTAGTCACAGAATGGGATGCCCCCCAAAAAAGATGCAGTAGTACTATGCCCAGCAAAAGTGTCTTTATCAGGCTAATTTCAAATATGATAAGAGCAAATGCTTATATGGTCTTAAACAGAGGCTGCTTTAGTCACAGAATGGGATGCCCCCCAAAAAAGATGCAGTAGTACTATGCCCAGCAAAAGTGTCTTTATCAGGCTAATTTCAAATATGATAAGAGCAAATGCTTATATGGTCTTAAACAGAGGCTGCTTTAGTCACAGAATGGGATGCCCCCCAAAAAAGATGCAGTAGTACTATGCCCAGCAAAAGTGTCTTTATCAGGCTAATTTCAAATATGATAAGAGCAAATGCTTATATGGTCTTAAACAGAGGCTGCTTTAGTCACAGAATGGGGTGCCCCCCAAAAAAGATGCAGTAGTACTATGCCCAGCAAAAGTGTCTTTATCAGGCTAATTTCAAATATGATAAGAGCAAATGCTTATATGGTCTTAAACAGAGGCTGCTTTAGTCACAGAATGGGATGCCCCCCAAAAAAGATGCAGTAGTACTATGCCCAGCAAAAGTGTCTTTATCAGGCTAATTTCAAATATGATAAGAGCAAATGCTTATATGGTCTTAAACAGAGGCTGCTTTAGTCACAGAATGGGATGCCCCCCAAAAAAGATGCAGTAGTACTATGCCCAGCAAAAGTGTCTTTATCAGGCTAATTTCAAATATGATAAGAGCAAATGCTTATATGGTCTTAAACAGAGGCTGCTTTAGTCACAGAATGGGATGCCCCCCAAAAAAGATGCAGTAGTACTATGCCCAGCAAAAGTGTCTTTATCAGGCTAATTTCAAATATGATAAGAGCAAATGCTTATATGGTCTTAAACAGAGGCTGCTTTAGTCACAGAATGGGATGCCCCCCAAAAAAGATGCAGTAGTACTATGCCCAGCAAAAGTGTCTTTATCAGGCTAATTTCAAATATGATAAGAGCAAATGCTTATATGGTCTTAAACAGAGGCTGCTTTAGTCACAGAATGGGATGCCCCCCAAAAAAGATCCAGTAGTACTATGCCCAGCAAAAGTGTCTTTATCAGGCTAATTTCAAATATGATAAGAGCAAATGCTTATATGGTCTTAAACAGAGGCTGCTTTAGTCACAGAATGGGATGCCCCCCAAAAAAGATGCAGTAGTACTATGCCCAGCAAAAGTGTCTTTATCAGGCTAATTTCAAATATGATAAGAGCAAATGCTTATATGGTCTTAAACAGAGGCTGCTTTAGTCACAGAATGGGATGCCCCCCAAAAAAGATCCAGTAGTACTATGCCCAGCAAAAGTGTCTTTATCAGGCTAATTTCAAATATGATAAGAGCAAATGCTTATATGGTCTTAAACAGAGGCTGCTTTAGTCACAGAATGGGATGCCCCCCAAAAAAGATGCAGTAGTACTATGCCCAGCAAAAGTGTCTTTATCAGGCTAATTTCAAATATGATAAGAGCAAATGCTTATATGGTCTTAAACAGAGGCTGCTTTAGTCACAGAATGGGATGCCCCCCAAAAAGGATGCAGTAGTACTATGCCCAGCAAAAGTGTCTTTATCAGGCTAATTTCAAATATGATAAGAGCAAATGCTTATATGGTCTTAAACAGAGGCTGCTTTAGTCACAGAATGGGATGCTCCCCAAAAAAGATGCAGTAGTACTATGCCCAGCAAAAGTGTCTTTATCAGGCTAATTTCAAATATGATAAGAGCAAATGCTTATATGGTCTTAAACAGAGGCTGCTTTAGTCACAGAATGGGATGCCCCCCAAAAAGGATGCAGTAGTACTATGCCCAGCAAAAGTGTCTTTATCAGGCTAATTTCAAATATGATAAGAGCAAATGCTTATATGGTCTTAAACAGAGGCTGCTTTAGTCACAGAATGGGATGCCCCCCAAAAAAGATGCAGTAGTACTATGCCCAGCAAAAGTGTCTTTATCAGGCTAATTTCAAATATGATAAGAGCAAATGCTTATATGGTCTTAAACAGAGGCTGCTTTAGTCACAGAATGGGATGCCACCCAAAAAAGATGCAGTAGTACTATGCCCAGCAAAAGTGTCTTTATCAGGCTAATTTCAAATATGATAAGAGCAAATGCTTATATGGTCTTAAACAGAGGCTGCTTTAGTCACAGAATGGGATGCCCCCCAAAAAAGATGCAGTAGTACTATGCCCAGCAAAAGTGTCTTTATCAGGCTAATTTCAAATATGATAAGAGCAAATGCTTATATGGTCTTAAACAGAGGCTGCTTTAGTCACAGAATGGGATGCCCCCCAAAAAAGATGCAGTAGTACTATGCCCAGCAAAAGTGTCTTTATCAGGCTAATTTCAAATATGATAAGAGCAAATGCTTATATGGTCTTAAACAGAGGCTGCTTTAGTCACAGAATGGGATGCCCCCCAAAAAAGATGCAGTAGTACTATGCCCAGCAAAAGTGTCTTTATCAGGCTAATTTCAAATATGATAAGAGCAAATGCTTATATGGTCTTAAACAGAGGCTGCTTTAGTCACAGAATGGGATGCCCCCCAAATAAGATCCAGTAGTACTATGCCCAGCAAAAGTGTCTTTATCAGGCTAATTTCAAATATGATAAGAGCAAATGCTTATATGGTCTTAAACAGAGGCTGCTTTAGTCACAGAATGGGATGCCTCACAGCAGACTTAAGATCAGTTCAGTATATATGCACAGTTAGTTAGTATAAGCAGCCTGAAAACGCTAACAAAGCCTGGCTGTCAGGCTGGATGAAAAAAAAAAAAAAAACTGACAGCCTCCGATTTTCCATTCCTTTCCCTGTTTTCCGCTGACTTTCTGTCTGTCTCCTGTCTGTCTCCTGCCTGTCTCCAGCCTGTCCCTGTCTGTCCCTGCCTGTCTAACTGTCTGTCTCTCCCTCAGCTACACAGCGTTCTGTCTCTCACGAATGCAATAGAGAAATGAGGCTGGAAAGCAAGATGGCCGGCCTTAAATACAGCTGTGACGTCACCGGGCTTGCTGGCTGCTGATAGGCTGCATGTGACTGTCCCAGCATACACTGCCCCAGCTTACATGTCTGGACATGTCCCGTCCGCCATCTTAGAATGCCTGTAATGTAAATGAATGGATGTTAAAGGAAAACTTCGAGCGATCGAATCGCGGGGAAATTCGGATTCGATCCGAATCGAATTTTTCCTGAAATTCGGATCGAATCCGGGTTCGTCCGGATCGATTCGCTCATCCCTAACTCAGATATCTGAAACTAGATAGATAGATA
The DNA here is from genome assembly GCA_027917425.1 of Gastrophryne carolinensis. NCBI lineage: Eukaryota > Metazoa > Chordata > Amphibia > Anura > Microhylidae > Gastrophryne > Gastrophryne carolinensis. The sequence continues at coordinate 337,467,253 of CM051235.1, read as the reverse complement.
TCCGAGATATCTGTCAAGCTCAAGAATTATTTTAAAGACTCTTTTTGTTGTTAGACCAAGCTTATTCTTCAACTTCCAAGAAACCTTTGAAAGACACTCTGTTTTTAGACCAAACCTGGATATGTGGTTGGGTGTAGGCATGGAACATTTCTGTATTGATCTTTAGATATGTTTTTACTTTCTTAATAGGAAGACTTTTCTAACTGATGTAAATATGATAATATAATAATTTGTTATTCACTTGTATTGCTGGATTCAGTGGCAACCTAGGCACCATATCTTTATATTGTTGACACTTGTATATCATGTTTATTATGTTACACATGTATTTAGTATAGCCTAGTGTAGTGTAAAAACATTACGACTGTTTGTGCTAATGCAGTATACTTTCTTTATATGCGTTTTTATTCTGAGGGCACTTCTATTTTTGGCCTAAGGAATGTTAAATTATATAATGCTGGAATTTTTCCATGTCAGTCTGATCTTTCTTGGAGTCAAAAACAAAGCAAAAACAAAGGAAAAATTAAAGTGGTTCAGTTCTTTCTTATTCTATCCAAGGCCCTTATTTAACAAGGGATAGCGCCAGGTAGCGACTGGTGAGCGAACGGTAATGACGGTCACCGCCACAAGAACGCCGGCTCCCCACCACAATCACACATTTATCAAGCCGATCCTGCTTAGCGACTGAGATAGCGCCAGATAGCGACTCATTCATCATTATTCCAGCCTCACCCCACAGCGCCAGCGAGCGACCTTGAACAGCGCCAGGTATGACCTCTCGCTACCTGGCGCTCTCCAATGCATTTCAATGGAACAATCTTTAAATATTCATAATTAATTGTTAATAATTTTTTTTTTTTTTTTTTAAATGTGATTATTTCTGTTACCACTTCTGCCATGTTAGATATTTTTTTTAAGGTAAGAAAAAAATAAAAAAAAAATTTGTGCAGAATTGATATTACAGGTCTGATATTAATGTATTCATATTCCAAAATGTTTTTATAAACTTGTTTTTTTTGGTTTCCCAAAATATGGTTGTTTGGGGGTTAAAAAACTACTTTTAACCCATCGCCGCCAGCGCTCTGGGGTTTAAACATGCATTTCACAGCGCGAGAATTTTTGGAGCGTGATTTGTTAATGAATATGGTGGGAGCCGGTCGCTATGGCCATTCGCTATCATGCGCTCCCATACAGCGCGGAACCTGTCAAATAGCGACTCATCACCTTGTATTCAACATTACTGCACACCGACTGAGTCGCTATCAACAACCGAACAACGGCCAAGCACAGCGACTACTAGCGGGCGCTGTGAAAATACCGCTACAGTCGCTCAACTGTCGCTACCTGGCGCTATTAATAAATCAGCCTCCAAGACTAGAGTCAGGCTTAAACCATACTTTGCATCATTCACATAATACATAACTATGATCCAAGCAACCTACCAACAAGCTTATACACTTCTGCATTGCGTCATGTTTCTTAAACACAAGTGAGATCATTGCAATAAACCATGAAAATCAGACTAATTATTGTAAGGAAATTAAGCACAGTATTACTCTGTCTATGACCAATTACGTTTTTTGTTTCCAAGTTTTAGCCATGTGGTTTTGTCTCTACAGGATGTGACTTCCACTGTTGTGTACTTTACAGGTAGCAGTTAGGAAAACAACTGCTTATATCAGAATAAAGATAAACTGAGATCAACCCGTAAGGAAACAATCCTTCTGTATTGAGATGAAAGACGTAACCCAAATAGAAGACGACATTTCCTCACTAATTACAGGCTCTTTATGGGCCGCAGCCTGCTAAGAAGGGATTTGTCCCTGCAGACTTTCATGAGATTTCTGTACATGGAGTGAGCTGTACAGTCAGGGGATCAAAAACACTGGGAGTTTGATCTTGTGTAAATCTTACTTCTGAAGGATTTCTCACTCCTACCTTTCATCAGAGGTAAGGCATCACACACACACATCAAAGAGTAAAAGTACGGCTCACAAGTTGTCTTAAAACCTTACTGTGTGTCTTGTGGGCTGAAACAAAAACAGAAAATACTAAAAGAATTAGGCAGGGTTTGAAGTGGTGGAAAATCCAGAAGATCATGGTGAGAAACAGGTGACATAATTAAAGACTACCAACACTTATTGGAAGCTAGCCAATAACACATGGCCAGTGGATTAGGTAAATTATATTTGTGGTGTATGTGTAGTCATGACTTTAGAATGTGACTGTTCTCCCAGGGAAATACTGTAGTTACATAAAGGTAAAAAGTGTACTACATGTAATAGAAGATAACGGTAAAGGGGCTTGATTTTTGGATGACAAGTAAATTAAGTAGTCAAAGTAATATTGCTACTCTATAATAATGCAAGTACTAATTATATCATGACTGAGATATGTAAATGACATGTACCAGATCCCAAACCTAGATTAATCAAATAAACCATTTTAAAGGACCCATCTATGACATGACTAAGGGCATCCCTTTACACTTGAAACCCGCCAATGAGCCTTCACTGTGGTCCATTGCTGGATTTCATTTAGCATCCTAGACCTTGGGCATAGCAGTTGTCTTCCATGCAACTGCCCTTTTTATTCCTTGATAGAGATGAGCTGTATACTATTTGCAAGTGAAACACATTTTGGGGTAAGATCTTTAAAGCATGCAGGTTTGAAAAAACTGACCCAGAGGCAGTTGCTGTTTATTTTAATATTTTTAATATAATAGTTGGAGTGTGCTATAGTTAATGCAACATTATTGAGGAGGTTTATAATTACTCAGATAGAAGGCACAGTCTGGAACTGTGCTTATAATGGGAAATTATAATTAGTCCAATAGACTGTAGACTGTAACAGTCTGTAAAATTGTAGACTGTAAAACTGTACCAGTAGCAGTACATATGGATATAGAATTATAAATCTATTTGGGGATCATTATATATATATATATATATATATATATATATATATATATATCTATATCCCAACTAGAAATGGCCTGGTAACTTTAAACATAATTGCACAAAAAATATCCGGAAATGATTACCATGTGCAAAAATAGAGGATTTTAGTTGGTCACCATAAAATACTTCTTTTTGCGTTTCATGGGGGACACAGGATCTTCTTAATCTTTCACTGATTGGTAATGGTCATGAATGCTAGGATATTGACACTTGATTAAGAGGCTGATTCAGTAAGAGCACCAGGTAGCGACAGATGAGCGCCTGAAGTGTGGCGCTATGAGCGCCGCTAGCGTACGCCGCGGTTGGCTGCGATTCGCTATAGCAGGCCTCCTCAGTCGCTACCTGGCGTTGTTGGGAAAAATGCCTACATTGGTGAATATGATGTTTCAGATCAGCTTTGTAGGCGCTGTAATTTTTTCACACGCTATTCAACACAGCACCTGCGCGTTGGTTTGCTGTTGGATTGAAATCAATGTTAGGACCTTCAGTAGTAAACACATTGCAACATGTTTCTTTGGTTAATTTTTTTTTATTTATTTATTTATTTTTTGTGCAAATCAAAATGTGAAAAAATGTGTTTTTTTCTTCATGGTGCCTAAAAAAGAAGAAAAAGTGTAGTTAGCTGTTATAACTAATTTTGGTTTGTAGCATTTAATTCCATTGTTGTTTTTTTTTTTGGGACAGTTTTTGCCAACTTACACAACACCCCTAATTGTTATGTGGGTCAACTTACACCCCCCCCCCCCTTATAGTGGTTTGTGTCAACTTACACCCCCCCCTTATAGTGGTTTGGGTCAACTTACAACCCCCCCCCCCTTATAGTGGTTTGGGTCAACTTACACCCCCCCCCTTATAGTGGTTTGTGTCAACTTACACCCCCCCCCTTATAGTGGTTTGGGTCAACTTACACCCCCCCTTTAGTGGTTTGAGTCAACTTACACCCCCCTTTAGTGGTTTGTGTCAACTTACACCCCCCCTTCTAGTGGTTTGTGTCAACTTACACCCCCCCCTTATAGTGGTTTGTGTCAACTTACACCCCCCCTTTAGTGGTTTGGGTCAACTTACACCCCCCCTTTAGTGGTTTGTGTCAACTTACACCCCCCCTTTAGTGGTTTGTGTCAACTTACACCCCCCCTTATAGTGGTTTGGGTCAACTTACACCCCCCCTTTAGTGGTTTGGGTCAACTTACACCCCCTCCCCCTTATAGTGGTTTGGGTCAACTTTCACACCCCCACCCTTTTAGTGGTTTGGGTAAACTTATGATTGTATCCAACAAATAGTTCCCCTGTAGTGCAGTACTTGTATTATAGTGAAGGGGAGGTAGCTTACAGAGAAAAACGAAGTGATTATGCTTTCCCTTAGCTCAAATCCAGTCTGGGTGTCCTCACTCGTTTCTGTGGGCAAGTTGGGGATTTCTGGCACCAGTGCTGTTTCTTCAGGGGGTTGTATTCTGTGGCATATGCAAATATTGTGTAGCACACAGCATGCGAGGATAATTTTGGAGACCTTTTGTGGACTGTACAACATCTCTCCTCCTGGGCGTGCCAAACACAGAAAGCGCGCTTTCAGCAGTCCAATGGTTCTTTCCACAATGCTTCTGGTTTTGCGATGTGCTGCATTGTAGCGTTGTTGGGCAGAGGTCTGTGGGTTTCTGACCGGAGTCATGACCCACGTTCTCTGCCCGTATCCCTTGTCCGCTGTGGAATAAACACATTGAGAGAGACAGCGATTAATACTAGCACATGTTATTTTTCGCAATATTTTAAATTTAGCTTACTAGGCCACATATTTTATGCAAAATACTTTGTCATGGTTATTTATTTACCCAGTAGCCAGCCAGCTGGCATTTTAGTTGTTCTCGAACTTCCTGCACAGGACTGACTGCTGGAGCACGTAAGAGTCGTGGCATGAGCCGGGGAAGCCAGATCTCACGGCCCGCAGCTTCATGTCATGGTCACAGACCACCATGACATTCATGGAATGGAACTGTTTTCGATTCCGGTAATGCAGCTCCTGTGCACGGGGAGGGCGGAAAGGGATATGTGTACCATCCACGCACCCTAGCACATTCGGAATCCCTCCCATGCGATAGAATGCATGCTTGATTTGGGCAATCTCATCCTCATCCTCAGGAAATTTGATGTAAACAGGGATAAGGTCACAAATAGCCAGTACTACCTGGAAAAATATGCGGCTCATTGTAGCCTGGCTGATCCCGCTGAGGAGGGCAGAGGTTGCCTGGAAATTCCCTCGTGCCACAATATTAAGCGTGGCACATAGGCGAACTATGCCTGGAATGGATTGGGTGCGTTTGGTGGATGGCTCGATTTTGGTCTTAATCTGATCATATAGGGACTGTAGTGCTGCACGATTCAGACGAAAGCGGCTTCTGATCTGCTCGTCACTTAAATCCCACACTGAAAGACGAATGCCAAAGGATCGGGGTGCCCTAAGCCTCACAGCACCCTCCTCCCTGGCCTCCTGTTCTTCCAGCATTGTGGCACATCCCTGCACCCATAACCCATACATCACCCTCTTATCCATCTCACACTCACTGACCAGATATACAAAAGAAGGAAAACCAAAAAAAAAACACAAACACACCACACACACAAGCACACTCCTCACACAATCACAACAATGCAGCTCACCACAAAACCAGATGTATAGTGGTCTGAACCACCGACTGCTGAAAGTGTGTTTTCTAAGTTAGGCACAACCAAGAGGGGATTTGCTGCACAACCCACAAAAGGCCCCAAAATCAATCCTCACTTGCTGTATGCTACACAATATTTGCATATGCCAACAAAATAAATCTCCTAAAGAAACAGCACTGATGTCAGAAATCACCCAACAAGCCACAGAGAGTAAGGACCAAACCCAGCCAGACACTAAAATGAACTAAGGGACCAAAGCACCACACCACAGCCTTTGCCACAGTGTAACAATACAAGAAGGTTGTCAAATCCAGCCATTTATACTTAACTTGGGAAAAGGACTGGTCCGCTTTGCCGCCTTTTGCGTTGCTCTGCTATTTCCTGTCTGCAATTAGCTGACCCAGGTGTGCTAGAAACGGATTGCGCATGCGTACGCTAAAACATACTAGCGTACGTGAGCAGATACTTGCGTGCTTTAGCGGACATGTCTGAACATTCTGTGGTGGACCAATGAAAGGTAAGCTGCTCTTAATTTAAATAGCCGTTTGTAGAGCCACATTTAACAAGTGTTTAATATACCTGAGTACATTGTTGTCTTTGGTTGTGTGTTGTTTGGTTCATGAGCTCTGTAATTAGTTAATTGGCTAACACACATGCTTCAGTCAGTGCAGTGGAGGTGTGGCTACAAGCACCTGGCCAGTATGTGTGAATCTATTAAGTGGACTGGTTTGTGATTGGCTGTTAGAGCACATAAAACCTGGCCAACCCAAAGAGAGTGCGATGCCATTCTGTAGTCTGCATGCGTGCTTGTTGGTTGTGTATTGGTGTGTGTGTGCAGCTACAGGATGGAGCCAAATTCTGGACATCTGCCGGCCACAGCTGGCCCAAGTAGGAGTGTGTTGGGTGCCTTGCGCAGACCTCCCTTAAGGAAAAGGGCCCAGGCCGAAGATGAGCCTGCACCCAAGGCCAGCCGCCCATTTGCCAAGAGGGAGCCAGAATTTGTGCATCTTACCCTGGCCAAATGGGAGCTAATGTTTGGCTCCCAAAGCCAGTCTATAGGCAAGCAAGAAAGGAGCAAATTGTGGGATGCCATTGGGGAGGAGCTTACTAGCAGTGCTCAATACCCACGTAGTGGCCCATCCTGCAAGAAACGCTTCTACACTTTGAGAAGGGCCCTTATTCAAAAGATGAAGCATGATCTTGAGGTCGACAGTGGGACCATCCAGGGTCCAAAGAGTACCTACAGGCCATATGAGGAGATGCTGAAGTCCAAAATTCCGCTCATTCGGCTGCAGGGTGTTGATGCTGGGGATGACACCACAGGTTGGGCAGAAGGTACATATTTTTGGCATATTTTTTTCTGGTGATGTTAATGTATGTGATTTGCTTTGTCTCTTTCTGGGCAACTAAGAGTAGGACATGTGAAGTAGTACATTATACCTCTTAAATGTTTTACTTTCCTGTCTGTTGCTTTATGCATTGGAGAGAGAGCCTGTCTGCCGCCGCCTCCCGCGCGTCACTCTTACAGGGCACGCGCCCGCGCCGGCCATTCACAAACGGCCGGCGTGGGCGCACGCACGTCTAGCGGGGCACGCGGGAGGCGGCGCCGGTGGCTTCCGCCGCCGCCAATGAGGTAAGGAGTTTGTGGGCTTTTGGGGGGGGGGGTCCCGCGGTGAGGGAGGTGATCGGCCAGGGAATCTTATAGATTACCAGGCCAATCACCGATGGGTGTTGGTCCACTTTAAGGAATGTCATAACATATGGAATGTGAGGGATAACAACAAACACTTACCACAACTATGCCCGCGGCCAAGGTCTGGCGCATAGCTGCTGGAGGTGGTGGCTCTATGATGCCCTAAAAACCAGATAACAAGGGCACAGGATTAGTGCTAAGTCACCAGGATCTCCTGTAACAGACAAACAAGAATTAGAAATGCACTCACCAGGGGATGACCTGCCGCTGGTTTCCCAGGGAGGACTCTGAGGAGGAGGCGTGGAGCCTCGACTCCTCACAATTGGCCCTGAAGATCGCAAACCACATGGGCCACCCTCCTCCCTCTCACTCCCAGATCCTCGAGGGAGTGTGGGTGAGTCCACTTCCACCTCCCCACTTGGACTCCCCACTTGAGAGTGGCCCACGGGGTTTGCGGACTCACTAGAGTCCAATTGTGAGGAGCTGAGGCTCCAGACTGCCCGCCCCCCAGCAGCCCGTTCCTCTGGGGCGTCATCCCCTTCCTCCCCTGGGACCTCTAGATTTGACTGGTGAGAGGACCCCTCCCCCGCAGAGTCATCGGACCCCACCACTCTGCTGCGGGGGATGAAACCCTTCCCACGTTTGCCCAGGTGGAGGACACTTATCTGTGTACAAGGGGGCCAAAAAAAAGACAACTTTAAAACCCAGAATGTACCAAAAAATTTAAAAATCATACTACATTAGTGGATTGATTTACATGTTGTGAGCTGACACTTACCTGAAGCATAGGCATCATAGAGCCTATACACGCCCTCTGGGTCCCGGCGCTTAAAATCCGACCACTTCTGGACGATTGAGCGGACGGTGAGGTTGGTGTGGAAGCGCCGGGACACAGTGGCCTTCACCTCTAACGCTATGCGCCTCTTCGCACCACGGGCATAGTCATATTCCCTATGCAAGAAATCCTATAAAAAAACACATTTGAAAAACAAAAATCAATATATATATATATATATATATATATATATATATATATTAAGCATCAATAACAAGCTATATGGTTGCACAGCATAAATGCAACATATACTTACTTTCACCACCTGGCCATTCACACGAGGATCCACTCACTTGCGCCTTAATTTTGGGGGTTTGGGGGGTGCAGGGGATGTTGAGGGACCAGGGGAGACAGGGGGAGGAGAGGGGGAAGGGATTGGGGAGGAAGAATCGGAGGAGTAGCTGGGGAGGGGAACAGCTCTGCGTCTTGGGCGCATGGTGAATCCTCATGTGGAAACCGGAAGTTGCAAAACAAAAGTAAAAGTTAAAAAAAACAAACACGCATCGCTAAAATACGCTTGAATACGCTTAGCAATTCGCTAGGGTACGCAACATCACAATAACGTATAGCGCCGAGTCAGCGCCGGCCGTGTCTGCTGCGTATTCAGCAACAGCGACTGGGGGGCGTGACAAGTGAAATAGCGAACCAAAACCAAACACACATGTATGATCTTCATAGCGCCGCGGCCTGCTACACACAGCGACTCGGCATAGCGACTGGGCCGCGCCGCTATACCACGGATTCATCAAAAACATTACTCTCAGAGAGCGTGGGCGCTGTTGTTCACTGACTGCGGCACAGAGAGCCTGTAACGCTTTGAACAAAAAGATAGTTTGGGGGGTTAGACACCTTCGAAAATGCTAACAATCACTGAAATGACATTGGGAGAGTGCTGTGATTTGGACATCCAAGTGACACAGTCCTAATTAAAAAAAAAAAAAAAAAAAAAACATTACAGAAAAATCCTAAATTATGTTTTAGGCATGTCAGAAATAAAAAAAACAAAAAACAAAAAAAAAAAAGCCAAAAAACACAAAAACAATGTATGCCATAGAAGTGTATGGGAGAGCGCCAGGTAGCGAGAGGTAATGCGCTGTGCAAGGCACAACACTGGCGCTGTTCGCTGTGGTTGAAAAATTGATGAATCTGCTGCTACATGGCGCTATTCCACTCGCTACACAGATTTCGGATGATAAATGTGCTATTGTGTGCCGTGTCTGGCGTTGATCAGCGTTCATCAGTCGCTAGTTAGCGATACCTCCCGCTCACCAGGCGCTACCTGTCGCTATCCCTTGTTAAATAAGGGCCTAAGTTGTTCTGCCTCTGCATACCTTACCCCCTCCAGTGGTTGACAAATCATTTTAGAGCAAGCAGTACTAAATTATGATAACTGTCCACAGAATCTGAGCCAGAATGAAACACACCTGAAGCAACGAAAGAAAAATGCCAATAGTATAAGACTATGAAAATCCGATTTAAAATTGAATTCTTACTACAACAAATAAGGCTGCAACCAATAAAACCTCAAACAACTTGAAATAACATTGTCTCTCCCCAAGAGGGAACATTCAAATATCGACCTTCAAAAGCAGCCAACCACAGCGTCCAGTGATGCCAAAATGTAATTCTTGTAAACCCTAGATTAAACAGGTGTCAAGCCCCGTAGGAAGTCCACAACCCCCAATCTCTGAAACGCATTACACACCTCGATGACTCGGTTGCCCCAGGTCTTAAATAGCACAAAGGATGTGGACTTACGGGCAAAGGTGGATGGACCAGGGAGGATGATGTCGGGCAAGTCGGGGTCATACACAGAAGGACAGTCCTCAAGATACGCGGCACCTAAAGGAGTAGCAAGCGCAGGGTCAAGCTGGGTGGTTAGAGGGTTCATGGAGGGTGAGAAGGATTAGGGGTCAGGCAGGAAGCGGTCAATGGTCCAGACACCGGTCAATGGAGTAGTTCTGCAAGCGAGGTCAGCAACAGTACACAGTAAGACTTCACGGAAACTACAGAATTCAACAGCACGCTGTCACGGGCAACGACTGCATGGCAGGGAATAACTTTATAGGGCTAGGGTGCTGGGGTTTGGCTGGAATACTTTGGGCTCATTGGCCCCTGAACATCATAAGGGCCGATAGACCAGCTGAAAATTAGGGCACTTCACCGACTAGTAACATTAGGGCTCATTGGTCCCTTTAAACCAGCCTCCAGCAGGCATGCTGTCTGCAGCGCCGGCAGAGTGTAAAAGACAGCCCTACTGCTGTGTGGCCAAAGGCGGAGGCTTGCAGCGCTGTTTGAGCTGTGTCCGTGGCTGACACGGCAGCTGGGCGATGAGGATCCCGGCACATCGTCTGAGCTGGCGCCGCTCAAGCGGGCATTTGAGAATGCCCTGGGACTGTGGAAGGTAAGTGCATCGTGACAGCAGGGCTGTGGAGTCGGCAAGCCCCTCTGTTTTATTAGTATCCGACACTGATTCCAGCTATGACTTCTACTTCATAAATGGCCAATCATTTGTAATTACACATTTACTGTAGTAGAATGGTAACATTGTGCTTTTTCTCATCGATACATAAGCAGTTTAATTAGACAATTAATTAAACTTAAAAGGTTCCTGTCCAGGCAATACAATATAAAGTCTATACTCGCCTTATATTTCCCACAGCTCCTCCATGCAGCCCCAGCATCTTCATAATTACCGATAAGGGAGAACAAGCAATTTCTACCTTCTCTGCAATTTCTACCTTCACTGTTAGAAAATCATTTCCCAAATCTGCCTTAATGTCTATCCTTAGAAAGGTGAATGGACTCAAAGATTACTTCTGATATTTTTCAACTGTCCTCAAATGTACTTAGTAATTAAGGAGTTCCTCACTAATTTGCTGCTTTGCCACTAAGGCAGCCTCACAGACTTAAATGCTGTGCCTGAAATGACTTGCAATGTAACAGACTCCCCTGTGGGGAGAGAGGAACCCTTGTATAATACTACTAGAATGACCCACCTAGAGCTTTAGCTCATTTTTGGAAAATTCCAATTGCTATTAGCAAGTAATAGCATTGAGAAAGGCTTTTAGGCGGAAACATGAAGTAGTACACAATCTCAGATTCAGATTATATTAAGATAATCTTTCTAACCCTTTTAAAAATTGGTGAAATAAAACTACTGCCTGTCATTAATGTCTTACCTTCAGTCCGTGCCTGTGGGTTCCTTAGGTGGCTGGCCGGGGCTTCTCCTGCCTGGCAGCCGCTTCCGCCTCAGACGCAGGCTTCGGCGACACATGCGGCACCAAGCGTGCCCTCCTCCCTCGTCCACTGTCAGCTTTTGTCCTCCGGCGGCACTGCACACAGTGTGGCCGCTGGAGACTATTTAATAGGAGGTCTAGTTCTGGGCGGTACACCTTTAAAGTTTAGATGGAGCAATCAGCCCAGAGGTCTTTAAGTGCACCAATCAACCCACAGATCCCAAGTTCACCAATCAACTTACAGATCCGAAGTGCACCAATCACAGTCACTGCCTCCCTGTCCAATCAGGTCGGGTTCAGTCCTATAAAGGGATTACCACTTCAGTGTGTCAGTGCCCGTGGTAGAGTTTAGCTGTCTTTGTGATTTCTCCTGTGATTTCCTGTACATATCGTTGTTGACCATTTGCTTGAATTTTGAACAGGTCTCCTTCTTATCCCTTTGTACCATGCAGCTCTCTGATCTCCCAGTGTGACCCTTGGCTTGACATCTGACTTCGCTTGATTTCTCCTGAGCACCCGAATTGCTTCTAGTACTTACCTGTTTCCGAAGCAACTGAACTGTTTCCAGTATTTACCTACTTCGCCTAGTCTGACCTTCGGTTTATCTGTCTTCACTCAGCGTGAGCCTACAATCTTTGAGCCATCAAGTCCTGGGGGCAACCGTGTCCGGCGAGGCGTATATAGCGTCCTGGCAAATGGGGGCTTGTCTATAGGTGAAGCTGGCTGTGGAGATTGGGGGTTGCAGGCTCACAACAAAGACAGGTATTCTCAGGGTCTGACACTGCCTTTATATAACCAGTAAAAGTCACCTATTCTAATTGCAGCCCAAGTGGGAGATCTTTGTATTCCCCAAGCACCACATAGGAATACCACAGATAGACACAACGATAGAGAAACTAAAATATCTAGAATTATTATAACGTAGAATACTAATGTGGCAAAAACTAATAGCAATAATAAAGGTTACGTTTCTGATACAAAATATGTTACTTTTGTTTATGCAAAAAAACTACATTTCCTTAGTAGTGAATGAAGAACAATTGCCATTGTCATAATTATGATTCATGATACATTACATTGACTAACCTATTGTTTCTATTGTCCCTGTTATAGATTAATATAAAACTTAAGAAAGCTACTAACCGAGGAAAAAAAGGATGTCTGGGACTGCTAAAATTACCATATCTGGGTAGGATCTGTATAGGCATCTGTATAGGCCCTATGAAATATCCAGGTAGGCTTGTTTTTTATTTTTATTAATGGATGGGAGAGGAAATCGGTTGACAAGTTCTGTCACCCCGATACACTAAACCTGTCACCCCTGGATTTTATTCCTACCAGGAGAAGAAAACCAAAGGCTTGACAGGAGTTTTATTCAGTTCAGGTGTTTAAGTGACCCCTTCTCTCATTAGCCAACATTTTTAAATGTGTTTTTAATATTACATAATTTCATGATAGTGTTCCTTTAAACCGGACCTTCAGCATCATTTAATGAAAAGCTCAAACCCTTAAAAAATGATTCCCCAGCATCTAAAATTAATATATTTTACATTTTTAGTCACTTGCTCTTTGTTCTTTCCCCAATTGGTCTGCAACTCTGTTCAGGACTCTAGCATACGGATGCTGCCATCTTGCCTCAGAAGCACCACATACTGAGGAGAGGAGGTGAAAACTGCAGGGGGGGGGGGTTATAGCTGTGCTTTGCACAGACAGAGCAGAGTTGAGGTCAGGAAAAGGACAGCAATTCCATAATGCAGAGCGGCCCAATCAGAAGACTCTTCTTGTTGGCAGGCAGCCTGAGACCCCATATTGGATGTTTAAAGGCTCAGAAAATGCAATAGATAGGCTCTTATTCAGGGTGAAGGTCCGGTTTAAGCACAGAACCTAATACACACATAAAACATCTATCAAATTATTATTATTATTTATAATAAAAATAATAATCTGTTTTAACACATACTTACAGGGAAAGTCCTCTTTCAATAGGATTTTGAAAGTGTTTATTTTTGTGTGCCATAATTATGTATTTACAGTGCTGAGCTTTATTATTATTATATTTCATTTTTATGCAAATGTGTGTTTTATGGAATCAGTTTTCACTACCTCCAATCTGTTTTATTGGCAACTGTGCACCAAATCTGTACGCCGAGATCTACAAGAATAGAGATGAGACACAACATGCGTGTGGGAGAGTCAGCTCCTCCACATCCATAACGGCTAGTCAGCAGTGTGTATGTGTGCGGGACTCACTTTTTGAGGACATCCTTTTGAAACAAAAAAATACCGCATACAAAAATTCCAACCAAAGTGGACTTTCCCTTTAAGGAGCTACATTTTTGTGTGGTCTGCTGTATTTTTTATTTGTTTGGTTGTGTTTAGTAGTTGGTTATATATTTATAATGTGGAAAGAGTCTGAACCTTTTTAGTGAGCCTCTCAACTCAACTCCAACAGTTGACAAGTGCTCTATAAAGATTAAGCACCTTTCCACAGCAAGGAACATTTTGCATGTATCTGTATTGTACAGTATTTTGAGACAAGCAGGTTATCCATCCATAGTATGGCAGATCGGGTCATTTCCATAAATAAAAATAGTTTTAATAAAGTGTAGAGGTGTTCTCAGAAAAAGATGAAAGATTCTTAAGCAGGATTGGGAGTCTCTCCACATTTACTATTTGCAACAAACGTGTTAATATTTTAACTGACTCTAGATGGAATAAAGTTTAGAACATTGAACATTTAATAGTGCCAGAGTTCTTTTTCCAGAGAGACCTGAACACACAGGGCCCAATGTCATGTTATACCATGCTGGGGCCACTAGCTCAGACAGGAACCTTAAACTGGACCAACAGCCTGGTACAGTTGGAAAAGTGGCCATTTTGGAGCTCCCTCTCCCAACTGACATAACTGAAATGCACAGTAACAAAAAGCCCAGCACGACTTCCTGTTTACAGGTGTCCTGCAATACCATGAGCAGCCATCTTGTTTTTAAAATTTATCCCAGCAGGCGTTAGGAAAAGTTAAATGATTTTATTTGTGCCGCGATGTAAATTGCCCCGGGGAGGGATACATATGAGCACTGTTTGTTGTGTTGGTCTGGTTTAATTCATCTTTGACTGTTGGTCGGCTTTAAAGTAAAGGTAAAATGGTCTTCACATTTGTAAAATGAATTATGATAAGAATAAGGAAAATTATCAAATATCCTTTATCTGAGGGGGCAACAGTATGCAATGAAACATACAATGGAAAATATCTAAGTGATCAATTAGTCCAATAAGTTCAAAATACACTCTATATATCGCGCTAGGTAAAAAATACAAATCTCTTGAAATGAATGCTCTCCACATGCAACAAAAAACCTTAGCATTTGGTTCAAAACATAGGCCCTTATTCATCAAGCGATAGCGCCAGGTAGTGTCTGACGAGCGCCAGGTCCCGCCAGCTAACGGCGGCTACCGACTCAAGTACGCCCGGCGTCGGCCACAATGACGCATTTATCAAGCTAAATGAGGATAGCGCTGGCGAGAGCGACGGCTAGCGCGGGATTCATCATGTAGCCGACTGCAACGAACGCTATGTGGCGGCGCGAGCGTCGCTGTGCTGCGCTGTGCTGCGTTGTGCTGTTCATACATGTGCCCTTCTGCCATTTTCAAGGAATTCACTTCCCGCGACCCCAGTCGTTCTTAATGAATACACTGTAGTTGTGAGCGTGCATGTCCACATTCTGCAGGATTTATTCAGGCGTACAAGCTCATAACAACCCGTTATGCATTCTCCTGTGTGCCACATTATCATGTAGTTGGAAAGTTTTATTGTGTGATGATTTTATGAAGGAATAAGATTTGTATTTTTAAGCACCAAGCTTTTTGGTTTTCAAGGACCTATGCATTACAGTATCTTGAACCCTCTGCTAAATCAAGCTAATAATTAATGGCGTCTTTGCCAATAGCTTGTTGTAATGCGTCAATTTACTTTTTCCGCCACTTAGCTTGCACATAGCTGATATTAGCTTGTTCCTGGTGCGCGGAGATTGTTTTTTGAAATGTATTTCACAGTTGCTTTGGTCATATCCGGTTCCGGTTTCCTCCTTTGCGTTTCAAAGCCACCTAAAGCTAAAAATGACTAGCGCTTAGGCCAATAGCTTGTTGTAATGCGTCAATTTACTTTTTCCGCCACTTAGCTTGCACATAGCTGATATTAGCTTGTTCCTGGTGCGCGGAGCGTTTTTTTTTTTTTTTTGTTCCCTGTCGCTTTGGTCATATCCGGTTCCTGTTTCCTCCTTAGCGTTTCCACCATGCTGCCCAGGAGACGGATTCAGCGCCTCCCCAGCTCCTCCTCCGAATCTGACCCCACCACCCCTCCCCCACCTCCCCCACCTACCTCACCTCCCCCACCTAACACCCCTCCCACCCCTTCCCCTCCTGGGCAAGCAAAAAAAAAAACGAATGCTCGTGGATAGCCGCGTAAATGGCCAGGTGGTCAAAGTGCGTATGTTTTTCTTGCATTTTATGTTTAAAGTGGACCAACACACAGGGGGTATTGGCCTTGAAATCTATTAGTTTTCAGGACCAATCTGATCACTCCCCGCGGGGCATCCCCAATCTGGATGTCCTGCGGGGATGAACCCCCCTGGAGGCCCATAAACCTTACCTCAGCCCCGTCCCATCTGTGCATGTGTGAGCTGCGGATGCGTCTTGCGCTTCCCTCTAGCAGGGTGGTCCCCTGCGCCAGACATTTGTTAATGGCCTGCGCAGGCGCCCTCCCTGTTAGAGTCAAACGCCACACGCGTCCTTCGGCGCTCAGAGGCAGCTGAGCTGGTATGCACGCCCAAACGGCCTTGGATGCGCATACCACAGTGGCGCAGAGCGCTGTGCTAGCCTGCTAGTCCACCAAAGTGGACCCAAACCCAGAATAGTCAAAATCCGGGGTGTGGGTCCACTTTAATCTGGTCTCAGTATAACTGTTTATGCCATTGTTCTGATGTCATGTATTGATTTGTGTTTGTTTTTCATTTCTCATAGGATTTCTGCATGAAGCAGTATGACTATGCCCGTGGGGGAAAAAAAAGAATAGCCATGGAGGTGAAGGCCACAGTGTCCCGGCGCTTCAACACCCAGCTCTCCGTCCGAGCCATACAACAAAAGTGGTCGGACTTCAAGCGCCGGGACCCTGAAGGCGTGTACCGCCTATATGATGCCTACGCATCAGGTAAGTTTAAGCTTATGCTATGTTTATACTTTTGTTTAAATAATCTGCTAAGCTGTGTCCATTTGTGGTCTTAATATTAATTATTTTCTTTCACCCCCTCAACACAGATAAGCGTCCTCCCCTGGGGAAACGTGGGAAGGGATTCCTCCCCCGAACCAGGCAGGCGGACTCGGGGGAGTCATCGGGGGAGGGTCCCTCTCGCGGATCCTATTTGGAGGACCCAGGGGAGGAAGGGGATGACGCCCCAGAGGAGTGTGCTGCTGGGGGGCTGGCAGGATCAAGCCTCAGCTCCTCACACTCTGACTCTGAGGAGTCTCACCAGCCAAGGGGCCACTCTCAAGTGGGGAGTCCAAGTGGGGTGAAAGGAATGGACTCTCCCACACTCCCTGAAGGAGCAGGGAGTGAGAGGGAGGAGGGTGGCCCTTTGGCTGGGGGATCTTCCGAGCAGAGTGTGAGGAGCCGAGGCTCCCCACCTCCTCCTCAGAGCCCTCCCTGGGCTTCAAGTGGCGGATCATCCCCTGGTGAGTGCACATTTTGTCATTGTTAGTCTGTGACAGGTTTCATCTGGCCATTTGTACTTAGCCCTTGCCATTCCTCTCTAATTTGCAGGGCATCATATAGGCGGCACCTCCATGGCCTTTTGGCAACGCCTTCTCCACGGGCATAGTCATGGTAAGTGTTTGTTGTTATCCATCACATTCCCTATGTTATGACATTCCTTAAAGTGGACCAACACCCATTGTTGATTGTGCTTGGAATCTCGAAGCTTCCCTGCCCAATCACCTCCCTCACCCAGGGCCCCCCCCCAAAAAAAACCCCACAAACTCCTTACCTCATTGGGGGTGGCAGAAGCCACCGGCGCAGCCTCCTGCGTGCCCCTCTAGATGTGTGTGCGCCTGCGCTCTCTGTTTCCTAATGGGCTGCGCGTGCGCACACACTGGAGGAGTGATGTGCGGAAGGCAGCGGCGGCGGACGGTGTCTCACTCAAATTGTGGTGCTCTGCCAAAGTGGACCAAAACACAGAATAGTATCAATCCTGGGTCTTGGCCCACTTTTAACAGACTCATGTTTCCTGGTCCATAGTACAAGCTGGTTTGATAATGTACATTAACATCACAAACCCCACTACAGTGCTATCCAACTGGCAACCACCCCTATGTTTCTGCCCACACCATGATGGGGGCTAGCAAATGTGTTATTTGGTTAAGTTGTTCCGGCTAACACATGTTGCACACTAGTAACATTCGACAATCAACTGCAAATTAGTCCTTAACATTGCACTGTCAAGGTTATTGGCACATTATCTTTAGGGGTCCATGTTGCAACCATAAATAATTTACATGAACTCATGGACCAGGAAATATGCTAATGTTGGACAACATGTGTGTAACCATGCAAGCATTTGATTTTTCAGACTCCCTAACCAGATGGATGTCAAATAGTCAGGTGTCATTGGCCCACTAATTTTGCTTTTCTCTTTTGCTTTCTCCTGACAGATGTTGCTACGCAGACGGAGCCGGTGACCATCCTCCCCACCCCAGCTCCAGGGACGGCCAGCAGCATGGGCCCCCGCCACAGCTGCGATGGTGAGTACATCCCACTTCATATGCCTAAAGACTTGTGAACCCTATGTCTTCTAGTCAAATCTGCAGACATTTACAATGTACCTATGTGTTAATTTAACACACATCTAGGTTACATGTGTTTGGGCAACAATCCTACATGCCTGTCTGCATGCTTGATTGTTGCCTCACATTCTTGAGTTTGCCACATAGAGACAATTTGTGGTTTAGACACAACCAAATGGGCCTGCTTAGGTCGTGACCTCTAAGATTCTGGGACAAACTAGTTTACTCATTAGGACTTAGGCCCTGATGTTTGGCTGTGACTAAACACATAAATGTCCACACTGGGACTTATACCTTCTTTGATTCCCAAGAGTTAAGAGTAAATGTATGCTTGGGATGTGGTGGCCACATTTAAGCCAGCCACTAGTACTCATATAATGTTAACAACTAAGGGCACAGTGGGCAACAATGTTAATGTGAGTGTCAGCTAATTGGACCCACTGACATTCCATTGCTACATCTGTGTCTGTTGAGGTCACATTCCATTTATTAAATCTGTTTTTTTTTTAAATCTCTACAGCTTGTGAAAACCAGCATCGCAGACTGTGGCGGTCGATCCGGCGTCTGAAACTTATGCTGCTGGCCAAGAAGAGGCGGCGGCGTTGTTAGGGTGGGGGGATGACTGGCCCCTTGTTGGAGCCCCTTTGTGGGCCAATGTTGGGCCTGTTGCCCACCTTTAGAATAAATAATTTTATATTTTGATAATTACAGTGTTGTGCCTTGTCAAGCATAGTTTAAGTGTCTACAAACCCATTTGTGTGTAAATTTTGCCATACCTTTGGAGCCATTTAATGTGTAAACCATAGTAAGCTATGGTCACAAATGTGTGGCATAAATTTGGGACTACATTTACATATGTAGATCAAGATACTCATCCCTGACTGTGTTCTTAGCTATGTCTTAGGAAAAACACAATTTAGAGGTGGGTTAATCAAATCTATTTACAGAAAAAAAATATAACCACAAACAAATTAATATTCTTGGCTGGGTGGCCGGGGAGGTTGGGAGTCATTGCTAGGGGCGGTGTTGGGGGACAACAGTGCAGTAAAAAAAATAGACTGCTGTTGTATGAGCTGTTGTATCAACAACAAAGTTTGGTCCTGTCGCTGGAGAGATTGCTCCATTAGATTGCCGAGGCGACCAAGTTCCTGGTTCTGTTGTTGGTTTTGGAGCAACTGGTCGATCTGGCGCTGCTGGGCCTCATTTTGTTGCTGACACATCAGCACCTGATGTTCCAACGCCGCAATGCGCTCATTAGTTCCATCACGCGGCTGTTGGCGACTGTAGTCCTCCAGCATCCGGACCCCTAGCTCATAAAAATCCTGACTGGTTGGTGCCACGCCTCCTCTTGCTGTGGTTTGAGGCTAACAAAATAGAAAACAACATTTTAGTCAAACAGAACCAATGCAGCTATGCCCCTCCAAATCATTTGCCCAAACTGTAACAATACAACTTACCCTTGTTTGAGCCTCTGAAGCTTGGCCGCATGGCACTTGGGAAGAGGTCCCAGCTTGGGGTTCTGGTCCCGCCTCCTGCAAAAACGACCAAGAAAGGAAATGTGACATGTTGGTTCATCGCCTACCCACGAACATGGCAATGTGGTTATTGGTCCTCTAAATAAGCCATGTTACCTCCGTGTCGTCCGGCACAGGTAGGAGCGGGGTATCGCTGCCAGAGAGGGGCAAATCCACATCCGAGATATCCGGCAAGTTGGCATATGCTAAACAGGAAAGTCAGGTTAGTAGGTCAGTGGACAAAACTCAAATGTAACTGTCAGGATTGTACCTAACACCCGTCTGTCTTAAGCCAGTATCCCCCAATCTCCACCGCCACTTCTGCCTATAGACAAGCCCCCGCTTGTAGGAGACGCGAGCAATGCCTCTCCCAGTCGGTTGCCCCCAGGACTTAACAGGCGCAAGGGATAGTAGCTTAAGGTGCAGTTTGGTGTTAAGCAGGGAATCCCGAATGAGGATGCCGGGTGCGGAAAGTCCGTAATTCAGGCCGAGGTCAAACCAGGAAGTCACAGGCGAGGTATCCAGGGGAGAAGACTGAGGATGGTCGAGGGTAGCCGGGGTCAATTCCAGGAGGTCACAGGCGAAGTACAGGAGGGTCAGGCAAGAGAATAGTCAGGCAAAGCAGAAGGTCAGGGCAGGCAGCTAGCAAGAATAGTCAGAGTCCAAATCCAAATCCAATCCAAAATCTTCACAAACACAGCAGCACACATCCAGAACCCAGAAGCTATAACGGGCACTGGGAAACTGGAACAGTGCAAATATATAGGGAAGTCTGGCCAATGGGAAACAGGGAAAAAGGAGGGAAGGAAGGTGCTTGGTGCAACCAAGGAAGTGGGATCGGTCCCAGGAGCTGGACGGCCCAGGCCAGACAGGCCGACCAGTCCCTGGGTCCGATCCCAAGAACCGGCCACTGACTGGGCAATTCAAACTCGCCCCCGGCGGGCGCGCTGGGGGAAGCGCGGCCGGGAGGCATAAAGCAGACGTGCTCGCGCGCCGCGCGCGAGCACGTTGACGATCGGGCGCGCCCCCGCCAGGAAGGGGAAGCGCAGAGCTGGAGGGGAGAGCCGCAAGGCCGCGCAGCCGCGCGGAGCGGGCTGCGACGCGGCCACCCATGGCGTCCTGCGCCGCCCGCCCCAGATCCCCGTGACGGTGCCGAGGAGCCGGCAGACCCGGGGACCGCCGGGCCGCAGCTCGGTGGGAGCCAGCCGGCAACGCGCCGCGGGACCCGGAACGGCGGTGAGGTAAGTGCCTAACATTACCCCCCCCCTGAGGAGGGGCCACTGGACCCTCCAAGCTGGGTTTTAACGGATTCTCTCTATGAAACTTCTTTACTAAATTCTGTGCATGAACTTCTCTGGCAGGAACCCAAGATCTTTCTTCCGGACCGTACCCCTTCCAGTCAATAAGATATTGAAGAGAGTTCCGAAAGAAACGAGAATCAAGGACCCGGGCAACCTCAAACTCCTGATGCCCCTCAACTACCACAGGACTAGGGGGACTATTAAGTTCATGGTTTCTTGCGGACTTAAGAAGTGAAACATGAAAGGATTCACAGATTTTCATGGAAGAGGGGAGGGCCAACCGGTATGTCACCTGATTGACTTTGTGTGTTATGGGGAATGGGCCAATAAACTTGGGTCCTAACTTAGCGGAGGGTTGGCGTAGCGCCAAGTTCTTGGTTGAGAGCCAAACCCAGTCACCCACTTTAAAGTTAGAATTAGACGATCGCTTGCGATCAGAAAATTTTTTCTGTAAACGAGCGGCCCTAGTTAGGTGTTGTTGGATTTTATTCCACTCCCCTGGCCATTTAGAAACCCATTCATCCACGGAGGGAACTCTAGAGGGTTGGTCCGAAAGAGCAGAAAACTTC
This sequence comes from Gastrophryne carolinensis, assembly GCA_027917425.1. Lineage (NCBI taxonomy): Eukaryota > Metazoa > Chordata > Amphibia > Anura > Microhylidae > Gastrophryne > Gastrophryne carolinensis. Next base: position 337,445,650 of record CM051235.1, on the reverse strand, counting down.
AGATCCTTGCCATAAACACAGTGGAAAGGAGAAACCCCTGTGGATGAATGCGTAGCGTTGTTAAAAGCAAATTCTGCAAAAGGTAAGAAGAAAGCCCAATCAGTCTGAGAACCCGCCGTAAAACAGCGCAAGTATTGTTCCAGGGACTGGTTCGTCCTCTCGGTTTGACCATTCGATTGCGGATGAAAGGCCGAGGAAAGGGAGACAGAGAACCCCAACTTGGCACAGAAGGCCCTCCAAAACCGGGAGACAAACTGGACCCCCCTATCCGAAACAACATCCATGGGAATACCATGAATCCTAAAGACATGAGTAATGAAAAGTTGAGCAAGAGTTTGAGCTGAGGGGAGTTTCTTTAAAGGGACGAAATGGGCCATCTTGCTAAAACGGTCCACAATTACCCAGATAACCGTATGACCTTGAGACGGAGGGAGGGCAGTAACAAAATCCATGGCCAAATGTGTCCACGGGGAGGCAGGAATGGATAATGGAAGGAGTGGGCCTTCCGGTGAGCTCCTCAAGGACTTACTTTGGGCACAGACTTTGCAAGCGGAGACAAACTTTTGAGCATCCTTCCTGAGAGAAGGCCACCAAACTTGGCGTAACAATAAAGCTATGGTTTTTTTAATCCCTGGATGCCCGGTTGTTTTAGTATCATGAAAATGGGACAAAAACTCAGACCGGTAAGCAGAAGGCACAAACAGGGCTGACGCGGGTTTCCCAGGAGGAGCTTGGGCCTGGAACTGAGTAAGATCAGGAAGTTGGGGTTGAATGGCAGCCACCACTAGGGAGCGAGGTACGATGGGAGAAACCACCCTTTCCGGTAAGTCAGGGGGAGAGAAACTCCGAGACAGGGCGTCCGCCTTTACATTCTTAGACCCGGGTTTATATGTTATAGAAAAGTTAAACCGAGAAAAGAATAAGGACCAGCGAGCCTGTCTAGGAGTTAACCTCTTGGCGGACTGAATGTATTCCAGATTTTTATGGTCAGTAAAGACCGTTACTGGATATTGAGCCCCCTCCAACCAGTGCCTCCATTCCTGGAAGGCAAGTTTGATGGCCAGTAATTCTCTGTTACCGATATCATAATTCTTTTCGGCCGCTGAGAATTTCTTGGAAAAGAAGGCACATGGATGGAGGCGAGCAGGTGAGCCGTAGTATTGGGACAAGACCGCTCCAACCGCTATCTCTGAGGCATCCACCTCTACAAGGAAAGGTCGTTGTTCATCGGGATGGACTAGGACGGGAGCCCCGCTAAATACCCTCTTAAGATTCTCGAAGGCCTGAACAGCTTGAGCCGGCCAAACCGGGGGGTACCCGCTTTTCTTTGTCAAATTGGTTAGTGGTGTAACCAGGGCTGAGAAATTCTTAATGAACCTTCTGTAAAAATTGGCAAAACCCAAAAACCTCTGCAGGCCCTTCAAATCTCTGGGTTGCTCCCATTCCAAAACAGCCCTCACCTTAGATTGGTCCATAGACAGACCAGACTTAGAGATAATGTAACCGAGGAACGGAACCTCAGATACCTCAAATTGGCATTTCTTTAATTTGACATATAAACAATTCTCTCTAAGTTTCTGCAAAACTAGGCGCACATGTTTTCGATGCTCATCAAGGGATGAAGAAAAAATTAAAATGTCATCTAAGTAGACAACCATAAATCGGCCAAGATAATCTCGGAAAATTTCATTAACAAAACTTTGAAAAACCGCAGGGGCATTACACAGGCCGAAAGGCATAACCAAATATTCATAATGCCCCTCAAGGGTATTAAAGGCCGTTTTCCACTCGTCCCCCTGCCTAATTCTTATGAGGTTATAGGCCCCTCTGAGATCTAGTTTGGAGAAGACCTGCGCCCCGACCACCTGTGTAAAGAGCCCCTCAATAAGCGGTAGGGGATACTTATTTTTTACCGTGATGTTATTTAGGCCCCGGTAATCGATACAGGGGCGAAGTCCCCCATCCTTTTTCTCCACAAAAAAAAACCCTGCCCCCGCTGGGGAAGATGAAGGCCGAATAAACCCTTTCTCTAAGTTCTCAGCGATATATTCCCGCATGGCAAGGGTTTCTGCTCGGGTCAAATTAAATATTCTCCCTCTGGGAGGCATCGTACCAGGGAGCAGTTCTATTGGGCAGTCCCAAGGTCTATGGGGAGGAAGTTTGTCTGCTGCCTTTTCTGAAAAAACATCAGCAAACTCCAAATATGGAGTAGGAATCCCACTAGGGAGTAAGTGTGTGACCCTGAGGGGAAATTCAAGGCAGCTCCGGAAACACTGGTGTCCCCACTTGGTAATTTGCCCCGAAACCCAATCAATTTGAGGATTATGCGCCTGCAGCCATGGCAACCCCAGAATCAAGGGGGTCCCAGGCATGCTCAAAATCAGGAACCTGATAACCTCAGAATGACTGGCTCCAATTTTGATTTGCATGGGAGGTGATTGAAACCGAACTAACCCCCCGGCCACTGGAGTGCCATCAATAGCTGACACCCGGATAGGAGTTGGCAAGGTTTGTGCCATGATTCCTAGAGTCTGAGCTAGATCAGAGTCTAGGAAGTTCCCAGCTGCTCCAGAATCGAGAAGAGCCTTTAAGTTAATATATTTGGCACCAAACATAACCTGAACTGGGACAAAAACTGGAGACGATACTTGAGGAGATACCTTACAGCCTAGGAGGGCCCCCTCGATACCCCCTAGGCTCTGAAGTTTCCCGACGGTTTCTTTGGGCAAAGTCTAACCATGTGGCCGGTCCCACCACAGTATAGACAGAGCCCCTCGGATAGACGTCGTCGTCGCTCGCCTTCGGTGAGCCTGGTGGCACCTAGCTGCATAGGCTCTTCAGAAGGTTGAGCGACGGGAACCTCAGATTTTGCAGCGGGTTCAAAATGTGATCCTTTCTCCAGGCGCCGTTCCCGGAGTCGGCGATCAATGCGGATGGCCAAATGCATTAAGTCATCCAGTGTTTGGGGTTCCGGGTAGTTCACCAGGGTATCTTTGATAGCGTCAGCCAGACCTAACCGGAATTGGCCACAGAGGGCAGGATTGTTCCAGCGTGAGTCAACTGCCCAACGCCGGAATTCGGAACAGTAGTCCTCGGCTGGACGGCGTCCCTGGCGGAGGGTACGTAACTTTGCGTCAGCTGAGGCCCCCTTGTCAGGATCGTCATAAAGGACCTCCATTGCAGTGAAGAAACTGTCCACTGACTGGCGGATGGGGTCCTGAGCTGATAGACTAAAGGCCCAGGACTGAGGGTCTCCATGTAACAGGGATATAATCAAGCCCACTTTTTGTTCCTGTGAGCCCGAGGACACCGGGCGAAGCTGAAAGTAAAGTTTACAAGAGTCCCGGAAATTGGCAAATTTTGCCCTATCGCCAAAAAATTTTTCAGGGAGCGGGATCTTGGGTTCCACCGTCATTGCGGCCGGGGCCCCCTGAGAAGTGGGGACCATGGGAGTTGGACGGTTCTCCTGGGCCGCAACTCGATGAGCCAGGTGCTCCACCGCCGCCGTCAGAGCCTGCACCTGCTCCAGAATTTGGTCCATTCTTTCTGGCCCGTTATAATGTCAGGATTGTACCTAACACCCGTCTGTCTTAAGCCAGTATCCCCCAATCTCCACCGCCACTTCTGCCTATAGACAAGCCCCCGCTTGTAGGAGACGCGAGCAATGCCTCTCCCAGTCGGTTGCCCCCAGGACTTAACAGGCGCAAGGGATAGTAGCTTAAGGTGCAGTTTGGTGTTAAGCAGGGAATCCCGAATGAGGATGCCGGGTGCGGAAAGTCCGTAATTCAGGCCGAGGTCAAACCAGGAAGTCACAGGCGAGGTATCCAGGGGAGAAGACTGAGGATGGTCGAGGGTAGCCGGGGTCAATTCCAGGAGGTCACAGGCGAAGTACAGGAGGGTCAGGCAAGAGAATAGTCAGGCAAAGCAGAAGGTCAGGGCAGGCAGCTAGCAAGAATAGTCAGAGTCCAAATCCAAATCCAATCCAAAATCTTCACAAACACAGCAGCACACATCCAGAACCCAGAAGCTATAACGGGCACTGGGAAACTGGAACAGTGCAAATATATAGGGAAGTCTGGCCAATGGGAAACAGGGAAAAAGGAGGGAAGGAAGGTGCTTGGTGCAACCAAGGAAGTGGGATCGGTCCCAGGAGCTGGACGGCCCAGGCCAGACAGGCCGACCAGTCCCTGGGTCCGATCCCAAGAACCGGCCACTGACTGGGCAATTCAAACTCGCCCCCGGCGGGCGCGCTGGGGGAAGCGCCGCCGGGAGGCATAAAGCAGACGTGCTCGCGCGCGCGCGCGAGCACGTTGACGATCGGGCGCGCCCCCGCCAGGAAGGGGAAGCGCAGAGCTGGAGGGGAGAGCCGCAAGGCCGCGCAGCCGCGCGGAGCGGGCTGCGACGCGGCCACCCATGGCGTCCTGCGCCGCCCGCCCCAGATCCCCGTGACGGTGCCGAGGAGCCGGCAGACCCGGGGACCGCCGGGCCGCAGCTCGGTGGGAGCCAGCCGGCAACGCGCCGCGGGACCCGGAACGGCGGTGAGGTAAGTGCCTAACAGTAACATGGATAGCCTATCGAGGCCATACCTCCACAAAGTGCCAGATTACACACTAGCCAAAAGGTATCTGTTAAACTCAGATTGCTAACATGTATGTTAGAGGAATATGAGGCAATAATTGGGCAAAATAAGATCAGACACATTGCTAAAATTACACATACCCGCAATCTCCCAGATGTCTGGAGTGGGGCCCTCACTCGAGCTTTGCCCTGGAAAATACATGTGGAAACACAAGTTGCCTGAAGAAAGTGCCACAAAAGTAGAGCCAAAATACATACTAGATCATCAAGCCAAAACAACTTACCCTCATCTCTGGCAGCCTGAACGTGAAGGGCCCTTTCCGGACAGCCACTTCCGATATTCTGGCCAACTAAAATGTCTCAAAATATTCCTCCAACTACTTGGGTGAATGTTTGTCTAAAAATATTTTTTTAAAAATGCATTGCAATCACTCCAAAAACTATTAGACTGACCCTGGGGATGGGATAAGCACTCAAAATAGGCATCTTCAAGTTGACAGAGCAAACATGTAGATTATTAGACTAACCAAATAGAACCAGTGTAACATAAACAGCATAAAGGATACATTATTTATTGCTATACACACCAACAGGGTCCTGTTGACCTGCAACATCGGAAGGGGGGTCCAAAGATGAACCAGTCACTTGGCCTACAAATAAAAAAGAGGAATGATACACATGCAAAGGTTGACACATACACTTACCGACATCCAAAGAGTAGCTTGGCTCCTGAGGAGATGCTGGGGCCAATGGCGGGGCAGCTAGGCAAAAACAAAGCAAATATTGAGCCATTGGTAATGTGCGGCAAAAAATAAAACATGCATTAAGGTGTGTGTGAGCAGCTCATTCACTAATATTCACTAATCAAGGCCAGTGTGGCTTCCACATGTATATGCAGATATATGGCCACACATCTCTGCCTTCCCACATAGCTACACATGTTAGGGCCTTGTTAGTTAGTTGCTGTGAGGGTTAAAGTGGCCGTGAAATTAGGCCGCAGGTCCATATTATTAATCCTCAACAGTGCCCCACTCTATTGTTTGAGGTGCACCCACACCCATTTGGTCCCCAAACAACCAGCACCTAAATTAGTGTTAAATACCTTCAATGGCAGACTGGGTTAGGCTTGAGGTTGGTTGAAGGGCAGGAGTTGGTGCGTCCTGAGCCAAATCCTGGACAGCACCATGTGCACCTATGCAGAAAGCAACAGACAGGAAGGTAAAACATTTATGAGGTATAATGTACTACTTCACAGGTCCTACTGTTAGTTGCCCAGAAAGAGAAAATGCAAATCACATACATTAACATTAGCTTGAAAAAAAATGCAGAAAATATGTACCTTCAGTCCAACCTGTGGTGTCATCCCCAGGATCCACACCCTGCAGCCAAGCAAGTGGAATTTTGGCCTTCAGCATCTCCTCATACGGCCTGTAGGTACTCATTGGAGCCTGGATGGTCCCACTGTCCACATCAAGATCGTGATTCATCTTTTTGATAAGGGCCCCTCTCAAAGTGTAGAAGCGTTTCCTGCAGGATGGGCCACTACGTGGGTGTTGAGCAGTGCTACTAAGCTCAACACCAATGGCATCCCACAGTTTGCTTCTTTCTTGTTTGCCTATTGACTTGATTTGGGAGCCAAATATCAGCTCCCATTTAGCAAGGGTAAGGCGCACAAGATGATTATTCTCCGCCAAATTAAATTCAGGCTCCCTCTTGGCACCTGGGCGCTTAGCCTGGGGTGCTGCACCACCTTCAGGCTGGGCCCTTTTCCGTAAGGGAGGTCTGCGCACAGCACCCACCACACTCCTACTTGGGCCTGCTGTGGCCGGCAGATGTCCTGAATTTGGCTCCATCCTGTAGCTGCACACACACACCAATACACAACCAACAAGCACGCATGCAGACTACAGAATGGCATCGCACTCTCTTTGGGTTGGCCAGGTTTTATGTGCTCTAACAGCCAATCACAAACCAGTCCACTTAATAGATTCACACATACTGGCCAGGTGCTTGTAGCCACACCTCCACTGCACTGACTGAAGCATGTGTGTTAGCCAATTAACTAATTACAGACCTCATTAACCAAACAACACACAACCAAATACAACAATGTACTCATGTATATTAAACACTTGTGACATGTGGCTTTCCTAACGGCTATTTAAATAAACAGCAGCTTACCTTTCATTGGCCCACCACTGAATTTTCTGCCATGTCCGTTAATGCACGCAAGTTTCGGCTCACGTACGCTAGTAGCGCTACTAGCGTGCGCACTCCGTTTCACGCACACCTGGGTCAGCTAATTGGCGCCCGGAAATAGCAGAGCAACGCAAAAGGCGGCAAAGCGGACCTGTCCTTTTTGAAAGTGAAGTATAAATGGAAGGATTTTGAAAGCTTCTGGTATTGTTACACTGTGGCAAAGGCTGTGGTGTGGTGCTTGTTTCCCTTAGCTCATTTGAGTGTCTGTCTGGGTTTGGTCCTCACTCTCTGTGGCTTCTTGGGTGATTTCTGACATCAGTGCTGTTTCTTTAGGAGATTGATTTTGTTGGCATATGCAAATATTGTGGAGCATACAGCAAGTGAGGCTTGATTTTGGGGCCTTTTGTGGGCTGTGCAGCAACTCCCCTCTTGGTTGTGCCTAACTTAGAAAGCTGCTTTTCAGCAGGCTGGTGGTTTGGACCACTATACTTCTGGTTTTGTGGTGAGCTGCATTGTAGTGAGTGTGTGAGGAGTGTGATTGTTTGTGTGTGTGGTGTGTTTGTGGTTTTTGTTTGTTTGATTTTGTATATCTGTTGAGTGTGTGTGTGATGGATAAGAGGGTGATGTATGGTGTCTGGGTGGATGGATGTATGCGTATGCTGGAAGAGCAGGAGGACAGGGAGCGGGGTGTTGTGAGGCTTAGGGCACCCCGCTCCTTTGGAATCCGCCTTTCAGTATGGGACTTAAGTGACGAGCAGATCAGGAGCCGCTTCCGTCTGAATCGTGCTGCACTACAGTCCCTATATGATCAGATTAAGCACAAAATCGAGCCATCCATCAAACGGACTCAATCCATTCCAGGCATAGTACGCCTGTGTGCCACTCTGAATATTTTGGTACGAGGGACCTTCCAGGCAACCTCTGCCCTCCTCAGCGGGATCAGCCAGGCTACTATGAGCCGCATATTAATCCAGGTAGTTCTGGCGATTTGTGATTTGATCCCAATTTACATCAAGTTTCCTGAGGATGAGGAGGAGGTTGCCAAAATAAAACATGCTTTCTATCTAATGGGAGGGATCCCGAATGTGCTAGGGTGCGTTGATGGTACACATATCCCTTTCCGCCCTCCCCGTGCACAGGAGCTGTATTACCGAAACAGAAAACAATTTCATTCCTTAAACATCATGGTGGTCTGTGACCATGAAATGAAGCTGCGGGCGGTGAGATCGGGGTTCCCCGGCTCATGCCACGATTCTTACGTCTTGCAGCGGACAGTCCTGTGCCGGAAGTTTGAGAACAACGAAATGCCAGCTGGCTGGCTACTGGGTAAATAATTAACCATGTCAAAGTATTTTGCCTAAAATATGTGGCCTAGTAAGCCAAATTATAAAAAATGAAAACAAAAACATGTACTAGTACTAATTGCTGTCTCTCTCCTTGTGTTTTTTCAACAGCGGATAAGGGATATGGGCAGAGAACGTGGGTGCTGACTCCGGTCAGGAGCCCACAGACCTCTGCCCATGAACGCTACAATGCAGCACACCGCAAGACCCGAAGCATTGTGGAAAGAACCATTGGCCTGCTGAAATCACGCTTTCTATGTTTGGCACGCCCAGGAGGAGAGATGCTGTACAGTCCACAGAAGGTCTCCAAGATCATCCTCGCCTGCTGTGTGCTCCACAATATATGTATATGCCACAGAATTCAATCCCCTGAAGAGACAGCACTGGTGCCCGAAATCCCCAACTTGCCCGCAGAAAGAAGTGAGGACACCCAGACTGGCGATGAGCTAAGGGAAAGGATGATCACTTCCTTTTTTGCGGTAAGCTAACTACCCTTCACTCTAATCCAAGTACTGCACTACCGGGAAAATTTATTTGACCTCCCATCATAATTTGGCAAAAACCACTCTAAGGGGGTGTGTAAGATGACCAAAACCACTATAAGGGGTGTGTAAGATGACCCAAACCACTATAAGGGGGGTGTAAGATGACCCAAACCACTATAAGGGGGGTGTAAGATGACCAAAACCACTATAAGGGGGGTGTAAGATTACCAAAACCACTATAAGGGCTGTGTAAGATGACCCAAACCACTATAAGGGGGGTGTAAGATGACCCAAACCACTATAAGGGGTGTGTAAGATGACCCAAACCACTATAAGGGGGGTGTAAGATGACCCAAACCACTATAAGGGGGGTGTAAGATGACCAAAACCACTATAAGGGGGGTGTAAGATGACCAAAACCACTATAAGGGAGGTGTAAGATGACCAAAGCCACTATAAGGGGTGTGTAAGATGACCCAAACCACTATAAGGGGGGTGTAAGATGACCCAAACCACTATAAGGGGGGTGTAAGATGACCCAAACCACTATAAGGGGGGTGTAAGATGACCCAAACCACTATAAGGGAGGTGTAAGATGACCCAAACCACTATAAGGGGTGTGTAAGATGACCCAAACCACTATAAGGGGGGTGTAAGATGACCCAAACCACTATAAGGGGGGTGTAAGATGACCCAAACCACTATAAGGGGGGTGTAAGATGACCCAAACCACTATAAGGGGGGTGTAAGATGACCAAAACCACTATAAGGGGGGTGTAAGATGACCAAAACCACTATAAGGGAGGTGTAAGATGACCAAAACCACTATAAGGGGTGTGTAAGATGACCCAAACCACTATAAGGGGTGTGTAAGATGACCCAAACCACTATAAGGGGGGTGTAAGATGACCCAAACCACTATAAGGGGGGTGTAAGATGACCAAAACCACTATAAGGGGGGTGTAAGATGACCAAAACCACTATAAGGGGGGTGTAAGATGACCAAAACCACTATAAGGGGGGGTGGAAGCTGAACAACATAACAATTAGGGTTGTTGTGCAAGTTGGCCCCAAATGTTGGTTACCAATTAATGCAATATTTTTTAACAGCGAAAAAGCCAATTTAAATATATATACTAACTGCACTTTTTAATCTTTTTCAGGCACCCCGAGATGCACCATGACAGGCGTTTTGATTTGCTTGAACATTTAAGTTAAATTTCTTTACTTTTCCAAACAAAATAAAAAAAAACAAAAGAAACATGTTGCAATGTGTTTAATTCTGAAGGTACTTGATTTCAAGCCCACAGCAAAGCAAAGCGCAGGCGCTGTGTTGAATAGCGTGGTCAAACTGACAGCGCCTACAAAGCTGAGCTCCAACATCATATTCAGCAATGTAGGCGTTGTTCCCAACAACGCCAGGTAGCGACTGAGGAGGCCTGCTATAGCGAATCGCTACCGCCCGCGGCGTACGCTAGCGGCGCTCATAGCGCCATACTTCAGTCGCTCATCTGTCGCTACCTGGCGCTATTAATGAATCGGCCTCCCCATCCTAAAATTAGGCTTGTGAACTTCTAGTAAAAACCACCACCAGACACCAGGCTCTCGAGCAACTCACCAGAAGGAAGTCAATTTAATGCGTGTAGCTTCTCTTAAGGGCTCTTTTCAACTCTTCCTGTTTTGGTATTGCTCTTTATCTTGGCTAATATAACCATTTAATAGCCAGTATTTATGCACTTTACATAGAGTGGGGTCGGTTTAAAAACCTACTGACACTTTTTGGGTTGTAGTACTGAGAATCACAGGATCTGAAATGTCTCACTGCAGACTGATGTTTGGGGCGGAAACTAATTAGAATGTTTCATTTAAAACGGGCGTGTTAAAAAAATTATATAACACATAAAAAAATCGAACTTTCATTGATCAAGTACGGTCTGCATTATTATCAGTCTGTCTGCTGTCATGTTGCTACACCCGGGAGGTGAACAATCCCACAATCCTCCCGAGTGTTTTATGCAAATTACATGTCACAGGGCAAATGATTTCTCCATTCATAGCATTGCGCAGTGTTGCGAGATTTGTAAGTTGTGGCCGCTCAGCCTCTGCACGCTGGTCTTACCAGCCCCTAAAGCTGGTGTCCGGGCTAATTGTGCTGGATAGGGGGACCACAGGCCATAAAAAAAAATGTTAGGGTTTACGTGGAATGGGGTGGTCCCCAAATTAACCCTTGATCATGTGCATAGTAGTTGTATTTCATTTGAAAATGTCATAAAGATCTGTTTCAGTTTGGGGGGGCCTGGACAGGAACAGGGGGTCTACCAATGCATATGTGGTACCGTTGTCATTGGGAGGAATGGGCTATCACATGCAATATGTTATTTTTTTTAATAAAAAACACAACAAAGTTTGAAAAAAAATGTTTTTAATTTTATTATCCAAAAATACTATGAAAGCACAGAAAACGTAGAAACAAGACATTTCATGTTAAAGCCCAAACTATTGCTGAAAAAAAACAATATATAATTTTCCTAGAAATTCTGACAAAAATAACAGTTAAACATATGCAAACTGGTGAAAAATGGCTAGGCAACAGAGGGTGACAATCTCAAGTAGGCTGACAGTTAAAAGGGTTAAAATACCTATGCATGTTGGGTTGAGCTTTTAGACTTAGCCTGTTTTTTCTTGTTTGCATATTATATATGATATATTGATATTTTAGGAAAATTCGTTTTTTACTATGCTTTTTATTAATTTATTATGGGACTGTCTTGCAACCAGTTAATTCCTTGATGTTTTGCATCCAGAAAACTGTGCCCATGACAACAAGCCTGGTATGCCTAGAAAGCTTAAGGTGTGTATTTTAAGATAATATATAGTTTGTGGGTGGTTTTCAAACATAATTGGTTGATATACTTGAAAAAGGAATAGGGTGTTTACATGCAATATGATTTAAAAAACTTACATATTTTATTTTTAAAAAGTGACAAAATATAAATAATAGAATAAAAAAAAAACATTTACTGACACTTTTCCCAAATATTTTGCGAAAGCACTAAAAAAATTAGAAACCAGACATTTCATGCTAAAGCCCAAACTCTGCTAAAAAAAATATAATTTTCCTGGGAAATCCCTGAACATACTTCCAAAAATCACAGTTAAACATGCATTGTAGTATAAAATGGTGACAAATGGCCTGGCAATAGATGATCACAGCAGGAAAAAAGGCTTTTCCATCTGGTATGAAATGGGGAAGCCTTTGTTTTTTCCTGCTGTACTTAACCAAAGGATTAAAGCTATGTTTTAAATTTTCCTCACTGTGCTGGGACTGTGCTGGATTACCTCTTTCACTTGATACCAACAGGTTTGCTCAACCAATGGTACACCTTTGGTTAATGAATACCTCATATTTTCTTAAAATAATGAGGCTGGTGGTAAAACATACCATATATCTGGAAATATTAAATGTATAACCATATCTACTCTCCTAGTCAGCATTTAAAACCTTTGGCTGGTCATTCACAGAACATTTTTATCTCTCCTTATAGACACTTGTTAATAATGACATATCCAACAGATATCTGTCAAAATCTGCCTGTAAATGACCAGCCTAAGACATAGGTAAAATAATGTAGAAATTATGTCATTATTAACCTGCTAAAACTTTGAGCATGGCATCAATAATCCAAAATAATGTGGTTGGTCTGGATGAGCAAATTTTTCTATCCTGTTTTCTAAGCCAAGTGCTAAGAACAATGGGCAATCAGATGCACCTGGCTGAATGTGGTGAGATCTCATGACATTTACTTTTTCACTATTTAGACAGCAGACCTTCTCTTTGGAAAGAGTGGGTGGAGAACCATAGAGTCAGTGGAGAAACACAAACCATAGAGCTGGTTAAGGAGAAGCTCTTACCTTTTGCAACATCCTACAAACATTTCTGTAATAAATGCTTGTAAAATTACACAGGTACATAATTAGAAACCTCACAAACCATTCTTGGTCAAGTGATGGTGACAATCAATGCTGTATCCTCTAGATCAGTGGTCCCCAACCCTGTCCTCAAGGCCCACCAACAGGCCAGGTTTTGCAGATCTCCACAAAGATGCACAGGTGGAGTAATTAGTGCAGCTGCAGAGCAATAGAGCTGGCTATTTGGAGATCCAAAAAACATGACATGTTGGTGGGCCTTGAGTAGGGATGAGCGAATCGATCCGGACGAACCCGGATTCGATCCGAATTTCAGGAAAAATTCGATTCGGATCGAATCCGAATTTCCCCGCGATTCGATCACTCGAAGTTTTCCTTTAACATCCATTCATTTACATTTACAGGCATTCTAAGATGGCGGACGGGACATGTCTGGACATGTATCCCGCGCCAGTGCAAGCTGGGGCAGTCACATGCAGCCTATCAGCAGCCAGCAAGCCCGGTGACGTCACACAGCGGTATTTAACGGCGGCCATCTTGCTTTTCCTCATTTCTCTATTGCATTCGTGACAGACAGACAGAACGCTGTGTAGCTGAGGCAGTTAGACAGGCTGGAGACAGGGACAGACAGGGACAGGCAGGAGACAGGCAGGAGACAGACAGGAGACAGACAGAAAGCCAGGGAAAGGTAGGAAAAACGGAGCTGGCTGACAGGGAGATTTTTTTTTTTTCATCCAGCCTTTGTTAGCGTTTTCAGGCTGCTTATAGTAACTAACTGTGCATATATACTGAACTGATCTTAAGTCTGCTGTGAGGCATCCCATTCTGTGACTAAAGCAGCCTCTGTTTAAGACCATATAAGCATTTGCTCTTATCATATTTGAAATTAGGCCTGATAAAGACACTTTTGCTGGCCAAAGCACTACTGGACCCTGCCAGGTCCATTCCTGCCCAGGGCATCCCATTCTGTGACTACAGCAGCCTCTGTTTAAGACCATATAAGCATTTGCTCTTATCATATTTGAAATTAGCCTGATAAAGACACTTTTGCTGGCCAAAGCACTACTGGACCCTGCCAGGTCCATTCCTGCCCAGGGCATCCCATTCTGTGACTAAAGCAGCCTCTGTTTAAGACCATATAAGCATTTGCTCTTATCATATTTGAAATTAGGCCTGATAAAGACACTTTTGCTGGCCAAAGCACTACTGGACCCTGCCAGGTCCATTCCTGCCCGGGGCATCCCATTCTGTGACTACAGCAGCCTCTGTTTAAGACCATATAAGCATTTGCTCTTATCATATTTGAAATTAGCCTGATAAAGACACTTTTGCTGGCCAAAGCACTACTGGACCCTGCCAGGTCCATTCCTGCCCAGGGCATCCCATTCTGTGACTAAAGCAGCCTCTGTTTAAGACCATATAAGCATTTGCTCTTATCATATTTGAAATTAGGCCTGATAAAGACACTTTTGCTGGCCAAAGCACTACTGGACCCTGCCAGGTCCATTCCTGCCCAGGGCATCCCATTCTGTGACTACAGCAGCCTCTGTTTAAGACCATATAAGCATTTGCTCTTATCATATTTGAAATTAGGCCTGATAAAGACACTTTTGCTGGCCAAAGCACTACTGGACCCTGCCAGGTCCATTCCTGCCCAGGGCATCCCATTCTGTGACTAAAGCAGCCTCTGTTTAAGACCATATAAGCATTTGCTCTTATCATATTTGAAATTAGGCCTGATAAAGACACTTTTGCTGGCCAAAGCACTACTGGACCCTGCCAGGTCGATTCCTGTTGGGGCATCCCATTCTGTGACTACAGCAGCCTCTGTTTAAGACCATATAAGCATTTGCTCTTATCATATTTGAAATTAGCCTGATAAAGACACTTTTGCTGGCCAAAGCACTACTGGACCCTGCCAGGTCCATTCCTGCCCAGGGCATCCCATTCTGTGACTACAGCAGCCTCTGTTTAAGACCATATAAGCATTTGCTCTTATCATATTTGAAATTAGGCCTGATAAAGACACTTTTGCTGGCCAAAGCACTACTGGACCCTGCCAGGTCCATTCCTGCCCAGGGCATCCCATTCTGTGACTACAGCAGCCTCTGTTTAAGACCATATAAGCATTTGCTCTTATCATATTTGAAATTAGGCCTGATAAAGACACTTTTGCTGGCCAAAGCACTACTGGACCCTGCCAGGTCCATTCCTGCCCAGGGCATCCCATTCTGTGACTACAGCAGCCTCTGTTTAAGACCATATAAGCATTTGCTCTTATCATATTTGAAATTAGCCTGATAAAGACACTTTTGCTGGCCAAAGCACTACTGGACCCTGCCAGGTCCATTCCTGCCCAGGGCATCCCATTCTGTGACTAAAGCAGCCTCTGTTTAAGACCATATAAGCATTTGCTCTTATCATATTTGAAATTAGGCCTGATAAAGACACTTTTGCTGGCCAAAGCACTACTGGACCCTGCCAGGTCCATTCCTGCCCAGGGCATCCCATTCTGTGACTACAGCAGCCTCTGTTTAAGACCATATAAGCATTTGCTCTTATCATATTTGAAATTAGGCCTGATAAAGACACTTTTGCTGGCCAAAGCACTACTGGACCCTGCCAGGTCCATTCCTGCCCGGGGCATCCCATTCTGTGACTACAGCAGCCTCTGTTTAAGACCATATAAGCATTTGCTCTTATCATATTTGAAATTAGGCCTGATAAAGACACTTTTGCTGGCCAAAGCACTACTGGACCCTGCCAGGTCCATTCCTGCCCAGGGCATCCCATTCTGTGACTACAGCAGCCTCTGTTTAAGACCATATAAGCATTTGCTCTTATCATATTTGAAATTAGGCCTGATAAAGACACTTTTGCTGGCCAAAGCACTACTGGACCCTGCCAGGTCGATTCCTGTTGGGGCATCCCATTCTGTGACTAAAGCAGCCTCTGTTTAAGACCATATAAGCATTTGCTCTTATCATATTTGAAATTAGGCCTGATAAAGACACTTTTGCTGGCCAAAGCACTACTGGACCCTGCCAGGTCGATTCCTGTTGGGGCATCCCATTCTGTGACTACAGCAGCCTCTGTTTAAGACCATATAAGCATTTGCTCTTATCATATTTGAAATTAGCCTGATAAAGACACTTTTGCTGGCCAAAGCACTACTGGACCCTGCCAGGTCCATTCCTGCCCAGGGCATCCCATTCTGTGACTAAAGCAGCCTCTGTTTAAGACCATATAAGCATTTGCTCTTATCATATTTGAAATTAGGCCTGATAAAGACACTTTTGCTGGCCAAAGCACTACTGGACCCTGCCAGGTCCATTCCTGCCCAGGGCATCCCATTCTGTGACTACAGCAGCCTCTGTTTAAGACCATATAAGCATTTGCTCTTATCATATTTGAAATTAGGCCTGATAAAGACACTTTTGCTGGCCAAAGCACTACTGGACCCTGCCAGGTCCATTCCTGCCCGGGGCATCCCATTCTGTGACTACAGCAGCCTCTGTTTAAGACCATATAAGCATTTGCTCTTATCATATTTGAAATTAGCCTGATAAAGACACTTTTGCTGGCCAAAGCACTACTGGACCCTGCCAGGTCCATTCCTGCCCAGGGCATCCCATTCTGTGACTAAAGCAGCCTCTGTTTAAGACCATATAAGCATTTGCTCTTATCATATTTGAAATTAGGCCTGATAAAGACACTTTTGCTGGCCAAAGCACTACTGGACCCTGCCAGGTCCATTCCTGCCCAGGGCATCCCATTCTGTGACTACAGCAGCCTCTGTTTAAGACCATATAAGCATTTGCTCTTATCATATTTGAAATTAGGCCTGATAAAGACACTTTTGCTGGCCAAAGCACTACTGGACCCTGCCAGGTCCATTCCTGCCCGCGGCATCCCATTCTGTGACTACAGCAGCCTCTGTTTAAGACCATATAAGCATTTGCTCTTATCATATTTGAAATTAGGCCTGATAAAGACACTTTTGCTGGCCAAAGCACTACTGGACCCTGCCAGGTCCATTCCTGCCCAGGGCATCCCATTCTGTGACTACAGCAGCCTCTGTTTAAGACCATATAAGCATTTGCTCTTATCATATTTGAAATTAGGCCTGATAAAGACACTTTTGCTGGCCAAAGCACTACTGGACCCTGCCAGGTCGATTCCTGTTGGGGCATCCCATTCTGTGACTAAAGCAGCCTCTGTTTAAGACCATATAAGCATTTGCTCTTATCATATTTGAAATTAGGCCTGATAAAGACACTTTTGCTGGCCAAAGCACTACTGGACCCTGCCAGGTCGATTCCTGTTGGGGCATCCCATTCTGTGACTACAGCAGCCTCTGTTTAAGACCATATAAGCATTTGCTCTTATCATATTTGAAATTAGCCTGATAAAGACACTTTTGCTGGCCAAAGCACTACTGGACCCTGCCAGGTCCATTCCTGCCCAGGGCATCCCATTCTGTGACTAAAGCAGCCTCTGTTTAAGACCATATAAGCATTTGCTCTTATCATATTTGAAATTAGGCCTGATAAAGACACTTTTGCTGGCCAAAGCACTACTGGACCCTGCCAGGTCCATTCCTGCCCAGGGCATCCCATTCTGTGACTACAGCAGCCTCTGTTTAAGACCATATAAGCATTTGCTCTTATCATATTTGAAATTAGGCCTGATAAAGACACTTTTGCTGGCCAAAGCACTACTGGACCCTGCCAGGTCCATTCCTGCCCGGGGCATCCCATTCTGTGACTACAGCAGCCTCTGTTTAAGACCATATAAGCATTTGCTCTTATCATATTTGAAATTAGGCCTGATAAAGACACTTTTGCTGGCCAAAGCACTACTGGACCCTGCCAGGTCCATTCCTGCCCGGGGCATCCCATTCTGTGACTACAGCAGCCTCTGTTTAAGACCATATAAGCATTTGCTCTTATCATATTTGAAATTAGGCCTGATAAAGACACTTTTGCTGGCCAAAGCACTACTGGACCCTGCCAGGTCGATTCCTGTTGGGGCATCCCATTCTGTGACTAAAGCAGCCTCTGTTTAAGACCATATAAGCATTTGCTCTTATCATATTTGAAATTAGGCCTGATAAAGACACTTTTGCTGGCCAAAGCACTACTGGACCCTGCCAGGTCGATTCCTGTTGGGGCATCCCATTCTGTGACTACAGCAGCCTCTGTTTAAGACCATATAAGCATTTGCTCTTATCATATTTGAAATTAGCCTGATAAAGACACTTTTGCTGGCCAAAGCACTACTGGACCCTGCCAGGTCGATTCCTGTTGGGGCATCCCATTCTGTGACTACAGCAGCCTCTGTTTAAGACCATATAAGCATTTGCTCTTATCATATTTGAAATTAGGCCTGATAAAGACACTTTTGCTGGCCAAAGCACTACTGGACCCTGCCAGGTCCATTCCTGCCCGGGGCATCCCATTCTGTGACTACAGCAGCCTCTGTTTAAGACCATATAAGCATTTGCTCTTATCATATTTGAAATTAGGCCTGATAAAGACACTTTTGCTGGCCAAAGCACTACTGGACCCTGCCAGGTCGATTCCTGTTGGGGCATCCCATTCTGTGACTAAAGCAGCCTCTGTTTAAGACCATATAAGCATTTGCTCTTATCATATTTGAAATTAGGCCTGATAAAGACACTTTTGCTGGCCAAAGCACTACTGGACCCTGCCAGGTCGATTCCTGTTGGGGCATCCCATTCTGTGACTACAGCAGCCTCTGTTTAAGACCATATAAGCATTTGCTCTTATCATATTTGAAATTAGCCTGATAAAGACACTTTTGCTGGCCAAAGCACTACTGGACCCTGCCAGGTCCATTCCTGCCCAGGGCATCCCATTCTGTGACTAAAGCAGCCTCTGTTTAAGACCATATAAGCATTTGCTCTTATCATATTTGAAATTAGGCCTGATAAAGACACTTTTGCTGGCCAAAGCACTACTGGACCCTGCCAGGTCCATTCCTGCCCAGGGCATCCCATTCTGTGACTACAGCAGCCTCTGTTTAAGACCATATAAGCATTTGCTCTTATCATATTTGAAATTAGGCCTGATAAAGACACTTTTGCTGGCCAAAGCACTACTGGACCCTGCCAGGTCCATTCCTGCCCGGGGCATCCCATTCTGTGACTACAGCAGCCTCTGTTTAAGACCATATAAGCATTTGCTCTTATCATATTTGAAATTAGGCCTGATAAAGACACTTTTGCTGGCCAAAGCACTACTGGACCCTGCCAGGTCCATTCCTGCCCGGGGCATCCCATTCTGTGACTACAGCAGCCTCTGTTTAAGACCATATAAGCATTTGCTCTTATCATATTTGAAATTAGGCCTGATAAAGACACTTTTGCTGGCCAAAGCACTACTGGACCCTGCCAGGTCCATTCCTGCCCAGGGCATCCCATTCTGTGACTAAAGCAGCCTCTGTTTAAGACCATATAAGCATTTGCTCTTATCATATTTGAAATTAGGCCTGATAAAGACACTTTTGCTGGCCAAAGCACTACTGGACCCTGCCAGGTCGATTCCTGTTGGGGCATCCCATTCTGTGACTACAGCAGCCTCTGTTTAAGACCATATAAGCATTTGCTCTTATCATATTTGAAATTAGCCTGATAAAGACACTTTTGCTGGCCAAAGCACTACTGGACCCTGCCAGGTCCATTCCTGCCCAGGGCATCCCATTCTGTGACTAAAGCAGCCTCTGTTTAAGACCATATAAGCATTTGCTCTTATCATATTTGAAATTAGGCCTGATAAAGACACTTTTGCTGGCCAAAGCACTACTGGACCCTGCCAGGTCCATTCCTGCCCGGGGCATCCCATTCTGTGACTACAGCAGCCTCTGTTTAAGACCATATAAGCATTTGCTCTTATCATATTTGAAATTAGCCTGATAAAGACACTTTTGCTGGCCAAAGCACTACTGGACCCTGCCAGGTCCATTCCTGCCCAGGGCATCCCATTCTGTGACTAAAGCAGCCTCTGTTTAAGACCATATAAGCATTTGCTCTTATCATATTTGAAATTAGGCCTGATAAAGACACTTTTGCTGGCCAAAGCACTACTGGACCCTGCCAGGTCCATTCCTGCCCAGGGCATCCCATTCTGTGACTAAAGCAGCCTCTGTTTAAGACCATATAAGCATTTGCTCTTATCATATTTGAAATTAGCCTGATAAAGACACTTTTGCTGGCCAAAGCACTACTGGACCCTGCCAGGTCCATTCCTGCCCAGGGCATCCCATTCTGTGACTAAAGCAGCCTCTGTTTAAGACCATATAAGCATTTGCTCTTATCATATTTGAAATTAGGCCTGATAAAGACACTTTTGCTGGCCAAAGCACTACTGGACCCTGCCAGGTCGATTCCTGCCCGGGGCATCCCATTCTGTGACTACAGCAGCCTCTGTTTAAGACCATATAAGCATTTGCTCTTATCATATTTGAAATTAGCCTGATAAAGACACTTTTGCTGGCCAAAGCACTACTGGACCCTGCCAGGTCCATTCCTGCCCAGGGCATCCCATTCTGTGACTAAAGCAGCCTCTGTTTAAGACCATATAAGCATTTGCTCTTATTATATTTATATTATAAGACACTTTTGCTGGGCATAGGCTTACTGCTGCCTGCCAGGTGCACTTCTGTTGAGGCATCCCATTCTGTAACATAGCATACCCCTCTTTATTTACACTAAGCAGCTCTCTTATTTACACTAAGCAGGCCTGTTGGAGGCTGAGTGTTACTGCTCACTTTTGGTGTGCATTATATTCTGTTTCATATAGACCCACCGCTGCCCGGGGTTTTTTTAAATATCACCTACTACCACGCCAGTTAGACTATGTCGGGCAGACAAGTGCCTGGAAGTGAAAAGAGGAGTGGCAGAGGCCAAGATTCCGCAGGCAGAGCTCGCATCAGACTGGGGGCCAGTAGCAGCAGGAGTCACGCTGAGAGACCTAATCTGCCAGTATCTGCTAGCGGTCGGGTCTCCACCAGTAACGCATCTGCCGTGGTAGATTGGTTGACGCGCTCATCAACAACATCATCACAACTTACGTCTGAGACCCCCAGTCTAGGGTCGGTAGGTTCCTCTGACACAACCCTGAGTTGGCATGCCCCGAGAGCAGTCCCTGTCCTCCCATTGCCTCTGGCCTACGCCGTTCCCTCCCCCAGCGACGTATCCTATGCTTTGGGTTCAGCTCCACTCTTTAGTGAGGAGGACCATCAGATAGAGGACAGTCGGCAGCTACTGCCCAGCCAAGAAATGGAGGTGGCTTCTTTAGCTAGGCAGACAAATAGTGATGTGGACAGTGTCGTGGGTGCTGCGAGCGTTCCAGCTCCTGCGCCAGACACTGTTGACGAATCCACGAACATCAGTGACGTACAGCCACAACTCGGTGATGATGATGATGATGACGATGAAGCCGATCGCACTTGGGAGCCGGGTGATGAAGGGGCTTCATCGTCATCATCAGGAGAAGAGGGGTGCAGGTTGCCCCGGAGTCAGCAGCTGAGGCAGCAAGGTGGTAGCAGTCAGCATGGGGGCACAATTCCAAAGGCTGGAGCCGGCCGGGGCCGGGGCCGGGGTAGAGCACCTGCTGTGCGGCAGTCTACCTTATCGGGAGGTAGTGGAGCAGGGGTTCCTGGAGTTGGCAACAGCAGCAGTGAATCAGTGAGGCCAGGGGGTGGGAAAAGTAGCTACTCGGCAGTGTGGCAGTTCTTCCTGAGGCATCCGCAGGAGGGTAACATGGCCACATGCAAGATATGTAGGCAAAAGGTGAAGCGTGGCCAGGGTCCAAATGTTGGCACCACGGCCCTGCGTCAACATATGATGCGTCACCATAAAACGACCTGGGAGAACCGAGGCTCCCAAGGGGTGGTCCAGTCTGCTTCCTCACCAAGTGAGCTCCCAATTTCTGCCAGCCAAGGCTCCAGCACCTCAGCCGAAGGCAGCTGTGCGTCATACCCATCCTCTGTCGCTCCTGCTCCTCCTCCTCCTCCTCCAAGTCATGCATCCCGCCAGCAATCCATCAGCGAAGCCATGTCCAAGAGACAGCAGTATGCGCCCACTCATCCTACGGCGCAGAAGCTGAATGTGCTCCTGTCCAAGTTGCTGGTGCTGCAGTCGCTCCCTTTTCAGGTGGTGGAATCTGCACCTTTCAGAGAACTGATGGCTTGTGCCGAGCCGAGGTGGAGAGTCCCAAGCCGTCATTTCTTTGCCAAGAAGGCAGTACCAGCGCTGCACACTTTTGTTGAACAGAAGGTGGGCCAGTCCTTGAGCCTGTCGGTGTGTAGCAAAATACATGGCAGCGCCGACATCTGGAGCTGTAACTACGGTCAGGGGCAGTACATGTCGTTTACGGCCCACTGGGTGAATGTGGTCCCTTTGCAGCAGCAACTTGGACAGGTCACGCCGCTTCGGCCTCCGCGCTCTCTGCCCATTGGGCCTGTGACACCGTGCGACTCGGCCTCCTCATCCTCCGCCATCTCCTCACCCTCCACTGTAGGCTCAAGTCTCAGTGCCCCTCCAGTCTACCATGTGTGCAGGGCACGGAGGTGTCACGCAGTGCTTCACATGGTTTGTCTTGGCGAACGGAGTCACACAGGGGAGGAACTGCTTAAATGTATTCATCAGGAAATCCAAACATGGCTTACTCCGAGAAAACTTAAAATGGGAATCATGGTTACCGACAATGGGAAGAACATTTTGTCTGCGCTGCGCCAAGGAAGCCTGACCCATGCCCCCTGCATGGCTCACGTCTTCAATCTGGTTGTCAAGCGGTTTCTGAAGTGTTCCCCCCATCTGCAGGACATCCTAACAACTTCACGGAAACTTTGCATGCACTTCAGCCACTCCTACACCGCCAAACACACCCTTCTTGAGCTACAGCGTCAGAATGGTATCCCCCAACATAGTCTGATTTGCGATGTTTCCACCCGTTGGAATTCCACCCTTCACATGTTGGACCGATTATATGAACAGAGAAAAGCCATCACGGATTTCCTGATGATCCAAGCAGATAGGGGGACTCCCCTGTGTAACTTCAATGTCAACCAGTGGCAGCTCATACGTGACACCTGCCGTTTGCTCAGGCCCTTTGAGGAAGCCACTTTATTTGTCAGTCGGCAGGATTACGGGATGAACGACGTGATTCCACTGCTTCATGTACTACAGCACATGTTGGAAACCATGGCTGGTCAGGGCACTGGAGACATGGCGTTTACATCTTACGGCCACATGAACCCCGTTGGAGCTGAACTGGAGGAGGAGGAGGAGGAAGAGGAGGAGGAGGAGTTGCCCAGCGAAACACAGTTTAGGCTTGGCGAAATGGCTGGTTTATCTAGTCAGCGGACAGGAGAGGAGGAGCAGGAGCAGCCAGAGGAGCTAGAGGTTTTTGAGGAAGGAGAGACAGAGGACCCGGGCACACCGTGGCAGTATGCAGTGGAGATGGAGACAGGTAGTCCATCCGAGTCACTTGCGCAAATGGCACGAAGCATGCTCACATGCTTGCGTAGTGACCCCAGAATTGTTTCCATCTGTCGGCGGGATGACTTCTGGCTGTCCACCTTATTGGACCCTCGCTTCCGGCACAAAATGGGGGCATTTTTTAAACCCACCGAGAGGGAGGACAAACTCAACTACTACAAAGACATTCTACGTAGGCAGTTGGCCGATGCCTATCTGCGCCATGGTCCATACTCTCGCAGGTCTGACTCGAGGGGACCTCTGCGCTCACCTTCCACTGCCATGGCCGCTGGGGGGGTTGGCAGCAGCAGCAGCAGAAGCTCCATCAGCAGCAGCAGCCTCAGTCTTCAGTCGCTAATGAGTAGCTTTCTACACCCGCATAGTGAGGCTACTCATGAGCAGCAGGAAGACCTGGAGCAGGACCTGAACCAGCAGGTCATGTCATACTTTGACATGACCATGCCAACACACCTTGAGGATCCGCTGGACTTCTGGGCAGCCAAACTTGATTTGTGGCCGCAACTAGCAGAGTTTGCCCTGGAAAAGCTGTCCTGCCCGGCAAGTAGCGTGCCATCTGAGCGGGTGTTTAGTGCGGCGGGGGCCATAGTTACGGCGAGGAGAACTCGTCTGTCAACTAAAAATGTGGAGAGACTCACCTTTGTCAAAATGAATCAGGGATGGATCAGCCAGGATTTCCACCCACCAATGCCTGATGCATGCGACTAGATTCAGCATGGTGCCACGTTTTACACTTTCCAAATGGTGCAAAACATATTTATGTCTTTAGGCCATTTTTTGGGCTCCTGCTGCTGCTGCTGCCAACTCCTGCCAACTCCAGGGTGTGATTCATCCAATTTTTGGGCTCCTGAGGCCAACTCCAGTGTATATTTGGGCTCCTGCTGCTGCTGCTGCCAACTTCTGCCAACTCCAGGGTGTGATTCATCCAATTTTTGGGCTCCTGAGGCCAACTCCAGTGTATATTTGGGCTCCTGCTGCTGCTACTGTCAACTCCTGCCAACTCCAGGGTGTGATTCATCCAATTTTTGGGCTCCTGAGGCCAACTCCAGTGTATATTTGGGCTCCTGCTGCTGCTGCTGCCAACTTCTGCCAACTCCAGGGTGTGATTCATCCAATTTTTGGGCTCCTGAGGCCAACTCCAGTGTATATTTGGGCTCCTGCTGCTGCTACTGTCAACTCCTGCCAACTCCAGGGTGTGATTCATCCAATTTTTGGGCTCCTGAGGCCAACTCCAGTGTATATTTGGGCTCCTGCTGCTGCTGCTGCCAACTTCTGCCAACTCCAGGGTGTGATTCATCCAATTTTTGGGCTCCTGAGGCCAACTCCAGTGTATATTTGGGCTCCTGCTGCTGCTGCTGCCAACTTCTGCCAACTCCAGGGTGTGATTCATCCAATTTTTGGGCTCCTGAGGCCAACTCCAGTGTATATTTGGGCTCCTGCTGCTGCTGCTGCCAACTTCTGCCAACTCCAGGGTGTGATTCATCCAATTTTTGGGCTCCTGAGGCCAACTCCAGTGTATATTTGGGCTCCTGCTGCTGCTACTGTCAACTCCTGCCAACTCCAGGGTGTGATTCATCCAATTTTTGGGCTCCTGAGGCCAACTCCAGTGTATATTTGGGCTCCTGCTGCTGCTGCTGCCAACTTCTGCCAACTCCAGGGTGTGATTCATCCAATTTTTGGGCTCCTGAAGCCAACTCCAGTGTATATTTGGGCTCCTGCTGCTGCTGGTGTCAACTCCTGCCAACTCCAGGGTGTGATTCATCCAATTTTTGGGCTCCTGAAGCCAACTCCAGTGTATATTTGGGCTCCTGCTGCTGCTACTGTCAACTCCTGCCAACTCCAGGGTGTGATTCATCCAATTTTTGGGCTCCTGAGGCCAACTCCAGTGTATATTTGGGCTCCTGCTGCTGCTGCTGCCAACTTCTGCCAACTCCAGGGTGTGATTCATCCAATTTTTGGGCTCCTGAGGCCAACTCCAGTGTATATTTGGGCTCCTGCTGCTGCTGCTGCCAACTTCTGCCAACTCCAGGGTGTGATTCATCCAATTTTTGGGCTCCTGAGGCCAACTCCAGTGTATATTTGGGCTCCTGCTGCTGCTGCTGCCAACTTCT
Organism: Gastrophryne carolinensis; assembly: GCA_027917425.1. NCBI lineage: Eukaryota > Metazoa > Chordata > Amphibia > Anura > Microhylidae > Gastrophryne > Gastrophryne carolinensis. The sequence continues at coordinate 337,420,485 of CM051235.1, read as the reverse complement.
GCCAACTCCAGGGTGTGATTCATCCAATTTTTGGGCTCCTGAGGCCAACTCCAGTGTATATTTGGGCTCCTGCTGCTGCTACTGTCAACTCCTGCCAACTCCAGGGTGTGATTCATCCAATTTTTGGGCTCCTGAGGCCAACTCCAGTGTATATTTGGGCTCCTGCTGCTGCTGCTGCCAACTTCTGCCAACTCCAGGGTGTGATTCATCCAATTTTTGGGCTCCTGAGGCCAACTCCAGTGTATATTTGGGCTCCTGCTGCTGCTGCTGCCAACTTCTGCCAACTCCAGGGTGTGATTCATCCAATTTTTGGGCTCCTGAAGCCAACTCCAGTGTATATTTGGGCTCCTGCTGCTGCTGGTGTCAACTCCTGCCAACTCCAGGGTGTGATTCATCCAATTTTTGGGCTCCTGAGGCCAACTCCAGTGTATATTTGGGCTCCTGCTGCTGCTGCTGCCAACTTCTGCCAACTCCAGGGTGTGATTCATCCAATTTTTGGGCTCCTGAGGCCAACTCCAGTGTATATTTGGGCTCCTGCTGCTGCTGGTGTCAACTCCTGCCAACTCCAGGGTGTGATTCATCCAATTTTTGGGCTCCTGAAGCCAACTCCAGTGTATATTTGGGCTCCTGCTGCTGCTACTGTCAACTCCTGCCAACTCCAGGGTGTGATTCATCCAATTTTTGGGCTCCTGAGGCCAACTCCAGTGTATATTTGGGCTCCTGCTGCTGCTGCTGCCAACTTCTGCCAACTCCAGGGTGTGATTCATCCAATTTTTGGGCTCCTGAGGCCAACTCCAGTGTATATTTGGGCTCCTGCTGCTGCTACTGTCAACTCCTGCCAACTCCAGGGTGTGATTCATCCAATTTTTGGGCTCCTGAGGCCAACTCCAGTGTATATTTGGGCTCCTGCTGCTGCTGCTGCCAACTTCTGCCAACTCCAGGGTGTGATTCATCCAATTTTTGGGCTCCTGAGGCCAACTCCAGTGTATATTTGGGCTCCTGCTGCTGCTGCTGCCAACTTCTGCCAACTCCAGGGTGTGATTCATCCAATTTTTGGGCTCCTGAGGCCAACTCCAGTGTATATTTGGGCTCCTGCTGCTGCTACTGTCAACTCCTGCCAACTCCAGGGTGTGATTCATCCAATTTTTGGGCTCCTGAGGCCAACTCCAGTGTATATTTGGGCTCCTGCTGCTGCTGCTGCCAACTTCTGCCAACTCCAGGGTGTGATTCATCCAATTTTTGGGCTCCTGAGGCCAACTCCAGTGTATATTTGGGCTCCTGCTGCTGCTGCTGCCAACTTCTGCCAACTCCAGGGTGTGATTCATCCAATTTTTGGGCTCCTGAAGCCAACTCCAGTGTATATTTGGGCTCCTGCTGCTGCTGGTGTCAACTCCTGCCAACTCCAGGGTGTGATTCATCCAATTTTTGGGCTCCTGAAGCCAACTCCAGTGTATATTTGGGCTCCTGCTGCTGCTGCTGCCAACTCCTGCCAACTCCAGGGTGTGATTCATCCAATTTTTGGGCTCCTGAGGCCAACTCCAGTGTATATTTGGGCTCCTGCTGCTGCTGCTGCCAACTTCTGCCAACTCCAGGGTGTGATTCATCCAATTTTTGGGCTCCTGAAGCCAACTCCAGTGTATATTTGGGCTCCTGCTGCTGCTGGTGTCAACTCCTGCCAACTCCAGGGTGTGATTCATCCAATTTTTGGGCTCCTGAGGCCAACTCCAGTGTATATTTGGGCTCCTGCTGCTGCTGCTGCCAACTTCTGCCAACTCCAGGGTGTGATTCATCCAATTTTTGGGCTCCTGAGGCCAACTCCAGTGTATATTTGGGCTCCTGCTGCTGCTACTGTCAACTCCTGCCAACTCCAGGGTGTGATTCATCCAATTTTTGGGCTCCTGAGGCCAACTCCAGTGTATATTTGGGCTCCTGCTGCTGCTGCTGCCAACTTCTGCCAACTCCAGGGTGTGATTCATCCAATTTTTGGGCTCCTGAAGCCAACTCCAGTGTATATTTGGGCTCCTGCTGCTGCTGCTGCTGCTGCCAACTTCTGCCAACTCCAGGGTGTGATTCATCCAATTTTTGGGCTCCTGAGGCCAACTCCAGTGTATATTTGGGCTCCTTCTGCCCCTCATAGTGATGCCACTTCAACTCTCTGCAATTGTGCCGCTCTGCGATTCTATTAGCGATGCCTCTGATCTGCATGTGATATTTCTTCAAAGTATTATTTAACTAACCCAGCACGCATCCTGTGCGTGTTACAGCAAGGCTGAATGGTTTACAACCCTATTGAGGCTGTAGGAGGCTCAGAAATAGCCGTTTTTAATAGCGATTCGTCGCGAATTTATTCGGGTCGAAACGATTTTTGTCGGAAAATTCGGCGAATCAGTCGAATCGAATTTTTCAAAAGTTCGCTCATCTCTAGCCTTGAGGACAGGGTTGAGGACCACTGCTCTAGATTCTACATTGCACGTTCCGGCTCCTTTCACTTAGTGTGAAGTATAAACAACTATTCTTATCTGTGACCCACATTAGGTCTGTCACACAGCTATTCTTAATCTCAGAAGGCTCTATTTCATGTAATAAAAATCATCCCATTATACAAATACATGAAACAATTTCCTAAAATTGTTACACCTCTTGCTTCAGAAAGATACCTGTCTGAGGCTAACAGGGTTAGCCATATTTCTACTCTGGAGGTTAATCCTGGCAAAAGAGACCACTGGCAAATCAGAGAGCTGGGCACCAGTGCAGCAATTTCTCCTTAGCTACATGTAGCGGCCACGCGTCTGGCCATTGGCACACACTCGGAGGAGAGAGGGGGGTTTTTGGACCTAGGGTAGGGCAACTCAGGTTGGTGTGGCATGTGTGGTGTGGATCACCATGACTCAGCTCCTCCACTACATTAACACTTCCCCTCTTCACATCTAAGCAGTACTTGGTAGAATACTCTAAATGGTTTGGGTTCTTCCTTATATAACCTCTGAAATGTTGTCTTCCCAACTATGTTGCGAGACCCAACCAATGGCCGGGCAGGTAATGTTGCCAATGTCACCTGGCTGAGTCTCTATTTACTGACTTTAAGGGGAACGCTAGACTATTTATTATTAACTAAGTTTATTCCTTAGGCAACACTGCCATCATGTGGATTCATGATGTAATGATACCCAAGTTGTGTATTTAACTGCTAATATTAAGGTTTCTATCACTATCAGGGCCTATCCCAATGTTTCCTAAGTGTAGTGTTGACCATGGTATCCACCCGTCACATACAGCAACATGTTGTTGCCTGTTGTGGTCCATGATAACAGTGAGCTTCCAACCACAGAGGTAGTGCTTCAGCTTTTGTAGGGCCCATGCAATGGCCAAGCACACCTTTTCTATAAAGCCTTAGGCTACCTCCCAGTATAGCAGCTTTAGGCTGAGTACAAAACAGAATGTTATGCCGATTGAGTTTACATGGATCAATATGGCTTTTAGCCAATAGGCTAAAAGGTTGGCCTGGACCACAAACCTTTGGCTAACCCCTTGGTCAGGTAGTATGGAGAAATTAGGAAGGATATATTTAAAGTCTGCAAATGACACATTCATTATTTCTTTGCTAGACCTAGCTTGGGCACTAGATTTAGAAACAAACTTCCTGCAGCACCCTGCCTCTCCCAGGAAGGGTCTGAGGGGTGGGCTAGTACATGATGGCATACACTTTTCCGTATTCAGGCTAGAGCATGCCTCCCCCTACCATGTCTTAAATATTGCACCTTCTTTATGCTGAAGTGCCACTTAGTGTTAGGCCGGCTGCAGTGATGCTTTCCAGTACCCACAATCCCAGATTAAAGTGGTCCTACCAGGAAGTGCTGAACATTGCAGTGTCATCTAGATATGCAACTGCACAGTGTTCCAATACTTCCAGCAGACCATCAACTACCATTTGGACGGTGGCTGAGGCATTTTTCATTCCCAAATAGCATGGCATTGCACTCACCAAATGTAATATCAGACTCAGCGGTCATAAGTAGCTGGCAAAGGCCAACTTTTAAACCCTCAGCACTGCATAGGCTTTTAAAAGCATGTTTACATTTAGTTCTTGATGATCTATGGAGAACTAGATGGTTTGGTCTTGTTTATGACTTTCTTAATGCCCCCTGAACCTCTGGGGAATAATATTAGGTGATTACCTAATGAGCATATGGACATCAGCGGATGGCCAGGTTGGTCAATCCTGGGCAGGCAATAAAGTACAAAATAAAAGGTTGGCAGCCACTCAAACCAATTTATAGCTAACATAGGTTATGCACATGCGCAGAACAATTAGACATAGACAAATCTTAAAGGAGCCATGGCGCTCAAACCCTATTACTCAGCAATAGTTATATAAAATCTAGTTACAAATGTCTCAGGACACATCTGCAGCTGTATGCAGAAGCTGCAATGCCGACTCCTTTGTATAGGTGTAGTCTCAACTCATTGGCAACTGGCTTGCCTGAGTTGCCCTATACCTCGAGTGCAAGCATATGTGAGGGGGTGCAGGTTTATTACACATCAGAAGAAAGGCAACAGTCACTTCAAAATTATTTATAACTAATCTGGGTGGTGCACGTGAGCAAGGCAATTAAACATAGACTTTGTTTCTTCAACCCTGTTAATCTTTTGCTTTTGCTCGCATTTTCTTTTTGCTATGCTTAGTTCCCCAGGTTGTTAATGCTTAGAGGAGGGACCCTACTCATTAAAAAAAAATAAACATATTGGGTGCTGAGTTAAATTTGAAATAATTTTCCAGCCAAAATGTAAAAAAAATGCATGGAAAAAATGCATGGGGTCCCCTCTCTAAGCATTACCAACCTGGCAAACCCCGTGCTTAGAGGAAGTTGTGGTATAAGGGGGTACACCCCAGTCCTTTTGAGCTAGTTGAGGTATAAGGGGCTACACCCCAATGCATAGAGCTATTTGTGGTTTAAGGGGGGTACACAAACCCCAGAGCTTGTTGTATTATAAGGGGGCACACCCCAGTGTTAGTTGTGGTATAACCCTTTCAGTGCCAAGCACGTAGATCCTACGTGCTTGCTTCCACTCCACTTAAAGTGGACCAACACCCAGGGGGGATCGGCCCGGAAATCTATAAGATGCCCGCGGGGCATCTGAAATCGGGATGTCCCGCGGGGAGGAACCCCCCAGGAGGCCCACAAACCTTACCTCAGCCCCGTTCCATCGGCGCATGCGCGATCCGCGGCCGCGTCTCGCGCTTCCCTCTAGCAGGGCGCGCACCCGCGCCGGCCGTTGCAGGCGCGCTCCCTGTTAGAGGGAAGCGCGAGACGCGGCCTCCAGCGCTCAGAGCCAGCTGAGCTGGTATGCGCGTCCAGGCGGCCTTGGACGCGCATACCACAGCGGCTCTGAGCGCTGTGATTGGCTGGCGCGGTCACGTGGGAGCGGGGAGAGGTGATTTTTTGGGGGCTTTCTGGGGGGTTTCAGACAGCGGGGCACCCCCGATCGGGGTGCCCCACCGAAGTGGACCAAAACCCAGGATAGTCAAAATCCTGGGTGTTGGTCCACTTTAAGTGCCAAGCACGTAGAATCTACGTGCCTGTCTTTCCCCCCTGCTGCAGTAACAGTAAAGTAAAAAAAACACTCACCTGACCCCTCGTTTGATCCGGCCGGGTCTCCTCTTCATCCGGGGGGGCTTCGATCCCCCACCCAGGCCCCCCGGGTGCAGGGGAGGGCCCGGAATAGCCACCTCCCCCGTCAGAATTACATGTAAAAACATCGCTCACGCCGGGTCTCCTCTTCACCAGGGGGGCTCCGATCACCCCCCCTGGCTCTTCAGCTTCAGGGGAGAGCCTAACAGGCCTCTCCCTCTCCTCTTCCAACGGGCGCCGCCATCTTGCTGGGGCGGGGCTTATGATATCACTCACCGGGTGTCGTCCTGGCTCCCAGCTGTTATTCTTTCAGATGCGATCATGCTAGCCACAGGAGCAAAGGGACTGGTGATCAGATCATCGCCTGCCCCTCTGCTACTGTAGCCAGCATGATCGCATCTGTCATCACATCGAGGGACACAGGAGCTGACGATCGGAGGTAAGTAAAGTAAAAAAAAAAGTTTTTATTTTTAAATTAAAGTCATTTTTAATTATGTGTCTGTGTTTTTTTACTGTTAACCCTTTGTGAACTGGTAAGGGATCCATGAGATCCCTATACCAGTTCACAAGGCTGGGGGTTGGAAAGTCACCTGCAGCTAGTGAGTGACTTGCCATTAACCCCCGGCACCCCCAATTACCTGCCTCCCCTAAGCACAGGGTATGTGGGCTTGTAGGCTGCAGGGTGGGGGGCCACAAAAGCTGGCCCCTGCACCCTGTTCCTACAAGCCCCCATAGACGGTCCTGGGCTGGTTATGACGGGTAGGGGGGACCGTATGTCATTTTTTGGGGGGTTTTTAAGGGTTAGGGGGAGCCTAACTTAAAATTCCCCCTATGTCGTTTTTTTTTTTTAATTAATCCCTTATGCTCTATCGCCCAGCATCTATAAAAGGCTTCCAGCAGCAGCAGCAGGAGAGCAGAAAGCCAGATTGATCAGCGTGGGACACAGGGATGGATGGGAGGTAAGTATAAAAAAAAAAACAAAATATTTTTTTCTCCATGTGTCTGTGTGGTTTTTTTACACTTAACCCCTTGTGAACTGGTAAGGGATCCATGAAACCCCTATACCAGTTCACAAGGCTGGGGGCTGGCAAGTCACCTGCGGCTAGCAGGTGACTTGCCATTAACCCCGGCACCCCCAATTACCTGCCTCCCCAAAGCCCGGGGGGGGGGGGCAGAAGAGCCCGGTCCACGGAGCTTTTAGCCAGCAGGGCCTCTTCGCCCTTAAAATTAAAAAAAAATGCCCCCCCCCCCCCCCCAGGAGGGGGGACCCTATGTCATTTTGTTTTTTAAATTAACCCCTTATGTTTATAGTGTGGATAGTAGTATTTTATTTGTAAATGTTATAAAGTGCTCTTTTCAGTTTGGGGGGTCTCCTGGGCAAGAATGGGGGGGCTACCGTAATCGGGAGAAATGGGGATTTCACATGCAATATGGTTTTCATTAATAAAACAAATGTTTTATTTAAAATAAAGGAGACAATTGTCTAAAAAATATTATTTTAGTTTCTTTTACGGAAAAATATTTAAAAAACAGTAGAAAAATTACAAACAAGACATTTCATGTTAAAGCCTAAACTCTGCTGCAATATATATATATATATATATATATATATATATATAATTTTTTTTTCCTGGAAATTCCGGCAAAAATCACGGTTAAACATGGTGCAAAATGGGGAAAAATGACCTGTCAACAGAGGGTGACAAAATTTCAAGTAGGCTGGCAATTAAAAGGGTTGAAAGTAGCTATGAAACTTGGGTATTGTTCTGTTCAGGGGATCTTGCGCTTTCGGACTTAGCTTGTTTTTTTTTTGTTTGTATATTGATATTTTAGGGAAAGGTGTTTTTTATTCTGCTTTTTTATACATTTTTTTAGGGAAACCCTGTGCAACCATAGAATTCTTTGATGGATTACTTCCAGAAAGTTGAGCCCACTACAACAAGCTACGCTTGCTTTCTAAGGTACGCTTAGAAAGCTTAACATGTGTACTTTCAGGGAATATATGGTTTGTGGGGGGTATTCCAAATATAAAGGGTTGTTCTGGTAGAAAAAGCGCAAGGTGCGCACTTTGTCAGCAGAGCTGAAATTTTCAAGTAAAATTACCGTTACGCACATGCTTTACTTTGGGGTGTTTGGCAACTCTTCCCTTGACAGTACCTATGCATGTTGGGTATTGTTCTGTTCAGGGGATGTTGCTTTTTCAGATTTAACTTGTTTTTTCTTGTTTGCATATTGTTTTTTTAGGAAAATGTGACTTTGATTCTGTTTTTTTATTCTTTTTTTAGGCAAACCCTGTGCAACCAAATAATTAATTGATGGATTACTTCCAGAAAACTGCACCCATGTCAACAAGCCTGGTACACCTAGAAAGCTTGTGGTGTGTACTTCCAGAGAATATATAGTTTGTGGGGGGAATTTCAAATGTAAAGGGTTGTTTTTCTTGAAAAACTGCAAGGTGCGCATAGCGCATAGCATAGTTGTATTTTATCTGAAAATCTACTAAAGCGCTGTTTCAGTTTGGGGGAGTCTCCTGGGCAGGAAAGGGGGTCTACCAATACATATGTGGTACCGCTGTAACTGGGAAAAATTGGGCTTTTACACACAATAAGATTTCATTGACATACTTACATTTTTTATTGCAACAAAACACTACAAATTGTAAAAAATAGATTTTTATTTTTTTGCACATATTTTACCCCAAAATATTGAGAATACACCTAAAAACAAACAAGACATTTCATGTTAAAGACCAGACTCTGCTTAAAAAAACAATATTTAATTTCACTGGGAAATCCCTTCAAAAATCACAGTTGAACATGTGGAGCGCAAAATAGTGCAAAATAGTCTGGCAACAAGGGTGACAAAATCTCCAGATAGGCTGGCAGCGAAAGGGATAAGGGAGTACACGCCAGTGTTTAGAGCTAGTTGTGATATGAGGGAGTACACAAAAATCCAACAGGCGCTGAAACAGGCCGACTAATACCTATTGCAACAATCAAAGCAAATTGGTTAGCATTTTAACTAGCGACTTCTAGCACCATTGTAGGCGGCAGCACCAGGAAAGACAAAAATTCTGGCGCTCCAAAACTGGCACTATAGCCACCAGAAAGATGCTAAATGGCGCACATCATAAATAAGGCCCAAAATCATCTATTTAGATGGAGACTTTTCACCTTCACATTGTCACAGTTATCTAGGTGTTAAGGCTTGTTAACATTAGTTGTTTCTGGATAAATGTAAAGGTTTTATATTTAGATTTTAATATAGTAATGTTAATGTACTGAGATGGTATTGTTGTTGTTACCATTTGACTGGTAATATACAATGTTATAAACTAATCCTAGGTCTTAGGTCTAAATAAAAGTAACTAGGGATACTGAAAACCTGGTTAATTTTCACAAGTGTTCTTCAATGTTACTATTAAGTTTGTGTAGGGACAGGTTATATGCCAGTTTTATAGGAATTTACAATTTAGACTGTTCTTTACTATACCAGCAACAATGGATCAATTTAAATAATGTTATGCAACAACTGCAACTGAATCTTACACAATTTTTAGTTTCTATGCATAGTACATATGCCTTACTTGTTTGTAAGTCAATGAATCTTTTGTATACTGCCCAGCTGTCAAAGCAGTTACACACTATTTGGTCACAGGCCGAAAAGGCTGTTAATCTACACCAAAGTTAAAAAGTTAGCCTATGACATCTCTGACAACAGAGGGAGAGAGGTGTCTGAGACACTCTACGTGCCATTTCTCTCTGCCCCCGGGTGTCCTCTGACAAATGCCTTTCTCACTCTATGACTTCATGGGAGATACTGGTATTTCACACAATATGAATGGCTGTAATTGTATTCAGAAGGTCATGTGCAAAAAGGATTGGAAGAGTCAGTCAACCGGCCAGAGGTTAGAAAGTTCATATCTGAGATTAACTATTTTTATCAAAGTGCTCTGCAGTTATATTTTACCAAATAACTTAGTAAGAACTGTGTATTTACCCAAGAGATCAAATGCTATGAATTAGATGAGACAAAATCATTACCTTTAATAAATGGTGAAAATACTCTATTATTAGTTCAAATTTATACGAAATTAATCAATGTAAACATGCAATGTTAAAATAAATAATTTCTGGTCTCCTTTAAAAACTGCAAATTCTTAAAGCAAACCAAAAATCAGGATTTTGACTATCCCGGTTTATATTCCTTGCCCCTGTGTGAAACCCTCTGGATCCCTAGTAAAAATGACCTCACCACTGATTCAACGAAGCATGCAGGGGCACGCAGCCAATTAGAGCTCGGTCCTGTTTGGCTTCCTTTAGCCGACAATCGGTTTAGCCGGCTAAGGGCAGAATGAAGCCGAGCTTGCCGACAGCCATGCAGCACACATCTGGCTAAAGTTATAGCAGAGCGCGGCCACAGCCTGCACATGCCATGTTGCACATGACATGCCACCGTGATTGTGAAAGGGTAGGTTTTACACTGCGGATCTGGGAGGTTTCACACAGTGGGCTATCCCAAATCAGGATGCGCCAGAAGGAGGAAATCAGGCAGCTCTGGAGTTATAGACTCCAGGGACGCTTTTAGTCCACTTTAATGACCTACTCAAACTTCAAGTTCATAATAAACCAGGAAAGAAAAGAAAACGATGAAACCCCCCAAAAGCACCAACCTCCCCACTACCCAAAACAATACATATTGTATTAGATCACCAAAATATGTGACGGTAGCTGCTGATAGCTGATGATACCTGGCGCTATTGAGGCACTGTCTGACGCTATCACTTGATGAATAAGGCCCTATATGTTCAACAATCAGAGCTATAATGTAGCTATAACAAATCTAAATTCCTTAATAAAATGAATAATAAACAAGTGTTCACCAGCCATAAATAAAGTAATATTTGCTTTACCCAACCACCATATACATGAAGTAATATGCTCAATGAATGTCAAATGCTAATAATAATAAACAATTATATAAACCACATGTACCTAATGGGAGGTGGGGTATAGCTTACCAACTAGGCATCCAGTTCCCACTCATTACATTGTGTATTCCACCACCTCATCAGGCATATCTTGCTCTCACCCCCTTTTATGTGTCAAAATTCCCTCCCCAGGTCGGTGCATAGTTGGACATTTACAATTGATGGTGACTAAGCAATTGCTAATATTTTAAGCTCAGAATACATTAAGACATTGTTCCTCTAAAAATAGTCTCATCAGATATTTCCATATCTATATTTCTACATATTACAGGCCTTTATTTTTGATGTGAGCATCTTTCTGGTGGCTATAGCACCAGTTTTGGAATGCTGGCATCTTTGTCTTTTCTGGAGCTGAGCTTTGGACTGCAGTGGTGCTAGAAGTCACAGCACTGGATGCTAACTAATTTGCTTTGTTGCACTAGGTATTGGACGGCCTATGTCAGCGCCTGTTGGACCCCAGCACTAGTGAGCTCTACTTTGTACCGCGGTTTTTCGTCGCTGTACATTGTATTCATTCATTTTTTCCTCCTTGAAAAGATTGGCGCTGTATTTTCCCTGCACTGGTCGGCGTTTCATCATTACAGTTACAAGAAATCACTGCTGGGGACAAACGGGACAAAATTTACAGTGCACTTGGTCTGCATTTCAGTTGTTCTCCAAATTACTAATTGTTAAGCAAAAGAAGCCATGAAAAATTATTTTTCTATGAAAAAAATCACTTGGCGACATCGAGGTGCTGTCTTTCTATTATTGGCAAGTCGCAATGCAAGTTCTGCACAAATAAATGTGTGTAATATTAATTATAAACAGAAAACACTTCAATACAGCTCTGCCCATTGTGCTCTATGGGACCTTGACCTTTAGCGCCAGGTTTCAACCAGTGCTGCTTCAACCAGAGCACCTGGTGCTGCAACCTTTTGCACACTAGTGTTAAATAAGACGCTAGCTGGCGGCCGCATAGGCACAGCCTGTTTTTTTTCCCTTAATTTGGTGCTGAGTGCTGCTGAGGCAAAAAAAAAGTGATGCTGTGTGGCACTGATGCTTCATAAATAACGCTCTATCTATATTTCCTTACCTACAGGTGATCACATGTTTAATCTTGTAATGTGTAACACCCAAGTGATATTACCTAAATAAATGTCTGCTCTAACGCATACATAAACAGCAGAGAAAGGGGACATCAACAGAACAGTTAGAATGAAAGAGTAGAGCAGAACAGGCGAGAAAAGGGGAAAAACATCTTACCACAATTTGGATTTGGCCATAGTCTTACCTAGAAACACTGCAGGTCATGGTGCTACTAAAGGGTTCTGAATGGGGGACAGTAAACTGAGAAGATAAAAGTGGTAAACTTTTTTTAAATATATTAGGCCCCATCAAATTTAGAACTAAGATCCTGTGATTTTTAGTTACCCTCTTGCTATTGTTACTTAGCAACATTATACAAAATGGGCAAAAGTATTCCGATACTTATTTGGGCAGAAATATTAGCAGCTTCAAGCAAGAAGAAATGTGCTCATCATAGAATGTTCATTCTTGACAGTGATTCCCTGAGGGCTAATGTACAGTATGTGGCCTTTTGAACTTCTGTGTACACTGCTCCATGTGAAGAATGTTTGATGATTGGGCTATGTGTGATATGACGGCTCCATTTTACAAATGAGGGGGGATATTGCTTATTACTGCTGCTCATGACAATGTTGGAAGCAAATAGCATCACTTTCCTTTTAGTCACCTGGAAAGGAAAGTTAGCAGAAATATCATGTACATCACATCTAGAGATGAGCGAACCGGTTCGGACGAACCGGAATTCGCTCCGAATTTCAGGGAAAATTCGATTCGGCACGAACCCGAATTTTTTTTGGTTCGTGCCGATCGAATTTTCCCTGAAATAAAAAAAAAAAAATGCCGGCATGGTGGGAGCGGGCAGGCCGGCTACGCTGTCAGCGGGCGGCGGCCGGCCTGCCCGCTCCCACCATGCCGGCATTTGTTTAAAAAGCAAACACTTACCTGCATGCTCGGAGCGTGGAGGCCGGCGTCGCTCTCAGGCGCCCTCTGATGACGCGCCCTCTGATGGCGCGCCCTCTGATGACGCGTCCTCTGATGACGCGTCCTCTGATGACAGCTGAGAGCGACGCCGGAGCATTTTTGCCGGCATGGTGGAAGCGGGCCGGCCTAGCCGGCCTGCCCGCTCCCACCATGCCGGCATTTTTTTTTTTCTGATGAGCGATTCGTAAAAGTTCGATTCGGGCGAACCCGAATTTCTTGGGGAAATTCGGCGAATCGCCCGAATCGAACTTTCAAGAAGTTCGCTCATCTCTAATCACATCAAATGGAATGCAAATTTGTTTTTGCGCCAATTTGCACACTAGCATTCACCAGTGCGCAAATTTGCATCTGAAATTCCCCGTCCCTGATTTATGTTATGTTTAGAGGGGAGAAAAGCATGTACAAATTTGGCAATTTGAAGAGTGAATTTCCTCCAGCAAATAGGTGAAGGAAACTGCTGATTCCAGTGAGTACCATGCTTATTTCATTCAGAAAACGTCTGCGTCCGGCATGTTTCTGAACAATGAAAGTGTCAGGCGCAAGTTCTTTTTAGGGATTTTTGTTTCTTTAAAACTAATAAAAAATTGTCGAAAAACACAAAAATGAAGGTCAAAACAACAAAAATGTGGATATTGGGCCCCAAAGTTTAGCAAAAACAAAGAAAAATGTTAGTAAAATTATTAAGCATTAACATGCCAGCCAAACAGGGGAGCGTTAAAGAGAACATCTGGGACAAAACATTGGGCCAAAAAACATTAAGGGTTAACTGGAACCAGAATATCCCCTAAAAACACCTCCCAAAAAATGGAGGACACAGGTTCTCCAGAGAATACAGCTCCGCAGAAAACACAGAAACATTTCTTCTATTTAACACCAGATGCAAAAAAAGTGTCATTGCCTTTCATTCATCACCAGATCACTTTTTTTTCACCTCAATACATTATTTACTGAAAATCAATCCTATAACCAGAGTGAACGGCGCTAAGCTGGTGGCTCCTTGAATTTTGGGCAGGTTCTCTTCGGGACACCGTTGTACTTCTCTGCCCTATCAGTGTTGAGCCTCTGTGCGTTTCCCCTCCAAGCAGATTTCCTCTGTCTCATCAGTACTCAGTACGCCATTCTCCTGGATACTGCCTGTTAGAAAGATGCACCTTCATGCTTTCTGAGTGAGGGCCGTGTCGGCAGATGAAAAGCTTGGCTGTGAGTCTGACTACTTGGAGTATAAGTGATCACAGCCCACATAGACACATTGCTGGTGCCCTGCTTTTTTAGGTACACGTACCACGTTTCCCTGCAATTAAGACCTACTCCAAAAAAAGCCGTAGCATGATTGCTAAGATCAAAGTATAAGCCCTACCCCCAAAATTAGCCCTAGCCACATAGAGAAAGTTAGAAGTTAAATAGTGTCCAGGCAGCTATACATGTAATGTAATGTGTATATATGACCAATGTATGTGTGCGCACACAAAGGAATTTGTGCTCTGCATTTTACCCATCTGTGCAGTTACAAACTAGGGCAGTGAGTACACACACATGCCTGGAGCTATGGGCTGGCAGATCTACAGTGTCCAGGGTGCATTTGGAGGGTTAGATGCCTTTCTCAAGGGTGATCGAACCTGTAACCTTCATTTCACAAGTTGATTCACTAACCACTATGGCTGTCCCTTTAAAATCAATAGGATCCAGCAGGACAGAGAGGAAAGATAGACCGTTCACCAAGAAAAGCAGACACCCCCAGAAGAATCACATATAACAGAACCAAAGCAATAAGGATTGGCAAGTGCCAGGCTGTCACACACAGATCGAGTGGCATCATTTCATTCTCAAGCATTCGCATTCGCAAGCATTTTACAGCAAAGTGACTGCTTCCGGTCACCAGGGGGAGCAAACTGAGGTGCAATGGAAAGCACCTGAAATGCTAAGAAACCTGACAGTGCTTAATTTAGATTGTTGTTTAAGGGAAAATAAGACATTCTTTGAAAATAAGCCCTAATACAAAAATGTAAAAAATTGTAAAAAAAAGTCTTATATTGGTGGAAACAGGGTATATATCAGCTATGGCCCTTATTTAAGAAGGGATAGTGGCTGGTTAATGACAGGTAGCGACTGGTGAATGCCGGACACGGCACGCAATTACACATTTATCAAGCAGAATCTGTTTAGCGACTGGGATAGCGCCATGTAGCATCTGATTCATCATTTTCACAGCCTCAGCGAACAGCGCCAGCGTTCAGCCTTGCACAGCGCCAGGTATGACCTCTCGCTACCTGTCGCTCTCCCATACATTTCAATGGACGATCCTTTTCTTCTCTTCAAAAAAATCACAAATAATTCTGTGACTTCTTCTGGCATTGAAAAAGCATTTTTTTCATATTTTTTTCATTTTTTATATATTTCTTCAGAAATGACATTACAGGTCTGGCAATAAAGTGTTCATGTTACAATGTTGTTACAATGTAATTCCATATGTTTTCGCTTTGTTACTAGTTGATAGATGCTTGAAAACAGACTTTAAACACACCGCTTCCTGTGCTCTGGGCTTCAAAGAAGCATTTTTCAGCGCCAGAGATTTGTGAGGCTGTTTTTATAATGAATATGGTGTGAGTCGGTCGCTATGAGCAGTCGCTAACATGCGCTCCCATACAGCGCTGTACTGGTCAAATAGCGACTCCTCACAATGTATTCAACATCATTGAACAGCGACTGAGTCGCTATAAAGTAGCGACTCACGGACGAGCACTGCGACTACTAGCGGGCGCTCTGAAAATGCCTGCTACAGACGCTCATCTGTCGCTACCTGCCGCTAATGATGAATCAGCCTCCAAGTATATAACTGTCACAAGTGTGTGTGTGTGTGTGTGAATACATGTTTATGTCACAGTTAAAACAAAAACTGTTTTACAAAATCCAACCTCTACTGCATAGGAATATTGAGGGTTCAGAAAACGACTTTGTTTTCTCCTATTCTACATTGTAGAAATGGAAGGGGGAGGGGCTGATACCTGTCTTGTGGCTCTGTGGCGCATCTCCTGATAGCTCGATTTTTGATTGTAGCAGAGAGAATTGTTAATGGAAGGCTGTTTAAAGTGGACCTCCAGTCAAAAAAGTTTAATAAATGCTTTCCTTCTTATGATCAGTGGTATAAGCAGTTAGAGAGGTCTTAACCCCATGCAGATGTTGTGGAATGGCATAAAGATTTATCAGTCTAGAATTACATTGGAGCGGCCATCTTGCCACACACCTGATAGTCCTGCTTACACATGAGAATGGGGGGGCAATTCAGCAGCAATTCACATCAAATTGTGAGAGATATATGTCTCAGAAACAGCTAATGTAGCAAATGAAATCTGTGTAAGGGAAGCTGTTACAATGTATCCCTATGGCGGCGCCCACAACAAAAGCATTCAATCAGGGGATACAATGTATTTAGAAGATGTTACCAAAGTGAAGATGAGTCATTGCAGCTGAAGGCTTACTACTTCTGGCTAGAAATAAGAGATGATTGCACAGAACTACGAGGCAATTTTAGGGGTTACTTAAGAAATGCTAGCGCCAGGTAGCGCCACGTAGCATCGGGTGAATGCTGACTTGTATGTGTAGGTCTGACATTGCAGTGTCATTGTCACGGTGTTAAAATGTCATTAAAATGTCATTCCATATGTTTTCGCTCTGGTATTGGTGTATATGTGTTGAGAAACAGACTTTGATCACACAGCATTTGGCGCTCTATGCTAGAGCGCCCAGTTTTAGAGCACTGACGCTGGTTGTGTATAGTTTTTTGACATACGGGCTTCAGCGCAGAGTGCTGGACACACTTTACAGGCACTACCTATGGCTTGCTGCAGAGTTGTCCTGTTGTTAGATGTAGCGTAGTCTTGGGCACTTTGACCTCGGAGCACCACCTAGCGTTCTCTACTGGCTCTCCAATGAATCAGGGAGGGAGCTTCTACAGCGCCCACCACACATCACATTCATCAATGCTGGACAGGATAGTACAGCGCCACTTGTCTGCCCGCTAAGCTAGGTCACAGGGATCGACACTCGCTTGCAGCGTGTACTAGCATTCGCTCTAAGTGCCGCTACACAGACTCACATGGCAATACATGGCGCTAGTATTAAATTAGCCTTTTTGACTGTGGGACTCAGTTTTTCAAAAGTAGAACTCTCATGTGTGTGGTAAGATGGCCGCTGCCATGCATGTTTAAGAGTGCAAAATCTGCCTGCTAAACTTATGTCACTGAGAGGGGCTTTAGGAGAGCAATTTTAATTTGGCTTTTTGACTGGTGGTCCGCTTTAAAGTGGACCAACACCGAGAGGTGATCGGCCCGGAAATCTATAAGATTCCCGGGCCGATCACCTCCCACCCCGCGGGACATCCGAGATCGGGATGTCCCGCGGGGTGAAACCCCCCCAAACACCCCAAATCACCTACCTTATCTTCCGCCGCCGCCGCCTCCCTCGCGCCCCTCTAGGCATGCGCGCGCGCGCGCCGGCCGTCTGTGAATGGCCGACACGGGCGCGCGCGCGCGCGCCGAAAGTGACGCGAGGGAGGCGGCGGCGGCGGAAGCCGCTTGGACGTTCCTGTTCCCCGCCTGGACGTTGGCGGGGATTGGACCGGGCAGTCACGTGGGAGCGGGGAGAGGTGAGTTTATTGGGGTTTCGGGGGGGTTTCACACAGCAGGGCACCCCCGATCAGGGTGCCCCGCCGAAGTGGACCAAAACCCAGGAAAAATCCTGGGTGTTGGTCCACTTTAAACATCAGCCAGCAAAACTGTCACACATTTACTGTGGTATTTTGAATGTAATCACACAACTAAACATTTTTGTTACGCTTTATAAAACATTTTTTTTGCAAACAGCTATTTTATAAATACGTAATCAGTATCTTAAACTGGACCAACAGCCTGGCACAGTTGGAAGAGAAAGGTAGCGGCCATTTTGGAGCGTCCTCTCCCAGCATCTCAGCCAAGCTAATGCCTGGATTCAGCTGACAATGCACAGTAATAGGAAGCCCAACAGCACTTCCTGTTTGCAGGGGGCCTGCAAATGCATGAGCCGCCATGTTATTTTTAAAATTCACTACAGCAAGAGATAGAAAAAGGTAAATGATTTTTTATGTGCGGCAATCTAAATTGCCCTGGGGAGGGACGCATATAAGCACTGTTTGTTGTGTTGGTCTGGTTTAAGTCATTTTTGACTGTTGGTCTGCATTAAAGATAAGTGATTTTAGATGGGGATAATATATTTTTCCTCAGGTATATCTAGCACAGTTAAGAAACACAATTATCCTTTTTTGGCTGTAAAGTGAGGCGGAGTATTAGTCATTCCTCTGGCATGTAGAGAGCAGAATCTGAGGTAATATGTAACATAGGAAGCGTGACCTTTATTTTTCCTGTTTACCACCTGGAGATGTCCGAGCTGTTCCTGGACGTTGACTCAGGCAGGATCCCAGGTGAAGTGTCCCTTTCTGTGCCACCTGTTTCTGGAAGAAACGGAAGAGCGTACTAAGACAACAAGCCCAATACATGCTGCCCCATGCAGGGGATTCCCAGTCTATTGTGTGCACGCCATGTGTGGAAAACATTAGGCATGTATGGTGTCAAAGCCCAGAGACAATGAAACGGATGACAAGGATAAGTACAAGATCGCAAGAGAAGAGACAGGCCAGAGATGAAAGGAAGAAAGCGGGAAGATAAGAGGGACAGCATATACATGAAGCCATTTCCCTTCTAACAAAAGATTCCACTGAAGAAAATGAATGACATGAAACATAGCTCACTAACAATGTTACTTCAAGTGGTGTAAGATGCCCCAATGTGTTTAAGTGGAAGTCCAGAATTGGGGTTACCCCCCGCCCTGCCACCCTCCCCTGGTGCCCTTACCTCACCCACAGTTCAGCACAAGTTTCCCGGGCACGTGCAACCTCTGTATAGCTGCAATTCATAGTGCCAGTGATGGCACTGGATCCCCGGGGCAGGTAAGGTGATATCATTTTTTACACCCTTTCCTGTATCAGCCCCAGGGGGGAGAGAACAGGGCAGAGAGGTGGAGAACTGACTTCCACTTTAAGGAGAATAATATTATTTATTTTGGCAGTAAGCGGTGAGAAAGGCAAAATTAAACACTGCTGAGGAATAGGGACAAGGGGGCTGTTCTGGTAGGAGATGGAAGGAAGGAACTAGGGAGATATAGATAGCTAAAAGAGAGGGAAACTGAAAGAGAGGCTGAAAGGGGGACAAAGAGAGCATTTCATGGGGTAGTTTAGGACGAAGCTGAGAATGGTTTAGCCAGGAAGGGTATCTATACTAGGATGTCTCTGAGAAGATTCCAGGAGGGTAGAAGGTGTCAGGGAACATAGAAATGTAAGCATACATTTACATATTTAGTATTTATAAGCCAGGGGTGCTTTTGAACAGCGTGGGCCACTTAAATTGGACCAAAACCCCAGATTTTGAGTATCCCAGGTTTTGGCCTGATTCAGGATGCCCCACTGTGTGAAACCCCCCAGGTCGCCCAGTAAAACTCACCTTTCCCTGGTCCTAGGTCACATGAGCAGGCTCTGTCCAATCAGTGTGCTAGGCTGGGCATGTCAATTTCGGTTAAGACTCGGTTAAGTAGGACCAAGTCTAACCAAAAGCAGCTGGCGACCGCATCCCCGCTACCCGAGTATGTGCCCGCGCCAGCCATTTACAAATGCCAGGTGTGGGGGTGGATGCCCTGGTCACCAGCCACAATGATAAGGTTTTGAATTGAATTGAAACTAGATTAGTACGCCCTTTTACCACATCACCCAATTACCACATACTGTATATGTAATAATTTCCCACATGCTAGCAATACACGTGCTGATTATCTTACATCTCTAAATATATGGGTATCATATCTATAGACCATATCCCTATCAGACGCAAATTGTAGCTGTATTCCCAATACTCAACTCATCTAGATGCCTACCAATGCTAAATATACAATTAAAGCAGGCCCACTCCCATTTCCTACCTAATGAGTATGGGTCCGCATTGTGACAAGTTTAGAGGGCATCCAGATTGTTGGAGCCCCCGTCCATCAACCCCTGCAACCCCCCCCCCCCCCAAAAAATTATTACCTTTGCCTTGCCCTTGTGTGAAATGCAGCACCACGATTGGCAATCGGCGGTCACATGGGTCAAGATCGCGTTTTCTTTCCCCAACACCAATCACGGCTGACCCACCAGACCGGCGGGCGGTCAATTGTGCGGCTGCATTTCAGCCCAGGATCGAGGTGAAGGTAAGGATTTGGGCAAGGGGGCCGAATACGTGCAGATGGATTACAATGGAACTTGGGAGGCAGTGAGTGGAGGGGGCATAAGCGGAATATTGAGTGAATTCTGGCACAGGCTCCAGCTGCTGTGTTCGGCGCTACGCAGAGGCTACCCAGCCCCAATGCAGTGCAGCCCACTGAGAATTCTCCCTGTGATTCTTATGGCAAGTCCACTCCTACTAATATATTTTGTAAAAGCATTTATTTGGAGAGCATTTGGGTGAGTGACAACGCCTTCAGCAAAACAAACCAGCTGATTTATGCATTCATTTAGTAAAATGAAAGATATACTACCCAACCCCCTGCAGCTTCAGTTCCTCACAATGCAGACATAATTACAGCCCATGCGCATGTAGTGAGGGGTAGTCTGAATAACGGAATAAAACACACCACACCCGATAAATAAGAACCAATTTAGACTTTAACGGTTGAATATTAGGCAAAGTATTGAACACAATAGTTGGTGTATATAGCCACTGGATTAAGGCAATAAATGACTGTAGAAGAATCTAGTATAATTTCTACTTGAAGAATATGGAGGGGGGATATCTCAAACAAAGGATAAAAGTTGTGTCTAGGTCACTTTATCATATATGGCTATTGGGATAACTTTTAGACACACTGTATGCTCTGTGTAATTCAAACAATCTGTCAATACATACACAATCTATTTAAAATTAATAGTTAATAAAGATTAACTCTATATAATAAACTTCAGGTAGATGATCTAAATTTGTAACTATGCTGTAAATAGTGAGGAGAACTGAGAAAAATTCCCTTATCCTTAGACCAAACCATCTTGGTGGAAAATGTCCTGTTATTGCTGAATAAAATGGTGCTGTTTCTTTAAACATTTTCTGGATATTTCTTTCTTCAAGTGATCACAGCCTCAAAAACTCTCCTAAATAAAATTGCCAAGGGCGCCCTCCAACCGCGCTGAGTCCCTTTCTTTGCGCTCCGCGGGAGGCTTCACACAGTGAATAACTCACAAAAATATACCTTTACAACCCTCGCACAGTTCAGCAGTGAGGTAAATAAGGAGAGTGTTAGTTTCAACCAAAAATGGCACTGTGGCCCTGTAATTTATGTGGGCTCAGAAACACATACAGACACAGAAGTGCTCCCTTTGACCCACCTCACGGACTCTGCTCCCTCAGAGCTGTGCTGTGCCTTTTATAGCCTGCAGGAAGGACTGCACCAGCCTCTCTCTCATGGCTGGCCCCGCCCACCCATACGCATAAGAGTTTTCCAGAACCCTCCTAGCAGAGGTTTATTATATGTCAGTTACACGCTGACATTGTGAGCCAAACCTGCTGAGAGATGGTGCAGCCCTTTCTCCAATCAGTTCGGCAGCCTGCTCCTGGTGACTGGAGATATAGGTGCTCCCTGGAGCTGACTGGTGAGCACAGTGTCAACTCTCCACAGTTAAAGCGGACCAACAGTCAAAAGTGACTCGCACCAGACCAACACAACAAACAGTGCTTGTATGCATTCCCTCCCCAGGGCAATTTAGGTAGCTGCACATAAACATTTGATTTACCATTTTCTAACTCCTGCTGTAGTAAATTTTAGAAACAAAATGGTGGCTCATGCATTTGCAGGCCACCTGTGAACAGGAAGTGCTCCTGGATTTCCTGTTACTGTGCATTGTCAGTTATGTCAGTTGAATCCAGGCAGCAGCATGGCTGAGATGCTGGGAGAGGAAGCTCCAAAATGGCCGCTATCTTTCTCTTCCAACTGTGCCAGGCTGGTCCGGTTTAAAGATCCACCGAGATTCAGTGGCTTGCACGACTAGAGGCTGCATTCTAGGTCAGTAAAGTCGTGTGGCATTTTCTGCCCTCAGTTGGCTTTTAACAGAATTCTTGATATGCTTTAGGGCTTCATAACTTATCAGAGCTGGGCCATTGTGTCAAATGAGCTTTTTAGTGTTTGAACGAGAAGCATAGCTGGCAATAGCTATAATGTAAACTAGAAAATAAGAACTGTACATTTATTTGTGACCTTTAGCAATGTGTTTTTATATAAGTAGAGATTGGAGCTGTAGATTTTCCTGTTTTTGTGGTAGGTATGCTGACCAGTGGAACATGTAGCATCACTTGTAATTTTAGCAGTTCCTTTTTCACACACTTCCTTTGATAAGCCATCTTCCATGTGACATTATTGCATGAATGCAGGTTCTTTTAGTTAGCTCACTGGCAATGTATGTGTGAGAAAGCTCCAGTAGCTGGAGGTGAGGTCAGCAGCTCTCCATTGCTGTTCTTAGCTCTCCAGGTGATCTTAGCTCATAGATACTCAGCACAGAGAATCAATCAGACACCAAAGCCTTTTTAACCTCTTCATGAGTCATGTCCCGCCAGAGCCAGGCAGGAAAAAACAGCTCCGTTTGCCTTGTCTGATCCTGTTTGTGACACATGGATCTGCACGATGGGGGTATGAGGAGTAGGCTGCCTTTTCCGCCACCCACAGGTTCCAGACAAAATATTCTCCATGGTCAGCGAGGGGACAAGAACATTGAGACAAACTTAATGCCGGAACTGACACATGCTTATGCAGACTTTGTTAGTTTCCATAAAAGGCTGAGGACTCCCTCGGGGACAAGTGGCTGTATCATGCCTGGCATGGCAGAGACTAGCGTTCTAAACAATACTCATTGTATCGAATTGTAGTAGCTAGAAAAGGGAAATGTATAGGATACACCCTTGTATACTACAAGTGTCCTACAGGACAGACCACTCCCACTACTCAGAAGCCTACCTGCTACAAAGTGGAGGGTGGGCATCACAAACACATTTTAAAAGCAGCTTAGGGGGTTATTTAAGAAAGGATAGCGCCAGGTAATGCTACCTAGTGGCACATAGCGTCTGGTGAACGTTTGGCAATATATGTGAAAACCACATTTCAGAAAGTGAATCTGGTGAGCGCCTCTAACAGCATCACGTAGCGTCACATGTATTACTAGAGGCGGATCACCGTATAGTGCCGGGTAGTACCTGTCGCTCAGTGTCGCTCTGCCATACATTTCAATGAGGTTTAATTCGGTTGTGTTTAAATAGCGTGTTGGCTAATTAAAATGTACATTTTTATATATATATATATATATATATATATATTTTTATGCAGAATTGTATTTGCAGGTCTGGCACTAAAGTATCATTGTCACAGTGTTAAAACAATGTCATTCCATGTGTTTTCGCTTTGTTACAGGTGTATAACAGACTTTAATCACACAAGGTCTGGCGCTCTATGCTACAGCGACCAGATTTAGAGCACCGATGCTGGGCGTGTGTAGTTTTTTGTTAAATATGGTGTGGAGCGCCAAGTGCCAGACGCACTGAGCTGGCGCTACCTATTGCTCACTGCAGCGCTGCCATCTTGTTAGATGCGGTGTAGTCTTGGGCGCTTTGACCTTATGACACCACCTAGTGTTCTCCATTGGCTCTGCAGTGAATGAGGGACAGCCCTTCCACAGCGCCCACCACACATCAAATTAATCAATGCCGGCCCCAAAACCCGCTTACAGCGTCTACTAGCGGTCGCTCTAAGGCCCTTATTTATGAAGGAATAGCGTCAGGTAGCGACTGGTGAGCGACCGGTAATGACGGGCCCCGCCATGAGAACGCCGGCTCCCCACCACAATCACACATTTATCAAGCCAATCCTGCTTAGCGACTGAGATAGCGCCATATAGCGACTCATTCATCATTATTCCAGCCTCACCCCACAGCGCCAGCGTCCGACCTTGAACAGCGACAGGTATGACCTCTCGCTACCTGGCGCTCTCCAATGCATTTCAATGGAAAAATCTTTAAATATTAATAATTAATTGTTATTAATGTTTTTTTTTATTTTTAAATGTGAAAAATTCTGTGACCACTTCTGCCATTTTAGATTTTTTTAAGAGGAAAAAAAAAATTGTACAGAATTGATATTACAGGTCTGATATTAATGTATTCATATTACAAAATTATTTAAAAAACTTTTTTTGGTTTCCAAAAATATGGTTGTTTGGGGGTTAAAAAACTACTTTTAACCCATCGCCGCCAGCGCTCTGGGGTTTAAACATGCATTTCACCGCGCAAGAATTTTTTGAGCGTGATTTTTTAATGAATATGGTGGGAGCCGGTCGCTAGGGCCAGTCGCTATCATGCGCTCCCATACAGCGCGGAGCCTGTCAAATAGCGACTCCTCACCCAATATTCAACATTACGGCAAACCGACTGAGTCGCTGTCAACAACCGAACAACGGCCAAGCACAGCGACTACTAGCGGGCGCTCTGAAAATGCCGCTACAGTCGCTCAACTGTCGCTACCTGCCGCTATTAATGAATCGCCCTCCCCGCGCCGCTATACAGACGCTCAAATGGCGATACGTGGTGCTAATAATGAATCAGCCTCCACGTCTTCTGTTCCCAAGTTTCCCACTTGTTGTTAAGATCCTGAACAGAACAGCTTGCTTCTGATTCATTTTTCCTCACTGGAAATACCTCTCATGCTGGGGCTTGTAGTTCAGTGTCTGCATATGGACTGGCAAACCCTATAAATATATAAACCCTATATATAAACCTCTCATGCTGGGGCTTGTAGTTCAGTGTCTTAATATGGACTGGCAAACCCTATAAATATATAAACCCTATATATAAACCTCTCATGCTGGGGCTTGTAGTTCAGTGTCTTAATATGGACTGGCAAACCCTATAAATATATAAACCCTATATATATAATCAGAAACCAGCACCCTCTGACTTGTCAATGGCAGAGAAGCTCCTTATTTGCATTAGAAGTGGTGGCTCCCAGGCATCCTTTGCAGGACACCATAAAAATATTTGTCAACCCCCTACACTTATATCTATATGTGGAAATGATCCAATAAACATTAGTATATGTTTTTATTTTATACAGCATAACTAGATATCCCCAGATACCCCATTTTTTATTGAACCGTTCTTTACCATAACATAGGACCATCACTTTGTCATTGATATAGTGGACATTTTGTTAAAGAGCATCTAAAGCTACTCTCATAACTGAGCATCAGAGAGGGCACTATTCCTCATGGACCATAACCCAACCCCTTCCACCACCCACAAGCCTTGCTGTATAGGCATACTTATTTTTTCCTGTGCACAGTTTACAGTAAGTGACTTTCCCTTTAAACTAACCAATGGTAGTGTATTTGTACCTCACCCCAGAAGTTCTTTGCTCAACAATTTGATCCCTGGAAACCTCTGTTATATGCTAAATGACTTGCATTTCATAGACACACGCCATGGCTAGATATAAATTCTTTATGTATCTACTATTTGCAAAGTTTGCCTTAATGTAGTGATAGTATATATGTATAGATCATTCTTCAGAGTGTCTCTCCATCCCAAAAGAGTTCTGTCAGGTCCCGGAGACACCCACCTTCCAATAAATCAGCAACCCCCAATCTCCGCTGCTTTCTTCACCCATAGTAAGCCCCCGTTTGCCGGGACGCTAGACACGCCTCACCGGACACGGTTGCCCCCAGGTCTTATTAGCACAAAGGATGCTGATTTATGCAGGGGAAGGCAGATGAATCCAGGGACTAGACTGAGTAGCGATAAACGGACAGGGGTCATACACGGGTGGTCAATCCGAGGAGGCACGGTACAGAAGGGTTAGACAGAAGAATGGTCAGGGGCAAGCCAAGGGTCACAACGGGAGGTCAGAAGTTCGCGGTACAAAGGAGCAGGCAGAATCGTAGTCGAAGGGCAAGCAAGGTCGGTCCAGGCGGCAATCAGGGATGGTGAAAACAAGGCAAAAATCACAAGGAGAAGAGCTATCCAAATCACACCCAGTAGCACGCTATAACGGGCAACGATTAACTGCAGGGTGTATACCTATATAGGATGGGGGCTGACTGGATTGGCTGAGGGGAGGAGTGTAGTGATTGGAGTAACTGGGATCTCTGGGCTGATTGCCCAGTTTGAATAGGGAGGCGGACTGTGTGATAGGGCACATGCTTTTAAATAGCAAGGGCTCATTGGCCCAACTTAATGTAGGGAGGCGGACTGTGTTTGGGCACATGCCCTTTACTAACAAGGGCTCATTGGCCCAATACAATCACCTCCGGCGGGCGCGCTGTGCGCAGCGCCGGCGGAGGGCATAGACCGAGGTTAGACGCGCGCGTGCGCGCGTGTGAGGACGCGCGCCGGGAGCGCGCCGCCCAGAGAGCGGCGCGGCCGCTCCCGACGCTGCAGGGCCGGAAGCCGCCTGAGCGGCTGCTCGTGACAGCCGAGCGGCGGGCGGGCAGGAGCGACGCCGACCCGCCGCCGGCTGCAACGGACGTGCAGCCCGCCGAGAGGAGTCGGCGGGGGAGCGAAGGCCAGGTAAGGAGGTGGCCGTGGCCGTGACACTACCCCCCCCTTCACGAGGGGCCTCTGGACCCTTATCAGGCTTATCCGGATTATCACGGTGAAACCTATTAATAAGGGTTTTGGCATGGACATCCTTGGCCGGTACCCAACACCTTTCCTCTGGACCAAAACCCTTCCAATCTATTAAATACTGTAAAGAGTTTTGAAGCACCCGAGCGTCGAGTATTCTATTAATCTCATATTCAGGCTCATCTTCCACTATGATCGGGGAAGGAGACGACACCTGAATATTTTTGGCAGATTTTAACAAAGAAACATGAAAGGACGACGGAATTCTCATGGATGAAGGTAACTTGACCTTAAAGGTAACGTCGCTTAGTTTATCAATAATAGGAAACGGACCGATAAATTTAGGCCCTAGCTTAGACGAGGGTTGCCGAAGGGCAATATTTCTAGTAGAGACCCAGACCAAATCACCCACCTGAAATGGTGGTTCTAGCGACCTATGTCGGTCCGCAAAGATTTTATAAGTTCTAGAGGCTTTCTTTAAGTTAGTCTGTATCTCAGCCCACACTTTTGTCCTTTCTCGTAGCCATTCCTCCAAGGCCGGCAAGTTGGAGGAAGGACCAGAAAAAGATGATGCCTTAGGATTTCTACCGTAATTACAAAAGAAAGGCGAAAACCTAGTAGATTCGCTCGGCGCATTGTTAAAGGCGAATTCTGCAAATTCGATGAATTCCGCCCATTGTTCCTGGCGATCGGAGACGAAACAGCGTAGATATTGTTCTAAACATTGATTTACCCGTTCAGTCTGTCCGTTAGACTGAGGGTGATAGGCGGTAGAGAGCGACACTTTAATACCTAAACGATTGCAGAAAGCTTTCCAAAAACGGGATACAAACTGAACTCCTCGATCTGAAACAATATTCTGCGGTAGACCATGGAGGCGAAAAACATGTTTAATGAATAACTGTACTAAATCCGGTGCCGACGGAAGTTTAAACAATGGAATAAAGTGTGCCATTTTACTGAAGCGGTCCACCACCACCCAAATTACAGAATTTCCTTGTGATGGAGGAAGATCAACAATAAAATCCATGGATATGTGCGACCATGGTTCAGCGGGGATTTCTAAGGGAACTAATAATCCCGCAGGAGACCCATGAGTGGCCTTACTCCGAGCACATACCGGACATGCTTCGACAAAGGCGGAAGTATCGCGTCGGATGGTGGGCCACCAGACATGACGTTTGGCGATAGCCAAGGTCTTCCGAACGCCTAAGTGACCGGCAGACTTGGCATCATGTAGTTCCTGTAAAACGGCCAGACGCAAATGAGGTGGGACAAATAAACAATCAGAGGGTTTACCAGGAGGAGAATCAACCTGAAATGGCATTAACGAGCTAGACAAGTCAGGGAGAAGAGTAGCCACAACACAACCTAAAGGCAAAATCGATTCTGGAGGACCGCTCTGGTCCTTACTATCCCTGAAATTACGGGATAGGGCATCTGCTTTGGCATTCTTCTTCCCCGGCTTATAGGTGATAATAAAATTAAATCGAGAAAAGAAGAGTGCCCAGCGCGCCTGACGGGAGTTGAGTCTTTTGGCGGACTCTAAGTACTCTAGATTCTTGTGATCAGTATATACAGTGATAGGGTGTAGGGAACCTTCTAGCCAGTGACGCCATTCTTCAAAGGCCAGTTTAATACCCAATAGTTCCCTATTCCCAACATCATAATTGCGTTCAGCCGGTGAAAATTTCCGAGAGAAGAATGCACAAGGATGTAGTTTCTCAGGATTGCCTGCATACTGAGAAAGAACAGCTCCTACTCCCAGTTCCGAGGCGTCAACCTCCAATAGAAATGGAAGCCGGGTGTCGGGATGTATCAAAATGGGAGCGGAGGTGAAAGTCTCTTTTAACACTTGAAAGGCGTCTTTAGCTGAGGGAGGCCACTCCTCAACAAAAGCGCCCTTACGAGTGAGATCTGTTAAAGGACTCACTATGGACGAGAAACCCTTTATAAATTGCCTATAAAAATTCGCAAATCCTAAAAATCTCTGAAGCGCCTTTAGGGTTCTAGGTTGTTCCCACTCCAAAATAGCCGAAACCTTGGAAGGATCCATCACCAACCCCCGCTTGGAGATTATAAATCCTAGGAACGGGATTTCAGACACTTCAAAAACACATTTGGAGATTTTAGCATACAGACGATTTTCCCGCAATCTCTGCAACACCGCTTTGACATGTTGACGGTGCTCCACCAGGGAGCGGGAAAAAATCAGTATGTCATCCAAATAGACCACGAGAAACTGACCCAAAAAATCACGAAATATGTCATTGACAAAATCTTGAAACACTGCAGGAGCATTACATAACCCGAATGGCATCACTAAGTATTCATAATGCCCATCTTTTACATTGAAGGCCGTTTTCCATTCATCCCCCTGCCGTATGCGAATAAGGTTATATGCCCCTCGAAGGTCTAACTTGGAGAAGACCTGGGCCCCAGAGACCTGATTAAAAAGGTCATTGATTAATGGTAGGGGATACCTATTCTTTACAGTAACCTTATTTAACCCTCGATAGTCTATACAGGGGAGTAAGCCGCCGTCCTTCTTCTCGACGAAGAAGAATCCAGCACCGGCAGGGGAGGTGGAAGGACGGATAAAACCTTTCTGGAGGTTTTCGGTGATGTAATCTTTCATAGCCCGCTCTTCAGATCTAGTGAGATTATATAGTTTCCCCCTAGGGGGCATAGTACCTGGGAGTAACTCAATAGGACAGTCGTAGGCCCGATGGGGTGGAAGAATGTCAGCGGATTTTTCCGAGAATACGTCTGCCCAATCTGCATAGACTAGAGGTAACCCATCAAGGACAATAGGTGTGGTTCTATGGAGAAACAATGACTTTGACATGAAGGACTCCATTTCACCAGATCCCCAGACCTCCAATCTATCACTGGGTTATGGACCTTTAACCAGGGAAATCCTAAAACAATAGGGGATACGGAACTTTCAATAACCAGAAATTCTATTTCTTCCGAGTGGGCAGACCCTACGACTAATTTTACCCAAGGGGTCTTGTAGGAGACCAACCCCCCCTCAATGGGCTTATTGTTAACCGCCAGGACCCGAAGGGGATTTTCTAATGGAATAAACGGAATCCCAAGAGTGATGGCTAGGGATCTATCTAGGAAATTGCCAGCCACTCCACTATCAATGAAGGCGGAGGCAATAGTCCGGGAAGGACCCCAAGAGAGTGTAACGGGTAGGAGTACCCGATTATCAGGAGGGAACGATACCTGACCGCCTAGAAGAAGTCCCTCTGCAGGATCTAGGCGTTGAAGTTTCCCGCCACCGGAGCCTTGTTCGGGCAGGTCTTGGCAAAATGACCCGGATTACCACAATAGAGGCAGAGGCCTTGGGATCTGCGCCGAACTTTCTCCGCCTGAGAGAGATGGGTAACACCAAGCTGCATTGGTTCCTCAGGTGACAAGGAAGGAGAGGAAGCGGCTGCCCCCTTGAAACTTGGCTCTTGACGTGAGGAACCCCAAGGTTGGTCCTTGCCTCTTTCCTGGCGTCTCTCGCGGAGACGTCGATCCACCCTGATAGCCAGCTGCATATATTCGTCTAGGCTTTTTGGCAAAGGATAATTCACCAAGGTGTCCTTGATGTTGTCAGAGAGTCCAATCCTAAATTGGCTACATAAAGCCGGATCATTCCACTTCGAATCTATAGCCCATCGCCGAAATTCTGCGCAATATTCTTCAGCAGAACGTTTAGCCTGTCTCAGGTTCCGTAATTTGGAATCCGCTGTCGCAGCCCGATCTGGGTCAGCATAGAGTAGTTCCATGGCCGAAAAAAATGAAGAGACCGACTGCAAGGCTTCGTCAGTCGGAGCTAAACCAAACGCCCAGGTCTGTGGGTCGCCCTGGAGAAGTGAAATGACCAGGCCAACGCGTTGCGCTTCGGATCCAGACGCGTGGGGTCGAAGGCGGAAGTAGAGCTGACAAGAATTTTTGAAGTTAGAAAACTTCGCCCGATCCCCCAAAAATTTTTCCGGGAGAGGAATCTTGGGCTCGATGGCCGGACTAGGATCCACTGGCGCAGGCATCTGACGACTCTCTTGAGTGGCCACTCGTTGGGCCAGCTGGTTGATGGCAGTGGCCATAGCTTGAACCTGTTGTATCAGTTCTTCCATCTAGAAGGTATTTCTTCTTATAGGGCCCGTTATAATGTCAGGTCCCGGAGACACCCACCTTCCAATAAATCAGCAACCCCCAATCTCCGCTGCTTTCTTCACCCATAGTAAGCCCCCGTTTGCCGGGACGCTAGACACGCCTCACCGGACACGGTTGCCCCCAGGTCTTATTAGCACAAAGGATGCTGATTTATGCAGGGGAAGGCAGATGAATCCAGGGACTAGACTGAGTAGCGATAAACGGACAGGGGTCATACACGGGTGGTCAATCCGAGGAGGCACGGTACAGAAGGGTTAGACAGAAGAATGGTCAGGGGCAAGCCAAGGGTCACAACGGGAGGTCAGAAGTTCGTGGTACAAAGGAGCAGGCAGAATCGTAGTCGAAGGGCAAGCAAGGTCGGTCCAGGCGGCAATCAGGGATGGTCAAAACAAGGCAAAAATCACAAGGAGAAGAGCTATCCAAATCACACCCAGTAGCACGCTATAACGGGCAACGATTAACTGCAGGGTGTATACCTATATAGGATGGGGGATGACTGGATTGGCTGAGGGGAGGAGTGTAGTGATTGGAGTAACTGGGATCTCTGGGCTGATTGCCCAGTTTGAATAGGGAGGCGGACTGTGTGATAGGGCACATGCTTTTAAATAGCAAGGGCTCATTGGCCCAACTTAATGTAGGGAGGCGGACTGTGTTTGGGCACATGCCCTTTACTAACAAGGGCTCATTGGCCCAATACAATCACCTCCGGCGGGCGCGCTGTGCGCAGCGCCGCCGGAGGGCATAGACCGAGGTTAGACGCGCGCGTGCGCGCGTGTGAGGACGCGCGCCGGGAGCGCGCCGCCCAGAGAGCGGCGCGGCCGCTCCCGACGCTGCAGGGCCGGAAGCCGCCTGAGCGGCTGCTCGTGACAGCCGAGCGGCGGGCGGGCAGGAGCGACGCCGACCCGCCGCCGGCTGCAACGGACGTGCAGCCCGCCGAGAGGAGTCGGCGGGGGAGCGAAGGCCAGGTAAGGAGGTGGCCGTGGCCGTGACAAGTTCATAGAAGAGCTCATAGAAAATGTATTGAAAATGAGAATCAGTCAACTGTCCGATGCATTTATAGTTGGCTAAAGTATAGGTATCAGAGTGTTAATGGTGTACAATCTGACGAAGGGTAAGTTACCAGTGGTAGACCCCAAGGTTCTGCCCTGAGTCCCATTCTTTTAAGTAGGTTTGTAAGTGACATAGGAGAGGGTGTGGTATGTAAACCCAGGCAGAGGTTGTGATTAGGGATGAGCGAATCGATCCGGACGAACCCGGATTCGATCCGAATTTCAGGAAAAATTCGATTCGGATCGAATCCGAATTTCCCCGCGATTCGATCACTCGAAGTTTTCCTTTAACATCCATTCATTTACATTTACAGGCATTCTAAGATGGCGGACGGGACATGTCTGGACATGTATCCCGCGCCAGTGCAAGCTGGGGCAGTCACATGCAGCCTATCAGCAGCCAGCAAGCCCGGTGACGTCACACAGCGGTATTTAACGGCGGCCATCTTGCTTTTCCTCATTTCTCTATTGCATTCGTGACAGACAGAACGCTGTGTAGCTGAGGCAGTTAGACAGGCTGGAGACAGGGACAGACAGGGACAGGCTGGAGACAGGCAGGAGACAGGCAGGAGACAGACAGGAGACAGACAGGAGACAGACAGAAAGCCAGGGAAAGGTAGGAAAAACGGAGCTGGCTGACAGGGAGATTTTTTTTTTTTCATCCAGCCTTTGTTAGCGTTTTCAGGCTGCTTATAGTAACTAACTGTGCATATATACTGAACTGATCTTAAGTCTGCTGTGAGGCATCCCATTCTGTGACTAAAGCAGCCTCTGTTTAAGACCATATAAGCATTTGCTCTTATCATATTTGAAATTAGGCCTGATAAAGACACTTTTGCTGGCCAAAGCACTACTGGACCCTGCCAGGTCCATTCCTGCCCAGGGCATCCCATTCTGTGACTACAGCAGCCTCTGTTTAAGACCATATAAGCATTTGCTCTTATCATATTTGAAATTAGCCTGATAAAGACACTTTTGCTGGCCAAAGCACTACTGGACCCTGCCAGGTCCATTCCTGCCCAGGGCATCCCATTCTGTGACTACAGCAGCCTCTGTTTAAGACCATATAAGCATTTGCTCTTATCATATTTGAAATTAGCCTGATAAAGACACTTTTGCTGGCCAAAGCACTACTGGACCCTGCCAGGTCCATTCCTGCCCAGGGCATCCCATTCTGTGACTAAAGCAGCCTCTGTTTAAGACCATATAAGCATTTGCTCTTATCATATTTGAAATTAGGCCTGATAAAGACACTTTTGCTGGCCAAAGCACTACTGGACCCTGCCAGGTCCATTCCTGCCCAGGGCATCCCATTCTGTGACTACAGCAGCCTCTGTTTAAGACCATATAAGCATTTGCTCTTATCATATTTGAAATTAGGCCTGATAAAGACACTTTTGCTGGCCAAAGCACTACTGGACCCTGCCAGGTCCATTCCTGCCCAGGGCATCCCATTCTGTGACTAAAGCAGCCTCTGTTTAAGACCATATAAGCATTTGCTCTTATCATATTTGAAATTAGGCCTGATAAAGACACTTTTGCTGGCCAAAGCACTACTGGACCCTGCCAGGTCGATTCCTGTTGGGGCATCCCATTCTGTGACTACAGCAGCCTCTGTTTAAGACCATATAAGCATTTGCTCTTATCATATTTGAAATTAGCCTGATAAAGACACTTTTGCTGGCCAAAGCACTACTGGACCCTGCCAGGTCCATTCCTGCCCAGGGCATCCCATTCTGTGACTAAAGCAGCCTCTGTTTAAGACCATATAAGCATTTGCTCTTATCATATTTGAAATTAGGCCTGATAAAGACACTTTTGCTGGCCAAAGCACTACTGGACCCTGCCAGGTCCATTCCTGCCCAGGGCATCCCATTCTGTGACTACAGCAGCCTCTGTTTAAGACCATATAAGCATTTGCTCTTATCATATTTGAAATTAGGCCTGATAAAGACACTTTTGCTGGCCAAAGCACTACTGGACCCTGCCAGGTCCATTCCTGCCCAGGGCATCCCATTCTGTGACTAAAGCAGCCTCTGTTTAAGACCATATAAGCATTTGCTCTTATCATATTTGAAATTAGGCCTGATAAAGACACTTTTGCTGGCCAAAGCACTACTGGACCCTGCCAGGTCGATTCCTGTTGGGGCATCCCATTCTGTGACTACAGCAGCCTCTGTTTAAGACCATATAAGCATTTGCTCTTATCATATTTGAAATTAGGCCTGATAAAGACACTTTTGCTGGCCAAAGCACTACTGGACCCTGCCAGGTCCATTCCTGCCCAGGGCATCCCATTCTGTGACTAAAGCAGCCTCTGTTTAAGACCATATAAGCATTTGCTCTTATCATATTTGAAATTAGGCCTGATAAAGACACTTTTGCTGGCCAAAGCACTACTGGACCCTGCCAGGTCCATTCCTGCCCAGGGCATCCCATTCTGTGACTACAGCAGCCTCTGTTTAAGACCATATAAGCATTTGCTCTTATCATATTTGAAATTAGGCCTGATAAAGACACTTTTGCTGGCCAAAGCACTACTGGACCCTGCCAGGTCCATTCCTGCCCAGGGCATCCCATTCTGTGACTAAAGCAGCCTCTGTTTAAGACCATATAAGCATTTGCTCTTATCATATTTGAAATTAGGCCTGATAAAGACACTTTTGCTGGCCAAAGCACTACTGGACCCTGCCAGGTCGATTCCTGTTGGGGCATCCCATTCTGTGACTACAGCAGCCTCTGTTTAAGACCATATAAGCATTTGCTCTTATCATATTTGAAATTAGCCTGATAAAGACACTTTTGCTGGCCAAAGCACTACTGGACCCTGCCAGGTCCATTCCTGCCCAGGGCATCCCATTCTGTGACTAAAGCAGCCTCTGTTTAAGACCATATAAGCATTTGCTCTTATCATATTTGAAATTAGGCCTGATAAAGACACTTTTGCTGGCCAAAGCACTACTGGACCCTGCCAGGTCCATTCCTGCCCAGGGCATCCCATTCTGTGACTACAGCAGCCTCTGTTTAAGACCATATAAGCATTTGCTCTTATCATATTTGAAATTAGGCCTGATAAAGACACTTTTGCTGGCCAAAGCACTACTGGACCCTGCCAGGTCCATTCCTGCCCGGGGCATCCCATTCTGTGACTACAGCAGCCTCTGTTTAAGACCATATAAGCATTTGCTCTTATCATATTTGAAATTAGGCCTGATAAAGACACTTTTGCTGGCCAAAGCACTACTGGACCCTGCCAGGTCCATTCCTGCCCGGGGCATCCCATTCTGTGACTACAGCAGCCTCTGTTTAAGACCATATAAGCATTTGCTCTTATCATATTTGAAATTAGGCCTGATAAAGACACTTTTGCTGGCCAAAGCACTACTGGACCCTGCCAGGTCCATTCCTGCCCAGGGCATCCCATTCTGTGACTAAAGCAGCCTCTGTTTAAGACCATATAAGCATTTGCTCTTATCATATTTGAAATTAGGCCTGATAAAGACACTTTTGCTGGCCAAAGCACTACTGGACCCTGCCAGGTCCATTCCTGCCCAGGGCATCCCATTCTGTGACTAAAGCAGCCTCTGTTTAAGACCATATAAGCATTTGCTCTTATCATATTTGAAATTAGGCCTGATAAAGACACTTTTGCTGGGCATAGCACAACTTGTCCCTGCCAGGTGTACTTACTGCTGGTTTTTAGGGCATCCCATTCTGTGACTACACCAGCCTCTATTTAAGAACCTAACCATTTGCACCTATTCTAATTGAAATTAGGCATGATAAAGACACTTTTGCTGTGCATAGTCTTACT
Organism: Gastrophryne carolinensis; assembly: GCA_027917425.1. NCBI lineage: Eukaryota > Metazoa > Chordata > Amphibia > Anura > Microhylidae > Gastrophryne > Gastrophryne carolinensis. Next base: position 337,385,074 of record CM051235.1, on the reverse strand, counting down.
GCTGCCTGCCAGGTGCTCTCTGGTTTTTGGGACATCCCATTCTGTAACATACCATTAGCCTCTGCATTTACTGTAAGCTGCACAGTTATTTAAAGAAATTTGGCCTGTATGAGCCTGCTAACACACTGCTGCTGTGTGCATATATACTGATCTCAAGTCAGCTTTGGGGCATCCCATTCTGTAACATACCATTAGCCTCTGCATTTACTGTAAGCTGCACAGTTATTTAAAGAAATTTGGCCTGTATGAGCCTGCTAACACACTGCTGCTGTGTGCATATATACTGATCTCAAGTCAGCTTTGGGGCATCCCATTCTGTAACATACCATTAGCCTCTGCATTTACTGTAAGCTGCACATTTATTTAAAGAAATTTGGCCTGTATGAGCCTGCTAACACACTGCTGCTGTGTGCATATATACTGATCTCAAGTCTGCTTGGGGCATCCCATTCTGTAACATAACATAACCTACCTACCATACTAAGCAGCTCTCTTATTTAAACTAAGCAGGCCTCTTGGAGGCTGAGTGTCCACTTTTGGGTGTGCATTTATATTCGGTTTCATATACAGTGGGGTATCCCAATTTGTAAGATAACCTACCCCAACCATGTAAACTAAATAGGCCTGTTGCAGCCTGAGTTTCTCTGCTTGCGTATGGCCTGCATTACAATCTGTCTCTTTCAATGACACTGCTGCCTGGGGTATCCCAATTTGTAAGATAACCTACCCCAAGCATGTAAACTAAAGGTTACGTCCTTCCAGAAGGAAAACTTATCCTGAACACTATTTTTGTTAGGGGCATTGACCTTTGGATTGATCGGCATGAAATTAATTTTTTTTTTTCAAAGTATGGCGCTGTGAAGAAGGTCAAAATGATGTCTCATACTTGGATTATTGTTACTTTTTGTTCAGCTTGAAATATAACAGGCCACACGGGCATCCCAAGGCACATGCTATTTTAAACCTATCTGTTATACAACATAAGCGTTGATCAGGCTACTTCAGTTTGCACTTGTTTTTGACTGATTTTAATAAACCAGGCCGCAGGGCACCCCAAAGCTGCACCTTGCACCCTATCTGGTATACAACATAAGCGTTGATCAGCATCAGCTTCATTAAGCTACTTCAGTTTGCACTTCCTTTTTGACTGCTTTCATTTAACCAGGCCGCAGGGCACCCCAAAGCTGCACCTTGCACCCTACCTGTTTATACTAAATAAGCATCTACAGCCTCAGCTTTATTAAGTTATTGCATTTTGAATTTGTTTTGGTCTGCTTTAAATACACCAGGCCGCAGGGCATCCCAAACCTGCATGTTGCACCCCATCTGTTATACTAAATAAGCGTTGATCAGCATCAGCTTTATTAAGCTATTGCATTTTGCATTGGTTTTTGTACTGCTGCCAAAACACTAGCCCATATGGGCATCCCAAACCAGCACATGTCACCCTATCTGTTATACTAAATAAGCTTCTACAGGCCCTTTTTTTATTTATTTATTTTTATTTATATAGAGCTGCAATAGCTTATATTGTGAGGTTAATTTGCCATTTTGCAGCATAATATAGAGCAGCCCCTGTGTAAATCTGAGGGGCAATAGCTTATATAGTGAGGTAAATTTGCCATTTTGCTTCGTTATATAGAGCAGCCCAGTTGCCATCTAAATCAACTACTGTCCGGCCAGTACAGCTTTTCCAGGGCAAACTCTGCTAGTTGCGGGCACAAGTCAAGTTTGGCTTCCCAGCAAATCCAGTGGATCTTGAAGGTGTGTTGGCATGGTCATGTCAAGGTATGACATGACCTGCTGTTTGAGGTCCAGCTCCAGGTCTTCCTGCTGCTCATGAGTAGACTCACTATGCGGGTGTAGAAAGCTACTCACTAGCGACTGAAGACTGAGGCTGCTGCTGATGGAGCTGCTGCTGCTGCTCCTTCCACCCCCCCAGCAGCCATGGCAGTGGAAGGTGATCGCAGACTTCCCCCCGAGTCAGACCTGCGGGAGTATGGGCCATGGCGCAGATAGACATCGCCCAACTGACTACGTGGGATGTCTCTGTAGTTTGTCCTCCCTCTCAGTGGGCGTAAAAAATGCCCCCATTTTGTGCCGGAAGCGAGGGTCCAATAAGTTGGAGAGCCAGAAGTCTTCCCGCTGACAAATGGAGACAATTCTGCGCTCACTAGTACGCATGCATGTGAGCATGCATCGTGCCATTTGTGCAAGTGACTCGGAGGGACTACCTGTCTCCATCTCCACTGTAAACTGCCATGGTGTGTCTGGGTCCTCTGTCTCGCCTTACTCACAACCCTCTAGCTCCTGTGGCTGCTCCTGCTCCTCCTCTCCTGTCAGATGACTAGATAAAATGGTCATTTTGTGAAACCTAAACTGTGGTTTGCTGTGCCCCACCCCCTCCTCCTCCTCCACTTCAGCCCCCACAGGCTTCATGTGGCTGTGAAATGTATGTGCCATGTCTCCAGTGCCCTGACCAGCCATGCTTTCCAACATGTGTTGTAGTACATGAAGCAGTGGAATCTCATCGTTCATCTCATAGTCCTGGCAACTGACTAATAATGTAGCTTCCTCAAAGGGCCTGAGCAAACGGTCGGTGTCACGTATGAGCTGCCAATGGTTTACATTGAATTTACACAGGGGTGTCCCCCTATCCGTTTGGATCATCCAGAAATCCGTGATGGCTTTTCTCTGTTCCTATAGTGCAGTGGTCCTCAACCCTGTCCTCAAGGCCCACCAACATGTCATGTTTTTTGGATCTCCAAATAGCCAGCTCTATTGCTCTGCAGCTGCACTAATTACTCCACCTGAGCATCTTTGTGGAGATCTGCAAAGCCTGGCCTGTTGGTGGGCCTTGAGGACAGGGTTGGGGACCACTGCTATAGTGGATCCTGCATATGGAGGGTGGAATTCCAACGGGTGGAAACATCGCAAATCAGACTATGGTGGGGTACACCGTTGTGACGCTGAGGCTCAATAAGGTTGTGCTTGGTGGTGTAGGAGTGCCAGAAGTGCATGCTAACTTTCTTTCCTGTTGTTCGGATGTCTTTCAGATGGGGGCAAGACTTCAAAACTAGACTGAACACGTGTGCCATGTCAGGACGCATGACTCTGGCTTCCTTGTCGCAGCGCAAACAAGATGTTCTTCCAAGTGTCAGTCACCATGGGTCCAAATTTGCAGTTTTCATGGATTAAGCAATGCTTTCATGGATTGAGTTCTCATTTTTAGTAGTTCCTCCCATGTGTGACTCTGATGGTCAAGGAAAACCATGTGAAGAACAGCGTGAAACCACAATCACCAAGGGGGCCTAAAAGGATATATATTGTCCACCATGAGTCTATAGTTACAGCTCCAGGCGTAGACAACACTGTGCACTTTGGTACACACTGACAGGCTAAAGGACTGGCCCACCTTCTGTTCAACAACCATGCCATGTGACTCTCCACCTCGGCTCGGCACAAGCCATCAGTTCTCTGAAAGGTCCACCACTGGGTAATGCAGCAGGCTGGACTTATGGTGACGCTGTCTGAGAGGAGAAATCCCTCAGACATCAAGATTAAAAATTCCAAGAATTTTTGAGGGCTAATTATTCAGAGGCAAATGATAGCTAGTTGTTTCTGATTTAATTGCAAGGTGGAAACACACCCTCAAACAAAACTTCACTTTCGCAATACTATTGCATTTGTCTATTCATAATTTTATGTATATACACTAACTAACCTACTTTTTCTCCACAGGATGCTGCATGGAACACTGCCACATCGCTGAGTAGCTGATTTTTCCTACCAACAGTCCGCAATAATTCGCTGCTGCTGCCGCCGCCACCGCCGCAGACTCCAGGGACCCTCTTCCACTACCTCGGCTTGCAACACCTCCTCCCACGACACTCTCCTCATCACTAATTGCCGGATAGTGGAAGAAGAGGCGAGTGTCTCCTCCACTTCTTGGCTGGGCAGTAGCTGCTGAATTTTATGATTATCAGATCTTGGATATCAGATCAATGGATAGTGGAGCTGAACCCAAAGCATAACAGACAGACAGTTGACTGGGGGTGTCAGATGCCACTTGTGATGCAGTGGACTGCTTTTGCAGCACTTCGAGACAAAGTTGCTTCATTGGCTGACACAATGACTGGTAAAGCTGTGGAACATATGGTTGAAAAGCAAGAATAACCATTTGTTTTTATATGAAAAAGACCCTGGTTTATACAGACTTTTTTTTTCCAGAGACTGCCCTGCGTGGAAATGAATGGCGCATGGATCAGCCAAGCTTTCCTCCCAACAATGCCTGATGTATTCCAGTAGATTGATGACGGGGCCAGACCAAGAAAGATGGATCGTGCAAAACAGATTTAAGGCGCTGCTCTCCAGTTACAGACATTCCTCCGCATCGGACCACAAGTAAGTATTGATAAAAAATCCTTTACGTTACTCTTACTTTTTATTAATATTCTTCGGATAAGACGGATCAGACATGATTCCAGATTAAAAATTCCAAGAATTTTTGAGGGCTAATTAGTCAGAGGCAATGATACCTTCTTGTTTCTGATTTAATTAAAAGGTGGAAACACACCCTCAAACAAAACTTCACTTTGGCAAACTTTTGCATTTGTTTATTCATAATTTTATGTAGATATTACTAACTAAGCTACTTTTTCTCCACATGACTCTCCACAGGGTGTGATTCATCCAATTTTTGGGCTCCTGAGGCCAACCCCAGGGTCTGTTTAAAGTAATGTTTGGGCTCCTGCTGCTGCTGCCAACTCCAGGGTGTGATTCATCCAATTTTTGGGCTCCTGAGGCCAACCCCAGGGTCTCTTTAAAGTAATGTTTGGGCTCCTGCTGCTGCTGCTGCCAACTCCAGGGTGTGATTCATCCAATTTTTGGGCTACTGAAGCCAACTCCAGTGTCTCTTTAAAGTAATATTTGGGCTCCTGCTGCTGCTGCTGCCAACTCCAGGGTGTGATTCATCCAATTTTTGGGCTCCTGAGGCCAACCCCAGGGTCTGTTTAAAGTAATGTTTGGGCTCCTGCTGCTGCTGCCAACTCCAGGGTGTGATTCATCCAATTTTTGGGCTCCTGAAGCCAACCCCAGTGTCTCTTTAAAGTAATATTTGGGCTCCTGCTGCTGCTGCCAACTCCAGGGTGTGATTCATCCAATTTTTGGGCTACTGAAGCAAACTCCAGTGTCTCTTTAAAGTAATATTTGGGCTCCTGCTGCTGCTGCTGCCAACTCCAGGGTGTGATTCATCCAATTTTTGGGCTCCTGAAGCCAACCCCAGTGTCTCTTTAAAGTAATATTTGGGCTCCTGCTGCTGCTGCCAACTCCAGGGTGTGATTCATCCAATTTTTGGGCTACTGAAGCCAACTCCAGTGTCTCTTTAAAGTAATATTTGGGCTCCTGCTGCTGCTGCCAACTCCAGGGTGTGATTCATCCAATTTTTGGGCTCCTGAGGCCAACTCCAGTGTATATTTGGGCTCCTGCTGCTGCTGCTGCCAACTTCTGCCAACTCCAGGGTGTGATTCATCCAATTTTTGGGCTCCTGAAGCCAACTCCAGTGTATATTTGGGCTCCTGCTGCTGCTGCTGCCAACTCCAGGGTGTGATTCATCCAATTGTTGGGCTCCTGAAGCCAACCCCAGGGTCTCTTTAAAGTAATGTTTGGGCTCCTGCTGCTGCCAACTTCTGCCAACTCCAGGGTGTGATTCATCCAATTTTTGGGCTCCTGAAGCCAACCCCAGGGTCTCTTTGAAGTAATGTTTGGGCTCCTGCTGCTGCTACTGTCAACTCCTGCCAACTCCAGGGTGTGATTCATCCAATTTTTGGGCTCCTGAGGCCAACTCCAGTGTATATTTGGGCTCCTGCTGCTGCTACTGTCAACTCCTGCCAACTCCAGGGTGTGATTCATCCAATTTTTGGGCTCCTGAGGCCAACTCCAGTGTATATTTGGGCTCCTGCTGCTGCTGCTGCCAACTTCTGCCAACTCCAGGGTGTGATTCATCCAATTTTTGGGCTCCTGAAGCCAACTCCAGTGTATATTTGGGCTCCTGCTGCTGCTGGTGTCAACTCCTGCCAACTCCAGGGTGTGATTCATCCAATTTTTGGGCTCCTGAAGCCAACTCCAGTGTATATTTGGGCTCCTGCTGCTGCTACTGTCAACTCCTGCCAACTCCAGGGTGTGATTCATCCAATTTTTGGGCTCCTGAGGCCAACTCCAGTGTATATTTGGGCTCCTGCTGCTGCTACTGTCAACTCCTGCCAACTCCAGGGTGTGATTCATCCAATTTTTGGGCTCCTGAGGCCAACTCCAGTGTATATTTGGGCTCCTGCTGCTGCTGCTGCCAACTTCTGCCAACTCCAGGGTGTGATTCATCCAATTTTTGGGCTCCTGAGGCCAACTCCAGTGTATATTTGGGCTCCTGCTGCTGCTGCTGCCAACTTCTGCCAACTCCAGGGTGTGATTCATCCAATTTTTGGGCTCCTGAGGCCAACTCCAGTGTATATTTGGGCTCCTGCTGCTGCTGCTGCCAACTTCTGCCAACTCCAGGGTGTGATTCATCCAATTTTTGGGCTCCTGAGGCCAACTCCAGTGTATATTTGGGCTCCTGCTGCTGCTGCTGCCAACTTCTGCCAACTCCAGGGTGTGATTCATCCAATTTTTGGGCTCCTGAAGCCAACTCCAGTGTATATTTGGGCTCCTGCTGCTGCTGGTGTCAACTCCTGCCAACTCCAGGGTGTGATTCATCCAATTTTTGGGCTCCTGAGGCCAACCCCAGGGTCTGTTTAAAGTAATGTTTGGGCTCCTGCTGCTGCTGCCAACTCCAGGGTGTGATTCATCCAATTTTTGGGCTCCTGAAGCCAACCCCAGTGTCTCTTTAAAGTAATATTTGGGCTCCTGCTGCTGCTGCCAACTCCAGGGTGTGATTCATCCAATTTTTGGGCTACTGAAGCCAACTCCAGTGTCTCTTTAAAGTAATATTTGGGCTCCTGCTGCTGCTGCTGCCAACTCCAGGGTGTGATTCATCCAATTTTTGGGCTCCTGAAGCCAACCCCAGTGTCTCTTTAAAGTAATATTTGGGCTCCTGCTGCTGCTGCCAACTCCAGGGTGTGATTCATCCAATTTTTGGGCTACTGAAGCCAACTCCAGTGTCTCTTTAAAGTAATATTTGGGCTCCTGCTGCTGCTGCCAACTCCAGGGTGTGATTCATCCAATTTTTGGGCTCCTGAGGCCAACTCCAGTGTATATTTGGGCTCCTGCTGCTGCTGCTGCCAACTTCTGCCAACTCCAGGGTGTGATTCATCCAATTTTTGGGCTCCTGAAGCCAACTCCAGTGTATATTTGGGCTCCTGCTGCTGCTGCTGCCAACTCCAGGGTGTGATTCATCCAATTGTTGGGCTCCTGAAGCCAACCCCAGGGTCTCTTTAAAGTAATGTTTGGGCTCCTGCTGCTGCTGCTGCCAACTTCTGCCAACTCCAGGGTGTGATTCATCCAATTTTTGGGCTCCTGAAGCCAACCCCAGGGTCTCTTTGAAGTAATGTTTGGGCTCCTGCTGCTGCTACTGTCAACTCCTGCCAACTCCAGGGTGTGATTCATCCAATTTTTGGGCTCCTGAGGCCAACTCCAGTGTATATTTGGGCTCCTGCTGCTGCTACTGTCAACTCCTGCCAACTCCAGGGTGTGATTCATCCAATTTTTGGGCTCCTGAGGCCAACTCCAGTGTATATTTGGGCTCCTGCTGCTGCTGCTGCCAACTTCTGCCAACTCCAGGGTGTGATTCATCCAATTTTTGGGCTCCTGAAGCCAACTCCAGTGTATATTTGGGCTCCTGCTGCTGCTGGTGTCAACTCCTGCCAACTCCAGGGTGTGATTCATCCAATTTTTGGGCTCCTGAAGCCAACTCCAGTGTATATTTGGGCTCCTGCTGCTGCTACTGTCAACTCCTGCCAACTCCAGGGTGTGATTCATCCAATTTTTGGGCTCCTGAGGCCAACTCCAGTGTATATTTGGGCTCCTGCTGCTGCTACTGTCAACTCCTGCCAACTCCAGGGTGTGATTCATCCAATTTTTGGGCTCCTGAGGCCAACTCCAGTGTATATTTGGGCTCCTGCTGCTGCTGCTGCCAACTTCTGCCAACTCCAGGGTGTGATTCATCCAATTTTTGGGCTCCTGAGGCCAACTCCAGTGTATATTTGGGCTCCTGCTGCTGCTGCTGCCAACTTCTGCCAACTCCAGGGTGTGATTCATCCAATTTTTGGGCTCCTGAGGCCAACTCCAGTGTATATTTGGGCTCCTGCTGCTGCTGCTGCCAACTTCTGCCAACTCCAGGGTGTGATTCATCCAATTTTTGGGCTCCTGAGGCCAACTCCAGTGTATATTTGGGCTCCTGCTGCTGCTGCTGCCAACTTCTGCCAACTCCAGGGTGTGATTCATCCAATTTTTGGGCTCCTGATGCCAACTCCAGTGTATATTTGGGCTCCTGCTGCTGCTGGTGTCAACTCCTGCCAACTCCAGGGTGTGATTCATCCAATTTTTGGGCTCCTGAGGCCAACTCCAGTGTATATTTGGGCTCCTGCTGCTGCTGCTGCCAACTTCTGCCAACTCCAGGGTGTGATTCATCCAATTTTTGGGCTCCTGAGGCCAACTCCAGTGTATATTTGGGCTCCTGCTGCTGCTACTGTCAACTCCTGCCAACTCCAGGGTGTGATTCATCCAATTTTTGGGCTCCTGAGGCCAACTCCAGTGTATATTTGGGCTCCTGCTGCTGCTGCTGCCAACTTCTGCCAACTCCAGGGTGTGATTCATCCAATTTTTGGGCTCCTGAAGCCAACTCCAGTGTATATTTGGGCTCCTGCTGCTGCTGCTGCTGCCAACTTCTGCCAACTCCAGGGTGTGATTCATCCAATTTTTGGGCTCCTGAGGCCAACTCCAGTGTATATTTGGGCTCCTTCTGCCCCTCATAGTGATGCCACTTCAACTCTCTGCAATTGTGCCGCTCTGCGATTCTATTAGCGATGCCTCTGATCTGCATGTGATATTTCTTCAAAGTATTATTTAACTAACCCAGCACGCATCCTGTGCGTGTTACAGCAAGGCTGAATGGTTTACAACCCTATTGAGGCTGTAGGAGGCTCAGAAATAGCCGTTTTTAATAGCGATTCGTCGCGAATTTATTCGGGTCGAAACGATTTTTGTCGGAAAATTCGGCGAATCAGTCGAATCGAATTTTTCAAAAGTTCGCTCATCTCTAGTTGTGATGCCGCTGAATAGAGATCTTGTGAGACTACTTCTGGAATACTGTGTGCAGTTATAGAGACCTAACCTACAAACAGAATAGGCCCCAATGCCAGCTGCAAAAATTATCGACGGACTTATCAGGAAAGAAACGAAATGATAGAACAAGAATGAACAGCATGAAGCTTGTCGGCGGGATAATCAGTAATGTCGGATAATACATTTTTATTGAAAGAGTAGTAGATCTTTGGAATAAACATACAGCTGAGATGAAGGGAACATCAACAGTAACTGAATTTAACATATACACATTAGGGTAGACTTAAAGTCATATTACAGTAAAAAAACACTATACTCACCTTTCATCCAGCGCAGGCTATTGCTGCTAGCGCAGGACACCATTGTTCCACAGGGCGGGATCCATCATTGTCACCGTAATTATGGCACGTCCCCCTCCATTCACTACAATGGACGGGGACGTATCATAGTTCCTGTGACGATGGTGCTTCCCACTCTTTCATAGTAGCAAACATATAAACTATTAGTAGTAGTACTCATTTAAAATGATTAATATTTGTGTTAAAATATCAAAGTTGGCACAATAAATGTATATCACCAATACAGCCCTTATGAACCATGTACTTTGCAGTTAAATGTATTATTTCCTAAAACCCAAACAAGATAAATTCAGAGGAGTTGTGCTTCCATAACTCTGTGATCACCCTGTGAAAAAGCAATAAGAATTTATTGTCACTTTGTCTTGTTCAACAGCTGGAAAAATAGCTGTGTGCCAGAAAATTGTACTATTTGTGCATAAAGTCACAGATTTGTGGACATTTTGTGCCCCCAGTGCAAGAACAGATGACACATAGCAAATTGTATGTATTCACTAGCAGGGACTTTACTGTCAGGACCAGCTCCCCATTAGCTATTCAGATCCCCCTGGTAACATTTTGATCCCCAGTAATCATTCAGCTTCCTTTTCAGCCCTCCAGGCCCTTTAGCAATTTATTCTCCTTTAACACCCCAATATGTCTTCTGTACCATATTTATTAAGCCCTTACCATTACCAACATTCAGAGCCACATTATCACATTATATAATTTTGCTACCCCATCCTATTACCTATCCAGACCTTCTAGTAGCATGCCGGTCTAGACTCCCTGTCAGATACACAGATCACACCTTTAACATTTTGGAAACAGCCCCCCATTATCTTTAAAATTTTTCCAATTAGCATTTTTTTCCCTCTCACACAATAAAACATTCAGGGCTCTTTGATTATCCCAATAGGTTATCTAGACCCAATACCTATCCATATTACCCTATAACAGCCACTGGTTGGGCCCTTGTGCCTGTGATTATATTTTTGCTCCCCTATAGGACCAATGTCCTTGTGGATCCAGTTGGTGGTTATTTCATGGGTTGCTCAAGTTTAAGGATTGGGCAATAGAATCTTTCTTTATATGGCAATCACAGAACTGGGACTTGAATACTTAGTCATATAATATAATAGTCAGTTAATAATAAACAGTCATAGATCAGAGTCTAAAGAAGTTACATTTTAGGATCAGTTAGGAACAACCAGTAAACAGAATTAAATTAAATCTTTGGTTATGATGTTAATGTAACACCTACATTTGTGGTGTGTGCTTCCTAATAAGATCACAAGCATCATCTGAGATATCTGAGATATCTGCTAATATAAAGGCCTCACACACATAGCGGTTAGCTGCTAAAATGCTCAGAATGTCTTCTCCTCATTGGAGCAGTTTGCCATTCAGTGGCAAGGTGATTCTTTTCTTCTGTTGGCATGGCTTAGTTTGGGCATCACAATAAACGTGCTTTGAAGGTATCTCAACAATGAATAAACTAGATTTGCCATGCTCGAGTTCAAAGTGCACAGAAAAACGTTATAGTCGCTATTATAGTATATTTATAGTTTATAACATAGTCTTGTTTTCATTTCTTTTCCTAGGCAAGGCAAGAAAGAAATGTAAGTGAACCATCAAATGAAGCTTCCACCAACAGGTTTGTTAAAACTTAGAAACCAGAGGCTCTGCAGGTGGACTGCCCAAGGTGCAAGTTGAGTCATTTTTATTGTTTGTTGATAAATCAGAAACCTGAACAGGATATAGATGGTGATGGTGATAACAGACCTCACAGTTTGCTAAACTGTGATGTAATCTTAACTTCAAATCAGAAGCAGGAAAGGGAGGAGAATCCACAAAGGGGAAAAATAAAATTACAGGATGATAGCTATTGAAGTTGGCACAGAAAAGATTTTGCAATTTCATATTATTCTGGTGCAATTAAACCAAACTCCAGGTCCAGTAACCCCCCTCCTCATTTAACATTTAGTATTGTGGCTGAACACTTGAATATGTTGTATCTGCTGCTGTAGCTGAAAAACCAAACAAGCCATGTACTGCTGCCTAGAAATATATGTAGTTGCCTTAATGAGCACCACCATATCTAAACTTGACTTGCAGATCACCGCCATCTCTATACTGTCCCTTCGGAGCACAACCATATCTATACTTTCACTGCAGATCACCACCATATCTATACTTGCCTTGCAGATCACCATCATATCTATACTTGCCTTTATAGCACCACCATATCTATACTTGCCTTGCAGATCACTACCATATCTATACTTGCCTTGCACATTACCACCATATTTATACTTGCCTTGCAGATCACCATCATATCTATACTTGCCTTGTAGAACACCAACATCTCTATACTGTATTTTTGGAGTACCAAGCTCCTTGAGAATCACCACCGCATCTACACTTGCTTTGCGGAGCACCACCATATACATGGTTGCCTTGCATAGCACCACCATATCTATACTTGTCTTGTAGAGCACCACCAAATCTATACTCGCCTTGCAGAGCACTTCCATATATATACCGACCATGCAAAGCACCATCATATCTGCAGAGAACCACCATATTCATAGTTGCCTTGCAGAGCTTGGAATTATGAGTCAGATGTAAGATATGAGTAACTAAACACAAAGATGCAGGAATACATTATGAGAGAGGGTCCTGTTCTTGCAAGCTTACAATCTAAGGTGAGGAGGGTGGAGACAAGAGGTTGGATCACAAAGAGTATGTACTAAGCATGTTCCCTGTGTTCCAAGGGCTGAAAAGACTGTAAGATATGTGGGTTAAGTCAGATGGGTGTGGCCAGTCATGATGACAGATGGTGCAGGGGTCGCTGTCTGACACGGGGGTAGATTCAGAGCCTGGTGATAAAAACGTCTTTTTTAGGAGAGAAAACTGCCATTCAGTTTTATTGTCTTCCGGGTGTAAATTTTCACCAGACTCTGAATCAGCCTCAAGGTGGACAATGAAAGTGAACAACAATTTTCCCTCCAAAAAAATTGCGAGTTTTCTCACCAGACTCTGAATCGATCCCATGGTGCTCGAGCAGGGACACTGCAGGTCTCTGGACCGTGTAAAATGTATACAACTACACTAGGGCAGAAAGGCTGTGGGGAAAAGGGGGAGTTTTATGCATGCATGCACTTTAACCTTAAAAGTGATCAAATAACCACCTTGTCATTTTATATCGCAAAATGCCACATTTAAAAAGCATACATTCCAAAACCCTTTGGTTAGAAGTTGTCAGAGAGAGCAACTGTTGCCAGTAGGTTAAATGAGACATTTGAAAAGCTGACAAAACCAAGTTGACATCCTAGGTTTCTACCAGTTGTTTCAATTGTGTCTTGATAAGGATAATTCAAAGTAAAGGGCCTCAAGAAAACATGGCCTGTTCTGACATTTGACCTTTTAAGAAACTCAGTGTCCCGAACAACTCACCTGTCCGCCAGTCCCGCGGCGTCTGCGGGCGGCGCGGGCTCCGGCACCTGTCTGCTTCCGTCCTTCCGCGTTTCCGGCGGGCTGCGTCAGAGCGAGCGAGGGACGAGCAGACACGCCCCCTCACCTCCTCTCTCCTCACTGACAGCTTGTGTTTGCGCGCACGAGCCCAAAGTTCATAGTTGCACCAATCATCCCACTCCCTTCCGTCCAATTCCGTCAGCTCCTTCCCAATAAAGTTTTGTTCCCCGCAGTTGTTCATTGCCCATGATAGCGTGCTGCTGGGTGTGATTATCTGTATCAGAACCTTTCCGTTATTGATCTTGCTGTGTATGACCATTCCGTGATTGCCGCCTGGACGGACCTTTGCCTGTTTCCGACTACGATTTGCCTGCTCCCTTTTACTGCGTACCCATGACCTCCCGGCTTGACCCTTGGCTCGACTTTGACTACTCTTTCATCTCATCCTTTTGTGCAGCACTTATTTGGACTGATCTCCCGTGTATGACCCCTGCTTGCCCGACCTCGCCCAGTCTCGTTCCTGGTTCATCCGCCTTCCTCCCCGTAAGTCCGCATCCTTTGTGCTACCAAGTCCTGGGGGCAACCGTGCCCAGCAGACGGGGGCTTGACTATGAGTGAAGCTAGCAGCGGAGATTGGGGGTTGCGGACTTACTTAGAAGGCGGGTGTCCCACGGGACCTGACACTCAGCTACAACAAGTAATAATTTTTGAAACGCAGAGTGATGTAAAACCCCTTGAAAAATCGTAGGCAAATCTCTATTCTCCATTTCGGGTTGTATTCCCCCCGAAATGGAGAATAGAGATTCGTCTAAAACACAGTAGCTGGAGAGACAAAATCGCAACTGAGAAACAGTAAAGAAAGGAAAGAAATATTTAGGTATCATTTGTTTATATAGTTACATAGGTAATACGATTGAAAAAGACATATGTCCATTAAGTTCAACCAATGGCGTTGGGGTAGGGGAAGTTATTTTTATTTTATTTTTTACATTTTTTTTTTCTGATAACAGCTAATAGTAACTGTTAATGTTATTTTCTTCTAAATAAGCATCTAATCCTTTTTTGAAGCTGCCAGCGGTTGATGCTACTCCACAGATTTATAGTTGTTATGGTAAAAAATGATTGTCGCCTCCGGAGATTGAATTTCCTTTTTTCCAGTCAAAGAGCATGCCCCCTTGTCTTTGAGAGGATTTTACCTGAAATAGTGTTTCCCCATACTTTTTGTATTGCCCATTTATATATTTATACAAGATAGTTATGTCCTCCCTCAGTCATCTCCTCTCAAGACTAAACAGATTTAATTCTCGTAATCTTTCCTCATAACTAACATAACTTCATTCCCTTTATTAGTTTGCTGGCTCTCCTCAGCACCGTTTCCATAGTCAGAGCGTCCTTTATATGAACTGGTGCCCAGAACTGGATGGCATGTTCCAGGTAAGGGGCGCACCAGTGCCCTGGAAAGAGGCAAAATAACATCTCTATCCCGTGATTCCATGCATCTTTTAATGCATGATAATATCTTGGTGGCCTTGGAAGCAGCTGCTTGGCATTGCATGCTGTTATTTAGCCTGTGATCTACCAGTACCCCCAGATCCTTCTCAACAAGTGTTTCTCCTAGTTTAACTTCCCCGAGGACATATGTGGCCTTCGGGTTATTAGACCCCAAGTGCATGACTTTAGATTTCTCCACATTGAACTTCATTTGCCAAGTGGATGCCCAGACACTCAATGTGTCCAAGTCAGCCTGAAGCTTGTGAACATCTTCAATAGACTGCACTGTGCTACGTATCTTTGTGTCATCTGCAAAAATAGAGACAGTGCTTTTAATTCCATCTTCTATGTCGTTTATAAACAAGTTGAATAATAGAGGGCCCAGCACTGAACCCTGGGGTAACCATTCAGAGTAGGTATCATTAACCACAACTCGCTGCACACGATCCTTCAGCCAGTTTTCAATCCAGTTACAAACTGTATTTTCTAATCCTGAAGATCTCAATTTCCCCAATAAGCGTCTATGGGGGACTCTGTCAAATGATTTTGCAAAATCCAGAAAAACTATATCTACAGCTGCCCCTCTGTCCAGGTTTCTCCTCACCTCCTCATAGAAGCCAATCAGGTTAGTCTGGCAGCTTCTGTCCTTAGTAAAACTGTGCTAGTTGTAACTTTTATTATGCATAGTTACAAATTCGTGTATGTAGATCCTTAATAGCCCCTCAAGAAATTTTCCCACATTAGATGTTAAAATTACAGGTCTGTAATTGCCCGGAGAAGACCTAGAGCCCGTATTAAAAACGGGCACCACATTTGCCTTGCGCCAGTCTCTTGGCACTATACCAGGTGTTAGTGAATCTTTAAAGCTCAAGAACTGGGATGATGAGATACCTGAGCTGGGTTCTTTGAGAACTCTTGGGTGAAGTCCATCTGGTCCTGCAGTCTTATTTACATTTCAATGATTTAGTTTTTCCTGGATTATATTCATATTTAGCTTGTTGAGTATTATACATGGGCTATTGCTATCCGTGGCATCTCCGGTGTTGGCTCCTTGCTCCTCTTTTGTGTACAAAGAGCTAAAGAATCCATTTAACAGCTCCACCTTTTCTTTCCCAGTGACCAATTCCCCATTATCATTATTTAGGGAACCTACCTGTTCTGATTTCGTTTTCCTTTAATTTATATATTTAATAAATGTTTAGAGTTGGTTTTGCTTTCCTTGGCCACATCTCTTTCATGTTGTGCTTTTACCAGCCTTATTTCTTTTTTACATGCTTTATTTACTAAATTTATACTTTTTAAGGGTTACAGCCCTTTTCTTTTTCTTTATTGCCCCTTTAACAGCAGGTGTCAGCCATGAGAGGTTTAATTTTAGTCTCTTATATTTGTTACCCATAGGAATAAATTTTGTAACGTTGGTACTCAATTGATTTAAAGCACTCCCATTTGGCATCTGTATCCTTATTCCTCAACAGATGCACCCAGTCTATGTCCTGGAGTGCAGGGCCTGGGGAAGTTGGCCTTCCTAAAATTCAGTGTTTTTGCCCTCCGAGAGAGAAAATCTATCTTAGAGTTTATGTTAAATACAACTACACAATACAAAAACAGCAGTAAAAACACAATTTTGCAGCAACTTTGGCTTTTAACTTCCTATTTTAGCTCTATAACACCCAGGCAATATACTTTTAAAGCCCCCCCCCCCCAAAATAAAGTACCTTAATGAAAAGCCCCCTCACTTATAATACAACCTAACTTGAAAATACAACCAGAACTCACAAACGCTCTATGCTTTAAAACTTATAGCAAAGCCCTTTACCGGTGTCAGTCTCGCCTAGTCTGACAAACAGTGTGCTTATTTCTCCTTATTTTAGGTGTTCTTTGTTTGCTGGGGATATTCTGATTCCCTGTCACCTCCAGTGTTGTTTTTCCAAATGTTAATCCCAGATGTTCTCTTTACCCCTCCTTCCCTGCCCTGTTTTGCGTATTAGTACTTAATAATTGTTCTACTATGTTTTTTTTTTCTTTTTGGGGCCCATTGTCCACCTTTTTGGTGTTTTTATCATTAAACATTTTGAGATTTGTCAACTTTGACAACGTTTAACCATTTTTTTTCTTAACCAAACCCCAAAAAAGAAAAAACTTGAGGCTGACACTTTCATTGCTAAAAAACATGCCGTGTGCTGATGACATGTGCTTTAGGAATGAAAGCCTGTTAGTGAGTGAAGTAGAAAGGCTAGCGGAAAATCACTTTTGAAATTTCCACATTTGCACCCACTTTTCATAATCAGTCACCAATTTGCACTTGCAGAAAATTACAGATTATACAGACAATCTCTGCCTTTAAAAATGTGATTCAAATTTAGATGACCATGAATCAGGAGGAAGCCTGAGTGCAACATGGTGCACAATAAAGTACACAAATGCATAGACGCATGAGACCATGAATGGAGCCTAAACTCTTCATGTTCACAGTGCTTGGAAATGCACGATCCAGCGTGCTCTGCCTGCCAACACTTTGCTTATAAATATGTATTATTTACTCCCCATTGGCATAAACATGGTACAAAATGGGGGCAGTGCCCCCTTGTTTCCATCTCACATACATCTGCAAGTCTCAGCAACACCCCCCCCCCCACGAGTGGAGGAGTCCCTTCATGTTGAAGGGGTTTGTTTGTAGATTTAGACTTGGATCTCTGTGTCTGCTTTGACCAGGCTTCCTGGAGAAAGCAAGGTTATTATCATCAAATATTGTGCCACCTACTCAGGGCTGTAAGGTTTTCCAAGTAGGCCTTAAGCTATAGTGATCTTCTAGCAGCTATTAAAAAGCCATAGGTCTAGCTTTGTCATTGCATCCATAGATTAAGAATAACAGCTGAGTTTTATTTTACCTTGAGATTCCAACAATTCCTTTCTGACAGTAACTTTGCATTACTTGTCTGCTGCCCCGGGGAAAGGCATCCCCCTGCACACAGTTCACGGAGCTGCTCACACCCCTGTTATGTAGGCCATAGTCAGAATTCAGGCCAGAGCCCTGCTGTTAGCAGAAGGCCCAATCAAAGAAAATTAAGTCAGCCAAAGTTTACCACTTGCTTATTCACTTCTATGCCAGCAAGAGGCAGCCAATCATGTGC
Source organism: Gastrophryne carolinensis (assembly GCA_027917425.1). Classification (NCBI taxonomy): domain Eukaryota; kingdom Metazoa; phylum Chordata; class Amphibia; order Anura; family Microhylidae; genus Gastrophryne; species Gastrophryne carolinensis. The sequence goes on along the minus strand of CM051235.1, from coordinate 337,367,367 downwards.
TGCTGGTAACCAATCAGGTGTGCAACATATTCATTTTGCTGTGCAAGCTCACTCTGCAAACTCCATTCGTCAACAGCGGTCACATGATTGGCAGCCATAAAATAAATGAGAAAGTTGTAAGTATTGGCTGACTTGACTTTGAGTAGTTACATAGCACTTACTGGCATTCTACATTATGAGAGATATTTCTACCTATGGGGAGCCTAGCTTCTCAACAGATCTGCACTCAAGGCACATATTGCATATAAACAAGGCTCCTAGAAATGCTTTATTACCACAAAAAGCACTCATTACACTGTTTGCTTGTCTGTAATAAATACATGACTTATTCAACATATTACAGTATGTCATTTATCATGCTGACAGCTCCAACAAAGCACATAACGAAATAATACAAACAGGGAAAATCCTGTTAACAGGTGTAAAGCAGGCTCCAGATTTCTGGAATGGTCCTAAGGTCCATGGGGGTGAGTTGACTGAAATATGATTAACTTGAAACAGTCAAGTAGGTTAAGCAGTCTTTAATCTGCAAAACTAAATATAGATAGTATCTGTATCCCAAAAAGAAAACTGTATGATATCATAAGAAAACTATGTCAAAAAATAGACAACTGCATATACATGATGCTATATCACTTGGACTGCTGCCAAATGTAAAAACTTTCTATTGTATAACAAGAAACGTTTAAAATTAGCAGCCATGAGAACTAAAGGAAAATCCTGACAAATTCTCAGGTGTTGGTGTTATTCATTTTAGGTGGTCCTTCTAACCTATTTCAGTTAAAGTAAACCTAAACATACATTGAGGGCAGCTGCATAGCCACATGCTGGTCATTTGATCTGGAATACCTGTCTACTTCAGACTCTTTAGAAAATGAGCAATATTAGCCACTAGACCTCTAGCAGCTAATGGGGTTCATCAGGTGGGAATGCTTAGACAGTGGGGGAAGTGAGGGCAAACTATAGAGTTAACTAATCCACAAAATAAGGGGGTGATAAATACAAGGAGGCCTGGGCAAGGAGGGAATAAACACTTATCCCTTGAGCCACAGCTACGTGACTGCCGATGGTCATTCATAGGACCTGGATTCACATGGGGAACAAGGAGAAAGGTAAAGGTACAGTCTTTGCAGGGGCGTTTTTGCGGGGGCCTAGGCAATTGGCATCCCTCCCCCCTACTGACTTCAGCTACTACCAAAACCAAATTTGCACAAAGTATGTGCTGGTCTGGTCTAAGTGAAAGAAGGAGAATGCTCTAGCCATTGCTAAAGCTCGAGTTTTCAGAAGAATCACGTGGCTTCAGTGTTTAATTTTAAGGTTACTCACTATTTGTCCCCCACAGCTGATTGGTAGGACTTGGCGATGAGCAACTCACCTGGTCACCAGCAACTCACACCGCCTGGAGCCCAAACAGCAGTTGGCAGCACTTCTGTATCTGATTTGTGCCCCCCAATATCGGTCACAGAAGCACAACTATACCCTTCCTATTAACTGCAATAGAGGGGGTGTGTCAGGACTCGGCATACCCCATCCATTGCAATGAGAGGGTGTGGTAGCGCTCCTGTGACAGATGACAGGGGGCACAAGCACGACAAACTATCAATTCCAATACATGTTCGGGCCCAAGGTGGCATGGGATGTGGTGCCCGGCTGAGTAGTAATCAGATGAGTTGCTGATCTCTGGACTCGGACAGATCAGCTGCGGGGTAAAAAGGTGAGAACCCTTTTGTTGTTTTAACTGGATAGTTAATATCTTTAGCTTTTGGGAACTAGCACAGACTTTTCTGGGGCAGATCGAACATCTACCTCCCAACTAGAAGGATTTTTACTGGTGCCTTTTCCAGCAGCTTAATACATGGCTCCATTCAGATGTCCAGTGGAACATGCTGTCTGTGTAATAATGAGCCAGCATGTCCCCTTGAACCAGTCCCCACCCGGAGGAGACAGGATCTGGCTGTGGGATTCTGGTAAGCATGATTTGCTTTAAATGCTTGGCAACATGGCAACATATATCAATTAGGTACAGTAATGTGTACAAAGTCGGTACCTACCTATAAAATTAGTTCCACAGGCATGATATGAGATTAAATGTTTTTTGTTCTATGAGACCCAGAACTGACCACTCCTCACCTCTACCTTCCATTTATGCATAAATACATTTTTTTCAGTTCAGGAGGTTGTGGGGTAGACTTCAGATAGAGATGATGAAATGCAGAGGCACAGGGAAGACTGTCTTGGCAGCAAGAACTATAAGGAAAGGTCAAACAGTTAAAAGCAATGTGTACATAACCTTTGGAGAACTAAAGCTTTAAAAAAGCAGCTATAAGCAAAGAACTCTGAGCATGCACTAGTCGTCCTAATTCTTACACTAAGTGGAACAATTGTTCAGACAACACTAGACTGAAGTGCTATATCAGTGCTAGACTGCATGTGCTATAGCAAACACTTCAGAGTTAATATTACTAAACTAGACATCCACCCACACTGATGAAATGTCACTATGTCATACATAGGCTGCTGCACTCACTCTTTACTCTATGACTTAACACCAACAACAACATTAGGGTTGCTTGTTAGTTTTATCTTGGTTAGATTGTAACTAGAGATGAGCGAACTTTTGAAAAATTCGATTCGACTGATTCGCCGAATTTTCCGACAAAAATCGTTTCGACCCGAATAAATTCGCGACGAATCGCTATTAAAAACGGCTATTTCTGAGCCTCCTAGAGCCTCAATAGGGTTGTAAACCATTCAGCCTTGCTGTAACACGCACAGGATGCGTGCTGGGTTAGTTAAATAATACTTTGAAGAAATATCACATGCAGATCAGAGGCATCGCTAATAGAATCGCAGAGCGGCACAATTGCAGAGAGTTGAAGTGGCATCACTATGCGGGGCAGAAGGAGCCCAAATATACACTGGAGTTGGCCTCAGGAGCCCAAAAATTGGATGAATCACACCCTGGAGTTGGCAGAAGTTGGTAGCAGCAGCAGCAGGAGCCCAAATATACACTGGAGTTGGCTTCAGGAGCCCAAAAATTGGATGAATCACACCCTGGAGTTGGCAGGAGTTGACAGTAGCAGCAGCAGGAGCCCAAATATACACTGGAGTTGGCTTCAGGAGCCCAAAAATTGGATGAATCACACCCTGGAGTTGGCAGGAGTTGACAGTAGCAGCAGCAGGAGCCCAAATATACACTGGAGTTGGCTTCAGGAGCCCAAAAGTTGGATGAATCACACCCTGGAGTTGGCAGGAGTTGACAGTAGCAGCAGCAGGAGCCCAAATATACACTGGAGTTGGCTTCAGGAGCCCAAAAATTGGATGAATCACACCCTGGAGTTGGCAGGAGTTGACAGCAGCAGCAGCAGGAGCCCAAATATACACTGGAGTTGGCCTCAGGAGCCCAAAAATTGGATGAATCACACCCTGGAGTTGGCAGAAGTTGGCAGCAGCAGCAGCAGGAGCCCAAATATACACTGGAGTTGGCTTCAGGAGCCCAAAAATTGGATGAATCACACCCTGGAGTTGGCAGGAGTTGACAGTAGCAGCAGCAGGAGCCCAAATATACACTGGAGTTGGCTTCAGGAGCCCAAAAATTGGATGAATCACACCCTGGAGTTGGCAGGAGTTGACAGTAGCAGCAGCAGGAGCCCAAATATACACTGGAGTTGGCTTCAGGAGCCCAAAAATTGGATGAATCACACCCTGGAGTTGGCAGAAGTTGGCAGCAGCAGCAGCAGGAGCCCAAATATACACTGGAGTTGGCCTCAGGAGCCCAAAAATTGGATGAATCACACCCTGGAGTTGGCAGCAGCAGCAGGAGCCCAAACATTACTTTAAAGAGACCCTGGGGTTGGCTTCAGGAGCCCAAAAATTGGATGAATCACACCCTGGAGTTGGCAGAAGTTGGCAGCAGCAGCAGCAGGAGCCCAAATATACACTGGAGTTGGCTTCAGGAGCCCAAAAATTGGATGAATCACACCCTGGAGTTGGCAGAAGTTGGCAGCAGCAGCAGCAGGAGCCCAAATATACACTGGAGTTGGCTTCAGGAGCCCAAAAATTGGATGAATCACACCCTGGAGTTGGCAGGAGTTGACAGTAGCAGCAGCAGGAGCCCAAATATACACTGGAGTTGGCTTCAGGAGCCCAAAAATTGGATGAATCACACCCTGGAGTTGGCAGGAGTTGACAGCAGCAGCAGCAGGAGCCCAAATATACACTGGAGTTGGCTTCAGGAGCCCAAAAATTGGATGAATCACACCCTGGAGTTGGCAGAAGTTGGCAGCAGCAGGAGCCCAAATATACACTGGAGTTGGCTTCAGGAGCCCAAAAATTGGATGAATCACACCCTGGAGTTGGCAGAAGTTGGCAGCAGCAGCAGCAGGAGCCCAAATATACACTGGAGTTGGCCTCAGGAGCCCAAAAATTGGATGAATCACACCCTGGAGTTGGCAGAAGTTGGCAGCAGCAGCAGCAGGAGCCCAAATATACACTGGAGTTGGCTTCAGGAGCCCAAAAATTGGATGAATCACACCCTGGAGTTGGCAGAAGTTGGCAGCAGCAGCAGCAGGAGCCCAAATATACACTGGAGTTGGCTTCAGGAGCCCAAAAATTGGATGAATCACACCCTGGAGTTGGCAGGAGTTGACAGTAGCAGCAGCAGGAGCCCAAATATACACTGGAGTTGGCTTCAGGAGCCCAAAAATTGGATGAATCACACCCTGGAGTTGGCAGGAGTTGACAGCAGCAGCAGCAGGAGCCCGAATATACACTGGAGTTGGCCTCAGGAGCCCAAAAATTGGATGAATCACACCCTGGAGTTGGCAGGAGTTGACAGTAGCAGCAGCAGGAGCCCAAATATACACTGGAGTTGGCTTCAGGAGCCCAAAAATTGGATGAATCACACCCTGGAGTTGGCAGAAGTTGGCAGCAGCAGCAGCAGGAGCCCAAATATACACTGGAGTTGGCCTCAGGAGCCCAAAAATTGGATGAATCACACCCTGGAGTTGGCAGCAGCAGCAGGAGCCCAAACATTACTTTAAAGAGACCCTGGGGTTGTCTTCAGGAGCCCAAAAATTGGATGAATCACACCCTGGAGTTGGCATCAGCAGGAGCCCAAAAATTGGCCTAAAGACATAAATATGTTTTGCACCATTTGGAAAGTGTAAAACGTGGCACCATGCTGAATCTAGTCGCATGCATCAGGCATTGGTGGGTGGAAATCCTGGCTGATCCATCCCTGATTCATTTTGACAAAGGTGAGTCTCTCCACATTTTTAGTTGACAGACGAGTTCTCCTCGCCGTAACTATGGCCCCCGCCGCACTAAACACCCGCTCAGATGGCACGCTACTTGCCGGGCAGGACAGCTTTTCCAGGGCAAACTCTGCTAGTTGCGGCCACAAATCAAGTTTGGCTGCCCAGAAGTCCAGCGGATCCTCAAGGTGTGTTGGCATGGTCATGTCAAAGTATGACATGACCTGCTGGTTCAGGTCCTGCTCCAGGTCTTCCTGCTGCTCATGAGTAGCCTCACTATGCGGGTGTAGAAAGCTACTCATTAGCGACTGAAGACTGAGGCTGCTGCTGCTGATGGAGCTTCTGCTGCTGCTGCTGCCAACCCCCCCAGCGGCCATGGCAGTGGAAGGTGAGCGCAGAGGTCCCCTCGAGTCAGACCTGCGAGAGTATGGACCATGGCGCAGATAGGCATCGGCCAACTGCCTACGTAGAATGTCTTTGTAGTAGTTGAGTTTGTCCTCCCTCTCGGTGGGTTTAAAAAATGCCCCCATTTTGTGCCGGAAGCGAGGGTCCAATAAGGTGGACAGCCAGAAGTCATCCCGCCGACAGATGGAAACAATTCTGGGGTCACTACGCAAGCATGTGAGCATGCTTCGTGCCATTTGCGCAAGTGACTCGGATGGACTACCTGTCTCCATCTCCACTGCATACTGCCACGGTGTGCCCGGGTCCTCTGTCTCTCCTTCCTCAAAAACCTCTAGCTCCTCTGGCTGCTCCTGCTCCTCCTCTCCTGTCCGCTGACTAGATAAACCAGCCATTTCGCCAAGCCTAAACTGTGTTTCGCTGGGCAACTCCTCCTCCTCCTCTTCCTCCTCCTCCTCCTCCAGTTCAGCTCCAACGGGGTTCATGTGGCCGTAAGATGTAAACGCCATGTCTCCAGTGCCCTGACCAGCCATGGTTTCCAACATGTGCTGTAGTACATGAAGCAGTGGAATCACGTCGTTCATCCCGTAATCCTGCCGACTGACAAATAAAGTGGCTTCCTCAAAGGGCCTGAGCAAACGGCAGGTGTCACGTATGAGCTGCCACTGGTTGACATTGAAGTTACACAGGGGAGTCCCCCTATCTGCTTGGATCATCAGGAAATCCGTGATGGCTTTTCTCTGTTCATATAATCGGTCCAACATGTGAAGGGTGGAATTCCAACGGGTGGAAACATCGCAAATCAGACTATGTTGGGGGATACCATTCTGACGCTGTAGCTCAAGAAGGGTGTGTTTGGCGGTGTAGGAGTGGCTGAAGTGCATGCAAAGTTTCCGTGAAGTTGTTAGGATGTCCTGCAGATGGGGGGAACACTTCAGAAACCGCTTGACAACCAGATTGAAGACGTGAGCCATGCAGGGGGCATGGGTCAGGCTTCCTTGGCGCAGCGCAGACAAAATGTTCTTCCCATTGTCGGTAACCATGATTCCCATTTTAAGTTTTCTCGGAGTAAGCCATGTTTGGATTTCCTGATGAATACATTTAAGCAGTTCCTCCCCTGTGTGACTCCGTTCGCCAAGACAAACCATGTGAAGCACTGCGTGACACCTCCGTGCCCTGCACACATGGTAGACTGGAGGGGCACTGAGACTTGAGCCTACAGTGGAGGGTGAGGAGATGGCGGAGGATGAGGAGGCCGAGTCGCACGGTGTCACAGGCCCAATGGGCAGAGAGCGCGGAGGCCGAAGCGGCGTGACCTGTCCAAGTTGCTGCTGCAAAGGGACCACATTCACCCAGTGGGCCGTAAACGACATGTACTGCCCCTGACCGTAGTTACAGCTCCAGATGTCGGCGCTGCCATGTATTTTGCTACACACCGACAGGCTCAAGGACTGGCCCACCTTCTGTTCAACAAAAGTGTGCAGCGCTGGTACTGCCTTCTTGGCAAAGAAATGACGGCTTGGGACTCTCCACCTCGGCTCGGCACAAGCCATCAGTTCTCTGAAAGGTGCAGATTCCACCACCTGAAAAGGGAGCGACTGCAGCACCAGCAACTTGGACAGGAGCACATTCAGCTTCTGCGCCGTAGGATGAGTGGGCGCATACTGCTGTCTCTTGGACATGGCTTCGCTGATGGATTGCTGGCGGGATGCATGACTTGGAGGAGGAGGAGCAGGAGCGACAGAGGATGGGTATGACGCACAGCTGCCTTCGGCTGAGGTGCTGGAGCCTTGGCTGGCAGAAATTGGGAGCTCACTTGGTGAGGAAGCAGACTGGACCACCCCTTGGGAGCCTCGGTTCTCCCAGGTCGTTTTATGGTGACGCATCATATGTTGACGCAGGGCCGTGGTGCCAACATTTGGACCCTGGCCACGCTTCACCTTTTGCCTACATATCTTGCATGTGGCCATGTTACCCTCCTGCGGATGCCTCAGGAAAAACTGCCACACTGCCGAGTAGCTACTTTTCCCACCCCCTGGCCTCACTGATTCACTGCTGCTGTTGCCAACTCCAGGAACCCCTGCTCCACTACCTCCCGATAAGGTAGACTGCCGCACAGCAGGTGCTCTACCCCGGCCCCGGCCCCGGCCGGCTCCAGCCTTTGGAATTGTGCCCCCATGCTGACTGCTACCACCTTGCTGCCTCAGCTGCTGACTCCGGGGCAACCTGCGCCCCTCTTCTCCTGATGATGACGATGAAGCCCCTTCATCACCCGGCTCCCAAGTGCGATCGGCTTCATCGTCATCATCATCATCATCACCGAGTTGTGGCTGTACGTCACTGATGTTCGTGGATTCGTCAACAGTGTCTGGCGCAGGAGCTGGAACGCTCGCAGCACCCACGACACTGTCCACATCACTATTTGTCTGCCTAGCTAAAGAAGCCACCTCCATTTCTTGGCTGGGCAGTAGCTGCTGACTGTCCTCCTGTATCTGATCGTCCTCCTCACTAAAGAGTGGAGCTGAACCCAAAGCATAGGATACGTCGCTGGGGGAGGGAACGGCGTAGGCCAGAGGCAATGGGAGGACAGGGACTGCTCTCGGGGCATGCCAACTCAGGGTTGTGTCAGAGGAACCTACCGACCCTAGACTGGGGGTCTCAGACGTAAGTTGTGATGATGTTGTTGATGAGCGCGTCAACCAATCTACCACGGCAGATGCGTTACTGGTGGAGACCCGACCGCTAGCAGATACTGGCAGATTAGGTCTCTCAGCGTGACTCCTGCTGCTACTGGCCCCCAGTCTGATGCGAGCTCTGCCTGCGGAATCTTGGCCTCTGCCACTCCTCTTTTCACTTCCAGGCACTTGTCTGCCCGACATAGTCTAACTGGCGTGGTAGTAGGTGATATTTTAAGATCCCCCGGGCAGCGGTGGGTCTATATGAAACAGAATATAATGCACACCAAAAGTGAGCAGTAACACTCAGCCTCCAACAGGCCTGCTTAGTGTAAATAAGAGAGCTGCTTAGTGTAAATAAAGAGGGGTATGCTATGTTACAGAATGGGATGCCTCAACAGAAGTGCACCTGGCAGGCAGCAGTAAGCCTATGCCCAGCAAAAGTGTCTTATAATATAAATATGATAAGAGCAAATGCTTATATGGTCTTAAACAGAGGCTGCTTTAGTCACAGAATGGGATGCCCCCAAAAAAAGATCCAGTAGTACTATGCCCAGCAAAAGTGTCTTTATCAGGCTAATTTCAAATATGATAAGAGCAAATGCTTATATGGTCTTAAACAGAGGCTGCTTTAGTCACAGAATGGGATGCCCCCCAAAAAAGATCCAGTAGTACTATGCCCAGCAAAAGTGTCTTTATCAGGCTAATTTCAAATATGATAAGAGCAAATGCTTATATGGTCTTAAACAGAGGCTGCTTTAGTCACAGAATGGGATGCCCCCAAAAAAAGATCCAGTAGTACTATGCCCAGCAAAAGTGTCTTTATCAGGCTAATTTCAAATATGATAAGAGCAAATGCTTATATGGTCTTAAACAGAGGCTGCTTTAGTCACAGAATGGGATGCCCCCAAAAAAAGATCCAGTAGTACTATGCCCAGCAAAAGTGTCTTTATCAGGCTAATTTCAAATATGATAAGAGCAAATGCTTATATGGTCTTAAACAGAGGCTGCTTTAGTCACAGAATGGGATGCCCTGGCAGGGACAAGTAGTGCTATGCCCAGCAAAAGTGTCTTTATCAGGCTAATTTCAAATATGATAAGAGCAAATGCTTATATGGTCTTAAACAGAGGCTGCTTTAGTCACAGAATGGGATGCCCCCCAAAAAAGATCCAGTAGTACTATGCCCAGCAAAAGTGTCTTTATCAGGCTAATTTCAAATATGATAAGAGCAAATGCTTATATGGTCTTAAACAGAGGCTGCTTTAGTCACAGAATGGGATGCCCCCCAAAAAAGATCCAGTAGTACTATGCCCAGCAAAAGTGTCTTTATCAGGCTAATTTCAAATATGATAAGAGCAAATGCTTATATGGTCTTAAACAGAGGCTGCTTTAGTCACAGAATGGGATGCCCCCCAAAAAAGATCCAGTAGTACTATGCCCAGCAAAAGTGTCTTTATCAGGCTAATTTCAAATATGATAAGAGCAAATGCTTATATGGTCTTAAACAGAGGCTGCTTTAGTCACAGAATGGGATGCCCCCCAAAAAAGATGCAGTAGTACTATGCCCAGCAAAAGTGTCTTTATCAGGCTAATTTCAAATATGATAAGAGCAAATGCTTATATGGTCTTAAACAGAGGCTGCTTTAGTCACAGAATGGGATGCCCCCCAAAAAAGATCCAGTAGTACTATGCCCAGCAAAAGTGTCTTTATCAGGCTAATTTCAAATATGATAAGAGCAAATGCTTATATGGTCTTAAACAGAGGCTGCTTTAGTCACAGAATGGGATGCCCCCCAAAAAAGATGCAGTAGTACTATGCCCAGCAAAAGTGTCTTTATCAGGCTAATTTCAAATATGATAAGAGCAAATGCTTATATGGTCTTAAACAGAGGCTGCTTTAGTCACAGAATGGGATGCCCCCCAAAAAAGATCCAGTAGTACTATGCCCAGCAAAAGTGTCTTTATCAGGCTAATTTCAAATATGATAAGAGCAAATGCTTATATGGTCTTAAACAGAGGCTGCTTTAGTCACAGAATGGGATGCCCCCCAAAAAAGATCCAGTAGTACTATGCCCAGCAAAAGTGTCTTTATCAGGCTAATTTCAAATATGATAAGAGCAAATGCTTATATGGTCTTAAACAGAGGCTGCTTTAGTCACAGAATGGGATGCCCCCCAAAAAAGATGCAGTAGTACTATGCCCAGCAAAAGTGTCTTTATCAGGCTAATTTCAAATATGATAAGAGCAAATGCTTATATGGTCTTAAACAGAGGCTGCTTTAGTCACAGAATGGGATGCCCCCCAAAAAAGATCCAGTAGTACTATGCCCAGCAAAAGTGTCTTTATCAGGCTAATTTCAAATATGATAAGAGCAAATGCTTATATGGTCTTAAACAGAGGCTGCTTTAGTCACAGAATGGGATGCCCCCCAAAAAAGATCCAGTAGTACTATGCCCAGCAAAAGTGTCTTTATCAGGCTAATTTCAAATATGATAAGAGCAAATGCTTATATGGTCTTAAACAGAGGCTGCTTTAGTCACAGAATGGGATGCCCCCCAAAAAAGATGCAGTAGTACTATGCCCAGCAAAAGTGTCTTTATCAGGCTAATTTCAAATATGATAAGAGCAAATGCTTATATGGTCTTAAACAGAGGCTGCTTTAGTCACAGAATGGGATGCCCCCCAAAAAAGATGCAGTAGTACTATGCCCAGCAAAAGTGTCTTTATCAGGCTAATTTCAAATATGATAAGAGCAAATGCTTATATGGTCTTAAACAGAGGCTGCTTTAGTCACAGAATGGGATGCCCCCCAAAAAAGATCCAGTAGTACTATGCCCAGCAAAAGTGTCTTTATCAGGCTAATTTCAAATATGATAAGAGCAAATGCTTATATGGTCTTAAACAGAGACTGCTTTAGTCACAGAATGGGATGCCCCCAAAAAAATATCCAGTAGTACTATGCCCAGCAAAAGTGTCTTTATCAGGCTAATTTCAAATATGATAAGAGCAAATGCTTATATGGTCTTAAACAGAGGCTGCTTTAGTCACAGAATGGGATGCCCCCCAAAAAAGATCCAGTAGTACTATGCCCAGTAAAAGTGTCTTTATCAGGCTAATTTCAAATATGATAAGAGCAAATGCTTATATGGTCTTAAACAGAGGCTGCTTTAGTCACAGAATGGGATGCCCCCCAAAAAAGATCCAGTAGTACTATGCCCAGCAAAAGTGTCTTTATCAGGCTAATTTCAAATATGATAAGAGCAAATGCTTATATGGTCTTAAACAGAGGCTGCTTTAGTCACAGAATGGGATGCCCCCCAAAAAAGATCCAGTAGTACTATGCCCAGCAAAAGTGTCTTTATCAGGCTAATTTCAAATATGATAAGAGCAAATGCTTATATGGTCTTAAACAGAGGCTGCTTTAGTCACAGAATGGGATGCCCCCCAAAAAAGATCCAGTAGTACTATGCCCAGCAAAAGTGTCTTTATCAGGCTAATTTCAAATATGATAAGAGCAAATGCTTATATGGTCTTAAACAGAGGCTGCTTTAGTCACAGAATGGGATGCCCCCAAAAAAAGATCCAGTAGTACTATGCCCAGCAAAAGTGTCTTTATCAGGCTAATTTCAAATATGATAAGAGCAAATGCTTATATGGTCTTAAACAGAGGCTGCTTTAGTCACAGAATGGGATGCCCCCCAAAAAAGATCCAGTAGTACTATGCCCAGCAAAAGTGTCTTTATCAGGCTAATTTCAAATATGATAAGAGCAAATGCTTATATGGTCTTAAACAGAGGCTGCTTTAGTCACAGAATGGGATGCCCCCCAAAAAAGATCCAGTAGTACTATGCCCAGCAAAAGTGTCTTTATCAGGCTAATTTCAAATATGATAAGAGCAAATGCTTATATGGTCTTAAACAGAGGCTGCTTTAGTCACAGAATGGGATGCCCCCCAAAAAAGATCCAGTAGTACTATGCCCAGCAAAAGTGTCTTTATCAGGCTAATTTCAAATATGATAAGAGCAAATGCTTATATGGTCTTAAACAGAGGCTGCTTTAGTCACAGAATGGGATGCCCCCCAAAAAAGATCCAGTAGTACTATGCCCAGCAAAAGTGTCTTTATCAGGCTAATTTCAAATATGATAAGAGCAAATGCTTATATGGTCTTAAACAGAGGCTGCTTTAGTCACAGAATGGGATGCCCCCCAAAAAAGATGCAGTAGTACTATGCCCAGCAAAAGTGTCTTTATCAGGCTAATTTCAAATATGATAAGAGCAAATGCTTATATGGTCTTAAACAGAGGCTGCTTTAGTCACAGAATGGGATGCCCCCCAAAAAAGATCCAGTAGTACTATGCCCAGCAAAAGTGTCTTTATCAGGCTAATTTCAAATATGATAAGAGCAAATGCTTATATGGTCTTAAACAGAGGCTGCTTTAGTCACAGAATGGGATGCCCCCCAAAAAAGATCCAGTAGTACTATGCCCAGCAAAAGTGTCTTTATCAGGCTAATTTCAAATATGATAAGAGCAAATGCTTATATGGTCTTAAACAGAGGCTGCTTTAGTCACAGAATGGGATGCCCCCCAAAAAAGATGCAGTAGTACTATGCCCAGCAAAAGTGTCTTTATCAGGCTAATTTCAAATATGATAAGAGCAAATGCTTATATGGTCTTAAACAGAGGCTGCTTTAGTCACAGAATGGGATGCCCCCCAAAAAAGATCCAGTAGTACTATGCCCAGCAAAAGTGTCTTTATCAGGCTAATTTCAAATATGATAAGAGCAAATGCTTATATGGTCTTAAACAGAGGCTGCTTTAGTCACAGAATGGGATGCCTCACAGCAGACTTAAGATCAGTTCAGTATATATGCACAGTTAGTTAGTATAAGCAGCCTGAAAACGCTAACAAAGCCTGGCTGTCAGGCTGGATGAAAAAAAAAAAAAAAATGACAGCCTCCGATTTTCCATTCCTTTCCCTGTTTTCCGCTGACTTTCTGTCTGTCTCCTGTCTGTCTCCTGCCTGTCTCCAGCCTGTCCCTGCCTGTCTAACTGTCTGTCTCTCCCTCAGCTACACAGCGTTCTGTCTCTCACGAATGCAATAGAGAAATGAGGCTGGAAAGCAAGATGGCCGGCCTTAAATACAGCTGTGACGTCACCGGGCTTGCTGGCTGCTGATAGGCTGCATGTGACTGTCCCAGCATACACTGCCCCAGCTTACATGTCTGGACATGTCCCGTCCGCCATCTTAGAATGCCTGTAATGTAAATGAATGGATGTTAAAGGAAAACTTCGAGCGATCGAATCGCGGGGAAATTCGGATTCGATCCGAATCGAATTTTTCCTGAAATTCGGATCGAATCCGGGTTCGTCCGGATCGATTCGCTCATCCCTAATTGTAACCATTATGTTTTTTTCAGAATTCTGCTTTGTCTTATCACTTATTGTCACTCAAGTTGGAAAATGATATATTTTAAACATAGGTGAGGACCACACCAGTTCTCACCTATCAAAGGTAGAGGGGGGCCTGTCCAGTGAGCCATATGCTCTTGACATGCTAGGTGTGAGCTTCATACCAGAGGAGATGGAAAAGGATATTACCTACAAATCACATCACATATCTCAAGGGATGTATTGTGTTATGTATAATACTGGTACTTTCTACAGCAAATTTACCAAAAAAGGGAATGCTTTAATGACCTCTCTATTGGCCAGTTTCAGCGGAGGGGAGTAGAGTTGAACATTTAAAAAGTTGTTTGTATTGAGATGTTCATCAGAAGTATACTCAATGTTTTGTTGCATGGACTACATCACAACATACATGTATAAAATAACCAACTTACACTCATCGACCAGTTATCCCTACTTGACAGCAATGTATGATAAGAGTGGGGTGATTAGATTCCGTGTTCTATAATCTAGAACTATGGCTGCCACTCCTTTAAAGAAGTGAAATAGAATAGCATAGAATCAAACACAAAATACAATAAAGATTTCTTCAATTGTGAAAAGAAGATGTTTTTTTGAAACAACGGTTTCCTTGCATGGCTTACTTTTAGATTGAATTATGTGCTAGTTTTATTTTCACTAAACTGCTGAGCTTCATCTTTCCCACCGGTATGAACGTTCAGCCTGCATGAACACTGTTTTATTTTACATACAGGCCACCCACAACTTAACCAGCAGAAAATTAAAAATAGCAAGGATTCATTTAGATGTGAAGGGCTCTGAGGTGTTATCCATCTAAAGCACAGGTTCCCACTTCTTAAGCCAAGTACCACTTTCCATTTTCCAAATATCTCAAGTATCAACTAGGTTGTACATATGGGTTGATTAACTATCAAGTTTTAGAAATGCACAAAAATGCATATATTTTTTCGGCCTATAAGACGCACTTTCTCCCAAAAAGTTGTTGGTTGAGGTTGGATATCAGTGCATATTATTGGGCGAAGGTAAAAAAAAAAACAAAAAACTTACATTAACAGTTGCTCCGGCGCCTCAACCGGACAATGGAGGAGCGGGGGGAGAGTGGGCAGGTAGAGTCCTTTGGCCGCCACCGACGCTTCTAGACCTTGCGCGCTCAACCCCTCTTGGGTCTGTGCAGTGGGTGGGTGTGGTCTGCATCACAGGCCAAGCCCATCTGCTGCACGGACTTGGCCATGTGCACGCTGCGAGTCTGAGGGCGGGTTAGAGGACAGGCAGGGAAAGTCCCCACTCTGGGCACCACTGCCACTTCTCGGCCCGGCATGCTTGCCCACACGAACACTACCTGTATGGACCCATGTGTGTGTGTGCGCATGCCTGAGCAGTGTCGGCGGCGCTCAGAGCAGGGACTCACCCTGCCCATCCTCCATCATCTGGCTGTGGCGCAGGAATGAATGTCAATGTAAGTTTATTAAATGAAAACCTGACTGCCTATGGGATGGGGCGAAAACCTGACTGCCTATGGGATGGGGGGATGCCTCACTGCCAATAGGATGGGGGATGCCTCACTGCCTATGGGACGGAGGATGCCTCACTGCCTATGGGATGGGGGGATGCCTCACTGTCTATGGGGTGGGGGATGCCTCACTGCCTATGGGATGGGGCGAAAACCTCACTACCTTTGGGATAGGGCGAAAACCAGACTGCCTATGGGACAGGGGATGCCTCACTGCCTATTGGATGGGGGGAAAGCCTTACTGCCTATGGGGTGGGATGGAATGCCTCACTGTCTATGGGATGGGATGGAATGCCTCACTGGCTATCGGATGGGATGGAAAGCCTCACTGCCTATAGGATGGGGGTTGCCTTACTGCCTATGGGATGGAATGCCTCACTGCCTGTGGAGATTGCGAGGGGGAATGCCGCACTGACTATGGGAATTGGGAGGGAGTGTCATAGAACCAGCACTGTTCCACTTGTTTCCCAGCAGAAGGCGCCTGACCTGGGGCCTTCCTGCAGCCCAGCCTATCCTCACCTTTAGAGGCTTTATTGAAAACCAGGTTGGTCCTTAGATTCCAAGTTTCTCGGTCAAGAGGTGAGCTGGTTCTTAGTCTCCTAAATCGGGGTTCATACCCGGTAGTCTGACAGGGAGGAATGCCACACTGCCTATGGGGATTGGGAGAGGGGAATTCCACACTGCCTATGGGTATTGGGAGGGGGAGAATACCACTATGCCTATAATGGGGGGATTGTGCACCTTGCCTATCATTTGGTTCTTGAGGGGGACAGTGTTTTGGCACAAAATTTGGTTCAGAATATTTTTTTTCTTATTTTCCTTCTCCAAATTGTAGGTGCCTCTTATGGGCAAAAAATACGGTAGTTCCCATCCCCATTTGTAGACTTTTGTACTTACGTGAACATCAGGCTTGGATAAAGTTCAGATGGCAGCCGATCAGGTTGGGGTACAGTACCAATTGTACTTTTCATTGTACTCGTACTATTGGTTGGGAACCCCTGATCTATGTGCAGGACCCCTAAAAATAAATAGGTAATATTTGCATTCAACTGTAGGATGAGTCCCCAGAGTCTGTTCTACTGGTGGACTCAAACCTCCTTGATATATGACCTTGTGTCCTGCTACCCAAGGAAGCAGTGGACCTTTACTGATAACCCATGGTATGGGATATTTCCTGCTGCTCTGTTGGATTTATACATTTCCCTAAGGTGGTGATTTGCCCATCCCCACATGTTCCTTACCCAAATTCAGCTTTATTTTACTGACACTGGAGTGTGGACTTATCCCACACTTTTCACAAGGATAAAGAGAGATGAAGGAGAGAAAGGGGGATAAAGAGTGATGACCAAAGTTATGAACAGAGGCTATCTTTGATACCTTACAATTAACATACGGTAGTAACATAGTATGTAAGGATGAATAAAGACTTTAGTCCATCCAGCTCAGCCTGTTTATCTCCTTCCAGTGGTCTAGTAGCCATAGCTGGAAATGGTATTACATGCCAGGAAGGCATCCAGGCCATTAAGTGGATACCCTTGGGTTATGGTTACACTCCGGGGTATAAATAGATATTCTCATCTGAATTCTCTGCTTAACATTGTGTTTCTTCTACAGAACTCCCTGGCATTTCCCCATCATTCATTCATGAAAGTTCTATTCCATTTAATGAAGCTCCTGACCTGTATGTGCATGACTTAATGCATTTGCACAGCTTGCCACAATACTGACTTAACAGTGGATCAGCAGATTTACAGGTGTTTGGAGTTAAGTGTTTGGTAAACATAAAACGTTTGAATTTTAGGGGTATATTAACCCTTTGAAAACAATATGTCAATCAGATTACACAAACATTTTATGTGCATGAATGAATGAAAATACTTCAAACATTATTTCATACTCCCACTGGTTTTTCTCAGTTCCTTTAAACCCAAAAAGTGTCAAATAAAGAAAGCGATCACATTGTTATCAGCTGAGCTTCCATACGCCCCCAGTGCTAGCCAGAGACATGCTTTGTGGGGTCCTGGCCCTCTGAAGTTTTTTACAGTGCTTGCATTTAAGAGCATCTTTCAGTGAACATGTGCTAACCTACTACATGCACTGACGTAAAAGAAAGTGCCAATGCCTTCTTTGATGCTTTTTTACATGTGTAATTAGGTGCTGCTTGTATCACCTGCACTTGTATCTCTTCTAATGTTATGCTGCTCTGTTGCATTCGCTCCTATTCTCTGCTAATGAACCAATGGTGCTCTTAGGTGTCTAAGGTGCCAGCCTGCTCTTCGCTGTTTTGTACCTTTTTTGAACTTTTGTGTTCCATACCTGAAATAAACGCTTAAAACTATGACTCGATATTGGAAAGATGTAATATAAATCGGCCACAGCTAAAACCATTTACATAACATAGCCGTAAACAATATAACACTGATCACAACAACTGAACTTTCCTAAACAATTTTCCCCTTGCATTATTTTTGAATGGCATAACCTATAGGAGTGGAAGCTGTCTTTCTGCTCCTGCCGCCCCCCACCAATTAGGCCAGTGATGACCTCTTATTGCTGCTTTATCGCCTCCAATTCACTATTTTCTCTTGCAACACCAGGTTAAACACTTTCTTCCCCTCCAGCTCAATATGGCGGACCACCTCCATAATGAAACTTGACATAGCCCGAT
Organism: Gastrophryne carolinensis; assembly: GCA_027917425.1. Lineage (NCBI taxonomy): Eukaryota > Metazoa > Chordata > Amphibia > Anura > Microhylidae > Gastrophryne > Gastrophryne carolinensis. The sequence continues at coordinate 337,349,426 of CM051235.1, read as the reverse complement.
TCACCTTAACTCTGGCCCTATCTGGCCCTATCAATTGCCTTATGCTTCCTCACATGACTCCAGATGAACTGAGGTATAATCTCGGACCAAATAATCACTGTGTCCGGGTAGTCTCCAATAATCAACTGGAGATCCATTGGAGATCCCTCCTAATCAACATAATTCCGCCCAAGTCATTTGTCCTAGCGTTTATCAGCAACACATATGGTGAACCAACTTCCGCCACTCTCAACAGCTCATACTATAACAACCCAGTTGTCCATTGCAGCGACCCTTGGCCCTTTTTGCGACCCAGTAGATGAATGAGTGTACCATATCCAGCCTATTTCACAGGATCGGCCACCTGCGGTACATCAATATTAACAGAATTAATCTTTATCCTCACAACATCCGACTGGAGATCTACATCTCCCAGCTCAAGCCCCCCCGGGAATAGGTGTTCCGGTTGACCAAGTCTCCGATCCACAATGCTCCATTAAACCATAACAGGCCAAAGAAAATGCTGCTCTAAAAACCCTAACCTCAAAATCAGATGAACAGACCTCAGGTGACTCAAAACTCCCTTCAAAATCTCCCACATCACATCAACATGACAATATCAAATGGCAAAGCATCACCAATACTGACCATGAAGAGGGCATCAAAGTGTTAATTGCTCCCACTACTGCTATGTTATCCGAGTGGAACCGCACTGCTCTGTCACTCAAATCCTTTCCCCACAATTCAACCGCCACCACCTGTGGAAAAAGCTCCAAAAAGGCCAAGTTCTTTATTAGCGCTGACGATTGCCAGGCTTGAGGCCACCCCTCCGCACACGACCGTCCCACAAGATAGGCCCCAAAGCCCTTTGAATGTGATGCATCAGTGAACAGCGCTATTTCCATGTTGTCATACATCGGCTTTTACCAATATGCCAAGCCATCAAAAGTATGTAGAAATGCAATCCAGATTCAAATGTCCTCCTTCAACTCCATGGTCAGCTGAACAAAATGATGAGGCTCCTGCATCCCTGCCATTGCCAGCAATAAACACCATGAAAAAAATGTGTCCCATAGAATGTACCCGGCAAATAAAATTGAGTTTTCACAGTAGGGATTGAAGCTTCTTTACTGTAAGCTTCCAGCTCCTAACCCTCTATCAAGACCGCTATCTTATTGGCTGGCAGCCGGCACACTTCCTTTACAGAATCTATCTCTATGCCCAAAAATTGAGGGTTGTTTTTTGACCTTCTGTTTTTCTTTTGCCATGGGAACTTCAAAGGCCTCAAATACCCCTAACATGTTTTTCAGGAGTCGCTGACACATCCTTGTTCCCCCCAGGGCTACACAGAAAAAGTCATCCAAATTAATAAGTAGGAGATTGACCACCCCATTGGTAAACACCTGTACACACAATAACTCCCTTCAAAGAAGCAGTACTGTACATACTTTGTGGGTGGACTGGCAGTAGTTCAAGTAGTCAATATCTCTCTTAGCCATTAATGCTCCCAGGCCTGCCCCTTTCACTAGCTAGAACGCTTGATCAAAGTCGTGTAGAAAACAGACGACAGTTCTTTGCCAATACCGTCATTGACACTGCTTCTTGGAAGGGAGAGGTGGTGAATCAACCTTAAACCAGACCAACACAGACAGAGCAGAGCTGGGGCCAGGAAAAGGTCAGCAATCCCAGAATGCAGAGCGACACAGTCAGAAGACACTTCCTGTTTGCAGGCTGCCTGATGCTCTATGAGCCACCATCTTGGATGTTTAAAGGCTCATAACATGCAGTAGATGCAGGTAGGATGATTTTAATGTGAGCAATCTGTATGTACAGGGTGTGGGAAACATATAAGACTCTTATTCAGGGTGAAGGTCCGCTTTAAGCTATGCAACAAAGTATGCATTAATGACTCTATTAGCTGCTCACCTGGCCGACACAGAGTGATGCCCGACCTGCCATCTGTGCACCTAATGCCCGTTGCTTCGGTGTCCAACTGCTAGAAAACCACCGGAAAACAAGCTGCCAACGTGCCGCCGATGTGGCCTGTTCTGGCCTTCCCTCTGTGTTTGCTTGACTATCTGACCCATTCCCATTCTGCGTTGTCCTGACCCAGGGCCACCTAAGACCACCTTGCATTGTAGCTCCTCCAACCCTGTCCAGATAAAACTAGCCCCGAAGCCGGAATCACTGCCACTCCATACTCACCCTCATGTGTCCTTGTCCCCGGAGCTTGGTTGTCCATAAGCTGAGGAGAGAAAAATTCGAGGCATCTGGTAACTCGTTTGAACCTCACGGAACCTGTGATCAGAAATAGGGGACACCCTGGCCCCATAGAACCACCCCAAAGTGGCAAATACAATTGCGGTAAGTGGTGAAGGGGAGGGGTTATGGGTCGCAGGCGCCTGGTCTATAAAGATGCCCCCACTGGTGGAACTACTGGTGGGGGTTACGCTGTCCGCCGTGACGTGGGCTGTGGGCCACTCAGCTGGGGGCACGCCGTCTGCCCACTCTGCCAGGGGATCATGACCCTCCTGGCCTTCCCACCTTTTGCTCCCCTCCCCCCATTCACGGGTGTTCCACAGATCTGAAAGCCCCCATCCACGAGAGAGTCCTCAGCGCATGGTGCTTCGAGCAGCGGGAGCGAGGAGGCATGACAGCCCATCCGCTGTGGTCATGGGCAGGCGGACTGACGTTGCCTGCTCTGCTCTGATGATCTGCTGGCTGGTGGGACAGGTGAGGAAGGAGGAGTCGGTGGGGAAGCTGCGGCAGTCAGGAATATTACTGCTACTATGTGAATTTTTACCTCTTTCCTTATTCTTGCCTTGTACTATATACTCGTTAAAGCCCAACTGCATCCATAATGTTTTTGGGATCACTTCAATTTTATTTTGTTGTCCGAGATTCTCTTGGGGCAGTTTAGCCTGTCTAATCCCAGTATGGGTATAAGGGACCCCGCTCCTGGCCTTGTTACTGCTACATATTAGTAAGTATCCAACCAACTTTTTGTTATTGTTGCAAATTCCCTCAAAATAGTTGTTTAAGTGCCAGGAATAAAAAAGTGCAGTTCCCTTTCATATTCTACCTAGAGCAGGTGGTACTAGAAACACTGGTGGTACCTGAGGTCCGCTCAGGTGGTACTTGACAAGGCCTGTGCTCCTTCAAAATCCCTTCAAGGGCTACACACTGGGTCCCACTTCGACGTGGGCCCCAAATCTTTGTCTGCTCATACCTGTGTTAAGGGTTACATGTAAGATTGCCCTTGATGTTGTCGGACAACATATGTTACGCAGACAAGCCATCAAAGTTGGGTGTGCATGTGCCAAGCTAAAATTTGCAGTCTTACCAAGCTACAAACAAGTCTTACCACTGGTGGGCACATGCCGTCTATCGGGGTTCATGGTGCCTAATACCCCATGGTAGGTGTTGGGGTGGAGCAACCCCAACACTCGCTCCTCAGCTTGGGTAAATTGTAGAGTTTTGGGAAGCCCCCCCCACGGTTTGCAAAAATTCAAACAAAGGGAAGGGTGGCTTTATGAGAGTTGGCCAATTTTTCCTGTCCAAATAGCCCACTGGTTGTCCACCACTTACCCCTCAGCCTGTCTGGTGCTAAGTTTCCACCAAACCACCACCTTCAGGTCATCTTCAATCCACATTTTCTTGGCCTGGGCACCATCCTTGGGTTCTTGCCCTGCCAGTCACATTGCAGACAATCTCCAACCATAACTCCTCCAACAACGCTTTGGCGGTCGAGCTGGACTGGGACCCAGCCAGTTGATCATCATTTTTGGCAACACCATCCAGCAGAACTTCCAACTGGGCATCATTAAATCGGCCACTAAACTTGGCCCTTGTTAGTTTGTGCCCAGGGTGAGTGTTCGATGCTGTGGACTGCTGGGTGGTGTATTGGCTGAAGGGGCAAAGTAGCACAAAGACCAGCACACCAGATCTAGATCAAGCAATTATATTAAGTCAATAGTTACAAAGTCATAGTCGACGTTTCAGGGGTTCAGCGGAGACCCCCCTTCATCAGGAAAGATTCTACTTTGGATCTGCTGTGTCTCCGCTGACCGTGCACCCATACTAATACAGACTTATTGAATACATGGCAAGAGTGCGGCAGCCATCGATTTGCTTGGCTGAAGGGACAGTCCCTAGGCCCACTCTCAGGCCCAGAATGGTGGCTAGTGTGAGTATCAGCATAGGAGTGCCTGCAGGACAAATGGCAAGGCCTGGGGCTACATGGGGGTATGGAAGCAGGCAAGATTCCAGCTTCCCCCCAGGGGTACATCATACAAACAACAACCAAAGGTCCAACATGGCACCCACTGTGTTCACCCGTGAGCAGCAGGAGGACATTATGATGGTGACACTTTCATGCCATTCGCCTACGCATGTGTGCTGCATTACACTCCTACCAAGGTACAAACAGGTGACAGAGTGGCCACGAAGGCCCATGTTTTCACAGTAATGGTGCAGGCCTAGCCTTCCAACGTTACAGGCCCACAATACTTTGCTGCCACTGTCACATGGACCACTCTGGCATGTTTGTATGTGACATTTGTATATTTGACATTTCTATGCAATCCGATACAATTGTGGGATGGGAGAGCTGGCGTCACCTTGTTGCAGGCCACGGTCAGCGAGTCCTATTCTAGTTGTAGCGGAGTGGAAAGTTATGTGCTCCTTCGGCATAAGTGCATCTGCACTTGCAATCCGCTATTACTGTGAGTTGGGAGAGTTAGCTTTGCCTTGTTGCTGGCCAGGGTCAGCGTGTTCTATCCGATAGTAGTAGCGGACTGGAGCATTAGGCACGCCTTTTGGCCTAAGTGCTTCTGCGCTTGAAATCTACTCCTATTGTTGAATGGAAGAGTTGGCTTTGCCTTGTTGCTGGCCGGGGTCAGCGTGTCTTATCCGACAGTAGTAGCGGACTGGAGAGTTAGGCGCGCTTTTTGGCCTAAGTGCTTCTGCGCTTGAAATCTATTCCTACTGTGGGATGGAAGAGTTGGCTTCACCTTGTTGCTGGCCGGGGTCAGTGAGTCCTATCCGACAGTAGTAGCGGAGTGAAGAGTTAGGCATGCCTTTTGGCCTAAGCACATCTGTGCTTGCAATCTGCTGAACCCGGGAAGGTGCCATGCTGGCTCCTGACCATAGTGAACTGGTATAGGGTTCTCCTGGACCCCTTACCAGCTCACCCCAAGTGTAAAAGAAAAGAAATAAGGCACCACACAAAATGTTTGTTCATTGTTTTTAATTTAACTTATACTCACCCATCCCCATCTTCTGTCCCCCACGGGGTGCCCTCTTTCTCAGGTCTGGCTGGTTCGCTTTGGTCTACGCCTTCTCCTATTTTCTCCTGTTCCTCTATGTCCCCTTCTTTCATCCTCACTACCCAGCAAGGGACTGAAGTGAGGGCCGTGGCAGCCGAATTTTATACTCCATAGAATCTCCTTGACATCATTGTTGATGTCACAAAAGGGGAAGGGCCTAGAAGGGGTGGCACAGGGAAATCTCCTCTAGGCTTGTTCTACTTCTGTGATGTCATAAGTGACATTTGTAAGATTCCAGAGAGGTCCCGCCTCTTAGTATAAAAGCCACTTCCTGGAGGCTCCTCATGGAGTCCGCGGCCAGGAGCCGGGATTAACAGGACGGGAAACTGTCCTTAGACGCCCCGGTGGCATACATTTAATTGAGCCTGCTTGGGAACCCGGAGGGGGAAGGTAAGTATGCGTTAATTAAAGTAGACCAACAGTCAAAAGTGACTTAAACCAGATCCACACAACACACAGTGCTCATATGCAAATTTCCCGTAGTAAAATCATAGCATCAGGCTTCTCTCCATTATATAGACAATAGGGCTACAGTACTTACAGTATATAGAACATAAAGCATATTTATTGGAATACAAATTCTAAACAAATAGCTTAAAGCAGAGGTGCTTAATGAGGTGATTTGTAACCTGTCGTGTGCCACAATGAATAGATTCAGAATTATAATTTATTTTTTAAATAGCATAACAAAGATTTTATACACCAATCAGGATCCCTACTGTCTCCACATACTCCACAAATGTATTTTACTTGTAAGTCTTTCTGCCACCCCATTACCACATTTATATCTAACAATCCCCATATGCAGCCAATAAACATGCTTATTGCCTTATTGCGAGGGGCGTACAAAGCCCTGATGGGGTTGCATCATCAGATGACATCGCCGGCAACCACCTCCCCCCCCTCCCCCGGACATTCACCGGACAGTTAGACACACTTGTGCAGTGCAAATAGAGAAGCCGGGCCCAGCGAGGGAGAAACGAGAATGAAGTGCCAGAGCACGCCACCAACACATGGTGCCGTGGGATGCCAGCGGTGCCCGCGTTCAGTGCCGACAGAGTAGTGGGGCCTGCGCATGGCACCAAGTCTTGTCCCCATGCCCCAGTTGGAAGGAGGTGCCATGGCTAGGTAAGTATTTTGGGGTACACACCGCAGAGGAGATGGAGGCAGCGTGCTCCAGGCCCTCTTGTTCCACGGATCCAGGTGCACATGCTTTCACTGCCCCTATGGTATGTACGCCTCTGCTTGCTCCAAATATATGGGACCCATATTTATTGTCCACCCTCGATCAATCCCAAATCATAGCTGTATTCCCAATACCCAACCCATCCAATTGCCTACCAATGCTAAACATACAATTAAATTAAAAAAAGAAAAACTTGTTATCTTGTTATGTGCCACAGCAGGTCAGGGGCCCCACCAAATGAACATATGTGACTTAAAGGGACATTTCAAGTAAAGGGTTAAATTAGTTGCTTTCTGCTTGCCCCGTGCTGGCTGTTAGGGGGGTATCTTTCCTTCAGCAGCACTTTCCCTGGTAAACCCTGCTGAACTTGCTCATTTTTGCTGACTCCTCTGTCTCAGTAACAAAAATAAATTCAATTTGTAGGGGACTGTTACACTAAAGAATGCATGGATAAGTCATTCTCTGCTGCTGAGGAGGCACAGCAGAATGAGGGGAGTTCACTAGGTCTTATAAAGAAATATAAAGCAGGCTGAATAAAAAAATGCAGCTCCTCACATTCAGCATGGAGAGTGCAAAAAGGTGGGTCATTTATCCCTTTGCCTGGAATTCCTGTCCAGGTATTAACATTAAAAAATCTCCCCTTTGCAGCACAGGCATTTTCATACCTACCAAAAAGGGAGAACGAACAATTCCATCCTCCATCACTGGGCAGACATGGTGCCATCCATCAATATGGCTTTATGTCCCCTAACAATCCTACTCCATTTATTGCAATAGAGGGGGCATACCAAGGCCACATGTGCGGAACATGCTTCGAGATGACCCCTCCTTTGCAATAAATGAAGTAGGCTTGTGGGTCCATAAACAATGCCACCTCCATGTGAAGCCGCCAAAGATGGAATCACTAGCTCCCAGCCATTGGTAAGTATGAATAGCACTGTATGGAGGAGCTGCAGGGGAACACCAAACCTGCACAGAAGAGCTGCAGGTGAGTATAGACTTTTTTTTCTTTCTCCCTGGACAATAGCTATCAGAGGCAAACTATAGAAAGGTGCCCCCAAGATGTTTAGTTCCACTCCTTAATAGAGCAATCCGTGGAGTGGGGGTCAGGCCGAGACCGCTGAACCACCAATGATGGGCTTAAAAACATTACCCCATATAGCGCGCCCCTGAACTATTAATGAGATAGTATAAATAATAATAAAAAACAAATACAGTGATTGCCATCCCCTTTGCAGTGCCACCTAAGGCGGCTGCCTCACATGGCATCATTACAGATGCACCCTTGCCTTGGAGCAGCATGAAGACACAGAGTATAAGGGACAGGCAAACTCATTATTTATCACCACTAGAACACCTAGGTGTTTCTGCTTATTACTGACAAGGGCCTTAGATTAAACAAACATCAATATATAAATGATTAATGTTTCTAAACTTCCCTTGAAAGTTGCAGTCATTATACAATATTAGAAAGAGATTTTTTTTCTATGCTGGAGTCGGTACCTTTTTTCCAACTTCAGCCAAAACTAGGTCTGACTCTGACTCCGACCCTGCGATTCCACAGCAGTGCTTTGAACAGGTAAGGAGTCCCATGGACCCCTATCTCAGTTTATACACCATTACCCACACCACCAATGGCCAGGGTGGTGCGGATGATCCCCGCAGCCTATAGCATGGGCACCGGAACCTGTGCTATTGGACATAAGGGCCAGGAGCCAGCTGTGCGGCCATTGAGCCCTGGAATTATAAGCCCCTATGTTTGGTTTGCCAGGTTGGTACACATTTATAAAAAACACATGTAAACATGTAAAAAATGGGATCCCCCCATCTAAGCATTACCAAGCCGGCAAACAAAGCATAGCAAAGCAGACCCAATGAAGTTCGGTTCTTGTCCCCTGCACTCGGGGACCTGGACTTGGGGACCCAAAAATGTCAGTAAAATGGGGGTAGCAAGGGCTAAAGGGCTGAAAAATAGAGGGAAACTCCAGGGGGATTGCCCTGCACAAAATGGGCTCATAGCTGCTAATAGGTACTTGTAGTCTGAAGTTTTTACTCAAGGCCAGGCTCCCACTTTAGCAAAACAGAGCCACAGGAATATAAAATACTTGTAAACAGCATGATATTAGGCAAATCACACATATGGGGGCACAATCCTAACTGTTAGGGCGAGCGCTGCACGCCCATCTAGCAGCACTTCACTTACCTCCATGGCTGCATCCAGCCGTCATCCATCTTGCAGCACTTCCCTCATGGCTGTTCCCAGCTGTCTCGCTTCCCCCAATGCTTCCTTCTCGCATGCTCAGGTGCGTGCACATCTCCGTCCACTAGAGGGCGAGCGCACTGGATTCCTGAGATTTAAAGGGCCTGTACAGCACTGATTGGTGCTTGGTCATCCAAGCCTGCATCCACTTCTCCTATTTAAAGAGGCACTTCCTTCCTTCAGTGCCGGATCTTGGTCTCTCCATGCTTGTTGAAAGTCAGACATTCTTGGATTGCTCACCCATGTACCGACCTCTGCCTGTTCCCGACTCTGAACCTTTGCTGCCTGCCCCGACCTCGGCTACTCACCTTTACCGCGAACCTGTGCTGCCAGCCCCAATCTCTGCCTGTACTTACTACGCCTTTTGCCTGCCACTTGTGTACCTCGCTGAACCTCGGCTGACTGTGGGACTGGGCCGCTGTTGGGGGGTAGCGACCTGGGGGTCACTCGCCGCACAAGACCAACCTGCCTTGCGGTGGGCTCTGGTGAATATCGGTGGCCCCTTAGACTCCGCTCCCCTGACACGGTACCCGCCATCGGTCCCACAGTTAAAGCGGATCCACACCCGAGTCCGCCGTGACAGTAACACACATGATTATTTTACATTCCAGAGGAGGAAAACAATAAAAACACTAAAAACCTGACAAAAAGGGCAGGTTCCTTTAACATGTCCATCCATAGACTGAGCATCAGGGTGGGGGGGGTAGGGTCAGGCACTGTTTTTTAGACTTTGGATTGTTTTAATTAAGATTCATTTCAGAAAGACAATGCGATTGTATAAAGTTGTCCTATTTCTTCTTCAATTTAAAAACTGAAAACAGTTTAGGCCAGTGCCAAATGTAGCCCAATACAATGGTGTAACAATTACTTTTGCCTACTGTAGCACTTTAAGTGGCAGCTATGTAGCTCCATAGCTGTTTCCCTGTTTGCACTCACCTCTGCTTTTTTTTTACATTTAACCTATTGTGAACTGTTAAGGAGTGCTTGAGACCCCTATACCAATTTGAAAGGCAGGAGGGGCTGGCAAGTCACCTGTCAGCCAGTGGGTGACTTGCCACAAACCCTCACCCTATTACCTGCATCCCCAAATCCAGGGGGGTGGAAAAGAGCCCATGGCCCATGAGGGCTATGCAGGCTGGTAACTTCTAGGGCTGGGGGTCGGGAGCTCAGCCTTTGCACCCTTGTCTACTAGCCAACAGACCTGCCCAAACAATATATAATTTTCCTGGAAATTCCTGTAAAAATCACAGTTAAACCTAGTGCGAAATGGTGAAGAATGGTCCGGCAACAGGGGATGAAAACATCTCTAGGTAGGCTGGCACTGAAGGGGTTAAAGTATAGTAAAGGGTTAAAGTAAATGTAAAGTATTGTGCAAGTAAGAAAGTAGATGTATCCTAATTTACAGATAAAATAAAATTATGGGTGCTTTTGGGGATTCACTGGATCAGTAACCCCATATTTTTATTGTTGATGATCAAACTCATAATGGCACCTATAGGCAGCAAACAGAGTATTATATTGGATACAGCCTTACCCTGCCCCATCCTAGGGCCGGGTTTAAAACAACTATTGTTTTATAGGATAATGATTTATTTTTAAATCATTCTTATTGCTAGTAGAGCATGGTGCAGAGGGAGTATATTAGGGAGTATCTTAGCAGCCGCTTTTGAATTTGACTCCTTTGCCCTGCATTCATTTACACTCAGTATAAATATCCATTTTATAAAAGCAAGCGAAAAATTGTTTCAGAACAATTTAAAATAGACTAATAATAAAATAATTATTTGGTTCTTTCATATTTCCATTCCATTCCATTACATCTGTTCAGGGGGCGTGCTTTTATCTCTCTTAGTGCTATATCTATAAAATTGATAATCAATCTAATAATGCCAAGTTTAACATTCAAATCTTAATTCATTTAATTCACACACTTGTAACTTACTTATTTGTTGTTGAAGGAGCGATCAAGGTTGTAAGGAAAAATAAGCATCCAGTCTAATATATTAATATTATGTAATTATAGACATTTAGAAATAAAATAATGTTTAAAGCTAAAAAAAAAAAGCTTCTTTACTCATCTTTGCCCGCTCTTAATACATCCCAAATGTAACAAAATGTAACAATATTGATGTAAAATGTCTTTGCATAGGTACCTTTCAATGTTTGCAAGGGGGGGAAAGCAAGTGCAGCTACATCAACATATTTGGGCAGCCCCACCATGGTCAGACATGTCCAAGGTCAGTATAAAGTAAACTTTGTAGGAGACAATTGACCTACAGCAACAACTAAAAATGTTGACTCTGCTATGCCACAGGATACCCTATCACTTCTCTGACTCCATCATGACACAGAGTTGTTTGTATAGCTAATAGTGATTGATTAAACACTTTTATGTTCATTTATTGTCACTGCAAATGTCTGCATACCATTAGAGGAATAAATGTGATCCTTCAATCCACCCTGACTGCATGAATGCATGCATAGCTATTGAAGCATCTTCTATTCATTAGTGTTGTGGCTTGGGCTACTAGTAAGGCACCTGGTATTGTGATTCTAATGCACCACACATGAGCCTTTCCTATCAGCTGATACACTGAGAAACAGTAGATTGACTTATTGAGTAGATTTATGTCAAACCACTTAGACATTGACCTGCCTCCTTGATGTCCATGAACCACCACTGAAGGTCTTTAGCGGAGCTACCAAAATTCAACACGTTTCCTTACAGCCAGTTAAGTCTTAGTTGACTTATTAGTACGTGAGCCATAATGTTTTCCTTTAAAAATTCTTAAAGTATTAATAGCAATGACATATTAATTCTATTATTCATTTTAGAACACTTTCCACTTACTCTGTAAAAGCAGTCTGTCTGATGATATTCACAACTAACCTTTCCTTGTAAGTAAGTAAACGTGCAGATTTGAAAAAGATTCTGATTATCCCGAAACAAAGAAGGAAGTAACAATAGTCCACAAAACATACTTTTAAAAGGGCACCCATGACTTTCTAAACATTAGGCAAATTAGATAAGGAACATTTTAAAATTAAATGTATTTGAGACCAAATGTAAGCCAACATAGTAGGCAATCTGGGAATAACATATACCTCCTGTTTTGTCTGGAAATCACTGATAGCCATGAAGTAAACTAAGCCCCGGCCTGGATTTTCATGGTGATTGCAGGTTGGGATCTCTGCCAAGTGCATTGCTGTCAATTAATTGTAAGTGTAGGAAAATGGTTGAATAATAGTTATAATATTGCCTAACTGCTAGGCTGTCGAAGCAGTTGAGATAACTATTGGTTCATATTGCTTAGTGGAATATACAGTGTATGGCTTAAAGCGAAATAGGAATGATATGTATGTTTGCTGCATAAATAAAGAAACTCTAAGACACACCAAGGGTTTGGAGGAGGAAAATAGGGAATAAGATATTCTAAATAAAATGTAGTGTTAAAATATCCCGCCCTACCCAAGATTTCAATAACAGGACATAGCGGAATCCCCTCCAACCACCCCATAAGATGCTGTGTGCAGAATTCCCCCAATCCCAAGCCGTGTGCAGAATCCCCCAATCACTCCATAACAGACAGGGTGCAGAATACCCCCAACCACCCTGAAAAAGGTACTGTAGTGTGGCAGATTGCCAATTATTGTTTACCCCATTATTAATTACCCCAAATGACCAATTATTGTTACTATAACAAGCAGCGTGAAAAATTTCCCCTTCCCCTATAACAGGCAGCGTGCAGAAACCCTTACCTCCCTATAGCAGGCAGTGTGGCAGATCCCCCTAATCCCCAATAACAAGCAGCGTGCAAATCCCCTATAACAGGGAGTGTGCAGAATACCCCCCCAAACCCCCCATAACAGGCAGTGTGGCAGCCACTACTGCGCTGAAACAGGCGGGTTGCAAAAAAAACCTTCTCACCTCTAGATCCTGTCATCATCATTGTCTGTGTGGGAGATGCACTGATGACGCCTCTGCTCTGTCTCTGTCAGCGGCACCGAGCACCCAGTGCAGCTGCCAGCACGCTGATCACATTGAAGGATCCAGAGATGTTAAAAAATGTTTAAAAAAAAAAAGTATATATATATATATATATATATATATTTATTTATACACACATACACACACACTAGGAATGGTTTGGTGGGGAGTAGATTCTCCTGAGACCCTCAAGTGTATCTGTGGGAAAGGGATTGTTCCTAGGAAACACAACATGTTACACTTACTTAGCAGTAGACTGTTCCAGCAGTATACCTTAGCTTCACACCAGTTTTTACAGCAACTTAGCCTTCCCTTTTAGTGATTCCAGCTGACACAGCACAGTCCTATACAGGTCCACAGGTACCTCACCATCTGAGCTCCCTCCTTGATTGCTAATGATAGCTGTCTGGCCCAGATCTTGTTCAATGTTCTCCTTAAAGTGAACCAAAACCCAGGATTTTAGCTATCCTGGGTTTTAGTCTTCGCCTCCCAGGCACCCTGGTCGGGGATGCCCGCTGTGTGAAACCCCCCAGGTTGCCCAATCTCACTCACCCTTCATCAGTCCTATGGCACATGCACAGCCCTTTTCTCCAGTTAGCTCGTGCAAGCAGATCCGACCACGCTGGTACCAGAAGTCATTTTACTAGCTGCAGGAAATAATTCTTCCCTCCAAAAAAACTAATGCACTTTTCAGACATGATGCTTAAGAAGTGATTCAGCACCAGGTAAAAGAAGGGTGCTACTTTTGTGGGAGAGAAAACTGTCATTGTATACCGTGGGGGTGATTCTGCAACTGGCAGAAACAAAATGCTTCTATTTTTTTTCATCTAAAACTAACTTTTTTCACCTGGTTCTGAATGCAGATGGTAATTCCCCAGACTCAACCAGATTGTCAAATAATCCGAGGTGGTATCGAAGAGAGAAAACATGCTAAACTACATTGCTGGGAGTAACTTAGAATTTTATCATGGGTGACTGGCGAAGAATGATGTTAAACAAAAATCAGCGTCTTTCATCAGATCTTTAAATATACTGGCTCCAAGATCTGATTCGATGGTAATCTGATTGATTGTAACATTGATTGATAATAATTGCTGTTGGAGTGCACACCATTAGAAGGGAGGTGATATTACATAACAAAGGTCAGTGTTCTCATACAACTGACATCTATGTAAACAGTTAGATGAAGAGATGAATCTATTACTATTCTGTTTTGTCCTCTTTCAAGAAACTGGCACATTGTGACTAGTACATATATCAAATTATTGTGTAAAAACACTCCATTCCCTTTAAATTATTAATTGTTATATATGGTGGATTGCAAAATTATGCACCCCTTCTCATATTTCATGTTTCCTTACAACCTCAAATCATAAGGTTTTTCTAAGGGTTTGCTTAAATTAATTTAAAGAAATTGCCTACAGCTTTGAACAGTTTTTCTTTTGATTATGCAGCAAACAACAAAAAGGACAACACCAGTTACTGCCCAGGAGACACCACAAAATAAAAAGAGGAATTCAAGACCTAAACCCTAAAAAAATGGTGTGCCCCCCCCCCCAGTAAAACCAGGCCAGGCACCAGCTATATGGGCTGGTAGACCAGGGCGAGGCGGCCAAGCTGCTGGCCCTAAAGATACCAGCCCGCATACCCCACACAGGCCACACGCTCTTCTTCACTCCCCTGGGCTTTGGAGATACAGGTAATAGGACTGGGGGTGACTTGCCAGCCCCTCCTGCCCTGTGAACTGGTATAGTGGTCATGAAGACCCCTTACCAGTTCACATAGGGTTAAATGTAAAAAAGACACGCACACGCACACGCACACCATCTGCCGCAGCTTCTGCCAAATGATTGACATAACTTGGTGCAGGGTCAGAGGATCAGAGTCCCCGGCCCTTAACTGCCAGCCTACCTGGAGTTTTTGTTACGCTTTGTTGCCAGACCATTTTTCACTGTTTTGCACTATGCATGTTCAACTGTGATTTTTGAAGGGATTTCCAGGGATTTCCCAGGAAAATTATATATTGTTTTTTTCAGCAGAGTCTAGGCTTTAACATAAAATATCTTGTTTGTCATTTTCCAAGTGTATTCTTAATATTTTGGGGTGAGATATGTGCAAAAAAATAAAAAAATCAATTTTTTACAACTTGTAGTGTTTTTTTGTAATAAAAAATGTAAGTTTGTCAATAAAATCTTATTGCGTGTGAAATCCCAATTTCTCCCGGTTCCAACGGTACCACATATGTGTTGGTAGACACCCTTTCCTGCTCAGGAGACTCCCCCAAACTAAAACATATATATATTCTCTTGAAATAAACACTTCAAGCTTTCTAGGCGTACCAGGCTTGTTGATGTTGCCACAGTTTTCTGGAAGTTCTCCCTCAATGTATTCTTTGGTTACACAGAGCTTCCCTAAAAAAGGATAAAAAAAACAGGATCAAAGCCACATTTTCCTAAAAAAAACTATATACAAACAAGAAAAAACAAGTTAATCTGAAAGAGCAACATCCCCCGAACAGAATGATACCCAACATGCATAGCTACTTTCAAAAGAAGAGTTGCCAAACACCAAAAAGTAAAGTGTCACGGGGACCACCTCGCACTCACCTGTCCTCCGGTCCCACGCCGGCTGCTCTCGGTCGGCCGGCACGCGGGCTGGGCAGCGTCTCCGGCAGGCGGCGGCTCGGCGTCTGCTGTTCCCGGCCGCCGCTCGGCTATTTCCGCCGCGAACAGCCGCTCGGCTGTTTCCGTCGCGAGCGGCTGCTCGGGCGGCTTCCTCTCCGGCGGCGTCGGGAGCGGCCGCGCCACTGCCATCTCGGCGCTATACACAGTGCGCCCGCCGGAGGTAATTAGTTCTGGGCCAATGAGCCCAAGCTCATTAAGTTTGAATGGGGCAATCAGCCTCAGGGTTCCTGGTTGCACCAATCATGTTCCTCTCCCTGCTCCATCATTCCTATAAAGGTGTTCCCTCTGCAGTTGATCCTTGCCCGTGATAGCGTGCTGCTGGGTGTGATTTTGATGTCTGTTTCCCTTACGAATCTTGCCGTGTATGACCATCCCTGATTGCTGCCTGGACCGACCTTGCCTGTTTTTGACCACGATTCCTGCCTGCTCCTCTGTACTGCGTATCTCTGATTCCCCGGTGTGACCTTTGGCTAGTCCTGACTATTCTTCTATCTCAACCCTCCTGTACCGTGCTTCCTTGGATTGATCTCCTGTGTATGACCTTTGCCCGATTGACTCTACCCAGTCTCGTTCCTGGTTCGTTTGCCTTCCCCTGCATAAGTCTGCATCCTTTGTGCTAACAAGTCCTGGGGGCAACCGTGTCCGGTGAGGCGTGTCCTGCGTCCCGGCAAACGGGGGCTTGGCTATAGGCGAAGAAAGCAGCGGAGATTGGGGGTTGCAGACTTATCGGAAGGTGGGCGTCCCACGGGACCTGACATTATCACGGGCCCAAAAATATTATCCTAGATGGAAGAATTAATGCAGCAGGTGCAAGCTATGGCCACCGCCATCAACCAGCTGGCCCAGCGTGTGGCTACTCAAGAAAGTCGCCAAATACCTGCGCCATTGGATCCTGGGCCTTCAATTGAGCCAAAGATTCCTCTTCCAGAGAAATTCCTCGGGGATCGGACGAAGTTCTCTAACTTTAAGAACTCTTGCGAGCTTTACTTCCGTCTACGGCCCCACTCAACTGGATCAGAGTCTCAACGAGTTGGCCTTGTCATCTCACTTCTTCAGGGTGATCCTCAGACCTGGGCATTTGGATTAACACCCTCTGATGAAGCCCTACAATCGGTCTCCTCCTTCTTTTCTGCCGTGGAGCTTTTATATGCTGATCCTGATCGGGCTTCAACTGCTGATTCCAAGTTACGGAACCTTAGACAGGCAAAACGCTCTGCGGAGGAGTACAGCGCAGAATTCCGGCGATGGGCTATTGATTCCAAGTGGAATGACCCAGCTTTGTGCAGCCAATTTAGAATTGGACTCTCTGAGAACATAAAAGATGTTCTAGTTAATTATCCACTACCCAAGAGCCTGGATGAGTATATGCAGCTGGCCATTAGAGTGGATAGACGTCTCAGGGAAAGACGCCAGGAGAAAGGCAAGGATCAACCTTGGGGACCCTCACGCCAAGAGTCAAGTCCTAGGGGTGCAGTCACTTCTTCTTCTTTGACACCTGAAGAACCTATGCAACTTGGAGTAACCCGTCTTTCCCAGGCTGAGAAGGTTCGGCGTAGAACTCAAGGCCTCTGTCTCTATTGCGGAAATCCTGGCCACTTTGCCAAGAGCTGCCCAAACAAGGCTCCAGTGGCGGGAAACTGCAGCGCCTAGATCCTGCTGAGGGACTTCATCTAGGCGGTCAGGTATCATTCCCTCTTGTTAATCGGTTACTCCTACCCGTTATGATCTCTTGGGGTCCATCCAAGACAATTGCCTCCGCTTTCATAGACAGTGGAGCGGCTGGCAATTTCCTGGATAGGTCACTCGCCTCCACTCTTGATATACCTTTAATTCCATTAGAAAATTCCCTTCGGGTCCTGGCGGTCAATAATAAGCCCATTGAGGGAGGGTTGGTCTCCTATAAGACTCCCTTGGTGAATTTAATTGTGGGCTCTGCTCATTCCGAAGAATTAGAATTTTTTATTATTGAGAGTCCCGTTTCCCCTATTGTATTAGGGTTTCCTTGGTTAAAGACCCATAATCCTGTGATAGATTGGAAATCTGGGGACCTTGTTAAATGGAGCCCTTTCTGTTATGATCATTGCTTCTCCATATCCCTTAGATCCTCACCGATCATCCTTGATGGGTTACCACCAGCCTATGCAGATTGGGCAGATGTGTTCTCTGAAAAATCCGCTGAAATTCTTCCCCCACATAGGACCTACGACTCTCCTATCGATTTATTCCCAGGGACAATGCCCCCTAGAGGGAAAATATATAATCTCACACGGTCAGAAGAGCTGGCCATGAAAGATTATATTTCAGAGAACCTCAAGAAGGGATTTATCCGTCCTTCCACCTCACCTGCTGGTGCAGGTTTCTTCTTCGTTGAGAAGAAGGACGGCGGGTTACGCCCCTGTATAGACTATCGAGGGTTAAACAAAGTTACCGTTAAGAATAGTTATCCGCTACCTTTAATCAATGACCTTTTCAATCAGGTTTCGGGGGCTCAGATCTTCTCCAAACTTGACCTTAGAGGGGCTTATAACCTAATTCGCATACGCCAGGGAGATGAATGGAAGACAGCCTTCAATGTAAAAGACGGGCACTATGAATACTTGGTGATGCCTTTCGGCTTATGTAATGCCCCTGCAGTGTTCCAAGATTTTGTGAACGACATATTTCGCGATTTCCTGGTCGGTTTCTGGTGGTCTATTTGGATGACATACTTATTTTTTCCCGTTCCCTGTCGGAACACTGTCAGCATGTCAAAGCGGTGTTGCAGAGGTTTACGGGAGAATCGTCTATATGCAAAAATCTCCAAATGTGTGTTTGAGGTGTCTGAAATTCCGTTTCTGGGATATATAATCTCCAAGCGTGGGTTGGTTATGGATCCCTCCAAGGTTTCCGCGATAATGGAGTGGGAGCAACCTAGAACCCTTAAGGCGCTTCAGAGATTTTTAGGGTTTGCGAATTTTTACAGACAATTTATAAGGGGGTTCTCTTCTATTGTGAGTCCCTTAACTGATCTTACTCGGAAGGGCGCTTTTGTTGAGGAGTGGCCTCCCTCAGCAATAAACGCCTTCCAACTACTGAAAGAAACCTTTACTTCAGCTCCAGTTTTGATACATCCCGATACTAAGCACCCATTTCTGTTAGGTTGATGCCTCTGAACTAGGGGTAGGAGCAGTTCTCTCCCAATATTCGGGCAATCCAGAAAGACTGCATCCTTGTGCGTTCTTCTCCCGTAAGTTTTCTCCTGCCGAACGCAATTATGATGTTGGGAATAGGGAACTATTGGGTATTAAACTGGCTTTTGAAGAATGGCGTCACTGGCTAGAAGGCTCCCTACACCCCATTACTGTATATACTGATCACAAAAATCTGCCAAAAGGCTCAACTCCCGTCAGGCTCGCTGGGCACTCTTCTTCTCTCGTTTCAATTTCATTATTACCTATAAACCAGGGAAGAAGAATACCAAAGCAGACGCCCTATCTCGGAACTTCGGGGATTGTAAGGACCAAGTTGGTCCTGCTGAATCGATTCTGCCCTTAGGTTGTGTTTTGGGTGCTCTTCTCCCTGACTTGTCTAACTCGTTGACGCCATTCCAGGTTGATTCTCCTCCTGGTAAACCCTCTGAATGTTTATTTGTTCCACCTCACTTACGTGGAACTTGAAGTTTACAGGAACTTCATGATGCCAAGTCCGCCGGTCACTTAGGTATCCGGAAAACCTTGGCCATCGCCAAACGCCATGTCTGGTGGCCCACCATCAGACGTGATATAACTGCCTTTGTCGAAGCATGTCCTGTATGTGCCCGGAGTAAAACTACCCATGGGTCTCCAGCGGGATTATTAGTTCCTCTAGAAATTCCCAGTGAGCCATGGTCTCACATATCCATGGATTTTGTTGTAGATCTACCTCCGTCGCAGGGGAATACTGTAATTTGGGTAGTGGTGGACCGCTTCAGTAAAATGGCACACTTTATCCCGTTAATAAAACTTCCGTCGGCGCCAGACTTAGTACAACTATTCATTAAGCATGTTTTTCGCCTCCATGGTTTACCACAAAATATTGTTTCAGATCGGGGGGTTCAGTTTGTATCCCGTTTCTGGAAAGCTTTCTGTAATCGCTTAGGTATTAAAGTTTCTCTTTCTACAGCTTATCACCCCCAGTCTAACGGACAGACCGAACGGGTGATTCAGAGCTTAGAACAATACTTACGCTGTTTCGTGTCTGACCGTCAAGAGCAGTGGGCGGAATTTATCGAATTTGCAGAATTCGCCTTTAACAATGCGCCTAGCGAGTCGACTAAGTTTTCGCCGTTCTTCTGTAACTATGATAGGAATCCTAAGGCGTCATCCTTCTCTGGTCCTTCCTCCAACTTGCCGGCCTTGGAGGAATGGCTACGGGAAAGGACTAAGGTGTGGTCTGAGATACAGACAAACCTTAAGAAAGCCTCCAGAAGTTATAAAGTTTTTGCGAACCGACATAGGTCGCGAGAACCACCATTTCAGGTGGGAGACTGGGTCTGGGTGTCTACAAAAAATATTGCCCTTAGACAACCCTCGTCAAAGTTAGGCCCTAAGTACATCGGTCCTTTTCCCATTACTAACAAACTGAGCAATGTTACCTTTAAAGTCAAGTTACCTTTGTCCATGAAGATTCCGTCGACCTTTCATGTTTCTTTGTTAAAATCTGCCAAAAATATTCAGGTGTCATCTCCTCCTCCGGTCATAGTGGGAGATGAGCCTGAATATGAAATTAATAGAATACTTGATGCTCGGGTAGTTCAAAATTCATTACAGTATTTAATTGATTGGAAGGGTTTTGGTCCTGAGGAGAGGTGTTGGATACCGGCCAAGGATGTCCATGCCAGAACCTTGGTTAATAGATTCCATCGTGAGAATCCGGATAAACCAGGTAAGGGTCCAGAGGCCCCTCGTTAAGGGGGGGGTAGTGGCAACCGTGTCCGGTGAGGCGTGTCCTGCGTCCCGGCAAACGGGGGCTTGGCTATAGAAGTCTATAGAAAGCAGCGGAGATTGGGGGTTGCAGACTTATTGGAAGGTGGGCATCCCACGGGACCTGACATAAAGCATGTGCACAATGGTAATTTTGCTTGAAAGCTCTGCAGACAAAGTGCGCACCTTGCGCTTTTTCTACCAAAACAACCCTTTACATTTGGTACCCAAATGAACGATACCCAACATGCATAGGTACTTTTAACCCTTTTAACTGCCAGCCTACTTGAGATTTTGTCACCCTCTCTTGACAGGTCATTTTTAACCATTTTGCGCTATGCTTAACTGTGATTTTTGCAGGTATTTCCAGGAAAATGATATATTTTATTTTTGCGCTTAGGCTTTAACATGAAATGTCTTGTTTGCAATTTTTTTACTGTTTTTTTAAATATTTTTGAGTAAATTAAACAAAATAAAAATATTTCAAATAAAACCTTTTTTTTTTTAAAGAAAACCATATTGCATGTGAAAGCCCCATTTCTCCCGATTACAACGGTACAACATATGTATCGGTAGCCCCCCGTAACTGTTCAGAAGCCCCCCCTCAAACTGAAAAGAACACTTTATAACATGTAAAAATAAAATACAACTACAATCCAAACTATAAAGGGTTAAATCAAGGAAAAAATTGGCATGGGGTTCCCCTTTAAAGGGGGGGGGGGTAATCCCCATTTTTTTTTTAATTTTAAGGGTTCCAATAAAAATGACATGGGGTCCCCCCTACCCAGCATAAGCAGCCCGGGGATAAGCTATGCAGGGCTTGTAGAACAGGGCGCAGGGGCCAGCTTTGGTGGCCCCCCCGCCCTGCCAAGTACAAGCCCGCACTGCCTAAATCAGCCCGGGCCCTTCTGTCCCCCCTGGGCTTCGGGGAGGCAGGTAATAGCGGGGCCGGGGTTAATGGCAAGTCACCCGCTAGCCGCAGTTGACTTGACAGCCCCCCAGCCTTGTGAACTGGTATAGGGGTTTCATGGACTCCTTACAAGTTCACAATGGGTTAAAGTGAACCAACACCCAGGGCTGATCGGCCCGGGAATCTATAAGATTCCCAGACCGTTCTATTCCCTCCCCCCGGGGCATCCAAAATTGGGATGCCCCTCTGTGTGAAACCCCCCGGAACACCCGCTACCACTTACCTGAATCCCGGTCCTACGGGGCATGCGCAGGCCCGCATCCCCGCTATCCCTCTAGCAGGGTGCATGCCCGCGCTGGCTATTTATGAATGGCCGGCGCGGGCACGCTCCCTGTTAAAGGGAAGTGGGGGATGCAGTCTCCAGCATGCTCAGAGTGGCTGAGCTTAGACGTCTCTTAGACGCCCATAACTCAGCCACTCTGAGCGCGCTGATTGGACGAGCGGCCGCGCATGAACCATAGGATCGGGGTGAGATGAGTTATTGTAGGCGATCGGGGGGGTTTCACAGAGCGGGGCATCCCCGATCGGGATGCCCCGTGGGAAAGGACCAATACCCAGGATAGTCAAAATCCTGGGTGTTGGTCCACTTTAAATGTAAAAAAAAACACAAACACACCACACCACAAAATGCTGGAAGCATTTTAGACCTGCTGTGTAACAGGACATAAGCGGTTAATTAAAAAAAAATTGACATAGGGTCCCCCCTCTCGGGGGGGGACCCCATTTTTTTTTTTGGAATTTTAAGGGTTAAAAACCCTTAAAAATCCCCCAAAAAATTACGTAGGGTCCCCCCTACCCAGGTTACCGACCCGGGCCAGCTATGGGGGCTACTGCAGGCTACTAGCCCACATAGCCGCTAAGTGGCCCGGGCCCTCCTGCCCCCCCCCCTGGCCGTTGGGGAGGCAGGTAATGGGGGGGGTGGGTTTTAATGGCAAGTCACCCACTAGCCGCAGGTGACTTGCCAGACCCAGAGCTTTGTGAGCTGGTATAGGGGTCTCATAGACCCCTTACCAGCTCACAAAGAGTTTTATTACTCACAAAAGTATTTTATTAAAAAAAAAATAATAATTTTTTTACTGTACTTACCTCCGATTGTAACTTTTTTTTATTAAGTAAAATCAAGCAATCATATACAATATATACAAAGTTACAGTAATAAATAAATAAAATAAAATAAATAATAACTAAACAAAAAGAAACAGGCCTAACAATTCGGCATATAATATATAATATCCAATATTCTATATACAATCCTATCTACAACACTACACTATACACAAATCAACAGGAAGACTAAGAGACCCCGTCACCTGTACAAGCAGCCGTTCTTCAAAAATCTGTCTTTGTTATAAAAAATCTATGGGTGATAAGAGACAGAAAAGCCCACCCAGAGGGAAGTCATGAGGACTAAGGAGGCCTGATGTTCCTCCACGCCTTCATCCAGGCCCCCCGTTCCCACCTGTCCCTCTCAAGCACCAGGATCTTGCCCACCTCATGCAGGATGTCATGCACCACCACCGGGACAGGGAGGACTTTCTTCCTAATGCAGAGCTGGCACTGTGCATTCCACGTGAAATAGCGGATCACTAGACTAACTAGATACAAAGTGTCTAAACAAAAATCCCCTCTGTTCTTGAATGCCCCGTACACCCACTCTGCATAGGAAAGCTGGGAGAAGAAGGGGGCACCGAGGGCCAACCCCACCTGTTTACACACATCTACATTAAAGGGACACCAGAGCAGGAAGTGGTCCATAGTCTCCACCTCATCCTGACACTCCTCACGGAGACAAATTATCTCTGGCAGGCTGCGAATCTTCTGGATCCCCCTAAGGTAGAGTTTTCCTTGGAAGGAGAGCCAGGCTATATCCCGGTATTTCAAAGGAATTCTTGAGGAGTTAATAAGCCTCAAACCCTCCCTCATGATGGAGCCTGGGCAATCCCTGAGGGACAATGGCTCATGAAAAGCCAGACCCAGGACCCGACTCACCAGAAGCTTCCTCGGAGTAGATCTCATGCCCTCTGCTGTCAATTGCCATTACCAAACTATTTTCAAGCACGGGGCAACATAGGCCGGGAGCAGAGCCTGAGGAACTCGAGGGCTTTTCACTCGGCCACCATTCTCCCAGTCTCGCAGGAAGGGCTTAAACCAGGACTGGAAAATACCCACCCAGCCAGGCGGGCTCTCTGCCAACATGCTTCCAAAATTATGTTTCAGAAACAAGAGAGAGAAAAACACTACTGGGTTGACCATCCCTAGGCCACCCTCCCGCCTGGATAGGTAAGTGACATTTATTTTCACCAGGTTCATACGGTTTCCCCATAACATCTGGAAAAACACGCTGTAGACCCTGGTGTAGAGAGATACTGGCAAAACACAGACGAAGCTGATGTAAAAAAAGATGGGGATCAGGTAGGTCTTGATAAGGTCAACCCTTTCCCTGAGAGACATTTTCCAGCTCTTCCAGACTGCAACCTTGGCACTGGCAATTTCCAGCCTGCGCTCCCAGTTTTTTTGGCCATAATCACCAGGACCGAAATTAATGCCAAGGATCTTAATTTCCTGGTGGGGCACTGGGAAGGCGTCCGGAAGTTCGAAGCTCTCACCCTCCTTACCCATCCAGAAAACTTCACTCTTCTCATGATTGACCTTGAAACCCCGACACTTCTATATACTGTGCTATCAGAGAGGCCACCTCCTCTGCCTCATTTGTCCCAGAGACAATCACAGATACATCATCAGCATAGGCAATGACCTTCAAAGGAGGCTCACCAGGCACACCCAGAGGAACCCCACATAACATACCTCCGATTGTAAGCTCTTGTCCCTCGCCGCTGTGCTGACAGATGCCGGTGATCGGCATCCAGAGAAGGGGGAGGCAGGATTTCCGGCCACCTCCTTCCCCAGGCACCGATCACCGGCATCTGACAGCTGAGAGAGCTGAAGCCGGTGATCGGGGCCGGGATGATGTCATTAGCCCCGCCCCCAGGTGAAGAGGAGGGACAGCGGGAGCCAGCACACACGGAGGTAAGTGAATGTCATTTTTTTTTTTTTTTTTTACAGGAAAAACCGGAGGCAGCTGAAACGGGGGGGGGGGGCACCCTATTCCGGGCCCTCCCCTGCAGCCGGAGGAGGTCCCTGTGAGGGCACTGTTAGCAGGGAGTCTCATTCTGATTTGGCTCTGCAGGTGGCTAACATTGAGAGGCAGCTCGCCAGGCCTGTTCCTAGGAAGGCCTCTGGCAAGAAGCGGCACCTGGATCCCAGGCCCTCTCCCCTTGCTAAGGTGTATGTGGGGACTGATGAGTTTGGTGGCTGTCACCCCCTTGAGATGGGGGGACTTTCCTAGGATTCTGACTCCTCTGGGAACCAGCAGGAGGGTTGCGATAGTGACCCTGGGTCGGTATCCGGAGAGGACTCATGGTACCCTGAGAACACTGATAATCTGCTGTCACAAATTTTTGATATATTGCACATTGCTGCCCCTGAGGTGGCTAAGAGAAAGCAGGGGGAGCTCTTTCTCCCTGGTAAACAGCGTCCAGAGTTCCCTGACCAGGAACATTTTACCATTTTGGCACTTAAAGAATGGGAACGTCCTAGCAGGCTGCCTGCTGTGCCCAAGGGTTGGATAAAAGGTATCCCTTTCCTGCTGATCTTGTTAAGAAGGCTTGTCCAATACTTCGCTCATGCCTTCCCCTGACACTACCTCTCTGAGGGATGGTGAGGACCGGTGCATGGATCAATTGGCCTTGCCATGCTTTTACCTGTGTGGGGGCTGGATTGCGTCCAAACTGTGCCGCTGCTATTACTGCTATTGCCCTCAAGAGGCTGCTCAAGCGTCTCCTTGATGGTGCTACAGCTGGTAGCGGGGGGGACTATAGTAGTCTTTTACTTTGTTGTGATTTAGAGGCCATTTTGGGGGTCCTCCATCCTCCTCCCTTCTTTTCGGCTCCCAGAGGAGGTCGTGGCTCCCTCTTCTCTAGTGGCCGCAGAGATTCTTGGGGCCGTGGCAGATCCCGTGGTCGTCCCGGTCTCTCCTGGATACCAAGCCTAAACCCTCTCACAAGCTCCCTCAGGCATGAATGGGCGCCCTCACCCATCCGGGTGGGGGGGACGGTTTCGGCTCTTTGC
The DNA here is from genome assembly GCA_027917425.1 of Gastrophryne carolinensis. Taxonomy (NCBI): domain Eukaryota; kingdom Metazoa; phylum Chordata; class Amphibia; order Anura; family Microhylidae; genus Gastrophryne; species Gastrophryne carolinensis. The sequence goes on along the minus strand of CM051235.1, from coordinate 337,323,964 downwards.
TCACGTCTGGAGGCTTGACGTCTCAGACCGGTGGATACAGGAGATATTGTCCTCCGGTTACAAGATCTGAAGGGACTTAACAAATTGTCAGATTCAAGCATTTTCGTATGGAGACGCTATGCTCTGCTGTCAGTACCCTTCGTCCGGGCGACTTCATGACCACTGTGGACATCACGGATGCTTATCTTCATATGCCTATCTTTCCAGGTCATCAGAGATTTCTAAAGTTCGCGCTGGAGGATCAGCATTACCAGTCTGCGGCTCTGCCCTTCAGTATCACCTTGGCACCTTGGGTGTTCACCAAGATACTGGCGGGAGTGATGGCTCTGCTACGGATCCAGGGCATCCGCATCATTCCTTACCTGGACGACATCCTGATTGTGGCCTAGTCCTTTCCTCGGGCCGAGCAGGACACTCAGATGGTTACCTTCACTATGGTGTCCTTCGGCTGGGTGTTCAACTTTCCCAAGTCTTCTCTGTCCCCGTCCTTGGTGAGGTCCTTTCTGTGCATGACTCTGAATACCTCTCAGGTCGGGGTGTTCCTTCCTCAGCAGAAGGTGGAGGATCTTCAGATGCAGGCTCGGGCTCTGCTATCATGTCCTCATCCCTCCATCCGTCAGGGGATGCAGTTGGTGGGCCTGATGGTGCCCTGCTTCCAGACAGTCCCCTTTGTTCAGTTTCACATGAGACATCTTTAGTTACTCCTCTTGTCAGTTTGGGATTGGGACCCCGTGTCCTTGGATCAAGAGTTTGCTCTGTCCCCTCTGGCCAGGCGGTCCCTCTCGTCGTGGCTGGACTCAAGGAACCTTCTAGTGGGCAGGACCTTCCTGCCCCCGTGCTGGGAGAAGGTCACCACAGATGCTGGTCTGACCGGTTGGGGAGGCTTCTGGAAGTCCCTGAGGTTCCAGGGTCGGTGGAGCCCACAAGAGGCCCATGCTTCCATCAAAGTCCTGGAACTGAGGGTGATCAGATTGGTTCTTTCTCACCTGACCACTCACCTTCGAGGTTGGGCTGTTCAGATCCGCTCAGTCAACCAGACGGCGGTTGCCTACATCATTCATCAGGGAGGAACTCAGAGCAAGCGAGCCATCAAGGAAGTGTCCCTGATCCTGTCTTGGGCGGAACAGCATCCCGTCATCTCAGCGGTCTACATTCTGGGGGTGGAGAACCAGGAGGCAGATGTCTTGTATGGGGGAATGGTAACAACCGGGTGTTCCCTCCCTGTGTCATCGCTGGGGGCAGCCGGGATGTGGACCTGTTTGCGTTTCGTCACAATCACAAACTTCCCAGATTTGTCTCTCTGTCTCAAGTTCCTCTGGCCTTCGCCACGGATGCATTGGCTATTCCTTGGAAGAAGTTTTGGCTTCTCTATGTGTTCCCTCTGTTTCCTCTCCTGGGCAGGGTCATGCGCAAGATTGTCCAGGAGCAGGTACCTGCCATCCTGGTGGCCCCTTGTTGGCCAAGAAGGGTTTGGTTCGCAGACGTCGTGCAGTTGGCAGTAGACCGGTACGTCTTGCCCAAGGATCCAGATTTCCTCACTCAGAGGCAGCTACGCCACCCAATTTACAAACGCTGGCTTTAACCGCTTGGCTGCTGAAACCTCCATCTTGATGGAAAAGGGGTTACTTGCTTCTGTTGTTGATACCATGATTAGGACTAGGAAGAAGTCCTCATCTTTTATCTATTACAGGGTCTGGCATGCTTACATTGCCTGGTGTGAGTCCAAGTCTCTTCCCTGTAGGGTGTTTTCTTTTCCCAGAATCCTGGAATTCTTGTAACATGGTTTGGATTTGGGCCTTCAACTTAGTGCCCTCAAAGGCCATGTTTCAGCTCTGGCAATTTTTTTCCAAAGATTTTTTGCCAATCACCGGCTGGTGACTTTTTTCCAGGGTGTTTCTCATGTGCGTCCACCCTGTAAGCCTTTGCTACCAGTCTGGGATCTAAATCTGGTGCTGTCTGATATGCAAGGGCCTCCCTTTGAGCCTATCCGTAAGGCCGCCTTGCCCATTTTGATTCTTAAGGTAGCCTTTTTGGTGGCTATTACTTCTGTAAGGTGAGTTTCTGAGCTAGCAGCGCTTTCCTTCAAACCTCCTTATTTTGAGCGGCATTAGGATAAGGTGGTGTTTCGGCTTAAGCCAGATTTCTTGCCTAAGGTTGTGTCTACCTTTCATCTCAAATTCTCAATCAGGACATTTTCTTGCCTTCATTGTGTCCTAATCCTGCTAATTCCAAGGAGCGGACTTTGTATTCTCTGGATGTGGTCAGGGCTCTGAAGTTTGGTTGCTACTGAGTCTTTTAGGAAGTCTGATGCTCTGTTTGTTCTCACTTCTGAGTCTATGAAGGGTTTGCCTCCGGCTAAATCCACTATCAGCAAGTGGATCCGTCGGGCCAAGGTGCAAGCCTATTCTGCTAAGGGGAAGGAACCTCCCTTCCGCCTTACTGCTCATTCCACTCGTGCTATTGGTGCCTCTTGGGCTTTTCAGCACCAGGCTTCTGTTGAACAAGTTTGTAAGGCCGCTACTTGGTCTTCTGTTCATACTTTTTCTAAGTTTTACAAGGTTAATGTTAGGGCCTCAGCTGATGCTGCTTTTGGCCGCAAAGTTCTTAAGGCGGCAGTGGTTTAAACTGCCCGCTGTGGTTCTTGGGAATCCCACCCTACCTTACGGACACTGCTTTTGGACATCCCAAGCATAAAGAATTCAGTGAAACAGGACGTGATGTATACTTGGAAAAATACAATTCTGTGAGTACTAACCTGTAGAATTGATTTTGTAGTATACAGCACGTCCTGTTTCACCCCTCCCTTGTTATCATTTTCTTGGTTACCTCTGTATGGTGATTTGTTCAAATTTTTGGTTGGGGTTCCTTCATTTTTGTTCTCCCGGCTTCTTGTCTAACTGCTTTGTAACACTGGGAATTTGTGGGAGGTTCCTGTCCTTTTATAAGGCCGGGAGATGCCACAAGTCTTTTCTGCAGTCCACTGCACCACCTTGTGGTGGGATATCCCAAGCATAAAGAATTCAGTGAAACAGGACGTGCTGTTTACTACAAAATCAATTCTACAGGTGAGTACTCACAGAATTGTATTTTTTGGGTAAAACGTGTAAATACCATACTATATATACTTTATATATACTATAACTTTTAACATTTTGTAGTGATATTTGTAATAAAAAATGTAAGTTTCTCAATAAAATCATATTGCATGTAAAATCCCCATCCATCTTGGTTACAATGGTACCACATATGTATCGATAGACATCCAAGAGACACCCAAAACTGAAAAGAGCGCTTCATGAGATTTTCAAAGAAAATACATTTACTATGCAAACCATGCAGTTTAAAAAGAAAAACAAACTTTACATTTGAAATTCCCACATATAAACTATATATTCTCTCGAAGAACACATCTCAAGCTTTCTATGCGTACCAGGCTTGTTGTTGTGAGCACAGTTTTCTGGAAGTAATCCCTCAAATAATTCTTTGGTTGCACAGGGTTTACCTAAAAATAGAAAAAGCATAATCAAAACCACATTTTCCTAAAAAAACAACATGCAAACAAAAAAAAACTATTTAAATCTAAAACAGCAAGGTCCCCCAAACAGAACAATACTCAACATGCACAGGTACTTTCAAGCCCCAAAGTATAACAGAAGGGTGATTTGCTTAACAATTACAGCTCTGCACACAGCTTTCTATGTGTACCTAGATTGTTGCAGTGGGGGCATCTTTCTGGGTGTAATCCCTCTACAGACAGAACAATGCCCAACATTCCAGCCTAATTGAGATTTTGTCACCCCCTGTTGACAGGCCATTTTCACAATTTTGCACTATGTTTAACTGTTATTTTTGCAGGAATTTCAAGGAAAAATATATATTGAGCTTTAAAATTAAATGTCTTGTTTGGAATTTTCTTCTGTGCTTTCATAATTTTATGTATCAATGTAAAAAATAAAATAAAAAAATATATGTTTTAACATTTGTTTTGTTATAACGTTTTTTTTAAATAAAAAATATAATATAATATAAATATATTTTTAAGAAAACCATATTGCATGTAAAAGCCCAATTCCTTCTGATTACAAACTCGAATGTATCAGTATAGCCTCCGTTCCTCCAAACTGAAAAGAGTGCTCTATAACATTTCCAAATAAAATATAACTGCTATCTGCACTATCAGGGGTTACATTTTAAAAGGGGGGACCCCAGGCTTTTTTTACTTTTCAAGGGTTAAAAAAAATGGCACGGGGTCCCGCTTCCCAGCAAAACCAGGCCAGGCACCAGGTATGAGGGGCTTGTAGACCAGGGTACGGAGGCCAGCCTTGGTGGACCCCAACCCTAAAGGCTACAAACCCACATCGCCCTTGTGGGCCGATGGCTCTTCTGCCCTGCCCCCCGGGTTTTGGGAAGGCAGGTAATGGGGGATGGTCATTAACAACACACAAGACACAGACAAAAATAAAAGACAAAAAAAAAAAAGACAAAAATATTCTTATTCTTTATTTTTTAATACTTACCTCTGATCCATCCCTGAGCACCGTGTCCCACACTGATCGTTCTGGCTTCTGCTCCCACTCCTGCTGTTTGAAGCCTTTTATACCAGCTGAGTGACAGGACATCTAGGGTTAATTAAAAAAAAGACATACAGTGCCTCCTCTTGGGGGCAGCCGGCAGCAATTGTGGGGGGTGAAGTCTCTACCCTCTTCCCCTCCCTTATTTCCGACATCTGCGAGGACTGAGGAGCAGGATGGTGTTCCAGCTCCGTCAGGAGCACGGGGGCCCTGGTTCTGCCCTCTCTAGAAGCCAGGAAGGCCCTGGGGGACGGAGGCCCCCGAATGAATAGTAGGATCATGCCTGCAGGTGAGTTTCTAATTTTTCTATTGAGGAAAGCATCAGCTACGTGAGTCTCATGGTAGGAGAGGCAACTATGTGAGTAACTGCCACTGGAAAGGTTAAACCACTCAAGTGTTGCTTTAGCAGTATGCTTTGGGTCATTTGTCCTCTTGGAAGTTGAACCTCTGTCTCAAATCACTAACTGACCAAAACTCGTTTTGCCTGAGAATATCCCTGAGTTTAGCACCATTTATCTTCCCCTAGACCAGTTTCCAAGCCCATGTTGCTGAAAAACATCCTCACAACATGATGCTGCCACCATCATGTTTCACTGTAGGGATGGTGTTCTTGCGTGATAAGATGTGCTAGAATTTGTGTTGGTATTTTTGCCTGTAAGTAAAGGATTTTTTCTTGCCACTCTTCCATAAAGCCCAGTTCCATTGAGTGTACGGCTTGTTGTGGTTGTATGGCCAAAACTCCAGTGTCTGCTTGGGAACCCTGCAGCTCTTTGAGGGTTACTTTTGTTCTCTGGGCTGCCTCTCTGATTAATGGCCCTCTCTTGGCAGGTTTGTTGTTGTATAATTTAGGGGTCAGCTCTAGGGGATCATAAGAGATTTGGATAATTTTTATAATAAAGCTTTAGCCTGCATATGTGAATTTCAAAGTGAACTGAGTTAACAGACAATGCTTTCTGTATTCCTGAACTTATGCAGTGATTCGCATAACCAATTCATACTTTATATGTCATTTGTGGTTTCCAAAAAGAATTCCAAATTTCAGTTAATCTGTCCATTTTTGCCTCCATTTTGGATGTATTCCTGAGCTCATGCAATCATTGCATAACTGATTCATACTTTTAATAATGCAGCTCAACCTGAGGGCTGTAGGCTATGAGCATCTAATACTGACCTTCGCCCCTGTGCTTTGAATCGTTTGATGATATTATATAATGTAGATGGTCCCTGCCATTAGTCACAATGATGATGGCACACCCCTCCATTGTCAAGATCTGGCACGCCTCCTCCATTGCTGTCAATGTATAGGGCATGCTGGCATTGCTGTGACTGATGGCAGGGACAGTGTCCCATCAACAATACAAGTGCGCTTGATGTTTGAGCCGCGCCATGCAGTTCTGTGTTTCACCAATCAGGTAAAGCACTCAGCATTGCACTGGAGGCGATCATCCCTGTCAGACAAAGGTGAGAATAGAGTGTTTTTTATTTTAGCCTTGACAATCCCTTTAATGCTTATTGAAATATAAACAAGTTGTGAAGAAAACAACCAATTTCTATTAGGAGATTCTGCATAGCACATTGTTGCATGCTTTACACATGACAAGCTTGTTTAGCTTTTATTGTGACTAACACACTGAGCAGACTCTTGGGTAATATAAGGAAACAGAAGAATTACTTCCATTACCTGTTTCAAGGGACGCAATGTGTTTTCTGTGGCTCGCTTACAACATTGTTTGCAAATATGTTCTCCTAAGGGAGGGTGCTCGTTGGAATCTCTAGGACATTGCTGTTTTCATGTAAAACTAAAACTGCAGTCATTACCATATCAACATTTAGTGAAAGAGGGCTGCAATGATTTTGATAAATTACATTAGTTGTACCATACAAGAAAGAAAAACAAAAGTCTAATTCTGCTGACCTTTCCCGCCAACCTCAAACAAGCCATTTGCAGCTTGTGATGAACCAACTTACCATGGCACTTGTCACCATACCCAGCACCTGAACTTTCCATAGTTCGAGCTTCCTGCTTCAGGAGGTGTGCATGGAGTATAAGCACATGCTAAGGAATTCTCTAAAGGGGCCTTGAACAGTTACCATACTCTCTCAAAAAGGTCTTTCCAGATAGAAGCAGTAATTACAGGAAGCTCTCAGAGAAGCCAGGTACCAAGTACAATGATCTTGTCTCATACCAAGTCTGGTGTCTGGTCAACAGAATAGGCTTTCCCTTTAACCCTTCTAGTGCCAGCTACATGAGTCTCACATAGTAGCCTCTACTCCACTTAAGTGCCAGCTACGTGAGACTCACATAGCTGACTTTAAAGCCCCACAGAAAAAAGTGTAAAAGTTAAAAACTCACCTGACCCCTCTTTGGATTGTGCCGGGTCTTTTCTTCACCCGGGGGTATCCGATCCCCCCCCCTCCCGGGCTCTTCTCTCTTCTGGAGAGTGGGTCGCCGGCCGCTAGCCGGGGCGGGTGACGTCATCGATGAACCAGCCCCCGGCCGACTTGAGAAGCTCAGTAGCTCCGGGTGATCAGAGGAGGAAGGTTGGAGGGGGCGAGATGGCTTTGATCACCCGAGAGCTGTCATCGGAGCGTCGTGGGACAGGATCGGGACATAGGAGGTGAGTAGAGAAAAAAAAAATAATAAATGTCATTTTTTTATTGTGTATGTGTTTATTTTTACTGTTAATCCCTTGTGAACTGGTAAGGGATCCATGAGACCCCTATACCAGTTCACAAGGCGAGGGGCTTGCGGCTAGCGGGTGACTTGCCATTAACCCCCGGCACCCCCAATTACCTGCCTCCCCAAAGCCCGGGGGGGGGGGGCAGAAGAGCCCGGCCCACAGAGCTTGTAGCCGGCAGGGCAAGGGGCCACCAAAGCTGGCCCCTGCACCCTGTTCCTATAAGCACCCATGGCTGGTCATCCCAAGCTGGTTATGATGGGTAAGGGGGACCCCATGTCATTTTTTGGGGGATTTTTAAGGGTTTTTAAACCTTAAAATTAAAATAAAATGGGGGTCCCCCCTCCGATGTCGTTTTTTTTAAATTAACCCCTTATGTTCATAGTGTAAATAGTAGTTGTATTTTATTTGTTAATGTAAAAGTGCTCTTTTCAGTGTCATGGACAGTGCTCTGACTATGGGTTACCAACATAAAATTTATAAAGGGTGAATCACCTGTAGCCTACCAAAGGAAATCATTCTTGGGGCCCATCAGAGAAAATTATCCTTGGAGCCCATCCTTCTGCTTAAGAATAATATGAATGATGCATAAAAAAAGTTTGCTGAAAAAATACAAGCCAGATCTCTTGTACTGCTCTGATAGTGTCATTGGGTCAGTACCTGGGGTCCACTGGAGATCCTCTGGTGCTCTGGTGGGCTAGTCTAACACTGCATGTATGGCACATTTTGAGGACTTTCTCTGGGCTTTTAGTATACCCTACTGGAGATGCCTGGGGTGGGGGATGCAGCAGACCATCCATCTGTTTTGTGGAAATCCACATGCTTTATCAAGCAGCATACAATTATTTTGAAAAGGTCTTACTCCATTCAAAAGACATAGAGTTGTTTAGCATATTTTACAGAAAACTGTCACTGTCACATCTCATGTTGAATTGATATTCAGATCTGTGCAGCTATTTGGTTCAACAATCCTCATTATTCCTGCAGTTACTGAAGTTGTATTGCAGTAGGTTTTTGCTTTTTTTATTTTCTTTCCTTATTCGGGGGGCATTCGAGAGTCATGGTCTCTGTATCAATCATTTGGGGGATTGCATAATAATGTCCTCCCTTGTAATCCGCCTGCCACGGACATAGCAATGGCATGATTTATCTAGATTAGAACATTTTTGTGTCTTGTGGAGAATTATGTGCAGGGGACATCTTCACCCGCTGCAATCAAGGCTATTTTTTTGTGTTGGATGGCTTTAAGCATGACAAGGCAAAACATGTATTATTGTATTATCCTGTTTTGACTGATATTGTGTCAGAATGTGGAGAAGAACTTTTGGTACATTTTTCATAACAAGAAAATTGCGTGGTCTGTTAGGAACTGTTGGTTTTAGCAAACTGAAAATTATTTGAATGTTAAATGGCATTTGTAGACTAACATGAAAAAGTACACAACACACTCGCCTAACCTTCTCCTGCACTAAATCACTCTAGGTCTAGTTCAGCAATACTTACCTATTACGGAGAACGGAATTCCAGTATCTTGCTGCTTCAGATAGATGGGCTATAATAAAAACGTTCTGGACACCAATGTAATCAAAGTGAATTGTGGGTTAGAAGATATTGTGTTGGGTGCACAGGAAGCATGGGCCAAATCTGAATGGATAAGTGTTAAAGTGGACCAACACCCAGGATTTTCACTATCCTGGATTTTAGTCCACTTCTGCGGGGCACCCCGATCGGGGTGAAACCCCCCAGAACGCCCAAAAAAACTAACCTCACCCCGCTCCTACGCGAGCGCTCGTCCAATCAGAGCACTCAGAGCCGCTGTGGTATGTACAGACAAGCGACAGACAACCACAGCGGCTCTGAGCGCGCTGGAGGCCGCCTCTCGCGCTTCCCTCTAACAGGGAGCGCGCCCTGCTAGAGGAAAGCGCAAGAGGCGGCTGCGGCCCGCGCATGCGCCGTTGGAACGGGGAGAAGGTAAGGTTTGTGGGCGTCCTGGGGGGTTTCACACAGCGAGGCATCCCGATTTCGGATGCCCCGCGGGGAGGGATCTGATTGGCCCGGGAATCTTATAGATTCCCGGGCCGATCAGCCATGGGTGTTCACTTTAAGAGCTAGTGCTACAGCAGGCAAAGGTAATTGCTAGACTATTGTGTTGGGCTACATTTGGCACTGTCCTAAACTGTTTTCCATTTTTAAATTGAAACAGAAATGGCTGAGATATCAAAGTAAGAGTCCCAGAACTTGCATAAGACACCCTGGCTTTTCTTCAACTCTCTCCCCCTGTTGCTAGGCGACATTGGATCCTTTGGATCCATTGGACAGAGGAAGAGGTGGGGTGACAGGCGCATTCCCAAAGTGCTGTGTGCATTTCCTATGTCAGGGGACAAAGGAAGAGGTGGGGTGACAGGCGCAGATGGAGAGAGGAGGAGGTGGGGCGGCAGGCGCCGTGCTGCTCTCTCCCGGCACCGGCCAAGGAAGAGAGGAGGAGGTGGGGCGGCATTAGTCAGGGGAGAGAGGAGGAGGTGGGGCGGCATTAGCCAGGGAAGAGAGGAGGCGGTGGTGCGGCATTAGCCAGGGAAGAGAGGAGGAGGTGGGGCGGCATTAGTCAGGGGAGAGAGGAGGAGGTGGGGCGGCATTAGCCAGGGAAGAGAGGAGGCGGTGGTGCGGCATTAGCCAGGGAAGAGAGGAGGAGGTGGGGCGGCATTAGCCAGGGAAGAGAGGAGGAGGTGGGGCGGCATTAGCAAGGGAATAGAGGAGGAGATGGGGCGGCATTAGCCAGGGAAGAGAGGAGGAGGTGGGGCGGCATTAGCAAGGGAAGAGAGGAGGAGATGGGGCGGCATTAGCCAGGGAAGAGAGGAGGAAATGGGGCAGCATTAGCCAGGGAAGAGAGGAGGAGGTGGGGTGGCATTAGCAAGGGAAGAGAGGAGGAGGTGGGGCGGCATTAGCAAGGGAAGAGAGGAGGAGATGGGGCGGCATTAGCCAGGGAAGAGAGGAGGCGGTGGTGCGGCATTAGCCAGGGAAGAGAGGAGGAGGTGGGGCGGCATTAGCCAGGGAAGAGAGGAGGAGGTGGGGCGGCATTAGCAAGGGAAGAGAGGAGGAGGTGGGGCGGCATTAGCAAGGGAATAGAGGAGGAGATGGGGCGGCATTAGCCAGGGAAGAGAGGAGGAGGTGGGGCGGCATTAGCAAGGGAAGAGAGGAGGAGATGGGGCGGCATTAGCCAGGGAAGAGAGGAGGAAATGGGGCAGCATTAGCCAGGGAAGAGAGGAGGCGGTGGTGCGGCATTAGCCAGGGAAGAGAGGAGGAGGTGGGGCGGCATTAGCCAGGGAAGAGAGGAGGAGGTGGGGCGGCATTAGCAAGGGAAGAGAGGAGGAGATGGGGCGGCATTAGCCAGGGAAGAGAGGAGGAGGTGGGGCTGCATTAGCAAGGGAAGAGAGGAGGAGATGGGGCGGCATTAGCCAGGGAAGAGAGGAGGAAATGGGGCAGCATTAGCCAGGGAAGAGAGGAGGAGGTGGGGTGGCATTAGCAAGGGAAGAGAGGAGGAGGTGGGGCGGCATTAGCAAGGGAAGAGAGGAGGAGATGGGGCGGCATTAGCCAGGGAAGAGAGGAGGAGGTGGGGTGGCATTAGCCAGGGAAGAGAGGAGGAGGTGGGGCGGCATTAGCAAGGGAAGAGAGGAGGAGATGGGGCGGCATTAGCCAGGGAAGAGAGGAGGAAATGGGGCAGCATTAGCCAGGGAAGAGAGGAGGAAATGGGGCAGCATTAGCCAGGGAAGAGAGGAGGAGGTGGGGTGGCATTAGCAAGGGAAGAGAGGAGGAGGTGGGGCGGCATTAGCAAGGGAAGAGAGGAAGAGGTGGGGCGGCATTAGCCAGGGAAGAGAGGAGGAGGTGGGGCGGCATTAGCCAGGGAAGAGAGGAGGAGGTGGGGTGGCATTAGCAAGGGAAGAGAGGAGGAGGTGGGGTGGCATTAGCCAGGGAAGAGAGGAGGAGGTGGGGTGGCATTAGCAAGGGAAGAGAGGAGGAGATGGGGCGGCATTAGCCAGGGAAGAGAGGAGGAGGTGGGGCGGCATTAGTCAGGGGAGAGAGGAGGAGGTGGGGCGGCATTAGCCAGGGGAGAGAGGAGGAGGTGGGGCGGCATTAGCCAGGGAAGAGAGGAGGAGGTGGGGTGGCATTAGTCAGGGGAGAGAGGAGGAGGTGGGGCGGCATTAGCCAGGGAAGAGAGGAGGAGGTGGGGTGGCATTAGCCAGGGAAGAGAGGAGGAGGTGGGGTGGCATTAGCAAGGGAAGAGAGGAGGAGATGGGGCGGCATTAGCAAGGGAAGAGAGGAGGAGGTGGGGCGGCATTAGCCAGGGAAGAGAGGAGGAGGTGGGGCGGCATTAGTCAGGGAAGAGAGGAGGAGGTGGGGTGGCATTAGCCAGGGAAGAGAGGAGGAGGTGGGGCGGCATTAGCCAGGGAAGAGAGGAGGAGGTGTGGTGGCATTAGCCAGGGAAGAGAGGAGGAGGTGGGGCGGCATTAGCAAGGGAAGAGAGGAGGAGGTGGGGCGGCATTAGCCAGGGAAGAGAGGAGGAGGTGAGGTATCATTAGCAAGGGAAGAGAGGAGGAGGTGGGGCGGCATTAGTCAGGGAAGAGAGGAGGAGGTGGGGCGGCATTAGCAAGGGAAGAGAGGAGGAGGTGGGGTGGCATTAGCCAGGGAGGAGAGGAGGAGGTGGGGCGGCATTAGCCAGGGAAGAGAGGAGGAGGTGGGGCGGCATTAGCCAGGGAAGAGAGGAGGAGGTGGGGTGGCATTAGCCAGGGAGGAGAGGAGGAGGTGGGGCGGCATTAGCCAGGGAAGAGAGGAGGAGGTGGGGCGGCATTAGCCAGGGAAGAGAGGAGGAGGTGGGGCGGCATTAGCCAGGGAGGAGAGGAGGAGGTGGGGTAGCATTAGCAAGGGAAGAGAGGAGGAGGTGGGGCGGCATTAGTCAGGGAAGAGAGGAGGAGGTGGGGCGGCATTAGCAAGGGAAGAGAGGAGGAGGTGGGGCGGCATTAGCAAGGGGAGAGAGGAGGAGGTGGGGTGGCATTAGCCAGGGAAGAGAGGAGGAGGTGGGGTGGCATTAGCCAGGGAGGAGAGGAGGAGGTGGGGCGGCATTAGCAAGGGAAGAGAGGAGGAGGTGGGGTGGCATTAGCCAGGGAAGAGAGGAGGAGGTGGGGTGGCATTAGCAAGGGAAGAGAGGAGGAGGTGGGGTGGCATTAGCCAGGGAAGAGAGGAGGAGGTGGGGTGGCATTAGCAAGGGAAGAGAGGAGGAGATGGGGCGGCATTAGCCAGGGGAGAGAGGAGGAAGGTGGGGTGGCGGGGGGAGAAACAGGCCATGTAGAGTGGCGGTGCAGCTCGCCCCACTGCTGGCAGAAGGGAAGGGTAGCATGGTGTGGATTCTCCTGGCTGCTGGCCAGCTGGGAGGCAGAGGACAAGGTGGAGGTAGGGGACCAGCAATCCTGTCCTGCTCTGCTGACCTGATTGGACACATGGGATGTAAGAGAGAAAGTCATACTGTAAGAAATAGAGAATTCCCATAAAATATAAAGTATTAGAGATATAAGTTTAAAATATCTAAACTATTATCTAGGCGTTTAAGCCGTAATTTTATATATTTTGTATTATTTTTACATATGTACAACTTTCCTGTATCATAAGTCTGTGCACAGTATAATCTTTTTATACACAATCATTGGTGTGATTCCTTTTGTCACCCACAACCTACAGTGAGCAGTTATTGTTATATTAATCATTAATATGTTTATTGATGTTTTTTATTAATAATTGTTTACAATACATAGGCTGAACCTGTAAACCCCAATATCTTGTCTATTTCTTCTGTTCTTCAATTTAGAAATGTAAAACAATTTAGGACAGTGCCAATTGTAGCCCAGCGCAATGGTGTATCAATTACCTTTGCCTGCAGTAGCACTTTAAAGCAGACCTTAACCCTGAATAAGAGCATATCTTATATTTTTCCCCCACCCTGTACATACAGATTGCTCACATTAAAAATCTTCCTACCTGCATCTACTGCATGTTATGAGCCTTTAAACATCCAAGATGGCGGCTCATGGAGCATCAGGCAGCCTGCAAACAGCAAGCGTTTTCTGACTGTGACGCTCTGCATTCTGGGATTGCTGCCTTTCCCTGACCCCAGCTCTGCTCTGTCCGTGCAAAGCACAGCTATAACCCCTCCCCCTGTAGTTTATCCCACTCTCCTCTCCTCAGTATGTGTGATGCTTATGAGTCAAGATAGCGGCGCCCGTATCCTAGAGTCCTGAACAGAGTTGCAGCCCGGTGGAGGAAAGAATGATAAGTAAGTGACAAAAACATCAAATATATTGATTTTAGATGCTGGGGAATAGTTTTTTAAGGGTTTGGGCTTTTCATTAAATGATGCTGAAGGTCCGGTTTAAGCAATGATGTGCTGTGGTTAAGTAAGGCTAGTATCCTGTGCTTTTTCTTATAACCAACAGATGCTTGTTATGCCACGTTTGATAAGTAATGAAATCCTAGTGTCATAATACTCAGAATCTCAGTGTTTCTAGTTTTTAGTGATTTTTACACAGTTTAATGTCAAGTACTGAAAACAAACTAAGTATGTTATGAAGAAAAATAATAGTTTTATTTTTTTTCTAAATCACAATCAAGGCATTACTGCTACAGTCGCATTCAGATATTTCTTATCAATGTTGTTGCACTTGTAGGTTGCTTTGCTTTTACTCTTCTGCCCAGTTGCTCCCAAATGAGCTGAATAGGGTTTAAGTCTAAAGGCTGTCCAGCCAATCGGCCTATTTGGCTTGATGCAGAGCCTCCCCGTTCAGCTCCCCTGTGCGTTTTTCCCGTTGGTTTTGGGCTTTGATCGGGTCAGGAAAGGGTGCTACGTTGATTTTAGTGTGCGTTTATGCGCTCAGGTGTGCGCTCAGCCGCCTTTCCGATTGTCGGCTCGCACGAGGCTGTTTCCCGGGAAAACGGACGCCTCGTTCATTGGCCCCGTTTTTTTCAGTGATGCAGAGCCTTGATTTCCGATTGGAATCAGCCTAATAAAATGGGGCCGCCGAGCCTTCACTTACGGCAAGTCAGAGCAGCCGTATTTGCACTCGGGCAATAATATGCAGTCCTCTGTTAGAGCACATCAGTGGCGCCAGCTCCGCGGTCTTGTCCTGCTGAGCATGGCAGAAACCAGGCTGCACCTATTTGAGCTCACCCGCCTTACTGGGTATGTGTATGAAACTTGCATTGTTTGGCCACCCTGTATGTTTGTGTTTTTTCCCTTAACACTCTATTTCGTAATTTTTGGGTTAGTATATTTTTAGTCTAATTTTTTAAACTTAAATTAACTGGATTAAGTGATTGTGCCCTATTGCGTCATGTTCTTGCCCTCTTATGTAAGTAGTTTTTACAATAATTTTTTAATGAGTGTACAGGTTGCATGTGCATGTAGGCTCATTACTAATGTCCTTTACTCCAACCCTACCCCGCTCACCTATTTGTCCCTCTTTTCTATTGTTGCAATGCACACCTTTTTTTTTTTTTTGTTTTTTAGGCACAGGAGACTCTGCCTATCCTTTGCTCCACTGGATGCTGACCCCCATCCTGCAACCATCTTCACAGGCAGAGGAGCCCTACAATACTGCCCCCAGGAGGACTAACTCTGTGGTGGACCGATCCTTTGGTCTATTGAAGATGAGGTTCCGTTGTCTTGATCAGACTGGGGGGGCACTGCAATCTACGCCTGCAAAGGTCATTAAACTAATCATGGCTTGTGGCCTACTCCGCAACCTGGCCATTAGGAGCAGTATTGGCCCATATCTAGACCTGCAGGATGAGCATGTTTTGGTTTCAGACGACCCCACCCCTCCTTTTTCTTGCACCCCAAGTGGCACCGCGCAAAACATCCGTGCACAACTATTTTTTTTTTTCAGAGAACTGAATATTTATTTTTTATGTGAACTTACATTTTTCTCAAACTTTTTTTTTTGTTTTTTTTTGTTTTAACCAAAGAAAAATGACACGTGGGGTCAACATAAAGATTCTTAAAAAATTAGTGGTATGTTGGTTCGGATGATGGGGTGGACTGATGTTGTGGCTGCAAATTGGCTGCAATGTTGGCCAGGCTTTGATTAATCTCCACCATTTGGCTGGTTAGGGCAGAGACATTCCTGTTCAATACTTCTAATTGGGCGTTGATGCTTGTAAGTTGGGTGCACACAGTCTCATTGAATTGCTGTGTGCTAGCAGAAAAGGCGATATTTTCCTGCCTCCACTCTTCCTCCAAAATCTGGAGTTGCCTTCTTTGGCTAATATGCCTCCTGGACTGGGTTTGAGCAGTAGGACGGGTGGTTGGTGCAGGTTCGGAAGGTGGTTGTGGATGTGGTGGTTGTTCCGGGGTTGAGTGCGTTGCTGCCACTGGTGCAGTAGTGGTTAGTGACATATGCGTGGTGTCCTCCTCCAAATCTTGTATCTGGTCGATTATGGGTGGGCTTCCTGTGTCCTGTAAATAAATATAGGTTCACTTAGTTTATTTATGTCAACCCAAGCTCTCAAAGATCAAAGTTAAAAGTACACACCAAGGACCATTGACTTACCTCATCCAAAACCACAATTTGGGTTCCTTGTGTGGAATCCTGGTGTGCCCTTGGCCTCGGTGATAACGCAGGGGTTTGGGGGCCTTGTGTGTGCTGTTGACTTTGGCCTTTGAATGAAGATTGTAAGATTAGCTAAATGGCAAAGTACTGTGTGTTGTGTAGCATAACACTGCCTTTTGGTTCTTTTGAAAAAAGGTCATGCCAAATTCATACTCACCTTGGGACCTTACATTGCGGTCTGTGTCTTGTGCCCCTGCCAGTTCCTGGATGCTGGCCGGGTGTATGAATGTATATACATGTTCCTCGGCGGGCGTAAGATAATTTTAGTGGGTAAGCCACCCCCTGTCTGTTGGCTGGGAAAGATTAAATTACACCTAATAAGTGTTACATCCTTTTAACAATGTTACAAAAAATGCATTTTACTTTTTCCTTTACTTCTGCTCCACCCCCTGTCTGTTGGCTGGGGAAGATTAAATTACACCTAATAAGTGTTACATCCTTTTAACAATGTGACTAAAAATTGTCCATTACCTCTGCTGACGGCGCATGTCCATTTTTTCTTTTTTGCTGTAGTATTTCAGGTCCCCAAATTTCCTTTTTATTTGTTGAATATCTCTCCGGACTGATCCCACACTATTGACCTGCCTGCAAATATTAGTCCAGATCTCCATCTTAGACTGCTTAGTGGTTGTTTTGGAGGTGCGGCCAAATAGGGCATCATAATGCTCGCAAACTGCATTTGCCACCGCCATGCTTTGAGCATCGCAAAATCGGGCAGTTAGTGAGCCACGCCATAGTTGTCTGCCACATGGGTGTGTGGTCTCCTCTGCCTCTGAGTAAATTGATGGTTGGGTATCTGGGGAGTCGTGTGTGCTTCTTTGGCTTATGGGGGAGGGGGATGTTGTGTGTGTGTTCTCTGGCTTAATGTCTGGGTTCCTGTTGAGCTATCAGATGTGGAGCTGCATGTGGAATCTGAGGTACTGGAATTGGGGGAACCAGAGGGTGGAGGTGGAGGGGTGGGTGACCTGGGTGGGGTGGTGGTTTTTGCAATGCGCTTACCCTTGCTTATGTGTTTGGATTTGTGGGTATGCTTGGTGTGTGGAGGATGCTGCATGGTCTGACTAGATGGGGCACCCTTGTGTGTGCGTGGTTTTTTTTGCAGGTGGTGGTGAATGGGTTAATGTACCCTTGGTCCTGCGTTTTTTTGAATGTGCCTGTTTGTGTGGAGTATCCACCGTTTTAGTGGGGGCATGTTCGGCATATGTCTGGTGCCTGCTCTTCTGTCTTGTGGAGGATGAGGCATGTGTGCGGCTGCTATGTGCCTCGGCCCTTGGTTGGCTCTTTTTGATCCCTTTAGGTCTGCCCATATTGATATGGTATCCAACACAGAGCTGAGTGCCTTGTGCTTTAAATATGTTTTCCGTGTGGCCGTGGTCAACAGCGGGTGCGCGCCTGCGCGCACGCACACACTCACCTACGTCTCCGCGGGGGAACGTCAGAGCTATACCTTGCAAACCCAGAAAAGCTGTCGGCCTCAATCTTTACCCCGGAGCAGGACGACATCATCATGGATGTGAGTATGCGCGCGTGCGTTTATGTGCGCGCACACATTCCTTGTAATAAAAAAAAAACAAAGCGCCAGAATAGTCTGAAAAAACTTAGTTTTTCACGTTACATACAAGCCCACCTTAGTTTAACACATGTACGCAGCTCAAAACTAGGCTACATGCAGATAGCAGAACTAGGGCAATGTGAGGCAGCAAGAAGTTCAAAAAGTGACTTTAGTTAGGCCAGCAAACTTGTTAATGCTTTTTGTGTACATGAGACAACAACAGTCTCTAATATCAGTGTCTTTGTCATGCAAACAGATTCACAGCAGCAAGCAAGGGAGCAAGAATGGAGACTCCGCCCCTGACGCAAGATGCGCCTAAAACATGGTAAGTGGCGTTTTTTGGTACCAAAGTAAATGAACCAACAATTCCATTGGCCACAAAATGTAAAAACCAAAAAAAAAAAAACAAAGACTTTGTCTAAAAAGCCCTTAAAGCGGACCTTCACTCAGAATAAGAGTCTATCTTATATGTTTCCCACACCCTGTACATAAAGTTTGCCCACCTTCAAAATCATCCTACCTGCACCTAGTGCATGTTATGAGGCTTTCAACATCCAAGATGGTGGATTATGAAAGCCGCCATCTTATCAGGCAGCCTGCAAACAGGAAGTGCCTTCTAACTGTGCTGCTCTGCATTCTGGGATTGCTGACCTTTTCAAGAGCACAGCTCTGCTCTGTGTGAGCAAAGCACAGCTATAACCCACCCCCTGTACCTTATCCCACTCTCCTCTCCTCAGTAAGTGTGATGCTTCTGAGTCAAGATGGCGGCGGCCGTATACTAAATTCCTGAACTGAGTTGCAGCCCAGTGGTGGAAAGAATAATTATTGCTTGACTAAAAAATTACTATCTATTATTTTGAGATGCTGCGGAATCTTTGGTTAAGAGTTTGGGCTTTTCAGTAAATAACGCAGAAGGTCCGGTTTAAAAAGGGCCCCAAAAAAAACACGCACAACCAAACCAAATAAACAATGCTAAACTAATGTTGTTTTTCATTCACAGATACAAGAAAATCACAGGCACAAGACACCGAGGCCTAAAGAATTTTAATTTGGCTTAAAATGAAAATAGTTTATTTGTTAAAACATTTAGATTCAATTATTTGTAAAAAACTTTGTTTAAAAATTTCAATTTCCAACGTTGGGAAAAAAAAAAAAAAAAAAACATTTTGACAGTTGTGTTTCCTGCAAATGTACAATCACACAACATCATCACACATTTACATGACACAAAAAGTTTAGATATGGGACAATAAATCCAAAACAATCAGAAAGAATTAAGGTATGCATTAATGGCAAGGAAAAAGGAACACCAAAAATGTAACAGAAATATATATATATTGGTGGTGGTGCCATATGCATATTCCAAGGGAGTTTGAGGGATGTGCGCTTGCGTGTAGCCAGATTGGCAACTGAAGAGCCATGGAGATGTAAGTATACTTGCTAAAACCACCAAAATGGAAGGTCAAATACGACGGAAACCAAGCAGGTACGTTCAAAAAGCCAGGAAAAATCAGGGAAAAACGGGCCGCCCGTGTGAACGTGAATGGGAGCCCCCATCAAATTGAAGGCACCCGAGAGAGCAAAAAAAGCTTTCCGAGTAAAGTGAAATTGACGGATCAGTTAGGGAGTCATTCCGACGGAGGCTCTGCATCACATTTGAGCCACGATTCAAACGGGAGCCCCGGACAATCGGAAGGTTTTAAGGGCAGTTCAGAGGAGGCTCTGCATCAGGCCCATTGTCTTTTTAAGTAGTTCTGACATTACCTAGAAGTAGGTTATGGATCATTGCCTTGCTGCAATATAAACCCCTGAGTAACTAGATGTATACCAAAGTGTTACATGGTGCAACAAAATGCTTTGGTAGCTCTTTTTGTCCAGTGTCCTATCAACCCTTTGTAAGCAAGAATTTGCTATTATTATGTTTTATTTTAAAAAAAATGTGGAGCGTAGTACGCCTTTCAGGTATTCAATTTTCCTCATGAGTAGGGTTGAGCGGACCCATTGAAGTTTGGGTTCGCTGAGTTTGGCCAAACGTGCCACCAAAGTTTGGTTTGGGTACCCGGACTTGACCTGAAACCAAACCCCACTGAAATCAAAGAGGGCCCAAACTTGGGGGCCCAAAAATGGCTGCAATATTGGGCTAGAGGGCTGCATTTTGGGGGGGGGGGGGGGGGGGCACCAGGCGATTGAACTGCCCAAAATGGGGTAGAGAAAGTACTCAAAATAATCAAAGAAAACAAAAAATGAATTAAATACATAAATAAATTAATTAAAAATAAATAAAATATTTTTCTTTTAAAGGTGTCAGAGGGCAAGTTGGAGTTAACACCAGAGGGATTGCCCTGCACAAAATAGGGTAGGGACAATACTAATGGATGTCCTTTGTTAAAAAAAATAATAAGAACCCCCTCATAACCCTTAAGGCAAGTTTTTTCCATTTGATACTCGGTCGCGCTGCAGTTAACTGGCAGCTGTTTTTTGTTATGGGACTTTTTTTTTGTCTTTTTTGAGTATTTTTCCTTTAGATACAATTTTTATCTAATGACAAATAGCCTGTTATTTATTTTTGCATTGTATCTTTTCATTGTTTTATTGAATGTTGCTTTTACCGGCATTCAACATTCAAAATGACAGGGGTGTTTTTTTTGTAATTTTTTTAGCATTGTTTTAGCAGTGTTTGATAATTTTTTTGTTGTCACTTTCCCTTTTTTATTGAATGCTGCTTAACCGACATTTATTAAAGCCGGGAAATTGACAGCGGGCTACCAGCCTGGGCACTAAGCATAAGGGCTTGCAACCCAGGGCTCAGAGGCCGCACTATTGGAAGCCCCTGTCCCTGCTGCTAAAATGGCATGTTACCCGCACCCCCATTTGCGGCATTAGGGGTGCGGTAGAACCAGTTGTCCATTGGTGTGGGCATGTGGATCTTCCAGGGGTGCCCAATACATCCCTGGAAGAGCCCAAGTCCATAACAAAGGGCATAAGGTCTTGTAACATCAGTGACAGAGGTTGCCAATAACGCGGCCCCTGATCCCTGGGTTACAAGCCATTATGCTTGGTGCTCAGGCTGCTAGCCGTTGGGGAGGGGACCCCACTTTTTTTAATGTAAGAAACACAAATAGAAAATAGAAAGAGAACCCTGCTGTCACTTTCCTGGCTTTAATGAATGCCTTCAAGCAGGATTCATTATAACAAGGGAAAGTGACAAAAAAAAATGGTCAAGCATTTTTATCTTCCGGAAAATGCCAAAATAATTACAGAAAATATAAAAAAATTAATCCACTGTTAGTGGATGTTAAACTGAATGCCAGTAAAAGCAGCATTCAGTAAAACATTGAAAAATGAAAAATACAAATCGATACATTTTTCTCATTTTTCATTAGATAAAAATTGTATCTAGCGAAAAATGGCAAAAAAAATTACAAAAAAGTAAACCCGCAGGCATTTTACCTGCAGCGGAAATGAATTAAACACGGAAAACATTTGCTTTAAGATGCACTCTCACAGGCAAAAAAACTTAAAGGCTCGTGTTAAACGGGGAGGCCGATTCATTAATAGCGCCAGGTAGCGACAGATGAGCAACAGTAGTGTTATTTTCACAGCGCACGCTAGTATTCGCTGTGCTTGGCCGTTGTTCGGCTGTTGACAGCGACTCAGTCGGTGTGCGGTAATGTTGAATACGGGGTTAGGAGTCGCTGTTTGACAGGTTCCGCGCTGTATGGGTGCGCATGACAGCGAATGGCCATAGCGAACGGCTCCCAGCATATTCATTAACAAGTCACGCTCAAAAAATTCTCGCGCTGTGAAATGCTTGTTTAAACCCCAGAGCGCTGGCGGCGATGGGTTAAAAGTAGTTTTTTAACCCCCAAACAACCATATTTAAAAAAAAAAAAATGTTTTTCAAAACATTTTGTAATATGAATACATTAATATCAGACCTGTAATATCAATTCTGCACAATTTTTTTTTTTTTTTTTAACCTTAAAAAAAATTTCTAACATTGCAGAAGTGGTCACAGAATTATGAATATTTAAAGATTGTTCCATTAAAATGCATTGGAGAGCGCCAGGTAGCGAGAGGTCATACCTGTCGCTGTTCAAGGTCGCTCGCTGGCGCTGTGTGGTGAGGCTGGAATAATGATGAATGATTCGCTATCTGGCGCTCTCTCAGTCGCTAAGCAGGATCGGCTTGATAAATGTGTGATTGCGGAGGGGAGCCGGCGTTCTCGTGGCGGTGACCGTCATTACCGTTCGCTCACCATTCGCTACCTGGCGCTATCCCTTGTTAAATAAGGGCCAAAATCTTACTACAAGCAATTTCACTTGCGTTTGCATGGGTGAACTAATGTCACAGATGGCTGTGAATCACAAAAGCATTTTGGAAGGCTCTGAATCACCTCTTATAGCATACTGTGTGACGGAGCCCCATCATCCCTATAGCACACTGTGTGGCAGAACAACCCTCATCATCCCTATAGCAGAATGTGTGGCAGAACAACCACAATCATTCCTATAGCAGACTGTGTGGCAGAACAATCCCCATCATCCCTATAGCAGACTGTGTGGCAGAACAACCACCATCATTCCTATAGCAGACTGTGTGACAGAACAACCATCATCATTCCTATAGCAGACTGTGTGACAGAACAACCATCATCATCCCTATAGCAGAATAAATGGCATAACATCCCCCATCATCCCTATAGCAGAATGTGTGGCAGAACAACCCCAATCATTCCATTAGCAGATTGTGTTGCAGAACAACCCTCATCATCCCTATAGCAGACTGTGTGGCAGAACAATCCCCATCATCCCTATAGCAGAATGTGTGGCAGAACAACCCTCATTATCCCTATAGCAGACTGCATGGCAGAACAGCCCTACCATCCCTATAGCAGACTGTGTGACAGAACCACCCCAATCATTTCATTAGCAGACTGTGTTGCAGAACAACACCCATCATCCCTATAGCAGAATGTGTGGCAGAACAATCCCCATCATCCCTATAGCAGAATGTGTGGCAGAACAACCACCATCATTCCTATAGCAGACTGTGTGACAAAACAACCACCATCATCCCTATAGCAGACTGTGTGGCAGAACAACCCCAATCATTCCATTAGCAGACTGTGTTGCAGAACTACCCTCATCATCCTTATAGCAGAATATGTGGCAGAACAACCACAATCATTCCTATAGCAGACTGTGTGGCAGAACAACCCTACCATCCCTATAGCAGACTGTGTGACAGAACAACCCCAATCATTTCATTAGCAGACTGTGTTGCAGAACAACCCCCATCATCACTATAGCAGAATGTGTGGCAGAACAATCCCCATAATCCCTATAGCGGAATGTGTGGCAGAACAACCACCAACATTCCTATAGCAGACTGTGTGACAGAACAACCACCATCATCCATATAGCAGAATGTGTGGCAGAACAACCCCCATCATCCCTTTAGCAGACTGTGTGGCAGAACAACCCCAATCATTCCATTAGCAGACTGTGTTGCAGAACAACCACCATCATTCCTATAGCAGAATGTGTGACAGAACACCCATCTTCATACTTATAGCATATAAGTATACTTATAGTGTTGCAGAACAACCCTCATCATCCCTATAGCAGAATGTGTGGCAGAACAACCACAATCATCCCTATAGCAGACTGTGTGACAGAACAACCCCAATAATTTCATTAGCAGACTGTGTTGCAGAAAACCCCCCATCATCCCTATGGCAGAATGTGTGGCAGAACAATCACCATCATCTCTATAGCAGAATGTGTGGCAGAACAACCACCATCATTCCTATAGCAAACTGTGTAACAGAACAACCATCATCATCCCTATAGCAGACTGTATGCCAGAACATCCCCCACCATCCCTATAGCAGAATGTGTGGCAGAACAACCCCAATCATTCCATTTAGCAGACTGTGTCGCAGAACAACCCTCATCATCCCTATAACAGACTGTGTGGCAGAACAATCCCCATCATTCCTATAGCAGAATGTGTGGCAGAACAACCACCATCATTCCATTAGCAGACTGTGTTGCAGAACAACCCTCATCATCCCTATAGCAGACTGTGTGGCAGAACAATCCCCATCAATCCTATAGCAGACTGTGTGACAGAACAACCCTATCATTCCTATAGCAGACTGTGTGACAGAACAACCCTATCATCCCTATAGCAGACTGTGTGACAGAACAACCCTAATCATCCCTATAGCAGAATGTATGACAGAACAACCACCATCACTCCATTAGCAGACTGTGTTGCAGAACAATCCCCATCAATCCTATAGCAGACTGTGTGACAGAACAACCCTATCATTCTTATAGCAGACTGTGTGACAGAACAACCCTATCACCCCTAGAGCAGACTGTGTGGCAGAACAACCCCAATCATTCTATTAGCAGACTGTGTTGCAAAACAACCCTCATCATCCCTATAACAGAATGTGTGGCAGAACAATCCCCATCATCCCTATAGCGGAATGTGTGACAGAACAACCCTACCATCCCTATAGCAGACTGTGTGGCAGAACATCATCATCCCTATAACAGAATGTGTGACAGAACAACCACCATCATCCCTATAGCAGAATGTGTGGCAGAACAACCCCAATCAGTCCATTAGCAGAATGTGTGACAGAACAATCCCCATCATCCCTATAGCAGACTGTGTGGCAGAACAACCCCAATCAGTCCATTAGCAGAATGTGTGACAGAACAATCCCCATCATCCCTATAGCAGACTGTGTGGCAGAACAACCACCATCATTCCTATAGCAGAATGTGTGACAGAACACCCATCTTCATACTTATAGCATATAAGTATATCTTCATACTTATGGTGTTGCAGAACAACCCTCATCATCCCTATAGCAGAATGTGTGGCAGAACAACCACAATCATTCCTATAACAGACTGTGTGACAGACCAACCCTACCATCCCTATAGCAGACTGTGTGACAGAACAACCCCAATCATTTCATTAGCAGACTGTGTTGCAGAAAAAACCCCATCATCCCTATGGCAGTATGTGTGGCAGAACAATGCACATCATCTCTATAGCAGAATGTGTGGTAGAACAACCACCATCATTCCTATAGCAGACTGTGTAACAGAACAACCATCATCATCCCTATAGCAGACTGTATGGCAGAACATCCCCCATCATCCCTATAGCAGAATGTGTGGCAGAACAACCCCAATCATTCCATTAGCAGACTGTGTTACAGAACAACCCTCATCATCCCTATAGCAGACTGTGTGGCAGAACAATCCCCATCATTCCTATAGCAGAATGTGTGGCAGAACAACCCTCATCATCTCTATAGCAGAATGTATGGCAGAAAAACCACCATCATTCCATTAGCAGACTGTGTTGCAGAACAACCCTCATCATCCCTATAGCAGACTGTGTGGCAGAACAATCCCCATCAATCCTATAGCAGACTGTGTGACAGAACAACCCTATCATCCCTATAGCAGACTGTGTGACAGAACAACCCTCATCATCCCTATAGCAGAATGTATGGCAGAACAACCACATCACTCCATTAGCAGACTGTGTTGCAGAACAATCCCCATCAATCCTATAGCAGACTGTGTGACAGAACAACCCTATCATTCCTATAGCAGACTGTGTGACAGAACAACCCTATCACCCCTATAGCAGACTGTGTGGCAGAACAACCCCAATCATTCTATTAGCAGACTGTGTTGCAAAACAACCCTCATCATCCCTATAGCAGAATGTGTGGCAGAACAACCACCATCATTCCTGTAGCAGACTGTGTGACAGAACAACCCTACCATCCCTATAGCAGACTGTGTGGCAGAACAACCCCAATCATTTCATTAGCAGACTGTGTTGCAGAACAATCCCCACCATCCCTATAGCATAATGTGTGGCAGAACAATCCCCATCATCCCTATAACAGAATGTGTGGTAGAACAACCCTCATCATCCCTATAGCAGAATGTGTGGCAGTACAATCCCCATCATCCCCTTAGCAGATGTGTGGCAGAACAACCCTCATCATCCCTATAGCACAATGTGTGGTAGAACAACTCCCGCCATCACCTTAGCAGACTGTGTTGCAGAACAAGCCCCAACATCCCCATAGCAGACTGTGTGGCAGAACAATCCCCATCATTCCTATAGCAGAATGTGTGGCAGAACAACCCTCATCATCTCTATAGCAGAATGTATGGCAGAACAACCACCATCATTCCATTAGCAGACTGTGTTGCAGAACAACCCTCATCATCCCTATAGCAGACTGTGTGGCAGAACAACCCCCATCAATCCTATAGCAGACTGTGTGACAGAACAACCCTATCATTCCTATAGCAGACTGTGTGACAGAACAACCCTATCATCCCTATAGCAGACTGTGTGACAGAACAACCCTATCATCCCTATAGCAGACTGTGTGACAGAACAACCCTCATCATCCCTATAGCAGAATGTATGGCAGAACAACCACCATCACTCCATTAGCAGACTGTGTTGCAGAACAATCCCCATCAATCCTATAGCAGACTGTGTGACAGAACAACCCTATCATCCCTATAGCAGACTGTGTGACAGAACAACCCTCATCATCCCTATAGCAGAATGTATGGCAGAACAACCACCATCACTCCATTAGCAGACTGTGTTGCAGAACAATCCCCATCAATCCTATAGCAGACTGTGTGACAGAACAACCCTATCATTCCTATAGCAGACTGTGTGACAGAACAACCCTCATCATCTCTATAGCAGAATGTGTGGCAGAACAACCCCAATTATTCTATTAGCAGACTGTGTTGCAAAACAACCCTCATCATCCCTATAGCAGAATGTGTGGCAGAACAACCACCATCATTCCTGTAGCAGACTGTGTGACAGAACAACCCTACCATCCCTATAGCAGACTGTGTGGCAGAACAGCCCCAATCATTTCATTAGCAGACTGTGTTGCAGAACAATCCCCACCATCCCTATAGCAGAATGTGTGGCAGAACAATCCCCATCATCCCTATAACAGAATGTGTGGTAGAACAACCCTCATCATCCCTATAGCAGAATGTGTGGCAGAACAATCCCCATCATCCCTATAACAGAATGTGTGGTAGAACAACCCTCATCATCCCTATAGCAGAATGTGTGGTAGAACAACTCCCACCATCACCTTAGCAGACTGTGTTACAAAACAACCCCCATCATCCCCATAGCAGAATGTGTGACAGAACAATCCCCATCATCCCCTTAGCAGATGTGTGGCAGAACAACCCTACCATCCCTATAGCAGACTGTGTGGCAGAACAACCCCAATCATTTCATTAGCAGACTGTGTGGCAGAACAATCCCCATCATCCCTATAACAGAATGTGTGGTAGAACAACCCTCATCATCCCTATAGCAGAATGTGTGGCAGTACAATCCCCATCATCCCCTTAGCAGATGTGTGGCAGAACAACCCTCATCATCCCTATAGCACAATGTGTGGTAGAACAACTCCTGCCATCACCTTAGCAGACTGTGTTGCAGAACAAGCCCCAACATCCCCATAGCAGACTGTGTGGCAGAATAATCCCCATAACCCCTTTAGCAGAATGTGTGGCAGAACAACCCTTATCACCCTCTTAGCAGAATGTGTTGCAGAACAAGTCCCAACATCCCCACAGCAGGCTGTGCGGCAGGACAACCCCCCTCATCCTTATAGCAGAATGTGTGGCAGAACAACCCCCCTCATCCCTATAGCAGAATGTGCGGCAGAACAACCACCATCATCCCTATAGCAGAATGTGTGGCAGAACAACCCCCCTCATCCCTATAGCAGAACAACCCACATCACCTCCTTAGCAGACTGTGTGGCAAAACAACCCCCATCACCTCCTTAGCAGACTGTGCTGCAGAACAACCCCATCATCCCCCTAGTAGATTGTGTTGCAGAACAACCCCCATCATCCCTATAGAAGACTGTGTGGCAGAACAGCCACCATCATCTTTTATAGCAGACTGTAACAGAGCCCACCATTTTCCATAGCAGGCAGAACTGTCTGCTCATGTCCATTCCAACACCTGTCTATGATCTCAATTACATCCATGACCACATCCAGTCTGCTCACAACCACCGCTGCCATCTGAGACCAGCCACACTAATTGGTGAGAGGCACTCCCAGCATGGAAAGTTGAAGGGGGCAGAAGTGGATAAAGTAAATAAAAGTAGGTATTTGTTCTGCTCTTTAAACATGAAGCAGCAAATAACCCAACAGTTCTGTACAACTATTTTCTTAACCATTCATCTCAGAAAATCATTGCTCACTATTATTCCACTTTTTAACTCTGAAAACATCTTCCCTGGCCGTTTTACCCTTGGTTACAACTGTTACATGTAAAACCTGTGGCCCTTGACCTACTCTGGGGGGCATGTAAAGGTAGTAATAATTTGGTAAAGTATTTTTTTATATATTACTTGCATGCTGAGCATTGATGGGAGTTTAAATGGGTTGAGGAACCCATATATTCATAGAGGCAAGTCATGTGTATTTAGGGGTTGGTACATATAAATGTAGTGCTGTGGTGGAAAGCCATATGAGTGGAATTTGCTGTTGAAATTGTCATTATGCTTTGAAAAAAATCATTCTGGACCTATTCATCGTGTCCCTTGAACAGATTCCAAATCATTAAGTGGCCTGCGCTCGTCAAAAGGTTGAGCACTCCTGGTTTAGATTATATGGTCTACTCTAAGATCCTTCGCAACATCTGTGTTAATCCTAACTATGGCCCTATTTTATACGTTTCCTTGGCATATGACTCTTCCGAGTGATAACTAGAATAGCTGACTAGTAGAGATGGGCGAACCCCCAAAGTTCAGGTTCTGCAAGTTCGTCCAAACTTTGAATAAATGTTTGGGAACCCAAAACTGGTCCCCACTTAAATCAATGGAGACCAGAACTTTGGGGGGTGGCTTTGGTGGGGGGGTGCAAAGTGCAGCAGAAGCACTGCTGTAACTTACCTGAGCCCCGATCCTCTTCTGTCAGTGGCAGCGAAGCGGAGTTTTAAACTGACCACAAGAAGATGGCCGCTGCCTCCCATAAGTGAGGACACTTCTAGTGCCAGCATTAGGAGAGCCCTCACTCATGGGAGCTGGCGCCCATCTTTTTGAGGCCCTGGCTGGGTCCAGTTTGGAATGCCACTGCCGCTGGAAGAAGGGGACCGTAGCTTAGGTAAGTAACAGCAAGTAACTGCAACCTTAGGTAAAGCTGGCTGATGGGCTGCTCAGCAACCTATCAACCAGCTTTTCTGTGTTCCGGACGGATGCCGAACTTGAACAGGGACTACTAGTCTACTGACTAGGCTGGTGGCTCCTGAGCAAGAATATCTTTCCCCTATTTCCACCCTTTCATCTAATGACTATGTCCTATTGTACTTCCCACTTCCCTATCTTGTGCTGCTCGCGCTGTAACATTTTTATCCAATCTGATGTACTTGGCTATCTTGCCATTAAGTATTTCTTGCCTGCATGTATAGTATATATACATTTAGATAATCTACTGTACTATATAAAAATAAAAAAAATAGCATGATTATGATGTCATCATCATCAGGTGCTAGTGGATCCAGCAAATATATCTAATACAAACTGGAAGAATCCACATGATATCCTAAATATGTCATCACTGTAAATTGTCAGTACCTGATTATGTACATCATTATATCTGCTCCTTTTCAAGTGGCTTCTACATTATTTCTCTATTACACTACAGCTGTTAGCCTGTCATTTTTTAGCTTGGTACAAAATGTGCTTCATAAGTTCCATTCTGCATACAACCTATATAGACTAACATTGACCAGTATATATGTACACATGAAGACTAAATAAAAGTGGACTAATGGGAAAGACACGCGAAAATTGCATTGTCTTTGAAATATTTGCAACTTCATGGCAGGAAACAAAACACTTTCAGAGAATAATTATAGAAAATGAACTAGACAACAGCAGACATATGTTAACCTCTCCATGGCAGGGCCCATATCCACAATTGTGTTAGTGAGAGGCCTGCAGAGACTGATATTTGTGAAGACAGTGACTAAACGGGAAGCAGTGACACCAATGGGTTATTTATATCCCTGGGCACAATGTATATGGAATTTGTCTATTGTTTGCGGAGGTGAAAGATCACATGCTGTTTTGAGTGGGGCTTTCAGATGACAGATGATTCTGGAGACTTGAAGGCTGAGTCTCCAGTAAAACTGTTGCGTGGTGTGAGTTATCTCTGACCTTTTCGTTCTCTTAATCGCTCCTCAATGCTTGTAAATCTTAATGATTGGACTTTCATATACTTCAGCAGCGTTAGGAGTATTGTTCTGCTTCTGAATGATACTCAATGAGTGAAAACTTTTCACTAGCATCCAAAGAATTTGGTAATTATAGTGAAGAGTAAAGCCATTTTTTATATTTTAACTAAAATGGGGAGGGTGGTATGGCCTTTATCAGGTTTGCCATGGTCCATAGACCTCATTACGAAAGTTTATTCTGATGCCATATGACGAAAGAGGAACAAAGATTCATTTAGGCTTCACTGACACAGGACAAGGTGATGAAATGCTACTGACAATCCTATCTGAATGACACTCACAGCTTTTCTGTTTGGTGAAGGCGGTCAGAGAAAATTGAAATCTTGCCAACCTAATGAAATAATGTTATGTAACATCCCATTTAGTGCAACTCGAGATGGATAAATAGGGGGTCGATTCAGAGCCTGGAGAGAAAACTCACTTCTTTTTTAGGAGAGAAAATTGTCATTAACTTTCAATGGGCTTGATTCATTAAAGGTCAAAAATAATATTTTGTGTTTTTGTGTCTTTGTGTTTTTTTTTTTTAAATACGCAATTTTTCACACTCAATTTTTGCATGCGATTCATCAACCCTAAAGGCTGTTTTTTTCAATTTCTGTTAATTAAATCTGAACACAAAATGTACCTTAAAAAAAATCTAAATTATTTGGTGTGGAATTTGCGAGTGCAAAATATTTAAAGTGATTCTTGTGCTCTAGATTGCCTCCTCACATGAATTAAAATGTTTATGTTCCTTACAGGAGGAGAGAATGCTGTTTCGTGCTTTCTTACACCATGAAGCTGTTCTCTGCTTTTTGGGTGAAGTTTGAGCAGCTGGATGCTGTTGTGCCCCGGAGAAGGCACAGAAGAGAGTCTTTAGAGAGTGCATCAATATTGAAACATTACCAGATCATGCCCCCTAACTAAACCAAAAGAAAATGAGGCCGCTAAACACTGTACCTCTTGGTTGTGGGTGCCAGGCTGGGACTCCCCAGAAAGTATCGTGATAGAAAGCCGGCACAGCCAAAGTTATTAAAACTTTCAAAATGTATGCCAGTTATAAGATGCCAGTTAAGATCAGCCAGTTAAGATCAGCATAGAGCCACCATGCCCAAATGACATAAAATCAGATCTTACTCATTTGTGATCCACCTTAGTCCTCATTAGTGTGTTAGATGATCTAGCAATTTTTATGTTTTCTAATGTTAGCAAATGTTTCTATTGGCAATGTAAGTGCAGACTTGGTGTATGTTGCCAATAGTAACAGATTGCAGATAGTTGCACATAACACTGCTGCTGGGCATGTAAGTGGGAGTGAGCTCCTTTACCCCAGCAGTGGTCATAGCAGCAGTGTTCTATGTGTACAGGACTCACTCCTCTCTCCTTGGTGTACAATACTGATAGCAACAGATTGCAGCTAAGGAAAACTGGTATTTGCTAACATAGGAAAAAAATGAAAAATAATAGATCAGTGTATCCCCTTGGAGTGTATCCCCTTATCCTACAGGAAACTATAAACACTGGGTTTTGTGTGCCCCTTAACCCACATCTTCCTTTAAGCGCTGGGGTGTATGCCATTAACCCACAAGAAGCTGTGAGCACTGGTTTGTGTGTACTGTTACCCCACAACAACCTCTAAGCAATGGGGTGAACCACACTTTAATATCAATTGTTCAGGGCACTTGTGTTAGTGCTCTTCAATACCTATTGTTAGTGGAGTATCCATTGGTTCAGGGCACTTAAGACCTTCGTCAAGTTCATAGTTCATAATTCAAGACACCTGCTAGTGCTCAATACCTATAGTTCAGGGCACCTTTTAGTTCTCTGCAATACCTATAGTTCAAGGTATCGGTGTGTTAGTGCTCTTTTCGGGTCAGGGCACTTTTTCCTGCAATTATTTTTTATTTGTATATTTCGGGCCTCTGTAACTGCAGGTGTCTGTAACAGTAACACTGCAGAATGCAGCAAATAAGGGACAGGGATATGGCCATGGTGCTTCTGCTGCTCCTGGAAATGGAGCTGGTACTTGTCCGGTCACTGGTGCTGCAGGGAGAGGACGTCTTTCATCCTCTTCGTGCATCCATCCATCTCTCTTCCTCTGCTGCAAGCAGATGCCAAAGTTTGGAGCACATTTTGGCAGGCCCCAATACTGCTGGCAGAGTGGGGAGGCCAGAACATATTGAGGCAGTCCTAAATTTTATGGCATGTAGTGCTACCAGTTACGTGGCCGTTCCAGCCCGAAGTCACGGAGTCACAAATGCTCACATCTGGCTCCCCCAGTTGCAAACCTAGGGCTCATGGATTCCCAAGAGCATCTGTGGGAGAAAGAGGACATGGCCAGCAACATCACAGGTCACCCTTGGATAACGATGAGACCCAAGTGCTGACTGCTACAACTTTCTGCAATGTTGAGACTGAGAGGAAGGCTGAGTGAAAGAGGATGCCAGTGGTGATGATGAAGTCCTAGACACAACATGGACTGAAGGCCATCAGAGTTTGGAAGAAGAGGTGGTGGTCATGCAAACACCTGAGTCTCCTTCTGTCTCAGCCTCCAGCTCCACCTTCCCAACAACAAGGCCACCTGTCTCTCTCCCCCCCCCCCAACGGGAGAATGTGGGAACCCCACCACCTCCAGCAGCAGCAAAACCACCACCAACAACACCACCAAGCCAGAGCTGTTCCACAATATGCCATTCCCAGCCACCACTACTTTTCCAGTAGTAGTTCCACTACTCTCGCCAAGCCATCCCTGCCCTGCACCAAATTAAATGTGCACTGGGCAATGCCATTAGTTCCAGTGTCCACCTCACTATGGGCATGTGGACAAGTAAGCATGGGCAGGGATGTTTCATTTCTCTAACTACCCACTGGGTCAACGTTGTGGAGGCTGGGACTGAGGAGGGAAGCACCCGGGACTCCTACTCTGAATCTTCCTCAGGCAGTCAGCGCAGCCCCTGCACCACTAATTTGTGCACTGCCATGGGGAAACCACAAGCATGTGGTGCTAAAACTCATCTGTCTGGGCAATAGACCCCACACCACGAAGGAGCTGTGGACTGGTAAATGAGTGGCTGCTGCTGTTGCACCTGAAGCCTGGAAAGGTGGTATGCGACAGGTGTGCGAACCTTGTAGCAGCCTTTGGCCAAGGCGTGTTGACGCACAACTTGGTGGTGCAGATCTTCCTGGCCCATTATCCAGACATGCCAGAGCTGCTCCATAAAGTGCATAGAATTGCACCTTGGGTTTTCCTTCCCTTTCCTTCCCCATTTCTCCCAGTTACAACCCTACCACATATGTATGTCAAGGGAAGAGTTGCCAAAAACCCTATAGTAACGCATTTTTTGCTTTAGCTTGTCCAGCTCTGCAGACAAAGTGTGCACCTTGCACCATGTTAAGCTTTCTAGACATACCCAACTTGATGTAGTGGGCGCTACTTTCTGGAAGTAATAACCCAAAGAATTATTTTGTTGTACAGGGTTTCCCTAAAAAAAGTATAAACAAGCAGAAAGAAAACACATTTTCCTAAAATATGAATATGCAAAAAACAAGCGAAATCTCAAAAAGCAATGTCCCCTGAACAGAACTATGCCCAACGTGCATAGATACTGTCAAAGGAAGGAGTTACCAAACAACCCAAAGTAAAGCATCCTTTGCTTTAGCTGGAACAGCTATGCAGACAAAGTGCGCACCTTGCAATTTTTCAAAACAACCCTTTACATTTGGAATACCCTCTACAAACCATATATTCTCTGAAAGTGCACATGTTAAGCTTTCTAGATGTACCTAGATTATTGTAGTGGGCTCATCTTTCTGGAAGTAATCCCTTGAAGAGTACTTTGGTTGCCCAGGTTTTCCTTTGTAACAATGTATAAAAAAGCTGAATAAAAACAAATTTTTCTAAAATATCAATATGTAAACAAGAAAACATAAGCTATATCTGAAAGCACAAGGTCCCCTGAGCAGAACATTCCCCAACATGCATAGATAATTTTAACCTTTTTAACTGCCAACCTACTTGAGATTTTGTCACCCGCTGTCGACAGGTCATTTTTCACCATTTTGCACTATGTTTAACCATGATTATTGGAAAAATTTCCAGGCTTTTAGGCTTTAACATGAAATGTCTTGTTTGTAATTTCTCCACTGTTTATTTTTACATTTTATGAGTAAAAAACTGAAAATATTTTTTTTTTTAAATTGTCTCATTTATTTAAAAAAAATGTATTTTATTAAAGAAAATCATATTGCATGTGAAAGCCCAATTTCTCCTGATTACAAAGGTACCACATATGTATCGGTACCCCCTCATTCCTGCCCAGGTGACCCCCAAACTAAAAAAAAGCATGTTATTTAAAAAAAAACACTAAAAAAAACAACAACTACTATACAAACTATAAATGGTTAGATAAACAAATTACATGGACCACCCTTTCCAGGGGGGAACCCCATTTTTGGAATTTTAAGGGCTAAAAAGCCTCAAAAGTAAAAAATGTGGTGTGAGGTCCCTCTACCCAGCATAACCAGCCCGAGTGCCAGATATGCAGGGATTGTAGAACAGGATACAGGGGCCAGCCTCTGTGGACCCCTGCCCAGCAGGCTACAAGCTTGCACAGCCTAAATTCTTCTGCCCCCACTGGGCTTTAGGGAGGCAGTTAATGGGGGCCGAGGGGGGTTAATGCCAAGTCACCTACTAGCTGCAGGTGACTTGCCAGCCCCCAAAGCCTTGTGAACTGGGATAGGGGTCTCATAGATACTTACCTCCCATCCACCTGGAGCACTGATCAGTTTGTCTTCTGCTCTCCTGTTGCAGCTGGAAGCATGTTATACCTGCTGGGTGACAGGTAACAAAGGGTCAATTAAAGAACAAATTACATAAGGGCCCCCTTCCCGGGGGACCACATTTTTGGGGGAATTTTAAGGGTTAATAACCCTTAAAATCGAAAATAAAATTTGCGTGAGGTTCTCCCTACCCAGCATAACCAGCCCGGGAACCAGCTATGGGGGCTTGTAAAACAGGATGCAGGGAAAGCTTCTATGGCCCTGGGCTTTGGGAGGCAGGTAATTGGGGGGCAGAGGGGTTAATGGCAAGTCACCCGCTAGCCACAGGTAACTTGCCAGCCCCCGAGCCATGTGATCCCTTACCAGTTCACAAAGGGTTAAATGTAAAAAAAGACACACACAGAATAATTAATTTATTTTTCCACTTGTGTGTCCCCCAGCGATCCTATCCCACGGAGCTCTGATTAAAGCTGCCAGGGGTGATCACTGGATTTGGGGTTGGGGAGGCAGGGGATCACAGCCCCCTACCCCTCCAACCTCCCTCCAGTGATTACCCTCGGCATTTGACAGCTCAGCGCCAGGAGCAAGATGTCACGGTGTGACATAATCCTCCCTGCCCACAATAGGCGGGCGCTAGCGGCGATGGCAGCGGAGAAGGGGGTCTCTTTTGTGTCCTTTCCTCACCGCAGAAGAAGAGGGCCCTATTCTGGGCCCTATTCTGGGCTCTCTACTGGAGTCAGAAGAGCCCAGGGGGGTTTGGAGGACCCCCGTTTGAAGAGGAGACCCGGTCGGATCGAGGGAGGGGTCAGGTAATTCAAGTGAATAACACTGCGCTATACTTTTACAACAATTTGATTCAAATGAAAAATAATAAATATAGCTCCACGTGCAGAACTTCAATCCCACTAATAAGTCACAACGTTAAAAAAGCATAGAGCTGTACTGCATTAAATTCAATTCTTCATTAAAAATCGTTCAATCGATCTTTAAACCAATTTTTGTTCTTCAAAGTCCATCCAATCACTGTGTGTGCCCACCACCAATAATATGCTCTTACCAGATGATGGTATAAGATGCGCCAAATCAAGATATTAATAAATCAATATCCGGTCATTGCATAGATAATAATCTTGAAACCAGCATTGATAGAAAAGTAGTCATTGACTTCCACATATTATTACATGCAAGAGAAAAAGCAAGCCAATAGTGCAACATTGCTAAAAGCTGTTCCCATCTTTATTGAATGTGCCAATAAAACACTCACATTAAAACTGTTAAAATGTCTTTTTTCTTTGTTTTGGCCACTAGCAGGGTGGGTGCCAGATATGTAAAATTTACATAGCTGGCAGTTAATGGTAGGAGAGGCAGCTACACAAAAATATGCAATTCAACAACCTTGAAATCTGTTTTTTATAGTGTTTGCTAATTCAATGTAATTCAGAATATAAGAAAAAGCTCTCCAAAAAATAATTTGATTTTTGAAAATAATTAGTGTGCAAAATAATTCTAGTGATTCAGGTGCCATTGATTGTCTCCATGCATGAGTTAAATTCTGTCTTCCACCATGGAGCCCGTCTACCCACTGTGCCTGGAAAAAGCCCATAGTACACCATAGGGACGCCTATGAACATAAAACTTTGTAAAATGATATTTAAAATAGGCCCCCACAAATATTAGCATAAACATTAAATCTGGGCACACATGTATATATTGGGTGTCACTACTGTTTAATACCACTTGTTTAAACCACTTGGGTGTCACTACTCTTTAATACCACATGCTCAGACCACTTGAGTGTCACTACAATTTAATACTAATTGTTCAGGCCACTTGGGGGTCACTGTTCTATAATACCACTTGACGAAACCACTTGGGTGTCACTACTCTTGTATCAATATGTACACTATGTACTCTAAAATCAATTGTTAATGGAGTATCCACTGGTTCAGGGCTCTTGTGTGTCACTATTGTTTAATACAACTTGTTTAAATCACTTGGATGTCACTACTCTTTAATACCACTTACTCAAACAACTTGGGTGTCACTGCTGTTCAATACCACTTGCTCAAACACTTGTTTGTCACTAATCTTTAATGCCAATTGTTGGTGAAGTATGATATTTTTCAGGGCAACTGTGTGTCTCTACTCTTTAATACCAATTGTTAGTGGGGTATCCACTGATTCAGGGCCCTTAAGGCTCTTTAAAAAATTGTGTGGTGTCCACTGGTTCAGGCACTTGTGTGTTACCAATATTTAATACCAATTGTGCAGGCCATGTGGCGATCACTGCTCTTTAATACAAATTGTTAGTGGAGTACTTGTGTGCCACTACTGTTTAATACCACTTTTTGAAACCATTTGGGTGTCACTACTGTTTAATACCTCTTGTTTAAACCACTTGGGTGTCACTTCTCTTTAATACCACATGCTCAGACCATTTGAGTGTCACTACAATTTAATACCAATTGTTCAGGCCACTTGGGGGTCACTGTTCTTTAATACCACTTGACCAAACCACTTGGGTGTCACTCCTCTTGTATCAATATGTACTCTATGTACTCAATTGTTAATGGAGTATCCACTGGTTTAGGGAACTGGTGTGTCTCTATTGTTTAATACCAATTGTTAGTGTAGTATCAACCAGTTCAGGGCACTAAAGACTATTTTGAAATTTTGTAGTGCCCACTGGTTCAGGGCAATTGTGTGTCACTACAATTTAATACTACTTGCTCAAACCATTTGGGTGTCACTACTCTTTATTACCACTTGCTAAAACCACATTGGTGTCACTACTCTTTTTTACCACTTGCTCAAACAACTTGGGTGTCAATTGCTAATACCAATGTTTGGTGGAGTATTCAATTGTTTAGGGCACTTGTGTGTCACTATGGTTTAATACCAATTGTTAGTGGAGTGTCCATTTGTTCAGGATAGCTAAGGTTAATTTTCCTGTATTTTTTTAATTGTCCATTTTGGGCCGATGTAACCGCAGGTGTCGAACAATGCAGAAAGCAGCAAATAAGGGACAGGTATGTGGTGCTTCTGCTGCTGCTAACAGAGCTGGTGCTGCAGGGAGAGGGCATATTTCATCCTTGCCTGCTACATCTTCCCCTGGTGCAAGCATATTTGTAGGCCCCAATACTGCTGGCAGAGTGTTGAGGCCAGAACAAGTTGAGGCAGTCGTAGATTATATGGCACACAGTGCTACCAGTTCCATGGGATTGTCTATCACCCACTCCACGTCTGCCAAGCATGCTGAGCCACCACAAGTTATGGAGTCACTAAGGTTAGTGACCTAGGTTTCCCAGATACCCAACAACTTATGTAGAAGGATGAGGATGTGGACAGCAGAGCATCATAGGACACCTTTGATGATGTTGAAACCCTAGTGCCGACTGATACAGCTTTCTGCAAGGTTGAGGCTGAGAAGGAGGCTAGCAGGGAGGAGTGGGTGGAAGAGGATGCCAAGGGGGATGATAAGGTCCTATACTTAATGTGGACTGAAGACCATCAGCGTTTGGATGAAGAGTTGGTGGTCATATAACCCCAGGCAGCCAGCAAAAGGAGAACAGTGCAAGCATCAGTCTTTGCGACTACTGCCCACCAAGACCAGGGACTGAGCACACCAAAGCTGCGTCAAAGGATCTCACTAGCGTGGCATTTTTTCAAGCAGTGCACAGGGGACAAACACAGGTCATGTGCAAACTGTGCCAACAGTCGCTGAAGTGAAGGATAACTGCTGATCATCTCTGCACCTCAAGCATGACCAAGCATCTTCACACAAAAATGGGTGAGCTGCAGGAACTGCAGTGGCAAAATAACCTGAAAAACCTACAAACACCTGTGTTTCTGTAAGGAACTTACCTAGCGGTCTGTCCCGCGTCACCTCCGCGCGCTCGCTGGCGGCTCTGCTCCTCCGGCGGCCGCGCCGGGCGGCCGCTCCCTCAGCATCGGGCGCGCCGGCAGCCTCTTCCTCCTCCTCGGGAGGTGTGCCTGACGGCCGTGCATGTGCTTGCGTGCGTTCCTCTTATGCCCTCCAGCGGCATTCGCCGGGGGCAGGTTTAAAGGGACCGATCCGGGGATCCTCTGCACCTGGGATGCCAGAGCCTGGACAGCCTGGCTGGCCAGGGCGGTCCAGTCTCTGGGGTCGTTCCTATCAGGGGTGAGATTGTGATTTGCACCATTCACTTCACTGTTGCACCAGTTAGCACATTCCCTTTCCCATTGGCCAGTCACCATTTAAATATTTTCCTGCCCAGATCACCAGTGCCCGTTATAGACATTTCTACCTTGGGTGTGCTCTTGAATTTCGTCTCAGTGTTTTTGATCAGGCTTCGTCCTTGACTACGCTTGCCCGCTGCCTGCATCGACCTTCTGCCTGTCTGACTTCGCTTCTGCCTTACCCCTTGGAAAGCGCGCTTCTGTGACCACCTGGCCTTGACCCCTTGCCAGTCCTGACTACTCGTTGCCTAGCCCCTTGGTTTTGACGTTTTTGGACTTTTGTCGCATGTACTCCTGTTTTGGGATACCCCGCAGTTTATCCGTCTTTATTGTAAGCCAGCAATCTTTGCGCCAGTAAGTCCTGGGGGCAACCGAGTCTGGAGAGGCATAACCCATGTCTCCAGCAAGCGGGGGCTTGTCTATAGGCACAAGAGGCGGTGGAGATTGGGAATTGTTGGCTCACGAGAGAAGGGTGTTCGGCGGTCCCTGACAGTTTCACCCTGCTGCTTCCATTGTGTCAGCCTCTAGCACTACCTCCCCAACAACAGGGCTTCCTTTCTCCCCCAAAGGGAGGATGTGGGAACCCCAACACTTCCACCATCATCACCAAGCCTCTCCCACCATCCTCAGCTTTCCAGCGGAAGTTGGACCCATCCCACCCACGAGCCCTGGCCCTGAATACAAGATTTCCAAATTGCTGGCCTTTGAAATGCTCCCATTCCGCCTGGTGAAGATGGACAGTTTTAAAGATCTGATGGTGGCAGATGTTCCACATTACACCGATCGCAGCGCTACTACTTTTCTCACCAGGCCATCTCTGCCCTGCAACAGGTTGTGGAAATAATAAGATGTACACTGGGCAATGCCATCAGTTCTAGAGTCCACATCACCACTGACACTCAGACAAGTAAACATGATATGTCTAAGTGCCCACTGGGTCAATGTAATGGTGTCTGGGACTGAGGGGGGCAGCACTGTGGAACATATCCTTCCACCACTCAAGATTGCTGGAAATCAGTTAGTGCTTTCTGTTGCCCCCTCCTCCTACTCTGCTTCCTCCTCGGCTTCCTCCTCAAGCAGTCAGCACAGCCCCTGCACTACCAATTTGAGCACTGCCATGGGGAAACGGAAGCATGCTGTGCTAAAACACATCTGTCTGGGCAAAAGACTGAACACTGTCCAGGAGCTGTGGACCGGCATCCAGAAGCAGACAGATGAGTGTCTGGTGCATGTGCTCAACTTGGTGGTGCAGAGCTTTCTGGCTCATAATCCAGACATGCCGGAGCTGCTGCATAAAGTGAGTAGCATACATTGCCTGCTGGAAAACATCCTTCAGGCCATGTTGGAAGATGTGATGGAAGCAGAGAAGGAGGAAGGCCCATTTTCCCAGGCATCAGGGGAGTGCACATGTGGTTCACAGGGAGGTTTGCTGGGCCAGGTACACCACTGTCCAGCAAGCAGACAGTTTTGGAGGATTCAGAGGATTCAGAGGGGGAGAAGGACTTTCTCTCACAGTAGGCTGCCACCCAGTGCAGCTCACGGGCATCACTAGAGTGTGGCTGGAGGGAGGAAAAGAAGGAGACACCTGACACTGAGGACAGCTTCTCCTTGACTCAGGGCAGCCTGGCTCACATGAGCCATTACATGCTCCAGTGCCTGTGCCATGACTGCAGAGTTACCCGCATAGTTACCAGCCTGTTTTATGCAGGGCGATCGCCCAGGTGCCCCCCCCCCCCCAGTTTGGCTTCTAACACCCATAAAAAATTAAAGTTTTTGGGGGCAAATCAAAATGTAAAAAATAAATATCAGTAGCCTTACCTTACATTGTGTTATTTTATTGTTGTCCTTCCTCCCCTGTCTGTCTCTGTAGTTATGAAATGACTACCTCATTCAGCTTTGAATCACCGGCCCACTGACCTGGTTCTTCAATCAACCCTTAGTGAACAGAGAATGGAAACACGCCCCCACTCCCTCCCCAGGCGTCTTGATTGGCTACCTCTCTGTGCAGCTCTGAAACCCGACTTTGACAGATCTGCTCATCCCTAGTGTTAACATTCCAGTCACCGGTGATCCCCATAGTTTTCTTTTTAGATGAACATTCTGCTAAGCAGGGTGGGCATTTGGAGCGAGTTTCCTTCAACTTTCTTTTCCACATTTCATCCATCTTTCCTTCTTTTTCACATTCCCTCAATCTTTCTCTTTTCCACATCCCCTCCATCTTTCTCTCTTTTCCACAATCTCCTGCTCAATTTCTTATTTCCTCATTTCCTCTGCCTCCCTCATACACTACTTCCTCCTGCTCTTTTTCACATTTGCTCCATATTTCTCTCATTTTCGCATTCTCTCTGTCTCCTCTTTTTTACATTTCCTTCTTCTTCTCAATTCTGCACTCCCCTTTTCAGATTTTTTCCTTAAAGTGGACCAAAACCTCCCCTGGAGTCTATGAGATTCCAGGGCAGGCATACTCGTTCCCCCTGGGGCATCCAGATTCGGGATGGCCCACTGTGTCAAACCCCCTAGGTTGCCTGAAAACTCACCTTTGTTCCTGATCCAGCGCATGCATGAGCAACGGGCACCTCCCCGCTATGCCTTTAGGGCACATGCCTTGACTAGGCATTTGTGAATGGCCGGTGTGGGCACGCTCCCTGTTAAAGGGTAGGGGGGGGATGTGGCCGCCAGCACGCTCAGAACCGCTCGCCTTAGACGAGCTCTTGGATGAAGGAGCGGGAGCGGATCCGAGTGTGCTGACTGGACGAGAGGTAGGACAGAGGACAGGTGAGTGAGATCAGGCAACCTGGGGGGTTTCAGACAGTGAGACATCCCTGATCAGGATGCCTGGGGCGAAATAAAGACCAGAACCAATGATAGTCAAAATCCTGGGTTTTGGTCCACTTTAATCTCTCTCCCTCTTTTTTTCATTATCTTAGTAGTCTCACCTTCACTTTACCTCTACCCTTCATCTCATACGTTCTCTGCCGACCTCTATTGCTGTTTGAATATGATTGTACTGTATGTGTGTTTGTGGGACACTGACTCCCTGCATAGGATGTCTCTTAACCTACTGCTCACTCAACACATTAGGGTTACAAACAGGAAAAAACTCTTTATTTCTAAGAAATGTGTCTGAAATGTCTGTGAGTTTACTAAACCCATTGGAATTACATCATATGCCGATCTTGAAGTTACATCATATGCCGATCTTGAAGTGAGTAAAGCCAATCAAAGTCAGATAAGGCAGAATGCATTTTAAAGTGACTGTTCAGCCAATGTGTACCACCACCCCCATCCCACCTCTCTTAACAGCAAATAAAGGTAAAAATAATCAACCACAAGCGTGATGCTGGGTGTCTGAATACTAATGGAAGCTTGAGGTTGTACAGCTCTGATTCCACTACCAAAGCCAGAACACGGGGAGGCCGATTCATTAATAGCGGCAGGTAGCGACAGTTGAGCGACTG
Source organism: Gastrophryne carolinensis (assembly GCA_027917425.1). Lineage (NCBI taxonomy): Eukaryota > Metazoa > Chordata > Amphibia > Anura > Microhylidae > Gastrophryne > Gastrophryne carolinensis. The sequence goes on along the minus strand of CM051235.1, from coordinate 337,281,709 downwards.
TAGCGTTATTTTCACAGCACCCGCTAGTATTCGCTGTGCTTGGCCGTTGTTCGGCAGTTGATAGCGACTCAGTCGGTGTGCAGTAATGTTGAATATTGGGTGATGAGTCGCTATTTGACAGGTTCCGCGCTGTATGGGAGCGCATGATAGCGCCTGGCCATAGCGAACGGCTCCCAGCATATTCATTAACAAATCACGCTCAAAAAATTCTCGCGCAGGGAAATGCATGTTTAAACCCCAGAGCGCTGGCGGCGATGGGTTAAAAGTAGTTTTTTACCCCCCAAACAACCATATTTTTGGAAACCAAAAAAAAACAAGTTATTAAAAACATTTTGTAATATGAATACATTAATATCAGACCTGTAATATCAATTCTGCACAATTTTTTTTTTTTTTTTTTTTTACCTTAAAAAAATATCTAACATGGCAGAAGTGGTCACAGAATTTTTCACATTTAAAAAAAAAAAAACATTAATAACAATTAATTATGAATATTTAAAGATTGTTCCATTGAAATGCATTGGAGAGCGCCAGGTAGCGAGAGGTCATACCTGTCGCTGTTCAAGGTCGGACGCTGGCGCTGTGGGCTGAGGCTGGAAAAATGATGAATGATTCGCTATCTGGCGCTATCTCAGTCGCTAAGCAGGATCGGCTTGATAAATGTGTGATTGTGGTGGGGAGCCGGCGTTCTCGTGGCGGTGCCCGTCATTACCGGTCGCTCACCAGTCGCTACCTGTCGCTATCCCTTGTTAAATAAGGGCCTTAGTTTGACTAACTGCTTAGTCAGCCAATCAGTAAGGCAGCAGTTCCACTGCTGTTCAATGACTGGCTGATTAACAGTTAATCAGGATCAGTGCTGCAGCTTACCTGGCAGCAGCAGCCTCAAAATAGTGAACTAGCAGAGCTCCAAGTGAGTATTTTATTTACCCTCCAAATGCGTCCCTCCATTTTAAATTACATTTATAACTGTGCTATATCTCCAGTAATTGGATGCCCTCAGAATAGAAGGCGACTTCTTACTGCTGCTGGAACCCTGTTACTGCTTTTTTGACTGCATTGTCATCAGGAATACATTGCCTATTCATACATGTCTTACATGTACAAAAGAGAAAGTAATCTCTGGGAGGCAGGTCTGGATTGTAGGGTGGATAGTTAAGCTCCATGAAGCCACATTTCTATTGCAGCCTATGATTTGCAAAACTTGTGAGCTGGGGCAGTGTCACAAAGCAGCAACACACCTGACGAAATCTCCTAGAGTATTTCTCTAGATGTCTAGGAGTAATTGTTGTCTTGTGTGGAATTAATAAACATATAATCTATAAAAACACCTTTTGTATCCCCAAAAACGCCATGCTGGCGGGTGGCCTGAATGTACCCCGGCCCTATTACCTGCACTATTAATGGCAAAAGAGGAAGTAGTGGCCTAAAGGTAAGGGAGCGGACTTGTGACCGGAGGGTGGCACTCACTCACACTGTGTTAAATGCAGAGGAAGAATTCCTGTGTGTGCAATACAAAGTATACAATGGAAGATCAATGGGAGGCCAGGGCACAGGGGCCCGGCCAAGGCCCCTTGGCTCTAGGCTTACCAGCCCTTATGCTTGGTGTGCTGGGCTGGTATTTTTTAAAAATGTGCTTTACATTTAAAAAGACCCACTCATTTACAGCAGCCTAAAGGAACCTCTGCACCCTGCCCCCCCCCCCAAACACACACACACACACAGCAGCCCTCTAGCGCTTACATTGACCATTTGTCATATGTAGTAAGAAGCAAGGGAATAGCTGGAGGAGGCACTACCTCAGGTGCAGAAGGTCAGGGTAGTGCCAAAGGAGGACCTAAGCACAGATGGGGGCACCAATTCGAATCTTTGCCCCAGGTGTCAGAAAGCCTAGCTACTTATCTGGTAGGAAGTTGCATCATCACTATATACAGCACTCATTCTTTCGAGGATTTCTTTAGGTTTCTTTTCTTTGTAAGCAATTCAATCATGGAACAAAACCCTAATTTTCTTTGTAGACCCACACTGTACTGCATTTGCCATCCTGTCACTTCCAGTGCCTTCATCAGACTGATCTGCTACTTTGTTTGTGTTGCACTCAACCTGCACAGACAAGCCCAGCTCTCTGACATGGGGTAACTTATTAAACACCCCTCTCCAATTTATTCTTAGAGGCCGATTCATCAATAGCGCCAGGTAGCGACAGATGAGCGACTGTAGCGTGATTTTTTCAGCGCCAGCCAGTATTCGCTGTGCTTGGCCGGCATTAGCTTGATGACAGCGACTCAGTCGGTGTGCGGTAATGTTGAATACGGGCTGGGGGGTCGCTGTTTAACAGGTCCAGCGTTGTATGTGAGCGCCTGACAACGAATGGCCAGAGCGAACGGCTAGCTTCATATTCATCAACAAATCACGCTCCGAATGTGCTGTCGCTGTCCATTCCTTGTTTAAACCCCAGAGCGCTGGCGGCGATGGGTATTAACTAGTTTTTAACCCCTAAACAACCATATTTTTGGAATGTAACATTATACATGTTTTTAGAATCATTTTGTAATATGAATACATTAATCTCAGACCTGTTAGATCAATTCTGCACATTTTTTTTTTTTTTTTTTGACTTAAAAATAAATCCTAACATTGCAGAAGTGTTCTCCGATTTTTTGACATTAAAAAAAAAAAAAAAAAAATTATTACCAATTAATCATGAATTATTATAGATTGCTCCATTGAAATGCATTGGACATCGCCAGGGAGCGACAGCTCATACCTGGCGCTGTGAGGGAATTTGCAGCGGCGCTGTTCGGTCCAGGCGGCTTCATGATGAATGCCGCGCTAGCCGTCGCTCTCGCCGGCGCTAGCCTCATTTTGCTTGATAAATGCGTCATTGTGACCGCCGCCGGGCGTACTTGAGTCGGTAGTCGCCGTTAGCTGCCGCTACCTGGCGCTCGACAGACACTACCTGGCGCTATCGCTTGATGAATAAGGGCCTTAGTCATGTATATTTACTATTTCTTGGTTCTAATCTGAAAAGAAAAGCACCTCTGAAAAAATGCACATATAGAAACCTCTGAATGTGCATCGGGGAGGCTGATTCATCATTAGCGGCAAGTAGCGACAGATGAGCGTCTGTAGCAGGCATTTTCAGAGCGCCCGCTAGTAGTCACTGTGACTCAGTCGCTGTTCAGTAATGTTGAATACATTGTGAGGAGTCGCTATTTGACCAGTACAGTGCTGTATGGGAGCGCATGTTAGCGACTGCTCATAGCGACCGACTCACACCATATTCAGCAAAAAACAGCCTCACAAATCCCTGGCGCTGAAAAATACTTGTTTGAAGCCCAGAGCGCAGGAGGCGGTGTGTTTAAAGTGTGTTTTTCAGCATCTATCCACTAGTAACAAAGCGAAAACATATGGAATTACATTGTAGCAACATAGTAACATGAACACTTTAATGCCAGACCTGTAATGTCATTTCTGAAGAAATATATAAAAAATGAAAAAATTATGAAAAAACTGCTTTTTCAATGCCAGAAGAGGTCAAATAATTATTTGTGATTTTTTTGAAAAAAAAAAAAACCCGTTTAATGAGAAGAAAAGGATCATCCATTGAAATGTATGGGAGAGCGGCAGGTAGCGAGAGGTCATACCTGGCGCCGTGCAAGGCTGAACGCTGGCGCTGTTCGCTGAGGCTGTGAAAATGATGAATCAGACGCTACATGGCGCTATCCCAGTCGCTAAACAGATTCTGCTTGATAAATGTGTAATTGCGTGCCGCGTCCGGCGTTCACCAGTCGCTATCAGTCGCTACCTCTCATTAACCAGGCGCTACCTGACGCTATCCCTTCTTAAATAAGGGCCTTAGATTACTTTAGTACAAATGGTAGTAACCCAGCATGCTGGCACCTAGACAGAACATGTTTAAGAGGTGTCAATTCCTCCCTAATCGTACGGTCACTGGTGTGTTGGAGTTTCTATTTTTTACACTAATATGCTTTAAAGGAAAACTTCCCTTTTGTCAGGTTTTGTTCGGCCTTATTGTATTCCTCCTTTGGAATGTAAAAGAAACATTTGTGTTAGGATTGTTAGGATGATGTTTCCATGATTCTCATATTCCTGGGGCTCGGTTTTGCTACAGTGGAAGTGGTTTTCATGGCCTTGTGTAAAAACAATGGACTACAAGTCCCACAATTCTTCCAAGGTAACAGGTGAACTCTTTAGCAGCTGAGAACCTGGTCATTAACTATTTTGCTACTGAACACAAGACTGTGATCCTTCCAAACTGAAGAGGTTGAATTTCAGAAGACTGGGTTAAACGTGTCACCCATGCCTTAGCCATGATATGCCATGTGACCCATGCCTTAGCCAATCATATGGTTAGCAAGCTAAAATTAGATAGTCTATGATATGTACTCAAAATCACAACTTTGGTGTACATAGCTAAGGTAATGACATTGTTACTATGGAAAACAGTTTTCTTTTATAACACAGAAATGCAAACAAATAAAAAAATAATAGATAAGCTTAGCGCATTAAATGCATCATTTTGCCACAATAATGGAACATTGTAAAAAGGGGAATTAGCCTTTAGGGACAAGCAGCTATCCTTCTGAGAGCTGCCACCGTCTGGACTTTTGTATGGAGTGAGCTGAGCTTTTTTCTTTTTTGTACCACAGTTAGTATTTTGCTTTTTATTGTGCAAAACACTGTTCGCTTGGCCCTAGACTCTAGGACCATGTAATTCCATTTATTTGGGGCGTCCCAATTATGTAAGCCCCGTAGTAAGAAACTCCCTAGTTTACCCTGAGTATTTCCCCTCCAAAGTGAGGGGGGGGGATAACTGTGCATCTTATAGAGCAAATGTGAGGCTGGTAAAGTAAGTCCACTGACCTTACTGACGGTCATCTTCCCACAGTCCTGGTTCCAGCTGGCAGGTGGGCGTGGCCAGTGCATCGCCTCAGCAATTAACACAAGACGAACACGGGGCCCCTGTTATACGTAAAGATAAAACGCGGCACGAGGCCGGCACACCACACTCACAACCCCCCAGCCGCACTCTTTCCCCTCTCATTACACGTCCAGGAAAGCAGAGGCCCCTCCAGGAAAGCAGGGGCCCGCTCAGCATGTTGGTGCAGTGTCCTGAGGGGCCCCTGCTTTCCTGGACGTGTAATGAGAGGGGAAAGAGTGCGGCTGGGGGGTTGTGAGTGCGGTGTGCCGGCCTCGTGCCGCGTTTTATCTTTACGTATAACAGGGGCCCCGTGATCGTCTTGTGTTAATTGCTGAAGTGTTGCTTACTTATTATTATTAGCATATATACTGCCAGTGCATCGCCAACAATGAATGGCTGGCTCAGTGCGGCAAATAAAATCTCGATGGACAAGCACCACTATGGGGGATCCTGGGGATACACACACAGGAACAAATTCTTGGGTCTTGTTCCTCTTTAACATGCTGAAATGACTAAAATGACAGTAAACTAGCAAAATCTTTAGCCGCAGGGGTATTGTTAGAATGTTATCAAAAGGATATTTTTTATTTTTTATTATTTTGTCTATATGTATTTATTAAACACATTTATTTTTTATAGCTGTGAACCTCATGTGAGACTTCTACATGAAAGAGAAATGATGATCCTTGTGTACTAAGAGGCCGATTCATTAATAGCGCCAGGTAGCGACAGATGAGCGACTGTAGCGTGATTTTTTCAGCGCCAGCCAGTATTCGCTGTGCTTGGCCGGCGTTAGCTTGATGACAGCGACTCAGTCGGTGTGCGGTAATGTTGAATACGGGCTGGGGGGTCGCTGTTTCACAGGTCCAGCGTTGTATGTGAGCGCCTGACAACGAATGGCCAGAGCGAACGGCTAGCTTCATATTCATCAACAAATCACGCTCCGAATGTGCTGTCGCTGTCCATTCCTTGTTTAAACCCCAGAGCGCTGGCGGCGATGTGTATTAACTAGTTTTTAACCCCTAAACAACCATATTTTGTGAATGTAACATTATACATGTTTTTAGAATCATTTTGTAATATGAATACATTAATCTCAGACCTGTTAGATCAATTCTGCACATTTTTTTTTTAATTTTTTTTTTTACTTAAAAATAAATCCTAACATTGCAGAAGTGGTCTCCGATTTTTTGACATTAAAAAAAAAAAAAAAAAAAATAATACCAACTAATTATGATTAATTATAGATTGCTCCATTGAAATGCATTGGACATCGCCAGGGAGCGACAGCTCATACCTGGCGCTGTGAGGGAATTTGCAGCGGCGCTGTTCGGTCCAGGCGGCTTCATGATGAATGCCGCGCTAGCCGTCGCTCTCGCCGGCGCTAGCCTCATTTTGCTTGATAAATGCGTCATTGTGGCCGCCGCCGGGCGTACTTGAGTCGGTAGTCGCCGTTAGCTGCCGCTACCTGGCGCTCGTCAGACACTACCTGGCGCTATCGCTTGATGAATAAGGGCATAAGGTGATATGATGATCAGGAGAGAACATAACGTGCAATCAGCATTGTTATTTTAATTATTTAAACGATTGGTATGCTGTACTTTGTATCTAAACTTTAATACAAATGACTTAAACCTAAAAGCCAAATGTCTTTGGTGCCTTATTGTATTATGATCAGTGTTATGTGGTGTTTACTATATGAGCACTATTATGTGCACTGTATGCTGGCCAGATATCGGCAGATAAGCGTCTGTATAGCGGCGCTTAGAGCGACCACTAGTAGACCCTGTAAGTGGGTATCGGGCACTGTAACATAGCGCATCAGTCGCTGTAGTAACCCGCCGGCATTGATGAATGTGATGTATGATGGCCACTCTAACACCAGTACATCGCTGCAGGGAGCGAGAGGTAGCGCCAGCTCATTGCGACCGACTCTCGCCGCTCCACAACAAAAAACTACACACACACAGCGGCGGCACTTTGGATCTGGTCGCTATAGCATGGAGCGCCAGACGCTGTGCGATTAAAGTCTGTTTTTAAACACATATCCACCAGTAACAAAGCGAAAAAAAACACATGGAATGACATTGTAACATTGTGACATTAACACTTTAATGCCAGACCTGTAATGACAATTCTGCATAAAAATATAAAAAATCAAAAAAGTTTTCAAAAATGACGTTTTCTAGGCCAGGAGAGGTCACACAATAATTTTAGAGGAAAAAATGTAAAAAAAACCTTGTTTAAACAGAAGAAAAGGAACGTCCATTGAAATGTATGGGAGAATGACACTAAGCGAAAAGTAATACCTGGAAGCTGGAGCGCTGGCGCTATACGCTGAGCCACCTGTAATGATGAATGGTACACTACATGGCGCTGTTAGAGTCGCTCACCAGATTCACTTTCATAAATGTGGTTTTGCGTACAGCGCCCGGCGTTCACCAGACGCTGCCTGCTGCTATGAGGCACTACCTGGCGCTATCCCTTGATGAATAAACCCCTAACCTCAGCCCGAGGCCTGGTCTTATTAAAGCATTGCTTTTAGCCTAATCACTGATAGGACACCAATAAAGATCTCAGGAGAACAGATCACTAACACAAACACATTGGGCTACTAAAAGTAAGGCATTTGTAAAGTGTGGGTTCTTCCCTGTGGAGGTTTCCTCAGACAATCTATGACCAGGATATTTCTCATATGCTGATACTGTAGGTAATGTTTAGACACAAGTAACTTCCTAGCACTGTTTTGTAACATGAGTAAACACTTGGATCTTGCTGAGTGAGACAGGGCTGAAAATGTCTGTGACAGAAGTAATTGTGACTCATACAAATGTGCTGGATTACACAGCAAACACTGATTCACAATATCATTGTGTCGCATCACACAGGGGACCACTGACTCATTACATTATGTCTGCACACAAACAGATGACTTGCTGAGGTGCTGACCTTCATACAGTGCCAGGGGTTTCTCAAGGCCAAGTATGGAAGATGAAGATGGTAGATGTCCCTTGTAGGCAGACAGGTAAGCCTATACAGTAGCTTCCATGGAATCTAGAAGGAAATTCATGGACCCACAGCACGGCCCATTGGAAAGGCACATTAGCAAAGAAGAATGTTCCAGTTCGGGCACCCATTAAAAGAAGTGTTTAAGCAAATCTTTCAAATTGTGTCCAATTACATCCAAACCATGCAACTGTAAAGCAGCATTATATCCATGACGCGTTTCGAACTTTGTTCAACCCTTCATTTCATATAATCATATAATGGCACATGATATGAGCTTTCCCTTAATAATATGAACAATGTTGGCTCCACCAATCGGAGGCCAGAAGAATCACCCAAATAGGACAGCCTAGCTGCAGCTCTAGACCCTTTGCTGAAGTGTCTTTCTTCATTGAGGCATTGCAACACAACATGAGTGACCATGCCATGTGTGTGGGCCACATGTAAATGTAAGCTCTACTGGAACACAAACTAGATGGCGGGAGCACAATTAAGGAAGGACAAACTCACACCCAGGAAAGGGAACAGAACCAGGATCAGGAAAAGTGAGTATGGCCCAGGAAGGAGCACATCACCCACAGACCCACACCCAAGCAGACTGCCTGCAGGGAAGGAAGAAGACCAACTATGTAACATATAAGTATATGTATACATTCAAATATCAGATATCACCAAAACCGCTATGAAATATGAAATAAAATAAATATGGTATAGTATATAATATTTAATGTAAATACAAATAAATAAATATGTTTGTTTAATAAGTGTATCAAGCAGAGCACCATATGGTAGATGCTAGACACCAAAAAACACTAGCAAAACTAAAGCAAATAAAATAAATAAATCAAGACAAAAAGAAAAAAAAAGCAGCATTGATAAATGTGATGTCTGGAGGGAGCTGTAGAAGCACTCTTCCTCAATCAATGCATATGTAGAGCCCCGAGGAAAAGCCGCCCAGAGCAACGCCACATATAACAACAGAATGGAACCAAAGAAATGCTATACACGAACCGCACCAGTCTAAATATCAAAGGGTGTGCTCTCTATCCCTGGTGCTAAAGAACCACAAAAAGAAAATTTGAATATCGGGTCCCCACACATATAACAACAGGATAACGCTGCAACGAAGATAGGTAGCGCCAATTTAGTGCATCCGGCACTCAGCGCTGAAGCCAATATTTAAGAAAATCAAACCCAAAACCAGCGCTGGCGCTCTAAAACTGGACGCTGTATGAAAAAAATCTGTTGTTCAACACATATACACCAGCACCAGAGAGAAAACACATAGAGGCCAATTCAGTAATAGTGCCAGGTAGCGACAGATGAGCGCCAGTAGCGTGATTTTCACAGCGCCCGCTAGTATTCGCTGTGCTTGGCCGTTGTTCGCTTGTTGACAGCGACTCAGTCGGTGTGCGGTAATGTTGAATATTGGGTGAGGAGTCGCTATTTGACAGGTTCCGCGCTGTATGGGTGCGCCTGACAGCGAATGGCCAGAGTGAACGTATATTCATTAACAAATCACGCTCAAAAAATTCTCGCGCAGTGAAATGCATGTTTAAACCCCAGAGCGCTGGCGGCGATGGGTTAAAAGTAGTTTTTTAACCCCCAAACAACCATATTTTTTGATTACAAAATTAAACAAGTTTTTCTAAACATTTTGTAATATGAATACATTAATATCAGACCTGTAATATCAATTCTGCACAAATTTTTTTTTTTTTTTTTACCTTAAAAAAAAAATCTAACATTGCCGAAGTGGTCACAGAATTTTTGACATTTAAAAAAATAAAAAAAACAATCATATCAATGAATTATGAATATTTAAAGATTGCTCCATTGAAATGCATTGGAGAGCGCAGGTAGCGAGAGGTCATACCTGGCGCTGTGACGGGATTAGCAGCGGCGCTGTTCGTTGCAGTCCGCTACATGATGAATCCCGCCCTAGCTGATGCTCTCGCCGGCGCTATCCTCATTTAGTGTGATAAATGCGTGATTGTGTCGGTAGCCGCCGATAGCTAGCGCTACCTGGCGCTAGTGAGACACTACCTGGCGCTATCCCTTGATAAATAAGGCCCTTAGAATAACATTGTTTTAACACTGCAATGGCCAACCTGCACATACAATTCTGCATAAAAACAATCAAAATATAACAATATAAGTGGTTGGTTGCTGGGCAGGAGAGGTCACACAATGATTTGATCCTAAAATTGAGAAAAATAATAAATTAAAACGCTATTTATACACAAGCAAAAAACACCATTGAAATGTATGGGATAACGCTACTGAGCGACAGGTGCTACATGGCGCCACTGAACATACAACACCGGCGCTTTACACTGAGCCACCGCTAGTAGTAATACATGTGACACTACATGACGCTATTAGAGGCGCTCACCAGATTGACTTTCATATATATGGTTTTCATATACTGCGTGCAGCGTTCACTTGATGCTACGTGGCGGTACGTGGCACTACTTGGTGTTAGCGTTTCTTAAATAACCCTCCTAATGTATGTCAGTGAATGGAGAGGTGCTGGCAATAAGGCACAGGGCCTGCTGTGGACTACTTTGACGCTAGCAGGCGTTGTGCCAAACGCTAATTAATTAGCTTTGATTGTTGCACTATGGTACTGGCCGGCCCTGCCAGCTGATTAACCCAGCGCCAGTGAGCGCCATTTTGTAGTGCGATTTTTCGCAGCATATTTATGATTTTCTTCCTCCTTGAAATCTTTGGTGCTGTATTTTCCGGTCCTGATCGGTGTTTCGTCATTACAGTTACAAGAAATCACTGCTGATGACAAAGGGGACAAACTTTACAGTGGGTTTAGGCTGTGTTTTAGTTGTCCTTTTCCATATTACACATTGTTATGCAAAAGAAGCCATTTCAATCAGTTTTAATAACATAAAACAACAACTTGGAACATCTAGGTTCTGTGTTTCAATTATTGACAAGTCCCAATGCAAGTTCTGGACAAATACATGTGTTTAATATAATAAAAGTATTAAATACTTCAGTTCAGTTCTGCCAATTGTGCTCTATGGGATCTTGAGCTACAGCACAAGGTTTCATCTGGCGCTGCATCAACCAAAGCCCCAGGTGCTGAATCATTTTCGGCGCTATAGTTAAATAAGATGCTGGCCGGTGGCTGCATTGGTGTTAGAATTTCAGTTGTTATAGCTGACTCCGCGTGCTTCAGAGGCCAAAGAAATGGTGCTGTGTGGCATTGACGCTTCTTAAGTAAGGCTCAGAATCTTCCTAAAACCCATTTTTTTAAATAAGGTATTTACCTAGTGAAATGTAAAGCCATAATGGATGTTCTAAGCAACAGCTTCTCTTTTCTTGTTGCACAAATTAGGCTTACTGATATAAAGGCGCTATATCGTGAAATTGTGTATTAAAAATTCATATAAAGATGTCAGCTAATGCCCGCCAAGCTTGTGGTTTTTTTCTCCTAGTAGGAATAAAATCCAGGGATGCCAAGTTTCTGAGTGTATCAGGGGTTCTTCCAGAATGTCCACTCAACTCACCTTTCCAACGTTCACTCCGGCACATGTGTCTGCTCTTGTCCTATCAGCGCATTATGCTGTTCATATTAATGAAATAAAACTGTTGTTTTTAAATTGAGCGACGGCATAGGGAGCAGAGACGACCGCATCCCCGGTTTCCCTGCAAATTGCAGGCTCCTCCGCACCTGGATTAACTGAATGGCTGGGCACGGGAGTGTGCACGGCCACAGGGATGCCAGGGGTGCAGCCGCGGCCCACAATCCTGACGACCAGCCCACTTCAAGGGGTTCACACTGTGGGGCATCTGAAATCGGGATGCCCCAGAGACACCTAGTGTCCCGTTGATTGGTCCACTTGTGTACATATTTGTATGCGGTGACATGTCTACTACTGAAATGCTAATTTGTGTCAAAGACTGTACATCCATAAATTGTAGCTTAGACCATGTATATAGATGAATATCAAAGAAAGTGTGCCGGAGGGCATGCGCATAGTGGCCACTTTAGCTTAGAAACCCTGAAGCCTTTATGCATGAAGGCCAGTTAGAAATGACCCGCTTTGTGTAACAATGTGTTACTTTAAACACTACAAATGAAATAACAAAGCGCAGGACTTCACAAAGTTAAAGGGACTCCCTCCAACTCTGTTACACCCTAACATTAATTGCAATAACTTCAATAAATAATGAAAAGAGTGTAAACGCAATGAGTAAATGGGTAATGATACACAAGGCAAAGGGCAGTCTATTAAGATATATCAACCACACAGCTGCCAGAAGAACTTACAGTTACAGTTACCATAGTGGCAATACAAAAGGAAGAAGGAACCAGAAGTTAGAAGCCATAGGTACAGTAATATAAAATCCTAGACACATGCAAATCTCTGCACTTGTTCTTCATAAATCTATTTTCAGAAATGACCTGACTCCCTCTTTAATAGGCAGCAGAAGAGCAACCCACATCATGCTGCCCTGCTGTGCATCAGCATTGCTATACTAGAGAACAGAGATGCCCAGGTACTCACCTGTTCCACAATCCAGACATTGGCCTCAATTCACTAAGGCCCTTATTTATGAAGGAATAGCGACAGGTAGCGCCTGGTGAGCGACCGGTAATGACGGGCCCCGCCACGAGAACGCCGGCTCCCCACCACAATCACACATTTATCAAGCCGATCCTGCTTAGCGACTGAGATAGCGCCATATAGCCACTCATTCATCATTATTCCAGCCTCACCCCACAGCGCCAGCGTCCGACCTTGAACAGCGACAGGTATGACCTCTCGCTACCTGGCGCTCTCCAATGCATTTCAATGGAACAATCTTTAAATATTCATAATTAATTGTTATTAATGTTTTTTTTTTTTTAATGTGAAAAATTCTGTGACCACTTCTGCCATGTTAGATAATTTTTTTAAGGGAAAAAAAAAATAATAAAATTTGTGCAGAATTGATATTACAGGTCTGATATTATTGTATTCATATTACTAAATTATTTAAAAATATTTTTTTTTTTTGGTTCCCAAAAATATGGTGGTTTGGGGGTCAAAAAACTACTTTTAACACATCGCCGCCAGCGCTCTGGGGTTTAAACATGCATTTCACAGCGCTTGAATTTTTTGAGCGTGATTTTTTGATGAATCTGGTGGGAGCCAGTTGCTATCATGCGCACCCATACATCGTGGAACCTGTCAAATAGCGACTCGTCATCCCGTATTCAACATTACTGCACACCGACTGAGTCGCTATCAACTACCAAACAACGGCCAAGCACAGCGACTACTAGCGGGCGCTGTGAAAAAAACGCTACAGTCGCTCAACTGTCGCTACCTGCTGCTATTAATGAATCGGCCTCTAAGAATTTCACTGTTAGTGAATCACCAGATAGGAAACACTGAAAGTCAATGGTACTTTTTTTACTCTTGAAAAAGTTATTGAACTTTTTACCCCTTTTTACCTGTAGTACAAAGTGCCATTGACTTTCATTGTCTTCCTATCTGGTGATTCACGAACAGTGACATTCTCGGGCTTTTTTTCTCATGAATTGAATTTTTTACTACCATAAGAGTTATTTTCTAGCCTTTGTGAATCAAGACCATTGATTCAGTAAACTTGCCGTAAAATATATAAGGGGAAATAAGGACCGTTTCCTGCTTTGTTTCAGAAAAACGGATAAAACAAGTTAGAATAATATTTTTTTCTTATTGCAATTTAGCACCATTTTTAGCTGTGTGATTTTTTAAAATAATTTGCACAGCTAAAAATGTGTCAGAATTGCACTAAAAATCATTATACGTTTTATTTCTCACAAAAAAATGTGAGAAGAAACAATTCTCACAGTGTTGAATCGGCCCTATTGTGTGGTTCAATGAAGGGAGAAAGTTATGATTTGCACCAAAAATCATAACTAGGGTGATTTGACAACTTTTTAAATTAGCTTGTTTTTTAAATATTAATGTTTATAATCAATAGACCTTTTTTTACCACCATGCAGTGGATATTTTTTTTTTATATTAATTATGAATAAAGGTTCACATGTAAGTCTTTATAAAGTCCTATAATCAGTGGCTGACTGGGGCTAAAAATCAGCCTGGGATTTTAAGAATACCTGCCCATGACCAACCAGTGGCATCTCTGCTGCTTCCTGGCCAGTCAAGCAGTGTGCTCCAGGACTGAGGCTATTGCCCTTATTCATCAAGCGATAGCGCCAGGTAGTGTCTGACGAGCGCCAGGTCCCGCCAGCTAACGGCGGCTACCGACTCAAGTATGCCCCGCGTCGGCCACAATGACGCATTTATCACGCTAAATGAGGCTAGCGCCGGCGAGAGCGACAGCTACCGCGGGATTCATCATGTAGCCGACTGCAACGAACAGCGCCGCTGCTAATCCCATCACAGCGACAGGTATGACCTGGCGCTCCCTGGCGATGTCCAATGCATTTCAATGGAGCAATCTTTAATTAATCATAATTAATTGCTATTAATGTTTTTTTTTTTTTTAATGTCAAAAATTCTGTGACCACTTCTGCAATGTTAGGATTTTTTTTTAAGGTAAAAAAAAAAAAAAAATGATTTTGTGCAGAATTGATATTACAGGTCTGATATTAATGTATTCATATTACAAAATGTTTATAAAAACTTGTATAATTTTACAATCAAAAAATATGGTTGTTTGGGGGTTAAAAACTATTTTAAATCCATCGCCGGCAGCGCTCTGGGGTTTAAACAAGGAATTCACAGCGCTAAAAAATTCGGAGCGTGATTTGTTAATGAATCTGCAGCAAGCCGTTCGCTCTGGCCATTCGTTGTCAGGCGCACCCATACAACGCTGAACCTGTGAAACAGCGACTCCTAACCCCGTATTCAACATTACCGCACACCGACTGAGTCGCTGTCAACAAGCAAACCCCTGCCAAGCACAGCGAATACTAGCTGGCGCTGTGAAAATCACGCTACTGGCGCTCATCTGTCGCTACCTGGCGCTATTAATGAATCGGCCTCTAAATCATTGAGGGCATGGGCTGGGGTTGCTTGGGTGAGGGGATAGAGTGGTGAAGGGTCTGGGAGTGTTAGTAAAGGTAGTAGCCCACACTGTCCCAAAGCAGTGCGGCCCACCGGACATTTGCCCAGGTCTCCCTATGGCCGCCCCTGCCTATAACGCTCTCTCTTCTTTGAATCACACGTTTTTTCAAACTTACACTCTGCTTTATTCTGAAAAAAATAATTAAATGTTCCTTATTTTTGCAAGATAATTTAGTAAGAGGCCACTCCCAGCACCCTATGCCAGCTTCGAAAGCAAACCGCATTCTAA
This sequence comes from Gastrophryne carolinensis, assembly GCA_027917425.1. Classification (NCBI taxonomy): domain Eukaryota; kingdom Metazoa; phylum Chordata; class Amphibia; order Anura; family Microhylidae; genus Gastrophryne; species Gastrophryne carolinensis. The sequence continues at coordinate 337,266,447 of CM051235.1, read as the reverse complement.
GCTGATCATTTACATGCACGGCAATTTGGGATCCCCCTGCAAATAGGGCACATGAGGGATACAGCCAACACCAATACAGTCCCTGCTACTTGCAGCCAGCTTTTATACATATATTTATAGTGCCCCCCTTGGTGCCTAGTTCTACTGTGGTCAGGAGAGCTGGCAGCACTTTCAATGAAACTGCAATACCCAGCCACACACAAAGACCAGGTACTTTTTCAGCTTCCATGAGCTTTTTGCTTTAACTTCCTAGGGAGGAGGTTGCATATGCTGGATGCAGTCAATAGTTTACTTGGTGCTAAAAAAGGCCTTCCAAAAGACTGATGCTCTTTTTGTGGTTCTGGTAACAGTACCCCAGATTCTGGATTACTATCAGCAAATGGATATTGCTTGTTGTGGAGGGAACCTTTATTATGTATGGATATCACCCCCTCGATTTCCAGTTACAGCTACAGTCAGCTCCTCTCAGGTATTTAGGCCCTTATTTATGAAGGAATAGCGCCAGGTAGCGACTGGTGAGCGACCGGTAATGACGGGCCCCGCCACGAGAACGCCGGCTCCCCACCACAATCACACATTTATCAAGCCAATCCTGCTTAGCGACTGACAGAGCGCCAGATAGCGAATCATTCATCATTATTCCAGCCTCAGCCCACAGCGCCAGCGTCCGACCTTGAACAGCGACAGGTATGACCTCTCGCTACCTGGCGCTCTCCAATACATTTCAATGGAACAATATTTAAATATTCATAATTAATTGTTATTAATTGTTTTTTGTTTTTTTTTTTAATGTGAAAAATTCTGTGACCACTTCTGCCATTTTAGATAATTTTTTTTTTACGGTAAAAAAAAAATAAAAATTGTACAGAATTGATATTACAGGTCTGATATTATTGTATTCATATTACCAAATTATTTAAAAAAATTTTTTTTTTTGGTTTCCAAAAATATGGTTGTTTGGGGGTTAAAAAACTACTTTTAACCCATCGCCGCCAGCGCTCTGGGGTTTAAACATGCATTTTACAGCGCGAGAATTTTTTGAGCGTGATTTTTTAATGAATATGGTGGAAGCCGGTCGCTATGGCCAGTCGCTATCATGCGCTCCCATACAGAGCGGAACCTGTCAAATAGCGACTCCTCACCCAATATTCAACATTACGGCAAACCGACTGAGTCGCTGTCAACTACCGAACAACGGCCAAGCACAGCGACTACTAGCTGGCGCTCTGAAAGTGCCGCTACAGTCGCTCAACTGTCGCTACCTGCCGCTATTAATGAATCGACCTCCCCGATACCAAGCCGTGGTTGATCAAATAGGCAAAGCAGCTACAGTACAGTCACCTGTCCTCCATTTACAAGTTTCACAAGATACGATAGGATAGTTAAGGCCACTTTTTGCTGCATGGATTTGCAATTGTTAATTTAATACCTTGTTCTTCTGACATTGTTGTTGGTGTCAATATTTGTTGCCACTGTTGATGCTAAAATTCTTGCTCTTGGGTACACTGCTTTGAAACATCTTAGTAATGTCTGCTGTTTCTCGCTTGTAACTATAAAGAGAAGGGGCTTTTGGTGTAATCACTGGCGTATAGAAGTGGAGTTGTTCCAGTAAGTTAATACGACTTACTCTGATGGATCACATCCGGTAATTTGGCTTTCCTGGGTTTCGTTCTGTTCCCTGGTGGCATCCTGCATTGGGATGCCCTGCTGTGTGAAACCCTCCAGAAGACCCAGTACAACTCACCTCTTCCACTTTCCTACAGTACATACGCAGGCACACAGCCAATCAGAGCTACCTTCTGTGTTTACATCCTTTAGTGAACGGCTTTCATTGACTTCAATAAGGAGCGTGGTGCCGCATCCCCATCAGGGAGCATGTACAAGCCGCCAGGGATGCAGCAGGGAGCACTCGCCACTAAAAACAATAAGAGTTGCTTGCTGAATTACATAGTCACGGAAGACGGCTCTCATTGGACAAGAGCCTGCTCATGCACTGTTGAGAGAGGTAAGCAATTACCAATGCCATGGGGGGGGGGGGTTACACAGTGGGTTTTGTTCCATTATAAACCATAATGATAAAACACCAGTAAAGCAAATCTATTGTAGCCATTCTCCCTTTCGATAGTACTCTCCCTGGGAGTGGAAAAAAAATAGCTTTTTTCTCTTAGCATGAAATATTGTAGACCCTGTTTTTGGCATTCTATTCCCAGGCTCCTATTTCCGCAGTCCGCAGCCCCACATGAAGGGGTGTACATAGATTTTACAGGGCCCCATAGCAAAAGTCGTAATGGGCCCCCATTATGCAATGAGCGTCAATAAAGTGGCAGCCCCCACTAGGACAGAACACTGACAGTTATTCTTACCTGAATGATCATCCACAGACACATGCATAGGTTGCATGGGATCCCCTGCTTCCCTCTGGTGGCTGTGTGCGAGCACACCAGCCTGTGTAAAGGGTATGCTGGAGAGGAGCAGTCTAACCCCAGCACGCCATTCAGAGTGAGTGCCGGGATTAAGCAGCTCCCCTCGAGCCGTGCCATTCAAGTAGATGGCTGGTGCATGCAGAGAGAAAGGCAGAGGGTACCATGCAGCCACTGCATGCAATGTGGGATTGCTTGTCAGGGAAGAATAACTGGGGAACCCAGTGCTTTTACACAGTCTGAAATCCCAGAGATCTGCTAATGTGAGAATGCCAACAGCAAGCAAACGTTTTTTGTGGAATCTCTGCCCTGCTCCATGCTGCACCCCCATCTCCACCCTGCTCCATGCTGCAGCCCCATCTCCACCCTGCTCCATGCTGCACCCCCATCTCTGCCCTGCTCCATGCTGCACCTCCATCTCTGCCCTGCTCCATGCTGCACCCCCATCTCCACCCTGCTCCATGCTGCACCCCCATCTCCACCCTGCTCCATGCTGCACCCCCATCTCTGCCCTGTTCCATGCTGCACCCCCATCTCCACCCTGCTCCATGCTGCACCCCCTTCTCCACCCTGCTCCATGCTGCACCCCCATCTCCACCCTGCTCCATGCTGCACCCCCATCTCCACCCTGCTCCATGCTGCACCCCCATCTCCACCCTGCTCCATGCTGCACCCCCATCTCTGCCCTGTTCCATGCTGCACCCCCATCTCCACCCTGCTCCATGCTGCACCCCCTTCTCCACCCTGCTCCATGCTGCACCCCCATCTCCACCCTGCTCCATGCTGCACCCCCATCTCCACCCTGCTCCATGCTGCACCCCCATCTCCACCCTGCTCCATGCTGCACCCCCTTCTCCACCCTGCTCCATGCTGCACCCCCATCTCCAGCCTGCTCCATGCTGCACCCCCATCTCCACCCTGCTCCATGCTGCACCCCCATCTCCACCCTGCTCCATGCTGCACCCCCATCTCCACCCTGCTCCATGCTGCACCCCCATCTCCACCCTGCTCCATGCTGCACCCCCATCTCTGCCCTGTTCCATGCTGCACCTCCATCTCTGCCCTGCTCCATGCCGCACCCCCATCTCCACCCTGCTCCATGCTGCACCCCCATCTCCGCCCTGCTCCATGCTGCACCCCTATCTCTGCCCTGTTCCATGCTGCACCTCCATCTCTGCCCTGCTCCATGCCGCACCCCCATCTCCACCCTGCTCCATGCTGCACCCCCATCTCCGCCCTGCTCCATGCTGCACCCCCATCTCTGCCCTGCTCCATGCTGCACCTCCATCTCTGCCCTGTTCCATGCTGCACCCCTATCTCTGCCCTGTTCCATGCTGCACCCCCATCTCTGCCCTGTTCCATGCTGCACCCCCATCTCTGCACTGCTCCATGCTGCACCCCCATCTCCACCCTGCTCCATGCTGCACCCCCATCTCTGCCCTGTTCCATGCTGCACCCCCATCTCTGCACTGCTCCATGCTGCACCCCCTTCTCCACCCTGCTCCATGCTGCACCCCCATCTCCACCCTGCTCCATGCGGCACCCCCATCTCCACCCTGCTCCATGCTGCACCCCCATCTCCACCCTGCTCCATGCTGCACCCCCATCTCCACCCTGCCCCATGCTGCACCCCCATCTCCACCCTGCTCCATGCTGCACCCCCATCTCCACCATGCTCCATGCTGCACCCCCATCTCCACCCTGCTCCATGCTGCACCCCCATCTCCACCCTGCCCCATGCTGCACCCCCATCTCCACCCTGCTCCATGCTGCACCCCCATCTCCACCATGCTCCATGCTGCACCCCCATCTCCACCCTGCTCCATGCTGCACCCCCATCTCCACCCTGCCCCATGCTGCACCCCCATCTCCACCCTGCCCCATGCTGCACCCCCATCTCCACCATGCTCCATGCTGCACCTCCATCTCTGCCCTGCTCCATGCTGCACCCCCATCTCTGCCCTGCTCCATGCTGCACCCCCATCTCCACCCTGCTCCATGCTGCACCCCCATCTCTGCCCTGCTCCATGCTGCACCCCCATCTCCACCCTGCTCCATGCTGCACCCCCATCTCTGTCCTGCTCCATGCTGCACCTCCATCTTCACCCTGCTCCATGCTGCACCTCTATCTCTGCCCTGCTCCATGCTGCACCTCCATCTCCTCCCTGCTCCATGCTGCACCCCCATCTCTGCCCTGCTCCATGCTGCACCTCCATCTCTGCCCTGCTCCATGCTGCACCCCTATCTCTGCCCTGCTCCATGCTGCACCCCTATCTCTGCCCTGCTCCATGCTGCACCCCCATCTCTGCCCTGCTCCATGCTGCACCCCTATCTCTGCCCTGCTCCATGCTGCACCCCCATCTCCGCCCTGCTCCATGCTGCACCCCCATCTCTGCCCTGCTCCATGCTGCACCCCCATCTCCACCCTGCTCCATGCTGCACCCCCATCTCCACCCTGCTCCATGCTGCACCCCTATCTCTGCCCTGCTCCATGCTGCACCCCCATCTCCGCCCTGCTCCATGCTGCACCCCCATCTCTGCCCTGCTCCATGCTGCACCCCCATCTCCACCCTGCTCCATGCTGCACCCCCATCTCCACCCTGCTCCATGCTGCACCCCCATCTCCACCCTGCTCCATGCTGCACCCCCATCTCCACCCTGCTCCATGCTGCACCTCCATCTCTGCCCTGCTCCATGCTGCACCTCCATCTCTGCCCTGCTCCATGCTGCACCCCCATCTCTGCCCTGCTCCATGCTGCACCCCTATCTCTGCCCTGCTCCATGCTGCACCCCCATCTCTGCCCTGCTCCATGCTGCACCCCTATCTCTGCCCTGCTCCATGCTGCACCCCTATCTCTGCCCTGCTCCATGCTGCACCCCTATCTCTGCCCTGCTCCATGCTGCACCCCTATCTCTGCCCTGCTCCATGCTGCACCCCCATCTCCGCCCTGCTCCATGCTGCACCCCCATCTCTGCCCTGCTCCATGCTGCACCCCCATCTCCACCCTGCTCCATGCTGCACCCCCATCTCCACCCTGCTCCATGCTGCACCCCCATCTCCACCCTGCTCCATGCTGCACCTCCATCTCTGCCCTGCTCCATGCTGCACCTCCATCTCTGCCCTGCTCCATGCTGCACCCCCATCTCTGCCCTGCTCCATGCTGCACCCCTATCTCTGCCCTGCTCCATGCCGCACCCCCATCTCCACCCTGCTCCATGCTGCACCCCCATCTCTGCCCTGCTCCATGCTGCACCCCCATCTCCACCCTGCTCCATGCTGCACCTCCATCTCTGCCCTGCTCCATGCTGCACCCCTATCTCTGCCCTGCTCCATGCTGCACCCCTATCTCTGCCCTGCTCCATGCTGCACCCCCATCTCTGCCCTGCTCCATGCCGCACCCCCATCTCCACCCTGCTCCATGCCGCACCCCCATCTCCACCCTGCTCCATGCTGCACCCCCATCTCCACCCTGCTCCATGCTGCACCCCCATCTCCACCCTGCTCCATGCTGCACCCCCATCTCTGCCCTGCTCCATGCTGCACCCCCATCTCTGCCCTGCTCCATGCTGCACCCCCATCTCTGCCCTGCTCAATGCTGCACCCCTATCTCTGCCCTGCTCCATGCTGCACCCCTATCTCTGCCCTGCTCCATGCTGCACCCCCATCTCCGCCCTGCTCCATGCCGCACCCCCATCTCCACCCTGCTCCATGCCGCACCCCCATCTCCACCCTGCTCCATGCTGCACCCCCATCTCCACCCTGCTCCATGCTGCACCCCCATCTCCACCCTGCTCCATGCCGCACCCCCATCTCCACCCTGCTCCATGCCGCACCCCCATCTCCACCCTGCTCCATGCTGCACCCCCATCTCCACCCTGCTCCATGCTGCACCCCCATCTCCACCCTGCTCCATGCCGCACCCCCATCTCCACCCTGCTCCATGCTGCACTCCCATCTCCACCCTGCTCCATGCTGCACCCCCATCTCCACCCTGCTCCATGCTGCACCCCCATCTCTGCCCTGCTCCATGCTGCACCCCCATCTCCGCCCTGCTCCATGCTGCACCCCCATCTCCGTCCTGCTCCATGCTGCACCCCCATCTCCACCCTGCTCCATGCTGCACCCCCATCTCTGCCCTGCTCCATGCTGCACCCCCATCTCCACCCTGCTCCATGCTGCACCTCCATCTCTGCCCTGCTCCATGCTGCACCCCCATCTCTGCCCTGCTCCATGCTGCACCTCCATCTCTGCCCTGCTCCATGCTGCACCCCCATCTCTGCCCTGCTCCATGCTGCACCCCTATCTCTGCCCTGCTCCATGCTGCACCCCCATCTCTGCCCTGCTCCATGCTGCACCCCCATCTCTGCCCTGCTCCATGCCGCACCCCTATCTCTGCCCTGCTCCATGCCGCACCCCTATCTCTGCCCTGCTCCATGCTGCACCCCTATCTCTGCCCTGCTCCATGCTGCACCCCCATCTCTGCCCTGCTCCATGCTGCACCCCCATCTCTGCCCTGCTCCATGCTGCACCCCTATCTCTGCCCTGCTCCATGCCGCACCCCTATCTCTGCCCTGCTCCATGCCGCACCCCTATCTCTGCCCTGCTCCATGCTGCACCCCCATCTCCACCCTGCTCCATGCTGCACCCCCATCTCCACCCTGCTCCATGCCGCACTCCCATCTCCACCCTGTTCCATGCTGCACCCCCATCTCCACCCTGCTCCATGCTGCACCCCCATCTCCACCCTGCTCCATGCTGCACCCCCATCTCTGCCCTGCTCCATGCTGCACCCCCATCTCCGCCCTGCTCCATGCTGCACCCCCATCTCCGCCCTGCTCCATGCTGCACCCCTATCTCCACCCTGCTCCATGCTGCACCCCCATCTCCACCCTGCTCCATGCTGCACCTCTATCTCTGCCCTGCTCCATGCTGCACCCCCATCTCTGCCCTGCTCCATGCTGCACCCCCATCTCCACCCTGCTCCATGCTGCACCTCTATCTCTGCCCTGCTCCATGCTGCACCCCCATCTCTGCCCCTGCTCCATGCTGCACCCCCATCTCCACCATGCTCCATGCTGCACCTCCATCTCTGCCCTGTTCCATGCTGCACCCCTATCTCTGCCCTGTTCCATGCTGCACTCCTATCTCTGCCCTGTTCCATGCTGCACCCCTATCTCTGCCCTGTTCCATGCTGCACTCCCATCTCTGCCCTGTTCCATGCTGCACCCCCATCTCTGCACTGCTCCATGCTGCACCCCCATCTCCACCCTGCTCCATGCTGCACCCCCATCTCTGCCCTGTTCCATGCTGCACCCCCATCTCTGCACTGCTCCATGCTGCACCCCCTTCTCCACCCTGCTCCATGCTGCACCCCCATCTCCACCCTGCTCCATGCTGCACCCCCATCTCCACCCTGCTCCATGCTGCACCCCCATCTCTGCCCTGCTCCATGCTGCACCCCCTTCTCCACCCTGCTCCATGCTGCACCCCCATCTCCACCCTGCTCCATGCTGCACCCCCATCTCCACCCTGCTCCATGCTGCACCCCCATCTCCACCCTGCCCCATGCTGCACCCCCATCTCCACCCTGCTCCATGCTGCACCCCCATCTCCACCATGCTCCATGCTGCACCTCAATCTCTGCCCTGCTCCATGCTGCACCCCCATCTCTGCCCTGCTCCATGCTGCACCCCCATCTCCACCCTGCTCCATGCTGCACCCCCATCTCTGCCCTGCTCCATGCTGCACCCCATCTCCACCCTGCTCCATTCTGCACCCCCATCTCTGTCCTGCTCCATGCTGCACCTCCATCTTCACCCTGCTCCATGCTGCACCTCTATCTCTGCCCTGCTCCATGCTGCACCTCCATCTCTTCCCTGCTCCATGCTGCACCCCCATCTCTGCCCTGCTCCATGCTGCACCCCCATCTCTGCCCTGCTCCATGCTGCACCCCTATCTCTGCCCTGCTCCATGCTGCACCCCTATCTCTGCCCTGCTCCATGCTGCACCCCCATCTCTGCCCTGCTCCATGCTGCACCCCTATCTCTGCCCTGCTCCATGCTGCACCCCCATCTCCGCCCTGCTCCATGCTGCACCCCCATCTCTGCCCTGCTCCATGCTGCACCCCCATCTCCACCCTGCTCCATGCTGCACCCCCATCTCCACCCTGCTCCATGCTGCACCCCTATCTCTGCCCTGCTCCATGCTGCACCCCCATCTCCGCCCTGCTCCATGCTGCACCCCCATCTCTGCCCTGCTCCATGCTGCACCCCCATCTCCACCCTGCTCCATGCTGCACCCCCATCTCCACCCTGCTCCATGCTGCACCCCCATCTCCACCCTGCTCCATGCTGCACCCCCATCTCCACCCTGCTCCATGCTGCACCTCCATCTCTGCCCTGCTCCATGCTGCACCTCCATCTCTGCCCTGCTCCATGCTGCACCCCCATCTCTGCCCTGCTCCATGCTGCACCCCCATCTCCACCCTGCTCCATGCTGCACCCCTATCTCTGCCCTGCTCCATGCTGCACCCCCATCTCCGCCCTGCTCCATGCTGCACCCCCATCTCTGCCCTGCTCCATGCTGCACCCCCATCTCCACCCTGCTCCATGCTGCACCCCCATCTCCGCCCTGCTCCATGCTGCACCCCCATCTCTGCCCTGCTCCATGCTGCACCCCCATCTCCACCCTGCTCCATGCTGCACCCCCATCTCCACCCTGCTCCATGCTGCACCCCCATCTCCACCCTGCTCCATGCTGCACCCCCATCTCCACCCTGCTCCATGCTGCACCTCCATCTCTGCCCTGCTCCATGCTGCACCTCCATCTCTGCCCTGCTCCATGCTGCACCCCCATCTCTGCCCTGCTCCATGCTGCACCCCTATCTCTGCCCTGCTCCATGCTGCACCCCCATCTCTGCCCTGCTCCATGCTGCACCCCTATCTCTGCCCTGCTCCATGCTGCACCCCTATCTCTGCCCTGCTCCATGCTGCACCCCTATCTCTGCCCTGCTCCATGCTGCACCCCTATCTCTGCCCTGCTCCATGCTGCACCCCTATCTCTGCCCTGCTCCATGCTGCACCCCCATCTCCACCCTGCTCCATGCTGCACCCCCATCTCTGCCCTGCTCCATGCTGCACCCCCATCTCCACCCTGCTCCATGCTGCACCCCCATCTCCACCCTGCTCCATGCTGCACCCCCATCTCCACCCTGCTCCATGCTGCACCTCCATCTCTGCCCTGCTCCATGCTGCACCTCCATCTCTGCCCTGCTCCATGCTGCACCCCCATCTCTGCCCTGCTCCATGCTGCACCCCTATCTCTGCCCTGCTCCATGCCGCACCCCCATCTCCGCCCTGCTCCATGCTGCACCCCCATCTCCACCCTGCTCCATGCTGCACCTCCATCTCTGCCCTGCTCCATGCTGCACCCCTATCTCTGCCCTGCTCCATGCTGCACCCCTATCTCTGCCCTGCTCCATGCTGCACCCCCATCTCTGCCCTGCTCCATGCCGCACCCCCATCTCCACCCTGCTCCATGCCGCACCCCCATCTCCACCCTGCTCCATGCTGCACCCCCATCTCCACCCTGCTCCATGCTGCACCCCCATCTCCACCCTGCTCCATGCCGCACCCCCATCTCCACCCTGCTCCATGCTGCACCCCCATCTCCACCCTGCTCCATGCTGCACCCCCATCTCCACCCTGCTCCATGCTGCACCCCCATCTCCACCCTGCTCCATGCTGCACCCCCATCTCCACCCTGCTCCATGCTGCACCCCCATCTCCACCCTGCTCCATGCTGCACCCCCATCTCTGCCCTGTTCCATGCTGCACCTCCATCTCTGCCCTGCTCCATGCCGCACCCCCATCTCCACCCTGCTCCATGCTGCACCTCCATCTCTGCCCTGTTCCATGCTGCACCCCTATCTCTGCCCTGTTCCATGCTGCACTCCTATCTCTGCCCTGTTCCATGCTGCACCCCTATCTCTGCCCTGTTCCATGCTGCACTCCCATCTCTGCCCTGTTCCATGCTGCACCCCCATCTCTGCACTGCTCCATGCTGCACCCCCATCTCCACCCTGCTCCATGCTGCACCCCCATCTCTGCCCTGTTCCATGCTGCACCCCCATCTCTGCACTGCTCCATGCTGCACCCCCTTCTCCACCCTGCTCCATGCTGCACCCCCATCTCCACCCTGCTCCATGCTGCACCCCCATCTCCACCCTGCTCCATGCTGCACCCCCATCTCTGCCCTGCTCCATGCTGCACCCCCTTCTCCACCCTGCTCTATGCTGCACCCCCATCTCCACCCTGCTCCATGCGGCACCCCCATCTCCACCCTGCTCCATGCTGCACCCCCATCTCCACCCTGCTCCATGCTGCACCCCCATCTCCACCCTGCCCCATGCTGCACCCCCATCTCCACCCTGCTCCATGCTGCACCCCCATCTCCACCATGCTCCATGCTGCACCTCCATCTCTGCCCTGCTCCATGCTGCACCCCCATCTCTGCCCTGCTCCATGCTGCACCCCCATCTCCACCCTGCTCCATGCTGCACCCCCATCTCTGCCCTGCTCCATGCTGCACCCCCATCTCCACCCTGCTCCATGCTGCACCCCCATCTCTGTCCTGCTCCATGCTGCACCTCCATCTTCACCCTGCTCCATGCTGCACCTCTATCTCTGCCCTGCTCCATGCTGCACCTCCATCTCCTCCCTGCTCCATGCTGCACCCCCATCTCTGCCCTGCTCCATGCTGCACCCCCATCTCTGCCCTGCTCCATGCTGCACCCCTATCTCTGCCCTGCTCCATGCTGCACCCCTATCTCTGCCCTGCTCCATGCTGCACCCCCATCTCTGCCCTGCTCCATGCTGCACCCCTATCTCTGCCCTGCTCCATGCTGCACCCCCATCTCCGCCCTGCTCCATGCTGCACCCCCATCTCTGCCCTGCTCCATGCTGCACCCCCATCTCCACCCTGCTCCATGCTGCACCCCCATCTCCACCCTGCTCCATGCTGCACCCCTATCTCTGCCCTGCTCCATGCTGCACCCCCATCTCCGCCCTGCTCCATGCTGCACCCCCATCTCTGCCCTGCTCCATGCTGCACCCCCATCTCCACCCTGCTCCATGCTGCACCCCCATCTCCACCCTGCTCCATGCTGCACCCCCATCTCCACCCTGCTCCATGCTGCACCCCCATCTCCACCCTGCTCCATGCTGCACCTCCATCTCTGCCCTGCTCCATGCTGCACCTCCATCTCTGCCCTGCTCCATGCTGCACCCCCATCTCTGCCCTGCTCCATGCTGCACCCCTATCTCTGCCCTGCTCCATGCTGCACCCCCATCTCTGCCCTGCTCCATGCTGCACCCCTATCTCTGCCCTGCTCCATGCTGCACCCCTATCTCTGCCCTGCTCCATGCTGCACCCCTATCTCTGCCCTGCTCCATGCTGCACCCCTATCTCTGCCCTGCTCCATGCTGTACCCCCATCTCCGCCCTGCTCCATGCTGCACCCCCATCTCTGCCCTGCTCCATGCTGCACCCCCATCTCCACCCTGCTCCATGCTGCACCCCCATCTCCACCCTGCTCCAAGCTGCACCCCCATCTCCACCCTGCTCCATGCTGCACCTCCATCTCTGCCCTGCTCCATGCTGCACCTCCATCTCTGCCCTGCTCCATGCTGCACCCCCATCTCTGCCCTGCTCCATGCTGCACCCCTATCTCTGCCCTGCTCCATGCCGCACCCCCATCTCCACCCTGCTCCATGCTGCACCCCCATCTCTGCCCTGCTCCATGCTGCACCCCCATCTCCACCCTGCTCCATGCTGCACCTCCATCTCTGCCCTGCTCCATGCTGCACCCCTATCTCTGCCCTGCTCCATGCTGCACCCCTATCTCTGCCCTGCTCCATGCTGCACCCCCATCTCTGCCCTGCTCCATGCCGCACCCCCATCTCCACCCTGCTCCATGCCGCACCCCCATCTCCACCCTGCTCCATGCTGCACCCCCATCTCCACCCTGCTCCATGCTGCACCCCCATCTCCACCCTGCTCCATGCTGCACCCCCATCTCTGCCCTGCTCCATGCTGCACCCCCATCTCTGCCCTGCTCCATGCTGCACCCCCATCTCTGCCCTGCTCAATGCTGCACCCCTATCTCTGCCCTGCTCCATGCTGCACCCCTATCTCTGCCCTGCTCCATGCTGCACCCCCATCTCCGCCCTGCTCCATGCCGCACCCCCATCTCCACCCTGCTCCATGCTGCACCCCCATCTCCACCCTGCTCCATGCTGCACCCCCATCTCCACCCTGCTCCATGCTGCACCCCCATCTCCACCCTGCTCCATGCCGCACCCCCATCTCCACCCTGCTCCATGCCGCACCCCCATCTCCACCCTGCTCCATGCTGCACCCCCATCTCCACCCTGCTCCATGCTGCACCCCCATCTCCACCCTGCTCCATGCCGCACCCCCATCTCCACCCTGCTCCATGCTGCACTCCCATCTCCGCCCTGCTCCATGCTGCACCCCCATCTCCACCCTGCTCCATGCTGCACCCCCATCTCTGCCCTGCTCCATGCTGCACCCCCATCTCCGCCCTGCTCCATGCTGCACCCCCATCTCCGCCCTGCTCCATGCTGCACCCCCATCTCCACCCTGCTCCATGCTGCACCCCCATCTCTGCCCTGCTCCATGCTGCACCCCCATCTCCACCCTGCTCCATGCTGCACCTCCATCTCTGCCCTGCTCCATGCTGCACCCCCATCTCTGCCCTGCTCCATGCTGCACCTCCATCTCTGCCCTGCTCCATGCTGCACCCCCATCTCTGCCCTGCTCCATGCTGCACCCCTATCTCTGCCCTGCTCCATGCTGCACCCCCATCTCTGCCCTGCTCCATGCTGCACCCCCATCTCTGCCCTGCTCCATGCCGCACCCCTATCTCTGCCCTGCTCCATGCCGCACCCCTATCTCTGCCCTGCTCCATGCTGCACCCCTCTCTCTGCCCTGCTCCATGCTGCACCCCCATCTCTGCCCTGCTCCATGCTGCACCCCCATCTCTGCCCTGCTCCATGCTGCACCCCTATCTCTGCCCTGCTCCATGCCGCACCCCTATCTCTGCCCTGCTCCATGCCGCACCCCTATCTCTGCCCTGCTCCATGCTGCACCCCCATCTCCACCCTGCTCCATGCTGCACCCCCATCTCCACCCTGCTCCATGCCGCACCCCCATCTCCACCCTGTTCCATGCTGCACCCCCATCTCCACCCTGCTCCATGCTGCACCCCCATCTCCACCCTGCTCCATGCTGCACCCCCATCTCTGCCCTGCTCCATGCTGCACCCCCATCTCCGCCCTGCTCCATGCTGCACCCCCATCTCCGCCCTGCTCCATGCTGCACCCCTATCTCCACCCTGCTCCATGCTGCACCCCCATCTCCACCCTGCTCCATGCTGCACCTCTATCTCTGCCCTGCTCCATGCTGCACCCCCATCTCTGCCCTGCTCCATGCTGCACCCCCATCTCCACCCTGCTCCATGCTGCACCTCTATCTCTGCCCTGCTCCATGCTGCACCCCCATCTCTGCCCTGCTCCATGCTGCACCCCCATCTCCACCCTGCTCCATGCTGCACCTCTATCTCTGCCCTGCTCCATGCTGCACCCCCATCTCTGCCCCTGCTCCATGCTGCACCCCCATCTCCACCATGCTCCATGCTGCACCTCCATCTCTGCCCTGTTCCATGCTGCACCCCTATCTCTGCCCTGTTCCATGCTGCACTCCTATCTCTGCCCTGTTCCATGCTGCACCCCTATCTCTGCCCTGTTCCATGCTGCACTCCCATCTCTGCCCTGTTCCATGCTGCACCCCCATCTCTGCACTGCTCCATGCTGCACCCCCATCTCCACCCTGCTCCATGCTGCACCCCCATCTCTGCCCTGTTCCATGCTGCACCCCCATCTCTGCACTGCTCCATGCTGCACCCCCTTCTCCACCCTGCTCCATGCTGCACCCCCATCTCCACCCTGCTCCATGCTGCACCCCCATCTCCACCCTGCTCCATGCTGCACCCCCATCTCTGCCCTGCTCCATGCTGCACCCCCTTCTCCACCCTGCTCCATGCTGCACCCCCATCTCCACCCTGCTCCATGCTGCACCCCCATCTCCACCCTGCTCCATGCTGCACCCCCATCTCCACCCTGCTCCATGCTGCACCCCCATCTCCACCCTGCCCCATGCTGCACCCCCATCTCCACCCTGCTCCATGCTGCACCCCCATCTCCACCATGCTCCATGCTGCACCTCAATCTCTGCCCTGCTCCATGCTGCACCCCCCTCTCTGCCCTGCTCCATGCTGCACCCCCATCTCCACCCTGCTCCATGCTGCACCCCCATCTCTGCCCTGCTCCATGCTGCACCCCATCTCCACCCTGCTCCATTCTGCACCCCCATCTCTGTCCTGCTCCATGCTGCACCTCCATCTTCACCCTGCTCCATGCTGCACCTCTATCTCTGCCCTGCTCCATGCTGCACCTCCATCTCTTCCCTGCTCCATGCTGCACCCCCATCTCTGCCCTGCTCCATGCTGCACCCCCATCTCTGCCCTGCTCCATGCTGCACCCCTATCTCTGCCCTGCTCCATGCTGCACCCCTATCTCTGCCCTGCTCCATGCTGCACCCCCATCTCTGCCCTGCTCCATGCTGCACCCCTATCTCTGCCCTGCTCCATGCTGCACCCCCATCTCCGCCCTGCTCCATGCTGCACCCCCATCTCTGCCCTGCTCCATGCTGCACCCCCATCTCCACCCTGCTCCATGCTGCACCCCCATCTCCACCCTGCTCCATGCTGCAACCCTATCTCTGCCCTGCTCCATGCTGCACCCCCATCTCCGCCCTGCTCCATGCTGCACCCCCATCTCTGCCCTGCTCCATGCTGCACCCCCATCTCCACCCTGCTCCATGCTGCACCCCCATCTCCACCCTGCTCCATGCTGCACCCCCATCTCCACCCTGCTCCATGCTGCACCCCCATCTCCACCCTGCTCCATGCTGCACCTCCATCTCTGCCCTGCTCCATGCTGCACCTCCATCTCTGCCCTGCTCCATGCTGCACCCCCATCTCTGCCCTGCTCCATGCTGCACCCCTATCTCTGCCCTGCTCCATGCTGCACCCCCATCTCTGCCCTGCTCCATGCTGCACCCCTATCTCTGCCCTGCTCCATGCTGCACCCCTATCTCTGCCCTGCTCCATGCTGCACCCCTATCTCTGCCCTGCTCCATGCTGCACCCCTATCTCTGCCCTGCTCCATGCTGCACCCCCATCTCCACCCTGCTCCATGCTGCACCCCCATCTCTGCCCTGCTCCATGCTGCACCCCCATCTCCACCCTGCTCCATGCTGCACCCCCATCTCCACCCTGCTCCATGCTGCACCCCCATCTCCACCCTGCTCCATGCTGCACCTCCATCTCTGCCCTGCTCCATGCTGCACCTCCATCTCTGCCCTGCTCCATGCTGCACCCCCATCTCTGCCCTGCTCCATGCTGCACCCCTATCTCTGCCCTGCTCCATGCCGCACCCCCATCTCCGCCCTGCTCCATGCTGCACCCCCATCTCCACCCTGCTCCATGCTGCACCTCCATCTCTGCCCTGCTCCATGCTGCACCCCTATCTCTGCCCTGCTCCATGCTGCACCCCTATCTCTGCCCTGCTCCATGCTGCACCCCTATCTCTGCCCTGCTCCATGCTGCACCCCCATCTCCACCCTGCTCCATGCTGCACCCCTATCTCTGCCCTGCTCCATGCTGCACCCCCATCTCCACCCTGCTCCATGCTGCACCCCCATCTCTGCCCTGCTCCATGCTGCACCCCCATCTCCACCCTGCTCCATGCTGCACCCCCATCTCCACCCTGCTCCATGCTGCACCCCCATCTCCACCCTGCTCCATGCTGCACCTCCATCTCTGCCCTGCTCCATGCTGCACCTCCATCTCTGCCCTGCTCCATGCTGCACCCCCATCTCTGCCCTGCTCCATGCTGCACCCCTATCTCTGCCCTGCTCCATGCCGCACCCCCATCTCCGCCCTGCTCCATGCTGCACCCCCATCTCCACCCTGCTCCATGCTGCACCTCCATCTCTGCCCTGCTCCATGCTGCACCCCTATCTCTGCCCTGCTCCATGCTGCACCCCTATCTCTGCCCTGCTCCATGCTGCACCCCCATCTCTGCCCTGCTCCATGCCGCACCCCCATCTCCACCCTGCTCCATGCCGCACCCCCATCTCCACCCTGCTCCATGCTGCACCCCCATCTCCACCCTGCTCCATGCTGCACCCCCATCTCCACCCTGCTCCATGCTGCACCCCCATCTCTGCCCTGCTCCATGCTGCACCCCCATCTCTGCCCTGCTCCATGCTGCACCCCCATCTCTGCCCTGCTCAATGCTGCACCCCTATCTCTGCCCTGCTCCATGCTGCACCCCTATCTCTGCCCTGCTCCATGCTGCACCCCCATCTCCGCCCTGCTCCATGCCGCACCCCCATCTCCACCCTGCTCCATGCCGCACCCCCATCTCCACCCTCCATCTCCACCATGCTCCATGCTGCACCTCCATCTCTGGCCTGCTCCATGCTGCACCCCCATCTCCACCCTGCTCCATGCTGCACCCCCATCTCCACCATGCTCCATGCTGCACCTCCATCTCTGCCCTGCTCCATGCTGCACCCCCATCTCCACCCTGCTCCATGCTGCACCCCCATCTCCACCCTGCTCCATGCTGCACCCCCATCTCCACCCTGCTCCATGCTGCACCTCTATCTCTGCCCTGCTCCATGCTGCACCCCTATCTCTGCCCTGCTCCATGCTGCACCCCCATCTCTGCCCTGCTCCATGCTGCACCCCTATCTCTGCCCTGCTCCATGCTGCACCTCTATCTCTGCCCTGCTCCATGCTGCACCTCCATCTCTGCCCTGCTCCATGCTGCACCTCCATCTCTGCCCTGCTCCATGCTGCACCCCTATCTCTGCCCTGCTCCATGCTGCACCCCTATCTCTGCCCTGCTCCATGCTGCACCCCCATCTCCGCCCTGCTCCATCCTGCACCCCCATCTCTGCCCTGCTCCATGCTGCACCCCCATCTCCACCCTGCTCCATGCCGCACCCCCATCTCCACCCTGCTCCATGCTGCACCCCCATCTCCACCCTGCTCCATGCTGCACCCCCATCTCCACCCTGCTCCATGCTGCACTCCCATCTCTGCCCTGCTCCATGCTGCACCCCCATCTCCACCCTGCTCCATGCTGCACCCCCATCTCTGCCCTGCTCCATGCTGCACCCCCATCTCCGCCCTGCTCCATGCTGCACCCCCATCTCCGCCCTGCTCCATGCTGCACCCCTATCTCCACCCTGCTCCATGCTGCACCCCCATCTCTGCCCTGCTCCATGCTGCACCCCCATCTCCACCCTGCTCCATGCTGCACGTCTATCTCTGCCCTGCTCCATGCTGCACTCCCATCTCCACCATGCTCCATGCTGCACCTCCATCTCTGCCCTGCTCCATGCTGCACCCCCATCTCCACCCTGCTCCATGCTGCACCCCCATCTCCACCATGCTCCATGCTGCACCCCCATCTCCACCCTGCTCCATGCTGCACCCCCATCTCTGCCCTGCTCCATGCTGCACCCCCATCTCCACCCTGCTCCATGCTGCACCTCTATCTCTGCCCTGCTCCATGCTGCACCCCCATCTCCACCATGCTCCATGCTGCACCTCCATCTCTGCCCTGCTCCATGCTGCACCCCCATCTCCACCCTGCTCCATGCTGCACCCCCATCTCCACCATGCTCCATGCTGCACCTCCATCTCCACCCTGCTCCATGCTGCACCCCCATCTCCACCCTGCTCCATGCTGCACCCCCATCTCCACCCTGCTCCATGCTGCACCTCTATCTCTGCCCTGCTTCATGCTGCACCCCCATCTCTGCCCTGCTCCATGCTGCACCCCTATCTCTGCCCTGCTCCATGCTGCACCTCCATCTCTGCCCTGCTCCATGCTGCACCCCCATCTCCACCATGCTCCATGCTGCACCTCCATCTCTG
Source organism: Gastrophryne carolinensis (assembly GCA_027917425.1). NCBI lineage: Eukaryota > Metazoa > Chordata > Amphibia > Anura > Microhylidae > Gastrophryne > Gastrophryne carolinensis. The sequence goes on along the minus strand of CM051235.1, from coordinate 337,247,931 downwards.
CCCTGTTCCATGCTGCACCTCCATCTCTGCCCTGCTCCATGCTGCACCCCCATCTCCACCATGCTCCATGCTGCACCTCCATCTCTGCCCTGCTCCATGCTGCACCCCCATCTCCACCCTGCTCCATGCTGCACCCCCATCTCCACCCTGCTCCATGCTGCACTCCCATCTCCGCCCTGCTCCATGCTGCACCCCCATCTCCACCCTGCTCCATGCTGCACCCCCATCTCTGCCCTGCTCCATGCTGCACCCCAATCTCCGCCCTGCTCCATGCTGCACCCCCATCTCCGCCCTGCTCCATGCTGCACCCCCATCTCCACCCTGCTCCATGCTGCACCCCCATCTCCACCCTGCTCCATGCTGCACCCCATCTCCACCCTGCTCCATGCTGCACTCCCATCTCCGCCCTGCTCCATGCTGCACCCCCATCTCCACCCTGCTCCATGCTGTACCCCCATCTCCACCCTGCTCCATGCTGCACCCCCATCTCCACCCTGCTCCATGCTGCACCCCCATCTCCACCCTGCTCCATGCTGCACCCCCATCTCCACCCTGCTCCATGCTGCACCCCTATATCTGCCCTGCTCCATGCTGCACCTCCATCTCTGCCCTGCTCCATGCTGCACTCCCAACTCCGCCCTGCTCCATGCTGCACTCCCATCTCCGCCTTGCTCCATGCTGCACCTCTATCTCCACCCTGCTCCATGCTGCACCCCCATCTCCACCCTGCTCCATGCTGCACTCCCATCTCCGCCCTGCTTCATGCTGCACCTCTATCTCCGCCCTGCTCCATGCTGCACCCCCATCTCCACCCTGCTCCATGCTGCACCCCTATATCTGCCCTGCTCCATGCTGCACCCCCATCTCCACCCTGCTCCATGCTGCACCCCCTTCTCCGCCCTGCTCCATGCTGCACCCCCATCTCCACCCTGCTCCATGCTGCACCCCCATCTCCACCCTGCTCCATGCTGCACCCCCATCTCCACCCTGCTCCATGCTGCACCCCTATATCTGCCCTGCTCCATGCTGCACCTCCATCTCTGCCCTGCTCCATGCTGCACCTCCATCTCCACCCTGCTCCATGCTGCACCCCCATCTCCACCCTGCTCCATGCTGCACCTCCATCTCTGCCCTGCTCCATGCTGCACCCCCATCTCCACCCTGCTCCATGCTGCACCTCCATCTCCACCCTGCTCCATGCTGCACCTCCATCCCCGCCCTGCTCCATGCTGCACCCCCATCTCCACCCTGCTCCATGCTGCACCCCCATCTACGCCCTGCTCCATGCTGCACCTCTATCTCCGCCCTGCTCTATGCTGCACCCCCATCTCCGCCCTGCTCCATGCTGCACCTCTATCTCCGCCCTGCTCTATGCTGCACCCCCATCTCCACCCTGCTCCATGCTGCACCTCCATCTCCACCCTGCTTCATGCTGCACCCCCATCTCCGCCCTGCTCCATGCTGCACCCCCATCTCCACCCTGCTCCATGCTGCACCCCCATCTCCACCCTGCTCCATGCTGCACCTCTATCTCCGCCCTGCTCCATGCTGCAGCCCCATCTCCGCCCTACTCCATGCTGCACCCCCATCTCCACCCTGCTCCATGCTGCACCTCCATCTCCACCCTGCTCCATGCTGCACCTCCATCTCTGCCCTGCTCCATGCTGCACCCCCATCTCCGCCCTGCTCCATGCTGCACCTCCATCTCCGCCCTGCTCCATGCTGCACCTCCATCTCCACCCTGCTCCATACTGCACCCCCATCTCTGTCCTGCTCCATGCTGCACCTCCATCTTCACCCTGCTCCATGCTGCACCTCTATCTCTGCCCTGCTCCATGCTGCACCTCCATCTCTTCCCTGCTCCATGCTGCACCCCCATCTCTGCCCTGCTCCATGCTGCACCCCCATGTCTGCCCTGCTCCATGCTGCACCCCTATCTCTGCCCTGCTCCATGCTGCACCCCTATCTCTGCCCTGCTCCATGCTGCACCCCCATCTCTGCCCTGCTCCATGCTGCACCCCTATCTCTGCCCTGCTCCATGCTGCACCCCCATCTCCGCCCTGCTCTATGCTGCACCCCCATCTCTGCCCTGCTCCATGCTGCACCCCCATCTCCACCCTGCTCCATGCTGCACCCCCATCTCCACCCTGCTCCATGCTGCACCCCCATCTCCACCCTGCTCCATGCTGCACCTCCATCTCTGCCCTGCTCCATGCTGCACCTCCATCTCTGCCCTGCTCCATGCTGCACCCCCATCTCTGCCCTGCTCCATGCTGCACCCCTATCTCTGCCCTGCTCCATGCTGCACCCCCATCTCTGCCCTGCTCCATGCTGCACCCCTATCTCTGCCCTGCTCCATGCTGCACCTCCACTGCACCCCTATCTCTGCCCTGCTCCATGCTGCACCCCTATCTCTGCCCTGCTCCATGCTGCACCCCTATCTCTGCCCTGCTCCATGCTGCACCTCTATCTCCGCCCTGCTCTATGCTGCACCCCCATCTCCGCCCTGCTCCATGCTGCACCTCTATCTCCGCCCTGCTCTATGCTGCACCCCCATCTCCACCCTGCTCCATGCTGCACCTCCATCTCCACCCTGCTTCATGCTGCACCCCCATCTCCGCCCTGCTCCATGCTGCACCCCCATCTCCACCCTGCTCCATGCTGCACCCCCATCTCCACCCTGCTCCATGCTGCACCTCTATCTCCGCCCTGCTCCATGCTGCAGCCCCATCTCCGCCCTACTCCATGCTGCACCCCCATCTCCACCCTGCTCCATGCTGCACCTCCATCTCCACCCTGCTCCATGCTGCACCTCCATCTCTGCCCTGCTCCATGCTGCACCCCCATCTCCGCCCTGCTCCATGCTGCACCTCCATCTCCGCCCTGCTCCATGCTGCACCTCCATCTCCACCCTGCTCCATACTGCACCCCCATCTCTGTCCTGCTCCATGCTGCACCTCCATCTTCACCCTGCTCCATGCTGCACCTCTATCTCTGCCCTGCTCCATGCTGCACCTCCATCTCTTCCCTGCTCCATGCTGCACCCCCATCTCTGCCCTGCTCCATGCTGCACCCCCATCTCTGCCCTGCTCCATGCTGCACCCCTATCTCTGCCCTGCTCCATGCTGCACCCCTATCTCTGCCCTGCTCCATGCTGCACCCCCATCTCTGCCCTGCTCCATGCTGCACCCCTATCTCTGCCCTGCTCCATGCTGCACCCCCATCTCCGCCCTGCTCCATGCTGCACCCCCATCTCTGCCCTGCTCCATGCTGCACCCCCATCTTCACCCTGCTCCATGCTGCACCCCCATCTCCACCCTGCTCCATGCTGCACCCCCATCTCTGCCCTGCTCCATGCTGCACCCCTATCTCTGCCCTGCTCCATGCTGCACCCCTATCTCTGCCCTGCTCCATGCTGCACCCCCATCTCTGCCCTGCTCCATGCTGCACCCCTATCTCTGCCCTGCTCCATGCTGCACCCCTATCTCTGCCCTGCTCCATGCTGCACCCCCATCTCCACCCTGCTCCATGCTGCACCTCTATCTCCGCCCTGCTCCATGCTGCAGCCCCATCTTCGCCCTACTCCATGCTGCACCCCCATCTCCACCCTGCTCCATGCTGCACCTCCATCTCTGCCCTGCTCCATGCTGCACCCCCATCTCCGCCCTGCTCCATGCTGCACCTCCATCTCCGCCCTGCTCCATGCTGCACCTCCATCTCCACCCTGCTCCATACTGCACCCCCATCTCTGTCCTGCTCCATGCTGCACCTCCATCTTCACCCTGCTCCATGCTGCACCTCTATCTCTGCCCTGCTCCATGCTGCACCTCCATCTCTTCCCTGCTCCATGCTGCACCCCCATCTCTGCCCTGCTCCATGCTGCACCCCCATCTCTGCCCTGCTCCATGCTGCACCCCTATCTCTGCCCTGCTCCATGCTGCACCCCTATCTCTGCCCTGCTCCATGCTGCACCCCCATCTCTGCCCTGCTCCATGCTGCACCCCTATCTCTGCCCTGCTCCATGCTGCACCCCCATCTCCGCCCTGCTCCATGCTGCACCCCCATCTCTGCCCTGCTCCATGCTGCACCCCCATCTTCACCCTGCTCCATGCTGCACCCCCATCTCCACCCTGCTCCATGCTGCACCCCCATCTCTGCCCTGCTCCATGCTGCACCCCTATCTCTGCCCTGCTCCATGCTGCACCCCTATCTCTGCCCTGCTCCATGCTGCACCCCCATCTCTGCCCTGCTCCATGCTGCACCCCTATCTCTGCCCTGCTCCATGCTGCACCCCTATCTCTGCCCTGCTCCATGCTGCACCCCCATCTCCACCCTGCTCCATACTGCACCCCCATCTCTGTCCTGCTCCATGCTGCACCTCCATCTTCACCCTGCTCCATGCTGCACCTCTATCTCTGCCCTGCTCCATGCTGCACCTCCATCTCTTCCCTGCTCCATGCTGCACCCCCATCTCTGCCCTGCTCCATGCTGCACCCCCATCTCTGCCCTGCTCCATGCTGCACCCCTATCTCTGCCCTGCTCCATGCTGCACCCCTATCTCTGCCCTGCTCCATGCTGCACCCCCATCTCTGCCCTGCTCCATGCTGCACCCCTATCTCTGCCCTGCTCCATGCTGCACCCCCATCTCCACCCTGCTCCATGCTGCACCCCCATCTCCACCCTGCTCCATGCTGCACCCCCATCTCCACCCTGCTCCATGCTGCACCCCCATCTCCACCCTGCTCCATGCTGCACCTCCATCTCTGCCCTGCTCCATGCTGCACCTCCATCTCTGCCCTGCTCCATGCTGCACCCCCATCTCTGCCCTGCTCCATGCTGCACCCCTATCTCTGCCCTGCTCCATGCTGCACCCCCATCTCTGCCCTGCTCCATGCTGCACCCCTATCTCTGCCCTGCTCCATGCTGCACCCCTATCTCTGCCCTGCTCCATGCTGCACCCTGTAGCGATAACCCTTATCGCCGGAGGGCTTCACCGCCCGAGACGTCCTTTTCCCAATCGTAAGAGGTGCTGCTGGAATTCCAGAGTCGTCCGTGAGGAAACAGGAACAGCCCTTACAAGGGCTAGTGAATTGTAATATAGCGTTTCCCCCAATAAGAGACAGAACTCAGTATTGAGGGTGAAGGTGAAGTGTCTTTATTAGTGCCACTCTAGGCCTTATATACACAAGTCTCCATGCAATGGGACCTCCCCCGTGGACCTCATGACAAATACACAGACCAACTCTGCCGGTGACGCAATCAGCAAAACAATAGGCGTCTGTAATACACTCAATCAGAACAATGCCATTGCCTGTGACGTAATCAATTAACACAAAGGCAGTTTATAATACAATCCAAACTACAATGACCTAATTAAGAAAAGGCCAGTGAATGGCCCGGTGGGCAACTGAATAGTGATGACATCCAAAAGACAGAGCGTCTGTCACAATGCCCCCTTTTTGTGGAACACCCAGCAGACCCGGATTGACCCTGTTCGGGTTAACGTGGGGCTGTCCGGACTCTTGTTATGGGCAGAGTTCTGTGTAAGGACAAGTCTGCACATAGTGAGTAACCGGACTAAACATTGACGTGGGCTGTACATAGGAATCGGTCATGGGTGGGGTCCAAACACTGGGATATTGTGGCGTTGGTGAGTTCAGCACCAAAGTCCTTGGTTGGATGTGTGCACAGGTGCTCTGCTTTCTTATAGCTGGCCCAAGTTTCAATCTCTTTCCATGGAAGCTGATCGGAGAATCCACAATTTTCTGCACATCTACATCATTGTAAAAGTAGACAAAACCATAACCCTTAGAAACGCCAGAGGCATCCCTAATAATTTTGACACTCTTTACAGCGCCATACTTTGAAAAAACATCCTTAATTTCAGACTGATTAATCCGACGGCCAATGCCCCCAACAAAAATAGTGTTTGGCATAAGTTTCCCTTCTGGAAGGACGTAACCTGATGGCTGATCCTCTTCTTGACTTCGTGTAACAGACATGACGTGATGCAGACGTAACCCCTGGGTCTCCCCGACCAGTGGGCTGGAGTCGGCAGCTCGGGCTGGAGACCGGGTTGTAACAGGGTTGACGCTGGCTGGTCCAGAGGTAGCGTAGGCAGAAGTCATTGGTCCTAGATCATTTCCCAATAGTACTTCTGCTGGTAAGTTGTCCATAAGTCCCACCTGTACCCTGCCGGATCCAGCGCCCCAGTCAAGATGTACTTGGGCGGTGGGGAGTCGAAACACAGCTCCTCCCGCCACCCTTACTGCAACGGTGTGTCCAGTGCGGTCTTTGTTCTTGACCAAATGAGGTTGGAGCAAGGTAAGTGTGGCTCCGGTGTCGCGTAATCCTTGCGCGGTGCGCCCATTGACTCGTACCTCCTGGCAATGGTGCTGTCGGTTGTCTTGGATGGCCGCTTGTACGGGATCAGCTTCATACAGTACCCCCAGATACTCTTCCGAACTGCTCTCAGCTTCCAAACAGTGTGCCACAGGAGTACGGGAGGTGGAAGGTTGCTTTTGCCCCCGCGTGTTTCGGGGAGGCTCTAGGGCGCAATCAGTGCGATAATGTCCCCATTGTTTGCAACGATGGCACTGAACTGTGGAGAGGTTCGGTTGCTGCGCTGGCCTATGTGGCCCAGAGTCACGAGTTGGCGCTGAAGCCACAGGTGCTTGAAATTTGATGGGAGGTTGTGGTTTTGGAGCGGACTGTTCTGTCTGGCGAGCATCGGTGTACTCGTCGGCTAGACGAGCAGCCTCAGGTAGCGTTAGAGGCCTCCGGTCACGTACCCACTCTCTTAGCTCTGGTTGCAGGGCATTGAGAAAATGTTCTAGTAAAAACAACTGTAGTACATCCTCAGCGGTCGTGGCTTTGCATCCAGTGACCCAGTGTGATGCTGTACGATGGAGGCGACATGCCCACTCCGTGTAAGAATCCCCTCCCTTCTTTTGGGATTCCCGAAATCGTCGCCTGTAGGCTTCCGGGGTGACAGCGTACCGGGCTAACAAAGCCTCCTTTACCAGATGGTAGTGTGGTAAGTCCGCATCAGGGATGGCCCGGAAAGCATCGGAAGCTTTCCCAGATAGTTTCCCTGATAATATGGTGACCCATTCCTCCGTGGGTACCCGGTGTAAAGCGCACTGCCGTTCAAAATCGGCCAAAAATCCGTCAATCTCGTCGTCACTTTCCTGGAAGGACTTAAATGCTGCAAATGGAATCTTTCTCCCCCCAGTGTAACTGAGGCTGAGAGGCTGCTGGGTTGAAAGTCGCCGATCTTCCCTTCGCTTACTGGCCTCTGCCTCCGCTGCGGCGAAGACTCGGTCGATCAGTTCCTGTGATGGATTCGGGCCATAGACCGACAATCTGTTCCGAACCGCTTGAACGAGAGCAGCATCTTCATCGATCTCTATATTGGTTTCAGTCCTCACTGCTGCATGATCCATTTCGATCAGCTCGGCTATCAGTTCCCGACGTGGGCGGTTGCTAGCTGACCTTCCCCGGCTCTCGAGTAGATCCTTCAGGGTCCGCCTTTTCAACTTGTCCTACTGACTCTCCATCAGGGTAGCACTCTCTCTGGGTACAAAGGACCATCCGACCGCTTGCCACCAATTGTAGCGATAACCCTTATCGCCGGAGGGCTTCACCGCCCGAGACGTCCTTTTCCCAATCGTAAGAGGTGCTGCTGGAATTCCAGAGTCGTCCGTGAGGAAACAGGAACAGCCCTTACAAGGGCTAGTGAATTGTAATATAGCGTTTCCCCCAATAAGAGACAGAACTCAGTATTGAGGGTGAAGGTGAAGTGTCTTTATTAGTGCCACTCTAGGCCTTATATACAAAAGTCTCCATGCAATGGGACCTCCCCCGTGGACCTCATGACAAATACACAGACCAACTCTGCCGGTGACGCAATCAGCAAAACAATAGGCGTCTGTAATACAATCAATCAGAACAATGCCATTGCCTGTGACGTAATCAATTAACACAAAGGCAGTTTATAATACAATCCAAACTACAATGACCTAATTAAGAAAAGGCCAGTGAATGGACCGGTGGGCAACTGAATAGTGATGACATCCAAAAGACAGAGCGTCTGTCACACACCCCTATCTCTGCCCTGCTCCATGCTGCACCCCTATCTCTGCCCTGCTCCATGCTGCACCCCCATCTCCGCCCTGCTCCATGCTGCACCCCCATCTCTGCCCTGCTCCATGCTGCACCCCCATCTCCACCCTGCTCCATGCTGCACCCCCATCTCCACCCTGCTCCATGCTGCACCCCCATCTCTGCCCTGCTCCATGCTGCACCCCCATCTCCACCCTGCTCCATGCTGCACCTCCATCTCTGCCCTGCTCCATGCTGCACCCCCATCTCTGCCCTGCTCCATGCTGCACCTCCATCTCTGCCCTGCTCCATGCTGCACCCCCATCTCTGCCCTGCTCCATGCTGCACCCCTATCTCTGCCCTGCTCCATGCCGCACCCCTATCTCTGCCCTGCTCCATGCTGCACCCCCATCTCTGCCCTGCTCCATGCTGCACCCCCATCTCCACCCTGCTCCATGCCGCACCCCCATCTCCACCCTGCTCCATGCTGCACCCCCATCTCCACCCTGCTCCATGCTGCACCCCCATCTCCACCCTGCTCCATGCTGCACCCCCATCTCTGCCCTGCTCCATGCTGCACCCCCATCTCCGCCCTGCTCCATGCTGCACCCCCATCTCCGCCCTGCTTCATGCTGCACCCCTATCTCCACCCTGCTCCATGCTGCACCCCCATCTCCACCCTGCTCCATGCTGCACCTCTATCTCTGCCCTGCTCCATGCTGCACCCCCATCTCTGCCCTGCTCCATGCTGCACCCCCATCTCCACCCTGCTCCATGCTGCACCTCTATCTCTGCCCTGCTCCATGCTGCACCCCCATCTCTGCCCCTGCTCCATGCTGCACCCCCATCTCCACCATGCTCCATGCTGCACCTCCATCTCTGGCCTGCTCCATGCTGCACCCCCATCTCCACCCTGCTCCATGCTGCACCCCCATCTCCACCATGCTCCATGCTGCACCTCCATCTCTGCCCTGCTCCATGCTGCACCCCCATCTCCACCCTGCTCCATGCTGCACCCCCATCTCCACCCTGCTCCATGCTGCACCCCCATCTCCACCCTGCTCCATGCTGCACCTCTATCTCTGCCCTGCTCCATGCTGCACCCCTATCTCTGCCCTGCTCCATGCTGCACCCCCATCTCTGCCCTGCTCCATGCTGCACCCCTATCTCTGCCCTGCTCCATGCTGCACCTCTATCTCTGCCCTGCTCCATGCTGCACCTCCATCTCTGCCCTGCTCCATGCTGCACCTCCATCTCTGCCCTGCTCCATGCTGCACCCCTATCTCTGCCCTGCTCCATGCTGCACCCCTATCTCTGCCCTGCTCCATGCTGCACCCCCATCTCTGCCCTGCTCCATGCTGCACCCTTATCTCTGCCCTGCTCCATGCTGCACCCCTATCTCTGCCCTGCTCCATGCTGCACCCCCATCTCCGCCCTGCTCCATGCTGCACCCCCATCTCTGCCCTGCTCCATGCTGCACCCCCATCTCCACCCTGCTCCATGCCGCACCCCCATCTCCACCCTGCTCCATGCTGCACCCCCATCTCCACCCTGCTCCATGCTGCACCCCCATCTCCACCCTGCTCCATGCTGCACTCCCATCTCCGCCCTGCTCCATGCTGCACCCCCATCTCCACCCTGCTCCATGCTGCACCCCCATCTCTGCCCTGCTCCATGCTGCACCCCCATCTCCGCCCTGCTCCATGCTGCACCCCCATCTCCGCCCTGCTCCATGCTGCACCCCTATCTCCACCCTGCTCCATGCTGCACCCCCATCTCTGCCCTGCTCCATGCTGCACCCCCATCTCCACCCTGCTCCATGCTGCACGTCTATCTCTGCCCTGCTCCATGCTGCACCCCCATCTCCACCATGCTCCATGCTGCACCTCCATCTCTGCCCAGCTCCATGCTGCACCCCCATCTCCACCCTGCTCCATGCTGCACCCCCATCTCCACCATGCTTCATGCTGCACCCCCATCTCCACCCTGCTCCATGCTGCACCCCCATCTCTGCCCTGCTCCATGCTGCACCCCCATCTCCACCCTGCTCCATGCTGCACCTCTATCTCTGCCCTGCTCCATGCTGCACCCCCATCTCCACCATGCTCCATGCTGCACCTCCATCTCTGCCCTGCTCCATGCTGCACCCCCATCTCCACCATGCTCCATGCTGCACCTCCATCTCCACCCTGCTCCATGCTGCACCCCCATCTCCACCCTGCTCCATGCTGCACCCCCATCTCCACCCTGCTCCATGCTGCACCTCTATCTCTGCCCTGCTTCATGCTGCACCCCCATCTCTGCCCTGCTCCATGCTGCACCCCTATCTCTGCCCTGCTCCATGCTGCACCTCCATCTCTGCCCTGCTCCATGCTGCACCCCCATCTCCACCATGCTCCATGCTGCACCTCCATCTCTGCCCTGTTCCATGCTGCACGTCCATCTCTGCCCTGCTCCATGCTGCACCCCCATCTCCACCATGCTCCATGCTGCACCTCCATCTCTGCCCTGCTCCATGCTGCACCCCCATCTCCACCCTGCTCCATGCTGCACCCCCATCTCCACCCTGCTCCATGCTGCACTCCCATCTCCGCCCTGCTCCATGCTGCACCCCCATCTCCGCCCTGCTCCATGCTGCACCCCCATCTCTGCCCTGCTCCATGCTGCACCCCCATCTCCGCCCTGCTCCATGCTGCACCCCCATCTCCGCCCTGCTCCATGCTGCACCCCCATCTCCACCCTGCTCCATGCTGCACCCCCATCTCCACCCTGCTCCATGCTGCACCCCCATCTCCACCCTGCTCCATGTTGCACTCCCATCTCTGCCCTGCTCCATGCTGCACCCCCATCTCCACCCTGCTCCATGCTGTACCCCCATCTCCACCCTGCTCCATGCTGCACCCCCATCTCCACCCTGCTCCATGCTGCACCCCCATCTCCACCCTGCTCCATGCTGCACCCCCATCTCCACCCTGCTCCATGCTGCACCCCTATATCTGCCCTGCTCCATGCTGCACCTCCATCTCTGCCCTGCTCCATGCTGCACTCCCATCTCCGCCCTGCTCCATGCTGCACTCCCATCTCCACCCTGCTCCATGCTGCACCCCCATCTCCACCCTGCTCCATGCTGCACCCCCATCTCCACCCTGCTCCATGCTGCACCCCCATCTCCACCCTGCTCCATGCTGCACCCCTATATCTGCCCTGCTCCATGCTGCACCTCCATCTCTGCCCTGCTCCATGCTGCACTCCCATCTCCGCCCTGCTCCATGCTGCACTCCCATCTCCACCCTGCTCCATGCTGCACCCCCATCTCCACCCTGCTCCATGCTGCACCTCTATCTCCGCCCTGCTCCATGCTGCACCCCCATCTCCACCCTGCTCCATGCTGCACCCCTATATCTACCCTGCTTCATGCTGCACCCCTATATCTGCCCTGCTTCATGCTGCACCCCCATCTCCACCCTGCTCCATGCTGCACCCCCATCTCCGCCCTGCTCCATGCTGCACCCCCATCTCCACCCTGCTCCATGCTGCACCCCCATCTCCACCCTGCTCCATGCTGCACCCCCATCTCCACCCTGCTCCATGCTGCACCCCTATATCTGCCCTGCTCCATGCTGCACCTCCATCTCTGCCCTGCTCCATGCTGCACCTCCATCTCCACCCTGCTCCATGCTGCACCCCCATCTCCACCCTGCTCCATGCTGCACCTCCATCTCTGCCCTGCTCCATGCTGCACCATCTCCACCCTGCTCCATGCTGCACCTCCATCTCCACCCTGCTCCATGCTGCACCTCCATCCCCGCCCTGCTCCATGCTGCACCCCCATCTCCACCCTGCTCTATGCTGCACCCCCATCTACGCCCTGCTCCATGCTGCACCTCTATCTCCGCCCTGCTCTATGCTGCACCCCCATCTCCGCCCTGCTCCATGCTGCACCTCTATCTCCGCCCTGCTCTATGCTGCACCCCCATCTCCACCCTGCTCCATGCTGCACCTCCATCTCCACCCTGCTTCATGCTGCACCCCCATCTCCGCCCTGCTCCATGCTGCACCCCCATCTCCACCCTGCTCCATGCTGCACCCCCATCTCCACCCTGCTCCATGCTGCACCTCTATCTCCGCCCTGCTCCATGCTGCAGCCCCATCTCCGCCCTACTCCATGCTGCACCCCCATCTCCACCCTGCTCCATGCTGCACCTCCATCTCCACCCTGCTCCATGCTGCACCTCCATCTCTGCCCTGCTCCATGCTGCACCCCCATCTCCGCCCTGCTCCATGCTGCACCTCCATCTCCGCCCTGCTCCATGTTGCACCTCCATCTCCACCTTGCTCCATGCTGCACCCCCATCTCCGCCCTGCTCCATGCTGCACCTCTATCTCCGCCCTGCTCCATGCTGCACCCCCATCTCCACCCTGCTCCATGCTGCACCCCCATCTACACCCTGCTCCATGCTGCACCTCTATCTCCGCCCTGCTCCATGCTGCACTCCCATCTCCGCCCTGCTCAATGCTGCACCCCATCTCTGCCCTGCTCCATGCTGCACCCCCATCCCTGCCCTGCTCCATGCTGCACCCCCATCTCCACCCTGCTCCATGCTGCACCCCCATCTCTGCCCTGCTCCATGCTGCACCTCCATCTCTGCCCTGCTCCATGCTGCACCCCCATCCCTGCCCTGCTCCATGCTGCACCCCCATCTCCACCCTGCTCCATGCTGCACCCCCATCTCTGCCCTGCTCCATGCTGCACCTCCATCTCTGCCCTGCTCCATGCTGCACCCCCATGTCCGCCCTGCTCCATGGTGCACCTCCATCTCTGCCCTGCTCCATGCTGCACCTCTATCTCTGCCCTGCTCCATGCTGCACCCCCATCTCCACCCTGCTCCATGCTGCACCTCCTTCTCCTCCCTTTTCCATGCTGCAACCCATCTCCTCTCTGCTGCACTCCCATCTCCATCCTGCATCCCATCTCCTCCCTGCTCCATACTGCACCCCCATGTCCACCATGCTCCACCCCCAAATCTGTCCTACACTCTGCTGCGACTATCTTTTTTTTTCAACAATAATTTTTATTGTAAGACAAAAGAAGGTACAGCATGTTACAACAAACCTTACTTTTTATAAGACAGGTTATAACATCCAGAGGAATTTAAACTTACACGTATATAGCAGACATTATCTTCTTAAAAAAAAAAATATATGGTGCACAAATAGAATGAGACAAGGAAACCTGGATGTGGAGCGGAAGGTGGGGAAAGGATAGTCCAAGTGAGGAGGGGATAAGGGGAGGGCAAATGGGGGGAAGGGGAGGGGTACGGGTGTCCAAGCTCCACCAGCTTTACAGCCAACCTAGTGGGACATCAAATTATGAGGAGGCGATGATCAAAGTTTTTGGGTAGGAAATGGGTGATCCACCCTTCCCAAGTGGTTAGAAAGGGGGAGAGGTCACCCTGCATCGAGAACGACATCTTTTCAAAGAACATTACTTCTTTTGATCGTTGATGCGGGGTATCAGACTCCCACTGGGGATGGTCCTACTTTTCCATGATTGTGCTATAATCAGTTTGGCCGCTGTAAGGATGTTTCTGATGAGCTCAAATTGTGATCTTGTGCAACCAGGGGGTTTTATATTGAGAAGGGCAAGGAGGGGCGAGGGAGTCAGGTGTAAACCAGTTGCTTTGTTTAAGAGGTAATAAACCTTGGCCCAGAACTGTCTGACAGTCCTACATTCCCACCAGATGTGGATATATGTTCCTTGGAGGCGACATTCTCTAAAGCACTCCAGCGGATAGGATAGACAGAATCTGTGTATCCTATCTGGGACAAGGTACCACCGGATTAAGACTTTGATATTAACCTCTTGAGCGCCTGTGTTCAGGAAATGCGTGAATGAGTTCTTCCACAATGCCTTCCATTCCTCAGCCGAGAGGTCCACACCTAGATCGTTTATCCACCTAGCCGTGTAAGGGGGGAGGGGCGACCCTTCGGGCTCACATAGTAGCCTATAAACTGTTGCTATGTTCCCCTTCCCAAGGGGCTGGTCCCCACATAAAATCTCAAATGGAGAGGATGGTCCCAGTGCAGGCCTCTTCCTGATTTTGGAAGCAATATAATGGGTAATTTGCAGGAAGCGGAGAGATATCCCTAAGGGATTGGAGCTCAGAGAAAGTTAACATTCCCCTATAAGCCAGAAATTTTTAAAACTTCCAGGAAAGCCGGGAGAAATTCAGGATGACCAAAAATAGATAGCAGGGGAGTATGGGGAGAGAAAAGATTCCCTTTCAGCCTGCTGGCTTTCCAAATTCTGAGAGAGTGGTTAAGGATTGGATTGTCAATGGCTTTAGGAGCCAATGGGGGCAGCCATAGCAAAAAATGTCCACCCACAATAGCCTATCCTCCCCAGCATGAGCAGCAGTTAATTGGGCTATCTGGGATGCTGAGTAATAGCGAGCTATGTTGGGGACCCCAAGGCCACCTTGCTGCTTGGGTCTATAAAGTGTTGCGCGGTTAACCCGTGGTCTCTGCTTCCCCCAAATGAGGGAGTTTACCATCACTTGGAGACCCTTAATGCATGAGGCCGGAATCGGTATTGGTAGAGCCTGAAAAAGGTAGAGTATTTTAGAAAGCCATGTCATTTTTACGGCCGTTATCCTACCCAACCATGAAAGGTGGAGCTTAGTCCAGGAGGCAATCAGTGCGCTGAGATCCTTAACAATAGCAGGGTAGTTAGCGGCGTAAAGGGAGTCATAATTAGCTGTGAGGTGGACGCCTAGGTATTTAATATGGTGCTCTTGCCAGGAGAAGCCAAAAGAGGATTTAAGGGCGACCAACGTATGCTCGGGGAAGGAGATATTGAGGGCTTGAGACTTTGAGGTGTTGATTTGCAGACCGGAAATCTTGGAAAAATCCTCCAAAATACGGAATAAGTTCGGGAGGGATATAACAGGGTTGGAGACGAGCATCAGGATATCGTCGGCAAATAGTGCCATTTTGTGATGGTAGCCCCCAATCGATATTCCCATTACATTAATATTAGCCTGAATCAGCTTAGAGAGGAGCTAAATAGCGAGGGCAAATAACAGGGGGGAGAGGGGGCAACCTTGTCTGGTGCCCCTGCCAAGCTTGAACCGATTAGAGGAGTATCCTGAATATCTAATGAATGCACCTGGGTTGGAATATAGCGAGGCAATCCATGCAGAGAAAGAGGAACCCAGGCCCCACTTTTTCAATATAAATTGAAGACAGTCGAATGCTTTACAGACATCTGGAGTTAATAGCATGGCCTGGCATCCCTCTTTTCTAACATGGTGGACAAGATTGATGACCTTACGAATATTGTCCCCCCCTTGACGCTGGGGGATGAATCCTGCCTGCTCTTTAGAGATTAGAGATGGGATAAACCTATTGAGACGCACCGCAAGTACTTTTGCGAGGAGTTTAACATCAATGTTCAGTAGAGAAATAGGCCTATAATTGGACCAAAGAGTAGAATCTGCGTTAGGTTTGGGAATCATGCAGACCACTGCAGTGAGCGTATCCGTACTCCATGAATCACCATCACCTAGAGCGTTAAACACCCGGACCAAATGTGGGGATAGTACATGGGAGAATTTCTTATAATAAAGGGAGGTGAAGCCATCAGGGCCTGGCTGTTTCCCGATTTTTAAGGAGGTAATGGCTTCCTGGACCTTAGAGTTTTCTACCGGCTTATCTAAAAAATTCTTGGCTTCGAAGGATAAGGCGGGCAACTGAAGTTGGCCTAGAAGCCTCTCTGCAAGGCCCTCATCTAAAGTAGACTTAGATTTGTAAAGGTCCTCAAGGTGTTTACTAGAGGTCGCAACCACCTTCATTGGATTGCTGGTCCTAATACGTACAGGCTTGGCATACTGCGTGACTCCTCTAAGCCTTCTGGCGAGAGGTGTATTTGGTTTATTGCTGAGATGGTCCAGACATTTTTTATGCTGCGGCAGGGGCAAGTGAGAGACAGAGCGGGGATGGCAGGGTGCAGTGCAGAGTACGCTCAGGAAGCGCTGAGCAGTCTCACTGTTCGTGGCTGCCCGATGATGTCCCTACCAGTGCCACTCTCCACTGTTCCCCACACTGCTGATTCCTAATGATGTGACTGCACTGGGATGGGGCAGAGGGGCGCACTGAGGGGCGGCATATCCTCAGGCACTTCCTGAGTGTACTTTGCAGCCTCTTAGGGGCATTCAAACCGCCATTCTTGTCCCCCAATTTTTTCATTTTTGGAGAAAGGCAGGGATGCGCGGGACTGATGCTGCAATGGAGGGAGGCAGCTTGCACCGAGACCCCTTCTTTTGTGGGCTCAGTAGCACCTGCCTCCATTGCATGTACGCCACTGCCCACATGTGGTGCTGTATATGGTATAAGGGAGGATACATAAAGGGAGAGTTTACAATCTATAAGGTTAAAAGCGGGGATATAGAAGGAAAAAGTGCTTACAATCTATGGGGTAGTCAGAGGATACAGAAGAGGGAAGAGCTTACTATCTATTAGGCTATTAGGAAGGATACAGAAAGGGAAAGCTTACAATCTATTAGACTATAAGGGAGGATACAGAAGGAGGAAGAGTTTACACTCTTTGCACAGTGGGGGAGGCAGTTTTTGAGTGTCAGGTGCATGTGAGCTGTATTTTTATGCTTGGTTCTGGGGGGCAGTCCTTATGCATGGTGAGATACAGCCAGGGGTGTGGAATGCGATCAGATGTGACCAAATACAACAAACAGGGGAGGGAGCCCCAAAAAGGACATAGAACAGGAACACCAAATACAGCCCAGCATGTGGGAAAGCTGGCAGGTCCTTGCCAGGTAGAATGGTCACTTCTCACATTGGGTTTTGGATTCCACTAAAGCAAGAGTCAGTTTAGCATTTGAGATTCTACATAAGTTCGGTAAATGTAGGTGGTTCAATAAAGTCTTGCCTGGAGTCAGAATGTAAAAAAAAAAATAATTTCTAAAAATGGGAAGGCCATTTTATTCATACTACATTAAAAAAAAACACAGATGGCACTTCTATACTGTACTCACTGTACATTTCCACAGACTGTCTGCTTCATTCCTTCAGAGAACACTCCCTATTTTCCATGCTCTTTTTTTTTCACCACTCCTCCCAGGACTTTTCCCCTCACCTCCCTTTCCATGCTACATTATGACCTTCTGTGTTCTGGATCTGCCCTGGAGTGCTGGCTGCGCTGTGTTAGTGTCTGACTTTCCTTCCCTATTAATCACCGTCTGGTACCTCTCCAGGTATCTGAAAAATGCAGCAATAACAAGGAATTCCCCTCATCCCTCTAGGCGTGGGGACAGCGCAGCACAGTGGGGGGTCTGCATTCTCAGGCCTTGTTAAACCTCTGATCACTTTCCCTGCAAATGACACAGGCCCTTCCAGAGCAGGTTCCCTCTTTATCCAGCTCATCCTGATTTGGGGATCCTTTTTCCAAAAACGCCAGCTGCTGCCAAGATTTCCGCTGCCATTCCCAGATTCACATTCTCGGTGATTGCTGCCAGTTTTTCAGCTCAATTAATTTAAGTGTGAAAACAGCAGACTCCTTTCATCTAGCAAGATAACATATCGGCAGAGCTAAGAATTAGACTAAAGGCAAATAAAAGCTTGTGGAATAATGGCAGTCAAATACAATTTTACAACATAACAGCTCTCATTGAAAGTTCACCTACATACAGTAAAATCAGTGCTATGCCTCACAATAACAAGCACAGGTATAGAGTAAAACAAAGTAGAGTTCTTTTATATTTGTATTTTTTCATTATAAGGCAGGATATATGCAGGGCTGATCTTAGAGGTGTATGACCTGTGCCAGCATCCCACCCAGGATCACAGGGCTGCCATTGTCCAAGCAGACTATTTATTAAAGAAGAACAAAAATCATGGTAGCTGGCCCTGGAATCTGAAATGAAAGGCCACTGGCCTGAATTGGGATGCCCCGCTATGTAAAACCCCCAGAACACCCGGGGCATGGAACGAAACTGAGATTGTCAAAATCCTGGGTTTTGCCCCAATGGAGTAAAACCCTACTAATTAGGTTTGTATTGATGAAATCTTTCAGCTGCAATATGTTCTGCAGTGCCATATATGGCACAGAAAAACAGTAGCTCAGATTTCCTGAACAGGGTGAATACATAATAGGGCAGGGGTGGTCAAACCTCAGGACAAAATTCAGCCAGGCCTAGAGTCGTTTAAATGCTAGCCTGGGTTTTGGCCAACTTTAAGCAGAGATGCCAGCACCATCTCCTCTGTTCTGCAGAGTTTAAAGCCTATGCTCTCCATAGCCAGGGTGGGTTCTGGTTTACAGGGACACTATACCTAACCTACCCTCTCACACCATCTGTGAGCTTTGCATTAGAGAGATACTTATGTTGGGGACAGTTGGGGGCAGATAATAGCTACATACAACTGCAGAATCCACAGCTCATCCAATAGGATGCTTCAGTGAAGTGCGCAATCGCTCCACCCCATCATAAAGGGCTTACAGCTGGACAAAATCAGGCATTTTGACTATCTCAGGTTTTGTTTCTTGCAAGTGGCAATCCCAATTTGGGATCTTCCCTTTGTGAAACCCCCCAGATCACCCAGTAAAACTCACCTCTTCCTGGTCTTATGCTGCATGCGCAGGCTCTCCTCGAATCAGAGCTGTTTGTCATGTATATTAAATGTTCGGCAAACTGCTCTGTTTACGGCAATCAGGATCTTGTTTGATCGCATTCCTAGCAGCGGACACGCTCCCACCCTGAACCTGAATCTGAATGGCTGGGGGCAGGAGATGCAGGAATGCGGCCACTAGATGTTTACATCAGCAAAGGAGCCAGGAAGCAGATGAGTTTTGCGGCACCCCAGGGGGGCAAAGATGGTTCACACAGTGGGGAATGACAATTTGGGATGCCCTGCAGCTGGGCTGAGTTTTGTTTAGTTTTAATGTCCGGCTTTAGCTTCTTTAGGATTTTTCACTGGGATGCCCCAGAGGAGAGTTGTAAAGGGTATGTCATGTAGTGTTATGTTTCACTCTTGGTCCACTTTGAAGCCCCCCACCCTTTCTGGGACTATACTCTGAAGAAACAGGTCTTTTGGGGGCTACTGAAGTGTCACCTAGCCTTATCCCTGGCAGGCAAACAAACTGCAGTGCACACGCTAATGTCTGGCAGAAGACAGAAAGGCTGCATTTTCAGGAGGTTGCTGGGATTCTGCTGGTAGAATGGGGTAGGTTGTCCTGGATGGGATCCATAATTTGGGTTTTGGGCATTCCTCCTTCCTTGTTGGGAGGGGGGCAACAATTTACCTGTTAAATGGCACAATACCCTCTGTTAAACACTCTGATATTAACCTACATTCCAAGGATGAAAACTGCTGGATTTTCTCAATAGCAATCTTGGCATATGTTTCAGCAAATAAAAATAAGTAGAAACAAATGATTACCAATAAACAGTCCAGATTATCATTTATAACTCAAGTATGTAATATTACATAGACTTCATGCTACTGCAATCTTCCTGTCTTCCTGTGATGGGATTTGTAACATATTTGAGAATAAAGCAACACAATAATACTGGCAAAAGTGGTGCACTGAATGTACTTGCGCTGATGGTGCGTTCCAGGCAAATCATACATGTGCAGGGTTTTGGAAGTGTTAGAAGTATGTCTGGGTACTGCTAGGTGTGAATGTAGCCTGAGGCTTTACAGACATTAAAGTGCCTCTGAGTCACAATGAGTACATGCATAGTAAACAGCTGATGACAGGAGTCAATAAGCACTGTTTGTAGAGGCCACATTAGTCCCCTGCTGTTCCAACATTCAATTTCAGTACAACTTTTAAAGCACCGGTACTTCTGTTACCAAGTCTGACCCTCTGAAAAAAACAGCATGTATATAAACTTTGGCCCTTATTTATGAAGGAATAGCGACAGGTAACGACTGGTGAGCGACCGGTAATGACCGGCACCGCCATGAGAACGCCGGCTCCCCTCCGCAATCACACATTTATCAAGCCAATCCTGCTTAGCGACTGACAGAGCGCCAGATAGCGAATCATTCATCATTATTCCAGCCTCACCCCACAGCGCCAGCGTCCGACCTTGAACAGCGACAGGTATGACCTCTCGCTACCTGGCGCTCTCCAATGCATTTCAATGGAACAATCTTTAAATATTCATAATTAATTGTTATTAATGTTTTTTTTTTTTTTTAATGTGAAAAATTCTGTGACCACTTCTGCCATGTTAGATAATTTTTTTAAGGTTAAAAAAAAAAAAAAATTGTGCAGAATTGATATTACAGGTCTGATATTATTGTATTCATATTACTAAATTCTTAAAAAAAAAATTGTATCTTTGGTTCCCAAAAATATGGTGGTTTGGGGTTAAAAAACTACTTTTAACACATCGCCGCCAGCGCTGTGGGATTTAAACATGCATTTCACAGCGCGAGAATATTTTGAGCGTGGTTTTTTGATGAATATGGTGGGAGCCGGTCGCTCTGACCAGTCGCTATCATGCGCACCCATACAGCGCGGAACCTGTCAAATAGCGACTCGTCACCCCGTATTCAACATTACTGCACACCGACTGAGTCGCTATCAACAACCGAACAATGGCCAAGCACAGCGACTACTAGCGGGCGCTGTGAAAATACTGCTACAGTCGCTCAACTGTCGCTACCTGCCGCTATTAATGAATCGGCCTCCCCGTTATACATACCAGTAGTTACCAGTATCAGACTGGCCCACCAGAGCACCAGAAGATCCTCTGTGGGCCGCAGACACTGACCCAGGGCCACTATCAGGACAGTACAACATATTCATGGAAAAAGTGTTTCTAGCTTGTCCAGATGGCTGCCCCCCTTAGGTAACCTCCAATGGTACCATTGGTGGCGTCTCCACTGGGTGTGGTATCAAGGAAAGAACTGGGGAAATTTTGGTTGATTCACCACCTCTCCTTTCCGAGAGGCAGCTCAGTCAATGGCGGTATTGACAAAGAACGATTGTCTGTTTCCTACACAACTTTTGATCAAGCACTCCAGCTAGTATAAGGGCAGGCCCAGGAGCATTAATGGCTAATGTGTCATGGTTAGGGGTTCACGGCTTGTTATGGGATGAGCTAATAAGCAAGCTGCAGTCAAGAGTGGCAACATTTAGTCCACCGAATTTGTTGGTTATACACGCCGGGGGGGAATGATTTGGGCAGAATAACTATGAGGGTGCTCATCGCAGCCAGGGACCCCAGGCTGATTGTGGCAGACCACCTGGACACAGTGGTGATCTGGTCTGAGATCATACCTCGGCTCATTTGGAGAAATGCCAAGAAGCATAAGACGGTGGATAGGGCCAGAGTAAAGGTGAATTGGGTGGTGTCAATTGTCGTGCTAGCGTTGTGTGGTCTGGTGACCTGCCATATTGAGCTGGAGGGGAAGCGGATGTTTTTTAACGGGATCATATGCACCTCACGAAAGTGTTTAATCTGGCGCTGCAAGAAAAATTGAGATGGCAGTAGAGTGGTGGCGATTAGACAGTGATAAGAGGCCATCACTGGCCTAATTGGTGGCGCTGTCACGTCACGTATTTTTGAGTTGGCAAGGTGTTTTTAACATTGTTTATGGAAGAGAAGTGGGGAGTTTATGTTCAAGGCAGGCAGTTACAATGTCCGGCCGGCGGGGTTGACCCTTCTGGCTGTGGTTTGTTGTGAGTAAAGATTGGTAGAAGTGGGGAAGCAGGGGGTTCTCCTGAGCTGGGGGGTTGCGGGAGCAGAAAGATGGCTTCCACTCTTATGTATTGCGCCACTCAAAAATAGTGCAAAGGGGACATTGTTTGGAAATGTTCAGTTGTGATCAGTGTTATAGTGTTTATGGTTATGTTATGTAATTGTTTATTTTGCCCCTGCATATGGTAGGCCAATCACTCTGCTTTTGAACCCTGGGTTACCAGCCTCTGCTTGGTACTTCGGGCTGTAATTAGAAAAAAAGAGGGGGGGGGGAGGAGATATACCATAGTACAACCTAAAACAATTATGGTTTATGGAGGCAGTTGTAGGGTTTACAGTTATTCCGATTGTATCAGTTAGGCTTCCATGGCTGCTTCACTGCACCTTTTAGGATACCTGAAACAGGGGCTATAAATAATATCTGTCTATTGCAGAGTAACCTAAACCTGTAGGAATGACACATGACATACACGCTGTGGGCCGCTTCCTTTTGGTGTCAGTTAGGCATTTAGTTAAGTCCAGTGTGGGGGAGATATCCCCTGTCACAGGAATATGAGTTTGTAGGGAAGTTCCAGCCCTATAAATAGCTGGAAACCGAGTCATGGCAGGAAAGTCTGCATCCACCAAGTTTACCTTGTCTGTTAGTTTCCTTTTTATCAGAATCAAAGTAGCTGTGTTTAGTATACCATAAACATGCCATGTTTCTATTTTTACTTTTGGAACATTATGTTGTTTTTTTGGGAAGGTCCAGGTTTATAAGCTTTAGGCTCTATTCACACCTTTCCGCTTGCCCTGTGTTGGGCGTGGGTGAGGGCGAGGTGTGAATAGACCCTTAGGATGACCTTCAAGATTAAAGTGATACTGCAGGCAAAAGTAGTTGTTACACCATTGCGCCAGGCTACATTTGGCACTGTCCTAAACTAGTTTCTGTTTTTAAACTGGACCTTCACCCTGAATCAAAAATCAATCAAAAATCATTCTACCTGCCCCTATTGCGTTTTTTAGCCTTCCAAGATTCCCGTGGAGTCTCAGGCTGCCTGCAGACAGGAAGTGTCTTCTGACTATGCCGCTCTGCATTCTGGGATTGCTGTCCTTTTCCTGACCCCCAGCTCTGCTCTCTCTCTCTCTGTGATGCTTCTGAGGCAAGATGGCGGCACCCGTATCGTAGAGTCCTAAACAGAGTTGAAGCCCAGCAGGGGAAAGAATAAGCTGCCACTGATAGCTTTGTTGCTGGCCCCGTGGCCAGTCAGACTGATAAGCACCCTGAACCAGACCATAACCTAAAGGTTGGTGAAGGCAAGTGGCACGCCTCCCTCATAATCCGCCCATGGACACATGTCCAGAGTGATAACTCTGAGAACACTTGCTGGAGAACACCTGCAGTACATTTATGTTTCCTGTGTATGACCAGTGTAAATATGTAAAAGAAAAAAGATTACTTATTAAAAAATGTTTGGATTGGGATATATCTCTTTTTGGCTTTAGACTATATCATCCACTTGGTTTAGTTTTCTGATGTTTTTAAGATGTGTAAAAACATCATGATGTAAATACCTTTTCCTCTAACCCACTCAGATTAATTGAAAACTGCTTGTGTAGTTTGTTGACATTTTATTTCTGTTTGAATTATCATAAATATATTATTTTGTGTTATCTTTTTTCACATTTATCTGATATACATTTCTTAAACATGATCAGGTAATAAATACAGTACAAGCTTATCACAATAATGTGTCAATACTATATATCAGCATTGATATACAACTTTGATCAGGTAATAAATACAGTACAAGCTTATCACAATAATGTGTCAATACTATATATCAGCATTGATATACAACATTAATGTTGAAGATACAGTATATATATATATATATATGCAACAGTCAAGCTTAGTCTATTGCAGGGTGACTTTTGCTGGACTGGCTGCAGTTTACATTCATGACCCTAGATGTTGCTGTTACAAAATGCTTATCTGTGGTCTCTCTATGCACTCATGTTTCACTAAAGCCAGTTCCTGTTACACCACAAAAGTGTATCTGCATTTGACCCCACCACACACACTCTGTAACAATTAAATACTGACAGCTGGTTTTAAGTTATACACAAACAACAGTTAGATTCTTCCTTTAATTAACTTATAAAAGTGGATACACTTGTGACAAAATCCATACCTCATTGTCAGGTTTATGAGCAGAGTGAGTACTGGAAGCGAGGAGGTGATGCCTGGTAGGCAATGGTGAAAACTTTAACCAGATAATAGGGCAGAACCAGCAAGACACTAAACCTAAGAACCCCTAGTCTAAGATCAACGCTTGTCTTCACTAGGGTCCTCCGCAAGGGAGGATACAGTGGGCTGCAGGGAAGGACCAGATTCGGTACCTAGGGAACGGGGCACTGGAGCTCAAGACTAGGTTAGCATAGTGCCTGACGAGCAGAACAGGCGAGTGGCGTGGTCCATAACCGGCCAGGGTGGAGGGTAACAAGTGTAGCAGCAGAGGAAATAAGCCGGGAGTAGAGGCAGGCAGCGCAGGGTCATAAGCAAAGGTAAGCCGTGGTCAAGCCAAAAGGTTATTCCAAAGAGTAAACGTGGTCAGATGGTCCGGGTCGTATTAGGAGTGCAAGGTCCTGGAGGTCTGATTCTGGTGCCAATGGACCCAGTTGGGAGCTATGAGACAATATGAAACCAACCACTGCAGTTTGATATGGCTTCTAACTTGAGTTTTGGGGATATCAGGCCCTGGACATCCTGGAATCACGTATGCAGCCAGTAAGATTTTCTGATTTCAAAGATGTGATCAGTTTATGATTAATCTGCACTGCAGCTTCATAATTTCATGTACAGTACTGGGGTGTCAAAGTCTCCCAAAATGTGATATCAGACCTCTTAGATTGGCATTGTCTAAGCTTCAATCTTCGAGAAAGGTATTGCTGTCTAGTAATTCTTTTCCTGAAGTTTCGGAGTCCACAAAGTGATTTAGCTGAATAGGAAAATCTGACAGATGCTTACCCTCAACCAGTGCTTGAAAGAAGAGAAAACACTCACCATGGGACATTTGATCCCAGCCTTGGTCCAACCAAAGACTGATGATCTGGATAAGAACACAGGATTGTGCATGAGTTTCATCAGTGGCACATATATGCGAGTGTACAAAAGTACTTTACTGAATCCCACATTATCAGAGATTGTTGGACAAAGAGTTAGAGATCCTAGGACGGGAAAGGGGGGGAGGTGATCTATAATAAACCATCAACGGCCACTGAGTTGTACTCTATTGCCTCAATGCTTACCCACCATGGGGGCTCAGTTTTGTCAAAGTATGGGACTAAAAAACTGTAGTGCAAAGCAGCAGCAGATCCCTGAATGCAATGTTTTATGGAGACAGCAATTTACAAAAATATATATATATATATATATATATATATATATATATATATATATATATATTATATAGTGACTTATCTCTTTAATGCTGTTGTTCAGATAAGTCATTTCTATTGAAATATCAAATATTCAGTAAGGTAAACTTCACCACATATTGCCACAGCCAGCACCCAAAGCAAGGCCAATTTTGGTGATAAAAACTACTCACCTGATCAACACAATTTCCCAGTGATTCCAGTAGGGGTCAGGACCTGCCATAGATCTGAGTGAAAGTTAGGCTTGAGTGAATGACCAGTAGAATCACACTGCGGCATGGTATTGGGTGATAGACCTGTCACTCTGTGCATTCTCTTCAAGATAGCTGAGCCCAGGAAAAGAGATGACAGGGAAACAGTGCTTGATCCCGGGCGAGGTAAGGTGTTTATTTGTTTGTAACCCTCTGCTCTGCCTAAGTGCAAGGGAAGGGAGGCGGAGGTAACAACTTTCTGCTCCTGCTTTACAATTCAAATTGGATTGAAATTAACACACACTATAGGGGTTCTACCATTTTGATTGGTCTTTGGCCTGTATTTTTTATACTATGTATCTTTTGGGTCACATGTCACTTATGGCTATAGCATGAGACCCAACATTCAAGTACCTTCCAGAACCAGACCAAGCCAATTTAAGCTGCTTCCTATTTAGCACTACTTATGACCAGTTCCAGCCTTAAACTGGACCTTCTGCATCAGTTAATGAAAAGCCCAAACCCTTAAAAAAAATATTTGCCAGCATCTAAAATTAATATATTTTACATTTTTAGTCACATTTTATTATTTCCCCCATTTGGCTGCAACTCGGTTTAAGACTCTAGGATATGGGCGCCGTTATCTTGCCTCAGAAGCATCACATACTGAGGAGAGGAGAGGGGGCAAAAGTGCAGGGGGCAGGGGTTATAGCTGTGCTTTGCACAGAGCAGAGCTGGGGTCAGGAAAAGGACAATAATCCCAGAATGCATAGTCAGAAGACACTTCCTGTTTGCAGGCATCTTGAGACTCCATGTGCCGCAATCTTTGATGTTTAAAGGCTTATAAAATACAGTAGATGCAGGTAGGATGATTTTTAATGTGAGCAATCTGTATGTAGAGGGTGGGGGAGACATATAAGATAGACTCTTATTCAGGGTGAAGTCCGGTTTAATATGGGTGTGTAAGGAGTCCCAGATTTCGGCCTGGTTCCATACTGCGCTGAACAAATCCCATGAACTGAAGCCAGATGTACATTTAGACCTTAGGAGTAGCAGGTGACCCTATTAGTGTCTAGGACAGAAAATAAGAGCTGTCCAAGTTATTGTTGATACCTGGGGATCCTTTCCACTTACAGTGTCATCTCTGATATAGGATGTGAGGGGCAATCTCGCCAGCAACAGAATATGGAGGATCTAACCCTTACCCACACACAAACGAATTGTGAACAGCGATGATCCTCGTCATTGACTATGAACGTGCTCAATCTGGCATCTTAACCTGGACCAACTGCCTGGCACAGTTGGAATAAAAATTTTCCACAGCCTCCTTGCCCCATTTGCATGCATGATACTGAAGCATTGTCAGCACTTACAATTGCTCCTGCACCTACTCAAAGCTGAAACACCTCCTCACCGATTTTCTAGTGGTAGCAGCCATTTTGGAGCATACTCTCTCAGCATCTCAGCCATACTGCTGCCTGGATACAACTGACAATGCACTGTAACAGAAAACCCAGCAGCACCTCCTGTATGCAGATGGCCTGCAAAACCATGAGCCATCTTTTGTTTTTTTTAAATTTACAACAGCAGGAGTTAGAAAAAGGTAAATGATTTTTTAAGTTCAATGTAAATTGCCCTTGGGAGGAATGCATATGAGCACTGTTTGTTGTGATGGTCATTTTTGACTGCGGGTACACTTTAAAGTGGACCAACACCCAGGGGTGATCGGCCCGGGAATCTATAAGATTCCCGGGCCGATCACCTCACTCACGATCTCGGATGTCCCGCGGGGTGAAACCCCCCCAAAAAAACCCAAACTCCTTACCTGATCCGCCGCCGCTTCCACCACCGCCGCCTCCCGCACGCCCCTCTAGACGTGCGCGCGCCTGCGCCGGCCGTCTGTGAATGGCCGGCGCGGGAGCGCGAACGCGCACGCCGAGAATGACGCGCGGGAGGTGCCGGCGGACGCGCTGTCTTGGACGCCGCTGTCACCCGCTTGGACGTCGGCGGGCGGGGATTGGACGGCGCGGTCACGTGGGAGAGGTGAGTTTTTTGGGGTTTCTGGGGGGTTTCAGAGTGCGGGACACCCCCTATCGGGGTGCCCCGCGAAAGTGGACCAAAACCCAGGATAGTCAAAATCCTGGGTGTTGGTCCACTTTAAATTAGAACACATACTCCCAGTGTTACAATACATCCGTGGTAGCGTGGTTAAAGATATGCGCTCATGTAATATGGCCCATTTCTAGCATGAAGATGGAGGGGGAAGAAGGTTCAAATTAAATTAGACTAGTTGGTTACCATAAAATTCCTTGGAACACCACCATGAATTCTTCTTGAAACCTAAGGATCACTTCTTTAAATGTTTCTATCTATAGACTGTGATGAGCACAGAACGTGGATCTGTTTATAGACACTTGATGATATCACTCTCCTTCCAGAGGGTCAGGCTATCCAAACGGCTGCAGTGTCTATGTCTTCAACCCCAATATAGTTCTTTAGTAGTTATAGTTTCCTCCTACAGTTTTAAAGGACATGTCTGTTGGAAAATCTCATACTTATCTTACCTCCGTAGAAGGCACATGTGCTGTGCAGTCTGCTGCTGGTGAACGCCACCCCTCCAATGTAACAGTGACTAGAGCTTGCAATAGAGGGGGCATGCCAGGCATTGCCCGCACCAGAAAATATTATCATCCATTTTTTTTCTATCTGGAAATGTCCTTTGATCTTTTCAGTGCCAGCCTACCTAGAAATGTTATCACCCTCTGTTGCCAGATTCCTTTTCAGCATTTTGTGCCATATATATTTAACTAAATGCAGAAATTTCCAGGAATTTTCCAAGAAAATGATATATTGTTTTTTTCAGCAGTTTGGGCTTCACCATGAAATATCCTGTTTTTAATTTTTCCAGTGCTCTCCCAATATTTTTGGGTGGAATTCGTGGAAAAAATGTAAAAAAATTGACATTTTATATTTTGTAGCATTATTTAAAAAAGCTTTTTTTTCCAGAAAATGAGATTACGTGTAAAAGCCCAGTTTCTCCCGATTACATTACCACATTGTAGACACCTGTTCCTGCCCCATGAGATTTTCAAATAAAATACAGCTACTCTGCGCACTATCAAGGGTTAACCTCCCCAAAAATAAGAAGCCAGTGCACCAGTAGACCAGGACATGGAGGTAGAGGTCGAGTGGCAGGCTAACAGCCCGCATAGCCTACATGGGCCGCAGGCTCTTCTGCTCTCTCCTGGGCTTTGGGGACGCAGGTAAAGTGGAAGGGGGTAATGGCAAGTCGCCCACTTGCTGGCAGGTGACTTTCCGGCCCCTCCTGCCCTTTGAACTGGTATAGGGGGCTTACAGACCCCTTACCAGTTTACAAAAGTTTATATAAAACACCCACCCACCCTTCTAAAGTCTTTTATTATTTTTTCTTTCTACTTACCTCCTTCCATTACCTATACCATGCTGATCGTTGCTTCCTACAACCAGAAATTATCAGCTTCGGATGATCACTCTGGCTTCTCTGCTCACGTACGCTGCAGGGAGGAGCTTTTTATACAGTCTGAGTGAGCTGGTGCCTTTTTCTTTGGCAGCAAAGACTGGAAACCCCAGACCCGTGAAACAGTGACACTTAAAGGGTTAAAGAACATATGTTAACCCCTTAACTGCTTTGAAAATTGGGGAGAAAACTGTTTCTACCTGGTCTGCTGTGAGCTACTGTGAGCACCCGTTATCCACTGGTCTGGTGCATCATGTGAACTCCCTTCACCCACTGGTCTAATTCTTCATGTGGGCTACCTTTACCCACTGGACAGCTGCATCATGTGGGCTCTCTTTACTCACTGCTCTGTTCCATCCTTTGAGCTCCCTTTACCAACTGGTCTGCTGTGTCACATGGGCTCCCATTTCCCATCGGTCTGCTGCATCACGTGGACTCCCTTTACCCAGTGCTCTGTTGGATCATGTGGGCTTACTTTACTCACTGGTCTGTTGCATCATGTGGACTCTCGTTACCCACTGCTGGTTCCACCATGTGGGCTCCCTTTACTCACTAGTCTGTTGCATCATGGGGCTACCTGCACCCACTGCTGCTTTACTTCATGTGAGTCCTCTGCACCCTTTGGTCTACTGCATCATATAGGCTCCCTGTATCCACTGTTCAATTGCATCATGTGGGCTTCCTTTACCCACTGCTCTTTTGCATCATGTTGACTCCCTTTACCCACTGCTCCTTTTCACCATGTGGGCTCCATTTACCCACTGCTCTGTCCCATCATGTTTGCTCCCTTTACCCAGTGCTCTGTTCCATCACGTGGACTCCACTGCTCTATTCCATCATGTGGGTTCCCTTTACCCATTGGTCTGTTGCATCTTGTGGGCTCCCTGTACCCACTGCTCTTTTGCATCTTGTGGGCTCCCTGTACCCATTGCTCTATTCCATCATGTGGGTTCCCTTTACCTATTGGTTTGCTGCATCACGTGGCTGCCTGTACCCATTGCTCAGTTTCATTGTGTGGGCTCCCTGTACCCACTGCTCCGTTCCATCATGTTTGCTCCCTTTACCCACTGCTCTGTCCCATCATGTTTGCTCCTTTTACCCACTGCTCTGTCCCATCATGTGGGCTCCCTTTACCCACTGCTCTATTCCATCATGTGGGTTCCCTTTACCCATTGGTCTGTTGCATCTTGTGGGCTCCCTGTACCCACTGCTCTTTTGCATCTTGTGGGCTCCCTGTACCCATTGCTCTATTCCATCACATGGGTTCCCTTTACCTATTGGTTTGCTGCATCACGTGGCTGCCTGTACCCATTGCTCAGTTTCATTGTGTGGGCTCCCTGTACCCACTGCACTGTTTCATCATGTTTTCCTTTACTCACTAGTCTGTTCTACTCTGTGGGTTCTATTTACCCATTAGTGTGGGCTCTCTTTACTCACTTTAGTGTTACATTGTGTGGGCTTCCTTTGCGCACTAGTCTATTGTATCATGTGGGTTTTCCCTCCCTAAGATTCATGTACTTAGTCCCATTCCTAGAGCAATGACCCCATATGCAGCACTGAGTAATGGTCCCATTACTCATCCTATTTGCCACATTAATGTCTTTATCCTGTTTACTCGGGATTGATGGCTACTTCCTTGCCCTCCACCTGCACTTACAGATTAACAACATCCCCTATGTGTTGGTGATAGCCTGAACCCCCTGTGCTGCTGCTATATCCTGCATCCTCCTTCCAAGACTGACAGCCACTCACAGAAACCAGATATGATTAAAACAAGAATGTGTTTTCCTGTTTGATTTGATGAATGATTAAGCAAGATTAAGAAAAGGGAAAGCAAACGTGCCTTACACAGCCAACATGGAGCCGTGCATGTCAG
This sequence comes from Gastrophryne carolinensis, assembly GCA_027917425.1. Taxonomy (NCBI): domain Eukaryota; kingdom Metazoa; phylum Chordata; class Amphibia; order Anura; family Microhylidae; genus Gastrophryne; species Gastrophryne carolinensis. The sequence continues at coordinate 337,217,118 of CM051235.1, read as the reverse complement.
CCCTTCTATTGTGGGACACCTTGTCTTTCTTCCATAGTTAACTTACAGTTAAATCTTGTTAAAGATGACTACCTGGCAGTCGGCAAAGGAGTTCTGAAGACTACGGGGCGTGGTGAAACCCTCCGCTGGAGCCCCTCTATTTGCATTGCCCCATGGTGTAAAATAAATGTTGCCAGATTTTTAACATCAGAATCAATCCGTTGGGGCATGTGTGCGCCTCTTGCAGCATCTCCAGGACATCTTATGCGTGTACCCCTGCCAGCATTTCTGAATGGCTGGTGGCAGGTGAGCGCAGCACAGGAGAGCAACCAGCAGAAGCACCCTGCAATCAAATGATTCATCATTGCCAGGCATGAATGTGCATGGCAGTGAGTTCTGATTGGAGGAGAGGCCCCACATCCATGGATCAAGATGAGTGAATGGGCACACTAAGGGGTTTCATGTGCAATGGCATCCCACATCAGAATGCCCCTGTAAAGTGAACCGCATTAAGCTTTCTATAGCATTGGTTACTTGACAGTGCTGCTGTGCCTGAGCTAGCCTGGCCAGCAATGGTCACCTTCTTCCTGGTGCCTGCGGTGATGAAATGCGGCAGCAGGGCAGCTGTATCTTTCCTCTCTTTACTGTGTAAGTAACTGCCGATACACTGAGCGGGAGAGCAGAGATGTTTTATTGCCATAGAAACCCAGCAGAAGTTGGGTATAGGCTACATTTATGCAGAAATATAGAGAATTGTGAAATCATGAAGCAATGAGAAACTTTAAGCACCACTTTACTGTATGTTCGGGTTAGGTATATACAAAGCTACAATGCTTTATGTGCAGAGGTGTCAAACTTAGAGACAATTTTTTTTTTAGCATGGCATGAACGTGGTTTAGAGCAGAACAAAACCCAGGATTTTTACTTTCCCGGGTTTTGTTCCGTTTCCCACTGTGTGAACCCCCCCAGTTCACCCGAAAGGGTCTACACACAGGCTTTCAAGGAATGAGTATTTGTCTCCTCATCCATGGAAATTTGTTAATAAATAAATTATACATTGTGTATGTAGGTGGGTATTACCAGGGCTGTATTTCTCATAATGCAACCCTAGGGTGGCAACCTAGAGGGAAGGCGCTGCCCTAATTTAATTTACTAAAGTAAATAAAAGAAATTAAAACATTAATGCCTCCCAACAAGCACCCCCAGCCACAGAAGGATGCAGAGTGTATTTGTGTGGGCGGGAGGGTGAAATGGTTTGAACACAGGCCATAACATCTCCCCTCCACTGCTGTGGTCATGTGACTCCTGTATGTCAGAATGTTGGAAATGGAATGGAACATGCTTGCTTGCTCCTCTGCATTATCCCCCTTGTGCCCTCTCCCTTCTCCACACACATACTCTGCATCTAACCCATGGACCTAACTTATAGAAAGGGAGTGCAAGCACTTAAAGTGCCTAGGGCACCGGGAACACCAAGTACGACCCTGAGCATTATAATACATAACTCTGACTTAAAGCAGATGGAAACTCAAAAATGGGTTTACCACTCAATCTATGGGCCCCCCGCCCGGGCGCTGCTATTGGCTCAGTGGTGGACAGATCCCCCTGGGATCAGGTAATATCACCTACACCTACTTCCCTCCCCAAGCTCCCCCCGAAAAACAATTAGCATTACTTACTGCTCCTATTACCACAAAATGACACTAATCACTACACAGCCTCTATCTGATCAGCAAATAACTGATAACTAACACTACCACCTAATAGTTGCCCCACCAGCAGTCTGTGCTCCTATTCTATGCATATACTCTGCGGACCCACAATGCTGATTCTGAATATGCACAGAGGATATAAAAAGTCTGCACACCCTGATTAAAATGGCAGTTTTTTTCATGTAAAATATACAGACCAAGAAGAATTCCTAACTTTTTGTCCACCTTCAATGTGATCCATAATCTGCACAATTCCAAAGAAAAACAAACTGAAATCATTTAGAGGTGGGAAAAAATAACTAATTTGAAATAATGTGGTTGCATAACTGTAAACACCCTCCTTAGAATCGAGATGCAGCTGTGTTCAGAATTAGCCAATCATATTAAAACTGGGGCAACACCCTTATAAGAAGCAGTGTCCATCTGCATCCTCCATGGCAATTCAAATTGCTGCATATAAAATTCATTTAGCTTTTTGTAACTCCTGCGTGGTCGATTTTACCCTCAATTTGGTGTCCTATGAAGCTGAGAGGACATTCCGGCAGCCAATTGTGGAGCACATTTTCGGCCTAGCACCACAACCTGCCATTTACCCGGTGAAGGTGTAGGTTTTTTATATTCACCATATTATGGTATGAACCTAAAGGGGGTGCAGAGGTAGCCACAGCATTGGGGCCTCCTGGTCCAGCATAATAATATTTGTGCAGCATAACTTGAGGGGGTGCGACTGCACCAGGTCCCAGAAAGTCAGAGGAGCCCTATTATTGTTGCACCTCCATGGGGGGCCCCATGTCATGTCTGCAGCAGGGCCTGGTCCCCTTTAGTTACACCTCTGTGTACAGTAGCTTGCTCATCCTCAGTAGGAGCCATGATGGGGCCCCATGTCATGTCTGCAGCAGGGCCTGGTCCCCTTTAGTTACACCTCTGTGTACAGTAGCTTGCTCATCCTCAGTTGGAGCCATGATGGGGCCCCATGTCATGTCTGCAGCAGGGCCTGGTCCCCTTTAGTTACACCTCTGTGTACAGTAGCTTGCTCATCCTCAGTAGGAGCCATGATGGGGGCCCCATGTCATGTCTGCAGCAGGGCCCGGTCCCCTTTAGTTACACCTCTGTGTACAGTAGCTTGCTCATCCTCAGTAGGAGCCATGATGGGGCCCCATGTCATGTCTGCAGCAGGGCCCGGGCCCCTTTAGTTACACCTCTGTGTACAGTAGCTTGCTCATCCTCAGTAGGAGCCATGATGGGGCCCCATGTCATGTCTGCAGCAGGGCCCAGTCCCCTTTAGTTACACCTCTGTGTACAGTAGCTTGCTCATCCTCAGTAGGAGCCATGATGGGGCCCCATGTCATGTCTGCAGCAGGGCCCGGTCCCCTTTAGTTACACCTCTGTGAACAGTAGCTTGCTCATCCTCAGTAGGAGCCATGATGGGGCCCCATGTCATGTCTGCAGCAGGGCCCGGATCCCTTTAGTTACACCTCTGTGAACAGTAGCTTGCTCATCCTCAGTAGGAGCCATGATGGGGCCCCATGTCATGTCTGCAGCAGGGCCCAGTCCCCTTTAGTTACACCTCTGTGTACAGTAGCTTGCTCATCCTCAGTAGGAGCCATGATGGGGCCCATGTCATGTCTGCAGCAGGGCCCTGACCCCTTTAGTTACACCTCTGTGAGCAGTAGCTTGCTTATCCTCAGTACGAGCCATGATGGGGGCCCCATGTCATGTCTGCAGCAGGGCCCTGACCCCTTTAGTTACACCTCTGTGTACAGTAGCTTGCTCATCCTCAGTAGGAGCCATGATGGGGCCCAAAGTCATGTCTGCAGCAGGGCCCGGGCCCCTTTAGTTACACCTCTGTGTACAGTAGCTTGCTCATCCTCAGTAGGAGCCATGATGGGGGCCCATGTCATGTCTGCAGCAGGGCCCTGACCCCTTTAGTTACACCTCTGTGAGCAGTAGCTTGCTCATCCTCAGTAGGAGCCATGATGGGGCCCCATGTCATGTCTGCAGCAGGGCCCGGGCCCCTTTAGTTACACCTCTGTGAACAGTAGCTTGCTCATCCTCCGTAGGAGCTATGATGGGGGCCCATGTCATGTCTGCAGAAAGGCCCTGACCGCTTTAGTTACACCTCTGTGTACAGTAGCTTGCTCATCCTCAGTAGGAGCCATGATGGGGGCCCATGTCATGTCTGCAGCAGGGCCCGGGCCCCTTTAGTTACACCTCTGTGTACAGTAGCTTGCTCATCCTCAGTAGGAGCCATGATGGGGCCCATGTCATGTCTGCAGCAGTGCCCGGGTCCCTTTAGTTACACCTCTGTGTACAGTAGCTTGCTCATCCTCAGTAGGAGCCATGATGGGGGCCCATGTCATGTCCGCAGCAGGGCCCTGACCCCTTTAGTTATACCTCTGTGTACAGTAGCTTGCTCATCCTGAGTAGGAGCCATGATGGGGCCCCATGTCATGTCTGCAGCAGGGCCCGGTCCCCTTTAGTTACACCTCTGTGTACAGTAGCTTGCTCATCCTCAGTAGGAGCCATGATGGGGGCCCATGTCATGTCTGCAGCAGGGCCCTGACCCCTTTAGTTACACCTCTGTGAACAGTAGCTTGCTCATCCTCAGTAGGAGCCATGATGGGGCCCCATGTCATGTCTGCAGCAGGGCCCGGATCCCTTTAGTTACACCTCTGTATACAGTAGCTTGCTCATCCTCAGTAGGAGCCATGATGGGGCCCCATGTCATGTCCGCAGCAGGGCCCGGACCCCTTTAGTTACACCTCTGTGAACAGTAGCTTGCTCATCCTCAGTAGGAGCCATGATGGGGCCCCATGTCATGTCTGCAGCAGGGCCCGGATCCCTTTAGTTACACCTCTGTATACAGTAGCTTGCTCATCCTCAGTAGGAGCCATGATGGGGCCCCATGTCATGTCTGCAGCAGGGCCTGGTCCCCTTTAGTTACACCTCTGTGAACAGTAGCTTGCTCATCCTCAGTAGGAGCCATGATGGGGCCCCATGTCATGTCTGCAGCAGGGCCCGGGCCCCTTTAGTTACACCTCTGTGAACAGTAGCTTGCTCATCCTCAGTAGGAGCCATGATGGGGCCCCATGTCATGTCTGCAGCAGGGCCCAGTCCCCTTTAGTTACACCTCTGTGTACAGTAGCTTGCTCATCCTCAGTAGGAGCCATGATGGGGGCCCATGTCATGTCTGCAGCAGGGCCTGGGCCCCTTTAGTTACACCTCTGTGTACAGTAGCTTGCTCATCCTCAGTAGGAGCCATGATGGGGCCCCATGTCATGTCTGCAGCAGGGCCCGGGCCCCTTTAGTTACACCTCTGTGTACAGTAGCTTGCTCATCCTCAGTAGGAGCCATGATGGGGGCCCATGTCATGTCCGCAGCAGGGCCCGGGCCCCTTTAGTTACACCTCTGTGTACAGTAGCTTGCTCATCCTCAGTTGGAGCCATGATGGGGGCCCATGTCATGTCTGCAGCAGGGCCCGGGCCCCTTTAGTTACACCTCTGTGTACAGTAGCTTGCTCATCCTCAGTAGGAGCCATGATGGGGGCCCATGTCATGTCCGCAGCAGGGCCCGGACCCCTTTAGTTACACCTCTGTGTACAGTAGCTTGCTCATCCTCAGTTGGAGCCATGATGGGGGCCCATGTCATGTCTGCAGCAGGGCCCGGGCCCCTTAAGTTACACCTCTGTGTACAGTAGCTTGCTCATCCTCAGCAGGAGCCATGATGGGGCCCCATGTCATGTCCGCAGCAGGGCCCGGGCCCCTTTAGTTACACCTCTGTGTACAGTAGCTTGCTCATCCTCAGTTGGAGCCATGATGGGGCCCCATGTCATGTCTGCAGCAGGGCCCGGGCCCCTTTAGTTACACCTCTGTGTACAGTAGCTTGCTCATCCTCAGTAGGAGCCATGATGGGGGCCCATGTCATGTCCGCAGCAGGGCCCGGACCCCTTTAGTTACACCTCTCGGAACAGTAGCTTGCTCATCCTCCCAGATCTGAAGCCAGCCTAACAGGGATGCAGCTGGAATGGTGTGGTCAGGGATGGCACAGTGGTTTGCAGGCAGGGATGGCGTGGCGGTAGGTGAGTGTGTGGCCTGTGATGAATGGAAGGGGGGCAGTCCTGGCAGGTAGAGGTGTAGCGATCAGATGACACAGCACTAGGGGTCTAACTTAAAGCGCCACTTCCTGAATAGCAGCATATCTTATATGTTTCCCACGCCCTGTACATACAGATCGCCCAGATTATCATCCTACCTGCATCTACTGCATTTTCTAAGCCTTTAAACATCCAAGATGGCGGCTCATGAAGCATCAGCCTGCAAACAGGAAGTGTCTTCTGACTGTGCTGCTCTGCATTCTGGGATTGCTGACCTTTTCTTGACCCCAGCTCTGCTCTGTCTGTGCAAAGCACAGCTATATCCCGCCCCCTGTCTTTTATCCCGCTCTCCTCTCCTCAGTATGTGTGATGATTCCTGAGTCAAGATGGCGGTGCCCGTAATCCTAGAGTCCTGAACAGAGTTGCAGCCAGGAGGGGGAAAGAATATAAAGTAAGTGGCTAAAAACTTAAAATATATTAATTTTAGATGCTGGGGAATTTTTATAAGGGTTTGGGCTTTTCATTAAAGTGGACCAACACCCAGGATTTTGACTATCCTGGGTTTTGGTCCACTTCGGTGGGGCACTCCGATCGGGGGTGCCCCGCTGTGTGAAACCCCCCAGAAAGCCCGTAAACACTCACCTCCCCACGCTCCTACGCGGGCGCTCGTCCAATCAGAGAGCTCAGAGCCGCTGTGGTATGCACGTACAAGCGGCGTCCAACCACAGCGGCTCTGAGCGCTGGAGGCCACGCGGGTGCGCGCTCTGCTAGAGGGAAGCGCGAGACGCGGCCGCGGCCCACGCATGTGCCGTTGGAACGGGGTTAAGGTAAGGTTTGTGGGCATCCTGGGGGGTTTCACCCCGCGGGACATCACGATTTTGGATGCCCCGCGGGGAGGGATCTGATCGGCCCGGGAATCTTATACATTCCCGGGCCGATCCCCCCTGGGTGTTGGTCCACTTTAAATGATGCTGAAAGCACGGTTTAAGGGGGTGTGAAAGCACTGGGGCCCAGAAGGTCGGGGGGGGGGCATCATTGTTGCTTCCCCACTATATTTATCATACTTATGCTCACTTGGCATCATTTCGAAAAAGGAAGCAGCATTGTTTTGGTCATAAGTTCTCTAGGTGCATCCCATTGAGTTAAAAGACAGAAAAAAGTTTATTGTATGAGAAAGGTGAAAGGGCACCTGGGCCATAATAAGGGTACCGGTGTCTCCTCCCTCTCGGCAGCAGCAGCAGCCATTAGTACAGATCCATCCCTCCAGTGATAAGTAGAGCACACCTTACCCCGGCTCCTGGCATCAGCAGCCATGGGTACATCCATTAGTACAGATCCATCCCTCCAGTGATAAGTAGAGCACACCTTACCCCGGCTCCTGGCATCAGCAGCCATTAGTACAGATCCATTAGTACAGATCCATCCTTCCAGTGATAATTAGAGCACACCTTACCCCGGCTCCTGGCATCAGCAGCCATGAGTACAGATCCATTAGTACAGATCCATCCCTCCAGTGATAAGTAGAGCACACCTTACCCCGGCTCCTGGCATCAGCAGCCATGAGTACATCCATTAGTACAGATCCATCCCTCCAGTGATAAGTAGAGCACACCTTACCCCGGCTCCTGGCATCAGCAGCCATGAGTACATCTATTAGTACAGATCCATCCCTCCAGTGATAAGCAGAGCACACCTTACCCCGGCTCCTGGCATCAGCAGCCATGAGTACATCTATTAGTACAGATCCATCCTTCCAGTGATAAGTAGAGCACACCTTACCCCGGCTCCTGGCATCAGCAGCCATTAGTACAGATCCATCCCTCCAGTGATAAGTAGAGCACACCTTACCCCGGCTCCTGGCATCAGCAGCCATGAGCACATCCATTAGTACAGATCCATCCCTCCAGTGATAAGTAGAGCACACCTTACCCCGGCTCCTGGCATCAGCAGCCATGAGCACATCCATTAGTACAGATCCATCCCTCCAGTGATAAGTAGAGCACACCTTACCCCGGCTCCTGGCATCAGCAGCCATTAGTACAGATCCATCCCTCCAGTGATAAGTAGAGCACACCTTACCCCGGCTCCTGGCATCAGCAGCCATTAGTACAGATCCATCCCTCCAGTGATAAGTAGAGCACACCTTACCCCGGCTCCTGGCATCAGCAGGCTGGGCCCGGCCTCCATCCCTCCTCCTCCTTTCCCTCCCTGCACCGCCCCCGGCCGTCTCAGAAAACTGCCGCTCACTTCACATTGCGGCCAGTGACTGGCTTGGGGGCTGTGATCAGCAGTTTGTATCTGGAGTGCCGGATCCCACCTGATATACACCGTGTGTCTGTGCCGCCGGAGCATTGATGCCACCCATCACCTTCCCCCCGGCTGGCCAACAGCTCGCCATTCCTGTACCCAGCCTGGACTAAGGAGGAGATCCTGTGTGTGTGGAAGTGCTATAGCAGTGCCCACCCGGCATCCATTCACCTGCTTCCCCAGACCTGACAGCTGCCATATACATGTGCCACACATTAGCCCGGCCAGCGCAGGATGAATCTGGGGGGTCTGCTGCTCTACATGTGGCTCCTACAGGCGCTCCGTGCTGAGGAGGTAAGTGGACATCTACCGCTACTGCTAGTGACAGCGCTATTTTCCCACCCGATTCATGGTGACCGCTGTGACCCCAGATCTCACTCTCTCACTGAACACCTTGGACATAGGGCTGTGCTGCTTTATCATGGCTGCTCACAAAATCTTGTGTTCATTATTCGTAAGCATCTCCAGCATGAGGCTATGTTCAAAGGAGACATGTCTGGTCAATGAGAGTAGCAATAGGAGAGTAGCAAGGGGGCCTTGGTAACCTGCGTGTAAATGAGAATAGCCCTGAAGGGGCTGTGTGGATAGATGATATATATATATATATATATATATATATATATATATATATATATATATATATATATATATATATATATATATATATAGTGTGTTTGGGCAGCATGAGGGGCCTGTGTGGAAAGCATAAAAATGGCATGAGGGGGTTGAGTGGTAAGTGTAAACCAGTATATGCTGCATAAGGATTGTTTTGAGGGTGCTATGTGGTATATGGGTATATTCTGTATATAGACAGAATAAGGATGGAGTGAGAGAGTGTGTGATAAGTGTATGGGTGGCATGGGAGGGTTGCATGGTAAGTGTTTGGGCAGTATAAGGATGGCATGAGGGGCGGTGTAGTAAGTGTATATTTTCTGCATAAGGAAATCATTAGGGGGTCGCGTGGTAAATGTATATCTGTTGCATAAGGATAGGCTGTGTGATAAGTGTCTGGGCAGCATAAGGATGGCACAGGAGTTGAGTGTTATGGGTAAACCAGTATATGCTGCATAAGGATTGTTTTGAGGGTGCTATGTGGTATATGGGTATATTCTGTATACGGACAGAATAAGGATGGCATGAGAGAGTGTGTGGTAAGTGCATTGGTGGCATGAGGTGGTTGTGTGGTGAAATGTATGGGCAACATATGGATGGCATAAGGGTGTATGTGGTAGGTTTATGGGTGGTGGCATGATGGAGTTATGTGGTAATTGTATGGACAACAATAGAATAAGTATAGGGCAGTTGTGTGATAAATGTATAGGCAGCATTAAAATAGGTATGAGTAGGGTTGTGTGTTATGCATATGGGCAGAATAAGGATGGCATGAGGGTGTGTGTGGTAAGTGTATATATGCAGCATATGGATAGGCATGAGGGTGTGTGTGGTAAGTGTATATAGGCATGAGGGTGTGTGTGCGGTAAGTGTATATATGCAGCATATGAATAGGCATGAGGGTGTGTGTGGTAAGTGTATATATAAAGCATATAGATAGGTATGACGGGGCTGTGTGCTAAGTGTATACAGTATATGCAGCATATGGATAGGCATGAGGGTGTGTATGGTAAGTGTATATATGCAGCATATGGATGAGCATGAGGGTGTGTGTGGTAAGTGTACACAGTACATGCAGCATAAGGATGGCATGAGGGTGTGTGCGGTAAGTGTATATATGCAGCATATGGAAAGGCATGAGGGTGTGTGTGGTAAGTGTATATATGCAGCATATGGATAGGTATGAGGGGGCTGTGTGGTAAGCATATATATGCAGCATAAGGATATGTATGAGGGGGCTGTATTGTAGATGTATATAGTATATGCAGCAAATGGATTGAAGGGTATGGTAAATGAATACACTATATGCAGCAAATGGATGGGTATGAGGGGGCTGTGTGGTAAGTGTATACAGCATATGCAGAACAAGGATAGGTATGAGGGAGCTGTGTAGTTAGTGTATAGAGTATATACAGCAAATGGATATGTATGATGGGGCAGTGTGGTAAGTAAATACAGTATATGCAGGATAAGGATAGGTATGAGGGGGCTGTGTGGTTAGTGTATACAGTATTTGCAGCATACGGATAGGTATGAGGGGGCTGTGTGGTTAGTGTATACAGTATATGCACCATAAGGATAGGTATGAGGGGGCTGTGTGGTTAGTGTATACAGTATATGCACCATAAGGATAGGTATGAGGGGGCTGTGTGGTTAGTGTATACAGTATATGCACCATAAGGATAGGTATGAGGGGGCTGTGTGGTTAGTGTATACAGTATATGCACCATAAGGATAGGTATGAGGGGGCTGTGTGGTTAGTGTATACAGTATATGCACCATAAGAATAGGTATGAGGGGGCTGTGTGGTTAGTGTATACAGTATATGCAGCATATGATTAGGTACGAGGGGGCTGTGTTGTTAGTGCCTGGGCAGCATATGATTAGGTACGAGGGGGCTGTGTGGTTAGTGTATACCTTATATACAGCATAAGGATAGGTACGAGGGGGCTGTGTTGTTAGTGTATACAGTATATGCACCATAAGAATAGGTATGAGGGGGCTGTGTGGTTAGTGTATACAGTATATGCAGCATATGATTAGGTACGAGGGGGCTGTGTTGTTAGTGCCTGGGCAGCATATGATTAGGTACGAGGGGGCTGTGTGGTTAGTGTATACCTTATATACAGCATAAGGATAGGTACGAGGGGGCTGTGTTGTTAGTGTATACAGTATATGCACCATAAGGATAGGTATGAGGGGGCTGTGTGGTTAGTGTATACAGTATATGCACCATAAGGATAGGTATGAGGGGGCTGTGTGGTTAGTGTATACAGTATATGCACCATAAGGATAGGTATGAGGGGGCTGTGTGGTTAGTGTATACAGTATATGCACCATAAGAATAGGTATGAGGGGGCTGTGTGGTTAGTGTATACAGTATATGCAGCATATGATTAGGTACGAGGGGGCTGTGTTGTTAGTGCCTGGGCAGCATATGATTAGGTATGAGGGGGCTGTGTGGTTAGTGTATACAGTATATGCAGCATACGGATAGGTATGAGGGGGCTGTGTGGTTAGTGTATACAGTATATGCAGCATATGATTAGGTACGAGGGGGCTGTGTGGTTAGTGTATACCTTATATACAGCATAAGGATAGGTATGAGGGGGGCTGTGTGGTGAGTGCCTGGGCAGCATATGATTAGGTACGAGGGGGCTGTGTGGTTAGTGTATACCTTATATACAGCATAAGGATAGGTATGAGGGGGGCTGTGTGGTGTGTGCCTGGGCAGCATATGATTAGGTACGAGGGGGCTGTGTGGTTAGTGTATACAGTATATGCAGCATATGATTAGGTACGAGGGGGCTGTGTGGTAATGTATATTAGCAGCAAAAGGACAGGCATGAGTGAGGGGGCTTGTGTCCAGCATATGGATAGCTATGAGGGGGTGGGAGGGATGAGACAGAGACACATCAGTATATGGACAGACGTGATCAGATGCTGAATAATGTGAGCAGGCATGGAGGGGGGTGATTGATGTGAGGTGAGATATGGAGGATTGCTGTGGTGAGGCAGGTTTGGCAGGTGCATGTTACAGACATGAGACATTGCTATTTGTTAGAGGACATACATGAGGGGGTGTGTCGTAACATTCATCCAATATTAGCATTGGCATGGCAGTGGTAAGGGCATATTCTTTTGACAGTGCGGGTGATAGTGTATCTGCATGTTGTTATAATATGGGCATAAGTGTGAGTACTGAAAATTGGTAGAATAGGCATTCACGGGTAGTGATTAGGGGGTTTGTGTGGGCCGTGTAAGTGGGACAGGCATAAGCGGATAGTGTGTGAAACCAGGAGCCAGGACAGCCATGTAATCAGGCAGTGTGTGAAAAATCCATGGTGATGTGAGGCGGAGAGGCACGAGGGAGTCCTGTGATAAGTGCATAGGCCTGGGAGGAGGGTGCATATAATTGCAGTGGTGATAAATGCCTGTTATATAATATAATAAGTATAGACTTCGGAGCACACACTAATCTTAGCTGTATAGGCAGAGAGTGGTGTGCTTAGTACTAGTATGAGGTACATTCACATGAAGGCAATGGTTTGGTGGGGCATGCTGAATACTGGGCCTGTGAAGGGCACACTATAATTACATTCAGGGGGATAGACATAGAGTATGGTGTGAAACGTGGTGAGGAGATAATCTATATGAAGCAGGTAGATGGTAAATTCATGGTAATACAAGTCAGATAGGTGCAGTTGAGCTATGAGGTAAGCAACTGTTTAAGGGGTAGGCTGGTGATTGATGGGTGTGTGTGGAAACAAGGATGCCCAACAGAATTCCTCCAGCCCCCCACCAGAGCCAATGAATGGCCTGCAGATAGACACGGAGCATGCCTTGGGGGCAGGCTGTGCTCATCTGTATCTGAGCACCCCTTGGTAAGGCATCTGTCTGTGACCGCAGAAGGTTATTGTACAGGTTCATGCATCTTTTGTACACCTTTTTCCCCTCTGTAACCTTCTTGTTAGGAAAGATGCACATAGGAGATCATTCAATAAATGTGTCAAATTCTTCACCTCACATGGAAGAGCTTGTCACCTCATCTTACCAGTTTGCCTGTCAAAGTATTGGCCACTTTCCGCTTCTCCACAGAAAATAAAGTCCAAATAAATCTTCAAATCCTGTGCGCCTAGTTGAGTTTCAAAGTGGAGAAGTGTTCAAGGTGAGCTAAAGCAGTTTTCTAGGTGAGATTAAGATGAAGAGCCCTCTACATTTAAAGTCATTTGACTTCCATTGTTTACTATCTTAGCAACAGTGACATGTTCATACTTTTTTCACCTAAAGTGAAAATATTTACTACCAAAATCATTTGTTTCCACTCTGAACAGGTGCCTTAGCTACTAAAAGGCCTGCCTGTGGCCACGTGTTAGTTTATATGGTTAGAAAAATCATATCTGTCCTTTCTGTGCTTTTTGGGGTCTCGATCCTTTGTTACAGTGTCTAGTTCTCTTTTATTTGAAATACACTGTAGGCCACAGGGTTTCTTCACAAGTGACAGGAAATGTTTTTAAAGGCTTCACAGAAGCGTAAAAGAAAGAAATGCAGGATGTTCTGCACTGGTCACCCCTTGGCCAAGACCTAAACATGACCACAGATGTGTGTACTGGCTTCCTGTTGCGTGGTCTTGACTTCTGACATCTTGGTACTTTCAGTCCAAGACTGTTATTGTTGGTATTGTATGCAACTGGCCCTGGGTGAGGTTTCTTTTTTGTCTGTCTTCACTTTTTTTTCGTTTGAGCTGCCACACCATCAATGAGTGCCTCCAGAATTTGTGAGTGTGTTGGGGGCGGGGTGGGGTCAAGCTTGTTGGAAACCTGACCAGGGATGTGTCTGGTCTATTAATGGTCTCTTAATGAGGGAGGGGGGTCCTTGGCTGTTAAGCTACTGTAGAAGGAAGACATCTCTGTAAGGGTGCCTAAATCCTGCTTGGCAACTCTGTCAGAAAGGATTCTGGATTGCAAGTGTCCTAACACAATACCATCCTGCCTCACTGTGCCCCATGTGACAGGGGACCTGGATCAGCCGCACCGCATGCCCCCTATCGGAGGAGGTGTGCTGGACACAATTGTGCACAGCTCTTTCTCATGGGCGGCAGGAGGAGGAGGAGGATTAGGTGTGTTTATGGGAACTTTTGGACCAGGACCAAATTTAGGTCCGCTGAAAACACTTATCAATGGACCAGGATCCACACTACTAGTGGGGCAACAAGGAATGCAGCCCATTTACAACAGCATCCTTCTGTAAACCACGTTATAGGATTCAAACTACATAAGTGCCAACTGAACCTGAAGCAGCATATAAGGATAAAATGTATATCAGAACTGGTGATTATCGTTTAATTGTGCAATTTTTTAATGAACATCTACATGAAATAGTCGCAAAGCCCAACTGACTTTCTGTGCAGAATATGTGGGAAAGCTATGCCACATGGGATGACTATTCCATGTAAGAAAAACAGTCAAAAATAAGCACCCCTATGCTTGTTCTGAAGTTATTTTTAACAGCCATTAGATAGCTCAGTACGAGGAGCGGATGGGCCATGAAAAACAAACAAGAAGATTGGCTGAATATGGCTGTAGCTACTTCTTTATAATCTTTAAAACATTCTGAAGTTCTCCTAGAAATGTATTTTAGTAGAGCTGCCGGTAAGCGCAGGTTCTAGCATGTTTGTGATGCCTGTGTGAAGGAGCCCTAAGGGGTGGTCCAGCTGCTGTAGACCTTCCTGGCAGGACATAACAGCAGTAGGGAAACATCAGAGGTGCGTTTGGCTGGGCCTTGCATAGTGCTTGTAATGATGGATGTTCTTTGGCCGTCATCCAGTACAGGTGCAACATGTCAGGATGCCTAGACCTTCTTGCCTCCTTTTGTTTCTTTGTTTATAGCATTCTTTTTCTTCAAGTCCTCAATTTATTGCTGGCTTTTATCTTTGTTTAATAATTGCTCTGTTTTGATAGCATTCTTTTTAGTCACCGCATATACCATATATATGTATTTGTTTTTCAATTTTGTGATGTCATCTGGTTATTTTGTATATATAAGCTGTCACTTTTTAACATTTTACAGACCTTGTCCCTTTCTGCTTAAAGAGCCACTAGCATTTTAGTAACTTACTGGAAAGCACTTGTTGGTCTTTGGTCTCATTAGAGCTACGGTGCATCTGGATGATGATCTAGCCATGCAGTAGTACTCCATCCTTTAGACACTGGGTTTATTTGTGACCACCTCCAATTCCATTTCCAACTCAGTTGGCTTTATGCGTGAGCGTCTCACTTTCTGCATTCAGCCTACTCACCTTTGCGCCAGGGCGTACTGCTTCTTTGAAGAACAATAGTTGGCATGTTTCCACACTCTCAGGTCCTCTGATTTCATTCCTAGAAAGGCCCTCTGCCAGAATTTTCTTTGTTCTGGCTTGTTTCTCTCTCTCTCTTTCTGAGCTAGGTTTTTATGTGACGAAGACGTGTATGCTGGTCTCAAACACCTCAACAAAGTGTAGATGGAGGTTCAAGTTGTTTTAAGAGTTGTGCCCAGATAATACAATTCTTAATACAGGAAAATAACTAAAATAAAACTGATCAATGCTGAATTCTGTAAATTGTAGATACGTATAACTGTAATAGGATATATACAATGAGTGGCTTCCCCACTGGCTTTTTTGCCCTCAAGACTGACCACTGAGATGAGACCTATTAGGGTGGCTGAAGCACCCCTCTTTTACCACTATGGTATCAGAGACCTGCAATATTGCATGAGCTGCTACGGTGAATGTCTGGTAGGGTGAGGAGGGGTGGGTTTAGTTTTTAACTGCCCACCATTGGCTAACAACTTTCACCAAATTTGTTATCTTCCTAGAAGTTGATCATGAATATTACCTAGCATTACATGGAACACTCTGGGCTTTTAAGTAAACTAGCCAAAGTCAAACAATATATGTTAGATAGCAATACAGTAAGGAATCTGATTCTTTATCAACCCCCTGATTACTACTGAAAGCTAAAACAGTTATTTATTTGAATCAGACCAACATACCCAAACGCCACTGTCAGTTGCCAGACTGTTGATGTGATTGGGTCTCAACTGTCTAGCACTGAGAATATTATGGTGTGTAAACTGGAATAGATTGGCACGTCTCAGCTGTTCTGATGCTTTCAGATTGTTTTAAAACCCATAAGTATTTGCATGTCAAATGTGATAGGTAATTGTTTTCTTGCTCAATATACAAACATTTGCAAACATTTTTATTTTTTTTCAAAGTGCTCTCCAGTATTGAATCCTGGGGTAATGATTAAAGTTGCACATCGGCTTTAAACCTACTACAAAGCATATGTGCCTTCACTATGCTGCTGATGATTAAGGGGTTCATTAATAGGCACAGGGGGTAGACTGGCCATAGGAAGACCTGGGACGATGCACGATGGGCCACACTGCTTTGGGGCCAGTTGGGTTGCTGCTTTTAGCATTCACATTTAATCCCTGCCCCCCAGTCCCCCTCTTTGCCCACTTGTGCCCAGCCCCACAGTAACCACAAGCCAAGGAACCCCAGCCCCCAATGTTATAGCGCTGTCATCATGGTTGTGGAAGGGGAGGTGCTCAGAAAAGATGTCCCGGGCCAGCCAGGGGCTGGTAAAATCCAGGGCTGATTTTTGGTGCCAGTCCGTCACTGAATATGCAGCAGGTGCACACAACACACCTGGTTGGCTGCTGTCGATCATGCCAGAGTGAGTTTTCTTTCTGATTTTTCAGCAAAAGGACACCCCAGTTAGGATGCCCTGGTGGAGGGGGTGGGTGTTTGATCCAGCTGCCTTTAGGGATGCTGTGGTTACTTGGCTGGAGGTCTGCTTCAAATTGTAGTAATATAAAATTGGTAGAATGTTATAGTTTCCCTGTAACCAACCGTTAGAATCTGTTTCATTGGGGCAGGGTATAAGTGTCATACCCAACCCATTCCCTTATGTTACTACAAAACTAAAAGCAGACATCCAGCCAAAGAAACCACAAAAGCCATAACACTGATAGGACAGATCTCCCTGAAACCAAACTTCTACTTTTTGTTTCAAGATTTGACTCGATATTATGACAAATGATTTTGTAAATCTGTGATGCCATGATTGGACACAGTAACGACAGACAAAAGGTACATTAGGATTGTCTACTTCTGACACATGAGTACATTGCTCATTTTACTGGAAAGTCAAAATGTACATCTGTTTCTGAAATACAGAGAACATTGCTCTGCTGGTATAAACTCTTAGTAACCGTTTGTGAATATCTCTTTGACAGGGGGACCCCATTCCAGAAGAGATGTATGAGAAACTTGCATCCGGATCTGTAAACTCCATTTCAGAATTGCGAAGAATACTGCAGATATATTCCGTAGGTAAATCTCTACAGAACTGAAATGTCATAAATCATTAACCAACATCCCAACCTAATCAGCTTGCTGCAAAACTGCTTGTTGGCATCCAGAGGATATTGCCATTAAATGTTTTTTTTTTCCATGGCATTACAAACTGAAATATCTTAGAAATAGTACTATGCAACTATGTAACCTGATCTGGTTGTTGTATTGGGACGAAATCTATTGCTTCCTATTTCAAATGCTTGATGGTTATTTAGAGAAGTGGCTATTACAGGAAACTCTACTTTATGTTCTTTTTATTATGTCTGAAAATGTGCATGGTGTATATATATCCATGTTGCTGCTATATTATGTTTCATTTATTTAACCAAGACTTACATCTTGCATGTAGAATTCTAGGATAGGTTCAATATAGAGGATATACATCTGTGATATGATAATGAAAAGAACGGACTTTATGTATCAAGTATTTTTTTTATTTGTTATAGTTTGCAGGTAAGCACATGAGGGCTGCTTTAATAGGCATAGAATGCAGCTGCCCAACTCCATGCCACAGCTGCCTGTGTCTCTCTAGGCATTTCTGAAGACCTCTTCAGGCTGGTTTTACACCAGCGCGATTGCGAACGAGAGCCCCGCAATTGCTGTGTTCAGCATCTGGAGGGCGTTAGCGTTTGTGTTCTCCACTCATTGGAGTGGAACTGCAAGCACTGCCACCCCAAACCATTGTGGCATATGTGAAAGTGCCAATAGATTATTACTATGGGCAGCTTTTTACTGGCAGATGCTGGTGTGAAAGAAGCCCCACATGTTGTCTCCCCAAGCAGGGAAGCTCCCAGGTCTTGCTGTAATACACATTTATATAGAGTAGGCAGCAGAAGCCTGGGGCAGCCCCCCCCCCTTCTGCTTTTCCAGTGTGTATTTGTCAGTCTAAATAGCATTACTATTACTGTTTATATGGCTATGACTATGGAAGCCCCGGGCACCTGCAGCATGGGTCCAGTGCTGCAGGTGCCTGGGGCTTCCACAGCCATATAAACAGTGTTAGATAAAAATGTTACTGTTTAAAGGGTAACAAAACCTGGAAATTTGACTTTCCTGGGTTTATTCCGTGTCCTCGGGACATCGCGATGTGTGGCGTGCGTGCTCCCGCCACAGACTGTCTGTATGGCTAAGGCAGGAGTGCGCGCACGCCACCGGGGATCCAGGGAAAAGCCAGAGCCAGCCCTGGAATCTTAGATTCCAGGCCAGCCACTGGTGGGTTTTGTTAATGAGTCTTGGTCAGTTACTAGATGCTTATAATGTACTGATGCGCTGGGTGTGCTAACTCGCTGAGAAACTAGAACTTAAAGAGAAACAACCCTCTCAAATACATTAGCCTTTTCCTCTAGCACATGCTGCATCTCAGTGCCGCAGATGCATCACGGCCATACCTTTAGCTTGTGCACATACCCACAGCAGGCATTTCTAAATTCGGCTGGCGGTGCTAACTCTATTCAGATTGATTGGATTTCATCTGAATGAAAAGCGTTGTGGTCATGAGGAAAAGGTGAGTTTACAGGTGATCCCAGGAGATAAACTAAATGAGGCGTTCCAAATTGGGGGAACAAAATCTAACATGTGAAAATCGTTGTTTTTTTCCTCTTTAAAGGCCAGTTGTTTACTAGTATTTTACAGTTTGCACAGTATTTTGACATCCAAATCTGCATGTGCGAGTGGAGGGAGGGGCAAGAATGAAAGCCACTGAGTTCTAGGCAGAATGTATTAAGATGAAATAGTGATTGGCCCTTTTTTCCTTCTATCATTTTACATGGGGCAAGTTTGTTTTTAATAGAATGCAGTCATGTTACCTCATGGTCACTTTCACTAGCTGCACATGTTGACAGTGACTTTTACAAATGGGAATTTAATCGCAACTCCTAGGCTAACTCATTTGAGTGCTTATACTTCACCTCAGTCTAGGGGTTAATGAGTTCTGTACACAAGGCTGACCCACATGTGCTGAGAGCGCAGCCAAAAGCACAGTGTTTGCTGGCCATCAGCGCTTGCTAAGTTACACTGCAACCTTCCCCTTTGCCATTGTCTGTGTGCGCACGTCAGACCCTTGCACTCCGCTATCTGTGTCTGGACACAACTTCCCCTCTTTGTCTGCTGTGCTGGTATATGAAAAGAATTCCTAGCACCCCCCTCGCTCCCCTTTTCCACTCCCAGCCCTCTGGATTTCAGAGTCATCCAGCTGCAACAGCTGTGTGCACTATTAATACCCACTTGTAATTACAGCAAATAAAACTTGCCAGTGCCAGTGAGAAGCTGCCATTCAGATATTAGCCATTGCATGTAACAGTAGATGGTCCTAATGGGGCAGACTCACATTTTCCTGGTGTTTCCCACACATGAACTAAACTTTTGGCCAGCTCGAGTTGGAGCAACTGAAACAAGCAAATGTTTGTTTGTGCCCACCTGCTAATTAAGTAAAAAAAAAAAAACTGATGAATAACTATTTATAACTGTTCAAAGCATGCTTCCCTGATTATCTACCTGCACAACAATGATCGTTTTCCTAATTCTCTCCTTCCGCTATCAATAGAAAATGATTGTTTTTACATTTATATATGAGCAAGTTGCAGCCAATTATGACTTACCTGGTGGGAACCACCACTGAAGTACTCCCCTGGTGGGCACACTTTCTGTGAATTCTAATTCCCCCTTTCTATAGAATCGGCAAAAGTCATTGTGCAGTGACATTTAAACGCTTATCTCTTTGTTCTTTTTAATGCTGGCCATATATAGACAGATAAGGACAGGAGATCTACTTGGGGGCACTTGTCACATGTCTAATTTCACTGCAGCTCATTTTTCGGAATTCTGTTTGTTCTCTTACTCATCCTTACAAAAAAGGGTTTACATAAACGTTTAGTTTGAAGTTTATCTAGTACCCACTTTTTTTTTATAATAAACTTGAAGTGAAGTATTTTCCAATACTTTCAAAAACAGAGCAATGCACTTTTCCCTGTGCTGGGGATGGGGAACAGGAAACAATTAAACACTGTCGTCAGCTGCATCTTCTCCAAAGGAAGGTGTGCACGGCCATTTCCAATTGATGAACCAAAACAGGGAAGAGGTAAGTACCTGGCCAATGCAAGGCTGTGGGACAAGGGGAGGGAATATGTGTGCTAAGGAAAGGTCTGATCAACAGTAACTGCTTTCTCTCTTCACATAACTCAGTTTCCACTTTAAAGAGAACGAAAACCTATTAAAATGAGTTGGTTCTATATAAAAGGTCCACAGCTGGGCATCCCGAAAGCGTAAATGCTTAGCTGTACGTCCACGCATGCACCCACCCACCCACCTATGCATGTGCCATGGGATTGTGAAAAAGGTAGAATAACAGGCAACCTGTGGGGTTTATATGCAGAATGGGATGCCCTAGGGACAGGGAATCGACCGGCCCTGGAGACCCTGAGGTCAGCCAAAGTGGGGGTTTAGTCATCTTTGTTGTTGTGAAGCACAGCAAACACTTACTTACACATTACTGCAGATACTTACCTCCTCTTGTGTCCTAATAAGATATTCCCATACTACCTGCCTATCACTAGCAGTGCAGCCAGTGCACATGGCTAGTCATGTATGACTAGTTAGTCCGTCTGTGACCCTCCAGCCTCACCTCCTGGGTGTGCTGACCAAATAAAAAGCTAATGGCATCGTTGGGACAAAATAACATTGGATAGCAAGGTGTTGTCTAGGCGTTTACCATGACAGGTATCACGCTGAGGGCATGGATATTGATATATACTAACAGGGGCTGTACCAAAGCCCACTGGGTCATGTGATACCAGCGTCACCACATCTCCTTTTATATAATAGCTATGTGCATACAATACATTATTTATATTCTACTCCTGCGCCTCTCCCTAGAAGGCTGACAAAGACAGCACACTGTAAATCAATGTGTCATTTGTTTTAAACATATAAGCCAAAATGTAAAACGAGAGCAGGAAAACATTTTGTATTACCTTGTGATTGGGGGGGGGGTGTATTTCATGTATGCACCAGGGGCCCAATATCCCTTTCATTCCACTATTATCCTTTGTAAGTGTATTAGGCAGTACTGTTGTTAACATGTATTTTGATGAGACTTACAGATGGCAACAATGTAACCAGGGTTGAGAGCCGCATGCAATATATTATAGTATAGGAGCTGCAGCTTGCTATTGTGATGTGGACTGCTCATTTCTTTCTAGAACTGGTCAGCTCATGATTTGTGACATACACAATACAGTGTCATTAATAATCCAGGGACATTCAGAGTCCAGTGTCTCCGGCCAACTCACTGTTTGGCCTTGGTGCTTTCTCATACAGACAGGGTGTGGTGGAATGAATGTTTTGGAAACACACATTTCTAAGGGCCATTGTCTTATTTTATTCTTTCCCACAACAAAATCTATTTTTTATTTTTACGCTAACGTTTGCATTGTCAGTTGTGTAGTTATGTTAAATAAGCATCCCACGTAACCTTTAGAAAAAGAGCAGTTTTTATACACCAATTTGAAATACATTTTGACGCCATATTTGGCTTCACACAGCTGGGCATCCTAAATGAAACTTCAGGGTCAGTTATCATGGCTTTTGCTCCTCTTAAAGGTTTGTTATGGCAGAGTTGTTCCCTCATTTTCTTGCATGTAGTATGGCATTTGCAGGTGCAAAATGGGATTAGTATGAGTTGCTAGGCTAATAGGCTGGGGGCGGGAGTGCGCCTACTGCTGGGGATGCGGCCACAATCCCCATTGCCGTAAACAGAGCCGATTGCATGGGGAAATGGCTGTGATTGGACTAGAGCCTGCACATGTGCCACAGAACCAGGAAGAGGTGAGTTTTACTGGGCGATTTGGGGGGGTTTCACACAGCAGGGTATCACAATCCCAGTCAAAATCCTGAGGTTTGTTCACTTATATTATATTTTTTGTATTTGCTTGTTTTGTTGGTGCAAATGTACTTGTGCCTATTTTAATAGGGGAGTGCAGCAAGCTGCCATAGATATCCAAGAGCTACCATAATGCATGATGGCTAATAGACCTAGTTATTACTTCTTGCCCTGTGTAATTAGATTACAATCTAGACCTGTATGGAAACACAATCATCATTTCTTAAAGTAGAACAACTGGAACAATTGATGCTGTGTGAGAAATACGTCAGTATTCTTATGTCAACCTATACCATGCATGTGGGTAGCTATAGAAAAGCTGTTAACCTTTACTTGTTAATTTGTGTTATTTAATAGGTAGGTTTGTATTCTACAATAAAGAATTGTTGGTGCACATTGTCTAGATATAGACAAAAGTAGATTCAAACACAAAGCTTTTCCATCAGCAGGGCAGAACGCGAATACAAGTTAAAGTAGACCAAAACCCACACCCCAATGGCCCGCTAGATTCCTTCCCCCTGGGGCATCCAAAATCATGATTTCCTTCTATGTGAAACCCCCCAGGTCGGACGGAAACTCACCTTTTCCCAGTCCAATGGCACATGTGTGAGCAACGGCCGCATCCCTGCTATCCCTTCAGCAGGGCATGTGCCCACACCAGGCATTTGTGAATGGCCGGAGCAGGCACGCTCCCTGTTAGAGGGCAACGGGGGATGTGACAGCCAGAGAGCTGATTTACGTCATAGGACCGGGGAAGGGGGAATCAGATCTGGCGACCTGGGGGGTGCCCCAGGGCCCCAGGGGCAAGGACCAAAACCCAGGATAGTCAAAATCCTGGGTTTTGGTTCACTTTAAACTCCAAACAAGAAAATCATTAGAAAGCCAAATCTTAGTTGTGTCTTATTATGAACTGGGGTTAGTGAAGGGATATACAGAGAACAAAAGTTTAGATAAAACACAGCAAAGTATATTTGGATAATATATAGTACACTGTTAAGAGAACCATTAAACTAGTGATTGGTATGTTGATTAAACACTAAGCAGCACACTGCCACTTATGCATATATCTTTGATTTCCATATTTAGCAACATTAATAATTCACTTTGTTTCTTTGGTCTGTACTGATTAAAATATTTTTTTACGCCCACACATTAATCTAAAGAACATTTCAGTTTACACTTTCTTTGTCAGTGGACAGTTATAACCTAACAGGAACAAATGTGTGACATTGTATGTGTGATTGCCGAGGTTTTAGAATCTAAACTTTAATCACTAGTCATCGAGTTAAATCGGCTGTGAAGTGTTTTCATGTTGACCTTGGAGCAATAAAATGTTGTAGGTAAAATGCGATATATTTTTAATGCATCCGGTGTCTATTTTTTTTAGATGATGGGGATGAAGTGTACGACTTAACCCAGAATGAAACAAGAAGTTTGCTTGGGGGCAATTCCAAACACTCCCGGGTCATTCGCAGCTTAGGTAAGAAAGTTCCTTCGGCAAAATCATTTCTCAATGACAAAGGAACATAGCTTGTCAATGACATCATGCATACCTACTATGCAGCTAACTGTTCTTATCAAAATTGTGCTTATTAGTGCACTGCAGCGACAGTATCTAATAGCCTGAAACAACACAGCTGTTCACAGTAATTACATGTAGTTGTATGAATCCAACCTTTTCACCAATTCAAAACAAAAAGCTATATATGATATGATCATTTAGTCATCAGTGGTTTTGTTCTAGCTTGCATCTCTGACTCAAATCGTCCTTTATTCACAGATGCTCAGCAAGCCCAGATCGCAGCTTGCAAACCAAGAATAGAAGTATTTGAAATCACGCGCCAAATGGTGGACCCAACCAATGCCAACTTCCTAGTCCAGCCACCATGTGTGGAGGTTCAGAGGTGCTCTGGGTGTTGCAACTCCAGAAATGTAAAATGTGTTCCATCTCGTTCCCAAATCAGATTTGTGCAGGTAAGGGCATGTGAGCGGTGTTTTTGCCAGTAATGTAATTGCTGTTCAATCAACAGCAGACGCACAGATCAATTTCTGTAGTCATATTAAATGGCCAGCCATGATGGGATGCTATAGGTGTAGTTACACCAAGGAGAGATATTAACATTGGAACATCCCTAAACTATCAGTCATATGTGGTGAGGTAAATTCAGAAATGTATTGATCATCTCCAAACTTTATTAACCTACCAGTCATTTGTGGGTAAATATTGTAGGTTTGCCATTAAGGTGAATAAATGCGCCATACTATAAGTATACAGTATACTTATACTTAGCAATACTAATATAAAAGATACAGGCATGCAACAAAAATCATTAGGCATGCCGCTGACGATCAGATCAAATGATTGGACCTCTTGGCTTTACAGGCTTGACCAGATATAGCAGAATGGGGGTTGCCTTACCCTCTACTAGCATATGTAGCGAAAAGGACAAACTGGATTTTCTTTCTGGTATTTGTGATTACTAGGATGGCTGCAGGCCCTGGGAGGGGTTTTATGAGGTAAATGATGTGAGTAACTAATTACCAAGGTCTGCACACTGTGCCGCCTAAAAGAGGACACCTCACAGCAGATAACATCATGGCACCCTCCAGCACAGCCTGTGCGCTGTTGTCATACATAGGCTCAGAGGGTGCCGGTATTACACTAGTAACATCTAGAAATATAGTGTAAGGTTGAAAAGGATTGAATATTTAACACAATGAATACATTTAGGTGAAATGGTTTCCACACTTTACAATGCATCATAAGACCTGAGAAATGAAAAGCCAGTCCCCATTGTGGTTGAATCAAAGCAATTTAATAATGCCAAATGTTTTGACAATGCGGCACATGTAACCTAAATGTTTAATTAGAGCAATTTCATAAAGAAAACTAAATGTACGCTTGAATAAATATTATATGTATATTTTCACAACTAAATACAGCTCAGATTAAGAATAGCAGTAAAAGTATAAATTAGTACATTTTGCCGTGACAATAATTTCTCACCGTGCTGCATAGGCAGCCACTGTTGGGGGTACTAGCCAGGAAACGATTGTGCTTTGGAAAAATGGAATGTTTTCTGTGGAAAATTCCTAGCTGGGCCATTTGTGTTATGGAATCTACAGTCTGGACAGTGGAAATATCTGTTCCATGCACAGTATGGTGGTTCTAGAGGCATAATATGAACTGAGTGGGAACTCAAATAGTTTAACTGTGTATCTGAATGGTGATAGAATTTCCACTCATGGGCTAATGGAAAGCTTTCATGTCTGGTTGCTGATATTAGTAAAGCATGACCTGGGAACTGCCGAGGCCAAGAGGAAAAGCATGTTACTTTTTGCTGTTTACTGACAGTTTTACTAGTGTTCATAATCAGCAGACTGAAAGCTGTGCTCATCCATCTGACTGAACATATTCTTAAATATATGTGCTGTTTATACAGGTGAAGAAAATTGTCATACAGAGGTCAGCAAAGACTGTTATACATGTTCCAGTTCCCTTGGAAGACCATTTGGAGTGCCGGTGTGAATCCGTTAATCCACTATCTAGTCGAAGTTACCACACTCCTCATGAGCCCAAGAAGGCTGCAGGTAATTACTGGCATGTTGTTGTTTTTCCATGTTGCTAGGAAAATGTTCACAGCCTCTAGACGCACACACAATATACATATAATATTCTGCTTGACTAAGGCCCTTATTTAACAAGGGATAGCGCCAGGTAGCGAATGGTGAGCGAACGGTAATGACGCTCACCGCCACGAGAACGCCGGCTCCCCTCCGCAATCACACATTTATCAAGCCGATCCTGCTTAGCGACTGACAGAGCGCCAGATAGCGAAGCATTCATCATTATTCCAGCCTCACCCCACAGCGCCAGCGTCCGACCTTGAACAGCGACAGGTATGACCTCTCGCTACCTGGCGCTCTCCAATGCATTTCAATGGAGCAATCTTTAAATATTCTTAATTGCTATTCATTTTTTTTTTTTTTTTTTTTAAATGGCAAAAATTCTGTGACCACTTCTGCAATGTTAGATATTTTTTTAAGGAAAAAAAAAAAATGTGTGCAGAATTGATATTACAGGTCTGATATTAATGTATTCATATTACAAAATGTTTGCAAAAATATGGTTGTTTGGGGGTTAAACTACTTTTAACCCATCGCCGCCAGCGCTCTGGGGTTTAAACAAGCTTTTCACAGCACGAGAATTTTTTGAGCGTGATTTGTTAATGAATATGGTGGGAGCCGGTCGCTATGGCCAGTCGCTATCATGCGCTCCCATACAGCGCGGAACCTGTCAAACAGCGACTCCTAACCCCGTATTCAACATTACCGCACACCGACTGAGTCGCTATCAACAGCCGAACAACGGCCAAGCACAGCGAATACTAGCGGGCGCTGTGAAAATAACGCTACTGGCGCTCATCTGTCGCTACCTGGTGCTATTAATGAATCGGCCTCCCCGTGTCACGTAGCTTCTCTACACCATCCAGGCAAAAAAGGCTCTGGAAAGTCTTAGGCCTGACCATGTAGACTTCCCTTTTAGAAGGCTATAGAGGCTCACCGTAACAGGCAGAGGAGAATTCAGTAACCAATGGGTGCAGCTATGGCAGTCAGTCTGTAGTGACAGCTTTTGAGGGGTATATCACTATGGCACTGCCCAATTTCTATTCTACTTGACCTTTTGTTACTCTAAATTGTGGTGCAGTTTTAAAAGTCTCCAGTGCTTTTGTCATTTTGACAAACTCATTTGTTCCACATTTCTTCAAGCCTCCACCAGTTGTGGCCATTTCTACTCCAGGTGTCCTCTTGACATTTGTCCACAGTTTACAAAGCCTCTGCCAACTCTTCTTGATTTAAATTGACAAGCCCAGGTATTGCCCACAGTGTCATATTTTAGCCATGCTCCTCTAAAAACGTTATTCTTTATTGGGCAATGACTGGGTGGATAATGCTAGCACACATCAGCAGACATCAGGAATACAGCTAAATATCTACTAGCATTTTATCAAAGGGTCCAAGTCAATAATTCTCCAGCAATACTTAATTTTACAGGTAAATCTGGCCTAGGTATTCTTATAAATAGTAAATATGCACCAGTAAGAATTACAACACTTGCAGATTGTATTACTCTGAATTTTGGATGCAAAAAAGCTTTTAATGTTTTCTTTGCAGCTATACCTGTAACTACTGTGCCTCCACCACCTACCCCTCGTAAGGAGGAGCCACGACTTCGACCGTTAAAGAGGAAAAATAAAAAATTCAAATCCCTTTCCAGCAAGAAAGAGCAGAGAGACATCCTCGATACACATTGACCATGAAAATGGCTCAG
This sequence comes from Gastrophryne carolinensis, assembly GCA_027917425.1. Lineage (NCBI taxonomy): Eukaryota > Metazoa > Chordata > Amphibia > Anura > Microhylidae > Gastrophryne > Gastrophryne carolinensis. The sequence continues at coordinate 337,189,803 of CM051235.1, read as the reverse complement.
TGAACAGGTGAGAAACGGTAATTTCCCACCGCTATTATCTCATTCCGTTAATCTTTGAACTGCCAGGGGGACTTGCTGCAAATTCTAGTGGGATTAAGTGGTATTGACACGGGAAAGCAATCCTTTAAACCTTAAACCCACTGCCTCAATTTACAAACAGTTAGGAGATTACATTTGGAAGCGTAATCTGTGTCCTTCAATGTGACCTATTAGCAAGTATTTAGGCACGTTTTGTCTTGTCATCCTTTTGTATATTTATTTTAAAACGGTCATTAGTCTGTCAATCCAAAGTAATTTTCTAGTCTTGGGTTTCTAAATGGTAATGCGGTTACTATGAAGGAAGGCATCCCGGCCCCTTTTTGATCTATTTTAATGTATTTTGCCCAAGACTGCTTTCTCTGGCAGGGACCGAGTTCCTGAGTTTCATGGCCTTAAATAATCCCTTCCTATGTTGATAGACATACATCTTTTCTCTAGCCTTGGTGGATGTCCCTACGTCATACATTTTAGGTATATGTAGATTAAGGGAAACTATCCTTAAGTAAGGGATTGGTTTTCTAGACTATATTTTTAGCCTAAGATGAATTTACTGGCAAGGTTTCACAACCCCCATCGTTAAATATGGGGCTTAAAGCCCCACCTTCAATAATGTTTCTAACATTATTAGTGCAGGAATATATATATTCACAGAAATCCCTTATTCCTTATTTTTACAGCTCCACGACATAACCAGAAATGTCCAGTACTCCAATAAGAAAAAAAATGTCAGAACCTCTAAAATGATAAAGGTTCTTAAATCCACTAGTATTAGCTTCATATTCTCACCACCAACACTCCTTTCTTACCATGCCAAAATAAGTCACCAGAATGTGCTTGAATCCAAATGCATGCACTCCCAATGCTTTTATGGTGGTTCCTCAGATTTAAGCATAAAAGTACATACTCCCATAGTGTGATACAGTTCTAAAACTTAATAGAAGTTAAAAAACATGCTCACAAACATGAATGTATAAGCTTATCAGAATAAAATAAAAACGGGCGTCGGACTTCCCCTCTTGCCCAGGCTGTATGTAAAGGCCGATTTCGCTACTCTCAGCGCTAAGCCGTCCCCACGGCTCTCCTTCTGGGTAACAGAAAGTTCTCAGTGCCCATTTTGTCCCTTCCGGACTCTAAGGTGGCACGCAAACAAGGAAATGATTCTTAAATAGTGTCCTATTCACCAGAACTCGGAAATTAACTCTAATATAACTTCAGCATCCTCACGCTCTAAAGCGCGCTTCCATACATTTCTATTTAAAAAAATTCAAACTACTAGATAATACACACAGGCTTGCCAATAGTTCATATTATTCTTTATATCCGCCATTTGTCTTAAATATTAATCGACAACAATGATATAACATGCAAAGCCAGTTAAACTAATAGTTAACATTTAAATACAATGTTTTTAGCATGTCTGCAGAGCTTACTGCTCAGACTCTGCTCTGCTATTAGGTACCCGGATTTTTTTAATTGCAGAGGTTGGTAATAAAGGCAATAATGGGACACTCCAGTCTAAATAACTCTTGTGGTTCATGGGAGCAGCCATGATGGGATTGCCTGCACCTGCCGCTCTATTGTCTTCTATTGAGATGTAACACACCTAGGCCTCCTCCCTCCTTTCTCCTCCTATAGAGTTATTTAGGCTGGACTGCCCCTTTAATTGTCCCTTTTAAATGTCATATCTACTGCTCTTAGATGATGACTGAGACAGTTTAGAGGATCAGCACCAGCGAGGTGTACTGAATGTACCTTGAAAAAAGCTATTATACACATGTAATTTCTTTGTTATAACCATAGTACAATTGTACTATTTACTAGTATGCTTCAGTTTGGGAGTACACCTGAACCAGGCTGCAAATGAATTGCCTTATTCTGGCCATGCTATTGCAAATAAAAGCTTGAAGCTTTCTGTTGGAAAGGCTAAATCTGTTTTTTTCCACTACAGGATGCCTGTTTAAAATATATCTGACCCCTATGGGGTCCTCGGGCTCATCAATGACTGTCTAGTTTAAACGTCACACATGGCGCTGGTGCTTCACGGAGACAGTTTAAAAGACTTTTCCGTCTCTACTTGCTACCCAGGCTGGAATCTTCTTCTCCTAACAGTTCAATACCTGCATAAAGATGACAACCACTAACTGCCAGTTTTCCTGCAAATTCATGTGACTTTCTCTGGGTCTGCAGACGAGATGGAGATAAATCAAAATCACTGGATGTATATGGACACTTTTATTTAATGTACATTATTTTTTATATATAAATATATACATATTTTTATAAAAAAGAAACTGTTTTCTTTGCTCAGATTGCACACGGCAGGACAGAGACTGCAAAATGGGACTGGGACTGAATTCTTAGCACCTCCACTAGTAAAGTCATATTGTCACCAGGTCATATACACTGAAATGGGCTGGATTTGCCATGTGTTCCTATTCTCAGCTTATGGGTTACATCGGGGGGGGGACACACTGGGGTTGACGGCTGTTACACTGTAATGTTAAACACGCTAAGAGTTGGCTTCAAGAAATAGCTGTTGTCTTTGTTGTCATTATATATTTATATATAGTGATTGACGAATAACATACTCACTTTATTTTGCTGTTATACACTGCCAAATAATGATCTGCACTATTTCTGTTTTGGACCTTGGGATGGTTCATTAACTTGCTTTTTACTCCAGCTCTGCAAACCTAACATGTCACTTAGGCTGAGCAGGATAGTGCCTTTTATTTAAACCTCCATTGGATTCCCTTTGGCGGATACTAATACCATTCCCTAGCTGCCTGTCCCACTGATTGTGTGATTGGTAATGTTTTTCCATTGGTTTGTATTATACAACCCTTACCACCGGGTAGGCATTTTTCATCACATTGTTGGCCAGTGGGCCCCATCCTTGGTATATCTGGCCTTCATGTAAGCTGAGCTTGTCATGTTTGCTAGTGTAGAGTAAATTGGATACCACTTTGGAAATAACCTTTCTTTCTCTTTGCACACAGCTCTGCCTGTCATTAAAAAAAACGTAAATATTAATCTATTATGTAAAGTAATTTATATGCAGTATTTAAATTGTACAAAAAAGAACCCAACAAGGTCTTCAATTTGTATTAAAATTCATTCAAATCCATTGTCATGTATTACATTTTAAACAAAGGAGCCCAGGCCACGACCAGTGTGTTTTAAGGACTGTAGAAGAATCTGAGAGTAACAAAATATATATAAACAAGCTAGGTGCTACAAGTGCCATTAATGTAGGCTTCCGCGGAACATCATTAAAGCTGAACACAACCCAGCTTGGCCGGCACTGGATTCTAAAAGATTCCAGGTCCGGATGTTTTCTTCCTGATCTGGAATGCCAGGGCGGCATGGCACTTACCTCTTCCTGGTCACTCCCTTGCCACTGTAAACAAGGGCAGCCACACCCCCTCCCCTTTGGGCAGTGCATGCGCTTCTGCGCCCAGCCATTCAGGCTTTGCTCTCACTCACATTGCTGGACTACATGTAATCAGAGAATTTTTACTGGGTAATTAATATGCATGTTGAACGGCTCTGATTGGACAAGATTCTGTACGTGTGCTGTTAGACCAGGAAGAGGTGAGTTTGAAAGGGTGATCTTGGGGGTTTCCCACAGTGGGACATTCCGACTTGGGATACCTCAAGTCGAAGTCAAATTCCCAGTTATTGTTGGCTCACCAACACCTTATATGAACCTAATATTTCTAGAGTATGTGGCCCGTAATTAAGCCACACACTAAACCACACCTCTACCACGCCCATCACCATCAAACTCTTTTAGTGACGTGTAAGGTAAGGATGAGGGGCAGTGCTTGAATTCATGCAGGCTAAGAATTGCCATGCTTGCCAGGATTCGGTGCACAGCACACAGGCAGTTGTCACTTCCCCATAGCCACCTATGGCTTAAACCCCACCCACAAGATTTATTACAAGGCAATGAATCTGAATGTCTGTCTAAAACAGAGGGGCCACGTAGCTTTAGTTAAAGGCCCATGTTAGGCTTAATATAGTGGGCTAAGAAGCCCCCTATGTAAGCTGCAAATTAAGGCTCTATTCACACCTCTCCGTTTGCACTGCATTGGGCAACGCAGCCACAACAGCACATATTTTCTTAGTATACAGTACGTCCTGCTCCAGATATAGTACTATCGGGTGTTACTCCGCCAGATGGCGCTGGACTGCAGAGACATCGAAGATAGGCTCCTCCCGGCCCCTCAAATACCCAGGGACCTCCCACAAATCCCCAGATTTTCTCTGCAGCCTGGACTGCTAAGGACGAGAAATGGCTCTCTCTACTCGCAGGTGAGCGGGGCTATTAGCCTGCGGCCCTGTAGGACTATTCCCACCCGTTCCATTAGTTATATGCCTCCCAGCCTTGGCTGCGCTGGTCGGGGGAAGGTAGGCAGCACCGCTGTTAGGTGCTTAGGAGCGCTGCTCCACCGCAATCCCCCACCAAAGGGTAGGCGGTACAGGCTTATGGTGAGCCTCTATGGGATGCCCCTCCCGCACTATTGCCCCTGCCTATCGGTGGGCCCTATTTAAGTGGCCGCTGTCCTCCCTCATTCTCCTGGTAGCCTTCGGGGGAAAAGGGGGGGGGGGTGTAACTGTGTATGCTATGCATTCTGTGTTTTACACTTTATCATTTATTTTTTCTGCCTTGTGTCAGCCGCCGCACTGTCTGGCCTTAGTATGACTGTATTTTAAATTACCGCCGCCACCGCGCGCCTTTTCTGTCACTATGTTCCACGCTTGGAGGCGGCGTTACCTCAGGCGCCGGCACGCTGTCATTGGCTGCTTGTCATGTGCTGGCTTTGCGCTCCTTGGGGGGGGGGGGGGGGCGGGGCCTGCCTATGGCGCGTTCTGCGCCATTGCTGATACCGGTATACCTCTACGTATACCGACGCCATCTTTGTCTGCTTGGTTGGCTTATGCACGATGGTCCCCTACCTACCGCGGTCCGTAAGTTTTTATTACGGGCCCCTTTTTATTATGTCTTTCAGGCGGGCGAATCCTTTGGCTTCTCCCGGCCCTCTTAGTTTGCTAACTTGTATAGGCCTAGTGTACTTACTCCCACTCCCTAGCGGTCTATTGGGGCATCCACGGTTGCTTTATAGTGTTAATCCCTATCGGCCTATAGCGCCGCTGTAATCAATATATGGAGGCATCTCAGGATAATGTGACCGAGGTTCCTTCGGGACAAGCCCGGATGTGTGTAGCGTGTGGGCAGCCTCATGCTGACGCTGACAAGGCGCGGGTCTGTGTACCCTGTGCCAAACAGGTGCTTGCACTACAATCTGGCCTGCCAGTGGCTGCACCTCGCTTCACTTCGCCTACTCCCCCAAGCTTAAATCTCACTCCTACTGAGTTGCATACTAGTGGGGATTCTCAGCCTGATGTGTCTTGTAGACTGGCTACTGTTGAGCAGTTGATTGCTAAGACCTTGGCGCGTAAGGCCCCTGCTAAAAAGCGGCACTTGACGCCTAATGTCACTCTTTTTCCTATGGAGGAGTTTTGGGATCTTTGTGGCTATACCCCTTCGGATGAGTGGGCTGCTGACAACGCTGCCAAGAAGGCCCTCACTGGTTTTCCCTTTAAAGGACTGCGCCTGTTTGGGGACCGCCTGGACCTTTTTGCTAAGGGAGGCAGGCTACCCCAGCGCAGGCGGCAATCTCGGCCCTTTCGAGGTCAGGGCTCCTTCTCCTCCCCCTACTGTGGTGCTAGACAAGGGAGGGGGTTTCCTTTACTGGGACCCGGGGAGATTTCTGGGGTAGGGGCAGAGGACGTGGGCATCCTGGCTCCTCCTGGGGCTCCAAGGCAAAATCCTCTCCCAAGCCCCCTCAGGCATGATGAGGCGCCCTCACCCATCCGGGTGGGGGGGCGGCTTCAGCACTTCGCTCACGTCTGGAGGCTTCATGTCTCAGACCGGTGGATTCAGGGGGTAGTGTCCTATGGTTACAAGATAGCGTTTGCTGCCTGGCCGCCCCCAAGATTCATCAGATCCCGGATTCCTCAGGACCCTGTGTTAGCCCAGGAGCTGGTGCAGGCAGTGCAAGGCCTCCTGGAGCTGGGGGTCATCTGCAAGGTCCCTTTAAGAGAAATGGGCAAGGATTTCTATTCTAACCTATTCACAGTTCCCAAAAGGATGGTTCAGTCAGGCCCATCCTGGACCTAAAGATCCTCAACAATTTTGTCAGGAGCAGGCGCTTTCGCATGAAAACTCTGCGCTCTGCCATCAGCTCCCTGCGCCCAGGGGATTTCATGACTTCTGTGGACATCAAGGATGCTTACCTTCATATTCCTGTTTTTCCAGGTCATCAAAGGTTCCTCAGGTTCGCTCTGGAGGATCAACACTACCAGTTTGTGGCATTGCCCTTTGGTCTCACCTCAGCTCCCAGGGTGTTCACCAAGGTGCTGGCTGGCGTGATGTCTCTGCTCAGGTATCAGGGCATCCGCGTGCTACCTTATCTGGACACATTCTCATCACCTCCCAGTCTCTACATCAGGCAGAATTGGATACTCAGCTGGTGGTGTCCACCCTGGAGTCATTTGGATGGGTGATCAACCACCCCAAGTCCTCTCTGTCCCCCTCCTTGGTGATCCCGTTCCTAGGAATGAATCTGGATACAGTTCAGGCAAGGATTTTCCTTCCTCAACAGAAGGTGGACGGTCTGATTGTCATCATCCCTCCATCAGGCAGGGAATGCAGCTGGTGGGCCTGATGGTGGCGTGCTTCGAGGCGGTCCCTTATGCTCAGTTTCACTTGAGGCCTCTGCAACTCCACCTCTTGTCAGTATGGGACAAGGACCCAGCGTCCCTGGACAGGGTCTGTGTGCTCTCCCCCCTGGTCAGGCAGTCCCTCTCGTGGTGGCTGGACTCCAGGAACCTGTTGGGGGGCAGATCCTTTCTTACCCCTCCTGGGAGACGGTCACCACGGATGCCAGTCTGTCAGGTTGGGGGGGTTTCTGGAAGTCCCTGCGGTTCCAGGGGAGGTGGGGCCCTCAGGAGGCCCACACACCTATCAATGTCTTGGAGCTGCGGGAAATCAGGTTAGTTCTGGCTCAGTTGACTCCTCACCTTCGGGGCCTGTCTGTTCAGGTGCGCTCGGACAACCATACGGCAGTTGCCTACATCAATCATCAGGGAGGGACCCGGAGCAAGGGGGCCCTCCAGGAAGTGTCTCTGATCCTGACCTGGGCGGAGACCAATGTTCCCTGCATATCAGCTGTGTACATCCCGGGGGTGGAAAATCTCCTGGCAGACTCTCTGAGCAGGGGAACCTCTCGCCAGGGAGAATGGTCCCTATGCAGCAGGGTGTTTCAATCTCTGTGTCACCGTTGGGGCCAACCAGATGTGGATCTGTTTGTGTCCCGTCACAATCACAAGCTCCCGGCCTTTGTCTCCCTGTCCCAGGATCCTCTGGCCTTGACCACGGATGCTCTAGCAATGTCATGGCAGGACTTTCAGTTTCTGTATGTCTTCCCTCCATTCCCCCTGCTGGGCAGGGTTCTGCGCAAGATTGCTCTGGAAGGGGTGCCAACAATTCTGGTGGCCCCCAGGTGGCCAAGAAGAGTGTGGTTCGCAGACGTGGTGCAACTGGCAGTAGATCAGTACGCTCTGCCCTTGGTGCCAGATCTGCTCACTCAGGGCTCACTACGCCATTTCAATTTACAAACTCTGGCTTTGATGGCCTGGCTGCTGAATCCTCCATCTTGATGGAGAAGGGGCTATTTTCCTCAGTTGTGGATACTTTGATTAAAGCTAGGAAGAAGTCTTCCGTTTCCATTTATTACAGGGTTTGGCATGCCTACATTGACTGGTGTGAGTCTAAGTCTCTTCCCTGTCGTGTGTTCTCTATTCCCGGGATTCTGGAGTTCCTGCAGCATGGGTTGGAGATGGGGCTCCAACTCAGTACTCTGAAGGGTCAGGTTTCTGCCCTGGCTATTTTTTTCCAGAAGTCCTTTGCTCAGCACCCTCTGATCAGGACTTTTTTCCAGGGGGTTACTCATGTGCGTCCCCCACGTAAGCCTATGGTGCCTGTTTGGGATTTGAACTTGGTTCTGTCAGCCTTGCTGGGTGCTACTTTTGAGCGTGTGCAGGATGCTTCCCTGGCCATCCTTACCCTCAAGGTTTTTTTTCTGGTGGCTATCGCCTCTGTTAGGCGTGTGTCTGAGATGGCGGCGCTTTCCATTCAGCCTCCCTACTAAGAGAGACACCAGGACAAGGTGGTGTTTCGTTTCAAGCCAGATTTTCTGCCTAAGGTAGTGTCTGCCTTTCATTTGAATCAGGACATTGTTCTCCCTTCTTTGTGCCCTAACCCTAGTAATGCATTCTATGGATGTGGTTAGGTGTCTGAAGTACTATCTTGTGGCTACTGCACCTTTCAGAAAAACTGATGCTCTTTTTGTGGTCCCTTCTGGTCCTAGGAAGGGTTTGGCTCCTGCCAAGTCTACTATCAGCAAATGGATCCGTCAGGCTGTGATTCAGGCCAACTCTGCTAAGGGGAAGAATCCTCCCTTCCGCCTTACTGCTCATTCTACTCGTGCTATTGGTGCCTCTTGGGCTTTTCAGCACCAGGCTTCTGTTGAACAAGTTTGCAAGGCCGCTACTTGGTCTTCTGTTCATACATTTTCAAAGTTTTACAAGGTTGATGTTAGGGCCTCAGCTGATGCTGCTTTTGGTCGAAAGGTTTTGCAGGTGGCAGTGGTCTGAACTGTCTGCTGTTAACTTTGGGGATCCCACCCTACTTTATGGACACTGCTATTGGATGTCCCGATAGTAAGTACTATATATGGAGCAGGACGTACTGTATACTAAGAATAATACAATTCTGTGATTACTCACCTGTAGAATTGGTATTATGAGTACACAGTACGTCCTTCTCCACCCCACCCTTGGTTTTGCATTATCTTGGATCCCCTGTATGGTGATTATTATCATTGTTATAGTTACTAGTTTGGGTTGTTTTTATTCTCCCGGCTTCTCGTTAACTGCTTTTCAATGCCGGGGATTTGTGGGAGGTCCCTGGGTATTTGAGGGACCGGGAGGAGCCTATTTTCGATGTCTCTGCAGTCCAGCGCCATCTGGCGGAGTAATACCTGATAGTTAGTACTATATCTGAAGCAGGACGTACTGTATACTCATAATATCAATTCTACAGGTGAGTAATCACAGAATTGTATTATGTGGACTGGCCCATTAAACAATGGGCAGCATTTTTCCTTGTGCTGTGACTGTGAATAGAGCCTAAAAGTACAGGCCAACATCACAAACCTGCATCTCTTTTGCAGAACTCTGGAATTGTGATACCATTAGTGGGGGTATTCCATGCACATGCCAAAAGATTCCTACCCACGATACAAGCCCTTGGGGATCTGGAGTGACCGTTTAGTTACCAAATTAACAATGTATTTGGGTTCCCTATCAGGGAAAAAACCCTACAGGCTAGTTGTGGATGAGTACTAGTAATATCGTTTAGAATAGTATATATATATATATATATATATATATATATATATATAATATATATTATCTCAGGCTGGCCATTTTTCACTCAATGAGGGAGTCGAACCTCTGTTGACTGGCCACAATAAATAATATATGTAACAGCTGAATCCATGGCCTTTCTGGTTATGATTATACAAAACATTATATGGTATCTTAAAAGGCGGCAAAAGTCACCACCCACCCAGGTGGTTTATGGGATGGGACATGCAAAGCCCCAACTCCAATGTGAACGGGCAGAAGGGGAGTTGTTTTAAATGTCCAATTTGGGTTTAGCACTGGAAGGTATGGGAGATTAACCCCAATTTATCTTTAGGTCTATGGTTCTGTATTCATTATCAAACAACTTGAAGTAAGTGTTACAAACCAGGGTTACAATGTCACGGTTGTGAAGGTTTGCGTTCATTCAGGGCATGGTACAACTCCATTTCTACAATGGCACATACAAGCCATTTTACATGGCATACAATGTGTATTGGACTGTATGTAGCAGTCACAAGATACAAAGGGGCTAATGGTAGCTAAAGGAGGAAGCTAGTTTTATGGGCTGTAATTTCTCTTATAGCCATTGGACCAGGACCTAAAAATATTTTTAAAAATTGGAGCTGGAAATGAAAAAGGATGGCAGGTTGTGAATAACAGAGAAATGAATGCTAACAAAGGGGGAGGAGCAATATATCAGAATCGAAAAAACAAGCATGGGCAGGAATAAGGGTGAAGAGAGATTTCTATGTAGAAATCATGTAACAAGCTCTTCTTGCTTTAGTAAATACCTCCTCTATGGTGTTTACTTCCCAGTTTGTGGAAAGCAATATTGCCTACCCTGATGGGAGAGATTCAAAAATGATGGTTAACTGTAGTAGGCCCTACTTGTTTAGCTATGAAGTTTGTCTTCACATAAAACATTTAAAGTGGACCAACACCCTCCCCTGATCGGCCCGGGAATCTATAAGATTCCCGGACCGATCAGCTCCCTGACTGCGGGACCCCCCAGATCCCCGAAAATCTTACCTGATCCTCGTTCCAGCGGTGCATGTGCGTGCCGCCGCCTCCTGCGCGTCCCTCTAGCAGGGCGCACACCCACGCCAGCCGTTTGTGAATGGCCGGCGCAGGCGCGCTCCCTGTAAGAGGGACGCGCGGGAGGCGGCGGCGGCTTGTCCGTTGGCGGCAATTGGACGAGCGACTCACGTGGGAGCGGGGTCAGGTGAGTTTTTTGGGGCTTTCTGGGGGGTTTCACACAGCGGGGTGCCCCGCGGAAGTGGACCAATACCCAGGATAGTCAAAATCCTGGGTGTTGGTTCACTTTAAGCAGAATTACTCATCTTTCAACCCCCCGTTCCTCCTTCCGCCTTGACTCCCTAGCTTGGCGCTTAAGCAGGATGGGGTAGGGGGTTACACCAAAAAACTGCTTACCCCGCCCTGTATCCAATGCAGTTTGCCTTGCAATTGCAGCACTGGGCACTGCCTCCCTCCTCCCAGGCCTTCATCGGTGAGCAGGGAGAGCCACATCGGTTACTTGTAGATTAGACAGCCAAAAACCTTCATAAATATGCTAGATATAAAGAGGAGGGGTCCCTAATACACACCATCCAGTCCAGCCCTGCTCGTTTATTTTTTTTACTTAAGCTTTAAAGCTTTGGAGTTTTGAATGTATAATCCTGCTTTTGTAGGGGAGAACTGGTCAACTCTAACAGTCTGTCCCTTGAGTCAGCCTGAACTGGAGGAACAGATTATTGCTATGGATCAGGATTTTACTCGTACAAGTAGGAGAAAAGTTTGGCAGGAATGTATTTCAGTTGAGGTGTAAATAACTCCTTATCTCACAATCAAGTATCTTTATACGTTTTAAACGATTTTGTGGTGCAGCTCCTTCAAAGTCCTTGTCCAGGCAATTAAAGCGGACCCAAATCCAGGGTTTTCTCTGACCTGGGTTTTGGTCCACTGTACAGAGGCATCCAGATTTGCCTCTGTGTGTGAAAGCTTCTCGCTCGCTCATTCACTTGCCTCCATCTATATTCCCCATGGGGTCCAATCAGAATTCACTATCCTACTGATGCCAGGAAATGAGTTCTGAATGAACAAATCACAGGCCAGGAAGGCCCAGGTCCAGAGACCATAATCTACTTACTTCTTCTGCCTGTGAGCCCCAAATTCAGGAGCTACCCACCTTTTCCTCATAGAGTTCTGCACACACCATTGCTGCAAGCCTTCAAAATGAATTGGCGTTCCTCATGTGTGTGTAGCTGTTTGCTATCCCCTTTCAGAAGGAACTCTCTGCTAGGAAAAGGTGAATATCTACCAAATGCAGGGCTCACTGATGGCATGTGGGGGTAGATTGGGATCGTTTAGTGCCCTTTTTGACCAGGACACTCCCTGGCAGAGTTGCCAAGGAGGGTTTAGGTTTGCTTTAACATGCTATCAATCAAATTGCTTGTTTGCAGTGTGCTTCACCAGATGATTTGATGTCTGGTGATTCATAAATGAGGACATGAGGGTGTTTCTGAGCATACAGTTCATACAGGCCAGGAACTGTTCCTCTAGGGGTTCCACAACAGAGCTACCCCCCCCCCCCCCACACACACTCTTTGTGGCACTGGCAGTATTCTGCGCTGTTTGAAAGGCTCATCTTTTACAGAGCTTCACTGAGGATTTACTCCAGCCCTGAAAGGTATCTGTGAACTAGGTGTCACATTGGTGACCTTTAACCCCTGCCACTTAACACCTCCATTGTATGTTGGGACATTTCACATTCTAGTGACTGAAAACGATGCTTATGTAATGGTGGAAGGACTTACACATAGAACTTACCAGGAAAGATTTAAAGAACTTCATTTGTATAGCCTGGAGGGAAGAAAGGGAGGAAAGAAAGAAGAGAGGAGGATCAAACCTTTAAAGGGGCTGCCTGGCCAAAAGAAAAACATTCTCTGCTTCTCCCAACCCCCCCCCCCCCAAAACACACACACACACAAACACACACACATACATATACACGCACGCACGCACACCCAAACGCACACACATACATATACACACACGCACGCACGCACACCCAAACGCACACACAAACGCACACACATACATATACACACACGCACGCACACACAAACGCATACATATACACACACACACACACACACACACACACAAACGCATGCATATATACACACACGCACGCATACACAAACGCACACACATACATATACACACACACTCACACACCAGCTTTTTTGTCAGTTCCAAAGCATATTTTATGAAATGAAAAGCTACAACAAACCAATTCCATGTTAACATATGACCCTTTCTATGATATCACCTTTTGGGATAGTTTTTGCTTGAATGTTTTAATGTGACCTGCCCCCCACCCTCATATAGAGGTTGATTTTGTTACAGAAGACATAGTTCTTTTTGTACCATAGGAGAAAGTGGTCAATATTTCATAAACGTGGGTCATCTTCATACCTCCAGGGACCCTAAAGGGCCTACCATCTCTCTTCCCATGATTCCATCTTGAAATATGACTCCACCTTCCTAGATGACCTTGCAGCCATGATGACCTTGCAGTTATGGTGGGACATGTTGGTCAGTCACCAACCATCCAAAACTCCATTGTTCTGGAGCACCCAGGTTACATGGCACTCAGAAGTAAACAAGACTGTTTAAAACGTAGTCATCATGCAACTGATTCTGCTTGTGAACATTGGTTAGTGGAAGATTATGCACAAATGAAAGCCTCTGGAGGATCCTACACCTTGAGGTATGCAGGACTCCAGAAGCTTGCTGAAATACCTGCTTGCTCATTCTAATGGAATTTTAGCAGCTGCTCTCCTTATACCATTAATTTGTCTGGCAGAAATGTTCCTTATTATGCCTTTGTCCGCTCAAACCCATCTGTGCTCTGAATCAGCCACAAATCTGTTCACAGTATGCTGATCATGCCTACAATTTCATGCAATATCTAATGTTTTCATACCTTGTTCAAGGTATTGTACTATTGGATGTTTTTCCGCAGCAGAGATATCCTTGAAACCTGTGGCCTGCTTATTAATATGGGGCATCCTAAAGTAGTTTTCCTTTAATTGAGCTCACCTGGCAAACTGATTATCACAGGTGTTTGAGATTGAGTCCAGTGATCCAAGAGGCACAATACATCATTATGTCATAACAAAAAGTTGTTGGGCATAGACCTCCCACAAACCCCACTTTCACTTACCCCCACTGTGCTCCCTGGTGAAACACATACCCGCAATTAGCCACTCAGTGGTAACAGCAACAGCACACTTCTCTCGGAACCCTGAGCATCCTGCTCTAAATTCAAATCAGCAAGCTGTCACATTATGTGCCCCCTGCTGAATGATGGAGCCTGCTCACTTGTGACCAGCAGCAGACACAAGAGAATTGTTCAGGAGAGAACACTCCACTGTCGGCGCATGAACCACTTGCCATTTTCATCTCAAGTACTATCTGGGTGGTACCCAAAACCTTGCTAAAACACCCAGATCACCCCTTTGAAGTGCAGTCAAATCAGGGCAGGTGTCAGCACTAGGCATACCTGGGCAGACGCCAGGGCCCCTGTACTTTGAGAGGGCCAACCTCATTACCTCTACCCTGGGCAGCCCCTATGCAGGACTCATGGCCATGCAGGAACTAGGACTAAGGACTGTCAGCCAAGGACAGATTGGCAACTGGGAGATCCTTTTTTTCTTTCTGTCAGTCCTTCTATTCTTTGTTTCTTTCCTTCTGTTCTTTCTAGTCTTTTTCATTTATTTCCATCTATTTTTTGGTTCTTTCTTTCATCTGTTTGTTCTGCTAGTCCTTTTTTTGTTCATTTTTTGTGCTTTTTTCACTTATTTTCTTTCTTGTCTCCTGCTATAATTATTTTCCTGTCAGTCCTATTCTTTCTTTCCTTTCATCTCTTCGTTTTTTCTCTCATTCCTGCGTTTTTCTGTCATTCCTTCCATTATCCTTTCTTTTCTGTCATTCATTCTATGCTTTTATTCATTCTGTTCTTTTTCATTTTTTTATATTTTATATTCTTACATGTAACTTTATCAACATATATGGAGCATCATACCACGCCAGCAAGGGGCCCACTGAGACTCCCAAGGGCCCACATAAACCTGGAGCCGGCCCTGAGTCATATACACACCAGAGTCTTCATCACCCTTTGGATCAGGAGCAGATCAGGCTTGTGTAAAGTATATGCGGCAAGAGATCAGATTGGGGTACAGATTGGTCTGCAACCTCTCCGGGTACCACCTGATAGGAGCTCATCTAGCAGCAGGGGTACACATAGATATCACTAGTTTGACAGATTTATTTTGCTCTATTACTATTGATATTGCACCTAAAAGCTCTTTACTCCCAACATGAATATTTCTTAGTCACTGACTCGCTGTAATATACACATGCAACCTGATATCTGGCTTTATTATGTTATTTTATGACTTCTCCAAACACTGGCGAGTTTGGATTTCATTAACACTGTTTTGTTTCACACGCCTTTACTATACTATGGTCCAGTGAGCCGTATTTTCCCCTGTAATGTGGTGTGAAGTAAATGACTGGCCTTTTCCTGGGACATAGCTGACAGGAGGCGGCAGCTGCATAGATAAGCCCACGCTGGAAGAAGGATCAGGTAGCTGGCGGAGGCTGCCATATCCTTCAGAAACTGACACTGCATTTTATAGATGGGCAGGCTGGAAGCAGCTGTTCTTACAGCTTAGCAACACTACCAAGAAAGAGCGTGGAAAAGCATCACTTGAGCGCCCTACATCCACTGTGGGGTCAGGTCTGAGGTGAGCAGACAGCAATGCAAGAGCATGTAGGCGCTCGGATTAACCCCTACACACTGACGCTGCTCCTCCAGTTTCTATGTTCCAAAGCCCAACTCCAGGTTCTAACTTTTAGTTTTGTAAAGAGTTCAATACATAGTAGATTTTTCTTTTCTGCCTATAACCCTAGTCTAGACCAGGACAACTGTGACTGGTAGTTCAATGGACAATTAATCTGTGGTGATCACCAGGACTTACCGGTGGTGGGCAACTCATTAAATTGCATTTCCTTGCTCATTACACCTCTCTTGTCCCAGCATTAAATGAATACGTGGCTTCCTTAAAGGAGTGCCCTTGTGACACTCAAGGCTTTCCTGTTAGATGAACATCCTGTTTTGTCACTGCAGACAGGATCTGATGCTAAATCTCCATAATAGACGTATAAACCTTGTTGCTGTTCAGGATTCAGGCCAAAGTTTTGTAGATTCTGTTCATTTTTTTTAGAAATGGAGGACTGGGTAAAATTAATCCATCTCCATTATTATTAAATAAATAATTCCACTATACCACCCTATTACCACATTCATATGTAACATGCTAGCAATACACATGATGATTGCCTTAGTCCTCTGAATATATGGCTCCTATAGTGATAGCCCTTTCCCCATCAGTCACATATCCACACTTTATCCCCTATCTTCAGCGGTTACCATACTGTTGTACCAATAATGTCACCCACGGGTCTCTGTGGCGCGTTATAGTGGATTTTGCCTTTTACTGGCTGGGCTTCTTGGCATACCTTCCCCTATCAATGTCACCACTCTACTCCAAGACGCCACTGTCACTTGCCAGTGTATCCCTTCCAATATTGGTCTCCTGCTACCTCCCATCCTTACTGAGCCTCTATTTAACTCCCTTAATGCCCGGGTTCTATGTACCCCTGCCACTATCACCACAACAGGTTGGGGACCAACATCCGATGGCTTTGAGGGCCACATGTGGCCCACAATCCAAAGGTTGAGCTTATCTTATCTACAAGAGGAGAGAAGTGAGTCCTGTACATACACAACACGCTACTGCTGGGCATGTGTAGGCACATGTGAGTTCCCTTACATACTGTAGCAGCAGTGTTCTGTGTGTACAGGGCGTATTCCTCTCTTCTTGCAGATCTTGGTATACAGATGGTGTACAGTTGCCAATAGCAACAGATTGCACGTCATGAAAACACCCATTTGCTAACACAAACAAATGCTGCTCAGGACATTGAGGACATCATTTTGACAAACAATAATGAACACTTTAAAATAATTTTATTGAAAGTAGACTTTCTCTTTAAAGTGGACCAACACCCAGGGGGGATCGGCCCGGGAATCTATAAGATTCCCGGACCGATCAGATCCCTCCCCGCGGGGCATCCGAAATCGGGATGTCCCGCGGGGAGGAACCCCCCAGGAGGCCCACAATCCTTACCTTACCGGCGATCCAACGGCGCATGCGCGAGACGCAGCCGCGTCTCTCGCTTCCCTCTAGCAGGGCGCGCTCCCGCGCCGGCCGTTTTGTGAATGCCCGGCGCAGGCGCGCTCCCTGTTAGAGGGAAGCGAGAGACGCAGCCAATGACAGCGCTCTGGTATGCGCGTCCAAGCGGCTTTGGACGCGCATACCAGAGCGGCTCTGAGCGCTGTCATTGGCCGGACGAGGTCACGTGGGAGCGGGGAGTTTTTGCGGCGATCGGGGGGGTTTCACACAGCGGGGCACCCCCGATCGGGGTGCCCCACCTAAGTGGACCAACACCCAGGATAGTCAAAATCCTGGGTGTTGGTCCACTTTAAACAAAGCTGGATGAAGCAGTCCACATATAAAGTTAAAGGACTGCCAATTTTGGCATAAAATGGAATAAAAACATAAAAAAAACACCGGCCACAATCCAGTGCTGATGATCGGGCAACACCAGCGCTGGGTGCTGTCATCTTTTCTCCAGCCGCTCAGCCACTAAGGTCCCCATCACAATATCTGGGGGTTCTCTTGACTCCCAAGTGGATAGGCCATGCAATATATCTCCAGTCACTGTACATTAACATTGTAAACATTACCAATACTCCGTGTAATATCTGACCAACAAATGCCCTCCCCAGACCTAAATTATGCAGCAATGTTTTAGTGCCTACCCTCCCCCGACCCCATTAAAAAAAATAGGCCAAGTGCGATGACAGAAATCTGGGGACTGTCATTTTCTAGTTTTTAAAGTCTAGTCCACGTATTAAAATGCTCCCGCCTCCTTCTTCTATATAAAGAATTGCCTTCTTTTGACCAGATTGCTATTGGTTGCTGAAGCTGCCTATTGCACTGTATGATAAAGTATAGCTGATCAATAAATAAGAAATTAGACAGTAAAACCACAACAAATGTCTGGATGGTCTATTGTTTCAGATTAGTAGTAATCACCCTTAATGACAATGGTAAAGGTCTCTATTTTATATATGATTAATCTTAAAAATGACAATTTATTAGACTTGTGTAAGCAGCATTTATTTCTAGGACCACGCAGCACCATAACATGATTCAATTTAGTGCAAAAGTTCACCAGCAACCGCTAATAGTGAAGTCCGTATAATTTGCGATTTTACTATGGAAACCATTGGAGAAAGGATTTAAGTATAGCTGATCCCCTGCTATGTCCTGGGGAGTCTTTATCACTTCGATGCCATTAAAACCTAGTCCCCTGGGGGGTTCAAACAAGCACGTCAGGAATCTTTTAGAATTGGGTAACCTGGGGTTATTCTTGATTGAAGCAATTGATTGAAATGGCCATTGTAATAGTAAAGGCTTCCCCACACCAAATAAGACTGGAAGATATGTGTGCATCAGAATTTTCCCCTTTTTAGGAAAGCACAGATATATCATTTGCTTTTCAAGACACCAACAAAAGCCTGTTTCTGTTCACAATGAGGTCTTGATCATCCAAGTTGTTGACCGCAAGTATGTCTGATTAAATAATGTGGTACCTTCTTAGGTTTGCGTTAACCAGAGCAAGAAGATACCTAATTATCAGAACATTATCAGAAATCCAAAATAGTCAGGGGGTGGAGCTCTTTCCAGACATTAAAATCAAAACAGATTCTAAAATTCTTCAAAAATTCAACCCTTCAATTGTCCTGATATCATGAAATGCTCCTAAAATAATTTCAGCACAGTTATGAAAGCCTCCAGCTTATACCAATCTCGAATAAACAATGGGGGAAGGAGGAGGCAGGTCTATACCATAATTAGGGATGAGCGAATCGATCCGGACAAACCCAAATTCGTTCCGAATTTCAGGACAAATTCGATTCTGAACGAATGCGAATTTCACCGCAATTCGATCGATCGAAGTTTTCCTTTAAACTCCATCTGTTTCAATTACAGCCATTTTAAAATGGTGGATGCACATGTCTGGACATGTCCCCTGGGGCAAGTTATCATGGGAAGGTCACATGCAGGCTATCAGCAGGCAGGAAGCCCGGTGACGTCACAGTGATATATAAACGGCGGCCATATTGCTTGTGCGCATTTCAGCCTTGCATTGCAGACAGAACGGAGGTTGCTGCAGACAGGGAGAGACTAACAGACAGGCAGGGAGAGTCAGGGAGACCCACAGAGACCCACACAGTGCCAGGGAGAGCCAAGGAAAGATAGGGAAAAATCTGGAACGATCCAGGCAGGGACAGCAGAGAAAGTGACAAGGAAATTTTTTTATTTATTTTCACTTCACTTCATTTGCCAGATGAGTTTTAAATTGCTTTTTTTGTGCTGTAAATATTCCTGGCCACTGTGCATCCCATCTTAGCAGTGGCATATTTAACCCTATCTGTTACACACAAGCATTTCTTATAACTCGATTAGTTTTAATTTTTTTTGTATGCTGTAAAAACCGCAGCCCACATGGGCATACAATTTCAGCACATTTGACCCTATCTGTTATACTAAATTAGCTTCTAAAGGCTCTGTTTTATTAATATATTGCATTTTGAATTGGTTTTGTGCGTCCTGTAAAAACACCAGGCCGCAGGGTATCCCACACCAGCACATTTCACCCTATCTGTTATACTAAATCAGCTTCTAAAGGCTCTGCTTTATTAATATATTGCATTTTGAATTGGTTTTGTGCGTCCTGTAAAAACACCAGGCCGCAGGGTATCCCAAACCAGCACATTTCACCCTGTTATACTAAATCAGCTTCTAAAGGCTCTGTTTTATTAATATATTGCATTATGAACTGGTTTTGTGCGTCCTGTAAAAACACCAGGCTGCATGGGCATCCCAAACCAGCACATTTCACCCTATCTGTTATACTAAAGCAGCTTCTACAGGCTCTGTTTTATTAATATATTGCATTTTGAATTGGTTTTGTGCATCCTGTAAAAACACCAGCCCGCAGCGTATCCCATACTGCCAATTTTCATAGTATCTGGTGCAGAGAAGCAGTATCTCACTTTATTTAGCTTCTGCTTTTTATAGTAAACACATTTTTTTAAGTGCCTATTGCGCATTTCAAATACATAAAAATGTCAGGCAGACAAGTGCCAGGATGTTCAAAGAGGAGTGGCAGAGGCCAAGATTCTGCAGGCAGAGGTCGCAGCAGACTAGGGGCGAGTGGCAGCAGGAGTCGCGGTGAGAGACCTGATCTGCCAGTATCTGCTAGCGGTCGTGTCTCCACCAGTAACGCATCTGCCGTGGTAGACATCACAAGTTACATCTGAGACCCCCAGTCTAGGGTCGGTAGGTTCCTCTGACACAACCCTGAGTTGGCATGCCCCGAGAGCAGTCCCTGTCCTCCCAT
This sequence comes from Gastrophryne carolinensis, assembly GCA_027917425.1. Taxonomy (NCBI): domain Eukaryota; kingdom Metazoa; phylum Chordata; class Amphibia; order Anura; family Microhylidae; genus Gastrophryne; species Gastrophryne carolinensis. The sequence continues at coordinate 337,169,661 of CM051235.1, read as the reverse complement.
TGCCTCTGTCCTACGCTGTTCCCTCCCCCAGTGATGTATCCTATGCTTTGGGTTCAGCTCCACTCTTTAGTGAGGAGGATGGTCAGATAGAGGACAGTCAGCAGCTACTGCCCAGCCAAGAAATGGAGGTGGCTTCTTTAGCTCGGCAGACAAATAGTGATGTGGACAGTGTCGTGGGTGTTGCGAGCCTTCCAGCTCCTGCGCCAGACACTGTTGAGGACACCGAGAACATCAGTGACGTGCAGCCACAACTCGGTGATGATGATGATGATGATGAAGCCGATCGCACTTGGGAGCCGGGTGATGAAGGGGCTTCATCGTCATCATCAGGAGAAGAGGGGCGCAGGTTGCCCCGGAGTCAGCAGCTGAGGCAGCAGGGTGTTAGCAGCATGGTTGGCAGTCAGCATGGGGGCAGAATTGTAAAGCCTGGAGCCAAACGGGGTCGAGGCCGGGGTAGAGCACCTGCTGCGCGGCAGGCTACCTAATTGGGAGGTAGTGGAGCAGGGGGTTCCTGGAGTTGGCGACAGTAGCAGTGAATCATTGCGGGCTGTTGGTGGGAAAAGTAGCTACTCGGCAGAGTGCCAGTTTTTCCTCAAGCATCCGCAGGAGGGTAACATGGCCACATGCAAGATATGTAGGCAGGAGGTGAAGCGTGGCCAGGGCCCAAATGTTGGCACAACGGCCCTGCGTCAACATATGATGCGTCACCATAAAAGCGGCTTTCCAAATGGTGCAAAACATATTTATGTCTTTAGGCCAATTTTTGGGCTCCTGCTGATGCCAACTTCAGGGTGTGCCTTTCAGCCAAATTTCACCTCCTGCTGCTGCTGCTGCCAACTGCAGTGTGTCTTTAGTCCAATTTTTGGGTTCCTGCTGCCAACTCCAGTGTCTCTTTCAAGCTATGTTTGGGCTCCTGCTGCTTGTAACTCCAGGGTGTCATTCAGCCAATTTTTGGGCTCCTGCTGCCAACTCCAGTGTCTCTTTCAAGCAATGTTTGGGCTCCTACTGCTGCCAACTCCTGGGTGTGGCTTTTGGCCAATTTTTGGGCTGCTGCTGCCAACTCCAGTGTCTCTTTCAAGCAATGTTTGGGCTCCTGCTGCTGCTGCCAACTCCAGGGTGTGTTTTAAGGCAAATTTTTGGGCTCCTGCTGCCAACTCCAGGGTGTCTCTTTCAAGCAATGTTTGGGCTCCTCCTGCTGCTGCCAACTCCAGGGTGTGTCTTTAGGCCAATTATTGGGCTCCTGCTGCCAACTCCAGTGTGTCTTTCAAGCTAGGTTTGGGCTCCTGCTGCTGCTTGCAACTCCAGGGTGTCACTCAGCAAATGTTTGGGCTCCTGCTGCCAACTGCAGTGTCTCTTTCAAGCTATGTTTGGGCTCCTGCTGCTGCCAACTCCAGGATGTGTCTTTAGGCCAATTTTTGGGCTCCTGCTGCCAACTCCAGTGTCTCTTTCAAGCAATGTTTGGGCTCCTGCTGCTGCCAACTCCTGGGTGTCTTTAGGCCAATTTTTGGGCTGCTGCTGCCAACTCCAGTGTCTCTTTCAAGCAATGTTTGGGCTCCTGCTGCCAACTCCAGGGTGTGTTTTTAGGCCAATTTTTGGGCTCCTGCTGCCAACTCCAAGGTGTCTCTTTCAAGCAATGTTTGGGCTCCTGCTGCTGCTGCTGCCAACTCCTGGGTGTGTCTTTAGGCCAATTTTTGGACTCCTGCTGCAACTCCATTGTGTCTTTCAAGCTAGGTTTGGGCTCTTGCTGCTGCTTGCAACTCCAGGGTGTCATTCAGCCATTCTTTGGGCTCCTGCTGCCAACTCCAGTGTCTCTTTCAAGCTATGTCTGGGCTGCTGCTGCTTGCAACTCCAGGGTGTCATTCAGCCAATTTTTGGGCTCCTGCTGCCAACTCCAGTGTCTCTTTCAAGCTATGTTTGGGCTCCTGCTGTTGCTGCTGCTGCTTGCAACTCCAGGGTGTAATTCAGCCAATTTTTGGGCTCCTGCTGCCAACTCCAGTGTCTCTTTCAAGCTATGTTTGGGCTCCTGCTGCTGCTACTGCTTGCAACTCCAGGGTGTCATTCAGCCAATTTTTGGGCTCCTGCTGCCAACTCCAGTGTCTCTTTCAAGCTATGTTTGGGCTCCTGCTGCTTGCAACTCCAGGGTGTCATTCAGCCAATTGTTGGGCTCCTGCTGCCAACTCCAGTGTCTCTTTCAAGCTATGTTTGGGCTCCTGCTGCTGCTGCTTGCAACTCCAGGGTGTCATTCAGCCAATTTTTGGGCTCCTGCTGCCAACTCCAGTGTCTCTTTCAAGCTATGTTTGGGCTCCTGCTGCTGCTGCTTGCAACTCCAGGATGTCTTTGAGCCAATATTTGGGCTCCTGCTGCTGCCATCTCCAGGGTGTGTTTTTCAGGCACTATAGGGGCCCCTCATAGTGATGCCACCTCAACTCTCTGTAATTGTGCCGCTCTGCAGTTCTAATAGCGATGCCTCTGATCTGCATGTCATAATTATTTACAGTATTATTTCACTAACCTAGCACACATCCTATGCGTGTTACAGCAAGGCAGAATGGTTTACAACCCTATTGAAGCTCTAGGAAGCTCAGAAATAGCCATTTTTAATAGCGATTCGTCGCGAATAAATTCGTACCGAAATAAATTTTGCCAGAAAATTCGGCAAATCAGCCGAATCGAATTTTTCAAAAGTTTGCTCATCCCTAACCATAATCCATGAGATTGTTGCCATGTGGGGTTTATTAAATATATTAGAGATAAGCTTCTAAAATACTAATTCAATTTGATGATTATTCATCACAAGGCTCAAGAACTAAAGTAAAAGATGACTAATGATAATTTCAGCAGTAATAATCTAACAGCACTGGATAATCCCTTTTACTTAACACATTGGAACCACACTCAACAAAGAAACTAGGGGCCTTATTTAGGAAGTGTGACAATTAGCATCTTTCTTGTGGCTCTAGCGGCAGTTTCGGAGCGCCACCATTTTGGTCTTATCTGGTACTGCGCTGTGGACTACAATGGTACTAGCAGTCACTGTGCAGGACATTAACTAATTGGCTTTGATTGTGGCATTAGACATTGGCCTGTGTCAGTGTCTGCTGGACCCGGCTGCCAATTATCCCAGTGAGCACCACTTTGTAGCAATGTTTTTCCGGCTCTCCACAGCATATCTGTAAATTATTTCCTCCCTGAAATCTTTGGCGCTGCCGCTGTATTTTACCAGCCCTGGTCGGCATGTCATTATTACAGTTACAAAAAATCACTACTGGGGACAAACTTTACAGTGCGCTTGGGCTGCGTTTTAGTTGTTGTTCACTAAAATCACACATTGTTAAGTAAAAGAAACCAATAAAATCAATTTAAATAACCCCCCAAAAATACATTTGTGACATCTAGGTCCTGCATTTTAATTATTGACAAGTCCCAATGCAAGTTCTGTACACATACATGTGTGTAATAGCAATTATAAGCATAAAACACTTCAATCCAGTTCTGCCCATTGTGCTCAATGGGATCTTGACCTACAGCGCCAGGTTACAACTGGCACTGCTTCAACCAGAGAGCATGGCACACTTTTTGGCGCTAGTGTTAAATAAGTGTCGATGTGTGGCGCTGACGCTTCTTCAATAAGGCTCCAGGTCATCATTGATTTGAAGTGTGGGAAGGTTTTATTGCGGGATGGATGGAAGGTCGAAAAGAGAAAACAGGAGAAAAAAGGAAAGAAAAGATTAAAAAAATAGGATGACACAGAAAATGAGTGAGAGAGAAGGAGATTGAAGGAATATGACAAGAGACAGATAGAGAGAATTAAAAGCAAAATGGAATGTAGGAAAACCTAGGACAACTAGAAAGAGAGGGAGAGTGAATGAAGTCTGTGATGGGAGGAATGTAGTAAAACAATAGCGTGGAGGAGAATGAAAGCAAAAGCATGAGAAAAGAAATGGAAAACAATAGGAATGCAGAGAAAGAATGAAAGAAAGAGAGTGAGTGAGAAAGAGAAAGAAGCCAGAGAGATAGATGGGGTGAATGTAAAAAAGGAGGAATATGTAATAAAGATGAAAATAGAGGCAGATGGGAGGAAGCAGACAAGAGAAAGTTGAAGGGAACGTAGAAACAACAAAGAAAGGGGTTGGAAAGAGAGGAAAATAGAGGGATCATGAAATAAAAGAATTAAAGTGAAAGGGAAATGCAAAAAGATGAAAATATTTTAAAGAAATGTGCAAAAAAGAAAGGAGAAAGATGGGGTATTTTGGAGAAGAGAGGCATGTTGGTCCAGCTCCTGGTGCCCCCTTACAAAGAGCTTGGGATGGAACCCTGGGCTGCAGCATATTTTGCACACCCCAAAGACTGCCCGTGTTTTATTGATACATAACAAATAAATAAAATTGAAATACAATATACATTTAAAAATACAATATGGTATTTAACATAGCTAACACAATCAGACCAGTCATTACCTTATTATTTTGGGATTCTTGAGGTATGGGAAAGGCTCATCATCTTATCTCATATAGGGAGAAGTTTAGAGCCACTGCGAAGGAGTAGAGAAAAAATAACAAGTGGGCAGAAAGAATGTGAATACAATAACAAAAACATGACAAAAAGGGGAATTATAAGATACACAATACTCTATTCGCTGAAGGTTACTGAAATTGTTCAGCAACTACCAGGCTAGTCTCCTGTATTGATTTTGTATCCTGAATAAGAACACCTAACACTGTAAATAATGATGATCATTTCACAGAGAGAAGGCGTAAAAATAATGTTATTCACTAGTCTGTTGGGAGGAATAGGATACAGCAGTGGGCCGTCCCAAATCAGGATGCCATGGGGAAGTATGTTCAGCAAACCTAACAGTTTTGACTTTAGGTCCACTTTAAAGAGAAAGGGTCCAGGTATAAAAATAACTAGTCACGGCATTGTGAAAGAAAAAGTCACAGATGAGTGCACAATGATCACTTTTGCACTTGCAACTGTAAAAATAAGTAATAAATGATGTAGTAAATAAAAACTTTCATAGTATACGTTGATTCAGCGCCAGGTGAAAATAGAACACTTCTATTTTCTTTCACCGAAAGTGAACGTTTTTTCCTCCATCTTTAATATGCTGCACGGAGCCGCTTGCCCTACATGAATGGGTGGGAAGGCACATGCACAGAGCAGGGGGAAGCAGCTCTGTGCACTCTCTGTGTAGCAGCAATGCAGTGCGTGTGCTGGCATCAAATGATTCCAGCCAAGGTAAAGAGTTTTCTGTGTTGTTTTTGCCTTTGGGGGGGGGGGGGGGGAATCTGCACATTGCATGTTGTAGGTAGATTGGGGGGATTCTGCATACTGCCTGTGATAAAGGGATTGGGAGGATTCTGCACACTGACTGTTATGGGGTGATTGGGAGGATTCTGCACGCTGCCTGTTGTAGTCAGATTGGGGGATTTTGCATACTGCCTGTAATAGGGGGATTGGGAGGATTCTGAACACTGCCTGTTATAGGGTGATTAGGGGGAGGGACTCTGCATGCTGCCTGTTATGGGGTGATTGGGGAGAGATTTGTCACCCTGTCTGTTATGGGGTGATTGGGGAGAGATTTGTCACCCTGTCTGTTATGGGGTGATTGGGGAGAGATTTGTCACCCTGTCTGTTATGGGGTGATTGGGAAGAGATTTGTCACCCTGTCTGTTATGGGGTGATTGGGGAGAGATTTGTCACCCTGTCTGTTATGGGGTGATTGGGGAGAGATTTGTCACCCTGTCTGTTATGGGGTGATTGGGGAGACATTTGTCACCCTGTCTGTTATGGGGTGATTGGGTGGGGGGTCTGCACACTTTCTGTTATGGGGGCCTGGGGGAATTCTTCACACTGCTTGTTACAGGATGATTTGGGGAATTCTGCACACTGCCTGTTATGGGATGATTGGGGGGGGGGGGGTGCACACTGCCTCTTATTGGTTTCTTTGGGGGATTCTGCACACTGCCTGTTATGGTGTGATTGGGGGGGGGGGGAGTTCTGCAAAATGCATATTAAGGGGTGATTAGGGGGGATTCTGCATGCTGCCTGTTGTGGGTGGATTGGGGAGGATTTTGCACACTGCCTGTTGTGGGTGGATTGGGGGGGGGTTGCACACTGCCTGTTGTGGGTGGATTGGGGGGGGGTTTGCACACTGCCTGTTGTGGGTGGATTGGGGGGGGATTTTGCACACTGCCTGTTAAGTGATTGTCTTTAGTTATATTAATATATGTTTTACTTCATACTTACTATGACATCTAAATGACATTTCTGAAAGCATTTAAATACACAATGTAGAATCATTATGACAATAACACTTCTAGGAAGAAGGGAAACCAATATGGTTAAACAGGAAAGTCATAAATATGATATGGTTTACAAGTAATTTACATTCCTCTAAAAAAAGGAAGTGACTAAAACGTAATCCAAATTTCAAAGACCGGAAACAAGTACGAAAACAGCATGGAAAGATGCTGCAACATGTAATGTAAAATTAATTTAGTCATGTCTTTCCTAGAGCCCAGCTATCACAAACTCCTGCACGTTAAAGTGGAACTTTAGTCTAAAATTGTCCCCCCCCCCGTCCTTACACCCTACCCTGGCACTGAGGCAGGATGGGGGGGGGGGGTTACAAACAAAAAAGCCCTTACCTTATCCTCGGGCCAGTGGAACTCCTACGGTCCCCGTGCAGCCGCCACTTAAAATGACACAAAGGTGCATCCCCCAGGTCTGCACATGCTCCCGCTGCTAATTTACTTAAATGGGCAGACGGGAACGCGCACACGAGGAGGGGGATGCAGCTCTGTGTCATTCCAGCAAGATGGCGGAGCCCATGATCCAGGGAGCAGGAGGAGCAGCGGTGGCCCGAGGATCAGGTAACCCCCCCTGTCCTGCCTTAGGGTGAGGGGGTCATTATAGACTGAAGTTCCATTTAACCAGTTCCACACTGCATAGCAAAGTATACACACTTTATACATTGAGGGCAGGTGTGAACCTAACCTCTCTGCTGCCTATATAAAGGGGCCCAGGACATGCCCCTCCACTATTTAATAGAGCATAGGGGACAAGGGCTACAGCTGCTGATACACTGATGACTGACTGTAAACGTGTAACAGTGAATAGCTAATGAGACAGTAACACAAATAATTTAAAACAAAGAGATCCAGTGATTGCTGCCCCACCTGCAACACTGTAATAGGAGGCTACCTCACATGGACCCATTATAGGTGCAACCCTGACTGAGGAATAGCTCCACAGACAAGGACTCATGGGTACCCGAGTGTGAATGTTGTTTTGCAGGGAGACTGTAAAACAAGACTGGCAGATGCAGGTATTGAGGATGTGAGCGGTAACCAGAGGACAGGGAGGACAGGGTACAAGACTGGAGACTGGATGGACAGAACTGGGTCTAATCAAGAGCATGAAGACTCTGTATAAGTAAGCCTTGTCTGTGGAGCCAATTGAAAGGCTGCTAATGGATGCAGCTGAGCTGCAATCAGAGAGGGAGGACTGGAGGGAGCCACCTACTGGTGGACACAGGTACACCACACTGCAGAAAATGGAATGCACAATGTCGGTGTCAGGCCCCGTGGGACACCCGCCTTCAGGTGAGTCAGCCACCCCCAAATTCTGCTGCTGCCTATAGACAAGCCCTTACAAACAACTTACAGGGTGAAGGCAGATGAACCAGGGACTAGACTGGACGGAAGTTGAGCTGGACAGGGTAATACACAAGAATGGCAGTCCTACTGATGTGGCAGAAGAAGGGTCAAGCCAAAGGTTGAGGCAGGGTGGTCAGAAAGTTTGCGGTACAGAGGAGAAGATGGGCTCTGGGTCAGGCAGCTAGGCATCAGTCCAGGCAGCAATCAGAGGAGTGGTCAGACAAAGCTAAGTTGTCAACAGAACAACACACTTCAAAACAGTGGCACTACAACACCCAGCCAAACGCTATCACAGGCAGGGAGCTAGTGACGCGCTTATATAGGGCATGGGAGTAGGGGATTGGACAGTGGAACTTCAAGTTCATTGGCCCAACAACAAGCCATGGGCTGATTAGCCCACCACAAAGAAGGGCTACCTGCCCCACATTCACCGACGGGGATCATTGGCCTCTTGTATGTGCGCACACAAGCAGAGACACTTGGGGAGGAGGATAGATGTGGCGCTGCTTGAGCCGATGTTGCCAGAGCCTGGGGCTGGTGTGCTGACCGGGAGACAGCCACCTCAGTGCACTGCTCCAAGACAGTGCTGGAGCAATGGTCAGGTGAGTGGATCATCGTGACAGACGGCAGCAGGTGACTAACAGATATCGCAAGAGCCAAATTTAACAGTGGCACCAGCAATCCTCGCCTCGCGCCAGTAATGATGACTGCCCATGCCCACTCCATTCACTAAATTGCCACCATCTTCCCCAGATCCTCCTGCTCTGCAATCTGTGTCTATCGCCACCACCTCTGGGTTCTCTTGCTGCTGTCACTGTTGGATCTTTCTGGTGCCACCGCCACTTGCCCCACTGCAACAGAGGCACAACACAGTACCCAATAGTGGTGGAAATGCACAATGTGAAAGTAGCTTCAAAGAGGAGTCTGGATGGCTAATGAGGACAGAGGAACTACATGCCTAAATGGGAAAGATAGATAGTTAATCTTTAGCCAGCGAGTTAAAGATGTCACATGCAAGTAGATGCAGACTTATGCAGTCGTTTTTCCCGTAGCGTGCAGTGACGAAATTTAAATTTGCCTAAATTTGCCTCCACAATGGGAGAGGAACAAGGAATTTCTTCCACCTAAATAAGAGGATGATTATGATGAGGCTTAAAGCGGACTTAAAGTAAAAAAAAAAATAATACACCATCTGTCCTTTTTTGGGATGCTTGTCCACACAAATCCCCCTCCAACTCCTATGGGATATTTATTCAAACGGATAGGCTGCGTTTAAATGTGTATAAATTCTGGGAGAAATTCTGAACTTTTACTTGCTTTTCCATCACAAATGGCAAATTAACTTAAATACTTTTTTGGAAAGCCCTGCAAAACGTTACACAATAGTTCATTAAAGCGGAACAAAACCAGGAGTTTTGACAGTTGGGAGTTTGCTCTATGCCCCAGGGAAATCCCGATTTGGATGCTCGGCTGTGTGAAACTTTCCAGCTCCCCAGTAAATCTTACCTGACCACCAATCCAATGGCACATGCAAGGGCTCTCGTCCAATCAGCACCATACGGCGTGCTTATTAGTGATGTGCAATGCGTTTAGACACAGAGCTCGGCAATCAGGGGCCAGAGTGGCAACATCCCCAGTTCCTTTTATATTTAGGCACGCTCCCATCCCCATCTGAATGGGAGCCAGGGCAAAGGTGAGTTCTGCGCCGACCCAGAGGAATTTCACACAGGCAGGGCCAGCTCCAGGTTTATGTGAGCCCTTGGGCAGCATGGTCTCAGTGGACCCATTTGTGGTCGCGTCACATCACTGAGGCACGTCCCATATTTGGGTGCCCCCTAAGGATCATGCTATTTGTACCAAAACTCTAGTTTTGGTCTACTTTGAAGTGCACCAAACCCCTTTAAACCTGACCTCGGCCACGCCAGCCATTCAGTTGTGGCGGGCATAGAAGAAAGCCAGTGATGCCACAGCTCCTGGCCCGGCATCCCGGACTGTGGGAGCGAGAATCAGCCAACCTTGGAGTCTCATATACTGGTTTTGGTTAACTTTATTTTGAGGGCCTATTTGCTCTCCTAGACCTCCGTGTATGGCCACTTGCCACCAACAGCAAACCTGATCACAACCCCCACCACCTCCTCGTGGACTTGACAGGAGAAAAGAAAAAAAACTCTACATCTCCTTGTTGCCACCTGCTGCATGCTGCTGGAACACCCCCAGCCCACCGGCGCACCTGTCACGTGGTATGAAGGCCCCTTCTTCTCTCCACGTGAGACTCCACTCCATAGTGTTGTCAAAGTTGCCACCTCCGTCATTGCTGGCACACCGCGAGGAGATGTGGGCGCCAGCTGTGGCGGCGGTCAAGCGCCGTTGCACACCCTAAAGGCCAGGCTGGTCAGTGGGCCCCCCGAAGGCCAAAGGGCCCCAGCAGCTGCCTGTTACTGACGCCAGCCCTGCACATAGGCCGGCCACTTGGGATATTGTTCTGCTTTATAAATGACTGCACTTGCTCTTCATTATGCAGCAGGGGGCATCCCAAAGCAGACAAAGCACCTGGCAAACATGACTGCAGAAAAACTGAGCAGTACTTCTAACCTAATAGAGTAACTGTAATTCACCAGCAGATTTCTGAGCAAACTTGGAATAAACATCAGAAAAGCACTTTAGGCTAGTGAAAAATATACAGCCTTTTTAGGCTCCAAATAGTTGAACAGCAACAACAATCAAGGATTTTGTCGATAAAATATTATTTGTTTATTCGTTATTTAGCTAATTTTCTCATTAGACATAAACATGGCACATCTAACATAACAAGAACAAACAAAATTGGCAAACTCTGCATATGGTTTAACAAGTTAGAACAACAGTATGAAAATACAGTATACAAAAAAAAGAAAAGGAAATAACACAATAAGATAATAAGACAATAACAAAATTATCATTTTTTTTGTATGACAACAGCTGGGATAGGGCACTCCTGTGAGTTCTTCCATGCAGACCTTAGAAAACATTATCGCTTTGTGATCCATAGATAATGTCCACTATTAATAATTATATAGTATATATAGGACTATTATGATTACATATAATATAATGTCTGCATAAGAGGACTCATAGGGATGTCCTAACCCAGCTGTTATAAATAATAATGATAATTTTGTTATTGTCTTGGTAATGTATTTTTACCTGTCAAAAGGATTGCCAATGATTCTTGTATAGTTGATCCCCTGGGGAAGTTTAATTAACCAACGCAACGCGTAGGGAATCCAACAATAGCAAGATGAAGTGATTCTATAAAGATACAAAAATTGAATGAAGAGGAGCTTTTATTTTTTTGTATGCTGTATTTTATACCTGTATTCCGTGTTATAACATATGCATATTTGCTGATTTTTTTGTTCTAGCTATATTAGGAATGCCAGGTTATGTCTAATGAGAAAATTAGATAAATAATAAATAAACATGGTTCTGCTTCTACTACAAGTGGGAGAACATTCCTCAGCTTGCTACAAGATAATTATATCAATCAGTTCATGGAGGCACCTACTAGGGGTGATGCTCTTTTGGAACTGGTAATATCAAATAATGATGATCTGATAGGGACAATATAGTTGTATTTAACATAAACTGTTGAAAGGGCTTAGAGTTACACTCCAGGACTGGGAGCATCTGTTGAGGAATAAGGATACAGATGCTAAATGGGAGTGCTTTAAATCAATTGTGAGTACCAAAATAAACCAAAATTTATTTGTATGGGTAACAAATATAAGCAGCTAAAATGAAACCCCTCATGGCTGACACATGTGGTTAAAAGGGCAATAAAAAACAAGAAAATGGCATTTAAAAATTACAAGGCTAAACTCTAAGCTGTAACCCTTTAAAAGTATAAATTAGTAAATAAAGCATGTAAAAAAGAAATAAGGTTGGCGAAAGCACAAAATGAAAGCAATGTGGCCAAAGAAAGCAAAACAAAACCTAAATGTTTTTTTAAATATATAAATTCAAAGAAAACTAAATCAGAGCAGATAGGTGCCCTAATTAATGATAATGGAGAAATGGTCACTGAGGATGAAGATAAGGCGGAGCTGTTAAATGGATTTTTTAGCTCTGTGTACACAAGAGAGGAGCAAGGAGCCAACACAGGAGATGCCATTGATAGCAACAGTCCAAATATAACACCCAATAAGCTAAACATGGATATCATCCAAGAAAGACTTGGATGTGAATAAGACTGCAGGACCAGAGGGACTTCACCCGAGAGGTCTTAAAGAACTCAGCTCAGTTATCTTATCACCCCTGTTCTTGATCTTTAAAGACTCACTAACAACTGGTATAGTGGTGCACATTTTTCAAAAGGGCTCTAGGTCTTCTCCGGGCAGTTACAGAAAATTGCTTGAGGAGATATTAAGGGACTACATACACAAATATGTAACTATGCATAATATAAGTTACAACCAGCATGTTGTACTAAGAGCAGAAGCTGACAGACTAACCAGGACAGAGGGGTGGCTGTAGATATAGTTTTTCTGGATTTTGCAAAAGCATTTGACACTGTCCCCCATAGACGCTTATTGGGGAAATCAAGGTCTTCAGGATTAGAAAATACAGTTTGTGACTGGTCTGAAGGATCGTGTGCAGAGAGTTGTGGTTAATGATACCTACTCTGAATGGTTACCGGTTGTAAGCGGTGTACCCCAGGGTTCAGTGCTGGGCCCACTATTATTCAACTTGTTTATAAACTTCATAGATAGATGAAATTAAATGCACTGTCTCTATTTTTGCAGATGACACAAAGATATGTAGCACAAGCTCAAAGTCATGTACTTGGGGTCTAATAACCTGAAGGCCACATATGTCCTTGGGGGGAGTAAAACTGGGAGAAACACTTGTTGAGAAGGATCTGGGGGTACTGGTAGACCACAGGCTAAATAACAGCATGCAATATCAAGCAGCTGCTTCCAAGGCCACCAAGATATTATCATGCAAGAGGCATGGAATCACAGGATAGGGATGTAACTTTGCCTCTTTACAAGGCACTTGTGCGCCCTCACCTGGAATATGCCGTCCAGTTCTGGGCACCAATCTCCGGAGGCGACAATCATTCTTTACCAAAAGAACTATAAATCTGTTGAATAGCCTCCCCCAGAAGCTTCTACAGCATCAACCACTGACAACTTCAGAAAAGGATTAGATGCTTATTTAGAAGTAAAATTACATTAACAGTTACTATGTAAACATACAATATTTTACCAAAAAATCTTTGAATGTTGTTGCTATTAAACTAGTCCAACTAGTTGGATCCTAAAAAGCTGAAAGTGTTTTTTCTGAAGTATATCTTCTTCTTCGTATCCAGGGTTACTCTTTTAAATATAAAAATAGTACACACTTGTTATTGCAGTCCCAAGAATGCTTCATCAACACCAAAGGCTTGTGATGCAAGAATTCACTTTTAAATATCAGAAGACATAGGGAATCTTCACATAGCTGCAGGAAGTGGGCAAAGGGTCCAGGAAATAACAGTGCAAAACGAGGCAGAGGCTGCATGTGTCAGAGGCACGCGGTCTTCACATTGATAAAAATAACCACATTTTTGGGAAATCTAAAGCAGAAGTGAGATGCAGAAACAAAACATGACGAAGAGTTACTTTAGGATATATCATAATAATAATAATAATATAATAAATATGAAACTTGAGGATATGATGCGGGGTATATCCTCTATTTATCCTCAGTTTGACTCATTCCCATACAAAATGCTATAGGTGTACATGCCATGTGACAATTTTAAAGTTCCTTGTCTAGACGACCTTCTTTATCTGGATCAGGAGAAATTTTGTCCTATGAAGAATATAGGTCCTAGTCCATTTCACTTACATTTATTAAATATGATGTATAAAAGCATCAGAATATATTATGCTTTTATTTTACAGTGGTGAACACAGTAAAAAAACATGGAACTGCTCAATGGTTTCCAAGCTTTTGATCACTCTGACAGCCTGTAAAAGAGATTGATGCTAACATAAACAACTATAAAAAACCTAGTAAAGCCTCTCTTTCTGCACATATCCTTTGAGTTCTTTGTGAGAGAAATCCCCTGCTTGTTATACAGTTATTTCAGTACACAGCAGAAACAGTGTTTCTGTTTCTAATAGTTATTAAAGGGGGCATAAGCCCATTTATTCCGGCTCAGGACCTTTTCTCTGGGGCATCTCAATTTGGGATGCCCTGCTCTGTGACACCCAGTGGTTCAGCGGGTATATTTACTGATCTGGCAATGCTACGGGGCATGCGCAGGTCGTGGTGTCTTCACCAGCACCCCTCAGCTAATGCGCACTACTGCACTAGGCCTAACTGAACGCTTAACACAATTTTTAGTTATCTCCATCTAATATCATTTTGTTTTCCTGAAAAAAACAAAAGCCAATTGGCCAAATGTCACTAATACTAACTTTTTTTTACATATAATTGGTTTCTCCTGTCTCACTTTGCTGATTGCCCAGAAATTCACTCTTCTTTCTTTTCCATGACGCATTCACAGGCTGCTCAGCCAATCAGCGGCATGCATTCATTCAGGTGAAGAGGTCATGGGACCTACCCGGATCAGGCAAGATTTCCGGCACCCCGGGGGTTTCACACAGCAGGGCATCCTTCACCGGTGTGGTGGCCGGCACTGGAATGTTTTAGATTTCAGGGCCCGGATACGTGAGTTTTGACCTTCTTTAAAAATATATATTAAGGCAATATTAAATAGCCTTATAAACCAGTTGGCCCCTATGCATTCTAACGCTCAGCCTCCCCTTTGGGTTATTCTTAAAATGTCAGTCAACCCACACTGGAAATCCCACTCCTTCTTTTAAACCTGTGGGACAACCAAAACTTCCTCCCTGGTCTCAGAATAAACCTGACTTTAAATGGTGTCTAGATCAATAAATTACTAAGTTTCATCACCTCCCACTCATGATTTCTTGACCTTTGAGGACCTTAAAAGGAAATTTAACATCCATCAAACGAACAGTCGCTTCCTTCAACAAAGCTGACACCCACCTTCAGGAAATGGTCATACTTTGAGGATGCTTGTACTAATAATCCATTCAGGTGGAACTTAACATCACATATATCATATTTTGTACTCTACTCTAAACATTTCCCCCTGAAACACAAATAAGAAAGATACATTGGCTTAGATAAATCAGAGAAACATTGGGCAGATCTATAGAAAGCTAGCTCGCGAAAGAGATGACCTACAGATACTTTTCTGCTGCTATTTGGTAACAATCTGCATCAATAAAACTCATGCAGGCTACAGCTACAGGGTGATACAGTATGTAAAGGGAGATTTCCTTTATATATGGTTCCCTTCTGAATTGTTAAAGCAGAACAAAACCCGGGATTTTGACTCTCCTGGGTTTTGTTCCTTGCCGCAGACCCCTAATGTGTGGCTCGCCAGTTGTCTGTTAGATCAGACGCTAGTAGGGGTCTATAGCACACTTTTGATGCTAGGGGGTTGCATGGCATTCAGGACTGGGCACTGTCAGCAACATGAATGGGGTTAATGCAGGCAAGTAGAGAAATGTGCAGGCTTACCTGCCTTGGCAGCTTCCAATGCTGCAGTTTCTGGGTTTCGAATCTGCTGTTTATCTCTTTGGGGCTGGGGGGTTTTCTCATGTGGGTCAAGTATTTTATGGGGCTGGGGTAACAACATGCACAGTTTGATGCATTTGAGTACTTTCTCTCGCATGATAAGAAAGGTTGTGGACTTAGCTCTTTCCTGTGTTAACCTTCGTAGGTTCTATTCATTCTTTATACTATTTACTCCCTGTTTCTGATACCTCCTTTATGGCTTGCCATCCATTGATAGTACTAAGGACCACAAACTGACAGCTAAAGTAATGGCTATATGGTGACTACTGTATATTGCTTATATATATTTATATCAATTTAGGACCTCTCAGGAAGCCATAATTTGCCACAACCACTAATGATATTTTCGTTATAAGTTATGAATACCTTCCTGGTAAGGAATGATTTACAACATATTATCATGGCTGTGATGAAAATGTCCAGTTCAATCATATAACATTGTCCCCTGATACCAGCTCGGAGTGCCCTTTTATTTTCGCCTGTCAAATGTGGCTTGCCAGCCATAAACATGCACCTGACCTAATCTCTCCAGGAAGGTGAATTAGCACTTATCTGTGAGTTGAGCCTTGGCTCAGATCAACACCCTGTTGATTCTCTCACACCTTTGTCCAGGCTGAATGAAACCACAAGGGACCGCTTACCGGGAAGGCTCGGGGACCGAGACCATGCCCACATGCCACTGTGCCAACACAAATCGGACCATAGTTGGGCCGCTGTGTGCCCCAGCACCAAAACAGATACACGCAAGCATAGGTTTTTCATTGCAGTGCAGACCCTGGAGGAAATGGAGAACTCGGGTTCTTGGACCTGAAAGATGTGGCAAGAGTAGCTTATTAGTTTGATGCCGGAATCATGCTGGCATCTGCCGCGGCTTAGGAATTATTGTTATTGTTTATTGGTTGCAAGCTAGAGATGGATCCTCTGCCCAGAGGGCGTTGGGAGTGTCCAGCCCCGGGTTAAATCCCAGCCGAAAGCACTCCCACCACAGCCAGAACTCTGTGGTAGCTTGTCTAACACTGCCTCATGTGCCATTTTTCTGTATAAGGCAGCAAAGACATAAACAAAGACATTTTGCCCGGACAGTACAGTCATTGTACAGACAGAAGATTTGTTGACAACAGCCATTTAGTGATTTTAAAGGATTAATTATTTAGGGCTCAATAAAAATTATTCTTGAGGTAAACACTGAAACAAAATATAAAAGTAAACTACTTCTTTAAGAACAACATTTCACATATTGTATGGTGTAAAGTGGACAGTATCCTGGTGAGGCAGAAAAACTCCATGCAAATGCACAAAATGTTCCACTGCCCATTTTCCCAGGGACATCTGACCCTTTCCAAGACATGGGCATTGCCAGTAGTATATTTAGTCAGGTCACACTGTTGTTATGTTTTGTATGTTTAAAAAATGCCAGGAGCTCTGGAATAACAAGAGCAGTAGGAAGAAGTTTTAAAACAGCGAAAGGCCACTTTCCTTCTACTACCATATGAAAGGCCAAACAGCAGTTGGTTCCCAACCAGTGGTACTAGTAGGAGTCCCTCTTTAACATGCAGCAGTGGGGCAGCCTGCCAACTAAAAGAAAGATACTCACCTCTTCCAGATTGCGAGTCCCATGTTACCGTGAGCAGACTATCAGCGCAGCCGGTGGCCGAGCACTTTTACTGTGCAGTGCAAGCTAACAGGCTGCTCCACAGCTGCCATAGAATTCTTCCCGCGGGCCGGTTCTTTCTTCTAGCGGTGGCAATGCACAGTGGGGCAGCTTGACCCAGGCTGCCCTGCTGCTGCATATTAAAGAGGGGTGTCCCCAGAATAATTTGTTCTACTACATTTGGGAGTCACAGTAGACTAGGATGAGTTTCAGGATGAGTATAGGTTCACTGTGAGCTAGCATTAAAGAGAACCAGTGTAAAAAGCCTGGTCCTGTGACAGGGGCTTCTTCTGCTACTTGTTTAAATAACCCTCCACCCTTTGCACCTGTCTTTAGAAAAAAGCCATTCTGTTACTTCACATGGCTTACCAGCATCCCAATGCAGGGGGCAGAACTGCAAAACAGCTCTCACTATTGGGCCAAGTAGAATACATATATGGGTTGATTCAAAGAAACATGTAACAGCTTGGATTTGGGTGCCGATCATCCTATTTTTCACGTCCGCTCGTGCGTTCGTATGAACTTGCGAGTGATTCAATAAGCAAATACGTTTCTATCCTAAAATATACGTCCGTTCGTATGATATCTCCCGAACTTGCCTCAGTCAGTTGGCAATCGTAAAAATCACGTTCATGTGCTCACCTGTTGCGGCGGCAGCCTGTTTTTTCTGCTGCTTCCATCGTCCACCTCTTCCAATTACTTGCGTTTGCCTCTGGTTTTCATTGGTTTTTGGCCTCTTAGATTCGTGCGTTCGTATGTTTATAAGATCTTGCGCATGCGCACCCTCAACCAGAAACTTACCTAAACCCCTTAGCGCTTGCATCCAACTTTATTTCTCGGTCCCTAAAACTTACCTAAACCCCTTAGCGCCTGCATCCAACTTCATTTCTCGGTCCCTCAAACTTACCCAAACCCCTTAGCGGCTGCATCCAACTTCATTTCTCGGTCCCTCAAACTTACCTAAACCCTTTAGCACTTGCATCCAACTTCATTTCTCGGTCCCTCAAACTTACCTAAACCCTTTAGCGGCTGCATCCAACTTCATTTCTCGGTCCCTAAAACTTACCTAAACCCCTTAGCGCTTGCATCCTTCTTCATTTCTCGGTCCCTAAAACTTACCTAAACCCCTTAGCGGCTGCATCCAACTTCATTTCTCGGTCCCTAAAACTTACCTAAACCCCTTAGCGGCTGCATCCAACTTCATTTCTCGGTCCCTCAAACTTACCTAAACCCCTTAGCGCCTGCATCCAACTTCATTTCTCGGTCCCTCAAACTTACCTAAACCCCTTAGCGGCTGCATCCAACTTCATTTCTCGGTCCCTAAAACTTACCTAAACCCCTTAGCGGCTGCATCCAACTTCATTTCTCGGTCCCTCAAACTTACCTAAACCCCTTAGCGCCTGCATCCAACTTCATTTCTCGGTCCCTCAAACTTACCTAAACCCCTTAGCGCTTTCATCCTTCTTCATTTCTCGGTCCCTCAAACTTACCTAAACCTCTTAGCGCCTGCATCCAACTTCATTTCTCGGTCCCTCAAACTTACCTAAACCCCGTAGCGCCTGCATCCAACTTCATTTCTCGGTCCCTCAAACTTACCTAAACCCCTTAGCGCTTGCATCCTTCTTCATTTCTCGGTCCCTAAAACTTACCTAAACCCCTTAGCGCTTGCATCCAACTTCATTTCTCGGTCCCTAAAACTTACCTAAACCCCTTAGCGCTTGCATCCTTCTTCATTTCTCGGTCCCTAAAACTTACCTAAACCCCTTAGCGCTTGCATCCAACTTCATTTCTCGGTCCCTCAAACTTACCTAAACCCCTTAGCGCTTGCATCCTTCTTCATTTCTCGGTCCCTCAAACTTACCTAAACCCCTTAGCGCTTGCATCCTTCTTCATTTCTCGGTCCCTAAAACTTACCTAAACCCCTTAGCGCTTGCATCCAACTTCATTTCTCGGTCCCTAAAACTTACCTAAACCCCTTAGCGCTTGCATCCTTCTTCATTTCTCGGTCCCTAAAACTTACCTAAACCCCTTAGCGCTTGCATCCAACTTCATTTCTCGGTCCCTCAAACTTACCTAAACCCCTTAGCGCTTGCATCCTTCTTCATTTCTCGGTCCCTAAAACTTACCTAAACCCCTTAGCGCTTGCATCCAACTTCATTTCTCGGTCCCTAAAACTTACCTAAACCCCTTAGCGCTTGCATCCTTCTTCATTTCTCGGTCCCTAAAACTTACCTAAACCCCTTAGCGCTTGCATCCAACTTCATTTCTCGGTCCCTAAAACTTACCTAAACCCCTTAGCGCCTGCATCCAACTTCATTTCTCGGTCCCTAAAACTTACCTAAACCCCTTAGCGCCTGCATCCAACTTCATTTCTCGGTCCCTAAAACTTACCTAAACCCTTTGGCGCTTGCATCCAACTTCTTGTTGACGACCCTAAAACTTACCCAAACCACATAATGTACATATGTCTATATGTTTCTAAGCGTGTTTTTTCTTGTATGTGTAATTGTTTTTTGTGGCGCATATTAGAAAAGACACATTTATGAAGTCTTAAAATATAATTTATTTAAATTATTTTTTTTCTTTTTTATATTTTTTGTTTAAACATATTTTTTTTTTGGGGGTGTTTTGTTTAAAACCCCTTTTTTTTTTTTTTTGTTTTTTTTTAACAAACACATTAAAATTTTTTTTTTGGGGGATTAAAAACAGATATAAAAGTTGTTTTTTGTTTTTAAAAACACAAACTCTAAAAATTTTTAAACAATTAAAACATTTTAAAAACATTTCACAAAAGTAGCCAGGACCCAGGGCACTAATCCTCCTCCTCTTCTTCATCTGTTGGCCCCAACGTCGCCTGTATGGCCAGCAGCTCGGCCACCAACTCCTTTATTCTTTTTTTTTTGCCAGCCAATGTTTTTGGGATCATCCCTGTAACCAATAGAGAAAGAAACATAAATAGGAGTCCCAGACCGGTTTGTATGCTGGAAATAGATTTGGGGTTAATCAAATACATGTAAATGCATGACATATGTCATTCTTCCAAGTGATAAAGTTAATGCATTTCCCACAGGTAAGTATTTAAACTCCTTAAACCGGACCTTCAACATGATTTAATGAAAACCAATAACTATTCCCAAATGATTCTGCACCAGATCAAAGTAAATTTGTGATTTTTTTTGATTACAGCGCCGCCATCTGGACTCTGAAGCATAACACTTAATGAGGAGTGGAGAGTTGGATAAAGTACAGGGGAGTAGGTTACAGTGGTGCGTTGGGATTCCAGAGCATAGCTGGGTTGAGGGAAAGGTCATCACTCCCACAATGCATGGCAGCACCTTACTTTTTTCAATCTGTATCCCATGCTGCCTGTAAATATTGCGCATTCCATATTCCGCAATATTGGTTTTGTTCAGTCTAATAACATGCATTAGATGGCTGAAGGGTGTTTTTCCATGTTTCTAATCTGTAGGTACAGTGTGTTGGCTAATTCTTATGTTCTTAATACAAGTTAGGGTCCGCTTTAAGCTAACGAAGTGCCCACATGAAAGTGTGAACTACACATTGGCTACGCCTTTAGTTATGTGTGTGTTATTAGCTAACCAAACATTAATATGAATAATGGCATGGAGACTTACGGAGTTGGTGGCCGACAGATGGCTGGTTGGGGCCAACAGGCTGCCCTTGGTCCTGGCTATGCTGTGAAGAAGTCCCTGGAGAAACATGTGACATTTGGTTAGTACTTGTATAGAGTCACTATTCCCAACATATCTGGCTCCCAGTCTGGCTGACATCACTCACCTTCGCCAGGATCGACTTCCAGCATCTCTGCTGCCTCCTCCTCCACTATCTCACCCGCACCAGAAGCTTCTACAAATACATAATAAAGGATAACTTAGTTTTTGGCCTGCCATGTATATCTTTGTGCCTATACATGAAGAGTGACATACCAGAGCCTTCCCCATGCCTGGCCAGGTATGACTCCACGCCCACGCGGTTGGGCCCCTCCTCTGTGGTAAGGTCCAGGGGCTGGTCTGAGGAGGCCACAGAGGAGGGGTAGGTCCGTCGCCCGGGAGATCCACCACCTTCACTCACAGATGCAGACTCATGCAGCACTGGTCGGCCTGTACGCCTCCGGGTGCGGCGAATTCTGAAATCCATTTCCAACACTACCAAAGAAAAGTCATTATAAATAAAGGCATAACTTATACATTTGGAACATATACCATGCAATTGCTTTGTACTTACTTGGGAAATGGATTCCAAAAAACCTCCGCACCCGGGGCATGTGCAGACGTTTCAGGTCCGACCAATGCTGCATTATCTGGGTGTGAGTGAAGGTGGTGCTGGTGACACGGTGTATCTCCGCGATGATCTCCCGGGCGATGTCCCTTTTCTCGCACACATTGGGCGCGAAGTCATACCGGCGCTGAAGCATGATCTGAAAAACATAATGGACACAGAGCTTTTACTTTTACACACAGACCCATATGTGTTGCATTACAAGTTGAGAATTTCATGTCATTAACACACACATTTAGAGTGGCAGCCATTTTTGGGGAGTGCCTTAACCCTTTAAATGCCAAGCACGTAGTTTCTACGTGGTTGCTTCTCCTACCGTTAAGTGCCAAGCACGTAGAAACTACGTGCCTGGCATTTCCCCCAAACAGTTAAAAAATAGAAAAAAAAAATCACTTACCTCCGGTATCCCTGTGAAGCCTGGGGTCCCCTCTTCCTTGGGGGGGCATCCGATCGCCCCCCCGTCGTCCTCCGTCTTCAGGGGGGGGCCCGAAACCAGCCGCCCCCCCCCCGTTTCCAGCGCTGATCGCCGCTGTAAAAAAAAAAAATAATAAAACTGTCATTTACTCACCTCCGCGCCCGAGCCTTCTGTCCGGGTCTCCTCTTCACCAGTCTTCAGGTGAGGACCCTCTTCCGGGTCCTCACCTCTTGTAATGGCGGCAATGGCCGCCGCCGCTTAGCCCCGCCCATTGTGGGAGGAGCGGGATGACGTCATCCTGCTCCTCCTATACCCCCTCCGAGCACCGGCATCTGTCAGATGCCGGTGGTGATCGGAGCAGGGCGGATGTCAGGTGAGGAGGCTCCGATCGGAGCCCCCTCACCTGTCACCCGCCCTGCGCCGATCACCACCGGCATCTGTCAGTGAGGTGATCGGCGCGGGACAGCGGCGAGGGACGTCGGATCGGAGGTAAGTATGGTGTAAAAAAAGAAAAATAAAGATTTTTTTTTCTCTGTGTGTGTGTCATTTTTTACTATTAACCCCTTGTGAACTGGTAAGGGGTCCATGACCCCTATACCAGTTCACAAGGCTGGGGGGATGGCAAGACACCTGCGCTAGCGGGTGGATTGCCATTAACCCCTGGCACCCCCATTACCTGCCTCCCCAAAGGCCAGGGGGGGGCAGAAGAGCCCGGGCCCACATGGGCTATGTGGGCTCGTAGGCTGCAGGGTGGGGGGGCCACAAAAGCTGGCCCCCCCACTCTGTGCCTACAAGCCCCCATAGCTGGTCCCGGGCTGGTTACTTTGGGTAAGGGGGACCCCACGTCAATTTTTTTTTTGATTTTTAAGGGTTTTTAACCCTTAAAAATCAAAAAAAAAAAGGGTCTCCCTCCCCTGGGAGGGGGGACCCTATGTCATTTTTTTCCCCGATTTAACCCTTTGTAGTGTGGATGGTTTTTGTATTTTTTTTGTGAATGTTATAAAATACTTGTTTCAGTTAGGGGGGTCTCCTGGGCAGGAACGGGGGGCTACCGATAAATATGTGGTACCGTTCTAATCGGTAGAAATGGGGCTTTCACATGCAATATGATTTTCCTTAATAAAATACATTTTTTATTTAAAATAAAGGAGTCAATTTTCTAAAAAAAATTTTTTATTTATTTATTTATTTTTTCACTTAATAATATTGTAAAAAAAAAAAAAAAAAATTACTAACAAGACATTTCATGTTAAAGTCTAAACTCTGCTGCAAAAAATATATATATAATTTTTCTGAAAGTTACAGCAAAAATGGCGCAAAACATGTCGCAAAACATGACGCAAAATGGGGAAAATGGCCTGTCAACAGAGGGTGACAAAATCTCAAGTAGGCTGGCAATTAAAAGGGTTAATAGTACCTATGCATGTTGGGTATTGTTCTGTTCGGGGGACCTTGCGCTTTCAGACTTAGCTTGTTTTTTCTGGTTTGCATATTTATATTTTAGGAAAAGGTGTTTTTTATTCAGCTTTTTTATAAATTTTTTAGGGAAACCCTGCGCAACCAAAGAATTAATTCCAGAAAGATGAGCCCACTACAACAAGCTGGGTACCCTTAAAAAGCTTAACGTGTGTACTTTCAGGGAATATATGGTTTATGGGGGATATTCCAAATGTAAAGGGTTGTTTTGGTTGAAAAATCGCAAGGTGCGCACTTTGTCTGCAGAGCTGAAATTTTCAAGTAAAATTACCGTTATGCGCATGCTTTACTTTGGGGTGTTTGGCAACTCTTCCCTTGACAGAACCTATGCATGTTGGGTGTTGTTCTGTTCGGGGGATGTTGCGTTTTCAGATTAAACTTGTTTTTTCTTGTTTGTATATAGTTTTTTTAGGAAAATGTGGCTTTGATTCTGCTTTTTTATCCTTTTTTTAGGGAAACTCTTTGCAACCAAAGATTACGTTGAGGGATTACTTCCAGAAAACTATGGCCACATCCACAAGCCTGGTATGCTAGAAAGCCTGAGATGTGTACTTTCAGAGAATATATAGTTTGTTGGGGGTATTTCAAATGTAAAGGGTTGTTTTTCTGGAAAAACCGCAAGGTGCGCATATTGCATAGCATAGTTGTATTTTATCTGAAAATCTCCTAAAGCGCTGTTTCAGTTTGGGGGAGTCTCCTGGGCAGGAAAGGGTGTCTACCAATACATATGTGGTACCGCTGTAACCGGGAGAAATTGGGATTTCACACGCAATAAGATTTTATTGACAAACTTACATTTTTTATTCCAAAAAAAACTACAATATGTAAAAATTTTTTTTTGCACATATTTCACCCAAAAATATTAAGAATACACCTAACAAATGACAAACAAGACATTTCATGTTAAAGCCCAGACTCTGCTGAAAAAAACAATATATCATTTTCCTGGGAAATCCCTGGAAATCCCTTCAAAAATCACATTTGAACATGGGGAGCGCAAAATAGTGCAAAATGGTCTGGCAACAGAGTGTGACAAAAACTCCAGGTAGGCTGGCACTTAAAGGGTTAAAGAGGACGTTGACTGTGAATGAGAGTCTGGTCTTATGTTATATCTATCACACACCATGTACATACAGATAATAGCCAACATCAAGAATCAGGCCACCTGCATCTATGGCATGTTAGGATTGTTTAAACATCCAAGATGTAGGCTTATGCTTAGGCTTTTGGACCACGTGTGTGGCTTCCCGTTGTGTTTTTATGGCTTAGGAAAACAGTGTTCCTCAAACATCCGCATCAAGGTCCGAGACAGGCCAGGTTTGCCAGCTAGCTCCGCTACTCCACAGGTTAATTAACTGTTGCTAAGCCTGAGCAATTGCCCTAATTAGGACATCAGCATAGACAGGTGAAAACGTGGCCAGGCTCGGCCCTTGAGGATGAAGTGTGAGGAGCCAGTTATTAAACATTAAGAGACCCCAAACTAGTTCCAAACGCATCATTTACATTTAGGCCATCATTGACTATTAGATTAAAATGCACAGGCAGCCACTTACCAGCATGAGGATCTCTTCCTGTTGACGGGTGAAGATAGTGGGCGCCATCTTTATGCTTCTTCAAGGCAGCAGATAAGTGAAACCCCAGCGGTTTCCTGGTTCCGCTCGAACGTACGTTCGTACGAGCGCGTAGTCGTGCGCATAGGCGTCACACGCTGGGCTCATTATTTAAAGGTCCCTGCACCCAAAGCTCATTCTCTTTGAGCATTTGTGGAAGATGGCACCTAAAAAGGCAATCTCCAAGCGACCCCAGCAAAGCCAGACCGCGGAGGGCCCAACAACCAGGTCCCAGCAAGGTAGGATAAAGCTGCGAGCCAAGACTACTACCTCTGCCCCACCAAGGGACACTGGACCCTCTGGAACCCAAAAAAGGGGCCCCAAGCCACGTGCCCCTGCAGCCAAAAAGCAGGCAACAGCAGCACCCACCACCTCTGCCCCCAGAAGAGGCCGCCCAAGGGAGCCCACACCGGCCATGGGTTCAAGTAGGGCAGTTCGGCAACCCAGGCCCCGCAGCAGGGCCCGAACCCCATCCAGGGCCAGAAGCCCAGCCAGGGCCCGAAGAACCCCATCCAGGGCCAGAAGCCCAGCCAGGGCCCGCCGAACCCCATCCAGGGCCAGAAGCCCAGCCAGGGCCCGCAGAACCCCATCCAGGGCCAGAAGCCCAGCCAGGGCCCGCAGAACCCCATCCAGGGCCAGAAGCCCAGCCAGGGCCCGAAGAACCCCATCCAGGGCCAGAAGCCCAGCCAGGGCCCGAAGAACCCCATCCAGGGCCTGAAGCCCAGCCAGGGCCCGCAGAACCCCATCCAGGGCCAGAAGCCCCTACAGGGCCCGCAGCAGGGCCAGAAGCCCACGACCTGCCACCAGCCGGGAACAGAGCCCCCGACCTGGCCCCAGCCGGGAACATAGCCCCCCAAGAGGGCCCAGAATGTCCACCATGACCACATCTACACCTGGAAGTTCGGTGGCCAGCCACGCAAGAACACCCAGTCCCTTGGCCAGTCCAGTCCAGTCATTGGGAAGCCAACAATCCGGCCATTCCCCTACCCAGCCCCAGGCCATAATGTCACCACATGTGTCTGCACACATGGAGGAGCAGCCAAGCCAACCATCTGGCCGCACATTGCGCCGCGGCCAGTTGAGTGGGAGATTCTCCCATGACCAAAATATGGCATTGGCTAGTGGCCTTACATTATACTATGACGAGCTATATGGGAGCAAATCCAAACACACCACCAAGCAGCGCAAGATGGAATTGTTTGAAACCATCCTACGACAAGTAAATGCAGCGGGGGAAGAGAGGAAAGATGTGTCCCAAATTCAGAAGAAAATCTCGGATCTGAAGTATGCTGTACGGCAAAAAGAAATTAAAAGGCATAATTACAGGTAAATAAATGATGTCTCCAAATATAAGGATTAGGATGTACTGTATGCACATTTTCTGATTCAAAAACGATTTTCTCTTTTCAGCCTGAAAACTGGAGGTGGCTTTCCTACAAAATTGGAGTTTACCCCTGCTGAGGAGATTGTGCTGGGACTTCTCCATCCGGTCGCGGTCGGTGGACATGCTGGTCTAAGGGACACAGACTCACCGACCCGTACCCACGGTGAGTACTCTTAAATCTGCATGTTTGCCTGTTTGCTAAATAATCTAAAGTTCACTAGTAACAAGATGACGGGATGGCCCTATGGTTTGCCTTGCTTGGCCTCGCACTACTGTGCCTGTTTGTGTCCTCTTTTGGTCCCTGTGAATCACACATTTCGGACCACATCCATTATGGCAAAGATCAAATTTCCAATTGTATTGGTCAAGTCATGAAGTTTCTCATGAAAAGTGTTATATTTTGAATCAATCACAAAACACACATCATTATGGATGGGTTGGCTATTTGTTGTGTGATTTGTGTTTGAGTTAACAATTTAATTACCCACCCCCAAACATATCTGACCTAGAGCAGCGAGACTCAACTGGCGGGCCGGGGTCCCAATGCGGACCTTGGCACCAGATTCCAGGACCCCTGCCCAGACAGCCCTGCACTCAGTTACTTCTGTGTTGACGTGCTCAGAGCTGCCCCCTTGATCGGCGATGTAGTGGTTGTTCTCCTGCCCAATGTCATGGCTCCCTGAAACATAGCATTGCAATATGAAGTACTGCACAGGAAGTGGCATTGCAAGGTACACAGTAACTTGGTGCATCTTTCTCTTGGTCCAATCGTGTCCCGCTGCCCCAGCTCTGCCCCATCTGCCACAGTCCCCCCATGCCCCCCCCCCACATAAGCCCCATACATTTGTAACAGATTTGCTCCATCCATCACATCACCATCAATTCGTGAACTCCCCCCTTTAGCCATCCAATCCCTGTCCCCTCAGCTCTGCCCCATCCAGCCCAGCAAGGGCAAGCAGCCTTTATTAGTTTGCACTTTGAAATCTCAAGCCCCTCCACCAGTGTGTTTATTTCTAACTAGACACCCCCTGCGTCAGCCCCATGGCCAGACATTCACCTCTCACCACATACCTTTAAATGGACCTTTACAAGAAGTGTTTGAGTACCCCGGACCTAGCGAATGGTAGTCTTAATCCAGAAATTTGCGTTGCAAGTTGTATGCTGACTGGGTACACTTCCTGACTTAGAACTGAGGTCAGTTAGCAGTTTTCTCGAGGCATTGCACCTATCTAAAATTGCGTGTCTTTTTACAAATGTCCCCATTGCTGTAGAGTTGCTTAATATTACAAATAGTGGTTTATTTGATTACCTAAAAAAAAAAAGGTTATGTGTGTGTTTACCTTGTTTTTTTTTCTCTTCTTCAGCCCAGCATGATCCCTCAGCAAGGGTAAACTCACCCCCCAGTTTGGTTATGCCTACCAGGTCCGTACAGCATAGGAGCCCAGATCCGAGATTTCCGGTAAGTTAATGTAGTACCATAAATACTACCAAGTGCTTAAGAATGTGTTAAACTGTGGGAATCCAAAATTTGGACGCCAACTTACACTTTTTTTTTTATATGTCCCTACAGACCCGCACACTCATGGAAGAGATCCAGGTATTGGAGGAAGCTGATGTCTCCATGCAGGGCACGTCGGATGACCTCCCCCTGGGTCCCAATTTGGAACTGCTCCATAATGTTTCTCTGGCCAATCCTCAGCAGCAGAGTGAATCTCCATCCATTGTGCATGCACATGGGGAGACTGACACAACAGTCCCCAGTGTTCACTCTGCTGCTGAGGATTTGCAAAGCAGGCCTGTTGCTGTTGAGGGGACGACACCACGCGGCAGGGCACGCCCAAGAACCAGGGTAATTGTGCGGCGGACTCCATTACGCCGCCCCACAATTTCCCAGGGGAGGCAGAGTGCCCTGCTTCAATTATGGACCCAAGAAAGGGACTCTTATGAGGCACAGCTCGTTACAGAGCGTGAGGAAAGGCATGCCGACATGGTCACCATCAATACCAGTTTACAGGGCATCCTCGCGGAGTTGCGTACCCTCAACAGCAACGTGGTAAATGCAAGTAATGGCATCCAGTCAGCCATGGCTGAGATGACCAATATGCAGAGAAACATTGTGGAGCAGTTTCAAATTCACAATGCTGCCATGGCCCAGGCTAGGTCCCATTCACATGGACCTCCACCTGGGTATTATGGGCAGCCACCCTATTAAGCCATGGTTGTGTGGGACATCTTTTCTCTTAACCCCCACTGTATTTACTTGTCCTTTGAGGTTTCAAACAATCCATTTTGTGTTGCTCATGCAGGTTGTGTTTTGTATTTGCTCCCATATAGCTCCTTAGAGTAATGCTTAAGGCCACTAGCCAATGCCATAGGTCTATGTGGAGTGTATCTGGCCACTTATGGCTTTAAATATGTATTTGGTTGGTGCTCCTCCTGTTTGCAGACATGTTTGTGTGACATTATGGCCATGCCCAAATATCCCTGGGCACAGGCAATATTAATGACTGGACTAGGCTGGCCTTTGGACTGGGTGTCCTTGTTTGGTTGTGCCACTCACTTCCAGGTGTAGATGTGCTCGATGTTTTTTTGGTTATGTCATCCATTTGTAACCACAGATGTATGTGGAATGTTTTCTGTTAAGCACAATAATTTTAACTTTTCTAAGTAAAAAAATATTCTCACTTACAATACTTGTGGCGTTTTAGTATCAAGCTAAGGAAACTACATGAAATACATTAGGCAACAATTAAGGTAAAAATGTTTTACTTTGAGGTAATGCCACATTACGGCAAAACAACATATTTAACAAAAAGGCTAACACAGACACACAGAATGTTGATACACGAAATAAAATTAACTAAAATGCTGCAATATCAAGTTTGATCGAACTGATTGGGCAGACTCACTGGGTGGCCCAACAAAATTCTCTCCATCATCCTCTAGGGCTGTAGAGGGCAGGCTATCCACATAACGTGGGACACGTTCCAGTATCGCAAAATTGTGCAAAACAGCACGTGCCATGATTATGTCGATCACTTTTTTTGGATCATATTGCAGGGCGCCCCCAGTATGGTCCAAGCAACGAAAACGGGTCTTCAACAGCCCAAAGGCCCTCTCCACAACAGCCCTGGTCTTGCGGTGCGCACGGTTGTACGCTTCCTGAGAGGCATCCTGGGGCCGCAGCACAGGCGTCATGAGCCAGGGTAGAAGTGGGTACCCGGAATCACCTTAAACAGACAATTAAATGTAATCAAAATTAAAAAGGCAACACAACAAACACAAAGAATTTTACATATATCATAATGATGTAAGGTAAAGGGCCAAAAAAAACACCCAGGGCACATTAGCAAAATAACTATTGCCACTAATGTAGTACATAATTAAAAATGGCACTTCAATATACCAATTAATTAACAAACATCTGCATGGCCAAGGGTAGTTGGAATTTAAATATATTTTGAGGTTTCTGACATGTTACAATTAGGATGCTGCTGAGGGGCTATCAACATTTATATGAAAACTACAATGTATGCAGTTTAAGTCCACTTTGACATTTAAAGACCAATACTACAAAAGGAGCAAAAGCTCACAGATCCTTGGGTATAAACTCCCAACCAATATATTTAGGGACATGGAACTTACAGACATCCTAACTAAAGGGAAAACATTCTGAAGGACAAAGCGAGGCAAGCATTTTGGTTTGGAGTTCATAATATATGACCCAACAAAAAGGCAGTTTCTGGCTTATGTAAAGAATTCAAATACAAAAATATAAACAAATACAAGATTAATCCCACATTTAATAGCACAGAAATAGGACACACTTACCAAGCAGCCATGCACCCGAAAATTCACCTGCCTCAAATCTCCTAAACAACCCAGATCGCCTGAGTATATAGGAGTCGTGGGACGATCCTGGGTAGCCGGCAAGGACACTCATAAAACGCATGTCCGGACCAACCACGGCCTGGACATTAAGGGAGTGTCCCATTTTTCGATTCCTTAAGGCAAAAACATACAAAAAGGGTAATTGATATTTGAAAAAATAAAAATAAAAAAAAAAATACATGTCTGCACTCTATTGGGAAAGACTAATGAAAAGCCTAGATAAAGCAGCTACACAAATGAGGGATAAACAAATATGCTGCCGCAAAGGAAAACAGGTTACATTACACGTTGGCCAACATAATAACCAATCTCAATACCTATATATATACTCGTCGGCAGCCCTAGGTACGAGTGCCACATGTGTGCAGTCAATAGCACCAATAACGTTGGGCATGTCGGCCACATTATAAAACCCAAGCTTAATGGCGTTTCTGGCTGCCATATCATCCGGAAAATAAATATATTTTGGAGTTATGGCAGCCATGCCTTCCAAAAATTTAGATAGTGCGCGGCTCAGCGTAGGCTGTGACATCCCCACGGAGAGGGCACCCAGCCTCTGGAACGAGCCGTTCGCCAAAAATTGCAGGCAGCCAAGCATCTTGGTCATACCTGAAATTGCATGCCCCTTCCTTGTGGTGCGGGCTAACCATGGCCGCAGCTCACTATATAATTTATGGAGGGAAGCGCGATTAAGCCTGGTCAGCTCGAACAGCTCAACATCATTCATGCTATCGATGTTCATGCGACGACGCAGGGGCAATCTGCTCTCAGACATCTCGATCAACTCAATGCCAAAAAGCATAAGCCCTTGATGTGCCACAAACTCGCTCCTCTCCATCCTACTCCCGAGGCCAAATAGCTGCCGGCAAACATTTCGTAAAGCAGCTCTTTAATGGGCTTCAAAACAATTAGCAATCACCTCTCTGAATTGGTCGCAAGCCCATGTGAAGGACGTAAAAAATAGGATCGGACGCAAATAATACGATTTGGATGGGAAAAACACACGAACTAACGCAAAATATACGATTCTCGTACGAAATGCGTATGTTCATATACGTCTATGCGCGAACGATCGTGCGAATACGAAATGGGCAAAAAAACAAGAAAAAATAACAAACACCCACCCAAACTTACGATTCTCGATACGAAATCAATTAACTTTTGCTCTTTGAATCGAGGGGATAGTATAGGTTTGATTTAAAGTTGACCTTCATCCTCCTGGGCATAATCTCAGGGTGGAGCCAGGGAGCTCCCTCTTCTAAGGTCTGAGTGATTGCTGGTAATGGTGAAACACAGTGGAAGCAAGGGACCTCTGTGCACTCCCATATATATAATATAGATATATATATATATATATATATATATATATATATATGGACTTGTATGTGCACTCCCATATATATTATATAACTATATAATTATAGCTCTATAGAGAGAGCACTGTGCCATACAAGTTTGGTTCTGGCCGGGGACGGTCCAGGTTTATGTGGGCCCTTAGGCAATAAAGTCTCAATGGCCCCCTTGTGGTGTGATATAATACTCCATACATGGTGATAAAGTTGCATGTATTGTGAATACTGCCAAAGAATAGAAAGAAATAATTAATAGAAGGAATGACAAAGGGAATTACAAAAAGATAGAGAAATAACAAATGAAAGAATAGAATGAATGACAGAGAGAGAAGAAATGGGAGAAAACAAAAAGAGATGGAAGGAAAGAAAGAATAGAAGGACTAGCAGAAAAAGGAGAGCGGAAGGGTGACAAAAAGAATGGAACAAATGACTGAAAAAATAATAGAAGGAAAAAAAAATAAAAAAAGACATGGCAGAATGAACAAATGAAGCAAGGAGACAAAGAATAGAAAAAAAAAGAAAACAAGAACAGAAGGAAAGAAATAAGGAATAGAAGGACTGACATAAAGAAAGAAAAGCTCTGCCAATGGCCCCTGGCTGACAGTTCTTAGTACTGGTTACTGCACAGAGCTGCGTCCTGCATAGGGGCTGCCCAGGGTAGAGGGTGCAGGGGCCCCTATCTGCCTGGGTAGCCCATTGCTGATGCCTGCCCTGGTTCTGGGGGAAGGTAGACCATGTGCACTGTGGCTTTTCAGTGAGGGGTGTGAGTGAAATATGTAGAGGCATCAATTATTTTGCCCAGTGCAGTTTGTCAGAAGCAGCCTTTATGGGTGAAGTAGCTGGAAGGGGTCCCTGGCTCAGCTTTTGCATGAGTGCCTGTGAACTTATAAAACTGGGTCGATTAACTATTAATCAATATTCTGAATTAGACTGTATTCCTGGTTTAATGTTTTTTTTTAGGTTTAAATCATTACTGATTTGTTTGGTTAATATTATTTTGTGGACGTCATGGTTGGTAGGTTCACAACTGGAAAATCTGTGCTATTCCCCAGGGAGTCCTAAAATCTCTCACTTTTTGTTGCTAGGTAAGAGTATAGGTCTCACAACAATGAAGGTTTGCATGTAGTACATCATGGCAAACTCTTTTGCAGAGAACTTTTTTTTTACAAAATTATTTAAAGAATGCTATAGAGGGCAGCATATGTTTGAGCGTCTGCTGCGAAAATTCTTTCTGCAAGTGCAGCCCCCATAGACTGGATGCTTGCCAAAAGATACAGGTGACGTTCAGCTCATTTTTATCCCGGCTAAAACATCATGTTTTCCACTGTTAAAAATATTTCTTTTGTGATTATCAAACTTAAAATCAGTGACCCATTAGATGCTTTGTTGTAGTTTCCATCTAGATTTAATTGTTTTACCAGGAAGAGTTCAAAGCTTACACAGCTAGATATAAATTGTAAAACTATAAGCCAAAATACGTTTTTTAATTTTTTATTTGCCTTTTTTTCAGAAAAAAAGCCATTTAGAGCTATTGGCAACGATGAAAAATAGCAAGTCTTTTGTATAGCACAGATGCAGTATAGATCTACATGTAAAACTGATTATAAACAGTTAAAAAACCTGATTGTGTTAAAGTAGACCAAAACTTATCTATAAATCTATAAGATTCCTGGGCTGATCGATTCCCTCCCCCTGGGGCATCCAAAATCACACCGCTGTGTGAAACCCCCCAGGTCGCCCCATACACTTACCTTGTTTTCCAGTCCAATGGCGTATGTTAGCTTCGTCTAAGGCCAGCGGCTCTGAGCACGCTGACGGCAGCATCCCCCGCTATCCCTCTAGCAGGGTGCGTGCCATCCACAAATGCCTGGCGCGGGCACACTCCCTGTTAAAGGGTAGCAGGGGATGCAGCCGTCAGCGTGCTCGGAGCCACTGGCCTTAGGCGAAGCCTTAGACGATGTGACGTCAGCGGCTCCAGGAGTGCTGATTGGACATATGGCATAGGACCAGGAAGAAGTGAGTTGGCTTCGGCAATCTGGGGGGTTTCACACAGTGGGGCAAATGACAAAAACTTAGGATATTCAAAATCCTGGGCTTTGGTCCACTTTAAAGTAGTCCTAAAGAAAAAATGGCTCTGATTGGCTGCCAAAGTAATGGCTACATTTGCTGTGCCAGTGTATCCCGGAAGGATTAGTGTGGGAATCCCCTTTTTCAAGTTTGCTAGGCCTTGTTAGGGAGCCGGCCATTTTTGAAATGCCCCCCAAATTAAGCTGCTCGCCAGACCTGAAATCTGTTTGATTTTAAGTGCAACTAAATTTTTATTTTATGTTTTCTGTGTTTATTCAGACACATTTCCCTTCTTATTCTTAGGCATAAAGGTTACACCTACAAGGCATTTGGACCGACTCCTGTAGACAATAGTCTATATAGATAGGGATATCTGTCATACCTGTCACAGTTGTGTTTTGTATTTTCTGTCATGCTTACCTTTTATCCCCCATTCACCTCCCACAGCATTTACATCCTCCATCTTGTGCTGTCCACAGTCGTCCAACATATACCTGAAGACATATCAGAGAAAGAAAAGAAACTAGGTGCATCTCACTGTTTGTGGTCTGCAACTAGTGTCCGCCTAACCCACCACTGGACCGGAAATAAACTGTACATGTGTAGTATGGGCAATGTCAACCCCTGTTGTTGTCAAGGGCAGAACGCATGTTGTCGTGGGGTGGAACGCATGCGCACTAGCGTAATACCTCCGGCGCCGTGCGTTCCAGCGGCCGGAAGCTTTATTGGCGTCCAGCGCGCGTTCCTCATTTTCATCCTTGGCCGCATCAGTGCGACGAAGGGAGGAACGCTGGACGCCCTACACGTGGTGCGAAGACGGTGTCTGTGCCAGCGGGCGTCAGAAGCCCTCACTGCAGACACGCGACTGCACCCATCGGCACCTGGAGGTGCAGGCACTAGATCATCTATCCCTGTTCAACTAACCTCAGGTATTATTTTCTAGCACTATCAACAATAGGATTGGGGCATTATCTTACCCTCTCTTCCCTCTCAATATCCTACAAAGAAAATATTGTATTCTCACAGTTCCCCCCAACGGGGTAATATCAACCAATATATATTCTAATGATTTGATGGGTTTTCACTGTAATGAGGCTATAGCAAGTAACATACTTTAAGGACCGTTGGGTCTCTACTGCACCTAGCCCAAGAAATGGAATCTTTTTCTGTGTAGCACACGGTGACCTGGGTGGAAGTAATCACTCACAAAAATTGATACAGACATAACAATGTACCTAATTCTATTGCTCTCCAGCATTTGGGTTACTAAAGTCTGTTCACAAAGAGTTGACA
This sequence comes from Gastrophryne carolinensis, assembly GCA_027917425.1. Lineage (NCBI taxonomy): Eukaryota > Metazoa > Chordata > Amphibia > Anura > Microhylidae > Gastrophryne > Gastrophryne carolinensis. Next base: position 337,134,924 of record CM051235.1, on the reverse strand, counting down.
TCTCGACTGACAGAATTCTAATAATCTTTAATTCGACTACTAAAGCTGACCTACATTGAAGGCTTTTAAATCTGCCTCAGCGGTTGCTCAAGCACTCACAGGTATTACCTTTATTTATTTCTACGCCATTGTGCGTTCTTCAACAATATTTGTACAAACAAAAAAATGTAAATATCCACAACATGAATGGTTGTTTATGTCATAATATATCTTTACAGATGCAGGAGCATTGAAATTAATTGAGTCCCTGCAAGGCACTGATGAAGCTTAAAAAATAGCGAAACTAGTTTGCCATATGCCATACCGGACAAGGTTTTATAAATGCACATATTATTGAATCTGTGATAGTACTAATGATTTTTCTACATTTAAATTGAGGGACTTCATTTTAATGTGATGCTCATCATGTATGGATTGTTTCAATGTTTTTATGACACTATTTCTTATTAATAAAATGATTGCACTGCATTAACGAGAAATTATAGTTTTGTCTAGACGAGGTGATATATAATGAGCCCCAATAACCCTACCATGTTGGGGAGATGGTCTGCTATACCCCAACACTAACTTGTTATAATGTCAATAGGGGCCATTTTATCTACCAGTCATTGTCTGCCCTTGACAACAACAGGGGTTGACATTGCCCATACTACACATGTACAGTTTATTTCCGGTCCAGTGGTGGGTTAGGCGGACACTAGTTGCAGACCACAAACAGTGAGATGCACCTAGTTTCTTTTCTTTCTATAATATAAAAATAGGACCGTGGCCCAACAGGCTATGCTGGTACCCCCACACTCTCACATTACTCAATACTAGGGAACGCATTGTGGAAATAGATACATACCGATATTTGTTGGATCCCAATTACTACACTAGGGGGTGTTATACTATCCCCCTTGGAATTTATAAATAATAAAAAAATGACTGACTTAACTAGCACTAACTGGCAAAATATGATTCAGGACCTGACACAATGTAGATTGGAAAACAAGAAAAGGATAGAACATGAGGAATTTACCCAATCTACGTTTAATTTTCTACACAACCTACTATTCAAGAAGTCCAAGTTGTGGTGGGACATCTACTATATGGAGGAATACTTAGATAATAATCTAGTACCCAAAGGTCTCCGACTTAGACTCTTTCCACAGCTGGGACAGATTTCGGAGGACTTTAAGACCAAATGGGAGGACACACTACAGGCCTGTTCTTTATCATTAATGAAATTACTCATTGATCACCACAAATCACAGATCCAGGTGTTGGAACATTCCATACAAAGCACCATAGAGGATCTAAACAAATATAAAAAAGATGAGTACTTTCTAGAGAGAGATAGAAGTATTAAAGAATCCATTGAGAGGATAAACAAAGATCTTATTGCCAATAAAGAACATAAATTACAACGAGATAAAATTGCATACAAAAACAAATTTGCGTATATTTGGCCTAATGCCAATCCCAGACAGTCTAGGAGGGACCAGGGACCGAGGACATATTCCTCTTCAGAATCCTCATCTTCCAGAGAACGAAATAACAACAAAACAAGGGAGTATTTCCCTAAAACTCAGCTCCACCCACGACCAAATAGACCTCCTAAATCTAAATATCCATCCATGAGAGGGACAACCTCGGATAGGGAAGATAGGATCACAAGGTCCAAATCACGTCAAAGGGAGGGGGAAGCCCCAGCAATGGAACCAACAAAAGAGAACACACAAAAAGAGAGGGATTTTTTAGGCTCAACCGGAATTGTAAAAGGAACCACAGGCGACGGGCCAATCGCTCACAAAAAACATGCAACCTGACGAGCAATCTAATCAGGACCCCTAATATAGGAACGATACCTGAAGGACACCTAGGAGCTGACATTTTGAATCTGTCAAAGTATACATTGACGGAAAAACAGATTGAATTACTAAAATTGGGCCTTAATTTTTGCCCAACAGGCCGCACCGATATTTTCGGTGTCATAACTGACTTACATCTTTTTGCCCGCAAGATCATCTGCCGACAGCAATTCCAAAAACAACCGGATACATCATCTGGTGATGATACGGATATACCATTAGACGATGACGAGATTACACGTATCCTTATGGATTTGGCGGAGGAGGCAACAGGTGTTGCCCCCATGATTAATCCAAAAAACACAGTGTTTAAAAAAAAGTCCACATACTTTCCCCCCCTGACCGCCAATGCACATGTAGCAACGTTCGTTGACATAGTGTCCACGGAAATTGAGAAACTTAGACACAAAAAGACCACAAATATATCAAGGGAACTCCAAATGGCCCTTGAAGAATTGGAAAAGGAACACAAGGTGGTAGTGAAACCGGCCGACAAGGGGGGGAATATAGTAGTGATGGACGTTGAATTCTATACAAACATGTGTATGGATATTCTAAAGAACAAAGAGTGGTATGCTAGGGCCTCCATGTCCAGGGTGAACGATGACTCCGGGGCCTATCACCGCCTGATCAGTAATGCGGTGGAGAGGGGGGTGATCGACGGGGCGACTGGCTCATATCTGGAGGTCCCATGCCCGACCATACCAACTTTTTATGCCCTACCAAAGGTGCATAAATCTGCCACGAGGCCTCCGGGCAGACCGATTGTGTCGGGCGTGGGGTCTCTTACCGATGGGGCCAGTCGCTATGTCGATCACCACCTCCAGCCCCTTGTCCATCAACTTCCATCGTATCTTAAGGACACGGGGCATCTCCTGCGCATCCTGGACGGGATGGTGTTGGCCCCGGGGTCTATTCTTGTAACCCTGGACGTGGAGGCCCTCTATTCTAGCATCCCCCATGATAAGGGACTTGAGACAATTCGAATGTTCTTAGACGAACTATCAATTGAACAACATGATCACAATATCTTTCTGCTAAGGTTGCTACATTTCATCCTCACCCACAACCTCTTCCTTTTTGACAGCCACCTTTACCACCAGATACAGGGAACTGCGATGGGGACCACATGTGCCCCCTCGTATGCAAACCTGTATCTGGGTGGCTGGGAGAGGGGGTTGTGGAGTGAGGATGAATTTCTATGCCACGTGGCCACGTGGCATAGATACATCGATGATGTATTCATGATATGGACAGGTTCTGAGAATGAACTGCAACAATTTGTTGCAAAACTAAACATAAATACCCTAAACCTGAAATTTACGTGTGATCATAGTCCCAAGACTGTAACCTTCCTGGATCTCTCAATTACCATTGAGGACTCAGGACAGGTTATCACGGATTTTTTCCGGAAAAAAACTGCGGCAAATAACATCTTGCGGGCAACTAGTGCTCACCCTAAGCACCTTCTCTCCAGTATCCCATATGGGGAGTTTCTACGTGCTCGTAGAAATTGTACCCTAGATGCTGATTTTGAGAGAGAAGCAGCGACCATTAGGACCCGTCTCAAAAAAAGAGGGTACAAATCCCGTGTTTTGAGAAAAGCTTATAAAAAGGCCGCAGCTAGACCTCGACAGGATTTACTGTACAAACCAAAACCTGTAAGCAGTAAAATTCCATTATCCATGATATGTACCTTTACAGAACACCATACAGAGATAAAAGCAATCTTTTCTCGCTATTGGCACATTCTCACTAATGATCCAACTCTTGCACCTTTGCTTCCCAAACATCCGCTATTTACGTATAGAAGAGCCAAAAACTTGAAAGATCAGTTAGTACACAGCCATTTTACAAACACTACAAAGAAATCTTGTTGTACTACGACTGGCACATATCAGTGCCAAAGCTGCACAATGTGCAAATATATATCTCCTACAAAAATCCTGAAGATACAAGGCAAAGCACCTCTTACCTTAAGACATTATGTCAACTGCAAATCTAAACATATTATATATGTCCTAATATGCCCTTGCAATGGTTTTTATATAGGCAAAACGAATCGTGAATTAAGAAAAAGAGTGTACGAACATACCTATGACATCCGTATAGGCAATACAAAAACACCTATAGGTAGACATTTTTTGACTTACCATAATAAAAACCCAGAGGGACTTAGAATAGTGGGTTTAGACCGCATCCATGCAAACATCAGAGGGGGGGATATTGAGAAAATTACCCTGCAGCGGGAAACTAGGTGGATCCATCACTTTAAAGCCCACTGCCCCCCAGGTCTAAACGAATCCATAAGCTTTGCACCTTTTTTGTAGATATTGTTTGGGGTAGTTGTTATTTGATGCCTTGAAGTTTTAATGCTGGCTCTCTTTCTTCCCTCTCTGTTCCTTAAAGGTAATCTATCATATCAGTTAGTGACATAGTTGTAGTGATCCCAGTTATTATCTTTGAACCTTGCTTTTTTCTGTTTCCCATGTGTTCCCGGTTTAATTCAGTTTTTGTTTTGTTTTTACCGGTAGTGCAGAGCAACCGCTTGAGGCACAAATAGGGGTCGAGATGTTCAACTAAATGCCGTAATGGAACTTAATCTTATCAATAATAGGATGATCAATAACTCATAATAGTGTAACTGATACATCCGTATAGGGTCTCTCTGTGTTCCCAGCTAGATTCCACAATTAATTTCAATGGGCTATACCGCACTTTGTCAAGTTCAATTGCCCCTAGGCCATAGATTTTTATTTAAACTTGTAGTGATCTACAATTATTAAAAGTGACATTTACCTGGGTAAGGCTTGCTACTTATTGATAAGTGACATTAAATCCAAGTGCGATTAATTCCTTAATATCAAGGCAAACCTTGCCCAATGTGTATTTCCATTTGATCTACAGATCACTAAACGCTAATTCCTATATAAATTTTATTGATTTTTCATTATATGTTCACAATAATCAATGATAGCAGGCCGAGCGGTCTCCAACAAAATGGCGTCCGCTACACAGGGCATCTGATACTGACAAGCGGCCGGGTGCCGCACAGCTTCCGCCGTGGGGTGGAACGCATGTGCACTAGCGTAATACCTCCGGCGCCGTGCGTTCCAGCGGCCGGAAGCTTTATTGGCGTCCAGCGCGCGTTCCTCATTTTCATCCTTGGCCGCATCAGTGCGACGAAGGGAGGAACGCTGGACGCCCTACACGTGGTGCGAAGACGGTGTCTGTGCCAGCGGGCGTCAGAAGCCCTCACTGCAGACACGCGACTGCACCCATCGGCACCTGGAGGTGCAGGCACTAGATCATCTATCCCTGTTCAACTAACCTCAGGTATTATTTTCTAGCACTATCAACAATAGGATTGGGGCATTATCTTACCCTCTCTTCCCTCTCAATATCCTACAAAGAAAATATTGTATTCTCACAGTTCCCCCCAACGGGGTAATATCAACCAATATATATTCTAATGATTTGATGGGTTTTCACTGTAATGAGGCTATAGCAAGTAACATACTTTAAGGACCGTTGGGTCTCTACTGCACCTAGCCCAAGAAATGGAATCTTTTTCTGTGTAGCACACGGTGACCTGGGTGGAAGTAATCACTCACAAAAATTGATACAGACATAACAATGTACCTAATTCTATTGCTCTCCAGCATTTGGGTTACTAAAGTCTGTTCACAAAGAGTTGACATCTCGACTGACAGAATTCTAATAATCTTTAATTCGACTACTAAAGCTGACCTACATTGAAGGCTTTTAAATCTGCCTCAGCGGTTGCTCAAGCACTCACAGGTATTACCTTTATTTATTTCTACGCCATTGTGCGTTCTTCAACAATATTTGTACAAACAAAAAAATGTAAATATCCACAACATGAATGGTTGTTTATGTCATAATATATCTTTACAGATGCAGGAGCATTGAAATTAATTGAGTCCCTGCAAGGCACTGATGAAGCTTAAAAAATAGCGAAACTAGTTTGCCATATGCCATACCGGACAAGGTTTTATAAATGCACATATTATTGAATCTGTGATAGTACTAATGATTTTTCTACATTTAAATTGAGGGACTTCATTTTAATGTGATGCTCATCATGTATGGATTGTTTCAATGTTTTTATGACACTATTTCTTATTAATAAAATGATTGCACTGCATTAACGAGAAATTATAGTTTTGTCTAGACGAGGTGATATATAATGAGCCCCAATAACCCTACCATGTTGGGGAGATGGTCTGCTATACCCCAACACTAACTTGTTATAATGAAGACATATCAGACCGACCTCTATTAGAGTGAATGGTATGGGGTCAATGTGACTAACATAAAGGAACAGCTTTTGATCCCTTATCCTGCCCAGTAGTTTGTCCCTGTTCTGCTGTTGTATCCTAGCTGTGATGCAGGTAGTTCATCCCTTCACCGTGCATTCAGCTATTTTATGCTGTGATTCAGTGTTGTTCCAAGCACTGGTAAAAAAACACCCTTTTTATCTGCTAAAGTATCTACATCCACAGGATTTCTGCTCTGAAAATATAGACCAGCAAGAATCTTTATCTTTATGTGCCTCTTCAGGTATAAACCAGTGAATGCTTAACACAGACACACAGCGTAGCTATCTCCAGAAAAGCCTTTTGAGTCAGAATAATTTTTGGAGACAGTGACTTTTGAGGGACTTACTCACTCTCTCGCACAAAATAAAGTTGAACATATTTTTCTACTATTTTTATATAGAAAAAACACATCTGCAATGTACAAAGGGTAGAACATAGGACATGTTCATAGGTTAGGAGGATATTGGTGTTTAACCCTTTGAGTGCCAACCTTCCTAGAGATTTTATCACCCTCTGTTGCCAGACCATTTTTCACCATTTTGGATGCACATTTTCAACTGTGATTTTTGAAGGGATTTCCCTGGAAAATGATATATCGTTTTTTTTCAGCAGAGTCTGCGCTTTAACATAAAATATCTTGTTTGTCTTGCATTTTTTGTGTAATTTTAATGTTTTTTCGGTGAAATGTGTGTACATTTTTCAATAGAACCATATTGCGGGTAAAAGCCCAATTTCTCCCGATTACAATGGTATCAGATATGTATTGACAGATGCCCTTTTCCTGCCCAGGAGACTCCCACAAACTGAAACAGTGCTTCAAAAGATTTTCAGATAAAATACAACTGCTATGTACACCTTGCAGGTTTTCAAGAAAAACAACCCCTTACATTTGAAATACCCCCCACAAACTATATATTCTTTGTAAGTACACACCTCAAGCTTTCTAGGCGTACCAGGTTTGTTGACATGGCCACAGTTTTCAGGAAGTAATCCGTCAAGAAATTCTTTGATTACACAAACTTTCCCTAAAAAAATGAATAAAAAAGCTGAATAAAAGCCACATTTTCCTAAAAAAACAATATGCAAACAAAAAAAAAACAGGCTAAATCTAAAGAACCAAGGTCCCCCGAATAGAACAATACCAAACATGCATGCGTTGCAAGCACCCCAAAGTAAGGCATGCACGTAGGGGTAATTTTACTTGAACATGTCAGCTCTGCAGACAAGGAGCGCACCTTGCACTTTTTCAACCAAACCAACCCTTTACATTTAAAATTCCCCCTACAAACCATATATTCCCCGAAAGTACACACATCAAGCTTTCTAGGCATATCCATCTTGTTGTAGTGGGTCCATCTTTCTGGAAGTAATCCCTCGAAAAATTATTTAGTTGCACAGGGTTTCTCTAAAGAATGCAAAAAAAAAAGGCAAAGTAAAAAACAAATTTTTCTAAAATATCAATATGCAAACCAGAAAAAACAATCTGAATCTGAAATACCCAGCATGCATAGGTACTTTTAACCCCTTTAACTGCCAGCCTACTTGAGATTTTGTCCCTTTCTGTTGACGGGTCATTTTTCACCATTTTGCATTATGTTGAACTGTGATTTTTGCAGGAATTTTGTAATTTGAAGGAAAATGTTATATTGTTTTTTTTTTGGCAGAGTGCTTTAACATGAAATGTCTTGTTTGTAATTTTGTGTGTTTTTTAAATATAATAAAAAAAATGTAAAAAAAGAATTGTCTCATTTATTTTAACCCTTTGAGTGCCGGCCTACCGAGATTTTTTGTCACAATCTGTTGCCAGACGACTTTTCACGTTTTTGCGCTACACGTGTGCAACCTTGATTTTTGAAGGGATTTCCAGGGATTTCGATGAAAATTATATATTGTTTTTTTCAGCAGAGTCTGGGCTTCAACATGAAATGTCTTGTTTGGCCCTTTTTTAGTGTATTCTCAATACTTTTGGGTGAAATATGTGCAAAAAAATGAAAAAAACCTATTTTTTACAATTTGTAGTGTTTTTTTTTTAATAAAAAATGTAAGTTTGTTAATAAAATATTATTGCATGTGAAAGCCCTATTTCTCCCGGTCACAATGGTACCACATATGTATAGGTATACCCCCTTTCCTGAAACAGCAGTTTAGGAGATTCCAGATAGGATACAACTATGCAATATGATTGCATAGTTGTAAGGGGTTAATAAAAAAAAAAAATGACATAGGGTTCCCCCTCCCAGGGGAGGGGGGACCTCATTTCTTTTTTGGAATTCTAAGGGTTAAAAACCCTTAAAATCCCCCCAAAAAATGACATAGGGTCCCCCTTACCCAGCATTACTGACCCGGACCAGCTATGGGGGCTTGTAGAACAGGGCGCAGGGGCCAGCGTTGGTGGCCCCTGGCCCTGCAGGCTACTAGCCCACATAGCCACGTGGCCCGGGCCCTTCTGCCCCCCCCTGGCCATTGGGGAGGCAGGTAATGGGGGGCTGGGGGTTATGGCAAGTCACCCGCTTGCCGCAGGTGACCTGCCATACCCAGAGCCTTGTGAACTGGTATAAGGGGTCTCATGGACCCCTTACCAGTTCACAAAGGGTTAAGTTAAAAAAAACACACCAGACAAATATTTTATTATTCTATTTTCACTTATACTTACCTCCCATCCAGTGTCCCATGCTGCTGCAGATGACAGTTGTCGGTAGTGATCAGAGCAGGGAGGGTGGCAGGCAGGGAGATCAGAGCCACCCTGCCTGCCACCCTCCCTGCTCCGATCGCTGCTGACAACTGACAGATCGGAGCCCGGGTGCCAGTAACCCGAGGAGCGGGATGACGTCATCAAGTGGGCGGAGTTAGGGGCGGGGCTAGGGGGTGGGGCCAGCGCCGGCCGAAGAGGATGGTGATGGCCCGTTTCTGGGCCCTCACAAGCAGCGTGGAAAGCCCAGGGGGGGGATCGGAGCCCCCCCCTGGTGAAGAGAAGACCCGGAGAGAGCCATCGCGCTGCCAGGTGAGTAAATGTCATTTACAGTTTTGTTTTTTTTTAGATGTCGGCGCCGGCGGGGGGGGGGGGCCTATTTCGGGCCCCCTCCTGAAGATCAGAGGCCTGGGGGCGGAAATCTAACAGAATCGCTGGCCCTTTCAAATGAGGGGTAAGGTAAGTCTGTATGTTTTTTACTTTTTGTTTTATGGGCCTCTAAAGTCAGCTACGTGACTCTCACGTAGCTGGCACTTAACGGTTGGAGAGGCAGCTAAGTGAGAGTCACGTAGCTGGCACTAGAAGGGTTAAATAAAACATTTATTTCATTCAAGAAAACCATATTCCATGTGAAAGCCCCATTTCTTCCGATTACAACGGTACCACATATGTACCGGTAAGCCCCCGTTCCTGCCCAGGAGACTCCCCCAAGCTGAAAAGAGCACTTTATTACATTTACAAACTAAATACAACTACTATCCACACTATAGGGTTGATTCAGGGCCTCCTCAAAACCGTGTCGTATTTGGCTCGTTCTGTGTATTTTTCACTTTTTTTCTGTATGCATAGGTGCGTACGCATGATTTAGAGCCTCCATCGGGAGCCTTCCGTTTACTGTTCGTATCTGCGTACGCCAATGAGAATGCCGTTTTCCGGCTCTCGAGAGGACGACGTTTCCGTTTCTTTGGCCCTTATTCATGAAGGGATAGCGCCCGGTAGTGGCAATTTAGCGACAGGTAGCGAGAGTTATCGGCAAGAGAACGCCGGCCCCAGCACGCAATTACACATTTATAAAGCCGATCCTGTTGAGCGACTGGGATAGCACCATGTAACGTACGATTCATCATTATCCCAGCCTCAGCGTACAGCGTCTGCGTTCAAACTTTCTCAGCGCCATCTATTACCTCTCGCCACCTGCCGCTCTCTTATACATTTCAATGGACAATCATTAAATCCCATTCCTCATGGCATTTTTTTTTTTTAATCCTACAAATGTTTAATACATTATTTCTGAACTGTATGCATGTTTTTGAAGCTTTTTTTTTCAAAAAATGTATTTTAAAGTCTGCAATTAAAGTGTTGAAGTCACACTCCTCCAACGTCATTCCAGTGTACTTTGCTTGCTTATATGTTGTTCTTGACTTATAAAAATAATTTTAATCACACAACGACTGGCGCTATGTCCTCCATCCACACAATCTAGACCGACTGCGTTCGGTCGCTGGGAATTTGTGTTGAATACAGTAGGATTCGCAGCGATTCGGTTGCACTGAGCAGTCACTGTCGTTCGCAGCATGCAGCGCTCCACAGTTGTTAAATATGGATTTTGCGTGTGTGTCTCTAGCAGCGAACAATGGCATGCGTACGCTTTGTAAACTTTGCGTTTCATAGCGGTATCATTGCCATGTGTTAGCCTATTTTTAATGCGAGGAGTGTCCAAAGTTTTGCTTTCACTTTCGTTTTTGGGACTTCCTGTTTACCCACTACGAGGATCCATTATGCTGCCCAGACGCCCAGCCAGACCTCTCCCCAGCTATTCCTCCAATTCTGCCCCCTGCCCCCCCTGCGCCCCCCCAAAGCCAGAAGAAGATGCGAAAGAGGGTGGATCCTTGGGTTAATGGCCAGGTTGTTAAAGTGAGTATTTTTTTATTTTTTACAAAAAAAAGGTATATTTTTATTTGTTTTAATCATACATGTACTGTATTTTGTGTCTTTATAATGGTTTAGATGGTTCTGACGTTTTATTATTGGTGTTTTTGAAAGAAAAAAATTGATTGACATTGTTTTGTTTTGAATATGTCTAAAGGTATTTTTGTGTTTAAACCGGACCTTCAGCGTGATTTAATGAAAAGCCCAAACTCTTAAAAAACGGTTCCCCAGCATCTAAAATTAATATATTTAACATTTTTAGTCACTAACTTATTATTCTTTCCCCCACTGGGCTGCAACTCTGTTCAGGAATTTAGGATACGGGCGCCGCCATCTTGACTCAGAAGCATCACACTTACAGAGGAGAGGAGAGTGGGATAAGGTACAGGGGGGCGGGTTATAGCTGTGCTTTGCTCAGACATAGCAGAGCTGGGGTCAGGTAAAGGTCAGCAGTCCCAGAATGCAGAGCAGCACAGTCAGGAAGCACTTCCTGTTTGCAGGCTGCCTGATAAGATGGCTGCTTCCATAAGCCGCCATCTTGGATGTTTAAAGGCTCATAACATGCAGTAGATGCAGGTAGGATGATTTTTAATGTGGACAATCTGTATGTACAGGGTGTGGGAAACATATAAGATAGACTCTTATTCAGAGTGAAGGTCCACTTTAAACCTGGAAATGCAATGTTAGATGTAAATAGTGCTATGGGAATGTGCAAATATTTATATTTGCTTAATTTTTTTTATAGGATTTCTGCTTTAGAGTGTATGACTATGCCCTGAGTGCAAAAAAAAAACATAGTGATGGAGGTGCAAGCCACAGTGTCCCGGCGCTTTAACACCAAGCTCTCCAAAAGGTCAATTATCCAAAAGTGGTCAGATTTCAAGTGCCGAGACAATGAGGGAGTTTATCGGATCTATGATGCCTACGCATCAGGTAAGTTTGAAATCACTACATACTTGTTTTATCTCGAATGTGTGATGAGTGATGTATTTGATTGAAATGTGTCCCTATTTTCCTTTTGTTTTCTGTCCACAGAAAGGCATCCTCCCCTGGGAAAATACGGGAAGGGATTCCTCCCCCGCACCAGATTGGTGGACTCGGATGAGTCTATGGGTCCCTCTCGTCGTTCTCATCTTGAGGACCCAGAGGAAGAAGGGGATGACACCCCAGTGGAGCGTGCTGCTGGGGTGACGGCAGTATGGAGCCTCAACTCCTCACAGTCGGACTCAGCTGAGTCTCAAACTCCTTGTGGCCACTCTCAAGTGGGGAGTCCCAGTGGGGAGGAGGTGAGGGACTCCCCCACACTCCCTCGAGGATCAGGAAGTGAGGGAGGAGAGTGGCCCATCGGGTTTGGGATCTGCTGGTCCGATTGTGAGGAGTGGATTTCTTATTGGTGTTTTTAGGTTCCATGATGAATTTGTGTTTACTTAATACCTTAACTGTTATACCTTTCCAACATTACCTGTTTTACAGGGCATCATAGAGCCAGCACCTCCACCAGCTATGCTGCAGATCTTGCTGTTGGGCATAGTCGTGGTAAGTGTATTTTTAATCTGATTTACATGGTGTATTTAATGTAGTTTTAAAAGACATACACATGTTTTATGCTACAAAAGCATTAAATGTTGCCTGATTTTTCATGCACTTCTGTCACACAACGCCATTTCATTGCAAAGTTCAGTAGTGCTAAATATGATTGTACATTTAATAAGCATGATGCAGCACTGTAACAGGAAATGTGCTTCTTGTACTGCTGCAACATGTGCATGTGTGCTAAATCCCCAATCCAAGACCTACTATAATTTGCACGACTGTGACTGTGTCTTGCAAAAATGCATGAAAAATCAGGCCAATGCAATTGAGTGGCCCATGTGGACTAGTTCACACAAACAGCTCAACTCATGAACCCCTAAATACCATGCAAATGTATTAAATACATTGGATAAATATTGTTGGTCAATTTTCAACAATGCATGATTAAATATTTAGTAACATTGTTTGACCATATTTGATAAATTTAAACCACAGGTGCTGTTCCACACTTATGTTTTGTCCTGTTGTGTTTTTGCAAAAACAGATGTTTCCACACAGACGGACCCTGTAAACATACTCTCCATCCCTGCTCCAGGAAGCCCCAGCAGCATGGTCCATAGCCACAGCTGCGATGGTGAGTACAATGCAATTTTCTTTAAACATAAATATCAACCATATGTCTATATACATGACCATGCAAAAAGGTTCGTGACATGATGGGGTTAATAATGCGACATGTAGATTATATTTTGGTAACCAACAATCAAAATTGCATGTATGCATGCTAGATGGTTAGCTCTGCTTAGGTTAAGATCAAATACATTACACATGCAGCCTGTGAGTGTGTGTGTGGTCACTAAACAAATGTTTCCCTAATAACGTGTAGACCTATAATTGTATTAGCTGAAAGATTTGTTTAGTCCTATGTACATCAGTAATTAAAGTAAACAGGAAGTACACTCCTCAAAAGCTGAAGTAGCCATTCATTGTTTTCAAAATGAAAGTAAACTAGTAAGGCTAGGGTGGATAAAAGCAAATGGTAGGGCCAAAAATAGAAAAATAGTGTAATTCTACACACTAGCCTAATATTCTATATCCCTAAATTTGAGAAGCCATAAAATGAAGCAGTAAATTTAATGACCTCTCATAGATGCATTAAGATTTTTGTGATGTACACATAATAATGACCTTTCTTTCACCCTACAGTTTATAATAATGAGCATCGCAGACTGTGGCAGTATGTCCGACGGACAAGATTTATGCTGCTGGGGCAGAAGAAAAATCTGTAGGGTAGGGGTATGCGGTTTGCCGCTATGCGGATTTCACTTTTGCCCATGTTGCTTTTTTTTAAATGAATAAAACTGAACTAAATTTTCATATTTTGAAACATTTGTTGTCAGAGTTTCTTTCATTTTACACACACCAAAAAAAAAAAAAATTGGCAAAATAATCTAATATTGCCTATGTGAGCATAGACAATATAAAATTATTCAAAATTTAAGCAAACAAACAACATTAAATGCCCAGACAATATTAGATTTGGGTGAGCAATTGGACAGTGGCATGATAGCGACTGAGACACATCATATTCACCATTAGAGGCCAGGTTAATATAGCGACTGAGGAGCCCTGTAATAGCGAACATCAATACATAACATCAATAACAACTTAAGCACCCTGCTGGATGAAATTAGGACTAGCAACAGGCAGAGGGAGGCTATACTGGAGCAGTGGAAGATGACGAATGCCACCCATGGCCATGGCATCCTACAAGCCCAACAACAGCCTTATTATGGGAATCCACAATATTAAGAATTTGCACTGTATTTGCTCCACATCTTTTCTCTCCATCCCACCACTATACACCTGTCTGGTGATGTCCACCCATATTTGTGTCTTTTTGCCTTTGCTGGTGGCTTTAACCCTTTAAGTGCCAGCCTACCTGGAGTTTTTGTTACGCTTTGTTGCCAGACCATTTTTCACTATTTTGCACTATGCATGTTCAACTGTGATTTTTGAAGGGATTTCCAGGGATTTCCCAGGAAAATTATATATTGTTTTTTTCAGCAGAGTCCGGACTTTAACATAAAATGTCTTGTTTGTCATTTGTCAAGTGTATTCTTAATATTTTGGGGTGAAATATGTGAAAAAAAAATAAAAAAATCTATTTTTTACAATTTGTAGTGTTTTTTTTGTAATCAAAAATGTTTGTCAAAAAAATCTTATTGCGTGTGAAATCCCAATTTCTCCCGGTTACAACGGTACCACATATGTATTGGTAGACACCCTTTCCTGCCCAGGAGACTCCCCCAAACTGAAACAGAGCTTTAAGAGATTTTTAGATCAAATACAGCTATGCTAAGCGTTATATGCACCTTGCAGTTTTTTAATAAAAACAACCCTTTACATTTGAAATACCCCCCACAAACTATATATTCTCTGGAAATACACACATCAAGCTTTCTAGGTGTACCAAGCTTGTTGATGTTGCCACAGTTTTATGGAAGTTCTCCCTCAATGTATTCTTTGGTTACACAGAGCTTCCCTAAAAATGGATAAAAAAACAGGATCAAAGCCACATTTTCCTAAAAAAAACTATATACAAACAAGAAAAAACAAGTTAATCTGAAAAAGCAACATCCCCCAAACCGAACGATACCCAACATGCATAGCTACTGTCAAAAGAAGAGTTGCCAAACACCAAAAAGTAAAGCATGTGCACAATGGTAATTTTGCTTGCGCACCTTGCGCTTTTTCTACCAAAACAACCCTTTACATTTGGAATACCCCCCACAAACCATACATTCCTTGAAAGTACACATGATAAGCTTTCTAAGCGTACCCAGCATGTTGTAGTGGGCCCATCTTTCTGAAAGTAATCCCTCAAAGAATTCTTTGGTCGCACAGGGTTCCCTTAAAAAATGTATAATAAAGCAGAATAAAAAAATAGTTTTCCTAAAATATCAATATGCAAACAAGAAAAAACAAGCTAAATCTAAAAGCGCAAGGTCCCCCGAGCAGAACGATACCCAAAATGCATAGGTACTTTTAACCCTTTTAACTGCCAGCCTATTTGAGATTTTGTCACCCTCTCTTGACAGGTCATTTTTAACAATTTTGCGCTATGCTTAACTGTGATTTTTGCAGGTATTTCCAGGAAAATGATATATTTTATTTTTGCGGCAGAGTTTAGGCTTTAACATGAAATGTCTTGTTTGTAATTTTTTTACTGTTTTTTAAAATATTTTTGAGTAAATTAAACAGAACAAAATAAAAAAATATTTTTTTAGAAAATGGTCTCCTTTATTTCAAATAAAACCCTTTTTTTTTTAAAGAAAACTATAATGCATGTGAAAGCCCCATTTCTCCCGATTACAACGGTACCACATATGTATCGGTAGCCCCCCGTTACTGTTCAGAAGACCCCCCCAAACTGAAAAGAACACTTTATAACATGTAAAAATAAAATACAACTACAATCCACACTTTAAAGGGTTAAATCAAGAAAACAATTGGCATGGGGTTCCCCTTCCAAGGGGGGGGGGGGTAATCCCCATTTTTTTTAATTTTAAGGGTTAAAAACATAAAAATTACATGGGGTCCCCCCTACCCAGCATAACCAGCCCGGGGATCAGCTATGCAGGGCTTGTAGAGCAGGGCGCAGGGGCCAGCTTTGGTGTCCCCCACCCTGCCAAGTACAAGCCCGCACCGCCAAAATCAGCCCGGGCCCTTCTGCCCCCCCCCTGGGCTTTGGGGGGGCAGGTAATAGGGGGGCCGGGGTTAATGGCAAGTCACCCGCTAGACGCAGGTGACTTGACAGCCCCACAGCCTTGTGAACTGGTATAGGGGTTTCATGGACTCCTTACAAGTTCACAATGGTATAAAGTGGACCAACACCCAGGGCTGATCGGCCCGGGAATCTATAAGATTCCCAGACCGTTCTATTCCCTCCCCCCGGGGAGTCCAAAATCGGGATGCCCCTCTGTTCTGTGTGAAACCCCCCGGAACACCTGCTACCACTTACCTGAATCTCGGTCCTACGGCGCATGCGAGGGCTGCATCCCCGCTATACCTCTGGCAGGACGCGAGCCCGCGCTGGCTATTTATGAATGGCCGGCGCGGGCATGCTCCCTGTTAAAGGGAAGTGGGGGGATGCGGTCTCCAGCACGCTCAGAGTGGCTGAGCTTAGATGTCTTTTAGACGTCCATAACTCAGCCGCTCTGAGCGCGCTGGACGAGCGACCGCGTATGCACCATAGGATCGGGGTGAGATGAGTTACTGTGGGCGATCGGGATGCCCCGGGGGAAAGGACCAATACCCAGGATAGTCAAAATCCTGGGTGTTGGTCCACTTTAAATGTAAAAAATCTCATGGACCCCTTACCAGCTCACAAAGGGTTAACTGTGAAAAAAAAACACCACACAAGTAATAAAAGTATTTTATTAAAAAAATTTTTACTGTACTTACCTCCGATTGTAAGCTCTTGTCCCTCGCTGCTCTGATGACAGATGCCGGTGATCGGCATCCAGAGAAGGGGGAGGCAGGAGATCAGAGGATCTCCTGCCACCTCCTTCCCCGGGCACCGATCACCGGCATCTGACAGCTGAGAAGGCTGAAGCCGGAGATCGGGGCCGGGATGACGTCATTAGATGGCGGCCGCCATCGAGGAGGAAAGGGGAGAGAGCCTCCCGGGCTCTCTCCTGAAGATCCGTAAGTCCTGGGGGGGGGGATCGGAGGCCCCTCCGGTGAAGAGGAGGGACAGCGGGAGCCAGCGCACACGGAGGTAAGTGAATGTCATTTTTATCTTTATTTTTTTTACAGTTAGCAGCTGCTGCCGAAGCGGGGGGGGTGGCCTATTCCGGGGCCTCTCCTGGAGCCATCAAAGCCCCCACGGGGGATCGTATGGCACCAAATTAAAGATGAGACCCGGCCGGATCCAACGAGGGGTCAGGTGAGTATTTTTTTTTTTGCCCGCTAGCAAGGGTAAATGCCAGGGACGTGAATTTTACGTGGCTGGCACTTATGTGGAGGAGAAGCAACCACGTAAATTTTACGTGGCTGGCATTTAAAGGGTTAATGTTCCCAACATATAGCTCGTGATAGTGGTCAGAAACCCCACTTGCCAAAGCCATAGTTTGGGGCTCAGTAAAGTGCAAGCTCAAGCTCCCACGCAGCAGGTTTAGGCCTAATGATGTCCTGGCTGGCTTATCCTGGGTGGTTGGCATAGTAGGTGACTAACACTAGACAAATAGCAACAACTTTTGCTCTGAAAGGATTGTGCTGGACTTGCTGGGGGGCTGGGTGACATAGGCTGGCTGCCCCAATAAGTTGCAGCCGTTGAGCTGTCTCAGAGCTCTCTACATTGTCATGCTCAAATAGGCCTCGAGCAGGAGAGGGTGTTGTTGGGGGGGGGCTATGGATGCTTGCCCTACTGTTCCCCTTGCCCTTAATACAAGTGCTCCCTATGGTTCTGGATGTTGGTGGACAGGGAGCATTCTGGCTGGAGGAAGTTTCCTTGCTCATCCTGGATGTGCCAAATTTTGAGGGGGCTGGAGTCTGGCCCAATGGATCCTTCCTTTGCCTAGTAGGCTGTGAGTGCCCTTCCCCACCTAATTTCCCTATGGAATAGAAAATTATTAAAATGAAGTTTTTCTGTTCTGTGTTATTTTTAGGCATTTTTGATCTGGTTGGTTACAAAAAGATGAGTGCTGTTAAAGGAAATATTTGTAAATAAAAATTCATTAATCTCAAATCAGTTCCAAATGTTTTTGTATTAGTTTTTGACCATAAGCAAATCAAAGTATAAATAATTGAAAATTGTTGAATAACAATGAAATAATAAAAATCATGACACCAAAAATAATCAAAAAATCTAAAAAAAAGATTAACTGAAATAATTTGTAATAAGGTGGGCCCGGACTGACTGCCCAGAAGCACTCTGGGTGCGCTCATATAATTCTTCCGGAATCTCCATTACTGCTGGAGAGGGGGACACGTCGAGATATCGGGGGATCTTCTGCATTATTGCAAAATTATGCAGAACGCAGCAGGCAATAATGATCCTAATGACCTTGCTAGGGTCATATTGCAGGAACCCCCCCCCCCCCCCCGCGGTATGGTCCACGGATCTGAATCGGCTCTTCAGCAGGCCGAATGCCCTCTTCACCACAGCCTGGGTCTTCCTATGGGCACGGTTATAGCCCTCCTGTGGCTGCGTCTGAGGCCGGCAGCAAAGGATAACCCGAATCCCCTGAAAATAATAAAACACAAAATTAGTCCCAACTTCATAGTTACATTGTATATCATGTCATCAGAGGGAAAGAACATCATATGTTGAGACAGGGTTATCCAAAAACATTCATAGTCATACAGTGAAACTATTTGGTAAAACTTACTCAGTAGCCAACCACCAGACAAGTTTCCTGATTCAAACCGACCATAGAGGCTGGAATTCCTCAGGATGTACGCATCGTGGGTGGCTCTGGGAAACCATGCCATGACACTGAGGAACCGAAGGTCAGGCCCAGCGACGTTAATTGAACGTTAATTGAGTGGCCCATCTTCCGGTTCCTGTAATAGCAGAAATACAGGTTTTTAAGACCCCAAAACAATCCATCAAATAACCAAGTAAAAACCAAAAATATAAGGGACCCTTATTGTTTAAGATTGGTTGTTCCGAAAAAATAATTATTATTACAACAAATAATTAATAGTTGGTCACTCTGGATTGATAAAGGTCTACATGAAAATGATTAATTAAGATCTACATGAAAATGATTGATTTAGATATAGATTAAAACATACTGTGATACAATGAGTATGAGTATATTCATACAATGAATATAAGTCAGAATGTCCACATAATCCACATACCGATAGAGATATTTCTCAGCTGCTGGAGGCACCAACGCTACATGCGTACAATCGATCGCACCCATGACTTTGGGCATATCGACTATGTAAAAAAAAACAACTTCAGAGCATTCCAGGCTACCATGTTGTCAGGGAAATATATGTATTTTTTTGACACAGGGTAGCCATGCCATCCAAAAACTTGTTGAGCGTGCGGCTCAGCATAGGCTGGGACATCCCCACGGAGAGGGCACCCAGCCTTTGGAACGAGCCATTCACCAAATATTGCAGGCAGCCAAGCATTTTGGTAATACCTGCAATTGCATGCCCCTCCCTTGTGCTGCGGGCTAACCATGGCCGCAGCCCACTATACAAGTTATGGAGGGAAACGCGATTAAGTCGGGTGACGTAGAATAGCTCAACGTCATGCATACGATCGATGTCCATGTGCGGTGCAACCTGGATTCGGTCATGCTGATGCAGAGCCTGCTGCGTAGCTGCAATCGCTCGTATTCCTCCACGTACTGAGCAAACATCATCTCTGATCTCAACAGCTAACTTTCTCCTACTAAACGACCCCATAAGTTGAACGAAAACAAACCCGTTTTTTTGGCCGGGTTGTAATCAACAATCAAGGCTCTGAATCATGCGCAAGCCCATACCAATAACGTAAGTTGCCCGACATAACGGAAATTTGACGATAAACATACGACCATCGAAAGTGCATATTCGCGTTAATGTAAACGCATATATAAGCATGAAAACAGTTCTGAAAATTACGAAAAAGCAAGAAAGTGCATGTGAAAGAGGCTCTGAGTCAGGGCTTATAAGGGGTTAAATAAAAAAAATGGTGTGGGGGGGACACCATGCATTTTCATGTAATTTTTAAGGGTTAAACCCCTTAAAAATTAATAAAAATGGGGTAGGGTCCCCCCTTCCTCTTTCCCAGTGAAACCAGCCCAGGCACCAGTTATGTGGAGCTTGTAGATCAGGGCACAAAGGCCAGTCTCTGTGGCCCCTGGCCCTGAAGACCACAACCCCACATAGCCTTCGTGGGGTGCGGACTTTTCTGCCCCCGGGCTTTGAAGAGGCAGGTAATGGGGGGGGGCGGCGGTTAATAGCAAGTCACCCACTTGCTGCAGGTGACCTGCCAGCCCCTCACGCATTGTGAACTGGTATAGGGGTCACATGGACCTCTTACCAGTTCACAAATGGTAAAATGTAAAAAAACACACGCCACAAGAAATATATATATATATACTCTGAACCATCCCGCTGATCACTCTGGATCTGCTCTAATGCTGCTACTGGAAGCTTTATAAACTGGCTGGTTGACAGGACATAAAGGGTTAAAAATGACATATGTTCCCCCTCGGGGGGAGGGGGGCCCAATCACCAGCATCTAAGGATTGTCGGTGCCAGAAGAGGGATGACGTCAGCGGGATGATGTAATCCGCTGTGCCCAAAAAAGGCGGGGCTAGCCACGGCCTGCAGTGACAGCAGAAGCGGGGCCTGTCCAGGGCCCTCTCCTCACTACAGAAGAGCCTGGGGAGGGAATGATCGGAGGCCCTCCGGGTGAAGAGAAGAACTGTCAGTGGTGTCAGCTGGATGGATCACTGCTGGAGGTGAGTTTCTATCTTTTTTACTTTTCTTTTATTGCCGGGGAAAGTCAGCTACGTCAGTCTCACATAGTTGGCACTTGCATGGGTTAAAATAAATGCAGACAATAGCAGTCTTTCTGAATTCAACAAAATTGGAAAGGCTAGTTTTTTATGCATTAGAAAGAAAAAATATTTACCCCCTTAGAGAACTGCTTCATCCACATTTTAGACGTTTTAAAGGAGAATTATATTTTTTTTTGTTTAATGGTGTGCTGAATTGGTCCATTAAACCTGAGCCTCTCTGATATCTGTGAAGGTTCTTAAAATCATTTGGATATCTCCCACTGTGTCACAATGATGGAGAAAGGTGATTGATCTGTATACATGAACTGTTTGGTAGTCTCACACATTTGGATGCTCAAAAAGGGATTTATGTGCGAATTGTCCAGTAAAATATAAAATGTGCTACTATTCCCACTTTGGTCAAGCTCAGAAATATAGCTCAGAGTTGCCCTTTAGTATGAGTCAGGTGACATAAGATACATTTGGGGAACAACAGGAAACTGCTGAGATTGGTTGGGAGCTGTTTGGAGGGAAAACCTCAGGCAACAATGTATTGGGCAGAGGTTTCATAAGGGAAAGTCAAGAGGAAATACAGGGAGCCTGTCCGTAGCCCACACTCCCTGTAAGACGGCTGGGGTGGGAATCAGAAAAGTGGTGCAGAATGATATTGTCACGGACCGGGTGGAGCGGACTCGGGTGTGGATCCGCTTTAACTGTGTGACCGATGGCGGGTACCGTGTCAGGGGAGCGGAGTCTAAGGGGCCACCGGTATTCACCAGAGTACACCGCAAGGCAGGTTGGTCTTGTGCGGCGAGTGACCCCCAGGTCGCTACCCCCCAACAGCGGCCCAGTCCCACAGTCAGCCAAGGTTCAGCGAGGTGCACAAGTGGCAGGCAAAAGGCGTAGTAAGTACAGGCAGAGATTGGGGCTGGCAGCACAGGTTTGCAATAAAGGTGAGTAGCCGAGGTCGGGGCAGGCAGCAAAGGTTCGGAGTCGGGGACAGGCAGAGGTCGGTACACGGGTGAGCAATCCAAGAATGTCTGACTTTCAACAAGCATGGAGAGACCAAGATCCGGCACTGAAGGAAGCCAGTGCCTCTTTAAATAGGAGAAGTGGATCCAGGATTGGATGACCAGGCACCAATCAGTGCTGTACAGGCCCTTTAAATCTCAGGAATCTAGTGCGCTCGCCCTCTAGTGGAAGGAGATGTGCGCGCACCTGAGCATGTGAGAAGGAAGCATTGGGGGAAGGGAGACAGCTGGGAAAAGCCATGAGGGAAGTGCTGCAAAATGGATAACGGCTGGATGCAGCCATGGAGGTAAGTGAAGTGCTGCTAGATGGGCATGCAGCGCTCGCTCTAACAGATATACTGATTTGGCATGCAAGGGTTTGGGGACACCTGGAGAGGACCCTGTCGAGAGACCAAAAGTTGGCAAGGAACCATCTGCCGAGTGGATGAAAAAGGCAGAGAGACGAGCCTAGACTATGGTAACGTGCAGCTGCCCCTGTAGTTGGAAACCCTTTAACCCCGGGAATGTCTTGAAACCGGCTGATATTGTTGTCCCTGAACACTTGATTTTAAGCTTACACCCAGTGGGACCACTGACCCTACCTAGAGGAGAAGGTTCCCCTAGCAATCCTTACCCTGCATAATTCCCTGCCTTATTAACTAAAATAAGTTCACAAAAAGGTGGGGTGAGGGAACCCCTAATCTACTGATAAGTAAAAGTGCCTGTGTTCTATGCTTGATAGACACAGGCCTAATTAACCCTTCACTGAAATGTTCTGACAAGCAAGAAGACTTTTGCTGAAACGAAAAGCTTTATGGAATGCTGAGACTATGTTGGTATCACATAGTTTTCGCAGTTTCTATTATAGGCTCATTGCTGGAACACATGCCCCAGTTTCTTGGCCCTGGGCCCAGTGCCTTGGGGGTTTACTGGCCTTCACCTTGTCAGACTGCATCCTTTGGATGTTTGGGCTATTAAAGTCCTGGGGCAACTGTGTCTAATAAGGGGTTACCAGTATCCTGGAAATGGTTGATTGTCTATAGGTAGAAGCAGCAGCAGAGATTGGGGGTTGCAGTCTGATAGAAGAAAGATGTCCATTCAGGGAATACACTGATTAGTATTTGGTGATAAATTTGCTGCTCATTCTCGGGCTGTCAGCTGTTTTTCTTAACCAACCTGCTGCTGCCTTTGCCCATAATTCACCAATTTACAATGTCCTCCTCTGTCTCCTTTGCAGAGCCTCCTCAGCAGATCTTGACTCATCCATGTATGTTTCAATGTGGGGGTCCCTTCAGAAGTCAATTTCTTTTGCCGAATGAGTCAGCAGAAAGAAGCAAATCCTATAGGTTTCATCAGGGAATGCAAAGTTCTGGGGAATGAAAGATGCCGCCCCTGACAGCCAGCGTGGGGCTAGCAGAAAGCAGCAGGTTAAGAGCCATAGGAAATGTTTCTTGAATCTTGAGATATGTTTGGGACTGTTATGATCTTAGTACAATGTGCCTTTACACTGAGTTTGTTTTTACACTTGCATAAAACTGAACAGAGAACATATTCAGCGGGACACAACAGGATACAGATGGAATAAAGTGTTTTATCAACTAATAACTTCAAACAATAGCTCAGTTCTAGTATATGAAACATTTTTATATTGGTTTCATATTTTTGCTAAAACTGTCTATTCGCAGAGCTAAAATCTAGGGCAAGAGTTGTCCCCTCGTATCACTGTATACTGTAGGATCCCAATGCGCATGCGTGGCTCTCCTCTGGAACGTATGAGGGAAAGCTAAAGGATGCACTGCTAGGCAGAGCATGGCAAAGACAGGCAAGTATCCCCTCACTGCCCATCCCAAATTGGAGGGCCAGGCTCGTTGTTGTCAAAAAGTTGGATTTTGAAACTCTTTAAAGCAGGATTGAATCTTTGCTTTTACTGCATACTAAATTGCATGGGTTTATAAGGTTCTCTGGTGTTAATGTGCCATATGAGTAAAGACATATACATGCAAACATTGTCCCTTATATTTTTGTCTGCCATCCATTAAGTATAGTAAAAAAAAAAAGAAGCACTTCTTCTCATGTCTGCCACCCACTGCTTCAGAGTCTTAGACACGCGCAGACTGGCCATAGGGAGACAATGCCCGGGTGAGCCTCACTGCTTTGAGACAAGTTGGGCTGCTGCTATTGACACCCACATCCAATCCCTTGCACCCTTAGTCTACCTCTCAGCCCCCTGTACCCAGCCCCACTGTACCCACAAGCCAAGGAACCCCAGCCTCAATGCTATAGCCCCAGCATTCATCATTGTGGGGGGGCCTCAGCAGGAATGTCTTGGGCCAGCCAGGGGTTGGTAAAATCCAGGGCTGATTTCTGGCCCCAGTCTCCCACTGGTCTTAGGCGTCCCTATTACCTAGCAACAGTGGACCTTGGACATTAGGTCGCCTGCTGTTGTATTGGATACCCTGTTGACAACTAGTTCCTGTCTGGCCACATGCACTTGCACAGCCTTGTCAATTGCCAATTGTTGGCATTTTCTATCACATTCACATACCAAGTCATGTTGCTGACTTTACCATGATGTACACGTGTCAAGTCCTGTTGCTAGCCACTGGCTATTTCTACCTGTTTTTCATAACGGGCCCACTCAGTACTGAACTGAGCTTCAAGTGTGGTTTGTGACTGGTTTCATAGACCTTATTGCTTAGAGACTCTGGTGTAGCATCACATCCAAGCTTTTAAATATGGCAAGGAGAAACATTTACAATCACCTAGCTTTCACACCATGTATTATGAAACATCAAGTCTGTAAAAGTGTCACGGGGGTCGATTTAGAGCCAGATGAGAATTATCACTCCATTTTTAGGAGGGAAAACTGCCATTGACTTTCATTGAAAGTGAAAATTTACACCCGGTAAGCAATGAAAGTCAGTGGCAGGTTTCTCACAGAATACAGAGTGAGAATGCTCACCTGGCTCTGAATCGACCCCGTGGTTTAGAGTGTTGAAACTGGATCTGTATCCAATTCCATCTCACCAAGTAGTATGGGTTGTAACATCTAAGGATCAGGTTGGTCCATTGGAACCCCCAAAAACAAAATGGACCCGAGTCTGATTGTTTCTAGGTTATGGCTCCATGATTCCCTGGTCAAAGGTATGCCAACTAAGCCAGTATGGCAACAGTCTCAGATGTATTGTAAGTAGCGTGCAGGAGGTTCAAGGCACCAGGCAGTGCTACTCCAGGTACAGATTCTTACAGGAAGGAGTCTCCAGTAAATAGCTTTCAGGCGTAAGATTGGGCCCAAGGTGCAGGTAAGATGAGGATCTGGTCTGAAGGCTAATGTTGATCACATATGGCAACAAGGTGTCACTCTATCGAAGGCAAGGTGTCACTCACAGGTTGTGATAAGACATAACTAGTTTTCACACGAAGCTGAGCAGACATGAGTGCAGGGCAAATCTGGACACACTGTTTGTAAGGACCAGCTGGAAAAAGGGTACAGAGCAATGCTGAACACCCAGGATAACAGCCCTGTCTGGAAACACTGCAAGGCATGGCTGGACACAAAGGATGCAATGATTGCATATGTGAGATGTGTCGTCTGCTTCCAGGACCGCTGCTGTAGTGGGGCAAGGCAAGTGCCATCAAAGGATAATTTTAGGATTATCTTCGATCAAAGATCAATGATGTATTAATAGAAAATTTTGCACCCAATTTAGAGGACCAAAACCCTCTATACCCCCACATGCCACCTGAATACCTAGTGCCAAGCTGCCGTTTCAAAATGGATTTTCTCGACACTGCTAGATTTAAGATCACCAGTTGACTCATCTCAAATCTTCCGCCTGACAAGACAAGCCCACTGGCAGTATCTCTGGCTTCCCTCTAGTCTGAGGTGTGAAAAATGCCACAGGAGCCCCGGGCATCCTGAATCTTTTAGACTCCAGGGCCAGCTGGTGTATGTTTTGATACACTTTAATGATAGAAAATGCCAATAATTTAGTTATAAAAAGATACCAACTACCTTCACCCATGCTTTTCTAAAAGGTAATTTTGTCTTTGTAGTGAAAGGAGAGTTATATATTAATGTTATTGCCCCTGCTTTATTTTTTAGCTACACGCAAGTCCTCTCAGTCAGGCAGTTTTTGTTTACAATTTGTGCGAGTAAAAAAGCTCTTCAGTTCACACCCAAAGGTAAATTTGCTTCACCACATCTTTAGCATGACCCTGATTGATTCTGATTTAACCTGCTTTAAAGCCATTTTTACCCCTTTTAAAAATGTTTTTTGAATAGCTAAAATAAATTCCATGTACGTACAGTATGTACTTGACAGAACAAAACTGATTCTGTCCCCTGCTGTTATCTCCATGCTCTCCAGTGCTTTAAAGCTTAACGGGGGAAGAAAGCTACATCACTTTATACAGAAGGTGCACATCAAGGCAGTATGGCCTCCATTAGCAACCACATGGCAAATGAGTTGTCAGACCCAGCACTCCCATAGGAGGAGAAGACATAATAAAGCTGCAGGCAGGCCAGGACCAGCATACCCTTCTATGTAGGTTGGTCCCCTAAATGTAACTTTAGAGCAGGGTAAATGGGAGAGGGAGGGTTATAGGCTGAATGAAGAGTAATTTAACTGATCAATAGTAATGGATGTACTGGTGCTTGGGCACACAAAGCTTTCGTATTACAGTGCCTTGAAAGAAGGATTCATACCCCTTGAATTATTCCACATTTTAAACACAAATGAAAGAAGGTGTATGAATCCTTCTTTCAAGGCACTGTAATATGAAAGCTCTGTGTGCCCAAGCACCAGTACATCCATTACTATTGATCAGTTTAATTACTATTCATTCAGCCTATAACCCACCCTCTCCCATTTACCCTGCTCTAAAGTTACAAATGCAGTTTATTCAGATTTTATGTGCAACACAATATAGCAAGTATTTGTGAAGTGTAAATGTGAATATGATATATGCTTTTCCAAAAATAAAAAAAGCATGACGCTTATTAAGCTTCCAGTACTATGATTCCCCTAAATAAAATGCAGGGTGAGTAATTTCCTCCAGAACCCACCTAGTAAATATTGTCCACCTGTACTGTATGTATTTACTTTTTTCTCAGTACAACTACAGCTGCTCTGTGAAGTCCTCAGAGGTTTGTTAGAAAATCTTATTGAATTAAGGAACACACCAGACAGCTCAGCGATAAAGTTGTAGTGAAGTGTTTTGCAGGGTTGGGATATAAAAAATTAGTTCAAGCTCTGACCATATCATAGAGAACTCTTCAATCCATCATTTGTAAATGGAAGGAATATGAAACAGCCGCAAACCAACTAAGACATGTCTGTCCACCGAAATGGTCCGGAGAGCACTAATTTGAGAAGTAACCAAGAGGCCCAGGCTCATGACGGATTAGCTGCAGAGATCTACAGCTCCAACTATGTGTCATGTACTTCTCAAATCTGGCCTTAATGGAAGAGTGGCAAGAAGCCCATCTGCAGTTTGCCTCAAGCTATGTAAAGAGCACAGCAAGCATGTGGCAGAAGGTTCTCTGGTCAGATGAGACCAAAGTTGAACTTTTTGTCCTAAATGGCAAACACTATGTGTGGAGGAAAGTTAATATACTAAACATCAACCTGAGCACACCAACCCCACTTTGAAACATGGTGGTAGCAGCATCCTGTTGGGATTTTTTTCTTCAGCAGGGACTGGGAAGCTGGTCCATGTGAAGGAGGAAGCTACAATGGAATGGTTTAAATCAAAGCATTTGTATGTGTTGAAATGACCCAGTCATAGTCCAGACCTAAATCCCATTGAGAATCTGTGGCATGAAATGGCATGGCATGAATATTGCTGTTGCTGTTTACAAAAGCTCCCAATACAATCTGACTCAGCTCAATCTATTTTACAGAGAATAATGGGCACACATATCAGCCCCTAGATGTGTAAAGCTGGTAGAGGTATTCCTACAAAGAATTTACTTAGGTGGGCTAAATTCATTTGTTTTCTGTTTTTAGTTTTTTTTTTAATTGCAAAAGCAAGTATCATTTTCTTTACACTTGCCCCTAGGCAGTGGCGGGTTACACCACGGAATGCGTGGGTTTCTGATGGCTCTGACATACAGAGCATTGGTCTGACTGATTATTTGTTGCTATTACCATTTCGCCCTATAAGACGCACTTATTTTTCCCCAAAAGTGGGGTGAAAGTACTTTTAATCGGACGAATGTGGGAAAAAAATTAAAAAAAGGAAAATGGAAACTCACCTTTCCATCATTCCTGCGCTGCTGGCCAGGCCCCTACAGCCATGGGAGGCCAGAAGATGGAGCGGCAGGCGGGCGGGCAGTAACCGGTTGCTCCCACTGTACTGAGCCAGGCGCACACAGAGCCTGTGGGGAATAAGAGGGGGAATGCCACACCGCCTATGGGAATGGAAGGGGGAATGCCACACTGCCTATGGGAATGGGAAAATGCCACGCTGCCTATGGGAATGGGAGGGGGGAATGGAGGGGGAAATGGAAACTCACCTTTCCATCGTTCCCGCGCTGCTGGCAAAGCCGTCACAGCCACGGGAGGCCAGAAGATGGAGGAGCGGCAGGCGGGCGGGCGGGCAGGAATTAGTTACTCCTCCTGTACAGAGACAGGCGCACACAGAGCCTGTGGGGAATGAGATGGCGGAATGCCATATTTCCTATGGGGAATGGGAGGGGGGAATGCCACACTGCCTATGGGAATGGAAAGGGAAAATGCCACGCTGCCTATGGGAATGGGAGAGGGGAATGCCACACTGCCTATGGGAATGGGAGGGGGGATGGCAAACTTCCTATGGGAATGGGAGGGGGGAATGCCCCACTGCCTATGGAAATGGGAGGGGGGAATGCCACACTGCATATAGGGAATAGGAAGGGTAAATGCCACACTGCCTATATGAATAGGAGGGGGGAATTCAATACTGCCTATATGAGGAATGGGAGGGGAGAATGCCACACTGCCCATGGGAAAGGGAGGGGGGAATGCCACACTGCCCATGGAGAATGGGGGGGGGGATGCCAACACTTCCCATGGGGAATGGGGGATTCTTCGCCTTGCCTATTATTTGGTTCTTGGGGGAATGGTGTTTTAGCACAACATTTGGTTGAGAATATTTATTTTCTTATTTTCTCCCTTAAAATCCTAGGTGCATACTATGGGCAGGCGCGTCTTATAGGGTGGAAAATATGGTAAGCACTGCTAAGTATCTCTTATTTATATATTTTCTCCTTGTTCATGCACTATTGGCACTCTGTATTATATGGTATTTATAATCTTTGTTAACCCAGTTGTTGCTCTATTTATGCCACTTTACAATTTCAATAAGGTTGTTGATATGGTTGTTATTTTAGATATGTATTTGTGGATGTATTTATATAGCACTTAGCACTTTTGGTCCACTTTGTGGTAGTACTTTTATCCCTGCACCTTGGGAGGGACATCTCATGTGATGGGCACGTGACACACCTCTTCGCAATGGTGAGCAGGTCATTTCCTCTCCCAAGGTAGCTCCTATGCAGAACACAGGGATATGCAGTAACCAGGACTGGGCATCGCTCAGGAACAAACTGGCTTTCAGGAAATTTATTTTTTCTTTCTTGTTCTTTCTTTGCTTCTGTTCTTTTCTTCCCTTCATTTTTCTTCTTTTTCTTTTTTTTCTTGTCATCCCTTTTTCATTCTGTGTCATCCCTTTTTTCTTTTTCATTCCTAATTTTATTTCTTACTGTCATTCCTTCTGTTCTCTATCTCTTTATGTCATTCATTGTTTCTTCCTTTCTGAGTCATTTCTGATATTATTTCTTTCTTCCTCTGTCATTTCTTCTATTCTTTCTTTATTTCTCTTTCTTTCCTTCCTCCTGGCATTACTTATTTTCTTTCTTGCCCTTCCTAGCCTTGTTCTGACTTTCTTTTTGCTACTCCTTTTCCTCTCTTTTTGCATATTTATGGGTACATTTACCTTAACCTTTTAAGAGCTAGGCTACCTAGAGTTTTTGTCACCCTCTGTTGCCAGACCTTTTTCATTATTCTGCGCTATACATGTTCAGCTGGGATTTTTGAAGGGATTTCCCGGGAACATTATATATTGTTTTTTTCAGCAGAGTCTGAGCTTTAACATGAAATGACTTGTTTGTCAATGTTGTAGTGTATTCATAATAATTTTGGGTGAAATATGTGCAAAAAATTAAAAAAAATTGTTTTTTGTAACAAAAATTTTCAATAAATCACATTCTGTGTAAAAGCCCCATTTCTCCCGGTTACAATGGTACCATATATGTATTAGTAGACACCTTTTCCTGCCCAGGAGACTCCCCCAACTAAAACAGCACTTTAGAAGATTGACAGATAAATTACAACTGCTATGCAAACCTTGCGTTTTTTCAAGAAAAACAACTCTTTACATTTGAAATTCTCCCAACAAACTGTATATCCTCTGGAAGTACACACCTCGAGCATGTGTACCAGAATTGTTGATGTGAGCGCAGTTTTCTTGAAGTATTCCCTCGATTAATTATTTGGTTGCACAGGGTTTCCCTAAAAAAGGCAAAAAAATGCAGAATCAAGCCACATTTTTTTAAATACTTATCTCCCATACATCCTAAACACTTTGGCTCTCCTGATAATGCTGGAAGTCTTTTATACCTACTGGTATAAAGTAATGGGACATAAAGGGTAAATTTAAAAAAATGACATAGGGCCCAGCTATGCAGGGCTTGTAGAACAGGGCACAGGGGCCAGCTTTGGTGCCCCCCACCCTGCAGGCTACAAGTCTGCACAACCTAAATGGCCCCAAGCTCTTCTGCCCCTTCCCCCGAGCTTTGAGGAGGCAGGTAATGGGGGGCTGGGGGTTATTGCCAAGTCCACTTGCACACACCAGAGAAAGAAAATAACATTTATGATTTTTTTTTCTCTACTCAATGTTCCACACCGATGACAGTTGCCAGTGACAGATGCCGGTGGTGATTGGAGCAGGGCGGGGTCAGAGCCTCCTGCCCTCCTATCAGCTTTGCACTTGTACTACCAGCATCTGTCAGAGCCAGAGCCGGGCTAGAAACTACGAGGAGTAGGATGATGTCATCCCACTCCTCCCACAAAAAAGCATGGCTAGAGGTGGCAGCCAGTGCTTTGAGAAGCGGTAGGGGGGCCCTGTTCCGGGCCCTCACTTGAAGCCTGCTCTGCTCTGAGGTTTTTGGGGTCTATGTCTATGAAAGTAAATTTTGCCTTTAAGGGGAAGCTGCAAAAAGGGGCAAAATCCACCACACCTTTAGCTTTTCAGACAAGCGTCTGACAACACAACACAAAGGCCCGCTCAGACTCTTATCGCCCAAGGTCCCACATAAACCTGGAGCAGGCCCTGTCTGGTGGTACCACATTATGTAAACAGCACTCATCCTAACATTAACACTTAAGTTAGAATCTTGCATTACAATGGCCACCTCAATCTTTTGGCCTCCCAAATACAAGAGAAGGGTGGATGGGAGAAGCAGGAGGATAGGCTAACTTTAAACAAAGTAAGAGCATGGTGAATAGCATACACTGGTGCTTAGACATATAAAGCATTTCCCCATCAATCACAGAGACTTTGTTACGGTATGTTTTTTTTGTTGATAAAATAATGTGTTTTTACCAACGTGTGCATTTTGTTCCAGCTAGGCAAATTTGAAGAACACCATTGTGCAATCCATGGCAAGCAAGCGCTGGGCAGAGTTCACTTCAGGATGTGGATTGTTCATATACTGGGAAATCAAGTTTTCTTCAGCAAAAGACTTTTTCCATTTAGTGACTTAATGCTGTGCACACTTAGAGCTGAAACAGTATAATTAACAGTGTCATCTGTTTACATTCCCATACCTACCAATGTTCTGATATGAGAATGAGGGAAATCCTCTACACTAAAATATTTAGGAAAAAGACACATTCTTGCCGCACCCCTGCCCACGTAGATCATACCAAATCCCTGCGAGAAAAGTGGTCAATGTGGAAAAGACATCATTTAAATCATACCAGCTCTAAAAGCGGACCAACAACCTAGCACAAAAAATGAGTGAGAATCCTCACCAGGCTCCCTGGCTCTGAACTATAGAGCCTTTTTTGTAGTTTCTCTATCTCTCCTGTGGGAAGTGGCAGGGAAAGCACAAAAACTGCTCCATAAGCCAAGACTATTTGGGTGCAGCTGACACCTCCTGCCCCCTAGTTCACCAAATTGTATAAAGCTTCCACCTGAAAAGAGGGCGCATTGAATGTCCTTTAAAAGTGCACAGGCATAACTAGTGAAAAAAAGGCAACGCTTTTATTACTACATTTGGCTACAAACCAATGTAAGCTACATGTTTTGTGAGGTCATGTCAGGTGGGTTCCTGTTTGTTTTCAAAATGATCACATTCCATATGTAGGATCATGTTAGGTAAAAAGAGTTATGTCTTCATTGCATTGTGCTTTGCTGTTAACAGATCTAAGCTCTGAACTGAATTCCAGGTAAATTTGTAGTCCTGACAGAAAGATTAATCATTAAACCATTATTATGATGTCATTTATTAATACCTAATACTTTTAATATACCCTTCCATATCACCTGCACCCCCCCTCCACATTCTACAATTTTCCCTCTTCCTAATTTGGTTCTTCACTTTTGTCAAATTTACTGGTCAGCATAACAGGATTTTGTGTTTACTAACTCCAGCTTCCTGAAATTTCTCGACCCAAAGAATTTTATCTAGCCCTGAAAAACAAAACAGAAGCTGTATGAGTCAGTGCAGAAATATTCTAAGCTTCTCGCCCTTTGTCCCTTTTATAGTTGCAGTCACAGACAGTCAAGGATGCAGGTTGCCATAGCGATGAAGGGACACTATGAACTGCAGCCACATAACAGGAAACAGAAGGGGATCTGAGTGACAAAGGTTCCCGTTTAGGGGCTAGGACAAGTCTGATAGCTGTCCAGTAAGTCAGAGGAAACTGAACAATACATGTTTAGTAAGAGTGTTTGGGCTATTGTCTCAAGGAAGGACCTCAGACCTTCAGTTCAGCAGAAGATCCTGAAGCTTATTGTGATAAATGACACAAGAATTGATATAATATGCATTCATTTCTATCTTCACCATCCTAACGTCTATAAGTCTGGTCTATACGGCACCAATGACAACGTGACTCACTTTGTGACATGCTTTTACATGAATGCTACATCTAATGCCAAATATGAACAAGATCCAGATAAAAACTACAGCTTCAGATGTCAAAATGATCTAAAATCGTTAGTAGCTATTGTCTGAATAGTCATTAATGTACCCAATAATTATCCAGATAACAAAGCTTGCTCAAAGGGACAGTTTGGACAACGGCAAGAATATGGCAGAAAGAGGCTCATCAGCAGCCTGTCCCATGTGCTTCTCCTCTATTTCCTGCAGCGCATTGTAGATATCATAGCAAGCCACAATAGTGTTGCTTTCCAGACTCATCTGTCAGTCATCAGAGAGCAAGCTCAATTTTATAAGAGGACCTACAGTCAAAGCTGACTGTAGCCCCCCTCAATTTGACAGCACAGGGTCATGTGCAACCTTGCATAGCATTCTGATACTTACCACTTCTCCATTGTCCATGGCTGCCAGTCACAAGTCAGCCAAGCAGGTTCGCTGGACAAGCGGGTGCACATTAATGTGCACGCTGCTGCACGAATCTGATATGACAAGCATTGTTGGTCAGGAGAAGGAGACAATGTTGCTGTTCAGACTATGGTAAAGGTCAAACTGTAGTAGTCCGATAAATGTATTTCTAAAAACATCCAGGACCACTAGGTGATATAAGGAAACAGCTCACTTAAATGGGCCTCCACCACTGAGAATAAAAGATAATTGATCCAAGAGATTAAACTTTGAAGACTTAATGGACTTTTGTCATATTGAGGGCAAGGGGAAAGTAGAGCCTATAGTTTCAAGAAGATCAGACTTGAGAGACTTTTATGGTGTTATAGGAGCTCTAGATAGCAAGCCAAACAGTACCAGCCTGACCAGCCTCAGAAGCTTTTGTAAGGCTCTTAAACCACAGTGAGGGAATACTCATATCATTTCACAGACATGCACCCTGATTACCTAGGTGTGAGCAAATAGTGCTATAAGTTCACAGATGGAGGCGTATAGAGGGTCAGCAAACACTGGTCTGACAGTGCCTCAGCCTAAAAGGACCAGACTGGTACTGTTCACACCTCCTACAGCCTGAACAAGGCTGCAGCCATGCCAGCAGGAAACCACCTGCCAGGAAGCTGCACTAAAATTTCAAATCCCACAGACATGCTGGCTTTAGCACTGTATGTAGAATTATGAAAAATCTCTGCATTTTACACGTTCCTATTTTTGGAGTCTGTCATTACCCAGGCACTCCTGACAGGATATCTGCTTTTGGTCTCAAAGCGTGTCCAGATCCCACCTGGGCCTGATGACAACAGAATCGGCCCCCTATGACCTTCCACCGAAAAATTATGATAAAGAATATTTGTTTTTATGAGTTTTTTGCTGGGAGATGGCAGGAGAAGCTGGCAGAGGACCAGCGTATAAAGGTCTGAAGAGCCTAGACCCTTGTGTCATTCATCTGAGGTGGGGTCACATCATACCACGTGTCAGGAGGGACTAGGACCCAGCAGACTCTGCATGCCCCCTGTAGCTGTTTGCATCACGTCACTAAGGACCCACGACTTACAGTACATGACATACATTTCACCTGCTCATTTGGATTGTAACTTACCAATTGTATTCGTCAACATGACCTGTATATGTATCTATTCATTTTATGTAAAATTTGTCTAGTGTGCTCCAAAAGCTTGAGCTGCTCTGTTATCTTGATCCTGAACCCACCATGCTTCTCAGGTTTATTACACACTACCAGGGCTTGCTTCTAGCCCAATACAATCTCTTTAACAGACTGAGGCTATGTCAAACTAGAGCTGGTGTCATGACGCTGACTCTGTTAAGTACTGCTTGGTAAGTGGTGAGTTAAAGCAGGAACTCCTGGGGTAAGCTTTGGGAAACTGGGCTCATTTGTTAAGTAAAATATTACAAACTATAGTTGGTTTATTTTTGTGAATCAGTGTGTTAATGCTGGAAAAAAATTAAACAAAAAAAAAAGAATTGTTCTTTCTCTCTCCTGGATTCCTGCTGAGGCCAAATTGAAGCAGGTGAGTTTATAAGGCAGCATACCGCTCTTGGAGCTTGCTCTTGGGGCTGACTCTGTTAAGTGCTGCTTGGTAAGTGGTGAGTTAAAACAGGAACTCCTGTGGTAAGCTTTGGGAAACTGGGCTCATTTGGTATGTAAGGTAAGTAAAATATTACAAACTATAGTTGGTTAATTTTTGTGAATCAGTGTGTTAATGCTGGCACAAATTTAAACAAAAAAAAAGGATTTTTTTTCTCTCTCTCTCCTGGATTCCTGCTGAGGCCTAATTGAAGCAGATGAGTTTATAAGGCAACATACAGCTCTTGGAGCTGACTCTGTTAGGTGCTGCTTGGTAAGTGGTGAGTTAAAGCAGCAGTTACAAGTAGAAGTGCTGAAGCTGTAAGTATCTACCTAATCCACTGTGTTATTTTAAGTGTTAATTTTTAGTGTAAATTCTTCACTTAATAAAGGGATTGGTGTTCCAACGAATTGATACAATGTGTTCCATGCCTAACAATGCTGTCCAGGGTACATATTGTGCTATGTATGCACTTTTT
The DNA here is from genome assembly GCA_027917425.1 of Gastrophryne carolinensis. Taxonomy (NCBI): domain Eukaryota; kingdom Metazoa; phylum Chordata; class Amphibia; order Anura; family Microhylidae; genus Gastrophryne; species Gastrophryne carolinensis. The sequence goes on along the minus strand of CM051235.1, from coordinate 337,099,334 downwards.
GATCAATCGGTCGATGGTGTATACTTATGCCCCGGATGTGTGCGAATTGCAGATTTGGAAGCCATCCAAATCTGGCACTCTCTGGGTCAGGGGAGGGTGTTAGGATGGTGGGAGAGGAAAAGCAGGAAAATTAGGCAGCTAGCTGGATAACAGTTAGAAGGCGGTGTAGGGGTAAAAGTTACAGGGAGGCTAGCCCTGAACAGGCACCTCCAAACAAGTTTGCCCGATTGGCAGATGAGGAGGATGTTAGCTCAAGGATGACACAGCTGCAGCAAGACACATATGTCTGCTCCAGTAATAAAAGGGAAGGGCAATGGGAGAACAGGGCAGGCAAGACAAGTGCTGGTAGTGGGTGACTCTATTGTTAGGGGAACAGACAGGGCAATCTGTCACAAAGACCGGGGTCGCCGAACAGTGTGTTGCCTTCCTGGGGCAAGGGTACGGCATGTCGCGGAGCGGGCTGACAGATTATTGGGAGGGGCTGGCATGAACCCAGCGGTCATGGTGCATATTGGTACAAATGACATAGGAAGAAGTAGGTGGAAGTCCTTAAAAATGATTTCAGGGACTTAGGCCGTAAGCTTAAGGCAAGGACCTCAACTGCAGTATTCTCAGAAATACTACCAGTACCAAGAGCCACACCAGAGAGGCAGCGGGAGATTAGAGAGTCAAAAGCAGGGGTTTGGGTTCTTAGAAAACTGGGCTAACTTCACAGTGGGCTACAGGTTTTGGCAGGGATGGGTTACATCTCAATGGGGAGGGTGCATCTGTTCTGGGGGAGAGGATGGCTAAAAGGTTGGAGTGTTTAAACTAAGCACTGGGGGGTAAAAGCAGTTACAAAGGGGAAGGTAGGAAAGAAATTGACAGTGGGTGTAGACATGAAACTGGGGGTGGAGAGGGGGTAGGGGTTAGCACATCTAGCAGGAATACAGGCAATATACAACATTATCATAAGCATTTGAAATGCATGCTGACAAATGCTAGAAGCTTGATTAATAAAATGGATGAACTAGAACTGATAATAACAGAAGAACAATGTGAAATAGTGGGGGTAACAGAGACCTGGCTGGATGAAAGCTATGACTGGGCAGTAAATCTACAGGGCTACTGTGTATTTAGGAGGGACCATAAAAAACGCAAAGGGGGTGGAGTCTGCTTAATTGTAAAATCCTACAACCCGCTCTGCGGGAGGATATATATGAGGGGAATGACCGTGTGGAGTCTGTATGGGTAGAAATACATGGAGGGAGAAACAAAAATAAAATACTGATGGGGGTTTGCTACAAACCTCCAGATACATCCGAATCCACAGAAAATATGATGGTAAGGCAAATAGATATAGCCGCTAAACTAAATGAGGTAGGTATTATGAGGGACTTTAATTACCCAGATATAGACTGGGACGCTGAAACATGTGGTTCTCATAAAAGTAATCCTTTTTTATCTAGAACAAAAGATGGCTACCTTTCCCAACAAGTACAAGCTCCAACAAGGGAGCTATATTGGACCTAATACTAACCAATGTACCAGACAAAGTAATAAAGGTACAGGTTGGGGGACACCTTGGAAACAGTGCTCATAATTTTGTTAATTTCCACTTAGCAGTCACTAGGGTGCCTTATGAAGGAGCTACAAAAACGCGGAACTTCAAAAAGGCAAAGTTTGACCAACTTAGATATGCCCTAAACTGCATTGACTGGGAAAATGTCCTTAATAACAAAAGAATAGGCACTAAATGGGATACTTTCAAAGAAATCCTTAATTTTCATTGCGATATATATATACCTTACAAGAATAAAACTTTTAGGAACACATGTAAACCGATGTGGCTAAACAAAAAGGTTAAGGGGGCAATAAACAAAAAAAAAAAGCATTTAAACGTTTAAAGCAGGAAGGGACAGTGGAAGCGTTAAAAAATTATAAAGAAGAAAATAAACAATGTAAACAACAGATAAAAGCAGCTAAGCAAGGAGGGGACACCTATAGAGGGAAATGAGGAGACTTCTTTGCTTCTATATTCACAAAAGAATGTGACATACCGAGTGAAAAGCAGGGGAATAACCGAAACCCTCCATTACATGTCACTGGTCTAACGAAGGAAGAAGTCCAGCACCGTCTCAAGCAGATAAAAATCGATAAATCACCGGGACCAGATCACATACATCCTCGTGTTTTAAGGGAGTTATGTACAGTAATAGACAAGCCAGTATTTCTATTATTTGTGGATTCAATAACTACAGGGTCTGTTCCGAGGGATTGGCACTTGGCAAATAATGTGGTGCCAATATTCAGAAAGGGGTCTGGGGGGAACCTGGGAACTACAGACCGGTAAGCTTAACATCTGTGGTGGGAAAGCTGTTTGAAGGTGTCTTAAGGGATATTGTCCTGGAGCATCTTGGGGAAAATGACCTTATTACTCCATATCAGCATGGATTTATGAGGAATCACTCCAGCCAGACAAACCTAATCAGCTTTTATGAGGAGGTAAGTTCAAGATTGGATCAGGGGGAGTCATTAGATACCATATATCTTGACTTTTCTAAAGTATTTGATACTGTGCCACATAAAAGGCTGGTACAAAAGATGAGAATGCGGGGAAAAACGTGCAGATGGGTGAGAAATTGGCTTAATGATCGGAAGCAGGGGGTGGTTATAAATGGTACACACTCAGATTGGATCACTGTTACTAGTGGAGTACCACAAGGGTCAGTTCTGGGACCAATTCTCTTCAATATATATAAATGACATTGGGTATGGATTACACAGAAAAATCTTTGCAGATGATACTAAGCTGTGTAAAGTAATTAAAACAGGACAGCAGGCAGTTACAAACAGATTTAGATAAATTGGAAGCATGGGCAGTTAAATGGCAAATTAAGTTTAACACAGATAAATGTAAGGTTATGCATATGGGAAGGAAAAATCTGTGTCATGATTACATATTAAATAAAGAAACACTTGGGGGCTTATTTATCAAGGGCTAGCGCCAGGTAGTGTCTGACGAGCGCCAGGTACCGCCAGGTACCGCCAGCTAACGGCGGCTACCGACTCAAGTACACCCGGCAGCAGTCACAATGACGCATTTATCACGCTAAATGAGGCTAGCGCCGGCGATAGCGTCAGCTGGCGCGGGATTCATCATGTAGCCGACTGCAATGAACAGCGCCACTGCTAATCCCATCACAGCGACAGGTATGACCTGGCGCTCCCTGGCGTTGTCCAATGCATTTCAATGGAGCAATCTTTAAATAATCATAATTAATTGCTATTAATTTTTTTTTTTTTTTTTTTTATGTCAAAAATTCTGTGACCACTTCTGCAATGTTAGGATTTTTTTTAAGTAAAAAAAAAAAATAAATAAAAATTGTGCAGAATTGATATTACAGGTCTGATATTAATGTATTCATATTCCAAAATGTTTAGAAAAACTTGTATAATTTTTACATTAAATAAAAATGGTTGTTTGGGGGTTAAAAACTACTTTACACACATCGCCGCCAGCGCTCTGGGGTTTAAACAAGGAATTCACAGCGCAAGAAATTTTTGAGCGTGATTTGTTAATGAATCTGCAGCAAGCCGTTCGCTCTGGCCATTCGCTGTCAGGCGCACCCATACAACGCGGAACCTGTGAAACATCGACCCCTAACCCCGTATTCAACATTACCGCACACCGACTGAGTCGCTGTCAACAAGCAAACCCCGGCGAAGCACAGCGAATACTAGCTGGCGCTGTGAAAATCACGCTACTGGCGCTCATCTGTCGCTACCTGGCGCAATTAATGAATCGGCCTCTTGGTAAAACAACAATGGAAAAGGACCTAGGGGTTTTAGTTAACAATAAAATCAACTGTAGTAATCAATTCCAGGCAGCTGCTGCCAAAGCAAATGGGGTCATGGGGTGCATCAAGAGGGGCATAGGTGCTCATGACCAGAGCATCATTTTACCCTGTACAAGTCACTGGTAAGACCCCATATGGAGTACTGTGTACAGTTCAGGGCACCTGTGCTTAAAAAGGACATATCAGAATTGGAGCGTGTTCAAGGAAGGGCAACAAAGTAAATAAAGGGAGTGCGGGGGCTAGAGGTTTTTTTGTCAAAGTTCGGTTTTATTTAGTTTAGAAAAAAGACACCCGAGGGGGTGATCTAATAACTATATATAAATATATTCAGGGTCAATATAAAGATCTGTCCCACAATCTATTTATACCCATAAACATAACACGAGGGCATCCACTAAGGTTAGAGGAAAGGTGCTTTTTCCACCGACATAGGAGGGGATTCTTCTCTGTAAGAGCAGTGAGACTATGGAACTCGCTGCCAGAGGAAGTAGTAATGAAGGATACAGTAAAAACGTTCAAAAGTGGCCTTGATGCCTTCCTGACATGTAATAACATTTCCAGCTATGGCTACTAGACCACTGGAGATAAATATGCTGAACTGGATGGACTAAAGTCTTTATTCAGCCTTACATACTATGTTACTATGTATTCCTACGGGGCTGACAGGGTCTTTTCACTGGTGGTAGTGAAAGGACCCTGTTGCCTGTATCAAGGGACTCAATACAGTCCCTTGATACAGGCCACTCAAGAGCCTAACAGACAGCAAGGCCCTTGGTGTCGCAGTGATGTCACTCTGGGCCACGAGGTACACATTTCATCATTTCGCTCTCTTAGTGTTGCTCTATGCCTTCTGTTGTGTTGTATTCAGATCTTGGTGGAAAAGACCCTTTGCAATCTCCAGGTGCCCACTAATGAAAGATGCTGTAATAATTTGATTCTGTGCTTACAGCAATTAATCTACATCAGACAGGCTTTTGGCAACCTGTGTGGCAGAGGAAAATGTTATAAGGATTTTAAATCTCATCAGTTTAGCCTTTTCTTTGTCCATGCCGTTAATTCTGCTATCCACAGATGCATTCATTTGACTGAATAGACTAAAGGGTTTTTAAAGTGCACCTATACTCAGAGGGAAGTTTACGTGGTCACCTGCCATCCCCAGCCCAGTGCCCCAAAACAGCCTGTGTTTCTTTTTTACCTCAGCCTTTGCCCAATATTCATAACTGCACAAACTGGATGCAGTCACTCATATTGCTCCCTGGTTAAGCAGCCCTGCCCTCAGAGATGAGGTGTTCAGACACAGTACACAAAGCTCAGCATAGGGAGCACCTAACTGCCATTAGGGCAGAATTTCCTGTGAGAAAAAAAATAAATGTATCTTGATTTTCCTCAGTGCAATTCAGCGCCACGTTTAGCTGTGCAAATGTAATTTACATTTGCACAACTAAAAAAAATACCATTTTGTGAATACTCACCTGTAAAATGGGTATTGTAAGTATGTCACACACCCCGCTTCAAGAAATTCATAACGTGTGGGTAATACTGACCTGTAGAGGGCGATATGCAGAGATGCCAGGAAAAAAGAGAGCCCCTCCTGGTCCATAAATACCTGGGACCTCCCACTCATTAAATAGTAAAGAAAGAACAGCGCTTATAGAAATGCTCAGCTGCAGCCTGACCGGTTGGCTAAACCGTGGGGTTGAAAAGACAATAAAGGTGATAGATCTAGCAGACAACAGACAAGCTGCCTGTGGCTGTCAGTCTATCTGCAGGCGCGCTAATTTCTGTAGGATGCTCAGGTGTGATAAGATGGGATGTTTAATCTTATCCTTGTTTTCCAAGTATCCTTAAATATTGTTGTTACTGCAAAGTCAAATGAGATTTTTGCGTTCGCAGTTTAATATTTATTACTCAATACATTTATAAAGTAACATACCTACTATGGAATTGACTCTAAATAGGTAAAATGAAATGGGACTTACCCACCAGGCCCGGCGGTAAACACCTAACCTGGGCCACTTTTGAATATGACTTATAGTTTAAGTAGATGAGGATCCCACTCTGTGATGTAGAAAGACGACTTCTTTTATTCAAATTAAAAGTGGAGATGCAAGACAGACCATGGAACGTGCCACAATCAATAATCTGTCAATTGTATACAGCGGTCCCTTTAAAACTTCAGCAGCAGCTCCTCTATGTATATGGCACTGGCATGAAGTCCCAGGATGTGTATCCAAAAGTTCAGAGCTTGTCTATAAGCTCTACACAGTCCGTTAGTTGATAATAAAATAGTCCATGAATAAAATCCTTTCCAGCTGGTTTCAGCCAGTCAGCACAGTCAGCTGGTAGTGAAGTGTAAAGTCCCGACGCGCGTTTCGATTTCTCGTCTTCAGGGTCTTCACTATGCATGTGTGCAGCTTCCTTTTTATGTATTAAAGCTGCTAAGGCTTATGGGAGTTGTGGTCTTTCATCGTAGTGCTTAATATCGGCTTGTGCACCTTCAAAACTCAGCCTGACATCTGTCAGGGCAAAATGTTTCTTATATTGCTGGCAACAATTCTCTCATTTCAGATTGCAGGATTAGATTCTAAAAAACAAAGTACACACAGCGGCAGTCTTCAAAAAAGATTACATTATGCCAGCTGAAATATGCATAATTCTATATAGATTTTGCGCAATATTTGCTATTTCTGTTTCCAATAAGAATCTTAAATATACTTTCACCATGTTAAAAACGGAACGGGATTTTACTATTAAATTACATTAAAACATATTGCATAAATAACTGGTTTAAAAATATGCCTACATAAACATTAATGAAATAGTTATGACTAATACACATATATATTAAATATCATTAAATTATATCAAATTGTCAACAATGCACTGTTATAAATTATTAATAAAATCCAATGACTCCATGATTAAAAGGATACTCTTTTATGTCTACAATAATGTGAGATAAAAATAAATAAATAAATAAATAAATATAAATATAAGATGGGGGGGAGGAGAAAAACTTATTTTCTAGAGGAACTTTATATTAATTAAAATAAGAATAAAATTAATATTAAATGATCAAAGTATAATTAAAATCCTTAGATTAATCATTAACTAAAAAGCAATTTAGATCTATTTCAATATTCAAACCCTTCGGGATGTGTGAATCTAATTGATAGATCCATTTCATCTCTTTTTTAGCTAGTTCCCTTTGAATATCTGCTCCTCTCCAATTCACATCAACTTTTTCAAGTATCCAAAAAATTAACCCTTCTGGGTTACCACCATGTTTTTCAGCAAAATGAGCGGACACACTATGTGTTGCCACTTTTTTCTTAATGTTTCTGACGTGCTCACTTAATCTGATTTTAAATAGCCTCTTTGTTCGGCCGACGTACAGTAAATTGCAGGGGCACTGCAAACAGTAAATGACCCCTGCTGTGGCACAAGTTGTATGATCTTTCAGTCGGTATGTCTTTTTTGTTACTGGATTTATAAATTCAGATCTATTTCTAGGGAATATCTGATTGTTGCTAGTAGTTTTACATCCAATACAATCACGACACCTAGTAAAACCTTTAGGTGGACCTAAACCTTTCAAACCATTCTTTTCAGGAGGATTAATGTAGCTTGTTGTTAGGAGCTGAGATAACGTTTGGGGCTTCCTATATATAAACTTTGGACCTCCCTGTACTATATTTTTTAGGGTGGGGTCAGATTCTAAAATGCCCCAATGCTTTCTGATAATTTTCTCCACCTGTTTATAATTTTCACTATACTTGGTGATGAAGGGAACCGTATCTTTTGTAAACCGATCTGATCGTTCTTTCTTGTGTGTATTGGAAGCTTTTCCCTCTTTCTCCTTCTGTACTTCATCAATTGTTTTAGAGATGACTTCTTCTTTATATCCCTTCTCTTTGAACCTGGACTGGATCAGAGAGGCTTGTTCATAGTATATTGTGGTATCTGTACAATTGCGATTTAATCATTTTAATTGCCCTTTTGGTATATTTTTTATCCAAAGAGGATGGTGGCAACTGTCTACTGGGATATACCCATTCCTATCGGTCTCCTTGAAGTAGGTCTTGGTTTTCACTACTCCTTCCTCCTTATATACAGTTATGTCCAGAAAGTGTACTTCCTTTTCATTAATTTCATGAGTGAAGTTAAGTTTCCAATCATTTTGGTTTATCATTGCAAAAAAGTGTTCAAGACTCTCTTCAGTTCCTTCCCATAACAGGAAGCAATCGTCTATGTAGCGCCGATAGAAAGTAAGCTGTACTGGGCGAATCTGCTCTAGTACTAAGTGTTCCCAATATGCCATAAAGAGATTGGCTAAACTGGGTGCATATTTTCCCCCCATTGCCACTCCGGTTTTTTGTAGGTAAAATTTCTTTTCATACCAAAAATAGTTGTGAGTGAGGGCAAAAAGCAAACACTCCATTAAAAATTCTATTTGTATCTGATCCAAATTACTTGTAGTGTCTAAAAAATACCGAACTGCCTCCATCCCTTTTGTGTGTGGAATTATAGTGTACAGGGAGGATACATCAGCTGTGGCCATGATTGCATTATTATTCTTAAAATATTTAAAAAGCTCCTCTAAAAAATTACTAGAATCCTTCAAATAGGATGGGGTTTTAATTACCAATGGCTGGAGAAAAGAATCGATATATTCTCCTAAGCGGCTGGTAACAGATCCTATTCCACTTACGATCGGTCGACCAGGAGGGGCTGTTTTATTTTTATGTATTTTTGGCAAGTGATAGATAGTTGGTATTCTCTGAGTTTTTATGTTTAAATAATTATATTCTTTTTTGTTCAGTATACCTAGTCGCTTCCCTTTATCCAATAAAACAATTAATTGTAACCGATATCGATTGGTCGGATCATCTGGTAAAACTCCATAGGTACTGGTGTCGGCTAATAAATTAAATGTTTCACCGATGTAGTTTTCTTTATTAAGGATAACTAATCCCCCTCCCTTATCTGCAGGTTTAATAATTGCTTCTTTTTTATCTTTGATCGATTTGATTGTTTCTTTCTCTTCTTTCTGTTTCCTCTTAATAGACGGTTTGATCTTGGGTTTAAGTGCTTCTAAGTCTCTAGTTACCATTGCTTTAAATACACCAATAGCCCCATTATTTGTTTGTGGATTAAAAGTAGAATTATTTTTCAAGGTAGTATGCTTATAATTCCTTGCTATTCCCTCCATTTCATAGGTATCTGCATTTGTTTTGTTGGTTTCTTTTTCTCTTGGATTAATATTTGACTTTTCTGAGAAAAACTTTTTAATATTCATTTTCCTTGCAAATTTTAGGACATCTATATATGTTTCAAACTTATCTAAACTAGCAGCCGGAGCATACTTGATTCCTTTATTAAGAAGGTTTATTTCTTTTTCAGAAAAATGTATGTTTGTTAGGTTAAAAATTCCACTTTCTTTTGGTTCTATTGATAGTCGTGAGCTTTTTTCTTTTTTTGATTGTATCCGCCGTCCTCCTCGTCTTCCTCGTCCCCTTTTTTTCTCTTTGGGGTCACTGTTTGATCAATTCCTAAAAAACTGGATATTCTGTCTTGTTCACTGTCCTCCACACTAACGAATCTTTTTATTGGATTCATTCTTGTTCTTTGATTTCCCCATCTGGGTTCATTAGGAGATTCATTAGGATTCCTGTAGTATCCTCTTCTCTCATTTCCTAATCTATATGCACCTGGGGTACAGTTAGAGTAATAATCCTTCTGTGCTGGACTTCTAGACCTTCCTTTATTTTTATATTGGCTGGTCCATCCTATTTGATGTTCGTTATATCTCCGATCAGGTCCTCTTTGATTATGATCATAATCCCTATAGTTCCTTATCTGATGTCCTTTCATAACTTCAGGGTTTGAATGAACTCTTGATCTACCTCTATATGCAGATCTTCTCTGTTTTGATTCCATATTAAATGATTTAATTGACGGCCCATTTTTGTAATAACTGGGCTTTGTATGGATATTTTGCGTATTTATTAGTTTTGACTGCCATTTGTATATTCTATTATTCTTAAAATCTTCAAAATCTCTATTGAGTTTTTTCTGTTTTTTAATCTTTTGTTCCTTTTCAAATTTGATTAACTTATCCTTTATGTGTACTAGATGTTCTTGATACTCAGTTTGTTCCCTACAGGGGGCCAGGTTTGTCTGCAATTCTTCTATTTTTTATACTACTTCATCTAGTTTCTGTTTTTTTCTTTTGATTATAAGTTTCATAAGGTTAATACTACTTTGGGTAAAGAAATCCTGCCACCCATGCCTCCCACTCATTACCCAGTATAAGAACAGCAGTAAGGTAAGGGACCAGGAAGAGCTCAACACAAATCATAACAACGCAAAGTTCACCATATAAAGGATCCAGAATACAAAAGGGCAGGGTGAAGCGGGGCGTGTGACATACTTACAATACCCATTTTACAGGTGAGTATTCACAAAATGGTATTATTCTAAGTATGTCACACACCCCGCTTCAAGAAATTCATAACATGTGGGACATCCAACAGCAGTGTCCATAAAGGGCGGGGATCCAAAACAAGGCAACAAGGCACAACTTAAACACAGCATCAGCTGAGGCCCGAACATCAACCTTGTAAAACTTGGAAAAAGTGTGAACAGAAGACCAAGTAGCAGCCTTACAAACTTGCTCAACAGAGGCCTGGTGCTGAAAAGCCCAGTACGAGTAGAATGAGCAGTAACACGAAAAGGGGGTACCTACCCCTTGGCAGAATAGGCCCCAACAATGGTCTGACGGATCCATTTACTAATGGAAGACTTGGCAGGCGCCAAGCCTTTTCGTGGCCCGGAGGGCACCACAAAAAAGGCATCCGTCTTACGAAAGGAAGACGTTACCTCCAAATAGTACTTCACAACACGAACCACATCCAAAGAATGCAGGGCCCTCTCCTTGTCATTGCTGGTATTAGGACACAGAGAGGGCAGAATAAGGTCTTGGTTTAGGTGAAAGGCAGAAACAACCTTAGGAAGGAAATCGGACTTGAAACGAAAAACCACCTTGTCCTGTTGCCCCTCAAAGTACGGGGCTTGAATGGACAAAGCCGCCAACTCAGAGACACGCCTAACCGAAGTGATGGCTACCAAAAAGGCCACCTTCTGTGTGAGTGAAGACAAGGCAATATCATTCAAGGGCTCAAAAGGAGAATCCTGAAGAGCAGAAAGAACCAAATTCAAATCCCAAACAGGGAGCAAAGGTTTTCTAGGAGGCCGCACGTGCGTGACTCCCTGGAAAAAGGTCTTAACCAAAGGATGTAGAGCAAATGACTTTTGAAAGAACACCGCCAGGGCAGAAACCTGCCCCTTCAGAGTACTAAGCTGGAGTCCCAGGTCCAGACCATGTTGAAGAAACTCCAGAATTCTGGAGATGGAAAACTCCCTACAAGGCAACGCCCTGATCTCACACCAATCAATATAAGACCTCCAAGTCCTATAGTAGATATTAGAGGAAGACCGCTTCCTAGCACTAATGAGAGTTCGAATCACAGCATCGGAAAGACCTTCCTCCTTCAAGATGGAGGTTTCAGCAGCCACGCCGTCAAAGCCAGCGTTGGTAAATTGGTATCACGTAGTTGACCCTGGGTGAGCAGATCCGGCAGCAGGGGCAGAACGAACTGATCCTCTGCTAACCTTACCACATCTGCGAACCAAACCTGTCTTGGCCACCTTGGAGCCACCAGAATTGCTAACGCACCCTCCAGGGCCAGCTTGCGCACCACTCTGGCCACCAAGGGAAACGGAGGGAACAGATACAGAAACCCCAGATCCCTCCAGTTCAGAGACATGGCATCCACTGCCAGAGCCAGTGGATCCCGTGAGAGAGACACAAATGTCGGAAGTTTGTGATTGTGACGAGAGGCAAAGAGGTCCACCACCGGGGACCCCCACCTGAGACAAATCAAGCGAAACACTTTGGGGCTGAGAGACCATTCCCCCCCGGCGAGCTGAGAACCTGCTCAGAGAGTCCGCCTCCGTGTTCTCCACTCCCGGAATGTAAACTGCTGAAATGCACGGGACGTGGGTCTCCGCCCAGGCCAGAATCAAAGACACTTCCTTGAGGGCACTCCTGCTGCGAGTCCCTCCCTGGTGATTGATGTAGGCGACCGCCGTCCGATTGTCCGACCAGACTTGAACCGGCAATCCTTGCAACTGATGAGTCAAGCGAAACAGAACCATCCTGATGGCTCTTAATTCCAGAACATTGATGGACTTGTGAGCCTCCTGAGGCCCCCACAGTCCCTGAAACTGACGATCCTTCCAAACCCCCCCCATCCTGATAGGCTGGCATCCGTGGTGACCGTCTCCCAACAAGGAGCCAGAAATGATCTGCCCCTCAACAGATTGGATCCAGCCACCACTGAAGGGAGCGCCGAACCCCGGGGGTTATCAGGAAGGACTGATCCAACGACAGTGGCGATCCGTCCCAGGCCGCCAACAGATGGAGCTGGAGTGTCCTTGTGTGGAACTGAGCAAAGGGAACCGCCTCGAAGGAGGCCACCATCAATCCCACCAGCCTCATCCCCAGTCTGATGGCAGGACGAGGGATGGACAGGAGGAGTCAAACCAACTCCTGAATCAAGAGAACCTTGGACTGAGGAAGAAACACCCTGGCCTGGGGAGTATCTAGGGACGTTCCCAGAAAAGACACTAACCTGGACGGAGAAAGGGAGGACTTGGGGTAGTTGATCACCCACCCGAATCTCTCCAGAGTGGACACCACAGTTCTGGTGTCCAATACCGCTTGGCTGAAGGAAGATGCCATAATGAGAAGGTCGTCCAGATAAGAAACAATGCGAATACCCTGGGCTCTGAGGAGAGCCATCACCCCGGCCAGCACCTTGGTGAAAACCCTTGGAGCCGAGGTAAGACCGAAAGGAAGTGCCACAAACTGAAAATGCCGATCCTCCACCGCGAACCTGAGAAATCTCTGGTGCGCTGGAAAAATTGGAACATGCAGATAGGCATCCTTGATGTCTACGGATGTCAGAAAGTCCCCCTGACGAAGAGAATGGATAGCTGAACGCATCGTTTCCATGCGAAATTTCCGCGGACGGACGAACCTGTTGAGGATCTTTAGATCCAGAATGGGTCGAACCGAGCCGTCCTTCTTGGGCACCGTGAACAGATTGGAGTAAAAGCCCCGACCCCTTTCTGAGGGGGGCACTGGGCGAATAACTGCCATGTCCAACAGACTCTTTACTGCCGCCTGGAGCTCCTGCGCGGCCAGAAGGTCCGAAGGCACCCGAGACCTGAGGAATCTGGGAGGGGGCCGGAGCTCGAACTCCAGCTTGTAGCCGGAAGTCACCACTTCCCGGATCCATCTGTCTGAGACCTCCCGGTCCCAGACCTGGGAGAAGTGTTGCAGCCGTCCCCCCCACCCACATGGGTGAGGGCGCCCCCTCATTGTTGAACTGGCTTGGTCGCGGGTTTGGGCTTAGAGCCCCAGCTGTATCCTGGGCGGGCACGTCCTCTGCCCCTGTTCCAGGAATCTCCTCTGGCTGCGGGGAGAACAATTCCTCTGCCAGCTCTAGCCCCACGAAAGGAAGGAGCAAAGGAACCCGCCCCCCGAAAGGGACGACGCTGTTTTTTTGCGTTGAGGTAACTTACCGCCTTTGGCAACTGAATCTAATTTCTCACCAAAGAGCCGTAATCCCACAAAGGGAAGAGCGGTCAGCGACTTTTTAGACACAAAATCAGCCGCCCACTGGCGCAACCAAACCGAACGCCGAATACTGACAAGCCATTTGGTCAATGCGTTTATCCTCACCATCTTTAAGCGTGGAGCAATCAGGAGAATTTAAAACAGTAGTGTTGGATAAACCCAGAATCGGTGCATCCACCTCAGGAGGGGATGCCCAATGCTTAACGGTATCCAAGGGAAAGGGATATTTTTTGTCCCAACCCTGAGGGACACCTGGGAGCCGGGCAGGCCTCTCCCATTCCTTAGCAATAATCCCATCAAAATGCTTTTGGTTAGGAAATTCCAAGCGTGGCCTGGATTCTTCGAAAAATTCCCCCTTTGCTGTGGAACCACCTCAGGAGGAGAAATAGCCAAAACCTCAAACATCTGAGCCAGAACATTAGGAGTATCCGAAGACCTCCCCAAGCCCCGCTCGGTATCAGCACCCACAAACTGCTGATCGTCTGAATTATCTGATTCTTCATATACCTCCCCTTCCTCAAGTTGGGAGTAATCAGACCAGTCCAGATTATCAACATCATCCAAGTCGACCGCCGGTGAAGACGGTGACAAGTGCTTTCTCTTAGCCGGAGCCTTTCTGGTGACCGTGCTGGAGAATAATTTTTCAAGATTGGCCAATCGGGCACACATTTCCGATTGTAACTGCCCGCCCATGACCACGTCAGACTGGGCACGGATCAAACTGGGAGGGGAGGGAGGAGAGACCGGTGGCGCTGAACCAGACGCCTGGGGTCCGGACTGCCGCGTAATAGTCTGCTGCGCGCATGGTATACACAGATATACATCATCGCCAGTAAGGGATGCCCCACACCCCATACACTTCCGGGATTGCCCCGAGGGGAGCCCGAGCCCAGTATCCGGGGATGCCTCCATAAGGTGAACTTATAGTTGGTCTCAATGTCCCCAGTGGGAGGATTTGTAATAAGTCAATTAAAGAACCCAGGGACCCTAGGACCAGGAGAAACCCCCTAACACCATTGTAGGTTATATCTGAAAGACATAATAAAAAGGGCTAATAAGAAAAAATATATAAATATGACATAACAATATAGAAATGTAGGTGATGGGAAAGAAGGGGGGGGGCACAGGGCCACTCACTGTGGTCCTTGAAGACAGCGTCCTCTCGCCGTGAGGTAAAGAGCAGCTCTGAGGAGATAAGGGGGCGTGGCCAACGCGCAGAGCGCAAAGTGCCAAGCTCCGCCCCCTTCTGAGGAAACAGGCACGGAGCCTCCTCAGCGGTGCCTGTGACACAGGGGCGGGCCGCAGTGCTGGAAAGCCCGGCCCCGCCCCCAAGTATGAAGGCATGAGGGGAAAAGCTCCCCTCCGCCATGACAGTGCAAAAGGCCGGCACCGCAGCAATGTGCGGCCGCGGCGCCGGTATCAGAAGAGACCATAAGGAGGGGAGCGGGCCGTGGCTTTGACGCTGACGCCCGGCCCCTCTCAGGATCTCAGGCCGCCAACAGCGCCAAACAGACGGGTGGGGGCCGAGGCTCGCGCCTAAAGCCCGGCCCCGCCCCTTTTACCTCAGAGAACTCCTGCATAAGAATGGCGGCCACAGCGCCGTTTGACAGTGAAATACACACTGAATTAAGTAATAATTAAGCTAATAACTATTGGGAGAATAATTCAATAAATTAATACATTAAAACATTAATAAATTAATGATTACCAAATTTGGACCTAACACCAAATAAGGGGCCCTGCTCCTACCCTCCCCTACCTCGCTAGGGAGAGGGGCATTATCCAAAGGGGGGGACCACCCAAAGTGTAAGGCCAAGGGATGGGGCATCCTAAACCGGGGTCACCATCCCGGATCACAGCCTACCCTCTTGTATAGGGTCTCACGGAAGAGCATTTGCTCCTAAGCACCAAGGGTGCTTTTCTACCCTCACCCGGACCGTCAGCCTAGGCTGGGAGGCATGGGTAACAGAAAAAAAGATCCGGGCGGAAATAGATAACTAAAGGGCCGGGAGTCATCCCGGCTGCCTGAAATACCCCTGTGCAAGGAGGAGACCACATCTTCTGACTTGCTCGCCGTCTGCAGAGATGAAGACTGGGTAATGAGTGGGAGGTCCCAGGTATTTATGGACCGGGAGGGGCTCTCTTTTTTCCTGGCATCTCTGCATATCGCCCTCTACAGGTCAGTATTACCCACACGTTATGAATTTCTTGAAGCGGGGTGTGTGACATACTTAGAATATGCTGAATTGCTTTGTGGAAAAAAATCCAGATTAAATTTTTTTTCTCACCTTTTTGTAAATTTTTTTAAATTAATTTTTTCCTTAGTGCAATTCAGCATGATTTCTAGCTGTGTAAATTATTAAAAATGTGCACAGCTAAAATTATGCTGAATTTCACTAAGTAAATCATTATAAAAAAATCATTATAAAAATGTTTTTCTCACAGAAAAAAAAATCCTCATGGCGTTGATTGTTGAATGTGACAGATTAGTTGTAACTGAACTAATTAGCATATGGCCGGCCATTCACCATAATACTACTTCCTGTTAGTCTTTTTTCTATATTGGGCAAATCCTTTAGCAAAAAGAGAAACACAGTCTTGGGGCACCGGACTGGGGATGGAAGGTGACGACATCCAATGCAGCAGCATGGCAGGGAAGGAAGTGCATGCGTGCAGATAGGCCAAGGGATTTTTTGGGAGAATTTTTTTTCAGCTGTGTAACGCTGTTGGTCAGGTTCAAGTTATCACATTACCTTAGCTCACTGACCTCATGCCACTTTTTGTCATGACTTTGCCCTCTTAGGGACTTTGTTTGAAGAGGGGCCTCCCTGGTTTACAATTAAATCTAGGGGATACTTTTATACCAAATGATGTCAATACATTGTAGAGGGAAGGGAGCTCAGTGTCTCTTTCTCCAGTTACTACATTTCTAGCCCACAGGGTTTCATCTGTATATGATGCCTAAAAGCTGGCTGTAATTGTTTGACAGGTTGATACCAGGATCTGGCATTACTGCACAAGTGTTGGGGGGAACCTAATTGCACATATTTTTACCTGGGAACGCCCCCGCCTTGGGACACCCCCTCTATTGCAATGCATGTAGTGCAAAGCTAGTGTGTATATATTTTGCTGACCACCAATGCTCTGCAAAGTATATACATGTTATACTGCCAGACTGCTGTTTCTAAATATTTTATTTTAATGAATAACCGTTTTTTGTTTTTTTTTAGATGGACTTTAGCGGGAGGTGATTTAGGTCAGAGTTTAATTGTTAGAAACTATTATTAGACCCCGAATGTAGTTCAGTTTAAAGGGTCTTTCCAGACAGGAAACACCAAGTCATACCCAGAACTTCCGTCCTACTGTTGTAGTTGTTGTTGAAAAAACTTGCTGGGTGTTGAGATCAAGTCCACAGCAGTATATGGGCCCAATGCCAGCTCCTCTGGATCACTCACAGTGACTCGATCACCCCCATTCTATTCAACCCATTGGAGTGTTGGAGATACTGTGCAACAGCTTAAAGCTTGTCTCTGTATGTGATCTGCATCTATATTGCCAGGCTAATGCAGTTTACATTTATGACAGTAGACGGCACTGTTACATATATCTATAGTAGTCTCTGTTGTACCTTCTCTGCTGCATGTTGTGTTTTCTGTACATTGAGGTGATCTTTATGACTTTTTTCCTGTCTGTGTTATTCACAATGTAAGGTGACCTCCTATTACTGCACTCATGTTCTAGTAATGCCAGTTCCTGTTACACCACAATTGTCTACCTGGATTTAATGCTGCACCCAGCACTCACACTCTGCAACACGGAGGTGTGTACCAGGCTTTGACATGCTCCTTCCATTGGAATGAATGCAGTGAACATGTCCAGCCACTGTGACTGGCACCCCGGGGGGGGGGGGGGTCGGTAGTCCCCTATGCCTACTGGTAAGTTAAGAATGGCTGTGGATACCATGGGACGAAAGTTTCTTGGAACTGTATTAGGACAGGATCTTGCAAGGATAAAAGGCGACTATTACTTTTGAATCGGGATGCCCTGCTGTGTGAAACCCTCCCAGAGCTCCATTAATTATCCCCCGGTCCATCATTTCCCCTGGTCCAACTGTGCATGCACAGGCTATTGTCCAATCAGAGCCACTTGCATTTCTGCAAATGGCGTGCACTGCTGAATTCCCTGCATCCCCTGCATCAATTAGGATGTGGGGGGTGAGGCAGTGCATGCTCCCCATTGAATCAGAGCCCTTTGCCGAAGGATGTAAACATGTGGAGCCCGCGCTCACAGAGGAGAGGTGAGTTTTACTGGGTGAACTGGAGGGTTTCACACAGTGGGGCATCCCAATTCGAAATCCCCCGGGGGCATGAAACAAAATACAATAGGGAGGAGAAAAGGGAGGCCTTGAAAAAAGCCTTTATAATACTAAAGCCTTCCAAATGACACCTTACTCTGTCGAGTTTTGGATTTACCGTTATTCCTTTGCTGAAAGGAAGAAAAACGTTGAAAAAAAAAACAGATAACTGAATACATAAAGTAAGGCTACATTAGCAGTTACTGGAAGGGGCACATAGGCCTTCATACCATCAGACCAGAAGGTCTGTTTATGTAACACTTGACTATGCACTCATGTTGAAATCCATTTTACACTTGACAACACAATTTAATGTACACATTGGAAAGGGCTACATTTCATTTACGGTAAGAAATATAACATTTTCAAACTGTGCTACCTAGGTAGTCATTTTTGTTTTTTTTCTACTTGAGGAAATGCAGACAGCGCATTTTAGAAAGCAGCTTTGACAGGAAACGTAGTGTGAAATATACTGTACTTTTTTAATTCAAGTAGAAAATCCACTGATAAAATCTGAGGCTTCCTTATAACCATTTAATCTTGTTTTCAGAATGCTGCAAAGGAAAATGTAATCAAACTCTGCTCAGCCGCTCTTATCTCAATATCTCTATCTCATTCATTTTTTAGAATAAAGTATAGTAGAGTATAAGAGACTCTAGACCTAGTTCACCATTGTCATCCAGGTCCACAGTATTACCTAGTCCTGGAAATAAAATGCAAATTCTGCGAAGTGCCGTGCTCTGCAGGGTCATCCTGGCTCCCTCCACTTTGAGTACCCCTGACGGCAGATCATTTGCTCTGCCGTGTGTCCAACATGTGCAAAGCAAGGATCTCTGCATTTGACTGCCATGGGATCATGAAGTAGGTGAGTATGCCATAAGGGCCACACGGATTCCTGAGGGATTTCCACTGCAGGACATCTTGACATTTCAAACAAGCCAACCGTCTATTTAGACTTTTTTGCCAGTTTTAAGTTGATTTCAGATGAGGACGACCATTATAAAAGGTAATGCACCACAGGTAAGCCTTAGGTAATCCCAATATAAATGAGGGGGGGGGGGAGTAACCTGGTTAGAATAATTTAGAATAAATGTTCATACGATCCAAGCAGGAATTATATGTAAGTACAGTATTTTCCACCCTATAAGACGCACCTGAGCATAAGACGCACCTAGGATTTGGATACGAAAATAAGAAAAATATATTCTAAACCAAATGTTGTGCTAAAACACCCCATTACAGACCTTGTGGCATCCCCCCACCCCATTCCCCATAGGCATTGTGACATTCCCTCATCCCATTCCCATAGACAGTGTGTCATTCACCACATCCCATTCCCACAGGCAGTGTGGCATTCCCCCATCCCATTCCCCATATGCAGTGTGGCATTCCCCCATCCCATTCCCCATATGCAGTGTGGCATTCCCCCATCCCATTCCCCATATGCAGTGTGGCATTCCCCCATCCCATTCCCCATATGCAGTGTGGCATTCCCCCATCCCATTCCCCATATAGGCAGTGTGGCATTCCCCCCATCCCACTCCCCATATAGGCAGTGTGACATGCCCCCATCCCATTCCCCATATGCAGTGTGGCATTCCCCCATCCCATTCCCCATATGCAGTGTGGCATTCCCCCATCCCATTCCCCATATGCAGTGTGGCATTCCCCCCATCCCACTCCCCATATAGGCAGTGTGACATGCCCCCATCCCATTCCCCATATGCAGTGTGGCATTCCCCCATCCCATTCCCCATATGCAGTGTGGCATTCCCCCATCCCATTCCCCATAGGCAGTGTGGCATTCCCCCATCCCATTCCCCATATGCAGTGTAGCATTCCCCCCATCCCACTCCCCATATAGGCAGTGTGACATGCCCCCATCCCATTCCCCATATGCAGTGTGGCATTCCCCCATCCCATTCCCCATATGCAGTGTGGCATTCCCCCAATCCCATTCCCCATATGCAGTATGGCACCCCCGTCCGATTCCTAATATGCATTGTGGCGTTCCCCCAAGCCAATAAAAGAGCCGCAGGCAGGGAGAGGGCAGGGTAACTGAACCCTACGCACTGTCCCCACTCCCACCGCTCCCCCCCCCCGCCGCTGCTTCTCGAGCGTGCACACACCCGGTCCATGCAGCCGGGATGCCCACTGGCTGCATGGACTGGGTGTGTGTGCACACCGGCTCAAGAAGCAGCGGCAGTGCCGGGAGCGGGGACAGTGAGCGGGGTTTAGTTACCCTGCCCTCTCCCTGCCCGACGCTTTTTCATTGGTTGGCGTCCTGGGGGCGGCAGCGTGAGGCTTATGTAAGTATATCTTTTTCCTTTTTAGTTTTTTTTTTTTTACATTCACCCTATAAGACGCACAGACATTTCCCCCCCTCCCCCCCACTTTTGGGGAAAAATTAGTGCATCTTATAGGGCGAAAAATACGGTATTTACTTATATAATTTCTTGTAGTCTAAAATATAAATGTATTTATACATCCAGGTCAAGGGGCATCCTGATTTCTGATGCCCCCATAGAGACATAGAAGGTTGACGGCAGATCATATGGTCCATCTAGTGTGCCCTTTTCATAAGTTATCTTAACAGCTGTAGTGTAGTGATGGAAAGACTAACGGAAACGCTCTTGAAATAGCAGATAAAATTATCCTGTCGAACCCGAAACAGCACAGATTAACTGAGGGCAGATCATGTCAGACTAATCTTATTGATTTCTTGTCACTAAAGTTGTATGAAGGTGGTGCTAGATATCACCTACCTGGCCTGGCTTCTTCTGCTCCTCTTCTTATGGATTGGTACAACATTGTCCATTCTTCAATCATGTGCAATCAAGCTGTTGTCTTTGTCCGACACAGAACAGTTGGCTTGGACTTGTAATGCCATCTTTGAGTAAGCAGACACAAGCCTGGTGTAGCTCAGAAGCCTAGCTCATAGTTCTCTAGAAAAGTGAGGTAAAGTCTGCTAGTCATGGAAAAGGAAAACAATGTCTAACGGAGATGTTTCTCACTGCAAAAGAGGATTCCAGGGCAGGACAGAGCTTTGACCAAACATTGTGATAGGCTCTGATTATCATGGTGTCACCAGGTTAACTGCTAACTTGTTGGGGAATCTGGGGTTACTGACCATTTCCAAGGGACCCACTTTTCTGTCCCTGCTGCAATTTTGCCAGGAGAGCAAGATAGAAAAGTCCCCTATAGCTCAGAAAAGAGGGCGTTGTGATGCATTGTGAGCTTAGGTAACAGAGATAATAGTGTGATCATGTTACTTTCTTAAAGCTGATCAACGACCCAATCATAACAACAAAAGTGTACCACCTTTTTTTCCCATGCAGCTGACTGATGGTAGGGATGCGAGCCCAACAATAGAGACATAGAGGCATTCTTGTCCTACCAGCAATACAGGGCGTAAATTAAGAGATCCAACACTGGCAGAAAAGATCCTTTCCAATCCCACTTCTCCCCTTAGGTTGAGGCATCAGCGCTCCAAGCTTTAGAACCACCAGGTTCCAATGCAGTTGTTACCCACTGACTACCCAGCTAATTAGTACAGGTCTTATAAGGTGACATCCTCTCAATCTATCAGCTTTACTTCCTTTATCTTGTACGTAGTATATTCAGTATGATTTGTATTTTACACCACATTCTACTGTTGCTGATGCTATGCTTCTAAGTTCTTATCCTGCAATTTTACAGTTTTCAGTGTTTTCATTTTCCCTTGAAGCTGTGTATATAGATAAAAAGAACTTCTTAGACATTTGTGATGCACATGGTGATTAAAGTGATCTGCATTCTGCAGTCAGAACCAGGCCATGCTAACTGCATCTCTTATACACACATAACTCCCAGGCGTAAGACAGGAGCACAAATAAGACTATAATACATTTTCAAGGAGGTTACAAGGGCAGTTATAGATTACCACAGTGTAGGTCTTGTTTAAAACAGACCTACACTCTACAGCCTCCTAACAGCTGCTGCTGCTACAACTGCCTCCAGACTTTTCACATTTTATGAAGCCCCAAATTAGGCTCCTATATTTATAGTGTATGGAGCATTCCTAGCCAGCTGAGTGCCACAAAGTCACATGGTCAGCATACGGAGCATAAGTACAAGGTAAGTAGAGCAGCCTGATTTTGTGCTTTGGCAACCTGTGGGTAGCAGGGACCATGTCAGCACTGCAGGCCACTAGGTCCACTTGAAGGCTACTAACCAAAAATGTTAGGGCCTTATTTAAGAAGGGATAGCGTCAGGTAGTGGCTGATTAATGAGAGGTAGCGTCAGGTAGTGACTGGTGAACGCCGGACACGGCACGCAATTACACATTTATCATGCAGAATCTGTTTAGCGACTGGGATAACGCCATGTAGCGTCCGATTCATCATTTTCACAGCCTCAGCGAACAGCGCCGGCGTTCAGCCTTGCACAGCGCCAGGTATGACCTCTCGCTACCTGTCGCTATCATTTACATTTCAATGGACAATACTTTTCTTCTCTTTAAACGGGGTTTATGTTGTTTTTTTTGGGGGGGGGAAATCTCGTTGTGACCTCTTCTGGCATAGAAAAAGCAGTTTTTCCACAAATTTTAAATTTTTATATATTTCTGCAGAAATGACATTACAGGTCTGGCATTAAAGTGTTCATGTTACAATGTTGTTACAATGTAATTCCATATGTTTTCGTTCTTTGTTACTAGTAGATACATGCTTGAAAACAGACTTTAAACACACAGCGTCCGGTGCTCTGGGCTTCAAAGAAGCTTTTTCAGCGCCAGAGTTTTGTGAGGCTGTTTTTATAATGAATATGCTGTGAGTCGGTTGCACTGACCAGTCACTAACATGCACTCCCATACAGCGCTGTACTGATCAAATAGTGACTCCTCACAATGTATTCATCATTACTGCACCTTACTGAACTAGCGACCAATGCCTGCTACAGACACTCATCTGTCGCTACCTGGCGTTAGTGATGAATCAGCCTGACAGTCTTAGTGCCAAAACATTAAAATCCAAAACCTTGGGGGTAAAGGGCATGATCCCTCAAAGTTATAATTAAAGGTCATTTTAGTTTACTCAAAGGGACTGTAAACCCAACTGCAATAGCTCCAATGCCTGTCCTATGTGTCTCCCCTCCATTTTCTGCAGCACATCGTAGCTGTAGCATGGCTCCAAAGTTAGCCCTCTATTCAAAGCCTTGTGCTCTCAGCATGCACAAACACCGCAAGCCACAGTAACTCCGCAGCTTTCTCTTACCACAGCAGAGCATGCTCAATACTCATAAAGCTGCGCCATGACATGCCCTTCCCAGCTATGCCACAACCCATAAATTAAAGCGACGATATCAGTTTTCCCTAGAATACATGAGGTATTTACATACAATCAGATTTCCAGGTACTTTGAAATGCCTTATTTTATACTGTTTCCAAGGAGGTAAAGGTGGGAGAAAGTTAGTGTGTGTCCGGACAGGAACTTTATATAAAAATACTGCAGAGAATAATAATGTATTGTTTAGCTTATTTATACTTTCTAGACTTTGCAAGATACTGTACACTTAATTCAAACAAAAAAGAATGGCTTGGTTTCTTTAACAGGCTATATCCTGAGATGTGACATATTTGTGTTCAGAAAATGTTGGTGCCTGAGGATAGACTCGATCTCCGTTTCAATACGCACAACATTTAACTCTCCCTTGACCACAGGGTCCTGCATATCTGTAAATTGTTAAAAATATAGCAGCAAGTGTATTACTGTAAATCAGGTCTAATGTAACGTAACCTTTTACACCCAGGGATATACATCATGGCAATTACTAACTAATCCTTGCCATCTAGCTTTCAAGCTAGAAACGTTTGCAATTTGTAATGTGAAATTCCCTCGTGCCCCACCCTATGCCAAGATTTTTTTCATTGATGTTAAGGAAGATTGTATTAGTTAAAACAAAATGCTAAGTGCCCTTTTTTACCTAAACAGTAGCCTTCACAGTCCATTAAACATACCTGCTTAAAATAAGCACAAGGGAAACTACACCTTTACCTACCACATACTTCTCTGCTGAATGATACTATCCAGATAGACAGAAAATTTACTTTTGTATAAACTACAAGGAAAATAAGCCAGTCACCCACTTTATTTTTGCAAGGCTGGAATGAGGTAAGCCAGCTTGACTTGCATGTGGGGTTATAAATGCTGCATTGCATTCTGGGTAAGGAATGAAGGTACACTGGTACATATATTACCAGATGTTGACTATAAAACATATTTTATGCAAACATTTCTCAACAGCTAATAAATCAGAGAAACTGGTTTTCTTTTTTTTTATCCAAGGAGACAAAAAAATGAGAACCCTGGAGGAAACACTAAGGAAAAAAAGAAAATATGTATTTTTTGAATGTATGCCCGAGGAAGGTTGATTTTTGTTGAAACATGTTTGTTGAAATGTGTTTACAACTTCAAGGTAATATTATGCGAAGAACATGCCAACAGTTTCAGCCAGGTCTCACCAGTGAAATGAGTGGGCGAAAATCTCATTCTAAATCTTGGCAGGACAGTGCACTTGCAGGTCATTAAATGTCAATTAAACTGTATCTCAATGGTATAGCACCCACCACCCTGTCTCTATGCTGACTGACATTTATGGAAAACGATGAGTGCTTAGGAGCCAGGATATAGGCAATCACTATCTCAAATTCAACTTATAAAATAGAAAAAGGTACAAATATATCTTACTAATATTTTAGTAAACTAAACTAAAATTACAACCTTGAATTACTAAGGTAGTGATGGTAAATTAATTAGATATGAGAGGCCTCAATTGTGGCCTAAAACTTAGCAGTAGGCTACAAGCTACTAAATATTTGACATTTATCCTATATCTTTAGTAACTACCCGATGTTCTTCTAGCCCCCAACATAAAACGCCCCATGTAGCTGTTTGCTAAATTTAAAGTCCCTGCTTCAAAAAAAAAGGATCCACAGCATTCAAATACTTGTGGATTAAACAGCATCCAGCTGATATGATGCACCACTGAAAATGTGTCTTCTGTTATCCAATGACCAGTAGTATCTTTACAAATCTGCTGTATACAGGGGCATGCAAAACTGGACAAAAAACTCAGTATTGCACCTCTCCACGGAAATCTTAAAAGGTGAAAATGTATGTGTTCTAAAGAGAAACCAGACTAATGTGTCATTACAAATGAACCTGTAACCATAGATGCCCTGCTCATAGCTAAAGTCGTGCCAAGCAGAGGTTCCGCTGATGTGGTGTTAGTAGATCCACGTGATTATAAGAAAAGGATTTTCTTATTCATTTTGTTGGTCAAGTCATTGCAGTCAGATATCAGTGGGAGTACTATATAGGGCAGACAAAGTCAAACGTGACAAAGTGAAATGTGAACATAACAGGATTTCACCACTGGGTGAACCAAAAAGGAAAGAACTGGAACTAACTTAAGGGCCATTTGCAACTTATTGTGGCTAATAGCTGTTGATGCTAACTTGTCAGTCTTGTAGAACTTTGCAAAGCTGTGAACCAAGGACCAAGTGGATGCCCTGTATAACTTGTGCACTTTAGCTTGGTGTCAGGAAAGCCCTGGAGGACCCTACTTCCCTTGTGGGACTCCAATTTGCATCCCTAATCTTGTCCAAAGATATTGCAGCCAACAGCTTTTGAAAGAGAATGAAAGGATAAAGCTGAAACCTGACCCTTAGGGTGCTGACTAAAAGACCTGCATCTAAGACAGTCCCAAGACAGACCACAGAAAGAAAACTCTTAGTAAGACTCCAGGATCTTTACACTACTTGAAAAAGGTTTTCCAATATCTGTGGTAGACTTGCACCAAAGAAGCTTTATGAGCACCTAGGAGGGCACATACCACAGCCAGAGAAAGACCCCTTTCTTCTAATACAGTGGCTTCAACAGCCATGCCAGCAAATGCAGAAGCTGTTAGTTAGGGTACCTGAGAGGACCCCTTAAGAGCAGATCTGGGAAAATAGTACCAGATTAACACCATTCCAGGGCCTTCTTGGCCAGTCTGGGCCACCGGTATCCAACCAGATTTTGTGATACATCTTGCACATTGGAGGAAGAGAGGGATATATGTGAACCTGGTTCATTTTCTTCAAAGACCTAACCAGAGCATCCGTTGCTTCCACCAGGGGGTCTTTTTGTCTTTGTAAATTGGGTGTGAACCTTACAACATGATATTCATGTGTAATACCAAGATCTACAGGATCTCATCTTCTGGACTGACCTCCTTGGTATACCATGCACCTTCTAGCTAATTTGGGGAGATTAGAATGCTTCTAACTACCTCCTGTTTTTCTTCTTGAAGGACTTGGAACAGCTGAATGAGCCAAAATATACACTGCCAGGGTATAACTAGTTCATTTTAAAGATACAAACAATATCCACATCTGGAGTCTACCATGGATAGCATAGTGCTGTCAGTGGAGCCTAAGGGGCACTCTTCTCGACTGACCTGCAGTCTATTTAGGAGCTTTGCATTTCTGTTGTCAACAATTGAAATGTGAACTGCAAAAAACACTGGCAATTGTCTCCTCGGCCAATGGTGGATGAGGCTTGTATATGCCATTGCTGCCTTGCTCCTTGTTTCACCCTCGTGACTGTTGTATGCTGCTGCTGTGGCACTGTCCATTTGAGCCTTTACTGAACATTCTTTTTCGGGACTTCTAATAAGATCTAATAAGCCAATAAGATCAGTAATCAGTTCGTATCATTCGTCAAGTATATTGCATACAAGGAATTTAGCTTGACATATAAGGCAAGGCAGTAGGCCTGTCAAAGGTAAATGGATGGAAACAAGATTGTTTAACAAAAACAAAAAAGTTAATATGAATCCAAAATTCACAGGGCATATACTATATGAGTGATTCAGAGCCTCTTGCCAAGAGAATTTCATCCATTGTTCCTGCAAAAATTATTTTTTTGGGCCTTTTTAGTTTTTGTGCAATTCTTCCAAGCCATTTTTGGGTGACCAATTTTTTCAGTTTTTTCCTTTTTCGGGAATTTACTCCAAATAAAAAATCATGTGTATCACCAGTGCTGGCATGATTTTTAACAATTCAAATTATTTTACAGTAAAGTATTGTCGCTTAACCGGCATTCATTAAAGTAGGGAAAGTGACAGCGGGGTTTTTTAATTTTTGCTTGATGTTTTGATGTTCCATGGGCCTCCTTACCAGTTCAAAGTCAAAGTGAAAGAAAAAATAACAAAAACAAAAGATTTCAAAAAATTTTAAAATTCTTTATTAACTATATTAATTATTCTTACTACCAGGCTCCTTTAAA
The DNA here is from genome assembly GCA_027917425.1 of Gastrophryne carolinensis. Taxonomy (NCBI): domain Eukaryota; kingdom Metazoa; phylum Chordata; class Amphibia; order Anura; family Microhylidae; genus Gastrophryne; species Gastrophryne carolinensis. The sequence goes on along the minus strand of CM051235.1, from coordinate 337,072,127 downwards.
TTTATGTTGGCAGGGCATCTAAGTACACTCTGCCAGCATTTAGAAAGAAGGGGAACACAGGTTCCACTCCATCTATCTCGGCTCCCAGCCAGGGACACCCTGATGAGCCGCAGAGGAGCAGCTTTTATACTAAGAGGCGGGGCCTCTCTGGAATCTCCCATATGTCACTGATGACCTCACAAATGGGGAGGGGCCTAGATATGGTTGCACAGGAAAGTCCCCTATATGACATCAGCTATGACATTAGGGAGATTCCATGCAGGCTACCCCAAGTATAAAAGCCGGCTCCCCCAGCCCAAACTTCAGTCCCTAGGAAGTCCAGTGGACCCGTTACCAGTTCACCTGGGTCAGGAGCCAACTTTTCAGGGTGGGAAAGAGGGACAACTTTTAAACTAGGCCACACCCCCTCATTGAGGGATAGATAGGAGACATATTATAACAAAAATAAAAACACTTTGAATAGGCAAATGAATCATTTATTGATGCAGATCGGCATGTTACACCTCAAAGAGGGACAAATGAGAACAACAAGGCACATGGACCCAAAAGAGGGACAGTCCCTCCAAATCAGGGACAGCTGGGAAATATGAACACATGGCTTCTGGTTCCTACGACAGATTGAGATAAAGAATAAATAAAACATCCAAAAAACAGACCACAATGTGCTCAGAGCAACCAATAATAAAACACAGCAATCCTTTAATATTATGACAAGTAAGAGTATTTCACAATTTGTTGCCACTGCTGAAAAGAAGCAGAACTGACAAAAGAAACTGAGTCAAAACTCCTTCTATGAGGGAAATAAGGTCTTTGTCCATGTGAGCATCCTGTCACTATCAATACATCAAATCTTCCAAAGAGCAACCAGGTCTTTGGTGTATACCTTCTCAAATTCCTTAGTTAAATATAAGATCTTCAGACATTAGGAGTCATGCTAAAGATTTGGTGAAGAAAGTTTAAATCTGGGTGCTCGTTTGGGTGTGAATTGTCGTCCACATCTCAGAGAACTTTTTAACTTTAACACACAAGAAAATGCAATAAAAATATTTTGTTCTAATTTTTTTCTGCACATGTGATGGAGCATTTTTACTGGTGAGGAGCATCATTTTTCCAGTGAGGTAAGAATAATTGTTTGGAAACAACAGCACCCTAAAAGGGTATGCAGAAAGAAATAACAAATTCTTTATCACACACCATAGGGTTCTGTAAAAAGACAATTCTGTGAGTACTCACCTGTAGAATTGTTTTTGTTCTTGCATGGCACGGCCTGCTTCAGTATTCATAACAGTTGGGTTATTCCACCACAAGGTGGCGCAGTGTACTGCAGAAGAGCTGTGGCATCTCCCGGCCCCCTATAAAAACGGGATAAACCATGGAGTTGCCAACGTAGACAAGCAGTGAGACCAGAAGCCGGGAGAGAATAAAGGTAAAGGTAACTTGGAACAATCACCATAAAGAGGCAACCAAGAACAACGATAACAAGGGTGGGGTGAAGCAGGCCGTGCCATGCAAGAACAAAAACAATTCTACAGGTGAGTACTCACAGAATTGTCTTTTTCTTATTGCATGGCACGGCCTGCTTCAGTATTCATAACAGTTGGGACATCCAAAAGCAGTGTTCAAAAGTAGGGTGGGATCCCCAATGAGTAACGGCCGGCAGTTCAAGTCACTACCGCCTGAAGTACCTTGCGGCGAAAAGCAGCATCCGCTGAGGCCTTAACATCAACCTTGTAAAACTTGGAAAAAGTATGAACAGAAGACCAAGTAATGGCCTTGCAAACTTGTTCAACAGAAGCTTGGTGCTGAAAAGCCCAAGAGGCACCAATAGCACGAGTGGAATGAGCAGTAACCCTAAAGGGAGGTTCCTTCCCCTTAGAAGAATAGGCTTGTACCACCGCCTGATGGATCCACTTGCTGATAGTGGATTTAGCTGGAGGCAAACCCTTTTTAGGTCCAGAAGTGAAAACAAAAAGAGCATCAGATTTCCTGAAAGGCTCAGTAGCGACCAAATAAAACTTCAGAGCCCTGACCACATCCAAAGAATGCAGTGTCCACTCCTTGGAATTAGCAGGATTAGGACACAAGGAAGACAAAACAATAGGCTTGATTCAGAGAGACACCCAAAAACTTTTGGTTTGTTGCCGACGTCGTAAGATTTTCAAAATTTCCCGCTCTCGCATGAACGTTCGATCGATTCTATGCATGCTTCGTAAACCTTCCGTAGCGCGTCCGTGTGCTCGCATGCCAGAGTACGCAGACGAGGATGTCATTTTCCATCGAAAATGTTCAGATTCATTTTTCCCAACTACCAACGTAGCCTTTCGTTTTTGCCCTTTTCCCATCGTATCCTCACACGAATCCTATCATTTTCCCGCTACATCCTGCTTCATTTTTTCCTAAAGTATCTGTCCAGACGAAATTCTTACGATATTGCGCCTGCGCACTACAAACTTCTGTCATTAAAGTGCTCGCCTACATAATTTCACTTCCATCACTAAACTCACCCTAACCACTTAGCGCTATCCTGCCTTTTCCCTTGAGCTCCCTTAAAGCTCACCCTAACCACTTAGCGCTATCCTGCCTTTTCCCTTGAGCTCCCTTAAAGCTCACCCTAACCACTTCGCGCTATCCTGCCTTTTCCCTTGAGCTCCCTTAAAGCTCACCCTAACCACTTAGCGCTATCCTGCCTTTTCCCTTGAGCTCCCTTAAAGCTCACCCTAACCACTTAGCGCTATCCTGCCTTTTCCCTTGAGCTCCCTTAAAGCTCACCCTAACCACTTCGCGCTATCCTGCCTTTTCCCTTGAGCTCCCTTAAAGCTCACCCTAACCACTTAGCGCTTTGTTTCTTCTTCCATTTTCACACCCTAAAACTTACCCATATCACTTAGCGCCTTGTTTCTTCTTCCATTTTCACACCCTAAAACTTACCCAAATCACTTAGCGCCTTGTTTCTTCTTCCATTTTCACACCCTAAAACTTACCCAAATCACTTTGCGCCTTGTTTCTTCTTCCATTTTAGGTCCCTAAAACTTACCCAAATCACTTAGCGCCTTGTTTCTTCTTCCATTTTAGGTCCCTAAAACTTACCCTAATCACTTAGCGCCTTGTTTCTTCTTCCATTTTCACACCCTAAAACTTACCCAAATCACTTTGCGCCTTGTTTCTTCTTCCATTTTAGGTCCCTAAAACTTACCCAAATCACTTAGCGCCTTGTTTCTTCTTCCATTTTAGGTCCCTAAAACTTACCCTAATCACTTAGCGCCTTGTTTCTTCTTCCATTTTCACACCCTAAAACTTACCCAAATCACTTTGCGCCTTGTTTCTTCTTCCATTTTAGGTCCCTAAAACTTACCCAAATCACTTTGCGCCTTGTTTCTTCTTCCATTTTAGGTCCCTAAAACTTACCCTAATCACTTAGCGCCTTGTTTCTTCTTCCATTTTCACACCCTAAAACTTACCCAAATCACTTTGCGCCTTGTTTCTTCTTCCATTTTAGGTCCCTAAAACTTACCCAAATCACTTTGCACCTTGTTTCTTCTTCCATTTTAGGTCCCTAAAACTTACCCTAATCACTTAGCGCCTTGTTTCTTCTTCCATTTTCACACCCTAAAACTTACCCAAATCACTTCACGGACATCACAATCTTGATTTTCAAATATGTCATTGTCCCCTTGTTTTTTTAAAATGTATGTGTGCAAATAAATGGGACAACATGTTTTTTTGTTTTTTTGGTTTTTTATTGCTCAATTGCCATTTGTTATCAAACTATTTTTGGCAACTTTGGCCCTAAAAAATTTAAAACTATATACAAATTGTTTTTGGTTTACTAAAAATATATACACTGTTTTTTTTTTTTAATTTTAAAACTATATACAATAAAATCTTTGTGAAAAACCATAAAACTATATACAAATACATTTGTTTTATAAAAAATTAAAATATGTACAAATCCAACTATGTACAAATCTACAGGGCCAGGAACCAGGACACTAGTCTTCCTCTTCTGTTGTCCCCAACGTGTCCCGCATCGCCTGCAGATCGGCCACCAACTCAAGGACCCTCCGATTGATATCAGCAAGTCGCTGTCTTGTGGTCCCTGCCAAAAAATCAGAGAATCAAATTATTCGGAGAACAATACATGTTTATCACCTGTGGATTTAATGTATTTTAATAAACAAATTAACTATAATGCACATATGTCATTAATGACAGGAATTAAGGTTAGGAAGTGGCCACAGGTCATTAAGCTAATTCAGTGGCCACAGGACAGTTGTGGTAGGAATTAAGCTAATTCAGTGGCCACAGGACAGTTGGGCAACTAATTAAGCTAATTCAGTGGGCACAGGACAGTTGGGCAACTAATTAAGCTAATTCAGTGGCCACAGGACAGTTGGGCAACTAATTAAGCTAATTCAGTGGCCACAGGACAGTTGGGCAACTAATTAAGCTAATTCAGTGGCCACAGGACAGTTGGGCAACTAATTAAGCTAATTCAGTGGCCACAGGACAGTTGGGCAACTAATTAAGCTAATTCAGTGGGCACAGGACAGTTGGGCAACTAATTAAGCTAATTCAGTGGCCACAGGACAGTTGGGCAACTAATTAAGCTAATTCAGTGGCCACAGGACAGATGGGCAACTAATTAAGCTAATTCAGTGGCCACAGGACAGTTGGACAACTAATTAAGCTAATTCAGTGGCCACAGGACAGTTGGGCAACTAATTAAGCTAATTCAGTGGCCACAGGACAGTTGGGCAACTAATTAAGCTAATTCAGTGGCCACAGGACAGTTGGGCAACTAATTAAGCTAATTCAGTGGACACAGGTCCCTCTTATATTGGCATTGACTAGGGCATCATGTGTTTTGGTGTTCATGGGAATTTAGACCGAAATCTCTATAATGCCATGACTACTTACTTGGTTGGTGGCCGAGAGATGGCTCGTTGGGGACAACACCCTGAGGTCCTGGTTCCTGGCTCTGCTGTGAAGAAGTGCCTGTAGAAACATGGGCCAAATGGTTAGTTTGGATGTCTGATTCCGCAGTCCTCCAATGTTTTTAGCTAAGTCTGGGTCACATCACTCACCTTCTCCAGGGTCTTGTGGGCTCCTATCTGCTGCCTCCTGACCCACTACTTCACCCGCAACCGAAACATCTACAAATACAGAATTAAGGATTCAGTTTGGTGATATCAGGAGCTAGCAATTCTCTGTTTTGGTGTAGACATGAAGAGTGACATACCAGAGGATCCCGCATGCGAGGCAGGGTACGACTCCCTGCCCACGCTGTGCCGCCCCTCCTCTGTGGTAAGGTCCAGGGGCTGGTCTGAGGAGGCCACAGAGGAGGGGTCGGACCGTCGCCCTGGAGATCCACCACCTTCACTCCCAGCTGCAGAATCATGCAGCACTGGTCGGCCTCTGCGCCTCCGGGTGCGGCGAATTCGGTAATCCATTTCCAACACTAGAAAAGAAAAGGCATTCTAAGTAAAGGCCTACCTTCTGTCTTAGTTACATATTGCATGCAATCGCAATGTACTTACTTGGAAAATGGATTCCGAAGAACCTCCGCACCCGGGGCATGTGCAGCCGTTTGAGGTCCGACCAATGCTGCATGATCTGCGTGTGGGTGAAGGTGGTGTTGGTCTGCTGTTGGATGGTCGAGATTATCTTCAGGGCGACGTTGCGTTTTTCAAATGTGTTGGGCAGGTAGTCGTACCTGCGCTCCAGCATGGTCTACAAAACAGAAAGAAAACATCGACTTTACTTCTAAATACCTATCAATATGTGTCAGCAATACATTTTTTGGTGTAATTACATTAACACACACACATTTCTAGGGTTCAGTAATTTCACAATATGGCCTAAATGTTGTTTGGCACGTGTGTTGCGTGCCTTTGGTTGTGCATGTAGTTTATCACATTTTTACCAAAAGCCATTTATTCCTGCGCTTCCTTCACATGTAGAGCAGCATTTCTTAATCTAAGAAAAGTCCATCAAATACACTTACGAGCATGATGATCTCTTCTTGTTGGCGGGTGAAGATAGTGGGTGCCATCTTGCTTCTTGTTCTCGGCAGCAGATAAGTAATGCCCCAGCGCGTTCCGCACGGGCGTGCGAACGTACGTAATGCCTCAGCGGGTTCCGCACGGCCGTGCGAACGTACGTCACACGCTGGCTAGCTTACTTAAAGGTCCCTGCACACACAGCTGATTATTTTCCAAAATCAAAATGGCACCCAAAAAAACTCCTGGCAAAACTGGAAAGGAGCAAACGGGGAAGAAGGCAGCCAAACGGCAGGAGCCTTCCGAAGGGCCCAAAACCAGGTCGCAGCAGCCCAAAGCAAAATTACGGCCTAGTACCAAAACGCCGGCCCAGCCAACTACCAGCTATGGGCAAAAAAAGGAGCAGCCAGGCAAAGCAAAGACACAGGCCACAAAGGCTAGTATGGCTACTGGGCCGAAAACGGGTAAGAGGGTCCGAAGGCCCACCCCACCCTGCCCCACTACAACACCCACAATAGTCCGCAGTAGGTCCCGCAGCCCCCCAAGAGGCCGAACCAGGTCCCACAGCCCCCCTCGAGGCAGAACCAGGTCCCGCAGCCCACATAGACGCCGCAGCAGGCCACGCAGCCCCCCTCGAGGCAGAACCAGGTCCCGCAGCCCCCCTAGACGCCGCAGCAGGCCACGCAGCCCACAAAGAGGCAGAACCAGGTCCCGCAGCCCCCCTAGACGCCGCAGCAGGCCACGCAGCCCACAAAGAGGCAGAACCAGGTCCCCAGGCAGCCCCCCTAGACGCCGAAGCAGGCCACGCAGCCCACAAAGAGGCAGAACCAGGTCCCCAGGCAGCCCCCCTAGACGCCGAAGCAGGGCACGCAGCCTCCCTAGAGGCAGAACCAGGTCCCCAGGCAGCCCCCCTAGACGCCGAAGCAGGCCACGTAGCCCCCCAAGAGCCAGAACCAGGTCCCGCAGCCCCCCAAGAGTGGGCCAAAAAAAAAAACAGAAGAGGGCCGGCCCTGCAAGATCGCCCTCACCCTTGGTCCGCCCTACTACCTCCAAGGGCAGCACTACTTCAGCCTCAGAACGAAACTCTCCTGCTCGCCCACATTTGGCACCGGCACAGGTGGAAAGGCAAGGTTACTATGCCACATCAACACCTGGGACTTCTGTGGCCAGCCAGGCCAGAACACCCAGTCCCTTGCCCAGTCCTGGCCAATCCCCAGGCAGCCACCATTCCCTGCATTATCCCCCACCAGGCAAGGATGTCACCCCATTTGGATGACACCATGGAGGACCCACAACCCAAAACAACAGGGCGCACATTGCGAAGAGGGCAGTTGAGTGGGCGTTTTGGTGAGGGCCAAATTATGGCCTTGGCTAGTGGCCTGACCTTAGTTTATGATGAGCTATATGGGCGCAGATCAAAAAACACCACCAAACAGCGCAGAGCAAACATCTTGGCCGACCTAACCAGACAAGTGAATGCAGCGGGGGAAGAGTTAAAGGATGTTGTACAGATTCAGCGCAAGATATCGGACCTCAAATATGCTGCGCGGAAGAAAGAAAATCAAAGGCGGATTTACAGGTAAAAATGTTAGCTTTAGGATTAGACTTGATGTTGTATTGGCCACCTGGTTCTAAATTAGCCTAACTCTGTTTTGCAGCATGAAAACTGGAGGAGGTTTTCCCTCCAAACTCAAGTTGACCCCGGCTGAGGAGATGATTTTGGGATTGATGCATCCAGTCGCCGTCGAAGGCCACGCGGCCCTAAGGGACACAGATTCACCGACCCGTCCTGCAGGTGAGTAAGATTTATGTGACCTTTACAATTAGTGAGCATGCACAATTAGACAGTAACACATCTGGGAAGCCAGGCACCTAGGTTGTGGCTTGTAGGTGATTTCTGTGTTGGGCCAGGGTGTGGCATGTGTGTGGCCACTTAACTTCTGATTTTTGGGCCACATACAAGACGTGAATGTACATTGAACCCGAGTGTAAAAGTTTGTTGGTTCCCATTAACCTGGCAGTTATGTCTTTACACTCCATGACATCACACACTTCAATCTTGATCTGTTGTGGACTTGTGTGTGAGCTTGGGTTGTTAAAAAATCAACAAACAGGCTTGGTTTGAATTAGGAAAACATACATTGCTAGGCCTCCCAAAAACCAGGTCCCTGCTATGTCCAGGCTGAGTGTGTACACTTAAACCGGACCTTCAGTGTGATTTAATGAAAAGGCCAAAGTCTGCAAAAACAGTTCCCCAGCATGTCAAATTACTATTTATTTCAGTTTTAGTCACTAACTTATTATTCTTTCCAACACTGGCCTGCAACTCTGTCCAGGAATTTAGGATACGTGCGCCGGCATCTTGACTCAGAAGCATCACACTTACTGAGGAGAGAAGAGTGGGATAAGGTACAGGGGGGCGGCTTATAGCTGTTCTTTGCTCAAACAGAGCAGAGCTGGGGTCAGATAACGGTCACCAGTCCAAGAATGCAGAGCAGCACAGTCAGGAGGCACTTCCTGTTTGCAGGCTGCCTGATAAGATGGCGGATTCCATAAGCCGCCATCTTTGATGTTTAAAGGCTCATAACATGCAGTAGATGCATGTAGGAAGATTTGTAATGTGGTCAATCTGTATGTACAGGGTGTGGGAAACATATAAGCTAGACTCTTAATCAGAGTGAAGGTCCGCTTTAATGGCCTATAAGGGATGTGGTCAGCCACAGAACAAGCTGAACTTGAATGTTTGGCTTAGTTGAGTTGAACAATGTTGAAGTAGTTATAGCCAAAAAAATATTAAAGATAATGGCATGGAAATTGAAGCTTATTTGTCACCGTTGTTGTAGTGCCCATGACAGCTTTGACCCGTTAACTAATTCGGCATATGTCTTTTGACCCGTCAACAATGCATAGGTGTGTGTTTACATAGTGTCTTTGCTTCTCATGCAGGCCACCATCATCGCTCAGCTACTGTGGAATCCACTGCCAGTGTGGACATGCCGTCAACTTCCGTGCAGCCTAGGAGGGAGGAACCGATATATTCGGTAAGTTTATTGAGCAAATGTCGGTTAGCCATGTTACTTTGCATGTTACTACTAACAGATTGACATATGTAGTGGGCAAGCTAACATATAATTTGTCTCTGTCCATACAGACCCACACACTAATTAAGCTAATTCAGTGGCCACAGGACAGTTGGGCAACTAATTAAGCTAATTCAGTGGCCACAGGACAGTTGGGCAACTAATTAAGCTAATTCAGTGGCCACAGGACAGTTGGGCAACTAATTAAGCTAATTCAGTGGGCACAGGACAGTTGGGCAACTAATTAAGCTAATTCAGTGGCCACAGGACAGTTGGGCAACTAATTAAGCTAATTCAGTGGCCACAGGACAGATGGGCAACTAATTAAGCTAATTCAGTGGCCACAGGACAGTTGGACAACTAATTAAGCTAATTCAGTGGCCACAGGACAGTTGGGCAACTAATTAAGCTAATTCAGTGGCCACAGGACAGTTGGGCAACTAATTAAGCTAATTCAGTGGCCACAGGACAGTTGGGCAACTAATTAAGCTAATTCAGTGGACACAGGTCCCTCTTATATTGGCATTGACTAGGGCATCATGTGTTTTGGTGTTCATGGGAATTTAGACCGAAATCTCTATAATGCCATGACTACTTACTTGGTTGGTGGCCGAGAGATGGCTCGTTGGGGACAACACCCTGAGGTCCTGGTTCCTGGCTCTGCTGTGAAGAAGTGCCTGTAGAAACATGGGCCAAATGGTTAGTTTGGATGTCTGATTCCGCAGTCCTCCAATGTTTTTAGCTAAGTCTGGGTCACATCACTCACCTTCTCCAGGGTCTTGTGGGCTCCTATCTGCTGCCTCCTGACCCACTACTTCACCCGCAACCGAAACATCTACAAATACAGAATTAAGGATTCAGTTTGGTGATATCAGGAGCTAGCAATTCTCTGTTTTGGTGTAGACATGAAGAGTGACATACCAGAGGATCCCGCATGCGAGGCAGGGTACGACTCCCTGCCCACGCTGTGCCGCCCCTCCTCTGTGGTAAGGTCCAGGGGCTGGTCTGAGGAGGCCACAGAGGAGGGGTCGGACCGTCGCCCTGGAGATCCACCACCTTCACTCCCAGCTGCAGAATCATGCAGCACTGGTCGGCCTCTGCGCCTCCGGGTGCGGCGAATTCGGTAATCCATTTCCAACACTAGAAAAGAAAAGGCATTCTAAGTAAAGGCCTACCTTCTGTCTTAGTTACATATTGCATGCAATCGCAATGTACTTACTTGGAAAATGGATTCCGAAGAACCTCCGCACCCGGGGCATGTGCAGCCGTTTGAGGTCCGACCAATGCTGCATGATCTGCGTGTGGGTGAAGGTGGTGTTGGTCTGCTGTTGGATGGTCGAGATTATCTTCAGGGCGACGTTGCGTTTTTCAAATGTGTTGGGCAGGTAGTCGTACCTGCGCTCCAGCATGGTCTACAAAACAGAAAGAAAACATCGACTTTACTTCTAAATACCTATCAATATGTGTCAGCAATACATTTTTTGGTGTAATTACATTAACACACACACATTTCTAGGGTTCAGTAATTTCACAATATGGCCTAAATGTTGTTTGGCACGTGTGTTGCGTGCCTTTGGTTGTGCATGTAGTTTATCACATTTTTACCAAAAGCCATTTATTCCTGCGCTTCCTTCACATGTAGAGCAGCATTTCTTAATCTAAGAAAAGTCCATCAAATACACTTACGAGCATGATGATCTCTTCTTGTTGGCGGGTGAAGATAGTGGGTGCCATCTTGCTTCTTGTTCTCGGCAGCAGATAAGTAATGCCCCAGCGCGTTCCGCACGGGCGTGCGAACGTACGTAATGCCTCAGCGGGTTCCGCACGGCCGTGCGAACGTACGTCACACGCTGGCTAGCTTACTTAAAGGTCCCTGCACACACAGCTGATTATTTTCCAAAATCAAAATGGCACCCAAAAAAACTCCTGGCAAAACTGGAAAGGAGCAAACGGGGAAGAAGGCAGCCAAACGGCAGGAGCCTTCCGAAGGGCCCAAAACCAGGTCGCAGCAGCCCAAAGCAAAATTACGGCCTAGTACCAAAACGCCGGCCCAGCCAACTACCAGCTATGGGCAAAAAAAGGAGCAGCCAGGCAAAGCAAAGACACAGGCCACAAAGGCTAGTATGGCTACTGGGCCGAAAACGGGTAAGAGGGTCCGAAGGCCCACCCCACCCTGCCCCACTACAACACCCACAATAGTCCGCAGTAGGTCCCGCAGCCCCCCAAGAGGCCGAACCAGGTCCCACAGCCCCCCTCGAGGCAGAACCAGGTCCCGCAGCCCACATAGACGCCGCAGCAGGCCACGCAGCCCCCCTCGAGGCAGAACCAGGTCCCGCAGCCCCCCTAGACGCCGCAGCAGGCCACGCAGCCCACAAAGAGGCAGAACCAGGTCCCGCAGCCCCCCTAGACGCCGCAGCAGGCCACGCAGCCCACAAAGAGGCAGAACCAGGTCCCCAGGCAGCCCCCCTAGACGCCGAAGCAGGCCACGCAGCCCACAAAGAGGCAGAACCAGGTCCCCAGGCAGCCCCCCTAGACGCCGAAGCAGGGCACGCAGCCTCCCTAGAGGCAGAACCAGGTCCCCAGGCAGCCCCCCTAGACGCCGAAGCAGGCCACGTAGCCCCCCAAGAGCCAGAACCAGGTCCCGCAGCCCCCCAAGAGTGGGCCAAAAAAAAAAACAGAAGAGGGCCGGCCCTGCAAGATCGCCCTCACCCTTGGTCCGCCCTACTACCTCCAAGGGCAGCACTACTTCAGCCTCAGAACGAAACTCTCCTGCTCGCCCACATTTGGCACCGGCACAGGTGGAAAGGCAAGGTTACTATGCCACATCAACACCTGGGACTTCTGTGGCCAGCCAGGCCAGAACACCCAGTCCCTTGCCCAGTCCTGGCCAATCCCCAGGCAGCCACCATTCCCTGCATTATCCCCCACCAGGCAAGGATGTCACCCCATTTGGATGACACCATGGAGGACCCACAACCCAAAACAACAGGGCGCACATTGCGAAGAGGGCAGTTGAGTGGGCGTTTTGGTGAGGGCCAAATTATGGCCTTGGCTAGTGGCCTGACCTTAGTTTATGATGAGCTATATGGGCGCAGATCAAAAAACACCACCAAACAGCGCAGAGCAAACATCTTGGCCGACCTAACCAGACAAGTGAATGCAGCGGGGGAAGAGTTAAAGGATGTTGTACAGATTCAGCGCAAGATATCGGACCTCAAATATGCTGCGCGGAAGAAAGAAAATCAAAGGCGGATTTACAGGTAAAAATGTTAGCTTTAGGATTAGACTTGATGTTGTATTGGCCACCTGGTTCTAAATTAGCCTAACTCTGTTTTGCAGCATGAAAACTGGAGGAGGTTTTCCCTCCAAACTCAAGTTGACCCCGGCTGAGGAGATGATTTTGGGATTGATGCATCCAGTCGCCGTCGAAGGCCACGCGGCCCTAAGGGACACAGATTCACCGACCCGTCCTGCAGGTGAGTAAGATTTATGTGACCTTTACAATTAGTGAGCATGCACAATTAGACAGTAACACATCTGGGAAGCCAGGCACCTAGGTTGTGGCTTGTAGGTGATTTCTGTGTTGGGCCAGGGTGTGGCATGTGTGTGGCCACTTAACTTCTGATTTTTGGGCCACATACAAGACGTGAATGTACATTGAACCCGAGTGTAAAAGTTTGTTGGTTCCCATTAACCTGGCAGTTATGTCTTTACACTCCATGACATCACACACTTCAATCTTGATCTGTTGTGGACTTGTGTGTGAGCTTGGGTTGTTAAAAAATCAACAAACAGGCTTGGTTTGAATTAGGAAAACATACATTGCTAGGCCTCCCAAAAACCAGGTCCCTGCTATGTCCAGGCTGAGTGTGTACACTTAAACCGGACCTTCAGTGTGATTTAATGAAAAGGCCAAAGTCTGCAAAAACAGTTCCCCAGCATGTCAAATTACTATTTATTTCAGTTTTAGTCACTAACTTATTATTCTTTCCAACACTGGCCTGCAACTCTGTCCAGGAATTTAGGATACGTGCGCCGGCATCTTGACTCAGAAGCATCACACTTACTGAGGAGAGAAGAGTGGGATAAGGTACAGGGGGGCGGCTTATAGCTGTTCTTTGCTCAAACAGAGCAGAGCTGGGGTCAGATAACGGTCACCAGTCCAAGAATGCAGAGCAGCACAGTCAGGAGGCACTTCCTGTTTGCAGGCTGCCTGATAAGATGGCGGATTCCATAAGCCGCCATCTTTGATGTTTAAAGGCTCATAACATGCAGTAGATGCATGTAGGAAGATTTGTAATGTGGTCAATCTGTATGTACAGGGTGTGGGAAACATATAAGCTAGACTCTTAATCAGAGTGAAGGTCCGCTTTAATGGCCTATAAGGGATGTGGTCAGCCACAGAACAAGCTGAACTTGAATGTTTGGCTTAGTTGAGTTGAACAATGTTGAAGTAGTTATAGCCAAAAAAATATTAAAGATAATGGCATGGAAATTGAAGCTTATTTGTCACCGTTGTTGTAGTGCCCATGACAGCTTTGACCCGTTAACTAATTCGGCATATGTCTTTTGACCCGTCAACAATGCATAGGTGTGTGTTTACATAGTGTCTTTGCTTCTCATGCAGGCCACCATCATCGCTCAGCTACTGTGGAATCCACTGCCAGTGTGGACATGCCGTCAACTTCCGTGCAGCCTAGGAGGGAGGAACCGATATATTCGGTAAGTTTATTGAGCAAATGTCGGTTAGCCATGTTACTTTGCATGTTACTACTAACAGATTGACATATGTAGTGGGCAAGCTAACATATAATTTGTCTCTGTCCATACAGACCCACACACTAATTAAGCTAATTCAGTGGCCACAGGACAGTTGGGCAACTAATTAAGCTAATTCAGTGGCCACAGGACAGTTGGGCAACTAATTAAGCTAATTCAGTGGCCACAGGACAGTTGGGCAACTAATTAAGCTAATTCAGTGGGCACAGGACAGTTGGGCAACTAATTAAGCTAATTCAGTGGCCACAGGACAGTTGGGCAACTAATTAAGCTAATTCAGTGGCCACAGGACAGATGGGCAACTAATTAAGCTAATTCAGTGGCCACAGGACAGTTGGACAACTAATTAAGCTAATTCAGTGGCCACAGGACAGTTGGGCAACTAATTAAGCTAATTCAGTGGCCACAGGACAGTTGGGCAACTAATTAAGCTAATTCAGTGGCCACAGGACAGTTGGGCAACTAATTAAGCTAATTCAGTGGACACAGGTCCCTCTTATATTGGCATTGACTAGGGCATCATGTGTTTTGGTGTTCATGGGAATTTAGACCGAAATCTGTATAATGCCATGACTACTTACTTGGTTGGTGGCCGAGAGATGGCTCGTTGGGGACAACACCCTGAGGTCCTGGTTCCTGGCTCTGCTGTGAAGAAGTGCCTGTAGAAACATGGGCCAAATGGTTAGTTTGGATGTCTGATTCCGCAGTCCTCCAATGTTTTTAGCTAAGTCTGGGTCACATCACTCACCTTCTCCAGGGTCTTGTGGGCTCCTATCTGCTGCCTCCTGACCCACTACTTCACCCGCAACCGAAACATCTACAAATACAGAATTAAGGATTCAGTTTGGTGATATCAGGAGCTAGCAATTCTCTGTTTTGGTGTAGACATGAAGAGTGACATACCAGAGGATCCCGCATGCGAGGCAGGGTACGACTCCCTGCCCACGCTGTGCCGCCCCTCCTCTGTGGTAAGGTCCAGGGGCTGGTCTGAGGAGGCCACAGAGGAGGGGTCGGACCGTCGCCCTGGAGATCCACCACCTTCACTCCCAGCTGCAGAATCATGCAGCACTGGTCGGCCTCTGCGCCTCCGGGTGCGGCGAATTCGGTAATCCATTTCCAACACTAGAAAAGAAAAGGCATTCTAAGTAAAGGCCTACCTTCTGTCTTAGTTACATATTGCATGCAATCGCAATGTACTTACTTGGAAAATGGATTCCGAAGAACCTCCGCACCCGGGGCATGTGCAGCCGTTTGAGGTCCGACCAATGCTGCATGATCTGCGTGTGGGTGAAGGTGGTGTTGGTCTGCTGTTGGATGGTCGAGATTATCTTCAGGGCGACGTTGCGTTTTTCAAATGTGTTGGGCAGGTAGTCGTACCTGCGCTCCAGCATGGTCTACAAAACAGAAAGAAAACATCGACTTTACTTCTAAATACCTATCAATATGTGTCAGCAATACATTTTTTGGTGTAATTACATTAACACACACACATTTCTAGGGTTCAGTAATTTCACAATATGGCCTAAATGTTGTTTGGCACGTGTGTTGCGTGCCTTTGGTTGTGCATGTAGTTTATCACATTTTTACCAAAAGCCATTTATTCCTGCGCTTCCTTCACATGTAGAGCAGCATTTCTTAATCTAAGAAAAGTCCATCAAATACACTTACGAGCATGATGATCTCTTCTTGTTGGCGGGTGAAGATAGTGGGTGCCATCTTGCTTCTTGTTCTCGGCAGCAGATAAGTAATGCCCCAGCGCGTTCCGCACGGGCGTGCGAACGTACGTAATGCCTCAGCGGGTTCCGCACGGCCGTGCGAACGTACGTCACACGCTGGCTAGCTTACTTAAAGGTCCCTGCACACACAGCTGATTATTTTCCAAAATCAAAATGGCACCCAAAAAAACTCCTGGCAAAACTGGAAAGGAGCAAACGGGGAAGAAGGCAGCCAAACGGCAGGAGCCTTCCGAAGGGCCCAAAACCAGGTCGCAGCAGCCCAAAGCAAAATTACGGCCTAGTACCAAAACGCCGGCCCAGCCAACTACCAGCTATGGGCAAAAAAAGGAGCAGCCAGGCAAAGCAAAGACACAGGCCACAAAGGCTAGTATGGCTACTGGGCCGAAAACGGGTAAGAGGGTCCGAAGGCCCACCCCACCCTGCCCCACTACAACACCCACAATAGTCCGCAGTAGGTCCCGCAGCCCCCCAAGAGGCCGAACCAGGTCCCACAGCCCCCCTCGAGGCAGAACCAGGTCCCGCAGCCCACATAGACGCCGCAGCAGGCCACGCAGCCCCCCTCGAGGCAGAACCAGGTCCCGCAGCCCCCCTAGACGCCGCAGCAGGCCACGCAGCCCACAAAGAGGCAGAACCAGGTCCCGCAGCCCCCCTAGACGCCGCAGCAGGCCACGCAGCCCACAAAGAGGCAGAACCAGGTCCCCAGGCAGCCCCCCTAGACGCCGAAGCAGGCCACGCAGCCCACAAAGAGGCAGAACCAGGTCCCCAGGCAGCCCCCCTAGACGCCGAAGCAGGGCACGCAGCCTCCCTAGAGGCAGAACCAGGTCCCCAGGCAGCCCCCCTAGACGCCGAAGCAGGCCACGTAGCCCCCCAAGAGCCAGAACCAGGTCCCGCAGCCCCCCAAGAGTGGGCCAAAAAAAAAAACAGAAGAGGGCCGGCCCTGCAAGATCGCCCTCACCCTTGGTCCGCCCTACTACCTCCAAGGGCAGCACTACTTCAGCCTCAGAACGAAACTCTCCTGCTCGCCCACATTTGGCACCGGCACAGGTGGAAAGGCAAGGTTACTATGCCACATCAACACCTGGGACTTCTGTGGCCAGCCAGGCCAGAACACCCAGTCCCTTGCCCAGTCCTGGCCAATCCCCAGGCAGCCACCATTCCCTGCATTATCCCCCACCAGGCAAGGATGTCACCCCATTTGGATGACACCATGGAGGACCCACAACCCAAAACAACAGGGCGCACATTGCGAAGAGGGCAGTTGAGTGGGCGTTTTGGTGAGGGCCAAATTATGGCCTTGGCTAGTGGCCTGACCTTAGTTTATGATGAGCTATATGGGCGCAGATCAAAAAACACCACCAAACAGCGCAGAGCAAACATCTTGGCCGACCTAACCAGACAAGTGAATGCAGCGGGGGAAGAGTTAAAGGATGTTGTACAGATTCAGCGCAAGATATCGGACCTCAAATATGCTGCGCGGAAGAAAGAAAATCAAAGGCGGATTTACAGGTAAAAATGTTAGCTTTAGGATTAGACTTGATGTTGTATTGGCCACCTGGTTCTAAATTAGCCTAACTCTGTTTTGCAGCATGAAAACTGGAGGAGGTTTTCCCTCCAAACTCAAGTTGACCCCGGCTGAGGAGATGATTTTGGGATTGATGCATCCAGTCGCCGTCGAAGGCCACGCGGCCCTAAGGGACACAGATTCACCGACCCGTCCTGCAGGTGAGTAAGATTTATGTGACCTTTACAATTAGTGAGCATGCACAATTAGACAGTAACACATCTGGGAAGCCAGGCACCTAGGTTGTGGCTTGTAGGTGATTTCTGTGTTGGGCCAGGGTGTGGCATGTGTGTGGCCACTTAACTTCTGATTTTTGGGCCACATACAAGACGTGAATGTACATTGAACCCGAGTGTAAAAGTTTGTTGGTTCCCATTAACCTGGCAGTTATGTCTTTACACTCCATGACATCACACACTTCAATCTTGATCTGTTGTGGACTTGTGTGTGAGCTTGGGTTGTTAAAAAATCAACAAACAGGCTTGGTTTGAATTAGGAAAACATACATTGCTAGGCCTCCCAAAAACCAGGTCCCTGCTATGTCCAGGCTGAGTGTGTACACTTAAACCGGACCTTCAGTGTGATTTAATGAAAAGGCCAAAGTCTGCAAAAACAGTTCCCCAGCATGTCAAATTACTATTTATTTCAGTTTTAGTCACTAACTTATTATTCTTTCCAACACTGGCCTGCAACTCTGTCCAGGAATTTAGGATACGTGCGCCGGCATCTTGACTCAGAAGCATCACACTTACTGAGGAGAGAAGAGTGGGATAAGGTACAGGGGGGCGGCTTATAGCTGTTCTTTGCTCAAACAGAGCAGAGCTGGGGTCAGATAACGGTCACCAGTCCAAGAATGCAGAGCAGCACAGTCAGGAGGCACTTCCTGTTTGCAGGCTGCCTGATAAGATGGCGGATTCCATAAGCCGCCATCTTTGATGTTTAAAGGCTCATAACATGCAGTAGATGCATGTAGGAAGATTTGTAATGTGGTCAATCTGTATGTACAGGGTGTGGGAAACATATAAGCTAGACTCTTAATCAGAGTGAAGGTCCGCTTTAATGGCCTATAAGGGATGTGGTCAGCCACAGAACAAGCTGAACTTGAATGTTTGGCTTAGTTGAGTTGAACAATGTTGAAGTAGTTATAGCCAAAAAAATATTAAAGATAATGGCATGGAAATTGAAGCTTATTTGTCACCGTTGTTGTAGTGCCCATGACAGCTTTGACCCGTTAACTAATTCGGCATATGTCTTTTGACCCGTCAACAATGCATAGGTGTGTGTTTACATAGTGTCTTTGCTTCTCATGCAGGCCACCATCATCGCTCAGCTACTGTGGAATCCACTGCCAGTGTGGACATGCCGTCAACTTCCGTGCAGCCTAGGAGGGAGGAACCGATATATTCGGTAAGTTTATTGAGCAAATGTCGGTTAGCCATGTTACTTTGCATGTTACTACTAACAGATTGACATATGTAGTGGGCAAGCTAACATATAATTTGTCTCTGTCCATACAGACCCACACACTCATGGATGAAATCCAGGAGCTGGAGGAGGATGGATCCTTTATGTGCCCTTCTGAAGATCTACCATCATGTGCAGCCACCAGAATCTGCAACTGGTCCAAAATGTTTCACCACAAACTCCGCAGCAGCAGAGGGAAGCTGGCTGCATGGTGGCTGCACATGATGGCCAGCATGCACAGACTGACAGTCAAGTCCCCAGTGTTGTCTCTGCTGTTGAGGATAGTGAAAGCATGCCTGTGTCTGTTGAGGGGCCCAGACCAACATCATCGGCACGACCCCGAACCAGGGGATTGGGGATTGGGGAGGCGGAATCCGCTACGGCGCAACCAGGGGAGGGGCATGGCAATTTTGGACGCATGGCACCACGAGAGGGTTACCTTCCAGCACCAAAACCAAAGAAACCGAGAGGCACTGCATGGCCGGATCGAGACCCTAAATACGACATTACAGGCTGTGCAGACCGAATTGCGGACCCTCAACAGCCACATGGAGACTGCCAACAATGACAACCGTGCCTACAGGGGTGAAATGGTAAATATCATGCACAACATTTTGGACCAGTTGCAGATTCAGAATGCCACACAGGCCCACGTTAGGTCCAATCAGCAAGGGCCACCACCTGGGTACTATGGCCATCACCCATATTAATGTCTCCACACCATGAATCTGTACAACATCTTTGCTCTTAATCCCCCCTGTATTGACTTGTCTGGTGAGGCAAACCAAGATACCCTTGGTGTATGCCTTGGGTTGTGTGTTTTTGATTTGCGCCCATATAGCTCCTTAGAGTGGTGAGGTAGGCCACTAGCCAAGGCCATATCTGAATCCTCACTGAACGTGCCACTCAAGCTTCTACACCTGTACCAGGTTTACACCTGTGGCAGGGGCAAATGTGGCCAACCAGGATTTTTTTTTGATTTAATTATTGCCATGGTTGATCTAACCATTAATCCTTTGTGGTTACATATATTTTGTGAGTGAGCAGCAACTCCAAGTTTGAGCTATTATTTTTAAAAAATAAACAGTTAAAGACACCTGTGGCTCATAAATTTTATTGTCTCTTTTTTGGGTGTCACAGAGAAATATATACTTGGACATTCACACAGTTCACACATCCAAAAAAGAGAGTTGGAAAGCATTAGGCCTGTGGTGAGTAATTACTTCATTACTTAGTTTAACACCACAAACATAACGAAACATACACAAAGGGAAAGAAAACTAAATCAACAACACAATGTTAAACAAAGGCCAATACAGGTTACATTAAGCAAAATGGGTCGCGATCAAATTAGTCCGCACACTTTGGCCGGACACACTACTGTGTGTGTCCAGAAATGAGTCCTCCTGGTCTTCGCTGGGTGGAGAGGGAGCCAAATCTACATACCGGGGGACCCGTTGTGAAATTGCAAAATTGTGCAGAACAGCACAGGCCATTATTATGTCTATGACCTTTTTCGGATCATATTGCAGGGCGCCCCCGGTATGATCCAAACAACGAAACCTAGTCTTCAAAAGACCAAAGGCCCTCTCTACCACAGCCCTGGTCTTGCGGTGCGCACAGTTGTAGGCATCCTGGGAGGCATCCTGGGGCCGGAGTACTGGCGTCAAGAGCCACGGCAGCAGCGGGTATCCTGAATCACCTTATACATAAGATTAGGAAAAAAAACATGTAAGACCATCAAGGCACCAGCAACATCAATAGGAGGCTATTTGTCAATTGTGTGATCAACATGAGGCAACATTTGCCACTGTCCCAGTCCCAAACTAAACATATGTCCTAGAGGTTTACAAAAGGACAACATACAAAGAGGGAGGATGATGGACAATCATACATAAGGATCCCAGCTCTGGGTTTCCAAGTGTGCTTAGGATGTAGGTTTGGCTGACCCCTTATATGCTTTGTGTGAGACCAAAACAGCAGAAACACGCCACATGCACTTTATCCCGCTCTACTCTCGTGTGGAAGTGCAAACCAGCTAAGCAAAGATGGGTCCTAAACTATGCTCAAGTTAAGTGCACGATTCCACACGAGGGTGGTGTAAGAGGGATTATTAAATTAGACAAACAGATAATTTATAATGTGGCTAATGCAGGCCAAACTTGGCGAAACGCTTGGTTGGTTAATAACTAACATTCAAGTGTGGTT
This sequence comes from Gastrophryne carolinensis, assembly GCA_027917425.1. Lineage (NCBI taxonomy): Eukaryota > Metazoa > Chordata > Amphibia > Anura > Microhylidae > Gastrophryne > Gastrophryne carolinensis. Next base: position 337,051,300 of record CM051235.1, on the reverse strand, counting down.
TCACATGGCCAGAAGGTTGTTTAAGGTGTAAGTTTTGCAGACATTACTGCAAAATGCTAATTAAAAACAAACATCCACAACTACATTATGTGGTTTATGTTAACTTACCAAGGAGCCATGCACCGGAAAATTCCCCAGACTCAAACCGTCGGTACAATCCTGATCGTCTAAGGATGTACGCATCATGGGCTGAGCCTGGGTAGCCGGCGAGGACGCTAAGGAACCGCATGTCCGGGCCCACCACTGCCTGCACATTCAAGGAGTGGCCCATTTTGCGGTTCCTGGTAAAAAAGGAAGACAATAAAACATTAGGAAGGCATTTTGAAAAATTAACACACACATTTCGATAAGGAGGGACCATTACAAGGAGGGACCATTACAAGGAGGGAGCATTACAAGGTGGGACCATTAAAAGGAGGGACCTTTACAAGGTGGGACCATTACAAGGAGGGAGCCTTACAAGGTGTGACCATTACAAGGAGGGACCATTTCAAGGAGGGAACATTACAAGGAGGGACCATTACAAGGAGGGACCATTACAAGGAGGGAGCATTACAAGGTGGGACCATTAAAAGGAGGGACCTTTACAAGGTGGGACCATTACAAGGAGGGAGCATTACAAGGTGTGACCATTACAAGGAGGGACCATTTCAAGGAGGGAACATTACAAGGAGGGACCATTACAAGGAGGGACCATTACAAGGAGGGATCATTACAAGGTGGGACCATTAAAAGGAGGGACCTTTACAAGGTGGGACCATTACAAGGAGGGAGCATTACAAGGTGTGACCATTACAAGGAGGGACCATTTCAAGGAGGGACCATTACAAGGAGGGACCATTACAAGGAGGGTTAACCTAAAATTGTAAAAAAAAAAAAAAACAATGACTTACCTGTATATGTACTCGTCGGCAGCCGGAGGCACCAGGGCGACGTGGGTACAGTCAATGGCACCAATGACGTTGGGCATGTCGGCGATATTATAAAAACCAAGCTTAATGGCGTTTCTGGCTACCATATCATCTGGGAAAAAAATATATTTGGGGGTTAGGGTAGCCATGCCTTCCAAAAAATGTGATAGTGCGCGGCTCAGCGTAGGCTGTGAGATCCCCACGGAGAGGGCACCCAGCCTCTGGAACGAGCCATTCGCCAAAAATTGCAGGCAGCCAAGCATCTTGGTCATACCTGAAATTGCTTGCCCCTTCCTTGTGGTGCGGGCTAACCATGGCCGCAGCTCACTATACAATTTATGGAGGGAAGCGCGATTAAGCCTGGTCAGCTCGAACAGCTCAACGTCATGCATGCCATTGATGTTCATGCGTCGCCGCCGGTGCAATCTGGCCTCTGACCTCAGGATCACATCAATGCCAAACAGAAGAAGAGCTTGATGCTCTTCAAAGTCACTCTCCATCACGCTTGGCTGCCTAGTCCCGAGGTCAAAAAGGTGCCGTAAGACGCTCGACAAGGAAATGACTATATGGGCGTCGGAATACTTGCCAATCAGCTCTCTGAATTAATCGCCAGCCCATTGCAATGACGTAAATGATTGGACCGATCGAAACATTTACGATTTCGAAGGAAAAAAGTCCTGAAGTTGCGTAAAACCACAAAATTAAATTCGATGGACGAACGAACATATACGTCTATGTTCGAACGTTCGTGCGAGTCGAAAATGCCCAAAAAAAAAGGAAAAAATGACAAACACCCAACAAAACTTTCGATTGCAAATACGAACATAATGACATTTGGGATTTTGAATCGAGCCTAATGTCCTGATTGAGATGAAAGGCAGACACAACCTTAGGCAAGAAATCCGGCTTAAGCTGAAACACCTACTTATTCTGATGCCTCTCAAAATAAGGAGGTTTGATGGAAAGCGCCGCCAGTTCAGAAACTCGCCTGACAGAAGTGATAGCCACCAAAAAGGCTACCTTAAGAGTCAGAACAGGCAAGGCAGCCCCACGAATAGGCTCAAAGGGAGGACCCTGCAGAGCAGACAACACCAGATTCAAGTCCCAGACTGGAAGCATCTGCTTATGAGGTGGACACACATGAGTAACACCCTGGAAAAAGGTTTTAACCAACCGGTGATTGGCAAAGGATCTTTGGAAAAAAATTGTCAGAGCTGAAACATGGCCCTTGAGGGTACTAAGTTGAAGGCCGGAATCCAAACCATGTTGCAAAAATTCCAAATTCCAGGGATGGAAAAAACCCGACAGGGAAGAGACTTGGACTCACACCAGGCAATGTAAGCATGCCAGACCTTGTAATAGATAAAGGACGAGGACTTCTTCCTAGCCCGAATCATGGTATCCACAACAGAGGCAGGCAACCCCTTTTCCATCAAGATGGAGGTTTCAGCAGCCAAGCGGTTAAAGCCAGCGTTTGTAAATTGGGATGGCGTAGCTGCCCCTGAGTGAGAAGATCTGGATTCTTGGGCAAGACGTACTGATCTACTGCCAACTGCATGACGTCTGCGAACCACACCCTTCTTGACCAACAGGGGGCCACCAGGATGGCTGGCACCCCCTCCTGGGCTATCTTGCACATGACCCTGCCCAGTAGAGGGAACGGAGGGAACACATAGAGAAGCCGAAACTCCGTCCAAGGCATTGCCAGTGCATCCGTGGCGAAGGCCAGAGGATCCTGTGACAGGGAGACAAACTTGGGAAGTTTGTGATTGTGACGGGAAGCAAACAGGTCCACATCCGGCTGACCCCAGCGGTGACACAGGGAGAGAAACACCTGGTTGTTGAGGGACCATTCCCCCAGACGAGACGTCTCCCTGCTCAGGGAGTCCGCCACCTGGTTCTCCACCCCCGGAATGTAGACCGCTGAGATGCAGGGAACATTCTGTTCCGCCCAAGACAGTATCAGGGACACTTCCTTGAAGGCTCGCTTGCTCCGAGTCCCTCCCTGATGGTTGATGTAGGCAACCGCCGTCTGGTTGTCTGAGCTAGTCTGAACAGCCCGACCCCGAAGGTGTGTGGTCAGCTGAGAAAGAACCAACCGGATCGCCCTCAGTTCCAGTACATTGATGGGAGCATGGGCCTCCTGGGGGCCCCACCGACCCTGGAACTTCAGAGACTTCCAAAAGCCCCCGCAGCCTGTCAGACTGGCATCTGTGGTGACCGTCTCCTAGCAGGGGGGTAGGAAAGTCCTGCCCACCAGAAGGTTCCTTGAGTCCAGCCACCACGAAAGGGACTAACTGGCCAAAGGAGACAGAGCAAATTCCTGATCCAGGGACACAGGGTCCCGATCCCAGATTGACAAGAGGTGCAACTGAAGAGGTCTCATGTGAAACTGAGCAAAGGGGAACCGCCTCGAAGCAGGACACCATCAGGCTCACCAACTGCATCCCCTGACGGATGGAGGGATGAGGACACAAGAGCAGAGCCTGTGCCTGCTTCTGAAGGCCTCCACCTTCTGCTGAGGAAGGAACACCTTGACCTGAGAGGTATCCAGTGTCATGCCCAGAAAGGACCTCACCAAGGACGGGGACAGTGAAGACTTGGGATAGTTGACCACCCAGCCGAAGGACTCCAGAGTGGATGTCACCACCCGGGTGTCCTGCTCGGCCTGATGAAAGGACTGGGCCACAATAAGGATGTCGTCCAGGTAAGGAAGGATGCGAATGCCCTGGTTCTGTAGCAGAGCCATCACCTTGGTGAACACCCGAGGCGCCAAGGTGATACCAAAGGGTAAAGTTACAAAATGGTAATGCTGATCCTCCACCGCGAACCTCGGAAATCTCTGATGACCTGGGAAGATAGGCACATGAAGATAAGCATCCTTGATGTCCACGGTGGTCATGAAGTCGCCCGGGCGAAGGGTACTGATAGCCGAGCGTAGCATCTCCATGCGAAAATGCTTGAATCTGACAAACTTGTTGAGGCCCTTCAAGTCCAGGATGGGCCTCAGAGAGCCGTCCTTTTTGGGGACCGTGAAAAGATTGGAATAGTACCCCTGACCCTTTTCTTGAGGAGGCACCAGACAAATGACCCCTGACTCCAGCAGGCATTGAACCACCGAAAGCAACCCTGGAGCTGACAGGGGGTTTAAAGACATCCGGGATCTGATGAATCTTGGGGGGGGGCGGCCAGGCTGCAAACTCTATCTTGTAACCGGAGGACACCACCTCCTGAATCCACCGAAGCCGTCCCCCCACCTGGATGGGTGAGGGCGCCCCATCATGCCTGAGGGGCCTTGGGAGAGGATTTGGGCTTGGAACCCCAGGAGAGACCGGGAAGACCACGGGATCTGCCATGGCCCCAAGAATCTCTGCGGCTACCTGAGAAGAGGGAGCCATGACCTCCTCTGGGAGTATGAAGGGAGGTGAGGGAGACAGAGGTCCCCCGAAAGGGCTGGGGCTGCCTCCTACGTTGAGGCAGTCTGCCCTCCTTGGCTAAAACATCAAGCCACTCACCGAAGAGCCGCAGCCCTGCAAAGGGGAGCCCAGTGAGAGCCTTCTTAGCAGCAGCGTCAGCTGCCCACTGACGCAACCAAACAGAGCGGCGCATAGCCACCAAAAGAGCAGAGGCCCTACCGCCCAGCCTCACAGCATCATCCATGGCAGTAAGGATAAATGCAACAACATCAGAGCAAAGCAAGAGGGCCCTATAATCCTCCCTCCTCCTACCAGCCATAGCGCCATCACAAAGACGCTTGAGCAGTTTCTTAAGGGCAATAACTGTAAACCCCCACACAAGTAAAAGCATGGCAGGCCAGGTGATCCATGCGCCAGTCCTCGCTATAGTGTCAGTGTGGTAGTGTCAGGGGAAGGCATGACCGAGGTATTGGACAGACCTAGCACGGGAGCGTCCACCTCAGGGGGACATGACCACCGCTTTACTAGATCAGCAGGAAAGGGATATCTCCTATCCAAGCCCTTGGGCACAGCGGGCAGCCTGTTAGGACGTTCCCACTCCTTAAGCACCATAGTAGTGAAATGTCCCTGCTCAGGGAACTCAAGACGCTGTTTATCAGGGCGAAAGAGCTCACCTTGCTTTTTCTTAGCCACCTCAGGGAGAGCAATGTGCAAAATTTAAAAAATGTGAGACATCGGATTATCAGTGTCTTCAGGGTACCATGATTCCTCCCCAGACGCAGACCCAGGGTCACTGCCACAACCCTCCTGTTGGTCCCCAGAGGAGTCAGAGTCCTGGAACAGTTCCCTTTCCTCTAGGGAAAAACGTCCACCAGTGGCATAAAACTCCTCATACTCCTCTGTGGAGCGTGAGGGAGTGGAAGTCAGGTGCCGCTTCTTGCCAGAGGCCTTCCTAGGAACAGGCCTGGCAAGCTGCCTCTCAATGTTGGCCACACGAAGTGCCAGATCAGACTGTGACCCCCTGCTATTATCCCCCTCACTGGGGGCCAATTGCAGGAGTGGGGGGATAGGCGACCCCGAAGGGGGGCGCAGATCTGGGAAGCGATGCAGGCAAACCAGATTGGAGTGCAAGGACACTTTGGGCGCACGGCACGCACACCCTGACACTGTCACTCACAGGGGATACCCCACACATGGCACACAGCCGGGTTTGCCCTGAAGGACCCCCAAGCACGCTATCCCCAGAAGCCTCCATATGGTGATTAATACGGGTGCAATAGGCCAGCACTGGGTAAAGGCTAATACAAAAGCCACCCGGGATGCCCTCCCACGGGATGCCCCCAGAAGTCAGTAAAGGGGGGGATGAGGGGGAGAAAGGAGTAGAGCCAGGAGAAACCGCAACCCACTGGTATCCCGCCTGAAAAACATAAGTAAAAACGACACATGAGCATCCCGCAGCACATGCACCACAAGACCAATAAAAAAAACCCAAGGGGGACTCACGGACCAAGGAAATCGCAGGATCACCAACAGGTAATAGCGCCACCCGCCATGGAGCGCAGTACAAAGCGGCGCGGCGGCTAAAAAAACACCAAAAACACACTGTAAACAGCAAAATACACCACAACTAACACCACTCGCCACTACCACCCGCCCCCCGGAACAAAAGCCAGAGGGGGGAGAGACGAAAGACAGCGGTGAGTATCCGGGCCGGGGGGGACCCCTGAAGGAAAGAAGCAAAACACTCACCCCCTCAGAAGCCAGGACAGGAACTCCGAATCCCTAGTAGGCTCACCATAAAGCCTATGGCCGGCTACCCTTTGTGGAACAGGGTCTGCGGCTAGGAGCAGCACTCCTGGAGCACTTGACCCTAATGCTCTTCTACCCTCACCCGATCTGTCAGCCAAGACTGGGAGGCAGAGAGGCTTCAGAAATGGGTGGAAATAGACTTGCAGGGCAGCAGGCTTGGTTGCCCCGCTCACCTGCGCACAGAGAAAGAGCCATCTTCTATCTTCGCAGTTTCACTGCAGAGGAAACACTGGGAACTCTATGGTTAATCATGTTTTTATAGGGGGCCAAGAGATGCCACAGCTCTTCTGCAGTACACTGCGCCACCTTGTGACGGAATAACCCAACTGTTATGAATACTGAAGCAGGCCGTGCCATGCAATAAGAAAAATGCCCCATCACATGTGCAGGTGATGTTTTGTAGGAACATTTTACACTTTGTGTTTTAAATTTAAAAATCTCACGAGATGCAGGCTCAGAATTCTCACCAAAATGTGCATATATTTATATATGTATTTGAACTTTCTTCACTAAATAATTTGCATGACCCCCACAGATAGAAGTCATTAATGTAGATAACCCACATCACTTTCCTGCTAACCACTGTGTGATTCCAGAAGACAAAAATAATAACGCAGAACAAAAAAATAGTCCACAAAATTTTTTTTAAAATAACCCTCCACATGCTGTTACTTTTGATCAACAGGGTATGGATCCTTATAGGTCACATTTTCTAGATCCTTAATGTAAAGCCAACATTTTATCTCCACCCTTATCCTTTAGATTGTAAGCCCACAAGGGAAGGGCTCTCACTCTTAAACTTTTAAATCAATTTTCTGGCAGCTTACCTGATGGAGTGTCCATCCTATGCTGCCCCTTTGCTCTGCTCACTAAAAGGAAGAGGAATTTAATCTTCCTCTGCCTCCAGTGCCTCCCCCATGATCCTGACCACAAATACAATCCTGGAGCTCATATAAAGTTGACTCCCGTTCTCTTAGTGATGGTCTACAAAGGAGTCCTCTAGAGTCTAGAGCAGTGATTCTCAACCTTTCTAATGCCGTGACCCCGCAATACAGTTCCTCATGTTGCGGTGACCCCAAACCAAAAATAATTTTGGTGGCTACTTCAAAACTGAAATTTTGCTACAGTTATGATTCGGAATGTAAATACCTCATATGCATTATGTATTCTCATTGCTACAAATCAAACATAATTTAAACATAGTGATTCATCACAAAAACAATATTTAATTATATGTTGAGAAATATTTATTACTAATTCCAATAAATAACATTTCACCATGGCATAGCATGGGTTTAAACATAACAACAATTCCAAATGAATAACATTTCACCATGGCATAGCATGGGTTTAAATATAACAACATGCACGCAGGCATTCAGGTAGGAACACGCATCCGGCGTGCGTTCCAGCTGAATAGCGCTGTTGCCGATGGTAGCGCAACTTCTCAGCGGCTTTCCGATGGCTTTAGGCGACCCCTGTGTTTTGGTCGGTCGACCCCCGCCGGGGTAGCGACCCACAGGTTGAGAACCGCTGGTCTGGAGGTCTCCTTTCTAGACCAGCGGTTCTAAACCTTTTATGCCTAGAATCTAGACCAGCCTTGTTATCAGAGTCGTATATAGGCTTTTTGGCACACAGGGAAAAGATTCAAACTGGTGCCCCTTCCCCTTCCCCTCCTTTCATGCCAGTGGCTTTTTTTGAGAATAGGGGTAAAAATAATTACCTTGTCCAGGGGTGTAGCTAGGTGGGGCGGGGGTGGTTGGGGCACATGCCCCAGGTGCAGCAGGTCAGGGGGGCGCCAAAGGGGGGCCTGAGAACATGTGGGGGCGTCATTTTGGTTCTTTGTCCTGGGTGCCAGAGTCCTAGCTACACCTCTGCCTTGTGCCTGCAGCAGCTAGGAACTGTTGCATGACAGAAGTGAATCTAGGACCTGCCATGGCCAATAACGTTGCAGAGTGTGAGTGCTGGGTGTAGCAGAGTCAAATCAAGATAGACATTTGTGGTGTAACTGGAACCTGAGTACAGTAAGAGAAGGTTACTTTACATGGTGGATAAAAGACAGGAAAAAGAAGTCATAGAAATCACCTCAAGATACAGGAAACACAACATGCAGCAGAGAATGTACAACAGATACTACATATGGTATATGTAACAGCACCATCTACTGTCATAAATGTAAACTGCATCAAGCCAGCAATATAGGTGCAATATAGAGACAAGCTGTACGCTCTTGCACAGTGTCCCCAGCAAATAACTAAGCCAAAGTATTTTTTCCCAATTCTCAGAATTGCTCAGGGGGAGCAAACTGGGTGGGGAAGGCTGGTTAGGAAAGACTGGGAGCCTTTATTTTACTTTCAACAGCCAAATTGGGTCCAGAACTTGGTAAAAGTTGTGATAATAAAAGTCAGATTACCACTGTTATAAGTACATTTATAGGAATGTATGAATATAACTGTCATATATCTCTGCTAAAATCAGTCTGATGATAGGTCCTATTCCCTGGGGTAACTTTACACCATTCCCACTGCATATTTGCAGACCCTTGTCCATTCAGTACTTTATGCCGAGCATGCATTGTAATTGCTGTTTTGGAGGACGCGGTGCGAGAGTGGCTGAAAGGTTGTGAGGAGTCTATCGATGGGGCTCACATTGGGCATCCCTGCACTGCCATCTGTGCTACCTGTGCTCAGGCCCCCCCTTGGTGCCCCCCCTTACTAACTGCAGTAGGTCACTGGCTTGAAGCACTTTTTGAAGCAAAACTGTTAAAATTATATACCAGAGAGACTCTGTTGGTGCACCCTTAACCATTGCTGAGTACTCCCCGAGGTACACGTACAGCAGGTTGAGAAACAGTGTTCTAGACTCTCAGTCAATCCCAGCTCACTTCAATGCAATGCATGCACGACTAAGGGGTACTGCTACTCCTGAAATATGTTGCGTCAGGGACCTCTTCTTTGCACACCTTGGATGCACTCTGCCCTTTATATGTCTGCACTTGTTTTAAAGAGACAAACAATTAAAGCTATGTTTTTTGTATAGACAAATACAGAGTTGTGTAGTCACAGTGTAGAGGACATGTTTAGCCCAAACCAGCACTATAACAATACTGTGAACCATAGTAGAGAAATATTATGGTGTTAAGCAGCTTTGCTGCATCGGGACCTGGTAACTTAACCTTCAAATAATACTATTTTAATTTTTCATTGTAGCAGAGGGTGACTGAGGAAAGTATAGGCCCCTTAGTCAGAAGTTTAAGCTCAACCAAAGCTGGACCTGGCAACATGACAGGGATCAATCTCCTAGATAGAGAGTAGTAGGCAGGTTTAAAAAAAACAGCTACCAGGGATTGTTACCTCTAAAAAAAGAGAACAAAAAATATAAGAATCAAGTGTGGTCTCTTTCTCTAGAAGGACATTTCATCATTTATGTTCAAGTGCAGCAACTTTATTTATCAATATAGTTGGCATAACTTGTATGTTAAAATATTATATAGGGCTTAATTCTTTACATGACTGTATTTAGAGTGTAGACATTGTTATTTGTAGGTTGTCATTTTCATGTTCATGTTCCTAAAATATGGGACTGTGCAGCCATCTGCTGGCGAAAATCAAGTATTGCTGAAGCTTGAAGGGTAAGTCCACTGTCCAATTTTTTTTTTCTAATAATAGCAAAGGTGTGCTTGATGGAAGCTTTTTTCACTATAAATCTGTTGGCATTGGCAGCGTACACCAAGTGCAGACTATAGGGTCGATTCAAGGTGCGCAAACAAATTTGTGCATGTTTATGGAGCGCCAAGTCGTGCTCAGGCTTCTGCCTGATTCATGGTCTTCAAAATGGAATTTGCTTTTGTGACAATTTGCACATTTGAGTTCGCCAATTTGCAAATTTGCGTCTGAAATTTTCTATTAGCATCATTTTGGCGCACCAAATTGTCAACTGTGCTTGATTTATGGTATGTTTAGAGGGCAGAAAAGCATGCACAAATGTGGCAATTTGAAGAGTGAATTTCCTCCAGCAAATAGGTGGAAGAATCTGCCGATTGCAATGCATAACAACAGGCTTATTTCACTCCAAAAACACATGGTGTCAGCATCCGGCATGTTTTTGAACAATGAAAGTGTCAGCCACAAGTTCTTTTTTTTTGTTTTTGTTTTGAAGAAAATGTCTAAGAAGTTGTCCAAAATCACAAAAATTAAGGTCAAAACAACAAAAATGTGGATATTGGGCCCCAAAGTTTCGCAAAAACAAAAAAAAAATTTATAGTTAAATTATTAAGCATTAATATGCAAACCAACACAGGGGAGGGAAGGTTAAGGAGAACATCTGGGACAAAACATTGGTCAAAAAAACATTAATGGTTAACTGGAATTATTATTTTTATTATTGTTTATTTATATAGCGCCATCATCTTCCGTAGCGCTTTACAAAGTAGTAATTACAGACAGGGTAGAAACATACGGTACATATACTATTTCAAATGCAGTTTTACAGATTTGACAGTGGATATTCTGAGTACAAGATACAATATGGGAGAGAGCCCTGCACTTGCGAGCTTACAGTCTAAAGGAAGAGGGGTGAAGACAAGGGGGAAGGAATCAGAATATCTCCCCAAAAAACACCCCCACAAATATGGAGAACACAGGTTCTCCAGAGAATAGAGCTTCACAGAAAACACAGAAGCTGGAGAGATCAATTCGCTATGGAGAAACAGTAAGGGAAAGGGGAGAAATATGGGGGACCATTGGGAGCAGTTAACCACTTAGCTGGACAAATGCACATGGGGCGGGGCCATTTGCACATAAAAACAACAGATTTTCCTTGTGGAAGGTGTAAATTGGCGCTCCTTCACCTCAGCAGTGGCCATAACAGCAGTGTTCTGTGTACAGGACTCGCGTCTCTCTTTCTGGTGTACAAACTTGCTGTTTAATTGCAGATAGTAAAAACATAAAACACACATTTGCTAAAAAATACTAGACCAGTTCAGCATCTTGAGCACATCCTTTTTGTACAAAAAAATACACTTTGAAAAATTCCATCGAAAGTGAAGTGGACTTACCCTCTAAACTTTGCAAGGAAAAGTGGCAAGTCTTTTTAGGTCACATCACCAAAGAAAATAAAAAATTGCAAATAACAAAAGAGAATCTGTCCCAAAACCTTCCAATTTTCTGATATAGGAAAAAGAGACTAATTCTCACTATAAAATTGTTTTCTTTTGCTTACCATATTTTTCGACCTATAAGACGCACCTAAGATTTGGAAGAGGAAAATAAGAAAAAAAAAATATTTAAACCAAAACACACCATTACAAACAGTGTGGCATGCCCCATCCCATAGGCAGTGTGGCATCCCCCCATCCCATTCCCCATATAGGCAGTGCGGCATTCCCCCTCCCATTCCCCATATAGGCAGTGTGCCCCCCCCACATTATCATAGGCATTGTGGCATTCCCCATATAGGCAGTGTGCCCCCCCCCCACATTATCATAGGCATTGTGGCATTCCCCATATAGGCAGTGTGCCCTCCCACATTATCATAGGCATTGTGGCATTCCCTCCTCCCATTCCCCATATAGGCAGTGCGCCCCCCACATTATCATAGGCATATTCCCCCTCTCCCATTCCCATAGGTTGGTTTGGCAATCCCCCTCCCCTATTTCCATAGGTAGTGTGGCATTCCCCTATTCCCATAGGTAGTGTGGCATTCCCCCTCCCCCTATTTCCAAATGTAGTATGGCATTCCCCCTCTCATTCCCATAGGTAGTGTGGCAATCCCCCTCCCCCTATTTCCATCGGTAGAGTGTCAATCCCCCCCCTATTTCCATAGGTAGTGTGGCATTCCCCCTCCACCCATTTCCATAGGTAGTGTGGTGATCCCCTCCCCCCATTTCCATAGGTAGTGTGGCATTCCCCTCCCCCCATTTCCATAGGTAGAGTGGCAATCGCCTCCCTCCATTTCCATAGGTAGAGTGTCAATCCCCCCCCCCCCCATTTCCATAGGTAGAGTGTCAATCCCCCCCCATTTCCATAGGTAGTGTGGCGATCCCCTCCCCCCATTTCCATAGGTAGTGTGGCATTCCCCCTCCCCCCATTTCCATAGGTAGTGTGGCATTCCCCTATTCCCATAGGTAGTGTGGCATTCCCCCTCCCCTATTTCCATAGGTAGTGTGGCATTCCCCTATTCCCATAGGTAGTGTGGCATTCCCCCTCCTCCTATTTCCATATGTAGTATGGCATTCCCCCTCTCATTCCCATAGGTAGTGTGGCAATCCCCCTCCCCCTATTTCCATCGGTAGAGTGTCAATCCCCCCCCTATTTTCATAGGTAGTGTGGCATTCCCCCTCCACCCATTTCCATAGGTAGTGTGGCGATCCCCTCTCCCCATTTCCATAGGTAGTGTGGCATTCCCCCTCCACCCATTTCCATAGGTAGTGTGGCGATCCCCTCCCCCCATTTCCATAGGTAGAGTGGCAATCGCCTCCCTCCATTTCCATAGGTAGAGTGTCAATCCCCCTCCCCCTATTTCCATAGGTAGTGTGGCGATCCCCTCCCCCCATTTCCATAGGTAGTGTGGCATTCCCCCTCCCCCCATTTCCATAGGTAGTGTGGCGATCCCCTCCCCCCCCATTTCCATAGGTAGTGTGGCATTCACTCTGCCCCCATTTCCATAGGTAGTGTGGCAATCGCCTCCCCCCATTTCCATAGGTAGTGTGGCAATCCCCTCCCTCCATTTCCATAGGTAGAGTGGCAATCCCCTCCCCCAATTTCCATAGGTAGTGTGGCGATCCCCTCCCCCCATTTCCATAGGCAGTGTGGCAATCCCCTCCCCCCATTTCCATAGGTAGTGTGGCATTCCCTCTCCCTCATTTCCATAGGTAGTGTGGCGATCCCCTCCCCCCATTTCCATAGGTAGTGTGGCGATCCCCTCTCCCCATTTCCACAGGTAGTGTGGCAATCCCCTCCCCCCATTTCCATAGGTAGTGTGGCATTCCCTCTCCCTCATTTCCATAGGTAGTGTGGCGATCCCCTCCCCCCATTTCCATAGGTAGTGTGGCGATCCTCTCCCCCCATTTCCTTAGGTAGTGTGGCAATCCCCTCCCTCCATTTCCATAGGTTGAGTGGCAATCCCCTCCCCCCATTTCCATAGGTAGTGTGGCGATCCCCTCCCCCCATTTCCATAGGTAGAGTGGCAATCCCCTCCCCCCATTTCTATAGGTAGTGTGGCATCCCCCCTCCCCCCATTTCCACAGGTAGTGTGGCAATCCCCTCCCCCCATTTCCATAGGTAGTGTGGCAATCCCCTCCCTCCATTTCCATAGGTAGAGTGGCAATCTCCTCCCCCCATTTCCATAGGTAGAGTGGCAATCCCCTCCCCCCATTTCCATAGGTAGTGTGGCATTCCCTCTCCCCCCATTTCCATAGGTAGTGTGGCGATCCCCTCCCCCCATTTCCACAGGTAGTGTGGCGATCCCCTCCCCCCATTTCCATAGGTAGTGTGGCATTCCCCCTCCTCCCATTTCCATAGGTAGTGTGGTGATCCCCTTCCCCATTTCCATAGGTAGTGTGGCATTCCCCCTCCCCCATTTCCATAGGTAGTGTGGCAATCCCCTCCCCCCATTTCCATAGGTAGTGTGGCATTCCCCCTCCCCCCATTTCCATAGGTAGTGTGGCGATCCCCTCCCCCCATTTCCATAGGTAGTGTGGCGATCCCCTCCCCCCATTTCCATAGGTAGTGTGGCATTCCCCCTCCTCCCATTTCCATAGGTAGTGTGGTGATCCCCTCCCCCATTTCCATAGGTAGTGTGGCATTCCCCCTCCCCCATTTCCATAGGTAGTGTGGTGATCCCCTCCCCCCATTTCCATAGGTAGTGTGGCGATCCCCTCCCCCCATTTCCATAGGTAGTGTGGGGATCCCCTCCCCCCATTTCCACAGGTAGTGTGGCAATCCCCTGCCCCCATTTCCATAGGTAGTGTGGCATTCCCCCTCCCCCATTTCCATAGGTAGTGTGGCGATCCCCTCCCCCCATTTCCATAGGTAGTGTGGCATTCCCCCTCCCCCATTTCCACAGGTAGTGTGGCAATCCCCTGCCCCCATTTCCATAGCTAGTGTGGCATTACCCCTCCCCCATTTCCATAGGTAGTGTGGCGATCCCCTCCCCCCATTTCCATAGGTAGTGTGGCAATCGCCTTCCCCCATTTCCATAGGTAGTGTGGCAATCCCCTCCCCCCCATTTCCATAGGTAGTGTGGCAATCCCCTCCCCCCATTTCCATAGGTAGTGTGGCGATCCCCTCCCCCCATTTCCATAGGTAGTGTGGCGATCCCCTCCCCCCATTTCCATAGGTAGTGTGGCATTCCCCCTCCCCCCATTTCCATAGGTAGTGTGGCATTCCCCCTCCTCCCATTTCCATAGGTAGTGTGGCATTCCCCCTCCCCCATTTCCATAGGTAGTGTGGCGATCCCCTCCCCCCATTTCCATAGGTAGTGTGGCAATCCCCTCCCCCCATTTCCATAGGTAGTGTGGCTTGCCCCCGAAAAATTAAAGTAAAACTCATCTCTCTGCTGACACCGCTCCTCTGACAAGCGTCTGGCTCCGTGAATGGGGTGGGCGCAGACCACGCCCACCCCATTCACGGAGCTGGCTGTAAGAAGCAGCGGTGGGCTCTGTCCCCGTTTATCGGCAGCGATGGCAGAAGCGGGGCCAGAGACAGCGCCCGCCGCTCCTCCATCTGCTGCCTCTTGCTGGGCACAGGCGAACACCCAGGTCAATGCAGCGGGTGGGTCTGGCCTGCACCGGTGCAGTCCACGCCCACCTACTGCACGGACCCGGGTGCTCGCGTGTGCTGAATCCGGAAGAGGCAGCAGATCGAGGAGCGGCGGGAGCTGTCTCGGGCCCCGCCGCTGCCAACGCTGCCGGTAAAAGACAGCGATCGCAGTGGCGGGGACAAGGACAAAGCCCGCCACTCCTCTGTCTTCTTCTGGGCTGCCAGTGTCACAGGCAACGCGGGAGCGCTCATAACAGGTGAGTTTTGGGGGAAAGTGCGCCTTATAGGGCGAAAAATACGGTATGTGGAGGATGCAGACAACTTTATCTTGCATTTTATCTATAGGTGATGTGTACATTCTTCAGGACAAACGGACAATTGTCAAAAAAACAATTTCCATTCTGGTTACATAAGCCTCTCTCCTGCAACTGCCTGTGCCAGAATGAGACAAGCGGTACTAACTTAAAATGAATATCAAGGGCTTGAAGAACTTCTGCATCAAACGAGAAAAAACAGGCAGCCACCAATGTAATGCATTATATTTGAAGGTAAGTAAGTCTTTTGCATTTTGTGGATAACAAAGACATCTTCATATGTGGAGGCCAATTCCTAACTATGATAAAGTAGTAAGAATCAGAGTGATATTATAATAACAATAACTCATGCTACAGGTATATAAAAACTTCACGGAACTAAACGATAATTACAGGCTGATTCATTACTAGCGGCAGGTAGCGACAGCTGAGCGTCTGTATTGCGGCGCTATGAGCGCCCCGATCAGCAGTCAGACGCTATTACAGAGTTCCTCAGTCGCTATATGCCTCAGGCCGCCAATGTTGAATATGATGTTTCTCAGTCGCTATAAAGCCACTGTACATTCGCTCACCCAAATCTAATATTGTCTGGGCGTTTTAATGTTGTTCTAATGCTGAAATTTAGAATAATATTTAGAATAATGTTATATTGTCAATGCTCACATAGGCAATATAAGATTATTTTTTTTTGTGTGTGTGTGTGTTGATCTAATAAAACAAAACATTTTTTTTATTGTTTTTTAAAAATAGGCCCAAAATGGGCAGAACCCAAGGCCGCATAGCAACCATCCTAATCCCCCACCCTCTGGCCTTTTCTTCTTCCCCAGCAGCATCAATCTGGTCCTTCGGACATGCTGCCACAGTCTGCGATGCTCAATATTGCAAGCTGTAGGGAAAAAGAAATTTAATTAATGTTTGCACTTCCAAAAAATCTTTAGATACCTATGAGAGGGCAAAAATTTTAAGGATTAATTAATCTTGCTTCAAACTATGTTATTCCTTAAACATTAGGCTAGTATTGTAAAATATTAGATAAAATTAGTTTAATTTCTGGCCTACCATTGTATATTATCCACTCTAGTTTCACTTTATAAATTACCTTAAATAACCAAATAAGGGCTACTTAACCCTTTCGCTGCCAGCCTACCTGGAGTTTTTGTCACCCTTGGTGCCAAACCATTTTGCACTATTTTGCACTCCCCATGTTCCAATGTGCTTTTTGAAGGGATTTCCAGGGATTTCCCAGGAAAATGATATATTGTTTTTTTCAGCAGAGTCTGGGCTTTAACATGAAATGTCTTGTTTGTAATTTTTTAGGTGTATTCTCAATATTTTTGGGTGAAATATGTGAAAAAAAAAAATACATTTTTACAATTTGTAGTTTTTTTTGTAATAAAAAAAGTTTTTCAATAAAATCTTATTGCGTGTGAAATCCCAGTTACAGCGATACCACATATGTATCGGTAGACACCCTTTTCTGCCTAGGAGACTCCCCCAAACTGAAATAGCGCTTTAGGGAATTTTCAGATAAAATACAACTATGCAATGCAATATGCGCACCTTGCAGTTTTTCCAGAAAAACAACCCTTTACATTTGAAATACCCCCAACAAACTATATATTCTCTGGAAGTACACACCTCAAGCTTTCTAGGCGTACCAGGCTTGATGTGCCCATAGTTTTCTGGAAGTAATCCCTCAATGTATTCTTTGGTTGCAAAGAGTTTCCCTAAAAAAAGGATAAAAAAGCAGAATCAAAGCCACATTTTCCTAAAAAACTATGTGCAAACAAGAAAAAACAAGTTTAATCTGAAAAAGCAACATCCTCCGAACAGAACGATACCCAACATGCATAGCTACTGTCAAGGGAAGAGTTGCCAAACACCCCAAAGTAAAGCATGTGCGTAACAGTGATTTTACTTGAAAATTTCAGCTCTGCAGACAAAGTGCGCACCTTGCGATTTTTCAACCAAAACAACCCTTTACATTTGGAATATCCCCCATAAACCATATATTACCTGAAAGTACACATGTTAAGCTTTCTAAGCGTACCCAACTTGTTGTAGTGGGCTCATCTTTCTGGAATTAATCCCTCAAAGAATTCTTTGGTTGCGCAGGGTTTCCCTAAAAAAATGTATAAAAAAGCTGAATAAAAAACACCTTTTCCTAAAATATAAATATGCAAACCAGAAAAAAACAAGCTAAATCTGAAAGCGCAAGGTCCCCCGAACAGAACAATACCCAACATGCATAGCTACATTTAACCATTTTAATTGCCAGCCTACTTGAGATTTTGTCACCCTCTGTTGACAGGTCATTTTTCCCCATTTTGCGCCATGTTTTGCGCCATTTTTGCTGGAATTTTCAGGAAAATTATATATATATTTTCTGCAGCAGAGTTTAGGCTTTAACAAGAAATGTCTCGTTAATAATATTGTAAAAAACAAAATAAAATTTACAAAGTAAAAAATAAATA
Organism: Gastrophryne carolinensis; assembly: GCA_027917425.1. Lineage (NCBI taxonomy): Eukaryota > Metazoa > Chordata > Amphibia > Anura > Microhylidae > Gastrophryne > Gastrophryne carolinensis. The sequence goes on along the minus strand of CM051235.1, from coordinate 337,033,617 downwards.
AATAAATAAATAAAAACATTTTTAGAAAATTGACTCCTTTATTTTAAATAAAAAATGTATTTTATTAAGGAAAACCGTATTGCATGTGAAAGCCCCATTTCTACCGATTAGAACGCTACCACATATTTATCGGTAGCCCCCTGTTCCTGCCCAGGAGACCCCCCTAACTGAAACAAGTACTTTATAACATTTACAAATAAAGTACAACTACCATCCACACTACAAAGGGTTAAATCGAGAAAAAAAATGACATAGGGTCCCCCTTCCCGGGGGGACCCCATTTTTGGGGGGGATTTTTAAGGGTTAAAAACCCTTAAAAATCCCAAAAAAAATTGACATGGGGTCCCCCTTACCCAAAGTAATCAGCCCGGGACCAGCTATGCAGGGCTTGTAGAAACAGGGCACAGGGGCCAGCTTTTGTGGCCCCTGGCCCTGCAGGCTACAAGCCCGCATAGCCCGTGGGCCCGGGCTCTTCTGCCCCCCCCCCCTGGGCTTTGGGGAGGCAGGCAATGGGGGTGCCAGGGGTTACTGGCAAGTCACCCGCTAGTCACAGGTGACTTGCCACCTCCCCCAGCCTTGTGAACTGGTATAGGGGGGACCCCTTACCAGTTCACAAGGGGTAAAATGTAAAAAAAAACACAGACACACAAAAGAGAAAAAAATATTTTATAAATTTTTTTTTTTTTTATATACTTACCTCCCATCCATACTGGAGCACTGTGTCCCTCGGCGATCACTGGCTTCTGCTCACCTGCTGGAAGCCTTTTATAGCTGCTGGATGACAGAACACAAAGGGTTTATTAAAAAAAAAATGACATAGGGTCCCCCCTCCCAGGGGGGCGGACCCCATTTTTGGGGGAATTTTAAGGGTTAAAAACCCTTAAAAATAAAAAAAAATGAAATGGGGTCCCCCTTACCCAGCATTACCAGCCCGGGACCAGCTATGGGGGCTTGTAGGCACAGAGTGGGGGGGCCAGCTTTTGTGCCCTCAGCCCTCTCCTCCTCCCCATCTGCCCTCCTCCAGGCACACGAGCAGACTGATTGTCTGTCTCACGGTCCAGGCATTAAGAGGGCTGCTGGTGACATCACAACGATGTCACCCGCCCCCAGGGGGCGGGGCTAGCAGACCCGTTCCAGGAAGTGGGGGGGGAGGGCAATTTCTGCCCTCTCCTCGCCACCGAAGAGGCTGGGGGGGCGATCAGAGGCCCCCCCAGTGAAGAGGACACCCATCGGGAGACAGCGCGGCCTCAGGTAAGGAAATGTCATTTTTTTTTTTTTTTTACATTTAGCAGCTGCTGCTGCCAAAGTGGGGGGGGGGCTATTCCGGGGGCTCTCCATGGGGGATCGGATGGCACCAAATTAAAGGGGAGACCCGGCCGGATCCAACGAGGGGTCAGGTGAGTATTTTTGATTTATATTTTTTTTACTATCAGGGGGGAAAGTCAAGCACATAGATTCTACGTGCTTGGCACTTAAGTGGAGTGGAAGCGAGCACGTAGAATCTACATGCTTGGCACTGAAAGGGTTAAGCAGTGGAAGACTGTACATCCTGTATAGCTCAGTTACTCATGTCCATTTTATTGAACAATCCTTCACCTATTACAGTTATAGTTTTAGAATATACAATAGAAATATTATTATAATTACCCCAAAGAATCACCGGCTGCCTGTTTAATGTATTTTTTACTTAACCTAAGCCGAGCCAACAAACTAGCATGCATACATGCAATTATGAATGTGGCTTGCAAATATAGCATCTCCATGTCTGATAAGAAACCCCAGACTGTCACTAACCTTTATACCTGGTCATGGAGACAGACATATTTGTGTTAGGTATGTGTTTTTGAAATTTTTGTGTACTTATCATCGCAGCTTTGGCTAGGGGCCATGCTGCTGGGGGTTCCTGGATCTGGGGTGGGGAGTATAACGACCGGGTCCATCTGTGTGGAAACATCTGTTTGGTAAAAAACACAACTGAAACATTCATAAGATCTTAATTTTGGATGTGGTTAATCGGCATCCACCTGTTTTTTTCGGAAAAATATCAACAAAATCATTGTTTTTAGATATTAGCACATGTATTAGCTTATTTCGTAAAACAATGTCTAACACATGGTTTGAACACATTAGAATTTAGGGGTACAAGAGTTGAGCAGCTACTGTGAAATAGTCCACATGGCCCCCTCAATACCATAATGTATTTGGGCCTAATACATGTTTTAGATTTAAAGATATAAATTTGCTAACAAATGTAGTATATTCTTACAAATAACTTACCATGACTATGCCCGAGTGCCTGATCTGCAGCATAGCTGGTGGAGGTGCCGGCTCTATGATGCCCTGGAAAACAGTTATAGGTAGAAGGGAATATATAAGTAACAAGGTAACCATGGGACTAAAAAAACACAATATAAAATGCACTCACCAGGGGATGATCTGCTGCTGATATCCCAGGGAGGGCTATGAGGTGGAGGCGTGGAGCCTTCGTTCCTCACATTGGTCCCAGCAGATCCCAAACCCCATGGGCCACCCTCCTCCCTCTCACTCCCTGATCCTACAGAATCGGAGAAGGAGCTGGGGAGCCGTCTGCCAGGTCTTCTTGGCCTCATGGTGGATCCTCGTAGGTGTAAAACCGGAAGTACACAAAACGAAAGTGAAAGCAAAACCTTTGACCCTCCTCGCAAAATAAAAACGCTAAGACACGCCAATTATCCCGCTATGAAACGCAACTTTTACTATGCGTACGCATACCAATGTTCGGCGATATAGGCACACACGCAAAAACCATATTTAACAACTGTAGAGCCATGCATGCTGCGAACGACAGCGACTGCTCAGTGCGACCGAATCTCAGTGAATCCAACCGTATTCATCAAAATTTGACAGTGAGCGAACGCAGGCGTTCGAGATTGTGTGGCTGCATGACATAGCGCCAGACGATGTGTAATTAAAGTTAATTTTAGACACGGGAAAAGCATTAATCAAGCGAAAACCCATGGATTAACATTATTGGTGAGGTGTGACATTACCACTTCAGTTACAGACAAATACAGACATTTTTCAATAAATGTAGCTAAAAAAATATAAATTTAAAAAACGGGTTTTTAGTGCCAGAATTCATGTCTAAAAATGTTTGCTTAACAAATAAAAAAAAAAAAATGGGACAAGGAAAGGGATTTAAGGATCTTCCACTGAAATGTATGGGAGAGCACCAGGTAACGACAGGTAAGACGTGGCGCTCTGCAAGTTTGAACGCCAGCGCTGTACGCTGAGACTGGGATAATGATGAATCAGACGCTACATGGTGTTGTTCCAGTCGCTCTACAGATTCGGCCTCATAAATGTGGAATTGCGTGCTGTGGGCGGCGATCTCATGCCGATATATGCCGCTACCTGTCGCTAAATAGCCACTACCTGTCACTATTCCTTCATGAATAAGACCCTAAGTATATTAAAAAAAAGCACAGAGTAAATAATAGTAAATAATTTAATAAGACTGTTTAATAATCTCAAGTGTCCATAGATGACTTATTTATCATATGCTTACCAAAACCAATCTTAATCATCAGAACTGTAAAATCTTCAAGAGATTTGTCATGAATTAAGGAGGTTTTATGCCTTGATCCAGACCGAATTTCGATTGTACGTAGTTTACACACATACGGTCTTTGGGACCTGGCCCTAATAGCCAGACACTACATACACACACCGATCTTTAAGCTAAGATCTCACCTTATACAGTTAATATACCCAATCACACGATAAGGTCCTAGGCCCGACTATACAGCAATAAAGTCACACTACGATTTACTGATTGTAAAGTAATCTCACACCCCCAGACCGGCACTGGTAGCGATAGGCAAGCACACAGGGCACAAGATTTAGCACACATACAATGTCCCTCCTGAAGTTTAGAGGGTTAGCACACAGAAGACCACTTTATAGATCTTTAGGATTTAATTTACCCATAAGGGGCAGTGCATGTAAAACAAAGATGTACAATAAAAATAACAGACATACAATATACGGCAAGATGTCTTGTTGTGAGGGGGCACACGGAAAGTAATGATAACAGCCTATCCCCTGGCATGTCACGTCATCTGTGCCCAACTCTCTCGTTTTTAAACTGGTTATTGGGGCGGGCAGCATGCTGGATGTAGCCAATGAGGTTGCAGGGGCGTTCCATTGTTAAAGAGTTATGCTTTAATGCTTTGTAGTATTGTAGTAAGTAGAAGTCAATTACCACATAGGGAGGTGTCATCTGACTTAGCCAGAAGACCTAGTTAGCACATGGTTCCAAAGTGGCTTGTTCTTCTGTCCTGTCATATGTAAATAGCTCCCTGTTGGCACCTCCAGACAAATGTACTAGCATGACTCTAAATGACAAGGTGTGTTTAACAACCATAGTTTGTCATATTTTTATCTGGCCATATATTTTATATATCCTCACATCCCCCCATTTTCAAAATGACGCCTGGCTTAGCGTAAGACGCTGAGCCACACATCTACCTTTAATGTTCCCCTTGGCGGGAGAGACCATCTGCATTTTGATGACGACTTTCCTTACGATGTTGGATTGTAAAGTTGTACTGCTGAAAAATGAGGCTCCAGCGCAGCAATTTGCCATTTTCCCCAGCAACCCGGTGTAACCAGCTAAGCGGATTGTGGTCCGTAACGACTGTGAACTCCCGACCATAATACTATAATAATGCTGTAGTTTTTGTAGGCTCCAAACAATCGATAAACACTCCCGTTCGATTGCAGCATAGGCAACTTCGCGGGGTAGCAGCTTTCGACTGAGGTATAGAACAGGGTGCTCCTCTCCAGCGGAGTTTATTTGACTTAATACAGCACCCAACCCATAAGCCGAGGCGTCAGTTTGGACCACAAATCTGCGACTGAAATCTGGGGCATGTAGAATAGGGGAGCTAGCCCGGGCCTTTTTGAGTTCTGTGAAAGAGCGCTCGCAGTCTGTAGTCCAAGCAACACGCCATGGGAGTTTTTCTTGGTCAGGTCTTAGCCAGGGTACAATAGTTAGGGACGAACTTCCTATAGTACCCTGCTGTTCCCAGAAAGGACTGGACCTGTGTCTTAGTCTGAGGCGTGGGCCAGGACAAGATGGCTTCCACCTTCCCATTCTCAGGCTGTAATGCTCCGCCCCCTATGACATCTCCCAAATATTTTACTTCTGTCATAGCAAACTGACATTCGGTGGGCTTCAGTGTCAGGCCAGCTGTGGTGATCTTCCCCGAGACTGTTGCTACCTGAGTCAGATGATCCTCCCAGCTAGGGCTGAATATAGCAATGTCATCTAGATAGTCCACAGCACAATGTTCTAACCCTTCCAGGAGACCATTAACAACCCTTTGGAAGGTGGCAGGTGCATTCTTCATTCCAAAGGGCATTACATTGCACTCATAGAGGCCAAAGGGGGTGATAAAAGCAGACCTCTCCCTAGCCTCAGTGGTCAGAGGAATCTGCCAGTACCCTCTGCTTAGGTCCATGATTATCCAACAGCTTATCCAATAGCTCATCCACCCTCAGCATTGGGTAGGCATCTGGAACTGTAATGGCGTTAAGCCTTCGGTAATCCACACAAAACCGTGTGGTCTGATCAGGTTTGGGCACGAGTACAACAGGGGCTGCCCATGCACTTTGGGATTTTTGTATCACCCCCAGGGCTAACATTTCCTCTATTTCTCTTTTAATGTCGGTTTGGACCTCTGGGGAGACCCTGTAAGGTGACTGCCTAATTGGTGAATGGGTCCCAGTGTCCACATGATGAACGGCTAGTTTGGTTAAGCCTGGGCGGGCATTAAAGGTTCCCCGATAGGGTTCTAACACACTTGACAGTTCTCCCCGTTGCTTTGTGGTCAGCTGAGGGTTAAGCTGGGCCACCTCAAGGGAGTCTGGTTCCTTGGTGGCAGCCAGGAGATCAACTAGGGGTTCTATCTCACCCTCTGGGAGTTGACTGCAGATTGGGAGGGCAATTGCTGCCCTGTCATGATGAGCCTTGATCATGTTGACATGATACACCTTAAAGTGGACCAACACCCAGGATTTTCACTACCCTGGGTTTTGGTCCACTTCCACGGGGCACCCTGATCGGGGGTGCCTCGCTGCGTGAAACCCCCAGAATGGCAGAAAAAACTCACCTCACCCCGCTCCTACGGCGCATGCGTGTGCGCTCGTCCAATCAGCGCGCTCAGAGCCGACGTCGTATGCCCGTACAAGGGACCGAAAACCACAGCGGCTCCGAGCACGCTGGCAGCCGCATCTCGCGCTTCCCTCTAACAGGGAGCGCGCCTGCGCCGGCCATTTGTGAATCTTATAGATTCCCGGGCCAATCAGTCTGGGTGTTGGTCCACTTTAAGACGCTTGCCCTGGTCATCCAGAGCTACCACATAGGTTACATCATTGAGCTTTCTTTGTATGGTGTATGGTCCCTCCCATGCAGCCTGCAGCTTGTTCTGCAGCATAGGGACCAACACCCATACTTTCTGGCCTGCCTCATACACCCTCTCCCGGGCAGTAGGGTCATACCACTGTTTTTGGTAGGCTCACACCAGTCCCATTAGGGTGTCCATTTTCTCCCGGAGTTTCAGAACATATTCCACAACTGAGACTCTTGGACCCATGCTCTGCCCCTCCCAAGCCTCTCTAATGAGATCAAGGGGTCCTCTAATGCGCCGCCCGTACAAGAGCTCAAAAGGGGAAAATCCAGTAGATGCTTGGGACACCTTCCGGTAGGCAAAGAGCAGGTGAGGCAGATATCTTTCCCAGTCCCTACCTTGAGATTCCACAAAAACTTTGAGCATTTGTTTCAAAGTGCCATTGAATCGTTCACATAGGCCATTGGTCTGGGGATGGTAGGGGTTTGCCAAGAGATGTGCCACCTGCATTTTCTGACAGAGGCACTGCATCAGACGAGAGACAAACTGCGTGCCATGATCAGTGAGCATCTCACGGGGAAATCCTACTTGTGTAAAAATTCTCACTAATGCATCTGCCACCTTGTCTGCTATGATGGAGCTTAGGGCTACTGCCTCTGGGTATCGGGTTGCATAGTCAACTACAGTGAGGATGAACCTTTTTTGAGAACTGCTTGGGATGGCTAAGGGCCCAATGATGTCTACTGCTACCCTCTGGAAAGGCTCTTCAATAATGGGTAAAGGTCTCAAGGGGGCCTTGCTTGTGTCTCCCGTCTTGCCAACTCGCTGGCACACAACACAGGACCAGCAATAATTGGCAATGTCAGAACCCATGTGTGGCCAGTAGAAGTTGTGGATGAGACGGGCTTTAGTTTTCTGTACCTCTAAGTGCCCGGCAAGCGGGATCTCATGAGCGATTTGCAACAGATGTTCCCAGTAATTGTGGGTTACTACCACCTGTCGGTCAGTCATTTCTGGGTCAGATGGTTCAGAGGGGATAGCCTCTCTGTTCAATCTGCCTTGTTCCCAATACACTCTAATCCTCCCATCTCCTTCTGGAGACCTATCCGCCAGATCCCTGAGCCCCTCCAGAATGGTATCAGTTTTGACAGCCTCTGAGAATTCAGAGCTATCTGTGACAGGCACCAGAGGGAAAACAGAGGGGCCGGGCTCCAGCCCTTCAGCAGTGGGTGGGTCCAGTCCATGTTCATTAGTATTTTGAGAAGGCTGTGCCTCGGCAGTGGCACGCAGCGGCCGATTGGAGGAGTAACGGTGTCCGCTACGGGTCAATTTACCCATAAGGGGCAGTGCATGTAAAACAAAGATGTACAATAAAAATAACAGACATATAATATACGGCAAGATGCTTATAAAATAAAAGGGAGAAATAAACAGAAATCCATTACCTTTTTTGAAGATAATGTCTTGTTGTGAGGGGGCACACGGAAAATAATGATAATAGCCTACTTATTGGAAGCAATCCCCTGGCATGTCACGTCATCTGTGCCCAACTCCCTCATTTTTAAACTGGTTATTGGGGCGGGCAGCATGCTGGATGTAGCCAATGAGGTCGCAGGGGCGTTCCATTGTTAAAGAGTTATGCTTAAATTTCTATTTTCTTTTGAAGAGAGGTGTGCAGCAAATGTCTCATTCACTGCTTTGTAGTATTGTAGTAAGTAGATGTCAATTACCACATAGGGAGGTGTCATCTGACTTAGCCAAAAGACCTAGTTAGCACATGGTACCAAATTGGCTTGTTCTTCTGTCCTGTCATATGTAAATGGCTCCCTGTTGGTAACTCCAGACAAATGTACTAGCATGCCTCTAATTGACAAGGTGTGTTTAACAACCATAGTTTGTCATATTTTTATCTGGCCATATATTTTATATATTCTCACAAGAATGATTCCACAATTTGCAGAGACTTAGTTACTCCACCAGTAAGGTGGAATATTTCAGAGAATAAATAACAATATGATCCCATTTTAACCAACTTTAAATTGTATTAAAAAAGGTAACCACTCACATTTCTCCAAAAGCAAATCAGAAAAGTATTCCAGCAATTGACAGATGCTGCATGCAATAACCATCTGTGTCCCACCCCACGGCCGCTAGGTAACAAGGATACTAGGTCTGTTTTAAAATGTTGTTAATGGCCACACTAATGCCAATGCATTTCCACGGAACCTTCTCTACCGAGGCCGTCTGTAGTATAAAAGCTTTGCTCCTGGAAGCCCAGCATTTCCCCCAAGCAGGATTTTGTACACCAAATGCCGGCAGAGCGGTTACTTTGGGCTAGCTAGACTAAAGCCCCCAGCCAGATGCCTAGGAACCAGCTTTTAGGCACTACAGAAATAGCCATAGATCTAGCAGTCATCTTGACTGTGTCTATAGATGCTTTGACAATAGTTCAAAACTGCTTTTGGTTTAGCTACAGAATTATCAACTGTTATGGACTTTACTGCTCTAGCTGAAGCACAGTTTGATTTAATTCCATTGTCAGAAATAGTTTATTGATGTATCAACAAAGATTCTAGGCAACTATGTCAGGCTTCAGCACTCGAACTGAGAGCATACATGAGCAAAGAGGCCTCATGACCATACACAGAATGAAGGCCATGCAGGCATACTAATGATATTGGGAGTGTGCATGCACCTAACTACAATGATGCGATCCATGCAAACACTCAGAATGTGAACTCCAACTAACAAGAGCTTGCTTCAAAGTATAAAAGGAGCCACTAGTTACACTGCTGTTTAATTAGCTTTCACATGCTCCTCGTGTATTCATTTTGACACAGCTTTTTCCTTCATGACTCCTTGGCTTCATTACACAATGCAGTTTGGCTATTGGCTAGATCTCTTCACTTTTCTTGTCTGCCCAGCCCTTTGCTTAGCTCTTTTGCGCTGATCTGATGCTATCCGCCCGACCCAGATATTCCTCAGTTTTTATCTTCATTTGGGTAGAAAATCCATCCCCACTATTAAGGTGAAGGGAGAAAACCAAATATATTTGTAATCTCGGTGCTATGTGAATAACTGTGGAGTCAGCTCACCTTAGCAATTCAAGCAGGAGCTCTGAACAGGGTGACACATTTTCCTTTTACATCACAGACAAAGACTATGCTATAAAAAAAACTTTCATTTATTGTTTTTTATGTTTTTTACATTTATTGTGATAGCAAGAATTTGGTTTATTCAATTATGTGTACAGTCTTCTTTCTTAAATATGTAGGCTGTACCACATGTGCATATCACATGACAGACACTAGGAAACTAGGAAAGTTTCATACCAACATATTACACGTAGCTAAGCATTGTTGTGACTATATTTCATGTGACACTGGCTCATTGGCCATACAAGACACTGATAAAGTGTATTTGGAACCTGGGGGGGAGGACATTAAAAGAAAATGACTAACTCTAGAGCACACATGCTCAACCAGCGACTCAGAGCCACATCTGGCCCCTGATCCGCTGTGGGGAAAGGGGGGGGGATAGAACTTACATGTAAAGGTTGTTAAAGTGGAACAAAACCAAGCTGGCCCTGAAATCCAAAAGATATAGTAATAGGATAGTCAAAAACTAATTGGCAATTGAAGGTGATCCATGTGGTAGTTTTTATAAGGTAAGATTTTGTGGAATGTTATGGTAACCATATGTTTGACAGCTAGTCTTTCAGCTGGATTTCCACTAGTTTTATGTTTTAAGAACAGATGCTGCATATTCTTGGAAGGTTGACATGATTCTCTAACTGACTCAATTGCCACCTCCTGGGACTAGGTAAAGCAGAATAATGTTAACCTTCACTGGTTGGTCTAGGGGCCACCAATCTTAGGTAAAGTTAGGTATATACAAGAAAGCTTTATTACATTGTACTTACCTTCACAATGTTTTGTTCTAATAAACATATCCTTCCAAAGTAGGCTGTCAAGATTCCCAGGATGGGAATCTTCTAGGACAAGTGACCATAAAACTGAAAACCAAAAGAGCAAAAAAGGGTGCAGATTGGGGAGTAGCAAATAAAACAAAAACAACAACTATTAGGCCTGTGAGCCAGGAAGGGGTGCAAAGGGGTGCAAGAACTGTATCGGGGCCTATAGAAAAGGGTTATCCAGGGAGCAGTGTCCATGTGCTGACAAAAGATCCAGAATCCAAGGAGCACAAAATCCAGGGGTTAAAGTCCAGCTTCATAAATGTCTAGGGTAGCACAGCCTCCAGAGTGTAAGAGTCTTACAGGAACAAGGTCCATTTGGTGCAGCACTGGGCTGAAGGGCAGCATGGCTGAAATAGGCCTCAGCAATGTTAGGCCCACAGACAACAGGGAACTTGCTGACAGGTTATTCAGACTAGTAGGGACATCTGCTGGTGGCCAGGGTTAAAGCAGCGAATCTGAGGAACAGAGCCACCATCAGATGAGCCAGGGGAGCAGCAAGGTTCAAGGCACAACTTCAGACTCAGGCATCTTATTTAAAGAAACTAACAAACTGAGTCCAGTCTCCTAGTGCCTGAAATCCTTTTAAGCATTCAAAAGTGTTTTTCCTCTTAAATCAGCCTTGCTATAATTAGAGTTACAGATGGATAAAAAGAAAACGTTTGGATTATATGAAATTCACCAGTAAGTGCTATGATAGTTGCTTCAGTTAAGAAATGAGTGACAATAAAGTGATAAGCATCTTATTGTCCAATGATCCACACACAATGGTGCACAGGCCAAATATGACGTAAAGGCGGTGTAATTTGATTTGTGGTCTTTGGACTTCTAAATGCATCCTGCTTTAAATACAACATTGGCTAAGATATTAAGATACAATCAATTGATTATTCAGACTTTTTTTCCACTAAGCCAACTACATGTGGTGTCCCTATATGTTAGCAACATGTTGCATTCCTGTAAGGGACAACCAGTAGCTATAGGTGTGATTTATCCACCTTAATTGAGATGAGCCACAAAATGTATGGTACAGACACCATGGTGTAACGTTGAGTGCTAAAGTCATATATAAATGCATGACCTTCCAGAATTAAATAGTTTAAGGACATGTACACGTTTGCCTTTTTACATTTATAATTATTTTGGGAGAGTGTTTTAAAGAAAGCTCTAATTTTAAAAAATCTGTTTTAATCTACAACACATTACACACTGCTAATTACAGGGCCAATAACAACTGCTTTGAAGGTATGTGAAAAACAGAAACCAGATAAAAGCTGGGCCAACACATTAGCTTAAAACACACACACTATCTGAGGGACACAACACAGGTCCAGCTGTCAATGGTGGAATAGCTATGCCAAACAACAGTAAGGGGGGGGGGGGATTTATGATAAGCTTGTTTTGGCCAAATTTAGCAATCCTACCTGCGTACGTGATAAACGTGGTGAAAGCACTGAGCATTCCTCCATGCCAAAAAATGTGACTAACATCCACAAAATTGCTAATGGGCAATAAATGTTCCTTTGGGGGGGTTGAGAGATTAGCAAGGCAGCTACTGTTACAACCCAGGGTATATGTTACTTACCATCACAGCTCTGGCTTTGGCCCATGCTGCAGGACCAACCTTCATGCTGGTGGGGGCAAGGCATGTTTGTGGGGACAACGAATGTGCCAGCGGATATAGGATGAGCTGTGAGAATCCAAGACAAAAACAAGAACAAGTTATCTGTGGAGTATATTTTCTGGCAACATATAAACACCAAAACCGGACCAACACCTGTTTCTCCTTTAACGGGTGTTGGTTCCTCAGATAGAGAATAAGAACAAGCTCGAATCCAGCAAAATGCTGGAGCCCCCCCCCCCCCCCCCCAGAACGGCCAATATCCTTACGTTCACCTCAGGAAAGGAGTCCTGCAATTTGCCATGGACGTGGACGGGGCGCTGTGGTAGCCAGCGCCGAGGGCGCGACCATGGCCCACGTGACCGTCCAGAGGCCAATCGCAGGTTGCCTTTCCCAGCGTTGGCTCGTAGTGAAGTTAAGGATATCGGGCATTGTGGGGGAGTAATGTTTGGGGGGAATTTGGCATTCCAGATGCCCCTCCGAGCTTGTTCTTATTCGCTGTCTACAGGATCAACACCCATTTTTTCTTTAACTGTTTAGGATTTGTATCTGTGTGTTTGTGCATGGCATTATTACCTGACATTGGCTCCGGAGAAAAAACAGGAAGGGTTGTGGAAGAGATCACCGGCCTATGATACCCTGAAACAATAAGAATTTAGAACTAAAACAATCAAGCACACACTAGTCACTTCCAAAACAACAGGCAGAGATAAATATGTGAGTTTATAAGAAAAAAAATTATGGGTTAATTTGTGTAAAATACATCCCAAGCAGGCCAAGAATACCCTGTCAGTTGATTGTAGTAAAAAAAATGAAAAAAATTCTATGCAGAAGTTGTACAGATAACATAAAATAACTCAAAAAAACAATAGAAGTCTATGGGAGGATGCCACAGAGCCTCTGATAGGATGTAGAGCTGCAGGGCACACAGTGCCGGAGCTCTGATGACACTGGGCGCTAGTCTTAGATAGTGATTTGGGAGATGATAAAGATATGTCATGTTAGTCTAATGTCCCTAATGTAATTCCCATTTTTAATTAAAAAAAAAATAAAAATTAAAAATAGGGAGTCCAACAAGGCACTGTGTGCCTGAATTCCCTTTTTAACGCCTCTTATTTTTTTGATAGATTTTGTCAGCTTGCAGCGCTTTTGGCTGGCACTAGATGTAGCTAGCGCATAGGCTTATATAAGTCGTGCACTGCGAACGCTGCCTGGCCGGGAGCACCACAGCTAACAGTGCTGGTGGGCAGAAGCTGACGCTGTGGAGGGGGCGCTGCTGAGCGTCTTGGACGAGGCGCTCAAGTGGCACCAGCACCAATAATAAAAAATTAGCCTCAAAGTTAACATGAAGTCAAAGTTAAATTTTAGGCTGTGGGAGCTAGACCCTTCTTTCCTCTATTTTATGCTGGGATCAGCCTCAATCCCTCCTTGTCCTTGTTTGCTGGTGTCATTTATAAAGACCAATTTGCTAAAAGGTTTCTTCTTATTCCTTAAAGTGGACCAACACCCTTACGTTTTTTTTTTTTCCCTTCATTTAATATCCCATACCATTCCCCAGGACCCGTTATCCTTAATAATCCCCCAAAAAAGTACCTTAGATGATCCTGCGCGGCGTCGCATTAATTTATATTTCGCGCCGCCATCTTTGATTTACATCTAAGAGGAAGAGATCCTTTGACCTCTTCCTAGTCTAAACCTCGCGCATGCGCAGTAGCGCCGCAGTAGGTAAAGTGAAGCGTCGCTCGCTCCCGGAGCAAGCGGCGCTTCACTTTACCTAGCGGCGCTACTGCGCATGCGCGCTTTTTTTTTTCTTTTCTTGTCTCTGCGTGAGCGCGCGAGCGCGCTCTGCATAGCAGAGGAAAGACTGAAAGGCGGACGTGCACGCTCCCGAGAAGACGACTGCAAGACAGAGGCCACGCCCACCACGATGACATCACTCCTGAAGAAACAGAAACTGAATTCACGCGATGCCTGGAGACTGGTATGCACGTCTTAGCAGTGCAGATGCCAGTCAAAGGACACGTACAAGCGCTGGAGGCCGGCAAAGGTGAATCCAGAAAGCAGATACTGCGAGGGACAGAGGGCTGCCTGGATCATCAAAACGTAAGTGTTTTTTTATGTTTGTTCGTTTAAAGCAATGTTATTTTTGTGGGTGTTGGTCCTCTTTAAAACATTTATAATGCCCTGTACATAGTAAAGCCAAAATAACTTCTCATCCTTCTGTCTTCTCAAAACTCTGAACCAAGTTGGATTAGGAATTTTAGGAATCCTATGCTGCCTTTGGACTTATTTTACTCTAAACTTTTAGTCTTCTGGGGGGGGGGGGGTTATTTGTTTCATAAACAAGATTAACATCTACATTTAATATTAAACAAAAAAAGTCAACATTTATACATGGGTCACGTTGTCAAAAATTTCCTGTAACATAATTAACATGTACAGCGTGCTAAATCCTGGCTCAGATTCGGCAGCTGCCAGTGCGTCATATCATTGACTACAAGCTCAGGTGAATTTCACCCTGCACGAGGTACGTTTACATTTTCCCTAACTTGCCATATTTCACCACCTAAAAAAATTGTACCATGCCCTGCCTAGCCTGTATGGCCGTGATAACAATCGTTTCCCTGGTACGCTTAAAGTGGAACAAAAAAGTGGAACAAAAAGTGGAACAAAATCTTTCCCAGGTCTTATTCCATGCCCCCTCCGGGCATCCCAAATTGAGATGTCTTACTCTGTGAAATCCCTGCCATTGATGCATTCACTCACCTCTTCCCGGTCCAAGGGCGCCTGTGTGGGCTCACATCCAATCAGAGCTGCCTGCTGAAGTGACATAATTCACCACTCTCGTTCCCCATAATAAACAATTAGAGCCTCCTTGCTTAATTACGTCAGTTCAGCGGGTGGTGCTTGGATGAGAGCCCATGCAAAAGGGTGATTACCGTCGCCCTGGGGGGTTTCACACAGCGGGGCATTCTGCTTTGGATGATTTTTAGATTCCATTCCATTGGTGGGTTTTGTTCTGCTTTAAAGCTAGGTTAAGCTACACATAACAGCAGATTACCCTGACTGCCCCAGTAGCTGATGAACTGTAAATATGTCTAATTTTCAGGGTAGGGCTTACTGTATATTTCATCGGCAAAAAACTAGAAAAATCATACCAGAGCTTATTTTTGGGGTAGGTTTTATTTTTAGGTAAACACAGTATTCTGTGGAATACACAACAGATCCTTAACTCCAATTGTCACTTGTTGCGCCCAGTTAACTTGGCACAGGCGCCATTAAAAAGCATTGAATTTCAATATTAGATGATGTGCTATTGTTAATTAGATCTTAAAAGTCAAATTAACAATTGCTACATCTGTACATTTAAGGAAAGAGACATGTTAAAGCACAGCCTAATTTTTTCCTACCTCATTCCCCATGAGAAGTGTATAAAATAAGCCATTTGAAAAAACTCTCAGATTATACATTTGTAAATACCTTAAGTATTTTAAGCAAAGCTGCCAGCTTCAGTTCCCTTCATGGGTGTGGCTGGGCAGGAAAGGTGTGTCATGGTGCAGCTGTATGAGTCTTGAACATGCTCTACTGTGGTCAGAGCCAGCTGCATGACCATTGTGGCTTGTCATGTGCTTAGAGTGGCTGTTATACCATTTTTTGTGTGGTCCTGGAGAATTGAAATTGAAAGGAGGGCAAACGTTGCAGCCCTGCTATGGCTTTTACTCAGCGCTGTAGGGAATGCAGGAGAGGCACATGGGACAGGCATCAGGTAAGCTGCTTCCTGCCCGATTATTGCCATTACCTGGACTGTCCCTTTAATGAATAAAGATTAGATACTTAGATTACATGTTCAGGGGTAGACTAGTGCAGGAGGAAATTAGCAAGAAAACAGAAAAATACCACCTTGACTGCATACGTGGTCAGGTTCAGATTGGGATTTCATAGGGATTGGTGGTGATTCTACAAATCACAATCTGATCTTTAGCTTTACCAGCAATCCGAGCCTGTTCTAACCCTGATTCCTCCCCATGACCTGGCTTTCCTTGCCTCTGCTTCTGGACATTCGGATGTAACCTAACCCATCCGATTGTGTATTAGACTGACTATCTAGCTTTACCATAGCCTTAATCTTTGCTCTACAACACCCTTGTCACTAGAGCCCCTGATGGTGGAAATAGGCTGGAGCTACAAGGAAACATGGGTCATCCACCGGCCGGTGGTAGGTGATGTACCGAGAAGTAGCCACAATTCCAAAAGAATAGGCAAAGAACGTAGCAAGGTTCTTTATTAAGGGTGCACAACTTTCCTCTTCAAGGGACAACAACAGGCCTCGTTTTTCTGAAAAATCTTCGGAAAAATAAGTGCGTTTTTTAGGGCAAAAATATGGTACTTACTAAATAAGAAATAATACCTCTTAGATCCTGACTTGGTGTTTTGGCTCCAGCTGTGCCTGTAGACAGACATGGCTCTCCGCTGCTACCGAGTGGCCAACTTTGAAAATGTCTCCAGGTTCTAATAACACTCAGTAGTATAACAAAATGAAGTTACTAAATGTTTGTGGTTTATTTTTCCTTAAAAAATTCATTTAGACAGGGTTTCCCCTTAGAAGGTTTGTCATTAATCCACAAGTGGCCAATAACTAGGCCACTCATTACTAAATTGGCCCTATCCACCGCTTTATAGACTTACACCCTTTTGGGTGATTGGTGACCTCTTCCAGTATTTCTCCACCCTTCCATAGCCATGGGTGATGGATCGAGTAAATACATTCTTTCAGGAATGGCTCATCTTGATTATCTATTTTGGGCTCCATTTGTAAACATTTTTGTTCATTATTGTTCTTTTCTACAAAGTTTAAATGATTCTAATGTATACTATTGCTTTGCCAGCTACCTACTACTCCAATTCTCTCTTCTCTCTATTATAATCTCTTTCCATCTGCTCTGCTCTGCTCCTAGGGTCTCAGATGGTTGAAAAGCAGTTTATGGTACCTCACAATGTGCAGGGTTTTGAATGTTCAGTGTTCCAAGGCTATGCATTACTATAAATGCTGTGTAGCTGACATTAATTATGGAGGTAATTTTCAAAAGGATTTGCCGGCATCTGCTGCATATCTGCTGGTTATCTGCTGGGTTTACGAATTTACCAAGTGAAATTTTGCATGTTCCGCCAATGTTTTTTGTATTTACTTCTACTTCAGTTTGGCTCTGCGAATGCTGGCGAATAATTTTGCATTCTCCACCTTTTAGTGGTGAACCCGATATAGGAATCAATGTTATTTAGGGAGAAACTGTCTCAACTAATAATAATGTTTTTACATGACTGTTATATTTTCAAACAACCCAGGCACTCACAAGATACCCCACATATATTCTGAGACCCCTCCAATGCTGACATATGCTTTAACAGACCACACTTCCCTCTCTTCTTTAGATCAAGCATCAAGGAAAAAAAGTAGTCCTGATCACATTCAAGAAGATGCTCCCCTTACCTGCAATAAAGAGGTAAATTACCCCACAGGTAGATATCTAGTTGTACAAGGTCCCTTATAAGATACAGAGACAACGGTGGTCTCATACTATGCCCCTAACACTGACCAAGTACACGCCTATTGAAAGTGATAAAGACACACACAAAGAGTTTCCTGATAATAGCTGGGTACTCTAATGTAGCACTAAACCCAACCCTCGATAGTTCGGCCCCAGGCCCTCTGCTTCTTAAATGACTGGGCATAAACTGAGCAATCTTCTCAAGGAATCAGACTTAACAGATTCCTAGAGGGAGGTTAACCCATCTACCAGGTGTCACCAATCGGCACTTACCTGGGCCCCGGTCCAGCGTTGGCGGCCGGCCGGCCCCAGCAGCTCCGGCCCGGCGGCCGCGCCGTGCGGCGTCTGCTCGGGCGGCGCCGAGCACGGCCTCTCTCCCTCCTCGCGCGCGCGTCATCTGTTCCCGGGCGCGCGCGCGTGCCCGAGGTCTGTTTTCCCTCCGGCGGCGCTGTGCTCAGCGCGCCCGCCGGAGGCTGTAGATTAGCCAGGGGGCACTGGCACGCCCCCTGGTTCGGATTGAAGGGCCTATGAGCCCTCCTTGTTTGGGCCAATGAGCCCAAGTGAGAGGTTCTGGGCTACACGCCCTTTTCAGGTTCTGGCCCAATGTGTATTTAGATCCCAGTTGCACCAATCATACACTCACCTCCCATCATGTCTGTCCCTATATAAGGTTCGCTCAGTCAGTTGCTCAGCGCCTGTGATAGTGCCTTGTACCCTGTTAGCAGCTTGTCTCTAGTGTTTATTCTGAACTCCCGTTGCCAACCACCGCCTGTCTTGACTATCCTCGATCCGTGTTCCTGTTGCCGACCTTCGCCTGTGTTTGACCATCCCCGATCTGATCTCCTGTTGCCGACCTCTGCTTGATCCTCGACCACGTCTTGTCCAATCCTTTGTACCGCTGCCATTTCTGAACTTCCGTTGCTGACCCTAAGCCTGTTGGACTTCCGTTATACGCTCGGCGATTGGGTTTCTCAGCACCAATTCCAGCCACGGGTTCTCCAGGCCTCTGAACAGTAAGACTCCAATCCTTGAGCCATTGAAGTCCTGGGGGCAACCGATCCCAGGCAGGCGTGCTCTGCATCCCGGCAAGCGGGGGCTTCTATAGGTGAAGCTGGCTGCGGAGATTGGGGGTTGAGGTCTTACCGGGAGGGCTGGAGTTATCTAAGTGGATTGCTGCAGTACCCAGAGCGTGACATTATCACAGGCCAAAAGATGGATGACCTGGTACAGCAGGTACAAGCTATGGCTACGGCGATAAACCAGCTCGCTCAAAGAGTGGCCACTCAGGAAACTCGTCAGTTACCGGCATCCTCTGTACCACCTCATATCTCAGAACCAAAGATCCCATTGCCTGAAAAGTTTTTTGGAGAACGAGCTAAATTTTCAAATTTTAAGAATGCCTGTGAACTGTATTTTAAGCTGAGACCCATCTCCTCCGGCACTGAGTCCCAACGAGTAGGCCTAGTTATTTCTCTGCTTCAAGGAGACCCGCAGTCCTGGGCCTTTAGTTTACCGTCTCATGATTCTGCCCTACAATCCGTTACAGCATTCTTTACTGCCATGGGCGTTTTATATGCTGATCCTGATCAACAGTCTACGGCAGAGAATAGGCTTCGGGCCTTAAGACAAGGACGGAATTCGGCTGAAGATTATAGTGCTGAATTCCGCCGCTGGGCCATCGAATCGAGGTGGAATGATCCCGCTCTGTGTAGTCAGTTCAGGGTGGGGCTGTCGGATAGCATCAAGGATGCTTTGGTCAACTTTCCTCCACCAGCAGACCTCGACCAATTTATGCAGGTCTCCATTAAAATAGACAGGCGTCTTAGAGAGAGGGCTAGGGAGAGAACCAGGGCTCCCACGTCCTTCAGGTCCTTCCAGACTCCTAATTCCCCGGCTACCCATGGGGAAAATACCCCATTTCCTTCCCAGGAAGAACCCATGCAATTAGGGAGAACCCGGTTATCCCAAGAGGAAAAGCAGCGTAGGCGGGCCAAGGGGTTATGCCTATATTGTGGGAACTCGGGACATTTCGCAGGGTCCTGTCCCAACAAGGGGAGACCGGCGGAAAACTTCCGCACCCAGACCAGGTAGAGGGTACTGATCTGGGTGAGTCAGTTTGCAACTCTCGCCAAAATAAAATGTTAGTGCCCATAGACCTGTCTTGGGGTTCTTCCAAGCAATCAGTTTCCGCCTTTATCGACAGCGGTGCGGCGGGAAACTTTCTGGACAAGAGTATGATCTCCCTTTTAGATATCCCTTTAGTTCCTCTTGAAAGATCTCTTCAAGTTTTGGCCATCAATGGGAAGGTCATCCAGGGGGGACCTATAACCACCAAGACCCCCCCTTCGGTTAATTGTGGGCTCTTCCCACTCTGAATTCTTGGAATTTTTCATCTTCGACTGTCCTGAGACTCCGGTGGTTTTGGGATACCCCTGGTTACAACTCCACAACCCGGTGTTAGATTGGCGGGTTGGGGAATTGATCAAGTGGAGTGACCACTGTAAAAACCACTGCTTTACTACAGGTCTTAGAAGTGTGCAAGTTTTACCTCAGGGATTACCTCAACCTTACGCTGACTGGGTTGATGTCTTCTCTGAACGATCTGCGGATACCCTTCCTCCACATCGGTCTTATGACTGCCCTATTGACTTGCTTCCTGGCACGATTCCCCAGAGGGGAAAAATTTATAATCTTACTCTGCCCGAAGAGCAAGCAATGAGGGAGTACATCACCGAAAATTTAAAGAAGGGATTTATTCGCCCCTCTACCTCTCCTGCCGGGGCTGGATTCTTTTTTGTAGAGAAAAAAGATGGCGGCCTGAGACCATGCATTGATTATCGAGCCTTGAATAAGATCACTGTTAAGAACCGATACCCCTTACCCTTGATCGGGGATCTGTTCAATCAAGTCACAGGGTCCCAAATTTTTTCCAAGTTGGATTTAAGAGGGGCATACAATCTGATTCGTATCCGACAGGGGGATGAGTGGAAAACCGCATTTAATGTGAAAGACGGCCATTACGAGTACCTAGTCATGCCTTTTGGTCTTTGTAACGCGCCAGCCGTTTTTCAAGATTTTGTTAACGATATATTCAGAGAGTATCTCGGTAGATTTGTGGTCATATACTTAGACGATATTCTCATTTTTTCTAATTCCTTGTTGGAGCATAGACGTCATGTTAAGTTGGTACTACAGAAATTAAGAGAAAACAACTTATTTGCTAAACTTTCTAAATGCATGTTTGAAGTCACCACAGTTCCTTTCTTAGGGTATATTATTACCAACCAGGGTTTAGAGATGGACGCGGGGAAAGTTTCGGCGCTTCAGGATTGGGTTCAACCCAAGACCTTAAAAGAATTGCAGCGTTTTCTAGGTTTTGCTAATTTTTATCGGCGGTTCATCAAAGGCTTCTCTCATGTTGTTGCACCTCTTACCAATCTTACCCGCAAGGGGGCCTTCACTGCTAACTGGTCTCCCTCTGTCTGTGAGGCCTTCCTGACTTTGAAACGGGCCTTCACGTCGGCACCAGTGTTAATTCACCCAGACATTCGTAAGGCCTTCATTGTTGAGGTGGACGCTTCAGAGCTGGGAGTGGGTGCAGTTTTGTCGCAATATTCCGGTAACCCTGAACGTCTTCATCCATGCGCTTATTTTTCACGTAAATTCAATACCGCGGAGCAAAATTATGATGTCGGTAATAGGGAACTATTAGCTATTAAACTGGCTTTTGATGAATGGCGACACTGGCTGGAGGGTTCATTACATCCTATAACTGTGTATACCGATCACAAAAATCTTGAATACATTGGGTCTGCCAAGAGATTGAACTCTCGTCAAGTACGTTGGGCATTATTCTTCTCGCGGATGCTCTATCTCGCATGTTCGGTGAATGTAAGGATCGGGGTGATACTGGTGACCCGATTCTACCTATGGGTTGTGTGGTCGGGGCATTACTTCCTGATCTCTCTAACACCTTGGCACCGTTTCAAGACCAGTCTCCTAGTGATGTTCCCTTGGGATGCCAGTTTGTGCCGCCACATTTGCGTTCAGATGTAATTCGCGAGTTTCACGATGCGAAAACTGCTGGTCATGTGGGTAACCGAAAAACCTTTATGCTTGCCCGTCGCCATGTATGGTGGCCTACCATGAGACGCGATATTACTGCCTTTATCGACGCTTGTGCTGTTTGCGCTCGAAGTAAAGGGGTTCATAAGGCTCCCAGTGGCGGTTTGGTTCCTCTTGAAATCCCTGCGGAACCTTGGACTCATATTTCTATGGATTTTATTGTAGATTTGCCTTTATCACACGGGAATACTGTTATTTGGGTGGTCGTAGATCGCTTCAGTAAAATGGCACACTTCATTCCTTTGGCTAAGCTTCCTTCTGCACCAGAGCTTTCTCGACTATTTACTTCACACATTTTTCGTATTCATGGTATTCCGTCCAATATAGTCTCCGATCGGGGCGTCCAATTTACTTCCCGTTTTTGGAAATATTTCTGTTCGCGGCTGGGTATACAGATCTCTCTTTCGTCTGCCTACCATCCCCAGTCCAATGGGCAGACGGAAAGAACTAATCAAACTCTGGAACAGTACTTAAGGTGTTATGTCTCTGATGCCCAAGAACAATGGGCAGAATTTATTGATTTTGCCGAATTTGCTTACAATAATGCGCCTAGTGAGAGTACCAAGATATCGCCTTTTTATTGTAACCTAGGGAAAAATCCTAGAGCCTCTTCCCTTTCAGGGTCACCCTCCAACTTGCCGGCGTTGGAGGAGTGGCTTCAAGAACGGAAGAATATCTGGACACATGTTCAGGAAACTCTTAAAACCACTAGTTTAAGATATAAGAAATTTGCTGATCGCCGTAGATCACGGGAACCTACTCTTCAAGTAGGCGATCTAGTTTGGGTCTCCACTAAAAATATTGCGCTCCGTCAACCTTCTTGCAAGTTGGGTCCAAAATTCATTGGCCCCTTTCCTATAATTAAAAGGTTGAATAATGTGTCTTTTAAAGTTCAACTCCCGCCAACTATGAGAATACCCAACTCTTTTCACGTTTCACTGTTAAAACCGGCGAAGAATACGCCTCTTGCTGGTCCTGCACCTATTCTTGTGGATAATGAGCCCGAGTACGAAGTAAATAAGATCTTGGATTCTCGTAGGATGCACAATTCTTTACAATACTTGGTGGACTGGGTTGGCTATGGTCCAGAAGAAAGATGTTGGGTGGCTGCGAGGGATGTTCATGCCAAAGCTCTTGTACGGAAATTCCACCGTGATAATCCGGAAAAACCGGGTGAGGGTCTGGAGGCCCCTCGTGAAGGGGGGGGTAGTGTCACCAATCGGCACTTACCTGGGCCCCGGTCCAGCGTTGGCGGCCGGCCGGCCCCAGCAGCTCCGGCCCGGCGGCCGCGCCGTGCGGCGTCTGCTCGGGCGGCGCCGAGCACGGCCTCTCTCCCTCCTCGCGCGCGCGCCATCTGTTCCCGGGCGCGCGCGCGTGCCCGAGGTCTGTTTTCCCTCCGGCGGCGCTGTGCTCAGCGCGCCCGCCGGAGGCTGTAGATTAGCCAGGGGGCACTGGCACGCCCCCTGGTTTGGATTGAAGGGCCTATGAGCCCTCCTTGTTTGGGCCAATGAGCCCAAGTGAGAGGTTCTGGGCTACACGCCCTTTTCAGGTTCTGGCCCAATGTGTATTTAGATCCCAGTTGCACCAATCATACACTCACCTCCCATCATGTCTGTCCCTATATAAGGTTCGCTCAGTCAGTTGCTCAGCGCCTGTGATAGTGCCTTGTACCCTGTTAGCAGCTTGTCTCTAGTGTTTATTCTGAACTCCCGTTGCCGACCACTGCCTGTCTTGACTATCCTCGATCCGTGTTCCTGTTGCCGACCTTCGCCTGTGTTTGACCATCCCCGATCTGATCTCCTGTTGCCGACCTCTGCTTGATCCTCGACCACGTCTTGTCCAATCCTTTGTGCCGCTGCCATTTCTGAACTTCCGTTGCTGACCCTAAGCCTGTTGGACTTCCGTTATACGCTCGGCGATTGGGTTTCTCAGCACCACTTCCAGCCACGGGTTCTCCAGGCCTCTGAACAGTAAGACTCCAATCCTTGAGCCATTGAAGTCCTGGGGGCAACCGATCCCGGGCAGGCGTGCTCTGCGTCCCGGCAAGCGGGGGCTTCTATAGGTGAAGCTGGCTGCGGAGATTGGGGGTTGAGGTCTTACCGGGAGGGCTGGAGTTATCTAAGTGGATTGCTGCAGTACCCAGAGCGTGACACCAGGGACTATACACATTACTATACACATTGCTTCTTGGGGCAGAATTGATCATGTTTTCCTAGAGAAGAGCAGCCTGGGCTGACCATAACCCTGTTATTTTGTTAAACTCACTGATCACCAAGTCACAGTGCTTCATCGCCAGTCATATTATAGGAAGCCCAGAAAACATCACAATGTCATGTGGGGCCACTTTATAAAGATGGCTTCGGGGACAAAAAAAGGCAACGGAGAGGGAAGGATAGAAAGCCAACCCTTCCCCTGACCAAAGCAAAAATGAAACTCTTTAAGTAGTAAACCAAATTCCATGTTAGCAAACAAGCTAAATTCCAAGCCAACATACATGGCTCTGATTAAGATTCAAAAATCTCACCCTCAAAAACTAGTGAACCTCTTTTAAGACCACCTTTCTATCATCCGCTCGCAGTCACATAACTTTCAGCAAGGGGTAGCAGACTCCTTGCTGAAAAGTCTTGCAGTCCAGATTTTAACTGAAGAAATGAAAAATTAAATTGACAGTGAAATCACACTGCCAGAGATCCAGATGGCCATAAAAACCTTGATATCTTCTAAATCGCCCAGACCAGATGGGTTCACTGCCATTTACTATCGAACTAACAGATATCCTGAGCCCGTACCTAGAAACATTTTTAATGCCCTGATTTTAGGGGAACTTTTACACCCAGACTGCACAGCAAATAATGTCTCAATGATCCTCAAACCTGATAAGCCAATTATCATCTAATTACAGACCTATCTTTTTATTAAATATAGATATAAAAATCTTAGCTAAGATATTTGCAAAACAGGTCAACAAATTTGCTATCTTTGGACATACAGAGAACATTTGATACAGTCTCTTAGGACTACATGCTCTATTGGCTTGATGCAGAGCCTCCCCGTTCAGTTCTCCCGTGCATTTTCCCGTTGGTTTTGGGCTTTGATCGGGTCAGGAAAGGGTGCTACGTTGATTTTAGTGTGCGTTTATGCGCTCAGGTGTGTGCTCAGCTGCCTTACCGATTGTCGGCTCGCACGAGGCTGTTTCCCGGCAAAACGGACGCCTCGTTCATTGTTCCGTTTTTTTCAGTGATGCAGAGCCTTGTTTTCCGATTGAAATCAGCCTAATGAAACGGGGCCGCCGAGCCTTCACTTACGGCAAGTCAGAGCAGCCGTATTTGCACTCGGGCAATAATATGCAGTCCTCTGTTGGAGCACATCAGCGGCGCCAGCTCCGCGGTCTTGTCCTGCTGATTATGGCAGAAACCAGGCTGCACCTATTTGAGCTCACCCGCCTTACTGGGTATGTGTATGAAACTTGTATTGTTTGCCCACCCTGTCTGACTTTGTTTTTTCCCTTAACACACTATTTGTTAATTTTTTTGTTAGTATCTTTTTAGCCTAATTTTTTATCTTTAAATTAAATGGGTTAAGTGATAGAACCCTATTGCGTCATGTTCTTGCCCTCTTATGTAAGTAGTATTCCCCAGACTTTTTTAATGAGTGTACAGGTTGGATGTGCATGTAGGCTCATTACAAATGTCCTTTCTTCCAACCCTACCCCGCTCACCTATTTGTCCCTCTTTTCTATTGTTGCAATGCACACCATTTTTTATTTTTATTGTTTTTTTTTGTTTGTTTTTTTTTTTGGGGCAGGAGACTCTGGCTATCCTTTGCTCCCCTGGCTGCGGACCCCAATCCTGCACCCATCTTCACAGGCAGAGGAGCCCTACAATACTGCCCCCAGGAGGACTCGCTCTGTGGTGGAGCGAGCCTTTGGTCTCTTGAAGATGAGGTTCCGTTGTCTTGATCAGACTGGTAGGGCACTACAATATATGCCTGCAAAGGTCATTAAACTAATCATGGCTTGTCCCGCTTTAAGAGAGGGAGTCTGCCATTTCTGAGTAAAGTCTTATTAAAAAGGGTTTCACACAGTGGGGCAGCCCGATCTGGGATTTCCAGGGGGAAGACCAGTGGCCGCTCTGGGTTTTGTTATGCTTTATGTGAGGGAACCTGTGTTACTTTAAGAATAATGTAAAGGAGGTGGGTTATTCCATCCTAACCTGATTTGGTCATGATGTTTTAAAGCAGGCCAAAACCCATGTAACCCAGCCCTTTGGAGTGTGAAGAAATCCAGGCATCATGTCTCTGGGGCATTCCAATTTTGAATGTCCTGCACGTCACTGCGGGGGAACGTCAGAGCTATACCAGGAGCTATGCCATCTTTACACAGGAGCAGGACGACATCATCATGGATGTGAGTATGCGAGCGTGCGTTTATGTGCGCGCACACATTCCTTATAATAAAAAAAAAACAAAGCGCAAGAATAGTCTGAAACAACTTAGTTTGTCACGTTAAATACAAGCCCACCTTAGTTTAACCCATGTACGCAGCTACAAACTAGGCTACATGCAGATAGAAGAACTAGGGCAATGTGAGGCAGCAAGAGGTTAATAAAGTGACTTTAGTTAGGCCAGGAAACTTGTTAATGTATTTTGTGGATTAATGGTGGGTCCTTGTATCTTTTTTTTACAGATGATGCTGCGGAATAGTTTTTTTAGAGTTTGGGCTTTTCATTAAAGCACGCTGAAGGTCCGGTTTAAAAAGGGCCCCAAAAAAACAACGCCCAACCAAACCATAAAAACAATACTAAACTAAGGTTGTTTTTCATTCACAGATCAAAGAAAAACACAGCCACAAGACCCCGAGGTCTAATTTTTAACATGTTTAATTCAAATTTAAATTGTTTTTTACTTTTGTTTTATCAAAAAAATAATCTCAAAACCACAAAAGCAAAAAAAAAAAGTGTGATTAAAAAAAACATAAACAGATTTTGTGAGTTGTCTTTCCTGCAAATGTACAATCACACAACATCATCACACATTTACATGACACAAAAGGTTTAGATATGGGAAAAAAAATCAGAAAAACTCAAAACCAATTACGATAAACATTAAAGGCAAGGAATAAGGAACACCAAAGAGATTAAGGTATGCATTAATGGCAAGAAAGAAGGAACGTCCAAAAATAAATTTGACAATATATATATGTGTCAAATTGGCAGTTGGTGCCATATGCATATTCCAATGGAGGTTGAGGGATGTGCGCTTGCGTGTAGCCAGATTGCCAACTGAATAGCCATGGAGATGTGAGTATACTTGAAAAAACCACCAAAATGGAAGGTCAAATACGACGGAAGGCAAGCAGGTACGTTCAAAAAGGCAGGAAAAATCAGGGAAAAACGGGCCGCCCGTGTGAACGGGAACGGAAGCCCCGATCAAATTGAAGGCACCCGAGAGAGCAAAGAAAGCTTTCCGAGTGAAGTCAAATTGACGGATCAGTTAGGGAGCCATTCCGACGGAGGCTCTGCATCACATTTGAGCCACGATTCAAACGGGAGCCCCGGACAATCGGAAGGTTTTAAGGGCAGTTCAGAGGAGGCTCTGCATCAGGCCCAATGTGCTGAACAAATGGAACTTCGGCCCTAACTTTATTAACTGGGTCAGAGCCTTGTACACTAATCCTACAGCCAAAATAAAATATGCTGGCTTTTATTTAACCTACTTCCCAATTAAAAGGGGAACTCAACAAGGCTGTCCTTTATCCTCCATCCTCTTTGTTCTGTGCGAGCAGCCTTTGGCCCAACTGAAACGAGAGGAGGGGATAGAGGTTGTGAGACTGCAGTACAAAAACTGCCTCTTTGCGGGTGATGTCATATTACCCCTTTTCCAACCACACACTACCCTGCCAAACCTGTTCAAACTTGTTTTCTATAGTCTTGGGACATAAAATTAATAATGAAAAATTAATGGCACTTTACCAAAACAAGTCACTGGGATTAAGTCTAACTTCTAATTTCATTGGAACCCTAAATCGCTAGACCATTTAGGGATTAAGATAACCCTGGACTACTGCTTCCTTTATAAAATAGCCAGTAATAAGAGTCATCAAAGAATTTGATGGAAGCATAGGGGTAACACAAAATATCCTGGCTGGGAAATATAACATCAGTCAAAATGATTAGCCAACGTTTTATATTTTTTCCGTATTCCCCCAGTCAATAAGCCTGATTCAGAGCCTCTCTCACACGCATTCCCACCAACAGGAACGATGTCAATGGCTCGTATTGGGGCTATTTTAGGTGTTGGATGATTCAGGGCCATGTTTCTTGGGCCGAGATGCCCTTTGTGTGGGAAAATACAGTATGCGTACGCCAAACTGATTATTTTCCATATTGTTAAGGCTCAAGGCGTATGTTCATCCATAAATTTATGGGTGTAGCCTCCTCTTCGCGCGTGATTCTGACCCCTGAATTGGTCGTTTTTGTGTTACTTTTGTGTTACTTGGGATTCCGGTTATCCGTTGCTTCCCTGGCTCCTGATGCCTTTTATAAGGCCCCAGACTGCTGGCCAGGTTGCTTATAACTGATGCACACAGGCACTAGTGGTACGTGCCTTCGGCCTCTTTTGATGTCTGGACTACACTGGGGGCGTGGTCCCTCCAATATAAGTCAGAGAAGGTAGTGAAAATCATCTTGGCCTGCATCGCTCTCCACAATTTTGCCAGACAGAAAGGGTAGCAGCATATGTGGAGGAGGAAACCCCTGTTTCTGTTCCCGGAGATTCCAAGTCATCTTTTTTTCCGGGACCCGGAGCCGTGCTGCGCAAAGCATTCACCAGCATTTGGTAGACTCCTCTTTAACCTAATTCTTTATTATGTTTTGCCCTTATGTTATTTTAGAATTAGTCTACACCTTTGAGTTTGTTGGGTGTGATTAAAAAACATACAAACCAAGTTCATGTTTTTTGTAATTTATTTTAGAGAATTAAATGTTAAGGATCAAAAGTTGTTGGGTTATGGCACAACTCTGGATGCAAGTAAACATAAAATTAGTGATAAAATTCCTATCCGACTTTCCAAAAGTATTGGACCCCACACACCCCAAAGTCCAGCATAGCCCATTAAGGTGATGTTACCTGGCTGCTTGCTGTGCCTCTAGCCTGTCCAGCCTTTGTGTGGCGACCTGGTTGGGCTCCACAATATCCCCAAGTGGCGCCTCCATTTGTTGGTGGTGGTGGTGCTGCTCCACAACCACTGTAGCCAGGTCTTCATGGTGCGTCCATTACACCACTTTAAACTATCTATTGTCATTTTGCCTAAAAGAGGTGCTGTTGGCCCGCCAGTTTGCCTCCATGATTTGAAGCTGCCACTTTCACATGTACCACACTGGCATGTTTGTATGCGATGCTAGGGTGCATAAATGATTTATGTATTACATTTGTATCGTAGTATGTAGTAGTGGAGTGTACCCTTTGTACCCTTTGGGGCAGGGCTAATGACGTCACCGCAGGGTGTCATTGGGGCACCCGGCAGTTCTGGCAGTTCTGCTGTCAGATGCCGGTGACGGCTGGGCAGAGAAGGAGGGAGGTAGGCGATCCTCCGATCGCCTGCCTCCCCCCTTCTCTGCCCAGCTGTCACCTGCATCGGATCGCCGTGGGACACTGCATCTGAAGATCGGAGGTGAGTAAAGGTACACATTTTTTTTTTTTTTAATAAACTTTTTAAACAACCTGTGTGTGGCTTTTTTTATACTGTTAACCCTTTGTGAACTGGTAAGGGGTCCATGAGACCCCTTATACCAGTTCACAAGGCTCGGGGGTCTGCGGCAAGCGGGTGACTTGCCATTAACCCCTGGCCACCCAAATTACCTGCCTCCCCAAAGCCCAGGGGGGGGGGGGGGGGGCAGAAGAGCCGTGGCCCTAGGCTATGACGACTTGTAGCCGTTCTACAAGCCCCCATAGCTGGTCACAGGCTGGTTACGCTGGGTAGGGGGGACCTCACGCCATTTTTTTGGGGGGGATTTTTAAGGATTTTAACCCTTAAAAATCCCCCCAAAAAATGGGGTCCCCCTCCCTGGGAGGGGGGACCCTATGTCATTTTTTTTTTAATTAACCCTATGTTACCTGTAACCCAGTAGGTATAAAAGGCCTCCAGCAGCAGCAGGAGAGCAGAAGCCTAAGTGATCAGCGTGGGACACAGGGATGGATGGGAGGTAAGTATTAAAAAATATATGTTTTTTTTTAATAAAGTTATTTTTAAAAAGTGTGTCTTTGTGTTTTTCTTACTTTTAACCCTTTGTGAACTGGTAAGGGGTCCATGTGACCCCTATACCAGTTCACAAGGCTCAGGGGTCTGGCAAGTGACCTGCAGCTAGCGGGTGACTTGCCATTAACCCCTGGCCACCCAAATTACCTGCCTCCCCAAAGCCCAGGGGGGGGCAGAAGAGCTGTGGCCCTAGGCTATGACGGCTTGTAGCCGGCAGGGCCAGGGGCCACTAAAGCTGGCCCCTGCGCCCTGTTCTACAAGCCCCCATAGCTGGTCACAGGCTGGTTACGCTGGGTAGGGGGGCCCTCACGCCATTTTTATTTTTTTATTTTTAAGGGTTTTAACCCTTAAAAATCCCCAAAAATGGGGTCCCCCTCCCTGGGAGGGGGGACCCTATGTCATTTTTTTTTTTTTTTTAAATTAACCTATGTTACCTGTAACCCAGTAGGTATAAAAGGCTTCCAGCAGCAGCAGGAGAGCAGAAGCCTAAGTGATCAGCGTGGGAAACAGGGATGGA
Organism: Gastrophryne carolinensis; assembly: GCA_027917425.1. Classification (NCBI taxonomy): domain Eukaryota; kingdom Metazoa; phylum Chordata; class Amphibia; order Anura; family Microhylidae; genus Gastrophryne; species Gastrophryne carolinensis. Next base: position 337,003,189 of record CM051235.1, on the reverse strand, counting down.
TGGGAGGTAAGTATTAAAAAAATAAGAAAAAAATATATATATTTTTTTAATAAAGTTATTTTGAAAAAGTGTGTCTGTGTGTTTTTTTTACTTTTAACCCTTTGTGAACTGGTAAGGGGTCCATGTGACCCCTATACCAGTTCACAAGGCTCGGGGGTCTGGCAAGTCACCTGCAGCTAGTGGGTGACTTGCCATTAACCCCGAGACCCCCCATTACCTGCCTCCCAAAACAACCCTTATATTCCCCCAAGAAATGGTGCCCCCCCCCCCCCTGTGAAGGGGGACCCCACACCAATTTTTTTTATTTAACCCTTTATTATGTGGATAGTAGTTGTATTTTATTTGTAAATGTTATAAAGTGCTCTTCTAAGTTTAGGGGATCACCTGGACAGGAACGGGGGGCTACCGATACATATGTGGTATCATTGTAATCGGGAGAAATGGGGCTTTCACGTGCAATATGGTTTTCTTTAATAAAATAAATGTTTTTGTTAAAATAAAGGAGACAATTTAAAAAAAAAAAAAAAATATATATATATATATATATATATATATATATATATATTTTCTTTTTTTTTTTACTATTTACTTAAAAATATATAAAAAAAGTAGAAAAAAATATATAAAAAAAGTAGAAAAAATACAAACAAGACATTTCATGTTAAAGTCTAAACTCTGCCACAAAAAGAAAATATGCCATTTTCTTGGAAATTCCTGCAAAAATCACACTTAAACATGGCGCAAAATGGTGAAAAATTACCTGTCAGCAGAGGGTGACAAAATCTCAAGTAGGCTGGCAGTTAAAAGGTTACAGGTACCTATGCATGTTGGGTATTGTTCTGCTCGGTGGACCTTGCGCTTTCAGATTTAGCTTGTTTTTCTTATTTGCATATTGATATTTTAGGAAAAGGTGTTTTTTATTCTGCTTTTTTATACAATTTTTTGTGAAACCCTGTGCAACCTAAGAATTCTTCGTGATATTACTCTCAGAAAGATGAGCCCACTACAACAAGCTGGGTACTAAAGGGTAGAAGCTGGGTAGAAAGCGTAACATGTATACTTTCAGGGGATATATGGTTTATCAGGGATATTCCAAATGTAAAGGGTTGTTTTGGTAGAAAAAGCACAAGGTGCGCACTTTGTCTGCAGAGCTGAAATTTTGAAGTAAAATTACCGTTATGCGCATGCTTTACTTTGGGGTGTTTGGCAACTCTCTCCTTGACAGAACCTATGCATGCTGGGTATTGTTCTGTTTGGGGGATGTTGTTTTTTCAGATTTTCAGTTTTTTTCTGGTTTGCATATAGTTTTTTTTTAGAAAAATGTGGTTTTGATTCAGCTTTTTTATTAATTTTTAGGGAAACTCTGTGTAACCAAAGAATACATTGAGGGATTACTGCCAGAAAACTGCACCTATGTCAACAAGCCTGGTACGCCTAAAAAGCCTGAGGTGTATACTTCTAGGGAATATATAGTTTATTGGGGGTATTTCAAATGTAAAGGGTTGTTTTTCTTGAAAAACTGCAAGGTGCGCATATTGCATAGCATAGTTGTATTTTATCTCAAAATCTCCTAAAGCGTTGTTTCAGTTTGGGGGAGTCTCCTGAACAGGAAAGGGTGTCTACCTATACATATGTGGTACCGCTGTAACCGGGAGAAATTGGGGTTTCACAAAAAATAATATTTTATTGACAAACTTACATTTTTTATTACAAAAAAAACTACAAATTTTAAAAAATATTTTTTTTTATTTTTTTGCACAATTTTCACCCCAAAATATTGGGAATACACTTAGAAAATGACAAACAAGACATTTCATGTTAAAGCCCAGGCTCTGCTGAAAAAAACAATATATTACTTTCCTGGGAAATCCCTGGAAATCCCTTCAAAAATCACAGTTGAACATGGGGAGCGCAAAATAGTGCAAAATGGTCTGGCAACAAAGGGTGACAAAATCTCAAGGAAGGCTGGCACTTAAAGGGTTAATGCTGGATCTAGAGAGGGCTATAAAAAGACATATTAAATATACAGAGTATACATTACATTTGGAGTACAACAATAGCATAGTCAGTTAATGTGCAATATATATATATATATATATATATATATATATATATATACAGTGCAGTGTCTAGGCAAAATATGGATCAGCTCGGGAAGGTAAAATATCTGCCCCCCTCACCCATCCTATGGTGCTGCTGCTTCCCTATATCACTATGTGCCATGCTGTGCCTCTACCTTAGCAGCAGGCAGTGCCCCTACCTATGCCTGAGTCCAATATGAAGGGATGAGCAATGTTCCCTCTAAGCTTTGGCAGATGCTGAGTGGGGGAGTTGGGAAACTAGATCATAGCAAGAAAAAGTCAGCTCTACCTTGATTAGGGAGTCACAATCCAAGTAGAAAATCCAATCGGCTCGGCAGGAGCGCTCCACTCCAACATCAGGCACAACACAAAGTATTGCCAGCCAAAAGCGTTTCCTCATTAAAATCCAAAGACCTTTATTCCAATTCAATAGTAAAAAAGCATGGTGCAGACATAAATCCCCCAGTAAAATACACGTATGTCTACGCGTTTCGAACCCCGGGAGTTCGAAACGCGTAGACATACGTGTGCGGAATAATGAGGAAATGCTTTTGGCTGGAAATACTTTGTGTTGTGCCTGAGTTGGGAAACTGGGCTAGACTCCTTTAAAGTGGCCCCCACACCCGTTCCCCAGCGAACAGGTGCAGGGCTGCATAGTGACAGGCTTGGGGGGTATCCAGATTGCTGGTGCTCCTCCCCTCGCACAATACCCCTGCGACAACCCAAAATTCGTACCTGAATCTTGATCCTCGACTGAAATGTGCTCCTGGGTCATGGCTTTCCACGTGATGTCTAGCGGCCAATCAGAGGAGCAGCAGCCAGTTAGAATGAAAAAAATAGATAAATGAATGAATTAATGACTGAATAAAACAAATGGACAAAAATATAAATAGATATAGACAGGATGGATAGATAGATATATATATAGAATGGATGGATGAAAAGATAATGAGTGAATGAATATATACATACATAGATGAAAAGAAAGAAACAAATAGATACAATAGATAGAATGAATGAATGAGTAACACTAAATGGATAAATAGATAGAATGAAAAATACAATTCTGTGAGGTACTCATCTGTAGAATTGGTATTATACGTATACAGTACGTCCTGCTCCAGTTATAATACTTACACTTACACTTGGGTTATCCTCCGCCAGATGGCGCTGTGCACTGCAGACATGTAAAAACAGGCTCCTCCCGGCCCTTCATATACCCAGGGACCTCCCACAAATCCCCAGCATTGAAAAGCAGTGAACAAGAAGCCGGGAGAATTTAACCACCGAAAGTGGTAACAACAACAATGGCAACAATCACCATACAGGGGATCCAGAATAATGCAAAAACCAGGGTGGGGTGGAGCAGGACGTACTGTATACGTATAATACCAATTCTACAGGTGAGTACCTCACAGAATTGTATTATTCTAAGTATACAGTACGTCCTGCTCCATCGGACATCCAATAGCAGTGTCCATAAAAGTAGGGTGGGATCCCCAACAAAAAAGGCAACAGCACGCAGCTTAAACTACTGCCGCCTGCAAAACCTTGCGGCCAAACACAGCATCAGCTGAGGCCCGAACATCAACCTTGTAAAACTTTGAAAAGGTATGAACCGAAGACCAAGTAGCGGCCTTGCAAACTTGTTCAACAGAAGCCTGGTGCTGGAAGGCCCAGGAGGCCCCAATAGCATGAGTGGAATGAGCAGTAAGACGGAAAGGAGGACTCTTCCCCTTAGCAGAATAGGCCTGAATCACAGCCTGACGGATCCATTTGCTGATAGTAGACTTGGCAGGAGCCAAACCCTTCCTAGGCCCAGAAGGCACAACAAAGAGAGCATCTTCCTGAAAGCCGCAGTGACAACCAGGTAATACTTCAAACACCTGACCACATCCAAGGAATGCAGAACCCTTTCCTTGTCATTGCTAGGATTGGGAGACAATGAAGGAAGAACAATGTCCTCATTCAAATGAAAGGCAGACACAACCTTAGGCAGAAAATCCGGCTTGAAGCGGAACACCACCTTGTCCTGGTGCCTCTCATAGTATGGAGGCTGAATGGATAGAGCAGCCAGCTCCGACACACGCCTAACCAAAGTTATGGCCACCAAAAAGACAACCTTGAGAGTAAGAACAGCCAGAGCAGCATCGTGAATAGGCTCAAAGGGAGCACCCTGCAAGGCAGATAAAACCAAGTTTAAATCCCAAACGGGGATCACAGGTTTACGAGGGGGACGCGCATGAGTGACCCCCTGAAAGAAGGTCTTAACCAAATGATGTTGCGCAAATGACTTCTGAAAGAAGACGGACAGGGCAGAAACCTGACCCTTCAGAGTACTGAGTTTTAGACCTAACTCCAAACCATGCTGTAAGAACTCCAGAACCCTAGGGACAGAGAACTCCCTACAGGGAAGAGACCTAGACTCACACCAGTCAATGTAGGTACGCCATACTCTATAATAGATAGCAGCAGAAGTCTTCTTCCTAGCCTGCACCATAGTACCTACCACAGAGGCAGACAAACCCTTCTCCAGCAAGATGGAAGTTTCAGCAGCCAGGCCGTCAAAGCCAGCGTTTGTAAATTGGGATGGCGTAAGGAGCCCTGAGTTAGCAGATCTGGCACCTCGTACTGGTCTACTGCCATTTGAACCACGTCTGTGAACCACACTCTTCTTGGCCACCTGGGAGCCACTAGAATCACAGGCACCCCTTCCAGAGCAATCTTGCGCAGAACCCTGCCCAGAAGGGGAAATGGTGGAAATACATACAGGAGCCGAAACTCCTTCCATGACATGGACAGGGCATCCGTGGCCAAGGCCAGAGGATCCTGAGACAGGGATACGAAGGCCGGGAGCTTGTGGTTGTGATGGGATGCAAACAGGTCCACATCCGGTAGACCCCAATGGTGACACAGGGCTGGATTACCCACTCTCCCTGACGGGACGTCCCCCTGCTCAGAGCATCTGCAAACAGATTCTCCGCCCCCGGAATGTAAACAGCCGAAATGCATTGTACATTGGCCTCCGCCCATGTCAGAATCTGAGACACCTCCTGGAGGGCACCCTTGCTCCGGGTCCCTCCCTGACGGTTGATGTAGGCAACCGCCATCCTGTTGTCTGAGCGTACCTGGACCGACAGACCCCTCAGGTGATGGGTCAACCGCTCCAGTACCAACCGGACTGCCCGCAATTCCAGAATGTTGATGGGTAAATGGGCGTCCGGAGGACCCCACTTCCCCTGGAAGCGCAGGGACTTCCAGAATCCCCCCCAACCTGACAGACTGGCATCCGTTGTGACCATCTCCCAGGAGGGGGCCAGAAAAGACCTGCCCCCTATCAAGTTCCCGAGGTCCAGCCACCACGCAAGGGACCGTCTGACCGAGGGGGGAAGCACACAGACCCCGTCCAAGGATGCTGGGTTCTTGTCTCATACTGACAGAAGGTGAAGCTGCAGAGGTCTCAAATGGAACTGGGCAAAGGGCACCACCTTGAAGCTCGCCACCATTAGGCCCACCAGCTGCATTCCCTGCCTGATGGAGGGCTGTGGGCACGAGAGCAGGAACCTCGCCTGCACAGTCAGAGCTTGACTGAACCGTATCCAGAATCATTCCCAGGAACGGAGTCACCGAGGAGGGGGTCAGAGAGGACTTGGGGTAATTGATCACCCAGCCGAAGGACTCCAGGGTGGACACCACCAGCTGAGTGTCCAACTCTGCCTGCCGCAGAGACCGAGAGGTGATGAGTATATCGTCCAGCTAGGGCAGCACGCGTATGCCCCTTAGCCTTATCAGGGACATCACCCCTGCCAGCACCTTGGTGAACACCCTGGGAGCCGACGTGAGGCCGAATGGCAAGGCCACAAATTGGTAATGCTGATTTTTCAGTGCAAATCTGAGAAACCTTTGGTGTCCTGGAAACACCAGGACGTGAAGGTAAGCATCCTTGATGTCTACGGACGTCATAAAGTCCCCCGGGCGCAGAGAGCCGATGGTCGAGCGCAGAGTTTCCATGCGAAAGTGCCTGTTCTTGACAAATTTGTTGAGGATCTTTAAATCCAGAATGGGCCTGACTGACCCATCCTTCTTGGGTACTGTGAAAAGGTTGGAATAGAACCCCATGCCCCTGTCTTCTAAGGGGACCTTGCAAACGACCCCTAGATCCAGGAGACCCTGCACAGCCAGTAACAAGACCTGAGCTGAGGCAGGGTCCTGTGGAATCCGGGACCCAATGAATCTGGTGGGGGCCGTACAGCAAATTCTATCTTGTAGCTGGAGGACACAACCTCCTGAATCCACCGGTCTGAGACGTGGTGCCTCCAGACATGCTCGAAGTGCTGCAGACGTCCCCCCACCCTGACGGGCGAGGGCGCCCCTTCATGCCTGAGGGGTCTTGGGAGGGGCTTTGGGCTTGGACCCCCAGGAGGAACCGGGACGGCGTCCTCTATTCCTGTGCCAGGAATCTGCGCGGGACCCAGCGAAGGACACCCCTTTTCCCTGTTTAGCCCCACGGTAGGGGATTGAAAGGGTGCCCTGGCCTCGAAAGGGCCGAATCTGCCGCCTGCGCTGGGGTAACTTGCCTCCTTTGGCGAAGAGGTCTAGACGGTCCCCAAACAGGTGCAGCCCCTTAAATAAAAGCCCAGTAAGGGCTTTCTTAGCGGCATTGTCAGCAGCGCATTGGCGCAACCAAGCCGCGCAGCGTATAGCTACCACCAGGGCAGAAGATCTGGCACACATCCTAATAGCATCATCCGATGCAGACAGGATAAAGTTTACAAATACATCACAGTTAGACAGTGCATTGACAGTATCAGGTGGCAACTCATCTGTGCCATCCAGTGCATTCCTAACCATGGCCCTGAGCGCTACTGCCGTAATGGCTAAGGCGCAAACCGGGCGCAGAGTCGCTCCCCCAAATGCAAAGGCATGGCATGCCAATTGATCAATACGCCGGTCCTCAGAGTCCCGCAGCATAGTAGTATCAGGGGAGTGCATAATAGAGGCGTTGGACAACCCTAGAATAGGAACATCGACCTCGGAGGGCGATGACCAGCACTTAACCAAGTCAGCAGGGAAGGGATACTTCCTATCTACACTCTAGGGATCCCGGGAAGTCTACTGGGATGTTCCCATTCTTTAAGCACTAGGCAATTGAAATGGGTTTGCTCGGGAAATTCCAGACGAGCCTTAGCAGTATGAAAAAGCTCACCCCTTTGCCTGGGAGCCGCAACAGGGGGAGAGATGGACAAAACTTCAAATATCTGAACCAGCAGTCTGTCAATATCATCCGAGATCCAGTGCTCGGAACCAGACTCGTCATGACCCCTTGACTCCTCGTCATATGACCCTGAGTCAGAGAACAGCTCCCCTTCGTCCGAGGGGGTATGGCCGTAAGGATACAACAACTCATCAGATTCCATAGGGAAAAGAGCAGAGTCAGGGGTTAAATGCTGCCTCTTTGCAGTGGCCTTACGCGCTAATGAGCTAGCAAGCAATCTTTCAACACTGGCCAGTCTAGTAGCCACATCAGGATGAGAATCCCCGCTTGTATTGGGGGTTAGACTCAGGCTTGGGGGAGTAGGTGAAGTGAGGCGAGGTGCAGGGCCAGCAACAGAAGAGGCGGGAAGAACCGATAATGCCTGCTGTGCACAAGGAACACAGACCTGTGCATTGTCACCGCTGCTAGGTAAGACCCCACAAGCTACACACAGCCGGGCTTGTCCCGAAGGAACCCCGTTCACAATATCCTGGGATGCCTCCATATGGTGATTTAATCGGCACAATAGGCCAGTAGCGATTGACACTGTAAGCTACCCTGGATGCCCCAATAACCCGCGGGGAAGTGGGAGTAAATTTAAAATTTAATAGTCTCAACCGGGAGATACACCAGGCCGGAAGAAGCCACCGGAATCCACGGTCTGAAAGACATAAGGGGAACAAGAATGTCAGAGCCATGCGCAAGGGAGTAATAAAGGTAATATAAAGTCGCCCGCGAGGGCACTTACAGACAAGCCAGGGCCCCGCCCCCCCCCCCCGAGAGCGTCAACCGTCAGGGAGGGACCCGGAGCAAGGGTGCCCTCCAGGAGGTGTCTCAGATTCTGACATGGGCGGAGGCCAATGTACAATCCACATTCCTAGTCCTCTACATGTTTTTCTCCTACTCCCAGATCTTAAACAGGTGATGAAGCTTATTGCAAAGGAAGCCTAATAAAAGGATCTGCTGAAGCTTCCAGAGTGGAGATGGAGAGGATGGGATGAGGAGCCTGTGCCTTGCTGCTCCCAGTACTGACAGTGCTGAATTGCATCTGAAGGACTTTATGTGTTATCTGGTCTTGGAACCTGTGGAATAACAGCCTGGACTTGTATGCCCTGAAAGAGGACCTGTGATATCAAGGACTTGCATTACGCTGTAATTATCATACACTGGACATTGCTAAAGTTGGTGAGGTAACCGCTTGCTGTACTGCATTCTATCCTGCATTAAACTCTGAAGTTAAGAGATTTTGCCTGTTGGACTTTGGATAGATGGAAAGAAAGAAAAGACAGACCATGGATGGATAGAATGAAAGGATAGATGGATAAAAAAGACATAGATTGTTCTAAAAGACAGAGAATGGATAGATAGATAGATAGATAGATAGATAGATAGATAGATTCAAAACTGATGTTGAGATGAAAGGGATGGTCTGGAATAGGCAGGTGTAATGGACAATGCAAATTCAGGTCACGTACTTCATTCAGATTGCGGTTGTTAAGGTGTGGCATAGACAGTAGTTAGAGCTTGCACCGAAGCAGCTGCCATCTAAAACCAAAGAACCTGAGTGGTATCAGCAGCTTTGAACAGCCAGTGTTGATGTTGCAGGTGATCCAAAACTCAGAAGCTGGCAAGTGGGTTTGGGCATGGAGATAGTGGGAGCAGCCACAGCATCTCCCCCTCCGACAGTGGCGATGGCACACCTTGCACACCCCAAAGCCCATCCCTGTGTACAGACTGTTAGGTGCTGCTGTTTCAGAGGGTGACATTTGGTGGCAGGTGAACCTAAGGCAAAACACACGTGGAGGCTAATTCATTACTAACGCCAGGTATTGGCAGATGAGCATAGAGCTTAGAGCGACCGCTAGTATACACTGTGATCGGCTATCAGGCGCTGTAACAGAGCGCCTCAGTCACTGTAGTAAACTGGACAGCATTGATGAATGTGATGTATGATGGGCATTATAACACCAGTATAGCGCTGCAGGGAGGGAAAGGCAGAGCCAGCTCAGTGCGACCCACTCTCAGCGACACACACCATATTCAACAAATAAACTCACAAAACGTAGGCGCTCTGGATCTGGTCGCTATAGCATAGAGCGGTAGACGCTGTGTGATTAAAGTCTGTTTTTGAACACATATACACCCGTAACAAAGCGACAACTCAAGGAATGACATTGTTTTAACACTGTGACATTAACATTTTAGTGTCAGACCTGTAATGACAATTCTGCATAAAAATTTAAAATATTCAAAAAATATTCAAAAATACTTCATTCCATGCCAGGAGAGGTCAAATAATTATTTGAGAGGAAAAAAAAAATTGGGATCAGTAAAGAAATTAGAAGGAACATCCATTGAAATGTATGGGAGAGCGAAAGGTAGCGACAGGTAAGCGAGAGCACCGGCGCTATACGCTGAGCCGCCTGTAATGACGAATCGTACGATACATGGCAATGTTAGAGTCGCTAACCAGAAACGCCTTCATAAATGTGGTATTGTGTACAGTGTTCAACGTTCACCAGACGCTGCCTGCCGCTACGAAGCGCTACCTGGCGCTAGAGCTTCATGAATAAACCCCTTAACGTCCAATCAGCTCAAAATGGAAATGCAGTTTTAGAATGACCCCCCCACCATGCCTCCCTCCCCTGAGGCAGAGGCAGGGTTTGGGGGTTACAAGAACAAACTTCTTACATCACCAGGATCCTGCTGCAGCCGTATGAACAGTGTACAGAACATCACCGCTCCGTGCGCACTCCCACCTACCCATTCAATTGAATTAGGCCCTTATTTAAGAAGGGATAGCGTCAGGTAGCGGCTGGTTAATGAGAGGTAGCGACTGATAGCGACTGGTCAACGCCGGACACGGCACGCAATTACACATTTATCAAGCAGAATCTGTTGAGCGACTGGAATAGCGCCATGTAGCGTCTGATTCATCATTTTCACAGCCTCAGCGAACAGCGCCAGCGTTCAACCTTGCACAGCGCCAGGTAAGACCTCTCGCTACCTGTCGCTCTCCCATACATTTCAATGGACGATCCTTTTCTTCTCTTCTTCTCTTTAAACGGGTTTTTTTTTTTCCAAAAAATCACAAATAATTCTGTGACCTCTTCTGGCATTGAAAAAGCATTTTTTTTCATAATTTTTTCATTTTTTAAATATTTCCTCAAAAATGACATTACAGGTCTGGCATTAAAGTGTTCATGTTACAATGTTGCTACAATGTAATTCTTCTATTGGAGGTCAGTCTTCTCAGATGCAATAGAAATATTAAAAAGCTTGAACATAATTAGTAGTATTTTGGGCAGTGTTAAACTGTTCTAACTTCGAGTTTATATATGAGCAAGAGGTGCAAACATCCAGCTGCATGTGGACAACACATGCACATATATAAGAACTTTTTAGAAAAGGAAACTCCCGATACAGGAGAGCTCCTCTTTTATATATTGAGCATTTTCTACATAGTTCAAATTACACAGAGTACACAGCTGATGTTCCTTCATTTTACCGTTTGCAAATACACTCCTTTGTATATTGTTTCCTGTGTGTTTCTATGAGTCTATTCTATTTTTAAATCGCTTCATCACTATTGATTCCCGGCAGTAAGTGACGTATGTGCTCACAATGACTCCCGCTGTTCGTTACTAGGTGTATTTCTGTCATCAGTGTCACGTTGTGTGAATTTGTTTATGGCAACTTTATAAAACCTGTTACTTGCATTGACACTAACTTGGGAAAAAAAGTCACATGTAGTTAATAAAAGCATTCTGTGAATTTAAAGAGGTCCCAAATCCATGTAACCCGGCTCTGGAGTCTAAAAGATTACAGCTTTCCTGCGGTATCCTGGGATGTGTGAAAGGACCTGGTTCGCCCAGTACTTAGAGGCCGATTCATCAATAGCGCCAGGTAGCGACAGATGAGCGACTGTAGCGTGATTTTTTCAGCGCTAGCCAGTATTCGCTGTGCTTGGCCGGCATTAGCTTGATGACAGCGACTCAGTCGGTGTGCGGTAATGTTGAATACGGGCTGGGGGGTCGCTGTTTCACAGGTCCAGCGTTGTATGTGAGCGCCTGACAACGAATGGCCAGAGCGAACGGCTAGCTTCATATTCATCAACAAATCACGCTCCGAATGTGCTGTCGCTGTCCATTCCTTGTTTAAACCCCAGAGCGCTGGCGGCGATGTGTATTAACTAGTTTTTAACCCCTAAACAACCATATTTTTTGAATGTAACATTATACATGTTTTTAGAATCATTTTGTTATATGAATACATTAATCTCAGACCTGTTTGATCAATTCTGCACATATTTTTATTTATTTTTTTTTTTTACTTAAAAATAAATCCTAACAGGATTGCAGAAGTGGTCTCCGATTTTTTGACATTAAAAAAATTAAAAAAAAAATTATTACCAATTAATCATTAATTTAATAGATTGCTCCATTGAAATGCATTGGGCATCGCCAGGGAGCGACAGCTCATACCTGGCGCTGTGAGGGAATTTGCAGCGGCGCTGTTCGGTCCAGGCGGCTTCATGATGAATGCCGCGCTAGCCGTCGCTCTCGCCGGCGCTAGCCTCATTTTGCTTGATAAATGCGTCATTGTGACCGCCGCCGGGCGTACTTGAGTCGGTAGTCGCCGTTAGCTGCCGCTACCTGGCGCTCGTCGGACACTACCTGGCGCTATCGCTTGATGAATAAGGGCCTTAATCCAGAGCAGGCCTCCTTCACCTTCCTGGGCATCCTTTTATCCATTGCATGCACCAGTGCCATGCATTTCTGAATTGCTTGCAGCAGATGTGCCCGGCAATTCATTATTCATGATTTATAATAATGACTGGAGGAGAGCCCCGCACATGTGTCAGGGGATTGCCAGATCAAGGTAAGTACAGGTCAAACCGGGAGTTTCACACACAGGGGCATTACAAATGAGGTTGCCCCTGTAAAACAGACCAAAACCCAGATATTTTAGTAAATAATAAACATAGTAGCATTGAAGAGAACCTTCAAGCATGTGAGGCCTTAAACCCCTACGTCCCCTTTCGCTCCCAGCACTAAGCTAAATTTGGGCATGGGGAGGCCGATTCATTAACAGCGGCAGGTAGCGACAGTTGAGCGACTGTAGCGGCATTTTCAGAGCGCCCGCTAGTAGTCGCTGTGCTTGGCCGTTGTTCGGTAGTTGATAGCGACTCAGTCGGTTTGCCGTAATGTTGAATATTGGGTGAGGAGTCACTATTTGACAGGTTCCGCGCTGTATGGGAGCGCATGATAGCGACTGGCCCTAGCGACCGGCTTCCACCATATTCATTAACAAATCACGCTCAAAAAATTCTTGCGCTGTGAAATGCATGTTTAAACCCCAGAGCGCTGGCGGCGATGGGTTAAAAGTAGTTTTTTAACCCCCAAACAACCATATCTTTGGAAACAAAAAAAATAAGTTTTTAAAATAATTTAGTAATATGAATACATTAATATCAGACCTTAAAAAAATTATCTAAAATGGCAGAAGTGGTCACAGAATTTTTCACATTAAAAAAAAAAAAATTATAATTAATTAAGAATATTTAAAGATTGTTCCATTGAAATGCATTGGAGCGCGCCAGGTAGCGAGAGGTCCTACCTGTCGCTGTTCAAGGTCGGACGCTGGCGCTGTGGGGTGAGGCTGGAATAATGATGAATGAGTCGCTATCTGGCGCTATCTCAGTCGCTAAGCAGGATTGGCTTGATAAATGTGTGATTGTGGTGGGGAGCCGGCGTTCTCGTGGCGGTGCCCGTCATTACCGGCCACTCACCAGTCGCTATTCATAAATCCTATCCTTCATAAATAAGGGCCTAAGTAAATAAAGGCCTTGACCTCATTGGGCAAAACTCCAATGGTCCAAATGGAGGCACGACCCATGCAGCAGTGGAGCTCCCAGGATTAGTGACATGTGAGTCATTCAATCCTTCCGACTCAAGACCTGCAACTCAACCGGAAGCCTGAGAGCTCCAATCCAGGTTTGACTTTTCATAGCAAAATATACTAGCTTGGGTGTTGTTCCGAGCACAGGGAGGCATCCCAATTGCTGATGCCCCCCCTCCCACTGTACATTAATGGTGTTAAACGGGAGAAGTCTTACCTTTTTCCTTGGCGCCGGCGAAAACAAGCGCTGCAGTTGGCTGGCGGCGGACGGCTACCAAGAAGAAGTATGCAGCATGCAGTGACCGCATTAGCATTTCTGGAGTCCCATGCAAAGTTGTGTTGGGGGGCAATTCAAAGGCATTTTTATAAAACAAAATAGAATATTAAAGAGGAACAAAACCCAAGGTTTTCAATATCTTGGTTTTGTTCATCTTGCTGGGGCATTCTGATCTGTGTATTGCCCAGGATCACCCAAAAACTCACCTTTTCATTGTTCCCACAACGCATGTGAAGATCTGCAAAAGGAAGCATGTTACTCTTCAGAATTTTTTTCTCAGAGTATTATAGTATTATAATAATACAAAAGACACAGAGCTCCAAGCAGTAAGTGAGAATATAATCACCCAAAAACTCACCTTTTCATTGTTCCCACAACGCATGTGCAGGCCGCTCCGCCAAATATTTAATTCAGATTTTTTTTCTGCTCTGTGCTAATAGCGGCAAGAAAATATGAATGGAGCAAGTTCTGCTGGCCACATCTCCACTCGCCTCTAGCTGTGGCCTTGACCATGTCAGTCACTCAAAAATGCCTACCGCGAGTACGCACTCCAGCTAAAGGTATATGCAGCCCGTGGGATCAGTGGAAAGTTGAGTAGATCAGGCGACCCCCAGGATTACACACAACAAGTCTTCCCAATTCAGGATGCCCCATAAAGTGGGAGACAACTATCTCTAGACTATGATAGACTCTAAAGTCTCGAACCATATAAATGAAAATGAGGATATGACCCCCCTACCAGCAAATTAGCTTTCTATGATTTGTCCCAGACACTGATAGTGTGTTTTCCCCTGTGGTCTGTAGGCTCCCACACTGTTCCCCGCTGCACCTTATCACTGCCCTGCTCTTTTTTTGCAGTGGGGGCGTAGTACAGTATGTATATAGATAGACGAGGGAGAGGAAGGGAGAGTATATGAAAATTAAGAAGATAAAGTGGGGATATAGAGAGATAAAGTAGAGAAACAGGAAATATAGGGGTTGATTCAGAGCATGGTAAGAATTCTCACTCATTTTTTAGGAAAGAAAACTGCCATTGACTTTCATTGATTTCCGGGTGTAAATTTTCACCTGGCTCTGAATCAGCCCCAAGGTAGACAATAAAAGTGAATGGCAATTTTCTCTCCTAAAAAAGGAAGGAAGTTTCCTCACCAGACTCAGAATCGACCCCATAGAGTGATGAGAACCATAGATAGACAAAAAGGGGGTATATATAGATAAGATATACATTGCAGGAGCAAATAGATGGTATATATAGAGATAAAGGAGAGGGATTATAGAGATGAAGGGGAGATGAAGAGATGAAGGGGAAATTTAAAAAAGGAAAAAAAAGAGATGAAGAGATGAAGGGGAAATTTAAAAAAGGTAAGATACAGAGAGATAAAAAAGATAAATGGGGAATATAGAGATGCCATTAAGGAAGAAAGGATATAGAGAAATGAAGGGAGGAAATGAGGAAAAAAAGAAAAAGGGGGAATAGGAAAATAGGAAAGAAAAGGGGAACTAGACAGAAGGGTGGAACAGAGAGTCGTGGTCAGGTGAAAGAGTCAAAGCAGGGATAAAAAGAGATGAAGGACAGAAAGAGGGATAAAGAGGGATGAAGAAGAGAAAGAGGGAGACACAGAAATGGAAGAGAGAAAGGTAAATATAGACAGAAGAGTGAAAGAAGGGATAAGGGGATATGAAGGAGAGAGAGATAAAGATGGATGTAGAATATAAAAAATAAAATAAAGGGAGATAAGGGCGAGAAAGGGCCATATAGGGATATAAAGGGAGATGAAGCGAGGTGAAGGAGAAAAAGAGGGCTAAAAAGAGATGAGGTGGAGAAAGGGGGATTAAGTGAGATAAAGGAGTGAAAGGTGGATAGGGAGAGATGAAGGGGAGAAAGGGGGATAAAAAAAGATGAAGGAGAGAAAGGGGGATAAAGAGAGATGAAGGTAGATAAAGGGTGATACTGAGAGGCAAAGGAGAGAAAGGGGGATTAAGAGAGATGAAGGGGAAAATAAAGGAGGAGAAAAAAGGGGGATAGAGAAGAAAAAAGGATAAAGAGACCTGGAGTGGACAAAGGGACAGAAGATGGAGAGAGTTTCTCAGAGGCCTCTTAGGATAGAAGCAAACGAACATTCCCTCACTCACCCCTCATACCATCTAAGCAAGACATGTCCACAGTTGATCCTTGAAGTTACATAGGTGGCCGATCCAGAGGCCATGCCACTGTCTGGAAGATTGATAGATGGATTGATTGATAAATAGCATTTTCTTCCCAGAGTAGTATAGTATTATAATAATACAAAAGACACAGAGCTCCAAGCAGTATGTGAGAATATAATCTTTTTCTTTTTCTCCTCTTTTTTCTTTAAACAGTCCCAGGGTGCAGAAAACTCCTCACACTCAAAGGGCTTGATTCATCAAAGGTTGAATTTGAATGTTCGTGTGTTTTTTTTGAGAAAAAGGTGCGATTTTGCACGTGAAAATTCCACTCGCGATTCAACAACCTTGAAAGGTGTTTTACTTTCGTTTTTGCTAATGCAAATCGAGTGAGAGAAAAAGCTCTCAAAAATAATTAGATTTTCGAAAATAAATTGTGTGGAATTTTCAAGTGAAAAAAGAATTCTAGTGATTCAGGTGCCATGGATTGGCTCCTCACATGAGTTAAATTCAAGTTTTTCACACAAATTTTTTACAGCAGCTTTCAGGAGGAGAAAAGTCTGTTTTCTAACTTCTATCCACTGTGCCTGGAAAAAAGCCCATAGTGCACCATAAGGAGGCCTATGAACATGACATTGTGTGAAATGATATTTAATATAGGCCCCTACTCATATTAGCAAAAACATTCATATGAAATAAATCATAGTCGTGCACACAGGACAGAGGACATGTCATGGTGAGGAACAAAATGGATGAGGTTCAATGTGCTTTCTGTATGACTGAGTATATCATGGATAAAATCTTGGGGCACCATGAGCAAAACAAATGAGCGCAGTAACATTTGCAATGTTTTATTTACCACATTGCATGCTGCTGCACAACTTAATATATGTAAGTGATGTAAACAATACCTAACGCCACGACAATATAAATATAGCAGACAGAAAAATGAGCATCCCAAAATATTAAAAAAACATTTAGGGGTTTATTTAAAGTGGACCAAACCCCAGGAGTGTCCCGCTGTGTGAAACCCCCCAGATCGCCGATGCCAATGCCGATGCCCGGCCTATTCTTGGTGCTTCCTCCAACATCTCTGAGGCTAAGGCGTGCTGCTGTGTCCAGCCCTTCAGATAGGCTGAGTGTGGGAGTGCACCAGGGATATCCTGAGACCCGTGAATATGGCATGGGATCCCAGAAAGGTGAGGGTTCACACAGCAGAACATCCCTAACAGGGATGCCCCAGGGGTTGTAAGTTGCCCATTAGTATTGTAAGGGATCTTTTAGACCCCATGGCTGCCCAGGCGAATCTCGAAAGTGGACCAATCACCACCATGGAGGGCCCTGGAGTCTAAAAGGCTCCCCAGAATTCCTGCTAATGTGCGTGCTCCCACACCCATCCATTCTGATAGTCCAAATGCATGATGGCGTGCACTCCACAGGGAAACCCGCTCCCTAAGCCGACGCTGAACCCAAAACAGCGGCTTTACACCTTTACACCTTTACACCTTTAACATTAGTATGCATGGCATAAGGCACTGATTGGATAAGCACATGCACCATGGGAACAGCAGAAAGGTGACTAGAGAGCAAGATCTCTGGGTTTGTAACAGCAAGGTATCAAGATGCCCATAGGGCATAGATAGTGAAAATCCTGGGCATTGGTCCACTTTAAAGTGGAACAAAACCCACAATGCCCCATGGGTGAACCCCCCCAGAATGCCGCTATTCACTCACCTCTTTCTTGTTCCAGCGGCGCATGCCCGGGCTTTCGTCCAATGACAGCCATCTGCCATGAATATGTCATTTAGCAGACGGCTCTCATTGACTTTAAAGGGGAGCATGCGCTGATGCATCCCCAGCTGGCCCCGCTCCTACCTCAGCCTATACGAATGGCTTGGGCGTGAGCAAGCACATGCCACCGGGGGATGCCTCAGCATGCACTCTTCATTGAAGTCAATGAGAGCCACAGCAGATGTCTCGCACTGGCTGAGTGCCTGCGCATGCGCCATTGGAACGAGGCAGAGGTGAGTGAATAGTGACATTCTGGGGGGGGTTCACACAGCGGGATATCTTAACTCTGGATGCCATGTGGAAAAGCCAGTGTACAGCCCTGGAATATCTTAAATTTCAGGTCCAGACCACATTGGCGTTAACGTGGACCCAAACCCATTGTAGCTGGCTCTGCAGTCTAACAAACTCCTAATCCGACAAAATCCCTATCCATGGGCCATCCTGTTGTATAAAACCCTTTAGGGATCACCTGTATACTCACCTTGCCTGTGGTCCCACAGCTCATCCCCAGTTTACCACAGTTTATGTTCGGACGGGAGCTCAGCCAGATAACCTGGGTGCAGGAGCACACACATCAGTTGGAGGGAAACCAGGGATGCTGTTCACTCCCCACTCTCCTTGGGGCCTCCGATTAATGATTTGTGAATAGCTAGCATGGACATGCATCCAGCTGGAGGCTAACAGGGATGCAGCATGCCCCTATGAAGGCGTGCACATGCCTTCATAGGGGCCCTAGTGGTTAAGATCTCTCGACAGCTGAGCAAAGCAGAATAGAGCTAAGTGCACTGACTGCCTGCACACTTGTGCATGCGCCGTTGGGTTGGCAGTCAAGTACTTTTTACAAGCAAACTGGGGGGGGGGGTTCACATCACAGACCTACACACAGGTTTGGGTCATCCCAAATCGAGTACCAAAACCCAGGATATTTAAAATTCCGTGTTTTGGTTCACTTTAAATATTCCTGGGCCGATCAATTCCCTCCCCCCGGGGCATCCAAAATCAGGATGCCCCGCTGTGTGAAACCCATACACTTACTTTCTTTCTGTGTCCAATGGAGCTGTATTCCCGCTATCCCTCTAGCAGGGCGTGTGCCCGTACCAGGCATTTTTGTATAGCCGACGCGAGCATGCTGTTAGAGGGTAGCGGGGGATGCGAGTGTCAGCCCGCTTGGAGCCGCTTGCCTTAGACGACGTAACATCAGCGGATTCGAGAGCGCTGACTGGACGAGTGGCTTCGCGTGTGCTGTAGGACCGGGGAGAAGTGAGTTTGTTTCGGCGACCTGGGGGCAAGGACCAGAACCCAGGATAGTCAAAATCCCGGGTTTTGGTGCACTTTAATATGTGTGGTAAGTATACCGGTCATCCCAGGGGGATTCACAGAGCTGCATAAGTGACGTGACACAAAGGGCGTGCTTGGACTCTGTCGCCCAGGGGCCCACATAACCCTGGAGCTGGCCCTGGATGCAACAGAAACCTTTAATGTGGTTTGGAAATGTAAATACATCAGGCCTATATGGGGCGACCAAACTAACCCCATTCCAGATATCTGCATGCTAATGATGACAACATTCATATATTAATGGATCCACAGAGCAAAGTCAAAACTAAAATCTGTTAATCTACAAACCACCCAAATAAATGGGTACAATAACAATAGATGTAAAGCAATGCAAAGCATCACTGCCAAAAGGGCACCTAAACCACCATCACCAAAAAAATGATGCTCCGAACCCATGCAAAGTGCAAAATTTAACATAATTAAACATTAACAATGACACATACTAGTCCACATTAATTAGAAAGTCCAGAAACACAAAGCAAAAAAAAAACAGAGCAAAGAGCAACAAGGGATCATACTACTCCACCACAAATTAGGAAGCTGTAGAAAAAAATTCTCACACACAGCATTGGGGTATGGAAAATTTTTACAGTTTTACAGTTGTAAAGTGATTTTCAACTGCACACGAAAAAATTCACACACAAATTTGCACACACGAATTTAATTCAACTGCCTTTGTGAATCGCTCCTAGGTTTGAAAAATTGTCGCATGCGAATTAATTTTCCAATCGTTACATTTTTTTTCTACCTTTAGTGAATCAAGGCCAATGTCGTTAATCGCTTTAGCGATTCTAGCGCATTGACTGGGCGGGCTCCTGTCTCTTGACTTTGAGCAGAGAGGAGTGCTCACAAAGTGGGTGGCCCTAAATGGTCCATCTGAGGAGTTTCTTTCGCTGCAGCTCTGCCCACCCTTCGTATGTTGCTGATGCTGGCTCCGCCTCTGAATGCTAGCTATTTCCGGTATAAATACCGATACCTTTCTACTGCCGAGCCCTCTCGGGACGAAACACATTGGAACTTGGCAGATTACTTCACTGGCCATCTATGGCCTGGAATTTATACCTATTTGAATTGAATGAGCAAACGGAGGAACTCGGGTTTCGGTTCGTGAGACCTGCTGTTTATAACATTTTTTTTTTTTTTTAAAGTTTCTTTTTATTGCAGTTCAACAAACATCAAACAGAAATACAAGTTACATATCACATTAAGATGCCACAGGCACCTAGTACCGTTGCATAGTTCCAATAAACATTTAGACACGACAACCATTCACTCAACACACATACATACATTTGGACTCGGATGTCTAGTTTATTATTCACCGGGATGGGAGGGCCAATCGGGAGTCACATCTCCAGGATGCTTCTCCCGTCTCCCTAATTCCACTATGACTCGCTCAATGATTTAGCCTACTATAGGTGAGCAGCTTCGCCCCTTAAGTAGACCCTTCCCCTTTCTAATCGGCCTCCGAGGCAGTGTCCTGGCTCTGCAGCCAGGGACCCCATACCTTCTCAAACTTATCGGGCACCCCCCGAGCCGTATATGTTAGTTTGTACATAGTGAGTTTCTGGTTTACCAGAGCCCTCCACGCCTGTACGGATGGTTTAGCCGGGTGTTTCCAATTAAGCAGAACGCATTTCCGGGCATAAAAGAGCAGCAGCCTATATAGCGATTTCAGCGGCCCCGACAGCGATAGTGATTCGACCACCCCCAGAAGACATAGGGAAATCGAGCCGGTGATCCGGATGCCCACCACTTTACCAATTAAATCCATCACCTTCCCCCAATATCTCACCAGGACCTCACAGGACAAGGTCATATGTTCCCATGTACCAGTCTCCCTCTCACACCTGGGACATAAATCATTAGCGAGTAAGCCCATCTTATGCAGCCGTATCGGCGTGATGTAGGCTTGATGTATCCATTTGGTCTGGATAAATCTGTCTCTGGCTTCTATGACCGAAGAGTGTAGGTTATCTAGGATTTCTTCCCAGTCATCCCGGTCCAAAGTTTGGTCCAGGGTCAGCCACCTGCTTTCAACCTTCCCCCTGGGGGATTCCAGCCCAGCAACCAGGCACCTATACAATGTGGAGACCGGTTTCCCCAGGTCCGTCCCTCTCACCGCAGTCTCCACCTGGGACACCGAAAAATTCGGGCTGTCCCTGTGGAATTGAGATTGCAGAGCGTGCCTGAGCTGCAGATAGCGAAAGAAGTCCCGGTGAGAAGCCCGAAAGGTCTCCCTAACTTGATCAAACGACAGGAGCACTCCATCCCTGTACACCTGGCCCAGCGTCCGGAGGCCCCTTCCATCCCAAAACTGCGGATCCTGCATTGAAACCAACTCAGGGAGCTTGGGGTTGTTCCAGAGAGGAGCAAAGGGGGACCAATGCTGGGCCTCATCCGGCTTCCTGTTCAACTTGGCTACCCTTTCCCATATGTTACACACTACCCTCATGCATCCGGTAGCTTCCCGGACCCCCCGAACCCCCCTGTACACCAAGAGGGATAGTTTCTCAGGGGAACCCAGCACCGCCGTCTCCAGACCCACCACCGGGTTGCCTTGCGGCTGACAGAGCCACCAGTGCACAAACAGGAGCTGCGTGGAATAAAAATACAATTGCATGTGCGGGACCGCTAGACCCCCCTCCGTCACTTGTGCTTTCATTATTTGTCTGTTAAGCCTAGGTGGAGACTGCCCCCAAATAAAGCCAAACAGAATTGAATCCAACGTCTTAAAGTGGGAGACGGGCAGCAACACTGGCGAGGCCTGATAAATATACAGAAATTTTGGAAGGAATATCATTTTGTATATATTAATTCTGCCCATGACTGACAGGGGCAGGTTCGCCCACTGAGCAACCCGCTGCCTTAGTCTCGACACGACAGGGGAAATATTCAAAGATATGAACTCACTTGGTTGCTTGCTAATCATAATCCCCAAGTATTTAAATTGTTGGACTATTTTTAATTGAGACCTCGGGGAGATGTCGGGGGGAACAGGCTCATCCACTAACATTAGACTGGATTTATCCCAGTTAATCCTCAGTCCAGAGAACTTCCCAAACACTCCGATAGTATCCAGGGCTGCGTCCAGACACTTATGGCCATCCGCAAGGTACAGCAGTGTATCGTCTGCATAGAGGGATATCTTTTCCTCCACTGCTCCCAGCTTCCATCCAGAGATACTTGGGGAGTTCCTGACAATGATCGCCAAGGGTTCGATAGCTAAAGCAAAAAGCAATGGCGATAATGGACACCCCTGTCTTGTCCCCCTATGCAAGGCAAATGAATTAGAGTAACACCCATTAACCCGTATCCGGGCAGTTGGCTGTTCATATAATAATTTGATATATGTAATAAAGCTAGCAGGAAGTCCAAATCTTTCTAAGACTGCCCAGAGATACTCCCATTCCACCGAGTCGAAGGCTTTCTCATTATCTAATGATATAACCACCCGTTTCCCATGGTTATCATGTATAATTTGGAGGTTGGACATCAGTCTGCGGAGGTTCACACACGTGGTACGCCCTGGCATAAACCCTGATTGATCTTGCCCGATCAAATGTAGGATAACTTTGTTTAGCCTAGTGGCCAGTATCTTGGCCAATATTTTTGCATCTTGGTTCAATAGGGATATGGGCCGGTAGGACGCACAGGAGTCAGGGGGTCTCCCTTCCTTATAAATGAGGACCACATGCGCCTCACGAAAAGAGGTCGGAAGGCACTCACTTTCAAGCGCATGTTTCAGCACTTCCCACAGCTTGGGGGTTACCTGTTCAAGGTCCTGTTTATACCACTCGGCCGGCATCCCATCTGGTCCTGGCGCCTTCCTGCTAGAAAGCATCCTAATTGCGCCAGAGACCTCATCCATGGTGATAGGGGAGTTCAAAGCCTCCTGATCTTCTACAGTCAGCCTCGGAAAGACAATCTGGTCCAGATAGTTACCCAGATCAGTCGCTCCATAGCTCGCCCTCGAGGAATACAAGGCCGAGTAGTACTCCAGAAACCTCTGGGCTATCTCCTCCCCCCCGTCACCCTCGTCCCATTATCTAGGATTTCAGCAATGTGGTTGGGTTGGCTTTCGGCTCTCGCCAGGTAGGCCAGGGTCTTACCGTTCTTATCCCCTTTATCAAAAATTGTTGCCTGCTTATATAGCAGTGATTTCCTAACCGAGTCGGTCAGAAGCAGATTATATTCCCTCTTTAGTGCCAACAGTGTTGAATGGTCTCCGCTATCCGAGGTTGTACTAAACTTCTCCTCCGCCCGCGCAAGTTTGCTCTCAAGATCTGCCACTTCCCTCCCTTTCTTCCTCCGAGCCGCAGCGATAGCGCTAATGGCCGCCCCCCTGGTAACAGCTTTGAAGGCATCCCATCTAACTTCCACCGACGTCTCCACCGTATTGCAACCCCAGAAAGCCTCAGTAGAGGATTTCAGACTACTCTGAATGGTTTATAACATTTTAAAGCCTACATTTTATCGTTGTTTGTAAGTGCAATATTATATTGATTACATTATTTGTGGAGTCTAGAAGATGTTTAACTAGATTTCTTTGTGTTCTCTCTATCCTCACATGCTTTATTATTTGGATAACCCCTTGGGGAGATTTACTCAAAAGGAGATTGATTGGAAGTGTTTTTTACTATATATTCCTGGGTCTAAATGCCCGACAAGGAAATCTATCTAATTCTACGCTTCTCTGAGAATTGGTTCCGGTAAGAGTCTACACTTAATTGGTGGCGGTATACACAGAGTGTGAGGAGTTTTCTGCACCCTGGGACTGTTCAAAGAAAAAAAGAGGAGAAAATAAAAAAGAAAAAGATTATATTCTAACTTACTGCTTGGAGCGCTGTGTCTTTTGTATTATTATAACCAATTTATTGAGAAGAGAGACTCTTTTAACAAGTTGAGCTTTGTACTTTGTAGTTTACTATTGTGCCACGCTGTATTATTTATTTATAGTATAGTATTATAGATGGATCATATATAGGAATCAGCAAGACTGCAGTAGGCACTCTTATATAGGGACCCAGTGAAGTGGGTTGTTAGCCATTTTAAGTTCCTTTAGATTGGTAACCTATTGTCATTTAAAACACACCAACACATTCTGCAGTTTTAACTACACTAAGTGGTCAGTATTAAAATGGTTGAGAAAAAGCCTTCAAATACATTTCTTACTACCTTACTTACCAACCTTTTTTCATCAAGTATTGTACCACTCACCACATTCCAAATCAATCACGTACATTGTAAGTGGTGCATGTGGGTTAGCAGTTACCTAAACCATGTTTTTAACACAAAAAACAGCTATTTAAAGTAAATGATACACACAAAAATTGTACATACCTAGTTTTCATCATCATTTGAAGTAGTTCTCTATGAACTGCAGTCTGCAGTTGAGTTACATCTGATAGGATCTTGAGTACCACCGGTGGGAACCCTTGGTCTAGAGGCTTCTCTGAATGGGCACCAGGTAGGAACATATTTAAATAAATAGGCTGATGTAACCATTTTTCAGTAAAGAGCTTGATATTTCTGTAAATGTACTGGGTAAATATGGCCTCATTTGAAATATACAATTACACTGTGTGCCAATTAATTGTGCAAATTTGATTTAATTGTCATGTTGGTTTTATTTTTTTGTCCCACAATTTATCTCTTTGATGGCATATTATCTCAGAGCTTTTTGGATCATGGAAATTAATCTCAGACACCTATAATTAGCTTTAATTGGGCAGGTGAGCCCAATTAAGGTAAAACAACTTAAGAAGGACTTTCCATATTTATTAAGCCACAGGTTTCAAGCAATATAGGAAATAAAAGGAAATGCTCTGTAGGCAAAAAGCCTCATATTGTGCAATGCCTTGAAGGTATGAAAACTCTCAATGAGATTTTTCACGAAATCGTAAGCATTATCTTCATACTGTGAATCGATTTTTTACTGATTCAGAACACAGACATGTTAGTGCAGATACAAGCAAATGAGGAAGATTTGTGCTACACAAACTCGGCGGATTGAGAGAACAGCTGCAAATATGCCACTACAAAGCAGCAAACAGGTATTGTAGCTACTCGTACCGCTGGTGTCCAACAAACCTCAAGGATTCTCTAAAACACTGTTTTTCATCCTGTGGTACACGTACCGCAGGGGGTATGCAGCAGTGTTCTGAGATGAACCTTCAGACGAACCTTCTTATCGCTATGGGGAACTTGGCGTAAAAGTTTGAGAATCAATGTTCTAGAGGTTTACAGTTGTGCAAAAACAGTGGGTTCCAACATAAATGAAGAGCAATTTTCAAACAGTCTTGTTTACTGATAAATACTGTGCAACCCTGATTGGTCCAGATTGACGGAGTAGTGCATAGTCCCCATGCCCCAACAAGGATGCAACATTAGGTGGTGGGGGCTGGAATAATGATGAGTGAGCTGGAAGGCCTTTTAGGGTCCCTGAAAGTGTGAGAATGGTCTCAGTAAAGTTTAGAAAGTTTCTGACTGACCACTTTCTTCCATGATACAAAAGGAAAAATGTGTCTTCTGTAGCATAATCTTCTTCATGCATCACAATGCTCCATCTAATGCTGCAAAGACAACCTGCAATGATTGTCATAAAAGGAGAGAAACTCATGGTGTGGCCACAAACCTCCCCTGACCTCAACCCTATTCAGAACCTTTGGGGTATCATCAAGCAAAAGATATATGATGTTGTGGGAACTGCCAACATGATCAGTAAATGTTACCTGTTAATGCTGCAAATTTAGCAAATTACATTTACTGATCTTTCTATCCTATGACTTGAAAATTAGACTGTCATTTGCATCGACCATTAAGGAAAATCAGGAAAAAATGCATGCATGTGGATCTTAAGATCAATATAGTTTAGTTTATTAAAATGGAATCCATGGAAACCAGATGTAGAATAGAGAGTTTCGTTTACCAACCTCCTGCAACTTCCCTACAGAACTGATCTACGAAGTGTGTGCGATTTAGAGCACTTGACAGTAGGACACTCACCATGATGAACTCATGTTTAGGCAGTTCACCAATCCAAAAGGCAGTCAGCAAAAGCATAAGGCCATTGGGCGAGTTGCCGCACGTAGCCAGGGTATAAAAGGTGACTATAGCTTGTTTATTAGCCTGGGCAGTCCATTAAATGTTATTTACATTAAAATCTAATAAGCCAGCTTTCTGCTTACCTCATACTCCTGTTTGGGAATGCATCTTTAATGCACTTTGCATTTATTGATAAGCTCCAGTGAACTTGTTCCCTAAAGCTTATCTCATTATTCAGCCACACACGCTGCTTGGACTCTGAATGCCACTGACGCGTTTGATTTATCGAGGGTATGTCGCATGCCAAGGTCATCAGGGTGGAGCGGATTCACTAAGGCTTATCAAGAAAAGTAAAACACTTCTAAATGAAAGACACAGCCTCTAATCATTAGCATGAGGTAAGCAGGAAGCAGGCCGTTTCTTTAATTATTCCCACCCTCAATAGACACCTTCTCTTAATACTAAATATGTAGATTTCTATTAATCTTGTTTCATCAATAAAATCCATTATGCCCCTTAGTTCTGTAGCTCTTCTTTGTACCCTTTCCATATCTAGAGCAAAATTTCCATAAATTGGTGCCCTGCATCTGTGAAAACGCAAGCTCCAAGGATAGAAAAGCTATCTCAGTTTAGCTTCCAGGAATCCAACTGACAGAGATGTAGTAATGCCTGGTGGTAGAAACAGCAAAAGTTGGGATGGTAGGTGACACTAGTGTTTGGAGGAGACCTAAGTCATGCCCCCTCCAATGTAAGATAATCACCTGTCTGTTCCCACAATGCCTTTCAGTTTCTTATTATAGAAGTACAGCTGCAGTCAGAAGCATGCCTTCCAGAGTTAGGAAATACTGCTGTAGGATTCCAGATGATGTAAAGACTCCAGGGTTGGGTGATTCTCTGCCCCTGGTACATCTCGCTTTGTGAATTCCCAGGATCCCCATCTATACCCACTATACCAGCGATCCCATGGCACATGCACAGGCCACTTCCATGCAACTGATGTGTGTGCCCGCACCAGGCCTTACCTGAAAGGTTGTTGCAGGGACACGGGGAGCTGCCAGCTGCTCGTAATTCATTCAACTTCATTGAGCCACTCTGTCATCAAAATGACTAAGTGAAGCTGAATAAGAGTGCCAGCTGCTGATTGGTGAAGAGCCCACACATGCGTCGTGGGATCGCACCATAGGCGAGTTTTTATGGCAATTCTGGGGATTTCACACAGCAGGGTATCCAAAATCGGGATGCCCCACAGGAGGAAAATAAAAATCCTGGTAAGTGTTCCGCTTCAGAGAACTGTTCTCAAGTTGAGTGTTCGAGAGTTTAATTGCTGTGGAGTTGTTGCTGACCTTTGCCTAAATTGTGGACCCTTAATGTCTGGCATTTTTTTGCCCGACACATCAGATTTGTTATATGATGGATTGAATACTTGGTATCTGCAGCCTCGCAGTGTACCACCCTTGCTTACTGCCTGATATACACGTACCACTGGTTGAGAACTTATTTCTCGGTCCATTTTACAGTTATGGCTTTGGCCTTCCTTGTTTGAATTTAAACTGTTTAGTTATCAGGGCTTTTGTCTTTTCAGTAATCTTATCAATCTTGGTAATGTTACTTATCCCATTCTTCTCATTAGTTCTATGCATTTTACTGGAAAATGGCTAGCGTGTCATTTAAAAATGTGTTAATATAGATCTCCCCCATTCAATGTGAAATACATTTCCCATCCACAACAGCATTACATGTTGAAATTCAAATTATAATAATTTGCACAGTTGCTATTATTAAGGAAATGGGTAGAATCTTGGTCCAGGATGTGGTAACGGATGTGGTCTATTTAGTTTTATAACAATGTAAAATTTGAAGTTTATAAAGTTTATGCAACAAACATTGTGTTTGAACAGGCTGTTAGCACAATCTGTGCACAAAATATTTTTTAGCTTCCCTCGACAACATGTTTCTGTGCACCTGTGCAAATCTGAGTCTGTCTAGCACAAAACACAGACACAATTATCTTTTGGTATATGACCAAATCCTACTTTAACCATTTAACTACATTTTAACACACACATGCAAATATTGTTCCTTCTGTTTTTCACATTTGTATTGATAATTTATAGGGTCCTGGCAGGGCCAGCATTTGAGTGAGGCAACACAAGCAATTGCCTTGGGCCCCCAGCTCAACCATGGGGCCCCCATAGCCCTCCCAGAAGAGGCAACTGTGCTGAAAGAGGATGCGGTCTTTGACTGCACAGGGGGTTAACAGGGGCTTGCCTCCCTGTCCCTTCCTATCATTTTATAGCAGCTGACAGAAACCTCAAAGAGATTGCACGTGAAGTTAAAGGCAGGACAGTTTATTGAGTGCAGGGTGACAAAAGAATGTGATGAGGGAAAGAGGAGGGGGTACATGTGGGGTGGAGGGAAGAGGTACTGTGTTTTAGCAGATAAAGATGGGAAATGTGGAGAAGGAACACAAGGTGTTAGGAGTAGTCTGTGGGATGATAAGTGTAACCAGCACCTAACTGCACCCTTAGTTTACGTTTGGTCTTGGCTCTGTCCAAAACCAAAACCCCAATTCATCAATACTAGACCCTGACCACACATCCAATTCATTTATATCATCCTCAGATCCCCAGTCTAGTACAGTATAATCTGTTCGCAGCCTAGTATAATGTGAGCTGACTTATAAAGTATAATGCCTGAGTATTTGCTTTTACTTTAATTTGTCTTCCCCCACACACCTAAACTTCCACTACCACCACCAATAACCTATACTTACATAGAGAACACACGACAGGGAAGAGACTTAGACTCACACCAGTCAATGTAGGCACGCCAAACCCTATAGTAAATGGAAGAAGAAGACTTCTTCCTAGCCTTTATCCTGGTATCAACAACAGAGGCAGACAGCCCTTTCTCCATAAAGATGGAGGTTTCAGCAGCCAGGCCGTAAAGCCAGAGTTTGTAAATTGGGAGGGCGTAAGTGACCCTGAGTGAGCAGGTCTGGCACCCTGGGCAGAACGTACTGATCTACTGCCAGTTGCACCACGTCTGCGAACCACACTCTTCTTGGCCACCTGGGGGCCACCAAGATAGCTGGCACCCCCTCCTGAGCTATCTTGTGCAGACCTGCCCAACAGGGGGAATGGAGGAAAGACATACAGGAGCTGAAAGTCCTGCCATGGCATTGCTAGGGCATCCGTGGCCAAGGCCAGAGGATCCTGGGACAGGGAGACAAAGGCCGGGAGCTTGTGATTGTGATGGGACGCAAACAGATCCACATCTGGTTGGCCCCAACGGTGACACAGAGATTGAAACACCCTGTCGCAGAGGGACCATTCTCCCAAGCAAGAGGTTCCCCTGCTCAGAGAGTCTGCCTGCAGATTCTCCCCCCCCGTAATTTACACAGCTGATATGCAGGGAACATTGTCCTCCACCCAGGCCAGGATCAGAGACACTTCCTTGAGGGCCCCTTGCTCCGAGTCCCTCCCTGATGATTGATGTAGGCAACCGCCGTCTGGTTGTCAAGCGCACCTGAACAGGCCGGCCCCAAACAACCTGATCGCCCTCAGTTCCAGAATGTTGATAGGTGTGTGGGCCTCCTACCGCCCTTGGAACTGCAGGGACTTCCAGAAACCCCCCCAACCTGTCAGACTGGCATCCGTGGTGACCGTCTCCCAGCAGGGGGCCAGAAAGGATCTGCCCACCAACAGGTTCCTGGAGTCCAGCCACCACGAGAGGGACCGCCTGACTAGGGGGGACAGCACAAGGACCTGGTCCAGGGACGCAGGATCCTTGTCCCATACTGACAAGAGGTGGAGTTGCAGAGGCCTCATGTGAAACTGGGCATAAGGGACCCCCTCGAAGCATGACACCATCAGGCCCACCAGCTGCATTCCCTGCCTGATGGAAGGATGAGGGCAAGATAGCAGGAACTGAACCTGCGCTAGAAGACCGTCCACCTTCTGCCGAGGAAGAAAAATCCTCGCCTGAACTGTATCCAGATTCATTCCCAGGAAGGGTGTCACCAAGGAGGGAGACAGGGAAGATTTGGGATGGTTGATCACCCAGCCAAATGACTCCAGAGTGGACACTACCAGCTGAGTATCCAGCTCTGCCTGTTGGAGGTACTGAGAAGTGATGAGAATGTCGTCCAAGTAGGGCAGCACGCGAATGCCCTGAGACCTGAGCAGAGACATCACCCCTGCCAGCACCTTGGTGAACAAGGTGGGAGCTGAAGTGAGACCGAAGGGCAAAGCCACAAATTGGTAGTGCTGATCCTCCAGAGCGAACCTGAGGAACCTTTGATGACCTGGAAAAACAGGAATATGAAGGTAAGCATCCTTGATGTCCACAGAGGTCATGAAGTCCCCTGGACGCAGGGAACCGATGGCAGAGTGCAAAGTTTCCATGCGAAAGTGCCTGCACCTGACAAATTTGTTGAGGATTTTCAAGTCCAGGATGGGCCTGACTGACCCATCTCTTTTGGGCACGGTGAAAAGGTTGGAATAGAACCCCTTGCCCCTTTCTCGTAAGGGGACCTGACAGATGACCCCCAGCTCCAGAAGGCTTTGAACTGCCAGAACTAGAGCCTGAGCTGACATAGGGTCCTGAGAGATCCGGGATCTGATGAATCTTGGGGGCGGCCAGGCAGCAAACCTGTAACCGGAGGAAACTACCTCCTGAATCCACCGGTCTGAGACATGAAGCCTCTAGACGTGAGCAAAATGCTGAAGCCGTCCCCCCACCCGGATGGGTGAGGGCACCCCTTCATGCCTGAGGGGGCTTGGGAGAAGACTTTAGCTTGGAGCCCCAGGAGGAGCCAAGGTGTCCACGTCCTCTGCCCCTACCCCAGAAATCTCCTCGGGCCCTGGTAAGGGAGACCCCCTCCCCTGTCTGGCACCACGATAGGGGGAAGAAAAGGAGCCCTGTCCCCGAAAGGGCCTAGACTGCCGCCTGCGCTGGGGTAACCTGCCTCCCTTAGCAAACAGGTCCAGGCGGTCCCCAAACAGGCATAGTCCTTTGAAGGGAAAACCAGTGGGAGCTTTTTTGGCAGCGTTGTCAGCAGCCCACTGGCGCAGCCAAACCGAGCGGAGTATAGCCACCACAAGGGCAGAGGTTCTGCCACACATCCTAATGGTATCATTCAAGGCAGAGAGGACATAAGTTACAAAAACCTCACAACGAGAGAGTGCATTAAACTCCTCACTAGACACATCATCAGGAGGACCATCTAGGACACTCCTAAGCAGGGTTCTAATAGCCACAGCCATAATGGCAGAGGCACAGACCGGGCGCAGCGCCGTCCCCACACAGGCAAAGGCATGGGGCGCCAGCTGATCAATACGCCAGTCTTCACCATCCCGCAGCATAGTAGAGTCATGGGAATGCATGACAGAGGTGTTAGACAACCCTAGGACCGGGGCATCCACCTCTGGAGGGGATGACCAACGCTTTACCACATCAGCAGGAAAGGGATATCTCTTATCCCAACTATTAGGGACACCGGGAAGCCTGCTGGGACGCTCCCATTCCTTCAGCACGAGATTATTAAAATGGGCTTGCTCAGGAAACTCTAAACGAGGCTTTGCAGTATGAAACAATTCCCCCTGCTGCCTGGGGGCCGCAGCCGGGGGAGAGATACAGTACCTCAAAAATCTGAGCCAACAGCCTATCAGTATCATCTGGGGCCCAGGGGTCAGAGCCAGAATCATCATGACCCCTGGGCCTCTCATCAGATGACTCCAAGTCAGAGAACAGCTCCCCTTCTTCCAAAGGGGTATAACCAGACAGTTCCAAAAACTCATCAGCCTCCATAGGGAAAAGAGTGACATCAGGCGTCAAGTGCCGCTTCTTAGCAGAGGCCTTACGCGCTAGGGTATTAGCAAGCAACTTCTCAACACTAGCCAGTCTGGAAAGCACATCAGGCTGAGAATCCCCACTGGTAAGCAACTCAATGGGAGTCAAATTTAAGCTTGGGGGAGTAGGTGACGCCATACGAGGCGCAGGCCCAGCTACTGGTAAACCAGGCTGCAGCGCAAGCACCTGCTGGGCACAAGGTACACAGACCCGCACATTGTCAGCACTAGTAGGGGACACCCCACAAGCTACACACAGCCGTGCTTGTCCCGAAGGAACCCCGAGCACATTATCCTGAGATGCCTCCATATGGTGATTATAGCAGCACAATAGGCTGATAGGGGTTAACGCTATAAAAGCAACCCGGGATGCCCCAATAGCCCACTAGGGAAGTGAGAGTAATTTACACACTAGGCCTCACAAGTTTAATAACTAAATAGAGGGAGTAGGGCCGGGAAAAACCAATAGAGTTCGACCCGTCTGAAAGACAAAAGCGAAGAGAACCCCGTAAGTGACATGAAGACATAGGGTAATAAAGCCGCCCGCGAGAGCACTCATGGACCGCGGTAGGTAGATGCCAGCCATGCAGCAGCCGAATCCAGAGACAAAATGGCGCCGGGTATACCTTGAGGGGCGGACCGCAGAGACAGTGACGCGGAATGCGCCAACCGCGGGCCCCACCCCCCGAAGAGCACAAAGCAGCATACGGGACAAGCAGCCAATAACAGCGCACCAGCGCCTGAGGTAATATTCAAAAACGCAACCAGTGCAACCAAGTCAGCGCGGAGACTGACACCAAGCAGAAAAGCATAATACAGTGAATACACCAAGGCATATACACACCCCCCCTCCCGAGAGCTACAAAGGAGAGCGAGGGAGGGCAGCGGCCACTTAACATAGGGCCCACCGATAGACAGGGGCAATAGGGCGGGAGGGGCATCCCATAGAGGCTCACCATATGCCTATACCGCCTACCCTTTGGTGGGGGCCTGTGGTGGAGCAGCGCTCCTAAGCACCTGACAGCGGTGCTGCCTACCATCACCCGGACCAGCGCAGCCAAGGCTGGGAAGTACATTAAAAAAAGAAACGGGTGGGAATAGTTCTACATGGCCGCAGGCTAATAGCCCCGCTCACCTGCGAGAAGAGAGAGCCATCTTCTTGTCCTTCGCAGTCCAGACTGCAGAGAAATTCTGGGGATTTGTGGGAGGTCCCGGGTATTTGAGGGGCCGGGAGGAGCCAATTTCGCTGTCTCTGCCGTCCAGCTCCATCTGGCAGAGTAATACCCAAGTGTAATTATTCTTATCTGGAGCAGGACGTACTGCATACTAAGAATATTCCCTCAGCTCCCACAGGAAAGAGGGAAACGGCGGGAGATAAATTCAGCTTTTTAGCAGAAGCCTTACGCAAGGCAGACCCAGCAATATGTTTCTCAATGCTGGCCACCTGTGCAGCCAAATCAGGCTGATACTCCCCGCTGGTATGCTCCTCGCAGGGGGCCAGATGTAAGCGTGGGGGGGTAGGCGAAGCCCGAGGGGGCGCAGGCCCAGCAACAGGTAAGCCAGGCTGCAGTGCAAGTCCCTTCTGGGCGCAGGATACACATACCCTGACATCATCACCGATTGGGGATACCCCACACGCAACACATAGCCGGGCTTGTCCCGAAGGAACCCCAGGCCCATTATCCCCAGAAGCCTCCATATGGTGATTTGAATGGCACAGTAGGCCAGTAAGGGTTAATGCTAAAGAGCTACCCGGGATGCCCCCAATAAACCGCTAGGGAAGTGGGAGATAATGAGGGGAGAAGGACGGGAGAAACCACAGGACCGAGGCTTTAACCCACCTGAAATACATAATCAAACATTCCCATGAGAATAAGGCATAAGAAAAAAACAGAAAAAAATCACGCAGCAGGAGACAAAATGGCGTCCGCAGACCTCGAGGGGCGTGCCGTGGAGATATGAGGTAAAATGCATCATCCACAGAGCCCCCCCCCCGAAGAGCGCGAAGCGCGCCCATGTGTTCCGGCCGGCCAGCATCTCTGAAGTGAATGGGGCTGCCATCCGCGGAGCACAGTACAAATGCGCGGCAGCGCGTTTTAATAAAAGTGACAAAGCACAACATATGTATACAGTCTTAAACCACTAGACAACCCCCCCCCCCCCCCCGGAGATCTACCAAGGGGAGAGTGAGGGAGTATAATGGCAAAATTCCCAGGGAGAAATGGCGCCCAGGGACTAAGATGAGGAGTGAGGGGGAAAATGGGCATAGGGTTTAACTGCACAGGATAAACCTGGCAAAACCCATGGGGCAGTGGGGGCATCCCAAAAGGCTCACCATTAGCTTAAACCGCCTACCCTGTTAGAGCAGGGACTGCGGTAGGAGCCTAGCTCCTCAGCACCATAGTGCTTTAATAGCCTACCTTCACCCGAACCTTATCAGCCGAGGCTGGGAGGCAGTAACTGGAACAGAACGGGTGGGAATAGTCCTGCAGGGCTGCAGGCAATAAGCCCCGCTCACCTGCGCCACAAGAGAGCTGTCTTCTATCTTCTCAGCGCAGACTGCAGAAAAGAACTGGGGAATTTGTGGGAGGTCCCTGACCTATATAGGGCCGGAAGGAGCCACAAGCTGTTTTTCTGCAGTCCAGCGCCATCTTGTGGATGTATTACCCCATGTGTAAGGAATATTCTGGAACATGATATGCTGTATACTTAGAATAAGGTGAATATAGCTTTTTTTAAATTTGCTTGAAAATGTTCTTTAAATATAATTTCACACGTGTTTAACTCATGTTCATAGGCCCCCATATGGTGCACTATGGGATTTTTTTGAGGCACAGTGGGTAGAAGGGCTCCATGGTGGAAGCCAGACTTTTCTCCACCTAAAAGCTACAGTAAAATGTTTGTGTGAATTTAACTCATGCATAAAGCCAATCCATGGCACCTGAATTATTTTGCGCTCGAAAATTCCACACAAATTATTTCAAGTGCTTTTTCTCACTCAAATTAGCAAAAACGAGAAAAAAAATGCTTTTAAGGTTGTTGAATCATACATGGAATTTTCTTTTTTTTCTCAAAAAAACAAACGAAAATTTTAATTCAACCTTTAATGAAGTTCTATGGTCTTGATTCACTAAAGGTAGGGAAAAAAATTAACGCCTGAAAAATTGGATCTCTATTGAGAATTGTTAACACTTCAGTAATTCAGAAAGGCAGGTGAATTAAATACTTGTGCTCAAATGCGCTTGAATTTGCGGGCAGATTTTTTTTGCAGTTGAGATCACTTCACAACTGGTAAACTCAGTGAAAAAGTGCAAACAAAATGCTGTGTGTGCGATTTTTTTTCTACTGCTTACTACTTTGTAGAGGTGCTCTATGATCCATTGTTGCCCTTTGTTCTCTGTATTATTTTTTTTTTGGTTTGTTTTTCATGACTCTATAATTAATGTGGAAAAGTACATGTCATTGTTCATTTTAATTATCTTTATTTCTACACTTTTCATTTAACATGTGTGTAATTTTTGCAGTGTTGCTTTGTATCGCTTTACTGTACATCTATTGTTATTGACCCACTTATTTGGGTGGTTTGTAGATGAACAGTTCGTAGTTTTGACTTTGCTCTGTGGATACATTTATATGTGAATGTGAGTGTTGCCGCGAGTGTTATTTACAGTCAGCCTTGTTATGTGGCTTGAATTGCTAGCATGCAAATAGCTCATTAATGCAGATATATTTAAATGTGTGAGCTCATAGAGAGCATCAAGATAGAAAGAGATAGCCAACACATTCAAATATATTAAAACGTCCAAAATGTACTCCAGTTATTTAAAGAGGAACATCGGACCAAAAATAAAAAGGGGCCGTACTTACCTTTTGGATGTCGCTGCTGCCTGCTGCGGCAACATCCAGCTGCTTCAGGACACTATCCTTACCCCGCCATCTGCTTAGCCGCCTGTTAATGACAAGCATGGCCATAGCCGTGCTCATCAATGTCCCAAAGCGATCTCACAGCTCAGCGAAGTCTCGCAGAATTTCGGACGGCCCCATTGCAAGCGATTCATGGACACTGCGCAGACACAAGTTCGGGGGCCGCGCACAGTGCCTGATGGGATGCAAGATGGTGTCATATGTCCAAAGGTCGCCCGGAAACCGAGGGACCTACAAGATGGATCTCTTGGCGAGGTGAGTAAATAATAAAAAATAAAGTAAATAAGGTAAAACCGGAGGGGGCAGCAGATCGGTGAGGCTTGGGGGAGGTCTGAACCTCCCCCAATGTTCCTCTTTAAAATCAGCATAAGGCCACTATGGCCAAAACAATATAAAATCAGAGCACACTTTGGGCATGGCGGCCCTATGATAATTTTAAATACCTGGAATACATTTTGGAAGTTTTAATAACTTTGGCTGTGCTGGCTACCCCTTTCTATCTTGATGCTTTCTGGGGACACAAGGAGTCCCAGCCTGACACCCACAACCAAGAGGTACAGTGCTTAGTGGCCTCATTATTTTTTAGTTGAGATAATAGAGGGAGCGATCAGGTAACTGTTCAATATCGACGGGCTCTCTAAAGACTCTAGGTAAACAAATTCTGTGCCTTTTCGAGGGCACAACAGATTCCAGCTGCTCATATTTCACGCAGAATGCAGAGAACAGCTCCATGGTTGAAGACAGTAAATAAAGTTTTCCCCTGTAAAACAACATTCTCTCCTTCCCCGGCGAGAAGCATACACATATTAGTGTGAAAAACTAAAATGTAATTCATGTGAGCAGCAGTTTGAATTTCTTTTCCCACGCTGAGAGCTATTTTGCCTAGAAAATGCCCTGTCTCTGTGGGATATCTTATACTCTGTTGGAATTTAAAGGCACAGTCCCGGCATTTCTCAAGTATTTAAAGTACCAGATCTGGGTCAGGTGCCTAAAGAGACTGGAGCTCCGATGCAGATGCTCCGGACTCTCAGGGACAAAGGGGTGTGAGTGAGACGGAGATGCTGCCATCACACAGTCAGACCTGCCACATTGGCGGTTTGCTCACCGGGGAATGGGCACAGTATTCTTCTCTGCTTTAGTGTGACTCTGACACACTGACTGATGGACACTCATATTTTTCACAGATAGATATATGTTTACAGCGTATGCTGAAATTAATTGAGTAAATTCCAGCACATTGTGTGTTGTCCTGCCACTATATTCATATATCACAAAGTAGATTTACAGCCAATTAATTAATCATGAAATATCATTTTGAATATAGTATCAATCAAAAGATTTAATTATATTATTTCGGACAACATTATCATACACAACTATTTATTATAACAATTTTTTACAGATG
Organism: Gastrophryne carolinensis; assembly: GCA_027917425.1. Classification (NCBI taxonomy): domain Eukaryota; kingdom Metazoa; phylum Chordata; class Amphibia; order Anura; family Microhylidae; genus Gastrophryne; species Gastrophryne carolinensis. The sequence continues at coordinate 336,966,174 of CM051235.1, read as the reverse complement.
AATTTTTTTTCATTTTGGTTTATTACCGTATTTTTCGCCTTATAAGACCTACCCACAAGATGCACCTAGGATTTGAAGGAGGAGAACAAGAAAAACATATTCTTAACCAAATGCTGTGCTAAAACACCCCATTACAGGCATTGTCGCATTCCCCCCATTCCATAGGAAGTGTGGAATTTTCTCATCCCATTCCCATAGGCAATGTGGCATTCCCCCTACCATTCCCCATATAGGCAGTGTGGCACCCCCCACTCCTATTCCCCATAGGCAGTGTGGCATTCCCTTCATCCCATCCCCATAGGTAGTGTTGCATTCCTCCATCCCATTCCCCATATGCAGTGTGGCAATTCCCCTCACATTGGCAGTGTGGCACCCCCACATCCCATTGCCCATATGCACTGTGGCTGACTACCCCCCTCCCCTACACCCTACGCTGGGGATAAGATAAAAATAAAAAAAATACTTACATCAGTAAATACTTACGCTGCGGCAACCAGCCGATAAAGGAGCGGAGGGCAGGGTAACTAAATCCCGTCCTCCGCTGTTAGTACCGCCAGTATTTTGCGGACCAGCATGCGCACAACCAATTCATGCAGCCGGTGGGGGTGGCATGCATCACCCCGGCCTGTGAAAAACAACAGTGCTAGCAGTGGCTGGAGCGGGGACAGTGGGTGCGGTTCAGTTACCCTGCCCACCACTCCTTCATCGGCTGTTGGCCGCAGCGCGAGGCTGATGAAGGAGCGGTGGGCAAGGAGAGGGCACTGTCCCCGACCACTGTCCTAGTTCCGGCCGCTGCTAGCACCGCTGGTCACACACCGGTCGGCGAAATACCAGCGGTGCTAGCAGCGTCCAGAGCGTGGACAGTGGGTGGGGTTTAGTTACCCCGCCCTCTCCCTGCCTGCCTCCCTGCCCACAGCGCAAGGTTTATGTAAGTATATCATTTTTTTTTTTTACGTTTGCCTAACTGGGTCAACCAGTGACATCATCCCCTTCCCCGCGTCAGAGTATTCAGATGCCGGTGTTTGGCAGAAAGTGAAAAAAGTGGGTGTCTTTTTTTTTACATTTAACCATTTGTGAACTGGTAAGAGATCCATGAGACCCCTATACTAGCTCACAAGGTTCAGGGTCTGGCAAGTCACCTGTGGCTAGTGGGTGACATGCCATTAACCCCCAGCCCCCCATTACCTATCTCCCCAAGGGGGGACTGCGGGGGCCGCAAAGGCTACACAGGCTTGCAGTCTGCAAGGCTTGCAGTCTTTTTAGACAAGCCCTGCATAGCTGGACCTCGGGCTGGTTATGCTAGGAAGGGGGGGGGGCATGACATTTTTAGGGGGTATTTTAAACTCTTAATAATTAAAATAAAAATAGGTATTTGGCGTGGGACACAGTGTTCGGGGATGAATCGATCAGAGGTAAGTATTCAATATGTTTTTCTACATTTAATGCTTTGTGAACTGGTGAGGGATCTTGCCATTAATCTCCACCCCCAGTTAGCTGCCTCCGTAAAAGCAAGGGGGGGCGGAAGAGCCTTGGGGGCCATGTAGGCTTGTAGCCTCGAGTGCCGGGGGCCACCAAAGCTGGCCTTTGAACCCTGGTGTACAAGCCCTACTAGCTGGTGCCCGGGCTAGTTTTGATGGGAAGGGGGCGCCTTCAGATTTGTTTTTTCTTGTTTTTCATATTGATATTTTCAGAAAATGTGTGTTCTATTCTGCTCTTTTATACATTTTTTTTAGGGAAACCCTGTACAACCAAAGAATTCTTCGAGGGATTACTTCCAGAAAGAAGCACCCACTACAACAAGTTGGGTGCACCTAGAAAACTTACTGTGTATACTTTCAGGTAATATATGGTTTGTGTAGGGTATTTCAAATCTAAAGCATTGTTTTGGTTGAAAAAGCGCAAGGTGTGCACTTTGTCTGCAGAGTTGAAATTTTCAAGTAAAATTATGTGCATGCTTTACTTTAGGGTGTTTGGCAACCCTATTCTTGAAAGTAGCTATGCATTTTTTTTGTCCTGTTGGGGGATCTTGCCTTTTCAGATTAAACTTGTTTTTTTCTTGTTTGTATACAGTTTTTTAGGAAAATGTGGCTTTGGGTTTGCTTTTTTACTGATGTAATAATTCATCATCATAATTCATGAAATAATTCATCAAGGGATTACTTCCAGAAAACTGTGCCCATGTCAACATGCCTGGTATGCCTAGAAAGCTTAAGGTGCTACTTCCATAGAATATATATCTAAAAACCTCCCAAAGAACTCTTTCATTTTGGGGGAGTCCCCTGGGCAGGAAAGGGTGTCTACCAATACATATGTGGGAGCATTGTAACCGGGAGAAATGGGGCTCTTACAAATATGATTTTATTGAAAGACATACATCATTCATCTATAGAAACATATAAACAAAAATTGGTCCTTGGTAGCAAGTTGAAAACCCAAGGAGGCTGAAATGTGCCAACCAACACTATATATATATATATATATATATATAGCTTCTGTACAAGTGACACAATTCTAGTCCTGACATTCTTGTAAGATAAATTTAATTTTGGTCAATGCAGACAGGTACTGAGGCAAAACCTCAACAAACTTAAGTGGATTTAATACTGCACCTATTCCATCTAAAACTATAAAGTCAATATTTTAGCCAGTGCATTCAGCCATACCTAAATGTAACCTTCACTCTTGATGTTAAAAATGAGCAACACCCCCTCCTTGTCTGTAAAACTCTTAAGGGGGTTCGCCTACCTTTTTATGGGGCATCCCGAATTGGGATGCCCTGCAGTGTAAAATGCCATGGGTTGGAAGGTGAGCACCTGCCCCTGAACTTTCTGAATGGCCAACGTGGGCATGCCCACAGCTAGAGGCAGCGGCGAGGATGCGGTCGGTAGTGTTTGCTTCATTCTAATTTTCTTGCTGCACTGACATCATTACGGAAAAGGAAAAATCAGAATAGAACAATGGGTGATGATTGGCTGAGTGGCCCGCATATGTGCCAAACCAGGATGAACAATATCCAGGTAAGTACATTTTCTGGTTGTTGACAATGCAGATAGTACTCGAGACTAAACCTTTACAAACTAAAGTCGATTTTATCCTGTTCCTATTCCATGTAAGTATTAACCAGTGCTAGATGCAGCCGGCGGCATTCGCTCCCTTTTCTTGCCACACTGACATTGGAGAAAAGGTGAGTTTATAAGTGATCCTGGATAATACACACAGAAGGGCATCCCACATCAGGTTGCTCTACTAAAGAGGGACAACACCTATGAAAGTCAATCTCCTGGAAATTGAGGTTTTCCTTTGAAATTGAGGGCTATAATTCATTCCCAGAAGAATGCAAGTGCCCCAACCTATCACAACTTGTTTGGGGTGAACAGCCACCCTTAGTCAATGGTAATAGGTAAAAAGAAGCAGACTCAGGGGATTATTTCTCAAAGTGTCGAGATCCTCTCCAGCCTCCCAGCTGGTCAGTATTCAATAAAGACTGGAAACCTCAACATGCAGTAAAGTGCAAAACAAAAACATGTTTTAATACCATGTACCAGATTTGATTATAAGAAGGAGTAGTTCTTTAGGTAAGATTTTACACTACATGATTTCCACAAAATAGTAAATAACAACCACCTCTTATAGTATGGAGTGCCTTCCCACAGAAGGCCCTCTACATTTGATGAAGCACTGCCCCAGGTGAATTTGCTTATGAGCAATCCTGGAGACATATCATCAGATAACAAAATTAACATTTTAGGATTTCTCTATTAAAATAATTGCCATGAAAAGCATATTTGCAGAAATGTCAGGAATTGATGGTCTATAAGCAGTACTCAGATATGAGTCCACTACACCTGCTGCTTTCTCTCTTTTCCAAATCCCCTCCTTTTTTCTCTCTTTAATACGTTTCTCCCACCTTGCTCTCTTCTTACATTCCCCACAGTTTTCTCTCTTTTTCCTATTTCTTCCATATTTTTCTCTTTTTTAACTTTCCTACTTAATTTTCTCTTTTTCATATTCACTTCATTTATAAATTCCCTCCACCATTCTCAAGTTTTCATATTCCCTTTCTCATTCTCTCTCTTCCACATTTCCCCTGCCTTCCTTCTTTTTTCCACATTTCATCCATATTTTTTTCCACATTCCATCTACTTTTGCTCTTTTCCACTTGTCTTCTTTGTTTTGTGTTTTTCACATGATCTGTTTCTTTCTATTTTCTATATTACCTAGCTCCTCTTACACTTTTTCACATTCCCTCTATCCTTATCTTTTTTGCACATTCCCTCTGCACCCCCCCTCTGTTTTCCACATTTACTTATTCTCCCACTCATTTCCACGCTTCCTTCATCTCAATAATGTTTTTATTATTTCTCTCTCTCTTTGACAAAATCTCTTTTTTACTTATCATTCTTCTCATACTTTCTCTGTTTGTCTCTATTGCTGTCTGAGAGTGAATGTGTGTGTTTCAGGGTACTATCCAGAATTCTTGCACAGGGCACCTTATAACCTAAGGCTGGCCCTGATAGAAGGCACCGCTACAACAGCTACATCTATCACGGGGAGGCCGATTCATTAATAGCGCCAGGTAGCGACAGATGAGCGTCTGAAGTGCGGCGCTATGAGCGACCGCTAGTGTACGCCACGAATGGCTGTGAGTCGCTATTGCAGGCATCCACATTGGTGAATGTGATGTTTCAGATCAGCTTTATAGGCGCTGTTATTTTTTCACACGGTATTCAAGACCCTGAGCATTTGTTTGCTGTTGGATTGAAATCAATGTTAGAACATTCTGTAGTAAACACATTGCACCATGTTTATTTTGTTAAATGTTTTTTATTTTTTTTTTTGTTTAGAAATAAATGCCTACAATTATTGTTGGGTTCTCTTCAAGGTGCCTAAAAAAGAAACAAAAGTGTAGTTAGTTTTTATTACTAATTTTGGTTTGTAGCATTTAATTAGATACCAAGGCCTCATTTTTTTTTTTGATTGCGGACCAACTCTTATTATTCTTTGGGTCAACTTGCAGGCCAACCCTTATTATTCTTTGGGTCAACTTGTACACCAACCCTTATTATTATTTGGGTCAACTTGCAGACCAACCCTTATTCTTTGGGTCAACTTGCAGACCAACCCTTCTTATTATTTGTTTTTGATTTGGGTCAACTTGCAGACCAACCCTTATTATTATTTGGGTCAACTTGCAGACCAGCCCTTATTATTATTTGGGTCAACTTGCACACCAACCCTTATTATTATTTGGGTCAACTTGCAGACCAACCCTTATTATTTTTTGGGTCAACTTGCAGACCAACCCTTATTATTATTTGTTTTTGATTTGGGTCAACCTGCAGACCAACCCTTATTATTATTTGGGTCAACTTGCAGACCAACCCTTATTATTTGGGTCAACTTGCAGACCAACCCTTATTTTTTGACCCCAAAAACAAGGGCCCTGTAGTCCAGTACTTGGAGTATAGTTAAGGTGAGCTAGCTTACCGAGAAAAACAACGTAATCATGCTTTCCCTTAGCTCGAAGCCAGTCTGGGTGTCCTCTGTCGTTTCTGCGGGCATGTTGGGGATTTCTGGCACCAGTGCTGTTTCTTCAGGGGGTTGTATTCTGTGGCATATGCAAATATTGTGTAGGACACAGCATGCGAGGATGATTTTTGAGACCTTTTGTGGACTGTACAACATTTCTCCTCCTGGGCGTACCAAACAGAGAAAGCGTGCTTTCAGCAGTTCAATGGTTCTTTCCACAATGCATCTGGTTTTGCGATGTGCTGCATTGTAGCGTAGTTGGGCAGAGGTCTGTGGGTTTCTGACCGGAGTCATTACCCACGTACTCTGCCCATATCCCTTGTCCGCTGTGGAATAAACACATTGAGAGAGACAGCAATTAGTAATAGTCCATGTTATTTTTCGCCATATTTTAAATTTAGCTTACTAGGCCACATATTTTTATCAAAATACTTTGTCATGGTTATTTATTTACCCAGTAGCCAGCCAGGTGGCATTTCATTGTTCTCCAACTTCCGGCACAGGACTGATTGCTGGAGCACGTACGAATCATGGCATGAGCTGGGGAAGCCAGATCTTAGGGCCCGCAGCTTCATGTCATGGTCACATACCACCATGACATTGATGGAATGGAATTGTTTCCTATTCCTATAATGCAGCTCCTGTGCACGGGGAGGGCGGAAAGGGATATGTGTACCATCCACGCACCCTAGCACATTCGGAATCCCTCCCATGCGGTAGAACGCATGCTTTATTTGGGCAACCTCATCCTCAGGAAGGATTGTAGCCTGGCTGATCCCGCTGAGGAGGGCAGAGGTTGCCTGGAAATTCCCTCGTGCCACAATATTAAGCAGGGCACATAGGCGAACTATGCCTGGAATGGATTGGGTGCGTCTGGTGGATAGATCGATTTTGCTCTTAATCTGATCATATAGGGACTGTAGTGCTGCATGATTCAGACAAAATCTGCTTCTGATCTGCTCGTCACTTAAATCCCACACTGAAAGATGGATGCCAAAGGATGGGGGTGCCCTAAGCCTCACAGCACCCTCCTCCCTGGCCTCCTGTTCTTCCAGTAGTCTCCCACAACCATACATCCATAACCCAAACATCACCCTCTCATCCATCTCACACTCACTGGCCATAGATACAAAATAATGCAAACCAAAAACAGAAAACCAACACACCACAGACACAAGCACACTCCTCACACAATCACACCAATGCAGCTCAACACAAAACCAGATGTCAGAACCACCAGACTGCTGAAAGTCTGCTTTCTAAGTTAGGCACAACCAAGAGGGGATTTGCTGCACAACCCACAAAAGGCCCCAAAATCAATCCTCACTTGCTGTATGCTACACAATATTTGCATATGCCAAAAAAAATCCCCCAAAGAAACAGCACTGATAACAGAAATCACCCAACAAGCCGCACAGAGTAAGGCAAAAACCCAGCCAGACACTTTTTTCAAGCAAGGGACAAAAGGAAAACACCACAGCCTTTGCCACAGTGTAACAATACAAGAAGGTTGTAAAATAAAGCTACTTATACTTAACTTTGGGAAATGACTGGTCCGCTTTGCCGCCTCTTGCGTTGCTTAGCTATTTCCGGTCTGCAATTAGCTTACCCAGGTGTGCTTGAAACGGTTTGCGCATGCGTACGCTAAAGCATACAAGCGTACGTGAGCAGATACTTGCGTGCTTTAGCGGATATGGTTGATCAGTCAGGTTTGGTCCAATAAAACTTATGCTGCTCTTAATTCAAATAGCCGTTTTTAGAGCCACATTTAACATGTGTTTAACAGACCTGAGTACATTGTTTTCTTATGCTGGGTTGTTTGTTTAATGAGCTCTCTAATTATTTAATTGTCTTCCACACATGGTTGCCAGAAACATCAGTCATTGCAGTGAAGATGTCACCACAAACACCTGGCCAGTATGTGTGAAGCAATTAAGTGGACCTGTTTGTGATTGGTTCTTAGAGCACATAAAACCTGGCACACTCAAGCAGCAGTTGTTGCCATTTTGTAGTCTGCATGCGTGCTTGGGTGTTGTATAGTGGTGTGTGTGCAGCTACAGGATGGAGCCAAATTCTGGGCATCTGCCGGCCACAGCTGGACCAAGTAGGACTGTGTTGGGTGCTGTGCGCAGACCTCCCCTAAGGAAAAGGACACAGGCCGAAGGTGAGGTAGCACCTAAGGCCAAGCGTCCATTTGCCAAGAGGGAGCCAGGATTGAATTTGGCGGATAACAATAATCTTGTGCGTCTGACACTGGCTAAATGGCAGTTATTATTTGGCTCCCAAAGTCAGTGTTTAGGCAAGCAAGAAAGGAGCAAATTGTGGGATGCCATTGGTGAGGAGCTTACTAGCAGTGCTCAATACCCACGTAGTGGCACATCCTGCAAGAAACGCTTCTACACTTTGAAAAGGGCCCTTATGCAAAAGATGAAGAATGATCTACTTGTAGAGAGTGGGACCAAACAGGGTCCAAAGAGTACCTACAGGCCATATGAGGAGATGCTGAAGTGCAAGATTTCGCTCATTCGGCTGCAGGGTGTTGATGTTGGGGATGACACCACAGGTTGGGCTGAAGGTACCTAGTTTTGACATTTTTCAATCTTGCTGTTTTAATGTATGTTCTTTTGTTTTAAATTTTTTGCCAAACTAACAGTAGGACATGTGAAGTAGTACATTATACCTCATTAATGTGTTACTTGCCTGTCTCTTGCTTTATGCATAGGTGCACATGGTGAGGCCCAGGATTCTGGGGAGGAGGACACCCAAAATCTGGCCCTTCCCACAACCTCAAGCATAACCAACTCGGCCATTGAAGGTATTTTTAAGTAATTTTTGTGGTGGTTATTTTTGGCCGCACATTACCAATGCCTAAATCCTTACTTTGATTTCTGATAGTTGCCCTGACATTTGCACCAGCATCTCCTCAGGAGTCAACCTACTCTGGATGCCAGTAAGTGCATGTGTCAACCTTGCTTTAGCTACTTTAACACAAGGGCATGTCATTCATTCATCTATTTTCATTGTAGGCCAAGTCCCTGCTTCATCTTTGGACACCACAACCCTGTGTTGCTGGTCAACCGGACCCTGTTGGTGTGTATTTCCAAACACACTGTATCCTTTCTGCTGTTTGAGTAACAATGTGTATATTTGGTTAGTCTAAAATTCTACATGATTTAAATTACAACTTCAATATGGATATTTACAGTGGATTGTGCATCAACACGATCAGAAATTAAATTGTTGTAATGTGTTCCATGCATTTTTTGGTTGTTTTAAAATCGAAATACAAACATTCACTATACTAGTGTTGGTAATATTGATCTACATTGTGTATTTTAGGGTACCGGAATACAGGAAGTGGCCGTCCAGAAAGGGCCCTTCACCGTGAGGCTACTAGAGATGAGGGTAAGTTTGTTTTGCTTTATTCTCTAGTAAGGATGTTGGCTAACCTGTTTTTTGGAATTATTAGTCCAACTTGTTATTAAACATGTTTTTTTTAGGGCAAAGCTCGAGTGAGGGCCTAAGTCGGGACATCTGTGAGATGGCGGGTATGTGTAATTTGAGCAATGTGTGTATGTTATTGTTTGCCACAATGATTTCATCCTCTTCGTCTTACATACATGTTTGGAATATGATGTTCAATTACACATTTTTGCTATTGTGCAATCCGGCACTTTGGCGAGGTCTGGCCTCGATAGTGTAGCCAAAAAATAGTCCCACAATCTCAAATAACCTACTAACATGACTTTCCTGTTTAGCATATGCCAGCTTGCCCCATATCTCAGATGTGGATTTTCCCCTTTCTGGCAGCCAGACACCGGAACTACTTTGGCAGGAGCAGACTGAGGTACCATGGCTGATTTGTTGGAACAGTAACCACATTGACATGTAACATACAACATATTTGTGGTTTAGCAGGAGTCCATCGCGGAACCCCAGGCTCTGCCCTCTGCCCAAGTGCCATGTGGACAGGCTACAGAGGATGAAGCAACAATACATTATAATGGAACCCTTTTTTAAAATGTTTGGGAGGGGATTACCTGCATTGTTCCTGATTCACTACAATCTTGTTTTTTGTGTTTTAGGCTGATCATCCTACAACAGGAGCTTCTGCACCCACAAGTGCAGATTTGTACCAGCTAGGGGTCCGGATGCTGGAGGGCTACAGTCAACAACAGCCGCGTGCTGGAACTAATGAGCGCATTGCAGCATTGGAAAATCAGTCGCTGGTGGATCGGCAACAAATTCGGGACCTGCAGCAACAACTGCGAGAAGTGAAAAATCACCAGCACTCAGAGATTCTTCATGCAATACAAGAAATGACAAATGCAATACAACAAATGTCAAATGCAATACAAGAATCTGGACAGCGGCAGGACCAAACTTTGTTGTTGAACAACAGCTAATACAACAGCAGTCTATATTTTTTACTGCACTGTTGTCCCCCAACACCACCCCTAGCAATGAATCCCAACCTCCCAGGCCACCCAGGGAATAATTGTGGCACTTCTTCTTACCTTGAAATACATTAATTTTAAGGATTTTCTTTTCAAGGAATAAATGTTTGAACCAAACCTCCAATTAGTATTTTTGAGAAGACATACCTACTAACACAGTCAGGGATAAGTTTAGATAAGATCTAGATATGTACATGTAGGCAGAAAAATATGACACACATTGTTTGCCATACATTACTATGGTTAACACATTAAATGCCTAACAATGTTTGAGAAAATGTTATAAGTAATGGGTTGCTAGACACTTAAACTATGCTTTAGAAGGCACAACACACTGAAAGTAGAAAATTAGAAAACATTTATTGCCTTCAAAGGCGGCCAACATGGCCAACATTAATCTGCACAGCGGAACAAACCATACCCCCCACCCTAACGCTGTTTCTTCTTGCCCAGCAGCATAAGGTGCTTTCGACGGACGTACTGCCACAGTCTGCGATGCTCTGTTACACAAGCTGTATAGAGTACAAAGAAACATTTTTAAACAAATAATGGGATATAAACATACACAGATGTATGAATGTTATGTAATTTGCTTTAATCAGGTGACCAACACATTAACATTGGTGCAAACTGGGCCCTTATGTGTTACCATTATATGAGTAGTAGTGCATGCCTTACATGTGCATTTATCATCCAAACCGTACATTTAGTATGAACTCTTTGGAAGAAATGAAGGGATAAGTCCCATTGTGGGCATTTATTGGGTTATTTACAGCCAAACATCATGGCCAAAGTCATAACGATTAAACTGCTTGTGAAAATCATATTAGAGTTCCCAACCTTAGCAGGCAAATATTTTTGTTAAAAGCAAACATTTTACCAATACGTGTAAAAACCAAAAATGTGAGCCAACAATCAAGCATGCAGACATGCATTTAGGATTGTGGGTCAAGCAAATGTAACCTAGATGTGTGCTTAGAAAACACATAGGGACATTGTCAATTAATATAGATTTTAGACTAAGACATAGGTGTCCTAAGTATTTTGGCATATGAAGTTGATGTACTCACCATCGCAGCTGTGGCTGTGGCCCATGCTGCTGGACGTTCCTGGAGCTGGGGTGGGGAGTATGGTAACAGGGTCCGTCTGCGTGGAAACATCTGTCATGAGAAAGCAAAACCAAAAACAAAATTAGTTTGCCAATTACACATTAAGATTAAACATCCATCTGTTTAGGGAGTCTTGAAAAGAATGCTTGCATGGTTACACACATGTTGTCAGACATTAGCATATTTACTGGTCCGTGAGGTCATGGGAATTATTTATGTGTGCAACATGGACACATCAATATAATGTGCCACTAACCTTTACAGTGCAATGCTAAGGCAGTAATTTAAGTTGAGGGTAGAATATTAATTGTAGAGTGTGCAACATGTGTTAGCAGGAACAACTTACAAAACTAACACATTTGCTAGCCACCATCATGGTGTACGCAGAAACTTTGGGGTGGTTTGCAGTTGGATTGGACTGGAGTGGGGTTCGTGAGGTTAATTTAAATTACACTACAATCTTGTACTATGGACCAGTGAACATGTGTATGTTTTTGGAATGTCATTACATATGGCATGTGAGGGATAACAACAAACACTTACCACGACTATGCCCGCGGGCAAGGGCTGGCGCATAGCTGCTGGAGGTGGTGGCTCTACAATGCCCTAAAAACCAGATAACAAGGGCACAGGATTAGTGCTAAGTCACCAGGATCACCTGTAACAGACAAACAAGAATTAGAAATGCACTCACCAGGGGATGAACTGCCGCTGGTATCCCAGGGAGGACTCTGAGGAGGAGGCGTGGAGCCTCGACTCCTCACAATCGGCCCCGAAGATCCTAAACCACATGCGCTATGCGCCTCTTTGCACCACGGGCATAGTCGTATTCCCGAATTAAAAAATTCTATAAAAAAACACATTTTAAAAACAAACATCAATACATATATATAGACTAATGACCATAAATAACAAGCTATATGGTTGCACAGCATAAATGGAACATATACTTACTTTGACCACCTGGCCGTTCACCCGCGTATCCACGCATTTTCTTTTTAATTTTTGGGGTGTGGGGGGGACAGGGGATGTTGAGGGACCAGGGGAGACAGGGGGAGGAGGGGGGGAGGGGTTGGGGAGGAAGATTCAGAGGAGTAGCTGGGGAGGGGGATGGCTCTACATCTGGGCCTCATTGCTAGTCCTCAGAGGTGGAAACTGGAAGTTGCAAAACGCAAGTAAAATGAAAAAAATAAATAAAAACATGCATCGCTAAAATACGCTAATATACGCTTATCAATTCGCTAGGATACGCAACATCACAACAGCGTATAGCGACGAGTCAGCTGCACCCGTGTCTGCTGCGTATTCATCAACAGCGACTGGGGGCGTAACAAGTGAAATAGCGACCAAAAAAAAAACACATGTATGATCAGCACAGCGCCGCTGCCTGCTACACATAGCGACTCGGCATAGCGACTGGGCCTCGCCGCAACACCACGGATTCATCAAAGAGATTACTATCATAGAGCGTGGGCGCTGTTGTTAGCTGACTGCGGCACAGAGCACCTGTAACGGTTTTAAAAAAAAGATTATTTGGGGGGTTTGACACCTTCGAAAACGCTAACAATAACTGAAATGACATTGGGAGAGGGCTGTGATTTGGACATCCAAGTGACACATTCCGAAATACATTTAAAAAAAAAAAATATTCAAAAACATTCCAGACAAATCAGAATTAATGTTTAATGCATGTACTAATTTCTTAAAAAAAAAAAAAACATATACAAAAGCCAAAAAAAAAAAATGTGTCTGCCATATAAGTGTATGGGAGAGCGCCAGGTAGCGAGAGGTAATACCTTGCGCTGTGCAAGGCACAACACTGGCGCTGTTCGCTGAGGATGAGAAATTGATGAATCATCCGCTACATGTCGCTATTCCAGTCGCTACACAGATTCTGGTTGCTAAATGTGCAATTGTGTGCCGTGTCCGGCGTTGACCAGTCGCTATTTGGCGCTACCTCCCACTAACCAGGCGCTGCATGGCGCTATCCCTTGTTAAATAAGGGCCTAAACATCACACTGAGCACAAATGAAGAACAACCTGTTGGTCTGAATATAGCCGTACTGCTAGGACTTGATGTTGTGTCCAGATTTGGCATATTTTTATCCAATTCATTACCGGGACACAAGGGGAATTGATACATGGGTTTTTTTTAAATCTAACCTTCCATGGGACATGGTTGGTCCACTTTAACACTTAACTAAATCCTAGCATAGAGCTTTTAACATAGTCCACAGAGGACTCACTGCCTCCTGGGCCCAATGTCTATTGCTTTATTTGCCATCTACTGGGGTCTTGCACAGTGCTGTGTGTGCACCTGCCCAGCAAACTCTGCTGACCGAAGGGTTCACGATCTGGCACCCGAAATCACAGAAGTGGGTGAGTACTGACCCAGGGTTCAGGTTCCCCCTGCCGGAAGTGGAATACAAATACACCTCTCTCCCATTAGCGTTGAGTGGAAATGTCCAGCTTTTTTCCAAAACATTATAAATGGAAAGCAGCAGGGTTCTCATTTAGCCAACTAATATATTAAATCACAAATTTTACACTAGGAGCTTAAGTTATTAAATTCCCTTTCTAAAACTAGTATTAATCAGTTCAACAAAGGTGCAAACTCAACATTTCAAGCTTAGCATATTAAGTATCAATATTTTTATTTGAACTAAAGGGTTTTGTTCTAAAGGAAGGCATCAAGGACAAGTGCTCTGCAGCACAGGAAGCAAATGATGGTTTGAAGTTGGATGCAAACTATTTCTTACAGGTGTAGGAAAAAATACAATTACCAAAAGAAGACAGACAGTTACAACTCTTTCCGGGAAAGTCAAGGTGGTAGTCAGTACAGTTTCCTATACCATAACAAGACACTTGGAAATTGGAGGAAACACTTGACAGGAAAAAGACTAGTAAACCAAACACCACTACCAAATCAGATTACAGTATACATATTTGGAAGTCCATAGTCTTTGTGACTGGCACCCTCACACAACACAAATCTACAAGAGTAGCTTAATGCAGCCAAAACTAAAAAAAAATTTTCAACCATTAAGGTTAAGAATGCCATCAAGATTGCAAAATACATAAAAAAAACTTGGATCAAGAAGCACCACAAGTGGACTAACAAAGAATGGGAGAATTGCTTAAAGCGTATGGAAACCCATATTTGGGTCCACCGCTCAATGTGCCCTCCAGCAATTTTGAGAGAGCCGAATAACTCTCTCAAAATTGCCACTGTGACAAGGGGCAGCCGACTGGCCACATCCCCAGCACGCTGTTCAGGCGTGCCCGCTCCCATGCCCGGACATTCTGAAAGTGCGTGTGGCCACAAAGAAGCCGGGGATGGGGTTTCACACAGCGAGGCATGTCCCGGGGGTAGCCCAGAATGTTTTAGATTCCAGGGTCCGGCCACGCAGGTTTTGACCCACTTTAAGTATTGAATCAAAATGTGAGACTTTTGGTACTTCACAAAGGGGTTTTGTAAGTTTTCAAGTATGAAGGCGGAAGCATGACGGCCAGAGACTCTTTTGCTAGGGTGACTGGCATACTGGACAAAAGGGGCTACCACGTCATTGTGATGCACCCTATAATACTTAGAATGATGCACCATAGAATGCTTAGCATATTTTATGGGGGTTCAAGGCGTTCAAAGCTAGTTGGGATATCAAGCGTCGGCCCCAGTCAATGCCACTCAGCGCCAATATTTCAGTCTCAGTGTGTGATTTAGCAAGCACAAAACAGTCAGCGTCAATATGTCCTTAGCCTGCGTCTAATTTATCACCGGGGCCATATAGTTTGCAGTGATCGCTCTTCTCAAAGCTGCACCAGTTTATAGTGGTGCTTTAGGTTTAAATCCCAGACCACAATGGGCAGAATGGTACTGAATTGTTTCTTGCTTATACAATATTTATTGTTAAACAAAACTATTTGTACAGAACTTGCATTGGTGTCAATAATTTAAAAGCAGGACCTAGATGTCACCTAATGTCATTTTATTATTCTCTTGTAAAATTGTTTTTGAAGTCTTATTCTTCTTACCAAGGAAGTTTGTTCCAACCACTTTCTGTAAAATAATATTTTCTAACATTGCTCCTGATCTTCCCTCCAGCTAGCTTCAGGTTGTGCACCTTTTTCTATAATTAAGTTTCTTCTTAAAGACACTTCCCTCCTGAACCTTATCCAATCCTTTCACATATTTAAAGGTCTCAATCATGCCCCCCCTCTCCCTTATTTCCTACAGACTGTACATATATTGGTGGCATTCCCACGGAGCAGACATGGCTCTCCTCTGATCGGCTTCTTTGGCCGTGCATATTAATGTGCGCCACAACAAGCGGAATGGGAGCTAAGCCGCACTCTAAGGATGTGAATGGCCACATCAGCCAATCAGTTACGCTAGACGTGGCCACACACTGTCGGCCACACATACACCATATGCTTGTTGGTGAGATAAGAAGATTGGGCAACTGGCAAGGTTTCACATAGCAAGGGATGGATGTCTAACCAGACCTAGAGTCTTAAAGACTCTAAGAAAGATGTTAGGTCTGGTTTTGGTCCATTTTAAAGTTAAAAAGCTCATTAAGATGCAGGTTGCAATTCACATCCGAATGTGCAGCCATTTACTGCTTGCTTTGTGCTGGCATGCAGCTAGGCAAATGCTTAGTGGCAAGCAGCTAGGCAAATGCTTAGTGGCAAGCAGCTAGGCAAATGTTTAGTGGCAAGCAGCTAGGCAAATGCTTAGTGGCAAGCAGCTAGGCAAATGCTTAGTGGCAAGCAGCTAGGCAAATGCTTAGTGGCAAGCAGCTAGGCAAATGTTTAGTGGCAAGCAGCTAGGCAAATGCTTAGTGGCAAGCAGCTGGGCAAATGTTTAGTGGCAAGCAGCTAGGCAAATGCTTAGTGGCAAGCAGCTAGGCAAATGCTTAGTGGCAAGCAGCTAGGCAAATGTTTAGTGGCAAGCAGCTAGGCAAATGCTTAGTGGCAAGCAGCTAGGCAAATGCTTAGTGGCAAGCAGCGGGGCAATTGTTTAGTGGCAAGCAGCTAGGCAAATGCTTAGTGGCAAGCAGCGGGGCAAATGTTTAGTGGCAAGCAGCTAGGCAAATGCTTAGTGGCAAGCAGCGGAGCAAATGCTTAGTGGCAAGCAGCTGGGCAAATGCTTAGTGGCAAGCAGCTAGGCAAATGCTTAGTGGCAAGCAGCTAGGCAAATGCTTAGTGGCAAGCAGCTAGGCAAATGCTTAGTGGCAAGCAGCTGGGCAAATGCTTAGTGGCAAGCAGCTGGGCAAATGCTTAGTGGCAAGCAGCTAGGCAAATGCTTAGTGGCAAGCAGCGGGGCAAATGCTTAGTGGCAAGCAGCTGGGCAAATGCTTAGTGGCAAGCAGCTGGGCAAATGCTTAGTGGCAAGCAGCTGGGCAAATGTTTAGTGGCAAGCAGCTAGGCAAATGCTTAGTGGCAAGCAGCTGGGCAAATGCTTAGTGGCAAGCAGCTAGGCAAATGCTTAGTGGCAAGCAGCGGGGCAAATGCTTAGTGGCAAGCAGCTAGGCAAATGCTTAGTGGCAAGCAGCTGGGCAAATGCTTAGTGGCAAGCAGCTGGGCAAATGCTTAGTGGCAAGCAGCTAGGCAAATGTTTAGTGGCAAGCAGCTAGGCAAATGCTTAGTGGCAAGCAGCGGGGCAAATGCTTAGTGGCAAGCAGCTGGGCAAATGCTTAGTGGCAAGCAGCTGGGCAAATGCTTAGTGGCAAGCAGCTGGGCAAATGCTTAGTGGCAAGCAGCTGGGCAAATGCTTAGTGGCAAGCCGCTAGGCAAATGTTTAGTGGCAAGCAGCTAGGCAAATGCTTAGTGGCAAGCAGCTAGGCAAATGCTTAGTGGCAAGCAGCTAGGCAAATGCTTAGTGGCAAGCAGCTAGGCAAATGCTTAGTGGCAAGCAGCTGGGCAAATGCTTAGTGGCAAGCAGCTAGGCAAATGCTTAGTGGCAAGCAGCTAGGCAAATGCTTAGTGGCAAGTAGCTAGGCAAATGTTTAGTGGCAAGCAGCTAGGCAAATGCTTAGTGGCAAGCAGCGGGGCAAATGCTTAGTGGCAAGCAGCTGGGCAAATGCTTAGTGGCAAGCAGCTGGGCAAATGCTTAGTGGCAAGCAGCTAGGCAAATGCTTAGTGGCAAGCAGCTGGGCAAATGCTTAGTGGCAAGCAGCTAGGCAAATGCTTAGTGGCAAGCAGCTAGGCAAATGCTTAGTGGCAAGTAGCTAGGCAAATGTTTAGTGGCAAGCAGCTAGGCAAATGCTTAGTGGCAAGCAGCGGGGCAAATGCTTAGTGGCAAGCAGCTGGGCAAATGCTTAGTGGCAAGCAGCGGGGCAAATGCTTAGTGGCAAGCAGCTGGGCAAATGCTTAGTGGCAAGCAGCTGGGCAAATGCTTAGTGGCAAGCAGCTAGGCAAATGCTTAGTGGCAAGCAGCTAGGCAAATGCTTAGTGGCAAGTAGCTAGGCAAATGTTTAGTGGCAAGCAGCTAGGCAAATGCTTAGTGGCAAGCAGCGGGGCAAATGCTTAGTGGCAAGCAGCTGGGCAAATGCTTAGTGGCAAGCAGCGGGGCAAATGCTTAGTGGCAAGCAGCTGGGCAAATGCTTAGTGGCAAGCAGCTGGGCAAATGCTTAGTGGCAAGCAGCGGGGCAAATGCTTAGTGGCAAGCAGCGGGGCAAATGCTTAGTGGCAAGCAGCTGGGCAAATGCATAGTGGCAAGCAGCTGGGCAAATGCTTAGTGGCAAGCAGCTGGGCAAATGCTTAGTGGCAAGCAGCTGGGCAAATGCTTAGTGGCAATCAGCTAGGCAAATGCTTAGTGGCAAGCAGCTAGGCAAATGTTTAGTGGCAAGCAGCTAGGCAAATGCTTAGTGGCAAGCAGCTAGGCAAATGCTTAGTGGCAAGCAGCTAGGCAAATGCTTAGTGGCAAGCAGCTAGGCAAATGCTTAGTGGCAAGCAGCTGGGCAAATGTTTAGTGGCAAGCAGCTAGGCAAATGCTTAGTGGCAAGCAGCTAGGCAAATGCTTAGTGGCAAGTAGCTAGGCAAATGTTTAGTGGCAAGCAGCTAGGCAAATGCTTAGTGGCAAGCAGCTAGGCAAATGCTTAGTGGCAAGCAGCGGGGCAATTGTTTAGTGGCAAGCAGCTAGGCAAATGCTTAGTGGCAAGCAGCGGGGCAAATGTTTAGTGGCAAGCAGCTAGGCAAATGCTTAGTGGCAAGCAGCGGAGCAAATGCTTAGTGGCAAGCAGCTGGGCAAATGCTTAGTGGCAAGCAGCTAGGCAAATGCTTAGTGGCAAGCAGCTAGGCAAATGCTTAGTGGCAAGCAGCTGGGCAAATGCTTAGTGGCAAGCAGCTAGGCAAATGCTTAGTGGCAAGCAGCTAGGCAAATGTTTAGTGGCAAGCAGCTAGGCAAATGCTTAGTGGCAAGCAGCTAGGCAAATGCTTAGTGGCAAGCAGCTAGGCAAATGTTTAGTGGCAAGCAGCTAGGCAAATGCTTAGTGGCAAGCAGCTAGGCAAATGCTTAGTGGCAAGCAGCTAGGCAAATGCTTAGTGGCAAGCAGCTAGGCAAATGCTTAGTGGCAAGCAGCGGGGCAAATGCTTAGTGGCAAGCAGCTGGGCAAATGTTTAGTGGCAAGCAGCTAGGCAAATGTTTAGTGGCAAGCAGCTAGGCAAATGCTTAGTGGCAAGCAGCTAGGCAAATGCTTAGTGGCAAGCAGCTGGGCAAATGTTTAGTGGCAAGCAGCTAGGCAAATGCTTAGTGGCAAGCAGCTAGGCAAATGCTTAGTGGCAAGCAGCTGGGCAAATGTTTAGTGGCAAGCAGCTGGGCAAATGCTTAGTGGCAAGCAGCTAGGCAAATGCTTAGTGGCAAGCAGCTAGGCAAATGCTTAGTGGCAAGCAGCTAGGCAAATGTTTAGTGGCAAGCAGCTAGGCAAATGCTTAGTGGCAAGCAGCTAGGCAAATGTTTAGTGGCAAGCAGCTAGGCAAATGCTTAGTGGCAAGCAGCTAGGCAAATGCTTAGTGGCAAGCAGCTAGGCAAATGCTTAGTGGCAAGCAGCTAGGCAAATGTTTAGTGGCAAGCAGCTGGGCAAATGCTTAGTGGCAAGCAGCGGGGCAAATGTTTAGTGGCAAGATGCTGGGCAAATGCTTAGTGGCAAGCAGCTAGGCAAATGCTTAGTGGCAAGCAGCGGGGCAAATGCTTAGTGGCAAGCAGCTGGGCAAATGCTTAGTGGCAAGCAGCGGGGCAAATGCTTAGTGGCAAGCAGCTAGGCAAATGTTTAGTGGCAAGATGCTGGGCAAATGCTTAGTGGCAAGCAGCTAGGCAAATGCTTAGTGGCAAGCAGCTAGGCAAATGCTTAGTGGCAAGCAGCTAGGCAAATGCTTAGTGGCAAGCAGCTAGGCAAATGCTTAGTGGCAAGCAGCTAGGCAAATGCTTAGTGGCAAGCAGCGGGGCAAATGTTTAGTGGCAAGCAGCTGGGCAAATGCTTAGTGGCAAGCAGCGGGGCAAATGTTTAGTGGCAAGCAGCTAGGCAAATGCTTAGTGGCAAGCAGCGGAGCAAATGCTTAGTGGCAAGCAGCTGGGCAAATGCTTAGTGGCAAGCAGCTAGGCAAATGCTTAGTGGCAAGCAGCTGGGCAAATGCTTAGTGGCAAGCAGCTAGGCAAATGCTTAGTGGCAAGCAGCTAGGCAAATGTTTAGTGGCAAGCAGCTAGGCAAATGCTTAGTGGCAAGCAGCTAGGCAAATGCTTAGTGGCAAGCCGCGGGGCAAATGCTTAGTGGCAAGCAGCGGGGCAAATGCTTAGTGGCAAGCAGCTGGGCAAATGCTTAGTGGCAAGCAGCTAGGCAAATGCTTAGTGGCAAGCAGCTAGGCAAATGTTTAGTGGCAAGCAGCTAGGCAAATGCTTAGTGGCAAGCAGCTAGGCAAATGTTTAGTGGCAAGCAGCTAGGCAAATGCTTAGTGGCAAGCAGCTAGGCAAATGCTTAGTGGCAAGCAGCTGGGCAAATGTTTAGTGGCAAGCAGCTAGGCAAATGCTTAGTGGCAAGCAGCTAGGCAAATGCTTAGTGGCAAGCAGCTAGGCAAATGCTTAGTGGCAAGCAGCTAGGCAAATGCTTAGTGGCAAGCAGCTAGGCAAATGCTTAGTGGCAAGCAGCGGGGCAAATGCTTAGTGGCAAGCAGCTGGGCAAATGCTTAGTGGCAAGCAGCGGGGCAAATGTTTAGTGGCAAGCAGCTGGGCAAATGCTTAGTGGCAAGCAGCTGGGCAAATGCTTAGTGGCAAGCAGCGGGGCAAATGCTTAGTGGCAAGCAGCTAGGCAAATGCTTAGTGGCAAGCAGCTAGGCAAATGTTTAGTGGCAAGCAGCTAGGCAAATGCTTAGTGGCAAGCAGCTAGGCAAATGCTTAGTGGCAAGCAGCTAGGCAAATGTTTAGTGGCAAGCAGCTAGGCAAATGCTTAGTGGCAAGCAGCTAGGCAAATGTTTAGTGGCAAGCAGCTAGGCAAATGCTTAGTGGCAAGCAGCTAGGCAAATGCTTAGTGGCAAGCAGCGGGGCAAATGCTTAGTGGCAAGCAGCTGGGCAAATGCTTAGTGGCAAGCAGCGGGGCAAATGTTTAGTGGCAAGCAGCTAGGCAAATGCTTAGTGGCAAGCAGCGGAGCAAATGCTTAGTGGCAAGCAGCTGGGCAAATGCTTAGTGGCAAGCAGCTAGGCAAATGCTTAGTGGCAAGCAGCGGAGCAAATGCTTAGTGGCAAGCAGCTGGGCAAATGCTTAGTGGCAAGCAGCTGGGCAAATGCTTAGTGGCAAGCAGCTGGGCAAATGCTTAGTGCCAAGCAGCTGGGCAAATGCTTAGTGGCAAGCAGCGGGGCAAATGCTTAGTGGCAAGCAGCTGGGCAAATGCTTAGTGGCAAGCAGCTAGGCAAATGCTTAGTGGCAAGCAGCTAGGCAAATGTTTAGTGGCAAGCAGCTAGGCAAATGCTTAGTGGCAAGCAGCTAGGCAAATGCTTAGTGGCAAGCAGCTAGGCAAATGCTTAGTGGCAAGCAGCTAGGCAAATGTTTAGTGGCAAGCAGCTAGGCAAATGCTTAGTGGCAAGCAGCTAGGCAAATGCTTAGTGGCAAGCAGCGGGGCAAATGTTTAGTGGCAAGCAGCTGGGCAAATGCTTAGTGGCAAGCAGCGGGGCAAATGTTTAGTGGCAAGCAGCTAGGCAAATGCTTAGTGGCAAGCAGCGGAGCAAATGCTTAGTGGCAAGCAGCTAGGCAAATGCTTAGTGGCAAGCAGCGGGGCAATTGTTTAGTGGCAAGCAGCTAGGCAAATGCTTAGTGGCAAGCAGCGGGGCAAATGTTTAGTGGCAAGCAGCTAGGCAAATGCTTAGTGGCAAGCAGCGGAGCAAATGCTTAGTGGCAAGCAGCTGGGCAAATGCTTAGTGGCAAGCAGCTAGGCAAATGCTTAGTGGCAAGCAGCTAGGCAAATGCTTAGTGGCAAGCAGCTAGGCAAATGCTTAGTGGCAAGCAGCTGGGCAAATGCTTAGTGGCAAGCAGCTGGGCAAATGCTTAGTGGCAAGCAGCTAGGCAAATGCTTAGTGGCAAGCAGCGGGGCAAATGCTTAGTGGCAAGCAGCTGGGCAAATGCTTAGTGGCAAGCAGCTGGGCAAATGCTTAGTGGCAAGCAGCTGGGCAAATGTTTAGTGGCAAGCAGCTAGGCAAATGCTTAGTGGCAAGCAGCTGGGCAAATGCTTAGTGGCAAGCAGCTAGGCAAATGCTTAGTGGCAAGCAGCAGGGCAAATGCTTAGTGGCAAGCAGCTAGGCAAATGCTTAGTGGCAAGCAGCTGGGCAAATGCTTAGTGGCAAGCAGCTGGGCAAATGCTTAGTGGCAAGCAGCTAGGCAAATGTTTAGTGGCAAGCAGCTAGGCAAATGCTTAGTGGCAAGCAGCGGGGCAAATGCTTAGTGGCAAGCAGCTGGGCAAATGCTTAGTGGCAAGCAGCTGGGCAAATGCTTAGTGGCAAGCAGCTGGGCAAATGCTTAGTGGCAAGCAGCTGGGCAAATGTTTAGTGGCAAGCAGCTAGGCAAATGTTTAGTGGCAAGCAGCTAGGCAAATGCTTAGTGGCAAGCAGCTAGGCAAATGCTTAGTGGCAAGCAGCTAGGCAAATGCTTAGTGGCAAGCAGCTAGGCAAATGCTTAGTGGCAAGCAGCTGGGCAAATGCTTAGTGGCAAGCAGCTGGGCAAATGCTTAGTGGCAAGCAGCTAGGCAAATGCTTAGTGGCAAGTAGCTAGGCAAATGTTTAGTGGCAAGCAGCTAGGCAAATGCTTAGTGGCAAGCAGCGGGGCAAATGCTTAGTGGCAAGCAGCTGGGCAAATGCTTAGTGGCAAGCAGCGGGGCAAATGCTTAGTGGCAAGCAGCGGGGCAAATGCTTAGTGGCAAGCAGCTGGGCAAATGCTTAGTGGCAAGCAGCTGGGCAAATGCTTAGTGGCAAGCAGCGGGGCAAATGCTTAGTGGCAAGCAGCGGGGCAAATGCTTAGTGGCAAGCAGCTGGGCAAATGCATAGTGGCAAGCAGCTGGGCAAATGCTTAGTGGCAAGCAGCTGGGCAAATGCTTAGTGGCAAGCAGCTGGGCAAATGCTTAGTGGCAATCAGCTAGGCAAATGCTTAGTGGCAAGCAGCTAGGCAAATGTTTAGTGGCAAGCAGCTAGGCAAATGCTTAGTGGCAAGCAGCTAGGCAAATGCTTAGTGGCAAGCAGCTAGGCAAATGCTTAGTGGCAAGCAGCTAGGCAAATGCTTAGTGGCAAGCAGCTGGGCAAATGTTTAGTGGCAAGCAGCTGGGCAAATGCTTAGTGGCAAGCAGCTAGGCAAATGCTTAGTGGCAAGTAGCTAGGCAAATGTTTAGTGGCAAGCAGCTAGGCAAATGCTTAGTGGCAAGCAGCTAGGCAAATGCTTAGTGGCAAGCAGCGGGGCAATTGTTTAGTGGCAAGCAGCTAGGCAAATGCTTAGTGGCAAGCAGCGGGGCAAATGTTTAGTGGCAAGCAGCTAGGCAAATGCTTAGTGGCAAGCAGCGGAGCAAATGCTTAGTGGCAAGCAGCTAGGCAAATGCTTAGTGGCAAGCAGCTAGGCAAATGCTTAGTGGCAAGCAGCTGGGCAAATGCTTAGTGGCAAGCAGCTAGGCAAATGCTTAGTGGCAAGCAGCTAGGCAAATGTTTAGTGGCAAGCAGCTAGGCAAATGCTTAGTGGCAAGCAGCTAGGCAAATGCTTAGTGGCAAGCAGCTAGGCAAATGTTTAGTGGCAAGCAGCTAGGCAAATGCTTAGTGGCAAGCAGCTAGGCAAATGCTTAGTGGCAAGCAGCTGGGCAAATGTTTAGTGGCAAGCAGCTAGGCAAATGTTTAGTGGCAAGCAGCTAGGCAAATGCTTAGTGGCAAGCAGCTAGGCAAATGCTTAGTGGCAAGCAGCTGGGCAAATGTTTAGTGGCAAGCAGCTGGGCAAATGCTTAGTGGCAAGCAGCTAGGCAAATGCTTAGTGGCAAGCAGCTAGGCAAATGCTTAGTGGCAAGCAGCTAGGCAAATGTTTAGTGGCAAGCAGCTAGGCAAATGCTTAGTGGCAAGCAGCTAGGCAAATGCTTAGTGGCAAGCAGCTAGGCAAATGCTTAGTGGCAAGCAGCTAGGCAAATGCTTAGTGGCAAGCAGCTAGGCAAATGTTTAGTGGCAAGCAGCTGGGCAAATGCTTAGTGGCAAGCAGCGGGGCAAATGTTTAGTGGCAAGATGCTGGGCAAATGCTTAGTGGCAAGCAGCTGGGCAAATGCTTAGTGGCAAGCAGCGGGGCAAATGCTTAGTGGCAAGCAGCTGGGCAAATGCTTAGTGGCAAGCAGCGGGGCAAATGTTTAGTGGCAAGATGCTGGGCAAATGCTTAGTGGCAAGCAGCTAGGCAAATGCTTAGTGGCAAGCAGCTAGGCAAATGCTTAGTGGCAAGCAGCTAGGCAAATGCTTAGTGGCAAGCAGCTAGGCAAATGCTTAGTGGCAAGCAGCTAGGCAAATGCTTAGTGGCAAGCAGCGGGGCAAATGTTTAGTGGCAAGCAGCTGGGCAAATGCTTAGTGGCAAGCAGCGGGGCAAATGTTTAGTGGCAAGCAGCTAGGCAAATGCTTAGTGGCAAGCAGCGGAGCAAATGCTTAGTGGCAAGCAGCTGGGCAAATGCTTAGTGGCAAGCAGCTAGGCAAATGCTTAGTGGCAAGCAGCTGGGCAAATGCTTAGTGGCAAGCAGCTAGGCAAATGCTTAGTGGCAAGCAGCTAGGCAAATGTTTAGTGGCAAGCAGCTAGGCAAATGCTTAGTGGCAAGCAGCTGGGCAAATGCTTAGTGGCAAGCAGCGGGGCAAATGCTTAGTGGCAAGCAGCGGAGCAAATGCTTAGTGGCAAGCAGCTGGGCAAATGCTTAGTGGCAAGCAGCGGGGCAAATGCTTAGTGGCAAGCAGCGGGGCAAATGCTTAGTGGCAAGCAGCTGGGCAAATGCATAGTGGCAAGCAGCTGGGCAAATGCTTAGTGGCAAGCAGCTGGGCAAATGCTTAGTGGCAAGCAGCTGGGCAAATGCTTAGTGGCAAGCAGCTGGGCAAATGCTTGGCAAATGCTTAGTGGCAAGCAGCTAGGCAAATGCTTAGTGGCAAGCAGCGGGGCAAATGCTTAGTGGCAAGCAGCGGGGCAAATGCTTAGTGGCAAGCAGCTGGGCAAATGCTTAGTGGCAAGCAGCTGGGCAAATGCTTAGTGGCAAGCAGCTGGGCAAATGCTTAGTGGCAAGCAGCTGGGCAAATGCTTAGTGGCAAGCAGCTGGGCAAATGCTTAGTGGCAAGCAGCTGGGCAAATGCTTAGTGGCAAGCAGCTGGGCAAATGCTTAGTGGCAAGCTGCTGGGCAAATGCTTAGTGGCAAGCAGCGGGGCAAATGCTTAGGGGCAAGCAGCTAGGCAAATGCTTAGTGGCAAGCAGCTGGGCAAATGCTTAGTGGCAAGCAGCTGGGCAAATGCTTAGTGGCAAGCAGCTGGGCAAATGCTTAGTGGCAAGCAGCTGGGCAAATGCTTAGTGGCAAGCTGCTGGGCAAATGCTTAGTGGCAAGCAGCGGGGCAAATGCTTAGGGGCAAGCAGCTAGGCAAATGCTTAGTGGCAAGCAGCTGGGCAAATGCTTAGTGGCAAGCAGCTGGGCAAATGCTT
Source organism: Gastrophryne carolinensis (assembly GCA_027917425.1). NCBI lineage: Eukaryota > Metazoa > Chordata > Amphibia > Anura > Microhylidae > Gastrophryne > Gastrophryne carolinensis. Next base: position 336,940,923 of record CM051235.1, on the reverse strand, counting down.
AGTGGCAAGCAGCTGGGCAAATGCTTAGTGGCAAGCTGCTGGGCAAATGCTTAGTGGCAAGCAGCGGGGCAAATGCTTAGGGGCAAGCAGCTAGGCAAATGCTTAGTGGCAAGCAGCTGGGCAAATGTTTAGTGGCAAGCAGCTGGGCAAATGCTTAGTGGCAAGCAGCTGGGCAAATGCTTAGTGGCAAGCAGCTAGGCAAATGTTTATTGGCAAGCAGCTAGGCAAATGCTTAGTGGCAAGCAGCTAGGCAAATGTTTATTGGCAAGCAGCTAGGCAAATGCTTAGTGGCAAGCAGCTAGGCAAATGTTTATTGGCAAGCAGCTAGGCAAATGCTTAGTGGCAAGCAGCTAGGCAAATGCTTAGTGGCAAGCAGCTAGGCAAATGCTTAGTGGCAAGCAGCTAGGCAAATGCTTAGTGGCAAGCAGCTAGGCAAATGCTTAGTGGCAAGCAGCTAGGCAAATGCTTAGTGGCAAGCAGCTAGGCAAATGCTTAGTGGCAAGCAGCTAGGCAAATGCTTAGTGGCAAGCAGCTAGGCAAATGCTTAGTGGCAAGCAGCTAGGCAAATGCTTAGTGGCAAGCAGCTGGGCAAATGCTTAGTGGCAAGCTGCTGGGCAAATGCTTAGTGGCAAGCAGCTGGGCAAATGCTTAGTGGCAAGCAGCTAGGCAAATGCTTATTGGCAAGCAGCTGGGCAAATGCTTAGTGGCAAGCAGCCGGGCAAATGCTTAGTGGCAAGCTGCTGGGCAAATGCTTAGTGGCAAGCAGCTGGGCAAATGCTTAGTGGCAAGCAGCTGGGCAAATGTTTAGTGGCAAGCAGCTGGGCAAATGCTTGGTAGCAAGCAGCTAGGCAAATGTTTATTGGCAAGCAGCTAGGCAAATGCTTAGTGGCATGCAGCTAGGCAAATGCTTAGTGGCAAGCAGCTAGGCAAATGTTTATTGGCAAGCAGCTAGGCAAATGCTTAGTGGCAAGCAGCTAGGCAAATGCTTAGTGGCAAGCAGCTAGGCAAATGTTTATTGGCAAGCAGCTGGGCAAATGCTTAATGGCAAGCAGCTGGGCAAATGCTTAGTGGCAAGCAGCTAGGCAAATGCTTAGTGGCAAGCAGCTAGGCAAATGCTTAGTGGCAAGCAGCTGGGCAAATGCTTAGTGGCAAGTTGCTGGGCAAATGCTTAGTGGCAAGCAGCTGGGCAAATGCTTAGTGGCAAGCAGCTGGGCAAATGTTTAGTGGCAAGCAGCTGGGCAAATGCTTAGTGGCAAGCAGCTGGGCAAATGCTTAGTGGCAAGCAGCTAGGCAAATGCTTAGTGGCAAGCAGCTAGGCAAATGTTTATTGGCAAGCAGCTGGGCAAATGCTTAATGGCAAGCAGCTAGGCAAATGCTTAGTGGCAAGCAGCTAGGCAAATGCTTAGTGGCAAGCAGCTAGGCAAATGCTTAGTGGCAAGCAGCTGGGCAAATGCTTAGTGGCAAGTTGCTGGGCAAATGCTTAGTGGCAAGCAGCTGGGCAAATGCTTAGTGGCAAGCAGCTGGGCAAATGTTTAGTGGCAAGCAGCTGGGCAAATGCTTAGTGGCAAGCAGCTAGGCAAATGTATATTGGCAAGCAGCTAGGCAAATGCTTAGTGGCAAGCAGCTAGGCAAATGCTTAGTGGCAAGCAGCTAGGCAAAAACTACGGGAAAGAGGAAGTGGGAGAGGGGGCATGGGAGCCGCAAGTTCATGGAGCTCAGGACACATCTCAGTGTGAGTGGGTGACTGGCCACAAAGAGGTCAGCAGCAGCTCAGGGGCACCAAGAATGCAAAATACGATGTTGCTGCAGCAGTCACATCCCCATGTTCATCACTTCAGCAACTGGGTAATACAGAATCCACACCTTAACTGTGCCACAACCACTACCAGATCCCCCTATATAAAGAAGATTGTGGCAGCACTGAAGCTGGGCTGAAGCTTTTTGAAGGCAGGATCATGTATACAAGCAGGGAGAAGTAGTCAAATATTTCACCATGCAGCAGACCACAGTGAAATTGAGATCACATATTGGCAGCTCATCAGTGATTAAATTGGAGCAAATGCTTAAACAAATGCAATAAGGAATGGGGTACATTTCACCGGGGTGTCGAGGCAACTGTCAGTGGGGCAGGCTAACACCACTTTCATTACCACATATTGTGCTTGGAAGGAAGAATGAGGCACTGCCTACCACTGTGGTAGAAGCTAAGCATGGCACATACTGATATGGGACAGCAGCCCCACTATAAGATGAGTGGGGGGGGGGGATGACAGCTACTTCGCCTAGAAACTGCCACAGCCCATGTTGCGCCGTAATGCTATTGCCCCGGCCTTGGATTGCACCAACTGACCAGTCATGATGAACATTGTAAGAGGTTTAATGGAGATGATCATGGATTGGCTGGGTTCAGGTCCTACTACTTACAAGCAGGAAATATCAGTCCTACACTCAACACTCTGGCTGGTCCTCCACTCATTTATCCTAAGCTAGTCCAGGGACATAGCTGTAAGGGGTGCAGGGGATGCGACCACACTGAGGCCCAGAATATCGGGGGGCCCCATCAATGTTGGTTCTTCACATTATTTATTATATGCTCACTTTGCATCATTCAGATGCTGTTTAGTTTTCTAGCTGCATCCAATTGAGTTAAAGAGGAACAATGGAGGACCTGGGGTCTAAAAGATTCCATGGCTGTCCGAATCCCACTCCTTGGGACATCATGAATTGGGATGCCCCACTGTGTGAAACCCCGCTTCTCCAGGAGTCCTCGCCATGTCTTGGCCGCATCCCCACTCACCTCTAGCTGTGCGTGTAACCGCTCCAGGCCATTCTGAATGGCCAGTGCTCAGTTTAGCCATCGTTGGAGTGACAGGAAGGTGAGTTTTTATGGCAACCTGGGGGAATAAATCCCAAATTGATATGTCCCCCCTGAGAGGAACAATACCAGGGAGTGTGTAATTCCCAGGTGTTGTTCCTCTTTAAAACACAGGAAAAAGTTTACTATAAGAGCCATGAAAAGGCCTCATTTAATGCTCGCACCAGGGCCCAGTTAGGCCTCTGTTTGTACCCTGTCTCCACATTCCCATTGCTAAAGTCACATGATGGTTATTTTCGACCTTCCACTAGAAGGTTGCGAAGCGTATTCAACAGCCCGACGTAAAAATAGCTATTCGTACATTCTAGAGCTTCTGCTTCTCTCCGCATCTCTCATTTCGGAGGCCCCGCCCGCTGAGTGAGGCCGCGTGACCGGGTGACGTCATAAGGCTTCTTCTCCCATTAGAAAGTACTAGTGGCCGTCGCTCCCGAGATGCTGCTGCTGCTGCGCGCTCCCTGACAAATGTTGCGCAGGTTGTAATGCGAAGCGGGGAGAGAGAGCGGAGGCAGCTCCTGACTGACTCCACTGGCCGTTCTTACCCGCCGCCATGCCCGGGGCACCTGCAGCAGCAAGCTAAGGCGGCAGAGCAGCGTGTGGTACGCTCCCGAAGTTTAGGGCAGGTAGAGGGGGCGTGAGGCGCAGTGTGTAGTGTTTGTGCAGAGGTGGCCGGGCACAGCCAGCAGCAGCAGCAGCAGCCTTGGCACGCGAGCATTGCGGAGGGGGTGTGTCAGCAGCAGCAGCAGCGCCGGGCATCCCAAGCGCGCCGCATCCGCACTGACTGGAGGACTGGAGAGCCCCTGGACGCTCGCTAGGGCGGCCCCGGACCCCGGCATGGAGCTCTCGGCTATCGGGGAGCAGGTCTTTGCTGTGGAGAGTATCCGCAAGAAGAGGATACGGAAGGTAATGTCTCCTACTTCTCTACCTGTTCCCTGCTGTCAGCATGCTTGGCTGCCCTACACGTCTCTGCCTAACTTTTTCTCTGAGCCTGTCAATGTTTACACCTGGTGCCACAATATTGTCCCTGGCACCTACATGTGTTGCTGGCAGCCATATGCTATTTACACATGCCAATGCGAGGCTCCCTATTGGCCCTGATGGAGAACCCCTTTGCCTCTACCCCTGTCATGCACAGCCCTGCTCCTCTCCTAAAAATCATCCCAGTTGCCTAGGTGACAGGATACTTAGTCAGTTTATTACGCCTCGGATTTGTGCAAATAAGGAGTTTTTACAAGTTTTATATGTGACACTGAATAATAGACATCATAGCCTATTAGGTCTAACTTTGTTGTAATGCATCCACTATTGAGCCATTTAATGAAGCAGATTTACCTAGGCAGTTATGAAAAAATGGTCTGTTAGTTCCCTAATTTCACTTTCTTATCTATTGGCCATTTGCTCTCTGGAAGGTGTGAGCCTGCCCACCCATTTTTACATTTTTTGGTGCTATTTTTAGTTCTGGATTCTGTTTAGCATATATAACGTGACGTGACTTCAGTTCTATTTCATTTTTTCATGTACCATCCTTGATTAATAAATGCCCTAGTATTTTAAACTACTAAGAACTATAATAGAATGATGAGAAAAGTGGCCATGTTGGATAAATCAAAGATACGGCAATAGGTAGTGAGCTTTGCCTGTCAGTGTGTGTGTATATGTATGTATGTGTATATATATATATATATATATATAATGTTAGTTTCACATAACCAGGCATGATCATTCTGCCCCATTGTTGTGTGGTTATGCGTGAGGAGGCGCTACAAGTGAGCTACTACTTTGTTTACTTGACTGGCACAAAGCATGGCATAACCAGAGTCGAGTAGCGGCCATTGGAACTGGAGCCAGCTTTAGGTGTCATTGTTATTCAGGCACATTCTATATTGGAATAAACAGTTTGGCATCTTTTGTTCAATATGATTGCTATGTATTTGCTGCAATGTCACATTTCAGTATTTTACTTCAATATCTTTCATATTTTGCTCTAATGAGCCTGCTTACAACCAGTTGCTTGAATATAAGCAAATACCACCCAGGGCAGAGTGTATCAGATATTGGCACTAATGTAGAAGCTGTGTTATGTTCCTGAACATTCTTTTTAATACTGCATACAAAATGAGAAGTGATGGGTTACGATGGAGACATCACTTCTACGCTACAGGTGACTCACTTGCTGAGCTCATCTATCTGTAAGTGACTAAACAAGTTGTGACTCATGCTGGTGATTCACTCTACAAATGTTTGTTTTATTATACAGTCTTATTTGTTCGCCAGAGTGCCCACCAATGTGTAGGTAAAAGAAAAGGGGAACACGAGCAACCTGCTGTTGCTAAGGGTTCTTCATAATGATAAAGCTCTGTAGATCTCAGATTCACAGGCAGTTATGTTTAGAATAAGCTTGTGGCACTGTGGTATGATAATTAGCTTTACATCAGTATTGCTGATTACATTAAACCGGAACTTCAGTCATCTAATGACCCCCCCCCCCCCCCCCCCGCCCTGCCACCCTACCCTGTTGCTGAGATGGGACGGGGGTTAAAAAAAAAAATAATACCTTAGCCAGGCGTCCGTGCTGCCCCCCCCCCCCAGAACTTCGAATCCTGGGCATCGCCATTTGAGATAGAGCCACATCCCGCCTCTGTGGGTGCCTCATTCAAGTGAATGAGCAGCGGGAGCGCATGCAGACTCTGGGGAAGCTGGGGAGGAGTGGTCCGGGCATCTGGCTAAGATATTTATGTTTATTTGTAACCCCCTGTCCTGCCTCATTGCCAGGATAGGGTGGCAGGGTGGGGGTCATTAGATGACTGAAGTTCTGCTTTAAACATTGTGACAACACTTTGTTTATCATAATTTAGTGTACCTGTGCGTTTCACAAATGCACTTGCCTTGCTTATTTCCGTATTCATTACTTAGAGATGGGCGAACCCCAAAACTGATTATAACCAGACTGTAGCCTCTGGCCTGAACAACCAGCTTTTTTTCACCCAAGATTGCAGCAGCAGGAGGCTGCTGTAACTCACTTCTTCCCAATCCTAGGAAGCTGCTGTAACTCACTTCTGCCCAATCCTAGGAAGCTGCTGTAACTCACTTCTGCCCAATCCTCTTCCTGTCAGCGAAGCTGCTGTAACTCACTTCTTCCCAATCCTAGGAAGCTGCTGTAACTCACTTCTGCCCAATCCTAGGAAGCTGCTGTAACTCACTTCTGCCCAATCCTAGGAAGCTGCTGTAACTCACTTCTGCCCAATCCTAGGAAGCTGCTGTAACTCACTTCTGCCCAATCCTAGGAAGCTGCTGTAACTCACTTCTGCCCAATCCTAGGAAGCTGCTGTAACTCACTTCTTCCCAATCCTAGGAAGCTGCTGTAACTCACTTCTGCCCAATCCTAGGAAGCTGCTGTAACTCACTTCTTCCCAATCCTAGGAAGCTGCTGTAACTCACTTCTGCCCAATCCTAGGAAGCTGCTGTTACTCACTTCTTCCCAATCCTAGGAAGCTGCTGTAACTCACTTCTGCCCAATCCTAGGAAGCTGCTGTAACTCACTTCTTCCCAATCCTAGGAAGCTGCTGTAACTCACTTCTTCCCAATCCTAGGAAGCTACTGTAACTCACTTCTTCCCAATCCTAGGAAGCTGCTGTAACTCACTTCTGCCCAATCCTAGGAAGCTGCTGTAACTCACTTCTTCCCAATCCTAGGAAGCTGCTGTAACTCACTTCTGCCCAATCCTAGGAAGCTGCTGTTACTCACTTCTGCCCAATCCTAGGAAGCTGCTGTTACTCACTTCTGCCCAATCCTAGGAAGCTGCTGTAACTCACTTCTGCCCAATCCTAGGAAGCTGCTGTAACTCACTTCTTCCCAATCCTAGGAAGCTACTGTAACTCACTTCTTCCCAATCCTAGGAAGCTGCTGTAACTCACTTCTGCCCAATCCTAGGAAGCTACTGTAACTCACTTCTTCCCAATCCTAGGAAGCTGCTGTAACTCACTTCTGCCCAATCCTAGGAAGCTGCTGTTACTCACTTCTGCCCAATCCTAGGAAGCTGCTGTTACTCACTTCTGCCCAATCCTAGGAAGCTGCTGTAACTCACTTCTGCCCAATCCTAGGAAGCTGCTGTAACTCACTTCTGCCCAATCCTAGGAAGCTGCTGTAACTCACTTCTGCCCAATCCTAGGAAGCTGCTGTAACTCACTTCTGCCCAATCCTAGGAAGCTGCTGTAACTCACTTCTGCCCAATCCTAGGAAGCTGCTGTAACTCACTTCTGCCCAATCCTAGGAAGCTGCTGTAACTCACTTCTGCCCAATCCTAGGAAGCTGCTGTAACTCACTTCTGCCCAATCCTAGGAAGCTGCTGTAACTCACTTCTGCCCAATCCTAGGAAGCTGCTGTAACTCACTTCTGCCCAATCCTAGGAAGCTGCTGTAACTCACTTCTGCCCAATCCTAGGAAGCTGCTGTAACTCACTTCTGCCCAATCCTAGGAAGCTGCTGTAACTCACTTCTGCCCAATCCTAGGAAGCTGCTGTAACTCACTTCTGCCCAATCCTAGGAAGCTGCTGTAACTCACTTCTGCCCAATCCTAGGAAGCTGCTGTAACTCACTTCTGCCCAATCCTAGGAAGCTGCTGTAACTCACTTCTGCCCAATCCTAGGAAGCTGCTGTAACTCACTTCTGCCCAATCCTAGGAAGCTGCTGTAACTCACTTCTGCCCAATCCTAGGAAGCTGCTGTAACTCACTTCTGCCCAATCCTAGGAAGCTGCTGTAACTCACTTCTGCCCAATCCTAGGAAGCTGCTGTAACTCACTTCTGCCCAATCCTAGGAAGCTGCTGTAACTCACTTCTGCCCAATCCTAGGAAGCTACTGTAACTCACTTCTTCCCAATCCTAGGAAGCTGCTGTAACTCACTTCTTCCCAATCCTAGGAAGCTGCTGTAACTCACTTCTTCCCAATCCTAGGAAGCTGCTGTAACTCACTTCTTCCCAATCCTAGGAAGCTGCTGTTACTCACTTCTGCCCAATCCTAGGAAGCTGCTGTAACTCACTTCTGCCCAATCCTAGGAAGCTGCTGTTACTCACTTCTTCCCAATCCTAGGAAGCTGCTGTAACTCACTTCTGCCCAATCCTAGGAAGCTGCTGTAACTCACTTCTTCCCAATCCTAGGAAGCTGCTGTTACTCACTTCTGCCCAATCCTAGGAAGCTGCTGTTACTCACTTCTGCCCAATCCTAGGAAGCTGCTGTAACTCACTTCTGCCCAATCCTAGGAAGCTGCTGTAACTCACTTCTGCCCAATCCTAGGAAGCTGCTGTAACTCACTTCTGCCCAATCCTAGGAAGCTGCTGTAACTCACTTCTGCCCAATCCTAGGAAGCTGCTGTAACTCACTTCTGCCCAATCCTAGGAAGCTGCTGTAACTCACTTCTGCCCAATCCTAGGAAGCTGCTGTAACTCACTTCTGCCCAATCCTAGGAAGCTGCTGTAACTCACTTCTGCCCAATCCTAGGAAGCTGCTGTAACTCACTTCTGCCCAATCCTAGGAAGCTGCTGTAACTCACTTCTGCCCAATCCTAGGAAGCTGCTGTAACTCACTTCTGCCCAATCCTAGGAAGCTGCTGTAACTCACTTCTGCCCAATCCTAGGAAGCTACTGTAACTCACTTCTGCCCAATCCTCTTCCTGTCAGCGAAGCTGCTGTAACTCACTTCTGCCCAATCCTCTTCCTGTCAGCGAAGCGAAGTGGATGTGGCATTTGAAACTGATACTCCTAGTCCTGGCATTAGAAGTGTCCTCACAAATGGGAGCTGGCAGCCATACTTATGTTTCAAATGCCACCACTCCGCTGCACTGACAGGAAGAAGATTGGGCAGAGGCGAGTTAAACCAGTGCACTTCTGCTGCACACTTTGCCCAACCCCACAGCCATCCCCAAAGTTCGGGCTCCCATAGATTTCAATGGAGACTGTGTTCGGGTTACTGAACTTGGCAAACTCGAACTTTGGGGGTTTTGCCCATCCCAATATATAACCATAGATTTATAGCTGTTGCTATTATTATAATGTGCTACACGTGGCTTGTATTAGATTGTTTTTGGTGTAGTCATTTAATTAGGAGCTTTATTCTGTGTGGTCAACACATTGTTTCTTTTTATTTCTAGGGTAAAGTGGAATATCTTGTGAAGTGGAAGGGTTGGCCCCCCAAGTAAGCACTTGTAGTTATATATTTTCTGATTACATTTTTATATTTGTAATTATTGGTTGCATAAATATGATGAAAGGTTGTTATTACCCACTGAAATCAATTTTGTACAAGAAAGCAATAAAACAGTGTCCGTGCTGTTTAATGTTCCATCGTTTTTTCCGATAGTAATTCACCAGTGGATAAACAACTGAGCCATAAAGCAGTGTTGCTCACGATTCCAATACATCACATGTTTGATTGGGACTAAAAGCATCTTTGTATTTCCCGCCTGTGGAACATGTGATTAGTTAGAGGGAAGTTACTTGGCTGGCTGTAAAAATGTGTTGCTTTTTTTCCCCTGCGCTGTATTGTTATCCAAAGCCTTGTAAATCCAACAATCCATTTACTTATTTCTCACTACCTTTATTGACAGAAGTGGCTATCTTAAAACGTTGTGAAAGATAATTACTTGGTCAACAGATGGACATATTTATTCCGATAGCTTCTGACATATAACTGCATATATACAGGCTTTTTGGTGGTAAAACAAACCTTGTGCACATTACAGCTTTTAGTTAGGGCATATATTGTATTATATTGAAATGTATACATGCATAGTCCTGTTTTGAATGTAAACATTTTAACTCAATAAATCAAATTCCGACCAATTGTGTAGGTATGGGTTTTATTCTGATTGAATATATGATGATTATAATTAAAACACATTTAAAAAACATGACCCCTTGTATTTTTTACACTACATTATTACTATACATCTGTCATTTATAAACTAGGTCACATGCTACTCTTTCCTGGCTTTAAGAGGACCAACACCCATTTTAGACCAAATCGCTGTTGATCTCTGCGTCAGGATGGATGCCCTTTTTGCACACACTGCTGCCAGTCTGAGATATTCTTACCTGCTTATTGTTACCAAGGTGAAATGCAGTTCCCTGAGTACAAGCATGTGATCACCGACTGACGATCACAAGGTTGCATTTTAAAAGGCAAATCTCTCAGGCTAGGAGCGGTGTATGCACAAGATAATCCCCCCCCCCAAACCCCCAACCCTCTCCTGGAGAGCTACCAACAAGCCATTTTTGTGGATCTCCACATAACTGGTTTTATAGCTCTGCTAGTCCTTTGTACATTTGTGTGGAGATCTAGAAAACCTGACCTGTTGGTGGCTTTCAAGGAAAGGTTTGGGGAACACTGCTATAAAGAGTGTAGGCAAAATTATTTTTTTTCTTGAAGCTTGAATAATGTAATTGCTTTGTTTTTCTTAATAATTTTGATTTATTTGTACTATTGCGTCTTCTACTGGCCGGAATCGGGCCAAAGCTTACAGATTTCTGCTGCAGTATGGCCTAAATTCAACTCAAACAGTTCAGAAGCATCTATGCTTGCTCCGCACCACACAGAATCTAGAAGCCAATTTATTATGTTTAGTTTATTCATATTGATTATTAATTTAATATTCATTATTATAATAAACTTTGCCTACAATGAGATTTTAAATGGAAACAAAACCCAATGGCGGACTGCCCTGGAATCTGAAAGATTTGCTCCCATGCCCAGCCATTCATTCGCTCCCATGCCCAGCCATTCAGATAGGCTGGGAGCAGGAGCGTCCCTGCTGCTGGGGATGTGGCCACTGCGCCGTATCACTGGGGAAAGGTAAGTTTTTCTGAATGATCCCAAAGTAGGACATCCCAAATTAGGATGCCCCCGGGGCAGGGAACGAACCCTGGAATAGTCAAAATCATGAGAATCTAGGGGGAGCAACAATTTCAAAACTTTTTGTAACCACAAAATATATGGATAAAAGATTGAAAATACACATTATCAGAGACATAACTAAATGTGACTGGGCCCTGGTTCGGGCATTCAAAGGGGCCCCGTTGTGGCTTCTGCAGTTTTTAAATAAGTGTGACAGAATTAGGCAACATAACACTGAAACAGCAGATATATTGTGCTTCCTTTCCCTACATGATGTTATGGGAACACTAATCTGAACTGAGTGGGTCACTGGCCTAATGAGCACTGATGGGGTTCTTACTTCGGCACCACCTTTATTTTTGAATTACAGAGATGGAGGGAGGCATTTTTGCCTACAATTGTCATTTAAATTTGTCTGTGTGTCAACTATTTTCCAATGTACCAAGCACTATTTAAAGGGAAAGTCCACTACCATGTAGCCACACTGCTTCCTCTGGGCACGTCGCAACATGTTATACCCTGCCAGTGCTCCTGTGCCACACAGCGTTCATCCAACAAGTTGGTATAAGAAGCTGGCTCAGAGGGTGGCCGTGACTTCCGTTCAGAGCACTCCTATTGATTTTAATGGGCGCTTCAGTACACAAGGAACTTCTTAGTATGAGTAGAGCGATCCGGAAGGATTCCACATTCAACGCCTGCTTGGCGGGTGAGCATTGTGCGGCACAGGAGCACTGGCAGGTAAGATGGGTCACTTCGTGCCCGAGGCACTATTGGTCTGATGATGGTCAGGGTAAAATCTGCATATGCAATTCAGCCTTTCAGCTAATTAAAACTGTGACTGCTTGGCGGATGAGCATTGTGCGGCACGGGAGCACTGGCACTATTGGTCTAATGTCTGTCAGGGAAAAATCTGCATATGCAATTCAGCCTTTCAGCTGATTAAAACTGTGACTAATCAGATCTTTCACCCCACTTTGCATGTGGCAATCTGGTTAAAGTAATAGGGGGATCCTTTTCCTGGGTCCATTGGGGATTTCCATGTTACTTCTAGGGTATATGTCCAGCTTTGAGGAGGTTGACACTAATAAGAAGAGCTCTACCATATACATTGAGCTATCAGATAACTTCTCCTAATGACCCTACACTATACTGCTCCTTCAGCGACTCCTTCCCAGAACTAGTACCTGTAATGATATTAAACTTATAAAAGTTTATTAAGGCATTCAGCAAAGATTGAATGGAGACCCAATATCTAATAGCCCAAAGGTACACAACAGTTCTGGATGAGCAGGCTTTGACCTTGGCCAGTCAGAAGTATACCAATCTAATTTAGTTACATACAGTTGCCTTAGATGCTTAGAATCCTTTTCCCTGTTCCATTATAAATTACACAGTTATAATTGGTCTGGAGAACCTGGAGGTGTATCCATAATGCTGGACCACATCTTGCTTTTAGTGTTTGGAGGGAGGGGGAGCTCTATAATGAGAGCAAGCAAGAGTGTCTTCCTAAGAAGGGGTTTGATGGCCAATGTTCAAATTTAGCTCTCTTTAGACAAACCTTTTTTGAAACCCTTTTTCAGGAAGGCAAGGACTATGGATGCAGAAAAGGCCCTCTTGTTTGTACCAGCTGAAATAGGAAGTCAAATGCAGTATGAAATCCTGAATAACAAGGTTTGCGAGCCTGTACCATGGTTTTGATAACTGAAGGTGACAGGTCTTTCTCTGTTAGTATTAAATAGTTTCTATAGCAGCACCTTCACAGTCAAGGATTGTAAATATGGATGTCTTCAAGCAGATCAATGACACTTGCATAGCAGGTGAACCTTGTCCTGTCCAGGTGATTAGGATGTTTGGCATCAGGGGTTTGATCTTCTTGAGCATCTGGTGAAGGAGAAGTGAAAAGACCTACATCAGCCTGTATGCTGGCCAAGAACCCCCCTGAGTGCCTATCTGGGCTGCTAGAGTTAGTGTTGTAGCGTCCTGTTCTTGTGGAAGGCGATGGTGTTGGCATTTGGAGCTCCCAGAATCTGTTCAAGCAAACACTAGTCCTCCGGGTCTATCCTTCCTCAGCTGAGCTGTGTTTTCAATTCCTGGAGTATATCAAATTCTGGAGCTATTTGTTGAGTGTCATTTCCTGCATCCCAGGTCAGAACCTTGGCAATCTCTGCCAAGGCCACACTACTTCTTGTGCCTCCGAAGTGGTTGATGTAAGTAACTGCAGTTGCAATTTATCTACCAATCAACCCTGAAAATGCTAAGTTTTGTGAAGGAGGATGCAATAACAGAGGCCTAAAGGGGACCAAAACCCACCGAACTTGTGAAAAACATTTGGCCATAGCCACTTCCGATACTCCCTTCTTAGGGGTTAGAACTAGAAATGCATATTTTGGTTTTTCAAATCATCCTGGAACACTTTCTTATATTTTTTTTTGCTGTCCCTCTTTGTGAGATGGCAGGCATCAGTCACTGCATAGGTAGGGCAATGACATAATTGGCACACACAACAGTGGCAATGAATGGACGAGACGGGGCTTTACAGCTAAAACTAGGGCTAATCTAGGATTAGAGTGAAGCAGAAGCACTAAAAATTGGCAAAAGGTGCTCTTAACGGGGGGGTTCAGTTATTTCAGGTATTGCATTTACATTTCTGCTAGTTTAGATGTGTGGGAAACTAAGAGGTGCATAGGAATGGTGCCCCCTGGTTAGGCATGCTTTCATACTGGTTAGAGAAAGACCACCATCAACAAAAGAGGAGCATCCCAGGGCTTATAGGCACAAAGTGGTGGGTCTGCTGTTGACGATCCTAGTGAAGCTAGAGGGAGATCGGTATTGCTGTGGGCATCTGCCTATCCCCCTTCTTAAAACAGTTGTCAGCTATATAAAAGTTTGATTTATTAAAGTACAGCACAGGTTTTGCTGATGGATGAGGATTATGGGTTAGCTTTTATGTGTGGTATAAACAAATATGTATTTCTTATTGTTGAAAATTTCATGAGAACTATATTACATAGAACAACGTATTTACTGTAGTTGATAAGGTAAGTTTTCAAAGTGAAGAAATAAAATAGCCGAATCTAGATGTTTTAGAGGAACCAGGGCATGAATACATTTCTAGAAAGCTGTGATGTTTTTATTAACATAAACTAAATCATCTGCATTGAAAAGGTACTTTACATATCAATACTTCTGTTTTTTCATCATTTACTATACTCTCAATAATGTGGCATGAATGAATATGCTCATAGATATTAATAGATATGCTCTCGATAATGTAGCATAGATAAAATGGATATCTGACAAGTCTATAACCTTGAATAAATATTGATTTCATTGTGAATCAGAAAAAAAAGATAGAGGAGTGTCTGTATTTGGGAGCTGGGTTGCCATGTAGTGTAATACGCAGCATCTAATGTGAAAAGAGCGGTGTGTGTGCTGGCTTTTGGCATGGCACTGCCTGCTTCTTGATAAGGACTGCCTTTTGAATACGTCTTGTTTATCACCTCTAATCTGACTGGGGGGAGTGAGAACATAGAGGAGGGGGAGCCAAAAGAGTGACGCATGAGTCATATGTTCACTTGTTTACTTCAGCCTATGCTGCAGTGTGCACAAGAACAGCAGAGGCAAGGTGTGCACATTGTAACCCTTTGTGTTTGCTGGAGTCCAGCATCTGTTGTGTAACTGTAGATTACATTTCCTTCTTAAACCGTGATGCTAATTATTGCAGCCCTTATATTATATTTTACTCTGCATGGTTTTGTAAATAAAGCCTGGTTAGCTGATAAAAACAAATATTATTAGTGGTTGCAGTGTATTAATGTTATAATGTGTTCACCCTGTTAGTGTTGTACATTTAATATTTGGCTAGACTGATGAATAAAACATGTATGTAAACCATTTTTACTGCCGATATATAAGAATTTTTAAAGACAAGGTGAAGTGCATTCCCATTACATTTTAGACCCAGAAGAATCACTAGTCATTCAACTTCCATGCTACTCATTTAAACAAGGATGTGCATGACCCCTAGTCATCTGCCTGCATTCACCAGTTCTGCCTCTTTCAGTAATCCAGTATGAAGACAGATTTTAATCTATATTAACAGTATTTAAAGTGTGTCATTACAAAATGTAATCTAATTTCCATGTCAGGGACAGTGATCACTGACGATTGGGTATTGCTTACAGCTAGAGCTAAAGCTGTGACCTCTTCGTTGGTAGGTCTAGAGCCTGCCTTTCTGGTAATCTCGAAGTTTAATTTATTCAGGCGAGGTGAAAACATCTGAAAGCTAAGTTTTATCCTTGGTGGGACACTATTGTATGCTGTTGCATTCCCTCATATTGTTTTAGTGTTTTACAGTGTGTTAAGGCTGCAGGGGTCACCCCAGGCACCCAGGTCCTCGCTGCTTCCAGGGGACAAATACAGATGCCATATACCGGGTAACACCAGGCGTGAAGGCGGCAGACATTCCAGTTGCGGGGACTATTGCGTGTCGAGTTACGTGCCAGCCTAGTGACAGCCAGGGTCACTGGCCTCACAGTCCCCTATTAATGGAAACTTGACCAGTCTTTTTGGGGGGGCCCTGTGAACCCAGATGCGACCCCCCCCCCCCCCCGTGCCCCCTCATCCTCTAGTGTCAGCACACTGTCGGAGGCGCCATGTGCTGCTTTAAGGGGACCAAAACCCACTGAACTTGTGAAATAAATTTAGCCAAAGCCCCTGCCTTTACTCCATTTTTTGGGTGTAGAATTAAAAATAGATATTTTTGCTTGAATCATCCTGGAACACTTTGGTTTCTGCTGTCCCTCTCTGTAATATGGCAGAGGATCAATCATTGCATAGCTGTGGCAATGACATCTTTGCCACATACAACAGTGGCAATGAATAGAGGAGGCGGAGCTTTACAGCTAAAACAAGCGGCATTATCTGGGATTATAGTGCATATAAGCAGGAGCAGTGAAAATTGGCAAATGGTAATCTTCATGGGGGTAGCAAGTCAGGGTAGCTAGTTAAAAATTTGGGTTTTGTTCAGCTTTAAAGCAGCTCAGTCTTTTACTAGACCCTGCCAGGCAGGAATACTGTGTGGAGAGGGAGGCTGCTCTGTGATCCTCCTAATTGATATATTGGGCACTGGGGGTCTCTGTATGGTTTCCAGCTTCCTAATCACGGGTGCCTGCACCATTACAGGAGCTGGGACAGGCTGTGAGGACACTGTGCGTTAGGACACTAGCAGGAACATGGCTTCTGCCCTGCACTCAGGATCCTTAAAGGAGCACTATCGCGATATTGAGTAATGTTAAAAATCCATATAAACATGTCTGCTATTGAGAAGAGAGGTCAGTTATAAACTGAATAAAACTCCCACCAAGCTTGTGGTTTATTCTCACATGGTAGGAACAATATCCAGGGGTTACAGGTTTAGTCTATGAGGGGTGACGGAGCCTGTCACCCCGGATGCCCTTTTCCATCCATTAAAATAAAAGAAACAAGCCTGGCTGGATATGTCTTGATGTTGAGAGTATAAGTGATCTCGCCACCTGCCACCCAGCATATTTATATGGATTTTTATCATTGGGCCATTTTTCACGATAGTGCTCCTTTAAGCAGCATCTCACCGGTACAAGCAGACAGACACACACATATTCCAAGTATGTCACACACCCCGCTTCCACTATTCATGAAATATGGGTTATGGTCCAGTAGAGGGCGAACTTCTGCAGAGATGAAAGCAAAAAAGAAGCCCCTCCCAGTCCATAAATACTTGGGACCTCCCACACATTCCCCAGTTCCTTCTCTGCAGGACAGCGAGCAAGTCAGAAGATGTATGCTGCTCTTCCTTGCAGGTAAGCCGGGCTTGCACTCGGCCTTTTTTGCCCTATTTCTGCCCGGGACCTTTATATTGTAAGTCCCTATACTAGCCTCCCAGCCTCGGCTGCTGGTCCGGGTGAGGGTAGGAATCACCTTAATAGGTGTTTAGGGGGTAGGCGGAATCCGGGTTGGTGATCCCGGTTTGGGATGCCCTGTACATATATATATATATATATATATATATATATATATATATATGTATTAATATATATTTATGTGTATATCCCTTACACCCATGGTGCGGGATCTCCCCCCCCTCGTAGCCCTCCAGGGGGGGGGGTCTTTTCCTGCTCAGCTTTTCACTCTTTATACTGTGTGTGTGATATAGTGTGCTTGTGGTGTGCACAGATCACATTTTTTGTTATACGCTGAGGGGAGCTTCTTCCCCTCAGGCTGCGGTGTCGAGGGGGCGGGGCCGGGCGCTCACTGCCACGGCCCGCCCCCTCCTGTTGGCACTTTTTTGCGGAACCCAGCCTATAGCTGGGTACCGCGCTGCTGGTTGTGAGGGAAGGGGGCGGGGCCAGGCGCGGCATGCGATCCGCGCTGTCCTGCCCTTCCTTCTCCATCTCTCTCTCTCTCTCTGGATTGCTGTGCTGCTGGCTGCCATCTTGTGTGACACGTGAGTGCCCTCCCGGGGCCCCGCTTTTTAATCATTATTGAGCATAATTGTGTTCCCTTCAGCTGGGGGCAGCGCAGGTCACACTGTGTGATTAACTATTTGTTGGATATTTTGCTCTTTATCTGTGTATGTGTGCATGTGTTTATGAACACTGCTTGTGTCTTTCAGGAGGACTCCCTGCTACCTGCTTAAAAGGGGGTTCTCCCGTCCTAGGGTCCCTAGAGTAAATTGGGCTCCCTTCGGGACAATCCCGGCTGTGTGTGGGTTGTGGGGTACCCCTTGCAGGGGAAAATGTACTAATTTGCATACCATGTGCGCAACAGGCTATAACGCGGCAGTCGGGATCCCGGCGTCTGGGTCAGTGCCACCCGTCTCATCTCCCACCCCGCATTATCTGTACCCCAGTTGACACTGTCATTAGTGGGGAGTCGCATTCTGATGTATGTGCCAGGCTGCCCAACCTAGAGAAAATTATTTCTAGCTCAGTGGGCAGAAAAGCCCCTGCTAAGAAAAGGCATCTGTCACCGTCTACGCCGGTACTTGATTTTGATGATTATGACTCCCCTGACTGGTCTGATTATTCCCCTCTTGAGGAGGGGGAATTGTTTGGGGAATCTGAGACTGAAGAACTGCAGTTCCTTGATTCTGATGCCGGGCAGGTGCTGGGGGATGCTGTGGATGCCCCCAAAGTCCTGGCCCATCTTTTAGAGGTTCTGGATATTTCCACTCCAGCGGAGGCCCCTCCGAAGAAGGGGGAATTCTTTGGCTCATCTAAGCCCCGCTTGGAGTTCCCAAATCAGGATAATTTTGATAGCATGATTCTTAGAGAATGGGAGAAGCCGAGTCGGCTTCCCGGTGTTCCGCAGGGATGGGATAGGAAATATCCCTTCCCGGTGGACGCGGTGAGGCGATGGTCTTCCCCTCCTGAGGTCGATGTGCCCATCTTAGATCTTAGGATTGTCCAACACCTCCGTTGTACATACTCCTGACGCCACTACCCTTAAGGATGGCGAGGATAAGCGCATTGATCAGATGGCATGCCATGCCTTTGCCAGTGTGGGTTCAGCCTTGCGGCCTGTTTGTGCTTCTGCACTCGTGGCTGTGGCTACCATGTCTGAAGTTAGGGACATGTTAAAAGGGTCCCAACTCAACCCGGCCAGTGTTGAATTCACAGCCCTTAAGAGGTGTGAATTGTTCATGAACTTTGTGTTGGAGGCTATGAATGACACTATTATCATGTGTAGTAGAACCTCGGCTCTGCTGGTGGCCATGCGTCGATCGGTATGGCTACGCCAGTGGGCAGCTGACATAGCGGCCAAGAAATCACTCACAGCTCTGCCCTTCCTGGGTATGCGGCTGTTTGGTGACAAATTGGATTCTGTGTCAAAAGGTGGGAAGCTGCCTCAGCGTAAGAAGCAGCGTTGCTCCTTTCGGGGGGCAAGCTCCTTCAATCCTTCCTTTCGCGGTGCCAGAGTGGGCAGAGGTCTTGCCTACTCTAGCGTTAGAGGTGATTCCTGGAACAGAGGCAGGGGACGCGCCCGTCCGGCCTCTACCTGGGGTTCCAAGCCCGCTGCCAAGCCGGCTCAGCAATGAAGAGGCGCCCTCACCCTTGCGGGGGTGGGGGGCGGCCGCGCCTGTTCTTCCAGGTCTGGGCCCAGGAGGTCACAGACAAGTGGATATTGGAAGTGGTCTCGTCTGGGTACAAACTGGAGTTTGAGTACAGGCCTCCTCCCAGATTCGTAAGGTCTCGGGTGCCATCGGATCCTCGGGCGGCGCAGGGGCTCCTGTTGGCTGTAAAGAATCTCCTTGACATGGCGGTCATATTCCTGGTGCCTCTTTCAGAGAGAGGCCAAGGCTATTATTCCAGCCTCTTCACGGTTCCCAAGAAGGATGGCTCCATAAGACCCATTCTGGCTTTGAAGCTTCTCAACAGGTTCATCAGAACCAAGAAGTTCTGCATGGAGACTCTGCGCTCAGCCATCGGTTCCCTTCGTCAGGCGGATTTCATGACGTCCATAGACATCAAGGATGCTTACCTTCATGTACCAATTTTCCCAGCACACCAGAGATTTCTCAGGTTCGTGGTTGGAGATCAGCACTTTCAGTTTGTGGCCCTCCCTTTCGGGCTGACCTCAGCACTGAGGGGGTTTACCAAGGTTCTGGGGGGCATAATGGCCCTGCTCAGAGCCCAGGGCATTCGCATTGTGCTGTATCTGGATGACCTACTCATTACAGCTTCTTCCCTCTGCCAGGCGGAGTTGGACACCAGGACGGTGGTGGCGACGCTGGAAAGGTTTGGAAGGGTGATCAACCACCCCAAGTCTTCTCTCTCCCCATCAAGGGAGATCTCTTTTTCTGGGCATGAATCTGGATACCGGTCAGGCCAAGGTGCAGAGGGTTCAGGATCTGATACGTGTTCTCCTGACCAATCCTCGCCCCTCTATCCGGCTAGGGATGACTCTGGTAGGTTTGATGGTGGCCTCCTTCGAGGCAGTCCCCTTTGCTTAGTTCCACATGAGGTCGCTTCAACTCCATCTATTGCTGAAATGGGACAGATGTCCACAGTCCTTGGATCAGTCTTTTCTGATGTCTCCCCGGGTTCGGCAGTACCTTCAGTGGTGGCTGGAACCAAGCAATCTGATGAGGGGCAGATCCTTTCTGGCCCCTTGTTGGGAGACGGTTACCACGGATGCCAGCCTGTCGGGCTGGGGAGGTTTCTGATTCTGACATGGGCGGAGAGCAATGTTCAGATACAGGGGGGGGGGAGACAAGGGGGAGCTGTAGTGGAGTGGGTGCTCCTGCTGTGTTTTTCAGTCCCAGTGGTGTAGAGGTTAGGCCTCTTGGGCACTATAGACTAAGTTTATAGTCTATAGTGCCTAGGAGGTACCACTGGTTCACGTCTGTCACCTACAGTGGTGTTGGAGGTGCAGCCGTAGAGCAATTGACTACAAAAAATATCACAAGGACCCACACACTGAAGAAGCAAAAAGCGAAACGCGTCTGTGCAAGAGGTCCGCACCGACTAAGTAGAACAGAACTTGGGGGCACAGTAGGCCCCAGAATTATCAAGATCATACAGAACCCAATAAGGGTATAACAAAAGTGTCACCGTACAAAAGAACTGTACCTAATGCAGAGGCGACGCCTCTTTTTCCTGAACAAGTATGAAATGAATACGTATTGTACAACCTAAAGAAAAATAAATGTGAAATGTTTTGATGAAAAAACAAAGCACATGTTTATGTAACTTATATATGTCTTTGAAATTGCTTCTCCCAGTAGGTGACTTAGAGGCCCCCTCCCCTCGTGTGCTTGGGAGTACCAACAGCTCTACGGCTGCCCCTCCAACACCACTGTAGGTGACAGACGTGAACCAGTGGTACCTCCTAGGTAACAAAAGGGGAAAACCCCCCTATAAAAAAAGGAGAGCAATGTTCCTTGCATCTCAGCAGTGTACATTCCGGGAGTGGGGAACACGGAGGCGGACTCCTGAGATGGGGATTCTCTCGCCGAGGGGAATGGTCTCTCAATCACAGGGTATTTCGGGCCCTGTGTCACAAGTGGGGGACTCCGGACGTGGATCTCTTTGCTTCTCGGCACAATCACAAGCTCCCAACCTTTGTATCTCTGTCTCAGGATCCTCTGGCCCTGGTAGTGGATGCCTTGTCCCTTGCCTGGAGGGATCTGGGGTTTCTGTACCTGTTTCCCCCCTTCTCCATGGTAGGCAAGGTAGTGCGCAAGCTGGCTCTAGAGGGGGCAACAGCAATTCTGGTGGCCCCAAGGTGGCCAAGACAGGTTTGGTTCGCAGACATCGTAAGATTGGCGGTAGATCAGTACAGGCTGCCCCTGTTTCTGGATCTGATCTCTCAGAAGGTTTGTCTGAGGCGGTTATTCAAACCTTGATTAGAGCTAGGAAGAGGTCTTCCTCTACCATTTACTATAGGACTTGGCGGTCCTATATTGACTGGTGTGAGGCTAGGGCCTTACCTTGCAGGGTGTTGTCGATTCCTAGGATTTTGGAGTTTCTACAACACTGTCTGGATCTGGGGTTCCAGCTCAGTACTTTGAAGGCTCAGGTTTCTACCCTGGCTGTCTTTTTTTCAAAGGTCTTTTGCTGTGCATCATCTGGTCAATTGCGTTGCGGTGCTGCGCGGGCGGGGTGCCTGTTTCTGGCACCCGCCTCGCTCGTACGTGCGGCCGCGGTGCTCGTACGAGCGTAAAACCCTGGGTTATTGCGAAGGCCATAATTTCACCATATGGAGGCTTCCGACATTACCGGAAACGGCTCTTCGGGGCTATCCAGGCTGTGTGGGGGTTGTGGGGCTCCGCTCCCAGGTGATGATGTCATAATATGTATTCCATGTGCACAGCGGAATATTGCGCTTCTGGCCCCTCGCAACCTCCGTCATCTCCTACACCCCCCCACCTATTCCGGACCCCGTGTGTTTTTTTGCGTTGCGGTGCTGCGCGGGCGGGCGGGGTGCCTGTTTCTGGCACCCGCCTCGCTCGTACGTGCGGCCGCGGTGCTCGTCTCTAGGGGGCGGGGCCGCGTTCCTCCGCGGCCCGCGCTGTGCTGCCGTCAGCAGGGGGCGGAGCCGGAGCGCTTCGCGTGCTTTGCCGGCCAGCCCTTCGTCTCCTCGCTCCGGTAGAAGGTTGATGTGCGGGCGGCTCCGCCTGCGGTCTGTGCTGCCTGCCAAGTTTTTTCTTTATTTTCTGTGCTGCGCATATTAAGTAATTTATCCTAGGTGATATGGCCAATTTGGAATTAATTTCATTGGCTGCACTGTTTTATTACTGTGCTGATGCACTCTTGAGCCCATTGGGGGTATAGAGGGCTGCATATTGTTTTGTATATTTGTATATATGCACATATATTTAGGTGATTGCCATTATACCTTGGGTTTTACGCTTGCTGCATAACTTTTGTACTTTCTGGAGGCTGATTGTGGTCTCTTTCTTACAGGTCCGGGGATTCCCGTGCTGCGGTGGGTCTCCCGGTCTGATATACCTGGCTAGTCTTATTGTTTAAAAAAAAAAAATCCTCCCTCTCCCGGGACTTTAATTATAAAAGGGGCATCCCGGGTTGCTTAATGCGTAAAACCCTGGGTTATTGCGAAGGCCATAATTTCACCATATGGAGGCTTCCGACATTACCGGAAACGGCTCTTCGGGGCTATCCAGGCTGTGTGGGGGTTGTGGGGCTCCGCTCCCAGGTGATGATGTCATAATATGTATTCCATGTGCACAGCGGAATATTGCGCTTCTGGCCCCTCGCAACCTCCGTCATCTCCTACACCCCCCCACCTATTCCGGACCCCGTGTGGCGTTGTCAAAGGTGGGGATTCGCAATCCGAGGTGTGTGCACGATTGGCCAGCCTCGAAAAAATGGTTTCCGCCGCGGTAGCTCAGAAGGCTACGGCTAAGCGGAAGCACCTCTCGCCGGCGTCGCCTGTTACGGAGGATGAGGTGTTGGAAGTGTTGGATTGGTCCGATGGTCCCCCGGCTGAGGAGGGGGAGCTCCTAGAGGAGTCGGAGGAGCCTGTAGACAATTGTTTGGTACCGCTGGCGATCAGGCTGCGGGGGTGTTCCTTGACACTCCTTCCATTTTGGCTCAAATGTTTGAGATTTTGGCTTTGGATCCACCTGAGGCGCCCCCCCCCCCCCCCCCGCCAAAGGGTGAGTTGTTTGATGTGCCCAAGCCGCGTTTGGTGTTTCCCAGACAACAAAACTTTGTTAGGGTTGTCCTTAAGGAATGGGAACAACCTACGCACCTTGTTGGAGTTCCTCCTAGTTGGGATAAGCGTTATCCCTTTCCCGGAGGATTTGGTGAAGCTTTGGTCGGTTCCCCCCGACGTTGATGCCCCCGTGTTGGGGCTGTCTAACACGGCTGTGTTGCACTCCCCTGACACTACTACCATTAAGGATGGTGAGGATCGTCGGATTGATCAATTGGCTCGCCATGGTTTTATCAGTGCTGGATCGGCACTGCGGCCGGTTTGTGCTTCGGCACTTCTTTTGATGGCTGTCAGGTCCATTGTTAGAGATTTGTACGCAGATCTTGATCCCACTTGTGATGAGTTCTTTTCTCTCAAGCAGTGTGAGTCGTTTATTTCCTTTGTCATGACCACCCAGGACGATACGCTTGCGATGTGTAGCAGGACCTCGGCCCTGTCGGTTGCTATTCGTCGGTCGGTGTGGCTACGTCAGTGGACGGCGGACTTTAGCTCTAAGAAGTCGCTTACAGCTCTTCCTTTTGTGGGTTTGCGCCCGTTTGGCGATAAATTGGATTCGGTTACCAAGGGTGGTAAGTTGCCTCAACGCAAGAGGCCGCGTCGTTCCTTTCGGGGAGCGGCTTCTTTTAGTCCCTCCTTTCGGGGAGCCAGAGCGGGCAGAGGGGCCTCCTTTCCCGCTACCAGGGGTGCAGGTTGGTCCCGGGGGAGGGGCCGTGGCCTTCCCGGTCAGTCCTGGGGCGCCAAGCCCAAGCCTGCCTGCAAGCACGCTCAGCAATGAGGGGGTGCCCTCACCCGTGCGGGTGGGGGGACGATTGCGACACTTCTCCCAGGTTTGGGACCAGGAGGTTCCGGACAGATGGATCCGGGAGGTGGTGTCGTCCGGTTACAAGCTGGAGTTCGAGTCTCTCCCTCCTTCACGTTTTTTCCGGTCTCGGGATCCTTTGGCCGCGCAGGGGCTCCTGGCGTCGGTGAAGAATCTTCTGGAAATGGCGGTCATCCGGCCGGTGCCGCACTTGGAAGTGGGCCTCGGGTATTACGCCAATCTTTTCACAGTCGGCCATCAGTTCTCTTCGGCAGGGGGACTTCATGACGTCCATAGACATCAAGGATGCTTACCTTCATGTTCCCATCTGCCAGGCTCATCAACGTTTTCTTCGGTTTGTGATGAAGGATCGGCATTTTCAATTCGTGGCACTTCGTTTGGCCTTACCTCGGCTCCAAGAGTGTTCACCAAGGTGCTGGCAGGGGTGATGGCCATTCTCAGAACTCAAGGCATTCGCATCGTACCTTATCTGGACGATCTTCTTATCATGGCTCCTTCTCTCAATCAATCGGAGACGGACACCAGGACAGTGGTCTCCACGCTGGAAAGCTTTGGTTGGGTGATCAACTATACCAAGTCCTCCCTCGCCCCGGCCAGGGTGGTGTCCTTTCTGGGAATGCGGTTGGATTCTTGTCAACACAGGGTGTTTCTTCCCCAATCCAAGATTTTTCTGATTCAGGAATTGGCTCGGTTCCTTCTTTCCAATCCTCGACCGTCCATCCGCCTGGGGATGAGACTGTTAGGGTTGATGGTTGCCTCTTTCGAGGCAGTTCCTTTTGCTCAATTTCACACAAGGACGCTTGAGCTTCATCTGTTGGCGTCTTGGGATGGATCGGTCCTTTCAGTTGTCCTCCCGGGTCCGGCAGTCCCTTCAATGGTGGTTGGTCTCGACCAATCTCTTGAGGGGCAGGTCTTTTCTGACTCCTCTTTGGGAAATCGTCACCACGGACGCCAGTCTTTCGGGATGGGGGGGATTCTGGAAGGATCTTCAGTTTCGGGGGCAGTGGGGGCCTCGAGAGGCCCACTTGCCCATCAATGTTCTGGAACTGAGAGCCATCCGTCTGGTTCTTTTTCATTTGACTCAGCATGTTCTGGGCCTTCCGGTTCAGGTTCGCTCGGACAATCGGACAGCGGTTGCTTACAGCAATCATCAGGGAGGGACTCACAGTCTGGGTGCCCTCAGAGAGGTGTCCCTGATCCTGACCTGGGCGGAGGCCCATGTTCCCTGTCTCTCGGCAGTTTACATTCTGGGTGTGGAAAACAGGGAAGCGGATCTGTTGAGCAGGTGCTCTGCCCATCTGGGGGAATGGTCTCTCCATCCCCAAGTTTTTCGGTCTCTGTGTCTCCGGTGGTGGACACCGGAGGAGGACCTGTTTGCCTCTCGTCACAATTGCAGGCTTCCGACCTTCGTGTCGCTTTCTCAGGATCCTCTGGCTCTGGCGGTGGACACCATGTCTCGGAGCTGCGGGGGACTGGGGTTTCTGTACCTTTTTCCTCCTATACCCATGCTAGGCAAGGTGGTACGGAAGCTGGCTCTGGAAAGGGTGTCCGCCATTCTCATGGCTCCAAGGTGGCCAAGACGAGTATGGTTCGCAGACATCGTTCGGCTGGCGGTGGATCAGGTCGTTCTGCCTCTTCGGCCCGATCTGCTCACTCAGGGTCGGCTGTGTTACCCCAATTTACCAACGCTGGGTTTGACGGCTTGGCTGCTGAAACCTTCATCTTGAAGGAGGAGGGTCTTTCTGACTCGGTTGTTAAGACTCTGATCTGTGCCCGGAAGAGGTCTTCGTCTACCATCTACTATAGGACTTGGAGAGCCTATATCGCTTGGTGTGAGGTTAGATCTTTGCCTTGTAGGGTCTTTTCGGTTTCCAGGATTTTGGATTTTCTGCAATCAGGGCTGGACTCTGGTCTCCAGCTGAGTACTTTAAAAGGGCAGGTTTCTGCCTTGTCTATCTTTTTTCAGAAGCCTTTTGCGCTTCATCCGTTAGTCAAAACCTTTTTACAGGGGGTTACGCATGTGCGGCCTCCCAGGAAGCCATTGCTCCCGGTTTGGGACTTGAATTTGGTTCTTTCTGCTCTTCAGGCTCCTCCCTTTGAGCCCTTGCAGGATATTGCTCTTTCTACCTTGACTCAGAAGATTGCCTTCTTGGTGGCTATCACTTCGGTTCGGCGTGTCTCGGAGTTGGCGGCCTTGTTGATTCAGGCGCCCTACTTTGAGAGGCATCAGGACAAGGTGGTTTTTCGTTTCAAACCGGACTTTCTTCCTAAGGTTGTTTCTGCTTTTCATTTGAATCAGGATATTGTTCTTCCCTCCTTGTGTCCTAATCCTAAGAATGACAAGGAGAGGGTTTTGCATTGTTTGGATGTGGTACGCTGTGTTAAGTACTATTTGCTTACTACTTCTCCTTTTCGTAGGACTGATGCCTTTTTTGTTGTGCCCTGTGGGCCTAGGAAGGGGTTGGCTCCGGCTAAGTCTTCCATTAGCAAATGGATTCGTCAGGCGGTTGTTGGGGCCTATTCGGCCAAGGGGAAGGTTCCGCCTTTTCGTATCACTGCTCATTCTACTCGTGCTGTTGGAGCGTCTTGGGCTTTTCAGCACCAAGCTTCTGTTGAACAAGTTTGTAAGGCTGCTACTTGGTCTTCTGTTCATACTTTTTCTAAGTTTTGCAAGGTTGATGTGCGGGCCTCAGCGGATGCTGTGTTTGGCCGCAAGGTTCTGCAGACTGCAGTCGTTTGTTATGCTTCATTTTGATGTCGGATACCCACCCCTTGTGGACACTGCTTTTGGATGTCCCTATCGTCAGAATTAAAGGGGAAGCGGGGTGTGTGACACACTGAGAATAATACCATTTTGTGAGTACTCCCCTGTAAAATGGATATTGTCAGTGTGTCACACACCCCGCTTCACCCGCCCTTTTTTGGTATCCTGGATCCTCTATATGGTGAAGCTTTCCTTTATTTTATTTTGAGGTTACCATTGGATTTCCTGGTACCTTGTCTTACTGCTGTTTGAATTCACTGGGTGTTAGGTGGGAGGCCCCAGGTATACATAGGCCGGAAGGGGCTCGTTTTTCAAGACTTCTCTCTGCAACGTCGCCTCCTGCTGGAGGATAACCCTATCGTCAGAATTAAAGGGGAAGCGGGGTGTGTGACACACTGACAATATCCATTTTACAGGTGAGTACTCACAAAATGGTATTTTTATTGGCTCTTCCTGGTCTCCTTACTGCTGTCATATACTGGGGAATGTGTGGGTGGTCCCAGGTATTTATGGACCGGGAGGGGCTTCTTTTTTGCTTTCATCTCTGCAGAAGTTCCCCCTCTACTGGACCATAACCCATATGTCATGGATAGTGGAAGCAGGGTGTGTGACATACTTATAATACCCATTTTACAGGTGAGTAATCACAAAATTGTATTTTTCAAGGGATCCGAAGGCTGCAAGTGTGAGGCCACACGCAGAAGTTTCCTACCCCCCCCCCCCCCCCCCCAGGGGATGGCCCAAAGTGGACCTCAATCATTGGTGGTACAGGTACGGCCCAGGTGGAGCACAATTTCTGAATTTTCGGTTGATCTTGTATATGTTCTATTTTGGGGGCTGCTGTTTCTGCTTGTTTTTATAGGCAGGGAGTTTACTATGAAGGGGAAACGGGCTAGGCTGAGCCTTCCATTCCCTCTTTTAAGTACTACTTTTGTAGGAGGACTCATGGCCTTTCTTGGTTGACTATTCCGCCTGAAGATATAGCTGCGATTCTCCAGGACAGTCTATGTGATAAAACGTTTTACTATGTCTCAAGCATCGGATAGGGTGTGTGTCCCAGCAATTTGGGCACAGCGTCGACTTGCTCTGGGTGCCTAGTTCAGTTGGTGGAGAGTCTCATGTGTTGGGTGTCTCGACACTGTCAAGACATTAGCTTGCGTTCCCTTGAATAACGGCTTCCTTGTCTGAATCGATTCCCAAAACTTTCTCCAATTGAGGGGGGTTCTAATGCCTTGTAGCTACAGCTGGTGAGGGCAAACCGCATGGCTCCTCCCCTGGAAAAAAGGTGGTCCAAAACTCTGTAGTGGTCTCAGAGGCCATGTCTGAGTAGTAGAGGGACCACTTTGAGTTTCAGGAGGCAGAGGATCGCTCCTTTGCAGAAGCGGTGTTTGACGAGCAGGATACTCTCTGACCCTGAGGAGGATGCTTTGCTGGATGAACAGTGAGACACCATGCATGAACTCATCCAAATCATCAGAGAGACCTTGTGTCTGTGGTGTGGCTGCTGCAACAGGAGAGGTGCCAGATGCCTACCAGGACAAGGAGGTCTATGAGGCATTTCTGGACCAATGGCATTTCAATCGACTCGAAGACAAGGAATGGGAAAAACTGGACAATGTTCCCTCTCTTCTCAAGATTCTGGATGTGCGCTATCCTTCCTGGATACGGCTCTCCAGAAATGGGCCTGGCCACATTCTGTGGATGACCCCAGGTAGGCCTGTCTGTGAAGAGCTACATAATCTGGTGGCCTTGGCCAGGTTTGCTATCGTAGCCAAGGATAACACAGCCAAACTACTAATCAGGAACCTTACCCTGTCAGTGGCTATGTTCTGTGTCCTGTGGCTGAAGCAGTGATCGGGTTTGATTCCAATGAGACAGCAGATTGCCTCAACACAAGTGCCCAAGGCAACTGACCCGTTGGTGTTCTGCTTTTGTCCCTTTTGCAGGCATGAATCTTCAACCTCAGAGAAGACTGGGGCCCCAAGCAGAAACCTGTGTCTAGGCTCAGTCAGGCATGACAGGATGTCCTCACCCGGCCAGGTGGGGGGATGTCTCTGCCACATATCTGGCAAGCCAAAGTTCTGGATACCTGGGTCAGGGAGGTCGTGACCTCAGGGTCAGCTATTGACCAACTTACCAGTGCTGCTTGGACATACGATTCGTCATCTATTCCAACCTTTCAGTGGTTCCCAAGAAGGACAGGGCATTGTGCCCCATTCTAGAACTTAAAGGGTAAGTCCACTTTTAATTGTATATTTTTATGTGGCAAAATGACGTCTTAACCCTGTTTAATGCTAAGCACGTAAATCTCATGTGGTTGCCTCTCCTGGCGTTAAGTTCCAAGCACATGAGAGTTATGTGCCTGGCTTTCCCGCCCTGCTAGCGGCCACAAAGAGTAAAAAAACCTTACCCCTCCATCGATCCGGCCGGGTCTTCTTTTCACCCTGGGGGCATCTGATTCCACCCACCGCTTCTGCTTCTGAACCCTATGCCATTTTTTTTTGGGGGGGGGGGGGGGTAAGGCTTTTATGTCATTTAATCCTTTCTAGTGTGGATAGTAGTTGTATTTTATGTGTAAATCTTATAAAGTGCTCTATTACCCTGAGCAGCCAAAGAATTCTTCGGGGGATTACTTCCACAAAGATGAAGCTACTACTACAAGCTGGGTACATTTAGAAAGCTTAACGTCTGTACTTTCATGGAATATATGTCTTGTGGGGGGTATATCAAATGTAAAGGGTCATTTTGGGAAAAAAAATGTGCAAGGTGGGCTCTTTGTCTGCAGAGCTGAAATTTTCAATTAAAAATACCCTTACGTGCATGCATTACTTTGGGGTGTTTGGCAACTCTTCCCTTGAAGTACCTATGCATGTTGGGTATTGTTCTGATCGGAGGACCTTGCTTTTTCAGATTTAACTTTTTTTTTTTGTTGCATATTTTTTTTTAGAAAAATCTAACTTTGATTCTGCTTTTTTATTCTTTTTTTAGGGAAACCCTGTGCAGCCAAATAATTAGAGGGATAATCGAGGGATTACTTCCAGAAACACATCAACAAACCTGGTACACATAGAAAGCTTAAGGTGTCTACTTCCAGAGAATATTTAGTTTGTGGGGGGTATTTCAAATGTAAAGAGTTGTTTTTCTAGAAAAACTGCAATGTGCGCATAAGAATTGTATTTTATCTGAAAATCTCCTAAAGCGCTGTTTCAGTTTGGGGGAGTCTCCTGGGCAGGAAAGAGTGTCTTCCAATACATATGTGGTGCCATTGTAACCGGGAGAAATGGGGATTTTACACGCAATAAATTTTATTGAAAAACTTTTTTATTACAAAAAACACTACAAATTGTAAAACTAGTTTTTTTTTTTTGTTTTTTTTTTTGCACATATTTCACAAAAATATAAAATATTTTAAAAATATTGAGAATACACTTAAAACATGACAAACATTTCATGTTAAATCCTAGACTCTGCTGAAAAAAACAATATATAATTTTCCTGAGAAATCCCTTCAAAAATCACAGTTGAACATGTGTAGCACAAAAAGGTCTGGCAACAAAGGGTGACAAAAACTCCAGGTAGGCTGGCAGTTAAAGGGTTAAAGGTGCTGAGCTGATCGAGCATTTTTAAACTTTTTCTAATGTTAGCAAATGTGTGTTTTATGAAAGCAGTTTTCATCTGTTGCTATTTGCAACAAGTGCAGATTGCAAATAATTTCACAGAACACTGCTTCTGGGCATTTGTAAGTTTGAGTGATCTTCCTCACCTCAGCAGTGACCATATCAGCAGTGTTATGTGTGTACAGGGCTCACTTCTCTCTTCTTGATGTACATTGCCAATAGCAACCGATTGTAGGTAGTGAAAACTGCTTCCATAAAACACACATGTTGTAACAGCTCAGCAACTTAAGCACATGCTTTTAGTACTACAAAATATACACTTTCAAAAATTCCATTGAAAGTGGACTTAGCCTTTAAAGGGATAGAGAGGGCAAAGGCAATTGTTAGACCATTACATTGTGTAACATTTGGCACTGTCCGAAACCATTATTCTTAGTATACAGTACATCCTGCTCCAGAAAGAATACTTACACTCGGGTATTACTCCGCCAGATGGCGCTGGACTGCAGAGACATCGAAAATAGTCTCCTCCCGGCCCCTCAAATACCCAGGGACCTCCCACAAATCCCCAGGACGAGAAATTGCTCTCTCTACTCGCAGGTGAGCGGGGCTATTAGCCTGCGGCCCTGTAGGACTATTCCCGTTCCATTAGTTATATGCCTCCCAGCCTTGGCTGCGCTGGTCGGGTGATGGTAGGCAGCACCGATATTAGGTGCTTAGGAGCGCCACCGCAATCCACCACCAAAGGGTAGGCGGTTCAGGCTTATGGTGAGCCTCTATGGGATGCCCCTCCCGCACTATTGCCCCTGCCTATCGGTGGGCCCTATTTGAGTGGCCGCTGTCCTCCCTCATTCTCCTGGTAGCCTTCGGGGGAAAAAGCAGGGGGGTTGTCGGTATGTATGCTATGCATTTACGTGTTTTAGACTTAAATTTATTTCATTTGCCTTGTGTCAACCGCCGCTCTGTCTTGCTTTAGGTTGACTATTTAAAACTACCGCCGCCGCGCGCCTTTTCTGTCACTATGTTACGCGCTTGGTGGCGGCGTTACCTCAGGTGCCGGTGCGCCGTCATTTGCTGCTTGCCGTAAGTGCCCTCGCGGGCGGCTTTATTATCTCATTTTTGTCTGCTGACGGGCCCCTTTTTATTATGTCCTTCAGGCGGGCGAATCCATTGGCTTCTCCCGGCCCTCTTAGTTTGCTAACTTGTATAGGCCTAGTGTAATTACTCCCACTCCCTAGTGGGCTATTGGGGCATCCAGGGTTGCTTTATAGCGTTAATCCCTATCGGCCTAATCACCATATGGAGGCATCTCAGGATAATGTGACCGGGGTTCCTTCGGGACAAGCCCGGCTGTGTGTAGCGTGTGGGCAGCCTCATGCGGGTCTGTGTACCCTGTGCTGAGCAGGTGCTTGCACTACAATCTGGCCTTCCAGTGGCTGGGCCTGCACCTCGTATCACTTCACCTACCCCCCCAAGCTTAAATCTCACTCCTACTGAGTTGCATACAAGTGGGGATTCTCAGCCTGATGTGTCTTCGAGACTGGCTACTGTTGAGAAGTTGGCGCATAAGGCCCCTGCTAAAAAGCGGCACTTAACGCCTAATGTCACTCTTTTTCCTATGGAAACTGAAGAGTTTTGGGATCTTTGTGGCTATACCCCTTCGGATAAAGGGGAGCTTTTCTCTGACACAGGGTCATCTGATGAGAGGCCAAGGGGTCATGACAATTCTGGCTCTGACCGCTGGACCCCGGATGACACTGACAGATTGCTGTTCTGTCCATTACTCCCCCTGTTGCGGCTCCCTGGCAAAGGGGGGAACTCTTCCATACAGCTAAATCACATTTGGAATTTCCCGAGCAAGCACATTTCAATAACCTTGTGCTCAAGGAATGGGAGCGCCCCAGTAGACTTCCCGGGGTACCTAAAAGTTGGGATAGGAAGTATCCCTTTCCTGCTGATGTGGTAAAGTGTTGGTCATTCCCTCCCGAGGTGGATGCCCCGGTCCTAGGGTTATCTAACACCTCTGTCATGCATTCCCCTGACTCTACTACCCTGCGCGATGCTGAGGACCGGCGCATTGACCAGCTGGTGTCCCATGCTTTTGCATGTGCGGGGACAGCGCTGCGCCCGGTCTGTGCCTCTGCCATTACCGCTGTGGCCACTAGAACCCTTATCAGAAATATACTTGATAGTGCCCCTGATGATTTGCCTTGTGAGGTGTTCAATGCACTCTCCAGTTGTGATGTTTTTGCAAATTTTGTCCTCTCTGCCTTGGATGACACCATTAGAATGTGTATCAGGACATCTGCCCTTGTGGTGGCTATACGCCGCTCGGTTTGGCTACGCAAGTGGGCTGCTGACATTGCTGCCAAGAAAGCTCTCACTGGGTTTCCCTTCAAAGGACTACGCCTGTTTGGGGACCGCCTGGACCTTTTTGCTAAGGGAGGCAGGTTACCCCAGCGCAGGCGGCAATCTCGGGCCTTTCGGGGTCAGGGCTCATTCTCCTCCCCCTACCGGGGTGCTAGACAAGGGAGGGGGGTTTCCTTTACTGGGGCACGGGGAGATTTCTGGGGCAGGGGCAGAGGACGTGGGCGTCCTGGCTCCTCCTGGGCCCCAAGGCAAAATCCTCTCCCAAGCCCCCTCAGGCATGATGGGGCGCCCTCACCCATCCGGGTGGGGGGACGGCTTCAGCACTTCGCTCACGTCTGGAGGCTTCATGTCTCAGACCGGTGGATTCAGGAGGTAGTGTCCTCCGGTTACAAGATAGAGTTTGCTGCCTGGCCACCCCCAAGATTCATCAGATCCCGGATTCCTCAGGACCCTGTGTTAGCTAAGGAGCTGATGCAGGCAGTGCAAGGCCTCCTGGAGCTGGGGGTCATCTGCAAGGTCCCTTTAAGAGAAATGGGCAAGGGTTTCTATTCCAACCTATTCACAGTCCCCAAAAAAGATGGTTCAGTCAGGCCTATCCTGGACTTAAAGATCCTCAACAAATTTGTCAGGAGTAGGCGCTTTCGCATGGAAACTCTGCGCTCTGCCATCAGTTCCCTGCGCCAAGGGGATTTCATGACGTTTGTGGACATCAAGGATGCTTACCTTCATATTCCTGTATTTCCAGGTCATCAAAGGTTCCTCAGGTTCGCTCTGGCAGATCAACACTACCAGTTTGTGGCATTGCCCTTTGGTCTCACCTCAGCTCCCAGGGTGTTCAGGTATCAGGGCTTCCGCATGCTTCCTTATCTGGACGACATTCTCATCACCTCCCAATCTCTACATCAGGCAGAATTAGATACTCAGCTGGTGGTGTCCACCCTGGAGTCATTTGGTTGGGTGATCAACCACCCCAAGTCCTCACTGTCCCCTTCCTTGGTGACTCCATTCCTAGGAATGAATCTGGATACAGTTCAGGCAAGGATTTTCCTTCCTCAACAGAAGGTGGACAGTCTGATTGCACAAGTTCAGTTCCTGCTATCTTGTCGTCATCCCTCCATCAGGCAGGGGATGCAGCTGGTGGGCCTGATGGTGGCGTGCTTCGAGGTGGTCCCTTATGCTCAGTTCCACTTGAGGCCTCTGCAACTCCACCTCTTGTCAGTGTGGGACAAGGATCCAACGTCCCTGGACAGGGTCTGTGTGCTCTCCCCCTCAGGAGGTCCCTCTTGTGGTGGATGGACTCAAGGAACCTGTTGGGGGGCAGATCCTTTCTTACCCCTTCCTGGGAGACGATCACAACGGATGCCAGTCTGTCAGGTTGGGGGGGGGGGGGGTTCTGGAAGTCCCTGCGGTTCCAGGGGAGGTGGGGCCCTCAGGAGGCCCACACACCTATCAATGTCTTGGAACTGCGGGCGATCAGGTTAGTTCTGGCTCAGTTGACTACTCACCTTCGGGGCCTGCCTGTTCAGGTGCGCTCGGACAACCAGACGGCAGTTGCCTACATCAATCATCAGGGAGGGACCCGGAGCAAGGGAGCCCTCCAGGAAGTGTCTCTGATCCTGACCTGGGCAGAGACCATTGTTCCCTGCATATCAGCTGTGTACATCCCGGGGGTGGAAAACCTCCTGGCATACTCTCTGAGCAGGGGGACCTCTCGCCAGGGAGAATGGTCCCTATGCAGCAGGGTGTTCCAATCTCACCGTCACCGTTGGGGCCAATCAGATGTGGATCTGTTTGCGTCCCGTCACAATCACAAGCTCCCGGCCTTTGTCTCCCTGTCCCAGGATCCTCTGGCCTTGACCACAGATGCTCTAGCAATGTCATGGCAGGACTTTCAGTTTCTGTATGTCTTTTCTCCATTCCCCCTGCTGGGCAGGGTTCTGCGCAAGATTTCTCTGGAAGGGGTGCCAGCAATTCTGGTGGCCCCCAGGTGGCCAAGAGGAGTTTGGTTCGCAGACGTGGTGCAGCTGGCAGTAGATCAGTACGCTCTACCCATGGTGCCAGATCTGCTCACTCAGGGCTCACTACGCCATCCCAATTTACAAACTCTGGCTTTGACGGCCTGGCTGCTGAAACCTCCATCTTGATGGAGAAGGGGCTGTCTTCCTCGGTTGTGGATACCTTGATAAAGGCTAGGAAGAAGTCTTCTTCTTCTATTTATTACAGGGTTTAGCGTGCCTACATTGACTGGTGTGAGTCTAAGTCTCTTCCCTGTCGTGTGTTCTCTATTCCCAGGATTCTGGAGTTTCTACAGCATGGGTTGGAGATGGGGCTCCAACTTAGTACTCTAAAAGGTCAGGTTTCTGCCCTGGCTGTTTTCTTCCAGAAGTCCTTTGCTCAGCATTCTCTGATTAGGACTTTTTTCCAGGGAGTGCCTCATGCGCGTCCCCCACGTAAGCCTATGGTGCCTGTTTGGGATTTGAACTTGGTTTTGCCAGCCTTGCAGGGTGCTCCCTTTGAACCTGTGCAGGATGCTGCCCTGGCCATTCTTACTCTCAAAGTTGTCTTTTTGGTTGCTATCACCTCTGTTAGGCGTGTGTCTGAGTTGGCCGCGATTTCTATTCAGCCCCCCTACTATGAGAGACACCAGGACAAGGTGGTGTTTCGCTTCAAGCCAGATTTTCTACCTAAGGTAGTGTCTGCCTTTCATTTGAATCAGGACATTGTTTTCCCTTCATTGTGCCCCAATCCTAGTAATGCTAAGGAGAGGGTTTTGCATTCTTTGGACGTGATTAGGTGTCTGAAGTACTATCTGGTGGCTACTGCACCTTTCAGAAAAACTGATGCTCTTTTTGTGGTCCCTTCTGGTCCAAGGAAGGGTTTGGCTCCTGCCAAGTCTACTATCAGCAAATGGATCCGTCAGGCTGTGATTCAGGCCTATTCTGCTAAGGGGAAGAATCCTCCCTTCCGCCTTACTGCTCATTCTACTCGTGCTATTGGTGCTTCTTGGGCCTTTCAGCACCAGGCTTCTGTTGAACAAGTTTGCAAGGCCGCTACTTGGTCTTCTGTTCATACCTTTTCAAAGTTTTACAAGGTTGATGTTCGGGCCTCAGCTGACGCTGCTTTTGGCCGAATGGTTCTGCAGGCAGCAGTGGTTTAAACTGTCTGCTGTTAACTTGGGGATCCCACCCTACTTTATGGACACTGCTATTGGATGTCCCGAGTGTAAGTATTCTTTCTGGAGCAGGACGTACTGTATACTAAGAATAATACAATTCTGTGATTACTCACCTGTAGAATTGGTATTATGAGTATACAGTACGTCCTGCTCCACCCCACCCTTGGTTTTTTGCATCCCCTGTATGGTGATTTTATCATTGTTATAGTTACTAGTTTGGGTTGTTTTAATTCTCCCGGCTTCTCGTTAACTACTTTTCAATGCTGGGGATTTGTGGGTGGTCCCTGGGTATTTGAGGGGCCGGGAGGAGCCTATTTTCGATGTCTCTGCAGTCCATCGCCATCTGGCGGAGTAATACCCGAGTGTAAGTATTCTTTCTGGAGCAGGACCTACTGTATACTCATAATACCAATTCTACAGGTGAGTAATCACAGAATTGTATTTTTTGTTTTTAAGAAATGTCTGAGATATCAAGGTTTTCAGTTTCACCCTATGTTTTCTCTTCTGAAGCATGTGGGTGTGGCCTCAGTTTGATGATGTGGAGCTTTAGACCACCAGCTTAGCCATATTATTGGTAGTCTATGGCAAAGGAAGTCAGGGGGTGCACCACTACTCTTTGCCTTGTTTCTACTTTCAGGAGCAGCTGTGTTCTGACAGGAAAGGAGAGCACAGCCATGATGAGGTGAGCTGCTGAATGACCGTTTAAGTACTCTGCCTACAGTCTCTTTAAACACCTAAACTGATTTGTGCAGATGAGAAAGTTTAAGATGCGGTCAGTGGTGTCGGCCCTTCACCAGGGGGAGTACCTAGGGACTCAACATACAAGATGGATATCTGCAAATCCTGATTGTCCAGGGCCATCAACACTTTCTGCACTTTGCCCTTAGTCAAAATCATTACGAATTTGTCACACCTTTGGGATTTCCAAGATACACAGGGTCTTTACCAAGGTGTTGGCAGTTGTCAAGACGATCCTCCACCTTCAAGGAATTCCTGTTGCCCTGTACCTCGATGATCGCTGGCTTGATCCTGCAGCAATGTCCAGACAGTGGCAATTTGAGAGATTGTTTGAGTGATCAATTACCCCAAGTTCCAGATAAGGCCCTTGCAGCAGGGTTGCTTTCTGGAAATGCATTTCGACATGGTCCTAGCCAAGGTATTCCTACCTGCAGATAAACCCCGGAAACTGCAGGAGAGCGTGATGAGTCTGTGCTCCAAAACTCAGCCCAGTGTTTAGCAGTGTATGTCGTTTCTGGGCCTAATGGTGGCATCCTTTTGAGGCAGTCACTTATACCCAGATTCAAACCAGGGCTCTGCATTTTGCCATTCTGTCCCATGGGAATCAGGTTGGGCCAGAAGCGATCGAGTGAAGGCATCTGTATATGCAAACCATCGGGGGGTAACCAGGAGCAAGAGTGCCTTTTGAAAAGCTTCCACCATAATTTCCTGGGTGGAACAGCATATTCTTTGTATTTGAGATATTTACATCTTAAGAGTGGACAACACCTGCAGGGATCTTCTCAGATGAGATGCACCCGGGAGAGTGGGGCCTTGATTTTGAGGTGTTCTCCACGATTTGTGACAGGTGGAGTTATCTTTATCTTTTTGCATCCAGGCACAACAGGAAGGTTACTCAGTTTGTGTGCCACTTTAAGGGGCATTCCAGGCAAAGGGTTAATTTAGCCTGCTTTCTGTTGTCCTCATGCTGGCTGTGAGGAGCTGTATCTTTAATTTAGCCTGCTTTATATTTTCTAATAATCCCAAGTGAACTTCCTTCCTTGTGCTGGACCGCTCATGTAAGGGTGAGTCATCAGTTCTGCATGTATCTCTATGGGGGACTGTATTCAAACAGGGGACCCTGAAAACTGAATCAGCAGAAGGGAGCAAGTTCTATATAGTTCATGATGGAATGCAAAGTCCTGGTAAATAAAAGATGCCACCCCTGACAACCAGCATGAGGCAAGCTGTAAGCAGCTGTGTCGACGGCTTGTATCTGCAGAAGAGGGGTGTTGCTGGAAAGCTTTTTGTATGATATTCATGACTACATACGTTTTATACAGCCTATAAAAAAAACCTCTGTGCTCATGGTTTTTATATGCAGAAGAGGGGTGTCATTGGAAAGCTCTAGTAACATGATGTCTGACTATATATAGACTTATTCAGTATAGAGCTATCTCTATATAGTCCAACATCATATTCTTAGAGCTTTCCAGTTACACCTTGCCTCTAGATCTAAGCTGTCAAAAAATGATACAGACCCCTTGTTTGCAGTCAGAGTTTGTGACATGTATCATCTTATCCCTGCCACAGCTGACATTCTCCTTTTCCCACAAATGTAACAGTCTGTTACGTTGTATGATGTTGTTTACTCTAGCTCAGAAGAAATTGTTACATATTCTCCGTAAGAGAAGAAGCCAGCTCCACTCAGAGAAAAGAAGTTGATACGTGTCATTTGAGAAATAGCCCTACACATTGAGGACTTGAGATTGTGCGGCAGACCATATTTAACATGTATATTACGGATAAAAATGTGTTAACGCGAATTCTAGTTGCAATTGGGCACCCTTGAGGGCCAAGTGTCTGGTTTATCGATTCTCATTGGTCTGCATATTCTTTCAATGGACAGCTCACGTCGGTCTGTCGTCGGAAGGCTCCTGCATAGACTTGGGATATCAGCTTGTTATTTTCTACACCGCAGGGACCGTTCTTTAAGTTTCTGAGATGTTCTTGTGACCCTGAAAGTGGTGTTTGTGGCCATTACGTCTTTTTGAAGGGTGTTGGACACCCTCATGTCCTTTTATAAGAACAAGTGGTTCTTATAGTCTGTGGGATGACTTCCTGCCAAATGTTGTTTCAATTTTCCACCTGAATGAGGGCATTCAGACCCCCGTCCCTCTTATGTGATGGCTCATTCTACTAGAGCTTTTAGTGCATCCTGGGCCTTCCAGCACCAGGCTTCAGGGGACCAGGTGTGTAAGGCTGCCACCTTTTCCACACTTCCACTTCCTTCTAAAAGTTGGATATGCGTGTATCCGTGGGAATGGCGTTCAGGAGAAAGGAGCTTCAGGCGGAAGTGCAGTTCCTGGCCGGGGTCTATCCAGCCTGCTCCCTTTGCTAAACTGAAGTTGGCACTTGTTGCACAGTTGCTTCTGTGGTTTATAGGATTCACTTATTATGATGTTTACCACCCTTGAGAGCTGCTTTAAACATACCAGTCTTGGCGAACAGTGTCCATGGATGTACAACTTGACAGGGAAAATACAATTTTTGTACCTGTAAAATGGTTTTCCTTTATTTGTCCATCCGGGACACTGCACCCACCCAGTTTTGTTGTGACTGCGCACGTTTCCTTTGCATTTGACAAAGTGGCCTTTGTATTGGCCATTGAGGTTCTTTTTCTAATTGTTATGATTGTTCCTCCCAGAGACCCAGTCTCTGCTTTGCACTGGGGAGGTTACCAGGAATCCGGTTTTGTTGTTTTGAATAGTGCAGTAGAGGTTATATACAATGTTCAATATTTTTTATCTTTTCATTTTGGGGACACAAGTGACTTCTGGCGAATAGCATGAAGCTATTTGGAGAGGTATTCTGGAAACCCTAATAAAACAAAAATTCCTATACACAATATAACCTCCTCCTTCACTAGTGGGCAGGCTCTCCAGTCTAGTTTCGAGTCTGCAGATTAGTTAGGACAAGTTTTATTTTAGTGATTTTTCTTCCACTTTTTTCCTTATTTTTTTGTAGGGAGTCCATGGAAATGTGAGGATTAACCTTCAACTCCCTGGTTTCTACTGCATTCAGCTTGTCTGGTGATACTGCGATGATGGTCAGATCCTGCAGCCTGTTACATTACCTTCCTACCTGTGCAGCACAGAGACGTCACCCTTTGTTTTAGGATATTTTTTCTGTATAGCATATGATGCATAGTTAAGGCTGCTGGACGTTTGTCTGGTCTTTAGCGTGCATTTTTACTCTTTTTCTTTTCTTGCTTTTGCAGCCTGACCATTTTTACAGGCTGCAGCCAAGAGCTGTGCTGAGGACAAGACACTCTCATAGGGGGAACTGAAGAAGCAGTCCCCAGCTTACAATTCTGATCCAGCAGAGGAACTGTCACTGGAGTGCTAGAAGGACGAGATTGATGAGCTCATTGAAACCAGTGACGGTCCTAAGATTTTTTGACGAATTGTCAAGAGCAGAAGCCTGTTTCTAAATGGCGAAAGGTCTGACTGCATTCCTGACATGCCTTTGATGAGATGGGTTCAGCATTGCATCTGGTTTTTGCCACATATCTGGTTAAAGGGGCTCACATTAAAGGTTTTAACAGCTGAAGAAGCTGCTTGACTCTACCCTGCTCCGTAATGTGATATTTGTCAGCACGTTATATGTTGTTCAGGTCATTCGGCTCTTGTAGGTGCATCGTCATAAAAGACCCTTGCAATGCTGCCTTTTATAGGTGATCAGCTTTTTAGAAAGCAGCTAGATGCCATTGTTAAAAAGCACCTTGCTTCCATATCAGCTCAAGCCGAAGTCCAGTTTTTGACAGTTTTTGTTTCTTTAGGGCGTCCACTAGTTCCATGCCTGAAAAACCTAACTGGCAATGAGACCAAGGGGAACATTTTAGGGTAAGCAAAAAGCCTCATGGTAGACAAAAGCTAAATATGTCAGCCCTGGTCTGATGGGGTGTCCTCACCTTTCTAGGTGGGAGGACGGCAATTTAGAAACAGTTTGGACCACGCAGGCTTTGGTCTAGGAGTTTGTGATCTCTGGTTACAAGAATAAGTTTGTGAAACATCCATTTTGTGAAAAAGGATCTTATTTCCAGGTTTCTAGAGGAAATCAGGGACAACTTTAAAACAATTAGATAGACTGTTCTATTATTAGGTGGTTCTCCTGTGGCCTCTTTTCCTAAAGCACATTTGACCTATGATAAAAAACGTATCTGTGCAAGGTAGAACAAAATATGTATCAGAAAGCAAGGTTTCAGACCTTCCTTTTGAGCAAAGCACTCCATCCATTACCTTCATGTCAAATAAAGGGAGGTTTAGACTAGCCCCAGAGGAATCGGATTTTTTTTTATGTAAGGTCAACCTGGAACCTTCCTGCAGAAAAGTTAGAACAATCAGTGCAATATGAGATGCATGTGGAGTTGGTCAGTCCTAAGACCAATACTTTCAAATTAAAGGCCAAGATTAGTACAGTGGAGGATCAATAGAACAAATGTACTTTTCTGATGATCCAACAATGCATTCACGTGCCGCAGTGGTATCCCCAGTGTCACTCTGGCTTGTGGAAAGCTGGAGGAAAGCGACTGCCGTGATTCCTGTCGCTTCCCTTTTCATTCAGTTTTCTCTAGCGCTTATCAATATGCATGCAACAAAGAGCTGATTGGAGGAAAGCCCATGCATGCACAATGGGATCACCAGTCAGGTAAGAATTATCAGCTGTCTTTTGTGTCGTACACAAAATGCGGGAGAGTGAAAATCACAGGTTTTGTTCTACTTTAAACCACCAGCCTAGAGTTTAGAAGGCTCTATGGCCAGGAGTCTCTCTTTGTGGGACATCCTGATTTGGGGTTCGCTAGAACTGCTGTAAAACTTACAATAACTGGCTTTTATTGGGCTTACACTCAGGGGACATCCCAAATCGTCTTTCCAGTCATGTTAAAGACTTAAGGGCATTTTTGCCCAGGGTTTTCATTGATTGTGAAGACCTCCACCAGATAGCGCTTACATGGCTCTTGCTATTTTTGCTTTCAGCACTGTAATTAGGACTGGTTCCATACATTTTAGCTCAGTCTCGGCTTTACTTTTTATTTGCAGAACCACTATGAGAGGATGCTTTTGCTGGGGTCAGCATAGGTAACGCCTCATTCCAGGGCCCTTATGTTGTCTTTGGGCTAAAACTGAATCCTTTGGCTGTAGGGTTCATCCGTAGAATAATAGAGGGTGGTTTCTTATTTGGTAATTATTGCTGCTTTTTGGAAAGCAGGTGGACTTGGCAACCTTGGCTGATGCTTGGTTATAGCATCAGTAGATGTGTGTTTCTGTTTTACCTCAAGGTTACTTTCTGAAGAGCTTTGTACTCATGATCTGCTAGCAGATGAGCAGTTTCTTCAGTTAATCCAGGCTAAGAATGTTGTATAGTAAAATTATAGGGAGAAAAACGTTGAGAAAAAGTCACAGCTTCTACTTATTACTCCACAGAGCCGGAAAAAACACAGAATATCAGCCTTGTAAAGGACAACAAGCAGCCAGGACAGGTTGAAAGCTGAGTCTTCAGATATAAAGATTGATTCGGCACTGTAATTTTATACACACATTTTTTTGTATATAAACCCTTTTCCTCGTGATTTTTTCCTTGGTGCAATACAGCCCTATTAAAGGACGCTGTCCCTAATTAACATTCAAATAGTGGTCCCACATCCTGCCTGCCATGTCTATAAGAACAATAGACACCTATCACACCTAGCTGCCAGAAAGCTACCTCCAACCGCTGGGGTGTTTTGCCTTGAAAAGTCATCCTTGAATTCCTAATGAGGTCTCCAGACGGCCAATATACATTGGACACCTGAGCATTGGATGATATTTCTGGGAGGCATTGTAGTTCTTGTAATATGTCAGTTATAACTATATTAATGAGAGATTCTCATTCAGGACTATGAGGCCTTTCATTTGATATCAAACATGGCATACATATATTGTCCAGGGCCTGACAATCCACATAGTATTGGACCCTGGATGATATACATTTGGTGTTTGGGCTCATTTAACTAAGCAATTTATGGGGTTCATTAATTTCTTGGTTACAAGTTGATAACATGCATATTGTGGGAGTTATACCCTTTATGAAATATACATCTAATTTCATAAGAGTCCTGATGTGGGATGACCTTGGCAGACACTGAATGGCAGGGAGGCGATGAATGGATGGACGCTTTAGCTGAATGACCATGGAACCATAAGTATTCTGTGTATCTCCATCTGTCTCTGCATTGTCTGTCTCTATATATCCACTATAACATATATTGAACTGTAACTAATGTAACTTACTTTATCATTATCTATCTTATGTAACAACTGCTTATATTTAAAGTGGACCAACACCCAGGGGTGATCAGCCCGGGAATTTATAAGATTCATGGGCCTATCAGATCCCTCCCTGCGGGGCATCCGAAATCGGGATGCCCCGCTGTGTGAAACCCCGCAGGACGCCCAGAAACCTTACCTTATCCCCATTCCAACATCGCATGCGCGAGCCGCGGCCGCATCTCGCGCTTCTCTCTAGCAGGGCGCGCACCCGCGCCGGCCGTTTGTGAATGGCCGGCGCGGGCGCGCTCCCTGTTAGAGGGAAGCGCGACATGCGGCCTCCAGCGCGCTCAGAGCCGCTGTGGTTGTCTGTCGCTTGTACGTGCATACCACAGCGGCTCTGAGCGCTCTGATTGGCGTAGAAGCGGGGTGAGGTGAGTTTTTTAGGGCGATCTGGGGGGTTTCACGATCGGGGTGCCCCGCGGAAGTGGACCAAAACTGGACCAAAAATCCTGGGTGTTGATCCACTTAGGGGTTAGTAAGGTTAACTACTGTGCTGCTAATTAAACCCGTCTTTAATATATACATCTTACTGTGTGTGTGGTGGATAATTCTCACACAATAGATTGTAATTGCAAAGTATTTAAGGTAAATAGTATATTCTCCTTAGGACAGTTCACTGGTTGTGTAGGGAGAGCCTTAGTGGCCATCTGTTTGTATCAGATTTGTTACTGTACTACACTTCATGAGTGCCTATGCTAACCTTCTCTACTCCACAGAAGCTTCCTCGTTGTCCAGTTCTGCAAGACTTTATGGTCTTGGAGAACGGGTCCTGCATTATGTTTGTACAAAGGGAGCTTGCCAAAAGGAGGTTGCACTCCTCTCTCTATTACAGTGAATGATTTGCTGTGTTCCAGTCATTGTGGCGGGGGGGGGGGGGGGGGTAACAATGTCATCTACCTGTTTGCTTGCAGGTAATGTTTTACAGGGCCTAGAGATAGCTACAGAGGATGAAAATGAGAAAAAACACCATAGCCTTTTCTTTTTTCATTTTTCCAAGACAGTCCCTTCACACCAGAACCTTCAGAGCTACCAAAATGTCACATTCTAGAGATCTTTAAACATATGTACAGGTAATGAAATCCATGCTTATTCAGAGCTGCTAATCCAGCTATAGTATTTGGAGATCCATAAAAACACTACATGTTGGTGGCTCTTGAGTATAGGCTTTTTAGCCTGTTTCTTTCCTGGAAATGAAAAATATATATACCTGCCTACTGTTCTAGACATCTGTTCTATCAAAGTTGTTTTACATGTAAACTGCTTCAGCATCTGTAATCTTCTGTCTTCCAGATGATACAGA
This sequence comes from Gastrophryne carolinensis, assembly GCA_027917425.1. Taxonomy (NCBI): domain Eukaryota; kingdom Metazoa; phylum Chordata; class Amphibia; order Anura; family Microhylidae; genus Gastrophryne; species Gastrophryne carolinensis. The sequence goes on along the minus strand of CM051235.1, from coordinate 336,896,813 downwards.
TTACAGGGGAATACACTGAGGTCTTATATGTATCAAACATTATAATTTAATGTTGCATTTGCTTTGTGGCTTTTGACACAACTTGATAACATGGATTTTTTGTTCGAATTGCGTGTCTCTGCTTTGTAAATCACCTGCTTAAAGTGTCACTCTAGGCCGATAAAAAAATCACTAGCCAACAGCCTGCTTCTCTTCTGGTTCAATCAGTCCCACACTGAATTTGACTTGTGTTGCACCCCATGTGACAGACAGCAAAGGGGCTGGGGAAAGAAAGAAGCAAGCTGTTGATCCAACTGCATCCAACAGCCCTGAAAACCAGGATCAAGCTTGTAAAGAACATCTTTAAACCTTGATTTAATGTTCCTTGAATGTTGCCTTTGGGTATATTACTGTGCAGGATGTAATCCAGTTCATCACACACTATTATGTTAATATTTTTATTTTTAGATACAGCACATGGGAACCAGAAGAACACATTTTGGACCCACGGCTTGTGTTGGCTTACGAGGAAAAGTAGGATCTTCTTTTCAAATTTTTATATAATCATATTTCATGTCAATGGTGTCTAAATTAGTATATTATTATGCATGGCCTTGTAATGCTTATGTAACACAACAGTGTTCTTAAAATTGTATCTGTGAGCACTAGCATGCAACACTGAATGTTGTATTGCTTATAGCTTCCCCAAAGTTTATTGGTACAGAAAATCAGGCTGCCCCCTGGAAAGTGTTTTGTTATATTTATATTTCATAAAGCCAGTTCTGGGTTCATTCAGAGCTTATTTATACTTTTCTGCTTCACATAAATTTTAATTAACATGCTCTTAACATATGCTCATAACATATTCTTGTTTCCAGAAATTAAAGGACCAACAACTCATTTAAAAAAATAGCAGCATTTTCAGGACAGGCTATAACTTTTTTGTTTTTAGTCATCCCTACTGGACAAATTTCCACCCAGAACCACTCAGCCACTCTTCCTAGGGCACTAGGCAATGGGTCACACCGAAGCAGTGACCTGGCCTGAATCACATTCACTTGCGGACACAACCTTATGGAAGGTTGTTGATCTCTGTTTGGGGGGTGAAAAGATAAGATTAAGGATAGAAAAGGCTAAGCTAAGCTTTTCAAGCCAAATTTTACTTTACAGTTAATTCCTGTTGTTGAAGGAGAAAACACTTGCAGGGCTTTTCCTTAGATCTCTTGAATTAAATTATTTTATATTTTTATTCTAACTCCGTATTCTACCTTATTTTTCTAGTCTTATAAACGCTAGGTCTGGTTTGGGTCCACTTTAAGGAATAGAGAGTTCAGACACAACGAGTTCAGGCACAGTCTTTCTAGGGTATAAGCCGTTCATCAGTATTTCTTGGTCTTGGGTTCTGAGGGGACCTGTGAACCTGAACACAGGTTCAGTTAGACAGTTTCACAGCAGTAGCATACATCAGTAACCAGGGTTGAAACAGAATAAAGCAAACCATAGTAAATTAAAATACAGGTATCAGCAGTTCACATTTCTGGAATAGAGAATGGGATGACAGACTTCCTGAGCAGGAAGCAGATTATCCACAGGGTGACACGTTTGGCTTCAGAAGTGTTCAGACTTGTGTAACTTTAATGGGGAACTCCAGAATGCAATTAAGTGGTATACTGGCACAGTTTTTAGTTCCTCTGGCCTTCGGGACACACACAGATTGGTCCTGGCTTAGCAGGGGTTACAACTTGCTGTCACTAATTGTGATGTAGCAGCCTATTTGCATAAAGTGAAGCTATTAAAATGCTTTTATTACATAGCCCAAGATTGGATAAGGAGACCACAGTGGTCAGTCTGACTTATGCAACTAGGTTTGCTTTTGGAGGACCACCAAGTTTTACAGTTCCTGGTTTTGACAGCATAGCTGTTGAAGATACTATAGTCATCTGCATATAGCGCTCCGCTGAGGTTTCATGCCCTGCTTCTTCAGGCCCAGCCTTTAGAAACACACAGGAAAAAAGGACAGGTACCAGATCCTCTCAGGCTTGGGGTGACACTGGTGTACATACAATGGAGGTAGAGAAGACAGCTGCTACTGGGCCCGAGGCAAAAGGGTGCTTGGCAGATATGGCTCTGAAGCTTTAACTATACATAGGGTATGTTTCAATTTACGAGCCCCCTTAGGACATCCATATATTCTAAGTATGTCACACACCCTGCTTCAAGACATTCATTACATGTGGGGTATACTGACCTGTAGATGGCGATCTTGCAGAGATGATATCAAAAAATGGTAAGACCCTCCCGGCCCATAAATACCTGGGACCTCCCACTCATTACCCAGTCTTTCATCTCTGCAGTGGCGAGCAAGTCAGAAGATGATGTCTCCTCCTTGCAGGTAGCCGGGATAACTCCCGGCCTTCTTTCTTCTATTCCTGCCCGGATCCCCTTTGTTTAATATTCCCTGCCTCCCAGCCTAGGCTGCTGGTCCGGGCAAAGGTAGCTGGCACCCCTGGTGCTTAGGAGCCGTGAGACCCCATAACAAGAGGTAGGCGGCTATCCGGGTTGGTGATCCCAGTTTGGGATGCCCCGTCCCTTGGCCCTACCTTGACATTGATTCCCCCTCTCCCGGGTACCCTTAGAGGGGGGGGGGGCGGTTCCCTTATGGATTCCTATCAGTTATGTGTGTGTGCGTGTGTATGTTTTACTGTGAGTGTGTGATTTTACTTTCACTTTTAGATGGCGCTGGAGGTCCCGCGGCGCCGGCCTCCGGCGCTCTAAGGGAGCTGTCTGCAATGGCGGCGGTTAGCCCATGAGGTCTTCTCTTCTGGGCGGGGGGACGGGGCCGGGTGCTCGTGCGTATTTCTAGTAGTGCGTATGATGTATTTCTATGTGTACCCTGTGCGCAGCGGTCTATTACGCGGCAGACCGCGTCTGGTTCTGCTCCTCCCCGTCTCCCCCTCGCCTGACACTGTCTTGTGATGTGGGCATTAGCGGGGAGTCGCAATCTGAGGTGTGTGCCAGATTGGCCAATCTTGAAAAATTGTCTTCCAGTGCCGTCGCAAAAAGGCCACGGCAAAGAGAAAACATTTGTATAAGGCTGCGCAGGCCTTTGATATGGAGGATTTTGACTCCCTGGATTGGTCTGATTGTTCCCCGCGTGAGGAAGGGGAGCTGTATGAGGAGTCTGATGACTCCGACGATCAGCAGTTTGTGGGCGCTGATACCAAGCAGGGCCAGGGGGATTCCTCGGATACCTCTAGGGTCCTGGCTCATATGTTTGAGGTCCTGGCTATTTCTCCCCCCGAGGCGGCTCCTCCACTGAAGGGGGAGTTCTTTGAAGTGACGAAGCCCCACTTGGAATTTCCTTATCAAAAGCATTTTGATGGTATCATTCTCAAGGAATGGGAGAGGCCGACGCGGCTTCCGGGTGTCCCACCGGGTTGGGACAAGAAATATCCCTTTCCGACGGACGCAGTGAAGCACTGGTCGTCTCCCCCCGAGGTGGATGCTCCTGTTTTGGGGTTGTCCAGTTCCTCAGTCCTCCATTCTCCGGAGTGCACTACCCTCAAGGATGGTGAGGATAAACGCATTGACCAGATGGCTTGTCATGGTTTTGCCAGTGTTGGATTGGCCTTGCGGCCGGTTTGTCCTTCTGCGCTTGTATTGGTAGCTGCCAGGTCGGTTGTTAGAAGATTATTGACCTCTTCCGGGCTTGACCCGGCTAGTGAGGAATTTGCCGACCTTAAGCGCTGTGAGTTATTTTTGTCCTTTGTGCTGTCCGCCCTGGATGACACATTGGTGATGTGTAGCAGAGCTACAGCCCTGCTTGTGGCTATCCGCCGGTCAGTTTGGTTACGTCAGTGGGCGGCTGATTTTGTGTCCAAAAAGTCGCTCCCGGCCCTTCCCTTTGTGGGATTACGGCTCTTTGGAGAAAAATTGGATTCGGTGGCAAAGGGAGGTAGGTTACCTCAGCGTAAGAAGCAGCGTCCTTTTCGGGCGACGGCTTCCTTCTCTCAGTCCTTTCGTGGGGCTAGAGTTGGCAGGGGTTCGGCCTTCCCTTCGTCCAGAGGTGATTCCTGGCTTAGGGGCAGGGGTCGGGCCCGTCCAGGACACAGTTGGGGCTCCAAGCCTAGAGCCGCTCAACAATGAGGGGGCATCCTTACCCTTGCGGGTGGGGGGACGGTTGCAACTCTTCTCCCAGGTCTGGGTCCAAGAGGTCTCGGACAGGTGGATTCAGGAAGTGGTGTCTTCCGGTTACAAGCTGGAGTTCCGGCCCCTCCCAGATTCTTCAGGTCTCGGGTGCCGTTAGATCCTCTGGCCGCCCAGGGGCTTTGGGCGGCAGTAGCAAGTGTCGCGGACATGGCTGTCATCTGTCCGGTGCCCCTCTCAGACGGGGCCTGGGCTTCTATTCCAGTTTGTTCACGGTGCCCAAGAAGGACGGTTCCGTTCGTCCTATTCTGGATCTGAAGTTGCTCAACAGGTTTGTCCGTCCCCGGAAGTTCCGTATGGAAACTCTGCACTCTGCCATCCATTCACTTCGTCAGGGGGACTTCATGACGTCCATAGACATCAAGGATGCTTACCTGCATATTCCAATATTTCTGGCACACCAGAGATTCCTCAGGTTTGTCGTGGACAATCGGCATTTTCAGTTTGTGGCTCTTCCGTCCGGCCTTACCTCGGCTCCAAGGGTTTTTACCAAGGTGTTGGCAGGAGTGATGGCCATCCTCAGAGCCAGGGGTATCCGCATCATGCCCTATCTGGACAATCTTCTCATCATGGCGTCTTCCCTAAGTCAGGCGCAGCTGGATACCAGGAGTGGTATCGGTTGGGTGATCAACTATCCCAAGTCCTGCCTCACTCCCTCCAGGGTGGTGGAGTTTCTGGGAATGTCACTGGATACTTCTCAGGCCAGGGTGTTTCTCCCCCGAGCCAAGGTTCTTCTGATTCATGAATTGACTCAGCGTCTCCTATCCATCCCCCGCCCGTCCATCCGGCTAGGGATGCGACTGGTGGGATTGATGGTGGCGTAGTTCGAGGCGGTTCCCTTTGCTCAGTTTCACACAAAGACGCTCCAGCTCCATCTCTTGGCGGCCTGGGACGGGTCCCCACTGTCATTGGATCAGTCTTTTCTGATGTCCCCCCGGGTGCGGCATTCCCTTTGGTGGTGGCTGAAACCAAGCAATCTGACGAGGGGCAGATCCTTTCTGACCCCTCGTTGGGAGACGGTCACCACGGATGCCAGCCTGTCAGGGTTTCAAGGCCTGTGGGGACCTCTGGAGGCTCACGATCCCATCAGTGTTCTGGAGTTGAGGGCCATCAGGTTGGACGGCGGTCGCCTACATCAATCATCAGGGAGGGACTCGCAGCAGGCGTGCCTTCAGGGAAGTGTCTTTGATCCTGGATTGGGCAGAGAGCAATGTCCCATGCATCTCGGCTGTGTACATTCTGGGAGTGGAGAACACAGAGGCAGACTCCCTGAGCAGGGGGTCGTCTCGCCGGGGGGAATGGTCGCTTTGCCACCGGTGGGGTACTCCGGAGGTGGACCTCTTTGCCTCTCGTCACAATCACAAGCTTCCGGCATTTGTGTCTCGCGGGATTTGCTGGCTCTGGCAGCGGATGCCATGTCTCTGAACTGGAGGGATCTGGGGTTTCTGTACCTGTTCCCTCCGTTTCCCATGATGGGCAGGGTGATATGCAAGCTGGCCCTAGAGGGCGCGTCAGCAATCCTGGTGGCTCCAAGGTGGCCAAGACAGGTTTGGTTCGCAGACGTGGTAAGGTTGGCAGAGGATCAGTTAGACCTGCCCCTTCTGCCAGATCTGCTCACTCAGGGTCCACTGCTCTACCCCAATTTACCAACGCTGGCTTTGACGGCGTGGTTGCTGAAACCTCAATCTTGAGGGAGGAAGGTCTTTCTGATGCTGTCATTCAGACTCTGGTTAGGGCTAGAAAGCAGTCTTCCTCTGCCATCTATTATAGGACTTGGAGGTCTTATATTGATTAGTGTGAGGTAAGGGCCTTGCCTTGCAGGGCGTTTTCTGTCCCTAGGGTCTTGGAATTTCTGCAACATGGTCTGGACCAAGGTTTGCAGCTTAGTACGCTGAAAAGGCAGGTTTCTGCCCTTGGCCGTGTTATTTCAAAAGTCTTTTGCTCTTCATCCTCTGGTTAAGACCTTTTTCCAGGGGATTACGCATGTGCGGCCTCCTAGGAAGCCTTTGCTCCCAGTGTGGGATTTGAATTTGGTTTTGTCTGCCTTGCAGGGTCCTCCGTTTGAACCTTTGCAGGATATTGCACTTTCTGCGCTTACTCAGAAGGTTGTTTTTCTGGTTGCCATCACTTCTGTTCGGCGTGTTTCGGAGTTGGCAGCCTTGTCTATTAAGGCTCCTTTGAGAGGCATCAGGACAAGGTTGTTTTCCGCTTCAAGACAGATTTCCTTCCTAAGGTGGTCTCTGCTTTTCATCTGTATCAGGATATTGTTCTTCCCTCCTTGTGCCCTAAGCCCAGCAATGACAAGGAGAGGGTTTTGCATTCTTTGGATGTGGTTCGCTGTGTGAAGTACTATTTAGTGGCTACTTCTCCTTTTCGAAGGACTGGAGCCCTTTTTGTGGTGCCCTCTGGGCCTAGGAAGGGTTTGGCTCCTGCCAAGTCTTCCATTAGTAAATGGATTTGCCAGGCCATTGTTGGGGCCTATTCTGCCAAGGGGAAGGTTCCCCCTTTTCGTGTTACTGCTCATTCTACTCGTGCTGTTGGGGCGTCCTGGGCCTTCCAGCACCAGGCTTCTGTTGAGCAGGTTTGTAAGGCTGCTACATGGTCTTCGGTTCACACTTTTTCCAAGTTTTACAAGGTTGATGTTCGGGCCTCAGCGGATGCTGTTTTTGGCCGCAAAGTTCTGCAGGCTGCAGTGGTTTAAATTTGTGCCTTGTTGCCTTGTTATTCTAAGCATACAGCACGTCCTGCTCCATCTATAATAATTACACATGGGTAATACTCCGCCAGAGGGCGCTGTTCACTGCAGACATGCAAAAACAGGCTCCTCCCGGCCCTTCATATACCCAGGGACCTCCCACAAATCCCCAGATTTCTCTGCAGTGAAGATATTACGCCTGAGGCTCTGCGGGACTATTTCCACCTGTCCTCTTTGGAAGAAAATGCCTCCCAGCCTGGGCTGCGTGGGTCGGGTGAAGGTAGGCAGCACCTTGTGTGCTGAACGGAGCCATGCTCCACCGCAATCCCCCACCATAGGGTAGGCGGTTAGGCCGATGGTGAGCCTCTAGTGGATGCCCCTCCCACATTGTTGCCCGTGCCCCTCACAGATTTAGTCCACTGGACAGTGGTCCGCTTCTCCCTTGCTTCCTCTCGGGGGAAAAGAAAGGGGGGGTATGTGTGGCAGTCCTAGTGCAATGTAACACGTTTAAGGCCTTTGATCTTTTATTGTACTTGGGTGTCAGTGTCGCGCTCCTTGCTCCACATAAGTTTATGGTTGCGAGCCTGTTTGTTCTTTCATTAACATTAGTGTACTGCCCGTACGGCAGCATCATTTTCTAGCGTGACAGCAACATTATGTATGTGCGCTCTATCTACTACTGTCTTTCTCTTTTCGTTGGTTAGAGCTTCGCGCTCTTTGGGGGAGGCGGGGACTCGGCATGACGCGCTCCGCGTCACAGCCAGATCAGGTCCGCCCCTCGAGGTTCGCTTGGCGCCATTTTAACAATATTTGCGCGCGTGGTGCGATCCGCCTCCTCCCTTGGTCATGTAAGTGCCCTCCGGGGCGGTATTAGTTTCTATGTGTTTTATTCGGCTGCGCATGGCACTGACACCCCCCCCCCTCTTGTCCCATTATGTCTTTCAGACGCCAGGACTTCGGTGGCTTCTCCCGGCCTCATATATATATTACAGCGGGTCCACATAACAAATTCTCCCACTTCCTAGCGGGTCTTGGGGCATCCAGGGTTGCCTATTGCGTAAATCCCTGCGGGCATACTGCTCAGATAATCACCATATGGAGGCATCTCAGAATTATGTATCCGGGTCCCTCTGGGACATGACCCATGCTGATGCTGACAGAGCACGGGTCTGCGGACAGCGTGCTGAACAGGCACTGACCCTGCAATCAGGTTTGCCAGTGGCTGCACCTCCCTTCAATACACCCGTCTCCCCGGACCTAAACCTCACTCCTGATGAGTCTCACTCGAGCGGGGATGACCAGCAAGCCGTGCCGCGCATGCTGCCTATGGCGGAGCAGGTGCTGTCTGGATTGGCGGAGCGTATGGGCCCTGGAAAGAAGCGGTCCCTGATGCCTCCTGGCTCTCCGGTTCCTAACGATACCGATGACTCTGCTGATATGCAGGACCTTGATCCTTCTGAGGAAGGTGAGCTATTCTCAGATTCGGGCTCCTCGGATGAGATGCCCGGGAGCCGTGATGATTCTGGGCCCGGTTCTTGGGGCCTGTGTGACACAGATGAACTTCTTATTAAGATCTTTGAGGTTTTGTCAATCTCCCCTCCTGGAGAGGCTCCCAAGCCTAAGAAGGAGAGTTTCCACACAGCGCCGCCGCGCTTGGAGTTCCTGGAACAGGATCATTTCCAGAATCTTATATCCCAAGAATGGGAATCGCCTTGTAAACTTAAAGGGTTCCCAGGGGTCTGGGATTGGAAGTACCCTTTCCCTCCTGATGTGGTTAACTTTTGGTCAGCACCTCTTGTGGTGGATGCACCGATTATAGGGGTTACTAACCCCCCCTTGTGGGGTGCTGACGATGCTACGAAAAAGGCTCTCACTGGCCTTCCCTTCAGAGGACGGCGACTATTTGGGGCCCGTTTTGGACCTTTTTGGAAAAAAGGGTAAGGCACCCCTATGCAGAAGGCCGTCCCAGCCTCCCCGGGGCAGGGCCACCCCTCCACCTCCCTATGTTAGTGTCAAACGCGAACCTGAGGGGTGCTTCCAACTGTTCGGTGTGGATTTCCACCATGGGGTGGGCAGGCAACGCCCCGGGCCCTCTGGCAGGACTAAGTCCAAATCTGCCAAGACCTCCCAAGCATGAAGGGACGCCCTCGCCCTTCTGGGCGAGGGTACTGCTGCAGCAGCTGTCTCCTATCTAGGAATATACCTTCTCCTTCTGGTGGTTCCAGGAGGTAGTTCCCTTGGACGCAGGATAGCATTTGCTGGGCGGTCCCTCTCAGTGGTTGTCAGGGTGCTTCTAGCCCCTGTTTTTCCCTCAGGAATTGGTGCAGGCCGTACTAGGCCTACAGAGTTTGGGCTTACTTACAGGTTGCCCTTAACAGAATGGGGCTATGGCCTCTATATTATCCTTCCTCCTTCCCTCAACAGTATGAGGTAGTCTGGGCCATGCTGGCCTATGGTAGGCCTGGCAATTCTACTCTCACAGGTAGTCCCTATATGACATCTCTGTCTTGGGACACAGGCGCCCTGTGCAAGGGGGGCTTCCGGCCTCCTGTGGAGTTCTAGATCTTCTTAGTTCCCCATGTGTCTGCTGGACACCAAGACCGTTACTAGGCGGTGTTGCAGGACCAACCCTGCGGATTGAGGCATTGTTTGTGGCCTCTCTTTCGCTCCCAGGCTACTCGCCATGGCGCGAATGGGGGTGATGTCTCGGACATGCCTGGGGGGGTCGTCCGCATTAGGACCTACCGGGTCGTCTTTCCTTACTCCCCAATCTCTACGTCAGGCCGAGTGGATTGGTCGGCCGGCGGTGTCCCCTTGGAGTTACTGGATGGGTGCTCAGTCACCTCAATCCCTCTTGGTCCCTTATCCGCTATCTCCATTCCTTGGATTCGGTTCAGGCTTGAGCCTTCTTCTTCTCAACAAGTGGACTCCTGGTTACGGGGGCTCTGTCCCCCTTTGCTGACATCTTACTTTCACCAGGCAGGATTGCAGCTGGTGGGCCCGTTGGTGGAGTGTCAGATGATGTCCCTTATATACCGAGCCCTTGGGCTCTTCGGCACAGTAGGATATTGATCCTACATGGGGTTCCAGCACCCCTGGGGCTTGGTCTGTGCTCATTCCCCCTTGGTAAGGTGGTTCCTCTTGAGCTGATCATATTCAAGGGCCCTGTCAGGGGGCACCCCCTTCTTTGCTTGCATCTTCCTGTGAATGGTCACCTTGGGTACCAAGTCTCGCAGGATGGCGGGGGGGGGGGGGGGGTTTCTTCCAAAACCCCCAGTGGTTCCTAGGTAGGGTCCCTTAGGGGGTCCATCTTACCTACTGGTTGTTGAAACAGTGAGCCTTCCGTTGACTCTATACGGCTGGACTTCTCCTCTTTTAGGACCTGTCTATTTGGGGACTCTTGGTCTGTTGGAAGACAATGGCCTGTTTTATTATTGGTCTGGAGCTTGAAGCAGGATGATCCCTCTGGAGGGTTCCTGATCTGGGCGGGGGTCTACGCCCCCTGCTCCTCAGCGGTATTCGCTCCAATGGATGCCTTTCAGTGGCAGGTTATGCTATCCTGGTGTCGCTCTGAGAGCCAACTAGGGTGGCTCTGTTGGGTCTCGCTTACACCACAGGGGCTCCGCCCTTGTTTTTACTGTCCCAGAATATTCTGACTCTGGTCATGGGGGCTTAGTAAAATTATGCATAGACTTTCTATTTTATATGCCTTCTCTTCGTTCACCCTACTATGTGGGGTTCTGCGCACGGTTGTGCTGATAAAGAGACCCGTGAGATTGATGGCCCCTGGGTGGGCTTGTGAACTGTGGTTCGCAGATGCTTCTGCTGAGGTCTGCTGACCTGTACGCTCTCTCAGGAGTGCGGTTCTGCCCTTGTCAGGCCCCTTCTTTTGTCGCCCCAATCTACAGACTCTAGTCTGGGGCTTGACAGCTGATTCATTCACCCCTTGGAGACGGGCTTATCTTCAGGGTGACTTGGTATATGGGGGGCTAGGAGCAAGCTTCCTCTTCCTCCGTCTATTGTGGTTCATGGTGTACCCATATTGATTGGCATGAGTTTTGGTCTCTTCCCTGTTGGACATTCTCGGTTCCCAGGGTTCTAGAGTCATTACAGCATAGGTTGGGGTTGGCTCCCCATCTAGGTACTCTGAAGGTTCAGGTTCTGTCCTGGCTGTCTTCCTGTAGGAGTCTGGTTCTGTCTTCCTTGTGAGGAATTCTCTTGCTTAGGGGCATCTCCCAAGTAGTTCTATGGTTCCTGTTGGGATCCATTTTCATTCTGTTTGCCCTGCGGATTGTTCCCTTGGGACTTATTCTGGATGCTGTCTGATCTGTTTTGTAGTCCAAATCGCTTCTCTGGGGGCTCTTGCTTCAATTAGACGTGTGCCTGAGTAGGTGGCTCTGATTACTTAGCCTTTGCTTGATATATATATATATATATATATATATATATATATCTCTATATATATATCTATATATATATCTATATATATATATCTATCTTTATGCACACCATGACGTGGTGGTATTCTGCCTTACGCCGGACCCCTTGTCCAAGTGGCATTTTCTGATCATTATTTAAATCCTTTTAGTCTGCCTATGGGCCTTATTTTTAATAATGCTGAAGTAAGGGGTCTACATTCCCTCAACAGGTGTTGAAATTTTCCTGGTTGTTTCTTGTCCCTTAGGGGGACTGATGCCCTTTGGGGTCTGCGGGCGCCTCCCTATGTAGCGCCTGATCTCGTTTGCTTCCAGGGCCAATGCGCCCTTTGGACTGATCTTACTTGGATGGTTGCCTTCCTATTCCTGAGTAAAGGTTTCGGCTTCTTGCTGCTCCTTGTTATTGAAGGGGTCAGTATCCCGGCCTGTCTGACGGGAGACCAGTTTTCATTTCCCCGTTGGGGAGAGTTCTAGGTTTTGCAAGGCTTCTGTTGCCTGTGGGCTGGTTGGGCCTTTACACTGGCCTATTCCTTTAAGGGGGAAGAATCTCCCTCTCTCGTTTTATTCCTTTATATTGGTGTTTGGGTACCTTTGGCCCTTCAGCACCAGGTTTTCTGTTGAATAAGTTGCTAGACCGTTGCTTGTCTCTGTTCATACCTTTTCAAAGGTTTTGTTATGAGATTGACGTTAGAGCCTTTGCTCATGTCCTACTTGGTAGCAAAGTTTTGCAAGTGACAGCGCCTTTACTGTCTGCTGTGCCTTTTTTGGGGGATCCCACCCTACCTTATGGACACTGCTATTGGATGTCCCATGTGTAAGTATTATAGATGGAGCAGGACATGCTGTATGCTTAGAATAATACAATTCTGCAAAGTACTCACCTGTAGAATTGGTATTATACGCATACAGCACGTAATGCTCCACCCCACCTTGGTTTTACATTTTTCTGGATCCCCTGTATGGTGATTGTTATCATTACTATTGTTACCAGTTGGTGGTTGGTTTCTCCCGGCTTCTTTTCTCACTGCTTTCCAATACTGGGGATTTGTGGGAGGTCCCTGGGTATATGAACGGCCGGGAGGAGCCTGTTTTTGCATGTCTGCAGTGAACAGCGCCCTCTGGCGGAGGATTACCCATGTGTAAGTATTATAGATGGAGCAGGACGTGCTGTATTCGTATAATACCAATTCTACAGGTGAGTACTTCACAGAATTGTATTTTTCGCTTTGATTCTTATTTTGCTCGTGCTTTGGTGCCTCTTGGGCTTTTCAGCACCAGGCTTCTGTTGAACTGGTTTGCTAGGCCACTGTTTGGTCTTCTGATTCATACCTTTTTCAAAGTTTTACAAGGTTGATGTTTGGGCCTCAGCTCATGCTGTCTTGGCCGCATGGTTATGCAGGTGACAGTGGTTTTAACTGTCTGCTGTTGCCTTTTTTGTTGGGGATCCCACCCTACTTTATGGACACTGCTATTGGATGTCCCAAGTGTAAGTTCTATATCTGGAGCAGGACGTACTGTATACTAAGAATAATACAATTCTGTGAAATACTCACCTGTAGAATTGACATTATTTGTATACAGTACGTCCTGCTCCACCCCACCCTGGTTTTTGCATTTTTCTGGATCCCCTGTATGGTGATTTTTACCATTGTTATGGTTACCAGTTTCGGTGGTTAATTCTCCCAGCTTCTTGTTCACTGCTTTTCAATGCTGGGGATTTGTGGGAGGTCTTTGAGGGGCCTGTTTTGCATGTCTCTGCAGTGCAGTGCCATCTGGCGGAGGATAACCCAAGTGTAAGTACTATATCTGGAGCAGGACGTACTGTATACAAATAATATCAATTCTACAGGTGAGTATTTCACAGAATTGTATTTTTTTGGCTTCAGCAGCTTAAAGTGGACCAAAACCCACTGAACTTGTGAAATACATTTGTCCAAAGCCACTGACGATACTCCTTTCTTAGGGTGTAGATCTAAAAATGGACATTTTTGCTTTTCGATTTGTCCTGGAACACTGTTTTTTTGCTGTCCCTCTCTGTAAGATGGCAGGTGATCAGTCATTGCATAGATGTGGCAAGGACATCATTGCCACACACAACAGTGGCAATGAATGGAGGCAGAGTTTTACAGCTAAAACAGGCAGCATTTTCTGGAATTTGAGTGAAGCAGAAGCAGTGAAAATCAGCAAAAAGTACTAGCTAGTATAAAATGTGGGTTTTGGTCCACTTTAAGTTATGTTTGTTAAAGCGGACTAGTATTGAAGAAATTCTGAAGGCTTTACCTATTTTCTGCTGCCTCTTTTCTGTTGTATGCTACAACTGAATCAGTATGTTTTTTTGGCCCAGACCATGGCTCTTACCAATTCAGTTCGCAGAACCTTGTGGCTACATACCTGGTCAGGGGCTGCAAGCTCTAAAATTAGTCTTTGAGCCCTGCCCTTTAGCGGCAAGTTCCTTTTTGGTCCATAGCTAGAAAAGGTATAAGATAGGTCATCTAACAAAAACAAATGCTTCCCCACTAGGAATAGGGACTTTAAGAATAAAAATGTTCTCTGTCCAAATATTTATGGACAAACCACTTTACAGGGTGATGGGTGTGGCTTAGTCCCAGGCTTTTGAGGAACAAGTATTCCCAGCATTCTATGCTACTCATTTGTGTGTAAGTAGGTGTAGCCCCACCTGCACATATGCTTTAAGGATGTTAGTGATTGTCCTAATGCTCAGCTAATCCATATATTGCACTATACTGTTTAGCCAGTGAGCCGGAGCAGGGCCATAGTTATAAATTGACCAGACGGGAGCTAGGGAACCTACCCCGTTCGAGAGGCTATGTGAGGAGGAGGCCCGACCCAGCATGTCCGTCCTATGGCGTATAAAATGTTGATTAGCCTGGAAGAAGAGGGAGCACCAATCTTTATCCGGAGGTGGGAGGAAGCCTTAGACACATCCTTCACTACCAAGCAGTGGTCTAAGATGGCTGGCTTGGCACACGATTCTGCCAGATGTATTAGGTACAAAGAATGCAATTACAAAATCCTCACTGGTTGGTACAGAGTGCCCGCTACCCTACATAAATGGTTCCCAGAGGTGTCTCCTCTCTGCTGGCGATGCGGCCGGGAGAGAGGGGACCTCCTCCACATCTTCTGGTCCTGCCCAAAGGTGACCGGCTTCTAGTCAGAAGTTAAGAGGATCACAGAGCACGTGTTGGGGGAAACGCTCCGGGGGGAGCCGGCCTTTTTTCTTCTCCACCACTCAGAGATGCCCGCAAAGAGATACCGGAGGTCCATCCTGGGTCAGTTGGTCAGTGCGGCGAGGGCGTGCATTCCTGTGCAGTGGAAAAAAGATAGAGCCGCCTAGCGTTCTCCTGTGGCTTGGTAGGGTCTCGGAGATGGAAAGGTATGAGGGCATCATCGCTGAGCACAATGAGATGTCTGAGGTGCACAACCGCAAGTGGGCCGGCTGGGACTCCTTCGTGTACTCCCCTGAATACAAGGCTTTTACTGAGACAGTTCAGTGAAACTAGAGGGGTGGTGTTGTTTTCTATTTGCACTCTCCTGTTCCCTTCTATCTCCCCCTTTTCCCTTCCCTGTGCCTTTGTTTTTTTTTTGGCTTCTTTTGTGCCTGTTTTTGGAACCTATGACATGGTGAGAGACGTCAGACGATTGTGAAATTATAGGGTGGGCCCTTCCAGGTGGACCCACAAAATTGGTGACGTTTCGGCTGCGCCCGACGACATTAATAACAAGTAAACAGGGAAGTCTGTCAGGCGTTATATTCTAAGTATGTCACACACCCCGCTTCAAGATATCCATAACATGTGGGTAATACCGACCTGAAGAGGGCGATCTGCAGAGATGATAGGAAAAAGAAAGCCCCTCCCGGTCCATAAATACCTGCGACCTCCCACTCATTCCCCAGTCTTTCATCTCTGCAGATGGCGAGCAAGTCAGAAGATGATGTCTCCTCCTTGCACAGGGGGATTTCAGGTAGCCGGGATGACTCCCGGCCCGCTTTTTTATCTATTTCCGCCCGGATCCCTTGATAATTCCCACACATGCCTCCCAGCCTAGGCTGCAGTCCGGGTGAGGGTAGAATGGCACCTTTTGGTGCTCAGGAGCTAATGCTCCACCGTGAGACCCTGTACTAGAGGGTAGGCGGTTATCCGGGCTGGAGACCCCGGTTTGGGATGCCCTGTCCCTCGGCCATTTTCCCCTAGGTGGTGTTCCCCTCTCCGGATGCCCTTCTCCTCAGAGGGGGGGGGGCCTTTATTTATGTGTTGGTGTGTTTGGTGCACTTTACTTCAGGTGGAGGTTGGCAGGTTCGTGGTGGAGGATCGGCATTTTCAGTTTGTGGCACTCCCTTTCGGTCTTACCTCGGCTCCTCGGGTTTTCACCAAGGTGCTGGCTGGGGTGATGGCTCTACTCAGAGCCCAGGGTATCCGCATCGTGCCTTATTTGGACGATCTTCTCATTATGGCGTCTTCCCTCAGCCAAGCAGAGTTGGACACCAGGACGGTGGTATCCACTCTGGAGAGATTCGGTTGGGTAATCAACTACCCCAAGTCCCCCCTTTCTCCGTCCAGGGTAGTGACCTTTCTGGGAATGTCTCTGGATACTTCCCAGGCCAAGGTGTTTCTGCCTCAGTCCAAGGTTCTTTTGATTCAGGAGTTGGTTCGGCTTCTCTTGTCCATTCCTCGTCCGGCCATCCGGCTAGGGATGAGACTGGTGGGATTGATGGTGGCCTCATTCGAGGCAGTTCCCTTTGCTCAGTTTCACACAAGGACGCTCCAGCTCCATCTGTTGGCGGTTTGGGACAGGTCTCCACTATCGTTGGATCAGTCCTTCCCGATGACCCCCTGGGTTCGGCAATCCCTTCACTGGTGGCTGAATTCAGTCAATCTGTTGAAGGGCAGATCCTTTTTGGCCCCTTGTTGGGAGACGGTCACCACGGATGCCAGTCTATCAGGTTGGGGGGGGGGTGTCTGGAAGGATCTTCAGTTTCAGGGTCTGTGGGGGCCTCAGGAGGCTCACGAGCCCATCAATGTACTGGAATTGAGAGCCATCAGGTTGGTTCTGTTTCGCTTGACTCATCAGTTGCAGGGCTTGCCAGTTCAGGTTCGGTCGGACAATCGGACGGCAGTTGCTTACATCAATCACCAGGGAGGGACTCGCAGCAGGAGTGCCCTCAGGGAAGTGTCTTTGATTCTGGACTGGGCGGAGAGCCACGTCCCGTGCATCTCAGCAGTTTACATTCCGGGAGTGGAGAACACGGAGGCGGACTCTCTGAGCAGGTCCTCTTCTTGCCAGGGGGAGTGGTCTCTCAGTCCCAAGGTGTTTCGCTTGATTTGTCTCAGGTGGGGGTTTCCGGTGGTGGACCTCTTTGCCTCTCGTCACAATCACAAACTTCCGGTATTTGTGTCTCTCTCGAAGGAGCCACTGGCTCTTGCGGTGGATGCCATGTCCCTGAACTGGAGGGATCTGGGGTTTCTGTACCTGTTCCCTCCGTTTCCAATGGTAGCCAGAGTGGTGCGCAAGCTGGCCCTGGAGGGCGCATCAGCAATTCTGGTGGCACCAAGGTGGCCAAGACAGGTTTGGTTCGCAGACGTGGTAAGATTGGCAGAGGATCAGTTCGTTCTGCCTCTGCTGCCGGACCTGCTCACCCAGGGTCGGCTACGCTATCCCAATTTACCATCGCTGGCTTTGACGGCGTGGTTGCTGAAACCTCCATCTTGAAGGAGGAAGGTCTTTCTGATGCGGTGATTCGAACTCTTATTAGTGCTAGGAAGCGGTCTTCCTCTACCGTTTACTATAGGACCTGGAGGTCCTATATTGACTGGTGTGAAGGCAGGGCTTTCCCCTGTAGGGAATTTTCTATTTCCAGAATTCTGGAGTTTCTTCAACATGGTCTGGATCTGGGGCTCCAGCTTAGTACTCTGAAGGGGCAGGTTTCTGCCCTGGCGGTGTTCTTTCAAAGGTCCTTTGCGCTTCATCCTTTGGTCAAGACTTTTTTCCAGGGGGTTACGCATGTTCGGCCTCCTAGGAAGCCTTTGGTTCCAGTTTGGGATTTGAACTTGGTGCTTTCTGCTCTTCAGGGTCCTCCGTTTGAGCCCTTGCATGATGTTGCCTTGTCTTCGCTTACGCGGAAGGTGGCTTTTTTGGTAGATATCACTTCTGTTCGGCGTGTCTCTGAGTTGGCAGCTTTGTCCATTCAAGCTCCGTACTTCGAGAGGCATCAGGACAAGGTGGTTTTTCGTTTTAAGCCGGATTTTCTTCCTAAGGTGGTTTCTGCTTTTCATCTAAATCAGGACATTGTTCTGCCCTCTCTGTGTCCTAATCCCAGCAACGACAAGGAGAGGGCTCTGCATTCTTTGGATATGGTTCGCGTTGTGAAGTACTATTTGGTGGTAACGTCTTCCTTTCGTAAGACTGATGCCTTTTTTGTGGTGCCCTCTGGGCCTAGGAAGGGTTTGGCACCCGCCAAGTCTTCCATTAGTAAATGGATTCGTCAGGCCATTGTTGGGGCCTATTCTGCTAAGGGGAAGAGTCCCCCTTTTCGTGTTACTGCTCATTCTACTCGTGCGGTTGGAGCATCCTGGGCCTTCCAGCACCAGGCCTCTGTTGAGCAAGTTTGTAAGGCCGCTACTTGGTCACACTTTTTCCAAGTTTTACAAGGTTGATGTTCGGGCCTCAGCGGATGCTGTTTTTGGCCGCAAAGTTCTGCAAGCTGCAGTGGTTTAAGTTGTGCTTTATTGCCTTGTTTTGGATCCCCGCCCTTTATGGACACTGCTATTGGATGTCCCACATGTTATGGATATCTTGAAGCGGGGTGTGTGACATACTTAGAATAATACCATTTTGTGAATACTCACCTGTAAAATGGGTATTATAAGTATGTCACACACCCCGCTTCACCCCGCCCTTTTCGTATTCTGGATCCTTCATATTGTGAACTTTGCGTTGTTATGACTTATATTTGGCTCTTCCTGGTCCCTTTCCTTACTGCTATCTTTATACTGGGGAATGAGTGGGAGGTCCCAGGTATTTATGGACCGGGAGGGGCTTTCTTTTTCCTATCATCTCTGCAGATCGCCCTCTTCAGGTCGGTATTACCCACATGTTATGGATATCTTGAAGCGGGGTGTGTGACATTCTTATAATACCCATTTTACAGGTGAGTATTCACAAAATGGTATTTTTTATTATGTCCATGCATGTTCAACTATATTGATTCAGTTTATTCACATTGCCTGAATGTCTTGTACTACTTTTTCTTGACTTATTCTAAATAAAGAATATATATAAATTGACCAGACAGTCTGGATCAGTGGGACAGTCTTCCTACTAATGACAGCAAAGTGGGACATTGAAGTGTCCCCAGAGTGCCTTTTAAAGTTGGAGTGTCCCACTGAATTATGTAACATCTTCATTATGCTATTAAAAATAAAATTTCTGAAATTCAAATCCATTTTATTCCATTGTGGCCTGTGACCAGTCACCGCTCTTTAAAGGGTTGAGCACCCCTGTTCTATAACAAGATGATGGATAGGCCAGGAACAGCCTTAGCAATCCTTTTTGGGACCAGATACCACCTGGTCATAAATTTCACATTTGTCTACACTGTTGTAACAGATATAGAGCTTTACAGGACCCCCTTCCAAAACTGAGACCAGTTATTCTCTTCAAAAGATTTATGTAGCTTGGCCTCCCATTTTATAATATAAGTCGTAAGTGCAGTAGAAGAAATTTAAGCTATATAAGTCAATTATAGTTTCCTGAGTCTCTCCGGAATTTTAACCCGGAACAACACTTGGTGTAAGAGCTGGCAACCTAGCTGTTCACAAGGATAAGATGGTATTGTGTTTAACACCATAATGCCTTCTATAGGTAGGTTCAGCATTTTAAATTAAAAACATCATACTGACATCTTTATGCCCTTTACTATCTAACCTGGTAGAATAGCTGCATTCTGTAGCAGTGCTTAGGGCTGTTGAGTATTACTTGTTGACCATAACAAGTTTTTGTAAGACAAGCACCTTTTGTGTGATACAGGCAGCTACTGACAGGACCATCGGCAGCTTCAGGTAGAGGTAACATATTGTTGATCCGCTATGTCTCTATTCTTCTATGTCTAACAGGCATCTGCTTAGCTGTAAACCAAATACCTTTCAGAAAAAAAAAACACTCCCACCTTATATACCAGACAGAGCAAGGATTTCCCTATGCCGCATATCACTGATAAAGTCTCTGTTTCTTCAATTGATTTTTTCCTCTGGTTTGATTGCTGACACTAAATCATCAGTTTTTTTAGAGAATCTAATCCATGCACACCTCCCAGCTCCCCAGGTAATGCAATTGCTGTCTCTCCCTTGCCTCCAGAATTCTTTTTTTTAAATATCATTTTCCTTCATTAGGGCAACGGTAGATGGCACCCTAGGTGCTCAGGAGCCGTGAGACCCCATAACAAGGGGTTGGTGACCCCGGTTTGGGATGCCCCGTCCCTTGGCCCCTACCCTAGCATGGATTCCCCCTCTCCCGGATACCCTTAGAGGGGGGGGGGGGGGCGGGTCCTTATGGATTCATCTTTTTATTATATTGTGTGTGTTGTGCATGTTTACTACTCAGGCTGGCGCCAAAACAAAAACAATGGCGGTTGTAGGCGCCCAAGAGGAGCTTCTCCCCTCAGGTGGGGGGGCGGGGCCTATGGCCCGCCCCCGTGCTGCGGGCGCCGTTTTCAGGTCCCGGCTTCTGGCCGGGAGGGGCCGGGCACGACGCACGAACCGCGACGGCCAGCCCTCCCTCTTCCTCTGCACACTACGCGCCTGCCATCCCCTATTGCCTGGCGTGCGGGACTCCAGGGGGGTGCCGGTCGGGTGAGTGGCCTGTGGCCCATCAGTTTTACTTATTGATTATGCCCCTCCCTGGGGCTGCTGGACAATACCCTGCTATTAACTCTTTGGTCATTTGCTAGCATCTGATTGTGTGTTTGTTTGTGTGTTTCAGGTGGCCCATTGATCCTATTAAAGGGGGATTCTCCCGGTCCTAGGGTCCCTGGTTAAAATTTAGTTGGCTTAAAATTCCTCCCACTCTGGACTTAAAGGGGCATCCCGGGTTGCATTACTGCGTAATTCCCTCTGGGCATTATATATATATATATATAAAAAAATCACCATATGGAGGCTTCCCCGGATCCCTCGGGGCAATCCAGGCTGTGTTTGGGGTGTGGGGTATCCCTTTTGGGGGATTATGTATTTCTTTGTGTACCCTTTGCGCAACGGTCTATTACGCGGCAGACCGGATCTCAGGCGTCTGGTTCTGCTCCACCAGTCTCCTCTCCGTCTTCCCCTCGCTTGACACGTACCCCATGTGATGCGGTCATTAGAGGGGAGTCGCAATCTGAGGTGTGTGCCAGATTAGCCAATCTTGAAAAATTGTTTTCCAGTGCCGTTGCTAAAAAGGCAACGGCAAAGCGAAAACATGTGTATACAGCCACGCAGGCCCTTGATATGGAGGAGTTTGACTCCCTGGATTGGTCTGATTGTTCCCCGCGTGAGGAAGGGGAGCTGTATGAGGAGTCTGAGGGCTCCGATGATCAGCAGTTTGTGGGCGCTGATAACGAGCAGGGCCAGGGGGATTCCTTAGATACCCATAGAGTCCTGACTCATATGTTTTGAGGTCCTGGCTATCTCTCCCCCCGAGGCGGCTCCTCCGCTGAAGGGGGAGTTCTTTGAGGTGACTAACCCGCTCTTGGAATTTCCTTATCAAAAGCATTTTGATGGTATCATTTTCAAGGAATGGGAGAGGCTGACTAGGCTTCCGGGTGTCCCTCCGGGTTGGGACAAAAAATATGCCTTTCCGGCGGACGTGGTGAAGCACTGGTCGTCCCCCCCCCGAAGTGGATGCTCCTGTTTTGGGGTTGTCCAGTTCCTCAATCCTGCATTCTCCGGAGTGCACTACTTTCAAGGATGGTGAGGATAAACGCATTGACCAGATGGTTTGTCATGGTTTTGCCAGTGTTGCGGCCGGTTTGTGCTTCTGCACTTTTATTGGTAGCTGCCAGGTCGGTTGTTAGAGGACCGTTGACCTCTTCCGGGCTTGACCTGGCTAGTGAGGAGTTTGCCGACCTTAAGCGCTGTGAGTTATTTTTGTCCTTTGTGTCGTCCAGGGCGGACAGCGCAAAGGACAAAAATAACTTGGTGATGTGGTGATGTGTAGCAGAGCTTCGGCCTTGCTTGTGGCTATCCGGCGGTCGGTTTGGTTACGCCAGTGGGCGGCTGATTTTGTGTCCAAAAAGTCGCTTACGGGCCTTCCCTTTGTGGGGTTGCGGCTCTTTGGAGAGAGATTGGATTCGATGGCAAAGGGAGGTAAGTTACCTCAGTGTAAAAAGCAGCGTCGCCCCTTTGGGGGGCCGCTTCCTTCTCTCAGTCCTTTCGTGGGGCTAGAGTTGGCAGGGGTTCGGCTTTCCCCTCGTCCAGAGGTGATTCCTGGACTAGGGGCAGGGGTCGGGCCCGTCCAGGACACAGTTGGGGCTCACCCTTGCAGGTGGGGGGACGGCTGCAACTCTTCTCCCGGGTCTTGGTCCAAGAGGTCTCGGACAGGTGGATTCAGGAAGTGGTGTCTTCCGGTTACAAGCTGGAGTTCGAGTTCCGGCCCCCTCCCAGATTCTCCAGTTCTCGGGTGCCGTCAGATCCTCTGGCCGCCCAGGGGCTGCGGGCGGCAGTAGCAAGTCTCTTGGACATGGCTGTCATCTGTCCGGTGCCTCACTCAGACCGGGGCCTGGGCTTCTATTCCAATTTGTTCACGGTGCCCAAGAAAGACGGATCCGTTCGTCCCATTCTGGATCTGAAGTTGCTCAACAGGTTCATTCGTCCCCGGAAGTTCTGTATGGAAACTCTGCGCTCAGCCATCCACTCACTTCGTCAGGGGGACTTCATGACGTCCATAGACATCAAGGATGCTTACCTGCATATTCCAATATTTCCTGCACACCAGAGATTCCTCAGGTTTGTCGTGGACAATCGACATTTTCAGTTTGTGGCTCTTCGTTTGGCCTTACCTCAACTCCAAGGGTTTTTACCAAGGTGTTGGCAGGAGTGATGGCCATCCTCAGAGCCAGGGGTATCTGCATCGTGCCCTATCTGGACGATCTTCTCATCATGGCGTCTTCCCTCAGTCAGGCGCGGCTGGATACCAGGACCGTGGTGTCCACTCTGGAGAGTTTCGGTTGGGTGATCAACTATTCCAAGTCCTGCCTCACTCCCTCCAGGGTGGTGGAGTTCCTGGAAATGTCTCTGGATACTTCTCAGGCCAGGTTGTTCCTCCCCCGAGCCAAGATTCTTCTGATTCAGGAATTGACTCAGCGTCTCCTATCCATCCCCCACCCGTCCATCCGGCTAGGGATGCGACTGGTGGGATTGATGGTGGCATCGTTCCAGGTGGTTCCCTTTGCCCAGTTTCACACGAGGACGCTCCAGCTCCATCTCTTGGTGGCCTGGGACGGGTCCCCGCTGTCATTGGATCAGTCCTTTCTGATGTCCCCTCGGGTGCGGCGTTCCCTTCGGTGGTGGCTGAAGCCAAGCAATCTGACGAGGGGCAGGTCTTTTCTGACCGCTCGTTGGGAGACGGTCACCACGGATGCCAGCCTGTCAGGTTTGGAAGGATCTTCAGTTTCAGGGACTGTGGTGGCCTCAGGAGGCTCACGATCCCATCAATGTTCTGGAGCTGAGAGCCATCAGGTTGGTTCTGGCTCACTTGACTCATCAGTTACGGGGACTACCGGTTCAAGTTCGGTCGGACAATCGGACGGCGGTCGCCTACACCAATCACCAGGACTCACAGCAGGCGTGCCCTCAGGGAAGTGTCTTTGATCCTGGATTGGGCAGAGGGCAATGTCCCATGCATCTCGGCAGTGTACATTCCGGGAGTGGAAAACACAGAGGCGGACTCCCTGAGCAGGGGGTCATCTCGCCGGGGGGAATGGTCGCTCTGCCCCAAGGTGTTTCGGTCGCTTTGCCACCGGTGGGGGACTCCGGAGGTGGACCTCTTTGCCTCTTGTCACAATCACAAGCTTCCGGCATTTGTGTCTCTCTCGTGGGATTCGCTGGCTCTGGCAGCGGATACCATGTCTCTGAACTGGAGGGATCTGTTCCCTCAGTTTCCCATGGTGGGCAAAGTGGTGCGCAAGCTGGCCCTAGAGGGCGCGTCAGCAATCCTGGTGGCTCCAAGGTGGCCGAGACAGGTTTGGTTCGCAGACGTGGTAAGTTTGGCAGAGGATCAGTTAGTTCTGCCCCTTCTGCCGAATCTACTCACTCAGGGTCCACTGCTCTACCCCAATTCACCAACGCTGGATTTGACGGCGTGGTTGCTGAAACCTGCATCTTGAAGGAGGAAGGTCTTTCTGATGCTGTCATTCAGACTCTGGTTAGGGCTAGAAAGAAGTCTTCCTCTGCCATCTACTATAGGATTTGGAGGTCTTATATTGATTGGTGTGAGGTCAGGGCCTTGTCTTGCAGGGCGTTTTCTATCCCTAGGGTCTTGGAATTTCTGCAACATGGTCTGGACCTAGGTTTGCAGCTTAGTACGCGGAAAGGGCATGTTTCTGCCCTGGCGGTTCTCTTTCAAAGGTCTTTTGCTCTTCAACCTCTGGTTAAGACTTTTTTCCAGGGGGTTACGCATGTGCGGCCTCCTAGGAAGCCTTTGCTCCCAGTTTGGGATTTGAACTTGGTTCTTTCTGCCTTGCAGGGTCCTCCTTTTGAACCTTTGCAGGATATTGCGCTTTCTGCGCTTACTCAGAAGGTTGTTTTTCTGGTTGCCATCACTTCTGTTCGGCGTGTTTCGGAGTTGGCGGCCGTGTCCATTAAGGCCTCTTACTTTGAGAGGCATCAGGACAAGGTTGTTTTCCGCTTCAAGCCAGATTTCCTTCCTAAGGTGGTCTCTGCTTTTCACCTTAATCAGGATATTGTTCTTCCCTCCTTGTGTCCTAAGCCTAGCAATTACAAGGAGAGGGTTTTGCATTCTTTTGGATGTGGTTCGCTGTGTGAAGTACTATTTGGTGGCTACTTCCCCTTTTCGTAGGACTGATGCTCTTTTTGTGGTGCCCCCTGGGCCTAGGAAAGGTTTGGCTCCCGCCAAGTCTTCCATTAGTAAATGGATTCGCCAGGCCATTGTTGGGGCCTATCCTGCTAAGGGGAAGATTCCCCCTTTTCGTGTTACTGCTCATTCTACTCGTGCTGTTGGGGCGTCCTGGGCCTTCCAGCACCAGGCTTCTGTTGAGCAGGTTTGTAAGGCTGCTACTTGGTCTTCAGTTCACACTTTTTCCAAGTTTTACGAGGTTGATGTGCGGGCCTCAGCGGATGCTGTTTTTGGCCGCAAAGTTCTGCAAGCTGCAGTGGTTTAAGTTTGTGCCTTGTTGCCTTGTTTTTGGATCCCCGCCCTTTATGGACACTGCTATTGGATGTCCCACATGTAATGAATGGCTTGAAGCGGGGTGTGTGACATACTTAGAATAATACCATTTTGTGAATACTCACCTGTAAAATGGGTATTATAAGTATGGGCTTCACCCTGCCCTTTTGTTTTCTGGATCCTTTATATGGTGAACCTTTGTTAGTTTTTAATTGGCTTTCCTGGTCCCTTTACCTTACTGCTATCTTTATACTGGGGAATGAGTGGGAGGTCCCAGGTATTTATGGGCCGGGAGGGTCTTACCTTTTTTTATTGACATCTCTGCAAGATCGCCATCTACAGGTTAGTATACCCACATGTAATGAATGTCTTGAAGCGGGGTGTGTGACATACTTATACCCATTTTACAGGTGAGTATTCACAAAATTGTATTTTTTTGCACTTGTGTTTTGTAGCTGCTGTGTGGCCAAGTTTTCCTGCTTAAATGTTTTCTGGGTATGTCCATGCCTTTCATCTTCTGACACTACTTTCAACAAATTAAATGCTAACTATCAGATAGAAAAAGTAAACTGTCAGGCAAAGCGCTTTCTCTCCTAGTGTCCTGATCTATACATAAAGTAGAAGTCAAGTGACCGGGTGACCCCCCCAACCCTGCCCTGGCGCTAAGGGGGGGGCACTTCAATAAAGAAAAAATTTATTTCACCCAGGATCCACCCAGGATCCTGCAACGTTCATCCAGCTCCACCATCTTGGATCTGCTTCAAATAGCGTCATTTCTTACTCTATGCGCAGCCCCTGCCCATCCACTTACTTGAATGAGTGGGCATGTGTACATAGAAGGGAAGCCGCTCTGCACGCTGTCGCTGCAGGAGTACTGGGCATTTTCCTGGATCCCAGATGAGGTAAGGAGGGTAAAATGGGTTGCTTGATCACTGGACTTTAAGGGTAAGCTTGTATCCCCAGGTGAATTTTGTCAGAAAAGGTTTATTAACAATAAAATCTGGAAAGAGCTAACATTTAATACAGTCAGTGCATAAGGTTAGCTTGTCCCTATGTTATAGGTGCTTGTCTGCGATCATGCATCCTTTTCAGGTGCCGATAATTGAGGTGATCTAATTATGTGGCCAATCAGGCGGCCAGACTGCATGAATGTGTGTTTGCCATTAGTAGAATCTCTAAACTATGTAATATATGCCTGTTTTTTATTATTCCCCTGGTATTACCCAGGGGAGCTGCTACATATTGGTCTTCTTTTAAATTGTATATTTAACACATTTTTTTATAATTAAGGGAAGAAAAAGAAAGAGCTGCTGGGTGCAGAAAACGTGGACCAAAACCTAAGCGCCTTCTATTGCAGGTATGGACCTCCGGTAAATCTGACTGAAAGAGACGTTACAGCATGCTATGCTCTAAAAAAGGCATGTGAATAAATGATTACCTCTTTTCTCATACATGTACTTGAGCAAACAGACATTACTATAAAGAAAACAAATTACAGTGAAACACAATGGATTTAATTATATATAACATCTGCCCACCTCAGCCTACAGTTAGTCGGACCACTAGAGAAGATGGACAATTATACAGACCTTCAAGGGTTTTATTCCAAGTATGTCACACACCCCGCTTCTAATATTCATGACATATGGGTTATGTCCAGTAGAGGGCGAACTTCTGCAGAGATGACAGGAAAAAAAGAAGCCCCTCCCGGACCTCCCACACATTCCCCAGTATTCTCTGCAGGAGTCGGCAAGCAAGTCAGAAGATGGCTGTCTCTTCCTTGCAGGTAGGCCGGGTTCATACCCGGCCATATTTGTCCCTATTTCTGCCCAGACCTTGTAAATTTAAACCCCTATACCTCCCTGCCTAGGCTGCAGGTCCGGGTGAGGGGAGGATACACCTTATTAGGTGTACTGATAGGAGCCTTGCTCCTCCGTGAGACTCCATTACAGGGGGTAGGCGGCTACCAGGATGGTGACCCTGGTTTGGGATGCCCTGTCCGTTTCCCCACTAGCTTCTATTGTAGTTGGGGACTTCCCCTTCCATTACTCCCTTTCTCGCAATGGGGGGGGGGGGGGGGGGTGTCTTTTCACTTTAGTCTTCTTCCTTGTTTGATGTATGTATGACTGTGTGTAGTGTTTTTACTGTGCCAGTGTTTGCTCTGGCGCTGCCGCGCGCCTGGAGCCTTCGGCTCCGCACTCCGTGGGGAGAGCTTCTTCCCCTCCTGTTGTTCCGGGGAGGGGCCGGGCGCTCGGCGCGCTGGTGGCGGCCCGTCCCCCTCTCTCTCTGGCGCCCTTTGCGGCGCCTGGCATTGGCTGGGAACCGCGTCTATGGGGAAGGGGCGGGGCCAGCTGCGGCACGCGATCCGCGCTGGTCTGGCCCATCTTCTCCCTCTGTGGTCTGCACTGGCTGGACGGAGGCGCCATTACGGATTTGTGAGTGCCCCGAGGGGCTACCCTTTTGTCCTTTACTTGCTCAATCGTATAGTGTGCACATTGTCTAATGCGGCTGCTGCCATTATATTACAGTCTCGGTACACAGTGTTTTTTATCATTTTTCTGTCTGTAAGCATGTTTGTTATTGAAAGTGTGCCTTGCTTACGGGGTTCCCCTCTCCCTCTTATGCCTTTCAGAAGGACCCTGCTTAGTTGAAAGGGGGTTCTCCCGGTCCTAGGGTCCCTTGGAAAAATTGGGGGCAATATTATTAATTTTATTAATATTATTGATATTATTTTTATCATTGTAAAAATCCTCCCACTAACAGACTTAAGGGGCATCCCGGGTAGCTTCTAGTGTCATTCCCTCTGGTCATTGCGACTACCATAAAGATCACCATATGGAGGCTTCCCAGGATACCGGGCTCGGGCTCCCTCGAGACAAACCCGGCAGTGTGTGGGTTGTAGGGTATCCCTTACGGGGGATAATGTACTGATTTGCATACCATGTGCTCAGCAGGCCATAACGCGGCAGTCGGGGTCCCAGGTGTCTGGGTCCGAGCCTCCGGCCTCATCTCCTACCCCACCTCGCCTTATCCGCATCCCAAGTGACACTATCATTGGCGGGGAGTCGCAATCTGATGTATGTACTAGATTGGCCAACATCGAGAAATTGATTTCTAGCTCTGCGGCCAGAAAGGCCCCAGCTAAGAGAAGACATCTGGATTTTGATGACTATGATTCCCTTGACTGGTCTGATTATTCCCCGCTTGAGGAGGGGAATTGTTTGCTGAATCTGATGCTGAGGATCAGCAGTTTTTTGATGCTGATACTGGGCAGGCGCAGGGGGGATGCCGTTGATACCCCCAAAGTCCTGGCCCATTTATTTGAGGTGCTAGATATTTCTCTTCCAGCGGAGTCTCCTCCGCAGAAAGGGGAATTCTTTGGGACTTCTAAGCCTTGCTTGGAGTTCCCAATTCAGAATCATTTTAAAAGCATGATTCTTAAGGAATGGGAGAGACCTAGCCGGCTCCCCGGTGTTCCTCAGGGATGGGATAGGAAGTATCCCTTTCTGGTGGATGCGGTGAAGCACTGGTCGTCCCCTCCCGAGGTCGATGCGCCCGTTCTGGGATTGTCCAACACCTCTGTTGTACATTCTCCAGACGCCACCACTCTTAAAGATGGTGAGGACAAGCGAATTGTCCAAATGGCCTGCCATGCCTTCGCTAGTGTGGGTTCAGCCTCGCGGCCTGTTTGTGCATCTGCGCTCACGGCTGTGGCTACCAGGTCTGTGGTTAGGGACCTGTTGAGTGGTTCCCAGCTTAACCCGGCCAGTGATGAATTCACAGCCCTTAAGCGGTGTGAATTGTTCATGTCTTTTGTTTTATCCGCCTTGGATGACACAATATGCATGTGTAGTAGAACCTCGCCGTTGCTAGTGGCTATTCGCCGATCGGTCTGGTTGCGCCAATGGGCGGCTGACATTGCGGCTAAGAAATCACTTACAGGGCTACCCTTCCTGGGTATGCTGCTGTTTGGAGATAAGTTGGATTCAGTGGCAAAAGGGGGAAAGTTACCACAACGTAAGAAGCAGCGTCGCTCCTTTCGGGGGGCATGCTCCTTTAATCCTTCCTTTCGCTGTGCCAGAGCAGGCAGAGGTTTTGCCTACTCTACCTTCAGAGGTGATTCCTGGAACAGAGGCAGAGGACGTGCTCGTCCTGGACCTGCCTGGGGTTCCAAGCCCAAGCCCGCTGCCAAGCCAGCTCAGCAATGAGGGAGCGCCCTCACCCTTGTGGGTGGGGGGACGGCTGCGACACTTCTTCCAGGTTTGGGCCCTGGAGGTCACAGACAAATGGATCTTGGAAGTGGTCTCTTTCGGGTACAAACTGGAGTTCGAGTACCGGCCTCCTCACAGATTCCTCAGATCTTGGGTGCCCTCGGATCCCGGGGCTGCGCAGGGGCTCCTGTGGGCAGTAAAAAATCTTCTGGACATGGAGGTCATATGCCCGGTGCCTTTCTCGGAGAGAGGCTGGGGCTATTATTCCAACCTCTTCACGGTTCCCAAAAAGGATGGATCCATAAGACCCATTTTGGATCTGAAGCTTCTCAACAGGTTCATTCGAACCAAGAAGTTCCGCATGGAGACTTTGCACTCAGCCATCCTTTCTGTTCGTCAGGGGGATTTCATGACGTCCATAGACATCAAGGATGCTTGCCTTCATGTGCCTATCTTCCCAGCACACCAGAGATTTCTCAGGTTTGTGGTGGGAGATCAGCATTTTCAGTTTGTTGCCCTCCCTTTCGGGCTGACCTCGGCACCAAGGGTGTTCACCAAGGTGCTGGCGGGCATAATGGCCCTCCTCAGTGCCCAGGGCATTCGCATTGTGCCGTATCTGGACGACATCCTCATTACGGCATCCTCTCTCAGGCAGGTGGAGCTAGACACTAGGACGGTGGTGACAACGCTGGAGAGGTTTGGCTGGGTGATCAACCATCCCAAGTCTTCTCTATCCCCGTCAAGGGGGATTTCGTTTCTGGGCATGAATCTGGATACCGTTCAGACCAGGGTGTTCCTACCTCAGTCGAAGGTGCAGATGGTTCAAGATCTGATACGTCTTCTCCTGTCCAACCCTCACCCATCTATCCGGCTAGGGATGAGACTGGTGGGATTGATGGTGGCTTCCTTCGAGGCAGTTCCCTTTGCTCAGTTCCACATGAGGTCGCTTCAGCTCCATTTACTGTTGGCTTGGGACAGACGTCCGCTGTCATTGGATCAGTCATTTCTGATGTCTCCCCTGGTTCGGCAGTCTCTTCAGTGGTGGCTGGAACCAAGGAATCTTCTGAGGGGCAGGTCTTTTCTGACCCCTTGTTGGGAGAAGGTCACCACGGATGCCAGCCTGTCGGGCTGTGGGGGTTTCTGGAAGGAACATCAGTTCCAGGGGCTGTGGGGTCCTCGGGAGGCCCACACCCCCATCAATGTCTTGGAGCTGAGAGCTATTCGGTTGGTGCTGTCACGCTTGACGCATCACCTCCAGGGTCTACCGGTTCAGGTTCGATCAGACAATTGGACTGCGGTCGCTTACATCAATCACCAAGGAGGGACTCGCAGCAGGAGTGCCCTCAGGAAAGTTTCTCTGATTCTTGCATGGGCGGAGAGCAATGTCCCATGCATTTCAGCGATGTACATTCCGGGTGTGGAGAACACGGAGGTGGACTCCCTGAGCAGGGGATTCTCTCGCCGAGGAGAATGGTAGCTCAACCACAATGTGTTCCGGTCCCTATGTCACAAGTGGGGGATTCCGGAGGTGGATGTTTTTGCCTCAAGTCACAATCACAAGCTTCCGACATTTGTGTCTCTGTCTCAGGATCCTCTGGCCCTGGCAGTGGACGCCTTGTCTCTTGCCTGGAGGGATCTGGGGTTTCTGTACCTGTTTCCCCCCTTCTCCATGGTGGGCAAAGTGGTGCGCAAGCTGGCTCTAGAGGGTGTGCCAGCAATTCTGGTGGCCCCGAGGTGGCCAAGACAGGTTTGGTTCGCAGACGTCGTGCGGCTGGCGGTAGATCAGTACAGGTTGCCCCTGTTCCCAGATCTGATCACTCAAGGTCAACTTTGTTACCACAATTTACAAACGCTGGTTTTGACGGCATGGCTGCTGAAACCTCCATCTTAAAGGAGGAAGGTTTGTCTGATGCTGTGATTTAGACATTTGTTAGAGCTAGGAAGAGTTCTTCCTCTAACATCTACTACAGGACTTGGAGGTCCTATATTGACTGGTGTGAGGCTAGGACATTGCCTTGCAGCATTCCTTGGTTAGGACTTTTTTCCAGGGGGTCACTCATGTGCGGCCCCCTAGAAAGCCCTTGTTGCCCGTTTGGGATTTGAATTTGGTTCTGTCGGCCCTCCAGGGGCCTCCCTTTGAGCCGATGCAGGATGTGGCACTTTCTATGCTTACACAAAAGATTGCCATTTTGGTGGCTATTACCTCTGTTCGACGTGTCTGAGTTGGCGGCTCTTTCTATTCAAGCCCCTTAGTTTGAGAGACACCAGGACTAGGTGGTTTATCGTTTTAAGCCAGATTTCCTTCCTAAGGGGGTTTCTGCCTTCCATCTCAATCAGGATGTGGTTCTCCCTTCCTTGTGTCCTAGGCCTAGCAATGACAAGGAGAGGGTCCTGCATTCTTTGGATGTGGTTCGTTGTGTGAAGTACTATTTGGTGGTTACTTCTTCCTTTCGTAAGATGGACGCCTTGTTCGTGGTGCCCTCCGGGCCCCGGAAAGGTTTGGCGCCTGCCAAGTCTACCATTAGTAAATGGATATGTCAGGCCATTGTTGGGGCCTATTCTGCCAAGGGGAGGGTTCCCCCTTTTCAGATCACCACTCATTCTACTTGTGCTGTTGGTGCGTCCTGGGCTTTTCAGCTCCAGGCTTCTGTTGAACAAGTTTGTAAGGCTGCTACTTGGTCTTCTGTTCATACTTTTTCCAAGTTTTATAAGGTTGATGTGCGGGCCACAGCGGATGCTGTTTTTGGCCGCAAGGTTCTGCAAGCTGCAGTGGTTTAAATTTGTGCATTATTGCCTTTTTTGGCATCCCCACCCATGTTGGACAGTGCTATTGGATGTCCCATATGTCATGAATATTGGAAGCGGGGTGTGTGACATACTTGGAATAATACCATTTTGTGATTACTCACCTGTAAAATGGGTATTATAAGTATGTCACACACCCCGCTTCATCCCACCCTTATTGCATTCTGGATCCTTTATATGGTGAACCTTTTATTGTTAAATTTTCCTGGTCCCCTTACTGCTTTCCTATGTGTGGGGAATGTGTGGGAGGTCCCAGGTATTTATGGACCGGGAGGGGCTTCTTTTTTTTCCTGTCATCTCTGCAGAAGTTTGCCCTCTACTGGACATAACCCATATGTCATGAATATTGGAAGCGGGGTGTGTGACATACTTATAATACCCATTTTTCAGGTGAGTAATCACAAAATTGTATTTTTCCCTTTTATTTTCACCTTTTTTAGTTGGGTTGGACTGTGACTGACACACTCCCCCCCCCCCCCCCCCCAGTTAATAGGGTGGCCTGGAAAGGATGTCTTTCATTGTGTTTTTGTTTTATATTTTCCAAATTTTTTTTATTCTCTACATTTTAGATAAAGAGGAGATTCTGCTATCTTCCCCCAGCCATAAATGGTGCAGGGCTTTATTGGAGCTGTAATAGAACCAGTATCACGTGCCTGCCGATGGTCCTGGATGTGGAGGTGGCTTCTCTTGTGTCTCAAGGATCCCTCGGAAGTGGCACAGGGTCTCTCAGGCACAGAGTAACAGGAGGGCTTATAAGCTGAAGGTGCACGATTCAGATGCTTATGGCTGACAGCTGGCTCCTCCCATAGTGGCCATGTCGATGGTGTAGAGCGTAGCCCAAGGACAGTCAAAAGGAAGGTAGACAGGGACGTCTAATCCCAGGCGGGAAAATCACAAACAGAAAGTTCCATCTGGAATGTGTAAGATCCAATAAGTGTAGTCAAGTCCATTCGGGGGTTTGGCAATGTGTAGACAAATCCAATGCACATAGTCAAAGTCCCGTCTGGTAGTAACGTTTTAGCAGGTCCAAAATGTAGTCAAAGTCCAGTCCAATTCAATGGAAAAACAGATCCAATACGTTGTAGTCCAATCTGGCAATGAGAAAACAGATCCAATGCATGGTCAATGTTCAGTCCGGGATAGCAACAAGGGGTAATCCAGAACCATGGTTAAAATTCAGTGCAGGTCAACAAGTGGAAGTAACGTGCATAATCCAGGGAGGAGGAGAGTCGAATGTCAAGGAACAAATCTGTGTCAGCAACTAGAACAGGCAGGTTTTGCAAGAACTGAGGCTAGAGCTGAAGACCAGGTAGCAAAGTGCGTGTGGCTTAAAGTGGACCAACACCCAGGATTTTCACTATCCTGGGTGTTGGTCCACTTCCGCGGGGCACCCCACAAACGGCCGGTGCGGGTGCGCGCCCTGCTAGAGGGATGCGCGAGAGGCGGCGCGCGCATGCGCCTTTGGAACAAGGAACAGGTAGGATTTGCGGGCGTCCTGGGGGGTTTCACACAGCGGGGCACCCCCGATCGGGATGCCCCGCAGGCAGGATGCTGATCGGCCCGGGAATCTTATAGATTCCCAGGCCGGTCAGCGGTGGGTGTTAGTCCACTTTAAGGGCTTAAGTAGCTGGCCTTCCCCTAAACAGGTAATTCCTTCTCTGTCTGTGATCACCTTGACATTTACTTAGAGGACAAACTTTTAAATTCCAAGAAATGTGTTTTTGATGCTATGTACTATCCCAACACACACACACACACACACACACACACACACACACACACACACACACAACATTTAGACTGGTCCTACTGGACAGAGGTCTTTTCAGTAGGCTTCTTGCATGTGTCCAGACTGATATACTTTATTTATTATGATTTAGAATCAGGACAGGAGCAAGGCACCTTGGGGCTTTGGTATAACCTTGATACCTGATTGTGGTCCCCTCTGTACAGCAGAGAGGAAACATAGGGTCTACAGTTTGGGTCACAGTTCATTCTAAAAGGGTGGTGGGTTTTTCCATAATGATAATAATGTGCACTTCTAACACATTTTGTCTGGTTGTTAGCCAATGTCATTTGTTGACACCTATTACTACGCTAAGCAGTTCCAGTTAGTTATACTGTCATGCAGTTTGTTTTGTTGCAATAATTGCAGACAGCTTATTGTTAAAGCTTCCAGTTCATGTGTTGGGGTTGCTTTGGAACATCTATTAAAGTGAACCTCCATTCATGTTTAGTAATTTGCTTCTCTAAAGCTCCCCTTTGACAAACAGTGGCATATGCTGTTTCAGAGGGTTTACCTCAATGGCGATGTTGTGGAGTATCGTGAAGATTCTGCCCTTGTGAACTGTGTGGGAGCAGCCATCTTGATACACAGCTGACAGCCCTGCTTACACATGAGCATAAGTTGTTTCTCTGCACAAGGCATGTTGTCAGCAGCTTCAAGATATCAAGATGGCCGCTCCCACGCAGTTCACAAGGGCAGAATCTTCACTCTACTCCACAACATCATATCAGCCACAGAGCATTGAGTTGTTTACAATGTTTTACGAGCTTTCTGAGCAGTGCTGAGTCACTACATGATTGCTTGACTTTACGTATGGCTAGAAATAAAGCAATTCTGTTAGTACTCACCTGTAGAATTGTTTTTGTTCTTGCATGGCACGGCCTGCTTTGGGATTCATAACAGTTGGGTTATTCCGCCACAAGTTGGCGCAGGGGTACTGCAGAAAGCTGTGGCATCTCCCGGCCCCCTATAAAAACGGGATTAACCATAGAGTTCCCAGCGTAGACAAGCAGTGAGACATGAAGCCGGGAGAGAATAAATGTAAAAAATTTAAAAAAGGGTAAAAAAAAACCCAATTAACTTGGAACAATCACCATAAAGAGGCAACCAAGAATAACGACAACAAGGTTGGGTCGAAGCAGGCCGTGCCATGCAAGAACAAAAACAATTCTACAGGTGAGTACTCACAGAATTGCTTTTTTCTTTATTGCATGGCACGGCCTGCTTCGGTATTCATAACATTTGGGACATCCAAAAGCAGTGTCCAAAAGTAGGGTGGGATCCCCAATGAGTAACAGCCGGAAGTTCAAGTCACTACCGCCTGAAGCACCTTGCGGCCAAAAGCAGCATCCGCTGAGGCCTTAACATCAACCTTGTAAAACTATGAACGGACTTGTTCAACAGAAGCTTGGTGCTGAAAAGCCCAAGAAGCACCAATAGCACAAGTGGAATGAGCAGTAATTCTAAAGGGAGGTTCCTTCCCCTTAGCAGAATAGGCTTGAACCACTGCCTGACGGATCAACTTGCTGGTAGTGGATTTAGCCGGAGACAAACCCTTCTTAGGTCCAGAAGTGAGAACAAAAAGAGCATCAGATTTCATGAAAGGCTCAGTAGCGACCAAGGCAATGTAAGCATGCCAGACCCTGTAATATAGATAAAGGACGAGGACTTCTTCCTAGCCCAAATCATGGTATCCACAACAGAGGCAGGCAATCCCTTCTCTATCAAGATGTAGGTTTCAGCAGCCAAGCCGTTAAAGCCAGCATTTGTAAATTGGGATGGCGTAGCTGTCCCTGAGTGAGAAGATCTGGATCCCTGGGCAAGATGTACTGGTCTACTGCCAACTGCAGGACATCTGCGAACCACACCCTTCTTGGCCAACGGGGGGCCACCAGGATGGCTGACACCCCCTCCTGTGCCATCTTGCGCATGACCCTGCCCAGTAGAGGGAACGGAGGGAACACATAGGGAAGCCGAAACTCCGTCCAAAGGCATTGCCAGTGCATCCGTGGCGAAGACCAGAGGATCCTGTGACAGGGAGACAAACCTAGGAAGTTTGTGATTGTGACGGGGCGCAAACAGGTCCACATCCGTCTGACCCCAGCGGTGACACAGGGAGAGAAACACCTGGAAGTTGAGGGACCATTCCCCTAGACGAGACGTCCCCCCCAGACCTCACCAAGGACAGGGACAGAGAAGACTTGGGATAGTTGATCACCCAGTCGAAGGATTCTAGAGTGGATGTCACCATCTGAGTGTCCTGCTCAGCCTGAGGAAAGGACTTGTCCACAATCAGGATGTCGTCCAGGTAAGGAATGATGCATATGCCCTGGTTCCTTAGCAGAGCCATCACCC
Source organism: Gastrophryne carolinensis (assembly GCA_027917425.1). Classification (NCBI taxonomy): domain Eukaryota; kingdom Metazoa; phylum Chordata; class Amphibia; order Anura; family Microhylidae; genus Gastrophryne; species Gastrophryne carolinensis. Next base: position 336,860,942 of record CM051235.1, on the reverse strand, counting down.
CCGCCAGTACCTTGGTGAACACCTGAGGCGCCGATGTGATACCGAAGGGTAGAGCCACAAACTGGTAATGCTGATCCTGCAGCTCGAACCTTAGAAATCTCTGTTGACCTGGGAAGATAGGCACATGAAGATACGCATCTTTGATGTCCACAGTGGTCATGAAGTCGCCCGGACGAAGGGTACTGACAGCAAAGCGTAGCGTCTCCATACGAAAATGCTTGAATCTGACAAATTTGTTGAGGCACTTCAGGTCCAGAATGGGCCTCAGAGAGCCGTCCTTTTTGGGGACCGTGAAAAGATTGGAATAGTACCCCTGACCCCGTTCTTGATGGGGCACCTGACAAATGACTCCTGACTCAACAGGTATTGAACCGCCAGAAGCAACCCTTGAGCAGACAGGGGGTTTAAAGACATCCGGGATCTGATGAATCTTGGGGGCGGCCAGGCTGCAAACTCTATCTTGTAACCAGAGGACACTACTTCCTGAATCCACCGGTCTGAGACATGAAGCCTCCAGACGTGAGCAAAGAGCCGAAGCTGTCCCCCCACCCAGATGGGTGAGGGCGCCCCTTCATGCCTGATGGGGCTTGGGAGAGGGTTTGGGCTTGGAACTCCAGGAGAGACCGGGCAACCATGGGATCTGCCACGGCCCCAAGAATCTCTGCGGCCACTAGAGAGGAGGGAGCCACGGCCTCCTCTGGGAGCACGAAAGGAAGGGAGGGGGACGGAGGACCCCCGAAAGGGCCTAGACTGCCTCCTACACTGAGGTAGCCTGCCATCCTTGGCTAGAACATCAAGACGCTCCCCAAATAGCCGCAGCCCCGCGAAGGGGAGTCCAGTGAGAGCTTTCTTAGCAGCAGCGTTAGCTGGCCACTGACGTAACCAGAGCAGCGCATATCCACCAAGAGCGCAGAGGCCCTACCGCTCAGCCCCACAGCATCATCCATAGCAGTAAGAATAAAGGCCACAAAATCAGAGCAAACCAAGAGAGTCCTATACTCCCCCCCCCCCCCCCCCCACCCCAGCTACGATCCGTAGCGCCATCAATGAGACGCTTGAGCAGTTTCTTAAGGGCAATAGCTGTAATGGCAGCCGCACAGGCCGGGCGCAATCCAGCCCCCACACAGGTAAAGGCATGGCAGGCCAACTGATCCATGCGCCGGTCCTCACTGTCCCTCAGAGTGGTAGTGTCATGTGAGCGCAAGTATTGGACAAGCCTAGCACGGGAGCGTCCACTTCAGGGGGAAATGACCACCTCTTAACAAGATCAGCAGGAAAGAGATACCTCTTATCCAAACCCTTGGGCACAGCAGGCAGCCTGTTAGGACGTTCCCATTCTTTAAGCACCATAGTGGTGAAATGTCACTGCTCAGGGAACTCCAGACGCTGTTTACTAGGACGAAACAGCTCACCCTGTTTCCTTTTAGCCTCCACAGGGGAAGCAATGTGTAAAATTTCAAAATGTGAGACAGCAAATTATCGGTGTCCACAGGATACCATGACTCCTCCCCAGATTCAGGATCACTATCACAACCCTCCTGCTGGTCCCCAGAGGAGTCAGAATCCTGGTGCAGTTCCCCTTCCTCTAAGCAATAACGTCCAGTAGTGACATCAAATTCCTCATACTCCTCTGTATAGCGTGAGGGAGTGGAAGTCAGGTGCCGCTTCTTGCCAGAGGCCTTCCTAGGAATAGGCCCAGCAAGCTGCTTCTCAATGTTGGCGACACGAAGTGCCAGATCAGACTGTGACCCCCTGCTAGCATCCCCCTCACTGGGAGCTAATTGCAACAGTGGGGGGGTAGGTGATGCCGAAGGGGGTGCAGAGCTGGGAAGCGATGCAGGCAAACCAAGCTGGAGCGCAAGGACACTTTGAGCACACGGCACGCACACCGTGACATCGTTGCTGATAGGGGATACCCTGCACATGGAACACAGCCGGGATTGCCCCGAAGGACCCCTGAGCACGCTATCCCCAGAAGCCTGCATATGGTGATTAACACAGGCGCAATAGGCCAGCGCTGGGTAAAGGCTAATACAAAAGCCACCCGGGATGCCCTCAGCTAAGGAAAAATGGGTGGGGGGATGAGGGGGAGGAAGGAGTAGAGCCGGGAGAAACCACAACCCACTGGTATCCCGCCTGAAAGACATAAGTAAAAACGACACATGAGCATCCCACAGCACATGCCCCACGAGACCAATAAAATTAAAACCCCAAGGGGGACTCACGGACCAAGGACACCGCAGGGTCACCAAGGCACAGACCGCAGGATGAAGCGACACAGGAGGAAAAAGCGCTGCAGCACGGAAGGGAGAAATCCAGACGCGCAGCTAATCCAAAATGGCGCCGGCTGAAGTACCTCAAGGGGCGGGCCACGGGGGGAAGACGCGATACGCATCATCCCCCGGCCCCACCCTCCCACCCCCGAAGAGCGCGAAAACGGCACCCAAGTGACCCCGCCAGCGCCATGACAAAGCAAAAACGCAACAGGCTATAGCACCCACAGCCGCAGAGCGCATTACAAAACGGTGCAGCGGGCGAAAAAACACACTGTAAACGGCCAAAACACCACAAGTAAAACCACTCGCCTCTGACACCCCCGCCCCCCCCCCCCCCCAAAGTCAGAGAGGGGGGAGGAGAGAGAGACGAGAAGGCAGCGGCGAGTATCCAGGCCAGAAGGGGGGGGGGGTCCCCTGAAGGAAAAGAAGGGGACACAGTCCCCAATACACTTACCCCCTCAGAAGCCAGAACAGGAACTCCGCATCCCCAGAAGGCTCACCATAAAGCCTATGGCCGGCTACCCTTTGTGTAACAGGGTCTGCGGCTTGGAGCAGCGCTCCAGGAGCACTTGACCCTAGTGCTCTTCTACCCTCACCCGATCTGTCAGCCAAGGCTGGAGGCAGTGAGGGTACAGAAACGGGGGGAAATAGACTTGCAGGGCCGCAGGCTTTGTTGCCTCGCTCACCTGCGCAAGAGAGAGAGCCATCTTCTAACTTTGCAGTTCCACTGCAGAGGAAACACTGGGAACTCTATGGTTAATCCCGTTTTTACAGGGGGCCGGGAGATGCCACAGCTTTCTGCAGTACCACTGCGCCACCTTGTGGCGGAATAACCCAACTGTTATGAATACCGAAGCAGGCCGTGCCATGCAATAAAGAAAAAAGCATCACACTATGATTTATGGTAATTTTGACTGTGGGACAAGGTTTTTCAGAATCAGGGCTGTTAAAATTGCAAAATGGACGCCATTCCACAGCATCCCCATTAGGTTAAGTTCTCTCAAATAGCTTGCATCATAGATCGCTGAAAGGGGGGCTGGAGGTCCACTTTAAGTGAATGTTTCCCAAAGTAAATGACAGAGAAAATAGGATTTTTTAGTGTGCTTACTGTATTATTGATTTCTTACTATATCCTCTTAGGGGCTAAGTGTAACTGATTAGCAGAGCATGGTGGGACTACATCCTCATGTGAATATCAAGCGATTTTGTGTTGAGCACACTAAAATCCTCTTAATGCCAATGGATGTTTAAGAAGGTTAATGAATGTTGGCTGGTTAAAATAAATACTTTTTTGTAATGCTATCTTTTTAACTGGCCTCTGGCAATTATTTGTGTTGTGTTTTTCTGGTCCACAGAGGCTGTATGGTATGGATCTTCGTAGTGCACACAAATCAAAAGAAAGAAATCTCTGCTTTTCTCTGTCTAGAAGATTCAGCAGTGGGCTGGGTACTAAGCCGACGGCTGCTACCTCAGTTCCAGAAAAATCCAAATCATTGCAGTTTCCACTCAGTAAGCAGCGCAAGGGACGGAAGTTTCTGTGCCTTTCTCGCAAGAAGTTTTTGCGGGTGTCCACCTATGAGCCTCTGAGCCGTAGGTCAGAGTTTTTTGCCAAGGAGGAGGAAAAGGCAGACCCGCCATCCATTGCTGACTGGTCGGAAGAGAAATCTACTGAAGAGGACAAGCATGCAGAAGACAAAGATATTCATGCAGATGACAATAAAGGTAAACTAAATATATTTTTTATATATAGAAAAGTTGTATTGTAAAATAAATGTTCATTATATTTTTTAAGTTTAGTTGTATTTAAGCAAACTTCATCCATTTATATATTAAACATCAGGGTCTTTAGACAGTCATAGACAGATGGCGTGTGTTGCACTGAACCATATTAAGAGCCCTGAGCTTGTGTGCAAGGGGTTAAAATAAGTTTAGAACGAGAGCACGGAAACAAGAGCACCACCCCATCGCAGGGAGTGGAGCGGCCAGTCCACCTTTTCTAGTAGTTTTAGAAGTTTCATGGATTAAAAGAGACTGTAAACCCAACAGAAATAATAAGGCAGCAAGCAGCTCACCTGATCCTGTCCTATGTGCATCTCCATTTACTGCAGCATCGTGTAGAAGCCACTGTAGGGCTAAAAAGTTTGCCCGACTTTCAATTTCAGTTTTTCCAGGACCATGAAAAAAAATGTTCTACCAGCCACCCTGTTTCTGGGTGCTCTTAGCATGAGCAAGCCTGGCAAACCACAGGGGTCCTGCATCTGTCTGTGACCACAGCAAAGCATGATCATGACTCCCAAAGCTGCAATGCAACATGCTATTTCTAGCTAAGCTACGACCTTAAAATTTAAGAAAAGAAAACGTCTTTGCCTAGATTACATAAGGTATTTACATATAATCAGAGATTTTGTGATTCTTTAATATGACTTATTTTATACTGTTCCCAATGTGGGAGAAGAAGGGAGAAAGTTAGTGTGTTCCTGGACAAGGATTTCAATATCTTTGATTATTTCTAGGAATGGTAATTTTTTGCTTATCATTTACTGCACTTACAGTACTTGGAATTTAAAGGTAAAGTCCCTGTCCAGGCACACACTACTACTACCTTCTCCCCTCTAGGAACATTGTAAAGTGAGCCATTTCAAAGCATCTCAAAATCTCTAATTATCTGTAAATACCTAATGTATTCTAAGCAAAACTGCTTTCTTTGCTTCAATTTATAGCTCATCGCTGAGTTGTGAAGTGTGTGTCATGGCAGCCTTTTAAGTTATGAGCATGATTTACTGTGGTCAAAGCCAGCTTTAGGACCACTGGAACTACCCATGCTCAGTTGCACGAAACCACCAAGGGACAGAGTGGCTATTAGACCACTATTCTAAGTATACAGCACGTCCTGTTCCAGAAGATATTCCTTACTCTTGGGTTATACATCCAGTAGATGGCGCTGGACTGCAGACAGAAAAGTGGCTCCTCCCGGCCCCATATATACCAGGGACCTCCCACAAAATCCCCAGTTCTTCTCTGCAGTCCTGGCTGCGATGACTAGAAGATGGCTCTCTCTACTCGCAGGTGAGCAGGGCTTATTAGCCTGCGGCCCTGTAGGACTATTCCCACCCGTTCCTGTCCTCTGCCTCCCAGCTTAGGCTGCGCTGGTCGGGTGATGGTAGGCAGAACCGATGCCAGGTGCTAAGGAGCGCTGCTCCTACCGCAGTCCCCCCCAAGGGTAGGCGGCGTAGGCCCGTGGTGAGCCTTATGGGATGCCCATCCCGCGCCCGTATGCCTTTCGCCCCCTGTCCCCTCAATTAGGCTCCTTTTAGGTGGTCCGCTGCTTCCCCTTCGCTCGGGGGGGGGGGGGGTGGTGTATGTATATTAATATGTGTTTTCATGTTTTGCTTTTGCACTGCTTTGTATTATATGCCGCCGCTGCCGCACGCTTGTACTTCGCTCTGCGGACGGCGACGACATCGCCTCAGGCGCTGCTGCGCCGTCATTGGCTGGCCTTGTCACGGGGGCGCGTTTTCGCACTCTTCGGGGGGGGGGGGGGGGCGCGGAGAAGTGATGCGGAAAACGTCATCCGCAAGGCCCGCCCGAAAACGCGCCCCCGTGACAAGGTCAGCCAATGATGGCGCAGCAGCGCCTGAGGCGATGCCGTCGCCGTCCGCGTAGTGGAGTACCAGCAAGGTATATGCAGGCGCCATTTTGGAGCTCCTGTGCTGCATGTCTGGCGTCTCCCTTTCGCGGTCCGTAAGTGCCCCTGCGGGCTGGCTTTTACTTGTACTTTCATTGTATTATGCTTACGAGATCTTTGCTTTGTCTTACAGGCGGGTCAAACTTTTAGTGGTTTCTCCCGGTCCTATTCCCTTTTAGCGTTTACCCCTTATTGGCGGGCTTTTTGTATTGTATATCTCCCACTTCCCTAGGGGGCTATTGGGGCATCCCGGGTAGCCTTATTGGCGTCAATCCCGACTTCGCCTATTGTGCCACAATAATCACCATATGGAGGCTTCTCAGGATAATGTGCTCGGGGTTCCTTCGGGACAAGCCTGGCTGTGTGTGGCGTGTGGGGTATCCCCTATAAGTGATGATGTCAGTGTGTGTGTACCCTGTGCCCAGCAGACGCTTGCGCTGCAGTCTGGGTTACTGGTGGCTGGGCCTGTGCCCCCTCGGCTTCGCCTACCCCCCCACGCTTACATCTGACTCCTAGTGAGGTGCATACCAGTGGGGAGTCTCAACCTGATTTGGCTGCTCGGGTGGCCAGCATTGAGAGACATATTGCTGGCTCTGGCCCGCGTAAGGCTTCTGCTAAGAAGGGGCATTTATCACCTGGTGTTTCCCTCTTTCCTATGGAGGCTGAGGAATTTTTTGACGTTACTGGTTATACCCCCCTGGAAGAGGGGGAATTATTTTCTTATTCAGAATCATCTAAGGAACAATCTAGGGTGTATGGTGCCGATTCTGGGTCTGACCCATGGGCTTCAGATAATACTGACAGGCTTTTAGCTCACATTCTTTAAGTACTCTGTATCTCTCCTCCTGCTGTGGCTCCGCGGCAGCAGGGGGAGCTGTTTCATACTGTTAAACCACGCTTGGAGTTTCCTGAACAAACTCATTTTAATAATCTGATGCTCAAGGAGTGGGAACGGCCTAGCCGGCTCCCCGGGGTGCCAAAGAGTTGGGATAAGCAGTATCCCTTTCCTGCTGAAATGGTTAAACGGTGGTCATGTCCTCCCGAGGTGGATGCACCAGTTCTGGGGTTGTCCAACACATCCGTCATGCATTCCCCTGACTCTACTACACCGAGGGATGGGGAGGAGAGGCGCATTGATCAGCTGGCTTGCCATGCCTTTCCTGTGTGGGGACCACGCTGCGTACGGTCTGTGCTTCTGCCATTACGGCTGTTGCTATTAAAAACCTGCTCAGGGGTCTCTTAGATGGGGCCCCTGATGATGCAGGTAGTGAAGAGTATAGAGCTCTTCTGCATTGTGAGGAATTTGTTGCATATGTTCTCTCTGCATTGGATGATACCATTAGAATGTGTGGCAGGGCTTCTGCCTTGTTGGTGGCGATACGCCGCTCGATCTGGCTGTGCCAGTGGGCAGCTGACAACGCTGCTAAAAAGGCTCTCACTGGGTTTCCCTTCAAGGGGCTGTGCCTCTTTGGGGAACGTCTGGACTTGTTTGCTAAGGGAGGCAAGTTACCTCAGCGTAGAAGGCAGCCCCGGTCCTTTCGGGGTTCAGGTGCCTTTTCTCCTTCCTTCAGGGGCTCCAAAATTGGACGGGGAGCTTCCTTTGCTGGAGCCCGTGGAGATTTTTGGGGCAGGGGCAGAGGACGTGGTCGCCCTGGCCCCTCCTGGGGTCCCAAGCCTAAGTCCTGCCCCAAGCCCCCTCAGGCATGAAGGGGCGCCCTCACCCATCCGGGTGGGGGGACGGCTTCGGCTCTTGGCTCATGTCTGGAGGCGTCATGTCTCAGACCGGTGGATTCAGGAGGTAGTATCCTCCGGTTACAAGATAGAGTTTGCAGCCTGGCCGCCCCCAAGATTCATCAAATCTCGCTTAGCTCAAAACCCCCTGTCAGATCAGGGTCTTTCCCTGGCTGTCCAAGGCCTTCTGGAACTGGGTGTCATCTGCCGGATGCCCTTGAGGGAAAGGGACAAAGGCTATTACTCCAATCTTTTCATCGTCCCCAAAAAAGATGGGTCCATCAGACCCGTCCTGGATTTAAAGCACCTCAACAAATTTGTCAGATTCAGACACTTTCGCATGGAGACTCTGCGCTCAGCTGTGACTTTCCTACGCCCAGGGGACTTCATGACCTCTGGACATCAAGGATGCTTACCTTCACGTACCTATCTTTCCAGGTCATCAGAGATTCCTCAGGTTCGCTCTGGAGGATCAGCACTACCAATTTGTGGCCTTGCCCTTCGGTCTCACCTTGGCTCCCAGGGTATTCACCAAGGTGCTGGCAGGAGTGATGGCTCTGCTGAGATCTTCCCTACTTGGACGACATGCTTATCGCTTCTCAGTCCTTCCATCAGGCAGAACTGGACACTCAGAGGGTGGTGTCCACACTGGAGTCATTCGGCTGGGTGATCAACTACCCCAAGTCCTTTCTGGGCATGATTCTGGATTCATCTCAGGTCAAGATCTTTCTTCCTCAGCAGAAGGTGGAGAGCCTTCAAGAGAGAGCTCAGCTCCTTCTTTCTTGTCCTCATCCATCCATCAGGCAGGGATTGCAGCTGGTGGGCCTGATGGTGTCCTGCTTCATATGCTCAGTTTCACATGAGGCCTTTTCAGCTTCGCCTCTTGTCAGTATGGGATCGGGACCCTGTGTCCCTGAATCAGGTATTTGTCCTGTCCCCTCTGGTCAGGCGGTCTCTATCGTGGTGGCTGGACTCAAGGAACCTGCTGGGGGGCAGATCATTTCTGGCCCCTTGCTGGGAGACTGTCACCACGGATGCCAGTCTGACAGGTTGGGGGGGCTTTTGGAAGTCCCTGAAATTCCAGGGTCAGTGGGGCCCCTAGGAGGCCCATGCCCCTATCAACATTCTGCAATTGAGGGCGATCAGGTTGGTTCTCGCCCACTTAACCCCAAACCTGCGGGGTCGGGCTGTTCAGGTCCGCTCGGACAACCAGACGGCGGTTGCCTACATCAGTCATCAGGGAGGGACCCGGAGCAAGAGGGCCCTCAAGAAAGTGTCCCTGATACTGTCCTGGGTGGAGGAGAATGTTTCCCTGCATCTCAGCTGTGTACATCCCGGGGGTGGAGAATCTGGAGGCAGACTCTCTGAGCAGGGGGACCTCTCGTCTGGGAGAATGGTCCCTCAGCAGCAGGGTGTTTCGCTGCCTGTGCCACCGCTGGGGTCAGCCGGATGTGGATCTGTTTGCGTCCCGTCACAATCACAAGCTTCCAGTCTTTGTCTCTCTGTCCCAGGATCCTCTGGCCTTTGCCATGGATGCCCTGGCAATGTCTTGGACGGGGTTTCAGCTTCTGTATGTGTTTCCACCTTTTCCCCTGCTGGGCAGGGTGCTGCGCAAGATAGCTCAGGAAAGTGTGCCAGCCATACTGGTGGCCCCCTGTTGGCCAAGAAGAGTGTTGTTTGCAGACATCGTGCAGCTGGCAGTAGATCATTACGCCCTGCCCCGGGTTCCAGATCTGCTCACTCAGGGGCACCTACGCCACCCCAATTTACAAACGCTGGCTTTGACGGCCTGGCTGTTGAAACCTCCATCTTGATGGAAAAGGGGCTGCCTGCCTCGGTTGTAAATACCATGATCAGAGCTAGGAAAAGTTCCTCTTCTTTCATCTACTACAGGGTTTGGCGTACTTACATTGACTGGTGCGAGTCTAACTCGCTTCCCTGTCGTGTGTTTTCTATTCCTAGGATTCTGGAGTTTCTGCAACATGGATTGAATCTGGGTCTTCAGCTCAGTACTCTGAAAGGTCATCTTTCTGCCTTGGCTATTTTTTTCCAAAGATCCTTTGCTCAGCATCCCCTGGTCAAGACCTTCTTCCAGGGGGTTACTCACGTGCGTCCCCCACGTAAGCCTATGTTACCAGTCTGGGACTTGAACTTGGTCTTATCTATCCTGCAGGGGTCTCCCTTCGAGCCCTTGCAAGGAGCCCCTTTGTCCATTCTTACGCTTAAGGTGGTCTTTTTGGTGGCTATCACTTCTGCAAGGCGTGTTTCTGAGTTGGCGGCGCTTTCTATCAAGCCTCCCTGTTTTGAGAGACACCAGGACACGGTGGTGTTTCGTTTTAAGCCAGATTTTCTGCCTAAGGTCGTTTCTGCCTTTCATCTCAATCAGGACATTGTTTTGCCTTCTCTGTGTCCTAATCCTAGTACTTCTAAGGAGAGGGTTTTACACTCTCTGGATGTGGTCAGGACTTTGAAGTTCTATCTGGTGGCTACTGAATCCTTCAGGAAGACTGACGCTCTCTTTGTGCTCCCGTCTGGACCTAAGAAGGGTCTGGCTCCGGCTAAGTCCACTATCAGCAAGTGGATTCGTCAGGCTGTGATACAGGCCTACTCTGCTAAGGGGAAGGAGCCTCCCTTCCGCCTTACTGCTCATTCTACTCGTGCTATTGGTGCCTCTTGGGCTTTTCAGCTCCAAGCTTCTGTTGAACAAGTTTGCAAGGCCGCCACTTGGTCTTCCGTTCAAACTTTTTTTAAGTTTTACAAGGTTGATGTTAGGCCTCAGCTGATGCTGCTTTTGGCCGCAAAGTTCTGCTGTTACTTTTGGGGATCCCACCCTACCTTACGGACATTGCTACTGGATGTCCCAAGAGTAAGGAATATCTTCTGAAACAGGACGTGCTGTATGCGTATAATACCAATTCTACAGGTGAGTAATCACAGAATTGTATTTTTTGTGTGGTCCTTGGAAAATGAAACTGAAAGAAGAGCAAACTTTGCATATCTGCTATGGCTTTTACCCTGTGCTACAAGAAATGGAGAGGCACATAGAAGAGGCATCAGGTGAGCTACTTGCTTTATTATTGCTGTTGGGTTTACTGTCCCTTTAAGTTTTTCAATGTTCACATGTCCACAAAGGTGTATAAAGATTTGGGATTGGTGGCTAACGGGTCTAGAAATGGCTGACAGGACACAGATATTCCCCAATTACCTAAGCTCACAAGCTTATTTATAAAGTAGTTTGCATACATATGCACAATGCAAGAAAGGACCTGGTGAGGACCTAAAGATCTTGCCGATCCTGAGCTCCCTCAAAGCCCAATCCTTCCTTTCAAAGATCAAGTTCACGGCTTTTTCATGGACGCAGGGGTGCGTCTTATTCTGGACGTCAGGAGGACTTCTGGGCCTCTTTTCACATCAATGAGGAGGTGGTTTTGCCATCCTTGTGCCCCTGTCCATCCAACTGTATGGAAAGAGTTCTCCATTCCTTGAATGTGGTCAGGGCACTTAAATATTATATCTCAGCTACTCAGGCTTCCGTTCCTTATTCATCATTCCTGAAGGTCCAAGAAAGGGTTTAGCTCCAGCCAGGTCTACCATCAGCTGATGGGTTAGGTAGGCAGTGCTTAGGGCCTACAGTTGTAGATATAAGGAGACTCCTTTCCACATTACTGCCCATTCGACTAGGGCTATCAGTTTTTCTCGTGTGTTTCAGCATCAGACGTCGACAGAACCAGGCCACAACCTGGTCCTCTATACATACCTTAAACAAATTTTACAAGGTAGACGTCAGGGCTTCTGTGGATGCTGCTTTTGTCCGTAAAGTATTGCAGATTGTGGGGAATCCTTCAGCTGATGCCTGCTACGGCCAAGGTGATATGTTTTTTATCTTGGGAATCCCACCCTGAAACACTTCTTTGGGACATCCCATTTTTATTTGATTTGCGATGGCCTGGAGTGGAATATGAGAAAAAATGCAATTCTCACCTCTAGAATAGTTTTCTCTCCTCTTCCACTCCAGGCTTTCACACCGCCTTCTCTCTTACCATATCTAATCCTTGAGTGTCTTCAGAAAAAAAAAGAGCATATATATTTATGGACGTCATGAGGACTTCTGGGCCAAGCCTAAGTCCCAGAGTAAGTCCAAGCCTTCACCCAGTCAGGTGAAGGGACGTCTTCTACTCTTCTACCCTCTTTGGAGGGAGCCGGTGGCGGATTCTTCGGTTCAGGAGGTCGTTTGTTCTGGCTACAAATTGGAAGTAGTAGCCAAGCCTCTTCGAAGGTACTTTCCATCTAGGGAGTAGTTACCTCGGTACCTCCACCCGAAAGAGGACTCGGGTTCTACTCAAATCTTTTCGAAGTTCCTGAGAGGGACGGTTCTGTGCAGCATATTCTAGACCCCAAACGTCTCACCTCCCTTATTCACTTGCAAAGGTTTCGGATAGAATCCCTGGGATCCACCATAGCAGCCCTTCAGCAGGGAGATTTCGTGATTACAGTGAACATCCAAGACGCATATTTGCACATACCGATATGTTTTTTATCTTGGGAATCCCACCCTGAAACACTGCTTTGGGACATCTCATTTGTATTTGATTTGTGACGGCCTGGAGTGGAATATGAGAAAAAAATCTCACCTGTAGTATAGTTTTCTCTCCTCTTCCACTCCAGGCCTTCACACTGCCCTCTCTTTTACCATATCTAATCCTTGAGTGTCTTCAGAAAAAAAGAGCCTATTGTGAGCGATTGGGGCGAACTGCAGTGACACGGACAACAGTTCTTCAGCAGCAAAACAGGTTTATTTGAGAAAATAAAGTATTCAAACGAAAAAATATTTCTCAGTTCAGAAATTGCAGCATCAATGCAGTAAATCAAAATGGTTACGTCACCAAATCAAGGTGAGTCCAGGGCTGGAGACTCCAGCAAGCTGCAATTCCAGGGTAAGTCCAGTACACTTTGCAGGGCAAGCAAGCCCTCCGCTGCTCACCCCCACAAGTCCAAGAATAGGGGCGCAGAAGCTAAGCCCTTCGGCTTAACTCCAGTACTGTTGTTCACCAATGTGCAGTTCAGCCTGGGCTCCTTCCTCCAGGCTGGTCAAAAAAAAAGACAACTGACAGGCTCAGTGGCAGCTTTTTATTCAGGCTTCCTCCTGCAATCAGTCTGATCAGCTGTGCAAGGCCTGAGATGAGGGAACAAACCTAGCACTGGGGAATGTGACCTGGGTCCTGAAAACCCGGCATGGACCGTGCCTGATACAGCATAGCAGGGGAAAAATACACACCATTCAGGGCTTTTCCATACACTTTACCACATACCCCCCCCCCTCTTCTTCAGACCCGAGGTCTGACACTCCTTACTGGTTTTGTAAAGAGAGAAACCATCTGGTGACCCTTGCATTTCTCTCCTTATTTTGCTTCATCCAGGCCAGCAGAGCATGATCCGTCATCAGGACAAATTCTCACCCCAACAAATAATATTTTAGGGCTTCTAACGTCCACTTAACGGCGAGACATTCTCTTTCCACTATCGCATAGTTTTTTTCTGCCGGGGTCAGCTTCCTGCTCAGGTACAATACTGGGTGTTCTTCCCCATTCATCTCTTGTGACAGAACTGCTCCCAAACCTGAATCAGACGCATCCGTCTGTGCCAAAAATTGTTTGCTGAAATCTGGGGACACCAGGACAGGCTGTTTACACAGGGCAGATTTTAGGCTTTGAAAAGCCTTTTCTGCCTCTGGGGTCCATTCCACCATTACTGACTTACTACCCTTTGTTAAGTCAGTTAACGGGGTAGCCATTGACGCAAAATTGGGCACAAACCATCGGTAGTAGCCGGTGATACCAAGGAAGGCTCTCACTTGTTTTTTTGTAAGAGGTCTGGGCCAGTTCTGTATTGCCTCCACCTTATTGATCTGGGGCTTAACCAACCCTCTACCAATGACATAGCCCAGGTATTTTGCCTCCTCCAGACCGACTGCACACTTCTCAGGGTTTATGGTTAATACAGCATTACTGATAGAGTCTAGGACGGCCTGTACCTTGCAGAGGTGACTCTTCCAATCAGACGAAAAATGACCACATCGTCCGGGGTCATCTTTTGTAAGACCGGCTGAACGGCTCTCCTCGCACCATCAGTCTCAACCGAGCTTCTCTCCGGTGATGAAACTTTAGCCACAACAGTCTCTCTAAGCGCAGCAATCTGTTCTATCAACAGGGGATTTGTCTCCTGCTGGTTTGCCATGGCTTGCTGCTGTACTTGCTGGGCCTGCGCATGCTGGAGGTTAGCCTGTATTAGCTGTTTTATCACCTCCTCCATGTGAGACATCTCACTGTTAAATGCAGCGTTTTGTCACTCCGTTGCCCCTAGCAACCTTCACTGTGCCCGCATCCTCCACCAATTGTGAGCGATTGGGGCGAACAGCAATGCCGCGGACAACAGTTCTTCAACAGCAAAACAGGTTTATTTGAGAAAATAACGTATTCAAACGAAACAATATTTCTCAGTTCAGTGATTGCAGCATCAATGCAGTAAATCAAAATGGTTACTTCACCAAATCAAGGTGAGTCCAGGGCTGGAGACTCCAGCAAGCTGCAATTCCAGGGTAAGTCCAGTACACTTTGCAGGGCAAGCAAGCCCTCCGCTGCTCACCCCCACAAGTCCAAGAATAGGGGCGCAGAAGCCAAGTCCTTCGGCTTAACTCCAGTACTGTTATTCACCAATGTGCAGTTCAGCCTGGGCTCCTTCCTTCAGGCTGGTCAAAAAAAAGATAACTGACAGGCTCAGTGGCAGCTTTTTATTCAGGCTTCCTCCTGCAATCAGTCTGATCAGCTGTGCAAGGCCTGAGATGAGGGAACAAACCTAGGACTGGGGAATGTGACCTGGGTCCTGAAAACCCGGCATGGACCGTGCCTGATACAGCATAGCAGGGGAAAAATACACTCCATTCAGGGCTTTTCCATACACTTTACCACAATATATATTTTTATAATAAAGAAGCCTTCCTAATAAATTAAGGGTACGATTCTTTTGGACTTCCTTCCTCCCACATGGCTGCATCCTACTTCTTTATAAGTTACTGGATATGGGAAGGCAGTCAAAGCTATATGTAGACCAGGAGGGGCCACACCTTTTTATTTGCAATCCCGCTTATGTTGGGTTTAGAGTCCCTTTAAACCGGACCTTCAGCATGATTTAATTAAAAGCCCAAACCCTTAACAAACTATTCTCCAGCATCTAAAATTAATATATTTTAAGTTTTTAGTCACTTACATATTATTCTTTCCCCCACCGGGTTGCAATTCTGTTCAGGATTCTAGGATGCGGGCGTCGCCATCTTGACTCAGGAGCATTACACATACTGAGGAGAGGAGAGTGGGATAATGTGCAGGGGGTGGGGTTATAACTGTGCTTTGCACAGACAGAGCAGATCTGGGGTCAGGGTAAAGACAGCAATCCCAGAATGCAGAGCAACACTTCCTGTTTGCAGGTTGCCTGATGCTCCATGGGCCACCATCTTGGATGTTTAAAGGCTCATAACATGCAGTAGATGCAGGTAGGATGGTTTTTAATGTGAGCAATCTGTATGTACAGGGTGTGGGAAACATATAAGATAGACTCTTATTCAGGGTGAAGGTCCGCTTTAAAATCCAGATTTTTCTTTCTATTCTATTATCCTTTCTATAGTTTAAAAAATTCTCTAACACATGTTTTTCTATTTTATTTGTAGATGACACCAACTCAGCCACTTCACCTTCATGGCTTCCAGTTGTGCCCACACCTATCGAGATAACTGTTACTGACATCACCTCAAATTCCATCACAGTGACATTTCGAGAGGCCCGGTCCCCAGAAGGTTTTTTCCGGGATCGCAATCTCGAATGCTAGCTGTACCTCTTCCCTCTGCTGTATCTTTCTATCTTTGTGTTCCTGTTTCTTCCCCTTTTCAACTGACGCTCTAGATCAGGGGCTCTTAACTTTTTGACTTCAAGGACCCCATAGAGACAAGAAGATCCACTAGAGTACCCCCAAAGAGGGAGTCAATTATAAATTTAACCAAATTAAGTAGGACACAGGCCTCATAGCACTTTTAAAGCAAGAAGGAATATTGTTTTACTGTTAAAATAATAGACTAGACCCATCAGACCCCTGTCGGTGAACCCCAAAACATCCCCCCTGGGGTACATGTACCGCGTGTTGAGAACCAGTGCTCTAGACAATGACTGCAACCAGATTGCGATTCTTCCTTCTTTCAGGGCTGTATAGAGGTACAGCACACAGATTCTGTGTTAGTAAGGTATAAACTTTCTAGATTGTTAAATAATAATCGGCTCCTAAAATCTGCTGTTGACACTAAGAAAATATTTAAAAATGGATTATTGGTGAAATGGCTTTAGACATGTTGCATTGGACAAATCAATTGTAGAAGCTTACTGCGATAATGTTGCACAAGCAAGGTGCCATATGCCATGGCAGTGTACAGTTCCATCTTAACCTATTTTGTTATATTGGTGTTTCAGCTACAGTAAAATAAAGTCTTGCTATTTAAAAGTCTAACACGACAACCTGTGCAGTAAAAGTAGTGCAATTAATATTAGATGCAGTCACACCACAGTTCCTAATAACAGTCCGATATAAGTATTTTCACATTCAGTACAATGTTATGTGCAGACTCTGAAATGGTGTTTGGTTAGTATAGTTCACAGTCTCCAAAGTTGTACAGTTTGTCATTCTGCAATATGCATATTTATAATGGTAATAATATTGCTGTCTAAGATATTTGCTTATGTGCTAGTAAGCTTCACTTCTATCTTATTGATGAGCCATGTGCACAGTATGGTATATAGAGTGTAGAAGACATACTACAGTACAAGTTCAAGTCTAACCGCTCACTATCTTGGAAGTATTTAACAGTGTGTACATCAAATCCTATACTGGCAAATACAGTACTTAATCATTTTCTTTGCAAGTTCAACATTTACATTTGTGTATATATAAATCTAAAGAATGTATATGTTAATAAAAATAAGAAGAGTTAGGTAAATGGAAATAAAGCAGCTAAGATTTTTTTTGGGGGGGGGATTTTTAATTTAAATATAATATCTTCCACACTTTTAGACCTAGAGGGAAACCAAGGCAGAGTGTCAAAGTGTTAAGGTTTAACACTATTAAGGACAGAGATGACCGAGAGGTACACCTGCCTCTGTAGCTGATGTACACTTTACACTTCTAGTTCGATCCTTCCCAAATAAGAATGCCCCGGGGGGAAGTTCCAAAACATGGGCTAGAGTTCTGTTCTGTGCCTGTCCTTTGTACTGCAAATGTTATACTAATGTTATACTAAACATAGTGGTGGGTGTTTATTTAGCTAGGACTAGAAGCTTAGAAAGCAGTCATCTATGACTTCTTTGGAAACCCCAGGGATACACTGTCCAGTCCTAGCTAAAAAAACATGCACCACTGGGTTTATAAGGTTTAGACTCCACTTTTGTTGTATTATGATGTATTAAGAATGTCTACAGTACACATTCAGCCAGTACACAAAAAAACGGAATAGTATACAACAGCAGTCAAGTAACCAAGCAATGTTTGTATTTCTGCAATAGAATTATATCTCCAAATGCATGAGTGTTTTTTAAAGTACAGTATATACACATAAACATAGTCGTGAGTGTTTGTAGCTAGGCTGGATAGCTTATCCCAGGTTTTACAAAGCAGTCATGCAGATGGGGTTGTAATCTATGATGGCGCACAAACTGCTCTGATTTAATGACTATGAAAAGGCAGGCCTGACCTTGCTGGACACTGTTAAATGGGCAGCAGAGTTGAATATAAAAAGGCCTCTCAGCCTGCAGGCTTGATCTCTTGTAGTCCAATGGGCTGCAGCACTCTTGTTTCAGAACCATGCAATGCATATATCGGTGGTAGGCACATAATGCACCCCACTGTGACCAATCAACAAATGAGCCCGCTCTCTAGTGACTGGCAGTAGGCATGGGTACCAATACCAGACAGGAAGTATGCTATCAGCACAGCCATGGGTACCAATACCAGACAGGAAGTATGCTATCAGCACAGAAACTGAAATGGATCAAGCCTGTGGGTGCGCAGTTAAGCATTATTTTCCTGTGGGCTTTACAGGGACTTTAATCGAATAGAAAAAAATAACACTTGTTCTGTATCAACAATAGGTTCTGTGTACATATTTTTGCTTTTCAACATTTTCATATTATGTCAGCCATTTAACTGTAATTCATGATAGCTTTCTACCTCCCTGGCTGGTATCTCTGTTTTCGTTCGTACCTAAAGTTTGTATGTGCTGTAACGCCTGGTTAAAGACACTAGATGGTGACCACAGCGGCCAATTGCGGGGCTTGATTTCACCTGGGGAACTATTTAAAAGGTAAGATTATGTTGTTTACCGGAGCATTACAGCGTGGGGGGGGGGGGGGTAGCAATCAGGATGCCCGTCCCTGTTTTTTTGCTTTCATTATCTTACCTCTTTTATTCCGGTGTATATACTGGGGCTTGGCTTTTACAAGGCTTCCAAACTCAAATATTTTAGAGTTTAGTGTAGATATCCTGTTCTGTACTTGTATATAATGTGCTGCCTTATTTAAGGATTTAGGGGCAGCATGGTTGCACCATTATGTACATATTGGTATTTGTATGTATGAGTAAATATAATGTGACAGCTCTTAGGACCAAAAAAGCTTAAACGTATATAAAGGTGTCTTTTATTTGCTTCTATTCAGTACATCTGTGTCTGCATTGTATTTATCCATTTGATTTTTTGCAACTTTTTGAATTACAAGGCAAGGCTGTAAAAAAGTGTAAATAATTGAGGGTCCTCTCCAACAATGCCAACCTGTTGGGTTGAGGTGGAGTGTAGAAGGACCCTAGTTTAGGGCATGTGTTCCCTTTGGGAGAGTCAGTTGTTCATCAAGCTCTTGATACTGAAAATGATGTTGCTGTCTTTCAGTAACCAGTCTTAAGATTCTGAGGCAGGTCTGTATCCAGTTGAGCAATGCTACAGCTGTAGCATACACCAACCCTCAGGGTAGCACCAGGAGCAGGGCAATCATCTTAGTGGAGTGTTGAAGGACCTGTTTAGGGGATGTGGTCCCTTTGGGAGAGTCAGTTGTTCATCAAGCTCCTGATACTGAAAACTGTGTTGCTTCTACAGTGGTAGCATACACCAACCATCAGGGTAGCACCATAAGCAGGGCAGCCATCGAGGAAGCCAGCCTTATTCTGCGCTGGGCAGAGTTCATGTTTCATTGATGTTGACATTCTACATCAGATCTGTCACGTGGGGGGGGGTGAGTCCTTTGGGTCCCGTTGTCACCGTTGAGGGACTCCAAAGTTGGATCTGTTTGTGTCATAGCAAGAAATGTGCAGACCTTTTGCAGGAAGGATCACAGATGCCGGCACATTTCCACCACTTCTGCTGAATGTGGAGACACAGCTGGAAGAGGTGAGAGAGCTTCCTCTACCAGTCATTTGCACATGGGCTTCAAGCTCACAAGGAATCTTGTTCCACAAGGAGTATTCTATGCCCAAGGAATGATCTTTTGTGAGTGTTTTGTCACCAGCTGCTGGTGGTTCAGATCTACAATACAGCCATTTGGTCATTGGTTCATACCTCCTTCACCTTTTACTACATTCACGCATGCTGTGCTTGGCCACAAGAGTTTGCAGGCCATGGTTTTATGAGTAGGATTGTGCTGTTTTTAATTATTCCAGGGTTTTCCATCATTCGTGCTGCTTTAGAATGTTTCAGGTTTAGGTTTTACACACTGTATTTCTCCTCTGCACTTATTATCTCTCGCTCTGCCATAATTTAAACTATGGTATTGCTCACTAGCCACCACAAGTATAAAATCTGTTATTCATGATAATTGAAAGAATGATGGACCAGTGATTGACATGCCTGAAGTAGCTGGAAGCTTAATAAGCAGAAAATTATTTGGGACATTACTAGCATTCTCTTACTCAGTACCACAAATACGATAGAAACCAACCAACATAACTATACATTTTGGATGCAGGAGATCATTTTAAAGGCAATAAAAAAAATCCCCGATTGTATGTAAACTTAATTTAACATAGTATAGTAATATATTAATTAGCCATTGTCATTGCTCGCTTACCTCCGTGCTGCAAATTTTATTGTAAAGTTGGGCTGAGAAGTATGTTACCAACTGGAGTCAGCCTCTCTGTTCATGAGGCCGGAAGTAGTTGGGGACCACTGATAACAAAGCCAAAGCACCAACAGATTCCTATTGGCTAATATTGGCCATATTCTTCCCCTTAATGTTATAGTAAAATCAATACATTTTGAAATAGTCCTATACATGATTTTTATTGGCCACCTGGGTCGAGGTTGGCCAGTTACAGGGCTCCATTGCAGACGGAGGCACGAGCATAAGGTAGAAATAACGGGCGTTCTGGGGGGTGATGTGCAGGGGGGCTCCAGCATTTTGGATGCCTCCCCCTCCAGTCTGTTTTAATGCACCGGGTCCCTAACTAACTACCCTTAGGCAAAAAACAGGTGTTGATCCGCTCTAAAGGTTGAGAGCTCTACCACTCTTCCAGCTTCTAAACCAGAAATGCTTGCATTGCTGACATTTTCCAGTAACATACACTGTTATTGAGAGTGCTTGGCATTACAGATTAGTGGTATGTGAAACTAAAAGAAAAAAAGTGGTACAGACAATTTTCTTTTAACAATGGCTGCAGGGTTTCTTTCATTATTCTTTAAAAGACTGAGAGGGGGGAGTTTTAAAAAACACAGAACTGCTGTCCTGCAGATTACTGTAAATATAAATTATGTATATATAAGGTCATTGTGTAGAAAACAGCATGCAGTGTTATTATCTAGTAAGGATTGTTCGTTTTAAATTTGATGACTATCAGACTTTTTATATTAGAGAATAGGGTCACAAAAATTTTACCTAAAAAATATTGTGTTATATATTGTGTATTTTGCCATTGACTGCTGTTGACTAAACTGATGGTTTTGTAGCCGTAAAATTAATATTGAATCCTTGGTGCCTACCTACATAAGAAAATTGCTTATAAAATATATTGTTCTTGAAATAAATGTTATAGGAAAGTATAGGTAACTTATAGGAGCCGTGTCTAGGCCATGGAGTTTTTTTATTTTTGTAAGTCTTATTGTAGCTGCATACTTAAGAAGCCACTATATTTTTGCTTGTCAATACTATTGAAGCAACATTGATTGTTGCATGAGCAATGTATTTTTTATTTGATGCAGTAGCACTGTAACTATTTTGTATGTTTGACTCTTCTAAATTATGCATAAATCTAATATTCTACAGATGATGCTGGAAGAGGAGGCAGCTTGCTTTAAAACCTTCAGCTGCTAACACGTAATGCATTTTTCTCTGCTTGAGGCTCATTGTGGAGAAATTTGGCTACAATTATTTGCACAGATAAATGTGTGTAGCAGTCACTGACAAACTGAATGTAATTCTGAAAGGTTTTCAGCCTGCATTAAAATAAAATTAGTCCTAAAGATAGTATTGCTGATATTACCTGACTTACAGAAATGTGCAAATGTGGAGATTAACTACCATTTTTTCCTTTTGAATAAATATAGTGTACTAGACGCTAGCACTGCAGGTTAATTTATGGAGACGAGGGCTCTCAGGCTGCAAGCTGTCTTTCGTTGAAGCTCTAATACTTTTTATAAGATTCTCTCTACCCCCCCCCCCCCCCCCCCCTCCACCTTATCTGAGAATGATAGCTTGAGAAGTGAGAAACTCTATCCTGGCCAAACTGTTTTGGCATGTTGTTAAAGCAGACCTACTGTATGCTGGCTTTAGGTCTGATTCCTAATTCACCCCCAGACTGTATTCAAACTATTTTCTGGCAGGGCTCCATTAAATAATTGCGGGAAACAGCTGTAATTGAAGGAGGTTCCATACTTAAAGTAGCTTTAAAGAAGGTAAAGTGTTTACTTTCCCCATGGATGGTAATAATAAATAATGTATCTCGTTTTAAATGTGAGTCATATTGGGTGGGGGTATGATGTTAAGCCATTAAATTTAACCTGTATTAAAAGTGTAAAGAATAATTCACAACAAAGCACATGTGGTACCATGAAGTGCAATGCCACCCCGGCATATATTTACACACTTGGCCTTGCTTTTTTGAGTAGTAGCAGTATAAACTCTAGACTAGAATAGCCAAAAACAAATTTGGGTTGCATTCATCAGAGTAAAGTATGGTTGTGTGTATATACATATACACACATGCTAAGGACTGCTATAATTAATTTACTTCAAAAATACTGAGAAAACAATGTAACATTCCAATTTTTATTTGGCAATACAAGAACATGAATAACCATCTTTATGAGAACTTTCTGGACCTAATTTTCTAAAGAAGTACCTCACCATCATTACAGTACATCATTTGATGGGTTTGAGAAGAAGGGCCATTTAAACAAGAGAAAAGGCACTAGACTGCCATCTTACCTATGAAGTCCCAAAGAAGTCAACATATCATACAGCAGAGATCTTAACATGCCTTACAAATGTCACAGGTTACAAGCGCATGCCCCCACTTCCACAGGACTTACAGCAGTTAGGGCAGTAGATAAGGGCAGACTTGTTCAGGAACATGTAGTGGAGACAACTGCCATATCATAGAGGGCACCCACATCGAACACCTGTGATGTCCATAGAAACTTGGAAGAGTTAACCGTTACAATGACGCGGTGGCGCTTTTTTCGCTTGTGTGTAGTGGTTCCTCCCGGGCTCGCCTGGCCCCCCCCCCACTTTCTTCCTCTCCCCATCCCCCCCCCCTTTTTTAGTAGGAGGGATCACCGGAAGAGGGACTATACAGGAGGGGCCAGCGGTTTGGGCCATTAGTGCTCTGTAACCTGCTGAATGGTCTGCTAATCAACATATGGAGGCTTCTGGGGATAGTGTGCTATGGGCCCTATCTGACGGGTGAGGCTCTGCCCCATGTGTGGTACCGGCCCCCCTGGGTGGACCTGGCACAGTTGGTTTCACTTGCCCTGGGTGCGTATTTGGGAACATGACAGGGCGGGCGTATCTGCCCCTGGCCGCTTATCGACTGTGACCTCGCCAGCACCCCCACTTTGCTTTCTGCCCTCTGCAAAGGGGGAAGCCAGCTGGGGTCCCGAACTGTTCTGACATACCGGGTGGCTGGCCTTGAGAGTCCTTCCTGGGCTTGTCGATCTCCCGTACGGCCCTGGGAAGGCCACGAGTAAGAGGCGGCACTTCGGGCCGGTTACTCGGGTTGTCGCTGATAGTGATGTTCCTGCTGGAGGTCTGGGCTCCATGGATCAAGGCTATTACCTCAGGATTACTTTCCATTGGGATCATTTGGCCGGCTATGGTAGCGAGCCTGGCTCCTCCTCGGCGAGGATGGGCCCTGGCGATACTAGCATTACCCTTTGGTGGGAGTTGTGGCCTATTGTTCCTCTTAAAGAGGGAGCGGGGATTTACTCTGGCCTGACGGACAGAGGTTGATTCCCTGAGCAGGCCTATTTTTTACAATGGTCTCTGGATGGGGAAAGGTCTGATATTTACCATCAAGGGCCAGGACAAGCGGTATCTCCTTTGGTGGAGACGGTTCGTCTCCGACCCCACCTCCCGTGTTGGGGTTTTTCTCATCGCCACGGTTATGCCGTCACCCTGTACTTTTCCTTGCGCGATCCTGCTGACAGGCGCATGGATCGCTGGCATGTCATATTTACCTTGCCGGGCTTGCTTCACCCTGTGTGTGCCGCAGCCATTGTCTTTTTGCCATCAGGAAGAGGGTGGGACGCCTTGTTGATTTTGCCTAGTCTCGCATGCGGGCGGAGGAGTGTAAAGACTTCAAAGCCTGTGTGGATTCGTGCCTTGTTGTCTCTGTCATGGCCGATAGTGTCCGGCTGGTGTCCATTTTCGGCCCTGTTTGTTGCGCTTCGTTGCTCGCTCTGGCTGCGGCAGGGGTCGGCTGACGCTGCGGCCAAGTGGTTGCTCTCTAGCATCCCCTACCTGGGGCTCAGTTTATTCGGGGGGTGTCTGGTCCTTCTGTCCAAGGTGGCAGTCTCCCTCAGCGACGGAAGCCTTCTGTCTATCGCTCCCTTGAGGAGGAAGAAGCTCTTCATTTTCAGGTGGTCGCAGAGTTTCCTGGGGTCGAGGTAGGTCCCGCGGCCGACCCAAGCTCTCCTGGGGAGATAATTCCAAACCCCCTGCCATGTCTTCTCAGGCATAAGAGGGCGCCCTCACTCATCCGGGTGGGGGGGGATGGCTTCTGCTATTTACTCATGTCTGGAGACAGCACGTCTCGGATTGGTGGATTCGGGATACGCTCCACAGTGTGGTCCCTCCGGTTACAAATTTGAGCAGGCTCTTTGGCCACCCTTTAGATTCTCGGTGTCGGGTCTCCCGGGATGCTTTGACGGCGCAGGGCCTAAGGATGGCCGTTCAGAGCCTTCTACCATCAGGTGCGATTGTCCCGTGCCTCGCCAGGAACAGGGTTGAGGTTTCTACTCCAATCTGTTCACGGTGCCCGAGAACGACGGAATGCGGCGTCTTCTTCTGGATCTGATGGGTCTCTACAGGTTTTGTCAGAGTCAGACACTTCTGCTTGGTGTCATTATGGTCCACAGTGAGTTCGCTTCGACCGGCGAATTCATGACCACGGTGGACATCAGGGATACTTACCTGCTCATCCCGATTTTCCAGGGACGTCAGAAGTTCCTGAGGTTTGCGTTGGAGGTTCAGCATCACCAAGGTGCTGGCGGGTGTTATGGCTCTCCTGAGGATCCGGGGCATTCGTGTTCTTCCTTATCTGGACGTTCTGCTGATTGCGGCTCAGTCTCTTTCACAGGCCGAGAGCGATACCCGGACGGTGTTGTCCTCTCTCGAGGATTCGGATGGGTGATCAGTTATCCCAAGTCTTCCACCACTTTTTTGTTGGTGAGGTCCTTCCTGGGCTTGACGTTGGACACCTCTCAGGTCAAGGTGTTCCTCCCCCAGCAGAAGGTGGAGGTTCTCCAGATGCAGATGAGTCTTACTGTCTTTCCAGAGGCCATCGATCCATCTGGGGATGAAGCTGGTGGGCTTCATGGTGTCGTGCTTCGAGGCTGTGCCCTTTGCTCAGTTTCACATGTGGCCTCTTCAATTGAATCTTTTGACCGGTTGGGACCGGACACAGGAGTCCCTGGAGCAGGAATTTTCACTGTCTCCTCTGGACAGGCAGTCCCTCTCGTGGTGGTTGGACTCCAGAAACCTTTTAGTGGGCAGGCCCCTTCTGACTTCTCTTTGGGAGATTGTCACCACAGACGCCAGCTTGACCGGCTGGGGAGGTTTTGGCAATCGCTGAAGTTCCAGGGCCAGTGGGGTCCGCAGGAGGCCCACTTGCCCATCAATTTCCTGGAGCTGAGAGCGATCCGGTTGGTCCTGTTTTATTTGACTCCCCATTTACGGGGTCGTGCCGTCCTGGTCCGCTCAGACAATCAGACGGCTGTCACCTACATCAATCACCAGGGCGGGACTCGGAGCGAGTCCTCAAGGAGGCGACCCAGATCATGACTGGGCGGAGGAGAGTTTTCCCTGCATCCCGGCGGTTTACTTCCCCGGGGTGGAGAATCAGGAGGCGGACTCCCTGAGCAGGGGGTCTCTCTTCTAGTGGAATGGTCTCTCAGCAACAAGATCTTACATGCTCTGTGTCACCGCTAGGGTCAGCCAGACGTGGACCTGTTTGCGTCCCGACACTATCACAGTTTCCAAGGTTCGTCTCCCTTTGGAGATCCTCTGGCCTTCACCACAGACGCTCTGGCAATTCCATGGACGGAGTTCTGACTCCTTTCCTCCATTTCCACTCCTGGGTCGAGTGCTGCGCAAGATAGACCAGGAGGGGGTGCCAACCATTCTGGTGGCCCCTCGTTGGCTGAGGCGGTGTTGGTTTGCGGACATATTTCAGATGTCAGTGGATCGCTATGTCATGCCAGACGATCCAGGGCTTCTCACTCAGGGGCTGCTACGCCACCCCAATTTACAACGTTGGCTTGACGGCTTGGCTGCTGAGTCTTCCATCTTGATGGAGAAAGGGTTGTCTGCCTCGGTCGTGCCATGATTCAGGCTCGGAGGACATCCTCCTCCATGATTTAGTCATTGAGTCTGGCATGCTTACATTGCCTGGTGGGAGTCTAGGGTTCTTCCCTGTCGCTCATTCTCCTTTTCTAAGATTTTTTCTTACTACTTGGTTTGGTTTCGGGTCTCCCAGATGAGTACTCTCAAGGTTCAGATTTCGGCCTTGGCTATTTTCTTCCAGAGATCCTTCACCAGTCATAGGCTTATCTAGACCTTTTTTTCCTAGGAGTTACTTAGCTACGTCCACCGCGTAAGTCTATGTTACCAGTGTGGGATTTGAATTTGCTGCTTCTGCTTTCCGGGGTCCTTCCCTTGAGCCTTTGTGCGATGCTGTCTTGTCCATTCTTTCTCTTAAGGTGGGCTTTTTGGTAGCCTTCACTTCGCTGCGTCGCGTTTCAGAGCTGGGGTGCCTTGTATGAGGTCTCCTTACTTTGAGCTGCATCAGGATAGGGTGTTTTTTTTCACCTTATACCGGTTTATCTACCTAGGGTTGTTTTTTCTTTCATTTCAATGAGGGCATTGTTTTGACTTACTTGTGCCCCGCGCCTTCTAATTCTAAGGAAAAGATCCTCCATGCCTTGGATGTGGTCACACCCCTTCAGTACTGCTTACTTGCTGCGGAATCTTTCAGGTAATCAGATTCTTTTTTTGCCCTCACTGACTGGCCTGGGAAGGGCTTGTCTCCAGCCAAATCCACTCTCAGCAAGTGGATCAGGCAGGCGGTGGTGCTAGCGTATTCTACCAAGGGGAAGGAACCTCCTTTTCGGATCACAGCTCAGTCTACCAGAGCTATTGGTGCCTCTTGGGCTTTCAGCACCAGGCATCGGTTGAACAGGTTTGTAAGACCGCTTTTTGGTCTTCAGTTCCTGCTTTTACAGGTTTTACAAGGGCCTCGGTTGATGCTGTTTTTGGCCGTAAGGTGCTTCAGGCGGTAGTGTCATGAACTATGTGCTGTTGCTCACTGGGGATCCCATCCTTCTTTTGGACACTGCTTTTGGATGTCCCACATGTAAGAAATGGAGCGACCTGAACAGGACACTAGGAAAAATACAATTCTGTGAGTACTCACCTGTAGAATTGTTTTTGTTAGTGTCCTGTTCAGGTCGCTCCATCCCACCATTGTTCTGTTATCTCCTTGCCTGTTTTTGGTGATTACTGTTGTATTTGGTCTTTATCTTGAGAGAGTACATGCTGAAGCTATGTGATGTAACATGGTTTCTTGGCCTCCAGGCCTGTCTCTTTTTTACTGCTTTTTAACCACTGGGGATTCTATTGAGACACCTGCCTTTTATAGGGGGCCGGGAGGAGTCACAGTAGCTGTGCGCCACCTGGTGGCGAATACCCACATGTAAGAAATGGAGCGACCTGAACAGGACACTACCAAAAACAATTCTACAGATGAGTACTCACAGAATTGTATTTTTGTTGGGAGATCTCCTGTTAGCTACTGTTGTGGCAGGTTTAGGTTGTTTGCAAAGTTAAGCCCATTAATTTAGTTTGTGTTTTCATATTATTTTGTGAGAAACAATATGAATATTGATAAAGCTTATTGAATGATTTACTTTTGGCTTTTTTAAACTTGTAAAGGCCCACAGGGAAGCAGGTAAATCCCCTAGCAGGCCCCAATATCTATAGGGGTTATCTGCCCTGAACACCTGGGTTCACACAGTATTAACAAGCCAGAGCTGTCAGAGTGCCAGGGAACAACATGGTATGCCATTTCTTAGTTACTACCCTGTGTACAGCCCCAGCACTTATTTGACCCAATATAGGGTTGATTTATGGTTGTGCACCTCTGTATTTGTGCACAACTCTATGGAGTGACAAGTAGTGCTTGGGCTTAATCCTGATTCATGGGCGTTAAAATGTGAAGCGCCAAAGCAGAAAATTGTGCTTGCTTAAGCGTGCATAAATGTGTCAACTTCACTAACAGGCTTATTTAATTCATAAAACACATGCTGGAGGAATCTGGCATGTTTTTTTAGCAACGAAAGTGTTTTTCCATAATTTTCCCTTTCTCTTTTTTGGTGAAAAAAAGTTGGCAAAGTTGACAAATCTCAAAATGTTGAAAAAACACAATGTCTAAATATTTAGCCCCTTTCTTTACTGTTTAAAGATGTCATATTGGTCTCTCCAGCTTTTAGGGGAATCTATTCTCCATTTCGGATTGTATTCCTTGGCACATTGCCATAAATCTTGCGCCTAGATGCATGTGAAATAATTTGCGCTTGGTTTTGGGTCTTTTTGCGCACGACCATGATTCGACCCTTATGTGGTAAAAATGATTATGCGATCTGTTCATCATAGTAGTAACACGTAATGCTGGGTTTGTCTGTTCTAGCTACTTTCTAGGAATTGGAACAGCGTCATTTATTGTGACAGAATTGTATCAAATTGCTGTAGTAACTTTATATTTATATAGCAGCCATGTACTATCTGTAGCTAATTTTTATGGTACACAAACAGTTGGTATAATGTCTGTGTGCATAAGCTCTTACTGTATGGTAGCCCCCAGAGCTCTTCCAGTGGAAACACTGTTTTTAGATATTTTGGAAACCCATAGTGAGGTACCTTTACACTGGGGTACATGGTGATACACTCTAGAAAATCTGATCTTGTATTATATTGACGAAGAATTATAGAAAATGAACATTTTGGACATTTTAGACGGATTACTATAAACCTGAGAGGTGCATGACGGGTTAAATGAAATGATCGGTAATTTGTTCAGTATCTCTTATGCCTGGGCACTTATACACATATTTCAAGCTTCAACTTAACACAACTGTAAACAAATATTCAAATCTGCATGTAAGTATAATAAACTGCTTTTGTCGCTTTTGTTACCTTAAATAAACAAAAAAAGCTGGTTCTTCATGTAAGTTGTAGTTGTGACTAGCTTTACCTTGTCTGCCTAGTTACTCTTTTAGTCCAGGATCAACAAAAATGCTGTCTGGACTCATCTCTCTCTTATTTTATTTCTGGTGGGGATGTATTTCACCCAGGAACCAGTTCTAAAGCTGTACAGAAATAAATCCACTCTTTTTATGTGCAAGGGGCAGGAATGACAGCAGGGTCCCAATGGATGCAGGATTTATTGTTACACAAGTAATACAGGTGTCAGATGGCATTCTTGCAGTTTCAGCAGTAGGTTACAAATGCATTTTATAACACTTTTACAGAGAAAATGTGTTTTTTCCCAGTTTGTCTAAAAGATCCTCCCAATGCCTACCTGGGGTTGGGCTGTACTGACTTTGCTGTTAGGAGGTTTTACATTAACAAATACTCTTGCTGGTTCCTGCATTATACAGAAATATATGTATCCTTATTAGTTCCAGTATTAATTGATATTATTTATATCAAATTTGTATGACAATTTGTACATTTGGGCAATATATTGGATGTTTTAAAAGATGTACTAGTAGACTGATCTTATTATGCTTTAGGAAGAGAACCTACAGTATGTTTCCAAATAAGTGCAGTCATGTGTAGGAAACAATAAAGGAACAGCTCCTGCACCCATTATCTTCCTACGATAGACAAAAGAATGTGTTAAAGAGGACCAAAAACCTCTGCCGCCCACCCCAGCAGGGCATCCCAATTTAGGATTCCCTGCTGTATGAAACCCCTGTTACTGACCCCAAACTTGCCTGCTTTCTCGATATTACAATACATGTGCTGGCTGGCCTTGGAATCCTGGTTGGGATGTTGGGGCCAAGCCACACGTGGTGTGGGATCGATAAAGCAGGTTTGTGTATAGTGGTGTTTTGCACCAATGCCCTGTGTGGGGAATTCTACAGCCAGGACACTAGAGGTTTGGTCTGCTTTAAAATGAAATGCAGCCTCATAATAATTATGAAGTAGTCAAATTGGAGACAATGAAGATGCAAAGTGTGTATATAAAGTGTCTTGAACAGATGTCTGCTTTTATTTTTGTATATTTGTTGAACATCTATTTATGTAGGATATGTTGCTAAATAAAATGCTATATATATTAAGTAACCATTGACCGTTTATTTCATTTATTTGCGTTTTCTTAAAAAAAAGAAAGTTATTCCTTCCTGCAGGAAGGGAGGGTACTTCTTACTGGGTCCTGATGCACCTCCAGGATACAGCCGAGGGAGCAGTACATACAGTATTAAGATGGATGGCTGCTGCCACAATGGATCCCCATGGACGAAGGGCAGAACAGGGTATAAGAAAAGCACAAAAGCCATTCATGAGAACCTATCCACACAGCCACTATGGGGCACATGCTCTTTTAACCAAATAGACCCTACTGTCATGAATCAGATGCACCAAATTCCCTGTTGTCCATTAAGAAAAGGATAGAAGGGTCTTTGATATAATTTATTTATGCCTCAATAGGTAGACAGAAACTACTGTTGAAGCAGCCCTATGGTCAAAAAAGGCTAAAGGTCCCTCATCACTTAAAGTGGACCAACACCCAGGATTTTGACTATCCTGGGTTTTGGTCCACTTCGGGGGGGGGGCACCCCGATTGGGGGTGCCCCGCTTTGTGAAACCCCCCAGAAGGCCCCAAAAACTCACCTCGCCACGCTCCCACGTGACCGCGCCGTCCAATCCCCGCCGACGGACAAGCGGGTGACAGCGACGGACAAGACAGCGGGTGACAGCGACGGAATAGATGTTCCGCCGCCGCCTCCCGCATGTCACTCTTCACCGTTTGTGAATGGCCGGCGCGGGTGCGCGCACGTCTAGAGGGCCGATAAGGTGCAGCTTTTTTCCTTACATTTATTGCTCTGTTTGACCTAAGTCTCTTGTTAACAAGCCTGGGACAGTAGAGCAAACAAATAAGGGCTACAGTGATGGTGTGGGGTTTCCCTGGTAAGCAAACAGTGCCAAGATAAGGCTAGATTTTGCATGGGCAGCCCTGCTACCCAGCATAACCCCTGCCTCCCCAACAAGGACAACAACATACTGTTTAAAGTGGACCAACACCCAGGATTTTGACTATCCTGGGTTTTGGTCCACTTCGGCCCTGCTAGAGGGACGCGCATGCGCCGCTGGAACGTGGAAAAGGTAGGATTGTGGGCTTCCTGGGGGGTTTCACCCCGCGGGACATCCCGATTTCGGATGCCCTGCGGAGAGGGATCTGATCGGCCCTGGAATCTTATAGATTCCCGGGCCGATCACCCCTGGGTGTTGGTCCACTTTAAGTGTCCTGAGGGAAAAAGTCTTGAGAGATCTTTAACATACAGTGGTGTTAGAAATATAGCAGTAATTAATAGGACAGATCACTGTTTTCGGTACAAGAGATACGTCTTCATAGCAAATCATTTACTGATAAGTGTAGTAGAGCACAATCAGGACATGCATGCCAATCATTATGAGTAATGTAATAATTATTGAAAGGGGGCTTGTTAAATGGGTGATGGTAAAGTTATTCATGTTGTGAAATAACAGGTGTCACTGACCTTTATATCAAGTAAGAGGGTAGGTTGCACATTGGTTATAAGTTCCTATGGTATAGTTTCCTTCTGAAATACTGAAGAAAATTAGTATTTTCAGACATAAGGGCTGATTCTGCACCGTGTGAATTTTTTTTTCTCACTTTTTTGTGAGAAAAAAAAATCATCTTGATATTTATTCTAAGTATACAGCACGTCCTGCTCCAGAAAATTCCTTACACTTGGGTTTTACATCCACAAGATGGCGCTGGACTGCAGAGACAGCAAAAAAGTGGCTCCTCCTGGCCCCATATATACCAGGGACCTCCCACAAATTCCCCAGATCTCTGCAGTCTGGGCTGCGATGACTAGAAGATGGCTCTCTCTACTCGCAGGTGAGTGGGGCTATTAGCCTGCGGCCCTGTAGGACTATTCCCACCCATTTCCTTTTATTGCCTCCCAGCTTAGGCTGCACTGGTTCGGGTGAAGGTAGGCAGCACCGCTTTCAGGTGCTAAGGAGCGCTGCTCTAACCGCAGTCCCCCACCAAAGGGTAGGCGCTATAGGCCCATGGTGAGCCTTATGGGATGCCCCTCCCGCGTCTTGTGCCCCTCTCCCCCTGTCCCCGCAGTTGGCTCCCTTTAGGCTGGCCGTAGCTTCCCCTTCGCTCTCCCTGGTAGATCTCGGGGGGGGGGGGGGGGGTGCATGTCTTGACTATATGATTTATGTGATGATCCCTTTTGAATGGTTGCACTGGTTTCTTTTGCCGCCGCCGCACACTTGTACTCCGCTCCGCGGTCGGTGGCGACATCGCCTCAGGTGCTGCTGCGCCATCATTGGCTGGCCTTGTCATGTGGGCGCGTTTTCGCGCTCTTCGAGTGGGTTCTGCATCACTGTCTCCACGGCCCGCCCCTCGAGGTATATGCCGGCCGCCATTTTAGTTCTCTGCTGTGTGTGCCTGGCGTCTCCCTACCCCGGTCCGTAAGTGCCCCTGCAGGCTGATTTATTTTGTATTTCTCTGTATTGCATATTGCTTATGGGATCTTTTTGCTTATGTCTTGCAGGCGGTCAAACGTTTGTGGTTTCTCCCGGTCCTATCCCCTCTATTTAGTCTTAACTCTTATTGGAGGGCTATTTTATTCCCTTACCTCCCACTTCCCTAGCGGGTTATTGGGGCATCCCATGTTGCTATTATTAGTGTCATCCCTATTGGCCTTTTGTGCCGTGATAATCACCATATGGAGGCTTCTCAGGATAATGTGCTCGGGGTTCCTTCGGGACAAGCCCGGCTGTGTACTGCGTGTGGGGTATCCCCTGTCAGTGCTGACGTCAGGGTTTGTGTACCCCGCGCCCAGCAGGTACTTGCGCTGTAGTCTGGGTTACCTGCAGCTGGGCCTAGTGCTGCGCCCCCTTTGGCTTCGCCTACCCCCCCACGCTTACACCTGACTCCCAGTGAGGTGCATACCAGTGGGGAGTCTCAACCTGATTTGGCTGCCCGGTGGCCAGCATTGAAAGGCATATTGCTGGGTCTGGTCCGCGTAAGGCTCCTGTTAAGCGGTGGCATCTGGCACCCGGTGTTACTCTCTTTCCTATAAAAGCTGAGGAGTTTTTGATATTACTGGATATACCCCACTGGAAAAGGGGGAATGATTTTCTGATTCAGCATCCTCTGAGGATCAGCCTAGGGGTTATGCTGAGTCTGGGTCTGATCTATGGGCTTCAGATGATACTGACAGACTTCTGGCTCACATTTTTGAAGTGCTCTGTATCTCTCCTCCTGCCGTGGCCCTGCGGCAGCAGGGGGAGCTGTTTCATACTGTTAAACCTTGCTTGGAGTTTCCTGAACAAACTCATTTTAATAATCTGGTGCTCAAAGAGTGGGAATGGCCTAGCAGGCTTCCCGGGGTACCAAAGAGTTGGGATAAGAGGTATCCCTTTCCCGCTGAGATGGTTAAACGTTGGTCATGTCCTCCCGAAGTGGATGCACCGGTTTTGGGGTTGTCCAACACATCCGTCATGCATTCCCCTGACTCTACTACACTGAGGGATGGGGAAGACAGGCGCATAGATCAGCTGTCTTGCCATGCTTTTGCCTGTGTGGGGACCGCGCTGCGTCCGGTCTGTGCCTCTGCTATTACAGTTGTTGCTATCAAGAGCCTGCTCAGGAGTGTCTTAGATGGGGCCCCTGATGATGCAGGTAGTGAAGAGTATAGAGCTCTTCTGCGTTGTGAGGAATTTGTTGCTTATGTTCTTTCTGCCCTGGATGATACCATTAGGATGTGTGGCAGGGCATCTGCCTTATTGGTGGCTATACGCTGCTTGGTCTGGCTGCGCCAGTGGGCAGCTGACAACGCTGCTAAGAAGGCTCTCACTGGTTTTCCCTTCAAGGGGCTGCGCCTCTTTGGTGAACGTCTGGATTTGTTTGCTAAGGGAGGCAAGTTACCTCAGCGTAAAAGGCAGCCCCGGCCCTTTCGGGGTTCAGGTCTTCTTTCCTTGTGGTTCCAGAGTTGATCGGGGAGCTTCCTTTGCTGGGGCCCATGGAGATTTTTGGGGCAGGGGCAGAGGACGTGGCCGCCCTGGTCCCTCCTGGGGTCCCAAGCCTAAGTCCTCTCCCAAGCCCCCTCAGGCATGAAGGTGCGCCCTCATCCATCCGGGTGGGGGGGCGGCTTCGGCTTTTTGATCACGTCTGGAGGCGTCATGTCTCAGACCGGTGGATTCAGGAGGTAGTGTCCTCCGGTTAGAAGATAGAGTTTGCAGCCTGGCTGCCCCCAAGTTTTATCAGATCCCGGGTAGCTCAAAACCCCTTGTCAGCTCAGGGTCTGTCCTTTACTGTCCAGAACCTTCTGGAGTTGAAGGTCGTCTGCCAAGTGCCCTTAACCCTTTCGCTGCCAGGCTACCTGGAGTTTTTGTCACCCTTTGTTGCCAGACCATTTTGCACTATTTTGCGCTCCACATGTTCAACTGTGATTTTTTAAGGGATTTCCAGGGATTTCCCAGGGAATTATATATTCTTTTTTTCAGCAGAATCTGGGTTTTAACATAAAACTTCTTTTTTGTCATTTTTTAGGTGTATTCTCAATATTTTGGGGTGAAATATGTGCAAAAAAATAAAAACTTTTTTTTTACAATTTGTAGTGTTTTTTTGTAATAAAAAAAGTAATTTAGTCAATAAAATCTTATTGCATGTGAAATCCTAATTTCTCCTGGTCACAGCATTACCACATATGTATAGGTAGACACCCTTTCCTGCCCAGGAGACTCCCCCAAACTGAAACAGCGCTTTAGGAGATTTTCAGATAAAATACAAATATGCTAAGCGCTAGGCGCACCTTGCAGTTTTTCAAGAAAACAACCCTTTACATTTGAAATACCCCCCCCCCCCAAACCCCCTACACTGAAAGTATACACCTCAGGCTTTCTAGGTGTACCAGGCTTGTTTACATAGATGCAGTTTTCTGGAAGTAATTCCTCAATGAATTCTTTGGTAGCACAGAGTTTCACTAAAAAAGAATAAAAAGCAGAATCAAACTCATATTTTTCCGAAAAAAAAATATGCAAACAAAAAAAAAGCCCAATCTGAAAAAGCAACATGCCCTGAATAGAACAATACCCAACATGCATAGCTACTGTCAAGGAAAGAGTTGTCAAACACCTCAAAGTAAAGCATGTGCGTAAGGGTAATTTTACTTTCAGCTCTGCAGACAAAGTGCGCACCTTGTACATTTTCTACCAAAACAACCCTTTACATTTGGAATACCCCCCAGAAACCATATATTCCCTGAAAGAACATATGTTAAGCTTTCTAAGCGTACCCAGCTTGTTGTAGTGGGCTCATCATTTTAGAAGTAATCCCTTGAAGAATTTAGGTTGCACAAGGTTTCCCTCAAAAACATTATAAAAAAACAGAATGAAAAACACATTTTCTTAAAACATCAATATGCAAACAAGAAAAAACAAGCTAAATCTGAAAGAGCAAGGTCCCCCGAGCAGAACAATACCCCACATGCATATGTACTATTAACCCTTTTAATTGCCCGTCTACTTGAAATTTTTTCACCCTCTGTTGACAGGTAATTTTTCACCATTTTGCGCCATGTTTAACCGTGATTTTTGGAGGAATTTCCAGGAAAATTATAGATATATTTTTTTGCAACATGGTTTAGGCTTTAACATGAATTGTCTTGTTTGTAATTTTTCTACTGATTTTTAAATATTTTTGCGTAAAAAGAACAAAAAAAAATTAACAATTATTTTTTTTAGAAAATTGTCTCCTTTATTTTAAATAAAACATTTACTTTATTAGAGAAAACCATATTGCATGTGAGCCCCATTTGGTTCGATTACAACGGTACCACATATGTATCGGTAGCCCCCCATTCTTGCCCAGGAGACCCCCTAAACTGAAAATAGCACTTTAGAACATTTACAAATAAAATACTACTATCCACACTATAAACATAAGGGGTTAATTTAAAAAGAAAATGACATGGGGGGCATTTTTTGGGGAATTTTAAGGGTTAAAAACCCTTAAAAAAAAAGACGTAGGGTCCCCCCTACCTGAAATAACCAGCCCAGGACCAGCTATGGGGGTTTGTAGAACAGGGTGCAGGGGCCAGCTCTGGTGGCACCCCACCCTGCAGCCTACAAGCCCACATACCCTGTGTGGGCCCGGGCTCTTCTGCCCCCCCCCCCCCCCCGGGCTTTGGGGAGGCTGGTAATTGGTGTGCCAGGGGTTAATGGCAAGTCACCCGCTAGTGCAGGTGACTTGCCAGCCCACAGCCTTGTGAACTGGTATAGGGGTCTCATGGACCCCTTACCAGTTCACAAGGGGTTAAATGTAAAAAAAACACACAGACACATGGAGAAAAAAAAATATATATTTTTTTTTTATACTTACCTCCCATCCATCCCTGGGCACTGTGTCCCACGCTGATCAATCTGGCTTCCTTCTCTCCTGCTGCTGCTGGAAGCTTTTTATAGCTGCTGGGAGACAGAGCATAAGGGGTTAATTTTAAAAAAATGACAGGGACCCCATTTTTTGGGGGAATTTTAAGGGTTAGGGTTAGGCTAACCCTAACCGTTAAAATAAAAAAAAATGACGTAGGGTCCCCCCTACCCGTCATAACCAGCCCGGGACCAGCTATGGGGGCTTGTAGGAACAGAGTAGAGGGGCCAGCTTTTGTGGCCCCCTACCCTGCAGCCTACAAGCCCACATACCCTGTGTGGGCCCGGGCTCTTCTGCCCCCCCCCCCCGGGCTTTGGGGAGGCAGGTAATGTGGGGGTCTCGGGGTTAATGGCAAGTCACCCGCTAGCCGCAGGTGACTTGCCAGACCCAGAGATTTGTGAACTGGTAAAGGGTTCCCATGGACCCCTTACCAGTTCACAAAGGGTTAACAGTAAAAAAAAAAAAAAAAACACCACACAGTAAAAACATATTTAAAAAAAATATATATTTTTTTTACTTTACTCACCTCCGATCAGAGGATCTCCTGCCCCTCTCCTGTGCCCAACGGTCTCCGGGCATCTGACAGCTGAGATGCCGAGAGCCGGGATGACACCAGCATGATGAAGTCACAATCCCCGCCCCCAAAGGAAAGATGGAGGCGCCCGTCGGGAGGGCAGGGGTATGGGGCCTGTTGGCCGCCCTCCTCAACACTGAAGAAGAGGAGCGCCGGCGAGAGCTATCGGGAACCAAGGTTAGTAAATGTCATTTTTTTTTTTTTTACATGTAATACTGGCAGCTCGAAAGCGGGGGTGGCACCTATTCCGGGCACTCCCCTTGAGCCGGGGGAGCTCGGTGGGGGATCGAAGCCCCCCCTGATGAAGAGGAGACCCGGACGGTTCGATAGAGGGGTCAGGTGAGTGCCTTTTTTTTTTTTTTGCCCGCTAGCAGGGGGGAAAGCCAGGTATGTAAAATTTACGTAGCTGGCGTTTAACGACAGGAGAGGCAGATACGTGAATTTTACATAGCTGGCGCTAGAAGGGTTAAGGAGATCGTGTTGCCCTATGCTAAAGAAGTACCTGAAGAAGTTATTGAAGTGGCTAACCCAGCCCCCAGATATCAGTCCCAAAAAGAACCTGTGGCTTATGAAGCAAAGAATGCCGAAAAACTGCGATATGTAGTCCAATTGTCCTGGAATATCTGTTCAGTAGTTGATCAAGGCCATGCAACCCGGACATCAAGCAATTCTCATGCCCATCCCCCATATAGGTAGTATGTAATTCCCCCTCCCATTCCCCACGTAGGCAGTGAGGCACCCCCCATCCCATTCCCTATATTGGCAGTGTGGCATTCCCCCATCCCATTCTTCATATAAGCAGTGTGTCATTCTCCCTCCTATTCCCCATACAGGCAGTGTGGCATCCCCCCCTCCCATTCACCATATAGGCAGTGCGGCATTCCCCCCATCCAATTCCCCATTTAGGCAGTGTGGTATTCCCCCATCCCATTCCCTATATAGACAGTGTGGCATTCGCCCCATACCATTCCCCATATAGGCAGTGTGGCATTCCCCCCCTTCCATTCCCCATATAGGCAGTGTGGCAATTCCCCCCTCCCATTCCCCATATAGGCAGTGT
This sequence comes from Gastrophryne carolinensis, assembly GCA_027917425.1. Taxonomy (NCBI): domain Eukaryota; kingdom Metazoa; phylum Chordata; class Amphibia; order Anura; family Microhylidae; genus Gastrophryne; species Gastrophryne carolinensis. The sequence continues at coordinate 336,823,131 of CM051235.1, read as the reverse complement.
GGCATTCCCCCCCCCCTCCCATTCCCCATATAGGCAGTGTGGCAATTCCCCCCTCCCATTCCCCATATAGGCAGTGTGGCATTCCCCCCTCCCATTCCCCATATAGGCAGTGTGGCATTCCCCCCCTTCCATTCCCCATATAGGCAGTGTGGCATTCCCCCCTCCCATTCCCCATATAGGCAGTGTGGCAATTCCCCCCTCCCCCCCATATAGGCAGTGTGGCATTCCCCCCCCCTTCCATTCCCCATATAGGCAGTGTGGCATTCCCCCTCCCATTCCCCATATAGGCAGTGTGGCATTCCCCCCCCCCCCATATAGGAAGTGTGGCATTCCCTCCCCCCCTTCCATTCCCCATATAGGCAGTGTGGCAATTCCCCCCTCCCATTCCCCATATAGGCAGTGTGGCAATTCCCCCCTCCCATTCCCCATATAGGCAGTGTGGCATTCCCACCTCCCATTCCCCATATAGGCAGTGTGGCAATTCCCCCCTCCCATTCCCCATATAGGCAGTGTGGCAATTCCCCCCTCCCATTCCCCATATAGGCAGTGTGACATCCCCCCCATCCCCTTAATCAGTGTGGCATTCCCCCTCACATTCCCCATATAGGCAGTGTGGCACTCCCCCTACCATTTCCTATTTCGGCAGTGTGGCACCCCCCCATACTATTTCCCATATAAGCAGTGTCATTCCCCCAGTGGCATCGGTGGGAGCAATGGGACGCCACTCATCCATGGCTGCCAGCAATGCGGGAGCGCCAGATGTAAGTTTACTTTTTTTTTTCTTTTTGACATTTGCACGATAAGACACACTGACATTTTCCCTTCACCTTTTGTGGGGAATAAAGTGTGTCTTATAGGGTGAAAAATACGGTATATATACTTCACACTAGACATTGGCATAAGTTGACATTGTTTTTTTATTGTGAAAATTACACAAACTGCAAACCAAGTAAAGGGAGACTTTGATTGCTGAACGGGTGATCACAATCTTCTAATCCAATACACTGCACAAAATCAGTTACATAATTCTACATCGCACAAGATCAATTAACAACATCAATTAGACACATTTGATCAATATGCTTTAGAGCCTGATTTGCAGAATACTGTGTGTGTGTTTATTCAGCTAATGCTACTGGGTAATGTGGGTGGTAAGGGTAAGTGTAAATTGCTTCCCTTCTTATGATCAGTTGCATAAGCAGTTTGAGAGAGCGTAACCCCATGTTAAATGGCTTCAAGATTAATCACCCTAGAATTACATGGGGGCGGCCATCTTGCCACACACCTGATAGTCCTGCTTAGACATGAGAATTAGGGGCCGGCTGTGCCAGCAGCAATTCAATTGTGAGAGATATATGTCTCAGAAACAAGGAGAAGCTTGCCTGTCATTTTTCACACAAGCACACACTGGATAAACAGCTAATGTAGCAAAAGCAATCTGTGTCAGGGGAGCCCTTACAATGTCACTGATTGCCGCAGAGGGGCTTTAGGGGAGCAATTTACTAAGCTTTAATTGTCTGACTGTAGGTCCGCTTTAAAGCCAGTGTTTAAGAAATAGGTACACTTTAAGTATTGCTGAGAAGAGTGTGATTTCCTAGGACAAAACATTTGATCAGGAACACAAGATTGATCTTCTAGTACTCTTATAATCATGAAGAAGAAGAAATATTAAAGGATTACATTGTATGTGGGAATGTACAGTGATCTGAACTCTGACAACAAGTTCAAAGAAAATTACAAACACATTTTAACATTTCCCAGGAATGGACCATCTTTATTATTCTTCCTGAAGTCGGGGGCAGTTGTACATCTAAACAGTTATCCAGATCAGGTCACCACCCCAGAGGCATATGCCTTGCTCCTTAACAACTATAATAAATATGAGCAGTCAATACTCAATTTTTATATGCAAGTGAATGTATTATAATCTGACACACATAAAATATCCGCAAACAGTGTTATACAGTTCTGCCACCAGGTGGTAATGTCCGCCACTCGTTTGTTGCGTGTGTTCGATTGTAATACATTCATTTTTTGCATATAAAGACGGCTGCTGCCTTATATTATTATTGCTTTGTGCATTTGTAACACAGTTTTATGTGATTGAAAACCTAAACCTTCCACCCATGTAGCCAATATAAATGCTTGGAAACCCCTGCTCTACATGACTAGAATGAAAAGATTTTACAGGGAGTACTAAAATCTTTTTCTAATGTGTTTTATGAAGCAGCTGCTGCTTTGTAAGACCATCAATACTCATGGAAAAAAGATTTTATAGTATGAAAATCCTTACTTTTCTCTAAGTAGAACTCATTGCTTTGACCACATCAAGTCAGGGTCGTATTTAACCCTTTAACTGCCAGCCTTTCCTGCCCAGGAGACTAGGAGAGTCCCCTAAACTGAAACAGCACTTTAGGAGATTTTCAGATAAAATACAACTACTATGCACACCTTGCAGTTTTTGAAGAAAAGGAACCCTTTATATTTGAAATACCCCCCACATTTGAAATACCAGGCTTGTTGACGTGGGCGCAGTTTTCTAGAAAATATCCCTCGAACTGTTTGCACAGGGTTTACCTAAAAAAAAAAAAAAGAATAAAAAAGCAGAAACAAAGCCACATTTTCCTAAAAAACAAATTATATCTGAAAAAGCAAGGTCCCCTGAACAGAACAATACCCAACATGCATAGATACTATCATAGATAACCCTACTTGGGGTTGCCAGAGTAAAAGTAAAGCTTGCGCGTAATGGTAATTTTACTTGAAAATCGGTGGCCCCTGGCCCTAGAGGCTACAAGCCCACGTAGCTGACGTGGCCCGAGATCTTCTGCCTCTCCTTGGTTTTGGAGAAGCAGGTAATGGGGGGCTGGGGGTTATTAATAACAAGTCACCTGCTAGCCACAGGTGACTTGCCAGACCCCAAGTCATATAAACTGGTATAGGATTCTCATGAAGCTCCTACCAGTTCACAAAGAAATAAAATATTTTATTTTGTAATACTTTCCTCCCATAGATCATCCCTGAGCACTCTGTCCCATGACAATCACTCTGGTTTCTGAGGGGGGCTTTTTTTGGATTTTCAAGGGTTAAAAATCTAAAAAAAAATATGGCTTTTGTTCCCCCCCTATCCAGCATAACCAGCCTTTGGACCAGCTATGCAGAGATTATAGAACAGGGCGCAAGGGTCTCTGTTGGGAAGTCCCTGGCCCTGCAAGGCTACAAGCCCGCGCAGCCTAATTCTTTACTCACCTCCGAATGTCAACTCCTGTGTCCCTCGCTGATCTCGATTACATATTCGGTGAACGCTGGAGGGGGGGGGGGGTGAGGAGGCAGAGGATGCCATGCCCCTCCACCCCTCTCTCCAGCGATCATCCTATCTAACAACTCTTAGGCTGGGTGCGGAATGATGTCAGCGGGAGGATGTCAGCCACTCTGCCCTCAAGGGGGCGGGGCTAGTGGTGAAGATGGCGGCAGTGACAGTGGAAGGAGGGGGCCTGTTAGTGAGGAGAGGGCAGATTAATTTCACCAAGAAACTACCCTGCTAAAACTAAATATGGGCTGGACCTTGTATAAAAGTCTTAAGAGATTAATTTAAAGTCAAACGCCTCTGGAATGAAATGGCCAAAGAGGACATTTAACCCTTTAAAGTACAGAGGAATAATCCCTTGTCTAAAGTGATAAAACTAAGAATCTTAATTACTTAGAAGAGACATGATGAAAAACCTTGAGCTTCACTCCACTGGATAAAAAGGATTTCCAATATCTGTGTTAAACTTTTGCAGACTTCACATGCGAATCACTGTAGAAATATCTTATCCTCTGAAACTGTATACTCAACATCTATTCTATCAAAGCTGGAGACTGTGAATTAGTGAGCTGTAAAGGGCCCAGAGACAGTAGATCTTCCACAGAGGCAGATGCCACAGATCTTCCACAGCTAGGTCCACTGCATCTGTGTACCACACCCATCTTGGCCAATCTAGTGCAATAGGATTCATTGTCACTATTCCAAAGTAGAAGGTGCATAAGATGAATTGGAGGAAACACAGACAGTAGGTTAAAATCCCTCCAGGAAACCTTTATACATCTGCACCTGGAGCTAGAGGGTGTCTGATCATTCTTGAAAAGGCTTAGACCAGGGGTGCTCAACCTTTTGGCAAGTGTGGTCCACTTAAATGATCTAGAACTGGGTGCAGGCCACAATGAAAAGTTTCAGAATTTCTTCATTTGGAATAGCATAATGAAGATGTTCTACACCAATCAGGATACCCACGGCCTCTTCAAACTCCACTTGTATGTCCTTCCTCCCCACCCCTACATTCATATGGAACAATCCCAACATACTACCACTTTGAACACCCTTATTTCTAGCCCATCCCCCCATAAGTCCTCACATCTTAACCATGTTCATTATACTCTCAAACCCTCTAAACACCTACCAATGCTAAGCTGATGTGTCTAGAGGCAAAGAGGACCACTTTCAGAGTCCCCAGCGGGGACACAGTGAACTGAATGCTTTACTACTTCCCACAACTCCTATTCCCTGTAGCACAGTTGCTGCCTGCTAAGGAAATTTGTTGTCAAGTCTAGTATTACTGAGAATTTGTTCTCTGCCCAAGCAAACTGAGCAGCACTATTTCCATGGATGCACTGCTCCTGGTTTCGCCTGATGGCGGATGTATGCTACTGTCATAATATTGGCCAAGAAATTTCCTGAAAAAAGAAAAAAATACCTCCCTTTATCTAACAGGTTACAAAGCAATACAGTGATGTCAAATTTAACTATTACATTGCAACAGACAGGGTGAGAATGTATTATATTTGTAGATTTGCTTTGGCTTGCAAAACCCTAATACATTTCATTGTTGTATTTTCTCAGGAGGTTAATAATATCTTTTTTACTCAGACATCCTTAACCCTTTGAGTGCCGGCCTACCGAGATTTTTTGTCACAATCTGTTGCCAGACGACTTTTCACGTTTTTGCGCTACACGTGTGCAACCTTGATTTTTGAAGGGATTTCCAGGGATTTCGATGAAAATTATATATTGTTTTTTTCAGCAGAGTCTGGGCTTCAACATGAAATGTCTTGTTTGGCCTTTTTTTAGTGTATTCTCAATACTTTTGGGTGAAATATGTGCAAAAAAATGAAAAAAAACAATTTTTTACAATTTGGAGTGTTTTTTTTGTAATAAAAAATGTAAGTTTGTTAATAAAATATTATTGCGTGTGAAAGCCCTATTTCTCCCGGTTACAATGGTACCACATATGTATAGGTATACCCCTTTTCCTGAAACAGCAGTTTAGGGGATTCCAGATAGGATACAACTATGCAATATGATTGCATAGTTGTAAGGGGTTAATAAAAAAAAAAAAATGACATAGGGTTCCCCCTCCCAGGGGGGGGGGGGGGGACCTCATTTCTTTTTTGGAATTCTAAGGGTTAAAAACCCTTAAAATCCCCCCAAAAAATGACATAGGGTCCCCCTTACCCAGCATTACTGACCCGGACCAGCTATGTGGGCTTGTAGAACAGGGCGCAGGGGCCAGCGTTGGTGGCCCCTGGCCCTGCAGGCTACTAGCCCACATAGCCACGTGGCCCGGGCCCTTCTGCCCCCCCCCCTGGCCGTTGGGGAGGCAGGTAATGGGGGGCTGGGGGTTATGGCAAGTCACCCGCTTGCCGCAGGTGACCTGCCATACCCAGAGCCTTGTGAACTGGTATAAGGGGTCTCATGGACCCCTTACCAGTTCACAAAGGGTTAAGTTAAAAAAAAAGACACCAGACAAGTTCTTTATTATTCTTTTTTCACTTATACTTACCTCCCATCCAGTGTCCCACGCTGCTGCAGATGACAGTTGTCGGTAGTGATCAGAGCAGGGAGGGTGGCAGGCAGGGAGATCAGAGCCACCCTGCCTGCCACCCTCCCTGCTCCGATCGCTGCTGACAACTGACAGATCGGAGCTTGGGTGCCAGTAACCCGAGGAGCGGGATGACGTCATCAAGTGGGCGGAGTTAGGGGTGGGGCTAGGGGCGGGGCCAGCGCCGGCCGAAGAGGATGGTGATGGCCCGTTTCTGGGCCCTCACAAGCAGCGTGGAAAGCCCAGGGGGGGATCGGAGCCCCCCCTGGTGAAGAGAAGACCCGGGGAGAGCCATCGCGCTGCCAGGTGAGTAAATGTCATTTACTTTTTTTTTTTTTTTTTCAGATGTCGGCGCCGGCGGGGGGGGGGGGGGCTATTACGGGCCCCCTCCTGAAGATCAGAGGCCTGGGGGCAGAAATCTAACAGCGGATTCTTGTACAGAATCGCTGGCCCTTTCAAATGAGAAGGTAAGTCTGTATGTTTTTTACTTTTTGTTTTATTGGCCTCTAAAGTCAGCTACGTGACTCTCACGTAGCTGGCACTTAACGGTTGGAGAGGCAGCTACGTGAGAGTCACGTAGCTGGCACCAGAAGGGTTAAAAACACAAACACAGAATTCTCACAGAAGATCCTTGAGCTTTCAACCAATATTGGAGGGAGAGAAAAATCATATTCAGCTTCAATACACGGATTAACAATTTCAACTCTTCTCTTGTTCACCTGTCCTGCACCATCAGGTCCCCAAATACTCAGTGGAGATTTCCATTGAATCTAAACAATATCCAGTTACCATCTCCAGTTACCATTACAACCTATGCACTTTTGACAGGATAAACAGTCTGGAGTGATACTGTGCATTGTTGTCTCAGTAAGAAATCGCACAATTATAACTCCTCAGCACAGCCATAAATATGGCCATATTCTTGGTAAATACTCTGTAAGTCGTGGCTAGACCAAATTGCGACAATCCAAACTCGAAGTGTGATTCTTCCACTGCAACTGGGAAAACTCTGATGAGCTGAACACATATTGGCATATGTAAATACGCATTCTTGATATACATTCTTGCAAGAAATTAACCATGAACGAGTGAGGCCAATAGCGATCTGGGAGATTCTAAATCTGTGGTTGTGGCTGTAAAAACGATACCTGTGCAAGGGCATTGACTTGGTCACATCAGCCAATAATAGGTTGTAAACTGTCACTTTGAGGGCAGACATTTGAAGTAGATCCTGCTAAAGACAACTTTGGGAGGAAAACATTTGAACTTTTTGCTGAAGGCTTAGGCTTTAAATCAGAATAAAACCTAACAGGGCCTTGGCCGTTTCCCCGCTCCCCTGGCCCACCGAAAACTCACCTTCTGGCTCCCTTGCCAGTGTAAATATTCATGGTCACATTTATCCAAAGCCATAACTTATGTTCTTGGTCACTGTCATCTTTATTGCATCCAAAGATGCTATGAAAAAAAATTATCAGTGATTTAGGATCAGCTACAGATTCCATCAATTTTTCCCTTGCAGTGTCCCTTGGAAACTCCTTTTCTAGATCTCTCAGTTCTCTGGACTTTGTGGCTTTGCTAATAGAACCGAAGCTCAACTGAAGCACCGAATATATTGTAGTTTGTTTGCATTTCAGAATGGATTCTAAATGCTTAACTGTGGGCTCTTTTAAAATTCTAGACTATTCGGTAAGTAGAAAGGAACCCTTATAGAGAACCATAATAGAATTACTTGTTTTGCTTGTATACTGGGCCAAGGTGTCCTGGAAACTCATAGTCTGTCACTAAAATGATGACATTTCATAGAAGGTGCCACATGGGAATGTGTCCAAATCATCACTGTGCCTATAGAAGCCATACAGTGTTGCCACTGGGTCTTGTTTTCAACACATTCAGGACAGACGTAAGCAATGGGCATACCCGGGCAGGGACCACCTCTTTCCCTCTACCCTGGGCATCTTCAGGGCTGTAACCAGGACTATGGGCTGTCAGCCTGGGGCAAATTGGCCCTTCAGAAAGCTTTTCTTTCCTTCTGTCAGTCCTCCTGTTTGTTATTTCCTTCTTTTCTTTATTTTTATCTATTCTATGTTTCTTTCTTTCATCTGCCATTTTGATTCTTTTTTTTTTCTTTCTTCAGTCTTTCAATTATTTTCTTTCATTATGGTCTTCTATTGCCTTTCTTTCTTTCATTCCCTCTATATATATTTTTTTTGTTATTCCTAATATTCTTTCTGTCATTCTTTCTTTTTTTCTGTCAGTGCTTCTATTCTTTCTTTATTTCCTTTTTATCTTTTCTTTTTTTCTCGCATTCTTTCTCTCTCTCGCTCTCTCTCTCTCTTTGCTGCTTGTTTTTCTGTCATTCCTTTCTTTGCTTCTGTCAGTTATTCAGTTATTTATTTATAAATAAAACAGCAGTAGTATACAATTCAAACACAAGCCTAAACAGTTATCTATAGCAGGAAAACCAGCAGGTGGCAGCAAAGCACACAGCAATAAAACATACAGAAAAAACCCAGTTCAATAGGCTCGATTCAGAGGCACATTCGTCTGGACTTCCGTAGCTGTCTGTGAAAGTTTTGGTGGGTGTTTGTCATTTTTTTGCTTTTTTCGTTCATTTTTCATTCATACGAACGTTCGGGCAAATGCGTATATGCGCTTTGATGAACGAAAGCAAATCGGATCATTTGCGTTAGTTCGGATCATTTTCCCCACAAAATATATATTGTATAGGTCGACCCGAATATAAGCCGAGGCACCTAATTTTACAACAAAAAAATGGAACAAGTTATTGACTCGGGTATAAGCCGAGGCGGCTTTTTTCAATTGGAATTGGAGTTGACACACAGAAAGAGAGACACACACACACACACACACACAGAAAGGGACACACACACAGAAAGAGACACACACACAGAAAAAGACACATACACAGAGACACACACACACACTGTGGGTACCTGCTGCTGCTGCCGCCGCCGCTCTCAGACGCGCAGGTGTCGGGGGTCAGGGTTTGGCCGAGGTTACCCTGCAGAGGGGCAGCGGGTAACCTCCCCTCCTCCTCCTGCTGGTCGTTCGGCACACAACACCCTCCATTCAGCTCCGCCTGGCAGCCGCCAGCCGCCGCCGTTCTCATACACACACCAGCACTTCCTGGCTGTTGCGCGCTGGTCGTCGGTGGGCATGCCCCATATGGCCAGCGTCCAATGAAAACATTGGACGGCAGCCATTGACGACCAGCGCGCAGCAGCCTGGAAGTGCCAGTCAGTGTGTGAATGTGTGTGCGTGTTTGTGTGTATGAGAGCGGCGGCGGCGGCAGCAGTGGGTACAGCAGGGACCCGCAGCGGCCGCCCCTCACCCTCCAGCATCTGTTGGGTTCAGGGTTGTGGCCTTCCCTGGCAGTCCACCCCTGGACTCGAGTATAAGCCGAGGCGGCTTTTTTCAGCCCAAAAAAAGAAAAACTTGGCTTATACTCGAGTATATACGGTACATCATTGCTATGGGCTTGCGTCTCATTCAGAGAGCTGATTGCCGACGGACCACCACCCTATAAACCTGTTTCCTTTGCGATCCCCTTACGGGACCATTTTGACCTCGAGACTAGCAGCTATGGACGACTGTAGTGCATTTGAGGAGCATGAGGATCTGCAGCTCATGGGCGTTGAAATTGTCCGGAGTGCCGAGACCAGATTGCACCGGCGACGCATGCATATCGATCGCATGCATGACGTTGAGCTGTTCGAACTCACCAGACTTAATCGTGCTTCCCTCCATAAGTTGTATAGTGAGCTGCGGCCATGATTAGCCCGCACCACAAGGAAGGGGCAAGCAATTTCAGGTATGACCAAGATGCTTGGCTGCCTGCAATTTTTGGCGAACGGCTTGTTCCAGAGGCTGGGTGCCCTCTCCATGGGGATCTCCCAGCCTACGCTGAGCCGCGCGCTATCCAAGTTTTTGGAAAGCATGGCTACCATTAGTCAGAAATATATATTTTTCCCTGACGACATGGTAGCCTGGAACGCGCTTAAGCTGGCATTTTATAATATCGCCGACATGCCCAACGTCATGGGTGCCATTGACTGCACCCACAAGGCCTTAATCCCTCCTTGTAACTAGTCCCTGTGAAATAGCTGACTCTGTATATCTCTTAATCCCTCCTTGTAAATTCCCTCCTTGTAACTCGTCCCTGTGAAACAATGGAGCGTATTTAGCTTGTTTGTTAGCAATGTTTTTCATGTCGCACAAAGGAAAACATTTTCATGTGGTCTTTAAATAGGCAATTTACAGTTAATCTTGATGCAACATACCTCTACTTTTTTGGGGGGAAAAATACTTATGTACTTAGTGTTATTTGTATTGGCCAACATGTTTTTTGGAAGGTGTTAGGAGTTAGTGTTCAGTAGTTTACCTTGTCTTGCTAATTTTGTTTTTTTTTCCTTTTCTCCCAGGAACCGCAAAATGGGCCACTCACTGAATGTCCAAGCAGTGGTGGCCCCGGACATGCGGTTCCTTAGTGTGCTCGCCGGGTTTTCCATCTCACCCCCCCTTGCGACGATCTGGATTGTACCGTCGGTTTGAGTCTGGAGAATTCTCCGGTGGATGGCTCCTTGGTAAGTTGACGCAAATAACGTCATTCACTTTTCAATGTATGCCTATGAATATAGTTTATGACCCATGTCTGAAACTAAGGCTGTTTTTTACCCCTTGATTACATGTGAAACCCTACCTTAACCATTATATTTAGCAAACCACAAAACCTTTACAAATGTTTGACCAGCATTTCAAAATTAGAAATGTCAACTTTCTAGTAAATTACTTTACATTCTTCAGCACACTCGGCTGCAATTCTGTTCTTGCCTTTATGATAGGGTCTGCGCCATCTTTGCTTAGAAGCATGACACTTACTGAGTAGAGGAGAGCGGGATAAAGTGCAGGGGGCGGGTTAGAGGTGTGCTTGCCTCAGACAAAACAGATCTGGGTTCCTGAAAAGGTAAGACATCCAAGAATGCTGAGCAGCACAGCCCTAAACCAATACCTGTTAGCAGTCTGCCTGATTTGCCCTCATCCGCTATCTTGGCTGTCCGAGCATGCATGGTGTTAGGCTGTTTTTTAATCAGAGCAATATGTATGTTCAGGGTGTCTCTCAAATATTACATAGCCTCTTAGTCATGGTGATGGCCCCTTTTTTTGTTTACATTTTGGGAGTAATGTGGACTTATTACTTATGTTATTTTTGTTTTATTTTTTCAGGGGATTCCGGCTATCCACTGCTTCCCTGGCTGCTGACGCCCGTCCTTCGCCCACAGAATGCGCCACAGGACGCCTACAATTGGGCCCACAGGAAGACCAGGGCCGTGGTGGAGAGGGCGTTTGGCCTGTTAAAAACCCGCTTACGTTGTTTGGACCATACCGGGGGGGGGCACTACAGTATGACCCCAAGAAGGTCATAGATATAATTCTAGCATTTTGTGTGTTACATAACTTTGCCATAATGCAGCGTGTCCCCCGGTATTTGGATCTGCCCCCCTCTCCACCCAGCCAGGACCAAGATGAACAATACCGTGGCACACCTAGTGCCTCTGGCCAAGCAGTGCGTGCTAATTTGATTTCTACACATTTTTCTTAATTTTTTGGTCCTGTGTTTGTTTTGTGTATGTAATGTTTTTATTTGACTATAATTTTGATTTGGGAATCTGGAAGTTTTTGTTTGGTTAACAACTAGTAATGATTTAAATACTAAACATTTCACACATGATCTGAGAGTAATGCATTTTTTTTGGCCCTGTTGTTTTTGTAAAATCATTGTCATTGCTAAAATTCAAAAAAACATTAATGCATCAATGAAGTCAACAACAGTTAAAGTCACATTCAGTATATTTATTACAAATATGTACATTTGTAGTTTAAGGGCACTTGCATACTTCATGTACATACATCGGACCACATAAATTAAAAATGTCGGCAAATCATGCCACCTAGCAATTGTACACATCCCGGACTTTAAATGTAATGCACTCCAGGGCAAAGTATTTGTGAAAATAAAAAACATACAGACATAGGGAGCAAGCATTTGCATGTCAATATTGGCCCAGTAATACATAGGGCCACATACACACCCTCTCCTGCCTGGTCACATTTGCCACAGGCACAGGTGTAAAGCAGCCATACCTATGCCACATCTACGCCTGTAAGTCAGTGGCCCACCCAAACAAGAAGCCCCAGTCCAAATCCAAGTCCAGTCCAATCTCTGCCAGGGTTTAAGGTATTAGTTTGCCAGGCCAGAATGTCCCCCAATCATGCCTACAAACAGGATGAGCCAGAAGCAATGTAATTAGGCCCAAGCCTGCAGCGCAACAGCTTAAGTGGCAGCTTAAGTGGCAGGTTCAGTGAGGCTTGAGATCAGGCATTGGCTAGTAGGCATTGTGGCTAAGGTGGCCATGTGGCTGTTGGTCGACCTAAATTCTGTCAGCATGGTGTATAAGGTATTATTTAAGGTCTCTAATTGTGCATGATGCTGCTCGTTGTTTCTTTGATTTTGTTGGCGAAATAAACGCCTCTCATGGTGCCATGCTGACTCCATGATCGGCACGCGCCTCCCCTGGGGGAACTGGGTGACGTAGCAGACTACGCCTCCCAATTCCCCTTGTTGGGGCACGTGCAGATGATGGTCCTCTAGTTCGACCAACAGCCACAGATGTGCTGGGAAAATCCTATGCAGCAGACATACCACTGGGGACTGTAGGCTCAGTCTCTGCATGCTGCCCACGATGGGCTGGCAGCATGCGGCCAGCTTTAGTCTGCTGCAGAGGATTTGGTGTAGAAACATGTTGGCACAGTTGCAGATTATGTTCCAGGGGGGTCTGTTCTGAAGGTCCCATCAAGGTGCCATCCTCCTCCAGCTCCTGGATTTCCTCCATCAGCGTGTGGGTCTGTTGTGACATGTAAAAAAAAAAGGTTCAGTTTGGCTCCTCAATATTTTTGTGGTGCAAATTATTCATGTAAATTCGCATGCATCAGCAGATTCAGAAAAATACACTTACCATATATATATATCGGATCCTGGCTCCTAGGCAAAACGGAAGTTGACGGCGTGGTCAAACTGGCTGAGGCTTCCCCACTAGCTGAGGGATGATGCTGGCCTGCATTGTTTACAAAAAGGCATGTAAACACACAAATATGCCTTGGTGATCTGTATTAATACATATGCGTCACTAAAACACGTGGCCAAGCAGGAATGGCAACTCCCCGAACAGGCCAAGTTGGGCTTCACTATGAATGTCATTATCTGTTAGATGTATTAAGCAACATGTACAAACACATTGGTCACCTTAAATAAAATAAACATGCATGTAGTGGGTGTTATGAGGCTTCACACATCCCTAAAGGGCCATTAGGGGCCCACACTCAGCTTGCAAATAGCATTTGGCTTAAGAATATGCTGCTTGCCATTCTTCCTAGGTAGACCTTTCCCTGACCCGAGATCAAGTATTTGAGACCAAAGCACAGCTCAAACCCAAGTGGTCTAAAGACAAAGATGGAAGTGTTGGATCTGATTGTCTCGAATCACATAACAGGTAGTCCTTTACTAATATAAAGACTTTTATATTGTCCATAAATACTCTCCAAGGTCATGTAGGGCCAAGCTAATTTGAAAATTAACATTCCAGACATTACACACCCTGCTAAAACTGCAACCTCCACTACAAGGCACTCCCTAGGGGCATGTGTTCATATATGCCTTTGAGGCTCATTTTACAAGTTGAAAACATTTCACATACACACTAACATTACTAACCTGCATGAATAGTAGGGATGTCCATGTTCCGTCGCCCGAGTGTCCCTCTAAGGCCACGGGATGTATCAGGCCCAGCACCATCTCCTCAGCTCGGGTAAATTGTAATTTAGTGGGGAAGCCTCCCCCAGTTTGTAAGCTGAAAAAGAGAGTTTGGCAAATTTAGGAAAATGGGTACAAAACAAGAAGCAGACAAATTCACAAAGCAGATATGTTCCTGTAATTTCGCCGTTTATTTTCTTTCTTCCGTGCTGCATACTTCAGGTCCGATATTTTGCGTTGAATCTGCTCCACATCTTTGAGCTCATCCCCCGCTGCACTGACCTGTCTGGTGAGCTCCTCTAAAATTTCTGCTTTGCATATTTTGCTGGTTGCTTTGGATCTGCGGCCATATAGTTCATCATAATGTAAGGAGAGCCCACTAGCCCATGCCAGAGTTTGGGCCTCCCCAAACCTGCCACTCAAGTGGCCTCGGCGCAATGTGCGCCCTGTTGCTTGATGTTCTGGCTCATCAGTGGTTGCAGGCAAATCGGGGGGACGTTCTGGCCTGGCTGTGTTAGGGAGAAATGTAGGACAGGTGGCTGGCTTCAGATTGAACTGGAATTGGATATGGACTTGAGGTTCTTGGCTGGGTGGCCACTGAACTAGCAGGCATAGCTGTGGCATATGGAGAGTGCTTGCCACCTGTGCCGGTGCAAAATGTGGGCGCGGAGGAGAGGGTGTGGTGGATGATGTTGGGCTTCTTGCCCTGTGCCTCTGTGGCCCCTTCACGCTTTCATGCCCCTGGGAGGTTGTTGGACGTGGGTGGGGTGATGGTGAGCTCTGGCTGCTGGGGCTTCGGGCCCGGTGGGTTGGCCTCTTGCCATGGTAGCTTTTCCCACGTGGGTGGGGTAATGATGAGCTCTGGCTGCTGGGGCTTCGGGCCCGGTGGGTTGGCCTCTTGCCATGGTAGCTTTTCCCACGTGGGTGGGGTGATGGTGAGCTCTGGCTGCTGGGGCTTCGGGCCCGGTGGGTTGGCCTCTTGCCATGGGAGCTTGGCCCACGTGGGTGGGGTGATGCTGACCTTTGGGGGCTTGGGCTTCTCACCCTCTTGGTGTGCTTTTTAGGGGCCGTACCTGTGTTCTTGCTGGCCTGGGCCTTCTGCTTTGGCGCTGGGTCCTTTGTTTTGGTGCTTGTTGGTGCCTTTGTGGTTGGGGTCGCCTCGGCCTGCCCACTGCGGGTTTCCCACAGCTTAGCCTTTGGCATTTGTGTGCGAGTGGTGGGGCCTGCAGAAGCCTCCTCACACTTCTCTGCCTTTTTGCTGCTGCCCTCCTTTGCTGCTTTGGCCTTCGTTCCAGCTTTTTTGGGTGCCATAATGTTGAGACTCTGAAAGAGAATGAGCTGTGGGTACAGGACCCTTAAAATACTAATGCCGGGGTATGGCGCTTATGCGTTCGCGTACGCGTGCGTACGGCCGTGCGTACAGCCGCGAGGAACCCGGAAACCGCTTGGGCATTACTTATCTGCTGCAGACAAGAGGCAAGATGGCGCCCACAATCTTCACCCGCCAACAAGAAGAGATCATCATGCTTGTGTCTTTTAATGCCTTTGATTTGCCATCTAAATGCATGCCTAGCCCTTAAGGAAGCGCAGGAATAAACGGTTTGTTTACAAAGTGTCTGAAACTCTGTGCAAAACCGACGTGAGGGCCCACACGTGCGAACCAACACTGAGGCCAGCTTCAAGGATTGGATTAGGCTAGAAATGTGTCTGTTAATGTCATTTAGTCAAATGATCGATGGTCAACAATTGTTGACAGTTATTTGTAAGCAGTTTTAACTAAATCCTATGTTTATTTTGTGTTTTGTAGACCATGCTGGAGCGCAGGTACGACTACCTGCCCAACTCTTTTGAGAAGCGCACCGTCGCCCTGGAGATCATGCGGCAAATCCAACATCAGATGGACACCACCTTCACCCACACTCAGATCATGCAGCATTGGTCGGACCTGAAACGGCTGCACATGCCCCGGGTGCGCCGCTTTTTCGAACTCCATTTCCCTAGTAAGTACATAGCGATTGCATGCCAGATGTAACTAATACAGAAGGTAGGCATTTATTTATAACTGCTTTTCTTTTCTAGTGTTGGAAATGAATTTCCGAATCCGCCGCACCCGGAGGCGCACAGGCCGACCAGTGCTGCATGAATCTGCAGCTGGAAGTGAAGGTGGTGGATCTCCAGGGCGACGGTCCTACCCCCCTCTGTTGGGTCCTCCAACCAGCCCCTGGACCTTTCCACAGAGGAGGGGCGGCACGGCGTGGGCAGGGAGTCGTACCCAGCGACGCAGGTGGGAGCCTCTGATATGTGACTATTCATGTAACCGCACACACATATACATGCTATTTCTCCCAAAGCTGATTCCCTTAATCTGTTTTTCTAGATGCTTCTGGAGCAGGTGAAGATGTGGAGGATGCAGCAGGTCTCGCCCAGGAGGCACAGGGAGAAGGTGAGTGATGTGACACACACATTGAAATAGACATTTGATTACTGTTGACTAAGACATTATAAGTGACCCTATTTGCCTTGTCTCTACAGTCTCTACTTCACAGCAGTGGCAGGGCCCAGGACGTAGGGTTGTCCCCAATGAGGCATCCGTCGGCCACCAACCAAGTAAGTTGTAATGTCATTCTTTGCAGTATGTGGTTTTTGACATGATCACCCAGATACATCAAGCCATAGTCAATGGCATTAGCAGAATGACCTGTGCCCACTTCCTTAGATTAATGACTTAGCAGAATGACCTGTGCCCACTTCCTTAGATTAATGACTTAGCAGAATGACATCTGCCCAATACCTTAGATTAATGACTAAGCAGAATGGCCTCTGCCCACTTCCTTAGATTAAAGACTGAGCAGAATGCCCTCTGCCCACTTCCTTAGATTAATGACTGAGCAGAATGACCTCTGCTCGCTTCCTTAATGACTGAGCAGAATGACCTCTGCCCACTTCCTTAGATTAATGACTGAGCAGAATGACCTCTGCCCACTTCCTTAGATTAATGACTGAGCAGACTGACATATGTCGTCATGATTTAGGTTGGCAACTAACAAACATTCCATCCACAGGTGAGAAACATGTATTTGTCGCATAATAATGTATTTTTAAAAATTTGATACAGGGACCACACGGGCAAGAGTTGAAGAAATGAATAGAAGTGGAAGATGGAAGAAGAACCTAACCAGGAAGTGATTTGGGTAAGTTTTAGGGGCCTAAAATGGAAGAAGTACCTAACCGGGAAGTGGTTTGGGTAAGTTTTAGGGGCCTAAAATGGAAGAAGAACCTAAACGGGAAGTGGTTTGGGTTTTAGGGGCCTAAAATGGAAGAAGAACCTAACCAGGAAGTGGTTTGGGTAAGTTTTAAGGGTCCAAAAGGGAAGATGGTGGATAGTGCTAAGTGGTTGGGGTGAGCTTTAAGGGTACAAAAGGGAAGATGGAGGATAATGCTAAGTGGTTGGGGTGAGCTTTAAGGGTCAAAAAGGGAAGATGGAGGATAGTGCTAAGTGGTTGGGGTGAGCTTTAAGGGTCCAAAAGGAAAGATGGAGGATAGCGCTAAGTGGTTGGGGTGAGCTTTAAGGGAAGATGGAGGATAGTGCTAAGTGGTTGGGGTGAGCTTTAAGGGCCCAAAAGGGAAGATGAAGGATAGTGCTAAGTGGTTGGGGTGAGCTTTAAGGGTCAAAAAGGGAAGATGGAGGATAGTGCTAAGTGGTTGGGGTGAGCTTTAGGGTCCAAAAGGGAAGATGGAGGATAGCGCTAAGTGGTTGGGGTGAGCTTTAGGGTCCAAAAGGGAAGATGGAGGATAGCGCTAAGTGGTTGGGGTGAGCTTTAAGGGGCAAAAAGGGAAGATGGAGGATAGCGCTAAGTGGTTTGGGTGAGCTTTAAGGGTCCAAAAGGGAAGATGGAGGATAGCGCTAAGTGATTTCGCTAAACATTGTAGTAGAAGTGAGGGTGGCAAATATATAGGCGACCACTTTAATGAGTTAAATTTGTAGTGCGCATGCGCAAGATCGTAAGGATTTACGTCCGGACGATTATTAATTGAAAAAGGAAATCAGAATCTAACGGGAAACGTAAAGGATTCGTGGGAGGAGACGATGGAAAAAGGGCAAAAACGAAAGCCGACGTTGTAACATGCGAAAATAAAACAGAAAAGTCACGCTGGAAAATGACATCCTCGTACTTGTACTCTGGCATACGAACGGACGGAAACTTTACTGAAGGTTAGCAATGCATGCACAGAATCGCTCGCACACTCATACGAGAGCGGGAAAATTTAAAAAAAAATACGAGAACGGCACAAAAACAAAAGTCTTTTTTTGGCTCTCTGAATCGAGCCTAATATCCTGCTGCTATGAACATTTACATTGCTAGTCCATGACACGTAACAGCAGCACAACCTTCTTATGACACCTATTCCCATTGTAGTCTATAGAATTGAATCAGCAGCAGGTGAGGAAATTACTACTTTTTTAGAAGAGAAAACTGCCATTCACTTTCATTGTCTGCTTTTGGGCTTCAGCACTAAATTAAAATTTTACATACAGTAGCTAAATCACACTTGCCGGGGGATTGCCAGTGACGAAGCAGACCTGTGTGGGGTGACGTGTTTGGTGACCTAACCGAAGAAGCTGTGTGGCCAATATGGTAGGTCCTATACTGTCCTATACACCATTACCAAAAATCCCCCAGCCATTTGCCAGCCTCCTTTTTTTAGGAATCAGTTTATTTTCGCCATGTATATATACATTGTACATACTAGTAATTTTTCTTGGCAGGTGAGGAGAACACATCTACACACTACACATTACACATAATTACATTAGGAACAATATAATATGTTGAATAACTATTTACATTTAATTTAATTATTTATTTATTGTTTGCAGTTTACTATTTACAATAGAAGGTTGGGGTTTCAGTGTCCTTATTGGTCCTTGTTGTTATCTAGCCTTATCCGCACAGTCCCAATCACAGTTCCTTGTTCATTTCCTAATAGCAAGTGGGTAAAAACTATTCTAGTGTCTGGATGTCGTCAGTAGAGGAACTCTGTAGTGGCGGCCTGATGGGAGTAGGGTGAAGAAGGGGCAGCCTGGGTGTAAGGAGTCATTGATCATTCTTGCTGCCCCTGTTCTTAGCCTATCAATAGAGGGAAGAGGGGCCCCAATGATCCTTTCTGCTGTCTTTGTGATACTTTGTAAACAAAATATTCCAAGTATGTCACACACCCCGCTTCCACTATTCATGACATATGGGTTATGTCCAGTAGAGGGCAAACGTCTGCAGAGATGACTAGAAAAAAAGAAAGCCCCTCCCGGTCCATAAATACCTGGGACCTCCCACACATTCCTCAGTAATCGTCTCTGCAGACGGCGAGCAAGTCAGAAGATGGCTGTGTCTCCTCCTTGCAGGTAGCCGGGGTACCCCCGGCCAGTTTTTTTTTTTCTATTGCTGCCCGGACCTTGTTATTTAAACCCTTATTATGCCTCCCAGCCATTGGCTGTCGGTCCGGGCAATGGCAGGCAACACCTTGTGGTGTATACAGGGAGCCATGCTCCCCCGTGAGGCCCCATACTAAGGGGTAGGCGGTATCCGGGTTGGTGATCCTGGTTTGGGATGCCCCATCCCTTGCTCATCCCTTCCTCTTCTGTGGGGCGGGATTCCGGGTCCCCCTGTTCCCGATTCGGGGGGGGGGGGTGCTATCTCTACCCATAATTCTCTTTATTCGTGTATGTGTGCGTTTTCAGTGTGTACTTTATAACTTGCCAGTTATTTGTTGGCTGTGCGCTGGCCGCATGCTGCGGCCATTGACGGTGGGGGAGCTTCTTCCCCTCAGGTGCTCGAAGGGGGGGCGGGGCCGGGCACTCGGCGCGCTCCTTGTGCATTGGAGCCATCGCGGAGCCCAGTCACTGGCTGGGAGCCGCGTCTTCTCGCTTCTGAGGGAAGGGGGCGGGGCCAGGTGCGGAGCGCGATCCGCGCTGGCCCGCCCTTCTTCTCCCTCTTTCCTATGGACTGTGCTGCCGGTGGACGCCATTGCCTGCGGTCTGTGAGTACCCTGTGGGCCCCTCCTTATTTGTCATTATCGCGCTGCGTTTAGCCATTATAACGCGTTGGAGCAGATCCCAGGCCTTTAATATTATTATATACATATATATATTTATATATGAGACATATAAGTATGTTGTTGAGTGCATGATTGTGTCCTCTCATGGGTCCTTTCAAATTGTGTCTTTGGGAGGACTCCCTTTCAAGTGTTAAAAGGGGGGTTCTTCCGGTCCCAGGGTCCCTTGGCGTTTAAATTGGGGTGCCATTCAAATCCTCCCACTCGGGACTTAAAGGGGCAAACTGGGTTGCTCAAGCAGCGTAATTCCCTCTCGTCATTGCGACTACCTTAAAATCACCATATGGAGGCTTCCCAGGATACCGGGCTCGGGCTCCCCTCGGGGCAATCCCGGCAGTGTGTGGGTTGTTGGGTATCCCTTACAGGGGATAATGTACTTATTTGCATACCATGTGCTCAGTAGGCCATAACGTGGCAGTCGGGGTCCCAGACGTCTGGGTCCGTGCCTCCGGTCTCATCACCTACCCCGCCCCGCCTTATCCGTACCCCAAGTGACACTGTCATTAGCGGGGAGTCGCAAGCCGATGTATGTGCTAGATTGACCAACATCGAGAAATTGATTTCTAGCTCTGCGCCCAGAAAGGCCCCAGCTAAGAGAAGGCATCTGTCGCCGGACCTGCCGGTACTGGATTTTGATGACTATGATTCCCTTGATTGGACTGATTATTCCCCACTTGAGGAGGGGGAATTATTTGAGGAATCTGATGCTGAGGATCAGCAGTTTTTTTATACTGATGCTGGGCAGGCGCTGGGGGATGCCGTGGATACCCCCAAAGTCCTGGCCCCTCTATTGAGGTACTGGCTATTTCTCCGCCAGTGGAATCCCCTCCGCAGAAGGGGGAATTCTTTGGGACTTCTAAGCCTCGCTTGGAGTTCCCAAATCAGAATAATTTTGGAAGCATGATTCTTAAGGAATGGGAGAGGCCTTGCTGGCTCCCCGGTGTTCCTCAAGGATGGGATAGGAGGTATCCCTTCCTGGTGGATGCGGTGAAGCGCTGGTCGTCCCTTCCCGAGGTCGATGCACCCGTCCTGGGATTGTCCAACACCTCCGTTGTACATTCTCCAGGACGCCAGATGGTGAGGACAAACGCATTGATCAGATGGCATGCCATGCCTTTGCCAGTGTGGGTTCAGCCTTGCGGCCTGTTTGTGCCTCGGGGCTCGCGGCTGTGGCTACCAGGTCTGTGGTTAGGGGCCTGTTGAGTGGTTCCCAGCTTAACCCGGCCAGCGATGAATTCACAGTGCTGAAGCGGTGTGAATTATTTATGACCTTTGTTTTACCGGCTATGGATGACACACTTATTATGTGTAATAGAAACTCGGCATTGCTGGTGGCTATTCGCCGATCGGTCTAGTTACGCCAGTTGGCGGCTGACATTGCGTCTAAGAAATCAATCACAGCGCTACCCTTCCTGGGTACGCGGCTGTTCGGGGATAAATTAGATTCAGTGGCGAAAGGTGGAAGGTTACCTCAGCGTAAGAAGCAGCGTCGCCCCTTTCGGGGGGCAGGCTCCTTCAATCCTTCCTTTCGCGGTGCCAGAGCAGGCAGAGGTTTTGCCTACTCTAATTTCAGAGGTGACTTCTGGAACAGAGGCAGAGGACGCGCACGTCCAGGCCTTAACTGGGGTTCCAAGCCCAAGCCCAAAGGAAAACATTTTCATGTGGTCTTTAAATAGGCAATTTACAGTTAATCTTGATGCAACATACCTCTACTTTTTTGGGGGGAAAAATACTTATGTACTTAGTGTTATTTGTATTGGCCAACATGTTTTTTGGAAGGTGTTAGGAGTTAGTGTTCAGTAGTTTACCTTGTCTTGCTAATTTTGTTTTTTTTCCTTTTCTCCCAGGAACCGCAAAATGGGCCACTCACTGAATGTCCAAGCAGTGGTGGCCCCGGACATGCGGTTCCTTAGTGTGCTCGCCGGGTTTTCCATCTCACCCCCCCTTGCGACGATCTGGATTGTACCTTCGGTTTGAGTCTGGAGAATTCTCCGGTGGATGGCTCCTTGGTAAGTTGACGCAAATAACGTCATTCACTTTTCAATGTATGCCTATGAATATAGTTTATGACCCATGTCTGAAACTAAGGCTGTTTTTCACCCCTTGATTACATGTGAAACCCTACCTTAACCATTATATTTAGCAAACCACAAAACCTTTACAAATGTTTGACCAGCATTTCAAAATTAGAAATGTCAACTTTCTAGTAAATTACTTATTATTCTTCAGCACACTCGGCTGCAATTCTGTTCTTGCCTTTATGATAGGGTCTGCGCCATCTTTGCTTAGAAGCATGACACTTACTGAGTAGAGGAGAGCGGGATAAAGTGCAGGGGGCGGGTTAGAGGTGTGCTTGCCTCAGACAAAACAGATCTGGGTTCCTGAAAAGGTAAGACATCCAAGAATGATGAGCAGCACAGCCCTAAACCAATACCTGTTAGCAGTCTGCCTGATTTGCCCTCATCCGCTATCTTGGCTGTCCGAGCATGCATGGTGTTAGCAATATGTATGTTCAGGGTGTCTCTCAAATATTACATAGCCTCTTAGTCATGGTGATGGCCCCTTTTTTTGTTTACATTTTGGGAGTAATGTGGACTTATTACTTATGTTATTTTTGTTTTATTTTTTCAGGGGATTCCGGCTATCCACTGCTTCCCTGGCTGCTGACGCCCGTCCTTCGCCCACAGAATGCGCCACAGGACGCCTACAATTGGGCCCACAGGAAGACCAGGGCCGTGGTGGAGAGGGCGTTTGGCCTGTTAAAAACCCGCTTACGTTGTTTGGACCATACCGGGGGGGCATTACAGTATGACCCCAAGAAGGTCATAGATATAATTCTAGCATTTTGTGTGTTACATAACTTTGCCATAATGCAGCGTGTCCCCCGGTATTTGGATCTGCCCCCCTCTCCACCCAGCCAGGACCAAGATGAACAATACCGTGGCACACCTAGTGCCTCTGGCCAAGCAGTGCGTGCTAATTTGATTTCTACACATTTTTCTTAATTTTTTGGTCCTGTGTTTGTTTTGTGTATGTAATGTTTTTATTTGACTATAATTTTGATTTGGGAATCTGGAAGTTTTTGTTTGGTTAACAACTAGTAATGATTTAAATACTAAACATTTCACACATGATCTGAGAGTAATGCATTTTTTTTGGCCCTGTTGTTTTTGTAAAATCATTGTCATTGCTAAAATTCAAAAAAACATTAATGCATCAATGAAGTCAACAACAGTTAAAGTCACATTCAGTATATTTATTACAAATATGTACATTTGTAGTTTAAGGGCACTTGCATACTTCATGTACATACATCGGACCACATAAATTAAAAATGTCGGCAAATCATGCCACCTAGCAATTGTACACATCCCGGACTTTAAATGTAATGCACTCCAGGGCAAAGTATTTGTGAAAATAAAAAACATACAGACATAGGGAGCAAGCATTTGCATGTCAATATTGGCCCAGTAATACATAGGGCCACATACACACCCTCTCCTGCCTGGTCACATTTGCCACAGGCACAGGTGTAAAGCAGCCATACCTATGCCACATCTACGCCTGTAAGTCAGTGGCCCACCCAAACAAGAAGCCCCAGTCCAAATCCAAGTCCAGTCCAATCTCTGCCAGGGTTTAAGGTATTAGTTTGCCAGGCCAGAATGTCCCCCAATCATGCCTACAAACAGGATGAGCCAGAAGCAATGTAATTAGGCCCAAGCCTGCAGCGCAACAGCTTAAGTGGCAGGTTCAGTGAGGCTTGAGATCAGGCATTGGCTAGTGGGCTACCTCAGCACTCTAATGAGCTATATGGGCGCAAATCCAAAGCATACAAGCAAAGCCAAACCAAAAGCCTATATTGGTAGGGCTCACCAGACAGGTCAATACAGTAGAGATGTAGAGCAAAGATGTGTAGCAGATACAGGGCAAATAGGGGTTAATATGGTTGATGCCCAAAAAACCCTGGTAGTGGGCCTTGGAGGTGGCCCATCACCTGGGCATGTGTGGCATTCGTAATCTGCAACTGTTGCAACATGTTTTATTGGTTGTTCGAACTTCATCCAGCATGGCACTGAAATTATTACAGGTGGCCATGTGGGTGTTGCTAGTTCGAACTTCCTCAAGCATGGCTGTGAAATTGTGGCTAAGGTGGCCATGTGGCTGTTGGTCGACCTAAATTCTGTCAGCATGGTGTATAAGGTATTATTTAAGGTCTCTAATTGTGCATGATGCTGCTCGTTGTTTCTTTGGTTTTGTTGGCGAAATAAACGCCTCTCATGGTGCCATGCTGACTCCATGATTGGCACGCGCCTCCCCTGGGAAACTGGGTGACGTAGCAGACTACGCCTCCCAATTCCCCTTGTTGGGGCACGTGCAGATGATGGTCCTCTAGTTCGACCAACAGCCACAGATGTGCTGGGAAAATCCTATGCAGCAGACATACCACTGGGGACTGTAGGCTCAGTCTCTGCATGCTGCCCACGATGGGCTGGCAGCATGCGGCCAGCTTTAGTCTGCTGCAGAGGATTTGGTGTAGAAACATGTTGGCACAGTTGCAGATTATGTTCCAGGGGGGTCTGTTCTGAAGGTCCCATCAAGGTGCCATCCTCCTCCAGCTCCTGGATTTCCTCCATCAGCGTCTGTTGTGACATGTAAAAAAAAAGGTTCAGTTTGGCTCCTCAATATTTTTGTGGTGCAAATTATTCATGTAAATTCGCATGCATCAGCAGATTCAGAAAAATACACTTACCATATATATATATCGGATCCTGGCTCCTAGGCAAAACGGAAGTTGACGGCGTGGTCAAACTGGCTGAGGCTTCCCCACTAGCTGAGGGATGATGCTGGCCTGCATTGTTTACAAAAAGGCATGTAAACACACAAATATGCCTTGGTGATCTGTATTAATACATATGCGTCACTAAAACACGTGGCCAAGCAGGAATGGCAACTCCCCGAACAGGCCAAGTTGGGCTCCACTATGAATGTCATTATCTGTTAGATGTATTAAGCAACATGTACAAACACATTGGTCACCTTAAATAAAATAAACATGCATGTAGTGGGTGTTATGAGGCTTCACACACCCCTAAAGGGCCATTAGGGGCCCACACTCAGCTTGCAAATAGCATTTGGCTTAAGAATATGCTGCTTGCCATTCTTCCTAGGTAGACCTTTCCCTGACCCGAGATCAAGTATTTGAGACCAAAGCACAGCTCAAACCCAAGTGGTCTAAAGACAAAGATGGAAGTGTTGGATCTGATTGTCTCGAATCACATAACAGGTAGTCCTTTACTAATATAAAGACTTTTATATTGTCCATAAATACTCTCCAAGGTCATGTAGGGCCAAGCTAATTTGAAAATTAACATTCCAGACATTACACACCCTGCTAAAACTGCAACCTCCACTACAAGGCACTCCCTAGGGGCATGTGTTCATATATGCCTTTGAGGCTCATTTTACAAGTTGAAAACATTTCACATACACACTAACATTACTAACCTGCATGAATAGTAGGGATGTCCATGTTCCGTCGCCCGAGTGTCCCTCTAAGGCCACGGGATGTATCAGGCCCAG
Source organism: Gastrophryne carolinensis (assembly GCA_027917425.1). Taxonomy (NCBI): domain Eukaryota; kingdom Metazoa; phylum Chordata; class Amphibia; order Anura; family Microhylidae; genus Gastrophryne; species Gastrophryne carolinensis. The sequence goes on along the minus strand of CM051235.1, from coordinate 336,797,754 downwards.
CACCATCTCCTCAGCTCGGGTAAATTGTAATTTAGTGGGGAAGCCTCCCCCAGTTTGTAAGCTGAAAAAGAGAGTTTGGCAAATTTAGGAAAATGGGTACAAAACAAGAAGCAGACAAATTCACAAAGCAGATATGTTCCTGTAATTTCGCCGTTTATTTTCTTTCTTCCGTGCTGCATACTTCAGGTCCGATATTTTGCGTTGAATCTGCTCCACATCTTTGAGCTCATCCCCCGCTGCACTGACCTGTCTGGTGAGCTCCTCTAAAATTTCTGCTTTGCATATTTTGCTGGTTGCTTTGGATCTGCGGCCATATAGTTCATCATAATGTAAGGAGAGCCCACTAGCCCATGCCAGAGTTTGGGCCTCCCCAAACCTGCCACTCAAGTGGCCTCGGCGCAATGTGCGCCCTGTTGCTTGATGTTCTGGCTCATCAGTGGTTGCAGGCAAATCGGGGGGACGTTCTGGCCTGGCTGTGTTAGGGAGAAATGTAGGACAGGTGGCTGGCTTCAGATTGAACTGGAATTGGATATGGACTTGGGGTTCTTGGCTGGGTGGCCACTGAACTAGCAGGCATAGCTGTGGCATATGGAGAGTGCCTTGCCACCTGTGCCGGTGCAAAATGTGGGCGCGGAGGAGAGGGTGTGGTGGATGATGTTGGGCTTCTTGCCCTGTGCCTCTGTGGCCCCTTCACGCTTTCATGCCCCTGGGAGGTTGTTGGACGTGGGTGGGGTGATGGTGAGCTCTGGCTGCTGGGGCTTCGGGCCCGGTGGGTTGGCCTCTTGCCATGGTAGCTTTTCCCACGTGGGTGGGGTAATGATGAGCTCTGGCTGCTGGGGCTTCGGGCCCGGTGGGTTGGCCTCTTGCCATGGTAGCTTTTCCCACGTGGGTGGGGTGATGGTGAGCTCTGGCTGCTGGGGCTTCGGGCCCGGTGGGTTGGCCTCTTGCCATGGGAGCTTGGCCCACGTGGGTGGGGTGATGCTGACCTTTGGGGGCTTGGGCTTCTCACCCTCTTGGTGTGCTTTTTAGGGGCCGTACCTGTGTTCTTGCTGGCCTGGGCCTTCTGCTTTGGCGCTGGGTCCTTTGTTTTGGTGCTTGTTGGTGCCTTTGTGGTTGGGGTCGCCTCGGCCTGCCCACTGCGGGTTTCCCACAGCTTAGCCTTTGGCATTTGTGTGCGAGTGGTGGGGCCTGCAGAAGCCTCCTCACACTTCTCTGCCTTTTTGCTGCTGCCCTCCTTTGCTGCTTTGGCCTTCGTTCCAGCTTTTTTGGGTGCCATAATGTTGAGACTCTGAAAGAGAATGAGCTGTGGGTCCAGGACCCTTAAAATACTAATGCCGGGGTATGGCGCTTATGCGTTCGCGTACGCGTGCGTACGGCCGTGCGTACAGCCGCGAGGAACCCGGAAACCGCTTGGGCATTACTTATCTGCTGCAGACAAGAGGCAAGATGGCGCCCACAATCTTCACCCGCCAACAAGAAGAGATCATCATGCTTGTGTCTTTTAATGCCTTTGATTTGCCATCTAAATGCATGCCTAGCCCTTAAGGAAGCGCAGGAATAAACGGTTTGTTTACAAAGTGTCTGAAACTCTGTGCAAAACCGACGTGAGGGCCCACACGTGCGAACCAACACTGAGGCCAGCTTCAAGGATTGGATTAGGCTAGAAATGTGTCTGTTAATGTCATTTAGTCAAATGATCGATGGTCAACAATTGTTGACAGTTATTTGTAAGCAGTTTTAACTAAATCCTATGTTTATTTTGTGTTTTGTAGACCATGCTGGAGCGCAGGTACGACTACCTGCCCAACTCTTTTGAGAAGCGCACCGTCGCCCTGGAGATCATGCGGCAAATCCAACATCAGATGGACACCACCTTCACCCACACTCAGATCATGCAGCATTGGTCGGACCTGAAATGGCTGCACATGCCCCGGGTGCGCCGCTTTTTCGAACTCCATTTCCCTAGTAAGTACATAGCGATTGCATGCCAGATGTAACTAATACAGAAGGTAGGCATTTATTTATAACTGCTTTTCTTTTCTAGTGTTGGAAATGAATTTCCGAATCCGCCGCACCCGGAGGCGCACAGGCCGACCAGTGCTGCATGAATCTGCAGCTGGAAGTGAAGGTGGTGGATCTCCAGGGCGACGGTCCTACCCCCCTCTGTTGGGTCCTCCAACCAGCCCCTGGACCTTTCCACAGAGGAGGGGCGGCACGGCGTGGGCAGGGAGTCGTACCCAGCGACGCAGGTGGGAGCCTCTGATATGTGACTATTCATGTAACCGCACACACATATACATGCTATTTCTCCCAAAGCTGATTCCCTTAATCTGTTTTTCTAGATGCTTCTGGAGCAGGTGAAGATGTGGAGGATGCAGCAGGTCTCGCCCAGGAGGCACAGGGAGAAGGTGAGTGATGTGACACACACATTGAAATAGACATTTGATTACTGTTGACTAAGACATTATAAGTGACCCTATTTGCCTTGTCTCTACAGTCTCTACTTCACAGCAGTGGCAGGGCCCAGGACGTAGGGTTGTCTCCAATGAGGCATCCGTCGGCCACCAACCAAGTAAGTTGTAATGTCATTCTTTGCAGTATGTGGTTTTTGACATGATCACCCAGATACATCAAGCCATAGTCAATGGCATTAGCAGAATGACCTGTGCCCACTTCCTTAGATTAATGACTTAGCAGAATGACCTGTGCCCACTTTCTTAGATTAATGACTTAGCAGAATGACATCTGCCCAATACCTTAGATTAATGACTAAGCAGAATGGCCTCTGCCCACTTCCTTAGATTAAAGACTGAGCAGAATGCCCTCTGCCCACTTCCTTAGATTAATGACTGAGCAGAATGACCTCTGCTCGCTTCCTTAATGACTGAGCAGAATGACCTCTGCCCACTTCCTTAGATTAATGACTGAGCAGAATGACCTCTGCCCACTTCCTTAGATTAATGACTGAGCAGACTGACATATGTCGTCATGATTTAGGTTGGCAACTAACAAACATTCCATCCACAGGTGAGAAACATGTATTTGTCGCATAATAATGTATTTTTAAAAATTTGATACAGGGACCACACGGGCAAGAGTTGAAGAAATGAATAGAAGTGGAAGATGGAAGAAGAACCTAACCAGGAAGTGATTTGGGTAAGTTTTAGGGGCCTAAAATGGAAGAAGTACCTAACCGGGAAGTGGTTTGGGTAAGTTTTAGGGGCCTAAAATGGAAGAAGAACCTAAACGGGAAGTGGTTTGGGTTTTAGGGGCCTAAAATGGAAGAAGAACCTAACCAGGAAGTGGTTTGGGTAAGTTTTAAGGGTCCAAAAGGGAAGATGGTGGATAGTGCTAAGTGGTTGGGGTGAGCTTTAAGGGTACAAAAGGGAAGATGGAGGATAATGCTAAGTGGTTGGGGTGAGCTTTAAGGGTCAAAAAGGGAAGATGGAGGATAGTGCTAAGTGGTTGGGGTGAGCTTTAAGGGTCCAAAAGGAAAGATGGAGGATAGCGCTAAGTGGTTGGGGTGAGCTTTAAGGGAAGATGGAGGATAGTGCTAAGTGGTTGGGGTGAGCTTTAAGGGCCCAAAAGGGAAGATGAAGGATAGTGCTAAGTGGTTGGGGTGAGCTTTAAGGGTCAAAAAGGGAAGATGGAGGATAGTGCTAAGTGGTTGGGGTGAGCTTTAGGGTCCAAAAGGGAAGATGGAGGATAGCGCTAAGTGGTTGGGGTGAGCTTTAGGGTCCAAAAGGGAAGATGGAGGATAGCGCTAAGTGGTTGGGGTGAGGTTTAAGGGTCAAAAAGGGAAGATGGAGGATAGCCCTAAGTGGTTGGGGTGAGCTTTAAGGGGCAAAAAGGGAAGATGGAGGATAGCGCTAAGTGGTTTGAGTGAGCTTTAAGGGTCCAAAAGGGAAGATGGAGGATAGCGCTAAGTGATTTAGCTAAACATTGTAGTAGAAGTGAGGGTGGCAAATATATAGGCGACCACTTTAATGAGTTAAATTTGTAGTGCGCATGCGCAAGATCGTAAGGATTTACGTCCGGACGATTATTAATTGAAAAAGGAAATCAGAATCTAACGGGAAACGTAAAGGATTCGTGGGAGGAGACGATGGAAAAAGGGCAAAAACGAAAGCCGACGTTGTAACATGCGAAAATAAAACAGAAAAGTCACGCTGGAAAATGACATCCTCGTACTTGTACTCTGGCATACGAACGGACGGAAACTTTACTGAAGGTTAGCAATGCATGCACAGAATCGCTCGCACACTCATACGAGAGCGGGAAAATTTAAAAAAAAATACGAGAACGGCACAAAAACAAAAGTCTTTTTTTGGCTCTCTGAATCGAGCCTAATATCCTGCTGCTATGAACATTTACATTGCTAGTCCATGACACGTAACAGCAGCACAACCTTCTTATGACACCTATTCCCATTGTAGTCTATAGAATTGAATCAGCACCAGGTGAGGAAATTACTACTTTTTTAGAAGAGAAAACTGCCATTCACTTTCATTGTCTGCTTTTGGGCTTCAGCACTAAATTAAAATTTTACATACAGTAGCTAAATCACACTTGCCGGGGGATTGCCAGTGACGAAGCAGACCTGTGTGGGGTGACGTGTTTGGTGACCTAACCGAAGAAGCTGTGTGGCCAATATGGTAGGTCCTATACTGTCCTATACACCATTACCAAAAATCCCCCAGCCATTTGCCAGCCTCCTTTTTTTAGGAATCAGTTTATTTTCGCCATGTATATATACATTGTACATACTAGTAATTTTTCTTGGCTGGTGAGGAGAACACATCTACACACTACACATTACACAAGCTTAATTACATTAGGAACAATATAATATGTTGAATAACGATTTACATTTAATTTAATTATTTATTTATTGTTTGCAGTTTACTATTTACAATAGAAGGTTGGGGTTTCAGTGTCCTTATTGGTCCTTGTTGTTATCTAGCCTTATCCGCACAGTCCCAATCACAGTTCCTTGTTCATTTCCTAATAGCAAGTGGGTAAAAACTATTCTAGTGTCTGGATGTCGTCAGTAGAGGAACTCTGTAGTGGCGGCCTGATGGGAGTAGGGTGAAGAAGGGGCAGCCTGGGTGTAAGGAGTCATTGATCATTCTTGCTGCCCCTGTTCTTAGCCTATCAATAGAGGGAAGAGGGGCCCCAATGATCCTTTCTGCTGTCTTTGTGATACTTTGTAAACAAAATATTCCAAGTATGTCACACACCCCGCTTCCACTATTCATGACATATGGGTTATGTCCAGTAGAGGGCAAACGTCTGCAGAGATGACTAGAAAAAAAGAAAGCCCCTCCCGGTCCATAAATACCTGGGACCTCCCACACATTCCTCAGTAATCGTCTCTGCAGACGGCGAGCAAGTCAGAAGATGGCTGTGTCTCCTCCTTGCAGGTAGCCGGGGTAGCCCCGGCCAGTTTTTTTTTTTCTATTGCTGCCCGGACCTTGTTATTTAAACCCTTATTATGCCTCCCAGCCATTGGCTGTCGGTCCGGGCAATGGCAGGCAACACCTTGTGGTGTATACAGGGAGCCATGCTCCCCCGTGAGGCCCCATACTAAGGGGTAGGCGGTATCCGGGTTGGTGATCCTGGTTTGGGATGCCCCATCCCTTGCTCATCCCTTCCTCTTCTGTGGGGCGGGATTCCGGGTCCCCCTGTTCCCGATTCGGGGGGGGGGGTGCTATCTCTACCCATAATTCTCTTTATTCGTGTATGTGTGTGTGTGCGTTTTCAGTGTGTACTTTATAACTTGCCAGTTATTTGTTGGCTGTGCGCTGGCCGCATGCTGCGGCCATTGACGGTGGGGGAGCTTCTTCCCCTCAGGTGCTCGAAGGGGGGGCGGGGCCGGGCACTCGGCGCGCTCCTTGTGCATTGGAGCCATCGCGGAGCCCAGTCACTGGCTGGGAGCCGCGTCTTCTCGCTTCTGAGGGAAGGGGGCGGGGCCAGGTGCGGAGCGCGATCCGCGCTGGCCCGCCCTTCTTCTCCCTCTTTCCTATGGACTGTGCTGCCGGTGGACGCCATTGCCTGCGGTCTGTGAGTACCCTGTGGGCCCCTCCTTATTTGTCATTATCGCGCTGCGTTTAGCCATTATAACGCGTTGGAGCAGATCCCAGGCCTTTAATATTATTATATACATATATATATTTATATATGAGACATATAAGTATGTTGTTGAGTGCATGATTGTGTCCTCTCATGGGTCCTTTCAAATTGTGTCTTTGGGAGGACTCCCTTTCAAGTGTTAAAAGGGGGGTTCTTCCGGTCCCAGGGTCCCTTGGCGTTTAAATTGGGGTGCCATTCAAATCCTCCCACTCGGGACTGAAAGGGGCAAACTGGGTTGCTCAAGCAGCGTAATTCCCTCTCGTCATTGCGACTACCTTAAAATCACCATATGGAGGCTTCCCAGGATACCGGGCTCGGGCTCCCCTCGGGGCAATCCCGGCAGTGTGTGGGTTGTTGGGTATCCCTTACAGGGGATAATGTACTTATTTGCATACCATGTGCTCAGTAGGCCATAACGTGGCAGTCGGGGTCCCAGACGTCTGGGTCCGTGCCTCCGGTCTCATCACCTACCCCGCCCCGCCTTATCCGTACCCCAAGTGACACTGTCATTAGCGGGGAGTCGCAAGCCGATGTATGTGCTAGATTGACCAACATCGAGAAATTGATTTCTAGCTCTGCGCCCAGAAAGGCCCCAGCTAAGAGAAGGCATCTGTCGCCGGCCCTGCCGGTACTGGATTTTGATGACTATGATTCCCTTGATTGGACTGATTATTCCCCACTTGAGGAGGGGGAATTATTTGAGGAATCTGATGCTGAGGATCAGCAGTTTTTTTATACTGATGCTGGGCAGGCGCTGGGGGATGCCGTGGATACCCCCAAAGTCCTGGCCCCTCTATTGAGGTACTGGCTATTTCTCCGCCAGTGGAATCCCCTCCGCAGAAGGGGGAATTCTTTGGGACTTCTAAGCCTCGCTTGGAGTTCCCAAATCAGAATAATTTTGGAAGCATGATTCTTAAGGAATGGGAGAGGCCTTGCTGGCTCCCCGGTGTTCCTCAAGGATGGGATAGGAGGTATCCCTTCCTGGTGGATGCGGTGAAGCGCTGGTCGTCCCTTCCCGAGGTCGATGCACCCGTCCTGGGATTGTCCAACACCTCCGTTGTACATTCTCCAGGACGCCAGATGGTGAGGACAAACGCATTGATCAGATGGCATGCCATGCCTTTGCCAGTGTGGGTTCAGCCTTGCGGCCTGTTTGTGCCTCGGGGCTCGCGGCTGTGGCTACCAGGTCTGTGGTTAGGGGCCTGTTGAGTGGTTCCCAGCTTAACCCGGCCAGCGATGAATTCACAGTGCTGAAGCGGTGTGAATTATTTATGACCTTTGTTTTACTGGCTATGGATGACACACTTATTATGTGTAATAGAAACTCGGCATTGCTGGTGGCTATTCGCCGATCGGTCTAGTTACGCCAGTTGGCGGCTGACATTGCGTCTAAGAAATCAATCACAGCGCTACCCTTCCTGGGTACGCGGCTGTTCGGGGATAAATTAGATTCAGTGGCGAAAGGTGGAAGGTTACCTCAGCGTAAGAAGCAGCGTCGCCCCTTTCGGGGGGCAGGCTCCTTCAATCCTTCCTTTCGCGGTGCCAGAGCAGGCAGAGGTTTTGCCTACTCTAATTTCAGAGGTGACTTCTGGAACAGAGGCAGAGGACGCGCACGTCCAGGCCTTAACTGGGGTTCCAAGCCCAAGCCCAAAGGAAAACATTTTCATGTGGTCTTTAAATAGGCAATTTACAGTTAATCTTGATGCAACATACCTCTACTTTTTTTGGGGGAAAAATACTTATGTACTTAGTGTTATTTGTATTGGCCAACATGTTTTTTGGAAGGTGTTAGGAGTTAGTGTTCAGTAGTTTACCTTGTCTTGCTAATTTAGTTTTTTTTCCTTTTCTCCCAGGAACCGCAAAATGGGCCACTCACTGAATGTCCAAGCAGTGGTGGCCCCGGACATGCGGTTCCTTAGTGTGCTCGCCGGGTTTTCCATCTCACCCCCCCTTGCGACGATCTGGATTGTACCGTCGGTTTGAGTCTGGAGAATTCTCCGGTGGATGGCTCCTTGGTAAGTTGACGCAAATAACGTCATTCACTTTTCAATGTATGCCTATGAATATAGTTTATGACCCATGTCTGAAACTAAGGCTGTTTTTTACCCCTTGATTACATGTGAAACCCTACCTTAACCATTATATTTAGCAAACCACAAAACCTTTACAAATGTTTGACCAGCATTTCAAAATTAGAAATGTCAACTTTCTAGTAAATTACTTATTATTCTTCAGCACACTCGGCTGCAATTCTGTTCTTGCCTTTATGATAGGGTCTGCGCCATCTTTGCTTAGAAGCATGACACTTACTGAGTAGAGGAGAGCGGGATAAAGTGCAGGGGGCGGGTTAGAGGTGTGCTTGCCTCAGACAAAACAGATCTGGGTTCCTGAAAAGGTAAGACATCCAAGAATGCTGAGCAGCACAGCCCTAAACCAATACCTGTTAGCAGTCTGCCTGATTTGCCCTCATCCGCTATCTTGGCTGTCCGAGCATGCATGGTGTTAGGCTGTTTTTTAATCAGAGCAATATGTATGTTCAGGGTGTCTCTCAAATATTACATAGCCTCTTAGTCATGGTGATGGCCCCTTTTTTTGTTTACATTTTGGGAGTAATGTGGACTTATTACTTATGTTATTTTTGTTTTATTTTTTCAGGGGATTCCGGCTATCCACTGCTTCCCTGGCTGCTGACGCCCGTCCTTCGCCCACAGAATGCGCCACAGGACGCCCACAGGAAGACCAGGGCCGTGGTGGAGAGGGCGTTTGGCCTGTTAAAAACCCGCTTACGTTGTTTGGACCATACCGGGGGGGCACTACAGTATGACCCCAAGAAGGTCATAAATATAATTCTAGCATTTTGTGTGTTACATAACTTTGCCATAATGCAGCGTGTCCCCCGGTATTTGGATCTGCCCCCCTCTCCACCCAGCCAGGACCAAGATGAACAATACCGTGGCACACCTAGTGCCTCTGGCCAAGCAGTGCGTGCTAATTTGATTTCTACACATTTTTCTTAATTTTTTGGTCCTGTGTTTGTTTTGTGTATGTAATGTTTTTATTTGACTATAATTTTGATTTGGGAATCTGAAAGTTTTTGTTTGGTTAACAACTAGTAATGATTTAAATACTAAACATTTCACACATGATCTGAGAGTAATGCATTTTTTTTGGCCCTGTTGTTTTTGTAAAATCATTGTCATTGCTAAAATTCAAAAAAACATTAATGCATCAATGAAGTCAACAACAGTTAAAGTCACATTCAGTATATTTATTACAAATATGTACATTTGTAGTTTAAGGGCACTTGCATACTTCATGTACATACATCGGACCACATAAATTAAAAATGTCGGCAAATCATGCCACCTAGCAATTGTACACATCCCGGACTTTAAATGTAATGCACTCCAGGGCAAAGTATTTGTGAAAATAAAAAACATACAGACATAGGGAGCAAGCATTTGCATGTCAATATTGGCCCAGTAATACATAGGGCCACATACACACCCTCTCCTGCCTGGTCACATTTGCCACAGGCACAGGTGTTAAGCAGCCATACCTATGCCACATCTACGCCTGTAAGTCAGTGGCCCACCCAAACAAGAAGCCCCAGTCCAAATCCAAGTCCAGTCCAATCTCTGCCAGGGTTTAAGGTATTAGTTTGCCAGGCCAGAATGTCCCCCAATCATGCCTACAAACAGGATGAGCCAGAAGCAATGTAATTAGGCCCAAGCCTGCAGCGCAACAGCTTAAGTGGCAGGTTCAGTGAGGCTTGAGATCAGGCATTGGCTAGTGGGCTACCTCAGCACTCTAATGAGCTATATGGGCGCAAATCCAAAGCATACAAGCAAAGCCAAACCAAAAGCCTATATTGGTAGGGCTCACCAGACAGGTCAATACAGTAGAGATGTAGAGCAAAGATGTGTAGCAGATACAGGGCAAATAGGGGTTAATATGGTTGATGCCCAAAAAACCCTGGTAGTGGGCCTTGGAGGTGGCCCATCACCTGGGCATGTGTGGCATTCGTAATCTGCAACTGTTGCAACATGTTTTATTGGTTGTTCGAACTTCATCCAGCATGGCACTGAAATTACTACTTAAGGTGGCCATGTGGGTGTTGCTAGTTCGAACTTCCTCAAGCATGGCTGTGAAATTGTGGCTAAGGTGGCCATGTGGCTGTTGGTCGACCTAAATTCTGTCAGCATGGTGTATAAGGTATTATTTAAGGTATCTAATTGTGCATGATGCTGCTCGTTGTTTCTTTGATTTTGTTGGCGAAATAAACGCCTCTCATGGTGCCATGCTGACTCCATGATCGGCACGCGCCTCCCCTGGGGGAACTGGGTGACGTAGCAGACTACGCCTCCCAATTCCCCTTGTTGGGGCATGTGCAGATGATGGTCCTCTAGTTCGACCAACAGCCACAGATGTGCTGGGAAAATCCTATGCAGCAGACATACCACTGGGGACTGTAGGCTCAGTCTCTGCATGCTGCCCACGATGGGCTGGCAGCATGCGGCCAGCTTTAGTCTGCTGCAGAGGATTTGGTGTAGAAACATGTTGGCACAGTTGCAGATTATGTTCCAGGGGGGTCTGTTCTGAAGGTCCCATCAAGGTGCCATCCTCCTCCAGCTCCTGGATTTCCTCCATCAGCGTGTGGGTCTGTTGTGACATGTAAAAAAAAAAGGTTCAGTTTGGCTCCTCAATATTTTTGTGGTGCAAATTATTCATGTAAATTCGCATGCATCAGCAGATTCAGAAAAATACACTTACCATATATATATATCGGATCCTGGCTCCTAGGCAAAACGGAAGTTGACGGCGTGGTCAAACTGGCTGAGGCTTCCCCACTAGCTGAGGGATGATGCTGGCCTGCATTGTTTACAAAAAGGCATGTAAACACACAAATATGCCTTGGTGATCTGTATTAATACATATGCGTCACTAAAACACGTGGCCAAGCAGGAATGGCAACTCCCCGAACAGGCCAAGTTGGGCTTCACTATGAATGTCATTATCTGTTAGATGTATTAAGCAACATGTACAAACACATTGGTCACCTTAAATAAAATAAACATGCATGTAGTGGGTGTTATGAGGCTTCACACATCCCTAAAGGGCCATTAGGGGCCCACACTCAGCTTGCAAATAGCATTTGGCTTAAGAATATGCTGCTTGCCATTCTTCCTAGGTAGACCTTTCCCTGACCCGAGATCAAGTATTTGAGACCAAAGCACAGCTCAAACCCAAGTGGTCTAAAGACAAAGATGGAAGTGTTGGATCTGATTGTCTCGAATCACATAACAGGTAGTCCTTTACTAATATAAAGACTTTTATATTGTCCATAAATACTCTCCAAGGTCATGTAGGGCCAAGCTAATTTGAAAATTAACATTCCAGACATTACACACCCTGCTAAAACTGCAACCTCCACTACAAGGCACTCCCTAGTGGCATGTGTTCATATATGCCTTTGAGGCTCATTTTACAAGTTGAAAACATTTCACATACACACTAACATTACTAACCTGCATGAATAGTAGGGATGTCCATGTTCCGTCGCCCGAGTGTCCCTCTAAGGCCACGGGATGTATCAGGCCCAGCACCATCTCCTCAGCTCGGGTAAATTGTAATTTAGTGGGGAAGCCTCCCCCAGTTTGTAAGCTGAAAAAGAGAGTTTGGCAAATTTAGGAAAATGGGTACAAAACAAGAAGCAGACAAATTCACAAAGCAGATATGTTCCTGTAATTTCGCCGTTTATTTTCTTTCTTCCGTGCTGCATACTTCAGGTCCGATATTTTGCGTTGAATCTGCTCCACATCTTTGAGCTCATCCCCCGCTGCACTGACCTGTCTGGTGAGCTCCTCTAAAATTTCTGCTTTGCATATTTTGCTGGTTGCTTTGGATCTGCGGCCATATAGTTCATCATAATGTAAGGAGAGCCCACTAGCCCATGCCAGAGTTTGGGCCTCCCCAAACCTGCCACTCAAGTGGCCTCGGCGCAATGTGCGCCCTGTTGCTTGATGTTCTGGCTCATCAGTGGTTGCAGGCAAATCGGGGGGACGTTCTGGCCTGGCTGTGTTAGGGAGAAATGTAGGACAGGTGGCTGGCTTCAGATTGAACTGGAATTGGATATGGACTTGGGGTTCTTGGCTGGGTGGCCACTGAACTAGCAGGCATAGCTGTGGCATATGGAGAGTGCCTTGCCACCTGTGCCGGTGCAAAATGTGGGCGCGGAGGAGAGGGTGTGGTGGATGATGTTGGGCTTCTTGCCCTGTGCCTCTGTGGCCCCTTCACGCTTTCATGCCCCTGGGAGGTTGTTGGACGTGGGTGGGGTGATGGTGAGCTCTGGCTGCTGGGGCTTCGGGCCCGGTGGGTTGGCCTCTTGCCATGGTAGCTTTTCCCACGTGGGTGGGGTAATGATGAGCTCTGGCTGCTGGGGCTTCGGGCCCGGTGGGTTGGCCTCTTGCCATGGTAGCTTTTCCCACGTGGGTGGGGTGATGGTGAGCTCTGGCTGCTGGGGCTTCGGGCCCGGTGGGTTGGCCTCTTGCCATGGGAGCTTGGCCCACGTGGGTGGGGTGATGCTGACCTTTGGGGGCTTGGGCTTCTCACCCTCTTGGTGTGCTTTTTAGGGGCCGTACCTGTGTTCTTGCTGGCCTGGGCCTTCTGCTTTGGCGCTGGGTCCTTTGTTTTGGTGCTTGTTGGTGCCTTTGTGGTTGGGGTCGCCTCGGCCTGCCCACTGCGGGTTTCCCACAGCTTAGCCTTTGGCATTTGTGTGCGAGTGGTGGGGCCTGCAGAAGCCTCCTCACACTTCTCTGCCTTTTTGCTGCTGCCCTCCTTTGCTGCTTTGGCCTTCGTTCCAGCTTTTTTGGGTGCCATAATGTTGAGACTCTGAAAGAGAATGAGCTGTGGGTCCAGGACCCTTAAAATACTAATGCCGGGGTATGGCGCTTATGCGTTCGCGTACGCGTGCGTACGGCCGTGCGTACAGCCGCGAGGAACCCGGAAACCGCTTGGGCATTACTTATCTGCTGCAGACAAGAGGCAAGATGGCGCCCACAATCTTCACCCGCCAACAAGAAGAGATCATCATGCTTGTGTCTTTTAATGCCTTTGATTTGCCATCTAAATGCATGCCTAGCCCTTAAGGAAGCGCAGGAATAAACGGTTTGTTTACAAAGTGTCTGAAACTCTGTGCAAAACCGACGTGAGGGCCCACACGTGCGAACCAACACTGAGGCCAGCTTCAAGGATTGGATTAGGCTAGAAATGTGTCTGTTAATGTCATTTAGTCAAATGATCGATGGTCAACAATTGTTGACAGTTATTTGTAAGCAGTTTTAACTAAATCCTATGTTTATTTTGTGTTTTGTAGACCATGCTGGAGCGCAGGTACGACTACCTGCCCAACTCTTTTGAGAAGCGCACCGTCGCCCTGGAGATCATGCGGCAAATCCAACATCAGATGGACACCACCTTCACCCACACTCAGATCATGCAGCATTGGTCGGACCTGAAATGGCTGCACATGCCCCGGGTGCGCCGCTTTTTCGAACTCCATTTCCCTAGTAAGTACATAGCGATTGCATGCCAGATGTAACTAATACACAAGGTAGGCATTTATTTATAACTGCTTTTCTTTTCTAGTGTTGGAAATGAATTTCCGAATCCGCCGCACCCGGAGGCGCACAGGCCGACCAGTGCTGCATGAATCTGCAGCTGGAAGTGAAGGTGGTGGATCTCCAGGGCGACGGTCCTACCCCCCTCTGTTGGGTCCTCCAACCAGCCCCTGGACCTTTCCACAGAGGAGGGGCGGCACGGCGTGGGCAGGGAGTCGTACCCAGCGACGCAGGTGGGAGCCTCTGATATGTGACTATTCATGTAACCGCACACACATATACATGCTATTTCTCCCAAAGCTGATTCCCTTAATCTGTTTTTCTAGATGCTTCTGGAGCAGGTGAAGATGTGGAGGATGCAGCAGGTCTCGCCCAGGAGGCACAGGGAGAAGGTGAGTGATGTGACACACACATTGAAATAGACATTTGATTACTGTTGACTAAGACATTATAAGTGACCCTATTTGCCTTGTCTCTACAGTCTCTACTTCACAGCAGTGGCAGGGCCCAGGACGTAGGGTTGTCCCCAATGAGGCATCCGTCGGCCACCAACCAAGTAAGTTGTAATGTCATTCTTTGCAGTATGTGGTTTTTGACATGATCACCCAGATACATCAAGCCATAGTCAATGGCATTAGCAGAATGACCTGTGCCCACTTCCTTAGATTAATGACTTAGCAGAATGACCTGTGCCCACTTTCTTAGATTAATGACTTAGCAGAATGACATCTGCCCAATACCTTAGATTAATGACTAAGCAGAATGGCCTCTGCCCACTTCCTTAGATTAAAGACTGAGCAGAATGCCCTCTGCCCACTTCCTTAGATTAATGACTGAGCAGAATGACCTCTGCTCGCTTCCTTAATGACTGAGCAGAATGACCTCTGCCCACTTCCTTAGATTAATGACTGAGCAGAATGACCTCTGCCCACTTCCTTAGATTAATGACTGAGCAGACTGACATATGTCGTCATGATTTAGGTTGGCAACTAACAAACATTCCATCCACAGGTGAGAAACATGTATTTGTCGCATAATAATGTATTTTTAAAAATTTGATACAGGGACCACACGGGCAAGAGTTGAAGAAATGAATAGAAGTGGAAGATGGAAGAAGAACCTAACCAGGAAGTGATTTGGGTAAGTTTTAGGGGCCTAAAATGGAAGAAGTACCTAACCGGGAAGTGGTTTGGGTAAGTTTTAGGGGCCTAAAATGGAAGAAGAACCTAAACGGGAAGTGGTTTGGGTTTTAGGGGCCTAAAATGGAAGAAGAACCTAACCAGGAAGTGGTTTGGGTAAGTTTTAAGGGTCCAAAAGGGAAGATGGTGGATAGTGCTAAGTGGTTGGGGTGAGCTTTAAGGGTACAAAAGGGAAGATGGAGGATAATGCTAAGTGGTTGGGGTGAGCTTTAAGGGTCAAAAAGGGAAGATGGAGGATAGTGCTAAGTGGTTGGGGTGAGCTTTAAGGGTCCAAAAGGAAAGATGGAGGATAGCGCTAAGTGGTTGGGGTGAGCTTTAAGGGAAGATGGAGGATAGTGCTAAGTGGTTGGGGTGAGCTTTAAGGGTCCAAAAGGGAAGATGAAGGATAGTGCTAAGTGGTTGGGGTGAGCTTTAAGGGTCAAAAAGGGAAGATGGAGGATAGTGCTAAGTGGTTGGGGTGAGCTTTAAGGGTCCAAAAGGGAAGATGGAGGATAGCGCTAAGTGGTTGGGGTGAGCTTTAGGGTCCAAAAGGGAAGATGGAGGATAGCGCTAAGTGGTTTGGGTGAGCTTTAAGGGTCAAAAAGGGAAGATGGAGGATAGCGCTAAGTGGTTTGGGTGAGCTTTAAGGGTCCAAAAGGGAAGATGGAGGATAGCGCTAAGTGATTTAGCTAAACATTGTAGTAGAAGTGAGGGTGGCAAATATATAGGCGACCACTTTAATGAGTTAAATTTGTAGTGCGCAGGCGCAAGATCGTAAGGATTTACGTCCGGACGATTATTAATTGAAAAAGGAAATCAGAATCTAACGGGAAACGTAAAGGATTCGTGGGAGGAGACGATGGAAAAAGGGCAAAAACGAAAGCCGACGTTGTAACATGCGAAAATAAAACAGAAAAGTCACGCTGGAAAATGACATCCTCGTACTTGTACTCTGGCATACGAACGGACGGAAACTTTACTGAAGGTTAGCAATGCATGCACAGAATCGCTCGCACACTCATACGAGAGCGGGAAAATTTAAAAAAAAATACGAGAACGGCACAAAAACAAAAGTCTTTTTTTGGCTCTCTGAATCGAGCCTAATATCCTGCTGCTATGAACATTTACATTGCTAGTCCATGACACGTAACAGCAGCACAACCTTCTTATGACACCTATTCCCATTGTAGTCTATAGAATTGAATCAGCACCAGGTGAGGAAATTACTACTTTTTTAGAAGAGAAAACTGCCATTCACTTTCATTGTCTGCTTTTGGGCTTCAGCACTAAATTAAAATTTTACATACAGTAGCTAAATCACACTTGCCGGGGGATTGCCAGTGACGAAGCAGACCTGTTTGGGGTGACGTGTTTGGTGACCTAACCGAAGAAGCTGTGTGGCCAATATGGTAGGTCCTATACTGTCCTATACACCATTACCAAAAATCCCCCAGCCATTTGCCAGCCTCCTTTTTTTAGGAATCAGTTTATTTTCGCCATGTATATATACATTGTACATACTAGTAATTTTTCTTGGCAGGTGAGGAGAACACATCTACACACTACACATTACACAAGCTTAATTACATTAGGAACAATATAATATGTTGAATAACTATTTACATTTAATTTAATTATTTATTTATTGTTTGCAGTTTACTATTTACAATAGAAGGATGGGGTTTCAGTGTCCTTATTGGTCCTTGTTGTTATCTAGCCTTATCCGCACAGTCCCAATCACAGTTCCTTGTTCATTTCCTAATAGCAAGTGGGTAAAAACTATTCTAGTGTCTGGATGTCGTCAGTAGAGGAACTCTGTAGTGGCGGCCTGATGGGAGTAGGGTGAAGAAGGGGCAGCCTGGGTGTAAGGAGTCATTGATCATTCTTGCTGCCCCTGTTCTTAGCCTATCAATAGAGGGAAGAGGGGCCCCAATGATCCTTTCTGCTGTCTTTGTGATACTTTGTAAACAAAATATTCCAAGTATGTCACACACCCCGCTTCCACTATTCATGACATATGGGTTATGTCCAGTAGAGGGCAAACGTCTGCAGAGATGACTAGAAAAAAAGAAAGCCCCTCCCGGTCCATAAATACCTGGGACCTCCCACACATTCCTCAGTAATCGTCTCTGCAGACGGCGAGCAAGTCAGAAGATGGCTGTGTCTCCTCCTTGCAGGTAGCCGGGGTACCCTCGGGCAGTTTTTTTTTTTCTATTGCTGCCCGGACCTTGTTATTTAAACCCTTATTATGCCTCCCAGCCATTGGCTGTCGGTCCGGGCAATGGCAGGCAACACCTTGTGGTGTATACAGGGAGCCATGCTCCCCCGTGAGGCCCCATACTAAGGGGTAGGCGGTATCCGGGTTGGTGATCCCGGTTTGGGATGCCCCATCCCTTGCTCATCCCTTCCTCTTCTGTGGGGCGGGATTCCCCCCCTTCCGGGTCCCCCTGTTCCCGATTCGGGGGGGGGGGAGTGCTATCTCTACCCATAATTCTCTTTATTCGTGTATGTGTGTGTGTGCGTTTTCAGTGTGTACTTTATAACTTGCCAGTTATTTGTTGGCTGTACGCTGGCCGCATGCTGCGGCCATTGACGGTGGGGGAGCTTCTTCCCCTCAGGTGCTCGAAGGGGGGGCGGGGCCGGGCACTCGGCGCGCTCCTTGTGCATTGGAGCCATCGCGTAGCCCAGTCACTGGCTGGGAGCCGCGTCTTCTTGCTTCTGAGGGAAGGGGGGCGGGGCCAGGTGCGGAGCACGATCCGCGCTGGCCCGCCCTTCTTCTCCCTCTTTCCTATGGACTGTGCTGCCGGTGGACGCCATTGCCTGCGGTCTGTGAGTACCCTGTGGGCCCCTCCTTATTTGTCATTATCGCGCTGCGTTTAGCCATTATAACGCGTTGGAGCAGATCCCAGGCCTTTAATATTATTATATACATATATATATTTATATATGAGACATATAAGTATGTTGTTGAGTGCATGATTGTGTCCTCTCATGGGTCCTTTCAAATTGTGTCTTTGGGAGGACTCCCTTTCAAGTGTTAAAAGGGGGGTTCTTCCAGTCCCAGGGTCCCTTGGCGTTTAAATTGGGGTGCCATTCAAATCCTCCCACTCGGGACTTAAAGGGGCATCCTGGGTTGCTCAAGCAGCATAATTCCCTCTCGTCATTGCGACTACCTTAAAATCACCATATGGAGGCTTCCCAGGATACCGGGCTCAGGCTCCCCTCGGGGCAATCCCGGCAGTGTGTGGGTTGTGGGGTATCCCTTACAGGGGATAATGTACTTATTTGCATACCATGTGCTCAGTAGGCCATAACGTGGCAGTCGGGGTCCCAGACGTCTGGGTCTGTGCCTCCGGTCTCATCACCTACCCCGCCCCGCCTTATCCGTACCCCAAGTGACACTGTCATTAGCGGGGAGTCGCAAGCCGATGTATGTGCTAGATTGACCAACATCGAGAAATTGATTTCTAGCTCTGCGCCCAGAAAGGCCCCAGCTAAGAGAAGGCATCTGTCGCCGGCCCTGCCGGTACTGGATTTTGATGACTATGATTCCCTTGATTGGACTGATTATTCCCCACTTGAGGAGGGGGAATTATTTGAGGAATCTGATGCTGAGGATCAGCAGTTTTTTGATACTGATGCTGGGCAGGCGCTGGGGGATGCCGTGGATACCCCCAAAGTCCTGGCCCCTCTATTGAGGTACTGGCTATTTCTCCGCCAGTGGAATCCCCTCCGCAGAAGGGGGAATTCTTTGGGACTTCTAAGCCTCGCTTGGAGTTCCCAAATCAGAATAATTTTGGAAGCATGATTCTTAAGGAATGGGAGAGGCCTTGCCGGCTCCCCGGTGTTCCTCAAGGATGGGATAGGAGGTATCCCTTCCCGGTGGATGCGGTGAAGCGCTGGTCGTCCCTTCCCGAGGTCGATGCACCCGTCCTGGGATTGTCCAACACCTCCGTTGTACATTCTCCAGGACGCCAGATGGTGAGGACAAACGCATTGATCAGATGGCATGCCATGCCTTTGCCAGTGTGGGTTCAGCCTTGCGGCCTGTTTGTGCCTCGGGGCTCGCGGCTGTGGCTACCAGGTCTGTGGTTAGGGGCCTGTTGAGTGGTTCCCAGCTTAACCCGGCCAGCGATGAATTCACAGTGCTGAAGCGGTGTGAATTATTTATGACCTTTGTTTTACCGGCTATGGATGACACACTTATTATGTGTAATAGAAACTCGGCATTGCTGGTGGCTATTTGCTGATCGGTCTGGTTACGCCAGTTGGCGGCTGACATTGCGTCTAAGAAATCAATCACAGCGCTACCCTTCCTGGGTACGCGGCTGTTCGGGGATAAATTAGATTCAGTGGCGAAAGGTGGAAGGTTACCTCAGCGTAAGAAGCAGCGTCGCCCCTTTCGGGGGGCAGGCTCCTTCAATCCTTCCTTTCGCGGTGCCAGAGCAGGCAGAGGTTTTGCCTACTCTAATTTCAGAGGTGACTTCTGGAACAGAGGCAGAGGACGCGCACGTCCAGGCCTTAACTGGGGTTCCAAGCCCAAGCCCGCTGCCAAACCAGCTCAGTAATGAGGGGACGCCCTCACCCTTGCGGGTGGGGGGTCGCCTGCGGCGCTTCTTCCAGGTCTGGGCCCAGGAGGTCACAGACAAATGGTTTTTGGTAGTGGTCTCTTCCAGGTACAAACTGGACTTCGAGTACCGGCCTCCTCCCAGATTCCTAAGGTTTGGGGTGCTCTCGGATCCCCGGGCAGCGCAGGGGCTCCTGTTGGCTGTAAAGAATCTTCTGGACATGGCAGTCATATGCCCGGCACTTTTCTCAGAGAGAGGCCGGGGCTATTATTCCAACCTCTTCACGATTCCCATAAAGGATGGATCCATACGACCCATTCTGGATTTGAAGTTTCTCAACAGGTTCATCAGAACCAAGAAGTTCCGCATGGAGACTCTGCGCTCAGCCATCAATTCCCTTTGTCAAGGGGATTTCATGACGTCCATAGCATCAAGGATGCTTACCTTCATGTACCAATCTTCCCAGCACACCAGAGATTTCTCAGGTTTGTGGTGGGAGATCAGCACTTTCAGTTTGTAACCCTCATTACGGCATCCTCTCTGTCAGACGGAGCAGGACACCAGGTTGGTGGTGGCGACGCTGGAGAGGTTCGGCTGGGTGATCAACCATCCCAAGTCTTCTCTCTCCCCCTCAAGGGAGATCTCGTTTCTGGGCATGAATCTGGATACCATTCGGACCAGGGTGTTCCTACCTCAGTCCAAGGTGCAGATGGTTCAGGATATGATATGTCTTCTCCTGTCCAAACCTCGTCCTTCTATCCGGCTAGGGATGAGATTGGTGGGATTGATGGTGGCCTCCTTTGAGGCAGTTCCCTTTGCTCAGTTCCACATGAGGTCGCTCCAGCTTCATCTATTGTTGGCCTGGGACAGATGTCCGCAGTCATTGGATCAGTCATTCCTGATGTCTCCCCGGGTTCGGCAGTCCCTTCAGTGGTGGCTGGAACCAAGAGGGGCAGATCCTTTCTGACCCCTTGTTGGGAGACGGTTACCACGGATGCCAGCCTGTCGGGCTGGGGAGGATTTTGGAAGACACATCAGTTCAAGGGGCTGTGGGGTCCTCAGGAGGCTCACACCCCCAATAATGTCTTGGAGCTGAGAGCTATTCGGTTGGTTCTGTCATGCGCACATGACGCATCACCTACGGGGCTTACCGGTTCAGGTTCGATCGGACAATCGAACTGCGGTAGCTTACATCGATCTCCAAGGAGGGACTCGCAGCAGGAGTGCCCTCAGCGAAGTTTCTCTGATTCTTGCATGGGCGGAGAGCAATGTTCCATGCGTCTCAGCAGTGTACATTCCGGGAGTGGAAAACATGGAGGCGGACTCCCTGAGCAGGGGATTCTCTCGCCGAGGGGAATGGTCTCTCAACCACAAGGTATTCTGGTCCCTCTGTCACAAGTGGGGGTTTCCGGAGGTGGATCTCTTTGCCTCACGTCACAATCACAAGCTCCCAAAGTTTGTGTCTCTGTCTCAGGATCCTCTGGCCCTGGCAGTGGATGCCATGTCTCTTGCCTGGAGGGATCTGGGGTTCCTGTACCTGTTTCCCCCCTTCTCCATGGTAGGCACGATTGTGCGCAAGCTGGTTCTAGAGGGTGCGCCAGCAATCCTGGTGGCCCCAAGGTGGCCAAGACAGGTCTGGTCCGCAGACGTTGTAAGGCTGGCGGTAGATTAGTACAGGCCGCCCCTGTTTCTGGATCTGATCTCTCAAGGTCCACTACGTTACCCCAATTTACAAACGCTGGCTTTGACGGCGTGGCTGCTGAAACCTCCATCTTAAGGGAGGAATGTTTGTCTGAGGCTGTGATTCAGACTCTTGTTAGAGCTAGGAAGAGATCTTCCTCTGACATATACTACAGGACTTGGAGGTCCTATATTGACTGGTGTGAGGCTAGGGCCTTGTCTTGCAGGTGTTTTTCGATTCCTAGGATCTTGGAGTTGCTTCAACACGGTCTGGACCTGGGGTTCCAGCTTAGTACCTTGAAAGGGCAGGTCTCTGCTCTGGCGGTCTTATTTCAAGGGTCTTTTGCTCTGCATATTCTGGTTAAGACCTTTTTCCAGGGGGTCACTCATGTGCGGCCCTCTGGAAAGCTTTTGGTGCCCGTTTGGGATTTGAATTTGGTCCTGTCAGCCCTCCAGGGGCCTTCTTTTGAGCCGGTGCATGATGTTGCACTTTCTATGTTCACTCAAAAGGTTGCCTTTTTGGTGGCTATTACCTCTGTTCGGCGTGTCTCTGAGTTGGTGGCTCTGTTCATTCAGGCTCCTTACTTTGAGAGACACCAGGACAAGGTGGTTTTTCGCTTTTAGCCAGATTTCCTTCCTAAGGTGGTTTCTGCCTTTCTCCTCAGTCAGGATGTAGTTCTCCCTTCCTTGTGTCCTAAGCCTAGTAAAGACAAGGAGAGGGTTTTGCATTCTTTGGATGTGGTTCATTGTGTGAAGCACTATTTGGTGGCTACTTCTCTTTTTCGTAAGACGCCTTGTTCGTGGTGCCCTCCGGGCCCAGGATAGTTTTGGCGCCCGCCAAGTCTACCATTAGTAAATGGATTTGCCAGGCCATTGTTGGGGCCTATACTGCCAAGGGGAAGGTTTCCCCCTTTTTCTGATCACTGCTCATTCTACTCGTGCTGTTGAGGCTTCCTGTGCGTTTCAGCACCAGGCTTCTGTTGAACAAGTTTGTAAGGCTGCTACTTGGTCTTCCGTTCATACTTTTTCCAAGTTTTATAAGGTTGATGTGCGGGCCTCAGCGGATGCTGTTTTTGGCCGCAAGGTTCTGCAAGCTGCAGTGGTCTAAGATTTGTGCATTTCTGCTGTATTGGGATCCCCACCCATTATGAACACTGCTATTGGATGTCCCATATGTCATGAATAGTGGAAGCGGGGTGTGTGACATACTTGGAATAATACCATTTTGTGATTACTCACCTGTAAAATGGGTATTATAAGTATGTCACACACCCCGCTTCATCCCGCCCTTATTGTATTTCGGCTCCTTTATATGGTGAACCTTTTATTGTTAAAGATTTTGCAATTGGCTCTTCCTGGTCCCCTTACTGCTTTTCTATACTGGGTAATGTGTGGAAGGTCCCAGGTATTTATGGACCGGGAGGGGCTTTCTTTTTTTCTAGTCATCTCTGCAGAGGTTCGCCCTCTACTGGACATAACCCATATGTCATGAATAGTGGAAGCGGGGTGTGTGACATACTTATAATACCCATTTTACAGGTGAGTAATCACAAAATGGTATTTTGTCTTTCCTAGTGGCATCCTCATACCAAACTGTAATGGAGGTGCACAAGCTAGAGTCATTCGATTATTGCGTTGTAGAATGATGTTGGTATTCTCTGTGGCGTTCCGTATTTCTTTAGCTGTTCCAGGAAGAATAGTCTCTGCTGGGCTTTCTTCAAAACAGAGTTGATTTGTTTGCTCCATTTCATGTCGTGTGATATCGCTGTACCCAGATTTTGTACTCTCCACTCTGTCCACTTCTGTGCCTTCCATGGTCAATTGAGGAAGCTCTGGTGAGGTGCACCTGAAATCAATCACCATTTCCACTGTTTTTGCAGTTTTTAGGATGAGGATGTCATTTTTGCACCAACAGGTCACCTTATTTACTACTCTACTCACTACTGACTGTTGCTGATCAGCCCCACGAGGGTCAGATCATCAGCAAATTTAAGTAGTTTTAAGTAGTAGTCAGTGGAGACACAGTCATCTATGTACAGGGTGAAACATAGGGGGCGACAATACACATCCCTATGGAGCCCCAATGTTGGTGATTCTGCAGTTGGAGGTGATGTTTTTGATTCTCACATACTGGGATCTTCCTGTCAGGAAGCGCTTTAGCCACTTGCATGATCCAGGAGATACAGACATTTTATTCAGCTTGTTACTTTTCATACAGGAAAAGTATACTCGCCTTTGTCTGTCCTGGCAGTTCCTGTGTGTACTGAAAGTCGCGCCTTTCTTTTCCATAGCCATGGAGGCATCATTATGTGACACTTTCCTTATCCAATCACTGCAGCAGTAATTATATTTGTTTTATTAATATTAGTATACAAACTGGCATTAGTGGAGGGAAGTCATAGACTCACAAGATTGGCTTCAGGTTAGCAGGGGAGCCTTGTGCTGCAAAAGTGGCTTGCTCTGACAGTCCTGTTCTCTTAGCAAAATGGTGCATATGACCCCCATGTCTGTTCCAGTGACTGGAGCACACACTTCAATATAGGGGCATGCCAGGTGCTGTCTTATAATGCCCCCTCTAAAGGAGGCAATTTTGGAAGTTGGTAAGTTTCTGAGCACCATGGAAACTGCTTTAGGGGAGCACAGGGGAGTTTCCATTTCTTCTTTAAAAGCAAACTCATTTTGGATGTCCTGCTGGGTGAGACCACTGAGATCAGTTTCACCAGTTTCCAACAACCTGTATCCATGATCCCACAACACATGCATGGTCCTCTGGCAGGATTCCTAGTCTGTGTGCTCTCCATGCCCAGAACACCTGAATGGCTATCAGATGGTGCACAAGTGGGTGACACAGCAGACCAGTATCTTTATGAACTATGTGAGACATCAAGGGTTAAACCTCTAAAACAGCTTGGGTATCCCCCCCCCAGTTAAACCAGCCTGGCTACCAACTATGTGGGCTGGTAGACCAGGGTGCGGAGGCCAAGCGGCTGCCCCCTGGAACTAAAGGCTACCAGCCCGCACCTCCCTCCTGCCCTGTGAACAGTCTCAAGGACCCCTTACCAGTTCAAAAAGGATTAAGTATAAAAAAACACACACACTTGAAAAGTCCTTTAACCCCCTGTTTGGACATATTTTGCCCTTTCAATTAAAGGAGCTTTTAGGTTTAGTTGAGCAGACTGCTGACCCTTACTTATACCTTACCCTGTGTGCCAGAACCCCACACCCAGCACTGTGCATCTGGATCTGCTCTTTATAGTGGTGCCACATTTTTAAAAGTTTTTTTGAGGTGTATTTTCATTTAACTAGAACAGTTAGGTGGTTAATAGTTAGAGGGCATCCCAACAGGGCAGTTTGTAGGGGAGGGCGAGCAGGGTGATCGCGGCTGCATCCCCGCTATCCCTCTAGCAGGGTGTGTGCCTGCGCCAGGCATTTGTGAAGGGCCAGTGCGGGCGCGCTCCCTGTTAGAACGCATGTAGCAGATCGCCTTAGACGAAGGGACCTCAGTGGATATGATTGCGCTGATTGGACGAGCGGCCACGCATGCACCAGAAAGAGATGAGTTCCTTTGTCAAATTGGGGGGTTTCACACAGTGGGGCACCCCTGAAGGACCAAAACCCAGGATAGTCAAAATCCTGGGTTTTGGTCCACTTTAAATTAGGCCATGCATTGGATAGGAGACAGGTTGAAACAATTTAAATACTTTAGATAGGCAAATGAATCATTTATTGATGCAGATCTGCACATTACACCTCAAAGAGGGATAGAGAAGAACAACAAGAGACAGTCCCTCTAAATCAGGGACACTTGAGAGGTATGCAATTACCTGTAAGGGGCAGTAGGATGGCTGAGGAGGGGCAGAAGTTTTCGCTATTTTGCCCCCACCAGGAAGAACAAAACCCAGGATAGTGACATCTGCTGATTTGAGTCTTGGTCCACTTTAGGAAGCAAAGAGCACACCAACTAGTGGATATACGCTGCAGCTCAATAAAAGCAGTGATCTCCTTATTTATTATTCGCGAAGACTGACTGGCAGGAAGAGTGAGCTCCTCGGCAATGAAGAGGTGACAGCCCCCGGCAAGGAGCAGGATGGGGCTGCGGATACAGCGGCTGATGGGGGACGGGAACGGGGGATGCAGCGTTTCACTTTACGTCGGGAGCGAGCACGACGTCGGCTTAACACGTTGACAGCGGAAAGGGGCGTGTCCAGAGACGAGGTGACAGCGGCGCTGGCTGAGGTACAGGGAGGAGGGCTTGTCTGTAACGCTGGGACCTGAACATGGAGCTGTCTGCAGTCGGGGAGCGGGTGTTCGCCGCCGAGTCCATCATCAAGCGGCGCATCAGGAAGGTGAGAGGCCGCTACGTGACCGGCTGCACGTCATCCGTCTCCGCTGTCCTTGTTTAGCCCCGAGAAGTGCGCAGTCACGGCAGCAGCAGCATAACATAGCACCGCACCGCTCAGCTACAGGCCCCTCTCCTCACTGCTCTGCATGATGGCTCCCACCCTGTGTCCTTCCACTCTCCTCTGTCTGCCTGCCATTGCTGCCACCAGCCTCAGGAAACATGGCTGCCACATTCTCTTTATGCTTGTGTCACTGAGGCTAATACGCCAGACCGGAGACCGGCCCTTACCTGCAGGCTGGGCAAGAATAGAGCCCCCCAAACACACACCTAACCATAGGGTGAGATGGCAGATATAATATGGAAAAGAGAGAAAAAGACAAAGAGATGGCAAGAGCGCTGAAAAGGAGGGAAGGATTAAACCGAGGTGTAGCTAGGCTTTCTGGCACCTGGGGCAAAGATTCAGGCCCCCCTGACATGCTGCACCCCCTAGCTACTCCCCTGGATTAATAGAGAGGTGGAAATCAGGCATAAAAACTGGATAAGGGAAGGTGGAGGAAGTGAGGAAAGGGACAATAAATAAAGGTTGATACAAGATGCAATAGTATGGCACCTAAAAGAGCGAAAGATGCTTAAAGGGTAACGCAAAGAAAGATGGAAACAAAATCACTTCAATGAGAGAAAAGCATATATATATATATATATATATATATATATATATAACAGAGACTTGAAGAGAACTTTAAATATGAGTGAAGGAAAAAGAGAGGTCTGTGAGACACTGTAAATACATAAATGGATGGTGAGAGCACTGAAAAAGAGGGAAGGGTTAACAGATGGAAAAAACAGTAACAGTGGCAGTTGAAAAGGGAGAAAGTGAGAAAAGGGATGTAGGAGGTGGAGGAAATTAGAATGGAGTAATGGGGAAATAGGAAGAGAAGATGGAGAAAAGGATTAAAAGATCAAAATGAGGTAAGATGGAGGGTGAAACGAGAGAGAGATAGAAAAGAGGCATGAAAACATTGTATGGAAAGGATGGTGGAGGAAATGGAGGGACGGAGAAAACAACAAAGGGGTATACAAGAAGAGAAAGCGAGATACGTAAATTAGAGAAAGATAGAAAGCAAACCCACATATGAATAATGGTCAAGAGAATATGGGACGAAAGATGGAGAGAATGTGAACTACAGGGATGGAGGAAATTCTGAAAATGAATAAGGAGTTTTGGAAAAGGGAGTGGGGAAGTGAATGCCGGAAAAAGCGAGAGAAGTGTGGGACACTATGAGGAAGGACATGTAAAGGGATGGCAGGAGCACTGACAAGAAATGGGAAAAGGAGGGAATAGTTAAAAGAGAAAAAAACGTAGGGAGGGTGAAAGAAGGAAAGGAGGAATGGAAACGTTTTAAGGAAAGGAGGAAGAAGGTAGAGGAAGTGGGAAGGGAGGAATAGGGAAATTGAAAAGGAGGATACAAGATGAGCAATAATGGCTCCTAAAAGTGATGGATAATAGGTAAAGCAAGAAGTGAAAGAAAGGTGAAAAAAATAACTTAAGTTAGAAAAACTGATGGGAAAATAAGGAAAGGATTAAAAGAGATAAGGTGGGGGTGAAATGACCGGGAGATTGCGGGAGCGTGCAGAAGGGAGATGGAAAGAAGGTATAAGAAAAAATAAAGAATGTATGTAGAAGTTAGAGAAAATGCAAAGGGAGGAATGGTATCATAAAAATACAAAATAAAGGGTCAGATAAAAGAGAGAAAGATTGGTAAAGGTTAATAAATGGGTGGTGAAGGGCGCTGCTGGGAGCCTTCTGTTTCCTAGTAGCCGCTTACAGAGAAATTGGGCCGACATGCCAGCAGGGTTCCCCAATGCCATCTCTTGTGATGCGGTAGTAAAAGCAGATTTCAGGTTGTTTACTTATTCTGTGTTTATTCTTTTGGCTTTGTTACATATCAGCAAGGGAAATCTTTTGTTTTTGCTTGTTTATGAAAAAAGGATCGCACATGTAGGCTCTGAGCAGAATACCTGTGGCCAGGATCTAATGGACATTGGGCCACTCAGTTAGTGATGGTCCACACCAAATACAGATAAGATTTCTGGCCTTGGCAGCAAAGTGGCCAGGTGGGCACTTACTACTGAACTGAAAAAGAAACTGGTTAAGTGACTTAAGGCCACTGCTCTCCTGCAGTCAGATCATCCTGCATCAAATACAGTTGGGATCAGCCTGGCCCAAAACGGTTCTGGCCCGTAAAATGTACAAAGTTGGTACGATTCTGGTTGTTTCCAGGAGGGTTTAAATGGTGTTGGGCCACTGAACTCACACTACCAACTAACAGAGAGTGATGCCCGCACCAAACTGCTGCATAAGAAACCAACTTCACCCGGGATTATGACTTTCCTGGATCTTGTTCTTTGCCCAAATGATAATGCCCTGCTGTGTGAAAGCTCACCCAGTAATATTCCCTTCCACACGGTCCAGTGGCGCATGCTTGGGCTCTTGTTTCAATCAGAGCCCTTTGCCGTGTTTATATCCTTCGGAAACAATTTGAGACTGCACTGGAAATTTGAACAATATGTGACAGACGCTCTGTCTTTCGGAAGTCATCACTATTCAGTTGCCCACCGGGTCATTCACTGGCCTTTTCTTAATTAGGTTACAGACAATGTCATTGCAGTTTGGATTGTATTATAAACTGCCATTGTGTATTGTTGATTACGTCACAGTCAATGGCATTGTCCTGATTGATGGTATTACAGCCTGCTATTGTACTACTGATTGCGTCACCGGCAGAGTTGAGGGATTGTGTGCCCTGCTGCTATTGGTCAGTGTGGTTGTCATTGCATGGAGACTTGGGTATATAAGGCCTAGAGTGGCACTAATAAAAACACTTCACCTTCACCCTCAATACTGAAGTTCTGTCTCTTATTGGGGGAAACGCTATATTACAATTCACTAGCCCTTGTAAGGGCTGTTCCTGTTTCCTCACGGACGACTCTGGAATTCCAGCAGCACCTCTTACGATTGGGAAAAGGACGTCTCGGGCGGTGAAGCCCTCCGGCGATAAAGGTTATCGCTACACAATATATCTCAAAAATAGAAAAAAGGCAGTGTGCACATGTGGGTGACATACGTTCTAAAAATATATAATAAGGCAGGTCCCACTCCTTACCTAAACACCCATCAAAACATAGCACCACCGCTGTATTAAAAATATATTTATTTATTAATAGAAAACATCACATACATTAGACATAGCTAAAAAACACTAAAGACAGAGAATATACAATAAGGAAGGGAACCACTTATGGGGGCAATGGGGATGGCTGTTCTAATTAAACTGGTCAAAAATCCTAATATGATGATCCTGGCTAGAATCTAAAGTGCATGAGTGCAATGTGCTGAAACATACATAATACCTAAACCACTTTTATTTAATGGAATTATACATAAACACTAACAACCGTGTGATTTTTAAACCTAATCAATAAAATATACATCTATTATACCATGAACCAGGCAACTACCTGCAACTCTAAATCTAAACCGTGAGAGTTGTCCTGAGGAAGTGACGCGTATGACGTCACGCAACGCGTAGACGGCTGGGGCAGTGGGCAGGTGGTCGTATAGTCATGTAAGTTCACCTTCTCTTTATATTGGGGATTGCTTTCTTTGGTCCTCCCTGGCTTTGCTCTCACGGTTTAGATTTAGAGTTGCAGGTAGTTGCCTGGTTCATGGTATAATAGATGTATATTTTATTGATTAGGTTTAAAAATCACACGGTTGTTAGTGTTTATGTATAATTCCATTAAATAAAAGTGGGTTAGGTATTATGTATGTTTCAGCACATTGCACTCATGCACTTTAGATTCTAGCCAGGATCATCATATTAGGATTTTTGACCAGTTTAATTATAACGGCCATCCCCATTGCCCCCATAAGTGGTTCCCTTCCTTATTGTATATTCTCTGTCTTTAGTGTTTATATCCTTCAGCAAAGCGCACCCCAGCGCTACACACGCTCTTGCCCCGGCCTGTCTGAATGGCTGGTGTGGGAGCTTGTGCACAGCCCGGGGATGCAGCAGCTTGCACTTCTCTTTGAAAACAATCAGAGCTCTGATTGGATGAGAGCCCGTATATGTGCGGTTGGACTGGTGAGTGATTACCATGGCCTGGGGGGGTTCACACATCCCAATTCGGGATGCCCCTGGAGTAGGTCAGTGGCTGTCCCTGGATAGATTCCAGGACCGGCAGAGGTGGGTTTTGTTCTGCTTTCAGCATTGTTGTGTATAGGTGGGAACCAGAGAAGAAGAAAGAAGTGGGGGACCCACCCTCCCCCAGAAAAGAAACCGGGTTACTATTGAGTGGCACTACTCATGGATATGCAAAAGTACAAAGAATTTATTATCATCAGTGATTACAAAAACATGACAAACTACACTATTACATATACACAAAGGACATTACATTACAATATAAAAGCACCAGGGGACACCAGAGGTCTGCCAAATTCATAATGTAACCCTAAAGTCCAACCTAAAACATAAACAATACTTATATCAAATGTGTGCAAATCTGCAATAAATTGTGCAATTGTGTTGTGTGCAAAAAATCACACTATAAACAGTCACTCTAAATATAACAGGAGGACTAACCAGGGTGTGCAAAAGGAACAGACAATAATCAAGCAATAGAGGAAAAATAAGTAACTGTGCGTATCAACAGACCAACCGGGGTACCCCTGTAGGGATAAAACACCAACGCGTGTCGTAGTGACCATACACTACTTCATCAGGGCGGCAATGAGGGGAGCCCCACACCCAGTCCCTTAAATATAAACCCATAAACCCACCCCATGACAGGGAGCACCAATGTGAATCCATAATTGTCATAGCCTTACCTCCCATCCCCCGCCTCCAAATGAACCAAATGACATCTGTGGCTAAGGTTTTGCATCTATGCTTGAGTGGTTGAGGCTATGGGTGTGTGAAAAGTGGCCTGCAGATGCCTTTTATTTT
This sequence comes from Gastrophryne carolinensis, assembly GCA_027917425.1. NCBI lineage: Eukaryota > Metazoa > Chordata > Amphibia > Anura > Microhylidae > Gastrophryne > Gastrophryne carolinensis. The sequence continues at coordinate 336,767,226 of CM051235.1, read as the reverse complement.
ACAGGCGGTTGGTTTCTGCCTGCTTGATGGTTTATGGACCACCCTGTGCCCTTCAAGGCAGTGAGCATAATGCTCAGAAGGGTTCCTGCTCCCTCTGCTTATGACACAGTGAAAAGAGAATAAGCTGGGAAGGAGAGTACAGATGATGATGCTACACTGCAGCTCTGGACTGAAGGCAATCTAATAATTATTGTCCAGCCAGGGTCGTGAAGGTAAATAACAGACAGGACTATATGCTGTGACCATGTTCTGGGGCTAGTTGGCACAGGAAACTGTAGGATGTGGGATCTTTCCTCTCTGTCAGGCATAACTGGCTGCTATTGCTTGGAAGGTTTTTGTTTTGTCTTCCATTGACTGAATGTGAGGCCTTACAGATTAGTATTATTCTAATCCCATACAGTATAATATTTCATTGTACAGACATAACTTGGCTTATGCATTTCTATTTGGCTTTGTGGGCGCCACAATGTAGTTGTGCAATCTTTTTTTTGTCATATACAGTAAGGGGCCTACTAAGCTATGTGTAGGCTTTTTATTTATTCAGGAAGACCCTTATACTGCAAATGTTGTAAAAAGGCTGTTTAGACAGATGTGTGGTGTGTGACAGCTTATGCGGTTATTAGAAATTGCATGTACCGGTATGGTGTCAAATATTTTGTACAATGGAGAACATGAAATAGCATGTTTTAAACAATTTAGGCCAATAAAAAAAATACATACATTTCCCCCACAGCTCTTTTTGCAGAGGCCCAAATGTTTGTTACTCATGTTTTCTAAATCAATTCTGATTTAGGGTGTTTCTACACCAGTTAGCACATAGACGGTGTGCCAGGCTCTGCCTCAGCTCACTTTCTTTGCAGGAGACGGTGGGGTAATGCAGTGACAATTGGGTTTGTAAAAATGGGTGTTGGATCACTTTTAAAGAGGAACAAAACCCAGGGTTTTGACTATCCTGGGTTTTGTTCCATGGCCCGGGTGCCTGGCTCGATGCCCCCCTCGAGAAAGCCCAGACAAACTCCCTTTTCCCTGTTCCTATAGCGCAGAGCCATTTGCCATGCATGCTCTGTTTACATGCAGGGTCTCGGCAATCTGAGCACAAACGGAAGCATCCCGTGCAGCATGCGCGCTCTCACCCCCCAGCCAATCAGGATGCGAGCATGCGCACAGCCTGAGAATGTGTCCACCTATTTACATCAGCGAGGGGTCCAGGTGAGTTTTGTGGCATTTTTGGAGGGGGGGGTTATACAGCAGGGCATCCCAATCTGGGATCCTGCCTCCAGATATGAGTCATGTGTGAAAGAAAATGTTTTGAGGCACAGATATATATTTTGGCTGTAATTGCTGGAAAGAGGAGGTACAATGTACCCACTATTTTACATTGAAGAATTTTCAATTACCACTGATCACCGATGAAGCCCCAAATCACCGCCGGCCACTACAGTTTACAGTTGACATTAAGTTGTTCTGCTAAAATGCTGCCTTTGCTTTGTGGCAGAATGTTTTGTAATGGGGTTTCAGATTCTGATTCTTTAAGGCAATGCTAACTGTAGGGCTGTAAATAAGCATGTACAGGTTGCATGTATTTGGTGCCATGTATGACCCATTGTTATTGGTTTGCAAAATTGTTTGTGTTTTCTGTGTCCAATAGTTTTAACTTTTTTTCTTTTTTTTTTTTTTTTTTGGACCCTTGATTTCACTTTAGCAAAAATGTTATGGGCCAAAACAAAACTCAGACGCCGCAGTTAGGCTTGGATATAGATGTTTGTAGAACAGCAGGTTATAGTTACACATTTACACTCCTGGTTTTCATAGTTATTCTTTCATCTTGATACATGGAAAGATCAAGGAATGTTTTGGGGCATTCTACAGATACAATTGATCTAAATATGTCTGAAGACAATATAGTTCTCCTGAGAGAGTTCTTTTATGTTGTATATTGCATGAAAGCAAGACCACCAGATTGCATTTAAATGTTCTTTCTCTCATATGCATAGCTAGGGAAACGCGTACACCATTTTTTCCCCTAACCGGCCAAGCATCATTTATCTCTTCTCAACTTACGAAACATGGTATTTCAGCCTCCTTGATTTTATCAGGTTTTCAAACTTTCCAAAGTTGTGAGAAAACTAAGGTATGCATTTTGTAATATATATATATATATATATATATATATATATATATAGTAATCATGTCCTGCCCGACCTATGATGAGCACAGCAACCTTTAGATGTTAAGATTGCTTGGGAGAAATGCTCAAGGCTTATATATTCATCCAACTTGCGTAGCTACAAACTCCCCTTCTTTGCTGGGCTTCCTGGTGCCACATGCACTTACAGCTGTAACTGTCATCCCGAGCACAGCTTGTCTTTGAGAATATCTACATTTGAAAGGCTCCTATCAGGGCCATCCAAACCTGTGTTACCTTAGTTTCATATGGACTTTCGCCCTGATGAAGTAGTGCAGGGTCACTACGACACGCGTTGGCGTTTCTACCGTTTAGGGGTACCCCCGGTTGGTCTGTATATGCACAATTTCACATTTCTTTGCTCTATTTTTTTACTTTTTTCACTTATTGTATGTATATATTTGGGCCTTTCTTCTTGCTTGAATCAGGTATCATTATAATCATTGTTATTTAGCTTTGTTTATCGCATAATGGTGTATTTGAATGCAGTTTTGCACATTTAGATAGGATTTATTAGGGTTTATGTATTTAATGTGATCATGTACTTTAGGGTAGTATTATTATTTTCATCAGACCTCCGGTGCCCCCTAGTGTTTTAATGTGTTGCTGTATTTGTTCTGTGTATTTGTATACATGTTAGTTTGTTATGTATATATTGATGATAATAAATTCTTGATATATTTTTATATTTATATTTATGAGTAGTGCCACTCATTTTATCCCTAGCATTATCTTGGGGGAGGGTGTGGGTTCCCCCATTTCTTTGCTTAGTTTCATATGTGTCGTCGCTTTTTTTTTCCAGACCAGTTTGTGGCTTGTCCTCATGTACCATATGAAATTAAACGGTTAAAAATTGACTTCAACCAGACCCACAAACAGTGCTAATATGCATCCCTCCCCAGGGAAATTTAGATTGCTACACATAAAAATTAATTTACCCTTTTCTAACTGCTGGGCTTCCTATTACTGTGCATTGTCAGTTATGTCAGTTGTATCCAGGCAGCAGCATGGCTAAGATGCTGGGAGAGGAAGCTCCAAAATGGCCGCTACCACTAGAAAATCGGTGAGGAGGCGTTTCAGCTTTGAGTGGATGCAGGAGCAAATGTAAGTGCTGACAGTGCTTCAGTATCATGCATTCAGATAGGGCAAGTGAGTGCTGGGAAGTTCTCTTTTCCAACTGTGCCAGGCTGTTGGTCCGGTTTAAGTGGATCTGATACCCTAAAGTGTCCTTTAGTGCCTCTTTGTTCCCCACCCTGTGCATCCATAATTGGAAATAGCCGAATAATAATTGCAGTGATAATGTTGAATTAGGACAATTTATAGACCTTCGCTTACAGGAGACTACTGTGGTTCACTGATAGGTGAGATAGGTGACCTGGACAGAGGGGGTGAGTAAAACGACCAGATGTTGAGCATTTTCTGACTGTTTTGCAGACTGCACACCCTAGAAGGGATGTGAAGGTGGGCAGCATGCCTGGAGTTTGTTTTGCGTTCGGGTGTAGGTTTGCTTTAGTGTGGACCCCTCATCTAGTGCACCATCCTTAAACCAGACCTTCACCCTAAATTAGAGCCTATCTTATGTTCCCCCCCACTCTGTACACACAGATTGCCCACATTAAAAAATCATCCTACCTGCACTTTGCATTTTCTGAGCCTTTAAACACCCAAGATGGTGGCACATTAGTCTCAGGTTGGCTGCAAACAGGAAGTGCCTTCTGCCTATGCCGCTCTGCTTTCTGGGATTGCTGTCTTTTTCTGACCCCAGCTCTGCTCGGTCTGAGCAAAGCACAGCTATAACTTGCTCCCCTATACTTTTCTCCCATCTCCTCAATATGTGATGCTTCTGAGGCAAGATGGCAGCACCCATATCCTAGGCCGAGTTCTGAACAGAGTTGCAGCCCAGTGGGGGAAAATAAGTGACTAAAAACATAAAATATTATCATTTTGGATGCTGGGGAATAATTTTTGAAGGGTTTGGGCTTTTCATTAAATGATGCTGACGGTCAGTTTAAAAGATGCAGTAAAGGTTTGTGAAACCAAATGTTTTTCCTAGAAAACCCTGATATGATGTTAGTAACTCCACCCAGATACACTGCGCTGCTCCCACTCACTAATGACATCTGTGTTATATCAGTTTCCAGTGATATTTTTTTAGTTTACAGAATGGTAACATTTAGTGGGCAGAGAGCTTGAGATTTACCATTATTACATCTTTTTTTCTCTTAAGATAACCCATACCAAGACTTTTTTTTTTTTGTCCCTGATCAAACGCAATGCACACCAAGCCCTTGCTGTAAACAAAGATTATGGAAGGAGCCATTGTGTTAATTCTGGCATGTTCTATTTGGTAACATCTGGCTGTGCTTATTTTTCTTGTTTCTTGACAGAGTTAAACAAGGACACGTCTTAATTCCCCGCTAATGCTATACAGGGTACACGAGTAAACATTGTACATCATTTTTGGTGTGGTGCCAAAACTAATAGTGCCTGCATTATGCCTCTGACCTGCCGAGATCCCGGCAGCCATGTCTGCACTAGTCTGCGACTCGGCAATCATTTTCACATCACGAAATCCAGAATCGTCTCTGCGAATAACAGTTAAATACAAATGGATGTTAAATTCATTTTCACTGTTGTGGTTTAAATGTGCATCGCAAAAAAAAGCAGATGTTGTAAATCAAATGTAGAATTATGACTTTGTGCTTTAAAATGAATGTAAACATCACTTACAGGTTTAGAAAGGCATCTGGAGAACTAAAAGAGGCGCAAGTGTAGTTTTAAAACGGGGAGATATGTATTAAAAACACAAGATAGAATCTATATAATTTTAATTTCAACTATACTGATAGATGGAGGTGGTTTTAATTTGAAAATGAAAATGCATTGGCTGTATTTATTGCGCAATAAACATTAATGAAATTGAAGCATGTGGATAATATAATTACCACATTTTCACACTATTAGATGCACCTGACTATGAGATGCACCATAGGCTTTAGAGGGTGAAAAAAGGGGAAAACATCTAACGAATCGAGTGGTACGGTTATTTCTGTGGGTGGAGAGCGAGGTGATTTCTGCGGATGGGGGGGAGGGTGGGGGGGGGGGTGGTGAGGCCTCGTTGTTGACCTTTAAAATAGCAAGTTTCTCTGTGGCTGACCGGAGGAAGGGGAGTTTGGTATACCCACATCGCCATCTCTAATACCTAACTTTTAATCGTACAGATTATTAGAAAGCCATTAGAGGATCATTTTTATTATTAGAAGGGCTCACAAGTACAGCTACAAGTGTTTTTAAAGTGGACCAAAACCCACAGTTTTAACTAGCATCCCTTGAATTGCTCCCCCCATTAAGAGTACGATTTCCCAATTTTCACTGCTGCCACTTCACTCTAATCCCACCGTTTGTAATGTAGTTGTAAAACTCTGTCTCCTCCATTCATTGCCACTGTTGTGTGTGGCAATGATGTCATACCTATGCAATGACTGATCGCCTGCCATCTCACACCGAGGGGACAGTAAAATAAATCAAAGTTCCAGGACAAGTCGAAAAAGCAAAAATATCTATTTATATAAGTAGGGAGTATCGCCAGGGGCTTTGGCTAAATTTATTTCACAAGTTCAGTGGGTTTTGGTCCACTTTAAGGCGAACAAAAAAACAGGCACTTATTTTCATTATTTTCACTTCCCCCTGCTGCAGCTCCTTGCTGGTCTACTGTTTTTTGGGGGGCCACAATTAATGCTTGCTGTTGGTTGTGGCCCCCACTCCTCAGTGTCAGGCTCAGTTCCTGTGCACAGACCCCTCCATTCATTGCATTGCAATGCATGGGGATTGTACAAAGAACTTACAGAGTAATGGGACTAAGAGGCGGGGCATCATGTGCTTTTTCTGGGTGCTAAGTTCCCAGAAACTGAGAGATTTCTGAGTGGCGGGCTGGGGTGCTGGGGAAGGGAAGGTAAATGGCTGTTTTTATGTGGGTTCACAGTCCCTTTATGTTTAATCATATTTTATTGAATTGAATTTTTCAGCATATCACATATACACAGAATGACAGCACGCAGTGCCAAATGCAATACATATGACATAACATGGCAATACCACAACCCACCTCCTACTCCTCTTCACAGTCCCTTCCTCATTCGTTAAAGCCATCCATGTCCCCCATTATAGCATCTCTAGTAGGACTGGCCATTTCTCCCTCTATGTTCTATCCCTCCAACTCTTGTGGGAGTGGGGTATGGGAGACCCAGCATTGTCGTAATTGTACTATGTGAAGAGGACGTCCAAGCCCCCCAGAGTAGTTTGGGTTATTTGAATGATGGTTCCTTATTGTATCTCAATCTGTGGGTCGGGTAAACTCAACACACACAATGAAAGACAAACAAACAAACATCTCACATGGACGCTGACACATAAGGGCTGGGGAGGACATAGGAAAGGGGAGGAGAACAGGAAGGGAGCGAGGGAGGGGCAGCCGGGCAAGGGGAGAAGAGAGGGAGGCCCCCCCTATTGTATCCCAGCTATCTTCCTCTTCCCCTGGTCTGATTCTTTGAACATTATCCAAGCTACCCATGTATTCCTGAACTTCTCACTCTCTCCTCTCAGATCAGCCGTGAGTTCCTCCATTCTCATGATGTTGTTAAGCTCTTCACACCACTCTATCAAGGAGGGAACCACAGTTCTCTTCCAATATCTTGGAATCACTGATCTCGCCGCTGTCAAAAAGTGTCTCAGAACTCCACCTTTACCCTATTGTCTGCTACCTGGAAGCATGGATAACAACGTTATCTCTGGGGTGTTTGGAATTGGGGAGAGATAAGCCTCCTCATACATCGAAAGGATGCTGGTCCAGAGGCCATTGATGCTGGGGCATTCCCACCATATATGCAAAAGGGTTCCCCGGGCTACGTTGCAACTCCAGCATGTATCCGGGACTGTGGGGAAAATCTGATGGATACGGGCAGGACTTCTGTACCACCGTGAGATCAGTTTGACGTTTTGCTCTTGGGCTTTGCAAGGCCTAGCCATTTTATGGGTAAGAAAAAAGGCCTTCTCCCACTCCTCCTCCCCAAAGATCTTCCCGATCTCTCTCTCCCATTCTGCTACAAAATCCAACTTCAAGTCCCCTTCTGCCCCCATCGTTATCCCATACAGGGCTGAGATTACTCTCTCTAGTCTTTCTGTTGTTTCCAGCATACTCTCAAACTGGGAGCACTCTCTGGTAATCCTCCCTAAATCCCCTAGTGAAGTAAGGTAATTTCGCAGTTGATTTACTGCCAGCCAGGACACCCTCCCTGGGCACTTAACTCTCCCACCGTGGGCGGCCTACCCTGTACCAATGTTTGCCTCAGCTTAATACTCTGAGACGTGTTCCAAATCAGAAATTTCTGGACCCCCATTCCTGGTTCGAACTCTGGATTGTCAAATAGAGGCGTCATTGGGCCTGGCCTTGTTGCTAATTTTACGTTTTTGAGAAAGTCCTCCCATAGCAGAAGGAGCTGAGCCGTCAAGAGCGTCAGCTTCTCCCTCGAGATCATCTTTGGTTCAACCCAGGGGAGGGATGTTACTTTTCCTGCCTGCATGTCCTGCTCTATGAAGACCCACTGTTTAGACCCTTTCCCGTGATACCAGTCCACCATCCGCATCAACACTGCTGCTCTATGATAGTTCTCTATATCTGGCAGGCCAGCTCCACCCCGCTCCTTTCGCCTGGCCAGTTTCCAAAAGCTTAATCTAGGCTGTTTCCCTCCCCATACAAACCGCACCATCTCCGATCTAATTTGTCTGAAAAAACGTTTATTGCCATAAATGGGAATCGCTTGAAAAATGTCTAACAATTTTGGTAGCATATCCATCTTTAGGACTTTTATTCTTCCAAGCCAGGAGATACCTTTTTTCCGGTACCCCTCCAGGTCCCTTCTAATCCTTGCAAGTAGGGGGTCGTAGTTCAGATTGAATAACGAGGTGGAGTCTGCCGGGACAAGGACTCCTAAATATTCTATAGCCTCCTTACACCATTTAAAGGGGAAGTTCCTTTCCAGTCTCTGTACCAGGGTCTGATCCTCTATGCTAAAATTCAACATTTCCGACTTGGACATATTGACCTTAAAATTGCTGACTCTGCTAAACCTCCGAAACTCCTTTATTATTGATGGCAGGGATATATGGGGAGACGTGATATACAGCAGTAAGTCGTCTGCGTATAATGCCAGTTTGTGCATCTTATCCCCTACCTCTATCCCCTTAATGTCAGGGTGCCTATGTAGCGCAAAATGCTCCATAACCGGAACAAATAACAGAGGCGATAAGGGGCAGCCCTGTCTCGTCCCGTTCCCTATCTGAAAGGCTGAAGACAGAAGCCCATTCGTTCTAACCTTTGCTGTGGGGCCGCTATAAATAGCCTGTATCTTCCCCCTCAATACCGGTCCTAACCCTGCCTATCTCAACGTATGTTCCAGGAATTTCCAACCAACCCTGTTGAACACCTTTTCAGCGTCAACTGACAGGAGGCACATGGAGATTTTATTTGTCCTAGCATAGGAGTTCAGGAGAATAGTCTTTATGGTATTATCTCGGGCCTCCCTTCCCGACACAAACCCCACCTGGTCTGTGCGTGCCCATGAAGGTAGTAACAGTTTTAATCTGTTAGCAATCATTTTGGAAAAGAGTTTAACATCTACGTTATTAGCGAGATTGGTCTGTAGCTGTTGCAGATCGTTTCCTCTTTCCCTGGTTTGGGCAAGACCGTGATATGTGCTTCCAGGGACTGTGTCGGGAAGTTGCACCCATCCGAGACTGCATTAAAGATTTTGGTCATGAACGGGGCCAGCTGGGTCTTGAATTGTTTGTAGAATTTTATTGTAAACCCATCTGGGCCCAGGCTCTTCCCCGACGGTGTCGAGGCCATGGCCGCTAGCGGTTTCGTTTGTTAAAACGGCTCCTCCAACTCCTCTCTGTCCTGGCTGTCCAAAACTGGTAATCCTGTCTGCTCCACATACGACTCTATCTCCCTCTCCCGGTCCGCCCCCTATGTTGTATAGTTGAGTCTGAATACCTCTACAATACCCTTTGGGTCATGTACTAAATCACTTCTCTCATCTTTTATGGTCGGTATATACGGCACTGTCGGGGCTGCAATAGTCTAGCTAAAGGCCAGCCACATTTGTTGCTGTGCTCATAGTAAAATCTATTCGCCAGTTCTCTCTGCCTGCTGGACATTTTATTTAATAAGCTCAATAGCTCATTCCTGGCTTCCGTCAGTTCCATCAGAATAGATGGGTCCGGTCCCTGCTTGTGCGAGATCTCCAATCTGAATATTTTATCAATCAAACCCACCACCTTTGCCCCCCTCTCCCTCTTCAAACTTGTTGCGTGTTGGATAAGTATCCCCCGCAGGCTACATTTTAATGCCTCCCATTGCATGGGAAGCCGGGTTGTGTCAAGTTCATGGTTTCTCAGGAAATCTGCAATCCCTTCCGAAATTGCCCTGGAACATACCTCATCCTGCAAAAGGCCTTAGTTTAGTCGCCACTGCCAAGACCTTCCTGCCAGCCCTGGCAACTCCAGTGACAGCAATAGGGGGGCATGGTCTGACCAAATTCTAGTGCCAATGGTTGCTGACGGGGATCACTGAAGCGCATGGTGACTTACGAAGAAATAATCTATCCTGCTGTATGAAGCATGGATGTTTGAATAAAAGGTAAAGTCTTTAACCGTGGGATTACATATTCGCCAAACATCAACCAGTTGTCTGTCATGGAGTAATTTTTTAAATGCCCTCAGTTTTGCGTAAGATAGAGATGACCATTCCGTTGAGGTGTCTATCAATGGTTCAATGGCCATATTGAATTCTCCCCCTATTATCTCCACCCCCTCAGTAAAGTCATCTAGAGGCCGAAATATCCTCTGGACTGCTTTCACCTGATCTACGTTCGTTAGGTATACATTGGCCAGCGTAACCTTTTTCCCTCCTATTTGGGCCTTGACGAATAGGTACCTTCCCTCTGGGTCTGTCATCTTGTCCAGCAACACGAACGGAGCATTTTTGTGAATTGCTATTGACAACCCCTTGGCCTTGGCTTCAGGGTTCGGGGCGTGAAACCATATGGGGAAGTTTCTATTTCTACAATTCGGCACCTTACCTTCCTTGAAATGGGTTTCTTGTAAAAAAGAATCTGACATCTCCTCTTATGTTGGGAATATAGGATCTGTGATCTCTTTGCTGGGCTATTTAAGCCCTTCACATTGAACGAGCACATTGTAAGGTGTTGACCCAACCCCCCCCCCCATCCAGCCGCCGAAGCCCTAGGGTGCAGGGAAGGAACACTAGGTAACAAGGAACACGACACTAGGGGCAAACACACACGCTACAAACTACCCTAACGCTAATTATCTCCGGTGTCTGAAAGTTTTAAGGGAGGCTAGTCCTCCCAACAACTATACTAACCACTCAGGGAGCTACTCCCAAATTCTAACAACCCTCTGCAAAGCTAGCTTCGCTGAGGTAGTCAGCCGCCTATTTTAGGGAACTTGATTGAACACAGCGGTGATGAGGTCCGCACAACCCTAATTAACAGTAAACTTTTAGTGCATATAAACATTGCATTTTTCCAAGTATACAGCACATCCTGTTCCCGATATTCCTTACACATTCGTTATCCGCCACAAGGTGGCGCTGGACTGCAGAAAAGACTTGTGGCCCCTCCTGGCCCCATATAAAGCCAGGAACCTCCCACAAATTCCCAGTTTCCATCTGCAGTCTGGACTGCGAAGATAGAAGATGGCTCTCTATACTGCGCAGGTGAGCGGGGCTTATTAGCCAGCGGCCCTGCAGGACTATTCCCACCCGTTCTGGACCCACTGCCTCCCAGCCTTGGCTGCCTGGTTCGGGTGAAGGTAGGACAGCACCAGGGTCAGGTGCTGAGGAGTGCTGCTCCTACCGCAATCCCTGCGCTGATATGGGTAGGTGGTCTAGGCTTATGGTGAGCCTTGTGAGATGCCCCTTCCTGCATGTTCGGGGGTTCTTTTCTTACCCTCCCCCCTTCGGTGCCCCCCCTCCACCCCTATGGCTAGTGCTTAACCTATGCGCCCGCTGCTACTCTCCCTTGACTCACTCTTCCCCTGGGGAGCTCTCCGGGGGGGCGGCGGTGTTCACTTTAACTTCTGCTTTATTGGTGCTTTAGTTTTGTACTGTACATCACCTCAGTTGCTGCTGTGCAGTCATTGGCCTACGGGGTCACGTGGGGCGCGATTCACGCTCTTTGGGGGGGTGGGTTCTGCGGATGACGCTTTTTGGATGCCCAGATGGTGGTGTCCACACTTGAGTCCTTCGGCTGGGTGATCAAACACCCCAAGTCTTCTCTGTCCCCATCACTGGTGAGGTCCTTTCTGGGCATGACTCTGGATACATCTCAGGTCAAGGTTTTTCTCCCACAGCAGAAGGTGAAGAGCACAGGCCCAGCTTCTACTCTCTTGTCATCATCCCTCCATCCGGCAGGGGATGCAGCTGGTACCTTATGCTCCGTTTCACATGAGACCTCTTCAGCTTCATCCCTTATCAGTGTGGGATCGGGACTCTCGGTCCCTGGATCAGGTGTTTGTGCTGTCACCTCTGGCCAGGCGGTCCCTCTCGTGGTGGCTGGACTCCAGGAACCTCTTGGTGGGCAGAACCTTTCTGTCCCCTTGCTGGGAAACTGTCACCACAGATGCTAGTCTGACAGGTTGGGGCGGCTTCTGGAAGTCCTTGAAATTCCAGGGTCAGTGGGGTCCTCTGGAGGCCCACACTCCTATCAACGTTCTGGAACTGAGGGCGGTAAGGCTGGTTCTTTCCCAATTGACTTCACACCTCCGAGGTCGGGTTGTTCAGATCCGCTCGGACAACCAGACGGCGGTTGCCTACATCAATCATCAGGGAAGGACCCGGAGCAAGAGGGCCCTCAAAGAAGTGTCCCTGATAATGTCCTGGGCGGAGGAGAATGTTTCCTGCATCTCGGCAGTGTACATCCCGGGGGTGGAAAATCTGGAGGCAGACTCCCTCAGCAGGGGGACCTCTCGTCTGGGAGAATGGTCCCTCAGCAGCAGGGTGTTTTGCTCTCTGTGTCACCACTGGGGTCAGCCGGATGTGGATCTGTTTGCGTCCCGTCACAATCACAAGCTTCCAGTCTTTGTCTCTCTGTCCCAGGATGGTGGCCCCCTGTTGGCCAAGAAGGGTGTGGTTCGCAGACATCGTGCAGTTGGCAGTAGATCAATACGTCCTGCCCAAGGATCCAGACCTGCTCACTCAGGGGCAGCTACGCCATCCCAATTTACAAATGCTGGCTTTGACGGCCTGGCTGCTGAAACCTCCATTTTGATGGATAAGGGGCTGCCTGCCTCTGTGGTTAATACCATGATTAGGGCTAGGAAGAAGTCCTTGTCCTTTATCTACTATAGGGTATGGCATGCTTACATTGCCTGGTGTGAGTCTTTTCCCTGTCGGGTGTTTTCTGTTCCCAGGATCCTGGAATTCCTGCAACATGATTTTGACGTGGGTCTTCAACTTAGTACCCTCAAAGTTCATGTTTTAGCTTTGGCCATTTTCTTCCAAAGATCCTTTGCCAACCATCGTTTGGTTAAGACTTTCTTCTAGGGGGTTACTCACGTGCGCCCTCCTCGTAAGTCTGGGATTTGAATTTGGTCTTATCTGCCTTGCAGGGTCCTCCTTTTGAGCCTCTGCGTGAGGCTCCTTTGTCCATTTTGATTCTTAAGGTAGCGTTTTTGGTGGCTATCACTTCTGTTAGGTGTGTTTCTAAGTTGGCGGTTTAAGCCAGATTTTCTGCCTAAGGTTGTGTCTGCATTTCATCTCAATCAGGACATTGTTTTGCCTTCTCTGTGTCCTAATCCTAGTAACCCTAAGGAGAGGGTCTTACATTCTCTGGATGTGGTAGCTACTGAATCCTTCAGGAAGACTGATGCTCTTTTTGTTCTCCCTTCTGGACCTAGAAAGGGTTTGCCTCCGGCTAAGTCCACTATCAATAGGTGGATCCGTCAGGCGGTGGTACAAGCTTATTCGGCTAAGGGGAAGGAGCCTCCCTTCCGCCTTACTGCTCATTCTAATCATGTTTTTGGTGCCTCTTGGGCTTTTCAGCACCAAGCTTCTGTTGAACACGTTTGCAAGGCCGCTACTTGGTCTTCTGTTCATACCTTTTCTAAGTTTTACAAGGTTGATGTTAGGGCCTCAGCTGATGCTGCTTTTGGCCGCAAAGTTCTTCAGGCGGCAGTGGTTTAAACTGCTCGCTGTTACTTTTTGGGGATCCCTCTTTACCTTACGGAAACTGCTATTGGATGTCCCATGTGTAAGGAATATCGGGAACAGGACGTGCTGTATACTTGGAAAAATACAATTCTGTGAGTACTCACCTGTAGAATTGGTTTTAAAAATATACAGCACGTCCTGTTCCACCCCTCCCTTGTTATCATTATTCTTGGTTACCTCTGTATGGTGATTGTTCAAATTTTCATTTGGGTTCTTTCGTTATTGTTCTCCCGGCTTCTTGTCTACTGCTTTGTAACACTGGGAATTTGTGGGAGGTTCCTGGCTTTATATGGGGCCGGGAGGGGCCACAAGTCTTGTGACTGAATTGTATTTTCTCAATTTTGCAACAACAGACATCTTATCTATGGTCAATATAACAGTCACCTTCCAGCTCAAGCTATCTTTCAAAGTTACCACTCTCCACATACCCACGCCAGGGCCCCCCACCGAGACGGTCCCCCTGCCGGCGGGCGCCACCCCCACAGCGAGGACCAGCCCGAGGCATAGCGCCCGGGGCGTGGGGGCGCCCCCCCCCTGATGGGAGCCCGCCCATCCCCCAGGGGCCAGGCCCCACCCCCGCCCCCCTGCCCGGGCGGCAGACAAAGCCCCGAGCCCGTCCAGCACCGCACATCCCTGGGCTGGGCGGCACCACAGGCGGGAGGGGCAGAGAAGCCGCACGTCGTGCAGCGCCGCCTCCTCCCGCCCCCGCCAGATGCAAATAAATCTAGCGACATAAAAATCAATTATAGTAGAAAACATTCACTTTTATAATGTCTCTGAAGGTAGCCCCGGGCCCGGGTCCGACTCCTGGGGGGCCATTTTGGGCGAACATACCCTGACTGAACCCCCCTTCAAGGTCCCTCACCCCCGGATGTCCCCGCCAACCTAGAGGCCGGCCGATAGTTTTTGAGGCCCCATCTGAAGTACCTGCCCCTCAGGGCCGAGGGGAGGGGGGGAAAGGGGTGCCAGCAGAGGAAGCGGGGAAAGACCCCCCCCCACACTGGCCGCCCCCCACCCCCGACGGCAGTGCACAAATAAAACCATAGTCATGAGGATGACACATTAAAACCTCAAAACATGAAACCATCTAATCTAGTCCCCCCCCAGGGGCCCCGCCCAGCCGGGGGGGCAGACCAGCCGACCTCTTCAGGAGGCCCAGACCGAGTCATGCAACCCCCCCCAAGCGGGACCGGGCCCCCCCGGGGGGGGTGAATCCGACCTGACCCAACCCCAATTGTAATCAAGGTAACATCTCCAAAAGTAAATCCCAAAGGAATACAGCAGTATGTCATGGCTATGACCACGCCCGGAGGAGGCCCACCGCACCTAGAATCCTCATCCTTAACCGGTATAAAGCAGGGTATGTCTCACCGAGCCTAGCCGAATCTTCCGAATGTGGTCACGCCCGGTCTAACCTGTCCCCCCACCCTCCCCGGGCGGATTCTCCTCAACCTCTGCGCCAAGGGCTGGAGCGGGGCCGGCAGTGCCTCCGCCAACCAATCCGATACCTGAATCGGGTCCGTCAATAAAAACTCAAACAGCATCGTTAGTTCCTTGTGAGACCTCAGGAAAAATGAATTGTCATTCTTCCTCACTATTAAATGGAATGGATGCCCCCACTTGCACAAGGCCCCCAGGCTTTTGATCTTATCCAGAAGCGGGCGCGTAATCCGCCGCATGTGAAGAGTTCTCCTGGAGAAGTCTGGGAAAAGTATGATCCTGGTGCCGTTCCAACTCACTGGGCCCCTATCCCAGGCCGCCTTCACTATTTCTTCCCTGTCTTCAAACGACAGGAGCCTGCACAAAACATCTCGAGGGGATCCTTGACCTCCCAACGGCCTGCTCATGATTCTATGGATCTGTTCGATCCAGAACTTCGCCTCCGGCGGCCTACCCAACAGAGAATTGAAGATCGCCTGTGCTGAAGCTCTCAGCCTGTCGCCCCCTATCTCCTCTGGTATCCCCCTCAATTTCACGTTGTTCCTTCTTCCTCTATTTTCCAAATCGTTGAGGTGCAGCTGTATTTCCCTTTGCTCTCATCGGACTTGTTGTCATCCCGCCAGCTCTGACAATTCTCTGGCCATTTCCTCCTGGTTTCTCTCCACCACGACCGTTCTTGCATCTAACGTAGCTGTCTGTTGCTGCAAGTCCTCGATATCTTTTCTCACCGCCTTCTCAATGCAAAGCGCCATTGACTCAAGGTCTGCTTTGGAGGGGAGGGATTGTAGGTCCTCTTTAGTAGCTAGGGACTGTAAGAGGTTTCTCAACGCAGCCCCATCAATACCTCTCTCCGCTTGTGGTGAATGATCTCTGTGGGGGGTTGTAGCAGTGAACCCCCCCCCCCTCCAACCATGCTATCCGTGTTCCTGCTGCCGAACTCTGTCGCCAGGGGGGTGAGGTAGAGGGTGCAAAAATTTCCCGTCGAGAACTTTCGGAACCGCCTCTGCTGCTCCCTCTAGGGGATGCTGGGGGATCGAGCCTTGTCTTGTCATTGCAGCTTTCACTGCTGCTGCTGCCTGGGTCTATCCTCATGTCTGGGCTCACAATAGGAGAGCAATCCACCTCCTTTACATTCCTGGAGGGGGGTACGGGGGGCGCCCCAGCCCTGTCCCCCCTGCTATGTGTTCCCAGGGCTGCTCAGTGTGGGGGAGCCCTGTTCCATGCTGCTGGGGCTACTTGGTTCCCTGTTTGGTGCCTGGGACTTCCCTTGTTCACCCCCTCCACTTTCTCATAGGCAGCGTGACACCACCGCTATGGCCCGGCTTCTCGCCCATGTGCTCCCCTCCTCTCTCCCCCTCACCTCCATCAGCGCAGCTCTTCGCCTCCTCCGGTCTCTTCCTCTCCGACGCCGGTGATCGCCCTCCGCCTCCGTCACTTGCGGCTGAGCCGCCGGGGGACAGGGTGCTTGCCGGCTCCTCTCCTCTTGATCGTGCCACGTCCCCGCGGCCGGCGCCATCTTGTCCGCCTCCCCCTGCGGTCTCCGCATAGCAGGGGGAGCCAGGAAACAGGCGATCCCCGCACAGGGCGCCATCCCAGGCTTCTTCCCTCCTCTCTTCTTCTTTTGTGACCCCATCTTCCGCGGGTCACGCTTGATCAGGCTGCACTGTTCTGCTGCAAAGTCAAGGGCTGGACGGAGCTCCACACAAACGCTCCCTACTCGGCCATGTCCAAACCTTGCCCCCCTTACAGTCCCTTTAAATGTGCCACCAGATCCTCTTGTTAGATTCAGTAGGCTGCTCTGACTGTTTTTAGAAACATTTTGCTATATTCAAGCAAATATACTGGGGTGATCTTATTTGACAAAGGAAAAAGAAATGGCAAATATGCATTAGAATTGTATACGTGTAGCTATACAATTGTTTGTTAGCCAGATTTAGTGACAGATGTTATTTAAGTAACCCCTAAAGCGAAACCAAAAAATCTCAGGATCCATTACGTGTTTACATTTCCAGACCAGGAGGGACCAAAATGTATGTGTTTTTTTTTTGCCTGGACAGGGAGTTTGAATACTTTTTGTTTGGTGTGCTAGCACCTTACAATATATATTTTCAGCGTGCAATCTTATATTTTTGTTCTGCTTTTGTAAATGTGGCATCAGGTCGGCTCCTATTGGAATCATTAGGCTAGTCTGACTGTTTTCAGAAAAAGAAAGATATTTATATGTGTGTGTGTGTGTGTGTGTGCTGTTTTTGAAGGGTCCCATTTGGTGACAAATGTACTTTAAACCTCAGGCAGCTATGTGCTATTTCGCTGTATCTAGATCAAAAGGCTCTCTGAAACCTTCAGAAAGAAGGCTATAGATATCTTGAGTGTTTGGAAAGGGTTTAAAGAGATCACTAAACAATTGAGCATTGGTGATTCCACAAGCTTTCCCATGGTTTGTTGTACTAGCTAAATCAGCTTGAGCTCGATAGATGAGAACCTCAGAATTGAATCACGTGAGCTGCAGGTAGTTCTCATCACTAATGATTTTAAGGTGATTGTATATGTTTGGAAACTTGGATCTATGTTGGAGCTATGCCATATGAATATGTTTGCTGTCCAGAAAGTACATCAAAGCAAGACTTAAACTGGACCTAAGTAAACCCATCTTGTATGCTCTCTAGTAGGCATTTGGATTTGGGATAGCTCACAGTAGGTATCGCTGCCTAACCCCCCTGCCTGAACTGCCCACTCATCTAAGCTGCAAATTACTGCTATACACACATACACACACAATAGGACGAGCGTCACTGTCCGCATCCCTGCCCCTGGGCCCAGCTGTGTGCGTGTGCCCAGCACTGCCCATTCAGAAGGGATGTGGCAAGGGTTCCAGGAAGAGGTAGGTAAATGGAGCGATCCAGGGAGGTTTCAGACCCAGGACTGACGGACCTGGAATTTATAAGATTCCAGGGCTGCCTGATTCCCTACCCCCGGGGCTTTCAGATTCACAATGCCCCACTGTGTGAATCCCCCCAGGTCGCCCAGTAAACTCGCCTTCTCCTCAATCCATCCTCGCATGGACCATCTGATATATCTTTAGCAAGGGGAGTGCCCGCACCACACTGATTGGATGGGAGGCCACGCATGCATCATAGTATTGGAGAAAGGTGAGTTAGACTGGGTGACCTGGGGGGTTTCACACAGCGAGGCATCCCGGATTGGGGTGGCAAATCCTGGGTTTTGGTCCACTTTAGTGTTTAGATTTTATTTCTTATATTTGTTGGCCGTTCACAAATAGGTGCTGTAATGAATCGGCCAGGCTCTAGGCCAGAAAGTTGAGCCATTACAGTTTCAGCCCTGTTAGTAAAGTTATATAATCAACTAAGATTATATGTTTCCAACATTTTTGATGTGTTCACTGCAAATGCAATCCGGTTAGGGCAGTTAGTTGGTACTGCTAAATTGCAAATGCAATTCTGGAACTGCGGGCGATAAGGTTGGTTCTTTTCCAGTTGACTCCGCACCTTCGGGTCGGGCTGTTCAGATCCGCTCGGACAACCAGGCGGCAGTTGCTTACATCAATCATCAGGGAGGGCCTCAATGGAAGTGTCTCTGATACTGTCCTGGGCGGAGGAGAATGTTCCCTGCATATCGGCAGTTTACATCCCGGGAGTGGAGAACCTGGAGGCAGACTCTCTGAGCAGGGGGATGTCTCGGCTGGGGGAGTGGTCCCTCAGCGACAGGGTGTTTCACTCTCTGTGCCACCGCTGGGGTCTGCTGGATGTGGACCTGTTTGCTTCACGTCACAATCACAAGCTTCCATTCTTTGTCTCTCTGTCTCAGGATCCTCTGGCCTTTGCCACAGATGCGCTGGCAATGCCTTGGAAGGGGTTTCGGCTCCTCTATATGTTCCCTCCGTTTCCTCTGCTGAGCAGGGTGCTGCGCAAGTTAGCCCAGGAAAGGGTGCCAGCCATCCTGGTGGCCCCCTGTTGGCCAAGAAGGGTGTGGTTCGCAGACATTGTGCAGCTGGCAGTAGATCAGTATGTCCTGCCCAAGGATCCAGACCTGCTCACTCAGGGGCAGCTGTGCCATCCCAATTTACAAACGGTGGCTTTGACAGCTTGGCTGCTGAAACATCCATCTTGATGGAAAAATGGTTGCCTGCCTCTGTTGTTGATACCATTATTAGGTCTAGGAAGAAGTCCTCGTCCTTTATCTACTGCAGGGTCTGGCATGCTTACATTGCCTGGTGTGAGTCCAGATCTCTTCCCTGTCGGGTGTTTTCTATTCCCAGGGTTCTGGAGTTCTTGCAACATGGTTTGGATTTGGGCCTTCAGCTTAGTACCCTCAAGGGTCATGTTTCAGCAATTTTTTTCCAAAAATCTTTTGCCAGTCACCGTTTGGTTAAGACTTTTTTCCAGGGGGTTTCTCATGTGCGTCTGCCATGTAAGCCTATGTTACCAGTTTGGGATTTGAATCTGGTGTTATCTGCTTTGCAGGGTCGCCCCTTTGAGCCTCTCCGTGAGGCCGCTTTGCCCATTTTGACTCTTAAGGTAGCCTTTTTGGTGGCTATCACTTCTGTCAGACGTGTTTCTGAGTTGGCGGCACTTTCCATCAAACCTCCTTATTTTGAGCGACACCAAGACAAGGTGGTGTTTCGGTATAAGCCTGATTTCTTGCCTAAGGTTGTGTCTGCTTTTCATCTCAATCAGGACATTGTCTTGCCTTCCTTGTGTCCTAATCCTGCTAATTCCAAGGAGAGGACTCTGCATTCTTTAGATGTGGTCAGGGTTCTGAAGTTTTACTTGGTCGCTACTGAATCATTCAGGAAGACTGATGCTCTTTTTGTTCTTCCTTCTGGACCTAGGAAGGGTTTGCCTCCAAGTAAGTCCACTACTATTGCTATTGGTGCCTCCTGGGCTTTTCAGCACCAGGCTTCTGTTGAACAAGTTGTAAGGCCGCTACTTGGTCTTCTGTTCATACTTTTTATAAGTTTTACAAGGTTGATGTTAGGGCCTCAGCTGATGCTGCTTTTGGCCGCAAAGTTCTTCAGGCGGCAGTGGTTTAAACTGCCCGCTGTTGTTCTTGGGGATCTCGCCCTACTTTACGGACACTGCTTTTGGATGTCCCAAGCGTAAAGAATTCAGTGAAACAGGACGTGCTGTATACTTGGAAAAATACAATTCTGTGAGTAGAATTGATTTTGTAGTATACAGCACGTCCTGTTTCACCCCTCCCTTGTTATCATTTTTCTTGGTTACCTCTGTATGGTGATTTGTTCAAATGTTTGGTTGGGGTTCCTTCATTTTTATTCTCCCGGCTTCTTGTCTAATTGCTTTGTAACACTGGGAATTTGTGGGAGGTTTCTGTCCTTTTATAGGGCC
This sequence comes from Gastrophryne carolinensis, assembly GCA_027917425.1. NCBI lineage: Eukaryota > Metazoa > Chordata > Amphibia > Anura > Microhylidae > Gastrophryne > Gastrophryne carolinensis. Next base: position 336,746,945 of record CM051235.1, on the reverse strand, counting down.
GGGAGATGCCACAAGTCTTTCTGCAGTCCACTGCGCCACCTTGTGGCGAGATATCCCAAGCATAAAGAATTTAGTGAAATAGGACGTGCTATATACTGCAAAATCAATTCTACAGGTGAGTACTCACAGAATTGTATTTTTTTTTCTTGGCCGATCCCCACAGTGTAATTTATTTTATGTGCAAATTGAGTAGATTTTTTTAACCAAAATTGCTTTAGTTTTTATTCAGACAGATTCTCTCTGTTAAGTCCAGCTACTTTTGCAGGTGCTTTTAAAAAACAGATATGTAGGAAAACCACTTTAGTCTCTAGGATCTCTATGTATCACACACACACAGTACTTTCTTAACTAATGTGGATATTGTTGTGAGTCGCACCATTCAGGCGTATTACTGTTGCCAGCTATTTCATCATTTATCATCCCTACCGAGTCTGTTGAGACTTAGAGAACAGACATCAGTAACCTTTGCTCATCTGGGACCAGTGAAAAGGGAGCTCAACAATAGCAGCTGGTTCCTGAATGTCAAGTAGAAATGAACTTAAAGGACCTCTATAATAAAAATTAGGTCAATAATAAAAAAACACAAATATGCAAGATGCCAAGAATTATATATTATTATATTATTATTATTAGTACTAGTAGTATAATAATAATAATATTTATACACACTTCTTCAAAAATTCTGTCCAAGCCGTTTTTTTTTTTTTTTTTTTTGCTAGAAGGAAGAAGAATCAGGAGTGATGGGTTTTCAAATGTGCCATTCTGCTTTTACAAAGGAGGGTGGCTTAGTTTTTTAACATCTTGTCTAAGCTAGAATATATGCTTACCACTCTTGCAGGTCTAATGTAGGTAGATGCTTTTGTCCATCATGCAATGCTTTAGTCTGGTATTAGAGTGGTTAAAGCGATCTCACACCTGGGGATTGTTAAATAGTGTCCATCACGGCTTGTTACAAGAGGACCATTTCCAGCCCCACAATCCCATGCTCTGGGAGTCCAGGTTTCATCTATTTCTCACTCTTCTTCCAGAATATAGCCCCATGTGACCAAATCTTTAATTTCCAGCATGTTGGCTCAGAGCACAGGCAGTTAAAGTTCAGCTGCTCTCCCGTGTGAAATTTGAATGGTACGTTCACTGACCTGTTACCCTAGTTTTTCCTTTCAGCTGTAAAATGCAACAAACCTTGGCGGGAATATTTTTACATGGATTGTATAAGTAACTTATCCTCTTTCTATCTAGTGTATTTATACAGATTTTTGATTCCGCTCTTTGAATGCCCAACTACATGGAACATGAGGTGCTAATCACTGCACCTCTTTATACCTAAGTACTTTATCAAGTGGCCCTGCAAGTGTTCCCACGCTGTCTTGGGAGTCTAGTAGAGTTTCCTTCAGCAGGTATGTTGTTGGTTACAGCAGATAAAGCATAGGACCTAAAGATTTAGCCTTTATTTCTTTGCCAGTGCCTTCTAGTGAAGAGAATTAAACACTTTTATTCAGGGAGTTGAACCTCTTTAGCATATGGCAGAAATTCTTCTCTATTAATCCTCAAGGTGGTAATTGTAGTCACTTTTAGTTTGGTAAGTAGGGTCACAAAGATATTGGCTTGGATGAGGTGGTTAAGAGTTTGCCACCACAGTTGCATTCAAAGGTAGTCTCTTCATCCACAGGACTAATGTATTTTTGTGGTTCCAGAGTGGTAGTGCAAAGACTTGGCCGAATCTAAATTTGCCATTAATAAAGATATGTCAGTTGTGAATAAGGCCTACTCTTTCACAAGAAAAGATGTGCCCAGCACATACACTGTGCATTCTAAAAAGGTGGTACGATCCTCTTGTCACCAACTGTTGGTGTATCAGGTCCATAAAGCAGCTACCAGGTCTTCCCTAGTTGTCTGTGGAGGTTCCCTAGTTGATTTGTCTGTTGCAGCCTTTTTGAGTTGTGGGTTAGCCCATGTTGCATCTGCTTTGGGGACATCCCTAGTTTGATGTCTGTGTCCTCAAGTGAAGGCGAGGATAAAGGATGCTTTAATGTTGCCTTTAAATCTGGCTCCTTTCCAAGTTGTGTGTTGGCTGTTTTAGGTTCACTATTCACAATGCTGGCTTGCACAACAATGCATGTGCACCAGTCTATCACCCATGGGCGCTGGCCCAATGGAATATCGCAATAAAAAGATTTTACAGCTAGTACACAAAAATCATCTTTACCAAACAGTGGGCTTAAACACCTAACCCTTATTCTGCTTAGCTATGCTCATGTATCATATCTATTTCCTCTAATGAGGTATATAAAAATTAAGCTAAAGCTCCTCTTAGCTGTCAGAGATACTGTTTCTCTACATTTTCCAACCCCAAATAAGACATTTTAAATGAATACACCAATTATCTGTGAGCTAAATTCAGATTTTTGTTCCCCTGCTTTTTTGTACTTGATGGTCATAGAGATTTGCAGGTAAAATAACATATCTTGGCAGATAGGTTTGTTTGGTAACCCTTTAACTGAACCTTCAGCATCATTTAATGAAAAGCCCAAACCCTTAAACTCTTCCCCAACATCTAAAGTTAATATATTCTACATTTTTAGTCACTTTTAATTCTTTCACCCACTGGGCTGCAACTATGTTCAGGATATGGGCGCCACCATCTTGCCTCAGAAGCATCACATATTGAGGAGAGGATAGGGGGCAGAAGTGCAGGAGGATGGCTTATAGCTGTGCTCTGCACAGACGGGGTCAGGAAAAGGACAACAAGCCCAGAATGCAGAGCGGCATAGTCAGAAGTCACTTCCTTTTTGCAGGTAAAGTGATTTTTAATGTGGGCAATCTATATGTACAACATATAACATATGCCCTTATTCAGAGTGAAGGTCCAGTTTAATGGTCCTTCATAAAGTCTGAGTTGTACATGGGCACCCATATCTGAAGGTAGGGTCTCACTGAGTATCAAAGTTGACCAAAGGTATAATTAGACTTTTAATCAGCTGATATTATTCCCTATAAGACATCCTGATTTGGCATTTCCCACAGTAGCAATTGCTGCTTTAAAACCACTGCCCATGCTATTTACTCCCTTGAAGATCTTCTGCGGTAATGACAAATGGCACTGCTCTCTCCGCTCGGCAAGTTTTAACAAATGTTGCCTGTTATATGGCCAGCTTGAGGATAGCTAAGAAATCTGTTACGAAATGCAGCTAAAAGCCCAATTTATGTAAATGGAATTCTTTTTTTTTTTTAGATTTTAGAGACATGCTGATTTGTTCCCGGTCTTTAATGGAATCCATAGCAGAATGTTTACCTTTCAGACACTTGTCTGGAAATTGTGATTTTCGAGAACAGGAATTTCGGGGGTTAAGCTGTGGGGGTCTGTTTATTCTCTGGGTAGTCTGGGTAGACCAAGATTGAAAAAGTATAAATCTGTCCTTAGCGAAAGAATCTTTGAGAGCACTTTGTTTAGTTTAGACTTCTGTTGTCTGTATATTTGCACTCCTTCAGCTGTGTTTTTTACACCTTAGATGGCGGGTTTCCTGTTTTCCACAGAGAAAGCGCCTGTTTCGGGCCAGAAGTTCTTTATGCACATCCCCTTACATTTTTTTACACCAAACAATTTATTACATAAGCATATGAAGGCCATCATTAAGATAAAGTTGATGATTCGGTAATCGTGGTCTAGCCTTTATGTTTTTGTTGAATTTCCCATGGTGTGTCACCTGCAGAACTGGGTGTTATCAGGAGACATATTAGACCTAGGAGACAAGACAAATAAACTATAATACAAATACCAAAGTGAATATAACGGCCAAAACAATTAAATTGTATTCAGAATTGTAACAGTATCGTAGCACATAAGACATATTAAAATATCTAAAAAACGTATAAACATGACATATGAATACACAACAATTATACAAACACAACCAAATAAGGGGAGGGGAACTTAATATCCCAAGTTCTATATGTAAAATTATAAGTTATATAACCACAATCTATTAAGTAATCTATTAAGTAAGGATCGCCACAATAAAGCACAAAATACCAATTACCACACATATACACAATAGTAAAACGCCTCTAAAGAGACGTTGATTATGGTAGAATATACAGTTCTCCTCTCCCCTGCACCTACCACCTCACATCCAGCTGAGAACCAGGCCATTAATCCTTAGTTTGAAAGGATCTCGTCTTGTGTTCCAGTACCAAGGGAGTTGAATTTCGGCAGAATGGGTTAAACCTGTCACCCTTGCTGTATCAGATGGTTAGCAAGCTGAAGAAGTCTATGAAGTATACTCGAAATCACCTCTGTGGTGTACATAGCTAAGGTAAACACATTGCTGCTATGGAAAACTTAGCACATATTTTTGCTACACAAATAATGGAAACTTTAAAAAATGCCATTGAAAGTGGAATTACCCTTTAAGGAAAACATTGTTTGTGAGGTTTTTGGTGTACTGTTTTATTGTTCTCCTCCTCTGGAATGTAAAAAAGCCCCCCCCCCCATTCCCACAGGCAAGTGTCAGTAATAGCAGGTATGACCATCTAATCTTAAAAAGAATATAATATAATATATATATATTATACTTATAGCATTTTGTTTGTACCAGATGGCGTATAATTAAGGGCCACCAGCTGTGATGTCTTAAAAAAGTTAAGTCTTAATTGGTAAAGAGCTGGAGTTATCCTGCGGATATTTGGCATGCCAGATCAGCCCCTCTTCCACGCTCTGTTATACAGGATGTGGTGAGATGTACTTCTCTTTTCCAAATGTAAAATAAATATTTGTTAGGATTGTGCCCTCATACCTGTGATCAGCCTGCTATTTTCACTTTTCTGATATTCCCGTTGTCTGTGATACTAAAGTGGGAGCAGTTTACCTGACCTTAAAGGAGCAGTATCGCAAAATTTGCATTAAAAAAGATAAATAATTAAATAGCCACACAATAGCTTCTAACATGTGTATAAATAATGTCGCGATAGAAAAAGAAAAAAATATCTGCCTTTCTTTTAAATTGTATAATGACAATGGCTCAGTCCATTTGCTGAATAGGGGGATCTGCTGGGTTGTATTTAGTGAGCTGCTTCATTTAGCCCACTGGTCTCCTAGCAACACTTTACCTCAGAGGCTGACACTGTAATCAGTGGTAACGGCTGTGTGTGTGTGAGGTGCTGCTTTTGTTATGAGACCAGGTGACTCAAATGTGTAAAATCTATACAAAATAAACTAAACTGACTGAAAATAACTGAAATTCTTCTTTGAATAACTGTGCAGGAAAATCTAAAGGTATTAAAGTGGAACAAAACCCTGAGGGGCCGACCCTGAAGTCTATAAGACCCGGCCATTGACCTTCCCCCTTGGGCATTCTAAATCGGGATGCCCCACTGTGTGAAACGACCCCTGGATAACCACAGATCCCCCCCATTTTCTGGCGCGCTCACGCAGATAGTCATTTAGACAGGCCGGGTGGCCAGGAAGGTTACTGCTCAGGCTCCCCATCTGTGTGCAAACAGCGCTGATTGGATGAGAGCCTGCGCATGCGCTGTGGGACAGGGAAAGGTACGTTTTCACAGGCGAACTTGGGGATTTCACATATCAGGGCATCCCAAGTCGGGATGCCCCTAGGGGCACAAAACAAAACTCCAGATAGTGAAAATCCTGGGTTGGGCTTTGCTCAAAACACACAAATCTGAAAGAAAGATCATATGGAAAAATGTGTTGCGAAAAGAGAGAGAACATGGTAAACTGAAAGATTCTGCAGCAGAGCCAACATGTCAAAATAAAAAATGTTTAGAGCAAAAAAACAGGATGTAAACCCAAAAATCCAATTCTGAAATAAAATAACCCCCCCCCCCCCCCCAAAAAAAGAAACTGGCGAGTCTGAGATTTGAAATAATGACTCTCTGGTTCAAAGACATTGAATTTACCAATGATCTAAATGACTTCTAGAGCTTTTCTTTCTGTTTTAGATATACGAGGCAATGTTGCAATATTATCTTATGCTGGACGGCTGCCAGTACTGAACAGCTGATTACTTTGTTACATTGTTTCCCCCTCTCCTCAGCGTGAAACAGGCCAGAGTGTCAGCCCTGATGCTCAGCAGACATAAACATGAGCTATTAGTCTCCAGCTGCACAACACAGACATCATTTTTTTCTACATTTGTAATTCTTACTCCAACACTTACCTACATTCAAAGTACCATTTAAATATAAGTCACCAAGAAAAATTCGCGATACTGCTCCTTTAAGTAAAAACTAATGTCTACATGTCCCAGAATCCTTCCACTGTAACAGGTGAACTAATCAGCAGTTTTGTCACAATGACCTCCTGATTGTGATTCCTTTATCTGCATAGTTTTATTTAGAGTAGGTGGGGTTAAACCTGTCATTTCTGCCTTAGCCAATCAGATGATTAGCAAGCTAGAGTCAGGAAGTTTCTGATATGTACTTCAAAAATTGCTAATATAAACACATTGTTGCTACCGAATTTTTTAGAACACATACATACAAATTAAAAAGAAAAGAAAATAACAGATATGTTAAGAACCTTGAATGCATTATTTTGACACCCAATATTGCATACTTTTAAAAAGGCCATCGAACGAGGAATTACCCTTTAGTATATATCTACAAATTATCCTGAAGGGCCAGGTGAATGTTTGTCCTGTATACAATAATTTCTGATGTAGAGTTATGATGCATGATGGCCTCAGATTTCCTTTCCATAGCCCACAATGGGTGCTGTATAGTGTAACACCAGCAGGATTTCTCCTGGCCACACACCTGTACACTATGGACAGGACACAAAAAGAAAGCTTCAGAAGAATTCTGACACATAGATAATGACTGAAAGGTGAATTTCAGATCTCTATTTGCTATCAGTACATATCACTGTTGCATATTACAAAATGGTTAAAGTTAAATCGGATCAACACCCTCCATGGCGAGGTTGTTGATGGTCCCACTATATGACCGTTTTGTGGGGGCCTCCAGAATGCTTGAGCCACCCCTCCCCTGCATATGACCACCCAGGATGCCCATGAATGTCACTTTAATCTCGCTCCCCTGCCGGGAATCCAGCACTTTGATTGGCTGCCAGGCGCTCACATGGGAAGGACATTCAGTGGCTGGTACGTCATTGCCCTCATGAGTGCTGGGGCAGCCAATTGCGGCGCTGGATTCCTGGTTGGGAACCAAGAGAAACAAGTGCATCCCCAACAGCTCCACTTCGCTTTAAAGTGGACCAAAACCCAGCATTTTGACTATCCTGGGTTTTGATCCTTGCTCCCATTTGGGAAACCACCCAAGTCACCGGAACAAACTCGCCTCTTCCTGGTCCTATGACGCATGCGCGGATGCTTGTACGGCTCCGAGCGCGCTGATGGCCACATCCCCCGCTACCCTCTCTAATAGGGAATTCACAAATAGGGATAGTGGGGATGCGGCTGCAGCTCGTTGGACCGGAAAAGAAGGTAAGTGTATGGGCGACCTGGGGGGTTTCCCGGTTGTTGGATCTTATATAATCTTATAGATTCCCGGGCCGATCGCCGTGGGTTTTGAACCACTTTAATTATGTTTGCCTTTCTGTTTGATTAGCCAGTAAGTGAAAAGTTGACATTTTGGTCATATTTTTGTTTTATCCCACTATAATAATCCTAATATGTGTCTCTCAAAGTAGATTTTAGTTCAACATTAAAACTTCTTCTGGCTGTACAGCTCCATTAGGCTTGCTTGGCAGTTCATGGTGCATGTAATCAGTGTGATCCTCCAGGGTGCCGGCAGCAGGTGTGGATGTGAGCATGGCCCTTCCTCAGCCCTGCAGGAGGGGAGCAGATGTGCAGCTTCAACACCAGCCTCAATGTGCTGAACATATGACGCCAACATGATTATTACATGAACATTTCTACTCTCAAAGATTTGGTGAAGAAAAGGGTGTGCTTGAATATGCACCAATTCACACATTTCATTTAGGCACACATCAAAGCTTTTACTGTACAGGATTAATATACCCAGAGAACAGCTCCGCGCAGGCACAGCCGGATTGGGAGTGTAAGGGCTCTTTTGCTCCTGGCCAATTACGTTACATTGGAGCAGAAATACTCACAACCAGCTCAAGCTGGGCAATGGGAGTAGAAAAAGTTAGAAAACTGTTGCATTGTAAAAAGCTGTCTGTCTTCCTGCTGTGGTTCATTGTAACTGCTAGGTGCGTGGCTGCTGTTACAATATAAAACTGGCAGCACCACCTGCTGTTACATAGTAGAAGCAGCCACAAACCGTGCTGTTATATAATGGACTCACATCTGACTGCGTTGTGCTAGTAATCCCCCCCAGCACCCTGCTGGTTGCTAAATAGCACATCTGTACTTAAAGTGGACCAAAACCCAGGATTTTGACTATCCTTGGTTTTGATCTCTGCACCCCAGGCACCCCGATCACACAGCGGGGCATCTTGCTATAGGGCGCCCTGAGGGTTGGCTAAAGGCAGCCCCAGGGTCTTTTTAGGCTGGCCACAAAGAGTTTTGATCTTCTTTAAGGTTATAAATAAGAGTCAAGAAGACAGTATTTTATTAAACGAAGCACACCCTCAAATGAACAGGAAGAAAGTTCAGTAGTAGGTAATTAAAAGTAATATTTCATGGTAAAAATATTAAGGCAACATTCTGTCTTCAGTCTCACATCAGCCTTGAATGTATGACATCACCATTATGACTTCTCTTGTGCTGCAATTCCTAATGCCGGAGTAGGTGCAATATAGCCCTATTCTAGCATGGGCTTGTTTAGCTTAAACTGGCAGTTAAACTTCATAAAGAATTATTTCTGCTGCTATTAATGTTTTGTTGAAGCAAAAACGGGGCAATGTGGGTGGCATTGGTTGATATCCGGAAGCATGGTTTCAGTGTTAGTGGCAGGTGCACAGTATACTTACTGCAGTATATTTACCGTGACTGTCTAAACTTTCTGATGGCTCCCAGCTGCCTAGACATTTTTATATACAATTCCTGAACTTCCCATGCCTAAGCATATCGGACTCTATGTTACTATGAAAACTTGTCAAACATACTACATCTGATTTGGATTGATAGGATGGGTGGATTGATAGGGTTTGCACTTGATTTAGAAGATGCAATGTTGGTTGTAAAATGTAGTTACAAATCCTGTGCTTTGTTTTTTTCAGGGCCGCATTGAATACCTGGTGAAATGGAAAGGATGGGCAATCAAGTAAGCTTGTATTGTTATTAATGTGTTATTTATTGCATTAATGTCTGAAAAGTGGGGTGGATTTGTTGAACTACATGACAGACCATCGAAATAGTCACTTTGGCTAAAATCTAGCCTCTCTTAGTGACTAGGTAGATCATTTATTTTGTCAGATCTGCATTACAGGCGGCAAAAACTCTAAAAAAGGATCCCCTCAGAGGGGATTTAGTGATGACATCCAGGACTGTGAAACACTCAGAAACCTGCTGGTGCTTATGATTAGGGGTGGGGAGTGGGCACATCCCGATCCGTAACCCCAAACATGGTCTCTGAAGCTCACGTTCACCTCTGCAAGTAGAATTTTAATGCTGGGCAATCCACACAACTTAAAGTGAGACTGCAGGCAAAGGTAATTGTAACACCATTGTGTCGGGCTACATTTGGCACTGTCCTAAACTGTTTTTTGTTTTTAAATTGAAGCAACGGCTGATATGTCAGGGCTTACACTTTCTCCTCATGATTTCTCTTCTGAAAAAAGTGTGCATGGCCTTTGGATCTGGTATGTTGCATAATCTGTGATGTGTCTGGAGTAGGAGGGGTGGGAGGAGGGAGGGACCAGCATTACTGCCCCGCTCTGCTGAGCTGATTCGGGGATAGGATGAAAAAGAGAATGCCATTGGCTGAATCTTGGCCATTTCTGCTTCAATTTAAAAGCAGAAAACAGTTTAGGTCAGTCGACGCTATTTTGTAACAATTACCTATGCCTGCAGTATCACTTTTAAAGGCGATTTCCAATTTGTTTTCTTTTACTGTTAATATATTGCCCTGCCCAGTAAGGTAACAGAACAGATAAATCAAGTGAAAATATGTATTGAAGGAAGGAATGATGTTCAAAATGATGACTGTCTTGTTGAGGACACTACTCATTCATTATGATTGCTAGGTGCCATCAGTCAGAAGGTATAGACACTTAAAGCGGCATTCCAGTCACAATATAACCCTCCACCCTGCCACACTACCCTGGCACTAAGACCAAAGGGGGGGGATATAACGAAAAAAAAAACTTGCCTCATCCAGGTGCCGCTCCTCTGGCGCCCCGGATCCTGGGCACTTGCTTCTTGAAAGTAAAACACAGAGTCGCTTCCCCCGGCGCTGTGTCCGCTCCCGCGCACGGACCCGGGGGTTCTGCCTTGTATCTTTTCCTGCGGTGGCCGTACTGGCTAGGGAGGAGCAGCGCTGACCCCTGATAAGGTAAGGGTTTTTTCTTTGTACCCCCAACCCGTCCTGCCTCAACGCCAGGGTAAGGGTGGAGGGGTTATATTGTTTCTGGATTTCCGCTTTAACCGTATTTAGTACTTTTGGTTTAGTATTTCAGTATATAGTCTTGGTCCCTGAAGAGAGAGCAGTTTGCTTCAATGAAGGTTATGGTATTTCATATATTTAACACACATAGAAAGTGTTCTATATTCCAAGTATACAGCACGTCCTGTTCCAGAATATTCCTTACACATGGGTAAAACATCCACAGGATGGCGCTGGACTGCAGAAAACAACTTGTGGCTCCTCCCGGCCCTATATAAACCAGGGACCTCCCACAAATTCCCCAGTTCTTATCTGCAGTCTGGGCTGCGAAGATAGAAGATGGCTCTCTATGTTGCGCAGGTGAGCTGGGCTTATATGCCTGCGGCCCTGCAGGACTGTTCCCACCCGTTCCGATCCATACGATTGCCTCCCAGCCTCGGGCTGACGAGGTTTGGGTGAAGGTAGGTTAGTAGCACCAGTTAAAGAGGTGCTGAGGACAAGCGGCGTCTTTACCTCTGGCTCTGCTGCGCCATCATTGGCTGACATGGTCACGTGGGCGCCTTCGTGCTCTTCGGGGGGGGGGCGGGCCTTGCGGATGGCGCGTTCCACATCACTGTCTCCGCGGCCCGCCCCTCGAGGTTTCTGTGGGCCACATTTTGCCTTCTCGTGCTGCGTGGCTGGCTTCTACCTACCGCGGTTCGTAATTCCCCTGGCGGGCTGGCTTATCTTTAATTATTGTTGTGTTTGCATACTGCTTACGGGTCTTTTTGTTTATGTCTTGCAGGCGGGTCAAACTTAATTGTGGTTTCTCCTGGCCTATCCCCTCTATTTAGTTGCTATTAGAGGCCTACTCTGCCTTTACCTCCCACTTCCCTAGCGGGTTATTGGGGCATCCCGGGTGACTTTATTGTGTAAATCCCTATTGGCCGGTGGCCGCGATAATCACCATATGGAGGCTTCTCAGGATAATGTGCTTATGTGTCAGATGTGGCGTGTGGGGTGTCCCCTACTAGTGATGACAATGTGCGGGTTTGTGTACCCTGTGCCCTGCGGGTGCTTGCGCTGCAATCTGGGTTGCCTGTGGCTGGGCCTGCGCCCCGTGTGGCTTCGCCCACTCCCCCACGCTTACATCTGACTCCCAGTGAGGTGCATACCAGGGCGGAGTCTCAGCCTGATTTTTTTACCAGGGTGGCTAGTATTGAGAAGCTGATTGCTGGCTCTACGGCGCGTAAGGCCTCGGCTAAGAGGCGGCACCTGACGTTAACTTATTTCCTATGGAGGCTGAGGAATTTTTTGACCTGGCTGGCTATACCCCCCTGGAAGAAGGGGAATTGTTTTCTGATTCAGAATAATCTGATGAGCAGCCTAAGGGTTATGCTGATTCTGGCTCTGTCTCATGGGCTCCAGATGATACTGACAGGCTTTTGGCTCACATTTTTGAAGTGCTTTCTATCTCTCCTCCTGCCACGGCTCCTCGGCAGCAGGGGGGAGTGGTTTTCACACTGTTAAGCCACGTTTGGAGTTTCCTGAGCAAACTCACTTTAATAATCTTGTGTTCAAGGAGTGGGAGCGACCAAGCAGGCTCACTGGGGTGCCTAAAAATTGGGATAAGAGGTACCCTTTCCCTGCTGAAGTGGTTAAGCTTTGGTCGTCCCCTCCAGAAGTGGATGCACCAATTCTGGGATTGTCCAACACTTCTGTCATGCATTCCCCTGACTCTACTACACTGAGAGATGGTGAGGACCGGCGCATTGATCAGCTGGCTTCCCATGCATTTGCCTGTGCGGGGTCTGCGCTGCGCCCGGTTTGTGCCTCTGCCATTACAGCTGTGGCTATTAGGACTCTGCTCAGGAGTATTTTAGATGGGGCTCCTGATGAGGCAGCTAGTGCTGAGTATAGTGCTCTTCTGCGTTGTGATGAATTTATTGCATATGTCCTCTCTGCCTTGGATGATACCATTAGAATGTGTGGCAGGGCTTCTGCCTTAGTGGTGGCTATACGCCGCTTGGTTTGGCTGCACCAGTGGGCAGCTGACAATGCTGCCAAGAAGGCTGTCACCGGTTTTCCCCCTAAAGGGCTGCTTCTTTTTGGGGATCGCCTGGACCTGTTTGCTAAGGCAGGCAAGTTACCCCTTTCGGGGTTCAGGTTCCTTTCTTCCCTCCTACCGTGGGTCCAGAGTGGGAAGGGGAGCATCCTTTGCAGGGGCCCCGAGGAGATTTCTGGGGCAGGGGCAGAGGACGTGGCCGCCCTGGATCCTCCTGGGGTTCCAAATCGAAGTCTTCCCCCAAGCCCCCTCAGGCATGAAGGGGCGCCCTCACCCATCTGGGTGGGGGGACGGCTTCGGCTCTTTGCTCACGTCTGGAGGCTTCACGTCTCAGACCAGTGGATTCAGGAGATAGTGTCCACCGGTTACAAGATAGAGTTTGCAGCCTGGCCACCCCCGAGATTCATCAAATCCCGGATGGCTCAAAACCCCGTCAGCTCAGGCTCTGTGCCTTGCTGTTCAAAACCTTCTGGAGTTGGGGATCATCTGCCCGGTGCCTTTCAGGGAAAGGGGCAGAGGCTTCTATTCCAATCTTTTCACTGTCCCCAAAAAGGACGGGTCCCTCAGACCCATCCTGAATTTAAAGCGTCTCAACAAGTTTGTCAGATTCAAGCATTTTTTCGCATGGAAACCCTGCGCTCTGCAGTCAATTCTCTGCGCCCGGGCGACTTCATGACCTCTGTAGACATCAAGGACGCTTACCTTCATGTACCAATCTTTGCAGGTCATCAGAGATTCCTCAGGTTCGCTCTGGAGGATCAGCACTACCAATTTGTGGCCTTGCCTTTCGGTATCACCTCGGCTCCCAGGGTATTCACCAAGGTTCTGGCGGGCGTAGTGGCACTGCTGAGATCTCAAGGCATTCGCATCCTTCCTTACTTGGAAGACATTCTCATCACGTCTCAGTCCTTCCAGCAGGCCGAGCTGGATACCCGGTTGGTGGTGTCCACACTGGAGTTCTTCGGCTGGGTGATCAATAACCCCAAGTCTTACCTGTCCCCGTCACTGGTGAGGTCCTTTCTGGGCATGACTCTGGATACATCTCGGGTCAAGATTCTTCTCCCTCAACAGAAGGTGGAGAGTCTTCAAGCTCAAGCCAGACTTCTTATGTCTTGCCCTCATCCCTCCATCCGGCAGGGGATGCAGCTGGTGGGCCTGATGGTGTCTTGCTTCGAGGCGGTTCCATACGCTCAGTTTCACATGAGACCTCTCCAACTTCACCTCTTGTCGGTATGGGATCGGGATCTTGTGTCCCTGGATCAGGTGTCTGTTCTGTCCCCTCTGGCCAGGTGGTCTCTTTTGTGGTGGCTGGACTCAAGGAACCTGTTGATGAGCAGATCTTTTCTGTCCCCTTGCTGGGAGACTGTCACCACAGATGACAGGTTGAGGGGGCTTCTGGAAATCCTTGAAGTTCCAGGGTCAGTGCCCTCAGGAGGCCCATACCCCTATCAACATTCTGGAACTGAGGGCGATAAGACTGGTTCTCGCCCAGTTGACTCCACACCTTGGGGTGGGGCGGTTCAGATCCGCTCGGACAATCAGACGGCGGTTGCCTACATCAATCATCAAGGAGGGACCCGGAGCAAGAGGTCCCTCAAGGAATTTCCCTGATACTGTCTTGGGCAGAGGAGAATGTTCCCTGCATCTCAGTTGTGTACATCCCGGGCGTGGAAAATATGGAGGCAGACTCCCTCAGCAGGGCGACCTCTCATCTGGGAGAATGGTCCCTCAGCAGCAGGGTGTTTTGCTCCCTGTGCCACCGCTGGGGTCAGCCGGACGTGGATCTGTTTGCGTCCCGTCACAATCACAAGCTTCCAGTCTTTGTCTCTCTGTCCCAGGATCCTCTGGCCTTGGCCATGGATGCACTAGCAATGTCTTGGAAGAGCTTTCGGCTCCTTTATGTGTTCCCTCCGTTTCCTCTGCTGGGCAGGGTGTTGCGCAAGATATCCCAGGAAGTGGTGCCAACCATTCTGGTGGCCCCCTGTTGGCCAAGAAGAGTGTGGTTCGCAGACATCGTGCAGTTGGCAGTAGATCAGTACGCCCTGCCCAAGTTTCCAGATCTGCTCACTCAGGGGCAGCCCAATTTACAAACTCTGGCTTTAATGGCCTGGGTGCTGAAACCTCCATCTTGATGGAAAAGGGGTTGCCTGCTTCTGTTGTTAATACCATGATTCGGACTAGGAAGAAGTCCTCGTCATCTATCTACTATAGGGTATGGCATGCTTACATTGATTCTGGAATTCCTGCATGGTGGTTTGGATTTGGGTCTTCAACTTAGTACCCTCAAAGGTCATGTTTCGGCTTTGGCCATTTTCTTCCAAAGATCCTTTGCCAACCATCGTCTGGTTAAGACCTTTTTTTCAGGGGGTTACTCACGTGCGTCCTCCATGTAAGCCTGTGTTACCAGTCTGGGACTTGAACTTGGTATTATCTGCCTTGCAGGGGTCTCCCTTTGAGCCCTTGCGTGAGGCCCCTTTCTGATGCGTAAGGTAGCCTTTTTGGTGGCTATCACTTCTGTTAGGCGTGTTTCTGAGTTGGCGGCGTTTTCCATCAAGCGTCCTTACTTTGAGACACACCAGGACAAGGTGGTGTTTCGTTTTAAGCCTGATTTTCGGCCTAAGGTTGTGTCTGCATTGTTTTGCCTTCTCTGTGCCCTAATCCTAGTAACCCTAAGGAGCAGGTCTTACATTTTCTGGATGTGGTTAGGACCTTGAAGTTCTATTTGGTGGCTACTGAATCCTTCAGGAAGACTGATGCTCTTTTTGTTCTCCCTTCTGGGCCTAAGAAGGGTTTGGCTCCGGCTAAGTTCACTATCAGCAAGCGGATCCGTCAGGCTGTGATTCAAGCCTATTCTGCTTTCCGCTCTACTGCTCATTCTACTCGTGCTATTGGTGCCTCTTGGGCTTTTCAGCACCAAGCTTCTGTTTGAACAAGTTTGTAAGGCCGCTACTTGGTCTTCTGTTCATACTTTTTCAAAGTTTTACAAGGTTGATGTTAGGGCCTCAGCTGATGCTGCTTTTGGTCGCAAAGTCCTGCAGGTGGCAGTGGTCTAATCTGCCTGCTGTTACTTTTGGGGATGACCTTACGGACACTGCTATTGGATGTCCCGTGTGTAAGGAATATTCTGGAACAGGACGTGCTGTATACTTGGAATAATGCAACTCTGTGATTACTCACCTGTAGAATTGGTATTATAAGTATACAGCACGTCCTGTTCCATCCCACCCTTGTTATCCTTTTTTTCCAGTTACCTCTGTATGGTGATTGTTCAAATGTCCATTTTGGATTTTTGTTATTATTGTTTCTCCCGGCTTCTTGTGTAACTGCTTGTCGATACTGGGGAATTTGTGGGAGGTCCCTGGTTTATATAGGGCCGGGAGGAGCCACAAGTTGTTTTCTGCAGTCCAGCGCCATCTTGTGGATGTATTACCCATGTGTAAGGAATATTCTGGAACAGGACGTGCTGTATACCAATTCTACAGGTGAGTAATCACAGAATTGTATTTTTTTTCTTTAATAATCGTTTGCATCAGTGATGGGACATTTTCCAGGAGAGGTGCATCATTTTTCCAGTTAGGTAAAAATAAATTACAATTCATGACAGTCACCTCCATGAGAAAGAAAAGGAGGAGCAGTACGTGTAGGTCTAGGAAGGGGCCAACCCAAAGCTATGATGATAGACATCCATCCACCTGAATGGTCTACTTATGGGTGGAGTGCCATGTGGTATGCAAAAAAGGCGAATTCTTTAGCGTACCCCATAGGGTGCTGTTGTTTCCAAACTTTCCACAAATTATCCTTTTTACATATTGGGCTTGATTCATTAAAGGTCGAATTCTAATTTTCGCATGTTTTTTTTTAAGAAAAAGTTGCGATTTTGCGCATTAAAATTCAACAATCCTGAAAGCTGTTTTACTTTCGTTTTTGCTAATTCAATTCGAGTGAGAGAAAACACTCGAAAATAATTTGTGTGGAATTTTCAAGTGAAAAACAATTCTAGTGATTCAGGTGCCATGGATTGGCTCCTCACATGAGTTAAATTCAAGTGTTTCACACAAATTTTTTACAGCAGCTTTCAGGAGGAGAAAAGTCTGACTTCCACCATGGATTCCTTCTATCCACTATACCTGCAAAAAAAGCCCATAGTGCACCATAAGGAGGCCTATGAACATGAAATTGTGCAAAATTATATTTAATATAGGCCCCTACTCATATTAACAAAAACATTTATATGAAATAAATCATAGTGGCGCACACAAGACAGAGGACATGTCATGGTGAGGAACAAAAGGGATGAGGCTCAATGTGCTATTCTAAGTATACAGTACGTCCTGCTCCAGATATAATACTTACAATTGGGTTATCCTCCACCAGAGGGTGCTGTGCACTGCAGACATGCAAAAACAGGCTCCTCCCGGCCCTTCATATACCCAGGGACCTCCCACAAATCCCCCAGATTTCTCTGCAGTGCTGACTGTGAAGACATGAAGTATCACTCTCTCGCAGGTGAGCGGGGCTATTGCAGCCTGCGGCCCTGTTGGACTATTCCCGCCCGTCCTCCTTGTGATGTGCCTCCCAGCCTGGGCTGCGCTGGTCGGGTGAAGGTAGGCAGCACCATGGGTGCTTAACGGAGCCATGCTCCACCGCAGTCCCCCACCATAGGGTAGGTTTAGGCTGATGGTGAGCCTCATAGTGGATGTCCCTCACGCATTATTGCCCCATGCCCCGTGTAGAGGTGGACCCTGTTTATAGGGTCGCCATCCTCCCTCGCTTTCCCCCGTATTCGGGGGAAAAGAAGGGGGTGTGGCGGTCTCAGTGTATACTATTCTCACGATTATGGACGTACTTTTACCCCTGACCAGCATCTAGGTGTCAGAGCCGCGCTACTTGCTCCGTCTATTCTGGCCGCCGCCGCCTGTTTTCTTTTTGACTTCTCAATCTATGTAATTGTGTACAGCACGTGCTGCCTTATCATCCTGCAACTTGAGGCAGGAAGCTAATCTTGGTACAACGCCTACGGGCAGCGGAATGGTGGCGGCGTCTTTGGTCTTTACGAGTACCCACTAGCAGACGCTCTTACTCATACTACATGATTGACTTGTCCGCCTTAACGGCCACTTCAGGGCTTCGCGCTCTTTGGGGAAGGTGGGGACCTGGCGTGGCGCGCTCCGCATCACGCCCAGATCAGACCCGCCCTCTGAGGTTCGGTCGGCGCCATTTTGTGGATCTTCGCACGCGTGTTGGCGTTCCTTCTCCCCCCCTGGTCTGTAAGTGCCCTTGATGGCGATTTCACTCTTTATTAATCCTTTTTGCTGCGCATGGTCCTGACACCTATTTATCCCCCTTCTGTCTTTCAGACGTTAAAGACTCCGGTGGCTTCTCCCGGCCTAACATAACTCGTAGCGGGCTTACATAAATTCTCCCACATTCCTAGCGGGCCTTTGGGACATCCAGGGTTGCTTATTGCATAAATCCCTACTGACATCTATTGCACTGATAATCACCATATGGAGGCATCTCGGAATTTTGTACCCGCGGTCCCTCTGGGACAAGACCCGCTGTGTATAACGTGTGGCTACCCCCACTTTGGTGCTGAGAGCGCACCGATCTGTGCACCTTGTGCCGAGCAAGTACTGGTCCGGCTGCCAGTATCGCCAGGGGCTGTTCCTCGCCCTAACACTCCTATTCCACCAGGCTTAAATCTCGCTGCTGCCGAGTCGCTTACGAGTAAGGAGTTACAGCCGGCTGCGTCTTCCAGATGCCCGCGGCTGACCAGACTATTACATGGTCGACAAAACGCTCGGGCCCTGATAAGAAGCGGTCCTCTACGCCCTCTGTTTCTCCCCCTGCTAAGGGATCGGAGGAGTCCGCTACTTCGCGTGCCTGCACCACTTCTGATGAAGGAAGGTTGTTCTCGGACTCTGGCTCATCCGATGAGGAGCCGAGGAGTCATGACGATCCTAACCTCGAAGCCTGAAACCAGTTTGATACCGTTGGCTTGTTGAGTAGGATCTTTAAGACCCTGTCTATCTCCCTCCCCAACGCGGCTCCCCAGCCGAGAGAGGAGCGTTTCCATACAGCGACACCGCTTGGAATTCCTAGAGCAGGCTCATTTCCATGCTCTCGTACTCGAGGAATGGGAACACCCCGGTCGGCTCCTAGGGGCCCCAGGGGACTGGAATTGGAAATACCCTTTCCCCCCTGAGATGGTTGATTGTTGGTCATCGCCCCCTGTGGTAGACGCTCCGATCATTGGGGTTCCTAAACCCCCCCCTTTATTGCAGCCCCTGCTTACTGTACCCTTTGGGACGCCGAGAACCGACGCATGGATAAGCTGGCTTCACACGCCTTTTCCTGAGCAGGGACGGCGCTGCGCCCGGTCTGTGCCACGGCCATCACTGCAGTGGCCGCCAAAACCCTCATCGGACAGATGCTTGAGCATCACGTTAACGATCTCTCCTGGGAGGTGTTTAATGCACTCTCCAGTTGTGATGTATTTGTAAGATTTATCCTTTTAGCTATGGATGACACCATTAGAATGTGTGCGAGAACTTCCGCCCTTGTGGTGGCTATGCGTCGCATGGTCTGGCTGCGAGAGTGGGGTGCTGACTATGCTGCTAAAAGGACTCTCACCAGGTTCCCCTTTAAAGGGCATCGCCTGTTTGGGGCCCGTCTGGACCTGTTTGGAAAAAAGCGCAAGTCTCCCCGGCGCAGGCGCCCGTCTCGGCCCCCTCGGGACAGGGACACCCCTCCCCCTCCATACCATAGCGTTAAACAAGAACCGGGGGTGTCCTCCCGGAGTCTTAGCACAGACCCCTGCCCCACGAGCAACAGACAGCGCTCTGGGCCCTCCGGCAGGGTGAAACCTAAATCTTCCACCAAATCCCCTCAAGCATGATGGGGCGCACTCGCCCGCCTGGGCGAGGGGACGACTGCGGCACCTTGCTCCTATCAGGAGGCATTTTGCCTCTTTCTGGTGGATACAGGAGGTAGGTTCCTCCGGATACAGAAGAAAGTTTGCTGCGCGGCCTCCCCCATGATTGTCAGGGTACTCCTGGTCCCTGCCTCCGTTCGGTTCCTGGTGCAGGCCATACACGGCCTGCGGGGGTGGAGGTCACTTGCAGTTTGCCATTATCAGGCAGAGGCAGGTGCCGCTACGCCAACCCCTTCACATTCTCCCAAAAGGATGAGTCTGTCTGCCCTTCTTATTCACAAGTTGTTGGCAATTCTGCTATTCAGGCAGTTTTCTGCATGAAAAATCTGGGATGGGCCACTAGCGCCCTGCGCCTAGTGGGTCTTTGCCTTCTGGGGAGATCAAGGATACTTATGCTCACTTCCCCGTGTCTTCTAGATACCTAGGCCTTTTCTGGTTGTGTTGGAGGTCCAACACCGCTATTCCGTGGCCTTGTTATTTGGCCTCTCTTCTGCCCCCACGGTGTTCACCAGGGTACTAATGGAAGCTATGTCTCTGATGAGACCAAGGGGAGTCCGCGAGAGGCCTGCCAGGTGGTCCTTCTCGCTTCCCTATCTCTATGTCAGGTCGAGTTAGCTACTCGGCTGGTGCCATCACTTGGGAGTCTTTTGGATGGGTGTTTTCTTCACCTCTTGTCCTCCTTATCCTTGATTGGTATCTCCATTCCTAGGGATGAATCTAGTCTCGGTCAGGCGAGAATCTTCTTCCCTCTACAATAAGGTGGACAATCTGGTTGCTTGGGTTCAGCCCTACTTGCTGTTCCAGTCCCTTCACCAGGCAGGAATGCAGCTGGTGGGCCCGTCTTGGTGACTTGCTTAGTGAAGTTCCTTATATTCCTCTACCAGGGTTTTTTTCTGCAACCTCTATTCTTAATACTGGACTGGACCCAGCATCCCTGGAGAGGGATCATGTGTACCCTTCCCCTGGGTTAGGAGTCCCTCTTTGAGTGGATTTACTCTAGGAACCTGTCTGGGGACAGTTCCTTTCTTGCCCCCTCCACAGATGATCACCGTGGATGCCAACATATCAGGTGACGGGGAGGGTTTTTCTTCTGTAACCCCATGCGGGTGTGGGGAAGGTGGGGCCTTCTACCTATCAGTACAGTGAGTCTTCAGGCTGACGCTATCTCGCCTGTCTTCTCCTCTTCCAGGCCTGCCTGTTGGGCGGTGCTCGGTCTGTCTGACGACTGTGGCCTACCTTAATTATCTGTGTGGGACCTAGTGCGGGATGGTTCCCCAGGAAGGTATATGTTCCTGTTCTGGGTGAAGGATAATGTTGCCTGCTTATCATTGGTATTCGCTCCTGTGGAGGTCCCTCTGTGACAGGTTTTGCTATTCCTTGGTTCACTATGAAGTTCAGCCAGTATGGCTTGTTTGGTGCACTGTCACTTTTCTTCAGGCTCTTGCCACTCGTTTACCTGTCCCTGGCTCCTCTGACCGTGGTCATGAGGATTTAGTATTTTTTATGACGGGACATTTTGGCCTGTATGCCTTGTCTCCCTTCCCCCTGCTAGGCGGTTTTCTGTGCAGAATCGCTCTGGTAGGGAGACCATTGATACGGGTGGCCCCTGGGGGGCCTAGTGGAGTGTGGATTCGCAGACGTGGTACCTTAGGGTAGTAGTTCTGTACGTTCTGCTAGGAGTGTCGCCCTGTTTCGCTCAGGGCCTCCATTACATCACTCCAATTCTACTGTCTCTGGCCTAGCCGGCCTGCCTGCTGGTTCTTCCGTCCTTATGGAGATGGGATTCTCCCCTCTGTGTTTGTGACTAATGGAAGTCTGAGAGCAGCGCTCTTCTTCTTCTTCTTCCATTCTTATGAGGCATGGCTTACCCATATGGATTAGTGTTAGCCTAGGTCTCTTTCCCGTTGGGCATTCTCTGTTCCTAGGGCTCTAGAGTTATTACAGCATGGCTTGGAGTTGGCTCCCCAACGCGGTACTCTGAAGGGTCAGGTCCTACCCTGTCCTCCTTCCGGCGGAAGTTTTTTGCTTATTTCCCTCGGCTAAGCTTTCCTTCGGGGGTTGCTCATTGCGTGCCTCACTTAATTCTATGATCCCTGTTGGGATTTGAATTTTTTATTCCATTTGCCTTGTGGGACGTTCCTTTTGGGCCGCTTCAGGAGGCTGTCTGGCTGTCTTTTACCTTCATCGTTGTCCCTTGGGTCTGCTGGCTCAGTCAGACATGTGTCTGAGCGGGTGGCTCTGTTTCGCTAGCCCTCGTTCTTTGTTATGCACCAGGATAAGGTGGTGTTCCGCCTTACGCCGGACCTTGCTACCTCTGATGGTGGTTTGGGCTCATGTGTTTAAGACATCGCCTTTCTTTTGTGCCTTATTCCTAGTAACTCTGAGGCAAGGGGATTCATTTTCCCTCATCAGGTGCTGGAATCTTTTTCCTGGATTGTTTTTTTCTGGTCCCTTAGGGGGACTGATGCCCCTTGGGATTTGTGGGCACCTACTCTGTATGTGCCTGATCTTGTCTGCCTCCAGGGGTTACGCGGCCTTGGTCTAGCCTTTACTTGGATGGTTTTCCTTCTGGTCCTAGGGAAGATTGGCTTCTTCCTGGAATAATTGTTAGAGCTTGATCTTGTCAGGCTGTTACTCAGGCCTATTCCTTTGTGGTGCTGAGCTTCTCTCGCTTTATTCTGTTTCTTCTGGTGAGTAGGTATCCTTTGACCTTTCATCACCAGGTTTTGTTGTACAGGTTCGCTAAACAGCTACCTTGGTTTTTGGTTCATACCCTTTCAAGGGTTTTTACGTTTTGACGCTGGAGCCTTTGCTCCTGTTGCTTTCGGTGGCAAGGTTGCAGTGCCTCTACTGCTTGCTGTGCCTTTTTGTTGGGGATCCCACCCTGCTTTATGGACACTGCTTTTGGATGTCCCAATTGTAAGTATTATATCTGGAGCAGGACGTACTGTATACTTAGAATAATACAATTCTGTGAGGTGCTCACCTATAGAATTGGTATTATACGTATACAGTACGTCCTGCTCCACCCCACCCTGGTTTTTGCATTATTCTGGATCCCCTGTATGGTGATTGTTGTTGTTATCATTACCAGTTGTTTTTGATGATTGGATTCTCCCGGCTTCTGGTTCACTGCTTTTCAATGCTGGGGATTTGTGGGAGGTCCCTGGGTATATGAAGGGCCGGGAGGAGCCTGTTTTTGCATGTCTGCAGTGCACAGCGCCCTCTGGCGGAGGATAACCCAATTGTAAGTATTATATCTGGCGCAGGATGTACTGTATACGTATAATACCAATTCTACAGGTGAGCACCTCACAGAATTGTATTTTCTGGATGCCTGAGTACAGCCTGGATACAACTATCCCAGGGCACCATGAGGAAGACACATGAGCACAGTAACATGTGCGATGTTTTATTTACCACATTGCATGCCGCTGCACAACTTGATAAATGTTAAGTGATATAAACAATACCTAACGCCATGACAACACAAATATAGCAGACAGAAAAATGAGCATCCCAAAATATTAAAAAAAACATTTAAGGGTTTAAATTGGGTCAAAATCCAGGATTTTTACTATCCTGGGTTTTGGTCCTTTACCCCGATCGGGGGTGCCCCGCTGTGTGAAACGCCCCAGATCACTGATCTGAAATCACCTCCTCCCGGTCCTACGGCGCATGCGCGGCCGCCCATCCAATCAGCGCACTCGGAGCCGCTGACGTCACGTCGTCTAAGTCTTCGTCTAATGCCAGAGGCTCCAAGCGCGCTGGCGGCCGCATCCCCCACTTCCCTCTTAACAGGGAGTGTGCCTGCGCTGGCCATTCACAAATGCCTGGCGCGGGCACGCGTCCTGCTTGAGGGATAGTGGGGATGTGGCCGCTGCTCACGCATGCGCCATTGGACCGGGAAACAAGGTAAGGGTATGGGGAGAGCTGGGTGGTTTCACACATCCGGGCATCCTGATTTTGGATGCCCCAGGGGAGGAAATCAATCGGGCCGGGCATTTTATTCCGATCGGCGTAGGTTTTGATCCACTTTAAGAAACGCTTAAGAAACCCTCACCTTCTTTCCCGGTACAACGGCACATCACTCCAGCAGGGCACGTGCCCGTGCCAGGCATTTGTGAATAACCGATGCGGGCACGCTCCCTGTTAGAGGGAAGCAGGGGATGCGGGTGTCGGCACGCTGATTGGACGAGAGGCTGCACATGCGTCGTAGGACCGGGAAGAGGTGAGTTGGTTTCGGCAACCTAGGGGGGTTTACACAGCGGGGCACCCCGAATCGGGGGCAAGGTCGAAGGCAAGGTCCAAGATACAGGATAGTCAAAATCCTGGGTTTTGGTCCACTTTAATATGGGTGGTGACACAAGGGGCCCACAAAACCCTGGAGCTGGCCCTGGATGCAACAGAAGCCTTTAATGTGGTTTGGAAATGTAAGTACACCAGGCCTATTTGGGGCGACCAAACTAGCACCGTTCCAGATATGTGCATGCTTATGATGACACTCAGGGCAACACTCACATTCATATATTAATGGATCCACAGACCAAAGTCAAAACTAAGAACTGTTAATCTACAAACCACCCAAATAAATCGGTACAATAACAAATGTAAAGCAATGCAAAGCAACACTGCCAAAAGGGCACCTAAACCACCATCATCAAAAAATGATGCACCGAACTAATGCAAAGTGCAAAATGAAACATAATTAAACATTAACAATGACATGTACTATTCCACATTAATTAGAAAGTCCAGAAACACAAAGCAAAAAAAACTGAACAACGGGCAACAAGGGATCATACTGCTCTGCTGCAAATTAGGAAGCAGTAGAAAACAATTCTCACACACCGCATTTGGGTATGGAAAATTTGTGCACTTTTTCACTCAGTTTTCCAGTTGTAAAGGGATTTCCAACCGCACACGAAAAAATTCACCCGCAAATTCGCACACAGGAATTTAATTTAACTGCCTTTAGTGAATCAAGGCCATTGTGTGTTTCCAAGCTCACTCACATGTCTTTCATGATCATAGCTTTGGGCTGCCCCCTTCCTTGACTTACACTTTACTTCACTGCCCCTTCTTTCCTTTCTCATGGAGGTGACTGTCATGATCCTTTCCGGGGCTTCTTACTTTATAGCTGGGCACTGGGGGGATTTTTGCTTCAACCTTAACTTTTAACCACATAACATTTTACTAAGCTGTATTGAATTTGTTTAACCTTTTTGTTTCACTTCTTGTCTTTTTTTTTTTTATATATATATTTGAAAATGATTTGCCCCCTTTTTCAGCCTAGTTGGTACCTGGCTGTAGTAAAGGATTTTTGTCTACTTACATTTAAAGCGGAATACGAGTCCTGCCACCCTACCCTGGCGCTGATGCAGGACAGGGGGTTACAAAGAAAAAAACCCTTGCCTTATACAGGGACCAGCGCTGCTCCTCCCGAGCCCGTACAGCCATTGCAGGAAAAGATAAAAAACGGCTTCCCCCCCGGGTCTGCGCACATTCTCCCACCGCCCATTCACTTGAGAAGATAGGTTGGAGCTGGGGGTGCTGCTCTGTGTTTTATTTTTATGATGGCAGCACCCAGGATCCAGAATGCCGAAGGAGCAGTGCGGGCCCCTGGATAAGGGAAGGGATCTTTGAACCCCCCCCCGTCCTGCCTCAGCACCAGGGTAGGGTGGCAGGGCTGGGGTTATATTTTGACTGGAATTCCACTTTAATGTGCTCCTGTTGCTCACAGGAGCCTTCTGAATGTGGTCCTATACCCAGAAAAGAAAATGTATGTTGTCACCTTTTATTCTCAGCCCAGTGTCCCAAAACGGCCTGTGTTTTTTGTTTTACTAAAGCATTTGCCTGACATTGTTATGTTAATAACATGTATAACTAATATTTGCAGGTATAGCACCTGGGAACCAGAGGAGAACATTTTGGATTCTCGTCTTATTGTGGCATTTGAGCAAAAGTAGGTATATATGGTTTCCCAGCTGTGACAAAACTTAGTTGGTCTCAGTTATGAGGATATTATTCATGATTATTTGTTTACTGTAACCTAATTGTATAAAGCACTAAACAGTATTTTCTATGCCATTTCAGAGATTTTTTTTTTTATTAAAGGAGTGCTATAGCGAAAAATGGCCCAATGATAAAAACCCATATACATATGCTGGTTGCTGTAACGGGGGGTCACTTATACACTCGGCATCAAGAAATATCCAGTCAGGCTTGGTTTTAAATTTTAATAAAGGAAGAGGACATCCGGGAGTCCTTTCTCCCCTGATACACTCAAACCTGTCACCCTTGGATTTTATTCCGACGAGAAAAAGAAACCACAAGCTTGGCAGGACTTATTCACTTTGTGTGTATGAGTGACTCCTCCTCTCATTACCTGACGTGTTTATATGGATTTTTAATATTACACAATTTCATACATCCCTCAACTCTTGTCTGCTGTGACCAGATGAAAACTTTATCAGAAAAGCTATAGCTTTTCTAGTGACCAAAAGTTCTGCTTGATGTCCACAATAGCGGTTCACACTGCAAAAATGAGAATCAAAGTGTTTTTAAGCCATTGCTCTGTCCCTTCTATCTGGGGGCGCATTTGCCAATAGTGCATCATTCATTCCAGTGGGACATGTCAGGTCCATGGTGGTGATACCAGTCATTCATCCCTTTGGACAAGTGGGTGTATAACATATTTCCTGTCATGGTGGCCACTGGGTCGAAAGAACAGAGGGGTTTCTAGCAATGGGTAGCTCTGGGATTTCTTGCAGCTGAGCCTTAAAGGAAAAGTCTGGACTTTTCCTCAGATCCTAGACAGACGAGAGAGGGCACAAGGTAAACCGCTTACTTCACTGCCAGTCCTGTGCCACAGATCATCCTCTGCAGCACATGTTTGTTTAGGCAGGATTTGTGCTTCCTGGTTCCAGCTAGGGTGTGGGTCTGGTTGTGTACGGTCTGCTCCTATTGAAAATTATGGGCGTCTCCCTACACTGGGAACTGACCTTTTTTTTTTTCAATCGGAGGTGGCTGTAATACCCACCCAACAGCCATTTACAGGAAGTGCAGCTCCAGGCTTCACATCCCGGGGCTGCAGTAAGACAAGTAAACTCTTTTTCTCTGTGCAATGCAACACAATATTTAGCTGTGCAATTGTTTTAATCATTTTCCCAGCTAATTATGATGCTGAATTGCACCAAGGGAAAACTCAAGAGAAAGAGTGTTTACATCACAAAATAATATGATGCTAAATCAACACAATCATCTATTGTGTTAATCTGCTGTGTTTGTCTTTATTCAGTGTATATACTGCTGTGCTGTATTTTACATGTCTTCATGCTGAATGTTTTAATTAATTTGATTGTGCTAACCAGGACTGTCTTAGAAGCAGTATGCTTTTAAAACATGTATGTGATGTATTTAAAAATATTTATCTTTTTTTTTGTATATTAATTCAAGTTATCAGTGATGACCACCATAAGTTTGTTTTGTAGCCTAATAAAGTTTTGTCTTTCTACAGAGAGCGAGAACAGGAGATCTATGGACCAAAAAAAAGAGGTCCAAAGCCAAAAACATTTCTTTTAAAGGTAACCATTTCTTCACTACTTGCCTCTCTGGTACATATTGTTATCTTGGCGGTGGGCGGACCATGGCTACCTACCCAATGCCCTTGTCTACTTTCTTTGGGCCCTCTCTGGCACCCCAGTTTACAGTTGCTGTTTTTTACGCCAGTCCTAGCTGATGGATTGTGAAATGCACACATTTGAGAGTCTTCAATGCCTCTAGAGTTCAGGTCTACCACAGATACTATTTTATTTTTTACTAATTATTTCCGAAGACCTTGGTATCAATGTATTTTGTTTCATACATGATGCAATGCACTTGATTCAATAGGCATCCTGTGGAGCTTTAGGACTTGATTCTGATACTTTAGCATTGACTAGCCGTTCTAGATGCGTTGCCCTCTTGATTGCAGACGTGTCTTTGCTTAAAGTTTCCGATTTGGCTGCTAGCACTCTTTGTGGATTCAGCCTACACAGTCTTCTATAAACCAGAGGTTGAACTAACGCATATTTATGTGTAAAATACACGCTGTAATACGCATCCTCTTGCAGAATCTGGATCTATTCTTATATCTAGAGGCAAGGTGTAACTGGACCATGTCAGACCATATATAGACTTCTACTAAATGTCTATATATATTCAGACATCATGTTCTATGAACTTTCCAGTGTCACCCCACTTCCACACAGATGACTCTGTATCTTTGTGCTCACAGGTTGTATATGCAGAAAAGGGGTGTTGCTGCAAAGCTCTAAGAATGCTGGCGAGGTCTGTATATGGTCCAACTGGCAGGGCATCCCATATAGGGCCCCAGGTGAGCAGACCAAAACCCTGGATAGGGCAAATCCCAGGTTTTTGGTCCACTTGAAGCAGATGCAGCTCCTCACAGCCAACAATACCAGCAATGTACCTCTATATTGTTTAAGTCCCGCAAATTGTGTTCTCCTCCGTGACTGGAAATACTCTTCCAAGATGCTAAGAGAAGTATTTCTACTCTTCGAGGAAAAGTCTAGTATGACCTCTGGGAATGACAGATTACCAGTTAAGTAGCTGGGTTTCTTTATACACATGGTATCTGTTTATGTTTTCAGAAAGATATTTTTTAGAACTTATTTATTCCGTTGTTAACTTTGTTAACAGGCAAGAGCCGAGGCCGAAGCACTTCGTGTGAATGACATCCACTATAGTGTGAAACCAGGCTCCAGCATGTCTGCTAAATTGCACTCTAGTGCTGCTGTGCATCGGCTGAAAAAGGACATTCGACGCTGTCATAGTATGTCCCGCCGCCCACTTCCTCGTCCAGACCCTTCTGCTCCTTCTGGAACTAGCTCTGGTCTCCGTCCTCCTGTGACACCATTTTCAGAAACCGTGCGAATCATCAATCGTAAGGCCAAACCAAGAGAGCCAAAGCGTAATCGCATCATCCTTAATCTAAAGGTGATTGACAAGGCAGCAAAGCAACCACTTGGGCGTCCCAAAATTCCATCACGAAACCGGGTTATTGGTAAAAGTAAAAAGTACAGTGAAAGCATGCTGCGCAATCAGATTCGTCACCTAAAGTATGGATCTTTTTCACTGTATAACAAGCCAACTCTCCAAAGCCCAGATGAGGAAAAAGCAGATAAAGAAAGCCCCCACCAGGGTATAGGAGATGAAAGCTCCAATACATCTGGATGCCCCTCTCCAGCTCCATCAGATGATCGTCCTCCTAAACTGCTGCCTGAGACACTTAGCCCTGCTGTTCCTGACTGGAGAGAGTCTGAGGCCCTTGATCTTTCTATTCCACCAGAATCCTCTGCAAGCAAACGTGGGCAAGGTGAGCCAGAGGAATCTGAACATGAAGAAGAGGCTGGAGATTGGCGTCCAGACATGTCACCATGTTCCAATGTGGTTGTGACAGATGTAACCAGTAACCTGCTGACCGTCACCATAAAAGAATTTTGCAATGCACAAGACTTCGAAAAAGTAGCTGCTGCTGGAAAATAAGGCGTGGATAAGGCAAGAATTTAGAAAATTTGTACAAGATGTACAAGACTTCGAAAGGTTCCTTCACTCTAAAGCTTGTGATACACCATTCTTTGATATGTAGGCACATATTTGAGAATCAAATCTAAGATGGCATCTTTCATTTCCTTTTGTGACAAGTCTAAATGTAGAATGAATTAGCACTTGACCCCAAAATGATGTTCTGCATTTGTATTTTTATAGTGCATATAGATGGTATAGCTTGCCATGGTAACAATCACGCAATCATGCATGTGCTCATATAGATATGTACATACAGTGATACATATTTGTTAAAATATATTGACCATTGCTTTATAGATGGTAACTGCAAAATTGTTGGCCTGACGTAATTAGAGCATGTGCATATTCTTTTGGTTGGAATATATTGATATATTTATGCACTGTGTGAAATTATATTTCAGCACGCTACACGGCGAGTCTACTACATTTTTGTGGCAGTGGTGGTGGAAATGAAAACCTCGCCTTTGCTGTTTTATCACCTCCCCCCTTCTTACCCGTTGTAAATTCTGTGCTTACATCAGCATGTTTTACCCTATGGGCAACTTACCATAGTAGTTTTTCCCAAATGAAAATAAGTATCTTTAAATTTGGGAAACCATAACAATGCATTGTTATGACACATTCTGATTGACAGACAGCGCTCAGTGTCACACCCTTTGCCAAGCCAGTCTATTCTCACAAATACATTATTATTTATGGTACTGTATCCTAAATAACAATCCTAGGTTGTTTTGTACTATTTATTAAGATGCTTATTTTTATATATATATATACTGTTGACTGATGGAGACAAGCTTTAGAGTGATTGCACCTTTGAATGTACAATGGACATAAAAAGTCTTCACACTCCTGTTACCATGCCAGGTTTTTGTAATCAGACCAAGAATAATTTCAGATCGTTTTCACCTGTAATTGGTAAAATTTTCTTGAGAAACATGTTGATTATTCAACATTCTTTTAAATGTAATTAGCTAACTCTGAGCACCTCCACCTCCTTTAGTTTTTTAATTGAATTGTACAGATTAGACTGTAAGGGTGGAAGAAATTATTTTTACTTGATTTGTTTTATATGACAAAAACCTGCCATTTTACCTGGGTGTGTAGAATTTTTTATCCACTGTAGATAAGCTAACAAAGGACCCGGGGAAATCTCTACAGTGAATTTAATGTCTATGGCGTTCTATGATATTCTGGTGCTAACACCTATTTATATATTTTCTTTTATATAGATAAGAGATAAATTGGGAGGGTAAAGTTGATATCTTATTAGAAATCTTCCTCTAGCCGCGTAGCTGACATTGTTCCAAAATGGTTTCTAAAATTTGAGCAATAGGAAATGAAAAAACACCTGGTGCTAACCTTCTGGTATATATATTTTTGCATTTATGGACATTAAAATGGAATTGATTTCAACTTTGTTTTTGCCATGTAAGCTTAGAGTGATGGTATTTAATATACTTCTACATGTGCAACGTGGATAACAGATCTTGATATCTATAATGGATCAATTTTCAAAGAGGAACTACGCCCCAAACCGTAGGTTTTTTGGTGCTAAAAGCTAACTGCCTGTTTTATTATGTGTTTATATTTTCTATGGGATTTGAAGGAATAAAGGGGTTTGACAATACTGGTAGCTAAGCTACGTGGCACAGCAATTTGCTTTTTAAATTGAATATCTAAATATTGTAAAGGATTCATAATTCATTTCCTGGTGCACTTTCTTTGGGGTACAGAACGAACAGTGTTGAATAGAACTTGTGATATATTTTTTTCTATTCTGATGACCTTCGCTTACTCCTTATACTTTGAAGTTAGCCCCAGAAACTCATTTTTTTTCTTTCTGTTTTTACTAGAAACATTTTAAGTTTTGCTGCATACATCATTTGACAGTCATTTATTTCACAGTTACAACTCAGCAAGGAAATAATGTGTAACGGCAAAAAAATCGCACGTTTTATAATATATTTCTATTCTCAACATGAAGACCTCATTGCCTTTTTCAGCAACATGTGTATCCTTGCTGCTTTTCTGTTCATAATGTCTTATTGGATCTTGCACTTAAATTTTCTGTCCGCTGCAAAAATATTTTTGTCTGGCCCACTTTTCTTCAATGGAGAGCGTAGTTGCTTAATAAGAAAAAAAGCGTGCACTTTCATAGGTAGAATATATGTTTTAATGTGTACACATGGATTTCAAAATTGCACAAATAAAACCGAAGATCTAGTATGAAATATGCACTTGTGCATGGGACACTTTCCTTCTATTAAAAGATCAGAGCATTGGCATTTCTATCTGTTAAACTTGAATAGAGTTTATTTCTTAGTCTGTTAATAAAACTGCTAGCTTCAGAGACTGTCTGAAGGGAGGAATGCTACTCCTAGCATTTTTATTTAAACCTGGTTAATGTTTGAGCTAACCAGTAAGTGGGAACTTTTAAGAATATAAGGATAGCCAATGACTAAAAGGCAGTGGCTGCACCTTTGGCTAGTGGTTACCAAAAATAAAAAAACAATTGAGTAACTTTGATCAGCAGCTAACTTGCAGTGTGCTTCTAAGGCTAGTGAGGTCAAGTTAGTTGCACGCTACATGAATCAAAGTATAAAAAAATTAATTGAACAACTAAATTAACTAAAATAAAAGCCAGAAAATAAAGATACTTGAATTCTTATTTAGCAGCAAAGCAGCAAAGCTTTTGTTTTTAATTCCGAATATCTTAAAGGGCAACTATTGTTAGCACAGAATTTTTTAAAATGTATTTACAACTTTACTAGACTTAAGTAAACCTATTAATAGTGTGGCATTGGCTGTCTAAATAAAGCTATGGCAACCCCCCCCCCCCCCCCCCCCCCCCGGCCAAAGATAGAGAGTTAAACAAACTTTGAATTTGTCCTGGCTGAAGAACTAAGCCCTGCTTTAGATTTTGGTGGGAGAAATAGTGTGTATATTAGAAGATCAGAAATGAGAACTGTCTTGCCATTTAGCACATTCTCTACTTTTTATTTTGAAGCAAACCGCTTTCCAATAATTAGAAAGGGTATTGCAATTTACAATAAAGTTTAAACTTTGCGGCTCTTTGAAATAGTTTGCAATAGCTAAACATGTAGATACATTATGTTAACACTAGTTTCCCTTTAAGTAATGCTTTTTAGCCATAAATTGTTTTATTCCCTGTTTTTTTTTCGTGATTTTAATGCTAAGTAAAATTATGCTTAAAAGCATATATTTTGTTTATTAAAGATTACTTTTGTCCGGTGCATAGTTTAGTATGACTGACTGTTTTGTGCTTAGATGATTGATAATATCTAGTTTTTATATCTATAAGCAAACCCAATGAAAAGGGAAACTGGCTTGATCTTGAAGAGGGCCTGGGATGGCTGCAATCATAGTTGTGGTAGCAGTCTTTCTTAGTAGACTGTGTCCAGTTCGCTAGGATTTAGTCTATTAGGAAAGTGATTAGCTTTTGGATTTCAGCAGCCATTGTGTTGGCTTCTGCATACTAGTTAAGATATCATTTGTGCAAGACGTCAATGATGGCAATGATTTTGGTTTAAAAAATGCAAGTATTTACTATTTAGACTCCATGCACATCAGTGCAGATATTTTCCTACTGCATGGCACGGCCTGCTTCCAGAAGTCCTTACGTATGGGTTATTCCGCCACAAGGTGGCGCAGTGTACTGCAGAAGAGTTGTGGCTCCTCCCGGTACCATATAAAAACTGAATCACCATAGACTTATCCAGTGTTCTCTCTGCAGTGATTATGCGAAGTTAGAAAATGGCTCTTTCTATTTTGCAGGTGAGCGGGGCAACCAAGCCTGCGGCTCTGCATGGCTATTTCCACCCGTTTCCGGACCCTCTGTGCCTCCCAGCCTCGGCTGACGGATCGGGTGAAGGTAGAGGAGCACCAGGGTCAGGTGCTCAAGGAGCGCTGCTCCAAGCCGCAGACCCTGTACCACAAAGGGTAGCCGGCCAAAGGCTTTATGGTGAGCCTACTAGGGATGCAGAGTTCCTGTCCTAGCTTCTGAGGGGGTGAGTGTTTTGGGGACTATGTGACTTGTACTGGTGTTTTGGGGTCCCCACCATCCCTGGCCTGGGCTCTTGCCGCTGCCTGTTCGCTCTCCTCCCCCCCTCCCCGACGTGTGTTCGGGGGGAGGGCGGGTGGTAGCGGCGAGTGCTTTTAACTGTTTTTTATTCTGTTTTTTTAACTGTTTTCGCCGCTATAACTGTGAGGCGTTTTTTGCTGTGTGATGATGCCAGAGCGGTCACGTGAGTGCCATTTTCGCGCTCTTCGGGGGGGCGGGGCCGGAGGATGACGTGTATCGCGTCGTCCTCCCATGGCCCGCCCCTCAAGGTTCCTCTGCCGGCGCCATTTTGCTTCTGCTGCGCGTCTGGGGCCCTTCTTCCTCCCGGAGCTGCGGCGGTGATTTGGCTGTTGTCGCTTCCTCCTGTGGTCTGGTGGCTGGGTTGTGGTTTCTCCCGGTCCTACCCCTTACCTTCCCTCATCCTCGGGAAAGAGGGATGGCACGGGAGCCAGGTGCCGCTTCTTGCCAGAGGCCTTACGTTGAACAGGCCTGGCAAGCTGCCTTTCAATGCTGGCCACACGCAGTGCCAGATCAGACTGTGACCCCCCGCTAGTATCCCCCTTTACCCCCTAGAGGAGGGGGAACTCTTCCAGGACTCTTGACTCCTCTGGGGACCCTGGGTCTGCGTCTGGGGAGGACTCATGGTTCCCTGAGGACACTGATAGTCTGTTGGCTCACATTTTTGAAATCTTGCACATTGTCCCCCCTGAGGGGGTGAGCTCTTTCGTCCTGATAAACAGCGTCTGGAGTTCCCTGAGCAGAGCCATTTCACTAATATGGTGCTCAAGGAGTGGGAACATCCTAGTAGATTGCCCGCGGTGCCCAAGGGGTTGGATAAGAGGTACCCCTTTCCTGCCGACCTGTTCAAGCGATGGTCTTGTCCCCCTGAGGTGGACGCTCCCGTTCTATGGCTGTCCAACACTTCGGTCATGCCTTCCCCTGACACTACTACACTGCGGGACAACGAGGACCGGTCTGCACTGCTGCCATTACAGCTATTGCCCTTAAGAAGCAGCTCAAGCGTCTCCTTGATGGCTCAATGGCTGGTAGCAGGGGGGAGGATTATAGGTCCCTTTTGCTTTGCTCTGATTTTGTTGCCTTTGTCCTTACTGCCATGGATGATGTGGTACGGCTGAGTGGTAGGGCCTCTGCCCTTTTGGCGTAGGAGACAGCCTCGGCCTTTACGGGGGCCCTCCCCTCCTTTCGTGCTCCCAGAGGAGGTCGTGGCGCCCTCTTTTCGGGTACCTGCAGGGATCCTTGGGGCCATGGCAGACCACGCGGTCGTCCTGGTCTCTCATGGGGTTCCAAGCCCAAACCTTCTCCCAAGCCCCCTCAAGCATGAGGAGGCGCCCTCACCCATCCGGGTGGGGGGACGGCTTCGGCTCTTAGCTCACGTCTGGAGGCTCGCGTCTCAGACCGGTGGATTCAGGAGGTGGTGTCCTCCGGTTACAAGATAGAGTTTGCAGCCTGGCCGCCTCCAAGATTCATCAGATCCCAGATGCCTCAAAACCCTCTGTCAGCTCAAGGTTTGCGCCTTGCGGTTCAACGTCTGTTGGAGTCAGGAGTCATTTGCCTGGTGCCTTCCCAGGAACAGGGTCGAGGATTCTACTCCAATCTGTTCACGGTCCCCAAAAAAGACTTGTCCCTGAGGCCCATCCTGGACTTGAAGGGTCTCAACAAGTTTTGTCAGGTTCAAGCACTTTCGCATGGAGACTCTACGCTCGGCTGTCAGTACCCTTCGCCGGGCGACTTCATGACATCCGTGGATGTCTACCTTCACGTGCCAATTTTTCCAGGTCATCAGAGATTTCTCAGGTTCGCTCTAGAGGATCAGCATTACCAGTTTGTGGCTTTACCGTTCGGTATCGCCTCGGGTGTTTACCAAGATGCTGGCGGGCATGATGGCTCTGCTGCGGAATCGGGGCATTCGCATCCTCCCTTACCTGGACGACATTCTGATCGCGGCTCAGTCTCTTCATCAGGCCGAGAAGGATACTCTGGTGGTGACCTCCACTCTCGAGTCCTTCGGCTGGGTGATCTACTATCCCAAGTCTTCACTGTCTCCGTCTTTGGTGAGGTCCTTTCTGGGCATGACCCTGGATACTTCTCAGGTCAAGGTATTCCTGCCTCAGCAGAAAGTGGGGGGCCTTCAGAAGCAGGCACGGACTCTGCTCTTGTGTCCCCATCCTTCCATCCGGCAAGGGATGCAGTTAGTGGGTCTGATGGTGTCTTGCTTCGAGGCGGTCCCCTTTGCTCAGTTTCACGAGACCTCTTCAGTTGCACCTCTTGTCAGTTTGGGATCGGGACCCTGTGTCCCTGGATCAGGAATTTGTTTTGTCCCCCCTGGCCAGACAGTCCCTCTCGTGGTGGCTGGACTCAGGGAACCTTCTAGTGGGCAGGACCTTTCTGGCCCCATGCTGGGAGACTGTCACCACGGATGCCAGTCTGACCGGTTGGGGGGGGGGCTTTTGGAAGTCTCTGAAGTTCCAGGAACTGAGGGCGATCAGGTTGGTTCTTCCTCAGCTGACCGCACACCTTCGGGGTCGGGCTAATCAGATCCATTCGGACAACCAGACGGTGGTTGCCTACATCAATCATCAGGGAGGGACTCGGAGCAAGGGAGCCCTCAAGGAAGTGTCCCTGATACTGTCTTGGGCGGAAGAGAATGTCCCTTGCATTTCGGCAGTTTACATTCCGGGGGTGGAGAACCAGGAGGCTCCCTGAGCAGGGGGACGTCTCGGCTGGGGGAATGGTCCCTCAGCATCAAGGTATTTCACTCCCTGTGTCACCACTGGGGTCAGCCGGATGTGGACCTGTTTGCGTCCCGCCACAATCACAAGCTTCCCAGGTTTGTCTCCCTGTCACAGGATCCTCTGGCCTTCGCCACAGATGCGCTACTTCAGGCGGTAGTGGTTTGAACTGCCTGTTGTTACTCTTTGGGGATCCCACCCTACCTTACGGACACTGCTGTTGGACATCCCATACGTAAGGACTTCTGGAAGCAGGCCGTGCCATGCAATAGGAAAAAGACAATTCTGTGAGTACTCACCTTTAGAATTGCTTTTACTATGCATGGCACGGCCTGCTTCACCCCACCTTTGTTATTGTTATTCTTGGTTGCCTCTTTATGGTGATTGTTCCAAGTTAGTTAGGGCTTGTTACCTTTTTTACTTTTATTATCTCCCGGTTTCTTGAATAACTGCTTGTCAATACTGGATAAGTCTATGGTGATTCCGTTTTTATATGGTACCGGGAGGAACCACAACTCTTCTGCTGTACACTGCGCCACCTTGTGGCGGAATAACCCATACATAAGGACTTCTGGAAGCAGGCCGTGCCATGCATAGTAAAAGCAATTCTACAGGTGAGTACTCACAGAATTGTCTTTTTTAAAGGAAGCTGTGACACCCCCATAATTGCTGTAATTTCTCTTTTTGCTGGCCTGACATGTAGCTAAGGACCTATTTATTGAACTTGTATTAGGACACTGTGCCCAGTCCCATGTACTGGCAAAGCAATCTGCCGTTTGATGCACAGAAGTTTAAACTTTGTTACGCAAACATTCGTGCAGCTGGTGCTTATCGCTTGAACTGTAGTGGCCTTTTTTTATTGTGTTAGAATATGTAATTTCTCGTTTTAGAAGCACTGTGAAATATTAATTTGCTTCATACTGGTGCTTAATAAACTTTTTATAAGCTATAAAAGAGTATTACTGACGTGAAAAACATGGCTGCTTTTATGTTTGTTGCTACAATGTAACAGTTATTTACACGTGTAAAACACATAAGAGTAGCACGGGTCTAAAACTTTTAGCACCATGTGCTTTTATGTATTTACACATGTGCATTCATATTTAAACATTCTACTGAATAATAAATAAAAGATTTAATAAATTACATCACAAACTCTGCCCCCATGTAAAAGTATGATGTTTTAGTTCGGTTGCTTATCGGTTGTGTTAAAGCATTTTTAGTCAACATCTTCAGGGGAAAACAGATTCTATTCATTAAAGCGCACAGAAAGACTTAGTCGCCTTCATGCTACAGGTCTGGATGTTCATTAAACTCATTACTTAGACCAATCAGAACCTGCAGACTTTTGAACGGTGATGGATGTCACCTTCCGCCCACCTGCATTGACCTGGCCTGAGTGAAACTGGTCAGAGCAGGATTCGGATCGAGCACCCAGGAGGATTGTGGTAGCAACACACCTTTTCGGGTGCAGCAAAATAGTGGTGGAGGCAGTGGATTTCCCAGAACCAGTAAACAGGTAAGTGGACCCGGATCATTGATAAGCATGCAATGATTTTCATGCTTATTAATATTTTTACATTTTAGGTGTAGTGTTAGCTGTTCTTAATGGTCACTAGACTTTAGGACTGCTTCTAAAGTGAAACTCTGGTCTCCCAGACACAGACTTGCCAAAGACCCCCAACCAGAGTTCGATTTGGCAGCTAAAAATAAAAAATGAGACTCACAAGACACATCTCATCGTGGTAAGTGGCTGCCAATCATTTCAGTCTTCATGTGATGGCTTTCGAAAGTAAGGAACTGCCACTTGGGTAGGGGGCCTTCGGTAATCCTGTGGATGAGAGGCTGGATATCCACTTTAAAGACATGTCACCAGGGATGGTGGATGTGACCGGCGCCCTACTTCCTGCTTACATGCTTTTTTATAGTTGGGATTTGAGGAATCTGAAATATAGGAGATAAAGTGTAGTTTAAGAATGCAAGCAGACTTGTAGCCAAGAAAAGACCTGTATACCTCCCCCCCCCCCCCCCCCTCGGCACTCAGTCTGGTAATTATCCCTGAAAATACCCAAAACTGGGCATCTGGGCATTACTATTAGCTCCTTTGCACTCCCACAACTTTCCAGGGGTTAATCAGCGGATGAGCTTGATGCTTGGGTCCCTAAGGCTATTTATTAGGTCTCCACTTTAAGGGTTTAAATGTGCAATTTGTGACCAGGTTTTGGTACAATTTGCCCAGTCCAGTCTAAAATGTGGGTGCAGTGTTGGTGGTAATTGATGAAGGAAAATACGATCAAGCTTTTCTGCATTGTTCCTGAAGATGCATAGTTTGTTTAACATATATATGCTTTTTTTAAAGTTAAGAAAATGTGTACAGTAAAAAACGATCTGTCTAAACAAGCTTGTGTAATATAAAGCCTATTGGCTGTTTTTTTTTTTGCAATTTGTGAGTCATAAGCTAATAGTTTCTATCAAACCATTTTCTTTACCTCTAGCTGTAGATGGCCAGATGTATTGCTCACTGCAAAAGTAAAAAGCAATGCATTTTGGATCCTTCCATTAACAGTTTAATAGGTCTGCATCACACCCTGCTTGTCGAAGTGTTTATTCCTTTACACCTCTTCCGATATGGACACATTTTCATCTGTTACATGTACTGTATTTGAAAGATTAGTAAATAGTTTTGTATATAATTGCATATGCTTTATTATTTTGATTCCTTGATATTCAGTGTAATAATTTTTTGACTTTTGATGGTACCAGATCTATTAATCGGCACGCAGACAATGAATATAGCAAATAGTGTAATGTGATGTCATTGTTGCTTTACATTTTGGAAAAATCCATCTCCCTAAAACAGAAGTTCTAAAGTTAGGCGCTAAAGTAGAAAACTTTGATCAGATGAGAATGAAGGATCCCTCCTTTAAAATAAAAGAAAATGTATTTTGTCATTCCTGTTAATATAAATATATACATCAATTTAGTTTTATTGCATGGATTGGGTGGGTTTGTCTTTTTTCATTGTATGTGTTAAACTGAAATCAAATAGTGTGTCGAAAAATTGGTGCCTAGCTGGCGATAATAGTCTTGTGGGTTTGATATTGGCAGGCCAAGCCTGTCTGTGTATTACTGCTCTGTTTTCTGGATTTTATATATCTGTTATTCTGCATATATAAATATATATATAAAATATATATCTATACATTATCTGCTGCACTCAGTGTTTTACTGGATTTCAGGATAAACCATATAAATAAAATTACATTCCAAAAGGTTGTCCTTTTATTGTTTCTATTCGATTTTATAAATATAGTAACATTACATCCCAGTAGACTACAGGAAATACTATTTTTGTACTTGCCTTGTAAAATGACACCAGATAGATTAATCTAGTAGCCGTAAGGCAAGTCGTTGTGGCTCCTCCCCGATACAGGTATAAGACCCAGCCAGGCTGTATGCTTCCCATTGCAAAACTGTACGAAAGACTGGGTCTCTGGGAAGAATGGCGACAAAATATAAAATAAATTTGTAAAAGGCCGGACGATTTTAATGACCTAAGACAGACTTTGTCAAAATGCAATGGAAATGGGCACAGTTGAAAACCCTTGGGCTGTTGCAGTGTCCCTATATGGACAACTAAGGGAAAACCATTTTACAAGGTGGCTACAAAAATTGTATTTTACCTGTCAAGCTGTCCATACAGGGACACTGGAATTCATAACTGATGGGATATTCAAAGCAGTGCCCATAAGGGAGGGAACACTCCACAGTGTAAGCTCATTTAAAAAACAATAAAATCATGACTGAGAGATCAGACCCAGTAGGAAACTGAACCACAGCTTGAAGAATTTTCCTTACGCTCCATGACATCACGAGAGAGAGGACCTGCCCTGTGGATCATGGGATAGGAAATTAGCAGGAGTAAATTTAAACTCCGCCCTAGTGGATCCACAGGGATGGGATGCTTTGGAGTGCAAGGCACGCTCAGGGGAAAAAAGTCACCCCACTTTGGATGGAACCTGCATGGGGGCACCAGTTCCATTCCATGTGATTCTGGGCCCCTCCCGGGGCTGACCCTGGGGGCATGGCGGTGACTTTGATGGCTCACCCCTGAAGGCTTACCACCGAGGCCATGTTGGATGATCGCGGGGAGGGGCCACTATCTTGTTACACCTTGGGTTTAGGTGCTGCTCCACCATCTTTGCACACCTAGTGTGCAGCAATGGTAGCTGCGCCAAACTGCTAGACCTGTGGTGCATAAGATTTGGGCTGCGGCAGTGTACAGTAGCGCTTTTTAGCAGGGGCACGCAGTAATTTAAATTTTTGAGTGTAGGGAGACACTGGTGTCATTGAAGCGCCCATAAATCCTCTTTGGGGAATTCTTAGATGTGCAGTCCGCATGTAGGAAGAGATTCTACAGGTGAGTACTCACAGAATTGTATTGTTGGAATCTGAGGAAGATTCAGACGCCGAAGGGGCATCTCAGGAGGATGAAGCCTCAGAGGGCGCATCTAAGCCTGCAAAAAAGTGAAAATATTTATTTGCCGTAGAAGAAACGGAGCAACTCAGAGCAAACACAGAGCAGTGTTTAGAAGAACCTCGATGAAAAACCTTTACACTGTATAAATCTATAAAAGCCATCATTCTAAAAGAATGGAAGTATACTGATAAAAATATCTTTCCCATATCTTTTAAGCAGAGGTTCCCCTTCAAAGAAGAAGATTCTAAACATAGGGACAGAGCCCCTAAGGTAGATGCTGCAGTCGCCAAAATTGTTAGAAGATCCGATATATCCTTCAAAGATGTGGCTACCTTCAAAGACCATATGTATAAAAAGGTTGAGGCATTAAACAATGTTGGGAAACCTCTTCCATTAATATTAAAACAAGAATAGCCAAAGTTGCTCTTGCTAGATCCCTTAGACACTGGCTAACTCAGTTGAATTACTTAATCTCTAAGGGGGCTCCAGTAGAAGAGATTACAACGTTTACAACCCTCATTTAGAAGGCCACAGGTTATATTGCAGATGCAGCTGCAGAAGAAGGAAGCACTTCAGCAAAGGCGGCAGCTCTTTCTAATGCTGCCAGACGAGTCTTATGGCTAAAGTCCTGGTCAGGGGACAGTTTTGTGTAAAAAAATATGCGTTCTTCCAACTGATGGCTATAATTTGTTCGGGCCACAACTAGAAGACATTTTGGAAAAAGCTGCAGATAGAAAGGGGTTCCCCATTAAGAAGGAATTCAGACCAAAGAGGTATTTGCGTTCCCAAAAGTCCCAAGCCAATCCCAAGTCAAATCAGTCCTGGAAGTTTTAAAGGGATAGATCCAGGTGTTTCATGTTTAATCCTGGCAGTAAATGTAGGCAAGGAGGCCCAACAAAGCAGGTAATTGAAGCTTCAGGTTGGGGGAAGATGGACAATATTTGCAGATCCCTGGGAAAGGATTTTGGTATGTCTCTGATTAATAAAGTTAATTACCCAGAGTAATCAGAGTTCCTGAGGATGGCTCCAAACAGATTTATAGTCACTCTCAGGCATTGTCCCCCCCAAACTACAGTCTGCCTTTCAGGGCTCAGTCAGATCTCTGGTGGAACAGACCGCATCTTTATTCCTGTGTTGGAACAGTTTTCCTGGTTTTCAAGCCAAATATGAAAAGAAAGATTATCATAAATCTGAAGCCATTGAACGAATATATGATTTATCAGCAGTTCAAAATGTCAATTGCCTCCATAATCCCTTTTCTAAAAAAGAACAACTTCATGGTTACACTGGACCTAAAGGATGCTTATTATCACATCCCCATATTTCAAAGACATCAGGCATTCCTGAGGATAGCAGTGTTCATGAACCTTACCATTCAATACTTTCAGTTTTACATTTCAGCATTTCATCAGCACCAAAAATATTCCCAAAGGTGATGGTGGAAGTGATGGCACATTTCAGAAAAGAGGACATCATCATAGTGCCCTACCTGGATGACGTGCTGATATCAGCAGATTCCTCAGACAATCTACACAAACAACGGAAATATGTATGTGATAAATTTCAAAAACTAGGCTGGGTCATTAATTGGAATAAGTCCAACCTAAGCCCTAATTCTAAGCAATTCCTTGGGGTTGTTCTGTACTCTTCAGCACAAATTACCTTCTTACCAGTTGAGAAACAACTTAGCATTGTCAATGCTTGCGCAAAACAGTCTAGTATGCACCATCGGGGAAGCTAGGTCTACCTTAGGGTTAATAACTATGGCCATTCCAGCGGTTCACTGGGCTCAAGACAGATTTAGAGTTTTTCAATCCTGCAGCCTCCGTAAATCGAACAGAAGCAAAGATACCATTGATAACTATCTATCTCCCTTCACAGCTTCTGACAAGCTTCTCCTGGTGGATGGATATGGGGAATCTTGGCAGAGGAGTACACTGAACCCTGGAACCTTGAGTAGCAGTCACTACAGACACAAGCCTTCAAGGATGGGGAGCCATGATAGGAGACCTAGCAGTTCAGATAATCTTGTTGGAGACCAAGAAACACCAGTCATCAAAATACCGGGAATTGAAAGTAGTTTTGTTGACACAGACGCTGACTGACATGTGGTGGTCTTTTCAAATAAGACAACCACGGTAGTCCATATAAACAGACAAGGCGGTGCAAGAATCTCCTTGCTATTAAAACAGACGATGGAACTCTTTGGGTGGACCGAAACAAATCTTCTTTCCCTCAAAGTCACAGCTTGGATGCGTCTGAATGGAGACTGAATCCAGATGTGTTTCATACCGTAATTCAGATAGGGGGCAGACCTCAGATAATCTATCTGAGGTCTGTCCCCTATCTGAATTAGGGTCTGAAACACATCTGGATTTAGTCTCCATGCAAGAGGTCAAATGCACAGCTACCACAATTTTTTTAATTTAAGCCAAGGGACAAACCTGGGGAGTTAGGCCCTCTGTCTCAAAACTGGATGAGCATAGGTCTAATATACATGTTTCTGCCTCTGTCTCTGATCTCCCATGTCCTAAGGAAAATTTGCCAAGAACAAGCCGAGGTAATTCTGCTAGCACCAGACAGGGTGTGGTACTTGCTACTAAAGATTATGCAGGTAGGCTAACCCTAGACACTTCCAGTATGGACTGATCCTCTGTCTCGGGGCACAGTGTCTCATCCCCATTTGTTGAATCTCAAATTGGCAGCTTGGCGTTTGAGAGGAGAGCCAGTGATCGTAACACTATTAAGATCTAAAGAACAATTTACACTTAACAGCTGCCTGAAGGTTTGGAAGAGGGTTTCTTTCTTTTGTGGCACCTCTTAGATCCTCTTCAAAATAATCCTCCCTATTGCTCAGTCAGAGTAGATAGGATTGTTTTCACATTGGACCCTCAATTTCTTCCAAAAGTAAGTTCAAGAGCAAACTGACAACAGGAAATCATTCTACCTTCCTTCACTAAAGATACTTCTTTACATGAGGCTTCCCTGGATGTCTGGAACTGTGTCATTCAGTATCTAGAAAGAACAAAGGATTTCAGGCAAGACAAGAATCTGTCAGGGAAGAATAAGAGGAGAAAGGTAACAAAACCAACTACTGCAAGATGGTTACGGTAAGTTATTGCTTGGTCCTATCAAGATGACGAGCAGTTCTCACCGGCTATAATAAGAGCGCACTCGACTAGGGCCCTTTCTACCTCTTGAGCCAAAGCTTCCTTAGTTCCAATAGATCAGATCTGTAAAGCTGCTACTTGGTTGAGTATCATGACATTCATCAGGCACTACAGAATCGATAGAGTGAAAACAGAAGACCTAAACATCGGTAGAGAGGTATTAGCTGCGTTAATCCACCCATAAGGTAAAGATATATAATGGCTGCCTTGCATAGTTGGTCCACAGAAGCCTGGTGCCGAAATGACCCAGGATACAGCTCTAGTATAGTGAGCTGTTAGTTGAAATGGGGCTAAATTACTCCTAGCAGAATAGGCCTGAGAAACGGCCTGTTTAATCCAACGGCTAAAAGTGGGCTTGGCGGCCACCAACCCTTTCTTGGGTATTGTATTGCTTTTTTCTGACAGAAGCTGTAGCCTTCAATTAATCTAGTGCATGCACTAAATCTCTGAGGACGTTTATTCAGACTTTTGAAATGGCATGTGTCTGTTGCTTGTGTTCCTTCTGCTGCAGTAGTTTGATACTCTTACAACCTGTGTCTTGCTTTACCAAATCTTCAAGTTGCCCTCCAAAAGGCATCCATCCAAGAAGGGTAGTGATGCAAGAGTCTTTTTTGGCTGTATTATCAGTAGGCCACTGCTTGAGCCATATAGGCAACTGATGCAAGATTTATGGTAAGTAACTTGGTGATATGCTCCATAGCTAAGCCATAAACTTGACCAGTTTGTTCAAGTTTTTCAAGAGCGTTTGTTCCTTGGTGAATCCCTTATGTGTCTTCTGTAGATCCCATGCCTTGCATCCCCCCTTGGCCTGCCAGGCAGAATAGCAGTGGAATAGGTAGGGAATTTCTCCCATTCCTTTATCCTGATAAGATTAAAAAATCACTCTGGTCCTGCTCTCTGGTTTTGATGTGTCAGTGCATAGCTAGTATTGACGCAGTCCATGATGATGGTACAAGCCCTACATGGGCCCTCACCCTGCCTCCAATAAAAAATATGCAACACAAAGTGCTGGGACGCCAAAGTTGTTAGTCCCCGCGTCCATGTCTGAGGCA
Source organism: Gastrophryne carolinensis (assembly GCA_027917425.1). Lineage (NCBI taxonomy): Eukaryota > Metazoa > Chordata > Amphibia > Anura > Microhylidae > Gastrophryne > Gastrophryne carolinensis. The sequence goes on along the minus strand of CM051235.1, from coordinate 336,702,355 downwards.
TGGTGACAAAAATGACTGATCAAAAAAAAAAAAAAAGGTCAATTCACAGCCTCTTTTACCTGCACTTCCACGTGAAAAAGCATATGTTTCCATCCATTTTTGAGTTTCTCGTGCGTTTTTCTCTTAGCACGTGTAACTGTATTGTTTTCACATGTGTAAAAGTCGGGATGAGTGAGGTCTTGTGAGAGAGGGCTATAAAACGGGAAAGTTACGTCTATACTTATGGGCACTTTTTGTTGGTGAGTTTGTGCTTTCATGGTGTGTGAGAAAACGAAATGGAGTCCTTAAGGCATTGGGAGGCTGCCAAATTCTTTTAAATTTAAATTGTAAATATTTTATAATAAAATGTTATCTTTGTCTATTTAACTTTATCCATTTTTTGTTTTTGTGTTTTTTTTTACTTTTATATTTTCTTATAAAAAAAATAAAAAACATTAACTTATAATCAAAATGAATAAAAAATTAAAATACATTATGATCAATAAAAATATATTATGACTTAAAAATTACACAATAAAAAGAGGCTGATTTATAACTAGAGTTACATATTGCAATTTGAGCGTCTATGTAGCGCCCCGAGGGCAAAGCACCCAAGTTGACGCTACATCTAACAACAGGACAACATTCCAGGTAGCGCAATGATTTGATCATAAAATTGCTGAAAAAAAATGCTATTTATACAGAAGCAAAAAAAAAAAGTTAACAAAACAAAACATGACTAAAAAATTACAGATGTAGAAATTAAATAATGGTGTGTTGTATTTCATTTATTATAAACAATTGGCGTAATGTTTCAATTATATCCATGGGGGCACCCCAAATATTCAACTAGGAAGAAGTAGAGGAGAATGCATGGCAAGCATGAAAGTGGCATGAAAGGCAGGCATTAGGAATAAAAATGAAAACTGCATGAAAGTGGTTAAGGTAAGCATTAGGAAGAAGAAGTAAAGAAGAATGCATGGCAAGCATGACATGCTAAGTAGTTTGGAACAGAAGAGACTTGGCACAGCAATATGTAAGTAATGGACTTGAAGGGCCAGGGTATGGGAAACAGTTAAAGAGGTTCGCATATTTGTACAAGCCACCAAAAAAGCCAGTGACTGTGTATACATTTCACAAAAAAAGGAAATATTACAGAATTTAGGGGCTAAATGAAGGGTAAAAACTGTTTTTTTCTGATGGGAACTAGGAGGGTCTCGTTGGAGACTGAAACGGAAATGTCATGGCAATATACGTGAAAAAAACACTAAAAAAACGCTACGAGATGAGAGTTTCACATCAACGTATCTGAGAGCGTTGTCTGTGAAATAGACTTTGTGAGCCGTACTCACAGCGTTCTCGAAGGCTTACACAGCAACAGAAACAGTACGAGACGCTCCAGATGGAGGCTCTGAATCGTCAACATACATATACTGAACGAATGCTATGTGTAATGTTCACACTTAGAGACAAAATGAGATGGAATAAAGAAGGCTCTGAATCAACCTTATTATAATTTACAATTGAATAACACAGGTAAGCCTTAACAAGGGGGCGCAGTACTCACTGAGACTCCATCAGCCCCCCTATATAATAAAAAAAACATGGCCCCTTCTTTAGCCTTAGTACTCCTTAAATAAAAGGGACCTGTAAGCATCTTAGTCCAGCATCCCTGACTTATTAAAAAACAAACAAGAACACAGAGCTAAATGTAAATTAATTAGAGTCCTCTTTAAAGTCCTCAAATTTGTGATTAGAAATCCACCGTGAGTGTCAGCAATCCAATTGTGCAATTCCACCACCGGTTTGGTACTCTTACCAGAAACGATTAAATAACCAGCAGTCACAGCAATCTCGCAGACACTTCAACCAATCAGCTCCACCCGTTGGGGTACGATTCCTCAATATATATTGGTATAACTGGCCAGGTTTCCAAGGCCTCCGCCTTGGAGCGGCCGACGTGCTTCTTCTGGAAGAGGAACTGGCGGTTCAGGTTGCTGACGTCAATCGTATCCAGATCGATCACATGCAGGTTATACCAATATATATTGAGGAATCGTACCCCAACGGGTGGAGCTGATTGGTTGAAGTGTCTGCGAGATTGCTGTGACTGCTGGTTATTTAATCGTTTCTGGTAAGAGTACCAAACCGGTGGTGGAATTGCACAATTGGATTGCTGACACTCATGGTGGATTTCTAATCACAAATTTGAGGACTTTAAAGAGGACTCTAATTAATTTACATTTAGCTCTGTGTTCTTGTTTGTTTTTGTTCTATTTACTTGATGGTGGGATTCAAGTTTAGCACGTTGAGCTGTATTTAAAGTGGACCAACACCCACGGGTGATCGGCCCGGGAATCTATAAGATTCCCGGGCCGATCACCTCCCTCCCCGCGGGACATCCGAGATCGGGATGTCCCACGGGGTGAAACCCCCCCAAACTCCTTACCTTAGTTTCGGCGGCGGCCGGCCGGCGCCGCCTCCCTCGCGCCCCTCTAGTCGTGCGCGCGCCCGCGCTGGCCGTCTGTGAATGGCCGGCGCGGGCACGCGCGCGTCAACAGGGACGCGCGGGAGGCGGCGGCGGAGGAGCCGCTTGTCCGCGGCTTGTCCGTCGCCGCAGACAGAGGTGAGTTCGGGGGGGTTTCACACAGCGGGGCACCCCGATCGGGGGTGCCCCACCGAAGTGGACCAAGACCCAGGATAGTCAAAATCCTGGGTGTTGGTCCACTTTAAGAGTATTATTTTCATGATTGCTTTATTATCATTAATTAGTTTTTGAGCGCGGTATTTATATATATTTTATATATATTTTTGGTTTGATCCCTGACTTATTGCTGCTGGATTAGCAAGGGACAGCCCCGAAAACAGCCCTCGCGTTACCCACGTTACCCCAGTTATTGGCATTGGAATGTTTTGTCCTAATAGGAGCGGCGGATGCAAGGACCTGAACATGACCGAAACACCAACTCTAGCCCACCAAAAGGAAATAAAGTATCTGATCGAAAGACCAAGACTAGAGGTCTAGGGGAGGAGCCACATCCTAATTCCTGCTCTAGCTCAGCCTTCCGGCTACTACATTAACCCATCAGCTATAAATTCAGTTTTTGCCTGACAGGGAAATATAGTATTATTATTCAAATGAGTTTGAGATTTACAGAGAGGCTGAGATTTAATAAGCGGGAGAGCTTTTCTCACCCGGCATACAATAAAGTGGAAAATATACAAATATGTTTGTATTCCCCTATAGGCTGTTATTTGCAAACTTCTTAAATATCTACCCCATTAAAAAGAATTTGCACCCCACCCACCTCTAGAATTTTTTTTTCACTTCATTGTGTGCTGCGTTTTTGGGGCTTTTTTGTAGAAGAAAATTGCCGTTCACTTTCATTGTATACCTTGGGGGTGATAGAACACCAGGAGGTACCGAATGCTATTTTTTTTTCATCTAAAGGGAAACTTTTTTTACCTGGAGATAAATCGGCCCCTTCCTCTCAAAAACTCAGCCTCTCTTGAAAAAAAGCCCCAAATTATTGGAATGACCCCCAGAATGTGAACTAAGGGCAATGATTATAATTGGAAAGTCACATTCTCACATTGTAGTTTCCATCTTCTAAATATCTGAAATCACAATTTTCAAAAGAGGAAAAAGGGTGTAGGTGCAAGATAAACAATAAATTAAGGGGGGTACAGATTTTTAAGGCCCAGGAAATCTTGAATCTAATTCATCTTCATTCTGTAGGAGGAGTCTGATGATATTCAGGTATGCTTGGACATTCCAGGAAAAGGGCTACCTGTGCCTGTATGGCACCCGGTCACACAGGGCGCCATACAAAACTCCCTGTGAGGGGACACCAGCAGCAGGCCCCCTTTTTTTTCATCTCTCACTTGTTTTTTGTATATTACTTTATAATTCTTTTTTACCCTTTTTCTACATTCTACAATTTTCCTTTCTCCTTTTTCCTTTCTTACCATACCTATGACCCTATTAATGTTGTATTTAAACATTCCCTACATTTCTCGTCTGCCTCTCTTTTGCACTTCTTAATACCTTCCCCCCTTTTTTTACCTTCTTCACTTCTTTTCTTTCCAGTTTATCGCTCTTTTTCTTATTTCTTTTTTTCTCTTTCTTTTTTCCTCTTTTATTTCTCCTTTCTCTTTGTTTCTTCCTCTCTCTCTGGCTTTCTCACTATGTTTCTTTCTCTATCTTCTTTTCCTACTTTTTATTTCTGTTTTTTTCTTTCTTTCTTATTGTTTTCCATTTTTTATTTTAGCCCTATTCAACTCTCTAGCTTTCTGTCTCACCCCATGTGGCTCTTTTCACTTTCTTTTTCATTTCCACATTCCCTCAGTCCTCTCTCTACCTTCTCTTCATGTTACATTCCTTTTTCCATCTTTTGATCTTATTTTCTCTTTTCCACGTTCAGTATTTCCTTTTCTGTTCCCTCTGTTTTTCTTGCCCCATCTCTTTGTCTCCCTCTTTTCTGTGTTTCCTCTGTTGCCTTGGGGGGGGGGTGCCATCCGGAAATCTTGCACAGGGTGACACTGTACCTGATTACAGCTTGCCCCATGCTGGTTGTCGGGGGCTTTATCTTTTAGACACCAGCACTTTCCATTCACTGATAAACCCTATTGAATATTATCCTGCTGACTTAATTTTCAGGGTACCCTGATTTAATTCCATAGAGAAAAGCACAGTGCTAATGACTCGTTCTAGCATGGGAGGCACAGCACAGAAAGAGCTCACTTGGGCTTGTTAGAAAATATAAAGACTAGGAGGCCGATTCATTAATAGCGCCAGGTAGCGACAGATGAGCGACTGTAGCAGAATTTTCAGAGCGCCCGCTAGTAGTCGCTGTGCTTGGCCGTTGTTCGGTAGTTGATAGCGACTCAGTCGGTTTGCCGTAATGTTGAATATTGGGTGAGGAGTCGCTATTTGACAGGTTCCGCGCTGTATGGGAGCGCATGATAGCGACTGGCCATAGCGACCGGCTCCCACCATATTCATTAACAAATCACGCTCAAAAAATTCTTGCGCTGTGAAATGCATGTTTAAACCCCAGAGCGCTGGCGGCGATGGGTTAAAAGTAGTTTTTTAACCCCCAAACAACCATATTTTTGGAAACCAAAAAAACAAGTTTTTTAAATAATTTTGTAATATGAATACATTAATATCAGACCTGTAATATCAATTCTGTACATTTTTTTTTTACCTTAAAAAAATATCTAAAATGGCAGAAGTGGTCACAGAATTGTTCACATTAAAAAAACAAAAAAACAAAAATTTAATAATTAATAATGAATATTTAAAGATTGTTCCATTGAAATGCATTGGAGAGCGCCAGGTAGCGAGAGGTCATACCTGTCGCTGTTCAAGGTCGGACGCTGGCGCTGTGGGCAGAGGCTGGAATAATGATGAATGAGTCGCTATCTGGCGCTATCTCAGTTGCTAAGCAGGATTGGCTTGATAAATGTGTGATTGCGGAGCGGAGCCGGCGTTCTCGTGGCGGGGCCCGTCATTACCGGTCGCTCACCAGTCGCTACCTGTCGCTATTCCTTCATAAATAAGGGCCTGAATGTAACATGCAGCTCCTCGCAGCCAAGATGAGGCTAAATGAACCCTTTGCCCGTCAGAGCACTTGCAGAGGAGATCAGACACTGTAGACATTCCTCTACTTAAAGCGTTTTTAAAATCTGGAAAGATTAGGATTGGTTAATAGTGCCCGTCGGGCGCATCACAAGCAGTGTTAAACAAAAAACTCTTGTGTCCTTCTATTTGCCTGACAGCAGTGAAATAGCTTCTCTCTCTTTTACTCCTTCCTCCTTTCCTGCTTGCTCCAGATGTTCATGCATTGCTGTTACAGGATCGCTCTCCCCTAGTCGTCCCCCTTTTACGTACTTGCTGGCGCTGTATAGACATTCATCTTTGTTTCACCCATATAATGTAGCCTGTCACCGATTACCTCCCCAAATGCTTCTTGCCTACATTATGCTGATGTCCCCTGTATTCTAATGCTGCATGTTGCCACACTTGCCCCATGCACTGTGATTAGCTTCAGCAGCTGTCAGTGGGCCCCGTAGACTTCAGGGGCCCTTGGTACTTGCTCGGGCTAGCCACCCACTAATGCCAGCTCTGGGAATATAGATTGAGTTTTTACGTCTTCCTAAGGTTCCTAAGAAAGATGGTGCTGTTGGTCCATCTTGAAGACCCTAAATAGGTATGTTCACACCTAGATCAGATAAGTGTTTGAAGTCAGCCCTGGCATCTACAGGACAGGACAAGATTCTGGCCTCTGAGGATATCACATAGACATACCTTTATGTCCTGATCTATCAGAGCCAACCGCAGTTCCTTTGCTTAATATTCCAAGAGGCCCCGTTTCAGTTTGTGGTTCTTCCCTTTAGTCTAGGCATGGCACCCAGGGAATTGACCAAGGTGATGGGTTAATAATCAATTACTCCTCTAAATCCACTTTAAATCCCTTAAAGTGGACCAAAACCCAGGATTTTGACTATCTAGGGTTTTGGTCCTTGCCCCCCGATCGGTGTGTGAAACCCCCAGGTCATCTGATCTGACTTACTTTCCCCTGGTCCTATGGTGCATGCGTGGCCTCCAAGCGCGGGCAGCTGCATCCCCCTCTACCCTCTAACAGGGAACATGCCCATGCTGGCCAATCACAAATGCCTGGCGCAGACACACGTCCTGCTAAAGGGATAGCAGGGATGCAGCCGCTGCTCGAGCATGTGCCATTGGGCAAGGAAAGAAGGTGCGTTTCTGGGTGACCGGGGGGTTTCACACAGGGGTTCTGTTGCTGGTCCTGCTTGCTGCCATCCTTGGCTCCGCTAAGAGTCTGGAAACTGATGACACTATAGCAGAGAGGCCGATTCATTAATAGCGGCAGGTAGCGACAGTTGAGCGACTGTAGCGGTATTTTCAGAGCGCCCGCTAGTAGTCGCTGTGCTTGGCCGTTGTTCGGTTGTTGATAGCGACTCAGTCGGTGTGCGGTAATGTTGAATACGGGGTGACGAGTCGCTATTTGACAGGTTCCATGCTGTATAGGAGCGCATGATAGCGACTGGTCAGAGCGACCGGCTCCCACCATATTCATCAAAAAATCACGCTCAAAAAATTCTCGCGCTGTAAAATGCAGAGCGCTGGCGGCGATGGGTTAAAAGTAGTTTTTTAACCCCCAAACAACCATATTTTTGGAAACCAAAAAAAACAAGTTTTTAAAATAATTTTGTAATATGAATACATTAATATCAGACCTGTAATATCAATTCTGTACATTTTTTTTTTTTTTACCTTAAAAAAATTACCTAAAATGGCAGAAGTGGTCACAGAATTTTTCACATTTAAAAAAAAAAAAAAAATTCCTAACAATTAATTATTAATATTTAAAGATTGTCCCATTGAAATGCATTGGAGAGCGCCAGGTAGCGAGAGATCATACCTGTCGCTGTTCAAGGTCGGACGCTGGCGCTGTGGGCTGAGGCTGGAAAAATGATGAATAAGTCGCTATATGGCGCTATCTCAGTCGCTAAGCAGGATCGGCTTGATAAATGTGTGATTGTGGTGGGGAGCCGGCGTTCTCGTGGTGGGGCCCGTCATTACCGGCCGCTCACCAGTCGCTACCTGCCGCTATTCCTTCATAAATAAGGGCCAGAGTGTACAGTATTAACCTGCAATAGAATGAGATGACAAGCCATCATGGACTGTGGAAAGGAAATCGCGAACACAGGTCTAAGATCAAAGCCACGAATAAGAGGATTGCTAAATAGGTAGAGGAGAAAAAAAAAAAAGAACAGAGAAATAATTATAATGAAGAAAGGACAAACCTAGATCAATGTACAAAATGATGAGCATATGCAGTATAAAATGAGGGTGAGGATCACAATAAGGAGACTGGCCACCTGAGCACAAATTCAGCAGACTGTCAACTATATAGTTTGAAGAAAACCCAAGCTTACAGCACAAATATACTGCATTGTCGGAAAATATCTCAGATCTTGGGCAAGACTATGGATATTATTAGTTCCAAGATTACTAACACATTTTAAGGAAAATTCATAATAGTTTATAGCAAATGTATAACATGAACATTGGCTCTTATAAAAATTATTTCAAATGAAAAATATAGTATACACAGTACAGTCTAACCGATATTTCCAGATGAATACATTTAACTGCTGATGATATCACAGTCTACTCTGCCATCTAGTGTAAGATTATGGAGTAACTCTGCATTACCAAAATGGCCATCCATGATACATGCTTTTAGATTACTTGTGTAACAATGACATTTATCCATGTAGAGTGTTTATGTACTGACATATTTATTGAAGCAAATTAATTTGCAGTGTGCAAGAAACAAAATATGAGAAAGCTAGATGGGCAGATATTTTTTACATAGGTCAGCAACTGCAGCCCTGGATTTCTCCCCTGAAGAAGAAACACAGTCTGTGTGGTTTAAATGGAAGCCTGATCTTGGCCTTGATTCACAAAGAGTTGAAAAAAATTCTCATGGTAGTAAAAAATTCAATTCATGAGAAAAAAGCCTGAGAATTTCACTGTTACTGAATCACCAGATATGAACACAATGCAAATCAATGGCAGCTTTTTACTACAGGTAACAAGTTAAATATGATTTTCAAGAGTAAAAAAGTGCCATTGACTTTCATTGTTTTCTTAGCTGGTGATTCAGTAACAGTGAAATTCTCAGGCTTTTTTCTCATGAATTGAATTTTTTACTACCATGAGAGTTTTTTTTCAACTCTTAGTGAATCGAGGCCCTTGTCTTCTTCATAACAAACCTGCAGTTATCTTTAAGATGTCAAACTGACTCATGTGAAAGAAGTAGACACCCATTTCCAGTGTTTCCCCAACTAACAACAGATCTGGCAGCTTTTCTAATTTCCAGGGCACCCAGAGGTCTCGGCTCCTGTCCTTGCTGCTGATCACATAGAGGTAGACTAACTTGTTTATTGGCAAAAGGAAGTCTAGACTCTTTTTTTTAATAATTTGCTCTTAATTTATCCTAGGACTCCACATCACATGGAACATGCATTAACACATGCTATGAGGAGACTAAGAGGCCGATTCATTAATAGCGGCAGGTAGCGACAGTTGAGCGACTGTAGCAGTATTTTCACAGCGCACGTTAGTAGTCGCTGTGCTTGGCCATTGTTCGGTTGTTGATAGCGACTCAGTCGTTGTGCAGTAATGCTGAATACGGGGTGATGAGTCGCTATTTGACAGGTTCCGCGCTGTATGGGAGCGCATGATATCGACTGGTCAGAGCGACTGGCTCCCACCATATTCATCAAAAAATCACGCTCAAAAAATTCTCACGCTGTAAAATGCATGTTTAAACCCCAGAGCGCTGGAGGCGATGTGTTAAAAGTAGTTTTTTAACCCCCAAACCACCATATTTTTGGAAACCAAAAAAAAAAAAAAATTTTAATAATTTAGTAATATGAATACAATAATATCAGACCTGTAATATCAATTCTGCACATTTTTTTTTTTTACCTTAATAAAATTATCTAACATGGCAGAAGTGGTCACAGAATTTTTCACATTTAAAAAAAAACATTAATAACAATTAATTATGAATATTTAAAGATTGTTCCATTGAAATGCATTGGAGCGCGCCAGGTAGCGAGAGGTCATATCTGTCGCTGTTCAAGGTCGGACGCTGGCGCTGTGGGCTGAGGCTGGAATAATGATGAATGAGTGGCTATATGGCGCTATCTCAGTCGCTAAGCAGGATCGGCTTGATAAATGTGTGATTGTGGTGGGGAGCCGGCGTTCTCGTGGCGGGGCCCGTCATTACCGGCCGCTCACCAGACGCTACCTGTCGCTATCCCTTCATAAATAAGGGCCTGAGGTGAGCTGTAGGCTGTCTTCTACTGTATATGGGTTCTGCATAGTTTGGGCTGCCTAAACATAAAAAGCCTTATCTATGGTCCATGAAGACCCTTATCAGTAAGGTCCTCCCAGAAATCCCCCCTTAATGGAGTTAAACAAGAGAAAACATACTTTATCCTCTGTCCTTGGTCAATGTGCAGGGGGGGGGGGACAATCGTGGTGGCCACTGCACTTGGAACAACACCCATTTTTTTGTAAAATAGTTGGTGTCCTGGTTTAATATTGGGTGGGAAGAGACAGCCGGCATCTTTACAGAAGGGATTATCATGGTAGGATCAGGCAGGATCGGTCCAGGCGGTGATCAAACCGCAAGTCATAACAAATTTAGTTGCAACAGGAAACAACATATCTTAAAGCAATATATTATCACAGGCTTTGAAGCCTGTGACCGGGGGCAGCGTTACTGTATGTAGCTATTGACCAATCAGGAGTTAACATATCAGGCAAATACATTGTACAAATTAGAAGACGGAAGCTCAAGAACACTTACATTAACCTTCAACTTCTCCTGAGGCTGTACCATTCTCCAGCAGCAGGGCAATGTCTCCATATTGCATATGACGAGTGTCTCTGCAAGTCTGTATGAATGCAGGGATGTGCCTCAGTCTAGGAGAAGTCTGCAACACACAAGAGTGAGAGACCGAATAAATCCATAATCCATACTGATGCACTAACACTGCCTGTCAGTTATTGACTGCAAAACTAACCACTAAACCACTGCATAATATTTCTTTCCCTCTCAAAATCTCCAACAGCACATTCGCTGTCTCTAGTAAACACACCAAAAGCTGAATAGCTCCTGGGTGGAGCCAAATACCAGGTGATACTGGTCTCCAATAGGACTCCTGATGCCTACAAGATCATAACTATCCCTGGCTGCCAAAAGGTTGGCCATTATGTTAGCCTGAGCAAAGATTTGGGAAAAGATCTGAATCTACAACAATGGCGTAAACTAGCAATACATTCTGCTCAAGTCTCTCTTTCTTGATACATCTGTTCAAATCAAGTTCTAGTACTTATAGTACTATCAAAGAACAATGTACAAGCCACAACAGCAAGAATATACACAGGGCCAGATTATGAGAGGGGCGCAAGGGCGCGTGCCCGCCCTACAGAGGGGGCCTCCACGAACCTTTGGGTCATGGTCTTTGTCCTGATGGTCCGGGACCGCAGGACCGGCATAGAAGCTATCGGCGGCAGTGCCACCCCCCCCCCCCCCCCCCCGTGCTTGGGCAAGCCTTTTTTTGTTTTTGCAAACCCACAGCCAAAGGCACCACAAGGAAGGATGTAGAGTCTAGAGCAGGAAAGCCGCAGTCAGCAACACTACAATGATAGGTCCATGCAGAACTGTCACTTGGTGGCTGCTAACTGCACATAATCCACCAAGCACAGCCACTGGCAGCTCAATGCAGGGAACTGTTTCTGCTGGACCAGCTGGGTGACTACAATACCCCCCACCTAGAATGGCAAAGCAGGAGTTCCCGAGCAGCACGCACCCGCACAAGGGTGGCACAAGGGACTCGATCTGACGTTCTAGTAAGTAGGCGGGGGCCAGACAACCACCAATCAGAAAAAAAATACTGTTTCTGGGGCCTTCACCAGATTTTGTGACCAGGGGCCTCCGCCACACTTAATCTGGTCCTGAATATACATATTGCAAGTAGGAAATCATTGCCATAATATGTATCTATCTGCTCACTTATTGTGCTACCCAGTATATACTGGAAACCTGTGACAATAAAAATGTATTGAGACATAATAGGTTGGTCAGGGTATTCTGTAAAAGCCAACAGTACTAGGTACAGTGGTGCAGAAAGTGTTCTTGTTAGGTTTTATCAGGAAAAGCGCAGTAATGAGGTAGTAAAGTAACAGAGCAATCTGTCTAAAGAAGATCAATATAGTAACCAAAACATGAACTTTTTGATCCAGCTACTGGACAATCAGTACTGGAACAACAGAAATGCCACATGGATGGGTTATTTTTAAGAAATTCTTTTACATTTCTGATTAGATTGAAACCTTCACAATGTGAAAATGCTCCACACTCACTTGAAGTCCAGCTCCAGCCACAAAGTTTTCATTAAGCTTTGGCTAGAATGTGATGTGATAACTTACAGTTAGATGCATGGATGCCCACATGTTTCTATGTTTCTATGGCTTACCTACCTCTGCAGTTTCCAGCATCATACTTGGTTTTCCAGCCATCCGACTTGTGTAACATTCCTGGGCAGAGGGAGGATGCTCGGAAGTGGCTGTGGAACAGGGAGGCTCAGAAACAACATGGCATGATGCTCCTAATTCTGCCATAAAAGTCACTGGAGCTGGGGGATCTGTTAACGGTGGCAGCAAATATTTTATATTTTGGTGAGTGACTGCGCACACTCCTCATATTACGTTTTGGGGGTAGTAGGGGTCCATGCACATTGTACGTATTCATTTTTAAGGGGATGGGAGCTTTCCAAATGTATTCTGTATATTCATTTCAGGAGGAATCCGTGCTTCCTATTTTATTTATAGAGGCTAGGGGGAGATCCGCATGCACTCTGCTAAGAGTTCATGTTATGCACAACCACAGGAAACCAGCCTTCGTTTTCTCTTCCCACTCAGTGCTAAAGGTGGCTCTCATGGTAAGAAAGGTTTGGGAATCCCTGATCTAATGCCATCCCTGTAGGTATCAGTTTTAATTTGATTTCATCCATTTGAACAGTCTAATGATCCAATCTAACCAGGCACAACAGACACCAATCTGATCCCTATTTAGATAATCTTGTTTAGAATTTATTTTCGGAGGCCCTACTTATTGCAGCGCCATAGCTGAATGATTTTTTGGAATTGGATATTTTTTACATACTATGTATAATCATCTAGCTTTTTTAATAGAGTGTATTCATGCTAATAAATTGTACATTTTGTATTATTTCTCATAAGATGTAGTGTCCTGATGCAGGCACGTCAGCCGTCCGTTTCTATGGAAACAAGTGAAGGGCGGCTCAGACGTTTGATTAATTCTGTGGATGTTAATGGCATATCATGAATTTGTTGCTCATTGGCTTGTTCACTCTGCTAAAGGACATTGTCATTGAATCTGACCCTGTAAGTATATTGTTTAAGTTGAGGCCCCATACCCTAGTATATTAGCATAAGCAGAATTTGCACAGCAGCATTGAACTGCCATCCTGAGTTTTCATGGTAACTTTTTAAACTAATAGTCCATGCAGATAAAAAAAAATAAGGGATACTCATTTTTGTCCCCCGAAAGCTAATTGGCAGCATCCCAGCACTCCCTCATTGATTGCATCATTAGATCCAGTGTCTGCTCTATCCAGTCCGCATCTCCTATCACAGGACAGCTGCAATGCTGGACTGCTCTTACCACCAGTCACAGTGACACTACCGCTTCATTTGCAGCAATAGAGAGGTGTGTTGAGACTTGACATGGGAGTTTTAAAACTTGCTGTTGTACTGTACAATGTAACATACAGGACAGGAGTCCTGCTGTCACATTGTAAAAAGCTAGCCAGCTCCCCGCTGTGTTACATTGTTACAGGCCAAGCATATTGCTGCTCTTTCAATATAACAGTGCCTGCTCCCTTCTGTGTAAGTAAAAAGTAAAGCAGCCACATGCCAACAGTTGACTGCAATGTGTAACTGATCACTTAAAAATAATGTAATTCATATCCAACAAGTGAGATTAGATCTTCCCCACGGGTCATATACAGCCCTTTGATTGGCTCTGACCAGCCCGGGCTGAGCTGGCTGGCGGAGTCCCTCCGCTCATGATTCGGCGTGCCTCCGCTCGTGCTGCCTGCGAGGCGCCTGCCCATCTCTCTTCGCTGCGGGTCTTCCTCACTCAGGAAGAGAGAACGCGCCAGACCCGAGCGCCCAATCTGCTGCTGCTTAATTGATCGCCTGTGTACAGTGCTGGAGGCGCCAACTCGCTGCGAAGACAAATGGCCGGCGCGGGCACGCGCCCTGCTAGACAGAAGCACGAGATGCAGCCGCGGCCCATGCATGCGCCTTTGGACCGGGATTCAGGTAAGTGTAGCGGGTGTCCTGGGGGGTTTCACACAGCAGGGCATCCCGATTTTCAATGCCCTGCGGGGAGGGAATGGATTGGCCCGGGAATGCCGATCCAGCAGGGTTTTGGTCCACTTTAAGGGGAAAGAGAGGAAGGGAAGTGGGGCTGCATTTGCTCTGCTCAGTGTGGTGGAAGAGTGAGCTGCTGACATCTGTGGGGCAATATCTCCCCTTTTCATTTTGTTTACCATTGTTTTGGGAAATTGTATTTAAAAAATTACATTTTTTTGTAAGGCAACCTCACTTTTTCATTGTTTTTTTTTTTTTAAATTGTAATTTTTATTGAGTAGACAGGGATTACAGACATGCTTCGTCAATACAGACATGGCAAAGTATTAATCACGGCACAGTAAGGTGACCGCTTTTAGGGGAAAAGTAGGCTAGAGGAGTTTGAAGGGCCTGCCGCTCAGCTGGAGGGGTCATCAAACAACATCCAACGCCCTGGGAGACCAACCATGCAGCCAGCCACCCCCCCCCACACACACAACCGCCATTGATGTTCCCCGCACCGACTACCACCAATTAAAGCTTGGAAGCCATAGTCCGCAACCCAGGTCCCCGCATTTCTTTAATGCGAGAACAAAACAACATAGTACATAGCATACAACAAAGAAGAAGAGAGGAAAAGTAACGAAACTGAAGAAAAGAAGACGGGGGAGGGGGAGGTATCCAGGGGGAGGGAGCTGGGTAAAGGGACTCCGGGGAGGGGATCCACACTAGGTTATCATGACGTCACTCCTGGAGAAAGCCCAGATAGTCCGCCGAGAGGGTAAACTGATCCCAAGCGCACCAAATCTCCCTGTATTTGTCAAAGGTTCCCCTCATTGAGGCTGTAAGTTCCTCCATCCTACATAGGTCTCTCACCCTAGACAGCCACATAGCCATTGAGGGAGGATCCGGCGACTTCCAACACGCAGGTATACATGTCTTCACGGCTTTCAGCAGTGGGGCCAGGAGGGACCTGCCCCTCTTGCGGATAGAAGTAGGGGCCAAGTTAAGGAGGTAAGCGGCTGGGTCCTCTCCCAAATCAATCCCCGTCAAGTGTAACACTATTTTCCGGACGTTACCCCAGAACTTGGTGAGGCATTCCCAGAAAATATGGATCATAGTGCCCCTTTCACGCGAGCACCTCCAACATAGGGGGCCGGTAAGAGGGAAACATCTTTGCCAGCCTAGATGGCCCATAATGCCAGCGGGACAAAATTTTAAATGAGGTTTCTTGGTACCTGCTGGAGATAGAGGATTTGTGAACTAGCTGAAACATAGCTTGCCTCTGTTCCACAGAGACATTTCTGTTTAGTTCCCTCTCCCATCCCTCCACGCAGGGGGGCACAAACGTATCCGGGGGACTAATAAGCAGGGAATAGGCAAATGACAGAGCCCCTCTAAAGTGACCCGCCCCGGTGCAGATTCGCTCGAATGGTGTCAGTGGTCTATCAGCCGCACCCCGCTGGTCGATGGTTTTCTGGTAATGTGACAACTGGAAGGCCCGCCAGAAGTTGAGTGGCCGTAGCAAATGCCTAGCAACCAGAACCTCCGCCCCACACCACCTGCCCGCTTCCCGCATGTGCAAGATCCTAAAGCAATTTTGTTGTGTCCAAGAGCGGAATACGCCGTCAGATTGGCTCGCTGGGAAATCTGGGTGCCCTATCACCGAAGTTAATGGTGACAGGAAGGGGGAGATGTCTGGCCTCTGGAAGGCCCTCGCCACTACCCTCCTCGTGGGGCCTATTGTGGGGTGCTTACATAGTGCTTGAAGCTGGCTCTGCGGTATCCATGGGAGTCCCGGAAGAAAGGCAGGCGAGGCCTCCTGTTCAATAAGTGCCCACTGTTTCAGATTAGAATGCCTGCACCAGTAGACCACCCTGACCAGGTGCCCTATCACCGGAGTTAATGGTGACGGGAAGGGGGAGATGTCTGGCCTCTGGAAGGCCCTCGCCACTACCCTCCTCGTGGGGCCTATTGTGGGGTGCTTACATAGTGCTTGAAGCTGGCTCTGCGGTATCCATGGGAGTCCTGGAAGAAAGGCAGGCGAGGCCTGCACCAGTAGACCACCCTGACCAGGTGCGCTGCCGCGTGATGCATTTTCCAATCCGGGAGGCCCAGGCCCCCCGCAAGCTTTGGGGAGGGACAGCAGGGGTGCTGCCAGGCGGTGTGATTTCCCTGCCCACACAAACCTAGAACACAAACCCATAAGACGCTTAAAGAACGCATGGGGGATCTCTATAGCAAAGGCCTGGAAGAGATACAGCACTCTAGGAAGTATGTTCATCTTAATAATATTCACCCGGCCGAACCAGGTGAATGCTCCCCTGTTCCACCTCCGAAGGTCCTCTTCCACTTTTTCCAGCAACGGGGAGAAATTAAGGCCATAGATCTTATGAGGCTGGGCTGGAATTTGTGTTCCTAGATAGGTCACTGCCTCCCCCTCCCAATGGAAGCGGAAATTCTTCGAGATTTGCTCTAATCTTTTGTGGGGAATATTAACGTTAAGGGCCGAGGACTTCTGATAATTAATTTTATAGTTGGACACTACCTGGAAGACCCGAAGCTCCGCCAGCAGAAGGGGGAGAGTTGTTTCTGGCTTAGTGACAAAAAAGATTAGGTCGGCGGCATACACTGCCACTTTGTGTTCTACATGACCAACTCGTATCCCGGCGACATCCTGGTTCCTCCTAACAGTGCGCAAAAATGGTTCTAGTGTTAAAATGAAAATCAAGGGTGAGAGTGGGCAACCCTGACGTGTCCCGTTTGATTGATTAAATGTCCTAGAAGGGAGCCCATTTACCATGACGGAAGCAGAGGGGCACGAGTATGAAGCTTTGATCCAGTGGGTCATGTTCTCCCAAGGCCGATATGGCGAAGGGTAGCAAATAGAAATTCCCAGCTGACCCTATCAAACGCCTTTTCTGCGTCCGTCGATAGAAGCAAAGCACCCGACCCCCCCACACGCGCCTGATGAATCAAATTGATGACCCTTGTGGTGTTGTCCCTACCCTCTCTTGAAGGGACAAAGCCAACCTGGTCCCAATGGACAAGATGGGGGATGAGAGGAGCCAATCTGTCCGTTATAATCTTGTTGAAAAGCTTTAGGTCACAATTCAATAAAGAAATGGGCCTATAGCTGGCACACTGCATTGGGTCCTTGCCCTCCTTCGGGATGATCGTAATATGCGCACGGAGAGTATCTCTAGGCTGGGGGCAACCTTCCCTCAGGGAGCCGAAGGAAGCAATGAACTGGGGGCCAAGCGTCGCGGCAAACTCCTTGTAGTATCCCAGGTTAAAACCATCCGGGCCTTAGTGCCTTTAATAAACCTGAGAAACTCATCCCTCAAGGGCGCTAACAACCTCTTTTTTGAGCCTAGGGAGCCCGGACTCCCGGATGTAAGAAGCAATACGGTTCAAATGAGTGGGCGAACGCTCCTGGGGCAGGTTATATAGGCTCTCGTAGAACTCCCCAAAGGCCTGCGCTATGTCCGCGGTCAGGTGTTTCTTATCCCCCTTGGAATCTTGAATAGTTGGGATATAGTTCTTCCCACGTTGTGCTCTCAGTGCCCTCGCCAGGGCTTTACCCGACTTATTGGCGTACTCGTAAAAAAATCTCTGACTTCTAGCCGCGCATTTTTTGCTTCGGAGAGGCAGAGGTCTCTAAGGGACTCCCGGAGGCAAACCAAACGGGCCCCCAGGCCCCTATCTAGTGTCTGTTTATGCCTGGATTCAACATCCAGTATCTCCTGGGTCAGCTGTGCCATTTGGTTGTTCCTTTGCTTCTTAAGGCGCAAACCATGTTTGATTAATAAGCCCCTGACCACGCACTTGTGGGCCTCCCAGACTGACATTCATGAGACCCCCTCCGTAATGTTTGTGGAGAAGAATTCAGCTATAGCTTTATGGAGATCCGCCCGGACCTCAGGATCCTGTAAGAGCGAATTGTTAAATCTCCATTGGCCTCTGAGTGGTGGGGTGTCCGGGATGGAGAGGGTAACCGAGGCAGGCACGTGGTCTGAGATGGTTATATGGCCAATGTCCATGCTGACTACAGGTGTAAAAGCCTGTGCGGGATCAGGAAGAAATCTATACGGGAGTAAGAGTTATGAGGTGGAGAAAAGAACGTATAGTCCCTCTCCCTTGGACTGATTATCCGCCATGAATCTATCAACTAGTTCTTGTGGAATAAGGCCTTAATCTTTTTAAGCATGGAAAAGGGGATATGTGAGACCCCCCTAGAGGTGTCCAACCCAGGATCCAATACTATATTAAAGTCCCCCCAACCAGTAAAACCCCCTCCGTAAAGGCTGTAAGTTTCTCCAAAGTGGAATGGAGAAACTTGTGTTGATTGGAGTTGGGACAGTAGCAAGTTGCCAGGGTAATTTTTAGGGAGTAAAGGGTCCCCTTTACAAAGAGAAACCTTCCCTCGGGATCCTCAAAAGTCTCGAGGTGTGTCCAGGGTAGCGACCCTGCCAGGAGAATGGCGACCCCCCTTGATTTTGAGTCCGGAGAGGAGCAAAGATATTGAGTCTTAAAGTGACGATCGGTAAGATTATGGGACCTACCTGCTTTGAGGTGAGTTTCCTGAAGAAAGGCAATCTGCGTGTGCAAGCGCTTCAACTCAACCTGAGAATGGAGGATCTCTTGAAGGGGGAGTTCAAACCCTTGACGTTAAGGGAGGTGCATTTTACATTGAACATACTGGTATACTGGAGGAAACCCCCGGGGCTGGCTTTTAGTGACCGGCAAGTGGTCTGTGTATCGAAGGCGGGGGGTGGGTGAGGGGGGGAAGGAGTGGAGTAGGGGGTGTGGAGGGCACAAAAGGGTAGCACACAGAGAAGAAGAAGAAAGAGAGAAAAGAAGGGAAAACAAAAACTTAGCTAAACTGGAACAAAACACTGTTCCAAACGTGTGCCCCCCTCACCAAACAGTGTCGGGGAGGTGGGGCACGGGCCTACTGTGGGAGCGCAGCGAAGCAGAAGGGGACAGGGTGGTCCCCCTCGGCCGGCCACAGCGAAGATCAACTTGGACCACAGTGAAGCCTGCACCTAAGACAGTGTGAGGCAGCAATGGGACTTAACAACCATTAGAACCATTACTGAGAAAAAAAAAAAACCCTCAAATGGACAGAGGCCTGGGCGGGGGCGCGCCCGAGTGCACGGTGTGCGAGAGAGGCAGGCCCCCAAGGCCCGAGCCAAATAACGGGGGGCCCCGGGGCAGAATGGTCTGTGAATGGCCGGTGCGGGCGCGCGCGCGTCAAGAGGAACACGCGGGAGGCGGCGGCGGAGGAGCCGCTTGTCCGCGGCTGTCAAATCCCTTGTCCGTCGGCGCTGGGAGCGGGGAGAGGTGAGTTTTTAGGGTGATCGGGGGGGTTTCACACAGCGGGGCACCCCGATTGGGGGTGCCCCACCGAAGTGGACCAAGACCCAGGATAGTCAAAATCCTGGGTGTTGGTCCACTTTAAATGCAGACTCCAGGTGAACACCTCCTCCAGGGTGCATCACAAATCGGCGTGCCCCACAGCTTAAAAAGAATCACCTGGGGCTGGACTTGCACAGTGGAGTGGACTGCTCTGTGGAATCTATGGCTGGATGGCAGAAGAAGGCGAGTATGTATGTTCCTGGAGGGGGGTGTGGGTAGTAAATTCCACACCCCTGTAGGAGTTATGTGAAGTGGACATAAGTTTTTTTTTTTACCTATTTGTCCCATTAATGTGCCTTAAACAAAATTGCTCTGATTTAATTATATGCATACAATACAAAACTGCCTAGTCAGTTGTCAGCCCATCTCATCCTTCCCACCCCCTCCCCCACTCCCCTGACTAGATTTTGATCTGCAGCAATGCTGCACATTTACCTACAGTATATCCATTATTTACTTTACAAAGCCATTGAACATACTCCCTTAGAGCTTTGTCCTGACCCATGGTGTCTCTCCTTCCCAGCTGAGGGTGGAAGCATGGCTAAGGCCCTTATTCATCAAGCGATAGCGTCAGGTAGTGTCTGACGAGCGCCAGGTCCCGCCAGCTAACGTCTGCTACCGACTCAAGTACGCCCGGCGTTGGCCACAATGACGCATTTATCAAGCTAAATGAGGCTAGCGCCGGCGAGAGCGACGGCAAGCGCGGCATTCATCATGAAGCCGAACAACGAACAGCGCCGCTGCTAATCCCATCACAGCGACAGGTATGACCTGGCGCTACCTGCCGCTCTCCCATACATTTCAATGGCAGACGCTGCAATGATTGTTTTAAGTGGTTTTTGTGTTCTTTTCTTTGGCACAAAATTCAACACATGTTTATAGTGATATGTTTTATTAATCTGGCTGGTTATTTTTATGTTTTTGAAGTTTTTATTAATTTTTACAATGTAATGTTGTGAGTGACATGGGAATTGCATCTCCTCCAACCAAACTCATTGGCATCAAAATCGCTTGTTTTCACCACAAACGGGGCTTGTAAAGCTATTTTGTAGCCTGTCAGGTTGGGCGGTCACGTTCGCTCTTCGAAATTGTCAGCGCCCAAGCTATTCGGCAGCCCTGTCCTTGATGAATCTGTGGTGGTCAGAGTTTGTGCAGTCGCTGTTTTAATTCGCTATGTGGCGGCGCGAGCGTCGCTGTGCTTCGCTGCGCTGCGTTGTGCGGCGCTGTGTTGTTCATACATGTGCCCTTCTGCCATTTGCAAGGAATTCACTTCCCGCGACCCCAGTCTTTCTTAATGAATACACTGTAGTTGTGAGCGTGCCTGGCCACATATTGCAGGATTAACATTCAGTCGTACCAGCTCATAACAACCCGTTATGCATTCTCATGTGTGCCACATTATCATGTAGTTGTCTAGTTTGATTTTGTGATGATTTTAGGAAGGAATAAGATTTGTATATTTAAGCACAACTTGGTTTGCTTTATAAGGACCTATGCATTACAGTATGTAGAACCCCCTGCTAAATCAAGCTAATAATTCGTGGCGCCTTGGGCCCTAGCTTGTTTTAAAGTGTCATTTTATTTTTTCCGCCACTTAGCTTGCACATAGCTGATATTAGCTTGTCCCTGTTGCGCGCATCTTTGTTTTTGAATTTTTAATCACAGTTGCTTTCGTCATATCCGGTTCCGGTATCCTCCTTTGCGTTTCAAAGCCACCTAAAGCTAAAAATGTCTTGCGCTTATGCCAATAGCTTGTTTTCAAGCGTCATTTTATTTTGCCCGCCACTTAGCTTGCACATAGCTGATATTAGCTTGTCCCTGTTGCGCGCATCTTTGTTTTTGAATTTTTAATCACAGTTGCTTGCGTCATATCCGGTTCCGGTATCCTCCTTTGCGTTTCAAAGCCACCTAAAGCTAAAAATGTCTAGCGCTTATGCCAATAGCTTGTTTTCAAGCGTCATTTTATTTTTTCCGCCACTTAGCTTGCACATAGCTGATAATAGCTTGTTCCTGGTGCGCGGAGCGTTTAATTTTTTTAATTTTTTTTCCCATGTCGCTTTGGTCATTTCCGGTTCCTGTTTCCTCCTTAGCGTTTCCACAATGCTGCCAAGACGCAGAGTCATGCGCCTCCCCAGCTCCTCCTCCGACTCCGACCCCACCACCCCTCCCCCACCTCCCCCACCTACCTCACCTCCCCCACCTAGCACCCCTCCCACCCCTTCCCCTCCTGGCCATGCAAAGAAAAGGCGCTTACGGGTGGATAGCCGCGTTAATGGCCAGGTGGTCAAAGTGAGTATTTGGTTTGGGTATTTTAGGTTTAAAGTTGCAGAACACACAGGGGGGATTGGCCCTGAAATTTCTAGGGCCAATTGGATCACTCCCCGTGGGGCATCCCCATTCTGGATGTCCTGCGGGGATGACCCCCCCCTGGAGGGCCATAAAAATTACCTCAGCCCCGTCCCATCTGTGCATGCGTGAGCTGCGGATGCCTCTTGCGCTTACCTCTAGCAGGGTGTACCCCTGCGCAAGACATTTGTTAATGTTGTGTGCAGGCGCACTCCCTGTTAGAGTCAAACGCCACATGCGTACTTTGCCGCGCAGACCCAGCTGAGCTGGTATGCACGTCCAAACGGCCTTGTATGCGCATACCACAGCGGCGCAGAGCGCTGTGCTCGGCTGGCGCAGTCACGTGGGAGCGTCCTCAGTGGTGTATTTGTGGCCTTCCAAGGGGGTTTCAGACAGCGGACCACCCACAATTGGTGTGGCCCACCAAAGTGCACACAAACCCAGAATAGTGATAATCCTGGCTGTGGGTCCACTTTGATCGGGTCTCTGTAAAACTGTTTATGCCATTGTTCTGATGTCATGTATTGATTTGTGTTTGTTTTTCATTTGTCATAGGATTTCTGCGTGAACCAGTACGACTATGCCCGTGGGGGAAAAAAACGAATTGCCATAGAGGTGAAGGCCACAGTGTCCCGGCGCTTCCACACCGAGCTCTCCATCCGAGCTATACAGCAGAAGTGGTCGGACTTTAAGCGCCGGGACCCTGAAGGCGTGTACCGCCTATATGATGCCTACGCATCAGGTAAGTTAAAGCTTATGCTATGTTTATACTTTTTGCCTAATCATCTGCTAAGCTGTGTCCATTTGTGCTCTTTATATTAATTATTTTCTTTCACCCCCTCAACACAGATAAGCGTCCTCCCCTGGGGAAACGTGGGAAGGGATTCCTCCCCCGAACCAGGCAGGCGGACTCGGGGGAGTCATCGGGGGAGGGTCCCTCCCGCGGGTCCTATTTAGAGGACCCAGGGGAGGAAGGGGATGACGCCCCAGAGGAGTGTGCTGCTGGGGGGCTGGCAGGATCAAGCCTCAGCTCCTCACACTCTGAGTCTGAGGAGTCTCACCAGGCAAGGGGCCACTCTCAAGTGGGGAGTCCAAGTGGGGTGGTAGAAATGGACTCTCCCACACTCCCTGAAGGAGCAGGGAGTGAGAGGGAGGAGGGTGGCCCTTTGCCTGGTGGATCTTCCGACCAGAGTGTGAGGAGCCGAGGCTCCCCGCCTCCTCCTCAGAGCCCTCCCTGGGCTTCAAGTGGCGGTTCATCCCCTGGTGAGTGTCCTTTTTTTCATTGTTAGTCTGTGACAGGTTTCAACTTGCAATTTGTACTTAGCCCTTGCCATTCCTCTCTAATTTGCAGGGCATCATATAGGCGGCACCTCCATGGCCTTTTGGAGAAGCATTCTCCACGGGCATAGTCGTGGTAAGTGTTTGTTGTTATCCATCACATTCCCTATGTTATGACATTCCTTAAAGTGGACCCACAAACATTGTTGATAGTGCTTTGATTCTCGAAGCTTCCCTGAAAAATCACATCCCTCACCCAGGGCACCCCCCCAAAAAAAACCCCCACAAACTCCTTACCTCTTTGGGGGTTGCAGAAGCCACCGTCCCAGCCTCCTGTGTGCCACTCTAGATGTGTGTGCGCCTGCGCTCTGTTTCCTAATGGGCTGCGCGTGCGCACACACTGGAGGAGTGATGTGCGGAAGGCAGCGGCGGCGGCGGACGTTGTCTCACTCAAATTGTGGTGCTCTGCCAAAGCGGACCCAAACACAGAATTGTTGCAATCCTGTGTCTTGGCCCACTTTTAACAGACACATGTTTCCTGGTCCATTGTCACAGCTGGTTTGATAATGTACCTTAACCTCACAAACCCCACTACAGTGCTAGCCAACTGGCAACCACCCCTATGTTTCTGCCCACACCATGATGGGTGTTCTCATTTCTTTTCTTGGGTTAAGTTGTTCCCGCTAACACATGTTGCACACTAGTAACATTAGCCAATCAACTGCTAATGAGTCCTTTACATTGCACTGTCTATGTTATTTGCACATTATCTTTAGGGATACATGTTGCAACCATAACTAATTTACATTAACTCATGGACCAGGAAATATGCTAATTTTGGTCAACCTGTATGTAACCATGCAAGCCTTTGATTTTTCAGACTCCATAACCAGATGGATGTCAAATAGTCAGGTGTCATTGGCCCACTAATTGTGTTTTTGTCTTTTGCTTTCTGTTGACAGATGTTGCTACGCAGACGGAGCCAGAAAACCTCCTCCCCACCCCAGCTCCAGGGACGGCCAGCAGCATGGGCCCCCGCTACAGCTGCGATGGTGAGTACATTCCACTTCATATGCCTAAAGACTTGTGAAACCTATGTCTTCTAGTCACATCTGCAGACATTTAAAATGTACCTATGTGTTAATTTCACACACATCTAGATTCCATGTATTTGTACAATAATCCAACATGCCTGTCTGCATGCTTGATTGTTGCCTCACATTCTTGATTTGGCCACATAGAGACTATTTGTGCCTTAGACACAACCAAATGGGCCGTATTAGGTCTTGACCTCTAACATTATAGGGCAAACTCGTTTACTCGTTAGGACTTAGGCCCTGATGTTTGGCTGTGACTAAACACATAAATGGACACACTGGGACTTATACCTTCTTTGCTTCCCAAGAGTTAAAGTGGAACAACAACCAGGATTTTGACTTTCCTGGGTCTTGGTCCACTACGGTGGGGCACCCCTGATCGTCACCGCTGTGTGTCAACCCCCTGAACTCACTTTTCCTCCAGCCGACGTACAAGCCGCGGCAAAGCGGCTCCTCCTCCTCCGCCTCCCGCGCGTCCCTTTTTACGCGTGCGTGCCTGCGCTGGCCATTCACAGACGGCCGGCGCAGGCACGCACACATCTAGAGGGGCGCCAGGGAGGGCCCGGCGGCCGTGCCCCACCGAAACTGAGGTAGGGATTTTGGGGTGTTGGGGGGTTTTCACCCCGAGGGACATCCCGATCTCGGATGTCCCGCGGGGAGGGAGGTGATCGGGCCGGGAATCTGATAGATTCCAGGGCCGATCACCGGTGGGTGTTGGTACACTTTAAGAGTACATGTATGCTTGGGATGTGTTGTTCAAATTCCTGCCAGTCAATAGTACTCATATCATGTTAACAAATAAGCGCACAGTGGCCAACAATGTTAATGTGAGTGTCAGCTAATTGGACACACTGACATTACATTGCTACATCTGTGTCTGTTGAGGTCACATTCAATTTATTAATAAATTGTTGTTTATACATCTCTACAGCTTGTGAAAACCAGCATCGCAGACTGTGGCGGGAGATCAGGCTCCTGAAGCTGATGCTGCTGGCCAAGAAGAGGCGCCGGCAGCGTCGTTAGGGTGGGGGGAAGGCTGGCCTGTTGACGCCCTTTGTTGGGCAATGTTGGCCCTGTTGGCCAGGTTTGAAATTAAAAATTTTTGATTCACATCATTACAGTGTGGTGCCTTGCAAAGCATAGTTTAACTGTCTCTAAACCCATTTGTGTGTCAATTTAGCCATACCTTTGGAGCCATTTCATGTGTTAACCATAGTAAGCTATGGTCTCAAATGTGTGGGGCCTAAATTTACAAATACATTGACATATCTAGATCAAGATACTCATCCCTGACTGTGTTATTAGCTATGTCTTAGGAAAAACACAATTTAGAGGTGGGTTAAGCCAATATATTTACAGAAACAAAAACAAACAAAATTAATATTCTTGGCTGGGTGGCCGGGGAGGTTGGGAATCATTGCTAGGGGCGGTGTTGGGGGACAACAGTGCAGTAAAAAATATAGACTGCTGTTGTATGAGCTGTTGTATCAACAACAAAGTTTGGTCCTGCCGCTGTATAGCTTCTTGCTGCTGCTGGATAGATTGTTCCATTGCATTGGCCAGCCGACCAAGTTCCTGGTTTTGGTGAAGGTTATGCATCAACAGGTCGATCTGGCGCTGCTGGGCCTCATGTTGTTGCTGACACATCAGGACCTGCTGTTCCAACGCCGCAATGCGCTCATTAGTTCCATCACGCCACTGTTGGCGACTGTAGTCCTCCAGCATCCGGACCCCTAGCTGGTAAAAATCGGCACTGGTTGGTGCAACACCTCCTCTTGCTGGGGTTTGAGGCTAACAAAATAGAAAACAACATTTTAGACAAACAGAAACAATGCATGTATGCCCCTCAAAATAATTTGCCCAAACAGTCACTATACAACTTACCCTTGTCTGAGCCTCGGAAGCTTGGCCACATGGGACTTGGGAAGAGGTCCCAGCTTGGGGTTCTGGTTCCGCCTCCTGCCAAAACGACAAAGAAAGGAAATGTGACATGTTGCTTCATCCACTACCCACGAACATGGCAATGTGGTTATAGGTCGTCTAAATCAGCCATGTTACCTCCGTGTCGTCCGCCACAGGTATGAGCGAGGTATCGCTGCCAGAGAGGGGCAATTCAACATCAGAGATGTCCGGCAAGTTGGCATATGCTAAACAGGAAAGTCAGGTTAGTAGGTCAGTGGACCAAACTCAAATGTAACATGGCTAGGCTATCGAGGCCATACCTCCACAAAGTGCAAAATTACACACTAGACCAAAGGTATCTGTTAAACTCAGATTGTTAACATGTATGTTAGAGGACTAAGAGGCAATAATTTTGGCAAATAAGATCAGACACATTGCTTAAATTACACATACCCGCAATCTCCCAGATGTCTGGAGTGGGGCCCTCACTCGAGCTTGGACCTTTAAAATACATGTGGACACACAAGTTGCCAGAAGCAAGTGCCACAAAAGTAGAGCCAAAATACAGACTAGAGCAAGGCAAAACAACTTACCCTCATCTCTGGCAGCCTGAACTTGAGGGGCCCTTTCTGGACAGCCACTTCCGATATTCGGGTCAACTAAAAAACACAAGTAATGGCTCTAAATATTCATCAAACTACTACGGTGAATGTTTGTCCAAAAATATGTCCTCCTAAATACATTGCTATCACTCCAAGAACTATTAGACTGACCCTGGGGAGGGAATAAGCACTCCCAAGAGGCATCTTCAAGTTGACAGAGCAAACATGTAGATTATTAGACTAACCAAATCGAACCAGTGTAACAGAAACAGCATAAAGGATACATTATGTATTGCTATACACACCAACAGGGTCCTGTTGACCTGCAACATCGGAAGTGGGGTCCAAAGATGAACCAGTCACTTGGCCTACCAATAACAAAGAGGAATGAGACACATGCACTTGGGTTAAAGTGGATAAAGCAAGGTTGACACATGCACTTACCGACATCCAAAGAGTAGCTTGGCTCCTGAGGAGATGCTGGGGCCAATGGCGTGGGAGCTAGGCAAAAATCAAGCAAATATTGAGCCATTGTTAATGTGCGTGCAAAAATACAACATGCATTAAGGTGTGTGTGAGCAGCTCATTCACTAATATTCACTAATCAAGGCCAGTGTGGCTTCCACATTTATATGCAGATATATGGCCACACATCTCCGCCTTCCAACATATCTACACATGTTAGGGCCTTGTTAGTTAGTTGCTGTGAGTGTTAAAGTGGGCGTGAAATTAGGCCGCAGGTCCATATTATTAATACTCCACAGTGCCCCACTTGATTGTTGGAGCTGCTCCCACACCCATTTGTTCCCCAAACAACCAGCACCGAAATTAGTGGTGAATACCTTCAATGGCAGACTGGGTTAGGCTTGAGGTTGGTTGAAGGGCAGGAGTTTGTGTGTCCTGAGGCACATCCCGGACAGCAGCATGTGCACCTATGCAGAAAGCAACAGACAGGAAAGTAAAAAATGTATGAGGTCTAATGTACTACTTCACAGGTCCTACTGTTGGTCAGAAAGAGAAAATGCTATTCACATACATTAACAGTAGCTTTTATAAAATGGCAGAAAATATGTACCTTCAGTCCAACCTGTGGTGTCATCCCCAGGATCCACACCCTGCAGCCGAGCCAGTGGAATTTTGGCCTTCAGCATCTCCTCATACGGCCTGTAGGTACTCTTTGGAGCCTGGATGGTCCCACTGTCCACATCAAGATCGTGATTCATCTTTTTCATAAGGGCCCCTCTCAAAGTGTAGAAGCGTTTCCTGCAGGATGGGCCACTACGTGGGTGTTGAGCAGTGCTACTAAGCTCCACACCAATGGCATCCCACAGTTTGCTTCTTTCTTGTTTGCCTATGGACTTGCTTTGGGAGCCAAAGAGTAGCTCCCATTTAGCAAGTGTAAGGCGCACAAGATGATTATTCTCCGCCAAATTAAATTCAAGCTCCCTCTTGGCACCTAGGCGCTTAGCCTGGGGTGCTGCCCCACCTTCAGGCTGGGCCCTTTTCCGTAAGGGAGGTCTGCGCACAGCACCCACCAAACTCCTACTTGGGCCTGCTGTGGCCGGCAGATGTCCTGAATTTGGCTCCATCCTGTAGCTGCACACACACACAAATACACACCCAACAAGCACGCATGCAGACTACAGAATGGCATCGCAATCTCTTTGGGTTGGGCAGGTTTTATGTGCTCTAACAGCCAATCACAAACCAGCCCACTTAATTGATTCACACATACAGCCCAGTTCCTTCTAGCCACACCTCCACTGCACTGACTGAAGCATATGTGTTAGCCAATAAACTAATTACAGACCTCATTAACCAAACAACACACACCCAAATACAACAATGGACTGATGTATCTGAAACCCTTGTGACATGTGGCTAGCCTAACGGCTATTTAAATAAACAGCAGCTTACCTTTCATTGGCCCACCACTGAATTTTCGCCCATGTCCGTTAATGCACGCAAGTTTCGGCTCACGTACGCTAGTAGCGCTACTAGCGTGCGCGTGCGCACTCCGTTTTACACACACCTGGGTCGGCTAATTGGCGCCCGGAAATAGCAGAGCAACGCAAAAGGCGGCAAAGCGGACCTGTCCTTTTTGAAAGTGAAGTATAAATGGAAGGAATTTGCAAGCTTCTGGTATTCTTACACTGTGGCAAAGGCTGTGGTGTGGTGCGGTGCTTGCTTCCCTTAGCTCATTTGAGTCTCTGTCTGGGTTCTGTCCTCACTCTCTGTGGCTTGTTGGGTGATTTCTGACATCAGTGCTGTTTCTTTAGGAGCTTGTTTTTGGTGGCATATGCAAATATTGTGGAGCATACAGCAAGTGAGGCTTGATTTTGGGGCCTTTTGTGGGCTGTGCAGCAACTCCCCTCTTGGTTGTGCCTAACTTAGAAAGCTGTTTTTCAGCAGGCTGGTGGTTTGGACCACTATAGTTCTGGTTTTGTGGTGAGCTGCATTGTAGCGGGTGTGTGTGGAGTGTGATTGTTTGTGTGTGTATGGTGTGTTTGTGGTTTTTGTTTTTGTTTTTTTGATTTTGTATATCTCTTGAGTGTGTGTGATGGATAAGAGGGTGATGTATGGTGTCTGGGTGGATGGATGTATGTGTATGCTGAAAGAGCAGGAGGAAAGGGAGCGGGGTGTTGTGAGGCTTAGGGCACCCCGCTCCTTTGCAATCCGCCTTTCAGTATGGGACTTAAGTGACGAGCAGATCAGGAGCCGCTTCCGTCTGAATTGTGCTGCACTACAGTCCCTATATGATCAGATTAAGCACAAAATCGAGCCATCCACCAAACGCACTCAATCCATTCCAGGCATAGTACGCCTGTGTGCCACGCTGAATATTTTGGCACGAGGGACCTTCCAGGCAACCTCCGCCCTCCTCAGCGGGATAAGCCAGGCTACTATGAGCCGCATACTAATCCAGGTAGTTCTGGCGATTTGTGATTTAATCCCAATTTACATCAAGTTTCCTGAGGATGAGGAAGAGGTTGCCAAAATAAAACATGCTTTCTATCTGATGGGAGGGATCCCGAATGTGCTAGGGTGCGTTGATGGTACACATATCTCTTTCCGCCCTCCCCGTGCACAGGAGCTATATTACAGAAACAGAAAGCAATTTCATTCGCTCAACATCATGCTTGTCTGTGACCCAGACTTGAGGCTGCGGGCGGTGAGATCGGGGTTCCCCGGTTCATGCCACGATTCTTACGTCTTGCAGCGGACAGTCCTGTGCCGGAAGTTTGAGAAGAACGAAATGCCAGCTGGCTGGCTACTGGGTAATAAATTAACCATGTCAAAGTATTTTGACTCAAATATGTGGCCTAGTAAGCCAAATTAGAAAAAAAGATAAACAAAACATGTACTAGTACTAATTGCTGTCTCTCTCCTTGTGTTTTTTCAACAGCGGACAAGGGATATGGGCAGAGAACGTGGGTCATGACTCCGGTCAGGAGCCCACGGACCTCTGCCCATGAACGCTACAATGCAGCACATCGCAAGACCAGAAGCATTGTGGAAAGAACCATCGGCCTGCTGAAAGCTTTCTCTGTTTGGCACGCCAGGAGGAGAGATGCTCTACAGCCCACAGAAGGTCTCCAAGATCATCCTCGCCTGCTGCGTGCTCCATAACATTTGTATATGCCACCGAATTCAAGCCCCCGAGGAGACAGCACTGGTGCCAGAAATCCCCAACTTGCCCGCAGGAAGAAGTGAGGACACCCAGACTGGCGATGAGCTAAGGGAAAGGATGATCACTTCCTTTTTTGCGGTAAGCTAACTACCCTTCACTCTAATCCAAGTACTGCACTACTGGGTAAATGTATTTGACCTCCCATCAAAATGAGAAAAAAAACACTCTAAGGGAGGTGTAAGATGACCCAAACCACTCTAAGGGGGGGTGTAAGATGACCCAAACCACTCTAAGGGGGGTGTAAGATGACCCAAACCATTCTGAGGGGGGTGTAAGATGACCCAAACCACTCTAAGGGGGGTGTAAGATGACCCAAACCACTCTAAGGGGGGGTGTAAGATGACCCAAACCACTCTAAGGGGGGTGTAAGATGACCCAAACCACTCTAAGGGGGGTGTAAGATGACCCAAACCACTCTAAGGGGGGTGTAAGATGACCCAAACCACTCTAAGGGGGGTGTAAGATGACCCAAACCACTCTAAGGGGGGGTGTAAGATGACCCAAACCACTCTAAGGGGGGTGTAAGATGACCCAAACCACTCTAAGGGGGGTGTAAGATGACCCAAAACACTCTAAGGGGGGTGTAAGATGACCCAAACCACTCTAAGGGGGGTGTAAGATGACCCAAACCACTCTAAGGGGGGTGTAAGATGACCCAAAACACTCTAAGGGGGGTGTAAGATGACCCAAACCACTCTAAGGGGGGGTTTAAGATGACCCAAACCACTCTAAGGGGGGTGTAAGATGACCCAAACCACTCTAAGGGGGGTGTAAGATGACCCAAACCACTCTAAGGGGGGGTGTAAGATGACCCAAACCACTCTAAGGGGGGTGTAAGATGACCCAAAACACTCTAAGGGGGGGTGTAAGATGACCCAAACCACTCTAAGGGGGGTGTAAGATGACCCAAACCACTCTAAGGGGGGTGTAAGACGCAAATGTTGGTTAACAATTAATGCAATATTTTTTTACAGCGAAAACACAAATTTAAAGATATATACTAACTGCACTTTTTTTAATTTTTCAGGCACCCCGAGATGCACCGTGATCACTAATTTCATTTTCAAAAACTTTTCTGAACTTTCCTTTGAATTCTAATTTCTGTTGGATTTTTCATTTTCATTTTCATTTCTGTTTTAATTTTAGTTCATTTTTAGTCTAAAAAAAAAAAAAAAATTATATATATACATGTGGCTATGTGTTTAATTCTGTTGTAATTTTCCTTTTCATTCTAATTCCTGTTTTAATTTTCCTTTTCTTTCTCATTTCTGGTTTAATTTTCCTTTTCTTTCTCATTTCTGTTTTTATTTTCCTTTTCTTTCTCATTTCTTGTTTAATTTTCCTTTTCTTTCTCATTTCTGTTTTTATTTTCCTTTTCAATCTAATTTATGGTTTAATTTTCCTTTTCATTCTCATTTCTGTTTTAATTTTCCTTTTCTTTCTCATTTCTGTTTTAATTTTCCTTTTCATTCTCATTTCTGGTTTCATTTTCCTTTTCTTTCTCATTTCTGTTTTTATTTTCCTTTTCAATCTAATTTATGGTTTAATTTTCCTTTTCATTCTCATTTCTGTTTTAATTTTCCCTTTCTTTCTCATTTCTGGTTTAATTTTCCTTTTCTTTCTAATTTCTGGATTAATTTTCCTTTTCATTCTCATTTCTGTTTTAATTTTCCTTTTCATTCTCATTTCTTGTTTAATTTTCCTTTTCATTCTCATTTCTGTTTTTATTTTCCTTTTCAATCTAATTTATGGTTTAATTTTCCTTTTCATTCTCATTTCTGTTTTAATTTTTCTTTTCTTTCTCATTTCTGGTTTAATTTTCCTTTTCTTTCTCATTTCTGGATTAATTTTCATTTTCATTCTCATTTCTGTTTTAATTTTCCTTTTCATTCTCATTTCTGTTTTAATTTTCCTTTTCTTTCTCATTTCTGGTTTAATTTTCCTTTTCATTCTCATTTCTGTTTTAATTTTCATTTTCATTCTCATTTCTGGTTTAATTTTCCTTTTCTTTCTCATTTCTGTTTTTATTTTCCTTTTCATTCTAATTTATGGTTTAATTTTCCTTTTCATTCTCATTGGTGGTTTAATTGTATTTCCTTTTTCTTTAAAAAATAAAAAACAAGTAAAATACATGTGGCTATGTGTTTAATTCTGTTTTAATTTTCCTTTACATTCTAATATCTGTTTTAATTTTATTTCCTTTTCAACACAAAATAAAAACTAAAAAAAGTAAAGAAACATGTTGCAATGTGTTTTATTCTGAAGGTACTTGATTCCCAGCCCACAGCAAAGCAAAGCGCAGGCGCTGTGTTGAATAGCGTCGTCAAACTGACTGACAGCGCCTACAAAGCTGAGGTCCAACATCATATTCAGCAATGTAGGCGTTGTTCCCAACAACGCCAGGTAGCGACTGAGGAGGCCTGCTATAGCGAATCGCTACCGCCCGCGGCGGACGCTAGCGGCGCTCATAGCGCCATACTTCAGTCGCTCATCTGTCGCTACCTGGCGCTATTGATGAATCGGCCTCCCCGCCATCGGGAACAAAGCATGGAAAGAGCAGGAGCCTCCTAGGTGCAGTAAGATGGCAGAGAACATAAACATAATGGGAAGAAGATCAGGCAGGGAGGACCTAAATGGTGCAAAGCAATCAGTTGCAGGATGAGAGGCCTGAATAATAGTTTGTTCCTTTTTGTAATTTTTGACAGGCGGTCCTCTTTAAGAAATATATGGTAACATACAAGTTTCTTTTTCTTAGTCTATAGCAAGAATGTGTAGTGCCTGTGATTTTGCTTAACAATATGCAGAGTCAATGAACCAAAGCCGATCAAACTGCTGAATTCTTGGTTTAATTAGACTGTTCCATTGCTAATCTAGAAGACTGAAAAAGGAACAATGAAGGAATGGCGAAAAGGCATCACAGCAAAGCATATAGTAGCAGGCTTTTATAATCTTGTCTGTAAGTACATTGAAAGCCTGGTAAAGGCAAACTTTAGAATGTTCAAAATGAAAATGCAGGCAAGTAGTGAATAGACACCACTAGCTAAAACGTATCTAGACCTCTCTAAAGAATGAAATAAGGTCTTAAGATACATTTACACTGTATTATTTGCAAAAGAAAAATCGCTAAAGCCATCGCAACGTAAAGTCACTTGCATTCGCATGTGGAAGGTTTGTTGGCAAATATTCGTTGAAGCGATCCCAAGTAAAATCGCATTTAAGGTAATTTATATTTTTAATATCATTTCCATGGATCGATTATCGCTGAATTGTGGTTGATTTAGCAAATTTTCTTCTTAGTTTGTATCTTGTTTTAGGAAAGGTTCCTATAGAAGGGAGTGACTACTGTGAGTTCTGCAATGCAATGCAATTTAAAAAAGTCAATTATAGGAGAAAATATGTATTGTGCAAAGTTTAGTGTTTAGCACTTATACCAGTAAGTCAGCTAGTATAATTTATTCAGACCTCTGACAGGTTGCTGTGACCACAACAGTCTAAATTATTACCTAATAATTATTATTATTACTATAATATGGAGACGTGAGGCTGCATGTGTGCCTCACGACTCCGATGTTGCCGCACACCTCCCCCTCCCGCTCCTGTCAGATGTAGACCCGGACGGTGAGTGTCCTGGGCGAGGGGGCTACTTGCAGCAGTGCTCATGGGGGCCCTGCTATGGGGCCCCATTAGGGCTATGTACGCCCATGATTATTATTATTACTGATTAATCTTTTATTTGTTTTTTTATTTTTTAATGATAAATTATTTAATTATAAAAAGTACATTCGGAAAAGATTTTCCAACATTTCTATTGCAATCACTGTTTTGCTAATGGCCAAAACATACCCAAATATTTTACTATTTAATGCCTAAGGCAGGGCTACTAATATAAATCAGGTTTATTATATTGTTTTAAAGAGATCAGAGCATAACAGTAAAGAATTTTATTTTATTCTAAATATATTATAAAAAGAAAATATAATATACAGAACAAAGGTCAAAATACATTAGAAGTAACATTACCTCTTTACCATTTAGGAGAACATCACCTGCAGGGACTCAGTGGGATGACTTCACCACAGGATCACCGCATCAGCTGTATGAACAGCGAGAGACAAGACTGTGCTTCTGTAGGAGACGATTGCCAGTTCTGCTACTTCCTGGCACAACTGTGGCCCCCTCCAGCTCCCATTATTTATGGTAACAAGAGCAAAGCGATGGGTAGTTCATGCAGCCCAAAAGTTCTGTGTCAGCTATTTTCACGTCTTACATCATGATTAAACATCATAAGTAAGACTAACCAAACAGGAGAAACAATTAACAACCTCTTAAAGAGAATGCTCTCAATTGCATCAGTGATTATACAGAGATTTAGGGACAGCATATAAGTCAGCAGTTAAGCCTAATTTAAATATACTGACAATGGTTAGACCTTCAGTGTCCAGGGTAACAGACGACACAGGACACAGACAGCAAAGGTCAGCCTGATGAAGTGGTTGATGTGCCCACGGAACGCGTGGCTCCTGCGGTAGGTTGGGAGACTTTACACATGTTATTTTCATGATACCTTGGCTTTATTTCTGGTGATGTTTTTTTGTGATAGATTTGTGATTTAATTTCTGGATTGGTATTGTGATATACAACAGTGGTTCCCCTTTGGGATGCCTAATAACATATGCAGGTGATTATATTTTCATATTATTCTTTAATTGGTGAATAGAGTAGAATGATATGTTCATATGTTTATGAGTTGTTATGGTTGTGAATATTCATTCTTAATTGATTGTTTGACTGGGAGCACTTGCACTTATAAATAAATAGATTTTAAAGTGATCCAGATAGGCAGGATTTGCACATGTTTAGTTGCACTGTTGGAACACTATGTTGAATGATTTAGCACATATATATCCAGGCATTTGATATCAATTAGTGTGGTGAGACTCTCCCCATCGCCTACACACCTTCATGTTGGTTTGTCCTGTGTGTTATTGCTTGATATATGTGTTTTTTTAAGGGATTTTAATATGTTGAGTGTATTGTATGTAGTGATTATAAATATGTAATTACAAAAAACTAATTTTTTTGATCATTTTATGAGTTGAGAGTGCCTCCCTACATGTTTCTTGTTCATTATACGAACCGATCCTTCAGTATTGTTCTCTTTCTTATAGCATGGAGCAGTCAATATCTTTATTTAAGGAAAATGGGCGATCAGTGGGGTTTCACATTAGTGGGGCATCCCAGGGGTGATTGTCAGACCGTAACTAGCATCTTATAGATCTGTCTATCTATTTAGCATCTTATAGATGCTAGGATTAAATCATTCTAGAGAGGGGTGGTGGCATTTACCTTAAGGTTTCTCCTGAATTATCTACCCTACATGCCTGAGTAGGTCATACTGAACATATGGCCACCAGTGTTCTCTTTAAGGTGGATGGCTGTGCAATCACGCACCCCCACAGATAGAGCCATCCCAGAAGGCTCTGAGCCCGAGCAGAGATGGCAGCTCGACTCCAGGACACGGGGGGAGGCACACATTCATAGCCTATGAAGGGCTCCCCCTCTCCCCCCACCCCTTCCACACACCCTAAGCTGTGCTGAGCTTGGGAGGAAGTGAGCAAAGAGGGCGGGGTTATCTTCCCCAGGGAAACAAGGAGCGTGCTGAACAAGACAAGGGGCTTGCCTACCAATGCCTGTCCTGCTGCTGCTGATGGGGATGTTTGAGGGTAAGTGTCATGGCAAATCTGTGTCCCACATTCCGTATCTCTCTCTCCCTCTCTCTTTCTCTATGGTCTATGGTCTGTATCTATCTATAACTCTTCCTCTGTATCCATCCATCTATCTATCTATCCAGTGTACCAAGTATGGGAGTGGGCCTCCCCTTATTGCCCCATAGACCCCCTCAAAAATTCTGATCATAATAAAATAATAATTCTTTATTTCATTTTTGGCTGACATAGCCTGAAACACTGTTAAAGCAGAGTTGTGTTTTATAAATATTGCATGCTGCATTACAATATATAAAATTTTTTTATTGAGGTAGAAATATCACTTAATAATCACAAACAAAACCGCTCCATATGATGGCAGACTTGCACAAGTTTTAATGTATCGTCATCAGTGCCGAAACATGGAGAGCAAGCTGCAAAGCACAAATGCTACAAATGCTATAAATAAGTAATAGTAAATATCAGTTATCATCAATGGTACATGTCAGTATTTCAGCCAATTCATCATTCCAAACAATATGAAATACAAGAAAAAGATACATAGTACAAAGAAACATATGTATGTATATGAATATATGTATACATAACTCAGAAATCAATACACATTCGTTGCCCAGGGTTCATGAGCTTAGAAAAGTGTAGCCAGTTTGTTCCATTATAGGAGTACATTTGATAGAACTTTCACTGTTTTGTGAACATACAGCATATTATAGTGAGCATAATTTGTCTAATAAATGAATATCAACGATGAATATCAATGAAACCGACTCTTTTCCTGTGCAGCAAGTGGTTGATGCTTCCCAGTCAGCTGCTGCGCCCTATCACAATCGGGCAACAATGATGTGTCCCCCTTTCCAGTGACGTGTCCCCCCTTCCTACCTGGAAGTGAGGGGAGAGGTACATGAGCCGCGTCCCTGACGTGGAACGCATTACACCGCACAGCATATCGCACCCAATTGGTTTCTAAATGGGGGTGTGGGGCCTCACACAGTGGGGAAAAATAACCCCTCATACCCCTATGGAGACCACTGGATCCTGTCGCCCCTCCAGCCACACAGGGGAAAGAAACATATGCCATTCTACAACATTATACTCCTGGCAAACGTGGGCCTGTTAATCAACCAACTAAGAGTAGTTAAAAATATTCTGTGCACATTTGGTACATGTCCTGTATTGGAACCTCAATACTGGCTGATTCTTATTAAGGAACAGAACATTATAAGTTAAAAACACAAATAATATGCATACAATTTGTTTACATTTCAGATACTTAGTTGAGGAATGGAGCATAACTTACCGAATCACTGAGGTACGGATAAACGTATATCCAGCGTGCCTCAATTCTCAGCAGTATTCGCTCCAAATCCCCCCCTAATAGTTGGATCTAGGCCTGAACTCTGCGACCCCTAGGGTCTTTGTCTAACCGAAGTGTCTTCCTATTGGAATCTTTTGGTTACCAGTTTTAATGGCATAATGATGCTAATATATTCTTTTTTTAACTTCCGATTCGTTTTCCCAACATAAAAACTCCCACATAGGCAAGTCAAAAGATATATTATGTGTGGGGTGTTACAATTAATAAAATGTTTAGTGGGAATGGGAGTTTGCCCTGGTATCCTAATCTGTTTACCCTGGTCCATATATCTACAGGTAGAGCAGCCTCCACAGATATAGGTACCTGTCATCTTACAACATTGAGAAAGGTTTGATTTGGCTTAGTGACTTCTAATGAGTTTATCTTTTAAACTCCTGGTCCTCCAATAGACTATAAAAAGGTTGTGGAGTTCTTTAAGGTGGACCAACACCCAGGATTTTCAATATCCTGGGTTTTGGTCCACTTCTGCGGGGCACCCCGATCGAGGGTGCCCCGCTGTGTGAAACCCCCCAGAACGCCCCAAAAAACTCACCTTACCCCGCTCCTACGGCGCATGCGCGAGCGCTCGTCCAATCAGAGCGCTCAGAGCCGCTGTGGAATGGACGGACAAGCGACGGACAACCACAGCGGCTCTGAGCGCGCTGGAGGCTGCGTCTGTTAGAAGGAAGCATGGCCATTCACAAACGGCCGGCGCGGGTGTGCGCCCTGCTAGAGTTAAGCGAGAGAAGCGGCCCGCACATGCTCCGTTGGAGCGGGGAGAGGGTAAGGTTTGTGGGCGTCCTGGGGGGTTTCACACAGCGGGGCATCCCGATTTTGGATGCCCCGCGGGGAGGGAGCTGATCGGCCCGGGAATCTTATAGACCGATCAGCCGACCGATAGGGCCGATCAGCCATGGGTGTTGGCCCACTTTAAATCCTGGTCACTATTCCAATGTTTATTGATAATTGTTTTGATGTCCATACTGGCTTTGGTATATGTTATCACTAGTGGGGGGCCCTTATCCTCAGATTTAGATTTTGAAAAGTACAGCATTTTTGGGCGGTCTCTCATTTTCGCTTTCCAGTATTCTTGTTTTACTATACTGTCACTATAACCCCTGGCTTTGAGTCTCACCCCTATGTCTTTTGCCGCTGCTTCAAAATCTTTTCCGAGGCGGGAGAAATTCTCTGTCATCTTGATAATAAACTTAGGTGACATGAACCTTACTATAAGAATTCTCTTTTGTCCGCAACCTCTACCTCGTGAATAGAGATGAGCGAACTGAACTGCTTAAACTGGGATTCGACCCGAAAGTTCAATTCGTCACAAACCCCTGTCTGTCCCGCTGCTGCTCCCTGGTCTGTCCGACGCTGGTATCCGTAGCATCCACGCTCCCAGCATGTCACAACCCCCCCCTACTATAAGTAGCCCATCCCTGCGGCATGGAATGGAGCACTGTCAGTGGCAGTGGAAAGAAGGCAGTAGCTGGGCAAGTACCCTTCATCTCCCTTCCTGTCAGTGACAGCAAGCAGTTTACGATGTGGAACACATTGCTGAACTCTGCGGAGACCAGCAATGGATTAAAGGTAAGTATGGTGGGAAAAATAAAAGATTTTTCTCTTATGTGTGTGTTTTTTTTTACATTTAACTTGTAAACTGGTGAGGGGTTTATGAGACCCCGATACCAGTTCACAAGGCTCGGAGAGCCTATGGCTCTTGGGCTTTGCAGGCTGGTAGGTAGCCTCGGGCTACTAGACCTGCATAGCTGGTGCCCAGACTGGTTTTACTGAATAGCAGGGGGGGGCACACCATTTAAACTTTTAAAAATTGATATAGGTGTAGGGCATGAGATTTTTTTAAGCAGGAAAAGCAGATCTTGATTGATGCAATATAATCCAAAATTATGTATTTCCTTACATAAGTTCCTTAAGACAGCAAAATCTTTACAATCATCATGTTCATACTAAACTGTGACCCTTTTTGTACAAGTGAAATCTCCCACAATCCTATGTAAGTTTAAAAAAATGGCTTGGGAGGCATCAGCTATGCAGGTCTGGTAGCCAAAGGCTACCAACCCGCATAGCCCATGGTCCGAAGAGTCTTCTGACCCCCACTGGGCTTTGGGGAGGCAGGAAATGGGGCCTGGGGGTTAATGGCAAGTCACCCGCTTGCCACAGTTGACTTGACAGCCCCTCAAGTCTTGTGAACTGGTATAGGGGTCTCATGAACGCCTTTCCAGTTCACAAAGAGTTAAATGTTAAAAAAAATCACACACATAAGAGAAAAAAAGTCTTAAAGGAGCCACAGCACTCAACCCTGTTAGCTTGCAGACCAACCTACAATCTGTCTCTAAACTTGGTTAAAAACAGAGGGCTCGGTCACACACATCTGCAGAATTATGCTTAAGCTGCACCACCAGCGCCAAGGTGCCTCTGTGAGGTTCAGTCCTAACTCTAATCTCTGAGAGCCCCATTTGGGACATACAATGCAATAGATAAATTGGGAGTAGGCTTACCTGAGGTTGCCCTAAACCTCAAGTGCAAGCCATGGGGTGGAAGGGTCAAAGACCTTGCAATACAGCCTAGAACCCACATACCATGTGCTTGCACAAATTCAAAAGAAACAAAGGAGGGGTGGCAGCCGCTCAGACCATTTTAGAACTAACCTGGGAGGTGCATGTTAGCAGGGCAATTAGGATACAAAAGTCTTAAAAAAGCCACAGCACTCAACCCTGTTAGCTTGCAGACCAACCTACAATCTGTCTCTAAACTTGGTTAAAAACAGAGGGCTCGTTAAAAACCTCAAGTGCAAGCCATGGGGTGGAAGGGTCGAAGACCTTGCAATACAGCCTATACCCCACACAAATTAAAAAAAACACATAAGAGAAAAATATATATATATTTTTTTTATTCCCCCCCCCCCATACATGTCACTGTCACTGACAGCCAGGAAAATTGGCTTGATACCAGGCACGCCCCTGACATCAGCCGGTCTTAGCTCTCAGTGACAGCTCGCTCCCTGCTGTAAGGAGGAGCAACTTATACTGGGCGTGACCTGTGACATCACAGATCACTCCTAAATGCCCCTCCCTGTGGTGGGGAGCGAGATGCGGGGAGCCTAGCCAGGGCTTCGATTTCTGAGGAGAGTGGAGCGGGACAACCCAGAGGATGGAATGGGGATGGGGTCAGATAGATAGATAGAACGTTTTTTAAATATTTTTTGGAGCGAGTTTGTTAAAAGTTCAGTTCAATTTTTGGGGGGGGAAATTCAGCAAAGCGACCGAACCAAACTTTTAAAAAGTATGCTTATCTTGACTTTTAAAGTTCCTAGTGGATCCAAAGTAATGCAGCTCTCACTATTTTGTGTGTGAGGTAATCCAGAAATTTCAGCCAGGAACTACATTACTTCGAAGCTACCACTTTCCTTTCAGACAATATATTAAGCGCTATAATCACTGCAATTTCTTTTTATTGTTTTGGTATAAACATGTTTAAGGTGATACAATTCTCCAACTATTCCCATCGATATACGATTGAACTATTCAATTGAATTCAATTGGGTCTGTCCTAGGAATGGAACAGTTGAAAACCAGTGTGAAGTTCTCTCATGGGGGAAAAAAGGGAGGCACGTCGCTAAATGTATAGCATATGTGAACTAATGGTTGAGACACACTTTGCAAAGTCAAAAGTATCTAATGGTTAATGAAAAAAGTTCTACTTAAAATGTGGCACTAATGGGCAGGCCATACAGACATTGGTGCCAACATTGGCCTCTTAGGGGCAGCTCTCATGGCAGAGGGAGTGCAGAATAGGGCCCAACTGGAGGGGGGAGACAGCCCGGTGAAGTTTGGTGGAGGTTTTAATCTCCTCCAATCTTTAAGGTTTACCAGATATATGAATACAGAGCAGACCAAACACCCCCTACTGT
This sequence comes from Gastrophryne carolinensis, assembly GCA_027917425.1. NCBI lineage: Eukaryota > Metazoa > Chordata > Amphibia > Anura > Microhylidae > Gastrophryne > Gastrophryne carolinensis. The sequence continues at coordinate 336,661,038 of CM051235.1, read as the reverse complement.
CTAGAGCTACCCCCTTGCCCCACAGTTGTCTATACTCATCTAGTTTCAGCCAGATATCCATGAGAAGAGGACATTTGTGGAAAAATAAGACAGAATACCAGGGTTCTGTTTAAGATGTGTAACAACTGTATTTTTCTGTCCATTCTAAGTAGAGCATGTCTGTAGTCCCTTCCCTAAATGTATGTTCCATCTGCCTTTCCAGAAAATTTGGAGCACCAATATGTACCACTCTAATGACCTACCACTCCAATGACTTCATATTATTTTCAAAAATAAAACATGTACAATACATAAACACGACTAAAGAATTCAATGACTTTAGCAGTAAAATGAGGTTTAAACACGTAACTGTGGGTTTTTTGTATGAGAACATTTAGTAACATAGTAACATAGTATGTAAGGCTGAATAAAGACTTTAGTCCATCCAGTTCAGCCTGTTTAACTCCTTCCAGTGGTCTAGTAGCCATAGCTGGAAATGTTATTACATGCCAGGAAGGCATCAAGGCCAACGTTTTTACTGTATCCATCATTACTACCTCCTCTGGCAGCGAGTTCCATAGTCTCACTGCTCTTACAGAGAAGAATCCCCTCCTATGTCGGTGGAGAAAGCACCTTTCCTCTAATCTTAGTGGATGCCTTCGGGTTATGGTTACACTCCGGGGTATAAATAGATTGTGGGACAAATCTTTGTATTGACCCCGAATATATTTATACATAGTTATTAGATCACCCCTCAATCGTCTTTTTTCTAGACTAAATAAACCTAACTTGGACAATCTTTCTGGGTACTCTAGCCCCCTCACTCCTTTTATTAACTTTGTTGCCCTTCTTTGAACACGCTCCAGTTCTGATATGTCCTTCTTAAGCACAGGTGCCCAGAACTGTACACAGTATTCCATATGGGGTCTGACCAGTGACTTGTACAGGGGTAAAACGATGCTCTGGTCATGAGCACCTATGCCCCTCCTGATGCACCCCATGATCCTATTTGCCTTGGCAGCAGCTGCCTGGCATTGATTACTACAGTTGAGCTTATTGTCAACTAAAACCCCTAGGTCCTTTTCCATTGTTGTTTTACCAAGTGTTTCTTTATTTAGTGTGTAATCATGATACAGATTTCTCCTTCCCATGTGCATAACCTTACATTTATCTGTGTTAAACTTCATTTGCCATTTAACTGCCCATGCTTCCAATTTATCTAAATCTGTTTGTAGCTGCCTGCTGTCCTCTTTTGTTTTAATTACTTTACTCAGCTTAGTATCATCTGCAAAGATTGAGACTTTTCTGTTTAATCCATACCCAATGTCATTTATATATATATTGAAGAGAATTGGTCCCAGAACTGACCCTTGTGGTACTCCACTAGTAACAGTGACCCAATCTGAGTGTGTACCATTGATAACCACCCTCTGCTTCCGATCATTAAGCCAATTTCCCACCCATCTGCACACGTTTCCCCCTAGTCCAAGCATTCTCATCTTTTGTACCAGCCTTTTATGTGGCACAGTATCAAATGCTTTAGAAAAGTCAAGATATATGATATCCAATGACTCCCCCTGATCCAATATTGAACTTACCTCCTCATAAAAGCTGATTAGGTTTGTCTGGCAGGAGCGATTCCTCATAAATCCATGCTGATATGGAGTAATAAGGTCATTTTCCCCAAGGTGCTCCAGGATAGTATCCCTTAAGAAACCTTCAAACAGCTTGCCCACCACAGATGTTAAGCTTACCAGTCTGTAGTTCCCCGGTTCCCCCCTAGATCCCTTTTTGAATATTGGCACCACATTTGCCAAGCGCCAATCCCTCAGAACATACCCTGTAGTTATGGAATCCACAAATATTAGAAATAACGGCTTGTCTATTACTGTACATAACTCCCTTAAAACACGAGGATGTATGTCATCTGGTTCCGGTGATTTATCGATTTTTATCTGCTTGAGACGGTTCTGGGCTTCTTCCTTGGTTAGACCAGTGACATTTAATGGAGGGTTTCGGTTATTCCCCTGCATTTCACTCGGCATGTCACATTCTTTTGTGAATAGGGTTTATTTGCCAAATAAACTGTAACTAAAATAGATACTGAATTCTTGGATAAGAAGTTCAGTTTTAATTAGAAGCTTTAAAAACCATTTCATGATTTGTGATATTTGTATTTATTGGAAATAGTCTGCTAATCCTTGAATGATGAATTCCTGGATGAACGTTTCTGCAGGGCATGATTCCTCATCATATATAAATGTTAATAAAGACATCTATGTCATGATTTGACAAAATCCTTGCAGTATCCTCTTTCTCACCTCAAAACCCTTCCTTCTGCTTTGGCTTTACAGAATGCAGTACTCCTCCGCGCCTCCTGTTCCCAGTCACTCGTGCTATGAGCCTCCTCCGCTCCATGTCCAAAATTGAAACTGTTCTCTCACCCTCCTCCACACCACCTGTTCAGTTTTCCAGTAGCTCAGGCTGGCTTTCTCCAGTCTTCTGCCAGGCTGTTCCTTATAGGCCCCCCATAGAAATTGGCACTCTTTCTATTCCCCTACAAAACCGATGGAGTATCTAGAACTAGCTGTAAAGGCTGGGGACATGCTGTAACATAAGGAAATGATTCCCTAACATGTAAGGAGATAACCTAGAATTTGAGCTTATGGAAATAAGGGGCTTCCCAGATATGTTGCATATTAGATGGGCTTTAGTGTCAGGAGAATGAATGGTTGCTGTATATAGAGGGCATCTGTGGGCATCACTTCATCATTGCAGCTGTGGTGCTTGAGAGAAATGAGCCCCCCGCACATGTCTGCTCCTCCAGCCCCCGCTCCTGCTAAGAGCAGAGCCATGGCCAGGACCCATCCTCTATTGTGTGAAGGCACGCACAGACCCTAGACTCACAATGTAAGAAGGTGTCAAAGGCCTGGACCTGCAGTAATGTTGCCCATATGCCTACAGATGATTAAAGAGTGTCTTTTGTAGCATTTCATGATTTGACACTTTGGCAAATACAGATTCACTACCTGTTTAGTCTCCAAAGACAAATCCATGTGTATTACTGAGACCAGAGGTGCCCCTCTAGGGAAACTAGTTCTGGTCTCTGGAAAGCAACTTCAAATTACAGACCACAAAACATCAGACATCTCGGTTAGATGCCCCTTTAACAAAATGTACACTTAGAATAAAAGAAGGTTCCTCTTTAACATAATTAATTTGTATATAATATAGATGTGACATCTAACCAAATGTATTTTTACTAAATACTTTTAATAGTAAAAGTAAATTAACATTAGTATTTGCTAAGCAGATGAGGCCAGCCTTAAAGGGACAGTCCAGGCAAAGGGTTAAATGATCCTGCTTTCTGCTTGCCCCATTCTGGCTGTGAGGGGCTGCATTTTTTATTCACCCACACTATGCATTTCCTAAATAACCCATCTGAACTTGCTTCCTTATGCTGACACATCATACAATTCAAGTTTCTTCCATGGAAGACCTTTATATTCAGACAGTAGCCATCCATGCACAAGGATGCCCAACAGGAGAGAGATAGAGTTCAATAGGGTTTAACAAGAAATATAAAGGAGGCTGTATGAAAGATACAACCAGCAAGAGGAGAGAAAAAAGCAGCTAAAGACATTTTAGCCTGGAATCTCCCTTTAAGTATTTAGAGGGACATTCCAAGCAAGGGGTTTAATTAGTTGTCAGGCTGTCAGGTTCTGCATCTTTCATTCACCAGCACTTTACATTTCCTGATAAACCCCTTAGAACATTCTCCCTTCTGCTGACTCATCTTTCAGGGCCCCAAAAATTAACTTACCTTTGAAGGGACCCTCACATTAAAATATAAAGCAGGCAGAATGAAAGATGCAGCTCCTGGCAGCCAGCATGAGGAGAGCAGGAAGCAGGCTCATTTAACCCTTTGCTTGTAACGTTCCTTTAAAAAAAGAAAATGAGTCGTAAACTTACTTTACCTTAAATGACAGTAAGATGTTAAATGTGTACAGTAGTTGGGGAGAAGGGTTAATAAAGTTTACCACTCCTTTCCCTATAAAATATACATTGGCTGGCTAAAAGGGGGGGTCTCTGCCATTTGCAACTCAAAACTAGAGATAAAGAAGAATTGTTCCTATTTGGTTTAAGAATAAATTGCTATGTTAAATAATAATATACAGATGTTTAACTATAGTAAAGTAGGATTCTACATCAAATTCATATGGTTACATTTGGTTACCATAGTTCTTTTTGTGATTAATTTGTAATTGACTTTTCTACCTGGCTCCATCATTTCCTGTCCACAGACATCCCTGCAATCATTATGGGTGACTTCAACATATCTGTTGACACTAGCAACCCTGCTGCCACCAGACTACTGTCACTAACCTCATCTTTCGGCCTCAAACAATGGTCTACTGCACCCACCCACAAAGACGGCCACACAATTGACCTCCTCTTCTCTAACCTCTGCTCTCTATCAAACCTCTCATCCTCTTTGCTCACCCTCTCTGACCATAATCTGCTGACTATGACCCTCTCTCCAATGCCTGCAAACCCCCCTCCACACAAACCCACAACTCAACGCAGGAACTTAAGAAACCTAGATCTTCAGTCCTTTTCTGCCTCACTTCAACCTCTTCAGACCTTGACCTCACAGACATAGACGCTGCATCATCACACTACCATAATACTCTCTCCTCAGCTCTGGACTTTGTCGCCCCCCTCACCTATAGCCGTCCCCGCACCAAAAACCCCCAACCCTGGTTAAATGCAAGCACAAACAGATTGAAACAGCTGTCACAAGCTGCTGAACAGCGATGGAGGAAAACCAAAGCCAATCATGACTTTCTATTCTACAAACAAGCCCTTCAGGAACTCAGGACGGCCCTTTCATCTGCTAAGCAAGCTTATTTCTCTTCACTGATTTCTGCACAAGCCCGGAATCCCAAACAACTCCTCAACACTTTCAGTTCCTTACTCCGCCCACCACCTCCTCCTCCAACCTCCCAAATAACAGCAGAAGAATTTTCTACATTCTTCAAAGAAATAATTGACAACATTTGACTTGGCTTTGCCCCTCAGAATCCCTCACCACTTCAAACAATCCCCCCGCCTTACTCTCTTACTTTCTTCACTCCAATAACTGAGCTTGGACTAACCTCTCTCATTTCTAGGGCCCACCTGACTACCTGCTCCCTCGATCCTATTCCATCCCACCTTATTCCTCAACTGTCTCCATCCCTCACTCCAGCCTTAACCTCCATATTCTACCTTTCTCTCTCCACTGGTACCTTTCCTTCTTCCTACAAACATGCAGTTATTACTCCAATAATCAAGAAACCCTCTCTCGACCCCTCTGCCCTCTCCAGCTACCGCCCTATCTCACTCCTCCCTTTCTCCTCCAAACTTCTTGAACAACATGTCCACTCAGAACTGTCACAATACTTATCCACTAACAACTTATTTGACCCTTTACAATCAGGATTCCGCCGTAACCACTCCACTGAAACTGCCTTCACCAAAGTCACCAATGATCTGCTCACTGCCAAAAGCATTGGTCACCACTCCATCCTCATCCTTCTTGACCTCTCCTCAGCCTTTGATACTGTCGACCACTCTCTGCTTCTTGATATTCTCTCCTCTCTCGGGGTTCAAGGTCTTGCACTCTCTTGGCTAACCTCTTACCTCTCTGACAGATCATTCAGTGTATCCTATTCTAACACAGTTTCTTCCTCCCATTCTCTTTCTGTTGGTGTGCCGCAAGGTTCTGTCCTAGGCCCCCTACTTTTCTCAGTCTACACCCACGGCCTTGGCAAACGTATAACTTCACTAGGCTTCCAATACCACTTCTATGCGGATGACACTCAGATATATCTCTCAGGCCCCAATCTCTCCTCTCTCCTATCTCGCCTCCCCAACTGCCTCTCAGCTATTTCTTCATTCATGTCATCTCGCTACCTCAAGCTAAACATGGACAAGACAGAACTGGTCATTTTCCCACCTTCTAACTCCCCTCCCCTCTCTAACACCTCTATTTCTGTCAACAATTACACAATAACAGCAACTCCCCAAGCTTGGTGCCTGGGAGTCACTCTGGACTCTGCCCTCTCTTTCAAACCACATATTCACTCCCTGGCCACCTCCTGTCGCCTCCAACTTAACATCTCCCGCATCAGTCCTTTCCTCTCACCTGACACCACTAAAATGTTAGTTCATGCCCTGGTCATATCCCGTATGGATTACTGCAACATCCTTCTTTGTGGCTTACCAACTAACAGACTGGCACCCCTCCAATCTATCCTGAACTCTGCTGCTCGCCTCATCCATCTCTCCTCTCGCTCCTCCAGTTCTGCGCCTCTCTGCCAATCCCTACACTGGCTGCCAGTCCCACAGCGAATCCTGTTCAAAACTCTCACATGCAAAGCTCTCTCTAACCAGGCCCCTCCTTACATCTCATCTCTAATCCAACAATATCAACCTAGACGCAGCCTCCGCTCTTCTGCCGACCTTCTCCTGTCACCCTGGTCACCTCCTCTCACGCCCGCCTCCAGGACTTCTCATGTGCAACTTCAATCTTCTGGAATGCCCTCCCGCACCCAATCCGCCACTCCACAACCCTCAAAACCTTCAAAGGCGCCCTTAAAACTCACTTATTCAGACAAGCATATAATCTGGCCTAACCAATCTTCTAAAGGGCATACGCCACAAAGCTCAATACTGACTGTTTGTGATCCTTCCCCCTCGTCTTCACCCCTCTTCCTTTAGACTGTAAGCTCGCAAGGGCAGGGCTCTCTCCCCTATTGTAACCTGTACTCAGAATATCCATTGTCAACTCTGTAAAACTGCATTTGAAATAGTATATGTACCGTATGTTTCTGCCCTGTCTGTAATTACTACTTTGTAAAGCGCTACGGAAGATGATGGCACTATATAAATAAACAATAATAATAATATATAGAGTCACTTGAACTTTGGCAGAGCGCCATCATCAGGGAAAATGCAGGACTGGGATTACGATTGAGCTGCAGCTATTTCGTAGCCGCTGTAATCAACAGTGTCAACATTTCCAGCCCATTTTAATGGTAAAATAGCACAAAAGGAAAAGTACTGATTTCTCTCTTTGGCTCTATTACAAATGACGCCCACAGCTCTGCATGCTGCAGTAAGACAGTTATGACACATGATGAAACATTACCCCAGCGTTAATAATCTTGGAGCTTTGCCGTTCGCTCCTAGATCATACACACTGCTTGGGTACCATTACTCACAGGCAATGATAATGAAAAGGCTAGGCACACACCACGGCTAATATTCAACCACAGGCTGAAGGAAAGCCACATTATATTGATTTCCTAAAGGACAACTATTGCAGAAAAGTAAAGTAATTATTTAAAAAAAATCTAGGTAGTAATGGCGGGTTTGCTTGGCCCATTTGCTAAAAAAAAGGCTTGTAGATGGAGTTTTCGATTTTACTGAAAAGGCAACAAAAGGCGATATGGCTGTAATTCTGCACCTCTTTTATTTCACTCTAGGTACTCTAGGGCAACACGATAGAGGGGAAACACAAACTACTGGGTAAACTTGTAACTATGCATATGAAGCAGTTTGTTTTCTCAATAGAAATATAGAAGCCTGACCTATCTTTTTCCTTTATAGGTTTTGCATTATCCCCTAGATTCAGGCAAGGTGATTTTTATGTTCTGCCAGTAATCATGAAGGGTTCTGGTAATTAATGGACGTGTGTTAAAAATAAAAAGAAGTAAAAAGGCAGCACAGGTGTGGACCAGATACCTAATACCGTAGATTAGATTTGCATCTATGCACACCAAAAATTAGACTATGGGTACATCAATACCCAATGGACCCCTTTCCCTCCTCAGTATCCCAGAGATCAATAAAAGAGATCTATGCCATCACAATATGTCTGCAGAGAAAAAGACAGCACGAGTTTTTATGAGAAATATGTTACAGTCAGCAAGGCAGAACGTTTCTGACCCTATCTGGGTTCTTCTTCAGGGGTAGACTTATATAATGTGTCTCTATGTAAGGATTGGCAAATGCTAACATAGCGCAACCTGCTGGTAAAAGCTTTACTACAATGTGTATATATCAATGAATTCTGAATCATTCTCCTTATGTGCCAAATTTTTATGGGGCTGTACTTAACTCTGATTAAAGGTGTGGTAACTCTGATTAAAGGTGATATTTTTATATAAGAATCATGCAAAGGAGATTTTTGTATATATATGTATTTATTCTGCACTAAACAATACACTTTATTTTTAATCAAAAAATCTAGTGTTATGGTGTGCATCTAACCAGAAAAATAGGCGCACTTGTATACCAATATGTTTGAGGACTAGGAAAGCCTTTTGCAATAAGATTGTGTTTAGGGCTTTATATCCTCCCCTCTGAATAGTGATAGAGAGGATATAAAGCCCTGAACACAATCTATTTTTTCCTAAATGCCTTCCTAGTCCTCAAACATATTGGTATACAATGCGCCTACCATTCAGATTCTGTGTGTTGGACATTTTAAGATCTAATTTAACCCACTCAGCATTTGAACCCTTATATCTAATGGATGTGTGTTGTGTTGAAAGGGTGTCCAGATTAAAGCATGCCTAGGGTGGCTGAAACCCTAAAAACAACATTTCACATCCCCCTCCATTGCAGTCAATGGAGGAGGCGTGCCATGATCTCTGTGACGGGCAGCAGACAGCACGGGACATGCACCTGAGGATCTGGACTAGAATCGATTATCTGCAGTGGATGAAAAGCAAGCATTGCTTTTTTGTTTTCATTTCTGGACAATGACTTGGGCCCTTATTCAACAAGGGATAGCGCCAGGTAGCGAATGGTGAGCGAACGGTAATGACGGTCACCGCCACGAGTACGCCGGCTCCCCTCCGCAATCACACATTTATCAAGCCGATCCTGCTTAGCGACTGACAGAGCACCAGATAGCGAATCATTCATCATTATTCCAGCCTCACCCCACAGCGCCAGCGAGCGACCTTGATCAGCGACAGGTATGACCTCTCGCTACCTGGCGCTCTCCAATGCATTTCAATGGAACAATCTTTAAATATTCATAATTAATTAATGTTTTTTTTTTTTTTTTAATGTCAAAAATTCTGTGACCACTTCTGCAATGTTAGATTTAAAAAAAAAAAAAAAAAAAAAAATTCGTGCAGAATTGATATTACAGGTCTGATATTAATGTATTCATATTACAAAATGTTTTGAAAAACATGTTTCTTTTTTTTTTTTTTTTTTTTTTTTTTTAATATGTTGTTTTGGGGTTAAAAAACTACTTTTAAACCATCGCCGCCAGCGCTCTGGGGTTTAAACATGCATTTCACAGCGCGAGAATTTTTTGAGCGTGACTTGTTAATGAATATGCTGGGAGCCATTCGCTATGGCCATTCGCTGTCATGCGCTCCCATACAGCGCAGAACCTGCGCTGTCAACAGCTGAACAACGGCCAAGCACAGCGAATACTAGCGGGTGCTGTGAAAATAACGCCAGTGCTCTTTTTTTGGGAAAAAACTCAATTATTATGATAATTATGTGAATAATTATGAGAATAACTATCAAAATGACCCATGCATTGTACACAACTCCTCCTTATCATGACATAACAACACAGCAAAATTAGGCTTCAGAGGCATAACTTGAGGGGGTGCAGGGCGTGCGGCTGCACTAGGGCCAGGAGGGTCAGGGGGTCCCTATCATTGTTGATTCTTCACCTTATTTATCAGATTTGTGCTCACTTGGTGTAGTGCTACAGACACATTATGGGTTTTATCTGCTATAAATGTATAAATTGTTTGAGTTGGAATGTTACAAAATGGCTGAAGACTGTTTCCAAGATGGCTGAAACCATGCGGCTTGTCTTCCTATGGGTATATGTGTAGATTTCCCATTGGTTAATAAGATAGCATTCACCCATTGGACAATTTTGGAGACATGTGATTGGTCAAGAGGGGCGGTCCTATTGCCGGACAAAAGGAATTGCAAGGAGGACTTCGCTCTCTTTCCCTCTCACACCCAAACCGGAGACACATGATGGACCTTCTGCTGTTGTTTGGAAACTGAAGACCCAAGTGACCTTGGAATCGGAACTAGCTTAACTAAGATAAGTTTGTTGAACTATTGTTAAGCTACTGAATTGCATTTTTGTAACTATATTGACTTTTATTGCATTATTTTCCTTTTTCTCAATAGAAACTATTGTTCTCGGAAACTAGTTAAACCTGTTTTTCCTTTGTCTGGGGTCTGTGTCTGATTGCTTGTGTAGTGATGGTTATCTGTGGATGCAATTATCCTCAAAACTCACTGTTTTTTTCAGTGAACTCTTAGACAAACGAGGCGTAACTTTTGGAGATATACATGTATTTGAGCTCTTAAGTTTCCTTATATATTTGAGGGCTGCAAATATATTTTGTACATTTTAGATAAATTACACCCAAGCAAGACATTGGGGGCTCGTGCCGGTATTACACTGAGTTTCTGATTGATATTGCACTTTTGTGGGTAATCTATTTGTATTTTACCAAGCAACAATGTTTCGCAGACTCTTTAAGGGAAAAAAGGGTGCCGAGAACATATCAGGAAAAAAGGAGGGATGCAATATACCAAGCTGGGCAACAGAGGGGCCATGGTTTCCTTTAGCAGAGGAACTGGCCAAATATGCCAACCCAGGAAATGAGGTATGGGATGATACAGTTACAATCCATTTTCAAAAATTTCTTCTTGAAATGTCATTTATAAATAAGGCAGCAAGAAAGATTGTGGCTTCTTTGGGCTGGGTTTTTGTGCATGCTCTCTATACAGAGGCAGACAAAAGAAAGAGAGCAGAGGGGGAGGTGCAGGCTTTAAGGGATCAGCTTACTGTAGCTTCTGAGTGCATCAAAACTGCTACGAGTAGAGCAGAGGAATTGGAAGACAAACTCCAGATGAGTAAGTCTATCAATGCTATAAGAAATAAGAGAGTTCAAAAGCCTGTTAAGAAAGAAAGAGTAAGGAAGATTACTGTACCCTCTGATAGTGATAGTGACTCAACCCCTAGCGACAGTGAGGAAGAAATAGTGGTAGAGTTTACTGATGAGGATATAAAGCCTAAAAAATGTGCTAGGCCCCTTATTACTAAACATAGGAAAAGACAGCATGACCGGGAAGACATGGCTGACGGTGAAGTACATTACCGCAACCCCAAAGACATTGAGGTTGAGGAGTTGCGGGAATATACTCAGACTGAATTGACTGACTTAGCAAAACAATATCGACAGAAACCTGGGGAACCTCTAATGAGTTGGGTTTTGCGACTGTGGGATGAGGGAGCCGACAGTATTGTTTTGTCAGGTAAAGAAGCCGTGGCCATGAGTGTATTGACCCATGACCCACAACTGCGCCAGGCAATGCGCAAAGCACGAGACTTTACAGTGAATTTTTCACTGTTAGATCTTGTGAGAGATGGGATAGTCCGGGTATACGCTGATCCCAGGGATCTGGAAAACACCTACCCCTGGAGCAATATAACTGAGGGTGCCTCCAGATTAAGGGAAATGGGTTGTATAACCGGACTAAGCCATATTCGTGATTGGATGGGGCCTGATATGGAACCTTTTACAGCTAGTCTGCGCTCTAAACTAATGAAATTTGCCCCTGGTAACCTTAAAGCCCCATTGTTGTCATTATTAGGAGGTTTAGGATCACAGGGTAGAATTCATGATGCTACAGCCCTCCTCTGTGAATTGGGAGAATTGGAGGGGGGAGGCAGGACAAAGCCTGTTAGGTCCATAGACGAAATAAGGCCTAAGCGATCAGATAAAAGGAAGCAAAGGGTAACGGAAAGGAAAAAGGTGGTGAAGGGTGGGGAGCCTGGAAATAAGGAAAAAAACAGGATAGTTATCACAAGGAGACAAATGTGGGTGGATTTGTTAAAGGGGGGTATACCCAGAGAGGAAATTGATGGCATTCCTACTGCAGAACTATTAAAAAGATGGAAGCAGTTAGTAGGTAACCCCGCCCAACTTAGGCCCATTTCTAGTGATAGCAGCCCTGGATCAGAAGAGGATGAGATTTCCCCTATTATTTCCAAATCCCACCACAAAGACAACGTTTCCTTGTACCCTGGGGCAGATTTAGAGAATCACAAAAGGAGGAACTGGGAAGTTTCTCATCCCTTGTGAAGGGAAGGTGGGTCTCCAGCAAAAGCAATGAGGGCAGTGACAGCGGGAGACCGACGCCCATATGTACCTGTCACTGTTTGGTGGGGAAAATCATCTTGCCCCACTCATGTCATGGCTCTAGTAGACACTGGAGCAGAAGTCACCCTCTTGCAGGGGAATCCTTCCAATCACAAGGGAGAAATCATTTATGTAGAAGGACTGGGAGGGCAGACAACACCAGCAGTCCGAACGAGAGTAAAACTGGCAATTGGTAAAGGACCGGGTTTTTGGACAAATGTGTTGGTTTCTGACCTGGAAGAGAACATCCTTGGTATAGATGTACTTTTAGGTCAGTCTGTTGAAACTGAATTGGGCAAATTCACTTTTGGCTATCAACACAAACCCTATCTGATGAGGGCAGTGAAGGCCGTAGTAAGAGGGCATGCGAAATGGACCCCTGTCTACATCCCCCCACCAGAGAAACCGGTATGCTTTAAGCAGTACAAGCTGCCAGGAGGTCACACAGAGATTGGAGAAACCATCCAAGAACTGTTACGGGGAGGGATTCATTAGACCAGCTGTAAGTCCTTTCAATGCTCCAGTGTTCCCAGTAAAGAAGCCAGACGGCTCCTGGAGGATGACTGTGGACTACAGGGGTTTAAACAAAGTGACTCCTCCGTTGGCAGCAGCCGTACCTGATATGATCTCCATAGTCGAAAGAATTGCTAAAGAGACTGGAGAATATCACGCCACGATCGATCTCTCTAATGCCTTTTTCTCTATCCCAATAGACTCAGAAAGTCAATACCAGTTTGCCTTCTGCTGGGATGGCCTTCAGTACACCTTCAAAGTCGTCCCCCAAGGTTACAGGCACTCCGCTACCATCTGCCACGGATTAGTGGCCCGAGATTTGAAGATGATGAACCTGAAAGTTGCAGTATTTCACTATATTGATGACATCATGATCTCTGGAACAAAGGAAAACGTGACTGCCGCTTTGCCTTTGCTGATGCAGCATATGGAAGCCCGAGGGTGGGCTATTAACAAGGACAAAATTCAGGGACCTGCCACTGAGGTTAAGTTTCTAGGGATCATGTGGACCAGCCCAACAAGAAGAATTCCTGAGAAAGTCGTGCAGACTATTCAAGGACTGTCTCCCCCTAGCACCAAGAATGAGGCGCAGAGGTTCATTGGATTAGTGGGGTTCTGGAGGTCATTTATCCCACACCTTGGACTTATTCTCAGACCCATCTACAATGTAACGAGGAAAAAGACTGATTTCTCATGGGGTCCTGAACAGCAAACTGCCTTTCTCGCTGCTAAATAAGCTATTTTGCAGCACCAAGGGCTAGGGCCTGTGAGACCAGGCGTGCCATTTCAGTTGGATGTAGTGGAGGAGAACAGCGTGATTTCCTGGAGCTTGTGGCAACCCAATGAAAAGAGAGGACAGCGTGCCATACCCATCGGATTTTGGTCCAAACAATTAAATGGGGCACAGAGAAGATATACGCCCTTGGAAACGTACCTGCTTGGGGCATACATGGCACTTCTACATGTAGAGCCCATTACTGGTAGAGACCCAGTCACCATCCACACTGCACTGCCCATCGCAGGGTGGGTGCGAGATAATGGACTGACCACAAGGACAACTGTAGCCCAAAACCAGACATTGATGAAGTGGAAATGGTATCTTCAGGAGAGAGGGGGAATTGCAGCTGGGGACGTCAGAGAAATCTCCAGACAGTTGGCTGGGCTTGTTACTTTTACCAGCACCGAGTCACAAGAAGAAGTTCCCGTCCTAAAGACTTCTCCTATCCAGGAAGCTCCATCCTTTGAATCCCTATCAGTGGACCAAAGAGAGTCAGCATGGTTCACTGATGGTTCTGCCACAATCAACTCATCAGGGCGTCAGTGGGTCGCAGCCGCATACAACCCAAGCTCTGACACAGTCCTTCAGGAGACAGGTATTGGAGGATCAAGCCAGTATGCAGAGCTAAAAGCAGTATTAATGACTTTGCAAGAAGATCCTTCACCCAGCATTAACATCTACACTGACAGCTGGGCAGTTTTTAAGGGACTCACGGCCTGGATGCCCACATGGAAATCAAACGACTGGAAAATCCATGGAAAAGTTGTGTGGGGAGGCCAAGACCTGTGGGAGTACATTTGGGAACAAGCCCACTCCCGCACCATAAGGGTGGGCCATGTTGACGCACACATGCCCTTAGTACCGGAGTTTGACAATTTTAATCAGGTGGTAGATGAGATTTCGAAGGTGGCCTTGGTTAAAGAGACTGATCCTGTTGCAATGAACTTGGCTAGGTGGGCCCACAAACAGTCAGGGCATTTGGGTCAGAAAGCCACATATGAATGGGCTCGACAGAGAGGCCTGCCGATAAACATGGACATGATAAAGACTATGATAGAGAATTGCACCGTATGTGGAGAAGTTCGACAGTGGCCATTACAAAAACATTCCACCGGATCCATAAAAATACCATTTTGTGATTACTCACCTGAAAAATGGGTATTATAAGTATGTCACACACCCCACTTCAGATACTCATTATTATTACACTTGGGTAACTCACCGCTAGGTGGCGCACTTGCAGAGATCTCCAAAAACTTCAGCAAGCCCCTCCCGGTCTATATATACCTGGTACCTCTCACTAATTCCCCAGTGTTCAAAAAGCAGTAAGACAAGGTACCAGAACTAAACAAATTTAACCCTCAACCGTAAATAACAAAACTTCACCATATAAAGAACCAGGATACCAAAAGAGGGCGGGTGAAGTGGGGTGTGTGACATACTTATAATACCCATTTTACAGGTGAGTAATCACAAAATGGTATTATTCTAAGTATGTCACACACCCCACTTCAGATACTCATTATTATTACACTTGGGACATCCAACAGCAGTGTCCAAAAGAGGGCGGGAATCCAAACCAGGCAATAACGCAGATAAAACTCAAACCACTGCAGCCTGCAGAACCTTACGGCCAAAAACAGCATCCGCCGAGGCCCGTACATCAACCTTGTAAAACTTGGAAAAGGTGTGAACTGAAGACCAGGTAGCAGCCTTACAAACTTGCTCAACTGAAGCCTGGTGCTGAAAAGCCCAGGACGCACCAACCGCACGAGTAGAATGTGCAGTAACACGAAAAGGGGGGTCCTTCCCCTTGGCAGAATAGGCAGCAACAATCGCCTGGCGAATCCACTTACTAATGGAAGACTTGGCCGGAGCCAAACCCTTCCTAGGACCACAAGGCACTACAAACAAAGCATCAGTCCTACGAAAGGAAGACGTGGCACGCAAATAGTACCTAACACATCGCACCACATCCAAGCAGTGCAACGCACTCTCCTTATCATTCCTAGGCCTAGGACACAAAGAAGGAAGAACAATGTCCTGATTAAGATGAAAAGCAGACACCACCTTAGGAAGAAAATCTGACTTGAAACGAAAGACCACTTTGTCCTGATGTTTCTCAAAATAAGGAGCCTGAATCGACAAGGCTGCCAACTCCGAAACACGCCGAACCGAAGTGATGGCCACCAAAAAGACAACCTTCTGAGTCAGAGTGGACAAGGCAATATCCTGCAAAGGCTCAAAAGGAGGAGCCTGTAACGCAGAGAGCACCAAATTCAAATCCCACACTGGGAGCAATGGCTTCCTAGGAGGCCTCAGATGCGAAACCCCCTGGAAAAAAGTCTTGACCAAGGAATGGCTAGCAAAAGACTTCTGGAAAAAAATTGACAAAGCAGACACCTGCCCCTTCAAGGTACTCAGCTGAAGACCAGAATCCAACCCAGATTGAAGAAAATCCAAAATCCGAGAAATAGAAAAAACCCGGCATGGCAAAGATCTAGTCTCACACCAATCAATATAAGATCTCCAGACCCTATAATAGATGGAAGAGGAAGACCTCTTCCTAGCACTAACGAGAGTCTGAATGACCGAGTCCGAAAGACCCTCCTCCTTCAAGATGGAGGTTTCAGCAGCCAAGCCGTTAAAGCCAGCGTTGGTAAACTGGGGTAACACAGTTGACCCTGAGTGAGCAGATCTGGCCGAAGAGGCAGATAGAACTGATCCACTGCCAGACGAACGATGTCTGCGAACCACACCCGCCTTGGCCACCTTGGAGCCACGAGAATGGCGGGAACTCCTTCCTGAACTAGCTTTCGCAGCACCCTGCCTAGCATGGGAATCGGAGGAAACAGATACAGGAACCCCAGATCCTTCCAGCTCAAAGACATGGCATCCGTCGCCAGTGCCAGAGGGTCCCGAGACAGCGACACGAATGTCGGAAGCTTGTGATTGTGACGAGAGGCAAACAGATCCACCTCCGGCGTTCCCCACCGAAGACACAAGGACCGAAACACATGGGGATGGAGAGACCATTCCCCCCGGCTGGACGAGCACCGGCTCAAGAAGTCCGCCTCCGTGTTCTCCACTCCTGGAATGTACACCGCCGAAATGCAAGGGACATACGTCTCTGCCCAGACCAGAATCAGAGACACTTCCCTGAGGGCACCCAGACTGCGAGTCCCTCCTTGGTGATTGATGTAAGCAACAGCCGTCTGATTGTCCGATCGAACCTGAACAGGCAGGCCCTGTAACTGATGCGTCAAGCGAGACAGAACCAACCTGATGGCTCGCAATTCCAGAACATTGATGGGCAAGTGAGCCTCCTGAGGATCCCACAGCCCCTGAAACTGAAGATCCTTCCAGAAACCTCCCCATCCTGACAAGCTGGCATCCGTGGTGACAGTCTCCCACCGCGGAGTCAGAAACGACCTGCCCTTCAGAAGATTGTCCGGAAACAACCACCACCGAAGAGACCGCCGAACCCGAGGAGAAATCCGGAAGGACCGATCCAACGACCGCGGGCGCCTGTCCCAAGACGCCAAAAGATGAAGCTGCAGCGTCCTCGTGTGAAACTGTGCGAAGGGAACCGCCTCGAACGAGGCCACCATCAACCCCACCAGTCTCATCCCTAGCCGAATGGACGGGCGAGGAATGGAGAGAAGACGCTGAGCCAATTCCTGAATCAAAAGAACCTTGTCCTGAGGAAGAAACACTTTGTGCTGACAAGAGTCCAAGGACATCCCCAGAAAAGTCACCACCCTGGCCGGAACCAGAGAGGACTTGGGGTAATTGATCACCCAGCCGAACCTCTCCAACATGGACACCACCGTGCTGGTGTCCCCTTCCGCTTGGCTGAAGGAAGGAGCCATGATGAGAAGATCGTCCAGGTAAGGAACAATGCGAATCCCCTGAGCTCTGAGCAGGGCCATCACCCCTGCCAACACCTTGGTGAACACTCTCGGGGCCGAAGTGAGGCCGAATGGGAGAGCCACAAACTGAAAATGACGATCCTCCACCACAAAGCGAAGAAACCGCTGATGTGGCGGAAAGATAGGAATGTGAAGATACGCGTCCTTGATGTCTATGGACGTCATGAAGTCCCCCTGCCGAAGCGAGCCGATCGCCGACCGCAAGGTCTCCATGCGAAACTTCCGGGGACGAATAAACCTGTTGAGACACTTCAAATCCAAGATCGGACGGAAGGACCCGTCCTTCTTGGGGACAGTGAAGAGATTGGAGTAATAACCTCTTCCCACCTCCGAAGGAGGAACCGGGCAGATGACTGCCAACATCAGAAGATTCCTTACTGCCGCCAGGAGCCCCTGCGCGGCCACAGGATCGAGAGGCACCCGAGACCTGAGAAACCTTGGAGGAGGACGGGACTCGAACTCCAGCTTGTAACCGGTCGACACTACCTCCCGGATCCACCTGTCCGATACCTCCAGGTCCCATACCCGGGAGAAGCATCGTAACCGTCCCCCCACCCGTACGGGTGAGGGCGCCCCCTCATTGCTGAGCGGGCTTGGCAGCTGACTTGGGCTTGGCGCCCCAAGCGTGAACGGGGCGGCCACGGCCTCTACCCCTGTTCCAACCCGTGCCCCTGGAAACCGAGACGCCCGCACCTCTGCCGGCTTTGGCTCCCCGAAAGGACGGATTGAAGGAGGCCGCCCCCCGAAAGGAACGGCGAAACCTCTTGCGCTGAGGCAACCTGCCTCCCTTGGCAACAGAATCCAGCTTTTCACCAAAAAGCCTCGACCCCAAAAAAGGAAGAGCCGTGAGAGATCTTTTAGAATTAAGGTCAGCTGTCCACTGTCGCAACCACACAGAGCGACGAATAGCCACCAACAGAGCAGAAGCTCTGCCACACATCAACATGGCATCATCCTGGGCGGCCAGAACAAATGACAAAAAAGAGTCACAACGCTTAAGCGCAAGAAACTCATCACCAGAGGGATCAAGGTCCACACATAAATCCCTGACCAAAGACCTAACCGCCAAAGTCAAAAGAGCCGAAGCACAAACAGGCCTCAAAACCGAACCCGCACAAACAAAACCATGGCGGGCCAACTGATCAATCCGGCGAACTTCGCCATCCTTGAGATAAGTAGTGTCAGGAAGATGAACAGTCGCCGTATTAGACAGTCCCAAAACCGGAGCATCCACCTCGGGAGGGACCGACCACCGTTTTAGCAAGTCCGCCGGAAAGGGATATTTCCTATCCCAGCTGGGCGGAACACCAACAAGCCGTGTAGGCTGCTCCCATTGCTTAAGGACAACATCCTCAAAATGCTGTTGACTGGGAAACTCCAAACGCTGCTTGACCCCCCCAAAGAGCTGACCCCTAGGCCGAGGAGCCGCCTCGGGAGGGTCCAAATCCAGAACCTCAAACATCTGGGCTAAAATAGAAGGCGTGTCAGGAACGGGACCATCAATATGGTCCCCCTCAGCACCCAACACCTGCTGACCCACTGAAACATCCAATTCCTCCTCAAGCTCACCCTCCTCAAGGGGGCGATCCGCCCAATCCAAAACCTCAACAACCTCCTCATCAGAGTCCGGCGGAGGCGGAGATAGGTGTTTACGCTTCGCGGTAACCTTCAGAGCGGACATATCTGAAAACCGTTTCTCGAGGCTGGCCAGGCGGGCGCACACCTCAGATTGCGAATCCCCACCCGTGACAACGTCACACGGGGTCCGGAACAGGCGAGGCGGAGAGGGAGATGGCGCGGACGAAGAAGTCCCAGGCACCGGAGTGCTGGATTGACGCTCAATGTTCCGCTTTGCACATGGTATACATATAATGACATCATCCCCCGGGAGCGGAGTCCCACAACCCCCACACAGCCTGGATTGTCCCGAAGGATCAGTTCCGGTATCCTTGGCAGCCTCCATATGGTGAATTTATGGTATTCGCGGAACCCAGGGATTTATGCAGTAAGCAACCCGGGATGCCCCCAATGATACAATCTAAGTATATATATATATTATATATATATATACAATCTATACTGCCCAGACCAGGGAACAATTTAGCCAGCCACCCAAGAGGGACTATAAGGCCGAACCCCAACTAGCCAGGTATATGAGACCGGGAGAGCCCCACAGGATGGAATCCCGGAATCTGAAAAACAAAGACAAAGACAACAGTCAAAACCAGCACAACAGGGCAGCAAACACACAACATAGCCAAAGTACTGGGATGCCAGGGAGGGCCAGACTTAGCAGAAAAACAGGGAGGACAGGGGCCGAGAGCATATAGGCATGAAATAATGGCTGCAAAATACCCCACCTGCTTCTATTTTCAAAACCGGCATGCCCAAAAACCTGGCTGCATACGCCACCAACACCCCCGGTCGGAGGGGGGGGGGGGGGGAACAGAGCCCGCAATAAGGCCCAATAGCCGGCGATCCCTGCCCCACTATCCCCTATAGGAAACCGCGGAACAGATAACAACAGAAAAACCTACCTGGATCCTGCCGCAAACTAACAGACGCCACGAAATGGCGGCCAGCCAGGGAGAGAAGGAGCGAAACTCGGGGCGGGCCCAGCAAAAACGCGGGAGCCGTTAAGGCCCCGCCCCTCCTCGTCCCGCTAGTCACGGCGCGGGCCGCGCGGGCCGCGGCCCCGCCCACCTCTGAGGCAGAGCGAGCAGCGGGCGCCACATGAATGGCGCCCACGGAAACCGCCAAGGCGGACCGGCGGCGCACATGCCGCCCCGACCCGCCCGCCAATGAAGCACCGGCGAGCGCGACCGCGACCTACGGGCCGGCGGCGCAGCGCGCCTCCCGGCCCCGCCCACAGAGCGAGCAGGGGACCCCAGGCCAAAGACGGGCGCCCTGACATGGCGCACGCCCTAATACCTACAAAACGGGCCGGCGAGCCCGCCGCCCGCGCAACCCCCCAAGTAAAAACACGGGGGCTCAGAGAGCCCCCTAAGCACCAAGCACAAAACAGAGACAAACGGCCGCCACAGACCACTCATCCCTGCCACTCATACACACAAACGTGAATTAAAGTCAAGGACACTAAGGGCAAACTAATGGGGATATAAGGGCTGGGGCATCCCACGTCCGGATCACCAACCGGAGCACCGCTATGCCCCATGATATAGGGTCGAGCGGAGGAGCTAATCTCCTAGGCACCTTAAGTGCCATCTACCCGTGCCCGGCCTACAGCCTGAGCTGGGAGGCTGCCATAGAATAAGGGGATAAACACAAAAAGAGCCGGGCAGAAATAGACCATGGGGGGGGGCCGGGGTGATACCCCGGCTACCTGCAAGCAGGAGACTTCTCTCTTCTGTCTTGTCGCCATCTTGCAGAGACCAACACTGGGGAATTAGTGAGAGGTACCAGGTATATATAGACCGGGAGGGGCTTGCTGAAGTTTTTGGAGATCTCTGCAAGTGCGCCACCTAGCGGTGAGTTACCCAAGTGTAATAATAATGAGTATCTGAAGTGGGGTGTGTGACATACTTAGAATAAGAGGAACTAGGCCTGCAGAGATTTGGCAGGTGGATTTTATTGGCCCCCTTCCGCGAGGGAGCAATGGACTGCGTTATTGTTGCACTGCAGTGGACACCTTCTCAGGACTTTTACTCGTCCATCCTTGCAAAAGAGCAGATCAAGCTTCAACCCTTCAGATGCTCCAGAAACTGACATTAGCCTATGGGGTTCCAAAAGAAATTCAGAGCGATCAAGGGACGCACTTCACTGGAAGAACTGTTCAAGAATGGGCCAAAGATTCGGGGGTGTACTGGATGTGCCATGTCCCATACCATCCGCAGGCAGCTGGTTTGATTGAAAGATACAATGGGTTGTTAAAGGAGCAGATACGCAAACTCACACCTACACACACACTGAGGGGGTGGGATCGTGTCCTTACACAGGCTGTAGTGTTAGTGAATTCTAGGCCAATAGCCAAAAGTACCCCCTATGAAAAGATGGTGGGAGCAGATCAGCAGGTTCCGAGTTTAGAGTGCAGACTCCAATACACAAATGAAGTTCCACAAAAGATAGGGCCCAATAGATTCATGGTCATGGCTTCACACGACATTGAAACTTTGACAGACTTGACGACAGTTGACACCTATTTGGGAATTAGGGGCAATTTAGCAGAAAAATTTGAGGTTGTTTTCGCCCTAGACCCTATTCTGGAAGAGGAAGGCTGGGAGGCCGACTGGTTAATTGATACTTCCCAGTCTGAGTGGATGGTGAAACTGTATAATCCCAAACCTTTAAAAATACATAGCAAAACTCCGCTTGGTAGCATTGGTGTATTTCCTATCCTTCCTATTGATGTTATCTGGGAGGATAGTAAATGGGTACAGGTTGGAGGCAAAGTGCTAGTTAGAGACCCAGGCAAAAGACCAGTAAAGGGTGAGATTGTAGCTGAAGGACCTGGATCTACTGTTTTTGTACTTTTACAAGGAACAGATAATCCGCTTTGTTTTCCGCTCCACAGATTATCACCCATTTGAGAGGCCGTCCAGAAGACCACCCCTGAACGAGAGAAGATCAGAGCAAGAAGAAAGTACCCCTGCAAGCTTATAGAGACAAATGGACTGTTTTGATCAACAGACTTTACAATTTAGGTTTTGTGGTTTAGTGGGTATGCCATTTATTTCCACCAGATGCAAGGTTACAAACATTTTTACATAATATCCAGATCAACAGGGTGGATTGTAGTGCTACAGACACATTATGGGTTTTATCTGCTATAAATGTATAAATTGTTTGAGTTGGAATGTTACAAAATGGCTGAAGACTGTTTCCAAGATGGCTGAAACCATGCGGCTTGTCTTCCTATGGGTATATGTGTAGATTTCCCATTGGTTAATAAGATAGCATTCACCCATTGGACAATTTTGGAGACATGTGATTGGTCAAGAGGGGCGGTCCTATTGCCGGACAAAAGGAATTGCAAGGAGGACTTCGCTCTCTTTCCCTCTCACACCCAAACCGGAGACACATGATGGACCTTCTGCTGTTGTTTGGAAACTGAAGACCCAAGTGACCTTGGAATCGGAACTAGCTTAACTAAGATAAGTTTGTTGAACTATTGTTAAGCTACTGAATTGCATTTTTGTAACTATATTGACTTTTATTGCATTATTTTCCTTTTTCTCAATAGAAACTATTGTTCTCGGAAACTAGTTAAACCTGTTTTTCCTTTGTCTGGGGTCTGTGTCTGATTGCTTGTGTAGTGATAGTTATCTGTGGATGCAATTATCCTCAAAACTCACTGTTTTTTTCAGTGAACTCTTAGACAAACGAGGCGTAACTTTTGGAGATATACATGTATTTGAGCTCTTAAGTTTCCTTATATATTTGAGGGCTGCAAATATATTTTGTAAATTTTAGATAAATTACGCCCAAGCAAGACACTTGGCATCACTTACATAAAAGCAGCAGCATTTGTCTATTCTATTTCCCTCATCATTTGTCTAGCTGCATCCAACTGAGTTAAAGTTGTACTAAAGGCAAGCCTGATTGTTGTCCCATTGTCTCGGGCTAAATGTTGCATTGCCCCAAACTTCAATCTGTTTTCAAAAAGTTTCTAAGTTATCTTTAAAAGTATTGGAGATGCAGAGAAATTGAAGAAAAACAGTGGGTGTGGCAACAATGATGTGATGTAAGCACACTGTGATGAGTGTGATAGGAGAGAGGAGGGCGGGGTTTCAGAGCGAGGGAGCCAATCAGGACGTCTAGGCAGGGAGTGGTGGTGTTTCCATTCTTGGTCCACTGAAGGTTGATTGATGGACCAGATCAGCGGGGTGGAGACTGAAAGCTGAATGAAAAAGGAGACAGACAGAGGAGGAATCACAGCACTCCAGCCACTTAATGAAAGGAAAGCTACTGATATTTAGTTTTTTATCTTTTGAATTGCCAATCACTTTAAAAGACAGAATGTTTACTGTATGAACCGTGAATAGCCCCATTTAACTCTTGCACCGGGGCCCCATCACAATTAGTTATGCCACTGTTAAGCTTAAATTGAGAACAAAAAAGTTTTCTCCAACAAACAATATGATTTCTTTCACCTGCTTACTGTACATTCTTATTAAAGGGTCAGTCCAGCCAGGCTTCCTGTTTTTAAAAGCACCCCCACCCTAGCACCATTACCTAGCGCTAAAGCAGGGCAGGGGTTACATAAAAAACACTTACCTCACCTGCAACCCAGCGGTGCCGATCGATCTCAACACCCCGTGCCGCCAACTTTACTCAGCTGCCTGATGCTCAGGCATATCATCAACACCTAGAAAATTTGGGTGGTAAGAATATGACATTGTGATACATGAGACCATGAACATTTGACATAGTTTACAGTATCTTATAATAATAATGTAAATAATAAATTGTGCTCATATGGCCATTGTACGCTTACGCATACATAGGAATTTGTGTCCCGTATTTAAAGTGGATCAAAACCCACCAGCAATCTATAAGATTCCCTCCACCAATATTCATGCATCAGGGTCCAACTCATCACCTCTACAGCGGCTGCAGCCGCTTTTTATATATTCACGTGATATAAATTTAGGCCCTTATTTATGAAGGAATAGCAACAGGTAGCGACTGGTGAGCGTCCGGTAATGACGGGCCCCGCCATGAGAACGCCAGCTCCCCACCACAATCACACATTTATCAAGCCGATCCTGCTTAGCGACTGAGATAGCGCCATATAGCCACTCATTCATCATTATTCCAGCCCACAGCGCCAGCGTCCGACCTTGAACAGCGACAGGTATGACCTCTCGCTACCTGGCGCTCTCCAATGCATTTCAATGGAACAATCTTTAAATATTCATAATTAATTGTTATTAATGTTTTTTTTTTTAAATGTGAAAAATTCTGTGACCACTTCTGCAATGTTAGATAATTTTTTTAAGGTAAAAAAAAAATATTTGTGCAGAATTGATATTACAGGTCTGATATTATTGTATTCATATTACTAAAGTCTTTAAAAATTTTTTTTGGGTTTCCAAAAATATGGTGGTTTGGTGGTTAAAAAACTACTTTTAACCCATCGGCGCCAGCACTCTGGGGTTTAAACATGCATTTCACAGCGCGAGAATTTTTTGAGCGTGATTTTTTGATGAATATGGTGGGAGCCGGTCGCTCTGACCAGTCGCTATCATGCGCTCCCATACAGCGCGGAACCTGTCAAATAGCGACTCGTCACCCAATATTCAACATTACTGCACACCGACTCAGTCGCTATCAACAACCGAACAACGGCCAAGCACAGCGACTACTAGCGGGCGCTGTGAAAATGCCGCTACAGTCGCTCAACTGTCGCTACCTGCCGCTATTAATGAATCGGCCTCTCTGTCCTCCTGCTTTCATAATGACGTGTCTCATGCACATATACATATTGGAGTTTGGATGTATATTACTAATGCATATACTGCAGCCAGAGTAAAAATAGACCTGCCAAATACAAAAACAGATTGATACTGAACAGATGATGGTATATATATATATATATCAAATCATAAAGAATTATGGACAGGTTTGTAAAAGCCACACATCCGACAGACATAACAAGATTAGAAGTGCATCTTATCTTGTATCTAGTAAATCATACTGACACAGAGAGCATTCCCTTAGGTCAACACTCTGCACTTATTTTTCTATTTCTGAGAACATTAAAACACATCATTTATTTCCCGGATAAAACACTGTGTTAGAGGTTCACACAAGTAAAAATAGGCAGCAAATATCATTTTTTTATTCTTATTTTTACATTTGTAATAATGTTTAAATTATTTTAGTGAACCCTGGGTACTCTCTATTCTTTCAGATACCAGGGCCATCTGTGCAGAGTTTTGTTCTGCTTTAAAGGGACTCAACAAACAATACATAAATCACCTATAGCCCAGCGCAGTTCATCTGCTGAAGCTTACCTCTACTGGAGATCAATACCTGCGCTGGGCCATGCCATTTCTTACTGGCATCAGTCACGACTATGACCAGTCATGGCCAGTCATCATGACTGACTTAAACCCTCTACATACAGATTGCCCACATTAAAAATCATCCTACCTGCATCTACTGCATTTTCAGAGCCTTTAAACATCCAAGATGGCGGCCCATGGAGTCTCAGGCTGCCTGCAAACAGGAAGTGTCTTCTGACTGTGCTGCTCTGCATTCTGGGATTGCTGTCCTTTTCCTGACCCCAGCTCTGCTCTGTCTGTGCAAAGCACAGCTATAACCCCGCCCCCTGTACTTTTCACCCTTCTCCTCTCCTCAGTATGTGTGATGCTTCTGAGTCAAGATGGAGGCGCCCATATTCTGGAGCCCTAAACAGAGTTACAGCGCAATAGGGGGGGGGGGGGAAAGAATAATAAGTAAGCGACTGAAAAAATAAAATATATTAATTTTAGATGCTGGGGAATAGTTTTTTAAGGGTTTGGGCTTTTCATTAAAAGATGCTGAAGGTCCAGTTTAAGGAGAGGATCGTTGGACTCCAGACCACGGAGATGGGGGGGGGGGGGGGGGGTGAGATCTCATATATGCAGGTACAATTACCGACATTGTGCGATTCAGCTGCGCATGACCATATGTTTGTCTGAAACTCAAACTCAATAATATGGCGACCTCACCAACATTTCACCGGCATAGATGGTATTTTTTTCCGGTAATTGCCGGTATTTTGGTTACTGTTAAGCAACAGGGCCATCCTGGCCAGTCCGTTATTTTAGAGCACTCTGGGGAAGCAAGCTGAGCCGTGTTTGATCGCATTTTAGAAAGTGGAAATAAGGTATTCTAAGGCCCATATTTATGAAGGAATAGCGACAGGTAGTGACTGGTGAGCGACCGGTAATGACGGGCACCGCCACGAGAACGCCGGCTCCCCACCACAATCACACATTTATCAAGCCGATGCTGCTTAGCGACTGAGATAGCGCCAGATAGCCACTCATTCATCATTATTCCAGCCTCACCCCACAGCGCCAGCGAGCGACCTTGAACAGCGACAGGTATGACCTCTCGCTACCTGGCGCTCTCCAATGCATTTCAATGGAACAATCTTTAAATATTCATAATTAATTGTTATTAATGTTTTTTTTTTTTTTTTTTTTTAAATGTGAAAAATTCTGTGACCACTTCTGCCATGTTAGATAATTTTTTTAAGGTAAAAAAAAAATATACAGAATTGATATTACAGGTCTGATATTAATGTATTCATATTACAAAATTATTTTAAAAACTTGTTTTTTTTGGTTTCCAAAATTATGGTTGGTTGGGGGTTAAAAAACTACTTTTAACCCATCGCCGCCAGCGCTCTGGGGTTTAAACATGCATTTTACAGCGCGAGAATTTTTTGAGCATGATTTTTTGATGAATATGGTGGGAGCCGGTCGCTAGGGCCAGACGCTATCATGCGCTCCCATACATCGCGGAACCTGTCAAATAGCGACTCCTCACCCAATATTCAACATTACGGCAAGCCGACTGAGTCGCTGTCAACTACCGAACAACGGCCAAGCACAGCGACTACTAGCGGGCGCTCTGACCAGTCGCTATCATGCGCACCCATACATCGCGGAACCTGTCAAATAGCGACTCGTCACCCCGTATTCAACATTACTGCACACCGACGCTATCAACAACCGAACAACGGCCAAGCACAGCGACTACTAGCGGGCGCTGTGAAAATACTGCTACAGTCGCTCAACTGTCGCTACCTGCCGCTATTAATGAATCGGCCTCCCCGTGTAAAAAGGATGGTTAAACTTACATTTTACAAGACCACGGCCATGTACCCATGAAAAGGCCGGTATTTATTGTTGGGAAAGGTGGCAACCCTAGAGCTGCACAAAACTCAAGATGAATACTGAATATTACATCTTCAAAATCCACATCAGACATACAGTAATAAAACAATGTAAAAGACATCAACAGCATAAAGCATGGAGAAATCACATGATCCCAAACCGAGCAATCTATAAGTTAAAACACTATTTGCTAAATATGAATAACAATTAGCTCACAAAGCACATTATGGTAATAAACCCATCTACTTATATACAAATAATGGTTTAAAGAGACATATTAAACTACTATCATAAGCAGATTTTTTAATGTGCAATGGATCAGGCTGGCGGGTCAAAGTGATCAAATTCCTTGTGTCTGAATTCAGCAGCATGTTTGAAGTAAAAGCATTAAAAACAAGCATTCAAGAAGGTTAAGGCATTCCTTCAGTGTGGCAAATGCAACTGAAGGTACAGTTTGTTTTTCAGATCATATCCACAGAACCGCCAGGAGGCTACAGCGCCACTAGAAAACATATATTTATCTACATACCTGGCTGACCCCAAGCTGCCTTTATACACTGTGCTCCAAGCACCCTCATCTTGCCTGTTTCAGCATTGGCACTGGTGCTGACTGGATGCTGCTAGGCTCTTGGAAAGGCGTGCTTCTTGCACTTCCTTGTATCAGTCAATAGATGGGGCCTGCTGCCCCATGACTAGAAGCAGGCTCAGGAGAACCTTATTTAAAAATGTCTGGACAGAAGGGCAATAGATTACGTAAAGTAAAATGAAAAATCTGTGCTAGTTGGATTTTAATGAGCAGGACCAAGGGGAGATAGAAGACATGGCAGAAATACACAGCAGTCTTGTGGTGGCTGATATCTGTAGCCAACAATTAAAACATCATAACCTGCCAGAGGCACAGTTTTTGAGATGCCTATGATCCTAGAATTGATTATAAATAGTTAAGTTGGACAATTACTAAACATTTAATTCAATGTCATTGAGCTAATCGCTATAATTTAAGGCTAGACAGGAAAGGTAAAAAAACAACTGTTATAACAACTTGTATGTAACAATACAAATGTTAGGCTAACACAAAAAATGGTGTTATTAATATATATATATATACTGAAACACCAACCTTGTGTAAAATAGTCTGTCATCACCGGGTGGTCATACTAATGAAGAAACTGCCTGGAAAAGATAGTAGGAGACACTACCTAGCAAAGAGAACCTATCTGAGAGGCTACTTACCCAGCAAGAGATGAAGGTTTGGGCCAAAGGCTTGAACTTTGTGGTTAAACCTAAAAGCATCCCAGTGGAAGACCACTCAGTGCCACTTTTTTTCTCTTAGTGGCACTCAGTGTGCGATTTAACGAACCAAAAACAGCCTGCATCGATGCGGCGGCCAGCTGGCGTCTAATTTAACACTAGTGCCGGGCTCTCTCTGGTTGAAGTAGCACCAGTTATAAACACTGTAGGGCAAGATCCCATAGAGCACAATAGCAAAACTGTATTGAAGTGTTTTATGTTTCTAATTAATATTACTAACATTTTTTGTACAGAACTTACATTGTGACTTGTCAATAATATAAATGCAATAATGTAAAATGTCCTTTTCTATTAAAATTGATTGAAATTGATTAAAATTCTTTTGCTTACTAATGTCTAATTTGAACAACAACTACTAATATGCAGCCTAAACGCACTGTAAACGTGTGTCCCCTTAATCCTCAGCAGTGATTTCTTGTAACTGTAATAATGCATAAATATGGCGCCAATCTTTTCATGGTGGACAACAATCCTAAATACGCTGTGCAGCAGCAGTTACAAGTGATGCACAGTGGCACTGGTATGATCCAGAGTCGTGTACAACAGGTGCTGACACAGGACGTCTAATACCTAATGCTACAATCAAAGCAAATTAGTTAACATACTGTGACTTCAAACGCCATTGAAAACATGATAGCAGTGCCAAAAAAAGATCCAGATCAGGATGCCCCCCAGAGCAGACCAACACCCACTTTTGTAAAAAAGGTATTGGTCCAGTTTAACAGCTGGATAATCTAGCCTATTGAAATCAATGGGCACTTTCAGATCTGTGTTTTTTAGCAAATGCAGTACAGCCTATAGAAGTATATAGGCAGTGCATGTATTGTGTTTTACCTGCGCTATGTTCACCTTACAATTTAGTACTCACTTCCATTTTCCAGTACATCATCTCTGTTGACTCTGCACTGGATTCTCTTCTACCACTGCCATTCTATGCCATTACGAGACTTCTCATTAGGAGGAGATAGTCCCCTCCCCATTAGACAGCATACAGCAAGGAAACGCCAAGTACTTATTTCCTGTGGGTCTTACCGGCAAAGCTTTGAAACTTCTGTGCTGTGGAGAGTGATAGAAGGGAAGAGGCCACTGGGTCAATGGGTGTGTGAGGATAGATGGTTGGCTCAGTGGCTGTTAGAGACAGGGTAATACATCAAGTCAATTGCCCTGGGATCCTAGGTCAGAAGATTTGATTAGTGTCAGGTATTGGCCCATTATGCCACTGAGGTACTGTCTTGTCCAGCTTTCATTCTCAGATGAGTAAATAAGTACAGCAAATGTAAATATATAGCGATGGCCGAACCTGAACCACAAAGTTTGGGTTCGTACCAAACTTTGTGAGTTCAGGTTCCCAAACCTGAACACGAACTTCAGCTACACACACAGAAAGATGGACGCCGCTCCCCATGAGTGAGGACACTCCTAGTGCCTGGTCCCTTTAACAGCTTTTTTAACAGCTTTTTCCTCCTGCATACCCTGCGACCCCCACCAAGCCCCCAAAGTTCGGGTCCACATTGATTTACATTTTTATTCCAAGTATGGCCGAACTTTGGGGGATTCGCTCATCCCCAAGAACACAGAATTTGTCATGATAACCTTTATGTCATGAACTCAGCTTCTCGCCCGTCCCTCGCCGTCTGCGGGTGGCGCGGGCTTCCCGCATCCCCGTCCAGCGGCGTCTGAGCGAGCGGGCCGAGTGTGCCCGCCCCCTCCAGTCGCGTGCACGAGCACAGCTTTCTTATGACCTTCGGCGGCGCTGCAGACAGCGCGCCCGTCGGAGGTTAGGTTTAAAGGGCCAATGAGCCCAGGGTTTCTTCTGGGTGGAACGCCCTATAATGTGAGTTGGGCAATCAGCCTAGGGATCATAGTTGCACCAATGATGTCCCTCTCTCCCACCAATCATGTCAGCCCCCATTAAATAAAGGTGTTTCCCTCAAACTTGTTCTTTGCCCGTGATAGCGTGCTGCTGGGTGTATTTTTGTCCAAGACTACTGAACCTTTTCTGTTATCGATCTTGCTGTGTTTGACCATCCCGTGATTGCCGCCTGGACCGACCATTGTCTGTTCCTCACTACGATTTTGTCTTATCCCTTCTACTGCGAACCCGTCACCTCCCAGCTTGACCCCTGGCTCGATTTTTGACTCTTCTTCCGTCTCTTCCTTTGGTGCTGCACTATTTTGGACTGATCACCCGTGTATGATCCCTGCTTATCCGAAGTCACCCAGTCTCGTCCTGGGTTCATCCGCCTTCCCCCCGTAAGTCCACATTCTTTGTGCTACGAAGTCCTGGGGGCAACCGTGTCTGGTGAGGCGTATAAAGCATCCCGGCAGATGGGGGCTTGTCTATAGGTGAAGCTAGCAGCGGAGATTGGGGGTTGTGGACCTACCTAGAAGCCGGGTGTCCCACGGGGCCTGACAGTTTACACCAGTGGTGCACAACCTTTTTTGGTCCTGGGGCCGCATTGTCTTAATATTTTACTTCAAGGGGCCACGGTAACATTGAAGCAGAGAAAACACAGGAAAGCAGGAAAACTGTGAGCCTAAAGCATTATATCTAGTTTATGTATTTGGAAAGGTTAGGCGGAATGAAGAAGTGGGCAAGGTGTAAAGTAGGAAAAGGTGAGGTGAGCAGAAATGGTAAGAGGTGAGCAGAGGTGGGTAGAGGTAGGCAGATGTGAGATAAGTAAAGGTGAGGTGGAAGGACGTCAGCAGAGGTTAGGAGATGCGAGCAAAGATGAGGCAGGAAGATTTGGGTAGAGATGAGTTGGAAAAAAGGTGCAGTGGGAAGAGTAAGAGTAAAAGTGAATCAGGCAGAGGTTAGAAGAGATGAGGCAAGCATAGGTGAGGCGGATAGAGGTAGGCAAGGTTGAGGTGAGCCGAGGTTATGTGGTCAGAGGTGTGACAGAGGTGATGTGAGGTGTGAAAAGCTAAGCAAAAGGTGAGGTGGGGGAGAAGTAACAAGTAAACAGAGGTGAGGTGGGCAGAGGTGAGGCAGGAAGAGGTGAGTAGAAGTAGAGGTGAGGGGACCAGAGGAAGAGCTGAGGTGGGCCCTGTTTCAGGAATTAGCTCTAAACTCTCTCTAGTGGCCAGCCACGTGCACTGCAGGCAAGGCAATCACAGTTTTTCAAATATTATGTGCCAGGGGCCACAACTAAGCACTTAGACGCCTTGGCGAATGGAGAATCATTGCGGCTTGGTTTTGAGTTTTTAGGCTCACAGCCATGAATCGACCCTAATGTGTTTCATTTTTATCAAGAAGCAATAAAGCAGGGCCGGCTCCAGGTTTGTGGGGGCCCTTGGGCAAGAGAGTCTTAGTGGGCCCCTAAGTAATGAGTCACATGATGTCACTATTCAGCTCCCCTGCCACAAATGGGTCATCTTCAGCTGCTGATTGCCCTCCGGTCCTTGTCAGCTGTTACCTGGTTCTCACAACCTTCTGCGCTACCATCAATTGCCCCCCATTCCATGTCACCTTCTCCATTGTTGCTGAGGCCAGCCAAGAGCAGGTCGGCACACAGCACCCGGCATTCGGTGGTTGGGCCCACTGTTAAATAATAACATTGCCAAGTGTGAGCCTGAGTGGGCCCTGAAGATGCCAGGGGCCCTGGCAATTGCCCAGGTTTGCCCTGTGCTGGCGCCGGCCCTGCAATAAAGTGACATTTTAACTTCATAACGTCCAGGCAATGGCAATAATATGGCAGCAAGGAGCTCAATAAATGCTGTAGTGTTTCTTCAAAGTTTTCCACTTTTTTCCTTTCCATTTTTCTGCAACCATGTTCTAAATGTGGTCGCACAGTTGCCCACCTCTCAGCGCTACCATCATAAGTGAACATGGAAATTACAACAACTGTGGCAGTCTGGCCTCCCTCATGCTGAGGGTTCTGAGTAATGGTTTATTCAGCCAAGCCCTGCAGCATGTTCCACTTTAATTATCTAATGCTGTAATGGCAACTACATATTATTAGTGCTGCTAAAGAACAAAAAGACTATAAAATGCCCATTTGCAAAGATTTTCCAATGGACTTTGATGGGGAACCACCTCTAGGCATTGTCTCAGTGGTGGGATTCAGGTGTGACAGATGTGAGGTGTGAAAAGCTAAGCAGAGGTGAGGTGAGCTGGGGAGAGGTAACAAGAGGTGAGGCAGGAAGAGGTAAGTAGAAGTAGAGGTGATGGGAGCAGAGGAAGAGATTCAGATGGTTCTACCCATTCCTGGGATCCAGCAATTAAAACTGAAGCAGTATTTACCACTATTATAGTACAACTATATAGGTTATACAGTAGTATAGTGCTGAACTAGATCCTTTAGGGCAGTGTTCCCCAACCCTCTGCTCAAGAGCCACCAACAGCATATATTTTCAGATTTCCACATAGCCGCTCTATAGGGTCGATTCAGAGAAACATTTAAAAGCTTTGATTTTGTTGCTGATCATGGTATTTTTTCCGAACGCTCGTGCACTCGTATGAACTTGCGAGCGATTCTATAAACTAATCCGTTTCCTATCGTAAAATGCCCGTCCGTTCGTATGCTAGCTTCCGACCTTGGCTCTGTCATTTTCCATCGTAAATTATAGGTTGATTGATCTATTGTAGCGACGGCAGCATGTGTTTTTTCCCTTCTTCCATCGTCCACCTCTACGAATTCCTTGCGTTTCCCGATGGCTTAGAATGGTTTTTAACCTCTAATATTCGTTCGTTCGGAAATGTAGAAGATCTTGCGCATGCGCAATACAAGCTACACTCATCAAACTGTTCTGCCACAAATGTGGCCACATATATTACACTACCAAGCTCACCCCAACTACTTAGCGCTAGTCTAACACTTACATTTATTACCTCTAAAACTGACCCAAACCACTTTGCGGTCATGCGAATCTTCA
Organism: Gastrophryne carolinensis; assembly: GCA_027917425.1. Taxonomy (NCBI): domain Eukaryota; kingdom Metazoa; phylum Chordata; class Amphibia; order Anura; family Microhylidae; genus Gastrophryne; species Gastrophryne carolinensis. The sequence continues at coordinate 336,627,545 of CM051235.1, read as the reverse complement.
TATCTGCTTTTTCTTGATTTCATTCGTTTAGTGGTAACCAACCATTAATGAATGTATTTCTAAAAGTAAATCATACAGATTTTTTTTCTGTTTTTGTTTTTTGACCTGGCATTTTTTTCTTGCGTTTAATATACATTTTTGGTTTCAAATGGTACAACTTTAAATTTTTAGTGTTGTTACCCACACCCTGTACATACAGATTGCTCTCCAAAGAAAAAAACACCCAGCATCTTCTGCATGTTATGAGCCTGGAAACAGCCAAGATGGCGGGTCAGGTAATATCAGGCAGCCTGCAAACAGAAAGGGCCTTGTGACTGTGTTGCTCTGCATTCTGGGATTTCTGACCTTTCCAGGCCCCCAGCTCTGCTGTGTCTGAGCAAAACACAGCTGAAACCCACACCCTGCACTTTATCCCGCTCTCCTCTCCTCGGTAAGTGTGATGCATCTGACCAAAGATGAGATAAAATAATTACTACAACAATAAATCCGAAAACAAATTAAGATTCAAGTACAACAATCCAAAGATAAATAACAAAGGACATAAGTTTAAAAAAATATAGCAATTATATTGATGTGTGGCAAAATAAAGGTTTACATGCAAAGGACTAATTAAGGTCAGCATTAAAATGCTTTTAGAAGGCATACATGAAATGTATTGATTCAGGTATGCATTGCCATACAATTTATGGCCTTGGCCATGCTGATACATGCAGTTCATTGGAGCTGAAGGCGCGCAGACTCCTCCACATAGCCACAAAACCTGTTCAACAATAGCAATCCGAGCCCTCAAAGGTGTCGGAAGTGGTTTTTAAATGAAACGGATTTATAGGGTGGTAATCAGCTCTCTGATTCACACGGAAACACATCTGATTAGCGGAAGTTTTCTGAACGAACGGAAAATTTCCGATTTGAATCGACCCTTATATCTCCTTTTCTGCACTTCACCTGTGGTATCTGTGTGGAGATCAGAAAACCTGACCTGTTGGTGGCTCTCAAGGAGACTGTTGGGGTAACACTGCTTTAGGGATCAGGACTGAATCTTAAAATACAAGCTTAGAATATTGAGCTTAAAATATAGTCTAAGCCTGGACCTGTATTTATGGTATATCATAGTATTACATAGTTTGGTTTTAGTAGAATGGGTGAAAAAATATAATATTGACTGCTGCACCACAACTCTACCTGATGACTTGAGCTATAGGAAACCTGGACAAATAGCAAAAACAATAGAATTCCATGACTGATTACTTTTCCTGAGAACTAAAAACTACTTGAAGCTCCAATGGTGTTTAACCACACCTATCCTTGCTCTGGTTAGGCAAACTATCGCTAACTACTAGAAATTCATGAGCATTTCTTGGTCAAAGGTCACTATAAGGATTTTGACACCATTGTCAAGGGGAGGCTATAGTTCAGGATAGATACGCCACCTTTGAAGCCATTTGGGAACTCTGGCTAACAACTCTCAACCTAACCTACTCCCTCCCTCTCTTGCCTTGAGTCTAACCCTAGGCGGAACTTTAGGACAGCTGTACCATTACAGGTTGCCCAGCTTTAGCACAAGGTCAAAGCTATTTCATATTCCTGAGATTTTGTGTCTTGTCCTAAAACCCCAGGATGTATGTTTGGGCTTTAGTCTGTGTTGTAATTTGTCAGTTGAGATGAATACTCTACATTCATATGTTCTGTAACTGTTTAGCCTATGTTTGTCTATACAATACTACTCTTGATGTTAAAGTATTCCTGCCTTATGTATAGAATATAGAGAATAGCCTTATTATCCTTATTCCGTCGACTGGAACATTGGACATTGTATATCTTACAAACCCCAACAAAAATGTAAAAGAAATTGTCAATCCCCTAGCTTCAGGATATAATAAAGCACATATATATATACTTACTGTATTTGCCAAGCAGCTTATTCAGAGCTGGGCTGACAGCAGAAGAAGACTACCCACTGACTTTAGGAGCCCATGCTGACCAAGCTGGGGCTGCACTTTCCTGCCCTTAGTCAGCAAGCTATCTCACTAATTAGGTGCTGGGGAGCATGCTCAGGCCAGCATCACTGAGTGCTCCTAGCTCCTTGTGGTTGATCTGAAGGAGCCACCAGCTGCAGCTGAGTGCACGCTCCAGAGGACAGCTGACACCAGTAAAGGGAAATGTCTTCTGCAATCAATTCAGCACCAAATGAGCTGCCATATAGGTACTATTCCATTCTTTAGTGGAAAAACTAAAGTCACAGTTTTTATGGTAAGGGAGACCTGGCTATAGAAAAGTATTTAATAAATTACTTCTGCTCAGCTCAGGTAAAGAGCTCAGTGGTCATGGAAGCCATAGCAGTGCAGGTTTTTTTCCAGGGGTTGTAGAGATGGACATGGTAGGTGAGCAAACCCACTTAAACTTTATAAATATAATTCTGACATTACTTAAAGGGGTTTGACCCTCACTGATCTTTTTAACTAATTTTTCTTAAAAGAGGATGTTCCTCAAGACTGGCAAGCTATCCCGTTCTACAAGAGAAAAAAAATCACACATAACAATTGCCTGCAACTGTTGTAAGGAGGAAGGTTTTTGAGCACCAGACTGGCCAGGAGCTGCTTTGGGGGATGAAAAGGTGCCCCTTTAATGGGGCACATGCTTTGTTGCTAAATACAGAATTTAGTGTAATATAATTGGTATTCCGGTGGATGCCTGTAACATGGACAATAATTTAACATGCCTCAGCATCACGGGAGGGGGGCAGGGTGGGAGGGGTGAACCCAAGGTAGGTAATGCAGACAGAATGCAAAGAGATCATTATTAATATGACCCTTCAGTCAAATAAGACATAATAACAATAGTAATGGTGCTGGAATTCTGATCCCTGAGCAGGTACATCACTAGGGCAGACGTGGCCTAGAAGTAAGGAAGTGACCTTGTGACCTGAGGGATGCAGGTTTGATTCCCAGCCATGACTGAAGTACTCTTGAGCAAAAGGCACATAATTCCCCAACTGCCCCTTGGGGCACTGTTTTGCCTTTGGAAACTACACTAGAGTGCCAACTCTTCTTATCTGGATTATGGCAATGCCAATTTGAGCTCTTACACCAAGAAGCCTGGCAGTTGTGTTGTAGCAAAAGTTAAAAAATAAATATCAGTAGCTTACCTTACATTGTTTCCCTCCAGTACTCTCCTTCCTGCTATGTTGCTATGTTGGTCTACTTAGTGATTAAATCTCTTCCTCATTCAGCTTTCAGCCTCTACCCCACTGACCTGGTCCTTCAATCAACCTTCAGTGGACCGAGAACGGAAACACCCCCCACTCCCTCCCCAGACGTCTTAATTGGCTGCCGCTCTCTGCAGCTATGAAACCCTGCGTCCTCCATGGTCACACTATCCCCTCGATTCAAAGAGCAAAAGTTAATTGATTTCGGATCGAGAATCGTAAGTTTGGGTGGGTGTTAGTCATTTTTTCCTGTTTTTTTGGCCATTTACGACTCGCACGAGCCTACGTACGAATGTGTATATGCTCTTACGATCATCGGAAGTTCGTTCCTAAATTTTAGGATCAAAACATAAAACTTAGGATCAAATCCTAAAACTTAGGATCAAAACGTAAAACTTAGGATAATCGGATGTGTTTAGGTGTGATTCAGAGAACAGTTTTCAAACCTCTAAATACGTTTTAAAAGAAAGCCACTGCCGACACCTTTTAGCAGTCGTATTGCTGTTCTTGAACAGGTTTTTTGGCTATGTGGAGGAGTCTGCGCGTCTTGAGCTCCAATGAACTGCATGTATCAGCATGGCCGAGGCCATAAATTGTATGGCAATGCATACCTGATTCAATACATTTCATGTATGCCTTATAAAAGCATTTTAATGTGGACCTTAATTAGTCCTTTGCATGTAAAACCTTTATTTTGCAATACATCCATATATTTGCGTTAATTAAAGAAACTTATGTCCTTTGTTATTTATTTTTAAATTGATGTACTAGAATAATATTTTTAGATTGCATTTATTGGTGTAGTTGTTTACTTTTGCTTTGTTTAATTATTTAAGCACATCTTTGGTCAGATGCATCACACTTACTGAGGAGAGGAGAGCGGGATAAAGTGCAGGATGTGGGTTACTGCTGTATTTTGCACAGACACAGCAGAGCTGGGGGCACGGAAAGGTCAGAAATCAAAGAATGCAGAGCAACACAGTCACAAGGCCCTTTCTGTTTGCAGGCTGCCCGAGAATACCTGAGTTTCTAGGCTCATAACATGCTGAAGTTGCTGGGTGTTTTTTAATTTTTGAGAGCAAATCTGTATGTAGAGGGTGTGGGTAACCACACCCAAAATTTTAAGTTGTACCATTTGAAGCCAAAATATTAAAATTAAATCCACAAGTAAAAAATGCAAGTTAACTAAAAATTAAACAAAGTAAGATTTACTTATGCAAATGCATTCATTAATGGTTGGTTACTACAAAATGAATGAAATAAAGAAAAAAAAAAATATTTAGAATGCACTTTAATGAGGTAAGTTTGTAGTGCGCAGCAGCAAGATCAGAAGGATTTACGTCCAGACAAAAAAGGAAAAAGGGCAAAACCAATGTTGCAACCTGAGAAATGAAACGGAAAATTCAGGATGGAAACTGACATAGGTCTGATTCCCGAACGGCCATACGAACGGACGTACATTTTAGGATAGAAACGTATTTGCTTATAGAATCACTCGCAAGTTCATACGAACGCACGAGCGTACGGGAAAAATAGGATGATCGGCACCAAAATCAAAGCTGTTACATGTTTCTTTGAATCGACCCTTATGTGCTGGCAGGCATGAAATGCTCTTAGCCTGCAGCATCTCTCACCCCCTTTTCCTGGTCACAATATGTGCTAACAGTAATATCTAGAGGCACAACAATGCACTTATTTTTTAATTTTACAAATGACTTAGGAACTACGGGGTCTTTTTAAAATCAAATTGAATTTTGGGACAGCCTTAAGTATAACTTTAAGCACAAAAACATTGTACAATAACCTCAAAGTTGCAGAAGGAAAACCAGGGGGTATCAGATGTGAGTGTAAAACAACAGCTCAGCAAGCCCAAATATGCAACTGCACTTCTACAAATGAAGTTGCATCGGCTAAAAATACAATTCTGTGAGATACTCACCTGTAGAATTGGTATTATGCGCATACAGCACGTCCTGCTCCATCTATAATACTTACACATGGGTTATCCTCCGCCAGAGGGCGCTGTGCACTGCAGACATGCAAAAACAGGCTCCTCCCGGCCCTTCATATACCCAGGGACCTCCCACAAATCCCCAGTATTGAAAAGCAGTGAGAAAAGAAGCCGGGAGAAACCAACCGCCAACTGGTAACAATAGTAATGATAATAATCACCATACAGGGGATCCCAAAAAATGTAAAACCAGGGTGGGGTGGAGCAGGACGTGTTGTATGCGTATAATACCAATTCTACAGGTGAGTACTTCACAGAATTGTATTATTCTAAGCATACAGCACGTCCTGCTCCATCTATAATACTTACACATGGGACATCCAATAGCAGTGTCCATAAAGTAGGGTGGGATCCCCAAAAACAAGGCACAGCGGACAGTAAAGGCGCTGTCACCTGCAAAACTTTGCAACCAGGTACGACATGAGCAGAGGCTCTAACATCAATCTCATAACAAGACCTTTGAAAGACATGAACAGAGACAAGCAACAGTCTAGTAACTTATTCAACAGAAAAAACCTGGTGCTGAAGGGCCAATGGTACCCAAACACCAATATAACGGAATAAAATGAAAAAGGGGAGATTCTTCCCCCTTAAAGGAATAGGCCAGTGTAACGACCCAACCAGCCCACAGGCAACAGAAGCCTCGCGGAAAACTTAGAACTCTCCCAAGGGGAATGAGAACTGGTCACCCGTCCGAAGGCGGGAATACTGACCCCTTCATTAGCAAGAAGCCGAAGGCTTTACTCAGGACCAGAAGGCATCCAAGTAAGATTAATCCAAAGGACGCAGTGGCCCTGGAAGCAGGCGATATCAGGCGCATACATAAGGAGGCGCCCGCAGACCCCAATGGCATCAGTCCCCCTAAGGGACAAGAAACCATCAGGGAAAAATTGCAACACCTGTTGAGGGAATGTAGACCCTTCATATTAGCATTATTAAGAAAAAGGTCCGTGGTTAGACTAAACGGACCTAAACAATGATCATAAAACACCACTTGGACAAGAGGTCCGGCGTAAGATGGAATACCACCACGGCATGGTGTGCATATATATATATATATATATATATATATATATATATATATATATATCGAGCCAAGGCTAAGTAATCAGATCCACCTTCTCAGGCACACGTCTGACTGAGGCAGGAGCCCCCAGTGAAGCGACTTGGACTACAAAGCAGCTCAGACAGCATCCAGCAGAAGTCCCAAGGAAAAATCCGCAGGGCAAACAGAATGAAAATGGATCCCAACAGGAACCACAGAACTACTTGGGAGATGCCCATGAGCAAACCCCAAGAGAATGCCTCACAAGGAAGACAGAATCAGACTCCTACAGAAAGACAGCCAGGACAAGACCTGGACCTACAGAGTACCTAGATGGGGAGCCAACCCCAACCTATGCTGTAAAGACTCTAGAACCCTGGGAACAAAGAACGTCCAACAGGTAAGAGACCAAAACTCATGCCAATCAGTATGGGTACACCATGATCCACAATAGACGGAGGAAGAGGAAGCCAAGGAAGCTTGCTCCTAGCCCTCCATATACCAAGTCACCTAGAAGATAAGCCCGTCTCCAAGGGGTGAATGGATCAGCTGTCAAGCCCCAGACAAGAGTCTGTAGATTGAGACGACGAAAGAAGGGGCCTGACAAGGGCAGAACCGCACTCCTGAGGGAGCATACAGGTCAGCAGACCTTAGCAGAAGCATCTGCGAACCACAGTTCACAAGGCCACCCAGGGGCCATCAATCTCACGGGTCTCTCTATCACCACAACTGTGGGCAGAACCCCACGTAGTAGGGTGAACGAAGAGAAGGCATATAAAATAGAAAGCCTATGCATAATTCTACTAAGCCCCCATGACCAGAGTCAGAATATTCTGGGATAGTAAAAACAAGGGCGGAGCCCCTGTGGTATAAACGAGACCCAACAGAGCCCCCCTAGTTGGCTCTCAGAGTGCCACCGGGATAGCATAACCTGCCACTGAAAGGCATCTATTGGAGCGAATACCGCTGAGGAGCAGGGGGCGTAGACCCCCGCCCAGATCAGGGGGATCATCCTGCTTCAAGCTCCAGACCAATAATAAAACAGACCCTTGTCTTCCAACAGACCAAGAGTCCCCAAATAGACAGGTCCTAAAGGGGGAGAAGACCAGCCGTATAGTCAACGGAAGGCTCACTGTTGCAACAACCAGTAGGTAAGATGGACCCTCTAAGGAACACTACCTAGGAACCACGGGGCTTTGGAAGAAAGTCCCTCCCCCCGCCTACCTGCGAGACTTGGTACCCAAGGTGACCATTCTCAGGAAGATGCAAGCAAGGAAGGTGGTGCCCCCTGACAGGGTCCTTGAACATGATCAGCTCAGGAGGAACCACCTTACCAAGGGGGAATGAGCACAGATCAAGCCCCAGGGGTGCTGGAACCCCATGTAGGATCAATAACCTACTGTGCCGAAGAGCCCAGGGCTCGGTATATAAGGGACATCATCTGATACGCCACGAACGGGTCCACCAGCTGCAATCTTGCCTGGTGAAAGTAAGAAGACAGCAAAGGGGGACAGAGCCCCCGTAACCAGGAGTCCGCTTGTTGCAAAGGAAGAAGGCTCAAGCCTGAACCGAATCCAAGGAATGGAGATAGCAGATAAGGGACCAAGAGGGATTGAGGTGACTGGGCACCCATTCAGTAACTCCCAGGGGACACCGCCGGCCGACCAATCCTCTCGGGCCGGATGTAGAAACTGGGGAGTAAGGAAAGACGACCCGGAAGGTCCTAATGCGGAAGTCCCCCCCCCCCCCAGGCAAATCCGATACATCACCCCCATTCACGCCATGGCGAGTAGCCTGGGAGTGAAAGAGAGGCCACCAACAATGCCTCAAGCTGCAGGGTTGGTCCTGCCGCACTGCCTAGTAACGGTCTTAGTGTCCAGCAGACACAGGGGGAACTAAGAAGATCTAGAACGCCACAGGAGGTCGAAAGCCCCCCTTGCCCAGGGTGCCTGTGTCCCAAGACAGCGATGTCATATAGGGACTACCTGTGAGAGTAGAATTGCCAGGCCTACCATAGGCCAGCGTGGCCCAGACTGCCTCATACTGTTGAGGGAAGGAGGAAGGTTAATATAGAGGCCATAGCCCCATACTTTTAAGGGCAACCTGTAAGTAAGCCCAAACTCTGTAGGCCCAGTACGGCCTACACCAATACCTGAGGGAAAACCAGGGGCTAGAAGCACCCTGACAACCACTGAGAGGGACCGCCCAGCAAAAGCTATCCTGTGTCCAGGGGAACTACCTCCTGGAACCACCAGAAGGAGAAGGTACATTCCTAGATGGTGGACAGCTGCTGCAGCAGTACCCTCGCCCAGAAGGGCGAGGGCGTCCCTTCATGCTTGGGAGGTCTTGGCAGATTTGGACTTAGTCCTGCCAGAGGGCCCAGGGCATTGTCTGCCCACCCCATGGTGGAAATCCACACCGAACAGTTGGAAGCACACCTCAGGTTCGCGTTTGACACTAACGTAGGGAGGTGGAGGGGTGACCCTGCCCCGGGGAGGCCGGAGTGGCCTTCTGCGCAAGGGTGCTTTACCCTTTTTACCAAAAAGGTCCAAACGGGCCCCAAATAGTCGCCGTTCTCAGAAGGGAAGGCAAGTGAGAGCCTTTTTCGTAGCATCGTCAGCACCCCACTGTCGCAGCCAGACCAGGCGGCGAATAGCTACCACAAGGGCAGAGGTTCTAGCACACATCTTAATGGTGTCATCCAGTGCTGAGAGGATAAACTTCACAAACGCATCACAGTCTGATAGCGCATTAAACACCCCCCAAGGGAGGTCCTCAGGACGGTAATCTAGTACTTTTCTGACAAGAGTCCTGGCGGCCACCGCAGTGATGGCCGCGGCACAGACCGGGCGCAGAGCCGTCCCTGCACACGAGAAGGCGTGGGAAGCCAGTCTGTTAATGCGCCGGTCCTCAGCATCCCGAAGGGTACGGTAATAAGGAGCCGTCATGAAGGGGGGGTTAGTAACCCCTATAACCGGTGCATCCACCACAAGAGGTGCTGACCAAAAATTAACCACATCAGGAGGGAAAGGGTACTTCCAATCCCAGACCCCTGGGACCCCTTTAAGTTTACAAGGTGATTCCCATTCTTGGGGTATAAGATTCTGGAAATGATCCTGTTCTAGGAACTCCAAGCGCGGCGGCGCTGTGTGGAAACTCTCCTTCTTAGGCTTGGGGGTCTCCCCAGGGGGGGAGATTGACAAAACCTCTAAGATCTTAATAAGAATTTCATCTGTGTCACACAGGCCCCAAGAACCGGGCCCAGAATCATCACAGCACCCGGGCATCTCGTTCGAGGAGCCCGAATCTGAGAATAGCTCACCAAGGTCCTGCATATCAGCAGAGTCATCGGTATCGTTAGGAACTGGAGAGCCAGGAGGCGTCAGGGACCGCTTCTTACCAGGGCCCATACGCTCCACCAATCCACACAGCACCTGCTCCGCCGTAGGCAGCACGCGCGGCACGGCTTGCAGGTCATCCCCGCCCGAGTGGGACTCATCAGGAGTGAGGTTTAGGTCCGGGGAGACGGGTGTATTGAAGGGAGGTGCAGCCACTGGCAGACCTGCCTGTTCAGCACACGGTCCGCAGACCCGTGCTCTGTCAGCCTCAGCCTGGGGCTGACCACACACTGTACACAGCTGGTCATGTCCCCGAGGGACCCCGGGTACATAATTCTGAGATGCCTCCATATGGTGATTATCTGAGCAGTATGCCCGCAGGGATTTACGCAATAGGCAACCCTGGATGCCCCAAGACCCGCTAGGAAGTGGGAGAATTTGTTATGTGGACCCGCTGTAATATATGTTAGGCCAGGAGAAGCCACCGAAGTCCTGGCGTCTGAAAGACATAATGGGACAAGAAGGGTGGTGTCAGTGCCATGCGCAGCCGAATACACATAGAACCATGCCGCCCCAGAGGGCAGTTACATGACCAAGGGAGGAGGCGGACCGCACCACGCGCGCGCGCGAAGATTGTCAAAATGGCGCCAAGCGAACCTCGAGGGGCGGGCCAGACCAGGCTGTGACGCGGAGCACGTCATGCTGAGTCTCCGCCTCCCCCAAAAACCGCGAAGCTCTAACCAACAGAAATAAGAAGGACAGTTGGATAGAAGGCACATGCATAAAGATGCTGTCATGCTGGAAATGATGCTGCCGTCCAGGCAGTTGTTAATGAAAAGACAAACGGCTCGCTGTATAGCAAGGAGCGCGACACTGACACCCAATTAAAATAAAAACCAGAGGCCTTAACGTGTTACTTCACACTAGGGCTGCCAAACATACCCCCCTTTCTTTTCCCCCGAGTTACGGGAGGAAGCGAGGGAGAAGCGGACCAGCGTCCATGGACTAAATCTGTGAGGGGCACGGGCAAGAATGCGGGAGGGGCATCCACTAGAGGCTCACCATCAGCCTAACCGCCTACCCTATGGTGGGGGATTGCGGTGGAGCGTGGCTCCGTTCAGCACACAAGGTGCTGCCTACCTTCACCCGACCCACGCAGCCCAGGCTGGGAGGCATAATCTTCCGAAGAGGACGGGTGGACATAGCCCCGCAGGGCATCGGGCTGTAAAGCCCCGCTCGCCTGCGTGATACGTATTATAGATGGAGCAGGATGTGCTGTATGCTTAGAATAAGGCTTCCATTTTCAACAGTATTGGATTTGGACCTCCCCCAATAAGGCACATTGTATGCTTCATTACACTGATGGACGTTAGCATGCCAGGAAAGAAACATCAGAGAACAAACGACCGGAGTTGCAGGGGTCACTACTGCACTTGGACCCTGTTGACTGCAGTGGAACCCTTACCGCTTGATTATGTTATGCAACTTAACTGTAAGGCTGGTCCATTGGCAAACTTGATCGCCATCATGTGTGGTGCAGGAGCCCAGCACAGCAGTAAAGGAATGGTCAACAGAGACACTTTCCGAGCCCCTGGCCTCTTGCAACCAAAACACAGGGCCCCTTGCTCCTGCCTCCCCTAGCCACCACACAAGACCCCTGGCCACCTGCAACTAACAACAGGGCTGGCCCTGGGGGCTCAAGCAGTGGGACATCCCAAAAGTAGGTTCCTCAGGTGGTGTACCAGCTTTTCATTGTATTATATTGTAGGACAATGATGGGGAAAGAGTATATATATTTTTTTTTTCGTTGTGTGGTGGGGAGGGCATCGACAAAGAGGGTCGTGTGTTGGGAGGCCCAGTCCAGAGTTTGCTCTGGGGCCCATAGGAATGTAGTTAAACCACTTCTAAGTGCTATCTGTATATAAACTGTGCTCAAGATAACTTCACGTCAAGGTAGTGGGCCAACCCAGTAAGTATGTTTATGAAGGTTTGTTATTTACTGGTAACCCAGTAAAAAAAACAAAAAAACACATAATTCTTTTTAGGGTACACTCAATGGACCACTCACTTCTTTGCCATTAGTCTCTGCACGTCTCTCCTGCTTTCTCTGTACCCATGTCTTACTCCTTTTGTACATTCCTAGTAAACTTTACTAAGCTCCATTCCAACCCTTCCCCTTCTTTTCTATGCTTGTGGTAGAAAGGGGTCAATCCAGCACCATGTGTTGGGAGTAAAACCTGCTATTACCATTCATTCATTTCTATTCAGGAGATGATGTTTCTTTGCTGTAGTTCAGACCCTCTCTCTGCAGGAATGACCAGCTAGTAAGGGCAAATTAATTATGCCTCCCTTATTGCTTTATTAGAAATGACACTTTAGGCTTAAAGTGGACCCAAATCCTCTAATCCCAGTTATATGATACCCTCATCAATAAGATTATCCTTACAGATTCATGCAAAAGGAGTAAACCATGCTAGACTACTAAAGAAATGTCTAATTCTAAGGAATCTGAAGGTTTCAAGTGCAGGAAGGTTGTTAGAATGAATACAGGCAAAAACCAGGCACCCTAAAAAGATAACAAAGGGGCATGCTTTAAAGCAAATGAATGTGCGAGAATAGGGTCAGTAATGATTCCCGAAGTTAGAATTTACCCATTAACATGTTCGACATAAACAGTGGAGAGCAAGAATGTTCTTCAATGCCAACCCAAAGTTGTCTATTTACCTTTTCATGGATTCTTTGCAAGGAGTTTTCCCTAGCAATAGTCATGGTCATGCTAAAGATCTGGTGACACAAGTTTACCTTTAGGTGTGCCATCGAGTTTGAACTGAAGCATCCATCTCAGTAAGCTTTTTAAAGCAGATTCCCCTTCAAATTGTGATACCCCTGAGACAAGGATCAAACCTGGGATAGTGGGAATCCTGAGTTTTGTTCCCCTTTAACTTCAATAAAAAAATCTCTAAAACATTTCTGTTATAATATTTCCCCAAGAAGAATCACCTGCACATGTGATGGGGCATTTTTACAGGGGAGGTGCATCATTTTTCCAGTGAGGTAAGGCAATTTCTTACAAAGCTTGGAAACAACACCCTATGGGCTATACAGAACGATTTTTCAACATCTTCACCATAACCCACAGGGTGCTGTTTTTTTCAGAAATATTTAGTGTGTTCAAGTTACAAAGCTCAGTTCCCACCGGAATGAACACTCAAAGGTAAACTTGCTTCACCAGATCTTGAGCATGACCCTGAATGTGTTTACGTAAACCATATACAAACTGAACTGGTGTGTTTGGTGTGCGGAGCAGAGACTTCCTGATTCTGAGTTACTAATCAGCTGATTGGCTGGGCCGGAGATCATGCTCCCTATCCCCCCCCCCCCCATTCTAATTCAGCCTTCTGGTGAGGGGAAACTAACTTGTGTTCCAGTAGCTAAAGGTTTCCTTTCAGCATTCTCATCTGGGGGGAATGTTACTGCTGCCTGCCTTTATGTGGGGTGAGGAGCTCAGCCTTGCCAGTGGAGGATCTCTGGGATTTACAGCCAGAAGCTATACTAAATGGCTTTACTCAAGGCCAGGAAAGCCACTCCCATTTGAGCAACACAAAGCCACATGATAAAGTAAATCACAGGTATGGGAGCACAATCCTAACACAAATGTTCATTTTACATTCCTGAATGGGGAAAGCAATAAGGCAGAACACCAAAAATGTAGTCTTTAATACCCGAAAAAAATAGAAACATTTTGGTAGCCAGGTCATTTTAGTAGATAGTAGATATCCACCCTAGCCATGAAATATTAAAATTTGAACCAAGTAAAATATATTTTTTAATTAAAGTGGAAAGTCGAGTCTAAGTGCAACCCCCTGTCATGCCACCCTCCACTGGCGCTGAGGCAGAGCAAAAAAACTCCTGTGTCAGGCACACCAATACAGACAGACCAGCTCTTTGTGTATGCCCACCTAGCCATTTAAGTAAATGGGTGGGTGAGCCTGCAGATAGAACAAGGAAGGCTGCTCTGTGCAGCAGATCCAAGATGGCTGTGTCCAGCACTGGAGTTGCTGGTGATCCTGCTCCAGATAGGGAGTTTCGTTGTAACCTTCCTGCCTTGGCACTCAACAGTGAATATTAATGGTCTGCAATCTATTCTGAATGAATTCATTGCCAGGTCTCTCCCAGCAGCTTTCAGATGCAAACCATAAAATCCCCCCCCAAAAAATGGCATGGTGTCCCATCTACCCAGCATAACCAGCCCAAGGGCCAGTTATGGGGACTTGTGGAACAGGGTGAAGGGGCCAGCCTTGGTGGCCCACTCCCTGCAGGCTACAAGCCTGCACAGCCTAAATGGCTATGGGCTCTTCTGCCCCACCCTGGCTTTGAGGAGGCAGTTACTAGGGGGCTGAGGGTTAGTGGAAAGTCACCCACTAGCTGCAGGTGGCTTGCCAGCCCCTCTAAGCCTTGTGAATTGGTATAGGGGTCTCATGTATCCCAAACCAATTTACAAAGGGTTAAATGTAAAAAACACACAGACACATAGAAAATATATATATATTTTAACTCCCCTGCGGTCCTCCGATGTCCCCTGGCAATCTGTCCCACGGTGATCACAGCCCCTTGCCCCTCCAACCCTCTCCAGCAAGCACCTTGGCACCACTGAAGATCTTCGGGCAGGTGCAGCTAGCGGCGAGTCAGCGGAAGCAGCTGAGAGGGCCTATTTTGGACCCTCTCCTCATGACAGAAAAGCCCGAGGGGGGGCGATCGGAGCCCCCCCGGTTTAGCAGGAGACCCGGTGGGAGGGATCAAAGGTGCAGGTGAGTAAATGTCATTATTACTATTTTTTTTACAGCGGCAGCAGGAGAGGGGGGGCTCTTTCGGACCCTCTCCTGAAGAGCCCCTGGGGGGGGGGGAGGTGATTGGACGCTCCTCGGCTGAAGAGAAGACCTGGCCAGATAGAAGGGTCAGATGAGTGTTTTCTATCTCTTTTTGGCCGCTAGGCCCCTGAATATTACATGGCTGGCACTTAAGGGTTGGAGGGGCAACCACCTGAAATTTATGGGCTTGGCACTTACACTGGGTCACACTGGAACAAATCCTGTGATTTTAACTTTCCCAGGTTTTGTTCCGTGCCCCCCAGGCATCCCGCATTGGGATGCCCACTGCCTTCCAGGTCAGCTGCTGGTGGGTTTTGTTCTGCTTTAAAGCAAAACCCAATGTCACCAGCCCTGGAATCTAACAGGAACAGCTTCTGACCTTCCTTTGGGGCATCCCAAATCATAATGCCTCGCTGTGTGTGGCCACTTGCGCTCCCGATTGCTGTAAACAGCACCATATGCCAAGCATTTATTATGCACGCCAGTGGGCTGTGATTGGATGAGAACCTACACATGAGACATAAGACTGGGGCGTTTTTCTGTCCGGGGGGGTTTCTCACAGTGGGGCATCCCAAATCAGGATGCCCCCAGACAGGGAACAAAACACAGGATAGTCAAAATCTCGGGTTTTGTTTCGCTTTAAGAGAACTATGATTTCTAGCACGTTATGTAGTTGCTGAATGGATAACCTGGTCTAATGAAAGGAACATACTGTATAGGCGTGATATTCAAAGAGCTGGATATATTTATCCCAATCACCTTTTCTGGTAGCTGTGTTTTTGTTTTTCAGCTTTTTGTTTTTTAGATGGCCATTTTGTTTACTTTTTGTCTAAAATTCAGCATTGATTTATTGGCCATGTACAGTTTTATGCAATAGCCATTCCAGACAAGCCAAAGAAGTCCTGTGATGGGTTAAATGAAGCCATGCTAACTCACTAGGGGAATAAAACATGAGGAGGGGGAGGGAGCGATGACGTCTAGCCCTCTCCTCCCTTCCTAAGTCAGAGCCCAAGCAACGGCTGTGCACTAGAGAGAGTGAGCCTAGATCTGCGGAGACGTGCTCCATGCAGCCTGGGCAATAGGTGCCTTCTCTTCACACATACTACTCCTGTACATCTAACGGTGGGAGCCTCTTTTCTCTGTGGCATTGTTCCAGCCTAGCAGTCACCCTGAAGTTTCTGGCTGTCCTGTTGGTGGCAGGAATGCTTGCATTCCTGGGTGCCATCATATGCATCATAGCCAGTGTCCATCCGGCTGCCAAGGGACCTGTCCTTGGTGCTGAAAATGAGTCAGTCCCGGCTGCCCCCAACGAGAAAAGCTTGGGAGCTCTCCATGGTGTCAAGACCCTGTATGGATCGAAAGATGCCTTCCTGGAGCTTTCTGGATCCAAAGGCCAGGCTCCCCCAAGCTTCAGCAGGCTGATCTGCACACCCCTGGCCATGGAATGCCCCTCTGATGTACAGAGAGATTCCGCTCAGCCAGTGGGGGAAGAGCTGCTCATCTTGCAAAATACGGCTGAACAGCTAAAACAGACTGTGCTGCATCAAAAGAAACAGATTCTGTCCGATCAAGAGGCCATCAGGGAGCTGACAGGAAAGCTGAATCGTTGTGAAAACGGCCTCGATAAGGGCTACCAGGAAGGTGCAGATGGATGGGGACTGAAAGAGGGAGCGATGGGAGATCTGCCGCTAGACTCTCCACAAGCAGTGCAGGAATTGGAAGAGGCAGTCAGGACATTGAAAGATCGTATTGAAAAGATTGAGGTGAGCCAAAAGAGTATCTTATTTAACCAGTCATTTAGAGCAGCAATGATATGTATTCTGATTCCCCTGAAATGATAAAAATCGTATGCTCCATAAATCCCAGCCCATTGGATCGTAAATGATGTGGCTTTCATAAAACCAGAAAATTATGTGACTTTCATACAAACCACAAATCACAATTCACAGATTTACCCTTTATAACCAGTCACTTAGATAACCTCAAACCCCCCCCCAGCGATATGTATTCTAATTCCTCCAAACTGGTAAAAATGGTACGCTCTATAGTTCCCAACCCATTGGATCATAAATGATGTGGCTTCCAAACAAACCAGCAAATCACAATCCCATTTTTTACTGATTCACTCTATACTTGTATAAGATCTGAGCTATGAAGTGTCTCCAGGGATCTGATGTCACACTAGGTATAGATTTTCAGGAAGAAGATGTATTTAATGGCAGGATAGACACATGGAGCCTAGACGATGAGTGCAGCCAGCCAGCCTGACACAGAAGAAAAGAATGAATTAATAGTGGTGCTAGTAATGGGCGGAGGTATACAGGAACCCTTTACCAGCAGCTATACTTCACTTTCAGCAAATCTGAATGTGATCTTTACCAACAGACTAATGTAGAATGTGTCATACTTTAACCACATGATTTACTAGACCCTGTTTTACATGATTTCTTCATCAGTATTGATTATTAAATGGCAAACTGGGCAATTATGAACCTACATATTAAGAGAATCAAGAATACAGATTCCCAAATCATTGCAATGACATATTGTACATTCTCCATTATTACACAAGCACATTGCAATGTAAAAAGGGAAGAAGTATTCCAATAGAACACTGTTTTGGCTAAACAGAAATCAAATTGTAAAAAAATCAGCTTCTGATTGTGTTGTATGCCTTTAAATTACCCAAGTCTGTGCTCTCCTATCTTTATACTGGTACATAGGAGGTGAATGGGCGCCAGCAGTGTGTCATCAGATCCATTCAGTCCTGTGGTTCATTCAATGAATCTTTCCATTTATTGTAGCATTGTGTATTTTGTGCTAAGTGGTTACCAGGATCCAGGATATATATATATATATATATATATATATATATATTAAACCCAGTAGACTACAACACAATAGCAATAATACCAAGATTGAAGATTAAGTATAAAGACATATATCTAAAAGCAACAACTCTCGTTATTTTAAAATGTTAAAGGCACAACAAACAAGCATACTATATATATATATATATATATATATATATATATATATATATATTATGGTACATTGTGTGTTAATAATACCAAGATTGTGAATTCATTATTAAGAGTTACACTATATCCCTAAACGACTGTTCAGTTGATTTGCAATGTAAAAGATGCAACCAAAATATATATATATATATATATATATCTTGGTATCATATACTACATATACCAAACATTATTTAGTTCAGATTCTAGACCTACAGTTCGACCTGTTTTACTTGCAATAGTTTAAATTCTTGGCATGACGTCTGTTCACAAAGAGCCATAAAATAGAATAGTGCAGCTATAATAACCGAGGGCAGCCATTCAGGTTTTATTTTTGAGTTCTCTGAAAATAGGCTACTTGAATAAGTTATCATACAGAAATGAGCTATACACTTTTTGGTGTGAATTGACTCCCTTGATCTGTTGCACAAATGACTTATTAAGGAAAAGCTGCAACACTCTAATCATTTTTTACTGGTCTGCCATGGCTTGCATTTATCATCTGATGTATAGCTGTACATTATGCATAAATCTATATAATGAATTCCACAGCCTATTTCTGGCCCCCCTCCAGCCAGCTCACTATGCTGTCTCATTAACACCTCTCCCTAGCCTTGGCTCTCCTATGGGGAGACTTCCGCCTTCACAGCAGCCCAGCTCCACGGCTTATTGAGTCTAAATCGATTGAGTAGAATGATGCTGAGAAGTGCAATTTAATAGGCAGTCACCCCAGGTGCCAAAGAACTATATACACTAGACACAATGGAGTTTGTGATGATTGTCTATGCATTGTGTTATGCTGGACATACCCGGTTAGATCATTTGCCAAAATTCCCCCGATAAATGCCCAAAGAGAGACCAGTTTTGAACAACATTTATTGTTCACTACATTTCATGGATGCCATGTCAGAAACTGTTAAAAATGATAATTGACAGTCCTATAATGGCAATGCATGGTGCAACTTTATTCTATCACATTATAAAAACATTCCATTAGTGTTGCTGTCATTTGGGACAGTTCTATTTGTCAGTAATTTATCAGTAGATAATGGCAGATAAAGGTCGTGTCATGCTGTCCAGATTCAAGTAACCATACAGTTACAAGGAGCTTTTGTAAGAAGCCTCGATAAAGGCAGTGTGTTGTACCATGTTAGCCATAGCCAACAAAAGAAAGTGGGGAAAGAAGGTGATGCGGAATGTAGGCTAACTATATCTGAAGGTGGGCTTTCAAGAATACTTTGGAGGTTATTCATGAAGGGATAGCGCCAGGTAGCGCCTCATAGCGGCAGGCAGCATCTGGTGAACGCCGGGTGTTGTGGGCAAAACCACATTTATGAAGGCGATTCTGATGAGCGACTCTAACAGCGCCATGTAGCGTCCGATGTATTAATCCAGGTGACTCAGCATATAGCGCCGGCGCTCTAGCTTCCAGAGCTTCCAGGGTATTACCTTTCGCTCAGTGTTGCTCTCCCATACATTTCAATGGCCGTTCATTTGCTTGTGTTTAAACAGTGTGTTTGACAATTTTATTTTTATTTATTTTTGGCTCAAATCATCGTGTGACCTCTCCTGGCTGCAAACAAACACTTTTAGAAACTTTTGGGACTTTTTATATTTTTATATGCAGAATTGTATTTGCAGGTCTGGCACTAAAGTGTTCCCAGCGTAAAAACAATGTCATTCCATGTGTTTTCGCATTGTTACAGGTGGATATGTGTTCAGAAATAGACTTTAATCACGCAGCCTCTGGTGCTCTATGCTATAGCGACCAGATTTAGAGCGCCGACACGGTGTGTGTCCTTTTTTGATAAGTATGGTGCGGAGCGCTGAGAGTTGGTCGCACTGAGCTGGGGCTATCTTTCGCTCCCTGCAGCGCTGTACTGGTGTTAGAGCGCCCAACATACATCACATTCATTAATGCCGGCCAGGTTACTATAGCGACTGAGGCGCTCTGTTACAGCACCCGATACCCGCGTCTACTAGCGGTCGCTCTAAGCACCGCTATACAGGCGCTCATCTGCTGATACCTGGGGTTAGTAATGAATCAGCCTCCACATTATTTTTGTCTGACAAGCTCTGTATTTTTAAACATTCTGCTATGGTAGAACAGGTAAGGGGAATATTTGGGCAACACTAGTTACCCTCACGTAGTATGAGGTTTTACCTTAAAGGGACATTCCAGGCAAAGGGTTAAATTCGCCTGCTTTCTGCTCTCCCCATGCTGGCTGTCAGGAGCTGTATCTTTTATCTATCTTTCATCCAGCCTGCTTAAACTCAATAAGTGCCAGGGTCTCCTCAGCAGCAGATGATGACCCATACATGTATGTTTCAATGTGATGTCTGTGTGTACCCCTTCTCCTCTGGTCCACTAGGCATAAAGACTGGTAACTCAAGGCCCAGAGGCCAAGTGGCAAGTTGCCAGCCCTATGCTCTTTGGCACAGTTCTGAAGCTCTTCCTCAGGCTCTTCTGCACCCCACTGGCTAGAGGGGGTGCAGGTACTTGAGCGTGGCAAAGGGAAAAGGTTGCCTGCCACTGTCGGCAGGTGAAATGCTACCCCAGTATTAGGACTCGGACTACTCCTTTTACCCGCGAGCACTGCCTGTTGGGGTACAAATAGATACTCCTCCTAAAGACCTATTAATTCCCCTCCTGTCCAATTATCTGCACCCCCGCCGGCTTGGGGATGCAGAAGAGCCAGTTGCCCATTGATGGCAGACCTTTGCCAAAAGGACCATCCTTAAAGAACATCGGAGGCACTGGAGTTTAAAAGACTCCAGGGCCATCCGAGCCCCACTCCCTGGGCAATCCCCGATTGGTATGCCCCACGAATTATCAGATCCACTCACTTATTCCCGGAGTCCTCTAGGCCCGTCATCCATAATTCCAGCATACCTCTAGCTTGGAAGCATACCCATGCCAGGCCTTTATGAATAACAAGTGTGGGCACGACCACAGCTAGAAGTGAGCAAGAATGCAGCCGCTGGCGCATCGCCTCGCACAGCTCCATTTAGCTCTGCTAGCTGCGCAACTGCTGTGTCGCTAGCAAAGCCAAATGCAGCCGCGAGAAACAAGTGTGGCCCACACCTGCACCGCGGAAATGGCAGAAAGGTAAGTTTCCTGGGTGAACTGTGGGCAGTCTGGATGCCCCATCTGAGAGGAGCAACACCCGGATGGTGTTAAGGTGGACATGCATGTTGAATCTGATCATTTCCTTTTTTTACAATCAGACCTGTGGCTGTCGACACCACCCTCAACATAAGAGAGCATGTCAGCTCTTTCTCTTGCTAACGGTCTGTGCAGTGGTATTGTATGTATGGGAAGCAGCACTATCATTCCCTGATGTTATCGGCAGAGACTTATTTTGCAGCTTTGCTTTACACAAATATTTTGGAGATAAAATTAAGGGCTAAGCACCTGTGTCAGGCAGTGTCAAATCGCTGCAAATTAGAGCGGTGCAAAATATAATCCATCATTTTTTTCACACTTGCGCATGTCGCTGCACTGCAAGAAACACTAAAACATTAGAGGTGCAGCAACATGCTTAAACATTTTTAAAAAATATAAATATTTTGCACTTGGGATGGAATTGTCTGGCATAAGTGCTTAAAAGAGACCTCCACTCTAAATAAGAGTCTACCTTGTATCTTTCTCCCACCCTGTATAAAGGAGTGGGAGTCGTTCCATCACTACTATTTATACTAAATTATTATTCAGGGCCTGAGAACCAATTTACCGCCCAGTTTAACCCTCTCATCACTATATAATATTCAGCAAACAGGCATATGAATCTTATACAGAAACTAGGGGCCTTCGTTTGCATACAATTGCAATTGCATGTGTTAAACCCCACGCCACGGTAAGGCGCCCCTTTTTGGTGAGGTCCCTACTCCTATGTCCCCAAAGTTGGGACATGCAATGCAGCCAGAGCTACTCACCTGGGAAGCTGCCGGCCTCCCTTTAGAACACTCCATAGGGAGAGATCCATGGTGGCTGAATCCCTCCCTGTGTGTGTTCATGGCAATTCAACTGAGTAAAGGGGGTTTAACACATGCAATTGCAATTGCATGCAAACGAAGGCCCCTAGTTTCTGTACAAGATTCATATGCCTGTTTGCTGAATATTATATAGTGGTGAGGGGTAAACTGGGCTGTAAATTGGTTCCCAGGCCCTGAATAATAATTTTGTATAAATAATAGTGATGGAGCGACTCCCACCCCCTTTGCTCAGTTTGAATCGCCATGAGCACACACAGGGAGGGATTCAGTCACCATGGATCTCTCCCTGTAGAGTGTTCTAAAGGGAGGCCGGCAGCTTCCCAGGTGAGTAGCTCTGAAATATTTGATTGCATTGCATGTCCCAACTTTGGGGACTCAAAAATAGGAGTAGGGACCTCACCAAAAAGGGGCGCCTTAACGTGGCGTGGGGTTTACCACATGCAATTGCAATTGTATGCAAGTGAAGGCCCTAGTTTCTGTAAAAGATTCATATGCCTGTTTGCTGAATATTATATAGTGATAAGTGAACTCGGAAACCAGGATTTTCTGAGCACTCATAATTCAGAGCTGCGGGCAGTTAGTTCCGTCTTTCCCAGTATGGTTTAGCTTGAGGTCCACATGCACGCAGCTGACCCCTTTAAAAACTGGTGTCTGGCAGTGTGTATATAGGCCAGCTCTCATCTCCACTGATGATGGATAGTGCTCGCTGTCCCCGTGTAGCCATATGGCAGACCCAGCTCTCCCATCCAACAGTACTGGCCAAATGGCACATATGGGTTTGCACAATAATCTGGGCCTGTTGAACCACTTGGAATAAAAGGCCTCCACCATTACTGTGTACCGCAGCCCAAGGCTACACCATTTCTCCCGCAGGCACTCCCCTGCCCACATTACTTTAAGCTTTTTGGAACTGTGTGGGCTCATTTTGGGACTCAATATCCTGCTGACGCCTCCTCCAGCTGCTGCAACACCTGCCACTGTGGTAAACCCCACCTCCCCCAACGCACAACAGCAGTGTGGCAGCAGTAGGCACACCACCTCCAGCGAAGGGATGGGAGGAAGCCAGCCCCCCCCCCCCCCCCCGGCACCAAGTTGCCACTTGTCCAAATCATGAAGGCAAACTGGGAGGCCAATAGCCACACTTTTAGATGCAACTACTTGCACTGGACTTTTGGAGGGGTGCATTGTGTATATATCCCCTAAATTAAAGACATCAATTATTTTCATGTACCAAAACACAAAAGGGGGTAAACAAAAGGCAAAATATGCAAATACATCGGCACAAATTTAGAAAAAGAGTTGTCAACTAAATGCTGGCGAACAGATTGGGCATCGTGGCTAGGGGTACCGAATTACAGTAGGCCATGTATCTTGGGAGCTGCAGCAGGGGTTGGCTTCTCCACATATGCCAACACCGCCTTCTGCAAAATTGGAGAGGGCGATACAGGCTATGATGATTTGAACAACCTTGTCGGGCTTGTATTGGAGGCCACCCTCTGTGTGGTCCAGACCCTGAAACAGCGACAACGCACCCGGGTGTGGCGGTGGGGCCGATTATAGGCCTCCTGGCCATCTGTCTGGGGACTTCAAAAGGGTCCAGAAAAGCTCCATGGGTGTGGGCCAATGGCTGTGCCAGACATGATAGGCATCCTGCTACACTGGGGTCATTTGAGAACTGTTCAATACCCCCAAAGCAGATGATCAGAAGTCAGAAGACTGACTTGGTAATTGGACCTCTATACCAAGCAGTAGGTGCCAAAGGCCTGCACTGTTGAAAATTCCTTACCCCCTGAGTGTGGTCAGTTCGGGTTTTGTATCATGATTATCCTGGAAGGCGTCAACTGGTTCTCCCATATTGTTTCCAGAGGATGGTCTTCATCTCGCTTTTCTCTCTAGCAGGGCGCGCTCCCTGTTAGAGGGAAGAGCGAGATGCGGCCGCCGGTGTGCTCGGAGTCGCTGTGGTAAGACATCTCATTGACGCGCATACCGCAGCGGCTCCAAGCGCGCTGATTGGAAGAGCAGCCGCACATGCGCCGTAGGAGCAGGGTGAGGTGAGTTTTACCCGGAAATCTGGGGAGTTTCACATAGCGGGGCACCCCCAATCGGGGACCAAAACCCAATATAGTCAAAATCCTGGGTGTTGGTCCACTTTAAATGGAGGTGTGTACAAACCTTGTTGGGACTTGTGAACAAGCTGGGGGTGGCTCTGGCTATGGAACCCGGGGTGAAACTCTGCACCAACCAAGAGGGATTGGCTAGATAGTTGTGCTTTGATTTTTGACTAAACATGTTCTGTAGAATGGACCTACTGTACACCCTAATGTGAGGCCACATGCATAGGCTTCTACAAATTAGTTTCATAATAAGAAGGACAGTACCTAAGAATAAATCGAAGGCATCTAGAGGAAGCTCTGAGACTGAAACTGAAAAAAAAAACACTTAAATCTAAAACTGAGGGAAAAGGACCCTATCTTCTATTTAGCATAGGTTTATGCTTTTGCTATTGTGGTAGTCCAATACTACAAGTACTCTTAAGCAAATCAATGTGAAATATAATTAGTATAGAAAAATGACTAACCCGTCTTGGGTTTCTAAGTGCCTCTTCTTGCTAAGCTGTCTTCTTTCTTTCCCTATAGATTCTATCATCACTTATTATTCCCAGCTGTCAGTCCAAAAGTCTGTGAAGATTGGCCCAAACGTTACTCTGCAGAAATCCCACAGGCTTCAAATTCCCAGCCATAATAGCTTCTTGTATGTGAGCTGTCAAGGCAATTATATGGCCGGATGCTGGTAACAGAGTAACAAAGTACATTTTCTGGATCTGGATAACACATTTGCACTATCCAGATTGCTGCCATAAAAAAAAAAACTCTCACATTCTTTACTTGCTCAAAACGTAATATTTACTCTGACAATGGCGGCCCCTGTGTGCTTAGTGGCTGGCCAAGTGGAAACTGCTTTGGCTGGCAATCCGGAAGCACAGGTCCACTTCCGAGCAAGAGGTGTGCTCCCACTTGCTCTGGAAGCACTGACTGCGCATGCCCAGGTAGAAGGGGAGACAGGCCTGTTGCAAGCTGTCTCAATGGGCTGATGTTTCTCAAGCCAAGTGGATCTGCGCTTCCCGATCACCGAACCAAGCAGCTTCTGCTTCACCAGCCACTAAGCACACAGGGGCTGCCATTATCTGTGGAAATATTACGTTTTTGAGCAAACAAAAAAGGTGATAATTCTTTTCATGCCAGCAATCTGGATAGATTCTGGATGGTTCGAAACACAGGTTGGCTTTTTGATCAGGTTTCTGTAGTGTAGTGGTTATCACGTTCGCCTAACACACGAAAGGTCCCCAGTTCGAAACCGGGCAGAAACACAGGTTAGCAATCTGGATAGCACGACTAAGTTATTGAGATACAGAACATTTACTTTGTGGGTGTTATTCCAGTTTAACACTAAAATGGTTGTCAAACTGACAGTCAGGATGAAAAGCGGGCAGCACAAATTCCCTGCAATAATGCTCACCTTTCTCCAGCACCACCAGGATTGCAGGGTGCATTATGCATTATGATGGTGTTCCAGCAGCTCTACTTTCTCTGCACTTGGGCCTTACTAGTCAGTAGAAAGACCTTTGTGATGCACAAATAACAGAGTCAGATTTGTTTGGTGTCTTCTTACCTTATTAATCATGTGAGTTCATGTACCTCTTGTTGCCGCCCAGTCCAATGGGAGGTCACAGTCTTTCTCGAGTACCTTCTGTATGTCTAAATGGAAAGTGTGGCAGTGAGTGGGATTTGGTTCAAGATGACAAGACCAAGTCATAAAGTTGGCCAAAAACCTGTTCCATTTGCACTGGGATACCTGCTGTGTGAAACCCCCTGGAACCCCAGTAAAACGTACCTAAATGCCGACCCACTGTGCATGCATGGCTGTGGTCCGCTATACCTTTAGTCAGGCCCATGCCCACACCAGGCTTTTATGAATGTCCGGATCCATTCTTAGCCGGACTTGTCGGCTAAGAGAAGCAGAAAGGAGTTGAGCACATCGATTGGCTGTTCGCCCACGCATACATCATTGGATCGGTTGGAGGTTCACACAGCAAGGACCAAAGACTTTAAGCCGTTGTTGAAATCTAGTGGTTATTGGGGATTGCATTTCATGGATTTAAAGTTTGACATGAGTTTGCGTTTGCATTTATATGTTCATTTGTTTCAATCTTGTAATTCCATCAACGTGAATAGGGTCTGTTTGCAGTACAGATCGCATAGAAAGCAACAGACTTTTTGTACCTGCAAAACTGCCCATAAAGGAAAGAGGCAAGGTGCACTTTGGGTGTGCTTTGCAGTGAGAACTGTGCAGTGGGATATTCCAAATTGGGATGTGCAGCTGCTGAGCCTCCTCCAATTGGAGGTTTGTGGCACTGCAGAGTGCAGCTCTTTACTGTCCTCCATCATACAGAGGTTTATGAAAAAAGCTTGGCATAAATATGTGGTTTGGGGGCAGCGGGATTAGATGGGTTAGGATTCTTACAGCAAGATTTGGGATCACATAATTTAAATGTAGCAAGATGGATCCCCTGCTTCTTTTAAAGTGGATGTCCTGTCCCCAAGGTACCCCTCCCTTTCCCTGCCTCCATCTCCTGGCGCTGAGGCAGGGTGGGCAGCTGGTGCATACCTAAAGTGTAGAGTCTGCAACTGTTCTGTGTCTCTGTGCAAACAGCTCTCACCACACAAGGGGCCCCACTTAACCCACCCAACCTACTGCCAAACTGCAGGCAGGGGCTATTGCTAGCTATTACCAGGTGGTTGGCTGTCCTGGGCAAAATAATGCTACATTTTACCTGAGCAAAATAATTCAGTGGCTGTCCTGGTCAAAAAGATTCTGCATCTGCATCTATTCTGGAAAAAATAATTCAGCACCTCCATCTGTCCTGGAGAAGAAAAATTATGTGAATATCAAAATAATTTTGCATCGTCATCTGTCCAGGGCAAAATAATTCTGTCTTCCTTTGGCATGGGCAAAATAATTCAAAGTCTTTCTCGAGTACCTTCAGTATGTCTAAATGGAAAGTGTGGCAGTGAGTGGGATTTGGTTCAAGATGACAAGACGGGCAGGCTGATTCATCACTAACGCCAGGTAGCGACAGATGAGCGTCTGTAGCAGGCATTTTCAGAGCGCCCGCTAGTAATCACTGTGCTCGGCCGTGGGTCGCTACTTTATAGCGACTCAGTCGCTGTGCAGTAATGATTAATACATTGTGAGGAGTCGCTATTTGACCAGTACAGCGCTGTATGAGAGCGCATGTTAGTGACTGGTCAGTGCGACCGACTCCATATTCAGCAAAAAAACAGCCTCACAAAACTCTGGCGCTGAAAAATGCTTCTTTGAAGCCCAGAGCACAGGAGGCTGTGTGTTTAAAGTCTGTTTTCAAGCATCTATCAACTAGTAACAAAGCGAAAACATATGGAATTACATTGTAGCAACATTGTAACATGAACACTTTAATGCCAGACCTGTAATGTCATTTCTGAAGAATTATATAAAAAATGAAAAAATGTAGAAAAAAACTGCTATTTCAATGCCAGAAGAGGTCACAGCATTATTTGAGATTTTTTGAAAGAAAAAAAAAAAAACACATTTAAAGAGAAGAAAAGTATCGTCCATTGAAATGTATGGGAGAGCGCCAGGTAGCGAGAGGTCATACCTGGCGCTGTGCAAGGCTGAACGCCAGCGCTGTTCGCTGAGGCTGTGAAAATGATGAATCAGACGCTACATTGCGTTATCCCAGTCGCTAAACAGATTCTGCTTGATAAATGTGTAATTGCGTGCCGTGTCCGGCGTTCACCAGTTGCTACCTGTCGCTACCTCTCATTAATCAGCCACTACCTGACGCTATCCCTTCTTAAATAAGGGCCTAAGTCATAAAGTTGGCCAAAAACCTGTTCCCCTTGCCCTGGGATACCTGCTGTATGAAAGCCCCCGGAACCCCAGTAAAACGTACCTCCACCTTTCCAGTACATCCTTTAATTCCACACATTTTTAGATTAGATTTGTGCAGAAAACATACAATGAATATAAATGTTTGTGTCCCCAAGTGAATATCATGAAAAAAACAATTTTAGCATTAGTACATGAAAATATAGGTTAAAGGTTATAGGTTTAGCTTAAATCCTGGCTTTCTCCTGTCAGTCCATCCATGTGGACCCCCCACCAGCATAAGGGGTAAGTTATTATTATTTTAACACCTAACTCGGCCTTAGCACAGGTGTAGCTGGTAGGTTACAAAAACGTTGACTCTTTAAGCAGAACAATTGCCACTATGTACATACCCGTACTACCTGTGACCCAACCTCTCATACCCCCCCCCCACAGAATCATTAATATTGTCAGCTTGCAAGGGTGCCCCCATTTGTATGTTGTTATAAAGCTATATTGATTACATTCTAACTGCCTTATTAAGTGTATGATTTGTTCTACCCTGCCTGTGCCCACATTATAAATATTACAAATAAAAAAGGGTGCCTGTAGAATAAAAAGTTGAGGTACATTTAACAGCATTTAATTACCTTTTTTAACAGCATTAAATTACCTTAGGGCTTATATAGGATTTTTTTATAATGACATAGGACTGGGTAGCCAGGTTGCTGGTACTTATAGTGACAGAATGAAAAAATAAAATAAAAGGAAGATTAATAAATATGTGACTGTGTTTTATATGTATTTGCTCACAGTTGGATTTTAATGAAGAATTGGAACAGACAGGAGACCTTTATTTCTGTTAGATGCTTTAATAAATGTTTTAGCTGCTGTTAACTCTACACTTAAAAGCTGGCATACTAGGGCACCAAACATCAAATAAGCGTATACGGTATCTTCTAGCAGCCATCGCTAATGAGACAGTGGTCTCTGCAGGGCCAGCAAGGCAGCAGAGCATTACACACTAGGAGGAAGCCACACGTAGGAAACAGATGACTTGTGACTCCACTACTGCTCAGTTATTAATGAGACAAAAAGACAGCGAGGGACGGAAATGGTGGTGGTGGGGGGGTCGGAGAGCACATGAAACATGGAATAAACGCATACGGCTTAATATTCATGTGACTTACAGTATATGGAGAACAGGGGGTAGTATATTTCTTTATAATTTGGTGCAGCATATTGTTACCAGTTTACAAATCTGATTAAAAATAAAAAATACCAACAACTCCCTTTTCTGGTTTATTACTACAGTGGCTGGGTGACAAAAGGATCACCCATGATCCCTTATGCCACCTAAGCTTCACATCTGCACAGGACCCATCTTTCGGCAGAAGGGACTAAAATGTATGCAGTATACCAATTTGGGGTAGTGGGTGGCTATGGAAGGGTCAGGGCGGGCTGGCCAATGGGAGACCGAGAGGAATTTGCACAGCTTTGGGGCCAGCTGGGCTTCTGTTTTACCACCTCTATTGACTCCCACCTCCCCTACTTCACTCCATCAACCAGGAAACCCTTAGTCAATGTTCTGCCTCTAGTGCTAAACCATCTGCATCATGGCTGGGGGGGGGTATACCCACACAGATCAGTTCCAACAGAATAAAGGTTGGTTTGGTTTGGGAAAATTAGCACTTCCTTCTTATTTGTGTTTGATTGCCAAGATGTTTCTACTGTCCACACTGTTGTTTACTTTTAAACCAGTTACTGGTATTGTTGTGGGATAACTTACCATCAACCAAAAAGGTGCTACCATGTATTTAGTCATCAGTTTGTCTCATGATGCTGGTGGATATACAGAGATTTAAAAAAAGATATTTTCCCAGTTGATCCCTCATTCTCTGCTCCCTTAAAAGGTGGCTACATTTTACTCCCCACAGCATCAGCAGAGGGGCAACTCTTGTTACACAGTGGGTTCAGCTGCCCACACAATATGATGCAGGCAGCTGAAGGTGGATGAACTGAAGAAGCGACTAGTGGGGCTGACAACTTAGCAACTAAACCTTTTGGGACACCAGACTAGGAGGAATCATGGGGGAATCAGAGTTATAGCTAAAGTGAAACTGGAGGAAAATGTAATTGTCACACCATTGCATCAGGCTACATTTGGCACTGTCCTAAACTGTTTCTAAGTTGAAGCAGAAATGGCTGAGACATCGGGGTTTAGAGATTCAGCCAATGACATCATCATTTTCATCCCGTCCCCCAATTGGCTTAGCAGAACGGGACAGAATTGCTGGTTCCTCCCTCCTCCTCCTCCTCCTCCAGATTTATCACACTGCTGTCAGCACATCAAGGATGATTAATATGCAGCATCACAGATCCAATGGCCATGCCCACTTTTTCAGAAGCAAAATCATGAAGGGAAAACTGTAAATCCTGATTTCTTGGCCATTTCTTCTTCAAATTAAAAATGGAAAACAGTTTAGGACAATGCTAAATGTAGCCCGACGCAATGGTGTAACAATTACCTTTGCCTGCATTATCACTTTAAAGTGGACCAAAACCCAGGATTTTGACTATCCTGGGTTTTGGACCTTGCCCCCTGTGTGAAACCCCACAGGTCTCCGAAACAAACCCACCTCTTCCTGGTCCTACGACGCATGTCATCTAATCTGCGCACTTGGATCTGCTCAGAGCGTGCTGGCGGCCACATCCCCCACTACCCTCTAACAGGGAGCGTGCCATTCACAAATGCCTGGTAGAGGGATAGCAGGGATGTGGCCGCGGCTCACGCATGCACCGTTGGAGAAGGTAAGTGTATGGGGTGACCTGGAGGTTTCACACAACGAGGCATCACGATTTTGGATGCCTGGGAGAAGGGAATCATTTGGCCTGGGAATCTTATAGATTCCCGGGCAGATCGCCATGGGTAAAGTTAATTATGCTTTGATTTTACATCCTTTAGATATAATTTAATGTAAAATTAACAGTATACTGTATTTTCCAAATGACCAACAACATATAGTTGCTCCTTAAATCAGGGTCAAGGTAGAAGGCAGTTAATTGAATGTGCCATGATGATACAAAATACAGTATCTTAGTAGCGCCTTTCACTTATACAGTAATTGCCTCTCGAGTGGGTGATAAAACTCAGCATAGCAATACATTCCTTCATGGATTTGCTGCAGGTTTTTTGATATAATGGCAACAAAATTAACTAATCTATATTGCCAAAGCTGAAATGTATGTAGATTCAACTAGCTGCAATTACATCATATACATCACAGTGACATTTGTTTCTTTACAGACATTGATGATAACTCAACCAGATATTTGTTTTACGGGAGCCCTGTACTCAACAGCTAAGATTAATAAGAGGCCAAGTGAAATACTCACCTATTACCAGTTGTACTCACGCTCATGCTTAAACCCTGTAATCTTTTCATCTTTGGGTTTGGAAATGATCCTCTGCAACACGCACAAGGTCCTTTCTGTTGCCTAGACAGGACTCACCAGACCATAAGAAGAAGACCATAACAGTTAAAAACAGCAGAGCTGGGGGTATTTTATTCATAGTGCTGCTTGTTTTTGGTCACAGATGTCACTTTACTCAAAAGTAGGGATATATGATAACATATGTAGCTCAGAATTCCACTGAACAAGACAATTATCTAGCTCATAGGTTTTTCAATTGTTCTCAGGTTTTTAATTCAAGTAATGTCCGTAGTCTCACAAACAATTAAGTTTAAATGAAAGTTGTAGGCTCTGTTCACACCTCTCCATTTCATTAAGAGAAAGCGTTATGTAAATTTGCCAGAGGGATATTGTATTAAAACAAACACTGGGCTTTTGATACGTTAGAAATGCATCTATGGCAACGCTAACACAATGGATACGCAATGCAGGTACACTGTATTATACGTGTGTTGCGCTTGCGTTGCCATAAACTTCTATTGATCTGTGCTGTTACAACGTTGCGCTGAAAAAGGTGTCTGCAACACTTTTTAATGCGTTGTTAACGCGACACAGATATGTGAACTTCCATCTAGAATAATGTATGTTTCCTCTGCATTGTAATTGTGTTGCAACACAGCGCAACAATGCACAGAAAGTTCAGAGGTGTGAATAGAGCCTGCTCCTTTCCCTACCTACTGCAGAGTGCCAGCATTATCGGTGACACGGACCCCACCTTATTTAAGGACTGGGTCACGTGTCTCATCTGGCCACTGATTGCTAGGGCAGGAAGTTCGGCCCAAAGGCGCACATGGATTTCAAATTTAAGTAAGTGCCCAGGTTCGGGAACCCCGACACGCAATGTTCCGTACGAACCCGAACTGCAGTTCAGCTTCACCCAACCCTAATGGTGACTACATTTGGTTTTAAGATGTTACTACCTTACGCTTCCATATAAATATGCTAGATGGCAGGAGGAGAGGTCATTTATACACCCAACTACCAAAAAATTCCAACAGGCTTGTTTCTTTTTTTTAATGGAAGTAGAAATCAGAGGAGAACAGGTTCTGTCCCCCCCGATACACTAAAACCTATCACCCCTGGATTTTATTCCTACCAGGAGAAGAAAATCACAAGCTTAGCGTGACCCCTCCTCTCATTAGCCGATGCGTTCATATGGATTTTCAATATTACACAATAACGTTTCATTATTTAAATGGTCTGTAGGGTAGGTCCAGCTTCACTTAGGTTGAGCATTCTAATATTCATTGGTTACTGAGATTGTGCCCTGCAGCCTGCACGTAAGTGGGGATTTCTTGGGTATTACCCCATCATTTGCAAGCAAATTGGTGGGCCTGTCCTCAGTTCCATTATAGTAACTATAGCGCACCACACCCCATTTACTGCCACACAGGGAGCATACCTGCCACTGCCTCAGCTTGGTACCTCTGTACAAGGTAGCAGCGGAACACCTAGACGCTGTGTGAGTATAAGAATGCTGGACCTCGCTAAAGCATCTGCAGGGGAGAAGAGGTATTCATTATTTTTTTATGTTTGCCTGTGTAAACAAATACTTTAATTTTGAAAGGTTTGAAAGGTTTGCTCCACTGTGTGTTGTGGTTAAATAAACAGTGAATTACTTCAACTGAACTAAGCTTCTTTTATAGTTAGAAATCCAGCAAAGAGTGAACAACATGACTTCTCCAACAACTACTTCACCTTCACCTCTTCATGGACGGGACTCATTGCAGGCCAAGCTGCTTGAACTAGAGGCCCAACTTCTAGCCAAACTGCTAGAATTAGAGAAAGAACAATCCACAGCTTCGGGTGAAAAAGACAAGCAAGACATAGAAAAAGAACTGAGCATCCTGCAAAATCGCATAGCAGAACTGGAGCATGGTGAGACTTTTATCAATAGCATTAGAAAAACTGTGAAGAAATTACTAGAAAAAACAGATACACTTTTAGGTTTAATTAGGCGGTCATTATTAGGTTTTTCTAAAAATATCAAATGGCCTAACAAGGCTATCACCTACTTTAAAATGATCCACACCTATTTTCAGGAACATAAGTGTTGCAAGTGTTGGCCACCAAAGTACTAAGTGTGGGGGATCTATGGTCATTTTGCATACCATTCTTCAAAGCCCAGTTTTTCTTACCTGCACTGCACTCCCTCGATGAAATATAGCCCCACAATTGCTCATCACTTGTCATTTTTTCCAAGCATTTGTCATTTAGTAGAGTTTACAACATTTAAACAGTTTACATTGTTATGTCCTTCCATCATACCACCATAATGTGATGTAACATTCCCCACATGCACAATACACATGCTAACTGGCTACGTTCTCAAAAATACCATTTTGTGAGTACTCACCTGAAAAATGGATATTGTTGGTGTGCCACACACCCCGCTTCACTTTTAAATATTCTTCACTTAATGGGTTAACTCACCGCCAGGTGACGCAGTGCAGAGAGGAAGTCTTGTAACTAGCCCCCTTCCGGCTTATATATACCTGGTACCTCCCTTCAATCACCAGTATATTAAAAAAGCAGAAAGACAAGGTACCAGTATTCCACCGGTAACCTCAAAATCAATTTGATATAAATAAAAAGCTTCACCATAGAAAGGCTTCGGAAATACCGAAAAGGGTGGGAGTGAAGCGGGGTGTGTGGCACACCAACAATATCCATTTTTCAGGTGAGTACTCACAAAATGGTATTATTCTTGGTGTGCCACACACCCCGCTTCACTTTTAAATATTCTTCACTTAATGGGACATCTAAAAGCAGTGTCCACAAGGGATGGGCATCTCAAGGCCAGGTGAAGCATAACTTAAATGACTGCAGTCTGCAGAACTTTGCGGCCAAAAACAGCATCCGCTGAGGCTCGCACATCAACTTTGTAAAACTTAGAAAAAGTATGAACAGAAGACCAAGTGGCGGCCTTACAAACTTGTTCAACAGAAGCTTGGTGCTGAAAAGCCCAAGACGCCCCAACGGCGCGAGTAGAATGAGCAGTGATCCGAAAAGGGGGAACTCTTCCCTTAGCAGAATAGGCCGCAGTAACGGCCTGATGTATCCATTTGCTAATGGCAGATTTGGCTGGTGCCAAACCCTTCTTAGGCCCATGGGGCACAACAAAAAAGGAATCCGTCCTACGAAAAGGAGACGTGATAATCAAGTAGTACTTAACACAGCGTACTAATCCAAACAATGCAAAACCCTCTCTTTGTCATTCTTAGGATTAGGACACAAGGAGGGAAGAACAATATCTTGGTTCAAATGAAAAGCAGAAACAACCTTAGGAAGAAAGTCTGGCTTGAACCGAAAGACCACTTTATCCTGATGCCTCTCAAAGTAAGGCGCCTGGATAGACAAGGCCGCCAACTCCGAGACACGCCGGACCGAAGTGATCGCTACCAAGAAGACAATCTTCTGAGTCAGGGTAGACAAAGCAATATCTTGCAAAGGCTCAAAAGGAGGAGCCTGAAGAGCAGATTCAAATTCAAATCCCAAACCGGGAGTAATGGTTTCCTGGGAGGCCGCACATGCGTAACCCCCTGGAAAAAAGTTTTAACTAAAGGCTTAAGCGCAACACGCTTCTGAAAAAAGATAGATAAGGCAGAGACCTGCCCTTTTAACGTACTTAGCTGGAGACCAGAGTCCAGCCCTGATTGTAAAAACTCCAGAATCCTGGAGACCGAAAAGACCCTACAAGGAAAAGATCTTATCTCACACCAAGCGATATAGGCTTTCCAAGTCCTATAGTAGGTGATGGAAGAAGACCTCTTCCGGGCACTGATCAGAGTCTTAATGACTGAATCCGAAAGACCCTCCTCCTTCAGGATGGAGGTTTCAGCCGCCAGGCCATCAAACCCAGCGCTGGTAAATTGGGGTAACACAATTGACCCTGAGTGAGCAGATCGGGCCGAAGAGGTAGAACGAACTGGTCCACTGCCAGCCGAACGATGTCTGCGAACCTCACTCGCCTTGGCCACCTTGGGGCCACGAGAACGGCGGACACCTTTTCCAGAGCCAACTTCCGAAGCACCCTGCCCAGCATGGGCATCGGAGGAAACAGGTATAGAAATCCCAGAACTCCCCAGCTCAGGGACATGGCGTCCACTGCCAGAGCCAGAGGATCCTGGGAGAGCGACACGAAGTTCGGGAGCCTGCGAGAGGCAAACGGGTCCACCTCCGGGGTCCCCCATCGGAGACACAGTGAGCGAAACACCCGAGGATGGAGAGTCCATTCTCCCAGACGGGGAGAACCCCTGCTCAACCGGTCCGCTACCTGGTTCTTCACCTCTGGAATGTAAACCGCCGAGAGACAAGGAACATGGGACACCGCCCAGGTCAGGATCAGGGACACTTCTCTGAGAGCACTCAGACTGCGAGTCCCTCCCTGATGACCGATGTAAGCAACCGCTGTTTGATTGTCTGAACGCACCTGGACCGGAAGGCCCAGAACGTGCTGAGTCAGGAGAGCAAGCACCCGACGGATGGTTCTCAGTTTCAGAATATTGGTGGGTAAGTGGGCCTCTTGAGGTCCCCACTGCCCTTGAAACTGCAGCTCCTTCCAGAATCCGCCCCATCCCGACAGACTGGCGTCCGCGGTGACAATTTTCCAAAGGAGGGTCAGGAAAAACCTGCCCTACGCCAGATTGGTCGAGACCAACCACCACAGGAGGGACTGCCGGACCCGGGAGGACAACTGGAAGGACTGATCCAGCGACCGAGGCTGCTGGTCCCAAGACGCTAACAGAAAAAGCTGAAGCGTTCTCGTGTGAATTTGGGCAAAAGGAAGAAACACTCTGTGTTGATGAGAGTCCAGGCCGGGACGAACTGACCCATCTTTCTCGGAGACTCGAATTCCAGGTCCTAACCGGCCGACACTACCTCCTGGATCCATCTGCCTGGAACCACTTGGTTCCAAACCTGGGAGAAGTGTCGCAATAGTCCCCCCACCCGCACGGGTGAGGGCAGCCCCTCATTGCTGAGAGGGCTTATCAGCAGGTTTGGGCTTGGTGCCCCAGGACTGAGTGGGCCGGCCACGGCCCCTCCCCCGAGTCCAACCAGCACCTCTGGTAGCAGGAAAGGAAGCCCCCCTGCCCGCTCTGAATCCTCGAAAGGAAGGCCTACCGGAACCTGCCCCCCTAAAGGGGCCACGAGGCCTCTTGCGTTGTGGCATCTTACCACCCTTTGCGACTGAATCAATTTTCTCCCTAAACAGACGCAACCCCAAAAAGGGGAGAGCTGTGAGCACCTTCTTAGAAACTGCGTCCGCCGACCACTGACGCAGCCATACTGACCGGCGAATAGCCACCAGCATAGCCGCTGCCTTGCTACTCATAGCCAGCGCATCGTCCTGAGCGGATAGGATATAGGACACAAAAGATTCACACTGCTTAAGCGCAGTAAACTGTTTACAAGCGGGATTGAGATCCTCATATAGCCCCTGAATTAAAGACCTAATCGCCAATAGAAGAAGGGCTGAAGCACACACCGGGCGCAACGCTGACCCGGAATAAATAAAACCATGGCGCGCGTATTGGTCAATCCGACGATCTTCCCCATCTTTAGGGACAGTGGTCTCAGCAGACTGTACCATAGCCGTGCTGGAGAGCCCTAGCACAGGGGTATCGACGTCAGGAGGGACAGACCAAAGCTTTACCAACTCTGGCGGAAAAGGATAACGCTTTTCCCAACTGGAAGGCATTCCAGATGTTCCCATTCCTTAAGGACCACCCTCTCAAAGTGGTGTTGTCTGGGAAAAACCCAACGCGGCTGAGGCTCCTTAAACAACTGACCCCTTGGCAGGGTGACAGCCTCAGGTGGATCTAAATTCAAAATTTTAAACATTTGAGCCAGAATGGAGGGGGTGTCAAAAACAACCCCCTCCGGCCAATCGCCAATCGCATCAGCCTCAAGCTGATCTGCAGGCTCATCTGACTCCAACAGGAATTCTTTCTCGTTCGGGGATCCATCGGACCATTCCACAGGCTCACATAACTCGTCCTGTGGAGCCGAAGGTGCCTCCGTTTTGCAGCGGCCTTTAACCCTGCTTTAACAGGCACTACTTTCCGGGGGCTGGCCGACCGTGCCGCCACCTCGGACTGCGAATCCCCACTTTTGACAGTGTCATGCGGGGTCCGGAACAGGGAGGGCGAGGTAGGCGATGATGAAGGTTGCGATGGGCCAGCAGCCGAAGCAACAGACTGGCGCGCAATGCTCTGCTTTGCACAAGGGATGCAAATAAAGACATCATCAGCTGGGAGTAGAACCCCACAACTTACGCACCCCCCGAATGGCTCAGAAGAACCGTTTCCGGCAATAACGGAAGCCTCCATATGGTGATTTATGGTATTCGCAATTTTTGGGCTTTAAGGCATAAGCCAACCCGGGATGCCCCCTTATTTGTAAATGTCCCGGAAGGGAGGATTTTTATTTATATATATATATATATATATTTTTTTTTTTTTTAAATATATATACGCAAGAATATATAAATAAATATGTCCCAATTTAGGAGAAAAAGAGACTAGCCAGGCAATAAAGAACTGGGAGGCTACTAATTGAAGGAATCCCAGGATCTGTGGGGAAAAAAACAACCAACAGTAAAAACCCCCAGAAACCAATGGCAACATGCAATAACATACATACACAGCACCAAGTGCTTTGAAGAGGCAATAAAACTGGCCTCTGATTTTCCTCCTTATATATTTTTCCCCTTTTTTTTTTTTTTTCAAAACAAAAGTATATTTCCATTAAATATATTACTTTTTAATAAACAGTCAAACCCATAAAAATATAGACGGCCCCACCAGGTGAGGCCGCTTACCTGCCCCAGTAAGGCTTACAAAAGCCCAGCACCCAACCAAAGAGGCGGTGGAGACAGGCAGAAAATGTCAGCGAAGGCGGGAGTGGCCGATTAAAACAAAGGAGAAAAGCGGAGGGGGGAGGGGAGCTGGATAAGGTGAGAAAAGCGCAGACAGCCAAAAGCAAGCCTGACACCATACAGCCTGCCCCGGTCACCCCTAAAGCTCTGGCTCTACAGGCCAGCAGCAGCAGCCCGCAAAAACAGAGACTGCCATATAAGGAGGAATCAAAGTCAGGCCATATGCACACTCACTTGCAGTGCAGCCTGACAACGTTGAAATAAGCAAAACACATGAACATACAGTAAACCATACACACAATACACATCCCTCTACCCCCCCCCATAGTGAAGGGAGAAGGGACCGTAACGGGAGAGAAAGGGGCTACGGGGACCCTCGGGACAGGGGCATCCCATTTCCGGATCACCATGCCGGATAACCGCATTGCCCCACGCATGAGGTCGAGCGGAGGAGATAAGCTCCTAGGCACTTAAAGTGCCATCTACCATTTGCCCAGTGAGCAGCCTAGGCTGGGAGGCTTCCATTCCACCATCAAAGTATAAACACTCAAACTGGGCAGAAATAGACCAAAAGGGGGGTGCCGGTGTAAGACCCCGGCTACCTGTAAGCAGGAGACTTCAATCTTCTGTCTTGTCGTC
Organism: Gastrophryne carolinensis; assembly: GCA_027917425.1. Taxonomy (NCBI): domain Eukaryota; kingdom Metazoa; phylum Chordata; class Amphibia; order Anura; family Microhylidae; genus Gastrophryne; species Gastrophryne carolinensis. The sequence goes on along the minus strand of CM051235.1, from coordinate 336,589,162 downwards.
CAGCAGAGAGAAAAATACTGGTGATTGAAGGGAGGTACCAGGTATATATAGGCCGGAAGGGGGCTCGTTACAAGACTTCCTCTCTGCACTGCGTCACCTGGCGGTGAGTTAACCCATTAAGTGAAGAATATTTAAAAGTGAAGCGGGGTGTGTGACACACCAAGAATATATACCCCATCAGCCCCACATATAAACATATCTACAATACCCAATGCATCAATTCCCACCAATTCTAAACATACTTTACAATTATACATATAGAAAACAATGACCGAATTATTGGTGGTGTTAAAGAAAGAACTTCCCCCCTTTATTACTATCTGGGTTTCTTTGGATACCAATGCCAATCAATATCACTGCCCTCCTCCAAGCCAATGCTTCTACCTCTGAAAACAATGAGAGACGTTGGCCAATGTACCCTACTATATCTCCCTTCTTAGAAACTCCTGTCCTTACTAAGCTCCTATTTTAATCCCTTGAAAGAGGAAGTCCAAGCTTTTTCTACCCCCCCCTTCACCCCTCCCTCCTGCTTTGCTAACCCCAATTAGGGCATTCAAATAACGAAACAACTTATCTTTTTGCCACAATCCTCAACTAATATCACGTCAAGGGTGGAGCTCTGTATGGCATCTGTGGACTTCAGTGGCAGTTGGAGTGACAATCCAGTAAGTCACACTGCTGCATAGGATTGGGCGACTGACATGTCTTAGCTTCTGTGCCCTAGCTTAGCTTAGCTTAGCACAGGGGGAGGGGAGGGTGGGTGGAATGTAACTAAATGCTTGTACTTCCTTTTTAAGTGCCAGTCCTATCTACCCCTTCCACTTACCCTATAGCAGCACTTACATCCTTCCCTGCATAAAGTTTATATCATTAGTGTGTTCCATTTTTAAATAGGTTTCAGGTCAGGGACCACTTGAGATGGCTCTGAGGGTCATAGGTTGCCCACGGGCCACAGGCTAAGCATGTCTGGTTTACAGTATACTTTTTGTGAGCATGTTATTGAATTAATCAATCAACAAAATGTATTTTTCTGTTACTATTGATGTGATGAATTTAATGTATGTTTGCTTGGCACAGTTTAGCAATAGAAAACAAAAGGGAACCAGTCTTGGCAGCCCCAGCACAGTTATTACTAATACATCTTTTTGGCAGCTAAGGCACTTTCATTCAACAGCGTAATGTGAGGGTGGAAGTGGAAGAGCTCCAATAAACAGAGCAAAGGCAGCTATTTTATAAGGCATGTCTTGAAATCTAATACTGCTACAGAAATAAAATGATAAACAGGCACATTGAAGTTTAATATAACCTTCAGTTATATGTAGACTCTTGTTTCCAGCTATGTGATTCTGTATGATTCCTGCAGGACCACAATGCATTCTCTATTTGTGTATTAAACATATATTTAGCTTTTTCTTGATTACCACAGTGTTTCTTTAAACTATCAGCCATTTTGAATCTACAGTGAAATACTGTTCTAGGAATATTAATTTATAATTTTAATCAGAGTGCTGATACTTAAGCAGGCCAACAATAAGATCACAAGACATGCAACATGCATGGAGGAGGAAAACAAGGGGGGGGACTTTTCTGCAGAGAAGAAATTAAGCCATCCAGGTTTAAAGGGACTGCAATAATAATGCAGAAAACAGCTCACCTGATGCCGGTCCCACGTCCCTCTTCTCTATTTCCAGCAGCACTGGGTAGAAATCATAGCTCCAAAATTGCCCTCCTTTTAATTTCATTTCGGCAAGACCACACAAAAAAGTGTCACTTGGAGCTCTCAGAATACACAAGGTATTTACATATAACCAGAGATTCTTTGAAATGACTCATTTTACACTGTTCCCAACGGGGATAAGGTAGGGGGAAGCTAGTGTGTGCTTGGACAGGGACTTTCATTTTAACCATAAGCCACTTCTCCTGCAATGCTAAAATACAAAACAACCCACCTCAATGAGATCTTAGACATTAGTGACAAATTATCTCATCAATCATTAAAACATGTCTTTTGTTTGAATTTCAGGTTACCCTGGTTACCATCCAGAGAACTTTAAACTTAGTTTTACAGTGCGCACCAATTACATGTATGGGCGAATGAAGAAGACTTTACCAGAACTTTATGCTTTTACTTTATGTTTGTGGCTAAAATCAAAGACCACCTCAGGATCCGGTACTCCTTTCTCTTATTCGGTCCAAGGTCAGCCTAATGAGATTGTACTGCTGGAGTGGGGCCACAACCCCATGGAACTTCTCATTAATGATAAGGTGAGGCTGATAGCTTATACTTTATTTTCTAATAGTGCTTCCAAAATAGCACCATTAACCATTAACACCAGGCTTGCATGAAAAGGGCATTATTCTAAGTAATTTAACTTACTCTTAGCTTTCAAAAAAAATGAATATACAGTACATAGTAACTTTAGGAGGAAAAATATTTAAGATTATGGGCCTTATTTATGACCTGTGCCGTTTTGCTGGTGGCTATAGCGCCAGTTTTGGAGTGCCAACATGTTTATCTTTTTGACGCTGCTATTTTCACTACAATGGCACTAGAAGTCACAGCGCCCGATGCTAACTAATTAGCTTGTGTCATTAGGTATTGGCCAGCCTGTGTCAGCGCATGATGGACGCGACTGCCGATTATACCAGCGCCAGTGAGCGACACTTTGTACCACCGTCTTCTCAACACTGCACTGCAAATTTGTTAATTTTTGGCATTTTTCCAGCGCTGGTTGGCATTTTATTATTACAGTTACAAGATATCGCTGCTAGGGACAAAGGGGACAAACTTTACAGTGTGTTTAGACTGAGTTTTAGTTGTACAAATGACACATTGTTAAGCAAAAGAAGCCACGAGACACCATTTTCCAAGAAAAATGAAAAAAGGAATTGGACGATACCTAAGTTCTGCGTTTACATTATTGACAAATCACAATGCAAGTTCTGTACAAATAAATGTGTGTAATATTTAAAGCATAAAACACTTCAATACAGTTTTGCCCATTGTTCTCTATGGGATCTTGACCTCCAGCGCCACTATAAACTGGCACAGCTTCAACCAGGGAGTCTGACACTGCGACCTATGTGGCGCTAGTGTTAAATTAGACACAGGCTGGTGGCTGTATCGGCACTGCCTGTTTTTTTATGGTTTCTTAAATCAGACACCGAGTGCCACTACGGCAAAAAAGATGGTGCTGATTGGTATTAACAGGTGCTTCATAAATCAGGCTTTAAAGCAGACCAACAATCAGAAATGACTTAAACCAGACCAACACAAACAGTGCTCATATGCTTCCCTCCCCAGGGCAATTCAGATTGCTGTACATAAAAAATCATTTACCTTTTTCTAACTCCTGCTGTAGGGAATTTTAGAAACAAAATGGCAGCTCATAGATCTGCTGGCCACCTGCAAACAGGAAGTGCTGCTGGGCTTCCTATTACTGTGCATTGTCAGTTATGTCAGTTGAATCCAGGCAGCAGCTTGACTGAGATGCTGGGAGATGAAGCTCCAAAATGGGCGCTACCTTTCTTTTCCAACTGTGTCAGGCTGTTGGTCCAGTTTAAGCCTCAAGTATAGAAATAGACATACGAATATCCAGCACAAACAGCTTACCGCTAACACCTTAGAACATACCTGTAATGACATTTAGAATGACCTAGAACAGAGTTCTTAACTCGCAACACGTTTAAGCACCCGACTGTCCAGTTCTGCAAATCTGTGTGGCCCAACACATCAAGGCTGATCTGTTGTTGCACTTAAACTTTTCAACTTGACAATACAAAAAAATGGTCCCCCAGGAAATTGATCTGTTGGAAAGGTGACATCCTATGTTAATGACATTTTTAAAGTATACATAATTAGTGACCAATAAACATGGATTTATTTTTTGGAGGTGTACTTATCTTGTTGACCACACAGTATAGGTTTAGAAGACGTCTTTAAATATTAGTTAAATAGTTATGGTACTTTAGGTTTCTGTTGGGCTTACTGTGGGCATGAAGCAGACCCCATTTACCCAACCTACAGTGTTTTGACCAGAGCCTACACAACCCTGTTTTATATATTGGCATTTTAGTAAAGCTGGATTTTGTTACCTTTGAGCAAGCTAATGACCTGCCTACTTTTATTATTATGGCTTAGCCCCACTGTGGGCTAGGCAGTGCAGAGGAAGCAAATGGAAAGCAAAGCGTAAAGTGACACGGGCAGTGCCACATCCAACAGCAATTAAATTAATTAGGCAGGCCAACTGCAGCTAAACGTTTTAAGTATGGGGATACAGAGTAGAGCGGAGATGAGGTAGTAATCAATGTAATTTGCTTCCTTGCCTGTCTTGCTGTCAGTGGTAACCAAAGAGGAATTCCACTGAACAGAAAAGTCCTGGGTGGCAGAGGTACCGAAGGGGTGTCGCTGAAGCATAAACCTAATAAAATGCAATAGTTTCCGCCTTTCTGTGTCAGTGACTCCTCATAGATTTTTTTGCGGATTTAAAGTGGAACAAAACCCATGCATTTGTCTTTCCTGGGTTTTGTGCTGTTGCCCCAGAGTATCCCAAATTAGGATGTTCTGTGGTGTGAAGCCCTCAGAATGCCACGGTTCACTTACTTCTTGCTTGTTCCAACTGCACATGCGTGGACTCTCGTCCAGTGAGAGCCGTCTGCCTTCACTATGTCATTCAGCTAAACCAGACCTTAATAGAGAAGCATCCGCACTCCTGTCCCAGCCTATGCAAATGGCTGCTGGGGATGCGGCAGCACACATTCCCTATTAAAAACAAGAGATGTTTGCCGAATTACATAGTCACGCAGATGTCTCTCATTGGACAAGAGCCAATACATGCACCGTCGGAGCGGGGAAAAGTAAGTGTTTATCTCGCCCCTTCAGGTTTCACAAATGAGGGCATCCTGACGGTCAAGGAATCTATTAGTTTTAGGTTTTGTTCCGCTTTCTATCTCCAGTTAGTTCTTTCCCTTGGTTATAACACAATCAAAAAAAATAAACTATGGATTAAAGAATAGCTTTAACATTAGCTATATTAGGACAATCAAAGTGATAATTTTAATGGTGATGTTGCCTTGCCAAAGTCATTGCTAAAATCACTCCAGGTAATGGTATTCAAAGTCTGCATTCTGGTAATGTGGGTCTCCCTATACAAAAGCACAACATCTCTATAATTGGTTGCCTGTAGACTACACCTGTATGCAACATATGGGGCTACAGTGGACAATCCTGAGATTTTAATGTGGGCTGTCAGGAGAGAACATAAAAACATGCATTAAAAGGAATCTGTTCAAGCACTACTGGATTCTTGATTATGGTTTCCCAGTCATCAGTAATCTGGGGGAATACCAGGTTACACAGAATCTGAAATGTGCCCTAGCGGTGAAACTGGGTGTGGAACTTGGTATACAAACCAGGTTGCAGATCCAGTACTACATCTAGGTCACCTCTCAAAATCAAGGAGGCCCATTACTCTAAGGAGACCCTGGTAAGATATACCTGAATTTGCTGATCTCTTGTATGTATACCCATGGAGTTGAAGCAATCAACTGTTCTTCGTAACCATTTCACAAGAGTTTTATCTAAAGGTTTAAAGAGATTAGTCAATAACAAGTGGAAAGGACATTCCCCTTCGAAATTTCTCTGAAATTAATCCCCCTACCCCCAACCAAGTGCTGAAGTGGATTTGGGCATTTAAAATAAAAAAACAAGGCTTACTTTACTGGCACTGGCCACCTGTTGAGAGCAGTGCTTCTGCATTCTGATTGGCTGCTCCTTTTCCTGAATGTAGTTTAACACTTAACATTAAAATGTTATGTACAGGAGCAAGTAAAATGATAAGACATCTGTTTTCCCTTGTGAATCCTTTGTAGGTCAGACATTTTAGCAGAATACTTCATACATATGCAAACGATGTACTATATATTTTCAATGTGTTTTAGCTTAATTATGAATTCAAATTCATACACGAAAAATAATTATTTTTTCAGGTTACACAACTGCCAGTAAGCCTAAAAGATGGAATGTGGCACCATATTTGTGTGGCTTGGACTACAAGGGATGGCATGTGGACAGCTTTCCAGGATGGGAAAAAGAAAGGATCAAATGAGAACCTGTCTGCCTGGCACCCAATAAAACCTAATGGCGTAATTATTTTTGGACAAGAACAGGTAACTATCATAAGCTACTACATAATGGAGTATTTAATCCAGCCATTTTGGTTCCAGAATATTTAAAGATATTCTGTACTCTATGTTCTCAAATTATTCCAAATATGCTTTATTGGTTTACATAATTTTAAAATTTAGCACACTGATTGAGAATTTGTCTTTTTACAGGATGCTGTTGGTGGTCGATTTGATGCTACTCAAGCATTTGTGGGAGAAGTAGCACAGTTCAACATGTGGGATCGTGTCTTGACCAACAGTGAAATAGAAGGCATTGCTAACTGCACAATGCCTCTCTCTGGAAACCTGGTCCAGTGGGATGACCGTCAAGTGGATGTTTTTGGCGGTGCAACAAAGAATCCATTTGAAAGATGCGAGGAGCGTTTAGGTCGTTGAGATACATGCCAACATTCAAATCTCTCGTGCCCCCACGTTCCCCTTAGTGTCACCATAGCAGGATTTCAATGCTTTCCAACCAGTAGGTTGAAAAGCAACACCAGCTTGCGTTATTCAGTACAAGCTGTTTTTTTTAATTGGCTCTGATTCACCAACAGATTTTTACTAACAAATTCTATCTCCACAGCCACACATCCAAGGCTAAATTGGAATACAAACCAAAAGTTTTCTGGTCACCATTAAGCTAGTATACAAATAAGTACATGTTATTAATCCAAGCCCAATTTTACTGCATTTTAGCAAATTAAAAATGAAATTAGGTTATCATTTACTCCACAATATGTCAAGTGATTTCTTATTATGACTGATTTCTTAGAATGTACAGAAATAAGAAAAGCACAATGTTAACCTAGACTTTTTGCAGCAATGACATTCAAACAAGTGCTTTTTATAAATAAAAATGATATATATGAGCTGCTTTGCCATCACTTAAAATAAGCATCCCTTACTTGTAGGCACATCCTGACAAAAATACTAAAGGTTTTACTTGCTCTATTTAAGGGATAAAGCACCAAAGCATTATAAATAAAATCAAAATCACCCAATAAATTCATCAAATCATACAGGATGGTATAACACAGAAGTTTTGTGAAGAACTGCAGGAAATAATGATCAGAATTAATGTACCTAAGCATGTTTTTTTTCAAACATTTCAAGTAGAAGTTCACCCCAGTTTTAACAACCAATTAAGACTCGCCAACATCCTGATCACAAAAGGTCTCTACAATACAGAGGTCCACATGCCTAAAATGGTAAATGGAAAAGTGATTCCAGACCCTAAATCAGTAGGGCTAAGAGAGCAATGGGGTCCTGTTGGAGTATTGTATATCAAAAGGCACAATGCAGCTTCTGGCCTGTAGTTACTTCTCCATCATCTCCTGCCTTATTTTACAGCCATACAGGTCTATCTATTGACTGGAAAGCCCCTGTATGACCAGGGTGAGCACTTGGTGAAGGTATAAGAATGGTGGAACTGAAGGAAAACATAAACTAACCTACATGATATGTTAAGATTTCCCACTAGAAAAATGTCAGGTGATCTCCAAATAATATAATTGTTATAATGGGCTGAGGATATTGTCCAGTTTTAGAAAAAAAACACATAAAAGTTTGAAACCTGTTTTACCATTAATAAGCCACTTTTAAGATTAATTACAAGAACGAAGAGTATACAAGATCAAAATCACCAGAACCACCAGTCCAATGAAAGAAAAATATAGTTAAGCTCCTTTAACAGGTAGCTTAGTCACTATATCTCTAAATTTGAAGTCACAACCAGGGCATTTAACGAAAAAAATGGGCCACCCACTCATCCAGCTATTGCATACCTTTGAATGGAGCTGGGAGACATGCTGCTGGCAATGGTGCCATAGGAAGCCAGTGTCGCCACCAACAACAGAAGAGAATTCTGCTCAGTTGGTGTTTTGCTGTCAGAGCTTAAATCCACCACTAGAGGAGCCTGTGCAGGATTCGTTCCTTCTGCAAATCTATTTAATGCCAAGCCATGATGTCATAATATAACCTAGAGTAGCTTTGTACCTTAAATCCAGTTTATCTGTACCTCAAATCTATTTTATATACTTTATACAGCATTAATACAACACCTAAATTCGGGTAACCCAAACTGCTGCAGGGCTAATGTAGAAGGCATGCAAGCACTTTGTCTGTTACCAGTGCTTTCTAAGGAAAACGGATCCAATCAGGAGAAAAATGGCAAGCAACACTTGAAAGTACTATTTTCCTAGTAATGGAATGTGACTCCTTTTAACATGCAGAATATTTATATATCAAAAGCACAATTCACTGTGAGAGCTAGTTGATATATCCACAGTATATACGTACAGATTTCTATAAACAAAATTATAGTACAAAAAAGATTTTCTTTTTTACTTTACTGTACAACGTAAACCCTAAAAGAAGAATGTTTAGTGATTAGTATTGACATCTCTTTGATTTTCCCCAAAAAGGGGGCAACCTTCATGGGGCTATAATGTGCAAAAATAAAATTTCTCTAGTTCTGTATTGTGAAATCACAACTCTGACGCACTGTGACATCAGATATCACTGCCATGCTAACATATGTTGCTTTAGTCCTTAACATTTGTTTTAACAAAAGTTGATGGGGCAAGATTCTCTCCCCATCCCCATTCATGCAAATTATTTTTGCTTAGATTTGCTCGCTCTATTATTCTTTATGTATAAAAACCTTTCATTTTGCTTGCTTTTTTGGAACATTTGTGAGCTATGTCTATTTTGTAAAATATCAGTGTTGAAAATAAAAAAAGGTGTGTTTGTTTACAGTTTTCTTGAACAATGGTCCCTCATTCTGCTAAAATGAACTTGACTCTGGTGCCTCTTGGCTGTATGCAGGGTCGGCTTTACATTGGAAGAACCCCATGCAAGACTGCCCCCCCCCCCAGTACAATAGACCCCTGAATACTAAAAAATACAACTGGCAGAGATGAACAGGTGGTGCCACCTTGCACGTACCCCGACGAAGTGGTGGCGGTCCTTTAAAAATATTGATAACTTGCCAAATAAGTAAATAAGGTCTGGCATCTCATCAACTCTTTTTGCATCTTCATGTCAGCATCTTAATATACCTTCATATAAAGCAAATAATTTTAAGAGGTTGACCCTTCACCCCCACATTACTGGAAGCCATTCTGGCTCTCGTAAGGCTTCTTAAAAAGCCTAACGTGTGTACTACCTTTTTACAAATAGAAATACAATAAATTAAAGTAAATGAGCGTCAGGAGTGCCTCCGGACCCAGAGAATGACGATTTGTGTCTCTTTCTGTGGCCGCCAAGCAGGCTCAGCACCAGGTTAGGGTGTCGGGGGGGGGGGGGTTCATATTGTGAATGAAATTCAGCATTAAATATAAATACAAAATTATAGTGATTCAACTACCTGGCTCAAATGTTTGACAACAAATGAACTTTGTAATTGTACAGCAAATCATTGTGAAAGGAGAACTGCCTAGTTGGCCTTATCTACGTGTCCCTTACCTATATTCTTGATGGGTTAGAAAATAAAAGAAGCTCATAGATTGCAATTACAATCCCAAGCAGGTCTCCTTTAATGGTAAAGGTAATATAGAATTTAAAATAAGCAAAGTAAATGGTCTTCTTGGTAACATATATACAGAGGCTGGAAGAAGCTAAAAACATAAACTGAAAGCAAAAATCTTTTCTCCCTCCCAATGCCATGATAGTTGATGTGCAGGACTGCTATTACATTGTGTAATTAGATCTAGGAATAGGAGACTTTGAGGCTCTGAAGTCCAACATCAAAGAGGCAGGTTCCTTATTTATTTCGACTCATTTATCATACATATTCTTTCTCGACCATCAACACTGGGTTGTCCTTTTTGGTCCCCAAAAACCTCCCCAGCCATGGAGACGGCACAGACGGCCACCATATGCCACTAAGAATGTAAAAAGGAAAGACAAAAGTGACCAGTGTAACCATAGAAGTACATTCTGACTGGAAATAGTAGTCTAAAGATCTTGTCAAATGATGTAGGACTAAGGGCCCTAATGTCTATTTTTTCCCTCGTAAAAAAAAGCCTTGCTGATTCTCTTTCAATGTCCATTGCCAAAAAAAGTCATCCTTTTTGGTGATGCAACTCCTTCACTTTTGATGTTCTTGAACAATGGGCACATAGAGGTATGTTTCACTGATATATAGTATCACACTGTATCTAGTAATATACAGTATATCTAGTAATACATAATATATAGTATATTATCACACTGTATATAGTAATTTCTTTCTGCTCTGTAGAGACCACCAAGGAACTCAGGGACACAATCCTGAAGTGGCAATTGTCAGTATGTGCATCAAGTATGTAGTATCAAGTATCAACTACCCCATCTTTTAAGGAAATCATAATTATAATCATAATTATGAATAATTATGAATAAAATCATATTCCCTTTCATATTCCCTTTTCAGGGCACCAATCACTGCCCTAAGAGCAACAAGATAGTCAGCTGCACAAAAGGGCCATCACTCATAGGTAACCTTGAATGTTTGATGTTAAAGAACCTGTTCAACAAGACAAAAATATATAACCACAGTGTTCCACAATGGCATTACCTTCCTGACCCAGATATCAGTATCATGGGGAAGACAAGTGTCCACAAACCTCAGTTGTTCATCTATCCAATAAAGTGCGGCTATTCCCAGATTTTTCTAAAGCAGGAAGGTATTTTTTTAACCAGTTCTTGATGAGACCATCCAGTTTTACTCCAAAATACTTTTTCCCCCAAAGGACAAACTAGTAAGACTAGTACTGGGCACCACTAGGTGGCAGTAGCAAAAGCCAAATTCAAAACTTGATATAGAATACTCTGCACAACTAGATGCCCATTGAAATGGAAAATCGAATTTGACTGGAACAAACTAGAAACAGGTATTTGACTGAAGGAAAAACTGTAAGCAGGAATTTGACTGAATGAATAATCTTGACTGATTTCATTGGCCTGACCTGGTTGCAGAAATAGGGATCAAAATAGCATTCTAGATGCATAAACTGACTGGTATCACTGCAATGCTAAATGCAGGAAATTGCCAGACCCTCAAAATGGTACAGTAGATGGAACAGAACACAAGGTGAATGTGGGCTGCTCAAGACTGTATACATTCAAAGGCTCAAGTTGCAAGGTTTCAATGGATTCAGCAAATCTGGACTTATTATTCAAGCCAAAACAGGGGACCACTGCATACTACTTTGTTTAAGTAGCCATGTACTGTTGGTTTCAGTGATTTAAGCAGGACTCCTCTTAAAATAAATGTCTAGTAATTAACTATTAATATATTTAAAAAATTCAAATAAAGACAGTATTGATGCCTGTTGTCAGGGGGTATCGTGATTCAAGATGCCCTGCTGTGTGAAACTCCAGCGATCGTCCAAAAAAACTCACCTTTCAAAACTCTCCCATTAAGATAGGCTGGGGAGTGTGCTTTAGACTTAGAGAGACCAGGAATGTGGGCATGGGGCTTGTCAGCCGGAACATTTGAGATCAGCTAATCTCAAAGTTGCTCGGTGGGCATGGTTACGGTGGTGTAAAAATATATATTTTTTAAAAAGTGAGCTTCTTCCAAGCTAGTTGGGGGGTGCGGGACGAGGTCCAGTCCATTTTAATTACACAGACATTATAAGGCCTTGAATATGCAAGTTTGCAACAGATATTCCAAGAATCTTAAGAGTGGACAAGATCCTGCTCAAACTCACAATGATCCATCAGTCTTTATTTGGAGCTGGAACTGATGCACTCTGGAATTCTACTTGTCACAGGCCTGGCATCCTTTAACTTGCAATATGCCAACAACATCTGACAGAGACCTTCCACTGCTAACAACCATCACCCCTTCCCAAATACCCATCCGGACAACCATTTATTTGGAATGATGGACAAGCAAAATTGACCCCCCCCCCCCATACCTGATTTTACTCCAACAACTGAGCTAGCAAAAATAGAGGGAGAGGAGACAGGCCAGGAGGCTCTAAACCCCCTCCTCCCCCGATCGGGAGAAAGCTGAAGCCGATTTTGAGCTCAGTCGCATCCCTCATAGGCCTGGGAGCTCAACTGGGCCAACCACCAAGATCCCAATCACCCCCCTTTGCCCCCCCCCCTTCCCCCCAAGGCTAAGACACCTACCCTCCTGGCTGGTTTCAGTAGAAACAGGCGCTTACTTGAATCCTCCTGTTACCAAATTTCTGTGCAATCTCAGACCCAAATTTGAATAAGGGGACCACCCAATGGCTGTAACAATAAAGCACATCACTAGAAATCTCACTAAATTAAACCATATAGCATAATCCGCGATACATACACATTGACATAACATCCAAACAAGAAAACATGTATCTATACATATAATAACCAACCACATTGCTACACCACTTCTTCCCTGAGTAGCATCTTTAAGGCCAACGCACCCCAACCAGTGCCACATATCTTTATAACCATCCTACCACTGTGATGAATTAAACTATTCCATTATCAAAAGAGAGGGCAGGAGGGGGGACAGCTCATTCCAGGAGTAGAGTAGGTAGGAAGGGGAGGGGGCAACCGACCCCTTTATATTCCCCCTGGAAGGAGGACGCGCAGGCCAGTCATGGACCTGACGGTCAGCGCCCCTTTTTATGTTCTTGTATCTTGCACCATTTGAGTCAGTGGGAAGAGGTGGCGGGAAATCAAGAGATGGTGCAACATTAAGAGCAGGGTGCCCTGGGGACTGAACAGAAGTAACCTAGTGATTTGTTGATAAGCTGTCATTATCACAAAGCTCTTTGCCCAATTTTTTTCAAGACCTAAAATGCAATCAAAGAACAGGGCATGGATGCTTGGGGTTTAAAAATAGTTAAGCAGAATGAACAAGAATAAATCACAGTGTTTCATAATGTCATTACCTTACTGGCCTTACCTTAGTTAGCAGTATTAAGGTCAAACTTTTTCCCTGTCTCTCTGAGACCCTAAAAATGATCAGTTTACCCATTCTCTCATCAAGGAGACCATGAAAAATTAAGCAGACATACTATTTACAAGAGCACATGAACATCATGGAGGTTAAATGCACAACTACACATTTTAGTAGATATGGGTAAGCATATGTAAAGGCAACCCCCCCCATTTCCCTTATTTGAGGGTTCGTTTAAACATTCATCTTCTATATGCCCCCACAGATATCTAGATGTGGTTTTAAGGTTAAAGTGGACCAACACCCAGGATTTTGACTATCCTGGGTGTTGGTCCACTTAGGTGGGGCACCCCGATCGGGGGTGCCCCGCTGTGTGAAACCCCCCCGATCGCCGCAAAAACTCACCTCTCCCCGCTCCCACGTGACCTCGTCCGGCCAATGACAGCGCTCAGAGCCGCTCTGGTATGCGCGTCCAAAGCCGCTTGGACGCGCATACCAGAGCGCTGTCATTGGCTGCGTCTCTCGCTTCCCTCTAACAGGGAGCGCGCCTGCGCCGGCCATTCACAAAACGGCCGGCGCGGGAGCGCGCCCTGCTAGAGGGAAGCGAGAGACGCGGCCCCGTCTCGCGCATGCGCCGTTGGATCGCCGGTAAGGTAAGGATTGTGGGCCTCCTGGGGGGTTCCTCCCCGCGGGACATCCCGATTTCGGATGCCCCGCGGGGAGGGATCTGATCGGTCCGGGAATCTTATAGATTCCCGGGCCGATCCCCCCTGGGTGTTGGTCCACTTTAAGTACTTTTTCTGCATACAGTTTTTATTGCAGACCTTTCATTGTAAAACACCGAAAGCCGAGTGTCAGAGGAATCTATGATTAGAACAAAACAGATTTCTCTAGCATGAGGGTGTGTTTACCTCCTGCCATTCTGACCACTAATGGAGCGCCTGAGAGCTTGAAATGTCTGAATCAGCTGTCAGTGCTCCCGGCAGATAAAATAAAAAGGGTGCTGGTGTTGCTCATCTTCTAATGTGGAGGGAATACAAAAGCAAGGACATGATTTAATAATGTGTACATGTTGTTTCCCAGCAGCAAAACATTCATTTACATTTTGAATTTCCACTCAGAAAGAGTGAAGAAAGATACACTTGAGGCAATTTAGCACTACTGTAAAAAGTTCACTTTAGGTGAAAAATAAAAAAGTGCAGTCCTTTTTTTTTACTGAAAACTACCATTTATATTTATTGTCTACCTAGGGGGTGATTCAGCCCCAGGTAGAACAATGCTATTTTTCCCCAAAATGAACTTTTGACAAGTGGTGCTGAATCAGCCCTACTGTCTTTAAGCCCTTCTACTGTTATATTAAGATGTTAGAAAAATAAGGACAAATACAACTTTACAAATACAAACTGTAGTATCCATTGACAAGTTGGCTTTCTTTCAGATATTCCCTTAGGGACATCCTGTGGGATGCCCCACAGTGTGATTCTGGTTTCCCCATGAACTCACCTCGACCATATGGCTGCTAGTAAGCTGTGGCTATAGTTAGCCCCACTTTGCAGCACTCCAAAGCATCCCCACACACCCCCTGGCCTGCAGGGCCAGAGTTGGGCTGTCACTATAGGTCTGTGCATGCATATGCTATGGGATCGAGGTGACTATACAGGGAATCCCAGTGGTTTACACTATGAACATCTTGAATTGGATGATGGAGGAGTGGACATGCCGAGCCTGTACAGCTTCATTGCTGTTGCCGCCATGGGAACAAGCTGGCTGCTGGGAACAGATGAGGTAATTTTGTATTTTTACCCCCACCAGGCAACTTTCTTTCTTCACTTAGTGTCTCTTTGTCCAGGATATATATCACATATACATTGTTACCTTAATATAACGCTGTTGTTTGACACCAGTAAAGGGAACCGTGTTATAGCTGAAACTGTGTTTTATTGAACATAACCATCATAGAGAGAGGATAAGTGCATTGTATAGCTAAATGTTGGAGTCCAAGGCTGGACCAAGTTATATAAAAATCCGCCTTATAACATATATATCAGTGTTATAGTGTATTGTATTGTTTTATCCTATTTCTCAGAGTAAAGCATAGCCTCCTTCCAGCAGCAGGAGTGAGAACAGAAGGCAGAGTGATTAGCGTGGGACACAGTGCTAGGGATGGTAAGTATTAAAAAATAAATAAAATATTTTTTTCTTGTGGTGTGGTGGTTTTTTTTACATGTAACCCTTTGTGAACCGGTAAGGGGTCCATGAGACCCATATATCAGTTCATAAGGCTTGGGGGCTGGCAAGTCATGTGCGGCAAGTGGGTGACTTGCCATTAACCCCCAGCCCCCATTTCCTGCCTTCCCAAAGCCCGGGGGGAGGCAGAAGAGCCTGCGGCTCACCAAGGCTGTGCGGACTTGTAGCCTTCAGGGACCGGGGCCCACTAAGGCTGGCCTCCATGCTGGGGGGCACTGAGGCTGGCCTCTATGCCCTGGACTACAGGCATAGCTGGTGCCTGGGATGGTTTTACATTTTCAAGGCCTTTAACACTTAACTTTTTTTTAAAAAGGCATGCCGTTCCCCTCCCACCACTGGGGAGGGAGACTCTACACCATTTTAATTTAACCCTTTATAGTGTGATAGTTGAATTTTATTTGTAAATGTTATAAAGTGAACTTTTCACTCAAAAATATTAAAAAAAACACTGAGAAAAATTACAAACAAGACACTTCATGTTGACCCTTTAACTGCCACCATACCTAGCATTTTTGTCAACCTCTGTTGAAGACCATTTTTCACGATTTTGCGCTACACATTTTCAATTCTAATTTTTGAAGGGATTTCCAGGGATTTCTCAGGAATATTATATATTCAGCAGAGCCTGGGCTCTAACATGAAATGTCTTGTTTTTTACTTGTTAAGTGTATTCTCAATATTTTGGGGTGAAATATGTGCAAAATAATGTTTTTTACAATTTGCAGTGCTTTTTTGTAATAAAAAATGTAAGTTTTCAATGGAATCTTATTGCATGTAAAAGCCCCATTTCTTTCGGTTACAACGGTATCACATATGATTGGTAGACACCCTTTGCTGCCCAGGAGACTCCCCCCAAAATGAAACAGCACTTTAGGAGATTTTCAGATAAAATACAACTGCTATGCGCACCTTGAATTTTTTTTTTTAAAAACCCTTTACATTTTAAATACCCCCAACACACTATATATTCTCTGAAAGTACACACCTCAAGCTTTCTTGGTGTACTGGGCTTGTTGATGTGGGCACAGTTTTCTGGAAGTAATCCCTCAATTAATTGCAAAGGGTTTCCCTAAAAAAAGAATTAAAAAGCAGAACCAAAGCCACATTTTCCTTAAAAAAACTATATGCAAACAAGAAAAAACAAGTTAACTCTGAAAAAGCAAGGTGCCCTGAACAGGTCAATACCCAGCATGCACAGGTACTGTCAAGGGAAAGAGTTGCTAAATACCCAAAAGAAAAGCATGCGCGTAACGGAAATTTTACTTGAAAATTTCAGCTCTGCAGACAGAGTGTGTGCACCTTGCGCCTTTCAACCAAAACAACCCTTTACATTTGGAATACCCCCCACAAACCATATATTCTATATACACACTTTAAGCTTTCTAGGCATACCCAGCTTATTGTAGTTGCTTCATCTTTCTGAAAGTGAATTCTTTGGTTGCACAATGAATAGAAAAGCAGAACAAAAAACACATTTTCCTAAAATGTCAATATGCAAACAAGAAAAAACAAGCTAAATCTGAAACTACAAGGTCCCCCGAGCAGAACAATACCCAACATGCATAGGTACTTTTAACCCTTTTAACTGTCAGCCTACTTGAGATTTTGTCACACTGTGGTTTAACTCTGATTTTTGCAGGAATTTCCAGGAAAATTACATAGTTCATATATTTTTTTTGCGGCAGCGTTTAGGCTTCAACATGAAATGTCTTGTTTGTAATTTTTCAACTGTTTTTAAAATTATTTTTTCATAAAAAAACAAAAAAAATTAAAAAATATTATATTTTGAAAATAAACTCCTTTATATTAAATAAAACATTTGTTTTATTAAAAAATATCATATTACATGTGAAAGCCCCATTTCACCTGATTAAATGGTACCAAATATGTATCGGTAGCCCCCCGTTCCTGTCCAGGAAACCCCCAAACTGAAAAGAGCACATTATAAAATGAAATACAACTACTATCCACACTATAAAGGGTTAAATAAAAAACCCTTAGAAATCCAAGAATAAATGGCTTGAGTTCCCTCCTACCCAGCATAACCAGCCCAGGGACCAGCTATGGGGGCTTGTAGAACAAGGCGCCGAGGCAGTGGCCCCCTCACCCTGCAGGCTACAAGCGCACACAGGCTAAATACCTGCTGGGTTACAGGTAACTCAAGGTTAATTTTAAATTAAAAAAATTACATATGGTTCCCCCTCACGGGGGAGGGAACCCATTTTTTGGGGAATTTTAAAAACCCTTAAAAATCCTCAAAGGAAAATGGTGTGAGGTCCAACCTACCCAGCATAACCAGCAAGGGAGCAGCTATGCAGGGCTTGTAGAACAGTATGCAGGGGCCAGCCTTGGTGTCTCTAAGCAAATTTAAATTTATTGCAAAATGTTTGATCCTTCAGACCTAAACAGGTAAATACTTTAATTATAAATCAGAAAGAAGGTCCATGCCCACCTGAGCAAATAAGTATTCCTAAGCCCTTTTTTTAAAAGGTATCAAAAAATGACAGATATTTACCTCTTCTCTCCTAAGACTGCTGCGCTAATCTAGTACCCACCTGTCCCTGAGTCCCCCAGCTGTACATGTATCTAGTGATTCCTTGGGCACTTGCCCGCCATTTGCAAGCAAGTTGGCGGATAAAGCTCTGTCTCTGCTGACCACAACTCACTTTAACTAAGGGGGGGAGTGCCATGGAATGCCGTGGTTTCAAGGGCCTGTCCTGGAACTCCTACTATTTTCAGTCTACACCTATGGCCTTGGCCTTGACCAACTCATCTGGCTTTCAACACCATTTCTATGCTGATGCCACTCAGATATATCTCTTGGGCCCAGATCTCTCTTCCCTTCTGTCTCTGGTTTCTATCTCATTATTTATGTCCTCTCACTCTCTCTAACTGAACATGGACAAAACAGAGCAAGTCATTTACCTACCATCTAATTCTGCTCTGTCTCCTCAATAACAATATCTGTCAACAATCTATCACAGCAGCTCCTCAAACTCAATGTCTTGATGTTAGATGTTATATTGGACTCCCCTCTTTCATTCAAACCCACCTCCTGTTGACTCCAACTGAAGAATAGCTCCCACATCCATCCTTTCCTGATACCTAAACCACTAAAATTCTAGTGCATGTCCTGATCATCTCCCAAATAGACTACTGCGACCCATTTCTATGTGATCTAAACTCTGCTGCTCACCTCATCCATCTCTCCTCTCGCGGACCCTCTCTGTCTCTCCGTACACTGGCTGCTAATATCTAAAATAATTCAGTTCAAAATCCTAACCCTACTTTACATATTCAAGTACTCCCGTGACTCGACTGGGGCATTCCTTTGAAACACATTTGTGCTCACTCAGGTGATGTGTGTATGCTAATTGATTTGTTGTATTCTCATGGTTTTTGATCTGTTTCATCTTCTTTGTCTTGCCACATATTGATTTATTAATGTTATATTTGCACAGATTTGCACTTAGGCACTTTAGGGATTACTGTTATGGGTATTTTGGATAATTTGGGATGCCCTGGGGAGAGCTACGATTCTGTCTTAAATGTTTTTTAATTGTCTGTTATGTGATTTTTGTGGGTAATTATTAATAAATTAATTATTTATGAATTCATTATGATTATTTGATTTGTTTATTAAGTACTGTGGAGGAGGTGCGATGGTGTGTAGCTAAGTGGGGTGAATTACTGGCTTCACCACTATAGAACTTTTGTTACATATTCAAGTAAGTACAGGATACAAACAAGGAATGCTTTTTGGCAAGGAGATACACCTGGAGAGCTATTAACAATTACATACAACAACATAGTAGCAACATGTTAAGGTTTAAGGTTTTGTGCAAGTTAATTTGTATATAATAACAGAATTAGCGACACACATTTACAGTCACTTATAGTTATATTACAATCACTGTAATGTGGGGGATAGCAGCCAACAAGGCCACATGAAGTTCAGCAACATAGAGCAGTAGAGCAAAAGGGACATCCAAACTCACACAGGTGCATATACACAAAGGCTCCAGCGCGGGGCGGGCACAGCATGGCGACCGACCACACACCCTCGACACGCTTACCATCGGTTGGTCATATCAGTCCTGCATTGGTCCTCTTACTGGATAACCGAGAATCCTCAGTTAGCTTGCAGTGACATGCAATGAGCGCTAAGATGGGGAGACACAAAGGATGGTGCTGTCCATGCTCGGTATATACGGAGGGGTGTGGTGGGCATGACCTCTGTCTGTGTGACATGAGGATATCAGCTCTTAATTCTCCAGCATGAGCCAGTTATTAAATAAATGAATAAAATGCACACCCATTCCATTTCATTGCAATTACCTGGGTATTAATAGAATAAAAATAGAAAGAATCACAAATGCATGCTAAACCACACCATTATTGTACTAGAGTTCATAAAAGATAACAGATTAAATCATACATTGCACTTAGTCCTAATATATTGCACTGCTCAATGAATTAAATACAATCATAAAATGTGATTATTTTCAAGTAGATAATGTAACCAATGCCCGTGCTGCCAAGTGTATAACAGCTCTATCAGCTGTCCTGCCATAAGGTAGACATACAATGTATAATTATGTTTATATGCAACACAGGGCAAAACAGCCCTTACAACAATATTACAATAAAGAACCATTAGCTCCACCACAATGACTTGTTTCCAAAAGTGAATTGAGCAGTTTCACACAACCAGACATACAGAGTAAAACAAAACAATATTAAATACTAATGCGCTCAATCTGCAATGTTTTGGGACACTCTGTGCCCCCTTGTCAACCAGCCAGTGGCTTACATAGCCATATTACAGCAATAATTGACACAGTTGTTTATGCTGTAACAAGCCTCTGTGGGAGGCTATTCCACAGATTTTACCTGAAGTTAGTGAAGATAGTTTTCCCCATATTTTTGGTATTGGCTATTTATTTATTTATACAAATTAGTAATGTCCCCCCTTACACGTTTCCTCTTAAGTAAATAGATTTAATTCCTGCAATCTTTCTTACTTACTCTAACTAGACCCTTCACTCCACTCAGCTTGGTGGCTCTCCTCTGCACCCTTTCGATAATCAGGGCATTCTTTACATGAACTGGTCCCCAGAACTGGACGGCATATTCCAGATGAGGGTGCACCAGTGACTACAATCATGATGCGTGTGTCAAGTCAAGACACCCCCTCTGTTAGTGATAGGCTAGAAAGGAGCCCTCCACACTGGCAAACCCAGAACAGTACAATGTAATGCACACAGTGCACTACAAAACTTAGATTAAGGCCAGATCAGCAGCAGTCTCAAAGGAGTTATGTTGCATACCTAGCCAGAAATGTTTATTCTGACTAAATGCAATGCAAATGGTAACATGTACAAACTCAAGTAAAAAGGGAATTCATTTAAAGGTGCAAATGTTTTTAAGTAACCAAAGAGCTCTCTTTAACTGTAGCTTATTAAAGGAGGTCTGAAACAGGTTGGTGGCTTATCCAGTTAGTGAAGTATGGTGTATGGGAGATGTTTTACTTAGGGGCGGTGGCAGGGAAGCTTAAAGTGGACCAACACCCAGGATTTTGACTATCCTGGGTTTTGGTCCACTTCGGCGGGGGTGCCCCGCTGTGTAAAACCCCCCAGAAACCCAAAAAACTCACCTCTCCCCGCTCCCACGTGAACGCCGCAGCCAATCCCCGCCAACGACCAGGCGGGGGACAGGAACGTCCAAGCCGCTTCCGCCGCCGCCTCCCGCGCGTCACTCGGGGCGCGCGGGAGGCGGCGGTGGATCAGGTAAGATCTTTTTGGGGTTTCTGGGGGGTTTGGGGTTTCTGGGCGGGATGTCCCGCGGGGTGGGAGGTGATCGGCCCGGGAATCTTATAGATTTCCGGGCCGATCACCCCTGGGTGTTGGTCCACTTTAAAGTTGCATTTAGTTAAGGACTGACCACCTGGTCACTGAGTGCTTCCTAGGTCTTATATAAAGAAGCACGGGGAGTGAGAGGTTGTCTACAGTTGGGGAAGCAGGACTTGAATGCTGAGCAAAGAGGGTAAGGAGAGGATGGAAAACAGTGCAGAAGGAAGATGCAGAGACTAAAGAGACTAATATCCTCTGAGAGGGGAGCTGCGGAAGCATCCCTGAGAGAATCTCCTACCAAAAGGGCCTTGCAGGTCGCTGAAGCTTAGTACCCCTCGCGACGGGCCAGAGCTGAAGTATACAAAGGTGTCCAGAGGGAGAAACTTCCAGTTGGACAGGAAAGGCATCCCAAAAAAGAGGGGGCGCCCACGTTAACCCTTTTTGTCACTGCACCACAGAACACTGACCCCCCCCTTGGAATGCTGCAAGTTCAGGGTCTACCCACACACCCCTTACATGGAACTGCACCCCATGGGGGCATCCAAAAGTTTGTGGTTCTGCCCTCTACAGGTCTATCGCAAATATTTATGAAAAAGTAAATACAGCATTATATAAAGTTATTCCAGGTAAGAAGCTCATAAAATATTGATATGTGTACAACAAAATGACAGACAGGCAGGCAGCACATTTAAAAGGAGGTTAACAATAGTTAATAGTTCATGTTGATAGGTTTCCTTTAAATTAATTTGAAAGGATATTCTACTTACCTCCCCTGCCGCTTTAAACCACACTAGCACCCTTTTTTCTTTAACGGGTTGTTGGTCCAGCAGACAGCGAATACGAACAAGCTCGGGGGGGCATCCAGAATGCTGGAACGCCCCCGAACGTAACTCCCCCAAAACACCTGATATCCTTACCTTCACCTCGAGCCAGTGCTGGGAAAGGAGTCCCCTGATTGGCTGCTGGGTAGTCACATGGGCCATGGTGGCGTCCTCAGCGCCGGCCACACGAATGCCCCGAGAGGTGTGCACCCGGCTGCGGCCCAGCGCGATGTATGGGTAAGTATGCACCTGGAGTAGATACCAAGAAGGCGATAGAGGCAGCTTTCGCTGGGCCATATGGTATATATGCCCCTGACCTGTGGTACTAGTGCCACCTGTAATAACCAATATCCTGCTATACTATTGAAAGGATTCTAATGTATTAGTCTATAAAAAGATTGTGGCTTTGTACCTGGAGTAACATTGAACAAGTAGTGTTGATTTCTCTCTTGCTCTCTTTTATTACAGTACAATAAAGAATCTGCACCTACAGAAAAACACTACTCATACACCACAGCCCCAAGTAGTTCCTTATCAATATTTAATTTTCTTCTGGTTCCAATGCACCCATAGAATTTTTACAAAAGACACTCCTCCTAATACTATAGTAGTTTCTTTTTGGTGTACATTTTTCTATTTAGTGTGTAATCATGGCATAAATTGCTCTAGCCCATGTGCATATTTTCACATTTACCTGTATTATACTTTATTTGCCATTACTGCCCATAGTTCCAAATGATATAAATCTGTTTGTAGCTGCATGTTGTCCATTTTGTGTTAGTTACTTTACATAGCTTAGAATCATCTGCAAAGATTGATATTTTACTGTTTAATCGATCCCCAATGTCATTAATATATATTGAAGAGAAATAGGTTCAGTACTGACCCCTGTGGTACTCCAGTAGTAACAGTAATCCAATCCGAGTATGTACTATTAATATCCACCCTCTGATTCCTATCAATTAGCTAATCATTCATGTACCAGGTACACATATTTCCTACCTGCCCAGGCATTCTCATCTTTTGAACCAGTCATTTATGGGAAACTGTTTTAAGAAAAGTCAAGATATATGACATCCAATCACTTACCCTGATCCAGTCTTGAACTTACTTTTCCTCATAAAAGCCGGTCATTTTCGCCTGGCAGGAGCGATTATAATCCATGCTTATAAGGAGTAATACGGTCATTTTCACTGACATACTCCAGGATAGCATTACTTAGAAAACCTTACCCACCACAGATGTTGAACTTACTCGTCTTTAGTTTCCAATCTCTCCTTTTGGACCCCTTTTTGAATATTGGCACCACGTTTTCTAAGCACCAGTTCAGTGGAATCTTTACATTTTAAAAATAATAGCTTGTATATTACCGTATCTAAAGGAAAACCTTTGTCATGGTTTTGGTGTTCTGCCTTATAATTTTCCTCTTCTGGAATGTAAAATAAACATGTGTGTTAGAATTGTGCTCCCAGACCTCTAATATACATGTTGCTTCAACGTTTCTTATATTCCTCTGACTCGGTAAAGCAGGAGTTGCTTTCTTGCTCCTTTAGTAAAGCTGTTAGTATATTTTCTGTACATCTATCCTGTACCACAGCCTGATCTGCTGCCATCTATACTGTATCCCAGCCTGATATAATTCCATCTATCATGTACCCCAGTCTGATCTGCTGCCATCTATACTGTATCCCAGCCTGATATAATTCCATCTATCATGTACCCCAGTCTGATCTGCTGCCATCTATACTGTATCCCAGCCTGATCTAAATCCATCTATACTATAACCCAGCCTGATCTGCTGCCATCTATACTGTATCCTAGCCTCATCTAATTCCATCTATACTGTACCTAAGCCTGATTTAACTCCATCTATCTGCTGCTTGCGTCTATAATGTAAGCTAGCCTGATCTGCTGCTATACTGTGGAAAACTGTATCCCAGCCTGATCTAATTTGATTTATATTGTACCCCAGCCTGATCTGCTGTTGTCTATACTGTATCCTAGCCTCAATTAATTCCATTTATACTGTACCCCAGCCTGATCTGCTGCTGTCTATACTGTAAGCCAGCCTGATCTGCTGCTGTACTGTGGGAAAGTTAAGTTTAAGGTTTCATACAGCAGGGAATTCCAATTTGGGAGGCCCAGGGGAATGCCAGTTCCCTAGATTTTGTTAAGAGTTTTGGTCTACCTTAACCCTTTACCTGCCAGCCTACCTAGAGTTTTTGTCACCCTCTGTTGCCAGACCATTTTTCACTATTTTGCGCTACACATGTTCAACTGTTTTAAGGGATTTCCAGTGTTTTCTTGGGAAAAGTATATACTGTTTTTTTCAACAGAGTCTGGGCTTTAACATGAAATATTTGGGGGTGAAAAATGTGCAAGTCGTACATTGGTACCACATATGTATTGGACTCCCTCAAACTGAAACAGAGATTTTCAGATAAAATACAACTGCTATATGAACCTTGCAGTTTTTTAAAAAACACAACCCTTTACATTTAACATACCATATATTCTCTGGAAGTACACACCTCAGGCTTTATATGTGTATCTGGCTTGTTGATGTGGACGCAGTGTTCTGGAAGTAATCCCTCAATTAGTTCATTGGTTGCAAAGGGTTTTCCTAAAAAAGAATAAAAAAACAGAATCAAAGCCACATTTTCCTTAAAAAACAATATGTAAACAAGAATTAGCATAAATCTGAAATAGCAAGGTTCCCCGAACAGAACGATATCTAACATGCATAGGTACTGTCAAGGGAAGAGTTGGCAAACCAAAGTAAAGCATGCGTGTGAAGGTAATTTTACTTGATTGCTTTCTAGGCATACCCAGCTTATTGTAGTGGCTTCTTCTTTCTGGAAGTGATCCCTCAAAGAATTCTTTGATTGCACAGTAATTATCTAAAAAAAATGAATAAAAAAGCAGAATAGAAAACACATATTCCTAAAATATCAATATGCAAACAAGATAAAACAGGCTAAATCTTAAAGTGCAAGGTCCCCCGAACAGAACTATACCCAACATGCATTGGTACTATTAACCCTTTTAACTGCCAGCCTACTTGAGATTTTGTCCCCCTCTGTTGACATGTCATTTTTCACCATTTTGCGCTATGTTTAACCTTGATTTTTGCAGGAATTTCCAGGAAAATTACATATTTTCTTTTTGCGGCAGAGTTAGGCTTTAACGTGAAATGTCTTGTCTGTAATTCTTCCACTGTTTTTTAAATATTTTTGAGTAAATGAGTAAAAAAAGTCTCATTTATTTAAAATAAAACATTTATTTTATTAAATAAAACCATATTGCATGTGAAACCCCGTTTCTCCTGATTACAACGATGGACCCCATTTTTTTGAAATTTTAAGGGTAAAATACATTTTGTGTACATACATTTTGTGTAAATACAAATTGTGTGAGGTCCCCACTACCCAGCATAACCAGTCCAGGGACCAGCTATGGGGGCATGTAGAACAGGGCACAGGGACCAGCTTTGGTGGCCCCCACCCTGCCGGCTACAAACCCACAAAGTCTAATGGCCCTGGGCTCTTCCGTCCACCCCGGGCTTTAGGGAAGAAGGTAATCGGGAGGCACAGGGTTAATGGCAAGTCCCCCGCTAGCCAGAGGTTACTTGCCAGACTTAGAGCCTTGTTAACTGGTATAGGGGTCACATGGATCCCTTACCAGTTCACAAAGGGTTAAATCTAAAAAAAAAACACACCACACATAGTGGAAATTACTTTACTAATATTTTTTTTTCTTTACTCACCTCCAATCGTCCTTCTGTGTCCCTCATGCCCCTCTCACCAGTGATCGCCCCATCTGACATCTGTCAGGCCGGGAGCAGGATGGCGTCAGCAGGGTGACGTCATCCATCCCGCCCCCCAAAGGGGCAGGGCTAGTAGTGAAGATGGCGGCGCCCATGGTGGAAGCAGGGGAAGGGGACCGGTCAGGCCCCTATGAAGACTGAAGTGCCCCGGGGCGGATCGGAGGCCCTCCCGCTGAAGAGGAGATCCGGCAAGGAGGTGAGTAAATGTCATTTTTATTTTTTTACAGGTAATGTCGGCAGCAGCTGAAGCGGGGGGCCTCTCCTGAAGCTGGAGGAGCCCCGGGGGGGGGGGGGGATCAGAGGCCCCCAGGGTGAAGAGGAGACCCGGCCAGATGAAGGGGTCAGGTGAATGGCTTTCGTTAGTTTTTGGTACGCTAGCATGGGGGAATGTCAGACACATAAAATTCACATGGCTGGCTTTTCTTGGTCAGGGAAGCCGCCACGTAAATTTTACATGGCTGACAAAACTGGACCAAGAGCCTTAGAAGAAACAGTATGCGCCCGATCGTTCCCCCTCCATGGCATTTCAGATTGCTGCACATAAAAATGTATTTACCTGCTGTAGGCTATTGGCAGCTCATGGATCTGCAGGTCACCTGCAAACAGGAAGTGCTGCTGGGCTTCCTGTTACTGTGTATTGTCAGTTACGTCAGTTGAATCCAGGCAGCAGCATGGCTGAGGTGACGGGAGAGGAAGCTCCAAACTCCAGAAGCTGCTACCTCTAGAAATCTGTAAGGCTGTTTATTTAGCTTTGAGTGCATGCAGGAGCAAATGTAAGTGCTGACAATACTTCAGTATTATGCATGCAGATAGGAAATATTGATATTGAAAAAAAGTGAATGGTCCCCTGAACTAAAGTACCAACAGCCCAAAACAAACTTGGCCCAGCAGTGGCATGGGCCGTAGCTAGGCTTTTTCCACATGTAAAAGTGATTTGCTATTCAGGTCCTAATAGTCGGCTCCCAGGGACGGGACGCGCTCAGCCCTTTGTTTGGGAGCTGCCATGGAGATAATCAGGCACTATTGTAGCCAGCAACCGCAGTTTCGTCGCTGGGGAAACCAGCGTGCGAATCCCAGTGACGTCACCAGCAAGGCCCTTTCGCCGCGCCAATGGCAGGTCATGTGTAAGGCAAGAGGGGCGTGGCGTAGCGCTGGCAGGCTCCGCTTCCGGGTTTGTTCGCCGTTGCCAGGGGAGGCCCGGGTCGCGGCATAACAACCAGAGCCCGGAGACGCCGCGCAGACTGAGAGGCCGATGCAGAGGCTCCTGGCTCCCCGGGACTGGCTTTCCGGTGCCGACTGAGGAGGTGCGTATGGAGGCAGCTTGCCCGTCACTCTGTGACTCACTGAATGAATGGAGGAGCCACAAAGAACAAAACAAGTGGCAAGTAGCGGGGGTGGGGGACAGGAAGAGGTGTGACGGGGTCTCTGGCTCGCCTCCTGCATGTCACTACAACTCCAGTGTGTGGCATAATGGGAGGGCTAGTGGAGGCTAACCTGTGGCCTAGCCAGGGGGCTTTCCCGCCTTATAAACCTATTGGCTTTGCTTTGGGCACCTGAATCAAGACTTTGTATACCTTATATGTGTTTGTTCCTCTCCATCTGATCTGGGATGCCCTGTCGTGAAAGCTCCAGGATCTCCCCTAATAATTTGCCTTCCTGCCATCCCACAGTACATGTGTGGTCCAGTTGTGCTCCATTCATTCTCTACTTAGCTCATTTGATATCAGATTGGCAAAGTAAAGATGAAGGCAGATGCACCGATCACAGGGGCATCCCAAATAGAGATGAGAAAATTATTCATTTTTCTTCTTTAAAGTAGACCAAAACTATCTCTGGTGTCTATGAAACTCCAGGGACAGCTGGGAATACCTCCAGGGAACTGGGATACCTTGCTGTAAATCCCCCCACCTTACCTTTCCTCCAAGCCTACGGTGCATGTGGGTCCGGCCACGGCATCATTTGCACCCCTTCTTGGCTGTTTATGACCACAGCTAATCAGTTGCAGTGGATGGAGCCACGCACAGCCGAGAAGGATGTGAGTGATGCCGCCTGCTGTCAATGTGTGCAGCTGGTATTCCATCC
The DNA here is from genome assembly GCA_027917425.1 of Gastrophryne carolinensis. Classification (NCBI taxonomy): domain Eukaryota; kingdom Metazoa; phylum Chordata; class Amphibia; order Anura; family Microhylidae; genus Gastrophryne; species Gastrophryne carolinensis. The sequence continues at coordinate 336,561,283 of CM051235.1, read as the reverse complement.
AGCCGCACAACTGGAGATAGTAAAGATCCTGGGATTTGGTCCACTTTCTGCTTACGTCCTTCTCAGGGGCAGAGCCGCTGTCAGCTAGGTGTGCCAAGCATGTGCCCCTGGCTTCTGTAAGGGCCCACTCGGACTAGGCCACAGAATGATTTTCCGTTAGGCTCATGTTTGACCTTAGGACTATAGGATTATCGGTAGCAGCGGTAGACCCTTCAGTGGCAGGGAGGCATCAGAGGATGACTGGCAACTATGATAGAAAAAGAACTGAGGGGGGTTTGGATGGGTGATTGGCGGCAGTGGCGAAGGCAACAAGACTAAAAGGACAATCCACAGCAGCAGAGAATCTAGTAAAGACTAGAGCAGTGGTCCACAACCTTTTAAAGAGGAACATCGGACCAAAAATAAAAAGGAGCTGATCTCCCCCTCCCCCATCGGCCCCTACTTACCGGCTGCTTCGGGGTATGACCGCTGCCCCCCCCCCCCCCCCCCCGCGCGCACCGGCTTAGCCGTAAGTGACAGCACGGCTTTAGCTGTGCTCTTCAAAGTCCCACCACTCAGACAGCCCCTATTGCATCCCACTGCGCAGGCACGAGAACAGTGCCTGAGCATAGCTGCCCGCCGGAAGGTTGCCCGGAATCCAAGGGACCCAAAAGATGGATCCCCCAGCGAGGTGAGTAGTGCCCAATGGTAAAACCGGGGGAGGGGGGGCAGCAGATCAGTGAGGATGTTGCCCTAGCAACAAGCAGTTATAACCAAATACCCACAAGGAGGAGATCTGTTATTGATGTTGCCAAAATAAGTAGGTCACAAGCCTTATAGCACAAAGTAAGAAATAATAATGTTTTACTTTTGAAATGATAATGCCAGACCCATAATAATCGTCCTGCTGGTGCACCCAGTTTTAAGGGTTGTCAAGAGCAGGGGCGAACTGGCAGACACAATTCCTGGGGGCTCACAATGCTTTGGGGGCTGATCACATTTTTTCCTTCCTAGTCTTCCCCGCGCCTACCACCAGCTCTCTGCACCTTGCCCCACTTTCCCTCAGCTATGAAACCCCAGTCTTTGTTCTGCCCCCATTGCTATAGCATCAGTAATATGGCATACTGCCCCTGCCGTATTATCTGCCCGTACAGTGCAAAAGCTTCCATTGATTTGGTCTTATCCAGCCCTACCCCTGCAATTCTACGTTCTCAGACTGGTAATTTTTTAGTTTAATCTCTTGTTTATTAAGATTTTCAAATATAAAGAAACAATACAAGTATAAGAGAATAGGTAGTACAGACATAGAAACAATCGGGGCTCCCGCCCCACCCCCGCCTCCAGACGCAGCTGGGGCATAGTCAAACCCTCCGCCCCCCCGCCCCCCCTGTAAGACATTGTAGAAATTAACGGCACACTGTGTTTGCATCTCACACCCCTGAAGGCGAGATCTAAGGAGCGAATTGACCAGGCATCACTCATAGAAAGGCGAGGGTCAACAACAGGAGATGTGCCCCTCGTCCTTTTGGGCACGTATGGGTGAGTCATCTGAACTGCATCATGTCAAACCAAGCTCGTCCTCCCAGAGCTCAAGTCAGGGTCCAAGGCTCCCTCCCCCGCCAGCCACCAGGACGGCAAGGGGGCCCGGGGCATGTGGGCTCCGACGGCGATCCCGCCACAGGTCACAGGCCGTGACCGAAAAGAGACCAGGGAAGGCGGGGGAAGTGAGGGAAACACGAGAGAGGACAAGACAAGAGGGGAAAGGGGGAGAAAAAAGAAAGAGAAAGAAGGGGAAGCAAAAGAGGGAGGGAGATATAATCGGAGGGGGGGCAAAAGGGCGGGATAGGGGGGGAAGTGTTGCAAGAGGGGCCTCCTGCCGACAGATCGCCACAATCCCATCCGCAAGACATATCATCTCCGACCCACGTCCACCGCCACGAAGGCCTTTGCCTCGTCCGACTCCCTGAATCTGATCCAATTCGTCCAAGTCGTCCAGTGCGCCTCGGTTCCCTCTCCACCCTCCGCCACCAATTCCTCCATCCTCAAGATATGGTCCATTTCAGCAAACCATTCCACCATACTTGGCGGAACAGGGGACTTCCAATGTCTGGGGATAATTGATCTCACAGCCGCCAGAAAGTATTTGAGAACTCCTCTCTTGGCCTTGGCCACGGAGCCAGGAATCAGGGAGAGCAGGGCGACTCTCGGATTGTTCTGTTACATTATGGTTGTTTTTTGGCCCATGGCACTTATACCCAAACCAGGCCACATGGCACGCTGACTTGTGAGGGAGAAGCCGCCCAAAATTTGCCAGAAATATAGGGTCGCTTGTGATGTCACAGCACAGATCACATAGAGCAGACCCAATAATACTGTTCAAGACAAGGGCAGTGGGGCTGGGTCACTTTACACACATGACTTTTCTGATAAACTTCATAGATAAACAATGCTGTCACAGGTGGCAAAATAAACATTAAAATTCTGAGCAAAATTCCGAGCACAGTTCTACCCAATAACAGGTTTTGAGGCTGATACATCTGGAAGCATTTACTGTACAAGTATTACAGAGAGGCCTCAATAGTAGGAATAAGCGACCCCCCCCACCCCTCAAACAAAGTTCTGGTCCAGCAAGTTCGGGGATCCTTACCAGGTCCCCATTGAAATAACACCCCACAATTGCACTGGTGTGAAACTAGCCTGAAACACAGAATTGATACTGCACGCTAGAAAATAAAATATTTTTTTTTCACATAAAATCAGTCTAGTTTTAAAACTGTAGTGGACAATTGATGGATGCCTGTATAGTGATACAGCATTGTTGTATTGTTACAGCAAGAGCTTAAGTGCTATTGTATGTTAGGAAACCACACATATGCTCACCTCACCCACTCATCTGCTCCAGCAATGTAATTTTATCTGCAAATGCCATCCTCTGTAATATTCTATGGCATTTAGGTGCTCTTCCACTACTGGCTCCTTGCTCTAGTTATGAGAAAGCAGGCTTCCTTGCTGATAGCAGTGTGCCTGCAGATCATTCGAAACTGCAGGCAAAGACAGCTCTTACTGGTAAAAGAGCATCAGTGGAATACATGTCAATGGTCAGCTGTGTATGTGTGTGTGGGGTTTTTTTTTAATTACCTAAAATTGCATGTGACAGTCTCCCTGAGCTTCCCTCCCTCTCCACAATTCTGGTAAGTAAGACCGTTCTAATAATGAAAGCTGCTGGACATTTAGAGCGGAGGATTATTAAAGCTACGATATTTTCATCCAAATATGCATTTTCTTAATGTGTTTTGGGGTGTTTTCATTTCCATTCCTAAAACAAGTCTACCAGCCGGCACACCAGGCATATGGGGCATCGGTCCCCTTGTGCAATTGCCGAATTGCCAGACTCCAGCCATGTCAGATCACCGGCCGCTATGCCCTTCTGTGTGGGTCGAGTGCTCTTCCAGGGATAAATGCACCGGGCTCTTCCACACCCCCCTGGCCATTGGGTTACTGGTGATGGGTGAGGGTAATGACAAGCCACCCACTGCTAAGCCAGCAGGTAGCTTGCCACCCCCTTCTTTTGAAATAGTATAGGAGTCCCCCAGACTCCTTAGCAGTTTACAGGTAGAAAAAGTTAAAAAAAACATGCTACACCAGTCCTTTAATAATCTAAAAATAAAACTTACTTATCTCTGTCTTCATCCATCCACTGTCAAATGAGCGCTAGGGGGAATCACAGGGAAGCCACGTCCTGGGATGTAAGTACTCCTCCCTTTAGTGGAGAGCGCTCAGTCAGAGTGCCAGCCTATAAGGAATGGGGGTCCTTGACCTCCTTCCATACAAATGCCGGCCGACAGAAGAGGAGCAGTGGGATGATGCTGCCACAGCTGATAGAGGACATGACCTTCTGCTTGAGCATTTTATCCCTGCTGAAGCAACTGTAGACCGGCAGAATATGTATTTCTAAAGGGCCATATTGGCTGCCAGCACACAGTCTGACCCCGAGATGTTGTACTTATATGTGTACTTATATGTTGTACTGATATCCGAAGAGTGCAACATTTTGTCTTGTCAGTGGTCAAAACTAAATGAAAGAGACAGGGAGAAAGACACGGATGGGAATCGCAAGCTAAAGCAGGATCCTAGACCAGTCAGACTCTGTATTAACTGCCCCAATATATTGCCTGACTCATGAAATAAATCATGTTGTCAACCGTGTTTGGAATATAGAGTGGGGCTGGAAGCCACAGCATTATGGAAGGAGATACTAGCTATGCGTTCCAATGCAGCCTCCACCTTGCAGGTCTGTCGCAGTTCGGTTAAGAGCTCCCTATCTCAGGCCTCTGCCACCACCAACGGGTGGCTGGTACCTTATCTGTTCAGATGCCATGTATCAAAGGTTGTTGATAAAGAAAATACATTTTTCTTACCTGGTTCAGTTAAGAGAAAATTTCCATTTGGACATTTCAGTCTGGTCCAAGTGCCCAAAGCTGGATGCTCTGCTTGCACAGGGTGCTGCAGCTTTTATGCTCAGGCTCACCTTAGAGTTAGATTGCGTTGCATCTAACCTAACCTAGGAGTTTGGTTAAATAACCTTAAAGTGGACCAACACCCACGGGTGATCGGCCCGGGAATCTATAAGATTCCCGGGCCGATCACCCCCCACCCCGCGGGACATCCGAGATCGGGATGTCCCGCGGGGTGAAACCCCCCCCAAAACACCCCAACTCACCTACCTTATCTTCGGCGGCGGCCGACCGCCGTCGCCTCCCTCGCGCCCCTGCAGGCGTGCGCGCCTCCGCGCCGGCCGTCTGCGAATGGCCGGCGCGGGCGCGCGCGCGTCAAAAGTGACGCGAGGGAGGCGGCGGCCGCCGCCGCTTAGACGTTCCAGATCTTCCCTTGTACGTCGGCGCGGGGAGAGGTGAGTTTTTCGGGGGGTTAGGGGGGGTTTCACACAGCGGGGCACCCCGATCGGGGGTGCCCCACCGAAGTGGACCAAGACCCAGGATAGTCAAAATCCTGGGTGTTGGTCCACTTTAAGGATTTTATAGAAAGAGATACACCTAAACAGGCCCTGCTAGATACTCCCATACTACCATCCATGTTTAGAGCAGTTTCCTTTTTAAAGAATGCCTCGGCTGAGGCAGCTAGAGCGGCAGCAAAGGCCACTGGCCTTTTAAACTGTGCTAGAAGATTGATTTAGCTAAAAACCTGGCAAGGGAATCTGGCCCCTCAAGCAAGGCTGTGCGGCCTCCCCTCGAAGGAACCCTCATGTTTGATTTTGAGTTAGACACGGTTATAGCTAGATCATCTGAAAGAGCAAAGAATTTTCCTATCAAGGTCAGGAAAACTAGATATAATGCTTCCTTCATAAATAGGGCAGCTCCTAGGACAGCTCCTAGTCAGTCCAAGCAGGCGGAGCCCAGAAGACAATGGGGGCCTTGCAGGGGAACTCTTAGACCAAGTTTGTCCGCCTATGGACAAACCTTGGCCCTGACGCTGCCCCCCCCCGCCCCCCCCCCAGTGGGAGGCTGTCTGACCTTCTTCCTGACAGTCTGACAGGGCATCTGTTCAAATCAGTTTGTTGTCCAGACCATTGCCCGGGGCTATAAGTTAGAGTTTCAGGACGGACCAACCGAAAGGTTTCTGGTAACAAGGCCTCTCTTGGATCAAGGGAAGAGGAAAGCCTTTTTCTCTGGTAATCTCAGATCTGTTTAAGAAGAGAGTTATAGAATCATTCCCTTTAGAAGTCCAGGGAAGGGTGTTTTACTTGCACGTGTTTCTAGTACAGAAACCGTCAGGGGCCTTCTGCATGATTCTAAATCTCAAGGCCCTCAATCCATTCTTGAAGTCCCAAGAAATTTCCTATGGAATCAATCAGTCAATCAATGGTAAGCATCGACCTACAAGATGCCTATCTACATGATTGCATCAGAGAAGACCATAGTCATCCTCATAGCTCCCGTCTGGCCAAGGAGAAACTGTTTTTCCTTCCTCAAAAGTTTGTCAGTGGAAGATTACTGGGAACTTCCTCTGATTCCAGACCTGCTTTCCCAAGGTCCAGCCTACTAGCAGAACTTAAGAAGTTTAAAATTGTCGACCTGGATCCTGAAGGCTAAGGGTCTGTCCCATAGAGTTATTGAAACTTTATTTAGTAGCAGAAAGTTGGCTACTAGACACATTTATTTAAAGATCTGGAAAATATTTTGTTAATTCTGTGAAGGTAACAATCTGAGGAAGAATCTCACTGCCACAGTTCTGTAATTTTTTCAGGGGGGTTTTGAGTTGGGAAGTACTCTCAACACAGGCCTCGGCCCTAACTGTCTTCCTAGACGAGAGCCTCAGAAGTGAAGGTTTGATTAATAGATTCTTTATTGCCATAGCTAGGAAGATACCCATTCTTCAGGATTGAGTACTCTCGTGTGACCTATCTTTGGTCCTGAGGGGCTTAGTCAGACCTCCATTTGAACCACTTGAGGAGGCTACAGACAATGTTTTATCTCTTTAAAACTAGTGTGGTAACCTTCCTGTATGGTTCTTCCATACAGGAATGAAGAAATTCTTAAGCCAGATCCCTAATATCTGCCCAGGATATCTTCAAAATGTCACCGTGCTCAAGATATTATTTTTCCTTCATTTACACTCGATTCAGAGTTGCATGAGGAGAATGCCGAATCTCTAGATTTCCATAGATGTCTAATTTGCTACTTAGAACATATGCATGTTTTCTGTAGAACTGATCATTTATTTATTTCTTTTAGTGGCAAGAATAGGTCTCCTGGCCTCTAAGAATACCATTGCCAGATGGATTAGACAGGCCATCTTCTTACCCTCATCTGTACGGATACTCCACTTCTTAATATTTCAGCCTATTCCGCGACAGCGGTCTCAACATCATGGGCAGAAAAGAAGGGGGGCATCTTTTGATGACCTTTGTAAGTTGCCACATGGTTCCCCCCCCCCCCCCCCCCCCACACACATTTTTAAAAACCTTACCGCCTAGACTTATTATTTGGTAAGCAACAATCCTTTGGTAGGAAAGTTCTACAGGCAGAATCCCACCCTTAGGAATGCATTTCTTGTTTGTCCTCTCCGTGGCCGCGCTGAAGGATGAGGGAAGAAAATCCCTGTTCGGTTTACCGGTAACAGTGTTTCTTCAAGTCCTTTAGGATGGCCCATACAACCCTCCCAAATAGTACAGTGGCTGTTTGTAATAGTTTCCTTGCTTAATACTGATCTTTGAAACAGACGTGTAGAAACACTGTTACTGGTAAACCTCATTTGATGTGAGGTCGTAGAAGAATGAAATTGAAAGGATAGAAAATTTGGAGCCTTGCTGTGGCGTTTGCAAGCACTTAAGGGAATAGAGGAGATGCAAATGTAAGAGGGCCTTTATTTGGCCTGTGAGGCAAGAGTTTACTACACCCACCCATTCAGATCATGTCAGGCAGAGCACCTATGCCTGTGCCCATTCTTGCTCCCAGCACCGAAGCATTAATATGCACGACAAAGACTCTGATTAGATGGGAGCCCATGCATGTACTGTAGGACCAAAGAAAGGTGAGTTCTTCTGGGGGTCTCCCACAGCGGGTATACTTACCCTGCATAAACTGTTTGTGCTTTTATTGGGCCCCCTGAAGTGGGACAATTTGACCTTCATACTAAAAAAGATTGTGCACCCCTGAGCTAGAGAGTCAAATTCAGCCAGGCAACAGAGCTGTGGGTGGCTACTGGGTGCCTCGATGTCTGTGAGGGAAGGTTGAGCAAAAAAGATTAAGTGGGGGGGACCATAGAAGTATTGCCGCATGTTTCCAGCTGTCTTTCTGACCGCCTGAAGTTTATTACAAACATTTCTTTTAAGTGGACAAACACCCAGGATTTTGACTATCCTGGGTTTTGGTCCACTTCCGGGGTGCCCTGCTATGTGAAACCTCCCAGATCGCTGGCTATAACTCACCTCACCCCGCTCCTACGGCGCATGCGCGGCCGCTCGTCCAATCCGCGCTCGGAACCACTGAGGTATGCGCGTCAAAGCAACGTCTTACCTTAGCGGCTCCGAGCATGCTTGCGGACGCATCTCGCTCTTCCCTCTAACAGGCACTCGCCCTGCTAGAGAGAAGCGCGAGATGTGGGCCGTGGTCCTGATTTTGGATGCCTCGCGGAGAGTGAATCCGACCGGGCCGATCCCCCTGGGTGTTGGTCCAAGTGTGTTTTGCAGTCAACAACTAAACTAAGGAATACATATATTAATAGCCTGCAATGCCCTGTAAAATATCAACCTTTTTAAAAATTATTATTTCTTCCTTTGAACACAAACCTTGTTGCCCTGGTGATACAAAGAAAAGCAGTCCTCTTTAATGTTTCGTTTGCTATTGTATGGAAGCAAATAATCACATCAGCACTTTGATGCCACAGAAGTTCATACATTGTGCAGCAAGCAGTGAAAACTTTGATTCGTTTTGTTCTCTCTTTGTGCACCAGGACCTGCAGGAATGTTTTGATATGAAGATAAAAAGATCATTGCTATTCAATGTAGATGAAAACATTGTGTCTAGCTATTGTATACTGAACATTTCATTGTTTGTTGTTTAGGAAAGTAAGTACAGCCACTGGTTCCTCAGTAGCCACTCTATATGTCCTGGTTTGCCCAGCCTCAAGGTCCTACACGCTGATTTTGGGCACTAAAAAGAGGAATGGCAGACCCCGCAGAGGGTAAAAAGGATGAGGCAGACTACAAAAGAATGCACGGCTTTCCTTTAATACGGGTAATGTAACTTATTTTTGGAAATGCTTTCTTTGCCCTGTTTTGTATTAAAGAAAAAGGTTGAAAACTCACACCAATTTATTTGCAAAAAAAAGTAGATTTTTTTTTTTATCTTTTAACGTTTTAAGTATTTTACAGATGGTACATCCATGCGGTGTTCCTTCACACAGACATATTCAACAAGATATAATACAAAATGCACCACCAGTTCAGTACATAATAATCATAGGTAAAATGGACAGCCAGTCAATTGTTCCCCTAAAGCCCCCTCTGGCAGTCAGTGGCGCAAGTTATTTAAGAGGGGTTCACCCCATGCAAATGAGGATGTTGCGCTTCTGAACTGTATAGGAGCGTCCATCTTGCTACACACTTCTGAAAAGTCAATTTGCAAGGTCACAATTGCCTTAAAGTCCCTGTATGGGTAAAAGTAAAAAAAACTATACATACTTGCGCAAGCTGCTTGGCCCTATAGTGGTAATTTGAAAACTACCGGCATCAGTGATCTCGTCCTCGCATTCTGGCGGCCCAGAGCTGAGCGGCTGTCCTCTCATGGCAGTGGCTGGGCACTTCCACTCCATTCACTACGATAAAGGGTGTGTGCCAACCCTCCGCACGCCCCCTCCATTGAAATGAATAGAAAGGGTGTGGCCAGTCACCGAGAATGATTTGAGGAGCCAATCACAAGCCTTGGTTGTGAGCAGGAATTGCATGTTCTGGATCTCCAGTGGAGCTACATTTTTAAACTCCCAGTATAGGGCGATCAGCTGTTTCTAGGCTTTCAATTATTGCCCAGACAGTCTTTAAATCTCCATGAAATTTTCCCTTTATGACTAGCTCCCAACCATTCAGACAGGCTGGGACACACCTTTCAGAACTGAACAGCTGCCAAGCCAGCAACCTCATACAAGAGGGGGGGGGGGGGGGTTGTTTGCTTTAAAGGACAACTCATTAAAGCACTAGAAGCCGAAAGTACTGATGGTCCCAGCGATCGGCTATGCCACCCCACACAGAGCTGGCAGCTGACTTTAGATTGTCATTAATCTCTAGCTTCTCTGTGCAGAACATGTAAGAGCCCTGGGTCACCCTGCATTTACCATCTAGGCTGTAAATCCGTCTGTTGCATATTGCACATTGTCAAAGAGATCTCCTTGAACTGTATTGTATAATGTTCCTGTGTGTATGTGTGTATATATATATATATATATATATATATATATATATATATATTTCTGCTCACAATAGTATGAAAGGGAAATTATCCTACTGTCATGTCTGTGGGCCTTGCAATGTGAGAACTAATTCGGTAGCCAGTAACAAATCTGTACCAAGGTAAAGTTTTTTTAAACTTAAAGTAAAAGTCCGGTTAAATAAAACTTGCTGGATCGCTAAATCAAGTTCCCACTCCGGAATGAACCATGTGGTGTGCGGGGGACAACTCCCTCCGCTGTTGCGGTCTAGTCAGAGCAGCATCGTAGCTGCAAAGAAGAGGGGATAAGGAGTTGGGGCAGGGCAGCGTGTATAGTGAGTTTTACTGCTCTCTGCTCTGCTGTGTAGATGACAGATATATGAGAGCTCGGCTGCCTAGGGGAGACAGAGACATTCGAATAGAATGTTTTTCAGTTTAGAGACGGTTGGTAAAGTGATGGACTCTTAAGTCAGCGAGTTGGTTCAGTGATTTTTTTTTTTTTAACATTTCACGTTTTTTTCTGTTTTTATCCTCTTTGTTTCTTTCCAGATAAAAAGGTGGCTTTTGTGGCGACCTGGGTGGAGTTTCACACAGTGGGGCATCTGCTTTTGGGATGCCCCAGGGGGGGAAGGCCAGTGACCAGGACTGTAGTCTTCATCAGATGGACTGAGCCATTTTCATTTTAAAATATAATATTAAGGCATACATGTGTTTTCTTATCTATTGCCACATTATTTATACACATGTTAGAAGCTACTTTGTGGCTTTTTTTATTTGTTACTGTACATTTTCGTGATAGTGCTCCTTTAACACTGTGATGTTATACTGTTATTTGCTAGACTTGATAGGCGTTGTATAAACCAAGCTATTAGGAAACTTTCATGGGGAGCTTTAGTAAGCAATTTAGAATTTAGAATGGCTTATTCTCACACAAAGTTTCCCTTTTTGTAGCAAACGGACATGCCGGAAGAAATGCGTGTAGAAACCATGGAGCTTTGTGTGACAGCCTGTGAGAAGTTTGCAAGTAATAATGAGGTAACATCACTACACTAAATGATTGATAAACACATCATTTGAGGTGTAAAATTAGTTGCCAAGTACATCAGAGATGTACAAGGAATTATTTTTGGTTATCTTACACTATACAAGAAGGGTGGCCATAAAACAACACAATAGATATGTTTAAAAGTACAACTATACTCAGGTGGAATTTTATTTCGTCACCCTCTATCCCCAGCTCAGTGCCGCAAAACCTGTGTGGGTTTTTTTTTTTTTTTTTACACTAAAGCCTTTGCCCAATATTGATAGATACACTGATGGCAGCCATATGCTAATTTATTAATTTACAACTAAACTGTCACATAATGGAAGTTAGGTTGAAGTACTCCCCATTGCTGAGCTGTGTGTACTGCATCCAGTTTGTGTTATGAATATTGGGTTTTAGTAAAAGGCTGTTTTGGGGCACTGGGTTAGGGTTTTGTAACTTTCAAGTGGGAAAAAAAGTACAGAAGGAAAACATTTTTTTAAATAAAGTACCGATATATTGATGAAATGTTTCTTCTAAATGATAAGAACATAACATTTTCAGTAATTGCCCTCTGAAGAGGAGTCAAAATTGACTGTTGTCTCGTTAAAATAGCACGGGACATCTTTATTGGGGATGCCCCCCCATCTCTAATTACCTCTCCATAGCCCAGCACCCTGAAGCCAGAACTTACCTCCTCTGTATTTCCTCTGTCACAACAATGTGATGTCAATCGCCTTTGTCCAGCAGGTGAGTGAGGATAAACCCTTTTTCATTCAGGATGCCATGTATAAGAAATTCATGGAGAAGAATTCCAAGACGTTTCCTGTCCATTCAGCACTCAATGATATCCTTAAAGCGGTCCTTCACTCTGAATAAGAGCATATGTTATATGTTTCCTCCAACCCGTACATACAGATTGCTCACATTAAAAATCATCCTACCTGCATCTACTGCATGTTATGAGCCTTTAAACATCAAAGGTGGCAGCTCATGAAACATCAGTCAGCCTGCAAACAGGAAGTGCCTTCTGACTGTGCTGCTCTGCATTCTGGGATTGCTGACCTTTTCGTGACCTCAGCTCTGCTCTGTCTGAGCAAAGCACATCTATAACCCACCCCCTGTACTTTATCCCGCTCTCCTCTTCTCAGTAAGTGTGATGCTTCTGAGTCAAGATGGTGGCACCCGTATCCTAAAGTCCTGAACAGAGTTGCAGCCCAGTGGGGGAAAGAATAAGTAAGTGACTAAAAACTTTAAATATATTAATTTTAGATGCTGGGGGTTTAAGGGTTTGGGCTTTTCAATAAATCATGGTGAAGGTCCGGTTTAAGTCTGAATGGAAGTACCCAGAGAAAAAATCTCTTCGTCCTTCAGGACAGCCACAGAGAGAGTTTCCCCCACTATAGAAGAAACACAACTGGAACAAGTTTAAAACTTGTGGGGGGGATACACAGGTTTAAAAGGCCTATTGCATATTTTCACTAATCGGTATTCCTTTTCTCTTATCTCTTAGCCTCCTTGATCTAAAAAGGAGAAGGAGAAAGAAAAGGATAAAGACCCTCACAAGCCCAAATTGGACATTAAAACTGTCAGACTCTGTCCGACATAGCCTCTACCCTAGAGGTCTGTAGGTTACAATCAGGGCTGGGGTGTCTTCCTCCAGGGACACTACCTCTATTCAGTCCCAGGGCATAACTCGTCATGTTCCCACAGACCCAGTGCAGGTCTGTTTTCCTACAGCTAGTCCCCCTCCCCTATTGGTAGCCACTGAGTCAGTGGATAGTGAGGGCTTAGTTTCCTCGTATGAAGATTCCCTTAATATAAACTTTAGGGGAGGATCCAATGTTGAGACTGACCCTAGAGGTTCAAGCAGTAAGATTCCAGAAGAAACCTTGTTACTTCTGGAGGACGTTTATGATACTAAGCAGATTCACGCTGATGAAAATCCCTTATCTGCCCAAGATTCTTCATACCGTAAATTAATGGTTAAAGTGGACCAAAACCCAGATGGATCGGCCCAGGAATCTATAAGATTCCCAAGCTGATCCATTCCCTCCCCCTAGGGCATCCAAAATCGGATGCCTCTAGCAAGGAGCGTGCATTTGTGAATGGCCGGCGCGGGTGTGCTCCCTGTTAGAGGGAAGCGCGAGATGCGGCCGCCAGCGCACTCGGATTAGTTGGGTTAGGCATCCATAGCTCAGCGGCTCCGTGTGCGCTGTTTGAACGAGCGTCAGCGCACGTGCCGTAGAACCGGAATGAGGTGAGTTAATGCGCAATCTGGGGGTGATCTCTGGAATGGACCAAGACCCAGGATAGTCAAAATCCTGGATTTTGGTCCACTTTAGGAAAGGTAAAGCCTTTCCGGTTCATTCTGCCTTCCTTGATGTTATGAAAAAGGAGTGACATGTTTTTACCGACTAGTTCCTTGAAGAGGATATTCCCCTTTAATGATCTAGAGACTAATCTTTGGACCAAGTATCCTAAACGTGATGCCCCCTTGGTGCAGGTGTCACAATCCGTTGATCTCAGTTTTGAGGACTCATTACGAGATCCTATGGATCGCTGCACACAGGAAATTCTTAGGAGGGCATGGGATGTTGCAGCCTTTGCCTTTAAACCCATGGTAGCTTCAGATCATGTAGCTAAAAGCCTTGAGCCCTGGCTCTCTAACCTCAGGGGTTATATAGGAAAAGACACACCCAAGCAGACTCTCAACATGCTTAGAGCCATTTCCTTTTTAGAGGGTGCTTTGGCAGTTAGAGCTAGCACTAAGGCCACTAGCCTTATCAACTGTGCCATCTGGCTAAAAACCTGGCAAGGGGATTTGCCCTCCAAAGCCAGACTTTGTGGCATCCCATTCGATGGGGAGTTGATATTCCACCATTCTTTCTAGGTCCTCTGAAAGCACTAAAAATTTCCTTCAAGAAGCAAATGATTTAGAAACAAAGCCAAGGTCAATCCTAGATTCTCACAACCCCTCCCCTCTAGTAGGCAACCAAAGAAGCACTGGGGGCAGTACAAGGGTGGGCATAAACCCAACCCTATGTGTGCACCCTCCACCCAATTCAATAGACCTCGGTCCTGACGCTGAGATACATGTGGGGGGCAGACTAACTTTATTTCAGGAAGCCTGGCGATCAATTACACAGAACCAGTTTATCCTGGACCTAGTTGCTACGGGTTACCGGCTGGAATTTTCCCAAAGACCTCCCGGGAAATGTATCCTTACCAGGCTTCCCCACGATACAGAAAGAAGGTTAGCATTCCCACTATCTTGGAACTTTGGCAGAAAAGAGTTATAGAACCAGTTCCACCAAATTGCCAGGGAAGGGGATTCTAGTCCCACATCTTTTTAGTCTAACCATCTCCTTTTAGTTTAAACATCCAGGGCCTACCGGGTGATTTTTATATCTGAAGGAGCTAAGCTTGTACATAACAAAAGATTTCGGATGGAGTCTATTTTCACGGTCAAGAATCTCTTGGCCCAGGACGATTGGGTGATCAGTATCGATCAACATCCCAATTTGGCCTGGTCACTGCAGCTTACCATCCAGAACCTGCAAATTCCTGGGTTACATCATAGATTCCTCTCGGCAGATGATTTTTCTTCCAACTGGAAAGCAGGAAAAGCTAATCAGAGAAGATCTTCATTGGGGAGCATTAGGTCTCCTTCAGAAGGATCTTAATGCTAGGGTTAATGACCTCCACCATCCCGGCCGTCACTTGGGCACAGCTGCACTCCAGGCCACTACATGGTTTTCTACTTCAGAACTGGGATACTTCTCCAGATTCTCTGGAGCAGACCACCACCCTCCCAGAGGAAATCAAGGACTCTCTCTGGTGGTGGATGGATCCCTTAATCCTGCAGACAGGATGCTTCTGGAGACAGCCAAATCCTATAGTTAGCACCACGGATGCCAGCAGTTGGGGGTGGAAAGCACACCTAGACTGCCACCACATACAGGGGATCTGGTCCAGAGAATTGAGGCACAGATCCTCAAATTTCAGAGAGCTCAAAGTGGTACAGGAAGATCTGAATCACTTCACCCCCCCTTTTAAAAAAACAAGGACCTCCAGATTTGATCGGACAACATGACGTCTGTAATTTAATTTGTCAAGGGGGCACCAGATCAGAAGCCTTACTGTCCCTTGCACTGTTTCTGGGGCCTCTACATCTCCGGATCAGATCCCTGTAAGCAGTCCACTTAAAGGGATCCCTAAACTCAGTAGCGGATTTTCTAAGCAGCACTCCGGTCAGGCATTCAGAGTGGAGCCTAAATCCAAAGATCTTTCAAATATTGGTAAGCAGGTGGGGCAAACCAAAGATTGATCTCTTCGCGTCCGCAAAAAATTCAAAGTGCCTTTAGTAGATGCCGTGGCCCAACCTCGGAGATTTCAACTCGCTTATGCATGCCCTCCAATTTAGATCCTGCCATAGGTGCGTCGCAAAATAGCTTTGGAGCGAAGACGGTTATGTTATTCGCACCAGCCTGGCCAAGAAGAAGCTGGTTCATGATTCTAACAGCAATCTCACAAGAAGACCCTTGGGAACTACCTCTAATTCCAGGCCTACTAACTCAGGGTCCAGTGCTTCACTCAAATCTCCAGTCATTTCAATTTATTCTGTGAATCAAACAGTTTGAAAAGAGACATGATTGCGATGTTACTTGAATTCCTACAAGAGGGCTTTGAAAAAGGGTTAACAGTAAGAACCCTAAAAACACAGGCCTCAGCCTTATCATCTTCCTAAATAGACTATGGAATCGCTCTTTGCCAATAGATTGGTCAATAGATTCTTTATTTCTATAGCTCAGAAGAAACCTATACTTCGTAACCGCTGTCCTTACTGGGACTAAGTCCTGGTCCTCAAAGGGTTAGCCAAACCTCCCTTTGAACACTTAGAGGCTTCAGACAAGATCCTTACAATTAAATCAGGACTTCTTCTAGCCCTAACTTCACCCAGGAGGGTTAGTCACTTACAGGCTCAATCAATCCAAGAGCCTTATTGTACCATCTTTCCAGATAGAATCAATCTTAGGCCTGATCCCCAGTAAGTCTAATGGGGATTTTTTCTTGTTTGTATATTGATATTCTCAGAAAATGTGTCTTTTGTTCTGTTTTTTTTTTTTTTTTTTTTTTTTAGGGAAACCTTGTGCAACCACGGAATTCCTCAAGGATTTGCGTCCAGAAAAATGCACCTGCGACAAGAAGCCTAGTACACCTAGAAAGTGTACTTTGAGACAATATATAGTTTGTGTGGGTGGGATTTCAAATGTTTTTCTTAAAAAACAGCAAGGTGCACATAGTAGTTGTATTTTACTTCAAAATCTCCTCAAGCCCTTTTTTCAATTTGCTGCTTAGGTCTCCTGGGCACAAAAGGGTGTCTATTGACACAAATGTTGTACCGTTGTAACCAGGAGGAATGGGGCTTAAACACTCAATATATGATTTTTTTTTTAAATATATTTTTTTCAATTAAATACACTGCAAAATGTAAAAAATGGAATCAAACTAAATTACAAACAAGACATTTTGTTAAAGCCCAAACTTAAAGCTGAAAAAAAACAATACAGAATTTGCCTGTGAAACCCCTGAACATTCTTTCAAAAATCACAGTTAAACATGTACAACGCAAATTGTGAAAAATGGTCTGACAACAGAGGGTGACAAAATCTCTAGACTGGCACTTAAAGGGTTATATTAATAGCCAGCCTGGTCTATTTGTATGTAGGTGTAAGTAATCTGTCTGTTCTTAAAGGCCTAGACTTTTATTCACTATATTCATATACCTGCTACTCACGCAGTGCAGTCTAAGCAGAAAAATGTACTTTTTACTTGTGCTTATATTATTGTGTCCACTTTATGTTTTAGACAGTGAATTATGATTACTGTCTTTGTGAACTGTATTTGAATATATTTTAAAGAACATTTTCAGCCTAAAACCAAAAATCGGACTATCAGACTGTCACTGATAGTCCGATGCTCAAGATCTTACCTGATAGCGGGATCCATGGCCCGCGCTGCACACCCGATCGGGTAATTCTTTTGTCTTCTCTGACGTGGAGGCGCCCCCACCATCAATCAGCTGGCACACTCCCCTCCGTTCATTGCAATGGAAAAAGGGGGATGTGAAGGCATTTCAGTGAATGGAGGCAGGTGTGCCAGCGTAGAGAAGATGGAAGCGATGCGTGATCGGGCTGGCAGTGTGGGACGTGGATTCAGCTACCAGGTATGATCTCGCTTATCGGATTATTATTGACTGCCTGCGTGAGACACATGGTGATTGTAGCATTTCTTTTTTTGCTTTCAAGCTTGAAAAATTATTTATATTTAAACAATAAATGAAAATAATAACCATTTGCCATTCATGTATTTTCTCAGAGTGCAGCAAAATTGATTAAAGAGACAATGGACAAGAAGTTTGGCTCATCTTGGCATGTGGTGATTGGTGAGAGCTTTGGCTTTGAGATCACACATGAAGTAAAGAACCTTCTGTACATGTTCTTTGGGGGAAGTTTAGCTATTTGTGTCTGGAAGTGTTCATGAGAGACCTGATGACACAAGACACCCGCTCTTCCTACTTACCTTCTACTCAGGATGTGCTGCTACAAAGCCTTGCTCAGGAAAGAGTCTTCGGCTGGGCTCTCTACCATTTGAGGTTTCAGGAAGTTTTGTTTTGTTTTCATCACTTGCTGGGAAACTGAGGGATACACATTTTCAGGCTCCTGCAACTTGAAATGGTTTCATGTGACGAAAAGTTAAGTAGTTCGGCTCTTGCAATATGTTTTTTTGTAACACTTCAGAGCCTTACATCAAATGAACAACAAGAACTGCGTTTAACGTGTCCCATGCTCTGACCCTTAGAGGCTTTTGTAACCAGTAATAATGTATGCACAGGGTTCAACCATCCTACTGGCACGCAGCTCTGGTTTCCCAAATATATTTTGTGCCATCCTTCATTTTGCTACTCACTGCAAATCAAACAATCATGTTTGCTTTTGCCTTTCCCTGGTTTTCTGTATTCCACAATTCCTGGTGGACAACTCATTTTTACAAATGATCTCCCAAGCTCTTTGTGGAGATGTGTTTTATTTGCTTCACTATATTTTTAGTTTTCTTTTCTTGTGCACCTTGTAGGCTTGATTAATTTAAACAAGCTCCCTGGCATGTTAAAAAAATGCTGTATTCTCTGAATTAGTTGGCATGGTGGCTTTTGGATTTCTAAATTGAGATTGATTTAAACTATTGCATAACAAATGAGCTATCCTGGTTGGAAAATGTGCTTTAGAGTTCTATAGAGCTAACAATTCTCAGAGTACAGTATTTAGAATATTTTTTAAAATATACTTTTCATTTTCCCTTATTATAAATGTGTAAGCAGAAATATAAACAGGTGTAATTTGTTTCTTCTAAAGATTTTTTGTGCTTGAACATGTGAACTTTTCCGTATCCCTGCTGACTTTATTTCCTTTTCCTCAATCACCCACCCCCTCAGGCTACATATTATTCCATATAGCGGACTCCTTTGTCCACTTGAAGTAGATATACATCATAGACTATCCACAAGCCATAAATAATAGATCAGGAGATTTAGGATACCACAGAGAAGCCTGCCAGCTACTAGTCCTTAATTCTTTTTGTTCAGTGGCAGAAACGTGAAGCCATGTTTCTTGGAAGGATTTTATACTCTGCTGGAACTTTAAGTATGCTGTTTTTTATGTTAAATTTGGGTGTACAATGGTTTATTCTCTACTTGTTATTAATAAACTTCTTGAATTTTTTTAAGTAACGCAATAGTATGTATATATTTGTATACCGTACCGCATGGTGCCTTAAAATAAATGTATGTGCATTGCTATAATTTTGCTTTTATGCCCAGACTCCAGTTACTGCTCTATACATTTAAAATACTTTACACACCTTTCTTATCAATCACGGGATCCCCCCAAGGTTTGAAGAATATTTTGGATAAAGAATAGTACGCAGGGGAATTGGAAAGATGCTACCTTACAAAATACATATTCAGTCAATGGGTGGCAGAAGGGTGAAAACAGTTTTTGAACCTGAAGTATGGCAACCTGCTCCTAAGGGAGCCAATGGAATGATACAAACCCAGTGCGAGTGCAATCTCCCTGCTTTGGTCTTAAATTGCAAGCAGTACTGTGTTGTACCATGCTAGCCATCCAAAGCAGTAGAAGATGAAGAAATACAGCAATACCTTTCAGGCTGAGTGGGTTTACGGTAAGCTTTAGAGAAAACTCTGTTCTCTTCACAAGACATGATGTTATGTAGGAAATCAGAAAAATCACCAGCTTTTGTAAACAGAACAATGAACATCAAAAGTTAAAAAAAAAAAAAAATTAAGATAACAGGACACTTGCAGGGATTTACATATCAGTTATACAATAGGAGTTTCAATAGCCTAAGCCATGAACAGCAAATTTGTGAAGTGTGAATATGATGCATCTTCAGTTCACACATTCCAGCACAGTTCACACATAAGCAGTCCTAAAACTGTTGTGAATATTGAGCCCCCTTTGTAGCATATAAAATGTTTTCAAAAAATGTATTGGTTTTTGAATTGCCCATCAAAAAATTGAACTTTCTGTTTTTTTGGTCTATTGTGTGGTCTGCTCCAGAAAAAGGGGCAGCAACGGGGAGGGCATTCCTATGATTTCATGTTTAACCAATGTGAGTTCATGTGTTGTTGAGGACTCTGCTCTGCTTCTCCCACATAGAGGCTTCTGATGGCACATTGTGCACACGTTATTAGGTACTCCACATTAGATGAAGAATGTACCTTTAATTCTGTGTATCTGCTGAGAGTGTGGTATTTACACACTGTCTGTGGTATAAATTTGTACACACATCTTGCACCTGTTTTGCAAGCAGGATGATGTGCCATTCTCTGCTAGGGCCTTCAATGCACCTCGGACCATCAGTAGGTGGTTTCCGTAACAAGAGAAGAGGAAAGTTTGGGAATATTTCCTTTAGTCAACTATCCTTGTTTAGAACAGGCTGGAGTTCCCTTGTAATTTTGCATAGGACCTCCACCTGTGGGGAGATGGGGGGGGGGGGGCAATTTCCAGTATATATAAATAAATGCTCCAACCACCCTACAAAAAGATACGCTATGTGTATTTATTATAATAGTTTATGTTCAGATGACATTATTTGATCACAATTATTATGTATATTGTAGATTTAATTGACTATATGTATTTATTATAATGGCTTATGTTTAGATGAATGATTACATGGATGCACATCTATTGTGTCAAAGGTAATTGTTACACCATTGCATCGGGCTACATTTGGCACTGTGCTAAGCTGTTTTCCATTTTTAAATTGAAGAAGAAATGGCCAATATATCGAGGTTTACACTTTCTCCTAATTTTTCTGAAAAAAATGTGGGCGTGGCACTTGGATCTTTGCTGCATAGTAATCAGCAATGTGATGAATCTGGAGGAGGTGAAGGCAGGGACAGGAGGAGTTAGGACCAGCAATCCTGTCAAACGCTGCTGAGCTGATTAGGAACAGGATGCAAAAGAGTGCCACTGGCTGAACCTGTAAACCTCAATATCTCGGCCATTTCTGCTTCATTTTAAAAATTAAAAACCTTTTAGGACAGTGCCAAATGTACTCCGACACAAATTACCTTTGCCTGCAGTATCCCTTTTATACTGTTTTATTGTTGTCCTCTATACTACTTCTGTCTCTGTGGATTTGATTAACATCCCACCATGTAGAATTCGTTATTTATACATTTTTATTATATTTTATAAATATTTGATTTTTTATCTTTAGTGGTAAATTGTTTCCCCAGGTGTTCTCCAGGACGGCTTAGCCATCACTTTCTCTCCCTAAACAGGAAACACAAATCTGACAAAGCCCTATCCCTTCCCCTTGACCCTCAGTGTTTGTGTTTCCTCTCCAGGAAACATGTAATGGAGTATTTTAATCCGGACGGTTGATGGCAGATCCGGATTCCCCTTGGGCAAATTATTTTGCATTACCCATATTTCTGTATATTGCTGTTGGTCAGGTACCAGGACAGGATTGCACCTCTCTGGCTTCAGGGCGGGGAGTGGGGGCTGGTAGACCCCGCTTGTAATGGCGGGTCAGGGTAAGTATATTGGTCCAGTGACTGTGAGTAGGCCCAGGGGCACTTCCAGCAGGGCCAGGGATTTGGGAAGTGCTCCTGCATTTCCTGGTTAGGTGACGTCAGCGTGCCGGGTGTGCATGATGTCACTTCCAGGCTGACCATATCACTGTTGAGCAGTCTGAAGGGAAGGATGAGATCCAGCCAAGCTGTCCACATAAAGGGGGACCTAAACATAGAGGCAGATTTCCTGAGCAGGGTAAGAATAGACCAAGCAGAATGGGTTCTGCATCAAGTGTTTTGTCAGATAGTGGCTCGATAGAGTGAACTTTGGCCAACAACCAAAATACCAAATGCCCAAGGGAATTTCAGTCTTTGTTACAATTTCCTCCAATGAGGTTTTCGTTGTTTGTAAGGAAGATCAGATTGGGGCAGGCCAGAGTTTTTCTGATTGCGCCACATTGGCCCTGGAGACCTTGGTTCTCTCTCCTTTCTCAAATTTCTGTGGAACCCTCTTGGCTTCTACTAGCACTTCTGGATGTCATTCACCAGGGTCCCATTTTCCATCCACAACTCCAGTTCCTAAAGCTAGCGGTCTGGATCCTGAATGGGACATACTGAAAATGGAGTTGTGCCATTTGAGTCATTTCTTCTGCCATTTCCACTGCCTTTGGAAGAGCATTTTAGAGTAAATCCCTTGTTAGACAGTTTTTTCATTTCCATTGCCTGAAAACAACGTTAGTCATCCAGGGACTAACATTACATCCTTTGAACCTATTAAAGAAGCAACCTTAAAGATGCTATCCTTTAAAAGTAGCTTTCATTTTAGCTATAACATCAGACAGGCACTTACCTTAGAAGCTTTCCTGACAACTTTTCGTTAGACCAGATCCTCATGGTAGTTCCAATAGTCCTCCAGAATGCCATAATTTCACTTCTAAAGGTGTATAGTAACATGGGTGCTCATTCTTCAGGGTCTCTTGGTGGTTCCTGTATGCTTGCTTAAATCACTGAGGGTCATGGGGAAGGGCGGGGCTTTAATACTCTTGTCAGATTTGTGTTTCCTGTTTAGGCAAAGGAAGTGGTGGCTAGGCCGCCCTGCAGGACTATTGGAAATACTGTTACCAGTAAGACTACCTGGGATTGAATATGAATACTTTTATTTACACAGCATGAGAATGCACTGTCCTCATTAATAGACTTATTAAGGATGGTGTAGAAATGATTGCCGCCTTAAGAGAGAAGATGGAGCCACTTGAGAGCCACGTGATTATGTCCCTTTAAAGCCTGGGGACATTTTTTGTCCAATAGCAGAGAGGCACATTTTATTTACACCTTTGGCCAACGTGCCTCAGCCTTAGTTAAAGTCGTAGTATCGACAAAACGTGTCAGTGGTTGTTGAGCAGAGATGGAGCTCCTGAGAGACGCATTCGATCTGGAGTTGTCAGTGAGATTCCTTTTCCCTGCCCCTGATGGCCACAGGACGCAAGCCAGGGGATGTGATTTTTATTACACTCAACTTCTGCCAGTATAACGTACACATATATATCTATATGTTTTAATAAATGTCTTTGTACTGTGTATGCTGGGTTACGCTATGAGCAAATTCTTTCTATTTATGGGCAATGATGCAATTGGATTGAACTGAGAAGCTTTTATATTTGACATACTTTTGGATGTTTTTAATACTGGATTGGCTTGAATAATATATGAGCCTTCCATAGCAAGGATTCCTATTAAAGCTAGGAGCTAAATGAGATGTGGAGTTACAAGCTGTAATGTTCTGCTGATATATATGGCTATGTTCTGGAAAATTATGGCTGCCTATTTTAATTATTTCTGGTAAGGAAATTGGAGGAATCACTGGTTTGTGAAATACACCACACAAGGTGTGCCGCGGAACCATTCAATGTGAAAGAGAAAGTTGTCTTTTGACTTCAAGAACTTGTGCTCTGTGTTATTTCTGGTCTATTTGTGGTATCTATTTTGGACTATCGCTCTAGTCTAAGAGCATGTGTGAGCAGTAAAGATGTGAGATTATCTGCTTATAGAAGAATCATTATATAGTAGAAGCGCGGGTTATTGTTTATTATTTTGAATTTTTGTCTATATAGTCAGATGTGTTCATGATTACTATTGCACTACCTTTGTCATCTGGTTTTATTACTATGTCCTGGTTTTCTTTTAATGATTCAATAGCCTCATGTTCATACAGAGTGAGTTTATGTCTCAGCTACTTTTGATTGTCTAGGATTTCTGTTTTTACATTTTCTGAAGTATTCAACATATTTGTCTAGTGATAAACTAGTTCAAGGCCTTGGGATCCAGTCAGTGTTGTGATCTGTGTTCTTGTCATGAAAATATTCCCTCAGCCTTAGTTTTCTGAAAAACTCCTCCATGTTACTGCAGAGTTTGATTCTGTTAATGGGTCTTGCAGAGCAGAAGGAAAGGCCTTTGGAGAGAACAGATATAGGATGCTTTCTTGGCTCATAGCAAGAAAGATTCACAACACAGCTCTGTTTTGTTCCATTCATGTATGGACTGGTAGTAATGGGGCACCTTTCTGGCTAAGTCTGCAAAGCATTTTCTTTTTGTTATAGATCAACATACCCTGGAGCTTCTGGTAAGTGTAGCTGGAGTTTTGGCCTCATCTCCTCTGTGCCATCCTCCACTAAAGTCTTTGGGGCTTCTGTCTACTCTTATAGGAGTCTCTTCTATTCTTAGTATACAGTACGTCCTGCTCCAGATTAGATTACTTACACTTGGGTATTACTCTGCCAGATGGCGCTGGACTGCAGTGACAAAATCAAATCAAAATTGGCTCCTCCCGGCCCCTCAAATACCAGGGACCTCCCACAAATCCCCAGATCTTCTCTGCAGTCTGGACTGCGAAGGACAAGAAGATGGCTCTCTCTTCTCGCAGGTGAGCGGGGCTATTAGCCTGCGGCCCTGTAGGACTATTCCCACCCGTTCCAATATTAATGTGCCTCCCAGCCTTGGCTGCGCTGGTCGGGTGATGGTAGGCAGCACCTCTGTCAGGTGCTTAGGAGCGCTGCTCCACCGCAATCCCCCACCAAAGGGTGGGCGGTATAGGCATATGGTGAGCCTCTATGGGATGCCCCTCCCGCCCATTGCCCCTGTCTATCGGTGGGTCCTATGTTAAGTGGCCGCTGTCCTCCCTCGCTCTCCCTTGTAGCTCTTGGGGGGGGGGGGGGTGTATGTGAATTTGCCTTGGTGCTTCACTGTATTATGTGCTTCTGGTTGGTGTAATTCACCGCACTGACTTGGTTGCACTGGTTGCTTTTTTAAATTTTCTGCCGCGCGCGCTTCCACTGTGTTCCGTGCTTGGCAGCGGCGTTACCTCAGGCGCTAGTGCGCCTTTATTGGCTGCTTGTCACGTGTGCGGCTTCGCGCTCTTCGGGGGGGCGGGGCCCGAGGTTGGCGCGTTTTGCGTCACTGTCCCCGTGGCCCGCCCCTCGAGGTATACCCGGCGCCATTTTCTCTGGTTCCGGCTGCTGCGTGACTGGCATCTACCTACCGCGGTCCGTGAGTGCCCTCGCAGGCGGCTTTATTTACCATTTGTCATTTCATATGTCACTTACGGTTCCCCTTTGCTTATGTCTTTCAGACGGGCTGACCTCTATTGGTTTCTCCTGGCCCTACTCCCTCTATTTAGTTATTTAACTTGTGAGGCCTAGTGTGTAATTTACTCCCACTTCCCTAGCGGGCTATTGGGGCATCCCGGGTTGCTTTTATAGCGTGAATCCCTATCGGCCTATTGTGCCGCTATAATCACCATATGGAGGTGTCTCAGGAGAATGTGCTCAGGGTTCCTTCAGGACAAGCCCGGCTGTGTGTAGCTTGTGGGGTGTCCCCTACTGGTGCTGACAATGTGCGGGTCTGTGTACCTTGTGCCCAGCAGGTGCTTGCGCTGCAGCCTGGTTTACCAGTAGCTGGGCCTGCGCCTCGTATGGCTTCACCTACTCCCCCAAGCTTAAATTGAGTTGCATACAAGTGGGGTTCTCAGCCTGATGTGTCTACTAGACTGGCTAGTGTTGAGAAGTTGCTTGCTCATACCTTGGCGCGTAAGGCCTCTGCAAAAAAGCGGCACTTAACGCCTGATGTCACTCTTTTCCCTATGGAAGCTGATGAGTTTTTGGATCTGTCTGGCCATACCCCTTTGGAAGAAGGGGAGATATTCTCTGACTTAGAGTCATCTGATGAGAGGCCCAGGGGTCATGATGATTCCGGCTCTGACCCCTGGGCCCCAGATGACACTGATAAGCTGTTGGCTCAGATTTTTGAGGTACTGTCTATCTCTTCCCCGGTTGCGGCCCCCAGGCAACAGGGGGAATTGTTTTCTACGGCTAAGCCATGCTTAGAATTTCTTGAGCAAGCCCATTTTAATAGTCTTGTACTCAGGGAATGGGAGCGTCCCAGCAGGCTTCCCGGTGTACCTAAGATTTGGGATAAGAGGTATCCCTTTCCTGCTGATGTGGTGATTGTTGGTCATCCCCTTCTGAAGTGGATGCCCCGGTCCTAGGGTTATCTAACACCTCTGTCATGCACTCCCCTGACTCTACTACGCTGCGGGGTGCTGAGGACCGACGCATTGATCAGCTGGCGTCCCATGCCTTTGCATGTGTGGGGAAGGCGCTGCGCCCGGTCTGTGCCTCGGCCATTACGGCTGTGGCTATTAGGACCCTGCTTAGAAGTATCCTTGATGGTTGTGACATACGCTCTGTCTTTTGGATGTCATCACTATTCAGTTGCCCACCGGGTCATTCACTGACCTTTTCTTAATTAGGTCATTGTATTTTGATACTGTTACAGGCAATGTCATTGTATTTTGACTGCCATTGTGTATTGTTGATTACGTCACAGTCAATGGCATTGTCCTGATTGATTATAATTATATTACAGCCTGCTATTGTTCTACTGATTGCATCACCGGCAGAGTTGAGGGATGTTTGCCCTGCTGCTATTGGTCGGTGTGTGTGTCATGCAATAGAGACTTATGTATATAAGGCCCAGTGTGGCACTAATAAAGTTCACTTCACCTTCACTCTCAATACTGAGTTCTGTCTCTTATTGGGGGAAACGCTATATTACAATTCACTAGCCCTTGTAAGGGCTGTTCCTGGTTACTCACGGATGACTCTGGAATTCCTGCAGCACCTCTCACCATTGGGAAAAGGACGTCTCGGGCGGTGAAGCCCTCCGGCGATAAGGGTTATCGCTACAATTGGTGGCAAGCGGTGGGATGGTCCTGTCTACCCAGAGAGAGTGCTACCCTGATGGAGAGTCAGCATGACAAGTTGAAAAGGCTGACCTGGAGGATCTACTCGTGAGCCGGGGAAGGTCAGCTAGCAACCGCCCACGTCAGGAACTGATAGCCAAGCTGATCAAAATGGATCGTGCAGCAGTGAGGACCGAAACCAATATAGAGATCAATGAAGACGCTGCTCTCGTTCAAGCGGTTCGGAACAGATTGTCGGTCTATGGCCGAATCCATCACAAGAACTGATCGACCAAGTCTTCGCCGCAGCAGAGGCAGAGGCCAGTAAGCGAAGGGAAGATCGACGACTCGCAACCCAGCAGCCTCTCAGCGCCCTGTGTCTCCGAGCCTCAGTTACACTGGGGGGAGAAAGATTCCATTTGCAGCATTTAAGTCCTTCCAGGAAAGTGACGATGAGTGATGGATTTTTGGCCGATTTTGAACGGCAGTGCGCTTTACACCGGGTACCCACGGAGGAATGGGTCACCATATTATCAGGGAAACTATCTGGGAAAGCTTCCGATGCTTTCCGGGCCATCCCTGATGCGGACTTACCACACTACCATCTGGTAAAGGAGGCTTTGTTAGCCCGGCACGCTGTCACCCCGGAAGCCTACAGTTGTTTTTGCTAGAACATTTTCTCAATGCCTTGCAACCAGAGCTAAGAGAGTATGTGTGTACAAGACCAGCACCCTGTGAGTACATGTGTGTGTACAAGACCAGCACCCTGTGAGTACATGTGTGTGTACAAGACCAGCACCCTGTGAGTACAACTGTATGTGTGTACAAGACCAGCACCCTGTGAGTACAAGTGTGTGTGTGTGTGTGTGTGTGTGTGTGTGTGTGTGTGTGTGTGTGTATACAGGCCCTGTAGACAAACCAGTAATGCAGATGGATTATCCTGGCAAACAGAACTCTGCCCATAACAAGAGTCCGGACAGCCCCACGTTAACCCGAACAGGGTCAATCCGGGTCTGCCGGGTGTTCCACAAAAAAGGGGCATTGTGACATACGCTCTGTCTTTTGGATGTCATCACTATTCAGTTGCCCACCGGGTCATTCACTGACCTTTTCTTAATTAGGTCATTGTATTTTGATACTGTTACAGGCAATGTCATTGTATTTTGACTGCCATTGTGTATTGTTGATTACGTCACAGTCAATGGCATTGTCCTGATTGATTATAATTATATTACAGCCTGCTATTGTTCTACTGATTGCATCACCGGCAGAGTTGAGGGATGTTTGCCCTGCTGCTATTGGTCGGTGTGTGTGTCATGCAATAGAGACTTATGTATATAAGGCCCAGTGTGGCACTAATAAAGTTCACTTCACCTTCACTCTCAATACTGAGTTCTGTCTCTTATTGGGGGAAACGCTATATTACAATTCACTAGCCCTTGTAAGGGCTGTTCCTGGTTACTCACGGATGACTCTGGAATTCCTGCAGCACCTCTCACCATTGGGAAAAGGACGTCTCGGGCGGTGAAGCCCTCCGGCGATAAGGGTTATCGCTACAATGGTGCCCCTGTGTCACGCCTCCTGGCTATAACCATGGGAAGAGCTGAGCTGAGCACCAGGTGTGGGGCGAAGTGAAGAAAAATAATCCCAAGAGCAAATAAAAAGTCTGGGCAGCGTTCAAGGATGAATCCGAGGTTAGAGGCTGACAGAAAACAAGCAAGGTCCACTGAGAAATTTGCGTCAAAACAAGTATAAATCCAGGTATTCCGATCAGATATTCAGGAGTCAGGGAAACAGAGTCCAGGAAGTAAGCTGATAACACAGCAATGGCTGCAGGCCAGCAGTCTTCTTAAATAGGGCTATCAATTAGAACAGGGAGGGATGAGTCAGAGTCTGGGCGAGGTCACTTCCTGTCCATTCAGACTCAGGAGACCAGGAAGTGAAATGAAGCCCAAGAGCTTACACTCTAGGCTTTTGTGTACTTCCAATGGGCTGAACACTAGGTGTCCCTGTGGAACATGCAACAGGTGAACAGCCTGCTCTGCAACAAACACCCAGGTGAGCATGTCTGCTGCTGCATGCACACAGTAGCCTAGCACGCATTCGATGCTTTAAAGGGCAAGGTAAGCGAGGAGACTGACATTGCCCCCCCCTTAAAGGATGCCTCCGGGTGGACAACCTAGAGTGTCTTTGCTGAAAAGCTCTGATTAATCGTGGAGCATTGAGATTACTAGATGGCTCCCAGGAATCTTCCTCTGGGCCGTAACCTTTCCAACGAACAAGATACTGAATCGAGGCACCTCTCTTCCGTGAATCCAGGATCTGTTCGACCTCATATTCCTCTTCACCATCCACAATAATCGGATCAGGAGGTCTATCTTGGGAATCTCTAAAAGTTCCTTTCTTTAAAAGGGACACGTGAAAAACTGGATGTATTTTCAGGCGAGTAGGTAATTCCAATTCAAAGGCAACTTCGTTAATAGCTCTCTTGATCTTAAAAGGCCCTATAAACTTAGGACCCAACTTCTTTGAGGGAAGATGAAGCCTTAGATGAGTGGTAGAGAGCAGGACTTGATCTCCTACCGCGAAATTGGAAGCTGAAGACCGATGGGTGTCTGCTGTCCGTTTGTAACGTTCTTGAGCAGCACGAAGGGTCGTTCAGAGCATCTGATGAGTGGCAGCTAGATGGGCTCCTAAATCTGCAGCTGCCGGTACGTTCACTGGAATGCAGGTATCAGGCAAGGTCTTGGCATCAAATCCATAATTTGCAGCAAATGGAGTGAGGCGGGTAGAAGAATGGACAGAGTTATTGTAAGCCAGTTCAGCCAATGGAAGTAACTGTGTCCAGTTGTCCTGCAGAGTTGAAGAATAACATCGTATGTACTGTTCCAGTGATTGATTCACCCGTTCAGTCTGCCCGTTGGTCTGAGGATGATAGGCTGATGAATGAGCCAAAATGATATGTAAACTCCTACAGAGCGCAGTCCAGAACCGGGCGGTGAATTGGGAACCACGGTCAGACACGATCTTAGAGGGCAGGCCGTGTAAGCGGACAATTTCTTTCACAAAAACTTGTGCTAATTTCGAGGCCGAAGGAAGGCTGGGAGAGCTATAAAATGAGCATACTTGGTTAGATAGTCTATGACCACCAAAATAGTGTTGTTGTTGTCCGAAGGTGGAAGTTCCACAATAAAGTCCATAGAAATCTGTTCCCAGGGACGTTCTGGCACCGGGAGAGGCATGAGAAGAACAGCAGGTTTGGTGGTTAGGTGTTTGTTCCGGGCACACGTCCCACAAAAGGAAACATATGATATACAGTCTGCTCTTAAGGTGGGCCACCAGAAGTGACGTTGAATCAAATGTAGCGTCTTCCTGAGCCCGAAATGGCCTGCCAAGGGGTGATCATGGAATTCGGAACGAATTCTGGAACGTAAAGATTCAGGAACAAAAATCTTTCCTTGATGGACAAGAATTCTATCTACTCGTGATAGTTCAGATTGTAGGTTCTCTGGGATAGAATCGGATGCTCGTCGAATCTCAGCAATGAGTTCGGATTCCAGTAACAAGAAATGGTAACAAGAAATAGTGACCACCTTGCCTGACGTGGCCGGAGTCTTTTTGCAGACCGTAGGTACTCCAGGTTCTTGTGGTCCATGAGGATCAAAATTGGATGTCTGGCGGCTTTCACTAGATAACGCCATTCCTCCAGGGCAAGTTTGATAGCAAGAAGTTCTCGGTCACAAACATCGTAGTTTTGTTCTGCTGAAGACAGTTTTCTGGAAAAGAAGGCTACGGGATGGAGTTCTCCTTGCTCAGATTCTCGTTGAGAGTACTGCCCCTACAGCATTGACGGAGGCATCTACTTCAAGTACAAAAGGGAGCTCAGGGTCGGCATGTCTCAAGATAGGGGCAGAAGTGAAACGCTCCTTGAGATGAGAGAAGGTGGTTCAGCAGCTTTAGACCAGACAAATGGAGTATTCTTACGAGTAAGATCAGTGATTGGGCAAACTATCCATGAGAAATCTTTAATAAAACGTCTGTAAAAGTTGGCGAAGCCAATGAAACGCTGCACTTCCTTTCGATTCACGGGTTGTGGCCAGTCCAAGACGGCGGCCACCTTCTCAGGATCCATCACAATGCCGGTACTGGTGATAAGTAACCCCAAGAACTGAATTGAAGGTTGTTCAAACTGACATTTCTCCAGTTTTACGTATAATTGATGCTCTCGAAGACGCAGAAGGACACGACGGACATGTTCCCGATGTTCCCAAGAGGGAGGAAGAGAAGATTAATATATCGTCCAGGTAGATGATGACGAAAATATCAAGATAATCCCTGACACGTCATTTACAAAGTGCTGGAATGTTGCAGGGGCATTACAGAGTCCGAACGGCATGACCAGGTATTCAAAGTGGCCATAACGTGTGCGGAAGGCCGTCTTCCATTCATCACCCTGACGAATCCGGATTAAGTTGTATGCTCCCCTCAAGTCTAACTTAGTAAAGATCCGAGCGGATCCCAAACGCTGAAAGAGTTCAGAAATCAGGGGCAATGGGTGTCGGTTCTTGACTGTAACCTGATTGAGGGCCCGTTAATCTATACAAGGTTACAGAGTCCCATCCTTTTTCTCCACAAAGAATATCCCTGCTCCTGCAGGTGAAGTGGAATGTCTAATAAAACCCTTAGCCAGGTTTTCATCAATATATTCGCGGAGAGTTTGTAACTCTGCTTCAGACAACGGATAAATACGCCCAAAAGGAATGGCCGATCCTGGAAGAAGGTCTATCGGACAGTCATAAGAGCAATGAGGAGGTAGCCGGTCTGCCCCTTTCTTGTCAAAAACATCTTGAAACTCTCGATAAGGCACAGGAAGAGAATCTGGTGGATTGAGGGTTACTAAAGAGAGGTTACACTCCTTCTGTCTGCAAAATTGGTTACAATAGGGAGAAAATAAAGAAACTGAACCGGAAGCCCAATCAATAATGGGGTTATGTATTGTGAGCCATGGAAAACCCAGGATAACAGGGTACAAAGGAGAATGCATTAAATCAAAATGTATTAATTCAGAGTGTCCGTCTGGGGTAGAGCAGCAGAGAGATTTCGTTCTGC
This sequence comes from Gastrophryne carolinensis, assembly GCA_027917425.1. NCBI lineage: Eukaryota > Metazoa > Chordata > Amphibia > Anura > Microhylidae > Gastrophryne > Gastrophryne carolinensis. The sequence goes on along the minus strand of CM051235.1, from coordinate 336,529,892 downwards.
GGGACACAGGTCCAGACTTAACATTGGTTCCATCGGCCAAAGTGAGAAGCAGAGGAGTAGGGCGAACTTCAAATGGAATATTATGCATCTTAGCAAACTCTAAGTCCATGAAACAACTGCAGGCACCCGAATCAATCATGGCACTAGTTTCAATCCTTCTTCCAGGAAGCTGTAAAGTAAAATGCACAGAGATGTGAGAGCCGGGCAAAGGATGTGGGGTTCCCTTAACTAGGGGTGTAGATTTCTTTATACCTGCTGGTCTGATGGGGCAGTTTTCCCGAAAATGTCCAGGGTTACCACAGTACATGCAAAGGTTAAGCTGCCTCCGGCGCAGTCTCTCCTCCTGGGACAAGGCAGCCCGAATGGTTCCCAATTGCATAGGCTCGGCGCCCCCCGAATCCGACAACGAAGAGTCTGGTGCTACAGACAAGGACCAAGGAGCAAACCATTGAGCAGAGGCTGCGCGCTCTCCACGGCGTTCCCGCAGCCGGCGATCCACCTGAATGGCCGCAAGGATGGGTTCATTCAGGGTTTCAGGAGTATCAAAGTGGGCCAGTTCATCCTTAATCTGTTCAGAGAGCCCCAAGCGGAACTGATGTTTTAAAGCTGGCTCATTCCACTGAGTGTCAGAACTCCAGCAATGGAAATCAGCAACATAGTCCTCAACGGGGCGGCGACCCTGACGCAACTTGTGCAACGCTGCCTTTGCAGATGCAACATGGCCTGGATCATCATAGATGGCGGCCATAGCAGAGAAGAAAAGATCAACAGAGGCCAAACAGGGATGGTTATGCTCCAGAAGACGATGGGCCCATGTTTGGGGAGGCCTTTGCAGAAGGGAAATAATGACTCTGACCCGGACTTCCTCAGCAGCATAGGTTCGTGGTTGCAGGGAAAATAATAGCAGACAACTGTTCCGGAAAGCACGAAACTTCTGGCGATTTCCTGAGAAAAATTCCGGGAGCGGAACACGGGGTTCAGGGGTACTCAGAGAAGCTGTCCCCTGTGCGGTGGAGGAAACTTCAGCAGCAGATGATACAGGGGGCACAGCTCGGGGAGGAGAGTCGGAAATAGGTGTCATCTGTCCCTGTATCTGGTTCAGCCGGCCCATGAGCTGAGCAAAGCCACCCTGTAAGTCCTGGACGGCTTCAGCCAGAACAGAGATTTGTTGCACCAAAACATCAAAAGGACGAGGTTCCCCACCGGAGCTCATATTATGGCTGTGTTATACTGTCACGCCTCCTGGCTATAACCATGGGAAGAGCTGAGCTGAGCTCCAGGTGTGGGGCGAAGTGAAGAAAAATAATCCCAAGAGCAAATAAAAAGTCTGGGCACAGTTCAAGGATGAATCCGAGGTCAGAAGCTGGCAGAAAACAAGCAAGGTCCACTGAGAAATTTGCGTCAAAACAAGTGTAAATCCAGGTATTCCGATCAGATATTCAGGAGTCAGGGAAACAGAGTCCAGGAAGTAAGCTGATAACACAGCAATGGCTGCAGGCCAGCAGTCTTCTTAAATAGGGCTATCAATTAGAACAGGGAGGGATGAGTCAGAGTCTGGGTGAGGTCACTTCCTGTCCATTCAGACTCAGGAGACCAGGAAGTGAAATCAAGCCTAAGAGCTTACACTCTAGGCTTTTGTGTACTTCCAATGGGCTGAACACTAGGTGTCGCTGTGGAGCATGCGACAGGTGAACAGCCTGCTCTGCAACAAACACCCAGGTGAGCATGTCTGCTGCTGCATGCACACAGTGGCCTAGCACGCATTCGATGCTTTAAAGGGCAAGGTAAGCGAGGAGACTGACACCCTGATGATGTGTCTAGTGAGGAATTTAACGCACTCTCTCGTTGTGAGGCTTTTGTGACTTATGTCCTCTCTGCCTTGGATGATACCATTAGAATGTGTGGCAGAACCGCTGCCCTTGTGGTGGCTATACGCCGCTTGGTTTGGCTGCGCCAGTGGGCTGCTGATGAAACTGCCTAGAAGGCTCTCCCTTCAAAGGACTACGCCTGTTTGGGGAATGCCTGGACCTTCTTGCTAAGGGAGGCAGGTTACCCCAGTGCAGGCGGCAGTCTCGGCCCTTTCGGGGACAGGGCTCCTTTTCTTTCCCCTACCGTGGTGCCAGACAGGGGAGGGGGGTCTCCCTTACAGGGGCCCGAGGAGATTTCTGGGGTAGAGGACGTGGTCGCTCTGGCTCCTCCTGGGGCTCTAAGCTTAAGTCTTCTCCTAAGCCCCCTCAGGCATGAAGGGGCACCCTCACCCATCCGGGTGGGGGGACGGCTTCAGCACTTTGCTCACGTCTGGAGGCTTCATGTCTCAGACTGGTGGATTCAGGAGGTAGTGTCCTCCGGTTACAAGATTACAAGAGTTTGCAGCCTGGCCGCCCCCAAGATTCATCAGATCACAGATTTCTTAGGACCCTGTCTCAGCTCAGGCTCTAGTTCTGGCAGTGCAAAGCCTTCTGGAGCTGGGGGTCATCTGTCAGGTCCCCTTATGAGAAAGGGGCAAGGGCTTCTATTCCAACCTTTTCACCGTACCCAAAAGAGATGGGTCGGTCAGGCCCATCCTGGACTTGAAGATCCACAACAAAAAAGGTAGGTGGGCAGTTAGGAGAGATAGCAGAGGTAGGTGGTCAGGTGGTGGGGGAGGTAGCAGGGGTAGGTGGGCAGTTAGGTAGGAGCAATAGCAGAGGTAGATGGGCAGTCAGGTGGGGGGGATAGCAAAGATAGGTGGGCAGTCAGGAAAGATAGGGCAGGTAGGTAGCAGAGGTGGATAGGGGAGATAACAGCGGTAGGTGGGCAGTTAGGTGGGGGAGATAGCAAAGATGTATGCAGCTGAGAAGGTGGATAGTTAGGTGATGGTGTATGTAGGTGACCTGGCAAGTATTGTAGGTGGGTGGGGCAGTAAAGTTAGTTGGGAAGTTGTCGGGCAGTTGGAGGTCAGTGTAGATTAGCAGTTGGGTCTGGGGCCCCCTTACCTCGCTACAATCAAGGCTTCAGCCATGTAGATAGCTAAGAAAGGTGGATGGTTAGGTGAGGGGGTTTGCACAATGAAGAGATGGTGTAGGTGGGTGGGGCAGTAAAGTTAGTTGGGGAGTTGTTGGGAAGCCGGGGGTCAGTGTCGAGTAGCAGTTGGGTCTGGCGGCACACTTACCTCCCTACAATCTGTTTAGCCGCATGGCACCTCCATGCACCCGTCGCCTCCACCAACATGGAAGCTGTGCAGCGCTCAGCTGGTTCCCCGCCCACACTTCATCTTCAGCCTACCTCTCCCGAATGGCCAGCCAGTAGCCGAAGCAGCCAATCACAGTACGCCTCAAATCACACGCAGATGCCACCCCAAGTTCTCTGCAGCTACTGCACAGTGTGTATATAGTGCCGCTTGCATCTCCTGCATGTCCCGCCGGCCACGAACAGCACCAAGCAGCTTATAGCATTGTGGGACACATTAGAGTGACATAAAACTCCAAATGGAATGTTTTTAGGTGCTCTGGGTCAGTGAGCACACAAGGGACAAAATTGACCAATGGAAGTGTAACAGGTATTACCAGATAGTTTAACAAATAGAAATGGGCTGGGGAAATGTTGGGGCAGTCAAAATGATCACATAACATTTAATTAAGATATAAGCACTAGTAAGGGGGCAAGGAAAGGGGTATTATTATAGTAGTGAATCTAACCGTGCATACCTAAAAGAGAGAAAAGCAGCAGGATTTGCATGGACAGGAAAGGGTAAATTGTTGCAGATGGGACTGATGAATGCATACCAAACAGAGAGAGACAGCAGGATTTGCACAGGAAGGATTATTAGGGCCCAAGAGATCAGTATTAGGCCCTGCCTATACAAACTCCTGAGAAGGGCCCATCACAGGAGACCAGCAGGAGAGTGGGGATTGTCATCTCTACCCCGAAGCTCTTTGGCTAGATCCTACATCTTCTTTGCTTTCTTACCACAACAAAGACTCTCTTTTTTTGGAGATAGGCCCTGGGTACCAGGGATACCAGGTTGTTCCTACAGCACATGTTTAGTAAATGCCTCAATTGATAAAAAACAACTCTAGTGTAATACATGAGAGTCTTATACCTAGTGGTGGCAGCAATAGAGGCTATTTGTCCTTTTCCACTACTGCTCACCCTCCACCTAACTTTGCATATTGAATGTGAAAGTGGCAGGCTGTAATCACAAACAAAAACCTGTCATGCATTAAATCATATCCGATCTTATCAGTAGTGAGTTTATTTAAAGCAGACCTAGCTTGTAGCTCCAACCCTGTGTTACACTGGCAGGGCATCCCAAATCAGGATGCTCCATGAGTGGGATTGTAAGTGGTCTGTCCAAAACAGCCTATCCATATGCCCTCCCCCAATGGACTGGTCCCATCTACCTCTTCGATATCACTGCCCTGTTTTTTACCTCCCTATTTCTCACTTTCCTAACTCCTGCTACCCCCCCCCCCCCCCCACCAGTGCTCCTGTTTGGCTACCTGCTCCTGTCCCTCCATTACAAATACTTGTCATGCTAGCCTTCAATGTTCTCCCCTCATAATCAAGTATGCTTTATTGAACTATTACAACCCTAGAATGCAATTTCATGGTCTTTATTAGGGGATATGACACATGCCTCATCAGTTGAGGAGATGACATTTAGGGGTCCTCAGTAATCCTAAACCATAGCATCGTGGCTTTTTTTTAAAGCCTTAAAATATTAGCTCTTTAACCTTGACTAGTTACATAGTCAACAGTTTTTAACCCTATTACATTTCTGCTCATGTTGACACGATTATGGTGTGGTCATGCTGACCTAGAAAGCGAATTCTATTTACCCACAGCTTTATCTCCCTGTGGCTGTTTGAACATGGTGATGACACTAAAGCTGATGTCACTGTGACCCAATGGATTTTTATATTAGATTTATTAACATTTTTAACAAGCTAGGTCTGTTGATTGCTGTTTAGACCTTATTTGAACTTGAAAATATTTGAAATAATTTGCACAAATACATTTGAAATTGTCAGGTGTATTTGATGATTTTTTTCTATCTCACTACTTTCTTTAAACAAAGTCTCACAACCCACCTAAACAATCCAAAGACCCATAAGTATTACAAACAGCCCTAAAATGTGAAGGTAAATGCAAAATGTTTTCCAACATATAACAGAAGAACCACTTGATATTATCTCAGCAGTACTTCAGCAAGAATACCAATTAACCTGCAGAAGGGTTAGTTTTAAAGTTTTTCAAAGGTTTATATTGCATTATATCCCATTATAAACCTTTACATTTGCAGGCGTATATATGCAGATTTTATTACAGCTGGACCAACCACCTGCATGAATGCATGGCTTGCCGAACAAGAAACCTTGATTTGGGATGCCCTGCTATGTGAGCCCTCCCGCGATCGCTCCACATTTTGCTCACCTTTTCCAGGGATCCCACTCTGTGCAGCTGCATTTCCAGCCTCCCTATAGCTGATGTGCGCACTGGCATCCAGCCACTCAGACAGGCTGTGCACAGGAACGTGCCGCACCCCGCAGGGAGACCCGAATATGTGGCCGTTCCCATATGCCAGATTCTGTGTCTAAACAGGGCCGCATGTCCTGCATTAATACTGAATGGGAGCCCACACATGCGATGCGAGACTGGGGAAAGCTGAGTTTTTGGGGCAAACTCTGGGGTTTCATCCACTGTAAGGGGTGAGAGTACACACAAACACACACACACACACACACACACACACACACACACACACGCTCTGAACAAGGAGAAGTGTGTAGACAAGGCTATGGCATATGTATATATCTCTGAGAATACGTGAGAATTTGGGTCACGCTAAAGATTTGGTGAAGCACATTTACCTATGGGTGTGCTTTTGGTGTGAACTGAAGCTTACATCTAAGTAAGCTTTTTACCTTAAAGTGGACCAACACCCAGGATTTTCACTATCCTGGGTGTTGGTCCACTTCTGCGGGGCACCCCGATCGGGGTGAAACCCCCCAGAAAGCCCAAAAAAACTTACCTCACCGCCGACGGACAAGCTGAGGCCGCCGCCGCTGCCTCTCGCGCGTCCCACTTACAGGGAGCGCGCCCGTGCCGGCCATTCACAAACGGCCGGCGCGCGTGCACGCCCTGCTAGAGGGTGGGTGTTGGTCCACTTTAAACACACTAAAACATTTCTGAAAAAGAAAAGTTCACATTTTTCCACGAAAAAAGCTGAGGTACATAATTTCTCCAATAGTGTAAGAATATATTTTTTAAGTTTGTAAAAAAGCAGCACTCTCATGGTCTATGATATATTAGAAAATGCCAAATCATTCTGCATAGCCCATATGGTGCTGTTGTTTCCAAATGGCCAGCCCTTGGCCCTGCAAGTTCACCAGCCCCCTTGCCCTTCAGTATGGGTCTGATGCTCTACCAGGGGTGCTGGGGTACCAGGCTCTTCCACACCCCCAGTGCGATTAATCAGGTGGCATACAACATGTCAACAACATTTACATGTAGCACTATCGCGAAAAATGGCCCAGTGATAAAAATCCATATAAATATGCTGGATGGTGGGGAGGGGTCACTTATACACCCGGCATCAAGAAATATCCAGCCGGGGGGCGTGGCCGGATACGGAAGGGTGAAGACGCTCTTGTTCTGAGCTCCCTCCAGACGACGAGATTTCTGGCTGTTTCGAGGTTAGAACCCACCCAGACACTTTTTGTGTGGAGATGGCGAAGAAGAGGAAAGGGGTGAAAACTATTCCCCCCCAAAAACCAAAAAAATAAGCGCTTACATGGCCACGGAGCGTCCCAGGGGAGTCAGAGTTGAGGCGTTCAAGCTGGCAGCGGTCCGTGGGGACGGTGCCTTGTCAGGCAGCATGGAGTCGGGAGAGGGACAGCGGCTGATGGCGGAGGCTGCTGTTTCGTGTCGGGAGATCGCTGGGAGTGCGGCCCGAGGGGAAGAGCTGGGAGTCGCCTGCGAGCCTGCGCTTGCCGGAGGTGAGAAGACAGGGCGGCGGCAGGAGGAGGCTTCACATCCCGCGGAGGAGAGAGGCGTCGAGGCACATGCTGCGGCCAGTAAGGCCGAAGAGATGAAGTGCTCCCGGAGAGAGGAGGGGAGCGGGCCGTCCAGCGGTGGATGGCCGAATGACGGTGCATCAGCAGAAGGGGCCGGGAGGAGCCGGGCAACGCCGTCGGCTGATGTCTCTTTGCGGAGGTGCCCTGGCTCCCCGCACCCGACGCACCTGCAAGCAAGCAGCCCGGGCAGAGGGGATGACGCGGCCATCGCAGCGGGGAGCGAGAAGGAGCTCCAGCTGTCAGGCGCGCACAGCCGAGCTCAGAGTGTGGCTCCCCTAGAGGGGGGGGAAACATACAGAGGAGAATGGGAAAGCCCTCGGGAGCCCCCCCCACACTCCAGATGGAGGGAAATATAAAGAAGGTGGGGGCAATGCTAAAAGAACCCCAGGCCACTGGGGAATACCCCAGTGCTCGGCAGCACAGGAATCCGTCCCCCAGCGTTTTGCCCGGGTCTACCATAGGATCCCTAGTTTTCTCGGACGCGTCCAGCGGCCCTGGCGGGAAGTGGCGCTCCCTTAATGAGCACCCACAGGCCAATCGGCTCCCTGACTGGCATCCAGCAAGTGGCGAGGCAAGCACCAGCAAGCACGGAACTAGGAGCCACCATCACACAGATTTGGGATGCCCCGGGCTCCATGCACTTGATCCTCTTCAGAGCTCCCTATGGACAGGCACTGAGGACCCGTCCTCCAACAACACCAGGCCCGCTCAGGCAAGGCTCACCCTGCTGGGCAGCGTAGAAACGTTCACGTTCCCCCTAGAGACCTCCGATGGGACCCTCCGGCCTGTTCGGGAACCTTCCCCGGAGCTCCCCCAGACATACGTGACGGAATGCTAGCAGACATCAGGGCAGAACTCAGAGCCCTACCTACTAAGGCGGATTTGGAATCCTTAACTTGAGAGTAGAGGGCTCCTTCAAGAAGGACATTTCAGATCTGCAGACTTCAGTGACAGGTCTGGATGCCAAAGTTTCAGGGTTGGAGCAATCGCACCTCGTGACAACACAAAGAATCGAAGCCCTAGAAAAAGGCTTAGCTGCCCAGCGATCCATCTCTCAGGCCGCGGTCCTACATTTGGATGACCTTGAGAATAGAAGTAGGCGAAATAATATCAGAATGAGAGGCCTACCTGAAGCGACGGGTCATGACCAACTCCTACATACCGTTACAGGCATCTTCAATGAGATACTCAGCCGCCCCCCAGCATGGAAATCGTGGTTGACCGCATCCACAGGTCTCTCGGCCCACGGCCGGCTGATCCGGACCGCCCACGGGATTTGATCTGTCGCCTACATTACTTCCCCGTAAAAGAGGAGATCTTGAAGAAAGCCTGAGAGAGAGAACGAATTTGCTTCGATGGAGCAACGATTCAGATATTCCCGGACGTTTCTAGAAGTTCACTTCAAATGAGACGGCTCTTAAAACCCCTCTAGCGAAAATCCTGGAATGTGGGGCTTCCTACCGCTGGGGATATCCATTTCATCTGCTGATCCGCAAGAATCAGCGGACTTACGCGTTGAGGTCCCCAGCTGATCTTACAGAGCTCTTCATTTTTCTTGACACGGCGCCAATAGCAGTGCTGGCTGGACCCATCTCCGCTCACCCCTCCGAGCCGAGGAGGGGGTGGGTTGCCACAGAGAGCTCGTCGGGTTGGAGGCGGAAACGCGACGCGTACGAGAAATACCAGAAGATCGCCTGGGGTCCCCAGGAAAACGAGACTTGATCCAACCCAGGCCGCGATGCTTTCTGGATATCCTTTACCAAGTTGATGCTTTACCAAGTTGATGCTTTACCAAGTTGATGTCTTCTTTGTTCTCTCCTGTCTTTTGCTGTTCCTTACGAAAAGTTGCATGCATTTTTCGCTGTCGGCTAGTAAACTCTCTATACAATGGTGCCTCTGGTGGCGGTCTTGGCGGCCTCACACCCGATCCTAGTGGATAGGGGAGTAGCCGGACGGTACCAGACGGACCTCAGCCGTATGTTTTTGTATTGAAGAATGAGGGTGGGTAGCTCCTCGGGCCACAATCTCCCGAGATGGCCATTCAGGTTTGTGGGGTGTGTTGCCTATCCTCGGGGTCGGATGGGGGGGGCCTCTTGCCCTTCGAGTCCGCTTCGCTTCCACTGTAGGACTGAACCCCCCCGCCTACCCTGTGGGACGGGGTGAGGTTCACAACTGGGAAACAAAACACATTTCCCGTTTAGGTTTTTGTTTCATTCATTGGCATCCTCCAGTGGTGCAGGTATTGCTTTACTGTTGGCTGTTGTATCCTTTGTTGTCCTTTTCAGCCCATTTCCATTTTTTTCGTCTATTGTCTGTAGTTGTCTGACACTCCCCTCTTTCCCTGTGTTTTCATCCCTCCCCCATCCCTTCGCGACTTTGATACTCATTTGACACACCATATTTGGTTGCACTAGGCCTCTCCCCCAGAGGACGTGGGTGGTGAGCGCCGGGTTGATCCATAATGTCCAGGGTTAAGTGTGCATCCCTTAATGTCAAGGGGCTGAATTCCCCCTTTAAGAGATCCGTTATCTTAAGGGAATTGGGGCGCCTACATGCTCAGATCGCCTTTTTGCAGGAGACCCACTTGAAGGAGGGGAGGCCCCACAAGCTCACCAACCGCTCCTTCAAAATTCAGTACCTCTGCCCTTCCCCCGACTCTAAATCCAGAGGAGTGGCCATCCTTCTTTCGGGGTCCCTGCCGTGGAACAACTTGGAGACACTTCAGGACCCTGAGGGAAGGTTCCTGTTTGTTAAGGGCACTCTCTTCTCCCTAAAGGTGACGTTGGCGACGTGCTACTGTCCTAATGCCAACCAATACAAATTTCTACGCTCCTTGGTGGGGAAGTTAGCAACATTTACGGAGGGGGTTCTCCTGCTGGGCGGAGATTTTAACACGGTCCTGGACCCCGTTGCTGATACCTCCCAGGGGGCGTCCCACTCCTCCATCACATCAACGAAAAAACTCAAAACCCTCCTATTTAAAAACCAGCTGATGGATGCGTGGAGGACCCTTAACCCGAAGGGGAAGGACTATACGTTCTTCTCCGCAGCCCACAATTCATACTCTCATATTGATTGGTTTTTTGCACCTCATAGTCAGTATGGATATCGGTCAAATCACCGTCTCTGACCACGCTCCGGTTTCCCTGGCCATCTCCATCCCGGAACACTGCTCCCCTTAGAGCTCTCTGCTGCAAGACCCGGGTGTAAAGGCAGATATTAAAAAGGCCATTACGGAAATCTTTGTGACGAACAATACTGAGGGGATCTCGCGAATGTCTCTGTGGGAAGCTCATAGGTGCGTGATCAGGGGGCTCCTGCTCCAGCATGGGGCCCGCCTTAAAAAGAAAAGGAATAAACAAATTGACCTTCTTACCAAAGAGATATTCAAAATCAAAACTCAGCACAAACAGACCCAAGATCGGGCTTTGGCAGCCAAGTTGGTGAGCTTGCAGGAGTCCCTTAGAGACATTTGCTTTACAGAGGCTAAAAACTTAGCGGTCAGATGCCGGAGGTTCTTTTATGAATACAGCAATAAATGCGGCAAAGCCCTGGCGAGGGCCTTAAATGTGCAGTGCTGCAGAGACTATATTCCCCTCGTTCATGATCCGGCGGGTAATAGGGTACACTTGACGGCGGATATTGCTAAAACGTTCAGACGGTATTATGAGAAACTCTATAATTTGCCACGAGATAAGCCGTCCACCTATCTGAACGACTATTCGGGAGTCCGGACTTCCGCAACTTAAACAAGAAGTGGTGGAGGCCCTGGAGGGACAGATTGAGCTGGATGAATTTCTAAGGACCATCAACAATACCAAGCCTTGAGGGCCCTGGGTCCTGATGGTTTTTGTTTAGACTATTATAAAGAATTTTCAGAAAATTTGGGTCCCCAATTCATTGCATCTTTCGGCTCCCTTAAAGATGGCACTCCCCCACCCAGGGACACCTTACGAGCAAACATAACGTCACCCCCAAGGTGGGAAAGGATCCTGCACAGTGTGGAAGCTACAGGCCCATCTCCCTATTGAATTGCGACGTAAAGCTGTTCAATAAAATTCTGGTTGATAGGCTGGCCCCCCGCTCATTCCTACTCTTGTTCACTGGGACCAGGTAGGCTTTGTGCCTACGAGGGAAGGTAGAGACAATACTACTAGAATGATCAACCTGATTCATCGCGCACAGCAGGGAGGTTCGGCTACGTTGCTCCTCTCGACGGACGCCGAGAAGGCCTTTGACAGGGTCAGCTGGGATTTTATCTCGGCTACCCTTAGACATGTTGGCCTGGGAGAAAAACTGACCCGATGGATATTGGCCTCCTACTCGTGCCTCTCGGAGTCTGTTGTGGTGAATGGACTGGCCTCTGAACCGTTCTCCTTAGCTAACGGCACACGCCAGGGATTCCCCGCTATCCCCCCTGCTTTTTATTCTTACGCTAGAACCCTTTTTGTGGAAAGTAAGGAAAAGCCCTCACATTTCGGGGGTCCTTTCAGGTCAAGGGGAACACAAGGTTGCGGCATATGCCGATGACCTCATATTTTTCATCATCACACCTGAAACTACACTTCCCAACCTTCTAGCAGAACTCAGAACCTTTCAAGTACTATCCAACTTCAAAATAAATCACCAAAAATCTTCGGCCCTGAATATTAACATTCCCCCCAAAAGGCTGAGGGAGATCTCAGAAAATTTCCCCTTTAAATGGGAGAGGGAGGCGGTGACATTTCTGGGGACACAAATACCAGCTCACCCCCACAAAGCATACAGTCTGAACCCCGATGCTGAGGAGAGTGGAGGAGGACCTTCAGAATTGGAACAAAGGTGCGTTCTCCTGGTTTGGCAGGGTGAACATCATAAAAATGAACATCCTACCTCGAGTGTTATACCTCTTCCAGGCCCTACCGATCGAAGTTCCCCACACCTTCATCAGGCTTTTTGTTGGGGATTTGCACCAGGTTCGTTTGGGCTGGGAGGCCGCATCGGTTAGCGGCTTCCCTTTTGGTTTTACCCAAGAGTTGTGGGGTGTTGGGCCTCCCAGACTGGAAATCCTACTATGCCGCAGCACATCTTGCTCATGTGATTGATTGGTGGTGACACACTCACTTGAAGCAGTGAACGAGTATTGAACAGGAAGCCTCTTCAACCCCCCTCGCGGGACTGCCATGGGTGCCACTGGATCGGGCCTCTGCACTGAACAAACACCCCACGATAGAGCCAACACGGAGAGTGGCGAGTAAAGCGTTCCAGAATCTGGGTATTTCCCCGCCCCTTTCGCCCATGACCCCAATAATAGGCCACCCGGATTTCCCAGCTGGCTCAGATAGTGCGTTCTGGACGTGGACGAGGCGGAATCGGTTTAGGATTCTGCACCTACGAGATAGGTCGGGATGGCTGCGGGTGGAGGGGTTGGCGGCAAGGGACAGCTTCTGGCTATTCCTTCAGCTAAGACACTTTCAGAAGTCTATAAGCCGGGCGACCGAGACCTCCAGACCCCTGACCCCTTTTGAACAAGCTTGTACAGGGAGCGACCACTTCAGAGGGGCACTGGCCTTTGCATACTCCCTAGTGATCAGCCCCCCAGGATCCTTCACGCCTTCATTTGTGGAGAGGGGGGAGAGGGATTTAAACAGAAACTTCACCGAGGAGCAAAAACAGGCAATGCTGCAGTTGGCTCACAAGTCCTCCATATCGTGTAGGTATCAAGAAGCTTCCTACAAGATCTTGACTCGCTGGTATCTGGTACCTACCAGACTGTCAAGAATATTCCCCCCCTCCTCTCCCCTGTGTTGGAGATGTTCTCGAGCTAGGGGCACAATGTTACACATATTTTGGGAGTGTGAGGGGCTCTCAAGGTTCTGGGGCAAATAGTGCAGGCCCTGACGGACCTGGGGGAAGATCCGGCAAACTACCTCCTCAATCTTGCCCCTACCTCAATCCGGAGACGAGGCAAGTCTTTGCTCGTTCCGCTCTTGAACGCCGCCAGGACATGCATCCCGGGCCTGCTGGAAATCTCCAGAGCCCCCAACTACGGCGTTGTGGCTGGCCAGAGTCAGAGATATTGGCAGGATGGAGGAGCATACGGCCTCATTACAGGGTACTTTTGAAAAACATAGACATACCTGGATGGAGTGGGACCGTTTCACCTTTTCAGCGGAATATCTGGAATATTTGAAGGTGTGAAAGACGATAAAAGCAGAAAGGAGCCTCCCCCCCTGGCACCCAACCCCTCCCTTTCCCCTCCACCCCCTCCCCATCTCCCCATATTCCTGATCCCCTCCTATGTTGTGATCGTGCGTTTTTGTCTGTTTCCCCTCTCCCCAGCGTTTTCCTTTTTTCCTTTCTTTTGTTTTATGGTGTTATGTTCCGTTTGTTAAAGGCTAGCAGTAGCCAGGTCTTATTTAATAAAAAAAAAAAAAGAAAGAGTAGGCATGGAATGCAGGCTTCAGATGCATTTTTATTTTAGCGTTATTTCTCTTTTCTTCTCATCTCATGGCACGCAAGTTTGGATCAGCAGGGCGCAGCACTGTTTATTGGACACCATGGGGAGCAGGTTTAGGGGAGAACAAGAGGTTTAGGGTGCGGATCCTCCATTTTCGGCTTCTGCAATATGCCCTTTTTGGACTTTCTTTAAGGAGGGGATCGCCTAGGTCCTGTTTCCAAACTTTGCCCCCCTGGGCTTCTAGAGATCGTGCCCGCCTGTTGTGTTTCTTAATATGCACTGAATACTGTATGCACTTTGTTTGGTGCCTTGAACATGGTCTGTAACATGCTTTACTCTACTCTACTCTACTTTAAAACTACAATTTAAAATAAAAAAGAAATATCCAGCCAGGCTTGTTTTTTCTTTCTTTTAATGGAAGGAAAAGGACATCCAGGGTGACAGGCTCTGTCACCCCTGATAGACTAAACCTGTCACCCCTGGATTGTATTCCTACCATGAGAGAATAAACCACAAGCTAGGCAGGAGTTAGATTCAGCTCGGGAGTATAAGTGAACCTTCCTCTCATTAGCTAATGTGTTTATATGGATTTTTAATATTACACAGTTTGGCGATAGTGCTCCTTTAAGCACTTTAAATAACTAACATCCCTGGTTGCTGGCACTACTTGGTATAATTCAGCTGGGCTGTGGTAAAGTTTCAAGTGGAGGAAGGCAGTTGGCTCTCATATCTTCTGTGGCTACAAAGGTCATACTGCAAAACAGGATGACCCTGAACCCCCTCCCATCAGAAACGCTTTACTTTCTTTTTAGAATCTCTGGAAACTTGCCAAATTGCACTAAACAAGTGGGGCACAAAAAAGACACCACAACTATGTGTTTTTAATGCTTCTTTTATAGAATTGATATGGCACACGTATATAATAATGTCTGACTTTGTGGCACTTCTAACTGAATTGCTGGATCGCTAGTCATCTTGTATGGAGGAGGCGTCCTCAACCCTCCGCTGCAGACCAAGATCTACACAAAGACAGACGTGAGTCCTGTACACCCAGAACACTGCTGCTATGGCCCCTACTGATGTCAGAGCTCACTTCTCTCTCTTCTCTAAGAGATCTTGGTGTACACTTTGCAGATCAATGCTTTCATAAAACATACATTTGCCTACATAAGAAAAAAATAGATCAGCTCAGTACCTTGAGGATGGCATTTTTGGCACACAAAAATATAAACTTTCAAAAATGCCCAATTAATGTTTCCTTGGTGACTAGAACATCCCATTGTTTTTCTGCCAAAAAGACACAGAACTGTGGTATTCTCCATTTTACATTCTTTTGTCGTGCATCTATTGGGCTGTCTTGATCTATTACTTAGTACATCTCTTTATTAGTAAATTGTATATTTTTTATTACTGTTTGAGTATTAATGCCGACACCCCAGGAAAAGTTCTAAACCTTGGTCAAAGGCCATGTAAGTTGCCAGGGCCAGTTGCCAGGGCCAGGGGCTCTCTGTTTGGCTTTTTGACCATGGGCTTACTATGCCTGGTGCACCAGTCTGGTAATCTGGAGGAAGAGCCATGATTCTTCTTACACTAGTTACAAAATAAATAAATACAGCTAACTCCTGTATATCTGTAGGGATAAATCTAGGCAACTGCAATAACGTTTTTTTTCCCAGCCGAATTTCCTAATAGTGGGATGAATAACAAAACATGTGAAGCAAAATAAAACAGCAAGGCATAGTTGCCTTGATCTATTACCAAATGCATATCTAGTATTACATGGATGAATGTGATCCGTCATAACAAAGTAATTAGTTGCACAAGTGCATTTAAACATAGTTGTCACACATTCACAGACTCTCTGATGCTAAGAAGTCTTTACCCCAAATGGTGCATTTGTTTCCCTATTTTTCACCCGCATTTTTGAGCCTATTCGACTGGATGAAATTAATTAGTCAGCTTTGTTGAATCACTCGAAGTCACTTAAGTTTTCTCATGCATTCCAATTTTCCAACCAAAACAACTTTTTTCTCTGTTTATTGTATCAAGCTTATTTGTCTCAAATGTATTACTCAGTAATAGTACATGTTGTTCAATAAAAAGTATTGAACGTAAAAAAAAAAAGATTGATTGAAAGTCGCTGTTTTTATTACGGGTTGTAATAGCAAAACCATTGTTATGAACCATTTGATGAGCTTTGATTTTTATGTTGATGACCATTTTGAAGTGTATTTGCTACTTTTCTATGGCTAATATTTAATTTTTGTACCATACTAAAAAATATTTTTGTTGTATTTTATATTTTAGGCACTGTTAATACTAGTAATATCTGTTTTGTACATGATTGAAATGTCTTACTTTCACTAATATTACTAATAATATAAATAATTTTAACTTTTACTAATGATATCATTTATAATAAATTAATTTACTAATAATATTTTACTAATATTGCTGATTTAATATGATTTCTAGTGGGCGCTAGATGAGTGTCTCTTCTGAAACATTTTCAGCGCCCGCACTGCTGAGGAGGCTAGAGGCAGCCAGTGCTCAGCTTGAGCTCACTTTTGAATTTAATTGGGGACACATGAAAGACAGGACAATACAATTCTGTGAAACTCACCTGTAGAATTGTTTTTGTATCCATCCAGTCCAGGCCGTCCCGATATGTTCACGATTGGGTGTTTGCCCCTAGAAGGCGCTTGACTGCAAGATCAAAGATGTAGCTCTTCCCAGCCCACTATAAAGGCAGCTGCCCCTCTATCATTCCCCAGTGGTTAAAAAGCAGAGAGGGCAGGCCAGGAGGCCTAAGAAAAAGAAACCATGTTACCTCATAGCTTCAGCTTGTACTCTCTCTAATGCAAAAACTAGAAAAACTAGTGTCCTATGAACAAAAATGGTTGATCAACATAACAAGCATACAGGACATAATGAAGACAAGGGCGGGGTGGGATGGCCTGGACTGGATGAATACAAAAACAATTCTACAGGTGAGTTTTTACAGAATTGTATTTTTCTCTTCCATCCAGTCCAGGCCGTCCCGATATCTTCACGATTGGGACATCCAAAAGCAGTGTCCATATGGGCAGGATCCCCAGTGCGGAACAGCATGTAGTTCATTTCACTACCGCCTGAAGCACCTTTCAGCCAAAAACAGCGTCAGTTGAGGCCCTGACATCCACCTTGAAAAACTTAGTAAAAGTATGAACTGAAGACCAAGTGGCGGCCTTACAAACTTGTTCCACCGATGCCTGATGCTAAAAAGCCAATAACTCTGGTAGAATGAGCTGTGATCCGAAAAGGTCCTTCCCCCTGGCAGAATATGCTTGCACCACCGTCTGTCTGATCCACCTACTGAGAGTGGACTTGGCTGGTGGCAATCCTTTCCTAGAACCCTCTGTTAGGACAAAAAGCAAATTCGATTTCCTGAAGGATTCAGTCGCAGCCAGGTAATACCTTTTGGCTCTGACCACATCCAAAGCATGGAGAGTCCGTTCCTTGGAATTAGCCGGTGCTGGACACAAGGAAGGTAAGACAACCTCTTCATTAAGGTGAAAGGGAGAAACGACCTTAGGCAAAAAATCAGGTTTAAAATGAAAAACCACCTTATCCCTGTGCAACTCAAAATAGGGTGGCTTCATACATAGCGCGGCCAGCTCTGATACACGACGTACCGAGGTGATCGCCACCAGAAAAACCACTTTGAGAGTCAACATAGATAAAGCAGCATCGCTCAATGGCTCGAAGGGAGGACCCTGGAGAGCAGACAGCACTAGTTTCAAGTCCAACACGGTAATACTGACTTACGCAGTGGCCGGACATGGGTAACTCCCTAGAAAAAAGTCTTGATCAACCTATGGTTGGCAATGGATCTCTGGAAAAAAATGGCTAAAGCCGAGACCTGACCCTTGAGGGTGCTCAGCTGGAGACCCAAGTCTAAACCATGTTGTAAAAACTCCAGAATCCTAGAAATAGAAAATTTCCGGCAAGGAAGGCTCTTGGCCTCGCACCAAGCGTTATAGGCCCGCCAAACTCTGTAGTATATCATGGAAGAAGATTTCTTCCATGCCTGAATCATTGTATAAACAACCGTGGCCGATAACCCCTTCTCCGTCAGGATTGAGGTTTCAATAGCCAGGCCGTCAAAGCCAGCATCCGTAAATTGGGGTGAGAAGACCTGGGTCGTTGGGCATGATGTAGTGATCTATTGACATTTGAGCTATGTCTGCAAACCAACTCCTTCTTGGCCAGCGAGGAGCCACCAGGATGACTGGTACCCCTTCCTGGGCTATCTTGCGCAGCACTCTGCCCAGGAGCGGAAACGGAGGGAATGCATACAGAAAATGTAACTCCGTCCAAGGAATCGCCAGAGCGTCTGTTGCAATGGCCAGAGGATCTCTTGAGAGGGAGACAAACCTTGGAAGCTTGTGATTGACGCAAACAGATCCACGTCCGGCTGACCCCAGCCGAGACACAGAGCCTGAAAGGTCTCGCTGCTGAGGGACCATTCCCCCAGGCGCAAGGAACTCCTCCTCAGGGAGTCTGCCTCCTGGTTTTCCACCCCGGGGAGGTAGACCGCCGAGATGCAGGGAACATTCTCCTCTGCCCAAGTCAGAATCTGGGTTACCTCCTTGAGGGATCTCTTGCTCTGAGTCCCGCTCTGGTGGTTGATGTAGGCCACAGCAGTCTGATTGCCAAAGCGAACCTGGATCGCACAGCCTCTTAAATGGGGAGTCAAGCGTAGAAGAACCAACCAGATTGCTCTTAGCTCCAAGAGATTTATGGGTAAATGGTTCTCCTGCGGACCCCACTGACCCTGGATCTTATGGGTCTGCCAAACGCCTCCCCAGCCTGTCAGACTGGCATCCGTGGTAACTATCTCCCAATGGGGAGTCAGAAAGGACTTGCCCACCAACAGGTTCCGGGAGTCCAACCACCACAAGAGGGACTGCCTGGCCCGGGGGGACAGCGAAAAGCCCTGTTCCAGAGATTCCTGCGTCCGATTCCAGCCGGTCAACAGGTTCAATTGTAGAGGTCTCATGTGAAATTGGGCGACGTGTACTGCCTCAAAGCATGACACCATTAGGCCCAACAATCTCATCCCCAGATGTACCGACGGCTGCTGACAAGACAGCAAGGCCTGCACTTGCATCTGGAGACCCAAAACCTTCTGCTGTGGCAGAAAAACCTTGACCTGAGCGATGTCTATCGTCACTCTCTCACTGTTGAAGAAGTGATAAATGACTTGGGGTAATTGATTACCCAACCGAAGGCCTCCAGGGTTGACAGCACCGTCCGAGTATCGCTCTCGGCCTCATGAAGGGACCGGGATGGAATCAGCAAATCGTCCAGATAGGGTAACATACGAATACCCTGACTCCTCAGGATAGCCATGATGCCCGCCAGCACCTTGGTGAACACACGGGGGGCTGAGAATATCCCAAATGGGAGTGCTACAAACTGGTATTGTTGATCCTCCAGCGCAAACCTCAGGAACTTCTGATGTCCCTGGAATATCGGGATGTGCAGATACGCGTCCCTGATATCCACCACGGTCATGAAGTTGCCGGGCCGAAGCGATCTCACCGCCGGCCGCAACGTTTCCATGCAGAAATGTCTGACTCTTACAAATCTGTTGAGACCCTTCAGGTCCAGGCTGTAGCGTTCCGTCCTTCTTGGGAACCGTGAACAGATTGGAGTAGAATCCCCGACCCTGTCCCCTCCCGGGGTACAGGGCAAATCACACCTATCCACAGGAGGTGTTGAACAGCTGTTCTCAATGCCTGAGCTTTTAATGGATTCCGTTATATCCTTGAACGGAGGAATTTTGCGGGTAGCCTGGCTGCCATCTTGTAACCGGAGGACACCACCTCCTGAATCCACCGATCCGAGACGTGACGCCTTCAGATCTGAGCCAACAGCAGAAGCCGCCCCCCCCCCCACCCGGATGGAGGTCCAGGCGCTCCCCAAACAGCCGGCTTCCCACAAAAGGTAGACTTATGAGGGACTTCTTGGCAGCCGCATCAGCTGACCACTGCTTCAATCACAGCGAGCAGCGTAAGACAACAAGCAAAGCCGAAATTCTGGCGCAAAGCCTGACCACATCATCCATGGCAAATCCAAAATCCAAGCAAGCCTTGCGTTCCTTATACTCCTCCGCCCGCTTGCGAGCCTTAGCTCTAGCCACAAGGTGTCTCACCTTTCTCCTGTTGGCCAGTGAAACGATTGCCGAGGCACACGCAGGGCGAAAGAGAGCACCAGCAAAGGTGAACGCATGACAGACCAGCTGATCCATGCGTTTGTCTGCAGGGTCACGTAATGAAGCATTGTCAGGTGACGGCATAACAGTGGTATCGGACAAGCCTGACACGGGAGGATCCACCTCGGGAGGGTGACACCATAACCGAACCAAATCAACAGGAAAGAGGTACCGCCTATCCAGGCCCTTAGGGACCGACGGTAACTTGTTGGGCCTTTCCCACTCCCTAAGGATCATGTTAGAAAAGACCCGTCTTTGCCTCTCAGGCCGAAATAAATCACCCTGCTTCCTCTTAGCCGCTCTGGGAGGAACAATGTGTAGGGTATCAAACACGGAAGAGAGCAAACTCTCTGTATCATCCGGGAGGCAAGAACCTCGTCCGAGGAGGAACCAGAGATGTTGTCCTTGCCAGCGGAATATTCCACCGTTGAGCGTGAATCATCTGGCAACTCACCTTCCTCCACAGAGCCCAAGCAATCAAAAAGATCATAGTCCGAGTAAATCGGCTCCAGATGCCGCTTCTTACTCATGGCTTTCTTAGGAGCTGTCAACGAGATCTGCTTCTCGAGACTAGCCAGCCTGTGCGCAAAATCAGTATGAGACCCCTTGCTGGCTCCCCCTTCACTAGGGGCTGAATGCAGCAGCGGAGGGTCCAGAGAAGCCGCTTGTAATACAGGGCTAGGGGCAGGGGTGACCGCCCGCTCATGGTCCAAAACAATGCCTCTGGCGCAAGTGGGATAAATAGTGCTGAATCCACCCAGAGGATTCCTTCTGCACAAGGGGCAAAGCCTGTCCTGCCCAAATGGGGCCCCTGGCTCACTATCCCCTGATGCCTAATATTCAATAAGGCTACTAGACGCTAACGGCCTAATCCTAATAACTGATCTCTCACATTAATAAGGGGGACCGGGAGGAACCACAACCCTCAACCTTAGCCCACGATCTAAACAAAAAAGAGAGAGAAAAGCAATTACCTTAAAAGCCCAGGTCACCTTAACATAGGAGACATATGGCAAATATGCAACAATAATCAAAAGAGGGACTCACGACACCGCAAACGACAGGAGGGATCACCGCTAGCGTCCGCAGCAAGGAAGGCCTGAGCACCTGGCTCCCCAACACAGCAGCAGCAGCGTGTCTGGTCACAACAGCGCCGGTGCCAGACCCTGCCCCCCCGTGGCGCATTAGCAGAGAAGAAACGCCGCCCCTGCATGGCGGCGGCCCCGAAGCGTGCGCTCCCCCCGTCTTTCCTCTTAGACAGAGCCGCACACGGAGGTGCGGAGGAGGCCTGCGGGGCGTGACTGCCACGAGAAGCGCGCGCCCTGGGCACACCGACAGGGGAGCGCAGGGAGGTGAGTAAGGAGGTCAGAAGCCGCTCCTTGCTGCCTGTCAGTGAGGAGCGCAATGTGAGAAGTAGCACCAAAAAATAAAGCTGTGGGCAGAGAGGGACATATATAGAAACAAACATATTAGTGGTTCCCCATCAGGCTCACCATAAGCCTGTGGCCGGCTACCTTTTAGTAATAAGGTCTGCGGCCCAGAGCATGTGCTCTGCCGAACGCCACAGACCCCGGCGTTCACCCTACCGTCACGGATCCCTGTAGCAGCCAAGGGCTGGGAGGCAGGAATGGGTCAGAAGGGATCCACGGGAATAGAGTTTCTGCAGCAGCCGACAGGCTAGGTAGCCCCGCTCTGCTGCCAATTTCTGAGAAAGAGTGACTAACGATCTTATGCAGCCAACTGCAAGATGAACAACTGGGGAATGATAGAGGGGCGGCTGCCTTTATAGGGGGCTGGAGGAGCTACATCTTTGATCTTACAGTCAAGCGCCCTCTAGGGGCGAACACCCAATCGTGAAAATATCGGGATGGTCTGGACTGGATGGAAGAGAAAATATGTTTTGCAAGGCCGAAATAGCAATTTTGCAGTGCAACACAAAAATGCATAAAATGCAAGCAAACCATTTCCTACCAGTCCAGATATCCTGTGGCACATGCACCACCCCAATTTTTTTTTAAAAAATGACAAAAGTGGCCTAAATAATTATAACCTACCCAGCCAATTGAAATGTATGGGATAAGGCCACACAGTGCAGGGTGAGCGCCTGGTCCTATCTGGCGTTGTAGGGAGCACTCAGCGACGGCATGCACTCATTCCATTGCCAGCGTTGATGATAGATGGGACACTACCTGGCACTTTTTGACTTGATAACTACACTTTTTGCACTGTTACCTGATATTCACAGCATATTTAAATGGACACTCTGACACTACCTGGCCTTAGCTTTTCTTAAACAAACCCCTTACTCTTACTGCTTTCCTGTGAAGTAGTCGGCTGTATTTTGTGCACATTCTTAATTCATTTAAGTCCAATTTGTTATAGTGTGTAGAGCCTGACATTTCTATTTTTCACTTTTTTTTATTAAATGGTCTTGCCAAAAGTGTTGCCTGTGTACCTTTGGCTAGATTTAAATTGACTGACCCTTGTTCTCTCCATTATTTTATTGACACAGCTCTCAAATACTCAGCAATGAAAATCTATCCCTTTTTTGCCAAGCCCAGTCATCTCCGCGTCCTTTCAAAATACTGATCCAAGGCAATTTGACATAATTGCTACATTTTCTTAGCTTACATTCATTTGTTTTTTTTTAACCATTTTTTACATTTGTTGATTCCTTTTAAGATCAAATAATGAGACGTTTCCGTTTTGCAGTACAAAGGAGATTTAAGCTGATTGTGCTGTTATTCCTTTCCCTTCTCTTTGTTCTACACTTTGCTCTAGATGTTTTCTCTTTTTCTACAACGTTGTCTTGTCCATGCTCATCCCAAAACCATCCCAAATCCAAAGCGCAGTTGGTCCGGAAGTTGCCCCTTGTAAGGACTTTGCAAGACTTTAGTGGCAGTAATGGATCTTCAGTGGACGGCAGTCAGATGAAAACTTCTGAAGTGAGTTCAGATGTTCAGAACAAAGCACCAAGATATCAAGGATCAAAGCTGGCATCTCTTTTCCGTCACCCACTTTATAATACTTTGATGCCAATTATCAAGGAAGAGGATAAGCTTTTCAAAGTAAATGAGGAGGAACGATTTACACTGAAGGGCAGCAGTGATAGTGATGAATGGTGAGTAACATTTAGAAGGTACAACTGCCTTTACTATTACTGGTCAATTATATGTTCAAATGTTATACTGTATATGTTTCTGTTATACAATACAATATAAGTAATATACAAAATTGTTTTACGAGAATTGCTGCCAGCCATCCTGTGCTTTGCAGAGCTTATTACAGGTTTTATAACATGTAGTCAGGACTTGCTGAAACCTGTAATGCTAAACATGGAAAAAGGCAAGTGTTAGTCTCTGATATAAATGCAAAGCAGTGTGACAACATCCTGCCTTGTTCTGCTAATGGATGTGGATGCATCTGCCAAGCATTGTAGGCGCTTGGGCCCAGTTCAGATATGCAAATAATACTGTTTACTGTTGCAATATATGAATATGTTCTGTCTTGCACGTCGGCTAATGAAAAGAAGGGGTCACTTATACACCTAAACCAAATTAAACTCCCGCCAAGCTTGTGTTTTTTTTGCTCATGGTAGGAATAAAATCCAGAGGTGACAGGTTTAGTCTATCAGGGGTGACAGAACCTGTCACCCGAGATGTCCGCTTCCATCAAAATAAAAAACAGCCTGGCTGGATATTTCTTGATGCAGGGTGTATAAGTGACCTCTCCCCCCGTCATCCAGCATATTTATATGGATTTTTATCATTGGGTCATTTTTCACGATAGTGCTCCTTTAAGAGAAGGCAACAATATTCCAGCTAAGGAACATGCACTGGGCATTTATTTTGTATCACATAGAAATCTTGTACTCAGGAGGGGAAGCTAAATTAAATAGCCAGACTGACAAGATATTTTCTTATATATTTCTCCTAATTTGGCTTATGCTAAAAGGAACCTGTAGATAAGAAATGTACTGTATATAAGTAGTTAAACCGTCCAAACTCCATAACATATATTTATATTATATATCCATTTACAGGCTATCTGCATATTTGAATCATTGTATTGGCACATGTGACCAGGGCCAGGACTGCAAAGTGAATAATTCCCCAGGGCCCCATGACCAAAGGGACCCCTGGGTTCAGTGGCAGAATCTATTCTGTTTCCCAGGATGTTAGGTGCAGTGTAAATCTCACTAATGCACATACAAAAGGTGTTCATTGTAGCAACTGTACTTACTTTGGCAGACATCTTTTTATGGGCATAAATAATCCTCTGCACTGTCTGTGTCCTCTGTAGCATCGTTCTCCCAGATTACAGGGCCACTTTGCTGCTGAGGAAAGCACGATGGAGGATGTCAGCTACTGGACACATGGGGAAGGGAGGATAATAATGACTGGGCACATGAAGAAGCATGTCAGTGTCTGGTCACAGGGTATTTACACTTAAATTTACTGAATGAGATTTTGTTGTTGGTACATTTCAGAACTGTAGATCCTGTTTGTAATTTTTCTTGGGTATACACTTTTTTTCGGAAACTGGCCCTGCATGTGACCCAACAGTAAGGCAGGATGAGCAAATGTCAGTCATTTAGTCATGCATCTTTGTTTCGCTTTAAGTTGTAAAAATGATTATACAAACAACATTATGGCAGGGACCCTGTTTTCTGCTTTGTGTTCATTGCGACTGGGCATCTGTGTGCAAGCTAACATTAGACTTGCATGGTGCTGTGCATTGAAGCAAAACCCAGTGCGTGGTGGTAAATACACTCCTCATGTGGGAGGAGCATAGAAACCAGAATAATAGCTACATAAAAGAGGGACGGAATCCATTAACTAACAGCCTCAGTGTATTCCTTCTCGTGGATCACTACTTAAAGTCATATTTCAGGCAACCCCAATTGTTATCCTATTGCAACAGGCTATGTCTGGCATAAAAACATTTTCCGTTTTTTAATTGAAGAAGAAATGGCCGAAATATCAGGGTTTACAGTTTGACCTTATGATTGAATGTGACTCTTGAAACTGTGATGCTGAATCACCATAATGGGCAGGGTCTGTAAGAGCACGAGAACTTGTATTTCCACACACTCCGAAGCACATGCACATACGTGCACTCCCAAACTTGCATGACTAATGCAAATGAAGTAGCACACAAATTTATCCCATCTGCACCTTCTTATTGCAGGACAGGCTAGAGGGGGAAGGAATGTGGTAGCATTTTCTCATTGCAGTGTAAAGGAGAGCAGAACAGATGGCTCCATTACAGCTTTTTCATGGTAAGCTCTATGCACATGCTGATCATTAGTATGGCTGCGGAATCCAAGGAGTCGGCGCTGTTCCATGTTACGTGCTCATGGTATTGAGAGAGCAAATACAAATTGGAATGACAGAAATAGGTTCATGGAGGTAAACCTCTGTGTGCATAGATGGATCATCTGATTGGAAAAATGACAGGTAGTGATCAGTGGCGGACTGGGGCTGAAAATCAGCCCTGGATTTTACCAGCCCCTGGCCGGCCCGAGACATCCTTGCTGGGGCCTCCACCATGATGCCAGGGCTATAGCATTTGGGGCTGGGATTCCTTGGCTTGTGGGTACAGGGGGCTGAGAGGGAGACTGGGGGGCAGGGATTGAATGTAGGTGTTAAAAGCAGCAGCCCGACCGGCTCCAAAGCAGTGCGGCCCACCGGGCATTGTCCCGGGTCTCCCTATGGCCAGCCTGCCCCTGTTAGTGATCCATTCTGTGCTGCAAGTAAAATTGGATTCACATCCCACAAACAGTGTCCACACAAACCATCAGATTATTGGGCTACAATGTCCAGCTACCATTCATTTCATGTTTGTTAAGAGCACAGCGTGGGTGGGATTTTTTTGTTTAGTAATGAAAAAAAAGACTATTGGTCCACTTTAATACCCAGCAATCTATTTTTAATGACTGTACCTCTAAATTTGTTTAGCTAACTGCCCTGTAGGTACTGGTTTCCTCTCTACTACCCTTCTTATGGATTCTCCAGTCATTGGGAACACCACTTGTTAAAAATGCTCAAATAGCAGTTAAAGGGGAAAGCAGCCTAAAGGTTCAATATACAGTCTTTGCAAGTATGAAAGTGTGGCTGAGCAAAGTGAGGGGTGAATTCTGTAATAAGTTATACAAGTGCATATTTGTGTTATTTGTGTTGTTTTCCTTATTGGGTTTATTTATTTGTGAGTATTGTTGGCGATTGTCTGCAAGAAATTAATATGATCCTGGATACATTTAAACGGAATGACCTGGATCAGAGTGCTGATGTGTACGCTTGTTAGGAAGTTTACTTACATAAGCAAGGTGTTAATAGTATTGCAAACATTAGTAACAAGTAGACAATATTTCACAATACACACTACTATAAATTCCATTTATCTTGGTCAAAATAAGATATCCAGAAAGACATTTGTAGTTGTAAATGTTACGTCTGATAGGTAGCGCTGGTCCCTAGTTGTGACTGTATTTACCACTCTCTGCGCGCTTCGCCCACACCAGGCTTCTTCAGGAATTAGTTTTAGGATAGACATGCAATAGATTAAAAAAAAGGTAGCAATAAATATGGTGTAAGCATCATATTATCACCAGTAGTTGTGTTAATAAAATGTTATTACCTTTAGATGAAGTGACGCTTGGAGGAGATTTAAATTTTGAAATGCCCCGGTATCTTGGCAAGTTTGCAAGAAACCAAGCTTTACAGCAAGTAGAGTGGGCAGTTAAGTAATGATGGTAGCCCTCATTGTAGCAAGTAGATTAAGGTATCTGCAGTAGTGTAGCAAGTTGCATAGGGTTCTCCTCCGTGAGGTAGCAAGCTGGCAGTAAAGCCTATAGTTTCAAAGGGAATATAGATGCAGTTGCAGTTTTCTTTAACTGCCCATTTATTGCACTGGTGCATCATGCTATCTTAAATTCTTTACTGCTTGTCAGTGGCTTCTTTGTGATATATCACAATAGGATGACCTGGGATGTGACAGTTAACTATTGCTACATCTGTGTATCAATAAGGGTATATCCAGAAGTAAATGCAACAGTAGCACGGGTAATAGATTGATCAAGCATATCTATATTATTGTGACATCAGTATGTATATAGGTTGATTCAAAGAAACATGTAACAGCTTGGATTTGGCTCACGATCATCCTATTTTTCACGTCCGCTCGTGCGTTCGTATGAACTTGCGAGTGATTCAATAAGCAAATACGTTTCTATCCTAAAAGATACGTCCGTTCGTATGATATCTCCCGAACTTGCCTCAGTCAGTTGACAATCGTAAAAATCACGTTCATGTGCTCACCTGTTGCGGCGGCAGCCTGTTTTGTCGGCGGCTTCCATCGTCCAGCTCTTCCAATTACTTGCGTTTGCCTCTGGTTTTCATTGGTTTTTGGCCTCTTAGATTCGTGCGTTCTTATGTATATAAGATCTTGCGCATGCGCACCCTCAACCAGAAACTTACCTAAACCCCTTAGCGCTTGCATCCAACTTCATTTCTCGCTCCCTCAAACTTACCTAAACCCCTTAGCGCTTGCATCCAACTTCATTTCTCGCTCCCTCAAACTTACCTAAACCCTTTAGCGCTTGCATCCAACTTCATTTCTCGCTCCCTCAAACTTACCTAAACCCCTTAGCGCTTGCATCCAACTTCATTTCTCGCTCCCTCAAACTTACCTAAACCCCTTAGCGCCTGCATCCAACTTCATTTCTCGGTCCATAAAACTTACCTAAACCCTTTAGCGCTTGCATCCAACTTCATTTCTCGCTCCCTCAAACTTACCTAAACCCCTTAGCGCTTGCATCCAACTTCATTTCTCGCTCCCTCAAACTTACCTAAACCCCTTTGCGCTTGCATCCAACTTCATTTCTCGCTCCCTCAAACTTACCTAAACCCCTTAGCGCCTGCATCCAACTTCATTTCTCGCTCCCTCAAACTTACCTAAACCCTTTAGCGCTTGCATCCAACTTCATTTCTCGCTCCCTCAAATTTACCTAAACCCCTTAGCGCCTGCATCCAACTTCATTTCTCGGTCCATAAAACGTAAGAAAATCACATAATTTACATATGTCTATATGTTTCTAAGTGTGTTGTTTCTGGTTTGTGTAATTTTTTGGGTGTGTGCATATTAGAAAAGACACATTTAGGAAGGCTTCAAATATAATTTATTTAAAATTTTTTCTTTCTTTGGTTTGGAATAAAATTCCAAATTTTTTTTTATAGTTTTTTTTTGTTTTTTAAAACCGTTTTTTTTTTTTGGCCTCGGGAAAACATATATAATTTTTTTATTTGTTTTTAACAGTAAAACTTTTTTTTTTTTTTTTGTGGGTTTTTTTGTTTAAAAAATATATATATTATTTTTTGTTAAAACAATTAAAAACTTTCTAAAATTTTAACAACTTTAAAAAAACGTGAAACAAAGGAGCCAGGACCAAGGGCACTATTCATCATCCTCTTCTTCATCTGTTGGCCCCAACGTCGCCTGTATGGCCAGCAGCTCGGCCACCAACTCCTTCATTCGTTTTTTTTTTCCCGCCAAGGTTTTGGGGATCATCCCTGTAACCAATAGAGAAAGAAACATAAATAGGAGTCCCAGACCGGTTGGTATGCTGGAAATAGATTTAGGGTTAATCAAATACATGTAAATGCATGACATATGTCCTTCTTCAAAGGGATACAGTTAATGCATTTCCCACAGGTAAGTGTTTAAACTCCTTAAACCGGACCTTCAACATTATTTAATGAAAAACAAAAACTATTCACAAATGATTCTGCCCCACCTCAAAGTTAGTTAGGCTTTTTTGGGGATTACAGCGCCGCCATCTGGACTCTGAAGCATAACACTTAATGAGGAGTGGAGAGTTGGATAAAGTACAGGGGAGTAGGTTACAGTGGTGCGTTGGGAATCCAGAGCATAGCTGGGTTGAGGGAAAGGTCATCACTCACACAATGCATGGCAGCACCTTCCTTTTTTCAATCTGTATCCCATGCTGCCTGTAAATATTGTGCATTCCATATTCCCCAATATTGGTTTTGTTCTGTCTAATAACATGCATTAGATGGGTGAAGGGTGTTTTTACATGTTTCTAATCTGTAGGTACAGTGTGATGGCTAAGTCTTTGGTTCTTAATACTAGTTTGGGTCCTCTTTAAGCTAACGAAGTGCCCACATGAAAGTGTGAACTACACTTTGGCTACGCCTTTAGTTATGTGTGTGTTATTAGCTAAGCAAACATTAATATGAATAATGGCATGGAGACTTACGGAGTTGGTGGCCGACAGATGGCTGGTTGGGGCCAACAGGCTGCCCTTGGTCCTGGCTCGGCTGTGAAGAAGTCCCTGGAGAAACATGTGACATTTGGTTAGTATTTGTAGATAGTCACTATCCCCAACATATCTGGCTCCCAGTCTGGCTGACATCACTCACCTTCGCCAGGATCTCCTTCCAGCATCTCTGCTGCCTCCTCCTCCACTATCTCACCCGCTCCTGAAGCTTCTACAAATACATAATAAAGGATAACTTAGTTTTTGGCCTGCCATGTATATCTTTGTGCCTATACATGAAGAGTGACATACCAGAGCCTTCCCCATGCGTGGCCAGGTATGACTCCACGCCCACGCGCCTTGGCCCCTCCTCTGTGGTAAGGTCCAGGGGCTGGTCTGAGGAGGCCACAGAGGAGGGGTAGGTCCGTCGCCCGGGAGATCCACCACCTTCACTCACAGATGCAGAGTCATGCAGCACTGGTCGGCCTGTACGTCTCCGGGTGCGGCGAATTCTGAAATCCATTTCCAACACTACCAAAGAAAAGTCATTATAAATAAAGGCATAACTTAGACATTTGGAACATATACCATGCAATTGCTTAGTACTTACTTGGGAAATGGATCCCAAAAAACCTCCGCACCCGGGGCATGTGCAGACGCTTCAGGTCCGACCAATGCTGCATTATCTGGGTGTGAGTGAAGGTGGTGCTGGTCACACGGTGTATCTCCGCGATGATCTCCCGGGCGATGTCCCTTTTCTCGCACACATTGGGCGCGAAGTCATACCGGCGCTGAAGCATGATCTGAAAAACATAATGGACACAGAGCTTTTACTTTTACACACAGACCCATATGTGTTGCATCACAAGTTGAGTATTTAATGTCATTAACACACACATTTCGAATGGCCGCCATTTTTGGGGAGTGCCTTAAAGAGGACGTTGACTGTGATTGACAGTCTGGTCTTATGTTATATGTATCACACACCATGTACATACAGATAATAGCCAACATCAACAATCAGGCCACCTGCATCTATGGCATGTTAGGATGTTTTAAAGATCCAAGATGTAGCCTAATGCTTAGGCTTTTGGCCCACGTGTGTGGCTTCCCGTTGTGTTTTTATGGCTTAGGAAAACAGTGTTCCGCAAACATCCGCATCAAGGTCCGAGACAGGCCAGGTTTGACAGCTCGCCCCGCTACTCCACAGGTTAATTAACTGTTGCTAAGCCGGAGCAATTGGCCGAATTAGGACATCAGCATAGACAGGTGAAAACGTGGCCAGGCTCGGCCCTTGAGGATGAAGTGTGAGGAGCCAGTGATTAAACATTAAGAGACCCCAAACTAGTTCCCCACGCATCATTTACATTTAGGCCATCATTGACTATTCTATTAAAATGCACAGGCAGCCACTTACCAGCATGAGGATCTCTTCCTGTTGACGGGTGAAGATAGTGGGCGCCATCTTTAGTCTTCTTCCAGGCAGCAGATAAGTGAAACCCCAGCGGTTTCCTGGTTCCGCACGAACGTACGTCCGTACGAGCGCGTAGTCGTGCGCATAGGCGTCAGACGCTGGGCGCATGATTTAAAGGTCCCTGCACCCAAAGCTCATTCTCTTTGAGCTTTTGGACAAAATGGCACCAAAAAAGGCAGCAGCTAAACGCGGCCAGCAAAGCCAGACCTCTGAGGGCCCAACAACCAGGTCCCAGCAACGACCGAAGAAGCTAAGGTCCCAGAAGGCCCAGAAGGCAAGTACCACCTCGGCCCCACCAAGGGACACTGGACCCTCCCTTTCCCAAAAAAGGGCCCCAAAGGCACGTGCCCCTGCGGCCAAAAAACAGGCCACAGCAGCCACCACCACCTCTGCCCCCAGAAGAGGCCGCCCAAGGGAGCCCACACCACCCATGCTTTCAAGCCGGGCACTTAGCCAACCCAGGCCCCACAGCAGTGCCCGAAGCACATCCAGCCCGCACAGAAGGGCCCGAAGCCCCTCCAGCCCGCACAGAAGGGCCCGAAGCCCCTCCAGCCCGCACAGAAGGGCCCGAAGCCCCTCCAGGGCCAGAAGCCCCTACAGGGCCCGAACCCCATCCAGGGCCAGAAGAACCCCATCGAGGGCCAGAAGCCCAGCCAGGGCCAGAAGCCCCTACAGGGCCCGAACCCCATCCAGGGCCAGAAGAACCCCATCGAGGGCCAGAAGCCCAGCCAGGGCCAGAAGCCCCTACAGGGCCCGAACCCCATCCAGGGCCAGAAGAACCCCAACCAGGGCCCGAAGCCCAGCCAGGGCCAGAAGCCCCTACAGGGCCCGAACCCCATCCAGGGCCAGAAGAACCCCAACCAGGGCCAGAAGCCCAGCCAGGGCCAGAAGCCCCTACAGGGCCCGAACCCCATCCAGGGCCAGAAGAACCCCATCCAGGGCCAGAAGCCCAGCCAGGGCCAGAAGCCCCTACAGGGCCCGAACCCCATCCAGGGCCAGAAGAACCCCATCCAGGGCCAGAAGCCCAGCCAGGGCCCGAACCCCATCCAGGGCCAGAAGCCCAGCCAGGGCCAGAAGCCCCTACAGGGCCCGAACCCCATCCAGGGCCAGAAGAACCCCATCCAGGGCCAGAAGCCCAGCCAGGGCCCGAACCCCATCCAGGGCCAGAAGAACCCCATCCAGGGCCAGAAGAACCCCATCCAGGGCCAGAAGCCCAGCCAGGGCCCGAACCCCATCCAGGGCCAGAAGCCCAGCCAGGGCCAGAAGCCCCTACAGGGCCCGAACCCCATCCAGGGCCAGAAGAACCCCATCCAGGGCCAGAAGCCCAGCCAGGGCCCGAACCCCATCCAGGGCCAGAAGAACCCCATCCAGGGCCAGAAGAACCCCATCCAGGGCCAGAAGCCCAGCCAGGGCCCGAACCCCATCCAGGGCCAGAAGCCCAGCCAGGGCCAGAAGCCCCTACAGGGCCCGAACCCCATCCAGGGCCAGAAGAACCCCATCCAGGGCCAGAAGCCCAGCCAGGGCCCGAACCCCATCCAGGGCCAGAAGCCCCCGACCTGGCACCAGCCGGGAACAGAGCCCCCGACCTGGCACCAGCCGGGAACCTAGCCCCCCAAGAGGGCCCCGAATTGCAACCATGACCACATCTACACCTGGAAGTTCGGTGGCCAGCCACGCCAGAACACCCAGTCCCTTGGCCAGTCCAGTCATTGGGAAGCCACCAATCCGGCCATTCCCCTACCCAGCCCCAGGCCATAATGTCACCACATGTGTCTGCACACATGGAGGAGCAGCCAAGCCAACCATCTGGCCGCACATTGCGCCGCGGCCAGTTGAGTGGGAGATTCTCCCATGACCAAAATATGGCATTGGCTAGTGGCCTTACATTATACTATGACGAGCTATATGGGAGCAAATCCAAACACACCACCAAGCAGCGCAAGATGGCATTGTTTGAAACCATCCTCCGACAAGTAAATGCAGCGGGGGAAGAGAGGAAAGATGTGTCCCAAATTCAGAAGAAAATCTCTGATCTGAAGTATGCTGTACGGCAAAAAGAAATTAAAAGGCATAATTACAGGTAAATAAATGTTTTCGCTAAATATAATGTTTGGGATGTGCTGTATGCCCCTTTTCTGAATACCAAACGATTTTCTCTTTTCAGCATGAAAACTGGAGGTGGCTTTCCATCTAAATTGGAGTTTACCCCTGCTGAGGAGATTGTGCTTGGACTTCTCCATCCGGTCGCGGTCGGTGGACATGCTGGTCTAAGGGACACAGACTCCCCGACCCGTACCCACGGTGAGTACTATTAAATCTGCATGTTTGCCTGTTTGCTAAATAATCTACAGTTCACTAGTAACAAGATAACGGGATGCCCCTATGGTTTGCCTTGCTTGGCCTCGCACTACTGTGGCTGTTTGTGTCCTCTTTTGGTCCCTGTGAATCACACATTTAGGCCCACAGCCATTATGGCAAAGATCAAATGTCCAATTGTATTGTTAAAGTCATGAAGTTTCGCAAGATAAGTGAGATATTTAGAATCAATCACAAAACACACATCATTATGTATGGGTTGCCTTTTGGTTGTGTGAGTTGTGTTTGAGTTAACTATTTAATTAGCCACCCACAAACATATGTGACCAAGAGCAGCGAGACTCAACTGGCGGCCCGGGGTCCCAATGCGGACCTTGGCACCACATTCAAGGACCCCTGCCCAGACAGCCCTGCACTCAGTTACTTCTGTGTTGACGTGCTCAGAGCTGCCCCCTTGATCGGCCATGTAGTGGTTGGTCTCCTGCCCAATGTCATGGCTCCGTGAAACATAGCATTGCAATATGAAGTACTGCCCAGGAAGTGGCATTGCAAGGTACACAGTAACTTATTTAAATTTTCACTGGCCACAATCGTGTCCCGCTGCCCCTGCTCTGGCCCATGTGCCACAGTCCCCCCATGCCCCCCCCCCACATAAGCCCCATACATTTGTAACAGATTGGCTCCATCCATCACATCACCATCAATACGTTAACTCCCCCCTTTAGACATCCAATCCCTGTCCCCTCAGCTCTGGCCCATCCAGCCCAGCAAGGGCAAGCAGCCTTTATTAGTTGGCACTTTGAAAGCTCCAGCCCCTCCACCAGTGTCTTTATTTTTAACTAGACACCCCCTGCGTCAGCACCATGGCCAGACATTCACCTCTCACCACATACCTTGAAATGGGCGTTTCAAACAATTGTTTGAGTACCCCGGACCTAGCGAATGGTAGGCTAAATCCAAAAATGTGCCCTGAAAGTTGGATGCTGAATGGGTACACTTCATGACTTAGAACTGAGGTCACTTAGCAGTTTGTCCGAGCCATTGCACCTCTGTAAACTTGCGTGGGTTTGAACAAAGGTAACCATTGCTCTAGAGTTGAATAATATTACAAATAGAGCTATATTTGATTACCTATCCAAAAAAAGGTTATGTGTGTGTGTTTACGTGGTATTTTTTTCTCTTCTTCAGCCCAGCATGATCCCTCAGCAAGGGTAAACTCACCCCCCAGTTTGGTTATGCCTACCAGGTCCGTACAGCATCGGAGCCCAGATCAGAGATTTTCGGTAAGTTTATTTAGTAGCATAAATAATAACAAGTGCTT
This sequence comes from Gastrophryne carolinensis, assembly GCA_027917425.1. Classification (NCBI taxonomy): domain Eukaryota; kingdom Metazoa; phylum Chordata; class Amphibia; order Anura; family Microhylidae; genus Gastrophryne; species Gastrophryne carolinensis. The sequence continues at coordinate 336,495,748 of CM051235.1, read as the reverse complement.
AAGAATGTGTTAAACTGTTGAAATCCTACATTGGGACGCAAACTTAGCCTTTTTTTTTTTTATATGTCCCTACAGACCCGCACACTCATGGAAGAGATCCAGGACATGGAGGAAGATGATGATGTCTCCGTACAGGGCACGTCGGATGAACTCCCCCTGGGTCCCAATTTGGAACTGCTCGATAATGTTTCTCTGGCCAATCCTCAGCAGCAGAGTGAATCTCCATCCATTGTGCTTGCACATGGGGAGACTGACACTACAGTCCCCAGTGTTCACTCTGCTGCTGAGGATTTGCAAAGCAGGCCGGTTGCTGTTGAGGGTACGACACCACGCGGCAGGGCACGCCCAAGAGCCAGGGTAATTGTGCGGCGGACGCCATTACGCCGCCCCACAATTTCCCAGGGGAGGCAGAGTGCCCTGCTTCAATTATGGACCCAACAAAGGGACTCTTATGACGCCCAGCTCGTTACAGAGCGTGAGCAAAGGCATGCAGACATGGTGAACATCCATACCAGTCTACAGGGCATCCTCGCGGAGTTGCGTACCCTCAACAGCAACGTGGCCAATTCAAGTAATGGCATCCAGTCAGCCATGGCTGAGATGACCAATATGCAGAGAAACATTGTGGAGCAGTTCCAAATTCACAATGCTGCCATGGCCCAGGCTAGGTCCCATTCCCATGGACCTCCACCTGGACCTCCACCTGGGTATTATGGGCAGCCACCCTATTAAGCCATGGGTGTGTGGGACATCTTTTCTCTTAACCCCCACTGTATTTACTTGTCCTTTGAGGTTTCAAACAATCCATTTTGTGTTGCTCTGGCAGGTTGTGTTTTGTATTTGCTCCCATATAGCTCCTTAGAGTAATGCTTAAGGCCACTAGCCAATGCCATAGGTCTATGTGGAGTTTATCTGGCCACTTATGGCTTAACCTATGTATTTGGTTGGTGCTCCTCCTGTTTGCAGACATGTTTGTGTGACATTATGGCCATGCCCAAATATCCCTGGGCACAGGCAATATTAATGACTGGACTAGGCTGGCCTTTGGACTGGGTGTCCTGGTTTGGTTGTGCCACTCACTTCCAGGTGTAGATGTGCTCGATGTTTTTTTTTTTATGTTATCCATTTGTTACCACAGATGTATGTGGACTGATTTCTGTTAACCACTATAATTTTTCATTTGCTAAGTAAAACAAAAATTTAACTTCCAATACTTGTGGCGTTTTTAGTGGGAAGACTTTTGTAACAGCTTGGCCTAAACCAGAGAATTTTGGTTGGAAGAGGTGTAACAATGCACAGCGAAAGCTAAGGAAACTACATGAAATACATTAGGCAACAATTAAGGTCGAAATGTTTTACTTAGAGGTAATGCCACATTAGGGCAAAACAACATATGTTTCCAAAAGGATAACACACACATCCAGAATGGTGAGACAGGGAAAAAACTTAACTAAAATGCTGGCTGATCAGGTTGGCTCTAACAGATTGGCCAGACTCACTGGGGGGCCCCTCAAAATTATCGACTTCATCCTCGACGGCTGAAGAGGGCAGGCTGTCCACATAACGTGGGACACGTTCCAGGATGGCAAAATTGTGCAAAACAGCACATGCCATTATAATGTCGATCACTTTCTTGGGATCATATTGCAGGGCCCCCCCAGTATGGTCAAGGCAACGAAAACGTGTCTTCAGCAGACCAAAGGCCCTCTCCACAACAGCCCGGGTCTTGCGATGTGCACGGTTATACGCTTCCTGAGAGGCATCCTGGGGCCGCAGCACAGGCGTCATGAGCCAGGGTAGAAGTGGGTACCCGGAATCACCTTAAACAGAGAATTAAATGTAATCAAAATTAAAAAGGCAACACAACCAACACCAAAAAATTCACAGATATCATAATGATGTAAGGTAAAGTGTTCCCAAAAAAAAACAGGGCACATTAGGGCCCCCAAATATTGCACTAAGGTATAACCTAAATAAAAATGGCACTTCTATATACCAATTAATTAACAAACATCTGCACGGCCAAGGGTATTTGTATTTAACATATATTTGTAGTTTTCAGACATGTTACAATTAGGATGCTGCTGAGGGCCTATCCACATTTCTCTGGAAACTACAATGTATGCAGTTTAAGTCCACTTTGACATTTAACGACCAATAGTACAAAAGGAGCCAAATGTCAAAGATCCCTAGCCCCATTTCACTGGAAACTACAATGTATGCAGTTTAAGTCCACTTTGACATTTAACGACCAATAGTACAAAAGGAGCCAAACGTCAAAGATCCCTAGCCACATTTCACTGGAAACTACAATGTATGCAGTTTAAGTCCACTTTGACATTTAACGACCAATAGTACAAAAGGAGCCAAATGTCAAAGATCCCTAGCCCCATTTCACTGGAAACTACAATGTATGCAGTTTAAGTCCACTTTGACATTTAACGACCAATAGTACAAAAGGAGCCAAATGTCAAAGATCCCTAGCCCCATTTCACTGGAAACTACAATGTATGCAGTTTAAGTCCACTTTGACATTTAACGACCAATAGTACAAAAGGAGCCAAACGTCAAAGATCCCTAGCCACATTTCACTGGAAACTACAATGTATGCAGTTTAAGTCCACTTTGACATTTAACGACCAATAGTACAAAAGGAGCCAAATGTCAAAGATCCTTGGGTATAAACTCCAAACCAATATATTTAGGCACAAGGAACTTACAGACATCCTAACTAAAGGGAAAACATTCTGAAGGCCAAAGCGAGACAAGGATTTTTTGGGTAAGTTCCTAATATATGAGCCAAGAAAAAGGCAGTTGGACGCTTCTGTCAAGTTTTCAAAAACAAACATATCAACAAATACAAGATTAATGCCACATTTAATAACACACAAATAGGACACACTTACCAAGCAGCCATGCCCCCGAAAATTCACCTGCCTCAAATCTCCGAAACAACCCAGATCGCCGGAGGATATAGGAGTCGTGGGACGATCCGGGGTAGCCGGCAAGGACACTCATAAACCGCATATCCGGACCAACCACGGCCTGGACATTAAGTGAGTGTCCCATTTTACGATTCCTTAAGGCAAAAACATACAAAAAGGGTAATTGATATTTGACCCCAAATAATAAATTAAACACAAAACATGTCTGCACTCTATTGGGAAATACTAATGAAAAGCCTAGATAAAGCAGCTACACAAATGAGGGATAAACAAATATGCTGCCGCAAAGGAAAACAGGTGACATGACACGTTGGGCAACATAATAACCAATCTCAATACCTATATATATACTCGTCGGCTGCCCTAGGTACGAGTGCCACATGTGTGCAGTCAATTGCACCAATAACGTTGGGCATGTCGGCCACATTATAAAACCCAAGCTTAATGGCGTTTCTGGCTGCCATATCATCAGGAAAATAAATATATTTTGGAGTTATGGCAGCCATGCCTTCCAAAAATTTAGATAGTGCGCGGCTCAGCGTAGGCTGTGACATCCCCACGGAGAGGGCACCCAGCCTCTGGAACGAGCCGTTCGCCAAAAATTGCAGGCAGCCAAGCATCTTGGTCATACCTGAAATTGCATGCCCCTTCCTTGTGGTGCGGGCTAACCATGGCCGCAGCTCACTATATAATTTATGGAGGGAAGCGCGATTAAGCCTGGTCAGCTCGAACAGCTCAACATCATTCATGCTATCGATGTTCATGCGACGACGCAGGGGCAATCTGCTCTCAGACATCTCGATCAACTCAATGCCAAAAAGCATAAGCCCTTGATGTGCCACAAACTCGCTCCGCTCCATCCTACTCCCGAGGCCAAATAGCTGCCGGCAAACATTTCGTAAAGCAGCTCTTTAATGGGCTTCAAAACAATTAGCAATCACCTCTCTGAATTGGGCGCAAGCCCATGTGAAGGACGTAAAAAATAGGATCGGACGCAAATAATACGATTTGGACGGGAAAAACACACGAACTAACGCAAATAATACGATTTGGACGGGAAAAACACACGAACTAACGCAAATTATACGATTCTCGTACGAAATGCGTATGTTCATATACGTCTATGCGCGAACGATCGTACGAATACGAAATGGCCAAAAAAACCAGAAAAAATGACAAACACCCACCCAAACTTACGATTCTCGATACGAAATCACTTAACTTTTGCTCTTTGAATCGAGGGGATAGTGTAGGATAGGTGTGGCCTGAATAGGTGCTTGGTGGTATGGATCCCCCACCAGCCTGCTGGAAAAGGAGGTGTAAGAGTAGATTGTAATAAATATATATTTGATATGTGTCCATGATCAATGATAAATAATTAAGGTGGGACAGACAACCCTTTTTAATACAATCACATACAGGCTATCATATTCTCTTCTTCCAAGCAAGAAATTAATTGAAGTTGTGTTATATTTTATGTTTTTCAAATGTGCCCATCATTTAATTCCCTATCCTATCAATGCCAGCAGAGGACTCCCTTCTGCTGCATACACAGAAGCCTTTAACGTCATGCTAAGCTTTATTTTGCTCATTCTTTTTCTAAATGTCTGCAATGTATCTTGTAAGAAAAGGAAATAATCATTTCCAAGACACCGCACCTTTATTGCAGCACATTCATAACTTGGACCACTGCTTGTTTTATTGGGTATCACATTTTATTTGTTTGTTCGTGTGGGACTTTCATTTCATAGGCTTTTCTAGACAGATACTACTTTTCTTTTTCATTTACTTTATTGATAATGCATTCTAGCTATAGGCAACAAAGTAAACCACAAACCAGAAAATAGATAAGTATTTGGAGCAGATCCAAGGTTTTACAGAAAATCAACTATTACAATTGACTGTACTTTGGTGTTAGACAGAGGAAATCACTAAAACTATATAAATTATGTACACTTTAATATAACTCTAATATTACAAATGTGTTCTGGCAAAGATATGAGACTGTTATACTATAGGAAAAAACCATATACCTTAAAAGAACTAGTACAAGGTATACCAATATGGTTCCAAAATATACTTTGTCCTGTAAAAAGAATACTTAATGCATATCAAATATCATGTCAGAAAATTTCATATAGAATAACATATATCAAGTGCCTAAAATACACTAGATGCTTCAACGTTGAAAGGCTGTGTTTTGACTATAATACTAAACGCTTCATAGCTTTATTTTATTTTGGTCTCTACTAAGAAATCTTCAACTACTCATTTTCTTAAGGGGTCGGTTACCAAAATGAACATGTGTCCCAATTATGGTTGTCACGCTCCTCCAAACCAACTGTTCCTGTCCTATCACTGTCTCCTTATTCACTCGTATAACTGCCAATCAGCAACCATCAAGTTTGATTTGCATGGCCACTTGGCAAATCTGATTGGTCACTGGCAGTCACGTCAGTAGTGGCCAAACAAGGGAATAAGGAATTGCATTGGCTGAATTGACTTCAGCAGTGCTGCACCTGTAATGAGGCAATCTGAGGACCTCACAACAGGGGCTGTTGCTTTTTTTTAATGTGTGTCTTTCTCTGTTGTGTGGGCAGATTAAGTGGTGTGTGTGGGGCTAACAGGTAAGTAAGGGGTTTAAATGAGCTTGTGGGGGGGTTAACTGGTGTGTGGGGCTGCTGGTCTGCTGGTGATTTCCTAGTTACTGAATCTATACTAGTAATAGATGTGAATGGTACAGAAAGAACCGTGACCTTAGCTATCTCAAAAATGGACATGGGAGCTGATGAATCTAAACACAATGATGTTAGAGGAGCAAACCAAGAATTCAGCAATTTACTTATACAAATCGTGGAATATTATTGACCAGAAGTTGAAAGAATTTCTTGTTTCATGGCAAATCCTGTCACTTAGATTTCCTAAAGGACAAATACAACAGCTGATTTGATTTTTAGCCGAGATATATGTGAGAGAAAATGGCTGATGTACTCAGCAACCACCAACTCAGTATATTGCTTTTGCTACCAACTGTTTCCACCTTAACAATCAAGAATATAAACAAATAATAAACCCAGGACTGACCAAATGTATTAAAATGGTTGATTGGCTCTGATTAGAATAATGGACGTTCAAAACAATGCATTTCAAGAAAGAACGTTTATGAACCAAACAATGGCAACATTCTCAAATTTGTGGGGGCAATACATAATGGAAATAACCAACCAAAGCATTCACAGTCATTATCTTGGAAGTGGCACACAGAATGGGATCATCAAATAACTAGCTGCCCAAGTCAAACCTTAAATTCTTGCAAAGTTAGCAGCAGTTTAGTAATATTCTGTCATTTTGGACTGCACTCCTGATATAAGTCATAAGGAGAACGCAGAACACTTTTTAGGGTTCATTGAAATAGATGACTCTATTGACTCTAACACAAACTGGTGTGACTAAAGGATTCTTAAAGTGTCTTCAAGAAGTGACATTGATATTAATGACATGTGAGGATAAGGTTAGGACAATGGATCAAACATGAAGGGTAGGAAAAATAGCTTGTTTGCAATTCTCACACTTTAAACCCTGTTGGCAGTGATGCAGAATCAGCCTGCTTAAAAGTGGTGGAGATTTCAACATTATTCAAAGTATTTATGGCTCTTTCTGTGCCTCCACTTACCAATGGGCCATTCTTAAACCTCACCTTGGTGCTATTCATTAAAACCATTAAGTACTACCAGATAGGAGTGCGGTTGCAGTGAAGACTATCCACAACCAGATTTAGAGGCTGGAAGCTAGACAAGTGACGCTGTAGTATCCTGTTTTGAATTGATAAATGTGATGTCTGGAGGGCGCTGTAGAAGCGCTCTACCTGAATCAATGCATATGTAGCTCCTGGCTGAAAAGCCTCCCAGAGCAACACCACATATAACAACAGGACAGCCCTGCAGTGAACGCTAGGTAGCGCCAGTTAAGTCCGCTCGGCGCTGAAGCCCATATGTAGGGACCTGGTTATAACTAGGAACACTTCAATTAACTAATAAGAATCCTTCAAATAGAGTTAACCATACATTAAGCTCTTTTATGGTTTCTACCCATTTGAGTACATTGGAAGTGCCATAAGCTAAACAGACACAAGATGGCAGTAGTGGGTTTAGGCCATACACTAACATAGCCCATAGGCTAGAATGGGGAACATTCCAGAAGGAGAGGTCAGAAGGGTTGTTAGTCATAACAGGAGATAGACTAGTAACATAGTTACAACTGAAAGGTAGTGATTGGTCAGAGGGTTTACAACCATCCTATCAGATGTCGGACATGAGGCCGAACATGTGATGGAAGGTAGTGAGAAGGGATATAGGGAATTTCCCAACCCAAAGCGTGGGTGATTCACCATTTGAATTGTAAGGAGCAGGAGCACAGGCTCTAAGAGAGAGAGAGAGAATGGAGAGGTTCCAACCTAGGATATTATTCTCTATGGGAAGCAATGCTGACGATTGTACCTGATATTGGACAGAACCAGAGATGTAACTAGAAGACATGTACTTGTCCCGTGTTTGCCGTTTGCTTGTGGAATCAATAAAGAAGAACTCTGCTTTAAACAGTTGGACTGCTGTACATCTTTCCAAGTGGCACCAGTGAGTACTTACCTTTCCCTGAAACCCTAACCCTTACCTACACACAACACACACTCAGGACACCTGGGCCCAGAAGAACCTGCTCCCTGCCGTCACGTGTTGGACACCCCGGTGCGTGAGGGCTACACATATTTAAGAAAATCAAACACAAAACCAGCGTTGGCGCTCAAAAACTGGGCGATCTAGCATCAAGCTCCGGACACTATATTAAAAAGGTCTGTTTCTTAACACATATACACCAGCACCAGAGCGAAAAATCATGGAATGACATTGTTTTACCAATGTGACAATGACAATGCAATGGCAGACCTGCACATGCAATTCTGCATAAATAAATAAAAAAAAAAGAAAATATATATATATATATATATATATATATATATATATATAACAATATAAGTGTTTGGTTGCTGGGCAGGAGAGGTCACACAATGATTTGATCCTAAAATGTTGAAAAATAATTAAAATGCTATTTATACACAAGCAAAAAAACACCATTGAAATGTATGAGATAACGCTGCTGAGCAACAGGTACTACATGGCGCTTTATGCTGAGCATACAGCGCCGCCGCTTTACACTGAGTCCCAGCTAGTAATACATTCGACGCAAAATGATGTTAAAGGCGCTCACCAGATTGGCTTTCATATATATGGTTTTCAAATACTGTGCCCGGCGTTCACCTGACGCTACATGGTGTTAGCGTTTCTTAAATAACCCCCTTTAAAAATACAAATCATAAAAGACTGTAGTCAAGAACACAGGTCCCCAACCCTCTCCTACAGGGCCCACCAACAGGTCAGGTTTGCAGATCTCCACCCAGGTACATAGGTGAAGTAATTAGTGCTCAGAAAGAGCTGCAGAGGCAGGTATGTGGAGTTCCACAAAACACGGCCTGATTGTGGGTCTTATAGGAAAGGGTTGGGGACCACTGCTCTACACGGACCATCTCAAAAACCACTGCAAAGGAAAAATATCCGTAACGTCACATTGTTGTGTGGGTTAGTTATGTGGTATGACATCCTATTTAAAAATTAACATAACAAGTAAAACAACTTCAGGGGACTGTTTTTGATATTTTTGGTGCAATGCAGCAATTATCATAAACTAAATTATTCCTCCAACGTTATCATATAAACAGTTTGACGGGTTTTGACCACAACACCTTCAGGAGTCTGTGTGACATTAATGAAACAGAGCTGTGTTAGGGCCTTACTTACAAATTGCGCTGGTTAGCATCTTTCTGGTGGCTATTGCGCCAGTTTAGGAGCACCGGCATCTTTTCTGGCGCTGCAATCTTGACTACAATGGCGCTAGAAGTCACAGTGGCTGATGCTAACTAATTTGCTTTGATTGTTGCACTCAGGATTGGCTGGCCTATGTCAGCGCCTGTTGGACCCGACTGATAATTATACCAGCACCAGTGAGCACCACTTTGGTCTTTTCAGCGCTGCATGGCTTATTTTAGCGATCCTGAAAAGATTGCCCCTGTATTTTTTCTGTGCTGGTCAGCGTTTCATCATTACAAGAAATCACTGCTGGAGACAAACTATACAGTCTGTTTAGGCTGTGTTTTAGTTGTCCAAATTACACATTGGTAAGCCAAAGGAGAAGCCATGAAAAACAATCTTACCATAAAACAATGACATTTGGCAACATCTAGGTCCTGATCCAATGCAAGTTCTGTACAGAAATTGGGAATAAAGAGATAGACCAACCCCCCAGGAGCCTCATAGACTCCTCTTTAAGACTATTTTAATAATTAGTATATTTTTCATGTAATAAAAATTGCAGCTCCTATAAAGAGGGCCAAGACCCATTATTCTTCTCCCAGGCCCCCCACCCACCTCCCCAGCCCCAGTAATTTGGGTGCTGCTGTTGGCTCGGTGGTGGCCCAAGCGAGATTCCAGGGTTGTGCCTCGTGAGTTTTCATCCACTTTCAAAATCATACGCACAGTTGCAGTAAAATATATCTCCATCACATGACTACATGTATTACTTTTGCTTACTAATGCTCAGCTCCCCCCTCCCCATATGCATTATTCTGTAGGTAAAATACCTTTACCTAAAATAACATTATAAAATAACATTACCTAGTAATTACTCCTTGTTTACCATATGTAATATTTGCATTATGCTGTAAAATAAAATGTCCTGATATTTGCATATTAACATAAAAGTAAAAAAACAAAGATTTTATTCCTTTTTTATCATTATTTTATTAGGGTCAGCGCAGGAATGAAGTTTGTTCTGCCAACAGGGAAAACTGCGTCTGATACTTACCCCACATGGCTGAAGTTCCACATAGGGATCAACCGATACGAGTTATATGCCAGACAAGATCCTCTTGTTCCAATTTTGCTTAAGGACATGTCTACACAGCACATCCTTAATTCTGGTATTTCTTATTTTTATGTTTTTTTAGCTTACGTTTGCTGATGACTAAAGCTTTGGCCATTGTCCACTAATGTCCATATACGTCTGGTTAAATTAATTGTATCGGGAAATCAGGAATATTTAAAATTAATATGAACATGTTGGATGTTGAGATACGAGGTCACTTATAGAAAAATATGGTTTTCCTCTCCTGGAAAAAATAAAATCCAGGGGTAACAGGTTTGTAAGCATCCCATTCCCATCCCATTCGAGACCAACTGAGGGTAAAACTAAATATCTATATAGTTAGAGAAAGTGTTCAGTACTGGACTACATAGATAATTGGTGAACATACGGCCAGTAAGCCAAATAAACTTCTACAGGTGCTCTCCTTTACACATGGAAGTTCCTCGTGTACGGAGAAGCACTTTGATCTTAATGGGAACATGCCGTACTGAGGACACGCCCATCCATGCAGGAGCTGGTGGAAGTATAGAGGCCTATTTCTTGTGCAAGGGCCCCTTGATCTGCAGGGCTGATGGCCACGAAAGTCTACATTCCCTACACAATTAAAAAACATATGCACTTCCCCTATCACAGAAAAAAATATTTTAATCACATGTTTAAGAGGCATTCATGGCCTAGTGGAATTGTTCTTGTGACTAGACACTCACTCCTTGTGTTTGTCTCACTGCATGGATGGGTTACATGTGGAGGTGCACAAGTAATGGCCATGTATTCCCAAAAATAAAAAATGCTTGGGCACAGTTTTTAGCACCTTATATTAACCCCAGACGAGCCATGCCATTGCGCCAGCTGTATTGGAAATGAAAGGTAGAAGGGGTGTTGCGCTGACTTCTGCCCCATTGTACTGTGGCACTTCTAGTCTGCTGCCTTCTGAGCACCACCCCCCACAGATATTACTTAGCATTGGGGGGCACCCTACCTGCTGTCGCTCTGCTTCATAATTATTAGCTCTGGGTCAGTCCATTGGCACTTAGCTTACTAATTGAGGAGTTTTGGCGGGGTCCACTGGCTTGTGACCTAATATTCTTGAGGGTCCCCTGGTAGTCTACTTATAAATTATTTGGTCTGGGGGGTCTGCTATCATTCTGCTTATTCCATATTGTGTTCTGCAGGGTCTGCTGGTGGTCTGCTTAGTAATTATTTGATTTGGGGAAGGGTTACTGGCCTTTTAAATATTAAATTCTGATAAATTATTTTGTCTGGGGGAATCTGCTGGCACTCTGTTAAATATAGGGTTCTGTGTGGGGGTCTGTTTGTATTCTGCTTATTAACTATTGGGTCTTGGGAGATCAGCTGGTACTCTGTTTATTATTGGTCTGGGGTGTTGTTTTTGCTGTGGGGGGCAATTATTCTCCTTGTCAGGAGTGTTATTTAGCCTAGAAACCCTATCTGGGATGGACCACAGTGCTCACAGTGGTTTCTCTGTATACTCACCTCAATCCCACGGTGCATGCATGGATCTCTGGTAGCTTTCGCGCTCTGCATACTTGAAGACTTAAAACCTGACCAAAACCCTTATAAGAAGCAGTGCTCATATGCATCGCTCCCCAGGGCAATTCAGATTGCTTCAATTAAAAATGACTTTACCTTTTTTGTAACTCCTGCTGTGGTCAATTTTACAAACAAAATGGCATCTCATGGAGCTGCAGGCAAAGAGGAAATGTTGCTGGGTTTCCTGTGGCTGTGCATTGTGGGTTATGTCAGCTGAGTTCAGGCATCAGCATGGCCAGGATACTGGCAATGGCTTAACTAAATGTGACAAGGTGAAGGAGGGTTCTTGGGTCCACTGAGATTGCCATAGATCGTCGAATAACAAATTAGTGTCAGTCGGCGGTCAAAGTGGGAGTCAGTGGGTCCTTGAATTACCTCTAGGTCACACACTGTCGTTGTGTTACAAAATATTTATTCTAATAAAATGGTCTAAACTGTACAAGCATTTTTGTGGTCATTCATAGTGCAATAATGCAATACATTTGTTCTCTGTCTTTATCCAGAGTTAGGAACCAACTCGGCTAAGTGTCCTTTATACTTTGGGGTGGGCTTTGGTATTTGCCCTCCAGTTTCATGGTCCATTTGCTGGTAGTCCCCTCAATTTGTAGCAAATTGGGTTTCAATCCACAGTTTGTAGCAAGTTGTTACCCTTCAATGTTTTGTAGCAAGAAAAAGTATTCCATCACATACGCATTTCGCCAAAGCTTCTTCAGTGTGAGGGCCCATTATTTCTGTTAACAGTGTATTTATAGGGACGGTAAGTAATAATGCTTGATATTTACACAACGTGGTATAATCAAAATAGTAGGTTACTTACTTGGTTCCTTATAAGGGTGCCCGAGCATCTGAAGTGTGGCTGCTGTGGTACTTCCCAGCTAGTTTTTGGGTATGTAATTGTATCTTGTTGTCCCCTGGGTGTGCCGTGTGAAAGAGATAGGGAGGGGGTAATTATGGTAATGGTATGTAACATTTATTCTTTCGTCTATAGATAGAACTGGTTTGCGCTCACCTTTTTTGGGGGAAAGTCCGTTCAGTGATCGGCACCCTCTATGCCCAGGGAGGGGAGAGGGTGGTGCTGCAGTTAGGTCTCCAATCGGTGTGTGGAGCGCTCCTACATGCGGCGCTGTGCTGCGTGATGCTGCGTGTAGTATCTAGCTGGTGGTGTGTGTTCAGGCCTTTGTACGGCGCTCCGCAGCTCAAACAAGGCCGCCGAGTGCAGGATGGGTGGGGTTTTGCTCGCCCTTGTTTCCTGCCAGGCCCCTGATTGGTCGATCGGATCAGGGGCGGAAGTGCATGTGGCTGCACTTCACATCGGCCCCGCCCGATCATTGGACGAAACATGCGTTAATTATGACGCTGTCTTGTGTGGGTGTCGTTCCCGATGGTTGCGGCCATGTTTTAGGTTAAACCCTCCAAACACCCCCAAAAAGGGTCCCTGGGGACCAACAATTGCACTCCACAACAGTAAAAAAAATATATAAATCGTCTTTATTAAAGATAATCACACTAAAAACATATTAAAAATTACAGCACATCATAGTGCTGTACTGTAACAAGCCACATGGGGGAACCATTGTGCCAGAATATATATGATTATAAAGTGCTTAAGTGACTAATAATTAATACCTATATACTATTAATAGATACTAATATAATATAATAAAGTGCTATGTGCAACAGCTAGCATACATCAATTCTCATAAACAGGACCCCTAACTGAAAGCAGGCCCAATAGGAAACAAAAGTGCAAGGTGTCAAACATAGAAAACACAAATAACAAAACCTTACTGTGACACTGGTTAAGATGGGTCCCCTACGGCAAGCCCACGCCTTCCGAGCCTCTAGGGCTCTTTCTCAAGGCTATAGAAATGACAATAGTATATAGGTATTAATTATTAGTCACTTTAGCACTTTATAATCATATATATTCTGGCACGATGGTTCCCCCATGTGGCTTGTTACGGTACAGCACTATGATGTGCTGTAATTTTTAATATGTTTTTAGTGTGATTATCTTTAATAAAGACGATTTATATATATTTTTTACTGTTGTGGAGTGCAATTGTTGGTCCCCAGGGACCGTTTTTGGGGGTGTTTGGAGGGCATCCCATAATCTTGGTCGAGATTGTGCATTTGTAGGGTTCCTTTTTTGGGGCAGTGCACCCCTTATTATTATGTGATATATTATTAAGTGCCACCCGCAGTATTTCCTTTCATGTTTTAGGTTAGATACAGGTTTCCTGTATTGGAAACGTCGTTATACCCCTGCGTTGGTTTGTTTAGACTCAGCATTGTGTTAGTGTAAGGCGCGGGGGTGTAATATGTTTAATTTTCCGTGATACCGGGAAGTTGCCACTCTTACCTTACCTTCAGACGTTGGGGGTTACCTCATTTGGCCATCGCTGTTCCTATACAGTGTATGACATATATATATATAAGTACAGCATGTATGTTTATGTTACAATGGTCATGCAACTCATTACACATATTAAAACATTCGTTACTTAAGTACGATCTCATCAAGTTATTTCCATTATTTGCATATGGACATTCTGAGATTGATCACTGCGTATTATAATTACTTTATTTTTGTCATGATGGGACTGGTAATGACTGATTCGATTGATTCGGTTGTAGCATTGCTTCAGTAAAGGAGATTTTATGTAAAGTTACAAAAAGATGAAGGATTTACAATAGTTGTGAAGGTGATCTCCATTCTGGGCTGTGCACACATCTCTCGCATACTGTGGGAAATTTAGAAGAACACAAAATATGTATGTTTTTTAGTAAAATGTATATTTTTTTTAACTTTCCTAGTTCAAAAACCAGGTGGGACACAACTTAAACTACTGATGACTTTCCCAAACTACGGGCAAGCTCTATTCAAACCTATGAAGTAAGTAGAGTACAATTGAAAGTATTTTCTTACCAGATTTATAAACAAAATAAAATAAAGTTTGTGTTGTCCATGGCAACCAGAGTAGGTGATATAAAATCAAGCATTACTAATATGTAATTATTTTACATACTCTTGTTTCCAAACCTGTGGCCTCACTGAATGACAATGGATGCAAAGTTAAATGTATATTCTTATTAAGTGTCAACGTGAACCAGAAACCAACCAACCAAACTCTGAGGAGTACCCCTTTAAAGGTTGATTCTTTCTTGCAGGCGGGGGCAGTTGTCATATGCTGTAGGTCATAAGATCTAGAGAGTGATTTCGAGGGATAGTTGACTGAAAAAGCAAAGAGTGCTTTGAAGGAAGTTCCATACTTGTAGGACATATATTTGGCTTACTCCATATTGTTGCTATTATTAGCCATTTCTTTAAAAGACACATGTGGCACTTCCTCCAGAAAACCAGTATTTTAGGAGTAAGTTGTATTCGTCCATAGTAAAGTAATGTAAGTTGACTTCCTAGCTTTAGCGAAAGTAACAATCAGCCGATAATTTCACCCCAGAAAAGCAATTTTAAAGCATTTTATATATAGCGCCCGTAGCCTTCAACCATATATACCTTCAACATATTTTATTGTCATAAAGCATTAAGCAGAGAATTTCATTTGTTGTTTTACATGGAACAACATAAATATAACACCCCATGCCAGTGTTCCCCAACCCCCCCCCCCGCCCCCCCGCCCAGGGTCTACACTCCACATCACTGGTGGCACATATTTAGTCTGTCTGTGCAGTCAAGTGGTTTGAAGTAATTATAGTATCTTTACATATGTATCTGGAGGATCCAACTTCAACCAGTACCCTAAAATACCCCCACATTATGGAGATATGCCAAGCCTAAGAGAAGTTAACCTGGCCTGGCATCAACCACTTTGCTAAACACAGCTGGGCTCAGCTGATTAACTAAGTTGAGTCAGATTTCTAATTATATACGTCCAGATAGATTCAGGTAAAAGGTAAGTGCTAAATGTAAGGTGGCATCTCTGTCACTGTTGCTTCTGTGCTATGCTAGCAACACTGCCACCAGAAATGTTTGGACCCCACACAACCATATCAGGGCCCCTTTAGGCTGGTATTCAAATGACAGCCGTCAGGACTGGCAGCTGCCCCTGCACCCCCTTCCCCGCAGTAACCAAATCGCTTACAGAAGCCCTGCCTGTTCTACCTTGTTGGCATCCTTGTTCACCAATCACCTGTTAATATGAGAGTCGAAAAAGCCATTAACGTTAACTAAAAGTCACATCTTACCTACGGATGGCCAGACGGGTTTCGATGACTCTGAACTTGGCTCAGAAATGGTTCTTTTGTTTTACGGGACAGTATTGAGCTTTAGAGTAGTAAGGAGTTGTGTTCACCTTTAACAAAGTTGTTCTGAAATAAAGCAGACTAAATCATTTATTGATTAATAACATGCTTTAATCAAACTTCACCGGACAGTCTTAATGTAGTAGAAGTTAAATTTACCAATGCCCTAGCAACAGAAGGCCCTAGGCAACCCAATTTGTCCTATCTCAGGGGTTAGAGGTGTTGGTGGGGTGGAGGCCTTTCCGAGTGATCCTCCTATTATTGGGTTAACTGTAGCCTCCCAGATCCAGTCACACTGGGCAGGGATAATAGGGACACCTTTGTCCAGCTCACAGTCCCTTTAAAGAGCAGATAGCTGATGGGGGGTGAACTTCTTTACAATGGTATCAGGTCCCCTTACCATTCTTCACTGACCTCCCAACTGTACACTAAGACGCCCACGTTCCCGCGGATATATGTGACACACAACATGTCTCTCTGGACGTGACTTCTGCCTCTCTCCTCAGCGGTTCTCAAACTCCTCCCTGTCATCTCCTCCTGCTTCCCTTTTATACCCGCTAGTGGCAATTTTGTTCTCTTGAGATCCCGGATGCACTGGGGCTTATTGGACTATTGGAAACCTTCCTAACCCAAACACAGACACCTCCCAATCCCCACTGGGGACCCCAAAGAGCAGGGGGCCAAGATGCTGACTGGCCTGGCATACTGTATACGGAGCATCAAGGGACCATCGACCCGCTTGCCTGTGTTCCCACAAGAACCTAACAGCCTATACCTACAAACCATCTGTGAAGGTGCAGAAATAAAGTTCTCACCTTTCATGTGGGGTTTTACACATGCTTTTTGGAATGTCCTAATTTTTTTGGTCATGTGATCATCAGTCAAGACACCATGTTAGGTACAATGTTAAGGCACAGAGCAAAAACATTTCCTGTGCAGAAAATGCATCAATAATAAAAATTAAATGTCCATAGATTAATAGGTAATAGATGTCCCAAAACCCATGCACCAGTCACTAGGAAGATATCCTCCAGTGGAAAGGGAACATCGGATGAAGAGCAGTTCTCAACAGATCACACCAGGTATCCCAAAGTGCGTGCACGCTCAAACAATCCACACGTGTTCACCGACAATCGGGTGTAAGCTTACCAGAAAATGGTCTAATCAGTGCCTTGATTACTCAAGTCAAATTAGGGTCCTCTTTCAAAGGCAGGAACTTGAATATTCCGGCATTCACAAAATTCCTCAGTAGGTTATCACCATGGATCCATAAGGAAAGAGCATAAAAGAATCTTGTGCAATCCCATTAACATAGAGAGACAATGTAATAGTAAAAATGCGCTTACAAAAGAATCAAGATAAGTAGGCAAACAAAAATGAATTATCCTGTGCAGTCCTCTTTCCCGTCCTCCACCACAGCCGTTGGCAGATAAAGATGGAACTCTGGGCTGGGATAGTCTATAAAGTTGCCTTCCCCTTAAGTTAAAAAGTGCTGCTGCCCTGCCTGACGCGTTTCACTAAGTCAGCTTTATCAAAGGCTAGTGGCAGGGAATAAGCTGCAAATTTAATTATACATAAGTGAAAAGTAAATCTAAAGAGCATATATGCAGCCGAAACACCGCACGTAGGCAATGTAAATGGCCAGTCATACCTTGTGAAAGGTCGGGGTAATGTCCACCCGCCTCCTGTCTCCTGTCCAGGCTCGTGTATGAAGGTAGCTTACAAAGCCGGAAGACGTTATCTCCCGGGGATGCGGAAAGCCCGCCCCCTCTTCGTCATGCGCAACCTCGGCAGCGCTCAGAGAATGTCGCCTAATTGGGATTTTGGGATAGAAGTCAGGCACGTGTTATCATCCTCACCACCTAGTTGAAATTTTGGAAGCGCGATGTGACCAATCTGAATTTTTTGAAGACACCATGTTAGCTAAGCACTTTACATCTCCATAAACAAACTGTCCCCTTAGTGAGCCATAGTAGTGGCAGCATGTGGTAAGGATGATCTTGTGCCTTATTCCATATAAAGCTTGTTAGGTTAATTCCTAAAGTAAAAAATGATGAGTTCTATTGGAAACCTAAGCTTTAAGCTAACCCCACACTGGGGTTAGATTGCAAATTACATTTTACAATGCAGTGGAACAAAAGTCTGATAAAGGTAGATAGAACAGTGGTTGATGCCATTGGACCCTAAAAGCAGACCTAAACCCTCCATGGATGCCTTTCCCAACACATCATCATTTAGTTTTTAAAGGCATGCCTTACTAGTATGTGGCCACCCATCATACAAAGCTCTATGCCCCATTTTGACTTTTTACGGATCTATAGGTTAAAACGGACATAAAGGCAGCCAGACCCTACACAGTAGTTTCAGAGATTACATTTTTGTTCTATTAATAACTGACAATTAATTCATTTCATTCACAGACAGGAGCGTGATCAAGAGACACCCCCTGATTTCTTCTATTTCTCTGATTTTGAAAGACACAATGCTGAGATTGCAGCTTTCCACCTGGACAGGTACAAAAATTAGATAAAAGTGACAACTGTGTTGCAGAGTGTGAGTACTCGGTGCAGCAGAGTCAAATCCAGATAGACAAGAGAAGGTCACCTTCCATGGTAAATAACAGACAGGAAAAATAAGTCATAGAGATCACCCCAATGTACAGGAAACACAACATGCAGCAGAGAATGTTCAAAAGAGAGTACACATAGATATATGTCATAGCAGCGGTGCTAAAAAAATGGCAGTCTAAAATTATCAACCAGATAAATCTGATGTGATTTTGGTAGAAGTAACATTTGCATAGTATATGCTTTAGAGCAATAGATACCAATTGTTCTGCTGGAGAAAATAATTTGATTTAAATGTTGATTGGAGAGGGGAAAATGTAAAGAGAAATGCAGAAATATAGACAGCTCAGGTAAACTGATCTCAAATACTTTAAAGTAGCAACCAAAGCCTGAAAGAGGTGTAAGGAAGTGGGAATTTAGTGTTCAAATGTATGGAAGAATAGCTAAAATGGAAAAGACTCCAGAAAGATATGTACTGAATAGGATACAATTTGCCGAGAACACATTGAATGGTGCAACATTTTGTGGACTTATGAAGTTAAAGTGTTCGTTTTTGGGTCTTGTGACTGTAGACAGTATGTCTTATGATCCCCAAGACCCTGATGCAAGCCACAGTACACTGTGAAGACTAAAGCAATGTGGTGTTTGAATCATATGAGGATGTTTCTCATGCCATTGTGTTGGGTCTCTTTATTGTATATGAGTGATTACAGATCAGTTTTAATATGGCAAAATACGAGATCATGTTGCCCTATGCTGAAGAAGTAATTCCCCTGACATCAATCCCAGAGAGAACTTGTGGGGTAAAACCCTAAAATGCAGAAGAGCTGTGAAACATAATCCATCCGTCTTGAAATTCCAGTCCGGAGCTGCCAGAAGGTGGTCACCTTGATGCAATGAAGATGTCAACAACCTTTATGTTATCTCACTGGAGACCAGCTGATCCAGTTCTGGGCCAGTATCGTCAGTTTTTAGGACAACCGGAACTCCAAACAAGGTGTTCATTAAAGATTAGAGATGAACACACAAATGTAAATGTGCATTAACCCTCTCTGTCGTATCTTTCCAACACCCATTAAATGGGGGGGAGGGTTATATACTAAAGAGCAAAGTGCCCTCACTTAAGGTGGGGCTTTATTAAATACACCTAAATTGTAACTATGCATTAAACGATTTATTGTTGTGCTGTTGTTACAGATGGTTAGATTTAGTGACAGGTTTACACTAAAGAAGATCTATTTTAAAAAATAGTCTAATATACAAAGATGCCAAAAGGAGACATTAGTAAAACTCTATTAACCAAATGTTTTTGAATGTTCCAGTCAGTGGTATCATTGTAACTTGTAGTGGACCAACCACCTGCTCGGTTGGCCCTGGAGTCTAAAAAACTCCAGGGTCGATGGATCAAGCAACTTTGAGGCAACCCGATTCAGGATGCCCCATTGAGGGGGCCCCCAGATTGCCCCACATTCACTCACCTATGTTAGTTCAGCTAGAACGATTTTCTCCTAGGCTTACATACTATATGGGTAGTTGTGCTCAGATAATATATACCCACAGTTACTAATTGTCTCTTCCTCTCCTTACTATGAAGAATCTTAGATTTTCGAAGAATTCCTCCTGTGGTTGGGCGGCTTGTGAACATTTCAAAAGAAGTACGTGATATCACTACAGATAGGAAATTATTTAAAACTTTCTACATCTCTCCCGGTAAGACGGTGTGTTTGTTATGTATTAAACTCTAAATGGTCTTAGAAAGTATAAATAAGCATATACTAATGCATATCAAAGCTTTCTCATAATTAAGTCCAGTCTCTGCTGCTGAGTGCCCCTGTCTGCTGCTGAGGTGGATATGGGCATTAAGATTAGAAATCGAGTCTTACCATGGCAGCATAGTGACCAGCACCCTTCCTGAATCACTGAAGCAGAGCAATCTCTTCTATTTCCACATGACCCCCAATGTTTTAGCTGATGTGGCCACTTCAGTGAAGCACCGGGCCCAAAAATCAGCCCCGGATTTTACCAGCCCCTGGCCGGCTCAAGGCATCCTTGCTGAGGCCCCCACCATGATGCCAGGGCATTGAGGGTTGGGGTTCCTTGGCTTGTGGGTACAGTGGGGCTGGGTACAGGGAGGTGAGAGGGAGACTAGGGGGGCAGGGATTGAATATGGGAGACCCCAAAGCAGTGTGGCCCACCGGGCATTGTCCCGGATCTCCCTATGGCCAGTCCACCCCTGGCTAGAATAATCTCTCAACAATGGTTGGATTGGCTTTCAATATTTGAACATGAAACAAAGGCAACTGCAATAACTTAGCACAATCCAATGCCACAACAAAGGTATACTTAAATGACAGCTTCAGCTCGCTTTAGTTGCGAGGTAATTATTATGTGAGGAGAAAACAATTAATATAATAATCTGCCTCCAGACATTGCTTCTATTTAGTATATAACCTCTGCCTTCTGTGTTCTGTTGCGTGACAGCAGAAACAATAACCTAATGTTATACTGTAGACTGAATTAACTTTTTTCTCTTTTGACATGATGTATTTAGTCTAGCTACATACCACATTTAGCACCCTGAACTTTGCGTTTGATAGAATACATAGCACCGCATTGTGTTAAATGTGAAGAATACTTTCATCGGCTTCCTATCCCCCTTTCAAGCCTGTATCAACTAGTTTTCTAAAGCCACCCAAGAGACAGTTTCCATGGATACTTTAGAGATTCAGGCCTCAGCCTTTTCCACTAAATTGGAAATATTACCAGTTATAGGTAATATATGAAATGATTAGTCGGTACAATCTTTTGTTGCTTGTTGGCAATGGCTGAAGGCTCAATATTATATTTAATGATGAGCTGCCACATTTTTTCAAGATTCCTTTTTGCTAAAGATCTATAAGTACAGAATAGTCGCATCATCTATCAGTGTCTGTCATTGGCCTGATCTTATTTTGTATGTTCTCAGTATTGTGTCTTTACGTATGGTACTAGAGTTCATGGAGAAAATATTGTCTCTATGAATTTGTGAACTTTTTTAAAGGGAAGTAACAATTGCAAATAGGTGCCCTATGGGCAAGGGCAAAGAAGGTGTGGGCAGCACTGGCAAATGTCAATATAGGTGCACTGCTCTCATGGGGTTAATGCCCATAACTTCACAGAATTCCAAATGGAGTGACCCCTAAAACACCCCTGTATTTCCCCCAAAAGAGACTTACTCTTGCACTCAAGTGGTATCAAAAAATCAAATCATTTTATTGCAAATTTACAAATTTAAAACCCAATTAAAAACACTAAATACAGGCCATATGCATGTTTCAGACACCGGGGGGCGCACCTGCTCTCTATTTTAAACCATCAATGTGAACTGCAGTGATTTAATATACCTAATTTAAACATTAATTAACCATATACTATATACAATGTGATAATCCGCTATAAGCATATACCGATATCAAAATACAAAATCAAAGAAAACTCCTATCTAATTTCATCCTTTTAAAGTGTCAGTGCTTCCATATCAAAGTAAAAAGTCCGTGCAAAAAGTACTCAAAGATATTACATGTAGGAAAGGCAGCTGAGACTACACATCATCAAACAAGTGCTTACTATTAACCTGCAGGTGATCCTCCCGGGCCCAGACCAACGCGTTTCGAGTTCAAACGTGAACTCTTGCTCTCGGCCAGTTACGTCCTGAGTTGTGAGGCTGGGGGCATGATGTGTCCATGTCCCTTAAATACGCACCTGCCCAGCCGCTCCCGCGCCCGGCCCCAGGCTGTGAGCGGGACGGCGCACTCCGGCCGGAAGTGCGCGCGCCCCCACTCACAGTGCATGCGTGTCTGCGCCCCAGCATGAGGCGCACGTCACGCTCAAAGAGGGCCCCGCCCCCCCGCCTGCAGAGTGTAAACAGCGGCAGAACGAGGACAGAGTCCGTGACAGGTCGGGCGCAGTTGACAGTAGGCAGATACATATTGCAACCTCACTCTCGCTATTCATTTACCTTGTTGCAATATTATCATACATTATTACATTACTACTATAATTTACATTTATAATCACAAAAGCATTTTATTAAGCATTATCCATTTCCTATGACACACAATACCCTTGACGGGGATATGGCTATATGTTTGGATATTTTGCTGTGCCTTATTACATAAAGGCAAAGCACTCCAGTTTCTCTTAATTTAAAGATGGCGATATACTTATGTTATACTGTGCTGTGCAACAAAGATGCACAGCACTCAATATAGGGACAACTTACATTAACAGATCAATAATCCCTCCTTAATTTGTCTATTTGTTTACCCTAAAAGGGCCTACTGGGACATTTCTTTTCTTGCCTCTACATACCGGCTGGAGGGTAAGGGAGGAGGGGGAGAGACACGGAGAAAAGAGGGGGGGAGGGGAGGGGAAGGAGGGGAGACGGGGGGGGGGAAGGGGGGGAGGGGGGAAAGAGGGGGGGAAGGGGGAAAGGGGGGGGGAGGGATACCCAAGGAGGAAAATGGAGGAAATGGGCGAACCTAAATTCAGCAACCATTGCTCAAAAACCATGTAAGCCAGCATCAAATCACTTAGAACAGCAACATTGGCCTAATTTCTGAATAACCACTGTGTTGGCATTTGATACTTGGTGCTTGATGCACGGCCCTTTTCTTCCAATTCCACGCCTTTTCTTTCTTTATTTCTTTATTTCTTCTTTTCTTCCTTTCTTTCCATTTTTTCTTTCTATTTCTTTAATTCCCTCTTTTTTTTCCTTGTGTTGGAATCACAGTATAGTTTCCTCATCCATTCTCCAGCTCCTCCACCCACACACTTGTGTATGTGGTGTCTTATGGTTAAATGTGATGACCAACTGTTTTAACCTAGATATGGCGTAAAGGCCACATCTTCGTTCAATCCCCATGGGACCTGTGTGTCCAAATCATGGATCCACCGTAACTCCTTTTGCTGTAGCCTTTTCTTTAGGTCCCCCCCCCCTCACCCCCAGGGATACCCTCTCCAATCCAACCACCTGTAGTCGGTCCACGTTACTATTATGTTTCTCTAGGAAATGTCTCGCGACTGGGGACAAGGTTCTCCCCAAGTCTCTATTCCTTTCCGCCAACCGGATGGAGGATAGGTGCGCCTGTAGGCGCGCCTTAAGCGCATTTTTTGTCTCTCCCACATAGCTCAGCGGGCAGTCACAGCTCAACAAATAAATCACTCCCACCGTGCGGCAATTCAAAAACTCTTTAATCTGGAACTTTTTCCCTGAGTGTCTATTTCTTATGTCTCTTGTGGTACACATATATCGGCACACGGAGCACCCACCACATGGGTAACTCCCCGTGCCCATGGACCTAGGTCCCAGCCATGATTGGGGTCAAGTATAATGACTCCTAACTACTCTATCCCGCAGGGTGGGCGCACGTTGTGCTATCATTCTAGGACCCCGTCTGTCCCAATGTTTGTTAAGGATAGTTCTCAATTGATTCCAATTTGAGTTATATTTAGAGATAAATCTTACCTCATCCATAGTTCTTTTTCTCTCCCTTGGAATCAGCAAGGTCTGACGCGGAGTATTGCGTGCTCTTACCACTGCCTTCTGCAACGTTCTCATCGGATAACCCCTATGTCGAAATCTGTTCTTGAGGCCATTTGCTTGTGTCTCGAACTCCTGCACGGTGGAGCAATTTCTTTTAAGACGTAGGAATTGCCCTACCGGGATGGCATTCCTAGTCTTGTTCGGATGGAAACTTGAATACTGTAATAGGCTATTAGTCGCCGTCTCTTTCCTATATAGGGTAGTTTGCAGGCCCCCATCTTCTGTTAGGTTAATTGTGAGGTCCAAGAAATGTACCTGTTCAGCTGAGACATGGGAAGTGAGGAAGATGTTATAGGTATTATCATTCAAAGCATTGAGGAACTCTACACACAGTTCCTCCGTTCCCTGCCAAATGAGGAGCATGTCATCGATGAACCTGTACCAGCCCATGACATGGGGCTGGTACAGGCTCATCTCCGCCCCGAATACAACCTCCCTCTCCCACCAGCCGAGGAAGAGGTTGGCCACAGACGGGGCGCACCGTGCCCCCATTGCTACACCGCACACTTGTCGGTAGAAATCTCCGTCGAATACAAAATAGTTATGTGACAGTATGAATGCTAGTAGCTGAAGTACAAAGTCCTGCTTCTCAAGGTCCCCCTCAGTGCCCATTCTCAGGAAGTATTTGCATGTCTTAAGGGCCATCTCATGAGAAATATTTGTATACAAGGCCTCTACATCAAGAGTCACTAGTTTAGTCCCCCTTGGAAGCACCAAAAGGTTTAGTCTATTCAGGAGATCCATAGAGTCTCTAAGATATGAATTTAACGCCAGAACGTGTGGCTGGAGACACCTATCCACAAAGATGCAGGCCCTCTCCGTCAAACTCCCAATACCCGCCACTATCGGTCTTCCTGGGGGGCATTTTGCATTCTCATGAATTTTTGGTAATATGTAGAAGGTTGGTACTACTGGGTATTGTGTGCCAAGATACTCATATAACTCCTTACTAATGACACTATTCTCCCATGCCACTTTCAATAGCATGTCAAATTCCAATTTGTATTCACTGAGTGGGTTTTTTGGCAGTTTTTCATAGCTTGCAGCACATTGGAGTTGCCGTAAAACTTCGGCCCTGTAGTACTCAGATGACATCACTACTACGTTTCCGCCTTTATCGGCTTCCTTGATAACTATGTCCCTCCGTTGCTGCAAGGTATGTACTGCCTCCCGTTCTTCTCTAGTCAGGTTATCATTTCTATGTGAAACTGCCATTTTTCGAATGTCTTGACTCACCACTTTGAAAAATGTGTGGACCGCCGGACTGACCGTCCAAAGTGGGGTGTGGGCCTGTATTTAGTGTTTTTAATTGGGTTTTAAATTTGTAAATTTGCAATAAAATGATTTGATTTTTTGATACCACTTGAGTGCAAGAGTAAGTCTCTTTTGGGGGAAATACAGGGGTGTTTTAGGGGTCACTCCATTTGGAATTCTGTGTTTTTTAAAGGGAACATCAACATAAGTGCCACATAATAATACTAATTATTTTCTGTTGGATGATGTTAAAAAAAAATTACCGATAACAGATTTTTCAGGAATCCTTCAGCTTGACCACATGGAGAGAGATTTTGCTCCACCTCCTGGGAGGAAACACAAACATGAACAGAGATTAAAAGCCACACCCCTTCCTCCCCACCTCAGTATTTGAAAAGTAACCTAATAAAACCACCCTTGGACTATGGGCGGGAAATAAGCGGTAAAGCTGAAAGATTCCTGAAAAAACTGAGGTTCCAAGTTATCCTTTAGCTTGACCACATGGAGAGGATTAGGCAAGTAATTATACCTTAGGGGTGGGAAGCTGCAAGTAGTATCCTTCTAACAAAGGTCTGGTGTTTTGCAGATAATAAATCAAGTCTATAATGTTTGAGGAAGGTGTGGGGTGATGACCACATTACTGCTTTGCAGATCTCATCTATAGAGGCACCAGTCCTTTCTGCCAATGACAGAGCCATAGCTCTTGTAGAATGAGCAGAGACTTCTGGAGGAGATACCCCACTAGTCGAATATGCTTGTGCAATAGTCTGTTTTATCCATCTAGCTATAGTGGACTTTGAAGCTGCTGAGCCTTTCTTTTTCCCGCTAAAAGTTATAAAGAGCTGTTCCGCTGTGCGCCACTCTCTTGACCTTTCCAAATAAATGTTCAAGGCTCTTCTAACATCAAGCAGCGAGAGATCTTCTTGCTTGCTCCATTTGGCAATGCTGGAAGAACTATCAATTGCAACCTGTTAGCCAAAGTTACTATTTTTGGTAAAAATAATGGATTGGGTCTAAGTATAACCTTGCCTGGTAGTACTGCACAATATGGTTCCTTAGCAGATAAGGCTTGTAGTTCGCTTACCCACCTGGCTGAGGTAATAGCTAGCAAAAAACAACATTTTAATAATAACCATTTCTCTGAAACATCATCCATGGGCTCAAATGGGGGTTCCATTAACCCTTTTAACACAATAGACAAATCCCATGTGGGGAATCCCTTGAACGATGCAGGTCTTTTTCGCATAATTGCTCTGAAAAAAGATTGATTACTTCATTTCGTCTCAATTTCCGTTCGAGAAAAACTGATAATGCAGAAGTCCGAGTCTTTGATGTACTCACATCCAGACCCTTATAAAAAGCTTCCTGCAGGAATTCTAGTACTGTGGCTGTCTTCTTTTTTCTTCAACTTGTTCATTTCACAAAAAAGAAGAAAAACGTTTCCATACCTTTCCGTAGATCTTCCTAGTAGTTAACTTATGGCTGGCAAGAAGAGTTTCAGTCACTCTTGATGAACAACCCTTATTACTTAATATGGTCCTTTCAGGATCCATGCTGTTAGAAGTAGTCTCAATTCTGATGCAGAATGACATCCTGATGAATGATTATTGGAATGTCTGGAAGCCTCCAGGAGCCTTTCCTTGCCCTCTTCATTAATTCTGCGAACCAAGCTCTCTTCGGTCAGAATGGAGCAATGAGGATCACCGTCACTTCTTCCTGCGAACCTCCTGCGCAATCTTCTGAACCACTTGGGGCAGGATTCTGAAAAGGGGGAAAGGCATAAGCAAGATGAAAATTCCATGGCTGAGACAGAGCATCGATTGCTAGAGCTGCTTCTCTCTTGTCAGGGAAAAATAGTTCTGCATTTTCTATTCCTGGTATTGGCAAAAAAGTCTATCTGCGGGCGATCCCAAACACTTACAATCTGCTGATAGACCTGATTTACACACCATTTGGTCTGTTGGATCTTTACACGACTTAGCAAGTCTGTGAGAGTATTTAGGGTCCCCTTCAGATGGACTGCTGACAATGACCGCATCTGATGCTGGAGTGGTACTAGAATTTCTTTTGCTAATGTAATTAACTTTAATGACCTGGTTCCCCCTTGGCAATTTAGATACGCCACTGTCAAATTGTTGTCTGATTTTATCTGCATGCCCAGTATTGATGGTCGAAAGTGATCTAGTGCGAGCTTGACTGCCAGAATTTCCCTGAAATTTGAGGACCTGGCTGCCACCTCTTTTGACCACCTCCCCTGAACCTGCTGGCTTTCTAAATGGGCTCCCCAACCCCAGTTGCTTGCATCTGTTGTGACTGTTATTGGGTTGGTCTGTCTCCACTCTTTTCCTTTTCCAAGGTTCACTGGATCTATTAACCATTTTAGGTTTTTTAACACTATTGGGCTCAAATAAACTAGTTGATCTAATGAACTCTGTCTTTTGTCCCACTTTAGTAACAGGAATGTCTGCAGGGTTCTTGTGTGTAACTGAGCCCAAGGTTACTGCAGGAATTTCCGAGGTCATGAACCCTCATCACAACCCTTATGGGGACCTGAGGATTCTTTGTTAGGTCTAGCGCCTCTGCTGCAATCCTGTCTCTTTTTTCCTATGGAAGAAATAACTTTTGCTGGGTGCTGTCTATGTTGAACCCCAGGAACTTGAATGGTTGACTGAGCGTTAGGCTGGACTTCTCTAAGTTTATTACCCACCCCAGATTCTTTAAAACTGTCAGCGTCCTTTCTAAGTCTGTTAACAATGTCACCCGTGACTTGTTTAACAATAGAAGGTTGTCCAGATAGGGTATCACAATGATTCCCTGTTTTCTGTGGTAGGCCATTGACTCCGCCAAGATCTTTGTAAAAATCCTCGGTGATGATGACAGGCTGAAGGGTAGTGCTCTGTACTGATAATGTAGAATTTCTTGATCCAGCTGGACTGCAAACGTGTTGTAAACCTAGATTCATCATCAGCACATTTCTCACCGAATATATTGATTCCATCCTGAACCCCTTGTATCGAATGAATTTGTTTAATCTTTTTAGATTCAAAATCATCCGGTACTTTCCTGATGGCTTCTGAACCAGAAAAAACTGAGAGTAGAACCCTTCTCCCACAGGAGTCGAAGGGACCATTTATATCACATTTTTCTGTAGAAGTTCCTGAAGCACTAGCGGAAGGCGTCTCTCTTGTTGAGGTCTTTTGGTAGTCTGGTTACCAAGAAGGATGACTGGGGGAGGGATGCAAATTCGAATTGATACCGGTTTTCCGGGCTTGGTTTCTGCTTGCGTACTATGAAGCGGAAGAGCCCTGGCCAGGCGAGAGCAGGTGCACTGCTCCCCCTGCAGTTGAGGAGCAGAGCCACCTCGCCGCTGCCGAGGCAACAGCAGACGCAGACTGGGTGGCGGAAAGCTGAGTATCCGAGGCCACATATGAACTAACCAGTACTCACAAAAATACAAAAAGGACAAAACAAAAAAAAACTGAAATTACACAAAATACATGTATATAGTATTCTTGTAGCAACCTATCTATAAGTAATATATATATATATAGACATAGCCTGAAATTATGTCTGCTATTACAACATATAGACCCCACTAGAGAGCTAACCAATCTTAGGAACAGAGATTGACTTTTAGAGGAAACGGGCCACCAGACCACTCTAAAAGTCAATCTCTGTTCCTAGGATTGGTTAGTCCACATGATAAGTGTTTGTCTGTTTGTTGCTCCGTTGTGTCCTCAAAGCTTTTCATTATTTATTAGGGATTAGCACTTTACTACAGATCAGCACTTCATTTAGGAATTATTGGCAATATTGAGTTTTTTATTGTGACCAATGACACATTACAATGGTTTTGGCACATTATGAGATTGCACATATGCACTTTAGATTAAGAGGCTGGGGCTTTGGCAAGAAGCCCAGATTAAACAGAACCCTGCTCTCATGTTCCAAAGAGAATGGAGGGCTTGGTTTTCCTGATCCCATCAGATACCATGTTGCGGCCCACCTTAACAGGATCGTGGACTGGTGTTTACATAGAGGTCATAAACAATGGGTGAGTCTGGAGCAGGGATTTCTCAAGGTTCCGATTACTGCGGCCCCCTGGTTGTGTATCTCTGATATCCCCCAGGCAGCTAAGCATCCCACAAAAGGGGCCACTCTTAAAGTATTTCAGCGGCACGCGGAGCACCAGGACATTTCCCCTGCTCCTTCCCCAATGGTTCCTATCCTGGGTAATCCTAGAGAGCGAGGGGTCAAAAGCGAAAGAATGGAGGGAAGCGGGCATTTACAGGGCATCACATTTCTGGGCGGAGGGAGGCTGGGCTAATCTGAAGGACCTAGCGCCCGCTAGAGGTGTAACGGAATGGTCAGACTGGCAGAGAGGCCAATGCATGCATTTTCTGCACTCACTCCGAGAATACTCTGATGGGATGAGAAAGCTGACGCTCTTTGAAAGCCTTTGCTCCAGTACGCAAGCAGTAAAGCATACCCTGTCATATATACATAAATTACTGGCCTCACCCCCGGTGGGAGAAATACCCTTTTTTCTTGGGAAATGGGAAAGGGATCTTGGTATCTCCTTCACACCAGACCAACGCAGGAGGCTACTCGCTATGCCGCACAAAACATCCATCTGCACTCGCTATCAAGAGTGTAACTATAAACCTTTAACACGATGGTACAGAGTACCGGCATCGATTAGCAAATGGTGCCAGGACGTCCCGGATAATTGCTGGAGGTGCGGCATGGCGAGGGGAGATATGATGCACATCTTCTGGGCTTGCCCCGTCCTTAGGCCCTTCTGGGATTCGGTGAGGCGCCTAGCGAGCGAGGTGACAGGAATGGAGGTGGCAGATGACCCGGCTTCCTGTCTCCTTCACCTGTCGGATGCTCCGCTAAAGTCATATAAGAAATCATTATTGTGTCATCTCCTGAACGCGGCTAAGATTTGCATTCCCCAAGAATGGAAAAGCCCAGACCCCCCTTCGATCGCAATGTGGATTCTGAGGGTCAATGAACTTATGCGATTTTAGAGTGTGATAAGTTTGAGAGCTTCACGTGCACTTGGTTTGACTGGTTAAAATTTTCTGAATCAGATAAGTGTCGTGTGCTGCTGGGTGAGGCCCGGAGGCCAGCCCCCCCCCACGCCTGATCCCTGCCCCCCCCCCTCTTTCATCAGTAATTTGTCTGTAGTGACTGGAATCTAACCGTTTATTGTGACATGCTGTTAAACTTGATTGTCCTTACTTGGATCTGTTTTGATCCTTTTGCTGCCATATACATGTGAATGTGTTATACTACCATGCTGTCTTGTGCATGTTTGTGCTTATGAAAACTATAAATAAAGAATTAAAAAAAAAAAAAAAAGAGGCTGGGGCTTTGATTATATGTTATAGATTTTGGGGATTGATTTCACAATAGCATGTTGCAGCGCCCCATAGTGTTTCTGTTATATGTTTTTTAAGCATGTTTTAAATAGTCTTGTGTTTTCTACCAATAAAGAATCATTTTGAAATCTATACAGTGGTGCTATTGTATCTTGGGTACTTGGAGGGCTGTGTGGGGGCCCCCCTTTTTTGGATTGGTACCGCATAGTTTAATACCCAAGCTTTGCACACAGAAGATATACGTCGGTTGGTGCGACCATTTTTTCTTTGCTGTCGTTTCTAAATAACAGCAATAAATAATAATAACTCATTAGTACTTCACCCCTGGTTCCATATGGAACGCTAATAAAAGATAAAAATTGTCCTACCGCGTGTTGGGCTTCTCTTGGGGACTCACTATCTTTCTGGTTAACCAACATCTCTAGCTGGGACAGGTCCTCTTTAAGTCCGGGTCGCGACATTCTGCTCCCGGGCACCACCCCTGCCCCTGCCTGCACACATGTTTGAAACCTGCTGCGGCTTAGCCCGAAACTCTCAGGGTGAAGTCCCAGTTGCCCCGGAGAATGAAGCTACCTGTCTCCCCTGTGATCCGAACGTCGGTCGGGGAGAAATGACACCTTTCCACTTTTCCACTTTCGGCTTCCTGTCAAAACCGGAAATGACGCCAGGCGGCGAGTCACTGCCACGCCCACAAATTTACATTTTTTGGAGGGAAGTTTTCCTCAGTACAAAAAAACCCACTAAAATAACACAATATTATGGGCTAGCAGCAACACAAGCACCCAACATCATTCTTACTTAAAGGCACAGCATAGCGACAACAAAACATAGTTGTCAGATTTAAAGGTATATTGCACAACTAGTGCAAAATGAAAGACTATGTGGGAAATTAGCCTCGGCTGTAATCCAGACCTCAGATGGGTCTCCTTTGGGAATATTGTCCGGAACAGCGGGCTACTCCGGTACTGTGGAGGCACACTCTGTCCAAAGGTTTTCCAGGGAGGAAACCTGAGGACTGAGGTTGAGAGGAAGGGGTGGGGCTTTCAATTTCTGTTCATGTTTGTGTTTCCTCCCAGGGGGTGGAGCATAATCTCTCCATGTGGTCACGGTGAAGGATGACTTGGAAAAAGTTCAGTTCAGTACCCCTCTTATCATGAAGCCATGCTTGGTAGTTGGGCATGGGGGGGACTTCTAAAGAAAGGTTTGCGACAGGGTACTAGGGAATTGGTGCTCTTGTTATCCAATAGCTAACGATGCTGGGCTTGAAAGGGATAGTCTAGGTAAAATAGAAACAACATTTACTGTATACTTACCTGTTCTCCCCTTTAGCCTTTCTGTCCTAGTTTGGTTAAATAATAGGTACTGTGTCCTGAGACTGAGTCTTGCAAGCCCATTTGCCATTCATTGGTGACGGCTGTGTCATATTGCCCCACAGCCATGTCAGTCACAGTGACTTCATTGCAGTGAATGGCGTGGGTGTCACCAGTCGCTGTGACTGACTGTGCGGCCATTTGTCAAAGTGCTCACTGGGTGACCCTGCATACTTACCTCACTGATGTTCCTAGGGTGCAGGTGAGGCTCTGCTTCAATCCACTTCTTTGGTTGTGCATATTAATGGGGGAATAAAGAATCTAAATGGGAGCTTATCCGAATTCAGCACTTTTAGCATCCCCCTATGACTCTGCGCGGCCAAGCCAGCCATTCAGTTATGGAGGCCAATGACGCCCACAGATCTAAAAGGATGAGAGAGGTGTTGGTGGAGTAAGAATATCAGATGACTTGCAGGGCCTCACACCGCATGCCACCAGTGGGGTATTTTAATGGACCAAGCATCTTATAGGCACTAGGTGCTGTTTTGGTCCACTTTAATAAAAGCTCACTTTAAATACTTAGAGTGGACCAAAACCCCCACCCCAATGGCCCTGGAATCTAAAAGATTCCATGACCGCTAAATTCCCTCCCACTGGGGCACCCAGAATCGGGATGCCCCGCTGTGTGAAATCCCCCAGGTTGCCCAAAAACTCACCTTCCGGTCCAATGGCACATGTGCGAGCAGCGGCTGCATCCCCGCTATCCCATGCCAGGCATTTGTGAATGGCCAGTGTGGACACGCTCCCTGTTTGAGGGTAGCAGGGGATGTGGCCTCCAGCATGCTCGGATCTGCTTGCCTTAGACGAGCTCCTAGACGAAGAAGCGAGAGCGGATCAGAGCACACTGATTGGACAAGAGGCTGCACATGCACCGTAAGAAAAGGGAAGGGTAAGTCAGATCGGGTGACCTGGGGGTGTTCGCACAGTGGGGCATCCCCAATCGGGGTGCCTGAGGCAAGGACCAAAGCCCAGGATAGTCAAAATCCTGGGTTCTGGTCCACTTTAAACAGGACCAACAGCCTGGCACAGTTGGAAAAGAATGGTAGAGGCCATTTTGGAGTTTCCTCTCCTAGCATCTCAGCCATTCTGCTGCCTAGATTCAAATGACCTAACTGACAATGCACAGTAACAGGAAGCCCAGCAGCACTGGCTGTTTGCAGGAGGCCTGCAATTGCATTAGCGGTTATTTTGTTTCTAACATTTACCATAACAGGACTTAGAAAAATGTAAATGAATGTTTATATGCAGCAATCTATAATTGCCCTGGGAGGGATGTATATGAGCACTGTTTGTTGTCTTGGTCTGCTTTAAGTCATTTTTGACTGTTGGTCCACTTTAACTAACTCCCATAGCCACTCCTTTTACCAATATCACATGTAGCGGCAGCTCTCTGATCTCAGCGGAAATCCATGTCCCAACAGCAATGCTACTAGGACGCAGCACATTCCCAGGATGAAAAAATGTTAGGTAACAAATGGCCTTAAACCTGTTGTCCTATAGTCTCGTTCCATTGTGTGCCACTGCCAATTTAGGTTTGCACCAAATGAATTCATGGAAACTATCTAAAAGTGTACATTTCTAATTTAAAACTCTAAGTGGAAAAACATGAACTACCGAATGTGTTTTCTAATACAAATAATACTTACAGTGCAACGTTTAGTCCTTCTTGTCACATAAATAGTTGCCACCCTACAGAAACCTGACCTGTGTTACTTTCCTTTCAGCCAATAATGTGTGTTTCTATGGTGAGTGCTCTTACTACTGTTCCACCGAGCATGCTCTGTGTGGCAAGCCCGACCTTCTGGAGGGCTCGGTAGCTGCTTTCCTGCCAGACACAACTCTTGCCAAGAGAAAAAACTGGCGCAGCCCTTGGAGACGCTCATATCACAAGAGCAAGAAGGCAGAGTAAGTATTGCAGAATATTCCTCTTCTGAGTATTAATTGAGATTAACAGAGTTTATATTGGACCCGTGAAAATTATTTTCTATCTTACCCGGATTGTATTTAGTAAAAGTAGTGTTTACGCACTCATTGAATTTTACCTCCGCATTTTTCCCTCTGTACACTTGTGAATGACACACTTCCCTAACAACACCATTTTCCTCTTTTATTGCTTTTCCCACATTTTGTATATTATGTATTACACTTTAAGATTTTGAATTTCGCGCCTCTGGAGGCGGCGGAGTTAAGGCGTCAGGAAGAGACAAAGGCTTTCTTCCGCCGATACAGCGAGGGAAGTTCGCTGCCTTGTCCGTTGCTTCTGGTTCCTTCTTCAGCTAGGCTGGGTTCCTAGCGCCACCGCTGGTTCTCTCTTTAGCTTGTGGCACTCGTCTACCCCGCGAGCAGAATCGCTTCAGGGTTGCAACGGCCGGCTCCCTCCATCGTTTGGTCGGCTGCCCAAGGCCGCATACTGAGCCTCTTAGCCCGGTTATAGGTTAATATCTGGGATCCCGCCCTGAAGTCAGGGTACTGCTTTTGAAGGTCCCATGCATATCTGAATCATCTGAAGGCCTGAAGTAAAATAGATAATTCTGTGATACTCACCTGTAGAATAAATTTCCCTCCATTATTTCAGGACATCAGGACATCCCTCCCTGTCTGCTAGGTTACTGTATCCATTCCTTGGATGCCTAGTCTTAGTGGAAGTTGTATGTATGTAAATAAAAAAAAATAAAATAGATAGGAGTTTGTTCTTGTCTCCAACAAAGATTTAGGAATGCCTTATTTCTTCCGGGTGGCTGGATCTACTGCAATTAAACTGGATTGTAGGAAGTCAGCCGGAAGGATATATAGGCCAGGAGGAGCCACGCCTTTGTTCTGCAGTCCATGCCCTTCAGCCAAGGAGTTAACCCAATAGTTACTGAATCATCTGATAACCTGAAGTAATAATGGAAGAGAAATCAATTCCACAGGTGAGAATCACAGAATTTTCTTTTTATGTGCAGCAATCTAAATTGCCCTGGGGAGGGATGACTATGACACTGTTTGCTGTGTTGGTCTGCTTTAAGTCATTTTTTGACCGTTGGTTCTTATTAAGTTACTAAGTGGGCATTTCAGGGTTGCCCTGTCTTGTCATTATGATGTGCGCTAAAGCCTACTGTGAGCATTCATGGAAGAGAAAATCAAAAAAATAGCCAGCTCACCAAACTTATTAATAGCAAGGACGGGGAGATCCCAGGCACAACTCCTCCAGGGTTAGAGAAAAGGAATAACAGTGGTTTGTCCAGCTTTCCATAAAATTTAACTTTTAATCAATCCATTTAAAACAGCTCTTGAGTAGAAACGTTAAAGCATGTGAAGACAATGGCCCAACAGCAACAATTTCTGACAGCCCTTAAAAATTCACCATATGGAATGGCTTTTTTTGTATGGTGAGGATGACAACTTGTAGCATACAAAGTTGAGTTTCCAGCTGTCATCTTTCGAAAAGTCCTGGTATTAATGTGGTCTCCCCCACTAGGAGAAGTCAGGATAAGATCCAGATATACTATTTCTTTGAGTTGAAAATTCCATGAAAAATTAAGATTAAACTCATTATCATTAAGATATATTAAAAAATCATTTGTTGCCTCAGGAGGCCCCTTCCATATACAAATCAGATAATCTATATATCGCCCGTACCAAAAAATATGGCTGCAAAAGGGATTTTTTTCTGAGAAGATGAACTCTGATTCCCACCATCCCATATAGAGATTTGCTAGTGACGGTGAGAAGGGTGCCCCCATGGATGCGCCACATTTTTGGAGATAGAATTTACCTTCAAAAAGGAAGTAATTATGGCGTAAAAGATAACAAAAATTGTATTTCCTCTTCCTTAAAACTGGTATTTTTGTGTAGCATGTAAGTAATAGCTTGAATTGCTTTCCCATGGGGGATACAAGAATACAGGGAAGACACGTCCATTGAAATCCAGCAACCAATCCGCAGCAAGGCACGGAGGATAGTATAGCATACGTTAAAAGCGTATGTCAATAGCGTACAGTCATACACCCGATAGCCAATCGGTTGTAGCAAAAGGGTATGCTAGGAGCGCAGGCTGCTTACGCTTATGTAGGCGGCCTCTATATTATTTAATTTTATAATTATATATGAGCCACAAGATTGTTTGCTAAGGTATATTGTTTTCTAACTTTAATTACGTATAATGGCTTTATATTGCCTGGTTGCCATGTTTTATCATGTTATTGCGAGGTCTCCCGGCGGGTTTTACTTCTGTTATGGCAGTAGTTTACGTATTTAACGTTTAGAGTTCTAGTGGCAGTATATAATTATTTATTTTTTCCTTAAGTAAAATACTGTTTGGATTTGATTCATACATTTTCCTATGTCAACAGCGTGTTTTGGTGCGCCAGCTCTATTATCTCTCCACTATGCCGCTTATTGTTGGACATTTTTACTAAGAATCCGGGAGCCACCTCTACATTTATGGGTGCCAGTGTAATCTTTATTTAGCCCATATTTTACGGCGGTTGCCGTTTCTTAGCTCTTTCCTGACAGGTCTGAGCGGGCTTTATCTACTCTACGTAAGCAGCCTGCGCTCCTAGCATACCCTTTTGCTACAACGATTGGCTATCGGGTGTATGACTGTAGGCTATTGACGTACGCTTTTAACGTACGCTATACTATCCTCCACGCCTTGCTGCGGATTGGTTGTTGTTCGTCCAATCAGTAAGTTCCATCTGCTGACGTCACACCCGTCTCTTCCGGGTTTCCGACGAGACACCGATCGCTGCACATGGCTGTTTTTGTCAGGTGATTGGTTTCCTTTCTTTATATCTATATAAGGTTTCAGGCTGCTTCACACTTTTGTATGATTAAGAGCCTGACCAGGCTTGAAACGCGTCACTAGGTACTTGCCTTTTTGTTGCTGTTGGGCCATTGTCTTCACATGCTTTAACGTTTCTACTCAAGAGCTGTTTTAAATGGATTGATTAAAAGTTAAATTTTATGGAAAGATGGACAAACCACTGTTATTCCAGCATTCATGGAAGGCCAAACTTCTCTGAGATTTTAGTACCTATGCTCATTCTAGCTATTTTTCCAATGATCTGACTGAAATCTCACATTAAGTTTGTAGGAAATTCTAAAATAATAAAGCAGACCTCAAGTCAATAAGACAAAGTTTAGTATAGTGCTCCCCTAAACTCCCCCCTCTTATGATCTTATGATGTAAGCTGTTTGAGATGGTCTAACCCCATGCAGATGTTTTGGATTAGAGTGAAGACTCTGCGCTCCTGAACTGCATGGGATTGGTCATGTTGCTGACAGTCCTGCTTACACATAAGCATGATGGGGGAGCTCTGCCAGCGGAAGCCCGCACCAGAGTGATAAATGCCTCATAAGCACAGGGAAGCTTGTCTATCGAACTGTTTGTATACACACACACACACACACACACACACTCTAAATAAACAGCTGCTGGAGGATTTATGTGCGTGTGAGAGGGAAACTGTTTCAATATAATGCTATAGATTTTGCTTTCCACCCTTCCCCCCATGTGATGCACTGATCATATAGTGCAACCTCAGGTAAGCTGTCCCGATGCGGTGTACAGTATGCAGGGACTTAGCTAGGCAGGAGCAGGGGGGGGGGGGCTGGCCACAGAGGCTGATGTACCATTTTAAAGAAGACTAAAAGTCCTAAAAACTCCAGTGCTATCCAATTCCAGCTGTGTGAAACCCTCAGGGATCATCTGTATACTCGCCTCGCACTGATCTCACAGTGCATGTTCGGGGATGGCTGCATCCTTGAATTCTCTTAGACGCCCAGCCGATCAGACAGGCATGCTGCCTGCTCCCTGCTCTCAATGCTGGACAAAGTTCTATGCAATGCATTAAATTGTACCAGAAGTGCCCCTGCCAGTCTAACAGCACATGGGCGGGCCGCGGGCCCTATACTATATCTTTAGGCAGGCGTGTGCCCATGCTAGGCATTTGTGAATGGCCAGCACAAGCCCCCTGCTCGAGACTAGCAGGGATGTGGCCGTCAGCACCTTTGGCTTCATTCAGGCCTCGACAAGACCACTTGACGGCTAAGAGTAGCCAAATGGAGCCAAGCGCACTGATAGCAGGTAAGTTTTGAAGGCGAAATGGGGGGTTTCACATAGGGAGGCATCCCAAATCTGGATGCCCGGGGGCTTGTTTGTCTTTAAAGCGGAATTTGACTTTACCGGGTTTTGCTCCGTGCCCCCGAGGCATCCGAATTCGTTGTGTGAAACCCCCCGGTTCGCCCATAAAAACTGACCTGTTCAGTATGTGTGGGCTCTTGTCCAAAGAGAGCCACCTGCTGGCAGCTCTCATTGCCTTGAACTTGAGAGCATGCACTGGCGCCATTGGTGTATTGAAAGCCATAGGAGTTGGGCATTCCGAACTGGGTAGGGGGAAGTCAGCAGGAATCTTTTAGATCCCAGGCCAGCTGCTGCTGGGTTTTGTTCCATTTAAAGGCAAAAAGCAAAAGTGCATGACGGTATGTGAGCATTGACCTGGGCACAGTTGAGAAGCATAAAAAGAGATTTCTGTTTTGGGTTGTCAGTCAACATAGATTTTTTTCTACAATAAAAAGCTTAGAATTTGTTTACAAGCACTTCATATTTAAGTGGATGTGGAAACATTCATTAAATGTTACCTAAAATAACATACAAATGAGCTTTTGTGTTTTTTTTCATTCTCTATTTGTCCTGGAAAAACATGTAATGAACGTGTGTATCTGGTGTATGCACAAGGACATAAAATGTACAGTATTTATTATACTTGTAGTGCCACCTTCTGGATGGTATAGCAACTTTAAAAAGAAGATTAAACAGCAGATTTCTTGCCCAACATACCTTAATCTGAAGTGCTGGCACTTCACTCATGGGAGCGGCGGCCATCTTTCTCTGGCCATGTTTATAGACAATTTGCAAGCCAGCACGATGGAAGCGGGGGTCAGGTAAGTTACAGCCCGCTTCCAGCTGCACATTCTCTGCATAGGTAAGTAGGTATGATAGGCTGCCTAGCACAAGTCTGGCTTAAGTCTGTTTTCGGGTTTGGGAAGCTACACTCGCAAAGTTCAATACGAACTGAATTTGCTGTTCGGGTTCACCCAACACTAACATTAGGGTTGATTCAGAGAGACAAAAAAAGACTTTCGCTTTTGTGTCGATCTGTATTTTTAGAAATGTTTTCCCACTCTCTTATGAGTGTACAAGCGATTCTATGCATGCATTGCAAGCCTTCTGTAAAGTCTTCATCCGTTCGTATGCCAACGAGCTTTTCCAGCTTTCGGTTTCCGTTTTTTTTTTACTCATGGTACATTGTCGGCTTTCGTTTTTGCCCTTTTTCCATCGTCTCTTCCCACGAATCCTTTACGTTTCACGTTAGATTCTGTTTTCCTTGTACAATAAATAATCGTCCAGACAAAAATCCTTACTACCTTACGACTGCGCACTACAAACTTAACTCATTAAAGTGCTCGCCTAGATATTTGGTTCACTTACTTGTGCTACAATGCTTAGCTAAATCACTTCACGCTCTCATTCTTCTTCCATTTCTCACCCCTAAAACTTACCCAAATCACTTCGCGGTTAGGTTCTTCTTCCATTTCTCACCACTAAAACTTACCCAAATCACTTTGCGGTCATGTTCTTCTTGCATATCTCCCCCCTAAAACTTACCCAAATCACTTCGTGGTCAGTATATTCTTGAATTTCTCACCCCTAAAACTTACCCAAATCACTTTGCGGTCAGTATATTCTTGCATTTCTCACCCCTAAAACTTACCCAAATAACTTCGCGGTCATGTTCTTCTTGCATTTCTCACCCCTAAAACTTACCCAAATCACTTCACGGTCCTGCGAATCTTCATCTCTAAATATTTCTTGGCCCATTCGTTTTGTGGTAATGTATTTAGAAAAGGAAATGACACAGAAACATTTTTTTTGTTTTTTTTTATAACAAATGGCACTTATTGTTTGGCTTATTTTTAAAATACATTTTTTTTTTTTTTAATTTCCATCGTTAAAAAAAATTTTCTCTAAAAAATAACATTTTGAAATGTATAATGTTTGGTTTAAAAGTTTAAAAATACAGAACTATATACATAACAATGGCAGGACCCAGAACATTAGTCTTCATCTGTGGTCCCCAACGAGTCGCGCAGCTCCTGCATGTCGGCCACCAACGCAAGGGTCCTTGCACGCATTGCTGCCACTCTGGCACGTGTGGAAGGAAGAGGGAATATGTCGTTATGCTAAGTAATTCATCTAAGGAAGAGGGCATATGACATTATGCTAAGTAATTCATCTAAGGAAGAGGGCATATGTCATTATGCTAAGTAATTCATCTAAGGAAGAGGGCATATGACATTATGCTAAGTAATTCATCTAAGGAAGAGGGCATATGTCATTATGCTAAGTAATTCATCTAAGGAAGAGGGCATATGTCATTATGCTAATGCCATCGACTATAGCTTTAGGTATCTTGGTCATCATGTCAATTACCACATACTGAATGACATTACAACTTACTTTGTTGGTTGTCGACGTCTGCTTCGGGGACCACCCTGGGTTCTGGGACCTGCCACTGCTGGAAAGTTGAGGCTGTAGAGACATGTCAAATAGGGTCACTTCTAATGTCTGAGTCAACAGTAAGCAAATGACAATTTGAATGTGTGTGTGTGTGTGTGACATCACCCACCTTCTCCATGTGCTTCCTGGGCATCATCTGCTGCGGACTCTTCCACAGATCCTTCACCCGCTACATATTGAGCTAGAAAAAGAGATTAAGGGAATCAGCTTTTGTTTAAATGGCATGTATGTGTGTGCGGTTACATTCCATCACATACCAGAGGCTAAGGGCTCAGTCGCTTGGTACGACTCCCTGCCCACGCCGTGACGCCCCTCCTCTGTAGAAAGGTCCAGGGGCTGGTCGGAGGCCGCTACAGAGGAGGGGTAGGACCGTCGCCCTGGAGATCCACCACCTTCACTTTGTGCTGCTGATTCATGCAGCACTGGTCGGCCTGTGCGCCTCTGAGTGCGTCGTATTCGGTACTCCATTTCCAGCACTAGAAAAGAAAATCATTTATAAATAAAGACCTACCTTCTGTATTAGTTACATCTAGCATGTAATCGCTATGTACTTACTTGGGAAATGGAGCCCGAAAAATCGCCTCACCTGGGGCATGTGGAGCCGACCAATGCTGCATGATCTGCGTATGTGTGAAGGTGGTGTCTGTCTCCTGCTGGATCCTGGAAACGATCACCAGGGCGACGGTCCTCTTCTCAAAAGAGTTGGGCAGGTAGTCGTACCTGCGCTGAAGCATCGTCTAAAAAACACGAAATAAACATAGTTGTTAGATCAAACTGCATACAAATATCTGTCACAATTAGATCAGTTAACTAAATGACATTCCCAGACACATTTCTAGCCTCAAACTATCCTTCTAGATGTTAGTGAGTTGGTTCGCACATGTGCGCACTTCTGTTTGGCACAGATTTAGACAAACTTTTAAAGATAACTGTTTCTCCCTGCGCTTTCTTAAGGCCTAGGCATGCATTTAGATAGCAAATCAAAGTCCTTACAATACACTTACGAGCATAATCAGCTCTTCTTGTTGGCGGGTGAAGATCGCGGGCGCCATCTTTCTTCTTGCATTAGTATTTAAAGGGTCCTGGACACACAGCTCATTCTCTTTGTGAGTTTCAACATGCCAGCCAAAAAACAAGTCGATAAGGCCAAACCAGGCAAGAAGGCCAGCAGCAAAATGCCACAGCGGCCTGAGGAGGCTTATTCACGGCCGACCACTCGGTCCCAAATAATAACGCCGAAGGTGCAGGAAACGTGCAGCCACAGTGGCCAAGCCAAGGCGACATTACCCACCAAGTCCGCTAAACCCAAACCATCCAGCAAAGCCAAGGAGGGAGCGGCGAAGAAGAAGCCCACAACCAAGCAGGCAGGCAAGCAGGTACGCCCGCAAAAAAGGCCACTAAGAGGGTGAGAAGCCCCAGCCCCCAAAAATCACCATCCCCCTCCTCCCCAGCCTACCACATCCGTTCTGAAAGAACGCTCCACTGGCAAGGCCAGTAAAAGCCACAGGCCCAGAAGCCCCAGCCCAGCCAGCTCAGCATCTCCAGAGCCATGTGGGAAACACACCCATGGCCATGGAAAGAGCAAGAGCCACAGGCCCAGAAGGCCAAGCACAGCCAGCTCAGCATCTCCAGAGCCATGTGCAAGTACCTCCCAGGGGCATGGAACCACAAGTGGCAAGGGCACAAAGAGGCACAGGGCCAGAAGCACCACACCCTCAAGCACACCCTCTCCTCCTCGGCCACATTTGCCACCAGCACAGGTGGCAAGCAACTATCCATATGCCACATCCACGCCTGCAAGGTGGCCACCCAGGCAAGGACCCCCAGTCCATTTCCAAGTCCAGTCCATTCTTTATCAAGCCACCTGTCCAACATTTCAACACAACAGAGCCAGCCCAGAATGTCCCCCGAATTGCCTACATCCAGAGATGAGCCCGAACAGCAAGCAATAGGGCGGACATTGCGGCAAGGACAATTGAGTGGCAGGTTTGGTGAGGCCCGAACTCTTTCATTGGCAAGTGGGCTGACCCTACATTATGACGAGCTATATGGGCGAAAATCCAAATCTACAAGCAAAATGCGAAAGAATGAAATCTTGGAGGAGCTCACCAGACAGGTCAATGCAGCGGGGAAGGAGCTTAAAGATGTAGAGCAGATCCAGTGCAAAATTTCTGACCTGAAGTATGCAGCACGGAAGAATTACAGGTACATATTTGAGTTGTGCATTTGTCTGCTTGCTGTATTGTCCACAATTTACCAAATTTGGCAACCTATATTTTTAAGCTTACAAACTGGCGGAGGCTTCCCCACAAAATTACAATTTACCCGAGCTGAAGAGATGGTGCTGGCGTTGATACATCCCGTGGCATTAGAAGGCTACTCTGGGCGACGGGACACGGACATCCCTACCATTCCAGCAGGTTAGTAATGTTAGTGTGTATGTGAAATGTTGTAAACGTGTAAAATGAGGCTTACAGGCATATATGAACACATGCCCCTAGGGAGTGGCTTGTAGGGGAGGTTACAGTTTTCGCAGGGTGTTTAATGTCTGCGGTCTGTTCATTTTCCAATTTGGCAGGCCATACACGACCTAGGAAAGGATTTATGGTCACTATTAAAGTTTTTATATTAGCAAAGCACTGCCTGTTATGTGATTCTACTCAATCATATACAACACTTCCTTCTTTGTCTTTAGGCCACTTGGGTTTTAGCTGTGCTTTGGTCTCAAATACTTGATCAGGGGTCAGGGAAAGGTCTACATAGGAAGAATGCCCACCAGCATACTCTGAAGACAAATGCTATTTGCAAGCTGAGTGTGGGTCCCTAATGGGCCTTTATGGATGTGTGAATGAAGCCTCATAACATGCAGTACATGCATGTTTGTATTATTTAAGGTGACCAATGTGTATGTACAGGGTGAGTCATACATATAACAGATAATGACATTCATAGTGAAGGTCACCTTGG
The DNA here is from genome assembly GCA_027917425.1 of Gastrophryne carolinensis. Classification (NCBI taxonomy): domain Eukaryota; kingdom Metazoa; phylum Chordata; class Amphibia; order Anura; family Microhylidae; genus Gastrophryne; species Gastrophryne carolinensis. The sequence continues at coordinate 336,452,325 of CM051235.1, read as the reverse complement.
ACAGTTGTGGGAGTTGGCATTCCTGCTTGGCCACGTGTTTTTGCCACGTGAAACATATGTAGTAATCCAGATCATCAATGGATTTTTATTTAAAATACAGCCCAGCATCAAGCCTCAGCAAGTGTGGAAGCCTCATCCAGTTTGACCACACCGTCAACTTCCGTGCTGCCTAGAAGCCATGACCAGATATATAGGGTAAGTGGACTTTCATGAATCTGCTGATGCATGTGAATGAACATAACTAATTTGCATAACAAATATATTTAGGGCCCAAACTTAACCTTTTTTGGCACTTGTCCCAACAGACCCACACACTGATGGAGGAAATCCAGAAGATGGAGGAGGATGCCAGCTTGATGGGACCTTCAGAACTGACCCCCCTGGAACCTAATCTGCCACTGTCCCAACATGCTACTGCACCAAATCCTCTGCAGCAGAGTGAAGCTGGACGCATGCTGCCAACCCATCATGGCCAGCAGGCTGAGACTGAGCCTACAGTCCCCAGTGGTAGCTCTGCTGCAGAGGATTTGCCGAGCACATCTGCGACTCTTGCTCGCCCTAGAGGTCCAGCATCTGCAAGCGCTCAAACCTGGGGAATTGGTAGACGTAGTCAGCAACGTTGACCAGTTTCCCAGGGGAGGCGCGTGCCAATCCTGGGGTCAGCATGGCACCATGAGAGGCGTTTATTTCGCCAGGTGACTCAAAGAACCACAGAGCAGCTTAGTGCACAATTAGATACATTAAATAATACATTCACCACCATGCTGACAGGATTTAGGACGAGCAACAGCCGCATGGCCACCTTAACTAGTAATTTCACAGCCATGCTCGAGGAAGTTAGAACTAGCAATAGACTCATGTTGGAACAGTGGCAGATTATGAATGCCACACATGCCCAGGTGATGGGCCACCTCCAAGGCCCACCACCAGGGTTTTATGGGCAACACCCATTTTAACAGCTATTTGCCCTGTATCTGCTCCACATCTTTCCTCTACCAAGATTGCCTTTTTTATGGCTGTACTTGTCTGATTTGGAAAGATCCACATACCGGGGGACACGCTGCATTATGGCAAAGTTGTGGAGGACACAGCAGGCCAGTATGATATCGATGACCTTGTTGGGGTCATATTGGAGTGCCCCCCGGTATGGTCCAAACACCTGAAGCGAGGTTTTAACAGGCCAAAGGCCCTCTCCACAACGGCCCAGGTCTGTGGGCCCGATTGTAGGCATCCTGGGCCGCATTCTCTGGCTGAAGGACGGACGTCATCAGCCAGGGAAGAAGCGGATAGCGGAATCACCTGAAAAAATAAGAAAATACTTATATAAATTACACATTAAAAAAATTAATTTTGTGACAAGCGGTAGTTCACTCTGACTAGGAGCCTATCTTAAATTGTAGCCACCCCCTGTACATACAGATTGCTCAGCTAAAAAAAAAGCCTAACACCATCTAATGCATGTTCTGAGCCTTTAAACATGCAAGATGGCAGATGAGGGCAAATCAGGCAGCCTGCAAACAGGAATTGGCTTAGGACTGTGCTGCTCAGCATTCTGGGATGTCTTACCTTTTCAGGACCCCAGATCTGCTTTGTCTGAGCCAAGCACAGCTCGGACCCGCCCCCTGCACTCTCACGCTCTCCTCTACTCAGTAAGTGTCATGCATCTGAGCAAAGATGGCGCAGACCCTATCATAAAGTCAAGAACAGAATTGCAGCTGAGTGTGGGGAAGAATAATAAGTAATTTACTAGAAAGTTGAAATATATTATTTTAAAATGCTGGGAAATCAGTTTTTAAGGGTTTGTGCTTTGCTGAAGATCATGGTTATGGTCCGGTTGAACATGTCATCAAGGGGTAAAAACAGCCAGGTTCAGACATGGGTCATAATAAACTATATTCATAGGCATACATTGAAAAGTGAATGACGTTATTTGCGTCAACTTACCAAGGAGCCATCCACCTGAGAATTCAACTGCTTGGACATTCAGTGAGTGGCCCATTTTGCGGTTCCTGGGACAAAAGAAAAGTTAAAAAAATTAGCAAGGCTAGGTAAACTACTCAAACATTAACATCCTCCCAAAAACATGTTGGGAAATACAAATAACACTAACTAGGTACCTAAGTATGTTTTGGGCCAAAAAAGTATATGTATGTTGGATCAACTATTAATTTTAAAATGAATAATTAAGGTCCACATGAAAATGTTTGGCTTTGGCCGACATGAAAAACATTGATGAAGCTAAAGACGGTCAAATGTATCACAGGGACAATTTAAAAGGAGGGATTAATAGATATACAGTGTAAGCTGTTTCACCGGGACAATTTACAAGGAGGGATTAATAGATATACATTGTAAGCTGTTACACAGGGACAATTTACAAGGAGAGATTAATAGATATACAGTGTAAGCTGTTTCACAGGGACAATTTACAAGGAGGGATTAATAGATATACAGTGTAAGCTGTTTCACAGGGACATTTTCCAAGGAGGCATTAATAGATAGTTAAAATACAAATTTTCAAAACTAGATAACAAAATGACCGATTGAACTTACCTATAGATGTACTTGTCGGCTGCAGGAGGGACCAATGCAACGTGGGTGCAATCAATCGCACCCATGACGTTGGGCATGTCAGCGATATTATAAAATGCCAGCTTAAGCGCGTTCCAGGCTACCATGTCGTCAGGAAAAAAATACCATTTTGTGAATACTCACCTGTAAAATGGGTATTATAAGTATGTCACACACCCCACTTCAAACATTAATTATTACACTTGGGGTTACTCCACCAGCAGGTGGCGACGTTGCAGAGAAGTCTTGAAAAAAACGAGCCCCTCCTGGTCTATAATACCTGGGACCTCCCACTTATCTCCCAGTTTTCAAACAGCAGTAAAGACAAGGTACCAGGAAAAACCCATTGGTAACCCTCAAACTGTAAACGAAACTTCACCCTATAAAGAATCTAGGATACCAAAAAAGGGCGGGTGAAGTGGGGTGTGTGACATACTTATAATACCCATTTTACAGGTGAGTATTCACAAAATGGTATTATTCTAAGTATGTCACACACCCCACTTCAAACATTAATTATTACACTTGGGACATCCAAAAGCAGTGTCCAGAAAGGGCGGGTATCCAACAAGGCCATAATGCAAAACTCAAACCACTGCAGCTTGCAGAACCTTGCGGCCAAAAACAGCATCCGCTGAAGCCCACACATCAACCTTGGAAAAACTTGGAAAAAGTGTGAACAGAAAACCAAGTAGCAGCCTTACAAACTTGTTCAACAGAAGCCTGGCGCTGAAAAGCCCAAGACGCTCCAACAGCACGAATAGAATGAGCATTGATACAAAAAAGGGGGAACCTTCCCCTTGACAGAATAGGCCCCAAAAACAGCCTGACGAGGCCATTTGCTAATGGAAGACTTAGCCGGAGCCAAACCCTTCCTAGGCCCGCAGGGCACCACAAAAAAGGAATCAGTCTTACAAAAAGGAGATGTAGTAAGCAAATAGTACATAACACAACGTACCACATCCAAACAATGCAAAACCCTCTCCTTGTCATTCCTAGGCTTAGGACACAAGGACGGAAGAACAATGTCCTGGTTAAGATGAAAAGCAGAGAACACCTTAGGAAGAAAATCCGGTTTGAAGCGGAAAACCACTTGTCCTGATGTCTCTCAGTGAGGTGAGGGGCCAGAATCGACAAGGCTGCCATGTCCGAAATGCGCCGAACCGAAGTGATGGCCACCAAAAAAGGCAACCTTCTGAGTCAGAATAGAAAGATCAATATCCTGCAAAGGCTCAAAAGGAGGAGCCTGAAGAGCAGAGAGAACCAAATTCAAATCCCCAAACGGAGAGCAATAGCTTCCTAGGAGGCCGCAGATGCGAAACCCCCTGGTAAAAAGTCTTGACCAAAGGATGAAGCGCAAATGACTTTAGAAAAAAAAAAGACAGACAAGGCAGAACCTGCCCCTTCAAGGTACTCAGCTGAAGACCAGAGTCCAGCCCAGATTGAAGAAATTCCAAAATCCTAGAAACAGAGAAAACCCGGCAGGGCAAGGATCTAGACTCACACCAATCAATATAAGACCTCCATGTCCTATAGTAGATAGTAGAAGAGGACCTCTTCCTGGCACTAATAAGAGTCTGAATAACAGAATCCGAAAGACCTTCCTCCCTTAAGATGGAGGTTTCAGCAGCCAAAACGTTAAAGCCAGCGTTGGTAAATTGGGGTAACGCAGCTGGCCATGAGTGAGAAGATCCGCCCAAAGAGGCAGATCGACTGGTCCACCTCCAGACGAACGATGTCTGCGAACCCCACCCGCCTTGGCCACCTTGGAGCCACGAGAATGGCGGGAACCCCTTCCAGGGCCAGCTTTCGCAACACCCTGCCTAACATGGGAACCGGAGGAAACAGATACGGGAACCCCAGGTCCCCCCAGCTCAGAGACATGGCATCCACCGCCAGAGCCAGAGAATCCTGAGAGAGCGACACGAATGTCGGAAGCTTGTAATTGTGACGACAGACAAACAGATCCACCTCCGGCGTCCCCCACCGGAGACAAAGAGACCGAAACACCTGGGGATGGAGAGACCATTCCCCCCGGCGGGAAGAGCACCTGCTCAGAAAGTCCGCCTCCGTATTTTCCACTCCCGGAATGTACACTGCCGAGATGCTAGGGACATGAGCCTCCGCCCAATTCAGGATCAGAGACACCTCTCTGAGGGCACCCAGACTGCGAGTCCCTCCTTGGTGATTGATGTAAGCAACCGCCGTCCGATTGTCCGACCGAACCTGAACCGGCAAGCCCTGTAGATGCTGTGTCAAGTGAGACAGAACCCAGACACACACACACCCCCCTCCCCCCACCTATCGAGCGCAGGGAGAAGGGACAAACGGGGAGGAAACCTAACAGGGACATCAGGGCGGGGCATCCCAAATCCGGATCACCAGGCCGGATAACCGCATTGCCCATAATATGGGGTCGAGCGGAGGAGCTAATCTCCTAGGCACCAAAGGTGCCGTCTACACTTTGCCCGGCCGACAGCCTAAGCTGGGAGGCTACATATCTCATCCAGGGGCTATTAGCAAAAAGCCGGGCAGAAATAGACCACGGGGGGGGGGGGCCGGGGTGATACCCCGGCTACCTGCAAGCAGGAGACTTCTTTCTTCTGTCTTGTCGCCATCTTGCAGAGAAGAACACTGGGAGATAAATGGGAGGTCCCAGGTATTATAGACCAGGAGGGGCTCGTTTTTTTCAAGACCTCTCTGCAACGTCGCCACCTGCTGGTGGAGTAACCCCAAGTGTAATAATTAATGTTTGAAGTGGGGTGTGTGACATACTTAGAATATATATATTTCTGACTAATGGTAGCCATGCCTTCCAAAAACTTGGATAGCGCACGGCTCAGCGTAGGCTGGGACATCCCCATGGAGAGGGCATCCAGCATCTGGAACGAGCCGTTCGCCAAAAATTGCAGGCAGCCAAGCATCTTGGTCATACCTGAAATTGTTTGCCCCTTCCTTGTGGTGCAGGCTAACCATGGCCGCAGTTCACTATACAACTTATGGAGAGAAGCGCGACTAAGTCTGGTCAGCTCGAACAGCTCAACGTCATGCATGCGATCGATATGCATGCGTCGCCGGCCTCGGCCATGCTAATACATTCAATGCTCAGTAGCTGAAGGCGCTCATATTCCTCCACAAAGCCGCAAAACATGGTCAAAGCAAGTTATCCGAGGTCAAAATGGTTGCGTAAGGGGATCGCAAATGAAACGGTTTTATAGGGTGGTGGTCCCTCGGCAATCAGCTCTCTGAATGAGACGCAAGCCCATACCAATAACGTAAGTATTCTGAACGAACGCAAAATATCAGATTAAGCTGGGAAAATGATCCGAACTAACGCAAAGCATCTGATTTACTTTCGTTAATCGAAAGCGCATATACGCATGAGCTCGAACGAACGTACGAATGCAAAATGCAAGAAAAAAAAAAAAATTACAAACACACACAAAAACATACACAGACAGCTACGGAAGTCCAGACGAATGTGTCTATGAATCGAGGCTAATAACCTCAGTCAAGTCATCAAATTTGCGCATTGCTGTTTAACCAACAGCTTGATCCTCAATGTAAATGGCAGTAGAGATCAATACTGATTTAAGAAAAACATCCCATATGCATCACATTCTACATATGTAAGATGTAGATGTGGAAAGAGTTAAAACAGCCTGGCACAGTTGGAAAAGAAAGGTAGCGGCCATTTTGGAGCTTCCTCTCCCAGCATCTCAGCCATGCTGCCGCCTGGATTTAATGGACATAACTGACAATGCACAGTAACAGAAAGCCCAGCAACACTTCCTGTTTGCAGGTAGCCTGCAAATGCAGAGCCGCCATCTTGTTTTTAAAAATTTTCCACAGCAAGAGTTATAAAAGGATAAATTAATGTTTATGTGCAGCAACTAAATTGCCTGGGGGAGGGATGCATATGAGCACTGTTTGTTGTGTTGGGCTGGCTTAAGTCATTTTTGACTATTGGTCCACTTTAAGCATAAAAAGTGACTTGGTACTTCCATCACCCAGGACTTGAAATAAGCCTTGGGCTCGTTTTCAAAAAATGCTCAACAAAACTCTTTTTCTTGTAGCAGCTCAGACAATACAACCCACCATGAAGGCTGCTGATCATGTTTTACTGTGCTATAGGGCAGTGGTCCCCAACCCCCGGGCCGTGGACTGCTAACGGTTTGTGCTATTCCTGTGAAACACCTATGGGGGCACTGTGTTGTATTGCTACACAGTGTCCCCAAAATAACTCATTCAAAGTATGCCCCCAATATATAACAGTGCTATATATTGAGGTATAACAAGCACCAACTGGCCTAGGACTGGTGTCGGGTGACATTTTGAGTTGGCCAGTAGCTAGGTATCGTTTTTTTTCTGTAACTGTATTTTATTTCGAAGGCATGTTTAAATACATTAACATTAAAATAACAATCAATGCCGCTGCACCGCCCCCAGCCACACCCCCAGCCCCCAAATGCCCCCCCCCCAGTGCCCCACCGGGCCACGGTAAAATTACCAAATCCTGAACCGGTCCACGGTGAGAAAAAGGTTGGGGACCACTGCTATAGGGGCTCCATTATCATCAAATATATAGATATGATTTTCACAATTAGGCTGTAAAAATCAAATCAGTTTACTCCCATCCAGGCAAAAGTACCAGTGTACCACCTATAAGGACTTAAAGACATAGAAATCAATTCTTCCCCATAGCTATCCTACTAAACCAGTGTTTTCCAAAAACCAAGCCTCTAAAATCTGGTTAAAAAAGAGGACTCGGTTGAAACCCATCTGCAGACGTTTTCTGAAGCTTCACCACCAGATGCCAAGGTGCCCCTGTTTAGGTGCTGTCCTAACTCTAATCTATGAGAGCCGGACATACTGTACACAGCATTGGGGGCAGCTTAACTGAGGTCGCACTATACGTTCAGTGCATCAAATGGGGGAAAGGGTGCAAAGCCTCCCCCATTCAGCTAAAGGCCCACCCCATGTGCTTGCACAAATCCAAAAGATACAAAAGAGAAAGGTGGCAGCCACTCAAATGAATTTGGGATACTGTAAGAAGAACTACTGTGTCACCAAGTAGAAAATTCCCCAAAGTTCATAGGAAATTTAAGGGTAAGTCTACTTTCGATAGAATTTTTTAAAGTATTTTATTTTTTGTGCCAAAAGGTTGTCTTCAATGTGCTGGGCTGATCTAGTTTTTTTTGTTTCCATCTTAGAAAATGTGTGTTTTATGGAGCTCACTCAACCTTGCACATGCCCAGCAGCAGTGTTCTGTGTGTACAGGACTCACTTCTCTCTACTTGGTGTACAGACTTGGGGGTCGATTGAGAGCCTGGTGAGAATTCAGAGCCAGGTGAATTTCACCCGGTAGACAATGAAGGTGAACGTCAGTTTTCCCTTAAAAAAAAAAGGAGCTCTGAATCAACCCCTTGGTGTACGGTTGCCAAAAACAACAGATATCAGACAGTGAAAACTGCTTCTGTAAAACACACATTTTTAAGAAAAAAAAATAAAAAATACAAAATCAGCTCCACGCCGTGATGATATCATTTTGGCACACAAAAATGTACACTTCCATTGAAAGTGGACTTTCCCTTTAGATATTTGTTCGGTAAACCCTGGCGAGCTCAGGGGTTTTGGCTAATACTTGCTTGAAGAGTTTGAACAAGAGAAGCCAGCTCTACCTTAATTGATGATCCACACACTTTCTCATTTTATCCCTGGCAGAGGCTCAGTGTGCTTCAAATAGGTAGAAAAATGCCATGAGTAAGAAGATGAAAAGATTTCAATGCTTTTTTCCATCTTGAATGATAAGCAGGCTCCAAATGTCTATGCTTGCGTGTGGCCTTCCCGGGTCTCCACACTGTTGTCTTCCTAATAGCTCCCACAGGATAGGGTGTCCAGCGCCGGGTACATACGACTCTCCTACTTTCACAGCGCCTGTCTGTGTTGTCTGTACTGGTATCATTTAAGATACGCTTTTATGTTAGCAATGCCTTCTGTCTGTGCACTAACCGGGGAGTCTTTTTCAACAGGGTGTAAATAATTGAGCTCTGAGTGGGGTGGTGCAATGAACATGTGACTTATGCTATTTAAAATCGAGTAAAGACCAGTTGGTCGAAACGCGTAGATGTTTTGGAGCCTGCTTGGAAATTTCTGTAATGGAGTCTACCATATTTGGCTACTTTTAATTCAAGATGGAATAAAGAATTGATTTTTTTTACCTTCCCACGGCTGGCATTTTTCTACCTAATTCCTTGTATGACTTATTTTAGCAAAGCTCCAAATATTTTCTGTCGATGAAAGTGTAAAGCAGGTGAACTGAGCATTCAAAATGTAACAAATATATCTGAGATGATCCTAATGTGTCTTTGATTTCTCATACATTTCGTTACATAGATTTAAATACATATTTATATGTGGAATTATTATTGTCTTATTATCCTTATTGTCTAGCTGGGAGCTGAATCCGCAATATTGCAACACAGTGAAAGTAACACCACCATACAATGAGGGAAGCCGACTAGTTGACTTAATAGATCTTTCCATTCTGGATTTTTTCATGGGTATGGTAATAACTTTTATGTTTCTGTGTGGAATTGTCTCTAAACTCATGTAACACTCTATACTATATAGTGTGTAATAAAAAGCTAAACATAATGTCTGAGATGTTTTCACTTCTGCCCAAGACCACTGTGAAATTAATGTCACTATGGTGTTCAGAAAGACACTTAAAGGGACACATCTAAAACATAAAAAAAAAATAATGTTATACATGTATACACATACGGGCAAACCCACCATGTCGGGAGAGCCTCTACTCCCCACAGCCACACAAATGGAACCACCGCACCACTGCTTCCTTATTACATTCTTTTTTCATGTTTCACATAGAGCTTACAAACACAATTAAAATCATTTAAAAACATACAATCTAGACAAAACACCATAAAAATGTTTGTTGGGCACTGTGCAAGTCTCTATTAATACATGGATATTAAAGAATCAAAGAACAATATTTGTTGTCATGTCCCTATAAGTTATAAGGGGGCAGCATGTCTGCTCACAAAACGTTCATGTACAGTGAGGGTAAACTAAAGTTAACTTTATTGCCTGCCCTCTCCCCTTCCATGCTTCCCTGGGGGTAATAAAACAAAAAAATAACTCAAATGGTCCTGGTAGCCAGCGTGTTCCTGGCCAGTAAAATACTTAGAAGGCCAGAGACCCAGATACAAAACTGAAAAGCTGGATTTAGGTCAGAGAGTTAGACATAGAACTAGGGCACAGAACTAAGGGACAAGGCTCAGTACACCAGAAGCCCAGGCACATGATTGGGAAACAAGATTTTGAGGGGACAAGGCTCAGTACACCAGAAGCCCAGGCACAGGATTGGGAAATAAGATTTAGGAGTTGGGAGCAAAAGTCAGTAGGCAAACCTGGTAAGGCAGGGAGCACATTAAGCAATTGCCCATTAGCCCTCCCCTAACATCGGTCCTGCTTATGGAGAAAACAAGACACAGGTACGATTAGGATGAAGATGCACAGGAGGAGGTGACAAAGCCAACCAGACCAGATAGAACAGTGCACCAAAGACACAACTTTGCACCAAGATGTCAGATCATTACTAATACTTAAAACTGGAAATGGAACATTGAATTCTGATTTCTTGTACAATACTTTTATTAAGAATTGCATGTTATAAAGATTACATTCTTACAAGTGTGCAAATGGTCAAAAAGAGAGTGGTACCCATTGAGACGAAGTTGCACGCCATTGGAGAAAAGCACCATATAAAGTAATACAATATGGATCAACATTGGATTGGTTAATTTTCGCTTCTGGTATGTGGTTAAACATATCCCGGGGAAGTGGGCTCATAGAGTAAAGCATTACGCTAGTCTAAAGAGGTGGTAAATACCATATCGAAGGTAGCTACATTGCTATGATTAGATAGTGGGTGGACATATGGCCTCCACTTAGTCATATGCAAATATCTGTGGTTTATAAAACACATGAGTCAGCAAACTCACGATGGGGCTGATTACTTAAACAAAATAACATGAATGTTCAATTAAAGGGGTTGAAGTGAAATGGAGATAAAAAAATTTTTTTAGGGGTTAATAAGATGGAAGAAAGGATGGGAGTGGGGGAGGTTATGGTGCAAGAGCACAGGCCAGGAGACCTCCACTAAAGAGGAAAGTGTAGATGCTTACACTTAAAATGGGTATGGGCCATTATAATGTGGGGTCTGAGACATGTTCTTGTAATTTGTTAGAAGCAATCCATGGGGCCCATATCATGTAGAATCTAGCATAGTTATCACTTGCTATAGCTGTGATTATTTTCATTACACATAATATCCGATATCCTGCCAGTAATCTCACTCCAGGGGATATGTGGCGATTTCCAATTTCTGGCTATCATGAGTCTGGTTGCTATAGCGATTTGCTGAATTAACCGCCATTCAGATCTACATGAGATTTGTTTGAGAGAAAGGCCTCCCTTAAAGGTTGTATGAAATAGTGTTGATATCAGAGTGTAGACCTTTCTCCATTTATTTTGAGGCATGAGCCATCTTGGATGTTTAAAGGCTCATAACATGCAGTAGATGCAGGTAGGATGATTTTTAATGTGAGCAATCTGTATGTACAGGGTGTGGGAAACATATAATATAGACTCTTATTCAGAGTGAAGGTCCGCTTTAAGTGTCATTTTAAGTTAATAAAGGAATTCAAATGAAGAGTAGAGGGCAATGTTTTCTCAGCATGGGGACCCACACGGGGTAGAGGGGTAGTGAAGGGGGGTAGATGGAGCTAAAGATAGAGGCATGAACTTAGAAAAGAGGGGACGTAAAGAAGGAATAAACTCTAGACTGAACAAATAACATATACATTATTCCTGCAATACCAGTTGCAGGGAACTCCAACACCATAGGAACCTTTTCCTTAGTGATGGAAGTTGGGGTACACACGGTGAACACCTGGGGGCCTGCATAAAAGCTAAAATGCAAGGAGGCCAGAATGGCTTAGTGAGTCTTATATTTGGAACATTAGATCATAGGACAAAAGGGTTGAGAGTGACCAGGATCAAAATGTAAGGGACCAGAAGGTAATGGACACTAAAGGGAGTCCTGCTAGAGGCCAGGAGTATAGAGTGCTGAGAATGCAAAATGGGCTTTGCATTTTACCCCATGAAAGTACATAAGCCTACGGCCTCTATGTATGCTCCAGGGCCTTGATAAGGCACATTATCAAGGGTTAAATGGTTATGCTACCATCTTAAAATAACAGAACAAAAAAAGTGCTATTATCGATAAACCAAGTAACAGCCTGAGTGTAGTGCTATGAGATCCAGAAATGTTAGCTCACCTGAGAGAAAAGGATTAAAACATAAAAATATGTAAGCTAAAACAGTTTAAAAATTAAATCAGTTTGTGCCAAAAGAGCAAGGTTATATAGCTTAATATTCTTACTAAAGTTCCTTTTAATAAACAGAAGAAAAAAATGTGCATAAAACTTGAACTTGAACATAGAATGTCCCCCCAAAACCTTTTTCTGATTTCTTTCATAGGAAGAGTTAGCACCCTATAGCTTAGCAACATTATACTCAAAGTCCAGTTTTTTGTCCCCAGATTTAAAATATTAAAGATGAAGTCCAGTCAAAATTACCCCCCCCCCCCCGCCACCCTTTCTTGGCACTGAGGCAGGACAGGGGTTACAAAGCAAAAAAACGTACAAACCAAAAGATAAGGTCCAGCAACGCTTTCTGTAGCACAAGGCAGTATTCTCCGGCTCCGTGCGTCCGCCACCTGTTCAGGTGAGTGGGCAGAACCGGGATATGCCGTTTTGTGCCTTTCTGTGCAGCTGCCGTCGGTGTCCCCGGGGAACGGCACCGGACAGCTACTGTGGTAAGGGTTTTTTTTGCTTTGCAACCCCCCCATCCTGTCTCAGCACCAGGAAAGGGTGGCAAGGCAAACTTCCACTTTAAACAGGATCGCCCGTCACCAGTATAAAAATCCCACACTAGTTGTATTATTCCTGTCAAGTATTCAACTTTTCACGTTTCAGTAAAAAGTACCGGTATATATTATAGTAAAGTATGTTACAATTATAGTAGTGCAAAAAGGACTGCTATAACTTTTTGAAGTTTCTTTTCTTTTTTAAGGTAACCAAGATCGTCACCATTATGAAACATTTGAGAAATTTGGAAATAATACTTTCCTACTGCATTTGGACAATGGAAGAGGGTAAGAAAATAGAGGGTTCCATAAAATAATTGAATCCTTGAACAGTACAAAAAAGTCAAAATAATTGGCTGTATTAGAGGCAATGTGAATGTAGGGATAATATTATTATTTAGAGACAGCTAAAATCAGAGCAAAATAAAATAAGGATTGATAGTTATTGGGATTGTCCAGCCTTTGAAGAAAAACAAACTGATGCAACTTACCTTGAGCTGCAGCAGCTCCTATGATTAGGCTCGATTCAAAGAGACAAAAAAAAAACTTTTGTTTTAGTTCCGATCTGTTTTTTTTTTGGAAATGTTTCCGTTCCCGTATGAGTGTACGAGCGATTCTATGCATGCATTGAAAACCTTCTGTAAAGTTTCCGTCCGTTCGTACGGCAGATTACAAATACGAGGATGTCATTTTCCATCCAGACTTTTCCGTTTCATTTTCACATGTTACAACGTAGGCTTTCGTTTTTGCCCTTTTCCCATCGTATCCTCCCACGAATCCTTTACGTTTCCCGTTAGATTCTGTTTCCCTTTTTCAATAAATAATCGTCCAGACGGAAATCCCGATCTTGCGCCTGCGCACTACAAACTTAACTCATTAAAGTGCTCGCCTACATATTTGCCACCCTCACTTCTACTACAATGTTTAGCAAAATCACTTAGCACTATCCTCCATCTTCCCTTTTGGACCCTTAAAGCTCACCCAAACCACTTAGCACTATCCTCCATCTTCCCTTTTGGACCCTTAAAGCTCACCCCAACCACTTAGCACTATCCTCCATCTTCCCTTTTGGACCCTTAAAGCTCACCCCAACCACTTCTCGGTTAGGTTCTTCTTCCATTTTAGTCCCCTAAAACTTACCCAAATCACTTCTCGGTCATGTGAATATTCAGCTTTAAATATTTCTGGGCCCATTAGTTTTGTGTTAATGTATTTTGTAAATGAAATGACAATGTAACATTTTTATTTTATTCCATCATAACATATAAAATTGTAAAAAATTATGAAAATTTCAAATATTTACAACTATAAAAAACAAAATACATAGCAATGGCAGGCCACTGAACATTATTCTTCATCTGTGGTCCCCAACGAGTTGCGCAGCTCCTGCATCTCGCCCACCAACTCAAGGACTCTGACACTCAGTTGTGCCACTCTGGCACGTGTGGTACCTGTTAAAAAAAGGCAAATTAAAATATTGGTATAACCTTGTTGGGGTCATACTGCAGTGCCCCCCCCCCCCCGTATGGTCCAAACACCTAAATCTGGACTTCAAAAGCCAGAGGGCCCTCGCCACCACGGGCCGGGTTTTGCATAGTGCCCGATTAGAGAACCCCTGGCCCGCATTCTGCAGGCAAAGAACGGGCATCAGGAGCAAGGGCGAGTGGCACATCTTGCAGTTCCTGCAACCAAATATAAAATAATTACACAAAGCAAAGGTAACCAACTAAAACAAGAACTCCTACCACAAATTAAGATTCAAGTTCAACAATCCAAATATAATTCACAAAGGACATTAGTCTAAAAAAATATAGCAATTATATGGATGTGTGGGAAAATAAAGGTTTACATGCTAAGGACTAATTTAGGTCAGCATTAAAATGCATCTATAAGGCATACATGAAATGTATTGATTTAGGTATGCATTGCTATACAATTTATGGCCTCGGCCATGCTGATACATACAATGCCTTGGTGCTAAAGGCGCGCAGACTCCTCCACATAGCCACAAAACATGTTCAACAATCGCAATCCGAGCCCTCAAAGGTCCCGTAAGTGGATCGGAAATGAAACGGATTTATAGGGTGGTGATCCGTCGGAAAGCAGCTCTCTGAATCCGACAGAAACCCATCCCAGCAACGGAAGTTATCTGAACGAACGAAAAATTTCCGATTTTGTTTGGAAAATGATCCGAACTAACGGAAATGTTCCGATTTGCTTCCGTTCATTGAAAGCGCATTCCCGAACGTTCGTACGAATGAAAAATGAATGAAAAAAAGCAAAAAATGACAAACACCCACCAAAACTTTCACAGACAGCTACGGAAGTCCGGACGAATGTGTCTCTGAATCGAGGCTATTGTTCTGCTCCAGCGCAGCGTCAGGGAGAGAAAATTCGATAATGATTTCCCCTGCCTCTGGTGCCTCCCCCCAAACCAACCACCAATCAGAGCCGGGTTTTGGGCTGGGACCACTGTCCCCTAGCATCAGCCCCCTAGCATTATCAATGTATATTTCTGAGAAATTAAAGCCTTGTCAAAGTATGCAAAAGTTAAAGCAGAACAAAACCTGGGAATTTGACTCCTTGATTCCTTATTCGCTCTGAAAGAATAAAGAGAGCACACCCTACCCTAATCTTCCATCTTCCCTAATCGCTTCCATGGATTGAGGATTCCCCGGCGGGGTTAATGGTGTGGACTGAAGCACCATGGAATGTATTTTCTACTGTGTGCCCCCCCCCCACCACTACCCAGGGGAGCAAGTGGAGGGTGACCCCCTTCCTATTACCAGCACCTGTTCTGGGGACAAGAAAGATTCTTTCTATTTTATGTGCATTAGACCCAAAGTAAACACAGAAATTATATTTTAAAGAAATAAAAATCAGCGACAAAAACTATTTAAGGGAAAGGGACTAAAAGATTTTTCTATTATCACACATTGTGACACGTTTGTTTTGTAGGTTTGGACGTCATTCATATGATGACCTTTCTATTTTGGCTCCTCTTCAGCAGTGCTGCAGGTAAGTTCTGCACACAGAAATATTTCGTTGTTTAGAACTGAAACTTGAAGCGGATAAAAAACCCATTGAACTTTTAAAATACATTTGGCCCCATCAGTATCTGATGATACTCCCTCTTTAGGGTGTAGGAATTGATATTTTTGCTTTTTGAATCATCCTGGAACACTGATATATTTTGCTGTTCCTCTCTGTAAGACGGCAGGTGATCACTCATTGCATAGGTGTAGCAATGCCATCAACAGGCGCCATTATCTGGGATTAGAGTGAAGCAGCTGGCAAAAGGTGCTCTTCATGGGGGGACCAATACAGAGGATGCTAGTTACAAAAGTGGGGTTTGGTCCACTTTTATATAGTTTGAAATATCTGTCAGAATAAAAAAATGTAAAAAAAGAGTATAGAAAAGAAGAAATTATATATTTAATTTTTTTTATTTACCAGTGTTTCAATTGTTAGGGTAGTTTATCAGTTATTAGAGAACACGGATTGTGTTTTTGCACTACTAAGATGTACCAACAGAGGGCAGCACATTACAGGGAATAAAACATTTCTGAAGTGTAAAAGTTCTTCACGTTCTGCTTTTAAAATGATCTTAAAAATGTTTAAAGTGGACCAAAACCTGGGATTTTGAACGTTCTACTCTGGACAATTTCCCTATGTACATAATGGGGTTTATTCATCAAGGAATAGCGGCAGGTAGTGCCTCGTAGCGACAGGCAGCGTCTGGTGAATGCTGGCCACTGTACGCAATACCACATTTATGAAGGCGATTCTGGTGAACGATTCTAACAGCATCATGTAGCGTCCAATTCATCATCACAGGTGGCTCAGCGTATACCTGTCACTCTCCCATACATTTCAATGGACGTTCCTTTTCTTCTGTTTAAACAGGGTTTTTTGTTAATTTTATTAATTTTTTTTCTCTCAAATAATTATGTGACCTCTCCTGGCATAGAAAGAGTCATTTTTGAATTTTTTTTTGATTTTTTATATTTTTATGCAGAATTGTCATTTCAGGTCTGGCATTAAAGTGTTAATGTCACAATGTTACAACAATGTCATTCCATGTGTTTTCGCTTTGTTACTGGTGAATGTGTTCAAAAACAGACTTTAATCACACAGTGCCTGGCGCTCTATGCTATAGCGACCAGATCCAGAGCGCCGGCGCTGTGTGTGTCTGTTTTTTTTGTTGAATATGGTGTGAGTCGCTGAGAGTTGGTCGCACTGAGCTGGCGCTCCCTCCCCCTCCCTGCAGTGCTGTACTAGTGTTAGAACGCCCAACATACATCACATTCATCAATGCCGGCCAGGTTACTACAGCTACTGAGGTGCTCTGTTACAGCGCCCGATATCTGATCACAGTGTCTGCTATACAGACGCTCATCTGCTGATATCTAGTGCTAGTAATGAATCGGCCTCAAAGTAAATTATCCCTAAAACTCAAACAATACAATATCTGTAATCAGAAGTTGAAGACATCAAATAAAAGGTAAATTCATCTTAATTTGTAGACTGTAATATTTGCCTTTTTTTAATCCTAGGATCAAGAAGTCCACGTTCCAGCGGCTTGAACTCCTTGCTACCAGTCCCTATCTCCTGAGTGATGTCATGCGAGAGTCCCTGTCCCAGGATCCTCTGTGCCCCATCCTTTCAGAGCCTCATCTTATTGCTCTAGATCGTAGACTGGGCCTCATTCTAAAGGCTATAAATCTGTGTTTTCAGACGGAGGGAAAACAACAAGTGTTATATGATGATTTAGCCAAAATATATAATGAGAGGAGATTATAGCATTTCCTGTTCTTTAATGGACTTGAATCAGATGACTTGTAATGCAGAGAAAAGGTATCAATAAAGATGTTGCTAAAACGCTGCAGATGGAGACATACTATAAGCTAAGAGTGTTTCCACAAAAAATGCTACTGACCATGAAGGCCTAAGATAAGGAGAGTCCCTGAGTAAAGTGGATTTCACATTGTCCATGATTTCTTAATTCAGACTTAAAGGAATACCATATATTCGTTCATTAAAAGGCAAGCTTTCAAAGCTCTTCAGACTTCATCAGGCATAATACAATGATTTAAAATGGACCAAAACCCGGGCATTCCGCTGTGTCAAACCCCTAGGGAATGCCGGTATTCTTGCCTCACTGGTGACCCCACAGTTCATGGGCAGGCGTAGGGTAGACAGCGATAGTCTTATAGACTCTAGGGCCAGTGAATAGTCCTCTTTAACTTGAAGCCACACATTCATACACAAAACGACAAAAGAGGCACGGTTGTTTTTCTACTGACACACATCAATAATGGCAATGTTCAAAAAGTGTGATAATGGTCTGGGAATTGTTTGCACTACACTTTATCAGTCAGCGCTGTTGGATGGCCTGGCTTCAGAGCGTCAAGGGACAGACTGCTGCAGGGAGTGGCGCCATCATCCTGCGCTGGACAGCGAGGGAACAGGTGAGTTTTTGCATTTATTTTAAAGGAATTCAAGGAAAAATTTGGTTGGCATGAAATGGTTTTTCCCTGAAGTTTTGAATTCTGATTCTGACGAATCAATTGGCTCAACTTTTCGCTTCCAGTCAATCAGATATTTTATTTTCTTTGAATATTGGATCTCCAGAATATTTCAGGTATAAACAGTGAGATTAGGCAATTGCACAATATTGAAAATGTGACAATTGCATCCCGGAATGCTAAAGTTTGTAAACATCAACTGTCATGAGTTTGTCCTATGGATATACTGGCCACTCCAATTATATTGTTGTTTAAAGTGGACCAAAATCCAGGATTTTGACTATTCTGGGTTTTGGCCCTTGCCTCCAGGGTACCCTGACCTGCTGCACCCTGGTGCCCCGCTGTATGGGCCCTGCTAGAGTGATAGCGTGTTGTGGCTCGCGCATGCACCATTGGACCGGGTAAGAAGGTAAGTATATGGGGCGACCTGGGGGGCTTCATACAGTAGGGCACCCCGATTTTGGATGCCCCGGGGGGGGGGAATCGATCGGCCTGGGAATCTTATAAATTCCCGGGCAGATCACCATGGGTTTTGGCCACTTTAAAGAATTTATTCTTCATTGCATAGCCGCAGAAAATTCTGTAAATCCTGGACATGTTAGTAAAGAAGAGACTACTACAGGACTAAACTAACAGGACTAACGGGACTAAAGATATCTGGTTCATATATGAACAGATTTCATATATAAAATGTGGTTTATAGTATGGCCTCTGTTTTGTACAGTTTCAGTGACTTAACTCGAGTCTCATGGGCCCCAGATGACTTAGTGCTTTTTTGGGTGCACGGATGTGGTGCATGGGTATATGATGATGGACTGTGTTCAGAAAAATAAAGATGAAGGCTTAAAGGAGCATTAGATTAGGGGATGTGGTAGGCTATGGTAAAAAGATGCGTTTTCGGGAAGCATCTAAAGCTGATGATGTTGTGGGATAATCTAATTGTTGGGGGTAGGGCATTCCAGGGAATTGGTGCAGCTCAGAGAAGTGGGAGGGAGACGTTCGGATTACGTTGGTTGTTAGTCGTAAGTCATTTGCAGAGCATAGAGCCTTACTGTGTGGCGCACAGACTGTATACTGGACCAAAACACTTGTGGAGGTCTAGCACTTGTTGGGCTGGGGATGTACATGGCTTCCTGGGTTAGGCATTGTAGTGCAGGGGTTAATGCAGATTCAGCAGGTGGAAAAATATGCCAGTATTACCTATATTCTCAGTGTGTCACACACCCCGCTTCCCCTTTAATTCTGACGATAGGGTTATCCTCCAGCAGGAGGCGACGTTGCAGAGAGAAGTCTTGAAAACGCGCCCCTTCCGGCTTATATATACCTGGGACCTCCCACTTAACACCCAGTGTTTTCTCTCTGCAAGATGCGACAAGACAGAAGAAAGAAGTCTCCTGCTTGCAGGTAGCTGGGGTCAGTCCCCGGCATCCCCCATGGTCTATTTCTGCCCAGCTACTTGTTTTTGTTCATTCAGTTGATATTGGAAGCCTCCCAGCCTAGGCTGCTGGCTGGGCAATGGTAGACGGCACCTCATGGTGCCTAGGAGCTTATCTCCTCCGCTCGTCCCCACGTGTGGGGCAACGCGGTTATCCGGCTGGTGATCCGGATTTGGGATGCCCCGTCCTGGTCCCCCCTTTTAGCCTAGCCTTCCCTCGCCTGGGCCCTTCTCCCTTAGCATGGGGGGGGGGGTTGTCGTTTGTGGGGTATCTTTAATATTGAGTCTGGCCAGGATGATGTGTGTGTGTTTTTTCTGTGAGCAGCTTTAACAGGTCGGCGCTGCGGTCTGGGGTTTTAATCCCCGGGCTGCGGGGGCTCTGTGTGTGTGTGCATTCTGTGCTGCGCTGCCGGGCGGAGTGCCTGTTTCTGGCATCCGCCTTGCTCGTAGTGCGGCCGCGGTGCTCGCCTCTAGGGGGCGGGGCCGCGTTCCTTCGCGGCCCGCGCCGTGCTGACGTAAGCGAGGGGCGGGGCCGGAGCACTTCGCGCGCTTTGCCGGTCAGCCCTTCGTCTCCTCGCTCCGGTCGGAGCGTCTGGAAGTAATCCCTCAGGTGGTGCACGGGTCCGTCTGCGGTCTGGGGTCTGCTGCAGTCCACAGAGAAGGCACTCCACAACAGGCCAGCGAAAGAGCTCTGTCTGGCAAGTTTTCGTTTTATGCATATTAAGTATTTTAACCTATGTATGGCCAATTTGGAAGTAATTCCTCTAGATTGGTTGCACTGATTATTATTGTGCTGGTGCACTCTTGAGCCCATTAGGGGTATAGAGGGCTGCATTTTGATATATATATATATATATATATATATATACACACATATTTTTAGGTGATTGCCAGTATACCTTGGGTATTTAATCTGTGTGTGTGTGTATGTTTACGCTTGCTGCATACCTTTTGGTACTTTCTGGAGGCTGATTGTGGTCTCTTTCTTACAGGTCCGGGGATTCCCGTGCTGCGGTGGGTCTCCCGGTCTGATATACCTGGGTAGTCTTATTGTGTAAAAATCCTCCCACTCCCGGGACCTTAATTATAAAAAGGGGCATCCCGGGTTGCTTAATGTGTAAATCCCTGGGTTATTGCGAATGTCATAATTTCACCATACGGAGGCTTCCGGCATTACTGGAAACGGCTATTCGGGGCTATCCAGGCTGTGTGGGGGTTGTGGGGCTCCGCTCCCAGGCGATGATGTTATAATATGTATTCCATGTGCACAGCGGAATATTGCGCGCCAGTCCGGCACTTCGGCTTCTGGCTCCTCGCAACCTCCGTCATCTCCTACCCCTCCCCACCTATTCCGGACCCCGTGTGACGTTGTCAAAGGTGGGGATTCGCAATCCGAGGTGTGTGCACGGTTGGCCAGCCTCGAGAAAATTGTTTCCGCCGCGGTGGCCCAGAAGGCTACTGCTAAGCAGAAGCACCTTTCTCCGGCATTGCCTGTTCCGGAGGATGAGGTGTTGGAAGTGTTGGATTGGTCCGATTGTCCCCCGGCTGAGGAGGGGGAGCTCCTAGAGGAGTCGGACGAGCCTGTAGACCAGCAATCGTTTCGTACCGCTGGCGATCAGGCTGCGGGGGTGTTCCTTGACACTCCTTTCATTTTGGCTCAAATGTTTGAGATTTTGGCTTTGGATCCGCCTGAGGCGGTCCCCCCGCCAAAGGGTGAGTTGTTTGATGTGCCCCAGCCGCGTTTGGTGTTTCCCAGACAACAACACTTTGTGAGGGTTGTCCTTAAGGAATGGGAACAACCTACGCGCCTTGTTGGAGTTCCTCCTAGTTGGGATAAGCGTTATCCTTTTCCGGAGGATTTGGTGAAGCTTTGGTCTGTTCCCCCTGACGTCGATGCCCCCGTGTTGGGGCTGTCTAACACGGCTGTGTTACACTCCCCTGACACTACTACCATTAAGGATGGTGAGGATCGTCGGATTGATCAATTGGCTCGCCATGGTTTTATCAGTGCTGGATCGGCGCTGCGGCCGGTGTGTGCTTCGGCGCTTCTTTTGATGGCTGTCAGGTCCATTGTTAGAGATTTGTACGCAGATCTTGATCCCACTTGTGATGAGTTCTTTTCTCTCAAGCAGTGTGAGTCATTTATTTCCTTTGTCATGACCGCCCAGGACGATGCGCTTGCGATGTGTAGCAGGACCGCGGCCCTGTTGGTTGCTATTCGTCGGTCGGTCTGGCTGCGCCAGTGGACGGCGGACTTTAGCTCTAAGAAGACGCTTACAGCACTTCCTTTTGTAGGTTTGCGCCTGTTTGGCGACAAATTGGATTCAGTTACCAAGGGTGGTAAGTTGCCTCAACGCAAGAGGCCGCGCCGTTCCTTTCGGGGAGCGGCTTCCTTTAGTCCCTCCTTTCGGGGAGCCAGAGCGGGCAGAGGGGCCTCCTTTCCCGCTACCAGGGGTGCAGGTTGGACCCGGGGGAGGGGCCGTGGCCGTCCCAGTCAGTCCTGGGGCGCCAAGCCCAAGTCTGCTGGCAAGCCCGCTCAGCAATGAGGGGGTGCCCTCACCCGTGCGGGTGGGGGGATGATTGCGACACTTCTCCCAGGTTTGGGACCAGGAGGTTCCAGACAGATGGATCCGGGAGGTGGTGTCATCCGGTTACAAGCTGGAGTTTGAGTCTCGTCCTCCTTCACGGTTTTTCCGGTCTCGGGTGGCCACCGATCCTTTGGCCGCGCAGGGGCTCCTGGCGCCGGTGAAGAATCTTCTGGAAATGGCGGTCATCCGGCCGGTGCCGCACTTGGAAGTGGGCCTCGGTTTTACTCCAATCTTTTCACAGTCCCCAAGAAAGACGGGTCGGTTCACCCCGTTCTGGATCTGAAGTTCCTCAACAGGTTCATCCGTACGCGGAAGTTTCGCATGGAAACTTTGCGATCGGCCATCGGTTCTCTTCGGCAGGGGGACTTCATGACGTCCATAGACATCAAGGATGCTTACCTTCATGTTCCCATCTGCCAGGCTCATCAACGTTTTCTTCGGTTCGTGATGAAGGATCGGCATTTTCAATTCGTGGCACTTCCATTTGGCCTTACCTCGGCTCCAAGAGTGTTCACCAAGGTGCTGGCAGGGGTGATGGCCATTCTCCGATCTCAAGGCATTCGCATCGTACCTTATCTGGACGACCTTCTCATCATGGCTCCTTCTCTCAATCAATCAGAGACGGACACCAGGACGGTGGTCTCCACGCTGGAAAGCTTTGGTTGGGTGATCAACTTTCCCAAGTCCTTCCTCGCCCCGGCCAGGGTGGTGTCCTTTCTGGGAATGCGGTTGGATTCTTGTCAACACAGGGTGTTTCTGCCTCAATCCAAGATTTTTCTGATTCAGAAATTGGCTCGGTTCCTTCTTTCCAATTCTCGACCGTCCATCCGTCTGGGGATGAGACTGGTAGGGTTGATGGTTGCCTCTTTCGAGGCAGTTCCTTTTGCTCAATTTCACACAAGGACGCTTCAGCTTCATCTGTTGGCGTCTTGGGACCGGCGACCACGGTCGTTGGCTCGGCCCTTCCAGTTGTCCTTCCGGGTCCGGAAGTCCCTTCAATGGTGGTTGGTCTCGACCAATCTCTTGAGGGGCAGGTCTTTCCTGACTCCTCTTTGGGAAATTGTCACCACGGACGCCAGTCTTTCGGGATGGGGGGGATTCTGTAAGGATCTTCAGTTTCGGAGGCAGTGGGGACCTCGAGAGGCCCACTTGCCCATCAATGTTCTGGAACTGAGAGCCATCCATCTGGTTCTTGTTCATTTGACTCAGCATGTTCTGGGCCTCCCGGTTCAGGTTCGCTCGGACAATCGGACAGCGGTTGCTTACATCAATCATAAGGGAGGGACTCGCATTCTGGGTGCCCTCAGAGAGGTGTCCCTGATCCTGACCTGGGCGGAGGCCCATGTTCCTTGTCTCTCGGCAGTTTACATTCCGGGTGTGAAAAACAGGGAAGCGGATCTGTTGAGCTCTTCCCGTCTGGGGGAATGGTCTCTCCATCCTCAAGTTTTTCGGTCTCTGTGTCTGCGGTGGGGGACACTGGAGGTAGACCTGTTTGCCTCTCATCACAATTGCAGGCTTCCGACCTTCGTGTCGCTCTCTCAGGATCCTCTGGCTCTGGCGGTGGACGCCATGTCCCTGAGCTGGGGGGATCTGGGGTTTCTGTACCTTTTTCCTCCGATACCCATGCTAGGCAAGGTGGTACGGAAGCTGGCTCTGTAAAGGGTGTCCGCCATTCTCGTGGCTCCAAGGTGGCCAAGGCGAGTATGGTTCGCAGACATCGTTCGACCAACGCTGGGATTGACGGCTTGGCTGCTGAAACCTTCATCTTGAAGGAGGAGGGTCTTTCTGACTCGGTTGTTAAGACTCTGATCTGTGCCCGGAAGAGGTCTTCTTCTACCATCTACTATAGGACTTGGAGAGCCTATATTGCTTGGTGTGAGGTTAGATCTTTGCCTTGTAGGGTCTTTTTGGTTTCCAGGATTCTGGATTTTCTGCAATCAGGGCTGGACCCGGTCTCCAGCTGAGTACTTTGAAAGGGCAGGTTTCTGCCTTGTCTATCTTTTTTCAGAAGCCTTTTGCGCTTCATCCTTTAGTCAAGACTTTTTTCCAGGGGGTTACGCATGTGCGGCCTCCCAGGAAGCCATTGCTCCCTGTTTGGGACTTGAACTTGGTTCTTTCTGCTCTTCAGGCTCCTCCCTTTGAGCCCTTGCAGGATATTGCTCTGTCTACCTTGACTCAGAAGATTGCCTTCTTGGTGGCTATCACTTCGGTTCGGCGTATCTCGGAGTTGGCGGCCTTGTCGATTCAGGCGCCCTACTTTGAGAGGCATCAGGACAAGGTGGTCTTTCGTTTCAAACCGGACTTTCTTCCTAAGGTTGTTTCTGCTTTTCATTTGAATCAGGATATTGTTCTTCCCTCCTTGTGTCCTAAGCCTAAGAATGACAAGGAGAGGGTTTTGCATTGTTTGGATGTGGTACGCTGTGTTAAGTACTATTTGATTACTACTTCTCCTTTTCGTAAGACTGATGCCTTTTTTGTTGTGCCTTGTGGGCCTAGGAAGGGTTTGGCTCCGGCCAAGTCTTCCATTAGCAAATGGATTCATCAGGCGGTTGTTGGGGCCTATTCGGCCAAGGGGAGGGTTCCCCCTTTTCGTATCACCGCTCATTCTACTCGTGCTGTTGGTGCGTCCTGGGCTTTTCAGCACCAGGCTTCTGTTGAACAAGTTTGTAAGGCTGCTACTTGGTCTTCCGTTCATACTTTTTCTAAATTTTATAAGGTTGATGTGCGGGCTTCAGCGGATGCTGTGTTTGGCTGCAAGGTTCTGCAGACAGCAGTCGTTTAAGTTATGCTTCATTTTGCTGTCGGATACCCACCCCTTGTGGATACTGCTTTTGGATGTCCCTATCGTCAGAATTAAAGGGGAAGCGGGGTGTGTGACACACTGAGAATAATACCATTTTGTGAGTACTCACCTGTAAAATGGATATTGTCAGTGTGTCACACACCCCGCTTCACCCGCCCTTTTTGGTATCCTGGATCCTCTATATGGTGAAGCTTTCCTTTATTTTATTTTGAGGTTACCGTTGGATTTCCTGGTACCTTGTCTTACTGCTGTTTGAATTCACTGGGTGTTAAGTGGGAGGTCCCAGGTATATATAGGCCAGAAGGGGCTAGTTTTCAAGACTTCTCTCTGCAACGTCGCCTCCTGCTGGAGGATAACCCTATCATCAGAATTAAAGGGGAAGAGTCGACCAACCAAGCGACATTTTTGAGGTGTTTGCCCGATCCCGGAGAAGTGCTTTAGGAATGGCTAAGAAGAGGAAGGGGGGAAAGACCTCCTCACCCCCTCACACAAGAAAAATCAGGGACTTTCTGGCCCCCGAATATCCCGAGAGCGGGAGCCACGAGGGTCCTAAGATGGCGGCGGTGGACAACCCAGCAGCGATAGATCGCCAAGACAATACTGCGCCCGAACACCCTCACCTGTTTGACCCCGCGGGCCGAGATGGTGGCCGGCACCGGTGCCCCGACGAGCAGCTGTGCGCCGTTGACGAGCGGAGC
The DNA here is from genome assembly GCA_027917425.1 of Gastrophryne carolinensis. Taxonomy (NCBI): domain Eukaryota; kingdom Metazoa; phylum Chordata; class Amphibia; order Anura; family Microhylidae; genus Gastrophryne; species Gastrophryne carolinensis. The sequence goes on along the minus strand of CM051235.1, from coordinate 336,426,747 downwards.
GGGCGGCGGGGGAACGGCCGGGAATCTGATCCTCGCGGGGCGGGCGCCGGAGCCCGAGAGGCAGAGGCGGCGGCTGAGGAGGAGACGAGCCGGGCCCTGACGAGCGGTGGAGGATGCGGATCTCCAGAGGGCAGGGTACTAGGCGACAGCCCAGGCGGGGCTCTGCTATTCCAGCCGGCGCCCGGGGACCTGACACGGCGATGCCCTCCCTCTCAGCACACGAAGAAGCAGCAGTCTGGCTGCCCAGGAGAGAGCCGGGGGAGCGGCGATGATGCAGACAGGAGCGCAGGGCTGAGCACCGACAGGCGGTCGGCGGCGGTGAGTGAGAAGGGGGGCGGCGGGGAGAAGCTATATGGACGCCCTGCAGTGACCCCCCATAATAAACATAATAAACGTAAATCGGAGGTGGATGAGACGGGAGGAATCTCCCATGCTGGCACAACGGGGTGGGTGAGTTCTCCCTCCCACGACTCATCTGCTTCAGAGGGGATAGAGCCCCATCAGCCACCCAGGGATTTCACAGGGGACCCAGAAGATCAGCACTCCCCGCCCCAGGGGGGCTGCAGAGGGTTTCCTGACGCCATGATGCCGGGTGGCTCCGGTCCCCCTTCTTCCTTCCTGGACCCCACACGAAACTCCAGCGGAGAGTGGTTCTCCCCCAGCGTCCAGACGCGGGATGCCCCCTCTCCCTCCTGGCACTCAGCGGGTGACCAGGAGAACCTTGCAGAGTCCACCAACGACGGCCTTACTGGACAGTGTCCCCTCCCCCTTCCAACCCAGATCCCAAGAAAGGTGGCGCAGCACTGGGCCGACGTGGTCCCCCATGCCCGGGAGCCCCGCCCCAACACTGGAGGACCCCCCCCCGGTGGGAGTCAGGGGGCTACACTCTACCGCACCCCAGCTGAATCAGGCGCAATATCCCCTGGCCACCATGGAGTCTCGGGAGGCGGCCTGAAGACGATTCCTACCCCCGCCCTGGATTCTCGCGAGGGGATGCTAGCCGACATCAGGGCCGAGCTTACAGCCCTTCCCACCAAGGCGGACCTAGAATTCTTTATTGCGAGGGTGGAGAGCTCCTTTAAGAAGGGCATCTCGGATCTGCAGACATCTGTGGCGGGTATTGATACCAAAGTTTCGGGCCTGGAACAATCACACCTTTCAACAACGCTGAGAATTGAGGCCCTGGAGAGGGGATTGGCTTCCCAGCGAGCCATTTCCCAAGCCACCATCCTGCACTTGGACGACTTCGAAAACCGCAGTAGGCGGAATAATATCAGAATAAGAGGTCTGCCCGAGGCGACGGGTCCAGACCAGCTCCAGCATACTGCCACGGGCATTTTTAATGATATCCTTGGCCGGCCTCCCGACACGGAAATCGCCATCGACCGGATCCATAGATCCCTCGGCCAACGCCCAACTGACCAGGACCGCCCACGTGATGTTATCTGCCGCCTGCACCACTTTCCCATCAAGGAGGAGATACTAAGGAAGGCCTGGGAGAGAGACAGAATAGGCTTCGACGGAGCACAGATCCAGATCTTCCCCGACGTCTCCAGATGATCTCTCCATATGCGCCGACTCCTGAAGCCCCTCCTCGCTAAGATCTTGGACTGTGGGGGCTCCTACCGCTGGGGCTACCCATTCCACCTTCTTGTCCGGAGGAACCAACGGACTTGCGCACTGAGATCCGGTGGACCGGCGGACCTCCCGGAACTCTTCTCTTTCTTGGAGACTGAGCCCTTCGCGGTGCCGGACTGGCTTGACCCCGTGCCGCTCCCCGCCCCGGGACGGGGGGGCGGTGATCCGCCGCGCGGGGCCCGATGGGCCGGAGGCGGCGCGCCTGCTCGCAGGAGGGGGACCAGAAGATCACCGGGTGTGCCGCGCCCCATGGTGCACGAGACTTGATCCGGCATGAGTACCGCAGCCAGCAGAATATCCTTTTAAGCTCCCACTATATTAAAGCAGTTGTTAACCTCTACTTTATAGTATCTTACACATGCTATCTCAGTTATGTACCTTAAATATGCTTAGCTCTCGGGCGGTGGCCGATGCCTTCCGTTTGCTGGGTGGCCCGCCCTGCTGCTGCCCGAGGTACCCGTTTGCCCCTAAGGGGCGGGGGGGCCGGGGCGGCGGTGGGGGGGGGGTCCTGGGTTTTGCAGATGGGACATGCATCGGCTACACCTCTGACCTCGATCACCGGGGGGGCCATAACGGCTCACCTGGGAGATTCACCGTTCATACCCGGGGTCGGCTGGGGGGGCTCTTCCACCCTTCCGGTTCGCCTCGCTCCCACGTTAGGACCGAGCCCCTCTCGCCAACCTCTTGGGGGGTGGTGGGGCTCATATTTTGGAAACAAACAGTATTTCCCGATTAGGGTTTTTCTGTGCTTAGTGAGTAACTCTTACAAGTGTTGCTCTTCTGGTTTAAGTGTTTAGTGTTTTTTCCTCGGTGTTATAGTCTTCTGACCCCTCCTCTTGTCTGGTGCCCCTTGTCCTACCCCCCATCTGTCTATTTTCCTGACTCTTCCCCCTCCCCCACTCCCTCTTCCTCCCCGCCCCGGTCATGTCGAGGGTTAAGTGCACATCCCTGAATGTTAAGGGGCTCAATTCCCCTTATAAGAGATCCATTATCCTGCGAGAGCTGGGGCGCCTACATACACAGATAGCCTTCCTGCAGGAAACACACCTTAATGGGGGACGGCCACATAGCCTCAAAAATCGCTCCTTTAAAACCCAATACCTCTGCCCGTCCCCCGATTCTAAGTCCAGGGGGGTGGCCATCTTGTTGGCGGGTTCCCTGCCATGGACGCACTCAGAGACGCTCCTAGACCCAGAGGGGAGGTTTCTATTTGTAAAGGGCACCCTATTCTCTCTAAAGGTCATGCTGGCCACATGCTACGCCCCCAACGCCCACCAGTCCGAGTTCCTGCGCTCCGTCCTTGGGAGGCTGGCGTCCTTCACGGAGGGTGTTCTCATGCTGGGCGGGGACTTCAACGCAGTACTGGACCCCGCGATGGATACTTCCCACGGGATATCACATCTCTCCCCTACAGTACTGAAAAAATTCAAAGCCCTATTATTCCGAAACCAGCTTATGGATGCCTGGAGGATGCTCCATCCCAAGGGGAGAGACTACACCTTTTTCTCCACAGCCCACAACTCGTACTCTCGTATTGACTGGTTCCTCGTTCCCCACAGATATCTCCATCTTATTGTTAGCATGGACATAGGTCAGATCACGATCTCAGATCATGCTCCGATTTCAATGACCATTTCCATCCCTGACACGTCCCCCCTTAGAGGCCAATGGAGACTGAACAGCTCCCTCCTACAGGACCCCGGGGTAAAAGCAGACATTAAAAAGGCCCTTGCCGAGTTCTTCGAGACTAATGTCACGGAGGGGGTATCGAGAATGTCTATATGGGAAGCCCACAAATGTGTAATACGGGGACTCCTGATTAAGCACGGAGCCCGTCTTAAGAAAGAAAGGCTTAAACAAATTGAACGCCTTACCCAAGAGATTTTCAAATTGGAAACCCAGCATAAGCAAACACTTGACGTGACTCTGATGGCCAAGCTGACGGGTCTACGGGAGTCGCTCAAGGACATTTGTTTTGCCCATGCCAAAAACCTAGCTGTCAGATGTAGGAGATTTTTTTACGAATATAGTGACAAATGCGGCAAAGCTCTGGCAAGGGCCCTCAAAGCCCAGCGCAGCAAAAATTATATCCCACTGGTCCACGACCCAGAAGGTAACAGGCAACACTTAGCGGTTGACATTGCCCGGACCTTTCGGGAGTTCTACAAGAGGCTCTATAACCTCACTCGGGACAAGCCTGCCAGCCATCAGAGGGATATTGAGACTTACATTCGCGAGTCTGGGCTCCCACGTCTTAGGCGGGAGGTGGTCGACTCCCTGGAGGGGGGAATCGAGATGGATGAGTTGCGGGCGGCCATTAAGAATACCAAACCGGGTAGGGCCCCCGGACCTGATGGTTTCAGCTTAGACTATTACAAGGAATTCCTGGATACCTTGGGCCCCCAATTTATAGCCTCGTTCAACTCCCTGAGAGATGGCGCCCCCCCCAGGGATACCCTACGTGCTAATGTGACTCTGGTTCCCAAGGAAGGAAAAGACCCCACGCAGTGCGGGAGCTATAGACCCATCTACTTGCTGAACTGCGATATAAAACTCTTCAATAAAGTGATGGCTGACAGGCTGGCCCCACACATCCCCTCCATTATACATTGGGACCAGGTGGGCTTTGTTCACACACGGGAGGGCAGAGATTTCACGACGAGGGTGATTAACCTGATCCACCGCGCACGCACGAACGATAAGGCCGCGATGCTTCTTTCGACGGACGCCGAGAAGGCATTCGATAGGGTCGGGTGGGATTTTATATCTGCCACCCTGCGGCATATCGGCTTGGGGAACAACCTCACCCATTGGATCATGGCCTCCTACTCATGCCCCTCGGCGTCCGTCGTGGTGAACGGGATGGCATCTGAGCCCTTCTCCCTGGCAAATGGCACCCGCCAGGGCTGCCCACTCTCTCCCCTAATATTCATTTTGACCCTAGAGCCCTTTTTGCACACCGTCTGGAAAAACCCCGATATCGCCGGGATCCTCTCGGGTCGCGCGGAACATAAGGTTGCGGCTTATGCCGACGACCTTATGTTCTTTATCACTAGGCCGGAAACGACTCTCCCCAATCTTATGGCAGAACTGAAAACTTTTCAGCTTTTGTCCAATTATAAAATTAACTATCAAAAATCCTCAGCCCTAAATATTAATATCCCCCCGGAGAGACTGGGGCGGATTGTGGGGAACTTCCCGTTTAAATGGGAGAGCGAGGCGGTGACATACCTGGGGACACGAATTTCGGCCTGCCCCCAAAAGTTATACGGCTTGAACTTCCCTCGGTTGCTTGAGGGGGTGGAGGGGGACCTCCAGAGATGGAATAAAGGTGCCTTTTCTTGGTTCGGCAGAGTTAACATTATAAAGATGAATATCCTGCCTCGGGTGCTTTACCTGTTCCAGGCCCTGCGATCAAGGTCCCTCACACTTTCTTCAGGAGACTGATGGGAATCTGCACAAGGTTCGTCTGGGCTGGGAGATCCCATCGGTTGGCCGCCTCTCTCTTGGTACTCCCGAAGAGGCGGGGAGGGCTGGGCCTTCCAGACTGGAAATCGTACTACGAGGCAGCTCACCTCGCCCGGGTGATTGACTGGTGCAGGCATGCACATTTAAAGCAGTGGACAAGGGTCGAACAGGAGGTGTCCCCGGTCCCCCTCCCTGGACTGCCTTGGGTTCCTCTGGACCGCTCTACTGTACTAAACAAGCATCCCACGATTGGGCCCACTAGGAGAGTTGTGAGTAGAGCGTTTCGGGGCTTGGATATTTCTCCAGCTCTCTCGCCTCTGACGCCTCTGATAGGTCACCCGGACTTTCCGGCAGGCATTTCAGACAGTACTTTCAGGACTTGGATGAAGCTTGACAGGTTCCGGATTCTCCACATGCGGGATGACTCGGGCTGGATGGGGCTGGAGGAGCTGGTGCGTAGAGAGTCTCTGCCCACTTTGGGCTTCTGGCATACCCTTCAGTTAACACACTACCAGAACTCGATACGCAGGGCAGCTGAGACCTCCAGGCCCCTGACTCCCTTTGAGTGGGTCTGTGTGGGGAGTGGCCATTTCAAGGGGGCTCTGGCCTTTGCCTATTCGCAGATGATCCGTCCCCCCGACTCCTTTTCGCCCCATTTCCTGGAGGGATGGGAGAGGGAGCTAAACAGGGGCTTCTCCGAGGAACAGAGTGCGTCAATGATACAGCTGGCCCATGGCTCTTCCATGTCCTGCAGGTACCAAGAAACGTCATATAAGATACTCACTCGTTGGTACCAGGTCCCAACCAGATTGTCAAGGATTTTCCCATCATCTTCCCCCCTGTGTTGGAGATGCTTGCGCGCAAGAGGCACCATGGTCCATGTGTTTTGGGGGTGCGGAGACCTCGCCGGGTTCTGGGGCAATGTAAGGAAAATTGTCCTGGCCCTTACGGACGTAGATCTGGGCGGAGATCCGGCAAATTACCTGCTAAATCTCGCCCCTACCTCTATCGGGAGACGAGGCAAGTCATTGCTCGCTCCCCTCCTGAATGCGGCGAGGTCCTGCATTCCGGCGTGCTGGAAATCTCGGGAACCCCCAACCACCGCGCTGTGGCTGAATAGAGTCAAAGATATCTGCAGGATGGAGGGGCTTATGGCCCTGCTGAGGGGAACCTCGGATAGGTACAGGGCGATATGGTCGGAGTGGGACCGCTTTGTCCTCTCGGCGGAATACCTGGAATACCTGAAGATGTAGGGAGACATGCTTAGTGGGTAATCAACCCCCCCCCCCCACGACACCATTGACCCTCCTCTCCTTGGCCCTTTATTCTTTCTCCTATCCCCCCCACCCCTTCCCCCGTCTACCTACCCCCCCCCTTTTTGTTGTGAGTTTAGTCTAGTGTGTTTACCCTGTCTGCGTCTACAAGTTATTCCCTTGTCTAGTCTGAGTTGGGCTACGGTTAGCCCTGTTTTATTAATAGAAAAGCTAGAGGAGGCGGGCTATGCAGGCCCCAGGCCATTTCGAATCTCAGTTATATGAATAATTTCATGCCTCAGTTGACCCAACGGGGTATATCTATGGTCTCAGAGTACCTTAGTAACCTAGAAACAAGATGTACCAAAGGTCCAGGATACAGCTGAACTCTCTTTAATGTAGCTCTTTGGTCAGGTCGGTCTGGCCCACGCAGATCACTCTCCCTTTCACCAGTTGTATTATATGGTTGTTGTGTATTGTTGTATTTGATTCCTATACTGTGGTGTACCATTTCTGCCGTATAAGATGTTGTACCCTGATTACGGTCTGTAACCTGCTTCTCTCTAATAAAAAACTACAATACAAAAAAAAAAAAAGAATTAAAGGGGAAGCGGGGTGTGTGACACACTGACAATATCCATTTTACAGGTGAGTACTCACAAAATGGTATTTTTTCCAGCATCCAGTGCCATACTCCTTTTCTCACCTTTCTGGTCAGTGAAGAGGCTGGAAGCTAGAAATTAGAGTGCAGTAAGCCAGCATGCCTTTTCTGCCCATATCTGCCATTTAATCACCTTGTGGCTGGGGAGCCTACTTATGTGGAGCAGGTATTTTATAGGCAGAGAAGATATGGTTATTATTTGGGGGGTTACTAGAAAGATCCATGTTCAATAACAGAGACAAATGCTGCTTCCTTTCTCTAAATAATGGAAAGTGAGCACAAATATGATAAGGTGGAGGTGATGCCCCCCCGGACCTCCTGGACACTGGTGCAGTTGCACACCTTGCACCTCCTTAAAGTGGACCAACACCCAGGATTTTCACTATCCTGGGTGTTGGTCCACTTCCGCGGGGCACCCGCTCCCACGTGACTCGCTCCACCAATCACCACCGACGGACAAGCGAGGTCCGCCGAAGGACAATGTGAGAGCGCCCGCCGCCGCCTCTCGCGTGCCCGCGCCGACCATTCACAAACGGCCGGCGCGCGCCCTGCTAGAGGGATGCGCGAGAGGCGCGGCGGCCCGCGCATGCGCCGTTGGGACGAGGAACAGGTAGGATTTGCGGGCGTCCTGGGGGGTTTCACACAGCGGGGCACCCCCGCAGGCAGGGAGCTGATCGGCCCGGGAATCTTATAGATTCCCAGGCCGATCAGCGGTGGGTGTTGGTCCACTTTAAGTTAAACCCCTGCCACCCCCACCCCCAGTGAGGCATAAAGAAAAGAAAAAAAAAGAACTGTTCTTACCGAGCCTGAAGTCTGCACAGATGCATCCCATGCCTCCTCCTCGCATCTGACAGGAGAGGCGGGGCAGTGGGCGGGGCTGGCGACTGCATTGACCTCATGTCTCTGCACTGGCCCCACCTGTTCCTCACTTCAGATTCAAGGAGGAGGCGGCGGCATGGAGAGCTGCTGCCAAGGCAGGAAGCACTATTTTTTTGCTGTTTTGTTTTGTGGCCCTGACGTTTATGATCTATTAATGTCAAAAGTGGCCCCCGATCATCTCTCGCTGCTAAAAGTGGCTCTCATAGTATAAAAAGTTGGCGAAACAGAAATGAGGGAGCACCATGGAGAGCTTTGTAGGTGAGAATGTGAATGAGAGTATGCCCTATACTGTATGGACAGCTAGTGCAATGATTGACAGGGGAGGACTCAGAGTAGCAGTTAGTTGGATAAGCCTGGCTGCTGAATTCAGGATGGATTGAACATTAGAGAGTTTAGTCATGGGGGAGACAGATTAGTAGGGAGTTACAGTAATCAAGACAAAAATATACCAGGGCAACAATAAGAGTGTTTGTGGTTTCCACTGTAAGGAGCAAGTTCAAAGTCAACTGCAACATCTAGACATCTACCATGCTGCTTAGGAGTTTTGAAAGTGCCAAACACTGAGAGGAAGATGTCAGGCTGAGGTAGGTTAATAGATGGTGAGAACTCAGGTAGCTCAGTTTCCGTTTCAGACAAAGAGATGAGATTATAAAGATAGCAGACATACAGTCACTGGTGTTATAGAGTACAGCCTGGGGAGAGGTCATGGGATGAAGTATAGAGTTGGGTGTAATCAGCATGGATATGGTATTGAAAACCAGCAAAAGACGAGAAGATGGAGCCAGCAAAAGATACATTGAAAGAGCACCCAGAGAGATAGGGGGAGAACCAATACAAAGCAGTGCCCTTAGGGCAGATGGATTTCACCATGTTAAGTGTGGTCACCATTGCAGTTTCTGTAAAGTGTCAAGCACAATGGATCTATGAAAGTTAACTGAGAGGTAACGGAGGAGAGTAGACCAGACACTTCAGAAGTTTATAGATAAAGGGAAGATTAGAGACAGGTCTGTAGTTGGATGTGCTGGACCGGTCAAGAGAAAGGGATTGTGACAGAATGTTTGAAAGTAGAAGGGAAGGTACCAAAAGGGAGGGGGAGGTTGAATATTTTGGTTAGGTGGGTAGTGACAGCTGGAGAAAGAGAGGAGATGTGAGGGAACAAGGTCAGAGGCACATGTTGTAGGGTGAAAGGAAATAAGGAGTTTGAGCCAAAGGTAGAAAGTAAGCCAGGGGAAGCAGAATAGGGAAGAGGATCAAAAACACCTGGGAGCCAGTTTCTTGACACGTCTCCAATCTTCTCTTTGAAATGGGTTGCTAGGTCATTAACGCAGAGGTCTGTGACTGGGATTGTTGGATAGGGAAGAGATGAGGGTTGTGAAATAAGTCTGTTTGGCAGGGGGAAGGGCAGATTTGTAGGTTGCATGAATTTGTAATGTAAGATGTCTTCTGGAGTATGTGTTTTCCCCCAGAGGAGTTCAGCACTCCTGGAATATCACTGAAGAAAGCGAGTTTAAGGTGTGTGCCAGGGTTGCTTTCTTCTGCTTTTGGAGGGTTTGAGTGTTGGGGTGCCAATTCATCCAGGGTGCTTTAGTGTTTTAAAGCCAATTTAGGACAAGTGAGGGAAGAGATCTGTGACAAGATGACTTTAGTGCCTCAGTCAGTGGACTGTAGGCTTCTGAATGTTTGATAGGTTGGAGTGTGTTGCAAGGGATGAGCATTTGTGATAGTGACAGATGAAGATTGTGGTCCCAAAGCAGGAAAGGAGAGTCATTGAAACTGAGGACAGAGCAAAGTCGGAATAAGATCAGGTCAAGTGAGAATTAGAAATTTACAAATGACAGCATTTACATTTGATAGCAAATTATTTTATATAGTTTTCTTTGCTTACTTGTCTAACAGCAATTGTGGCCCTGTGCCAGACACATATCAGACAGGCATCCCAAATTGGGAAGTCTGAGGGGTGGTTTAGCAGCAGTCCTATGAAATATGTGCATGATGCTGTTGAGTACTGATGCCCAATTTTTGACTATTCATAGCATGCCAATAAAATACAGACATCCCAATTTTGAATGCTGGAAGGGGGTAGCAGTGACTCCAAAGCTATTTTTGCTGGGGGTCTGCTTTCAACTAGGGCAGCCATGAGAAGGAAGGGCTAGCCAGGGGCGGGTTGGGGCAGCAGAAAGCTGCGGCAGCCCAGGGAGGAGGATTTTTACTTTTAGATTTGCAAATACTACTTTGACTTATTTTGCACTTTAACCTGAATTAAAGGGAAAGTCAAAGAGAAACATTACCAAGCATGCAAGGATGGTATGCATTGCACTGGGGTCTGGTCCATGCACGGCGCTGGGGTCTGGAGTATAACAAAGGGCAGAGGCCCGAAACGCATCACTAGTCTCAGGAGAACCCCTTGCTTTTCTTATACCCATGGAGATGCATTTTTAATGGAATAAGTAAACGCTGTTTTAAAAGTTTTATTCTCGGATGTCTGTGTTGGCTCCCTGCTTGTACTTCACCTTTGTGGACTTTCCCTGAGACCAGAACGTGCTCTCTGGCATGAGAATCCTCTGCCTACCCCCCCACCAGCTTCTCCTATGCCATGCTGAGAAGCTGGGCCAGTGCATGGCCTGTGAATAAAGGCGTCCATTGGGATAGTTTAACAATAGGGGGCATGACTGCTACAGATTGGGTCAGTAGAAATTATGTCTACTGCAGCAGCAACGTCCTGACCTGTCTTGACTTAAGAACAGCACCTAAAATATGTCTTCAGCTGTTCCAATACACAAAAGTTTACACATAAAATCCAACAGGACAACAGTAAAGGTAGGCTGTTTAAAGCCCCAGTTTTGCCTTTTTGCCTCTAGATGGCAGTGTGTGTTTTGACTCCAGGAGAGTACCTCAGCCTCCAGGTGACTGCTTGCACTGTCTGTCCATCTACTTGTCTATGATCTTTAAAGCGGAACAACACACCCAATTTTCACTTTTGGGGGTGTTGTTCCTCTCAGTGGGATTGAATTGGAATGCCCTGCTGTGTGTATGCCCCTAGGTCACTCACCTTCCTGTCACTCCAGGACAAGGTGAGTGAAACAGGGCTTCTGGGGGGTTTTACACAGCCCCAAGGAGTGGAACTCGGATGGCTTCCGATGTTCCTCTTTAAGAACTTATAGTTATCTTTTAGTTGCATATGATGAGAGGAACATCTGAAGATTGTTCTTCCCCAGACTGGCAAGGCAAGCTGGAGCTTGCAGTTCCCCAGGCTAAAAGGGGCAACTGGAGCTTATAGTTTTCCAGGCCCCTATAGGGGCAGCTGAAGTTTATAGTTCCCCATGCCTGTAGAGAAGCTATTGGAGCTTGTAGTTCCGCAGGATGAGAGAGACACCTATAGTTTGTAGTTCTGCAGGTGGAGAGGAGCAGTTGTAGCTCCCCAGGATAAGAGGGGCAATTGGAGCTTATAATTTTCCAGGATTAGATGGAAAATTAGAGCTTGTTGTTTCCTAGGCTTACAGAAGCCAGCTGGAGCTTATAGATTTAGAGGGGTCCTGAAGCTTGTATGACTACAAATCCTTCTATTCCCTAGACAAATATACAACACATTCTATGTAGATTTCCACAAGTTGGTATATGGAATAATAATAGAAGAGCCTTGCAACGTCAAATCTTTTAAATGTTTCTCTTCATTCTTTGTTTATATGAGTTTGAGCATTTTTTCTTTTATGCCATTCTGTGTGTCCACTTTCGTCGTGACCCTTGACTTTTCAGTTGTCTGTTGGAATTACTGCTGCCTGCTCTGATGTCCAGGACCCATCAGTCTCAAGATGACCAGAGTTCCCCGGCAACTCCAGATTCCACATTCAGGGGCTTTCGCAAGGATAAGGGACTCCCATTGATTCCTGGAGTAGGTCAAAAAACACTGTCATGCTCAAAGCCTGACATCAGTCAACTAGAAAAACGTTAAACTGTATTTATGGCAAAAAGAAAGCACACCAGTAGTGAAGGACAAGAAATCATACAAACTGATTTCTGGGCAAACACATTATTTGTCACCTGTCATAATCTGAACTAGAGCATGGAGGCTACCTTCACACCGGGGCCTGGCGGCAGCGCTAGCAGTTTCCTAAGGTATAACACAGTACGATTGCAAGTGCTATGTCCACAAAAAGCTGTTTTCACTACTACTCACCCTGCTGCACTGTGAAATGCACCCCCTGGCTACTATGGACAGGTAACTTAACAAGAGCCCTGGTTATGTGGATGCTTGTAATTTGTCTCCAAGCCTGGCTGTGAATCTCCTTTTCCCAGGGAGAAAATACAGGTATGATCACTGTGATCGTGCTTGTAGCCCCGACCTGTTTCTGGAGGGGAGGTCACCAAGGACGTTGTTTTGGCACAAAACTGGGCTTTGATTGGTGGTCGGGTTTAGGGGGAGGCACCAGAGTCAGGGAAAATCGGGAGCCATGCAACACCATAGGAGAGGCTGAATATTTTTTTTCCTTTCCACACTAAGCACAATTAGTACTAGAAACTGCCTTGGGTGTCAGCACACATATCCTTAGTTGTTCATATTTTAGTGAAAAAGTCAGCTACTGTGCACTGACTGACGATCTGGACGCGCTGATTGGACAAGCGCCCCCGTGTGCGCCGTAGGATCAGGAAGAGGCGAGTTGTTTTTGGCCACCTGGGGGATTGCAACCAGGGGCAAGGACCGAAACCCAGGATAGTCAAAATCATGGGTTTTGGTCCACTTTAAAGTGGACCAACCACGTCCTATGGAAGGTGAAATAAAAAAAAAATGATCAACTCCCCTTAGTGTCCTGGTAACAGCTAACAGCATACAGTGGCATACCCGGGGCAAAACACAAATTAAAATCACTATAACAGGAATACCAAGAAGCATTGAAGGCATCCTAACGGTAATGCACCTGGTGTGAGGAAGCAAAATAGATTGAGTTGTTTTGGGGGGTTTTGGTCCACTTTAATGTCTACTTGACTGCAGGTTTGCTCAGAGGTCCTGGTGCACTACTTATAAAATTAAGCCTGAAATTAAGCCGCATCATCACTCCTGCAATGGTCTCATGCCCTACAGCCAACTGAATTTGGGGGGGGGGGGATATAGTGTTAATGCCCACCGGCAGTTATGTAGGGTATGGAAGCAGCAGGGCACTTTAAATAACCCCCCTATTTCCCAACTCCAATATAAATTGTTAAAGAGGACCATAATGTTCTACCCCCCTTGCCCTCACCGGAATAGCTGGGTGATGCCGCTGGCTTGTTTTTTTTTCCGTTTTTCCCCTGCTGTATTCATGACCCCCTGGAAAATTTGAGATCCCTGAGTTATCTAGAATTTTCCTGGTGACAGGACAAGCCTGCTGGCATCACCCCTCTGCTATCTGAATGGCTGGGTGCTGGAGCGCGACTCAGCGACAGGGAAGCTGGGATAAGGAAAGCCCTGAGAAAGGAGCATTTTGCAGGTGATCCAAATTGCTATTCCCCCAGGTTAGGAAAGCGGCCAGCAATGGAGTCTTTGAGACTCCAGGGCTGACACACACACATGTTTTAGTCCTTTCAAAGGAAAAAAATGTCTGTAATGTTGGCTGAAAAAGTGTACTGCCTGCTCATAATGTGCTAGGCATGTCATAATCAGAAGAGGGCTTGCTGACTGCAGCATGGGAGTGTGTCGGAGGCTAGGATACAGGGTTTGGCATGTGTGACATGCTCCTTTACTCACCTAGCCCCCTTCATACCCACGCTGCAGCATGTTTCCTGTCCCCCTTGCCCTGATCCACCGCCGCTCTTTCATTCAGCTGCTGTTCCCTCACCAGTATTTTCAGCGCTGTCTGTACAGGCAGCATGGGAGAGACCACTGAGGGAGCGGCAGCTGGAGCTGTGGTGGATCGTGCCCGCGAAGGAAGAAGCTCACCCACCAAGAGGCACCCGCTCCCCTCAGCCGTCGCGATAGATAATAGATACTTTTTTTTATTCCGCCAAGTAAGTACAGGATACAAACAGGGAATGCTTTTTGGCAAGGAGATACACAATGAGAGCTATTTACAAATACATACACTAACAAAGCATAATAGGAATTGAGGCTAAGGTTTAGTGCAGGTTAATTTGCATAGGATAAAAGAATTAGCAACAACACAATGAGATGCTGCTCCCCCGCGCAATGCCGAAATGCCGCCGTCTTCATCCCTGCCTGCCCACCATGATGCATTGCTCACCAGCCCCACCCACCTACCTGCCCAGCTACATTACCAGCCTGACTGCCCAGCCACCTACCTACCAAACCACTTATCTGTCCACCTGCCTTTCAGTCTACCACCTACCCAGCCATCTACTTGCCTGCCCAATCACTATCCTACCCAGCCAACCGCCTACCCATATACTTTCCTACCCACCTACATTCCTGCCCACCCAGCCATCTACCTGGCCACCAGCCTAGCTGCCTGCCTATCCACACGCCCGCCTATCCTCTCACCCACCTGCCCTTCCACCTACCTACCCCATAACTGAAACACAAAGAGGGACAAAAACATACTGATCCTCAAAGCTAAAATTAGGTAAAATGCATTTCAGACACCCGCAATATGCGCATTCACATGAGACATATATTCCATGGTTAATATGCCACATCAAAATTTGTGGTAACGGGATGGGGGTTTGCTTGGTAGATCCTGCTTGGGCTTGTGTGACAAAAAGCAAACAAAGCAAGAATCAGAACTATGCCTGGATTCTGCTCTTTGTATGTTCGTCAGTGTGACTTTGTTTGGTGCCTATTATTGTAATGCCAAAGGGCAGAAAACCATTGCGTGGGACATTAAACAGAAATGTATACTGTAAATGGTGTGAGACAAAGAGGCGGGAAAGGAGGGGAGAAGAGCTGGCAGACAGAGGGCGGGAGAACCCCACAAAGAGAGAGCAGCAACACACAAAGAGCAGCGTGTGAGGGGAGAGGCTCCGAGGGAGGAAGCAGCACTCACACTCTGCCATGTTATAGAGACATTCTTAAACACATAGCGCGCCTCATACAGGGAGCCTTTTTCTCAGCTTCTCATATGTGACGTCATCCAGCACAGAAGCAGTTAAAGAGGCAACGAGCCAAGCACAGCCTTTTCCTGCAAAGAGACTCTGGAACGTCTGCCCCGCCCCTGTTCATTCAAACCCTCCAACGGGGAGGAAGCTTTTCCTCTGACTGGCAGCTGAGCCAGCCAATGGGAGGCCTGCGTGGGGCTAATGCGAACAGCTGCATCCTTAGATGACAGCACAGTGTGTGTTTGTGTCAGTGTCACCTGCATCCTCTCACACACACAGGACTGCACAAAAAAGAGCCTCCGAGCGTCACACAGTGTGAGATTCCTTTATACTTTTATTCTATGCTCACGTGCTATCTGCTTTCTTTCAGCCCCACTCGTGTCTCTCGTGTGGCTCTTCGCTTTTATTAACATTTACCTCACTGGTTTAGAGACATTGTAATCTAATCTGCATAAGCTCATCTTCCCTGCTTTAGTGTCTGTGTAACTGTGTGACTTCTATTAGCTGTGTAACATGCTTAATATACTCGATTCTTTCAGTGATATTTGATGCCTGTTTTGAAGTTTATGCTTCACATTAGTCATATGTTGTTTCATCTTTCTTTTTTTGTAGAAAGATACGCAGACTGTTCTATGCCTACCTCAGCAGTGCAGTGAGAAAGTGCTGGAAGATCAGTGATTGGCCGAGGTCTGCCTGAGCATCCTTGTACACAATCTCGCCATAACAACACCAAGTAAGTGTGCTCCAGGGGTTGGGGTCATTATAATATAGGTGACAGTGCCAATAACACCTATGAGTCGCATTAATAGAACATACTTTTGTGCCTCACATTTTGACAAAATAGTTCTGTGCTTTACTTGCTATTATTCATTCATCTAGTTTTATTAACCAAATTATTAAATCTTTTTTTAATCCTTTTTTAAATTTAAAAATGCATCATGAATACAGGTAAAAGGCTGTTCTCTACACTTTGCATATGCTTCGTTACACTTCTATCTGTGGTTTTAGACTTCTCAACTTTAAAGTGGCTTGAAACCCAGGGGGGATCGGGAATGTATAAGATTACCGGACCGATCAGATCCCTCCCCGTGGGGCATCCGAAATCGGGATGTCCCGCGGGGAGGAACCCCCCAGGAGGCCCACAAACCTTACCTCAGCCCCGTTCCATCGGCACATGCCGCGTCTCGGGCTTCCCTCTAGCAGGGCGCGCACCCGCGCCGGACGTTTGTGAATGGCCGGCGCAGGCGCGCTTCCCTCTAACAGGGAAGCGGCCTCCAGCGCATACCACAGCGGCTCTGAGCGCTGTGATTGGCTGGAGCGGTCACGTGGGAGCGTGGTGAGGTGAGTGTTTCTGGGCTTTCGGGGGGGGGTTTCAGACAGCGGGGCACCCCCGATCGGGGTGCCCCACCGAAGTGGACCAAAACCCAGGATAGTCGAAATCCTGGGTTTCGGTCCACTTTAACTCTTTAACTGTAACACTTTTAAAGTGGACCAAAACCCACATCGATCGGCCTGGTAATCTATAAGATTCCCAGGCCGATCTAGTCCCTCCCCCTGGGGCATCTAATATCGGGATGCCCCGCTGTGTGAAACCCCCCAAGTCGCCCTTGTTTCCCGATCCATCCTCGCTATCCCTCTAGCAGGGTGCGTGGCCGCCCCAGGCATTTGTGAGTGGGCGGTGCGGACACTCTCCCTGTTAGAGGGTAGCGGGGAATGCGGCCGTCAGCGCGCTCAGAACTGCTTGCCTTAGATGAAGGCTTAGACAATGTGATGTCAGCAGATCTGAGTGCACTGATTGGACAAGTGGCCACACATGCGCTGTAGGACTGGGAAGAGGTGAGTTGGTTTCTGTGACCTGGGGGTTTCACACAGCGGGGCACCCCCGATTGGGGGCAGGGACCAAAACCCAGGATAGTCAAAATCCTGGGTTTTGGTTCACTTTAAAGATCTGCATTATATCATTGCTTTGTGACATCCTATAAGATTATTTAACATGGCATTAACCAATATATAAGTAGCCATTATGCTATTAACATTTGGAATATAGGTAAAAATATTTCTGATTTAGTTCAGTGTGACCAAAACAGGATTTTGGCAATATCTGTTCAGCTCTCTATTTGTTAAAATGAACCCCTAATCCTCCCCCCTTTGTTCACATGTTTTATTTTCTCTATCTCTTAGTTTAATTTTCTAACTTTCTGTTGATCACCATTCATCATTCTTTCTGTGCTATTCCATCACCACTGGCAATTTAGAATTTTTGAATGATATAGCACTGTTTTGTTTTCTTATCCCAGCTTCAGTTTTGTGGGATTTCTATGTGTTTTATGGTATTGATATTTTATGTAAAGGAGGGATGCCATCAACATTCAGATTTCCTGATTTTTATTAGTTACTTAAACCGGACCTTCCGCATGATTTATTGAAAAGCCCAAACCCTTAAAAAACGATTCCCCAGCATCTAAAGTTAATATATTTTAAGTTTTTCGTTACTTACTTATTATTCTTTCCCCCACTGGGCTGCAACTCTGTTCAGGACTTTAGGATATGGGCACCGCCATCTTGACTCAGAAGCATCACACTTACTGAGAAGAGGAGAGTGGGATAAGGTACAGGGGGGTGGGATATAGCCGTGCTTTGCTCAGACAGAGCAGAGCTGTGGTCAGGAAAATGTCAGCAGTCCCAGAATTCAGAGCAGCACAGTCAGAAGGCACTTCCTGTTTGCAGGCTGCCTGATGTTACATGAGCCACCATCTTGGATGTTTAAAGGCTTATAACATGCAGTAGATGCAGGTAGGATGATTTTATGTGGGCAATCTGTATGTACAGGGTGTGGGAAACATATAAGATAGACACTTATTCAGGGTGAAGGACCGCTTTAATCCCTCTGTTGTGAGTCGACTTTTAATTGTAAGCTTTGTATTTTATTTATGCTTATATTTAATACAAAATGATTGAAACCCTAATTCTAGTAATTAAACAGTTAACAGTCAAAACAGACTTTTGGTCTGGAGAGTAGCTCTCGTTGAGGGCATCCCAATTTGGGAACTGCTAATAAACCCCCAACCTACTGAAGTCAAGAATGACATAAATGGCAAAAAGTACATTCAGTGGCATCCCACTGAAAAATAGCTGCAATAGCAATAAGCTGTTATTTTGACACAGGTTATATCAATCTCTGCTGTAAAATCAAAATGGTATGATCAAAACCTTTCACTTCTGATTCTTTTTCCATTAAAAAAACAGGCTTGGTGGAAATGTTTTAATGCAGGATGTACAAGTAACCCCTCCTTTTGCCGCATCTTTATGTGGATTTTTATTATTGGACAATTTTTTTTCATTAAAGTGCCAAAATGTAAACCATCAAGTAGAAAGAGATGACAATGAACAGAGGGCAGCTACAAGGAGTGAGTTCACCTCACTATTGCACTTTTTTTTTTGTTAGAGCACAGTTTTTTTGATATATTGCTTTGTGGCCCTAATTGTCATTTAATTGTTTGTTGTTTGTGATGATTTTAACTCAATACAATTCTTGGAAATTATTCATGTGATCAATAGGTGATTAGTGCCTACCTTGGGTTATGTCTGCTTTGTGGTAGCTGGGACCGCAGTGCTTTGTGTTTCAGTTGTATGTAGAGATACCTGGTTGGCACATGGCACCCAATTATTATTTTGGTGGTGCAAGGTCATTTTTTTGCGTTTTGGATATCTAGTATCCTCTTGATCCTGATCCATCGCCGCCCGCCGCCCCCACCATCAGCTCACCCCCTTCATTCACTGCAATGGAAAGGAGCGTGTGAAGACCTAAGGGAAGGGGGTGTGGCAGTTCACAGTGACGAGACTGAGGGAGAGACTGAAAGATAGGAGCTAGGTTGTAGCTTTTGCACTCTTTAATTGCATTTCTTTAATTTTTTGAATTTCTCTAAACCAGTATGTAACAGATGGGCAATGTTGGAATTAGCAGGCAGTGTTGACCAGGTGAACAAGCCTTTTTAGAAGGCTTTTAGAAGTAAAATGCAGCAGAAGTAGTGGGGAAATCTTCGGGCAGGACCAAATTATGTGGTAAAAGATGGCAAGTGTCTGCACAGCATCCACAAAAGCTAGGTGATACAGCAGGAAATATTTGGCGTAGTCTGGATGGAGTATATAAAAACCGGAATCGCCCATAGACCTCCAGTGTTTTTTCTCAGCAGTAATACTGCGAAGATAGAAGATGGCTCTCTATGTTTCGCAGGTGAGCGGGGCAACCAAGCCTGCGGCCCTGCAAGTCTATTGCCACCCGTTTCCAAACCCTGTTTGCCTCTCAGCCTCGGCTGTCGGTTCGGGTGATGGTAGAGGAGCTCCAGGGTCAGGCGCTCGGGGAGCGCTGCGTCCAAGCCGCAGACCCTGTACCACAAAGGATAGCCGGCCATAGGCTTTTATGGTGAGCCTACTGCGGGATGAAGAAGCACTGCTGTCGCTATGGTGTAGGGGGTGAGTTGTGCTTGGGGACTTGTGTTCCTAGCCAGTCTTCCCGTTTGTCTTCTTCCCTGTGGGGTTTGTCTCCTGCCCCCCTCTCTCGGACCCCCTTTTTTTAGTGGGCCCCCGCCGCTGCCTGCCCTCTCCTCTGCTCCCCCCTTCCCCGACGGGTTTATTGTCAGGGGGGAGCGGCGGGTGGTGAGTTGGTGTTATTTCACGCTGTTGCGTTTTCTCGCCGCCGCCACGGGTGTACTGCGCTCTGCAGCGGGCGGCGCTATTACTGGGTGTCTGTCTGAGGTCTGTCATGGCGCCGGGTCACGTGGGCGCTCTTTCACGGGGGGCGGCGCCGGGGGATGACGCGTATTGCGTCATACCTCCGCGGCCCGCCCCTCGAGGTTCTCGATCTCTGCGCCATTTTTTGCTCAGGCTGCGTGCTTATGACCGGAGGCCCAATTTCAGCGTGGGCTGCGGTGGTGACCTGCTTATCTCTATATCTGATATCTCATCCGCGGTTCTTCCGGCTGTTCTGCGATCGCACGTGTGTGCTGCGCGCGCTGTGCCATTTGGTCCGTGAGTCCCTTATGGTGTTTTCTTCTGGGGACATGTACTGCGGGATGCTTATGTGTATTTTTGATCATGTCTTTCAGGCGGGATAACTTTGTATTGTGGTTTCTCCTGGTCCTATTCCCCTCCTGGCCCTCTCTGTGGGCATCCCGGGTGGCTTTTTTATTAGGCCTTACCCTATTTTGGCTTATTGTGCATGTTATAATCCCCATATGGAGGCTTCTGGGGATAGCGTGCTTGAGAGTCCTTCGGGGCAATCCCGGCTGTGTGTTATGTGCGGGGCATCCCCTTTGAGTGGTGGTGGCGCGGTTTGTGTGCCGTGCGCCCAAAGTGTTATTGCGGACCAGGCTGGGATGAGAGCTTCTCTTCCCAGTTCTGCGCTCCCTCCGGCATCTCCTACTCCCCCGTGCCTGCATTTAGCCCCCAGTGAGGGGGATACTAGCAGGGGGTCACAATCTGATCTGGCACTACGCATGGCCAGCATTGAAAGGCATCTGGCCCGACCTGCGATGGGCAAGGCCTCTGGCAAGGAGCGGCATCTTGATACCGTGCCTTCCCTCTTTGCTGAGGAGGTTGAGGGCCTTCATTTTTTAGCGGCTGTGACTCCCTAGAGGAGGGGGAGCTTTTCCATGATTCAGACTCATCTGGGGACCATCAGGAAGGGTACGACAGTGACCCGGGGTCCGCCTCTGATGAGAGACATAGACTGTTGTTGGACATTTTTGAGGCTTTGCACATCGCCCCCCCCCCCCCCCCCCCCCCCCCGAGGTGGCGAAGAGGAAGCAGGGCGAGCTCTTTCGCCCTTACAAGCAACGCTTGGAGTTCCCAGAGCAGGGGCATTTTTCCGGTATGGTGCTCAAGGAGTGGGAACGTCCTAACAAATTGCCCTCAGTGCCCAGGGGATTGGACAAAAGGTATTCCTTTTCTGCTGACCTGGTCAAGCGCTGGTCGTTTCCCCCTGAGGTGGACGCTCCTGTTCTAGGGCTGGCTAACACCTCGGTCATGCCGTCCCCTGACACTACTACTCTGCGTGACAGCACGGACCGCCGTATGGATCAGCTGGTCTGTCATGCTTTCACCTTTGTAGGGGCAGGCTTACATCCTGTTTGTGCCGCAGCCATTACGGCCATTGCCCTTAAGAAGAAGCTCAAGCATCTCTCGGATGGCGCCATGGCTGGTAGGAGGAGGGAGGATTATAGGGCCCTCTTGGTTTGCTCTGATTTTGTTGCTTTTGCGCTGACTGCCATGGATGATGCCGTCCGGCTGGGCGGTAGGGCTTCGGCCCTCTTGGTGGCTATGTGCCGGTCTGTTTGGTTGCGCCAGTGGGCAGCTGACACTGCTGCTAAGTAGTCCTTCCCCGGGCTTCCCTTCACGGGGCTTCGTCTCTTTGGTGAGCGTCTGGATGTTCTAACCAAGGATGGTAGGTTACCTCAGTGTAGGAAGCAGCCTCTGCCCTTTCGGGGGCCCTCGGCTTCCTCCCAAGGCCCCTCAGGCATGAGGAGGTGCCCTCACCCGTCCGGGTGGGGGGCGGCTTCGACTCTTTGCTCACGTCTGGAGGCTTCGCGTCTCAGACTGGTGGATTCAGGAGGTGGTGTCCTCCGGTTACAAGATTACAAGACAGAGTTTGCAGCCTGACTGCCCCCAAGATTCCTCAGATCCCGGATGTCTCGAAATCCTCTGTCAGCTCAGGGTTTGCACCTAGCAGTTCAACGCCTGTTGGAGTCAGGAGTCATCTGCCAGGTACCTTACCAGGAACAGGGTCAGGGGTATTACTCCAATCTTTTCACGGTTCCCAAAAAGGACGGTTCTCTGAGGCCCATCCTGGACTTGAAGGGTCTCAACAGGTTTGTCCGGTTCAAGCATTTTTGCATGGAGACGCTATGCTCGGTTGTCAGTACCCTTCGGCCGGGCGACTTCATAACCACTGTGTACATCAAGGATGCCTATCTTCACTTATCATTCTTCCCAGATCATCAGAGATTTCTCAGGTTCGCTCTGGGAGATTAGCACTACCAGTCTGTGGCCTTACCGTTCGGTATCACCTCGGCGTCTCGGGTGTTCACCAAGGTGCTGGTGGGCGTAATGGGACTTCTGAGGAACCAGGGCATTCGCATCCTCCCTTACCTCGACGACATTCTAATTGCTGCTCAGTCTCTTCATCGGGCCGAGATGGATACTCAGGTGGTGACCTCCACTCTCGAGTCCTTCAGCTGGGTGATCAACTATCCCAAGTCTTCACTGTCTCCGTCTTTGGTGAGGTCCTTTCTGGGCATGACTCTGGATACCTCTCCGGTCAAGGTATTTCTCCCTCAGCAGAAAGTGGAGGGCCTTCAGACGCAGACACGGGCTCTGCTCTTGTGTCCTCATCCCTCCATTCGGCAGGGGATGCAGTTAGTGGGCCTGATGGTGTCCTGCTTCGAAGCGGTTCCCTTTGCTCAGTTTCACATGAGGCCTCTTCAGTTGCATCTCTTGTCTGGGATCGGGACCCTGTGTCCCTGGATCAGGAATTTGCTCTGTCCCCTTTGGCCAGGCAGTCCATCACGTGGTGGCTGGACTCGAGGAATCTTCTAGTGGGCAGGACCTTTCTGCCTCCATGCTGGGAGATTGTCACCACAGATGCCAGTCTGACCAGTTGGGGGGGGAGTTTTGAAGTTTGAGTTTGAAATTTCAGGGTCAGTGGGGCCCCCAGGAGGCCCATGCACCCATCAACATTCTAGAACTGGGGGAGCGATCAGGTTGGTTCTCTCTCAGTTGACCCCACACCTTTGGGGCCGAGCTGTTCAGATTCGCTTGGACAACCAGACGGCAGTTGCCTACATCAATCATTAGGGGGGGACTTGGAGCAAGCGAGCCCTCAAGGAAGTGTCCCTGATACTGTCTTGGGCGGAAGAGAATGTCCCTTGCATCTCGGCGGTCTACATTCCGGGGGTGGAGAACCAGGAGGCAGACTCCCTGAGCAGGGGGACATCTTGGCTGGGGGAATGGTCCCTCAGCACCAAGGTATTTCACTTCCTGTGTCACCGCTGGGTTCAGCCGGATGTGGACCTGTTTGTGTCCCGCCACAATCACAAGCTTCCAAGATTTGTCTCCCTGTCGCATGATCCTTGGGCCTTCGCCACGGATGCGCTAGCGATTCCTTGGACAGAGTTTCGGCTCCTCTATATGTTCCCTCCCTTCCCTTTGCTGGGCAGGGTGCTGCGCAAAATAGCCCAGGAGGGGGTACCAGCCATTCTAGTGGCCCCCTGTTGGCCAAGGATGGTGTGGTTCGCAGACGTCGTGCAGTTGGCAGTAGATCGGTACGTCTTGCCCAAGGATCCAGATCTTCTCACTCAGGGACAGCTGCACCATCCCAATTTACAAACGCTGGCTTTAAAGTGGACCATCACCCTCGGCCGATCACCTCCCTCCCCGCGGGACATCCGAGATCGGGATGTCCCGCGGGGTGAAACCCCCCTTACCTTAGTTTCCGCCGCCTCCCTCGCGCCCCTCTAGGCGTGCGCGCCCCCGCGCCAGCCTCTTGACGCGCGGGAGGCGGCGGCGGAGGAGCCACAGACAAGCGGCTGTCAAATCCCTTGTCCGTCGGCGCTGGGAGCGAGGAGAGGTGAGTTTTTAGGGTAATCGGGGGGGGTTTCACACAGCGGGGCACCCCGATCGGGGGTGCCCCACCGAAGTGGACCAAGACCCAGGATAGTCAAAATCCTGGGTGTTGGTCCACTTTAACGGCTTTGCTGCTGAAACCTCCATCTTGATGGACAAGGGGTTGCCGGCCTCTGTGGTTGATACTATGATTCGGGCTCGGAAGAAGTCCTCGTCTTTTATCTACTACAGGGTTTGGCATGCTTATATTGCCTGGTGTGAGTCCAAGTCTCTTCCTTGTCGGGTGTTTTCTATCCCCAGGATTCTGGAATTCTTACAACATGGTTTGGATTCGGGCCTTCAACTTAGTACCCTCAAGGGACAGGTGTCGGCTCTGGCTATTTTTTTCCAAAGATCCTTTGCCAGTCACCGGTTGGTTAAGACCTTCTTCCAGGGAGTTACTCATGTGTGTCCGCCACGTAAACCTATGCTACCGGTTTGGGACTTGAATCTGGTGTTTGTTTGAGCCTATCCATGGGGCTGCGTTGCCCATTCTGACTCTTAAGGTGGCCTTTTTGGTGGCTATTACTTCGGTCAGGCGAGTTTCTGAGCTGGCGGCGCTTTCCATTAAGCCTCCTTATTTTGAGCGGCATCAGGATAAGGTGGTGTTTCGGCTTAAGCCGGATTTCTTGCCTAAGGTTGTGTCTGCTTTTCAATCAGGACATTGTCTTATCTTCCTTGTGTCCTAATCCTGCTAATTCCAAGGAACGGACCCTTCATTCTCTGGATGTTGTCAGGGCATTAAAGTTTTATTTGGTTGCTACAGAGTCTTTCAGGAAATCTGATGCTCATTTTGTTCTTCCTGCGGGACCTAGGAAGGGTTTGCCTCCGGCTAAATCTACTATTAGCAAGTGGATACGTCAGGCGGTGGTACAAGCCTATTCTGCTAAAGGGAAGGTTCCTCCTTTCCGGATTACTGCTCATTCTACTCGGGCTGTTGGTGCCTCTTGGGCTTTTCAGCACCAAGCTTCTGTTGAACAAGTTTGTAAGGCTGCTACTTGGTCTTCTGTTTATACCTTTTCCAAGTTTTACAAGGTTGATGTTAAGGCCTCAGCTGATACTGCTTTTGGCCGCAAGGTTCTTCAGGCAGTAGTGGTTTGAACTGCCTGCTGTTACTCTTTGGGGATCCCACCCTACCTTATGGACACTGCTTTTGGATGTCCCAGACGTAAGGACTACATGAAACAGGCCGTGCTGTGCACTAGGAAAAATACAATTCTGTGAGTACTCACCTGTAGAATTGTTTTTACTATGCACAGCACGGCCTGTTTCATCCCTCCCTTGTTATTGTGATTTGTTAGTTGTGAGGGTTCTTTTTACCTTTTTTTTTACCTTTCTTACCTCCCGGCTTCTTGTATAACTGCTTTTCAACACTGGAGGTCTATGGGTGATTCCGGTTTTTATATGGAGCCGGGAGGAGCCACAATTCTTCTGCAGTACACTGCGCCACCTCGTGGCAGAATACCCAGACTTAAGGACTACATGAAACAGGCCGTGCCATGCATAGTAAAAACAATTCTACAGGTGAGTACTCACAGAATTGTATATATTATTTTTTTTTTGGGGGGGTGCATATATGGCCAGTGAATGCCAGTGGACACATAGGAATTTGTCCTTTCCAATTAACCCATCCGTGCAATCAAACAAACAAACTGTGAGTACACTAGACAGGGCAATACAGGAAAAATGTGAGCATCACCCTTCTGTGGGGTTTAGGGTCAGCAAAAGGGGGTGGGTCCCTGTATCACAGCACCCCCCCCCCCCCCCCCCACTACTACCCCTATGCCTTCCTGTGCTCTTAGATCTAAATATGAGTAAATACAATGTAAGAAAATTTCCTCGGGCTCCAAAGGTGAAGCACACTGCAAGCAGATTCCACTACCAGACCCAAATATTAATATGCAGAGAACTGGGGGATCTTAGACCGACAAAGCTGACCAAAAATCAAATAGACTTTTAGTCCTTTTCAATGTGTCCTGAGGGCATCCTCATTAGGGATGTCCCGCAGTGTAAAACTTTAAGAACCCCTCACAGTGATCAAATGGGGCACTGATGATGATGATGTAGCTTTATCCCTGCTCCCCCACTGTGTGCGCTCCATAAGATCTGTCAGGCACAGCAAGCAGAGTGCGGATATCGCTGCAGAGAGAAGATGCATTACTCACTGCAAGGCAGTTGAGGCCCGGGGGGAGGGGCTTCTTTAGGGATTTACACAGTGGAGCATAAATTAAATAGTTTTATTGACTTTTGGCCTGCTTAAAATTGATCCAACAGTTATATTTGACTCTTGGTCACAAAAAACATTGTTGATCTGCAGTGGAGGGCTGTTATGCCACTTTAAAGTGGACCAAAACCCAGGATTTTAGACTATCCTGGGTTTTGGTCCACTCCCCCCGATCAGGGTGCCCCGCTACGTGAAACCCCCCAGATTCCACGGATCAACTAACCTCACAGCGGTCCTACGGCGCATGCGCGGCCGCTCGTCCAATCAGCGCGCTTGGAGACGCTGAGCTATGGACGCCTAACCCGGCGTCTAAGCTCAGCGGCTCCGAGTGCACTGGCGGCTGCATCTCGCGCTCTTTGTTAGAGGGAATAGCATTTGTGAATGGCACGCACCCTGCTAGAGGGATAGCGGGGATGCGGCCCGCGCATGTGCTGTTGGACCGGGTTTAAGGTAAGTGTATGGGGCGACCTGGGGGATTTCACACAGCGGGGGCGATTTTGGATGCCCCCCGGGGAGGAAATGGATTGGGCCAGGAATCTTATAGATTCCCAGGCCGATCCAGCTGGGTTTCAGTCCACTTTAAAATTAATCCATTTTAAAGTGCCATTCCACCAAAGTTAGAACCCCTATTTCCCATCCCTTACCTGGCACTTGGTCTAAAATAAAAACCAGCCCAACACTGAGTTCCTGACCATCGGGGGATCTGATTGACTGTCTAAGCAATCAGCAGTTAAAAACGCAGAGGTGCTCCTCCTGGTTGAGGATCTGTGCCCAGTGCACAGTAGGGCAGCCTTCTTTTTGCTTGAAATAGCCAAATCGGGTTCAGCACTTGGTAATAGTTAGACTAATAATTGTGGGATCGCCACTGTAACAAGTATGTATGACTATATACTATAGTATGTCATATATTCCTGCTAAAATCAATCTGGTGATAGGCCCTTTTCCCTGGGGTACCCCCATTTGTGTGAACTCCCTTGTCCAGTCAGCACTTTATGCCATGCATGGCATACCAAATTGGGATGCCCCAGGTTCACTTAGTCGACCAGTCCTGGAGTCTTTTAGACTTCAGGGCCAGCCTAGGGGCTGATAGGTTCACTTTAAGTAAAACAGAACACAGTTTTTGGAATGCCCCTCTATGTAAAATCACCTGGATCCTTACTGCAATCTGGATGTATACTCACCTTGATGGCAATCCCATGGTGCATTGCAAGGGCTGCGGCCACATCACCGGCTTACCTCTGGCTGACTAGGGTATGCTCAGCTGAAGAACCCCATTCAGGTTTACTAAGCTGCTTTTGATGTCAGAACAGCTTAGTAAAGCTGAATGGAGTGTGGGCCACTGATTGGCATATGCGCCATGGGACCGCCAAAGAGATGAGTTTACATGACAATCCAGGGGTTCTCGCAAAACAGGGCATCCTAAATAGCCCCTTTTGAGGGGAAATTACATGGGATTCTGAAAATCCTGGTGGTGTTTCCATGTACCAAACATACACACATCACTCACTATACACACACGGCCGGCCTTTGGGGGTGTGCATGGTGTGTGACCACACCGGGCGCCATCATGATAGGGGGCAACACTGGAATGCCAATTTTTTTTCATTCATGGGGAGCAGCTCACATTGCTTGCAAACAAGAAGCTGGGTGAAACTACAGCCTCATTCCCTCTGGCGCTTTTTTGGCGGAAGGGGCTGTTTGAGGTCCATCTGTTTTGTTTGGTTGGACAGGAAGGGAGCATCATCTGCACACATTTGGGACAGTGTCTGCTTGCTTTCCACCTGCTCACCCTGCCACTGCCATAATAATTTTTCAGAGATGATTGGGTCTGTAGGAGGGGGGAAGGAAGACAATCTTTTTCCCATGGAGCGCCATCCTGCAGTCTTGCACAGGGTGCCATTTAACCTAAGGCCGGCCCTGCACACACAGACATCATAAAATACACACATACGATGAAAGCCAGCTTGCAAGTATTGCAGTGTGCTGCTCAGTGCACATCAAGAGCATATTGGAGTAACTGCTCATATGCTGATGTTGCTGGCCGGGTCTGAGTCTCCATTTCTTGTGTTGCGTGGAGTAAGATTCAGTAGGAGCTCTACCCCATCTCACACAGCCTGAGCTGCTGATGTTGCACACTGAGCCTGGGAGGGGGGAGCTGCAGGGATCCTGCTATCTGTCCTCACACAAAGTGTGGCCCTAGCACAGCAGAGTGGGAACTTGGCTCTGAGACCCCAACTCAGCTTTGCCAAATGCCAGGTTTGCCCCATCGAACGCCGACCCAGGCTGTCAGTTACAGCCAAGTGGGGGGAGGAGAGAAACAGAGGCTCACTCACACAGTGCATTATGCTGGCCGCTGAGCTAGTGAGATCATAGCTGCTCCCCACCTCTTCCCTTTACTTCCCTTCACTGAGGGAGATAGATGGCTAAGGCTGCATCCCACACACCGATCTGCAAGGCTATATGTTTCACTCCAGCTGCACCTGCTTGATCTGCCATCAGTGCCAACTGTGCTCAGGCCCCCCTTTAGTGCCCCCCTGACTCGCTGCACCTGGGGCACGTACCCCCCCCCCCCCCACACCCAGCTATGCCCCTGGAGTATGGTACCATCTTGTGAGATATTCAGATTTTTTTGGACTTTCAGCTGATGCTTTTCTGTTATACCAGAACAGAAAATTCAGAACAATTCGTCCCAACATATTCGAGCAACACTAATGCAAAGTATGTGTGTTTACGGAGTAATTTCCATAGTCCCAGGACTGGCAGCCTTCCTTCTATACTAACCATCTATAGCTTCTGTAATGGTTTCATGGGGCCCCATAGGGTTTATTGCAGCTGAGCAATAATTCTGGTTCAAAGATCCACCCACACAAGAGCCACTTGAAGAAAATATGATGAGATAACCACACGGGCTGCCATGCTGAGCTCATTTTGAAAAATAGCAAATGTTGCCAAGCAAGCATATTGCTTCTTCATCTTCTTGCTGGACATGAAATGCTGCCAGCCAAGTATAAATGAAATACTGCCATCCAAATAAAAACGCAAAATGTCCAGCCCCTGATTTGGAATTCTTATTCAGGGTTTGTGAATGGGTGGCTTTATAAATGTTTACTGCACAATGACACTATATAGGTATAAATATAAGATTTAATACAATACAATACTTCTATTACATTTGCACCTCACTTGAAATACAAGGAATTTGATTTTTTTTAAATAACAGTGATGAAACATTTTTTAGTGACACAATCTCTGACTGCCTCTCCAAACTCAGCCTCTCTAGAAGAATCCAAAATCATTTTGGTAACTGCAGATCCTCCTGAATATCATGTATGACTTGCTTGTGGCAAAATCTTACTGTTTACATGCATTTTTGTACTTATGCAGCAAAATCAGGCTTGAGTAAAGGTTAGATAACAGCAGATCAGGTTGGTGTACAGATCATTCTGTAACCTTGCAAAGTACTACCTGATAGGCTCTCAAATACCACCAGTGGTACCCATATCACTAGCTAGTAACCCCGGTTCCAGAGCTTATCCTTTCAAATTGCTAGGTTGTTTTACATTGAATCTTTTTAACTAAAACATAAATTAAAGATGACTTCCTGACACATACTGAGTAGTTGGCCAGGATGCCAAGTCTCCCTTGCTACAATATCTATCACTACAATACTGAAGCTTCAGTACCAGCGCTTTAAAGGTCCAGTCCAGCCAGAAGGGGGGTTAAATATAAAAAAACCAATTCGCTCAGCCACAATAAAGCCAGCCCTCTCTTCTCCAGATGCTCATGCTGCCATAGAGTGCGTTCCCCGTGCTCCGCTCGCCCTGATAAAATAGTTACCTATGACATGCTGTTGTGTTGATTTAGTAGTGGGATTTTTTTCTAACATGGCTTATCTTGGATGTAACCTGGATTGATGAACAAGTATGTTCGATTTCCAATTTTAACACTACTGGTTGTTAAGGTAAAATGTGAGTGTACAGTGAGCACTGTTAAACATTCCTTTTTTCCATCTTGATGGGCAGTTGGGCATAGGTCTGATGTCCTTGGAAGTCAGAAAGTAAAAATCCCAATGCCAGCTCAAATAATATTCTTTTGCTTGTACAGGCATAGCTGAAGATGTCTCGCCGCAGCAAGCGCCTAAGCACTATTGACCTGGAGGATGACCGACACAGCACCAGCAGCGTGGAGAGCCATGTGTTATACAGAGAGAGCCCTGTCAGGTCAGTGTCAGCGGTATGATAAAAACATAGGCATGGCATGACATGATTATTGGTCAGTGTTTCATGGTGGCTATTGACAAATATTCTATCTACTTACTAAGTGAAATCCATCCTACCTCTGGCTGCCCCAGTCCCCCATCATTTCTATTTCTTACAGTACCCCCAAGTTTTTCATTGGGTTTGTTACTCCTGCCTGGGGCAACCAGATTTGGCATTTCCCACTAAGTGTATGCCCTGGGATCCCCCGAAAATTCACTTTTCCCTTGTCTCCATGGCACATGCTGAGGTCATATCAGCAGGAAACACTCAATGGAGTGCGTGCCGTTGGCCACAACCCTGCTTACCTCTGGAATGCCCACACCACATGCATCCACGGCATATGCCTAGGCTTAAAGTATAGCGGGGATGCAGTGTGGGATCACTGGCGAGGTTAGTGTACTGGGCAAATGTTGGGATACTCATAGTTGGGCATCCCAATTATGGATGCCTCATAAAGCAGGAGACCACAGGAGGTGAGTGCACCTCTTTAAGGATAATTTACCTGTCAAAATTCAACATAACTTGCCGCAAGGCATTGCTGTCTGCCTTGACAAAGATAGAAAGAGTCATGGGTACCGGGAGTCACATCTGACTCTCTGATTCTCAGCTTGTGCATTTAATGTACATGGCTGGTTAATATCAATTTTTATCAAAGTGACTGGCAAGTCGAACAAAAAAAAAAAATCAGTAGCTTACCTTTATTTAAGTGACTCCAGTGCTGTCCTTCCTCTCTTTTCTGCCTCCTTAGTGAGAAAAATCACATTTTGGTTTCCTTCCCCACCCTGCCAATGTGGTCAACCAATGAACCTTCAGGGGACTATCCGAAACACCCCCACTCCCTGCCTAGACATTCTGAGTGGCTGCCTCTCTCTGCAGCTATGAAATCCCGCCCTCTGTATGCTGGAAAGCATGCCTAACGCCCTTTTTCTGGCTCAGTCCCTGCAGCGTCACCCCTTCTGCCCTGTGACATCACTAAGCTGCTGGTAGGCAGGGATTAATGCATACCTTTTGTTATGTAGGGGAACAATCCTTAGTGTGGATACACATTCTTGCATGTGTGGGAGCAGGAAGACTGTCAGTGCTTCGCACAGCATCATTTTCAATGGCAATTTTTTATTTTTCTTCTGTTAGCATAAGTGTGTTTTATGGAAGCAGTTTTCACTACCTGCAATCTTTTTCTATTGGCAACTGTGCACCAAAATCTACAAGAGGAGAGAAGCAAGTCCTGTACACACAGAATACTGCTGCTGGGCATGTGTAAGGTTGAGTGAGCACCCTCACCTAAGCAGCAGCCATAACAGCAGTGTTCTGAGTACACATGACTCACATTTCTCTATTTGTAGATCTTGGTGTACAATTGCCAATGGCATAAAACACACATTTGCTTAGAAAAAATACTAAACCAGTCCAGCACCTTGAGGACATCCTTTGCACGAGAAAATATACACTTTCAAAAATACCATTGAAAGTGGACTTTCCCACTGAATGAACAGGACACGCTCCCATCAATGTTTTCTAATGACCAGAGTACCTAGTTTACTTAAGGTAAGTACGTGGCTGTTTATATTACCGGTAAATGTGCATCTGTAGGCGTTAGGCATAGAGCAGCTTTCATGGTCACATCCTGTGGTGTGCAGAGAGGAAGCTGCGCTGACACAGGAAGCTGTACGGTCTGAAGATTCTTCTGTAATGTGCAGAAAAATCATTGACATCCTTGCTTCCTTTATCACCAGCCTTTCTGCACAGTTCTGTTCATTTGTATTGGTTCGCTAAGTACATCAAGGATGAGCAAGGAATTCTTTTTAGCATATACACAATGGAACAGAAGATACAATTAGCAAGAATACAAATACAAGGCAAACTAGATCAAAATAACATTTACCATTATTTGTTTCCTTTGATATAAAAGCATGAGATTCCTTACTTGATATATTCTAAGCATACAGCACGTCCTGCTCCATCTATAATACTTACACATGGGTAATCCTCCGCCAGATGGCGCTGTTCACTGCAGACATGCAAAAACAGGCTCCTCCCGGCACTTCATATACCCAGGGACCTCCCACAAATCCCCAGATTTCTCTGCAGTGCTGACTGCGAAGACATGAAGTATCACTCTCTCGCAGGTGAGCGGGGCTATTACAGCCTGCGGCCCTGCAGGACTTTTACCACCCGTCCTCTTCGATACAGATGTGCCTCCCAGCCCGGGCTGCGCTGGTCGGGTGAAGGTAGGCAGCACCTCGTGTGCTCACGGAGCTACGCTCCACCGCAATCCCCCACCATAGGGTAGGCGGTTTAGGCCGATGGTGAGCCTCCATTAGATGCCCCTCCCGCATTCTTGCCCGTGCCCCTCATAGCGATAATTCATGGGTGCAGGTCCGCTTCTCCCTCGCTTCCTCCCGTAGCTCGGGGTAAAAGAAAGGGGGGGGGGTATGTGTGGCAGTCCTAGTGTATCATAACACGCTTTAGGCCATTGATTTTTCATTTGAATTGGGTGTCAGTGCCACGCTCCTCGCTCCGCATAAGGTTGCGCGTGTGTTTGTCCTTCATACATCAGTGTGCAGCCCGGGCGGCAGCATCATTCTCTAGTGGGAGAGCAATCTCCTTAATTACATTATGGATGTGTGTATGTCACTACTGTTATTCACGTTGCGTTGGTTAGAGCTTCACGCTCTTTGGGGGAGGCGGGGACTCGGCATGACGCGTCCTGCGTCACAGCCAGATCAGGCCCGCCCCTCGAGGTTCGCTTGGCGCCATTTTGACTATCTTCGCGCGTGGTTGCGATCCGCCTCCTCCCTTGGTCATGTAAGTGCCCTCCGGGGCGGTTTTTTGTTCCTATAATTCTTTATTCGAGCTGCGCATGGCACTGACACCCCCCTCCTCTTATCCCATTATGTCTTTCAGACGCCAGGATTTCGGTGGCTTCTCCCGGCCTGACATATATTATAGCGGGTCCACATTACAAATTCTCCCACTTCCTAGCGGGTCTTGGGGCATCCAGGGTTGCCTATTGCGTAAATCCCTGCGGGCATACTGCTCAGATAATCACCATATGGAGGCATCTCAGAATTATGTACCCGGGGTCCCTCTGGGACATGACCGGCTGTGTATTGTGTGTGGTCAGCCCCATGCTGATGCTGACAGAGCACGGGTCTGCGGACCATGTGCTGAACAGGCACTGACCCTGCAATCAGGTTTGCCAGTGGCTGCACCTCCCTTCAATACGCCTGTCTCCCCGAACCTAAATCTGACTCCTGATGAGTCTCACTCAAGCGGGGATGACCAGCAAGCCGTGCTGCGCAGGCTGCCTACGGCTGAGCAGGTGCTGTCTAGTTTGACGGAGCGCTTGGGCCCTGGAAAGAAGCGGTCCCTGACGCCTCCTCGGACGAGATGCCCGGGAGCCGTGATGATTCTGGGCCCGGTTCGTGGGGCCTGTGTGACACAGATGAACTACTTATTAAGATCTTTGAGGTTTTGTCTATCTCCCCTCCTGGAGAGGCTTCCAAACCTAAGAAGTAGAGTTTCCACACAGCGCCGCCGCGCTTGGAATTCCTGGAACAGGAGCATTTCCAGAATCTTATATCCCAAGAATGGGAATCGCCTTGTAAACTTAAAGGGGTCCCAGGGGTCTGGGATTGGAAGTACCCTTTCCCTCCTGATGTGGTTAACTTTTGGTCAGCACCTCTTGTGGTGGATGCACCGCTTATAGGGGTTACTAACCCCCCCTTCATGACGGCTCCTTATTACCGTACCCTTCGGGATGCTGAGGACCGGCGCATTGACAGACTGGCTTCCCACGCCTTTTCTTGTGCAGGGACGGCTCTTCGCCCGGTCTGTGCCGCGGCCATCACTGCGGTGGCCGCCAGAACTCTCATTCGAAAAGTACTTGACCACCGACCTGAAGACCTCCCCTGGGGGGTGTTTAATGCGCTCTCAGACTGTGATGTGTTTGTGAGGTTCATCCTTTCAGCGCTGGATGACACCATTAAGATGTGTGCTAGAACCTCTGCCCTTGTGGTAGCTATTCGCCGCCTGGTCTGGCTGCGCCTGTGGGGTGCTAACGATTCCACAAAAAAGACTCTCACTAGCCTTCCCTTCAGAGGACGGCGTTTATTTGGGGCCCGTTTGGACCTTTTTGGAAAAAAGGGTAAGGCATTGCTGACATCTTACTTTCACCAGGCAGGGTTGCAGCTGGTGGGCCCGTTGGTGGCGTATCAGATGATGTCCCTTATATTCCGAGCCCTTGGGCTCTTCGGCACAGTAGGTTATTGATCCTACATGGGGTTCCAGCACCCCTGGAGCTAGGTCTGTGCTCATTCCCCCTTGGTACGGTGGTTCCTCTTGAGCCGATTATACTCAAGGACCCTGTCAGGGGGCACCCCCTTCCTTGCTTGCATCTTCCTGTGAATGGTCACCTTGGGTACCAAGTCTCGCAGGTTGGCGGGGGGGGGGGGGATCTCTTCCAAAACCCCCTGTGGTTCCTGGGTAGGGTTCCATAGAGGGTCCATCTTACCTACCGGTTTGTTGAAACAATGAGCCTTCCGTTGAATCTATACGGCTGGACTTCTCCTCTTTTAGGACCTGTCTATTTGGGGAATCTTGGCCTGTTGGTAGACAATGGCCTGTTTTATTATTGGTCTGGAGCTTGAAGCAGGAGGATCCCTCTGGAGGGTTCCTGATCCTGATCTGGGTGGGGGTCTACGCCCCCTGCTCCTCAGCGGTATTCGCTCCAATGGATGTCTTTCAGTGACAGGTTATGCAATCCTGGTGTCACTCTGAGGGCCAACTAGGGTGGCTCTGTTGGGTCTCGCTTATACCACAGGGGCTCTGCCCTTGTTTTTACTGTCCCAGAATATTCTGACTCTGGTCATGGGGGCTTAGTAAAATTATGCATAGACTTTCTATTTTATATGCCTTCTCTTCATTCACCCTGCTATGTGGGGTTCTGCGCACTGTTGTGCTGATAAAGAGACCCGTGAGATTGATGGCCCCTGGGTGGCCTAGTGAACTGTGGTTCGCAGATGCTTCTGCTGAGGTCAGCTGACCTGTACGCTCTCTCAGGAGTGTGGTTCTGTCCTTGTCAGGCCCCTTCTTTTGTCTCCCCAATCTACAGACTCTAGTCTGGGGCTTGACAGCTGATTCATTCACCCCTTGGAGACGGGCTTATCTTCTGGGTGGCTTGGTATATGGGGGGCTAGGAGCAAGCTTCCTTGGCTTCCTCTTCCTCCGTCTTTTGTGGGTTATGGTGTACCCATATTGATTGGCATGAGTCTTGGTCTCTTCCCTGTTGGTCGTTCT
Source organism: Gastrophryne carolinensis (assembly GCA_027917425.1). Taxonomy (NCBI): domain Eukaryota; kingdom Metazoa; phylum Chordata; class Amphibia; order Anura; family Microhylidae; genus Gastrophryne; species Gastrophryne carolinensis. Next base: position 336,391,386 of record CM051235.1, on the reverse strand, counting down.
CGGTTCCCAGGGTTCTAGAGTCATTACAGCATAGGTTGGGGTTGGCTCCCCATCTAGGTACTCTGAAGGTTCAGGTTCTGTCCTGTCTGTCTTCATGTAGAAGTCTGGTTCAGTCTTCCTTGTGAGGAGTTCTCTTGGGGATTGCTCAGGGGCATCTCCCAAGTAGTTCTATGGTCCCTGTTGGGATCAATTTTCATTCTGTTTGCCCTGCGGATTGTTCCCTTGGGACTTACGTTGGATGCTGTCTGAGCTGTTTTGTAGTCCAAGTCGCTTCTCTGGGGGCTCTTGCTTCAGTCAGACGTGTGCCTGAGAAGGTGGATCTGATTACTTAGCCTTCGCTCGTTTATATATATATATACACACACCATAACGTGGTGGTATTCCGCTTTACGCCGGACCCCTTTCTCCAAATGGTGTTTTATGATCACTATTTAAGTCCTTTTAGTCTGCCTATGGGCCTTATTCTTAATAATGCTGAAGTAAGGGGTCTACATTCCCTCACCAGGTGTTGAAATTTTCCTGGTAGTTTTCTTGTCCCTGATGCCCCTTGGGGTCTGCGCCCGATCTTGTTTGCTTCCAGGGCCAATGCGCCCTTTGGACTGATGTTACTTGAATGGTTGCCTTCCTGGTCCTGTGTAAAGGTTTCGGCTTCTTGCTGATCCTTGTTAATGATGGGGTCAGTGTCCCCGCCTTCTGACGGGAGACCAGTTTTCATTTCCCCGTTGGGGAGAGTTCTAAGTTTTGCCGAGGCTTCTGTTGCCTGTGGGCTGGTTGGGCCAGTTACACTGGCCTATTCCTTTATGGGGGAAGAACCCCCCTCTCTCGTTTGTTCCGTTATATTGGTGTTTGGGTACCTTTGGCACTTCAACACCAGGTTTTCTGTTGAATAAGTTGCTAGACTGTTGCTTGTCTCTGTTCATACCTTTTCAAAGGTTTTGTTATGGGATTGACGTTAGAGCCTGTGCTCATGTCATACTTGGTAGCAAAGTTTTGCAGGTGACAGCGCCTTTACTGTCTGCTGTGCCTTTTTTGGGGGGGATCCCACCCTACTTTATGGACACTGCTATTGGATGTCCCATGTGTAAGTATTATAGATGGAGCAGGACGTGCTGTATGCTTAGAATAATACAATTCTGTGAAATACTCACCTGTAGAATCGGTATTATACGCATACAGCACGTCCTGCTCCACCCCACCCTGGTTTTACATTTTTCTGGATCCCCTGTATGGTGATTGTTATCATTACTATTGTTACCAGTTGGTGGTTGGTTTCTCCCGGCTTCTTTTCTCACTGATTTTCAATACTGGGGATTTGTGGGAGGTCCCTGGGTATATGAAGGGCTGGGAGGAGCCTGTTTTTGCATGTCTGCAGTGAACAGCGCCCTCTGGCGGAGGATTACCCATGTGTAAGTATTATAGATGGAGCAGGACGTGCTGTATGCGTATAATACCAATTCTACAGGTGAGTATCTCACAGAATTGTATTTTTGGGGTGCATAAATGGCCTATGTATGGTTGCGCACACATTCTTCCTCCACATTTAACCCATCCGTGCATTGCATGCCCAGGGCGATGGCCTGGCCCAATGAGACACTTTTTTTTCCCCCAACAGCTGGGGGGAATTGCCTGTGCTTCTTATAAGGGAAGTGTAAAAAAAAAAAAACTTTTGTTACAGGTGCTCCTGCAGACCCGGGGCTCCATCCGACACACATACACGCCTTACCGGTAGCCATGCCCACTTTGTGTGTGTCACACATGATGGCAGCGGATGCCACACACTGGCTTTAATGGGGGCATGCCTCATGCTGACTTTGTGCCTGTAATTTGGGAAGCCACAGACTGCCTGTAGTATGGGATGCAACACACTGCCTGTAATATGGGATGCATCACACTGCCTGTAATGAGAGGATGCCACACACTGCCTGTAATGGGAGGATGCCGCACACTGCCTGTAATGGGAGGATGCCGCACATTGCCTGTAATGGGAGGATGCCGCACATTGCCTGTAATGGGAGGATGCCGCACATTGCCTGTAAGGGGAGGATGCCGCACATTGCCTGTAATGGGAGGATGCCGCACATTGCCTGTAATGGGAGGATGCCGCACATTGCCTGTAATGGGAGGATGCCGCACATTGCCTGTAATGGGAGGATGCCGCACATTGCCTGTAATGGAAGGATGCCGCACATTGCCTGTAATGGGAGGATGCCGCACATTGCCTGTAATGGGAGGATGCCGCACATTGCCTGTAATGGGAGGATGCCGCACATTGCCTGTAATGGGAGGATGCCGCACACTGCCTGTAATGGGAGGATGCCGCACACTGCCTGTAATGGGAGGATGCCGCACACTGCCTGTAATGGGAGGATGCCGCACACTGCCTGTAATGGGAGGATGCCGCACACTGCCTGTAATGGGAGGATGCCGCACACTGCCTGTAATGGGGGCATGCCGCACACTGCCTGTAATGGCGGGACATGCCGCACACGGCCTGTAATGGCGGGGCATGCCGCACACGGCCTGTAATGGGAGGGATGCCGCACGCGGCCTGTAATGGGGGGGATGCCGCACGCGGCCTGTAATGGGGGGGATGCCGCACGCGGCCTGCAATGGGGAGGATGCCGCACACTGCCTGCAATGGGGGGGATGCCGCACGCGGCCTGCAATGGGGGGGATGCCGCACGCGGCCGGTAATGGGGGGGATGCCGCACGCGGCCTGTAATGGGGGGGATGCCGCACGCGGCCTGTCATGGGAGGGATGCCGCACACTGCCTGTCATGGGAGGGATGCCGCACACTGCCTGTCATGGGAGGGATGCCGCACACTGCCTGTCATGGGAGGGATGCCGCACACTGCCTGTCATGGGAGGGATGCCGCACACTGCCTGTCATGGGGGGGATGCCGCACACTGCCTGTCATGGGGGGGGGGGATGCCGCACTTTTTGAGGCTGTATTCACACCTCTCTACTTGCGCTGTGCTGGCCAACACAGTCACATCGCAAAGAAAAAATGCTGCCCATTGTTTTTAACAGGCCAGTTCACATATATACGCTGCATATATATAGGACCTGGCCCATTAAAAATAATGGGACGCATTTTTCTTTGCATTGTACGCGACTACGCTGCCCAACACAGCGCAAGCGGAGCGGTGTGAATAGAGCCTAAAAGCCCAGGGGCATAAATATATGGAATGCAAGTGTAGCGATTGCCCATGAGGTCGGGGGCCTTTCCAGTGGTGCCCCTCATCTTTTGTCTAATTTGCACTGCACTCACATGGCATTGTGTACAGAAACAAAGCTCAATTCCTATTTGCCATTTCAGTGTTTGGGTGCCTAATTGTATCTAAATTGGCATATTAGGGCCGAATGTGACAGGAATAAAGGTTACTGTTTAATGTCTGCACTTGGGTGTAGTTACATTTAGTCAGGGCAGTTTCTAGGCAAAATAGTGCTCAGTGCTGGAAGAAAAGAAAAAATCCCCCTCCTCATCCATCCTATGGTGCTGCTGCTATCCCATGTGCCATGCTGCTGCTCTACCTTAGCAGCAGGCAGTGCCCCCTGCCTATGCCTGGGCCCCATATTAGGGGGTAGCAATCTAGACAAATGCCCAGGGTACCCATCACCAAAGGGAACTTTATAATATATATGTTTCTGGGTCTCTATGCAATCGGGGAATTAAAGCCACTATTGCAGCAACTCTGTGGAATAAGTGAGTATGCTTTACTGCAGGGTGCTGCTGGAGTGGTGAAAGCATACCTTCCAACTTTTCAGGGTGGGAAAGTATGTTAGGCCACACCCCATCATTGAGGCATGGCTAGGAGGTAGGTTGTAAGCGCTACAATATAAACACTTTCAATAGGTGAATTTAGCATTTATTGATTCATATCTGCATGTTACATCTCAAAGCAGGACAAATGACAACTGTCCCATACAGGTATGTGCCATGATGTGCCTCTACCTGAGCGGCATGCATTGCCCCCTTCTAATGACTGAGCCCAATATGAGGGGGGTGAAGGACCATTAACAGTGACCCTGACTCATCTGCCGAAAACAGGATGGCTGCTCCCCCCCCCCCCAAAAAAAAACAGCCCTGCGGCTAGTATTAGTGAATACTGATGTTTGTGTAAATTACTCAGTAAGTAACTACAGGCAGTAATCAATTCCAGGCATAACTCACTGATATGTGTACAGGACATGCATGTAATTCAACAGTGCCTAAAAATCTGTCCTCATCCTCTGAACTGACACAATGATTTTTCAAGGAAAATGATTTGCCATGTTTAGAAATGTGTCTATTCCACACAGGACTACAAGGAGGAAAGTTACCAGCATCAAGCGTGCTCCCATCCCCCATCAAACAAATGAGCATACATATTACAGTGAGACATCTACATATGTTACTCGGGACAGAGGTGGATTGTCTTCAGCGCTAAAAGAAACAGATTATGAAGGATCTGCATGGGGTAAGCCTTACTGTATATATGTATCATCTGTGTTTCCCAAAGTCGTATACAATTCTTCTTTTGCTCTGCCTTGGAGGAATGTCTGAAATTTTTAAAGAAGAGCAACAGTAAAAATGAATTAAACTGGACCAATACAACAAACATTGCTTATATGCATCCCTCCCCAGGGCAATTTAGATGCACATAAACAATTTCCTTTTTTCTAACTCCTGCTGTGGTAAATTTTAAAAACAAAATGGATCTGCAGGCCACTTTCAAACAGGAAGTGCTGCTGGGTTTCCCGTTATTGTGCATTGTCAGTTATGTCCAGTTGAATCCGTGCAGCAGCATGGCTGAGATGCTGGGGGAAGGACGCTCCAAAATATCTGCTACCACTAGAAAATCTGTGAGGCTGCATTTCAACTTAGAGTGGATGCAGGAGCAAATGTAAATGTTGACAATGTTTCAGTATTATGCATGCAAGGGAGTTTTGGTAAGTTTTCTTCTCCAACTGTTCCAGGCTGTTGGTCAGGTTTAAAGTGCACCAAAACCCACCGCGATGGTCCCAGGAATCTATAAGATTCACGGGCTGACTGATACCCTCCCCCGGGGCATCCAAAATCGGGATGCCCCACTGTGTGAGACCCCCCAAGTCGCCCCATATGCTTAGCTTGTTTCCCGGTCCCACAACGCATGCGTGAGCCGCGGCCACATCCCCCGCTATTCCTCTAGCAGCGCGCATACCTGCGCCAGGCATTTGTAAATGGCTGGTGTGGGCACACTCTCTGTTAGAAGGTAGCGGGGGATGCGGTTGTCGAAGGCTTAGATGATGTGACCTCAGCGGTAGTTGTAAAATATCACTTGGGGTAGGATGTCAGGGACTGGACACATGGACAACGTCAGAGACTGAAGTTCAAGAGAAGGGAGGATAGTAGGAAGTGGGCTCATGGAGGAGGGTAGCAGGGTCCGAACACAGGATATTTAAAAATGATATTTACTAAATGTGACTATATTATGTCTCACACCCTGCTTCGGAATGATTAATAACACCTGGGTTATAGTCCAGTAGAGGGCGAACTTCTGCAGAGATGACTAGAAAAAAAGAAGCCCCTCCCAGTCCATAAATACCTGGGACCTCCCATACATTCCCCAGATAAGTCTCTGCAGATGGCGAAGCAAGTCAAGAAGATGGCTGTCTCTTTCCTTTGCAGGTAAGCTGGGTGCACACCCGGACAATTTTTTCCTATTTCCGCCCGGACCTTGTTGTTTTCAAGTCCCTATGCCTCCCAGCCTTGGCTGTGGGTCCGGGCGAGGGTAGGGTACACCTTAGAGGTGTACTGCATAGGAGCCATGCTCCTCCGTGAGACCCCCTCCAAGGGGTAGGCGGCTGCCAGGTTGGTGATCCTGGTGTGGGATGCCCTGTCCGTTTATTACCATCGCTATATAACTTGGGTAGCTTGGGGATCCCGGTTAGGGGGGGGGGGGGGCTTGACCCTCCATTTTGACCTTTATTGTTGTTTTTTTCTTGTGTGCTGTGTGTGCTTCACTTGCTGGCTCTGCCAGCATGGGTGTGTTGTGAGTGGCAGTTTGCGTGTGTGTTTTGGGGCACTGGTGCTCTGGTATGCCTACAGTGGCGGCGGGTCGGTCTCCTTTGCCGGCTCCTCAGCATGGCTGGGAGCACGGCCTCCTCATCATTTTCCAGTCAGGGGAGGGGGCGGGGACGGGTACTCGGCGCGCTTGTTGCGGCTCGCCCCCCTCCTCTGGCGCTCTGCTGCGGCCTCTGCTTTTGGCCGGGAGCCGCCTTCTCTTCCCGGGTCGAGAGGGGGCGGGCCAGGCGCGGAGCGTGATCCGCGCTGGCCCGCCCTTCCTCCTAAGACTGGCCATGTGAGACGCCATTATCCCTACGGTCGCTGTGAGTGCCCTGCGGGGCCTTGGTTTTATGCTGGGGGTACTTTTTGACCCTTGGGTTTTCTTAGCTCCGGGATTGTATTTTGTATTATATTGTGTTTATGGCTTTTTATTAAGAATTAATGCCTTTAGTTAAGGATTCCTTAATTGTGTCTTTCAGGGGGACTACCTTGCCTTGATTAAAAAAGGGGGTTCTCCCGGTCCTCAGGTCCCTTGCTCAGATTGGGGTTCCTTTTGGTCATTATTAAATCCTCCCACTAACGGACGCTAAGGGGCATCCCGGGTAGCTTCATAGCGTAATTCCCATTGGTCATTGCGACTACCCTAAAAAAATCACCATATGGAGGCTTCCCAGGATACCGGGCTCGGGATCCCTTCGGGGCAGCTCCGGCAGTGTGTGGTCTGTGGGGTATCCCTTGTGGGAGACAATGTGCAAATTTGTGTACCATGTGCACAGCAGGCCATTGCGCGGCAATCCGGACCCCGTGCGGCCAGGTCAGCTCCGCTGGCTTCATCACCTACGCCCCCACGCCTGGCTTTGACCCCAAGTGACGTAGTCATTAGCGGGGAGTCGAAATCCGATGTCTGCTAGACTAGCCAACATTGAGAAGATGATTGCTTGCTCTGCGGCCTGGAAGGCCCCAGCTAAGAGACGGCATTTGGCACCTGCTCCACCGGCCTTTGATTATGACAATTATGACTCTTTTGTTTGGTCTTATTATTCCCCGCTTGAGGAAGGGGAATTGTTTTCAGAATCTGAAGGCTCTGACGATCAACAGTACCTGGATGCAGATGCCGGTACGGAGCTCGGGGATACCGTGGATACCCCCAGACTCCTGACCCGTATTTTTGAGGTGCTTGCTATTTCCCCTTCTGCGGGGGCCCCTCCGCAACGGCGGGAATTTTTTTGGGACTGCCAAACCTTGTTTGGAGTTCCCGGATCAGAAACACGTTAACAATCTGATCCTTAAAGAATGGGATAAGCCTAGCCGGCTCCCTGGTATCCCTCAGGGGTGGGATAGGAAGTATCCCTTCCCTGTTGATGTTGTTAAGCGTTTGGTCGACACCCCCAGAGGTCGACGCTCCAGTACTGAGATTGTCCAGTACGTCGGTTGTGCATTTCCCGGATTCCACTACCTTGAAGGATAGTGAGGACCGACGTCTTGACCAAATGGCTTCGCATGCCTTTGCCTGTGTGGGTTCGGCCTTGCGCCCGGTTTGTACCTCTGCTCTCACGGCCGTGGCTACTAGAGTGTTAATCAGGGGCCTGTTGGATGGTTCCCAACTGAATCCTTCCAGTGAGGAATTTACAGCATTGATGCATTGTGAGATGTTCATTGCATTGTCTTATCAGCCTTGGATGATACTATCCGTATGTGTAGCAGGACCTCGGCATTGCTTGTTGCTATACGCCGATCGGTCTGGTTGCGCCAATGGGCGGCCGATATCGCTGCAAGGGAGGCGCTCACAGGGCTACCCTTCGTGGGTCTGCGCCTGTTTGGTGATAAATTAGACTCGGTGGCGAAAGGAGGTGAGTTACCTCAGCGCAAAAAGCAGCGCCGGCCCTTTCGGGGTTCAGGCTCATTCAATCCCTCCTTTCGTGGTTCTCGGACGAGCAGGGGAATTTCCTTCCCTGCGTTCAGAGACGATAGGGGCAGAGGACGCGCCCGACCCGGGACTTCCTGGGGTGCCAAACCCAAAGCCGCTGCCAAGCCCAGTCAGCAATAAGGGGGCGCCCTCACCCTCATGGGTGGGGGGACAGCGGCGGCTCTTTGCCCAGGTCTGGACTCTGGAGGTCATAGACAACTGGATCCCGGAGGTGGTCTCCTCTGGGTACAAGCTGGAGTTCGCATACCGGCCTCCTCCCAGATTCCTCAGGTCTCGGGTTCCTGCGGACCCTCGGACCGCACAGGGACTTTTCCTGGTGGTGCAAAACCTTTGGGATATGGGGGTCGTTTCTACGGTTCCCCCCATAGGGAGAGGTCAGGGTTACTACTCCAACCTTTTTACGGTGCCCAAAAAGGATGGATCCATAAGGCACATTTTGGACTTAAAGTTTCTCAACCGGTTCCTCAGAACCAAGAAATTTTGCATGGAGACTCTGCGCTCTGCGGTCTACTCCCTTCGTCCGGGGGACTTTATGACCTCAATAGACATCAAGGACGCTTACCTTCATGTGCCGGTCTTCCCGGGACACCAAAGGTTCCTCAGGTTTGTGGTAGACAACCAGCAATTCCAGTTTGTGGCTCTTCCCTTCGGGCTGACTTCGGCGCCCAGGGTGTTCACCAAGGTTTTGGCGGCCGTGATTGCCCTTCTCAGAGTCCAGGGCATTCGTATCTTACCTGAACGACCTTCTCATTACATCATCCTCTCTCCACCAGGGGGAGCTGGACACCAGAGTGGTGGTGACTACTCTGGAAAGGTCCGGGTGGGTAATCAATTACCCCAAGTCCTCTCTATCCCCGTCAAGGGTGGCTTCGTTCCTGGGCATGACTCTGGATAACATTCAGACCAGGGTGTTACTACCCCAGCCGAAGATGGATGTTCTTCAGGCTCTTATTCGTTTTCTTCTGTCTAGCCCTCGTCCGTCCATCAGGCAATGCATGAGGCTGGTAGGTTTTATGGTGGCTTGCTTCGAGGCAGTGCCATTTGCTCAGTTTCACATGAGACCCCTTCAGCTGCATCTTCTATCGGTTTGGGACAAATGTCCTCTGTCTCTGGATCAGACTTGTGTTCTGTCCCCTCTTGTCCGGCGGTCCTTCCAGTGGTGGATGGACCAGAGGAATCTCCTGGGGGGCAGGTCCTTTCTTGCTCCCTGTTGGGAGACGGTCACCACGGATGCCAGTCTGTCAGGCTGGGGAGGCTTCTGGAGGGAACGTCCGTTCCAGGGGCTGTGGGGTCCTCAGGAGACCCGTATCCCCATCAACATTCTGGAGCTGAGGGCGGTTCGGTTGGTGCTGTTGCACCTGACACATCACCTTCAGGGCTTACCAGTTCAGGTTCGCTCCGACATTCGGACAGCGGTCGCTTACATTAATCACCAAGGAGGGACTCGCAGCCGATTCTTGCTTGGGCCGAGAGCAATGTTCCGTGCATCTCAGCAGTCTACATTCCAGGGGTGGAGAACCTGGAAGCGGACTCTCTGAGCAGAGGGACCTCTCGCCGGGAGGAATGGTCCCTCAGCAACAAGGTATTTCTATCCCTCTGTTGCAGGTGGGGGAGTCCGGAGGTGGATCTGTTTGCCTCTAGTCACAGTTACAAGCTTCTGGCATTTGTGTCTCTGTCCCAGGACCCTCTGGTTCTGGCAGTGGATGCCATGTCTCTGTCCTGGCGGGAGCTCGGTCTCCTGTATCTGTTTCCTACCTTTCACATTGTGGGGCAAGGTGGTACGCAAGCTGGATCAAGAGGGTGTGCCAGCAATCCTGGTGGCCCCAAGGTGGCCAAGACAGGTGTGGTTCGCAGACGTCGTCCGGCTGGCGGTCGATCAATTCAGGCTGCCTCTGGTTCCGGATCTGATCACACAAGGTCAGCTTTGTTACCCCAATTTACAAACGCTGGCTTTGACGACGTGGCTGCTGTAGCCTTCATCTTAAACCGGACCTTCACCATGATTTAATGAAAAGCCCAAACTCTTAAAAAACAATTCCTCAGCATCTAAAATTAATATATTTTACATGTTTAGTCACTAATTTATTATACTTTCCCCCACTGGGCTGCAACTCTGTTCGGGAATTTAGGATACGGGCGCCGCCATCTTGACTCAGAAGCATCACACTTACTGAGGAGAGGAGAGTGGGATAAGGTACAGGGGGGCGGGTTATAGCTGTGCTTTGCTCAGACAGAGCAGAGCTGGGGTCAGGGAAAGGTCAGCAGTCCCAGAATGCAGAGCAGCACAGTCACTTCCTGTTTGCAGGCACTTCCTGTTTGCAGGCTGCCTGCAAAAATGGCAGCTTCCATAAGCCGCCATCTTGGATGTTTAAAGGCTTATAAAATGCAGTAGATGCAAGTAGGATGATTTTTAATGTGAGCAATCTGTATGTACAGGGTGTGGGAAACATATAAGATAGACTCTTATTTAGAGTGAAGGTCCGCTTTAAGGGAAAAGGGTTTGTCTGAAGCCGTTGTCCAGACTCTTGTCAGGGTTAGGAAGAAATCTTCCTCTAATATCTACTACAGGACCTGGCGGACCTACATTGATTGGTGCGAGGCTAGGTCCTTTCCTTGTTGGGACATGGGTTTTCAGCTTGGCACTCTTAAGGGGCATGTGTCCACTCTGCCATGTTACCTGTTTGGGATTTGAACTTGGTGTTGTCTGCCCTTCAGGGTCCTCCATTTGAACCAGTGCAAGATTCTGCTCTATACACTTTCACCTTAAAAGTTGCCTTTTTGGTGGCTATCACCTCTGTTCAACTTGTTTCGGAGTTGGCGGCTCTGTCCATTCAGGCCCCCTACTTTGAGAGACATCACGACAAGGTGGTTTTCCGTTTTAAACCGGACTTCTTGCCAAAGGTTGTCTCTGCCTTTCACCTAGATCAGGACATTGTGCTTCCTTCATTGTGTCCTAAACCTAGCAATGACAAGCAGAGGGCTTTGCACTCTCTGGACGTCGTTAGATGTGTAAAGTACTATCTGGTGGCTACTTCACCATTCCGGAAGACGGACCCCTTTTTTGTGGTGCCCTCTGGGCCCAAGAAGGGTTTGGCGCCCGTCAAGTCTACCATTAGTAAATGGATTCGTCAGGCCGTTATTAGGGTCTATTCTGCTAAGGGGAGGGATCCCCCTTTCCAGATCACTGCTCATTCTACTCATGCTGTTGGGGCTTCCTGGGCGTTTCAGCACCAAGCCTCTGTTGAACAATTTGTAAGGCTGCTACTTGGTCTTCTGTTCATGCTTTTTTTTGTTTTATAAGGTTGATGTGCGGGCCTCAGCGGATGCTGTTTTTGGCCACAAAGTTTCTGCATGCTGCACTGGTTTAATTTGTGCACTATTGCCTGTTGGGATCCCCACCCTTTTTGGACACTGCTATTGGATGTCCCACATGTTATTAATCATTCCGAAGCAGGGTGTGAGACATACTTGGAATAATACCATTTTGTGATTACTCATCTGTAAAATGGGTATTATAAGTATGTCTCACACCCTGCTTCGTCCCACCCTGAGTTGTATCTTGGATCCTCTTTTTGGTGCACATTTTTTCTCTTAGATTTTATTGGCTCTTCCTGGTCCCCTTACTGCTTTCTTATACTGGGGAATGTGTGGGAGGTCCCAGGTATTTATGAACTGGGAGGGGCTTCTTTTTTTCTAGTCATCTCTGCAGAAGTTCGCCCTCTACTGGACTATAACCCACGTGTTATTAATCATTCCGAAGCAGGGTGTGAGACATACTTATAATACCCATTTTACAGGTGAGTAATCACAAAATGGTATTATTATTGGTACTATATTTCAGAACTTTTAATTTTGCTCAGAACCACAATTTGTATAAAACTAGTCCTGCTTACCAGTGGTGGAAAGGGTTAAGTTACCTTTACATAGAGTTCAGAATAGGAGTAGCAGATAGCCCCTGCATTGGAAGCAGACCAAAACCCCATGTGTCTAAACCCCTCCATGCAGCATGCTTCAGTAGACTTCAATGGTGTGTCTACATTATTATAGCAACAGCGCACGGAACCTGCGGTGGGTGCCACAAATTAACAATACAAATCAGCCCTTTGTGTACTGGGGTCCTGGTTTGCTTTAAGAATGGAGCTCATCCAACATTCTATTGTTTGTAAGGATGTGCCTATTAAAGGGGAGGGGGCACTAATGTTATTTAATTACTCCTATTGTCTTTAAAACTAGAGATTTGATCATCATCTCAGTACCAATGGTGATCTGAATGTTTCATCATGTAGCACAGAAGTGGTGATATTCTGCCCAGTCTGATTTCATGGGTAGTTTTTGTTTTTTAAACAATGTATATGTAACCCATAATTACCCTATGCAAGTAAGTGATTCCAGGCAGTCAGTTTAAAGGAGTAACCCATTTTTGCAGGGTGTGTCAAGAAAAACCAGTATTCATTGCTAATCATTCTGTAATAGCAGCCAAGTCTTAATAATCCGTCAAAATTTCTCTGCTACTGACATTTGGCCCCTTCTTATAATGCAAAGACAAAAATCATTTAAAGTAGATCTGTCACCAGGGAGGCTTAGGGTAAGAAATTGTCAGCCTTATTTATTATAATATCTTCTGGGCGCAAGACCAGTGTTTCTTGCAAGATGCTTTCTGCGCCCGCGCAGCAATGCTGGCTGCACTGGGCGCTGTGCAGGGCTTGTAAGAGCCTTTCTTTGGTTAGTAAAATGCCCCCCTATCTTTTGGTTAGTAAAATGCCCCCCTATCTATTGGTTAGTAAAATGCCCCCCTTTCTTTTGGTTAGTACACCACGCATGCACTGTGCCGAGTGGGCGAACTGTGGGGTTTTTCACAGGGCGACACCAGGATGCCCCAAGGGCAAGCTATAGCCTGGCCCTGGAATCTTTTCCCAATGCATGACACGGCCTGCTTCACAAAGTCATTACATCTAGGTTATTCCGCCACAAGGTGGCGCAGTGTACTGCAGAAGAGCTGTGGCTCCTCCCGGTACCATATAAAAACGGAATTACCATAGACTTCTCCAGTGTTCTCTCTGCAGTGATTTCTGCGAAGATAGAAGATGGCTCTCTATATTGCGCAGGTGAGCGGGGCAAACAAGCCTGCAGCCCTGCATGGCTATTTCCACCCGTTTCCGGACCCTCTATGCCTCCCAGCCTCGGCTGACGGATCGGGTGAGGGTAGAGGAGCACTAGGGTCAAGTGCTCGAGGAGCGCTGCTCCAAGCCGCAGAGCCTGTACCACAAAGGGTAGCCGGCCATAGGCTTTATGGTGAGCCTGTTTGGGAGGGTGTGAGTGTTTTGGGGGTTACTCGTTTTGCGTTTGCCCCCCCCCCCGTCCCTGGCCTGGCCCTCGCCGCCGCTCGCCTGCCTTCCTCGCCCCCTCCCCGTAGTGTGCTTGGGGGGTGGGAAGGAGCGGGTCTTTGCGGCGAGGGTGCCTTGGCTGTGTGTTCGCAGGGTTTTTACTGTGTTTTTAACTTTTTAGACGCCTCGCCGTTTTGTACTACGCTCCGGCGGGCAGCGCTATATTTGTGATGATGTGATTACTGTGATGACGCTGGCGAGGTCACGTGAGCGCCGATTTCGCGCTCTTCGGGGGGGCGGGGCCGGTGGATGACGCGTAACGCGTCGTCCTCCCGTGGACCGCCCCTCAAGGTTCCTCTGCCGGCGCCATTTTGCTTCTGCTGCGCGCTGGGGCTCTTCTCATCCCAGAGCTGCGGCGGTGATCCTGGTCTGCTTGTCGCTTCCTCCTGTGGTCTGGCGGTTGGTGCCCTTGTCCTTCTTGGTCCGTGAGTCCCCCTCAGGGGTTTTTTGGTCTCTTTTGGGCATGCGCTGTGGGATACTTATGTGTCTTTATGTTTTTCAGGCGGAACACCTTTGAGTTGTGGTTTCTCCCGGTCCTATCCATTACCATCCCTCATTTTCCCTTTCTGGCTTGTGGGGGCATTCCTTGGGGGGGGGCATCCTGGGTTGATTTTCTTAGCCTTTACCCTGTGCTGGCCTATTGCGCCTGTGTTAATCACCATATGGAGGCTTCTGGGGATAACGTGCTTGGGGGTCCTTCGGGACCATCCCTGCTGTGTACCGTGTGTGGGGTATCCCCTGTGAGTGACAGTGTCAGGGTGTGCGTGCCGTGCGCCCAAAGTGTCCTTGCGCTCCAGTCTCGGCTGCCCGCTTCGCTTCCCAGCTCTGCGCCCCCCTCGCCATCGCCTCCCCCCCCCCCCCCCCCCCGCGCCTGCATTTAGTCCCCAGTGAGGAGGATACTGGCAGGGGGTCACAGTCTGATCTGGCACTTCGTGTGGCCAGCATTGAAAGGCAACTTGCTAGGCCTGTTCCACGTAAGGCCTCTAGTAAGAAGTGGCACCTGGCTCCCACGCCTGCCTGGTTTGCTGAGAAGCATGAGGAAATTGATCTTTTTGATGACCGTTACTCCCTAGAGGAGGGGGAGCTTTTCCCGGGCTCTGTTTCCTCTGGGGACCAGCAGGTGGGCTGCGACAGTGATCCTGGGTCTGAGACTGAGGATTCCTGGTTCCCTGAGGACACTGCTAATCTGTTGTCTCACATTTTTGAAATGTTGCACATTGTCCCCCCTGAGGTGGCTAAGAGGAAACAGGGTAAGCTTTTTCGTCCTGTTAAGCAGCATCTGGAGTTCCCTGAGCAGAGTAATTTCACTAATTTGGCGCTCAAGGAGTGGGAACATCCTAGTAGATTGCCCGCAGTGCCCAAAGGGTTGGATAAGAAATACCCCTTTCCTGCTGATCTGGTTAAGCGATGGTCGGGTCCCCCCGAGGTGGACGCTCCCGTTCTAGGGCTGTCCAACACCTCAGTCATGCCTTCCCCTGACACCACTACACTGTGGGTCAGCGAGGACCGGTGTATGGATCAGCTGGCCTGCCATGCTTTTACATTTGTGGGGGCTGGGCTGCGTCCGGCCTGTGCCTCTGCCATAACAGCTATTGCTCTTAAAAGACAGATCAATAGTCTCCTTGATGGCGCTACAGCTGGTAGGGAGGAGTATAGGGCCCTCTTGCTTTGCTCTGAATTTGTTGCCTTTATCCTTACTGCCATGGATGTGGTACAGCTGAGTAGTAGGGCCTCTGCCCTTTTGGTGGCTATGCGCCGCTCTGTTCGGTTGCATCAGTGGGCAGCTGACGCTGCTGCTAAGAAGGCTCTTACTGGGCTCCCCTTTGTGGGGCTGCGGCTCTTTGGTGAGCGTCTGGATGTCGGAGGCAGCCTCGGCCTTTTCGAGGGCCCTCCGCTTCCTTCTCCTCCTTTCGTGCCCCTAGAGGAGGTCGAGGCCCCCTCTTTTCAGGTATCCGCAGGGGTTCTTGGGGCCGTGGTAGATCCCGTGGTCGTCCCGGGCTCTCATGGGACCCTAAGCCCAAACCTTCTCCCAAGCCCCCTCAGGCAAGAGGAGGCGCCCTCATCCATTCGGGTGGGGGGACGGCTTCGGCTCTTTGCTCATGTCTGGAGGCTACGCGTCTCAGACCGGTGGATTCAGGAGGTGGTGTCCTCCAGTTACAAGATAGAGTTTGCAGCCTGACGGCCCCCAGATTCATCAGATCCCGGATGTCTCACAACCCACTGTCAGCTCAGGGGTTGCGCCTTGTGGTTCAACGTCTATTGGAGTCAGGAGTCATTTGCCTGGTGCCTCCCCAGGAACGGGGTCAGGGTTTCTACTCCAATCTGTTCACGGTCCCCAAAAAGGACGGGTCCTTGAGGCCCATCCTGGACCTGAAGGGTCTCAACAGGTTTGTCAGGTTCAAGCACTTTCGCATGGAGAACCTTCGCTCGGCTGTCAGTACCCTTCGCCGGGCGACTTCATGACCTCCGTAGACATCAAGGATGCTTATTTCCACGTGCCAATCTTCCCAGGTCATCAGAGATTTCTCAGGTTTGCTCTGGAGGATCAGCATTACCAGTTTGTGGCCTTACCGTTCGGTATCACCTCGGCGCATCGGGTGTTCACCAAGGTGCTGGCGGGCGGGATGGATCTGCTGCGACATCAGGGCATTTGCATCCTTCCTTACCTGGACGACATTCTGATTGCAGCTCAGTCCCTTCATCAGGCCGAGAGGGATACTCAGGTGGTGACCTCCACTTTCGAGTCCTTCGGCTGGGTGATCAACTACCCCAAGACTTCACTGTCTCCGTCTTTGGTGAGGTCCTTTCTGAACATGACTCTGGATACCTCTCTGGTCAAGGTATTCCTGCCCCAGCAGAAGGTGGAGGGCCTTCAGCAGCAGGCACGGGCTCTGCTCTTGTGTCCCCATCCCTCCATCCAGCAAGGGATGCAGTTGGTGGGCCTGATGGTGTACTGCTTCGAGGCGGTCCCCTTTGCTCTGAAGAGGTTGCTCTACAACCTCTTCAGTTGTACCTCTTGTCAGTTTGAGATCGGGACCCTGTGTCCCTGGATCAGGAATTTTCTCTGTCCCCCCTGGCCAGACAGTCCCTCTCGTGGTGGCTGGACTCAAGGAACCTTCTGGTGGGCAGGACATTTCTGCCCTAGTGTTGGGAGACTGTCACCACAGATGCCAGTCTGACCGGTTGGGGGGGGCTTTTGGAAGTCTCTGCAGTTCCAGGGTCAGTGTGGCCCCTAGGAGGCCCATACTCCCATCAATGTCCTGGAACTGAGGGCGATCAGGTTGGTTCTTTCTCAGCTGACCTCACACATTCGGGGTCGGGCTGTTCAGATCCGCTCGGACAACCAGATGGCGGTTGCCTACATCAGTCATCAGGGAGGGACTCGGAGCAAGCGAGCCCTCAAGGAAGTGTCTCTGATACTGTCTTGGGTGGAAGAGAATGTCCCTTGCATCTCGGCGGTTTACATTCCGGGAGTGGAGAACCAGGAGGCAGACTCCCTGAGCAGGGGGACGTCTCGGCTGGGGGAATGGTCCCTCAGCAACAAGGTTTTTCACTCCCTTCACCACGGATGTGCTAGCAATGCCTTGGACGGAGTTTCGGCTCTTCTATGTGTTCCCTCTGCTGGGCAGGGTGCTGCGCAAGATAGCCCATTAAGGGGTACCAGCCATTCTGGTGGCCCCCTGTTGGCCAAGGAGGGTGTGGTTCGCAGACGTTGTGCAGTTGGCAGTAGATCAGTATGCCCTGCCCAAGGATCCAGATCTGCTTACTCGGGACGACTGTGCCATCTGCTTACTCAGGGACGACTGTGCCATCCCAATTTACAAACGCCGGCTTTAATGGCTTGGCTGCTGAAACCTCCATCTTGATGGATTTTTAAGGGTTTTTAACCCTTAAAAATCCCAAAAAAACGGGCCCCCCCCCCCGGGAAGGGGAACCCTATGTCATTTTTTTTTTAATTAACCCTTTGTGTTCTGTCATCCAGCAGCTATAAAAGGCTTCCAGCAGGTGAGCAGAAGCCAGTGATCGCCGAGGGACACAGTGCTCCAGGATGGATGGGAGGTGAGAATTAAAAATAAAAAATAATAATTTTTTCTCTTTGTGTGTGTCTGTCTGTGTTTTTTTTTTACATTTAACCCCTTGTGAACTGGTAAGGGGTCCATGACCCCTATACCAGTTCACAAGGCTGGGGGAGGTGGCAAGTCACCTGTGACTAGCGGGTGACTTGTCATTAACCCCCGGCACCCCCATTACCTGCCTCCCCAAAGCCCAGGGGGGGGCAGAAGAGCCCGGGCCCACGGGCTATGCGGGCTTGTAGCCTGCGGGGCCAGGGGCCACAAAAGCTGGCCCCTGTGCCCTGTTTCTACAAGCCCTGCATAGCTGGTCCCAAGCTGGTTACTTTGGGTAAGGGGGACCCCATGTCAATTTTTTGGGGGATTTTTAAGGGTTTTTAACCCCCCCAGGGAGGGGGGACCCTATGTCATTTTTTTTTCTCGATTTAACCCTTTGTAGTGTGGATGGTATGGTATGGATGGTATTTTATTTGTAAATGTTATAGATTACTTGTTTCAGTTAGGGGGGTCTCCTGGGCAGAAACGGGGGGCTACCGATAAATATGTGGTACCGTTCTAATCGGTAGAAATGGGGCTTTCACATGCAATATGCTTTTCCTTAATAAAATACATTTTTTATTTAAAATAAAGGAGTCAATTTTCTAAAAATGTTTTTATTTATTTATTTATTTTTTTACTTAATAATATTGTAAAAACAAAATACAATTTACAAACAAGACATTTCATGTTAAAGCCTAAACTCTGCTGCAAAAAAATAGAAATATAATTTTCCTGAAAATTACAGCAAAAATGGCCCAAAACATGGCGCAAAATTGGGAAAAATGACCTGTCAACAGAGGGTGACAAAATCTCAAGTAGGCTGGCAATTAAAAGGGTTAATAATACCTCTGCATGTTGGGTATTGTTCTGTTCGGGAGACCTTGCGCTTTCAGACTTAGCTTGTTTATTCTGGTTTGCATATTTATATTTTAGGAAAAGGTGTTTTTTATTCAGCTTTTTTATACATTTTTTAGGGAAACCCTGCGCAACCAAAGAATTCTTTGAGGAATTAATTCCAGAAAGATGAGCCCACTACAACAAGCTGGGTACGCTTAGTAAGCTTAACATGTGTACTTTCAGGGAATATATGGTTTATGGGGAATATTCCAAATGTAAAGGGTTGTTTTGGTTGAAAAATCGCAAGGTGCGCACTTTGTCTGCAGAACTGAAATTTTCAAGTAAAATTACCGTTACGCACATGCTTTACTTTGGGGTGTTTGGCAACTCTTCCCTTGACAGAACCTATGCATGTTGGGTGGTGTTCTGTTCGGGGAATGTTGCTTTTGCAGATTAAACTTGTTTTTTCTTGTTTGTATATAGTTTTTTTAGGAAAATGTGGCTTTGATTCTTCTTTTTTATCCTTTTTTTTGGGAAACTCTTTGCAACCAAAGAATACATTGAGGAATTACTTCCAGAAAACTATGGGCACATCAACATGCTTGGTACACCTAGAAAGCTTGAGGTGTGTACTTCCAGAGAATATACAGTTTGTTGGGGGTATTTCAAATGTAAAGGGTTGTTTTTCTGGTAAAACTGCAAAGTGCGCATAGCGCATATCACAGTTGTATTTTTTCTGAAAATCCCCTAAAGCGCTATTTCAGTTTGGGGGAGTCTCCTGGGCAGGAAAGGGTGTCTACCTATACATATGTGGTATCGCTGTAACCGGGACAATAAGATTTTATTGACAAACTTACATTTTTTATTACAAAAAAACACTACAAATTGTAAAAAAATAATTTTTTTTACATTTTTTTCACATATTTCACCCAAAAATATTGAGAATACACCTAAAAATTACAAACAAGACAGTTCATGTTAAAGCCCAGACTCTGCTGAAAAAAACAATATATCATTTTCCTGGGAAATCCCTGGAAATCCTTTCAAAAATGACAGTTGAACATGTGTAGCGCAAAATAGTGAAACATGGTCTGGCAACAGGGAGTGGCAAATGCTGCAGGTAGGCTGGCACTGAAAGGGTTAAGGGACAGGTGTCAGGTCTGGCAATTTTTTTTCCAAAGATCCTTTGCCAGTCATCGGTTAGTTAAGACTTTTTTCCAGGGAGTTACTCATGTGCGTCTGCCACTTAAGCCTATGCTACCGGTTTGGGACCTGAATCTGGTGTTGTCTGCTCTGCAGGGTCCTCCCTTTGAGCCTATCCGTGGGGCTGCTTTGCCCATTCTGACTCTTAAGGTGGCCTTTTTGGTGGCCATTACTTCGGTCAAGCGAGTTTCTGAGCTGGCAGTGCTTTCCATCAAACCTCCTTATTTTGAAAGGCATCAGGATAAGGTGGTGTTTCGGCTTAAGCTGGATTTCTTGCCTAAGGTTGTGTCTGCTTTTCATCTCAATCAGGACATTGTTTTGCCTTCTTTGTGTCCTAACCCTGCTAATCACATCTGACTTGCAAGATGTTTGATGGCTGTGTTTGGAATTATCCTCATTTTAAGCTATGAAGTAAAAGCTAAGTTTTAACCCTTTTTAAGCTGGACATTGCAATTGTAAACGATTTGGGGAGTTTTTCAGGAGATACTGAGGTCCGTGCTGTTTGGGTCTGAGGGTGAGCTGGTTATTGCTTGCTTATGCCTGCTAATCACAAGGAACGGACCCTTCACTGTTTGGATGTTGTCAGGGCTCTGTAGTTTTATTTGGTTGCTATTGAGTCTTTCAGGAAATCTGACGCTCTTTTTGTTCTTCCTGCTGGACCTAGGAAGGCTTTGCCTCCGGCTAAATCCACTATCAGCAAGTGGATCCGTCAGGCGGTGGAGCAGGCCTACTCTGCCAGGGGGAAGGTTCCTCCTTTTAGGATTACTGCTCATTCCACTCGTGCTATTGGTGCGTCTTGGGCCTTTCAGCACCAAGCTTCTATTGAACAAGTTTGTAAGGCTGCAACTTGGTCTTCTGTTCATACCTTTTCCAAGTTTTACAAGGTTGATGTTAAGGCCTCAGCTGATGCTGCTTTTGGCCGCAAGGTTCTTCAGGCAGTGGTGGTTTAAACTGCCTGCTGTTACTCTTTGGGGATCCCACCCTACTTTGTGGACACTGCTTTTGGAAGTCCCAGATGTAATGACTTCATGAAGCAGGCCGTGCCATGCATTGGGAAAAAGACAATTCTGTGAGTACTCACCTGTAGAATTGCTTTTACCATGCATGGCACGGCCTGCTTCACCCCACCCTTGTTATCGCTGTTCTTGGTTGCCTCTTTATGGTGATTGTTCCAAGTTAGTTGGGATTCTGTTACCTGTTTTACCTTTATTATCTCCCGGTTTCTTGAAATAACTGTTTTCAACACTGGAGAAGTCTATGGTAATTCCGTTTTTATATGGTACCGGGAGGAGCCACAACTCTTCTGCAGTACACTGCGCCACCTTGTGGCGGAATAACCCAGATGTAATGACGTGAAGCAGGCCGTGCCATGCATGGTAAAAGCAATTCTACAGGTGAGTACTCACAGAATTGTCTTTTTGGACACCAGAGCCAAGATGCAAAGGTTTTGGTCTGCTTTAAAACTTGAACTAATATTTAATATTAATATATATTATTATTTAATATAATTACTTTCATGAAAAGGTTTCCTGCATCAAGGCCACTGTGTCTGGTTCAGGCAGTCCCGAGCAGAGCCCAGCAGCTGTTTACATCAGTTCCCTTCTGGTTTTAATTCTTCTGGATTGGCAAAGCTGGCACTTAGGAGATGACCAGTGACCTGGTTTCAGATATTTAAAGTGGACCAACACCCAGGATTTTGACTATCCTGGGTCTTGGTCCACTTCGGTGGGACACCCCCGATCGGGGTGCCCCGCTGTGTGAAACCCCCCCTAACCCCCCGAAAAACTCACCTCTCCCCGCTCCCAGCGCCGACGTACAAGGGAAGATCTGGAACGTCTAAGCGGCGGCCGACGCCTCCCTCGCGTCACTTTTGACGCGCGCGCGCCCCCGCCGGCCATTCGCAGACGGCCGGCGCGGAGGCGCGCACGCCTACAGGGGCGCGAGGGAGGCGGCGGCGGCCGGCCGCCGCCGAAGATAAGGTAGGTGAGTTGGGGTGTTTGGGGGGGGTTTCACCCCGCGGGACATCCCGATCTCGGATGTCCCGCGGGGTGGGGGGTGATCGGCCCGGGAATCTTATAGATTCCCGGGCCGATCACCCGTGGGTGTTGGTCCACTTTAAGTACTTGTGCTTCATTAAATTCCCAGCAGCCTCTGCTGCTCCTGGACTGTCTGCTCCCTGTCCCAGACTGCAGGGACAACTCGAGGAGAAAAACAGGGCATGACAGCAGAGGAGAGGAATGCTGGCAGGAGAAAGTGAGGTGGCATGCAGGACACCCTATAAACACCTAGTCAATGGGGTGGGGAGAGAGGTTACTCTACATCTACATCTACACCTGCCAAGGTTGCAGGTCAAATTTAAAAAATAAAGTCTGCAAATGTGTTGCCCAGGACATATTTATGGTTTGGTTCTTTTCTTTTTCCCCCAGCTGAGAGTGACTTAGTACGGAAAAGGCTGGGAGTAGACACCTCTTATCCATCTTATACCAGCAGCAAGAATGGCCTCTCAGACAGACAGACAGCAGCGTATGACAAATCTCCTTCTTCTTCTGGGTATTCTTCAGAGGAAGATTACAATGGTAAGGATTTCCTATATTCTCTATTGGGAGCCTGTTTTTGTGATAAAAAAATGCTTACCATATACATATTTATTCTGACATAGTGACATACATCAGGGTGCTATATCCCTGAACTCTAAAATACAAAATATTTTTGGGAACTGTAACCTCTTGAATGTGTTTATTGGTTCCAATTAAGTAGTGTTTACTTTATAACCCAACACACAATGGATAGGTGTGAAAAGAAGAGCTAGAGGCACTGTATTAAAATATGTGCTGCATTTTTAATACTCTTCCTTTGCTTTGCTTGTGTGTTTTTGCTAAAAAGAAAACATTATTGGTGCTTTTTTTTTTTTTTTTTTTTTTTTTTTTTAAAGTGCCTCCCTTCCCCTGGGCCTCTAGCCTTGTGCCCCGGCATAGGGGAGCCACCCCTGGCCATGACAAGTTACCCTTCTGTATAGGTCCAGTGCTCATCTAGAGGTATCAGATTTCCCTTCCCCCCTCCTCTACAGTGTTGTACAGTCACAAGGATAGGAGTCTTCATTGGCTTCTAACGTTGGGTTTTTTTAAGCTTTCTCCCGGCAGCTCAATGGGATGCAAGGGAAAAAGGACAGGGGATTATCCCCCCCCCCCCCCCCCCCCCAAACTCTGGATGGTGGCTGGGTGGATGCCAGACCTGGAGGGAGCCCCGGACCCATTGCTGGACTCAACAGCCCAGCAAGAAAATGCCACCCAGCAGAGGAAGATGGAATTGCTGCATGTGACCTTTTCCAGACATATGTAAACGTGGGTGAAAACGCACTTGTCTTGGCCGCTAGCCTGCCCCTGGGGCATCTTATGCTCTCCTCTGCGGCACTTTTGAGTTCAGCCAATCTCAGAAGTGCTGCTGGGTGTGGCTTAGCCGGTGGAAAAAGAAAACCGGGCCACCTCCGAGCCAACTGCAGTGCCCGGTAGCTCAAGTGCCCAGGGAATGAGCGGATGAAGTCCAAATGGGTTTCCATCCATCAAGTGGAACAATACACTGTATTTTACCTATCTGGGGTTTTGTTCCTTGCCCCAAGTTATCGTGATTTGGGGTGATATAAGAACATAACATTTTCAGAGGTTTCTAATGATAGTTGTCCTTTAAAGTGGACCAAAACCCAGGGCCATTTGATTACCTCCCCAGGGCATCCCAATTGGGGATGCCCCACCATGTGAAACCCCCCCCAGGTTGCCTGGTAAACTCACCTTCTCCCCTGCTTCAATGGCGCATGCGCGAGTAGCGGCCGCTCCCTGCTATACCTGAGCCAGGCATTTGTGGATGGCAGGAGCAGGCCGCTCCCTGTTAAAAGGTAGCGGGGGATGTAGCCGCCAGCACGCTTGGATCCACTCGCATTAGATGAGCTCCTGGACGAAGGTGGTTGAGCGGATCCGAGTGCGCTGATTAGACAGGATTAGACAGGCTGCGAATGCGCCATAGGACCAGGGAAGGGTAAGTGGAGTCAGGCGACTTGGGGGGTTTCACACAGCAGGCCATTCCCCATCCAGACCAGAACCCAGGATAGTCAAAATCTGCTGCTTTTGACTAATATGATAAAATGTATCTTAGATACAAGTCTTTCTGTTGGTTAGTATGTTTTACAAACTGCTTTATGATTGCAGGCCAATCCCTTTCACAAGGAGGTGCTACTCATACTTCAAGTTGGAGACGATGGGCTCAGCAAATAAGGGCACTTCCTTGGCTTTTGATCTCCTATCCAGGTTAGGTGTTCACCAGCAATGCTTACACACTGTGCATTAATATCAATATATAGTAAGGTCACAAGGGCCTAGTGTATTCCAGTACCATGTGTATTTGTATATTTCTGTCACATCCATCTTGTAATTCCCTGAGTATCAGAAGTATATTTTCTCTATTTCTATAGTATGTGGACTCTACCCTGCAGAGGACACTTGATGATGCTGGTCGGAGCCAGCTCGGTTTTCCTTTTTTTTGTGGGGGCATCCAGCTCACACAAAATGCAGGATCCTATGCGTGCATCCTAAAAAAATCTGTACATTGTAAACCTCTAAAACCTTTTTCCAAGTATACAGCACATCCTGTTCCAGTAAATTCCTTACACTTGGGTTATTCCGCCACAAGATGGTGCAGTGGATCCTCCCGTAGCTCGGGGGAAAAGAAAGGGGGGGGGGGGGTATGTGTGGCAGTCCTAGTGTAACGTAACACGTTTAAGGCCGTTGATCTTTCATTGGAACTTGGGTGTCAGTGCCGCGCTCCTTGCTGCAGCTGGGACGGCAGCACCATTCTCTAGCGTGAGAGCAATCTCCTTAATTACATTATGTATGTGTGTACTATCAACTACTGTCATTCACGTTGCGATGGTTAGAGCTTCGCGCTCTTTGGGGGAGGCGGGGACTCGGCATGACGCGCCCCGCGTCACAGCCAGATCAGGCCCGCCCCTCGAGGTTCGCTTGGCGCCATTTTGACAGTCTTCGTGCGCGTGGTTGCGATCCGCCTCCTCCTTTGGTCATGTAAGTTCCCTCCGGGTCGGTATTTGTTCCTATGATTTTTATTCGGCTGCGCATGGCACTGACACCCCCCTCTTATCCCATTAGGTCTTTCAGACGCCAGGATTTCGGTGGCTTCTCCCGGCCTGACATATATTATAGCGGGTCCACATAACAAATTCTCCCACTTCCTAGCGGGTCTTGGAGCATCCAGGGTTGCCTATTGCGTAAATCCCTGCGGGCATACTGCTCAGATAATCACCATATGGAGGCATCTCAGAATTATGTACCCGGGGTCCCTCGGGGACATGACCGGCTGTGTACAGTGTGTGGTCAGCCCCATGCTGATGCTGACAGAGCACGGGTCTGCGGACTGTGTGCTGAACAGGCACTGACCCTGCAATCAGGTTTGCCAGTGGCTGCACCTCCCTTCAATACACCTGTCTCCCCGGACCTAAATCTCACTCCTGATGAGTCTCACTCGAGCGGGGATGACCAGCAAGTCGTGCCGCGCAGGCTGCCTACGGCTGAGCAGGTGCTGTCTAGTTTGACGGAGCGCTTGGGCCCTGGAAAGAAGCGGTCCCTGACACCTCCTGGTTCTCCGGTTCCTAACGATACTGATGACTCTTCTGCTATGCAGGTCCTTGATCCTTCTGAGGAAGGTGAACTATTCTCCGATTCGGGCTCCTCGGATGAGATGCCCGGGAGCCGTGATGATTCTGGGCCCGGTTCGTGGGGCCTGTGTGACACAGATGAACTACTTAGTAAGATCTTTGAGATTTTGTCTATCTCCCCTCCTAGAGAGGCTTCCAAGCCTAAGAAGAAGAGTTTCCACACAGCGCCGCCGCGCTTGGAATTCCTGGAACAGGAGCATTTCCAGAATCTTATATCCCAAGAATGGGAATCGCCTTGTAAACTTAAAGGGGTCCCAGGGGTCTGGGATTGGAAGTACCCTTTCCCTCCTGATGTGGTTAACTTTTGGTCAGCACCTCTTGTGGTGGATGCACAGATTATAGGGGCTACTAACCCCCCCTTCATGACGGCTCCTTATTACCGTACCCTTCGGGATGCTGAGGACCGGTGCATTGACAGACTGGCTTCCCACGCCTTTTCGTGTGCAGGGACGGCTCTGCGCCCGGTCTGTGCCACGGCCATCACTGCGGTGGCCGCCAGGACTCTCATTAGAAAAGTACTTGACCACCGACCTGAAGACCTCCCCTGGGGGGTGTTTAATGCGCTCTCAGACTGTGATGTGTTTGTGAGGTTCATCCTCTCAGTGCTGGATGACACCATTAAGATGTGTGCTAGAACCTCTGCCCTTGTAGCTATTCGCCGCCTGGTCTGGCTGCGACAGTGGGGTGCTGACGATGCTACGAAAAAGGCTCTCACTAGCCTTCCCTTCAGAGGACGGCATCTATTTGGGGCCCGTTTGGACCTTTTTGGAAAAAAGGGTAAGGCACCCCTACGCAGAAGGCCGTCCCGGCCTCCTCGGGGCAGGGACACCCCTCCCCCTTCCTACGTTAGTGTCAAACGCGAACCTGAGGTGTGCTTCCAACTGTTCAGTGTGGATTTCCACCACGGGGTGGGCAGGCAACGTCCTGGGCCCTCTGGCAGGACTAAGTCCAAATCTGCCAAGACTTCCCAAGCATGAAGGGACGCCCTCGCCCTTCTGGGCGAGGGGACTGCTACAGCAGCTGACTCCTATCTAGGAATGTATCTTCTCCTTCTGGTGGTTCCAGGAGGTGGTCCCCCTGGACACAGGATAGCATTTGCTGGGCGGTCCCTCTCAGAGGTTGTCAGGGTACTTCTAGCCCCTGTTTTCCCCTCAGGAATTGGTGCAGGCCGTACTAGGCCTACAGAGTTTGGGCTTACTGACAGGTTGCCCTTAACAGAATGGGGCTATGGCCTCTATATTAACCTTCCTCCTTCCCTCAACAGTATGAGGCAATCTGGGCCATGCTGGCCTATGGTAGGCCTGGCGATTCTACTCTCACAGGTAGTCCCTATATGACATCTCTGTCTTGGGACACAGGCGCCCTGTGCAAGGGGGGCTTCCGGCCTCCTGTGGAGTTCTAGATCTTCTTAGTTCCCCCTGTGTCTTCTGGACACCAAGACCGTTACTAGTCGGTGTTGCAGGACCAACCCTGCGGATTGAGGCATTGTTTTTGGCCTCTCTTTCGCTCCCAGGCTCACCATGGCGCGAATGGGGGTGATGTCTCGGACATACCTGGGGGGCGTCCGCATTAGGACCTACCGGGTCGTCTTTCCTTACTCCCCAATCTCTACGTCAGGCAGAGTGGATTAGTCGGCCGGCGGTGTCCCCTGGGAGGTACTGGATGGGTGCTCAGTCACCTCAATCCCTCATGGTCCCTTATCCGCTATCTCTATTCCTTGGATTCGGCTCAGGCTTGAGCCTTCTTCCTTGGCAACAAGTGGACTCCTGGTTACGGGGGCTCTGCCCCCCTTTGCTGACATCTTACTTTCACCAGGCAGGATTGCAGCTGGTGGGCCCGTTGGTGGCGTATCAGATTATGTCCCTTATATACCGAGCCCTTGGGCTCTTCGGCACAGTAGGTTATTGATCCTACATGGGGTTCCAGCACCCCTGGAGCTAGGTCTGTGCTCATTCCCCCATGGTACGGTGGTTCCTCTTGAGCTGATTATATTCAAGGACCCTGTCAGGGGGCACCCCCTTCCTTGCTTGCATCTTCCTGTGAATGGTCACCTTGGGCACCAAATCTCGCAGGTTGGCGGGGGGGGGGGGAATTTCTTCCAAAACCCCCTGTGATTCCTGGGTAGGGTTCCTTAGAGGGTCCATCTTACCTACTGGTTTGTTAAAACAATGAGCCTTCCGTTGACTCTATACGGCTCCTCTCTTAGGACCTGTCTATTTGGGGACTCTTGGCCTGCTTTATTATTGGTCTGGAGTTTGAAGCAGGATGATCCCTCTGGAGGGTTCCTGATCCTGATCTGGGCGGGGGTCTACGCCCCCCTGCTCCTCAGTGGTATTCGCTCCAATGGATGTCTTTCAGTGGCAGGTTATGCTATCCTGGTGTCACTCTGAGAGCCAACTAGGGTGGCTCTGTTGGGTCTCGCTTATACCACAGGGGCTCTGCCCTTGTTTTTACTGTCCCAGAATATTCTGACTCTGGTCATGGGGGCTTAGTAAAATTATGCATAGACTTTCTATTTTATATGCCTTCTCTTCATTCACCCTACTATGTGGGGTTCTGCGCACGGTTGTGCTGATAAAGAGACCCGTGAGATTGATGGCCCCTGGGTGACCTAGTGAACTGTGGTTCGCAGATGCTTCTGCTGAGGTCAGCTGACCTGTACGCTCTCTCAGGAGTGCGGTTCTGCACTTGTCAGGCCCCTTCTTTTGTCGTCCCAATTTACAGACTCTAGTCTGGGGATTGACAGCTGATTCATTCACCCCTTGGAGACGGGCTTATCTTCTGGGTGACTTGGTATATGGGGGGCTAGGAGCAAGCTTCCTTGGCTTCCTCTTCCTCCGTCTATTGTGGGTTATGGCGTACCCATATTGATTGGCATGAGTCTTGGTCTCTTCCCTGTTGGACGTTCTCGGTTCCCAGGGTTCTAGAGTCATTACAGCATAGGTTGGGGTTGGCTCCCCATCTAGGTACTCTGAAGGTTCTGTCCTGTCTGTCTTCCTGTAGGAGTCTGGTTCTGTCTTCCTTGTGAGGAGTTCTCTTGGGGATTGCTCAGGGGCATCTCCCAAGTACTATGGTCCCTGTTGGGATCAATTTTCATTCTGTTTGCTCTGCGGATTGTTCCCTTGGGACTTATTCTTGATGCTCTCTGAGCTGTTTTGTAGACCAAAGCGCTTCTCTGGGGGCTCTTGCGTCAGTCAGACGTGTGCCTGAGTAGATGGCTCTGGTTACTTAGCCTTTGCTCGTTTATATATATATATATAATATATATATATATATATTATATATACACACCATGACGTGGTGGTATTCCGCCTTACGCCGGACCCCTTTGTCCAAGTGGCGTTTTATGATCATTATTTAAGTCCTTTTAGTCTGCCTATGGGCCTTATTCTTAATAATGCTGAAGTAAGGGGTCTACATTCCCTCAACAGGTGTTGAAATTTTCCTGGTTGTTTCTTGTCCCTTAGGGGGACTGATGCCCTTTGGGGTCTGCGGGCGCCTCCTTATGTATGCGCCTGATCTCGTTGGCTTCCAGGGCCAATGCGCCTTTTGGACTGATCTTACTTGGATGGTTGCCTTCCTGGTCCTGAGTAAAGGTTTTGGCTTCTTGCTGATCCTTGTTAATGAAGGGATCAGCATCCCCGCCTGTCTGACGGGAGACCAGTTTTCATTTCCCCGTTGGGGAGAGTTCTAAGTTTTACCGAGGCTTCTGTTGCCTGTGGGCTGGTTGGGCCGTTACACTGGCCTATTCCTTTAACCCTTTAAGTGCCAGCCTACCTGGAGTTTTTGTCACACTTTGTTGCCAGACCATTTTGCACTATTTTGCGCTCCCCATGTTCAAATGTGATTTTTGAAGGGATTTCCAGGGATTTCCCAGGAAAATTATATATTGTTTTTTTTCAGCAGAGTCTGGGCTTTAACATGAAATGTCTTGTTTGTCATTGTTTAGGTGTATTCTCAATATTTTTGGGTGAAATATGTGCAAAAAAATATATATATATATTTTTTACAATTTGTAGTTTTTTTTTGTAATAAAAAATGTAAGTTTGTCAATAAAATCTTATTGCTTGTGAAATCCCAATTTCTCCCGGTTACAGCGGTACCACATATGTATAGGTAGACACCCTTTCCTGCCCAGGAGACTCCCCCAAACTGAAACAGCGCTTTAGGAGATTTTCAGAAAAAATACAACTATGCTATGCAATATGCGCACCTTGCAGTTTTTCCAGAAAAACAACCCTTTACATTTGAATTACCCCCAACAAACTATATATTCTCTGGAAGTACACACCTCAAGCTTTCTAGGTGTACCAGGCTTGTTGATGTGGCCATAGTTTTCTGGAAGTAATCCCTCAATGGATTCTTTGGTTGCAAAGAGTTTCCCTAAAAAAAGGATAAAAAAGCAGAATCAAAGCCACATTTTCCTAAAAAAACTATATACAAACAAGAAAAAACAAGTTTAATCTGAAAACGCAATATCCCCCGAACAGAACAACACCCAACATGCATTGCTACTGTCAAGGGAAGAGTTGCCAAACACCCCAAAGTAAAGCATGTGCGTAACGGTAATTTTACTTGAAAATTTCAGCTCTGCAGACAAAGTGCGCACCTTGCGATTTTTCAACCAAAACAACCCTTTACATTTGGAATATCCCCCATAAACCATATATTCCCTGAAAGTACACACGTTAAGCTTTCTAAGCGTACCCAGCTTGTTCTAGTGGACTCATCTTTCTGGAATTATTACCTCAAAGAATTCTTTGTTTGCGCAGGGTTTCCCTAAAAAATAAAAAAAATAGCTGAATAAAAAACACCTTTTCCTAAAATATAAATATGCAAACAAGAAAAAACAAGCTAAGTCTGAAAGCGCAAGGTCCGCCGAACAGAACAATACCCAATATGCAGAGGTACTATTAACCCTTTTAATTGCCAGCCTACTTGAGATTTTGTCACCCTCTGTTGACAGGCCATTTTTCCCCATTTTGCGCCATGTTTTGCGCCATTTTGCTGGAACTTTCAGGAAAATTATATATATTTTTTTTTAGCTTAGCCTTTAACATGAAATATCTTGTTTGTAAATTTTATTTTTTTTTTTACAATATTATTAAGTAAAATAAATAAATAAATATTTTTTTTTAGAAAATTGACTCCTTTATTTTAAATAAAAAATGTATTTTATTAAGGAAAAGCATATTGCATGTGAAAGCCCCATTTCTACAGATTAGAACGGTACCACATATTTATCGGTAGCCCCCCGTTCCTGCCCAGGAGACCCCCCCAAACTGAAACTACCATCCACACTACAAAGGGTTAAATCGAAAAAACCCTTAAAAATCAAAAAAAAAATTGACGTGGGGTCCCCCTTACCCAAAGTAACCAGCCCGGGACCAGCTATGCAGGGCTTGTAGGAACAGGGCGCAGGGGCCAGCTTTTGTGGCCCCCCCACCCTGCAGCCTACGAGCCCACATAGCTTATGTGGGCCCGGGCTCTTCTGCCCCCCCCTGGCCTTTGGGGAGGCAGGTAATGGGGGTGCCGGGGGTTAATGGCAAGTCACCCGCTAGCGCAGGTGGCTTGCCATCCCCCCAGCCTTGTGAACTGGTATAGGGGTCATGGACCCCTTACCAGTTCACAAGGGGTTAAAATTAAAAAATGACACTGACACAGAGAAAAAAAAATCTTTATTTTTTTTTTTTACACTGTACTCACCTCCGATCCGACGTCCCTCGCCGCTGTCCCGCGCCGATCATCTCACTGACAGATGCCGGTGGTGATCGGCGCAGGGCGGGTGACAGGTGAGGGGGCTCCGATCGGAGCCTCCTCACCTGACATCCGCCCTGCTCCGATCACCACCGGCATCTGACAGATGCCGGAGCTCGGAGGGGGTATAGGAGGAGCGGGATGACCTCATCCCGCTCCTCCCACAATGGGCGGAGCTAAGCGGCGGCGGCCATCGCCGCCATTACAAGAGGTGAGGACCCGGAAGAGGGTCCTCACCTGAAGACTGCGCAGCCCAGGGGGGGGATCGGACCCCTCCCTGGTGAAGAGGAGACCCGGACAGAAGGCTCGGGTGCGGAGGTGAGTAAATGACAGTTTTATTTTTTTTTTTTTTTACAACGGCGAGTCAGCGCTGGAAACGGGGGGGGGCGGCTGGTTTCGGGCCCCCCCCTGAAGACGGAGGATGACGGGGGGGCGATCGGATGCCCCCCCAGGAAGAGGGGACCCCAAGCTTCACAGGGATACCAGAGGTAAGTGTTTTTTTTTTTCTATCTTTTAACTGTTTGGGGGAAATGCCAGGCACGTAGTTTCTACGTGCTTGGCACTTAACGGTAGGAGAAGCAACCACGTAGAAACTACGTGCTTGGCATTTAAAGGGTTAAGGGGGAAGAATCTCCCTCTCTCGTTTTATTCCGTTATATTGGTGTTTGGGTTCCTTTGGCCCTTCAGCACCAGGTTTTCTGTTGAATAAGTTGCTAGACCGTTGCTTGTCTCTGTTCATACCTTTTCAAAGGTTTTGTTATGAGATTGACGTTAGAGCCTTTGCTCATGTCGTACTTGGTAGCAAAGTTTTGCTGGGGGACAGCGCTTTTACTGTCTGCTGTGCCTTTTTTTGGGGGATCCCACCCTACTTTATGGACACTGCTATTGGATGTCCCAGGTATTATAGATGGAGCAGGACGTGCTGTATGCTTAGAATAATACAATTCTGTGAAATACTCACCTGTAGAATTGGTATTATACGCATACAGCACGTCCTGCTCCACCCCACCCTGGTTTTACATTTTTCTGGATCCCCTGTATGGTGATTGTTATCATTACTATTGTTACCAGTTGGTGGTTCGTTTCTCCCGGCTTCTTTTCTCACTGCTTTTCAATACTGGGGATTTGTGGGAGGTCCCTGGGTATATGAAGGGCCGGGAGGGGCCTGTTTTTGCATGTCTGCAGTGAACAGCGCCCTCTGGCGGAGTATTACCCATGTGTAAGTATTATAGATGGAGCAGGACGTGCTGTATGCATATAATACCAATTCTACAGGTGAGTATCTCACAGAATTGTTTTTTTTTATTACTGTCATGGCGCCAGCATCTCACGTGATCACAGTTTTGCGCTCTTCGGGGGGGGGGGGGGGGGGCGCGGTTTGACGCGTTCTGCGTCATACTCTCGCAGTCCGCCACTCTAGGTTCTGCTGCCGGCGCCATTTTGTGGCCTTGTCCTTGCGGTGGTGTGACGCGGTCTGGCTGTGTCTTACCTCTCTGAGCGATCTGTCCACTTGGTCCGTGAGTCCCTTACGGGATTTTTATATTGCTTTACTCTGTATGCGCTGGGGATGTTTATTTTGTACCTATTGTGTCTTGCAGGCGGGGTCACCTTTGACTGTGGTGCCCTGCCCATTACCAATCTCCTACCTTCCCTAGCAGGCTTTGGGGGGCATCCCAAAAAGAGTGGCTATTGCTAGCTGTGTCCCTGTATTGGCCGTTACGCCTGTATCTAATCACCATATGGAGGCTTCCGGGGACAATGTGCTTGGGGTTCCTTCGGGACAAGCCCAGCGCAAAACTGCGTGTGGGGTATCCCCTGTTAGTGACGGTGTCAGGCTATGTTTGACCTGCGCCCAGCATGTACTTGCGCGGCAGCTTGGGTCTGCTGCTACGGGTCCCGGTGCTGCGCCCCTTTCTACTTCACCTACCCCCCCACGCTTGCATCTGACTGCCAGTGAGGGGCACACTAGCGGGGAGTCTCAATATGACTTGGCTTCACGGGTGGCCATCATTGAAAAGCATATTGCTGGGTCATCCCGCCTAAGGCTTCTGCTAAGAAGCAGCATTTGTCTCCCGCTGCTTCCCTCTTTCCTGTGGAGGATGAGGGACCTTACTCTTTTTCTGGCTAGAGGAGGGGGAATTATTCTCTGATTCAGAATCCTCTGAGGAACAGTCTAATTTATATGGTGGTACCGGGTCTCCTTTTGGAGAAGACCCATGGTCCTCAGATGACACTGACAGGTTATTGACTCACATTTTTTAGTGCTTTGTATTTCCCCTCCTGCCGTGGTTCCACAGCAGCAGGGTGAGCTTTTCCATTCTGTTAAACCACGCTTGGAGTTCCCTGAGCAGAATCACTTTAATAATCTGGTGCTCAAAGAGTGGGAACGCCCTAGTAAGCTACCTGGGGTGCCCAAGAGTTGGGACAGGAGGTATCCTTTTCCCGTTGATGGGATTAAGCGTTGGCCATGTCCTCCCGAGGTGGATGCGCCCGTCCTAGGGTTGTCTAACACATCAGTCATGCATTCACCTGACACTACTACCCTGTGGGATGGTGAGGTTCGGCGCTTGGACCAGCTGTCCTGTCATGCTTTTGCCTGTGTGGAGTCTGCACTGCGCCCGGTTTGTGCCTCTGCCATAACGGCTATTGCTATTAAAGGGTTGCTTAAGTGTCTCATAGATGGGGCCTCTGATGACACGGGAGGTGAGGATTATAGCTCTCTCCTACTTTGCTATGAATTTATTGCATATATCCTTTCTGCCATGGATGATGCCAAAAGAATGTGTGGTAGGACTTCTGCCCTGTTGGTGGCTATACAACGCTTTGTCTGGCTATGTCAGGTGGTGGCTGATAATGCTGCTAAAAAGGCCCTTACTGGTTTTCCCTTTAAGGGGCTGCGGCTCTTTGAACCCTTGGACCTAATTGCCAGGTGTGGTAGGCTGCCTCAACGTAGGAGGCCATCTCGGCCCTTTCGGGGGACCGGGGCTTCTCTCCCCTCCTTCCGCGCTTCCAGGGCTGGTTGAGGAGTTTCCTTTGCT
This sequence comes from Gastrophryne carolinensis, assembly GCA_027917425.1. NCBI lineage: Eukaryota > Metazoa > Chordata > Amphibia > Anura > Microhylidae > Gastrophryne > Gastrophryne carolinensis. Next base: position 336,357,382 of record CM051235.1, on the reverse strand, counting down.
GGGGCACACGGAGACTATTGGGGCAGGGGTAGAGGTTGAGGCCATCCCGGACTCTCATGGGGTCCCAAGCCCAAATCCTCCCCCAAGCCCCCTCAGGCATGAGGAGGCGCCCTCACCCATCCGGGTGGGGGGACGGCTTCGGCTCTTTGCTCACGTCTGGAGGCTACGTGTAGCAGACAGATGGATTCAGGAGGTGGTGTCCTCCAGATACAAGATAGAGTTTGCAGCCTGGCCGCCCCCAAGATTTATCAGATTCCGGATGGCTCAAAACCCCCTGTCAGCTCGGGGCTTGCGGTCCGAAACCTTTTGGAGTTGGGGGTCATCTGCCCTGTGCCTCTCAGGGAAAGGGGCAGAGGCTTCTACTCCAATCTATTCACTGTTCCCAAAAAGGATGGGTCCCTCAGGCCCATCCTGGATTTAAAGCACCTCAACAAGTTTGTCAGATATAAGCATTTACGCATGGAGACAAAACAGTTGCTATGTGATTAGCTCACCCCTTGTATCCTTCTCAGCCCGGACAATGAAACCTCTTGAAACGTTTCCCAGGTAAAGTATTCTGTCCAGCTCACGGGAAATTAAAACGTAGCTTTTACTTTATCCATTTAAAATGTTATAAATCCATACATGAAATTAACCATGTGTCAGCATACATCTTCATATTGAAAGCCCCTTCCCTCCACCAGGACCTCGTTACGCGTTTCAGGATACAAAAGTCATACAATTACCCACAGCAGATACAGATTATATATAGGGGCAGTAAAACTGGAAAAACTCATCTGATTTGCTGTAGACATCATGGCGTGCGATGTGGCAGGCCAGCGCGGCTTCGTGAGCGTCCTTCCTTCAACCATTGGCAGAGCCCTCCGCCTATCCTGGCTCTCCCTTGTCGACGAGCCTCCCAGAGGGCGCAAGCCTATTGGTCTAAGCTCCAACCAATAGCGCACCATCTAGGTACGCTGTAAGAGTAGCCTACGCTATTCACTAAGCCAACACATGTCACTTGTAATCAAGCTGTGTGGATCCCACAGAATGGCTTAGAAAATTGCTAAGGATGTGTCGGTATTGAGCTGTATATAAATCAAATAAATAATTTAAAGCACATTAACAGCTATGAGAAACACATACCTTGAAACAAGAAATCCTATAAGTAAAAGCCAATAATCTTTAAATAGGAGAGATGATCTTTTTTGAAGAGGAGACATATCTCAGGTCCCCCTATAATAAATAAATGTGGGGAAGGAAGGCATTGATCTAAAGCCCATCTCAACCATGGGTCAAGCTACCACTAGTCATAAATGACTATATATATATATATATATATATATATATATATATATATATATAATCATTGAACATTACAAATGCTGGTACCCCATTATGAATAAAGTGCGAATGCCTAGCTTATAGTCTAAAATGGTTGCAAAGTCAAAAGTATTGTTTCCATATAAATTGGAAAATATCTATATATAATAAGTATCTAAATTGTCCAATGCATATTGCAACTGTCCCAATCACCATATTCTAAATCTTATAACAGCCTATAAGGGAAAACCTGTTATCTGCAGTGGGTAATGATAGGTCCAATAACTTTAAAATAATAAAAACATTAATATTACATAAAACCAAAGAAGGCATAGGTGGTGGAATACTCAATAGTATCTATTCTTAGTTTCTGGATATATGTTGCCTGAAAACAAACAGTCCGTGAATAACAAAATATCTAGTCTGTCATTCAGTTCCTGTGGCAAACGTGTGCACAGTTTAATTATCCATTTCGCTTCCGCTTTCAATAATAATTTGTGAATATTGCCACCCCTCACATTCAAGCTGATTTTCTCTATTATAGTGACTCTCAAACATTCAGGGTCCCCTACATGCATCTGGCAAACATGTCTCGCCACATTGGGCTTAGGTGTTGGTGCTCTTGTTTGATAAACATGTTCCATGAACCGCAATTTTTAACATGCGTGTGGTACAGCCCACATATTGTAACCCACATATACTGCATGTGACCAAATAAATAACATACTTCGAATTTCAGTTCATAAACTGGGATATCAAGAAACTCTTGCCTGTAACTGTGGATTCCAATTTGTTTGTTTTCTGAATAAATCTACAACAGGTGCATCTGGATACACCGCAAGTATAGCAGCCCTTCTGTGACAGCCAGGTACCCAAATTATCTCTACAGGGCCTCAACATCGATGGAGACAACTTAGTACCCAAAGCTGGAGCCTTGCGGGCCACCACTCTGACTCCCCCTTTGATAATTGGTAATAGATCGGGATCTGTGCCCAAAATGGAGAGATTAGATGAGATAATCCTCTTTATGTCTTGAAATTGATGACTGTATTTCGTAACCATAGTAATGGTGTCACCTTTCCCTCTTTTGTCCTTCAGAGGACCTTTGGGAAAAAGAATGTCTTGTCTGTTTTTTAAGAGTGCCTTATCTCTTGCTTTTCGTAGTGTCTCCTTTTTATAACCCCTATTTTGTAGCCTATGTTGTATACAATCCAGCTCTTTATCTAAGGAGACTTTATCATTACAATTCCTTACCGCACATAAGAACTCCCCATATGGGACACTTTCGCATGGAGACCCTACGCTCAGCAGTCACTACTCTGCGCCCGGGCGACTTCATGACATCCGTAGACATCAAGGACGCTTACCTTCATGTACCAATCTTCCCAGGTCATCAGAAATTTCTCAGGTTTGCTCTGAAGGATCAGCACTACCAATTTGTGGCCTTACCTTTCGGTATCGCCTCAGCTCCCAGGGTATTCACCAAGGTGCTGGCGGGTGTGATGGCTCTGTTGAGGTCTCAGGGCATTCGCATCCTTCCTTAGTTGGACAACATTCTGATCTCGTCTCAGTCCTTCCATCAGGCAGAACTGGATACCCAGATGGTGGTGTCCACACTAGAGTCCTTCGGCTGGGTGATCAACCATCCCAAGTCTTCCCTGTCCCCGTCACTGATGAGGTCCTTTCTGGGCATGACTCTGGATACATCTTAGGTCAAGGTTTTTCTCCCGCAACAGAAGGTGGAGAGTCTTCAAGCTCAGGCCCAGTTCCTTCTTTCTTGTCCTCATCCCTCCATCCGGCAGGGGATGCAACTGGTGGGCCTGATGGTGTCTTGCTTCGAGGCGGTACCCTATGCTCAGTTTCACATGAGACCTCTGCAGCTACACCTCTTATCAGTGTGGGATCGGGACCCTGTGTCCCTGGATCAGGTGTTTGTTCTGTCCCCCCTGGCCAGACATTCCCTCTCGTGGTGGCTTGACTCAAGGAACCTCTTGGTGGGCAGAACCTTTCTGTCCCCTTGCTGGAAGACTGTCACCACAGATGCCAGTCTGACAGGTTGGGGGGGATTCTGGAAGTCCTTAAAATTCCAGGGTCAGTGGGGCCCCCAGGAGGCCCATACTCCTATCAACATTCTGGAACTGAGGGCGGTAAGGTTGGTTCTCGCCCAATTGACCCCACACCTTCGGGGTCGGGTTGTTCAGATCCGCTCGGACAATCAGACGGCGGTTGCCTACATCAATCATCAGTCAGGGAGGGACCCGGAGCAAGAGGGCCCTCAAGGAAGTGTCTCTGATACTGTCATGGGCAGAGAAGAATGTTCCCTGCATCTCGGCAGTGTATATCCCGGGGGTGAAAAATCTGGAGGCGGACTCCCTGAGCAGGGGGACTTCTCGTTTGGGAGAATGGTCCCTCAGCAGCAGTGTGTTTCGCTCCCTGTGCCACCGCTGGGGTCAGCCGGATGTGGATCTGTTTGCGTCCCGTCACAATCACAAGCTTCCAGTTTTTGTCTCAGGACCCTCTGGCCCTAGCCATGGATGCACTAGCTATGTCTTGGAAGAGCTTTCGGCTCCTCTATGTGTTCCCTCCGTTTCCTCTGCTGGGCAGGGTGCTGCGCAAGATAGCCCAGGCAGGGGTGCCAACCATCCTGGTGGCCCCCTGTTGGCCAAGAAGGGTGTGGTTCGCAGACATCGTGCAGCTGGCAGTAGATCAATACGTTCTGCCCAAGGTTCCAGACCTGCTCACTCAGGGGCAGCTACGCCATCCCAATTTACAAACGCTGGCTTTGAGGGCCTGGCTGCTAAGACCTCCATCTTGATGGATAAGGGGCTGCCTGCCTCTGTTGTTACTACCATGATTTGGGCTAGGAAGTAGTCCTTGTCATTTATCTACTATAGGGTATGGCATGCTTACATTGCTTGCTGTGAGTCTAAGTCTCTTCCCTGTCGGGTGTTTTCTATTCCCAGGATCCTGGAATTTTTGCAGCATGGCTTGGATTTGGGCCTTCAACTTAGTACTCTCAAGGGACATGTTTCAGCCTTGGCTATTTTCTTTCAAAGATCTTTTGCCAACCACCGTTTGGTTAAGACTTTTTTCCAGGGGGTTACTCATGTGCGCCCGCCATGTAAGCCTATATTACCAGTCTGGGATTTGAATTTGGTTTTATCTGCTTTGCAGGGTCCTCCTTTTGAGCCTCTATGTGAGGCTGCTTTGCCTATTTTGACGTTTAAGGTAGCCTTTTTGGTGGCTATCACTTCTGTTAGGCGTGTTTCTTTGTTGGCGGCGCTTTCCATTAAACCCCTTTACTTTGAGCGACACCGGGACAAGGTGGTGTTTCGGTATACTCTGCATTCTCTGCATTCCTTGGATGTGGTCAGGGTTCTGAAGTTTTATTTGGTAGCTACTGAATCCTTCAGGAGGACTGATGCTCTTTTCTCCCTTCTGGACCTAGGAAGGGTTTGCCTCCGGCTAAATCCACTATCAGCAAGTGGATCCGTCAGGCGGTGGTGCAAGCCTATTCTGCTAAGGGGAAGGAGCCTCCCTTCCACCTTACTGTTCATTCCACTCGTGCTATCGGTGCCTCCTGGGCCTTTCAGCACCAGGCTTCTGTTAAACAAGTTTGTAAGGCCACTACTTGGTCTTCTGTTCATACTTTTACAAGGTTGATGTTAGGGCCTCAGCTGATGCTGCTTTTGGCCGCAAAGTTCTTCAGGTGGCAGTGGTTTAAACTGTCTGCTGTTGCTTTTGGGGATCCCACCCTACCTTACGGACACTGCTTTTGGATGTCCCAAGTGTAAGGAATTTACTGGAACAGGACGTGCTGTATACTTGGAAAAATGCAATTCTGTGAGTACTCACCTGTAGAATTGATTTTATAGTATACAGCACGTCCTGTTCCACCCCTCCCTTGTTATAATTTTTCTTGGTTACCTTTGTATGGTGATCGTTCAAAATGTATTTTGGGTTCTTATCCATTTTTTGATTCTCCCGGCTTCTTGTTTAAAGAGGACCAACACCCAGGGGTGATCGGCCCGGAAATCTATAAGATTCCCGGGCCGATCACCTCCCACCCCGCGGGACATCTGAGATCGGGATGTCCCGCGGGGTGAAACCCCCCAGAAACCCCAAAAACATCTTACCTGATCCGCCGCCGCTTCCGCGCGCGCGCGCCGAGAGTGACGCGCGGGAGGCGGCGGAAGCGGCTTGGACGTTCCTGATCCCCGCCTGGACGTTGGCGGGGATTGGCTGCGGCGTTCACGTGGGAGCGTTGAGAGGTGAGTTTTTGGGGGTTTCTGGGGGGTTTCACACAGCGGGGCACCCCCGATCGGGGTGCCCCGCCGAAGTGGACCAAAACCCAGGATAGTCAATATCCTGGGTGTTGGTCCACTTTAACTGCTTGTCAACACTGGAAATTGGTGGGAGGTACTTGGCTATTTATGGGGCTCGGAGTGGCCACAAGTCTTTTTGCAGTCCACTGCGCCACCTTGTGGCGGAATAACCCAAGTGTAAGGAATTTACTGGAACAGGACGTGCTGTATACTATAAAATCAATTCTACAGGTGAGTACTCACAGAATTGTATTTTTCTTTCTACAACGCCATTTGTCTGCATTTTCATTGGCTACAATAGGGTCTAATGAATGGATAGCACCTATAAGACATTAGCTCTAGTTTAATACCCACCCTAGAGGAATCCCAACTTTGGGTGACCCGCTGTGTAAAATACTGACAGCCACCTATGGCCACACACAGCCATAAAGGGAAGCAGGGGGTGCTCCACGCCGAAGTGTGGCTAAGCTCCCATTCAGAGCTTTTCTGATGTTCCTCTCTAAACATCCGTCCTCCCTCCCTCACTGCCTTTTGGATGTCGGTGTTATCTAAAACGCTGACATCCGGCAGCATTCCTGGCCTCTTTGCAGCCCCCTTAGCTGTTGCTGAATGGTCCTCTTTAAAATGCACAGCCAAACTCCTGCACTGACCCTGTGATCCACCCACAACCAATAGGGTTCACAACTTGTGTGTGCTGTGCTGAGATGCCTGGGGGTGCACCTAGAATGGAAGTGCACCACTGTGCCTACTGGAGGAAACTTAAACCGTACATTCACCATAATTTATTGAAAATCCCAAACCCTTAAAAAACGATTCACCAGCATCTAAAATTAAAATATTTTATGTTTTTAGTCACTTATTATTCTTTTCCCCACTGGGCTGCAACTCTGTTCATGATTTTAGGATACGGGCCCGCCATCTTGACTCAGAAGCATCACACATACTGAGGAGAGGAGAGCGGGATAAAGTACAGGGGGTGGGGTTATAGCTGTGCTTTGCTCAGACAGAGCAGAGCTGGGGTCAGGAAGAGGTCAACAATCCCAGAATGCAGAGCAGCACAGTCATAAGACACTTCCTGTTTGCAGACTGCCTGATGTCCCATGAGCCGCCATCTTGGATGTTTAAAGGCTCATAACATGCAGTAGCTGCAGGTAGGATGATTTTTAATGTGAGCAAATCTGTATGTACAGGGTGTGGGAAACATAAGATATGCTCTTATTCAGAGTGAAGGACCGCTTTAACCATGGATTTTACATTTACATTTGTCTTTTTTATCATAGTCTTCTAATGCATGTTGTGCATAATGCAACAATCTTTGCGTGACTGTTACCTGTCATACATACATAGGTCGTGTATTTGGACTTTTGTACTGGTGGATTGGTACGACATGGTATCGTCTTACAACCTCTGCCTCCCTTCTTGATGTCTTTATTTTAACTAGGTATGTAACAAGCACATAAAGTGTATGTATTATTTCAAGGGGTTTCCACTTTTGAATATATAAATATTTAAAAAGTCCTGCCACTAAACTTTTTGTAGTTCCCCTAAAAGCTGTGAGGCTAATACAACTAGAAGCAGATCAGCCATTTATACATTTATGGCTCAGGTTGTGAAGTTGGATGCTATTACATGTTACTTGAAACTTAGAATTATTACATATATAACCAGTGTTCCCTATAATCTTTGACTGCAGGATTGGTATCCAATAGCATTCTGTAAATGTGGACTCATAGGCAACCTAGAGAACCCACCTGGGTGTGCCTTACATACTGACAGGCCTGGGGAAGAGGGGTGTAAAACTGATTTTTGCTGGTAGGGGAGTGTAGAGCTGATTGCTGCTATGGGAGGGGAGGGGGTGGGGTAAGGCTGACCGCTGTGGCGAAAGGCTACTTTCAGGGGGATGGAAGGCTTATTGCAGGGGTTATTTATAAAGTTGATTGCTTCTTGAGAAGGTCTGGGGTATAAAGGTTGATTGCTGCTGGGGGGGGGGGGGGGGTAAAGCTGATTGCTGGGGTTGCTGCAGGACCAAGAGAAAGATGTGTAAGGCTAATAGGGGAGTATTGATCTTATTATTGGAGGGGGAAGCGTATGGCTGATTGTTGAGGAGAAGCAGAGTTTCTGGGAGTGCTGTGCAATGCTGATGGGTAGTAAGGAGGGTGTTGGAGGGGTTTCTGATAGCTTTGGGTGTGGATAGCCACTGGAGATTTAGCTGATTACTGGTGGGGTACGGCTGATTGCTGTTATATTAAGGAAAAAAGTCGCATACATCACCATTTCAGTATGACAAGCAGTGAAATGTTCTTCTTCAAGTTTCCAGGGAAGTGTGGCAGACTTATTTGATTTTCAGGGGAGGAAGGGGTAATTGGGTACGTTGGGTATGTACAGAATACAGTAAGGTATCTATTCTACAATAAATACTATATTCAACTCTGTCCACCAAAATGAGCCAGTGGATATTTGGTTCAATATAATTTAGGGGTTGATTGATGACTGCTAATTGTTGTTTCCCAGTTAAGCGCACTTAATGGCCTATGGGGAAAAAAAACTTCCTCTCAGTTGGGGGGGGGGGGGTTAAAGTGGAACAACACCCAGGATTTTGACTATCCTGGGTTTTGGTCCACTTCCTCGGGGCACCCCGCTATGTGAAACCCCCCAGATCCCAAGTTAAAACTCGCTTCACCCCGCTCCTACGGCGCATGTGTGGGCGCTCGGAGCCGCTGTGGTATGCATGTGACGTCTTACCGCAGTAACCCTTTCACTAATGGCTGAAGGGGCACGCGCCCTGCTAGAGAGAAGCGCGAGATGCGTCCGCCGCCCATGCTTGCGCCGTTGGACCGGCAATCGGGTAAGTGCAGCAGGCGTCCTAGGGGGGGGGGTTTCACACAGTGGGGCATCCCGATTTTGGATGCCCCTCGGGGAGGGATTGGATCGATTCCCGGGCCGATCCCGCTGGGTGTTGGTCCACTTTAAAGGCTGATTGGTGTGGAGGGCAGTCCAGGCATAAGTTCTCTATGGGGCCATTACTATAACCAATACTGTATTAAGCCTTGTGACAATCAGAGCTTTCGATTGGTTGTCTGAATGAATTGATCTAATTGCACCACATACAGCGCTAGGCGTATTCTAGTTAGCAAAATGTGCGACAAAGCTGCCACCAGACACAATTTAGCACCGCTGTATCAGCGATAACTATAATACAATTTGGTTGAATCAATCTGTCTCACGAACAGTCACTGCGAGATTGAGATAGAACAGAGAGAGTTAACCAAGCATTAGAGGGCATTTAATTAGGCAATTCAGATAACTGTGTAGGTTTCTTAGTTTTAAATTCAGAGCACTAGAACTTCGCTATGATTTTTAGATTTCATTAGAAAAGATATAAAAAATGGTACAAATACAGAAAAGCGGTGCAGTATGAATAGTGATAATAAACTTAATTTTACAGAAAACAGTATAAATGGAAAAAATACTATAACTAAGCCACTAGCAAAACAGATTTAAACAAAAAGGGATAACAAGTGAATAGAAATTGCATACTTATGGGTGGGGGAATTTGTGTGTCAAAAGTTCAGATTAATAGAGGAAAAGTTCAATCCTTGGTTGCGGGTCAAAGTCCAGTAAATCGGTTGAAGGTTTCGAGACGTGTGATGCAAGCCCCAGATGAGAATGTCCGTTACCTGGCTGCTGCCCGATTTTATGCAGGGACCACAGAGCCCCAGCCCCTCCCATCAGGACCTGAGGGAGGGGTTGTCCTTTTGGGTCTGGAAAATGTCTGGGAGCCCCACAGACCACCTGGTTGTGAGAATCAGACCAGGAATGTGATTTTCCAGCCAGCACCTAATTCTGAATTGAATGGAACCAAACATAGGGGTAGGGGTTTCTGGACCAATCATGTGGGCAGGTCTCATATCATTCTGTAGCTTATGGCCTCACCTGTCAAATGAGATTATGAGGAATACACTGTGACATGCATAAGAAAAGCTATTTGACATAATACATTGTACTTTTTGGCGGGGACATCTGTCCAGGGGGAGGGGCTCCCTTGTGGTGGTGAAGTTGATGCAATGCTCGTTAGCACCTAGCTGTAAATGAGCATTTGCCTCTATAAGTGCAGAGACCTGACACATCACAGATGCACATTACAGTTTATGGCAGCTGTAACCTAGTGGGGGTGGGGGCGGGGGTTCTTGGGACTGAAGGAACATTTGTGTGCAGATGCTAATACAAATGCCTGATGTTTGAAGAGCCTGACACAGGAATGCTAGATATGATTTTAAAGGCCTAGCTGGCATATCTTTAGGGGGATATGATATAATGTGTCACAAGCCTGGCATGGCACATCCCATCTATTGCAATTGAAGGAGGACCAAATGTGAGAATGGCAGACCCATTAATGTGATCAATTGGCTACTTTTTTGGCAAATTATCTGGACTGTGGGAATTATTTGTCAGTGGCCTAAAATATTCTAGTTATGGGAACAGCACGGTAAATAGTGGAAAATCAATACTTACCCTTGTCATCCTTACATGTACCTTTTAGTTGTAATTCTTTAGAGCTTATATTGTTTATAAATATACAAGGAAATTGAAAGATATTGTGTGTTTTTCTTATTTCAGGCCATATAATATGCTAAAGAAAGCACTGCTAATTCTACTGCTTCTTCTGCTGTTGGCTTTTACAGCTGCAGGTAAGTGTATATACAGCTTGGCAAAATAATCTGGTAGCTCAGTATCTTCATACCAGAAACATGGAGCACAATGCTGACAGCAGAGGAGAAAGGTCAGCTTGTGTGGAGCCTACTGTGGGGTGGGGAACTGGCAGCTGAAAGGTCCTAAGGCATGATGCTAGGGGCGAGTGGATCACCTTGGTTGGTCCACTTTAAAGAACAATGTGAAAATGGCACCCCTTCCTTCTGACCCAACCAACCATGCACCCAGCAGCTCTAATTTACACCCCCCCCCCCCCCCAAAGCGAGAGAACAGGTGGGGTGGAGCAAGCGGCTAATCTGTAAGCGGAGCTGACGGGTGTGGGGGGGCAAGCAAGTTGGCATGGGTGGTGAACGACCGGTGAGCCAGTGATCTGAGTGGGCGGGTTGGGGCATTGAGCACACGGATGCAGCTGTGTAGAGCCCTCTGATCATGGCGCCCTGTGCAGTGGCACACCTCACACATCCCAAAGGCCGGCCCTGTCTGTACCTCAACATAATCTGCTACAGCCCCCTCCCCTGCCAATGGATCCCAATCTGATCTTCTGCCAGTTGAGCTTTACATAAGCTTTATCTGCTGTATAGATAAAAAATGGATTCAAATGGTAATGAAAGCTATTTATGCTCTGTATATGCCTGTGTGCATTTGTAATGCTGCTTTAGAAAATTGAAGACCCATGTGGTACTCGAGCTTATTAGAAAATAGAAAGAAGTACTTCCTGAATAAAAAGTTGGGATACCCTGCAGTCTATTATTATAGTAAAACATGTTTAAGCCATGAATTGCACTGAAAATTAATTATGGAATACTGAAAAAATATACATTTTTTGTATAAGTATTTATTCTAAGTATGTCGCACACCCCGCTTCAAGACATTCATTACACTTGGGTATACTGACCTGTAGATGGCGATCTTGCAGAGATGATATAAAAAAAAGGTTAGACCCTCCGGCCCATAAATGCCTGGGACCTCCCACTCATTACCCAGTTTTCCATCTCTGCAGAGCTGAGCAAGTCAGAAGATGATGTCTCCTCCTTGCAGGTAGCCAGGATGACTCCCGGCCCCGTTTTTTCTCCTATTTCTGCCCGGATCCCATTGTTTAATTTTCCCTGCCTCCCAGCCTAGGCTGCTGGTCCGGGCAAAGGTAGCTGCCACCTCAGGTGCTTAGGAGCCGTGAGACCCCATAACAAGGGGTAGGCGGCTATCCGGGTTGGTGATCCCGGTTTGGGATGCCCCGTCCCTTCCCAGGCATCGTTTCCCCCTCTCCTAGGTACCCTTAGAGGGGGGGGGGGGGGCGGGTCCCTTATGGATTCCTGTTTTATGTGTGTGTGCGTGTGTTTATGTGTACATGTTTGTGCTTCACTTTCTGTCACTCTGCGGTTTGTTTCATGGCGAATGGTGCTGGCTGCAATGACGGCGAGCCCATGCAGGCTTCTTCTCCTCCGGGCTGGGGGGGCGGGGCCGGGCACTCGCGCGCGCCTACGGCCCGCCCCTGTGCTCAGCAATGAGGGGGCGCCCTCACCCGTGCGGGTGGGGGTCGGTTGCAACTCTTCTCCCAGGTCTGGGTCCAAGAGGTCCCGGGTGCCGTCAGATCCTATGGCCGCCCAGGGGCTTCGGGCGGCAGTAGCAAGTCTCGTGGACATGGCTGTCATCTGTCCGGTGCCTCTCTGACTGGGGCCTGGGCTTCTATTCCAATTTGTTCACGGTGCCCAAGAAGGACGGTTCCGTTCGTCCTATTCTAGATCTGAAGTTGCTCAACAGGTTTGTCCGTCCCCGGAAGTTCCGTATGGAAACTCTGCGCTCTGCCATCCATTCACTTCGTCAGGGGGGCTTCATGACGTCCATAGACATCAAGGATGCTTATCTGCATGTTCCAATCTTCCCCGCACATCAGCGATTTCTCAGGTTCGTGGTGGAAGATCGGCATTTTCAGTTTGTGGCTCTTCCGTTTGGCCTTACCTCGGCTCCAAGGGTTTTTACCAAGGTGTTGGCAGGAGTGATGGCCATCCTCAGAGCCAGGGGTGTTCGAATCGTGCCCTATCTGGACGATCTTCTCATCCTGGCGTCTTCCCTAAGTCAGGCGCAGATGGATACCAGGACTGTGGTCTCTGGAGGGTTTCGGTTGGGTGATCAACTATCCCAAGTCCTGCCTCACTCCCTCCAGGGTGGTGGAGTTCCTGGGAATGTCGCTGGACATTTCTCAGGCCAGGGTGTTTCTCCCCCGAGCCAAGGTTCTTCTGATTCGGGAATTGACTCAGCGTCTCCTATCCATCCCCCGCCCATCCATCCGGCTAGGGATGAGACTGGTGGGATTGATGGTGGCGTCGTTCGAGGCGGTTCCCTTTGCCCAGTTTCACACAAGGACGTTCCAGCTCCATCTCTTGGCGGCCTGGGACGGGTCCCCGCTGTCATTGGATCAGCCCTTTCTGATGTCCCCCCGGGTGCGGCGTTCCCTTCGGTGGTGGCTAAAACCAAGCAATCTGACGAGGGGCAGATCCTTTCTGACCCCTCGTTGGGAGACGGTCACCACGGATGCCAGTCTTTCCGGTTGGGGGGGGATTTTGGAAGGATCTTCAGTTTCAGGGACTGTGGGGGCCTCAGGAGGCTCACAATCCCTTCAATGTTCTGGAGTTGAGAGCCATCAGGTTGGTTCTGGCTCACTTGACTCATCAGTTGCAGGGCCTACCGGTTCAAGTTCGGTCGGACAATCGGACGGCGGTCTCTTACATCAATCACCAGGGAGGGACTCGCAGCAGGCGTGCCCTCAGGGAAGTGTCCTTGATCCTTACTTGGGCAGAGAGCAATGTCCCATGCATCTCTGCGGTGTACATTCCGGGAGTGGAGAACACGGAGGCGGACTCCCTGAGCAGGGGGTCATCTCGCCGGGGGGAATGGTCGCTCAGCCCCAAGGTGTTTCGTTCGCTTTGCCACCGGTGGGGGGCTCCGGAGGTGGACCTCTTTGCCTCTCGTCACAATCACAAGCTTCTGGCATTTGTGTCTCTCTCGTGGGATCCGCTGGCTCTGGCAGCGGATGCCATGTTTCTGAACTGGAGTGAGCTGGGGTTTCTTTACCTGTTCCCTCCGTTTCCCATGGTGAGCAGAGTGGTGCGCAAGCTGGCCCTAGAGGGCGCATCAGCAATCCTGGTGGCTCCAAGGTGGCCAAGACAGGTTTGGTTCGCAGACGTGGTAAGGTTGGCAGTGGATCAGTTAGACCTGCCCCTTCTGCCAGATCTGCTCACTCGGGGTCCACTACCCCAATTTAGCAACGCTGGCTTTGACGGTGTGGTTGCTGAAACCTCAATCTTGAGGGAGAAAGGTCTTTCTGATGCTGTCATTCAGACTCTGGTTAGGGCTAGGAAGCAGTCTTCCTCTGCCATCTATTATAGGACTTGGAGGTCTTATATTGATTGGTGTAAGGGTAGGGCCTTGCCTTGCAGGGCGTTTTCTGTCCCTAGGGTCTTGGAATTTCTGCAACATGGTCTGGACCAAGGTTTGCAGCTTAGTACGCTGAAAGGGCAGGTTTCTGCCCTGGCCGTATTCTTTCAAAAGTCTTTTGCTCTTCATCCTCTGGTTAAGACCTTTTTCCAGGGGGTTACGCATGTGCGGCCTCCTAGGAAGACTTTGCTCCCAGTGTGGGATTTGAATTTGGTTTTGTCTGCCTTGCAGGGTCCTCTGTTTGAACCTTTGCAGGATATTGCGCTTTCTACGCTTACTCAGAAGGTTGTTTTTCTGGTTGCCATCACTTCTGTTTCGGAGCTGGCAGCCTTGTCTATTAAGGCTCCTTACTTTGAGAGGCATCAGGACAAGGTTGTTTTCCGCTTCAAGCCAGATTTCCTTCCTAAGGTGGTCTCTGCTTTTCATCTGAATCAGGATATTGTTCTGCCCTCCTTGTGTCCTAAGCCTAGCAATGACAAGGAGAGGGTTTTGCATTCTTTGGATGTGGTTCGCTGTGTGAAGTACTATTTGGTGGCTACTTCTCCTTTTCGTGGGACTATTGCTCTTTTTGTGGTGCCCTCTGGGCCTAGGAAGGGTTTGGCTCCCGCCAAGTCTTCCGTTAGTAAATGGATTCGCCAGGCCATTGTTGGGGCCTATTCTGCCAAGGGGAAGGTTCCCCCTTTTCGTGTTACTGCTCATTCTACTCGTGCTGTTGGGGCGTCCTGGGCCTTCCAGCACCAGGCTTCTGTTGAGCAGGTTTGTAAGGCTGCTACTTGGTCTTCGGTTCACACTTTTCCAGGTTTTACAAGGTTGATGTTCGGGCCTCAGCGGATGCTGTTTTTGGCCGCAAAGTTCTGCAAGCTGCAGTGGTTTAAGTTTGTGCCTTGTTTTTTGGATCCCCGCCCTTTATGGACACTGCTATTGGATGTCCCAAGTGTAATGAATGTCTTGAAGCGGGGTGTGTGACATACTTAGAATAATACCATTTTGTGAATACTCACCTGTAAAATGGGTATTATAAGTATGTCACACACCCCACTTCACCCTGCCCTTTTGTATTCTGGATCCTTTATATGGTGAACCTTTGTTAGTTTTAATTGGCTTTCCTGGTCCCTTGATCTTACTGCTATCTTTATACTGGGTAATGAGTGGGAGGTCCCAGGTATTTATGGAGGGTCTCACCTTCTTTTATCTTTCAATCTTTTTATTGAATTTTGACAATACAATATTTCAAGATCACATTGAAATCAGTATCGTTACATACATAGCAAAAAAGAACTGTGTCAAAGACATCAAGACAGTATATTAACTATTGTCTGGAGCCAGATGCATAATGTGGAAAAAAGAAAAAGAAAAAGAAATGGCTGATCCGACCCGAGGAGCGGGGGGCGTAAAGAGGGGCCTCCCCTTCTCGATCTCCGGAGATACCTTCCACTACCCCGAGTACAGACCAGCCATGTCATGATACACAATACGTAATACAAGAATCATGTCATTCTGGTTCTATCAGCAATCAGAGGTATGGTTTCAACAAATAAGGGGGGGGGGGGGAAGGAAAACCACAAAAGGAAGTAACTAGGGGAGGGGGAAGGAGGTAAGAGGTAAGAGTCCCTGGTCCGCTCCTAATAGCTTCTCTTCATATTCATCAATTCAATGCTAGCATCGATATGTTAGGGGTTGCAAATCGGATCCATGGCTCCCAAACCTCTAGGAAGTGCTCATGTTTATCATTCAAGATGCTGGAAAGTTTTTCATTTATCAAGAATCCATTTAGTCTAGCTTTAACCTCCGAAATAGAAACCAACTGCTGTTTCCAGGCCTTTGCAATCGTCTGTTTGGTGGCCAGCATGATAAAGGAGAACAGTTTGTTTTGGAGCCTATTAAGTTCAGGGGCTTTATGGCGCAACAGCGCCACCCAGGGGTCCTTTTTGGGGGAAACATTCATGATTGCAGCTACCAATCGAAAGACCTGTTGCCAAAGGCGTGAAACAAAGGGACAGGTCCACCATGTATGGAGCACATCGCCTCTTACCGAGCAGCCCCTGAAGCATTGTTCTGGGTAGGCAGGATAAATTTTATGGATTCTAGCAGGGACCAGATACCAACGTAACAGGACTTTATAGGCTGACTCAACTGTGAGTGAATTAATTGAACAGCCCCAAGTCGCCCTCCACACATCCTCCCAGTCCACCTCCTCCTTCTCCAATCCCAGGTCCTCCCCCCATTCTTGCACATATTTGTGGTCAAAGGGTTTTGGGAAATCATTCAGGGAAGAATATAGCAAGGAGATCCTCCCCGGGCTATCCGGCTCCTCCACGCACAAGGCCTCAAATTTGGTCCATTTCCTATACGAGGCCAGGCCAGCAAGCCTAGGTCTAAGCCAGTGGCTCAATTGTGTGTAATGGAACCATTCCGTCCGTGGAAGACCATATTTATCCCTCAATTCTTCAAATGACATAAGGCCCTTGTCTGTCAAGAGATGATGAAAAGCGCAGATACCCGCCGACACCCAATGTGAAAAGGACGTCCCTCCCTGAAGACCCGGTGGGAATAGAGGATTATCCCATAAATTCAGTAAAGGAGCGTGAGGTGACATTAAACCCGAGGAATATTTTATAGAGTCCCAAACCTTAAGGGAGTGTATCATCAAAGGGCTCAGATCTTTTGGTCTATTTCTGGGGTCTGTCCATAGCAAAGCCTCTAGGGGGGACTTCCCCAGGTTCGGGATCTCCAGCAGGGCCCACAGTGGTAAATCTCTCATTGCATGTAACTGGGACAACTGCGCTATTTGTGCTGCTTTATAGTAGTGAGTAATATTAGGCACCCCCAAACCCCCTTGAGATTTATGGGCATACATTGTGCGTCTTGCCACTCGGGGTCTGGTTGTTCCCCACACAAACTGGAACATCCGTCTCTGAAGGATTCGGAGCATGTAGGCCGGGATCCTGACAGGTAGTACTCTAAAGTAATACAATATTTTGGGGAGGATTGTCATTTTGACCGCAGCCACCCGTCCCAACCACGATATGGGAAGGTCTGTCCAGGAATCCATCAAAGAATTCAGAGTTCGTATCAGAGGTGGGTAGTTGGCAGCGTAGAGGCCCCCATATGTGGGTGCCAGGCGAACACCCAGATAGGGGAGACCATTTGAGGTCCACTTGAAGTCATATGTGGATTTGAGGTGCAACACTGATCCCGCCGAGAGCCCCACATTCATAGCAACCGATTTGGATCTATTTATTTTGAGCCCAGAGATCTCAGCAAACTCGTCCAACACCCCGAGAAGATTGGGTAAAGTGGTGATAGGTTGTGACAAAACCAGAACAGCATCATCCGCAAAAAGCGAAATCTTATGGTGGACTCCTCCAATGTCAATGCCCTTGATATTTTTGTTGGCTCTGATTTTAAGCGCTAAGGGCTCCATGGCCAAAATAAACAGGATGGGGGATAGGGGGCATCCCTGACGGGTACCTCTCTGTATACCAAACCTGTCTGAAGAGAACCCAAGGTATCTAACCCTCGCTGTCGGTTGGTAATACAATGCCGAGATCCACTGTAAAAACTTACTGCCAAAGCCCCACCTCCCCAACGTTGTACGCATGTACTCCCATGAGATTGTGTCAAATGCTTTATAAATGTCTAAAGATAATAAAAAAGCAGGAATTTTCCTGTTCTGAATGGAGTGAATTAGGTGGGCTATACGTCTAACGTTATCACTAGCTTGTCTGGAAGGGACAAAGCCCGACTGGTCTCTATGGACCAACGAGCCCAGGAAGGAATTCAGTCTCGAGGCCAGGATTTTAGCCAGGAGTTTAACGTCCTGGTTAAGTAATGAAATAGGCCTATAGTTAGAGGTCAGCAGGGGATCTTTCTCCGGTTTGGGGATCATGACAATATTAGCCATTGACGACTCAGGACTGGGATTCATGCCCGATCTAAGGGAATTGAATAGTGCCACCAGGTGGGGCCCCAGCAGCGTGGCAAATTTCTTGTAATAGAGTCCCGAGAAACCATCTGGGCCCGGGGTCTTTTTGGGTTTAATGGTCTTTATTGCAGCCAACAATTCCTGTAAAGTAATGGGCTCTTCCATACTATCTAAACAATCCCGAGGGGCAACCGGGAGCTCAATGCCGGAGAAAAATTCTTCCAGTTTTTGTGGATTGTTCCCCCCCGGGTTGGAGTAGAGATCTGCCAGAAAAGTTTTAAAGGCCTCCACTATCTTTAAGGGGTTGGCAGTTGTGAGCCCTTGTAACTTCAGTTGAATGGGTTGGTTTTTGGGTTTGCTCAGTCTGAGTTGTTTGGCCATCATGGAATCCGGCTTATTGCCCCTGGAGTAAAAGTGTTGTTTGGACCACCGTAGCTGCTTTTCTGCCTGGCAGTCTAGGAGTAAGTTAAGTTCCAGGCGGGCCAAGTCAACTCTGTCTTTGGTGATCTGACATGGGTTGCCCTTCCAATCCTCCTCGGCCTTCCTGAATTGATCAGATAATTCCTTCACTTTGGCCTCCCTTTCCCTTTTTCTTGCTGTGGCTATTTGTATTATGTGCCCTCTCATCACCAATTTATGGGCTTCCCATAAGGAAACTGGAGAGTCCACCGAGCCCACGTTGTGCAAAAAATAATCAGCTAGGTGCTTCTGGATTTTGTCACAAGTATCTTTAGTTGTTAGGAGCGAGTCATTAAGACGCCAGGAGTCAAGAGATCTCCCGGGGACCGCCAAGTCTACGGAGATCATCATTGGGCTATGGTCAGACCAAGGCGTGGAGAGGATTGTGGCTCCTTGAAGTTGTGTAAGTGAATGTTGTGGCATGAAAACATGGTCTATTCTGCAGAAAGATTTGTGTGGATTGGAGTAGAATGTAAAGTCTCGCCCTGTGGGGTGGACCTCCCGCCAAGTGTCACACAGTGCATAAGAGCCCAACAATGCACTGAACGCCCCTGGTTTGCCTGTCCCTGGCTCCCCTCCTCGGCCTGGCACTGTGGGGACTGTCTTGTCCCCCTTGGGATCTATTACCAAGTTTGAGTCGCCCGCCAGGTATACCACCCCTCTGGAGTGCTCCTTTACTACCTTGAATAAATGGGACAGAAATCTGAGCTGGTGTGCGTTGGGGGTATAATACGAAACTACCATGATTTCCACATCATAGATGGATCCAGACACCAGTACATAGCGGCCTGTCGGGTCCACTATCTCCTTATGGCAGACAAAGGGTAAATTTTTCCTGAAAGCTATTGTGACCCCCCGTTTCTTTTCTTTAAACATAGCATGATAGTGCAGGGGGAAATGTCTGTTTAGGTACTTAGGGTGCGAGTGGCGGGCAAATCTGGTTTCCTGCAGGCAAAGAATATCAGCTTTGTTGGTTTTATAGAATTGGAAGGCTTTGTTCCGTTTGGAGGGAGAATTAAACCCCTGTACGTTATGAGAGATTATTTTCAAACTATTGTGAGACATAGCCATACAGTACAATCGACTCTATCGTCCAGGGCGGACCAGGGACCCAAGGAGGGGGGGGGGAATCACCGGGGTGGACACACAGGGGGGCCAGGGTAGGGTGGGTGCTGAAAACACTAATAAGGACAAACTGTAAAAAATATAAACTACTGATCTGCATAGTATGCATAATATTCATAAGCAACAGTATCATTAACCGGGATGATACAAGGGGGCCCATCTGGACCAAGGCCGGGATTTCACCGCCCGTTCAAGCGGGCCTATCAATAGAGGGAGGGTTATTACAACTCCTCCGTCTACCGTAATGCTGTAGTAAAAAAGTACAGTGGGGGTGTGTCCCCCAGGGCAGGCTAAGGACGACTATATTACTTTAAGAAAATACTGACCGGTTGGATTCTCCCGACTGAGGGAAAGTCAGGACAAAACCCAAGAGATCTTAATACATCATTATCGAAAGTGCATAAAAAGAATATAAAACCATATAACCATATAAAACCAACGGCTAACATGTTGAAAAGGCAAAAGAGAGAACTTGCGCCTTGGGCGCATAACCTGAAAGGCTTGCAGCGCCGACTGCAGAAGAATCCGGCATCAAAGTCCCGGACTAAAAGGGATTCACACTACGTCCTGGAAATAAGGCGGACAACAACTTTCCACAGAGCCAAAAACTTGCAGAGGACAGGGAGAAAGAGCGCAGCTCCGGGTCCGTCACCTTTGATTATTTTGTATGGGGTCCCAGTGAACCCGCGGTAAAGAAGGGGCTCTTTTCTTGTTATCAAAGGAAGGCCTGTCCCGGGGTGGCCTGAGGGCGGTTCGCTTCCTGGATAAGGGGGGGCTGGAGTCACGGCTCCCTGAACCCCCCGCGTCCATGGGTATAGCAAGATCTTTGAGAATATGGCACAGTTCGCTTAAGGAAGAGGCTGAATATTGATCCCCCCTGTACGCAAAGAGGACCTTAAATGGGAATCCCCATCTGTAGCTGACATGATGTGCTCGTAGGGCTTCCAGGGCCGGCCTCATCTCCCGTCTTCTCTGTATGGTCTGAGGAGCTAAGTCCTGAAAGAGCTGATAGGTGTGGCCTTGAAAAGTTAGCTCCTTCTTCTCCCTTGCTGCCCGTAGTAGGGCCTCTCTGGTGCGAAAATATGTGGGTTTTAGAACGATATCCCGGGGCAGCCCATCCTTGCGTTTAGGCCCCAGAGCTCTGTGGGCCCGGTCCAGCTCCAACCTCTCTATCGGCAGGTTAGGGATCAATTCTTGGAACAAGGCAGTCACTGTCTCGGTTACGTCCAGCATGGATTCCGGTAGGCCTCTGATACGCAGGTTGCCCCTTCTGGCTCTATTCTCCAAATCCTCCAGCTTTAACTGTATGGCCTCAATGTCCCTGTCCCGGGATTGTATGGTGGTTAGGGTGTGCTCCATTTTGCTTTCTAGGGCCTCTGTTCTTTCCCCCAAGCTATGAATCTCCGCTTTCAGTGGGGAGGCCCATGCATCTGTGACAGCTTGTAGTTCCTGCTGTAGGAGCAACTTGAACTTTGCTAGCAGGTTGGCGTCTCTGAGCTCAACTGGGTCTGGGGCTGATTGGGCCTGGTTCCCCAGTTCTAGGGATTGAGGTGGGGCGCAGGGGCTACGGGGGCCCGAAAAAAGGGATGACTCACTGTTCGGCGGGCTGCTGCTTAATGGGCTGCTGATGGAATCTGCGCTGTCCATGTGAGGGAGCCTCGTGGGTGACACCGGGGCGCTGGATGGGCCATGTGTGGTGGCGGGGATCGGGCTACCAGCCCTGCTGTTGTCGCTGCCGCCATTCGCCTCTCCCGCGTCCCCTCGGCCGTTTCCCGCCAAACTCGGACGCTGATCTTTCGCCATGGCCGTCCAGTCTAGGACTGTCGCATCTCCTCCGTCGCCGCTTCTGACCGGGAGCACCTGCTGGCTGGTTGCAGACCCGATCGCGGGCTCTGTCTGACGAGCATCCGACTGGTGCTGCTGCTCATGTAGGTTATATGTGTCGTCTCCCTCCGCCATCTTTGTTGGACCCGCGCTGCGTCTCGCACTATGTTGGTGCGTAGGCGCCGTCCTCCTCCTACCTCCGCCTCCGCTTTTGCCATTCAGGATGGTGCCAACCTCCGCAGGGTCTAGATGCACTTTTTGAGTCTCCTGGCACCGGATTGCTCTGGGTAGCCGCCCTTTTGCCTGCCCGGGGTGCTGAGCTGAGTTACAGTGCGACCATCTCTCTCGGCAGCCAGCCACGCCCCGGGTCTCACCTTCTTTTGATATCATCTCTGCAAGATCGCCATCTACAGGTCAGTATACCCAAGTGTAATGAATGTCTTGAAGCGGGGTGTGTGACATACTTATAATACCCATTTTACAGGTGAGTATTCACAAAATGGTTTTATTTAGTGATGTGACCATAAACATTTTAATGTAGACTGAATGGGGAACAAGTCCATGCAGTAACCATCACTCAGCAGGAAGATATATACAGTATTAGAGCTGTTGTGCTTACAGTATTACAATGTTAGGCACTTCCAAGCTTCAAGTGGAGATGCCACTACAAGACTCCACATCTCAGCAGTGTTTATGTGAAGACTTCTTTTCCATGTATAGACATTATCCTAGTATTCCAGGAAACGGCATTACTCATCAGTAACAACAGTTCAGTCCTATGTTCTCTCCTTTGTGACTTGGCTATATGTAAATTAAATTTTTTCGGGTTTGGTTACATTGAACATGCCACCTTCTAATGCATCTTCACTCATTCATGATATTCCGCACAATTTATCTATTATTATACAACATGGTTTCCCTTGCACTGGCTAAAAATATGGGGAAACCGAAGTCACTGTTTTCCCTATATCCAGTCCAGGTCGTCCCAGTGATGACATGTGGTATTCCGCCCCCAGGGGGCGCTCGACGGCAAGATCAAAAGATGTTGCTCCTCCCGGCCCCCTATAAAGGCAGGTGTCCCTCTATTATTCCAGTGTTCATCTTGCAGTCTGGCTGCTGAAGATCGTTGGATACTCTCTCTTGAATTTTGGCAGCTGAGCAGGGCCTCCTAGCCTGTCGGCTACTGCGGACCCTATTCCCATTGATCCCATGAGACCCACTCTTGCCTCCCAGCCGCTGGCTGACTCGGGATCGTGACGGTAGGGAGAACGCCGGGGTCAGGCGTTTTCTTGCAGCGCTAGGCTCTGGGCCGCAGACGCTGTTTAATGTGTAGCCGGCCATAGGCTGATGGTGAGCCTAACTAGGGGAACCACATTTACAGGCTAGATGTTGCCTTATATTCTAAGCATACAGCACGTCCTGCTCCAGAATAGTAATAACATGTGGGTAATCCTCCGCCTCAGGCGCCGTGCACAGCAGACATGCAGAAACAAGCTCCTCCCGGCCCTACACACACCGAAGGACCTCCCACAAATCCCCAGATTTCTCTGCAGTGCTGAACTGCGAAGACATGAAGTTTCGCGCTCTCGCAGGCGAGCGGGCCTTACAGCCCAAGGTCCTGTGGGACTATTTCCACCCGTCCTCTTCAGAAGAATATGCCTCCCAGCCTGGGCTGCGCGGGATGGGTGAAGGTAGGCAGCACCTGGTGTGCTGAACGGAGCCATGCTCCACCGCAATCCCCCTCCATAGGGTAGGCGATCAGGCCGATGGTGAGCCTCTAGTGGATGCCCCTCCCGCAATCTTGCCCGTGCCCCTCACAGACTTAGTCCATGGACGCCGTCCGCTTCTCCCTCGCTTCCTCTCGTAACTCGGGGGAAAAGAAGGGGGGGGGGGTTATGTGTGGCAGCCCTAGTGTTAACTTTCACGTTTAGAACTGGTTTTTAATTTATTGGGGTCAGTGTCGCGCTTTGCTATACAGTGCGAGCCGTTTGTCTTAATTAACAAAACTGCCTAGTCGGCAGCATCATTCCAGCGTGTCAGCATTTTAGGCATACGTCTTATATCCAACTGTTCTACGTTTTTCCCGTTGGTTAGAGCTTCGCGCTCTTTGGGGGAGGCGGAGACTCGGCATGACGCGCTCCGCGTCACAGCCTGGCCTGGCGCACCCCTCGAGGTTTGCTTGGCGCCATTTGACTATCTTCGCGCGCGCACATGGTGCGGTTCGCCTCCTCCTTTGGTCATGTAAGTGCCTTCCGGGGCGGCATGGTTCTATGTCTTTCAGGCTGCGCATGGCACTGACTCCACCCCTCTTGTCCCATTATGTCTTTCAGACGCCAGGACTTTGGTGGCTTCCCCCGGCCTAACATATATTACAGCGGGTCGACTATACAAATTCTCCCACATTACTAGCGGGTTTTGGGGCATCCAGGGTTGCCTATTGCATAAATCCCTGCGGTCATACTGCTTAATAATCACCATATGGAGGCATTTCAGAATTATGTAACCGGGGTCCCTCCGGGACATGACCGGCTGTGTGCAGTGTGTGGTCAGCCCCAGGCTGAGGCTGACAGGGCACGGGTCTGCGGACAGTGTGCAGAACAGGCAGGTTTGCCAACGGAGGCACCTCCCTTCCTTACTCCCGTCTCCCCGAACCCAAATATCACTCCTGACGAGTCCCACTCGAGCGGGGATGACCTGCAATCCGTGCCGCGTGTGTTGCCCATATGCACGACCTTGACCCTTCTGAGGAAGGTGAGCTATTCTCAGATTCGGGCTCCTCGAATGGGATGCCCGGGGGCTGTGATGATTCTGAGCCCGGTTCTTGGGGTCTGTGTGACACAGATGAAATTCTTAAGATTTTTGAGGTTTTGTCAATCTCCCCCCCCCGGGGAGATCCCCAAGCCTAAGAAGGAGAGTTTCCTTACAGCGCCGCCGCCGCCGCGCTTGGAGTTCCTAGAACAAGAACATTTCCAGAATCTTATATCCCAAGAATGGGAATCGCCTTGTAAGCTTAAACCGGACCTTCAGCTTGATTTAATGAAAAGCCCAAACTCTTAAAAAACGGTTCTCCAGCATCTAAAATTAATCTATTTTATGTTTTTAGTCACTAACTTATTATTCTTTCCCCCACTGGGCTGCCTGCTGTTCAGGAATTTAGGACACGGGCGCCGCCATCTTGACTCAGAAGCATCACACTTACTGAGGAGAGGAGAGTGGGATAAGGTACAGGGGGGCGGGTTATAGCTGTGCTTTGCTCAGACAGAGCAGAGCTGGGGTCAGGTAAAGGTCAGCAGTCCCAGAATGCAGAGCAGCACAGTCAGGAGGCACTTCCTGTTTGCAGGCTGCCTGTTAAGATGGCGGCTTCCATAAGCCGCCATCTTGGATGTTTAAAGGCTCATAACATGCAGTAGATGCAGGTAGCATGATTTTTAATGTGGCCAATCTGTATGTACAGGGTGTGGGAAACATATAAGATAGACTCTTATTCAGAGTGAAGGTCCGCTTTAAAGGGGTCCCAGGGGTCTGGGAATGGAAGTACCCTTTCCCTCCTGATGTGGTTAATTTATGGTCAGCACCCCTGGTGGTGGACGCACCGGTTATAGGGGTCACAAACCCCCCTTTCATGATGGCTCCCTTTTACCGTACCCTTCGGGATGCTGAGGACCGGCGCATTGACAGACTGGCTTCCCACGCCTTCTCGTGTGCTGGGACGGCTCTGCGCCCGGTTTGTGCCGCGGCCATCACTGCGGTGGCCGCCAGGACTCTTGTCAGAAAAATACTAGATCACCGCCCTGAGGACCTCCCTTGGGGGGGTGTTTAATGCGCTATCAGACTGTGATGCGTTTGTGAAGTTTATTCTATCAGCACTGGACGACACCATTAAGATGTGTGCTAGAACCTCTGCCCTTGTGGTAGCTATTCGCCGCCTGGTCTGGCTGCGACAGTGGGGTGCTGACGAGGCTACAAAAAAGGCTCTCACTTGCCTTCCCTTCAGAGGACGGTGGTTATTTGGGGCCCGTTTGGACCTTTTTGGTAAAAAGGGTAAAGCACCCTTGCGCAGAAGGCCGCTCCGGCCTCCACGAGGCAGGGTCACCCCTCCACCTCCCTACGTTAGTGTCAAACGCGAACCTGAGGTGTGTTTCCAACTGTTCGGTGTGGATTCCACCATGGGGTGGGCAGGCAGCGCCCTGGGCCTTCTGGCAGGACTAAGTCCAAATCTGCCAAGTCCTCCGAAGCATGAAGGGGCGCCCTCGCCCTTCTGGGTGAGGGTACTGCCGCAGCAGCTGTCTCCCATCTAGGAATATACCTTCTCTTTCTGGTGGTTCCAGGATGTAATCCCCCTGGACACAGGATGGCCTTTGCTGGGCGGTCCCTCTCAGTGATTGTCAGGGTGCCTTTAGCCCCTGCTTTTCCTTCAGGAATTGGCACAGGCCGGACTGGGCCTACAGAGTTTGGGCTTACTTACAGGTTGCCCTTAACAGTATGGGGCTATGGCCTCTATTTTAACCTTCCTCCTTCCCTCAACAGTATGGGGCAGTCTGGGCCACGCTGGCCTATGGCAGGCATGGCAATTTTGCTCTCACAGGTAGTCCCTATATGACACCTCTGTCTTGGGACACGGGCCCCCTCTGCAAGGGGGGCTTCCGGCCTCCTGTGAAGTACTAGATCTCCTTAGTTCCCCTTGTGTCTGCTGGACACCAAGACCATTTCTAGACGGTGTTGCAGGACCAACCCTGCGGATTGAGGCATTATTTGGGGCCTCTCTTTCGTTTCCAGGCTACTCGCCATGGCGCGAATGGGGGTGATGTCTCTGAAATACCTGGGGGGGGGTGGGCGTCTGCGTTAGGACCTACCGGGTCGTCTTCCTTACTCCCCAGTCTCTGCATCAGGCCGAGTGGTTGGGTCGGCCGGCGGTGTCCCCTGGGAGCCACTGGAGGGTTGCTCAGTCACCTCAATCCCTCGTGGTCCCTTATCTGCTATCCCCCATTCCTGGGAGTCGGTTCAGGTTTGAGCCTTCTTCTCTGGCAATAAGGGGACTCCTGGTTACGGGGGCTCTGCCCCCCTTTACTGGCGCCTTACCTCCACCAGGCGGGATGGCAGCTGGTGGGCCAGTTGGTGGCACATCAAGATGATGTCACTTATATACCAAGCCCTTGGGCTCTTCGGCACAGTAGGTTATTGAGCTTACATGGGGTTCCAGCACCCTGGTGCTTGGTCTGTGCTCATGCCCCCTTGGTAAGGTGGTTCCTCTTGAGCTGCTCATATTTAAGGGCCCCGTCAGGGGGCACCCCCTTCCTTGCTTGCATCTTCCAGTGAATGGTCACCTTGGCTACCAAGTCTCGCAGGTTGGTGGGGGAGGGGAATTTCTTCCACAATCCCCGTGGTTCCTAGGTAGGGTCCCCTAGAGGGTCCATCTTACCTGCTAGTTTTGTTGAAACGGTGTGCTTTCCGTTGACTCTATATGGCTGGACTTCTCCTCTTTTAGGATCGTTCGGTCTATTGGGGGACTCCTGGTCTGTTGGATGACAATGGCCTGTTTTACTACTGGCCTAGAGATTGAGGCAGGATGCTCCCTCTGGAGGGTCCCTGATCCTGCCTTGGGCGGGGGTCTACGTCCCCTGCTTCTCAGCGGTATTCGCTCCAATGGATGCTCTTTAGCGGCAGGTTATGCTATCCTGGTGTCGCCCGGGGAGCCGAGCGTGGCTCTGTTGGGTCTCCCTCATAACACAGGGGCTCTGCCCTTGTTTCTACTGTCCCAGAATATTCTGACTCTGCTCATGGGGGCTGAGTATTTTAGGCATAGACTTGTTATTTTATATGCCTTCTCTTCATCACCCTACTTGTGGTTTCTGCGCACGGTTGGCCTGATAGAGAGTCCCGTGAGATGGATGGCCTGGGTGGCCTTGTGAGCTGTGGTTCGCAGATGCCTCTGCTGAAGTCTGCTGACCTGTGCGCTCTCTCTCAGGAGTGCGGTCCTGCCCTTGTCAGGCTCCTTCCTTGTCCCAATGTAAGGTCTCCTGTCTGGGGATTGACAGCTGATTCATTCACCCCCTTGGAGACGGGCCTTATCTTCTGGGTGACTTAGTATGAGGGGGGGCTGGGAGCTAGCTCCCCAGCTTCCCCTTCCTCCGTCTATGGGGGTTTTGTGGTAACCCATATTGATTGGCATGAGCCTTGGTCTCTTCCCTGTTAGACGTTCTCGGTTCCCAGGACCTTTAAAGTCATTACAACGTAAGTTTGGGGTTGGCTCCCCATCTGGGGACTCTGATGGTGCAGGTTCTGTCCTGGCCTTTCCTGCAGGAGTCTGGTTCTGTCACCCTCGTGGAGAATTCTTTTGGGGATTGCTTAGCTGCATCTCCCAAGTAGTTCCATGGTCCCTGTGGGGATCAATTTTCATTTTTTACCCTGCGGACCTTCCTGGGGACTTTTGCTGGATGCTGTCTGAGCTGCCTTGTAGTCCAGGTCGCTTCTCTGGGCCCTCCTGACTCTGTCAGACGTTTGCCTGAGACGGTGGATCTGGTCACTTAACCTTGGCTCAATGTGTGTGTGTGTATATATATATACAGATATATATGGCTACAGGCGCCCCATTCCTGGGGGTGTTCCTTCTTACGCCGGGCCTCCGGTCCAAGTGGTCTGTGGGATCATTGTTTTAGTCCTTTAGTCTAACTATGGACTTTATTCTTAATAATACTAATATGAGGGGCTACATTCCCTCTACAGGTGTTGCAATTTTCCCCATGAGGGTTTTCATGGCCCTTAGGGGGACTGATGCTCTTGGAGTCTACGGGCGCCTCTTTATGTATGCGCCTGATATCTCCTTCCAGCGCCATTGCGCCCTTTGGATTAATCCTTCTGGATGTCCCCTGATCCTGAGTGAAGCCTTGGCTTCGTGATGATTAGGGGTCAGTATTCCGTATTCCAGGTCGGGTGACCTGTTATGTGTCCCTTAGGGGGTGTTACAAGTTTTGCCACAAGGCTTCCTTGCCTGTGAGCTGGTTGGGTCATTACACTGACCTATGTTCCTCTTCAGGGGAAAGAATCTTTTTTCTGTTTACTCCGTTATATTGGTGCTTGGGTACCACTGGCCCTTCAGCACCAGGATTTTTTCTGTTGATTCAGTTGCTAGACTTATGGCTTGTCTCTGTTCATACCTTCATGGTCTTGTTATGAGACTGACGTTAGAGCCTTTGCTCATGTCATGCCTGTTGCAGGTGACAGCGCCTTTACTGTCCGCTGTGCCTTTTTTTTTTTCCTGGGGATCCCACCCTGCTTATGGACACTGCTATTGGATGTCCCACATGTTATTACTATTCTGGAGCAGGACGTGCTGTATGCTTAGAATAATACAACTCTGTGAATTACTCACCTGTAGAGTTGATATTATATGCATACAGCACGTCCTGCTCCACTCCACCCTGGTTCACTTGTTCTGGATCCCCTGTATGGTGATTGTTATCAATAGATATTATTACCAGTTCTTCTGGGTGGTTTGTGCCTCCCGGCTTCTCTTCTCACTGCTTTTCAATGCTGGGGATTTGTGGGAGGTCCTTCGGTGTGTGTAGGGCCGGGAGGAGCTTGTTTTCTGCATGTCTGCAGTGCACGGCGCCTGAGGCGGAGGATTACCCACATGTTATTACTATTCTGGAGCAGGACGTGCTGTATGCATATATAATATCAACTCTACAGGTGAGTTCTTCACAGAGTTGTATTATCCCTTCCCATCCCACAAGCTTTATTATGTGTGCTGTGCCTTGACTGTGCAACTTTACTTGGGCTGCTCTTTGTGCTTTATTCTTACCTCCCTCGCGGTTCCTCTCGGGCTGCCTTCTCCCTCCCCTCCATCTTGCTCATCACATACGCTGTGGGGGGGGGGGGCACCGCGCGCGGCTCTGTGTTGACAGGTAGCTGTGCGAGGGTTATGCGCTCTGCGTGGCGTTGGATGCCGCTGTGCTCCCGCAGCCAGGCCGCCTTGCTTTCTGGCGGCCATTTTTTCATACATGTCCCCACCGCGGCCTTGGTACTCTGGTGATGGGCAGGCGCTTGTTTTGCGCCGCCGGGGGCGGAGCCGTACGCTGATTCTTTTCGTGTCATCGCTGTGCGGCCCGCCCATCGAGGAACGCGCCAGAAGCGGTGTGCGGATGGCTCCTCTCTTCCCGGACTCTGCTGATGCTTTTTGCAGGTCGCATATCGCTCTCCTGTCAGTGTCATGAGTCTTGCTAATGATTGTTTTTTGCTTTACTCTGCATACTTTTGTGGGAGTCTTATGGCCCTCTCTTTTTTCTTTGTAGGTTGGGCCTAGTGATTGAGGGTTGTGGTCCTCCCGGTCCCCCATTCCTTTATTAAGAGGGATCATATAGGTTTGGGCTGTTAGTGCCTTGTAACCTTCAATTGACAATTCTAATCACCATAATGGAGGCATCTGGGGATAGTGAGCTGGGGGCCCCATCTGGGCGGGTGAAACTCTGCCCTATGTGCAGCGCAAGTCCTGTTTCAGCACTGTTTGTACCACTTGCGCCAGGAGCATCATTTTGGACCATGACCGGGCGGGCGTCCCTGCCCCTAGCCCTTCACTGCCTGCGGCCTCTCCTGAACCTCCGCTGCTGCACTCAGCCCCCAGTGAGGGGGAAGCCAGCAGGGGGTCCCATGTTGATTTGGCGCATAGGGTGGCCAGTCTCAAGAGACAGATCTCGCGAACTTCTCCTAAAAAGGCCACGAGTAAGGAATTTCCTCAGCGCCCCGCGTCTTCACCAAGGTGCTGGCGGACATCATGGCCATCCTGAGGAATCGGGGCATTCGTGTGCTGCCCTATCTGGACGACTTGCTGATTGCGGCCCAGTCTCTTCAGCAGGCCGAGAGCAATACCCGGACGGTGTTGTCAACTCTCGAGGCCTTCAGCTGGGTAGTCAATTACCCAAAGTCTTTTATCACTCCCTCGACAGTGAGGTCTTTCCTGGGCATGACGATAGACACCTCTCAGGTCAAGGTCTTTCTGCCACAGCAGAAGGTTTTGGGTCTCCGGACGCAGGTGCATGCCTTGCTGTCCTGTCAACGGCCGTCGATCCGTCTGGGGATGAGGCTGGTGAGCCTAATGGTGTCATGCTTCGAGGCAGGGCCCTTCGCCCAATTTCACATGAGACCTCTTCAATTGAACCTGTTGACAGGCTGGGACCGGATGCAGGAGTCGCTGGAACAGGAATTTTCACTGTCCCCCCTTGCCAGGCAGTCCCTCTTGTGGTGGTTGGACTCCAGGAACCTGTTGGTAGGCAAGTCCTTTCTGACTCCCATGTTACCATGGATGCCAGTCTGACCGGCTGGTGAGGCGTTTGGCAGACGCAGAAGATCTAGGGTCAGTGGGGCCTGCAGATCGCTTACATCAATCACCAGGGCAGGACTCGGAGCAAGAAAGCCCTCAAGGAGGTGACCCAGATTCTGTCTTGGGCAGAGGAGAATGTTTCCTGTATCTCGGCGGTCTACATTCCCAGGGTAGAGAATCTGGAGGCAGACTCCCTGAGCAGGAGCGCCTGGGGGAATGGTCCCTCAGCAACAAGACCTTTCACGCTCTGTGCCTCCGCTGGGGTCAGCCGGATTTGGACCTATTTGTGTCCAGACACAATCGCAAGCTCCCAAGGTTCGTCTCCCTCTCAAGAGATCCTCTGGCCATTGCCACAGACGCTCTGGCGATTCCTTGGACGGAGTTCAGTTTTCTTTATGCATTCCCTCCGTTTCCACTCCTGGGCAGAGTGCTGCACAAGATAGCCCAGGAAGGGGTACCAACTATCCTGGCTGGCCGAGAAGGAGTTGATTTGCGGACATAGTTCAGATGTCAGTAGATCGCTACATCATGCCCGACGACCCAGGGCTTCTCACACAGGGGACGCTGCGGCACCCCAGTTTACGGACGCTGGCTTTGACGGCCTGGCTATTGAAACCTCAATCCTGATGGAGAAGGGGCTGTCGGCCACGGTTGTACATACCATGATTCAGGCTCTGAAGAAGTCTTCTTCCATGATATACTACAGAGTTTGGCACGCTCATATTGCTTGGTGCGAGACCAAGAGTCTCCCTTGCCGCACATTTTCTATTTCTAGGATTCTGGAGTTTTTACAACACGGCTTAGACTTGGGTCTTCAGCTGAGCACTCTCAAGGGCCAGGTTTCGGCCTTAGCCATCTTCTTCCAGAGATCCATTGCCAATCATAGGTTGATCAAGACCTTTTTCCAGGGAGTCACCCATGTCCGGCCACTGCGTAAGTCAGTTTTACCGGTGTGGGACTTGAATTTAGTGCGGTCTGCTCTTCAGGGTCCTCCCTTCGAACCCTTGTGCGATGCTGCATTGCCTATTTTGACTCTCAAAGTGGTCTTTTTGGTAGCGATCACCTTGGTGCATCACGTATCGGATTTGGCGGCGCTTTGTATGAAGCCTCCCTATTTTGAGCGGCATAAGGATAAGGTGGTTTTTCGCTTTAACCCTTTAAGTGCCAGCCTTCCTAGAATTTTTGTCACCCTTTGTTGCCAGACCACGTTTCACTATTTTGCGCTACATATGTTCAACCTTGGTTTTTGAAGGGATTTTCCAGGAAAATGATGTATTGTTTTTTTCAGCAGAGTCTGAGCTTCAACATGCAATATCTTGTTTGGCCTTTTTTAGTGTATTCTCAATACTTTTGGGTGAAATATGTGCAAAAAATACATATACCGTATTTTTCGCCCTATAAGACGCACCTGCCCATAAGACGCACCCAGGATTTGGAGGAGAAAAATAAGAAAAAAATATTCTAAGCTAAATGTTGTACTAAAACACCCCATTACAGGCAGTGTGGCGTTCCCCCATCCCATTCCCCATGGGCAGTGTGGCATCCCCCATCCCATTCCTAATGGGCAGTGTGGCATCCCCCATCCCATTCCTAATGGGCAGTGTGGCATTCTCCCCTCCCATAGGCAGTGTGGGATGCCCCCATCCCATTCCCATAGGCAGTGTGGCATGCCCCTAACCCATTCCCATAGACAGTGTGGCATGCCCCTATCCCATTCCCATAGACAGTGTGGGATGCCTTCATCCCATTCCCATAGGCAGCGTGGTATTCCCCCCTTCCTATTCTCCATATAGGCAGTGTGGCACCCCCCTCCAATTCCCCATATAGGTAGTGTGGCATTTCCATCCCCCCCTTCCCCATCCCATATAGGTAATGTGGCATTCATCCCCCCTCCCCATCCCATATAGGTAATGTGGCATTCATCCCCCCTTCCCCATCCTATATAGGTAATGTGGCATTCATCCCCCCTCCCCATCCCATATAGGTAATGTGGCATTCATCCCCCCTCCCCATCCCATATAGGTAGTGTGGCATTCATCCCCCCTCCCCATCCCATATAGGTAATGTGGCATTTCCACCCCCCCTCCCCATCCCATATAGGTAATGTGGCATTCATCCCCCCCTCCCCATCCCATATAGGTAATGTGGCATTCATCCCCCCCTCTCCATCCCATATAGGTAATGTGGCATTTCCATCCCCCCTCCCCATCCCATATAGGTAATGTGGCATTTCCATCCCCCCTCCCCATCCTATATAGGTAATGTGGCATTCATCACCCCTCCCCATCCCATATAGGTAATGTGGCATTTCTATCCCCCCCCCTCCCCATCCCATATAGGTAATGTGGCATTCATCCCCCCCTCCCCATCCCATATAGGTAATGTGGCATTTCCTTCCCCCCTCCCCATCCCATATAGGTAATGTGGCATTCATCCCCCCCTCCCCATCCCATATAGGTAGTGTGGCATTTCCACCCCCCCCCTCCCATTCCCCATAGGCAAAAGTAAAAAGTGAGAAGAAAAAAAGTAAACTCACCTTTCAATCCTCCCCGCTGTCCTCGCCGTCTTCACACAGACACACTGGCTTGGAATAGCGGTGGGCGTGGCCGCTGTAGTCCGGTGTCTCTGTCTGCTGGCACCGTGGAGAGGTGGCAGGGACAGTGCGAGTGTCAGGGAGCAGCTGCCCCGCCGCTTGCACTGTCCCTGCCACCTCTCCACAGTGCCAGCAGACAGAGACACCCGGACTTAAACAGCGGTGGGCGTGGCCAACGCTCGCGGTGGCCACGCCCACCGCTATACCAAGCCGTCGGGAGAGGAGGGGGAGAGCCCTTTCAGGCTCTCCCCTGAAGCTGAAGAGCCAAGGGGGGGGGGGCGATTTGGAGGGAGGCAGCGTGGCTGCAAGTAAGTAAATGTCATGTTTAATTTTTTTTTTTTTTTTACAGTTAGCAGCTGCTGCTGCCGAAGCGGGGGGGGGGGCGCTATTCCGGGGGGATCCACAGGGGATCGGATGGCAAATTAAAGAGGAGACCCGGCTGGATCCAACGAGGGGTCAGGTGAGTATTTTACTTTTATATTTTTTTTACTGTGGGGGTTTAAATCAGCTACGTGAGTCTCACGTAGCTGGCACTTAAGTGGAGTAGATTTGTATCCTTAAGTCTTGTTAGAGAGTACAAGCTGAAGCTATGTGAAGTAACATGGTTTCTTGGCCTCCCGGCCTGTCCTCTTTTGTTACTGCTTTTTAACCACTGGGGAATCATAGAGGGACACCTGCCTTTATCGGGGGCAGGGAGGAGCAACATCTTTTGATCTTGCAGTCGAGGTGGAATACCACATGTCATCACTGGGACGACCTGGACTGGATATTCTCAAAGACAATTCTACAAGTGAGTACTTCACAGAGTTGTATTTTTTATTGCCAGAGAGGTCCTCTGACTGCTAAACATCTAAGATTTATAAGAATCAATACAAGCAGGGGCGTAGTTAGGGGTGGGCAGGGGCATAGCTAGGGGTGGGCAGAGGCATAGCTAGGGGTGGGCAGGGGCGTAGCTAGGGGTGGGCAGGGGCGTAGCTAGGGGTGGGCAGGGGCGGCACATGCCCCGGGTGCAGAAGGTAAAGGGCACGCTAAAGAGGGGGCTGAGCACAGGTGGGGAGTGCCATTTCTAATCTTTGCCCCGGGTGCCAGGTAGCTAGCAATGCCTCTGCTACGAATTTGTTCAGGCAGAATGGCTCAGTAAAATGGGTAGTGGTCAATGTCGGCATAAACAGAAAAAGAAACAAAAAAGCCCAGAAATAGGAATGAGAATCAGGGAAGTAACATCCTAGAACCAGGAGACATTACCCAGGCAGTCATTTCAAGGCACCACATGGTTCCAATGCAGGGAGGGGAAGTGATTCCCTGACCAGAGCCACCATTCTATTTCAGGGTGCCACTTGGTGAAGGTCCTAGTTATTCAAGAGGAAGTGTAGCAGGAAAGGAGATCAGATATGTGCAGACCTCTCCATCCCCGGCGAGGGAGCTTTCTTAACTTGAATTAGTACCTGGAAAGTATACATGCCTAAATGTCTATTAAAGTGTTTAAGTGTCAACAGCCACTGCTAACTATTTGAGCCTAAAGGCCAAATCTGCCTTTGCCCAATCATAGATCCCTGAATTTAAGTGGGCATTTAAAAATCAAACTTTATTTCAGATTTAAGCAAGCTGGCTGTATGAGTGGTGGTGTGCAGTGTGCATGGGGCTGTAGGCAGGGGGCCCCACAGATGGTGTCTTTTATTCTAAGCATACAGCACGTCCTGCTCCATCTATAATAATAACACATGGGTAATACTCCGCCAGAGGCGCTGTTCACTGCAAAAACAGGCTCCTCCTGGCCCTTCATATACCCAGGGACCTCGTGACAAATCCCCAGATTTCTCTGCAGTGCTGAACTGCGAAGACATGAAGATATCACGCTCTCGCAGGCGAGCGGGGCTTTACAGCCCGTGGCCCTGTGGGACTATTTCCACCCGTCCTCTTTATGAAGAATATGCCTCCCAGCCTGGGCTGCGTTGGTCGGGTGAAGGTAGGCAGCACCTTGTGTGCTTAACGGAGCCACGCTCCACCGCAATCCCCCACCATAGGGTAGGCGGTTAGGCCGATGGTGAGCCTCTAGTGGATGCCCCTCCCGCATTGTTGCCCGTGCCCCTCACAGATTTAGTCCACTGGACGCTGGTCCGCTTCTCCCTTGACTCGGGGGGGAAAAGAAAGGGGGGGGTATGTGTGGCAGTCCTAGTGCAATATTTCACGTTAAGGCCTTTGGTTTTTATTATAATTGGGTGTCAGTGTCGCGCTCCTTGCTATACAGTTGCGAGCCATTTGTCCTTTCATTAACAACTGCCCAGACGGGAGCATCTTTTCCAGCGTGACAGCATCTTTATGCATGCGCCTTCTATCCAATACTGTCCTTCTTATTTCTGTTGGTTAGAGCTTCGTGCTCTTTGGGGGAGGCGGGGACTCGGCATGACGCGCTCCGCGTCACAGCCTGGTTCTGGCCCGCCCCTTGAGGTTCGCTTGGCGCCATTTTGACAATCTGGTCCCTGACGCCTCCTGGCTCTCCGGTTCCTAACGATACCGATGACTCTGCAGGATATGCAGGACCTTGATCCTTCTGAGGAAGGTGAGCTATTCTCAGATTCGGGCTCCTCGGATGAGATGCCCGGGAGCTGTGATGATTCTGCGCCCGGTTCTTGGAGCCTGTGTGACACAGATGAAATTCTTATTAAGATCTTTGAGGTTTTGTCAATCTCCCCTCCTGGAGAGACTCCCAAGCCTAAGAAGGAGAGTTTCCACACAGCGCCGCTGCGCTTGGAGTTCCTGGAACAGGATCATTTCCAGAAGCTTATATCCCAAGAATGGGAATCGCCTTGTAAACTTAAAGGGGTCCCAGGGGTCTGGGATTGGAAGTACCCTTTCCCTCCTGATGTGGTTAATTTCTGGTCGGCACCTCTTGTGGTGGATGCACCGATTATAGGGGTTACTAACCCCCCCTTCATGACGGCTCCTTATTATCGTACCCTTCGGGATGCTGAGGACCGGCGCATTGACAGACTGGCTTCCCACGCCTTCTCGTGTGCAGGGACGGCTCTGCGCCCGGTGTGTGCCGTGGCCATCACTGCGGTGGCCGCCAGGACTCTTGTCAGAGAAGTACTAGATCACCGTCCTGAGGACCTCCCCTGGAGGGTATTTAATATTTAATCAGACTGTGATGCGTTTGTGAAGTTTATCCTCTCAGCGCTGGATGACACCATTAAGATGTGTGCTAGAACCTCTGCCCTTGTGGTAGCTATTCGCCGCCTGGTCTGGCTGCGACAGTGGGGTGCTGACAATGCTAAGAAAAAGGCTCTCACTTGCCTTCCCTTCAGAGGACGGCGACTATTTGGGGCCCGTTTGGACCTTTTTGGTAAAAAGGGTAAGGCACCCTTGCGCAGAAGGCCGCTCCGGCCTCCCCGGGGCAGGGTCACCCCTCCACCTCCCTACGTTAGTGTCAAACGCGAACCTGAGGTGTGCTTCCAACTGTTCGGTGTGGATTTCCACCATGGGGTGGGCAGGCAACGCCCTGGGCCCTCTGGCAGGACTAAGTCCAAATCTGCCAAGACCTCCCAAGCATGAAGGGACGCCCTCGCCCTTCTGGGCGAGGGTACCTCTGCAGCAGCTGTCTCCCATCTAGGAATGTACCTTCTCCTTCTGGTGGTTCCAGGAGGTAGTTCCCCTGGACACAGGATAGCTTTTGCTGGGCGGTCCCTCTCAGTGGTTGTCAGGGTGCTTCTAGCCCCTGTTTTTCCCTCAGGAATTGGTGCAGGCCGTACTGGGCCTACAGAGTTTGGGCTTACTTACAGGTTGCCCTTAACAGTATGGGGCTATGGCCTCTATATTAACCTTCCTCCTTCCCTCAACAGTATGAGGCAGTCTGGGCCACGCTGGCCTATGGTAGGCCTGGCCATTCTACTCTCACAGGTAGTCCCTATATGACATCTGACTTGGGACACAGGCGCCCTGTGCAAAGGGGGGCTTCCGACCTCCTGTGGAGTTCTAGATCTTCTTAGTTCCCCCTGTGTCTGCTGGACAACAAGACTGTTACTAGGCAGTGTGGCAGGACCAACCCTGCGGCTTGAGGCA
This sequence comes from Gastrophryne carolinensis, assembly GCA_027917425.1. Lineage (NCBI taxonomy): Eukaryota > Metazoa > Chordata > Amphibia > Anura > Microhylidae > Gastrophryne > Gastrophryne carolinensis. The sequence goes on along the minus strand of CM051235.1, from coordinate 336,320,312 downwards.
TTGTTGGTGGCCTCTCTTTCGCTCCCAGGCTACTCGCCATGGCGCGAATGGGGGTGATGTCTCGGACATGCCTGGGGGGGACATCCGCATTAGGACCTACCGGGTCGTCTTTCCTTACTCCCCAGTCTCTACGTCAGGCCGAGTGGATTGGTCGGCCGGCGGTGTCCCCTGGGAGTTACTGGATGGGTGCTCAGTCACCTCAATCCCTCTTGGTCCCTTATCTGCTATCTCCATTCCTTGGATTCGGTTCAGGCTTGAGCCTTCTTCCTTGGCAACAAGTGGACTCCTGGTTACGGGGGCTCTGCCCCCCTTTGCTGACATCTTTCTTTCACCAGGCAGGATTACAGCTGGTGGGCCCGTTGGTGGCGTATAAGATGATGTTCCCTGTATACCGAGCCCTTGGGCTCTTCGGCACAGTAGGTTATTGATCCTACATGGGGTTCCAGCACCCCTGGGGCTTGGTCTGTGCTCATTCCCCCTTGGTAAGGTGGTTCCTCTTGAGCTGATCATATTCAAGGGCCCTGTCAGGGGGCACCCCCTTCTTTGCTTGCATCTTCCTGTGAATGGTCACTTTTGGTACCAAGTCTCGCAGGTAGGCGGGGGGGGGGACTTTCTTCCAAAGCCCCCCGTGGTTCCTAGGTAGGGTCCCTTAGAGGGTCCATCTTACCTACTGGTTGTTGCAACAGTGAGCCTTCCGTTGACTCTATACGGCTGGACTTCTCCTCTTTTAGGACTTGTCTATTTGGGGACTCTTGTTCTGTTGGAATACAACGGTCTGTTTTATTATTGGTCTGGAGCTTGAAGCAGGAGGATCCCTCTGGAGGGTTCCTGATCCCGATCTGGGCGGGGGTCTACGCCCCCTGCTCCTCAGAGGTATTCGCTCCAATAGATGCCTTTCAGGGGCAGGTTATGCTATCCTGGTGGCGCTCTGAGAGCCAACTAGGGTGGCTCTGTTGGGTCTCGCTTATGCCACAGGGGCTCCGCCCTTGTTTTTACTGTCCCAGAATATTCTGACTCTGGTCATGGGGGCTTAGTAAAATTATGCATAGACTTTCTATTTTATATGCCTTCTCTTCGTTCACCCTACTATGTGGGGTTGTGCTGATAGAGAGGCCCGTGAAATTGATGGCTGGGGTGGCCTTGTGAACTGTGGTTCGCAGATGCTTCTGCTGAGGTCTGCTGACCTGTACGCTCTCTCGGGAGTGCGGTTCTGCCCTTGTCAGGCCCCTTCTTTTGTCGTCTCACTCTACAGACTCTTGTCTGGGGCTTGACAGCTGATTCATTCACCCCTTGGAGACGGGCTTATCTTCTGGGTGACTTGGTATATGGGGGGCTAGGCGCAAGCTTCCTTGGCTTCCTCTTCCTCTGTCTATTGTGGTTCATGGTGTACCCATACTGATTGGCATGAATTTTGGTCTCTTACCTGTTAGCCGTTCTTGGTTCTCAGGGTTCTAGAGTCTTTACAGCATAGGTTGGGGTTGGCTCCCCATCTAGGTACTCTGAAGGTCCAGGTTCTGTCCTGGCGGTCTTCCTGTAGGAGTCTGGTTCTGTCTTCCTTGTGAGGAATTCTCTTGGGGTTTGCTCATGGGCATCTCCCAAGTAGTTTCTGTGGTTCCTGTTGGGATCCATTTTTCATTCTGTTTGCCCTGCAGATTTTCCCTTGGGACTTATGCTGGATGCTGTCAGAGCTGCTTTGTAGTCCAATTCGCTTCTCTGGGGACTCCTGCCTCAGTCAGACGTGTGCCAGTTCTCTTTCCCCTTAGGGAGAGTTATACGTTTTCCACAAGGCTTCTGTTGCCTTTGGGCTGGTTGGGCCGTTACACTGGCCTATTCCTTTAAGGGGGAAGAATCTCCCTTTTTCATTTTATTCCGTTATATTGGTGTTTGGGTACCATTGGCCCTTCAGCACCAGGTTTTTTCTGTTGAATAAGTTACTAAACTGTTGCTTGTCTCTGTTCATACCTTTCAAAGGTCTTGTTATGAGATTGACGTTAGAGCCTCTGCTCATGTCATACCTGGTTGCAAAGTTTTGCAGGTGACAGCGCCTTTACTGTCCGATGTGCCTTGTTTTTGGAGATCCCACCCTACTTTATGGACACTGCTATTGGATGTCCCATGTGTTATTATTATAGATGGAGCAGGACGTGCTGTATGCTTAGAATAATACAATTCTGTGAAATACTCACCTGTAGAATTGGTATTATACGCATACAGCACGTCCTGCTCCACCCCACCCTGGTTTTACATTTTTCTGGATCCCCTGTATGGTGATTGTTATCATTACTATTGTTACCAGTTGGTGGTTGGTTTCTCCCGGCTTCTTTTCTCACTACTTTTCAATACTGGGGATTTATGGGAGGTCCCTGGGTATATGAAGGGCCGGGAGGAGCCTGTTTTTGCATGTTTGCAGTGAACAGCGCCCTCTGGCGGAGTATTACCCATGTGTTATTATTATAGATGGAGCAGGACGTGCTGTATGCGTATAATACCAATTCTACAGGTGAGTATTTCACAGAATTGTATTTTTCAATATTTGCAGGCCTGTCTGTTTTTAACTTTTGTATTTTTCTAGAAGTGATTGTTTGTTATTGGGCTTTATTCTCCATAATGTTGGCATTTGGTGTCACTTTGTTATTGGGCTTTATTCTCCATAATGTTGGCATTTGGTGTTACTATGGGGTTTAATTATCAAGGGATCACGCCAGGTAGTGCCTTGTAGCGGCAGGAAGCATCTGGGCGCTGTACGCAAAACCATATGTTCCAAGTGTGACATACACTCCGCTTCAATTCTTCATGACATTTGGGTTATTCTCCAGTAGAGGGCGAACTTCTGCAGAGATGAATGCAAAAAAAGGAGCTCCTCCCAGTCCATAAATACCTGGGACCCCCCACCAATTCCCCAGTTCCTTCTCTGCAGGGAAGGCGACAAGACAGAAGATGAAGACTTCTCTTGCTTGCAGGTAAGCCGGGCCCGTGCCCGGCCGTTTATGGCCCCTATTGCTGCCAGGACTCTTTCTAAATTGTCCCTATCTGAGCCTCCCAGCTTTGGCTGCGGGTACTGGTGAGGGTAGGTAGCACCCTATGGGTGCGGAAGGAGAATTGCTCCACCGTGAGACCTCATTATAAGGGGTAGGCGGTTATCCAGGTTTTGGTGATCCTGGTGTGGGATTCTCTGTCCCTTCATACTTCTGGCCGGGTTCCCCCCCCCCCTTCCGGGTCTCTTACTTCCCTCCTGGGGGGGGGGGGGCTGGCCGTCATACTCGGTTTTTAGTATATTCAGTGACTGTTTGTGTGGTGTGTTTCACTGTTAGTGTGTGTGTGATTGCATTGACTCATCTGGAAGTAATCCCTTGATGATTTGATTACAGTGCATTGTTACATCGTTTGCCTCGCCTGCTGGTGTATTCTTAGTATACAGTACGTCCTGCTCCAGATATAATATACTTACACTTGGGTTATCCTCCACCAGATGGCGCTGCACTGCAGAGACATGCAAAAACAGGCTCCTCCCGGCCCTCAAATACCCGGGGACCTCCCACAAATCCCCAGATTTCTCTGCAGTGCTGACTGCGAAGACATGAAGTATCACTCTCTCGCAGGTGGGCGGGGCTATCAAAGCCTGCGGCCCTGTTGGACTATTCTCACCCGTCCTCCCTGTGATGTGCCTCCCAACCTGGGCTGCGCTGGTCGGGTGAAGGTAGGCAGCACCATGCCTGCTTAACGGAGCCATGCTCCACCGCAGTCCCCCACCAAAGGGTAGGCGGTTTAGGCTGATGGTGAGCCTCTAGGGGATGCCCCTCCCGCACTATTGCCCCATGCCCCGTGTAGCGGTGGGCCCTGTACAAAGGGTCGCCATCCTCCCTCGTTCCCCCCGTAGCCCGGGGGGAAAGAAAGGGGGGGGGGGGTGTTGTGGTCTCAGTGTATGTTTACATGCTTATGGCCTTAGTATTGCCCTTGACTGGTATTCCTGGTGTCAGAGCCGCACTGCTTGCATTTTTACTGTGTGTCTGTCGCCTCAGACGCTGCAGCGTCTTCATTGGCAAATCATTTTTCTAAGTGTGTCGTACACTTCGCTCCTCATGACAACGTTGAAACTATCTCAGAGCTTCGCGTTTTTCGGGGGGGGGGGGGCAGGTACTTGGTTTGGCGCGCTCCGCATCACAGCCCGCTCTGGCCCGCCCTTCGAGGTTCGCTTGGTGCCATTTTGATGCTGGTCGCACGCACGCGTGGTAGCGGTCCTCCTCCTCCCTTGGTCTGTAAGTGCCCTCGCGGGCGATTTTCATGATCCTTGATTACTGCGCATGGTTCTGACACCCTTTATTCCCTTTATGTCTTTCAGACTGGTGAACACCATTGGCTTCTCCCGGCCCGGTGTAAAATTATAGCGGGCCTTGTAATACTCTCCCACTTCCCTAGTGGGTCTTTGGGGTATCCAGGGTTACTTATAGTGTAAATCCCTACTGGCATATTGTGCCTTGAATAATCACCATATGAAGGCATCTCAGAATTATGTGACCGGGGTCCCTCTGGGACAAGACCGGCTGTGTATAGCGTGTGGACAACCCCATGCTGATGCTGACAGGGCACGGGTCTGCGTACCCTGTGCCGAGCAAGCACTGGCCCTGCAATCAGGTCGGCCAGTGGCTACACCTAGCTTCAATTCACCTATCTCCCCAGGCTTAAATCTCTCTCCTGCTGAGTCGCATACAAGTGGGGGATTGCAGCCTGCTGGGCCTTCCAGACTGCCTACGGCTGAACAGATTATTGCTAGGTTGTCAGAGCGAATGGGCCCTGGTAGGAAGCGGCACCTGTCGCCTCATGTTTCTGTATTTTCTATGAGAACAGAGGAGTTTACTACTCCGTGTGACTATACCCCTTCTGATGAAGTGGAGTTGTTCTCTGACTAAGGCTCATCTGATGAGAGGCCGAGGAGTCATGACGATTCTGGCCCTGAATACTGGGGCCAGTGTGACACTGACGACTTGTTTATTAAGGTCTTTAAGGCACTGTCTATCTCTCTCCCCGGTCAGGTCCCCAAGCCTAGAGGGGAGCGTTTCCATACTGCGACTGCACGTTTGGAATTTCTAGAGCAGGCTCATTTCCATGCCCTTGTGCTCAAGGAATGGGAATGCCCCAGTAAACTTCCAGGGGTTCCAGGGGACTGGGATAGGAAATACCCTTTTCCCCCTGAGGTGGTTAATTGTTGGTCATCACCCCCCGTGGTGGATGCGCCGATCATAGGGGTCCCTAATCCGCCCTTTATTACAACCCCTGCTTATAGTACCCTTCGGGATGCTGAGGACCGGCGCATTGATCTGCTGGCCTCCCATGCCTTTTCTTGTTCTGGGACGGCGCTGCGCCCGGTCTGTGCCGCGGCTATTACTGCAGTGGCCACTAGAACCCTCATCAGAAAGTTGCTTGATCATCACCCCGAGGATCTCCCCTGGGAGGTGTTTAATGCACTCTCCAATTGTGATGTATTTGTAAAATGTATTCTATTAGCGCTGGATGACGCTATTAGAATGTGTGCAAGAACTTCTGCCCTTGCGGTGGCTATACGTTGCTTGGTCTGGCTGCAACAGTGGGGTGCTGACGATGCTACTAAAAAGACTCTTATAGGGCTCTTCCCTTTAGAGGGCAACGCCTATTTGGGGCCCATCTAGACCTGTTCGGTAAAAAGGGCAAATCTCCCCTACGCAGACGGCCGTCTCGGCCCCCTCGGGGCAGGGGCACCCCTCCTCCCCCCTATCTTAGTGTTAAGATAGCAGACAATGCCCAGACAATGCCCTGGCCCTCCGGCGGGGCTAAGCCCAAATCTTCCACCAAACCCCCTCAAGCATGATGGGGCGCCCTCGCCCGTCTGGGTGAGGGGATGGCTGCAGCACCTGGCTCTTATCGGGAGGCATCTCGCCTCATTCTGGTGGATTCAGGAGGTTGTGTCCTCCAGATACAGGATAGAGTTTGCTGCACGGCCTTCCCCAGTTTTATCAGGTCCCAGGTACTCCTGGTCCCTGCCGCTGTTCAGTTGCTGGCACAGGCCATGCTAGGCCTGCGAGGTCTGAGGGTCTCTTGCAGATTGCCCGTAATAGGCAGAGGCAGGGGCCGCTATACCAACCTTTCCACAGTCCCCCATAAGGATGGGTCGGTCTGCCCCATTCTGGATTCACAGCAATTCTCTAATTACAGGCAGTTTTCTGCATGGAAACTCTGAGTTGGGCCATCAGCACCTTGCGCCCAGTGGGCTTCTTGCTGTCTGGGGAACTCTAAAATGCTTATGTTTACATCCCTGTGCCCTCAGGTCTCTGAGGCTCTTCAGGTTCGTGTTGGTAGTCCAACACTGTTAATTGTGGCCTTGTTATCTGGCCTCTCTTCAACTCCCAGAGTGCTGACGATGGTGATGTCTCTGATGAGACCAAGGGGCGTCCGCGCGATGACTACCTGGACGTCCTTTCTCACTTCCCAGTCTCTGTGTCAGGCTAAGTTGGATACCCGGCTGGTGGTGTCCATTGGGAGTCATTTGGATGGGTGATCAATCACCCTGAGTCCTCACTGTCCCCTTAAAGTGGGCCAACACCCAGGAGTGATCGGCCCGGGAATCTATAAGATTCCCGGGCCGATCACCTCACACACCGCGGGACATCCGAGATCGGGATGTCCCGCGGGGTGTAACCCCCCCAAAACCCCGAAAAATCCTTACCTCTCCAGCCGCTGCTTCCGCCGCCGCCGCCTCTCTCGCGCTCCTCTAGACGTGCCCGCGCTGGCCGTCTCTGAATGGCCGGCGCGAGCGCGCACACGTCAAGAGTGACGCGCGGGATCCCTTGTCCGTCGACGGACGTCACTTGTCCATCGGTGGGCATTGGACAGCGCACTCGCGTGGAGAGGTGAGTTTTCGGGGTGTTTGGGGGGGTTTCAGGCAGCGGGGCACCCCAAATCGGGGTGCCCCGGGGAAGTGGACCAATACCCAGGATAGTCAAAATCCTGGGTGTTGGTCCACTTTAAGTGGTAACTCTATTACTAGGAATGATTCTGGATTAGGTTCAAACCAGATTCTCCCCTTCTCAGCAATAAGGTGGGCAATTTGGTCACATGGGCTCAGTCCCTCATTGCTGTCCCGGTCTCTTCACCAGGCAGGGATGCAGCTGGTGGGCCCGTTGGCAACTTGCTCGGAAGAGGTTCCTTATGCTCAGTTCCCCTTGGGCCCTTCTGCGACTTCTATTGGTAATACAGGACAGGGACCCAGCAGCCCCTCGAGCAGGGTCTGTGGGCCTTCCCACCTTTAACTGTTGGAGAGGCAGCCACGTAAAATTTACGTGGCTGGCGTTTAAAGGGTTAAACGCCAGCCACGTAAAATTTACGTGCCTGACTTTCCCCAGAAATAAAAAAAAAAGTAAAAATAAAAGACACTTACCTGACCCCTCGTTCGATCCGGTCGGGTCTCCTCTTCAGCCAGAGGGGCTCCGATCGCCCATCGGGGCTCCTCCGGCTGCAGGGGAGGGCCCGGAACAGGGTGCCCCCCCCCCGTTTCAGCAGCCGCCCGGTTTCCTGTAATAAAAAAAAAAAAATAAATAAATGACAGTTACCTACCTTTGTCCCCGCCGGCTCCCGCAGGCTCTCCTCTTCACGGGGGGGGGGGGCTCCGATCCCCCCTCCCCGCTCTTCCGTCTTCTGGAGGGGGCATAACAGCCCTCCTCCCTTTCTGTCTTCCGATGGCGGCCGCCATCTTGGTGACGTCATCGGGGCGGGGCCAGATGACGTCACCGCCGGGTGTCATCGGGGCACCCGGCAGTTCAACTCTCAGATGCCGGTGACGGCTGGGCGGGGAAGGAGGGAGGTAGGCGATCCTCCGATCGCCTGCCTCCCCCCTTCTCTGCCCAGCCGTCACTGACAGCAGATCGCCGCGGGACACAGAAGATGAAGATCGGAGGTGAGTAAAGTAAAAGTTTTTTTTTTTTTTTTTAATAAACTTAATTTCAAAAACGTGTGTCTTTTTTTTGCCTTTTAACCCTTTGTGAACTGGTAAGGGGTCCATGTGACCCCTTATACCAGTTCACAGGGCTCGGGGGTCTGGCAAGTCACCTGCGCTAGCCGGTGACTTGCCATTAACCCCTGCCCCCCCAAATTACCTCCCTCCCCAAAGCCCAGGGGGGGGCAGAAGAGCCGTGGCCCTAGGCTATGACGGCTTGTAGCCGCAGGGCCAGGGGCCACTAAAGCTGGCCCCTGCGCCCTGTTCTACAAGCCCCCATAGCTGGTCACAGGCTGGTTACGCTGGGTAGGGGGGACCTCACGCCATTTTTTTGGGGGGGATTTTTAAGGGTTTTAACCCTTAAAAATCCCAAAAATAAAATGGGGTCCCCCTCCCTTCGAGGGGGGACCCTATGTCATTTTTTTTTTTAATTAACCCTTTGTTACCTGTAGCCCAGTAGGTATAAAAGGCTTCCAGCAGCAGCAGGAGAGCAGAAGCCTAAGTGATCAGCGTGGGACACAGGGATGGATGGGAGGTAAGTATTAAAAAAAAATATTAAAAAACATTTTTTTTTTTTTTTAATAAAGATATTTTTTAAAAAGTGTGTCTGTGTGTTTTTTTTTACTTTTAACCCTTTGTGAACTGGTAAGGGGTCCATGTGACCCCTATTACCAGTTCACAGGGCTCGGGGGTCTGGCAAGTCACCTGCGCTAGCGGGTGACTTGCCATTAACCCCTGGCCCCCCAAATTACCTGCCTCCCCAAAGCCCAGGGGGGGGGGCAGAAGAGCCGTGGCCCTAGGCTATGACGGCTTGTAGCCGCAGGGCCAGGGGCCACTAAAGCTGGCCCCTGCGCCCTGTTCTACAAGCCCCCGTAGCTGGTCACAGGCTGGTTACGCTGGGTAGGGGGGACCTCACGCCATTTTTTTTTTTTTGGATTTTTAAGTGTTTTAACCCTTAAAAATCCCAAAAATAAAATGGGGTCCCCCTCCCTTTGAGGGGGGACCCTATGTCATTTTTTTTTTTTAATTAACCCTTTGTTACCTGTAACCCAGCAGGAGAGCAGAAGCCTAAGTGATCAGCGTGGGACACAGGGATGGATGGGAGGTAAGTATTAAAAAAAAATAATTAAAAAAATATATTTTTTTAATAAAGTTTTTTTTAAAGTGTGTCTCTGTGTGTGTGTTTTTTTTTTACTTTTAACCCTTTGTGAACTGGTAAGGGGTCCATGTGACCCCTATACCAGTTCACAGGGCTCGGGGGTCTGGCAAGTCACCTGTGGCTAGTGGGTGACTTGCCATTAACCCAGAGACCCCCCATTACCTGCCTCCCAAAAAAACCTTAAAATTCCCCCAAGAAATGGTGCCCCCCCCCCTGTGAAAGGGGACCCCACACCAATTTTTTTTTATTTAACCCTTTATTATGTGGATAGTAGTTGTATTTTATTTGTAAATGTTATAAAGTGCTCTTTTCAGTTTATGGGATCACCTGGACAGGAACGGGGGGCTACCGATACATATGTGGTATCATTGTAATCGGGAGAAATGGGGCTTTCACATGCAATATGGCTTTCTTTAATAAAATAAATGTTTTTGTTTAAAATAAAGGAGACAATTTAAAAAATTTTTTTTTTTTATTTATTTATTTGAAAATATTTAAAAAAGTAGAAAAAATACAAACAAGACATTTCATGTTAAAGCCTAAACTCTGCCACAAAAAGAAAATATGCCATTTTCTTGGAAATTCCTGCAAAAATCACAGTTAAACATCACGCAAAATGGTGAAAAATATCCTGTCAGGAGAGGGTGACAAAATCTCAAGTAGGCTGGCAGTCAAAAGGTTACAGGTACCTATGCATGTTGGGTATTGTTCTGCTCGGGGGACCTTGCGCTTTCAGATTTAGCTTGTTTTTTCTTATTTGCATATTGATATTTTAGGAAAATGTGTTTTTTATTCTGCTTTTTTATACATTTTTTTGTGAAATCCTGTGCAACCTATGAATTCTTCGAGATATTACTTCCAGAAAGATGAGCCCACTACAACAAGCTGGGTACGCTTAGAAAGCTTAACATGTGTACTTTCAGGGAATATATGGTTTATGGGGGATATTCCAAATGTAAAGGGTTGGTTTGGTAGAAAAAGCACAAGGTGCGCACTTTGTCTGCAGAGCTGAATATCTGAAGTAAAATTACCGTTATGCGCACGCTTTACTTTGGTGTGTTTGGCAACTCTTTCCTTGACAGAACCTATGCATGTTGGGTATCATGCTGTTTGGGGGATGTTGCTTTTTCAGATTTTCTGTTTTTTTCTGGTTTGCATATAGGTTTTTTTAGGAAAATGTGGTTTTGATTCTGCTTTTTTATTCATTTTTAGGGAAACCCTGTGCAACCAAAGGATACATTGAGGGATTACTTCCAGAAAACTGCACCCATGTCAACAAGCCTGGTACGCCTAGAAAGCTTGAGGTGTGTACTTCTAGGGAATATATAGTTTGTTGGGGGTATTTCAAATATAAAGGGTTGTTTTTCTGGAAAAACTGCAAGGCGCGCATATTGCATAGCATAGTTGTATTTTATCTGAAAATCTCCTAAAGCGTTGTTTTAGTTTCGGGGAGTCTCCTGGGCAGGAAAGGGTATCTACCTATACATATGTGGTATCGCTGTAACCGGGAGAAATTGGGGTTTCACACGCAATAAGATTTTATTGACAAACTTACATTTTTTATTACAAAAAAACACTACAAATTGTAAAAAATAGTTTTTTTTTATTTTTTTTTACAATTTTCACCCAAAAATATTGAGAATACACTTAGAAAATGACAAACAAGACATTTCATGTTAAAGCCCAGGCTCCGCTGAAAAAAACAATATATCACTTTCCTGGGAAATCCCTGGAAATCCCTTCAAAAATCACAGTTGAACATGGGGAGCGCAAAATAGTGCAAAATGGTCTGGCAACAAAGGGTGACAAAATCTCAAGGTAGGCTGGCGGTTAAAGGGTTAAGAAGGCTTTCTCTTGGACGTGGATGAACTCAAGGGACCTGTCTGGGGGCAGTTCCTTCTTGCCCCTTCCTGGAAACGGTCACCATGGATGCCAACCTATCAGGTTGAAGGGGGAGGTTTTCTTCTGAAACTCCCTGCGATTCTGGGGGTGGTGGAGCCCTTAGAAGGTCCTTACGCCTATTGATGTTCTAAACAGTGAGCGTTTTTCAGTTGGTTCTATCTTGCTTGACCACTTCCCTTCTGGGCTTGCCAGTTTGGGGGCGCTCGGTCTGTCTGACGACAGATGTACTACATTAATCATTGGAAGGGGCCTGGAGCTGGCGGACCCTCCAGGAAGTGTCTATGTTCCTTTTCTGGGTGGAGACAATGCTCCCTGCATATCAGTGATATTAGCTCCGGTGAAGCCCCTCTGCGACAGGATGTGCTAATTCCCGTGTCACTATGGAGTCCAACCAGTCGTGGATCTGTTGTGTTCCGTCAACTTCACAGGCTATCTGCCTTTGTTTCCCTGTCCCAGGATCCTCTGTCAGTGGTCCGGATGCCTTTAGTAACATCATGACAGGACGTTCGGTTCTGTATGTCCTTTCTCCATTCCCCCTGCTAGGCAGGGTCCTGTGCAAGATTGCTCTGGTAAGGGGACCAGTGATTCTGGTGGCCCCAGGTGCCCTAGTAGAGTGTGATTTGCAGACATGGTACCGAGGACAGTAGTTTTCTGTACCTTTGCCAGGAGTGCCAGCTCTGATCACTCAGGGCCCCCTTTACGTCACTCCAATCTACAGTCCCTGGCCTAGTCGGCCTGACTGCTGAAACATACATCTTGATGGAGACAGGCTTATCTGTCTCGGTGTTTGAGACTATGGGAAGGCTAGGAGTAAGCTTCTTCCTCGTCGTCTTCTATCTGTTATAGGGTATGGCATACCCATATTGATTGGGGTGAGTCTAGCTCTCTTACCTGTTGGGCGTTCTCGGTTCCCATCGTTCTAGTGTTGTTTTCAGCATGATTTGGAGTTGGTTCTCCAACTCAGTACTCTGATGGGTCAGGTTCTGCCCTGTCCACCTTGCCTTAGTAGTCTCTGGTTCAGTCTTCCTTGGTTAAGACTTCCTTCAGGGGGTACTCATGTGCGTCCCCCATGTAATCCTATGGTCCCTGTTGGGATTGAAATTGAATTTCAGGATGCTGTCTGGCTGTTCTTACCCTCAAGGTTGTCCTTCTGGTGACTGTTACCTTGGTCAGGCGTGTGTTAGCGGGCGGCTCGGTCTACCTAGCCCCATTCCTTGAGATACACCAGGATAAGGTGGAGTTCTGCCTGAAGCCGGACTCTCTGCATCAGGAGGTGTCTTATGTTCATTGATTCCAGATATTGTTATCCACATCTGTGCCTTTTTCCTAGCAACACTGAGGAAAGGGTTCTGCATTCCTTAAACAGGTGTTGGAAGTTTTTCCTTGGTAGTCACTGTGTCCTTTAGGGGAACTGATGTTCCTTGGGGCCTGTGGTCATTACATCCTGAATGTGCCCAATCTCATCTGCTCTCGGGAGTTGGGCGGCTTTGGCCCTGGTTATTACCTTAATGGATGTTCCTTCTGGTACTTGGTTGGGTCTTTTGGCTTCTGCCAAGTCTACTGTAGCGATTGGATTCGTCAGGCTGTTACTCAGGCCTATTCCGGCAAGGGGAAGAATCTTCCTTGTCGCCTTGATTCTTTTTCTACTCGTGCTTGATGCCTCTTGGGCTTTTCAGCACCGGGCTTCTGTTGGAACTGGTTGGCTAGGCCACTACCTTGGCCTTCTGCTCATACCTTTTGCAAAGTTTTTACAAGGTTGATGTTAGGGCCTCAGCTCATGCTGTCTTGGCCGTATGGTTATGCAGCTGACAGTGGTTTTAAACTGTCTGCTGTTGTCGTTTTTGTTGGGGATCCCACCCCACTTTATGGACACTGCTTTTGGATGTCCCAAGTGTAAGTATTATATCTGGAGCAGGACGTACTGTATACTAAGAATAATACAATTCTGTGAAATACTCACCTGTAGAATTGATATTATTTGTATACAGTACATCCTGCTCCACCCCACCCTGTTTTTTTTGCATTATTCTGGATCCCCTGTATGGTGATTGTTACCATTGTTATAGTTACCAGTTGGTGGTTAATTCTCCCGGCTTCTTGTTTACTGCTTTTCATTGCTGGGGATTTGTGGGAGGTCCCCGGGTATTTGAGGGCTGGGAGGAGCCTGTTTTTGCATGTCTCTGCAGTGCAGCGCCATCTGGCGGAGGATAACCCAAGTGTAAGTATTATATCTGGAGCAGGACGTACTTTATACAAATAATATCAATTCTACAGGTGAGTATTTCACAGAATTGTATTTTTTTTCTCTCAGCCTGGGGAGCTTCTCTCCCTCAGACTGTGTTCAGGGACACAGCCGCGGTAGCCCCGCCCCCTCATTTGGCGCAATTTTGGGGCCTGCCCCGTTTGGATCCGCGCTGCTGGGAAGGGGGGGCGTGGCCTGGAGAGCGCGCTTCTTGCTTCCTGCTTCTCCTCACAAGGCTCTCGGGGACCATCTTGTGCTGCTGCTTGCTGATCCGTGGGGACGGTAAGGGCCTGGTGGCCACTTCCTTTGCTATGCGGGGGCCCCTCTCTAGCAGGGGGGGGTTCCCCCTTGGTTGCGGGTATGAGTGATATTCTAATTATGTCTCACACCCTGCTTCAGAAATATTAATTACACTTGGGTTATGTCCAGTAGAGGGCGAACTTCTGCAGAGATGAATAGAAAAAAAGGAGCCCCTCCCGGCCCATAAATACCTGGGACCTCCCACACATTCCCCAGTAATCATCTCTGCAGACGGCGAGCAAGTCAGAAGATGAAGTCTCCTCCTTGCAGGTAAGCCGGGTTCACACCCGGCCATTTTTATCCCTATTTCTGCCCGGACCTATTTATACTTAAGTCCCCTAATGCCTCCCAGCCTTGGCTGTAGGTCTGGGTGACGGTAGGACTCACCTTAACAGATGTACTGATAGGAGCCACGCTCCTCCGTGTGACCCCATTACAAGGGGTAGGCGGCTACCAGGTTGGTGACCCTGGTTTGGGATGCCCTGTCCGTTTCCCCATGTTCTACTACTGTAGTTGGGGATCCCTCCCTCCCTTTACTTTAGTTCCTTTATTCACAATGGGAGGGGGGCCTGTGATTTCTCCCTTGTCCATTTGACGTGGAGCATCGGGAAGTAATCCGTTAATGAATGGGTGTATGAGTGTGTGTGTGCTTTTAACATTCATCTTACCTTTCGTTTTATACATGCGGTGGCAGTTTTGAGAGCCGGCCGCCCTGTCATGGCTGCTATGGCTAAGTGTGAGCTTCTCCCTCTCCTTGCGGTGAGGAGAGGGGGCTGGTCCGGGCGCTCGGCGATGGCATCGTGTTGCTGGGCTTCTTCTTCCTTCTGCCATCAGCTGGGGATCACCTTCCGTTGTGCGGTGAGTGCCCTGGGGGGCTTTGCTTGTTTGTCTGTGGCTTGAGTTTGCGCCTTATCCAGCGCGGCGGCGGCCAAGAACACTGAGGAATCGTATTGTTCCATCTTGCGGTTTCTTGGTCTTGTTAAGATCAACCACAATTTTGTCAATGCCCACATGCGCGCTGGGCGTCATTAGTGTAACTCCAAAGCACCATAGCTAGAGCAGCAGACTCTGAGTGATGATAGATGGTAGATTGCTGGTTCAAGACTCCGTTCATGCCAGTCCTCACGCTACTCTTTTATTGTACTATTTGCGCATACATTATGTTTATTACTTAAATGAAGAAATAGTATGCCATATTATTATTATATACATTACTATTAGTATTATATACTATATTATATTCAATGTTATATATTATTTTATATGTTTTGCCACACTCTTTGTACATTCTGCATGTATGAGTGCTTGTCTTGGTGTACCTTACTTACGGGGGCCCCCATTCTGTTATTGTTGGGGTTCCTTGGCCAAAAAAAAAAATAAGGGTTTGCAAATCCTCCCACTAACGGACTTAAGGGGCATCCCGGGTAGTTTATAGCGTAATTCCCGCTGGTCATTGCGACTACAATAAAAATCACCATATGGAGGCTCCCCAGGATACCGGGCTCCGGCTCCCTTCGGGGCAGTCCCGGCAGTGTGTGGGTTGGGGGGTATCCCTTGCGGGGGATAATGTGCTGGTTGCATACCATGTGTTCAGCAGGCCATAACACGGCAGTCGGGGGCCCAGACGTCTGGGTCAGTGCCGCCGGCCTCATCACCTACCCCACCTTGACTTATCCGTACCCCAAGTGACATGGTCATTAGCGGGGAGTCGCAATCTGATTTATGTGCTGGATTGGCCAACATCGAGAAATAGTTTTCTAGCTCTGCGGCCAGGGAGGCCCCAGCTAAGAGAAGGCATCTGTCACCGGCAGTGCCGGTTCTTGATGATCATGATTCCCTTGACTGGTCTGTTTATTCTCCGCTTGCGGAAGGGGAACTGTTTACGGAATCTGATGGCTCTGAGGATCAGCAGTTTTTGGATGCTGATGCTGGGCAGGGGCTTGGGGATGCCGTGGATACCCCCAAGATCCTGGCCCATTTATTTGAGGTGCTGGCTATTCCTCCTCCGGCGGAGTCCCCTCCGCAGAAGGGGGAATTTTTTCTTTGGGACCTCTAAGCCTCGTCTGGAGTTCCCAAATCAGATTCCTTTCTAATATTTGATTATTAAAGGAGCAGTATCACGAAATTTGCATTAAAAAAGATAAATAATTAAATAGCCACACAATAGCTTATAACATGTGTATGAATAATCTGGCGATAGAAAAAGAAAAAAAGATATGCCTCTCTTTTAAATTGTATAATTAAAATGGCTCAGTCCATTTGCTGAATAGGGGGATCTGCTGGCTTGTATTTAGTGAGCTGCTTCATTTAGCCCACTGGTCTCCTAGCAACACTTTACCTCAGAGGCTGACACTGTAACGGCTGTGTGTGTGTGAGGTGCTGCTTTTGTTATGAGACCAGGTGACTCAAATGTGTAAAATCTATACAAAATAAACTAAACTGACTGAAAATGACTGAAATTCTTCTTTGAATAACTGTGCAGGAAAATCTAAAGGTATTAAAGTAGAACAAAACCCTGAGTGGCCGACCCTGAAGTCTATAAGACCCGGCCATTGACCTTGCCCCTTGGGCATTCTAAATCAGGATGCCCACTGTGTGAAACGACCCCTGGATAACTATAGATCCCCCCATTTTTCTGGCGCACTCACGCAGATAGTCATTCAGACAGGCCGGGCGGCCAGGAAGGTTACTGCTCAGGCTCCCCATCTGCGTGCAAACAGCGCTGATTGGATGAGAGCCCGCGCATGCCCTGTGGGACAGGGAAAGGTATGTTTTCACAGGCGAACTTGGGGATTTCACATATCAGGGCATCCCAAGTCAGGATGCCCCTAGGGGCACAAAACAAAACTCCAGATAGTGAAAATCCTGGGTTGGGCTTTGCTCAAAACACACAAGGCTGAAAGAATGATCATATGGAAAAAAGAAAAATAAGAATATGAAAGAGAAAATGGTAAACTGAAAGATTCTGCAGCAGAGCCAACATGAAGGGAAAACTGTCAAAATCAGCTAAATGACTTCTAGAGCTTTTCTCTCTGTTTTAGATATATAAGTTCTGGCCAGGCAATGTTGCAATGTTGTTATCTTATGCTGCTGCCAGCACTGAACAGCTGAGACTTTGATACATTTCTCCCCCTCTCCTCAGCGTGGAACTGATACATTTGTATCTCCCTCTCCTCAGCATGGAACAGGCGAAGAGTGTCGGCTGCCGACCCTGACAAGACATAAACATGAGCTATTAGTCTCCAGCTGCTCAACACACACATCATTTTTTTTCTACATTTGTAATTCTTACTCCAACACCTACCTACATTCCAAGTACCATTTAAATATGTCACCAAGAAAAATTCGCGATACTGCTCCTTTAAGGAATGGGAAGGACCTAGCCGGCTTCCCGGTTTTCCTCAGGAATGGGATAGGAAGTATCCCTTTCCGGTGGACGCGGTGAAGCGCTGGTCGTCT
Organism: Gastrophryne carolinensis; assembly: GCA_027917425.1. Classification (NCBI taxonomy): domain Eukaryota; kingdom Metazoa; phylum Chordata; class Amphibia; order Anura; family Microhylidae; genus Gastrophryne; species Gastrophryne carolinensis. The sequence goes on along the minus strand of CM051235.1, from coordinate 336,303,287 downwards.
CCTTCCCGAGGTCGATGCGCCCGTACTGGGATTGTTCAACACATTTGCGGTGCACTCTCCAGACGCCACCACGATTAAGGATCATGAGGACCGTCGTTTTGATCAGATGGCTTGACATGCCTTTGCTGGCGTGGGTTCTGCCTTGCGGCCTGTTTGTACTTCTGTACTCACAGTTGTGGCTATCAGGTCTGTGGTTAGGGGCCTGTTGAGGGGTCCCAGCTGGACCCAGCCAGTGATGAATTTGCAGCGCTTATGCGGTGTGTATCGTTCATGACCATTTGTCTTGTCTGCCTTGGATGACACAATATGTATGTCTAGCAGAACCTTAGCGTTGCTTGTGGCTATATGACGCTCTGTCCGGTTGCGCCAGTGGGCGGCTAACATTGCGGCTAAGAAGTCACTTACAGGGCTACCCTTTCTGGGTATGCGGCTGTTTGGAGATAAAATGGATTCAGTTGCGGAAGGAGGAAGGCGTCCGCCATGCAAGAAGCGGCGTCACTCCTTTCAGGGGGCAGGCTCATCTAATCCTTCCTTTCGCGGTGCCAGAGCAGGCAGAGGTGCTGCCTTCTCTATCTTCAGGAGTGATTCCTGGAGCAGAGGCGGAGGATGGGCCCGTCCAGGGCCTGTCTGGGGTTCCAAGCCCGCTGCCGAGCCAGCTCGGCAATGAGGGGGCGCCCTCAACTTGGCGGGTGGGGGGTCGGCTGCGGCACTTTTTCCAGGTCTGGGCCTGGGAGGTCACAGACAAGTGGATCTTGGAAGTGGTCTCTTCCGGGTACAAGTTGGTGTTCGAGTACCGGCCTTCCCCAGATTCCTCAGTCCTCAGACCCCCGGGCTGCGCAGGGGCTCCTGTTTGCAGGGCAAAATCTTCTGGACATGGAGGTCATATGTCCGGTGCCTTTCTCAGGGAGAGGCCGGGGCTATTATTCCAACCTCTTTGCGGTTCCCAAACAGGATGGATCCATCAGAACCATTTTGGTTTTTGAAGCTTCTCTACAGGTTCATCAGATCCCAGAAGTTCCGCATGGAGACTCTGCGCTCAGTCATCAATTCCCTTCGTCAGGGGGATTTCGTGACATTATATACATCAAGGTTGTTTACCTTTTATGTACTAATCTACCCCGCACGCCAGAGATTTCTCAGGTTTGTGGTGGGAGATCGGCATTTTCAGTTTGTGGCCCTCCCTTTCGGGTTGACTTCGGTACCAAGGGTGTTCACCAAGGGGCTGGTGGGCATAATGGCCCTTCTCAGAGTCCAGGGCATTCACATTGTGCCGTATCTGGACGACCTACTCATTACAGCATCTTTTCTATGTCAGGTGGAGATGGACTCCATGGTGGTGACGACGCTGGAAAGGTTCAGATGGGTGATCATCCACCCCAAGTCTTCTCTCTCCCCATCAAGGGAGATCTCATTTCTGGGCATGAATCTGGATACCAGTTAGGCCAGAGTGTTCCTTCCTCACCCATGTTGCAGAGGGTTCAGAATCCGATACGTATTCTCCTAGACAATCCTCGCCTCTCTATCCGGCTAGGGATGAAACTGGTAGGATTGATGGTGGTTTCCTTCGAGACAGTCCCCTTTGCTCAGTTCCACATGAGGTTGCTCAAACTCCATCTATTACTGATCTGGGACGGATGTCCCAGTACTTGGATCAGTCCTTTCTGCTGTCTCCCAGGGTCCGGCAATCCCTTCAGTGGAGGCTGGAGCCAAGCAATCTGATGAGGGACAGATCCTTTTTGGCCCCTTGTTGGGAGATGGTTACCACGGATGCCAGCCTGTCGGGCTGGGGAGGTTTCTGGACGGATTTTCAGTTCCAGGGGCTGGGGGGTCCTCAGGAGGCTCACACCCCCATCTATGTCTTGGAGCTCAGAGCTATTCGGTTGGTTTTGTCATGCTTGACGCATCACTTACAGGGCTTACGGGTTCCGGTTTGATCAGACGATTGAACTGAGGTCGTTTACATCAATCACCAAGGAGGGACTCGCAGCAGGAGTGCCCTCAGGGAAGTTTCGCTGATTCTTGCATGGGCGGAGAGCGATGTTCCATGCATCTCAGCGGTATTCATTCCGGAAGTGGAAAACACGGAGGCGGACTCCTTGAGCAGGGGATCCTCTCGCTGAGGGGAATGCTCTTTCAACCACAAGGTATTCCGGTCCCTCTGTCGCAAGTGGGGGACTCCGGAGGTGGATTTCTTTGCCTTGCGTTGCAATCACAAGCTCACAACGTTTGGATCTCTGTCTCAGGTTCCTCTGGCCCTGGCAGTGGACGCCATGTCTCTTGCCTGGAAGAATCTGGGGTTCCTGTACCTGTTTCCTCCCTTCTCCATGGTGGGCAAGGTGGTGCGCAAGCTGGCTCAAGAGGGTGCACCAGCAATTCTGGTGACTCCAGGGTGGCCAAGATAGGTATGGTTCGTACCACAGTTTACAAACGCTGGCTTGACGCCGTGTCTGCTGAAACCTCCTCCGTCTTATTAGAAGAAGGTTTGTCTGATGTTGTGATTCAGACACTTGTCTGGGCTAGGAAGTGATCTTCCTCTAACATCTTCTACAGGACTTGGAGGTCCTATATTGATTGGTGTGAGGCTAGGGCCTTGTCTTGCAAGGTGTTTTCGATCCCTAGGATTTGGGACTTTCTTCAGCACAGTCTGGGCCTGGGGCCTGTTTGGGATTTGAATTTTGCATTTTATATGCTTACACAAAAGATTGCCTTTTTGGTGGCTATTACCTCTGTTCGCTGTGTTTCTGGGTTGGCGGCCCTGTCCATCAGGCCTCTTGCTTGAGAGACACCAGGACAAGGTGGTTTTCCGCTTTGAGCCGGATTTCCTTCCTAAAATGGTATCTGTTTTTCCATCTCATTCAGGATGTGGTTCTCTCTTCCTTGTGTCCTTAGTCTAGCAATGACGAGGAGAGGGCCCTGCACTTTTTGGATGTTTGTGTGTGAAGTACTATTTCTTGGCTACTTCTTTTTTCTGTAGGACGGACGCCTTGTTTGTGGTGTCCTCTGGGCCCAAGACAGGTTTGGCGCCGTCAAGTATACCATTATTAAATGGATATGTCTGGTCATTGTTGGGGCCTATACTGCCAAGGGGAGGGTCCCTCCTTTGAGTTTACTGCTCTTTCTACTGGTACTGTTGGGGTTTCCTGGGCTTTTTAGCACCAGGCTTCTGTTGAACAAGTTTGTACAGCTGCTACTTGGTCTTCTGTTCATACCTTTTCCAAGTTTTTATAAGGTTGATGTGCGGACTTTAGCGGATGCTGTTTTTGGCCACATAGTTCTACAAGCGGCAGGGGTTTCATTTGTGCACTTTTGCCTGTTGGGATCCCCACCCTTTTTGGACACTGCTATTGGATGTCCCAAGTGTAATGAATATTTCCGAAGCAGGGTGTGAGACATACTTAAAATAATACCATGATGATTACTCACCTGTAAAATGGATATTGTAAGTATGTCTCACACGCTGCTTCGCCCCGCCCTGAGTTGTATATTGGATCCTCTGTTTGGTGATACTGTTTTTCTCATAGATTTTATTTGCTCTTCCTGGTCCCCTTACTGCTTTCTTATACTGGGGAATGTGTGGGAGGTCCCAGGTATTTATGGGCCGGAAGGGGCTCCTTTTTTTTCTATTCATCTCTGCAGAAGTTCGCCCTCAACTGGACATAACCCAAGTGTAATGAATATTTCCAAAGCAGGGTGTGAGACATACTTGCAATACCCATTTTACAGGGGAGTAATCACAAAATGGTATTTTTGCTGGGCATGTCTGTTTTTCTGATGTTTGTGTGTGTGTGTGTGTGTATATGTATATATATATATATATATATATATATATATATATATATATATATATATATATTTTATACACTGCTGTATAGTGCCTGATTATGCTTTGTTGTGTGTTACAGATTGCATCATACATGTGCAGGTTAAGGGGTTCCTCCTGGTCCTGGGGTCCCTAGTCTTTAAATTGATCACTTCAAATCCTCCCACTGGGACTTTTAAGGGGCATCCCGGGTTGCTTTTGCTTAAATCCCCTAAGGTCTTGTGACTGACCACAAAAATCACCATATGGAGGCTCCGCAGGATACCGGGCTCGGGTTCCCTCTGGGACAATCTCGGCCATGTGTGGGTTGTGGGGCATCCCTTACGGGTGAGAATGTGCTTATTTGTATACCATGTGCACAAAAGGCCATATCACGGCAGTCGGGTGCCCAGGCTTCTGGGTCGGCGCCCCTGCTTCATCGCCTTCCCCTCCCCGCCTTATCCATACCCCAAGTGACATTGGTGTTAGCGGGGAGTCGCATTCCGATGTTTGTGCTAGGTTGGCCAGCATCGAGAAATTTATGGTTAGCGTGGTGGGCAAGAAGGCCCAGGCTAAAAAGAGACATTTGTCGTCGGTCCAGGCGACTTGGGATATTGATGATGATTCTTTTGATATGTCAGATTTTTCCCCGTTAGAGGAGGGGGAATTGTATGAGGAGTCAGAAGATGACAATGTACGGTTTGGCGAGGCTGATGTTGGGCAGGCGCTGGGGGATGCTGTTGACACGGCTACGGTTTTGTCACATCTCTTGGAGGTTTTGGATGTTGCGCCGCCTGAGGCGCCCCCTCTCAAGAAGGGGGAATTTTTGGGGGCCCACAAGCCTCGTTTGGAGTTCCCTACCCAGGGTCATTTTGATGCACTGATCCTTAGGGAGTGGGAGAAACCTAGTCGGCTTCCGGGCATTCCTCAGGGATGGGATAAGAAGTATCCTTTCCCGGTGGAAGCGGTTACGCGCTGGGCTTCTCCTCCCGAGGTCAATGCACCAGTTTTGGGGTTTACCAACTCCTCCGTGCTTCACACCCCAGACGCCACTTCCCTAAAGGATGGTGAGGATAGGCGCCTTGATCAGATGGCATGCCATGCCTTTGCCAGTGTTGGGTCGGCCTTGCGGCCTGTTTGTGCATCTGCGCTTGTGTCGGTGGGTGCTAGGTCTCTGATTAGGGACTGGTTAAATGACGCTCACCTTGATCCGGCCAGCGCGGAGTTCACTACGCTTAAAAGGTTTGAATTGTTCATGAATTTTGTCTTGGCCGCTATGGAAGACACTATTGTTGTGTAGTAGGACTTCAGCCTTATTGGTGGCCATACGCCGATCGGTATGGCTCTGTCAGTGGACGGCGGATTTTGCGGCCAAGAAATCGCTCACAGCTCTTCCCTTCTTGGGTACGCGGCTGTTTGGAGATAAGTAGGATGCTGTGGCAAAGGGAGGTAGGTTACCTCAGCGGAAAAAACAGCGCCGTCCCTTTCGGAGGGGCAGGCTCTTTCAATCCTTCCTTTCGAGGCGCCAGAGCTGGTAGAGGTTTGGTCTTCTCGGGTGTCAGAGGCTCTTCCTGGAACAGGGGAAGAGGTCGGGACTGTCCCGCTTCAGCCTGGGGTTCCAAACCCAAGCCTGTGGGTAAACCAGCTCAGCAATGAAGGGGCGCCCTCACCCGCTCGGGTGGGGGGATGGCTGCGGCTCTTCTTCCAAGTCTGGGCTCGGGAGGTCACAGACAATTGGATCTTGGAAGTGGTCTCCTCCGGGTACAAACTGGAGTTCCAGTACTGGCCTCCAAGATTTTTAAGGTCTCGGGTGCCCTTGGACCCTCAGGCGGCTCAGGGGCTCCGGTTAGCAGTAAAAAATCTTCTGGACATGGGAGTTGCATGCCCGGTGCCTCCGTCGGAGAGAGGCAGGGGTTTCTACTCCAATCTTTTCACGATTCCCAAGAAAGAAGGTTCTGTAAAACCCATTCTGGACCTCAAGGTCCTCAACAGATTCATCAGAACCAAGAAGTTCCGCATGGAGACTCTGCGCTCGGCCATCAATTCCCTTTGTCAAGGGGATTTCATGACATCCATAGACATCAAGGATGCATATTTGCATGTTCCAATTTTTCCAGCGCATCAGAGATTCCTCAGGTTCGAGGTGGACGATCTACATTTTCAGTTTGTAGCCCTTCCCTTCGGGTTCACCTCAGCACCGAGGGTCTTTACCAAGGTTCTGGCGGGCATAATGGCCCTACTCAGATCTCAGGGAATTCGCATTGTGCCGTATCTGGACGACCTATTGATTTCAGCTTCTTCCCTCCGTCAGGCGGAGCTGGACACCCACCAGGTGGTGTCGACCCTGGAGAGGTTCGGGTGGGTGATAAATCGCCCCAAGTCCTCTCTCTCGCCATCACGAGTGATTTCATTCCTGGGCATGAATCTGGATGCCATTCAGGCCAGAGTGTTTCTACCCCAGACCAAGGGGCAGGGGATTCAGGATCTGATCCGCCTTCTTCTGGTAAATCCTTGCCCTTCTATCCGACAGGGGATGAAACTGGTGGGTTTGATGGTGGCCTCCTTCGAGGCGGTCCCGTTTGCGCAGTTTCACATGAGATCTCTTCAACTTCACCTATTGACGCATTGGGACAGGGGTCCGCTGTCGTTGGATCAACCATTCAGGATGCCTCCCAGGGTTCGGCAGTCCCTTAGGTGGTGGCTGGAGTCGAGCAACCTGTTGAGAGGCAGATTCTTTCTGGTTCCTCGCTGGGAGACGGTTAACACGGATGCCAGCCTATCGGGCTGGGGAGGTTTCTGGAAAAGTCTTCAGTTCAGCGGGGTGTGGGGTCCTCAGGAGGCTCATAACCCCATCAATGTCTTAGAGCTCAGAGCCATCCGGCTTGTCCTGTCACGGCTGACGTTGCACTTGCAGGGTCTTCCGGTTCAGATTCGTTCAGACAATCGGACGGCGGTAGCCTACATCAATCACCAAGGAGGGACTCGCAGCCGGAGTGCCCTCAGGGAAGTCTCTCTGATCCTGCATTGGGCGGAGAGCAATGTCCCTTGCATTTCGTAAATCTACATTCACGGGAGTGGAAAACACGGAGGCGGACTCCCTGAGCAGGGGGTTCTCTCACCAAGGAGAGTGGACTCTCAACCCCAGGGTTTTTCGGTTTCTTAGTCGCAAGTGGAGGACTCTCTTTGCCTCACGGCACAATCACAAACTCCGGGCCTTTGTGTCTATCTCAGGATCCTCTAGCTCTGGCAGTGGATGCCTTGTCCCTTGCTTGGAAGGATCTGGGGTTTCTGTACCTGTTTCCTCCCTTCTCCATGCTGGGCAAGGTGGTTTGCAAACTGGCTCTGGAGGGGGCACCAGCAATTCTGTTGGCTCCATGGTGGCCAAGAAGGGTTTGGTACGCAGACAATGTAAGGCTGGCGGTAGATCAGTACCGGCTTCCCATGTTTCCGGATGTTATCTCAGGGTCAACTACTTTACCCCAATTTACAAACGTTGGCTTTGACGGCTTGGCTGCTGAAACCTTCATCCTGAAGGAGGAAGGTTTGTCTGAGGCTGTGGTTCAGACGTTGATTAGAGCTAGGAAGCAGTCCTCTTCTGGCATCTACTATAGGGCTTGGCAGTCCTATATTGACTGGTGTGAGGCTAGGGCCTTGCCTTGCAGGGTGTTTTCGATCCCTAGGATTTTGGAGTTTCTTCAGCACGGTCTGGATCTTGGGTTCCAGCTTAGTACCTTGAAAGGGCAGGTCTCTGCTTTGTCTGTTTTCTTCCAAAGATCTTTTGCCTTGCACCCGCTGGTTAAGACTTTTTTCCAGGGGTCACTCATGTTCGACCCCCTTGGAAGGCTATGGTTCCTGTTTGGGATTTGAATTTGGTTCTTTCTGCTCTCCAGGGTCCTCCTATTGAGCCATTACAGGATATTGCTCCTTCTGTTTTCACTCAAATGGTGGCCTTCTTGGTGGCTATTACCTCTGTTCGGCGTGTCTCTGAGTTGGCGGCTGTGTCGATTCAGGCCTCTTACTTTGAAAGACACCAGGACAAGGTGGTCTTTCGCTTTAAGCCAGATTTCCTTCCTAAGGTGGTGTCGGCTTTCCATCTCAATCAGGATATTGTTCTCCCTTCCTTGTGTCCTAAGCTTAGCAATGACAAGGAGAGGGTTTTGCACAATTTGGATGTGGTTCGCTGTGTTAAGTACTATTTGGCCGCTATTTGCATGTGTGTGTGTTTTTCACTTTATTCACTTTGTGTGTGCGTGTATGTTTACTCTCGGCCCGCGCGCACGCTCTCTGCGGCGGCAGGCCGGTTCTCTCTCAGGGTCGGCTCCGCGGCCATATTGGCCGGGGAGCGCGACCTCCTTCTTCCACAGTGAGGGGGGGCGGGGCCTGGCGCCCCTCCGCATCGGCATATCGCGCCGGTGTCGGCCCGCCCCACTCGGCGGCGTCGGCCGGCTCCAGCCCTATTGGCTGGAAGTGCGGCTTGGGGGGGGGGGGGGGGGGGGGAATTCCGCGTCGGTGGGGGGCGGGGCCATGTGCGGGCGCGCTCCGCCCCCTTCTCCCTCTCCTCGTCTGGATGCCATCTATCACGTGAGTTCCCAATACGGGCTCCTTAGTTGGTAATCCTTTTCTTATGCCCTACTTGTTGACATGTCGCCGGGCGTCATAGTTCATTTCTGGGCATGATCGTTATATAGGTGTATATATAATATATATATATATATATATATATATATATATATATATATATATATATTTGTGTGTGTGCCTATATTCCCCTTTAATTGCTCTGTATGGCTGCTTGGTGATATATTTATATGTATACGCAGTCATATACCTTTATATGAATACTTCGGCAGTGTGACTGTATATCTATGCTAGGGCATCCCTTACTATGCATCGCTTTTATGTGTCCTTTTTTTGTGTGTTACAGGTGTCCCCGTATAAGTGCATTTTAAGGGGTCTCTCCTGGTCCTGGGGTCCCTAGCTATAAACATTGTCCACCCCCAAAAAATCCTCCCACCGGGACTTTAAAGGGCATCCCGGGTTGCTTATGCGTAATTCCCTAAGGTCTCGCGACTGACCACAAAAATTCACCATATGGAGGCTCTGCAGGATACCAGGCCCGTGATCCCTTCGGGACAATCCGGGCCATGTGTGGGGTGTGGGGTATCCCTTACGGGGGAGAATGTGCTGATCTGTATACCATGCGCACAAAAGGCCATAACGCGGCAGTCTGGTACCCAGCCTTCTGGGTCGGCTCCTCCCGCCTCATCGCCTTCCCCTCCCCACCTGATCCGTACCCCAAGTGACATTGGTACTAGTGGGGAGTCGCTTTCTCATGTTTGGGCTAAGTTGGCAAGCATAGAGAAAATGATTGCTAGCACGGTGGGCAAGAAGCCCCAGGCTAAAAAGAGACAGTTGTCGTCGGCCCAGCCCTTGTGGGACACTGACGATGAATCCGCTGAATTGTCCGATTATTCCCCGCTTGAGGAGGGCGAATTGTATCTGGATTCAGAGGCTGACTATGGTAAGCCTGGGAATTCCAATGCCGGGCAGGCGCTGGGGGATGCCGTTGATACGGCCACTGTTTTGTCACATTTATTGGAGGTGTTGGATATTGATCCACCTGAGGCGCCCCCCTCTTAAGAAGGGGGAATTTTTGGGGGCCTACAAGCCCCGTCTGGAATTGCCTACCCAGGGTCACTTTGATGCGCTGATACTTAGGGAATGGGAGAGGCCCTGTCGGCTCCCTGGTGTGCCTCGGGGATGGGATAAGAAGTGTCCCTTACCGGTGGAGGCGGTCAAGCGCTGGTCTTCTCCTGCCGAGGTCGACGCGCCTGTGTTAGGGTTGACCAACTCTTCTGTACTGAACACCCCTGACGCCTCTTCCCTTAAGGATGGCGAGGACAAGCGCCTTGATCAGATGGCGTGCCACGCATTTGCCAACATGGGCTCGGCCCTGCGACCGGTTAATGCATCTGCCATGGTGTCGCTTGCTACCAGGTCTCTTATCAGGGACTGGCTGAATAACGCTCAGCTGGATCCAGATAGCGCTGAGTTCGCTGTACTTAAGAAGTGCAAATTGTTCATGGATTTTGTCATGGCTGCGATGGAAGACTCCATTGTCGTGTGTAGCAGGACGTCAGCCTTGCTGGTGGCCATGCGCAGACTGGTCTGGCTCCGTCAGTGGACAGCGGACGTTGGAGCCAAGAAGTCACTCACAGCTCTCCCCTTCTTGGGGGCGCGGCTGTTTGGAGATAAATTGGATGCTGTTGCTAAAGGCGGTAAGTTACCTCAGCGGAGGAAGCAGCGCCGTCCCTTTCGGGGGGCGGGCTCGTTCACTCCTTCCTTTCGAGAGGCCAGAGCGTCTAGCGGTTTGGCCTTCTCGGGGCTCGTCCTGGAACAGAGGCAGAGGTTGGGCACGTCCCGCGGCCGCCTGGGGTTCCAAGCCCAAGCCTGCCGTTAAACCGGCTTACGGGGGGGGGGGGGGGACGGCTGCGACTCTTCTTCCGGGTCTGGGCCCGGGAGGTCACAGACAATTGGATCTTGGAAGTGGTCTCCTCCGGGTGCAAGCTGGAGTTCGAGTACTGGCCTCCCCCAAGATTCTTAAGGTCTCGGGTGCCCTCGGACCCTCAGGCTGCGCAGGGGCTCCTGTTGGCAGTGAAAAGCCTTCTGGATATGGGGGTTATATGCCCGGTGCCTCCGTTGGAAAGAGGCAAGGGTTACTACTCCAACCTTTTCACGGTCCCCAAAAAGGAGGGTTCGGTGAGACCCATTCTAGACCTCAAGGTTCTCAACAGGTTTATCAGAGCCAAAAAGTTCCGCATGGAGACTCTGCACTCTGCTATCAATTCCCTTCGCCAAGGGGATTTTATGACATCCATAGACATCAAGGATGCGTATCTGCATGTTCCGATTTTTCAGGCACATCAGAGATTCCTCTGGTTCGCGGTGGGGGATCAACATTATCAATTCGTAGCTCTTCCCTTCGGTCTGACCTTGGCACCAAGGGTCTTCACCAAGGTTTTGGCGGGCGTAATGGCTCTGCTCAGATCTCAGGGCATTCGCATTGTGCCTTATCTGGACGATCTGTTGATTTCTGCTTCTTCCCTTCAGCAGGCAGAACTGGACACCCTCCAGGTGGTGTTGACCCTGGAGAGATTCGGGTGGGTGATCAACCGCACCAAGTCTTCTCTCTCCCCGTCTCGAGTGATTTCATTTCTGGGCATGAATCTGGATACCAGTCGGGCCAGAGTGTTTCTGCCCCAGACCAAGGTGCAGGGGATTCAGGACCTGATCCGTCTTCTTCTGGCCAGCCCTTGCCCCTCTATCCGACAGGGGATGAAACTGGTGTGCCTGATGGTATCCTCCTTCGAGGCGGTGCCGTTTGCACAATTTCACATAAGATCTCTTCAACTTCTCCTATTGACGTATTGGGACAGGAGCCCACAGTCTTTGGATCAACCTTTCAGGATGACTCCCAGGGTTCGGCAGTCACTTCGGTGGTGGCTGGACTCGAGCAATCTGGCGAAGGGCAGATCCTTTCTGGTCCCTTGTTGGGAGACGGTTACCACGGATGCCAGCCTGTCGGGCTGGGGAGGTTATTGGAAGTGTCATCAGTTCAGCGGGGTGTGGGGTCCCCAGGAGGCTCACACCCCCATCAATGTATTGGAGCTCCGAGCCATTCGTCTGGTTCTGGCTCGGTTACGGGGTCTTCCGGTTCAGGTGAGTTCGGACAACCGAACGGCAGTGGCCTACATAAATCACCAAGGAGGGACTCGCAGCAGGAGTGCCCTCAGGGAAGTCTCTCTGATCCTGCGATGGGCGGAGAGCAATGTTCCTTGCCTTTCGGCAGTTTACATTCCGGGGGTGGAGAATATGGAGGCAGATTCCCTGAGCAGGGGGTCCTCTCGCCACGGAGAGTGGTCTCTCAAACCCGAGGTCTTTCTGGATCTTTGCTGCAAGTGGGGGACTCCGGAGGTGGATCTCTTTGCCTCGAGGTACAATCACAAACTTCCGGCCTTTGTGTCTCTTTCTCAGGATCCCCTGGCCTTGGCAGTGGATGCCTTGTCTCTGGCGTGGAAGGATCTGGGTTTTCTGTACCTGTTTCCACCTGTCTCCATGCTGGGCAGGGTGGTTAACAAACTGGTTCTAGAAGGGGCACCAGCGATTCTGGTGGCTCCAAGGTGGCCAAGAAGGGTTTGGTATGCAGACGTAGTAGGGATGGCCGTAGACCAGTGCCGGCTTCCTCTGATACCGGACCTGCTATCCCAGGGTCATCTACTTTACCCCAATTTACAAACGCTGGCTTTGACGGCTTGGCTGCTGAAACCTTCATCTTGAAAGAGGAAGGTTTGTCTGAGGCGGTCGTTCAGACCCTGATTAGGGCTAGGAAGGGGTCCTCTTCTGGCATTTACTATAGGACTTGGAGGTCCTATATTGATTGGTGTGAGGCTAGGGCCTTGCCTTGCAGGGTTTTTTCTGTACCCAGGGTTTTGGAGTTTCTTCAGCACGGTCTGGACCTGGGGTTCCAGCTTAGTACTTTGAAAGGACAGGTTTCTGCTCTGTCGGTTTTCTTCCAGAGGTCTTTTGCTTTACACCCGCTGGTTAAGACTTTTTTTCCAAGGGGTGGCGCATGTGCGGCCCCCTCGAAAAGCTGTAGTTCCTGTTTGGGACTTGAATTTGGTTCTTTCGGCCCTGAAGGGTCCGCCTTTTGAGCCGCTACATGATATTGCTCTTTCGGTTCGCACTCAGAAGGTTGCCTTCTTGGTGGCGATTACCTCGGTTCGGCGTGTCTCTGAGTTGGCGGCTCTGTCGATTCAGGCCCCTTACTTTGAGAGACACAGGATAAGGTGGTTTTTCATTTTAAACCGGATTTCCTTCCTAAGGCGGTGTCTGCTTTCACCTCAATCAGGATATTGTTCTCCCTTCCTTGTGTCCTAAGCCTAACAATGACAAGGAGAGGGTTCTGCACAATTTGGATGTTGTTCTCTGTGTGAAGTACTATTTGGTGACTACTTCTTCCTTCCGCAAGATGGGCGCCCTTTTCGTGGTGCCCTGCGGGCCCAGGAAAGGTTTGGCACCTGCTAAGTCTACGATTAGCAAATGAATTCGTCAGGCCATTGTTGGGGCCTATTCTGCTAAGGGGAGGACTCCCCCTTTTAGGGTCACTGCGCACTCTACTCGTGCTGTGGGTGCATCCTGGGCTTTTCAGCACCAGCCTTCTGTTAAACAAGTTTGTAAGGCTGCTACTTGGTCTTCTGTTCATACTTTTTCCAAGTTTTACAAGGTTGATGTGCGGGCTTCAGCGGATGCTGTTTTTGGCCGCAAGGTTCTGCAAGCTGCAGTGGTTTGAGTTGGTGCATTCTTTACTGTTTATGCTTCCCACCCTTGACGGACACTGCTATTGGATGTCCCAACTGTCAAGACTTATTGAAGCGGAGTGTATGTCACACTTGGAATAATACCGTTTTGTGAGTACTCACCTTTAAAACGGATATTATAAGTGTGACATACACTCTGCTTCACCCACCCTGTTTGGTATTCTGGATCCTTTATATGGTGAACAATTGTTTCTTGGTTGTTAGTATTTTTATTTTTGGTTCTCCCTGGTCCCCTTACTGCTATTTTACACTGGGGAATTGGTGGGAGGTCCCAGGTATTTATGGACTGGGAGGAGCTCCTTTTTTTGCATTCATCTCTGCAGAAGTTCGCCCTCTACTGGAGAATAACCCAAATGTCATGAAGAATTGAAGCGGAGTGTATGTCACAGTTATAATATCCGTTTTAAAGGTGAGTACTCACAAACCGGTATTTTATGAAAGCGAATCTGGTGAGCGACTCTTAACAGCACCATGTAGCATCTGATTCATCATTACAGGTGGCTCAGCGTATAGCGCCGGCGCTCTAGCTTCCAGAGCACCAGGTATTACCTGTCGCTCTCCCATACATTTCTATGGCCATTCCTCTTCTTCTGTTTAAACAGGGTCTTTTTTTCTCAAATAATTGTGTCACCTCTTCTGGCCTAAAAGAAAAGTCATTTTTGAAAACTTTTTAGATTTTTTGTTTTTTTATCCATAATTGCATTTACAGGTCTGGCACTAAAGTGTTAATATCACCATGTTAAAACATTGTAATTCCATGTGTTTTCGCTTTGTTACAGGTGGATATGTGTTCAAAAATAGACTTTAATCGCACAGCGTTTGCCGCTCTATGCTATAGCGACCAGATTTAGAGCGCCGACGCTGTGTGTGTGTGTAGTTTTTTTAAGTATGGTGTGGAGTGCTGAGAGTCGGTTGCACTGAGCTGCAGCTACCTGTCGCTAGCTGCAGCGCTGTACTGGTGTTAAAACGCCCAACATACATCACATTCATCAATGCCGGCCAGGTTACTAGAGCGACCGAAAAGCTCTGTTACAGTGCCCGATACCCGCACATAAGCATCGACTAGTGGTCGCTCTAAGCACCGCTATACAGGCGCTCATCTGTTGATACCTGGCGTTAGTAATGAATAAGCCTCTATGTCTATATTCAGCCTTTGCTCAGCCCAAAAAGTATGGGTGTTCAATAACTAAAATTGCAGTGGTCATTTCTCAGAATTGTGATAGTTCCAATTCAAGCATCCTACTTAAAAGATCCAAACTCTGGAATTATACTCACCTATCTCATACCATGTAGTTGAAGTACAGATCTAAAAGCCATTAGCAGGTGCATTTCACCACTGAAGATCTGTGCTCTGCTAATGAGCCAGAAACTTTTTCCAGTGGAAATGTAGGAGGAAAGGCTTATCAGCAGCGAGCATGTAGCGTGGAAGTGTCAGAAAAAAAACCTGGCGATTGTTCCACCACCTGAAATTCAGTGATGCAAAATGAGCATAAACAGCAGTGAACTGATTCCCTAGAGACCACTATTAACTTAAAAATGCTGGACTACATTAGGTAAATGTAGCTTTGTGTTTTACTTTTAACATCACTTTATAAATGATATTTAATTTAAAGTTGATCTAAATTAAATATGTACATTAAATAAAGCAAGTGCTGTTTTCAGAACTTAATTCAGATTATTCTCCCATCAGGATTATGGTATTTATATCCATTTGGACTCCGTGGCTTGTTATCCATGCCAATAGCTGCATTTTCTGGTTCACAGAAAACTGTTAAAGATGATGCTTTAATGGGTGATCGGCCAAGACCACAAACACCACCTTTAAAGTTCCAGGTTTGTTTCAGAAAAATCAAAGTTAATGGCAAAAATTAGAATTCGCTAAAGCATCAGCCAATACACATTCTATATATGCTTACTGTTTTTGTTTTTCTTTAAAGAAGAACTTTGGTGGCCCAGGAGTCTAAGACTCCTGGGCGTCCATGTTCCTGTCCTTGAGGCTTCCTGAATTGGGATGCCTCACAGTGTGAAACCCCCCAGGTGCTCAGATCCACTCACCTTTTCCCGAGTCCTCGTCTCGTCTCTGCACTGCAGCTGCATCCCCGCACACCTCTAGCCGTGCGCTAGGGATGCTCAGCCAATCAGCTCAGCCTGAGCGGGATGCTCAGCCAATCGGCATGTTCGCTTTCAGCTTGAGCCTGCGCCCTGGGAGTGACTGCAAGGTGAGTTGATCAGGCGACCTGGGGGATACAGACAGCGGGGCATCCCAATTCAGGATGCTGCTGCACGGAGAAACCACAAACTGGGAAAGTGAAATTCCTGTGTGTTGTTCCTCTTTAACTTTGTATGGTGTCCAGTTGTTCAGAAACTGTACATTATTATAGATGGTATAAAAAGTAGGTGGCCATTCGTTTTGCGCATTTACCAATCTCCCAGATACCTACTATTGCCAACTGCCTAAATGAGAAGTCACACTTTAAGGTGTGCTACATGGGCAGATTTACTAGTATGACTGTGCTAATAAAATCTATTATTAATTACATTCTTAATTCATGACTTGCAGATTCATCTGTTGATGGCTCTCAAAGTCATTTATTTAAGCAGATCTCCAGCCAAAATGACTGAAGGTCCGCTAACCCCTGCAGCCTAGGGGCATCCCAATTTTGGAACTGGAAATCACATTCTCTCACTGTATGGCAACCACATGACTGCCAGCAGCCAATTAGGTGCATGTACTTCTGCACAGTGCTGCACAAGCATCCCTGTGAGCCAGATTGATCTGTGAGAGCACTCAGAGGGGGTAAGTACCACTGAAGCTCCTCCAACTTTGGCTGACCTGTGGAAACTGCCCTGAACCAATCATAACATAAGCCTTTGGAGAAAGGCCGTTTTCAGGCTACTCGTTTTCAGGCTACTCGTTTCAATCTGCCAAGGTGGTAAGTTACATTCATTAGCTACATTTCCCACTCCCATTAGAATTCTAAATATTGCTTCTGTAGCAATCCGAAAGTCTGAAGCCAGTTAGACACATTTAGCTAATTGAGAGATAGAAAGAATTGATTCCCTGAATTTGTAAGACTTTCTCAGTCCAAATCTATTTATCCTTAGAGCTATGTACATTTGGATGTGTTTTTTTTGCTTTTGTCAAAACACATAAAATAACAATTTTAAAATCTTTTTTGCTTCCCTTTTAAAGACTGATTTAGTTTCCCGCATTGAATCACTGGAAAAAAGGTTTCAGAGCCTAGAGGATGGGCAACAAATGTTAAGAAGTATGGATTCAGCTTCTAATGTAGGTACAGGAATAAGTCGGGAAGAAGCTGTCAAGATCTTCAGAGACATGTCAAGCTCCAAAGAATCGGCTTTAAAAGAGCAGATTCTGCAAGAAGGCACAGCCAGGACTAAGGTATATCAAAATGACTTCTTTTACTGAATCACATATATACCGTATTTTTTCCACCCTATAAGACGCACCCTGGATTTCGAAGAGAAAAATTAGAAAAAAATATTCTGAACCAAATGATGTGCTAAAATATCCCCTACCAATAACCCTATTATAGACAGTGTGCAGAATTCCCCCCGATGACACCATTACAGACCCCACATTACAGGCAGTAAGCAGTATTCCACATTAAAGGCAGGAAGGGGCATCCCACATTACAGGCAGTGAGCAATATCCCACATTACAGGCAGTGTGCAGGCATCCCCAATACAGGCAGTGTGCAGGCATCCCCAATACAGGCAGTGTACAGGCACCCCCAATGGGCTGGCAGGCATCCCCAATGTGCTGGCAATCATCCCTTGGCATCCCCAATGTGCTGGCAGGCATCCCGAATGTGCTGGCAATCATCCCCTGGCATCCCCAATGTGCTGGCAGGCATCCCGAATGTGCTGGCAGGCATCCCCAATGTGTAGGCATCCCCAAACTTACCTTGTACTCCCCAGCGTTCCTGCCGTTCCCCGCCACAGGTTCCGAGCGGGCCGATTCCCGCCGGGGGGGGGGCGTGGCCTGTGACTCCTGCCAGCGTCCAATGATGCTAGCAGGAGTCACAGGCCATGCCAACCCCCGACCGGAACGGGCCCACTGTGAACTTGCGGCTGACTGCCGCTTCCTGCCGCCGCTCCCTACCGCCTCTGTGAGTGTAAGAGGCGGTGGGGAGCGGCCGTCAGCCGCAAATTCATAGTGAGCAGATATCGGCCCAGGGTGGGTGTGGCCTGTGTCTCCTACCAGCGTGACGCTGGTAGGAGACACAGGCCACGCCCACCCTGGCCCGATATTGGCTCACTGTGCTCGCTATGAACTTGCGGCTGACTGCGGCTCCCCGCCGCCGCTCCCCACCACCTCTTTCACTGTCAGAGGTGGTGGGTAGCTGCGACGGAAGCGGCAGTGAGCCGCAAGTTCACAGCGAGCCGGTTCCAGCTTCTGGGTGGGCGTTACGCCTGTCAGCGTCACAGGCCACGCCCTACCCAGGGGCCGGAACCAGATGAAGGAGGAGGCAGACGGGCAGCGGAGACTACCAAGGCTGCGGGGGATCGACGGAATGTGTTTTTTTTTTTTTTTTTTACGTTCGCCCGTTAAGACGCATAGACATTTTTCCCCCACTTTTGGGGAAAAATAAGTGCGTCTTATAGGGCAAAAAATATGGTACTTTATTCATCTAACTGGGTATGTTGGCTTCTAATGTTTCAGAGTGAAATAAGGGACTTAAAACAAGAGCAGCAGGGCAATATCCAGGATATTCTTCAGAAAATGCACCAAATGTCCAAGGTAAGGGAAACCGGAATGGAAATTATTGAGAGAAATTTGAGAAGATTAGAATATAAAATACACAAGCAGTGTTGGACAAAGCTATGGAAATAATTCACTTTAATAAGTATAGTGCTTGGCAAGATGGCGCCTGCAATGGCAACTTCTGCGAGAGGCTCCATACACCGAGCCTGTTACACAATGTTTAGTACCTTACCTAAATAGAATGCCAATAAAAATGTTCTACTGTATAAATCAGAGGTGTTACCCCCTCCCTTACGTTGATACTACATTTAAAAGTAGAACAAAGAGTATAAACTGACTATATAAATAGACTTGACTTCCTCTATTCTTTCTCTAATGCTAGCAACCCCAGACCAACACTGGAGATACTAATAATCCGAGATTTGTTCCACTTTAAAGTCATTGTCCAGACACACTCAAAAGTATTCCCATTTGTGTGGAGCTACACAGGGAAATGTTCTAATTGTTTTTCTTTTTTTTTAATGAAGTTATATTGCCCGTGTAATTCAAAAATAAAACTCCATCTTATGTTGTGATGCATTCACACTGTGCATTGCAATGGATTGGGCTGAACTTGACTGTGGAGAGCTGCTTAATAACCTATCACTAAGAATAAGGGGTGTCAACACGAGCCACAGGCTTGCATTTGTGGTCTGGTCCAAGTAGAAGGTGCTGAATGCAGCAAGAGAAACAGGAAATTCCCATTCTTATCCATGAGCAACAATGCCCAATCATACCCAAGCCAAACAGGTTGTTAATGCAAGGCTTTGTTTTCATTTCACACATTTCCACTGTAGCCCCTACATATGTATGTATCTAAAGCTTTAAAGCAGGGGTGTTAAACCTTCAGACGAGCAACAGGATACTCACAGTCTCCACAAACTTCACTTGTATGTCCTTTCACTACTCCCCCTACATTCATATGTAACAATCCCCATCCAAGTTTTCCCCCAGGAGTGGTGTGGTACAGTCAATGTCACCAAGCCACTGCTGTCACCTCTATATGGAAATGTGCCCCTCCTATATCACTTCCCGTGCAATCACACATCCTTAATGTACCCCTATATAACTACCTTTACATGGCAGTACAGCAGGTCAGGGACCACATCAGATGGCTATGAGGGCCACAGGTTGAGTACGTGTGCTTTAGAGATAGCATTAGGTATATGCATATGTACTTGTTGCTGACACTATGGGGTAGCTTCTGTTAGACATAATGCATCCCCATCTTTACAGAATGAAAAAATACATTAAAGAGAAATGTAGGCATTTTTAAAACTCTGTATGTATATGTGTATATATATTTATATATATATATATATATATATATATATATTGCTACTACTACCACCTGCAACCTGTTGCTTTTGGCAACTATACACCAAGATCTACAAGAAGAGAGAAGTGAGTCATGTACACAGAACATTGTTCTGTGTGCGCAGGGCTTCCTTCTCTCTTCTTGGTGTACAGTTGCCAATAGCAAATGGTTGCAGATAGTGAAAACTGCTTCCATAAAACACACATATGCCAATATTAGAAAAAAATAAATAAAAATTATAGATGGCATCATTCGCACACGGTATACAGAATCATAGAAGAAACATTAAAGGTTGATGGCAGAAGGAGACTATATGGTCCATCTAGTCTGCCCTTATGTGTATAATATATGTTCACTTAGGATAGATGTATTCTTATCCCAGGCATGTTTAAATTCACTTACTGTGGATTTTTCAACTGCCACTGCTAGAAGTTTGCTGCAAGCATCTACTACTCTTTCTGTAAAATAATATTTTATAATATACACGTTATAATCTACACTTTCAAAAATGCCAACAAAAGGGGACTATCTCCTCAACAGTATATTGCACGGCCAATTGTTGGCGTTGTATTAAGCATGGCTATTGTGAAGGTATACTGTATAATATATGTGTTCTGCTATTTATTTGCACAGGATGTAGAAGACCAGATTGTGCATCTCCGAGCAGAGCTAAAAAGGTTTGTAAGGAACTTAATATACGTATGACTGGCCATTCCATTATTATTGCAGATAGGAAATGTATTGATAAAATATATCATACTGATTCTGTCCAAATGTATATGAACTGGATTGACTGCTTATTGGTAACCTTTTGAGAACAGTATTTGAAGGAGACTACGATACAGTTGAAACCATATTTGGTAGATGGTTTACACCTTCTTGCATTGCTAAATGTCATGTTTGTTTGAACTCTTTTGTAACTTTCTATGTAGTTACTAATAATCGTTAGTTACTAAAAGTTACTAATAGTCTACTCTCAGTTTTCAAAGGAACTCAAATAAGTCATACAGTATGTATGTTTTTGTGTGCCTTCGTATAACATATGTGCTTTATCTATAAAGCCCACCTCAGGACAATCTAAGGCAGAACCTTCTGCAAGATATAGGAAGACTGGAAGCAAAACTTCTAGATCTCCAGAAAGAGTTGGAAGCGGTAAAAAAGACCCAAGCTAATGTATACCAGCAGATGGGGGCTATACCTGGCCAAATCCAAGGAGTTAGGGATGAGGTTAGTATACATCAATTTGTTGTTCATCTTGCTTCCTGTCATGTGACCTTTCTTTGCAAATTAAAAATCACTAAATCAAGCACAAACAGAGAATGGATCCCACTACAAATGAGCGCTGAACAATATTGCATTTGTGGTTTGAGCGTTGTTTCGTTTTGGCTAAAATAACATTACTGATTTGTCACATGACGGCTTTATAATATAAATATATTTTAGATTTCCTATTGTGTTAGTCAGTAGCAGACTGCTATTGTCATCTAGTTTCTAAAGTTCATGAGACAAATAGTATTCCAAGTATGTCACACACCCCGCTTCCAATATTCATGACATATGGGTTATGGTCCAGTAGAGGGCGAACTTCTGCAGAGATGACAGCAAAAAAGAAGCCCCTCCAGGTCCATAAATACCTGGGACCTCCCACTCATTCCCAGTTCCTTCTCTGCAGGACAGCGAGCAAGTCAGAAGATGTCTGCTTCTCTTCCTTGCAGGTAAGCCGGGTTACACCCGGCCATATTCTAAGTATGTCACACACCCCGCTTCAGAATAGTCATTACACTTGGGTTATACCGACCTGTAGAGGGCGATCTTGCAGAGATGTCATGAAAAAAAGGAAGCCCCTCCCGGTCCATAAATACCTGAGACCACTCATTACCCAGTCTTTCATCTCTGCAGTCGGCGAGCAAGTCAGAAGATGGATGTCTCCTCCTTGCAGGTAGCCGGGGTAACCCCTGGCCCTCTTGTTGGTCTATTTCTGCCTGGACCCACTTTAATTAAAATTCCCCTTGCCTCCCAGCTTAGGCTGCTGGTCCGGGCAAGGGTAGACGGCACCTTACGGTGTTTAGGAGCTATGCTCCACCGTGAGACCCCATACTAAGGGGTAGGCGGTTGCCCGGGTTGGTGATCCCGAAGTGGGATGCCCTGTCCCTTGCCCTTCCACCTTTGGTGTGAGTTCCCCTCTCCCGGTCACCCATTGCTCCCTAAACGAGGGGGGGGGCCTTTTCCCTTGAGGATTGATTGTTTTTATTGAAACTGTGTTTTATTAGTGTGTGTGTCTTTACGTTACACCTTGGCCGGCGCCGGCTGTTGCTGCGGCGCTGGCCATGGACAAGCGGTTATTCTAAGTATGCCACACACCCCGCTTCAGAATAGTCATTACACTTGGGTTATACCGACCTGTAGAGGGCGATCTTGCAGAGATGTCATGAAAAAAAGGGAGCCCCTCCCGGTCCATAAATACCTGGGACCTCCCACTCATTCCCCAGTCTTTCATCTCTGCAGACGGCGAGCAAGTCAGAAGATGGATGTCTCCTCCTTGCAGGTAGCCGGGGTAACTCCCGGCCCCCCTCTTTTGGTCTATTCTAAGCATACGTCTTGCTCCATCTAAAATACTTACACATGGGTAATCCTCCGCCTGAGGGCGCTGTTCACTGCAGACATGCAAAAACAGGCTCCTCCCGGCCCTACATATACCGAGGGACCTCCCACAAATCCCCAGATTTCTCTGCAGTGCTCACTGCGAAGACATGAAGTATCACGCTCTCGCAGGCGAGCGGGGCTTACAGCCCGAGGCCCTGTGGGACTATTTCCCCCGTTCTCCTTGTGAAGAATATGCCTCCCAGCCTGGGCTGCGTTGGTCGGGTGAAGGTAGGCAGCACCGTGTGTGCTTACGGAGCTAAGCTCCACCGCAATCCCCCACCATAGGGTAGGCGGTCAAGGCTAATGGGCTAATGGTGAGCCTTCAGAGGATGCCCCTCCTGCATCAGTTCCCCACGCCTCGTATAGCGGTGAACCCCATGTATTGGGTCACCTTCCTCCCTAGTTCCCCCTTTATTGGGGGGAAAAAGAGGGGGGGGGGGTTGTGTGTACGATGGCCTAACCTTGCCCTATTACACTAGTGTGTTTATAGCCCTTAACGGTTTATCGGGTGTCAGAGCCGCACTTTACATTGGTTGTATTGTCAGCTACAACGCCTTTACTGTATTTCACTTGGCGTGTTCGCGGACGCTACAGCGTTTATTTTTTCTATTCCATCCTGTCATATTTGTTCTGAGGTAATTCACTCGGTTTGGTTTTCAGACGTTGCCAACTACTGTTTCTGATTGGCTATTGACTTCGAGCTTCGCGCTCTCTGGGGGGCGGGGGGGATGGGCGGGCGTGGTCTGGTTTGGCCTTCAGCTCTGGCCCGCCCTTCGAGGTTCGCTTGGCGCCATTTCCTTCTCACGCGCGCGTGGTGAAGACTGTCCTCCCCTCGCTGTTCTGTAAGTGCCCTCATGGGCGACCCTTTCTTCAGCTTTTGCTCCTTCTCGCTTGACTCTGACATCCTTGTTCCCCTTGTGTCTTTCAGACCGTGTTCTTCGGTGGCTTCTCCCGGCCCGGGGTAGCGCCCTGTCCTGTCTTTCAAATACTACTCCCACTTCCCCGCGGGTCATTGGGGCATCCAGGGTTGCTTTCTAGCATCAATCCCTACTGGCTTATTGTACCTAATAATCACCATATGGAGGCATCTCAGGATATTGTGAACGGGGTTCCTTCGGGACAAGCCCGTCTGTGTGTAGCTTGTGGGGTCTTGCCTAGCAGCGGTGACAATGCACAGGTCTGCGTTCCTTGTGCACAGCAGGAGCTTGCCGGTCTTCCCGCCTCTTCTGAGGCTGGGCCTGCTCCTCGCATCACTTCACCTACTCCCCCAAGTCTGAGCCTAACCCCCAATACCAGCGGGGATTCTCATACTGATTTGGCCACTAGACTGGCTAGTGTTGAAAACTTGATAGCTGGCTCCTTAGCGCGTAAGGCCACTGCCAAGAGGCGGCATTTGAATCCTGAGTCGACTATATTTCCTATAGAGTCTGATGATTTACTGCTTTCTTATGCACATCCCCCCTCAGACGAAGGGGAGCTGTTCCCTGACTCAGGGTCATACGACGACGAGTCCAGGGGACAGGAGGAGTCTGGTTCCGAACATTGGTCCTCGGATGACATTGATAGACTGTTGGCCCAGATCTTTGATGTATTGTCCCTCTCTCCCCCTGCCGCGGCTCCCCGGCAAAGGGGTGATCTGTTTCACACCGCTAGGACGCGGTTGGAATTTCCTGAACAAACCCATTTTAATAGCCTTGTGCTGAAAGAATGGGAACACCCCAGCAAACTTCATGGGGTTCCTAAAAGTGTGGATAAGAAATATCCATTCCCTGCTGACCTGGTCAAGTGCTGGACATCGCCACCCGAGGTCGATGCCCCAATTTTAAGTCTGTCCAACACCTCTATTATGCACTCCCCCGACACTACTACGCTGCGGGATTCTGAGGACCGGCGTGTTGACCAACTGGCATGCCATGCCTTTGCATTTGAGGGAGCGTCGATCCGCCCGGTTTACGCCTTAGCCATTGGATCTAGGGGTCATTTGCAAGGTCCCCTTAAAAGACAGGGGCATGGGGTTCTATTCCAACCTTTTCACAGTGCCTAAGAAGGACGGGTCAGTCAGGCCCATTCTGGACTTAAAAATCCTCAACAAATTTGTCAGAAACAATGTATGGAAACCTTGCGCTCAGCCATCGCTTCGCTGCGCCCGGGGGACTTTATGACGTCCGTGGACATCAAGGATGCTTACCTTCATGTTCCGGTGTTTCCAGGACACCAAAGGTTTCTCAGATTTGCGCTGCTGGATCAGCATTACCAATTCGTGGCCTTGCCATTCGGCCTCACGTCGGCTCCCAGGGTATTCACCAAGGTGCTGGCAGGGGTGATGTCCCTGTTAAGGCTAAGGGGCATACGTGTGTTGCCCTACCTGGACGATATACTCATCACCTCTTGGTCTCTCCGGCAGGCAGAGCTGGACACTCGGTTGGTAGTGTCCACCCTGGAGTCCTTCGGCTGGGTGATCAATTATCCCAAGTCCTCTCTGTCCCCCTCCTCGGTGGCCCCGTTCCTGGGGATGATTCTGGATACAGTTCAGTCAAGGATATTCCTTCCTCAGCAGAAGGCGGAAGCTCTGACAACGCAGGTGAGCTGCCTGCTTTCGAGCCCTCATCCCTCCATCCGGCAGGGAATGCAGTTGGTGGGCTTGATGGTGGCAAGCTTCGAGGCGGTGCCCTTTGCCCAGTTCCATCTGAGAACTCTGCAGCTTCACCTTCTGTCAGTTTGGAACAAGAACCCAGCGTCCTTGGACGAGACCTGGGTGCTCCCCTCCTCGGTCAGACAATCCCTTGCGTGGTGGCTGGACCACAGGAATTTGACAAGGGGGAGATCCTTCCTGGCCCCCTCCTGGGAGACAGTCACAACGGATGCCGATCTGTCGGGTTGGGGGGTTCTGGAAGTCCCTGCGCTTCCAGGGGAGGTGGGGCCCTCAGGAGGCCCATCTACCCATCAATATCTTGGAACTCAGGGCGGTCAGATTGGTGCTGGAACAATTGACCCATCACCTGAGGGGTCTGGCGGTTCAGGTACGCTCAGACAACAGAACGGGGGTTGCCTACATCAACCATCAGGGAGGGACCCGGAGCAGGGGGGCTCTCCAGGAAGTATCTCGGATTCTAACATGGGCGGAGGCCAATGTCCAATGCATCTCCGCTGTCTACATTCCGGGGGCAGAGAACCTGCTAGCAGATGCTCTGAGCAGGGGGTCGTCCCGTCAGGGGGATTGGTCCCTCTACAGCAGGGTATTTCAGTCCCTGTGTCACCGTTGGGGGGTGCCAGATGTGGATCTGTTTGCGTCCCGTCACAATCACAAGCTCCCGAGCTTTGTATCCCTGTCTCAGGATCCTCTGGCTCTGGCCACGGATGCCCTGTCGATGTCTTGGAGGGTGTTTCGGCTCCTGTATTTGTTTCCGCCAATTCCCCTTCTGGACAGAGTTCTGCGCAAGATTGCTCTAGAAGGGGTACCCGCGATTCTGGTGTTCCCAAGGTGGCCAAGAAGAGTGTGGTTCGGGGACGTGGTTCAAATGGCAGTAGATCAGTACGATCTGCCAAGGTTGCCAGAACTTCTAACTCAGGGGTCTCTACGCCATCCCAATTTACTAACTCTGGCTTTGACGGCTTGGCTGTTGAAACCTCCATCTTGATGGAGAAGGGTTTCTCTGCATCTGTAGTGGCTACTATGGTGCAAGCCAGGAAGAAGACTTCTTCTGCTATCTATTATAGAGTATGGCGTTCTTACATTGACTGGTGTGAGTCCAGGTCTCTTCCCTGCCGGGAATTCTTAGTCTCTAGGGTGCTGGAGTTTTTACAACATGGTCTAGACTTAGGTCTCAAGCTTAGTACTCTGAAGGGTCAGGTTTCGGCCCTGTCTATCTTCTTTCAGAAGACCTTTGCCCAGTATCCCCTGATCAAGAGCTTCTTTCATGGGGTCACTCATGTGCGTCCCCCTCGAAAACCTATGGTACCTGTTTGGGATTTAAATTTGGTTTTATCGGCTCTGCAGGGTGCTCCCTTTGAGCCTATTCAGGAGGCTGCTCTCGCTGTTCTCACGCTCAAGGTCGTTTTTCTGGTAGCTATCACTTCTGTTAGGCGTGTGTCTGAGTTGGCTGCCTTATCTATCTTACTATGAGAAACACCAGGATAAGGTGGTGTTCCGCTTCAAGCTAGACTTTCTGCCTAAAGTGGTGTCTGCATTTCATTTGAATCAAGATATTGTACTTCCTTCTTTGTGCCCTAACCCTAGTAACCCCAAGGAAAGGGTTTTGCATTCCTTGGACGTGGTTAGGTGCGTCAAGTATTACCTAGTTATCACTAAGGCTTTCAGGAAGACTGATGCTCTCTTCGTTGTGCCTCACGGGCCTAGGAAGGGTTTGGCTCCTGCCAAGTCTACCATCAGTAAATGGATTCGTCAGGCTGTGGTTCAGGCCTATTCTACCAAGGGGAAGACTCCCCTCTTCTGTCTTACTGCCCATTCTACTCGGGCTGTTGGGGCTTCTTGGGCTTTCCAGCACCAGGCCTCTGTTGAACAAGTTTGCAAGGCCGCTACTTGGTCTTCTGTTCATACCTTTACTAAGTTTTACAAGGTTGATGCTATGGCCTCAGCTGATGCTGTGTTTGGCCGCAAGGTTTTGCAGGCGGCAGTGGTATAAACTGCTTGCTGTTGCCTTTTCTGTTGGGGATCCCACCCTACCTTACGGACACTGCTATTGGATGTCCCATGTGTAAGTATTTTAGATGGAGCAGGACGTGCTGTATGCTTAGAATAATACAATTCTGTGAAATACTCACCTGTAGAATTGGTATTATACGCATACAGCACGTCCTGCTCCAACCCACCCTGGTTTTCACTTTGTTCTGGATCCCCTGTATGGTGATTGTTATCATTGTTATTATTGGCAGTTTCTGGGTGGTTGGTTTCTCCCGGCTTCTCCTTCTCACTGCTTTTCAATGCTGGGGATTTGTGGGAGGTCCTTCGGTATATGTAGGGCTGGGAGGAGCCTGCTTTTGCATGTCTGCAGTGAACAGCGCCCTCAGGCGGAGGATTACCCATGTGTAAGTATTTTAGATGGAGCGGGACGTGCTGTATGCAAATAATACCAATTCTACAGGTCAGTATTTCACAGAATTGTATTATTTCTGCCTGGACCTACTGTTATCCCCCTTCTTTAATATAGAACCTTCCAGCCTAGGCTGCGGGTCCGGGCAAGGGTAGACGGGACCTTACGGTGCTTTAGGAGCTATGCTCCACCGTGAGACCCCATACTAAGGGGTAGGCGGTATTCCGGGTTGGTGATCCCGGTTGGGATGCCCTGTCCTTGCCCTTACACCTTAGTGGTGTTATTTCCCCCTTCCCCGGTCACCCATTGTTCCCTATAGCTAGGGGGGGGGGGCGCTTATTCCCGCCCCCTCCCTCCCCCCCGTGCTGCTGGTGCCGCTGCTGAGCCCGGCCACTGGCCACCGCGCCGGCCCGCCCTTCTTCATCCTTGCTGCCTTCCCTTCGCCTCGTGCAGGACGCCATTACTGTAAGCGTCCAGTGGGCTCCATTCTTATTCTTAGTATACAGTACGTCCTGCTCCAGATAGATTACTTACACTTGGGTTATCCTCCGCCAGATGGCGCTGCACTGCAGAGACATGTAAAACAGGCTCCTCCCGGCCCCTCAAATACCCGAGGACCTCCCACAAATCCCCAGATTTCTCTGCAGTGCTTACTGCGAAGACATGAAATAATCACTCTGTCGCAGGTGAGCGGGGCTATTAGCCTGCGGCCCTGTTGGACTATTCCCACCCGTCCTTCGTGTGATGTGCCTCCTAGCCTGGGCTGCGCTGGTCGGGTGAAGGTAGGCGGCACCATGTGTGGTTATGGAGCGACGCTCCACCGCAGTCCCCCACCAAAGGGTAGGCGGTATAGGCTGATGGTGAGCCTGCATTATTGTCCCATGCCCGGTAGCGGTGGGCCTTGTACAAAGGGCCGCCATCCTCCCTCATTCTCCCCGTAGCCTCCCTCCTTCTCCCCGTAGCGATTCGTGCATACCGCCTGTTGGCATGTGTGTTGGTACCTAGTATATGTGGTGTGATATATTGGCTGTGATTCTGCTTGCTTGTTCGCGAGATTGTGTGCTTTGGCCCTTCTGTTTATGTGCACAGCATTTGTGTGATATGTGTGTGATAGTTCCTCTTTTTGTATTCCAGACGGACCCTTGTTGGATCTTAAAGGGTCCTCCCGGTCCTAGGGTCCCTGGTTTAGTTTAGAGCTCCCTATAAATCCTCCCACTCGGGACACAGAAGGGGCATCCCGGGTCGCTTATATTGCGTAATTCCCTTGGGTATTGCGACTACCGATAAAATCACCATATGGAGGCTTCCCAGGGTACCGGGCTCGGGCTCCCCTCGGGGCAATCCCGGCAGTGTTTGGGGTGTGGGGTATCCCTTACTGGGGATGATGTATTCCTTTGCATACCATGTGCGCAGCAGACTATTACGCGGCAGTCCGGATCCCATGCGTCTGGTTCTGCGCCGCCGGTCCCTTCACCTACCCCTCCCCACTTGATCCGTACCCCATGTGATGTTGTCATGGGTGGGGAGTCGCAATCTGAGGTGTGTGCCAGATTGGCAAATCTTGAAAAATTATTTTCAAGCGCTGTTGCCAGAAAGACCCCGGCTAAGAGAAAGCACTTGTCCCCAGCCACGCCGGCTTCTGATTTTGAGGAGTTTGATTCACTGGACTGGTCTGATTACACCCCCCAAACCCCCCCCCCCGCCAGGGGAAGGGGAGCTATTTGAGGAGTCGGATGGTTCTGACGATCAGCAGTTTGTTGGCACCGATGCCGAGCGGGGTCAGGGGGATTCTTTGGATACCCTAAGTTCCTGACTCATATGTTTGAGGTTCTGGCAATTTCTCCTCCTGAAGTGGCTCTTCCGCAGAAGGGGGAGTTCTTTGAGGAGGCTAGGCTGCGCTTGGAATTCCCTAATCAAAAGCATTTCAATGGCATTATTCTTAAGGAATGGGAGAGGCCTACTCGGCTTCCAGGTGTTCCTCCGGGTTGGGATAAGAAATATCCTTTTCCGGTGGATGCGGTGAAGCGCTGGTCGTCCCCTCCCGAGGTGGACGCCCCTGTTTTGGGGTTGTCTAGCACCTCTGTTTTGCATTCTCCTGACTGTTCTACTCTCAAGGATGGTGAGGACAAACGCATTGACCAGATGGCTTGTCACGGTTTTGCCAGTGTCGGGTCGGCCTTGCGGGCCTGTTTGTGCTTCGGCGCTTTTAGTAGTGGCTTTTAGGTCGGTTGTTAGGGACCTGTTGTCTACTTCCAGGCTTGACCCGGCTAGTGATGAGTTCACCGCCCTTAAGCGGTGCGAATTGTTTTTGTCATTTCTGATAGCCGTCCTGGGTGACACCATGGTGATGTGTAGTAGCACTTCGTCCTTGCTTGTGGCTATTCGGCGGTCGGTTTGGTTGCGCCAGTGGGCGGCTGATTTTGTGTCCAAAAAGTCGCTTACGGCTCTTCCCTTTCTGGGATTGCGGCTCTTTGGAGAAAAATTGGATCCGGTCGCAAAAGGAGGTAGGTTACCTCAGCAAAGGAAGCAACGCCGTCCCTTTCGGGGGGCGGCTTCCTTTACCCCTTCCTTTCGTGGGGCCAGAGCTGGAAGGGGATTGGCTGTTTTCTCCTCCAGAGGTGATTCCTGGAACAGGGGCAGAGGACGTGCCCATCCAGGACACAGCTGGGGCTCTAAGCCCAAAGCCACTGCCAAGCCGGCTCAGCAATGAGGGGGCGCCCTCACCCTTGCGGGTGGGGGGACGGCTGCGACCCTTTCCCAGGTCTGGGACCAGGAGGTCTCGGACAGATGGATTCGGGAAGTGGTGTCTTCCGGTTACAAGCTGGAGTTCGAGATCCGGCCTCCTCCCAGATTCTTCAGGTCTCGGGTGCCTTTGGAGCCTCTGGCCGCGCAGGGGCTCCGGGCGGCAGTAAAAGATCTCCTGGTCATGGCTGTCATCTGCCCGGTGCCTTCCTCGGACCGGGGCCTGGGATACTATTCCAAACTGTTCACGGTGCCCAAGAAGGATGGCTCCGTTCATCCCATCCTGGATCTGAAGCTCCTCAACAGGTTTATCCGTCCCAGGAAGTTCCGCATGGAAACTCTGCGTTCAGCCATAAATTTGCTTCGTCAGGAGGACTTCAGACATCAAGGATGCTTATCTGCATGTTCCAATCTTCCCGGCACATCAGCGATTTCTCAGGTTTGTGGTGGAAGATCAGCATTTTCAGTTTGTGGCTCTTCCGTTTGGCCTTACCTCAGCTCCAAGGGTTTTCACCAAGGTGCTGGCAGGGGTGATGGCCCTCAGCAAAAAAGAAAGTTAACCCTCTGCACACTCATACTAAAAACTGAAAAACCTAGCTAACACTTGTTAAGAACATGGACTGTTAGTTAACATAGATTGCAATGAATGTAAAAGCGAGGTAGCCACGTCAAGGCCGTCCAATTAGTACCCCGTCCCTAACATTACTAAGTTTAAAAGTTTGTACAGACATTGCTACTTCTTTACTTGTGTGTGCACAAGCAATGTAATACATGAATCAGCCTGTCTAAAGACATTGCAATAACTTAACTTGCTTGCACACACACAATGAAAAATACTTTACTTGCCTGCACAGTGTTACAGTTCAAAAAGAGGGTTTAGGTAGAGGCCAATTGGACTCCCTGTTACATTGGGAGAGCTACATTCCAGCAGATCTGGCCACTGACCTGCAAATGCAACAGCAAAAAGGAAGGTAGGATGTGCTCATCCAGTCAATATATAGCAGTCAAGAGGTGCTAGAGGGGTGTGACCACACACACTAAGCAAAAAAGAAAGTTAACCCTCTGCACACTCATACTAAAAACTGAAAAACCTAGCTAACACTTGTTAAGAACATGGACTGTTAGTTAACATAGATTGCAATGAATGTAAAAGCGAGGTAGCCACGTCAAGGCCGTCTAATTAGGGGTGATGGCCCTCCTCAGAGCCCAGGGTATCTGCATCGTGCCTTATCTGGACGATCTTCTCATTATGGCATCCTCTCTCAGCCAGGCGGAGCTAGATACCAGGACTGTGGTATCCACTCTAGAGAGATTCGGCTGGGTGATCAACTATCCCAAGTCCTTCCTCTCTCCGTCCAGGGTGGTGTCATTTCTGGGAATGTCTCTGGATACTTCTCAGTCCAGGGTGTTCCTTCCTCGGCCCAAGGTTCTTTTGATTCAGGAATTGACTCAGCTTCTTCTGTCCATCCCTCGTCCGTCCATCCCGCTGGGGATGAGACTGGTGGGATTGATGGTGGCTTCTTTCGAGGCGGTTCCCTTTGCTCAGTTTCACACAAGGACGCTCCAGCTCCATCTCTTGGAGACCTGGGACAGGTCTCCGCTGTCATTGGATCAGTCTTTTCTGATGTCCCCCCGGGTTCGGCATTCCCTTCGGTGGTAGCTGGAACTAAGCAATCTGATGAGGGGCAGATCCTTTCTGACCCCTTGTTGGGAGACGGTCACCACGGATGCCAGCCTGTCAGGTTGGGGGGGGGGGGGGGGTTGGAAGGATCTTCAGTTTCAGGGACTGTGGGGGCCTCAGGAGGTTCACGATCCCATCAATGTTCTGGAGCTGAGAGCCATCAGGTTGGTTCTGGTTCACTTGAGTCATCAGTTACAGGATTTGCCGGTTCAAGTTCGGTCGGACAATCGGACGGCGGTCGCCTACATCAATCACCAGGGAGGGACTCGCAGCAGGCGTGCCCTCAGGGAAGTGTCCTTGATCCTGGCTTGGGCAGAGAGCAATGTCCCATGCATCTCGGCGGTGTACATTCCGGGAGTGGAGAACACGGAGGCGGACTCCCTGAGCAGGTGCTCATCTCGCCGGGGGGAATGGTCTCTCAGCCCCAAGGTGTTTCGGTCACTTTGCCACAGGTGGGGGACTCCGGAGGTGGACCTCTTTGCCTCTCGTCACAATCACAAGCTCCCGGCATTGGTGTCTCTCTTGCGGGATCCGCTGGCTCTGGCAGTGGATGCCATGTCTCTGAACTGGAGGGATCTGGGGTTTCTGTACCTGTTCCCTCCGTTCCCCATGGTGGGCAAGGTGGTGCGCAAGCCGGATCTGCTCACTCAGGGTCAACTACTCTACCCCAATTTACCAACGCTGGCTTTGACGGCGTGGCTGCTGAAACCTCCATCTTGAAGGAGGAAGGTCTTTCTGATGCTGTGATACGGACTCTTGTTAGCGCTAGGAAGAGGTCTTCCTCTACCATCTACTATAGGACTTGGAGGTCTTATATTGATTGGTGTGAGGTCAGGGCCTTGCCTTGCAGGGTGTTTCTATCTCTAGGATTTTGGATTTTCTGCAACATGGTCTGGACTTGGGGTTCCAGCTTAGTACGTTAAAAGGGCAGGTTTCTGCCCTGGCGGTTTTCTTTCAAAGGTCCTTTGCTCTTCATCCTCTGGTTTAGACTTTTTTCCAGGGGGTTACGCATGTGCGGCCTCCTAGGAAGCCTCTGCTTCCTGTTTGGGATTTGAATTTGGTGCTTTCTGCTCTTCAGGGTCCTCCTTTTGAGCCATTGCAGGATATTGCTCTTTCTATGCTCACTCAAAAGGTTGCCTTTTTGGTTGCTATCACCTCAGTTCGGCGTGTTTCAGAGTTGGCGGCTTTGTCCATTCAGGCCCCTTACTTTGAGAGGCATCAGGACAAGGTTGTTTTCCGCTTCAAGCCAGATTTTCTTCCTAAAGTGGTTTCTGACTTTCATCTCAATCAGGATATTGTTCTCCCTTCCTTGTGTCCTAAGCCCAGCAATGACAAGGAGAGGGTTTTGCATTCCTTGGATGTGGTTCGCTGTGTGAAGTATTATTTGGTGACTACTTCCTTTCGTAAGACTGACGCCTTTTTCGTGGTGCCCTCCGGGCCTAGGAAAGGTTTGGCGCCCGCCAAGTCTTCCATTAGTAAATGGATTCGTCAGGCCATTGTTGGGGCCTATTCTGCCAAGGGGAAGATTCCCCCTTTTCGTGTTACTGCTCATTCTACTCGTGCTATTGGGGCGTCCTGGGCTTTCCAGCACCAGGCCTCTGTTGAACAAGTTTGTAAGGCTGCTACTTGGTCTTTTGTTCACACTTTTTCCAAGTTTTATAAGGTTGATGTGCGGACCTCAGCGGATGCTGTTTTTGGCCGCAAAGTTCTGCAAGCTGCAGTGGTTTAAGTTTGTGCATTATTGCCTTGTTTTGGATCCCCGCCCTTTATGGACACTGCTATTGGATGTCCCAAGTGTAATGCCTATTCTGAAGCGGGGTGTGTGACATACTTAGAATAATACCATTTTGTGATTACTCACCTGTAAAATGGGTATTATAAGTATGTCACACACCCCGCTTCACTCCGCCCTTTGGTTTTCTGGATCCTTTATATGGTGAACCTTTTTAATTTTACTGTTTATAATTGGCTCTTCCTGGTCCGTTTACTGCTGTCTTAATACTGGGTAATGAGTGCGAGGTCTCAGGTATTTATGGACCGCCAGGAGGGGCTTCCTTCTTTTCATGACATATCTGCAAGATCGCCCTCTACAGGTCGGTATAACCCAAGTGTAATGACTATTCTGATGCGGGGTGTGTGACATACTTATAATACCCATTTTACAGGTGAGTAATCACAAAATGGTATTTTTTTGCCCTATTTCTGCCCAGACCTTTATACTGTAAACCTATTCTAGCCTCCCAGCCTTGGCTGCAGGTCCGGGTGAGGGTAGGTAAGACACCTTAATAGGTGTTCAGGGAGCCATGCTCCCCCGTGAGACCCCACATAAAGGGGTAGGCGGAATCGGGGTTGGTGATCCCTGTTTGGGATGCCCTGTCCCTATTTTCCCTTGCATCTAGAGTGCGGGATTCTTCCCTTCCGGGTCCCTCTGCTAACCCTCCGGGGGGGGGGGGGGGGGGGGGGGGGGGGATGTGTCTCTCACTCTTTCTTCCATTTCGCTCTGTTCATCTGTGGTATGCTATATTTTGCATTGGTACTATCTCCTGAGGGGGGCTTCTTCGTTGAGGGGGCGGGGCCGGGTGATCGATGCTGGCGCGGCCCGCCCCCTCCTGCCTTGGCGCCATTTGCGGAGCCCAGCCTCCTGCTGGGAACCGCGCTACATGGTTGTGAGGGGGGCCAGGCGCACGATCCGCGCTGGCCCGGCCCCTTCTTCGTCTCTCTCTCTCTCTCCCCCCCGACGCTGAGTTGGTGGCAGCCATTACTGCTGACACGTGAGGGCCCTCTTGGGCTCCTTTTCATGCTCATTACTGTCTTGCCATGCGCCTCGTTCAGACAGGGGATCTCGCTGGCCCCCTTTTTTCTCCATTTTGTGATTATATGATTGTATTATATTACGCATGTGTGTGTGGGCATGTGCTTATGCCACTCTTCTGTGTCTTTCAGGAGGAATCCCTGTGCCTTGCTTAAAAGGGGGTTTTCCCGGTCTTAGGGTCCCTAGAAGTAATTTGGGCTCCTATAAATCCTCCCACTCGGGACACAAAGGGGCATACCGGGTAGCTTATCAGCGTAATTCCCTCTGGTCATTGCGACTTTCCCTAAAAATCACCATATGGAGGCTACACAGGATACCAGGCTCGGGCTCCCATCGGGACAATCCCGGCTATGTGTGGGTTGTGGGGTTCCCCTTACGGGGGAGAATGTACTGATTTGCATACCATGTGCGCAACAGGCCATAACTCGGCAGTCGGGACCCCAGGTGTCTGGGTCAGTGCCACCCGTCTCATCTCCTACCCCTCCCCGCCTTATCCGTACCCCATGTGACACTGTCATTAGTGGGGAGTCGCACTCGGAGGTATGTGCTAGGCTGGCCAACCTCGAGAAAATTATTTCTAGCTCAGTGGGCAGAAAGGCCCCTGCTAAGAAAAGGCATCTGTCACCGGCTACGCCGGTAATTGATTTTGATGATTATGACTCCCCTGACTGGGCTGATTATTCCCCGCTTGAGGAGGGGGAATTGTTTGAGGAATCTGAGACTGAGGAACTGCAGTTCTTTGATTCTGATGCCGGGCAGGCGCTGGAGGATGCTGTGGATACCCCCAAGGTCCTGGCCCATCTCTTAGAGGTTCTGGATATTTCCCCACCAGCGGATGCCCCTCCGAAGAGGGGGGAATTCTTTGGGTGCTCTAAGCCCCGCTCGGAGTTCCCAAATCAGGATAATTTTGACAGCATGATTCTTAGAGAATGGGAGAAGCCGAGTCGGCTTCACGGTGTTCCTCAGGGATGGGATAGGAAGTATCCCTTTCCGGTTGATGCGGTGAAGCGCTGATCTTCTCCTCCTGAGGTCGATGCGCCCATCTTAGGATTGTCCAACACCTCTGTTGTACATACTCCTAACGCCACTACCCTTAAGGATGGCGAGGACAAGCGCATTGATCAGATAGCATGTCATGCTTTTGCCAGTGTGAGTTCAGCCTTGTGGCCTGTCTGTGCATTGGCACTCGTGGCTGTGGCTACCAGGTCGAAGATTAGGGACATGTTAAATGGGTCCCAGCTCAACCCGGCCAGCTTTGAATTCACAGCCCTTAAGAGGTGTGAATTGTTCATGAATTTTGTCTTGTCGGCTATGGACGACACTATTACCATGTGTAGTAGAACTTTGGCTCTGCTGGTGGCCATGCACCGATCGGTCTGGCTACGCCAGTGGGCGGCTGATATTGCGGCCAAGAAATCACTTACGGCTCTGTGGCAAAAGGTGGATGGCTACCTCAGCGTAAGAAGCAGCGTCGCTCCTTTCGGGGGGCAAGCTCCTTCAATCCTTCCTTTCGCGGTACCAGAGTGGGCAGAGGTCTTGCCTACTCTAGCTTCAGAGGTGATTCCTGGAACAGAGGCAGAGGACGTGCCCGCCCGGCCTCTACCTGGGGTTCCAAGCCCACTGCTAAGCCAGCTCCGCAATGAAGAGGCGCCCTCACCCTTACGGGTGGGGGGACGGCTGCGGCTCTTCTTCCGGGTCTGGGCCCAGGAGGTCACAGACAGGTGGATTTTGGATGTGGTCTCGTCTGGGTACAAACTGGAATTCGAGTACTGGCCTCCTCCCAGATTGCTAAGGTCCCGAGTGCCCTCGGATCCCCAGGCTGCGCAGGGGCTCCTGTTGGCAGTAAGGAATCTTCTGGACATGGAAGTCCTATGCCCGGTGCCTCCCTCAGAGAGAGACCGGGGCTATTATTCCAACCTCTTCACGGTCCCCAAAAAGGATGGTGCCATGAGACCCATTCTGGATTTGAGGCTTCTCAACAGGTTCATCAGAACCAAGAAGTTCCGCATGGAGACTCTGCACTCAGCCATCAATTCCCTTCGCCAAGGGGATTTTATGACATCCATAGACATCAAGGATGCTTCTTTCGAGGCGGTTCCCTTTGCTCAGTTTCACACAAGGACGCTCCAGCTCCATCTCTTGGAGACCTGGGACAGGTCTCCGCTGTCATTGGATCAGTCTTTTCTGATGTCCCCCCGGGTTCGGCATTCCCTTCGGTGGTAGCTGGAACTAAGCAATCTGATGAGGGGCAGATCCTTTCTGACCCCTTGTTGGGAGACGGTCACCACGGATGCCAGCCTGTCAGGTTGGGGGGGGGGGGGTTTGGAAGGATCTTCAGTTTCAGGGACTGTGGGGGCCTCAGGAGGTTCACAATCCCATCAATGTTCTGGAGCTGAGAGCCATCAGGTTGGTTCTGGTTCACTTGAGTCATCAGTTACAGGATTTGCCGGTTCAAGTTCGGTCGGACAATCGGACGGCGGTCGCCTACATCAATCACCAGGGAGGGACTCGCAGCAGGCGTGCCCTCAGGGAAGTGTCCTTGATCCTGGCTTGGGCAGAGAGCAATGTCCCATGCATCTCGGCGGTGTACATTCCGGGAGTGGAGAACACGGAGGCGGACTCCCTGAGCAGGTGCTCATCTCGCCGGGGGGAATGGTCTCTCAGCCCCAAGGTGTTTCGGTCACTTTGCCACAGGTGGGGGACTCCGGAGGTGGACCTCTTTGCCTCTCGTCACAATCACAAGCTCCCGGCATTGGTGTCTCTCTTGCGGGATCCGCTGGCTCTGGCAGTGGATGCCATGTCTCTGAACTGGAGGGATCTGGGGTTTCTGTACCTGTTCCCTCCGTTCCCCATGGTGGGCAAGGTGGTGCGCAAGCCGGATCTGCTCACTCAGGGTCAACTACTCTACCCCAATTTACCAACGCTGGCTTTGACGGCGTGGCTGCTGAAACCTCCATCTTGAAGGAGGAAGGTCTTTCTGATGCTGTGATTCGGACTCTTGTTAGCGCTAGGAAGAGGTCTTCCTCTACCATCTACTATAGGACTTGGAGGTCTTATATTGATTGGTGTGAGGTCAGGGCCTTGCCTTGCAGGGTGTTTCTATCTCTAGGATTTTGGATTTTCTGCAACATGGTCTGGACTTGGGGTTCCAGCTTAGTACGTTAAAAGGGCAGGTTTCTGCCCTGGCGGTTTTCTTTCAAAGGTCCTTTGCTCTTCATCCTCTGGTTTAGACTTTTTTCCAGGGGGTTACGCATGTGCGGCCTCCTAGGAAGCCTCTGCTTCCTGTTTGGGATTTGAATTTGGTGCTTTCTGCTCTTCAGGGTCCTCCTTTTGAGCCATTGCAGGATATTGCTCTTTCTATGCTCACTCAAAAGGTTGCCTTTTTGGTTGCTATCACCTCAGTTCGGCGTGTTTCAGAGTTGGCGGCTTTGTCCATTCAGGCCCCTTACTTTGAGAGGCATCAGGACAAGGTTGTTTTCCGCTTCAAGCCAGATTTTCTTCCTAAAGTGGTTTCTGACTTTCATCTCAATCAGGATATTGTTCTCCCTTCCTTGTGTCCTAAGCCCAGCAATGACAAGGAGAGGGTTTTGCATTCCTTGGATGTGGTTCGCTGTGTGAAGTATTATTTGGTGACTACTTCCTTTCGTAAGACTGACGCCTTTTTCGTGGTGCCCTCCGGGCCTAGGAAAGGTTTGGCGCCCGCCAAGTCTTCCATTAGCAAATGGATTCGTCAGGCCATTGTTGGGGCCTATTCTGCCAAGGGGAAGATTCCCCCTTTTCGTGTTACTGCTCATTCTACTCGTGCTATTGGGGCGTCCTGGGCTTTCCAGCACCAGGCCTCTGTTGAACAAGTTTGTAAGGCTGCTACTTGGTCTTCTGTTCACACTTTTTCCAAGTTTTATAAGGTTGATGTGCGGACCTCAGCGGATGCTGTTTTTGGCAGCAAAGTTCTGCAAGCTGCAGTGGTTTAAGTTTGTGCATTATTGCCTTGTTTTGGATCCCCGCCCTTTATGGACACTGCTATTGGATGTCCCAAGTGTAATGCCTATTCTGAAGCGGGGTGTGTGACATACTTAGAATAATACCATTTTGTGATTACTCACCTGTAAAATGGGTATTATAAGTATGTCACACACCCCGCTTCACTCCGCCCTTTGGTTTTCTGGATCCTTTATATGGTGAACCTTTTTAATTTTACTGTTTATAATTGGCTCTTCCTGGTCCGTTTACTGCTGTCTTAATACTGGGTAATGAGTGCGAGGTCTCAGGTATTTATGGACCGCCAGGAGGGGCTTCCTTCTTTTCATGACATATCTGCAAGATCGCCCTCTACAGGTCGGTATAACCCAAGTGTAATGACTATTCTGAAGCGGGGTGTGTGACATACTTATAATACCCATTTTACAGGTGAGTAATCACAAAATGGTATTTTTTTGCCCTATTTCTGCCCAGACCTTTATACTGTAAACCTATTCTAGCCTCCCAGCCTTGGCTGCAGGTCCGGGTGAGGGTAGGTAAGACACCTTAATAGGTGTTCAGGGAGCCATGCTCCCCCGTGAGACCCCACATAAAGGGGTAGGCGGAATCGGGGTTGGTGATCCCTGTTTGGGATGCCCTGTCCCTATTTTCCCTTGCATCTAGAGTGCGGGATTCTTCCCTTCCGGGTCCCTCTGCTAACCCTCCGGGGGGGGGGGGGATGTGTCTCTCACTCTTTCTTCCATTTCGCTCTGTTCATCTGTGGTATGCTATATTTTGCATTGCTACTATCTCCTGAGGGGGGCTTCTTCGTTGAGGGGGCGGGGCCGGGTGATCGATGCTGCCGCGGCCCGCCCCCTCCTGCCTTGGCGCCATTTGCGGAGCCCAGCCTCCTGCTGGGAACCGCGCTACATGGTTGTGAGGGGGGCCAGGCGCACGATCCGCGCTGGCCCGGCCCCTTCTTCGTCTCTCTCTCTCTCTCCCCCCCGACGCTGAGTTGGTGGCAGCCATTACTGCTGACACGTGAGGGCCCTCTTGGGCTCCTTTTCATGCTCATTACTGTCTTGCCATGCGCCTCGTTCAGACAGGGGATCTCGCTGGCCCCCTTTTTTCTCCATTTTGTGATTATATGATTGTATTATATTACGCATGTGTGTGTGGGCATGTGCTTATGCCACTCTTCTGTGTCTTTCAGGAGGAATCCCTGTGCCTTGCTTAAAAGGGGGTTCTCCCGGTCTTAGGGTCCCTAGAAGTAATTTGGGCTCCTATAAATCCTCCCACTCGGGACACAAAGGGGCATACCGGGTAGCTTATCAGCGTAATTCCCTCTGGTCATTGCGACTTTCCCTAAAAATCACCATATGGAGGCTACACAGGATACCAGGCTCGGGCTCCCATCGGGACAATCCCGGCTATGTGTGGGTTGTGGGGTTCCCCTTACGGGGGAGAATGTACTGATTTGCATACCATGTGCGCAACAGGCCATAACTCGGCAGTCGGGACCCCAGGTGTCTGGGTCAGTGCCACCCGTCTCATCTCCTACCCCTCCCCGCCTTATCCGTACCCCATGTGACACTGTCATTAGTGGGGAGTCGCACTCGGAGGTATGTGCTAGGCTGGCCAACCTCGAGAAAATTATTTCTAGCTCAGTGGGCAGAAAGGCCCCTGCTAAGAAAAGGCATCTGTCACCGGCTACGCCGGTAATTGATTTTGATGATTATGACTCCCCTGACTGGGCTGATTATTCCCCGCTTGAGGAGGGGGAATTGTTTGAGGAATCAGAGACTGAGGAACTGCAGTTCTTTGATTCTGATGCCGGGCAGGCGCTGGAGGATGCTGTGGATACCTTAGAGAATGGGAGAAGCCGAGTCGGCTTCACGGTCTTCCTCAGGGATGGGATAGGAAGTATCCCTTTCCGGTTGATGCGGTGAAGCGCTGATCTTCTCCTCCTGAGGTCGATGCGCCCATCTTAGGATTGTCCAACACCTCTGTTGTACATACTCCTAACGCCACTACCCTTAAGGATGGCGAGGACAAGCGCATTGATCAGATAGCATGTCATGCTTTTGCCAGTGTGAGTTCAGCCTTGTGGCCTGTCTGTGCATTGGCACTCGTGGCTGTGGCTACCAGGTCGAAGATTAGGGACATGTTAAATGGGTCCCAGCTCAACCCGGCCAGCTTTGAATTCACAGCCCTTAAGAGGTGTGAATTGTTCATGAATTTTGTCTTGTCGGCTATGGACGACACTATTACCATGTGTAGTAGAACTTTGGCTCTGCTGGTGGCCATGCACCGATCGGTCTGGCTACGCCAGTGGGCGGCTGATATTGCGGCCAAGAAATCACTTACGGCTCTGTGGCAAAAGGTGGATGGCTACCTCAGCGTAAGAAGCAGCGTCGCTCCTTTCGGGGGGCAAGCTCCTTCAATCCTTCCTTTCGCGGTACCAGAGTGGGCAGAGGTCTTGCCTACTCTAGCTTCAGAGGTGATTCCTGGAACAGAGGCAGAGGACGTGCCCGCCCGGCCTCTACCTGGGGTTCCAAGCCCACTGCTAAGCCAGCTCCGCAATGAAGAGGCGCCCTCACCCTTACGGGTGGGGGGACGGCTGCGGCTCTTCTTCCGGGTCTGGGCCCAGGAGGTCACAGACAGGTGGATTTTGGATGTGGTCTCGTCTGGGTACAAACTGGAATTCGAGTACTGGCCTCCTCCCAGATTCCTAAGGTCCCGAGTGCCCTCGGATCCCCAGGCTGCGCAGGGGCTCCTGTTGGCAGTAAGGAATCTTCTGGACATGGAAGTCCTATGCCCGGTGCCTCCCTCAGAGAGAGACCGGGGCTATTATTCCAACCTCTTCACGGTCCCCAAAAAGGATGGTGCCATGAGACCCATTCTGGATTTGAGGCTTCTCAACAGGTTCATCAGAACCAAGAAGTTCCGCATGGAGACTCTGCACTCAGCCATCAATTCCCTTCGCCAAGGGGATTTTATGACATCCATAGACATCAAGGATGCTTACCTGCATGTACCAATCTTCCCAGCGCACCAGAGATTTCTCAGGTTTGTGGTGGGAGATCGGCATTTTCAGTTTGTGGCTCTCCCTTTCGGGCTGACCTCGGCACCGAGGGTTTTCACCAAGGTTCTGGCGGGCGTAATGGCCCTGCTCAGAGCCCAGGGCATTCGCATTGTGCCGTATCTGGACGACCTGCTCATTACAGCTTCTTCCCTCTGTCAGGCGGAGCTGGACACCAGGACGGTGGTGACGACACTGCAAAGGTTCGGATGGGTGATCAACCACCCCAAATCGTCTCTCTCCCCATCAAGGGAGATCTCTTTTCTGGGCATGACTGTGGATACCATTCTAGCCAGAGTGTTCCTACCTCAGCCAAAGGTGCAGATGGTTCAGGATCTGATACGTCTTCTCCTGACCAATCCTCGCCCCTCTATCCAGCAAGGGATGAAACTGGTAGGATTGATGGTGGCTTCCTTCGAGGCAGTCCCCTTTGCTCAGTTCCACATGAGATCGCTCCAACTCCATCTATTGCTGAACTGGGATGATTGTCTACGTCATTGGATCAGTCCTTTCTGATGTCTCTCAGGGTTCAGCAGTCCCTTCAGTGGTGGCTGGAAATCTGCTGAGGGGCAGATCCTTTCTGGCCCCTTGCTGGGAGACGGTTACCACGGATGCCAGCCTGTCGGGCTGGGGAGGTTTCTGGAAGGATCATCAGTTCAACGGGTTGTGGGGTCCTCAGGAGGCTCACACCCACATCAATGTCTTGGAGCTCAGAGCTATCCGTTTGGTTCTGTCACGTCTGACACCGCACCTACAGGGTTTACCGGTTCAGGTTCGATCAGACAATCGAACTGCGGTAGCTTACATCAATCACCAAGGAGGGACTTGCAGCAGGAGTGCCCTCAGGGAAGTCTCTCTGATTCTGGCGTGGGCAGAGAGCAATGTTCCTTGCATTTCGGCGGTGTACATCCTGGGAATGGAGAACACGGAGGCGGACTCCCTGAGCAGGGGATTCTCTCGCCGAGGGGAATGGTCTCTCAACCACAGGGTGTTTCGGTCCCTGTGTCACAAGTGGGGGACTCCGGAAGTGGATCTTTTTGCCTCACGGCACAATCACAAGCTCCCATCCTTCGTGTCTCTGTCTCAGGATCCCCTGGCTCTGGCAGTGGATGCCATGTCCCTTGCCTGGAGGGATCTGGGGTTCCTGTACCTGTTTCCCCCTCTCTCCATGGTAGGTAAGGTGGTGCGCAAACTGGCTCTAGAGGGGGCACCAGCAATTCTGGTGGCCCCAAGGTGGCCAAGACAGGTTTGGTTCGCAGACGTCGTACGGCTAGCGGTAGATCAGTACAGGTTGCCCATGTTTCCGGATCTGATCACTCAAGGTCAACTACGTTACCCCAATTTACAAACTCTGGCTTTGACGGCGTGGCTGCTGAAGCCTCCATATTAAAGGAGGAAGGTTTGTCTGATGCTGTTATTCAGACTCTTGTTAGAGCTAGGAAGAGATCTTCTTCTATCATCTACTATAGGACTTGGCGGTCCTATATTGACTGGTGTGAGGCTAGGGCCTTGCCTTGCAGGGTGTTTTCGATTCCTAGGATTTTGGAGTTTCTCCAACACGGCCTGGATCTGAGTTTCCAGCTCAGTACCTTGAAAAGGCAGGTCTCTGTCCTGGCTGTATTTTTTCAAAGGCCTTTTGCTCTGCATCCTCTGGTTAGGACTTTTTTCCAGGGGGTCACTCATGTTCGGCCCCCTAGAAAGCCTTTAGTTCCCATTTGGGACCTAAACCTGGTTCTGTCGGCCCTCCAGGGGCCTCCTTTTGAGCCGGTGCAGGATGTTGCACTCTCGGTTCTCACTCAAAAGGTTGCCTTTTTGGTGGCTATTACCTCTGTTCGCTGTGTCTCTGAGTTGGCGGCTCTGTCAATTCAGGCTCCTTACTTTGAGAGACACCAAGACAAGGTGGTTTTTCGCTTTAAACCAGATTTCCTTCCTAAGGTGGTTTCTGCCTTCCTCCTCAATCAGGATGTAGTTCTCCCTTCCTTGTGTCCTGAGCCTAGCAATGACAAGGAGAGGGTTTTGCACTCTTTGGATGTGGTTCGTTGTGTGAAGTACTATTTGGTCGCTACTTCTCCTTTTCGTAAGACGGACGCCTTGTTCGTGGTGCCCTCCGGGCCCAGGAAAGGTTTGGCGCCCGCCAAGTCTACCATTAGTAAATGGATTCGTCAGGCCATTGTTGGGGCCTATTCTACTAAGGGGAAAGTTCCCCCTTTTATGATCACCGCTCATTCTACTCGTGATGTTGGGGCTTCCTGGGCTTTTCAGCACCAGGCTTCTGTTGAACAAGTTTGTAAGGCTGCTACTTGGTCTTCCGTTCATACTTTTTCCAAGTTTTATAAGGTTGATGTGCGGGCCTCAGCGGATGCTGTTTTTGGCCGCAAGGTTCTGCAAGCTGCAGTGGTTTAAATTGGTACATTTGTTTACTGTTTTAGGATCCCCACCCATGACGGACACTGCTATTGGATGTCCCATATGTCATGAATATTGGAAGCGAGGTGTGTGACATACTTGGAATAATACCGTTTTGTGATTACTCACCTGTAAAATGGGTATTATAAGTATGTCACACACCCCGCTTCACCCCGCCCGTTGGTATTCTGGATCCTTTATATGGTGAACCTTTTTATTGTTAAGAATTTTATATTTGGCTCTTCCTGGTCCCCTTCTGCTTTCATATACTGGGGAATGAGTGGGAGGTCCCAGGTATTTATGGACCGGGAGGGGCTTCTTTTTTGCTTTCATCTCTGCAGAAGTTCGCCCTCTACTGGACCATAACCCATATGTCATGAATATTGGAAGCGGGGTGTGTGACATACTTATAATACCCATTTTACATTTAAAATGGTATTTTTCACTCTCATGCAAGCCATGGCAAAATACTATTCTCAGTGTGCCACACACCCCGCTTCCCCTTTAATTCTTACGATCGGGTTACTCCACCGCCAGGTGGCGACGTTGCAGAGAGAAGTCTTGAAAACGAGCCCCCTTCCGGCCTATATATACCTGGGACCTCCCACTTAACACCAGTGTTTTCTCTCTGCATGAGGCGACAAGACAGAAGAAAGAAATCTCCTGCTTGCAGGTAGCCGGTCTTACCCCGGCACCCCCTTTGGGTCTATTTCTGCCCAGTTTTGATTGTTTGTTTACCTAGATGGTTAATGGAAGCCTCCCAGCCTAGGCTGCTCACTGGGCAACGATAGATGGCACTATAGGTGCCTAGGAGCTTATCTCCTCCGCTCGACCCAATGCGGCTATCCGGCATGGTGATCCAGATTTGGGATGCCCCTGTCCCGAGG
The DNA here is from genome assembly GCA_027917425.1 of Gastrophryne carolinensis. Classification (NCBI taxonomy): domain Eukaryota; kingdom Metazoa; phylum Chordata; class Amphibia; order Anura; family Microhylidae; genus Gastrophryne; species Gastrophryne carolinensis. The sequence continues at coordinate 336,258,764 of CM051235.1, read as the reverse complement.
TTCCCCTTTGGCCATTTCTCTCCCGTTACGGTCCCTTCTCCCTTCACTATGGGGGGCGGGGGGGGTGTGGGTTTTGGGGGGTTCTTATACTGTGTGCATGTGTGTTTTAGCGTTAGTGCTGATTAAAGAGTGCTGGCAGGCTCAGCGCCGCGGGTAGCGCTCATGCGGCCTGGACTGCTAGGGCTGTGATATGTGTGGCATGTTTCCCCCAAACCACCCCCCCCCCCCCCCCCCCCACTGACTCCGAGGGCGTCAGCGTAACTTGAGCTGGTTGTTTTGCAGCTCGGCTCCGCCGCACTTCCTCCTTCTAATCAAGGAGTCAGGTGCGGGGGACTCGGCTGCAGGTTGCTGTCTGGCTGGCTGCTGCTGCTGCTCTTCGTACAGGTAAACGGTCCCCACCTCGTGTGTGGGGCCGTCCTTTTTACTTTCAGTTTTCTTCAGCATGTTTATAAAAAGTGTATGTTGGCTGGCTTCAGTTTAACTCTTAAGCCACTCTGGGGCTTTGCTATTGTTATTTATTATGCCTTTTTCTGTATTGAATGACTATGCTGCATGCTGCCTTTTCTTCTGGGGGTCTGACTGTTGTCTCTTTCCCCCCACAGATCCTGGGATCCCCTCACTGCAGTGGCTCTCCCGGTTCTGTTTTACCTGGCTAGCCTTAGTACTTTAAATTGGGTTTTGTCCTAAGGTTTTTTGAAAAAAAAAAAAAAAAAATTTAATCCTCCCTTTCCCGGGACATTAATTATAAAGGGGCATCCCGGGTGGCTTAGTGCGTAAAACCCTGGGTTGTTGCGAATACCATAAATTCACCATATGGAGGCTTCTGACAATTCCGGAAATGGCTCTTCGGGGCCATCCAGGCTGTGTGGGGGCTGTGGGGTTCCGCTCCCAGGCGATGATGTCATATTATGCATTCCATGTGCAAAGCAAAACCAGTCTGTCGCTCCGGCTTCTGGCTCCTCGCAACTTCCGTCATCTCCTACCCCCCTCCCTTATTCCGGTCCCCATGTGACATTGTCAAGGGCGGGGATTCGCAAGCCGAGGTGTGTGCACGATTGGCCAACCTCGAGAAAATAATTTCAGCCAAAGTAGCTCAGAAGGCTACAGCGAAGCGGAAACACCTTTCTCCAGCAGCACCTGCTTCGGAGGATGAGAAGTGTGAAATAGTGGATTGGTCCGATTGTCCCCCTGATGAGGAGGGGGAACTCCTTGAGGAGTCGGATGAGCCTGCAGATCAGCTAGGGATTGACGCTGCTGGCGATCAGGCTACGGGGGTGCCCTTTGACACCGCTTCCATTCTGGCTCAAATGTTTGAAATTTTGAATTTGGATCCGCCTGAGGCAGTCGCCCTGCCAAAGGGTGAGTTATGTGATGTTCCCCAGCCGCGTTTGGTTTTTCCCAGGCAACAACACTTTGTGAGGGTTGTCCTTAAGGAATGGGAACAACCCATGCGACTGGCTGGAATTCCTCCTAGTTGGGATAAACGCTATCCCTTTCCGGAGGATTTGGTGAAGCTTTGGTCAGTTCCCCCTGACGTAGATACCCCTGTGTTAGGGCTGTCTAGCACGGCTGTGGTACAATCTTCTGAGACCACTGCCATTAAGGATAGTGAGGATCGTCGGATTGATCAATTTGCTCGCCATGGTTTTATCAGTGCCGGATCGACACTGCGACCAGTGTGTGCTTCGGCGCTTCTTCTGTTGGCAGTTAGGTCCATGATTAGGGATCTGTACGCAGGTCTTGATCCCGCTTGTGATGAGTTTTGTACTCTTAAACGGTGTGAGTCTTTTATTTCCTTTGTTTGACCGCTCAGGACGATGCTCTGGCAAGGAGTAGCAGGACAGCGGCTCTGCTGGTGGCAATTCGTCGGTCAGTGTGGCTGCGCCAGTGGACGGCGGACTTTGTCTCTAAAAAGGTGCTTACAGTGATCCCTTTTTTGGGTTTGCGCCTGTTTGGTGATAAAATAGATTTAGTGGCAAAGGGTGGTAAATTACCTCAACGCAAGAGGCCTCGTCGCCCCTTTCGGGGTGCGAGTGCCTTTAATCCTTCCTTTCGGGGAGTCAGAGCGGGTAGGGGGGCTTCCTTTCCCGCTACCAGAGGTACAGGTTGGACCCGGGGGAGGGGCCGTGGCCGTCCCAGTCAGTCCTGGGGCGCCAAGCCCAAACCTGCTGGTAAGCCCGCTCAGCAATGAGGGGCTGCCCTCACCCGTGCGGGTGGGGGGAGGATTGCGACACTTTTCCCTGGTCTGGGACCAGGAGGTTCCGGACAGATGGATCCAGGAGGTGGTGTCGTCCGGTTACAAACTGGAGTTCGAGTCTCGCCCTCCCTCACGGTTCTTTCGGTCTCGGGTGCCCACCGATTCTTTTGCCGCACAGGGGCTCCTGGCTCCCGGCCGGTGCCGCGCTTAGAGGTGGGCCTCGGTTTCTACTCCAATCTTTTCGCAGTCCCCAAAAAGGACGGGTCGGTTCGTCCCGTCCTGGACCTGAAATTGCTCAACAGGTTCATCCGTTTCCGGAAGTTTCGCATGGAAACTTTGCTTGCGGCCATCGGTTCTCTTCGGCAGGGGGACTTCATGACGTCCATAGACATCAAGGATGCTTACCTTCATGTTCCCATATGCCGAGCTCATCAGCGTTTTCTTCGGTTCGTGATGAACGACCAGCATTTTCAATTTGTGGCACTTCCGTTTGGCCTGACCTCGGCCCCAAGGGTGTTCACCAAGGTGCTGGCAGGGGTGATGGCCATCTTCAGATCTCGGGGCATTCGTGTCGTACCTTATTTGGACGACCTTCTCATCATCGCTCTGTCCCTCAATCAATCAGAGACAGACACCAGGTTGGTGGTCTCCGCTGGAAAGCTTCCCAAGTCCTCCCTCGCTCCGGCCAGGGTGGTGTCCTTTCTGGGAATGCAGTTGGACTCTTGTCAACACAGGGTGTTTCTCCCTCAGTCCAAAATTTATCTGATTCAGGCGTTGGCTCGGGTCCTTCTTTCCAATCCTCGGCCGTCCATCCGTCTGGGGATGAGGCTGGTAGGTTTGATGGTTGCCTCGTTCGAGGCAGTGCCTTTCGTTCAATTTCACACGAGGACGCTGCAGCTTCATCTGTTGGCGTCCTGGGACCGGCGACCACGGTCGTTGGATCGGCCCTTCCAGTTGTCCTCCCGGGTCCGGCAGTCCCTCCAGTGGTGGTTGGTCTCGACCAATCTCTCGAGGGGCAGGTCTTTCCTGACTCCTCTTTGGGAAATTGTCACCACGGACGCCAGTCTTTCGGGATGGGGGGATTCTGGAAGGATCTTCAGTTCCAAGGGCAGTGGGGACCTCAAGAGGCCCACTTACCCATCAATGTTCTGGAACTGAGAGCCATCCGTCTGGTTCTGGCTCTTCTGACTCAACATGTTCTGGGCCTTCCGGTCCAGGTCCGTTCAGACAATCGAACAGCGGTTGCTTACATCAATCATCAGGGAGGGACTCGCAGTCTGGGTACTCTCAGAGAGGTATCCCTGATCCTGACCTGGGTGGAGGCCCATGTTCCTTGTCTCTCGGCGGTTTACATCCCAGGGGTGGAGAACCAGGAAGCGGACCTGCTGAGCAGGGGCTCTTCCCGTCTGGGAGAATGGGCTCTCCATCCTCAGGTTTTTCGGTCACTGTGTCTCCGATGGGGGACACCGGAGGTGGACCTGTTTGCCTCTCGTCACAATTGCAGGCTCCCGAACTTCGTGTCGCTCTCCCAGGATCCTCTGGCTCTGGAAGTGGACGCCATTTCCCTGAGCTGGGGGGATCTGGGGTTTTCTGTACCTGTTTCCCCCGATACCCATGCTGGGCAGGGTGGTACGGAAGCTGGCTCTGGAAAGGGTGTCCGCCATTCTCGTGGCCCCAAGGTGGCCAAGGCGAGTATGGTTCGCAGACATCGTTCGGCTGGCAGTGGACCAGCTCGTTCTGCCTCTTCGGCCCGATCTGCTCACTCAGGGTCAGCTGTGTTACCCCAATTTACCAACGCTGGGTTTGACGGCTTGGCTGCTGAAACCTCCATTTTGAAGGAGGAGGGTCTTTCTGACTCGGTCGTTAAGACTCTGATCAGTGCCCGGAAGAGGTCTTCTTCTATCATCTACTATAGGACTTGGAAAGCCTATATCGCTTGGTGTGAGATTAGATCTTTGCCTTGTAGGGTCTTTTCGGTTTCCAGGATTCTGGAGTTTTTGCAATCAGGGCTGGACTCTGGTCTTCAGCTGAGTACTTTGAAAGGGCAAGTTTCTGCCTTATCTATCTTTTTTCAGAAGCGTTTTGCGCTTCATCCTTTAGTTAAAACTTTTTTCCAGGGGGTGGCGCATGTGCGGCCTCCCAGGAAACCTTTACTCCCTGTTTGGGACTTGAATTTGGTTCTTTCCGCTCCTTTCTTCCTAAGGTTGTTTCTGCTTTTCATTTGAATCAGGATATTGTTCTTCCCTCCTTGTGTCCTAAGCCTAAGAATGACAAGGAGAGGGTTTTGCATTGTTTGGATGTAGTACGCTGTGTTAAGTAATATTTGATTGTTACTTCTCCTTTTCGTAAAACTGATGCCTTTTTTGTTGTGCCCTGTGGGCCTAGGAAGGGTTTGGCGCCGCCCAAATCTTCCATTAGCAAATGGATACGTCAGGCCGTTATTGCGGCCTATTCTGCTAAGGGGAAAGTCCCCCCTTTCCGTATCACTGCTCATTCTACTCGCGCCGTTGGAGCGTCTTGGGCTTTTTAGCACCAAGCTTCTGTTGAACAAGTTTGTAAGGCTGCTACTTGGTCTTCTGTTCATACTTTTTCTAAGTTTTACAAGGTTGATGTGCGGGCCTCAGCGGATGCTGTGTTTGGCCGCAAAGTTCTGCAGATTGCAGTCATTTAAGTTATGCTTCACTTTGCCTTCGGATACCCATCCCTTGTGGACACTGCTTTTGGATGTCCCGATCGTAAGAATTAAAGGGGAAGCGGGGTGTGTGGCACACTGAGAATAATACCATTTTGTGAGTACTCACCTGAAAAATGGATATTGTCAGTGTGCCACACACCCCGCTTCACCCGCCCTTTTCGGTATCCCGGTTCCTTTATATGGTGAAGCTTTTTCTTTATTTTGAGGTTACCATTGGATTTCCTGGAACCTTGTCTTTCTGCTTTTTAAATCACTGGTGTTAAGTGGGAGGTCCCAGGTATATATAGGCCGGAAGGGGGCTCGTTTTCAAGACTTCTCTCTGCAACGTCGCCACCTGGCGGTGGAGTAACCCGATCGTAAGAATTAAAGGGGAAGCGGGGTGTGTGGCACACTGACAATATCCATTTTTCAGGTGAGTACTCACAAAATGGTATTTTCCTTAAAGGGTCTGTAAACCCAAATTAAATTAAATTGGTACTTGACTCACCCCTCCTCCACCACCACCCCCAGCAGCAGCTCCCATCTGGTCTGTTGCTTAGAAACCCCCTAGCTTTTGAGATTGGGTTTCCCAGTGTCCTTGCTTGCTCACACCTCACTCAAAAGCAGTGAATGTGTATGCCCCCTCTATTTACTGCAAAGGAGGAGCATGCCAGTGAATGTTGATGGGCAAGCACAGGCACGCAGGGAGCAGCGATGGTTGTGTGCCTAAGGTTGGTTGGTTATGTGTTCCCTTTCATTGCATTGCAGCCTCAATTTCTTTGTGGTCTCAGAAATCATATTAAGCTGGACCTTCACCCTGAATAAGAGCCTATCTTGTATGTTCCCCCCATCCTGTACATACAGCTTTTTACCATCCAAGATGGTGGCACAAGGAGTCTCAGGTTGCCTGTAGACAGAAAGTGTCTTCTGACTGTGTTGCTCCGTATTCTGGGATTGCTATCCTTTTTCTGACCCCAGCTCTGCTCTGTCTGTGCAAAGCACAGCTATAACCCCACCCCTTGTCATTTCCACCCTCTCCTCAGTATCCTGGAGTCCTGAACAGAGAGTTTCAGCCCTGTGGGGGAAGGAATAATAAATAAGCGACTAAAATATATTAATATTAGGAGCTGGGGAATAGTTTTTTTAAGGGTTTGAGCTTTTCAATAGATTGTGCTGAAGGTCTGGTTTAAGCTTAAAAGCCATTATTGACCTCAGGACTAAAAGTTGGTAACCAACACATATAGAGTTACAGGGTTTTTGTGCAAGTGATGCGCCTAGGGTTGGCATGAAGTAATGTAGGAAGGTACCTGCTTGTTGGAGGTTAAGGTTAGTCATGTAAGCTGAATTCTGTCAGATTTGTGCAGCCAGTGGAGGGCCTGACAGTGGGGAGCAGCATTGGTGAAGCGAAAAGAGAGGTGGATGAGGCGAGAAGCAGAGTTGAGAATAGACTGGAGGGTTGCCAGTCTCTTTGCTGAGAAACCACAGAGGAGAGTGTTGCAATAATCTAGTGAGGATATGATCAGGGCATGCACTAGAATCCTAGTGGTGTCAGCTGTGAGGAAGGGGCGGATGCAAGAGATGGTTTTGAGTTCTAGTTGACAGTAGGTAGATAGTGACTAAATGTGAGGTGTAAATAAGAGAGCAGAGGTCAGTATATCACCAATACATTGGGCTTGGGGAGCTGTAGTGATGAAATCTTTGACGGATATTGTTATATTCTCAGTGTGTCACACACCCCGCTTCCCCTTTAATTCTGACGATAGGGTTATCCTCCAGCAGGAGGCGACGTTGCAGAGAGAAAACGAGCCTCTCCCGGTCTATATATACCTGGGACCTCCCACTTAACACCCAGTGTTTTCTCTCTGCAGATGCACCCCCCCCCCCCCCCCCCCCCCCATGGTCTATTTCTGCCCAGCTACTTGTTTTGTATGCTTAGTTATATATTGGAAGCCTCCCAGCCTAGGCTGCTGGCTGGGCAATGGTAGATGGCACCTCATGGTGCCTAGGAGCTTATCTCCTCCGCTCGTCCCCACGTGTGGGGCAACGCGGTTATCCGGCCGGTGATCCGGATTTGGGATGCCCCGTCCCGGTCCCCCCTTAGCCTGCCTTCTCCCGCTTGGTCCCTTCTCCCTTAGCGTGGGGGGGGGGGGGCGTTTGTGGGGTGTCTGTACTGGTTTAGTCTGACTAGGATGGTGAGTGTGTTTTATTGTGAGTGATGGCAGCTAATGGGTCGGCGCTGCGGTCTAGTCTGAACGTGTCCTCGGGCTGCGGGGGCTCCGTTTGGGTTGTGTATAGTGTGGTTGTTGTGTTTTACTTGTGTTTGCGGGCGGGGTGCCTGTTTTGGCACCCGCCTCACTCATACGGCGTCGCCATTTTGCAGGCCGTGGTGCTCGTCTTCTAGGGGGCGGGGCGGCCCACGCTGTGCTGGCTTGGGCGGGGCCGGAGCGCTTCGGGCGCTTTGTCCGGCCCGCCCTTCGTCTTCCTCAGAGTTTGTCTGCCTGATGTCTGGGTTCTGCTGAGGAGGGCTCTGTCTTGCAAGTATTGAGTTTTGCTGTTATTGCTGTGCTGCGCGGTGCCAGTCTGTGCTATGCTATTATGTCCGTTATCAAGACATGGTTCTAGGACATGTTTTCATGCATTTGTTCTTGTATATATGTATATAGAGGGAGTACATTTATTCCTATGTTGATGTGGCTAATATGGAAGTATTACCTCTATGATTGGTTGCACTGATTCATTTCTAGGTGCTGGTGCACTTTTGATAATGCTCGGGGGGTATAGAGGGCTGCATGTCTATATCTATATATTTAGATATATATATATATAATATATATACATATATATGTATGTGTATTTTTTTGCCAGTATACCTTGTGTATTTAATGTATTGTGACTGTGTGTGTGTGTGTGCCCGTGTACGCTTGCTGCATACCTTTTGTATTTTCTGGAGGCTGATTGTGGTCTCTTTCTTACAGGTCCGGGGATTCCCGCGCTGCTGTGGGTCTGCCGGTCTGATATACCTGGCTAGTCTTATTGTCTAAAATCCTCCCACTCCCGGGACTTTAATTATAAAAGGGGCATCCCGGGTTGCTTACTGCGTAAATCCCTGGGTTATTGCGACTACCATAATTTCACCATATGGAGGCTTCCGACATTACCGGAAACGGCTCTTCGGGGCAATCCAGGCTGTGTGGGGCCTCGTTTGGTGTTTCCCAGACAACAACACTTTGTGAGGGTTGTCCTTAAGGAATGGGAACAGCCTACGCGCCTTGTTGGAGTTCCTCCTAGTTGGGATAAGCGTTATCCCTTTCCGGAGGATTTGGTGAAACTTTGGTCTGTTCCCCCTGAGGTTGATGCCCCCACTTTGGGGCTGTCTAACACGACTGTGTTGCACTCTCCTGACACTACTACCATTAAGGATGGTGAGGATCGTCGGATTGATCAATTGGCTCGCCATGGTTTTATCAGTGCTGGATCGGCCCTGCGGCCGGTTTGTGCTTCGGCGCTTCTGTTGATGGCTGTCAGGTCCATTGTTCGAGATTTGTACGCAGATCTTGATCCCACTTGTGATGAGTTCTTTTCTCTCAAGCAGTGTGAGTCGTTTGTTTCCTTTGTCATGACTGCCCAGGACGATGCAATTGCGATGTGTAGCAGGACCGCGGCCCTGTTGGTTGCTATTCGTTGGTCGGTGTGGCTACGTCAGTGGACGGCGGACTTTATCTCTTAAGAAGTCGCTTACAGCTCTTCCCTTTTTGGGTTTGCGCCTGTTTGGCGACAAATTGGATTCGGTTACCAAAGGAGGTAAGTTGCCTCAACGCAGGAAGCCACGTCGTTCCTTTCAGGGAGCGGCTTCTTTTAGTCCCTCCTTTCGGGGAGCCAGAGCGGGCAGAGGGGCCTCCTTTCCCGCTACCAGGGGTGCAGGTTGGACCCGGGGGAGGGGCCGTAGCCTTCCCGGTCAGTCCTGGGGCGCCAAGCCCAAGCCTGCTGGCAATCCCGCTCAGAAATGAGGGGGCGCCCTCATCCGTGCGGGTGGGGGGACGGTTGCGACACTCCTCCCAGGTTTGGGACCAGGCGGTCCCGGACAGATGGATCCGGGAGGTGGTGTCGTCCGGTTACAAGCTGGAGTTCGAGTCTCGTCCTCCTTCACGGTTTTTCTAGTCTCGGGTGCCCACCGATCCTTTGGCAGCGCAGGGGCTCCTGGCGTCGGTGAAGAATCTTCTGGAAATGGCGGTCATCCGGCCGGTGCCGCACTTGGAAGTGGGCCTCGGGTATTACTCCAATCTCTTCACAGTGCCCAAGAAGGACGGGTCAGTTCGCCCCATTCTGGATCTGAAGTTCCTCAACAGGTTCATCCGTCCACGGAAGTTTCGCATGGAAACTCTGCGATCTGCCATCAATTCTCTTCGGCAGGGGGACTTCATGACGTCCATAGACATCAAGGATGCTTACCTTCATGTTCCCATCTGCCAGGCTCATCAACGTTTTCTTCGGTTCGTGGTGGAAGATCGGCATTTTCAATTCGTGGCACTTCTGTTTGGCCTTACCTCGGCTCCAAGAGTGTTCACCAAGGTGCTGGCAGGGGTGATGGCCATTCTCAGAGCTCAAGGCATTCGCATCGTACCTTATCTGGACGACCTTCTCATCATGGCTCCTTCTTTCGATCAATTGGAGATGGACACCAGGACGGTGGTTTCCACGCTGGAAAGCTTCTGTTGGGTGATCAACTATCCCAAGTCCTCCCTCGCCCCGGCCAGGGTGGTGTCCTTCCTGGGAATGCGGTTGGATTCTTGTCAACACAGTGTGTTTCTGCCTCAATCCAAGATTTTTCTGATTCAGGAATTGGCTCGGTTCCTTCTTTCCAATCCTCGACCGTCCATCCGCCTGGGGATGAGACTGGTGGGGTTGATGGTTGCCTCTTTCGAGGCAGTTCGTTTTGCTCAATTTCACACAAGGACGCTTCAGCTTCATCTGTTGGCATCTTGGGACCGGCGACCAAGGTCGTTGGATCGGCCCTTCCAGTTGTCCTCCCGGGTCCGGCAGTCTCTTCAATGGTGGTTGGTCTCGACCAATCTCTTGAGGGGCAGGTCTTTCCTGACTCCTCTTTGGGAAACTGTCACCTTGGACGCCAGTCTTTCGGGATGGGGGGGATTCTGGAAGGAATCGTCAGTTTCAGGGGCAGTGGGGGCCTCGAGAGGCCCACTTGCCCATCAATGTTCTGGAACTGAGAGCCATCCGTCTGGTTCTTTTTCATCTGACTCAGCATGTTCTGGGCCTTCCGGTTCAGGTTCGTTCGGACAATCAGACAGCGGTTGCTTACATCAATCATCAGGGAGAGACTCGCAGTCTGGGTGCCCTCAGAGAGGTGTCCCTGATCCTGACCTGGGCGGAGGCCCATGTTCCTTGTCTCTCGGCAGTTTACATTCCGGGTGTGGAAAACAGGGAAGCGGATCTGTTGAGCAGGTGCTCTTCCCGTCTGGGGGAATGGTCTCTCCATCCTCAAGTTTTTCGGTCTCTGTGTCTCCGGTGGGGGACACCGGAGGTGGACCTGTTTGCCTCTCGTCACAACTACAAGCTTCCGACCTTTGTGTCGCTCTCTCGGGATCCTCTGGCTCTGGCGGTGGACGCCATGTCTCTGAGCTGGGGGGAACTGGGGTTTCTGTACCTTTTTCCTCCGATACCCATGCTAGGCAAGGTGGTATGGAAGCTGGCTCTGGAAAGGGTGTCCGCCATTCTCGTGGCTCCAAGGTGGCCAAGGCGAGTGTGGTTCGCAGACATCGTTCGGTTGGCGGTGGATCAGTTTGTTCTGCCTCTTTGGCCCGATCTCCTCACTCAGGGTCGGCTGCGTTACCCCAATTTACCAACGCTGGGTTTGACGGCTTGGCTGCTGAAGCCTCCATCTTGAAGGAGGTGGGTCTTTCTGACTCGGTTGTTAAGACTCTTATCTGTGCCCGGAAGAGGTCTTCTTCTACCATCTCCTATAGGACTTGGAGAGCCTATATCGCTTGGTGTGAGGTTAGATCTTTGCCTTGTAGGGTCTTTTCAGTTTCCAGGATTTTGGATTTTCTGCAATCAGGGCTGGACTCTGGTCTCCAGCTGAGTACTTTGAAAAGGGCAGGTTTCTGCCTTGTCTGTCTTTTTTCAGCAGGCTTTTGCGCTTCATCGTTTGGTCAAGACTTTTTTCCAGGGGGTTACGCATGTGCGGCCCCCCAGGAAGCCATTGCTCCCTGTTAGGGACTTGAACTTGGTTCTTTCTGCTCTTCAGGCTCCTCCTTTTGAGCCCTTGCAGGATATTGCTCTTTCTACCTTAACTCAGAAGGTTGCCTTCTTGGTGGCTATCACTTCTGTTCGGCGTGTCTCGGAGTTGGCGGCCTTGTCGATTCAGGCGCCCTACTTTGAGAGGCATCAGGACAAGGTGGTTTTTCGTTTCAAACCGGACTTTCTTCCTAAGGTTGTTTCTGCTTTTCATCTGAATCAGGATATTGTTCTTCCCTCCTTGTGTCCTAAGCCTAAGAATGACAAGGAGAGGGTTTTGCATTGTTTGGATGTTGTACGTTGTATTGAGTACTATTTGCGTACTACTTCTCCTTTTCATAAGACTGATGCCTTTTTCGTTGTGCCCTGTAGGCCTAGGAAGGGTTTGGCTCCGGCTAAGTCTTCCATTAGCAAATGGATTCGTCAGGCGGTTGTTGGGGCCTATTCGGCCAAGGGGAAGGTTCCCCCTTTTCGTATCACTGCTCATTCTACTCGTGCTGTTGGAGCGTCTTGGGCTTTTCAGCACCAGGCTTCTGTTGAACAAGTTTGTAAGGCTGCTACTTGGTCTTCCGTTCATACTTTTTCTAAGTTTTACAAGGTTGATGTGCAGGCTTCAGCGGATGCTGTGTTTGGCCGCAAGGTTCTGCAGACTGCAGTGGTTTGAGTTTTGCTTCATTTTGCTGTCGGATACCCACCCCTTGTGGACACTGCTTTTGGATGTCCCTATCCTCAGAATTAAAGGGGAAGCGGGGTGTGTGACATACTGAGAATAATACCATTTTGTGAGTACTCACCTGTAAAATGGATATTGTCAGTGTGTCACACACCGCGCTTCACCCGCCCTTTTTGGTATCCTGGATCCTCTATATGGTGAAGCTTTCCTTTATTTTATTTTGAGGGTTACCGTTGGATTTCCTGGTACCTTGTCTTTCTGCTGTTTGAATTCACTGGGTGTTAAGTGGGAGGTCCCAGGTATATATAGACCGGGAGGGGCTCGTTTTTCAAGACTTCTCTCTGCAACGTCGCCTCCTGCTGGAGGATAACCCTATCGTCAGAATTAAAGGGGAAGCGGGGTGTGTGACACACTGACAATATCCATTTTACAGGTGAGTACTCACAAAATGGTATTATTGGAGACAGAAGCAGAATAAGAAAATGACAGGCTCAGTTTTGTACATGTTTAGTTTGCAGCGAGATTATATGGATGAGGAGACAGCAGTGAGACAGTCTGGAACAGCAGATAGGAGGGAAGAGCGATCTGGGCCAGAGAGGTATCTGCATAGAAGTGGTGTTGGAAGCTAAATTAGTTCATAGTTATTCTAAGCATACAGTACGTCCTGCTCCATCTATAATCCTTACACGTGGGTAATCCTCTGCCAGATGGCACTGTTCACTGCAGACATGCGAAAACAGGCTCCTCCCGGCCCTTCATATACCCAGGGACCTCCCACAAATCCCCAGATTTCTCTGCAGTGCTGACTGCGAAGACATGAAGTGTCAACTCTCTAGCAGGTGAGCGGGGCTATTACAGCCTGCGGCCCTGTGAGACTATTTCCACCCTTCCTCTGTGTGATGTGCCTCCCAGCCTGGGCTGCGCTGGTCGGATGAAGGTAGGCAGCACCATGTGTGCTTACGGAGCAACGCTCCACCGCAATCCCCCACCATAGGGTAGGCGGTCAAGGCCGATGGGGAGCCTTCAGGGGATGCCCCTCCCTCATCATTGCCCCACGCCCCATGTAGCGGTGGACCCTATGTTAACGGGTCGCCTTCCTCCCTCGTTCCCCCCTTAGTCAGGGGGAAAAGAAATTTTTTAATTTTTTTTTTTTTTAATTTTGAATGCATAGATGGCCATTGTATGCTTGGGCACACATAGGAATTCGTCCTCCGCATTAACGGGTCGCCTTCCTCCCTCGTTCCCCCCTTAGTCAGGGGGAAAAGAAAGGGGGGGGGGGTTGTGTGTATGGCGGCCTCAGTGTATACTTACACGCTTATGGCTTAGCTGTGTTTCACTGGGAACGGGGATCAGAGCCGCGCTCTTACCTTACTGTCAACCGCAGCACCATTAGTCTGCCTTCTGCTCGCACCGCACGTACTGCGGCGGCTAGCGGACGCCTCGGCGTCGTCTTCTTCTTTCCTTCACCTTTTTAGCCTTAGTGGCTCTTCCTAGATTGCGCTGGCTTGAGCGCCTGACTTATTCTGTCACAGACCGGGGTTCATTCCCCGACGGGGAGCCGCAGGAGAGCCCGAGCACTGCTCTCGGCTGTGCCTGTCCGGGCTCCGAGCGCCATTTTACAATAGGCCTTTTCTGCTTTTCTACTTTTCTACTTTCTGTGCCCTCATGGGCTAGATGCCTTACGAGCTTTGCGCTCGCTGGTGAGGGGCGTGGTTCCGGCTTGGCGCGCTGCGCATAACGATCGGCTCAGGCCCGCCCTCCGAGGTTCGCTTGGCGCCATTTTCTTCTCCCGCGCGCGTGGTGAAGATCGTCCTCTCCTCTCTGTATGTGAGTGCCCTTGTGGGCGACTTTTCTTTACTTCTATCCCCATTGCACATGGCTCTAACATCCTGTTCCCCCTTATGTCTTTCAGACCGCGGATTTCACAAGTGGCTTCTCCCGGCCCAACGTAGCTCCCGGTCGTGACCATAAAAAAAAAATAAAAAATTACTCCCACTTCCCAGCGGGTTATTGGGGCATCCAGGGTAGCTTACAGCGTCAATCCCTACTGGCATATTGTGCCGATTAAATCACCATATGGAGGCATCTCAGGATATTGTGAACGGGGTTCCTTCGGGACAAGCCCGGCTGTGTGTAGCTTGTGGGGTCTTACCTAGCAGCGGTGACAATGCACGGATCTGTGTTCCTTGTGCACAGCAGGCGCTATCAGTGCTTCCCGTCTCCTCTGAGGCTGGGCCTGCACCCCGCCGCACTTCACCTACTCCCCCAAGCCTGAGTCTAACCCCCAATACCAGTGGGGATTCTAATCCTGATCTTGCCACGAGGCTGGCTAGTGTTGAAAACTTGCTTGCTAATTCCTTAGCGCGTAAAGCCACCGCCAAGAGGCGGCACTTAAACCCTGAATCGGCCCTCTTCCCTATAGAACCTGATGATTTGTTCCATTCTTATTCCCATATCCCCTCTGACTCAGGATCATATGACGATGAGTCCAGGGGTCAGGAAGAGTCTGGCTCCGAGCATTGGTCCTCGGATGATATTGATAGACTGCTGGTCCAGATCTTTGAGGTTCTGTCCCTCTCTCCCCCTGCTGCGGCACCCCGACAAAGGGGTGATCTTTTCCATACTGCTAAAGCTTGCTTGGAATTCCCCGAGCAAACCCATTTCAATAGCCTCGTGCTTAAAGAATGGGAACATCCCAGCAGACTTCAAGGGGTCCCTAAGAGCATGGATAGGAAATATCCCTTCCCTGCTGACTTGGTCAAGTGCTGGTCATCGCCGCCTGAGGTCGATGCTCCTATTCTAGGGTTGTCCAACACCTCTATTATGCACTCTCCCGACACTACTACGCTACGGGACTCTGAGGACCGGCGTGTTGACCAACTGGCATGTCATGCCTTTGCATTTGGGGGAGCGACTCTGCGCCCGGTTGCGCCTTAGCCATTACAGCAGTAGCGCTCAGGGCCGTGTTGAGGTATGCTCTCGATGGCACAGATGAGTTGCCTCCTGATACGGTCAACGCTCTGTCCAGCTGTGATACGTTTGTGAACTTTATCCTGTCCGCATCGGCCGATGCTATTAAGATGTGTGCCAGGTCATCTGCCCTGGTGGTTGCTATACACTGCGCGGTCTGGTTGCGCCAGTGGGCCGCAGACAATGCCGCCAAGAAAGCTCTCACGGGGCTTCCATTTAAAGGGCTGCGCTTGTTTGGGGATCGATTAGACCTCTTTGCCAAGGGAGGCAAGTTGCCCCAGCGCAGGCGGCAGACTCGGCCTTTTCGTGGCCAAGGCTCCCTATCAACCCCCTACCGTGGGGCCAAACAGGGTAGTGGGGCGTTCTTCGCTGGGGCCCGCGCTGATTCCTGACACAGGAACAGAGGACGCCGTCCAGGTTCCTCCTGGGGAACCAAGCCCAAAGCCCCTCCCAAGGTCCCCCAGGCATGAGGGGGCGCCCTCACCCGTCAGGGTGGGGGGACGTCTACAGCACTTCCAGCACGTCTGGCGGCGCCATGTCTCAGACTGGTGGATTCAGGAGGTAGTGTCCTCCGGCTACAAGATAGAATTTGCTGTACGGCCCCCCCACCAGGTTCATTGGGTCTCGAATCCCTCAAGACCCTGCCTCAGCTCAGGTCTTGCTGGCCGTACAGGGTCTCATGGACCTAGGGGTCATTTGCAAGGTCCCCCCTGGAGACAGGGGCACGGGGTTCTACTCAAACCTTTTCACAGTACCCAAGAAGGATGGGTCGGTCAGGCCCATTCTGGATTTAAAAATCCTCAACAAATTTGTCAAGAACAGGCACTTTCGCATGGAAACTCTGCGCTCGGCCATTGGCTCACTGCGCCCAGGGGACTTCATGACGTCAGTAGACATCAAGGATGCTTACCTGCACGTCCCGGTCTTTCCGGGACACCAAAGGTTTCTCAGATTTGCACTAAAAGATCAGCATTACCAGTTTGTGGCCCTGCCATTCGGCCTAACGTCGGCTCCCAGGGTGTTCACCAAGGTGCTGGCAGGGGTGATGTCCCTGATAAGGCTAAGGGGCATACGCGTGCTGCCCTACCTGGACGATATTCTCATCACCTCTCGGTCTCTGCGGCAGGCAGAGTTGGACACTCGACTGGTAGTGTCCACCCTGGAGTCCTTCGGCTGGGTGATTAATTACCCCAAGTCATCCCTGTCCCCCTCCTCGGTGACTCCGTTCCTGGGAAGGATTCTGGATACGGTTCAGTCAAGGATATTCCTTCCTCAACAGAAGGTGGAAGCTCTGACAGCGCAGGTGAGGTTCCTGCTCTCAAGCCCACAGTTCTCCATCCGGCAGGGAATGCAGTTGGTGGGCCTGATGGTGGCGAGCTTGGAGGCGGTGCCCTTTGCCCAGTTCCATTTGAGACCTCTGCAGCTTCACCTTCTGTCAGTTTGGGACAAGAACCCTGCATCCTTGGACGGGTTCTGTGCGCTTCCCCCCTCAGTCAGACAGTCCCTTGCGTGGTGGCTGGACCACAGGAACTTGACAGGGGGCAGGTCTTTTCTGACCCCATCCTGGGAGACGGTCACAACGGATGCCAGTCTGTCAGGTTGGGGAGGATTCTGGAAGTCCCTGCGCTTCCAGGGGACGTGGGGCCCTCAGGAGGCCCATTTACCCATCAACATTCTGGAATTACGGGCAGTCAGGTTGGTTCTGGAGCGTTTGACCCAATACCTGAGGGGTCTGTCGGTCCAAGTTCGCTCAGACAACAGAACGGCGGTTCCAAGAGGTGTCTCAGATTCTGACATGGGTCGGAGGCCAATGTTCAATGCCTTTCGGCTGTTTACATTCCGGGGGCGAAGAACCTGCTGGCGGACGCCCTGAGCAGGGGGATGTCCCGTCAGGAGGAATGGTCCCTCTGCAACACGGTATTCCAGTCCCTGTGTCACCGTTGGGGCCTACCGGATGTGGATCTGTTTTGCTTCGCATCACAATCACAAGCGCCCGGCCTTCGTCTCACTGTCTCAGGATCCTCTGGCCATGGCCACGGATGCCCTGTCCATGTCTTGGAGGGAGTTTCGACTCCTGTATGTGTTTCCACCGTTCCCCCTTCTGGTGAGGGTTCTACGCAAGATTGCTCTGGAAGGGGTACCTGTGATTCTGGTGGCCCCCAGGTGGCCAAGAAGAGTGTGGTTCGCAGACGTGGTTCAAATGGCAGTAGATCAGTACGATCTGCCAAGCTTACCAGATCTGCTAACTCAAGTGTCCTTACGCCATCCCAATTTACAAACTCTGGCTTTGACGGCCTGGCTGCTGAAACCTCCATCTTGATGGAGAAGGGTTTGTCTGCCTCTGTGGTGGCTACTATGGTGCAGGCCAGGAAGAAGACTTCTTCTGCTATTTGGCGTTCCTACATTGACTGGTGTGAGTCCAGGTCTCTTCCCTGCCGGGAATTCTCTGTCCCTAGGGTCCTGGAGTTTTTACAGCATGGTTTGGACTTAGGTCTCAAACTTAGTACTCTGAAGGGTCAGGTTTCTGCCCTATCTATCTTCTTCCAGAAGACCTTTGCTCAACATCACCTAATTAAGACCTTCTTCCAGGGGGTCACTCACGTGCGTCCCCCTCGAAAGCCTATGGCCCCTGTTTGGGATTTGAATTTGGTTTTGTCTGCCTTGCAGGGTGCTCCCTTTGAGCCTATTCAAGATGCTGCTCTGGTCGTTCTCACTCTCAAGGTTGTCTTCTTGGTGGCTATTACTTCGGTTAGGCGTGTGTCAGAGCTGGCCGCTCTATCTATTCAGCCTCCATACTATGAGCGACAGCAGGACAAGGTGGTGTTCCGCTTCAAACCGGATTTTCTGCCAAAAGTTGTCTCGGCTTTTAATTTGAACCAGGATATTGTTCTTCCATCTCTGTGTCCCAATCCTCGCAACAAGAAGGAGCGGGTTCTACATTCCTTGGACGTAGTCAGGTGCTTGAAGTATTACCTGGTTGTCACTAAGGCCTTTAGGAAGACCGATGCTCTCTTCGTTGTGCCTTCGGGGCCTAGGAAAGGTTTGGCTCCCGCCAAGTCTACCATCAGTAAATGGATTCGTCTGGCTGTGATTCAGGCCTATTCTACTAAGGGGAGGACTCCCCCTTTCCGTCTTACGGCTCATTCCACTCGTGCTATTGGTGCCTTTTGGGCCTTTCAGCAACGGGCCTCTGTTAAACAAGTTTGCAAGGCCGCTACTTGGTCTTCTGTTGACACCTTTTCAAAGTTTTACAAGGTTGATGTTCGGCCTCAGCTGATGCTGCTTTTGGCCGTAAGGTTTTACAGGCGGTTGTAGTTTGAGCTACGTGCCGTTGCCTTTGTTGTTGGGGATCCCACCCTACTTTATGGACACTGCTATTGGATGTCCCACGTGTAAGTAGTATAGATGGAGCAGGACGTACTGTATGCTTAGAATAATACAATTCTGTGAAATACTCACCTGTAGAATTGATATTATACGCATACAGTACGTCCTGCTCCACCCCACCCTGGTTTCACCTTGTTCTGGATCCCCTGTATGGTGATTGTTATCATTGTTATTGTTACCAGTTTGGTGGTCGGCTTCTTTTTCTCACTGCTTTTCAATGCTGGGGATATGTGGGAGGTCCCTGGGTATATGAAGGGCGGAGGATTGCCCACGTATAAGTATTATAGATGGAGCAGGACGTACTGTATGCGTATAATATCAATTCTACAGGTGAGTATTTCACAGAATTGTATTTTCTGAGTCCATAGCTGTAAACTAAGAAGAGTAGGAATCCAAGGACAGAACCTTGTTGTACACAACTCGTACACAGATTTTTGGGCTGGATTGAACAGTCCTTGGTCGTTAAGTGATAATCAAGCTTAGTGCAATGTATAATAACCTACAAATGAGGCCTTAATACAGTCATGTGTTTTTTTAACAGGTTGAATCACTGTTCCCAGCTTGGCTCATGAGTTACGCTCAGTCAAAGAATAGTGGCTCTGGCTCTCTCTCAGATATCTTTCTGAGCCAGGATGAGCTACAGAAGCATCTGGTTGAGCTGGAAAGGAAAATACTTTCTGCTATAGCTGCAGACAAGAAACTACAGACTTCTAAGGCTCATATAACAATAGACAAAGAGCTGCAGGCAACGGGATTGTCCGGAGTATCCCAAGAGGTAGGAAAGGCTTTGTGCCATTACTAAACTGTATTTTTTTTTATTGTGAAGGACATTAATACTGGGGTATAACACAAGGCATGTTTGGTGTAAAAAATAAGATTTGTTTTGCATGCTTTAAGTCTTTCGCAGTGTGCAAATGGAAAGTTGGGGGGGTTGAGCTGGGTGATGTGATGGAGGTGTGCTTGTGTGTCCCTCCTCATGGTTAATGGAGTGGGGATTCTGGGGTAACTGGCACTGGTTTCGGGACAGGAGAATGCTTTGTAGGAATACGTGCTTGAGGGTAGAATGGATGTAATCAGGGGCGGACTGGCCATAGGGAAACCCCGGTCAATTCCCAGTGGGGCGCACCGCTATGGGGCCAGGTAGTTGGGCTGCTACTTTTAACACCCACATTCAATCCCTGCCCTATTAGTCTCCCTTTCAGCCCCCTGTACCCAGCCTCACTGTACCCACAAGCCAAGGAACCCCAGCCTCAATGCTATAGCCCCAGCAAGCCGGGGGCTGGTAAAATATAGAGCTGATTTTTGGGCCCAGTCTGCCACTGCATGTAATGAACCATAATCTTTGGCAAATGGTGGCTGATGGGGATTCCCCTCCTCTGCACATCTGTATAGACCTCACCCTCCTTTGGGCACAGATGCATGGGGCCAGTAAAGAGGAACCTATATCGAGCTTCAGATAGCAACAAAGCAACACTTTGTCACAGTCATTGTTTCAAGACATTCCTAACTAATTCAGTAGTAGTCCTCCAGCTGTAACGTGTTGGGGTGCAATTCTGTGTTAACTGCCTGATTCTACCACTAGCAATGGGGGCAGACATACCTTCTGTCTAGGGCTTACCTTGATATCCACAAGGAGCTTGGGAAGCTTTCTTCCAACCTTTCCTTTCCTTATAGAACCTGCTACTGGACATTTTTTCTTCAATTATGGAGCACTGGAATTCATCTTCCTGTTGTACTGTATTATGAGGACCACTACTACATGCATGCTGTAGTTTTAAAGTGGACCTTAATCCACCCTGGCAACTATGTTTAGGTCTGTGGACACCATAACCTCTTGCTTCCAGCCACTAGCAAGCCTCAGAATTAATAAATCCTTAAATATATTCTAAGTATGTCACACACCCCGCTTCAGAATAGTCATTACACTTGGGTTATACCGACCTGTAGAGGGCGAACTTGCAGAGATGTCATGAAAAAAAGGGAGCCCCTCCCGGTCCATAAATACCTGGGAAATCCCACTCATTCCCCAGTCTTTCATCTCTGCAGACGGCGAGCAAGTCAGAAGATGGATGTCTCCTCCTTGCAGGTAGCCGGGGTAACTCCCAACCCCCCTCTTTCGGTCTATTTCTGCCTGGACCTACTGTTATCCCCCTTTTAGTAAAGTGCCTCCCAGCATAGGCTGCGGGTCCTGGCAAAGGTAGACAGCACCTTAAGGTGCTTTTTAGGAGCCATGCTCCACCGTGAGACCCCATACTAAGGGGTAGGCGGTATTCCGGGTTGGTGATCCTGGTTGGGATGCCCTGTCCTTGCCCTTACACCTCTGGGGTGTTAATTCCCCCTTCCCCGGTCACCCATTGTTACCTACTGCTGGGGGGGGGGGCGCTTATCCCCCTTTTAGTTTAGTTCTTTCCTTAGAGTGCATGCTTGTGTGCAACTTGTTGTGTGTGTGTGTTGTGCACGTGATTGATACGTGCCATGGCCGGGCCGGCGGTTTGCGCCCCCCCGGCCGTCACTGTCAGCCTTCGGGGGAGCTTCTTCCCCTCCGGTGCGGTTTCGGGGGGGGGCGGGGCCGGGCGCGATCCTGCGGCCCACCCCCTCCCTCACCCCGTGCTGCTGGTTCCGCTGCGGAACCCGGTCACTGGCCGGGAGCCTCCTGGTGTCAAGAGAGAGGGGCGGGGTCGGGCGCAGCGCGAGGTCCGCGCCGGCCCGCCCTTCTTCATCCTCGCTGCCAAGTCCCTCCGCCTTGTGCAGGACGCCATTACCGTAAGTGCCCAGTGGGCTCAAGTCTTTCATTGCCTGTGAAGCTGCTTGTCAGCGCGAGATTGATATATATATTCCTCTATTTGTATGTATGTGTGCCTTGGCCCTTCTGTTATGTACACAGCATTGTGTGATATTTGTGTGACAGTTCCCCTTTTCTATTCCAGGCGGACCCTTGTTGGATCTTAAAGGGTCCTCCCGGTCCTAGGGTCCCTGGTTTAGTTTAAGAACTCCCTATAAATCCTCCCACTCGGGACACAGAAGGGGCATCCCGGGTCGCTTATATTGCGTAATTCCCTTGGGTATTGCGACTACCGATAAAATCACCATATGGAGGCTTCCCAGGATACCGGGCTCGGGCTCCCCTCGGGGCAACCCCGGCAGTGTTTGGGGTGTGGGGTATCCCTTACAGGGGATGATGTTTTCCTTTGCATACCATGTGCACAGCAGAATATTACGCGGCAGTCCGGATCCCATGCGTCTGGTTCTGCGCCGCCGGTCCCTTCTCCTACCCCCTCCCCGCCTGATCCGTACCCCGTGTGATGTTGTCATGAGTGGGCAGTCGCAATCTGAGGTGTGTGCCAGATTGGCCAATCTTGAAAAATTATTTTCTAGCGCTGTTGCCAGAAAGGCCCCGGCTAAGAAAGCACTTGTCCCCAGCCACGCCGGCTTCTGATTTTGAGGAGTTTGATTCACTGGACTGGTCTGAATACCCCCCACTAGAGGAAGGGGAGCAATTTGAGGAGTCGGATGGTTCTGACGATCAGCAGTTTGTGGGCACCGATGCCGAGCGGGGTCAGGGGGATTCTTTGGATACCCCTAAGGTCCTGGCTCATATGTTTGAGATTCTGGCAATTTCTCCTCCTGAGGTGACTCTTCCGCAGAAGGGGGAGTCCTTTGAGGAGGCTAAGCCGCGCTTGGAATTCCCTAATCAAAGGCATTTCGATGGCATTATTCTTAAGGAATGGGAGAGGCCTACTCGGCTTCCAGGTGTTCCTCCGGGTTGGGATAAGAAATATCCCTTTCCGGTGGATGCGGTGAAGCGCTGGACGCCCCTGTTTTGGGGTTGTCTAGCACATCTGTTTTGCATTCTCCTGACTGTTCTACTCTCAAGGATGGTGAGGACAAACGCATTGACCAGATGGCTTATCACGGTTTTGCCAGTGTCGGGTCGGCTTTGCGGCCTGTTTGTGCTTCGGCGCTTTTAATAGTGGATTCTAGGTCGGTTGTTAGGGACCTGTTGTCTACTTCCAGGCTTGACCCGGCTAGTGATGAGTTCACCGCCCTTAAGCGGTGCGAATTGTTTTTGTAATTTGTGCTAGCCACCCTGGATGACACCATGGTGATGTGTAGTAGAACTTCGCCTTGCTGGTGGCTATTCGGCGGTCGGTTTGGTTGCGCCAGTGGGCGGCTGATTTTGTGTCCAAAAAGTCGCTTACGGCTCTTCCCTTTCTGGGTTTGCGGCTCTTTGGAGAAAAATTGGATTCGGTCGCAAAAGGAGGTAGGTTACCTCAGCGAAAGAAGCAATGTCATCCCTTTCGGGGGGCGGCTTCCTTTACCCCTTCCTTTCGTGGGGCCAGAGCTGGACGGGGATTGGCTGTCTTCTCCTCCAGAGGTGATTCCTGGAACAGGGGAAGAGGACGTGCCCGTCCAGGTCACAGCTGGGGCTCCAAGCCCAAAGCCACTGCCAAGCCAGCTCAGCAATGAGGGGGCGCCCTCACCCTCGCGGGTGGGGGGACGGCTGCGACACTTCTCCCAGGCCTGGGACCAGGAGGTCTCGGACAGATGGATTCGGGAAGTGGTGTCTTCCGGTCACAAGCTGGAGTTCGAGATCCGGCCTCCTCCCAGATTCTTCAGGTCTCGGGTGCCCTTGGATCCTCTGGCCGTGCAGGGGCTCCGGGCGGCAGTAAAAGATCTCCTGGACATGGCTGTCATCTGCCCGGTGCCTTCCTCGGACCGGGGCCTGGGATGCTATTCCAATCTGTTCACGGTGCCCAAGAAGGATGGCTCAGTTCGTCCCATCCTGGATCTGAAGTTTCTCAACAAGTTTATCTGTCCCAGGAAGTTCCGCATGGAAACTCTGCGCTCAGCCATAAATTTGCTTCGTCAGGAGGACTTCATGACGTCCATAGACATCAAGGATGCTTATCTGCATGTTCCAATCTTCCCGGCACATCAGAGATTTCTCAGGTTTGTGGTGGAAGATCTGCATTTTCAGTTTGTGGCTCTTCTGTTTGGCCTTACCTCGGCTCCAAGGGTTTTCACCAAGGTGCTGGCAGGGGTGATGGCCCTCCTCAGAGCCCAGGGTATCCACATTGTGCCTTATCTGGACGATCTTCTCATTATGGCATCCTCTCTCAGCCAGGCGGAGCTAGATACCAGGACTGTGGTATCCACTTTGGAGAGATTCAGCTGGGTGATCAACTATCCCAAGTCCTTCCTCTCTCCCTCCAGGGTGGTGTCGTTCCTGGGAATGTCTCTGGATACTTCTCAGTCCAGGGTGTTCCTTCCCCGGCCCAAGGTTCTTTTGATTCAGGAATTGACTCAGCTTCTTCTATCCATCCCTCGTTCATCCATCCGGCTGGGGATGAGACTGGTGGGATTGATGGTGGCTTCTTTCGAGGCGGTTCCCTTTGCCCAGTTTCACACAAGGACGCTCCAGCTCCATCTCTTGTCGGCCTGGGACAGGTCTCCGCTGTCATTGGATCAGTCTTTTCTGATGTCCCCCCGTGTTCGGCATTCCCTTCGGTGGTGGCTGGAACCAAGCAATCTGATGAGGGGCAGATCCTTTCTGACCCCTTGTTGGGAGACGGTCACCACGGATGCCAGCCTGTCAGGTTGGGGGGGGGGGGTTGGAACTTCAGTTTCAGGGACTGTGGGGGCCTCAGGAGGCTCACGATCCCATCAATGTTCTGGAGCTGAGAGCCATCAGGTTGGTTCTGGTTCACTTGACTCATCAGTTACAGGGCTTGCCGGTTCAAGTTCGGTCGGACAATTGGACGGCGGTTGCCTACATCAATCACCAGGGAGGGACTCGCAGCAGGCATGCCCTCAGGGAAGTGTCCTTGATCCTGGCTTGGGCAGAGAGCAATGTCCCATGCATCTCGGCGGTGTACATTGCGGGAGCGGAGAACACGGAGGCGGACTCCCTGAGCAGGTGCTCATCTCGCCGGGGGGAATGGTCTCTCAGCCCCAAGGTGTTTCGGTCGCTTTGCCCGCTTTGCCACCGGTGGGGGACTCCGGAGGTAGACCTCTTTGCCTCTCGTCACAATCACAAGCTGCCCCTTCTGCCAGATCTGCTCACTCAGGGTCAACTGCTCTACCCCAATTTACCAACGCTGGCTTTGACGGCGTGGCTGCTGAAACCTCCATCTTGAAGGAGGAAGGTCTTTCTGATGCTGTTTTTCAGACTCTGGTTAGGGCTAGAAAGAAGTCTTCCTCTGCCATCTAGTATAGGATTTGGAGGTCTTATATTGATTGGTGTGAGGTCCGGGCCTTGCCTTGCAGGCTGTTTTCTATCCCTAGGGTTTTGGAATTTCTGCAACATGGTCTGGACCTGGGTTTGCAGCTTAGTGCGTTGAAATGGCACTTTTCTGCCCTGGCGGTTTTCTTTCAAAGGTCTTTTGCTCTTCATCCTCTGGTTAAGACCTTTTTCCAGGGGGTTACGCATGTGCTGCCTCCTAGGAAGCCTTTGCTCCCAGTTTGGGATTTGAATTTGGTTCTTTCTGCTTTCCAGGGTCCTCCTTTTGAACCTTTGCAGGATATTGCTTTTTCTACGCTTACTCAGAAGGTTGCGTTTTTGGTTGCCATCACTTCCGTTCGGCGTGTATCAGAGTTGGCGGCTTTGTCCATTAAGGCCCCGTACTTTGAGAGGCATCAGGACAAGGTTGTTTTCTGCTTCAAGACAGATTTCCTTCCTAAGGTGGTTTCTGCCTTTCATCTTAATCAGGACATTGTTCTACCCTCCTTGTGTCCTAAGCCCAGCAATGACAAGGAGAGGGTCTTGCATTCTCTTGATGTGGTTCGCTGTGTGAAGTACTATTTGGTGGCTACTTCTTCTTTTCGTAAGACTGACGCCCTTTTCGTGGTGCCCTCCGGGCCTAGGAAAGGTTTGGCTCCGCCAAGTCTTCCATTAGTAAATGGATTCGCCAGGCCATTGTTGGGGCCTATTCTGCTAAGGGGAAGATTCCCCCTTTTCGTGTTACTGCTCATTCTACTCGTGCTGTTGGGGCGTCCTGGGCTTTCCAGCATCAAGCCTCTGTTGAGCAAGTTTGTAAGGCTGTGTGACAGACTCTCTGCCCCTTTGGACTTTACACAGGTTCATTACTTTCCTTTTCTTAAGCATGTTACAGACTGCCAGTGTATTGATTGATTACGTTATTCATTGTTCTGACTGCCATTGTATTGATTGATTACGTCACAGACAATGGCATTGTTCTGATTGAGTGTATTACAGACGTCTGTTGTATTGCTGATTGCGTCACCGGCAGAGTTGAGGGATTGTGTGCCCTGCTCCCATTGGTCTGTGTATTTGTCATGCTTTGCTTGCATATAAGGCCCAGTGTGGCACTAATAAAGTTCAGTTCATCTTCACCCTCAATACTGAGTTCTGTCTCTTATTGGGGGAAACGCTATATTACAATTCACTAGCCCTTGTAAGGGCTGTTCCTGTTTCCTCACGGACGACTCTGGAATTCCAGCAGCACCTCTCACCATTGGGAAAGGACATCTCGGGCGGTGAAGCCCTCCGGCGATAAGGGTTATCGCTACAGGCTGCTACTTGGTCTTCCGTTCACACTTTTTCCAAGTTTTACAAGGTTGATGTGCGGGCCTCAGCGGATGCTGTTTTTGGCCGCAAAGTTCTGCAAGCTGCAGTGGTTTAAGTTTGTGCATTATTGCCTTGATTTGGATCCCCGCCCTTTATGGACACTGCTATTGGATGTCCCAAGTGTAATGACTATTCTGAAGCGGGGTGTGTGACATACTTAGAATAATACCATTTTGTGATTACTCACCTGTAAAATGGGTATTATAAGTATGTCACACACCCCGCTTCACCCCGCCCCTTGGTATTTGGATCCTTTCTATGGTGAACCTTTTTTACTGTTACTGGTTATTTTGGCTCTTCCTGGTCCCTTTACTGCTGTCTTAATACTGGGGAATGCGTGGGAGGTCCCAGGTATTTATGGACCGGTAGTGGCTCCCTTTTTTTCATGACATCTCTGCAAGATCGCCCTCTACAGGTCGATATAACCCAAGTGTAATGACTATTCTGAAGCGGGGTGTGTGACATACTTATAATACCCATTTTACAGGTGAGTAATCACAAAATGGTATTTTTTCTTCACTTAATTCAGTGGCGTGCCTTGAAATAGCTGCACACATCAGCAAATGCAGCATCGGCATCTTCACTGATAGGGACCACACATTTTGCAGAAATTTCCAGATTCCCTTTTAGACAGAGCTACAGGAGGAACGGATAATTATTTCCTGATTGTGGAACTAACTTGTGACAGGAGGGGGTGGGTTAGGATCCCCACAAACAAGGGTCCTTCGCCAGCATAGAATAGATAGGGGGTGTTTTGGTCCATTTTAAGATGACCATTTATGTATGTGTCTCCAGCATGGCTATTACCTTTAGTCTATCCTAGACCAATTCTTGTTAGCTACTGTACCCCACCAGGGTTTCTATTCTGGTTTGCTTTGGAGAATGACACGGTTACTCACCCACTTAAACACTGCAAGGTCAACAAGTTTTGAGTTGAGAATATAAGGTCTTTGTTTCAGTTGAGCAGGGGAATAGCTCAGTCTCTCAGCATCTTCACTTTGCTATCCAGGGCCAACATTGCCATTTCCTTCCTTGAGTGTTTCTAAAGATCATGAGACGAGGATGGCCATAGCTTTTTCCACAGGGATCAAAATATTCCAGATATAAAGATAAAAGTTGCTCAGAGGGAGGTATTGCAGACCTAAACACCGCGCTTACCAGAAAGAGGTGGGCTGCTGCTTAAAGGATTTGCTAGAGGGGCTGGAGAAGCATTGAGTCTATTCTTAGTATACAGTACGTCCTGCTCCAAATAGATTACTTACACGTGGGGTATTACTCCGCCAGATGGCGCTGGACTGCAGAGACATCGAAAAATAGGCTCCTCCCGGCCCCTCAAATACCCGGGGACCTCCCACAAATCCCCAGAATTTCTCTGCAGTCTGGACTGCGAAGGACGAGAAATGGCTCTCTACTCGCAGGTGAGCGGGGCTATTAGCCTGCAGCCCTGTAGGACTATTCCCACCCGTTCCGTTAGTAATATGCCTCCCAGCCCTGGCTGCGCTGGTTGGGTGATGGTAGGCAGCACCGCTGTTAGGTGCTTAGGAGCGCTGCTCCACCGCAATCCCCCACCAAAGGGTAGGCGGTTCATGCTTATGGTGAGCCTCTATCGGCTGCCCCTCCCGCACTATTGCCCTATTTAAGTGGCCGCTGTCCTCCCTCATTCTCCTGGTAGCCTTCGGGGGAAAAGAGGGGGGGGGGTGTAACTGTGTATGCTATGCATTCTGTGTTTTACACTTTATCATTTATTTTTTCTGCCTTGTGTCAGCCGCCGCGCTGGCTTGCTGTCTTTTACTGTCTTTAAAATTTGCAGCCGCCGCGCGCCTTTTATGTCACGCTATGTTCCGCGCTTGGTGGCAGCATTACCTCAGGCGCCGGTGCGCTGTCATTGGCTGCTTGGCACGTCCTGGCTTTGCGCTCTTGGGGGGGGGCGGGGCCCGTCTATGGCGTGCTCCGCGTCATCGCCGATACCGGCCCGCCCCTCGAGGTATACCGACGCCATCTTTAACCTGCTTGGTTGGCCCATGCGCGACGGACCTCTACCTACCGCGGTCCGTAAGTGCCCTTGCGGATGGCTTTATATTCTTCCTTTTATTACTGTGTGCTTATGGTCTCTTCTTCTTATGTCTTTCAGGCTGGGCAAACCCTTTGGCTTCTCCCGGCCCTTTATTAGTTATATAACTTTTAGGCCTTGTGTAATACTCCCACTTCACTAGCGGGTTATTGGGGCATCCGGGGTTGCTGTATAGCGTTAATCCCTATCGACCTATAGTGCCACTATAATCACCATATGGAGGCATCCCAGGATAATGTGACCGGGGTCCCTTTGGCACAAGACCGGCTGTGTGTAGCGTGTGGGCAGCCTCATGCTGACGCTGACAAGGCGCGGGTCTGTGTAACCTGTGCTGAGCAGATGCTTGCATTGTAATCTGGCCTGCCAGTGGCTGCACCTCGTTTCACTTCGCCTACTCCCCCAAGCTTAAACATCACTCCTGAGTTGCATACTAGTGGGGATTCTCAGCCTGATGTGTCTTCTAGACTGGCTACTGTTGAGCAGTTGATTGCTAAGTCCTTGGCGCGTAAGGCCCCTGCTAAAAAGCGGCACTTGACGCCTAATGTCACTATTTTCCCTATGGAAACTGAGGAGTTTTGGAATCTTTGTGGCTATACACCGTCTGATGAAGGGGAGCTTTTTTTTCTGACTCGGGCTCATCTGATGAGAGACCAAGGGGTCATGACGATTCTGGCTCTGACCCCTGGGCCCCGGATGACACTGACAGACTATTGACCCAGATTTTTGAGGTTCTGTCCATCTCTCTCCTTATTGCGGCTCCCAGGCAAAGGGGGGAGCTTTTCCATACAGCAAAATCACGTTTGGAATTTCCCGAGCAGGCACATTTCCATAACCTTGTACTCAAGGAATGGGAACGCCTCAGTAAACTCCCCCCCCCCCCCGAGGTGGATGCCCCGGTCCTGAGGACCAGCGCATTGACCAGCTGGCATCCCACACCTTTGCATGTGCGGGACGGCGCTGCGCCCGGTCTGTGCCTCTGCCATCACTGCTGCGGCCACTGGAATCCTTATTAGGAATATACTTGATAGTGCTCCTGATGATTTGCCTTGTGAGGTGTTCAATGCACTTTCCAGTTGTGATGTGTTTGTAAATTTTGTCCTCTCTGCCATGGATGACACCATCAGAATGTGTGCCAGAACATCTGCCCTTGTGGTGGCTATACGCCGCTCAGTTTGGCTGCGCCAGTGGGCTGCTGACTACGCTGCCAAGAAGGCCCTCACTGGTTTTCCCTTTAAAGGACTGCGCCTGTTTGGGGACCGCCTGGACCTTTTTGCTAAGGGAGGCAGGTTACCCCAGCGCAGGCGGCAATCTCGGCCCTTTCGGGGTCAGGGTTCCTTCTCCTCCCCTTACCGTGGAGCCAGACAGGGGAGGGGGGTTTCCTTTCCTGGGGCACGGGGAGATTTCTAGGGTAGGGGCAGAGGACGTGGACGTCCTGGCCCCTCCTGGGGTCCAAAAGCAAAATCATCCCCCAAGCTCCCTCAGGCATGATGGGGCGCCCTCACCCATCCGGGTGGGGGGACGGCTGCAGCACTTTGCTCACGTCTGGAGGCTTCATGTCTCAGACCGGTGGTTTCAGGAGGTAGTGTCCTCCGGTTACAAGAGAGTTTGCTGCCTGTCCCCCTCCAAGATTCATCAGATCCCGGATTCCTCAGGACCCTGTGTCAACTCAGGAGCTAGTGCAAGCAGTGCAAGGCCTCCTGGAGCTGGGGGTCATCTGCCAGGTTCCCTTAAGAGAAAAAGGCAAGGGCTTTTATTCCAACCTATTCACAGTACCCAAAAAAGATGGTTCAGTCAGGCCCATCCTGGACTTGAAGATCCTCAACAAATTTGTCAGGGGCAGGCGTTTTCGCATGGAAACTCTGCACTCTGCCATCAGTTCCCTGCGCCAAGGGGACTTCATGACTTCTTTGGACATCAAAGATGCTTACCTTCATATTCCTGTATTTCCAGGTCATCAAAGGTTCCTCAGGTTCGCTCTGATGGATCAACACTACCAGTTTGTGGCTTTGCCCTTTGGTCTCAGCTCCCAGGGTGTTCACCAAGGTGCTGGCTGGTGTGATGTCTCTGCTCAGATGTCAGGGCGTCCGCGTGCTTCCCTATCTGGACGACATTCTCATCACTTCCCAATCTCTACATCAGGCAGAGTTGGATACTCAGCTGGTGGTGTCCACTCTTGAGTCATTTGGATGGGTGATCAACCACCCCAAGTCCTCACTGTCCCCCTCCTTGGTGACTCCATTCCTGGGAATGAATCTGGATACAGTTCAGGCAAGGATTTTTCTTCCTCAACAGAAGGTGGACAGTCTGATCGCACAGGCTCAGTTCCTCCTATCTTGTGCTCACCCCTCCATCAGGCAGGGGATGCAGCTGGTGGGCCTGATGGTGGCATGCTTCGAAGCGGTCCCTTATGCTCAGTTCCACTTGAGGCCTCTGCAACTTCACCTATTGTCAGTATGGGACAAGGACCCAGCGTCCCTGGACGGGGTCTGTGTGCTCTCCCCTCAGGTCAGGATGTCCCTCTTGTGATGGATGGACTCAAGGAACCTGTTGGGGGGGCAGATCCTTTCTTACCCCTCCCTGGGAGACGGTCACCACGGATGCCAGTCTATCAGGTTGAGGGGGTTTCTGGAAGTCCCTGCGGTTCCAGGGGAGGTGGGGTCCTCAGGAAGCCCACACACCTATCAATGTCTTGGAACTGCGGGCGATCAGGTTACTTCTGGCTCACTTGACTACTCACCTTCGAGGCCTGCCTGTTCAGGTGCGCTCGGACAACCAGACGGCAGTTGCCTACATCAATCACCTTGATTCGGCCAGCGCGGAGTTCACTATGCTTAAAAGGTTTGAATTGTTCATGAATTTTGTCTTGGCCACTATGGAAGACACTATTGTTATGTGTAGTAGGATTTTAGCCTTATTGTTGGCCATGCGCCGATCGGTATGGCTCCGTCAGTGGACGGCGGACTTGCGGCCAAGAAATCGCTCACAGCTCTTCCCTTCTTGGGTACGCGGCTGTTTGGAGATAAGTTGGATGCTGTGGCAAAGGGAGGTAAGTTACCTCAGCGGAAAAAACTGCGCTGTCCCTTTCGGGGGGCAGGCTCTTTTAATCCTTCCTTCCCAGGCGCCAGAGCTGGTAGAGGTTTGGTCTTCTCGGGTGTCAGAGGCTCTTCCTGGATCAGGGGCAGAGGTCGGGTCCGTCCTGCTTCGGCCTGGGGTTCCAAACCCAAGCCTGTGGGTAAACCAGCTCAGCAATGAAGGGGCGCCCTCACCCGCTGGGGTGGGGGGACGGCTGCGGCTCTTCTTCCAAGTCTGGGCTCGGGAGGTCACAGACAATTGGATCTTGGAAGTGGTCTCCTCCGGGTACAAACTGGAGTTCCAGTACTGGCCTCCTCCAAGATTTTTAAGGTCTCGGGTGCCCTTGGACCCTCAGGCGGTTCAGGGGCTCCGGTTAGCAGTAAAAAATCTTCTGAACATGGGAGTTGTATGCCCGGTGCCTCCGTCGGAGAGAGGCAGGGGTTTCTACTCCAATCTTTTCACGGTTCCCAAGAAAGAAGGTTATGTAAGACCCATTCGGGACCTCAAGGTCCTCAACAGATTCATCAGAACCAAGAAGTTCCGCATGGAGACTCTGCACTCGGCCATCAATTCCCTTTGTCAAGGGGATTTCATGACATCCATAGACATCAAGGATGCATATTTGCATGTTCCAATTTTTCCAGCGCATCAGAGATTCCTCAGGTTCGAGGTGGACGATCTACATTTTCAGTTTGTAGCCCTTCCCTTCGGGTTGACCTCAGCGCCGAGGGTCTTCACCAAGGTTCTGGCGGGCATAATGGCCCTATTCAGAGCTCAGGGAATTCGCATTGTGCCGTATCTGGACGACCTATTGATTTCAGCATCTTCCCTCCGTCAGGCGGAGCTGGATACCCACCAGGTGGTGTCGACCCTGGAGAGGTTCGGGTGGGTGATCAATCGCCCCAAGTCCTCTCTCTCGCCATCACGAGTGATTTCATTCCTGGACATGAATCTGGATACCATTCAGGCCAGAGTGTTTCTACCCCAGACCAAGGGGCAGGGATCTGATCCGCCTTCTTCTGGCCAATCCTTGCCCTTCTATCCGACAGGGGATGAAACTGGTGGGATTGATGGTGGCCTCCTTCAAGGCGGTCCCGTTTGCGCAGTTTCACATGAGATCTCTTCATCTTCACCTATTGACGCATTGGGACAGGTGTCTGCTGTCGTTGGATCAACCGTTCAGGATGTCTCCCAGGGTTCGGCAGTCCCTTCGGTGTTGGCTGGAGTCGAGCAACCTGTTGAGGGGCAGATCCTTTCTGGTTCCTCGCTGGGAGACTGTTACCACAGATGCCAGCCTGTCGGGCTGGGGAGGTTTCTGGAAAAGTCATCAGTTCAGCGGGGTGTGGGGTCCTCAGGAGGCTCACAACCCCATCAATGTCTTAGAGCTCAGAGCCATCCGGCTTGTCCTGTCACGGCTGCCGTTGCACTTGCAGGGTCTACCGGTTCAGATTCGTTCAGACAATCGGACGGCGGAAGCCTACATCAATCACCAAGGAGGGACTCGCAGTAGGAGTGCCCTCAGGGAAGTCTCTCTGATCCTGCATTGGGCGGAGAGCAATGTCCCTTGCATTTCGGCAATCTACATTCCGGGAGTGGAAAACACGGGAGGCCGACTCCCTGAGCAAGGGGTTCTCTCTCCAAGGAGAGTGGTCTCTCAACCCTGGGGTTTTTCGGTTTCTTTGTCACAAGTGGGGGACTCCAGAGGTGGATCTCTTTGCCTCACGGCACAATCACAAACTCCGGGCCTTTGTGTCTCTATCTCAGGATCCTATAGCTCTGGCAGTGGATGCCTTGTCCCTTGCTTGGAAGGATCTTGGGTTTCTGTACCTGTTTCCTCCCTTCTCCATGCTGGGCAAGGTAGTTCGCAAACTGGCTCTGGAGGGGGCACCAGCAATTCTGGTGGCTCCAAGGTGGCCAAGAAGGGTTTGGTACGCAGACGTTGTAAGGCTGGCGGTACATCAGTACCGGCTTCCCATGTTTCCGGATCTGTTATCTCAGGGTCAACTACTTTACCCCAATTTACAAACGCTGGCTTTGATGGCTTGGCTGCTGAAACCTTCCTCCTGAAGGAGGAAGGTTTGTCTGAGGCTGTGGTTCAGACCTTGATTAGAGCTAGGAAGCGGTCCTCTTCTGGCATCTACTATAGGGCTTAGGGGTCCTATATTGACTGGTGTGAGGCTAGGGCCTTGCCTTGCAGGGTGTTTTCGATCCCTAGGATTTTGGGTTCCAGCTTAGTACCTTGAAAGGGCAGGTCTCTGCTTTGTCTGTTTTCTTCCAAAGATCTTTTGCCTTGCACCCGCTGGTTAAGACTTTTTTTCCAGGGGGTCACTCATGTTCGACCCCCTCGGAAGGCTATGGTTCCTGTTTGGGATTTGAGTTTGGTTCTTTCGGCTCTCCAGGGTCCTCCTTTTGAGCCATTATAGGATATTGCTCTTTCTGTTTTCACTCAAAAGGTGGCCTTCTTGGTGGCTATTACCTCTGTTCGGCGTGTCTCTGAGTTGGCGGCTCTGTCGATTCAGGCCCCTTACTTTGAAAGACACCAGGACAAGGTGGTCTTTCACTTTAAGCCAGATTTCCTTCCTAAGGTGGTGTCAGCTTTCCATCTCAATCAGGATATTGTTCTCCCTTCCTTGTGTCCTAAGCCTAGCAATGACAAGGAGAGGGTTTTGCACAATTTGGATGTGGTTCGCTGTGTTAAGTACTATTTGGTGACTACTTCTTTCCGCAAGACGGATGCCTTTTTCGTGGTGCCCTGCGGGCCCAGGAAAGGTTTGGCGCCCACCAAGTCTACCATTAGCAAATGGATTCGTCAGGCCATTGTTGGGGCCTATACTGCTAAGGGGAAGACTCCCCCTTTTAGGGTCACTGCGCATTCTACTCGTGCTGTTGGTGCATCCTGGGCTTTTCAGCACCAGCCTTCTGTTGAGCAAGTTTGTAAGGCTGCTACTTGGTCTTCCGTTCATACTTTTTCCAAGTTTTACAAGGTTGATGTGCGGGCTTCAGCGGATGCCGTTTTTGGCCGCAAGGTTCTGCAAGCTGCAGTGGTTTAAGTTGGTGCATTCTTTACTGTTTATGGTTCCCACCCATGATGGACACTGCTATTGGATGTCCCAAATGTCATGAAGAATTGAAGTGGAGTGTATGTCACAATTGGAATAATACCGTTTTGTGAGTACTCACCTTTAAAACGGATATTGTAAGTGTGACATATACTCCACTTCACCCACCTTTTTGGTATTCTGGATCCTTTATATGGTGAACCATTGTTTCTTGGTTGTTAGTATTTTTATTTTTGGTTCTTCCTGGTCCCCTTACTGCTATTTTACACTGGGGAATTGGTGGGAGATCCCAGGTATTTATGGACTGGGAGGCGCTCCTTTTTTTGCATTCATCTCTGCAGAAGTTCACCCTCTACTGGAGAATAACCCAAATGTCATGAAGAATTGAAGCAGAGTGTATGTCACACTTACAATATCCGTTTTAACGGTATTTTCTGCCTAAGGTAGTGTCTGCCTTTCATTTGAATCAGGATATTGTTCTTCCTTCTTTGTGCCCTAATCCTAGCACTGCTAAGGATAGGGTTTTGCATTCTTTGGATGTGGTTAGGTGTCTGAAGTACTATCTGGTGGCTACTGCACCTTTCAGGAAAACTGATGCTCTTTTTGTGGTCCCTTCTGGTCCTAGGAAGGGTTTGGCTCCTGCCAAATCTACTATCAGCAAATGTATTCGTCAGGCTGTGATTCAGGCCTACTCTGCTAAGGGGAAGAATCCTCCCTTCCGCCTTACTGCTTATTCCACTCGTGCTATTGGTTCCTCTTGGGCTTTTCAGCACCAGGCTTCTGTTGAACAAATTTGCAAGGCCGCTACTTGGTCTTCTGTTCATACCTTTTCAAAGTTTTACAAGGTTGATGTTAGGGCCTCAGCTGATGCTGTTTTTGCCGAAAGGTTCTTCAGGAGGCAGTGGTTTAAACTGTCTGCTGCTACTTTTTTCTTGGGGATCCCACCCTACTTTATGGACACTGCTATTGGATGTCCCACGTGTAAGTAATCTATTTGGAGCAGGATGTACTGTATACTAAGAATAATACAATTCTGCGATTACTCACCTGTAGAATTGGTATTATGAGTATACGTCCTGCTCCAACCCACCCTTGGCTTTGCATTATCTTGGATCCCCTGTATGGTGATTGTTATCATTGTTATAGTTGATAGTTTGGGTTGTTTAATTCTCCCGGCTTCTCGTTAACTGCTTTTCAATGCTGGGGATTTGTGGGAGGTCCCCGGATATTTGAGGGGCCGGGAGGAGCCTATTTTTCGATGTCTCTGCAGTCCAGCGCCATCTGGCGGAGTAATACCCCATGTGTAAGTAATCTATTTGGATCAGGACGTACTGTATACTCATAATACCAATTCTACAGGTGAGTAATCACAGAATTGTATTTTCACAAATCCATCTGGATGATGAACAGAAGAGGTAGGCTCTGTATTGCAGACCTAAACACCGTGCTTACCAGAAAGAGTAAGAGGTGGGCTGCTGCTTAAAGTGGACCAACACCCAGGATTTTGACTATCCTGGGTTTTGGTCCACTTTGGCAGGGCACCCCGATCGGGGGTGCCCCACTGTGAGACTTACCTCTCCCCGCTCCCACGTGGCCGCGCCGTCCAATCCCCACCGACGGACAAGCGGAGTGACAGCGACGGACAAGGGGTTCGTCCGCCGCCGCCTCCCGCGCGTCACTCTCGGCCCGCGCCGGCCATTCACAGACAGCCGGCGCGGGCGCGCGCACGTCTAGAGGGGCGCGCGGGAGGCGGCGGCGGCGGATGAGGTAAGGAGTTTGGGGGGGTTTCACCCCGCGGGACATCCCGATCTCGGATGTCCCGCGGTGAGTGAGGTTATCTGCCCGGGAATCTTATAGATTCCCGGGCCGATCACCCCTGGGTGTTAGTCCACTTTAAAGGATTTGCTAGGGGCCTGGACAAGCCATTTAAAGGTTTGTTTAGTGTTGCTTGCCATTCTTTAGATGACCATCCAAGATAGCACAATCTTCATAAATTAACAAACACATCTTGCTCCTTTTAGTTAAGGTTTTTTTAGAAGAATTGGTCAGCTCTTTTTATATACTCCTCCTTTTAGCTAACTGTTCATTCTTCTTTGTAGGAGGTGTATGAGATTGTGAATCGTGCCCTGCAGAGATACAGTGAGGACCGGATAGGGCTGGTGGATTATGCATTAGAGTCATCAGGTTTGTTTTCTCTAGTTTTCTTTATAGTGTTCACCCATAATTCATATGTGTAACATGTGATATTTTTTCAGGGGCCAGCGTGCTGAACACAAGATGCTCGGAGACATTTGAAACTAAAACTGCCCTACTCAGCCTGTTTGGGGTCCCTTTATGGTATCAATCCCAGTCCCCTCGAGTTATTCTTCAGGTACAAACAGCAACGTTTCAAAAAGACATACCAGGCAAAGGATTTAATGGGCCTGCTTTCTGCTTACCCCATGCAGACCCTGACAGCCACCATGGCAAGAGCAAAAGCTCAATGTAACCCTATGCCTGGAATGTCCCTTAAAGTGTTAATATACCTTTTTAGTAACTCTGTGATGGCTATAGGTGGTATTTGTATGCTCTATGTTGGTTTACCGTTTAGTGGTCAAGAACCTGTTGTCTGGCTTGGGTGACTTTTGCAGGCTGGGCAACATCATGTACCGTCTTTCCCCGAAAATAAGACATCCTCCGAAAATAAGGCCTAGTGCCTGCTTTTGGAGGATATCGTTATATAAGTCATCCCCCGAAAATAATTCCTACCCGAAACTAAATCCTCCCCCGAAAATAGGGCCTCACCATTGGTACAGTTCCGTCCACGAAATGTTGCAGAAGGATCCGGAGCTTCTACTGTAGAGACCGTTGGGGCTGTGGCGCCTCGCAGCTCACTAATTGGCTGCAGCGCTGTGGAGCAACGCGAGACTTCGGCCGGGTATTTGCTGAGGGACAGTGCGCAGGGGGATGTCAGAGTGCCCGCGCGAACCTGAGGAAAAGCTGCCGCCGCCTGCTCCCTGTGACCGCGCCGCCGAGTGTGCCCCAGCGAGACCTGGACCGAGACAATACGGTACCGGTAAGCAGGCCCGGATTAACGTAGGGGCGGACGGAGCTGCCGCTCCAGGCCTCTACGTTAAAACAGGCCCAGCAGCCTGCAAACACGGCCCGCATAGGCCGCCCGGCGGCTGCCGTGCGGGTCCCGTGAGACTCCCACAGGCTATAGCAGGCATACTCAACTAGCACAGCTGAGCAGCCTGATGCTCTGTGCAGCCTGGTATTGTAACCACTAGGGGGCGTAATGACGGGGCACGTAAGGGGGGAGCTCCAGGGAGGTGGAGGAGACACACGCTGCCTGTCTTCTGTCAAGCCAAGCCGATGTCAGATGTAAGTTGTAATGGAGCTTATCTGCCTTGTGAGTTGTGCTTCCTGACTGGCCGTCCCACACTGTTCCCCTTCCATCTCCCAGCTCTCATTGACTCCCCGATCAGAGCGTTACATGTGAGCGAGCGAGCGCTTCTGCTGCCCTCTCCATAACCCCTCTGTGAGAAGTGTGGCTGACACCCTTTGTATACCTGCAATACCCTCTTGCTGTGCTCTGTGATGCCCTGTATTCCTGGTGAGCTTTGTCTGTCTGTGTGACTACTACCGGTAACTCATTCACTACTTCCCTGCTCTCTGTGTGTGTCTGTGTCTGTAACTCACTGGACTTTGTCACCTGTCTGTTTCTATTTCTCCATGAGTTCTCTGTCTGTTTAGCTCCATCTGGTTGCACACTTTCTCTGACTGACTAAGACATCCCCCGAAAATAAGGCCAAGTGCCTTTTTCCGGGGAAAAATTAATATAAGACAGTGTCTTATTTTCGGGGAAACAGGGTATGTATGAATGCTTGACATGGTCTGTTTTGGACAACACATTTTAGCACCTTGGGAGCCAAAATATATTTCCAGCCTCTTTTCTTCATGTACCATTTTCACAGACTTAAATAAAGTACTTAAATAAAGATGGCAGCAGGTCAGATTGGGGTACAGATCAGTCTGCAACCTTGCAGCTTCCCTTGCTGGTGGTTGGGAACCCCTGTTATTCGTCATTGTTCTTAAAGTGGACCAACACCCTCCCGTGATCGGCCCGGGAATCTATAACATTCCGGGACCGATCAGCCCCCTGACTGCGGGGCACCCCGATCGGGGGTGCCCCGCTGTGTGAAACCCCCCAGAAACCCCTAAATCCCTACCAGATCCTCGATCCAGCGGCGCCCGCCGCCGCCTCCCGCGCGTCACTCTTACAGGGTGCGCTCTCTTGTCCGTCGCTGCCTCCCGCTTGTCCGTCGGCGGGGATTGGCAGCGGCGGTCACGTGGGAGAGAGGAGAGGTGAGTTTTTCGGGGTTTCACACATAGTCAAAATCCTGGGTGTTGGTCCACTCTAAATGCAATCTTCTCGTTGCCCACACCATTGCAGAGACACGGATTCTTATATAATTTCCACTCAATGCAATGAAAGATGGGTAATTCTATTATTCCTTGTGTTGGGTGCTGTGTAAATACTTTTCATTCTAGGAAAGTACCTCTTTTCATTTACCTTTTGAGTAGCCCCCCTATATTAATTCTAACATAGGTCTCTCCACATACTGGCTTGCGACTTTGATTCCTCTTTTTAGTAATACAAGTATCTGTAAGTAAAAACATTAATTAAAAGCCAATTAAGAACATCCATACTTTAGCTTCTATTTATATTTGCAAGCAGTAGGATAATATTTAGGGATATATTGGGCATGTTAATTACATTTTGGGAAAACGAAAACATACACGGCCTTTATTAGTTAATAACCCGAATATGCCCCTGTTTGATTTCAGAACAGTTAAGCCAAACTTGTATCTAAAAGTTCAGAAGAACATAAATCTGTTTATCATTCCAGTCTATAGAGAAGATGTTTAAATGTTTTTTTCTGATGTATGGAAATCTACCAAAGGAACCAGAGCCCCCAAATTGCACTTGAAGAGCCCCAAAAGATGCACTGGCATTTCTGCGGGCGCTTGAGTGCACAGTGGACTTGTTGTGTTGTTGTCTGATTTGTTGTAGCTACATTAGAGCAATAAATCTAAAAAATTAATATTTGTCAGTCTAAGTCTCTGCTGCCATGGTTTTTAATTAATAATTAGTTAGAAATTAAGAGGAAAGTTTAAAAGCACCCCTGAGTGGGGCTGCCGCAAAGTTGGATTTTGTAAGCTTTTGGCGGTATCTTTTGTTCTATACCGCTGTCAGTTTTGTTTAAAGTGGGGTAAATATAGTATTACTTTTAATATTAAAGATTTAATACAATAATTCTTTATTTTCTAACAATGTACCCTTTGTTTTTTGATTCCAGCCTGATTCAAACCCAGGCAACTGCTGGGCATTCCGAGGGTCACAGGGCTATGCAGTAATCCGCCTGTCAAGCCGCATTCGACCAACAGCTGTCAGCTTAGATCACATCCCTCGTTCTCTGTCACCCAAGTCCACAATTTCGAGTGCTCCAAAAGATTTCTCTGTTTATGTAAGTTAAAAATGAATGTATGTATGACCTCTCACAGAATTAGACCTTATTGTCGTACCTATATCATGGGTTCAGAGATCAGCTGCCACCAAATATACCCCTGAAATGAAATGACAGACTGTAAAGCCATAAATTAGATTAACCGATTTAGAATGCTTCAACAATGCCGGGATAAGATTAGTCTGATAGGTATTAGTGATGATGGCTAAAGTTATGTCTGTCGCTGTAAAGTCAAATCGTGGTCACTTGAAACTATCAATTATGTGGGTATTTTTTCTATTAAAACACTTTTTTAATATCATTTGGATTTGTTTTCTTATTAATAAAAAAAGGATCGGCAGAGCTCAATTGCATCCAGAACACCCCCACTGTTGTTGCCCCTCCACCTTATTTGAGCTCACATGGCATCATGTACAGAAAACAAGTACCATTTTTTATTGAGTGGCCTGCTGTTTAGTAGTCTAATTGTATCTAAAATTGTTGTCTTAGTGATTTGAATGTGTGTGGCAAAAGTTTATGAGCAATTTTCCTGGTGTCCTGTTCGGGTCGCTCCATTCTTTATAAGTGGGTTATCCGCCACAAGGTGGCGCAGTGTGACTGCAAGATGAAAATCGTGGCTCCTCCTGGCCCATATAAAGGCAACTGTCTCCCTCAGAATCCCCAGAGTTCTTCTTGCAGTCTGACTGCGAAGATGGATGCTATCTCTCTACGGATATCACAGGCGTGCAGGGCATCCCAAGCCTGTCGGCCACTGCAGACCTATTCCCGCCTGTTTCGGGACCCATGCTGCCTCCCAGCCTTGGCTACGGTTCGGGTGAAAGTAGGGGAACGCCGAGGGTCAGGCGTTCACAGAGCTAGGCTCTGGGCCGCAGACCCTGTCCCAAAGGGTAGCCGGCCATAGGCTAATGGTGAGCCTATTGGGGAAGAGGGGGGGGAACCACTTCGGGACCCCTTTCCTTCCCTGTGTATCCCACATGCTTTATTTTTGTGTGTTATGTGTTTTCACTTCCACTGTATTTTTAACTGGTACTCGCCTCCCTCACTCCGCTCCTCTTCGCCTCTCCTCTGGTCAGCTTGTGAGGGGAGGGGCGCCTTCCTCGGCAGGGCAGCGGACTGTCGGCTTTCTCTTCCGCTGTGCAATGCGGGCGCAGGTTGCGCCCCGGGGGGGGGGGGGTGCCCTGGCTGTTCTCCTCTTCTCCCGGGTGCCATTTTACTCTCTTCTGGTGCCCGGAGTTTGCGTGCTGCGCGTTCCCCGTCATCGCGGCGCGGCCCGCCCCTCGAGGTGCCGTCTCCCAGCCACCTTCGCCGCCATCTTCTTCAGCTGCCTGCGCTGAGGGGCACGCTGATCTCCGTCCCGGTCTCATCCACCGCGTCTTCCTGGACTCCCATCGGCTACGTTGGCCTCCTGGTGCTCGCTCCGCTCCTGGTGCGTGAGTCTGGTCATTCTCTTATTGTGCATGCGCTGTGGGATACTTATGTATGTTCACTTTTGTGTCTTCCAGGGGGTCCCATATTATTCAGTCTTGTGGTTCCTCCCAGTCATCCGCCCCCTCCCTCCTGCTCCCTACTGTGGATCGGTCGGGGGACATTATTGGGGAATTGTCTGGGTTTGGGCCACTAGTGCCTTGTAACCCGTGCATTTTGTTACTAATCACCATAATGGAGGCTTCTGGGGATAACGAGCTTGGGGGCCCCTCGGGGCGGGTTAAGCTCTATCTTATGTGTGGTACATGCCCTCTGAGTGGCCGCAGCGCTATCTGTGTTCCCTGCGCCCAAAGCGTCATTTCGGAACAGGTTGGGACGAGCGTTACTGTTTCCAGCCCCATTTTACCTACGGCCTCGCCGACACCCCCATGCTTGCATTTAGTCCCCAGCGAGGGGGGTGCCAGTAGCGGGTCGCATTCGGACTTGACGAGTGGCCAGCATAGAGAGACAGTTGTCTTGCTCTGCCGCCGGCAAGGCCAAGGGTAAGAAGCAGCATTTAGAGCCGGCTTATTCGCTGTTTGCCGATGATGATGATTATTATGAGGCCTTTGGTGGCCGAGACTCCATGGAGGAGGGTGAGTTATTTCGTGATTCTGACTCCTCAGGGGATCGTCCGGGGGGCTTTGATAGTGACCCTGGGTCTTCCTCGGATGAGGACATGTGGCTCCCTGATGACACAGAGAAATTGTTGTCTGCGGTATTTGAAACCTTGCACATGTTCCCCCTAAGGCGGCCAAAAAGAAGCAGGGGGACCTTTTCCGGCATGAGCGGCAGCGTCTTGTTTTTCCTGAGCAGGGACACTTCTCCAAACTGGTCTTTAAGGAGTGGGAGAGGCCTAATAAATTACCGTCGGTGCCTAAGGGCCTGGACAGACGGTATCCCTTTTCGGAGGAGTTGATTCGCCTCTGGTCCCGTCCCGGGGCCGGGACGCGGACTTCATTGCCTTTGTAATCTTGGCCATGGATGATACCGTCCAGCTGGGCGGCAGGGCTTCGGCACTGCTGGTTGCTCTTCGTCATTCTATCTGGCTGCGACAGTGGGTGGCTGACGCTGTCGCCAAAAAATCCCTCACTGGGATTCCCTTCCTGGGACTTCGTCTGTTCGGGGAGCGTCTGGATCTCCTGGCGAAGGATGGGAGGCTTCCTCAGCGTCGGAAGTCTGTGCGGCCCTTTCGAGGGAGAAGAGGCTCTTCCTTCTCTGGTGGCCGCTGAGACTCCTGGGGACGTCCCAATCCCTCCTGGGGGTCCAAATCTAAGCCCCCTGTCAAGGCCCCTGAGGCATGAGGAGGCGCCCTCACCCATCCGGGTGGGGGGACGGCTTCTGCTATTTGCTCACGTCTGGAGACAGCACGTCTCGGATCGGTGGATTCAGGAGATAGTGTCCTCCGGCTACAAAATAGAGCTGGCAGCGTGGCCACCCCCAAAATTTCTTAGGTCAAGGATCTCCCAGAACCCGTTGACAGCGCAGGGCCTAAGAATGGCTGTCGATCGTCTTCTGTTGTCCGGGGTGATTTGTCCCGTGCCTCACCAGGAACAGGGTCGAGGTTTCTACTCCAGTCTGTTCACGGTACCCAAGAAGGACGGTACTCTGAGACCTATCTTGGACCAGAAGGGTCTCAACCGGTTTGTCAGGTTCAAACATTTCCGCATGGAGACCTTTACGATCCGCGGTGAGCTTGCTTCGGCCAGGCGACTTCATGACCATGGTGGACGTCAGGGATGCCTACCTACACATCCCTATATTCCAGGGACAACAGAAGTTCCTGAGGTTTGCGCTGGAGGATCAGCACTACCAATTCCTGGCGCTGCCGTTCGGGATCTCCTCACCCCCTGGGTGTTCACCAAGGTGCTGGCAGGTGGTATGGCCCTGCTGAGGAATCAGGGCATTCGTATTCTTCCCTATTTGGACGACTTGCTGATTGCTGCTCAATCTCTTCAGCAGGCCAAGAGCGACACCCCAAATCAATCACTCCTTCTCTGGTGAGGTCCTTCCTGGGCATGACGCTGGACACCTCTCAGGTCAAGGTTTTCCTCCCCCAGCTGAAGGTGGAGGGTCTTCAGGCTCAGATGCGGGTCTTGCTGTCGTGTCCACGTCGATCCATCCGTCTGGGGATGCAGCTGGTGGGTCTCATGGTGTCTTCTTTCGAGGCTGTGCCCTTCGCCCAGTTTCACATGAGACCTCTTCAGTTGAATCTCTTGACCATTTGGGATCGGACACAGGAGTCCCTGGAGCAGGAATTCTCTCTGTCTCCGCTGGTCAGGCAATCCCTCTCATGGTGGTTGGACCCTTCTAGTGGGCAGGTCCTTCCTGACCCCTCGTTGGGAGATTGTTACCACGGGCGCCAGTCTGACCGGCTGGGGAGGTTTTTGGCAGTCACTGAAGATCCAGGGCCAGTGGGGCCCGCAGGAAGCTCACATTCCTATCAATCTCCTGGAGCTGAGAGCGATCCGGTTGGTTCTGTTTCATTTGACTTCCCAGCTACGGGGTCGTGCAGTCCAGGTCCGCTCGATCAGACGGTGGTTGCCTACATCAATCACAAGGGCGGGACTCGGAGCAAGCGAGCCCTCAAGGAGGTGACCCAGATCCTGTCTTGGGCGGAGGAGAATGTTCCCTGCATCTCGGCGGTGTACATCCCCGGAGTGGAGAATCAGGAGGCAGATTCCCTGAGCAGGGGGACTTCTCATCTGGGGGGATTGGTCTCTCAGCTACAAGATCTTTCACGCTCTGTGTCGGCGCTGGGGTCAGCCAGACGTGGACCTGTTTGCGTCCCGTCACAATCACAAGCTTCCAAGGTTTGTCTCCCTGTCAAGAGATCCTCTGGCCTTCGCCACGGACGCTCTGGCAATTCCTTGGACGGAGTTCTGACTCCTTTATGCCTTTCCTCCATTTCCGCTCCTGGGGCGAGTGCTGCGCAAGATAGCTCAGGAGGGGGTTCCAACCATTCTGGTGGCCCCTCGTTGGCCGAGGCGGTGTTGGTTCACGGACATTGTTCAGATGTCGGTGGATCGCTACGTAATGCCTGACGATCCAGGGCTCCTCACTCAGGGGCTGTTACGCCACCCCAGTTTACAAACGCTGGCTTTGGCGGCTTGGCTGCTGAAACCTCCATCTTGACTGAGAAAGGGCTGTCTGCTCCGGTCGTGCGTACCATGATCCAGGCTCGGAAGAAATCCTCCTTCATGATTTATTACAGAGTTTGGCACGCTTACATTGCCTGGTGCGAGTCTAGGGGGTCTCCCTTGTCGCACTTTCTCTTTCTCTAGGATTTTGGAGTTCCTACAACATGGTTTGGATTCGGGCCTTCAGTTGAGTACCCTCAAGGGTCAGGTTTCGGCCTTGGCTATTTTTTCCAAAGATCATAGACTTATCAAGACTTTTTTCCAGGGAGTTACTCATGTACGTCCACCGGTGTGGGATTTGAATTTGGTGCTTTCTGCTCTCCAGGGTCCTCCTTTTGAGCCTTTGTGCGATGCTGCTTTATCCATTCTGACTCTTTTTGGTGGCTATTACTTCGGTGCATCGCGTT
Organism: Gastrophryne carolinensis; assembly: GCA_027917425.1. Classification (NCBI taxonomy): domain Eukaryota; kingdom Metazoa; phylum Chordata; class Amphibia; order Anura; family Microhylidae; genus Gastrophryne; species Gastrophryne carolinensis. The sequence continues at coordinate 336,214,300 of CM051235.1, read as the reverse complement.
TCAGAGTTGGCGGCACTTTGTATGAAGCCTCCTTACTTTGAGCGGCATCAGGATAAGGTGGTTTTTCGACTTAAACCGGATTTTCTGCCTAAGGTTGTTTCTGCCTTTCATCTCAACGAGGACATTGTCTTGCCTTCCTTGTGTCCCGTGCCTTCTTCTTCTAAGGAGAGGACTCTTCATGCCTTGGATGTGGTCAGAGCTCTTAAGTCAGTAGGTGGATCAGACAGGCGGTGGTGCAAGGAAGGATCCCCCCTTTCGTGTTACAGCTAATTCTACTAGAGCTATTGGTGCCTCTTAGGCTTTTCAGCACCAGGCTTCGGTTGAACAGGTTTGTAAGGCTCGGTTCATACTTTTTCAAAGTTTTACAAGGTTGATGTTAGGGCCTCAGCTGATGCTGTTTTTGGCCGTAAGGTGCTTCAGGCGGTAGTGTCATGAACTACGTGCTGTTGCTCACTGGGGATCCCACCCTTCTTTTGGACACTGCTTTTGGATGTCCCACTTGTCAAGAATGGAGCGACCCGAACAGGACACCAGGAAAAATACAATTCTGTGAGTACTCACCTGTAGAATTGATTTTGATGGTGTCCTGTTCGGGTCGCTCCATCCCACCCTTGTTCTGTTATCCTCTTTTGTCTGTTATGGTGATTAATGTTGCATTGCTTTTTTCTTGAGAGAGTTCACGCTGAGGCTGTATGACGTAACATGGTCTCTGGCCTCCCGGCATGTCTCTGTTTTTACTGCTTTTCCACCACTGGGGATTCTGAGGGAGACAGTTGCCTTTATATGGGCCGGGAGGAGCCACGATTTTCTTTTTGCAGTCACAATGCGCCACCTTGTGGCGGATAACCCACTTGTCAAGAATGGAGCGACCCGAACAGGACACCATCAAAATCAATTCTACAGGTGAGTAATCACAGAATTATATTTTTTTAGTACCCTATTTAATGTATGCATCAGGGCTCAGTCACATTTAGTTACACCTTTTACCAGTAACGCCCCCTAAAAACTCTATAACCGCAATTTTTATAGGCCTGGATAAAGTTACCCTAGAGAGATAAGAACAGTAAAAGGCAAAGAGCAGAATTACACAGTTGTCTAGAAAAGGTAGAAAAGAGGTTAGTTTTCCCACTAAGGTCAAAAACCTGCGGAAATAAGAGGTGCTATTGCTCCTTACTGAGCTCCCGGCTGGGTCCAAGCATGGCTACATAATTACATTGGAAACTTAACTAAACATGGTCAAGGGGAGTGAAGGCTGGGAAGACATTTGGTCAACCATCGGTAAATGCTTAATATCAGAATCAGCTTATAAATTGCTGCTTTTGGTGTTGGTATCTCGCCAAAGAGGTCCGAGGTTGCCCAGCCACCTGTTTTATGGGTTGTCCATCCACTGGCAATGTCCTACATATATGGTGGGAATGCCCCAAAATTTATTTTTTTTGGCTCAGGGTTTTCGGCCTACTCGACACCATCTGGGTGACCTCTCGGTGGCCATTACATTTAAAATCAGTAAATATTACTAGGACCTAGGATTAATTATAGCCAGTTCCTGGAAAAAGTCAAGTGCCCCATGTCAGGTGCTGAGAGGGAGAGGCATAATGGAATGGAATTTTAATTAATACAGAAGTAAAGAGCATCCTGAGAGACAGCCACAAGAATATCAAAATATGGAGCCCTACTGCTACCCAATGCTGAGAATAGCTTTCTCCGAGACTCTGCCCAACCAGCAACCTGATGGCTGGTGAAGGAGTGCAGAACTGGGGGAGCACTGCTCAACCGTTCACTCTACACACTGAATTCTACATATCACTGCTTAAAGGAGCAGTGTCGCAAATTTTTCTTGATGACTTATATTTAAATGGTACTTTGAATATAGGTAAGTGTTGGAGTAAGAATTACAAATTTACAAAAAAATGATGTCTGTGTTGAACAGCTGTAGACTAATAGCTCATGTTTATGTCTTCTGAGTGTCCGGGCGACACTCTGGCCTGTTCCATGCTGAGGAGAGGGGTGAAACAATGTATCAAAGTACCAGCTGTTCAGTGCTGGCAGCTGTCCAGCATAAGATAACAACATTGCAACATTGCCTGGCCAGAACTTATATATCTAAACCGGAGAGAAAAGCTCTAGAAGTCATTTAGCTGATTTTGACAGTTTTCACTTCATGTTGGCTCTGCTGCAGAATCTTTCAGTTTACCATTTTCTCTTTCATATTCTTATTTTTCATTTTTTCATATGGTCTTTCTTTCAGCTTTGTGTGTTTTGAGCAAAGCCCAACCCAGGATTTTCACTATCTGGAGTTTTGTTTTGTGCCCCTAGGGGCATCCCGACTTGGGATGCCCTGATATGTGAAATCCCCAAGTTCGCCTGTGAAAACGTACCTTTCCCTGTCCCACAGCGCATGCGCGGGCTCTCATCCAATCAGCTCTGTTTGCACACAGATGGGGAGCCTGAGCAGTAACCTTCCTGGCCGCCCGGCCTGTCTAAATGACTATCTGCGTGAGCGCGCCAGAAAAATGGGGGGATCTGTGGTTATCCAGGGGTTGTTTCACACAGTGGGCATCCTGATTTAGAATGCCCAAGGGGGAAGGTCAATGGCCGGGTCTTATAGACTTCAGGGTCGGCAACTCAGGGTTTTGTTCCACTTTAATACCTTTAGATTTTCCTGCACTGTTATTCAAAGAAGAATTTCAGTTATTTTCAGTCAGTTTAGTTTGTTTTGTATAGATTTTACACATTTGAGTCACCTGGTCTCATAACAAAAGCAGCACCTCACACACACAGCCGTTACCACTGATTACAGTGTCAGCCTCTGACGTAAAGTGTTGCTAGGAGACCAGTGGGCTAAATGAAGCAGCTCACTAAATACAACCCAGCAGATCCCCCTATTCAGCAAATGGACTGAGCCATTGTCATTATACAATTTAAAAGAAAGGCATATATTCTAAGCATACAGTACTTCCTGCTCCATATATAATACTTACACGTGGGTAATCCTCCGCCAGATGGCGCTGTTCACTGCAGACATGCAAAAACAGGCTCCTCCCGGCCCTTCATATACCGAGGGACCTCCCACAAATCCCCAGATTTCTCTGCAGTGCTGACTGCGAAGACATGAAGTATCACTCTCTCGCAGGTGAGCGGGGCTATTACAGCCTGCGGCCCTGTGGGACTATTTCCACCCCTCCTCTGTGTGATATGCCTCCCAGCCTGGGCTGTGCTGGTCGAGTGAAGGTAGGCAGCACCATGTGTGCTTACGGAGCCACGCTCCACCGCAATCCCCCACCATAGGGTAGGCGGTCAAGGCTGATGGTGAGCCTTCAGGGGATGCCCCTCCCGCATCATTGCCCCACGCCCCATGTAGTGGTGGACCCTATGTAACGGGTCGCCTTCCTCCCTCGTTCCCCCCTTAGCCAGGGGGAAAAGAAAGGGGGGGTTGTGTGTATGGCGACCTCAGTGTATCCTTACACGCTTATGGCTTGGCTGTGCTTTACTGGGAATGGGGATCAGAGCTGCGCTCTTATCTTACTGTTAACCGCAGCGCCTTTAGTTTCTGTTTCTGCTCGCACCGCATGTACGGCGGCGGCTTTGCGGACGCCTCGGCGGCTTTTTTTCTCTCCTTCCCTTCTCCTTCTTAGCCTTAGTGGCTCTTCTTAGGTTGCACTGGCTTAGTTGGTTATAGCGCCTGTCCAGTACAGTATCCCCGCCTGTCACGTCCCCGACGGGGAGCCACAGGAGATCCCGAGTTCAGACCTCAGCCGTGCCTGTATAGGCTCCGAGCGCCATTTACATCAGGCGTTAAGACTTTACTGTCACTGATTGGCTAGACGCCTTCCGAGCTTCGCGCTCGCTGGGGAGGGGCGTGGTTCCGGCTTGGCGCGTTCCGCGTCGCGGTCGGCTCAGGCCCGCCTTCCGAGGTTCGCTTGGCGCCATTTCCTTCTCACGCGCGCATGGTGAAGATCGTCCTCTCCTCTCCGTCTGTAAGTGCCCTCATGGGCGACTCTTCTTTAGTTTTCTATCTCCCATTGCGCATGGCTCTGGTATCCTTGTTCCCTCTTATGTCTTTCAGACCGCGGATTTCGGTGGCTTCTCCCGGCACAGTGTAGCTCCCGGTCGTGACCATAAAAATTACTCCCACTTCCCCGCGGGTTATTGGGGCATCCAGGGTAGCTTACAGCGTCAATCCCTACTGGCATATTGTGCCGATTAAATCACCATATGGAGGCATCTCAGGATATTGTGAACAGGGTTCCTTCGGGACAAGCCCGGCTGTGTGTAGCTTGTGAGGTCCTACCTAGCAGCGGTGACAATGCACAGGTCTGTTCCTTGTGCACAGCAGGCGCTATCGGTGCTTCCCGTCTCCTCTGAGGCTGGGCCTCCACCCCGCCTCACTTCACCTACTCCCCCAAGCCTGAGTCTAACCCCCAATACCAGTGGGGATTCTCATCCTGATTTGGCCACAAGGCTGGCTAGTGTTGAAAACTTGCTTGCTAATTCCTTAGCGCGTAAAGCCACCGCCAAGAGGCGGCACTTGAACCCTGAATCGGCCCTCTTCCCTATAGAACCTGATGATTTGTTGCATTCCTATGCCCATATCCCCTCGGACGAAGGGGAACTGTTCTTTGACTCAGGGTCATATGACGATGAGTCCAGGGGTCAGGAAGAGTCTGGCTCCGAGCTTTGGTCCTCGGATGATATTGATAGACTGCTGGTTCAGATCTTTGAGGTTCTGTCCCTCTCTCCCCCTGCTGCGGCTCCCCGGCAAAGGGGTCATCTTTTTCATACCGCTAAAGCTCGCTTGGAATTTCCCGAGCAGACCCATTTCAATAGCCTCGTGCTTAAAGAATGGGAACATCCCAGCAGACTTCATGGGGTCCCTAAGAGCGTGGATAGGAAATATCCCTTTCCTGCTGACTTGGTTAAGTGCTGGTCATCGCCACCTGAGGTCGATGCTCCTATTCTAGAGTTGTCCAACACCTCTATTATGCACTCTCCTGACACTACTACGCTGCGGGACTCTGAGGACCGGCGTGTTGACCAACTGGTATGTCATGCCTTTGCATTTGGGGGAGCGACTCTGCACTCAGTTTGCGCCTTAGCCATTACGGCAGTAGCGCTCAGGGCCGTGGTTAGGAGTGCTCTCGATGGCACAGATGAGTTGCCTCCTGATACTGTCAATGCTCTGTCCAGCTGTTATGCGTTTGTGAACTTTATCCTGTCCGCATCGGACGATGCTATTAAGATGTGCGCCAGGTCATCTGCCCTGGTGGTTGCTATACGCCGCGCAGTCTGGTTGCGCCAGTGGGCCGCAGACAATGCCGCCAAGAAAGCCCTCACGGGGCTGCGCTTGTTTGGGGATCGATTAGACCTCTTTGCCAAGGGAGGCAAGTTACCCCAGCAAAGGAGGCAGACTCGGCCCTTTCGTGGCCAAGGCTCTCTATCAACCCCCTACCGTGGGGCCAAACAGGGTAAAGGGGCGTCCTTCGCTGGGGCCCGCGCAGATTCCTGGCACAGGAACAGAGGACGCCGTCCCGGTTCCTCCTGGGGGCCCAAGCCCAAAGCCCCTCCCAAGACCCCTCAGGCATGAGGAGGCGCCCTCACCCGTCAGGGTGGGGGGATGTCTGCAGCACTTCGAGCTCGTCTGGCGGCGCCACGTCTCAGACCGGTGGATTCAGGAGGTAGTGTCCTCCGGCTACAAGATGGAATTTGCTGTACGGCCCCCCACCAGATTCATTGGGTCTCGAATCCCTCAAGACCCTGCCTCAGCTCAGGTCTTGTTGCTGGCCGTACAGGGTCTCTTGGATCTAGGGGTCATTTGCAAGGTCCCCTTGGAGACAGGGGCACGTGGTTCTACTCCAACCTTTTTACAGTACCCAAGAAGGATGGGTCAGTCAGGCCCATTCTGGATTTAAAAATCCTCAACAAATTTGTCAAGAACAGGCACTTTCGCAAGGAAACTGTGCGCTCGGCCATTGGCTCACTGCGCCCAGGGGACTTCATGACGTCAGTAGACATCAAGGATGCTTACCTTCACGTCCCGGTGTTCCCAGGACACCAAAGGTTTCTCAGATTTGCACTAAAAGATCAGCATTACCAATTTGTGGCCCTGCCATTCGGCCTAACGTCGGCTCCCAGGGTGTTCACCAAGGTGCTGGCAGGGGTGATGTCCCTGATAAGGCTAAGGGGCATACGCGTGCTGCCCTACCTGGACGATATTCTCATCACCTCTCGGTCTCTGCGGCAGGCAGAGTTGGACACTCGACTGGTAGTGTCCACCCTGGAGTCCTTCGGCTGGGTGATCAATTACCTCAAGTCCTCCTCGGTGACTCCGTTCCTGGGAATGATTCTGGATACGGTTCAGTCAAGGATATTCCTTCCTCAACAGAAGGTGGAAGCTCTGACAGCGCAGGTGAGGTTCCTGCTTTCGAGCCCACAGTTCTCCATCCGGCAGGGAATGCAGTTTGTGGGCCTGATGGTGGCGAGCTTTGAGGCGGTGCCCTTTGCCCAGTTCCACTTGAGACCTCTGCAGCTTCACCTTGTCAGTGTGGGACAAGAACCCAGCGTCCTTAGACGGGGTCTGTGTACTTCCCCCCTCGGTCAGACAGTCCCTTGCTTGGTGGCTGGACCACAGGAATTTGATAGGGGGCAGGTCTTTTCTTACCCCCTCCTGGGAGACGGTCACAACGGATGCCAGTTTGTCAGGTTGGGGGGGATTCTGGAAGTCCCTGCGCTTCCAGGGGATGTGGGGTCCTCAGGAGGCCCATTTACCCATCAACATTCTGGAATTACGGGCAGTCAGGTTGGTACTGGAGCGATTGACCCAACACCTGAGGGGTCTGTCGGTCCAGGTACGCTCAGACAACAGAACGGCGGTTGCCTACATCAACCATCAGGGAGGGACCCGGAGCAAGGGTGCTCTCCAAGAGATGTCTCAGATTCTGACATGGGCGGAGGCCAATGTCCAATGCATTTCGGCTGTCTACATTCCGGGGGCGGAGAACCTGCTGGCGGACGCCCTGAGCAGGGGGATGTCCCGTCAGGGGGAGTGGTCCCTCTGCAACAAGGTATTCCAGTCCCTGTGTCACCGTTGGGGACTACCGGATGTGGATCTGTTTGCTTCCCGTCACAATCACAAGCTCCCGGCCTTCGTCTCTGGAAGGGGTACCGGTGATTCTAGTGGCCAAGAAGAGTGTGGTTCGCAGACGTGGTTCAAATGGCGGCAGATCAGTACGATCTGCCAAGGGTGCCAGATCTGCTAACTCAAGGGTCCTTACGCCGTCCCAATTTACAAACTCTGGCTTTGATGGCCTGGCTGCTGAAACCTCCATCTTGATGGAGAAGAGTTTGTCTGCCTCTGTGGTGGCTACTATGGTGCGGGCCAGGAAGAAGACTTCTTCTGCTATCTATTATAGAGTATGGCGTTCCTACATTGACTGGTGTGAGTCCAGGTCTCTTCCCTGCCGGGAATTCTCCGTCCCTAGGGTTCTGGAGTTTTTACAGCATGGTCTGGACTTAGGTCTCAAACTTAGTACTCTGAAGGGCCAGGTTTCTGCCCTGTCTATCTTCTTTCAGAAGACCTTTGCTCAACATCGCCTGATTAAGACCTTCTCTCAGGGGGTAACTCGCGTGTGTCCCCCTCGAAAACCTATGGTCCCTGTCTGGGATTTAAACTTGGATTTGTCTGCCTTGCAGGGTGCTCCCTTTGAGCCTATTCAAGATGCTGCTCTGGCTGTTCTCACTCTCAAGGTTGTCTTCTTGGTGGCTATTACTTCGGTTAGGCGTGTGTCTGAGCTGGCCGCTCTATCTATTCAGCCTCCATACTATGAGCGACCCAGGACAAGGTGGTGTTCCGCTTCAAACCGGATTTTCTGCCTAAAGTTGTGTCGGCTTTTCATTTGAACCAGGATATTGTTCTTCCTTCTCTGTGTCCCAATCCTAGCAACGACAAGGAGAGGATTCTGCATTCCTTGGACGTAGTCCGGTGCTTGAAGTATTACCTGGTTGTCACTAAGGCTTTCAGGAAAACTGATGCTCTCTTCGTTGTGCCTAGGAAAGGTTTGGCTCCCGCCAAGTCTACCATCAGTGAATGGATTTGTCAGGCTGTGATTCAGGCCTATTCTACTAAGGGGAGGACTCCCCCTTTCCGTCTTACGGCTCATTCCACTCGTGCTATTGGTGCCTCTTGGGCTTTTCAGCAACAGGCCTCTGTTGAACAAGTTTGCAAGGCCGCTACTTGGTCTTCTGTTCACACCTTTTCAAAGTTTTACAAGGTTGATGTTCGGGCCTCAGCTGATGCTGCTTTTGGCCGCAAGGTTTTGCAGGCGATTGTAGTCTGAGCTACGTGCCATTGCCTTTGTTGTTGGGGATCCCACCTTACTTTATGGACACTGCTATTGGATGTCCCACGTGTAAGTATTATATATGGAGCAGGACGTACTGTATGCTTAGAATAATACAATTCTGTGAAATACTCACCTGTGGAATTGGTATTATACGCATACAGTACGTCCTGCTCCACCCCACCCTGGTTTCACCTTGTTCTGGATCCCCTGTATGGCGATTGTTATCATTATTATTACCAGTTTTTGGTGATTGGTTTTTCACGTCTTCTTTTTCTCACTGCTTTTCAATGCTGGGGATTTGTGGGAGGTCCCTGGGTATATGAAGGGCCGGGGGGAGCCTGTTTTTGCATGTCTGCAGTGAACAGCGCCATCTGGCGGAGGATTACCCACTTGTAAGTATTATATATGGAGCAGGACGTACTGTATGCGTATAATACCAATTCTACAGGTGAGTATTTCACAGAATTGTATTATTTTTTGCTTTTTCTATATCCAGATTATTTATACACATGTTAGAAGCTATTGTATGGCTATTTAATTATTTATCTTTTTTAATGCAAATTTCGCGATACTGCTCCTTTAAAGAAGGTGAGGAGGTAGCCTGGCCTGGTGTGCACCATTACTCACTGCAAGCCAATCTGAACCTGGATGCCCTCTAGTACCCTTAGACAGTGGAACAAGAGTCTGTTTACTAAAACTTTTTTTAACTGTTTTTTATTCTATCCACTCTGATTTTATTTTGTCTTTGTGTCATTATTTTAGGGCTTGGATGAAGAAACACAGAAAGAAGGTATTCTTCTTGGTAACTTCACCTACAATAAGGAAGGAGATCCTATACAGACCTTTCCATTAAAGGTAAGAGAGCACGTGATTTATGTGCTTGGCAGACTTTCATTTCCAGGGGCGTAAGGGTAGCAGGGGATGCCACAGGGTTCTGCAGCATAGAGCTCTAAGGTGCTGCGCTCTATAATACGGCACCTGGCAGCATCTCCTGCTAGCCTTGATATGTGCTCATACCGGGAGACATTCTGCTTGGGGGCGAACAAGGTTTTAATGACTGTTTCTCTATTGGTAATATTCAGTGTTTTATTACGAATACATATATCAAAATAAATCATGTCTGCCTTTATTTCTGTAATCGAAGGGTGAAAATATATCCACATATGAACTGGTGGAGCTGAGAATACAGAGCAACTGGGGTCACCCGGAATACACTTGTATCTATCGCTTCCGTGTACATGGAGAAACTGAAGTATAGAAGAGGACGGCCGGAACGCAGATGCCTGAGCCGCGGTCCTGTAAGGGCTTTAACAGAACAGTGTTATATTGCTGAGCAGCTTCTGCTCTGTACTATGAGCATGACTAGATGCAAGATTATCTGTACTTGTCTCACCGCTGCATTGCCTAATTCCAGAATCCCAGGAGTACCACTATATCACTATATAAACACCACTCTTTGTGCTGGTGAACAGCTTTATTCAACCTTGATAGTGGCAGATGGCATATGGCTTCACCATGGATTTCCTATTCTGAAGGGATCAGCAGAAAGTTTTTCTTAATTATTTTTATATTCAATTGGTGATGATGATAAATACACATGCACAAAATGGATATGTCAGAACTGTCTTACGTCTACAACCCATATCCCAAGCAGATCAAAATCCGTGAGCAGTAGCCCTGGGTTCTAAACAATTTAGGGCCAGCTGCTTGGCTGTTTGCGGCTCTGATTCAGGATGCCCCGCTTTGTTACCTTTTCCAGGGCTCCCACAACATTTTTTCCAGCCTGCAACTGCATACTCAGATTCTCTTTAGCTTGGGTGTGTTCCTGCACACAGCCCTTTTCATGTATGATGGGGACACGTCCGCCAACACATTTAAGATCAGCCAACAGCCATTCTCAAATCCACAGGATGGCCGTGGCTTCGGTGGAGAAAAGAAAAAAATGAGCTGCAGCATCGTCCATGGTACTCGGGTGCGGAGACATGAGGGGACTTTTCAAGAGTTTTGTCCGCTTTGAGAGTAGCAATCCAATACAAAGCATCTGTCAGTCTTTTCTCCGGTCAAAATCTATGTATGTTGAATATTCAAGTGGAGAGGAACTACAATCATTTAATCACTTTTTCAGATTGATGCCCCATTTGGGAGATTTAGCCCTATTCCCACTTGGTCATGGAAGGCAAATATGTAGGAAATTTAAAACCAAAGCTGGGCTGTATTGCCCATTAGGCACCTTTTCATTTTCAGTCTGTGCATCAGACCCCCAAATTCCACTATACAGTACTTTTATCTACCACATTTAAGCCCCCACAGAGCCATACTGTGTTAATAGTTCAGGGAAAAGAAAATGGCTATGGCTGGGGCATTTGATCACTGCAGGGCATCCTGATTTGGCATGACTCCTAGGGAAGTGTTTATGGCAGACCTAGAGTGTTTTAGACTTTAAGTCAAAGACCAGCTTTTGTTGGGCACAGAAAAAACTGCTTAGCATCCTATTAGCTTTCTGTGGGTAATCTACTGTTGAAAGTAGACCATCACAAAATATGAGGTCCTTGTGCCATGTACTCTCCTTTTTAATGAACTGTTGTTGCTGTTTTGTTTGAGTCCCGGTGTAAATGGTGAGGCTCAAACATAAATGGTAAGCAAGGCTAAATTTCCACGATGGGGACTCATTGATGAAAAAGAACATTACAATGGCCCTAACCCTGTCCCATTCTGTCCAAGACTGAACATCTTCTTAAATATCTTGAGTTAAACCTGAAAGTGTCTCCAACCCGTCCTCCCCTTACCCCAAAGTGTAAGAAGAGATGCTCTGCATAAGTCAGTTATCTAAAACTGCAGACAATTCGCTCTCATTATATCCCTCACTGTATATGTATTATCCCATAGTAGTGGAGCCCTGGTGTCCATTCATTTGTTTAGCCATGGTGCGCCTTAGATTAGTCCACATAATTTGTGCGCCTGTTGGGGAACAGAATGTCATGTGATGACGTATGCATACAACTAGGAGAGTTCCTGTTTAGCCATATTAACGTACTATAATCACAAAGGTGGTTAGGCCTTTATGATGATGGTTTCTTGTCATGTTTACATTTTTGTCAGTGTGGAGAACTATAATGGTACAATATTTTCTTTTATGTCTTCTACAGTATTTCTGAAAGGTACTTCTAAATACAGCATTGAATAGATGCAATAGGTTACATTTTCAGAAGCTGGAAACCCATAGATGTGGTATCAGTAGAATAGGCATAGGAAAGTTTTGCTTTCTTCTTTAATTGTTGCAGCCTGCCATCTAAATGTGAAGTAAGATCAAGTCATATCCTAATAAGATATGTACAGTTGTAGTGTACAAGTTGCTTACAGGGATGTAAAAATCTGTACAGCTGTCACCCTTGTGTCTATATCAAAGAGACATACTGGTATTGTCACCCTGTGGGGAACATGCACCCTAAAGAACATGCATCTAACCTATATCAAAACATTTGCTAATATATGATTAAACCAATGGTGTTGCAAAATAGGATATAGGAATTCTGTTCTTAAGTACGGTTCCATGAGTCAAAAAAGTCTGTGCTGATGTAAGATGGACATTAAAGGGTCATCCACATTTTCATATTTCTAATGTTATTATGTTACAGTTTTGCTATATTGTATTATACTTCACACTCTGAAGATGACTCAAGGTATTTGCGAAATGCGTCAGGGTATTTGCTGCTCACTTTCATTCAAGTAAAATTGTTTGGTCTTTTGTCAACTTTCATTAATGCAGACTTTTTACGTAGACTCTGAAGCACTGAGCTGCTGTAAAATGCAGGCTGTTCAAAGTCACCTTCCTATACCCTAACTTGCCCCATCGCTATAAACAATGAGGACACAACAAATGTACATGTCTATTTTAGGCCATTGGGATCAGATCAGTTGGTCCTTTTACTTCTATTTACTCTCTTTGTCTCTCCATACTATGGAGTAGTAGTTTGTGATGATAATTCATCATTTAAAACCAGTGCTCAAAGGAGTTGTATTGCAAAATCAGACAATATTACAAATCCATATAAACACGCAGGATAGTGAGAGTAGGAGCTACTTATACACATCAGCTGAAAAATAATTCACCCAAGCTTGTGTACTTCCTTAGGAGAAAAAAAAATCCATGGGTGACGTTTTCCATTCCACTCTTACAGGGGTGATCTGCTCTGTTTGTCTCCTGAGAAAGCCTTATGGGGAGCAGCAGCATTAACCAATCTAAGTATCTGCCCAAAGCTTTGCATGATGAAAAGAATTCCAAAAGCAATAAGCTGTTATTCCAGCACAGGCTGACTAGTTCCCCTGTAAAAGCAGATTGGTACAATCCAACCCCATCATCCCCGATTCTTCTTCTTTCCATTAAAAGGAAGAAACAGGCTTGGCTGGTAACCCCTCTCTTGCTATTTCATGATAGTGCTCAGGATGAGAGTTACACACTTCCATCGTTTAAGCTTCTAAAAGAAATAATGGGCTGTGACTCTTTAAGGAAACATTTACAAACATGGTAGGATAAAAAGAAAATTGGAAATAGTAACTTTCCTTTAATGTAATTTAATGTATGCTCTGTTGTTTTAAAGGGCTAGATTTGTTTTAAAGGATTTGATTTGTATTTTAACCTGTTAATAGGAAGTGTTTTCTTTTGCACTAAACAAGCTGAATTTATGCACTGATTATAAATAACATGAATGTTGCTCTTAAGGGGGTGTGAAGGCTGAGAAAAAATGATATTCACATTTTCTTCTGCGCAGCTGCTCCCCTCCCAGGGTCACACTCAGAAACTCACAAGTGAGTCCCCTGGCATGTGGACACCCCCCCCCCCCCACACACACACACACACACACACACACACACACACACACACACACACACACACACACACACACACACACATCAGCCACAGTTAGGAGCATCTCCAACTCAATGACAAGAATAGATGTTCCTGGCTGTGACTGATGCAGATGAGAGGCGGGGGGGGGGGGGGGGCATGCGTGTTGGACCAGGAGGAAGCAGCAGCTGGGGAGAAAAGGTGAGCATCCAGTTTTATTTTTGCCTTTACAGACCCTTTAATCTAAGTGTAAAGTTTCTTGTCACCATGTTACTGAGGGTATATATTGTTTCCAGAGAAGACTTTAAAATAGAATGCATTATTCTCATGGTCAAGGTTTTAATGACCTACCATTTATATAAATCATAAAAGCATATAATCATTAGCCCCACACCTTGACCATTTTTGGAGGATAGACTTATGTGTATCCAAGCCTCTCAAAACCTTTGGGTGGCCCACCATCTTTAAGATGCCAATCCAAGCATCCACTACTAAAAAGTTATAATTTTAGGTAATTTCTTTGGGGTTTGAGGTTCTGCCCTTGTCTTCAACTGAAAACCAGACAACCATACACGTCAATCATGTCTAACCAAAGAAAGAATAGGAAAATGGCATCTGCCTGCTATTCCATACCATCTGAATGGAGTTAAGCTCTCTAAAATACTTTGTCACTGTTTTGCCAGAGTGGGCTTTAGGGGTTGCAATTTACTGAACTTGCTTTTATGACTTTTGGTCCGCTTTAACAAATCTTGCTGTTCAGATTTGCTTATTAAGGCTTAGCAGGGCTGCCATCAGGATGGTAAAAGCTAAACTTGAGTGTCCTCCAAAATTAAATAAAATAGAGCACATGTAGACAGGGCCGGCCTTAGGATGGAAGGTGCCCTGTGCGAGACTACATGATGGAGCCACACGCACACACTCTTCTGCGCCTTCTCACTACTGGCCTGCTTCTCCACATGGTTGCCGACAGCTACGGGGCTTCACTGGAAGCCCCCCTTGCATAACCTAGCATCAAGCCAGGCAGAGGTAGCCACTTGCTGAACCGTCCACTAGCCATTGACTGCCCCATGTGACCAACCATGTGGGGTGGGGAACTGGCAGCTAGTGGGGAAGCATTGCAGAATCAGGGGTATCAGACATAATTCTAGGGGAGAGTGCACCAGCAGTCATTTTTCACTGCCTTAAAGTGGACCAAAACCTGTATATTCTTAGTATACAGTACGTCCTGCTCCAGATATAGTACTTACTATTGGGTATTACTCCGCCAGATAGCGCTGGACTGCAGAGACATCGAAAATAGGCTCCTCCCGGCCCCTCAAATACCCAGGGACCTCCCACAAATCCCCAGATTTTCTCTGCAGTCTGGACTGCGAAGGATGAGAAATGGCTCTCTCTGCTCGCAGGTGAGCGGGCCTATTAGCCTGCGGCCCTGTAGGACTATTTCCACCCGTTCCATTAGTAACATGCCTCCCAGCCTTGGCTGCGCTGGTCGGGTGATGGTAGGCAGCACCGCTGTTAGGTGCTTAGGAGCACTGCTCCACCGCAATCCCCCACCAAAGGGTAGGCGGTTCAGGCTTATGGTGAGCCTCTATGGGATGCCCCTCCCGCACTATTGCCACTTGCCCCTGCCTATCGGTGGACCCTATTTAAGTGGCCGCTGTCCTCCCTCATTCTCCACGTAGCCTTCGGGGGGAAAAGAGGGGGGATTGTGTCTTTGTATATGCTATGTATTCACGTGTATTGGCCTTATGCCTTTTTCATCCTGCTTTGTGTCAGCTGCCGCGCTGACTTGCTTTACTATGGCTTTATTTAAAACTGCCGCCGCGCCTTTTTGTCACTATGTTCCGCGCTTGGCGGCGGCGGCGCGCTGTCATTGGCTGCTTGTCACGTGTTGGCTTAACTTGTGAGGCCTAGTGTAATTACTCCCGCTTCCCTAGCAGGTTATTGGGGCATCCAGGGTTGCTCTATAGCGTTAATCCCTATCGGCCTATAGTGCCGCTATAATCACCATATGGAGGCATCTCAGGATAATGTGCCCGGGGTTCCTTCGGGACAAGCCCGGTTGTGTGTAGCGTGTGGGGAGTCTCATGTTGACACTGACAAGGCGCGGGTCTGTGTACCCTGTGCTGAGCAAGTGCTTGCCCTGCGATCTGGCTGTCCAGCGGCTGGCCCTGCACCTCGTATCACTTCACCTACTCCCCCAAGCTTAAATCTCACTCCTACTGAGTTGCATACAAGTGGGGATTCTCAGCCTGATGTGTCTTCTAGACTGGCTACTGTTGAGCAGTTGATTGCTAATACCTTGGCGCGTAAGGCCCCTGCTAAAAAGCGGCACTTGGCGCCTAATGTCACTCTTTTCCCTATGGAAACTGAGGAGTTTTGGATTCTTTGTGGCTATACCCCTTTGGACGAAGGGGAGCTTTTCTCTGACTCAGGGTCATCTGATGAGAGGCCAAGAAGCCATGACGATTCTGGCTCTGACCCCTGGGCCCCGGATGACACTGACAGATTGCTGTCCCAGATTTTTGAGGTTCTGCCCATTTCTTCTCCTGTTGTGGCTCCCAAGCAAAGAGGGGAGCTTTTCCATACTGCTAAGTCACGTTTGGAATTTCCTGAGCAAGCAAATTTCAATAACCTTGGGAGCGCCCCAGTAGACTTCCCGGTGTACCTAAGAGTTGGCATAGGAAGTATCCCTTTCCTGCTGATGTGGTAAAGTGTTGGTCATCCCCTCCCGAGGTGGATGCCCCGGTCCTAGGGCTATCTAACACCTCTCTCATGCATTCTCCTGACTCTACTACCCTGTGGGATGCTGAGGACCGGCGCATTGACCAGCTGGTGTCCCATGCTTTTGCATGTGCGGGGACTGCGCTGCGCCCGGTCTGTGCCTCTGCCATTACCGCTGTGGCCACTAGGACCCTGATCAGAAGTATATTTGATAGTGCCCCTGATGATTTGCCTTGTGAGGTGTTCAATGCACTCTACAGTTGTGATGTTTTTGTAAATTTTGTCCTCTCTGCCTTGGATGACACCATTAGAATTTGTGCCAGGACATCTGCCCTTGTGGTGGCTATACGCCGCTCGGTTTGGCTACGCCAGTGGGCTGCTGACAACGCTGCCAAGAAGCCTCACTGGTTTTCCCTTCAAAGGACTACGCCTGTTTGGGGACCGCCTGGAACTTTTTGCTAAGGGAGGCAGGTTACCCCAGCGCAGGCGGCATTCACGGCCCTTTCGGGGTCAGGGCTCATTCTCCTCCCCCTACCGTGGTGCTAGACAACTGAGGGGGGTTTCCTTTCCTGGGGCACGGAGAGATTTCTGGGGTAGGGGCAGAGGACGTGGACGTCCTGGCTCCTCCTGGGATCCCAAGGCTAAATCCTCTCCCAAGCCCCCTCAGGCATGATGGGGCGCCCTCACCCATCCGGGTGGGGGGATGGCTTCAGCACTTCGCTCACATCTGGAGGCTTCATGTCTCAGACCGGTGGATTCAGGAGGTAGTGTCCTCCGGTTACAAGATAGAGTTTGCTGCCTGGCCGCCCCCAAGATTCATCAGATCCCGGATTCCTCAGGACCCTGTGTCAGCTCAGGGTCTAGTGCAGGCAGTGCAAGGCCTCCTGGAGCTGGGGGTCATCTGCAAGGTCCCTTTAAGAGAAAAGGGCAAGGGCTTCTATTCCAACCTATTCACAGTTCCCAAAAAAGATGGTTCAGTCAGGCCCATCCTGGACTTAAAGATCCTCAACAAATTTGTCAGGAGCAGGCGCTTTCGCATGGAAACTCTGCGCTCTGCCATCTGTTCCCTGCACCAAGGGGACTTCATGACTTCTGTGGACATCAAGGACGCTTAACTTCATATTCCTGTATTTCCAGGTCATCAAAGGTTCCTCAGGCTCGCTCTGGAGGATCAACACTACCAGTTTGTGGCATTGCCTTTTGGTCTCACCTCAGCTCCCAGGGTGTTCACCAAGGTGCTGGCTGGCGTGATGTCTCTGCTCAGGTATCAGGGCGTCTGCGTGCTGCCTTATCTGGACGACATTCTCATCACCTCCCAATCTCTACATCAGGCAGAATTGGATACTCAGCTGGTGGTGTCCACCCTGGAGTCATTTGGATGGGTGATCAACCAATCACAAGTCCTCACTGTCCCCCTCCTTGGTGATTCCATTCCTAGGAATGAATCTGGATACAGTTCAGGCAAGGATTTTCCTTCCTCAACAGAAGGTGGACGGTCTGATTGCACAGGTCCAGTTCCTGCTATCTTGTCATCATCCCTCCATCAGGCAGGGAATGCAGCTGGTGGGCCTGATGGTGGCGTGCTTCGAGGCGGTCCCATATGCTCAGTTCCACTTGAGGCCTCTGCAACTCCACCTCTTGTCAGTATGGGACAAGGACCCAGCGTCCCTGGTCAGGAGGTCCCTCTTGTGGTGGATGGACTCAAGGAACCTGTTGGGGGGCAGATCCTTTCTTAACCCTTCCTGGGAGACGGTCACCACGGATGCCAGTTTGTCAGGTTGGGGGGGGTTTCTGGAAGTCCCTGCGGTTCCAGGGGAGGTGGGGTCCTCAGGAGGCCCACACACCTATCAATGTCTTGGAACTGCGGGCGATCAGGTTAGTTCTGGCTCACTTGACTACTCACCTTTGGGGCCTGCCTGTTCAGGTGCGCTCGGACAACCAGACGGCAGTGGCCTACATCAATCATCAGGGAGGGACCCGGAGCAAGGGGGCCCTCCAGGAAGTGTCTCTGATCCTGACCTGGGCGGAGACCAATGTTTCCTGCATATCAGCTGTGTACATCCCAGGGGTGGAAAATATCCTGGCAGACTCTCTGAGCAGGGGGACCTCTCGCCAGGGAGAATGGTCCCTATGCAGCAGAGTGTTCCAATCTCTGTGTCACCGTTGGGGCCAACCAGATGTGGATCTGTTTGCGTCCCGTCACAATCACAAGCTCCCGGCCTTTGTCTCCCTATACCAGGATCCTCTGGCCTTGACCACGGATGCTCTAGCAATGTCATGGCAGGACTTTCAGTTTCTGTATGTCTTTCCTCCATTCCCCCTGCTGGGCAGGGTTCTGCGCAAGATTGCTCTGGAAGGGGTGCCAGCAATTCTGGTGGCCCCCAGGTGGCCAAGAAGAGTGTGGTTCGCAGACGTGGTGCAGCTGGCAGTAGATCAGTACACTCTGCCCGTGATGCCAGACCTGCTCACTCAGGGCTCACTACGCCATCCCAATTTACAAACTCTGGCTTTGACGGCTGCTGAAACCTCCATCTTGATGGAGAAGGGGCTGTCTTCCTCGGTTGTGGATACCTTGATTAAGGCTAGGAAGAAGTCTTCTTCTTCTATTTATTACAGTGTTTGGCGTGCCTACATTGACTGGTGTGAGTCTAAGTCTCTTCCCTGTCCTGTGTTCTCTCTTCCCAGGATTCTGGAGTTCCTGCAGCATGGGTTGGAGATGGGGCTCCAACTTAGTACTCTAAAAGGTCAGGTTTCTGCCCTGGCTGTTTTCTTCCAGAAGTCCTTTGCTCAGCATTCTCTGATTAGGACTTTTTTCCAGGGGGTGACTCATGTGCGTCCCCCACGTAAGACTATGGTGCCTGTCTGGGATTTGAACTTGGTTTTGTCAGCCTTGCAGGGTGCTCCATTTGAACCTGTGCAGGATGCTTCCCTGGCCATCCTTACCCTCAAGGTTGTTTTTCTGGTGGCTATCACTTCTGTTAGGCATGTGTCTGAGTTGGCGGCGCTTTTCATTCAGCCCCCCTACTATGAGAGACACCAGGACAAGGTGGTGTTTCGCTTCAAGCCAGATTTTCTGCCTAAGGTAGTGTCTTCCTTTCATTTGAATCAGGACATTGTTCTCCCTTCTTTGTGCCCTAATCCTAGTAATGCTAAGGAGAGGGTCTTGCATTCTTTGGATGTGGTTAGGTGTCTGAAGTACTATCTGGTGGCTACTGCACCTTTCAGGAAAACTGATGCTCTTTTGTGGTCCCTTCTGGTCCTAGGAAGGGTTTGGCTCCTGCCAAGTCTACTATGAGCAAATGGATCCGTCAGGCTGTGATTCAGGCCTATTCTGCTAAGGGGAAGAATCCTCCCTTCCGCCTTACTGCTCATTCTACTCGTGCTATTGGTGCTTCTTTGGCCTTTCAGCACCAGGCTTCTGTTGAACAGGTTTGCAAGGCCGCAACTTGGTCTTCTGTTCATACCTTTTCAAAGTTTTACAAGGTTGATGTTAGGGCCTCAGCTGATGCTGTTTTTGGCCGAAAGGTTCTGCAGGCGGCAGTGGTCTAAACTGTCTGCTGTTAATTTTGGGGATCCCACCCTACTTTATGGACACTGCTATTGGATGTCCCGATAGTAAGTACTATATCTGGAGCAGGACGTACTGTATACTAAGAATAATACAATTCTGTGATTACTCACCTGTAGAATTAATATTATGAGTATACAGTACGTCCTGCTCCACCCCACCCTTGGTTTTGCATTATCTTGGATCCCCTGTATGGTGATTGTTATCATTGTTATAGTTACTAGTTTGGGTTCTTTTAATTCTCCCGGCTTCTTGTTAAATGCTTTTCAATGCTGGGGATTTGTGGGAGGTCCCTGGGTATTTGAGGGGCCGGGAGGAACCTATTTTCGATGTCTCTGCAGTCCAGCGCCATTTGGCGGAGTAATACCCGATAGTAAGTACTACATCTGGAGCAGGACGTACTGTATACTCATAATATCAATTCTACAGGTGAGTAATCACAGAATTGTATTTTTCCAACCTTAAAGTCTAAAAGACTCTAGAGCTGGCTGATTACATATCATCTCAAAGAATTGCCAGTATACTTATCTCGCAAGCGATCCCATGAATGAATGGACCACATCCCTGTCCGCCGGCTCCTCCCAGCTCCCCGAGGGGCGGGGGGCAACTAGCAGCTGCACAGTGCTCCCTTGACCATGGCACACCCCAAAGGTCAGCCCTGAATGTAGATTCTGTGCAAGTATATAATGGCAAAGATGAGCAAAAGGTAACACATTTGGCTCACTGTGAGCACTAAAGACAATGGGACATTTATATATGACAGCAAGAAAAATCCTGTGCCAACATTTACTGGCAAAGGAAAGTCTTGCCACAGTAGAGCACAGTTGTCCCTGACGTATGGGACTTGGACTTTGGCAAATTCCAAAAGTAATCTGGATGTTTGGTCTTGCAGAAATGACATCATGTAGTCGCAAGCCACCTATCTGCTCCCCGGGTGCCATTGCTAGGGCAGCGCACTGCCCAGGTCGTGTTTGCACTCACTGCTTTGTCTTACTGCATGGATGGGTTAAATGCAGATAAAGAATTCCTATGTGTGCACAAGCATACAAAGGTCATATGTGCACAAAATGCATGCAACTTTATGCATACTTAGTACTTGCCATTCTGTTTTTATTTGCTTCCAGTAACACCTAATAGGCCAAGTGCCAGACATAGAGTGAAGCATGGTGACAATCTATGAAATGTAGCTACATTTACTATCCATCTTGCACTTGGAATTGTGTTTGTTTCTGTTTAGAGACATATTTAAAATGACAAAAGCTGGGCTAGATAAAACAAGATGTACATCTGAAGTTTTAGCAGGAACAATGTGACTTTATGGAATAGCAATATAAACTATATACAGTGCTCATGTGATATGGCATGTGTATAATATCAGACAGACATTCAATAAGGAAAGGAAATGACTTATTCCAATGTGGGTGCACATTCCACCCCAGGATACTAGACAAGGAAATATTGGTAGTAAATGTCCAACAAATGTCTGATCGAGAGTGCCAGTCTGATGGCACCTCATCCCCTTAATACACAACTGCATACCCAGTGTATTCCTCTAGGAACACACAGCCGACCCCCAAACTCTGTCCCTGGTAAACATGTGCGTGTAGTGGCCAGAAACCCAAAGCAATCTAATCTACAGTGCACGCTTGTCCTTGGGTTTTGATCTATGCCCCCAAATTAGGATGCCGCACTGTGTGAACCCCCCTCTGTTCTCCCAGTAAAACTCACCTCTCTTTGGTCCAATGGCACATGGACGGGCTGTCCAATCAGAGCCCTTTGCCTTGCTTACATCCTTCGGCAAAGGGCTCTCATTGATTTCAAGCAGCTTTAAAGGCAAATGGCTCTGATTGGACGAGAGCCTGCACATGCACCATTGGACCAGGGCAAGGCGAGTGATTCCCAGAACACCAGGGGGTTTCACATAGCAAGAATGGATTTGATGTGAAAATAACTTTGTCTGTGGTGAGTAAAACACAGAAGTGACTGTTAGATTCCACAAGTGGGTGATAAACCATAAAAAGCATCAACTTACGTTTAAGGGATTGTAGTTGAAGCCCATCACCCCCACTCCAGAGAACTCGCACATATCCTTTGCTGTTGCCCAAAGGATGGCAAGCACCACAGATATATATACGCTAATGTATGCCCAGGCAAATACATTGCTTATCTTTAAACATAGACTTTAGAGAGCCCCTACATATTGGCTTCAGAGGGTGCTTGGTGTGTCTTCCAGAAACGTCATGGCCTGTCCTGCTTAGATACAGGCCTAGTAACCTCTCATCACTCTGCTGCCAGGGCTCAGATAAGGAAAGATGGAGTCCGGCAGGCGCAGGAGTATTCTAAGTATACAGCACGTCCTGTTCCAGAAGATATTCCTTACATTTGGGATATACTCCAGTAGATGGCACTGGACTGCAGAGACAGAAAAGTGGCCCCTCCCGGCCCCATATATACCAGGGACCTCTTACAGAATCCCCAGTTCTTCTCTGCAGTCCTGGCTGCGATGACTAGAAGATGGCTCTCTCTACTCGCAGGTGAGCTGGGCTATTAGCCTGCGGCCCTGTAGGACTATTCCCACCCGTTTCCTTTTACTGCCTCCCAGCTCAGGCTGCTCTGGTTCGGGTGAAGGTAGGCAGCACCTCTGTCAGGTGCTAAGGAGCGCTGCTCCTACCGCAGTCCCCCACCAAAGGGTAGGCGGTATAGGCCCATGGTGAGCCTTATGGGATTCCCCTCCCGTTCTTTATGCCCCCTGTCCCCGCAGTTGGCTCCCTTTAGGCTGGCCGGGGGGGGGGGGGTTGCATGTATTTGCCACATGTTGTGTGTTGGGTTTTTATCCCACTGCACGTTTGTACTACGCTTCACGGTCAGCAGCGACATCGCCTCAGGGGCTACTGCGCCATCATTGGCTGGCCTTGTCAGGCGGGCGCGTTTTCGCGTGCTCTTCTGGGGGGGCGGCCCCTCGAGGTATATGCGGGCGCCATTTTAGTTCTTTGCTGCGTGTGCCTGGCGTCTCCCTATCGCGGTCCGTAAGTGCCCCTGCGGGCTGATTTATTTTATATATAATATCTGTATTGCATATTGCTTATGGGATCTTTTGCTTATGTCTTGCAGGCGGGTCAAACCTTGTGGTTTCTCCCGGTCCTATCCCCTCTATTTAGTGTTAACTCTTATTGGAGGGCTGCGCCCCCTCTGGCTTCGCCTGCTCAGGAGTCTCTAAAATGGGGCCCCTGATGATGCTGGTAGTGAAAAGTATAGAGCTCTTCTGCCTTGTGAGCATTTGTTGCATATGTTCTCTCTGCTCTGGATGATACCATTAGAATGTGTGGCAGGGCATCTGCCTTGTTGGTGGCGATACGCCGTCCGGTCTGGCTGCGCCAGTGGGCAGCTGACAATGCTGCCAAGAAGGCCCTCACTGGGTTTCTCTTCAAGGGGCTGCGCCTCTTTGGGGAACGTTTGGACTTGTTTGCTAAAGGTGGCAAGTTACCTCAGCGTAGAAGGCAGCCCCGGTCCTTTCGGGGTATCAGGTGCCTTTTCTCCTTCCTTCAGGGGCTCCAGAATTGGACGGGGAGCTTCCCTTGCTGGAGCCCGTGGAGATTTTTGGGGCAGGGGCAGAGGACGTGGCCGCCCTGGACCCCACTGGGGTCCCAAGACTAAGTCCTCCCCCAAGCCCCCTCAAGCATGAAGGGGCGCCCTCACCCATCCGGGTGGGGGGGCGGCTTTGGCTCTTGGCTCACGGTGGATTCAGGAGGTAGTTTCCTCTGGTTACAAGATAGAGTTTGCAGCCTGGCCGCCCCCAAGATTCATCAAATCTCATTTAGCTCACAGCCGCTCAGTGTCTCTCCCTGGCTGTCCAAGGCCTTCTAGACCTAGGTGTCATCTGCCGGGTGCCCTTGAAGTAAAGGAGCAGAGGCTATTATTCCAATCTTTTCATTGTGCCCAAAAAGGATGGGTCCATCAGACCTATCCTGGATTTAAAGCTTCTCAACAAGTTTGTCAGATTCAGACACTTTTGCATAGAGACTCTGCGTTCAGCTGTGACTTTCCTACGCCAGGGGAGTTCAGGACCTCTGTAGACATCAAGGATGCTTACCTTCACGTTCCTATTTTTCCAGGTCATCAGAGGTTCCTCAAGTTCGCTCTGGAGGATCAGCACTACCAGTTTGTGGCCTTGCCCTTCGGCCTCACCTCGGCCCCCAGGGTATTCACCAAGGTGCTGGCAGGTGTAATGGCCCTTAATGGCCCTGCTGAGATCTCAGGGCATTCACATTCTTCCCTACCTGGATGACATGCTTATTGCTTCTCAGTCCTTCCATCAGGCAGGGCTGGACACTCAGAGGGTGGTGTCCACACTGGAGTAATTCGGCTGGGTGATCAATCACCCCAAATCCTCCCTGTCTCCTTCCATGGTGAAGTCCTTTCTGGGCATGATTCTGGATTCAGCTCAGGTCAAGATCTTTCTTCCTCAACAGAAGGTGGAGGTCCTTCAAGAGAAAGTTCAGCTCCTGCTGTCTTGTCCCCATCCATCCATCAGGCAGGGAATGCAGCTGGTAGGCCTGATGGTGTCCTGCTTCGAGGCGGTTCCATATGCTCAGTTCCACATGAGGCCTCTTATGCTTCACCTCTTGTCATTATGGGATCGGGACCCTGTGTCCCTGGATCAGGTGTTTGTCTTGTCCCCTCAGGTAAGACGGTCTCTAGTGTGGTGGCTGATCTCAGGAAACCTGCTGGGGGGCAGGTCCTTTCTTGCTCCCTGCTGGGAGACTGTCACCACAGATGCCAGTCTGACAGGTTGGGCGGGATTCTGGAAGTCCCTGAAATTCCAGGGTCAGTGGGGCCCTCAGGAGGCCCATGCCCCTATCAAGATTCTGGAATTGAGGGCAATCAGGTTGGTTCTCGCCCACTTAACCCCACACCTGAGGGGTCGGGCTGTTCAGGTCCGCTCGGACAACCAGACGGCGGTTGCTTACATCAATCATCAGGGAGGGACCTGGAGCAAGAGGGCCCTCAAGGAAGTGTCCCTGATACTGTCCTGGGCGGAGGAAAATGTTCCCTGCATCTCAGCTGTGTACATCCCGGGGGTGGAGAATCTGGAGGCAGACTCTCTGAGCAGGGGGACCTCTCGTCTGGGAGAGTGGCCCCTCAGCAGCAGGGTGTTTCGCTCCCTGTGCCACCGCTGGGGTCAGCCGGACGTGGATCTATTTGCGTCCCGTCACAATCACAAGCTTCCAGTCTTTGGCTCTCTGTCCCAGGATCCTCTGGCCTTGGCCACGGATGCCCTGACAATGTCTTGGACGAGTTTCCAGCTCCTGTATGTGTTTCCCCCGTTTCCACTGCTGGGCAGGGTGCTGCACAAGATAGTTCAGGAGGGGGTGCCAACCATCCTGGTGGCCCCCTGTTGGCCAAGAAGAGTGTGGTTCGCAGACATCGTGCAGTTGGCAGTAGATCATTACGCCCTGCCACTGGTTCCAGATCTGCTCACTCAGGGGCACCTACGCCACCGCAATTTACAAACGCTGGCTTTGACGGCTTGGCTGTTGAAACCTCCATCTTGATGGAAAAGGGGCTGCCTGCATCGGTTGTGAATACCATGATCACAGCTAGGAAAAGGTCCTCTTGTTCCATCTATTACAGGGTTTGGCGTACTTACATTGACTGGTGCCAGTCTAACTCTCTTCCCTGTCGTGTGTTTTCTATTCCTAGGATTCTGGAGTTTCTCCAACATGGTTTGGATCTGGGTCTTCAGCTCAGTACTCTGGAAAAAAATAGCCAAAGCAGACACATGGCCTTTCAAAGATCCTTTGCTCACCATCGTCTGGTCAAGACCTTCTTCCAGGGGGTCACTCACGTGCGTCCCCCACGTAAGCCTATGTTACCAGTCTGGGACTTGAACTTGGTCTTATCTGCCCTGCAGGGGTCTCCCTTTGAGCCCTTGCAAGGGGCCCCTTTGTCCATCCTTATGCTTAAGGAGGTCTTTTTGGTGGCTATCACTTCTGTGAGGCGTGTTTCTGAGTTGGCGGCTCTTTCCATCAAGCCTCCTTATATTCTAAGTATGTCACACACCCCACTTCAGATACTCATTATTATTACACTTGGGTAACTCACCGCTAGGTGGCGCACTTGCAGAGATCTCCAAAAACTTCAGCAAGCCCCTCCCGGTCTATATATACCTGGTACCTCTCACTAATTCCCCAGTGTTGGTCTCTGCAAGATGGCGACAAGACAGAAGAGAGAAGTCTCCTGCTTGCAGGTAGCCGGGGTATCACCCCGGCCCCCCCCCATGGTCTATTTCTGCCCGGCTCTTTTTGTGTTTATCCCCTTATTCTATGGCAGCCTCCCAGCTCAGGCTGTAGGCCGGGCACGGGTAGATGGCACTTAAGGTGCCTAGGAGATTAGCTCCTCCGCTCGACCCTATATCATGGGGCATAGCGGTGCTCCGGTTGGTGATCCGGACGTGGGATGCCCCAGCCCTTATATCCCCATTAGTTTGCCCTTAGTGTCCTTGACTTTTATTCACGTTTGTGTGTGTGAGTGGCAGGGATGAGTGGTCTGGCGGTCCGTTTGTCTCTGTTTTGTGCTTGGTGCTTGGGGGGCTCTCTGAGCCCCCGTGTTTTTACTTAGGTGCGCGGGCGGCGGGCTCGCCGGCCCGTTTTGTTGGTATTAAGGCGTGCGCCATGTCAGGGCGCCCGTCTTTGGCCTGAGGTCCCCTGCTCGCTCTGTGGGCGGGGCCGGGAGGCGCGCTGCGCCGCCGGCCCGTAGGTCGCGCTCGCGCTCGCCGGTGCTTCATTGGCGGGCGGGTCGGGGCGGCATGTGCGCCGCCGGTCCGCCTTGGCGGTTTCCGTGGGCGCCATTCATGTGGCGCCCGCTGCTCGCTCTGCCTCAGAGGTGGGCGGGGCCGCGGCTCGCGCGGCCCGCGCCGTGACTAGCGGGACGAGGAGGGGCGGGGCCTTAGCGGCTCCCGCGTTTTTGCTGGGCCCGCCCCGAGTCTCGCTCCTTCTCTCCCTGGCTGGCCGCCATTTCGTGGCGTCTGTAGTTTGCGGCAGGATCCAGGTAGGTTTTTCTGTTATCTGTTCCGTGGTTTCCTATAGGGGATAGTGGGGCAGGGATCGCCGGCTATTGGGCCTTATTGCGGGCTCTGTTCCCCCCCCCCCCCCCTCCGACCGGGGGTGTTGGTGGTGTATGCAGCCAGGTTTTTGGGCATGCCGGTTTTGAAAATAGAAGCAGGGGGGGTATTTTGCAGCCATTATTTCATGCCTATATGCTCTTGGCCCCTGTCCTCCCTGTTTTTCTGCTAAGTCTGGCCCTCCCTGGCATCCCAGTACTTTGGCTATGTTGTGTGTTTGCTGCCATGTTGTGCTGGTTTTGACTGTTGTCTTTGTCTTTGTCTTTCAGATTCCGGGATTCCATCCTGTGGGGCTCTCCCGGTCTCATATACCTGGCTAGTTGGGGTTCGGCCTTATAGTCCCTCTTGGGTGGCTGGCTAAATTTTTCCCTGGTCTGGGCAGTATAGATTGTATATTTATATATAATATATATATATATACTTAGATTGTATCATTGGGGGCATCCCGGGTTGCTTACTGCATAAATCCCTGGGTTCCGCGAATACCATAAATTCACCATATGGAGGCTGCCAAGGATACCGGAACTGATCCTTCGGGACAATCCAGGCTGTGCGGGGGTTGTGGGACTCCGCTCCCGGGGGATGATGTCATTATATGTATACCATGTGCAAAGCGGAACATTGAGCGTCAATCCAGCACTCCGGTGCCTGGGACTTCTTCGTCCGCGCCATCTCCCTCTTCGCCTCGCCTGTTCCGGACCCCGTGTGACGTTGTCACGGGTGGGGATTCGCAATCTGAGGTGTGCGCCCGCCTGGCCAGCCTCGAGAAACGGTTTTCAGATATGTCCGCTCTGAAGGTTACCGCGAAGCGTAAACACCTATCTCCGCCTCCGCCGGACTCTGATGAGGAGGTTGTTGAGGTTTTGGATTGGGTGGATCGCCCCCTTGAGGAGGGTGAGCTTGAGGAGGAATTGGATGTTTCAGTGGGTCAGCAGGTGTTGGGTGCTGAGGGGGACCATATTGATGGTCCCGTTCCTGACACGCCTTCTATTTTAGCCCAGATGTTTGAGGTTCTGGATTTGGACCCTCCCGAGGCGGCTCCTCGGCCTAGGGGTCAGCTCTTTGGGGGGGTCAAGCAGCGTTTGGAGTTTCCCAGTCAACAGCATTTTGAGGATGTTGTCCTTAAGCAATGGGAGCAGCCTACACGGCTTGTTGGTGTTCCGCCCAGCTGGGATAGGAAATATCCTTTTCCGGCGGACTTGCTAAAACGGTGGTCGGTCCCTCCCGAGGTGGATGCTCCGGTTTTGGGACTGTCTAATACGGCGACTGTTCATCTTCCTGACACTACTTATCTCAAGGATGGCGAAGATCGCCGGATTGATCAGTTGGCCCGCCATGGTTTTGTTTGTGCGGGTTCGGTTTTGAGGCCTGTTTGTGCTTCGGCTCTTTTGACTTTGGCGGTTAGGTCTTTGGTCAGGGATTTATGTGTGGACCTTGATCCCTCTGGTGATGAGTTTCTTGCGCTTAAGCGTTGTGACTCTTTTTTGTCATTTGTTCTGGCCGCCCAGGATGATGCCATGTTGATGTGTGGCAGAGCTTCTGCTCTGTTGGTGGCTATTCGTCGCTCTGTGTGGTTGCGACAGTGGACAGCTGACCTTAATTCTAAAAGATCTCTCACGGCCCTTCCTTTTTTGGGGTCGAGGCTTTTTGGTGAAAAGCTGGATTCTGTTGCCAAGGGAGGCAGGTTGCCTCAGCGCAAGAGGTTTCGCCGTTCCTTTCGGGGGGCGGCCTCCTTCAATCCGTCCTTTCGGGGAGCCAAAGCCGGCAGAGGTGCGGGCGTCTCGGTTTCCAGGGGCACGGGTTGGAACAGGGGTAGAGGCCGTGGCCGCCCCGTTCACGCTTGGGGCGCCAAGCCCAAGTCAGCTGCCAAGCCCGCTCAGCAATGAGGGGGCGCCCTCACCCGTACGGGTGGGGGGACGGTTACGGTGCTTCTCCCGGGTATGGGACCTGGAGGTATCGGACAGGTGGATCCGGGAGGTAGTGTCGACCGGTTACAAGCTGGAGTTCGAGTCCCGCCCTCCTCCAAGGTTTCTCAGGTCTCGGGTGCCTCTCGATCCTGTGGCTGCGCAGGGGCTCCTGGCGGCAGTAAGGAATCTTCTGATGTTGGCAGTCATCTGCCCGGTTCCTCCTTCGGAGGTGGGAAGAGGTTATTACTCCAATCTCTTCACTGTCCCCAAGAAGGACGGGTCCTTCCGTCCGATCTTGGATTTGAAGTGTCTCAACAGGTTTATTCGTCCCCGGAAGTTTCGCATGGAGACCTTGCGGTCGGCGATCGGCTCGCTTCGGCAGGGGGACTTCATGACGTCCATAGACATCAAGGACGCGTATCTTCACGTTCCTATCTTTCCGCCACATCAGCGGTTTCTTCGCTTTGTGGTGGAGGATCGTCATTTTCAGTTTGTGGCTCTCCCATTCGGCCTCACTTCGGCCCCGAGAGTGTTCACCAAGGTGTTGGCAGGGGTGATGGCCCTGCTCAGAGCTCAGGGGATTCGCATTGTTCCTTACCTGGACGATCTTCTCATCATGGCTCCTTCCTTCAGCCAAGCGGAAGGGGACACCAGCACGGTGGTGTCCATGTTGGAGAGGTTCGGCTGGGTGATCAATTACCCCAAGTCCTCTCTGGTTCCGGCCAGGGTGGTGACTTTTCTGGGGATGTCCTTGGACTCTTGTCAGCACAAAGTGTTTCTTCCTCAGGACAAGGTTCTTTTGATTCAGGAATTGGCTCAGCGTCTTCTCTCCATTCCTCGCCCGTCCATTCGGCTAGGGATGAGACTGGTGGGGTTGATGGTGGCCTCGTTCGAGGCGGTTCCCTTCGCACAGTTTCACACGAGGACGCTGCAGCTTCATCTTTTGGCGTCTTGGGACAGGCGCCCGCGGTCGTTGGATCGGTCCTTCCGGATTTCTCCTCGGGTTCGGCGGTCTCTTCGGTGGTGGTTGTTTCCGGACAATCTTCTGAAGGGCAGGTCGTTTCTGACTCCGCGGTGGGAGACTGTCACCACGGATGCCAGCTTGTCAGGATGGGGAGGTTTCTGGAAGGATCTTCAGTTTCAGGGGCTGTGGGATCCTCAGGAGGCTCACTTGCCCATCAATGTTCTGGAATTGCGAGCCATCAGGTTGGTTCTGTCTCGCTTGACGCATCAGTTACAGGGCCTGCCTGTTCAGGTTCGATCGGACAATCAGACGGCTGTTGCTTACATCAATCACCAAGGAGGGACTCGCAGTCTGGGTGCTCTCAGGGAAGTGTCTCTGATTCTGGTCTGGGCAGAGACGTATGTCCCTTGCATTTCGGCGGTGTACATTCCAGGAGTGGAGAACACGGAGGCGGACTTCTTGAGCCGGTGCTCGTCCCGCCGGGGGGAATGGTCTCTCCATCCCCATGTGTTTCGGTCCTTGTGTCTTCGGTGGGGAACGCCGGAGGTGGATCTGTTTGCCTCTCGTCACAATCACAAGCTTCCGACATTCGTGTCGCTGTCTCGGGACCCTCTGGCACTGGCGACGGATGCCATGTCCTTGAGCTGGAAGGATCTGGGGTTCCTGTATCTGTTTCCTCCGATTCCCATGCTAGGCAGGGTGCTGCGAAAGCTAGTTCAGGAAGGAGTTCCCGCCATTCTCGTGGCTCCAAGGTGGCCAAGGCGGGTGTGGTTCGCAGACATCGTTCGTCTGGCAGTGGATCAGTTCGATCTGCCTCTTCGGCCAGATCTGCTCACTCAGGGTCAACTGTGTTACCCCAGTTTACCAACGCTGGCTTTAACGGCTTGGCTGCTGAAACCTCCATC
This sequence comes from Gastrophryne carolinensis, assembly GCA_027917425.1. Taxonomy (NCBI): domain Eukaryota; kingdom Metazoa; phylum Chordata; class Amphibia; order Anura; family Microhylidae; genus Gastrophryne; species Gastrophryne carolinensis. Next base: position 336,183,927 of record CM051235.1, on the reverse strand, counting down.
TTGAAGGAGGAGGGTCTTTCGGACTCGGTCATTCAGACTCTCGTTAGTGCTAGGAAGCGGTCTTCCTCTTCCATCTATTATAGGGTCTGGAGATCTTATATTGATTGGTGTGAGACTAGATCTTTGCCATGCCAGGTTTTTTCTATTTCTCGGATTTTGGATTTTCTTCAATCTGGGTTAGATTCTGGTCTTCAGCTGAGTACCTTGAAGGGGCAGGTGTCTGCTTTGTCAATTTTTTTCCAGAAGTCTTTTGCTAGCCATTCCTTGGTCAAGACTTTTTTCCAGGGGGTTTCGCATCTGAGGCCTCCTAGGAAGCCATTGCTCCCAGTGTGGGATTTGAATTTGGTGCTCTCTGCGTTACAGGCTCCTCCTTTTGAGCCTTTGCAGGGTATTGCCTTGTCCACTCTGACTCAGAAGGTTGTCTTTTTGGTGGCCATCACTTCGGTTCGGCGTGTTTCGGAGTTGGCAGCCTTGTCGATTCAGGCTCCTTATTTTGAGAAACATCAGGACAAAGTGGTCTTTCGTTTCAAGTCAGATTTTCTTCCTAAGGTGGTGTCTGCTTTTCATCTTAATCAGGACATTGTTCTTCCTTCTTTGTGTCCTAGGCCTAGGAATGATAAGGAGAGTGCGTTGCACTGCTTGGATGTGGTGCGATGTGTTAGGTACTATTTGCGTGTCACGTCTTCCTTTCGTAGGACTGATGCTTTGTTTGTAGTGCCTTGTGGTCCTAGGAAGGGTTTGGCTCCGGCCAAGTCTTCCATTAGTAAGTGGATTCGCCAGGCGATTGTTGCTGCCTATTTTGCCAAGGGGAAGGACCCCCCTTTTCGTGTTACTGCACATTCTACTCGTGCGATTGGTGCGTCCTGGGCTTTTCAGCACCAGGCTTCAGTTGAGCAAGTTTGTAAGGCTGCTACCTGGTCTTCAGTTCACACCTTTTCCAAGTTTTACAAGGTTGATGTTCGGGCCTCGGCGGATGCTGTTTTTGGCCGTAAGGTTCTGCAGGCTGCAGTGGTTTGAGTTTTATCTGCGTTATTGCCTGGTTTGGATACCCGCCCTCTTTTGGACACTGCTGTTGGATGTCCCAAGTGTAATAATAATGAGTATCTGAAGTGGGGTGTGTGACATACTTAGAATAATACCATTTTGTGATTACTCACCTGTAAAATGGGTATTATAAGTATGTCACACACCCCACTTCACCCGCCCTCTTTTGGTATCCTGGTTCTTTATATGGTGAAGTTTTGTTATTTACGGTTGAGGGTTAAATTTGTTTAGTTCTGGTACCTTGTCTTACTGCTTTTTGAACACTGGGGAATTAGTGAGAGGTACCAGGTATATATAGACCGGGAGGGGCTTGCTGAAGTTTTTGGAGATCTCTGCAAGTGCGCCACCTAGCGGTGAGTTACCCAAGTGTAATAATAATGAGTATCTGAAGTGGGGTGTGTGACATACTTATAATACCCATTTTACAGGTGAGTAATCACAAAATGGTATTTTTGAGAGACACCAGGACAAGGTGGTGTTTCGGTTTAAGCCAGATTTTCTGCCTAAGGTTGTTTCTGACTTTTATCTCAATCAGGACATTGTTTTGCCTTCTCTGTGTCCTAATTCTAGTAACCCTAAGAAGAGGGTTTTACATTATTTGGATGTAGTCAGAACTCTGAAGTTCTATTTGGTGGCTACTGAATCCTTTAGGAAGACTGATGCTCTTTTTGTGCTCCCGTCTGGACCTAAGAAGGGTCTGGCTCCGGCTAAGTCCACTATCAGCAAGTGGATCCGTCAGGCTGTGATACAGGCCTACTCTGCTAAGGGGAAGGAGCCTCCCTTCCGCCTTACTGCTCATTCTACTCGTGCTATTGGTGCCTCTTGGGCTTTCCAGCACCAGGCTTCTGTTGAACAAGTTTGCAAGGCCGCCACTTGGTCTTCTGTTCGTACTTTTTCTAAGTTTTACAAGGTTGATGTTAAGGCCTCAGCTGATGCTGCTTTTGGCCGCAAGGTTCTGCAGGCGGCAGTGGTTTAAACTGTCTGCTGTTACTTTTGGGGATCCCACCCTACCTTATTGACACTGCTATTGGATGTCCCATGTGTAAGGAATATCTTCTGGAACAGGACGTGCTGTATACTTAGAATAATACAATTCTGTGATTACTCACCTGTAGAATTGGTATTATATGTATACAGCACGTCCTGTTCCACCCCACCCTTGTTATTATTATCTTTAGTTACCTCTGTATGGTGATTGTTCTTATGTTCAAATTTTCATATAATGGTTATAGTTGTCCCGGTCTCATCCTAACTGCTTTTCAATACTGGGGATTTTGTGGGAGGTCCCTGGTATATATGGGGCCGGGAGGAGCCAATTTTCTGTCTCTACAGTCCAGCGCCATCTACTGGAGTATATCCCAAGTGTAAGGAATGTCTTCTGGAACAGGACGTGCTGTATACATATAATACCAATTCTACAGGTGAGTAATTAAGCACCTGAGCTTTGTGGTCTTTGTTGCAGCTCCTTCCTTTCTGGATTTCGATTGCACATATAATAGGAAATGCTCCTTTTTATTCTCTTCTTCAGTTTTCATGCACTGGATGAATGCCTAATAATTGCACTTGCTTTTTTGTTTTTGATGTATTTTGAAGAATGTAAAAAAAAAAACCCAGCTGTGCCTATGGCAGCATTTTTGCAGTATTCATGTATTCTATTTATCAGACATGCTTCAGTATTAATTTATAAGCTTGCATATTGACCTCTCCAGCTAAACAGTTGGACTGAATTGAGATGGAGCGAATTTTACCAATAAAAATGTCTTGTTACATGAACATTGCTGTGTTTTTTTTTTTTGTTTTTTACCTATGAAGGTGCCAACCCCTCCGTCCAGGCAGGGCCAGCAAAAGGTTTATGGGGGCTATAGAGTCTCTCAATGTGCCCCTTGCTGTGTGGTATGATACATGGCAATAACATTGCATGGATAGTGAATACATACAAAAGCAATACAATAGCATGAAAAAAACATAATCAAAGGAATGACAGACAGAAAGAGAAATAAACAAAAGACTGGATGGAATGACATGAGCAAGAAAGGGATAACAAAAAAAATAGATGGAAGGAAATATAAAAAATAAATGGAAAGAAACAGAAAAAGGGGATAGAATGAATGACAGAAACAAAGAAAGAATATAAAGGAAAGACAGCAGCAAAGAGACAGAAGGAATGGGAGAAAAAAAGGAAGAGATGGAAAGAAAGAATAGCAGGACTACCAAAAAGAAATAAAGGGGATGAAAGAAAAAATAGAAGGAAAGTAAGAAAAGAATGAACAGACGAAATAAAGAAACAAATATTAGATGGAAAGACAGAAAAAACTACAACGAAAGAAAATAATAGATGGAAAGAAACAAAGAACAGAAAGACTGACACAAGAAAATAATAGATGGAAAGAAACAAAGAACAGAAAGACTGACACTGATCTGTACCTCAGCCGTATCTGAAGCCCACTGATCTGTACCTCAGCCGTATCTGAAGCCCACTGATCTGTACCTCAGCCGTATCTGAAGCCCACTGATCTGTACCTCAGCCGTATCTGAAGCCCACTGATCTGTACCCCAACCCTATCTACAGCCCACTGATCTGTACCCCAGCTGTATCTGAAGCCCACTGATCTGTACCTCAGCCGTATCTGAAGCCCACTGATCTGTACCTCAGCCGTATCTGAAGCCCACTGATCTGTACCTCAGCCGTATCTGAAGCCCACTGATCTGTACCTCAGCCGTATCTGAAGCCCACTGATCTGTACCCCAGCTGTATCTGAAGCCTGTTGATCTGTACCCCAGCTGTATCTGAAGCCTATTGATCTGTACCCCAACCCTATCTACAGCCCACTGATCTGTACCTCAGCCGTATCTGAAGCCCACTGATCTGTACCCCAGCCGTATCTGAAGCCTATTGATCTGTACCCCAACCCTTTGGAGAAACTTGCCTCTTCAGTGACGTGACCACTGTACTTCAAACAATTACCAGGGGTTCTGATGCATGACGACATGCATTACATGCAGGGCATTGCAATTTGGGATGTGCTATGCCAACAGTGTATGGCAGTATGTAGAGGAAGTAGACCATGCCAATTTTACTTTCTCTTAATATATATGTATATCTTCCAAATGGACAGAGTGATATTGTAGAAAACACTATTTTGAAAAATAGAAAGGTCTTATTGGGTAAATTTAGTAGATGTAAACAACATGGTGATAAATAAATCAGAGGTCTGGGGGCACAATCCTAACACAAATGTTTATTTTACATTCCAAAAGAGGAAAATAAGGCAGAACACCAAAAAGGGAGTTTGTGTGTTGTGCCCCCATTGCACTACATGCACCATTGTTCCCTGTCCCCCCCAGAAGAGCAGCAGCTGTAATGTGGGCATCTGGAGTGGTGGTGGAAGGAACTCCCTGCTCCTGAGGCAGATCGGTGACAGCTCACGGACATGAAAGCGCCCATTTCATTTCACTGGCTGCGTTTTCTTACCATTTGTACGTCAACGCAAGGCAAACAGGAAGATGTGAAAGGGGTATCAAATTCATGAAGTAGAAAGAATGGGAGGTTCTGGATGAGGAGCCTGATTGCTGGACATTAATTTTATCTTCGGCTGAAAACAAAAACACTTAAGCCTGCCCCACAGCCAAGGTAGGATTGGTGGCAAGAGATTTAACCCTTGCCTGGACAATGTCTTGGAGACAGCCAACTCATGTGTTTTGGTCCATTTTAAAGACCAAAGTCCAAGAATTTCTCTCTCCCAGGTTTTGTTACTCATCCAGATTTGGGATTCTCTGCAGTGTAAAACTCCCTGTATACTCACCTTGATTCCCCAACACATACACAGGCTCTGGTGCACTTACCACATATACAAATGCCTGCCGGCAAGGCCGCACTCATTTTAGGGAGCATGGATGTTTTGGGGTGCAGGCTAGGGGCTCAAGCTGAGTTTACAGGGAAAACAGGTCACACTATAGGATACCAAATTAAGATGCCCCTGGAAATCTGCTAACGAGTTCCGGTCCATGTTGGAAAGGTTAAACCTAAACGGATCCTGGGAAAGTGCATTTAGTACTTCTGCAAAGGAAGCTCAGTTTTAATACATAAAGGGAACTGCAGTTATGCTTTGCATTTATTGCAGCACGGGTAGGGCGTTCAGACTGCCACCCACACCCTGTTCTATCAAAGCAGACCAAAATCGCCAACTCCATCTATTTTGCCACCCCCCCCCCTCCCCAACCATTTGGATTTTCTCTGGCCTCAATCCTGCTTAGTATTTCTATATAGTATGCCATTGGTTTATGATGTGATACTATTGTTCTAACCTAGAAGGCTCACAGGGAGAACGTCACTGAGAGCCTTAGCATACGGCTCACAGCACAGGCCTCCAACACCGGCCCCGAAGTGCGCAGCACGCCACTGAAGCGAAAACAACGCAGGCACAGACCCGAGCACAGGCACACCAGAGGTCACTCCCAAGGGAGGGTGCCGGACGACGAGCGCACCCGCAAACAGATATCCAAAAGTAAGTTTAACTTTAAACTACTATTAACATTTTAAGGGGGGCAAATACATCCCCATTAAGGGGCTAAACCAGCCCTATATCTACCACACAAACCAGGACATTGGGGGAACTAACTATTGAAATACTTTCATACAGATTAAACAATAAAGAGGACCCAAAGGGAGACCTTACATTTCCAAGCAGCCACATGCAAAAAAATATGTAAGTACCCACAAGAATCATGCTAATAACATACTCTATAGTAATATCAATTGCCATTGAATAAATCGCCAATTGAAACAATTGAAATACCTTTACACAGACCCTACACCTCCAAGCAGCTATATGCTAAAGAACTGTATCAGCAGAAAAATGTGAGTACCCATAAAAATCATGGCTTAGTAACATGCTGTGTAACAAATCAAACGCTATTAACATACTACCCCACGACACATACAGGTTTTAGGTCCGCACACTGATGAAGCCTTCAGGCGAAACGCGTCTGTGACAGATCCAAAATTGCACTTGCTACAAACCTGAGAGGGCTAAACTTGCTACAAACAAACCCCCAAAAATTCTTGCTACAGACCGAAGGGTCCACAGTCTACAGAACCTAATTTCACTTGCTACAAACCGAAAAGGGTAAAACTTGCTACAAACAACAACCCAAACCTTGCTACAGACTTGAGGATCCAGGGTATTTCCCCACAGAGACAACTCCCGAAAAACTTTTTTTTCTTGTAAAAGTGATGTGTTATTAAATTTTTGCACTATTGAGTTTTTGTATATAGGTAAAATATGTGTGAAATGTATAAATGCTGCACTGTAATTATCCTCATTGCACTTTTTTGTATAAATAAAACCACTTGTTAATATAATAACATAGTTATTCATAACAAAGGTGTGTGGAGTAAGGTACTACAGAGCCCACCCTTACCCCCTGGTGACACCCCAGGAGGACACAGTGGAACTCTCAACCCCCCTCAACCACTGCACCAGTACTCCAGAAGGGGAACTAAATACCAACCCACCACCACAGAGTTTGGAACTACAAACAGTGATACAACTGTCATCCCCCCCCCCCCCCCCGAATTGTTCTAAACTAGCTGGGAGCAATTAGAGGCTATTAAACATTTTCTCAAAACATCCTCTGGCCAGCATACATGTGAGACCTCGAGTCTCCGCCTCTTGATAGCATAAAATATTGATTCCTCCTTCCAGTCCCCATTTGTTTACATGTTCCTTCCATGAGATAGGAGCCAGACCACTAGCTCCTGAACCAGGATGGTTTAGGTAAGTATCCAGTGCTGTGGGCTTTTGCAGGCAAGTCCATCTCCCGGTCCTGGAGTGTGACGCTAGGATATTTTTTATATATTTTGTTCCCATAGAAATTGTAAAAAAATCTTATACAATCAATCACTGTATATAGGACAATCCCTTTTGTTGCAGCACCGTGGAAAAACCCCCTTTGTTTCTTTGAAGACTGGTTAGTTTCAGGTGTGCATTTGCATGCAAATTAAGCTGGCTACCTGGGCCATGAGTTTTGCCTGGGCCAATCAGAGATGACCTTATTTCAAAATGGAACAAAGCGTCTGATAAAAACAGTAGACTGGAGAGAGAGGGGAGATTCTTTTGGAGGGCAGCTGGAGAAAGCATGTGCTGGCAAGCCTCACTGATGACAGACAAAAATACCATTTTGTGATTACTCACCTGTAAAATGGGTATTATAAGTATGTCTCACACCCTGCTTCGGAAATACATCATTACACTTGGGTTATGTCCAGTAAAGGGCGAACTTCTGCAGAGATGAATAGAAAAAAGAAGCCCCTCCTGGCCCATAAATACCTGGGACCTCCCACACATTCCCCAGTATAAGAAAGCAGTAAGGGGACCAGGAAGGGCAAATAAAATCTGATGAGAAAAAACAGTAACACCAAAGAGGATCCAAGATACAACACAGGGCGGGGCGAAGCAGGGTGTGAGACATACTTATAATACCCATTTTACAGGTGAGTAATCACAAAATGGTATTATTCCAAGTATGTCTCACACCCTGCTTCTGAAATATTCATTACACTTGGGACATCCAATAGCAGTGTCCAAAATGAGTGGGGATCCCAACAGGCAAAAGTGCACAAAGGAAAACCCCTGCCGCTTGTAGAACTTTGCGGCCAAAAACAGCATCCGCTAAGGCCCGCACATCAACCTTACAAAAACTTGTAAAAAAGGTATGAACAGAAGACCAAGTAGCAGTCGCACAATTTGTTCCAGGAAACTGAAAAGGGGAACCCTCCCCTTGGCAGTATAGGCCCAAACAATGACCAGACATATCCATTAATAATGGTAGACTTGACGGCGCCAAACCCGTCTTGGGCCAGAGGGCACCACAAACAAGGCATCCATCCTACAGAAAAGGGAGGTAGCCAAGAAATAGAACGTCAACAAACATCCAAAAAGTGCAGGGCCCTCTCCTCGTCATTGCTAGACGAAGGACACAAGGAAGAGAGAACCACATCCAGAATGAGATGGAAAACAGAAACCATTTTAAGAAGGAAATCCGGCAAAAAACGGAACACCACCTTGTCCCAGTGTCTCTCAAGTAAGAGGCCTGAATAGACAGGGCCGCCAACCAAGAAACACAGCGAACAGAAGTAATAGCAACTAAAAATACCATTTTGTGAATACTCACCAGTAAAATGGATATTATTGGTGTGTCACACACACCCCGCTTCCTGTAGTAATAACGATCGGGTAAACCATCTCCAGATGTCATTGCAGAGAGAGAGATCTTGAAACTGGCCCCTCCCAGTCCATATATACCTGGGACCTCCCACCCAATCCCCGGTGTAATTGAAAAGCAGTAAGACAAGGTACCAGAAAAATTAACCCTCAACAAAAACGTATAGCTTCACCAAATAGAGAAAACCAGGATACTAAAAAGGGTGGGTGAAGCGGGGTGTGTGTGACACACCAATAATATCCATTTTACTGGTGAGTATTCACAAAATGGTATTATTCTTTGTGTGTCACACACACCCCACTTCCTGTAGTAATAACGTTCGGGATATCCAAAAGCAGTGTCCCTAAAGGGTGGGTATCCAGCAGGAAGATGAAGCATAACTCAAACCACTGCAGTTTGCAGAACCTTGCGGCCATCAACCTTGTAAAACTTTGTAAAAGTATGAACCGAAGACCAAGTAGCCGCCTTACAAACTTGTTCAACAGAAGCCTGGTGCTGAAAAGCCCAGGACGCACCAATAGCACGAGTAGAATGAGCAGTGATACGGAAGGGAAGAACCTTTCCCTTAGCAGTATAGGCGCCAATAATGGCTTGACGAATCCATTTACTAATGGAAGATTTAGCCGGGGCCAAGCCCTTCTTAGGCCCACAAGGTACAACGAAAAAGGCATCAGTCTTACGGAAAGAAGACGTAGCACGCAAATAAAAATTAACACAGCGAACAACATCCAAACAGTGCAAAACCTTCTCCTTGTCATTCTTGGGTTTAGGACACAAGGAGGGAAGAACAATGTCCTGATTCAGATGGAATGCAGAAACAACCTTAGGAAGAAAATCCGATTTGAACCGAAATACCACCTTATCTTGATGTTTCTCAAGGTAGGGCGCCTGAATGGACAAGGCCGCCAACTCAGAGACACGCCGAACCGAAGTGATAGCCACAAGAAAGACTACCTTCTGAGTCAAAGTGGAAAGAGCAATATCCGACAAAGGCTCAAAAGGAGGAGCCTGAAGAGCAGACAAAACCAAATTCAGATCCCAAACAGGTAGCAACGCCTTCCTAGGAGGCCGCAGATGCGTAACCCCCTGGAAAAAAGTCTTGACCAACGGATGAAGCGCAAAAGCCTTCTGAAAGAAAATAGACAAGGCAGAAACCTGCTCCTTTAAGGTACTAAGCTGGAGACCAGCATCCAGTCCAGATTGAAGAAAATCCAGAATTCTGGAAACAGAAAAGACTCTGCAGGGCAAAGATCTAGCCTCACACCAATCGATGTAAGAACGCCAGGTTCTATAATAGATAGCAGAGGAAGACCTCTTTCGAGCACAGATAAGAGTCTTAATAACTGAATCAGAAAGACCCTCCTCCTTTAAGATGGAGGTTTCAGCAGCCAAGCCGTCAAAGCCAGCGTTGGTAACTTGGGGTAACGCAGCCGACCCTGAGTGAGAAGATCCGGCCACAGAGGAAGCTCGAACTGATCCACTGCCATCCGAACGACGTCCGCGAACCACATTCTTCTTGGCCACCTTGGAGCCACGAGAATGGCGGGGACCTTTTCCAGAATCAACTTTCTTAACACTCTTCCTAGCAAGGGAATCGGAGGGAACAGATACAGGAACCCCAGTTTCCCCCAGCTCAGAGACATGGCATCCACCGCCAGAGCCAGAGGATCCTGAGACATTGATACAAAAGTCGGAAGTTTGTAATTGTGACGAGAGGCAAACAGGTCCACCTCCGGTGTTCCCCACCGAAGACACAGAGCCTGAAAAACCTGAGGATGGAGAGACCATTCCCCCAGACGGGAGGAGCATCTGCTTAGAAGGTCCGCTTCTGTGTTCTCCACCCCTGGAATGTAAACTGCCGACAGGCAAGGAACATGAGCCTCCGCCCAGGTCAGAATCAGGGAAACCTCTCTGAGAGCTCCCAGACTGCGAGTCCCTCCCTGATGATTGATGTAGGCAACCGCCGTCCTGTTGTCCGAACGCACCTGAACCGGAAGGCCCCGGACATGGTGAGTCAGAAGAGAAAGAACCAGATGGATAGCTCTCAGCTCCAGAACATTGATGGGCAAGTGAGCCTCTCGAGGACCCCACTGCCCCTGGAACTGAAGATCCTTCCAGAATCCCCCCCAGCCCCAAAAGGCTGGCGTCCGTGGTGACAGTCTCCCATAGAGGAGTCAGAAAGGACTTGCCCTTCAAGAGATTGTTCGAAACCAACCACCACCGAAGAGACTGCCGGACCCGGGAGGACAACTGGAAGGGTTGGTCCAATGAAAGTGGACAACGGTCCCAAGACGCCAACAGATGCATCTGAAGCGTCCGAGTGTGAAACTGAGCAAGTGGAACTGCCTCGAAGGAGGCTACCATCAACCCCACCAGCCTCATCCCCAGACGGATGGACGGTCGAGGATTGGAAAGAAGAAGCCGAACCAAATCCTGAATCAAACGTATCTTCGACTGAGGTAGAAAAACACTGTGCTGACAAGAGTCTATTGTCATCCCCAAGAAGGACGCCACCCTGGCCGGAGTCAGGGAGGACTTGGGATAGTTGATTACCCAACCGAAGCTTTCCAGCGTAGAAACCACCATGCTGGTGTCCTTCTCCGTTTGATTGAAGGAAGGAGCCATGATGAGAAGGTCGTCCAGGTAAGGCAAAATTCGAATGCCTTGAGTTCTGAGAATGGCCATCACCCCTGCTAGAACCTTGGTGAACACTATTGGCGCCGAGGTAAGACCAAACAGAAGAGCCACGAATTGAAAATGCCGATCCTGTACCACAAAGCGCAGAAAACGCTGATGGACCGGGCAGACGGGAACATGCAGATAAGCATCCTTTATGTCTATGGACGTCATGAAGTCCCCCTGCCGAAGAGAAGTGATGGCCGAGCGCAGAGTTTCCATGCGAAACTTCCGTGGACGAATGAACCTGTTGAGGAACTTCAGATCCAGGATAGGGCGCACCGATCCGTCCCTCTTGGGCACCGTGAAAAGATTGGAATAGAAACCGAGACCCAATTCCAAGGTTGGCACCGGAAGGATGACCGCCATATCTAGAAGATTCCCTACCGACACTCTGAGTTCTTGGGCGACCAAAGGATCGGTAGGTATTCGGGATTTGAGAAATCTTGAGGGAGGACGGGACTGGAACTCCAGTTTGTAACCGGACGACACCACCTCCCGAATCCATCTGTCCGGGACCGCCTGGACCCAAGTCTGGGAGAAGTGTCGCAACCGTCCCCCCACCCTCATGGGTGAGGGCGCCCCCTCATTGCTGAGCAGGCTTGGGCGTGGACTTAGGCTTAGAGCCCCACGAATGACCGGAACGGCCGCGGCCTCGCCCCCGGTTCCAGCCCGTGCCCCTGGTAGCGGGAAGAGAGGCCCCTCTGCCTGCCCTGGCACCCCGAAAGGAAGGATTGAAAGAAGAGGTTCCTCGAAAAAGACGCCGCGGCTTCCTGCGCTCAGGCAACTTGCCTCCCTTGGTGACTGTATCCAACTTGTCACCAAACAAGCGTAAACCCAGAAAAGGAAGAGCTGTAAGTGATCTTTTAGCACCAACGTCCGCCGTCCATTGACGGAGCCACACTGACCGCCGAATAGCAACCAAAAGAGCAGATGTCCTGCCACACATGGCCATAGCATCATCCTGGGCGGCCAGAACAAAAGAAGCAAAAGACTCACACAATTGAAGAGAGGTAAACTCCTCACATTCCGGATCAAGATCCGTGTACAAATTTTTGATCAAGGCTTTAAGAGCCAATAGGACAATGGAAGAAGCGCATACAGGACGCAAGGTCGAACCGGCACTGATGAAACCATGACGCGCCAGTTGATCGATTCTACGATCCTCAACATCCTTAATTGTAGTAGTGTCTGGTGAATGCAGCACTGAAGAATTAGAGAGCCCCAAAACCGGTGCATCAACGTCTGGGGGTACCGTCCAAAGTTTGACCAATTCCTCCAAAAAGGGATACCTCCTGTCCCAATTAGCCGGGGAGCCAACAAGGCGGATCGGCTGTTCCCATTCCTTAAGCACAACCCTTTCAAAATGTAGCTGACCAGGGAATGCTAAACGCGGCTTAGGCATCTCAAATAGCTCACCCTTAGGCGGAGGGACCGCCGCCGGAGGATCCAGAGACAAAATTTCAAAAACCTTGGAAAGGATAGAAGGAGTATCACAAGACACCCCAGTAGTCAAATCTGCCGAAGTATCAGACAACAGGGGAGCATCAGTATCATCCAAATCTTCCAAAATTTCCCCTTCTTCAGGCAAAGGACAATCTGACCAGTCTAACAACTCCGCTGCCTCCAAGGCAGGAGTCAAAGAAGGAGAATCAATGTGTTTCCTTTTAGCCGTAGCCTTATGAGCTACCTGTGCAGACAACAACTTCTCGAGAGTGGCCACTCGAGCGCACAACTCAGATTGCGAATCCCCAGCTGTGACAACGTCACCCTGGGTCCGGAATAAAAGTGGAGGGGCAGGGGACGACTGAGGTTGCGAAGAGCCAGGAGCCGGAGTACCAGACTGGCGCGCAATATTCTGCTGTGCGCAAGGAACGCACAAAATGACATCATCCCCTGGGAGAGGAACCCCACATCCCCCACACTGCCTAGATTGCCCCGAAGAGCCATTTCCGGTATCATTGGAAGCCTCCATTCGGTGAAACTTTTTTGGAATTCGCAGAGCCCAGGGATTTATGCTATAAGCTACCCGGGATGCCCCTTATTTATTAATTAAAGTCCCGGGAGTGGGAGGATTTTTTGTAACCCAAAATAAGACTAGCCAGGTATATCAGACTGGGAGACCCATGCAGCAGGGGTATCCCAAATCTGGAAGACAGAAAAAAACAATGTAAAAATTCATGAATAAACCGCACATGCACACATAGAGAAAAAACAATATTATCCAATGAAAATACTAAATATATATATATACATATGACTTAAAATAAATATGGTCCCATTCATTTTAAGCATGCTGAGCCTAACTAAAAAATCAAGCATGAGATATAATGCATAATGAAAAAGAAAGCCACCATGGCTTGTTATAACTGACAACCAAAACCTCCAATCTATACTTATATGGACCACAGCATAAAGTCCCCTAAAGGGAATAAGCACTCATTGAAAGTAATACAAAGAGAGTAAGCTATAGTAAAAAACCTTTTTAAACAGCCGCAGTTGAAAGAGGCAGCGGGACCAGGGCACAGAAATCACCTCAGAGGCCGGTGCGAGCGATCCCACAGCTGAGAGAAGACGGGCAGGCCAGAGAGCGCGCGCGAAGCGCTCTGACCCCGCCCCGCCCGCCAATCACCGCACAGCACGGGCCGCGCCGAGTGCGGCCCCGCCCCTAAAACAAGGATTACCTCAGAGAGGTAAAAAATGGCGACAGCGCCATTAATTTATGCCAAAACCGGACCCGTTCTGCTGACCCCGCCAGAAAGAAACGCCGCACACAGACAAACACACTCATAATAAAGGACACACACACACACAGACACGCGCGCACCGACGCTCCACTGAATAAGTACAATTAAAAAAGAAATTACCTCAGGATATACTAGAAAAGACCCCTCACCTCCCCCCCATCCCCCCAAAAGGACTTCCCCACCAAAAAAGGGGAGGCCATGAGAAGGAGAGGATATGGGGACAACGGGACGGGGCATCCCAAAATCCAGGTCACCAACCGGATAACCACTCTGCCCCAATAATGGGGACTAGTGGAGGATATAAGCTCCTAGGCACCACCAGGTGCCGGCTACCCTTACCCAGTCAGCAGCCGAAGCTGGGAGGCTTCCGATAGTTACCAAATATTAGTAAAAAAAGAACTGGGCAGAAATAGACCAGGGGGGGTGCCGGGGTGTAACCTACCTGCCTGCAAGCAGGAGACCTCTTTCTTCTGTCTTGACGCATCTTGCAGAGAGAGAACACTGGGGATTGGGTGGGAGGTCCCAGGTATATATGGACTGGGAGGGGCCAGTTTCAAGATCTCTCTCTCTGCAATGATATCTGGAGATGGTTTACCCGATCGTTATTACTACAGGAAGCGGGGTGTGTGTGACACACAAAGAATAAGGCAATCTGTTGAGTAAGCATAGAAAATGCAAAAATTCAAATCCCAAACAGACGCAAGGCTTATTGAGGACAAAAGGCCCTAGAAGACGACCACCAGGCCTGCCCTATCAAAGCACTTAAGCTGGAGCCCCAGGCCCAGACCGTGCTGACGAAAGTCCAAAAACCTAGGGAACCAAAACACCTTGCAAGGCAAGGCCCTAGCCTCACACCCATCAATATAGGACCGCCAAGTCCTGTAGAAGATGTTAGAGGAAGACCACTTCCTAGCCCAAACAAGTGTCTGAAGAAGGACCGGAACACCTTGTGGTAGAAAGATCATCCCCCTCAGTGAGAGGATCCTCTGCTCAAGGAGTCCTCCTCCGTGTTATCCACTCCCGGAATGAATGCCGCTGAGATGCATGGAACATCGCTCTCTGCCCACGCAAGAATCAGCGAAACTTCCCTGAGGGCACTCCTGCTGCGAGTCCCTCCTTGGTGATCGTCGTAAGCGACCGAAGTTCAATAGTCTTAACTGAACCTGAACCGGCAAGACCTGTAAGTGATGCATCCAGCATGACAGAATCAACCGAATAGCTCTGAACTCCAAAAAAACAGAGATGGGAGCGTGAGCCTCCTGAGGACCCCCCAGCCCCTGGAACGGAAAGTCCGTCCAGAAACCTCCCCAGCCCGACAGGCTGGCATTCGTGGTAAGGATCTGTCCCTCATCGGATAGCTAAGCTCCAGCCACCACTGAAAGGATTGCCAAACCCTGGGAGACAGCAGAAAGGACCAAGCCAAGCACCGGGAACAGCCGTCCCAAGTCCGCAATAGATGGAGTTAGAGCGACCTCATGAGGAACTGAGCAAAGGGGACTGCCTAGAAGACAAACCACCATCAATCCCACCAGTTTCATCCCTAGCCGGAAAGAGAGGCGAGGATTGTCCAGGAGAACAAATATCAGATCCTGAACCCTCTGCACATTAGGGTGAGGAAGAAACACTCTGGCCTGACTGGAATCCAGATTCATGCCCAGAAATGAGATCTCCCTTGAAGGGAAGAGAGAGAACTTGGGGTGAGTGATCACCCATCCGAACCGGTCCAGCTTCGTCACCACCCTGGAGTCCATCTCCACCCGGCATAGATGCTGTAATGAGTAGGTCATCCAGATACGGCACAATGTAAACGCCCTGGGCTCTGAGAAGGGCCATTATGCCCGCCAGCCCCTTGGTGAACACCCTTGGCACCGAAGCCAACCCGAAAGGGAGGGCCACAAACTGAAAATTCCGAACTCCCACCCCAAACCTGAGAAATCTCTGGCGTGCGGGGTAGATGGTACATAAAGGTAAACAACCTTGATGCCTATAAATGTCATGAGATCCCCCTGATGAAGGGAATTGAGGACTGAGAGCAGGGTTTCCATGCGGAACATCTGAGATTTGATGAACCAGTAGAAAGGCCTCAAAAACCAGAATGGTTCTGATGGATCCATCCCGTTAGGGAACCACAAAGAGGTTGGAACAATAGCCCCGGCCTCTCCCTGAGAAAGGCACCGGGCATATGACCTCCATGTCCAGAAGATTTAGTCCTGCCAACAGGAGCACCTGCACAGCCCGAGGGAACCCGAGAACAGAGGAATCTGGAGAAGGCCGGTACTCGAACACCAACTTGTACCCGGAAGAGGCCACGTCCACAATCCACTTGTCTGTGACCTCCCAGGCCCAGACCTGGAAAAACATGCCGCAGCCGATCCCCCACCCGCCAAGGTGAGGTCGCCCCCTCATTGCTGAGCTGTCTCAGCAGCGGGCTAGGAACCTCAGACCGGTCCTGGACGGGCCCAACCTCCACCTCTGCTCCAGGAATCACCACTGAAGATAGAGAAGGCAGCACCTCTGCCTGCTATGGCACCGCGAAAGGAAGGATTAGAGGAGCCTGCCCCCCGAAAGGAGCAACGCCACTTCTAGTGTGGCTGAAGCCTGCCTCCTTACGCAACTGAATCCAATTTGACTCCAAACAGCCGCATACCCCGAAGGTTAGCCCTGCAAGAGACTTCTTAGCCGCCACCGGCGCAACCAGAGCGTCGTATAGCCACAAGCAATGCTGAGGTTCCACCATACAGACATGTAGTTTCATCCAGGCAGACAAGACAATGGTCATGAACAATACACACCGCATAAACGCTGCCAAATCAGCACTGGCTGGGACCCCTCAACAGGCCCCTAACCACAGACCTGATAACCACAATCGTGAGTACAGAAATACAAACAGGCCGCAAAGCTGAACCCACGCCAGCAAAGGCATGTCAAGCCATCTGATCAAAACGACGGTCCTCACGATCCTCAATCTTGGTGGCGTCTGGAGAGTGCATCACAGATGTGTTGGACAATCCCAGTACAGGACGCATCGACCTTGGGAGGAGACGACCAGCGCTTCACCGCGTCCACCGGACAGGGATACCTCCTATCCCGTTCCTGAGGAAAACCGGGAAGCTGGCTAGATCCCTCCCGATCCTTAATAATCACATATTAGAAATGAAACTGAGTTGGGCACTCCTTAAGAGGATAAGAGGTCTCAAGTAAAAAAATGTTCCCTTCTGCGGAGGGGACTCCGCCGGAGGAGGAATAGCCAGCACCTCAAATAAATGGCCCAGGATCTTGGGGATAACGACAGCATCCCCAAGCCCCTGCCCGGCATCAGCATCCCAAACTGCTGATCCTTAGAGCCATCAGATTCCGTAAACAGTTCCTTCCGCAAGCGGAAAATAAAACAGACCAGTCAAGGGAATCATAAACATCAAGAACCGGCACTGCCAGTGACAGATGTCTTCTCTTTGCCGGGGCCACCCTGGCAACAGAGCTAGAAAACAATTTATCGATGTTGGCCAATCCAGCACATACATCAGATTGCGACTCCCCGCTAATGAAGTCACATGGGGTACGGATAATTAAAGGTGGAGTAGGTGATGAGGCCGGCGGCACTGACCCAGACGTCCGGGCCCCCGACTGCCGTGTTATGGCCTGCTGAACACATAGTATGCCCCAGCACAGTATCCCTAACAAGGGATACCCCCCAACCCACACACCGCCGGGACTGCCCCGAAGGGAACCCGAGCCCGGATCCAGGGGAGCCTCCAAATGGTGATTTGTATGGTAGTCGCAATGAGCAGCGGGAATTACGCTATAAGCAACCCGGGATGCCCCTTAAGTCCGTTAGTGGGAGGATTTGCAAGCCCAAGGGACCCCAGGACACATTGACAAGGGGGGCCCCCGTAAATAAGGTAGCAAGACAAGTACTCATACATGCAAAAAGTAAACAGAGTGGCAAAACATAGAAAAACACACATACACATATAACATAGAATATAAAATGGAGGGCAATACAGCATATAAAACTACAAGCAATGCATCAAGGCATGCTTAATTATTAGGCAATGACACCAGACCCAGAAAACGCAAGTTGGGACAATACCAGGCTCAGGATGAGGCGCCTCAAGCATAAAAGAACAAACAAACAACAAAGCCCCGCAGGGCACTCAACGCCAGCCAAAACATGTGTAAGTGAAGCATCCCGATCCTCAGTCTGACGGCAAGGAAGAAGAAGGGCGGGCCGGTGCGGATCGCGCACCGTGCCTGGCCCCACCCCCACCGACTCCCCGCTAATGACGTCACGCCGGGGCTCAAAACAACCGGGTGCCGCCGAGGGCGCCAGAGAGAGGAGCGGGCCGCCGCCAGCGCGTCGAGCGCCCGGCCCCACCCCCTCTCCAACAAGATTAACCGGGCGCCAGAGAGAGAGTGGGGCGGGCCGCCGCCAGCGCCCGGCCCCACCCCCTCTCCACACAGCAAGGAGAGGGAGACGCTCCCCTCAGCCTCCTCATAGCGACCCATGATAGTGCAGCCGGCTCTACTACAGCCGCCGCATGTAAAAAGACAGTTAAAACACACACACACTCATACACAAAATGAATGAGGGATTACTACCCGATGCTCCATATCAACAGACCCAGAGAAAATCACAGCCCCCCCCCATAGGGAATAAAGGGACAAAGTAAAGGGGAGGGAAGGAACCCCAACTACAGCAGTAGAAAATGGGGAAACGAACAGGGCATCCCAAACCAGGGTCACCAACCTGGTAGCCGCCTACCCCTTGTTATGGGGCCTCACGGAGGAGCGTGGCTCCTATCAATCCACCTATTAAGGTGAATCCTACCGTCACCCGGACCCACAGCCAAGGCTGGGAGGCATTAGGGGACTTAAACATAACAAGGTCCGGGCAGAAATAAGAATAAAAATAGCCGGGTATGAACCCGGCTTACCTGCAAGGAGGAGACTTCATCTTCTGACTTGCTCGCCGTCTGCAGAGACGATTACTGGGGAATGTGTGGGAGGTCCCAGGTATTTATGGGCCGGGAGGGGCTTCTTTTTCTATTCATCTCTGCAGAAGTTCGCCCTCTACTGGACATAACCCAAATGTAATGAATATTTCCGAAGCAGGGTGTGAGACACACTTAGAATAGGAAGATTTTGCCTTGGGTAGAAAGACCTGCATTGTGAAGCCAAGTACAGCAGCCATCTTGTTTGGACGTGGTCTGCTGAAAACAGATGAGTAATCCATTTTTATATATGCTTTTTGCCCTGTTAGGCTTTATATGTTTTAACATGGATTGTAATTTTAGAGATATACGTGTATACGTGTATTTGAGCTCTTAAGTTTCCTAATATATTTGAGGGCTGCAAATAATACCATTTTGTGAATACTCACCTTGTAAAATGGGTATTATAAGTATGTCACACACCCCGCTTCAAGATATTCATAACCTGTGGGTATACTGACCTGTAGAGGGCGATCTGCAGAGATGATTGGAGGAAAGAAAGCCCCTCCCGGTCCATAAATACCTGGGACCTCCCACTCATTACCCAGTATAAAGAAAGCAGTAAGGTAAGGGACCAGGAAGAGCCAAATATAAGTCATAACAACGCAAAGTTCACAAAATGAAGGATCCAGAATACAAAAGGGTGGGTTGAAGCGGGGTGTGTGACATACTTATAATACCCATTTTACAAGGTGAGTATTCACAAAATGGTATTATTCTAAGTATGTCACACACCCCGCTTCAAGATATTTATAACCTGTGGGACATCCAATAGCAGTGTCCATGAGGGGTGGGGATCCAAAACAAGGCATAAAGCACAACTTAAACCACTGCAGCCTGCAGAACTTTGCGGCCAAAAACAGCATCCGCTGAGGCCCGAACATCAACCTTGTAAAACTTGGAAAAAGTGTGAACAGAAGACCAGGTAGCGGCCTTGCAAACTTGCTCTACAGAGGCCTGGTGCTGAAAAGCCCAAGAAGCCCCAACCGCACGAGTAGAATGAGCTGTAACACGAAAAGGAGGATTCCTCCCCTTAGCAGAATAGGCCCCAACAATGGCCTGACGAATCCACCTACTGATGGAAGACTTGGCGGGCGCCAAACCCTTCTTGGGCCCAGATGGCACCACAAAGAAAGCGTCAGTCTTGCGAAAGGAAGACGTTACCACCAAATAGTATTTCACAACGCGAACCACATCCAGGGAATGTAGGGCCCTCTCCTTGTCATTACTGGGATTAGGACACAGAGAGGGCAGAACAATATCCTGATTTAGGTGAAAGGAAGAAACCACCTTAGGAAGGAAGTCCGTCTTGAAACGGAAAACCACCTTGTCCTGATGTCTTTCAAAATACGGAGCTTGAATAGACAGAGCCGCCAACTCAGAAACACGCCGAACAGAAGTGATAGCTACCAAAAAGGCCACCTTCTGTGTAAGGGAAGACAAAGGGATATCATGCAAAGGCTCAAAGGGAGGACCCTGAAGAGCAGAAAGAACCAAATTCAAATCCCAAACCGGAATCAGAGGCTTCCTAGGAGGCCGCACATGCGTAACCCCCTGGAAAAAAGTCTTAACCAAAGGATGAAGCGCAAAAGATCTTTGGAAAAACACCGCCAGGGCAGACACCTGCCCCTTCAGAGTACTGAGTTGGAGCCCTAGATCCAAACCATGTTGCAGGAACTCCAAGATTCTAGAAATAGAGAATTCCCTACAAGGGAAGGCCCTAGTCTCACACCAATCAATATAAGACCTCCAAGTCCTATAGTAAACGGATGAAGAAGACCTCTTCCTAGCGCTAATAAGAGTCCGAATCACAGCATCAGAAAGACCTTCCTCCTTCAAAATGGAGGTTTCAGTAGCCACGCCGTCAAAGCCAGCGTTGGTAAATTGGGGTAATGAAGATGACCCTGTGTGAGTAGATCTGGCAGCAGGGGCAGAGCGAACTGATCTTCTGCTACCCTTACCACGTCTGCGAACCAGACCTGTCTTGGCCACCAGAATTGCTGACGCTCCGTCCAGAGCCAGCTTGCGCACTACTCTGGCCACCATGGGAAACGGAAGGAACAGGTACAGAAAACCCAGATCCCTTCAGTTCAGAGACATGGCATCCGTTGCCAGAGCCAGAGGGTCCTTCGCCAGAGACACGAAAGACGGAAGTTTGTGATTGTGACGGGAGGCAAAGAGGTCCACCACCGGTGACCCCCACCTGCGACAGATTGTGTGAAAGACCTTGGGATTGAGAGACCACTCCCCTTTGCGGGCTGACAACCTGCTCAGAGAGTCCGCCTCCGTATTCTCCACTCCCGGGATGTAGACCGCCGAGATGCACGGGACGTGGCTCTCCGCCCAGTCCAGAATCAGAGACACTTCCCTGAGGGCACTCCTGCTGCGAGTCCCTCCCTGGTGATTGATGTAGGCAACCGCCATCCGATTGTCCGACCGGACCTGAACTGGCAAGTCCTGCAGTTGATGAGTCAAATGACAAAGAACCATCCTGATGGCTCTCAGTTCCAGAACATTGATAGGCTCGTGGGCTTCCAGGGGTCCCCACAAGCCCTGAAACTGTAGATCCTTCCAGAAGCCCCTCCATCCTGAGAGGCTGGCATCCGTGGTGACCACCTCCCAATGAGGAGTCTGAAAGGATCTGCCCTTCCGCAGGTTGGTTGTGTTCAGCCACCACCGAAGCGAGCGGCGAACTCGGGGAGACATCAGAAAAAATTGATCCAGCGACTGAGGAGACCTGTCCCAGACTGACAACAGATGGAGCTGTAGCGTCCTTGTGTGAAACTGAGCAAAGGGGACTGCCTCGAAGGAGGCCACTATCAACCCCACCAGTCTCATCCCTAGCCGGATGGACGGCCGCGGAATGGACATGATCAACCGAATCAACTCCTGAATCAGAAGAACCTTGGACTGAGGCAGGAACACTCTGGCCTGATCTGTATCCAGAGACATTCCCAGAAAGGATATTATCCTGGACGGGTAGAGGGAAGACTTGGGGTAGTTGATCACCCAACCGAACCTCTCCAGAGTGGATATTACCGTCCTGGTGTCCAATTCCACTTGGCTGAATGACGATGCCATGATGAGGAGATCGTCCAGATATGGCACTATGCGAATCCCCTGCGCTCTGAGGAGAGCCATTACCCCAGCAAGCACCTTGGTGAAAACCCTTGGAGCTGTGGTGAGACCGAAGGGAAGAGCTACAAACTGAAAGTGACGATCCTCCACCGCGAACCTTAGAAACCTCTGGTGCGCGGGAAAAATGGGAACATGGAGGTAAGCGTCCTGGATGTCTATGGACGTCATGAAGTCCCCCTGACGAAGAGAGTGAATAGCAGAACGCAACGTTTCCATGCGAAACTTTCGCAGCCTGAGAAAACCTGTTGAGTATCTTTAGGTCCAGGATGGGCCGGACGGAGCCATCCTTCTTGGTGACCGTGAACAGATTTGAATAAAAGCCCCGACCCCGGTCTAATGGGGGCACTGGGCGAATGACAGCCATTTCCAGAAGACTCGATACCGCCGCCCGGAGCTGCTGCGCAGCCAGTGCGTCCGGGGACACCGGAGACCTGAAGAAACGCGGGGGGGGGGGGGGGCGGGACTCGAACTCCAGCTTGTAGCCGGAAGACACCACTTCCCGGATCCATTTGTCCGAGACCTCCCGAATCCAGACCTGGGAGAAGTGTCGCAGCCGTCCCCCCACCCGCACGGGTGAGGGCGCCCCCTCATTGTTGAGCGGACTTGGCCGCGGGTTTGGGTTTAGAGCCCCAATTGTATCCTGAACGGGCACGACCCCTGCCCCTATTCCAGGACTCTCCTCTAGTAGAAGGAAAGGCAAAACCTCTTCCAGCTCTGGATCCCCGAAAGGAAGGCGTGAAGGAAGCCGCTCCTCGAAAGGGGCGTCGTTGCTTCTTGCGTTGAGGTAGTTTACCACCTTTGGCTACGGAGTCCAATTTGTCTCCAAAAAGCCGTAACCCAACAAAGGGAAGAGACGTCAGTGACTTTTTTGACCCAAAATCAGCCGCCCACTGGCGCAACCAAATTGAACGCCTGATAGTAACCATTAGAGCAGAGGCTCTGCTACTCATCATCAAGGAATCATCCAAAGCGGCTAACATGAAGGACAAAAACACCTCACATCGTTTTAGTCCAAGAAACTCGTCACTGTCCGGATCCAAACCGGAAGAGGATAACAAGTCCCTGACCACCTTTCTAGTAGCCACCACCAACAGCGATGAGGCACAAACAGGCCGTATGGCTGCCCCAATACTGGCAAAACCATGACAAGCCATCTGGTCAATGCGTTTATCCTCACCATCTTTAAGAGAGGAACAATCGGGGTTATTCAAAACGGCTGAGTTGGATAACCCCAAAATTGGGGCGTCCACCTCGGGGGGGGGGGGGGGGGGGGCCCAGCGCTTAACCGTATCCACGGGGAAGGGATATCTTTTATCCCAACTCTGAGGAATGCCTGGGAGCCGAGCCGGCCTCTCCCATTCCTTAGAAATAATATTATCAAAATGCTTTTGATTAGGAAATTCCAAACGCGGCCTGGATTCCTCATAAAACTCCCCTTGTTGTTGAGGATCCACCGCCGGAGACGAGATAGCCAGAACCTCAAACATCTGAGTCAGAACATTAGGAGTATCCGAGGAAATCCCTGACCCCCGATTGGAATCAGCGCCAACAATTTGCTGATCATCAGAATTATCTGGATCCTCAAATACCTCCCCTTCCTCTGGAGGGGAATAATCTGACCAATCAAGACCATCCGCATCATCATATTCAAAATGAGTGACCGTTGACAAATGCTTTCTCTTAGCCGGTGCCTTCTTGGCGACCGCAGAAGAAATAAACTTTTCAATATTGGCCAATCTGGCACACACATCAGATTGCGACTGCCCCCCCATGACAACGTCACACGGGGCACGGGTCAAAATGGGAGGGGGAGGGAATGAAGCCGGCGGCGCTGACCCAGAAGCCTGGGGTCCGGACTGCCGTGTAATAGTCTGCTGTGCACATGAAATACATAGGAAGAAATCATCCCCAGTTAGGGATACCCCACAACCCAAACACTTCCGGGATTGTCCCGAGGGGAGCCCGGAATCCTGGGATGCCTCCATAAGGTGAACTTGAGTAAGTCGCTATGACCTAGGGAATTACGCTATTAAGCAACCCGGGATGCCCTTATAGTGTCCAAGTGGGAGGATTTGTAAAATATAGTGAAAGTACCCAGGGACCTAGGACCGGGAGAAACCCTTTTTAAAAATCATTCACCTAAAAATACAGAAAACACAATGAGAAACATAATGCTCTATAAATATGTCCAAGTGGGGAATAAAAAGGCCCGCAGGGCCACTCACAGAGCCACCAGGCTATTTCAGGACTCTCCTTCCAAGAGCGCTGCGTCCCCAGTCTGAGGTAAAGCAGAGCAGAGCGTGAGACGAGGAAGGGGGGCGTGGCCAGCGCGGACCGCGCGCTTGACCGGCTCCGCCCCCCTTCACAAGACATTCATGAGGTAGCAAGCTCCTCAGCGGTGCAGGGAACTAGAGGGGGCGGGCCGCGGCGACGCGCCGCAAGTCCGGCTGCGCCCCCAATAACTAAACGCGTGAGGGGAGAAGCTCCCCTCCGCTGTGTCACCCCGCGCGCCGGTGTCGCGGGGACCCGCGGCACCGGGAACATATAATAATGATGGTAGCGGCCTCACGCAGAAGGCCCAGCCCCGCCCCCAACAGAAGAGCGTGAGGGGAGAAAACCTCCCCTCTGCCTTCTGAGGTAAAAGACAGCACCGCGGCGGCAATGGCGGCCGCGGTGTCTGTCAGAAAGTAAAGTGAAGTCCCCCAAGAAAAGACTGCCATTTAGTAAACAGTCCCAACACACACAACAGATAAATAAACAGTGCAACCAATTCATTGAGGGATTACTCCAGACGCTCCATATCAGTAATAACCTAACTCTGAAGAGAGGACCCCCGACCCAAGCTAGGAAGGTGGGGATAGGCCATTTAGGAAAAATTATTCCCGTGGACAGGGCATCCCAAACCGGGGTCACCAACCCGGTATAACCGCCTACCCTCTATATAGGGTCTCGCGGCGGAGCATAGCTACTGAGCACCTGTGGTGCTAATATACCTTCGCCCGGACAGCAGTCAAGACTGGGAGGCATTGCAAATATATAGTGGTACATAGGGGAAGAATGAGTCCGAACGGAAATAAATAATACTGGCCAGGAGTAGTCCCGGCTACCTTGAAAAACCCCCTGTGCAAGGAGGAGACATCATCTTCTGCTTGCTCGCCGTCTGCAGAGATGAAGACTGGGTAATGAGTGGGAGGTCCCAGGTATTTATGGACCGGGAGGGGCTTTCTTTTCTCCAATCATCTCTGCAGATCGCCCTCTACAGGTCAGTATACCCACAGGTTATGAATATCTTGAAGCGGGGTGTGTGACATACTTAGAATATACTTGTAAATTTTAGATAAATTACACCTAAACAAGACATGGAGGTGTAAACTAGCCAGGGGCCCAGGGACTCAGGCCAGTGTTCCATTCTTTTGATCCCAGTAATTGGGGACAAAGGGGGGTAAGCTTTGAATTTCCCTCTTACTGAGGATGACTTATGAGAAGCTGGGGTTACCAGCTCCATTTATTGTGTTTTATTTATTTTTTTATTTGCTTTCCGGAGGAGGCTTTAGGGTCATAGTGAACTGGAGAATGTTTTTTTCCACGTCAATTTAAGGGACCATGTCTCTTTAAAGTGGACCAACACCCAGGATTTTGACTATCCTGGGTTTTGGTCCACTTCAGGGGGGCACCCCGATTAGGGGTGCCCCGCTGTGTAAAACCCCCAAACTCACCTCACCACGCTCCCACGGACAAGCGGCGGACAAGGCAGCGCGTCCGCCACCGCCTCCCGCGCGCCCCTCTGACAGTGCGCGCGCCCGCGACGGCCATTCACAAACAGGTGAGTTCTTTTGGGGTTTTGGGGGGGGGTCCCTCACCGCGGGACATCCCGATCTCGGATGTCCCGCGGTGAGGGGGGTGATCGGCCCGGGAATCTTATAGATTCCCGGGCCGATCACCCATGGGTGACGGTCCACTTTAAGAGGCGGGGAGGAGAGAAAGCCGATACGCATAGTGAGAAAGCGCCCCCGCTCCTCCCCGCCCGGTGCCTACCTCTGTATCGTGGCTGTCTTGATCGCCTCCGCCCTAGCCTTCCTTCACCTCGTATCACCACCGCCATCAGCATTTTTTTTCACAGGCTCGCAGTTTTGGTGTACGCCTCCTCCACCCTCCGCTCCCTCTGACCCCAGCTAGCTCCATGCGTCCAGCAGAGCAAGCTTCTTATTCAGGCCGGCATGCTTCTGGGCACCTCCTCCTGGCCATGGGAGACTCCATGATGATCCTAGCACGCGATCAGGTCTTGGGATTGCTTGGAAGAAGAGATTCCTTTTCCCAGACACGAAGAAATCTCTGGAATGATGGCTGACCAGGGTCAAATTTATGAGTGGTCTAGCCTGGAGGGAACCCAAGGAAAGAATAGTAACCATGGATGCTTTGGCCTGTGGTTGGTGAGCCCCTTGCAAGGTCTGGATAGCTCAGGGAAAGTGGTTCAGGGCCTTGAGCCTGTCTTCTTCGAAATTGAGAGAATTGTAGTGAAGGAAGCACAGTGGGTGTTGGCACACTGTTTGATAGATCGTTAGGTCCAAATCAGATCGGACAACACCACTACTGTGGCTTATCTGAATCGCAGGGAGGGAACAAGGTCCCCTCAATTGTTGAAAGTGGCACCACTTTAGCGATCCACTCTTTGTGACACTGGTATACTTACTTTATACATTATGCTGTAACTGTGGTGTAATTCTGCTGTATATTATTATGCATGGTACTGATACTTTGTTGCCATTTGTTGTGTAGCTGACTGACTGCATGTACAATTATTCATTTACTATTACTGTTTTTCAATTCGGTTATTACCTTAACCCTATGCAAGCAGTCACTACAAGTAACCCTCAGGAGGACCTAAAGCAGCACCTCTGTCATACTTGTCAGCACTGGTAATTTGCCATTACCTAGATATAGTTGTTTACATTGTTCTGTATGGTTACTGGTAATACTTTCTCCTTCTTACATGAGGTACACTAGTCTCCTGAGGATTATGGACCATAATTACATCAACTGATTTGGCCGTTATGTATACTTTTCCTTATGACAATTATTTGTTGTTTGTATATAATACACCTTACTAAGCGCAAACATAACTATTTGTGTGGTGTGCATCCTTTCGATAGCGTTTTTTTGTCTCTCTTGTGGAAGCTGTGGTGGAAACCGCTCCAGGTAGGATAGCACCCACCCCTTTGATTACAATTGAATTAGGTGGGCTACTACCCTTAATACCGAAAGTGGCAACAGCAAAATCTGAAGTCTTTGTCAGCAGTTCATTTTAGAGGAAAATTAATCAAGTAGCGGAGTCCTGAGTCCCTTCCCGCGGATGGAAACGGAATGGTCACTGAATCCAGAATTGTTCAGTCAAATTTGTGCTCAAAGGGGCACTCGAGAAGTGGATCTGTTTGCATCAGCAGAGAATCATAAGTTGAGAAGTACTTTCTATTAAATCCGGCAGATACGGCCATGGGGGCGGATGCAGAAGCTCACGAGTGGCAATTCAGTCTAGTTTATGTGGCTCTTCCGCTTCAACTGTTTCCGCTGGTGTTGAACAAAATAATCAAGATTCCAGTCACAGTCTTGTTTCTGAGCCCCTGGTAGCCCAAGAGGTTGTGGTTTTCAACTCAGGTGGCTCTATCCATTCTGGAGCCTTGGAGACTCCCAGTGATTCCCGAACTGTTATTGCAGGGACCAATACTATGTCCAGATTCTTAGAAGTGGAACCTGAGATTGTGGGACCTGAGGTCTTCCTACTTCTATGGACATCCTACAGACAATTGTGCCCAAGTTACAGTAAACCCTATTGTGCCCAAGTTACAGTAAACCCTAAAGTTGAATTCCAAAGGTTTATAGAACAGTGGGGGCGGTCTTGAATTTCATGAAATCATCAATATATACTGCACATGACTAGACATTCACATAAAGTTACCCATGCATGTAAAACTAGCTGCACCTTATCCAATACACATCATTAATACATTCATTATGATGAAACAAGGATAAGAAACAAATGACAAAGACATTTTTATTTACAAAATCAGAAGGGCAAAGCTGAATAATAAAAAAAATACAGTAAGCAAAGAAAAAATACATTTTACAGAAGAAAACAAAAATCTGCACCAGAGAACATCTGACCTCAGAGCCATGAGAACACATGTCAAACTAAGGGGGGACCTACCTGTATTTTAAAACTGAAAAAAGGTCCTACAACCCGTCTCCACCTCAGATGCTGGAAACGCAGCTACATCCAGCATGTTCAAGGGTATATGTACATAATAAAATATGAATACTGACTGTATTCATATAGGGAAATATAAAAAAAAAAAAAATGAAAATGGGCATCAAAGGATATGGATTGTGTAGCTTTTACCTACCTGTGATTGCAGAAGAGGGCAGCAAAGACCCTGGGATGTATTTATCTGAGCGGTACAACAAGCCTTCAATATATATCCCATAGGTGGAGACAAGGTTAGACATTTGAAAGAGAAAAAAAAAAAAATATGGAGGTAGGATGCTCCTTCACGATTATAGATTCCAGACATCCAGTGTCACACAAGCAGGGCAAAAAATGGTCCTGAACTCCCGTGTCATACTAAAAATGAGGTACTGACAAACTGCGTCCCTCATCTTTAGTATCTAGCTTAAACATAAAGGGTAAAACAAAAAGGGCATTATAAAACTGAAACCAGCTCAAGAGATTGGGGGGGGGGGGGGGGAACTAAACTACATAAAAACTCACTTTCGAGCTGGGGGAGGTGGAGGTGGGGGAGGGGGTGGGTACTGATAACCAGCAGGTTGACTCATATAGTTCAGTAAAGAAGCACCGGGCGGGGCGAACTGCTGGGACATCAGTGGCTGTGGCGCTTGACCATATGCTGCTGCACCATAGCTGCCAGGTGTCCCTGCTGTAAAGGCGCCCTGCCCGTAGCCATACTGGTTAGGCTGAAAATTTGAATTCTGCCCTCCATAGCTGTAGCCTGGACCCCTGCTAGTGCCATTGTTTGCCATCCCGCCAACTCTGTTTCGGCCACCATCGCCGCGCCTGTTGCCATCCTTGTTACGCATTCTTCTGTTGCACTCTTCTTGGTACATCATATTCGGGTTGTTATTTGTGGGAATGCTTCGATACCTAGAGCGGCCACCTAGGAAAGGAGAATAAAATAAAATATAACATGAGTTTTAGCATTAAAGTGCACCTAAACTCAGATAGGAAGTTTAGGTTGTCACCTTCTATCCCCAAACCCAGTGCCCCAAGAGAGCCTGTGTTCATTTTGTTACAAGCTAAACTGTCACGTAATGGCAGTTAGGACGTGGTGCTTTCACATTAGTTATTATAACCGATAAGGCCGACCCCCAATGCTGAGCTGTCAGTGTACCAGCACGGTTTACTGTCACAATCTATTATTACATGCATTTTAAGAAGGGAGACCCACAACCTCCTCCTGCCCCCCCCCCCCCAAAAAAGGGTGCAAGTTTTGCAAGAACTGTTGCTAGCCCATCGTCACCAAGCAGACGGGAAACTACAGGATCTGGAAATTCTCCAATAGGAGATGCGGCTGCTGCAGTGTGCGCAGCATTCTTCTGCATAGAGACTGGATTCCAAGGCAATTATCTCCGTGTCAAATCAGCTTTCAGTACATTGTACAGGCCAGACGGCAACATTCAGCAAACCTATCTGCAGTGTCCCTGCAATTGCAAGGCCCCTCAATGGTTTCTGGATGTAATCTAAAGTAGACACAATGAAAAGGGGTTCAGCTCTCCAGCTCAAGCAAAACTCTGCTGTGACAGACGGATAAAACCCTATTGTAAGGGCATCCATGTGAGTAAAAAAAAAAAAAAAAAATACGTTAAGAGTGTAACAGTCCAGAAGGTCTAAACATCTGCCAACCTGTAGCCTCAACCCAAGACTGTCCCCTATAGATTCCGGAAAACAGAACAAAGTCTGTACCCCACAGCCCTACACAAGACCCACTAGATCATAAAGAGACTGCTGCCTGGTTGCAGAGAACAGCTGGTGCCAGCTACATTGGTATGAATTGCCTACCATAAGCTGGACAGACATTTTAGATATAAATCTATACATCAAACCGCCTAACACTCATTCACCCAATTCCAGAGCTCAAAATACAGATTCCCCACAGGTAGCCAAACCACTGCAGGGCTAATTTGTCATATCAGCTGAGAGAAGGTGCAAAGCTTTAGATGCTTACCTGAATAGCCACCACCACCACCACCACGGTGATCCACTAATTGCATAAGTTTAGGATTTATGGTCTGGTTTGCTTCCTGCAAAACTTTAACCAGCTCCCGAGCTTGCTTCAGGTTTCCGGGAGTGAAGAAGGTGTAAGCGGTGCCCTTATTGGTACTACGAGCTGTACGTCCGATTCGGTGCACGTAATCTTCTGAACTATTTGGGTAATCATAGTTAATGACGAACTTGACATCTTCCACGTCTGTTTATGGATTAGAAAAGTGACGTGTTTGGGAAAAGAACACATCAGGAAAGGACAAAAATTAAAGTTAGATATAGCAAAAACAATCAAAAGCTTATTTTTTGTCTTGATAACTCGGGTATCCCTCTCTCATATCACATCAAAATCCTTCCTTCCAACTATACATAAAAATAAATAAAATGATATGGTCTCTTTAAGATGTCTTATTCAACTACTTGCCTAGAAAACACTATCAGGAATAAAAAGAGGACAATGCCTCTAATTTAAAATTTGTCCAAAAGGGCATTCATTACTTTAAGTGCCTCATTTTGGTATAAAACCATAAAAGTCTAAGCAGAGGTAAACTTTTCTAAATGCTTAATGCCACACTCAAACCATAACTCTTCCCCCCGTAATATATGTAATTTAATTTTATACAAAGATACAAACTTAATCACAGCAAACTCAAGTTGAGCTACTTCATGGGATTCATCCTCGGGTGAGCTTTTGTCCGGACCGATGCACACTCCCCTCAGCGAGGTGGGGACCCGGCTGTATCCCATGCTTTGGCATCTAGCGGTCTTACCGCCTTCATCCATGGACACAGGACCACCGGGGTAGGGAGCATGCATCAATGGTCCAGGCGCAGCAAGAGATCCTATCACGTGCACTGGCTTGGATGGACGATTCTGTGGAGAGCCACAAGCTCCAACGTCTGAGAGCCTGTCAATGAGCGAAGTGAGACCCCATCCTCCAACACACACCATCTGTCGTGAACAGTTAACAAAACTGACAAGTGCGAGACCCACAGTTTCATGCGTCCACCTTCTATTTTCAAGATTGAATACGATGGTCTGGTATGGGGAGGTCTGTTTCTTATTACAAGATCATTTAGCTGCAGGTTACATTCATTGTCTATTAATATATAGAGTTAAGGGGATAGGGAGTAGTAACTAAATCATAAGGGGGGGGAGGGCAGGATAGAGGGGGAAAAATGTCCTTATGAAAAAAAAGAAATATCTGGATAGCTGGGTTGGGGGAGGGATGTCAAACTGGACACAACAGGGTCAGAAATGTCCATTACATGATTGTTGTCACTGATGGGCAGGGATTAAACATATCTTGCAGCAATTTAGTTTCCTGTACTTTTAGTGAGGAGGATAATATTTGGAAAGAGGAAGTCACACACATCTGAGGAGAACAGCAGAAGGGGCTATTCTTCTGCTTCAACAGCCAATAGACTTCCCAAAGTCTTCCATGGTTTGATACTGTCCCACAGCTGCTCAGCACATAGCATAGTGGGAAGCACCAGGTGATCTCCCTTCTAGAAAGGTGGTCCGTCTATACATTAGGGCGTGAAATTGAAACCAGCAGCCAAAAGGCGAGGGGGAGCTGTAGATCAATCACGGGGCTCAGGATGGAAAGCACACATTTCTGAGCCCCAGTGTAGAAAGGGGGTGCGTATAAGGGGTTGGAGATGCAGACCCAAAAACTGCCTCTTCAGTACAAGACCTTTTTGAGGGAAGAGTTAAAGAAGCCAATGCCCCTTAGGTGGGCAGCTTCCAGCGTTCAATCCCCTCTATTTTCGACAGGCCCGTGGCCCTGTACTGAGAGAGATCTGCAGCTTCTGTCAAAAAACAAAAAAAAAAAGGTCAGATTTAATATAGCAAACTACTTTATGAGTTACTTATATATAGTGAATAACCTTAAATGGACATATAACTTGTAACAGCAACTTACCTGTCACCAAATACAAATAATTGCAGGAAGCCTTTTATGCACAGCAGATAGCCGGGCATTTAATTAGCATAATAAAAAATAGGTGTACATTTCTGATTTCCAAAGCCTATAGTTCAACACACCTTATAGGGATTTAGGTTAATCACCGCTACACATCCTTCCTTACTAGTGAACCACCTTTCCATTGGGGAGAAAGAGACCAGGAAGTTTTCCTAATATTTCAATCTTTAGTCATAGAGAACTGATGAAAGTAACAAGAAACAGACTGGGGAGGCTAATTCATTGACAAAATACTAGATCCTATAATACTAATACTACAAGAACACAAAGTGGATCAGGTCAAAGCAAAGATTAAAATGCAGATAAAAAGCTACAATGTGATTTTATATGATCAGATTGCAAAATATAAAAAAGGCAAAGT
The DNA here is from genome assembly GCA_027917425.1 of Gastrophryne carolinensis. Lineage (NCBI taxonomy): Eukaryota > Metazoa > Chordata > Amphibia > Anura > Microhylidae > Gastrophryne > Gastrophryne carolinensis. The sequence goes on along the minus strand of CM051235.1, from coordinate 336,151,490 downwards.
CGAAGATTTCTGCCTATTAAAAACCTCCCCCGACACTGGTGTGAGTTTCCATTAGTCACATGCAGCTGGGTGCTTCAGCTCGGCCAGTCACTGGAACGCTCAGCATCAGATATAGACATGAAGCGCCAATTCAAGGGAATAGCAGCTACTGAGAAGTAAGCAGAAATCACACAGTGGGAGGGGGGCTTTAAAATATCTTAATTTTAAAAGCAGGTCCATTATAAAGGCTATTGTAACAAACAATTAAAAAAAAAAAAAACACACAACAGCCTGCTTATACCTGTGTAGATATGACTAACACGCCAAGTATGGTAGCACACTTTTTTTTTAAAATACATTAACCCTTTTAGTTACAAACCTAAACCTCGAGACGCAACATCTGTAGCAATTAAAATAGGAGCTTTTCCTGTTCGAAATTCTGAAAGAAAAAAAAATTAAAAACCACATCAATTCACAGCATTCTATATTAGGTAAATACAATTACATGTTGTTGAACAGGAAAGGTAACAAGATGCCAATTTCAGCATGAGCAGCTTTAATTTTATTTCTGAATTCAATAGTAAATAATAGGTGACAGATATAAACTGGCACAAGCAACTGACCATCACATTCAAAGACACACAAGGTGTTGCTAACCAACGTTGCTTAGAAAGCCCAATTACTTAGAGCTTTCTGTTTTATATCACATAAGCCCTCCTTCTGAAGCAATAGAAAAGTCACTTTGCATATTAATAAGCAATAATACCATTTTGTGAATACTCACCTTGTAAAATGGGTATTATAAGTATGTCACACACCCCGCTTCAAGAATCCATAACATGTGGGTAATATCGTCCTGAAGAGGCGTTCCTGCAGAGATGATAGTAAAAAGAAAGCCCCTCCCTGATCCATAAATACCTGGGACCTCCCACTCATCACCCAGTATACAGAAGCAGTAAGATAAGGGACCAGGAAGAGGCAAATATAAAACGCAACCACGCAAAGTTCACAAAATGGAGGATCCTGAAAAACAGAAAAGGGCGGGTGAAGCGGGGTGTGTGACATACTTATAATACCCATTTTACAAGGTGAGTATTCACAAAATGGTATTATTCTAAGTATGTCACACACCCCGCTTCAAGAATCCATAACATGTGGGACATCCAATAGCAGTGTCCATAACAAGGGCGGGGATCCAAAACTAGGCAACAATGCACAACTTCAAACCACTGCAGCTTGCAAAACTTTGCGTCCAAAAACAGCATCCGCGGACGCCCAAACATCAACCTTGTAAAACTTGGAAAAAGTGTGAACAGACGACCAGGTAGCGGCCTTACAAACTTGCTCAACAGAAGCCTGGTGCTGAAAAGCCCAAGAAGCTCCAACCGCACGAGTAGAATGAGCTGTAACACGAAAAGGGGGACTCCTCCCCTTAGCAGAATAGGCCCCAATGATGGCCTGACGAATCCATGTACTAATGGAAGATTTGGCAGGAGCCAAACCTTTCCTAGGCCCGGAGGGCACCACAAAAAAGGCGTCCGTCTTACGAAAGGAAGACGTAACCTCAAGATAATGTTCCACAACACGAACCACATCCAGAGAATGCAACGCCCTTTCCTTGTCGTTGCTAGGATTAGGGCATAGAGAAGGCAGAACTATGTCCTGATTCAAATGAAAAGCCGAGACCACCTTCGGAAGAAAATCCGGCTTGAAACGAAAGACAACCTTGTCCTGATGCTTCTCAAAGTATGGAGCTTTAATGGATAAAGCTGCCAACTCAGAAACACGCCTAGCCGAAGTGATAGCCACCAAAAAGGCCACCTTTTGAGTAAGCGAAGACAAGGCAACCTCATTCAAGGGCTCAAACGGAGGACCCTGAAGAGCAGAGAGAACAAGATTCAAATCCCAAACTGGAACCAAGGGCTTCCTAGGCGGACGAACATGCGTGACTCCTTGGAAAAAGGTCCTGACTAAAGGATGAAGTGCAAAAGACTGTTGGAAAAACACCGCCAAGGCAGAAACCTGCCCTTTCAAGGTACTAATTTGGAGCCCCAGATCCAAACCATGTTGAAGAAACTCCAGAATCCTAGGAATGGAGAACTCACGACAAGAGAAAGACCTACCTTCACACCAATCAATATAGGACCTCCAGGTCCTATAGTAAACAGAAGAAGAAGACCGCTTCCTGGCACTGATAAGAGTTTGAATCACCGCGTCAGAAAGACCTTCGTCTTTTAAGATGGCGGTTTCAGCAGCCACGCCGTCAAAGCCAGCGATGGTAAATTGGGATAGCGTAGCCGACCCTGGGTGAGCAGGTCCGGCAGCAGAGGCAGAGCGAACTGATCCTCTGCCAGCCTTACAAGATCTGCGAACCAAACGCGCCGTGGCCACCTCGGGGCCACGAGAATCGCCGCCGCGCCTTCCAAGGCCAGTTTGCGCACTACTCTGGCTAGCATCGGAAACGGAGGGAACAGATAAAGGAATCCCAGATCCCTCCAGGACAGAGACATGGCATCCACCGCCAGAGCCAGAGGGTCCTGCGAGAGAGACACAAAGACTGGAAGCTTGTGATTGTGACGAGAGGCAAAGAGGTCCACCGCTGGGACCCCCCACCTGCGACATATCAAACGAAACACCCTGGGGCTGAGAGACCACTCCCCCTGACGAGAGGAGGCCCTGCTCAGCAAGTCCGCCTCCGTGTTCTCCACTCCCGGAATGTAGACTGCTGAGATACACGGGACGTGGGTCTCCGCCCAGTCCAGAATCAAAGACACTTCCCTGAGGGCACCCCTGCTGCGAGTCCCCCCTTGGTGATTGATGTAAGCAACCGCCGTCCTGTTGTCCGACCGGACCTGAACTGGCAGACCTCTCAACTGAGGAGTCAAGCGAAACAGAACCAACCTGATGGCTCTCAACTCCAGAATATTGATGGGCTCGTGAGCCTCCTGAGGACTCCACAGACCCTGAAAATGGAGGTCCTTCCAAACACCCCCCCAACCTGACAGACTGGCATCCGTGGTCACCGTTTCCCAACATGGAGCCAGGAAGGATCTGCCTATCGACAGATTGACAGACCCCAGCCACCATTGAAGGGAACGACGAACTCGGGGAGTCAACCGGAAGGACCGGTCCAATGACGACTGCGACCTGTCCCAAACCGTCAACAGATGCAGCTGAAAAGTCCTCGTATGGAACTGCGCAAAGGGAACTGCCTCGAATGAGGCCACCATGAGCCCCACCAGCCTCATCCCTAGCCGGATGGTCGGATGAGGAGCCAACAAGAGAAGCTGAACTAACTCCTGAATCAAAAGAATCTTGGCCTGGGGCAGAAACACCCTGGCCTGCGAGGTGTCCAGAGACATCCCCAGAAAAGTCACAACTCTGGACGGACAAAGAGAAGACTTGGGGTGATTGATCACCCAACCGAACCTCTCCAGAGTGGACACCACCACTCCGGTGTCCAACTCCGCTTGGTTGAAAGAAGAGGCCATGATCAGTAGATCGTCCAGATAGGGCACAATGCGTATACCCTGAACTCTGAGTAGAGCCATCACCCCCGCTAGCACCTTGGTGAAAACCCGAGGGGCCAAGGTGAGACCGAAAGGAAGTGCCACAAACTGAAAGTGCCGATCCTCCACCACAAACCTGAGAAACCTCTGATGTGCTGGAAAAACCGGAACGTGTAGATAAGCATCCTTGATGTCTATGGACGTCAGAAAGTCTCCCTGACGAAGAGAGTGAATGGCCGAGCGCAACGTCTCCATGCGGAATTTGCGCGGCCGAATAAACCTGTTGAGAAACTTCAGATCCAAGATAGGACGGACCGACCCGTCCTTCTTGGGAACCGTGAACAAATTGGAATAGAAGCCCCTGCCCTGTTCCAAGGGGGGCACTGGGCAAATGACAGCCATGTCCAGAAGATTCTGCACTGACACCAGGAGCCCCTGCGCCACCAGAGGCTCCGAAGGCATCCGAGACCTGAAGAACCTGGAGGGGGGGCGGAGCTCGAACTCTAGCTTGTAACCGGAAGACACCACTTCCCGGATCCATCTGTCCGAGACTTCTTGATCCCAGATCTGGGAGAAGTGTCTCAGCCGTCCCCCCACCCGCAAGGGTGAGGGCGCCCCCTCATTGCTGAACTGGCTTAACAGCCGGCTTGGGCTTAGAGCCCCAACTGTATCCAGAACGGGCACGCCCTCTGCCCCTGTTTCCGGAATCTCCTCTGGAAGAGGGAAATGCAGAGCCTCTGCCAGATCTGGCTCCACGAAAGGAAGTTGAAAAGGCAGGCGCCCCCCGAAAGGGACGGCGCTGCTTCTTGCGTTGAGGCAACCTACCACCCTTGGTGACGGAGTCCAAAGTTTCACCAAAAAGCCTCAAGCCAACAAAAGGTAAAGCCGTCAGACTTTTTTGACATAAAATCGGCCGCCCACTGGCGCAGCCAAACCGACCGCCGAATAGTCACCAACAAAGCCGACGTCCTACCACACATCATCAAGGCGTCATCCAAGGCTGTTAATACAAAGGATAAAAATAACTCACACCGTTTGAGACTAAGGAACTCAGCACTACCAGGGCGAAGCCCGGAAGAGGTCAACAAGTCCCTGACCACAGACCTGGCAGCCAAAACCATAAGCTCTGAGGCGCACACAGGCCGTATGGCTGACCCAATGCTAGAAAAGCCATGACAAGCCATTTGATCAATACGTTTATCCTCCCCATCCTTAAGGGTGGAACAATCCGGTCTATTTAAAACCGAGGAATTAGACAATCCCAAAACCGGAGCATCGACCTCGGGTGGGGAAGCCCAGCGCTTAACCGCCTCCGAAGGGAAAGGATATTTCCTATCCCAACCTTGAGGGATACCAGGGAGCCTAGCCGGCCTGTCCCATTCCTTGTCAATGATTTTGTCAAAGTGCCGTTGCGTAGGAAACTCCAAGCGCGGCCTGGACTCCTCAAACAACTCACCCTCCTGTTGTGACGCCACCTCGGGGGGGGAGATATTCAGAACCTCCAACATCAGCGCCAGGGCGTGGGAAGAATCCGAGGATCTCCCCAACTCACTAAACTCCGCATCAGCGCCAGCAGACTGCTCATCGTCCGAGACCTCTGAACCCTCAGAAACTTCACCTTCCTCTAGCCCAGAATAATCAGAATAATCCAGATTATTAAACTCATCCAGAACATCAACCGGCGCAGCCGGAGACAAATGCTTCCTCTTAGCCGGAGCCTTACGGGCGACCGAACTGGAAACAATTCTCTCCAGGTTGGCCAATCTGGCGCACATCTCGGATTGCAGATCCCTACCCATGACAACGTCACAAGGAGCGCGTGACAGGATGGGAGGTTGAGATGACTCGGCCGGCGGTGCTGACCCAGACGCCAGGGGTCCGGACTGCCGCGCAATAGTTTGCTGTGCACACGGTATACAAAGCAATACATCGTCCCCAGAAATGGATGCAGCACACAGCATGCATCTTTTGGAATGCCCCGCAGGGATCCCTGCTCCAGTATCCGGGGATGCCTCCATAGGTGAACTTTGAATAGTCTCTAAGACCCAGGGAATTACGCTAGTAAGCGACCCGGGATGCCCCTTTAAAGTCCCGAGTGGGAGGATTTTTGCCAAGACTAAACCCAGGGATCTAGGACCGGGAGAAACCCCCTAATTACAAATGAAGGGTCCTCCTGGAAACACCACCGCTCTAAAAGAGAAGGAAAAGGGACCCCAATAAATGACTGACAAGGAAAAAAACACAAACATATGTCAAATAACCAGATAAGGCCCAAAGGCCACTCACGTGTCCAGAAGCGAGGAGCAATGGCGCCGCACAGCACGAGACGCAGAGGGAAGGAAGAAGGAGGCGTGGCAGCGCGGACCGCGCGAAGATGGAGGACCGCCCAACGCCGCCCTCAGCAGAAGCACCCCAAGCTCCGCAACGGAGCCTCCAGAGACAGCCAGGCAGCGGGGGAGGGGCGGAGCCGCGGGGTGCGCGCGAAGGCCCCGGCCCCGCCCTCCCCTCCCGACGCGTCCAGGAAGAGAGACCCCGGCCGGGACACTGAGACCGGCGCCGCCGTCTACCGCGGCGCCAGAGCTGGAATGAACGAGCGGGCGGGTGTGACCGCCGGCACCGGCGGAACACCCGTCCAGAGCCCCCAAGAGCAACAGCGGAGAGCCGGCCGCGGCAGCCGCCGCGGCCCGGCCCCGCCCACAGAAGCGCGTGAGGGGAATGCTCCCCTCACAACCACAGAAGTGAACACCCCGGCCGCAATGGCGGCCGCGGTGTCAAAAGTAAAGTGAAAAACACACACGCACACATAATGAATAAAGGCTACCAGACAACTTCAAATAGGGAGAGACCCCCCCCCCCCCCAGACCCCACTGAATGGGACAAGGGAATTAAAGGGGGACCCCCCCCCGGGGCCCAGCACCAAGGGACGGGGCATCCCAAACCGGGGTCACCAACCCGGCGTCCCGCCTACCCTCTTATTTAGGGTCTCACGGGGAAACGTCTGCTGCAAGGCACCAAGGTGCCAGCATACCCTCGCTCGGGCCCGCAGCCAAGACTGAGGAGGCACAATTGTCAATCTGATAGGAAAGAGAAAGCCCGAACGGAAATAACCAGATAACAGGCCGGGAGTTACCCCGGCTACCTGACATCCCCCTGTGCAAGGAGGAGACATCATCTTCTGACTTGCTCGCCGTCTTGCAGAGATGGAAGACTGGGTGATGAGTGGGAGGTCCCAGGTATTTATGGATCAGGGAGGGGCTTTCTTTTTACTATCATCTCTGCAGGAACGCCTCTTCAGGACGATATTACCCACATGTTATGGATTCTTGAAGCGGGGTGTGTGACATACTTAGAATATACTGTGTGTACCTAGTGATTGGCAATGCATATTAACCTTTTGACCACTGTATCATAGTATCATCAATGCATATGCAGAGAACTAATTACATTTATCACAGCAGTCAATAAAGATAGATGTGTAGAAGGTGGGGTGATATGGTAGAAAAACCAGCTACAAAAATAATGGACAAAGACCTAAATAACTCACCATTCAAGACCCAATCACGCTCCTGTTGACTCTTGTCACCATGGATACACATAGCTGGCCACCTAAGTAGGGAACAAAGCCATAAGACAAATAAAATGATTGTATTTTAGCTACAAATGTTAGAACCATTATTTTGTCTACTTACCCATCACGTCTCATTCTGCGGGTTAGCTCATCACAACGGCGCTTTGTTTCGACAAAAATAATAGTCTTATTTTCTTTCTCGGCCATAATTTCTTCCATAAGTTGAATAAGCCTGAGAATCATAAAACAAACCCATTACTGAAGCCTTCTACAGCTGCCAAAATAATATACGGTACATATCGTGTCTAAACAAATCCTCTTATAAGACAAAGCAGCAATTCGAATAACTCCACCACATTCTGGGTAAAATGTTTCCACTCTCTACAAAAATAAAATCCCTTTTCCTGTCTCTATCACTTCCAGCTCATTTAAAGGGACACTGCAGCCCCTTCATAGAAAAACAAAACAAAAAAACATAACCCCCACCCTGCCCCTCCAAATAGCTGCTGTGTTAAAAATAAAAACCTTCACACAGTGAATACGGGCAGGCAGATTCATTACTAGTGCCAGGTAACAGCAGATGAGCGGCGCCAACAGCGACCGCTAGTGGTTGCTCTGATCGGCTGTGAGCCGCTATTACAGAGCGCCTCAGTCGCTGTAGTAACATTGTCCGCATTGATGAATGATACGCGAGTCGCTATAACACCAGTACAGAGTTATATGGGAGCTAACGATAGCGACTGGTCAGTGTGAGCGTCTCAAAGCATATTCATCAAAAAACAACCTCACACAGCGCCGGCGCTCAAAATTGGGTGTTGAGGGTTATGCTAGGGTGTTGCTCTATAGTGTTCCTGTATTGATATTTCAACAGGACTTTCCTTGCAAATAGGTGGGTGTCCGTTGTCGAGGTTCGTCTGTGGGCAAAAGTTTAGGCCTAGTTCTAATACTTTTTGTTGGTTAGTACTGAGGCCAGGTTTACTAAGTGTGTAGAAACGTAAAGTACCCATGAAATATGTATGACTGCCAATACAAGTTGTATATTACATTTCTTACCTAAATAAATACAAACCCTAATACAAGGATAATCTCCAGTGAGTGGCTCAGAGGCCCCTCTTGTCAGAGGATTCACTGGCCCTCACCGCGAGAGCCCACGTATCACGTTGGACAGCCGGTGAGGACTAAAGTGGACCCCCAAACAAAAGCCCCCTTTTTTAAGTTGAAGTAGTGCCCACAGAGGACTTACCTCTACACCACTGGAACTCAAGCACTTGGAGATTTCTCCTGACAACCGCCTCCCCCCCCTACTGTTTACCTGACGCTACCTGTCGCTATCCCTTGACGAATAAACTCCTTCGTATATAGACATTACAAAAGTCCATAAATACTTTAAAAACACAGCTTAGGACACATACTTGTGATCTTTTTCGCTTTCTTGGCACACATCAACAATCTGCAGGATGTTATGATTTGCAGCAAGCTCCAAGTTTCCGACATTGATCTGGACATAATCTCTCAAGAAGTCCTCAGCGAGTTGCCGAACCTCTTTTGGCCACGTGGCGCTCCACATAAGAGTTTGCCTGTCAGGCTTGAATTAAGCAACAACATCAAGTTGATTAAACCTAAGAAGGCAACACGTAACTACTGCAATCATTTTAAAATTAAAATCTATACCCTGATTTGGTCAACAATCTTGCGGATCTGTGGTTCAAATCCCATATCAAGCATTCTGTCTGCTTCATCAAGCACAAGGTAGGTGCAACGCCGTAAGTTGGTTTTCCCTGCCTCAAGAAAATCAATAAGCCTGCCTGGTGTGGCAATGCAAATCTCCACTCCTAGAAGATAAATCATAACCAACCATGAGCATTATTCCTGGATAAAAAGGAGATAATTATGCTAACATTTAACAATGAGATATGCTCATATTGAATTGTACTTGGTGATAGGTCAACTTTTCCTGGGTTTTGTTCCAACTGGGGATGCCCCACTGTGTGAAACCCCCGAAACAACTCACCGCTTCAGCGTTCCAAAGATGCATTCGCAGGCGCTCAGCCAATGAGAGCCATTTGCCAAGAGAGGTAAACAGAGCAAACTAATTTAATGGTGAGCATCAGAATGGCTGGGGCGGGAGCGAGTGTATAATTCTAGGGATGCAGCACAATTGAAAAAAATTAGAGCTGCCTGACGTAGTCAGAGTGGGTGTCTCACACTGCATGCGCCGTTGGAGCAGGAGAAGGTGAGTATGGGCAAACTGGGGGAGGTTCACACAGCGAGTCATCCCAATCCAGGTTCCCCCGAGTAATGTCAGCAGCCAGCCCCAGAGTCTTACATTTAGTGGGGCCAATTACGCATGTATTCATGTTTTTCTGCCTCACCTCTCTCTAGATCCCGTATCTGTGGACCCTTGGGAGCACCACCATAAATGCAGGTGCTTTTCAATCTGGATGACCTCCCATATTCATCAGCTACTTGTTGCACTTGCTGAGCCAGTTCTCTAGTTGGAGCAAGAACCAAACACTATAAAACAAAAGTAAAAATGTTAGTTATGTGAAAACAGCAAACAAGCAAAACATGAAATACAAAACTGTGTACTTACAATTGGTCCATCTCCTCGCTCCAGGTAAGGCTGGTGGTTTATGTGAACCATAGCTGGGAGCAAGTACTGTTAATGAAAGAAAAAAAACATACTGAGTACTAAAAATAACAACAGAAGTAATATTTTTGAGGACTGTAATGATCAGGTTTACGTACTGCAAGTGTTTTGCCAGATCCAGTCTGAGCAATTCCCACCATGTCTCTGCCTGCCAAAGCAAGGGGAAATCCTTGGCACTGAATTGGAGTAGGCTCCTTAAAACGCTGATCTAAAATAACATCCATCACATATTCTGCAAAATAAAATGTATACATATTAACAAAATGCCCATCTGTAGGCTCACACACACTCCAATCATATGGAAAGAACCATGTGAAAAAATCATCCACTCCAGGATTCTTTTCTTAACTAATGACGGTGCAGGCTCCATCACTGACTGGCAGAGCACATGCAAAGACTGGCAAAACTGAATTCTTCCAGGTCAGCCGCAAGGGGAGCATGAAGCTTTCTTCACATAATTCTATTATACATTTCTTTACTTCTCTGTAGATTAATAACAGACAAATTAACTCACGGGGAAAGTTAGCCTGGTGGAAAGCATATAGAGGTTTTGGGTAATTCACTCCTCTGACAGTGATTTCTTTCTTTCTGCGCAGTTCTTCTACATCTTGCTACATAAGAGAAAAGGCAAAAAAGGGTGTCAAATATACATTTAAACCAGAGGTAAACCCTCCCTAGCAACCCTGTGCAAGCAAGATTACTGGCTTATAGGGACTCTAATCCCTCCCCACAAACAACATCCATCCAAAGAGGGACAAGATAAGGCAACTGCATCTCCTTCAATAGGGGATATGTTTTACTGAAATGTGCAGCAATATCCCCCCACCATACATAATTTATGACCAAGGCAGAGGCATCCCAACTCGGCATGCCCCAAGGGCAACGGTTAAAGCAAAGCTAGTCATTTTTTTCTATTGGGCAACTTTAAAAAATACCATTTTGTGAATACTCACCTGTAAAATGGGTATTATAAGTATGTCACACACCCCACTTCAATCATTGATTATTACACTTGGGTTTATACTCACCGCTAGGTGGCAGTGTTGCAGAGAATCTCCAAAAAAGCAACAGGCCCCTCTCGGTCTATACATACCTGGTACCTCCCAACAATTTCCCAGTATTAAAACAGCAGTAAGACAAGGTACCAGGAACAAACAAATGTAACCCTCAAACGTAAAGAACAAAACTTCACCATATAAAGAGCCAGGATACCAAAAAGGGCGGGTGAAGTGGGGTGTGTGACATATAATATAATACCCATTTTACAGGTGAGTATTCACAAAATGGTATTATTCTAAGTATGTCACACACCCCACTTCAATCATTGATTATTACACTTGGGACATCCAACAGCAGTGTCCAGAAAAAAGGGCGGGTATCCAACTAGGCAATAATGCAGAAACTCAAACCACTGCCGCCTGCAGAACCTTGCGGCCAAAAACAGCATCCGCTGAGGCCCGCACATCAACCTTATAAAACTTAGAAAAAGTATGAACCGAAGACCAAGTCGCAGCCTTACAAACTTGTTCAACAGAAGCCTGGTGCTGAAAAGCCCAGGACGCACCAACCGCACGAGTATAATGAGCAGTAACACGAAAAGGGGGATCCTTCCCCTTGGCAGAATAGGCTCCCAACAATCGCCTGACGAATCCATTTGCTAATGGAAGATTTAGCCGGAGCCAAGCCCTTCCTAGGCCCACAGGGCACCACGAAAAAGGCATCAGGCACCACGAAAAAGGCATCAGTCTTACGAAAAGACGACGTAGTACGTAGATAGTACTTGACACAACGTACAACATCCAAGCAGTGCAACGCACTCTCCTTGACATTCTTAGGCTTAGGACACAAAGAAGGAAGAACAATGTCCTGGTTAAGATGAAAAGCAGAGACCACTTTAGGGAGAAAGTCTGACTTGAAGCGAAAAACCACTTTGTCCTGATGTTCCTCAAAATAAGGAGCCTGAATAGACAAGGCTGCCAACTCCGAAACACGCCGAACCGAAGTGATGGCCACCAGAAAGGCAACCTTCTGAGTCAGAGTGGACAGAGCAATATCCCGCAAAGGCTCAAAAGGAGGAGCCTGAAGAGCAGAGAGAACCAAATTCAAATCCCAAACAGGGAGCAACGGCTTCCTAGGAGGCCGCAGATGTGAAACCCCCTGGAAAAAAAAGTCTTGACCAAAGAATGGCTAGCAAAAGACCTCTGAAAAAAGATAGACAAAGCAGAAACCTGCCCCTTCAAAGTACTCAGCTGAAGACCGGAGTCCAGCCCCGATTGAAGAAATCCCAAAATCCTAGAAATAGAAAAGACCCGGCAAGGCAAAGACCTAGCCTCACACCAATCAATATAAGATCTCCAAGACCTATAATAGATGGAAGAAGAAGAAGATCTCTTCCTGGCACTAATAAGAGTCCGAATGACCGAATCCGAAAGACCCTCCTCCTTTAAGATGGAGGTCTCAGCAGCCAAGCCGTCAAAGCCAGCGTTTGTAAACTGGGGTAACACAGTTGGCCCTGAGTGAGAAGATCCGGCCGAAGAGGCAGATCGAACTGATCCACTGCCAGACGAACGATGTCTGCGAACCACACCCACCTTGGAGCCACTAGAATGGCGGGAACTCCTTCCAGAACCAACTTTCGCAGCACCCTGCCTAGCATGGGAATCGGAGGAAACAGATAAAGAAACCCCAGGTCCCTCCAGCTCAGGGCCATGGCATCCGCCGCCAGAGCCAGAGGATCCTGAGACAGTGACACGAATGTCGGAAGCTTGTGATTGTGACGAGAGGCAAACAGATCCACCTCCGGCGTCCCCCACCGAAGACACATCGACCGAAACACCTGGGGATGGAGAGACCATTCCCCCCGGCGGGACGAACACCGGCTCAGAAAGTCCGCCTCCGTGTTTTCCACTCCTGGAATGTAAACTGCCGAGATGCAAGGGACATGAGTCTCTGCCCAAACTAGAATCAGAGACACCTCTCTGTTGGCACCCAGACTGCGAGTCCCGGCAGGCCCTGTAAATGATGCGTCAAGTGAGACAGAACCAACCTGATGGCTCGCAACTCCAGAACATTGATGGGCAAGTGGGCTTCCTGAGGGTCCCACTGCCCCTGAAACTAAAGATCCTTCCAGAAACCTCCCCATCCTGACAAACTGGCATCCGTGGTGACAGTCTCCCAAAGCGGGGTCAGAAACGACCTGCCCTTCAGAAGATTGTCCGAGACCAGCCACCACAGAAGGGACTGCCGAACCCGAGGGGACAACCGGAAGGACCGATCCAACGACCGCGGCCGCCGATCCCAAGACGCCAACAGATGAAGCTGAAGCGTCCTCGTATGAAATTGCGCAAAGGGAACCGCCTCGAACGAGGCCACCATCAACCCCACCAGTCTCATCCCTAGCCGAATGGACGGGCGAGGATTGGAAAGAAGAAGCTGAGCCAATTCCTGAATCAAAAGAACCTTGGCCTGAGGGAGAAACACTCTGTGCTGGCAAGAGAGTCCAACGACATCCCCAGAAAGGTCACCACCCTGGCCGGAACCAGAGAGGACTTGGGGTAGTTGATCACCCAACCGAACCTTTCCAGCATAGACACCACCGTGCTGGTGTCCCCTTCCGCCTGACTGAAGGAAGGCGCCATGATGAGAAGATCGTCCAGGTAAGGCACAATGCGAATCCCCTGAGCTCTGAGCAGGGCCATCACGCCCGCCAACACCTTGGTGAACACTCTCGGAGCAGATGTGAGGCCGAATGGAAGAGCTACAAACTGAAAATGCCGATCCTCCACCACAAAGCGAAGGAACCTCTGATGAGCCGGAAAGATCGGAATGTGAAGGTAAGCATCCTTGATGTCTATGGACGTCATAAAGTCCCCCTGCCGAAGCCAACCGATCGCAGACCGCAGGGTTTCCATGCGGAACTTCCGGGGACGAATAAACCGGTTGAGAAACTTCAAATCCAGAATGGGACGGAACGACCCATCCTTTTTGGGTACAGTGAAGAGATTGGAATAATACCCGCTTCCCACCTCCGAATGAGGGACCGGGCAAATGACTGCCAAATCCAGAAGATTCCTTACCGCCGCCAGGAGCCCCTGCGCGGCCAACGGATCTGAAGGTACCCGAGACCTGAAAAACCTTGGAGGAGGGCGGGACTTGAACTCCAGCTTGTAACCGGCCGACACCACCTCCCGGATCCACCTGTCCGAGACCTCCTGGTCCCAAACCCGGGAGAAGAGTCGCAACCGCCCCCCCACCCGTACGGGTGAGGGCGCCCCCTCATTGCTGAGCAGGCTTGGCAGCTGACTTGGGCTTGGCGCCCCAGGCGTGAACGGGACGGCCACAGCCTCTACCCCTATTCCAACCTGCGCCCCTGGAGGCCGAGAAGCCCGCACCCCTGCTGGCTCTGGCTCCCCGAAAGGACGGATTGAAGGGGGCCGCCCCCCGAAAGGAACGGCGAAATTTCTTACGCTGAGGTAACTTACCTCCCTTGGCAACAGAATCCAGCTTTTCACCGAAAAGCCTCAAACCCAAAAAGGGAAGAGCCGTGAGCGACCTTTTAGAATTAAAGTCAGCCGTCCACTGTCTCAACCACACAGAGCGGCGAATAGCCACCAACAGAGCAGAAGCCCTGCCACACATCAACATGGCATCATCCTGAGCGGTCAGAATAAACGACAAGAAGGAGTCACAATGCTTAAGCGCAAGAAACTCATCACCAGAGGGATCAAGATCCACACATAAATCCCTGACAATAGACCTAACTGCCAAGGTCAAAAGAGCCGAAGAACAGACCGGCCTCAAAACCGAACCCGCACAGACAAAACCATGGCGGGCCAGCTGATCAATCCGGCGATCCTCGCCGTCCTTGAGAGAAGTAGTGTCAGGAGAATGAACAACCGCCGTATTAGACAGTCCCAAGACCGGAGCATCCACCTCGGGAGGGACAGACCAACGCTTCATCAAGTCCGCCGGAAAAGGATATTTCCTATCCCAACTAAGCAGTACCCCGACGAGCAGTGTAGGCTGCTCCCATTGCTTAAGGACAAAGTCCTCGAAATGCTGTTGGCTGGGAAACTCCAAGCGCTGCTTGGATCCCCCAAAAAGCTGGCCCTTAGGCCGAGGAGCAGCCTCGGGAGGGTCCAAATCCAAGACCTCAAACATTTGGGCCAAAATGCAAGACGTATCAGGAGCGGGACCCTCAGCCTGGTCCCCTTCAGCACCCAGCACCTGCTGGCCCACTGAATCATCCAAATCCTCCACCAGCTCTCCCTCTTCAAGGGGACGATCTGACCAATCCAGATCCTCAACAACCTCCTCGTCAGAGTCCGGCGGAGGCGGAGATAGGTGTTTACGCTTAGCCGGAGCCTTCTGAGCGGACATAGCGGAAAACATTTTCTCGAGGTTGGCCAAGCGGGCGCACACCTCAGATTGCGAATCCCCACCCATGACAACGTCACACGGGGTCCGGAACAGGCGAGGAGGAGAGGGAGATGGCGCGGCCGATGAAGTACCAGGCACCGGGGTGCCGGACTGGCGCTCAATGTTCCGCTGCGCACATGGAATGCATATAATGACATCATCCCCCGGGAGCGGTGTCCCACAACCCCCACACAGCCTGGATTGTCCCGAAGGACCGTTTCCGGTATCTTTGGCAGCCTCCATATGGTGAAAATTATGGTATTCGCAGAACCCAGGGATTTACGCAGTAAGCGACCCGGGATGCCCCTTTAATTACCTATCTAGCTATAATTCTATACCACCCTGACCATGGGATTTAAACAGACAAATATCCCAATTTTCCCAAACTAGCCAGGTATATAAGACCGGGAGAGCCCTGCAAGATGGGGTCCCAGGATCTGAAAAAAACAAAACAGGGACAACAATCATTCCGGGCACAACAATACACATGTAAATACAATAATCATAAAAAATCATACAATTATACCCACTGAAGACGTCTCCCCCCCCCCCTTTAACCATAAATCTAAGAAGATGGTTAATAGGTCCTGCCATCACCTCAAAAAGGTGGGAGCGAGGGGGAGGGGGGATGTAAAGCGGGGGGAGAAGGGAAGCATATGTAAATAGACAACCTCCGTAGGCTACCCCCGTCCTGACAGGGAAAGCAACAACCAAGCAAGCCTATCTGGAGGAGAGCACTACCTCAGCGTGACACACCGCAGCGAGATGGCGGCCAGAACACCGCGCCGCTCAGGAGAGGAAGGAGTGCCCTGGAAGCGCGGGAGCCGTATTAGTCCCGCCCCTCCCTAACGCGAGCAACCACCGCGCGGACCGCGCACGACGCGGTCCCGCCCCTCCCCAACGTCGCCGAGCGTCTGGCCCAGCGAGAACCGCGCTCACATACCAAGCAGGACCGGCGGAGCTACCGGCCGGTCCCCAATAGTGTATACACCACAACCACACACAAAAACTCTCCCCCCTCTGCTGACAATAACGCAGAGCAGCAAGCGCCGAACTCGGCGCTTCACAAGCAGGCGGGCCCGCGGCGCAGCGCGCCGCGTGACCCCGCCCCTCAGCTCCTGAGAGGAATCCCGCGCAAAACAGCGCCCTCATGCACACAATAGTACTAAAACACCCGCAGCGGGCCGGATCGCCTGACACACACACCAAACGCCCGCCGGAAACAAAAAACGCCATAAAACAACAAGCGCAGGAGCCCCACATATACCAGACAGTTCGGCCGCAAGCACACACAGTCACCCATGACACCCGGTGCAAGAGAGTAGACCACTGTCCCATGCCCAGATCACCTCATGTAAAAGGCTATCTAACTGCTAGGTAAATGGGGGCATCCCACTTCCGGATCACCACTCCGGGAATCCCGCTATGCCCCACAATATGGAGTCGAGCGGAGAAGCTAATCTCCTAGGCACCTAAAGTGCCGGCTACCTTTGCCCGACCTACAGCCAAAGCTGGGAGGCTGCCAGTTAACAGAGAGGATAACAAAACAGAGCCGGGCAGAAATAGACCATGGGGGGGGGGGGGGGGGGGCGGGGTGATACCCCGGCTACCTGCAAGCAGGAGACTTCTTTCTTCTGTCTTGTCGCCACCTTGCAGAGAATAACACTGGAAAATTGTTGGGAGGTACCAGGTATGTATAGACCGGGAGGGGCCTGTTGCTTTTTTGGAGATTCTCTGCAACACTGCCACCTAGCGGTGAGTATAAACCCAAGTGTAATAATCAATGATTGAAGTGGGGTGTGTGACATACTTAGAATAAGTCTATAAATATAATAATATATAATAAAGTTTGATATTTGAAACTCCTCTGTTAGTGGCTGCCCCATTGCATCCCATGGGCAATGCACAGGTGCAAGATCAGCGGCTGCTTATTGGATGCAAGATGGTGCTGACTGTTGGAACTTCGCCCGGAAACCAAGGGACCTAAAAGATGGATCCTTTGGCGAGGGGAGTAAATACTTCCCAAAGGTAAAACCGGGGGGGAGTTTTTAACATCCCCCAATGTTCCTCTTTAAAGCTTGCCGTGGCTGTAAATGCAGTGGTATATGAAGAGGCACAGTGGTGGGGGTACCAAATTTAGAGGTGGTCAGCCTAAACAAGGCTGATCTGATCCTTGCTGCCATAAAACAATGCAACAACCCACAGACGCTCAACAAAGTGTATAATAATGATAATAATACTGCAGCTTGCCTTTTCTGAGAGCCAACTTACCGGGGCCATACGTGCTACTTCTGGATGTTCAGTATAGAAGTTCTTTTCAAATTTTGGAAGCTCATTTAAATCCCATCTTTTCTTTCTGAGCCGTTCACCGGGATTCCCAAACTTTGGAAAACGACCCCCAGGGCTATGAAAAAAAGAAACAAGACAAGTTAGCATTTTTCAAATCTCTACCAATATTGGCTTCATTTGCCTCTTGGTAATTCGAATTCACAGCTGTGAACGGCCACCACACAGATACATTCAGGAGTGGGCCAAAATACTTTCTTCTACATGCGAGTACCGCAGACACAGGAGACAAATTGGTCTCTGATCAGCAGCTTACACACAGCACTGGAACCTGGAAATGTTTTTGCAGCCCACTCTCAGGCTTCCTATTAGCATTACAATCAGGGGAAATTAGACAGTTTAATACTGTAAGTAGACCAAAACCCAGGATTTTTACTATGCTTTGGTTCTGGTTCTTGTCCCTGGGGCATCCCCGATTTGGCTGCTTACTGACAGAGGAACAGTGCAAACAGCTGCTCACATCAGTCCTGCATGCCGCTTACTTAAAGCGAAACTTTAGTCAATATAAAGCCCTCCACCCTGCCACCCTACCCTGGCGCTGAGGCATGATGGGGGGGAGGGGTTACAAAGAAAAAAACCCTTACCTTAACCCAGGGCCCGCACCACTCTTCCCCGTCTCCCATGGCCACCGCAGGTAAAACAAGAAAGCGGCATCCCCCCTCCGGGTCCACACACACTCCTGTCGCCCAGTCGTTTGAAAGGGTTCGGACCACCGGAGGAGTGGCATGGGCCCCTTGGATTAAGGTAAGGGTTTTTCCTTTGCAACCCCGTCTTGCCTCAGCACCAGTATAGGGCATCGGGGCGGCGGGTTCATTTTGACTGAAGTTCCACTTTAAGTAGCCTTTAGTGCAACAGTTTTCCATGTTTCTAGGTGGCCGCGTGTGGGGGATTGCTGGAGGAAGTAGGTAAGTGTCAGCCGACTGGGGACGGACTACCAAAGCAGTTAGAGGACCATCCCTTCTAGGGATTGCCCAAATTTGCAAACAAGTGGTGCATCCCTTGGTATAATGCTGCCCAGTGGACCAACACCCAGGATTTTCACTACCCTGGGTTTTGGTCCACTTCCGTGCCCGCTTCGTGAAACCCCCCAGATCGCCCTAAAAAACTCACCTCACTCCTACGCGAGCGCTCGTCCAATCAGAGCGTTCAGAGTCGCTGTGGTATGTACGGACAAGCGACAGACAACCACATCGGCTCTGAGCGCTGGAGGCCGCATCTCGCGCTTCCCCTTAACAGGGAGAGCGCCCGCCATTCACAAACGGCCGGTGCGCGCCCTGCTAGAGAGAAGCGCGAGGTGCGGCCACGGCTTGCACATGCGCCATTGGAACGGGGATAAGGTAAGGTTTCTGGGCATCCTGCGGGGTTTCACACAGCGTGGCATCCCGATTTCGGATGCCCCGCAGGGAGGGATCTGATCGGCCCGGGAATCTTATAGATTCCTGGGCTGATCCCCCCTGGGTGTTGGTCCACTTTAAAGTGGACCTACACCATACATTTTGTCACCCCTCTGGCTATCCTGTTAAATTTCCTAGGCAACTGCAGGCTGAATGTGGGACTTAAAGTAGTTACAGGCAGGAAAAGGTTTAACATGTTCTAACCCTCCCCCACTACTCTGTGCAATACTAAAAGGATTTGACTTTTAACATTTACCCCCTGGGGCATCACAGTTCTGGGTGCCTTTACAGTTTAGCCAGAAAAGCACCCACTTACTACCCTGCACTGAGGGGCATCCCGATTGGCAGGGCTCTCTGGAGGCATAAGTGGGCTAATTCGTTAGTGTCCCAGTGGGGTGGAACCTTCCCTGAATGAAGAGGATGTAGGACCGCTTTAAACTAACTCTAAGCAGTGCCCGCCATCCAGCAGAGGCTTGAAAATCTATTAACAGACTTACATAACAATTGGACCTATAAATAACTAAGGTGCTACAATCATTCAACACCAGCCTCTGGCAGTGTGCTTACTCGCATAAGGAGCTCCTATAACAACCCGCATTCTATGATGGAAAGATAATGCACCACCAACCCCAATACACCACAGCCCGATAGTTAGCCGCCATATTAATCTCACCCTCCTCGGTCCCGGTCCATAAAACTTCCTCGCATCATGGAGACAATTAAAATATACCGCGAGTGTGCTTGGAGTGAGTTTTTTTTTTTTTTTTTTTAAAGAAGGTGGTTGGAGCTCTCCTTAAGCTTGTTTCGAAAAATCTACAGGGAGAGACGTAGACCGCAGACCAGCTGGTATCCTCCGAGGAAGCGCCAACACAAAATGGCCGCCGTCTTCTTCCCTTGTTCTCGCTCGACTACGTGAAATGGCGCAGTACGCTATTTGCGCAGCGTAAATATCCCGCTGCTGCTCTGATGCGCTTGCGCAGAAATTCGTAAGTGAGACCGAGAATAGAGGCCGCCCAGTGACGTCATTCGGCCACTGTATTATTGTGAAGGGGGCGTTCCGATGGCCATCGAGGGACGGGGCTGGCCACTATAGATGTTACATAAGCTGGTTACATGTGGTTTCCTCTGCCATTGGCAGTGGCTCCTAATTAGAATACACTTTGCCATTCTGTTATTATTTTGTATTTGAAAAATACATTGGATTTTGTATTTAGTCTAAAAATACATGTTTACTTGTAACATCATGAATTCCTAGATGGAGTGCTGGCGCCCCCCGGTGTCTATTGTGTATATGTTATGACGTTTTTAAAATGTTTTGTATAGTGTCTTTTTTGTAGCTATATGCATTTTCAATGAAATGATTGATATCCATAAGGTAGTGGCACTTAGGCACTTAGCCTTGGTAAGCTCTTTGGGTGTGTGGGGACCCTATTTTCCTGTCCTTTTTGCCATTGCAATTTTCTTGCCAAGCCTAGTGAGCACACCATTATATAGTGTCTTTATGATTACTGGTGCTGTCCATAATCTATCTTTGTTCTAAACTGCTGATACTTATTTAGTTGGTACGTATAACAATAAATCTATTGTTACGTGTAGGGGACCTAAACGGCAACTCCATACCTACCAACTTTTCAGGGTGGGTAAGAGGGACATTCGTAAAGTGGACCAAAACCCAGGATTTTGACTATCGGGGGTGCCAACTCACCTTATCCCTGTCCCGCGTCAGAGTCTCTGCTCTTAGACACGCCGTGGGGCCGGGATAAGGTGAGTTGCTGTGGCGATCTGGGGGGTTTCACACAGGGGGGCAACCCCGATTGGGGTGCCCCCAGGGAAAGGAACAAAACCCAGGATAGTCAAAACTTTTGACTATCCTGGGTTTTGGTCCATTTTAAGCCACGCCCCCTCATTGATTCATGGATATGAAATAGATTGTAACAGTTAAAATAATATGAACACAAGGCAAATGAACAATTTATTGATGCAGATCTGCATATTAAACCTCAAAGGACAAAAAAGAACAATGAGGGACAGGGAGACATGGACTCAAAAGAGGGACAGTCCCTCCAAATCAGGGACACTGGTACCCTAATCTAGGTCTACAGGTACCTTAAGCCAGGGGTCCCCAACCCTGTCCTCAAGGCCCACCAACAGGCCAGGTTTTGCAGATCTCCACATAGATGCACAGGTGGAGTAATTAGTGCAGCTGCAGAGCAATAGAGCTGGCTATTTGGAGATCCAAAAAACATGACATGTTGGTGGGCCTTGAGGACAGGGTTGAGGACCACTGCCTTAAGCCACCTAACCTACTGCCCATCAGCCCCAAATTTAGGGAATACTCAGCTTTTTCCTGTGGAGCTCCGATTGATGAGGAACCAGGAAACAGCTGCTATTGTAGGATGTGCGGCTGCCACACATGTGCACAGCTGTTTCCCTTGCCCTGTGGCAGGGCCAGATCCCGGTTTATGTGGGCCCTCGGGCGGCATGGTCCCAGTGGGCCCCTTTGTGGTGAAAAGTTGCGTCACATCACAGAGGGACGTCCAAAATCTTGATGCCCCCTAAGGATCATGCTATTTGGACCAAAACTCTAGTTTTGGTCTACTCGGAAGCACACCAAACCCCTTTAAACCTGACTTAAAGAAATCTAGATTCTCCTAATTTGGGATGCCCGTGTGTGTGACCCCCCCCCCCCCCCCCACTTTGTTCATTACTTTCCTGGAACTGGTGAATGTAGGCCAAAACTCAGGGGTGGAATTGCTTGCATAGTGGGTATGCCAGTGATCCCAGAGGGTTTCACACAGTAGGGTATCACAGATTGGGATGCTCCAGGGTTAGGAAATCATCTGGAGTGGGCAACTTAAAAGCAGAATAAAACCCATCATTTCTTCCCTGGAATCTAAATTGAGATGCCCCGTTGTGTGGAACCCCAATTCAAGGAGATGTGGGCACCAGCTGTGGCGGTGCCCTCCCAGTCCGCTGCCAGTCAAGCGCCGTTGTATACCCCAAAGGCCGGCCCTATCAGTGGACCCCCCCCACCTTGCCGGGTGCTGACGCCGGCCCTGCCCTGTGGGATGGCTCTGATAAGAAAAGGCTTCAGCAGGTGAGAGGGTAGACTAGGTTAGTTTTAGTGTCAATATGGATCTGGACCTGGAATGGAGTTGAAATAGAGGGTTTAGGTCTATTTTAAAGTGGACCAAAACCCACATAGTTAATACGGTTGAAAAAAGACATATGTCCATCAAGTTCAACCAATGGAGTTGGGGTAGGGGAAGTTATTTTTTATTCTATAGGGGAAGCTATTTATTTTATTTTTTGTTTTTTGTATTTTTTTTTACTGATAATCGCTAATAGTAACTGTTAATGTTATTTTCTTCTAAATAAGCATCTAATCCTTTTTTGAAGCTGTCAGCGGTTGATGCTGTAACAAGCTTCTGTGGGAGGCTATTCCATAGATTTATAGTTCTTATGGTAAAAAACGATTGTCGCCTCCGGAGACTACATTTCTTTTTTTCCAATCGAAGGCAGTGCCCCCTTGTCCTTAGAGAGGATTTTACATGAAATAGTGTTCCCCCATATTTTTTGTATGGGCCATTTATATATTTATACAAGTTATTCATGTCCCCCCTCAGCCAGGGGGAGACTGAAGACTAAACAGATTTAATTCTCGTAATCTTTCCTCATAACTAAGATCCTTCAGTCCCCTTATTAGTTTGGTGGCTCTCCTCAGCACCCTTTCCATAATCAGAGCGTCCTTTCTATGAACTGGTGCCCAGAACTGGATGGCATGTTCCAGGTAAGGGGCGCACCAGTGCCTTGTAAAGAGGCAAAATTACATCTCTATCCCGTGATTCCATGCCTCTTTTAATGCATGATAATATCTTGGTGGCCTTGGAAGCAGCTGCTTGGCATTGCATGCTGTTATTTAGTCTGTGATCTACCAGTACCCCCAGATCCTTCTCAACAAGTGACTCTCCCAGTTTTACTCCCCCGAGGACATATGTTGCCTTCGGGTTATTAGACCCCAAGTGCATGACTTTGCATTTTTCCTCATTGAACTTCATGTGTGTCCAAGTCAGCCTGATGCTTGTGAACATCTTCAATAGACTGCACTGTGCTACGTATCTTTGTGTCATCTGCAAAAATAGAGACAGTGCATTTAATTCCATCTTCTATGTCGTTTATAAACAAGTTGAATAATAGTGGGCCCAGCACTGAACCCTGGGGTAACCATTCAGAGTATGTATCATTAACCACAACTCTCTGCACACGATCCTTCAGCCAGTTTTCAATCCAGTTACAAACTGTGTTTTCTAATCCTGAAGACCTCAGTTTCTCCAATAAGTGTCTATGGGGGACAGTGTCAAATGCTTTTGCAAAATCCAGAAAAACTATATCCACAGCCGCCCCTCTGTCCAAGCTTCTACTTACCTCCTCATAGAAGCCAATCAGGTTAGTCTGGCAGCTTCTGTCATTAGTAAAACCGTGTTGGTTGTCACTTATAATATTATGGATAGTTACATATTTGTGTATGTTGTCCCTTAAAAGCCCCTCAAGCAATTTCCCCACAATGGATGTTAAGCTAACAGGTCTGTAATTGCCCGGAGAAGACCTAGAGCCCTTTTTAAAAATGGGCACCACATTTGCCCTGCGCCAGTCCCTTGGCACTATACCAGTTGCTAGTGAGTCTTTAAAGATCAACAACAGAGGTGACGAGATAACGGAACTGAGTTCTTTGAGAACTCTTGGGTGAAGTCCATCTGGTCCTCCAGTCCTATTCACATTTAAATTATTTAGCTTTTCTTGGATGGTATCCACGTTTAGCTTGTTAATTATTATACTTGGGCTATTGCTATCAGCGGCATCTCCTGTGTTGGCTCCTTGCTCTTCTCTAGTGTGTACACAGAGCTAAAGAATCCATTTAACAGCTCTGCCTTATCTTCATCCCCAGTGACCATTTCCCCATTATCATTAATTAGGGCACCTACCTGCTCTGATTTAGTATAAATTTAGTATTTAATATATTTAAAAAATCTTTTAGGGTTTGTTTTGCTTTCTTTGACCACATCTCTTTCATTTTGTGCTTTTGCCAACCTTATTTCTTTCTTACACATTTTATTTACTAGTTTATACTTCTCAAGTGCTACAGCTGAGAGTTCAGCCTTCTTTATTGCCCTTTTAACCGCAGGTGTCAGCCATGAGGGATTTAATTTTAGCCGCTTATATTTGTTACCCGTAGAAATACATTTTGCAACGTTGGTACTCACAATTGATTTAAAGCACTCCCATTTGGCATCTGTATCCTTATTCCTGAACAAATGCTCCCAGTTAATGCCCTGGAGTGCTGCTCTGAGCCCGGGGAAGTTGGCCTTCCTAAAATTTAATCTTTTTGCCTTTCCAGACAGAAAAACTTTTTTACAGTTTATGTTAAATACAATTATATTGTGGTCACTGTTACCAAGATTTTCACGGACTGTTACTGTCCCCATCAGGTCATCATTATTTGATATTACAAGATCTAATGAGGTCTAATGATCAAACTGAAAGGCAGTCCCAAAGGAACTTGCTTCACAGGGTGGCTGTAGCTCCACATTAACAGACCGTCTTAAAAAAGGGAAAGAAAGACTTGTTCTTGCCTGCATTGCAGGAGGTCCTGTAGTTAATAGATCTGATGGAACAATGTGAGCATGTGTCCTGCAGCTTTCTGGCCAAACTGGAATATTGTAAAGGCAAAGGTGCATATGGAACTCCTCCCTCCTGATGTTACAGTGAATGGAACATGCAGCTTGTGTACATATATTAGTACATTAGGCCAAGTTCTCATGCTGTGATATAGTCATCACAGTAATTGCTATTGCAATGCAATTGCCCTGTCCTGGCCATCTGTCAGTGTTTTAGGAGCAATCATGCTTGTCCCTCTGTGTGAAACCCCCCCAGGTCGCCCATATTCACTCACCTTTCCCTGGTCCAGTGGGGCATGTGCAGGCTCTTATCCAGTCAGAGCTGGTTGTCGTGCCTATATATTACTTGTCAGTCTAGTTCAGAGGTTTCAACCCAGTCAAAAGGTAAAGAGAGGAATATCTGCCTCCCTGGGATCTAAAAAAGGCTGATTTCCCCCATCCCTGGGGCACCTTGATTTTGAAAGCCCCACTGTGTAAAATCCCCCAGATTACTTCTGTTACACACCTCGCCAGGGATCCCAGGGTACATGCACAGGCTACATACCCGACTTATCTCGGCTGATGCACATACCCGCAGCAGGTGTTTCTGAACGGCTGGTGTAGGTACGTGGGGGTGCATCCAACAGCTTGCGTTCTGTTCAACTTACAGCTCGCATGTGTTGAAGGCAATCTGGGGGACACCACCGCAGGAGTGGAACAATACCTGAGAGTGAAATGTCCTTGCCTTAAAGGAGCCACAGCACTCAACCCTGTTAGCTTGCAGGCCAGCCTATAATCTGTCTCTAAACTTGGTTAAAAACAGAGGACTCAGTCACACACATCTGCAGAAGTATGCTTAAGCTGCACCACTACGCCAAAGTGCCTCTGTGGGGTGCAGTCCTAACTCTAATCTCTGAGAGCCCATCTGGGACATACAATGCAATAGATACATTGGGAGCAGCTTACCTGAGGTTGCCCTAAACCTCTCAAGTGCAAGCCATGGGGTGGAAGGGTCAAAGACCTTGCAGTACAGCCTAGACCCCACACACCATGTGCTTGCACAAATTCAAAAGAAACAAAGGGGGGTGGCAGCCGCTCAGACCATTTTATAACTAACCTTGCCCCTGGGACACCCTAACCCGATGCCCCGCTGTGTGAAACCTCCCAAGTCACCCAATCTAACTCACCTTTCCCTGGTCCTATGGCACATGTGCAGCCTCTCGTACAATCAGCAAGCTCTGATCCACTCCTGCCCACTCTAAGAATGAGAGTGTAGCCGAGCGGACCCTAGAATGCTCGTCTGCATCCCTGCTACCCTTTAACAGGGAGCGTACCTGCGCCGGCCATTCACAAATGCCTGGCGCGGGTGTACATCCTGGTAAAGGTATAGCAGAGAGAGGCCACTGCTTGCACATGCAACGTTGCATCAGGGTAGAAGGGGAGTTTACCAGGTGACCTGGGGGGTGTTTCACACAGTGGGGCATCTGGAATCTGGATACCCCGGGGAGAGGGAATCAAGCGGCCATGAAATCTTATAGATTTACCAGGTAAGCTCAGCACCTTGAGGATGTTATATTAGCACACAATAATGGAAACTTTTAAAAATGCCATTGAAAATAAAATTACCCTTTAAAATGTTTAATTTAATATATTACCACTAATTAAAACAGCTATTCTCTATTCTTTTTCAATAATTTCTAAATCTATAGAAATACTGTAGACTCTATCTAATAGTTTTGTAACATGCATGTAAATGAAGCTATAGAAGATCACATAAAAACACTATAAATCTCCAGCATCCAGTCTTCTGGCATGTAGTAATCACTCCTTTGCATCTCCAATGCCTCCGGCTGTGATGGCAAATGTGGCTTCATTTTCTGGCATCTCAGGGCTGGTGAGAAAGAGGATATGAACATTACATGCAGCTAGTGTCATTTCAAATGTAAATGTACTTGTCTTGATTTTATATGTTAAAGCGGACCTATAACATGTCTACCAACTTTCCAGGGTTGGAAAGAGGGGAATTTGTTAAATTAGGCCACACCCCCTCATTGAGGGATGGATAGGAGATAGGCTGTAACAGTTAAAACAATAGAAACACTTTAAATAGGCAAATGAATAATTTATTGATGCAGACCTGCATGTTACACCTCAAAGAGGGACAAATGAGAACAACGAGGGACAGGGGGACATTGACTCCAAAGTCCCTCCAAATCAGGGACACTTGGGAGGTATGCTATAATCAACATTATATGTTTATATAGTGCATGGGACTTTCTCTTCTTAACCTCACAGTAGAACATTTCCTCTAGATGGGCTGTTTACCAGGGATATGGATGTTCTCCACACTTTAGTAAATAAGATCAGAATTTAGAAAACAAATAACCTTAAACTGGACCAACACCCGTTATTACTTTAACAGGTGTTGGTCCCTCTCTCAGCTGATAGGAAGAAGCTCGGGGGGGGGGGGGGGCATCCAGAGCGCTGGAGCCCCCTCACACCAAACTGCATAGATTGCTCGTAATACTCACCTTCATTACAAGCCAGTGCCGCGATTAGCCTCCATGCGTTCAATTGGTCCGGTTTAAAGCATACATTGCAAAAAAAAACACGTGGAGGCTGATTCACTACTAACGCCAGGTATTGCCAGATGAGCGTCTGTATAACTGCGCTTAGAGTGACTGCTAGTAGTTGATGTAAGCGGGTATTGGGTGCTGTAACAGAGCGTCTTGGTTGCTGTAGTAACCTGGCCCGCATTGATGAATATGAGTGTTGGGCGCTCTAACAACAGTATAGAGCTGCAAGAGGTAGCGCCAGCTCAGTACGTCCGGCACTCGGCCCTCCACACCATATTTCACAAAACACTACACACACACACAGTGTCGGTGCTCCAAATCTGGGCGCTGTAGCATAGAGCGCCAGACGCTGTGTGATTAAAGTCTGATTTTGAACACATATACACCAGTAACAAAGCAAAAACACAGGGAATGACATTGTTTTAACACTGTGACATTAACACTTTAGTGCCAGACCTGTAAATACAAAAATATATAAAAAAAATGTATAAAAGTGTTTGTTTGCAGCCAGGAGAAGTCACACAATGATTTGAGCAAAAAAACAAATAATTAATTTGCTAAACATGCTGTTTAAACACAAATAATGAAGCCCCATTGAAATGTATGGGAGAGCGCTACAGAGTGACAGGTATTACATGGTGCTCCTGAGCCTAGAGCGCCAGCGCTATATGCTGAGCTGCCTGTAGTAATACATGTGACGCTACATGGCGCTGTTAGAGTCGCTCACCAGATTCGCTTTCTTAAATGTGGTTTTGCGAACAGCGCCCGACTTTCACCAGGCGCTGCCTGCTGCTACGAAGCACTACCTGGCGCTATCCCTTCTTAAATAACCCCCAAAGCTTTATTGTTAATGTTACCCTCCCTGGACAGAAAACACCAAATTAATCCTGTGCAGCAATACAGATGTGTCTAGATACCCCGGAAAATAGGAAAGGTCTTTTATGAATTGTTGCTCCAAAATCTGCATGGGAAAATGCTTTCACTGGGCATCTCACCAAGTTTATCTGGTTGGATTACTAACTTTCTCAAGAGCAGGATGCAGAGAGTCAAACTGGGCCCCTTTATTTCCTCCTCCAGATCCACAAATATAGGTGCACCACAGGGATGTGTTCTGTCTCCCTTTCTCTTTTCCATCTACACAAATGACTTCAAATCTGCAGATCTGTCTATCAAGATAATCAAGTATGCAGATGATACCACCTTGGTAGGCCTCATCAATGACAACGATGAGTCTCCCTACCGAACACAAGTAAAAAACCTGGAATCCTGGTGCGAAGAGAACAACCTTATCTTGAACATCCAGAAAACGGTTGAACTCATAATTGACGTCAGGTGTTCCCACCTAATGCATCATCCCATTTCTATTGGTGATGAAGAAGTCAATATCGCTACCAGCACAAAATTTCTCGGCACCGTGATCACGCAGAACTTGAAGTGGAGCATGCAAGCTACCGTCATCTTGAAGAAGGCCCAACAGAGACTATACTTCTTGAGACAACTAGCAAGATACGGTATATCTAAAAAGATCCAAAAAACCTTCTACAATGGTGCCATAGGCTCACTTCTGACCTCCTCCTTCACGGTCTGGTATTGCGGGGCTACAGCCAAAGACAAGAATAGGCTGAAGAGGATTACTAGGACTGCCGAGCAGATCATAGGATGCCCCTTACCATCCCTAGAGGAACAATTCATGGAAAGAATCTGCTCAGAGGCTAAAAAAAAAAAATAGCTGAGGACCCAACACACCCAGGGCATTCTTTTTTCAAACTCTTGCCCTCTGGCAGCACGTACCTCCTGCTTTCGACTAGAACCTCCAAGTACAAAAATAGTTTTTTTCCTCTAGCCGTTAAGATGCAGAATAATCATCACTGATTAACCTGCCGCAAACTTCCTGTCTCCACCATGTCACTGAGTTACCACCAGTATCATATGTAAATATGTTTAAATGTATAAATGTAATATGTTTATTGTTTAAATGTAATATATTTAATTTTTATATGTATTGGTTATAGCTCTAATGGGGTACCTCCCTTCCAAAAAGCATTCCTTGTATGTATCCTGTACTTACTTGGCGGTTAATAAAGTATTCGTAGTATTTTGGTAAACTATGGACTGAAAACAAAGTAGGCAGCCTGCAAACCTGGTCCACAGTAGCCTGGTAATTAGCAGCCCATGAAGGACTCACAGATCTTGTAGAATGTACAAGATGCTCTTTATCCTTAGCCACGTAGTAGCTCATTATAGCCTCTTAAGCGTATGCTTCACAGGGGAACGGACAATAGGCACAAAAAAAGATTAACCACCAGGGCCAGATTGGGGCCACAAATCAGCCCAATAAGCCCACAAGCTGATGAGTGTCACCTCCTGGGTGCTTCTCAGCCAGTCAACAAGTGTCTATGCCAGAAAACCATAGATAGAGTTTGAAATGAGTACTAAAGTTATGCTACTGAAACTATAGTATTGTAGGTGCAGATACTGTAGCAGGGGTGGTTATGGGGTAAGTTCCGACAAAGGGTCTAGGTGAGGTGCCAGCCCATTTGGCCTCAAATCAGTTCAGTGCACAGGGAATTCTCCCTGTGCTCCCTATTGCCAGTCCACTGCTGCTAACCACCCGAATACAAGGTTGTTAGAACTATGTAAATCCTGGCTGATGTCTCCGACTTTGATGTTCCTTTGGATAAATGTTGTCCAGATATGGAATTACAAGGATTCCCCGTCAACAGTGCATAGCCATGATGGTGACTAGGACTTTTGTAAAGACCCTGGGTAGAGTGGCCATATAGAAAGGTAATGCCACAAACTGAAAATACTACATGGCGAACCTCAGAAATCTCTGATGAAGTGTGCATGTAGGCATCCTTGATGTCTATGGAAGCCAAAAACTCTCCCTGCAAGAGGGAAGCCAGTCTGAAACACTGCATGTTTAACCAGGCATTCAGCATCATTTAATAAAAAGCCCAAACCCCTAAAAAACTTTTAACCAGCATCTAAAATTCATGTATTTTAAGTTTTTAGTCACTTACTTATTATTCTTTCCCCCACTGGGCTGCAACTCTGTTCAGGACTCTAGGATATGGGCGCAGCCATCTTGCCTCATTAGTATCACGTACTGAGAAGGGGAGGGAAGGGGAGTGCTGGGGTCAGGAAAAGGACAGCAATCCCATAATGCAGAGTGGCATAGCCAGAAGACACTTCCTGTCTGCAAGCACCTGAGACCTCCTTGGATGTTTAAAGGCTCAGAATACGCACTAAGTGCAGGTAGGATGATTTTTAATGTGATGTGTGATCTGTATGTACAGGGTGGGGGAGACATACAAGATAGGCTCTTATTTAGGGTGAAGGACCGCTTTAAAACGTCTGTTGCAAACTTACTGGTTAAAAGCTTGAAATCTAAAAATGACCTTGGGCAGGCAAAAGTATTGTAATAAATGCCAGTACCACGCTCCTGTTAAGGTACTGGAATTATCAACCCTGCCCATCCTAGACAGAATCTGATCCACAAAAACACCCTTTACAATGTCCTGCACCAGATCCTCAAGCCTTACCATTTACACTGGATTTGTAAAACTAAGGCCCTTATTTATGAAGGGATAGCGTCAGGTAGTGACTGTTTAGCGACAGGTAGCGTGAGGTATCGGCTAGAGGACGCCGGATCCAGCACGCAATTACACATTTATTAAGCCGATCCAGTTTAGCGACTGGGAGAACGCCATGTAGCGTTAGATTCATCATTATCCCAGCCTCAGCGAACAGCGCCTGCATTCAGCCTTGCAGAGCGCCACGTATTACCTCTCGCTAATTGTCGCTCTCCCATACATTTCTATGGCAGAGCCTCAAATCCCATTTTTCTGCTTTTTTTTTAAATCTTTTTTTAAAAAACATTTAGACAAGTGTTTACTACATTAGGCCAGATTTCTGAGAATGTTTTAGTGTTTTTTTTTATTTTTTACTTAAAACCAATTTTAAGTGTCTGACCTGAAACTATAAAAGTCACACTCCTTCAACAATATCATTCCTGTGTATTGTGTTCGCCTAATGTTATTTCTTACGCTTCATTGTAGGCTTCATTTAAAACTTAATTGTAATCACACAACGACTGGCGCTATTTCCTCTAATTTAGAGCGACTGCGTTGGGTCGCTGAGATTTTTTGATGAATAATGAGTTATTGTTCACAGAGTTTCGGGCGCAATGAGCAGTCGCTGTAGTTCGCTGCATGCTGCACTCCACAGTTGTTAAATATTGATTTGGCGTGTGTGTATCTAGTGGCGGACATTGGTATGCATACGCTTTTTAACCTTTGCGTATCATAGCGATATCATAGGCGTGTGTTAGCGTATTTTTAATGCGAGGATTGTCAGAATTTTTGCTTTCACTTTCGTTTTTGCTACTTACCTTCTCCCACCTACGAGGATCCATCATGAGGCCCAGACGCCCTGCCAGACATCTCCCCAGCTATTCCTCTGATTCTGACCCCCCCACCTTCCCCCCCCCTGTCCCCCCTGGCCCTTCAACATCCCCTGCTCCCCCCCCCAAAAGCGAGAAGAACTCAAGGAAGAGGGTGGATCCTCGGGTAAATGGCCAAGTAGTCAAAGTGAGTATTCACTTTATTTTTACTATGGAATAATGTTTTTATATGTGTTCCCACAAATATGTACATGATGTGATTTTTTTTTTTGTTTTGTTTTTAAATTTTTTGGTGATGTTTGGTTTTGAAGTTAACAATATGTGTCAAGTGATTGTTGAGACTAAACACACAAATGAAATGTTATAGGTACATATTATTTGCATTTAGGGTAAATTTGTTTAAATTACTAATATTTTTTTTATTTATATGTTTTTGTAGGATTTTTGCATGCAAGAATACGACTATGCCCGGAGTGCAAAAAAAGCAATTCTGTGAGTACTCACCTGTAGAATTGTTTTTGTTCTTGCATGGCACGGCCCGCTTCGGTATTCATAACAGTTGGGTTATTTCGCCACAAGGTGGCGCAGTGTACTGCAGAAGAGCTGTGGCATCTCCCGGCCCCCTATAAAAACGGGATTAACCATAGAGTTCCCAGCGTAGACAAGCAGTGAGACAAGAAGCCGGGAGAGAATAAAGGAAAAAATGTAAAAAAGGTAAAAAACCCCAATTAACTTGGAACAATCACCATAAAGAGGCAACCAAGAATAACGATAACAAGGGTGGGTCGAAGCAGGCCGTGCCATGCAAGAACAAAAACAATTCTACAGGTGAGTACTCACAGAATTGCTTTTTTCTTAATTGCATGGCACGGCCTGCTTCGGTATTTATAACAGTTGGGACATCCAAAAGCATTGTCCAAAAGTAGGGTGGGATCCCCAATGAGTAACAGCCGGCAGTTCAAGTCACTACCGCCTGAAGCACCTTACGGCCAAAAGCAGCATCCACTGAGGCCTTAACATCAACCGTGTAAAACTTGGAAAAAGTATGAACAGAAGACCAAGTAGCGGCCTTGCAAACTTGTTCAACAGAAGCTTGGTGCTGAAAAGCCCAAGACGCACCAATAGCACGAGTGGAATGAGCAGTAATTCTAAAGGGATGTTCCTTCCCCTTAGCAGAATAGGCTTGAACCACCACCTGACGGATCCACTTGCTGATAGTGGATTTAGCCGGAGGCAAACCCTTCCTAGGTCCAGAAGTGAGAACAAAAAGAGCATCAGATTTCCCTGAAGGCTCGGTAGCGACCAAATAAAACTTCAGAGACATCCAGAAAATGCAGTGTCCGCTCCTTGGAATTAGCAGGATTAGGACACAATGAAGGCAAGACAATGTCCTGATTGAGATGAAAGGCAGACACCACCTTAGGCAAGAAATCCGGCTTAAGCCGAAACACCACCTTATCCTGATGCCTCTCAAAATGAGGAGGTTTGATGGAAAGCGCCGCAAGCTCAGAAACTCGCCTTACAGAAGTGATAGCCACCAAAAAGGCTACCTTAAGAGTCAGAATGGGCAAGGCAGCTCCACGGATAGGCTCAAAAGGAGGACACTGCAAAGCAGACAACACCAGATTCAAGTCCCAGACTGGTAGCATAGGCTTACGTGGTGGACGCACATGGGTAACACCCTGGAAAAAAGTTATAACCAACCGGTGGTTGGCAAAAGATCTTTGGAAAAAAATTGCCAGAGCTGAAACATGGCCTTAGAGGGTACTTAGTTGAAGGCCAGAATCCAAACCATGTCGCAAAAATTCCAGAATCCTGGGAATGGAAAACAATTCTGTGAAATACTCACCTGTAGAATTGGTATTATACGTATACAGTACGTCCTGCTCCAGATATAATACTTACACTTGGGTTATCCTCCGCCAGATGGCGCTGTGCACTGCAGACATGCAAAAACAGGCTCCTCCCGGCCCGTCATATACCCGGGGACCTCCCACAAATCCCCAGCATTGAAAAGCAGTGAACCAGAAGCCGGGAAACCCACCAAATAAACTACTGGTAATGATAACAATGATAACAATCACCATACAGACGATGCAGAGTAATGCAAAAACCAGGGTGGGGTGGAGCAGGACGTACTGTATACGTATAATACCAATTCTACAGGTGAGTATTTCACAGAATACAGTACGTCCTGCTCCAGATATAATACTTACACTTGGGACATCCAATAGCAGTGTCCATAAAGTAGGGTGGGATCCCCAACAAAAAAGGCACAGCAGACAGTAAAAGCGCTGTCACCTGCAAACCTTGCTACCAAGAGCGACATGAGCAAAGGCTCTAACGTCAACATCATAACAACCTTTGAAAAGGTACGAACAAAAAACAAGTAGCGGTCTAGTAAACTTGTTCAACAAAACCTGGTGCTGAAAGGCCCAAAGATACCAAGGCACCGGTAAAATCAGAAAGAAAGTGAGAAGAAACTCTTCCCCTTAAAGGAATAGGCCTTAGTAACAGCCTGACAAGATCAAACGCTAACAGTAGCCCAGGAAGAAGCCAAACCTTCCCTAGGACCAGAAGGGACATCCATCCAAGTAAAGGCTAGGCCCAAGGCCGCTTAATCCCTGGAAGCAGACGAGATCAGGCACATACAGATGTAGGTGCCCACAAACCCCAAGGGGCATCAGTCCCCCTAAGGGACAAGAGACAATCCAGGAAAAAAATTCCAGCACCTGGTGAGGGAAAGTAGATCCCCTTGCCTCAGCGTTACTAGGAAGAAGCACAGAAGAAAGACAATGTCTTAAATACATGAGCCTAAGACACCACCATAGGCAGAAGGTCCGGCGTAAAGCGGAGCACCACCTTATCCTGGTGCATATCAAGGAACGAGGGCTAGCTAAACAGAGCCGCCCGCTCAGACACACGTCTGACTGAAGTAACAGACCCAGAAGGACAACTTTGAAGGTAAAAGACAGCCAGACAGCATCCTGAATCGGTCCAAAAGGAACACCCCGCAAGGCAACCAGAATAAAAATCCAAATCCCAACAGGGACCATAGAATTACGTGGGGAACGCAATGAGCAACCCCCGAAAGAAAGCTTAGCCAAGGAAAAGAAGCAAAAGACTTCTACAGGAAGGCAGACAGGGCAGAACCTGACCCTTCAGAGTACTGAGTTGGAGAGCCAACTCCAAGCCATGCTGTAATAACTCTAGAGCCCTGGGAACAGAGAACGCCCAACAGGGAAGAGACCTAGACTAACACCAATCCATATGGGTACGCCATACTTCATAAGATGGAAGAAGAAGAAGAAGAGGCCTGCTCTTAGACTTCCAATAGTCACGAACACGGAGGAGAGAAGCCTGTCTCCATAAAGACGGAAGAATCAGCAGTCAGGCCGGCTAGGCCAGAGAATGTAGATTGGAGTGACGTAAAGGAGGTCCTGAGCGAACAGGGCAGCACCCCTAGCAGAATGTACAGATCTACTACCCTCGGTATCACGTCTGCGAATCCACACTCCACTAGGCCACCCAGGGGCCACCAGTATCAATGGTCCCCCTACCAGAGCAATTCTAGCAGGGGGAACGGAGATAAGACATACAGACCAGAATGTCCTGTCATAACATTACTAAGGCATCATGACCACGGCCAGAGGATCCAGGGGCAGGGAAACGAGTGGCAAGAGCTCGAAATAGTGACGGGGCACCAAACAGATCCACACTGGTTGAACCATGATAGTGACACAAGGATTAGCACATCCTGTTGCAGAGGGACCTCCACCGGAGCGAATACCACTGATATGCAGGAAACATTATCCTCCACCCAGATCAGGAACATATACCTTCCTGGGGAACCATCCTGCTCCAGGTGCCACACAGATGATTAAGGTAGGCCACAGTCGTCAGACAGACCGAGCGCCGCCAAACAGGCAGGCCGTGAAGAGGAGAAGTCAAGCGAGATAGTGTCAGCCTGAAAACTCACTGTTTCCATATTGATAGGTGCATGGACCTCCTAAAGGCCCCACCTCCCCCTTACCCGCATGGGGTTACAGAAGAAAAACCTCCCCATCAACCTGATAGGTTGGCATCCATGGTGACCGTCTCTAGGAAGGGCAAGAAGGGAACTGCCCCCAGCCAGGTTCCTAGAGTACATCCACTCCAAGAGGGACTCCTAACCAAGGGGGAAAGACACACATGACCCTGCTCCAGGGATGCTGGGTCCCTGTCCAGTATTAACAATAGAAGTTGCAGAAGGGCCCCAGGTAGAAGAGTATAAGGGACTTTTGCTAAGCAAGTCACCAAACGGGCCCACCAGCTGCATTCCTGCCTGGTAAAAGGATGGGAACAGCAAGGAGGGGCTGAGCCCACGCAACCAGATTGTCCACCTTATTGCTGAGGAAGGAAGATTCTCGCCTGAACCAAATCTAGGTTCATCCCTAGGAATGGAGATACCAATCAAGGGGACAAGTAGGACTTGAGGTGAATGAACACCCATCCACATGACTCCCAATGGACACCACCAGCCGGGTAGCTAATTCGACCTAACGTAGATATTGGGAAGCAAAAAAGGACGACCGGTAGATCTCAGGCAGACGCCCCTTGGTCTCATCAGAGACATAGCCTCCATCAGTACCTTGGTGAGCACTCTGGAGGCAGAAGAGAGGCCAGATAACAAGGCCACAGATTAGCAGTGTTGAACTTCCAACACAAACCTGAAGAGCCTCGGTGTCTAGAAGACACAGGGATGTGAGCATAAGCATCCTTGATCTCCCCAGACGGCAAGGGCACACTAGGCGTAAGGCGCTGATGGCCCATCTCAGAATTTTCATGCAGAAACTGGCTGTAATAGTAGAATTGCCGAAAACCTGTGAATTCAGAAGGGCAGACTGACTCATCCCTTTGGGGAAAAGTGAAGAGGTTGGTGTAGCGGCACCTGCCTCTGCCTGTTAAGGGCAAACTGCAAGTGACCTCCAGACCCCGCAGGCAGTGCATGGCCTGCACCAGCACCCGAACAGAGGCAGGGACCAGGAGTACCCTGATAATCTTGGGGGAGACCGCACAGCAAACTTTATCCTGTATCCGGAGGAAACTACCTCCTGTATCCACCAGAATGAGGCAAAATGCCTCCTGATAGGAGCAAGGTGCTGCAGTCATCCCCTCACCCAGGCGGGCGAGGGTGCCCCATCATGCTTGAGGGGATTTGGTGGAAGATTTAGGTTTAGCCCCGCCGGAGGGCCCAGAGCATTGTCTGCAGCTCGTGGGGCAGGAGTCTGCACTAAGACTCCGGAAGGAAACCTTTGGTTCTTGTTTAACGCTATGGTATGGAGGGGGAGGGGTGTCCCTGTCCCGAGGGGGCCGAGACGGCCGCCTGCGTTGGGGTGATTTGCCCTTTTTTCCAAACAGGTCCAGATGGGCCCCAAACAGGCGTTGCCCTCTAAAGGGGAACCCGGTCAGAGTCCTTTTAGCAGCATCGTCAGCACCCCACTGTCGCAGCCAGACCAAGCGACGTATAGCCACCACAAGGGCAGAAGTCCTCGCACACATTCTAATGGTGTCATCCATCGCTAAAAGGATAAATCTTACAAATACATCACAACTGGAGAGTGCATTAAACACCTCCCAGGGAAGATCATCAGGGTGATGCTCAAGTATCTTTCTGATGAGGGTTCTGGCGGCCACTGCAGTGATGGCCGCGGCACAGACCGGGCGCAGCGCCGTTCCAGCACAAGAAAAGGCGTGGGAAGCCAGCTTATCCATGCGCCGGTCCTCGACATCCCGAAGGGTACTATAAGCAGGAGCTGCAATAAAGGGGGGGTTAGGAACCCCAATGATCGGTGCGTCTACCACAGGGGGCGATGACCAACAATCAACCATCTCAGGGGGAAAAAGGTATTTCCAATCCCAGTCCCCTGGGGCCCCTGGAAGTTTACTGGGGCGTTCCCATTCCTCGAGTACAAGAGCATGGAAGTGAGCCTGCTCTAGAAATTCCAAGCGCGGTGTCGCTGTATGGAAACGCTCCCCTCTCGGCTTGGGAGCCGCGTTAGGGAGAGAGATAGACAGGGCCTTAAAGATCCTAATCAACAATCCAATGGTGTCAAACTGGTTCCAGTCTTTATGGTCAGAATCGTCATGACTCCTCGGCTCCTCATCAGATGAGCCTGAGTCAGAGAACAGCCCTCCTTCATCAGAAGGGGTGCAGGCACGCAGAGTAGTGAACTCCTCCGATCCCATAGCAAAGGCAGAAACAAGGGGCTTCGAGGACCGCTTCTTACCAGGGCCCAAGCGCTTTGTCAACCCCGTAATAATCTGGTCAGCTGTAGGCAGTCTGGAAGACGCCGCCGGCTGCAACTCCCCACTGGTATGCGACTCAGCAGAAGCGAGATTTAAGCCTGGGGAAATAGGAGTATTGAAGCGAGGAGCAGCCACTGGCAATCCTGATTGCAGGACCAG
Organism: Gastrophryne carolinensis; assembly: GCA_027917425.1. Taxonomy (NCBI): domain Eukaryota; kingdom Metazoa; phylum Chordata; class Amphibia; order Anura; family Microhylidae; genus Gastrophryne; species Gastrophryne carolinensis. Next base: position 336,113,544 of record CM051235.1, on the reverse strand, counting down.
TACTCGCTCGGCACACGGTGCACAGACCTGTGCCCTGTCAGCATCAGCGTGGGGATAGCCACACGGATAGCCCCGGTCACATAATTCTGAGATGCCTCCATATGGTGATTATCAATGCAATATATGTCAGTAGGGATTTATGCAATAGGCAACCCTGGATGTCCCAAAGACCCGCTAGGAATGTGGGAGAATTTTTTGTAAGCCCGCTACAGTTTATGTTAGGCCGGGAGAAGCCACCGGAGTCTTTGGCGTCTGAAAGACAGAAGGGGAAAAAGAGGGGTCAGAGCCATGCACAGCAGAAAAAAATACTAATGATGAAATCACCCGCGAGGGCACTTACAGACCAGGGGAGGAGAAGGACCGTCAACACACGCGCGCGCGCGAAGATCAACAAGATGGCGCCAACCGACCCTCGAAGGGCGGGCCTAATCTGGGTGTGACGCGGAGCGCGCCACGCCAGGTCCCCGCCTCCCCCAAAGAGCGAGAAGCTCAGAAGCAGCCGTCAAGGCTTAACAGGCCAAGCATAGGATATGCTAGTAAAGCATCTGCTAACGGATACTCGTAGTCTGACGACGACGCCACCCAGCACAGTAAATTTCAATAAAAAAATGAGAAGGCAGAGAAGGCGGCGGCCAGAATAGAAAGAGCAAGCAGCGCGGCTCTGACACCCAGTTGCCAGTCAAGGGCGAAACTACGGCCATAAGCATGACAATACAGTACACTGAGACCGCCAAACACCCCCCCCCCTCCCATTCATTTCCCCCGAATACGGGGGAAAACGAGGGAGGATGGCGACCCTTTACACAGGGCCCACCGCTACACGGGGCATGGGGCAATAATGCGGGAGGGACATCTAATAGAGGCTCACCATCAGCCTAAACTGCCTACCCTTTGGTGGGGGACTGCGGTGGAGCATGGCTCCGTTAAGCACACATGGTGCTGCCTACCTTCACCCGACCAGCGCAGCCCAGGCTGGGAGGCACATCACAAGGAGGACGGGTGGGAATAGTCCAACAGGGCCGCAGGCTGTAATAGCCCCGCTCACCTGCGAGAGAGTGATACATCATGTCTTCGCAGTCAGCACTGCAGAGAAATCTGGGGATTTGTGGGAGGTCCCCGGGTATATGAAGGGCCGGGAGGAGCCTGTTTTTGCATGTCTGCAGTGCACAGCGCCATCTGGCGGAGGATAACCCAAGTGTAAGTATTATATCTGGAGCAGGACGCACTGTATACTTAGAATAAACCCGACAGGGAAGAGACTTGGACTCACACCAGGCAATGAAAGCATGCCAGACCCTGTAATAGATAAAGGACAAGGACTTCTTCCTAGCCCGAATCATGGTATCCACAACAGAAGCAAGCAACCCGTTCTCTGTCAAGATGTAGGTTTCAGAAGCCAAGCCGTTAAAGCCAGCGTTTGTAAATTGGGATGGCGTAGCTGTCCCTGAGTGAGAAGATCTGGATCCCTGGGCAAGACGTACTGGTCTACTGCCAACTGCACGACATCTGCGAACCACACCCTTCTTGGCCAACAGGGGGCCACCAGGATGGCTGACACCCCCTCCTGGGCAATCTTGCGCATGACCCTGCCCAGTAGAGGGAACGGAGGGAACACATAGGGAAGCCGAAACTCCATCCAAGGCATTGCTAGTGCATACGTGGTGAAGGCCAGAGGATCCTGTGACAGGGAGACAAACTTGGGAAGTTTGTGATTGTGATGGGACGCAAACAGGTCCACATCCGGCTGACCCCAGCGGTGACAGAGGGAGAGAAACACCTGGTAGTTGGGGGACCATTCCCCCAGACGAGACATCCCCCTGCTCAGGGAATCCGCCATCTGTTTCTCCAACCCTGGAATGTATACCGCTGAGATGCAGGAGACATTCTGTTCCGCCCAAGAGTATCAGAGACACTTCTTTGAAGGCTCGCTCCGAGTCCCTCCCTGATGGTTGATGTAGGCAACCGCCGTCTAGTTGTCTGAGCGGATCTGAACAGCCCGACCCCGAAGGTGTGTGGTCAGGTGGGACAGAACCAACCTGATCGCCCTCAGTTCCAGGACATTGATGGGAGCATGGGCCTCCTGGGGGCCCCAACGACCCTGGAACTGTAGGGACTTCCAAAAGCCCCCCCAGCCCATCAGACTGGCATCCGTGGTGACAGTCTCCCAGCATGGGGGCAGGAAGGTCCTGCCCACCAGAAGATTCCTTGATTCCAGCCTCCACGAAAGGGACTGCCTGGCTAGAGGAGACAGAGCTAATTCCTGATCCAGCGACACAGGGTCCCGATCCCAAACTGACAAGAGGTGCAACTGAAGAGGTCTCTTGTGAAACTGAGCAAAGGGGACCGCCTCGAAGCAGGACACCATCAGGCCCACCAACTGCATCCCCAGACGGATGGAGGGATGAGGACACAAGAGCAGAGCCCGTGCCTGCTTCTGAAGGCCCTCCACCTTCTGCTGAAGAAGGAACACCTTGACTTGAGAGGTATCCAGTGTCATGCCCAGAAAGGACCTCACCAAGGACGGGGACAATGAAGACTTGGGAAAATTGATCACCCAGCCGAAGGACTGCAGAGTGGAGATCACCACCTGGGTGTCCTGTTCCGCCTGATGAAAGGACTGAGCCACAATGAGGATGTCGTCCAGGTAGGGAAGGATGCGAATGCCCCGGGTTCGCAGCAGAGCCATCACTCCCGCCAGCCCCTTGGTGAACACCCGAGGTGCCGAGGTGATACCGAATGGTAAGGCCACAAACTGGTAATGCTGATCCTCCAGCACGAACCTCAGAAATCTCTGATGACCTGGGAAGATAGGCACATGAAGGTAAGCATCCTTGATGTCCACGGTGGTCATGAAGTCGCCCGGGCGAAGGGTACCAACAGCAGAGCGTAGCGTCTCCATGTGAAAATGTTTGAATCTGACAAACTTGTTGAGGCCCTTCAAGTCCAGAATGGGCCTCAGAGAGCTGTCCTTTTTGGGGACCGTGAAGAGATTGGAATAGTACCCCTGACCCTTTTCTTGATGGGGCACCGGACAAATGACCCCTGACTCCAGCAGGCATTGAACCGCCGAAAGTAACCCTTGAGCTGACAGGGGGTTTAAAGACATCCGGGATCTGATGAATCTTGGGGGAGGCCAGGCTGCAAACTCTATCTTGTAACCTGAGGACACCATCTCCTGAATCCACCGGTCTGAAACGTGGAGCCTCCAGACGTGAGCAAAGAGCCGAAGCCGTCCCCCCACCCGGATGGGGGGCCTTGAGAGGAGGTTTGGGCTTGGAACCCCAGGAGAGACCGGGACGTCCACGGGATCTGCCACGGCCCCAAGAATCTCTGCGGCTACCTGAGAAGAGGGAGCCACAACCTCCTCTGGAAGAACAAAGGGAGGGGAGGGAGACGGAGGTCCCCCAAAAAGGCTGGGGCTGCCTCCTACGCTGAGGCAGCCTGCCGTCCTTGGCCAAAACATCAAGACGCTCACCAAAGAGCCGCAGCCCCGCAAAGGGGAGCCCAGTGAGAGCCTTCTTAGCAGCAGCATCAGCTGCCCACTGATGTAACCAAACAGAGCGGCGCATAGCCACCAAAAGTGCAGAGGCCCTACCGCCCAGCCTCACAGCATCATCCATGGTAGTAAGGATAAATACAACAAAATCAGAGCAAAGCAAGAGGGCCCTATAATCCTCCCTCCTCCTCAGAGCCATAGCGCTATGGCAGAGACGCTTGAGCAGTTTCTTAAGGACAATAGCAGTAATGGCAGCAGCACAGGCCGGGCGCAGTTCAGCCCCCACACAAGTAAAAGCATGGCAGGCCAGCTGATCCATGCGCCGGTCCTCGCTGTCCTTCAGAGTGGTAGTGTCAGGGGAAGGCATGACCGAAGTATTAGACAGGCATATCACGGGAGCGTCCACCTCAGGGGGACAGGACCAACGCTATACTAGATCAGCAGGAAAGGGATAACTCTTATCCAATCTCTTGGGCACAGCGGGCAGCCTGTTAGGGCGTTCCCACTCCCTAAGCACCATAGAAGTGAAATGGCCCTGCTCAGGGAACTCCAGACGCTGTTTACCAGGACGAAAAAGCTCAGCCTGCTTTCTTTTAGCCACCTCAGGGGGAGCAATGTGCAAGATTTCAAAAATTTGTGACAGCAGATTGTCAGTGTCCTCAGGGTACCATGATTCTTCCACTTACGCAGACCCAGGGTCACTAATGCAACCCTCCTGCTGGTCCCCAGAGGAGTCAGAGTCCTGGAAGAGTTCCCCTGTCTCTAGGAAATAATGTCCACCTGTGGCATCAAATTCCTCATACTCCTCAGTGGAGCGGGAGGGTGTGGAAGTCAGGTGCCGCTTCTTGCCAGAAGCCTTCCTAGGAATAGGCCCGGCAAGCTGCTTCTCAATGTTGCCCACACGAAGTGCCAGATCAGACTGTGATCCCCTGCTAGCAACCCCCTCACTGGGAGCTAATTGCAGCAGTGGGGGGGGGGGGGGGTAGGTGATGCCGAAGGGGGCAGCAGCAGAGCTGGGAAGCCATGCAGGCAAACCAAGCTGGAGCGCAAGGACACTTTGAGCGCACGGCATGCACACCCTGACACTGTCACTCACAGGGGATACCCCACACATGGCACACAGCCGGGATTGCCCCAAAGGACCCCCAAGCACACTATCCCCAGAAGCCTCCATATGGTGATTAACACAGGCGCAATAGACCAGCGCTGGGTAAAGGCTAATACAAAAGCCACCCGGGATGCCCTCCCACGGGATGCCCCCAGATCAGCAAAGGGTGGGGGGGGATGAGGGGGAGGAAGGAGTAGAGCTGGGAGAAACCACAACCCACTGGTATCCTGCCTGAAAGACATAAGTAAAAACGACACATGAGCATCCCGCAGCACATGCCCCACAAGACCAATAAAAAAAAACCCCAAGGGGGACTCACGTACCAAGGATACCGCAGGGTCACCAAGGCACAGACCGCAGGATGAAGCAACACACCGGAGGAAACAGCGCTGCAGCCCAGAAGGGAGAAATCCAGACACGCAGCTAATCCAAAATGGCGCCGGCAGAGGTACCTCGAGGGGCGGGCCGCAGGGGGATGACGCGTATTGCCCCGCCCACTCGAAGAGTGCGAAAACGGCGCCCCCGTGACCCCACCAAAAAACACACTGTAAACGGGCAAAATACCACAACTAATACCACTCGCCGCTACCACCCACCCCCCCGAACAAAGTCAGAGATGGGGGGGAGAGAGAGAGAGACGAGAAGGCAGCCGTGAGTATCCCGGCCAGAAGGGGGGGGGGTGGGACCCCTGAAGGAAAAGAACACTCACCCCCTCAGAAGCCAGGACAGGAACTCCGCATCCCTAGTAGGCTCACCATAAAGCCTATGGCCGGCTACCCTTTGTGGAACAGGGTCTGCGGCTTGGAGCAGCGCTCCAGGAGCACTTGACCCTAGTGCTCTTCTACCCTCACCCAATCTGTCAGCCAAGGCTGGGAGGCAGTGAGGGTCCAAACGGGTGGAAATAGACTTGCAGGGCCACAGGCTTGGTTGCCTCGCTCACCTGCGCATAGAGAGAGCCATCTTCTATCTTCGCAGTGTCACTGCAGAGGAAACACTGGGAACTCTATGGTTAATCCCGTTTTTATAGGGGGCCGGGAGATGCCACAGCTCTTCTGCAGTACACTGCGCCACCTTGTGGCGGTATAACCCAGCTGTTATGAATACCGAAGCAGGCCGTGCCATGCAATAAAGAAAAGCCACATAGTGCTGGAGGTGCAAGCCACAGTGTCCCGGCGCTTTAACCTGGAGCTCACCATACGTTCAATTATACAGAAGTGGTCGGATTTCAAGCGCTGGGACAATGAGTGCGTTTACAGGCTCTATGATGCCTACGCCTCAGGTAAGTGTAAGATCACTACATGCTTGTAATTAAGATAATGATAGAAAGATTTATGCTGCTGGGGAAGAAGACACAGCCGCAGGGTGGGGGGTATGGTGTTTGCCGCAATGCAGCGTTAAAAGTTGGCCATGTTGGCCTATTTTTTAAACAAAAATAAAAAAAAATATTTTTATAATGTAATTTGTGGTCTGAACTTCATTTCACACAAAAAACACACAATTGCCCCACAAAATTGGCTAAATAACCTTATATCGCCTATGTGAGCATAGACAATATAAAATTATTCTAAAAACAAACCATCACAACACATTAAAAAGCCCAGACACAATTAGCTTTGGGTGAGTAATTGTACAGTGGATTCATAGCGACTGCAGCACAACATATTCAACATTACAGGCCAGGTTATTATAGCGACTGAGAAGGCCAGAAATTGCGACTGACGGCTGATCGGGGCGGCCACTAGCAGTCGCTCATAGCGCCGCTATACAGACGCTCGTCTGTCGCTACCTGCTGCTAATGATGAATCAGCCTGCCCGTGAAAATTGGTTCAAATTCCTATGCTATCATCCCTTAGTTATATCCAGAATTAGAAATCTGTCAGCTGTAATAGCTCATCACTGCTCTCACCACAGCAGAAAAGGCTCTTAGATACATTTTAGACAAATTAATGACACTGTTGGAATGCTCTCCAGCTGCAAAATAACATGAAGAATCAATGTAACATATTCCCTCCAGCAGCTGTTTATTCAGTATGTGTAGAATAGTCGTCAATTTGGTCTGAATGTCACATGATCATGTTTAAGGACAAGGGGCATAGCTGGGGGGAGGAAAGGAGCACACGTGCCCTGGGTGCAGCGGGTCAGGGGGGTCTAAGCACAGGTGGCACAAAAAGCAGTGCTGGGATGCCCTACCATTCGCCTACACTCCCCTTCCCGCACTCTCACTCTGCGTTCCCCCGAAACACGTGCATTAGTATGCATGGCATAAAGCACAACATGAACAAGGATCTGCACATACGCAGTGGGAATGCTGGAAAGGTGAGTTGTGTGGGTGATCTGGAGGGTTTCACACAGCAGGGCATCCCAAATTGGGATATATGAGGTAAAAAGACACATCAACAGTTTATTTTTAGCAGGGATATATGACAGTTATGAACATACACATACTTATAACAGTGGTGGTCCGATTTTTACCAAGTGCTGGACCTGATTTGGCTATTTAGAGAGGAACATTGCAGGCAGGGGCTTTAATAAAAACTCCCCAAACCTAGCTTGCTCAGCTCCCCTGACCCTCTGGTTTAACAATTTACTATTATAAACGTACCTGTCCGGTCGCATGTCCAGCATCCCTCAGTCCGGTACTGTCTCCGTCGGACAGCGCCATTTTGCTGTCCCATCATGCTCTGCGCCCCCCCCCCCCCCCCCCGATCTTGCACAAGCACAGTGTCACTGCATTGGCTGCAATGACACTCAGCCCAAATCCCATAAGATTTGAAGAGTGCCACAGGACATTTGAAGAGGGACAGCGAAGGCTTGCAGCCTTCACTTTGGGACAGCTAAGGGGGGGTGCAAAGGGGTCAGGAATGCTGCCGGATGTCAGTGTTTTAGATAACGCTGACCTCCAAAAGGTGGTGAGGGAGGGACTGAAGGTCTGCTTTAAGAGCTCCCAGGTCACCTGTTGGCAACAAGAAACCCTTAGTGAGCACCGCCACAGAAAAGAGCTGATGTTCTTCTTTAAAGCAATAAGAAGGCTGCCCTACTGACCCCCTGGCCCCTGATCCCCAACCAGGAGCAGCACTTCTGTATATTAGCTGCTAGACAGGCTGTAACCGATTGCTTAGACTGAGTGTGACTGCTGTACAGGGATTGGCTGAATAAGGAGAAGTTAGTCTCCTTTGGTTATCAGGGGATCAGGAACTGGGCTGTTTTTAGTTTTGCGCCAGGAGTACAATGACTTGCACTTTAAAATGGATGGTTACCAATTGGGATAACACCCGCCACTGCAGATCAACAATGTTTTATGGTGTTTTGGGGACAAGAGTCAAATGTAACTGTTGGATCACTCTGTTCAGTGCCCCATTTGATCCCTGTGGGATCCTGGAAGTAGGTGACAATGCGGTTCAGCCTGTGAGGGGTCATTAAAGTTTTACACTGCGGAACATACCTAATTGGGATGCCCCCAGGACACATTTAACTGGACCAAAAAACCCTGGGATTTTGTCTATGCTAGTTTTTCCTGGGGTGCAGGGCAAGGCTGATTTGGAATGTCCACTGTGTGAAAGCCCCAGGAATGCCAAGTATTGTTACCATTTCCAGTTAGCATTATATACAGTGCATAATAATGGCATAGAATGCTGAATGGAAGGGGAGTGGCAAGGATTCCCAGGCATTTCACACATATAGGTATCCCAAATTGGGATGTCCGGCTTAGAGGGAGACCACGGGCCCTGCAGTCTTATAGACCAGTGGTTGCTCCTTTTCTTGCCTATTTATCTGTTGGTTTAGGATCCCCTAGTTCATATTATTATTTGGGTCTGGGAGTGGAATCTGCTGAACTCTGCTCCACCTATAAGGCCTGAGGGAATTTGCTTGCACTGTGTTTAGTAATATTTATGTCTAAGGGCACAGGAAGGCATAGGGGTAGTAGTGGGGGGGGAGTTGGGGTGCTATGATGCAGGGACTTTAACCTACCCTCTCTTGCTGACCCTAAGCCCCATAGACCACAACAGAATGATGCTCAACTGATTTGGCTATTTAGAGAAAAATATACAAGAAAAAAACTTTTCTTGCATTGCCAGTTTGAACAAAGTGACTCATAGGCGAGCGGGAGCATAAATGTGAGGGTAAGGGTCTGCTTTGAAGAAAACCTCCTGCTGGGTCCTGGCCCACAGGGATCCCATATAAACCTTACACACCACCTCATGCCACCCAAGACATTGCAGAGATTCTTACCTTTTCTTCAAGTCACTCCATCTAATAGGAAAACCCCTCTTGATGTTCACTGGAGGGGTAGGTAAAATTAATTTAGGAAAGAATTCATGAAAATTGCTAAAAAATACTAACCTTACCTGCTTGTGGTGCCCTAGTGCAGCTGCAGCTAGTCAGAGGCCATGGCAGGTCCTAGATTGTCTTCTGTCATGCAACTGTTCCTGGCTGCCACAGGCACAAGGTGATGATTCCCCTATTCTCTAAAAACAGGCACTGGCATGAAAGGGGGCGCAGATTCAAATCTTGGTCCCAGATATCAGAAAGCCTAGCTACGCCTCTGAGCAGGACTGTCAGGTATGTTTAGTAAGATAGTTGTTCCCATGTTATTCTAGGAGTGCAGCTATTCCACAACATCTGCATGGGGATAAAGTGGACCAACACCCAGGATTTTGACTATCCTGGGTTTTGGTCCACTTCAGGGGGGCACCCCGATTAAGGGTGCCCCGCTATGTGAAACCCCCCAGAAAGCCCCCAAAACTCACCTCACCACGCTCCCACGTGGCCGCGCTGACCAATCAGCGCCAACGGACAAGCGGGTGACAGCTGCGGACAACACAGCGCGTCCGCCAGTGCCGGCCATTCCCAAAGCGCACGCCTAGAGGGGAGGTGAGTTTTTCGGGGGTTTTGGGGGGGGTCCCTCACCGCGGGACATCCCGATCTCGGATGTCCCGCGGTGAGGGAGGTGATCGTTCCGGGAATCTTATAGATTCCCGGGCCGATCACCACTGGGCGACGGTCCACTTTAAGCTCTCTCAAACATTTTAGGCCACTCATTATCACAGGGGAGCAATTTACTAAAGTGGCTGAAGGTCTGCTTTAAGCCTGTTGGCAACAAGATACCCTTAGTGAGCACCGCAACAGAATAGTCGACCCTCCCTCATTACACCATTTATTATTGGTGTAAGGGATACCAAGAATTCACATTCCAGGGCGCCTTAGTCACCCTATAAGGTCTTGACTCTTGACCAATAAGTTCTATAAATAGAATCAAATTCTGAATGGTTAAAAATGGCAAGATTTGATTGTTGGGGGATAATTCAGACTCTCCCGGCGTTTTCCATGGGAAATTTTAGCTTATACCTGATCCGTATATTTGCACTTCTAAAGTCTTCCTTAGAGACAGAAGGAATATCATTCTCTCCTGGGTCAGAGGCAACTTCAGCTTCCGAATTAGAACTGTCCTCCATAAGAAAAATTTCCTATTTATGCCTAGTAAGGGGAATCTCAGAATCCCCAGGACTGGCAGGGGTCAATCTCTTTGACACATTCTAGGCACAGAATTTTTAACAGGAGCTAAGATGCCGGGATCTGGTCCTGAAAAAATTACCTGATTGTACGGATAAGAAAACTTCAAATTTGCAGGATTAGGCAGAAAAGGATTGGCTGGCAGAGATTATGGGCCTTATTTATGATGTGCACCATTTAGCATCTTTCTGGTGGCCATAGCGCCAGTTTCGGAGCGCCGGCATTTTTGTCTTATCTGGCGTTGTGCTGTGGACTACATTGGCACTAGTAGTCACTGCACACATTAACTAATTAGCTTTGATTGTTGCACTAGGTATTGGCAGGTCCTATGTCAGTGCCTGTTGGACCCGCTGGCTGATTATCCCAGCACCAGTGAGCACCACTTTGTACTGCTGTTTTTCTGACATTCCACAGCATATTTATGAATTTTTCCCTCCTTGAAAATTTTGGCACTGTATTTTTCCAGCGCTGTACGACAGGTCATCATTACAGTTACAAGAATTCACTGCTGGGGACAACGGGGAAAAACTTAGCAGTGCATTTAAGCTGCATTTTAGTTGTTGTTCTCTTAAATTACACATTGTTAAGCAAAAGAAGCCATGAAAATCAATTTTAATAACCCCCCCAAAAATATAATTATAATTATATATAAAGTTTTAATTATTAAAGGAGCAGTATCGCTATTTTTTCTTGGTGACTTATATTTAAATGGTACTTTGAATGTAGGTAAGTGTTGGAGTAAGAATTACAAATGTAGAAAAAAATGATGTCTGTGTTGAGCAGCTGGAGACTAATAGCTCATGTTTATGTCTTGTCAGTGTCGGGAGCCGACACTCTGGCCTGTTCCATGCTGAGGAGAGGGGTGAAACAATGTATCAGTTCCATGCTGAGGAGAGGGGGAGAACAATGTATCAAAGTCTCAGCTGTTCGGTGCTGGCAGCCGTCCAGCATAAAGATAACAACATTGCAACATTGCCTGGCCAGAACTTATATATCTAAAACAGAGAGAAAAGCTCTAGAAGTCATTTAGCTGATTTTGACAGTTTTCCCTTCATGTTGGCTCTGCTGCAGAATCTTTCAGTTTACCATTTTCTCTTTCATATTCTTATTTTTCATTTTTCCATATGATCTTTCTTTCAGCTTTGTGTGTTGCAAAGCCCAACCCAGGATTTTCACTATCTGGAGTTTTGTTTTGTGCCCCTAGGGGCATCCCGACTTGGGATGCCCTGATATGTGAAATCCCCAAGTTCACCTGTGAAAACGTACTTTTCCCTGTCCCACAGCGCATGCGCGGCCTCTCATCCAATCAGCGCTGTTTGCACGCAGATGGGGAGCCTGAGCAGTAACCTTCCTGGCCGCCCGGCCTGTCTAAATGACTATCTGCGTGAGTGCGCCAGAAAAATGGGGGGATCTGTGGTTATCCAGGGGTTGTTTCACACAGTGGGCATCCTGATTTAGAATGCCTAAGGGGCAAGGTCAATGGCCGGGTCTTATAGACTTCAGGGTCGGCAACTCAGGGTTTTGTTCCACTTTAATACCTTTAGATTTTCCTGCACAGTTATTCAAAGAAGAATTTCAGTCGTTTTTAGTCAGTTTAGTTTATTTTGTATAGATTTTACACATTTGAGTCACCTGGTCTCATAACAAAAGCAGCACCTCACACACACACAGCCGTTACCACTGATTACAGTGTCAGCCTCTGAGGTAAAGTGTTGCTAGGAGACCAGTGGGCTAAATGAAGCAGCTCACTAAATACAACCCAGCAGACCCCCCTATTCAGCAAATGGACTGAGCCATTGTCATTATACAATTTAAAAGAGAGGCATATATTTTTTTCTTTTTCTATCGCCAGATTATTTATACACATGTTAGAAGCTATTGTGTGGCTATTTAATTATTTATCTTTTTTAATGCAAATTTCGCGATACTGCTCCTTTAACAAGTCCCAGTGCAAGTTCTGTACAAATACATGTGTGTAATAGTAATTCTAAGCATAAACACTTCAATCCAGTTCTGCACATTGTGCTCTATGGGATCTTGAACCACCGTGTTAGAACTGAACCAGATTACCTGGCACTGAAACCTTTTGATCCGTAGTGTTAAATAAGACGCTAGCTTTTCTTTCTAAAAATCGCACGCTGAGTGCCGCTGAGGCCAAAAAAGTGGCGCCGTGTTGCCTCTTAAATAAGGCTCTAAGTCAGCTATATCTGCACTTGTACAACCATAGCTCTGATGGACCAAAGGTTATGAAAACGTTAATTAAAAAATATTTTTTGAGGGAAAAGAAGGGGCTGATAAGCCCAGAAAGTGTACAACACTAAATGTACCCTGGCTAGCATGCTAGCATCTCCTAAAAGGCTCTACAAAACAAGTAGAAAAAGATGCTTAAAATCATAATGACCCCAAGAGCAGCACAACTGATTAAAAAGACAATTCTGTGAGTACTCACGTGTAGAATTGTTTTTGTTCTTGCATGGCATGGCCTGCTTCAGTATTCATAACAGTTGGGTTATTCCACCACAAGGTGGCGCAGTGTAGTACACTGCGCCACCTTGTGGCGGAATAACCCAACTGTTATGAATACTGAAGCAGGCCGTGTCATGCAGTAAGAAAAGTAGTACCACATAAACTGAAGAGGGCAAGAAGAAAGATGAAAAAACATAATAGGATTGATTCAGTGCCCTACTTCTTTTAGGAGAGAAAACTGACTTTCATTGTCTACCATGGGGCTGATTCAGCACCAGGTGAACATTTGCAAAATCACCCTTTAAGTAGAACAAAACCCACCAGTGTCGGCCCTGGAATCTAAATTCTAGGGCAGACCGCTGGCCATCCCCCAGAGGCATGTGCGCTCCCGTCCCAGCCACTAAGATAGGCTGGGACCAGAGCGTGCACACCACGCTGTGCAGTGGCCACTTGCTATTCTAGTCAATGAGAGCACTTTGCCGAATGATATAGTTACGCATGCGCCGTTGGAACAAGAAAGATCTGAGTAAAAAGAGGCATTCTGGGAAGTCAAATTCCCCAGTTTTGTCCTGCTTTCAGGTAGAAAAGGAACGTGAATAGAGGTTTTCTCTCCTACAAAAAGTAGTGACTTTTCTCACCTGATGCTGAATCGATATGACAAAAATACACATGAGAATAATAGCCCTTCTGTGTAAAAAGTAACAAAACATAAAACACCTACTAGAGTAAAATGGACCTCCTCTTGAAGAATAAATATAATTTCCACAGAATAAAAATATCCTGGTATAACACCATCACTCCAGTGCTAACTAGCTGGAAAAAAATTACACAAATGGAAAAAATAGAGCAGAGAAATTCTGCCTGCATAATTTTTCTCAGGACACACAGTTTGTACATACCAGTATTTTAACCATGAACACAATCCAGTTGTGCATGCGCAGGTCAGGTGCACAGCTTACCAGAGTGCACCCCGTTGCATCCCCTGCTATGTGTGCCTTGTAAGTGTGCGCAGAAACATAATTCTCTTTAAAGTGGACCAACACCCTGCTGGATCTGCCCGGGAATCTATAAGATTCCCAGGCCGATCCGATCCCTCCCCGAGGGATGCCCCACTGTGTGAAACCCACCAGGACGCCTGCTAACCTTACCTTACTCCCGGTCCAACGGCGCATGCGCAGGTGAGTTGTAACTTGCGATCTGGGGGGTTTCACATAGGGGGGAAATGGACCGGGGAAGTGGGCCAAAACCCAGGATAGTCAAAATGCTGGGTGTTGGTACACTTTAAATGTGATAAACTAGTAGTTACAAGTAGTAGCTAATTAGTATGTGAAATAATAGCTAATACAGTGGGACATGTGTTAATATGAGTAACTCTAGTACCTGTCATAGATTTTAGCAATGCGGAGCTCCCCTCTCCCTTTTCTTAGGCTTATTCTTGTTGTTGAAGCATGTGCAAGTATATGACCTCCTATGGGCTTTTTTGGATCAGCCTGAAAGCTATGAAAAAAAAAATGCCTGTGTTAAATACATGTTTAAAATGATAAGCTCAGACTCTACATGTATTTGTTCAAGCTATTGGTCAATATTCAGGGTCATGCTAAAGTGTGCTTTTTGGGTGTGAAGCGAAATTTACAGTGAGCTTTTCTACTTGAACACACAAGAAAATTCTATAAAACATTTCCTGTTTTAATATTTCCCAAAAACTCACATACCACTGTGATGGGGCATCATGTTTCATGTGAGGATAATTTTGTGAGCATTTCAGAACAATCTTCCCTCTCACCTGCACAAGGTGTGGATCGTGGTAGGTGAAAAAACAATTTCAGGACAATAAGTCAGGGACAGCAATCTGAAACCTGAATAGGAAGGAAAATACCACATGCAGAAGGGCAAGGCTGAATGGTAGCACAAAAAAAACCCTGTTGTGCGCTGTTACATCTCACCACTGCAGCTTAGCGGGCATGCAAATTCGAAAAGGATTTTACAGAACAGGAAGTAAAGAGTATAGACTGGGTCATACATCCACACCATCCCCTAAGAGATAATAAAAAAAGGAGCAAGGGGGGGCGTGGCTTGATATGGCGGCGTGAGGGCACGTTTTGAGGGAGCTCGGCACGCCATTGCCTTTCCAAGCACCTGGAAGGCACAAATAGATCCCTCATTTCCATGACCCGAAAGGGGAAAAGCAAAGGAACACCGTGGGGGGGGGGGGGGGGTTGGGCAGGAGCGCCTGATCCCCTCATTCTTCGCCGCAGGAAGGGAGAGAGAGCCACTAGCCACCGCTCGCAAGATGGCGGCGAGCACTGACGGCGGGAGAACGTTGGGGAAGGAAGGCGCCGGCCAGGGGTGCGACTCACCTCCTCCACGGCAGCTACAGCAGTGGCACCGGGCGGCGGGGGAAGCCGTAGAAGAGCCCCGTTCGCCGAGCACGGACGGCGGGAAGACGGCAGGGAAGGCAGGCGCCAATCAGAGGAGCGTCTCACCTAATCCACGGCAGCAGAGGCAGCGCCACCGGGCGGCGGGGGAAGCCGCAGAGGAGCCCGTTCGTTGAGCGCAGACGGCGGGAAGACAGCGGGGCAGGCAGGCGCCGATCAGAGGAGCGTCTCACCTACTCCATGGCAGCAGAGGCAGCATCACCTGGCGGCGGTGGAAGCCAAAGAGGAGTCCCGCTCGGCTCCCGCAGGTGAGAGGGAGAAGGTGCCTTGGCGGGGAGATCAGCCCCTCCTCGTTACAGCGGAGGTGCACCAGGCTGCGGGGGGAGGCGGAGGAATACCCGGTGGGCCCCGGACGGGACCTGATCCTCACTCCCCCTGCATTGTGCCCCCAAACACCCACACAAGGAGGGGCTCTTACCCCACAGACCTGGGACATATGAAGAGGACCCCTAAAGGAACGGAGAAAGGAGGAGGGAGCACGAATCAGCACCATGTGAGTCTCTGTGAGAGCAAGCCGAGGCCCAGCCAAGGGGGATGCCATACTGGGAGTTTAGGGACGATAATGAGGGGCGCGCCTAGCCCTGACCCCCCACCTCGGGCCTCAACGAGGGTGGACCCCACCCTGCAGCAGAGGGACCTGGCTGGATCCCCGATTGAGACTTTGCAGCAATCCCCCTCCCCCAGCAGCATTATATGCACCCCGCTGCCGCCGGAGAGCCCTGATCTCTCCTGGAAGAGTCAGGGAGAATCACCCCCCGGCAGCCTATCGATGGATGTGCAGGCCCGAGAGGAGGAACGCGGGTGGCAGGAGAGGGAGCAGAGAAGTGCGCTTGCTCGGTCAGGGTGGAGCCCTACGGAGGAGGAAGGGGATGCAGAGCCGCCTCGGGAGCTGATGAGCCCTACATGGAGTGGTGGAAAGCCCCCACCCCAGCAGGATGCACCCCCAGCTGTACCAATTGATCTACTTTCCCGCACTATAGTTGATGCTGTAAGAATCAATATCAATGAGGCCCTACGAAGCCTATCAACGCGGGGCGATTTTGATGGATACGTCACTAGGATGGAGGGCACCACCAAGAGAAAGCTGGCGGCCTCACGCAGAGAGTGGATGGTGTAGAGGCCTCTCACAGATCCCTAGAAACGCGCATGACAGCGCTTGAGCAACAACAGGAGGGAAACAAGCGTCTTCTATCGGATTTGTTCTTAGCTCAAGATGATGTGGAGAATCGCAGCCGTAGAAATAACCTTCGCCTCCGCAGGGTCCCAGAATCAGGGGAGCCCAAAGACCTCTCTTCAGCGGTTTCCTCCATCTTTAACGAGCTCCTCGGCCTGCCATAAGCAAACCACATAGAGTTGGACAGGGTGCACAGGGCACTCGGTCTCCGACCCTCTGATGCAGATAGGCATTGTATGCAGAGTCCACTTCTTCAAAATTAAAGAAGAGGTGCTGCGGAAGGCATGGGAGAGGAGCCCAATCCAGTTCCCGGGGCCCAGGTCATCATCCTTCAAGATCTCTTGCGGAGGACACTGCATATGCGGAGGCTCTTAAGGCCACTGTTGGAGGCTATCCAGAGGCAGGGCGCCTCATATCGATGGGGCCATCCCTTTCAGCTGTTGAAGAAATGGGGAGCTCTTTGTCCTCAGAACTCCTAGCCAGCTCCCGGACCTGTTCCACTTTCTGGAGGCTGCCTCGGTGGATGTCCCGGACTGGACGACGCCCGACCTGTCAATCTATGGCAGACAGCTGCGCGGGGGCATCGGCCGCTCCTGCCCATCCCCCGCTGCTGCCCACCCCGAGCTTTTATTACCCCTTCGCACCTCCGTTTGCTGGTGTGGGGGGGGGGCAGGGCGTGCCGACATGGCAAACCGTGCAGCTCAAGATGCTTATGGTAGTCTGATGTTCTCTCGGGTGCAGGTCTCCCGAGCCGCAACTACGCGACCAGGAGGCTGGCAGACCGGTTCCCCATAAGGAATTTCCTTTGTGTAGCAGTTGCTTGTTGAGACTTGCATTGGGGGCTCCCCGGGGCCCGGGTCCGCGCGTCCTGCCATCTGCCTCGCCTCCCTTACCCTTTGGGGACGCCTCGCGCCCCACTTGATGGACGATGACTATCTTATAACCGCTGGTGGCGGGGCATGTGTGGCTACACGGCATACCGCGGTCTCTGGTATTGAATTGAAAATGTTTCACGTTATCGTTAAAGAGGGGTGGCCCCATTGCCACAACCCATTGCCACAACCTGGGGCTGACACTGATTTCACAACCCGAGTACTGATTGAGCTACGCCATTATACATCCATACTGCCCTCCCCGTACTATTATCAGCGCCTCCTGGTGCATGTCTAAGCGGGAGTAGACATTGTGCTTCTCCCTCATTACCGACCCAGGTTCCGATCCTCCATCCCCAGTGAAGATTTGGTGCACCCCTCTGGGGAAGTCGTTTGGCCCTCCCCAGACGGGAGAGTGTGGTACTAGGCTTTTACGCCGGTTAGGCGGCCTGGCTAGAGGAGGAGGATTAGTGAAAAGTTAAAACAGCACAAGTTACGAAGGTCTCCCTAGAGGTGACCTTTGGTAGACTACGCCAGTAGTCGCATAGTTAGACTTAGTTAAATTGTCTTTGTTATTCCCCCCTTTCCCCCTTCCCAAACCCTACGTTAATCCGCCCCCACCCCCCCTTAGTCCACAACCCCTCCCCGTCTCCCATTTCTGGCCCTTACCTATATCCCGTCTCCTCTCCTGGTCGCATCGGGGGGTGATGGAGAGGCGGTGCAGAAATATTTGCCGGTGGCCTTACTGGGAGTATTGAGACATGTGCCAGATGAAACTGATATCCGTAAATGTGAGGGGCCACAACTCCCCAGAGAAGAGGACGATTATCTGGCAGTAGTTGAAGAGACACAAGACAAAGATTGCCTTTGTCCAAGAGACACATTTCAAAAGACCTGCAGCCCCCCGACTGAATAGCAGGCTGTTCCCGCACGTGTTCATCAGCTGCGCGCCTGATGCCAAAAGAAAAGGGGTAGTGATCATGGTAGCTAGGGGGGTCCCGTTCACCCTACGGGAGTCATGGGGAGATGAGGCTCGGAGGATGGTGATGGTGAAATGCCTCATTGGCCAAAAAAAACTATACCCTGGTGTCTATATACGCCCCCAATCAGGGACAGGTTCGGTTCCTTAAGCAATTTCTAGATAGGATCGAAGAATTCTCAGAGGGGGAGATGGGGGCGATTTTAATCTGACAATGGAACCACTTATAGACACTTTGGTGGGTAGATCAGCAGTGTCCCACCTAGCACTGAGATCACTGAAGAAAAAGCTACATAGCATGCGGCTGGTGGGCGAGTGGAGGATTCAGAATCCGACAGAATCGACTATCTTTGGATCTCACACAGCCTACTGGGGCTGACCTCAGACAGTGGAATACTTCCGACCTCCTTCTTGGATCATGCCCCTATTTATCTAGAAGTGACTCTATCCGACAGACCAGACAAGAAAGAATGATCCAATTAGATCAGCTCACGGAGCGGGTCAGGGTCCTGGAGTCATCCCATAAACAATCAGAGGCGGCGAGAGTCCTTGGAGAGCTAACTCAGGCCCGAGAGGCTCTCAATGCCCTACTCAGACAAAAAGCTAAATTCGTAATTAAAAGATGCAAGCGTAGATATTACGAGCACGGGAATAACGGTGGCACGGTGCTTGCGAGAGCACTCAGGCAGCAGCACACCCAAAATTACATCTCAGAAATTCTAGACGGTTCCCAGCAAAAGCAGCACACCTCTGAGAAAATTGCGGAGATGTTCCAGGCATATTATGCCGGTTTGTACCATTTGAATGGGGGGCAGGCTGTGGGGGCGCTCCTGGGGAGGGCCAGGGAATACATAGAGGGCCCGGGCATGCCGTCAATCCCGAAGGAAATAGCGGAGTCACTGGAAGACCCAATTAGCATAGAGGAGTTGGCCGAGGCTATCAAGCTCTCGCTGTCAGGAAAAGCACCGGGACCAGACGGGTATACTGTCAAATATAAATCTTTCATCTCATTACTGGGCCCCCGCCTGGTGAGAGCCTGGAACATGATAACAGGTCCGGAGTCCCCCGGTTCATTCTCGGGGAGGGAAATGGAAGCCCACATATCAGTCCTTCCCAAGTCAGGTAAAGACCCATTGTCCTGCAAAAGCTACCGTCCTATCTCCCTGCTCAATGCGGACCTGAAGTTATATGCTAAAATCTTGGCCCCCAGGTTGGCGCCAGTGGTGGCACAGGTGGTGCACCTGGATCAAACCGGGTTCGTGTTGGGCAGGGAGGCCAGAGACAATGTGGTGCGGGCCATCAATGTGATACATAGAGCTAAAACCACCGTGACCCCTGCTATGCTTCTTTCTACAGACGCTGAGAAGGCTTTCGATAGGGTGAGCTGGCCGTTCCTCCGGGAAATCCTTAGGCATATAGGCCTAGGAGACAAGATGAGATCACTCATAGAGGCGATATACACCACACCTTCGGCTAAGATCAGAATACGGACACCTCTCAGACCCGGTACTCAGCCGCAATGGGACCTGACAGGGGTGCCCTTTGTCCCACCTGCTCTTCATTACAGCCATTCCTCTGCAGAGTCAGAGGGAGCGTTGACATTCGGGGGGTCGACTCGGTTGATGGCACACATAAGGTAGCTCCTTATGCAGACGACCTCCTCTTCTTTATCATGAATCCCTCAGTGACAGTCCCAGTCCTGATGAAGGAGTTTGAGACCTACGGGAGGCTCTCTTATCTTAAAATTAATTTTGAGGCCCTGAATGTCTCGCTCCCTGGGGGCGAGGGGCTCAATCTCTTATCTTGGCACACAACTGCCGAGCCAGTTGGCAAACATCCCAGCCCTGAATTTGTGGCCGATAGCACAGAGAATCAAGGCAGACCTAGCAAAGTGGGACAGCCCTTCATTCTCTTGGATGGGCAGAGTTAATATCATCAAAATGTCAGTGCTCCCTAAGCTGTTCCAGGCTCTGCCAGTCCACATCCCGAGGCAGTTCTTCTGAGAAATGAATGGTGCACTGATGAGATTTGTGTGGAATAAGAAGCGGGCGAGGTTGAAATCACAATTACTAAGCAGCCCCAAAAAATTAGGTGGAATAGCACTTCCGGACATGAGGTTGTATTGGGCAGCTACTCACCTACAAAGAGTGTGCGAATGGCAGAATTGTCAGACAACCAAAATGTGGGTCCAGCTGGAACTAGCAGCAGCCCCTGTCCGACTAGTGGCATCCTTATTGTCAGAACACCGGGTGTGAACCCTGATTGCGGAGACTGCAACACTGCTCACCTCTCGACCGGGAAGCCTGGAATCTAAGGACCAACCTGGTATTCACTAGAGCCTCTGATGGTGAGGATAGACTGGGCTGCAGGAAGGCCCCAGGTCAGGCAACCTAGGAGTGGGTTTTGCAGAATTCCGGGTAGGAGACAGACCAGAGCTGATCTGGGAGTGTGAGGCAGGCTGAAGTCGTGGGCTGGCAGATCTGGATCAAAGTCGAGAAACAAGCAGAGGTCGTGGGCAGGCAGATCAGGATCGTGGTCACAAAACAAAGCCGAAGTCGTCAGGAAAGCAGGATCGTAGTCAGAAGCAAGCCGGGTCGGTACACAGGAAGGAATCACAGGAACTCAGGAGCATGCAGGAAAAGACCAACTGGCAATTGAGGACAGGCCTAGTCTGTTTTTATAGGCCCCTGCACATGCTCAGTAGTGAGGACTCACAGGCGGCCTCTGCTGGTCAACAGGAGGAACAGTCCTGGTTCTCCGGCATAGACGAACAGGCGCCCTCTGCTGGACTACAGAGGGAACAGTCCTGGTTCTCCGGCATAGACGAACAGGCGCCCTCTGCTGGACTACAGAGGGAACAGTCCTGGTTCTCTGACACTTATGGAATAAGGCATCCCCCACACCAGAAACTAGGGCCCACCCGACTATTGGGGCGACCTTGGGTGTATTCAGGGAGTGTAGGGAGTGACGGGGACTCTCCCCTTGGCCCTCCCCGGTGGTGCCAATTGTGGAGAACCCACTGTTATCGGCTGGCCCCTTTAAGACAGATCTGAGGGAATGGGGAGGCTTACATCGGCTGAGAAGCGGAGATCTGATAAACGGGAGGGGCTGGGTTCCACTCTCAGAACTGAGAGGTAGATGGGAGAATGATAATCTAGATCTGTGGACCCTGCTGCGCTTCCAGTCATTCTTGTCCCAATTAGGTTTTAAAAGGGAAAAATGCAGGGGACCAACGGAGTTCGAGAGGATATGCCTAGAGAACCAACCGTACCCACATTTGATTTACAAACTGTACTCTCTTTTGATAAACGAGCAAGCGACCCCCCCTGCTTTCTGGAGCGAATGGGAGGAGGACTTAGGTAGACCCCTGAGTAAGAAGGAAAGAGAAAATATTGCTACACTGGCACATAAGTCCTCGGTGGCGACAAGGGTGCAAGAAACAAATTATAAGATTTTAACACGCTGGTACTATACGCCAGACAAACTTAACAAGATGTACGCCTCTGTAGACCCACAGTGCTGGAGGTGCGGGGCGTAGCGAGGCTCGATGTTCCATATATTCTGGACATGCCCCAGAATCAAAGAATATTGGGGGGAGGTCTTACCCAATATCATACAGATCACTGGAGCACAGATTCTGGAGGACCCGGCCCGAGTCTTGCTCCACTTAACGAAACGCACAGTAGGGAAATATAGGAGAACCCTGCGAGTCCATCTACTAAACGCAGCTAAACAAGTGATCCCTAAGCATTGGAAACGGAGAGGGGTGCCTACCGTGAGGGACTGGGTTGGAGAGATGCTAAATATTTGCGAAATGGAAGATCTAACAATGTCACTCCATGACAGAGACAAACAGTTTAGG
The DNA here is from genome assembly GCA_027917425.1 of Gastrophryne carolinensis. Lineage (NCBI taxonomy): Eukaryota > Metazoa > Chordata > Amphibia > Anura > Microhylidae > Gastrophryne > Gastrophryne carolinensis. The sequence continues at coordinate 336,091,641 of CM051235.1, read as the reverse complement.
ATGACTTGGATGCCCTGGCTAATGTTCCAGGAATCAGAGGGATTCAGGGCCCTGTTTAACCAATAGACCCCCGGGTCGCGTCCTTGCAGCGTGTCCTGAACTGAGTGAGAGAGTTCTGGGGCTTCAAAGGGAGGACCACACCCTTTAGTGTGACATACCCTCCATTGAGAGGATCAGTTACGGGGTTCCCTGTTGGCCGTTCCCCTCCTCCCCCTCTTGACCCCCCCCCGATGTCACTTGCATGTTCCGTCCCCCCCTGCACTCCCCCCCCCCCCCCCCGAGTCGCACGGGGACTGGAGAAAGGGGCGCCCGGGTTAACCAGTAAGGAGAGACGGGAGCTTTCCTAGCGCTGTGGAACGCAGAGGTATCGATAATGGCGAGATTGTATCCAGGGCCCTCCTTGGGGGCTATAGAATAAGATACTGATTGCTGTATGAATCGAAGCTATGTGATAACAGGAAAATGTGTATGTAGTAGTCACAAGAACCGGCCTCCTGTTCTACTCTCTTGTGCTTTTTGATCCGTGTGTACTTGTTGTTTTGTATTGTACTTTAAAATGCTTAAATAAAGAATATTAAAAAAAAGGAGCAAGGGACAGAAAAGAATATTGACAAAAGGCATAAGTATTGCAAGGACAAAGCAGTGACATTAAAGTATTCAGCTCTGGCTGGCCAAGAAAACCTCCAAAAGGTGAAAAACTCCAATAGTCATCCCGAGCAATTATTCCACTGCAGGATGTCATTGATGCTATTGAAACATCTAACCACTGCTTTGTGGCACCAACAAAACAAAGGGAATGGTTCCTGCTTAGCGGACTATATGGAAATTGGGAGGGTCTATTCTCTTCTTGTGGTGACTGCCTCTTGGCTGCGGCCAACAATAGACCCAATGTTATATCAAATTATAGGTTTCATATTTCACATAATCAATGGTTTGACATTAAAAATAATATTAATAGAAAATACATTAATAAGTGCCATTGATAAAGATTTATACATATAGAAAAAAAAAACATACGTCATTGTCGCTCCAGGATCAGAAGTCATTTGATTTGTGATAAACACAGCTACATTATATTCTAAAGAGAGAATATATCAATGAGATCTATATGTCCTAAACATGAGAAAATATACTGTATATATATATATATATATATATATATATATATATATATATATATTATACATACACAGTTTATCTATACATATCCCTTGCATCTCCATTGCATGTTCCCTGCACATTTACAGTGCTGACTACTTCACTGAGCTTCAGCAATCTCTATTACAAAATGTCAATGTGCTTCAGAGGTATGAGCGCCCAACATGAGCACACGCACTCATCAGATAAAAATGTGGGTTTCTACCAAAATAGCCCCAAATCACATTATACGCAAACAGGACGTGACATCATGTGGGTGTTCAGGTTGCAGGAACAGAGGAGCATGATTCTGCCATAAGAGCATGACATCAGTGCCAAGTGAAGAAATTCACTCCCTTTTAGGAGAGAAAAAGCCCAATGTAAATTTTACCTGGTGTTGAATCAGCCCTAAGGTAGACAATGAGAGTGAATGGCAGTTTTCTCTCCTGAAAAAAGGACTGAGTTTTTTAACCTGGCTCTGAATCTACCCCAAATTCTTTACAACAGATTCAATGTTTAGCCAGGGGCTTGCTTTAATTTGCAAACAATGCTCATAAACTACTGGGTTTGTCTTATTTTATACAGTCCATAGAAACAAAAGAACTCCTCATTGGATGCTTGGACACATGTCCTAATTCCATTGGACAGTTCAAATACTACTATACACAGCACATATAAGGGTTGATTGGTTTTTTAAATACCTGTGCACATTTTTAAAAAAAATAGCATAGCTAAATATGATGCTGAATTGCACAGAAGGAAAAACATTATGAGAAAAAGTGCTTTCTCTCTCCGTAAAAAAAGTGAGTAAAAAAGCAATTCTGTGAGTACTCACCTGTAGAGTTGTTTTTGTTCTTGCATGGCACGGCCCAATTAACTTGGAACAATCACCATAAAGAGGCAACCAAGAATAACGATAACAAGGGTGAGGCGAAGCGGGCCGTGCCATGCAAGAACAAAAACAATTCTACAGGTGAGTACTCACAGAATTGCTTTTTTCTTTATTGCATGGCACGGCCCGCTTTGGTATTCATAACAGTTGGGACATCCAAAAGCAGTGTCCACAGTAGGGTGGGATTCCCAAAGAGTAACGGCCAGTAGTTCAAGTCACTACCGCCTGAAGCACCTTGTGGCCAAAAACAGCATCAGCTGAGGTCTTAACATCAACCTTGTAAAACTTTGAAAAAGTATGAACAGAAGACCAAGTAGCGGCCTTGCAAACTTGTTCAACAGAAGCTTGGTGCTGAAAAGCCCAAGAGGCACCAATAGCACGAGTGGAATGAGCAGTAATCCTAAAGGGAGGTTCCTTTCCCTAAGCAGAATAGGCTTGAACCACCGCCTGACGAATCCACTTGCTGATGGTGGATTTAGCCGGCTTAAGCCGAAACACCACCGTATCCTGATGTCTCTCAAAATAAGGAGGTTTGATGGAAAGCGCCGCTAGCTCAGAAACTCGCCTTACAGAAGTGATAGCCACCAGAAAGGCTACCTTAAGAGTCAAAATAGACAAGGCAGTCTCACAGATAGGCTCAAAGGGAGGCCCTTGCAGAGCAGACAACACCAGATTCAAATCCCAGACTGGTAGCAAAGGCTTACGGGGTGGATGAACATGAGTAACACCCTGGAAAAAGGTTTTAACCAACCTGTGATGGGCAAAAGCTGAAACATGGCCTTTTAGGGTACTAAGTTGAAGGCCCAGATCCAAACCATGTTGTAAGAATTCCAGAATCCTGGGAATAGAAAACACCTGACAGGGAAGAGACTTGGACTCACACCAGGCAATGTAAGCATGCCAGACCCTGTAATAGAGAAAGGGCGAGGACTTCTTCCTAGCCCGAATCATGGTATCAACAACAGAGGCAGGCAACCCCTTTTCCATCAATATGGAGGTTTCAGCAGCCGAGCCGTTAAAGCCAGAGTTTGTAAATTGGCATGGCGTAGCTGCCCAAGTGAGAAGATCTGGATCCTTGGGCAAGACGTGGCGGTCTACTGCCAACTGCACGACGTCTGCGAACTAAACTCTTCTTGGCCACCAAGGGGCCACCAGGATGGCTGGTACCCGCTCCTGGGCTATCTTGCACATGACCCTGCCCAGGAGAGGAAATGGAGGGAACACATAGAGAAGCTGAAACTCTGTCCAAGGTATTGCCAGGGCATCCGTGGCGAAGGTCAGAGGATCCTGAGACAGAGAGACAAATCTGGGAAGTTTGTGATTGTGACAGGACGCAAACAGGTCCACATCTGGCTGACCCCAGTGGTGACAGAGGAAGAGAAACACCCGGTTGTGGAGAGACCACTCCCCCAGATGAGACGTCCCCCTGCTCAGGGAGTCCGCCACCTGGTTCTCCACCCCTGGAATGTAGACCGCTGAGATGCAGGGAACATGCTGTTCCGCCCAAGACAGAATCAGGGACACTTCCCTGAAGGCTCGCTTGCTCCGAGTTCCTCCCTGATGATTGAGGTAGGCCACCGCTGTCTGGTTGTCTGAGTGGATCTGAACAGCCCGACCCCGAAGATGAGTGGATAGGCGAGAAAGAACCAACCTGATTGCCCTCAGTTCCATGACGTTGATGGAAGCATGGGCCTCTTGTGGGCCCCACCGACCCTGGAACCTCAGGGACTTCCAAAAGCTTCCCCAGCCGGTCAGACTGGCATCCGTGGTGACCGTTTCCCAGCACGGGGGCAGGAAGGACCTGCCCCTCAGAAGGTTCCTTGAGTCCAGCCACCACGAGAGAGACTGTCTGACCAGGGGAGACAGAACAAATTCCTGATCCAGGGACACAGGGTCCCGTTCCCAAACTGACAAGAGGTGCAACTGAAGAGGTCTCATGTGAAACTGAGCAAAGGAGACTGCCTCGAAGCAGGACACCATCAGGCCCACCAACTGCATCCCCTGACGGATGGAGGGATGAGGACAAAACAGCAGAGCCTGAGCCTGCAGCTGAAGACCCTCCACCTTCTGCTGAGGAAGGAACACCTTGACCTGAGAGGTATCCAGAGTCATGCCCAGAAAGGACCTCACCAAGGACGAAGACAGAGAAGACTTGGGATAGTTGATCACCCAGCCGAAAGACTCTAGAGTGGATGTCACCATTTGAGTGTCCCGCTCAGCCTGGGGAAAAGACTCAGCCACAATCAGGATGTCGTCCAGGTAAGGAATGATGTGGATGCCCTGGTTCCTTAGCAGAGCCATCACTCCCGCCAGCACCTTGGTGAACACCCGAGGTGCCGAGGTGATACCGAAGGGTAGAGCCACAAACTGGTAATGCTGATCCTGCAGCTTGAACCTTAGAAATATCTGATGACCTGGGGAGATAGGCACATGAAGATAAGCATCCTTGATGTCCACAGTGGTCATGAAGTCGCCCGGGCGAAGGGTACTGACAGCAGAGCGCAGCGTCTCCATGCTTGAATCTGACAAATTTGTTGAGGCTCTTCAGATCCAGAATGGGCCTCAGAGAGCCATTCTTTTTGGGAACCGTGAAAAGATTGGAGTAGTACCCCTGACCCCTTTCTTGATGAGGCACCAAACAAATGACTCCGGAATCTAACAGGCAATGAACCGCCAGAAGCAACCCTTGAGCGGACAGGGGGTTTAAAGACATCCGGGATCTGATGAATCTTGGTGGGGGGGCAGCCTGCAAACTCCTCTTGTAACCGGAGGACACTACCTCCTGAATCCACCGGTCTGAAACATGAAGCCTCCAGACGTGAGCAAAGAGCCGAAGCCGTCCCCCCACCCGGATGGGTGAGGGCGCCCCTTCATGCCTGAGCTTGGGAGAGGGTTTGGGCTTAGGATTCCAAGAGAGACCGGGATGACCACGGGGTCTGCCACGGCCCAAGAATCTCTGCGACCACTGGAGAGGAGGGAGCCACGGCCCCCTCTGGGAATGCGAAAGGAAGGGAGGGGGGCAGAGGACCTCTGAAAGGGCCGAGACTGCCTCCTACGCTGAGGCAACCTTCCATCCTTGGCTAGAACGTCAAGACGCTCCCCAAATAGCCCGTGAGAGCTTTCTTAGCCGCAGCGTCAGCTGCCCACTGGCGCAACCAGACAAAGCGGCGTATAGCCACCAAGAGCCCAGAGGCCCTACCACACAGCCGCACAGCATCATCCATAGCAGTAAGGATAAAGGCCACAAAATCAGAGCAACGTAAGAGAGTCCTATATTCCTCCCCCACACCACCAGCTGTTGCGCCATCAATGAGACCCTTGAGCAGCTTTTAAGGGCAATAGGAGTAATGGCGGCAGCACATACTGGACGCAAGCCAGCCCCCACACAGGTAAAAGCATGGCAGGCCAATTGATCCATGCGCCGGTCCTCTCCGTCCCTCGGAGTGGTAGTGTCAGGGGAAGGCATGACCGAAGTATTGGACAAGCCTAGCACGGGAGCGTCCACTTCAGGGGGAAATGACCACCTCTTAACAAGATCAGCAGGAAAGGGATACCTTTTATCCAAACCCTTGGGCACAGCAGGCATCTTGTTAGGACGTTCCCATTCTTTAAGCACCAAGGTGGTAAAATGTTCCTGCTCAGGGAACTCTAGACGCTGTTTACCAGGGCGAAAAAGCTCCCCCTGCTTTCTCTTAGCTACCTCAGGGGCAGCAATGTGCAACATTTCAAAAAATGTGACAGCAGATTATCAGTGTCCTCAGGGTACCATGATTCCTCTCCGGACGCAGACCTAGGGTCACAATCGCAACCCTCCTGCTGGTTCCAAGAGGAGTCAGAATCCATCTCCAGGGGGTGACAGCCACCAAGATCATTAATCCCCACATACATCTCTGTAAGGGGAGCGGGCCTGGGATCCAGGTGTCTCTTCTTGCCAGAGGCCTTTTTAGGAACAGTCCCGGCAAGCTGCTTTTCAATGTTAGCCACCCGCATAGCCAAATAAGAATGTGACTTCCTGCCAACATTCCCCTCACTGGGGCCCAATTGCAGGAGCGGGGGAGTAGGTGAGACCGAGTGAGGCGCAGAGCTAGGAAGTGAAGCAGGCAAACCAGCTTGAAGCACAAGGACACGTTCAGCGCACGGCACACAGGGGATACGCCACACATGGAACACAGCCGGGCTTGCCCCGAAGGGCCCCCAAGCACACTATCCCCAGAAGCCTCCATATGGTGATTAACACAGGCGCAATAGGCCAGCAGTGGGTACAGGCTTAAGACAGAAGCCACCCGGGATGCCCTCCCATGGGATGCCCCAGAAGGTAATAAAGGGGGGATGAGGGGGAGAAAAGGAGTGGAGCCGGGAGAAACCACAACCCAATGGTATCCCGCCTGAAAGACATAAGTAAAAACACACATGAGCAACCCGCAGCAAATACACCCCAAATCAATAAAAAAAAAACCAAGGGGGACTCACGGACCAAAGACACCGTGGGTTCACACAGACCGCTGGATAAGGCGACCCACCTGAGGAAGCAGCGCTGCAGCCAGGAAGGGAAAAAATCCAGATGCGCAGCTTGTCCAAAATGGCGCCGGCAGAGGTACCTCGAGGGGCGGGCCGCGGGGGGAACGACGCGATAGGCGTCATCACCCGGCCCCGCTCCCCTGAAGAGTGCGAAAAACGGCGCTCACGTGACCCGGCCAGTGCCATGACAAAGCAAAATCAAATCAGGTTATAGCGCCCACAGCCGCAGAACGCAGTACAAAGCGGCACAGCAGCTAAAAACACCACAAAATACACCAAAAATGTCAAAACACCACAGATATCACCACTCACCGCTACCAACCACCCCCCCTCCCCCCCAACGAAGTCAGAGAGGGGGGGAGAGAGCGACGAGAAGGCTGCGGCGAGCAGCCATGGCCAGGGAGGGGGGGGGGGACCCAAAAAGGAAAATAAGGGGACACAGTCCCCAAACTACTTACCCCCTCAGAAGCCAGGACAGAAACTCCGCATCCCTGTTAGGCTCTCCATAATGCCTATGGCCGGCTACCCTTTGTGTTACTGGGCCTGCGGCTTGGAGCTGCGCTCCAGGAGCACTTGACCCTAGTGCTCTTCTACCTTCACCCGATCTGTCAGCCAAGGCTGGGAGGCAGTGAGGGTCCAGAAACGGATGGAAATAGACATGCAGGGCCGCAGGCTTGGTTGCCCCGCTCACCTGCGCAAGAGAGAGAGCCATCTTCTAACTTCGCAGTTTCACTGCAGAGGAAACACTGGGGACTCTATGGTTAATCCCGTTTTTATATGTAGTCGGGAGATGCCACAGCTTTCTGCAGTACCACTGCGCCACCTTGTGGTGGAATAACCCAACTGTTTTGAATACCAAAGCAGGCCGTGCCATGCAATAAAGAAAAAAATACAGTGCTGAATCAACCCTTTAGAGTATAGCTTGCACATAAAGAACATATGTTTACCAGTAAGCCCACATTGCTTTTATTAGTGATGGTCCCTCCTATGTACGAGTGTAAGTCTCCCAACCTTCAGGAATATGGTAGAGACAAATACAGGCGGCTGATGTGAAACTGATTTTAAAACTACTTATTTTAATTTTCCACTTCAGCAAGAGTGTTACCGGTATCTCCTGTTCAGCACCAGCATGAAAGGCTTGCATAGTGGGACACTGCTCTGCATTGCAATATCGCTATACTGGCGGAAGGCGCACTCTCCCCGCACCAAAATGCTTTATTAAAGCAATATTATGTGAGGTTCTGTGTTTTATATGGATAGAATGTTCTTACATGGTAGATAAATAATTGCATATATAATAATCAACATTTCCAAGGTAATGCGGGAAATAAGGAAGTGCTTTTTTGGCAAAATGTATCTGCTAAATATTTGTGCTGGTGGTGGCCATGCTCTCATCTGTAAAGTACATTGACATTAATTGTGATCACTAGGAATCACATGGTATTGAATGCATTTGAAATAGACTTGTTATTTTAGTCATTATGATTCATTAATTTGGACATTTTAAAAGCTTCCAGTGCCACGTAGACTGTCGAGCATTTATTCATTTGATAACGCAAATGTTCATCATTCAGATGCTTTTTAATATATTAGATAAATTTTTAGTTTATATATATATATATATATATATATATATAAACTTCTTATCAATGTTTACCTTCTGAGATTTTCTGAAGCCTGGAAAGCATCTGAGCTAGTTTTTGCTGCCTCTCAGCCAACTCTCCCCGGCCACTGAAATCCACTCGAAAGAGTGCCATTATAGAATCAATAATCTAGAGAGAGAAAGCTGTTTTTCAGTAACTGTTTTTTTATGGAGACCAACAGGCATTTTTAACAAAAATGATGCCCTCATGCAAAAAATGTGGCAATCTCTTCACTTCAGGAAGAATCCATCACCTAATGAGCCGACTTTGCCATCTTGTTGTCTCACGTCAGAAAAAAAAAATGGTAGTATCTCTTAATGGGACATGTTAATTGACATGTAAGCTTTATTAAGAACTCAGTATGCTGTGTGTTTCTCTAAACTGCTTGCCAATTCTCATCTTCCTACCGGAGTTCCAAATTGAAGGCTTACTTACCCAGAGAGATAACAACCTTGCCAACTATACACATATTTATTACTGGTAAAATGTTCAAATCTTGCCTTTAGATAGTGGTTGTTCCAAGAAAATTCAAATAGGGGAAGCCTAAATGGCTTTCATTAATTTGAAGTCATCTAACATATGTTTTGGCACTTTATTAATAGCTGCTTTTTGCTGCTCAGACCTGTTAATTACAATGTGGTTTACGTGAGTTTTGCTAATGTTTTTAAACAATGTTTTAAACAGTGTTTTTTTTAGCTTCAGTTGCCTGTGTAGTAGTCAAAAAATATGTTTTGAAAGACAGGTCACCAATTCACCTCAGTGAGGTGATCATTTCTTTCCTTCTTCCTCCTGAACTCTTTACAGTAATCCAAACAACATGATCAATTTTTTCTAAAGCAATTCTCACTCTATTAATGTGGTATAACAGTGCAGCACATTTGGAAGCGACCAGCTAGTCAAGGCCAAACTGCACTTGAAATTGGCACCTAACGTTTAAAAAGTCCACTTCTGTTTTTTTGACATTTTTGAAAGTGATAATTTTTTGTATGACAAAATGATGTCCTCAAGGTGCTGAGCTTATAGTATAGTAATTTTATTGTTTTCTAATGTTAGCAAATAGAAGCAGTTTCACTATCTGCACTATCTGTGATTGGGTAATTGGCAAGTGTACACCAAGTCTGTACACCAGGATCTACAAGAAGATGTGAGTCCTGTACATACAGAACATTGCTGATGGGCAAGTCTAAGGTTAAGTGAGCTCCCTCACCTCAGCAGCGGCCATAGCAACAATGTTCTACTGTATAAACAATAATAATAATGTACACCACTCGCTTCTCTCTTCTTGTAGATCTTGGTGAACAGTTGCCACAGATTGTAGGTAGTGAAAACTGCTTCCATAAAACAAACATTTGTTAACATGACAAAAAATGTAAAGAAAATACTAGATCAACTCAGCACCTTGGGGACATCATTTTGGCACAAAGAATATACACTTTCAAAAATGACATCAAGAGTGGACTTTCCTCTTAAATTCTCTAACCATGCATACTCTTTCTCCTGGACCCTTATGCTCCTTGGGAGCAGTATCAAATGAGGCATCTCAAAATCTCCAAATATGTGTAAATACCTAATATAATCCAAGCAATGCCAATATCCGAGCCTTAATTTCATGGTCATAACTGAGCTGTGAAGGGTATGTCATGGTGCAGCTCTAGGAGTTTGAGCATGCTCTGCTGTGGACAAAGACATCTTGGGGGACTACTATGACCCTGCTCACGCATACTGAGAGCACCAAAGAACAGATCACACTTTTGGCGTGGTCCTGGAGAAATAAAAGTGAAAGGAAGGCAAACTCTGGAGCCCTGCTACAGCTGATGCAACAGGTAATAGAGGATAGGCACAAGGAACAGGCATCAGGTTTCTTATTATTGCCATTAAGTGTACAGTTCCTTTAGCAATAGATTTGTAGAAGATTACCCTGGCATAGTACACCTTAATGTTTTCAATTCAGCCCAACATACAGTAGGTAAAAAAAACAATAGGTTACAATTACTGTGTTGTACTTGTGTCCTATTTGTTACCTGATGAGCAAAAATTAGAATTTTGTAATTTTTAGAATATTCTTGTGGCAGTATAGTAACTACCAAATATAGTAAGAATAGTATGTACCTACCAAGAGCTTAAAAATGCCAGCTTCTTCGTGGAATTTAGCAGCTACAAAATCTAGGAGCTCCATTTGATGTTCACCTACAAAAAGGAGTATGAAAAACAAATAAACCAACCAATGTTGTCAGTATGCAATATGCTTTTAAGGGTGGTGCTTGTAGCTGGATAGAGCAGGTGAGCATCAACACAAAGCGAAAGGTTATCAGCCTCTCACAGGAGCAGCAATGAGAGAGAGACTTATATGTTGTTAGTTTGTCCATAATGTAGAATCAGAATCGGTAGAATAGGAGTTGTAGTATAATTTGGAAACTTGATGGCAGTGGTGAGTATTTCTCACATAGACTGTAATGGGAATTCACATGGAGCAAGTGATAACCCAAAACATAAAACAAGTGAGTTAGCGTGGTCTTGGGAGGTTCTGTGGTTAAGGAGATAACCCTGCCCTAAGTTTGTGGTTCTAGAAGTTGCATTACTGCCTTCACCATGAGCAGGTGAGCCAGGCTCCTCGCTTCCTATGCAGCTGAGTGGATTGAGTAGTGTTTTTGTCTACTGTGTTCTAGAAGTTGTCCTTGAGGGGGAACAAGTAATGTAAGCAGAGGAGTTTCATGAATACCAGCAGGAGGAAGAGGACAAGTCGTACAGGCAGCAAACTAGTGGGTTTGTAGAGAGGAAGAGTGTCTGGAAATGGGAAATAAGTCCACCGGTGACCTGCTCAACAGCTGTGGAAGGTGAAGCCTGAAGACTATGTTTGGCTAAACTACTCAGGATGATGTGGAAGTGTCAATTGCTCCGCTAAAGTGTATAAGAACTGAAGTATGCTGAGTAAAAGAACTGTTGTTTTATCATCAAATGTGTCATTCCTGGAGACCAGATTTATCAAGAGTAAGTGCACTTCACCTAACCGGATTCACTCACCCTAGGTCCAAGAACCCCCATCGCTCTTCACACCCTCCACTACTGGCCCGGTGGAGGGACCTTACGTGCTACTATAGCTGCTATTAAATAGATTGTCGGGGTCTAAATGTAAAAATAAATTAATATTTGCATATGTGTCATAAATAAAATTCTTCTTGGTGAGCTGCTGAATAAATGTTGCTGAGATTCAGTCTCTTTTCTGTAGCCCAGCCCCTGGATTTTATTTATATAGGACCACCTTTTTTAGCATGGAAATGCTATACAGAGAAGAATGGGAAAGAGAGACAAGCTATCATCCCTGGTTCACACACATCTGTGTGTTCCACACTGTCTGGGGCATGATCATAGGTCCACTTTTCTTTTACAATATTTTTATTGAGCAAATTTAGTTTACAACATGGTATATAATCAAAGCATGTTCCAGTCAAACAGATAATAATACAGCATACTGGTGTTATTTAATCTAAGCGGTATAAATGTCAGATAATTGCTGTCTTTATCATTATTAAAGTGCTGTTAACTCTAAACAGACTGGCTGCACCACCGTGACCAGAACCTGCCCCGGGGGGGGGGGGGGGGCTTTTGCTCTACCGAAGACCCTCTTGGGAGGAGCTGCGGTAGAGGATGTTATGCAAATTAATTTATAAACTCATTATACATTAAACCACACATAGCAATGGACTACCTGTTTAAACAGAACAAAATAAAGCAAGCAGAAAGAAGGGAGGAGGGAAGGAAGAGAAGTTAATAAAGGGTAAAGAATGAAAAGGGAAGAGAGGAAAAGTGGAGGGAGGGGGGAAAAAAGGAAGGGTGGCGACGTTAGGGCCTCTATAAAGGTGGATGGAAGGAAGAGGGGCGTCCCAGAGCACGCAACATCTCCCCTCCTGCTGGGTCAGTGCTCATTAACCCTATTCCCTAAGGCCATCAAACCTAATAGCCCCTAACACTTTTTCCGTTGGAACTCTCTCAGGTCCACTTTTCAATGCAAAAAAAGGTTTATATAGGCTTATAAATAGATAATATTCAAGCGCAGGCTACAGGAAAAAGGCTGAATCTCAACAACAGCTTTATTCTGCAGTACACCTGATGCAAGACAGGAAAGCAAACAATGGTTTGTTTATACACTTAGCCTGGACAATAAGTTGGATAATGTACTGATGGCGCCATCAATACGAGGCACCTTAGTGCATCTTATTGAATCCTCCCACATACCGCCTATGAGGTGCTGTGTCAAAGTAGGTGAAATGACTATTCTTATTCTCGGTTTGACAGTCATCAGTAAAAAGAAAAACAAATCCAGTCTGCCATTACTGGAGGTAATGGCCAAGCTTATAGCCTTGTGGACTACAAACAACAAAGGTTCCAGAATAGTAAAATACCTTGAGGACAATGGGAGCGGAAGTGACTGCTACATTCAACACGTGGTGGCAGGTTAGTTTAAAAGGAGGAGGATGGGGGATACACAACTTACTCACCCTGGCGAAGTGGCAGAAGGCCACGCAACGCGTCGGTGGCTAGCTGTGGCGTTGGGTCCCTGAGCTCCTGGATGTGGTGATGTTTATATTATCAGATTAACTGTTACTGTATTCCTTTGGCTGATATACAGGCATTTTCATATCTGCACATTATCAGTCTCTATATGTGTATATTGTGGCCTTTCCACAGCACTTATCTTTTTCACTGTGCACCATTAGCACTTAGTTATTTTTGCACTTTTTCTTCACTTGGATTTTTTCAACTACTTTTTATCTCTATGTATGTTCACTTTTAATCTTTATGCATGCTCACTTTTTCACTCTAGTACGTTTGTATATTCAGCCAATGTGAAGTACACAATTAATTTTCATTTGATAGGATATACTACTATGCATTGATTATTTCTAAGTATATATTTATTGTCCAATAGCTCATATCAGGATAAACCCACCCCCTCAACTTTTGTGTTTATGTTTTTTAACTTAGTCTTGTAATGTTTTGTGTTGTACCAAGGATGATTTAATAAATTTCTATTTTTATATTTTATATAATTTTGGTGTGCAGTATAGTTGTTTAGGGAGCATTTGGGTCGTTCTAGGACCCAGCATTTCTTGATGTCTCATGGGTTGTTGTCCCTATCTTACTAGCACCCTCTGATGATTTCAAATATATTTTAGCTGTGCAGACCCTTCCTAACCAAATTTCCCCTTTGGTTTTTTTATTATTCAGGATTATAAGACATTTCATTTGAGATCAAACATGGTATACATATATTGGCCAAAGACTGACAATCCACATAGTATCATACTCTGTATGATATGTATTTGGTGTTTGGGTTCATTGAACTAAGAAATGAATGGGGATCATGAACTTCTTGGTTACAATATGATAACATGAATGTTGTAGGCAGTGCAATGCAGACACACCCAGGAGGCTAGGAATGATGGCCACACCCCCTAGTGTTAGTAGATTAGGAGGCTGTTGCAGGGGTATTCAGTCGATGGGCAGGCCCCCCTACCTGAAGCATAATGGCTTAGTATCTCTCTCTCCATTATAATGTTTTTGTACTCTAACTAATTTATAACTTATCAGGTGATAACTGCCTGTAACATTTAAAGTTATCTGGGGGAACTTTGGGAACATATTGGGTTAGTGAAGGTTGTTTACTGTTTTCATTTATACATCTTACTGTGTGTGGTGGATAATTTCTCACACAATAGATTGTATGTGCAAAGTATTTGAGGGAAGATATTTCATCATAGGGCATTTCACTGGATGTGTGGGGACAGCCTCAGCAACCATTGGTTTGTATCAGATTGACGGCCACTGGGTTGATATGATTATTAGAATTTGCGATATTTATAATATTAATCTCTAATACAAATATTGGAGATTAATGTGCAGCAAATGCAAATCCCCTGACAGCAGAGTATCACCATGATTGCTGCCAGCACCTTGGTGAAGACTCTGAGTTGCTGTGGCGATCCTGAACGGGAGTGCCACAAATCAATAATGGTGTTGACCCAGCACAAGGAGAAGATATTGTTGATGCCCCAGGGGATCAAGTCATGTCGATCACCACCAGGTAATCCCCTGTTAAAGAGCCGACACCACCAACCCCAGAGATTCCCTCTTAAAAATGGTCATGTCAATAAAGTTGAGGTGACTGAGGCCCAGAATTGGCTGTACAGACCCATCGTTCTTGAGGATCACAATAGTCTGGAATAGAAGCAGAAGCCTCCTTCCCCATGTGGAAACTGGAGCAATAACTCCGGCAAGCAATAGGTAGTCGACAGCTGACCTCAGCGTGGGCGCCCTCTCTGATGAGTGGGGCAGTCCTAACACCCCCAATCAAATTGGATCTTGTATCCAAAAAGGACACAACCTCCCTGACCCAGACGCCCGTGACCTCGGCTTGCCAGATGTAAGCAAACTGGCATAGATGGCCCCACAGCGTCCCAGGGCTCTCTTGAAGCCACTCCCTAAATAAGCGACTACCCCAAAGGTAGAGCAGCCAGGGTCTTCTTGGATGTAGGATCCGCAGACCACTTTTTGAGCCACAGCGCACAGATCAAAAGCCGAATCGTGTATATATGATACTGCTTCACTGCCGGGAGGGCGGGGCACGGATCTCAACCTAGGAGACCATCATAAGGTGTTTAGGCCTATAGGCCACCTTCTTGTCTCGGATCCTCTTTGCACCTCGTCCCGCCAGCATCAGAAACAAGGCGGCTAGGTCCTGACAATTCCTGGAGAAACGTACAGTCCCCCCAGGTCAATCCCTGGGACTGGGCACCAGGAAAGGGATCAACCCCGAGGAGGAATTCCCCCCCAAAGGATGCCAGAGGGCAACCTAAGGGGGGGGGGGTAAAGCAACCTCAGATTGACTCCATTGTAAGCACAGCGACACGTTGCTTTAGTGCCCTAGTGTCTAATCACAGGGCTGATGGATAATCGCTGCTATATCCCCACTAAGGGGAATAGCCAGCCACAATGGACAGGCGACCAGTGGAGATCGCGGACAGCCTGCAGGGGAGGAGAATCACCAGTCACTAGGCAGGCCAGCAGTAAGTGAGGCCAGCCCCGGATAAAGCCTTTCTCCCAGCTGCAAACTCCAGCACCCTCCACTTAACACACTAGAGACAAGTGAACAAACACACACTGCACAATAAAACTGTCCCAGCCCCAAGGAAGCAGTTTGCTGGGGGAGAGCGGGGCACGGGGGGAGGTGAGGCACGCTCATGGTCTGCAGCCCCCCCCACGTGTATGAAAAATAAAAGCTGCCACCCTTAAGCCTAGTGCCCCTAAAAGATAAAGTGGACTACGAGCTCCTTAGTCCAGCGACCCTGTCTAACTGTCGGTGGACAGACAATCCTTTGGGGCCCTACTAAGTGAAGCTAACCTGCTCTACTGAGTGAACACATTTTTTGAACATAGAATATAGTTAACTACAATGGAGATCCAGGGGGATTTATTCGAACTGGTATAGATTGAGAAATACTGGAGAAAAATAAGAATCAAACATTCCCTTTTAAATTAAACCAATTAACTAACTACTGGGGCAGCTTTAGTGTGTTCCAGTTCATACTGCACCATTCTTGATAAATGTGCACCACACTGTTTAGAATAGCTCTCTCGCTGGCAAGAAATGACAAAGAATTATATTTCTACAGCAGTGATTATTGGAGAACTCTAGAATTCATGTGTTTAGTTACAGTTGGAAAGTTGCAGAAGTTCTCTTACTTGTGTAAGCTCGGGCATATAAAACATTATCTAGCACTGCATCCTGATCTGCTCCAAAACGGTCAGCTATATCCCGAAGACGATCTGGACGGCTAAAGTCAGTATCTTTAAGGAAGCAATATTTGCCATTGTCTTTTTGTGTCAGGCCACATCTGACAAATGCAGTAAATATCTGAAGGCTGCATTTCAACTGCGTTGCTCAGTCTGCCTATTCTTTTCAAGAGAGACATTCTTTTTGTACTGGGCTCTCAAGGCGATTCAACGCCCATTTTTTCTTTAATGCATGGCACGGCCCGCTTCGGTATTCATAACTGATGGGTATTCTGCCACCAGGTGGCGCAGAAGCACTGCAGTAAGCTGTGGCAGCTCCCGGTTTCCTATAAAAACGGGACCAACCAACAAGTTCCCAGTGTTGTCTCTGCAGTGACACTGCGAAGTTAGAAGATGGCTATCTCTCTTGCGCAGGTGAGCGGGGCAACCAAGCCTGCGGCCCTGCAAGTCTATTTCCATCCGTTTCTTGACCCTACTTGCCTCCCAGCCTTGGCTGACAGATCAGGTGAAGGTAGAAGAAGCACTAGGGTAAAGTGCTCCTGGAGCGCAGCTCAAAGCCGCAGACCCTGTGCCACAAAGGGTAGCCAGCCATAAGGCTTTATGGTGAGCCTTTTTGGGATGCGGAGTTCCTGCCCTAGCTTCTGAGGGGGTGATTTGTTGGGGACTGTGTCCTCTTATTTTCCTTTTGGGGTCCCTCCCCCCCCCTCCCTGGCCATGGCTGCTCGCGGCTGCCTCCTTGTCCCTCTCTTCTCCCCCTCCCCTCTCTGACTTGTCCGGGGGGGGGGGGTGGTAGGGGCGAGGAGTAATATCTGTGGTGTTTTGAATTTTTTTGTGTGTTTTTTGGTGTTTTTAGCGGCTACGCTGCTTTGTACTACGCGCCGCGTCTGTGGGCGCTATAACCTGAGGTGATTTTGCTTTGTCATGGTGCCGGCCGGGTCACGTGAGCGCCGCTTTCGCTCTCTTCGGGGGGGCAGGGCCGCTTGGTGACGCGAATCGCGTCGTCTCCCCACGGCCCACCCCTTGAGGTACCTCTGCCAGCGCCATTTTGAGAGAGCTGCGTGTCTGGATTTCTCCCTTCCCAGCTGCGGCTCTGCTTCCTCCGGTGTGTCGCCTATCCTGCGGTCTGGGCCTGAGTGATCCAGCTGTGTCTTTGGTCTGTGAGTCCCCCTTGGGGTTTTTTTTATTCAGAGTACATATGCTGCGGGATACTTATATGTTTCTTTACTTATGTCTTTCAGGCGGGATACCATTGGGTTGTGGCATATCCCGGCTCCACTCCTTCCCTCCCCTCATCCCCCTTCACTACTTCTGGGGGTATCCCATGGGAGGGCATCCCGGGGCGGCCTTTGTATAGCCTTTGCCCACTGCTGACCTATTCTGGGGATAGCGGACTTGGGTGTCCTTCGGGGCAAGCCCGGCTGTGTTCCATGTGTGGGGTGTCCCCTGTGAGTAACAGTGTCACGGTGTGCATGCCGTGCGCTGAGAGTGTCCTTGCGCTCCAAGCTGGTTTGCCTGCTTCGCTTCCCAGCTCTGCGCCTCCCTCGGCTTCACCTACTCCCCCACACCTGCAATTGGGTCCCAATGAGGGGGACACTAGCAGGGAGTCTAGCTCTGATTTGGCTATGCGAAGGGCCAAACTTGACAAACAACTTGCCAAGTATGCTCCTAGGAAGACTTCTGGTAAGAAGCGGCACCTGGATCCTGGATCCTTCCCTCTTCCTGAAATGTAAGTGGGGATTGATGAATTTGGCGAATGTCACCCCCTTGAGATGGGGGTGCTTTCCCAGGATTCTGACTCCTCTGGGAGCAAGGAGGGTTGCGATAGTGACCCTGGTTCTGCGTCCGGAGAGGATTCATGGTACCCTGAGGACACTGATAATCTGCTGTCACATATTTTTGAAATTTTGCACATTGCTGCTCCCGAGGTTGCTAAAAGAAAGCAAGGGGAGCTTTTTTGCCCTGGTAAACAGCGTCTAGAGTTCCCTGAGCAGGAACACTTCACCTCCCTTGTGCTTAAGGAATGGGAACGTCCCAAAAGACTGCCTGCTGTGCCCAAGGGGCTGGATAAAAGGTATCTCTTTCCTTCTGATCTTGTCAAAAGGTGGTCCTTTCCTCCTGAAGTGGACGCTCCTGTGCTAGGATTGTCCAATACTTCGGTCGTGCCTTCCCCTGACACTACCACGTTGAGGGACAGTGAGGACAGGCGCATGGATCAGCTGGCTTGCCATGTCTTTACCTGTGTGGGGGCTGGTTTGCGCCCGGCCTGTGCCGCTGCCATCACTGCTATTGCCCTTAAGAGCCTTCTCAAGCGTCTACAGGATGGTGCTACTGCTGGTAGCAGGGGGGGGGGGAACATAGGACCCTATTACTTTGCTCTGATTTTGTGGTCTTTATCCTTACCGCTATGGATTATGTTGTGCGGCTGTGTGGTAGGGCCTCTGCCCTTTTGGTGGGTATGCGCCGTTCTGTCTGGTTGCACAAATGGGCAGCTGACGCTGCAGCTAAGAAAGCTCTCACTGGTCTCCCCTTCACGGGGCTGCGGCTTTTTGGGGAGCGCCTTGATGCTTTTGCTAAGGATGGCAGGCTGCCTCAGCCTAGGAGGCAGTCTCGGCCTTTTAGGGGGTTTTCCGTCCCCCTCTCTTCTTTTCATACTCCCAGAGGAGTTTGTGGCTCCCTCTTATTTAGTGGCCACAGAGATTCTTGGGGCCGTGGCAGATCCCGTGGTTGTCCCGTTTTTTCCTGGAATACCAAGACCAAACCCTCTCCCAAGCCCCATCAGGCATGAAGGGGCGCCCTCGCCCATCTGGGTGGGGGTTGGCCTCGGCTTTTTACTCATATCTGGACACTTCACGTCTCAATCCGGTGGATTCAGGAGCTTGTATCCTCTGGTTCCAAGATAGAGTTTGTTGCCTGGTCGCCCCCCAGAATTCACTGATCTGGATGTCATTTAAATCCCATGTCTTATTTAGGGATGTTTCTTCTGGTTCCTTGACTATTAGAGTCAGGAGTCTTTTCATGGTTCCCCAACAGGAAGGCTTTTTCAGGCATATTCTGGCCCTGAAGAGCCTCAACAAAATTGATTGATTCATAAAGTTTTTCTGCTTTAAGCCACTAGCCTGCTGTCAGTACACTTCATCTGGACGATTTCAGGTCCTCTGTGGACATCATGGCGGCTTATTTTCTGGTGCCTATTTTTTAAGGTTGTCAGAAATTCTGTGGTTAGCGCTTGAGACTTAGCATTCCAATTTATGGCCCTTTAGGGTAACCAGATGGTTCACCATGACAATGGCAAGGGTGATGGCTCTGTTAAGGATCTGAGGCGTCCTCATCATTCCTGACCTGCACGTCAGTCTGATTGTGGCCAAGTCCCTTTCTCAGGTCGCGCAAGTCACTCAGCTGGTTATCTTCTTTTTAGAATCCCTCGGCTGGGTAATCTGCCATTCCTAGTTTTATCTGTTCCCGTCCTGGATGCTGTCTTTTCTGAGTATCTCCCAGGTCAGGGTGTTCCTTCCTCAGTAATAGGGGAATGGTTTTTCAGTTGCAGGCTTAGGCTCTGCTATAGTGTCCTAACTCCAACATTGTCAAGGGATGCAGTTAGTGGGTGTCCTGCTTCAGGTAATCCTCTTTGCTCTTTTCACATGAGTCCTCTTGTCAGTTTGGAACCGGGACCCTGCGTCCTTGGAGCAGGATTTTGATCTGTCTTCTCTGGCCAGATGGTCCTTCTGGTGGAGACTGAACTCCTGGTACCTCTGGGGGTTAGATCCTCTCTGCCCCCATGTTGGGGGATGGTCTCCGCAGATGCCAGTCTGCCGTTTGGGGGAGACTTCTGAAAAATCCCTGAGGTTCCAGGGACGGTGGGGCCCACTGGAGGCCCAGGTTCCCATCAACTTCCTGAAACTGAGGACACTCAGGTTGCTTCTTCTTCCTGTCCGCTCACCTTCAGGGTTAGACTGTTCTGTCTGCTCAGACGTCCAGTAGGCTGTTGCCTATTTCATTCGTCAGGGAGTTACTTGGGGCAAGTGAGCCTTCAAGGGATTCTCCTTGATTTTCTCTCGGAACAGAATGTTCCCGGCATCTCAGCGGTCTACATTACAGGGGCGGACAAATGGGAGGTGGACTTCCTGAGATAGGGGGCTGCCTCAGCTGGGGATATGGTCCCGAAACTAATGGGAGCTTCTATTCCTGTTTCACCTCTGGGATCATCCGGTCATGGAACGGTGGTGTCCCGCCATAATCATATATCTTCAGAATTTGTCTCTGGTTCAGGATCCTATGGTCTTCACTTTGGATAACTTGGCATTCCCTTGGATGGAGTTCGGGTTCTCAGTTCCCTCTGTTCCTCTCCTGAGCAGGGTTATGGGCTCCATAACCCAAGAGCGGGTACCTGCCACCATGGAGGCCTTTTTGGCTGTTGAGAGCTTCCATCTTATGGTCTAGCAGTTGCTTGATTCTGTTGTTGATACCAGGATTGGGGCCAGGAGGAAGTCCTCGTGCCTCGCCTATTACAGGGTCTGGCATGCTTTCATTGACTGGTAGAACTCCAAGTCTCTTTCCTGTAGGCTGTTTTTTCTATTCCCAGGATTATGGAATTCTTGCAACTTGGTTGAATTTGGACCTTTGTCTTAAGTACACTCTAGGGCCATGTTTGTAGCCCTGGAAAAGTTTTTCCAACAGGCCCTTGCCATTATCTGCTGGTGCATGGGTTTTCTTCCAGGGTGTTTTTTCACGTGCGTCCCCCCAGGTAGCCTTGCTATCTGTCTAGGATCTGAATCTGGGGCTACTGGTTATGCAGGGGCCTCCTTTTGAGTCTATCCGTGAGGCCGCCTTGCCCCTTTATTGACTCCTAGAGTAGCCCCCCTTTTTGTATGACTATCGCCTCTGTAAGGCGAGTTCTGAATTAACGGTGTTTTTTTCATCAAAAATACTTATTTTGAGTGTCTTTAGAGTTAGGTGATGTTAGTACTTAGGCCAGATTTCGGCCTATGGTTGGGTATGCCTTTCATCTTATTCAGGGCATTGTCTTGCCTTCATCGTGTTCCAATCTAGCTACTTCCATGGAGCGGACTCTGCATTCTATGGATGTGGTCTGGATGTGGTCTGTTCTTTTTGGTGCTATGGGAAGTCTAATTTTCTGTTTGTTTCACTTGAGACTGGGAATGGTTTGCCTCCTGCTGGATCCACTGTCGGTAAGTGGATACGTCAGGTGATGGTTCAAACCTATTCTGCTAAGGGGTAGACTCCTCCCTTTAGGGTGACTGCTCTTTCTTTGCATGCTATTTGACTCTCTTGGAGCTATGTCAGCACCAAGCTTCTGTGGAACAAGTTTGTAAGGCTGTTTTTTGGGTCTTCTGTTCATACTTTTTTAAGTTTTTTACATGGTTGATATTTAGGCCTCAGCTGATGCTGCTTTGGGCCGCAAGGTTTTTAGGCGGTAGTGACTTGAACTACTGGCTGTTACTCATTGGGGATCCCGACCTACTTTGGTCACTGCTTTTGGATGTCCCATCAGTTATAAATACCGAAGCAGGCCGTGCCATGCATTAAAGAAAAAAGCAATTCTGTGAGTACTCACCTGTAGAATTGTTTTTGTTCTTGCATGGCACCGCCCGCTTCGCCCCACCCTTGTTATAGTTGTTCTTAGTTGCCTCTTTCTGGTGATTGTTCCAAGTTAAATCAGGGTTTTTTACCTTTTTTACATTCTTACCTTTATACTCTCCCGGCTTCTTGTCTCACTGCTCGTCTACGCTGGGAACTTGTTGGTTGGTCCTGTTTTAATAGGGAGCCGGGAGCTTCCACAGCTTTCTGCAGTGCTGCTGCGCCACCTGGTGGCAGAATACCCATCAGTTATGAATACCAAAGCGGGCCGTGCCATGCAAGAACAAAAACAATTCTACAGGTGAGTACTCACAGAATTGCTTTTTTGGGCCCTGTAATTGGCCACTGGTGGTCACATGGTCCAAACTCTCAGCAGCTGAAAGTGCAGACCTCGTGAGCACCACCAGCCAATTAGGAAGCTGTGAGTGGAGTGAGAAGCAGGTAAAATTATCTCAGGCTGACAAAGATCGCCATGTCTGATGAAGAAAGCTCACCTAAATATAATCATTTAGCCTAAAAAAACACCTTGTTTCTTCACTTTTCTGCTATTTGCAATGGCTAACACACTACAACACAACTATATATATGTTTACTTAAATTTACTTTTTTTTGGCAATTCCTGATCTTAAAGACTCTGGGGCCAGCCGATTCCATATGCCAGAGGAAACCCCCTGGGGCCATTTAAACTCATGGGCCAGCCAACAGGTGATAGGTCTGACTCTGGGGCATACCGATTCAGCATGTCCCACTGTGTGAGCCCACCAGATCACCTGCAAGCTTCCCTACCTTTTCCCGCTGCAATCACAGGTCGTTGCAGCATTCCCTGCAACCCTGCAGCTGAACATGCTCCGGCGCCCAGCCATTCCGATAGGCCGGTGCTCCCTATGACGACTAGGAAACAACGATTCCGTCAAGTTTCTTTCTAGTATCGATTCTGACTTCAGTAAAAGAAAAGTAAATAAAACACTCACCTGACCCCTTGTTCGATCCGGCCAGCTTTCCTCTTCTCCGGAAAGGGGGTCCTCCGATTCCCCCCCCAGGGCTCTTCAGGAGAGAGTCCGACAGGCCCTCTCCCCCTGCTTTCCGGTTGTGCACCGCCATCTTCACGATAGCCCCACCCCTTTGGGGGCAGAGCGGATCACCCCTGCAGGCGTCATCCCAGCTCCCAGAGGTTCAGCTGTCAGATGCTATGATCGCCAGCCAGAGGAGGATGGGGTAGGAGATCCTCTGATTCCCTGCCTCCTTCCTCCTCTGGCCAGAGATCACTGCATCTGTCATCAAATCGGCGGGCGATACAGGAGCTGACAATCGGAGATGTGTAAATAAAAAAACATTTTTTTAAGACATTTTCTCTATGTGTGGTGTTTTTTTTTTACTGTTAACCCTTTGTGAACTGGTAAGGGATCTATGTGACCCCTATACCAGTTCACAAGGCTCTGGATCTGGCAAGATACCTGCGGCTAGCAGGTGACTTGCCATTAAAGCGGACCTTCACTATGATTTATTGAAAAGCCCAAACCCTTAAAAAAGCTATTCCCCAGCATCTAAAGTTAATATATTTTAAGTTTTTAGTCACTTACTTATTATTCTTTCCCCCACTGGGCTGCAACTCTGTTCAGACCTTTAGGATACGGGCGCCGCCATCTTGACTCAGGAGCATCACACTTACTGAGGAGAGGAGAGTGGGATAAAGTACAGGGGGGTGGGTTATAGCTGTGCTTTACTGAGACAGAGCAGAGCTGGGGTCAGGAAAAGGTCAGCAATCCTAGAATGCAGAGCAGCACAGTCAGAAGGCACTTTCTGTTTGCAGGCTGCCTGATGTTACATGAGCCACTATCTTGGATGTTTAAAGGCTCATAACATGCAGTAGATGCAGGTAGGATAATTTTTAATGTGAGTAATCTGTATGTACAGGGTGGGGGAAACATATAAGATGTGTTCTTATTCAGGGTGAAGGTCCACTTTAACCCCCGGCATCCCCATTACCTGCCTCCCCAAAGGCCAGGGGGGGACAGAAGAGCCCGTGGCAATTAGGCTATGCCGCCTTGTAGCCTGCAGGGTTATGGTTATGCTGGGTAAGGGGGACCTCACGCCATTAATTTTGGGGATTTTTAAGGGTTTTTGACTTTTAAAATTAAAAAAATGGGGTCCCCCGGGAAGGGGGACCCTATGTCATTTTTTTAGTTACAAATAAAATGTAAATAAAAAAAAATGCAATATATCTTTTTTGAGACAGAATATATCATATCGTCATACTTGTATCACAATACATATTGTATCCCCAGATTCTTGCCAATTCACACCTCTAATGATGACTCACTGTTCAAAAAAACAACATTATGTTGCGCATTAGTATCTAAGGATACTATATAGTATATTTCTAGTATATAAGAATCTAAGGAAACTAACAAAGGAAATATTTTCCCACTTCTGACACAATTTATGATCCACCTGCTGATGAAAGATAATACAACTAATCAAGATACACTAAATTACATGTAGTGATGCTTATAGTTATATAACTATATATAGTCCTACAAAGGATACAATGTGTTTTCTGTGTCCACGAATATCACCTTCCCACCAGAATATCCACCATGTCCAGAAAGTTGGGCGGTAACTAAAAATACAATTCTGTGAGAATCTCACCTGTAGAATTGGTATTATATGCATACAGCACGTCCTGCTCCAGAACATATTCATAACTATGGGTATACCTCCGCCTTCAGCACCGTGCACTGCAGATCATGAAGAAAACAAGCTCCTCCCAGCCCTACATATACCGGAGGACCTCCCACAATCCCCAGCATTGAAAAGCAGTGAGAAGAGAAGCCAGGAGAAACCAACCACCCAGAGTGTCTGGCAATAACACCAAGTGAGTACAATCACCTTACAGGGGATCCAGAACAAAGTGAAACCAGGGTGGGGTGGAGCAGGACGTGCTGTATGCATATAATACCAATTCTACAGGTGAGATTCTCACAGAATTGTATTATTCTAAGCATACAGCACGTCCTGCTCCAGAACATATTCATAACGTATGGGACATCCAATAGCAGTGTCCACAATAGGGTGGGATCCCCTTGAAAAGGCACAGCCAACAGTAAAGCGCTGTCACCCTTAACCATGCTTGAACAACGAGAGCAATGCTCTAGCCTCGACCTTTGAACCTTGTAAAGGGAGAACTGAGCGCAAGCAGTGGACTAGCCAGCTTGATCGCCAGAACATAGTGCTACAGGGCAAGCCAAGCACTAATAGTAAAAGAACGAAAAACAATAGGGAGGAAGAATCTTCCTCTAGAAGAATAGGCCAAAATAACTGCCTAACCATGCCACTACAAGAGGGGGTAGCCATGGTAACTCAAAACTTTTCCCAACGCGGAATACATGTCCAGGTCGCAGACGGGACCAACAGAAGTGCTAACAACAGTATTCAGCAGAGCCGAAAGAGTCCTACAGGTCCAGAAGGACGACCAACCAAATAGGACCAGGCCAGAGGGCCCTTAATCCATGGAAAACAATCAATCCGGTACTTCAAGAAAGGGGCACCGGTAGACCCCAAGATAAGATCCCATCAAGGACAAGACAGTTCCGGCAGATCTCTAAGCCCAGTAGAGGGGCACAGATCCATTTCATCTCGTAGTAAATTAGATCATAGTCCCGAGACCAAGGATCCGTCCAAGGCAGAAAGAATGAAATAACGGCTGAATCCAACTTAGTGTGAGGCGGGTACCCTCACCTCATGGTATAGATCTATATCAAGGCATGCATATATATAAGAAATATATATATATAATTACTAGGACCACCAATAGTGCCGTTCCCAATGGCACACCACTGTCTGGAGTAACCTCCCCAGAGGAGCAACCTGATGGAAGGAGCAGGTCAGACAGGGACCTGACTAAGACCTGTGGGAACCCTTGGTAGGGCTTCAGAATAAGTCCTCCCCCAAGGGAGGCACTAGGGACCCCCCAGGAATGTTCCTGAGCAGACCCTGAAGAATGCAAACAAAACATTGGATCAGGTCTCGTAATAGAAGAACAGATCAGGCCCCAACCAGAGACAGAGTCAAGGAGTGAGCCCATACCAAACACTGCTTGTAGGACCCTAATCCCAGGAGCAGATACCCTCCCGTCAGGGAAGGAGCTTAGACCCAGCGAATAGCATAGGGACAACATAAGCTAAACCAGCGTGGCCGATGGAAGAAAAATAAGGAGAAGACAAAGTCCAGAGCCTCCTAGGAACAAGACACCCCGAGATCTGTGATCTCCGGCAGGGTAAGCCCCAGATCCTGCCAACGCTAAGGTAGGTCTAAAGTAAAGGCACCATACTATGTTAAAAAAATAGTCCTCAAGAGGGAACTTACCGTCCAGCTGTACTCAGCAGAACTCCCTGAGGACCCACACCCCACTGGGCCTCCCAGGCCCCAAGCATAAGGTGATGCTTGTCAACATCTTCAAGTAAACTACCCAGCCAGAACCACTAGCCCCAACCAGGGCAGACCAATCTGGCCAATAACAGGGGTAGACCCCTGTAATAGAGGCGGGGTCCACAAAACCCTGCCAGTGTGAGCCCAGAGGCACAACAGAGAACCTCCCAAGGGAGGGATACTTCAGGAAGGACAAGGAATATCAAGTCCCCTAAGGAATCAGGGTTCCCCTGGAAAGGATCCAGGCCCAAGAATTTCGCAGGAACAAGGAGCAACCACTGTCCTATTAAGGCAAAAAGTCCCCCTCCAATGGACGGGTACAAGAAGGAATAGTCCCCAACTAGGACCCACAATGTGCTCCTTATGACCAAAAATCACCTGGGAAACCAGAACCTTCAAGGTCCCTTCCCAGGAACCCCCGGGGGATTCAGAAGAATATGCCCCCTTGTCATCCTGCCAGATTAGGTACCATGGTAACCAACAGGGAAGGGCAAAGAGTATGGAATGCTCCCCCACGGTACTAACGAGTAACCAGTAGAAGAATAACCGCCTCCACCAGGAGTAAGGTAAGCAGACCCAGACCCAGGGTGCAAACCCCTCATCCAGGGCTAATGGCTAAGTCACCTCAGAGCCAAGGACGAGCCGTCAATCAGCTCACCAGAAGCGAAGCTGTCTGGAGGAATCACTATACAGGATGGAGGACCCGAGGTCTCATATTCGTAAACTCCTTATAGCCAAGGAAAAAAGGGCACTGGGTGAAACCTACTCCTGGTGTAAACCAGGGACTAGAGGGTGGAGCCGAGTAGGGCTCCGGTTTTGTCAAGTTCCATCCCCTAAGCTCTTTGTGAGGGAACAGGAGAGCCTGATAGGTCCCCTGTAAAACGCCCCTTGGTGCCGTGTGAGCCATCACACCCTTCCTGAACCCAGTGCGTACAAGGGCGCAACAGGGGGATTTGTCTAAGTCTCAACGGTGTCATTGAACACCAATACCCGGTCGTAGAGGGCTCAGTATCCAGAAGGCTCCTTAGAGCCTAGAAAGAAATCAAAACACGCCACCAGCGGCCCGAGGGCCCCTGGGGCATGGGGCACAGACAGCCCTGTCCAGGGCGTCAGGCCGAAAGCTTATGGTACAGATGCCACACCCCCCTAGGTGTTAGGCAGGTAGACTCCCTCATCCTAGAAGGGAGAGAGGGGCAGACCCGCTTAGGGGCCCCAGATTCCATATGATAATGGCGTTCAGCAGGGAAGCCATACCTGACAGGCCCAGTTAAGCCTGCACCCATGCCCGAAGAAGGGCATGGAACCATAGTCCTTCTAACCGACGCAGGGAAGGACCACCCAGCAAACACCGTTCCATCTCTGGGGGAACTACTTAAAACCACCAGAGCGAGGCAGGATGCCTCCTGATAGGAGTAAGGTGCAGTGGCCATCCCCTCACCCAGGTGGGTGAGGGCGTCCCATCATGCATGAGGGAATTCAGGGAAGGAAAAAGACTTAGCCCGACCGGAGGGCCCCTGGCCTTGAACGTCACTCCTGGGACAGGAACCCGAACCAGACCCAGCAGGGGGCAACCCCGGTTCCTGCTCAACGGAATGATATGGAGGGGGAGGGGTCTCCCTGCTCCGCGGGGGGCGCAAAGGCCGCCTCTGACTGGGTGGACTGTCCTGTTTCTCAAATAAGTCCAGACGTGCCCCAAACAGGTTATGTCCTCTAAAGGGGAGCCCCGTCAAGATCCTTTTAGCGTCATCGTCTGCCCCCCACTGACGAAGCCAGAGCAGGCGACGTATAGCCACCACCTGGGCAGAAGTCCTAGCACACATTTTTATGGTGTCATCCAAGGCCAAAAGGATAAATTTAACAAAAATATCGCAACTAGAGAGTGCGTAGAACACCTCCCAGGGTAAATCTTCAGGCTGATGCTCCAGTGACTTTCTTATAAGAGTCTTAGCGGCCACTGCCGTGATAGCCACGGCACAGACAGGGCGCAGCGCCACGCCAGCACAGGTAAAGGCGTGGGAAGCAAGCCTATCGATACGCCGATCCTCGGCGTCCTGCAGGGAGCTGTAAGCCGGAGATGTAAGGAATGGGGGGTTAGGGACCCCAATAATCGGAGCGTCCACTACTGGGGACACGGACCAAATATCTACCATCTCGGGGGGGGAAAGGGTATTTCCAAACCCAGTCCTCCGGGGTCTTTTGAAGAGCAGCGGGACATTCCCACCCTTTAAGAACAAGAGCATGGAAGTGAGCCTGCTCGAGAAATTCCAAGCACGCAGGCGCGGTATGAAAGCGCCCCCCTCTCGGCCTAGAGACCGCACCGGGAGGGGAAACGGACAATACCTTGAAAATCCTGAGTAACATCCCGTCAATGTCAAGCGGGTCCCAGACATCCAGACCAGCATCATCCTGACCCCTCGGTCTCTCGTCAGGGGAGCCTAGGTCAGAGAACAGTTCCCCTTCTTCCGACGTGGTACTAGCACGTGTAGACAAGGACTCTTCAGAGTTCATAGCACAGGCCGAAGCCGCGGGAGTAGAAGGCTGTTGTCAAACTGGGCCGATCCGGCCAGACAAACCTTCCACGATCTGGGCCAGCGTGGGCCGCCTAGGAGAGGGATCTATTTGTAACTCCCCACTTGTACAAGACTCGACAGGAGTGAGAGTTAGGGAAGGGGGAAGGGGTGGGAAGGAGCGAGGAACAACCGCAAGCGTCGCTCGTAGTTCCAGCGTCTGTTCAGAACATGACGCGCAGACCCGTGCCCCGTCCGCCTCGGCATGGGGGAGATCGCACGATATACACAGCCGGTCCTGTCCCAAGGGGACCCCAGTAACACAATCCTGAGATGCCTCCATATGGTGATTGTTTAAATATAGGATGTCGATAGGGATTTATGCCGTAAGCAACCCTGGATGCCCCAACTACCGCTGATCAATGTGGGAGATTTAGGGAAGGCCCGCTCCTTATACGTATGAGTACAGCAATGTATACGTAAAAAGTAATATATGAATAGGTATATAGGTATATATGTATATGAGGCCGGGAGAGGCCGCCGGGAACTCAGCGTCTGAAAGACACAATGGGAAAGAGATGTCAGGAACATGCGCAGATGGGCAGACAATAATGAGAGGGATTCGCCCGCAAGGGCACTTACAGTTCAAGTGGAGGCGGCAACAATATTAAGTGGCAATCAAAGTAAAAAACACACAGCGGCTTGAAATAAGGAGCAAGCAGCGCGGCTCTGACTTCTCTGATCTAAGAAAGGGCAGAATAGAAGCCAAGAGCGTGACACACCAGTACACTGGGACCGCCACACGCGTACCCTCCCCCCCCCTTTCTTTTCCCCCTAAGTGGACGGGGAAAAGAGGGAGAATGGCGACCCGATAATAGGGTTCAGCACTACGCGGGGTACGGGACAATAATGCGGGAGGGGCATCCCTTGGAGGCTCACCATCAGCCTAAACCGCCTACCCTATGGTTGGGGAATTGTGGTGGAGTCTAGCTCCATAAGCACACCAGGTGCTGCCTACCTTCACCCGACCCGCGCATCCCAGTCTGGGAGGCATTGATTCACAAAGAGGACGGGTGGAAATAGTCCCGCAGGGCCTCGGCTGTCAAGCCCCACTCGCCTGCGAGAGCGTGATACTTCATGTCTTCGCAGTTTCAGCACTGCAGAGAAATCTGGGAGGTCCTCCGGTATATGTAGGGCCGGGAGGAGCTTGTTTTCTTCATGATCTGCGGTGCACGGCGCTGAAGGCGGAGGTATACCCATACGTTATGAATATGTTCTGGAGCAGGACGTGCTGTATGCTTAGAATATAAAAAATACATGTACTTAATATGAGTCACAGTCAGAAGTGATTGGCAAGTCAAAAGTTAAAAAATAAATATGAGTAGCTTACCTTTTATTGAGTGGCTGCAGTGCTGTAATTCCTCCTTTGTATGTCTCCTTGGTGAGGA
Organism: Gastrophryne carolinensis; assembly: GCA_027917425.1. Classification (NCBI taxonomy): domain Eukaryota; kingdom Metazoa; phylum Chordata; class Amphibia; order Anura; family Microhylidae; genus Gastrophryne; species Gastrophryne carolinensis. The sequence goes on along the minus strand of CM051235.1, from coordinate 336,061,682 downwards.
AATCACTTCCTCATTCAGCTTTCAGTCCCCACCCCACTGATCTATTGATCAACCTTCAATGGACCATGAACGGAAACACCCCCCACTCCCTCCCCAGATGTCCCAGTCGGCTGCCTCTTTCTGCAGTTCTGAAACTCCGCCCTCCGCCTTGGTCCCAACATGTGCTGGCAGGCTGGAGACGCTCTGCCTGCAGCATCTCTCACCCCCTTTTTCTGGTCACACTATGGGCTGGCAGTAATACCAGAGGTACAACAATGCACTTATTTTTTACTATGATATTTGTAAGTCAAGTCACACAGTGTGCTTACATCACATCGCTGTTGCCATGTCCACTGTTTCTCCTCATTTTTCTATGAATCTGCAATGCTCTAATACTTTCACAAATAACTTAGGGTCAAAACTACAGGGTCTTCTTGATAACGGATTGAAGAGGTTTAAGACATGTGCAACATGTAGCCCAGGGCAATGGGAGAACCTGCTTTGCCTATAGTATAACTATAATTTTAGATACAGTAGACTGAGCCGAGATAAAATAATGACCCGATTATATATCAGCGTCACTATATTCTAAAAAACCTAAAGCATATTATATAAAAGGTATAAACAAGGTTACCTCAGAGGCACTACCTAATCCAGACCTCAAACAGCGAAGAAAAAAATACAATTCTGTGATTACTCACCTGTAGAATTGTTTTTATGTTGTACAGCACGGCTTGCTTCATTTCTATTCTTTACATGTGGGTAATCCACTGCAGGCGGTGCAGTCGACTGCAGGAAGACTTGTGGCCCCTCCCGGCCCATATAAGGGCCAGAATTACCCAGAAGACCCCAGTGTTTGAAAGCAGTAATGCAAGAAGCTGGGAGGCAAGGACCATGTTAGTAAAAACACAGCCCACTAAAAGGAAACTCTCTCAACAAAATCACCATAACAAGGCAAAAGAGAACAACGATAACAAGGGTGGGATGAAGCAAGCCGTGCTGTACACCGTAAAAACAATTCTACAGGTGAGTAATCACAGAATTGTATCTTTCCAGGTGTAGAGCACGGCTTGCTTCATTTCTATTCTTTACATGTGGGACATCCAACAGCAGTGTCCAAAATAGGGCGGGATCCCCAGAGCAGAAAGCATGTAGTTCATCTCACTACCGCCTGAAGCACCTTTCGGCCAAAAGCTGCATCAGCTGATGCCAAAACAACCTTGTAAAACTTAGTAAAGGTATGACCGAAGACCAGGTAACTGCCTTGTTCAACAGAGGCCTGGTGCTGAAAAGCCCAGGAAGCACCAATAGCTCTAGTAGAGTGAGCGGTAACACGAAAAGGGGGATCCTTCCCCTTGGCATGGTAGGCTTGCACCACCGCCTGTCTAATCCACCTACTAAGAGTGGACTTAGCCGGAGAAAGCCGGGGATCCTGGAGAGCAGAAAGCACCAAATTCAAATCCCACACCGGTAATACAGGATTATGCGGTGGACGTACATGGGTAACTCCTTGGAAAAAAGAACAAAGCAGTCTATGATTGGCAAAGGATCTTTGGAAAAAGACGGCCAAGGCCAAGACCTGGCTCTTGAGGGTGCCCAGCTGTAGACCCAAGGCTAAGCCATGTTGTAAAAATTTCAAAATCCTAAAAAAGAGAATGTATGACAAGGGAAACTCTTGGATTCACACCAAGCAATGTAGGCATGCCAAACTCTGTAGTAAATCATGGAAGAAAACTTCTTCCGAGCCTGAATCATAGTCTAAACAACCTTAGCAGACAACCCCTTCTCCGTAGGATTGAGGTTTCAATAGCCAGGCCGTCAAAGCCAGCGTCTGTAAATTGGGGTGCCGCAGCGACCCCTGTGTGAGAAGCCCTGGGAGCTTGTGATTGTGTCTGGACGCAAACAGGTCCACATCCGGTAGACCCCGCCGGAGACACAGAGCGTGAAAGATCTTGTTGCTGAAAGACCATTCCCCCAGACGAGAGGCCCCCCTGCTCAGAGAGTCTGCCTCCTGGTTCTCTATCCCGGGGATGTAAACCACCGAGATGCAGGGAACATTCTCCTCTGCCCAAGTCAGCCTCCTGCGGCCCCCACTGGCCCTGGAATTTCAGCCAAAAACCTCCCCAGCCGGTCAGACTGGCGTCCGTGGTGAGAATCTCCCAATGGGGATGCAGAAAGGACTTGCGCACCTACAGATTTCTGGGGTCCAACCACCACAAGAGGGACTGTCTGGCCAGGGGGGACAGTGAAAATTCCTGTTCCAGGGACTCCAGCGTCGGGTCCCAACCGGTCAACAGATTCAATTGAATCTGAACTGAGCGAAGGGCACTGCCTCGAAGCATGACACCATTAGGCCCACCAGTTTCATCCCCAGACGGATCGATGGCCACTGACAATACAGTAAGGCCTGCACCTGCATCTGGAGGCCCGCCATCTTTTGCTGGGGCAGGAATACCTTGACCTGAGAGGTGTCCAACGTCATGCCCTGAAAGGACCTCACCATTGAGAAGACTTGGGGTAAATGATTACCCATCCGAAATCCTCGAGAGTGGATAACACCGTCTGGGTGTTGCTCTTGGCCTGCTGAAGGGACTGAGCAGCAATCAGCAAATCATTCAGATAAGGAAGAACACGATTGCCCTGGTTCCTCAGGATAGCCATGATGACCGCCAGCACCTTTTTGAACAAACAGGGGGCTGAGGATATTCCGAACGGCAGTGCCACAAACTGGTAATGCTGATCCTTCAACGCAAACCTCAGGAACTTCTGATGTCCCTGAAAAATCGGGATGTGCAGATAAGCATCTTGATGTCCACTGTCACATATGAAGTTGCCGGACCGAAGCGAGGTCATCGCGGACCGTAAGGTCTCCATGTGGAAATGTCTGACAAACTTGTTAAGACCCTTCAGATCCAGGATAGGTCCGTTCCGTCCTTATTGGGCACCGTGAACAGATTGGGGTAGAACCCTCGACCCCATTCCTGGCGAGGCACGGGACAAATCACACCTGATAGCAGAAGGCGTGGAACGGCCATTCTTAGGCCCTGCGCCATCAATGTGTTCTGGGAAATCCGCAACCGAAGAAATATTGAGGGCAGCCAAACTGCCAGCTCTATTTTGTACCAGGAGGAAACCCCCTCCTGAATCCACCGATCCGAGACGTGCTGTCTCCAAATGTGAGCAAAAAGCAGAAGCCGTCCCCCCACCCAGGTGGGTGAAGGCATCCCCTCATGTCTGAGAGGGCTTGGCAGGGGGTATGGATTTAGCTCCCCAGGAGGGACTGGGTCGGCCGCAAGACCTACCGCGTCCCCAGGAATATCTGCGGCCACCAGAAAGTGAAGCCGAATAACCTGAGCCCCAGGAAGGGGATACTAGTGAGCGACAAAGCGCAACAAGCAGGGACGAAGCCCTATCGCCAAGCCGGACACTATCGTCCATGGCCGAGACTACAAAAGCAATAAAATCCACACAGGCTTTGAGGTCTTTATACTCCTCTGCCCGCTTGCGAGACTTGGCAAAATCAACAAGGCATCTCACCTTCTTCCTGATGATCAAAGAGACAATGGCCGCAGCACAGACAGGGCGAAGCCCAGCACCCACAAGGGTGAACGCATGACAAGCCAGCTGATCCATGCGCCTGTCAGCAGGTCGTGCAAGGAAGCAGTATCGGGTGACGGCATAACCGTAGTGTTGGATAACCCCGACACAGGGGCATCCACAGCAGGGGGACGGGACCAGAGGCAGATCAGCTCCTCAGGGAAGGGATACCGCCTGTCCAGTCCCTTAGGCACCGATGGCAATTTGTTAGGTCTTTCCATTCCTTAAACACCATGTTGGAAAAGTGGGCCTGGGCAAGAAGGGTCCCGGAAGCAGGTGGGAATAGGGCTTGCAGCAGCCGACGAGCTAGTAATTCCCTGCTTATCTGCGAAGTCCATAGAGAGAGGGAAAAAGACCATCTTCGCAGCCAGACTGCAGGAGAAGACTGGGGTCTTCTGGGTAATTCTGGCCCTTATATGGGCCGGGAGGGGCCACAAGTCTTCCTGCAGGCGACTGCGCCACCTGCGGAGGATTACCCACATGTAAAGAATAGAAATGAAGCAAGCCGTGCTGTACACCTGGAAAATGAGCCATTTAAATAGGAAGCCTAGTATGAAGAATAAATCCTCTTGCTTGCTCACCATCCTTGGTGCACGAGTGGCAGTCACACACACAATCTTTAAGCATGCCCATCCACTCATTTAAAGCAGACCAAATCACACATTTTTACCTAGCATCCCCTGAATTGCCCCCTTATTAAAAAAGTACAATTTTCACTGCTCCTGCTTCACTCTAATCCCAGATAAAGTTGTCTGTTTTTGCTGTAAAGCTCCGCCTCCTCTATTCATTGTTACTGATGTGTAACCCCCCTATCCTGCCTCAAAGCAAGGAGAGGGTTAACCCATTACTGGACATCCCTTTTAAGGGCAAGAAAACCAGGGGATTAGCTGGTTTCATTATACACATAGTATGCACCTATACTACTGGATGTCTTGTTTTACCCAAATGGCAGCACTTCATAAATCAGGGATGCCACCCCTGGCATTTTCACAGGCCCACTTAGGCTCAGACTGGCCAATAGGAGGATTCTCCAGTGGGCCCCACGCACCAGACTGGCGAGCCAGATGTCCTGTGTGCAGACTTGCTCATGACCTACCTCAAGACCTTAAGGACAGTCACTCAGTGGCAATGAAGGAGGTGAGGAGGAATTGAGGCTGACTGGCACAAGTTCAGAAGGTGGCAAAGACTCCAGGACAATTAGCAAGGAGCGGTGGAGAAATGCGACATACCACAAGGGGCCCACTAAGAATCTTTAACCCAAACTTGGAGCTTACCTTTCAAAAAAAATGTTTCAACCACCCACTAAACCTGGTTTTGGAACTGCCACAATTTTATGTCAGAAGCAGAAGGCCTTTAGTGCAGCAGTGGGATGCTGCTACTGCAGTGATTGGGTGACTAACAAGTAACTCAATGTCCTAGTGTTTTGGCAGACTGGAGTTGCAGCAAGCAGGTAAATATTTTTTTATTTCTATAGCCCAAATCAGACTTTGGATTTAGAGGGCAGGAGAGCAGCTGAAAAGGGTCGGAGAACTGTTTAAGAGGAACTATGAAGTCACCACTTTCTCATCATGGAGTATGGCACAAACTGGCAGTTAAAGAAGCACTATTGCAAAATGGTGTAAATATCCATATAAACACATTGGTTATTGAGAGGAGAGGTCACTTGTACCCCCAAACTGAATACAACTCCTGCCAAGATTGTGGTTTATTCTCTCATGGTAAGAATAAAATCCAGAGGTGACAGGTTTAGTGTATTAGGGATGACAGAACCCGTCACCCCTGATTTCTTCTTTCTTCCATTAAAATAAAAAACACAAGCCTGGATTTATATTTCTTGATGCCAAGCATATAAATGACCACTCCTCCCTCCATCCAGCAAATTTATATGGATTTTAAGCATTGACCTATTTTTTGCCATAGTGCTCCTTTAATCATGTGAGCAACAGCTCCTCAGGTTGGATGTGCAGGCCCACTGGGAAAGTCACCAGCAGTCACGTGATTAGCTGCCATTTTGTGCCATAAATCATGAATAAGGAAGTGGTGACTTTCTCTTTAAATGGATAAAGCAGGCAAAGGCAATTGTTAGGCCATTGTGTCGGGTTAAACTGTTTTCCGTTTTTTAAATTGAAGAAGAAATGGCTGAGATATTGAGGTTTACAGTTTCTATTTCTATTCTGAAGCAAGTGGGTGTGGCCTTTGGAGCTGTGATGCTGCATAATAATCAACATATTGGGTTGGGTTTGTAAGAGCCCGATATTATGCTTCAAACACCCTGGCTGTGCTCCTCTCTCCCTGCTGTTCTTATACATTGGATAGAATCAGTTTATGAACACCAGTGTCATTTCTAATCCACAGTGTTCATAGTCTGATGATCAGTAGTGAAGGGGTGCAGGCTCTATTGTCTTGTTACAGCCACAGGCAGTTCAAATGCTATTTAAGTGCAATGGTGATTGAAACACAAAATAGGTATGGCTATTCATATGCAAATTAGGGCAGCGGACGAGGGTGTAAAGCACAAGGAGGCGAGAGGGGAGAAAGGCTGTGCTGGATGAGACTGCATAATACTAGTGTGCTCATTCTTGCTGAGCTGATAAATGGGGGCAGGGGTATAGACCACCAGGAGAGCTCTATGACTGGTGGTCTATGGCAAAAAAATTCAGGGGTGTGCCACTACTCTTTGCCTTGTTTCTACTTCCAGGAGCAGCTGTGTGCTGACAGGAAAGGAGAGAGCAGCCATGATAAGGTGAGCTGCTGAATGACAGTTTATGCACTTTGCCTACAGATTCCCTTTAAGTGTAAACAAAATACATACCACAAAGTGTGTGAGACAATTGGGTTTTCCCTGTTCTGAATTCTGTGGATTAGAAAATTAAGATTTTTCTTAGTTAAATACTAAAACAAATCTTCAGCAAATCAAAAGATTACATATCAAAATCAAGTTTGAAAGGATCATTTGGTCAATTACAACTAAGCATAACAAGTATTTCAAGCACCCACAAACCAGAGCTGAAATAGGGGAACTGAATCTAATGTTGTCTGAGTTCATTAGTGCTGACATGTAGGGTCAGAGTCCACTTCTAGCTAGGTTGGTGGGTATCAGGTAGGTAGGTGGGCAGCAGGCAGGTAGGTTGCTGGGCAGACAGGTAGGTGGGCAGCAGGCAGGCAGCTGGGTAGGCAAGTGGTTAGGTAGGTGGGTGGGAGGTAAGTAGGTGGGGCGGGTTAGGGTAGTGGCATCTCAGCATCAGTAGGACACCCCTTTGGTGGGCAGTCAGCTTTGGCGGCGGGACCAGTGTGGGACATATTGGCGTGCAGTCCGCGGTGGTAGTGGGACATCTCATCGGCAGGCAGTCAGTGGTGGGACCAGCGTGAAAGGGGCATCAGCAACAGCCCGGAGGAAACAGCGCGGAGCTCCTCAGCAGCATCCAGACTCGCTGTAGTGGCGGGGGGAATCTTTGTCAGCAGCAGCGGGGTGTCCGGGGCCGGCACCTCAGTGGGCTTCACTTCGGCGGTAGGAGGGACAGGAAACAAGATGTAGAGTGGGTACGAGGGGGCTAGGTGAGTAAAAAAAAGCATGCCCCGCATGCCCGACAATTCAGCCTAACGCCCGGCATGCTCCCTGCCCTAACTGCTCCCTCCAGGCACTAAGGGTAAGCCCCCCAGTTACCCGCATCTCCAGCACGGGGTAAACAGCACACATTTACTGTGGACATGCTGGAGACGGGGTCATCACTTAGAGGGTTAAAGTGGAGCTTTAAGGGACCAGTAAATGACAGATCCTGCATTTACACCAGTGTGTCAACCTTAATAGCAGTTGAGTTGAAAGGTTTCCATTGACTTTTAAATGCTGGAGAGCAGGTGCAAAGCAGAATACATGAGGATTTACAAATCTGCTTTAAGAAATATTTATCTGCAGAACTATTTTCTACATTTATATTATGTAACCATTACCTCCAAATGTCTCTGTTATTGCCATACTTTCAATTCCGCCTCCTAATAGTTTGCTGAGAAAAACAGGCACAGGGTAAAATTTCATTTATAGTACATTAACATAAGAAACAAAGGCCATACAGGGTCTAGTATAAAGAGCATATGCACAAGCTTGTAAAAGCAAGGCTGGAGCTACTATTGTATCCTGTTTTAATAGCTCATCTGGTTTGTAATAGTCTATGCACTGTAAATACTGTAAAAATACCCTGTACCACACTATGAAAGAAGGTGCACTATATAAATACAGAATAATAATAACATAACATGTCTTGAATTAGTGCAGGGCTTACACCAGGGGAGTAACTATAGGGAATGCAAGGGGTGCAACCATACTGGGGCCCCACTAGGTGAATGGGTGAGGGACCCAATTATTGTTGCTTCTCCACTTTATTTATCATATTTGGGTCCACTTGGATTCATATAGAGAAATGCAGCACCATTTGTGCTTCCTTGTAGCTGCATCCAATTGAGTTAAAAGACAAAAAAACATTTACAGTATGAGCCTTGAAAGGGCCTCATTTAATGTTCGCACAAGGGCCCTGTCATATTAAGTTACGCCACTGGCTTACACGGTCCATAATACAGTGTAATGTTTCCTCCTAGGCCTCGATTCGGTAAATTTGCCTTGAAATATCTCATGAAAATTTGTGTTTTGTGCTTTATTTAGATAAAATAAGGTGTGATTCCATAAAGAGAGGAAATAAGAGCATGATTTGCACCTAAAACTTTCATTGGAGCAATGTGACAAATTGTTAAATTTGCTTCTTAAAATAAAATTTCAGTAAATCTTAAAGTGAATCAACCACGTCCTATTGAAGGTTAAATAAAAAACAAACAACCAACCAAACATGTATCAACTCCCCTTAATGTCCTGGTAATGATAAAATACTCACAAAAGATTTTGGCTTAAAAGGACAAATTGGGGAGAAATTCAGGGAAAATTTAATATTCTTTTGATCCTTATCTTCCTTCTAGCACTATTTTAAATAGACCGTAATTGCTTCCAGCATGATATTGTGAGAAGGGGGGAGGACGGGGCTCAAATAGCTAGTTTAGAACAATGGTATCTTGTCAGAAACCAGTGCCATACAAATGGCATACACAGAGAAAGGGAAACTGAAAATCACTATAACAGGAATACCAATAAGCATTTAGGGCAGAAAACATCCAAACGGTAATGTTCCTGGCGTGGGAGAGCGAGTGGTTTTGGTCCACTTTAGGGCAGCAGGCTGCTCACCTGATGCCGGTCCTATGTGCCTCTCCTTCATTTCCTGCAGATCCTGCAGAAACTTTTACAGGGCTTCGAAGTTTGCCCTCCTTTCAACTTAATTCCTCCAGGACCATGCAAAAAAGTACAGCCAATCTGTCTTGGTGCTCTTAGCATGAGCAACTACGACAAACCACAGCTGTCCCTGACCACAGCAGAGCAACTCCTGTGGCTTAGCTTAGACTATGCCATTGGTTTCTGACAGGACACCTTTGTTCTGAACTGGAGCAATTAGTGGCTATTGAAGGAAGGAAGGAAGAAAAGAGCCAAGAAGGAATATAAGAGCCAAAGAAGGTTTAATTTTCCCCCAATTTTTCCTTTGAAGTCAAAACCATTTGAGCATTTTTATCCAATCCATTACTCACAAAGGGGAGTTGATACATGTTTTTTTCTTAATTTAACCTTCCATAGGATGTGGCTGGTCTGCTATAATATCGCCGTTGGGTTTACAGTCCCTTTAAGCGTTTATAACATGCATTTATGCACATATAAATTCAAGCAATGTTCCATATTCTTTGAATCATACTTTATTTTAGTACAATCAAATTTTATTGGTTTTCAAAGCAAAGGGAGAAGGGGGTACGGAAAGCAAAAAAGGGGAGGGGGAGAAGGGTACAGTATATATATTTCCAAGAAGGTGTATTGACCGATTCGACCTCCCATCATCCTTGATAATTAACAGTCACGTCAACTGATGCTGTTCACGTGATTGGCCAGAACCAGTGGGACCACCCCTCCCTACGCAAAACCATTGTCCTGCTATACACTAAAATTGAATCTTGGTGACAGTACCCTAGTTCCTATTTCATTTCTGCCTAGGGGATTGGGAACGGCTAGGTGTGGGGGAAGGGGGGTTAGCAAGGTTGAGGGGTGAGTGGGATTCTAACAATGGGCAACAGTGCTGCTGTTGGTGGAGCAAGAGGCACTAGGGAGTGGAGCGGAATAAATCTCATAATTGTATTCCGGCCCCACGCTCCAGTGGAGGTACCTCCAATGGAGACGTCCCAACTCTCTGATCTGGCGAGATCCCAGGCTGGTAGAAAGGCATCCCCCTCGTGGTTCTTGGGTCTATCCATTAGGCTGTATCAGAGATGGGAGGTGTGAGTCCCGTTAAGCCAACCATCCTGCACAGGTCACCAAATATCTATCTGTGGCTTCACTATCACTGGAGATCAGACTTCCCATGTAGCAGGTCAGCTCTAATTCCTGTACCCATTCTATCAGTGTGTGTGTGTGGGGGGGGGGGGGGGGTCTTGTGTCCTCCAGTGTCTTGGAATAATAGCCCTCATAGCTGCTACAAAGTGTCTTAATATGTCTTTTTTGGAGCTAGATATAGAGTTTTGAAAAAGAGATAAGAGTGCTACCTGGGGTGTGTTGGCTGTTGTATTTCTGGAGACTTGCTCGTAGATGGCGAAAATTTGGTCCCACAAGGCTTTAACAGCTGGGGAGCTCCACCAAATATGGGTCATGTTGCCTACGTCCTTCTGGCATCTTCAGCATTTGTCAGTGTGTGACCCAGAAGATCGGTAGATGTCCACCAGGCACCTGTACCATCTTGCTAGTATTTTATCATTTCGCTCTTGAGCGACATTAACTAGCAATGTGCCGTGGGTGCAGGCATAGATTTTGGCTAGGTCAGTCCTTGAAAATCTGAGTCCTAACTCCTTTTCCCATTGAATCATAATTTATTTTATCTCATACCTTATTTTGAAACAAAAACATTATTATTATTTTCATTAGATATTTCAAGGCAGGTTTACTGTTCAAGAGGCCTGATGTCCCAATGGCATCAACTCAATTTGCATTTGCAATTCTATTGCCATCAATGTACATGCAAATAATATTAATGCAAAGAAAGGAAGAAATATGGTTAAGCTTCCATTTAGTAACAGATGTCAAGCTTGAAGGGATTGTTCAGGCTAAGTGCAAGATCAAAGCAGACATTCCTTTCCTTCCATGCAGCTCATTCATCTTGTGTTGCTGAATAAAGCTGATTTAAAGCAAAATAAAAACCTGGTATTTTGACTATACTGTTTTTTTATCCCCTGCTGCGTGAAACCCCTCGAAGATGCAAGGGGTGGCCAATTCCACTATATTCATCTGGGAAAATGTTATTGTGTTTTAGTGATTACTATTGCTATTGGCAACACCTGCACAATGTTCCCGCCCTCTACTTTTTCAGCTTTATAAATTATACCCAAAATATGGCTGGCATGTTGCCTTAGCCAGCCTTCTCTGTAGCCTAAAAGGGGACTTCCTTTGATAGGTTGCTTTTAAGGGGCAGGAAGCCATATTTGACTTTGGGGGGAGGGAGGGGTTGGCTGTAATGGTAGATGGCAGCACAGAAATATAATATAACACACTAAAAAGAAAAACATAATGCACTCATGTGTGCAATAAATTACTCAAGTTCTTGGCTTCCAGTGGAAATATGAAACACCATTTTCCTCTTCAGGCTATATTCAGAAGCAGTAAGAAATCCAGGTTCCTAGAGAAACAGTAAAAATGTGTTTAAAACGTGATATATGTATACATTTACATTAAAGCGGAACAAAACCTGTGAATTTTCTGTCTTGCCCCTGGGGCATCCCGAATTGTGAACCCCCCCAGTTCGCCCAGGAAAACTCACCTCTCCAGGCTCCAACAGGGCCTTTTAGCAGGAGGCTCATTGAATGCGCATCCCCGTCCGTGTGTCCACTCCCACCCCAGCCATTCAGATAGCTGGGGTGGGAGTGGACACACGGACGCGGATGCACAAGCACGAGGCCAGGGATGCAGCAGTGAGCGTGTCCCCACTGTAAATAATCAGAGCCATCTGCCGAATGACATAGCCACAGAAGACGGATCTCATTGGATAAGAGCACGCGCATGCACTGTTGGAGCCTGAAAAGGTGAGTTTTTATGGGCGAACTGGGGGTCAATTTAACTAGCTTGGCAAAAAAATAAAAAATAATTCAAGCAGTGCAAAATGTTTCAGGCAGCAGAAGCCAGGCTCCTGTCAAACACCTGTTCCTGCAAACGGTGTTCTGGCCTATTTGCCAAAGTGCAGAGAACATTTCTGCTTACTGTACAGAACGCCACATTTTTGGTCAATCCTTCACAAATGATTGTCGAGATGAGGTTGCTCCCCAAGGAAGTAAAGATCTCCACACTATATTGTCCTACATTGTAGAAAACTCCTAATTGAAATTGCACCAAATTGAAGTTTGTTTGTTTTTTTTTACATGGGCATTTTAAACTGGAATGCCCCTGGGATTTTAGTGGACCCTGCAGTCTTTTGGATTGAGGCTGGGGGTCAAGGGTTTTGGTACACTTTAAATGTGGAAAACATCAGCAATTATATTCTCCTTCAATAACACCGGGAGGTGAGGATGCCTGCCCCATCGAGCTCCTGTTGCCAAGCTATAGAGTGTAGATCCAGTTTAAATTAAGAAAATGATGGTATGTAAGGAACAACACACAAGAATTTCACTTTCCCTTATGTTGTTCCTCCGTGCGGCGGCAGCATCTGTGTGTATCCCCCCATACACTAATTGGCTGAGCGGCACGCTCGCTGTCACCCAGCTCTGCTGACAACTAAGTACCCGAGTGCGCCACCAGCTGCATCCCCCACACACCGTGCAGACGTGGCGTGTCTGTGCAATCCCAATTCAGGAAGCCCCAAGAACAGGAACTCAGACAGCCCAGGAGTCTTTTAGACTCCAAGGCCTCCAATGTTCCCCTTTAAAGTACCAGAAATATGGCTAAATCGCTACATACTATTAATTTGTTTGCTGCTTCTTTTATTTTGTCCACTTTAGCTTCAGACAGACCCTTTATGTTACACAAAGTCTTCTTGGTGGTCATCTGAATGCCTTTCACAGTGCATATTCCCACAGATTTAAGCTTCTTAATATCTGCTACATTCTGTTAAATAAAAAACAAGACTAAATTAAATTATTAATAAGATAAATTCTTTATGTAGTTACAATGTAATAAAACACCACCTGATAAAAATAATGCTCAATAATGTATTTTTATTTTGGCCATTATCTTTTTTTGTTTTTGTTTTATAGTAAGACTGTAAGAAATAGTATCATAGCAAGAAATAAGGAGTTTTCGAAAGTATGTCTTATAGCATGGCAAGACAAAAAAAAATCAAATTTCTCTGAATGGAATGATGATTACTTATTAATTGCTTATCTTTACCTGGTCAAACGGTGAATGTGCAGGCCCTCATCCAGCGCTGTAGGTCATGCATATTATTGCCCTGCATGTGGCTCTGTTTAGACATTGAGTGGCCTCATTCCCAGCTTCCTTTAGATGTGGGCATGTTCCCGCCACCAGTCTATCTGAATAGCTGTGCATAGGAGCACACCCCAGAGATGCTGGGGATGCATCCGGCATTGTGTACATCGCTGTGGGAGCCAGGGCAGAGGTGAGCTTTGCCGCTGGGGGGGGGGGGTTTAAGCAGCAGAGCATCCCTATTTGTGATGCCCCAGGTGAAGGCCAGCGGGGAAGACTCCAGCGCTGGACACTCATTGTTTTTTTCCCACTTTAACACTTCCATCTATTTTACAACCACATCTCTATTATAAATGCGTGGCTGGAAGTGCTCCTTTACATTTTGTACTTTAATCTCCTAAAGTCTATTTTCATTATCCCGTGATTTGGTTCATTTTTATGGGGGGGAGAAACCCCCTCACCTTCGCGAAAACTCACCTTTTGACATATGCGTGGCCTCTCATCAGCACTGTATAACATGCATATTAATTTACAGAATACAGATCTGTTTGGAAACAGAGCTCCAGCGTAAAGAAAGGGGGGCAGCTGCATCTCCCTGCAGTGTGTTCCTTTCTCCAGGACATTTGCATTAATCAGGACTTGGAGACTCTTTCAACTGAAGCATCTGGGAGCTCGGATTTTCGGTCTGTTTTGCCCCCAAACAGATTTAATAGGGTCGATTCAGAGAAACATGTAAAAGCTTTGTTTTTGTTGCCGATCATGGTATTTTTTCCGAACGCTCGTGCACTCGTATGAACTTGCGAGCGATTCTATACACTAATCCGTTTCCTATCGTAAAATGCCCGTCCGTTCGTATGCTATCTTCCGACCTTGGCACAGTCATTTTCCATCGTAAATTATAGGTTGATTGATCTATTGTAGCGACGGCAGCATGTGTTTTTTCCCTTCTTCCATCGTCCACCTCTATGAATTCCTGGCGTTTCCCGATGGGTTAGAATGGTTTTTAACCTCTAATATTCGTTCGTTCGGAAATGTAGAAGATCTTGTGCATGCGCAATACAAGCTACACTCCTCAAACAAATGTGCCCCATATCTTACACTACCAAGCTCACCCCAACTACTTTGCGCCATTCTAACACTTACCTTTATTAACCCTAAAACTTACCCAAACCCCTTTCCGGTTCCATTCTTCTTCATTTTCCAGACCCTAAAACTTACCCAAACCCCTTTCCGGTTGCATTCTTCTTCATTCAAACGGGTCTTCAAAAGTCCAAAGGCCCTCTCAACCACAGCCCTGGTCTTGCGGTGCGCTCGGTTGTATGCTTCCTGAGAGGCATCCTGGGGCCGGAGCACAGGCGTCATGAGCCACGGAAGCAGTGGGTAACCAGAGTCCCCTTAACAAAACCAATTAAAAACACAATTAAGCAAGGAGAGGCATCCCAAAAAAAAATATTAGTAGATAGCACAATTATGTCAGCTAAAGAAACAAACATTTCACCCAGGGCCAATGCTATAAATGACTTATGTAACAGATGTGTGCCATAAAGAAAAATGCAGCATAAGGGAAAAACAGACTGATAACACATCTGCTATTACAAGTGTGCTGGGAAAGATGTTTGTATTGTAGGGTTTAGAAATGTACGATTTATGATGCTGCTGAGAGACCCCAAACATTCCCAAAAAAAATGCACTGTATGCAGTTCTACTCTAGTTTGTCAGTTACAGTCAAATACAAAAAAGGGCCATAAACTAGCAGCTACTTCTGGTCAATCTGCTATGCGAGGGAGTTTGAGAAATGGAAGTAACAGATGTCGGCCAAAAATCTAACAAATGATGAAGGACAAAGTGAGTCCACCGCTTGTTTGTTTGACAAAACTTTAACTATTATGTTGCAACAGTTGCAAAATGTTGTTTAAGGTTAACCACAAATCAGAAAAAGTCCAACAATCAATAAAAAAACACCCCAAAAAAATGTTGGTCACTTACCAAGTAATCTGCCCTCAGACATCCGGATCAAATCAATGCCAAACAGCATTAGGCCTTGATGTTCCTCGAACTCACTCCTCTCCATCCTAATCCCGAGGCCAAACAGGTGCCGGAAAAGATTTCCCAACTCAACAATTAAATGTGCTTCGAAACACTTAGCAATCAGCTCTCTGAATTGCTCGCAAGCCCATGTCAATAACAGAAAAATTTGGAATGAACGAAAAAAATACGATTTGGACGGGAAAAAAACCCGAACTAACGCAAATAATACAATTGATGCCCGAAAATCGAATGAAAATATACGTCTATGCCCGAACGTTCGTGCAAATCCGAAATGGCCAAAAAAAAGGAAAAAACACCCACCCAAACTTCCGAATCCCGATACGAAATCAATTAACTTTTGGATTTAGAATCGACCCTAATATGTCTAATTCAACCTTTTACCCTGTTAATTCCCAGATAGAAGCTTTGGATACCTTTCAGGAAGAGGTCTGGTGCAACTACGTTCTAGTCTCCCCCGCAGAACATACCCCAATTTAACTAGATCAGAAAGGGAGGGATTGAAGTCTATGCGGGAAGACAATAGCATAGTAATCAGCCAGGCGGATAAAGGAGGGGCGGTTGTGGTATTGGATGCACAGATGTATAGACAAGAGGCGCTGCGACAACTTTCAGATATTAAGACATATGTGAAATTAGTGAAAGATCCCACTCAGGAATTCAAAATAAAATTGTTGAAATTATTGGAGGAGGGACGTTCCTTGGGGGTGTTGTCCCCCAAACTTGTGGAATATCTGTATGAGGAACATCCAGTAGTCCCTATTTTTCACCATTTACCCAAGATCCACAAGGGGGACAACCCCCCCCCCCCCCAAGGGCAGACCTATTGTAGCCGGGATTGGGGGCCTCCATGAACGTTTAGGCCAGTGGCTGGATCAACAATTATATCCACTAGTTCAGGGGCTTTCAGCCCTCTTGGTGGATACCAGCCACCTATGTGCACTAGAGGCATTAGAATTTCATCTGCGACGCTTCAGTGCATACTCGGATGATCTTATCAATTTCATTTTGATGGTGACCGATTATCTATTAAAACATAATTATTTCATGTTTGACGGGTCCTTCTTTCTCCAGAAATGTGGTGCCTCTATGGGAGCTCCCTTTTCCCCATCACTCGCAAATTTATTTGTGGGTTGGTGGGAGGGACTGCATATTTTTGGAGCAGAGAACCCATATCGTGATTGTATCTATGCTTATTTTCGATATATCGATGATCTGATGCTAATCTGGGTCGGCACTGAGACTTCTCTTCTATTCTTTGTGGATTATTGTAACTACAATCAGGTGCATTTACAGTTTACAGTCCACTTCAATGCCACTCAGATAGAGTATTTAGATCTAAGAATTTCAGTGGGGGGGGGGGGGGGGGGGTGGCACTACAATTGTATCAGACATGTTCAGAAAGTCCACAGCGGGCAACTGCATTTTACGGTCAAACAGTTGCTATCCCTTCCAGACCATTAAGGCCATTCCTGTAGGGGAGATGCTTCGGGCCCGAAGAAATTGCTCACAACAGGAGGACTTTGAAAACCAATTAGATTGTATCTCAAATCGATTATGTGAGCGTGGATATCCCTCCTGGATGTTGAAACAGGCCAGGAATATAGCATCTAATAGACAGAGGAAGGATACATATAGAAAGAGAATTGGGCAGAGGAGATCAAAGAATGAGGACAGTATACCCCAATTTACCATCCCCTTCTCTATAGATTTCCCAGAGGTACGCAGGATTATTTTGAAGTATATTCCGGTGTTATCTTCTGATCCAAAGTTGAGGGATATAATATCAGGGGGGGTGCGTGTGGTCAGTAAGAGGGCCCCAAACCTGGGGTCTATTCTGTCCCCGAGCCTTTTCCTATCTCCGAGATGTAGGGAGGGAAATTGGCTGGCCACCAAGGGTTTTTTTGCCGTGTGGAGGGCCCAGGTGCACAATGTGCCCCTTTGTAGATAAGGGCCCTCGAATATCGTCATATTCGGACAATCATAGTTTTGAACTTGGTGACTTAATGAATTGTAACACTAAGAACGTTGTGTATGTAATTTCATGTAAATCATGCAAGGCCCAATATGTGGGGTGTACGACCCGCCCACTAAAAAGGAGGTTTGCTGAACACCTGTATGGGGTTAAATCGGGGGACCTTTCAAGACGCTCAAATGTGGCGAGACATCTCTTAGAACACCATGGAGGAGAAACTGACAGCATTATAGTGAAAGCGGTCCAGGGGATCTCTTTGGGACCCAGAGTTGGTGATTTACATCGGCTTTTATTGAAAGCAGAGGCCAAGTGGATCTTTAAGATGAAAAGCAGGCTTCCCTTAGGTCTGAATTCAAGGTGGGATATCTCTTTGTTTACAGAATCCTAGTTTATGGATTGTCACCCCAATAATACATTTAATGCATGCATTTATTATATTCATTATGTACTCTTATGAGTGCCATTGTTTATACACTATTTATATATTTTTAATTGTATTAACTTATGGTATTTAGGTGTATACATTTGGGTGAATTCGTGTTTCCACATGCTTTTGTATACTTGTTTAATATGGTATATGTGTACATTTAATTGAGTACTAATGCAGAGCATGAAGGACTATTATCCGGTTGCCTTGAGTTGTTGCACCCAGCCTGGCAGGCAGGACGTTCCAGCATGATTTTCCCTTGAGCACACCTAGCAAGGTGGAAGATTCCCTCCCTCCCTCCCACAGCTTTGCACTTTCAGTTTCATTATCTAGTGCCTGCTTTCAAGGGACAGTGTTTTTTGTTTTTTTCCCTTCCTGCTTGTGATGTCGGGTGCAGCACTTGGAGGGTGAGTGGCAATATGCTTACATGCTTTTTTTTTGTTTTTGTTTTTTCTCTTTCTGCTTGTGATGTTGGGTGCAGCACTTAGAGGGCGAGTGCCAATATGCTTACATGCTTTTGTACTATGACCATGTGATTATAATTAACCTAAATTGCAGTAACTTTATAGTGAATACTTGTTAGACCTTGTGATACATTTAAAAAAGGGATGCGGTCGTGCTCGAAACGCGTTTGATTTTATCCCTGCATTTGCACTGATGGGCTGCTTTTAATGATTTTTAATAAATGGATGTTTTATGGGAGTGCAGACCGGCATCATTATTGTTCCTTTCCCCAGCCTATCTGAATGGCTTGACGCCAGAGCGCGTCTCAGCCATGAGATGCCAGGAATGCAGTCGCAGCTGTGCAGACATTATTGGATCGCCAGTGACGTCAGTTTAGCAGCAGGGGTTTCACACGACGTGGCAACCCACATGGTCTGGTCCTGGAGTCTTTCAAACCAATATGTTTTGGTCCACATTAAAAAACTAACTGTCACACAGTTGACCTGATTTATAGTGAAGACAGGGGATTGCTCAGATTTATTCATCCAACAGTGTCACTAATTTGCATGGTGGCAGATTTTCACACATCCTTCTGACATATCAAACACATATACTCCTTCACTCCATGTCACCTCGAATTTATCAGCTGCCAACAATGTCAGCATTTATATTCAATAACCCAAGATTTTTTTTGTAAAAACAGACAGGCAAGATACACATGACCAGACCCAGCAACTTTTCTCCTCCTGATAACATGGTCCTGTCTACATAAGCATGTGCCTAATGGCTGCAGGAGACCCTTTTAATTCAGTAAACAGTAGAGCTAAAATGCAAATCTGGCAAGGCTGCATGTGGAAGGTAAGTGGGGAGTCTCGTCTGAGGTCTGAAGGGAAAGTTCCTTTAACTCTTTAAGTGCCAAGCATGTAACACCTACGTGCTCGCTTGTCCGTGCCTTAACTGCCAAGCACGTAGGTGTTACATGCTTAACTCACCTCCCCCCTGCTAGTTAAAAAAATAAAAAATACTCATCTGACCCCTCTATAGATCCGGCCGGGTCTCCGGAATAGCGACCCCCTCCCCCCCCGCTTCGACAGCGCCGCTGCTAACTTTAAAAAAAAAAAGACACTTACTCAACTGGGGCCGTGCTGCCTCCCGCCGGGTCTCCTCTTCACTGGGGGGGGGCCTCCAATCGCCTCCCCCAGGCTCTTCCGTGGGGCCGGGTGATGTCACCGGCAGTCGGCTTCATAACGCCCGCACCGAGACTCAGAATCAGTCTTGCCTGGTGCTTGGAGGAGAGAGGTGGGGAGGAGGAGAGGGCTGTGATCCCTCGCCCCCCCCCCCAGCCCCCCTCCACGGAGCACCCGGCAGCTGTCATCTGGGATCCCCGGGGGACAGAGGAGGATCGGAGGTGAGTAAAGAAAAAAGTAAATAAATGTCATTTTTTTAATTGTGTCTGTGTTTTTATTTATGCTGTTAACCCCTTGTGAACTGGTAAGGGGTCCATGAGACCCCTATACCAGTTCACAAGGCTGGGGGCTGGCAAGTCACCTGCCCAGGGGGGCAGAAGAGCCCGGGCCCACAGAGGGTATGTGGGCTTGTAGGCTGCAGGGTGGGGGTCAGCTGCACCCTGTTCCTACAAGCCCCCATAGCTGGTCCCGGGCTGGTTATTTCAGGTAAGGGGGACCCCATGTCATTTTTTGGGGGGATTTTTAAGGGTTTTTAACCCTTAAAATTCCTAAAAAATGGGGTCTCCCCCCCCTATGTCTTTTTTTTTTTTAAATTAACCCCTTGTGTACTGCCACCCAGCAGCTATAAAAGGCTTCTAGCAGCAGCAGGGGAGCAGAAGCCAGAGTGATCAGCGTGGGACACAGGGATGGATGGGAGGCAAGTATTAAAAAAAATATATATATATATTTTTTCTGCTTGTCTCTGTGTGTTTTTTTTACACTTAACCCCTTGTGAACTGGTAAGGGATCCATGAGACCCCTATACCAGTTCACAAGGCTGGGGGCTAGCAAGTCACCTGCGGTTAGCGGGTGACTTGCCATTAACCCCCGGCACCCCCAATTACCTGCCTCCCTAAAGCCCGGGGGGGCAGAAGAGCCCGGGCCATGGCTATGTGGGCTTGTAGCCTGCGCCCTGTTCCTACAAGCCCCCATATCTGGTCCCGGGCTGGTTATGATGGGTAAGGGGGACCCAATGTCATTTTTGGGGGAGTCTTAAGGGTTTTTAACCCTTAAAATTCCCCAAAGAATGGGCCCTATGTAATTTTTTTTACATTATTTCCTTATGTTTATAGTGTGGATAGTAGTTTTATTTGTAAATGTTATAAAGTGCAATTTTAAGTTTGGGAGGGATCTTCTGGGCAAGAATGGGGGGGGGGGGGGGGGGCTACCGATACATACGTGGTACCGTTGTAATCGGGAGAAATGGAGCTTTCACATGCAATATGGTTTTCTCTAATAAAGTGAATGTTTTATTTAAAATAAAGGAGACAATTGTCTAAAACATATTTTTTTTTGTTTTTTTGTGCAAACATATTTAAAAAAACAGTAGAAAAATTACAAACAAGACATTTCATGTTAAAGCGTAAACTCTGCTGCAGAATATATATCTATAATTTTCCTGGAAATTCCGGCAAAAATCACAGTTAAACATGGCGCAGAATGGGGAAAAATGACCTGTCAACAGAGGGTGACTGAACTTCAAGTAGGCTGGCAATTAAAAGGGTTAATAGTACCTATGCATGTTGGGTATTGTTCTGCTCGGGGGACCTTGCTCCTTCAGATTTAGCTTGTTTTTTCTTGTTGGCATATTGATATTTAAGGAAAACATGTTATTTATCCAGTTTTTTAATTCATTTTTTTTAGGGAAACCCTGTGCAACCAAAGAATTCTTCGAGGGATTACTTCCAGAAAGGTGATCCCACTACAACAAGCTTAGAAAGCTTAACATGTGTTCTTTCAGGGAATATATGGTTTATGGGGGATATTTCAAATGTAAAGGGTTGTTTTGGTTGAAAAATTGCAAGGTGCACACTTTGTCTGCAGAGCTGAAATTTTCTAGTAAAATTACCATTATATGCATGCTTTACATTGGGGTGTTTGCCAACTCTTTCCTTGACAGTAGCTATGCATGCTGGGTATTGTTCTGTTCGGGGCATGTTGCTTTTTCAGATTTTACTTGTTTTTTCTTGTTTGCATATAGCTTTTTTTTTAGGAAAATGTGCTTGATTCTTCCTTTTTATTCCATTTTAGGGAAACTTTGTGCAACCAAAGAATTGATTTAGGGATTACTTCCAGAAAACTAAGCCCACATAAACAAGCTTGGTAAGCCTAGAAGGCTAAAGGCGTGTACTTCCAGAGAATATATAGTTTGTGGGCGGTATTTCAAATGTAAAGGGTTGTTTTTCTGGTAAAACTGCAAGGTGCGTATAGCTCAGTTGTATTTTATCTGAAAATCTCCGAAAAACTCTGTTTCAGTTTGGGGGAGTCTCCTGGGCAGGAAAGGGTGTCTACCAATACATATGTGGTACCGCTGTAACTGGGAGAAATTGGGCTTTCACACGCAATATGACTTTATTGACAAACTTACATTTTTTATTACAAAAAAACACTACAAATTGCAAAAAATAGGTTTTTTAAATTTATTTTGCACATATTTCACCGAAAAGTATTGAGAATACACTAAAAAAGGCCAAACAAGACATTTCATGTTGAAGCCCAGACTCTGCTGAAAAAAATATATAATTTTCCTGGGAAATCCCTGGAAATCCTTTCAAAAATCACAGTTGAACATGTGTAGCGCAAAATAGTGAAACATGGTCTGGCAACAGAGGTTGACAAAAGCTGCAAGTAGGCTGGCACTTAAAGGGTTAAATAAAAAAAGACAATAAAATAATCACATCATTTGAATTTCTACTTACAATGCCATGCTTCTGTAACATGTCAATATCTTGGAAAAAAGACTCCTAAATAGCAGGAACAAAATGATATGGTTGTAAAAGATAATAAGCCTTTTTGATAAGATATTATTATAAATCAATTAGACATGTTTATTATTATTTATATATTATTAATAATAATAATAATAATAATGTATTCTGCAATAAACATGGATTGCAGCAGCTAGTATCCACACACTGCAAAGCAACAGAAATCACTAACCTCCTGGCAAATTTCTACAAAGGTTTAAAGAAGAATATAACCCATGTTTTTCCAAGTCATCCATCAGCATGACCACATGGAGAGAGAGGCTCCACCCCCTGGGAGAAAACACAAACTGAAACAGAGGTTAAAACCCCACACCACCTCAGTTCTTTGTGTGTCCTCCCTGGGAAACCACTGGACAGAGTGTGTTAGGATGGTTTCTTCTTTTTGTTAACAAGTTGAAGAAAAAAGACATAGCAATAGTCCTTGAATTCCTGCAGGAAGGGTTTGA
Source organism: Gastrophryne carolinensis (assembly GCA_027917425.1). Taxonomy (NCBI): domain Eukaryota; kingdom Metazoa; phylum Chordata; class Amphibia; order Anura; family Microhylidae; genus Gastrophryne; species Gastrophryne carolinensis. The sequence continues at coordinate 336,039,296 of CM051235.1, read as the reverse complement.
GTTTTTCTCAAACATTGAGAATTGATACAGAATGAACTAATCAATCGTTTTTTTCAAGTCAGTCATTCATAAAGGACCAGCACCATTTAAGGGGTTCCTTACCTGTCAATTGTGTTCAAAGGATTAATGGACTTGTCCCTTGAACCTCTAGATGAAGTTTCAGAGAAAAAGTTGTCCCTAAAATTTTGCAGCCTGCTAGCCATTACTTCTGCCAGGCAGGTAAGTGAACTACAGCCTTATTTATGAAAGAGCCCTATTGTTCAGTACTCCCAGGCAGAGTGCTTCTTAGCCCTAATCCTTTGTTTTTGCCAAAAATAGTGACTTCTGCTAACAGGTTACAAGAGATAATACTTCCGACATTACCAAATGGAGCAGGCAAAGAAGATCTCTCGCTGCTTGATGTTAGAAGAGCCCTGATCATTTATTGGAAAGATCCAGAGAATGGCATATAGCAGAACAACTTTTAGTAACTTATAATGGAAAAAAAGGCTTAGCAGCCTCCAAGTCCACTATAGCCAGATGGATAAAACAGACTATTGCACAAGCATATTCATCCAGGGACGTCTCTCCCCGAGAGGTGTCTGCCCATTCTACACAAGCTATGTCAGCATCTTGGCCAGAAAGGACTGGCGCTTTTTGGATGAGATATGCAAAGGCACAATGTGGTCTTCACCCCACACCTTCCTCAAACATTATAGACCTGATCTACTATCTGCAAAACATCAGGTAGAAGGGTACTACTTTCAGCTTGCCTAATCCTGTACATGGGTCATGTTGAAGAATGACTTGGAAAAACCACATCGTTAGACTTACCGGTAACAGATTCTTTAGGAATCCTTCAGCATGACCACCTATTACCCATAGTCCAAGGGTTATTTAGGTTACTTTACAAAGACTGAGGTGAGGAGAAAGAGGTGGGGCTTTTAATCTCTGTTTCAGTTTGTGTTTCCTCCCAGGAAACATCTTGAGTTTTGTTTCTCTGATTTGGGATGCCCCACTATTTACAATCCCATGCAGGTCTCTTCTCCAATCAGCTTTCCTAGCCCTGCATTTTAATGTGCATCTAGGAAAACTAAATGAGAGCTAGACTTGTGCCTCCCATTTTACGTTGGGATTACGAGGGATTCTGGTGATGTTGCTGAAACCTGTACATGCACCGTGGGATTGCTAGCAAGGTAAGAATAACGGGCGAGCTGAGAGTTTCACTCAGTGGGGCATCCCATATTGGGATACCAAAGAAGATAGCTTTTGGATTCTTGGATTCTTTTTGGACTCTAGAGCCAGACTACATGAGTTGTGGTCCCTTTAAATCAAATTAGATAAAAAGGCAAACTAGGTATGGTGTGTGTACATTAAAGTGAAACAAAGGAATTTGACTTTCCTGGGTTTTATTCCGTTACCCCCAGGGCATCCCGCTGTGTGAAACCCCCCAGATAGCCCAGTACACTCACCTCTTACTCGTTTAAACAGAGCATGTGCATGCTCAAGTCCAATGAGAGCTGTATGCCTTCACTATGTGATTCGGCAAACCGCTCTAATTGACTAGAATGGGGAGTGCGTACTGCCACGTCCACTGAGGCAGGGATACAGGAGATATAGCAGCGCACCTCATTGATATCAATGAGAGCTGTTTGCCAAATGATGTAGTCATGTCAGACAGCTCTCATTGGACGAGAGCCTGTGCATGTGCTGTTGAAGTGGGGAAAGGTGAGTGTTTCACGGGCATCCCGGGGGGGGGGTCACACAATGAGGCATCTCGATTCAGGATGCCCGGGGGAAGGCCAGCAGACTGGGTGGGTTTTGTGCTGCTTTAACTTTACTTTAGCTAATATAGATTTATATTTTACACAGATGCTAATTATAAAAGGGTGTATGTTGCAAAAGCATCTCTTTATTTTGCAGCGTGAATTCCATCCTCTTATTGGTACATCAAATAATTATCTCAAATGTATATAAAACTTGCAATCCACGTTTGTTTTCTCCATTTATTGAAAGGATTCTAATGTATTAGTCTAGAAAAAGATTGTGGCTTTGTACCTGGAGTAACATTGAAGAAGTAGATGAAGTTCTTGCAATACAGAATGATAGCTAAGAGTCTCAGCTGACTAAACTTGCTGTTGGCAGCACCAGCAAGGCCAAAGCAAAAACAAAAGTGAGGGCAACTTATTAACATAACAGACACACAACTATTCCATTGAAAAGTGAGCCAGCTGTTTACATATATACAGGAATGCCAAAACCTGAGCATTAAAAAGGTGTAGTTATTATCTACCTCATCATCATGAAACCCAACATCTTCTTCCACTACTTGGTCTTCTATTGATCTCATGACTGCTCAGAAAACTTGCACCTATACAAGAAAACATGAAAGTCACCCAAGGTTTGACACTGTACAATGCACACCATCCTATGTTTTTGCACTATATGTGTCTGTTTTAACCCTGTTTAAGTGCTGACAACCCATACGTACCACCTGACAACTGGAGGGGAGGGTGATACCGGTTGGTAGGATCCACAGAAAGAGGGGATATCGCCCCACAGATATCAGCAGCTCACTCTTCCACCTCACTTCACTTGGCAAAGCAAATGCAGCCCCACTTCACTTACTCTCCTTCCCCTTAAAGACCTTCACTCTGAATAAGAGTTATATATATATATGTTACCCACACCCTGTGCATACAGATTGCTCACATTAAAAATCATCCTACCTGCATCTACTGCATGTTATAAGCCTTTAAACATCCAAGATGGCGGCTCATGGAACATCAGGCAGCCTGCAAACAGGAAGTGCCTTCTGACTGTGCATGCACTGCATTCTGGGATTGCTGACCTTTTCCTGACCCCAGCTCTGCTCTGTCTAAGCAAAGCACAGCTATAACCCGCTCCCCTGTACTTTATCCCACTCTCCTCTCCTCAGTAAGTGTGATGCTTCTGAGTCAAGATGGCGGGGAGAACACACCAGACCCAACGAGCCAAGCGGTCAATCGGCTGCTGCTTAAGTGATCGCCTGTGTACAGCGTGGGAGGCGCCGACCCTCTGCAAAGAGGGACGGGCGGGCGCCTCGCAGGCAGCACGAGCGGAGGGACGCCAAATCACGAGTGGAGGGACTCCACCAGCCAGCTCAGCCCGGGCCGGTCAGAGCCAATAAAAGGGCCGTATACGGCCTCCAGGCCTTACAATGTCCAGGTCTGACCTAGATGGTGCTGCAGGGGAGTACTTAGATCACAGTAGTGGCACACTGCAGTGGTAATGATGGTCAGCTTTATAGTGTATACAACAGAAATATGTCATGGTCACACAGTTCTTGTACTCCAATAGGCATGTATCACGGCCAATACACATTCCACACCACTCAGCGGTGATTTAACCAATGTAGCACCACTTTAATGACTTATCAGTAAAAGGCAGCTGATATCAAGCTTTAACTTCCAAGGAATCGATCTCAGCACAGTTCCAAAGTACTCCGTTAATAAACAAATCAGGCTCAACTAATATCCAGTTAACTCTTTGTTCTTACTTTACAATAATTCACAGTAGTATTGGGCGCCTACTCCATCCCTTTGATGGGACCTAAGGCAGGGAATCACGCAGGCGATAAATACTAAGGGAGAACCTCTCCCCCTTAAGACTATGGATCACTTAATTAAACTGGACCTTCATCATGATTTATTGAAAAGCCCAAACCCATAATAAATTATTCCCCAGCATCTAAAGTTAATATATTTTAAGTTTTTAGTCACTCACTTATTATTCTTCCCCCCACTGGGCCGCAACTCTGTTCAGGACTTTCAGATACGGGCGCCGCCATCTTTACTCAGAAGCATCACGCTTACTGAGGAGAGGAGAGTGGGATGAAGTACAGGGGGTGGGTTATAGCTGTGCTTTGCTCAGACAGAGCAGAGCTGGAGTCAGGAAAATGTCAGCAATCCCAGAATGCAGAGCAGCACAGTCAGAAGGCACTTCCTGTTTGCAGGCTGCCTGATGTTCCATGAGCCGCTATCTTTGATGTTTAAAGGCTCATAACATGCAGTAGATGCAGGTAGGATGATGTTTAATGTGGACAATCTGTATGTACAGGGTGGGGGAAACATATAAGATAGACTTATTCAGAGTAAAGGACCGCTTTAAGTTCCACCTTCACAGCAGCCAGCGAATGTCCCTGGTTCAACACTCCAGGAGTTAAGAGGTTTTCAACAAAGTCATCTGCACTGTACCAGAAGTACCAGAAGTTCAGGCACCGCTCTTTGACCTTGCACACTCCTGAGGGCTAAACTCTCCCTCTAGCCTAAAGTCTAGCTCTTCCTCCTGCTCTTTATTAGGGGGAATCCCACCCCCTTCTCCCTGGTTAAAGACTAACTCTTCCTCCCTTCCTTCCTACCAGATATAAGACAACTCTACCCACTTGTCTCTTTTTATAGGGTAGCTCCTCTCACAATGGAGGACAGCCGCAAAGATGGGAGGGGGAGAGCTGCAAGGCTACCCACCTCCTAAAGCAGACCAAGACCCCTAGAGAGGCATCCCAAACTGGGAAGGACTGGAGGTATCCCAGTCAAAAAAAACACAGCGTCCAGCTGGACCTTGTCCAAACCTGCCAACGAGGACCTCGCAGCATCAGACCACAAGGGCAGCCATTACGTGCAAGGAGCCCCGGTGGCCAACCACCTTCCTCCAACCCATCCAAAACCGGAATCAGAATGGAGGCTGCACATCCCCAGCCAAGGTAAGCACATCTCTTGTCTCACTCCTGTGCCCTCCCCTACTAACCCTTCCTATTCTTCCTACAGAGGCCCTAGATGTATTCCTCCAGGATGCCCAGGCCTCCCTGAAAGACCGAGGCTAATTCTGCTACCTGGAGCCCCCAGGCTCAGGGTCTACAGCTTCCACGTGTGGACACACACAACTCTACTTGCGCCTACCTGGTAAGTGGACCTCAATTACTATTTTAGGTGATACCCCTAGGTAAGGAACCAGATTCAGTTTCCTTAAGTAACGGAATCTCTGTTTTTCTATGACAGGCATCCCCAACCCTTCTCCATTCTCCATTCCAAGACCCAGAGGAGGCAACCCACCTGGACCCTGTTAACCCTTTCCTTTTCTGCTCTCAATAAATCCCATTTTTATGGAAAAAATGTTGTGGGGGTGTTTTTTTTCATTCTACCACAGTGTTTGAGAAAGTACTCATGAAAATGGAAAGTAGTGCCCCTGATATAAGGCAACCAGGCAGTAAACACAGCAAAGAGGGAATTTACACTCTGCTATAGGTTTTTGTATTTGGCCCTGTTTTTTGTTGGAGTTTAAGGAAAGAAATGGGAGCTTCCAACTCCACTCATTCTACTTTATCATTCTGGGTTTTGGTCTGTCTGTTTGTTAATCTGTCTGTAAGGCACAAAACGGTAATCACTTTTTCTTCCCCATTGCTGCTTCCTCCCAATCCAACAATCTGTTGTCGTTTTTCAAAACATGTCCCCCTCAACAATGTCGGACTGGGGTGTCCGGGGCCCACCCCACATTCAGATATTAGTATTACCAGTTAACATTCAGGGTTCATGCACAGAGACATTATGCAAGACTGTATTGTTTCTTTGTGTACACTTGGGATACAACAAATACGCCCTACATAGTTCAGGTGGGTGATGAAGACCCTCAAAGAAGATGCTGGGACAGGGGCCCACCAAGGTCTTTTGCTGGTAACCCTGTGGGACAGTCCAAACCTGCCCCTTAACGATGGTCCACTGCTTCAGTCACACCTAGGACCAGGGCCGGCTCCAGCTTTATGCGGCCCCTCCGGGCGGCATGGTCTCAGTGGGCCCCTTTGCAGTGGAGAGTCGCGGGTCAGGAGTCTATAAATTCCATGGCCAAAACTAAGAAGGGCTGCTTGCCCTCCAACCACCTATTAGAGCTGTTTTTTAGTTTGACCTCACATGAATGGGCAATATTGAGGAAGAGGGATGGACAAAACAGGAAGGGCAGGAATGGATGGATGGAGAGATAGCTGGGAGGAAGAGGGATGGATGGGCAAAATAAAAAGGACAGGAATGGCTGGGTAGAGCTGGTGTGGGGGGGGGGTAGATGGGCAGAGCTGGAAGAAAGATGGATAGACTGGCAGAGCTGGAAGAAAGAGGGGTAGATTGGCAAAGCTGGGAGGACAGGGATGGAGGTGTAGAGCTGAAGGGATGGGGCAGAGCTGAGGGTAAAGGGGTGGATGGGACTGAACTGAGGGGACAGGGTTGTGGGGCAGAGCGGAGGGGACAGGGGTGAATGGGACAGAACTGGAGGGGCATGGATAGATGTGGCAGAGCTGAGGGTACATGGATGGATGGGGCTGAACTGGGAGGACATGGATTGATGGGGCAGAGCTAAGAGAACAAGGATAGATGGGTCAGGGCTCAGGGGATAGGGATGAATGGGGCAGAGCTCAGGGGATAGGGATGAATGGGGCAGAGCTCAGGGGATAGGGATGAATGGGGCAGAGCTCAGGGGATAGGGATGAATGGGGCAGAGCTCAGGGGATAGGGATTAATGGGGCAGAGCTCAGGGGATAGGGATGAATGGGGCAGAGCTCAGGGGATAGGGATGGATGGGGCAGGGCTGAGTGGATAGGGAAAGATGGGTCAGGGCTCAGGGAATAGGGATTGATGAGGTGACATACAACCAATGGGGCAGAGTTGAGGAGACAGGGATGGATGGAGCAGAAAGACAGAGAAAGGAAGTGTGTGCAGTTCTTTAACCACATTGTGCCAAATGTCAGTGGGCCCCCCTGGGGGGATGGGGCCCTCGGCAGCTGACCGGGCTTGCCGGGTGCTGACGCCGGCCCTGCCCAGGACAATAGGCAAGATACAGAGAATGGTCATCATAACATTCTATCCCTATATCCTGCCTTCTTGGAAGGACAGCCGCAGCTACCAGACTCAGAGAGAGGTGACAGCTGAAGAGAAGAGTGTTGCAGAGGAGACTCATATCTTGGTCTTGAAAGAGGAGGAAAAAAGATGACTATAGAAATCTGTTGCTTTAGCTTCTTCTGGTGTCAGCTGAGAAATAGGAGGGTTTTTTCAATGAATGAGTAAAAGAGCACTTTAAAGCAGACCTACGTTCTCCCTTGTAACTATGTGCCAGAGTGACTCCTGGTTCCCAGGGAAACTAAACTATCCTACCCCACCCACTTCACACCATTAGTGAGCCCTGCATTAGAGAGACACGTTTTTCTAGCAGAGCTGCAGCCATTGAGGGACATTTAATAGCCACACACCTGCATCTCATCGAAAAAGAGACTTTTTCACTGATTCACATCCCTGTTCCCCATCATAAAGGGCTTAAAGTGGAACATCAGGCTTAAACACAAGTGTGGTCTTCCTCCCCCCCCCCCCCCCCCATCAGGCTCTGCTTACCTTTTGGATGACGCCACCTGATGCAATGACATCCGGCTGCCACAGGGCCCGATTCTCTCCCCACCGCTGGCTTAGCCTTCGCTAAAAGACAGAGCGGCTTTAGCTCTACTTGCATCTCATTTATTGGCACTGCGCAAGTGTGGGATCAGGGGGCGGGTGCAGTGCCTGATGGGATACAAGATGGCGCTGCCTGTCGGGAGGTCGCCCGGAATCCGAGGGACCTAGAAGATGGCTGCCCTGGCAAGGTGAGTACAAACTGACCAAAAGTAAAACTGGAGGGGAGAGGGGGGGGGGGGGGCAGCAGTCTAGTGAGATGTTCCTTTTTAATGGCTGGTTTTGGTTTCCTAAGGATCTTACCTGTAGAGGCATCCCAAACTGGGATACCACCAAGGAGAGTGTTAAAAGGGACATAAAGTCATATTTCACTGTTGGTCCACTTAAAAGCCAATCTGCAACACTTTACTCCTTAAAGGGGAAGTCCAGCTTTTTTTTAACAGCCCATCCACCCTTCTACCACCTGTTCTTATCCTAATTTGGCCAATAAAGTTAAATATTGGCTCACCTGATCATTATCCCAGTGAGGGAGGCAGGCGTTCTGCATGGAAGCTGGAACTAGGACCTTGAGTGACAGGTCAATTACTGATTGACATCAGATTCACCCACTGGATGACTGGCCAGTCACAAACGTCACAGATTTGCTCAAGAGTGTCAGCCCCCCAACCGGATCAGAGGAGCATCCCGATGGACCAGGAACAGAGCTGCCAGTAAATATTTAGGTCCCCTTTTAATACTTAAACTGGAACAAAACCTACACGGCCGGCCCTGGAATCTAAAAGAAACCTCCCATATTGGCAGTAACAGCTTACCTTTTCCTGGTCCAACGGCGCATTGCTCAGGCTTTTGTCCAATCAGAGCCGTTCGACGCACCTATGTAATTAGGCAAATCGCTCTGATATTTGAAATGGGGTGCATAAGCGACAGCATCCCCTGCACCTTCAGGCTGTGCACATAGTCACAACAAATAGTCCTGATTGGACGAGAGTCTGCGCATATGCTGTTGGACTGAGGAAAGGTAAGCTATTTCTGCCGACCTGCGCGGTTTCACACAGCGGGGGCATCCCAAATCAAAATCCTGGGTTTTGTTCCGCTTTAAAGTGGCTCTCCTGTCAACGGACTGTCATTCAGTACCACAACCTCCTTCCTGGTAATTAGGGTATTAAAATATAAACTCACCTTAAAGCAGAACAAAAACTAATCCCTCGCCCACCCTATTTCCAGCTTGGTGGTTCCCTGGTTTAAAAAAAATAAAATAAGTGTCGAAGCCACACCCTCTAGCTGTTTTGAGATCGCCAAATGGCTAATCCCAAGACTGCCGAATGACATGCGCAAGCTGCCTGGCCACATCTGTGGCTTTTATGGCGAGTGCTCACACTCCTGCTCCCAGCCTATAGCCTATCTAAATGGCTGGACGCGGGAGTGCACACAGCTGCCGGAATGCCAGGGAAGCGATGAAGGAGAACACAGCTTTGTGGGAGCCGCCATAAAGGGGGACCCTGTGGGTTTCACACAGTGGGACATCCCGGTATAGGATGCCCTGGGATAGGGATGCCACCTGGTTGGAATATTTTTTTTTATTTTGCAGCCACTGGTCTGGCGGTGCCGGTATACATTTTTTTTATTGGTAATTGTAATTGCAGATATACTTTTCCAATCCTCAATAACCAGTAAAAAAACGAAACACTGGCACTGCCAGGTCAGTGGCCAGTGAATAAATAAAAATGAGCGGCCATCTTTTAGATTCCAGGACCAGCCGCAGAGGATTTTGAGCTGCTTTAACATTGCCGGACACCTAAGCCCCTGCCAGAATCACTGTGTAACACAGACTCGCTTGCCTTAAAGCGGTTCAGGCATAATTTGGTTGACTTACAAGTCTCTAAAGTTGCCAGTGACAACTTCAACTTAAAAATGGTCTAAAAAAAAAGTGAAAGCCTTCTCTAGGGACATTCTGATTTAGGATGCCTTGCAGTGTGACACACCTCCAGGTCACGGCATACTCACCTTAGGATGCCACGGCAGCAGCACACTTTGCAACCCCACTCCCTCTGCCCTCCATGTAATGCAGATTACCTGGGGGGGTTACACTTTGGGACATCCCAATTGGCCCTGCCCCTAAAGAAGGATTTAAAGGGTCTGTCCACCAGCATAAAAAAACTATATTACTTCCCTTTTGTCCTGCTGAGGTGTCATAAAAACGGCGTGCAGGATCATCCTCCATCCACTGGCGAGCTCCGGATGAGCGATTTTTTGCAATATTGGGGCAAAAACAAATAGTGGACAGCACCAGGTATTATAGTAAGAGACAATATAAGATGGTGTGCTCACTAAGCCTGGTAAATAAATTGCAATAGCAAAAACAGACAAATGGGTCCCCAAACACCCCAAAGAACTGGGACCATGTGCCACACTCCCTATATACTCCCAGTAGGGAGTGTTGCACATGGTCCCAGTTCATTCTCGTCCTTAGGAAGTAAGGGGTGCACGTTACGACACGCGTTGGCGGGTATACGGACAGGGGGAGGCCCAGTTGGTTTGTACATTTTTTATTGTTTGTTCCATGTCTCTTTCAATTACCTTGGCTGGTCCTGATAGTCTTGTAAGATAGATGGATTGTTTTGCATAGGCACTTTATTGTTTGTATCTATATATGGCTATTTTGCACATTTTTTGCACGATTTGCACAAATTGTATATAATTAATTCTAAGTAGAGGTGTTTAGCATTAGTATATTTTTTCTCTTATCAAATAAGCACTGATATACTTTATTTCCAGCCTTTAGCATCGTATATGTGTAATTGTAATACTATGAATTCTTATATGAAATGCTGGCACCCCCCGGTGTCTATTGTGTATGTGTAATGTGTTTTTAACATGTATTGTCTTGTGTCTTTTTTGTAACAATATGTTTGTGTCTGGACAGATGCTTTAAAGCGGACCTTCACTCTGAATAAGAGTCTATCTTATATGTTTCCCACACCCTGTACATACAGATTGGCCACATTAAAAATCATCCTACCTGCATCTACTGCATGTTATGAGCCTTTAAACATCCAAGATGGCGGCTTATGGAATCTGCCATCTTATCAGGCAGCCTGCAAACAGGAAGTGCCATCTGACTGTGCTGCTCTGCATTCTGGGACTGCTGACCTTTACCTGACCCCAGCTCTGCTCTGTCTGAGCAAAGCACAGCTATAACCCGCCCCCCCTGTACTTTATCCCACTCTCCTCTCCACAGTAAGTGTGATGCTTCTGAGTCAAGATGGCGGCGCCCGTATCCTAAATTCCTGAACAGAGTTGCAGCCCAGTGGGGGAAAGAATAATAAGTTAGTGACTAAAAACGTAAAATATATTAATTTTAGATGCTGGGGAATCGTTTTTTAAGAGTTTGGGCTTTTCATGAAATCGCGCTGAAGGTCCGGTTTAAAGTGGACCAACACCCAGGATTTTGACTATCCTGGGTGTTGGTCCACTTAGGTGGGGCACCCCGATCGCAGCAAAAACTCACCTCTCCCCGCTCCCACGTGACCTCGTCCGGCCAATGACAGCGCTCAGAGCCGCTCTGGTATGCGCGTCCAAAGCCGCTTGGACGCGTATACCAGAGCGCTGTCATTGGCTGCGCTGTCAATCTTATAGATTCCCGGGCCGATCCCCCCTGGGTGTTGGTCCACTTTAAATGGGGTGGGGGGACATTGGACCTAAAATAAAACGGGACCGATGCCCCCCCCCCCCCACCCAATCGGTCCCTACTTACCTTTTGGATTGTCGCAACATCTGGCTGCTTCAGTGCCCGATTCTCTGCCCCCCCCAGCTTAGCCAATGACAGCACAGCTTTAGCAGTGCTCTTTAAAGTGGACCAACACCCATGGCTGGTCGGCTGATCGGTCTATAAGATTCCTGGGCCGATCAGCTCTCTCCCCGCAGGGCATCTGAAATCGGGATGCCCCGCTGTGTGAAACCCCCCAGGACGCCCACAAACCTTACCTTATCCCCGTTCCAACGGCGCATGCGCGGGCCGCCTCTCGCACTTCCCTCTAGCAGGGCGCGCACCCACCGTTTGGGAATGGCCGGCGCGCTCCCTGTTAGAAGGAAGCGCGAGAGGCGGCCTCCAGCGCTCAGAGCCGCTGTGGTTGTCCGTCCTGATCGGGGTGCCCCACAGAAGTGGATCAAAACCCAGGATAGTGAAAATCCTGGGTGTTGGTCCACTTTAAAGTCCTGCGCAGCTCAGTAAAGTCTTGTGGGATTTCAGGCGGCTCCATTGCATCCCATTCATGGGCACCGCACAGGCACAAGATCGGGGGCTGCGCACAGTGCCTGATGGGATGCAAGATGGAGCCACTCATTGGGAGGTCGTCTGGAATACAAAGGACCCAGGAGATGGATCCCCTGACGAGGTGAGTGAAAATTGCCTAAAGGTAAAACCGGAAGGGGGCAGTAGATCAGTGAGGTTTTAACCCCGATGTTCCTCTTTAAAACACCTTTTCTAGCTCCAGAATGAACATTTTTTCCTCATCTTACATGACACCCCAGCCACTGAAGGTACATTACAGGCTCCATAGTAGCACACATGGCACACCAGGACAGTAACGTGAGGGGAGAAAACGCTTCCCTCTCACAGCATACAGGCCACCCTGCCACACCAGCACCAGGCAGCATGGGAAGGGAGATAGGTAAGTAAAAGAATGATTCTGGGAGACCGGTAAGTATAAGAATACTTCTAAGCACACGTCACTGGTGCTTGTACAAAGCTGTGTTCTTTATAAAACTGTCTCATCGTGTGACAAAATGAACGTGTATCTGCTCAATACAATGCTATGTGATGCACGGTAATGGCTTACACACTCGGCGTATATATACCCCAGAGGCGGGTGACCAAGGAAGGGTCCACCACACAGACTCCTCACAGCGGCCGACCACAGGCTCCGCCCCAACAGCGGACTCCCGCCTTGGCTCAAGAGTCTGATTGGCTGTCATCGAGTTCCACGCTGCACCCACTCCCTGAAAAGCGTTTTTAGCTATCCTGGTAGCGCGTATGTAGCGCTCTGAATGGAAACCAGGGTGTCGACAGGGTTTGAGCAGTGAGGGGAATACATGCAGTCTGTGCCCGAAATAGAGCCGAACATGGGACCCGGGCATGCAGCAAAGCGTTTTTTTTTTTTTTTATATTTTGGAAAAAAGTGCAGTGAGGAGAACGCCCTCTGCTGGTATGTGCAGAAACTGCATCGCTCTAAGTGCTGAAAACATGGTCGTATTTATCACGGCGTGAGTTTTTTAGGATTCTAAGAATAAGAGATGAGAGAATGTGAGAGAGGAAGATGAAGGGAAAAAGCAAAAAGGCGGAGAGAAACCTAGAAACTTGGACAGAAATAGCGAGGGATGGAAAGAGGACGATGTATGCAGTGTATAAAAGAATAAGAGATGGAGGCTATGCTGAGAGAATTCTCCCAGAAGGGGTGTGTGAATGGTGTCTCCTGGCACCAGCTTTACAATGAGATTGGTAAGGAGTCAGGACCATGTTTTAAAAGGGACAAATGTGGGACACTTAAATTGGGGCAGCTTAAATAGTCTGAGTCCCTCCTTTGGGTATCCCAGATTGGGACACCTCCCTGAGCCCTTGCAGGACCTGCTTTATGGTGATGTACACATTGCACTTACACTTTTTCTCCTTTTCTGTTTGGTAAGTGAGGGCTTCATTGGAGAGTTTGAGGGATTTATTGCATTATCACTTTGAGTATTCGACAAATAGTTTTTTTACACCTTAATCTTGGTATCAGTTGTTTAATATGACACTTTCATGGAATCTAATAGGTTCCTAGCAGGGGGTTCCCCCCCCCCCCCCCCCATCTGTCTGTGTTTGTTTTTCTTTCTTACGAAATAAAGCAAAGGTCCTGTCTAAAAACCCTCTGCTGGTTCTGAGAGAGGGGGTTAGAAAGACAAATAAAAACCCTTACTTCAGCTGCGTTCTCCGGGGCCCAGCGCCCAATCAAATGAATAGGCAGCAGGCGCGTGCATAGAGCCAGGGAATGCCACTTTGTGTCTCTCTGCGGGCGCACAGAAAGACACAAAGTGGAGAGCGGCGCTGGACTGTGACTGAGCTAAGGGTATTTTTCTTTGTAACCCCCCTCTGTCCTGCCTCAGCACCAGGACAGGGTGGCAGGGCAGGAGGGTCATTTTTAGATTGAAACTCCAGTCAACTATAACTCCCCCCCCCCCCCCCCCCCCCCAACCCTACACTGACACTGAGGCAGGACAGGGGGTGGATTACAAAGAAAAAAAATCCTTAACCTATCCAGGGGCCCAGGCCAGATCCTCCAGTGCACTGGATCCGGGGAACCACCATCTTAAATGAAAAGCACAGAGCCTCGTGCGTGGACCTAGGAGATGCGGCTTTTTGTCTTCTCTTGCGGTGGGAGACGGGGAGGACATCGTAGGCCCCTAGATAAGGTAAGGGTTTTTATTTATTTGTAAACCCCTCCCCCCCCCCCCCCCCCGTCCTGCCTCAGCACCAGGTTAGGGTGGGGGGTTTTAGTTGACTGAAGTCCAACAAAGCGGACCAACACCCGTGCAGTGCCGGTGTTGGTCCCTATAAGATTTTAGAATGCTGGAGTCCCCTGCACATAATCCCCCAGAACGCCCGTGATCCCTACCTTAAGCTTGGTCCACTGTAAAGGATCTAGGGCAGTGAATGGATGGGCAGTACTCATGTGGGTAGTGAGCATCAGTGGCCAATCACAGCAATAGATTCTCATCGGTGGCCCGAGGTTAAAGAAGAACATCGGACCAAAAAAAAAGGGGCCAATTCCCCCATCAGCCCCTACTTATCTTTTGGATGCTTCAGGGCCTGATCCTCACCCCACCGTCCGCTTAGCCATCCCTAACTGACAATGTCAATGTCCCATGATAATCTTGCAGTGCTGCAAAGTCTTTGGGGATTTCAGGTGGCTTCATTGCATCCGTTCATGTGCACTGTGCAGGCACGAGTTCAGGGGCTACATGCAGTGCCTGGTGGGGTGCATGATGGTGGTGCTCGTCGGGAGGTCGCCCGGAATCTGAGAGACCCAAAAGATGGATGCCCTGGCAAGGTGAAATACAACTGGTCAAAGGTAAAACCAGAGTGATGGGGCAGCAGATAGGTGAGGTTTGGGGAGAGGTTTTAACCTCCCCCAATGTTCCTCTTTAAGGTAAGGTTTCGGGGGTTATGTGCGGGGGGCTCCAGCATTTAGGATGCCCCCCTCAGTCTGTCTTAAAGCAGTGGTGAAAAAACACGCACCAGGTTTTAGTCTGCTTTAATAAATGTGATTTATCACTCATTTGCTCACAGCTAGAAACTGAGTGGGGATGTGGATGCCACTGGGCTCAGCTCTGCTGTTTAGGTAAGCTGAAAAGCTAAAAAATGGTGGGGGAGTTGTTCCTGGGGAATCATCCTATTCGGGTTCCAATGTGGCCTGCTCAGCCAATCAACGGCACTCGTTCGTTTCAGGTTTACTTTTCCCTGCTGTTCCAGAAAGGCCTGGCACGGGTGCACCCACAGCGGGAACTATGTGATGTGACTGGGGCAATGAGACATGGCGCAGACACGATGGACTGGTGAATATGGCAATCTGGGGGGTTATGCTAGGGTGCTAAATTCATGAAGGACCTTTCCCCTGTTTGGATCCTTATAACATACACCAAAATAATAGAATTGCACACCAACATTAGGCTTGTTTCGCAATTGTTAAAATGTGTATCAGGTAGTAATATACAATACAAAGGATGATGGTTACACTCGCTATACACAATCAGGATAAAGTGGACCAACGCCCTCCACTGATCGGCCCGGGAATCTATCAGATTATAAGAGGCACCCCGATGTGTGAAACCCCCCTAAAAACCCCTAAATACCTACCTGATCCTCGTTCCAGCGGCGCCTCCCGCGCGTCCCTCTAGCAGGACGCGCACCCGCGCCGGCCGTTTGTGAATGCGCCCTGTAAGAGTGACATACCAATTGGGGTGCTCCGCCGAAGTGGACCAAAACTCAGGATAGTCAAAATCCTGGGTGTTGGTCCATTTTAAGACAATAAATGGCTGTATAATGAGAGAAATCCCATAGATTAGCTGTAAACCAGACAATTCCAAAGAGTACCACTAGGTGGCAGCAGAGTGCAGCCATTGAATGTCAGAAAAATAGAACGGTCAATAGCAAAAAGAAATCGTGCAATTAAACCGGAATTGGTTTAAAGTGGACAAAACCCCGTATTTTGACTATCCTGGGTTTTGGTCCTTGCCCCTGGGACACCCAGATCGGGGATGCCCTACTGTGTGAAACCCCCCAGGTTGTTCAATCTGACTTACCCTTCCCCGGTCCTACAGCTCATGCGCGGCCTCTCTCCCCTTCATTTAAGAGCTCGCCTAAGGTGAGCGGATCCGAGCGTGATTGCAGCCGCGTCCCCTGATACCCTCTAACATGGAGCTTGGGCCATTCACACATGCCTGGCACAGGCGCGCGCCCTGCTAAAGGGATAGCGGGGATGCGGCCACTGCTTGCGTATGTGCTATTGGACCAGGAAGGTAGGTGAGTTTCCAGGCGACCTGGGGGTTTCACACAGCGTAGGATCCTGATTCTGGATGCCCCGTGGGGAGGGAATCTAGCGGCCCTGGAATATAGATCAGGGCGTGGGTTTTGATCCATTTTAAACCCGGAATAAACACCCCCCAAAAAATGTGCATCCGGAAAGCACACCCACGCTATCCAGATTGCTGGCAGTAATAAAGTGCTCACTTTATTTTCTTACACACACAATAAGGGCTTACCTTCCAACTTGTCATGCGGAGTAGGTGCGTTTAGAGCTTTAGAGCAAGTTTCTAATCCAGGATCTTCAAGGGCAGGTGCGGTTCTGATGTGTGTCTGGTATTTCTATGAAACAGCTAATCTATCTCATTATAAATCTCCTTATACTGCCATTTATTGTCCTAACCTGATTGTGTATAGTGAGTGTAACCATTATCCTTTGTATTGTATATTACTAAATATCCAATACACACTTTTACTTGCAAAACAAGCCTAGTTGTTGTGTAATTCTAATAATATTTTTTGGTCAGGTATGAACATGTCACACAGTAATAAATCTCAGCATTTTTATTTAGTTTATTCAGAGTCTATAACAGATATTATGCTTAAACAAAAGTAACTTTATGGTGAAATATAAAATAAAAATCAGATAAGACAACTTTCTTTAAAATAGACTACCAAGCACTTTCCGTGCTTCAATGTTGCTCATCTTGCAATTTCCATATCAAAGGGATGACTACATTTTCAGCTCATTTGGCAATCAGGACATCCTAATAAATATAAATGGTATTATTTATGAATTAAACCAATTTTATATTTTAACAACACAAAATGTTTTTTTATCTTTGCTAAGCGAAGATCATACCTTTAAGGGATAATCATAATGACCAAAATATTATAGCTTACATTAGATTTTAATACAACGTTACTTAAAATTCTACTTCTAGTTACTGTAATTTGGTAGGAATTTTAATTTTATCAGGGGTGTGTGTCTGACACAGAGATAGGGTTTAGGGCTGATGGTGTTCGATTGGATCACCAGAGCACCAGAATACAAGCGATCAACTGCAGCGGAAAAAAGGTACGTTTAATTTTTTTTTTTTATTGCCTGGACAATCCATATATCCAATTTTTTGTCTAGAGCACCTGCTGTCATTGTCTTGCATCCCACTTTTTTGTGCTTAGCTGGGTTTGCTAGACCTTGTTTCCACATTGAAGGTTTGGCTTTTAGGCCACAGTTCTTCCATAAAGACCACATCTGGCAACGTTACTCTGAAAAGTAGATGGTAGACAATGTTGCCTGTTACTTTGAGCTTCTTCAAAAGAGTTTGAACAGTATATCTTGATATCCCAGTCTGCTTTGAAATCTTTTTTCAAGGAGAAACCTTGCCAATAAAGTATGTGCACTTGTGGATGTGCTTATTCTTGCGCCATGGTGTATGACCTGTGACATTAAACTCCTACAACCTCACATTTAGCTGGGCTGGTCCTCACTTTTAAGCCTCCTGGCTACTATTTGATTTGGGTTTCTCTTTGGTTCATTCACTTTGCAGTTTATTTATAAAACTGAACTGTTAACAGTTTTTGTAAGCATTCTTACTTTGTTGAATATGCCTGTCTAAAACATTTGCATGCATATATACTGTGCGAGATGTGATCATTAAGAATACTTGAATAATATTCAATGCTACTGTACCACACTGCAATAATATTCTTGCACATTGCGTGCTGTATTTTATGCATAAGATGCACGTTTTTGTCCCAAAAATGGAGGGAGCAGGGAATGTCTGTGATTTATGCAGCGAAAGTGGGACTGCTAAATCAAACGTCCACTCACCTTTATTGGTGCTACTGCCCCGTGATTACCCTCCTACATCAGATCATCATACTGCAGTCCTGGTTCCAGCATTGGCCCATTCACTTGGGTGGATGGGCACGAGCACAGAACTGGGGCAACCTGCATGGCAGCCATCCCTGCACTGCTGGATCCCCGCCCTACATCAGTGCAGTGATTGGAGGGGATTCTGCCACACTGCCTCTTATGGGGTGATTGGGGGGGGGGGATTCTGCCACACTGCCTCTTATGGGGTGATTGGGGGGGGGATTCTGCCACACTGCCTCTTATGGGGTGATTGGGGGGGGATTCTGCCACACTGCCTCTTATGGGGTGATTGGGGGGGGGGGATTCTGCCACACTGCCTCTTATGGGGTGATTGGGGGGGGTTCTGCACACTGCCTCTTATGGGGTGATTGGGGGGGGTTCTGCACACTGCCTCTTATGGGGTGATTGGGGGGGTTCTGCACACTGCCTCTTATGGGGTGATTGGGGGGGTTCTGCACACTGCCTCTTATGGGGTGATTGGGGGGGTTCTGCACACTGCCTGTTAAAGGGGGATTGGGGGAATTCTGCACACTGCCTGTTATGGGGAGGATTTTAGCACACCATTTGGTTCAGACAAATGTTTTATATTATTTTACACATGGTAACAAAGTATATATAAAGAGTAAAGCCCAAAATCCCAGGATTTGTTTTATAATACTTTGCATAACCTATTCTGGTTTGAGGATAAAAGTACATTTGTCACCAAATCCAACCCTCCACAGCTAAAATATTTTTGCTTTTATTCATATGAGGTTACACATCCCAGTAATTGTGCATAAATATCCTAACATTTTCAGAAGAAACGACAGACCTCTGTCACTAAATAATAAGGCATAATAAAATAAGTACGTTCAGGCAAATAATTAAAAGGAGAAAAGGTGAGTATAGCTTTTTTTTTATTTGCCTGAAAATTGTCTTTAATATATATAGTTTTTTTTATTAAGCCGACCCCATAAGTATCATACAAGAAACACTATTGGAGATATGCACAGCCCCAAAAAATATATATTAGGGTTGCAGGCCTGGGGGGGGGTGCATCTCAAATAACAGTAACCACAGAAAGGGGGCCCTAGCCTCTCCCCCCAGCAGCAGCAAATTTCTGGTTATGTATTACTTGCTTTGATTTTCAGCTTTTCTGGCTCGGCAGCCACACTTATTTCTTCAGCATATCCAACACTTTCTGACACATATTAGTGGCAATTGTTTGCATACTGTTTTTGCACTCTGCACTTTATTGAATTTCAGGTTTACCCATCATATTTTTGCACCTTTATGATCATTTGTATCATGTTTTGCACACTTTATATGCACTTTACCTGCTATTATATATATTATATAATAGTATATTGCTATTATACTGTCTATATATATATATATAAAAAAATTAAATTTGCATTGAATTAGCCTCATTCCAATAATACCCCCACAGCTCATTGTTTAAATGTTTTTTTTTAACACATTTTTATTGAGGAAAGGCATACAAGTATGAAAATCATATACAATATGCAAAATCTTCTGACCACATTGTTGTACAAATATATCGCATACAAATGAGCAAAGTAATACAGTGTCTTGTTTATGATCAGACAGTGATTTGACAATTCCGTGTGAATAAGCCACTCCACTCAACCCCACCTCCCCCATCTTTCGATTGTGGAGGCTTCTCCAATGGGCCACATCTCTAACCCAGCTTGTTTTCTGCCTCGGAGGTCGGTTACCCTGGTGAGGGACTGGGAAGGCCCCCCGGATCTCCTGTCAATAGTCTCGTCAAGTACCACTCCGTGTCTCTAAATGTTTCCCGAACCTTGATTCTTATTTCTGGGGTCAAACTACTAATAAAACTTTCCCAGATATTAAAGAAGATTTCTACTTTGGATTCTTTGTGTGATGCTGTGTCTGTCCAGTCAAACTTAAAGAACAGTTGTAACTTTTCTAAGAATATCTTGAATTGGGGTGGGTCTGGGGATATCCAAGCCTGTAGTATAGTTTTCCTAGCTATCGCTGAGATAATTAGCAATAGTCTCTTAGTACCCCTAGGTATTTTAAACCCTTCTACTATGTGTTCGCCAAAGATCTCCCATTCCGGTGAGGGGGGAGCGAAAGTTACCAAATTCTGGTGTTTAAATGTTTTTTAATCTTGTCTTGTATTGTTGATTGTTTGTTTTGATCACGTGAGTGTTAGCTCTTGTACTAAATAGCTCTTTGTATAGCTCTTTGTAGTAAAAATACTCTTTTATTTCATTAACTTTTATTATTGGATATTCCATTGATTGGTGTGCGGCCATACATGTGGGGTGTTCTTTTTGGGGATACTCTAGGGCCCCCTTTCTGTGGACCCCATAAGTATAACTGGACAGCATTCTTATAGAGTGTCTCTCTTATTCAATGCACATTTAAAATAAATGATATTAGTCGCACTTTGTTGCTCTTAATCTTCTGCTGAAGTCCAGGTTTTCTTTGCATCTCTTTTTATAAATAGCAGAAAGCTCCTTCTTCTGTTTTTGTAGTCGCTGGTTTTCTTGTTTAATAAGATCACCATAATATACTGAACAAAATGTGCAGGATATAGTTAAGAATATTTTATTATTATTCACTAATCACCACACTGTACATTGTTGACAATAATATCCAGTTCATTATATGTAACAAGTGCTAAGTGTATTAGAAACGGTAAAGCTCAACTCCAGGATTTCCTGCTCTAACCTATCCTGGTTTGAGTATAAGTACATTTGTCACCAAATCTGACCCTCTGGAAAAAGCATGTGTGTAAACTTCATAAAATTGCCTACTTTTTTCTCCAGTGAGGCCTCCATTCCAAATGTATACAAATGTCTCAACTTTTTCAGAAAAATAGTCAGCCTGTTTATTCCATTCTACCCAATGCCTTTAAATGTAATTTTGAACCCTCCTTTCGACAGGCTTAGTTTAATATTACTGAATCGGAATACACTGGTGGGCCCAGACTGAACACTTTAAGTGGTGACCCCATCTGTGAAGAGGCTCTTACTAGCTTACTGGCAGTTTTCCTTCTTTAAAGTGGACCAACACCCAGCCCTTTTTTTTTTTTTTTCCCTTTTAAAAATATGTAGCAAAAGCAGCATGACCCGATTTAAAAAGAAATGTAAATTAAACTTACCTGTGATCCTCCCTCGCCGCGTCGCTAACCGTTTTCGGTCCGGCCGCCATCTTTGATTTTGTGCTGTGGAGGAAGTGATACTTTGAACTTTTGTTGGCTTAATCTCGCGCATGTGCGGTAGATAGGTGAAGCGCCGCTTGCATCGGGAGCAAGCGGCGCTTCACCTGACACTACTGCGCATGCGCGCAGTCTCCCCCTGCCTGACGTAGTGCGCGGTGGTGAAGCGGCTACCGGCTGCTGTCGGGCCGTCACAGTTTCAGCTCGGCTACATTGTCTCCTATGGAGGCGGCCATTATCGGTGACTGTGAAGCAGTCAGTCTCAGACACGAGGCTGACTGTTGTTCCTATTAAGTGATCAAGTGCCTGCTCTATCACACACCTTAGCTCAATAATGCAGCCAACGTCCCGACCAATGTATACAGCTTCTCCAATACAGATCTGGTTAATCGTTTTCTCTCTCTCCCCTGCCATTCCTTAAAATAAAGGTGTGTCATAGTCCTGACCAGTGAACGCCAGATAAGTCTTCGGCTTGTGTGCGTGTGTGTCAACATTCAAATTTGTTTTCACAACCAGGCTATGTACAAATGACCCTGCATGACAACAAAGGCTGTATTGTATGGCATCAATGGCTCCACAGCGCAATATAATGACATGAAATAGCAACAAGACCTTCCATAACTATATTAAAAACAGGAAACCCTTTATTATCCACAGCAGGGGGTGCAAATGTATAAGCTCTGTATTTATCATGAACACTCAAGTGCTGACTGTTGTGAACTGGAGACATTTCTGTGTTATAAAACTGGACTACCTGCAATGTTATTCTATACCAGGATAGATTGCACTATTTCACAAGCTACCTTTTGTCTTTTAACTTATCATAAGAGGTAGCACATCTCCTCCTGGTGTGGCCTTTGTGACCTCAAGAAATGGCTAATATCCATAGAGGGGTATCCCAAATTGGGCCTCATGATCTGCTTTCATCAGCCCTTTTTAAACCGACACAAAATCCCTTTTTGGGTCCCCCCAACGCACCTGTCCTCCCAGCCCGAGTACCTGGGCGGTGGAGTTGTCTTGGTGGTGGCTCAGTTAAAAAAAAACGTGTTTTTCCAAGGCCGAGTCCACACCCAGCACCGATGCTGATATCAAGAATGCCGGCTGATGTGACTTAGCCCCAGGGCCGGAATACATGTGGTGGAGGCCCCTGGGCACAAAATCTGGTTGAGGCCACTTTAAGGTTGAGTACTACAATCAGACTGGTCCAACAAAGCACCAGAGTATTCTCCAGTGTACACCAGCCAAGAAGAATACCTAGATAAAATCACCCTTATTTTAAAGTGTATGACAATATACCATGGTTGGTCTAAACCCCATGTTACTCAGGTCTCCACCAGTGGATATTAGGATTTGCAAGCAGGCCCCTGGCACAGAATCCCCCTATAACATTTTTAGCAGGCAGAATCCCCCTATAACATTTTCAGCAGGCAGAATCCCCCTATAACATTTTTAGCAGGCAGAATCCCCCTATAACATTTTTAGCAGGCAGAATCCCCCTATAACATTTTCAGCAGGCAGAATCCCCCTATAACATTTTTAGCAGGCAGAATCCCCCCATAACATTTTTAGCAGGCAGAATCCCCCTATAACATTTTTAGCAGGCAGAATCCCCCCATAACATTTTTAGCAGGTAGAATCCCCCTATAACATTTTTAGCAGGTAGAATCCCCCCATAACATTTTCAGCAGGCAGAATCCCCCCATAACATTTTCAGCAGGTAGAATCCCCCCATAACATTTTCAGCAGGCAGAATCCCCCCATAACATTTTCAGCAGGCAGAATCCCCCCATAACATTTTTAGCAGGCAGAATCCCCCTATAACATTTTCAGCAGGCAGAATCCCCCTATAACATTTTTAGCAGGCAGAATCCCCCTATAACATTTTTAGCAGGCAGAATCCCCCTATAACATTTTCAGCAGGCAGAATCCCCCTATAACATTTTTAGCAGGCAGAATCCCCCCATAACATTTTTAGCAGGCAGAATCCCCCTATAACATTTTTAGCAGGCAGAATCCCCCCATAACATTTTTTGTTTTCAATCTTTTTTATTGTAATTTTTGTTATAACAACTGGATTGTACAACATAATAAAGTGTCACAAAGAAAAAACTTGGGATACAGGCATCGATTCTGTTAGAGATTTCCAGTCACATTTATCTACTTTCGATTGTCAACGCTTACGTTCCCTCAATTATCAACACTAGTGATCAGTATCAAGTGCTGTCATACAGGAGATCGGTTTGACGCCATCTAGTACGTGATGGTCATATCGCAGACCAGTGGGTCGGGGGAGAAGCCCCGTCACATCCAATCTCAGATTTAGCGCATCACCGCCCCCTTCTTCAATTTGAGGGGGAGGGGGTGCGCGGGTCGGGAATAGAGACGAGGGGAGGGGGGAAGAGGGGAAAAGGAGGAAGGGAAAAAAAAAAAAAAAAAGAAGGGATCTAAGGTCAGAGGAGGCTAGAGCTATCCCTCACTGCAGCAGGGCATTCCCTATATCTGGGAACGAGTATTCCACCCACGGGCCCCAAACTTTCATGAATTTTACATGTGAGTCCTTTAAGATACTGGTCAACTTTTCATTGATAAAGATCCCGTTCAGCCGTTCCTTTACCGCCTCCCCCCATAACATTTTTAGCAGGTAGAATCCCCCTATAACATTTTCAGCAGGCAGAATCCCCCCATAACATTTTCAGCAGGCAGAATCCCCCCATAACATTTTCAGCAGGTAGAATCCCCCCATAACATTTTCAGCAGGCAGAATCCCCCCATAACATTTTCAGCAGGCAGAATCCCCCCATAACATTTTTAGCAGGTAGAATCCCCCCATAACATTTTCAGCAGGCAGAATCCCCCCATAACATGCTCAGCAGGCAGAATCCCCCCATAACATGCTCAGCAGGCAGAATCCCCCCATAACATGCTCAGCAGGCAGAATCCCCCCATAACATTTTTAGCAGGCAGAATCCCCCTATAACATTTTCAGCAGGCAGAATCCCCCTATAACATTTTTAGCAGGCAGAATCCCCCCATAACATTTTTAGCAGGCAGAATCCCCCCATAACATGTTCAGCAGGCAGAATCCCCCCATAACATGTCCAGCAGGCAGAATCCCCCCATAACATTTTCAGCAGGTAGAATCCCCCCATAACATTTTTAGCAGGCAGAATCCCCCCATAACATTTTCAGCAGGCGGAATCCCCCCATAACATTTTTAGCAGGCAGAATCCCCCCATAACATTTTTAGCAGGCAGAATCCCCCCATAACATTTTTAGCAGGCAGAATCCCCCCATAACATTTTTAGCAGGCAGAATCCCCCTATAACATTCTCAGCAGGCAGAATCCCCCTATAACATTTTTAGCAGGCAGAATCCCCCCATAACATTTTCAGCAGGCAGAATCCCCCTATAACATTTTTAGCAGGCAGAATCCCCCCATAACATTTTTAGCAGGCAGAATCCCCCCATAACATGTTCAGCAGGCAGAATCCCTCCATAACATGTTCAGCAGGCAGAATCCCCCCATAACATTTTTAGCAGGCAGAATCCCCCCATAACATTTTTAGCAGGCAGAATCCCCCTATAACATTTTCAGCAGGCAGAATCCCCCTATAACATTTTTAGCAGGCAGAATCCCCCCATAACATTTTTAGCAGGCAGAATCCCCCCATAACATTTTCAGCAGGCAGAATCCCCCCATAACATGTCCAGCAGGCAGAATCCCCCCATAACATGTCCAGCAGGCAGAATCCCCCCATAACATGTTCAGCAGGCAGAATCCCCCCATAACATGTCCAGCAGGCAGAATCCCCCCATAACATTTTCAGCAGGCAGAATCCCCCCATAACATTTTCAGCAGGCAGAATCCCCCCATAACATGTCCAGCAGGCAGAATCCCCCCATAACATGTTCAGCAGGCAGAATCCCCCCATAACATGTTCAGCAGGCAGAATCCCCCCATAACATGTTCAGCAGGCAGAATCCCCCCATAACATTTTTAGCAGGCAGAATCCCCCCATAACATTTTTAGCAGGCAGAATCCCCCTATAACATTTTCAGCAGGCAGAATCCCCCTATAACATTTTTAGCAGGTAGAATCCCCCCATAACATTTTTAGCAGGCAGAATCCCCCTATAACATTTTTAGCAGGCAGAATCCCCCCATAACATGTTCAGCAGGCAGAATCCCCCCATAACATTTTTAGCAGGCAGAATCCCCCCATAACATTTTTAGCAGGCAGAATCCCCCTATAACATTTTCAGCAGGCAGAATCCCCCTATAACATTTTTAGCAGGTAGAATCCCCCCATAACATTTTTAGCAGGCAGAATCCCCCTATAACATTTTTAGCAGGCAGAATCCCCCCATAACATTTTCAGCAGGCAGAATCCCCCCATAACATGTTCAGTAGGCAGAATCCCCCCATAACATTTTCAGTAGGCAGAATCCCCCCATAACATTTTTAGCAGGCAGAATCCCCCCATAACATTTTCAGCAGGCAGAATCCCCCCATAACATGTTCAGTAGGCAGAATCCCCCCATAACATTTTCAGTAGGCAGAATCCCCCCATAACATTTTCAGCAGGTAGAATCCCCCCATAACATTTTCAGTAGGCAGAATCCCCCATAACATTTTTAGCAGGCAGAATCCCCCCATAACATTTTCAGCAGGCAGAATCCCCCCATAACATGTCCAGCAGGCAGAATCCCCCCATAACATGTCCAGCAGGCAGAATCCCCCCATAACATTTTTAGCAGGCAGAATCCCCCCATAACATGCTCAGCAGGCAGAATCCCCCCATAACATTTTTAGCAGGCAGAATCCCCCCATAACATTTTTAGCAGGCAGAATCCCCCCATAACATTTTTAGCAGGCAGAATCCCCCCATAACATTTTTAGCAGGCAGAATCCCCCCATAACATTTTTAGCAGGCAGAATCCCCCCATAACATGCTCAGCAGGCAGAATCCCCCCATAACATTTTTAGCAGGCAGAATCCCCCCATAACATTTTTAGCAGGCAGAATCCCCCCATAACATTTTTAGCAGGCAGAATCCCCCTATAACATTTTCAGCAGGCAGAATCCCCCCATAACATTTTTAGCAGGCAGAATCCCCCCATAACATGTTCAGTAGGCAGAATCCCCCCATAACATTTTCAGTAGGCAGAATCCCCCCATAACATTTTTAGCAGGCAGAATCCCCCTATAACATTTTCAGTAGGCAGAATCCCCCTATAACATTTTTAGCAGGTAGAATCCCCCCATAACATTTTTAGCAGGCAGAATCCCCCTATAACATTTTTAGCAGGCAGAATCCCCCCATAACATTTTCAGCAGGCAGAATCCCCCCATAACATGTTCAGTAGGCAGAATCCCCCCATAACATTTTCAGTAGGCAGAATCCCCCCATAACATTTTCAGTAGGCAGAATCCCCCCATAACATTTTTAGCAGGCAGAATCCCCCCATAACATTTTCAGCAGGCAGAATCCCCCCATAACATGTTCAGTAGGCAGAATCCCCCCATAACATTTTCAGTAGGCAGAATCCCCCCATAACATTTTCAGCAGGTAGAATCCCCCCATAACATTTTCAGTAGGCAGAATCCCCCATAACATTTTTAGCAGGCAGAATCCCCCCATAACATTTTCAGCAGGCAGAATCCCCCCATAACATGTCCAGCAGGCAGAATCCCCCCATAACATGTCCAGCAGGCAGAATCCCCCCATAACATTTTTAGCAGGCAGAATCCCCCCATAACATGCTCAGCAGGCAGAATCCCCCCATAACATTTTTAGCAGGCAGAATCCCCCCATAACATTTTTAGCAGGCAGAATCCCCCCATAACATTTTTAGCAGGCAGAATCCCCCCATAACATTTTTAGCAGGCAGAATCCCCCCATAACATGCTCAGCAGGCAGAATCCCCCCATAACATTTTTAGCAGGCAGAATCCCCCCATAACATTTTTAGCAGGCAGAATCCCCCCATAACATTTTTAGCAGGCAGAATCCCCCTATAACATTTTCAGCAGGCAGACTCCCCCCATAACATTTTTAGCAGGCAGAATCCCCCCATAACATGTTCAGTAGGCAGAATCCCCCCATAACATTTTCAGTAGGCAGAATCCCCCTATAACATTTTCAGTAGGCAGAATCCCCCTATAACATTTTCAGCAGGCAGAATCCCCCCATAACATGTTCAGCAGGCAGAATCCCCCCATAACATTTTCAGCAGGTAGAATCCCCCCATAACATGTTCAGCAGGCAGAATCCCCCCATAACATGCTCAGCAGGTAGAATCCCCCCATAACATTTTTAGCAGGCAGAATCCCCCCATAACATTTTCAGCAGGCAGAATCCCCCTATAACATGTTCAGTAGGCAGAATCCCCCTATAACATTTTCAGCAGGCAGAATCCCCCCATAACATGTTCAGCAGGCAGAATCCCCCCATAACATGCTCAGCAGGCAGAATCCCCCCATAACATTTTTAGCAGGTAGAATCCCCCCATAACATGTTCAGCAGGCAGAATCCCCCCATAACATGCTCAGCAGGCAGAATCCCCCCATAACATTTTTAGCAGGCAGAATCCCCCCATAACATTTTTAGCAGGCAGAATCCCCCCATAACATTTTTAGCAGGCAGAATCCCCCCATAACATGCTCAGCAGGCAGAATCCCCCCATAACATTTTTAGCAGGCAGAATCCCCCCATAACATTTTTAGCAGGCAGAATCCCCCCATAACATTTTTAGCAGGCAGAATCCCCCTATAACATTTTCAGCAGGCAGAATCCCCCCATAACATTTTTAGCAGGCAGAATCCCCCCATAACATTTTTAGCAGGCAGAATCCCCCTATAACATTTTCAGCAGGCAGAATCCCCCCATAACATTTTCAGTAGGCAGAATCCCCCTATAACATTTTCAGTAGGCAGAATCCCCCCATAACATTTTCAGCAGGCAGAATCCCCCCATAACATTTTCAGCAGGTAGAATCCCCCCATAACATGTTCAGCAGGCAGAATCCCCCCATAACATGCTCAGCAGGTAGAATCCCCCCATAACATTTTCAGCAGGCAGAATCCCCCCATAACATGCTCAGCAGGTAGAATCCCCCCATAACATTTTTAGCAGGCAGAATCCCCCCATAACATTTTTAGCAGGCAGAATCCCCCTATAACATTTTCAGCAGGCAGAATCCCCCTATAACATTTTCAGCAGGCAGAATCCCCCTATAACATTTTCAGCAGGTAGAATCCCCCCATAACATGTTCAGCAGGCAGAATCCCCCCATAACATGCTCAGCAGGTAGAATCCCCCCATAACATTTTCAGCAGGCAGAATCCCCCCATAACATGCTCAGCAGGTAGAATCCCCCCATAACATTTTCAGCAGGTAGAATCCCCCCATAACATTTTCAGCAGGCAGAATACCCCATAACATTTTCAGCAGGCAGAATCCCCCCATAACATGTTCAGCAGGCAGAATCCCCCCATAACATTTTCAGCAGGCAGAATCCCCCCATAACATTTTTAGCAGGCAGAATCCCCCTATAACATTTTCAACAGGCAGAATCCCCCCATAACATTTTTAGCAGGCAGAATCCCCCCATAACATTTTCAGCAGGCAGAATCCCCCCATAACATTTTTAGCAGGCAGAATCCCCCCATAACATTTTCAGCAGGCAGAATCCCCCCATAACATTTTCAGCAGGCAGAATCCCCCCATAACATTTTCAGCAGGCAGAATCCCCCTATAACATTTTCAGCAGGTAGAATCCCCCCATAACATTTTCAGCAGGTAGAATCCCCCCATAACATGTCCAGCAGGCAGAATCCCCCCATAACATGTCCAGCAGGCAGAATCCCCCCATAACATTTTCAGCAGGTAGAATCCCCCCATAACATTTTCAGCAGGTAGAATCCCCCCATAACATTTTTAGCAGGTAGAATCCCCCCATAACATGTCCAGCAGGCAGAATCCCCCCATAACATTTTCAGCAGGCAGAATCCCCCCATAACATTTTCAGCAGGTAGAATCCCCCCATAACATGTCCAGCAGGCAGAATCCCCCCATAACATTTTCAGCAGGCAGAATCCCCCCATAACATTTTCAGCAGGTAGAATCACCCCATAACATTTTCAGCAGGCAGAATCCCCCCATAACATGTTCAGCAGGCAGAATCCCCCCATAACATGTCCAGCAGGCAGAATCCCCCCATAACATGTCCAGCAGGCAGAATCCCCCCATAACATTTTCAGCAGGCAGAATCCCCCCTTAACATGTTCAGCAGGCAGAATCCCCCCATAACATGTCCAGCAGGCAGAATCCCCCCATAACATTTTCAGCAGGCAGAATCCCCCCATAACATGTTCAGCAGGTAGAATCCCCCCATAACATGTCCAGCAGGCAGAATCCCCCCATAACATGTCCAGCAGGCAGAATCCCCCCATAACATGTCCAGCAGGCAGAATCCCCCCATAACATGTCCAGCAGGCAGAATCCCCCCATAACATTTTTAGCAGGCAGAATCCCCCCATAACATTTTCAGCAGGCGGAATCCCCCCATAACATTTTTAGCAGGCAGAATCCCCCCATAACATTTTTAGCAGGCAGAATCCCCCCATAACATTTTTAGCAGGCAGAATCCCCCCATAACATTTTTAGCAGGCAGAATCCCCCTATAACATTCTCAGCAGGCAGAATCCCCCTATAACATTTTTAGCAGGCAGAATCCCCCCATAACATTTTTAGCAGGCAGAATCCCCCCATAACATTTTTAGCAGGCAGAATCCCCCTATAACATTTTCAGCAGGCAGAATCCCCCTATAACATTTTTAGCAGGCAGAATCCCCCCATAACATTTTTAGCAGGCAGAATCCCCCCATAACATGTCCAGCAGGCAGAATCCCCCCATAACATTTTCAGCAGGCAGAATCCCCCCATAACATGTCCAGCAGGCAGAATCCCCCCATAACATGTTCAGCAGGCAGAATCCCCCCATAACATGTCCAGCAGGCAGAATCCCCCCATAACATTTTCAGCAGGCAGAATCCCCCCATAACATTTTCAGCAGGCAGAATCCCCCCATAACATTTTCAGCAGGCAGAATCCCCCCATAACATGTCCAGCAGGCAGAATCCCCCCATAACATGTCCAGCAGGCAGAATCCCCCCATAACATGTTCAGCAGGCAGAATCCCCCCATAACATGTTCAGCAGGCAGAGTCCCCCCATAACATGTTCAGCAGGCAGAGTCCCCCCATAACATTTTTAGCAGGCAGAATCCCCCCATAACATTTTTAGCAGGCAGAATCCCCCCATAACATGTTCAGCAGGCAGAATCCCCCCATAACATGCTCAGCAGGCAGAATCCCCCCATAACATTTTTAGCAGGCAGAATCCCCCCATAACATTTTTAGCAGGCAGAATCCCCCTATAACATTTTCAGCAGGCAGAATCCCCCCATAACATTTTCAGCAGGCAGAATCCCCCCATAACATTTTTAGCAGGCAGAATCCCCCCCATAACATTTTTAGCAGGTAGAATCCCCCCATAACATTTTTAGCAGGCAGAATCCCCCTATAACATTTTTAGCAGGCAGAATCCCCCCATAACATTTTCAGCAGGCAGAATCCCCCCATAACATGTTCAGTAGGCAGAATCCCCCCATAACATTTTCAGTAGGCAGAATCCCCCCATAACATTTTCAGTAGGCAGAATCCCCCCATAACATTTTTAGCAGGTAGAATCCCCCTATAACATTTTCAGCAGGTAGAATCCCCCCATAACATTTTCAGTAGGCAGAATCCCCCATAACATTTTTAGCAGGCAGAATCCCCCCATAACATTTTCAGCAGGCAGAATCCCCCCATAACATGTTCAGCAGGCAGAATCCCCCCATAACATGCTCAGCAGGCAGAATCCCCCCATAACATTTTTAGCAGGCAGAATCCCCCCATAACATTTTTAGCAGGCAGAATCCCCCTATAACATTTTCAGCAGGCAGAATCCCCCCATAACATTTTTAGCAGGCAGAATCCCCCCATAACATTTTTAGCAGGTAGAATCCCCCCATAACATTTTTAGCAGGCAGAATCCCCCTATAACATTTTTAGCAGGCAGAATCCCCCCATAACATTTTCAGCAGGCAGAATCCCCCCATAACATGTTCAGTAGGCAGAATCCCCCCATAACATTTTCAGTAGGCAGAATCCCCCCATAACATTTTCAGTAGGCAGAATCCCCCCATAACATTTTCAGCAGGCAGAATCCCCCCATAACATGCTCAGCAGGCAGAATCCCCCCATAACATTTTCAGTAGGCAGAATCCCCCCATAACATTTTCAGTAGGCAGAATCCCCCCATAACATTTTTAGCAGGCAGAATCCCCCCATAACATTTTCAGCAGGCAGAATCCCCCCATAACATGTTCAGTAGGCAGAATCCCCCCATAACATTTTTAGCAGGTAGAATCCCCCTATAACATTTTCAGCAGGTAGAATCCCCCCATAACATTTTCAGCAGGCAGAATCCCCCATAACATTTTTAGCAGGCAGAATCCCCCCATAACATTTTCAGCAGGCAGAATCCCCCCATAACATGTCCAGCAGGCAGAATCCCCCATAACATGTCCAGCAGGCAGAATCCCCCATAACATGTCCAGCAGGCAGAATCCCCCTATAACATTTTCAGCAGGCAGAATCCCCCCATAACATGTCCAGCAGGCAGAATCCCCCCATAACATGTTCAGCAGGCAGAATCCCCCCATAACATTTTCAGCAGGTAGAATCCCCCCATAACATTTTTAGCAGGCAGAATCCCCCCATAACATGCTCAGCAGGCAGAATCCCCCCATAACATTTTTAGCAGGCAGAATCCCCCCATAACATTTTTAGCAGGCAGAATCCCCCCATAACATTTTTAGCAGGCAGAATCCCCCCATAACATTTTTAGCAGGCAGAATCCCCCCATAACATTTTTAGCAGGCAGAATCCCCCCATAACATGCTCAGCAGGCAGAATCCCCCCATAACATTTTTAGCAGGCAGAATCCCCCCATAACATTTTTAGCAGGCAGAATCCCCCCATAACATTTTTAGCAGGCAGAATCCCCCCATAACATGTTCAGCAGGCAGAATCCCCCCATAACATTTTCAGCAGGCAGAATCCCCCCATAACATTTTCAGCAGGCAGAATCCCCCCATAACATTTTCAGCAGGCAGAATCCCCCCATAACATTTTTAGCAGGCAGAATCCCCCCATAACATTTTCAGCAGGCAGAATCCCCCTATAACATTTTCAGCAGGCAGAATCCCCCCATAACATTTTTAGCAGGCAGAATCCCCCCATAACATGTTCAGTAGGCAGAATCCCCCCATAACATTTTCAGTAGGCAGAATCCCCCTATAACATTTTCAGTAGGCAGAATCCCCCTATAACATTTTCAGCAGGCAGAATCCCCCCATAACATGTTCAGCAGGCAGAATCCCCCCATAACATTTTCAGCAGGTAGAATCCCCCCATAACATGTTCAGCAGGCAGAATCCCCCCATAACATGCTCAGCAGGTAGAATCCCCCCATAACATTTTTAGCAGGCAGAATCCCCCCATAACATTTTCAGCAGGCAGAATCCCCCTATAAAATGTTCAGTAGGCAGAATCCCCCTATAACATTTTCAGCAGGCAGAATCCCCCCATAACATGTTCAGCAGGCAGAATCCCCCCATAACATGCTCAGCAGGCAGAATCCCCCCATAACATTTTTAGCAGGTAGAATCCCCCCATAACATGTTCAGCAGGCAGAATCCCCCCATAACATGTTCAGCAGGCAGAATCCCCCCATAACATTTTCAGCAGGCAGAATCCCCCCATAACATTTTCAGCAGGCAGAATCCCCCCATAACATTTTCAGCAGGCAGAATCCCCCCATAACATTTTTAGCAGGCAGAATCCCCCCATAACATTTTCAGCAGGCAGAATCCCCCTATAACATTTTCAGCAGGCAGAAT
Organism: Gastrophryne carolinensis; assembly: GCA_027917425.1. Lineage (NCBI taxonomy): Eukaryota > Metazoa > Chordata > Amphibia > Anura > Microhylidae > Gastrophryne > Gastrophryne carolinensis. Next base: position 336,006,222 of record CM051235.1, on the reverse strand, counting down.
CCCCCCATAACATTTTTAGCAGGCAGAATCCCCCCATAACATGTTCAGTAGGCAGAATCCCCCCATAACATTTTCAGCAGGCAGAATCCCCCTATAACATGTTCAGTAGGCAGAATCCCCCTATAACATTTTCAGCAGGCAGAATCCCCCCATAACATGTTCAGCAGGCAGAATCCCCCCATAACATGCTCAGCAGGCAGAATCCCCCCATAACATTTTTAGCAGGTAGAATCCCCCCATAACATGTTCAGCAGGCAGAATCCCCCCATAACATGTTCAGCAGGCAGAATCCCCCCATAACATTTTCAGCAGGCAGAATCCCCCCATAACATTTTCAGCAGGCAGAATCCCCCCATAACATTTTCAGCAGGCAGAATCCCCCCATAACATTTTTAGCAGGCAGAATCCCCCCATAACATTTTCAGCAGGCAGAATCCCCCTATAACATTTTCAGCAGGCAGAATCCCCCCATAACATTTTTAGCAGGCAGAATCCCCCCATAACATGTTCAGTAGGCAGAATCCCCCCATAACATTTTCAGTAGGCAGAATCCCCCTATAACATTTTCAGTAGGCAGAATCCCCCTATAACATTTTCAGCAGGCAGAATCCCCCCATAACATGTTCAGCAGGCAGAATCCCCCCATAACATTTTCAGCAGGTAGAATCCCCCCATAACATGTTCAGCAGGCAGAATCCCCCCATAACATGCTCAGCAGGTAGAATCCCCCCATAACATTTTTAGCAGGCAGAATCCCCCCATAACATTTTCAGCAGGCAGAATCCCCCTATAACATGTTCAGTAGGCAGAATCCCCCTATAACATTTTCAGCAGGCAGAATCCCCCCATAACATGTTCAGCAGGCAGAATCCCCCCATAACATGCTCAGCAGGCAGAATCCCCCCATAACATTTTTAGCAGGTAGAATCCCCCCATAACATGTTCAGCAGGCAGAATCCCCCCATAACATGCTCAGCAGGCAGAATCCCCCCATAACATTTTTAGCAGGCAGAATCCCCCCATAACATTTTTAGCAGGCAGAATCCCCCCATAACATTTTTAGCAGGCAGAATCCCCCCATAACATGCTCAGCAGGCAGAATCCCCCCATAACATTTTTAGCAGGCAGAATCCCCCCATAACATTTTTAGCAGGCAGAATCCCCCCATAACATTTTTAGCAGGCAGAATCCCCCTATAACATTTTCAGCAGGCAGAATCCCCCCATAACATTTTTAGCAGGCAGAATCCCCCCATAACATGTTCAGTAGGCAGAATCCCCCCATAACATTTTCAGTAGGCAGAATCCCCCCATAACATGCTCAGCAGGTAGAATCCCCCCATAACATGTTCAGCAGGCAGAATCCCCCCATAACATGCTCAGCAGGTAGAATCCCCCCATAACATTTTCAGCAGGCAGAATCCCCCCATAACATGCTCAGCAGGTAGAATCCCCCCATAACATTTTTAGCAGGCAGAATCCCCCCATAACATTTTTAGCAGGCAGAATCCCCCTATAACATTTTCAGCAGGCAGAATCCCCCTATAACATTTTCAGCAGGCAGAATCCCCCCATAACATTTTCAGCAGGTAGAATCCCCCCATAACATGTTCAGCAGGCAGAATCCCCCCATAACATTTTCAGCAGGCAGAATCCCCCCATAACATGCTCAGCAGGTAGAATCCCCCCATAACATTTTCAGCAGGTAGAATCCCCCCATAACATTTTCAGCAGGCAGAATCCCCCTATAACATTTTCAGCAGGCAGAATCCCCCCATAACATTTTCAGCAGGCAGAATCCCCCCATAACATTTTCAGCAGGTAGAATCCCCCCATAACATTTTCAGTAGGCAGAATCCCCCTATAACATTTTCAGCAGGCAGAATCCCCCCATAACATGTTCAGCAGGCAGAATCCCCCCATAACATTTTCAGCAGGCAGAATCCCCCCATAACATGTTCAGCAGGCAGAATCCCCCCATAACATGTTCAGCAGGCAGAATCCCCCCATAACATTTTTAGCAGGCAGAATCCCCCTATAACATTTTCAACAGGCAGAATCCCCCCATAACATTTTTAGCAGGCAGAATCCCCCCATAACATTTTTAGCAGGCAGAATCCCCCCATAACATTTTTAGCAGGCAGAATCCCCCCATAACATTTTCAGCAGGCAGAATCCCCCCATAACATTTTCAGCAGGCAGAATCCCCCCATAACATTTTCAGCAGGCAGAATCCCCCTATAACATTTTCAGCAGGTAGAATCCCCCCATAACATTTTCAGCAGGCAGAATCCCCCCATAACATGTCCAGCAGGCAGAATCCCCCCATAACATTTTCAGCAGGTAGAATCCCCCCATAACATTTTCAGCAGGTAGAATCCCCCCATAACATTTTTAGCAGGTAGAATCCCCCCATAACATGTCCAGCAGGCAGAATCCCCCCATAACATTTTCAGCAGGCAGAATCCCCCCATAACATTTTCAGCAGGTAGAATCCCCCCATAACATGTCCAGCAGGCAGAATCCCCCCATAACATTTTCAGCAGGCAGAATCCCCCCATAACATTTTCAGCAGGCAGAATCCCCCCTTAACATGTTCAGCAGGCAGAATCCCCCCATAACATGTCCAGCAGGCAGAATCCCCCCATAACATGTCCAGCAGGCAGAATCCCCCCATAACATTTTCAGCAGGCAGAATCCCCCCTTAACATGTTCAGCAGGCAGAATCCCCCCATAACATGTCCAGCAGGCAGAATCCCCCCATAACATTTTCAGCAGGCAGAATCCCCCCATAACATGTTCAGCAGGTAGAATCCCCCCATAACATGTCCAGCAGGCAGAATCCCCCCATAACATGTCCAGCAGGCAGAATCCCCCCATAACATGTCCAGCAGGCAGAATCCCCCCATAACATGTCCAGCAGGCAGAATCCCCCCATAACATTTTTAGCAGGCAGAATCCCCCCATAACATGTCCAGCAGGCAGAATCCCCCCATAACATTTTTAGCAGGTAGAATCCCCCCATAACATTTTCAGCAGGTAGAATCCCCCCATAACATGTCCAGCAGGCAGAATCCCCCCATAACATTTTCAGCAGGCAGAATCCCCCCATAACATTTTTAGCAGGCAGAATCCCCCCATAACATGTTCAGCAGGCAGAATCCCCCTATAACATGTCCAGCAGGCAGAATCCCCCTATAACATTTTCAACAGGCAGAATCCCCCCATAACATGTCCAGCAGGCAGAATCCCCCCATAACATGTTCAGCAGGCAGAATCCCCCCATAACATGTCCAGCAGGTAGAATCCCCCCATAACATTTTCAGCAGGTAGAATCCCCCCATAACATGTTCAGCAGGCAGAATCCCCCTATAACATTTTCAACAGGCAGAATCCCCCCATAACATTTTTAGCAGGCAGAATCCCCCCATAACATTTTTAGCAGGCAGAATCCCCCCATAACATTTTCAGCAGGCAGAATCCCCCCATAACATTTTCAGCAGGCAGAATCCCCCCATAACATTTTCAGCAGGCAGAATCCCCCCATAACATGTTCAGCAGGCAGAATCCCCCCATAACATTTTCAGCAGGCAGAATCCCCCCATAACATTTTCAGCAGGCAGAATCCCCCCATAACATTTTCAGCAGGTAGAATCCCCCCATAACATTTTTAGCAGGCAGAATCCCCCCATAACATGTTCAGCAGGCAGAATCCCCCCATAACATTTTCAGCAGGCAGAATCCCCCCATAACATGTTCAGCAGGCAGAATCCCCCCATAACATGTCCAGCAGGCAGAATCCCCCCATAACATTTTCAGCAGGTAGAATCCCCCCATAACATGTCCAGCAGGTAGAATCCCCCCATAACATTTTCAGCAGGCAGAATCCCCCCATAACATGCTCAGCAGGCAGAATCCCCCCATAACATTTTCAGCAGGCAGAATCCCCCCATAACATGTTCAGCAGGCAGAATCCCCCCATAACATGTCCAGCAGGCAGAATCCCCCCATAACATTTTCAGCAGGCAGAATCCCCCCATAACATGTCCAGCAGGCAGAATCCCCCCATAACATGTCCAGCAGGCAGAATCCCCCCATAACATGTTCAGCAGGCAGAATCCCCCCATAACATTTTCTGCAGGCAGAATCCCCCCATAACATGTCCAGCAGGCAGAATCCCCCCATAACATGCCCAGCAGGCAGAATCCCCCCATAACATTTTCTGCAGGCAGAATCCCCCCATAACATTTTCAGCAGGTAGAATCCCCCCATAACATGTTCAGCAGGCAGAATCCCCCCATAACATGTCCAGCAGGCAGAATCCCCCCATAACATTTTCAGCAGGTAGAATCCCCCCATAACATGTTCAGCAGGCAGAATCCCCCCATAACATTTTTAGCAGGTAGAATCCCCCCATAACATGTTCAGCAGGCAGAATCCCCCCATAACATTTTCTGCAGGCAGAATCCCCCCATAACATTTTCTGCAGGCAGAATCCCCCCATAACATGTCCAGCAGGCAGAATCCCCCCATAACATTTTCAGCAGGTAGAATCCCCCCATAACATGTCCAGCAGGCAGAATCCCCCCATAACATGTTCAGCAGGCAGAATCCCCCCATAACATGTCCAGCAGGCAGAATCCCCCCATAACATGTCCAGCAGGCAGAATCCCCCATAACATGTCCAGCAGGTAGAATCCCCCCATAACATTTTCAGCAGGCAGAATCCCCCCATAACATGTCCAGCAGGCAGAATCCCCCCATAACATGTCCAGCAGGTAGAATCCCCCCATAACATTTTCAGCAGGCAGAATCCCCCCATAACATGTCCAGCAGGTAGAATCCCTCCATAACATTTTCAGTAGGCAGAATCCCCCCATAACATGTCCAGCAGGTAGAATCCCCCCATAACATTTTCAGCAGGCAGAATCCCCCCATAACATTTTGAGCAGGCAGAATCCCCCCATAACATGTTCAGCAGGTAGAATCCCCCCATAACATTTTCAGCAGGTAGAATCCCCCCATAACATTTTCAGTAGGCAGAATCCCCCCATAACATGTCCAGCAGGCAGAATCCCCCCATAACATTTTCAGCAGGCAGAATCCCCCCATAACATTTTCAGTAGGCAGAATCCCCCCATAACATGTCCAGCAGGTAGAATCCCCCCATAACATTTTCAGCAGGTAGAATCCCCCCATAACATGTCCAGCAGGTAGAATCCCCCCATAACATGTCCAGCAGGCAGAATCCCCCCATAACATGTTCAGCAGGCAGAATCCCCCCATAACATTTTCAGTAGGCAGAATCCCCCCATAACATTTTCAGTAGGCAGAATCCCCCCATAACATTTTCAGTAGGCAGAATCCCCCCATAACATGTCCAGCAGGTAGAATCCCCCCATAACATTTTCAGCAGGTAGAATCCCCCCATAACATTTTTAGCAGGCAGAATCCCCCCATAACATGTCCAGCAGGCAGAATCCCCCCATAACATTTTCAGTAGGCAGAATCCCCCCATAACATGTCCAGCAGGTAGAATCCCCCCATAACATGTCCAGCAGGCAGAATCCCCCCATAACATGTTCAGCAGGCAGAATCCCCCCATAACATGTCCAGCAGGTAGAATCCCCCCATAACATTTTCAGCAGGTAGAATCCCTCCATAACATTTTCAGCAGGTAGAATCCCCCCATAACATGTCCAGCAGGCAGAATCCCCCCATAACATGTTCAGCAGGCAGAATCCCCCCATAACATTTTTAGCAGGCAGAATCCCCCCATAACATTTTTAGCAGGCAGAATCCCCCCATAACATTTTCAGCAGGCAGAATCCCCCCATAACATGTTCAGCAGGCAGAATCCCCCCATAACATTTTCAGCAGGCAGAATCCCCCCATAACATTTTCAGCAGGCAGAATCCCCCCATAACATTTTTAGCAGGTAGAATCCCCCCATAACATGTTCAGCAGGTAGAATCCCCCCATAACATTTTCAGCAGGCAGAATCCCCCCATAACATTTTTAGCAGGTAGAATCCCCCCATAACATTTTCAGCAGGCAGAATCCCCCCATAACATTTTTAGCAGGTAGAATCCCCCCATAACATATTCAGCAGGCAGAATCCCCCCATAACATGTTCAGCAGGCAGAATCCCCCCATAACATTTTCAGCAGGTAGAATCCCCCCATAACATTTTTAGCAGGCAGAATCCCCCCATAACATGTCCAGCAGGTAGAATCCCCCCATAACATGCTCAGCAGGCAGAATCCCCCCATAACATTTTCAGCAGGTAGAATCCCCCCATAACATTTTTAGCAGGCAGAATCCCCCCATAACATGTCCAGCAGGTAGAATCCCCCCATAACATGTCCAGCAGGCAGAATCCCCCCATAACATGTTCAGCAGGCAGAATCCCCCCATAACATTTTCAGCAGGTAGAATCCCCCCATAACATTTTTAGCAGGCAGAATCCCCCCATAACATGTCCAGCAGGTAGAATCCCCCCATAACATGCTCAGCAGGCAGAATCCCCCCATAACATTTTCAGCAGGCAGAATCCCCCCATAACATGTTCAGCAGGCAGAATCCCCCCATAACATTTTCAGCAGGTAGAATCCCCCCATAACATGTCCAGCAGGTAGAATCCCCCCATAACATGTCCAGCAGGCAGAATCCCCCCATAACATGTCCAGCAGGTAGAATCCCCCCATAACATGTCCAGCAGGTAGAATCCCCCCATAACATGTCCAGCAGGCAGAATCCCCCCATAACATGTTCAGCAGGTAGAATCCCCCCATAACATGTCCAGCAGGCAGAATCCCCCCATAACATGTCCAGCAGGCAGAATCCCCCCATAACATTTTCTGCAGGCAGAATCCCCCCATAACATGTCCAGCAGGCAGAATCCCCCCATAACATGTCCAGCAGGCAGAATCCCCCCATAACATTTTCTGCAGGCAGAATCCCCCCATAACATGTCCAGCAGGTAGAATCCCCCCATAACATGTTCAGCAGGCAGAATCCCCCCATAACATGTCCAGCAGGCAGAATCCCCCCATAACATGTCCAGCAGGCAGAATCCCCCCATAACATTTTCAGCAGGCAGAATCCCCCCATAACATTTTCAGCAGGTAGAATCCCCCCATAACATGTCCAGCAGGTAGAATCCCCCCATAACATGTTCAGCAGGCAGAATCCCCCCATAACATGTCCAGCAGGCAGAATCCCCCCATAACATTTTCAGCAGGCAGAATCCCCCCATAACATGTCCAGCAGGCAGAATCCCCCCATAACATGTCCAGCAGGCAGAATCCCCCCATAACATGTCCAGCAGGCAGAATCCCCCCATAACATTTTCTGCAGGCAGAATCCCCCCATAACATTTTCTGCAGGCAGAATCCCCCCATAACATGTCCAGCAGGCAGAATCCCCCCATAACATGTCCAGCAGGCAGAATCCCCCCATAACATTTTCAGCAGGTAGAATCCCCCCATAACATTTTCAGCAGGTAGAATCCCCCCATAACATGTCCAGCAGGTAGAATCCCCCATAACATTTTCAGCAGGTAGAATCCCCCCATAACATTTTCAGCAGGTAGAATCCCCCCATAACATGTCCAGCAGGTAGAATCCCCCCATAACATGTTCAGCAGGTAGAATCCCCCCATAACATGTCCAGCAGGTAGAATCCCCCCATAACATTTTCAGCAGGCAGAATCCTCCCATAACATTTTCAGCAGGTAGAATCCCCCCATAACATTTTTAGCAGGTAGAATCCCCCCATAACATGTCCAGCAGGTAGAATCCCCCCATAACATTTTTAGCAGGCAGAATCCCCCCATAACATGTCCAGCAGGCAGAATCCCCCCATAACATTTTCAGTAGGCAGAATCCCCCCATAACATGTCCAGCAGGTAGAATCCCCCCATAACATTTTTAGCAGGCAGAATCCCCCCATAACATGTCCAGCAGGTAGAATCCCCCCATAACATGTCCAGCAGGCAGAATCCCCCCATAACATTTTCAGTAGGCAGAATCCCCCCATAACATGTCCAGCAGGTAGAATCCCCCCATAACATTTTTAGCAGGCAGAATCCCCCCATAACATGTCCAGCAGGTAGAATCCCCCCATAACATGTCCAGCAGGCAGAATCCCCCCATAACATTTTCAGTAGGCAGAATCCCCCCATAACATGTCCAGCAGGTAGAATCCCCCCATAACATTTTCAGCAGGCAGAATCCCCCCATAACATGTCCAGCAGGTAGAATCCCCCCATAACATTTTCTGCAGGCAGAGTCCCCCCATAACATGTCCAGCAGGCAGAATCCCCCCATAACATTTTCTGCAGGCAGAATCCCCCCATAACATGTCCAGCAGGCAGAATCCCCCCATAACATTTTTAGCAGGCAGAATCCCACCATAACATTTTTAGCAGGCAGAATCCCCCCATAACATTTTCAGCAGGTAGAATCCCCCCATAACATGTCCAGCAGGTAGAATCCCCCCATAACATTTTTAGCAGGCAGAATCCCCCCATAACATTTTTAGCAGGCAGAATCCCCCCATAACATGTCCAGCAGGTAGAATCCCCCCATAACATGTCCAGCAGGCAGAATCCCCCCATAACATTTTCAGTAGGCAGAATCCCCCCATAACATGTCCAGCAGGTAGAATCCCCCCATAACATTTTCAGCAGGCAGAATCCCCCCATAACATGTCCAGCAGGTAGAATCCCCCCATAACATTTTCTGCAGGCAGAGTCCCCCCATAACATGTCCAGCAGGCAGAATCCCCCCATAACATTTTCTGCAGGCAGAATCCCCCCATAACATGTCCAGCAGGCAGAATCCCCCCATAACATTTTTAGCAGGCAGAATCCCACCATAACATTTTTAGCAGGCAGAATCCCCCCATAACATTTTCAGCAGGTAGAATCCCCCCATAACATGTCCAGCAGGTAGAATCCCCCCATAACATTTTCAGCAGGCAGAATCCTCCCATAACATTTTCAGTAGGCAGAATCCCCCCATAACATGTCCAGCAGGTAGAATCCCCCCATAACATTTTTAGCAGGCAGAATCCCCCCATAACATGTCCAGCAGGTAGAATCCCCCCATAACATGTCCAGCAGGCAGAATCCCCCCATAACATTTTCAGTAGGCAGAATCCCCCCATAACATGTCCAGCAGGTAGAATCCCCCCATAACATTTTCAGCAGGCAGAATCCCCCCATAACATGTCCAGCAGGTAGAATCCCCCCATAACATTTTCTGCAGGCAGAATCCCCCCATAACATGTCCAGCAGGCAGAATCCCCCCATAACATTTTCTGCAGGCAGAATCCCCCCATAACATGTCCAGCAGGCAGAATCCCCCCATAACATTTTTAGCAGGCAGAATCCCACCATAACATTTTTAGCAGGCAGAATCCCCCCATAACATTTTCAGCAGGTAGAATCCCCCCATAACATGTCCAGCAGGTAGAATCCCCCCATAACATTTTTAGCAGGCAGAATCCCCCCATAACATTTTCAGCAGGCAGAATCCCCCCATAACATGTCCAGCAGGCAGAATCCCCCCCATAACATTTTCAGCAGGCAGAATCCCCCCATAACATTTTCTGCAGGCAGAATCCCCCCATAACATGTCCGGCAGGTAGAATCCCCCCATAACATTTTCAGCAGGCAGAATCCCCCCATAACATTTTTAGCAGGCAGAATCCCCCCATAACATTTTTAGCAGGCAGAATCCCCCCATAACATTTTCAGCAGGCAGAATCCCCCCATAACATGTCCGGCAGGTAGAATCCCCCCATAACATTTTCAGCAGGCAGAATCCCCCCATAACATGTCCAGCAGGTAGAATCCCCCCATAACATTTTCTGCAGGCAGAATCCCCCCATAACATGTCCAGCAGGCAGAATCCCCCCATAACATTTTCAGCAGGCAGAATCCCCCCATAACATTTTTAGCAGGCAGAATCCCACCATAACATTTTTAGCAGGCAGAATCCCCCCATAACATTTTCAGCAGGTAGAATCCCCCCATAACATGTCCAGCAGGTAGAATCCCCCCATAACATTTTTAGCAGGCAGAATCCCCCCATAACATTTTCAGCAGGCAGAATCCCCCCATAACATTTTCAGCAGGTAGAATCCCCCCATAACATTTTTAGCAGGCAGAATCCCCCCATAACATTTTCAGCAGGCAGAATCCCCCCATAACATGTCCAGCAGGTAGAATCCCCCCATAACATGTCCAGCAGGCAGAATCCCCCCATAACATTTTCAGCAGGTAGAATCCCCCCTTAACATGTCCAGCAGGCAGAATCCCCCCATAACATGTTCAGCAGGCAGAATCCCCCCATAACATTTTCAGCAGGTAGAATCCCCCCATAACATGTCCAGCAGGCAGAATCCCCCCATAACATTTTCAGCAGGCAGAATCCCCCCATAACATTTTTAGCAGGCAGAATCCCCCCATAACATGTTCAGCAGGCAGAATCCCCCTATAACATGTCCAGCAGGCAGAATCCCCCTATAACATTTTCAACAGGCAGAATCCCCCCATAACATGTCCAGCAGGCAGAATCCCCCCATAACATGTTCAGCAGGCAGAATCCCCCCATAACATGTCCAGCAGGTAGAATCCCCCCATAACATTTTCAGCAGGTAGAATCCCCCCATAACATGTTCAGCAGGCAGAATCCCCCTATAACATTTTCAACAGGCAGAATCCCCCCATAACATTTTTAGCAGGCAGAATCCCCCCATAACATTTTTAGCAGGCAGAATCCCCCCATAACATTTTCAGCAGGCAGAATCCCCCCATAACATTTTCAGCAGGCAGAATCCCCCCATAACATTTTCAGCAGGCAGAATCCCCCCATAACATGTTCAGCAGGCAGAATCCCCCCATAACATTTTCAGCAGGCAGAATCCCCCCATAACATTTTCAGCAGGCAGAATCCCCCCATAACATTTTCAGCAGGTAGAATCCCCCCATAACATTTTTAGCAGGCAGAATCCCCCCATAACATGTTCAGCAGGCAGAATCCCCCCATAACATTTTCAGCAGGCAGAATCCCCCCATAACATGTTCAGCAGGCAGAATCCCCCCATAACATGTCCAGCAGGCAGAATCCCCCCATAACATTTTCAGCAGGTAGAATCCCCCCATAACATGTCCAGCAGGTAGAATCCCCCCATAACATTTTCAGCAGGCAGAATCCCCCCATAACATGCTCAGCAGGCAGAATCCCCCCATAACATTTTCAGCAGGCAGAATCCCCCCATAACATGTTCAGCAGGCAGAATCCCCCCATAACATGTCCAGCAGGCAGAATCCCCCCATAACATTTTCAGCAGGCAGAATCCCCCCATAACATGTCCAGCAGGCAGAATCCCCCCATAACATGTCCAGCAGGCAGAATCCCCCCATAACATGTTCAGCAGGCAGAATCCCCCCATAACATTTTCTGCAGGCAGAATCCCCCCATAACATGTCCAGCAGGCAGAATCCCCCCATAACATGCCCAGCAGGCAGAATCCCCCCATAACATTTTCTGCAGGCAGAATCCCCCCATAACATTTTCAGCAGGTAGAATCCCCCCATAACATGTTCAGCAGGCAGAATCCCCCCATAACATGTCCAGCAGGCAGAATCCCCCCATAACATTTTCAGCAGGTAGAATCCCCCCATAACATGTTCAGCAGGCAGAATCCCCCCATAACATTTTTAGCAGGTAGAATCCCCCCATAACATGTTCAGCAGGCAGAATCCCCCCATAACATTTTCTGCAGGCAGAATCCCCCCATAACATTTTCTGCAGGCAGAATCCCCCCATAACATGTCCAGCAGGCAGAATCCCCCCATAACATTTTCAGCAGGTAGAATCCCCCCATAACATGTCCAGCAGGCAGAATCCCCCCATAACATGTTCAGCAGGCAGAATCCCCCCATAACATGTCCAGCAGGCAGAATCCCCCCATAACATGTCCAGCAGGCAGAATCCCCCATAACATGTCCAGCAGGTAGAATCCCCCCATAACATTTTCAGCAGGCAGAATCCCCCCATAACATGTCCAGCAGGCAGAATCCCCCCATAACATGTCCAGCAGGTAGAATCCCCCCATAACATTTTCAGCAGGCAGAATCCCCCCATAACATGTCCAGCAGGTAGAATCCCTCCATAACATTTTCAGTAGGCAGAATCCCCCCATAACATGTCCAGCAGGTAGAATCCCCCCATAACATTTTCAGCAGGCAGAATCCCCCCATAACATTTTGAGCAGGCAGAATCCCCCCATAACATGTTCAGCAGGTAGAATCCCCCCATAACATTTTCAGCAGGTAGAATCCCCCCATAACATTTTCAGTAGGCAGAATCCCCCCATAACATGTCCAGCAGGCAGAATCCCCCCATAACATTTTCAGCAGGCAGAATCCCCCCATAACATTTTCAGTAGGCAGAATCCCCCCATAACATGTCCAGCAGGTAGAATCCCCCCATAACATTTTCAGCAGGTAGAATCCCCCCATAACATGTCCAGCAGGTAGAATCCCCCCATAACATGTCCAGCAGGCAGAATCCCCCCATAACATGTTCAGCAGGCAGAATCCCCCCATAACATTTTCAGTAGGCAGAATCCCCCCATAACATTTTCAGTAGGCAGAATCCCCCCATAACATTTTCAGTAGGCAGAATCCCCCCATAACATGTCCAGCAGGTAGAATCCCCCCATAACATTTTCAGCAGGTAGAATCCCCCCATAACATTTTTAGCAGGCAGAATCCCCCCATAACATGTCCAGCAGGCAGAATCCCCCCATAACATGTTCAGCAGGCAGAATCCCCCCATAACATTTTCAGTAGGCAGAATCCCCCCATAACATGTCCAGCAGGTAGAATCCCCCCATAACATGTCCAGCAGGCAGAATCCCCCCATAACATGTTCAGCAGGCAGAATCCCCCCATAACATGTCCAGCAGGTAGAATCCCCCCATAACATTTTCAGCAGGTAGAATCCCTCCATAACATTTTCAGCAGGTAGAATCCCCCCATAACATGTCCAGCAGGCAGAATCCCCCCATAACATGTTCAGCAGGCAGAATCCCCCCATAACATTTTTAGCAGGCAGAATCCCCCCATAACATTTTTAGCAGGCAGAATCCCCCCATAACATTTTCAGCAGGCAGAATCCCCCCATAACATGTTCAGCAGGCAGAATCCCCCCATAACATTTTCAGCAGGCAGAATCCCCCCATAACATTTTCAGCAGGCAGAATCCCCCCATAACATTTTTAGCAGGTAGAATCCCCCCATAACATGTTCAGCAGGTAGAATCCCCCCATAACATTTTCAGCAGGCAGAATCCCCCCATAACATTTTTAGCAGGTAGAATCCCCCCATAACATTTTCAGCAGGCAGAATCCCCCCATAACATTTTTAGCAGGTAGAATCCCCCCATAACATATTCAGCAGGCAGAATCCCCCCATAACATGTTCAGCAGGCAGAATCCCCCCATAACATTTTCAGCAGGTAGAATCCCCCCATAACATTTTTAGCAGGCAGAATCCCCCCATAACATGTCCAGCAGGTAGAATCCCCCCATAACATGCTCAGCAGGCAGAATCCCCCCATAACATTTTCAGCAGGTAGAATCCCCCCATAACATTTTTAGCAGGCAGAATCCCCCCATAACATGTCCAGCAGGTAGAATCCCCCCATAACATGTCCAGCAGGCAGAATCCCCCCATAACATGTTCAGCAGGCAGAATCCCCCCATAACATTTTCAGCAGGTAGAATCCCCCCATAACATTTTTAGCAGGCAGAATCCCCCCATAACATGTCCAGCAGGTAGAATCCCCCCATAACATGCTCAGCAGGCAGAATCCCCCCATAACATTTTCAGCAGGCAGAATCCCCCCATAACATGTTCAGCAGGCAGAATCCCCCCATAACATTTTCAGCAGGTAGAATCCCCCCATAACATGTCCAGCAGGTAGAATCCCCCCATAACATGTCCAGCAGGCAGAATCCCCCCATAACATGTCCAGCAGGTAGAATCCCCCCATAACATGTCCAGCAGGTAGAATCCCCCCATAACATGTCCAGCAGGCAGAATCCCCCCATAACATGTTCAGCAGGTAGAATCCCCCCATAACATGTCCAGCAGGCAGAATCCCCCCATAACATGTCCAGCAGGCAGAATCCCCCCATAACATTTTCTGCAGGCAGAATCCCCCCATAACATGTCCAGCAGGCAGAATCCCCCCATAACATGTCCAGCAGGCAGAATCCCCCCATAACATTTTCTGCAGGCAGAATCCCCCCATAACATGTCCAGCAGGTAGAATCCCCCCATAACATGTTCAGCAGGCAGAATCCCCCCATAACATGTCCAGCAGGCAGAATCCCCCCATAACATGTCCAGCAGGCAGAATCCCCCCATAACATTTTCAGCAGGCAGAATCCCCCCATAACATTTTCAGCAGGTAGAATCCCCCCATAACATGTCCAGCAGGTAGAATCCCCCCATAACATGTTCAGCAGGCAGAATCCCCCCATAACATGTCCAGCAGGCAGAATCCCCCCATAACATTTTCAGCAGGCAGAATCCCCCCATAACATGTCCAGCAGGCAGAATCCCCCCATAACATGTCCAGCAGGCAGAATCCCCCCATAACATGTCCAGCAGGCAGAATCCCCCCATAACATTTTCTGCAGGCAGAATCCCCCCATAACATTTTCTGCAGGCAGAATCCCCCCATAACATGTCCAGCAGGCAGAATCCCCCCATAACATGTCCAGCAGGCAGAATCCCCCCATAACATTTTCAGCAGGTAGAATCCCCCCATAACATTTTCAGCAGGTAGAATCCCCCCATAACATGTCCAGCAGGTAGAATCCCCCATAACATTTTCAGCAGGTAGAATCCCCCCATAACATTTTCAGCAGGTAGAATCCCCCCATAACATGTCCAGCAGGTAGAATCCCCCCATAACATGTTCAGCAGGTAGAATCCCCCCATAACATGTCCAGCAGGTAGAATCCCCCCATAACATTTTCAGCAGGCAGAATCCTCCCATAACATTTTCAGCAGGTAGAATCCCCCCATAACATTTTTAGCAGGTAGAATCCCCCCATAACATGTCCAGCAGGTAGAATCCCCCCCATAACATTTTTAGCAGGCAGAATCCCCCCATAACATGTCCAGCAGGCAGAATCCCCCCATAACATTTTCAGTAGGCAGAATCCCCCCATAACATGTCCAGCAGGTAGAATCCCCCCATAACATTTTTAGCAGGCAGAATCCCCCCATAACATGTCCAGCAGGTAGAATCCCCCCATAACATGTCCAGCAGGCAGAATCCCCCCATAACATTTTCAGTAGGCAGAATCCCCCCATAACATGTCCAGCAGGTAGAATCCCCCCATAACATTTTTAGCAGGCAGAATCCCCCCATAACATGTCCAGCAGGTAGAATCCCCCCATAACATGTCCAGCAGGCAGAATCCCCCCATAACATTTTCAGTAGGCAGAATCCCCCCATAACATGTCCAGCAGGTAGAATCCCCCCATAACATTTTCAGCAGGCAGAATCCCCCCATAACATGTCCAGCAGGTAGAATCCCCCCATAACATTTTCTGCAGGCAGAGTCCCCCCATAACATGTCCAGCAGGCAGAATCCCCCCATAACATTTTCTGCAGGCAGAATCCCCCCATAACATGTCCAGCAGGCAGAATCCCCCCATAACATTTTTAGCAGGCAGAATCCCACCATAACATTTTTAGCAGGCAGAATCCCCCCATAACATTTTCAGCAGGTAGAATCCCCCCATAACATGTCCAGCAGGTAGAATCCCCCCATAACATTTTTAGCAGGCAGAATCCCCCCATAACATTTTTAGCAGGCAGAATCCCCCCATAACATGTCCAGCAGGTAGAATCCCCCCATAACATGTCCAGCAGGCAGAATCCCCCCATAACATTTTCAGTAGGCAGAATCCCCCCATAACATGTCCAGCAGGTAGAATCCCCCCATAACATTTTCAGCAGGCAGAATCCCCCCATAACATGTCCAGCAGGTAGAATCCCCCCATAACATTTTCTGCAGGCAGAGTCCCCCCATAACATGTCCAGCAGGCAGAATCCCCCCATAACATTTTCTGCAGGCAGAATCCCCCCATAACATGTCCAGCAGGCAGAATCCCCCCATAACATTTTTAGCAGGCAGAATCCCACCATAACATTTTTAGCAGGCAGAATCCCCCCATAACATTTTCAGCAGGTAGAATCCCCCCATAACATGTCCAGCAGGTAGAATCCCCCCATAACATTTTCAGCAGGCAGAATCCTCCCATAACATTTTCAGTAGGCAGAATCCCCCCATAACATGTCCAGCAGGTAGAATCCCCCCATAACATTTTTAGCAGGCAGAATCCCCCCATAACATGTCCAGCAGGTAGAATCCCCCCATAACATGTCCAGCAGGCAGAATCCCCCCATAACATTTTCAGTAGGCAGAATCCCCCCATAACATGTCCAGCAGGTAGAATCCCCCCATAACATTTTCAGCAGGCAGAATCCCCCCATAACATGTCCAGCAGGTAGAATCCCCCCATAACATTTTCTGCAGGCAGAATCCCCCCATAACATGTCCAGCAGGCAGAATCCCCCCATAACATTTTCTGCAGGCAGAATCCCCCCATAACATGTCCAGCAGGCAGAATCCCCCCATAACATTTTTAGCAGGCAGAATCCCACCATAACATTTTTAGCAGGCAGAATCCCCCCATAACATTTTCAGCAGGTAGAATCCCCCCATAACATGTCCAGCAGGTAGAATCCCCCCATAACATTTTTAGCAGGCAGAATCCCCCCATAACATTTTCAGCAGGCAGAATCCCCCCATAACATGTCCAGCAGGCAGAATCCCCCCCATAACATTTTCAGCAGGCAGAATCCCCCCATAACATTTTCTGCAGGCAGAATCCCCCCATAACATGTCCGGCAGGTAGAATCCCCCCATAACATTTTCAGCAGGCAGAATCCCCCCATAACATTTTTAGCAGGCAGAATCCCCCCATAACATTTTTAGCAGGCAGAATCCCCCCATAACATTTTCAGCAGGCAGAATCCCCCCATAACATGTCCGGCAGGTAGAATCCCCCCATAACATTTTCAGCAGGCAGAATCCCCCCATAACATGTCCAGCAGGTAGAATCCCCCCATAACATTTTCTGCAGGCAGAATCCCCCCATAACATGTCCAGCAGGCAGAATCCCCCCATAACATTTTCAGCAGGCAGAATCCCCCCATAACATTTTTAGCAGGCAGAATCCCACCATAACATTTTTAGCAGGCAGAATCCCCCCATAACATTTTCAGCAGGTAGAATCCCCCCATAACATGTCCAGCAGGTAGAATCCCCCCATAACATTTTTAGCAGGCAGAATCCCCCCATAACATTTTCAGCAGGCAGAATCCCCCCATAACATTTTCAGCAGGTAGAATCCCCCCATAACATTTTTAGCAGGCAGAATCCCCCCATAACATTTTCAGCAGGCAGAATCCCCCCATAACATGTCCAGCAGGTAGAATCCCCCCATAACATGTCCAGCAGGCAGAATCCCCCCATAACATTTTCAGCAGGTAGAATCCCCCCATAACATGTCCAGCAGGCAGAATCCCCCCATAACATGTTCAGCAGGCAGAATCCCCCCATAACATTTTCAGCAGGTAGAATCCCCCCATAACATGTCCAGCAGGCAGAATCCCCCCATAACATGTTCAGCAGGCAGAATCCCCCCATAACATGTTCAGCAGGCAGAATCCCCCCATAACATGTTCAGCAGGCAGAATCCCCCCATAACATTTTCAGCAGGCAGAATCCCCCCATAACATGTTCAGCGGGCAGAATCCCCCCATAACATGTTCAGCAGGCAGAATCCCCCATAACATGTCCAGCAGGCAGAATCCCCCTATAACATTTTTAGCAGGCAGAATCCCCCCATAACATTTTCAGCAGGCAGAATCCCCCCATAACATTTTCAGCAGGCAGAATCCCCCCATAACATGTTCAGCAGGCAGAATCCCCCCATAACATGTCCAGCAGGCAGAATCCCCCCATAACATGCTCAGCAGGCAGAATCCCCCCATAACATGTTCAGCAGGCAGAATCCCCCCATAACATTTTTAGCAGGCAGAATCCCCCCATAACATTTTTAGCAGGCAGAATCCCCCCATAACATGTTCAGCAGGTAGAATCCCCCCATAACATTTTCAGCAGGCAGAATCCCCCCATAACATTTTCAGCAGGTAGAATCCCCCCATAACATGTTCAGCAGGCAGAATCCCCCCATAACATTTTCAGCAGGCAGAATCCCCCCATAACATTTTCAGCAGGTAGAATCCCCCCATAACATTTTCAGCAGGCAGAATCCCCCCATAACATGCTCAGCAGGCAGAATCCCCCCATAACATGTCCAGCAGGCAGAATCCCCCCATAACATTTTTAGCAGGCAGAATCCCCCCATAACATTTTTAGCAGGCAGAATCCCCCCATAACATGCTCAG
Organism: Gastrophryne carolinensis; assembly: GCA_027917425.1. Lineage (NCBI taxonomy): Eukaryota > Metazoa > Chordata > Amphibia > Anura > Microhylidae > Gastrophryne > Gastrophryne carolinensis. The sequence goes on along the minus strand of CM051235.1, from coordinate 335,987,645 downwards.
CAGGCAGAATCCCCCCATAACATTTTTAGCAGGCAGAATCCCCCCATAACATTTTTAGCAGGCAGAATCCCCCCATAACATTTTTAGCAGGCAGAATCCCCCTATAACATTTTCAGCAGGCAGAATCCCCCCATAACATTTTTAGCAGGCAGAATCCCCCCATAACATGTTCAGTAGGCAGAATCCCCCCATAACATTTTCAGTAGGCAGAATCCCCCCATAACATGCTCAGCAGGTAGAATCCCCCCATAACATGTTCAGCAGGCAGAATCCCCCCATAACATGCTCAGCAGGTAGAATCCCCCCATAACATTTTCAGCAGGCAGAATCCCCCCATAACATGCTCAGCAGGTAGAATCCCCCCATAACATTTTTAGCAGGCAGAATCCCCCCATAACATTTTTAGCAGGCAGAATCCCCCTATAACATTTTCAGCAGGCAGAATCCCCCTATAACATTTTCAGCAGGCAGAATCCCCCCATAACATTTTCAGCAGGTAGAATCCCCCCATAACATGTTCAGCAGGCAGAATCCCCCCATAACATTTTCAGCAGGCAGAATCCCCCCATAACATGCTCAGCAGGTAGAATCCCCCCATAACATTTTCAGCAGGTAGAATCCCCCCATAACATTTTCAGCAGGCAGAATCCCCCTATAACATTTTCAGCAGGCAGAATCCCCCCATAACATTTTCAGCAGGCAGAATCCCCCCATAACATTTTCAGTAGGCAGAATCCCCCTATAACATTTTCAGCAGGCAGAATCCCCCCATAACATGTTCAGCAGGCAGAATCCCCCCATAACATTTTCAGCAGGCAGAATCCCCCCATAACATGTTCAGCAGGCAGAATCCCCCCATAACATGTTCAGCAGGCAGAATCCCCCCATAACATTTTTAGCAGGCAGAATCCCCCTATAACATTTTCAACAGGCAGAATCCCCCCATAACATTTTTAGCAGGCAGAATCCCCCCATAACATTTTTAGCAGGCAGAATCCCCCCATAACATTTTTAGCAGGCAGAATCCCCCCATAACATTTTCAGCAGGCAGAATCCCCCCATAACATTTTCAGCAGGCAGAATCCCCCCATAACATTTTCAGCAGGCAGAATCCCCCTATAACATTTTCAGCAGGTAGAATCCCCCCATAACATTTTCAGCAGGCAGAATCCCCCCATAACATGTCCAGCAGGCAGAATCCCCCCATAACATTTTCAGCAGGTAGAATCCCCCCATAACATTTTCAGCAGGTAGAATCCCCCCATAACATTTTTAGCAGGTAGAATCCCCCCATAACATGTCCAGCAGGCAGAATCCCCCCATAACATTTTCAGCAGGCAGAATCCCCCCATAACATTTTCAGCAGGTAGAATCCCCCCATAACATGTCCAGCAGGCAGAATCCCCCCATAACATTTTCAGCAGGCAGAATCCCCCCATAACATTTTCAGCAGGCAGAATCCCCCCTTAACATGTTCAGCAGGCAGAATCCCCCCATAACATGTCCAGCAGGCAGAATCCCCCCATAACATGTCCAGCAGGCAGAATCCCCCCATAACATTTTCAGCAGGCAGAATCCCCCCTTAACATGTTCAGCAGGCAGAATCCCCCCATAACATGTCCAGCAGGCAGAATCCCCCCATAACATTTTCAGCAGGCAGAATCCCCCCATAACATGTTCAGCAGGTAGAATCCCCCCATAACATGTCCAGCAGGCAGAATCCCCCCATAACATGTCCAGCAGGCAGAATCCCCCCATAACATGTCCAGCAGGCAGAATCCCCCCATAACATGTCCAGCAGGCAGAATCCCCCCATAACATTTTTAGCAGGCAGAATCCCCCCATAACATGTCCAGCAGGCAGAATCCCCCCATAACATTTTTAGCAGGTAGAATCCCCCCATAACATTTTCAGCAGGTAGAATCCCCCCATAACATGTCCAGCAGGCAGAATCCCCCCATAACATTTTCAGCAGGCAGAATCCCCCCATAACATTTTTAGCAGGCAGAATCCCCCCATAACATGTTCAGCAGGCAGAATCCCCCTATAACATGTCCAGCAGGCAGAATCCCCCTATAACATTTTCAACAGGCAGAATCCCCCCATAACATGTCCAGCAGGCAGAATCCCCCCATAACATGTTCAGCAGGCAGAATCCCCCCATAACATGTCCAGCAGGTAGAATCCCCCCATAACATTTTCAGCAGGTAGAATCCCCCCATAACATGTTCAGCAGGCAGAATCCCCCTATAACATTTTCAACAGGCAGAATCCCCCCATAACATTTTTAGCAGGCAGAATCCCCCCATAACATTTTTAGCAGGCAGAATCCCCCCATAACATTTTCAGCAGGCAGAATCCCCCCATAACATTTTCAGCAGGCAGAATCCCCCCATAACATTTTCAGCAGGCAGAATCCCCCCATAACATGTTCAGCAGGCAGAATCCCCCCATAACATTTTCAGCAGGCAGAATCCCCCCATAACATTTTCAGCAGGCAGAATCCCCCCATAACATTTTCAGCAGGTAGAATCCCCCCATAACATTTTTAGCAGGCAGAATCCCCCCATAACATGTTCAGCAGGCAGAATCCCCCCATAACATTTTCAGCAGGCAGAATCCCCCCATAACATGTTCAGCAGGCAGAATCCCCCCATAACATGTCCAGCAGGCAGAATCCCCCCATAACATTTTCAGCAGGTAGAATCCCCCCATAACATGTCCAGCAGGTAGAATCCCCCCATAACATTTTCAGCAGGCAGAATCCCCCCATAACATGCTCAGCAGGCAGAATCCCCCCATAACATTTTCAGCAGGCAGAATCCCCCCATAACATGTTCAGCAGGCAGAATCCCCCCATAACATGTCCAGCAGGCAGAATCCCCCCATAACATTTTCAGCAGGCAGAATCCCCCCATAACATGTCCAGCAGGCAGAATCCCCCCATAACATGTCCAGCAGGCAGAATCCCCCCATAACATGTTCAGCAGGCAGAATCCCCCCATAACATTTTCTGCAGGCAGAATCCCCCCATAACATGTCCAGCAGGCAGAATCCCCCCATAACATGCCCAGCAGGCAGAATCCCCCCATAACATTTTCTGCAGGCAGAATCCCCCCATAACATTTTCAGCAGGTAGAATCCCCCCATAACATGTTCAGCAGGCAGAATCCCCCCATAACATGTCCAGCAGGCAGAATCCCCCCATAACATTTTCAGCAGGTAGAATCCCCCCATAACATGTTCAGCAGGCAGAATCCCCCCATAACATTTTTAGCAGGTAGAATCCCCCCATAACATGTTCAGCAGGCAGAATCCCCCCATAACATTTTCTGCAGGCAGAATCCCCCCATAACATTTTCTGCAGGCAGAATCCCCCCATAACATGTCCAGCAGGCAGAATCCCCCCATAACATTTTCAGCAGGTAGAATCCCCCCATAACATGTCCAGCAGGCAGAATCCCCCCATAACATGTTCAGCAGGCAGAATCCCCCCATAACATGTCCAGCAGGCAGAATCCCCCCATAACATGTCCAGCAGGCAGAATCCCCCATAACATGTCCAGCAGGTAGAATCCCCCCATAACATTTTCAGCAGGCAGAATCCCCCCATAACATGTCCAGCAGGCAGAATCCCCCCATAACATGTCCAGCAGGTAGAATCCCCCCATAACATTTTCAGCAGGCAGAATCCCCCCATAACATGTCCAGCAGGTAGAATCCCTCCATAACATTTTCAGTAGGCAGAATCCCCCCATAACATGTCCAGCAGGTAGAATCCCCCCATAACATTTTCAGCAGGCAGAATCCCCCCATAACATTTTCAGCAGGCAGAATCCCCCCATAACATGTTCAGCAGGTAGAATCCCCCCATAACATTTTCAGCAGGTAGAATCCCCCCATAACATTTTCAGTAGGCAGAATCCCCCCATAACATGTCCAGCAGGCAGAATCCCCCCATAACATTTTCAGCAGGCAGAATCCCCCCATAACATTTTCAGTAGGCAGAATCCCCCCATAACATGTCCAGCAGGTAGAATCCCCCCATAACATTTTCAGCAGGTAGAATCCCCCCATAACATGTCCAGCAGGTAGAATCCCCCCATAACATGTCCAGCAGGCAGAATCCCCCCATAACATGTTCAGCAGGCAGAATCCCCCCATAACATTTTCAGTAGGCAGAATCCCCCCATAACATTTTCAGTAGGCAGAATCCCCCCATAACATTTTCAGTAGGCAGAATCCCCCCATAACATGTCCAGCAGGTAGAATCCCCCCATAACATTTTCAGCAGGTAGAATCCCCCCATAACATTTTTAGCAGGCAGAATCCCCCCATAACATGTCCAGCAGGCAGAATCCCCCCATAACATGTTCAGCAGGCAGAATCCCCCCATAACATTTTCAGTAGGCAGAATCCCCCCATAACATGTCCAGCAGGTAGAATCCCCCCATAACATGTCCAGCAGGCAGAATCCCCCCATAACATGTTCAGCAGGCAGAATCCCCCCATAACATGTCCAGCAGGTAGAATCCCCCCATAACATTTTCAGCAGGTAGAATCCCTCCATAACATTTTCAGCAGGTAGAATCCCCCCATAACATGTCCAGCAGGCAGAATCCCCCCATAACATGTTCAGCAGGCAGAATCCCCCCATAACATTTTTAGCAGGCAGAATCCCCCCATAACATTTTTAGCAGGCAGAATCCCCCCATAACATTTTCAGCAGGCAGAATCCCCCCATAACATGTTCAGCAGGCAGAATCCCCCCATAACATTTTCAGCAGGCAGAATCCCCCCATAACATTTTCAGCAGGCAGAATCCCCCCATAACATTTTTAGCAGGTAGAATCCCCCCATAACATGTTCAGCAGGTAGAATCCCCCCATAACATTTTCAGCAGGCAGAATCCCCCCATAACATTTTTAGCAGGTAGAATCCCCCCATAACATTTTCAGCAGGCAGAATCCCCCCATAACATTTTTAGCAGGTAGAATCCCCCCATAACATATTCAGCAGGCAGAATCCCCCCATAACATGTTCAGCAGGCAGAATCCCCCCATAACATTTTCAGCAGGTAGAATCCCCCCATAACATTTTTAGCAGGCAGAATCCCCCCATAACATGTCCAGCAGGTAGAATCCCCCCATAACATGCTCAGCAGGCAGAATCCCCCCATAACATTTTCAGCAGGTAGAATCCCCCCATAACATTTTTAGCAGGCAGAATCCCCCCATAACATGTCCAGCAGGTAGAATCCCCCCATAACATGTCCAGCAGGCAGAATCCCCCCATAACATGTTCAGCAGGCAGAATCCCCCCATAACATTTTCAGCAGGTAGAATCCCCCCATAACATTTTTAGCAGGCAGAATCCCCCCATAACATGTCCAGCAGGTAGAATCCCCCCATAACATGCTCAGCAGGCAGAATCCCCCCATAACATTTTCAGCAGGCAGAATCCCCCCATAACATGTTCAGCAGGCAGAATCCCCCCATAACATTTTCAGCAGGTAGAATCCCCCCATAACATGTCCAGCAGGTAGAATCCCCCCATAACATGTCCAGCAGGCAGAATCCCCCCATAACATGTCCAGCAGGTAGAATCCCCCCATAACATGTCCAGCAGGTAGAATCCCCCCATAACATGTCCAGCAGGCAGAATCCCCCCATAACATGTTCAGCAGGTAGAATCCCCCCATAACATGTCCAGCAGGCAGAATCCCCCCATAACATGTCCAGCAGGCAGAATCCCCCCATAACATTTTCTGCAGGCAGAATCCCCCCATAACATGTCCAGCAGGCAGAATCCCCCCATAACATGTCCAGCAGGCAGAATCCCCCCATAACATTTTCTGCAGGCAGAATCCCCCCATAACATGTCCAGCAGGTAGAATCCCCCCATAACATGTTCAGCAGGCAGAATCCCCCCATAACATGTCCAGCAGGCAGAATCCCCCCATAACATGTCCAGCAGGCAGAATCCCCCCATAACATTTTCAGCAGGCAGAATCCCCCCATAACATTTTCAGCAGGTAGAATCCCCCCATAACATGTCCAGCAGGTAGAATCCCCCCATAACATGTTCAGCAGGCAGAATCCCCCCATAACATGTCCAGCAGGCAGAATCCCCCCATAACATTTTCAGCAGGCAGAATCCCCCCATAACATGTCCAGCAGGCAGAATCCCCCCATAACATGTCCAGCAGGCAGAATCCCCCCATAACATGTCCAGCAGGCAGAATCCCCCCATAACATTTTCTGCAGGCAGAATCCCCCCATAACATTTTCTGCAGGCAGAATCCCCCCATAACATGTCCAGCAGGCAGAATCCCCCCATAACATGTCCAGCAGGCAGAATCCCCCCATAACATTTTCAGCAGGTAGAATCCCCCCATAACATTTTCAGCAGGTAGAATCCCCCCATAACATGTCCAGCAGGTAGAATCCCCCATAACATTTTCAGCAGGTAGAATCCCCCCATAACATTTTCAGCAGGTAGAATCCCCCCATAACATGTCCAGCAGGTAGAATCCCCCCATAACATGTTCAGCAGGTAGAATCCCCCCATAACATGTCCAGCAGGTAGAATCCCCCCATAACATTTTCAGCAGGCAGAATCCTCCCATAACATTTTCAGCAGGTAGAATCCCCCCATAACATTTTTAGCAGGTAGAATCCCCCCATAACATGTCCAGCAGGTAGAATCCCCCCATAACATTTTTAGCAGGCAGAATCCCCCCATAACATGTCCAGCAGGCAGAATCCCCCCATAACATTTTCAGTAGGCAGAATCCCCCCATAACATGTCCAGCAGGTAGAATCCCCCCATAACATTTTTAGCAGGCAGAATCCCCCCATAACATGTCCAGCAGGTAGAATCCCCCCATAACATGTCCAGCAGGCAGAATCCCCCCATAACATTTTCAGTAGGCAGAATCCCCCCATAACATGTCCAGCAGGTAGAATCCCCCCATAACATTTTTAGCAGGCAGAATCCCCCCATAACATGTCCAGCAGGTAGAATCCCCCCATAACATGTCCAGCAGGCAGAATCCCCCCATAACATTTTCAGTAGGCAGAATCCCCCCATAACATGTCCAGCAGGTAGAATCCCCCCATAACATTTTCAGCAGGCAGAATCCCCCCATAACATGTCCAGCAGGTAGAATCCCCCCATAACATTTTCTGCAGGCAGAGTCCCCCCATAACATGTCCAGCAGGCAGAATCCCCCCATAACATTTTCTGCAGGCAGAATCCCCCCATAACATGTCCAGCAGGCAGAATCCCCCCATAACATTTTTAGCAGGCAGAATCCCACCATAACATTTTTAGCAGGCAGAATCCCCCCATAACATTTTCAGCAGGTAGAATCCCCCCATAACATGTCCAGCAGGTAGAATCCCCCCATAACATTTTTAGCAGGCAGAATCCCCCCATAACATTTTTAGCAGGCAGAATCCCCCCATAACATGTCCAGCAGGTAGAATCCCCCCATAACATGTCCAGCAGGCAGAATCCCCCCATAACATTTTCAGTAGGCAGAATCCCCCCATAACATGTCCAGCAGGTAGAATCCCCCCATAACATTTTCAGCAGGCAGAATCCCCCCATAACATGTCCAGCAGGTAGAATCCCCCCATAACATTTTCTGCAGGCAGAGTCCCCCCATAACATGTCCAGCAGGCAGAATCCCCCCATAACATTTTCTGCAGGCAGAATCCCCCCATAACATGTCCAGCAGGCAGAATCCCCCCATAACATTTTTAGCAGGCAGAATCCCACCATAACATTTTTAGCAGGCAGAATCCCCCCATAACATTTTCAGCAGGTAGAATCCCCCCATAACATGTCCAGCAGGTAGAATCCCCCCATAACATTTTCAGCAGGCAGAATCCTCCCATAACATTTTCAGTAGGCAGAATCCCCCCATAACATGTCCAGCAGGTAGAATCCCCCCATAACATTTTTAGCAGGCAGAATCCCCCCATAACATGTCCAGCAGGTAGAATCCCCCCATAACATGTCCAGCAGGCAGAATCCCCCCATAACATTTTCAGTAGGCAGAATCCCCCCATAACATGTCCAGCAGGTAGAATCCCCCCATAACATTTTCAGCAGGCAGAATCCCCCCATAACATGTCCAGCAGGTAGAATCCCCCCATAACATTTTCTGCAGGCAGAATCCCCCCATAACATGTCCAGCAGGCAGAATCCCCCCATAACATTTTCTGCAGGCAGAATCCCCCCATAACATGTCCAGCAGGCAGAATCCCCCCATAACATTTTTAGCAGGCAGAATCCCACCATAACATTTTTAGCAGGCAGAATCCCCCCATAACATTTTCAGCAGGTAGAATCCCCCCATAACATGTCCAGCAGGTAGAATCCCCCCATAACATTTTTAGCAGGCAGAATCCCCCCATAACATTTTCAGCAGGCAGAATCCCCCCATAACATGTCCAGCAGGCAGAATCCCCCCCATAACATTTTCAGCAGGCAGAATCCCCCCATAACATTTTCTGCAGGCAGAATCCCCCCATAACATGTCCGGCAGGTAGAATCCCCCCATAACATTTTCAGCAGGCAGAATCCCCCCATAACATTTTTAGCAGGCAGAATCCCCCCATAACATTTTTAGCAGGCAGAATCCCCCCATAACATTTTCAGCAGGCAGAATCCCCCCATAACATGTCCGGCAGGTAGAATCCCCCCATAACATTTTCAGCAGGCAGAATCCCCCCATAACATGTCCAGCAGGTAGAATCCCCCCATAACATTTTCTGCAGGCAGAATCCCCCCATAACATGTCCAGCAGGCAGAATCCCCCCATAACATTTTCAGCAGGCAGAATCCCCCCATAACATTTTTAGCAGGCAGAATCCCACCATAACATTTTTAGCAGGCAGAATCCCCCCATAACATTTTCAGCAGGTAGAATCCCCCCATAACATGTCCAGCAGGTAGAATCCCCCCATAACATTTTTAGCAGGCAGAATCCCCCCATAACATTTTCAGCAGGCAGAATCCCCCCATAACATTTTCAGCAGGTAGAATCCCCCCATAACATTTTTAGCAGGCAGAATCCCCCCATAACATTTTCAGCAGGCAGAATCCCCCCATAACATGTCCAGCAGGTAGAATCCCCCCATAACATGTCCAGCAGGCAGAATCCCCCCATAACATTTTCAGCAGGTAGAATCCCCCCATAACATGTCCAGCAGGCAGAATCCCCCCATAACATGTTCAGCAGGCAGAATCCCCCCATAACATTTTCAGCAGGTAGAATCCCCCCATAACATGTCCAGCAGGCAGAATCCCCCCATAACATGTTCAGCAGGCAGAATCCCCCCATAACATGTTCAGCAGGCAGAATCCCCCCATAACATGTTCAGCAGGCAGAATCCCCCCATAACATTTTCAGCAGGCAGAATCCCCCCATAACATGTTCAGCGGGCAGAATCCCCCCATAACATGTTCAGCAGGCAGAATCCCCCATAACATGTCCAGCAGGCAGAATCCCCCTATAACATTTTTAGCAGGCAGAATCCCCCCATAACATTTTCAGCAGGCAGAATCCCCCCATAACATTTTCAGCAGGCAGAATCCCCCCATAACATGTTCAGCAGGCAGAATCCCCCCATAACATGTCCAGCAGGCAGAATCCCCCCATAACATGCTCAGCAGGCAGAATCCCCCCATAACATGTTCAGCAGGCAGAATCCCCCCATAACATTTTTAGCAGGCAGAATCCCCCCATAACATTTTTAGCAGGCAGAATCCCCCCATAACATGTTCAGCAGGTAGAATCCCCCCATAACATTTTCAGCAGGCAGAATCCCCCCATAACATTTTCAGCAGGTAGAATCCCCCCATAACATGTTCAGCAGGCAGAATCCCCCCATAACATTTTCAGCAGGCAGAATCCCCCCATAACATTTTCAGCAGGTAGAATCCCCCCATAACATTTTCAGCAGGCAGAATCCCCCCATAACATGCTCAGCAGGCAGAATCCCCCCATAACATGTCCAGCAGGCAGAATCCCCCCATAACATTTTCAGCAGGTAGAATCCCCCCATAACATTTTTAGCAGGCAGAATCCCCCCATAACATTTTTAGCAGGCAGAATCCCCCCATAACATGTTCAGCAGGTAGAATCCCCCCATAACATTTTCAGCAGGCAGAATCCCCCCATAACATTTTCAGCAGGTAGAATCCCCCCATAACATGCTCAGCAGGCAGAATCCCCCCATAACATGTTCAGCAGGCAGAATCCCCCCATAACATGTTCAGCAGGCAGAATCCCCCCATAACATGTCCAGCAGGCAGAATCCCCCCATAACATTTTCAGCAGGCAGAATCCCCCCATAACATGTTCAGCAGGCAGAATCCCCCCATAACATGTTCAGCAGGCAGAATCCCCCCATAACATGTCCAGCAGGTAGAATCCCCCCATAACATTTTCAGCAGGCAGAATCCCCCCATAACATTTTTAGCAGGCAGAATCCCCCCATAACATGGCCAGCAGGTAGAATCCCCCCATAACATTTTCAGCAGGCAGAATCCCCCCATAACATTTTCAGCAGGCAGAATCCCCCCATAACATGTCCAGCAGGCAGAATCCCCCCATAACATGTCCAGCAGGCAGAATCCCCCCATAACATTTTTAGCAGGTAGAATCCCCCCATAACATGTCCAGCAGGTAGAATCCCCCCATAACATTTTCAGCAGGTAGAATCCCCCCATAACATTTTTAGCAGGCAGAATCCCCCCATAACATGTCCAGCAGGCAGAATCCCCCCATAACATTTTTAGCAGGTAGAATCCCCCCATAACATGTCCAGCAGGTAGAATCCCCCCATAACATTTTTAGCAGGCAGAATCCCCCCATAACATGTCCAGCAGGTAGAATCCCCCCATAACATGTCCAGCAGGCAGAATCCCCCCATAACATGTCCAGCAGGCAGAATCCCCCCATAACATTTTTAGCAGGTAGAATCCCCCCATAACATGTCCAGCAGGTAGAATCCCCCCATAACATTTTCAGCAGGTAGAATCCCCCCATAACATGTCCAGCAGGTAGAATCCCCCCATAACATTTTTAGCAGGCAGAATCCCCCCATAACATGTCCAGCAGGTAGAATCCCCCCATAACATTTTCAGCAGGTAGAATCCCCCCATAACATGTCCAGCAGGTAGAATCCCCCCATAACATGTCCAGCAGGCAGAATCCCCCCATAACATTTTCAGCAGGCAGAATCCCCCCATAACATGTCCAGCAGGCAGAATCCCCCCATAACATTTTCAGCAGGTAGAATCCCCCCATAACATTTTTAGCAGGCAGAATCCCCCATAACATGTTCAGCAGGTAGAATCCCCCCATAACATGTCCAGCAGGCAGAATCCCCCCATAACATGCTCAGCAGGTAGAATCCCCCCATAACATTTTCAGCAGGCAGAATCCCACCATAACATTTTTAGCAGGCAGAATCCCCCCATAACATTTTCAGCAGGTAGAATCCCCCCATAACATGTCCAGCAGGTAGAATCCCCCCATAACATTTTTAGCAGGCAGAATCCCCCCATAACATTTTTAGCAGGCAGAATCCCCCCATAACATGTCCAGCAGGCAGAATCCCCCCATAACATTTTCAGCAGGCAGAATCCCCCCATAACATGTCCAGCAGGCAGAATCCCCCCATAACATTTTCAGCAGGTAGAATCCCCCCATAACATTTTTAGCAGGCAGAATCCCCCCATAACATGTCCAGCAGGCAGAATCCCCCTATAACATTTTCAGCAGGCAGAATCCCCCCATAACATGTCCAGCAGGCAGAATCCCCCCATAACATTTTCAGCAGGCAGAATCCCCCCATAACATGTCCAGCAGGCAGAATCCCCCCATAACATTTTCAGCAGGCAGAATCCCCCCATAACATGTCCAGCAGGCAGAATCCCCCCATAACATTTTCAGCAGGTAGAATCCCCCCATAACATTTTTAGCAGGCAGAATCCCCCCATAACATGTTCAGCAGGTAGAATCCCCCCATAACATTTTTAGCAGGCAGAATCCCCCCATAACATTTTCAGCAGGTAGAATCCCCCCATAACATTTTTAGCAGGCAGAATCCCCCCATAACATGTCCAGCAGGCAGAATCCCCCCATAACATTTTCAGCAGGCAGAATCCCCCCATAACATGTCCAGCAGGCAGAATCCCCCCATAACATTTTCAGCAGGCAGAATCCCCCCATAACATGTCCAGCAGGCAGAATCCCCCCATAACATTTTCAGCAGGTAGAATCCCCCCATAACATTTTTAGCAGGCAGAATCCCCCCATAACATGTTCAGCAGGTAGAATCCCCCCATAACATTTTTAGCAGGCAGAATCCCCCCATAACATTTTCAGCAGGTAGAATCCCCCCATAACATTTTCAGCAGGCAGAATCCCCCCATAACATTTTCAGCAGGTAGAATCCCCCCATAACATTTTTAGCAGGCAGAATCCCCCCATAACATGTTCAGCAGGCAGAATCCCCCCATAACATGTTCAGCAGGCAGAATCCCCCCATAACATGTTCAGCAGGCAGAATCCCCCCATAACATGCTCAGCAGGCAGAATCCCCCCATAACATGTTCAGCAGGCAGAATCCCCCCATAACATGTTCAGCAGGCAGAATCCCCCCATAACATGCTCAGCAGGTAGAATCCCCCCATAACATTTTCAGCAGGTAGAATCCCCCCATAACATTTTTAGCAGGCAGAATCCCCCCATAACATGCTCAGCAGGTAGAATCCCCCCATAACATGTTCAGCAGGCAGAATCCCCCCATAACATGCTCAGCAGGTAGAATCCCCCCATAACATGTCCAGCAGGTAGAATCCCCCCATAACATTTTCAGCAGGCAGAATCCCCCCATAACATTTTCAGCAGGTAGAATCCCCCCATAACATTTTTAGCAGGCAGAATCCCCCCATAACATGTTCAGCAGGCAGAATCCCCCCATAACATGTTCAGCAGGCAGAATCCCCCCATAACATGTTCAGCAGGCAGAATCCCCCCATAACATGTTCAGCAGGCAGAATCCCCCCATAACATGCTCAGCAGGTAGAATCCCCCCATAACATTTTCAGCAGGTAGAATCCCCCCATAACATGTTCAGCAGGCAGAATCCCCCCATAACATGTCCAGCAGGCAGAATCCCCCCATAACATTTTCAGCAGGTAGAATCCCCCCATAACATGTTCAGCAGGCAGAATCCCCCCATAACATGTCCAGCAGGTAGAATCCCCCCATAACATGTCCAGCAGGTAGAATCCCCCCATAACATTTTCAGCAGGTAGAATCCCCCCATAACATTTTCAGCAGGTAGAATCCCCCCATAACATTTTCAGCAGGTACAATCCCCCCATAACATTTTCAGCAGGTAGAATCCCCCCATAACATTTTCAGCAGGTAGAATCCCCCCATAACATTTTCAGCAGGTAGAATCCCCCCATAACATTTTCAGCAGGCAGAATCCCCCCATAACATGCTCAGCAGGCAGAATCCCCCCATAACATGTCCAGCAGGCAGAATCCCCCCATAACATTTTTAGCAGGCAGAATCCCCCCATAACATGTTCAGCAGGTAGAATCCCCCCATAACATTTTTAGCAGGCAGAATCCCCCCATAACATTTTCAGCAGGCAGAATCCCCCCATAACATTTTCAGCAGGTAGAATCCCCCCATAACATTTTCAGCAGGCAGAATCCCCCCATAACATGTCCAGCAGGCAGAATCCCCCCATAACATGTTCAGCAGGCAGAATCCCCTCATAACATTTTCAGCAGGCAGAATCCCCCCATAACATTTTCAGCAGGTAGAATCCCCCCATAACATTTTCAGCAGGCAGAATCCCCCCATAACATGTCCAGCAGGTAGAATCCCCCCATAACATTTTCAGCAGGTAGAATCCCCCCATAACATGTCCAGCAGGTAGAATCCCCCCATAACATTTTCAGCAGGCAGAATCCCCCCATAACATTTTTAGCAGGCAGAATCCCCCCATAACATGTTCAGCAGGTAGAATCCCCCCATAACATTTTTAGCAGGCAGAATCCCCCCATAACATGTCCAGCAGGCAGAATCCCCCCATAACATGTTCAGCAGGCAGAATCCCCCCATAACATGTCCAGCAGGCAGAATCCCCCCATAACATGTCCAGCAGGCAGAATCCCCCCATAACATGTTCAGCAGGCAGAATCCCCCCATAACATGTCCAGCAGGCAGAATCCCCCCATAACATGTCCAGCAGGCAGAATCCCCCCATAACATGTCCAGCAGGCAGAATCCCCCCATAACATGTTCAGCAGGCAGAATCCCCCCATAACATGTTCAGCAGGCAGAATCCCCCCATAACATTTTCAGCAGGTAGAATCCCCCCATAACATTTTCAGCAGGCAGAATCCCCCCATAACATTTTCAGCAGGCAGAATCCCCCCATAACATTTTTAGCAGGCAGAATCCCCCCATAACATTTTCAGCAGGTAGAATCCCCCCATAACATTTTCAGCAGGCAGAATCCCCCCATAACATGCTCAGCAGGCAGAATCCCCCCATAACATGTTCAGCAGGCAGAATCCCCCCATAACATGCTCAGCAGGCAGAATCCCCCCATAACATGTCCAGCAGGCAGAATCCCCCCATAACATTTTCAGCAGGCAGAATCCCCCCATAACATTTTCAGTAGGCAGAATCCCCCCATAACATGTCCAGCAGGCAGAATCCCCCCATAACATGCTCAGCAGGTAGAATCCCCCCATAACATGTCCAGCAGGCAGAATCCCCCCATAACATGCTCAGCAGGCAGAATCCCCCCATAACATTTTCAGTAGGCAGAATCCCCCCATAACATGTCCAGCAGGCAGAATCCCCCCATAACATTTTCAGCAGGCAGAATCCCCCCATAACATGTTCAGCAGGCAGAATCCCCCATAACATGTTCAGCAGGCAGAATCCCCCCATAACATTTTCAGCAGGCAGAATCCCCCCATAACATGTCCAGCAGGCAGAATCCCCCCATAACATTTTCAGCAGGCAGAATCCCCCCATAACATTTTCAGCAGGCAGAATCCCCCCATAACATTTTCAGCAGGCAGAATCCCCCCATAACATGCTCAGCAGGTAGAATCCCCCCATAACATGTTCAGCAGGCAGAATCCCCCCATAACATGTTCAGCAGGTAGAATCCCCCATAACATGTCCAGCAGGCAGAATCCCCCCATAACATTTTCAGCAGGCAGAATCCCCCCATAACATTTTCAGCAGGTAGAATCCCCCATAACATGTCCAGCAGGCAGAATCCCCCCATAACATTTTCAGCAGGCAGAATCCCCCCATAACATGTCCAGCAGGCAGAATCCCCCCATAACATGCTCAGCAGGCAGAATCCCCCCATAACATGTCCAGCAGGTAGAATCCCCCCATAACATTTTCAGCAGGCAGAATCCCCCCATAACATTTTCAGCAGGCAGAATCCCCCCATAACATTTTCAGCAGGCAGAATCCCCCCATAACATTTTCAGCAGGTAGAATCCCCCCATAACATTTTCAGCAGGTAGAATCCCCCCATAACATGCTCAGCAGGCAGAATCCCCCCATAACATTTTTAGCAGGCAGAATCCCCCCATAACATTTTCAGCAGGCAGAATCCCCCTATAACATTTTCAGCAGGTAGAATCCCCCCATAACATGCTCAGCAGGCAGAATCCCCCCATAACATTTTCTGCAGGTAGAATCCCCCCATAACATGTTCAGCAGGCAGAATCCCCCCATAACATTTTTAGCAGGCAGAATCCCCCCATAACATTTTTAGCAGGCAGAATCCCCCCATAACATTTTCAGCAGGTAGAATCCCCCCATAACATGTCCAGCAGGCAGAATCCCCCCATAACATTTTCAGCAGGCAGAATCCCCCCATAACATGCTCAGCAGGTAGAATCCCCCCATAACATTTTCAGCAGGCAGAATCCCCCCATAACATGTCCAGCAGGCAGAATCCCCCCATAACATTTTCAGCAGGCAGAATCCCCCCATAACATTTTCAGCAGGCAGAATCCCCCCATAACATGTCCAGCAGGTAGAATCCCCCCATAACATTTTCAGCAGGCAGAATCCCCCCATAACATTTTCAGCAGGCAGAATCCCCCCATAACATGTCCAGCAGGCAGAATCCCCCCATAACATGTCCAGCAGGCAGAATCCCCCCATAACATGTCCAGCAGGCAGAATCCCCCCATAACATGCTCAGCAGGCAGAATCCCCCCATAACATGCTCAGCAGGCAGAATCCCCCCATAACATGTTCAGCAGGCAGAATCCCCCCATAACATTTTCAGCAGGCAGAATCCCCCCATAACATGTTCAGCAGGTAGAATCCCCCCATAACATGTTCAGCAGGCAGAATCCCCCCATAACATGTCCAGCAGGTAGAATCCCCCCATAACATTTTCAGCAGGCAGAATCCCCCCATAACATGTCCAGCAGGCAGAATCCCCCCATAACATGTCCAGCAGGCAGAATCCCCCCATAACATTTTCAGCAGGTAGAATCCCCCCATAACATTTTTAGCAGGCAGAATCCCCCATAACATGTTCAGCAGGTAGAATCCCCCCATAACATGTCCAGCAGGCAGAATCCCCCCATAACATTTTCAGCAGGCAGAATCCCCCCATAACATTTTCAGCAGGCAGAATCCCCCCATAACATTTTCAGCAGGTAGAATCCCCCCATAACATTTTTAGCAGGCAGAATCCCCCTATAACATTTTCAGCAGGCAGAATCCCCCCATAACATGTCCAGCAGGTAGAATCCCCCCATAACATTTTTAGCAGGCAGAATCCCCCCATAACATTTTCAGCAGGCAGAATCCCCCCATAACATGTCCAGCAGGCAGAATCCCCCCATAACATTTTCAGCAGGTAGAATCCCCCCATAACATTTTTAGCAGGCAGAATCCCCCCATAACATGTCCAGCAGGCAGAATCCCCCCATAACATGTCCAGCAGGCAGAATCCCCCCATAACATTTTCAGCAGGCAGAATCCCCCCATAACATGTCCAGCAGGCAGAATCCCCCCATAACATTTTCAGCAGGTAGAATCCCCCCATAACATTTTTAGCAGGCAGAATCCCCCTATAACATTTTCAGCAGGCAGAATCCCCCCATAACATTTTCAGCAGGTAGAATCCCCCCATAACATTTTTAGCAGGCAGAATCCCCCCATAACATGTTCAGCAGGTAGAATCCCCCATAACATTTTTAGCAGGCAGAATCCCCCCATAACATTTTCAGCAGGTAGAATCCCCCCATAACATTTTTAGCAGGCAGAATCCCCCTATAACATTTTCAGCAGGCAGAATCCCCCTATAACATTTTTAGCAGGTAGAATCCCCCCATAACATTTTTAGCAGGCAGAATCCCCCTATAACATTTTTAGCAGGCAGAATCCCCCCATAACATTTTCAGCAGGCAGAATCCCCCCATAACATGTTCAGTAGGCAGAATCCCCCCATAACATTTTTAGCAGGCAGAATCCCCCCATAACATTTTCAGTAGGCAGAATCCCCCCATAACATTTTCAGTAGGCAGAATCCCCCCATAACATTTTTAGCAGGTAGAATCCCCCTATAACATTTTTAGCAGGCAGAATCCCCCCATAACATTTTCAGTAGGCAGAATCCCCCCATAACATTTTCAGTAGGCAGAATCCCCCCATAACATTTTTAGCAGGCAGAATCCCCCCATAACATTTTCAGTAGGCAGAATCCCCCCATAACATTTTCAGTAGGCAGAATCCCCCCATAACATTTTTAGCAGGTAGAATCCCCCTATAACATTTTCAGCAGGTAGAATCCCCCCATAACATTTTCAGTAGGCAGAATCCCCCATAACATTTTTAGCAGGCAGAATCCCCCCATAACATTTTCAGCAGGCAGAATCCCCCCATAACATGTCCAGCAGGCAGAATCCCCCCATAACATGTCCAGCAGGCAGAATCCCCCCATAACATTTTTAGCAGGCAGAATCCCCCCATAACATGCTCAGCAGGCAGAATCCCCCCATAACATTTTTAGCAGGCAGAATCCCCCCATAACATTTTTAGCAGGCAGAATCCCCCCATAACATTTTTAGCAGGCAGAATCCCCCCATAACATTTTTAGCAGGCAGAATCCCCCCATAACATTTTTAGCAGGCAGAATCCCCCCATAACATGCTCAGCAGGCAGAATCCCCCCATAACATTTTTAGCAGGCAGAATCCCCCCATAACATTTTTAGCAGGCAGAATCCCCCCATAACATTTTCAGTAGGCAGAATCCCCCCATAACATGTTCAGTAGGCAGAATCCCCCCATAACATTTTTAGCAGGCAGAATCCCCCCATAACATGCTCAGCAGGCAGAATCCCCCCATAACATTTTTAGCAGGCAGAATCCCCCCATAACATTTTTAGCAGGCAGAATCCCCCCATAACATTTTTAGCAGGCAGAATCCCCCTATAACATTTTCAGCAGGCAGAATCCCCCCATAACATTTTTAGCAGGCAGAATCCCCCCATAACATGTTCAGCAGGCAGAATCCCCCCATAACATTTTCAGCAGGCAGAATCCCCCTATAACATTTTCAGCAGGCAGAATCCCCCCATAACATGTTCAGCAGGCAGAATCCCCCCATAACATTTTCAGCAGGTAGAATCCCCCCATAACATGCTCAGCAGGTAGAATCCCCCCATAACATGTTCAGCAGGCAGAATCCCCCCATAACATGCTCAGCAGGTAGAATCCCCCCATAACATTTTTAGCAGGCAGAATCCCCCCATAACATTTTCAGCAGGTAGAATCCCCCCATAACATGTTCAGCAGGCAGAATCCCCCCATAACATGCTCAGCAGGTAGAATCCCCCCATAACATTTTTAGCAGGCAGAATCCCCCCATAACATTTTCAGCAGGCAGAATCCCCCTATAACATGTTCAGTAGGCAGAATCCCCCTATAACATTTTCAGCAGGCAGAATCCCCCCATAACATGTTCAGCAGGCAGAATCCCCCCATAACATGCTCAGCAGGCAGAATCCCCCCATAACATTTTTAGCAGGCAGAATCCCCCCATAACATTTTTAGCAGGCAGAATCCCCCCATAACATTTTTAGCAGGCAGAATCCCCCCATAACATTTTTAGCAGGCAGAATCCCCCCATAACATTTTCAGCAGGCAGAATCCCCCCATAACATTTTCAGCAGGCAGAATCCCCCCATAACATTTTCAGCAGGCAGAATCCCCCCATAACATGCTCAGCAGGCAGAATCCCCCCATAACATTTTTAGCAGGCAGAATCCCCCCATAACATTTTTAGCAGGCAGAATCCCCCTATAACATTTTCAGCAGGCAGAATCCCCCCGTAACATTTTTAGCAGGCAGAATCCCCCCATAACATGTTCAGTAGGCAGAATCCCCCCATAACATTTTCAGTAGGCAGAATCCCCCTATAACATTTTCAGTAGGCAGAATCCCCCCATAACATTTTCAGCAGGCAGAATCCCCCCATAACATGTTCAGCAGGCAGAATCCCCCCATAACATTTTCAGCAGGCAGAATCCCCCCATAACATTTTCAGCAGGTAGAATCCCCCCATAACATGTTCAGCAGGCAGAATCCCCCCATAACATGCTCAGCAGGTAGAATCCCCCCATAACATTTTCAGCAGGCAGAATCCCCCCATAACATTTTCAGCAGGTAGAATCCCCCCATAACATTTTCAGCAGGTAGAATCCCCCCATAACATGTTCAGCAGGCAGAATCCCCCCATAACATGCTCAGCAGGTAGAATCCCCCCATAACATTTTCAGCAGGCAGAATCCCCCCATAACATTTTCAGCAGGTAGAATCCCCCCATAACATGTTCAGCAGGCAGAATCCCCCCATAACATGCTCAGCAGGTAGAATCCCCCCATAACATTTTCAGCAGGTAGAATCCCCCCATAACATTTTCAGCAGGCAGAATCCCCCCATAACATGTTCAGCAGGCAGAATCCCCCCATAACATGCTCAGCAGGTAGAATCCCCCCATAACATTTTCAGCAGGTAGAATCCCCCCATAACATTTTCAGCAGGCAGAATCCCCCCATAACATTTTCAGCAGGCAGAATCCCCCCATAACATGTTCAGCAGGCAGAATCCCCCCATAACATTTTCAGCAGGCAGAATCCCCCCATAACATGTCCAGCAGGCAGAATCCCCCCATAACATGTTCAGCAGGCAGAATCCCCCCATAACATTTTTAGCAGGCAGAATCCCCCTATAACATTTTCAACAGGCAGAATCCCCCCATAACATTTTTAGCAGGCAGAATCCCCCCATAACATTTTCAGCAGGCAGAATCCCCCCATAACATTTTCAGCAGGCAGAATCCCCCCATAACATTTTTAGCAGGCAGAATCCCCCCATAACATTTTTAGCAGGTAGAATCCCCCCATAACATTTTCAGCAGGCAGAATCCCCCCATAACATTTTCAGCAGGTAGAATCCCCCCATAACATGTTCAGCAGGCAGAATCCCCCCATAACATGTCCAGCAGGTAGAATCCCCCCATAACATTTTCAGCAGGTAGAATCCCCCCATAACATGTCCAGCAGGTAGAATCCCCCCATAACATTTTCAGCAGGTAGAATCCCCCCATAACATGTTCAGCAGGCAGAATCCCCCCATAACATTTTCAGCAGGTAGAATCCCCCCATAACATTTTCAGCAGGTAGAATCCCCCCATAACATTTTCAGCAGGTAGAATCCCCCCATAACATTTTCAGCAGGTAGAATCCCCCCATAACATTTTTAGCAGGCAGAATCCCCCCATAACATGCTCAGCAGGCAGAATCCCCCCATAACATTTTTAGCAGGCAGAATCCCCCCATAACATTTTTAGCAGGTAGAATCCCCCCATAACATGTTCAGCAGGTAGAATCCCCCCATAACATGCTCAGCAGGCAGAATCCCCCCATAACATTTTCAGCAGGCAGAATCCCCCCATAACATTTTCAGCAGGCAGAATCCCCCCATAACATTTTCAGCAGGCAGAATCCCCCCATAACATTTTCAGCAGGCAGAATACCCCCATAACATTTTCAGCAGGTAGAATCCCCCCATAACATGTTCAGCAGGCAGAATCCCCCCATAACATTTTCAGCAGGCAGAATCCCCCCATAACATTTTCAGCAGGCAGAATCCCCCCATAACATGTCCAGCAGGCAGAATCCCCCCATAACATGTCCAGCAGGTAGAATCCCCCCATAACATGTCCAGCAGGTAGAATCCCCCCATAACATTTTCAGCAGGTAGAATCCCCCCATAACATGTCCAGCAGGCAGAATCCCCCCATAACATGTTCAGCAGGCAGAATCCCCCCATAACATGTTCAGCAGGTAGAATCCCCCCATAACATGTTCAGCAGGCAGAATCCCCCCATAACATGTTCAGCAGGCAGAATCCCCCCATAACATGTTCAGTAGGTAGAATCCCCCCATAACATTTTCAGCAGGTAGAATCCCCCCATAACATTTTCAGCAGGTAGAATCCCCCCATAACATGTCCAGCAGGTAGAATCCCCCCATAACATGTCCAGCAGGTAGAATCCCCCCATAACATGTCCAGCAGGTAGAATCCCCCCATAACATTTTTAGCAGGCAGAATCCCCCCATAACATGTTCAGCAGGTAGAATCCCCCCATAACATTTTTAGCAGGCAGAATCCCCCCATAACATGTTCAGCAGGTAGAATCCCCCCATAACATTTTCAGCAGGCAGAATCCCCCCATAACATGTTCAGCAGGCAGAATCCCCCCATAACATTTTCAGCAGGTAGAATCCCCCCATAACATGTCCAGCAGGTAGAATCCCCCCATAACATGTCCAGCAGGTAGAATCCCCCCATAACATGTCCAGCAGGTAGAATCCCCCCATAACATTTTTAGCAGGCAGAATCCCCCCATAACATGTTCAGCAGGTAGAATCCCCCCATAACATTTTCAGCAGGCAGAATCCCCCCATAACATTTTCAGCAGGTAGAATCCCCCCATAACATTTTCAGCAGGCAGAATCCCCCCATAACATGTTCAGCAGGCAGAATCCCCCCATAACATTTTTAGCAGGTAGAATCCCCCCATAACATGTCCAGCAGGTAGAATCCCCCCATAACATTTTCAGCAGGTAGAATCCCCCCATAACATGTCCAGCAGGTAGAATCCCCCCATAACATTTTCAGCAGGTAGAATCCCCCCATAACATGTCCAGCAGGCAGAATCCCCCCATAACATGTTCAGCAGGCAGAATCCCCCCATAACATTTTTAGCAGGCAGAATCCCCCCATAACATGTTCAGCAGGTAGAATCCCCCCATAACATTTTCAGCAGGCAGAATCCCCCCATAACATGTCCAGCAGGCAGAATCCCCCCATAACATGTTCAGCAGGCAGAATCCCCCCATAACATGTCCAGCAGGCAGAATCCCCCCATAACATTTTCAGCAGGCAGAATCCCCCCATAACATTTTTAGCAGGCAGAATCCCCCCATAACATGTCCAGCAGGCAGAATCCCCCCATAACATGTCCAGCAGGCAGAATCCCCCCATAACATGTCCAGCAGGCAGAATCCCCCCATAACATGTCCAGCAGGTAGAATCCCCCCATAACATTTTCAGCAGGCAGAATCCCCCCATAACATTTTTAGCAGGCAGAATCCCCCCATAACATTTTCAGCAGGTAGAATCCCCCCATAACATGTCCAGCAGGTAGAATCCCCCCATAACATTTTCAGCAGGTAGAATCCCCCCATAACATTTTTAGCAGGCAGAATCCCCCCATAACATGTCCAGCAGGTAGAATCCCCCCATAACATTTTCAGCAGGCAGAATCCCCCCATAACATGTTCAGCAGGTAGAATCCCCCCATAACATTTTTAGCAGGCAGAATCCCCCCATAACATGTCCAGCAGGCAGAATCCCCCCATAACATGTCCAGCAGGCAGAATCCCCCCATAACATGTCCAGCAGGCAGAATCCCCCCATAACATTTTCAGCAGGCAGAATCCCCCCATAACATGCTCAGCAGGCAGAATCCCCCCATAACATGTCCAGCAGGCAGAATCCCCCCATAACATGTCCAGCAGGCAGAATCCCCCCATAACATTTTCAGCAGGCAGAATCCCCCCATAACATGTTCAGCAGGTAGAATCCCCCCATAACATTTTTAGCAGGCAGAATCCCCCCATAACATGTCCAGCAGGCAGAATCCCCCCATAACATGTCCAGCAGGCAGAATCCCCCCATAACATGTCCAGCAGGTAGAATCCCCCCATAACATTTTCAGCAGGCAGAATCCCCCTATAACATTTTTAGCAGGCAGAATCCCCCCATAACATTTTCAGCAGGTAGAATCCCCCCATAACATTCTCAGCAGGCAGAATCCCCCCATAACATGTCCAGCAGGCAGAATCCCCCCATAACATTTTCAGTAGGCAGAATCCCCCCATAACATGTCCAGCAGGCAGAATCCCCCCATAACATTTTCAGCAGGTAGAATCCCCCCATAACATTTTTAGCAGGCAGAATCCCCCCATAACATTTTCAGCAGGTAGAATCCCCCCATAACATGCTCAGCAGGCAGAATCCCCCCATAACATTTTCAGCAGGCAGAATCCCCCCATAACATTTTCAGCAGGTAGAATCCCCCCATAACATGTTCAGTAGGCAGAATCCCCCCATAACATTTTCAGTAGGCAGAATCCCCCCATAACATTTTTAGCAGGCAGAATCCCCCTATAACATTTTCAGCAGGCAGAATCCCCCCATAACATTTTCAGTAGGCAGAATCCCCCCATAACATTTTTAGCAGGCAGAATCCCCCTATAACATTTTCAGCAGGCAGAATCCCCCCATAACATGTTCAGTAGGCAGAATCCCCCCATAACATTTTCAGTAGGCAGAATCCCCCCATAACATTTTCAGCAGGCAGAATCCCCCTATAACATTTTCAGCAGGCAGAATCCCCCTATAACATTTTCAGCAGGTAGAATCCCCCCATAACATTTTCAGCAGGCAGAATCCCCCTATAACATGTTCAGTAGGCAGAATCCCCCCATAACATTTTTAGCAGGCAGAATCCCCCTATAACATTTTCAGCAGGCAGAATCCCCCTATAACATTTTTAGCAGGCAGAATCCCCCCATAACATTTTCAGCAGGCAGAATCCCCCCATAACATGCTCAGCAGGCAGAATCCCCCCATAACATTTTCAGCAGGCAGAATCCCCCTATAACATGTTCAGCAGGCAGAATCCCCCCATAACATGCTCAGCAGGTAGAATCCCCCCATAACATTTTCAGCAGGCAGAATCCCCCTATAACATGTTCAGCAGGCAGAATCCCCCCATAACATTTTTAGCAGGCAGAATCCCCCCATAACATTTTTAGCAGGTAGAATCCCCCCATAACATTTTTAGCAGGCAGAATCCCCCCATAACATTTTTAGCAGGCAGAATCCCCCCATAACATGTCCAGCAGGTAGAATCCCCCCATAACATTTTCAGCAGGCAGAATCCCCCTATAACATGTTCAGTAGGCAGAATCCCCCCATAACATGTCCAGCAGGTAGAATCCCCCCATAACATTTTCAGCAGGCAGAATCCCCCTATAACATTTTCAGCAGGCAGAATCCCCCCATAACATTTTCAGCAGGCAGAATCCCCCTATAACATTTTCAGCAGGCAGAATCCCCCCATAACATTTTCAGCAGGCAGAATCCCCCCATAACATGCTCAGCAGGCAGAATCCCCCCATAACATTTTTAGCAGGCAGAATCCCCCCATAACATTTTTAGCAGGCAGAATCCCCCCATAACATTTTTAGCAGGCAGAATCCCCCCATAACATTTTTAGCAGGCAGAATCCCCCCATAACATTTTTAGCAGGCAGAATCCCCCCATAACATTTTTAGCAGGCAGAATCCCCCTATAACATTTTCAGCAGGCAGAATCCCCCCATAACATTTTTAGCAGGCAGAATCCCCCCATAACATGTCCAGCAGGCAGAATCCCCCTATAACATTTTCAGCAGGCAGAATCCCCCCATAACATTTTCAGTAGGCAGAATCCCCCCATAACATTTTCAGTAGGCAGAATCCCCCCATAACATTTTTAGCAGGCAGAATCCCCCTATAACATTTTCAGCAGGCAGAATCCCCCCATAACATTTTCAGCAGGTAGAATCCCCCCATAACATGCTCAGCAGGTAGAATCCCCCCATAACATTTTCAGCAGGCAGAATCCCCCCATAACATGCTCAGCAGGTAGAATCCCCCCATAACATTTTTAGCAGGCAGAATCCCCCCATAACATTTTTAGCAGGCAGAATCCCCCTATAACATTTTCAGCAGGCAGAATCCCCCCATAACATTTTCAGCAGGTAGAATCCCCCCATAACATGTCCAGCAGGCAGAATCCCCCCATAACATGTCCAGCAGGCAGAATCCCCCCATAACATTTTCAGCAGGTAGAATCCCCCCATAACATGTTCAGCAGGCAGAATCCCCCCATAACATTCTCAGCAGGCAGAATCCCCCCATAACATGCTCAGCAGGCAGAATCCCCCCATAACATTTTCAGCAGGCAGAATCCCCCCATAACATTTTCAGCAGGTAGAATCCCCCCATAACATGTTCAGCAGGCAGAATCCCCCCATAACATTCTCAGCAGGCAGAATCCCCCCATAACATTTTCAGCAGGTAGAATCCCCCCATAACATTTTCAGCAGGCAGAATCCCCCCATAACATGTCCAGCAGGCAGAATCCCCCCATAACATTTTCAGCAGGTAGAATCCCCCCATAACATTTTCAGCAGGTAGAATCCCCCCATAACATTTTCAGCAGGTAGAATCCCCCCATAACATTTTCAGCAGGTAGAATCCCCCCATAACATGTCCAGCAGGTAGAATCCCCCCATAACATGTTCAGCAGGCAGAATCCCCCCATAACATTTTCAGCAGGTAGAATCCCCCCATAACATGCTCAGCAGGTAGAATCCCCCCATAACATGTTCAGCAGGCAGAATCCCCCCATAACATGTCCAGCAGGTAGAATCCCCCCATAACATGCTCAGCAGGCAGAATCCCCCCATAACATTTTCAGCAGGCAGAATCCCCCCATAACATTTTCAGCAGGCAGAATCCCCCCATAACATGTCCAGCAGGCAGAATCCCCCCATAACATGCTCAGCAGGCAGAATCCCCCCATAACATTTTCAGCAGGCAGAATCCCCCCATAACATTTTCAGCAGGCAGAATCCCCCCATAACATGTCCAGCAGGCAGAATCCCCCCATAACATGCTCAGCAGGCAGAATCCCCCCATAACATTTTCAGCAGGTAGAATCCCCCCATAACATGCTCAGCAGGTAGAATCCCCCCATAACATGCTCAGCAGGCAGAATCCCCCCATAACATGTCCAGCAGGCAGAATCCCCCCATAACATGTCCAGCAGGCAGAATCCCCCTATAACATTTTCAGCAGGTAGAATCCCCCCATAACATTTTTAGCAGGCAGAATCCCCCCATAACATGTCCAGCAGGCAGAATCCCCCCATAACATGTCCAGCAGGCAGAATCCCCCCATAACATGTCCAGCAGGCAGAATCCCCCCATAACATTTTCAGCAGGTAGAATCCCCCCATAACATTTTTAGCAGGCAGAATCCCCCTATAACATTCTCAGCAGGCAGAATCCCCCCATAACATGTTCAGCAGGTAGAATCCCCCCATAACATGTCCAGCAGGCAGAATCCCCCCATAACATGTCCAGCAGGCAGAATCCCCCCATAACATTTTCAGCAGGTAGAATCCCCCCATAACATTTTCAGCAGGTAGAATCCCCCCATAACATGCTCAGCAGGCAGAATCCCCCCATAACATTTTCAGCAGGCAGAATCCCCCCATAACATTTTCAGCAGGTAGAATCCCCCCATAACATGCTCAGCAGGCAGAATCCCCCCATAACATTTTTAGCAGGCAGAATCCCCCCATAACATGTCCAGCAGGCAGAATCCCCCCATAACATTTTCAGCAGGTAGAATCCCCCCATAACATGTCCAGCAGGTAGAATCCCCCCATAACATGTCCAGCAGGCAGAATCCCCCCATAACATTTTCAGCAGGTAGAATCCCCCCATAACATTTTCAGCAGGCAGAATCCCCCCATAACATTTTCAGCAGGTAGAATCCCCCCATAACATTTTCAGCAGGCAGAATCCCCCCATAACATTTTCAGCAGGCAGAATCCCCCCATAACATTTTCAGCAGGCAGAATCCCCCCATAACATTTTCAGCAGGTAGAATCCCCCCATAACATTTTCAGCAGGTAGAATCCCCCCATAACATTTTTAGCAGGCAGAATCCCCCCATAACATGCTCAGCAGGCAGAATCCCCCCATAACATTTTCAGCAGGCAGAATCCCCCCATAACATTTTCAGCAGGCAGAATCCCCCCATAACATTTTCAGCAGGTAGAATCCCCCCATAACATGCTCAGCAGGCAGAATCCCCCCATAACATGCTCAGCAGGCAGAATCCCCCCATAACATGCTCAGCAGGCAGAATCCCCCCATAACATTTTCAGCAGGCAGAATCCCCCCATAACATTTTCAGCAGGTAGAATCCCCCCATAACATGCTCAGCAGGCAGAATCCCCCCATAACATGCTCAGCAGGCAGAATCCCCCCATAACATGCTCAGCAGGTAGAATCCCCCCATAACATGCTCAGCAGGCAGAATCCCCCCATAACATGTCCAGCAGGCAGAATCCCCCCATAACATGTCCAGCAGGCAGAATCCCCCCATAACATTTTCAGCAGGCAGAATCCCCCCATAACATTTTTAGCAGGCAGAATCCCCCCATAACATGTCCAGCAGGCAGAATCCCCCCATAACATTTTCAGCAGGCAGAATCCCCCCATAACATGTCCAGCAGGCAGAATCCCCCCATAACATTTTTAGCAGGCAGAATCCCCCCATAACATTTTTAGCAGGCAGAATCCCCCCATAACATGTCCAGCAGGCAGAATCCCCCCATAACATTTTCAGCAGGCAGAATCCCCCCATAACATTTTTAGCAGGCAGAATCCCCCATAACATGTCCAGCAGGCAGAATCCCCCCATAACATGTCCAGCAGGCAGAATCCCCCCATAACATGTCCAGCAGGCAGAATCCCCCCATAACATTTTCAGCAGGCAGAATCCCCCCATAACATGTCCAGCAGGCAGAATCCCCCCATAACATTTTCAGCAGGCAGAATCCCCCCATAACATGTCCAGCAGGCAGAATCCCCCCATAACATTTTCAGCAGGCAGAATCCCCCCATAACATGTCCAGCAGGTAGAATCCCCCCATAACATTTTTAGCAGGCAGAATCCCCCCATAACATTTTTAGCAGGCAGAATCCCCCATAACATGTCCAGCAGGCAGAATCCCCCCATAACATGTCCAGCAGGCAGAATCCCCCCATAACATGTTCAGCAGGCAGAATCCCCCTATAACATTTTCAGCAGGCAGAATCCCCCCATAACATGTTCAGCAGGCAGAATCCCCCCATAACATGTTCAGCAGGCAGAATCCCCCCATAACATGTTCAGCAGGCAGAATCCCCCCATAACATGTTCAGCAGGCAGAATCCCCCTATAACATTTTTAGCAGGCAGAATCCCCCCATAACATGTCCAGCAGGCAGAATCCCCCCATAACATGTTCAGCAGGCAGAATCCCCCCATAACATTTTTAGCAGGCAGAATCCCCCCATAACATTTTCAGCAGGCAGAATCCCCCCATAACATGTCCAGCAGGCAGAATCCCCCCATAACATGTTCAGCAGGCAGAATCCCCCCATAACATGTTCAGCAGGCAGAATCCCCCCATAACATGTTCAGCAGGCAGAATCCCCCATAACATTTTCAGCAGGCAGAATCCCCCTATAACATTTTTAGCAGGCAGAATCCCCCCATAACATGTCCAGCAGGCAGAATCCCCCCATAACATGTTCAGCAGGCAGAATCCCCCCATAACATTTTCAGCAGGCAGAATCCCCCCATAACATTTTCAGCAGGTAGAATCCCCCCATAACATGTTCAGCAGGCAGAATCCCCCCATAACATTTTCAGCAGGCAGAATCCCCCCATAACATGTCCAGCAGGCAGAATCCCCCCATAACATGTTCAGCAGGCAGAATCCCCCTATAACATTTTCAGCAGGCAGAATCCCCCCATAACATGTTCAGCAGGCAGAATCCCCCCATAACATGTTCAGCAGGCAGAATCCCCCCATAACATGTTCAGCAGGCAGAATCCCCCCATAACATGTTCAGCAGGCAGAATCCCCCATAACATTTTCAGCAGGCAGAATCCCCCTATAACATTTTTAGCAGGCAGAATCCCCCCATAACATGTCCAGCAGGCAGAATCCCCCCATAACATGTTCAGCAGGCAGAATCCCCCCATAACATGTTCAGCAGGCAGAATCCCCCCATAACATGTCCAGCAGGCAGAATCCCCCCATAACATTTTCAGCAGGCAGAATCCCCCCATAACATTTTCAGCAGGTAGAATCCCCCCATAACATGTTCAGCAGGCAGAATCCCCCCATAACATTTTCAGCAGGCAGAATCCCCCCATAACATGTCCAGCAGGCAGAATCCCCCCATAACATGTCCAGCAGGTAGAATCCCCCCATAACATTTTCAGCAGGCAGAATCCCCCCATAACATGTTCAGCAGGCAGAATCCCCCCATAACATTTTCAGCAGGTAGAATCCCCCCATAACATGTCCAGCAGGTAGAATCCCCCCATAACATTTTCAGCAGGCAGAATCCCCCCATAACATGTTCAGCAGGCAGAATCCCCCATAACATTTTCAGCAGGCAGAATCCCCCCATAACATGTTCAGCAGGTAGAATCCCCCCATAACATGTTCAGCAGGCAGCATCCCCCCATAACATGTTCAGCAGGTAGAATCCCCCCATAACATGCTCAGCAGGCAGAATCCCCCCATAACATGTTCAGCAGGCAGAATCCCCCCATAACATTTTCAGCAGGCAGAATCCCCCCATAACATGCTGAGTGGCAGAATCCCCCCATAACATGCTCAGCAGGTAGAATCCCCCCATAACATGTTCAGTAGGCAGAATCCCCCCATAACATTTTCAGCAGGCAGAATCCCCCCATAACATTTTTAGCAGGTAGAATCCCCCCATAACATGTTCAGCAGGCAGAATCCCCCCATAACATGTCCAGCAGGCAGAATCCCCCCATAACATGTTCAGCAGGCAGAATCCCCCCATAACATGTTCAGCAGGTAGAATCCCCCCATAACATGTTCAGCAGGCAGAATCCCCCCATAACATGCTCAGCAGGCAGAATCCCCCTATAACATTTTCAGCAGGCAGAATCCCCCCATAACATGCTCAGCAGGCAGAATCCCCCCATAACATTTTCAGCAGGCAGAATCCCCCCATAACATGCTCAGCAGGCAGAATCCCCCCATAACATGTTCAGCAGGCAGAATCCCCCCATAACATTTTCAGCAGGCAGAATCCCCCCATAACATTTTCAGCAGGCAGAATCCCCCCATAACATGCTCAGCAGGCAGAA
The DNA here is from genome assembly GCA_027917425.1 of Gastrophryne carolinensis. Classification (NCBI taxonomy): domain Eukaryota; kingdom Metazoa; phylum Chordata; class Amphibia; order Anura; family Microhylidae; genus Gastrophryne; species Gastrophryne carolinensis. The sequence continues at coordinate 335,956,940 of CM051235.1, read as the reverse complement.
TCCCCCCATAACATGTTCAGCAGGCAGAATCCCCCCATAACATGTCCAGCAGGCAGAATCCCCCCATAACATGTTCAGCAGGCAGAATCCCCCCATAACATGTTCAGCAGGTAGAATCCCCCCATAACATGTCCAGCAGGCAGAATCCCCCCATAACATGTCCAGCAGGTAGAATCCCCCCATAACATTTTCAGCAGGCAGAATCCCCCCATAACATTTTCAGCAGGTAGAATCCCCCCATAACATTTTCAGCAGGTAGAATCCCCCCATAACATTTTCAGCAGGTAGAATCCCCCCATAACATTTTCAGCAGGTAGAATCCCCCCATAACATGTCCAGCAGGTAGAATCCCCCCATAACATGTTCAGCAGGCAGAATCCCCCCATAACATTTTCAGCAGGTAGAATCCCCCCATAACATTTTTAGCAGGCAGAATCCCCCCATAACATGTTCAGCAGGCAGAATCCCCCCATAACATTTTTAGCAGGCAGAATCCCCCCATAACATTTCCAGCAGGCAGAATCCCCCCATAACATGCTCAGCAGGCAGAATCCCCCCATAACATTTTCAGCAGGCAGAATCCCCCCATAACATTTTCAGCAGGCAGAATCCCCCCATAACATGTCCAGCAGGCAGAATCCCCCCATAACATGTCCAGCAGGCAGAATCCCCCCATAACATGCTCAGCAGGCAGAATCCCCCCATAACATGTCCAGCAGGCAGAATCCCCCCATAACATGCTCAGCAGGCAGAATCCCCCCATAACATTTTCAGCAGGCAGAATCCCCCCATAACATGCTCAGCAGGTAGAATCCCCCTATAACATGTTCAGCAGGCAGAATCCCCCCATAACATGTTCAGCAGGCAGAATCCCCCCATAACATTTTCAGCAGGCAGAATCCCCCCATAACATGTCCAGCAGGCAGAATCCCCCTATAACATTTTCAGCAGGTAGAATCCCCCCATAACATGTCCAGCAGGTAGAATCCCCCCATAACATGTTCAGCAGGCAGAATCCCCCCATAACATGTCCAGCAGGCAGAATCCCCCCATAACATGTTCAGCAGGCAGAATCCCCCCATAACATTTTCAGCAGGCAGAATCCCCCTATAACATTTTCAGCAGGCAGAATCCCCCCATAACATGTTCAGCAGGCAGAATCCCCCCATAACATTTTCAGCAGGTAGAATCCCCCCATAACATGCTCAGCAGGTAGAATCCCCCCATAACATGTTCAGCAGGCAGAATCCCCCCATAACATGCTCAGCAGGTAGAATCCCCCCATAACATTTTTAGCAGGCAGAATCCCCCCATAACATTTTCAGCAGGTAGAATCCCCCCATAACATGTTCAGCAGGCAGAATCCCCCCATAACATGCTCAGCAGGTAGAATCCCCCCATAACATTTTTAGCAGGCAGAATCCCCCCATAACATTTTCAGCAGGCAGAATCCCCCTATAACATGTTCAGTAGGCAGAATCCCCCTATAACATTTTCAGCAGGCAGAATCCCCCCATAACATGTTCAGCAGGCAGAATCCCCCCATAACATGCTCAGCAGGCAGAATCCCCCCATAACATTTTTAGCAGGCAGAATCCCCCCATAACATTTTTAGCAGGCAGAATCCCCCCATAACATTTTTAGCAGGCAGAATCCCCCCATAACATTTTTAGCAGGCAGAATCCCCCCATAACATTTTCAGCAGGCAGAATCCCCCCATAACATTTTCAGCAGGCAGAATCCCCCCATAACATTTTCAGCAGGCAGAATCCCCCCATAACATGCTCAGCAGGCAGAATCCCCCCATAACATTTTTAGCAGGCAGAATCCCCCCATAACATTTTTAGCAGGCAGAATCCCCCTATAACATTTTCAGCAGGCAGAATCCCCCCATAACATTTTTAGCAGGCAGAATCCCCCCATAACATGTTCAGTAGGCAGAATCCCCCCATAACATTTTCAGTAGGCAGAATCCCCCTATAACATTTTCAGTAGGCAGAATCCCCCCATAACATTTTCAGCAGGCAGAATCCCCCCATAACATGTTCAGCAGGCAGAATCCCCCCATAACATTTTCAGCAGGTAGAATCCCCCCATAACATGTTCAGCAGGCAGAATCCCCCCATAACATGCTCAGCAGGTAGAATCCCCCCATAACATTTTCAGCAGGCAGAATCCCCCCATAACATTTTCAGCAGGCAGAATCCCCCCATAACATTTTCAGCAGGTAGAATCCCCCCATAACATGTTCAGCAGGCAGAATCCCCCCATAACATGCTCAGCAGGTAGAATCCCCCCATAACATTTTCAGCAGGCAGAATCCCCCCATAACATTTTCAGCAGGTAGAATCCCCCCATAACATTTTCAGCAGGTAGAATCCCCCCATAACATGTTCAGCAGGCAGAATCCCCCCATAACATGCTCAGCAGGTAGAATCCCCCCATAACATTTTCAGCAGGCAGAATCCCCCCATAACATTTTCAGCAGGTAGAATCCCCCCATAACATGTTCAGCAGGCAGAATCCCCCCATAACATGCTCAGCAGGTAGAATCCCCCCATAACATTTTCAGCAGGTAGAATCCCCCCATAACATTTTCAGCAGGCAGAATCCCCCCATAACATGTTCAGCAGGCAGAATCCCCCCATAACATGCTCAGCAGGTAGAATCCCCCCATAACATTTTCAGCAGGTAGAATCCCCCCATAACATTTTCAGCAGGCAGAATCCCCCCATAACATTTTCAGCAGGCAGAATCCCCCCATAACATGTTCAGCAGGCAGAATCCCCCCATAACATTTTCAGCAGGCAGAATCCCCCCATAACATGTCCAGCAGGCAGAATCCCCCCATAACATGTTCAGCAGGCAGAATCCCCCCATAACATTTTTAGCAGGCAGAATCCCCCTATAACATTTTCAACAGGCAGAATCCCCCCATAACATTTTTAGCAGGCAGAATCCCCCCATAACATTTTCAGCAGGCAGAATCCCCCCATAACATTTTCAGCAGGCAGAATCCCCCCATAACATTTTTAGCAGGCAGAATCCCCCCATAACATTTTTAGCAGGTAGAATCCCCCCATAACATTTTCAGCAGGCAGAATCCCCCCATAACATTTTCAGCAGGTAGAATCCCCCCATAACATGTTCAGCAGGCAGAATCCCCCATAACATGTCCAGCAGGTAGAATCCCCCCATAACATTTTCAGCAGGTAGAATCCCCCCATAACATGTCCAGCAGGTAGAATCCCCCCATAACATTTTCAGCAGGTAGAATCCCCCCATAACATGTTCAGCAGGCAGAATCCCCCCATAACATTTTCAGCAGGTAGAATCCCCCCATAACATTTTCAGCAGGTAGAATCCCCCCATAACATTTTCAGCAGGTAGAATCCCCCCATAACATTTTCAGCAGGTAGAATCCCCCCATAGCATGTTCAGCAGGCAGAATCCCCCCATAACATTTTCAGCAGGTAGAATCCCCCCATAACATTTTCAGCAGGTAGAATCCCCCCATAACATTTTCAGCAGGTAGAATCCCCCCATAACATTTTCAGCAGGTAGAATCCCCCCATAACATTTTTAGCAGGCAGAATCCCCCCATAACATGTTCAGCAGGTAGAATCCCCCCATAACATTTTTAGCAGGCAGAATCCCCCCATAACATGTTCAGCAGGTAGAATCCCCCCATAACATGCTCAGCAGGCAGAATCCCCCCATAACATTTTCAGCAGGCAGAATCCCCCCATAACATTTTCAGCAGGCAGAATCCCCCCATAACATTTTCAGCAGGCAGAATCCCCCCATAACATTTTCAGCAGGCAGAATCCCCCCATAACATTTTCAGCAGGTAGAATCCCCCCATAACATGTTCAGCAGGCAGAATCCCCCCATAACATTTTCAGCAGGCAGAATCCCCCCATAACATTTTCAGCAGGCAGAATCCCCCCATAACATGTCCAGCAGGCAGAATCCCCCCATAACATGTCCAGCAGGTAGAATCCCCCCATAACATGTCCAGCAGGTAGAATCCCCCCATAACATTTTCAGCAGGTAGAATCCCCCCATAACATGTCCAGCAGGCAGAATCCCCCCATAACATGTTCAGCAGGCAGAATCCCCCCATAACATGTTCAGCAGGTAGAATCCCCCCATAACATGTTCAGCAGGCAGAATCCCCCCATAACATGTTCAGCAGGCAGAATCCCCCCATAACATGTTCAGCAGGTAGAATCCCCCCATAACATTTTCAGCAGGTAGAATCCCCCCATAACATTTTCAGCAGGTAGAATCCCCCCATAACATGTCCAGCAGGTAGAATCCCCCCATAACATGTCCAGCAGGTAGAATCCCCCCATAACATGTCCAGCAGGTAGAATCCCCCCATAACATTTTTAGCAGGCAGAATCCCCCCATAACATGTTCAGCAGGTAGAATCCCCCCATAACATTTTTAGCAGGCAGAATCCCCCCATAACATGTTCAGCAGGTAGAATCCCCCCATAACATTTTCAGCAGGCAGAATCCCCCCATAACATGTTCAGCAGGCAGAATCCCCCCATAACATTTTCAGCAGGTAGAATCCCCCCATAACATGTCCAGCAGGTAGAATCCCCCCATAACATGTCCAGCAGGTAGAATCCCCCCATAACATGTCCAGCAGGTAGAATCCCCCCATAACATTTTTAGCAGGCAGAATCCCCCCATAACATGTTCAGCAGGTAGAATCCCCCCATAACATTTTCAGCAGGCAGAATCCCCCCATAACATTTTCAGCAGGTAGAATCCCCCCATAACATTTTCAGCAGGCAGAATCCCCCCATAACATGTTCAGCAGGCAGAATCCCCCCATAACATTTTTAGCAGGTAGAATCCCCCCATAACATGTCCAGCAGGTAGAATCCCCCCATAACATTTTCAGCAGGTAGAATCCCCCCATAACATGTCCAGCAGGTAGAATCCCCCCATAACATTTTCAGCAGGTAGAATCCCCCCATAACATGTCCAGCAGGCAGAATCCCCCCATAACATGTTCAGCAGGCAGAATCCCCCCATAACATTTTTAGCAGGCAGAATCCCCCCATAACATGTTCAGCAGGTAGAATCCCCCCATAACATTTTCAGCAGGCAGAATCCCCCCATAACATGTCCAGCAGGCAGAATCCCCCCATAACATGTTCAGCAGGCAGAATCCCCCCATAACATGTCCAGCAGGCAGAATCCCCCCATAACATTTTCAGCAGGCAGAATCCCCCCATAACATTTTTAGCAGGCAGAATCCCCCCATAACATGTCCAGCAGGCAGAATCCCCCCATAACATGTCCAGCAGGCAGAATCCCCCCATAACATGTCCAGCAGGCAGAATCCCCCCATAACATGTCCAGCAGGTAGAATCCCCCCATAACATTTTCAGCAGGCAGAATCCCCCCATAACATTTTTAGCAGGCAGAATCCCCCCATAACATTTTCAGCAGGTAGAATCCCCCCATAACATGTCCAGCAGGTAGAATCCCCCCATAACATTTTCAGCAGGTAGAATCCCCCCATAACATTTTTAGCAGGCAGAATCCCCCCATAACATGTCCAGCAGGTAGAATCCCCCCATAACATTTTCAGCAGGCAGAATCCCCCCATAACATGTTCAGCAGGTAGAATCCCCCCATAACATTTTTAGCAGGCAGAATCCCCCCATAACATGTCCAGCAGGCAGAATCCCCCCATAACATGTCCAGCAGGCAGAATCCCCCCATAACATGTCCAGCAGGCAGAATCCCCCCATAACATTTTCAGCAGGCAGAATCCCCCCATAACATGCTCAGCAGGCAGAATCCCCCCATAACATGTCCAGCAGGCAGAATCCCCCCATAACATGTCCAGCAGGCAGAATCCCCCCATAACATTTTCAGCAGGCAGAATCCCCCCATAACATGTTCAGCAGGTAGAATCCCCCCATAACATTTTTAGCAGGCAGAATCCCCCCATAACATGTCCAGCAGGCAGAATCCCCCCATAACATGTCCAGCAGGCAGAATCCCCCCATAACATGTCCAGCAGGTAGAATCCCCCCATAACATTTTCAGCAGGCAGAATCCCCCTATAACATTTTTAGCAGGCAGAATCCCCCCATAACATTTTCAGCAGGTAGAATCCCCCCATAACATTCTCAGCAGGCAGAATCCCCCCATAACATGTCCAGCAGGCAGAATCCCCCCATAACATTTTCAGTAGGCAGAATCCCCCCATAACATGTCCAGCAGGCAGAATCCCCCCATAACATTTTCAGCAGGTAGAATCCCCCCATAACATTTTTAGCAGGCAGAATCCCCCCATAACATTTTCAGCAGGTAGAATCCCCCCATAACATGCTCAGCAGGCAGAATCCCCCCATAACATTTTCAGCAGGCAGAATCCCCCCATAACATTTTCAGCAGGTAGAATCCCCCCATAACATGTTCAGTAGGCAGAATCCCCCCATAACATTTTCAGTAGGCAGAATCCCCCCATAACATTTTTAGCAGGCAGAATCCCCCTATAACATTTTCAGCAGGCAGAATCCCCCCATAACATTTTCAGTAGGCAGAATCCCCCCATAACATTTTTAGCAGGCAGAATCCCCCTATAACATTTTCAGCAGGCAGAATCCCCCCATAACATGTTCAGTAGGCAGAATCCCCCCATAACATTTTCAGTAGGCAGAATCCCCCCATAACATTTTCAGCAGGCAGAATCCCCCTATAACATTTTCAGCAGGCAGAATCCCCCTATAACATTTTCAGCAGGTAGAATCCCCCCATAACATTTTCAGCAGGCAGAATCCCCCTATAACATGTTCAGTAGGCAGAATCCCCCCATAACATTTTTAGCAGGCAGAATCCCCCTATAACATTTTCAGCAGGCAGAATCCCCCTATAACATTTTTAGCAGGCAGAATCCCCCCATAACATTTTCAGCAGGCAGAATCCCCCCATAACATGCTCAGCAGGCAGAATCCCCCCATAACATTTTCAGCAGGCAGAATCCCCCCATAACATGTTCAGCAGGCAGAATCCCCCCATAACATGCTCAGCAGGTAGAATCCCCCCATAACATTTTCAGCAGGCAGAATCCCCCTATAACATGTTCAGCAGGCAGAATCCCCCCATAACATTTTTAGCAGGCAGAATCCCCCCATAACATTTTTAGCAGGTAGAATCCCCCCATAACATTTTTAGCAGGCAGAATCCCCCCATAACATTTTTAGCAGGCAGAATCCCCCCATAACATGTCCAGCAGGTAGAATCCCCCCATAACATTTTCAGCAGGCAGAATCCCCCTATAACATGTTCAGTAGGCAGAATCCCCCCATAACATGTCCAGCAGGTAGAATCCCCCCATAACATTTTCAGCAGGCAGAATCCCCCTATAACATTTTCAGCAGGCAGAATCCCCCTATAACATTTTCAGCAGGCAGAATCCCCCCATAACATTTTCAGCAGGCAGAATCCCCCCATAACATGCTCAGCAGGCAGAATCCCCCCATAACATTTTTAGCAGGCAGAATCCCCCCATAACATTTTTAGCAGGCAGAATCCCCCCATAACATTTTTAGCAGGCAGAATCCCCCCATAACATTTTTAGCAGGCAGAATCCCCCCATAACATTTTTAGCAGGCAGAATCCCCCCATAACATTTTTAGCAGGCAGAATCCCCCTATAACATTTTCAGCAGGCAGAATCCCCCCATAACATTTTTAGCAGGCAGAATCCCCCCATAACATGTCCAGCAGGCAGAATCCCCCTATAACATTTTCAGCAGGCAGAATCCCCCCATAACATTTTCAGTAGGCAGAATCCCCCCATAACATTTTCAGTAGGCAGAATCCCCCCATAACATTTTTAGCAGGCAGAATCCCCCTATAGCATTTTCAGCAGGCAGAATCCCCCCATAACATTTTCAGCAGGTAGAATCCCCCCATAACATGCTCAGCAGGTAGAATCCCCCCATAACATTTTCAGCAGGCAGAATCCCCCCATAACATGCTCAGCAGGTAGAATCCCCCCATAACATTTTTAGCAGGCAGAATCCCCCCATAACATTTTTAGCAGGCAGAATCCCCCTATAACATTTTCAGCAGGCAGAATCCCCCCATAACATTTTCAGCAGGTAGAATCCCCCCATAACATGTCCAGCAGGCAGAATCCCCCCATAACATGTCCAGCAGGCAGAATCCCCCCATAACATTTTCAGCAGGTAGAATCCCCCCATAACATTTTCAGCAGGTAGAATCCCCCCATAACATTTTCAGCAGGTAGAATCCCCCCATAACATTTTCAGCAGGTAGAATCCCCCCATAACATGTCCAGCAGGTAGAATCCCCCCATAACATGTTCAGCAGGCAGAATCCCCCCATAACATTTTCAGCAGGTAGAATCCCCCCATAACATTTTCAGCAGGCAGAATCCCCCCATAACATGTCCAGCAGGCAGAATCCCCCCATAACATTTTCAGCAGGTAGAATCCCCCCATAACATTTTCAGCAGGTAGAATCCCCCCATAACATTTTCAGCAGGTAGAATCCCCCCATAACATTTTCAGCAGGTAGAATCCCCCCATAACATGTCCAGCAGGTAGAATCCCCCCATAACATGTTCAGCAGGCAGAATCCCCCCATAACATTTTCAGCAGGTAGAATCCCCCCATAACATGCTCAGCAGGTAGAATCCCCCCATAACATGTTCAGCAGGCAGAATCCCCCCATAACATGTCCAGCAGGTAGAATCCCCCCATAACATGCTCAGCAGGCAGAATCCCCCCATAACATTTTCAGCAGGCAGAATCCCCCCATAACATTTTCAGCAGGCAGAATCCCCCCATAACATGTCCAGCAGGCAGAATCCCCCCATAACATGCTCAGCAGGCAGAATCCCCCCATAACATTTTCAGCAGGCAGAATCCCCCCATAACATTTTCAGCAGGCAGAATCCCCCCATAACATGTCCAGCAGGCAGAATCCCCCCATAACATGCTCAGCAGGCAGAATCCCCCCATAACATTTTCAGCAGGTAGAATCCCCCCATAACATGCTCAGCAGGTAGAATCCCCCCATAACATGCTCAGCAGGCAGAATCCCCCCATAACATGTCCAGCAGGCAGAATCCCCCCATAACATGTCCAGCAGGCAGAATCCCCCTATAACATTTTCAGCAGGTAGAATCCCCCCATAACATTTTTAGCAGGCAGAATCCCCCCATAACATGTCCAGCAGGCAGAATCCCCCCATAACATGTCCAGCAGGCAGAATCCCCCCATAACATGTCCAGCAGGCAGAATCCCCCCATAACATTTTCAGCAGGTAGAATCCCCCCATAACATTTTTAGCAGGCAGAATCCCCCTATAACATTCTCAGCAGGCAGAATCCCCCCATAACATGTTCAGCAGGTAGAATCCCCCCATAACATGTCCAGCAGGCAGAATCCCCCCATAACATGTCCAGCAGGCAGAATCCCCCCATAACATTTTCAGCAGGTAGAATCCCCCCATAACATTTTCAGCAGGTAGAATCCCCCCATAACATGCTCAGCAGGCAGAATCCCCCCATAACATTTTCAGCAGGCAGAATCCCCCCATAACATTTTCAGCAGGTAGAATCCCCCCATAACATGCTCAGCAGGCAGAATCCCCCCATAACATTTTTAGCAGGCAGAATCCCCCCATAACATGTCCAGCAGGCAGAATCCCCCCATAACATTTTCAGCAGGTAGAATCCCCCCCATAACATGTCCAGCAGGTAGAATCCCCCCATAACATGTCCAGCAGGCAGAATCCCCCCATAACATTTTCAGCAGGTAGAATCCCCCCATAACATTTTCAGCAGCAGAATCCCCCCATAACATTTTCAGCAGGTAGAATCCCCCCATAACATTTCAGCAGGCAGAATCCCCCCCATAACATTTTCAGCAGGCAGAATCCCCCCATAACATTTTCAGCAGGCAGAATCCCCCCATAACATTTTCAGCAGGTAGAATCCCCCCATAACATTTTTAGCAGGCAGAATCCCCCCATAACATGCTCAGCAGGCAGAATCCCCCCATAACATTTTCAGCAGGCAGAATCCCCCCATAACATTTTCAGCAGGCAGAATCCCCCATAACATTTTCAGCAGGTAGAATCCCCCCATAACATGCTCAGCAGGCAGAATCCCCCCATAACATGCTCAGCAGGCAGAATCCCCCCATAACATGCTCAGCAGGCAGAATCCCCCATAACATTTTCAGCAGGCAGAATCCCCCCATAACATTTTCAGCAGGTAGAATCCCCCCATAACATGCTCAGCAGGCAGAATCCCCCCATAACATGCTCAGCAGGCAGAATCCCCCCATAACATGCTCAGCAGGTAGAATCCCCCCATAACATGCTCAGCAGGCAGAATCCCCCCATAACATGTCCAGCAGGCAGAATCCCCCCATAACATGTCCAGCAGGCAGAATCCCCCCATAACATTTTCAGCAGGCAGAATCCCCCCATAACATTTTTAGCAGGCAGAATCCCCCCATAACATGTCCAGCAGGCAGAATCCCCCCATAACATTTTCAGCAGGCAGAATCCCCCCATAACATGTCCAGCAGGCAGAATCCCCCCATAACATTTTTAGCAGGCAGAATCCCCCCATAACATTTTTAGCAGGCAGAATCCCCCCATAACATGTCCAGCAGGCAGAATCCCCCCATAACATTTTCAGCAGGCAGAATCCCCCCATAACATTTTTAGCAGGCAGAATCCCCCCATAACATGTCCAGCAGGCAGAATCCCCCCATAACATGTCCAGCAGGCAGAATCCCCCCATAACATGTCCAGCAGGCAGAATCCCCCCATAACATTTTCAGCAGGCAGAATCCCCCCATAACATGTCCAGCAGGCAGAATCCCCCCATAACATTTTCAGCAGGCAGAATCCCCCCATAACATGTCCAGCAGGCAGAATCCCCCCATAACATTTTCAGCAGGCAGAATCCCCCATAACATGTCCAGCAGGTAGAATCCCCCCATAACATTTTTAGCAGGCAGAATCCCCCCATAACATTTTTAGCAGGCAGAATCCCCCATAACATGTCCAGCAGGCAGAATCCCCCCATAACATGTCCAGCAGGCAGAATCCCCCCATAACATGTTCAGCAGGCAGAATCCCCCTATAACATTTTCAGCAGGCAGAATCCCCCCATAACATGTTCAGCAGGCAGAATCCCCCCATAACATGTTCAGCAGGCAGAATCCCCCCATAACATGTTCAGCAGGCAGAATCCCCCCATAACATGTTCAGCAGGCAGAATCCCCCCTATAACATTTTTAGCAGGCAGAATCCCCCCATAACATGTCCAGCAGGCAGAATCCCCCCATAACATGTTCAGCAGGCAGAATCCCCCCATAACATTTTTAGCAGGCAGAATCCCCCCATAACATTTTCAGCAGGCAGAATCCCCCCATAACATGTCCAGCAGGCAGAATCCCCCCATAACATGTTCAGCAGGCAGAATCCCCCCATAACATGTTCAGCAGGCAGAATCCCCCCATAACATGTTCAGCAGGCAGAATCCCCCATAAACATTTTCAGCAGGCAGAATCCACCCTATAACATTTTTAGCAGGCAGAATCCCCCCATAACATGTCCAGCAGGCAGAATCCCCCCCATAACATGTTCAGCAGGCAGAATCCCCCATAACATTTTCAGCAGGCAGAATCCCCCCATAACATTTTCAGCAGGTAGAATCCCCCCATAACATGTTCAGCAGGCAGAATCCCCCCATAACATTTTCAGCAGGCAGAATCCCCCATAACATGTCCAGCAGCAGAATCCCCCCATAACATGTTCAGCAGGCAGAATCCCCCTATAACATTTTCAGCAGGCAGAATCCCCCCATAACATGTTCAGCAGGCAGAATCCCCCATAACATGTTCAGCAGGCAGAATCCCCCCATAACATGTTCAGCAGGCAGAATCCCCCCATAACATTTTCAGCAGGCAGAATCCCCCATAACATGTCCAGCAGGCAGAATCCCCCCCATAACATGTCCAGCAGGCAGAATCCCCCCATAACATGTTCAGCAGGCAGAATCCCCCCATAACATTTTCAGCAGGCAGAATCCCCCCATAACATGTTCAGCAGGCAGAATCCCCCCATAACATACAGGCAGAATCCCCCATAACATTTTCAGCAGGCAGAATCCCCCTATAACATTTTTAGCAGGCAGAATCCCCCCATAACATGTCCAGCAGGCAGAATCCCCCCATAACATGTTCAGCAGGCAGAATCCCCCCACAACATGTTCAGCAGGCAGAATCCCCCCATAACATGTCCAGCAGGCAGAATCCCCCCATAACATTTTCAGCAGGCAGAATCCCCCCATAACATTTTCAGCAGGTAGAATCCCCCCATAACATGTTCAGCAGGCAGAATCCCCCCATAACATTTTCAGCAGGCAGAATCCCCCCATAACATGTCCAGCAGGCAGAATCCCCCCATAACATGTCCAGCAGGTAGAATCCCCCATAACATTTTCAGCAGGCAGAATCCCCCCATAACATGTTCAGCAGGCAGAATCCCCCCATAACATTTTCAGCAGGTAGAATCCCCCATAACATGTCCAGCAGGTAGAATCCCCCCATAACATTTTCAGCAGGCAGAATCCCCCCATAACATGTTCAGCAGGCAGAATCCCCCATAACATTTTCAGCAGGCAGAATCCCCCCATAACATGTTCAGCAGGTAGAATCCCCCCATAACATTCTCAGCAGGCAGAATCCCCCCATAACATGTTCAGCAGGCAGAATCCCCCCATAACATTTTCAGCAGGCAGAATCCCCCATAACATGCTGAGTGGCAGAATCCCCCCATAACATGCTCAGCAGGTAGAATCCCCCATAACATGTTCAGTAGGCAGAATCCCCCCATAACATTTTCAGCAGGCAGAATCCCCCATAACATTTTTAGCAGGTAGAATCCCCCCATAACATGTTCAGCAGGCAGAATCCCCCCATAACATGTCCAGCAGGCAGAATCCCCCCATAACATGTTCAGCAGGCAGAATCCCCCCATAACATGTTCAGCAGGTAGAATCCCCCCATAACATGTTCAGCAGGCAGAATCCCCCCATAACATGCTCAGCAGGCAGAATCCCCCTATAACATTTTCAGCAGGCAGAATCCCCCCATAACATGCTCAGCAGGCAGAATCCCCCCATAACATTTTCAGCAGGCAGAATCCCCCCATAACATGCTCAGCAGGCAGAATCCCCCCATAACATGTTCAGCAGGCAGAATCCCCCCATAACATTTTCAGCAGGCAGAATCCCCCCATAACATTTTCAGCAGGCAGAATCCCCCCATAACATGCTCAGCAGGCAGAATCCCCCCATAACATGTTCAGCAGGCAGAATCCCCCCATAACATGTCCAGCAGGCAGAATCCCCCCATAACATGTTCAGCAGGCAGAATCCCCCCATAACATGTTCAGCAGGTAGAATCCCCCCATAACATGTCCAGCAGGCAGAATCCCCCCATAACATGTCCAGCAGGTAGAATCCCCCCATAACATTTTCAGCAGGCAGAATCCCCCCATAACATTTTCAGCAGGTAGAATCCCCCCATAACATTTTCAGCAGGTAGAATCCCCCCATAACATTTTCAGCAGGTAGAATCCCCCCATAACATTTTCAGCAGGTAGAATCCCCCCATAACATGTCCAGCAGGTAGAATCCCCCCATAACATGTTCAGCAGGCAGAATCCCCCCATAACATTTTCAGCAGGCAGAATCCCCCCATAACATGTTCAGCAGGCAGAATCCCCCCATAACATTTTTAGCAGGCAGAATCCCCCCATAACATGTTCAGCAGGCAGAATCCCCCCATAACATTTTTAGCAGGCAGAATCCCCCCATAACATTTCCAGCAGGCAGAATCCCCCCATAACATGCTCAGCAGGCAGAATCCCCCCATAACATTTTCAGCAGGCAGAATCCCCCCATAACATTTCAGCAGGCAGAATCCCCCCATAACATGTTCAGCAGGTAGAATCCCCCCATAACATGCTCAGCAGGCAGAATCCCCCCATAACATGTCCAGCAGGCAGAATCCCCCCATAACATGCTCAGCAGGCAGAATCCCCCCATAACATGTCCAGCAGGCAGAATCCCCCCATAACATGCTCAGCAGGCAGAATCCCCCATAACATTTTCAGCAGGCAGAATCCCCCCATAACATGCTCAGCAGGTAGAATCCCCCTATAACATGTTCAGCAGGCAGAATCCCCCCATAACATGTTCAGCAGGCAGAATCCCCCATAACATTTTCAGCAGGCAGAATCCCCCCATAACATGTCCAGCAGGCAGAATCCCCCTATAACATTTTCAGCAGGTAGAATCCCCCCATAACATTTTCAGCAGGCAGAATCCCCCTATAACATGTTCAGCAGGCAGAATCCCCCTATAACATGTTCAGCAGGCAGAATCCCCCCATAACATTTTCAGCAGGCAGAATCCCCCTATAACATGTTCAGCAGGCAGAATCCCCCTATAACATGTTCAGCAGGCAGAATCCCCCCATAACATGTCCAGCAGGTAGAATCCCCCCATAACATGCTCAGCAGGCAGAATCCCCCCATAACATTTTCAGCAGGCAGAATCCCCCCATAACATTTTCAGCAGGTAGAATCCCCCCATAACATGTTCAGCAGGCAGAATCCCCCCATAACATTCTCAGCAGGTAGAATCCCCCCATAACATGTCCAGCAGGCAGAATCCCCCCATAACATTTTCAGCAGGCAGAATCCCCCCATAACATTTTCAGCAGGTAGAATCCCCCCATAACATTTTTAGCAGGCAGAATCCCCCCATAACATGTCCAGCAGGCAGAATCCCCCCATAACATTTTCAGCAGGTAGAATCCCCCCATAACATGTCCAGCAGGTAGAATCCCCCCATAACATGCTCAGCAGGCAGAATCCCCCCATAACATTTTCAGCAGGTAGAATCCCCCCATAACATTTTCAGCAGGCAGAATCCCCCCATAACATTTTCAGCAGGTAGAATCCCCCCATAACATTTTCAGCAGGCAGAATCCCCCCATAACATTTTCAGCAGGCAGAATCCCCCCATAACATTTTCAGCAGGCAGAATCCCCCCATAACATTTTCAGCAGGTAGAATCCCCCCATAACATTTTCAGCAGGTAGAATCCCCCCATAACATTTTTAGCAGGCAGAATCCCCCCATAACATTTTCAGCAGGCAGAATCCCCCCATAACATTTTTAGCAGGCAGAATCCCCCCATAACATTTTCAGCAGGCAGAATCCCCCCATAACATTTTCAGCAGGCAGAATCCCCCCATAACATTTTCAGCAGGCAGAATCCCCCCATAACATTTTCAGCAGGTAGAATCCCCCCATAACATGCTCAGCAGGCAGAATCCCCCCATAACATGTTCAGCAGGCAGAATCCCCCCATAACATTTTCAGCAGGCAGAATCCCCCCATAACATGTTCAGCAGGCAGAATCCCCCATAACATTTTCAGCAGGCAGAATCCCCCCATAACATTTTCAGCAGGCAGAATCCCCCCATAACATTTTCAGCAGGCAGAATCCCCCCATAACATTTTTAGCAGGCAGAATCCCCCCATAACATGTCCAGCAGGCAGAATCCCCCCATAACATGCTCAGCAGGCAGAATCCCCCCATAACATGCTCAGCAGGCAGAATCCCCCCATAACATGCTCAGCAGGCAGAATCCCCCCATAACATGCTCAGCAGCAGAATCCCCCCATAACATGTTCAGCAGGCAGAATCCCCCCATAACATTTTCAGCAGGCAGAATCCCCCCATAACATGTTCAGCAGGCAGAATCCCCCCATAACATTTTCAGCAGGCAGAATCCCCCCATAACATGCTCAGCAGGCAGAATCCCCCCATAACATGCTCAGCAGGTAGAATCCCCCCATAACATGCTCAGCAGGCAGAATCCCCCCATAACATGTCCAGCAGGCAGAATCCCCCCATAACATGTCCAGCAGGCAGAATCCCCCCATAACATTTTCAGCAGGCAGAATCCCCCCATAACATTTTTAGCAGGCAGAATCCCCCCATAACATGTCCAGCAGGCAGAATCCCCCCATAACATGTCCAGCAGGCAGAATCCCCCCATAACATGTCCAGCAGGCAGAATCCCCCCATAACATGTTCAGCAGGCAGAATCCCCCCATAACATGTTCAGCAGGCAGAATCCCCCCATAACATTTTCAGCAGGTAGAATCCCCCCATAACATTTTCAGCAGGCAGAATCCCCCATAACATTTTCAGCAGGTAGAATCCCCCCATAACATTTTCAGCAGGTAGAATCCCCCCATAACATGTTCAGCAGGCAGAATCCCCCATAACATGCTCAGCAGGCAGAATCCCCCCATAACATTTTCAGCAGGTAGAATCCCCCCATAACATTTTCAGTAGGCAGAATCCCCCATAACATTTTCAGCAGGTAGAATCCCCCCATAACATGTTCAGCAGGTAGAATCCCCCCATAACATGTCCAGCAGGTAGAATCCCCCCATAACATGTCCAGCAGGCAGAATCCCCCCATAACATGCCCAGCAGGCAGAATCCCCCCATAACATTTTCAGCAGGTAGAATCCCCCCATAACATTTTCAGTAGGCAGAATCCCCCATAACATTTTCAGCAGGTAGAATCCCCCCATAACATGTTCAGCAGGTAGAATCCCCCCATAACATGTCCAGCAGGTAGAATCCCCCCATAACATGTCCAGCAGGCAGAATCCCCCCATAACATGCCCAGCAGGCAGAATCCCCCCATAACATGTTCAGCAGGTAGAATCCCCCCATAACATGTTCAGCAGGCAGCATCCCCCCATAACATGTTCAGCAGGCAGAATCCCCCCATAACATGCTCAGCAGGTAGAATCCCCCCATAACATTTTCAGCAGGCAGAATCCCCCCATAACATTTTCAGCAGGCAGAATCCCCCCATAACATTTTCAGCAGGCAGCATCCCCCCATAACATGTTCAGCAGGCAGAATCCCCCCATAACATGCTCAGCAGGTAGAATCCCCCCATAACATTTTCAGCAGGCAGAATCCCCCCATAACATTTTCAGCAGGCAGCATCCCCCCATAACATGTTCAGCAGGCAGAATCCCCCCATAACATGCTCAGCAGGTAGAATCCCCCCATAACATGTCCAGCAGGCAGAATCCCCCCATAACATTTTCAGCAGGCAGAATCCCCCCATAACATGTCCAGCAGGTAGAATCCCCCCATAACATTTTCAGCAGGCAGAATCCCCCCATAACATTTTCAGCAGGCAGAATCCCCCCATAACATTTTCAGCAGGCAGAATCCCCCCATAACATTTTCAGCAGGCAGAATCCCCCCATAACATTTTCAGCAGGAAGAATCCCCCCATAACATTTTTAGCAGGCAGAATCCCCCCATAACATTCTCAGCAGGCAGAATCCCCCCATAACATTTTTAGCAGGCAGAATCCCCCCATAACATTTTCAGCAGGCAGAATCCCCCCATAACATGTCCAGCAGGTAGAATCCCCCCATAACATGTCCAGCAGGCAGAATCCCCCCATAACATTTTCAGCAGGTAGAATCCCCCCATAACATGTCCAGCAGGCAGAATCCCCCCATAACATGTTCAGCAGGCAGAATCCCCCCATAACATTTTCAGCAGGTAGAATCCCCCCATAACATGTCCAGCAGGCAGAATCCCCCCATAACATGTTCAGCAGGCAGAATCCCCCCATAACATGTTCAGCAGGCAGAATCCCCCCATAACATGTTCAGCAGGCAGAATCCCCCCATAACATTTTCAGCAGGCAGAATCCCCCCATAACATGTTCAGCGGGCAGAATCCCCCCATAACATGTTCAGCAGGCAGAATCCCCCATAACATGTCCAGCAGGCAGAATCCCCCTATAACATTTTTAGCAGGCAGAATCCCCCCATAACATTTTCAGCAGGCAGAATCCCCCCATAACATTTTCAGCAGGCAGAATCCCCCCATAACATGTTCAGCAGGCAGAATCCCCCCATAACATGTCCAGCAGGCAGAATCCCCCCATAACATGCTCAGCAGGCAGAATCCCCCCATAACATGTTCAGCAGGCAGAATCCCCCCATAACATTTTTAGCAGGCAGAATCCCCCCATAACATTTTTAGCAGGCAGAATCCCCCCATAACATGTTCAGCAGGTAGAATCCCCCCATAACATTTTCAGCAGGCAGAATCCCCCCATAACATTTTCAGCAGGTAGAATCCCCCCATAACATGTTCAGCAGGCAGAATCCCCCCATAACATTTTCAGCAGGCAGAATCCCCCCATAACATTTTCAGCAGGTAGAATCCCCCCATAACATTTTCAGCAGGCAGAATCCCCCCATAACATGCTCAGCAGGCAGAATCCCCCCATAACATGTCCAGCAGGCAGAATCCCCCCATAACATTTTCAGCAGGTAGAATCCCCCCATAACATTTTTAGCAGGCAGAATCCCCCCATAACATTTTTAGCAGGCAGAATCCCCCCATAACATGTTCAGCAGGTAGAATCCCCCCATAACATTTTCAGCAGGCAGAATCCCCCCATAACATTTTCAGCAGGTAGAATCCCCCCATAACATGCTCAGCAGGCAGAATCCCCCCATAACATGTTCAGCAGGCAGAATCCCCCCATAACATGTTCAGCAGGCAGAATCCCCCCATAACATGTCCAGCAGGCAGAATCCCCCCATAACATTTTCAGCAGGCAGAATCCCCCCATAACATGTTCAGCAGGCAGAATCCCCCCATAACATGTTCAGCAGGCAGAATCCCCCCATAACATGTCCAGCAGGTAGAATCCCCCCATAACATTTTCAGCAGGCAGAATCCCCCCATAACATTTTCAGCAGGCAGAATCCCCCCATAACATGTCCAGCAGGTAGAATCCCCCCATAACATTTTCAGCAGGCAGAATCCCCCCATAACATTTTCAGCAGGCAGAATCCCCCCATAACATGTCCAGCAGGCAGAATCCCCCCATAACATGTCCAGCAGGCAGAATCCCCCCATAACATTTTTAGCAGGCAGAATCCCCCCATAACATGTCCAGCAGGTAGAATCCCCCCATAACATTTTCAGCAGGCAGAATCCCCCCATAACATTTTCAGCAGGCAGAATCCCCCCATAACATGTCCAGCAGGCAGAATCCCCCCATAACATGTCCAGCAGGCAGAATCCCCCCATAACATTTTTAGCAGGTAGAATCCCCCCATAACATGTCCAGCAGGTAGAATCCCCCCATAACATTTTCAGCAGGTAGAATCCCCCCATAACATTTTTAGCAGGCAGAATCCCCCCATAACATGTCCAGCAGGCAGAATCCCCCCATAACATTTTTAGCAGGTAGAATCCCCCCATAACATGTCCAGCAGGTAGAATCCCCCCATAACATTTTTAGCAGGCAGAATCCCCCCATAACATGTCCAGCAGGTAGAATCCCCCCATAACATGTCCAGCAGGCAGAATCCCCCCATAACATGTCCAGCAGGCAGAATCCCCCCATAACATTTTTAGCAGGTAGAATCCCCCCATAACATGTCCAGCAGGTAGAATCCCCCCATAACATTTTCAGCAGGTAGAATCCCCCCATAACATGTCCAGCAGGTAGAATCCCCCCATAACATTTTTAGCAGGCAGAATCCCCCCATAACATGTCCAGCAGGTAGAATCCCCCCATAACATTTTCAGCAGGTAGAATCCCCCCATAACATGTCCAGCAGGTAGAATCCCCCCATAACATGTCCAGCAGGCAGAATCCCCCCATAACATTTTCAGCAGGCAGAATCCCCCCATAACATGTCCAGCAGGCAGAATCCCCCCATAACATTTTCAGCAGGTAGAATCCCCCCATAACATTTTTAGCAGGCAGAATCCCCCATAACATGTTCAGCAGGTAGAATCCCCCCATAACATGTCCAGCAGGCAGAATCCCCCCATAACATGCTCAGCAGGTAGAATCCCCCCATAACATTTTCAGCAGGCAGAATCCCACCATAACATTTTTAGCAGGCAGAATCCCCCCATAACATTTTCAGCAGGTAGAATCCCCCCATAACATGTCCAGCAGGTAGAATCCCCCCATAACATTTTTAGCAGGCAGAATCCCCCCATAACATTTTTAGCAGGCAGAATCCCCCCATAACATGTCCAGCAGGCAGAATCCCCCCATAACATTTTCAGCAGGCAGAATCCCCCCATAACATGTCCAGCAGGCAGAATCCCCCCATAACATTTTCAGCAGGTAGAATCCCCCCATAACATTTTTAGCAGGCAGAATCCCCCCATAACATGTCCAGCAGGCAGAATCCCCCTATAACATTTTCAGCAGGCAGAATCCCCCCATAACATGTCCAGCAGGCAGAATCCCCCCATAACATTTTCAGCAGGCAGAATCCCCCCATAACATGTCCAGCAGGCAGAATCCCCCCATAACATTTTCAGCAGGCAGAATCCCCCCATAACATGTCCAGCAGGCAGAATCCCCCCATAACATTTTCAGCAGGTAGAATCCCCCCATAACATTTTTAGCAGGCAGAATCCCCCCATAACATGTTCAGCAGGTAGAATCCCCCCATAACATTTTTAGCAGGCAGAATCCCCCCATAACATTTTCAGCAGGTAGAATCCCCCCATAACATTTTTAGCAGGCAGAATCCCCCCATAACATGTCCAGCAGGCAGAATCCCCCCATAACATTTTCAGCAGGCAGAATCCCCCCATAACATGTCCAGCAGGCAGAATCCCCCCATAACATTTTCAGCAGGCAGAATCCCCCCATAACATGTCCAGCAGGCAGAATCCCCCCATAACATTTTCAGCAGGTAGAATCCCCCCATAACATTTTTAGCAGGCAGAATCCCCCCATAACATGTTCAGCAGGTAGAATCCCCCCATAACATTTTTAGCAGGCAGAATCCCCCCATAACATTTTCAGCAGGTAGAATCCCCCCATAACATTTTCAGCAGGCAGAATCCCCCCATAACATTTTCAGCAGGTAGAATCCCCCCATAACATTTTTAGCAGGCAGAATCCCCCCATAACATGTTCAGCAGGCAGAATCCCCCCATAACATGTTCAGCAGGCAGAATCCCCCCATAACATGTTCAGCAGGCAGAATCCCCCCATAACATGCTCAGCAGGCAGAATCCCCCCATAACATGTTCAGCAGGCAGAATCCCCCCATAACATGTTCAGCAGGCAGAATCCCCCCATAACATGCTCAGCAGGTAGAATCCCCCCATAACATTTTCAGCAGGTAGAATCCCCCCATAACATTTTTAGCAGGCAGAATCCCCCATAACATGCTCAGCAGGTAGAATCCCCCCATAACATGTTCAGCAGGCAGAATCCCCCCATAACATGCTCAGCAGGTAGAATCCCCCCATAACATGTCCAGCAGGTAGAATCCCCCCATAACATTTTCAGCAGGCAGAATCCCCCCATAACATTTTCAGCAGGTAGAATCCCCCCATAACATTTTTAGCAGGCAGAATCCCCCCATAACATGTTCAGCAGGCAGAATCCCCCCATAACATGTTCAGCAGGCAGAATCCCCCCATAACATGTTCAGCAGGCAGAATCCCCCCATAACATGTTCAGCAGGCAGAATCCCCCCATAACATGCTCAGCAGGTAGAATCCCCCCATAACATTTTCAGCAGGTAGAATCCCCCCATAACATGTTCAGCAGGCAGAATCCCCCCATAACATGTCCAGCAGGCAGAATCCCCCCATAACATTTTCAGCAGGTAGAATCCCCCCATAACATGTTCAGCAGGCAGAATCCCCCCATAACATGTCCAGCAGGTAGAATCCCCCCATAACATGTCCAGCAGGTAGAATCCCCCCATAACATTTTCAGCAGGTAGAATCCCCCCATAACATTTTCAGCAGGTAGAATCCCCCCATAACATTTTCAGCAGGTAGAATCCCCCCATAACATTTTCAGCAGGTACAATCCCCCCATAACATTTTCAGCAGGTAGAATCCCCCCATAACATTTTCAGCAGGTAGAATCCCCCCATAACATTTTCAGCAGGTAGAATCCCCCCATAACATTTTCAGCAGGCAGAATCCCCCCATAACATGCTCAGCAGGCAGAATCCCCCCATAACATGTCCAGCAGGCAGAATCCCCCCATAACATTTTTAGCAGGCAGAATCCCCCCATAACATGTTCAGCAGGTAGAATCCCCCCATAACATTTTTAGCAGGCAGAATCCCCCCATAACATTTTCAGCAGGCAGAATCCCCCCATAACATTTTCAGCAGGTAGAATCCCCCCATAACATTTTCAGCAGGCAGAATCCCCCCATAACATGTCCAGCAGGCAGAATCCCCCCATAACATGTTCAGCAGGCAGAATCCCCTCATAACATTTTCAGCAGGCAGAATCCCCCCATAACATTTTCAGCAGGTAGAATCCCCCCATAACATTTTCAGCAGGCAGAATCCCCCCATAACATGTCCAGCAGGTAGAATCCCCCCATAACATTTTCAGCAGGTAGAATCCCCCCATAACATGTCCAGCAGGTAGAATCCCCCCATAACATTTTCAGCAGGCAGAATCCCCCCATAACATTTTTAGCAGGCAGAATCCCCCCATAACATGTTCAGCAGGTAGAATCCCCCCATAACATTTTTAGCAGGCAGAATCCCCCCATAACATGTCCAGCAGGCAGAATCCCCCCATAACATGTTCAGCAGGCAGAATCCCCCCATAACATGTCCAGCAGGCAGAATCCCCCCATAACATGTCCAGCAGGCAGAATCCCCCCATAACATGTTCAGCAGGCAGAATCCCCCCATAACATGTCCAGCAGGCAGAATCCCCCCATAACATGTCCAGCAGGCAGAATCCCCCCATAACATGTCCAGCAGGCAGAATCCCCCCATAACATGTTCAGCAGGCAGAATCCCCCCATAACATGTTCAGCAGGCAGAATCCCCCCATAACATTTTCAGCAGGTAGAATCCCCCCATAACATTTTCAGCAGGCAGAATCCCCCCATAACATTTTCAGCAGGCAGAATCCCCCCATAACATTTTTAGCAGGCAGAATCCCCCCATAACATTTTCAGCAGGTAGAATCCCCCCATAACATTTTCAGCAGGCAGAATCCCCCCATAACATGCTCAGCAGGCAGAATCCCCCCATAACATGTTCAGCAGGCAGAATCCCCCCATAACATGCTCAGCAGGCAGAATCCCCCCATAACATGTCCAGCAGGCAGAATCCCCCCATAACATTTTCAGCAGGCAGAATCCCCCCATAACATTTTCAGTAGGCAGAATCCCCCCATAACATGTCCAGCAGGCAGAATCCCCCCATAACATGCTCAGCAGGTAGAATCCCCCCATAACATGTCCAGCAGGCAGAATCCCCCCATAACATGCTCAGCAGGCAGAATCCCCCCATAACATTTTCAGTAGGCAGAATCCCCCCATAACATGTCCAGCAGGCAGAATCCCCCCATAACATTTTCAGCAGGCAGAATCCCCCCATAACATGTTCAGCAGGCAGAATCCCCCATAACATGTTCAGCAGGCAGAATCCCCCCATAACATTTTCAGCAGGCAGAATCCCCCCATAACATGTCCAGCAGGCAGAATCCCCCCATAACATTTTCAGCAGGCAGAATCCCCCCATAACATTTTCAGCAGGCAGAATCCCCCCATAACATTTTCAGCAGGCAGAATCCCCCCATAACATGCTCAGCAGGTAGAATCCCCCCATAACATGTTCAGCAGGCAGAATCCCCCCATAACATGTTCAGCAGGTAGAATCCCCCATAACATGTCCAGCAGGCAGAATCCCCCCATAACATTTTCAGCAGGCAGAATCCCCCCATAACATTTTCAGCAGGTAGAATCCCCCATAACATGTCCAGCAGGCAGAATCCCCCCATAACATTTTCAGCAGGCAGAATCCCCCCATAACATGTCCAGCAGGCAGAATCCCCCCATAACATGCTCAGCAGGCAGAATCCCCCCATAACATGTCCAGCAGGTAGAATCCCCCCATAACATTTTCAGCAGGCAGAATCCCCCCATAACATTTTCAGCAGGCAGAATCCCCCCATAACATTTTCAGCAGGCAGAATCCCCCCATAACATTTTCAGCAGGTAGAATCCCCCCATAACATTTTCAGCAGGTAGAATCCCCCCATAACATGCTCAGCAGGCAGAATCCCCCCATAACATTTTTAGCAGGCAGAATCCCCCCATAACATTTTCAGCAGGCAGAATCCCCCTATAACATTTTCAGCAGGTAGAATCCCCCCATAACATGCTCAGCAGGCAGAATCCCCCCATAACATTTTCTGCAGGTAGAATCCCCCCATAACATGTTCAGCAGGCAGAATCCCCCCATAACATTTTTAGCAGGCAGAATCCCCCCATAACATTTTTAGCAGGCAGAATCCCCCCATAACATTTTCAGCAGGTAGAATCCCCCCATAACATGTCCAGCAGGCAGAATCCCCCCATAACATTTTCAGCAGGCAGAATCCCCCCATAACATGCTCAGCAGGTAGAATCCCCCCATAACATTTTCAGCAGGCAGAATCCCCCCATAACATGTCCAGCAGGCAGAATCCCCCCATAACATTTTCAGCAGGCAGAATCCCCCCATAACATTTTCAGCAGGCAGAATCCCCCCATAACATGTCCAGCAGGTAGAATCCCCCCATAACATTTTCAGCAGGCAGAATCCCCCCATAACATTTTCAGCAGGCAGAATCCCCCCATAACATGTCCAGCAGGCAGAATCCCCCCATAACATGTCCAGCAGGCAGAATCCCCCCATAACATGTCCAGCAGGCAGAATCCCCCCATAACATGCTCAGCAGGCAGAATCCCCCCATAACATGCTCAGCAGGCAGAATCCCCCCATAACATGTTCAGCAGGCAGAATCCCCCCATAACATTTTCAGCAGGCAGAATCCCCCCATAACATGTTCAGCAGGTAGAATCCCCCCATAACATGTTCAGCAGGCAGAATCCCCCCATAACATGTCCAGCAGGTAGAATCCCCCCATAACATTTTCAGCAGGCAGAATCCCCCCATAACATGTCCAGCAGGCAGAATCCCCCCATAACATGTCCAGCAGGCAGAATCCCCCCATAACATTTTCAGCAGGTAGAATCCCCCCATAACATTTTTAGCAGGCAGAATCCCCCATAACATGTTCAGCAGGTAGAATCCCCCCATAACATGTCCAGCAGGCAGAATCCCCCCATAACATTTTCAGCAGGCAGAATCCCCCCATAACATTTTCAGCAGGCAGAATCCCCCCATAACATTTTCAGCAGGTAGAATCCCCCCATAACATGTCCAGCAGGTAGAATCCCCCCATAACATTTTTAGCAGGCAGAATCCCCCCATAACATTTTCAGCAGGCAGAATCCCCCCATAACATGTCCAGCAGGCAGAATCCCCCCATAACATTTTCAGCAGGTAGAATCCCCCCATAACATTTTTAGCAGGCAGAATCCCCCCATAACATGTCCAGCAGGCAGAATCCCCCCATAACATGTCCAGCAGGCAGAATCCCCCCATAACATTTTCAGCAGGCAGAATCCCCCCATAACATGTCCAGCAGGCAGAATCCCCCCATAACATTTTCAGCAGGTAGAATCCCCCCATAACATTTTTAGCAGGCAGAATCCCCCTATAACATTTTCAGCAGGCAGAATCCCCCCATAACATTTTCAGCAGGTAGAATCCCCCCATAACATTTTTAGCAGGCAGAATCCCCCCATAACATGTTCAGCAGGTAGAATCCCCCCATAACATTTTTAGCAGGCAGAATCCCCCCATAACATTTTCAGCAGGTAGAATCCCCCCATAACATTTTTAGCAGGCAGAATCCCCCTATAACATTTTCAGCAGGCAGAATCCCCCTATAACATTTTTAGCAGGCAGAATCCCCCCATAACATTTTTAGCAGGCAGAATCCCCCTATAACATTTTTAGCAGGCAGAATCCCCCCATAACATTTTCAGCAGGCAGAATCCCCCCATAACATGTTCAGTAGGCAGAATCCCCCCATAACATTTTTAGCAGGCAGAATCCCCCCATAACATTTTCAGTAGGCAGAATCCCCCCATAACATTTTCAGTAGGCAGAATCCCCCCATAACATTTTTAGCAGGTAGAATCCCCCTATAACATTTTTAGCAGGCAGAATCCCCCCATAACATTTTCAGTAGGCAGAATCCCCCCATAACATTTTCAGTAGGCAGAATCCCCCCATAACATTTTTAGCAGGCAGAATCCCCCCATAACATTTTCAGTAGGCAGAATCCCCCCATAACATTTTCAGTAGGCAGAATCCCCCCATAACATTTTTAGCAGGTAGAATCCCCCTATAACATTTTCAGCAGGTAGAATCCCCCCATAACATTTTCAGTAGGCAGAATCCCCCATAACATTTTTAGCAGGCAGAATCCCCCCATAACATTTTCAGCAGGCAGAATCCCCCCATAACATGTCCAGCAGGCAGAATCCCCCCATAACATGTCCAGCAGGCAGAATCCCCCCATAACATTTTTAGCAGGCAGAATCCCCCCATAACATGCTCAGCAGGCAGAATCCCCCCATAACATTTTTAGCAGGCAGAATCCCCCCATAACATTTTTAGCAGGCAGAATCCCCCCATAACATTTTTAGCAGGCAGAATCCCCCCATAACATTTTTAGCAGGCAGAATCCCCCCATAACATTTTTAGCAGGCAGAATCCCCCCATAACATGCTCAGCAGGCAGAATCCCCCCATAACATTTTTAGCAGGCAGAATCCCCCCATAACATTTTTAGCAGGCAGAATCCCCCCATAACATTTTCAGTAGGCAGAATCCCCCCATAACATGTTCAGTAGGCAGAATCCCCCCATAACATTTTTAGCAGGCAGAATCCCCCCATAACATGCTCAGCAGGCAGAATCCCCCCATAACATTTTTAGCAGGCAGAATCCCCCCATAACATTTTTAGCAGGCAGAATCCCCCTATAACATTTTCAGCAGGCAGAATCCCCCCATAACATTTTTAGCAGGCAGAATCCCCCCATAACATGTTCAGCAGGCAGAATCCCCCCATAACATTTTCAGCAGGCAGAATCCCCCTATAACATTTTCAGCAGGCAGAATCCCCCCATAACATGTTCAGCAGGCAGAATCCCCCCATAACATTTTCAGCAGGTAGAATCCCCCCATAACATGCTCAGCAGGTAGAATCCCCCCATAACATGTTCAGCAGGCAGAATCCCCCCATAACATGCTCAGCAGGTAGAATCCCCCCATAACATTTTTAGCAGGCAGAATCCCCCCATAACATTTTCAGCAGGTAGAATCCCCCCATAACATGTTCAGCAGGCAGAATCCCCCCATAACATGCTCAGCAGGTAGAATCCCCCCATAACATTTTTAGCAGGCAGAATCCCCCCATAACATTTTCAGCAGGCAGAATCCCCCTATAACATGTTCAGTAGGCAGAATCCCCCTATAACATTTTCAGCAGGCAGAATCCCCCCATAACATGTTCAGCAGGCAGAATCCCCCCATAACATGCTCAGCAGGCAGAATCCCCCCATAACATTTTTAGCAGGCAGAATCCCCCCATAACATTTTTAGCAGGCAGAATCCCCCCATAACATTTTTAGCAGGCAGAATCCCCCCATAACATTTTTAGCAGGCAGAATCCCCCCATAACATTTTCAGCAGGCAGAATCCCCCCATAACATTTTCAGCAGGCAGAATCCCCCCATAACATTTTCAGCAGGCAGAATCCCCCCATAACATGCTCAGCAGGCAGAATCCCCCCATAACATTTTTAGCAGGCAGAATCCCCCCATAACATTTTTAGCAGGCAGAATCCCCCTATAACATTTTCAGCAGGCAGAATCCCCCCATAACATTTTTAGCAGGCAGAATCCCCCCATAACATGTTCAGTAGGCAGAATCCCCCCATAACATTTTCAGTAGGCAGAATCCCCCTATAACATTTTCAGTAGGCAGAATCCCCCCATAACATTTTCAGCAGGCAGAATCCCCCCATAACATGTTCAGCAGGCAGAATCCCCCCATAACATTTTCAGCAGGCAGAATCCCCCCATAACATTTTCAGCAGGTAGAATCCCCCCATAACATGTTCAGCAGGCAGAATCCCCCCATAACATGCTCAGCAGGTAGAATCCCCCCATAACATTTTCAGCAGGCAGAATCCCCCCATAACATTTTCAGCAGGTAGAATCCCCCCATAACATTTTCAGCAGGTAGAATCCCCCCATAACATGTTCAGCAGGCAGAATCCCCCCATAACATGCTCAGCAGGTAGAATCCCCCCATAACATTTTCAGCAGGCAGAATCCCCCCATAACATTTTCAGCAGGTAGAATCCCCCCATAACATGTTCAGCAGGCAGAATCCCCCCATAACATGCTCAGCAGGTAGAATCCCCCCATAACATTTTCAGCAGGTAGAATCCCCCCATAACATTTTCAGCAGGCAGAATCCCCCCATAACATGTTCAGCAGGCAGAATCCCCCCATAACATGCTCAGCAGGTAGAATCCCCCCATAACATTTTCAGCAGGTAGAATCCCCCCATAACATTTTCAGCAGGCAGAATCCCCCCATAACATTTTCAGCAGGCAGAATCCCCCCATAACATGTTCAGCAGGCAGAATCCCCCCATAACATTTTCAGCAGGCAGAATCCCCCCATAACATGTCCAGCAGGCAGAATCCCCCCATAACATGTTCAGCAGGCAGAATCCCCCCATAACATTTTTAGCAGGCAGAATCCCCCTATAACATTTTCAACAGGCAGAATCCCCCCATAACATTTTTAGCAGGCAGAATCCCCCCATAACATTTTCAGCAGGCAGAATCCCCCCATAACATTTTCAGCAGGCAGAATCCCCCCATAACATTTTTAGCAGGCAGAATCCCCCCATAACATTTTTAGCAGGTAGAATCCCCCCATAACATTTTCAGCAGGCAGAATCCCCCCATAACATTTTCAGCAGGTAGAATCCCCCCATAACATGTTCAGCAGGCAGAATCCCCCCATAACATGTCCAGCAGGTAGAATCCCCCCATAACATTTTCAGCAGGTAGAATCCCCCCATAACATGTCCAGCAGGTAGAATCCCCCCATAACATTTTCAGCAGGTAGAATCCCCCCATAACATGTTCAGCAGGCAGAATCCCCCCATAACATTTTCAGCAG
Organism: Gastrophryne carolinensis; assembly: GCA_027917425.1. NCBI lineage: Eukaryota > Metazoa > Chordata > Amphibia > Anura > Microhylidae > Gastrophryne > Gastrophryne carolinensis. Next base: position 335,927,634 of record CM051235.1, on the reverse strand, counting down.
GTAGAATCCCCCCATAACATTTTCAGCAGGTAGAATCCCCCCATAACATTTTCAGCAGGTAGAATCCCCCCATAACATTTTCAGCAGGTAGAATCCCCCCATAGCATGTTCAGCAGGCAGAATCCCCCCATAACATTTTCAGCAGGTAGAATCCCCCCATAACATTTTCAGCAGGTAGAATCCCCCCATAACATTTTCAGCAGGTAGAATCCCCCCATAACATTTTCAGCAGGTAGAATCCCCCCATAACATTTTTAGCAGGCAGAATCCCCCCATAACATGTTCAGCAGGTAGAATCCCCCCATAACATTTTTAGCAGGCAGAATCCCCCCATAACATGTTCAGCAGGTAGAATCCCCCCATAACATGCTCAGCAGGCAGAATCCCCCCATAACATTTTCAGCAGGCAGAATCCCCCCATAACATTTTCAGCAGGCAGAATCCCCCCATAACATTTTCAGCAGGCAGAATCCCCCCATAACATTTTCAGCAGGCAGAATCCCCCCATAACATTTTCAGCAGGTAGAATCCCCCCATAACATGTTCAGCAGGCAGAATCCCCCCATAACATTTTCAGCAGGCAGAATCCCCCCATAACATTTTCAGCAGGCAGAATCCCCCCATAACATGTCCAGCAGGCAGAATCCCCCCATAACATGTCCAGCAGGTAGAATCCCCCCATAACATGTCCAGCAGGTAGAATCCCCCCATAACATTTTCAGCAGGTAGAATCCCCCCATAACATGTCCAGCAGGCAGAATCCCCCCATAACATGTTCAGCAGGCAGAATCCCCCCATAACATGTTCAGCAGGTAGAATCCCCCCATAACATGTTCAGCAGGCAGAATCCCCCCATAACATGTTCAGCAGGCAGAATCCCCCCATAACATGTTCAGCAGGTAGAATCCCCCCATAACATTTTCAGCAGGTAGAATCCCCCCATAACATTTTCAGCAGGTAGAATCCCCCCATAACATGTCCAGCAGGTAGAATCCCCCCATAACATGTCCAGCAGGTAGAATCCCCCCATAACATGTCCAGCAGGTAGAATCCCCCCATAACATTTTTAGCAGGCAGAATCCCCCCATAACATGTTCAGCAGGTAGAATCCCCCCATAACATTTTTAGCAGGCAGAATCCCCCCATAACATGTTCAGCAGGTAGAATCCCCCCATAACATTTTCAGCAGGCAGAATCCCCCCATAACATGTTCAGCAGGCAGAATCCCCCCATAACATTTTCAGCAGGTAGAATCCCCCCATAACATGTCCAGCAGGTAGAATCCCCCCATAACATGTCCAGCAGGTAGAATCCCCCCATAACATGTCCAGCAGGTAGAATCCCCCCATAACATTTTTAGCAGGCAGAATCCCCCCATAACATGTTCAGCAGGTAGAATCCCCCCATAACATTTTCAGCAGGCAGAATCCCCCCATAACATTTTCAGCAGGTAGAATCCCCCCATAACATTTTCAGCAGGCAGAATCCCCCCATAACATGTTCAGCAGGCAGAATCCCCCCATAACATTTTTAGCAGGTAGAATCCCCCCATAACATGTCCAGCAGGTAGAATCCCCCCATAACATTTTCAGCAGGTAGAATCCCCCCATAACATGTCCAGCAGGTAGAATCCCCCCATAACATTTTCAGCAGGTAGAATCCCCCCATAACATGTCCAGCAGGCAGAATCCCCCCATAACATGTTCAGCAGGCAGAATCCCCCCATAACATTTTTAGCAGGCAGAATCCCCCCATAACATGTTCAGCAGGTAGAATCCCCCCATAACATTTTCAGCAGGCAGAATCCCCCCATAACATGTCCAGCAGGCAGAATCCCCCCATAACATGTTCAGCAGGCAGAATCCCCCCATAACATGTCCAGCAGGCAGAATCCCCCCATAACATTTTCAGCAGGCAGAATCCCCCCATAACATTTTTAGCAGGCAGAATCCCCCCATAACATGTCCAGCAGGCAGAATCCCCCCATAACATGTCCAGCAGGCAGAATCCCCCCATAACATGTCCAGCAGGCAGAATCCCCCCATAACATGTCCAGCAGGTAGAATCCCCCCATAACATTTTCAGCAGGCAGAATCCCCCCATAACATTTTTAGCAGGCAGAATCCCCCCATAACATTTTCAGCAGGTAGAATCCCCCCATAACATGTCCAGCAGGTAGAATCCCCCCATAACATTTTCAGCAGGTAGAATCCCCCCATAACATTTTTAGCAGGCAGAATCCCCCCATAACATGTCCAGCAGGTAGAATCCCCCCATAACATTTTCAGCAGGCAGAATCCCCCCATAACATGTTCAGCAGGTAGAATCCCCCCATAACATTTTTAGCAGGCAGAATCCCCCCATAACATGTCCAGCAGGCAGAATCCCCCCATAACATGTCCAGCAGGCAGAATCCCCCCATAACATGTCCAGCAGGCAGAATCCCCCCATAACATTTTCAGCAGGCAGAATCCCCCCATAACATGCTCAGCAGGCAGAATCCCCCCATAACATGTCCAGCAGGCAGAATCCCCCCATAACATGTCCAGCAGGCAGAATCCCCCCATAACATTTTCAGCAGGCAGAATCCCCCCATAACATGTTCAGCAGGTAGAATCCCCCCATAACATTTTTAGCAGGCAGAATCCCCCCATAACATGTCCAGCAGGCAGAATCCCCCCATAACATGTCCAGCAGGCAGAATCCCCCCATAACATGTCCAGCAGGTAGAATCCCCCCATAACATTTTCAGCAGGCAGAATCCCCCTATAACATTTTTAGCAGGCAGAATCCCCCCATAACATTTTCAGCAGGTAGAATCCCCCCATAACATTCTCAGCAGGCAGAATCCCCCCATAACATGTCCAGCAGGCAGAATCCCCCCATAACATTTTCAGTAGGCAGAATCCCCCCATAACATGTCCAGCAGGCAGAATCCCCCCATAACATTTTCAGCAGGTAGAATCCCCCCATAACATTTTTAGCAGGCAGAATCCCCCCATAACATTTTCAGCAGGTAGAATCCCCCCATAACATGCTCAGCAGGCAGAATCCCCCCATAACATTTTCAGCAGGCAGAATCCCCCCATAACATTTTCAGCAGGTAGAATCCCCCCATAACATGTTCAGTAGGCAGAATCCCCCCATAACATTTTCAGTAGGCAGAATCCCCCCATAACATTTTTAGCAGGCAGAATCCCCCCATAACATGTTCAGCAGGCAGAATCCCCCCATAACATGCTCAGCAGGCAGAATCCCCCCATAACATTTTCAGCAGGCAGAATCCCCCTATAACATTTTCAGCAGGCAGAATCCCCCCATAACATTTTCAGTAGGCAGAATCCCCCCATAACATTTTTAGCAGGCAGAATCCCCCTATAACATTTTCAGCAGGCAGAATCCCCCCATAACATGTTCAGTAGGCAGAATCCCCCCATAACATTTTCAGTAGGCAGAATCCCCCCATAACATTTTCAGCAGGCAGAATCCCCCTATAACATTTTCAGCAGGCAGAATCCCCCTATAACATTTTCAGCAGGTAGAATCCCCCCATAACATTTTCAGCAGGCAGAATCCCCCTATAACATGTTCAGTAGGCAGAATCCCCCCATAACATTTTTAGCAGGCAGAATCCCCCTATAACATTTTCAGCAGGCAGAATCCCCCTATAACATTTTTAGCAGGCAGAATCCCCCCATAACATTTTCAGCAGGCAGAATCCCCCCATAACATGCTCAGCAGGCAGAATCCCCCCATAACATTTTCAGCAGGCAGAATCCCCCTATAACATGTTCAGCAGGCAGAATCCCCCCATAACATGCTCAGCAGGTAGAATCCCCCCATAACATTTTCAGCAGGCAGAATCCCCCTATAACATGTTCAGCAGGCAGAATCCCCCCATAACATTTTTAGCAGGCAGAATCCCCCCATAACATTTTTAGCAGGTAGAATCCCCCCATAACATTTTTAGCAGGCAGAATCCCCCCATAACATTTTTAGCAGGCAGAATCCCCCCATAACATGTCCAGCAGGTAGAATCCCCCCATAACATTTTCAGCAGGCAGAATCCCCCTATAACATGTTCAGTAGGCAGAATCCCCCCATAACATGTCCAGCAGGTAGAATCCCCCCATAACATTTTCAGCAGGCAGAATCCCCCTATAACATTTTCAGCAGGCAGAATCCCCCCATAACATTTTCAGCAGGCAGAATCCCCCTATAACATTTTCAGCAGGCAGAATCCCCCCATAACATTTTCAGCAGGCAGAATCCCCCCATAACATGCTCAGCAGGCAGAATCCCCCCATAACATTTTTAGCAGGCAGAATCCCCCCATAACATTTTTAGCAGGCAGAATCCCCCCATAACATTTTTAGCAGGCAGAATCCCCCCATAACATTTTTAGCAGGCAGAATCCCCCCATAACATTTTTAGCAGGCAGAATCCCCCCATAACATTTTTAGCAGGCAGAATCCCCCTATAACATTTTCAGCAGGCAGAATCCCCCCATAACATTTTTAGCAGGCAGAATCCCCCCATAACATGTCCAGCAGGCAGAATCCCCCTATAACATTTTCAGCAGGCAGAATCCCCCCATAACATTTTCAGTAGGCAGAATCCCCCCATAACATGTTCAGCAGGCAGAATCCCCCCATAACATTTTCAGCAGGCAGAATCCCCCCATAACATGCTCAGCAGGCAGAATCCCCCCATAACATTTTTAGCAGGCAGAATCCCCCCATAACATTTTTAGCAGGCAGAATCCCCCCATAACATTTTTAGCAGGCAGAATCCCCCCATAACATTTTTAGCAGGCAGAATCCCCCCATAACATTTTTAGCAGGCAGAATCCCCCCATAACATTTTTAGCAGGCAGAATCCCCCTATAACATTTTCAGCAGGCAGAATCCCCCCATAACATTTTTAGCAGGCAGAATCCCCCCATAACATGTCCAGCAGGCAGAATCCCCCTATAACATTTTCAGCAGGCAGAATCCCCCCATAACATTTTCAGTAGGCAGAATCCCCCCCATAACATTTTCAGCAGGTAGAATCCCCCCATAACATGCTCAGCAGGTAGAATCCCCCCATAACATTTTCAGCAGGCAGAATCCCCCCATAACATGCTCAGCAGGTAGAATCCCCCCATAACATTTTTAGCAGGCAGAATCCCCCCATAACATTTTTAGCAGGCAGAATCCCCCTATAACATTTTCAGCAGGCAGAATCCCCCCATAACATTTTCAGCAGGTAGAATCCCCCCATAACATTTTCAGCAGGTAGAATCCCCCCATAACATGTTCAGCAGGCAGAATCCCCCCATAACATTTTCAGCAGGTAGAATCCCCCCATAACATGTTCAGCAGGCAGAATCCCCCCATAACATTCTCAGCAGGCAGAATCCCCCCATAACATGCTCAGCAGGCAGAATCCCCCCATAACATTTTCAGCAGGCAGAATCCCCCCATAACATTTTCAGCAGGTAGAATCCCCCCATAACATGTTCAGCAGGCAGAATCCCCCCATAACATTCTCAGCAGGCAGAATCCCCCCATAACATTTTCAGCAGGTAGAATCCCCCCATAACATTTTCAGCAGGCAGAATCCCCCCATAACATGTCCAGCAGGCAGAATCCCCCCATAACATGTTCAGCAGGTAGAATCCCCCCATAACATTTTCAGCAGGTAGAATCCCCCCATAACATTTTCAGCAGGTAGAATCCCCCCATAACATTTTCAGCAGGTAGAATCCCCCCATAACATGTCCAGCAGGTAGAATCCCCCCATAACATGTTCAGCAGGCAGAATCCCCCCATAACATTTTCAGCAGGTAGAATCCCCCCATAACATTTTCAGCAGGCAGAATCCCCCCATAACATGCTCAGCAGGTAGAATCCCCCCATAACATGTTCAGCAGGCAGAATCCCCCCATAACATGTCCAGCAGGTAGAATCCCCCCATAACATGCTCAGCAGGCAGAATCCCCCCATAACATTTTCAGCAGGCAGAATCCCCCCATAACATTTTCAGCAGGCAGAATCCCCCCATAACATGTCCAGCAGGCAGAATCCCCCCATAACATGTCCAGCAGGCAGAATCCCCCCATAACATGCTCAGCAGGCAGAATCCCCCCATAACATTTTCAGCAGGCAGAATCCCCCCATAACATTTTCAGCAGGCAGAATCCCCCCATAACATGTCCAGCAGGCAGAATCCCCCCATAACATGCTCAGCAGGCAGAATCCCCCCATAACATTTTCAGCAGGTAGAATCCCCCCATAACATGCTCAGCAGGTAGAATCCCCCCATAACATGCTCAGCAGGCAGAATCCCCCCATAACATGTCCAGCAGGCAGAATCCCCCCATAACATGTCCAGCAGGCAGAATCCCCCTATAACATTTTCAGCAGGTAGAATCCCCCCATAACATTTTTAGCAGGCAGAATCCCCCCATAACATGTCCAGCAGGCAGAATCCCCCCATAACATGTCCAGCAGGCAGAATCCCCCCATAACATGTCCAGCAGGCAGAATCCCCCCATAACATTTTCAGCAGGTAGAATCCCCCCATAACATTTTTAGCAGGCAGAATCCCCCTATAACATTCTCAGCAGGCAGAATCCCCCCATAACATGTTCAGCAGGTAGAATCCCCCCATAACATGTCCAGCAGGCAGAATCCCCCCATAACATGTCCAGCAGGCAGAATCCCCCCATAACATTTTCAGCAGGTAGAATCCCCCCATAACATTTTCAGCAGGTAGAATCCCCCCATAACATGCTCAGCAGGCAGAATCCCCCCATAACATTTTCAGCAGGCAGAATCCCCCCATAACATTTTCAGCAGGTAGAATCCCCCCATAACATGCTCAGCAGGCAGAATCCCCCCATAACATTTTTAGCAGGCAGAATCCCCCCATAACATGTCCAGCAGGCAGAATCCCCCCATAACATTTTCAGCAGGTAGAATCCCCCCATAACATGTCCAGCAGGTAGAATCCCCCCATAACATGTCCAGCAGGCAGAATCCCCCCATAACATTTTCAGCAGGTAGAATCCCCCCATAACATTTTCAGCAGGCAGAATCCCCCCATAACATTTTCAGCAGGTAGAATCCCCCCATAACATTTTCAGCAGGCAGAATCCCCCCATAACATTTTCAGCAGGCAGAATCCCCCCATAACATTTTCAGCAGGCAGAATCCCCCCATAACATTTTCAGCAGGTAGAATCCCCCCATAACATTTTCAGCAGGTAGAATCCCCCCATAACATTTTTAGCAGGCAGAATCCCCCCATAACATGCTCAGCAGGCAGAATCCCCCCATAACATTTTCAGCAGGCAGAATCCCCCCATAACATTTTCAGCAGGCAGAATCCCCCCATAACATTTTCAGCAGGTAGAATCCCCCCATAACATGCTCAGCAGGCAGAATCCCCCCATAACATGCTCAGCAGGCAGAATCCCCCCATAACATTTTCAGCAGGCAGAATCCCCCCATAACATTTTCAGCAGGTAGAATCCCCCCATAACATGCTCAGCAGGCAGAATCCCCCCATAACATGCTCAGCAGGCAGAATCCCCCCATAACATGCTCAGCAGGTAGAATCCCCCCATAACATGCTCAGCAGGCAGAATCCCCCCATAACATGTCCAGCAGGCAGAATCCCCCCATAACATGTCCAGCAGGCAGAATCCCCCCATAACATTTTCAGCAGGCAGAATCCCCCCATAACATTTTTAGCAGGCAGAATCCCCCCATAACATGTCCAGCAGGCAGAATCCCCCCATAACATTTTCAGCAGGCAGAATCCCCCCATAACATGTCCAGCAGGCAGAATCCCCCCATAACATTTTTAGCAGGCAGAATCCCCCCATAACATTTTTAGCAGGCAGAATCCCCCCATAACATGTCCAGCAGGCAGAATCCCCCCATAACATTTTCAGCAGGCAGAATCCCCCCATAACATTTTTAGCAGGCAGAATCCCCCCATAACATGTCCAGCAGGCAGAATCCCCCCATAACATGTCCAGCAGGCAGAATCCCCCCATAACATGTCCAGCAGGCAGAATCCCCCCATAACATTTTCAGCAGGCAGAATCCCCCCATAACATGTCCAGCAGGCAGAATCCCCCCATAACATTTTCAGCAGGCAGAATCCCCCCATAACATGTCCAGCAGGCAGAATCCCCCCATAACATTTTCAGCAGGCAGAATCCCCCCATAACATGTCCAGCAGGTAGAATCCCCCCATAACATTTTTAGCAGGCAGAATCCCCCCATAACATTTTTAGCAGGCAGAATCCCCCATAACATGTCCAGCAGGCAGAATCCCCCCATAACATGTCCAGCAGGCAGAATCCCCCCATAACATGTTCAGCAGGCAGAATCCCCCTATAACATTTTCAGCAGGCAGAATCCCCCCATAACATGTTCAGCAGGCAGAATCCCCCCATAACATGTTCAGCAGGCAGAATCCCCCCATAACATGTTCAGCAGGCAGAATCCCCCCATAACATGTTCAGCAGGCAGAATCCCCCTATAACATTTTTAGCAGGCAGAATCCCCCCATAACATGTCCAGCAGGCAGAATCCCCCCATAACATGTTCAGCAGGCAGAATCCCCCCATAACATTTTTAGCAGGCAGAATCCCCCCATAACATTTTCAGCAGGCAGAATCCCCCCATAACATGTCCAGCAGGCAGAATCCCCCCATAACATGTTCAGCAGGCAGAATCCCCCCATAACATGTTCAGCAGGCAGAATCCCCCCATAACATGTTCAGCAGGCAGAATCCCCCATAACATTTTCAGCAGGCAGAATCCCCCTATAACATTTTTAGCAGGCAGAATCCCCCCATAACATGTCCAGCAGGCAGAATCCCCCCATAACATGTTCAGCAGGCAGAATCCCCCCATAACATTTTCAGCAGGCAGAATCCCCCCATAACATTTTCAGCAGGTAGAATCCCCCCATAACATGTTCAGCAGGCAGAATCCCCCCATAACATTTTCAGCAGGCAGAATCCCCCCATAACATGTCCAGCAGGCAGAATCCCCCCATAACATGTTCAGCAGGCAGAATCCCCCTATAACATTTTCAGCAGGCAGAATCCCCCCATAACATGTCCAGCAGGCAGAATCCCCCCATAACATGTCCAGCAGGCAGAATCCCCCCATAACATTTTCAGCAGGCAGAATCCCCCCATAACATTTTCAGCAGGTAGAATCCCCCCATAACATGTTCAGCAGGCAGAATCCCCCCATAACATTTTCAGCAGGCAGAATCCCCCCATAACATGTCCAGCAGGCAGAATCCCCCCATAACATGTCCAGCAGGTAGAATCCCCCCATAACATTTTCAGCAGGCAGAATCCCCCCATAACATGTTCAGCAGGCAGAATCCCCCCATAACATTTTCAGCAGGTAGAATCCCCCCATAACATGTCCAGCAGGTAGAATCCCCCCATAACATTTTCAGCAGGCAGAATCCCCCCATAACATGTTCAGCAGGCAGAATCCCCCATAACATTTTCAGCAGGCAGAATCCCCCCATAACATGTTCAGCAGGTAGAATCCCCCCATAACATGTTCAGCAGGCAGCATCCCCCCATAACATGTTCAGCAGGTAGAATCCCCCCATAACATGCTCAGCAGGCAGAATCCCCCCATAACATGTTCAGCAGGCAGAATCCCCCCATAACATTTTCAGCAGGCAGAATCCCCCCATAACATGCTGAGTGGCAGAATCCCCCCATAACATGCTCAGCAGGTAGAATCCCCCCATAACATGTTCAGTAGGCAGAATCCCCCCATAACATTTTCAGCAGGCAGAATCCCCCCATAACATTTTTAGCAGGTAGAATCCCCCCATAACATGTTCAGCAGGCAGAATCCCCCCATAACATGTCCAGCAGGCAGAATCCCCCCATAACATGTTCAGCAGGCAGAATCCCCCCATAACATGTTCAGCAGGTAGAATCCCCCCATAACATGTTCAGCAGGCAGAATCCCCCCATAACATGCTCAGCAGGCAGAATCCCCCTATAACATTTTCAGCAGGCAGAATCCCCCCATAACATGCTCAGCAGGCAGAATCCCCCCATAACATTTTCAGCAGGCAGAATCCCCCCATAACATGCTCAGCAGGCAGAATCCCCCCATAACATGTTCAGCAGGCAGAATCCCCCCATAACATTTTCAGCAGGCAGAATCCCCCCATAACATTTTCAGCAGGCAGAATCCCCCCATAACATGCTCAGCAGGCAGAATCCCCCCATAACATGTTCAGCAGGCAGAATCCCCCCATAACATGTCCAGCAGGCAGAATCCCCCCATAACATGTTCAGCAGGCAGAATCCCCCCATAACATGTTCAGCAGGTAGAATCCCCCCATAACATGTCCAGCAGGCAGAATCCCCCCATAACATGTCCAGCAGGTAGAATCCCCCCATAACATTTTCAGCAGGCAGAATCCCCCCATAACATTTTCAGCAGGTAGAATCCCCCCATAACATTTTCAGCAGGTAGAATCCCCCCATAACATTTTCAGCAGGTAGAATCCCCCCATAACATTTTCAGCAGGTAGAATCCCCCCATAACATGTCCAGCAGGTAGAATCCCCCCATAACATGTTCAGCAGGCAGAATCCCCCCATAACATTTTCAGCAGGTAGAATCCCCCCATAACATTTTTAGCAGGCAGAATCCCCCCATAACATGTTCAGCAGGCAGAATCCCCCCATAACATTTTTAGCAGGCAGAATCCCCCCATAACATTTCCAGCAGGCAGAATCCCCCCATAACATGCTCAGCAGGCAGAATCCCCCCATAACATTTTCAGCAGGCAGAATCCCCCCATAACATTTTCAGCAGGCAGAATCCCCCCATAACATGTCCAGCAGGCAGAATCCCCCCATAACATGTCCAGCAGGCAGAATCCCCCCATAACATGCTCAGCAGGCAGAATCCCCCCATAACATGTCCAGCAGGCAGAATCCCCCCATAACATGCTCAGCAGGCAGAATCCCCCCATAACATTTTCAGCAGGCAGAATCCCCCCATAACATGCTCAGCAGGTAGAATCCCCCTATAACATGTTCAGCAGGCAGAATCCCCCCATAACATGTTCAGCAGGCAGAATCCCCCCATAACATTTTCAGCAGGCAGAATCCCCCCATAACATGTCCAGCAGGCAGAATCCCCCTATAACATTTTCAGCAGGTAGAATCCCCCCATAACATGTCCAGCAGGTAGAATCCCCCCATAACATGTTCAGCAGGCAGAATCCCCCCATAACATGTCCAGCAGGCAGAATCCCCCCATAACATGTTCAGCAGGCAGAATCCCCCCATAACATTTTCAGCAGGCAGAATCCCCCCATAACATTTTCAGCAGGTAGAATCCCCCCATAACATGTCCAGCAGGCAGAATCCCCCCATAACATGTTCAGCAGGCAGAATCCCCCCATAACATGTTCAGCAGGCAGAATCCCCCCATAACATTTTCAGCAGGCAGAATCCCCCCATAACATGTTCAGCAGGCAGAATCCCCCCATAACATTTTCAGCAGGTAGAATCCCCCCATAACATGCTCAGCAGGTAGAATCCCCCCATAACATGTTCAGCAGGCAGAATCCCCCCATAACATGCTCAGCAGGTAGAATCCCCCCATAACATTTTTAGCAGGCAGAATCCCCCCATAACATTTTTAGCAGGCAGAATCCCCCCATAACATTTTCAGCAGGTAGAATCCCCCCATAACATGTTCAGCAGGCAGAATCCCCCCATAACATGCTCAGCAGGTAGAATCCCCCCATAACATTTTTAGCAGGCAGAATCCCCCCATAACATTTTCAGCAGGCAGAATCCCCCTATAACATGTTCAGTAGGCAGAATCCCCCTATAACATTTTCAGCAGGCAGAATCCCCCCATAACATGTTCAGCAGGCAGAATCCCCCCATAACATGCTCAGCAGGCAGAATCCCCCCATAACATTTTTAGCAGGCAGAATCCCCCCATAACATTTTTAGCAGGCAGAATCCCCCCATAACATTTTTAGCAGGCAGAATCCCCCCATAACATTTTTAGCAGGCAGAATCCCCCCATAACATTTTCAGCAGGCAGAATCCCCCCATAACATTTTCAGCAGGCAGAATCCCCCCATAACATTTTTAGCAGGCAGAATCCCCCTATAACATTTTCAGCAGGCAGAATCCCCCCATAACATTTTTAGCAGGCAGAATCCCCCCATAACATTTTTAGCAGGCAGAATCCCCCTATAACATTTTCAGCAGGCAGAATCCCCCCATAACATTTTTAGCAGGCAGAATCCCCCCATAACATGTTCAGTAGGCAGAATCCCCCCATAACATTTTCAGTAGGCAGAATCCCCCTATAACATTTTCAGTAGGCAGAATCCCCCCATAACATTTTCAGCAGGCAGAATCCCCCCATAACATGTTCAGCAGGCAGAATCCCCCCATAACATTTTCAGCAGGCAGAATCCCCCCATAACATTTTCAGCAGGTAGAATCCCCCCATAACATGTTCAGCAGGCAGAATCCCCCCATAACATGCTCAGCAGGTAGAATCCCCCCATAACATTTTCAGCAGGCAGAATCCCCCCATAACATTTTCAGCAGGTAGAATCCCCCCATAACATTTTCAGCAGGTAGAATCCCCCCATAACATGTTCAGCAGGCAGAATCCCCCCATAACATGCTCAGCAGGTAGAATCCCCCCATAACATTTTCAGCAGGCAGAATCCCCCCATAACATTTTCAGCAGGTAGAATCCCCCCATAACATGTTCAGCAGGCAGAATCCCCCCATAACATGCTCAGCAGGTAGAATCCCCCCATAACATTTTCAGCAGGTAGAATCCCCCCATAACATTTTCAGCAGGCAGAATCCCCCCATAACATGTTCAGCAGGCAGAATCTCCCCATAACATGCTCAGCAGGTAGAATCCCCCCATAACATTTTCAGCAGGTAGAATCCCCCCATAACATTTTCAGCAGGCAGAATCCCCCCATAACATTTTCAGCAGGCAGAATCCCCCCATAACATGTTCAGCAGGCAGAATCCCCCCATAACATTTTCAGCAGGCAGAATCCCCCCATAACATGTCCAGCAGGCAGAATCCCCCCATAACATGTTCAGCAGGCAGAATCCCCCCATAACATTTTTAGCAGGCAGAATCCCCCTATAACATTTTCAACAGGCAGAATCCCCCCATAACATTTTTAGCAGGCAGAATCCCCCCATAACATTTTCAGCAGGCAGAATCCCCCCATAACATTTTCAGCAGGCAGAATCCCCCCATAACATTTTTAGCAGGCAGAATCCCCCCATAACATTTTTAGCAGGTAGAATCCCCCCATAACATTTTCAGCAGGCAGAATCCCCCCATAACATTTTCAGCAGGTAGAATCCCCCCATAACATGTTCAGCAGGCAGAATCCCCCCATAACATGTTCAGCAGGCAGAATCCCCCCATAACATTTTTAGCAGGTAGAATCCCCCCATAACATGTCCAGCAGGTAGAATCCCCCCATAACATTTTCAGCAGGTAGAATCCCCCCATAACATGTCCAGCAGGCAGAATCCCCCCATAACATGTTCAGCAGGCAGAATCCCCCCATAACATTTTTAGCAGGCAGAATCCCCCCATAACATGTTCAGCAGGTAGAATCCCCCCATAACATTTTCAGCAGGCAGAATCCCCCCATAACATGTCCAGCAGGCAGAATCCCCCCATAACATGTTCAGCAGGCAGAATCCCCCCATAACATGTCCAGCAGGCAGAATCCCCCCATAACATTTTCAGCAGGCAGAATCCCCCCATAACATTTTTAGCAGGCAGAATCCCCCCATAACATGTCCAGCAGGCAGAATCCCCCCATAACATGTCCAGCAGGCAGAATCCCCCCATAACATGTCCAGCAGGCAGAATCCCCCCATAACATGTCCAGCAGGTAGAATCCCCCCATAACATTTTCAGCAGGCAGAATCCCCCCATAACATTTTTAGCAGGCAGAATCCCCCCATAACATTTTCAGCAGGTAGAATCCCCCCATAACATGTCCAGCAGGTAGAATCCCCCCATAACATTTTCAGCAGGTAGAATCCCCCCATAACATTTTTAGCAGGCAGAATCCCCCCATAACATGTCCAGCAGGTAGAATCCCCCCATAACATTTTCAGCAGGCAGAATCCCCCCATAACATGTTCAGCAGGTAGAATCCCCCCATAACATTTTTAGCAGGCAGAATCCCCCCATAACATGTCCAGCAGGCAGAATCCCCCCATAACATGTCCAGCAGGCAGAATCCCCCCATAACATGTCCAGCAGGCAGAATCCCCCCATAACATTTTCAGCAGGCAGAATCCCCCCATAACATGCTCAGCAGGCAGAATCCCCCCATAACATGTCCAGCAGGCAGAATCCCCCCATAACATTTTCAGCAGGCAGAATCCCCCCATAACATGTTCAGCAGGTAGAATCCCCCCATAACATTTTTAGCAGGCAGAATCCCCCCATAACATGTCCAGCAGGCAGAATCCCCCCATAACATGTCCAGCAGGCAGAATCCCCCCATAACATGTCCAGCAGGTAGAATCCCCCCATAACATTTTCAGCAGGCAGAATCCCCCTATAACATTTTTAGCAGGCAGAATCCCCCCATAACATTTTCAGCAGGTAGAATCCCCCCATAACATTCTCAGCAGGCAGAATCCCCCCATAACATGTCCAGCAGGCAGAATCCCCCCATAACATTTTCAGTAGGCAGAATCCCCCCATAACATGTCCAGCAGGCAGAATCCCCCCATAACATTTTCAGCAGGTAGAATCCCCCCATAACATTTTTAGCAGGCAGAATCCCCCCATAACATTTTCAGCAGGTAGAATCCCCCCATAACATGCTCAGCAGGCAGAATCCCCCCATAACATTTTCAGCAGGCAGAATCCCCCCATAACATTTTTAGCAGGCAGAATCCCCCTATAACATTTTCAGCAGGCAGAATCCCCCCATAACATTTTCAGTAGGCAGAATCCCCCCATAACATTTTTAGCAGGCAGAATCCCCCTATAACATTTTCAGCAGGCAGAATCCCCCCATAACATTTTCAGTAGGCAGAATCCCCCCATAACATTTTTAGCAGGCAGAATCCCCCTATAACATTTTCAGCAGGCAGAATCCCCCCATAACATGTTCAGTAGGCAGAATCCCCCCATAACATTTTCAGTAGGCAGAATCCCCCCATAACATTTTCAGCAGGCAGAATCCCCCTATAACATTTTCAGCAGGCAGAATCCCCCTATAACATTTTCAGCAGGTAGAATCCCCCCATAACATTTTCAGCAGGCAGAATCCCCCTATAACATGTTCAGTAGGCAGAATCCCCCCATAACATTTTTAGCAGGCAGAATCCCCCTATAACATTTTCAGCAGGCAGAATCCCCCTATAACATTTTTAGCAGGCAGAATCCCCCCATAACATTTTCAGCAGGCAGAATCCCCCCATAACATGCTCAGCAGGCAGAATCCCCCCATAACATTTTCAGCAGGCAGAATCCCCCCATAACATTTTCAGCAGGCAGAATCCCCCTATAACATTTTTAGCAGGCAGAATCCCCCCATAACATTTTCAGCAGGCAGAATCCCCCCATAACATGTTCAGCAGGCAGAATCCCCCCATAACATTTTCAGCAGGCAGAATCCCCCCATAACATGTTCAGCAGGCAGAATCCCCCCATAACATGCTCAGCAGGTAGAATCCCCCCATAACATTTTCAGCAGGCAGAATCCCCCTATAACATTTTTAGCAGGCAGAATCCCCCCATAACATTTTCAGCAGGCAGAATCCCCCCATAACATGTTCAGCAGGCAGAATCCCCCCATAACATTTTCAGCAGGCAGAATCCCCCTATAACATGTTCAGCAGGCAGAATCCCCCCATAACATTTTCAGCAGGCAGAATCCCCCTATAACATGTTCAGTAGGCAGAATCCCCCCATAACATGTCCAGCAGGTAGAATCCCCCCATAACATTTTCAGCAGGCAGAATCCCCCTATAACATGTTCAGTAGGCAGAATCCCCCCATAACATGTCCAGCAGGTAGAATCCCCCCATAACATTTTCAGCAGGCAGAATCCCCCTATAACATTTTCAGCAGGCAGAATCCCCCCATAACATTTTCAGCAGGCAGAATCCCCCTATAACATTTTCAGCAGGCAGAATCCCCCCATAACATTTTTAGCAGGCAGAATCCCCCCATAACATTTTTAGCAGGCAGAATCCCCCCATAACATTTTTAGCAGGCAGAATCCCCCCATAACATTTTCAGCAGGCAGAATCCCCCCATAACATGTCCAGCAGGCAGAATCCCCCTATAACATTTTCAGCAGGCAGAATCCCCCCATAACATTTTCAGCAGGCAGAATCCCCCCATAACATGTCCAGCAGGCAGAATCCCCCTATAACATTTTCAGCAGGCAGAATCCCCCCATAACATTTTCAGCAGGCAGAATCCCCCCATAACATGTCCAGCAGGCAGAATCCCCCTATAACATTTTCAGCAGGCAGAATCCCCCCATAACATTTTCAGTAGGCAGAATCCCCCCATAACATTTTCAGTAGGCAGAATCCCCCCATAACATTTTTAGCAGGCAGAATCCCCCTATAACATTTTCAGCAGGCAGAATCCCCCCATAACATTTTCAGCAGGTAGAATCCCCCCATAACATGCTCAGCAGGTAGAATCCCCCCATAACATTTTCAGCAGGCAGAATCCCCCCATAACATGCTCAGCAGGTAGAATCCCCCCATAACATTTTTAGCAGGCAGAATCCCCCCATAACATTTTTAGCAGGCAGAATCCCCCTATAACATTTTCAGCAGGCAGAATCCCCCCATAACATTTTCAGCAGGTAGAATCCCCCCATAACATGTCCAGCAGGCAGAATCCCCCCATAACATGTCCAGCAGGCAGAATCCCCCCATAACATTTTCAGCAGGTAGAATCCCCCCATAACATTTTCAGCAGGTAGAATCCCCCCATAACATTTTCAGCAGGTAGAATCCCCCCATAACATTTTCAGCAGGTAGAATCCCCCCATAACATGTCCAGCAGGTAGAATCCCCCCATAACATGTTCAGCAGGCAGAATCCCCCCATAACATTTTCAGCAGGTAGAATCCCCCCATAACATTTTCAGCAGGCAGAATCCCCCCATAACATGTCCAGCAGGCAGAATCCCCCCATAACATTTTCAGCAGGTAGAATCCCCCCATAACATTTTCAGCAGGTAGAATCCCCCCATAACATTTTCAGCAGGTAGAATCCCCCCATAACATTTTCAGCAGGTAGAATCCCCCCATAACATGTCCAGCAGGTAGAATCCCCCCATAACATGTTCAGCAGGCAGAATCCCCCCATAACATTTTCAGCAGGTAGAATCCCCCCATAACATGCTCAGCAGGTAGAATCCCCCCATAACATGTTCAGCAGGCAGAATCCCCCCATAACATGTCCAGCAGGTAGAATCCCCCCATAACATGCTCAGCAGGCAGAATCCCCCCATAACATTTTCAGCAGGCAGAATCCCCCCATAACATTTTCAGCAGGCAGAATCCCCCCATAACATGTCCAGCAGGCAGAATCCCCCCATAACATGCTCAGCAGGCAGAATCCCCCCATAACATTTTCAGCAGGCAGAATCCCCCCATAACATTTTCAGCAGGCAGAATCCCCCCATAACATGTCCAGCAGGCAGAATCCCCCCATAACATGCTCAGCAGGCAGAATCCCCCCATAACATTTTCAGCAGGTAGAATCCCCCCATAACATGCTCAGCAGGTAGAATCCCCCCATAACATGCTCAGCAGGCAGAATCCCCCCATAACATGTCCAGCAGGCAGAATCCCCCCATAACATGTCCAGCAGGCAGAATCCCCCTATAACATTTTCAGCAGGTAGAATCCCCCCATAACATTTTTAGCAGGCAGAATCCCCCCATAACATGTCCAGCAGGCAGAATCCCCCCATAACATGTCCAGCAGGCAGAATCCCCCCATAACATGTCCAGCAGGCAGAATCCCCCCATAACATTTTCAGCAGGTAGAATCCCCCCATAACATTTTTAGCAGGCAGAATCCCCCTATAACATTCTCAGCAGGCAGAATCCCCCCATAACATGTTCAGCAGGTAGAATCCCCCCATAACATGTCCAGCAGGCAGAATCCCCCCATAACATGTCCAGCAGGCAGAATCCCCCCATAACATTTTCAGCAGGTAGAATCCCCCCATAACATTTTCAGCAGGTAGAATCCCCCCATAACATGCTCAGCAGGCAGAATCCCCCCATAACATTTTCAGCAGGCAGAATCCCCCCATAACATTTTCAGCAGGTAGAATCCCCCCATAACATGCTCAGCAGGCAGAATCCCCCCATAACATTTTTAGCAGGCAGAATCCCCCCATAACATGTCCAGCAGGCAGAATCCCCCCATAACATTTTCAGCAGGTAGAATCCCCCCATAACATGTCCAGCAGGTAGAATCCCCCCATAACATGTCCAGCAGGCAGAATCCCCCCATAACATTTTCAGCAGGTAGAATCCCCCCATAACATTTTCAGCAGGCAGAATCCCCCCATAACATTTTCAGCAGGTAGAATCCCCCCATAACATTTTCAGCAGGCAGAATCCCCCCATAACATTTTCAGCAGGCAGAATCCCCCCATAACATTTTCAGCAGGCAGAATCCCCCCATAACATTTTCAGCAGGTAGAATCCCCCCATAACATTTTTAGCAGGCAGAATCCCCCCATAACATGCTCAGCAGGCAGAATCCCCCCATAACATTTTCAGCAGGCAGAATCCCCCCATAACATTTTCAGCAGGCAGAATCCCCCCATAACATTTTCAGCAGGTAGAATCCCCCCATAACATGCTCAGCAGGCAGAATCCCCCCATAACATGCTCAGCAGGCAGAATCCCCCCATAACATTTTCAGCAGGCAGAATCCCCCCATAACATTTTCAGCAGGTAGAATCCCCCCATAACATGCTCAGCAGGCAGAATCCCCCCATAACATGCTCAGCAGGCAGAATCCCCCCATAACATGCTCAGCAGGTAGAATCCCCCCATAACATGCTCAGCAGGCAGAATCCCCCCATAACATGTCCAGCAGGCAGAATCCCCCCATAACATGTCCAGCAGGCAGAATCCCCCCATAACATTTTCAGCAGGCAGAATCCCCCCATAACATTTTTAGCAGGCAGAATCCCCCCATAACATTTTCAGCAGGTAGAATCCCCCCATAACATTTTTAGCAGGCAGAATCCCCCCATAACATGTCCAGCAGGCAGAATCCCCCCATAACATGTCCAGCAGGCAGAATCCCCCCATAACATTTTCAGCAGGCAGAATCCCCCCATAACATGTCCAGCAGGCAGAATCCCCCCATAACATTTTTAGCAGGCAGAATCCCCCCATAACATTTTTAGCAGGCAGAATCCCCCCATAACATGTCCAGCAGGCAGAATCCCCCCATAACATTTTCAGCAGGCAGAATCCCCCCATAACATTTTTAGCAGGCAGAATCCCCCCATAACATGTCCAGCAGGTAGAATCCCCCCATAACATTCTCAGCAGGCAGAATCCCCCCATAACATGTCCAGCAGGCAGAATCCCCCCATAACATGTCCAGCAGGCAGAATCCCCCCATAACATTTTCAGCAGGCAGAATCCCCCCATAACATTTTCAGCAGGCAGAATCCCCCCATAACATGTCCAGCAGGCAGAATCCCCCCATAACATTTTCAGCAGGCAGAATCCCCCCATAACATGTCCAGCAGGTAGAATCCCCCCATAACATTTTTAGCAGGCAGAATCCCCCCATAACATTTTTAGCAGGCAGAATCCCCCATAACATGTCCAGCAGGCAGAATCCCCCCATAACATGTTCAGCAGGCAGAATCCCCCCATAACATTTTTAGCAGGCAGAATCCCCCCATAACATTTTTAGCAGGCAGAATCCCCCCATAACATTTTTAGCAGGCAGAATCCCCCATAACATGTCCAGCAGGCAGAATCCCCCCATAACATGTTCAGCAGGCAGAATCCCCCCATAACATTTTTAGCAGGCAGAATCCCCCCATAACATTTTCAGCAGGCAGAATCCCCCCATAACATGTTCAGCAGGCAGAATCCCCCCATAACATGTTCAGCAGGCAGAATCCCCCCATAACATGTTCAGCAGGCAGAATCCCCCCATAACATGTTCAGCAGGCAGAATCCCCCTATAACATTTTTAGCAGGCAGAATCCCCCCATAACATGTCCAGCAGGCAGAATCCCCCCATAACATGTTCAGCAGGCAGAATCCCCCCATAACATTTTTAGCAGGCAGAATCCCCCCATAACATTTTCAGCAGGCAGAATCCCCCCATAACATGTTCAGCAGGCAGAATCCCCCCATAACATGTTCAGCAGGCAGAATCCCCCATAACATTTTCAGCAGGCAGAATCCCCCTATAACATTTTTAGCAGGCAGAATCCCCCCATAACATGTCCAGCAGGCAGAATCCCCCCATAACATGTTCAGCAGGCAGAATCCCCCCATAACATTTTCAGCAGGCAGAATCCCCCCATAACATTTTCAGCAGGCAGAATCCCCCCATAACATGTCCAGCAGGCAGAATCCCCCCATAACATGTTCAGCAGGCAGAATCCCCCCATAACATTTTTAGCAGGCAGAATCCCCCCATAACATTTTCAGCAGGCAGAATCCCCCCATAACATGTTCAGCAGGCAGAATCCCCCCATAACATGTTCAGCAGGCAGAATCCCCCCATAACATGTTCAGCAGGCAGAATCCCCCCATAACATGTCCAGCAGGCAGAATCCCCCCATAACATGTCCAGCAGGCAGAATCCCCCCATAACATTTTCAGCAGGCAGAATCCCCCCATAACATGTCCAGCAGGCAGAATCCCCCCATAACATGTCCAGCAGGCAGAATCCCCCCATAACATGTTCAGCAGGCAGAATCCCCCCATAACATGTCCAGCAGGCAGAATCCCCCCATAACATGTTCAGCAGGCAGAATCCCCCCATAACATGTTCAGCAGGCAGAATCCCCCCATAACATGTCCAGCAGGCAGAATCCCCCCATAACATTTTCAGCAGGCAGAATCCCCCCATAACATTTTCAGCAGGTAGAATCCCCCCATAACATGTTCAGCAGGCAGAATCCCCCCATAACATTTTCAGCAGGCAGAATCCCCCCATAACATTTTCAGCAGGTAGAATCCCCCCATAACATGTTCAGCAGGCAGAATCCCCCCATAACATTTTCAGCAGGCAGAATCCCCCCATAACATGTCCAGCAGGCAGAATCCCCCCATAACATGTCCAGCAGGTAGAATCCCCCCATAACATTTTCAGCAGGCAGAATCCCCCCATAACATGTTCAGCAGGCAGAATCCCCCCATAACATTTTCAGCAGGTAGAATCCCCCCATAACATGTCCAGCAGGTAGAATCCCCCCATAACATTTTCAGCAGGCAGAATCCCCCCATAACATGTCCAGCAGGCAGAATCCCCCCATAACATTTTCAGCAGGCAGAATCCCCCCATAACATGTTCAGCAGGTAGAATCCCCCCATAACATGTTCAGCAGGCAGCATCCCCCCATAACATGTTCAGCAGGTAGAATCCCCCCATAACATGCTCAGCAGGCAGAATCCCCCCATAACATGTTCAGCAGGCAGAATCCCCCCATAACATGTTCAGCAGGCAGAATCCCCCCATAACATGTTCAGCAGGCAGAATCCCCCCATAACATTTTCAGCAGGCAGAATCCCCCCATAACATGTTCAGCAGGCAGAATCCCCCCATAACATTTTCAGCAGGCAGAATCCCCCCATAACATGTTCAGCAGGCAGAATCCCCCCATAACATTTTTAGCAGGTAGAATCCCCCCATAACATGTTCAGCAGGCAGAATCCCCCCATAACATGTCCAGCAGGCAGAATCCCCCCATAACATGTTCAGCAGGCAGAATCCCCCCATAACATGTTCAGCAGGTAGAATCCCCCCATAACATGTTCAGCAGGCAGAATCCCCCCATAACATGCTCAGCAGGCAGAATCCCCCTATAACATTTTCAGCAGGCAGAATCCCCCCATAACATGCTCAGCAGGCAGAATCCCCCCATAACATTTTCAGCAGGCAGAATCCCCCCATAACATGCTCAGCAGGCAGAATCCCCCCATAACATGTTCAGCAGGCAGAATCCCCCCATAACATTTTCAGCAGGCAGAATCCCCCCATAACATTTTCAGCAGGCAGAATCCCCCCATAACATGCTCAGCAGGCAGAATCCCCCCATAACATGTTCAGCAGGCAGAATCCCCCCATAACATGTCCAGCAGGCAGAATCCCCCCATAACATGTTCAGCAGGCAGAATCCCCCCATAACATGTTCAGCAGGTAGAATCCCCCCATAACATGTCCAGCAGGCAGAATCCCCCCATAACATGTCCAGCAGGTAGAATCCCCCCATAACATTTTCAGCAGGCAGAATCCCCCCATAACATTTTCAGCAGGTAGAATCCCCCCATAACATTTTCAGCAGGTAGAATCCCCCCATAACATTTTCAGCAGGTAGAATCCCCCCATAACATTTTCAGCAGGTAGAATCCCCCCATAACATGTCCAGCAGGTAGAATCCCCCCATAACATGTTCAGCAGGCAGAATCCCCCCATAACATTTTCAGCAGGCAGAATCCCCCCATAACATGTTCAGCAGGCAGAATCCCCCCATAACATTTTTAGCAGGCAGAATCCCCCCATAACATGTTCAGCAGGCAGAATCCCCCCATAACATTTTTAGCAGGCAGAATCCCCCCATAACATTTCCAGCAGGCAGAATCCCCCCATAACATGCTCAGCAGGCAGAATCCCCCCATAACATTTTCAGCAGGCAGAATCCCCCCATAACATTTTCAGCAGGTAGAATCCCCCCATAACATGTCCAGCAGGCAGAATCCCCCCATAACATGTTCAGCAGGTAGAATCCCCCCATAACATGCTCAGCAGGCAGAATCCCCCCATAACATGTCCAGCAGGCAGAATCCCCCCATAACATGCTCAGCAGGTAGAATCCCCCTATAACATGTTCAGCAGGCAGAATCCCCCCATAACATGTTCAGCAGGCAGAATCCCCCCATAACATTTTCAGCAGGCAGAATCCCCCCATAACATGTCCAGCAGGCAGAATCCCCCCATAACATGTCCAGCAGGCAGAATCCCCCCATAACATTTTCAGCAGGTAGAATCCCCCCATAACATTTTCAGCAGGCAGAATCCCCCTATAACATGTTCAGCAGGCAGAATCCCCCTATAACATGTTCAGCAGGCAGAATCCCCCCATAACATTTTCAGCAGGCAGAATCCCCCTATAACATGTTCAGCAGGCAGAATCCCCCTATAACATTTTCAGCAGGCAGAATCCCCCCATAACATGTCCAGCAGGCAGAATCCCCCCATAACATTTTCAGCAGGCAGAATCCCCCCATAACATTTTCAGCAGGTAGAATCCCCCCATAACATTTTTAGCAGGCAGAATCCCCCCATAACATTTTCAGCAGGCAGAATCCCCCCATAACATTTTCAGCAGGTAGAATCCCCCCATAACATGTCCAGCAGGCAGAATCCCCCCATAACATGTCCAGCAGGCAGAATCCCCCCATAACATTTTCAGCAGGCAGAATCCCCCCATAACATTTTCAGCAGGTAGAATCCCCCCATAACATTTTTAGCAGGCAGAATCCCCCCATAACATTTTCAGCAGGCAGAATCCCCCCATAACATTTTCAGCAGGTAGAATCCCCCCATAACATGTTCAGCAGGTAGAATCCCCCCATAACATGCTCAGCAGGCAGAATCCCCCCATAACATGTTCAGCAGGCAGAATCCCCCCATAACATTTTCAGCAGGTAGAATCCCCCCATAACATGTCCAGCAGGTAGAATCCCCCCATAACATGCTCAGCAGGCAGAATCCCCCCATAACATTTTCAGCAGGTAGAATCCCCCCATAACATTTTCAGCAGGCAGAATCCCCCCATAACATTTTCAGCAGGTAGAATCCCCCCATAACATTTTCAGCAGGTAGAATCCCCCCATAACATGTTCAGCAGGCAGAATCCCCCCATAACATGCTCAGCAGGCAGAATCCCCCCATAACATGTTCAGCAGGCAGAATCCCCCCATAACATTTTCAGCAGGCAGAATCCCCCCATAACATGTTCAGCAGGCAGAATCCCCCCATAACATTTTCAGCAGGCAGAATCCCCCCATAACATTTTCAGCAGGCAGAATCCCCCCATAACATTTTCAGCAGGCAGAATCCCCCCATAACATTTTCAGCAGGCAGAATCCCCCCATAACATTTTTAGCAGGCAGAATCCCCCCATAACATGTCCAGCAGGCAGAATCCCCCCATAACATGTTCAGCAGGTAGAATCCCCCCATAACATGCTCAGCAGGCAGAATCCCCCCATAACATGCTCAGCAGGCAGAATCCCCCCATAACATGCTCAGCAGGCAGAATCCCCCCATAACATGCTCAGCAGGCAGAATCCCCCCATAACATGTTCAGCAGGCAGAATCCCCCCATAACATGTTCAGCAGGCAGAATCCCCCCATAACATTTTCAGCAGGCAGAATCCCCCCATAACATGTTCAGCAGGCAGAATCCCCCCATAACATTTTCAGCAGGCAGAATCCCCCCATAACATGCTCAGCAGGCAGAATCCCCCCATAACATGCTCAGCAGGTAGAATCCCCCCATAACATGTCCAGCAGGCAGAATCCCCCCATAACATTTTCAGCAGGCAGAATCCCCCTATAACATTTTCAGCAGGCAGAATCCCCCCATAACATGCTCAGCAGGCAGAATCCCCCCATAACATGTCCAGCAGGCAGAATCCCCCCATAACATTTTCAGCAGGCAGAATCCCCCCATAACATGCTCAGCAGGCAGAATCCCCCCATAACATGTCCAGCAGGCAGAATCCCCCCATAACATTTTTAGCAGGCAGAATCCCCCCATAACATGTCCAGCAGGCAGAATCCCCCCATAACATGTCCAGCAGGCAGAATCCCCCCATAACATGTCCAGCAGGCAGAATCCCCCCATAACATGTTCAGCAGGCAGAATCCCCCCATAACATGTTCAGCAGGCAGAATCCCCCCATAACATTTTCAGCAGGTAGAATCCCCCCATAACATGTCCAGCAGGCAGAATCCCCCCATAACATGCTCAGCAGGCAGAATCCCCCCATAACATTTTCAGCAGGTAGAATCCCCCCATAACATTTTCAGTAGGCAGAATCCCCCATAACATTTTCAGCAGGTAGAATCCCCCCATAACATGTTCAGCAGGTAGAATCCCCCCATAACATGTCCAGCAGGTAGAATCCCCCCATAACATGTCCAGCAGGCAGAATCCCCCCATAACATGCCCAGCAGGCAGAATCCCCCCATAACATGTTCAGCAGGTAGAATCCCCCCATAACATTTTCAGCAGGCAGAATCCCCCCATAACATGCTCAGCAGGCAGAATCCCCCCATAACATGTCCAGCAGGCAGAATCCCCCCATAACATTTTCAGCAGGCAGAATCCCCCCATAACATTTTTAGCAGGCAGAATCCCCCCATAACATGTCCAGCAGGCAGAATCCCCCCATAACATGTTCAGCAGGCAGCATCCCCCCATAACATGTTCAGCAGGCAGAATCCCCCCATAACATGCTCAGCAGGTAGAATCCCCCCATAACATGTTCAGCAGGCAGAATCCCCCCATAACATTTTCAGCAGGCAGAATCCCCCCATAACATTTTCAGCAGGCAGAATCCCCCCATAACATTTTCAGCAGGCAGAATCCCCCCATAACATTTTCAGCAGGCAGAATCCCCCCATAACATTTTCAGCAGGCAGCATCCCCCTATAACATTTTCAGCAGGCAGAATCCCCCCATAACATGTCCAGCAGGCAGAATCCCCCCATAACATGCTCAGCAGGTAGAATCCCCCCATAACATTTTCAGCAGGCAGAATCCCCCCATAACATTTTCAGCAGGCAGCATCCCCCCATAACATGTTCAGCAGGCAGAATCCCCCCATAACATGCTCAGCAGGTAGAATCCCCCCATAACATGTCCAGCAGGTAGAATCCCCCCATAACATTTTTAGCAGGCAGAATCCCCCCATAACATTCTCAGCAGGCAGAATCCCCCCATAACATGTCCAGCAGGCAGAATCCCCCTATAACATGTCCAGCAGGCAGAATCCCCCCATAACATGTTCAGCAGGCAGAATCCCCCCATAACATTTTCAGCAGGCAGAATCCCCCCATAACATTTTCAGCAGGCAGAATCCCCCCATAACATGTCCAGCAGGTAGAATCCCCCCATAACATTTTTAGCAGGCAGAATCCCCCCATAACATTCTCAGCAGGCAGAATCCCCCCATAACATTTTCAGCAGGCAGAATCCCCCCATAACATTTTCAGCAGGCAGAATCCCCCCATAACATTTTCAGCAGGAAGAATCCCCCCATAACATTTTCAGCAGGCAGAATCCCCCCATAACATGTTCAGCAGGCAGAATCCCCCCATAACATTTTCAGCAGGAAGAATCCCCCCATAACATTCTCAGTGGCCGAGTCCCCCCATAACATGCTCAGCAGGCAGAATCCCCCCATAACATGTCCAGCAGGCAGAATCCCCCCATAACATGTCCAGCAGGCAGAATCCCCCTATAACATTTTCAGCAGGTAGAATCCCCCCATAACATTTTTAGCAGGCAGAATCCCCCCATAACATGTCCAGCAGGCAGAATCCCCCCATAACATGTCCAGCAGGCAGAATCCCCCCATAACATGTCCAGCAGGCAGAATCCCCCCATAACATTTTCAGCAGGTAGAATCCCCCCATAACATTTTTAGCAGGCAGAATCCCCCTATAACATTCTCAGCAGGCAGAATCCCCCCATAACATGTTCAGCAGGTAGAATCCCCCCATAACATGTCCAGCAGGCAGAATCCCCCCATAACATGTCCAGCAGGCAGAATCCCCCCATAACATTTTCAGCAGGTAGAATCCCCCCATAACATTTTCAGCAGGTAGAATCCCCCCATAACATTTTCAGCAGGCAGAATCCCCCCATAACATTTTCAGCAGGTAGAATCCCCCCATAACATGCTCAGCAGGCAGAATCCCCCCATAACATTTTTAGCAGGCAGAATCCCCCCATAACATGTCCAGCAGGCAGAATCCCCCCATAACATTTTCAGCAGGTAGAATCCCCCCATAACATGTCCAGCAGGTAGAATCCCCCCATAACATGTTCAGCAGGTAGAATCCCCCCATAACATTTTCAGCAGGCAGAATCCCCCCATAACATTTTCAGCAGGTAGAATCCCCCCATAACATTTTCAGCAGGCAGAATCCCCCCATAACATTTTCAGCAGGCAGAATCCCCCCATAACATTTTCAGCAGGCAGAATCCCCCCATAACATTTTCAGCAGGTAGAATCCCCCCATAACATTTTTAGCAGGCAGAATCCCCCCATAACATGCTCAGCAGGCAGAATCCCCCCATAACATTTTCAGCAGGCAGAATCCCCCCATAACATTTTCAGCAGGTAGAATCCCCCCATAACATTTTTAGCAGGCAGAATCCCCCCATAACATGCTCAGCAGGCAGAATCCCCCCATAACATTTTCAGCAGGCAGAATCCCCCCATAACATTTTCAGCAGGCAGAATCCCCCCATAACATTTTCAGCAGGTAGAATCCCCCCATAACATGCTCAGCAGGCAGAATCCCCCCATAACATGCTCAGCAGGCAGAATCCCCCCATAACATGTCCAGCAGGTAGAATCCCCCCATAACATGTTCAGCAGGCAGAATCCCCCCATAACATGTTCAGCAGGCAGAATCCCCCCATAACATGTTCAGCAGGCAGAATCCCCCCATAACATTTTCAGCAGGCAGAATCCCCCCATAACATGTCCAGCAGGCAGAATCCCCCCATAACATGTCCAGCAGGTAGAATCCCCCCATAACATGTTCAGCAGGCAGAATCCCCCCATAACATTTTCAGCAGGCAGAATCCCCCCATAACATGTTCAGCAGGCAGAATCCCCCCATAACATGTTCAGCAGGCAGAATCCCCCCATAACATGTCCAGCAGGCAGAATCCCCCCATAACATTTTCAGCAGGCAGAATCCCCCCATAACATTTTCAGCAGGTAGAATCCCCCCATAACATGTTCAGCAGGCAGAATCCCCCCATAACATGTTCAGCAGGCAGAATCCCCCCATAACATTTTCAGCAGGCAGAATCCCCCCATAACATGTTCAGCAGGCAGAATCCCCCCATAACATTTTCAGCAGGCAGAATCCCCCCATAACATTTTCAGCAGGTAGAATCCCCCATAACATGTTCAGCAGGCAGAATCCCCCCATAACATTTTCAGCAGGCAGAATCCCCCCATAACATGTCCAGCAGGCAGAATCCCCCCATAACATGTCC
This sequence comes from Gastrophryne carolinensis, assembly GCA_027917425.1. Taxonomy (NCBI): domain Eukaryota; kingdom Metazoa; phylum Chordata; class Amphibia; order Anura; family Microhylidae; genus Gastrophryne; species Gastrophryne carolinensis. The sequence goes on along the minus strand of CM051235.1, from coordinate 335,899,025 downwards.
AGCAGGCAGAATCCCCCCATAACATGTCCAGCAGGCAGAATCCCCCCATAACATGTCCAGCAGGTAGAATCCCCCCATAACATTTTCAGCAGGCAGAATCCCCCCATAACATGTTCAGCAGGCAGAATCCCCCCATAACATTTTCAGCAGGTAGAATCCCCCCATAACATGTCCAGCAGGTAGAATCCCCCCATAACATTTTCAGCAGGCAGAATCCCCCCATAACATGTCCAGCAGGCAGAATCCCCCCATAACATTTTCAGCAGGCAGAATCCCCCCATAACATGTTCAGCAGGTAGAATCCCCCCATAACATGTTCAGCAGGCAGCATCCCCCCATAACATGTTCAGCAGGTAGAATCCCCCCATAACATGCTCAGCAGGCAGAATCCCCCCATAACATGTTCAGCAGGCAGAATCCCCCCATAACATGTTCAGCAGGCAGAATCCCCCCATAACATGTTCAGCAGGCAGAATCCCCCCATAACATTTTTAGCAGGTAGAATCCCCCCATAACATGTTCAGCAGGCAGAATCCCCCCATAACATGTCCAGCAGGCAGAATCCCCCCATAACATGTTCAGCAGGCAGAATCCCCCCATAACATGTTCAGCAGGTAGAATCCCCCCATAACATGTCCAGCAGGCAGAATCCCCCCATAACATGTTCAGCAGGCAGAATCCCCCCATAACATGCTCAGCAGGCAGAATCCCCCTATAACATTTTCAGCAGGCAGAATCCCCCCATAACATGCTCAGCAGGCAGAATCCCCCCATAACATTTTCAGCAGGCAGAATCCCCCCATAACATGCTCAGCAGGCAGAATCCCCCCATAACATGTTCAGCAGGCAGAATCCCCCCATAACATTTTCAGCAGGCAGAATCCCCCCATAACATTTTCAGCAGGCAGAATCCCCCCATAACATGCTCAGCAGGCAGAATCCCCCCATAACATGTTCAGCAGGCAGAATCCCCCCATAACATGTCCAGCAGGCAGAATCCCCCCATAACATGTTCAGCAGGCAGAATCCCCCCATAACATGTTCAGCAGGTAGAATCCCCCCATAACATGTCCAGCAGGCAGAATCCCCCCATAACATGTCCAGCAGGTAGAATCCCCCCATAACATTTTCAGCAGGCAGAATCCCCCCATAACATTTTCAGCAGGTAGAATCCCCCCATAACATTTTCAGCAGGTAGAATCCCCCCATAACATTTTCAGCAGGTAGAATCCCCCCATAACATTTTCAGCAGGTAGAATCCCCCCATAACATGTCCAGCAGGTAGAATCCCCCCATAACATGTTCAGCAGGCAGAATCCCCCCATAACATTTTCAGCAGGCAGAATCCCCCCATAACATGTTCAGCAGGCAGAATCCCCCCATAACATTTTTAGCAGGCAGAATCCCCCCATAACATGTTCAGCAGGCAGAATCCCCCCATAACATTTTTAGCAGGCAGAATCCCCCCATAACATTTCCAGCAGGCAGAATCCCCCCATAACATGCTCAGCAGGCAGAATCCCCCCATAACATTTTCAGCAGGCAGAATCCCCCCATAACATTTTCAGCAGGTAGAATCCCCCCATAACATGTCCAGCAGGCAGAATCCCCCCATAACATGTTCAGCAGGTAGAATCCCCCCATAACATGCTCAGCAGGCAGAATCCCTCCATAACATGTCCAGCAGGCAGAATCCCCCCATAACATGCTCAGCAGGCAGAATCCCCCCATAACATGTCCAGCAGGCAGAATCCCCCCATAACATGCTCAGCAGGTAGAATCCCCCTATAACATGTTCAGCAGGCAGAATCCCCCCATAACATGTTCAGCAGGCAGAATCCCCCCATAACATTTTCAGCAGGCAGAATCCCCCCATAACATGTCCAGCAGGCAGAATCCCCCCATAACATTTTCAGCAGGTAGAATCCCCCCATAACATTTTCAGCAGGCAGAATCCCCCTATAACATGTTCAGCAGGCAGAATCCCCCTATAACATGTTCAGCAGGCAGAATCCCCCCATAACATTTTCAGCAGGCAGAATCCCCCTATAACATGTTCAGCAGGCAGAATCCCCCCATAACATTTTCAGCAGGCAGAATCCCCCTATAACATGCTCAGCAGGCAGAATCCCCCTATAACATGCTCAGCAGGTAGAATCCCCCCATAACATGTCCAGCAGGCAGAATCCCCCCATAACATTTTCAGCAGGCAGAATCCCCCCATAACATTTTCAGCAGGTAGAATCCCCCCATAACATTTTTAGCAGGCAGAATCCCCCCATAACATTTTCAGCAGGTAGAATCCCCCCATAACATGTCCAGCAGGTAGAATCCCCCCATAACATGCTCAGCAGGCAGAATCCCCCCATAACATTTTCAGCAGGCAGAATCCCCCCATAACATTTTCAGCAGGTAGAATCCCCCCATAACATTTTCAGCAGGCAGAATCCCCCCATAACATGCTCAGCAGGCAGAATCCCCCCATAACATTTTCAGCAGGCAGAATCCCCCCATAACATGTTCAGCAGGCAGAATCCCCCCATAACATTTTCAGCAGGCAGAATCCCCCCATAACATTTTCAGCAGGCAGAATCCCCCCATAACATTTTCAGCAGGCAGAATCCCCCCATAACATTTTCAGCAGGCAGAATCCCCCCATAACATTTTTAGCAGGCAGAATCCCCCCATAACATGTCCAGCAGGCAGAATCCCCCCATAACATGTTCAGCAGGTAGAATCCCCCCATAACATGCTCAGCAGGCAGAATCCCCCCATAACATTTTCAGCAGGCAGAATCCCCCCATAACATTTTCAGCAGGTAGAATCCCCCCATAACATTTTCAGCAGGTAGAATCCCCCCATAACATTTTCAGCAGGTAGAATCCCCCCATAACATTTTCAGCAGGTAGAATCCCCCCATAACATTTTCAGCAGGTAGAATCCCCCCATAACATGCTCAGCAGGCAGAATCCCCCCATAACATTTTCAGCAGGTAGAATCCCCCCATAACATTTTCAGCAGGCAGAATCCCCCCATAACATGCTCAGCAGGCAGAATCCCCCCATAACATTTTCAGCAGGCAGAATCCCCCCATAACATTTTCAGCAGGCAGAATCCCCCCATAACATGTTCAGCAGGCAGAATCCCCCCATAACATTTTCAGCAGGCAGAATCCCCCCATAACATGTCCAGCAGGCAGAATCCCCCCATAACATTTTCAGCAGGTAGAATCCCCCCATAACATTTTCAGCAGGCAGAATCCCCCTATAACATGTTCAGCAGGCAGAATCCCCCTATAACATGTTCAGCAGGCAGAATCCCCCCATAACATTTTCAGCAGGCAGAATCCCCCTATAACATGTTCAGCAGGCAGAATCCCCCCATAACATTTTCAGCAGGCAGAATCCCCCTATAACATGCTCAGCAGGCAGAATCCCCCTATAACATGCTCAGCAGGTAGAATCCCCCCATAACATGTCCAGCAGGCAGAATCCCCCCATAACATTTTCAGCAGGCAGAATCCCCCCATAACATTTTCAGCAGGTAGAATCCCCCCATAACATTTTTAGCAGGCAGAATCCCCCCATAACATTTTCAGCAGGTAGAATCCCCCCATAACATGTCCAGCAGGTAGAATCCCCCCATAACATGCTCAGCAGGCAGAATCCCCCCATAACATGTCCAGCAGGCAGAATCCCCCCATAACATGCTCAGCAGGCAGAATCCCCCCATAACATTTTCAGCAGGCAGAATCCCCCCATAACATTTTCAGCAGGTAGAATCCCCCCATAACATTTTCAGCAGGCAGAATCCCCCCATAACATGCTCAGCAGGCAGAATCCCCCCATAACATTTTCAGCAGGCAGAATCCCCCCATAACATGTTCAGCAGGCAGAATCCCCCCATAACATTTTCAGCAGGCAGAATCCCCCCATAACATTTTCAGCAGGCAGAATCCCCCCATAACATTTTCAGCAGGCAGAATCCCCCCATAACATTTTCAGCAGGCAGAATCCCCCCATAACATTTTTAGCAGGCAGAATCCCCCCATAACATGTCCAGCAGGCAGAATCCCCCCATAACATGTTCAGCAGGTAGAATCCCCCCATAACATGCTCAGCAGGCAGAATCCCCCCATAACATTTTCAGCAGGCAGAATCCCCCCATAACATTTTCAGCAGGTAGAATCCCCCCATAACATTTTCAGCAGGTAGAATCCCCCCATAACATTTTCAGCAGGTAGAATCCCCCCATAACATTTTCAGCAGGTAGAATCCCCCCATAACATTTTCAGCAGGTAGAATCCCCCCATAACATGCTCAGCAGGCAGAATCCCCCCATAACATTTTCAGCAGGTAGAATCCCCCCATAACATTTTCAGCAGGCAGAATCCCCCCATAACATGCTCAGCAGGCAGAATCCCCCCATAACATTTTCAGCAGGCAGAATCCCCCCATAACATTTTCAGCAGGCAGAATCCCCCCATAACATGTTCAGCAGGCAGAATCCCCCCATAACATTTTCAGCAGGCAGAATCCCCCCATAACATTTTCAGCAGGCAGAATCCCCCCATAACATTTTCAGCAGGCAGAATCCCCCCATAACATTTTCAGCAGGTAGAATCCCCCCATAACATTTTCAGCAGGCAGAATCCCCCCATAACATGCTCAGCAGGCAGAATCCCCCCATAACATTTTCAGCAGGCAGAATCCCCCCATAACATTTTCAGCAGGCAGAATCCCCCCATAACATGTTCAGCAGGCAGAATCCCCCCATAACATTTTCAGCAGGCAGAATCCCCCCATAACATGTTCAGCAGGTAGAATCCCCCCATAACATGCTCAGCAGGCAGAATCCCCCCATAACATGCTCAGCAGGCAGAATCCCCCCATAACATGCTCAGCAGGCAGAATCCCCCCATAACATGCTCAGCAGGCAGAATCCCCCCATAACATGTTCAGCAGGCAGAATCCCCCCATAACATGTTCAGCAGGCAGAATCCCCCCATAACATTTTCAGCAGGCAGAATCCCCCCATAACATGTCCAGCAGGCAGAATCCCCCCATAACATTTTCAGCAGGCAGAATCCCCCTATAACATTTTCAGCAGGCAGAATCCCCCCATAACATGCTCAGCAGGCAGAATCCCCCCATAACATGTCCAGCAGGCAGAATCCCCCCATAACATTTTCAGCAGGCAGAATCCCCCCATAACATTTTTAGCAGGCAGAATCCCCCCATAACATGTCCAGCAGGCAGAATCCCCCCATAACATGTCCAGCAGGCAGAATCCCCCCATAACATGTCCAGCAGGCAGAATCCCCCCATAACATGTTCAGCAGGCAGAATCCCCCCATAACATGTTCAGCAGGCAGAATCCCCCCATAACATTTTCAGCAGGTAGAATCCCCCCATAACATGTCCAGCAGGCAGAATCCCCCCATAACATGCTCAGCAGGCAGAATCCCCCCATAACATTTTCAGCAGGTAGAATCCCCCCATAACATTTTCAGTAGGCAGAATCCCCCCATAACATTTTCAGCAGGTAGAATCCCCCCATAACATGTCCAGCAGGCAGAATCCCCCCATAACATGCTCAGCAGGCAGAATCCCCCCATAACATTTTCAGCAGGTAGAATCCCCCCATAACATTTTCAGCAGGTAGAATCCCCCCATAACATGTTCAGCAGGTAGAATCCCCCCATAACATGTCCAGCAGGTAGAATCCCCCCATAACATGCCCAGCAGGCAGAATCCCCCCATAACATGTTCAGCAGGTAGAATCCCCCCATAACATGTTCAGCAGGCAGAATCCCCCCATAACATGCTCAGCAGGTAGAATCCCCCCATAACATGTTCAGCAGGCAGAATCCCCCCATAACATTTTCAGCAGGCAGAATCCCCCCATAACATTTTCAGCAGGCAGAATCCCCCCATAACATTTTCAGCAGGTAGAATCCCCCCATAACATTTTCAGCAGGCAGCATCCCCCTATAACATTTTCAGCAGGCAGAATCCCCCCATAACATGTCCAGCAGGCAGAATCCCCCCATAACATGCTCAGCAGGTAGAATCCCCCCATAACATTTTCAGCAGGCAGCATCCCCCCATAACATGTTCAGCAGGCAGAATCCCCCCATAACATGCTCAGCAGGTAGAATCCCCCCATAACATGTCCAGCAGGCAGAATCCCCCCATAACATGCTCAGCAGGCAGAATCCCCCCATAACATGCTCAGCAGGTAGAATCCCCCCATAACATGTCCAGCAGGTAGAATCCCCCCATAACATGTCCAGCAGGCAGAATCCCCCCATAACATGTCCAGCAGGCAGAATCCCCCCATAACATTTTCAGCAGGCAGAATCCCCCCATAACATGCTCAGCAGGTAGAATCCCCCCATAACATGTCCAGCAGGTAGAATCCCCCCATAACATGTCCAGCAGGCAGAATCCCCCCATAACATGTCCAGCAGGCAGAATCCCCCCATAACATTTTTAGCAGGCAGAATCCCCCCATAACATTTTCAGCAGGCAGAATCCCCCCATAACATTTTCAGCAGGCAGAATCCCCCCATAACATTTTCAGCAGGCAGAATCCCCCCATAACATTTTCAGCAGGCAGAATCCCCCCATAACATTTTCAGCAGGCAGAATCCCCCCATAACATTCTCAGTGGCCGAGTCCCCCCATAACATTCTCAGTGGCGCAGTACATTACAGTGAATTAAACAGTAAACACATTTGACCAAGACATTTATAAAACAAAAGTAAACTTACCGCATCCAGCACGAGATGAGACGACAGGAGAGCAGACGCTGAATGGAAGGAGGAGGGAGGGGAGTGAGAGGAGGGGAGGCGGAGGCTCAGGTGCCTCCAGCCAATCATGGCTGAGCACATGAGGTCAGCTAGCAGACAGCCCTGGGAGACGTGCACGCTCCCGAGAGCTGAGAGAGGCAACCCCCCCACCCGATGACGCGGAGACATGAGGAACTGCAAGCAAAATCGCGCGACAGCTGAAGAGACCTGCTCCACGGACAAGAAATGCAAATTAACCCAGAAGCGTGATTGACAGGAAGGTAATGAACGGACAAGAGATGCAGGGCGGGACTTCCGGTGAAAAATTATGAAGATTACAGGCGCTGTGAGGGACAGAAGGCTGCAAAAGTCATCAAAAGGTAAGTGTTTTTTTATATTTAAGTGATTAGAATAATGTTGTTTTGGAGGGTGTTGGTCCGCTTTAAAGCGGACCAACACCCTCCCATTTCGTTGACTGGACATAAGGATGGGAGAGCAGTAAAGACGGTGGCCACAGCACTGCTTCACAATGCAAGGGACAGCCATGTATTAATATTAATGGGATAGAAGGAGGGTAATTTCTGGAGCTGGGTTTTGATACTGCATATGTAAATATAAGTGTCCCCAGCTGCCAGTCAATGTCCAGGCATTAAAAAAAAAAAAAGACTGCTCACCTTTTGTCCTCAGCAATTTCCTTCATCCAGCATCGGGCAGACATGGTGGCATCCATCAGGCTGACTTTGCGCTCCCTCAATAGCCTACTTATTTTATTGCACTGCAGGGGACAAAAGGTAAGTATGGCCTTTTTTGTGTGCGTGGACAATCCCTAATGAAAGGGCTGCTTGGCTAAAATGACATGGAGCAAGCAAATCAGTTATCTTGGTGCTTTCTGTTTTAATAGATAGAACACATTTTTTTCATGTTCATTTTCTAAAAGTTGCCCATCATCATTGTTTAAAGCAGCCTCTCCCATTCTCCTTTAAAATACTCTTTTAAACAGGGTTATTTCAGGCACAGAACCACTAGGTACTGTAATGTAGGAACATTCCAGGAGCTTGTCAGCCACAGTGTCTGACACCAACAGTCACCACTAAGATTACAGCTCTATTCCAGTGTTTGTCAAGCAATAACATATCTGAAAGAATTCAGTTTAGACTTCTAACCGCAAAATTTCAAGCTCTATCCAGCCAACCCCCCTTACAAGATTTCATCACTTGACACCAATCTAGACGCAGCCTATGCTCTGGTCAGGACTTCCTCCTGATCACGTCCTCCCACTCTTGTCCTCAGGATTTCTCATGTGCTGTACCACTCCTTATACAATTTGCCACTTTCCAACCCTCTAAGTCTTCAAAAATAGCCTCAAAACTCACTGGCCTAAGCAACCCACTTCACAATCTCGAAAACTTTGAAAGCATTTGTCACCATGTTGTAGTAGTGTGTGTGTCGTAGTAGGACATACTACTTGTTACCCAACCACTTATACCCACCCTTTCCCTTTAGATTATTAAGTTTGCAAAGGCACTCCAATTGTACTCCAGTATTAAAATGTATATGCCCTAAACCCCTAATACCATGTGTGCCTGAAATGTTTACCTTGTACAGGTCCACAAAAATGGTGGTGTTTTATAAGGGGAGCACTGCCTGGGGTCAGTGAGTTGGGAATGTAGAAAAGTGTGCCACCTTACCTGTTCTTGTAGGCAAGCGGACACACTTCTCTGCCTGCCTGATTCTGCAAATGAACCTCTTTGGAGGATCCACTTCTAAAGGCGCAAGTATTTTATGGGGTGAGGAGGAAAAGGTGCTTTGTGTGTTATGTTATAGTCCTTTGATTTGTTCGTTCTGCTACAGTATATGACAAATCAAGAGAAGCACCTAAGTTAAAATTATATTAAAATGAAGAAAAACCTTATATGTTTCTATAAAAAATAAAATAAAAGGATATGGCGTCTGCATCCGAATTTCAGTCCTTTGGACCAAAATATTGCTTCCAGTTCGAGATTCTGCATTGTGCTTCTTCAGATAATACTGAATAAGTGGGCTGTGTCCTTCCAGGTTAAAAACCATATGTGAAGGTTTAGATTCACAAAAGGCAGGGTAAATCTATAAGATAACAATATGAAATAGTTGATACATAATATTACCATATCTAATGAATGCTAAATCTGACAATAGGATATTTAATCATCAGAACCCAAAAAGACTTGGCCAATTGACTCTTTCACATATCAGTACTGCGATATGCTGGACTGATGCAAAATAAAGCATGGAGACCTTTTGACCACAGTGGCACAATTTACTATGCTTTACCTCTGTTGCAGTTCTGGAAATATAATTACTATATTTAGCAAGCGGGCATTGGGGCTGGTATTACCATGGCTTGGGACCTGTACAGCCAGTCTCAAGCAATGCTTAGTACTAGCCCCTATGCATTGGTCCATTCCTCTTCCGGCGGTGTCCTCAAAACTGGGCACGCCTAAAGGGACACTGAGCCAATACATATGGACCCTGGGCTTGTCTCCACTCCTAGTGACCGAGGAGGCGGTGCAGGTAATTAGGAGGGGGCAATGCAGGTAAAAATGTCCTGTACCATGTGCATTTTTTACAGCACACCACAGTAGTACAAAATCAGTCTAAAACAGAAAGTATTTGTATTATGCATACTGACCAAAGTAGTGGAAATAAACCTGCTTTTTAGCCAGGGGTGGAGCCATGCAAATAATTTCCAGCCTCATTTCATCATCTTGTACCATGCTTAGAGCTAACATTTATATTTTACAGAGCCAACATTCTCCCAGTATGTGTACTGGGTTTCCCAAGTTTTTTGGCTCTCAGCACAGGGTATAGAGTATATGGCTCTGCAGGCTGAAGGTTGGAAAGTTGACCCCCTTAATGGTACCGATGGGTTGCAGAAGTAGATTGTATGAGTGCCAGGGATTGGACTTCGCCGGTTGGTAAGTGATGTGATCCCTCTTTTAGATGCCCCCCACTGCAAATTTGATGTACCTGCCAATCGTATTTGAATGACATCTGAATTTTAAACTATCAGAACCAGTATATAATTGCTTTGTACCTTTTTGGTTGCAGATGCATTACAGGAAAATAGATGTCCTGTGGCTCCTTTCTTTGAGCGATTGATTTCTTTGACTAGCAAATCTACATAAAGTAGTTAGGAGAGATACAGTTAATATTTATAGGTCAGTTATAGGTCAGAAGAAAAAAGTAGTTTTCCTCTTTTGGAATGTAAAATAAACATGTGTGTTTGGATTTTTGCCCCCAGACCTGTGATTTACTTATCAGCATGCTGTTTCCATTATTCTCATATTGCTAGGACTGTTTTCTTACAGTAGGAGTGGTTTTCATGGCCTTCGAAAAACAATGGACTACAAGTCCCGCAATTCTTGTGAAGTAACAGGTGAACTGAGAACCCTGCCATTAACCTTTGCTACTGGAAAACAAGACTGTGATCATTCCAAACTGAAGTATTTGAATTTTCGCAGAATAGGTTAAACCGGTCACCCAAGCCAATCAGATGAATAGCAAACTAGAGTGAGGAAGTCTATATGTACCCGAAATCACCACACTGTACATAGCTGAGGTAAACACATTGTTGCCATGGAAAACTGTTTTGCTTTATAACAGCGTTTCATACGAATAGAAAATAAAAAATTGCAGATAAGCTTAGAACATTGAAGACATAACAATGGAAACTTTCAAAAATACTATCAGAATTGGAATTACCGTTTAAAGAACACCCAGGGGTGATCGGCCCGGAAATCTATAAGATTCCCAGGCCGATCACCTCCCACCCCGCAGCACATCCGAGATCGGGATGTCCCGCGGGGTGAAACCCCCCAGAAACCCCAAAAAGATCTTACCTGATCCGCCGCCGCTTCCGCCGCCGCCGCCTCCCGCGCGCCCCTCCAGACGTGCCCGCGCCGGCCCTCTGTGAATGGCCGGCGGGGGCGCGCGCGCCGAGAGTGACGCGCGGAAGAGGCTTGTACGTTCCTGTCCCCCGCCTAGACGTTGGCAGGGATTGGCTGCGGCGCTCACGTGGGAGCGGGGAGAGGTGAGTTTTTTGGGGTTTCTGGGGGGTTTCACACAGCGGGGCACCCCCGATCGGGGTGCCCCACCGGAGTGGACCAAAACCCAGGATAGTCAAAATCCTTGGTGTTGGTCCACTTTAAGTACTAATGAACTATACTAACTGTTTATTTGTTTTGTCATTTTCTGTTAGGTAAATAAAAACTAGTTGTAGTATTAACACTAATGTATCACACTGAAGTACATGTCCCAACTTTGGGGACTCAAAAAGAGGAGTAGGGACCCCGTCACCACAGTGACACAGGCATTTACCTGCAGTTGCTACTATATACAAATGAAGGACGCTGCTCTCTTTGAATGCTGAACAATCATTGCCTAATATTTGATGGTAATGAAAGGGTTAAACTTGACCAAAACCCACCGAGCTTGTGAAATACATTTGGCCAAAGCCCCTGCCAATACTCCCTTATGGTGTAGACCTAGAAATGGATATTTTCACCTACAGAATTGTCCTGAAACACCGATTTTCTTTTGCTGTCCCTCACTGTATGTCATTGCTTAAGTGTGGCAATGACATAATTGTCACGCACTACAGTGGCAATGAATGGAGAAGGCGGGGCTTTACAGCTAAAACTACGCTAAGAGTAAAGCAGGAGTAGGGAAAATTGCCAATACATTATTTTGGAAAGCATGGCACCACAGTGTCCTAAAGTTCTAGGTTGCTCTGGATGCGTGTCTACCAATAGGGAGGTAGTAATATCACGTGTCAAACGCAAGGCCTGTGGGCCAGGTGCGGCCCTCTAAATCTTTTTATGTGGCCCTGTGACATGTGCCACATGTTGCCTGTTGCTGACACCAGTAGCACGTCTTCACGTGTGTGTAGTGCTGCTGAGTGATGCGCTGGTATGCTACACTCCACTGTTGAGCATAGTATCGCCCCCTTGCATGGTGCCTGAAAAGCCCTGCTACCTTTTTAGTGTTCTGGGACAGAAGAGCATAGTGTCTGCAACTGTTCTGTGTCTTTGTGCAATCAGCTCCCAGCACATGGGGGGGGCACCTAACCCTCCTAACTTGATGCCAAGCAGAGGTTGCCACATTTTCTGCAGGGGTTATTGTTGGTTTTTGCCATTTGGGGTGAAAAAAATGATTGTAGGCCCAGCCCTGAGCAAAATAATGCAGTGTAATGCGAATGTCATGGGCAAATTAATTCAACATCTGCATCTTTGTTTGTTATTAACCGGCCCTTGGAAGGCAACCAAAATGCTGGCCCTCAGTAAAAATGAGTTTGATACCCCTGGTGTATATGATCATACTTATAATACAAATAATGTGTAGTTTTGAGCACTGGTGTATTTGCCTTATATGGTTACCCCTGATTTTACCTTCACATGACAGAACCGGGATCTTTGGTTTCTTACAGGAAGCCAGCTGACCGCTGCACGAGTTCTGCAAGATGAAGTACAACACGAACTTTGGAGATAATCTACTGACCAAGTGGTAGCCACAATTCAGTTGGCACAGAAAATGTACATTTGTCTAAGCAAACCTTGTTTAACAGCACAGAAGTCTTCCTGGTCTTCATGTCTTGACTGATAGCAACCCAAGTTGTCTCTTTTGAGGGATCCACGCCATAGAAAGATGCAATTAGTCCTGTGAAAGCAAAATGTTAGTCCTTTATAGGAATCATAAGTAAGACAGACATGCATATTTTAGCACAGATATTTTAGGACAAAAGACAAACTGAGGAGCATTTAGAGAAATTTCAAGAAAACAGGAGCAGTTTTGTACTCGGCGACAAGGATTGGGGTTGGGGGAGCGTGCCAAGTTTGGCAATACTGAAGGATTTTAGATGAGTATTGCTGCTCTGGAGGATCATCTGGAGGAGACTGCGGAGTCTGCACTCCCAGGGACAGCTGACTGCAGAGGAAGGATAGGTTTTCTAAAGTTCCTGCATTACTGGATGAACTGGATGATAAGGATTGGAGTTGCGTTACATAGTTTAAGGTTTGAATTTCTTGCGGGATAAGTCAAAAAAACCCTCTGCAATTACAGACGTGTCCAGATGTTTTTATGAGAAAGCCGTCTGCATAATCCTTGGCAGGGACATAGCAGTCCTGTCACAAGAAGTTTTGTTATTTGTGACACCCAATTGATTGATTAGATTGGGTCTGTTTATTAAAGGGATTGACAAGTCAAATAATAAAATCATTTGCCTGGCAGCGTACCTGATGCAGTCCAATGCTGTCTGATTGTTCTGGTCAAAGAAGGGAAGGGAAATTTCTTCTTCCTCTGCCTCCAGCTGCTCCAGACTATCAATACAATCATGAAGCTAACATGCAATGTACACAGTGTGCTTGCGTTGCTAAGCCTTGCCACTTCATAGAGGACAGCACAGGAGATGAAACTTTAATTTATAATGACTAGCAATATGCAGTAGCTTAGCATTTAGAAACGAAAAGACTTGAACATCGCTATGTGTAGCCCTACACAAATGGGAATACATTGTACAATAATTTTACCTCTAGTAGTTGAGGCTTTGTTTCTGATATTCTGGGAATGTTTTGTATGACCATTACCATTCCCACCATCAGCCCCAACCTATGCTTTGGAAGTGCCACAGGCATTTTGGCACATAATCATTACATATATATGCAGATGGTTTCTGGATATGCCAGGGATGTGCAACCTGCTCTGCCGTCAGTTGCGGCCTCCGATACCTCTGCCCGCCTGTGCCCACCACACATCCACTTACCTCACCTCTGCCCATCTCCCTGACTAAACTCTACTCATCCCACCTCCTGCCTTACCTCTCCCACCTCAAGATTTTCCTGCCTTTTTGCCACCTCACCTCTTCAAGCTTTACCTCTGTTCTCATCTCTGCCCACTTGTCCCCACCTCTACTCTACTCATCTCTGCTCTTCTCAACACCTTTTCCTGCCTCACCCTTGCCCACTTCTTTCCACCTCATCTCTACTCATCTCTGCTCTGCACTCTTCTCAATTCACATCACCTCTACTCACACCTCAGTTTACCTCACCATTTCCTGCCTCAGCCCTTCCCACTTGTTTCCACCTCATCTCCTTCCTCTGCCCTTCTCTCATCAGCCCACCTCATCCAACCACACCTTAGACAACCTCACCCTATCTCACCTATTCCAACCACAACTCAGCTCACATTCTCCCGCCTCACCTCTGCCCAATTCCACCTCCCCTCCATCCATGTCACCTCTGCTTATACATAGAAGCATATATTTAAGTGTGTTTTTATGCTTAGGTTTTGTTGTGGCCCCTAGAAGTTTGAATAATAAGACAATGTGGCCCTTAGACCAAAAAAAGGTTGTACACCTCTGCTGCTACTTGTACTTGCAGGTAGGTTCTACAAAGTACAAAGAAACAATTCTAGGTACATGGGCATCCAGGAAAATTGCAGAGTAATATCTGCATTCATCAATGTCAGAAATATAGAAAATTAAATTCCAGCCTCATTTCCAGAAAGGAACTTGCCTTTTTGGGCGTTTTCCCTTTTATGTGCCATGTCATCCTTTGGCTCTAGGGCAATGTAATCCCAAGAATAATAGGTACCAAGAGGGCATATACCTGTACAGTGTAAGAGAGAAAAACATTTTTATACATTGTCAAATGTTACCAAAGTGTCAATCTAATCATAAAGCACACAGTGCAAACCTCCAATCCACTGATAAAGAACATTACACAGATAAGCCTTGAAGTCATCCAACTGGAACTGGGGCAAGGATTGGGGGAAGCAATAGCAGAAACAGCTGTAGACAGCCTGACATAAGGTAGAAGGAAAAATCTGTTTGGGAAGAAAATAGACAATTCATAATCTCAAACAAACTGGAACTTTCAAAGACAATACACATTAAACTCCTTTTTTTCTGTGAAATATCCTTTAGTGGGCTGCTGTATAAAATGTATCTACCTCCCCTAGTCTTAAACTGTACTGTAGGCGGATTTTCATATTCATTTAGGACACATTAGCTATTTTTCTATAAAACTCGATTTGCATACACAACCTCATATCCACTGTTAAGGGGGAAGGAAGTGTAATCATTATAGGTGTATTTATTATACTATGTATGATTACAGATATTCCCCAAATGATACTCCTGAATTCTTAATAACACCCAAATAAGATGTGAGCCTAAGACCCTGCCATTTAAAGTGGACCAAAACCCGACCATAAAACCCCCCCAGAACGCCTGAATGAACTCGCCTCTTCCCGGTCCTACGGCAAATGCGCGGCTGCTCGCCCAATCAGCATGCTCGCAAATGCATGGCACGGGCACACACCCCGCTAAAGGGATAACGGGGATGCACCCACTGCTTGCGCATGCGCCATTGGAACGGGGGTGTCCCGGGGGAGCTAGTATGCCTGCCCTGGAGTACTCCAGGTTGGGTTTTGGTCCTCTTAAAAAATATTGGAGATTAATGTGCAGCAAATATTAATTATATATTACTCCTATTACATCCACATGTCTTCCTTCAGACTGTTAGTAGACCTGTCAGAAAGATGGGCCTGTGCAAAACAAGTTACATTACTTGCAACTTTAGCTAAAATAAATTAATCTCATAGATTATATGGGTATTTTGTAGGGGATACAAACAGAACTGTATATATAACTGGGATCTTTAGCCCTCTTCTGACAGGACGTACCTGCCACATTCACACTCCTGCCTCCAGTGATGAGCTGTGACAAGACATTGAGTATGCCTACAGTATCTTGGTATTGCCAGTTAAGTAAAAAAAAAACTGTACAGTATCTAAAGGGTAAGTCCACTTCCCATGGAAATTTTGGAAGTGTATATTTTTTGTGCCAAAATGATATCCTCAAGGTGCTGAGCTGATTTAATTTTTTTTAATTTTTCCTACGTCTGTTGCTTTTGGCAATGTACACCAAGAAGTGAGCCCTGTACACACAAAACACCTTGAGGACAGCATTTTGGCTCACAGAAATATACAATATACACTTATAAAAATTGAAAGTGGACTCTAAGGTTCCGGACATTTACAATTATGTGTATTCAATTTTGTGTAAACAGGTATTTGACATTTTATAGCTTCAATGTATAGCCTTATACTATGGGCCAGATATCTGTAAAGACTTGAACTGAACAGTACATTATTATTATATATTATATCTTGTAGTAGGTTGTCTCCTGGCTGCTGGAGTCTGGCCATAGTCTGTTGGTGTCACATTGAATAGTGTGCAACCTCATTCATGTTCAGAGTGGGCGTGCCAAGTACTGCCTGAGAGCTGTCCCACTCTAGTGCATTGGGGTGATGCATATGCCAGGGGCCTGGATGTTTATAACAGTACATTTGTAATATCCACATCTAGGGGAACATGTTTTAGAGAGAGTGTTCTGTTTTGGATTTTGCCCACAGTGGACTTGACATTTTTTTGTATCTACTGTACAGTATATAATATTCTCATGCTGCATGTCATCGCATGGAAGTGGGGCGGCACTGCACTGGTTTTAGGTTGTCACTTCTAAGAAATTAATGTAACAGGAAGCTTACATTGAGGAATGAATCCCTAGAGTGAAGATCCTGACTTAGGTCAAAAAGGCAGACATAATTTTGTGCCACACGGTCAAAGAGTTTCCTTTGGTCCTCAGCATCTGGCTACAAGACAAGTATATTGGCAGTTACTAATTTCATAACACATAGACAGTGTAATATAATATATGCTGGCGTGTATAGGGGAAATGGGGAATAACTGGAGCAGCTGCCAGGAGCAGCAGCCATTTTGCTACACACCTGACAGCCCTGCTTCAGAAAAACCCAGTCCCACAACCAGAACTGCCTTTAACCCTTTAAGTGCCAGCCTACCTGGAGTTTTTGTCACCCTTTGTTGCCAGACCATTTTGCACTATTTTGCGCTCCCCATGTTCAAATGTGATTTTTGAAGGGATTTCCAGGGATTTCCCAGCTATTTCAGCATAGTCTGGGCTTTAACATGAAATGTCTTGTTTGTAATTTTTTAGGTGTATTCTCAATATTTTTGGGTGAAATATGTGAAAAAAAATAAAAAAGAATCTATTTTTTACAATTTGTAGTATTTTTTTGTAATAAAAAAATGTACGTTTGTCAAAAAAATCTTATTGCGTGTGAAATCCCAATTTCTCCCAGTCACAGCGGTACCACATATGTATAGGTAGACACCCTTTCCTGCCCAGGAGACTCCCCCAAACTGAAACAGAGCTTTAGGATATTTTCAGATAAAATACAACTGCGATATGCGCACCTTGCAGTTTTTCCAGGAAAACAACCCTTTACATTTGAAATACCCCCAACAAACTATAAATTCTCTGGAAGTACACACCTCAAGCTTTCTAGGTGTACCAGGCTTGTTGATGTGGCCACAGTTTTCTGGAAGTAATCCCTCAATGTAATCTTTGGTTGCAAAGAGTTTCCCTAAAAAAAGGATAAAAAAGCTGAATCAAAGCCACATTTTCCTTAAAAAACTATATACAAACAAGAAAAAACAAGTTAAATCTGACAAAGCAAGGTCCCCCGAACAGAACGATACCCAACATGCATAGCTACTGTCAAGGGAAGAGTTGCCAAACACCCCAAAGCATGTGCGTAACGGCAATTTTACTTGACACACTTGCACACCTTGCGATTTTTCAACCAAAACAACCCTTTACATTTGGAATATTCCCCATAAACCATATATATATTCCCTGAAAGTACACATGTTTAGCTTTCTAAGCATACCCAGCTTGTTGTAGTGGGCTTATCTTTCTGGAATTAATCCCTCAAAGAATTCTTTGATTGCGCAGGGTTTCCCTAAAAAAATGTATAAAAAAGCAGAATAAAAAACACCTTTTCCTAAAATATCAATATGCAAACAATAAAAAACAAGCTAAGTCTGAAAGCGCAAGATCCCCTGAACAGAACAATATCCAACATGCATAGGTACTTTTAACCCTTTTAATTGCCAGCCTACTTGAGGTTTTGTCACCCTCTGTTGACAGGTCATTTTTCCCCATTTTGCGCCATTTTTTCTGGAATTTTCAGGAAAATTATATATATTTTTTTTTTGCAGCAGAGTTTAGGCTTTAACATGAAATGTCTTGTTTGTAAATTTAATTCTGTTTTTTACAATATTATTATTAAGTAAAAAATAAATAAATAAAATATTTTTTAGAAAATTGTCTCCTTTATTTTAAATAAAAAATTTATTTTATTAAAGAAAACCATATTGCATGAGAAAGCCCCATTTCTACCGATTAGAACGGTACCACATATTTATCGGTTGCCCCCCGTTCCCAGGAGACCCCCTAACTGAAACAAGTACTTTATAACATTTACAAATAAAATACAACTACCATCCACACTACAAAGGGTTAAATCGAGAAAAAAAAAATGACACGGGGGGGGGCATTTTTTGGGGGGGGGCATTTTTAAGGGTTAAAAACCCTTAAAAATCCCCCAAAAAATGACATGGGGTCCCCCTTACCCAAAGTAATCAGCCTGGGACCAGCTATGCAGGGCTTGTAGAAACAGGGCACAGGGGCCAGCTTTTGTGGCCCCTGGCCCTACAGGCTACAAGCCTGCATAGCCCATGGCCACGGGCTCTTCTGCCCCCACCCACTAGGCTTTGGGGAGGCAGGTAATGGGGGTGCCAGGGGTTAATGGCAAGTCACCCGCTAGCCACAGGCGACTTGCCATCCCCCAGCCTTGTGAACTGGTATAGGGATCTCTTGGACCCCTTACCAGTTCACAAGGGGTTAAGTGTAAAAAAAAAACACCACACACACACAGAGAAATTTTTTTTTAATACTTACCTCCCATCCATCACTGGCTTCTGTGTAAGCAGTCCATGAGCGCAGCATCTGCAAATATCTTTCACAACATCTGCATGGGGTTAAATATTTCATATGGAGGGGAAAAAAAACAAAATAGTACCTTTTGTTGTGCGCCACTGGTCACTGCAGCCCTGCGCTCCAAAACTCACCCGATCGCTTTATCAGGCTCCATCTGCAGCCATTGCCTCCTGGTATCGCGACTCGCCATCAATCACCGGGGTGTAGCCATGCCATGGAGGTAGTGGACAAGGCCCTACATGCCCGCTCTCTATTGTAGTAAATGAAGGAGTTGTGGCCACACAACCCTTTGACTAATGCGGGGCGTGGTCTGGCACCGATTGGCCAGAAAATAGAGTTCCAGGCCCCCGAATGTGTGGGAGACAGCGGCTGCAGCGGCGGATGCCAGACCTGCAGTGACCACCGTATGCTGTCTGCTGTCTGGATGGCAGCCGTATGGCTTGCTGAACTGCCCCATTACCCGTGAACCCAATGGCCAATGGGTGCAGAAGAGACCGGTGCCCCTCAGTAATGTCCCGATGCTAAGCACCAGACCTGTGCCCTAGATCATAAAGATTGGTAATTACTAAGGCCTGGGTCCGACAATTTATCCTTTGAACCATGGGATTACCAGCCCCTACGTTTTGTGCGCCAGACTGGTAAGCTTTAGGGGAGCGGCAGCGCTTTTAAGAAATATATATATAAAGAAAGCGGATTGAATAAAAGATACAGCCCCACAGCCATCATAGGGGGAGCAGAAAGCAGGCTAAATGAACCTTTTGCTTAGAATGCCCCTTTAGCTATTCATATCGTAACATTTACTTTATACATTTGAAGAAAGATCCACCAGAAGCAGTCCAACATAATATCCTGTACCACTGGACTGCTGAGAATGTTCTGCAGCTTCCCTGGAGGACACATCTAGAGAATACAAGGGTATATATTAGTTAATTCGGTGATACAGTATACAATGATTGACCGCATTTTATCTCTGACTTTTAACTATGCAATTACCTTTATGTTGCATTTCCATCTTTTGTATTAGGTCACTTTCACATTGTGCTGTTTCCATTGCATAGCGGTGGAAATGCACCAATGCAGCGCAGCATTGAACTGTTTGCTGCTTTGTGCCTGCATTGCGGTGCACCACACCCCCACCCTGTCTCCTGTCCCCCCGGAGGGGCAACGTTGCAGACACCTGGAGCAATGGCAGTAATGACAGCAGGAGGAGGCAACAGTCGACCAATACGATGGAATTGAAGGGTAGGGCAAACTTTGGAGCCCTGCTATGGCTTCTACCTGGCACTGCAGGTAAGGGTGGTGGGCTGTTTGCTGCCTTATTATTGCCCTTGGGTTTACAGTCCTTTTAAACCCATTTTGACTCTTTTACTTTGTTCATTCTCCTTTTTTTCACCTTTCTAATTATCATCATCTCATTTCATCTTTTTTTCTCTTACTTTCTCCTCCTTATTCTCTCTTGTTTTCACATTCCATTTTTCTTATTTCCTTTTCCATACCCTTATTTCTTTTTTTCCTCATTCTCACCAACCTATTTCTTCTGTTTTTAGGTATCCTTTTATGCCTCCTATATTTCCTTCCATTCTATGGTGTAAAAGGCTAATTGGTTGCACCTGGCCCCTTCCCAAATGGCGGAGGACCTATCAATACATCACCAGCTGATTCAACGGCTTGGGCGTGGATCCCCACCCTCCGGTTTTTACTTCCTTTACCTCACCCTGTAGCCATTTGGCCTTAAGCGCTTGTCCTGCCCCTTGCATCCACATACCAAGCTCCCATCATTTTTGACCTGCTTGTAATGCTGGGGAGTAAAGAACTGTGAGCAGAATATGTGTATGCAGCACCAAGTTTCATTTATCTCTTATTCATTATGTTTTGCCTTCTTAGCTCAGCCTCTTTTAGGTCATACAGACATGTAAAGATGAAAGGTCACTATTTTGCATTATATAATATACATTATTGTACCAACAATTTTATTAAAAACACTACTACAATAGGAATATTTCAGTATATTGTAATATAAACCATTAATGTAAGTAAATAGTACATTTTTCTGTCACAGAACATTAAAAAGGCAATCAAAATATTACGTATGAAATTACCCTGCCACCTCTGTTCCTATGTGCAGACACTACATTGTTGATAATAGTGCTCAAGGATATCCCATGAGGAAGCGCTGCCGGGCCCCTCTCCCAATATCCAGGGAAATGGTACAGCTCAACTAACTTAGGTTTCAAGCTTGGTTTCTGGAAAACATAAAAGCTGCCGTAAGATGTTTCAACATTTAGCTGACCCAAGGCAGTGTACTGTATATTATATATATATATATATATATCTCTGATAATGCAATGTAAAGTATTATATTGTATATAACTCCATTCCCACACTAACTTCCTCCCACTGTATCCCACTGAGCTACTGAGGGCAAGTCATGATGCGGCTTTAGGGATCATGCACACACTCTGCTGTAGTCAGAGACAGTTGCAGGATCAATGTGGCTTTCTGTGTTCACGTACGCTGAGAGCACCGAGGAACAGGGTTGTTAGACCACTTTTTTGTGTGGTCCTGGAGGAATAAAAATGAAAGGAGGGGCAGATTTTGGAGACCTGCAAAAACTTCTGCCCTGCACTGCAGGAAATGGAGGAGAGGTACATGGGATCTGTTGGTTTTACAGTCCTGGCTACTAATCTACTATCAAATTTAGCTAAAGTTAGATTACAATATATCGTTTTGAAGGTTTACTGTGCCCAGTATCAGACATTAGTACACTGGACCCACAAGACAAAATCATTCTTGGGGCTCACAAGAGGAAATAATTTTTGAGGTCAACCCTTCAGCTATATAGAAGTAATGCAAGGCTACTACTAATCATGTATACAATGTATAATGCAATGTTTAATAACAGAAATAATAAAAAAAATACTGTGTTGGTTTTGGACAGTGGCATACTGGTGCCAAAAATCAGCCCAGGATGTTTGTGTGTGTGTTGGGAAAAGCGGGGTGTAGCCTATGTTGAAGGCAGCAGCACTGTTTGCTAGAACCTATTTAGAATACTCCTGAAAACTGCTTATGAGTCTCCTGGTTATGAGTCTCCTGGATACAGACTGAAGCTGTGAGCCTGGACAGATTACTGGGGTAATGTAATGTTTGTTCTATAAGCCCACAGATGCCCTTTGGGCTTAAGCTTTTAAGGTTGGTGTTTATAATGTATTTTTCGCCCTACAAGAAACAATATTTTACCCCCAAAAGTGGTGGGGGAAAATGTTGATGTGTCCTGGGTGAATGTAAAAAAAAAAAAAGTGAAAAAAATACAATTCTGTGATTACTCACCTGTAGAATTGATATGAGTATACAGTACGTCCTGCTCCAAAGGTAATACTTACAATTGGGTTATCCTCCGCCAGATGGCGCTGTACTGCAGAGACATAGAAAACAGACTCCTTCTGGCCCCTCAAATACCCGGGGAACCTCCCACAAATCCCCAGCATTGAAAAGCAGTGAACGAGAAGCCGGGAAAAATTTAACCACCCAAACTGGTAACTATAACAATGACAACAATCACCATACAGGGGATCCAAGATAATGCAAAACCAAGGGTGGAGTGGAGCAGGACGTACTGTATACTCATAATATCAATTCTACAGGTGAGTAATCACAGAATTGTATTATTCTTAGTATACAGTACGTCCTGCTCCAAAGGTAATACTTACAATTGGGACATCCAATAGCAGTGTCCATAAAGTAGTGTGGGATCCCCAACAAAAAGGTAACAGCAGACAGTTTAAACCACTGCCGCCTGCAGAACCTTGCGGCCAAAAGCAGCATCAGCTGACGCCCTAACATCAACCTTGTAAAACTTTGAAAAGGTATGAACAGAAGACCAAGTAGCGGCCTTGCAAACTTGTTCAACAGAAGCCTGGTGCTGAAAAGCCCAAGAGGCACCAATAGCACGAGTGGAATGAGCAGTAAGGCGGAAAGGAGGACCCTTCCCCTTAGCAGAGTAGGCCTGAATCACGGCCTGACGGATCCATTTGCTAATACTAGACTTGGCAGGAGCCAAACCCTTCCTGGGACCAGAATGAACCACAAAAAGAGCATCAATTTTCCTGAAAGACTCAGTGGCCACCAGGTAGTACTTCAGAAACCTAACCACATCCAAGGAATGCAAGACCCTCTCCTTAGCGTTGCTAGGATTAGGGCACAAGGAAGGAAGAACAATGTCCTGATTCAAATGAAAAGCAGACACTACCTTAGGCAGAAAATCTGGTTTAAAGCGGAACGCCACCTTGTCCTGGTGTCTCTCATAGTAGGGGGGCTGGATTGAAAGCGCCGCAACTCAGACACACGCCTAACAGAAGTGATAGCCACCAAAAAGACAACCTTGAGAGTAAGAATGACCAAAGCAGCGTCCTGCAGAGGTTCAAAGGGAGCACCTTCAGAGTACTGAGTTGGAGCCCCAACTCTAAACCATGCTGTAAGAACTCCAAAACCCTGGGAACAGAAAACACACGACAGGGAAGAGACTTAGACTCACACCAGTCAATGTAGGCACGCCAAACCGTATAGTAAATGGAAGAAAACTTCTTTCTAGCCTTTATCATGGTATCAACAACAGAGGCAGACAGCCCTTTCTCCATAAAGATGGAGGTTTCAGCAGCCAGGCCGTCAAAGCCAGAGTATGTAAATTGGGATGGCGTAAGGGGCCCTGAGTGAGCAGATCTGGCACCCTGGGTAGAACGTACTGATCTACTGCCAGCTGCACCACGTCTGCGAACCACACTCTTCTTGGCCACCTGGGGGCCACCAGAATTGCTGGCACCCATTCCAGAGCAATCTTGCGCAGAACCCTGCCCAGCAGAGGGAATGGGGGAAAGACATACAGGAGCTTAAAGTCCTGCCATGACGTGGATAGAGCATCCGTGGACAAGGCCAGAGGATCCTGAGACAGGGATACAAAGGCCGGGAGCTTGTGGTTGTGACGGGACGCAAACAGATCCACATCTGGTAGACCCCAACGGTGACACAGGGATTGGAAAACCCTGTTGCAGAGGGACCATTCTCCCTGACGAGAGCCCCCCCTGCTCAGAAAGTCTGCCAGGAGATTCTCTGCCCCCGGGACGTACACAGCTGATATGCATGGAACATTGGCCTCCGCCCAGATCAGAATCCGAGATACTTCCTGGAGGGCCCCCTTGCTCCGGGTCCCTCCCTGATGATTGATGTAGGCAACTGTCATCCGGTTGTCCGAGCGCACCTGAACAGGCAGACCCCAAAGGTGCTGGGTCAGCTGAACCAGAACCAACCTGATGGCCCTCAGTTCCAAGATGTTGATGGGTGTGTGGGCCTCCTGAGGGCCCCACCTCCCCTGAAACCACAGGGACTTCCAGAATACCCCCCTTCCCGACAGACTGGCATCCGTGGTGACCGTTTCCCAGGAGGGGGCCAGAAAGGATCTGCCCCCCAGCAGGTTCCTGGAGTCCAGCCACCACGAGAGGGACCGCCTGACCAGGGGGGAAAGCACACAGACCCCGTCCAGGGACGCTGGGTACTAGTCCCATACTGACAGAAGGTGAAGTTGTAGAGGCCTCAAGTGGAACTGAGCATAAGGCACCGCCTCGAAGCACGCCACCATCAGGCCCACCAGCTGCATTCCCTGCCTGATGGAGGGATGGTGACACAATAGCAGGGACCGGGCCTGTGCAATCAGAGAGTCCACCTTCTGTTGAGGATGGAAGATCCTTGCTTGGACTGTATCCAGAATCATTATCAGGAATGGAGTCACCGAGGAAGGGGACAGAGAGGATTTGGGGTGATTGATCACCCAGCCGAAAGACTCAGGGGGGACACCACCAGCTGAGTGTCCAACTCTGCCTGATGTAGAGACTGGGAGATGATGAGAATGTCGTCCAGGTAAGGCAGCACGTGGATGCCCTGAGACCTGAGCAGAGACATCACGCCAGCCAGCACCTTGGTGAACACCCTGGGAGCTGAAGTGAGACCAAAGGGCAATGACACAAATTGGTAGTGTTGATCTTCCAATGCGAACCTGAGGAATCTTTGGTGACCTGGAAACACAGGAATGTGAAGGTAAGCATCTTTGATGTCCACAGACGTCATGAAATCCCCCGGGGCGCAGGGAACTGATGGCAGAGCGCAGAGTTTCCATGCGAAAGCACCTGCTCCTGACAAATTTGTTGAGGATCTTCAAATCCAGGATGGGCCTGACTGACCCATCCTTTTTGGGCACTGTGAATAGGTTGGAATAGAAGCCCTTGCCTTTTTCTCTTAAAGGGACCTTGCAAATGACCCCAGCTCCAGGAGGCTTTGCACAGCCTGAACTAGATCCTGAGCGGAGACAGGGTCCTGAGGAATCTGGGATCTGATGAATCTTGGGGGGAGGGGGGCAGGACAGCAAACTCTATCTTGTAACCGGAGGACACTACCTCCTGAATCCACTGGTCTGAGACATGACGCCTCCAGACGTGAGCAAAGTGCTTCAGCCGTCCCCCCACCCGGATGGGCGAGGGCGCCCAATCATGCCTGAGGGGGCTTGGGAGCGGACTTGGGCATAGAACCCCAGGAGGAGCCAGGACGACCACGTCCTCTGCTCCTACCCCAGGAGTCTCCACGGGCCCCAGTGAAGAAACCCACCCTCCCTCCTCCTTGTCTAGCACCACGGTAGGGGGGTGAAAAGGAGCCCTGACCCCGAAAGGGCCAAGACTGCCGCCTGCACTGGGGCAACCTACCTCCTTTAGCAAAAAAGGTCCAGACGGTCCCCAAACAGGCGTAGTCCTTTGAAGGGAAAACCACTGAGGGCTTTTTTGGCAGCATTGTCAGCAGCCCACTGGTGCAGCCAAACCGAGCGGCGTATAGCCACCACCCAGGCAGAAGTTCTGGCACACATTCTAATGGTGTCATCCAAGGCAGAGAGGACAAAATTTACAAAGACATCACAGCTAGATAGTGCATTAAACACATCAGAAGGCAAGTCATCAGGGGCACCATCAAGGACACTTCTGATCAGGGACCTAAGAGCCACGGATGTAATGGCTGAGGCACAGACCGGGCGCAGCGCCGTCCCCACAATAGCAAAGGCATGGGACTCCAGTTGGTCAGTGCACCGGTCCTCAGCATCCCGCAGGGTAGTAGAGTCAGGGGAGTGCATGACAGAGGTGTTAGACAACCCTAGAATAGGGGCATCCACCTCGGGAGGGGAAAGGGATACTTTTTGTCCCAACTTTTAGGTACACCGGGAAGTCTACTGGGACGTTCCCACTCCTTACGTGATCAATGAGCAATGAGCTTGCTCAGGAAATTCCAAACGTGATCTAGCAGTATGAAAAAGCTCACCCCTTTGCCTAGGAGCCGCAGCAGGGGGAGATATGGACAGAACCTCAAAAATCTGGGCCAGCAATCTGTCAGTATCATCCGGGGCCCAGGGGTCAGAGCCAGAATCGTCATGACCCCTGGGTCTCTCATCAGATGACCCCGAATCGGAGAACAGCTCCCCTTCGTCCGAGGGGGTATAGCCACATAAATGCAAAAACTCATCAGTTTCCATAGGGAAAAGAGTGATATCAGGTGTTAAGTGCCGCTTTTTTGCAGTGGCCTTACGCGCCAGGGTATTAGCAATTAACTTCTCGACGCTAGCCAGTCTAGCAGACACATCAGGCTGAGAGTCCCCACTTGTATTCAAGTCATGGGGAGACTCAGGCTTGGGGGAGTAGGTGAAGTGAAACGAAGTGCAGGCCCATCCACAGGAAGGCCAGATTGCGGCGCTAGCACCTGCTGGGCGCAAGGTACGCAGACCCGCGCATTGTCACCGCTAATAGGTGAGACCCCACAAGCTACACACAGCCGGGCTTGTCCCGAAGGAACCAGGCTGGGAGGCACATAACTAGTGGAACAGGTGGGAATAGTCCTACAGGGCCGCAAGCTAATAGCCACGCTCACCTGCGAGAAGAGAGAGACATATTCTTGTCCTTCGCAGTCCAAACTGCAGAGAAATTCTGGGGATTTGTGGGAGGTACCCAGGAGGGGCCTGTTTTCTATGTCTCTGCAGTACAGCGCCATCTGGTGGTGGATAACTCAATTGTAAGTATTACCTTTGGAGCAGGACGTACTGTATACTAAGAATAAGTATACTTATAGTATACTTACCTGAGTTGCGCCCACTGTCCCTGTTCTGGCTTGCGGAGCCGCCACTACCTCTCGGGCTGGAGCGCTCCGCCACTGCCTCTCGGTCAGCGTGCACCAGCCCGAGAGGCAGTGGTGGCACCGGAAGCCAGAGCGGGGACAGCGTTCATGCAAGTATACCTTTTTTTTCTGGGGGGGTTGGGGAGAATGCCACACTGATTAAGGGGATGGGGGGGATGCCACACTGCCTATATGGGGAATGGGGGGGGGGGGAGAATGCCACACTGCCTATAGCGGGGGGAATGCCACACTGCCTATATGGGGAATGGGGGGGGGATGCCACACTGCCTATATTGGGAATGGGAGTGGGGGGGATGCCACACTGCCTATATGGGGAATGGGAGGGGGGAATGCCACACTGCCTATATGGGGAATGGGAGGGGCAATGTCACACTGCCTATATGGGAAATGGGGGGGGGAGGAGAATGTCACACTGCCTATATGGGGAATGGGGGGGGGGGGGATGCCACACTACCTATGGGGAATGGGGGGAGGGGAATCCCACACTGCCTATATGGGGAGTGGGATGGGGTAATGCCACACTGCCTATATGGGGAGTGGGATGGGGTAATGCAACACTACCTATATGGGGAGTGAGATGGGAGAATGCCACACTGCCTATATGGAGAATGCCACACTGCTTAAGGGGATGGGGGGGGTCACACTGCCTATATGGGGAATGCCATACTGCTTAAGGGGATGGGGGGATGTTACACTGCCTATCTAGGGAATGGGAGGGGGGAATGCCACACTGCCTATATGGGGAATGGGAGGGGGGAATGCCACACTGCCTATATGGGGAATGGGGGGGAAGGCCACACTGCCTATATGGGGAGTGGGATGGGGAAATGCCACACTGCCTATATGGGGAATGGGGGGGGAAGGCCACACTGCCCATATGGGGAGTGGGATGGGAGAATGCCACACTGCCTATATGGGGAATGGGGGGGGGATAATGCCACACTGCCTATATGGGGAATGGGAGGGGGAATGCCACACTGCCTATATGGGGAATGGGAGGGGGAATGCCACACTGCCTATATGGGGAATGAGGGGGGATGCCACACTGCCTATATGGGGAGTGGGATGGGGGAATGCCACACTGCCTATATGGGGAGTGGGATGGGGGAATGCCACACTTCCTATATGGGGAATGGGAGGGGGGAATGCCACACTGCCTATATGGGGAATGGGAGGGGGGGATGCCACACTGCCTATATGGGGAATGGAAGGGGGAATACCACACTGCCTATATGGGGAATGGGATGGGGGAATGCCACACTGCCTATATGGGGAATGGTATGGGGGGGATGCCACACTGCCTATATGGGGAATGGGAGGGGGGATGCCACACTGCCTATATGGGGAATGGGATGGGGGAATGCCACATTGCCTATATGGGGAATGGAAGAGGGGATGCCACACTGTCTATATGGGGAATGGGAGGGGTGAATGCCACACTGCCTATATGGGGAATGGGGGGGGGAGAATGCCTATATGGGGAATGGGAGGGGGAATGCCACACTGCCTATATGGGGAATGAGGGGGGATGCCACACTGCCTATATGGGGAGTGGGATGGGGGAATGCCACACTGCCTATATGGGGAGTGGGATGGGGGAATGCCACACTTCCTATATGGGGAATGGGAGGGGGGAATGCCACACTGCCTATATGGGGAATGGGAGGGGGGGATGCCACACTGCCTATATGGGGAATGGAAGGGGGAATACCACACTGCCTATATGGGGAATGGGATGGGGGAATGCCACACTGCCTATATGGGGAATGGAAGGGGGAATACCACACTGCCTATATGGGGAATGGGATGGGGGAATGCCACACTGCCTATATGGGGAATGGGATGGGGGGGATGCCACACTGCCTATATGGGGAATGGGAGGGGGGATGCCACACTGCCTATATGGGGAATGGGATGGGGGAATGCCACATTGCCTATATGGGGAATGGAAGAGGGGATGCCACACTGTCTATATGGGGAATGGGAGGGGTGAATGCCACACTGCCTATATGGGGAATGGGGGGGGGAGAATGCCTATATGGGGAATGGGGGGGGGGAGAATGCCTATATGGGGAATGGGGGGGGAAGGCCACACTGCCTATATGGGGAGTGGGATGGGGGAATGCCACACTGCATATATGGGGAGTGGGATGGGGGAATGCCACACTGCCTATATGGGGAGTGGGATGGGGGAATGCCACACTGCCTACATGGGGAATGGGGGGGGGGGATGCCACACTGCCTATATGGGGAATGGGGGGGGGGAGAATGCCTATATGGGGAATGGGGGGGGGGAATGCCTATATGGGGAATGGGGGGGAAGGCCACACTGCCTATATGGGGAGTGGGATGGGGGAATGCCACACTGCCTATATGGGGAGTGGGATGGGGGGATGCCACACTGCCTATATGGAGAGTGGGATGGGGGAATGCCACACTGCCTATATGGGGAATGGGGGGGGGGGATGCCACACTGCCTATATGGGGAATGGGGGGGGAAGGCCACACTGCCTATATGGGGAGTGGGATGGGGGAATGCCACACTGCCTATATGGGGAGTGGGATGGGGGGATGCCACACTGCCTATATGGAGAGTGGGATGGGGGAATGCCACACTGCCTATATGGGGAATGAGGGGGGGGGGGATGCCACACTGCCTATGGGGAATGGGAGGGGGGAATGCCACACTGCCTATATGGGGAGTGGGATGGGGGAATGCCACACTGCCTATATGGGGAATGGGATGGGGGGAGAATGCCACACTGCCTATATGGGGAATGGGAGGGGGGATGCCACACTGCCTATATGGGGAATGAGATGGGGGGGATGCCACACTGCCTATATGGGGAATGGGATGGGGGGAGAATGCCACACTGCCTATATGGGGAATGGGAGGGGAGAATGCCACACTGCCTATATGGGGAATGGGATGGGGGGGGATGCCACACTGCCTATATGGGGAATGGGATGGGGGGAATGCCACACTGCCTATATGGGGAATGGAAGGGGGGGGGGAATGCCACACTGCCTATATGGGGAATGGGAGACTGCCACACTGCCTATATGGGGAATGGGAGGGGGGAATGCCACACTGCCTATATGGGGAATGGGAGGGGGGAATGCCACACTGCCTATATGGGGAATGGGATGGGGGAATGCCACACTGCCTTTATGGGGAATGGGATGGGGGAATGCCACACTGCCTATATGGGGAATGGGAGGGGGGAATGCCACACTGCCTATATGGGGAATGGGATGGGGGAATGCCACACTGCCTATATGGGGAATGGGAGGGGGAATGCCACACTGCCTATATGGGGAATGGAAGGGGGGGAATGCCACACTGCCTATATGGGGAATGGAAGGGGGGGGAATGCCACACTGCCTATATGGGGAATGGAAGGGGGGGGAATGCCACACTGCCTATATGGGGAATGGAAGGGGAGAATGCCACACTGCCTATATGGGGAATGGGATAGGGAAATGCCACACTGCCTATATGGGGAATGGGAGGAGAATGCCACACTGCCTATATGGGGAATGGAAGGGGAGAATGCCACACTGCCTATATGGGGAATGGGATAGGGAAATGCCACACTGCCTATATGGGGAATGGGAGGAGAATGCCACACTGCCTATATGGGGAATGGGATGGGGGCATGTCACACTGCCTATATGGGGAATGGGAGGGGGGAATGCCACACTGCCTATATGGGGAATGGGAGGGGGGAATGCCACACTGCCTATATGGGGAATGGGAGGGGGGAATGCCACACTACCTATATGGGGAATGGGAGGAGAATGCCACACTGCCTATATGGGGAATGGGAGGGGGATGCCACACTGCCTATATGGGGAATGGAAGGGGAGAATGCCACACTGCCTATATGGGGAATGGGAGGAGAATGCCACACTGCCTATATGGGGAATGGAAGGGGGGAATGCCACACTGCCTATATGGGGAATGGGAGGGGGCATGCCACACTGCCTATATGGGGAATGGGAGGAGAATGCCACACTGCCTATATGGGGAATGGGATGGGAGAATGCCACACTGCCTATATGGGGAATGGGAGGGGGGAATGCCACACTACCTATATGGGGAATGGGAGGAGAATGCCACACTGCCTATATGGGGAATGGGAGGGGGATGCCACACTGCCTATATGGGGAATGGAAGGGGAGAATGCCACACTGCCTATATGGGGAATGGGAGGAGAATGCCACACTGCCTATATGGGGAATGGAAGGGGGGAATGCCACACTGCCTATATGGGGAATGGGAGGGGGCATGCCACACTGCCTATATGGGGAATGGGAGGAGAATGCCACACTGCCTATATGGGGAATGGG
Source organism: Gastrophryne carolinensis (assembly GCA_027917425.1). Lineage (NCBI taxonomy): Eukaryota > Metazoa > Chordata > Amphibia > Anura > Microhylidae > Gastrophryne > Gastrophryne carolinensis. The sequence continues at coordinate 335,867,765 of CM051235.1, read as the reverse complement.
ATGGGAGAATGCCACACTGCCTATATGGGGAATGGGATGGGGGCATGTCACACTGCCTATATGGGGAATGGGAGGGGGGAATGCCACACTGCCTATATGGGGAATGGGATGGGGGCATGTCACACTGCCTATATGGGGAATGGGAGGGGGGCATGTCACACTGCCTATATGGGGAATGGGAGGGGGGAATGCCACACTGCCTATATGGGGAATGGGAGGGGGGAATGCCACACTGCCTATATGGGGAATGGGAGGGGGGAATGCCACACTGCCTATATGGGGAATGGGATGGGGGGAATGCCACACTGCCTATATGGGGAATGGGATAGGGAAATGCCACACTGCCTATATGGGGAATGGGAGGAGAATGCCACACTGCCTATATGGGGAATGGGAGGGGGGAATGTCACACTGCCTATATGGGGAATGGGAGGGGGGAATGCCACACTGCCTATATGGGGAATGGGATAGGGAAATGCCACACTGCCTATATGGGGAATGGGAGGAGAATGCCACACTGCCTATATGGGGAATGGGATGGGGGCATGTCACACTGCCTATATGGGGAATGGGAGGGGGAAGGCCACACTGCCTATATGGGGAATGGGATGAGGGGAATGGCACACTGCCTATATAGGGAATGGGAGGGGGGAATGTCACACTGCCTATATGGGGAATGGGAGGGGGAAGGCCACACTGCCTATATGGGGAGTGGGATGGGGGAATGCCACACTGCCTATATGGGGAATGGGATGGGGGAATGCCACACTGCCTATATGGGGAATGGGATGGGAGAATGCCACACTGCCTATATGGGGAATGGGAGGGGGGAATGCCACACTGCCTATATGGGGAATGGGAGGGGGGAATGCCACACTGCCTATATGGGGAATGGGATGGGGGAATGCCACACTGCCTATATGGGGAATGGGATGGGGGAATGCCACACTGCCTATATGGGGAATGGGATGGGGGAATGCCACACTGCCTATATGGGGAATGGGATGGGGGAATGCCACACTGCCTATATGGGGAATGGGATGGGAGAATGCCACACTGCCTATATGGGGAATGGGAGGGGGGAATGCCACACTGCCTATATGGGGAATGGGAGGGGGGAATGCCACACTGCCTATATGGGGAATGGGATGGGGGAATGCCACACTGCCTATATGGGGAATGGGATGGGGGAATGCCACACTGCCTATATGGGGAATGGGAGGAGAATGCCACACTGCCTATATGGGGAATGGGAGGGGGGAATGCCACACTGCCTATATGGGGAGTGGGATGGGGGAATGCCACACTGCCTATATGGGGAATGGGAGGAGAATGCCACACTGCCTATATGGGGAATGGGAGGGGGGAATGCCACACTGCCTATATGGGGAATGGGAGGGGGGAATGCCACACTGCCTATATGGGGAATGGATGGGGGCATGTCACACTGCCTATATGGGGAGTGGGATGGGGGATGCCACACTGCCTATATGGGGAATGGGATGGGGGAATGCCACACTGCCTATATGGGGAATGGGATGGGGGAATGCCACACTGCCTATATGGGGAATGGGAGGGGGGATGCCACACTGCCTATATGGGGAATGGGATGGGGGATGTCACACTGCCTATATGGGGAATGGGATGGGGGGATGCCACACTGCCTTTATGGGGAATGGGATGGGGGAATGCCACACTGCCTATATGGGGAATGGGATGGGGGAATGCCACACTGCCTATATGGGGAATGGGATAGGGAAATGCCACACTGCCTATATGGGGAATGGGAGGAGAATGCCACACTGCCTATATGGGGAATGGGATGGGGGAATGCCACACTGCCTATATGGGGAATGGGATGGGGGAATACCACACTGCCTATATGGGGAATGAGATGGGGGGGGTGCCACACTGCCTATATGGGGAATGGGATGGGGGAATGCCACACTGCCTATATGGGGAATGGGATGGGGGAATACCACACTGCCTATATGGGGAATGAGATGGGGGGGGTGCCACACTGCCTATATGGGGAATGGGATGGGGGAATGCCACACTGCCTATATGGGGAATGGGATGGGGGAATACCACACTGCTTATATGGGGAATGAGATGGGGGGGATGCCACACTGCCTATATGGGGAATGAGATGGGGGGGATGCCACACTGCCTATATGGGGAATGGGATGGGGGGAGAATGCCACACTGCCTATATGGGGAATGGGAGGGGGGATGCCACACTGCCTATATGGGGTATGGGAGGGGGGAATGCCACACTGCCTATATGGGGAATGGGAGGGGAGGATGCCACACTGCCTATATGGGGAATGAGATGGGGGGGATGCCACACTGCCTATATGGGGAATGGGAGGGGGGGAATGCCACACTGCCTATATGGGGAATGGGAGGGAGGAATGCCACACTGCCTATATGGGGAATGGGAGGGGGTGCCACACTGCCTATATGGGGAATGGGAGGGAGGAATGCCACACTGCCTATATGGGGAATGGGAGGAGAATGCCACACTGCCTATATGGGGAATGGGATGGGGGGAGAATGCCACACTGCCTATATGGGGAATGGGAGGGGGGATGCCACACTGCCTATATGGGGAATGGGAGGGGGGAATGCCACACTGCCTGTATGGGAATGGGATGGGGGAATGCCACACTCCTAGGTGCATCTTATATGGTGAAATTAATTTACATTGTTGCAGCTCTTACTTTCTTAGGACTTCCAGAACATTCAGGATACATTGCAGACTTAAAACTTCTCAGCTGATTTTCTTTGGCGAACCTCTGCCAATCTTTTTTGCCATGTCCTCGGTTCCCAAAAAAAAACACATACCAACACAATCATACTACAATAATAATGATGTTAATGATGCCATTTTATACAGATCTGTGCTGCAGACACTTGTTGTGAAATGAGGTCCACAAGCTCTCCCTCTACATGCATTATGCAGAAATAATCATACACATCCAATCAGGTGCAAATAATGTGTTTTCTATTTTTACAATTACAAAAACCTCCGCTTAGAGGTTTAATGTGAGACAGCTTTAAAAGGGCTTTATGAAAAAAAACATTGCTTATGAAAAACACTGAGAAATATCCTGGAAGATTTACTATGGCAGAAACTATACAGGAGATGCTAAAATTCATTCAATACATACCTTTCATTGCCGTTGTTTTCTCCAACAATACACTTATTGGACCACTTGGTGGTAGATCAAATAGCAATCGAGGCTTGATTACCTACATCAATATACAACTGAAGTTATTTATTATTGTTTATTTATAGAGCGTCATCATATTCCATGGCTTGGTACAATGTAGAAATTAAGGGTAAGATAAGGGCATGACAGAAATGTGATGACAAATCATATACATATAATACAAGCAGTATTGTGAGTCAGATATGACAATAGTGAAACAAATACATTACACATTATACTAGAGTACATTAGGAGAGAGATCCCTGCCTTCATAAGCTTAGCGTCTAAATGATGAGGGTGGAGACAAGAGGTTGGGTTACAAATAATATGTACTAAGCATGGTGGCAAGTGCTCCAAGGGACGAGAAGACTGTAGAGTGGGTTGGTTAAACCAGATGATATGCTTCTCTAAATAGGTGAAGGCACTTTTAAAGGCTTCAAGTGTTGGAGAGTGGCAAATGGTATGAGTAAGTGCATTCCAGAAGAGTGGAGGCACTTAGGAAGTACTTAATACTAGAGTAGGAGGAGATTGATTAATTAGGGTTGAAGACAGGAAGAGGTTGTGGACTGAGTGGAGGATGCATCTATGTTGCTATTATTGGATAAGTGATAAAATATAGGGCGGGGCTTGGCTGGAGCAGGCATCGTAGGTTGATGTAAAGAAGCCTGAACTAAATTTTTAAAGATGGTGGCAGTCAGTGGAAGTATTGATAGGGAGGAGCAGTGCTGAAAAAAGTGAGAGGAGAGGTGAATGAGGCGAGCAGAAGAGTTCAAGAGGAACAAAACCCACCAGTGGTCAGCCTGGAATCTAAAAGATTCCAGGGCCGGTTGCTGGCTTTCCTCGGGGCATCCACATTTGGGATGCCCTGTTGCATGAAACCCCCAGGGTTTTTCTGGTCCAGCGTTGCATGTGCGGTCTGTCGTCCAATTGGAGCGCTTTGCCTTTCGGCAAAAGGATCTGATTGTTTACAATGGGGAGTTCCTGGGATACAAGGGTTGTGACAGCGCACACTTCCAATTGAATTCAATTAGAGCCCTTTGCTGAATAACATATTCAAAGGGCTCTGATTGAACAAGGCCGTTGGACCAAGGAGAGTTGCGTGTTCTGGAGGGTTTCATACAGCAGGGCATCCCAGATCAGCATAAAACAAAACCTGGGAAAGTCATATTTATGGGTTTTGTTCCGCTTTAAGTACAATTTGAAGCAGTGACACTGTTTGCTCATACACCACAGAGGAGCGTGTTGCAGTAGTCCATTTGGGGAAATAATCAGATCAGGACATGTACTAGAAGAAAGGGAGTGATGCGAGAGATATGTTTGAGCTGGAGCTGATGGAAGCTGCTAGCGGCTGAATGTGGCGTGTGTGAAAGAGAGGAGTCCGGTATAACATAGAAGCATCACGTGTGGATGGTCCAGGGAAGTTTTCTGAGTAATAGGCTTATTAAGTATGTTTATATAGGGCAATAGATATGAGGCAGGGCAATCTCTGACCAGATCGTGGAGGGAAATGGGATAGGTTAGTGGTTGGAGTAGGTCACGCAGAGGTCCCCAACCCTGTCCTCAAGGCCCACCAACAGGCCAGGTTTTGCAGATCTCCACAAAGATGCACAGGTGGAGTAATTAGTGCAGCTGCAGAGCAATAGAGCTGGCTATTTGGAGATCCAAAAAACATGACATGTTGGTGGGCCTTGAGGACAGGGTTGAGGACCACTAGAGAGGGTCTAAGTCAGCTCAGACATGGTCAATTTTATCTGTAAAGAACGAGGCAAATTCTTCTATTATTTGGGAGAAGGAGGTTATGGGCACAGTAGAAAGCTGGTAGTCTTGAACAGTTGTTTGGGATTCTGGAACTGTACAGCTGAATGTATTTTGTACTGAACTAAGTTTATTGCCAGCAATACCATAATAGGGCAAGATTTTCAAGTCGTGTACATTTTAGCTATGCCTATTGTGTCATATCTCTATCTATACTGCTAATTTACTAGGTTTTAAACATAGAACATATTGTTTGTCCAGTATACCTGCTGAGAAACCAGACCCTTCAAAAAGTTGTGGGTCAAATGATACAGCTTAAAATGGACCAATCACCAGGATTTTCACTATCATTGGTCCTTGTCATTGGGGCATTCCGATTTAGGATGATCCACTGTGTGAAACCTCCCAGATCGCACCCACTCGCCTTTCGGACATACCCATGGCGTAACTAATCACCAATTTATGCCGTGCATACTAATGCACATCATAAAGCCATTGTTTTGGACGAAGTGTTGACATAGGCAGTGGCAGGAGCTGCACCCCTGGTTTCCCTGTGGAGTGCATGCACAACTGCAGGGATGACAAGGATGCAGCCGCGGCCCATGAAGGCAGCGAGGGACCAGCGGAAAAAAGGGATTTACAGGTGATATGGGGGGCTCACACAGTCGGGCATCCCAAATGTTTTTTTACACTTCAAAGCCGACACTGCAGCTGATTCTTCACTTTAGGTTCATACCAGTAAACAGTAACTTGTTTCTGTTGTTTGCACACTAAGATCATGTGAACAGCAAGAGGGGTTGGAATAATAGTATAGTAAATTTACCGCTCTAAAAATCTATAAAACAAAGACATACCAAATCATCAGAACTCAATTCTTCTAACTCCTCTTCTGAATGTGCAATTATTTGACTTACTCTGTCTACTGAGCCAATAAGAAATGCTGAGAAATAAGTTGAGAATAACATTTAAACATTCAAATGGTAGACAAAATAATAAGGGCCTGGCTTGTGATGGTGCTGTATTAATACAGGGCTGGCTCCAGGCTTATGTGGGCCCTTGGGCGGCATGATCTCAGTGGGCCCCTTTGTAGTGAAGAGTCGCATCTCATCACTGAGGGACGTCCCAAAACTGGATGCCCCCTCAGGATCTAAAGAAAAGAAAAAGAAACCTTCTTTAAAAGAAAAACTTACCTCTACAGTGCTACAGCACACACTCCCGGTCTCCTTGTTGCCCCCTGCTATCTGTTGTTTGATCGCCCGCAGCCCGCCGGTCACATGGTGTGACAGGGTCCCGGTGGTGTGACAGGGTCTTGGTGGGGACATCACAGGCAGCAGTCCCAGTCCGCCAACGGTCAAGCGCTGTCACACACCCCAAAGACCAGCCCTATCAGTGGCCGCCCCTGAAGGCCAGGGGCCCCCGGCAGCTGCCCTGCCTGGCCGGGTGCTGACGCTGGCCCTGTATTAATATATTTGCTGTTTCATCTAACAATTATTGGTCCATATGTTTATCTAGAGTATAGATTTAGTCTAATATTCTCAAGAATCGCATGCTCAGCCAGTTATTTTTCTGAAATGGTATAGACTCAACAAGTGATAGCCTATTGTAACTTATATGTTCTGGACCTAATCTATACAGGATATAGTACACCTAGTTCAGGGTCCATGTGTGAGAAACCTTAGTCAGAAGTGACCCCTCTGGACAAGGCAAGAGTTTGTCAGCTGTCACACCCCTCCAATAGGCAGTCTTTCCTTAGATGTTAAACAGAGTGTGTGTCTAGCTGCCATCACAGGCTATCCCTATACTCCAATGAAGGGGGTCCTACCAGAGAGGGATGGTTTGGTGTCACACACAATTATAGGGATATTCAAATAGTAATTCTATATCTGCTTAGCAAATTCCAGGAAGAGTGGGGGCCCTTTTGTCTGGAGTCCCAATAACCTTGGCAGGTTATCAGTAAGTAAGCTTACCATCTTATGCACCTCCTGTTGTAAAGGATGTATTAGTTTATGCGCCTAGGTCACTTAGGGGTTTATCACCATGTGGGAGGGGGTAATTAGAATAGGGAGGGGAAGAGAAGAGAGGGAAATGCACATATTTTGATACAGAGAAAACATAGCAATTTTGACATTCTGACCCTAAATGATTAAAACACACATATTGGTATGTATACCTACATTTATGACCAAAGTTGTCACACTAAAAACTTGCAAAAACACTTCTTTTAAGGTTTTGGATCTGGTTTGCCATAATTTGGTAACCCCCCATGCAGCCCTTGTACAATATTTATTGTAATTACCTGCAGGTTATCCTGCCCATATTTCTCTCAGACATATATAGAGGCTATATTGTACTGCTCTCATGTAACTTTTTTGAAACCATAAAAATAGATGGCGACTTGAGCAGACAATAGATAAGGCTTCCGTATACGAACGTAAAGTCTGAGGTCACAGGGATGAAAAAGCAAAAGGTATAAAGAAGCATTCTACTTCCTCAAAGTATTCCAGGCCTAACCTAAAATTATTGAAACCCAGCCAAGCTGCTAACCTTCAAGAATTATCGAAAGGGTACATGACCAGGAGAAGGCACTGGGGACCCATTGCAACTGTTGCTTCTACAACAGTTAATAAGCAATGTTTTTCCATGCCTTTTTTGAGAACAGTGAGAAAGTCAAGGCAGATCATTATCACAAATATTAAATCAGTGTATGCAGTTGAGGCAAAATGGTATTGGCTTGCTCCTGGAATCCAACAGCTCTGCTAATGTGTCTATAGGTAAATTCACCCCTCTGTGTGCCATACAAAATGAATGAGACAAACATATCAGTGCCTGGTTTAAAGGATACAAGCTGGAGAACCTTGCACAGTTTTCTTTATAGACTCCTTTATTTTCTCCTGCTCCAGGAGGGACTCTGTAAAATTCTCCACATACAAAACCATTGGAGAACCAAGACGATTGAGAAAGTCCATCTCCTAATAACAAACATAAAATGGCAAACAAATGATAAATCCAAAATTCCATGGAGAAAATTGCGATACAACTTGTACATACATAACATAGGATAAACATATTGACAAATTGAAATCAAGTATCTATTGTGCGGTAAAAAGACATATAAACTCCTACTTCCGTTGGGAATAACCAGCTGAGTGTTCGCTCAGCAACTTAACTGAAGATCAAAACAGTTATAATACCATTTTCTGGTTTTACGGTAGGTGCTAACATAATAACTCACCTATGGGCCTTGCAGTTCGACGTCAGGCCCATGTGTTTTTAAGGGAATCGGAAAGAGGTTAAAGTAGAAAAGAAACAAAGAGATAGAAAAGCAAGAGCCAGAAAAGTGAAAAAAAAAAACAACAAAGAGGAGACCAAGGTCAAATCAGAATAAGTACTATATTGTAATCTTGGGATAGACAATACTTCCCCCAAGGAGACCAGACTTTCTCAAAGTCACTCAAGTTGTCTTTGTGAATAGCAGACATCTTTTTCATAGACATTCATACCTCCCAACTTTTGAAAATAGTAAAGAGGGACATTTTTGTCCTTAAACCACGCCCCCCCGGTCACGCCCCCCCCCCCCAGTCACGCCCCCCCAGCGACACCCTTGAAGGGAAATGACACCTAATAAATACATTGTAACAAATAAATTACATGAAAACACCCCCACAAACACACACACACACACACACACACACACACTGCATGCAAGCTCCCCCACACACACACATGCTCCACACAGGACGCAGCGAGAGAATAGGGGTGTGACAGCAGAGCAGCCACACTGCACAAGTGAGGCAGGCAGCGGGTCAGGAGGTCACATGATAGGGCAGCAGCGAGGAGCCCCTCACACACAGCTCGGCTTATTTTTGTGGGGACTGAGTAAAACACCTTTCTCGGGGGCGTGGCTTGGCCGGAGAGCGGAATGGCTGCCTGAACTCTGTGCTCCTGGCGGAGTCTCCACTAACGCAGCTTTTTGAATACTTCAGACGGGCGATGGGCCGAATTAGCAAAGCCGGGGCTCCCGCAAAGACCCCCCGGCCCTCGCAGACCCCAAAATCGGGTAGCAGGAACCTACCGGAGATGTTCTCTAGTCAGCGCTCGGAAGACGCTGCTCCTCGTGGGCCTAAAATGGCGGACGCCTCCTCCTCTCATGGCTCTCCAGACAGGAGGGACGAGATGCTCTCAGACGACGAGGAACAGGGCTTGGCGGCCCAACTAAGCCAGCTACCTACCCGCAGCGAACTGGCCAAATTCGCTCGAGACATCAAGTCCTCCATCGCGGAGGCGGTCGCAGATCTGAAGGCAGACATGCGGTCTCTCTCCCACCGCATCGACAAGGTGGAACGCGAGGAGGCCGACACCAGCAAGAGACTTACGGAGGTTAAAGAGGTGGTCCTGGCTCATAATCAGCACTTACTGGGCCTTCACCGACATCTAGAAGACCTAGACAACCGCAACAGAAGATGCAACATCAGAGTGAGGGGTGTCCCAGAGGCGGTCGCACCGGATCAAACCCAAGAGGCCCTGACGTCCATCTTTAATTCGCTGCTGGAAAGGCCCCCGGACACCCCAATAGATTTTGTGAGAGCACACAGAGCCCTCCGTCCGCGAAGCACGGGTGATTCCTCCCCACGGGATATCATATGCTGCTTACAGAGCTTCCAGCTCAAAGAGGACATACTCTCTAAGGCCAGGAACAGAGATATGATCACCTTCAATAACAGTGAAGTACAACTTTACCAGGACCTCTCCTTAATTACACTTCAGCAACGCCGGGCTCTACGGCCTCTCACAGCTGCCCTGAGAGAAAGGGGCATCCCTTACAGATGGCGCTTCCCGTTTGCCCTTTCCGCTTCCTACAATGGTAGGTCTGGTGTCCTACGCACACCTGAGGATCTTGCTGAATTCTGCGAGTCGCTACACCTTCCACAGATTTCCGTGCCAGATTGGCTCAGCGACTTTTCGATCCCCCTGCTTGTACAGAGAGCGGGACGCCGGGGCCGTGTCGACGCCTCCCCCGGCCGGGCACCGGAGGTCTCCCCCCCGCGAGACAGGAGAGAACGAAGCAGATCTGGACAACGGAGATGAACAGTTTGCAGCCAGCTAGAACGCCAAACCGACATTATCCGTGATGTATATAGTTATCTATCTGTGTTGTATACAGCTAGGTTGATGCTGCTGACGTAGGCCATTTTCTACTTAGTTATAGCTTATGTAGGCCTGTTAACCCTATCAGCATAGTAGTTTGTGTAAGATTTGCTCTCCTATGGTTCTCACCGTGGATTTCGGCGCATTTGGCGTGGGGGATTCGGTGGGGATCATGGCGATGGCAATAAGAGCTTTGGTGCACACGCTGTTAGCGGTCTTCTTGCACTATCTGCAGTCGGTCCCTCCGTCATAGTGACACTATTTTTTTTTAATGGTTTTGCTTATATGGACCTCTGAGACGTGGGCCACCTATTGCTTAAACCTTTGACTATGTATGCTTGTTAACTCTAACATGTAGGCAGCTGCTGTGTGCCTCGCTCTCCTATGGTGTCCTCCGTGGCCTTCTGCGCTTGTGGTGCGGGCGCTATGGAGGGGTCCATGGTGACAGCAACAAAGACATTGATGTACATGCTGCTAACGGTATAAATGTCAGTATAATATGTCTAACCGTCTGGGCGATGTGGGATATTGACGGCCATCACCCTCTCGGTTATCTCGAGCTCGTGACCCTGCCCCCCCCCCCCCCATCCCTGCTGCGGGACGGGCTGCCTCGGAGAGGTCCCTAGGCTCTTTCTTTTGTGTGAACAACGCTAGCGCCTTTGGCACCCCTTGGGGGATCCCCGCGTCGGGCCGACCGGCTGCGCTGCGGCTGGGAGACCCGGGTGGCTGCTTCGGGACGGTCCGTTCTCCTCAAATGGGATACATATGACTTGGTGGACACCTATTGCTAAAGGCCACCCACGGTGGTATAACAGATAATATGGCCAATTCTATTGTAAAGATATTATCGTGTGGTCTGTTCCCCCGCTTTCCCCCCCGTGGCGACCCCCCGGGGTGCTGTGGGGAGGATCGAGGAACAGTCATTAAAGTGTGATGGGAACATATTGTAGTAGGCTTATGGAGACTATACTATGCTTATTTGTCCGGGCTACTCTGTGACCTTCTGTCCAGCTACTCATTTGATGCACGGTGACCGGGGCCCCTCCCACCCGGATGGCGGGGCGGGGTGTCCTAGAGCTGTGACAGGGCAATTTCAATGAAGATGCCGCTCTGTTCATCCTCCTCCAGCTGTGGTGCGGCTGGGGATCCTTTTGGATGCGGCTCTGGGGCGGGCCACCTCCCTATCTGTGTTGTTGACTGGTCCGCGGCCGTGCTTGTTGTAGCCTGTCTCCCATCTGACTCGAGATTTGCATGTCATTGCTTATATGTAGCTGTGGAGGCGATATCTGCCTCCCTGTGGTCTCCGCGGCGGTATCCCCCGGCTGTGCTCGGCTGGTGTGGGTGCTGTGGCGGAGACCATAGTGACAGCACTAAAGATCTCCATTGCAGGGTTGACCTAATGGATGTATTGAACGCCTATCTGAATTATCATGCGGTTTACTTAATATAGAACTTACACCCATCTTTTGTGCCAATTCATGCCATGGTTATGTCCCTGCTTAAGGTTTACTTGGGTTGGGAGGGGAGAATTCACTTAAAAGTCTGCGGGGGATGAACCATACTCTATCCTCATAAGACACCCCATGGATGCACGTGTTCACCTAGCTTATTATGCTTACGGTGGCGCTCTCAATGCCTAAATCCCAATGTGGAGCCTGGGGAACAGGGGGGGAGAAGAGAAGCGGGGAGGACAACGAAATAATTCTACTTGTTCTCCTTGTGGGTGGGGGTCACCTCTCAAAACTGACAAACAGGAATATCTATATAGGCTGGGCGGTTTGGGCTTGGGCGCAGGTCCATGGGATTGGTGCCTATCTGCTGCTTTTCTCTTTCTGGGTGTTGGAGTGGGGACTCCGCCAGCACATCTGTTTTCCCCCTGCTCTTATCTCATATAGACTGGAGTGGTCGGGCGGTGTGTCTCGCTCTTCGGCCTTTCACAGTTCCCCCAAGAGGGGCAACACACTATAGTGGTGCAGTGGAGAGCCGATCTCAGTGCTCTCCTCTGATAGGGTCTAGCGGGCTCTGCCCCAGACCGTGGGGGACAACTGAAGAGGTTAGCCCTCTGGGCTCGTAACAGTTGTTCCAAGAACATTCACCACTCCTAAGGAAGGGTTCTGCCCCTCATTGCCTCCTTCCCTTTTGTTCCCTTTTTTCTTTTTCCCGTTCCCAATACCCGTTACTTGTCCTTGTCTTGGTCTGTGTTTTTGGTTGTTGGTGTGCTGTCAGTGTTCTCTGTCTGTACCTCCCCTTTTTTCCCTTCTCTTTCTTTTTCTTTTTCTTTTTCCCTCTATCCCTGACCTTCTCTCCCTACCTTACTTTCTCCCACTGCCTCCCTGGACTGGTGGGGGTGGTTGAGGAAGGAGCGACCCCCAATTGTCCCGAGATATTGGCGGTAGACGGTGTCACTCGGTGGCCAGTTCTAAGATAATGGGGCCCCTGTGTCTAAATGTGGTATCTATAAATGCCAAAGGGTTGAATTTCCCTCAAAAACGCCACGCCCTATTTAGAGAACTCAAGAACTTTAAGGCGCATATTGCATTGGTACAAGAGACCCATTTCCAAAGACACAAGGCTCCCTACTTGGGAAACAGAACGTTCACGTCTTGCCACTCATCTCCTTCCCCCAACAATAAAGCTAAAGGGGTTGCTATTCTAGTGGCCCAGGAGGTGGGCCTTAAAGTGCTGGCGGTCGAGAGGGACCAGGAAGGCAGATTTATATTCTTAAAAGGGAAGCTCCCTAATGACCAGGTGATCACTGTGGCCAGTATATATGCTCCGAACAGAGACCAGCACACTTTCTGTAGGTCGGTCCTCGGGAGACTTCGGAATTTCCAAGAGGGAATTCTGATCCTTGGAGGGGATCTGAACTGTGCCATGAACCCCTTGATGGACACCTCGGACGCTAAAACAGCTATATCCTACAGAGCACTGAAACAAATTAAAAGGGCTTTACAGGACCTCACGTTAGTGGATACGTGGCGTATGATGCACCCGTCTACTAAAGACTACACCTACTACTCACCCATACATACCAAATATTCCAGAATAGACTATATCTATTTATCCCAGAGGGACCTTGAGAGAGTGGATTCGGTGCGGATCGGAAACATTTCTTTCTCTGATCATGCACCGGTCTCGCTCTCCCTGACCCTTCCATTCAGAGAGTGGAGGGAATGGAACTGGAGAATGAATGAGAGTATTTTGAAAGAACCTGGCGTAGTTGAGAAGCTCAAAGATTCCATTTCGTGGTATATCAGAGACAATGACACGGGCGACGTAGACCCTCTAACTCTTTGGGAGGCTCAAAAATGCACATTAAGGGGGGTTCTGATTCAGGAGGGGGCGAGACTTAAGCGTGAGAGGGGGCTGAGGCTGGAGGGATTGAATAGGCAGATAGCAGACCTGGAGGCTCAACACAAGCGCTCTCTTCTGCTGAAACATTTAGAGGAGTTGGACTCCAAGCGACAGGAATTAAAAGATCTTTTGACCAGAGAATCGGGCAGATTTTTCACCCGACGCTGTGGACTGTTTTATGAGCAAGGTAACAAGTCGGGGCGTTTATTGGCTAGAGCCATTCACCCGAAATACACACGGTCAAGAGTCGAGGGTATAAGAGGCCCTGATGGAGCTATACTCCAGAAAAACAAGGATATTGCAGGTGCTTTTGCCAACTATTACTCCTCCCTGTATAACTTGCCGGGAGGTGGGAGGTCGGGCGCTAGGGATAGCAACATGGAAACATACTTAAGAGAGTCCATGATGCCATCTCTGCCAAGGGAAGTTGTGGAGCAGCTTGAAGCGCCTGTGTCGGTCCTTGAGGTCCACGGGGCAATTAAGGCCTCCAGGCCTGGGAGGGCCCCCGGGCCCGATGGTTTCCCTACTCAGTTCTACAAGATGTTCTCTGACCAGTTGGCTCCTCTCATGGCCCGTGCTTTTGAGTCCACTGCCTCCTCAGGTGTCTTGCCGGGCTCGGCTCTGGAAGCACGGATCGTGGTGATCCCGAAAGAGGGTAAGGACCCCTCAGACTGTAAGAGTTACAGACCGATCTCTCTTCTGAACGTTGATATAAAAATTTTTGCAAAGATATTGGCGGACAGACTGAGGGAATTCTTGCCTTCCCTGGTAGGCCAGGACCAAGTGGGCTTTGTTCCGGGAAGAGAAGCCCGAGATAATGTGATTAAGGCCCTGAATGTTCAGTGGTGGTGCAGAACCAAGGGAGTGCAGGCCATGATGTTATCGACCGACGCCGAGAAGGCATTTGATCGGGTGGCCTGGGACTGGATAGAGAAGGTCTTGGAACATGTCGGCTTGGGTGCGGCGGCCAGAAATAGAATTTTGGCTTTATACTCAAACCCCGTTGCCAGAGTCAAAGTCAACGATTGCTCCTCTCCCACCTTCCACATCCGAAACGGGACCAGACAGGGCTGCCCGCTATCTCCTTTGATCTTCGCGCTCTCGCTGGAACCCTTCCTGCGGAAGGTTGATCTATGTGATGGTATCAGAGGTGTCCTGATAGGGGACAGAGAGCGAAAAGTAGCTGCATACGCTGACGATATGCTCTTTTTCTTGCGCTCACCGAGAGTGACGGTCCCCAACCTACTAAAAGAATTTGAGGTCTTCGGTCAGCTTTCAAACTTGAAAATTAACTACAGCAAATCTAGCGCCATGAATGTATCACTACCGGAGATAGAGGCAAAGGCTCTTCAAAGCTTATTCCCATTCAGCTGGGAATCGAAATGCCTCAAATACCTGGGGGTCCTGCTGCCGGTCAATCCCTCCAGTCTTCTGCAGCTGAATTTCATACCTCTGGTATCTAGGATTAGGAAGGATCTGGATAAATGGACTAGTTTGAGACTCTCTTGGTTCGGGCGTATGGCAGTCCTAAAAATGAACGTGCTTCCGCGGATTCTATATCTGTTGCAGTGCATACCCATTAGGCTACCAGACTCCTTTTTCAACTCTCTGTCGAGAGGCTTTCGATTTTTTGTATGGGCAGGCAGACCACCCAGGATTAGACGCAACCTCCTTCTGCTTCCAAGAGATCAGGGGGGGTCGGGCATGCCATGTATGAAAACTTACTACCAAGCCGCCCATATTGGGAGGGTAGTGGACTGGCAGATTAATGGGGTACAGAAGGATTGGGTGCGAATTGAGGGGGAGGCTGCCACGGGAGGGGGCCTTGACTCGGTGTGCAATCTGAGATGGTGTGATGTCCCGATAGAGGCCAGGTCTCATCCCTACATAGGCTCCTCATTGTCTGTGCTACGTCTCCTCTGCAAGGGGAAACCTGCTCTGACCTCGTTTCCGGGTCCTCTATCCCCAATCTTGGGCAACCCGGCCTTCCCACCGGGTAGACAGCCATCTAAGCTGCACGATTGGGGGGGCCCCCGACCTCTGCGGGCCTTTCACCTCCAGAGCGGAGGCGTGTTCCGGGACAAACTGAGTCTACAAGAAGTAGTTGAGGCAGAGATCCCCGCCTTCACATATTTTCAGCTAAGACACTTTTACTCCTCTAGGGCCGTGAAAGACAGCCTGAAGAGAGAGCTGACAGAGTTTGAGAGGGTATGCCTAGGCCAAGGCCCCAAAGCACATCTCTTGTCATGGGCCTATAACCTGATCAGGAGTAAGAGGAAACGGGACATTAAACCATGGGAAGCAAAATGGGAGGCGGATATTGGCCGGCCCCTAGGTGAAGATGACTGGAAGAACATATACAGGTGCGCTCACAGAGGATTAATGAGTAGCTCGATGCAAGAAGCTAATTACAAATTGGTCACACGATGGTACCGCACCCCTGAGCTGTTACATTCAATTTTTCCAGCAGTTCCAAATGTCTGTTGGAGATGCGGAGCGGCGGGCGCCTCGATGGTTCACATCTGGTGGTCCTGCCCCGGGATACGGGACTATTGGGAGCAGGTGAGAGACATCTGTACCGAGGTTCTGGGAGAGCCCATGGACTGGAGCCCCGAGAGTGTCCTTCTGGGGTGGTCACCAGACGGCAGGGGCATAGCAGGGGGTGCCCCCTTAGGAAGGCACCTTCTAAATGCTGCTAAAGTGCTGATTCCAAGGAATTGGAGATCCCAGAAACCGCCCTCTATTAAAGATTGGTTCAGGCAGTTAAACCATGTGGAAGTAATGGAGGAAATCTGCCATGCCAAACAAGATAGGATAGCTGCATATCTGAAGATTTGGACAATCTGGGTTGTCTTTAAGGACTCCGTTACCTACAAACGGGTGTGGGATCCTTGATGGAATTAGATTGCTCCAGTGGTGCCTTACAAAATGTTGCCCAGGAGTACTGGGTCCCGTCTTGGAAAACTTCTGAACAGGCGTTGCATTTACCTTTCTAACGTCAACGGGGACGACTGGATAAGCGTTGGCCTCTTCTCTCACCCCCACCGGCCCTCCACCCCCCCCCCTCCCCTGCCTAACTACCTAGGTCTTTCTGCTCCTCCCTCTCCCCTACCCCCCCTTTCTCCCCCCCTTCATGCCCTCTGTGCCATCTTTTTATGTTTCCCTTTGTATCTGTCTTAAGTCTCCTTTGTCAGTTGGTCTATGTTAAATGTCAGTCAGGTGATGTTCATCCTCATGTCCAGACCTCAGCTCTTTGACTATAGGCACTGGAGCAGCGAACAGTCTTTGGCCCGGGTGGGCTGGGCTGGGGGGTGGCTCTGGGTGCCCAGTCCTGGGATACGGGCGCTTGGAAGGCCTGAAGAGCGACTCGATTACTCTGACGAGGGGGATATAGAGAGGGAGTGAGACACTGGATCGACCCCCTCTTCGTTAATATGACCGGGGCCCCTTGGTCCCCGGGGGTGGGGCCCCTGGAGTACCCCAGCCTGCTCATCTCCCCATATGTGATATTGGATTACTTTCTGCACTTTGTATTATGCAATGTAAACAAATGATGTTATACAGTCTTGATGCCAAGTAATAGCTGGACAATCTACATTTGTTTCATGTCTCTGTATTGTATTGTACTGAAAACCTTTAATAAAGATGAGTATGTATAAAAAACACCTTTCTCTCACACCCATTAACACACATACACACTACCTGGATGCCCAGACATGGCTTTACAGGGCACCGCCATCTCCTCTCCACAGTTCACAGTCATGTTTTGGCGGCTTTCCTCCTCATGGGTAACCCAAAGCAGCGTCACAGACCGGCAGCCAATCAGGAGTGAGCTTACGGCTTTTCCTTCTTGCCGGAAAAAGGCTGTGAATGGAGTGGGGATTGGAGGCCGGGCTGCACGCCACCCCTCACTCTTACCTCCCTTTGTAGAGCGAAAGCGCCGCACTGGCGGGGCAGCAGGTAGGAAGAGGAAGCAGGCCCTGCTTCTGGCTCCGCCCCCACACACGCCACAGCTCCCGAGTCCCCAATTGTCCCGGGACATCGAATAGCGATCCGGGGCGGCGGGACAAGGAGCCATTCGCGGGACAATCCCGCGAAAATCGGGACAGTTGGGGGGTATGGACATTATAGGACCCATATTCACTTCAGGCTGCATCCCTGAATGGGTCATTTGGGGGGGGGGGGGGGGGTAACTACACAGTAACAGAAATGCTGCATGCAGCTGTGCAGTAAGTTACTTTTTAAAGTAGACCAGTACTCAGGTAACCTGGCTCTGGGGTCTTAAACCGGACCAACAGCCTGGCACGGTTGGAAAAGGTAGCAGCCATTTTGGAGCTTCCTCTCCAGCATCTCAGCCATGCTGCTGCCTGGATTCAACTGACATAACTGACAATGCACAGTAACAGGAAACCCAGGAGCACTTCCTGTTTGCAGGTGGCCTGCAAATGCATGAGTCACCATTTTGTTTCTAAAATTTACTACAGCAGGAGTTAGAAAAGGTAAATGAATTTTTATTTGCAGCTAAATTGCCTTGGGGAGGGATGCACATGAGAACTGTGTGTTGTGTGGGTCTGGTTTAAAGTGGACCAAAACCCATGGCGATCAGCCCAGAAATCTATAAGATTCCTGGGCCAATCGATTCCCTCCCTCTGGGGCAACCAAAATCAGGATGCCCCACTGTGTGAAACCCCCCAGGTTGCCCATACACTTACTTTCTTTCCAGGTCCAACAGCGCATGTGCAAGCCGTGCCCGCATCCCCGCTGTCCCTCTAGCAGGGCCAGCGCGGGCATGCTTCCTGTTAGAGGATAACGGGGGATGCGGCCTTTAGGGTGTTTGCCTTAGACGAATGCTTAGCCAATGTGACGTCAGCGGCTCTGAGAACGCTGATTGGACGAGCAGCCACGCATGCGCCATAGGACTGGGAAGAGATGAGTTGGTTTTGGCGATCTGGGGGGTTTCACACAACAGGGCACGCCCGATCAGGGTGCCAGGGGCAGGGACCAAAACCCAGGATTTCCACATTAAGTCACTTTTGACTGTTGACTTGCTTTAAAGTTACAGCTTGACCCTGGGCAATTCAGCATATATGCTTTCCCCCCACACTTGCATCACTTCCAGTCCTGTCCTATTTAATCACTCAAATAGGTTTGGGAATCAGTGTTTTATCCTATTAAGACAGTAAGATGAGATTGTAAGGTGTGTGACCCCTGTGTCAGCACAAAAAATCTCTCTGGGATGCTCTCTCTGCAGGGAGCTCCATACCAATCCACTGATCAGCTCTTACCCCAATGGGGTGACAGTGCCACCACATGGTTACTTGCATGGCGCGCCCCTGTAGAATGGAGATCACCCCTTTCCAGCCCAGAAACATGACTCTGCTGAGGTCATGGGACCCTCTTACTCACTTAGTTCCATCTGGTTAATCCGATTTGCTTTCTCTTTAAAAAGCTCAGCGAGCCTCCTGGAGTCCCTGGTTACCAAGGCAATGCCTGGGCTGTACCAAGTCACATTCACACACATTCGACTGGAAAATAACCGTTTTAATCCTAAACTTGGTTAGAACATTTAGCAAAGAAATACATATTTGGTAAACATCATTTATAAAAGCCTAAACCACCCTAAAAAGTTATATCTAGCAATATTTGCACTGATCGCACATGGTACAGCCTAAACCGTCGTACAGCGTGCTGTCGTCTTGGCAACATAGGCTTCGGACTAAACCAATTCTACAGGTGGGGGTTTATTGCTTCGCTCTTTCTTTATAGGTCGTAAGTGTATTGCATGCAGTAAAAGTAGTGGCGCAATAGATATAAAAATATTTTGTAGTTAAAATACTTTTTAATACTTTAATACTTTTACAATGAGGGGAGGTCCGCTTTTTATTTCGATTGGCTCCCCTAAGTTGTGGGTCCGTCTTCTCTTTGCGCATGCGCAGCTTCCTAGGTTCGTTGGGGAGTGTTGGGCGGCTGTAGCAGAGTGAGGGGCAGCGGCTGAGTGGGAGCTCGGTCCTGTCAGCATTCTAGATTGCATTGCTATTGTCGTCTCCAGCTTCAATACTACGCCCTGTGTGAGGTATGTGCTCCCCATAATACACACCCGATAGCGTTACCGCTACAGATGAATCGGGCTTCGGCTCTCATTGTATGCATTAGGTTAGGTTATACTTTCTGACCAATTGGATTACATGTCTCATTACTCATGATGTGGTTCTAAATAAGTACATTGTGGGTTGTAGATCTGATTATTGAATGTGTGAGCCTGATGAATTGGGGAGAGGGATGGCTTATAGGGCTGATGAATTGGGGAGAGGGATGGCTTATAGGGCTGATGAATTGGGGAGAGGGATGGCTTGTAGGGCTGATGAATTGGGGAGAGGGATGGCTTGTAGGGCTGATGAATTGGGGAGAGGGATGGCTTATAGGGCTGATGAATTGGGGAGAGGGATGGCTTGTAGGGCTGATGAATTGGGGAGAGGGATGGCTTGTAGGGCTGATGAATTGGGGAGAGGGATGGCTTGTAGGGCTGATGAATTGGGGAGAGGGATGGCTTGTAGGGCTGATGAATTGGGGAGAGGGATGGCTTGTAGGGCTGATGAATTGGGGAGAGGGATGGCTTGTAGGGCTGATGAATTGGGGAGAGGGATGGCTTGTAGGGCTGATGAATTGGGGAGAGGGATGGCTTGTAGGGCTGATGAATTGGGGAGAGGGATGGCTTGTAGGGCTGATGAATTGGGGAGAGGGATGGCTTGTAGGGCTGATGAATTGGGGAGAGGGATGGCTTGTAGGGCTGATGAATTGGGGAGAGGGATGGCTTGTAGGGCTGATGAATTGGGGGGAGAGGGATGGCTTGTAGGGCTGATGAATTGGGGGGAGAGGGATGGCTTGTAGGGCTGATGAATTGGGGAGAGGGATGGCTTGTAGGGCTGATGAATTGGGGAGAGGGATGGCTTGTAGGGCTGATGAATTGGGGGGAGCAGGTTGGCTTGTAGGGCTGATGAATTGGGGAGAGGGATGGCTTGTAGGGCTGATGAATTGGGGGGAGCAGGTTGGCTTGTAGGGCTGATGAATTGGGGAGAGGGATGGCTTGTAGGGCTGATGAATTGGGGAGAGGGATGGCTTGTAGGGCTGATGAATTGGGGAGAGGGATGGCTTGTAGGGCTGATGAATTGGGGGGAGCAGGTTGGCTTGTAGGGCTGATGAATTGGGGAGAGGGATGGCTTGTAGGGCTGATGAATTGGGGAGCAGGTTGGCTTGCAGGGCTGATGAATTGGGGGGAGCAGGTTGGCTTGTAGGGCTGATGAATTGGGGAGAGGGATGGCTTGTAGGGCTGATGAATTGGGGAGCAGGTTGGCTTGCAGGGCTGATGAATTGGGGGAAGCAGGTTGGCTTGTAGGGCTGATGAATTGGGGGGAGCAGGTTGGCTTGTAGGGCTGATGAATTGGGGGGAGCAGGTTGGCTTGTAGGGCTGATGAATTGGGGGGAGCAGGTTGGCTTGTAGGGCTGATGAATTGGGGGGAGCAGGTTGGCTTGTAGGGCTGATGAATTGGGGGGAGCAGGTTGGCTTGTAGGGCTGATGAATTGGGGGGAGCAGGTTGGCTTGTAGGGCTGATGAATTGGGGGGAGCAGGTTGGCTTGTAGGGCTGATGAATTGGGGGGAGCAGGTTGGCTTGTAGGGCTGATGAATTGGGGGGAGCAGGTTGGCTTGTAGGGCTGATGCGTTGGGCTGCAGGCTTGTGAGTCTGATGCGTTGGGCTGCTGGTTGGCCTATAGGTCAGATGCGTTGCAGGCTTGTGGTCGGATAAGTTGGCCTGTAGGTGGGCTTGCCGGAGTTAGGTGATGAACTGGCTTTATTGATTTAAAGTGGACCAACACCGAGAGGTGATCGGCCCGGAAATCTATAAGATTCCCGGGCCGATCACCTCCCACCCCGCGGGACATCCGAGATCGGGATGTCCCGCAGGGTGAAACCCCCCCAGACACCCCAAATCGCTTACCTGATCTTCGGCGGCGGCCGCCCGCCGCCGCCTCCCTCGCGCCCCTGTAGGCGTGCGCGCACCCGCGCCGGCCGTCTGCGAATGGCCGGCGGGGGCGCGCACGCGCCGAAAGTGACGCGAGGGAGGCGGCGGCGGCGGCAGCCGCTTGGACGTTCCTGATCCCCGCCTGGACGTTGGCGGGGATTGGACCGTCCAGTCACGTGGGAGCGGGAACAGGTAAGATTTTGGGGCTTTCTGGGGGGTTTCACACAGCGGGGCACCCCCGATCGGGGTGCCCCGCCGAAGTGGACCAAAACCCAGGATAGTCAAAATCCTGGGTGTTGGTCTTTAATAAATGATGTTGGGGTTATACGTGAACTGCGTTGCAAGTCTATGTAATGGGACCCTCAAGTCTATTAAAGTGCGCCTATACTGAAGTGGGAGTTTATGTGGCCACCTTCCATCCACAGCCCAGGGCCTCAAAACAGCTTGTATTTCTTTTTTTACTAAAGCCTTTGCCCAATATTAATAACAAACTAATTGGCTGAGCAGCCCCGTCCCCAGGAATCATACATTCAGTTACAGTACACACAGCTCAGCAATGGGGAGCACTTCAACTTAAACCGGACCAACAGCCTGGCACAGTTGGGGAAAAAACGGAAGCATTGTCAGCACTTACATTTGCTCCTGCATCCACTAAAAGCTGAAATGCCCCGTCACCGTTTTTCTAGTGGTAGCAGCCATTTTGGAGCTTCCTCTCCCAGCATCTTAGCCATGCTGCTGCCTGGATATGACTGACATTGCACGGTAACAGGAAGCCCAGCAGCACTGCAGCTTGCAGATACATAAGCCGCTATTTTGTTTCTACAGCAGGAGTTAGAAAAAGGTAAATTGATTTTAATGCGCCGCAATTTAAATTGCCCTGGGGAGGGATGTCTATGAGCACTATTTGTTTTGTTGGTCTGCTTTAAGTCATTTTTGACTGTTGGTCCGCTTTAACTGCAATCATGTGAATATTTAGTCGTAACTGAATTATTTAAAGAGCAATTATAGGCAAGTCACTACTTCACTACTATGGCACAAAATGGCGGTTAATCACAAGTTAATTAGAATTTCCCAATGGGCTTGCACATCCAACCTGAAGAGTTTCTGTTGGTCACATGATTAACTGCCATCTTGTGCCATACACCATGAATGAGGAAGTGATGCCTATAGTTCCTCTATAAGATGGTTGGTATTCACCATAATACTACTCCCTGTTATTGTTTTTATCAATATTGTGCAAAAGCTTTAGAAAGAAAAGAAACACGGGCTGCTTTGGGGCACTGGACTGGGAATGGAAGGTGACCACATAGAATTCCCTATAGGTACACTTTAAAGGGGACCAAAAGTCCAAAAACAAAAAAGGCCAGAGGACTTATTTCATGCCAGCGTTTGCATGCTTATTAAAGTGGACCAAAACCCAGGATTTTTTTATTTTTTTTTTACATTTAGCCTGCTTTAAGGCTGGGGGAATGTAATATGCAGCAGGGGCATCTTGAGGAGGTGAGTCTGTTCTGAATACCAGTAGGGAAAGCCTGGTCCCGCTACTCACCCGCTTACTTATGTCTGCTCAGTATTGTGGCCCCACATGACCAGAGCTTTTACAGTGCAGTGCATCTCCCAACCCAGCAAACCCCATAGATCCTCTGTGTTACAAAAGAAAACAGTTTTCCATAGCATCAGTGTTATGTACTCCAAAGTGGTGATTTCAAGTACATACCATAGACTTCCTGACTCTAGCTTGCTAATCATCTGATTTGGCTAAGGCATGGGCAACAGAGTAAACCCATTATGCTGGAATTCTACTTCAGTTTGGAAGGATCTCAGTCTTGTGTTCTAGCAACAAAAGGGTTAATGATCAGGTTTTCCCTCAGGTCATTAAGCTGCTTAGACTTAGCCAAAGGTGCTGATTACATCATCTGTTACATTGAAAGAATTGTGGGACTTGTAGTCCATTGTTATTCTTGGTGTGCCACACACCCCGCTTCACTTCTTAAATATTCATTACTTCATGGGTTAATCACCTGCAGGTGACGTAGTGCAGAGAGGAAGTCTTGTAACGAGCCCCACCTTCCGGCCTATATATACCTGGTACCTCCCTTCAATCACCAGTATTTTTCTCTCTGCGTGACAAGCAGAGGTTGGAAGTTTCCTGCTTACAGGTAGGTCGGGGCTTACCCCGCCACCCCCCTTTTGGTCTATTTCTGCCCGGTTTGAGTTGTATACCTCTATGGTGGATAGGAAGCCTCCCAGCTTAGGCTGCTCACCGGGTAATTGGTAGATGGCACAATTGGTGCCTAGGAGCTTATCTCCTCCGCTCATCCCCCTCTTGTGGGGGCAATGCGGCAATCCGGCATGGTGATCCGGAAATGGGATGCCCCTGTCCCGAGGGTCCCCGTAGCCCTTTCTCCCCCGCTCCGGTCCTTTCTCCCTTCACTTGGGGGGGGGGGGGGGGGGGGTGTATGAGGGTGTGCTTTAGTAGGTGTGTTTCACTTGTATCACTGCATGTTAACATATGTGTCATGTTTATGCATTCACTGTAGCATGTGTATATTTTTGGGTCTGCTTTAAGGGCAGGCTGCGCTGGGTAAAGGCTGGCCACTTCTCTTGCAGTTTGTTGCTTTGTGGCCCCCTCTCCCCTCCCTCCCTCTCCCCTCTCTCCCTCTCCCCTCTCCTCGCCTGGCATTCATGTTTGCATTGTACACCACCATGCGGTTTTTACCCTCCCCCCTCCGCCGCCTGAGCGCACGTGTTGTGGCCCAGCTGTAAGTGATTCCAGCTGATCGGCGTAGGGGGGGGGGGGGGGCGGGCCCGTTGACGCGCGGCGCCGACGTCTGCGGCGTCTGCGGCGGGCCCAGCGTTTTGCTCCCTTCAATGCAGGAAATCGCATGGGCGCACGGCCGCACTTTGTCTTCTGTGCTGGCTGCTGGCTGCAGTCTTGTTCCGGCTGCTGCCTTTGCTGTCCAGGTAAGCGGCCCCTCCCGTTGGGGCCATTAAATGGGGAATGCATTCCTTGCAGTAATACAGTGGGGAGTCACTCTGTATTAAGGGGGCGTGATTTAAGGGCACTTTGGTGCCATGCTTATGTTTGTTTATACACATGTGAGGATCTGATGGTTTTTCCTTGCAGATCCTGGGATCCCTGCTTATGGTGGCCCTCTGGCTCTATGTGCCTGGCTAATTATTGGGATATCTTTGTGAATGTATATATACATAGACTATATATATAAATATATATATATATATATATATATATATAGTTCTTTAAAGGGGACCTTAACTTAACTTAGAAAAAAAAAAAAAAAAAAAAAATTTAAAAAAAAAAAAAAAAAAATCCTCCCTTCCGGGACATTACTAATAAAGGGGCATCCCGGGTTGGCTTATGCCTTAAAAGTCCCAGTATTGCGAATACCATAAATCACCATATTGAGGCTTCCGTAATTTCCGGAAACGGTTCTGTGAGCCGTTTGGGGGGTGCGTAGGTTATAGGGTTCCACTCCCAGCTGATGATGTCTTATTTGCATCCCTTGTGCAAACAGACTGTTGCGCGCCTGTCCGTTGCTTCGGCTGCAGGGCCATCGCATCATTCATCTTCTCCTACCTCTCCCTCCCTATTTCCGGACCCCGCATGACACTGTCAAAAGTGGGGATTCGCATTCCGAGGTGGCAGTACAGCCCAGCCCCCGGAAAGTAATGCCCGTTAAAGCAGCGTTTAAGGCCGCTGCAAAACGAAGGCACCTGACTCCGGTACCTTCGGCTCCACAGGGCCAGTTTTTGTGTACCTGTGGAATGGTCCGATGGATCCCCAGACGAGGATGAATTCCAGTCTGAGTCAGATGAGCCGACAGGTCAGCTTGTGGCTGATGAGATTGGCGATTGGTCAGAGGGGGTTGTTTTTGACACCCCCTCTATTCTGGCTCAAATGTTTAAAATTTTGGGTTTAGATACGCCTGAGGCGGCTGCCCCGCCAAGGGGTCGGTTGTTTAAAGAGCCTCAGCCGCGTTTGGTTTTTCCCCAGACTACACCTCTTTGAGAGGGTGGTTCTTAAGGAATGGGAACATTCCACGCGGTTATCTGGAATTTCTTCCAGTTGGCCATTGTGCTAATGATTTGTTGACTATAGGAGCACAAGGGGGCATATGCTAATTGCATTTATTGAGGCCTACGGCCACACCTCCCTGAATGCGCCCGATCTCGTCTGATCTTGGAGGCTAAGCAGTGTCGGGCCTGGTCAGTACTTGGATGGGAGACCGCCTGGGGTTACCCCTGTATTAGGGCTCTCCAGCTCGGCTATGGTACAATCTGCTGAGACCACTGTCCCCAAAGATGGGGAAGATCGTCTGATTGACCAATTACGCTCGACATGGTTTTAATCTATTCCGGGTCAGCATTGCGCCCGGTTTGTGCTTCAGCCCTTCTGCTAATCCTTAATTCAAGGGCTATAGGAGGATCTTAATCCCGCTTGCAAACAGTTCACTGCGCTTAAGCAGTGTGAATCTTTTGTTGCTTTGGCCCGGGCTGCTCAGGACGATGCGCTGACTATGAGTAGCAGGGCGGCATCTATGCTGGTGGCTATTTCGCAGGTCAGTATGGCTGCGTCAGTGGTCAGCGGACACGGCTTCCAAAAAGGGGGGCTCACAGCTCTCCCCTTTTTGGGGTTGCGTCTGTTCGAGGAGAAAATTGATTCTGTCGCAAAGGATGGTAAGATGCCACAACACAAGAGGCCCCGTGGTCCCTTCAGGGGAACAAGTTCCGGTAGGCCTTCTTTTCGAGGATTCAGAGCGGGCAGGGGTGCGTCCTTTCCCGCTACATGTGGCGCAGGTTGGACTCGGGAGGGGCCGTGGCCGGCCCACTCAGTCCTGGGGCACCAAGCCCAAAAACCTGCTGATAAGCTCACTCAGCAATGAGGGGCTGCCCTCACCCGTGCGGGTGGGGGGACTATTGCGACGCTTCTACCATTGGAACCAAGTGGTTCCAGGCAGATGGATCCAGGAGGTAGTGTCGCCCGGTTACGACCGGAAATTCGAGTCTCACCCTCCTTCACGGTCCGTTCATGGGTCGGTTCATCCTGGCCTGAACTCTCATCAAGACAGGGTGTGTCTTTCTTTTGCCAAATTCACATGAGAACGCTTCAGCTATTTCTGTTAGCGTGTTAGGATCAGCAACCTCTGTCGCTGGATCAGTCCTTCCAGTTGTCCTCCCGTGTACGGCAGTCCCTCCTGTGGTGCTTGGTCCCGACCAATCTTGTGTAGGGCAGGCTTTTCCTGACCCCCCTTTGGAAAATTGTCACCACGGACGCCAGTCTGTCGGGATGGGGCAGATTCTGGAAGGAGCTGCGGTCTCAGGGGCAGTGGAGAGCTTAAAGGCCCCACTGTCCCATCAAGATTCTGAATCTGAGAACCATCCGTCAGGTGCTGGCTCTCCTGACTCAGTACGTGCTGGGCCTTTTGGTCCAGATGTGTTCAGACAATCGATCAGCGGTTGCTTATGTTGGTCTTCAGGGTAGGACGCGCAGTCTGAGTACTCTCAGAGTGGTGTCCCTGATCCGGACATGGGCAGTGTCCATGTTCCCTGTCTCTCGGCGGTTCACATTCCAGAGGTGATGAAACAGGTAGTGGGCCGGTTGAGCAAGGGCTCTCCCCGCCTGGAAGAATAGGTTCTCCATCCTCGGGTGGTTCGCCTACTGTGTCTCCAATGGGAGTCCCCGGAGGTGGACCTGTTGGCCCCTCATCACTATCACAGGTTCCCGAACTTCGTGTCGCTCTCCCAGGATCCTCTGGCTCTGGCAGTGGACGCCATGTCCCTGATCTGGGGCGTTCTAGGATTTCTATACCTGTTTCCTCCGATGCCCATGCTGGGCAGGGTTCTTCAGAAGTTGGCTCTGGAAAGGGTGTACGCCGTTCTCGTGGCCCCAAGGTGGCCAAGACGAGTGAGGTTCACAGACATCATTCGGCTGGCAGTGGACCAGTTCGTTCTGCCTATTCGGCCCGATCCGCTCACTCAGGGTCAATTGTGTTACCCCATTTTACCAGCGCTGGGTTTGATGGCCTGGCTGCTGAAACCTCCATCCTGAAGGAGGAGGGTCTTTCTGATTCAGTCATTTAAGACTCTGATCAGTGCCCGGAAGAGGTCTTCTTCCATCACCTACTATAGGACTTGGAAAGCCTATATCGCTTGGGGTGAGATGAGATTTTTCCTTGTAGGGTCTTTTTTCGCTCTCCAGGTTTTACAATCAGGACTGGACTCCAGATAAGTATCCGGGTCGAGCATACAGCACAACATGCAGGGACGTGTATTGCTGGGCGGGCTCCTTTAGATCTGCCCTGGATGGTTACCAGGCAGACCAGCGGATTACATCTAAGCTGAGAGAGCGGACCCCAAGCCTGTGTTTCTGCTTCCCTTATCATTGAGGGATAGGGAACCTCGCAGCATAGCGCAGACGCCATTCCTTCATAATTGGCGAACGGAGCACTAACTAACTTGGGATATCTAAACCTGTCCATCCAGCATCAATTTTGGGATTGTGCACCTGGACATGAGGCTTTTGGTAATAATCTAACGGGCCTGGATGGGCTGATCAAGTGCCCTTAAGTGCGGTTTGGTACTGAAGACGCCCCCTAGTGGGGGTGGAACTAGTTTTACCGCTTATTACATGATATTACTCACCGCTATGATTTGGGAAAGTGAATCATTGAGCAAGTTTTTATTGTCTGTAAGGTACAATATGTCCAATTGTATTAGTAATAACCTGCGCATTGGCAAGTAAGACAGTTGACAACTGTTAAAAAAAAAAAAAAAAAAAAAAAATTTTTTTGTAGTACAATGATGATTACATTTGCATTGGGGAATTCATTGGTTGTATTTTAACTAAAATAAATTAATGTACTTGATTCTTATAAGGGTGTGATAGTCAATTTTACTTCAGGCGTGGTCACACTTTGAGTTCCCACAAACATTGGGTCGGTTCATACCCAGAAATACCTCTGGTATACTCCAGCTAAGTACGTTGAAAGGGCAGGTTTCTGCCTTATCTATCTTTTTTTTTCAGAAGCGTGTTGCGCTTAAGTCTTTAGTTAAAACTTTTTTCCAGGGGGTTACGCATGTGCGGCCTCCCAGGAAACCATTACTCCCGGTTTGGGATTTGAATTTGGTTCTTTCTGCTCTTCAGGCTCCTCCCTTTGAGCCTTCGCAAGATATTGTTTTGTCTACCCTGACTCAGAAGATGGTCTTCTTGGTAGCGATCACTTCGGTCCGGCGTGTCTCGGAATTGGCGGCCTTGTCTATCCAGGCGCCTTACTTCGAGAGGCATCAGGATAAAGTGGTTTTTCGGTTCAAGCCAGACTTTCTTCCTAAGGTTTCTGCTTTTCATTTGAACCAAGATATTGTTCTTCCCTCCTTGTGTCCTAATCCTAAGAATGACAAAGAGAGGGTTCTGCATTGTTTGAATGTAGTACGCTGTGTTAAGTACTACTTGGTTATCACGTCTCCTTTTCCTAAGACGGATTCCTTTTTTGTTATGCCCCATGGGCCTAAGAAGGGTTTGGCACCAGCCAAATCTGCCATTAGCTAATGGATACGTCAGGCCGTTACTGCGGCCTATTCTGCTATGGGGAAAGTTCCCCCTTTTCGTATCACTGCTCATTCTACTCGCGCCATTGGGGCGTCTTGGGCTTTTCAGCACCAAGCTTCTGTTGAACAGGTTTGTAGGGCCGCCACTTGGTCTTCTGTTCACACTTTTTCTAAGTTTTACAAAGTTGATGTGCGGGCCTCAGCGAATGCTGGTTTTGGCCGCATAGTTCTGCAGACTGCAGTCATTTCAGTTATGCTTCACCTGGCCTTGGGATGCCCTTCCCTTGTGGACACTGCTTTTGGATGTCCCATGAAGTAATGAATATTTAAGAAGTGAAGCGGGGTGTGTGGCACACCAAGAATAATACCATTTTGTGAGTACTCACCTGAAAAATGGATATTGTTGGTGTGCCACACACCCCGCTTCACACCCGCCCTTTTCGGTATTACCGAAGCCTTTATATGGTGAAGCCTTTTTTATATCAAATTTGATTTTGAGGTTACTGGTGGAATACTGGTACCTTGTTTTACTGCTTTGTTGATTATACTGGTGATTGAAGGGAGGTACCAGGTATATATAGGCCGGAAGGTGGGGCTCGTTACAAGACTTCCTCTCTGCACTACGTCACCTGCAGGTGATTAACCCATGAAGTAATGAATATTTAAGAAGTGAAGCGGGGTGTGTGGCACACCAACAATATCCATTTTTCAGGTGAGTACTCACAAAATGGTATTTTTAGCAAAACCAAGTCCCAGGAATATGAGAATCAGGTAAATCGCAGGTATTGGGGTACAATCCTAACACAAATGTTTATTTTACATTCAAAAAGAGGAAAACAATAAAGCAGAACACCAAAAACCTGACAAAAATTTAGTTTTTCTTTAAGTTCAGTATAAAATGCAACAAACGCATATAAACATTTAGTTTTAAACAATAAGCGCGCCTACTTTTTGGTAAATAAAAGTAGTATATTAAGACCAACCCTCCTCCCCTCAAAAATTTTAAGTGGACCAACACCCAGGATTTTGACTATCCTGGGTTTTGGTCCACTTCAGGGGGGCACCCCCGATTAGGGGTGCCCCGCTGTGTAAAACCCCCCAGAAACCCCCCAAAACTCACCTCACCACGCTCCCACATAGCCACGGACAAGCGGGTGACAGCTGCGGACAAGACAGCGCGTCCGCCGCCGCGCGCCCCTTTGACAGTGCTCGCGCCTGCCATTCACAAACGGCGCACGCCTAGAGGGGGGGTCCCTCACCGCGATCTCGGATGTCCCGCGGTGAGGGAGGTGATCGGCCCGGGAATCTTATAGATTCCCGGGCCGATCACCCCTGGGTGTTGGTCCACTTTAAAGAGCTTCTCCAAATTAATAATTACCCTCCAGAGAGTCTGTTAAACTGGAACTTCACCCTGAATAAGAGCCTAGCTCTCTCCCCTATTGTATCTTGTACTCAGAATATCCACTGTCAAATCTGTAAAACTGCATTTGAAATAGTATATGTACCGTATGTTTCTACCCTGTAAAGCGCTAAGGAAGATGATGGCGCTATATAAAAAAACAATAGTAATAATAATCTTGTACATTATCCCCAACCCTGGACATACAGATTACTCACATTACACTTCATCCAACCATTCATGCACCTAGTGTGTTTTTTATAAACTTTTTAACACCCAAGATGGTGGCCTGCAGAGAGGAAGTGTCTTCTTACTATGCCGCTCTGCATTCTGGGATTCCTGTCCTTTCCCTGACCCCAGCTCTGTTCTGTCTTTGCAAAGCACAGCTATAACCTGCCCCCTGCATTCTTCACCCCTCTACTCTCATCAATATGTGATGCCTCAGAGGCACCCGTATCCTAGAGTCCTGAAGAGAGTTGAAGCCCAGTGTGGAAAAGAATAATAAGTATGCGACTAAAAATCTCTTAATTTCGAGTCTGGGGAATAGTTTTGTAAGGGTTTTGGTTTTTCATTAAATGACGCTGAAGGTCCAGTTTAAGAACAAGAAAACAAACTATTTACTGAAACTTTTTTTGTAATAGTTTTTGTCTAGGTTATTTTCCTGAAGGAAGCTCGCACAATCGTAAAACAAGTTCCAGCTCTGCTCTGGAGCCCAAGAAGTTCATGGGCAAGATGCCTTTGTTTGGGAACACGTTCAGTCCAAAGAAAACACCCCCTAGGAAATCTGCATCACTTTCCAACCTGCATGCGGTAAGTCACATGTTGCATACCTTGGTTGTAGTATTTACCTCAGACTTGTAAGATGGAGTGGCATGGTGGTGGCATACTGTTAATCAATTCATGACCTTAATGGGCCCTATCGTGAAAAACCGTCCAATAATAAAATTCCACATAAATATGCTAGGTGACAAGAGGAGAGTTTGCTGATATACCCTGCATCAAAAATTCTTGTTTTTTTTTTCTGGAATGAAATGAAAACAGGAGTGATGGATGAGAAGGATTTCCCTGATTCAGGAACTACCTTCCCAGGCTGTCATTCCACTTAGAGGACTTTCTTGTCTGGGGAATAGGATGTAGGCAGTAGGGCATGATTAGTAAATACCTGCTGCTTGCAAGGGACAGGGGCAATGGAAATGGGGGTATCGGTCATAAAAACCTAAGGAACGTAGGAACGGCAGTCAGGGGGTAGTTGTGACTGGGGCTGAGTGAAGTTGCAGGGAGCACTCAGCAGATAGGTAGGTGAGCTGGGACATTGCGGAGGAGGACTGTAAGAAGCATCCGGCAGGTTGGCAGACCAGCCTACAGTGGTCTGAGGCATAACCGCAATAAAGCAGCATTGCTGTGGGGTTGGGCAGGGAGTCTTAAAACATGCCTGTAGACTAGACTAAAATAAAATAAATCCTATACTATACAGTGGTAACTGGTGAGAAAAGTCTCCACTCCCATTAGTATGGAGGGGGGTTGTAACCGAGGAAGGGCTGTTGTGCTCGGGAACAGAGGAGCAGTTGTATGCTGATGATGCTGAAATGTGGCTGTGATTACCTCACAAACAGCCCATCTGATGTCAGCAATTCTGTCATCTCTTGTGCCAGACCTGTGATGGGCTCACTGCTAATACAGATAAGAGTACAGCGTCTGTGTGTTCTCTCCCTGCTTACCATTTCTCTTTGATTTGAGAATCCAGAGAAATTACTTGCTTGGTTTCTCTGGATTTCTTCTCAAATCGTAGAGAATCCTAGGATTTACTTTATTTTAGTCTAGTCTACAGGCAGGTTTTAAGACTCCCTGCCCAACCCCACAGCAATGCTGCTTTATTTAGGTTAGGCCTCAGACCACTGTAGGCTGGTCTGCCAACCTGCCGGAGAGTTTGTCTGTTTGCTGATGATACAAAGGTTAGTAATAGGGTGGATATTCCTGGAGGTACATACAGTGTACACATAAGGGCAGACTAGATGGACCGTATGGTCTCCTTCTGCCGTCAACCTTCTATGTTTCTATGTTAATCCAAAAAATGATTTGTATCTGTAATAGAGGAGAGCACTTTGGGACCAATGCTGTATATGACTGGGCTGTTTGTGAGGTGTAAACAGCCATATTCCAGCATCAGCAGGGACACAACTTAATTTTGTGATGCCTGTCTTTTGGGGTGGGGGGTACGGTAAGCTAAATCTCTTAAAGCTGACAAAACCCACCAAACTCATGAAATACATTAGGCCAAAGCCCCTGCCAATATTCCATTCTTAGGGTGTAGAACTAGAAATTGATATTTTTGCTTTTTTGATTGCCCTGGAATTTTTTTTGCTGTCCCTCGGTGTGAGATGGCAGGTGATCAGTTATTGCATAGGTGTCGCAATGACAAAATCGCCACACAAAACAGTGTCAATAAATGGAGGAGGTGGAGCTTTTCAGCTAAAACTGGCGGCGTTATCTTGGATTAGAGGGAAGCAGGGGCAGTGAAAATTGGCAAAAGGTTCTCTTCATAGAGGGAGCTAGTTAGAAATATGGGTTTTGGTCTGCTTTAAATGCAGACAAACTGTGGTAGTAAAGGCAGTAAATAAAAATGAGACATGCCCCCTTTTATCTAAGGGCTTTGCCATTATTTAGATTAGGAAATTAGATTGGGTATTATATGTATGGTATATTAGTAAAATATATTTCAATGTCCAAGTGATCATTAATCAGGAGTTTAATTTCAGAATTTTGTAATGCTGCGTGTCCTTTTAATATAATTTTTGTTTAGAGGGATATTAGCAAAAAGGACTATGTCATTGCTAGAACTTTGAGATTACGGTTTGTAAATGAAAGGGTGTATTTTGTAATAGGATAAAACGTGATATTATTTTCCTTGATGGTTTTGTTTTTCTTTCTTGTTTTAGCTGGATCGCTCAACCAAAGAAGTAGAGTTGGGTCTAGAGTTTGGTGCTCCAAGTATTAACATTGCAGGGCAAAGTTTAAAATTTGAAAATGGACAGTGGATAACTGGTAAGAACTTGTAAGGTGATTTTTAATTCGAATGTCTAGTCAAAATGCAAAATATATCCCAGATACATCTTTACCCCCCCCCCCCTCCCTTTGTAAACGTTTAAACTTAGAAAAACAAAAAAGATAATAACCGTAATAAACATGCAAACAACTTTTTGCATTATTCATGACTTGCCTTACCTGGCCGTTCGCCCCTGGACATCTCGCTCCTGCACCGCCATCTTGCTACACCCAGGAGTATGCTCCCATGTCGCCATCTTGCCACACCCGGGAGTGCAGCCTTTGACCTTCCCGGGAAGCCAGCCCCTCACAGAGAGCAGCAGCAAGAAGCAGCACAGTGAGCGGGCGATGGTATGGAGTGGCGTGAGTCCCGCTGGTAAGACACTGCTAAGGTTGGCCGGTGACATGAGTAGTCTGCAGCTGTTAATTCATGGATCACCATATTCTGCTGCTCCATGTGCCTGGAAGCGGCTTGCAGAAGTGGCTGTGTGGCTGCAGAGACATCCAGACCTGTGCCGGAAAGGCGAGTGGGCTTTTTTCTGTTTTAGACTGAAGGTCCCCACCTTTCCCTCCCTTTCATGCTAAACCTTATTTGGGGGATACAAAAACAACCTAAAAGACTCACCTGCTCTGCAATGGCACCCAGATCTTGCTGATGGATGGGCAAGGTTTTTACATTTTCCAACCAGTCTTGCATGGGGGTTACTGAGGTCCCAAAAGATCCACATACAGGTGAGCTTTTATAGCTTTGGGAGGGGCACCTTTAGTGATTATAGGGTATTGTGCAGATCCCTTTGCCTCTACCAAAACATACACATACACGGCTAAAAGATGAGAAAAAAATGTGCGTTTTTTGATCTTATAGTTTTTTTCTTCTTTATTACAGAATCAGGGGGCACTGGATCACAGAAAGAACTCCAGCGTCTTCGGAAACGAAATCTTCAGCTAGAAGAGGAGAATAATTTGCTTCGTTTAAAAGTAGACATTTTATTGGATATGGTAAGGAAAACATTTCCACACTCCATCATAGCTAATATAACGAAGAAAAATGCCATACTAATTTTGCATTGCTTGGCCCAGCAGGGACTTATTTTACTTGTCCTTGTAGAGCAGAGATCCTCACCCTTTCTTACCTTGGGAGCCACATTTATCACGAGAGACGGTCTTGAGCCACATTAGGCGTGAAGATATTGGTGAATGGGCAAATCCCCCTTACCCCATAAAGTATTTACCCCTATAAAAGCCAGTCTTCTATATCCTAAAGGTTAAATGGCAGATGGGTTGGCTTACCTGCAGCTTCCAGCACAACACTCAAGCTGCAAATAAGGTAAGCTGCCACGCTTGTCCACCTGCCAACACATTAACCCCCTTACTGTTTTGGATGTGTTTCACCCTTTTAATAAAATTAGTTTTTAAGTTTGGTTGAGCAGACTGCTGACACTTACCCAATGTGCCCCCCCCCCCCCCCCCATACTGTGTGTCTGGAGCTGTCCCTTATAATGGAGACACATTTTGGATGTTTTTCCATTTCGCTAGGACAGTTAGGGGGTCAATTCCAGTTAGGCCGCTAGCCACACAGCAAGGGTGTACAAGCCATGGGTTGGGGGTTCAGGGTTGTAGAGTAAAGGAGAAACTTTGTTTAGGTCTTCTCATCAACAGTATGATGTTTATGGCAAAAAACAAGCTGATATGAAGAAATAAGAGCTAAACATTTTAGGCCCTGGTTTTACTAGTTAAAGTGCACCTATACTCAGAGGGAGGTTTGTATAGTCGCCTTCTATCTGTAGCCCAAAACAGCCTGCGTTTCATTTTTTACCTCAGCCTTTGCCCAATATTCATAACATGAACTATATGCAGTCTGCCATATTGCTCCCTGGCAGAGCAGCCCCACCCCCAAGAATGATGCAATTAGAGTACACACAGCTCAGCAATGGGTAGCAGGTCAACCTAACTTCCATTATGTGACAGTTTGGCTGTAACTGAATTAGCATATGGCAGGCCATTCACCATAATACTACTTCCTGTAGTTTTTTTCCTGGTGTTTTTATGAATATTGGGCAAAGGCTGAAGTAAAAAAAAAAAAAAATAAAACACACAGGCTGTTTTGGGGCACAGGGCTGGTGATGGGAGGTGACCACATAAACTTCCTTTCTGAGTATAGGTGTACTTTAAGTATTCCTTAAAGGCTTACACCCCCCCCCCCTTACCTTCCCAAGACACTTCATGATGTCAGCTCAAATCCTGATCTTTACAACTTACTATCCCTTCCCCACACCAGGTATCCCCCACACCTATTAACCTCTGCCCCTTTATGTGGCACCCTGAATTGGTGGCTGTGTGAAACCACACACCTTTCCTCCAATCTAGGCACATACCTGTGCCAGGCACCTCTGAATGGCTGGCACATGCAAGAGGTGAGCTCTATTCAGATTTTCTTGCTGCTCAGAGCGGCAAGCAAAATCTGAAAAAAAGAGTCGCTGAGCGGCCCCTACATCCACTTGGGAATGATGAAAAGGTGAGTTGATCAGGCATCCTGGGGTATGCACTGACCAGGAGGAACAAAACTATAGATCTTATGTTTTGTTCCTCTTTAAATTGTTCTTACTTGCACAGCTACCATTTTGTATCCCTGTTGTAACCCTCTTCCATACTTATTGTCCAGAGCTTCCTTGCCACATAAAATTGCCTTATCTATATGTATGTATATACCTGACCTCAAGCTCAGCCTTTTACCATCAGAGAAAGGCTAAATATAGATAGGCTCCTAAAGCGGAACAAAACCTGGTTCACCCATAAAAACTCACCTGTTCATGCTCTAAAGGCGTATCCACAGGCACTCGTCCAATTAGAGCTGCCTGCATTGACTATGTTATTCGGCAGATGGCTCTCATTGACTTGAATGCAGAGCATATGCTGCTATCCATATTGAAAACAATGAGAGGCGTCTGCTGAATGACAGTCAACAGGCAGCTCTCATTGGACAAGAGCCAGCGCATACAACAGTTGAGCGTGGGAAGGTGATTTTTTTTAGGGCCAAAGGGGGGGAAGGCTTCATACAGATGGACATCCTGATTTGGGAAAAGCCAGTGGCCGGCCCTAGAATCTTTTCGATTTCGCTGGTGGATTTTGTTCCATCTTAAATATATAGCCATGTTGCACTGTAGATTTCTATACACTGAAAAAAATGTAGACATGAAATTGGCACTCTAGGAGTTTTTTTTTCTTGCATGTCTTCAGGTAGGTTATCATAATGTCAGTAGAACACTAGAGGAGGTGGTGGAGAAAGATGGCAGCTCCCAGTCTGCTGTTGGGGAGGTGAGGAAGATTCTTCCCTACAGGCCACAGTTAGCTACTAGCTGTCTCTAGAGACAAGCAACAGAGAAGTTTGGTTCATGGGCTGGGAACAGGTGAGTGGAGTCTTGGGCTGGGACCATAATGAACATGCAACCAGTCTACATCCATCAGTGAGGCAAGCTGCCGACCACTGGGGGCATAGGAGGTTGTGTTCTCAACGGAGAGCCCGAACCGCCTGACATCTGGTCTCCCAATGATCGAGGATACACTAGGCCTCGGACTGTTCTGTGGTAGTCGCAGACTCTAGGAAGGGGAGACAGAGGAAATACGGTTCAGCAGACTTGGAGCTATAAATATAGCCGGTGCAAGGCCCTGTCTTTGTCATTCCTGAAAAAGTATCAGCACATACATATATACTGGGTGTTGGGTGCTTATTTGAGAAATAGTACCTGGCCGTTGGGAGATATATAAAGCAATTCCGTGAGTACTCACCTGTACAATTGTTTTTGTTTTTGCATGGCACGGCCTGCTTCGTATTCGGTTATTCCGCCACAAGGTGGCGCAGTGGTACTGCAGAAAGCTGTGGCATCTCCCGGCCCCCTATAAAAGGGGGATCAACCATAGAGTTCCCACTGTAGACAAGCAGTGAGACAAGAACCCGGGAGAGAATAAAAGTAAAAAAGGTAAAAAAAAAAAACAATTAACTTGGAACAATCACCATAAAGAGGCAACCAAGAATAACGATAACAAGGGTGGGTCGAAGCAGGCCGTGCCATGCAAGAACAAAAACAATTCTACAGGTGAGTACTCACAGAATTGCTTTTTTCTTTATTGCATGGCACGGCCTGCTTCGTATTCATAACAGTTGGGACATCCAAAAGTAGGATGGGATCCCCAATAAGTAACAGCTGGCAGTTCAAGTCACTACCGCCTGAAGCATCTTGCGGCCATAAGCAGCATCCGCTGAGGCCTTAACATCAACCTTGTAAAACTTGGAAAAGGTATGAACAGAAGACCAAATAGCGGCCTTGCAAACTTGTTCAACAGAAGCTTGGTGCTGAAAAGCCCAAGAGGCACCAATAGCATGAGTGGAATGAGCAGTAATTCTAAAGGGAGGTTCCTTCCCCTTAGCAGAATAGGCTTGAACCACCACCTGACGGATCCACTTGCTGATAGTGGATTTAGCCGGAGGCAAACCCTTCCTAGGTCCAGAAGTGAGAACAAAAAGAGCATTTCCTGAAAGGCTCAGTAGCGACCAAATAAAACTTCAGAGCCCTGACCACATCCAGAGAATGCAGTGTCTGCTCCTTGGAATTAGCAGGATTAGGACACAATCAAGGCAAGACAATGCCCTGATTGAGATGAAAGGTAGACACCACCTTAGGCAAGAAATCTGGCTTATGCCGAAACACCACCTTATCCTGATGCCTCTCAAAATATGGAGGTTTTATGGAAAGCGCCGCCAGCTCAGAAACTCGCCTTACAGAAGTGATAGCCACCAGAAAGGCTACCTTAAGAGTCAGAATGGGCAAAGCAGCCCCACGGATAGGCTCAAAGGGAGGACCCTGCAGAGCAGACAACACCGGATTCAAGTCCCAGACTGGTAGCATAGGCTTACGAGGTGGACGCACATGAGTAACACCCTGGAAAAAAGTTTTAACCAACCGGTGGTTGGCAAAAGATCCTTGGAAAAAAAATTGCCAGAGCTGAAACATGGCCTTTGAGGGTACTTAGTTAAAGGCCAGAATCCAAACCATGTTGCAAAAATTCCAGAATTCTGGGAATGGAAAAAACCCGACAGAGAAGAGACCTGGACTCACACCAGGCAATGTAAGCATGCCAGCCTCTGTAATAGGTAAAGGACGACGACTTCTTCCTAGCCCGAATCATGGTATCCACAACAGAGGCAGGCATCCTTCTCTGTCAAGATGTAGGTTTCAGCAGCCAAGCCGTTAAAGCCAGCGTTTGTAAATTGGGATGGCGTAGCTGTCCCTGAGTGAGAAGATCTGGATCCCTGGGCAAGACGTACTGGTCTACTGCCAACTGCACAACGTCTGCTAACCACATCCTTCTTGGCCAACAGGGGGCCACCAGGATGGCTGACACCCCCTCCTGGGCAATCTTGCTCATGATCCTGCCCAGTAGATGGAACGGAGGGAACACATAGGGAAGCCGAAACTCCGTCCAAGGCATTGCCAGTGCATCTGTGGCGAAGGCCAGAGGATCCTGTGACAGGGAGACAAACCTGGGAAGTTTGTGATTTGTGATGGGACGCAAACAGGTCCACATCTGGCTGACCTCAACGGTGACACAGGGAGAGAAACATCTGGTAGTTGAGGGGCCATTCCCCCAGACGAGACGTCCCCCTGCTCAGGGAGTCCGCCACCTGGTTCTCCACCTCCGGAATGTATACCGAGATGCAGGGAACATTCTGTTCCGCCCAAGACAGTATCAGGGACACTTCCTTGAAGGCTCGCTTGCTCCGAGTCCCTCCCTGATGGTTGATGTAGCCAACCGCCGTCTGGTTGTCTAAGCGGATCTGAACAGCACGACCCCGAAGGTGTGTGGTCAGGTGGGACAGAACCAACCTGATCGCCCTCAGTTCCAGGACATTGATGGGAGCATGTGCCTCCTGGGGGTCCCAACGATTCTGTAGGGACTTCCAAAAGCCCCCCAGCCCATCAGACTGGCATCTGTGGTGACAGTCTCCCAGCACAGGGGCAGGAAGGTCCTGCCCACCAGAAGATTCCTTGAGTCCAGCCACCACGAAAGGGACTGCCTGACCAAGGGAGACAGAGCAAATTCCTGATCCAGGGACACAGGGTCCTGATCCCAAACTGACAAGAGGTGCAACTGAAGAGGTCTCATGTGAAACTGAGCAAAGGGGACTGCCTCGAAGCAGGACACCATCAGGCCCACCAACTGCATCCCCAGACAAATTGAGGGATGAGGACAGAAGAGCAGAGCCCGTGCCTGCTTCTGAAGGCCCTCCACCTTCTGCTGAGGAAGGAACACCTTGATCTGAGAAGTATCCAGAGTCATGCCCAGAAAGGACCTCACCAAGGACGGGGACAGGGGAGACTTGGGAAAATTGATCACCCAGCCGAAGGACTCCAGAGTGGAGATCACCACCTGATCACCTTGGTGAACACCCAAGGCGAGGTGATGCCGAATGGTAAGGCCACAAACTGGTAATGCTGATCCTCCAGCACGAACCTCAGAAATCTCTGATGACCTGGGAAGATAGGTACATGAAGATAAGCATCCTTGATGTCCACGGTGGTCATGAAGTCGCCCGGACGAAGGGTACCTACAGCAGAGCGTAGCGTCCCCTTGCGAAAATGTTTTGAATCTGACAAACTTGTTGAGACCCTTCAAGTCCAGGATGGGCCTCAGAGAGCCGTCCTTTTTGGGGGCCGTGAAGAGATTGGAATAGTACCCCTGACCCTTTTCTTGATGGGGCACCGGACAAATAACCCCTGACTCCAGCAGGCATTGAACCGCTGAAAGTAACCCTTGGTCTGACAGGGGGTTTAAAGACATCCGGGATCTGATGAATCTTGGGGGCGGCCAAGCTGCAAACTCTATCTTGTAACCGTAGGACACCACCTCCTGAATCCACCGGTCTGAAACGTGGAGCCTCCAGAAGTGAGCAAAGAGCCGAAGCCGTCCCCCCCACCCGGATGGTTGAGGGCGCCCCCTCATGCCTGGGGGGCCTTGGGAGGAGGTTTGGGCTTGGAACCCCAGGAGAGACTGGGACATCCACGGGAACTGCCACGTCCCCAAGACTCTCTGCGGCTACCTGAGAAGAGGGAGCCACGACCTCCTCTGGAAGAACGAAAGGAGGGAAGGGAGAAAATGGTCGGGGCTGCCTCCTACGCTGAGGCAGCCTGCCATCCTTGGCCAAAACATCAAGACGCTCACCAAAGTGCCGCAGCCCCACAAAGGGGAGCCCAGTGAGGGCCTTCTTAGCAGCAGCATCAGCTGCTCACTGACGTAACCAAACAGAGCGGCGCATAGCCACCAAAAGTGCAGAGGTCCTACCGCCCAGCCTCACAGCATCATCCATGGCAGTAAGGATAAATGCAACAAAATCAGAGCAAAGCAAGAGGGCCCTATAATCCTCCCTCCTCCTACCAGCCATAGCGCCATCACATAGACGCTTGAGCAGTTTCTTAAGGGCAATAGCAGTAATGGCAGCAGCACAGGCTGGGCGCAGTCCAGCCCCCACACAAGTAAAAGCATGGCAGGCCAGCTGATCCATGCGCCGGTCCTCGCTGTCCTTCAGAGTGGTAGTGTCAGGGGAAGGCATGACCGAAGTATTAGACAGGCATAGCACGGGAGCGTCCACCTCAGGGGGACAGGACCAACGCTTTACTATATCAGCAGGAAAAGGATACCTCTTATCCAATCCCTTGGGCACAGCGGCCATTCTATTAGGACGTTCCCACTCCCTAAGCACCATAGAAGTGAAATGGCCCTGCTCAGGGAACTCCAGACGCTGTTTACCAGGACGAAAAAGATCAGCATGCTTTCTTTTAGCCACCTCAGGGGGAGCAATGTGCAAGATTTCAAAAATTTGTGACAGCAGATTGTCTGTGTCCTCAGGGTACCATGATTCCTCCCCGGACGCAGACCCAGGGTCACTAATGCAACCCTCCTGCTGGTCCCCAGAGGAGTCAGAGTCCTGGAACAGTTCCCCTGTCTCTAGGGAATAAAGTCCCCCAGTGGCATCAAACTCCTCATACTCCTCAGTGGAGCGTGAGAGAGTGGAAGTCAGGTGCTGCTTCTTCCCCGAGGTAGGTAAGCTGCTTCTCAATGTTGGTCACACGAAGTGCCAGATCAGACTGTGACCCCCTGCTAGCATCCCCCTCACTGGGAGCTGATTGCAGCAGTGGGGGGGTAGGTGATGTGTAAGGGGGCACAGAACTGGGAAGCGATGCAGGCAAACCAAGCTGGAGCGCAAGGACACTTTGAGCGCATGGCACGCACACTGTGACATCATTGCTGATAGGGGATACCCTGCACATGGAACCCCGAAGGACCCCCGAGCACGCTATCCCCAGAAGCCTCCATATGGGGATTAACACAGGCGCAATAGGCCAGCGCTGGGTAAAGGCTAATACAAAAGCCACCCGGGATGCCCTCCCACGGGATGCCCCCAGATAAGCAAAAATGGGTGGGGGGATGAGGGGGAAGAGTGAGGAGAGCCGGGAGAAACCACAACCCACTGGTATCCTGCCTGAAAGACATAAGTAAAAACGACACATGAGCAACCCACAGCACATGCCCAATGAAACCAATAAGAAAAAAAAACCCCAAGGGGGAGTCAGGGACCAAGGACACCGCAGGGTCACCAAGGCACAGACCGCAGGATGAAGCAACACACCGAAGGAAACAACGCTGCAGCCCAGAAGAGAGAAATCCAGACGCGCAGCTAATCCGGCAGAGGTACCTCAAGGGGTGGGCCGTGGGGGGACGTTGCGATACGCGTCATCCCCCGACCCCCCCTGAAGAGCGCGAAAACAGCGCCCACGTGACCCCGCTGGCGCCATGACAAAGCAAAAACGCCACAGGTTATAGCGCCCACAGCCGCAGAGCGCAGTACAAAGCGGCGCGGCGGGCTAAAAACACCAAAAAACCACTCTAAACGCCAAAAAACACCACAACAAACACCACTCGCCGCTACTGAACAAAGTCAGAGAGGGGGGGGAGAGAGAGACGAGAAGGCAGCGGCGAGTATCCAGGCTTGGAGGGGGGGGGACCCTGAAGAAAAAGAAGGGGACACAGTCCCCAAAACACTTACCCCCTCAGAAGCCAGGACAGGAACTCCGCATCCCTAGTAGGCTCACCATAAAGCCTATGGCCGGCTACCCTTTGTGGTACAGGGTCTGCGGCTTGGAGCATCGCTCCAGGAGCACTTGACCCTAGTGCTCTTCTACCCTCACCCGATCTGTCAGCCAAGGCTGGGAGGCAGTGAGGGCCCAGAAACGGGTGGAAATAGACATTGCCCCGCTCACATGCGCAAGAGAGAGAGCCATCTTCTAACTTCGCAGTTTCACTGCAGAGGAAACACAGGGAACTCTATGGTTGATCCCCCTTTAATAGGGGGCCGGGAGATGCCACAGCTTTCTGCTGTACCACTGCGTCACCTTGTGGCGGAATAACCCAACTGTTATGAATACGAAGCAGGCTGTGCCATGCAATAAAGAAAATACACACACACACACACACACACACACACACACACACACACACACACACACACACACTTTTTCATAAAGAAGGTACTTTCTGATATTGATAATGCAGCCACAATTATTTATCCTTTTATCTATACCAAAAGCTACACATTTGGTATCCTTCTATTTGCGGTTATTTGGACAACGTATCTTGCAGAACAATCTCATCTGCTGCCTTAAATGGCTGTTTTGTGCATTTTTAACACTGTTTTAGGTGACCGACAACCCTCACGTACCACCCATATGGTACTTGAGATAATTGGAAAATGGCAAGTGATACATGATAAAACGTTTGGAAAGCCCTGTTCTAAACAACTGTTACAACTGTGGTCAAATTAATGGAAACTCTCTTAAAAAAACAGATAATTTCCCATCTAAAAATTAATGACCTATTGGACCCAAAACAGCACGGCTTTACTGAGGGCAGATCATGTCAGACCAATCTTATTGATTTCTTTGACAATGTCACTAAAGTGTTAGATGAAGGTGGTGCTGTGGATATCGCCTATCTGGATTTTAGCAAAGCCTTTGACACTGTACCACATAAGGAGCTCATAGATAAGTTATTGAAGGTAGGGCTCAATCCCTGGATAGTTCAGTGGATTTCCAGTTGGCTGAGGGATCGGTATCAGAGCGTTGTTGTAAATGGTGTGCAATCTGAACAAAGGCGAGTTACAAGTGGTATGCCGCAAGGCTCTGTCCTGGGCCCCATTCTTTTTAATATATTTGTAAGTGACATAGGAGAAGGCTTGGTAGGAAACGTTTGTCTGTTTGCTGATGATACAAAGGTTAGTAATAGGGTGGATATTCCTGGAGGTGTCTGCAACATGGAAAATGATTTAGCTTTACTGGATAGATGGTCAAAACTGTGGAAACTAGAGTTTAATGTCTCTAAATGTAAAATCATGCACTTGGGTAGAAGGAATCCCTGCTCTGAGTACCGTATGGGCAGCACTGTGTTAGCCAGGACCTCGGAGGAGAGAGATTTAGGGGTACTGATTGCTGATAGCTGCAAGATGAGTGGACAGTGTAGCCAGGCAGTGGGAAAAGCAAGCAGGATGCTCGGCTGCATAGCTCGAGGCATCACCAGTAGGAAGAGGGAGGTTGTGATGCCGTTGTATAGAGCCCTGGTGAGGCCACAGCTAGAATACTGTGTGCAGTTCTGGAGACCTTACCTGCAAAAAGACATTATTCAAATAGAACGTGGCGGGCAACGAAAATGGTGGAAGGACTTAAACTTAAAACTTATCAGGAGAGACTTAAAGAACTTAATTTGTACAGTCTGGAGGAAAGAAGGGAGAGGGGGGACATGATTGAGACCTTTAAATATGTGAAAGGATTGAATAAGGTTCAGGAGGGAAGTGTTTTTAAGAAGAAGCTTAATGATAGAACGAGGGGGCACAACCTGAAGCTAGTCGGGGGGAAGATCAGGAGCAATGTTAGAAAATATTATTTTACAGAAAGAGTAGTAGATGCTTGGAACAAACTTCCAGCAGAGGTAGTTGAAACATCAACAGTCACTGAATTTAAACATGCCTGGGATAAGCACACATCTATCCTAAGATAAAGAGCACATACAGTATACACATAAGGGCTGACTAGATGGACCGTATGGTCTCCTGCCGTCAACCTTCTATGTTTCTATGTTACAGATAATAGTTGAATGTATGCAGTTATGATCATTTGACAAGTTACAATAGAATGAAAATTGTTACCATGTTTAAACCAAAAAACCTTACAAGGTAACATGGTGGCATGAACCTCTTGTACTAGCACTCACCCTATTTCTAGTGTCAACGGGCA
Source organism: Gastrophryne carolinensis (assembly GCA_027917425.1). NCBI lineage: Eukaryota > Metazoa > Chordata > Amphibia > Anura > Microhylidae > Gastrophryne > Gastrophryne carolinensis. The sequence goes on along the minus strand of CM051235.1, from coordinate 335,822,932 downwards.
CCAGATTGGCACCTCCAGCTCCATCCCTGTGACAAGAACTCTATGGCTCAATGTCTGGCTATATAATGACTGCAGATACAATAATACAATTTACAGTTTTTTTGTCTTTATTATACCTACAGCTCTCTGAGACGACTGCAGAGTCCCACCTTAAGGAAAAAGAGCTGGAAGAACTGAAAAGCCTGAGCGGTAGAAGATAATAAGTAGAAGGATGGGAAATGCACCTACTGTCATGTATCATATGTCTGCAGCATTCAGCAGATATGTCACATTCCCTGACATTGCACTGGGGAAATTGGTCAAGTATTTAAAGTGGACCAACACTGAGCAATCTTGATTTATAGTACATTTGATCTAAGCCCCTTCACTGCTCCCATGTCCTTAAGTTTTGAGGTGATCTGGGGCGTTTCACACAGCAGGGCATCTCAATTTGGAGCAGGGACAGTAAATTTGGAGCAGGATAGTAAATGTCTTAGTGATGGGTCCGTTTCAAAAAAAAAAAAAAAAGACTTCCCGAGCAGCTCGACCAGCAGAGAAGGTCAGCTGGCTTTTGGTGTGAATGCTTCCCTGCAGCCAGTGGCCTCTACAGAGCAATAATATAGATTTAGGATCCGTTGCCTCTGCTGATCTGGGTGGACTGTCCTCCCAGACAGGGCAGGGTGCTGGAGATGGCCCTGACCATGCACCCTGCTGAACAGAGAACATGGCTACAGATAATAATATTTCATCCCCCTCCTTAATGCTAGAAAGCCGTTGCATGCTAGCATCGCCCTTTAGCAGGGATTCCGCTCCTGCTACATAAGGAGCACCTACAAGACTGAAAAAATCAGGATATAGTGTCAAGATGGCTGCAGGTTTTGTTTCCAGCCTTCACCAGGTCCACTTTAAAATAAAGAACATTTTGATCCGGTACTTTTTTTTTTTTTTTTATTCCTTTTTTTGAATACTGGTTTAATTTTGCATATGTTTATTTATGATATTGTAATAAATCTAGCTTTGCAATAAATGTTATTTCTTTTTGTAATGTTTTTACTTTTAGTAAAATAAAGGTGTGTGTGTGCACACGCAGTCAGTGCATGTGTTCAACAGTGTTGCTTTTCCAAGCAAAGAATTGGGAGAGCATGTGAAGGCACTGTTCTCTGTACACTACTCGGACCTCAGGGAAGCATGGAAGGACCCCCCCAATATGGTGTGAAGAGCTTTTCCACCTTCCATTTCCAGTGTGGCAGTGGTTGTCCAGGCTGGCAAACACTGTTCTCTGTACACTACTTGGACCTCAGGGTAGCATGGAAGGAGCCCACCCCCGCCCCCCGTATGGTGTGAAGAGCTTTTCCACCTCACATCTTCAGTGTGGCAGTGGTTGTCCAGCCTGGCAAACACTGATTATCTATAGTGTTTTTTTGCAGCAAAATCTAAATCAATGTGGCCTCCAGATGATAATTTAGTCAGCTCCCTCTCTACTTTAGGTACTTTTCTGTATCTAGCCCCAGCTTGGTGGGGACTTGCAGGAAGAAGTGCTTCCTCATTCTCTCTGTTAGACCTCAAAGTTGAATTGTTTCCCCTGAATGCAGCAGGACATATGGGTCTTTTCCGGGGTGGTCAGGGTCATTATTTTGGCTTTGGTCTTGCATCATTTCTCATATAGCATGAACCGATTGGGAAGTGATACTGTGATGATGCTTTCTGCTATGTTCAAAGTTATACCAGACCAACAGCCTGGCACAAAAACTCACTTCACTCCCCAAAACACGGCCACTCTATTCACTCCAGTGGAGGCAATGCCTCGGCATGCGCTAACAATGAATTAAATAGAGTAGGCATGCTCAAGTCATTGTGACTGACACCTGGGGCAGCCATTGGTCCCTTAGCCTGCCCATAAGCAGATCTTGAAAAATGGTCTCTTTTGCGTGTTTGTAGGCCCTCATAGCCCCCCACCCCCATACAAATATTCTTAGTATACAGTACGTCCTGCTCCAGATATAGTACTTACACTTGGGTTATCTCCGCCAGATGGCGCTGCACTGCAGAGACATGCAAAACAGGCTCCTCCCGGCCCCTCAAATACCCGGGAACCTCCCACAAATCCCCAGATTTCTCTGCAGTGCCGACTGCGAAGACATGAAGTATCACTCTCTCGCAGGTGAGCGGGGCTATTAAAGCCTGCGGCCCTGTTGGACTATTCCCACCCTCCTCCTTGTGATGTGCCTCCCAGCCTGGGCTGCGCTGGTCGGGTGAAGGTAGGCAGCACCATGTGTGCTTAAGGAGCAACGCTCCACCGCAGTCCCCCACCAAAGGGTAAGCGGTTTAGGCTGATGGTGAGCCTCTAGGGGATGCCCCTCCCGCATTATTGTCCATGCCCCGTGTAGTGGTGGGCCCTATACAAAGGATCGCAATCCTCCCTCTTCCCCCCCCCATAGTTCAGGGGGCAAGAAAGGGGGGGGTGCCTGTAGTGTCTGTGTATGATTGTCACGTATATGGCACTTAGTCTGTCTTTGGATATATAGTGTCAGCCGCCGCGCCTTTTTGTGTTTTACTCGTATAACTGCCGCCGCCGCGCGCGTTTTTTCCTTCATTGGATGTTCCGCGCCGGGCGGCGGCGTTACCTCAGACACCTCTGTGTCCTCATTGGCTGAAGTTGGACTTCGCGCTCTTCGGGAGGGCGGGGCCTGTTCTGGCGCGCTCCGCGTCATGGCTCGCTCTGGCCCGCCCTTCGAGGTACATGGCGCCATATTGTCTGTTCGCGTGGGACGTTCCAGCTTGCAGTGGTCCGTAAGTTCCCTCTCGGGACGGCTTATACTCATTGTAGTGTGTCGGTTCTGACACCATTCTTTTCTCTTTGTGTCTTTCAGACTGGTGAACACGATTGGCTTCTCCCGGCCTGGTGTATTTGATAGCGGGCCTTGTAAAATTCTCCCACTAAAATCCCTAGCGGGTCTTTGGGGCACCCAGGGTTGCTTATAACGTCAATCCCTGCTGGCATATTGAGCCTAAATAATCACCATATGGAGGCATCTCAGAATTATGTGACCGGGGTCCCCCTGGGACAAGACCGGCTGTGTATAGCGTGTGGACAACCCCATGCTGATGCTGACAGGGCACGGGTCTGCGTACCCTGTGCCGAGCAAGCACTGGCTCTGCAATCAGGTCGGCCAGTGGCTGCACCTCGTTTCAATTCGCCTATCTCCCCATGCTTAAATCTCACTCCTGCTGAGTCGCATACAAGTGGGGATTCGCAGCCTGTTGTGTCTTCTAGACGGCCTATGGCTGAACAGATTATCGCGAGGTTGTCAGAGCGCAAGGGCCCTGGTAAGAAGCGGCACTTGACGCCTCATGTTACTGTTTTCCCTATGGGAACTGAGGAGTTTACTAATACCCCTTCTGAGGGAGGAGAGCTCTTCTCTGACTCAGGCTCATCTGATGGGCCGGGGAGTCATGACGATTCTGTCCATGAATACTGGGCCCAGAGTGACACTTATGATCTGTTGATTAAGGTCTTTGAGGTTTTGGCTATCTCTCTCCCTGGTGAGGCTCCCAAGCAGAGAGGGGAGTGTTTCCATACAGCAACGGCACGTTTGGAATTCCTGGAGCAGGCACATTTCCAGACTCTTGTGCTCAAGGAATGGGAGTACCCCAGTAAACTGCCAGGGGTCCCTGGGGACTGGGATAAGTACCCTTTCCCCTCTGAGGTGGTTAATTGTTGGTCATCCCCCCCCCCCCCCCCCCCTGTGGTGGATGCCACGATCATAGGGGTTCCTAACCCCCCCCTTTATTGCAGCCCCTGCTTATACTACCCTTCGGGATGATGTGGACCAGCGCATTGATCTGCTGGCCTCCCACGCCTTTTCTTGTGCAGGGACGGCACTGCGCCCGGTCTGTGCCGCGGCTATTACTGCCGTGCCCGCTAGAACTCTAATTAGCAAGATGCTTGCTCGTTGCCCCGATGATCTCCCCTGGGATGTGTTTAATGCACTCTCCAGTTGTGATATGTTTGTAAAATATATCCTATTAGCGTTGGATGACACCATTAAAATGTGTGCAAGAACTTCTGCCCTTGTGGTGGCTATACGTCGCTTGGTCTGGCTGCGACAGTGGGGTGCTGACGATGCTTCTAAAAAGACTCTTACTGGGCTTCCCTTTAGAGGGCTACGCCTGTTTGGGGCCCGTCTAGACCTGTTTGGTAAGAAGGGTAAGTCACCGCAATGCAGGCGGCCGTCTCGGCCCCCTAGGGGCAGGGGCACCCCTCCCCCCCACCATAGTGTTAAACAAGAACCAGGGCTGTCCTTCGCGGGTACTCGCGCAGACTCCTGCCCCGGGAGCAGCAGACAACGCCCTGGCCCCTCCGGCGGGGCTAAGCCAAGCCAAGCTAAGTCAAGCATGATGGGGCGCCCTCGCCCGTCTGGGTCAGGGGATGGCTGCGGCACTTTGCTCTTGTCAGGAGGCATCACGCCTCATACTGGTGGATTCAGGAGGTAGTGTCCTCCGGATGCAAGATAGAGTTTGCTGCGCGGCCTCCCCCAAGATTATCAGGTCCCGGGTACTCCTGGTCCCTGCCTCTGTTCAGGTACTGGCGCAGGCGTGCAAGGCCTGCGGGGTCTGAGGGGTCACTTGCAGATTGTCTTAACAGGCAGAGGTAGGGGCCGCTACACCAACCTTTCCACAGTCCCCCAAAAGGATGGGTCAGTCTGGCCCATTCTGGATTCACAGGTTCTCAGCAATTCTCCAATTACAGGCAGTTTCTGCATGGAAACTCTGAGATGGGCCATCAGCGCCTTGCGCCCAGGGGGCTTCTTGCCATCTGTGGAGCTCTAAGATACTTATGTTCACATCCCTGTGCCTTCAGGACACAGAGGCTCTTCAGGTTCGTGTTGGAAGTCCAACACTGCTAATTGTGGCCTTGTTATCTGGCCTCTCTTCAGCTCCCAGAGTGCTCACCCAGGTACTGACGGGGGTGATGTCTCTGATGAGACCAAGGGGCGTCCGCGCGATGACCTACCTGGACGTCCTTTTTCCACTTCCCAGTCTCTACGTCAGGCTAAGTTGGATACCCGGCTGGTGGTGTCCATTGGGAGTCATTTGGATGGGTGATCAATCACCCCAAGTCCTCATTGTCCCCTTAATTGGTAACTCCATTCCTAGGAATGAATCTGGATTCGGTTCAAACGAGAATCTTCCCTTCTCAGCAATGAAGTGGACAATCTTGTCCCATGGGCTCAGTCCCTCATTGCTGTCCCTTCACCAGGCAGGGATGCAGCTGGTGGGCCCGTTGGTGGCTTGCTCAGAAGAGGTCCCTTATGCTCAGTTCCCCTTGGGCCCTTCTGCAACTTCTATTGTTAATACAGGACAGGGATTCAGCATCCCTGGAGCAGGGTCTGTGTGCCTTCCCACCTGGTAAGGAGGTCCCTCTTGGAGTGGATGAACTCAAGGATCCTGTCTGGGGGCAGTTCCTTCTTGCCCCTTCCTGGAAACGGTCACCATGGATGCCAATCTATCAGGATGAAGGGGGGGATTTCTTCTGAAACTCCCTGCGGTCCTGGGGGAGGTGGGGCCCTTAGAAGGTCCATACACCTATCAATGTTTGAAACAGTGAGCGTTTTCAGTTGGTTCTATCTTGCTTGACTACTCCTCTTCTGGGCCCGCCTGTTTGGGGGCGCTCGGTCTGTCTGACGACAGTGTCCTATATTAATTATTGGGAGGGGCCTGGAGCAGGAGAACCCTCCAGGAAGTGTCTATGATCCTAATCTGGGTGGAGACAATGTTCCCTGCATATCAGTGATATTTGCTCCGGTGGGGGTCCCTCTGCGACAGGATGTGCTAATCCCTGTGTCACTATGGGATCCAACCAGTTGTGGATCTGTTTGTGTCCCGTCACTATCACAAGCTCTCGGCCTTGTTTCCCTGTCCCAGGATTCTCTGGCCGTGGTCTGGATGCCTTAGTAACGTCATGGCTGGACGTTCGGTTCTGTATGTTTTTTCTCCATTCCCCCTGCTAGGCAGGGTTCTGCGCAAGATTGCTCTGGTAAGGGGACCAGTGATTCTGGTGGTCCCCGGGTGCCCTAGTAGAGTGTGGCTTGCAGACGTGGTACCGAGGGCAGTAGTTCCTGTACGTTCTGCCAGGAGTGCCAGCTCTGCTCACTCAGGGCCCCTTTACGTCACCCAATCTACAGTCCCTGGCCTACATGGCCTGACTGCTGAAACATCCATCTTGATGGAGACAGGCTTATCTGTCTCGGTGATTGAGACTATGGGAAGAATAGGAGCAAGCTTCTTCTTCTTCCCCTTCCTTCTGTTATAGGGTATGGCATACCCATATTGATTGGTGTGAGTCTAGGTCTCTTCCCTGTCGGGTGTTCTCGGTTCCCAGGGCTCTAGAGTTATTACAGCATGAGTTGGAGTTGATTCTCCAACTCAGTACTTTGATGGGTCAGGTTCTGCCCTGGCCGCCTTACTTTAGAAGTCTTTTGTTCAGTTTTCCTTGGTTAAGACTTCTTTCGGGGGTATTCAGGTGCGTCCCCCATGTAATCCTATGGTCCCTGTTGGGATTTGTATTTGATTCTGATCCTGCCTTGCAGGGTTTTTCCCTTTGGTCCTATTCAGGATACTGTCTGGCTGTTGTTACCCTCAAGGTTGCCCTTCTGGTGGCTGTTACTTCGGTCAGACGTGAGTCTGACGGGTGGGTCTGTCTATCTAGCCCCCTTTCTTTGAGATCACCAGGATGGGTGGTGTTCCGCCTGAAGCCGGATTTTCTACCTAAGGTGGTGTCTTATGTTCATTGTTTCAAGATGTTGTTCTTCCTTCCTGCCTTATTCCTAGCAACCCTGAGGAAAGGGTTCTGCATTCCTTGAACAGGTGTTGGAAGTTTTTTCCTTGGTAGTCACTGTGTCCTTAGGAGAACTGATGTTCCTTTGGGCCTACGGCCACTCCATCCTGAATGTGCCCGATCTTGTCTGCTTCGGGAGTTAGGCGGCTTTGGCCCTGGTCATTACTTGGATGGGATGGTCCCTTCTGGTCCTAGGAAAGGGTTTTTGGCTTCTGCCAACTCTACTGTTAGTGATTGGATTTGTCAGGCTGTTACTCAGGCCCATTCCTCCAAGGGGAAGAATCTTCCTTTCGCTTACTTCTTACTCTACTCGTGCTTTGGTGCCTCTTGAGCTTTTCAGCTCCAGGCTTCTGTTGAACTGGTTTGCTAGGCCGCTACCTTGGCCTTCTGTTCATACCTTTGCAAAGTTTTACAAGGTTGATGTTAGGGCCTCAGCTCATGCTGTCTTGGCCGCATGGTTGTGCAGGTGCCAGTGGTTTTAAACTGTCTGCTGTTGTTGTTTTTGTTGGGATCCCACCCTACTTTATGGACACTGCTATTGGATGTCCCAAGTGTAAGTACTATATCTGGAGCAGGACGTACTGTATACTAAGAATAATACAATTCTGTGAAATACTCACCTGTAGGATTGGTATTATTTGTATACAGTACGTCCTGCTCCACCCCACCCTGGTTTTTGCATTATTCTGGATCCCTTGTATGGTGATTGTTACCATTGTTACAGTTATTAGTTTTGGTGGTTTATTCTCCCGGCTTCTTCTTCACTGCTTTTCAATGCTGGCGATTTGTGGGAGGTTCCCGGGTATTTGAGGGGCTGGGAGGAGCCTGTTTTGCATGTCTCTGCAGTGCAGCGCCATCTGGCGGAGGATAACCCAAGTGTAAGTACTATATCTGGAGCAGGACATACTGTATACAAATAATACCAATTCTACAGGTGAGTATTTCACAGAATTGTATTATTAAAGACCAGAGTTGTGCTGATAAGGGCCAAACTTTAGTGGCACTGAATGCTTTGAATGACAAAACAAAGCACTTTGCATGGCTCCCAACTATTTACTAAAATGATGGGAAATCCTTTTATTCGGGGAACCTTATTTGATAAGCGTCAGCGCTACACAGCGTCACTTTTTCGGCCTTGGTGTACAATTTAACAACTAAAAGAATGCTGATGCGGCAGCATATTATTCAACACTAGTGCCAAAAAGGATGCAGCGCTGGTTGAAGCAGCTCCAGATGATGAAACCTGGTGCTGTAGCTCAGGATCAAAGCACAATTGGCAGAACTGGATTGAAGTGTTTAATGCTATTAATACATTAAACGCATTTATTTGAACAGAACTTGCATTGTGGCTTGTCAATAATTGAAACGCAGGACCAAGGTGGTGCAAAATAGTTTTTGGGGGGTGTGTGAGGAATAGAGCAAATATTAAATTTAATTTTATTGCTGATGCCTGGCTTCCCCCCCCCCCTTTTTTTTTTTTTTTTTTTTTTTAGCAAATGTCACCCTTAGGCAGTTCCAGGTTGAAATCCCCCCAACACGCACAGGACCTAATCTTTCTAGGAAGGAGAACTAGCATCTGTTGCTAGTTGAGACCTGGCTCAGATCACAGACTCCCTGCTGATTGTCTCACACCTCTGGGCTCAGAAGGCTCCATTGAGTCTGAGACAGAGACAACCCCCTGGAGATAGTGTCCTTGCATCAAACACCAGTGCCCCAGACATCCAGCATCAACACACACTGTGTGTCCCCCCAGCACCAAGCCAGATACAGGTCCAGAACGGGCCCACAAAACCGCACGTAGGCGTATGATTCTCAGGGCCATGCGACCACGCCAACCTAAAGAATTGGAGATCTCGGTTTCTGACCCACCTGGGGACTCCATCTTTGGGCTCATTGGATGCCTGGCATCCAGCCCAATAGTATGGTGCCATATCCAGAGCCATATGACCCCCCTCCCCAAAGTTATAACCCTTAAAAGGTTTTAGATTCTAAAGAAGGTTCCGCAAAGGAGGGAGGGAACAGTCTGCCCCACAAAAGGGAGGGGGGCGAGAGGGTCCTGAGGCATAAAGGGGGATGACCCTGGGCCAGCGGTTGTCACTCTCTGGGGGGAGGTCATGTTGCATGTGTGCTGGAGGTGCCCGAACCCTCTATCGGCTCTCTACTCACCTCCATGTGGGAGCCCATCATCCCTACTCCGTATTTGCATTTTAAGGTAACTCTGACTGTTGTATCTCTGTGTGTAACTCACTGTAACCTGTAACCCACTTCTCAGAATGGCATTTGTGTTCATATTCCACCATAGCCAAATGATTGTTATCACTGCCTAGTGTGATCATTGCATTAAAACCTAGATTTGCCTTAGCCAAGAATCTGTGTGGCAGTTGACTGCTGGGCCTTGTTGTCCTGCTAGGTGCTAGACGGGGAAAGCTTTGGGAAAGCAGGCTGTGTGATCGTCGGTGCTGGATTATTAGTTTGATCCTTTGTTTCCTGACAGGATGTTATTAAAATTGATTTTAATGGCTTTTTTTTTTGCTTAAACAATGTGTCATTTGGACACCAACAGTGATCCAGCAGTGATTTCTTTTAACTGTAATAAAGAAATGCTGACCAGTGCCAGGAAAATACAGCACCAAAGATTTCAAGGAAGAAAATCATATATATGCTGGGGAGAGCCGGAAAAGTGTCGGTACAAAGTGGTGCTCACTGGCGCTGGGATAATCAGCCAGTGGGTCCAACAGCTGCTGCCATAGGCTGACCGCTACCTATCAAACAATCAAAGCTAATTAGTAGTGTTCTGCGCAGCGACTGCTAGCGCCAATATAGACCACAGCACATTGCCAGATAAGACTAATGCCTGCGCTCCGAAACTGGCACAGGTTTGTATTTATGACCGCAAGAATAACTACAGTGGTCTTGTGGAAAAAGAAAGACAAATAAGAGGGTGAAACAAAAGCTGAATTGGATAATGATAAATGAGTGGCTATCCAGTATCTTGTTGGAGACACAACAGAAATTTCAGGATACTTGGCACTCATGGATGGAGTATGGGGCAGGGGGCAGTTGAGGGAGAGATTATGCATTGGCTTCTTGTTTTTTTTTTCTTCTTTTCTTTTTAGGATTTGTAGGTCGTCTAGACGAGAGGTCAAATGGGGGAAGCATTGGATAGGGCAGAGGATATGCTTTAGGTATAGGAAATGTAATATATGTTAGTAAGGTACATATCTTGCGAAGCATAAGCCTTCATTCACACCTGTCCGGTACTGCATGCACCTCTGCGTTCGGAGCAGACGCAGTGGTAGCGCAAAATAAAATCCATCAAAGACACCTCTATAGCCCCTTTCACACCTCTCCAGTGTGGCAAAGAGGAGAAAAACGTGGCCACAAAAAGTTCTGCCTGCTGCGTCCTGGCCATAATGGTCTATTAAAAGCAGGCGCAAATGAAACGCAAACTGAAACTTGGAAAAAAAAAGCAAACACAGAATGGATTTCCTGCTGCAAAACGAATGCCACAAACTCTACCGGACAGGTGTGAACGTAGCATAAATTATATGGTGTATGTGTTTAATAGTTAATATAAATAAGTAACTGGGTATTGTTATTTCAAAACTTCCTTGTTTTTTTTTTTTTAGGATTTTATAGTTTATTATGTAAATGATGCAGGGAAAAGCTTTAATTTTCTTTTTCTTGCACAGTCTTTGTGCTGCGCAAACGTCCGGTACGACGGTCCTTGTTTTGACAATAGAAGTTATCTTCAATGTTTACTTTTTTATTGAAAATTTTTGAATTAATAAAAATATTGAAATACTAACATGGCCAAATAGCCAGGATTTTGGTCTTGGTCCATTTCTAAGAGGCATCCTAATTTGATATGTGTGTGAGCCCCCCCACCCCAGAATCCCCAATGTCTTACCTTGCTTTTTGCTCCCACAATGCATTCACAGAGCTCTGTCAATGATCATTCATTGCCATGCATGTGGGGCTGTGTGCACCCACATTTAAGGTACAGGGGGTTTTACAAAGCTGGGCATCACAAATTTGGATGCTCCTGGGAAGGGCTTTCTTCTGGTCCTGGAGTCATTTAGACACCAGGGCCGATAGGAGTGTGTTTTAGTCTGCTTTAAAGAGGTAGAACAGGCAAAGCCAATTGTTAGCCCTTTGTGTCAGCACGCACCCATTGTCTTCTAATCCAGCCAGGGGGGCTCTGATATTTCCTTGCCCCAGGGAAACACACACTTGGTCAGCCAGCACGCGGCTGTGGGCACTCTGCAACTGGATGCTTTCAATTACTGCATGATATACGTGATGCCTATGTGAAACAAGATTGTACTGCCTGTACTACTCTTTTGAGAAAGCACTTATTTGATGCATTGTTCCTTGTTATCTAATACCAAGTTAGACCACAGGGAGCTTGAACAAACCATTATTTAATTATGGCCATCCGATCCCATGTATAAAATGTAGGTGGTGTTTGGCATTGAAAAAGCCCCTATTGGGGCGAAACTAGTTCGCCTTCAGCCAGTGGCTTTCTATGTATTGTTCATCGATTATAAACTGATCAGTTGTTTTTTTTGTTTTCACAGGTACCAATTATCTATCTAATCATGTTGGTTTGATGCTATATTTTTTAACAATCATGTGCAGTAAATTTGTCCAAAGACTCACTGACAGCACTCTAGGTGTCTAAACACCAGAAGCGCAAGATCAGTGGAGGATCTATTGTTGAAAATGTAATTTTCTTTCAATATGTCTTTATTGAGTTTTGCATGAAAATCAAGAACGATACATGTAAACAGTAATAAACACACAAAGAGAATTGCGGGGTCAGGACGTAACAGCAGTCAACAAATAATACAGCCTCAAGCGGGCTAAAGAGGTCGGGCACATTAAATGCTCAAGGAACCGGGAGCGACAGGAGCGCGGGCCCAGAGCTCCGCAGCCCGCGACCCCTACCACACCCCAGAGACCATAGCCAACCTAAATTCTTCTTCCATATAGGCCGACCTCCAGCAAGACCAGAATATAGTGACCGCACCTGTCCCTCCCGCAACCCCGAAAATAAGGGAAATTGTAGAGAAGAAGAAGGGTAGATAGGAGGGAGCAAGGGAAGAAAAAGAAAATAGGGATATAGGGCAGAAAAAGAGAGAGAAAGTAGATAAGAGACAATAGGAAGGAGGACACAACAGACAGACAAAGAGACACAAACCTAGGGAAGGATGACCACATCACATCCCCGCTCCGACCCCCCCCCAAGGGTCACGGCAGGACCGACCCCGGCCCAACCATCCACCGTCTGACTCGTCCCGGGGCTCATTCCCGCTCCAATAACGCTCGGAAATCAGGGGACTCCCGAGAAACCTCCCAGAGAGTCCACGTCTTAAGAAACCTCTGAGTGCCCCCCTCCACCCCCTCCAGAGACAGCTCCTCCATCCTCTTGATGGTCTCAACTTCCCCGTACCACTCCAGCATAGACGGGACAGCAGTGGAGCGCCAGTGTCCGGGAATCACCGATCTAGCAGCAGTGAGTAGGTGCCTCAACAACCCCTTTTTATTAGTCGACACCGACCCTGGGAGCATGGACAAAAGGGCGACCTGTGGCGTGCGGGGGAGCTTTTCGAGTGACAGGTGCTCATACATTCCTAACACCCGCTCCCAGAAGTCCCGCACCGACGGACACTCCCACCAAATATGCACCATGGTCCCAGGAGCCCCTGTACATCTCCAACAATCACCAGTATCCACCCCTCCAAATTTTAGAAGATCCGATGGGCACCTATACCATCTTGCCAGAATCTTATAGTTCCGTTCCTGGGCTCTAGAAGCGACAGACAGTTTGTGGGTAAGTGCAAAGGATTTCTCCCATTCATCGGGTTCAAATACCTGTCCCAGGTCCTCCTCCCATTTCCCGCAGAACCGTGGCATCCCCTCACCCTCCTCCTCATCCCGAAGGATCTTATAAAGGGCAGAAATCACGCGTGTAGGGGGGGAAGGGTCCCGGAGGACACTCTCCAGGGGAGTTAGTGCGCAAGAGAGGTTCGAGATTGGCGTAAGAGACCTGATAAAGGCCACCAACTGAGCATGTAGAAACCATGGGATATTCCAAAGCCCACTCCGAACCCCCAAATCAGAGAGGGAAGGAGGACCCGCCCTCGACATTATGTCCCCAAGTCTAATATCCTGAGAGGCTTCCCATACAAGAAAGGACCTAGAGTTCCGACCCGGGGGGAAGGCCGGGTTGTCAAACAGCGGAGTGAGGGGGCCCGGTCTAAGCGAGAGCTTCCCCCGCCTCAAGAATCCGTCCCAGACTTTCAACAACGGGCCCGCTAAGTAAGGCAGCTCCTGGGGCCCAGGCCTGTCTAGAGGAGAAACCCAAGGCAGGGCTGTCAAATTGAAAGGGGAAATTGCCCTCTCGATAGCCACCCAGCCTTTATCATCCTTATGGTGGAACCAGTCCGATAGACGCACCAGTACAGAGGCAGCGTGGTAGGTTCTAAGGTCCGGGACCCCCAGCCCCCCCCTCACTTTAGATCTGAAGAGTGTGGCCCTCCCAATCCTGGGCTTCCCGTTGCCCCAGATGAATTTAAAGAGGCTCCTCTGTAAATATTGGAAAAACCCCCGCTCCGGGGCCAAGGGGATTGTCTGGAATATATAAAGAAACCTGGGGAGGATGTCCATTTTAAGGATATTAATGCGACCCAACCACGAGTACTGCTTCTTATTATAGGAGGCAAGGCCTGCGGCCGTGGACTGTAGGAGCGGAGCGTAGTTGAGTTTATATAATTTCCCCAAGTCCGAGGGCAACTGAACCCCCAAGTATGTAATGGCCTCCCCCTGCCACTTGAAGGGGAAATTAGTCTGGATGAGGAGTCGGGTCTGATCATTCAATGAAACGTTTAAAATCTCAGTCTTAGACAAGTTTACTTTAAAATTGCTCAAGTCACCAAAGCGTTTGAATTCCGCCAGGATAGAAGGCATAGAGATGTGGGGTGAGGTCACGTACATAAGCAGGTCATCGGCGAAGAGAGAGAGCTTGTGCTCTCTCCCTCCGCAAACAACCCCATGCACAGACGGGTTAGCCCTCAACGCATTAGCCAAATGCTCGATTACCAACACATAAAGCAACGGGGACAGGGGGCAACCCTGGCGAGTACCGTTCCGAATTGGAAAGGGACCAGACAGAGAGCCATTAACCTTCACCCTTGCGGTAGGTTCCTGATATAGAGCCATTATTCTGGCCAGCATAACCGGGCCTAGTCCATTCTGGCTCAGTGCAACCCTCAGGAACCCCCAATGCACTCTGTAGAATGCTTTCTCCGCATCGACTGCTAGTAGACAAGTCGGGATACCCCGTGACTGCGCGTAATGGATTAGGAATATCGCCTTAATGGTATTGTCTCTCGCTTCCCTTCCTGAGACAAACCCCACCTGATCCAGATTGACCAGCGTGGAGAGCAGAGGTTGCATCCTAAGAGCAATGATTTTAGCGTAAATTTTCAGATCCACATTGATCAGTGAGATTGGTCTATAGCTCCCAGGTAGGGTAGCATCCTTACCGGGCTTTAATATGACTGCAATGTGCGCCTCCAAGGCCTGTCTCGGGAAGGAACAGTCGTTCGATATAGAGTTAAACACCCTAACCAGAAAGGGGGTTAGCAAAGCTCCAAGTGTCTTGTAGAATGTGGGGGTGAACCCATCAGGACCGGGACTTTTACCTACGGGGGTCCCCCTTATTGCCCGACCCACCTCTTCTAGGTCAAATGGGTCCTCCAAAAAATCACTGTCTGCCGAAGGTAAGGTCGGAAGGGCCGTCTCCCGGAGATAGTCCAACATCGCGGCGCCCCCCCTGGCTGCGAACCCCGGGCAGAGGGGCGGCGCCCCCCTTTAGGACGGGTATAAAGGTACAACCCTGTCTGGGGTGAAGAGATCTAGCCAGCATCCTGCCGCACTTGTCGGAGTGTTCGTAGATACGGGCTCTAAACCTATCACGGTATTTAAGAAAGCACTGATCATATAAATTCTTGAGGCCCTGCCTGGCATCTAACAATTCCCTTAAGACAGCAGGCGCGGGGGAAGTCTTGTGCGCTTCCTCCAACTCCCCAATACGTGCCAAGGCCCCCTTAATCCGATGCACCCTGTCTCTCTTGAGCCTGGACCCGTGTTTGATGAGGATCCCTCGAAGCACGCATTTAAGAGCCTCCCATTGCCATGGCAACGGGGTCGGGTCATTTACATGGTCCGATAAAAAGTTCCTAATGGAAGTCTTGACTTCAGCTAGGCATTCGGCATCCTTCAGCAGATTGTCATTCAGGCGCCAATTGTATTGCCTAGGAATCATGTCCGGGATCGGGAGGCTCAAGAAGACAGGGGCATGGTCCGACCAGAGGATCTGCCCTATAGAGGTGTCGGGGTCATACGAGAGCGCATGGTGGCTAAGGAAGACATAGTCTAGCCTTATATATGTGTTATGAGGGTGGGAGAGAAGCGCGGGGAAACTTGTTGTGGAAGGTGGCCAGGCAGCCCAGGAGCCAACCCCAATTATACATAACCATCATTCAAACCCCCCAAACCACCCCACCCGCCCAGAAGGGGAAGGAAATCCCATTCAGCCACGGGAATGACCACTGCGAATCCTCAGGAACTCTCTAACCCGCGTTAAAGCGGAAACCATTATACAAATCAATAGAAACAGCCCCAGAACACACCCTAAACTCGTCCCCCACAGGGAGACCATTGGTAACAACTAAGAGGAAACCCCTCCCTCCACCAACCAGCAGCACAACACCCCGCATCCCCCGACCCCGCCACCCACCCACTGATGCACAGACCACCCCCCCCGGCCCACCGCGACAACCGCATCATGGACCAAGGGGAGGGAGGAAGGCCCGATCCCCCCGACACCACCCAAACATTCGGACCCCGCCGAGGAGCTGGACATGGGATTAATGAGACAGCTCAGAGTCCTTCTGGAGCACGGAGTCCACTGTAGAATGTCCACAAAGGGGGGGAAAGCACGGGCCAGGGGGCATCAAGAGGGCCGAGCAGCGATCAAAAGCCACCAGGAAGGAGGGGGGGAGCAATACGGGGGTCTCAGAGCAAGAGTGGTTACAGCTAACGGCCCCGGATCGGTCCAGGGGCGCCTCTCGCCCGATCCCGAGCCAACCGGGGCCTCCGTGGGGCTCGCTGCGGCAGAGGGGGCAAGGGGTCGTACGCCAGCCAGTCCGGCAACGGGAAGGGATCCAGGCCCAGGAAAATAAACACCCCCGGAAGGTCCGCCTTGCTTCTGACGGTGTACGTGGAGTTGTCCTTGCGAACGACGAGATGAAACGGGTGTCCCCACTTATAGGAGGCTCCAACCTCCCGTATCCCATCAAGGAGAGGTCGCAGCACACGTCTCATCTGTAGGGTGCGACGCGAGACATCAGGTAGGATAGTGATTTGCGAACCCCTCCAAGCAACTCTTCCCCTCTCCCAGGCCAGACGCAGAATGTCCTCCTTGATGAGAAAAAAATGGACTCTGCAGAGAACATCTCTAGGAGCCTGGGGGTCGCCAGCTGGACGCCCGCTAACCCGATGGATCCGGTCCAGAATCAACTCAGCATCCGGCGATCGCCCCAGCAGGTCGTTGAATAGTTCTGTCGCCCATGAGCGCAGGTCCTCCGATCTCACCGATTCTGGAATACCCCGGAGCTTCAGATTGTTACGTCTGTTTCTGTTCTCTTGATCATCCGTCTGAAGTCTAACGTCCACCAGTTGTTGATGAAGCAGCTCTTGATTTCTTTCAAGGGTCAGTAAGCGCGACTCATGATCTGAGCGGGACTCCTCCAGTGAGACAACTTTAGAGTCCAGAGCGGAGGACTTTTGTTGCAAATCCTCAATTTCCCGGCGCAGGGCACGCTCAATTCTAGTAGCCACGGCTTCCAGATCCGCCTTCAATTCAGCTTTGGTCGGAAGGCATTGGAGAAGGTCCCGTAGAGAAGTATCCACAACAGGCCGAGGGAGCGGCTGCCCGATTGGAGATTGGACTGAGGGCATCCCAGAGACGGACCCACAAGGCGCCATATCCGCAGAGGAGACTTCTGCTGGGCTCAGGCCTCCAGGATCCGCCCCGTGAGGAGACAGGCCGTCTGGAGGATCAGCACTGGGGCCCGGGGACCACTCCAAGGGCGTAGCGTCTATAGAGGACTGGGGAGATTGGCCTGGCCCAGCCCACTCGGGGGCCCGATGGACATCCGCCCAGACAGTCTTTTTGCCCGGTCCCGGGCTGCCTCCCCAGGAGTGTGGTGTGTGGTCAGGCTGCACTGGAGACGGCCACTCAGGAGCTAAGGGATCCAGCCAGGCAGGGGAACCCAGGGCAGCCCGCCCCTTTGGACTCTCGGGTGAGGGGCACAACTCCAGGTCTGGGCCAGTCACAGAGGCATCGCTGCGCTGAGGCGGTGAAGCAGCAGCTGACATCTGAGGATGTGTAGACGGGGGCACAGCGCTGCCCGCACTCCCAGCCCTCCGCTCCCCGATGACGTCACCCTGTTCCGCCGGCGTCCGCCCCCGACCGCCGCCGGTTTCAACAGGGGCTTCTCCTGACGGGATGGAAGGATGTCCGGGCCGGCGGGGCCCCTGCGGGGAGGGTCCCGTGCCGCCCCCAGACCCCCCGCGGCTCTCCCCCGTGCCATCCACCCGCGGACCGCTCGGTGACGTCACTCCTGGGCAGACCGCGGCCGCGCCACCCTCCGGGCTCGTGACGGGAGACGCCTGGTTAGAGGTAAGCTGCTGGGCAGGTATACCAGGGGGTACCTCACAGTCCGGAGCCGTTCCCGTCCCTCTGCGGCGGGCTCCCGGGCGCTCCTCCTCTGCACATGGGCGGCCGGGCGCCATCTTGGCCGACTGGGTCCTCCGGTCCACCAGGTCCCGGCGTTCAAAAAATGCCCCAATGTCTTTCTTCAGGGGTCTCTTCGTGGACGTCCCGGCTCTCTTCTTCCTCCCGCTCCCCATGGTGTCAGGCAGGAAGGTCTAGAGGGGCTTAAATCAGCTGTAAAGTCGGGGTATAGGGCAGAGCCGGCAGAAGCACGTCCTCACTCCTGCATAGCCAGGCCACGCCCCGAAAATGTAATTTTCTAATAAAGATAACTTGTATTTTAATGCTGTGATATAAAGTACTTCTTAGTCGTGGTTGAACTCAAAGGCCTGATTCCGGTTGGGGTTTACCTATCCCTGACTAAATATACAGTTTGCCCTTTGTGTCAGGCTATATTTGGGCCTCAGCTCTTTGATGCTGCATAATAATCAGCATAATGGGTAGTGTCTGTAAGAGCCTGAGATTGGGCTTCAGACACAGGCATGCATGACCCTGGCTGTGCTCCTTGCTGGGCAACATTGGATGCCTAGCACCCCCAGACACACATGTGGGCACACTCAGATCAGTAGGCAGATGGCTGGGTTGGTAGGTGCGCAAGCAGTTACGTAGGTACCTGGGTCAGTAGGTAGGTGAGTGGGTCAGTATGTAGACAGGGGCACAGGTAGGTAGCTAGTTCAGTAGGTAGGTGGGCAGTGGTAGCTGTTACAATCTATCTTCCATCCATTCCTCAATGAGGTGGCGTGGCTTAATGTGGAACAAAACCCACTAGTGGCCGGCCTTAAACCGGACCAACAGCCTGGCGCAGTTGGAAAGAAAAGGTAGCGGCCATTTTTTGAGCTTCTTCTCCCAACTGACATAACTGACAATGCACAGTAACAGGAAGCCCAGCAGCACTTCCTGTTTCCAGGTGGCCTGCTAATGCATGAGCCGCCATCTTGTTTTTAAAATTTACCCCAGCATGAGTTAGAAAAATACCATTTTGTGAAATACTCACCTGTAAAATGGGTATTATAAGTATGTCACACACCCCGCTTCAAGATATCCATAACATGTGGGTAATACCGACCTGAAGGGGCGTTCCTGCAGAGATGATAGCAAAAAAGAAAGCCCCTCCCTGATCCATAAATACCTGGGACCTCCCACTCATCACCCAGTATATAGAAGCAGTAAGGTAAGGGACCAGGAAGAGGCAAATATAAATCAAAATAACGCAAAGTTCACAATATAAAGGATCCCGAATACAAGAAGGGCGGGTGAAGCGGGGTGTGTGACATACTTATAATACCCATTTTACAGGTGAGTATTTCACAAAATGGTATTATTCTAAGTATGTCACACACCCCGCTTCAAGATATCCATAACATGTGGGACATCCAATAGCAGTGTCCATAAAAAGGGCGGGGATCCAAAACGAGGCAACAATGCACAACTTAAACCACAACAGCTTGCAGAACTTTGCGGCCAAAAACAGCATCCGCTGAGGCCCGAACATCAACCTTGTAAAACTTGGAAAAAGTGTGAACAGAGGACCAAGTAGCGGCCTTACAAAGTTGCTCAACAGAGGCCTGGTGCTGGAAAGCCCAGGACGCTCCAACCGCACGAGTAGAATCAGCAGTAACACGAAAAGGGGGACTCCTCCCCTTGGCAGAATAGGCCCCAATGATGGCCTGACGAATCCATTTACTAATGGAAGATTTGGCAGGAGCCAAACCTTTCCTAGGCCCAAAGGGCACCACGAAAAAAGCATCAGTCTTACGAAAGGAAGACGTAACCACCAGATAATATTTCACAACACGGACTACATCCAAGGAATGCAGCGCCCTTTCCTTGTCGTTGCTGGGATTAGGACATAGAGAAGGCAGAACAATGTCCTGATTCAGATGAAAGGCAGAGACCACCTTAGGAAGAAAATCCGGCTTGAAACGAAAGACAACCTTGTCCTGATGCCTTTCGAAGTACGGAGCTTTAATGGATAAAGCTGCCAACTCAGAAACACGCCTAACCGAAGTGATGGCCACCAAAAAGGCCACCTTTTGGGTAAGTGAAGACAAAGCAATCTCATTCAAGGGCTCAAACGGGGGACCCTGAAGAGCAGAAAGAACCAGGTTCAAATCCCAAACTGGAACAAAGGGCTTCCTAGGAGGCCGTACATGCGTAACTCCTTGGAAAAAGGTCTTGACTAAGGGATGAAGTGCAAATGACCTTTGAAAAAAACACCGCCAGGGCAGAAACCTGCCCCTTCAAGGTACTAAGTTGAAGCCCCAAATCCAGACCATGTTGAAGAAACTCCAGGATTCTGGAAATGGAAAACTCCCGACAAGAGAAAGACCTACTTTCACACCAGTCAATATAGGACCTCCAAGTCCTATAGTAAATAGTAGAGGAAGAGCGCTTCCTGGCGCTAATAAGAGTCTGAACCACAGCGCCAGAAAGACCTTTTTCCTTTAAGATGGCGGTTTCAGCAGCCACGCCGTCAAAGCCAGCGAAGGTAAATTGGGATAGCGCAGCCGACCCTGGGTGAGCAGGTCCGGCAGAAGAGGCAGAACGAACTGATCCTCTGCCAGTCTTACCAGGTCTGCGAACCAAACCTACCTTGGCCACCTTGGTGCCACTAGAATCGCCGACACGCCCTCCAGAGTCAGCTTGCGCACCACTCTGGCTACCATTGGAAACGGAGGGAACAGGTAAAGAAACCCCAGATCCCTCCAGTTCAGAGACATGGCATCCACTGCCAGAGCCAGAGGATCCTGCGAGAGAGACACAAAGACTGGAAGCTTGTGATTGTGACGAGAGGCAAAGAGGTCCACCGCTGGGAACCCCCACCTGAGACATATCGAACGAAACACCGTGGGACTGAGAGACCACTCCCCCTGACGAGATGAGGCTCTGCTCAGCAAGTCCGCCTCTGTGTTCTCCACTCCCGGGATGTAGACTGCTGAGATACACGGGACGTGACTCTCCGCCCCGTCCAGAATCAAAGACACTTCCCTGAGGGCACTCCTGCTGCGAGTCCCCCCTTGGTGATTGATGTAAGCAACCGCCGTCCTGTTGTCCGACCGGACCTGAACTGGCAGGCCTCTCAACTGATGAGTCAAGCGAACAGAACCAACCTGATGGCTCTCAACTCCAGAACATTGATGGGCTCGTGAGCCTCCTGCGGACTCCACAGACCCTGAAACTGGAGGTCCTTCCAAACACCCCCCCAACCTGACAGACTGGCATCCGTGGTGACTGTTTCCCAGCACGGGGCCAGAAAAGATCTGCCCTGCGACAGATTGACCGACCCCAGCCACCAATGCAGGGAGCGACGAACTCGGGGAGTCAGCAGGAAGGACTGATCCAACGATAGAGGAGACTTGTCCCAAACCTTCAACAGATGAAGCTGAAGTGTCCTTGTATGAAACTGCGCAAAGGGAACTGCCTCGAATGAGGCCACCATTAACCCCACCAGCCTCATCCCTAGCCGGATGGACGGACGAGGGGCCGACAACAGAAGCCGAGCTAATTCCTGAATCAAAAGAATCTTGGCCTGGGGCAGAAACACCCTGGCCTGCGAAGTGTCCAGAGACATTCCCAGAAAGGTCACTACTCTGGACGGAGAGAGAGAAGACTTGGGGTGGTTGACCACCCAACCAAACCTCTCCAGGGTGGACACCACCATTCTGGTGTCCAACTCCGCTTGTTTGAAGGAGGAGGCCATGATCAGAAGATCGTCCAAATAGGGCACAATGCAGATGCCCTGAACCCTTAGCAGAGCCATCACCCCCGCTAGCACCTTGGTGAACACCCGAGGGGCCGAGGTGAGGCCGAAAGGGAGTGCTACAAACTGAAAATGCCGATCCTCCACCACGAACCTGAGAAACCTCTGGTGTGCTGGAAAAATTGGAACGTGTAGATAAGCATCCTTAATGTCTATGGACGTCAGAAAGTCTCCCTGACGAAGAGAGTGAATGGCCGAACGTAGTGTTTCCATGCGGAATTTCCGTGGCCGGATGAACCTGTTGAGAAACTTCAGATCCAAGATGGGTAGGACCGATCCGTCCTTCTTGGGTACCGTGAACAGATTGGAATAAAAACCCCTGCCCTGATCCGAAGGAGGCACTGGGCAAATGACAGCCATGTCCAGAAGGTTCTGCACTGCCAACAGAAGCCCCTGCGCCACTAGAGGTTCTGAAGGCATCCGAGACCTGAAAAATCTGGAAGGGGGGCAGAGCTCGAACTCCAGCTTGTAACCGGAAGACACCACTTCCCGGATCCATCGGTCCGAGACCTCTTGATCCCAAACCTGGGAAAAGAGTCGCAGCCGTCCCCCCACCCGCAAGGGTGAGGGCGCCCCCTCATTGCTGAGCCGGCTTGGCAGCCGGCTTGGGCTTAGAGCCCCAACTGAATCCTGGACGGGCACGTCCTCTGCCCCTGCTCCCAGAATCTCCTCTGGAAGAAGGGAATGCAAATCCCCTGCCAGATCTGGCCCCCACGAAAGGAGGGGGTAAAGGAAGGGGCCCCCCGAAAGGGGCGGCGTTGTTTCTTGCGTTGAGGTAACCTACTACCCTTGGTAACAGAGTCCAATGTCTCTCCAAAAAGCCGTAATCCAACAAAGGGTAGAGCCGTTAGTGACTTCTTGGACATAAAATCTGCCGCCCACTGGCGCAGCCACACCGAACGCCGATTGGTGACCAGCAGCACCGACGTTCTACCACACATCATCAAAGTGTCATCCAAGGCTGTCAACACAAAAGATAAAAACAACTCACACCGTTTGAGGCTAAGGAACTCAGCACTACCGGGACGCAGCCCGGAAGAGGTCAACAGGTCCCTAACCACGGACCTGGCAGCCAACACCATTAGTGCCGATGCGCAAACAGGCCGCATGGCTGACCCAACGCTAGCAAAACCATGACAAGCCATCTGGTCAATACGTTTATCCTCTCCATCCTTGAGAATGGAACAATCAGGTCTATTTAAAACCGAGGAATTGGACAACCCCAAAACCGGCGCATCCACCTCGGGGGGAGATGCCCAGCGCTTAACTGCCTCCGAAGGGAAGGGATATTTCCTATCCCATCCCTGAGGGATGCCAGGGAGCCGAGCCGCCTGTCCCATTCTTTGGCAATAATTTTGTCAAAATGCCTTTGTGTAGGGAATTCCAAGCGCGGCTTGGATTCCTCAAACAATTCATCCTTCTGCTGTGACACCTCCTCAGGAGGGGAAATATTCAATACCTCCAACATCAGAGCCAGAGCGTGGGGAGTATCAGAGGATCTCCCCAAGTACCCCAGCTCGGCATCAGTGCCAAAGGACTGCTCATCGTCCGAAAAATCAGAATCCTCATAAACTTCCCCTTCTTCTAGCTGGGAATAGTCAGACCAATCCAGATTATTAACATCCTCCTGGTCCTCCGTCAGCGGAGCCGGCGACAAATGCTTTCTCTTAGTCGGAGCCTTACGGACGACCGAGCCAGAGATAATTTTTTCAAGGTTAGCCAATCTGGCGCACATCTCAGATTGCAGCTCCCTGCCCATGACAACGTCACACGGGGTGCGTGTCAAGGTGGGAGGAGGAGATGAAGCGACCGGCGGTGCTGACCCAGACGCCTGTGGTTCGGACTGCCGCGTGATGGTCTGCTGTGCACATGGTATACACAGAAGTACATCGTCCCCAGAAATGGATACCCCACATAACATACACTTTCGGGGATGCCCCGAAGGGGCCCCGAGCCCAGTATCCGGGGATGCCTCCATAAGGTGAACTTTATATATGAAAAGTCGCTATGACCCAGGGAATTACGCCGTTAGACAACCCGGGATGCCCCTTTAATGTACCGAGTGGGAGGATTTATGGCAAAAAATTAACCCAGTGATAAGGATCAGGAGGGACCTCCTAAATGCTACTGGCGAACTTCCTGAACCACCATCTGAAAGACAGAACAGAAGGACAGATAAGGCTAATGAAGAAAACAAATCAATCATACGGTGAGAAGGAAGAATGGCCAGAGGCCACTTACAGAACCATAGACCGCAATGGCGACCGTGAGGGATTTCCAGACGCTCCACACCAACAAACAGAGCTGCAGCCAGAAAGGGAGAAGGGGGCGTGGCCAGCGCGGGACGCGTGCGAGGCCGGGCCACGCCCCCCTCTCTCCTCCACAGAGCTCCGCAGTGGCACCAGCGAAGGCTGGAGGCGGGGAGCGGTGACGCGCCGTCACACCGGTCCCGCCCCCCCCAGTCTGCGTGAGGTGAATCACCTCAGGATAATGGTGCCCAGAGCCGGCCGGCGCCGCATTAGCAAAGAGCGGTCGCCGGCCCGGCCAGATAAAAACACGTTATGCACACACACATTCACACATAACAAAGGTGAAAAACGGGAGGGACAAGTCCCGGCCCCGCCGATGGTCCGGACCCGCCCCCCCCCCCCCCCTGAAGCACAGTAACATGGCGTGAGGTGAATACCTCCGCCATTAATAAAGGTGAAGGGAAGATGGGGGGAAGAAAGCAGCCAGCACCGCACAGGCCCTGTAAAACGGCTGCGGCGGCTGAATACAGTTAAAGTGACAGTACACTCACACACACACACACTCAAAGTATGCTGTCCTGTGATAAATCAATAAGTTAATAAATTAACAAAAGGACCCACACTCCCCCACCCCACCTATGGAAGGGGATCCTGGGAGGGCCATTGTATGTAAGTAAGGGACAGGGCATCCCAAACTGGGGTCACCAACCCGGTATTACCGCCTACCCTCTCATATAGGGTCTCACGGTGGAGCATAGCTCCTGAGCACCTAAGGTGCTGATATACCTTCGCCTGGACCCTCAGCCGAGGCTGGGAGGCATATGGATTTCTGGGGAAAAAGGTCCAAACGGAAATAAATAAATAGCAGGCCGGGAGTCATCCCGGCTACCTGAAATCCCCCTGTGCAAGGAGGAGCCATCATCTTCTGACTTGCTCGCCGTCTGCAGAGATGGAAAACTGGGTAGTGAGTGGGAGGTCCCAGGTATTTATGGATCAGGGAGGGGCTTTCTTTTTGCTATCATCTCTGCAGGAACGCCCCTTCAGGTCGGTATTACCCACATGTTATGGATATCTTGAAGCGGGGTGTGTGACATACTTAGAATAAGGTAAATTTGTTTTTTTGTGCAGCAATTTAAATTGCCCCGGGGAGGGGTGCATATGAGCACTGTTTGTTGTGTTGGTCTGGTTTAAGTCATTTTTGACTGTTGGTCAGCTTTAAATCAAAAAGATTCCAGGGCTGGCTGCTGCCTCCTGTGTGAAACCCCCCAGGAAGCCCCAAAATACTCACCGTGCTACGCACCAACAGCGCATGCGCAGGCTCTCGTCCAAAGAAAGCCGCCTGCTATGACAACATCAGTTGGCAGACGGCTCTCATTGTTTACAATGGGAAAACACGCCCAGGGATGCAGGGGATGCTGCACCACGCACTCTGCATTGATTACAATGAGACCCACATGTCATGGCAGGCAGCTCTCATTGGGCGAGAGCCCGCACATGCACTGTTGGAGAGTTATGAGGTGAGTTTTTTTGGGCTACCGGGGGTTTCACACAGGGAGCATTCCGCTTTCAAACAAAAACCCAGGAAAGTCAAGGGTTTTGTTCTGCTTTTTAAAAACCATGTAAAACTGGTCCCTTTTCCCCACCCTGAAAAGTTAGAAGCCATGTAGATATAAATCATCAATAAGGGTTTCATGCCTTGTATTGTATTGTGAGGGAACCACAGGCCTTGCTGTGTGCTATTCCCCATGGCAGCCAGCAGAGAGCAGCAGCGCCTTCTTTTAGGCCTCTCCTTGCTCTATGGTGCGGTGCCGGCCGGGCACTTCCGGTGACGCAGTTCCTGGTGGCTGACCCCTGTCAGTGCCCGCACGCTGAGAAGAAGACATGTCCTCCGAAGAGTCGCCCCTGGAGAGCGCGCTGAGCGGCCTCAGGAATGCCGAAGAGGAAGACGAGGAGGAAGATGACGAGGTGACCCTCTTGTTTTTTTTATTTATTTTCCTCTGTCTGTTGGCGTTTCCCAGCGTGCTCTGCCAGTGTATGGTGTGTGGAGGAACATGGCTGCTCTCTCACTGGCTTCATCCGGGCCTGATGCTTCTCCCATACTCCATAGCAGAGCCCACACAATCCTTCCCTGGAGGACATGGCTTCATGCGGACCTACACCCTGCCTGGGAAATCTGTCCATAGTGACACTAGACTCGCCTAACCCACCCCTCACACAATCACTAAGCCCTACATTAAAGAGATGCTCACCTTTTCCCATTGGGGCCTCTGGCTAAGCTTTTAAAGTGGACCATTTTGACCATCCCGGTTTTGATCTTTTTTTTCTGGAGCATCCCAATTTGAGACCCCCCCCCCCCCCTTCTCCTGGATCACCTTTCTGCCAGTCCCACACTGCATGCACTGGCATACAGCTCTGTGTGCAAATGTGATCAGCCACATCCCTGGTCTCCCTGCGGTCTGGGGTGTATTCCAGACATGTGAATGAGAGACATGACATGCCCTTTTTGGCTCCGCAATGCAGCAGAGATTAAAGTGGACCAAAAAACAAGATTTTGACTACTATCCTGGGTTTTAGTCCTTGCCCCCAGGGGGCACCCCGATTTGGGATGCCCCGCTGTGTGAAACCCCTCTAGCCTCTCATCTTTCCCTGTCTTACAGCGCATGCACAGCCTCACATCCAATTGGCGCTCTTGGAGCTGATTAAATCAACTCATCTAGGCCTGTCTAAGACTCGGCGGCCAATTACAAATGCCTGGTGCCGGTCCGCTCCCTGCTAAAGGTATATCATGCGACGGCCGCTGCTTGCGCCATTGGAACGGGGGAGGAGATGAGTTTATCAAGCTACCTGCGGTGTTTCACAAAGCGGGGCATCCTGATTTTGGATGTCCCGGGGAAGAGACTCAGGCGACCCTAAATTTTGGTCCACTTTAAGGTGAAGAAAGTGACTTTGTTTAGAATACATAAATCAACATAATAAGGTTTTTAGATACTTTGAATTGGCTCCTTTTACACTGTTCCCAAGGGGGGGGAAGGTGGGGGGTAAGTTAGTATGTGCCTGGACAGGGACTGCTTCAGTAGGCTGTGACAGCGTCATTTGGAAGATGGCTCTCACTGAAATAAATGGGGAGCGGACGCTGCCATGTCGCTCCGTTGTGCGCACAATCCCGTCCCAGACATTCAGATAGAAGAGCATGTGCAATGCGGGGGATGCTGCACTGCGTGCTTCCCTTTAGAAGCAATGAGAGCTGTCTTCCAAATGACAATCATCACAGACTGCTCTCATTGGGCGAGAGCCTGCACATGTGCTATTGAAGCCTGGGAAAGAGGAAATGCCATCCTGGGAAAGCCAACGGCCAGCCCTGGAAGCTTTTATATGCCAGGCCGGCCGCTGCTGGGTTTTGTTCCCCTTTAAAGGGTAAAGCGGTAAAGCTTTTTTTAAAGTTTCCATTATTGTATGCCAAAATGATGGCTTATCTGCTACCGTTTTCCCTAGCAACAATGTGTTTACCTTAGCAATGTACATCATCTGGTGCATTAGATGTACATATAGAATCCCTGACTCTAGCTTGCTAAGACACAGGCGACTAGATTTAACCCATTCTGCTGTAATTCAACTTATTCAGATAGGGAGGATCACAAACTTGTATTCCAGAAGCTAAATGGCTACTGGCAACCTTCCTAGCTGGGAAGGTAATTACTGCTAAGGTGCCCACCTGCTGCTTTGGAGGGATTGTGGGATATGTAGTCAGTAGTTTTTAATCAAGGCCAGAAAAACCACTCCCATCTTAGGATCCCAGCCACACAGGAATGTGGGAAGCTTGGAAACGGCATGCTGATACGTAATCGCATGTCTGGGAGCACAATCTAACACAAATATTTATTTTACATCCCAGAAGAGGGAAACGCCAAACCCTGACTAAAAGGGAGTTTTTCCTTTAAAGCTGTCCTACACCCTGGCTATAGTGTGTTTCTTGCCCTTGAAACTACTCTCTAGATTGGGAGGACCTGCACCTGTCAGTGCAAATCCATTTCAACCACAGGTAAAGTAAACAATAAATGTAAGTATGACTCTGTTCCAAAGTGCACTTGCCCCTGCTTTTGGGGGCAGCGGAAAGGGTTCATTTACCCTACTCTCTCCCTGCCCCCCCCCCCCCCCCCCCATCGTCTGGCCTCCCTGTGGCCGCGGCGCAGGAGCTACACTTTTTTTACATTCACCCAACAAGACACACTATTTATTCCCCCAACTTTTGGGAAATAGTGCAGTCTTGTAGGGCGTAAAATAAGGTAGGTATGCCTAAGATGTCTTCCGATGCTCCTTGTGGAGGGCATTAGCCAGCTTGGCCAAAAGAAGAGAGGTAAGTCTAGGGCTTTCTGACCACAGATGGTGGGAGGTTATATACGTGTTACATGGCTTGCTTAGCATTAATGTGTTATTTAATGTTTTATTTGTCTAGCTGGATGAGACCTTATCAGAAAGGCTTTGGGGGCTGACGGAGATGTTTCCCGAAACTGTGCGTAGTGCTGCCGGTGTGACCTTGGATTTGTCTGTTTGTGCTGCCAAGAAGTTCTATAGGTTGGTATTTTATTTTATTTTTTTAAGATGTTAAAACCTAAAATAGGTTAAAAAAACTGCCATCCGCCCACCTCTTCCAAAATATTATTTAATATTTATAAATGGTATTCAGATTACTTACCTCTTTGCTGTAATCCCAGCTTTTGAGTAGTGCTGTGGAGAAAACTGTTTGGTCAGGCAGTGATATCTAATGTTCAAAATTCTTTTTTCCCCCTGCAGTTGGGTCCTTAATGTGGACAAAATGAGATCTATCCTCTATAAGACACTAGGTCTGGTTAGACAGGCATCCCACTTTGGAATGCCTCCCTATGTGAACCCCCTGTCCTTACCTTTCCAATAGTACACAGCGTATGCAAAGCCAGTGGCGGCATTGCCATAACTGAATGGCATGCACACAGCCCAGAGATGCAGGGGGTGCCGCGCGGCAATCGTAAGTGTGACTAGACTTTCAGTTTCTATGGCCGCACTTTAATATGCGCAACCAAAGATGATGATAGGAGCAGAACTGCTCTTGCGCCCTGGGAATGCTAGCGAGATTTGTATATCAGCTGATCTGGGGGTGGGATCCCGAATCAGGATGCTCTGGGGGAGGGGCAGACTTATCGGCTTTGCCTCATCACATAACCTCATGTCTCCTCGCTGTTGTGAAAGATAAAGCAGAAAAGTGAATCCCATCATACAGTGTAGCTGTAGTGTTCCTCCTAAAAAAAAAATATTCTTACTGCAGCAGGGAGCTTGGTCTGCCCCATCCCATCACCCCCCCGCCCCCCACGCTTTATTGCTACATAGTTTACTTTTGACTAATGGCAAAGCTTGTGGCCCCTACTCATACCCTCTGCTTGTATCAGTGTGTAAGCATTTGTGTGCATGGGGTGCCACCCCCTGCCTGTGTTTAGGTGAGCCTTTGTGCAGCAGTTTAGACCTGGCACTGAATTTTTAATTTGATTGTTGTTAGGCATTTTAACATTTGTAAATTCTGTTCTTTTATAGCTTTTCCCGTTCTGCGCTGTGGATCGGAACAACCTCCTTCATGATCCTGGTATTGCCTGTAGTGTTTGAGACAGAGAAACTACAGATGGAGCAACAGCAGCAACTACAGCAAAGACAGGTGATACTTTCTGTTATATTAGTTTCTGTTATATATAGTGGAGTCCAGTGTAACCACGGTATGCAGCATAGACAGCAGCTAGATGGATTGGGAGTGGCTTAAAATGGTCCTGGTAGGTTTTCATAGGTATCGTGAGTCATGCTGACTGCAATGTATCACACAGCTGCTGTAGGGTTCATGGGGTAGGATCCATGAAGTGAACACAAAGCTTGAGTTCTGGAGAATTGGGGAGAAACGGTTAGGCCTCTGAGGTCTTGGTCATTGTTTTCCCACTTTTGTCTTGCCAGATGATCCCATCTGGCCCATCGAAAGCCATCTGCATCTTTGGGTTCATAGATAAATTGATTGAGATGGGTGGAGCCAGAGAACGCCACCAAAACATTCCCCACCTAGAGCACTGCCGCTACCAACTTGTGTTCTTTGTTTCCTGCCTGACATGTCAACGTCTATCTGTTCAATAAATCAGAAAACATTGGAGAGCACAACCCTTTGTCAATCATCAATGGTCATATTCCGATACTGGCATAAAAACTGATGGTCATTACAGCTCTGCTAATAAACTTGCATTGGCAGATAAGGCCTCAGTCTGTGGTGCAGCCCCGTATGCAGTGCATCTTTGTAGCTGATGTTCACCTTACATCAATGGCATGTGGCTTGTAGACTGGGAAGGGTTCCAGGCAAAGTCATGTTTTTGCTGTCTTTCTCTTCATTACGGAGCTGTAGGCTTTCAGTCTTATCTATGGTAGCCAGACGGTGGCATATCACATTTTTGCTGTATTTTCAGTTAATCCCCACTGTGGGTCTATTGAGCTGTTTAAACTAATAGCACTAAATTAAGCTAATTGGGGTATATTCCACCCCTCCAGCATAGCCTGTTTTGTCCGTTTAGTATGTCAAGCTGTCAAAGCAGCCCTCTGCAGGAAGAAGGTCACAAGTGTATTTGCTGTGGCACTGTAAAGCATATAGACCAAACATAACAAACGTATAGATTTTTACCTTTGAATCATTTAGAAATGTTTAGCGAGTCCACCATCGCTGCCAGTGGTCCTCTGCCCCCCCACCCCACCTTTGAGCTTCCAGCTATCTCCCTATATTTGTCGCCACCTTCTACATTAGAAGGGCCCACTAGAGAATCACCTAGGGGAATATTTTTCAAAAGATGGCCACACCTGAAATAAAGCATGTGACCTTTTAACAGACAAAGGATCTTCTTCGGAAAGAACTATTGGCACTAGCATTATGGTGCGAATACAAAAATACATTCTTAATCTGTGGCCTTTTGAGAGGCATCCTGGAAACCAAATAGACCATTATTGCAGCAGTTTTAGTCAAGCTAATAGTTGTGGGTATTAGGAGGCTTAAAAAGGTACAGTTATTCCACAGATTCAAATTTGATGACGGAGGGTTTAAATATTTTGGTTTAAGTTACACCACCTCCAGATTTGATGGTGGTAATGGCTGGTTGATGATGATAATTTCTGTTAAATCAAAAACTAAACTACTATTTTTCTTTCCTTCTGACAGATACTTCTAGGCCCATCTACTGGAATGTCTGGCTCTCTTCCTCCACTGCCTGGAAAAGTATAATATCAAGCTAGTTATTTGAATTCTTGGTTTCTTTCTTCTGTTGACTGGGGAAAGGAAATCAGAAGACCGGTCTCTCCTCAGCCACTTGCCTCCTTCAGTGCTCTCCATGGAACAGTTTCCTGATCTCTAGCATGCCAGGCAAATACCTGCTGAGCAGCACTTGGTCCTGCTGGCTTGAGAACTGTCAAAGGTTTTTATACCTGGATGTACTTCATCCGCTACAATCCAGCATATTCATTCCACCCCAAATGAAATCTGTATCTCTTAAAGCTTACTTTTGACATCATGTTTGGCCCACTGATAGATAGGACATGGGGAGACATGGATTTAAAAGCAGCCCATATATGATGTGTGTGCACATGACAGTCTAATTCCAGTTTCTTCATTTCTAGTAGCTTGGGGAAGAGAGGTGACCTATTTTTATTTCTACTAACCCCATTGTGGAGCTTGACCCTTGCTTTCTTTTTAGTATAAACGTGTTATCATAGGGGTGTTCCTGATATTGGCACTCTGTTGCCTGTGGCACTGTGATGGGGTATTGCTGTCTGAATTGGCCAAAAAGGAAGCTGAACTTTCAGAAATGCTCTAGGTTTCCATCTTTTGTGTTGCTCACCACCAAGTGGAATTGATGGCAGCCATAACCTTTCAGTTATAATAAGAAACAGAAACTTCCTGTTGCCAGTGATCACACAGCAAGTGATCTCCATAACCAGGCCATGGACTGCAAAGAGAAATGATTTGGCTGAGGTTTACCTTTGTGAATTCTTATTCTGGTGGAAGCTTATACATGTTTGTCCTTGGTTTAGCCTGTTTGCAGAAAAAAGGCCCAGTCAGTTTACTGTACACCACAGGCAATTGGTATATTGCCATTGTTTGACAATGACAGGAGGGGAGAGATTGAGTTTTATCTGTATAGCTGTAGAGTCTGCAGGACTTTTAAAGCCTGAACTGATGCCGTTGTTAAGCTCATTTGTGTTTTCTATTTTATTTCCAAATCATTAAAACCACAAAGAATGCCTCCAGTATCTGTTTGCTAGTCACTGAGTTTACTTGTATGGCATGCTTCATGATATGTCACAGCCAGTCTAGAGCAGTCTAATGCTTAAACATCCGTTACGGCTGGGACAAAAAGGCTTGACTTCTGGGAGGTGCACATGATGCACTTCCATTGGGGAGTTCTCGGGGCGACCAGCACTGTGCACTCCATCGATCCTATAGGCAGCATTTACTCTGGGCTGCGGCAGTGAAGGGTCCCACAGTGGTTCTCTGGCAGGCCAGACGGCCATGATCGAGCGGGCTGCTGATCCTTTGTTGCGGCAGTGACTTTAATCTAAAAGATAGAGCTGCACAACAGGCAGGAAGCAGACGAGTTGTTCCTTGCCTCTTTTTATATACAGCGGGTGAGTTGGGCCAGAAAAAGTAAAACTTGCTCCAAGAGACGTTGGCGAGTGTATCTTTTTCCGCTGTATTTTATCAGGTTGCACTGTGTGTTTACTGAAAATTAGTGTCACCTTCGTAGCCAACCTCTTAGCCTCTATTGTTTCTGCCAAATCTAAGGAGGCTAATATTGTTAGCGATTGGCCTTATCTCTCTTCCTATACAAAAAAAAAAAAATTTCAAATTATCAAAATGCTTATACACAGACTCCCGAACATATTTTCGGCATGCTCATCATGCACAAGTCTTTATAACATTATCAATCTATATGACGATGTGCTACTCCTTACCAACAATCACGCTGATGGAAAATACAAAAAAAAGTTATAGAAAATAAGAGAAAACAGAAAAAAGGGAGGAAAAATATCACCTTTACTGTCTGGTTCGAAAATGTATCCACAGTAGCCAAATATCTTGGAAGTCTTGGCATCGGTCTATCATCATCTAGTCGACCCTCCTTTTAACTTCTCTAATAGAAACCTTATTACAGCCCCATGCTTTAGCTACTGAGGTCCGTGCTGCTGACAGCATAAGTTTTTAATTAACTTCTGTTTTTTGTTACCTTTCGTTGGTGTTGCTCCCAGCAAGGCTTCCAGTTCCTAAAACTTTTCTAAGGAGATCATAGATTCTATTCCAGTATGTTTTAATGGCTGGATAAAGCCACCATAACTGTAAATTATCTCCTATACTATACTATAATATACCATCCATTTAATAATTTCAAACTGGTCCTGCAAATTAACATTATACCTTGTCCTGCCCCTCCAGCTAATCTTATCCACCAATCAGAAGACTGGTCCCCTATATGGAAGCTTTCCTTTAAAAGAAATAAACAAATCGAAATTTTAGAGATTAAAGCCGGTTTTCCCAAATTTCCCATACAGTACTCTTCAAAGGCTGAAATCTCCTGTTTCTCGGCTGCTGCCCTATAATGTGCTTTATTTATTTAAAATGAAGGATTTGCCTTGCTCTAAAGAAGTCTGTCTTGGAATACTGTACCGTTCTTAAGGATCTTTAAACGTGACCATCTTACCCTTAATGAAGAAATGGTGAATTCTCCCCTACCTGGTGGGAATTTAGTGTTCCCCTGAAAGGGGGGAAATTTGAATCTAAGCTGAACCATGCAATTTAATTTGGTCCACAAAGCTATGGATTCAGACGGAGACCGGGCAAAGAACTGGCAGGATTAATTTGTAAGGGGCCCAGAGTATTTTCGATGGGAAATCTATGCAGCGCTTCCTTTTCCATTAGTACCAATCTATATTCTTCACCAAATTTGTAAGTTGTGCTATTCTTGCTGCATACAAATAGATCATATTAGGAGTTCCCATACCGGTGTATTCAATTCTAACATTGAATCTTGATCGCTTTCCCCTCCATATAGCCTTCTGTAGTTTTGCATTCTCATTCATATTGATATTAATCAGTAGAGAACGAAACAAATATAACATTCTATCCAAACAGGTTCTAGGTCGTGTAACTCAAAATGAGATATTCGCCTGTATCTGTCTAATTAGGTGGAGGGATAGTTGGTTTTATATGCCTCACTCGGATCTGCTACCAGCTTTATTTCTAGATATTCGATCGAAGCCTCTGGCCATTGAAATCTATAGTTAGGTTTGCTGATTTACTAATTGTTTTTTCTTCTACATTTATATTAAGAGTTGATGACTTGCTGTCTTTTATCCTGAAACCGCCTCAAAGATTTATTTTTAGACCGATTCCAAGGGCTCGTTACAAACAGCAGGTCATCAGCAAATAGAACACATTGATGCTTCTGTTGCCCACACAAGACTCCTTTTAAAGTCTTTTGTTCGTCTCAATTTTCCAAATCGCCAGAAGGAACAGCACTGGGTATGAGGGGCACCCCTGTCTGGTCTCCCTGGCTACTGAGATCTCCCTGGTCCTCATGTCCCCCACTAAAATGGATGCCTTTGGCTGAATTATATTACGAAAAATCTCTCCATATCCTAAAAAGATTTTCTCCAGTCAGAGTATTAAATGCCTTCCTAAAATGGATTGACTGGAGAATACCCTGCTGTGTTCTTAGTCCTCCATCCCACCAGTCTTTTATTAAAGAAAATAATGTCAAAAGCTTGTTGAATCTGGTCCAGCCCTTGTCTCCCGGGTACAAACCCTGCCTGGTCCAGATGAATAATTTTGCCCAAATACCGATTGAGACATGTTGCCAAGATTTTAGTCATTAACTTCACATCCAAGTTTATCAAAGATATATGGAGTGGAAACTACCACCCCATATCTGTAAGATCATTACCTGCCCTAGGGATTATAACTTTGTTAGCCTGCAGCATCTCTTGTGAAACTGGGTTACCCTATCTTATACTATTGAACCAGTATCTCAAAAGTCTTGGGCAAATGTCATAATGTGAGCTTGGAAATCCATCCGGCTACGGAGCGGCGCCCCCCTCGAGCTCTTTATTGCCTCCAGCACTTAGACAAAAGCCTCCAAACCCCCGCCCCTTACATCATCCCTGCACCAGTGTTCCCTCTAAGCCTGGGCGGCCGCGCACCCGCTGTTCCGAAGCTGCGCATCTCTAATCCCCACCCGTGCAGCAAGTGCTGCGGAGAGGAGCTGATCTTTTCTACAGGTTGGAAGCCACTGTAAAAGCACTACAGTTCGCTCCTCCGGCCAGCAGGGGTCGCTGTTATCTTGCATACTGCTTTCCTCTGTGGCCAGCATAGGAAGTGCAGGGAGTCTTGCGTTTCAATAACAACCTGCCTCAGCACGCCTCTGAATCAGTGCTGCTCTCTCACAGCACCACATGATGCCAGGACCTTCTCTGGATCTGCTCTGACAGTGCTGGGTTTTTAAAGAGGGGAGGAGAACAATTGCTGTGGCCACTCTGGCACTGCCAAGACAGATAAGGGCCATTCCTTGTGGCACCCCCCCCCCCTCCATGTATGGGGCTGTAGCATTCAGCAGGGTCACTGGCTGCTCAGCCACATGCAGCAACATGGAGGAGAGGGGTGATGAGCCTGAAGAAGGTTTCAGCATATGGCTGATTACATCAGTCAAACTACACTTGTATATGCCCCTCTCTAGTCAATGCTTGGTTCCTGAGAAGGTGGACAGGAAACTGCAGCACACATTTTAGCAGTTAGTAGGTGTGTGTGCTCTGTTATCCAGTCCCCCATCTTAGAGACCATATCTTTACTAGATAAATATAAAGGCAGGACTGTAAGCTGCATTATGGCATGCTTCACTGTGTGAACCCCTGGGTGCCCTAAAATGTACCTTTCACCTAGTCCCATGGTGCATGTGCAGTCACTTCCAACCAGCACTGTAGGTCGTGTATATTAACCCTTTAAGTGCCAGCCTACCTGCAGCATTTCCCACTCCCTGTTGCCAGACTGAGTTTCACTGTTTCGCGCTACACATGTTCAACTGTCATTTTTGAAAGGATTTCCAGGGATTTCCCAGGAAAATTATATATTGTTTTTTTCAACAGAGTCTGGGCTTTAACATGAAATGTCTTGTTTGTATTTTTTAGGTGTATTCTCAACATTTTTGGGTGAAATGTGTGAAAAAAATTAAAAAAAATATATTTTTTTACAATTTGTAGAGTTTTTTTGTAATAAAAAATGTAAGTTTGTCAATAAAATCTTATTGCGTGAGAAACCCCAATTTCTCCCGGTTACAGCGATACCACATATGTATAGGTAGACACCCTTTCCTGCCCAGAAGCCTTTTATAGCTGCTGGATGACAA
Organism: Gastrophryne carolinensis; assembly: GCA_027917425.1. Classification (NCBI taxonomy): domain Eukaryota; kingdom Metazoa; phylum Chordata; class Amphibia; order Anura; family Microhylidae; genus Gastrophryne; species Gastrophryne carolinensis. The sequence goes on along the minus strand of CM051235.1, from coordinate 335,786,826 downwards.
ATGGTTAATTAAAAAAAAAAAATGACATAGGGTCCCCCTTCCCGGGGAGGGGGACCCCATTTTTTTTTGGATTTTTAAGGGTTAAAAACCCTTAAAAATCCAAAAAAAAAAATGACGTGGGGTCCCCCTTACCCAAAGTAACCAGCCCGGGACCAGCTATGGGGGCTTGTAGGCACAGAGTGGGGGGGCCAGCTTTGGTGGCCCCCCCACCCTGCAGCCTACGAGCCCACATAGCCTATGTGGGCCCGGGCTCTTCTGCCCCCCCCTGGCCTTTGGGGAGGCAGGTAATGGGGGTGCGGGGGTTAATGGCAAGCCACCCGCTAGGGCAGGTGACTTGCCACCCCCCCAGCCTTGTGAACTGGTATAAGGGGTCTCATGGACCCCTTACCAGCTCACAAAGGGTTAATGTGAAATAAAAACACCACACAATAATAAAAAGTATTTTATTCAAAAAAAAAAAAAATTTTTTAACTGTACTTACCTTCGATTGCAAGCTCTTGTCCCTCGCCGCTCAGCTGACAGATGCCTGTGATCGGCATCCAGAGAAGGAGAAGGCAGGAGATCAGAGGATCTCCTGTCACCTCCTTCCAGGGCACCGATCACCGGCATCTGAGAAGCTGAGAAAGCTGAAGCCGGTGATCGGGACCGGGATGACGTCATAAGCCCCGCCCCCAAGGGGGCGGGGCTTAGAGGCAAGATGGCTGCCACCATCGTGAAGAAGAGAGGAGAGAGCCTCCCAGGCTCTCTCCTGAAGATCGGTAAGTCCTGGGGGGGGATCGGAGGCCCCCCAGGTGAAGAGGAGGGACAGCGGGAGCCAGCGCACACACAGGTAAGTGAATGTCATTTTTATTTTTTATTTTTTTTTACAGTTAGCAGCTGCTGCTGCAGAAGCGGGGGGGGGGGCGGCCTATTCCGGGGGCTCTCCTGGAGCCATCCGACCCCCCACGGGGGATCGGATGGCACCAAATTAAAGAGGAGACCCGGCCGGATCCAACAAGGGGTCAGGTGAGTATTTTTGATTTTTATTTTTTAAACTAGAAGCGAGGAAAGTCAAGCACGTAACACCTACGGGCTTGGCACTTAAGGCCCAGCCAAGCCAGCACGTAGGTGTTACGTGCTTGGCAACAAAAGGGTTAAGGCTTGATATACAGTTGGACAAAGTGTTGGCATAGTGACACTGGAGGTCCTGCGGCTTGTGGCACGCTGCCGTCCCTGCTTCTCTGAATGTCTGGGCAGGGGAGCACACCTCTGGTGCAAAACCTGCTGTGGGTGCGACAGAAAGGTAAGTGTTTGCAGTGCAATCCCGGGGAGGTGGGGTATTCCAAATAGCGATGCCTGAGAGGTACTTAAACTGAAACACCCATTTTTCACAAAATGGATGTTGTTCTTAGAGCATTGGCAGTGCCCCCTGCGCATTAACCCCGGTAAACCCCCATAATCTTTCCTTTCTCCTCAGTCCCTGGTGAAATCGAGCAATGTGATTGGCCATCATAGTTATCTGGTTGCCGGTGGCCAGATACCCAGAAGAAGCCAGTGACTGCGTCAGCTAATCGCAACGCTTGGTTTTGCCAGGGGGGGGGGCAATAACATGGAAAGTCCATTTTTGTTCCACAGACCTCAGGAAAGCTAGCGAGAGTGGGCACAAAGCAACCCATAAACCTCACCACCGCTCCTGTGCCAACACCAGTTTACCAACCTATTATATTAACAATATTAACAATCAATGCCGCTGCACCGCCCCCAGTCAGCCCCCCCCCAGTGCCCCACTGGGCCGCAGTAAAATTACCAAATCCTGAACCGGTCCACGGTGAAAAAAAGGTTGGAGACCACTGCTATAGAGGAGACCTCCACCAAAATTCACTCAGAGTAAGTCTTCTGGTTGCTATCACCTCAGCCAGAAAAGTCCGTGATTAGCAGGCCCCCTCAGAGATTCCTATTGTATAATTTTACCAGACCGGGTAATACTTAAACCAGATCCCTTATACTTTGCTATGATTGCGTCCATGTTTCATCGATCTCAGGAAATTATACCTTCCCTCTTAGTGGATCCGGATAAGCCGGATGACTCTTCTCACCTCGTGGGCGTATGCAGAGTCCTTATCCTTGACCTAGAGCACAGTACAGTCTTCTGTAAGACAGGTCTGTCCGCTTCACAATCTGCCATAGCCAGGTGGATTAGGCAGACTATCTCTACCTTATAGCAGCATGAACGTGCCACCCCAATACATCAAAGCTCACCCCACCAGAGAGGTTGCCACATCCTGGGCACAGAAGTATGGGGTTTCCATTGAGGACATTTGTAAAGCAGCTATCTGGTGGTTCCCTCACACCTTTTAAAAGCATTATAGGTTACCCCTTCTCTCGGAGACTCAACAGTCTTTTGGCATAAGAGTCTTGCAGGCTATTTCCCACCCTTAACTAGTTCCTTGCTCATCTTCTCCGTGGCTGTCCTGAAGGACGTGGGGAAAACATCCCTGTTAGTCTTACCGGTAACAGTATTTCTACGAGTCCTTCGGGACGGCCCTTACAACCTTCCCAGCCAGAGTGGCTTTTAAGCTGCTGATTGTATTAGTATATAAATAGTCTCTAGTAACAGGGGTGCACCAGACAATACCACTGAATATAAACATGTGCTCACTCACAAGAACCAAACAAGACTGAAGTGGACGTGTCCAATTACACACCTTTCTTCAAAAAGGAGCACCAATATCAATATGGATACAAAATTCTTTAGTATGAAAAAGGAGATACTATTAAAATACACAAAAACACACTGGACAATTAAAATCACATGGATGACCCCATGGTCTCAATAATATTCATGAAAAAAACCCCTAAGGGGAACAAAGCATCAAAAGACCCTATGTGCGCTTATTAGGTCCTATTATAACAGTTATTTTATGCCGGCATAAAAATTATATGTGTAAACCAGCAAACCTGAATATTCCAAGAATAAAGAATGGCACATAGAGTCAGCATCACAGGGTCAAATATAATATGATTTATATTTGATGACCCTGTGATGCTGACTCTATGTGCCATTCTTTATTCTTGAATATTCAGGTTTGCTGGTGTCACTTAGCACGCACATGTGCACTTTGAGTATATCTTTATTGTTTCCATTCACTTATAACTGTTTGAACTGGGCAAGTCTGTCAATATATTTTCTGTGGAATTTAGTTTATTTATTTTCACATATGAGGTATTGTTGTTAAGAGTTGACACTTATTTGTATAGGAGACTATCAGCATGTCTCATGGTTTATATGTAGTAGATATAGGTTGTACACTTTGAGGGTTTACACATATAATTTTTATGCCGGCATAAAATAACTGTTATAATAGGACCTAATAAGCACACATAGGGTCTTTTGATGCATTGTTCCCCTTAGGGTTTTTTTTCATGAATATTATTGAGACCATGGGGTCATCCATGTGATTTTAATTGTCCAGTGTGTTTTTGTGTATTTTAAAAGTATCTCCTTTTTCATAATAAAGAATTTTGTATCCATATTGATATTGGTGCTCCTTTTTGAAGAAAGGTGTGTAACTGGACAAGTCCACTTCAGTCTTGTTTAGTATATAAATAGTCCATACAAAGAAAATCTGAATACAAATCTCCCAAAAGACATGATGCTCCATCTGAAGCACAGAAACTGTAAATCCTAGGAATTGCCTCCCACAGAAGCTGGTCACAGTAGCAACAGCTGACCAATTCCATAAAAGGACTAGGCTTTAATTCCTTGAAGAAATTATTAACTGTAAATGTGTATAATCATCTCTGCATTGAACCTGGACAGATATTAATTACCTTTGGTGCAGAATGATGGGAAGATGTCCACATTCTCTGTACAGCCCTGTTAATGGTTGTACTTTGGATGAAGGGTTTGGTCACTGCATAGCCATTGTACAGTGGTTTTGTGAAGCCTTTCCAGGACAGCTGGGAGTTTAAATAGTTTTCAAGATTGTAAAATGTGTGTTCACCTCTGCTGCTGCCAATGAGCTGTTTGCACAAGGTTGCTACACAACAAGGTGACCGCTGCTGTTGCTGGCCCAGTCCAGCCCTACTGCAAAAATCACTTCACCTTCATGAGACCTCCTACTGTTACAATGTAGTGCCAACGTTGACGGTGTCATAAATTACACCAATAACGATAACGACCACCCCCCCATCTCAGACCTGTCAGGTTAGCACATTTGTTGGTCTTCCTGTTTCACTAAGATGGGGGGCCCGGGAGACACCTCCGTCATCAAGATCCTGACATCGGGGGCTCGAGAGTGGCAGCCCGGTGCCAGGGGATAACGCTCCTTGGCCGACCATCAATTACGATCTCATCGGCCTTACTGCTGAAGGCTCAGCCCGCCCCTAAGACAACCCAAGAAAGCGGAGGAAAGAAGAAATAGAGAGACATAAGAGGTAGAAATGAAGAAGGAAGAAAGAAAAGGAAAGAAAGAATGGACGCCCTCATTACCCACCCCTCTCCAGTATACCCCGGATCTCCGGGGAGCCCTTAGAAACCTCCCATATTGTCCATGTCCCGGCGTATATCTTGCCTCCCCCCTCGACTCCGTCAAGAGCCAGTTCCTCCATTCGTTTGATGTTTTCCAACTCCCCAAACCATTCCATTAGGGAGGGTGTTTGAGCGCCAGTGTCGGGGAATTACAGACCTGGCTGCCGTAAGCATATGCCTCAGCAGGCCCCTCCCCCCTGCTGCTACTGGGCCAGGAATCATTGATAGAAGTGCCACCTGAGGGGAATTAGGGATACTCTCAAGGGTCGTGTACTCAAATACCCTCAACATCCCCTCCCAAAAAGTCTTAATAGAAGGGCATTCCCACCAAATGTGGGTCAAGGTTCCAGGGGCCCCGTTACACCTCCAGCAATTCCCCGTCTCTGCCCCCCCCGAACCTCACCAAGTTTGCAGGGCTCCTGTACCACCTGGCCAGGATTTTGTAATTCCTTTCCTGGGCTCTGCAGGCCATCGAGAATTTATGCGTCAGAGTAAAGGATTTTTCCCAATCCTCTCAAACGTCTGTCCCAATTCTTCCTCCCATCTCCTGCAGAATTGTGGGAGCCCCTCCTCCATACCTTCAGTTAGATAAATCCTATATAAGGTTGAAATTGCTCGTGAGGGGGGGTCTGGGCTTTGAAGATCATCTCCAGCGTCGCTAAGGGCCGGGACAAAGCAGTTCCAGGGGCGAAAGATCTAATAAAGGCGCTCAACTGGGCATACAGGAACCAGGACAGTTTCCTCCCCCCACCCCGCTCCTTCAACTCAGAAAGCAATGGCAGGCCAGATCCAGAGGTAATTTCGCCCAGTCTTGTGTTCTGGGCTGCATCCCACACAAGGAATGACTTAGCGTCCAGCCCTGGGGTGAAAGCAGGGTTGTTGAAGAGCGGGGTGAGAGGACCAGGTCTATGGGACAAGCCCCTCTGCTTCAAAGATCTATCCCACAGTGTCAGCAGAGGATGTACTAGGTTTCCCACCTCTTAGGGTGGTACTCGGGGGTCCACCCAAGGCAAGGCGGTCAAACTAACTGGAGAAATATCATTTTCCAGTGCGACCCATTGTTTACTCCCTTTGTGGTGGAACCAGTCAACAAGCCTCACTAAGACCGCTGCCGCGTGATACGACTTCATGTCCGGGACCCTTAACCCCCCTGCACTCTTAGGTCTACATAACGTCCTCCTATTCACCCTGGGTTTCTTACTATCCCACACGAACTTAAAGAAAGCAGCCTGTAGCTGCTTAAAAAAACCCCGTTCCAGCAGCAACAGCAGAGTCTGAAAAATATATAAGAACCGAGGTAGTACGTCCATTTTTAGGATATTCTTTCTCCCTAACCAGGAGTATTGCTTTTTAACATACGTCTTCAAACTCTCCATTGTGCTGTTAAGGAATGGTACATAGTTTAATTTATAGAGTTTCCCCAAATCAGTGGAGACCTGCACCCCGAGATATTTAGCGATTCCATTTGCCACTTAAATGGGAAATTTGTCCGGATTAAGTCTTGGGTCTGTTCGTCTAGGGAGATATTCAAGATCTCCGTTTTGGCCATATTAACTTTAAAATTGCTTAACTTGCTAAACCTTTCAAATTCCCGAATGATGGAGGGCAAAGAGGTATGTGGGGAGGTTATGTACAGAAGGAGATCATCTGCAAAGAGGGAGAGCTTATATTCCTTCCCCCGGCATGGCACCCCCTTGATGGAGTGATTGGCTCTCAAGGCATTCGCCAGGTGCTCCATCACCAGAACATAAAGTAAGGGGGACAAAGGGCACCCCTGCTGAGTACCATTCCTGATATTAAAAGATCCGGAGAGGGTGCCGTTCACTTTAACTTTAGCAGTGGGGTCATGATAGAGAGCCATTATTCTATCCAACTTAACTGGTCCTACACCCACCTGGGACAGTGCAGCCCTTAGGAACCCCCAGTGCACCCTGTCAAATGCCTTCTCCGCGTCTACTGCCAGGAGGCAGGCCGGGACTCCCTTAGTTTGGGCGTAGTGCATTAGCGAGACAGTTTTGATAACATTGTCCCTGGCCTCCCTTCCAGAGACAAACCCAACCTGATCGCTATGGATCAATGAGGGCAACAGGGGCTGGAACCTGTTTGCCATAATTTTGGCAAACAATTTGATATCCACATTGATCAGCGAAATCGGTCTATAATTTCACGGAGAAGTGCCATCCTTCCCAGGTTTCTGAATGACCGTAATGTGAGCCTCCAGGGTCTGCCTCGGGAAGGGGCAGCGACTTGACACAGTTAAGTTAAATACTTTCGTCAGGAAAGGGGCTATCGGGGGCCCTATTGTTTTGTAGAACCTGGGTGTAAACCCATCCGGCCCTGGACTCTTCCCCGCAGGGGTCCCCTTTATGGCCTGCTCGACCTCCTCCTGCCTTACCTGATCCTCCAAAGCCTCACTTTCTTCCAGGGGGATGGCCGGCAGGGCTGTCTCCACTATATAGTTATCTAAGTCCCCCACATTCCTGCCCTGTGCTTCACGGGCTGGAACATTGTCAATGTTGTACAGGCTCGAATAGTAAGATTGGAATTCGTCCGCTATTTGGGGGGTCTTGTGCACCTCACTACCATCTACCGTTTTCATACTGGGTATATACGTACAGCCTTGCCTTGGGTGGAGTGACCGAGCCAGCAGCTTACCGCACTTATCGGAGTACTCGTAAAGGCGTGCCCTCCACCTATCTCTGAATCTGAGGTAGCATCGATCGTAGAGCCCCTTTAACTTCTGCCTAGCCTCCAACAACTCTCGTAGTCCCCCAGGGGATAAGAGGATCTTATGAGTCCTCTCTAACTCCTGTATGCGCCCCAGCGTTTCTGCAATCAGTCGAGCCCTCTCCCTCTTGAGCCTCGCGCCATGTTTGATAAAAAACTCCCCGCAGCACACACTTGAGCGCCTCCCACTGCATCGGCAGTGAAGTACTGTCGTTGCTATGGTCAACATGAAAATTGGCCACCACAGCCTTGATCTCAGTCATGCACGGCATGTCTTTCAGCAGATTATCATGTAGACGCCAAGTGTACTGCCTGGGGGTCGCGTCCAATATCGGGAGGCTCAAGAATACAGGGGCATGATCTGACCAATCGAGGACTCAGGGTCTATTGCAAGGGTGTGATGGCTCAGGAGGAAATAGTCCAACCTGCTATACATATTGTGAGTATGGGAGAAGTATGTATAATCCCTCTCCCCCCCATGGAGGACCCTCCAAACATCTACCACCTGTAGGGACTGAAGAGCCTTGCGGAATCTGTTAAGCTTAGAGTGGGGTTTTGCGGATTACCCCTGAGACGAATCAACCCTTGGGTCTAGGACTAGGTTGAGAAACCCTCCTATGATTAGCGTTCCTGCCCCAAAGTCCTCCAGTAAGTGTAGCATACTAATTCCTGCCTCCACCTGTCCCTGATTGGGTAGCTACAGGGGACTCAATACTGGATCCTGAGGACCATTCCAGGTCAGACAATTTAAAGGGGGTTTGGGCCAGATTTGAGGGAGGGCTGCCGTTGTGGGCACTGGTGGAAGCGTCCGTCGGAGCAGGATGCAACTCCACTTGTATCACCCTGTTATTGCTTCTTGAAGCTCCACCTTTGTTGCTGGGTGGGGGAGCCCCCCCGGTACTTGATGTTCTGGGCCCCAGTTGTGCCCCAGGGAGTTCAGCCCAGCTTCCGCCCTTTATTACAGGGATAGGGCCCACCGGGTGTTCCTCACGTGGTACCAGTCCGCCTCCCCCTTGGCCCCCTCTCTTCAGCTTCTCCTCGCTAGAGAGCATGGCGTTGCTGAGTTTATGGGTAGGCTGCACTGCTGCCCCCGGCGCCTCCCCGCCGCTCTCCCTGCGCTGGCTTCCCCAGCCCTGGTAGCTCACCTCCGAGCCGGCGTTGTCATCGCTGGGGGAGTCGGTCTCCTCACCACCGCAGCTGTGACAGGCAGAGCACGGCCTCACCTCCTCATCTCGCCGCCTCCCGACACCGGACCCGGGGCAGGACACACAGCTCCCGCCGCCGCACACATCCTGGGACCTCCGCCCTCGTTAAAGGTGGGTGCTGCCTCTCCCTCCACCATGATCGCCTCCAGGGGCCCGTGGTGTAGCACGCTCGCCCCGACTTGCTCTCCCACTTCCTCCCGTCCTCCTCTCGCGGCAGACCCCATTTTGGCCGGTGGGTCTCCGGACCCCGGCATGGGCCTCGGATGGAAAAAGTCCCCTATGGCAGACTTAGGAGGACCTTTGGCACTGCCTCCAGCCTTCTTTTTGTTGCCCCTCATCTGGACAATTTGGATCGGGAGGCTCAAGAATACAGGGGCATGATCCGACCAGAGCATCTGACCAATCGAGGACTCAGGGTCTATTGCAAGGGTGTGATGGCTCAGGAGGAAATAGTCCAACCTGCTATACATATTGTGAGTATGGGAGAAGTATGTATCATCCCTCTCCCCCCCATGGAGGACCCTCCAAACATCTACCACCTGTAGGGACTGAAGAGCCTTGCGGAATCTGTTAAGCTCAGAGTGGGGTATTGCGGATTTCCCCTGAGACGAATCAACCCTTGGGTCTAGGACTAGGTTGAGATCTCCTCCTATGATTAGCGTTCCTTCCCCAAAGTCCTCCAGTAAGTGTAGCATACTAATTCCTGCCTCCACCTGTCCCCGATTGGGTAGGTACAGTTTGGCCAGGGTGTATCTTGCCCCACACAAAGTGAATTTGAGGAACAGATATCTGCCCCTAGGGTCGACCATAACCTGAGCGTCCTCTATAGGAACGTTTTTGTGTACGGCAATAGAGACCTTTAGATTTATGCTCGGGATTAGGGCTGTGGTACCACTGGTCATAGTATCTATTTTTAATTTCAGGGATTTTCCCTTGACAAAAATGCGTTTCCTGCAGGAGGGCTAAGTCCACTTTTTCCCTATGGAGCCCATACAAAATTTTGGACCTTTTCTCTAGGATATTCAACCCCTTGGTGTTAAACGTACAAAGTTTAAGACTCATGAGTGCAGCTAAGTTACAGGGGGAGGGCGCTCACCCCACTAAACGATCTCACAGAGTCTAGTTCACTCTTCACTACTCAGGCCCCGAGGGTCAAGACCTGAAATCCGCCCAGAGAGGCAAGCGGGCAATCAGAGAGAGAGAGAACAAAAGACAGAGAGAAAAAAGGAAAGACAGGAAAAAAGAGACAGAACTTAACAAGATTAACAAACTAACGAAGCCCTCCTTAAAGAGGGGGGCAATTGAGAACTAAGAGGGCCGTAGCCATCAATACCACGCAAATCTCTCCGGCTCACAGCCAGTGGGATGGCGAGGAAACCTAGATGGGAAAGTGGCCTCGCTACTCGGGAGTATGCTCCCGCCGACCTTCTCAGAATCATGAAAGATAGCATCCTACCCATTCCCAAGGGGGAACCCGAGATTCGGGTGGGGAAAGGTCCACCCCGGATGCCTCGGTCTGGTGCCCCCCGCTGGGGCTGACGGTAAATCAGGGGAGAAGCGGGGGGCCCCGCCCACTAGGCCCCGGACCACACCCGGCCACATGTCCCGCCCATATAGGAACTCGAGTAAACTGAAGTTAGCTAACCGGTCCCATATGGATAAAAAATAAAGCAGCAAAACACAAAAATATAACACACTTCAGCGGCTTTCTATAGGGATCCAAAAGTGCCCCTATCAGTTCCACATGTATACAAAGAGAGGCAGAACAGCAAAACTCAAGAATGTATCGGACCTTTGCAGCTTTCTATAGGGATCCAAATACGGCTCTACTGCTCCGGGTTCCCTCTGCGGCCCCCTCCTCTTCGCTCACGAACCCATCTGGGGCATCTAGGGGCCCTTTGCAGGAGCGGGGGGGTGGGTTAAAGTCCAAGTGCAGCCAGTCCGGGACCGGAAAGGGGTCTAGGCCAAAGAAAGCAAACATATTTGGCAAGTCCGCCTGACGGCGTAAAGCAAAAGCAGCATTGTCCTTACGGATTATAAGGTGGAACGGGTGCCCCCACTTGTACGAGGCCCCTAATTCCCGGATCCTGTCGAGCAAAGGCCGGAGAACTCTTCTCATCTGTAACGTGCGATGAGAAACATCAGGTAATATAGAGACCTGCGAGCCTCTCCACTCAATTCTGCCTCGCTCCCAAGCCCGCCGCAGGATGTCCTCTTTGAAGGTAAAAAAATGGACTGTGCACAGGACATCTCTGGGGGCCTGGGGGTCTCCAGCCGGACTGCCCATCACTCTGTGGACCCGATCAATCAGCAACTCGGCATCTGAAGATCTCTCTAGGAGAGAGTTGAATAATTCCGTTATTGAAGAGCGTAGGTTTTCAGCTCGAACCGATTCAGGAACGCCACGGATCTTCAGGTTGTTACGCCTGTTCCTGTTTTCCTGGTCGTCGACTTGGAGCCGGAGGTCAGACATCTGCTGCTGGTGCAATTCTTGCATTCTCTCCAATTGCACTATTCGCGTCTCATGGCCTGCCCGGGAGCCTTCAAGGGTGGCAACTTTAGCCTCCAGAGCCGAGGATTTCTGTTGTATGTCCGTGATCTCCCTTTGCAGGGCCCTCTCAATTCTAGTCGCCACCGCCTCTAGGTCAGCCTTAAGCTCAGCTTTGGTCGGTAGGTACTGCAGTATTGCCTGCAGACCAGGATCTAGTGCATGGACCGGGGAGGGCTGGATGTTCAGGGGGCATCCCATAGGGGATCCCGGATGAGAACCGGTCAGATCATCAGCCGAGTGTCGGGGGACTTCAGGGTGGATAGATCCCTGGGCACCTACATATCCCCGTCCGAGGGAGCCGCTGCCAGGGGACTCAATACTGGATCCTGAGGACCATTCCAGGTCAGACAATTTAAAGGGGGTTTGGGCCAGATTTGAGGGAGGGCTGCCGTTGTGGGCACTGGTGGAAGCGTCCGTCGGAGCAGGATGCAACTCCACTTGTATCACCCTGTTATTGCTTCTTGAAGCTCCGCCTTTGTTGCTGGGTGGGGGGGAGCCCCCCCTGGTACTTGATGTTCTGGGCCCCAGTTGTGCCCCAGGGAGTTCAGCCCAGCTTCCACCCTTTATTACAGGGATAGGGCCCACCGGGTGTTCCTCACGTGGTACCAGTCTGCCTCCCCCTTGGCTCCCTCTCTTCAGCTTCTCCTCGCTAGAGAGCATGGCGTTGCTGAGTTTATGGGTAGGCTGCGCTGCTGCCCCCGGCGCCTCCCCGCCGCTCTCTCTGCGCTGGCTTCCCCAGCCCTGGCAGCTCACCTCCGAGCCGGCGTTGTCATCGCTGGGGGCGTCGGTCTCCTCCCCACCGCAGCTGTGACAGGCAGAGCACGGCCTCGACCTCCTCATCTCGCCGCCTCCCGACACCGGACCCGGGGCAGGACACACAGCTCCCGCCGCCGCACACATCCTGGGACCTCCGTCCTCGTTAAAGGTGGGTGCTGCCTCTCCCTCCACCATGATCGCCTCCAGGGGCCCGTGGTGTAGCACGCTCGCCCCGTTTTTCTCTCCCACTTCCTCCCATCCTCCTCTCGCGGCAGACCCCATTTTGGCCGGTGGGTCTCCGGACCCCGGCATGGGCCTCGGATGGAAAAAGTCCCCTATGGCAGACTTAGGAGGACCTTTGGCACTGCCTCCAGCCTTCTTTTTGTTGCCCCTCATCTGGACAATTTGGATCGGGATCCGGTTGCTATAATCAGCTATAAATGGTATAGTCGGACGGGAGCTCTTCCACAAACTTCCTCACTCCCTCATGCCGAAGCCGCTTGCTCTCGTTATTGCTTTTGAGTGGGGACACATACAGGGCATCCCTCACATTTGTGGTAAAGAGGGGAAAAAGTATGTAATGCACTGAAGCTGCACCCTGCTAAATGGGCCTGTCAAGGCATTGTCATTGCACACAATAACCTGTAAAGACAGGACTCAGTGGAGTACTGTTGGAGACAAGAGGAGTATGTGAAACTGAAAAAATGTTACAAATTAAACAACCATCTGATTATTTTAGCTGTATGTACCTCAAAATATTTGAGTGTAATATCTTCAGGTGTGTGGAATTGCAATGGGGGCAAATGTGCACCCTCCATTTTGTAATTTATTTTTAGGATGTGGTATTTGCTTGGTCAATAGAGCAGCACCATCCCTACATATTGGGACAGGTATGCTTACACAGCCAATATTTTTATCCTGTAGCATGTCCCCGTGGACCTCTGCCAAAAATTATTAATTACCCTAAAGACATTGTCCAGGCAATGACAAAAAATCAACTGTGTAAACTAGACTAATTGGCCATGCTGACTGCTGGGTTTCACTTCTTCTAGCTTTGTACATCAGTTTTTTCCTCTAGACTACCCTCCCTTCCTCTCCCTCCCCCTTCCCACCATCAACGAATTGTGTTTATTGTCTTGGATGATGGACTGCCTCCTCACATTCTCACTTAGGCCACTCAGTGCCTCACATCCAGCCATGCCCCCTCTCCACCTCCCTCCCTCCTCTGTTGCCCAGAATATGTGCCGACAGACTTGTTTTACCAAAAATAAAAACGTGTTGAGAATCAGCATCTTATAGATTCCCGGGCCGATCACCCCTGGGTGTTGGTCCACTTTAATCTTGCTAAACAGGTCAGGACGGTTACTACTAGCAGACTTAGAAAAGACTCTTCTTCTAAGAAGCTTTGGCTGGAGTATCAATCTAGAAAAATCAAATCTGATACCCAGCCACTGTTGCAGATTCCTTGGGTAAAATCTAGGCAGTCTCTCTCAAAAGATTCTGCTTACGGAGAAAAAGATCCACAAGATCATAGCAATGACCCAGTAATTTCTCAAGACCACACAGATTTCTCTATGAAAAATCATGACTTTGCTCAGTCTTTGACGACTGCAATTCCGGCAGTTCCATAGGCTCAACTCCTCAAGAGAACCCTGCAGACATCTCTATTGTCTCATTGGGACAAGTGCCCAGACTCATTAGATCAGAATGTTCAAGTAGGACAGGAGTATTAGAAAGTCTCCGTTGGTGGACAGACCCAGAGATCTTAAAAAGGGGAAGATTGTGAAGACAAAGGGATCCTGTAATGCTTATAACAGATGCCAGATCCTAGAGTTTGGGGGCCCATCTGGACACTCTGAATGTCCAGGGGCAGAGGCTTCCATACATAGAAAAGAGATCCTCCAATATTCTAAGTATACAGCACGTCCTGTTCCAGAAGATATTCCTTACACTTGGGTTATACATCCAGAAGATGGCACTGGACTGCAGAGACAGAAAAGTGGCTCCTCCCAGCCCCATATATACCAGGGACCTCCCACAAATTCCCCAGTTTTTCTCTGCAGTCTGCAGTCTGGGTTGCGATGACTAGAAGATGGCTCTCTCTACTCGCAGGTGAGCGGGGCTATTAGCCTGCGGCCCTGTAGGACTATTCCCACCAGTTTCTTTTACTGCCTCCCAGCTTAGGCTGCACTGGTTCGGGTAAAGGTAGGCAGCACCGCTGCTAGGTGCTAAGGACCCTCACCCCCTGTCCCCACAGTTGGCTTCCCTTGGCTGACCTTCGCTTCCCCTTCGTTCTCCCTGGTAGATCTTTATGTATTAATAATATATATATATTTTATGTGTTGATCCCTTTTTTGAATTGGTTTCACTGGTTTCTTTTGCCACCACCGCCGCACGCTTGTACTCCGCTCCGCGGTGCCATCACCTCAGGCGCTGCTGCGCCATCATTGGTTGGCTTTGTCATGTGGGCGCGTTTTCGCGCTCTTCGGGGGGGGGGGGGGGCGGCTGACGCGTTCTGCATCACTGTCTCCGCGGCCCGCCCCACGAGGTATATGCGGGCGCCATTTTGTATCTCTGCTGCATGTGTCTGGCGTCTCCCTATCGCGGTCCGTAAGTGCCCCTGCGGGCTGATTTATTTTGTATTTCTCTGCATCGCACATTGCTCACGGGATCTTTTTGTTTATGTCTTGCAGGCGGGTCAAACTTTTGCGGTTTCTCCCGGTCCTATCCCCTCTATTTAGTGTTGACTGCCTATTGGAGGGCTATTGTATTTTATATCTCCCACTTCCCTAGCGGGCTATTGGGGCATCCCGGGTAGCCTTATTGGTGTCAATCCCAATTGGCCTATTGTGCCACAATAACCATATGGAGGCTTCTCAGGATAATGTGCTTGGGGTTCCTTCGGGACAAGCCCGGCTGTGTGTGGCGTGTTGGGTATCCCCTATAAGTGATGATGTCAGGGTGTGTGTACACTGTGCCCAGCAGACGCTTACACTCCAGTCTGGGTCACCGGTGGCTGGGCCTGCGCCCCCTCGGGCTTCGCCTACCCCCCCACGCTTACATCTGACTCCCAGTGAGGTGCATACCAGTGGGGAGTCTCAACCTGATTTGGCTGTTCGGGTGGCCAGCATTGAGAGACATATTGCTGGCTCTGGCCCGCGTAAGGCTTCTGCTAAGAAGCGGCATTCATAACCTGGTGTTTCCCTCTTTCCTATGGAGGCAGAGGAATTTTTTGATGTTACCGGTTATACCCCCCTAGAAGAGGGGGGATTGTTTTCTGATTCAGAATCATCTGAGGAACATTCTAGAGCGTGTGGTGCTGATTCTGGGCATGGCCCATGGGCTTCAGATCATACTGACAGGCTTTTGGCTCACATTTTTGATGTGCTCTGTATCTCTCCTCCTGCCGTGGCTCCACGGCAGCAGGGGGAGCTGTTCCATACTGTTAAACCACGCTTGGAGTTTCCTGAACAAGCTCATTTTAATAAGCTGGTGCTCAAGGAGTGAGAACGGCCTAGCTGGCTCCCCGGGGTGCCAAAGAGTTGGGATAAGCGGTATCCCTTTCCTGCTGATATGGTTAAACGGTGGTCATGTCCTCCTGAGGTGGATGCTCCAGTTCTGGGGTTGTCTAACACATCCGTCATGCATTCCCCTGACTCTACTACACTGAGGGATGGGGAGGACAGGCGCAGTAATCAGCTGGCTTGCCATGCTTTTGCCTGTGTGGGGACCGCGCTCCGTCCGGTCTGTGCCTCTGCTGTTACGGCTGTTGCTATTAAAAGCCTGCTCAGGGGTCTCTTAGATGGGGCCCCTGATGATGCAGGTAGTGAAGAGTATAGAGCTCTTCTGCATTGTGAGGAATTTGTTGCATATGTTCTCTCTGCCTTGGATGATACCATTAGAATGTGTGGCAGGGCTTCTGCCTTGTTGGTGGCGATACGCCGCTCGGTCTGGCTGCGCCAGTGGGCAGCTGACAACGCTGCTAAAAAGGCTCTCACTGGGTTTCCCTTCAAGAGGCTGCGCCTCTTTGGTGAACGTCTGGACTTGTTTGCTAAGGGAGGCAAGTTACCTCAGCGTAGAAAGCGGCCCCGGTCCTTTCAGGATTCAGGTGCCTTTTCTCCTTCCTGCAGAGCCCGCAGAGATTTTTGGGGCAGGGGCAGAGGACGTGGCCGCCCTGGCCCCCCCTGGGGTCACAAGATTAAGTCCTCCCCAAGCCCCCTCAGGCATGAACGGGTGCCCTCACCCATCCGGGTGGGGGGACGGCTTCGGCTCTTGGCTCACGTCTGGAGGCTTCATGTCTCAGACCGGTGGATTCAGGAGGTAGTGTCCTCCAGTTACAAGGTATAATCTTGGTTAGCTCGAAACCCCCTGTCAGCTCAGGGTCTGTCCCTGGCTGTACAAGGCCTTCTGGAACTGGGTGTCATCTGCCGGGTGCCCTTGAGGGAAAGGGGCAAAGGCTATTATTCCAATCTTTTCATTGTTCCCAAAAAAGATGGGTCCATCAGACCCATCCTGGATTTGAAGCACCTCAACAAATCTGTCAGATTCAGACACTTTCACATGGAGACTGCGCTCAGCTGCGACTTTCCTACACCCAGGGGACTTCATGACCTCTGTAGACATCAAGGATGCTTACCTTCATGTTCCTATTTTTCCAGGTCATCAGAGATTCCTCGGGTTCGATCTGAAGGATCAGCACTACCAATTTGTGGCCTTGCCCTTCGGTCTCACCTCGGCTCCCAGGGTATTCACCAAGGTGTTGGCAGGAGTGATGGCTCTGCTGAAATCTCAGGGCATTCACATTCTTCCCTACTTGGACGACTTGCTTATTGCTTCTCAGTCCTTCCATCAGGCAGAGCTGGACACTCAGCGGGTGGTGTCCACACTGGAGTCATTCGTCTGGGTGTTCAACCACCCCAAATCTTCCCTGTCTCCTTCCATGGTGAAGTCCTTTCTGGGCATGATTCTGGATTCATCTCAGGTCAATATCTTTCTTCCTCAGCAGAAGGTGGAGATCCTTCAAGAGAAAGCTCAGCTCCTGCTGTCTTGTCCTCATCCATCCATCAGGCAGGGAATGCAGCTGGTGGGCCTGATTGTGTCCTGCTTCGAGGCAGTTCTATATGCTCAGTTTCACATGAGGCCTCTTCAGCTTCAGCTCTTGTCAGTATGGGATCGGGACCCTGTGTCCTTGGATCAGGTGTTTGTCCTGTCCCCTCTGGTCAGGCGGTCTCCATCGTGGTGGCTGGACTCCAGGAACCTGCTGGGGAGCAGATCCTTTCTGGCCCCCTGCTGGGAGACTGTCACCACGGATGCCAGTCTGACAGGTTGGGGGGATTTTTGGAAGTCCCTGAAATTCCAGGGTCAAATGGAATTGAGAGCGATCAGGTTGGTTCTCGCCCACCTAACCCCACACCTGCGGGGTCGGGCTGTTCAGGTCCGCTCGGACAACCAGACGGCGATTGCCTACATCAATCATCAGGGAGGGACCCAGAGCAAGAGGGCCCTCAAGGAAGTGTCCCTGATACTGTCCTGAGCGGAGGAGAATGTTCCCTGCATCTCAGCTGTGTACATCCCAGGGGTGGAGAATCTGGAGGCAGACTCTCTGAGCAGGGGGACCTCTTGTCTGGGAGAATGGTCCCTCGGCAGCAGGGTGTTTCGCACCCTGTGCCACCGCTGGGGTCAGCCGGATGTGGATCTGTTTGCATCCCGTCACAATCACAAGCTTCCAGTCTTTGTCTCTCTGTCCCAGGATCCTCTGGCCTTGGCCATGGATGCCCTAGCAATGTCTTGGACGAGGTTTCAGCTCCTGTATGTGTTTCCCCCGTTTCCCCTGCTGGGCAGGGTGCTGCGCAAGATAGTTCAGGAGGGGGTGCCAGCCATCCTGGTGGCCCCCTGTTGGCCAAGAAGAGTGTGGTTCGCAGACATCGTGCCCTGCCCCGGGTTCCAGATCTGCTCACTCAGGGGCACCTACGCCACCACAATTTAGAAACGCTGGCTTTGACGGCCTGGCTGTTGAAACCTCGATCTTGATGGAAAAAGGGCTGCCTGCCTCGGTTGTAAATACCATGATCAGGGGTAGGAAAAGGTCCTCTTCTTCCATCTACTACAGGGTTTGGTGTACTTACATTGACTATGTGTTTTCTATTCCTAGGATTCTGGAATTTCTCCAACATGGTTTGGATCTGGGTCTTCAGCTCAGTACTCTGAAAGGTCATGTTTCTGCCTTGGCCATTTGTTTCCAAAGATCCTTTGCTCAGCATCCCCTGGTCAAGACCTTTTTCCAGGGGGTTACTCACGTGGGTTCCCCACGTAAGCCTATGTTACCAGTTTGGGACTTGAACTTGGTCTTATCTGCCCTGCAGGGGGTCTCCCTTTGAGCCCTTGCAAGGAGCCCCTTTGTCCATTCTTACGCTTAAGGTGGTCTTTTTGGTGGCTATCACTTCTGTTAGGCGTGTTTCTGAATTGGCGGCGCTTTCCATCAAGCCTCCTTATTTTGAGAGACACCAGGACAAGGTGATGTTTCGTTTTAAGCCAGATTTTCTGCCTAAGATTGTTTCTGCCTTTCATCTCAATCAGGACATTGTTTTGCCTTCTCTGTGTCTTAATCCTAGTAACTCTAAAGAGAGGGTTTTACACTCTTTGGATGTGGTCAGGACTCTGGAGTTCTATTTGGTGGCTACTGAATCCTTCAGGAAGACTGATGCTCTTTTTGTGCTCCCGTCTGGACCTAAGAAGGGTCTGGCTCCGGCTAAGTCCACTATCAGCAAGTGGATCCGTCAGGCTGTGATACAGGCCTACTCTGCTAAGGGGAAGGCGCCTCCCTTCCGCCTTACTGCTCATTCTACTCGTGCTATTGGTGCCTCTTGGGCTTTTCATCACCAAGTTTCTGTTGACCAAGTTTGCAAGGCCGCCACTTGGTCTTCTGTTCATACTTTTTCTAAGTTTTACAAGGTTGATGTTAAGGCCTCAGCTGATGCTGCTTTTGGCCACAAGGTTCTGCAGGTGGCAGTGGTTTAAACTGTCTGCTGTTACTTTTGGGGATCCCACCCTACCTTACGGACACTGCTATTGGATGTCCCAAGTGTAAGGAATATCTTCTGGAACAGGACGTGCTGTATACTTAGAATAATACAATTCTGTGATTACTCACCTGTAGAATTGGTATTATAAGTATACAGCACGTCCTGTTCCACCCCCACCCTTGTTATCATTTTTCTTAGTTACCTCTTTATGGTGATTGTTCAGTTTTTAATGGTTTTAGTTCTCCCGGTTCCATTTTAACCGCTTTTCAATACTGGGGAATTTGTGGGAGGTCCCTGGTATATATGGGGCCTGGGAGGAGCCACTTTTCTGTCTCTGCAGTCCAGCGCCATCTCCTGGATGTATAACCCAAGAGTAAGGCATATCTTCTGGAACAGGACGTGCTGTATACATATAATACCAATTCTACAGGTGAGTAATCACAGAATTGTATTTTCAGGGAACTAAAGGCGATAAAGCTGGCATTGGCTAATTTTTTGCCAATAATGTCCAGATGCGCTCCGACAATGCTTCAACTGTAGCATACCTAAATCATCAGGGTGAGACTAGGTCATACGGTTTCCCCTGCAGGAACAGGTCCGGTCAATATCAGCGCCTGAAAGGTACCCTGAACATGGTCACAGATTTCCTATGTCGAGTCAGGGTACAACAGACCGAATGGTGTTTAAACTAGGAAATTTTCCTTCAGATTGTAGCCCTTTAGAACCTTTCCCAGATAGAACTCTTTGCCAAGGGAAACAATTCAAAGTGCAAGATATTTTAATCACCGGTGGGGGAGGACAGTGCCATAGCTGGCTCATCCCTGGAATTCTTGCCTAGCTTATATCTCCCCTCCATTCAAGCAAAGACAGGGGATCTCACATTACCCCCCTTAAGCCCTACAGAACCAGAAGCACCACTACCAATACTCAACCATGTAAAAAGGATCATAAAGTTTGAGCCATATATCTACATATATACATAAACAATACTACAAAATACATCTAAAAACATAAAAAAAAACATATAAATGACAATGCTAACACTGAGGAGGGGGAAGGGGGGGGGGGGGGAGACAGCAAACGGTCACCGCTGCTCTAAAAATATGAACAATAGATAAATACAAGATCTGCCCAAAACCAGTACCATACATCCCAATAATCAACAAAAATTAATTAAAACAAATATCCCTCATCAAGTGTATATACATTGTGAATGAAATACTAAACGTGATAAGCATAAACTATTTACAATTAGATGGAATAATACAGTGTGCCCACAAAAACACAGAACAAATCCCTTTGCAATATAAATAATGAATACAACTCTTCAAAGCTAAATTATGATCCTACCTACAGTTGAAGTGAGGACCCACAAGGTGAGAAGGGCAGACAACAATAATGAAACAAAGTAAACTGACACTCACATAACCAAACCAGAGCAGACTCACATGAACAAGCCCCCGCCACTACCCGCACTCCTCACCACCAACGCGTTTCATGACGTCACCTTCTCAAGGTGTGTGAGGAGTCCCCATAACAAACACCCCTATTTAAACTCACCCCGCCTGACTACCACCTCGCCATGGACCAATGATGATAGAAATAATAAAACGCCGACGACGCACTCCGGCCGGAAGGCCGAGGCTGAAGTGAAGCCCGGCCCACACTACACGTCTTTTGGCAGATGCGCGCCGCTCATGTCCTCACCAGAGGAACATGTGCGCCTGCGCAGTGGATGCCCGCCGGCGAAGCGGAACCAGGGGAGGTAAGTAAATGACACATAACAGGGAAAGGGGAACAGGAAGCAAACATAATAATACATTTACTAACCCAACAATGAATAACAAAACAATTAACACTATGAACCCATATATAATATAATTAGCCATATAATCTACTATGCTCTAATTCAGAGGTGTATAAATACTCGTTCTGCCACATACATAGATAAATATTAGTGGTATAAATGCAACTATAATAAAAGGAAATAACTAACATAGTGGACTATACACCATGACGCCCCTTGGGAACAACTCACAGGTATATTTATAAGTAAAGATAATCTTACATATAGCCTAACCTACTAACATATATCAAATATAGGAGGAAAAAACTGTCTATGTTATGGCTAACTGCCATCTATGGTGACATTGCATCTGGTAGCCTAACTAATACCTGCTATATATCATTAAGTAAAAATGACCTAACCAGACCATTTTACTATATCCCGAATGGGATGCGATAAATACATTTGAACCATGGGAACAGTAAAAATGTAGGAGGGGGGGGGGGGGGAGGGAGAAAAAGAAGGAAAAGAGAAGGAGGAAAAGGCAGAGGGGGGCGAAGACAGGAAACCCCACATGTTCAAATATCTCTCATATTTAATGAGCCTTCTGCTTGTCATATCTTCCTCTTATGGTCAGATATGTTCCATTCCCGTGTGTCATCTTTGTTCTTATCGTCTTCGTCTCTTTTGTCCATCTTTAATGCCTCACTCCATTCCATTCTTCCATGCTCACATCTCTCCTCTTGAACACGCCCCAGTAGCCACCAATTCCCTCCATTCAAGCTACTGCCGCAGGTGAACCAGAAGATAGCACGGGAAGAAATCAATGTTATCTTAATCTTAAAGTGGACCAACACCCACCCCTGATCGGCCTGGGAATCTATAGGATTCCCGGGCCGATCAGCTCCCTCCCCGCGGGGCATCCGAAATCAGGATGCCCCGCTGTGGGAGACCCCCCAGAAAGCCCCTAAAAACGTACCTTATCGAAGACGGACAAGCGACGGATAAGTCGCCGCCGCCTCCCGCGAGTGACACAGTCAGAAGACCCTTCCTGTTTGCAGGCTGCCTGATGCTCCATGAGCCACCATCTTGGACAGTTAAAGGTTTATAACATGCAGTAGATGCAGGTAGGAAGATTTTTAATGTGAGCAATCTGTATGTACAGGGTGTGGGAAACATATAAGAGATGCTCTTATTCAGAGTGAAGGTCTGCTTTAAAGTGGACCAACACCCAGGATTTTCACTATCCTGGGTGTTGGTCCACTTCAGCGGGGCACCCCCCTGTGTAAAACCCCCCAGAAAGCCCCTAAAATCTTACCTTATCGGCGACGGATAAGCCACCGCCTCTCGCGCGTCCCTCTAGCAGGGCGCGCACCCGTGCGGGCCGTTTGTGAATGGCTGATAAGGTAAGATTTTAGGGGCTTTCTGGGGGGTGCCCCGCTGAAGTGGACCAACACCCAGGATAGTGAAAATCCTGGGTGTTGGTCCACTTTAAAGCAGACCTTCACTCTGAATAAGAGCATCTCTTATATGTTTCCCACACCCTGTACATACCAATTGCTCACATTAAAAATCTTCCTACCTGCATCTACTGCATGTTATAAACCTTTAACTGTCCAAGATGGCGGCTCATGGAGCATCAGGCAGCCTGCAAACAGGAAGTGTCTTCTGACTGTGTCACTCTGCATTCTGGGATTGCTGTCCTTTCCCTGACTCTGCTCTGTCTGTGCAAAGCACAGCTATAACCCCGCCCCCTGTTCTTTATCCCGCTCTCTTCTCCTCAGTATGTGTGATGCTTCGGAGTCAAGATGGCAGTGCCCATACCCAAGAGTCATGAACAGAGTTGCAGCCTAGTGGGGGAAAGAATAATAGGTAAGGAATTAAAAACGTAAAATATATAAATGTTAGATGCTGGGGAATAGCTTTAAGGGTTTGGACTTTTCATTAAATCATGCTGAAGGTCCGGTTTAAGCACCATTTTGGCCGAGAAGATCCTTGTTTTCAGAACTGAAAAGCATGGTGAAGAAGAGACCATGGCATCTACCAAATATTCAGAATTTGCTTAGTCAGGGTCCCATTCTGCATCTGGATTGATTAAAACTTTATTGGACAGTCGTAAACGGACTACCAGACGTATCTATGCAAAGGTTTGGAAATGTTTCTCTTCATTTTGTGAGACTAACAAACTGAAGAAAAAATATACCTGCAGCAAGGATCTGAGTAGGGTATAGCATAAGTACGTTAAAGCCTCAGACTTTAGCATTATCTGTCTTTTTAGACTATCAGTTGGGACAGGATCAACTAACTAAACGGTTCTTTAAAGGAGATTACCTGTGTAAGGCCAGCACCCTTTAAAGGCTAACCAACGTGGGAAGTAACCATCGTTTTTAAGGGACTAATGTAACCTCCATTTGAGCCACTGGAGGAAGTACCAGAAAAGTGGTGTTTAAAATTTGGTTTTCTGTTTACCAACACATCAGCCAGCCAGTGACCTGCAAGCTCTATCGAAGGTAGCCTACTGCACAATTGTTCCAGATAAGGCCATACAAAGAGGACAGGTGCCTCTAAAGAAGAGATCTGTAAAACAGAAATGTGGCCTTAACCCTATACCTTCCTCAAGCATTATAGACTAGATCTCCTTTCTGGAAAACATCAGTCCTTTGGTAGAAGGGTCTTACAGGCAGCTTCCCACCCCTAAGGTTTAATTACTTGCTAATCCTCTCCATGGGTCGTTCTGAAAGACAAGGCAAGAAAATCCCTATTAGACTTACCGGTAATAATTTTTCTACAAGACCTTTAGGATGACTCCTTAGTTCCCTCCCATTTTCCTACGGTATACCATATGTTACTAAGTTCAGACTGAGGGGAAGGAGTGAGTGGACTTTTAACCTCTGACCGCTTTCTCCATGGGTCTGATGGGGATTTTTCTCCAGGTAGCTGCCATATTGGAGCTTCCATTCCCAGCTGTGCTGCTGTCTGAATTAAACAGACACATAAGCCGAAATGCACAGCAGCATATCCTCTTTGCAGAGGCCTGCAGCTCCAAGAGACCCTTTTTTGTTTGTAAACATGTCCACAGCAGGAGTTACAAAAATACCATTTTGTGAATACTCACCTGTAAAATGGGTATTATAAGTATGTCACACACCCCGCTTCAAGACATTCATTACACTTGGGTATACTGACCTGTAGATGGCGATCTTGCAGAGATGATAAAAAAAGGTCAGACCCTCCCGGCCCATAAATACCTGGGACCTCCCACTCATTCCCCAGTATTAAAGATAGCAGTAAGATCAAGGGACCAGGAAAGCCAATTAACACTAACAAAGGTTCACCATATAAAGGATCCAGAATACAAAAGGGCAGGGTGAAGCGGGGTGTGTGACATACTTATAATACCCATTTTACAGGTGAGTATTCACAAAATGGTATTCTAAGATGTCACACACCCCGCTTCAAGACATTCATTACACTTGGGACATCCAATAGCAGTGTCCATAAAGGGCGGGGATCCAAAAAACAAGGCACAAACTTAAACCACTGCAGCTTGCAGAACCTTGCGGCCAAAAACAGCATCCGCTGATGCCCGAACATCAACCTTGTAAAACTTGGAAAAGGTGTGAACCGAAGACCAAGTAGCAGCCTTACAAACTTGCTCAACAGAAGCCTGGTGCTGGAAGGCCCAGGACGCCCCAACAGCACGAGTAGAATGAGCAGTAACACGAAAAGGGGGAATCTTTCCCTTAGCAGAATGGCCTGGCGAATCCATTTACTAATGGAAGACTTGGCGGGAGCCAAACCTTTCCTAGGCCCAGAGGGCACCACAAAAAGAGCGTCAGTCCTACGAAAAGAGGAAGTAGCCACCAAATAGTACTTCACACAGCGAACCACATCCAAAGAATGCAAAACCCTCTCCTTGTCATTGCTAGGCTTAGGACACAAGGAGGGTAGAACAATATCCTGATTAAGATGAAAAGCCAAGATAACCTTAGGAAGGAAATCTGGCTTGAAGCAGAAAACAACCTTGTCCTGATGCCTCTCAAAGTAAGGGGCCTTAATGGACAAGGCTGCCAGCTCCGAAACACGCCGAACAGAAGTGATGGCAAAGGTTCAAAAGGAGGACCTTGCAAGGCAGACAAAACCAAATTCAAATCCCAAACTGGGAGCAAAGGCTTCCTAGGAGGCCGCACATGTGTAACCCCCTGGAAAAAGGTCTTAACCAGAGGATGAAGAGCAAAAGACTTCTGAAAGAAAACCGCCGGGGCAGAAACATGCCCTTTCAGCGTACTAAACTTCAAACCTAGGTCCAGACCATGTTGCAAAAATTCCAAGATCCTAGGGATAGAAAACCCCCTGCAAGGCAAGGTCCTTACCTCACACCAATCAATATAAGACCTCCAAATCCTATAGTAGATGGCAGAGAAAGACTTCTTTCTAGCACTAACCAGAGTCTGAATTACAGCATCAGAAAGACCTTCCTCCTTCAAGATGGAGGCTTCAGCAGCCACGCCATCAAAGCCAGCGTTGGTAAATTGGGGTAGAGCAGAGGACCCTGAGTGAGTAGATCCGGCAGAAGGGGCAGAACTAACTGATCCTCTGCCAACCTTACCACGTCTGCGAACCAAACCTGTCTTGGCCACCTTGGAGCCACCAGGATTGCTGACGCGCCCTCTAGGGCCAGCCTGCGCACCACTTTGCCCACCATGGGAAACTGAGGGAACAGGTATAGAAACCCCAGATCCCTCCAGTTCAGAGACATGGCATCCGCCGCCAGAGCCAGCGGATCCCGCGAGAGAGACACAAATGCCGGAAGCTTGTGATTGTGAAGAGAAGCAAAGAGATCCACCTCCGGAGTCCCCCACAGGAGGCAAAGCGACCAAAAAACCTTGGGGCAGAGCGACCATTCCCCCCGGCGAGATGACGCCCTACTCAGGGAGTCCGCCTCCGTGTTCTCCACTCCCGGAATGTACACTGCCGAGATGCATGGGACATTGCCCTCTGCCCAATCCAGAATCAAAGACACTTCCCTGAGGGCACGCCTGCTGAGAGTCCCTCCCTGGTGATTGATGTAGGCGACCGCCGTCCGATTGTCCGACCGAACTTGAACCGATAGTCCCCGTAACTGATAAGTCAAGTGAGCCAGAACCAACCTCTCAGCTCCAGAACATTGATGGGATCGCGAGCCTCCTGAGGCCCCCACAGCCCCTGAAACTGAAGATCCTTCCAAAATCCCCCCAACCTGACAGGCTGGCATCTGTGGTGATCGTCTCCCAACGAGGGGTCAGAAAAGACCTGCCCCTCGTCAGATTGCTCGGTTTCAGCCACCACCAAAGGGAACGGCGCACCCGGGGGGACATCAGAAAGGACTGATCCAATGACAATGGGGACCCGTCCCAGGCCGCCAAGAGATGGAGCTGGAGCGTCCTTGTGTGAAACTGGGCAAAAGGAACCGCCTCGAACTATGCCACCATCAATCCCACCAGTCGCATCCCTAGCCGGATGGACGGGCGGGGGCTGGATAGGAGACGCTGAGTCAGTTCCTGAATCAGAAGAACCTTGGCTCGGGGGAGGAACACCCTGGCCTGAGAATTATCCAGAGACATTCCCAGGAACTCCACCACCCTGGAGGAAGTGAGGCAGGACTTGGGATAGTTGATCACCCAACCGAAACTCTCCAGAGTGGACACCACTTTCCTGGTATCCAGCTGCGCCTGACTGAGGGAAGACGCCATGAGGAGAAGATCGTCCAGATAGGGCACGATGCGGATACCCCTGGCTCTGAGGATGGCCATCACTCCTGCCAACACCTTGGTAAAAACCCTTGGAGCCGAGGTAAGGCCAAACGGAAGAGCCACAAACTGAAAATGTTGATTGTCCACGACAAACCTGAGGAATCTCTGGTGTGCCGGAAATATTGGAATATGCAGGTAAGCATCCTTGATGTCTATGGACGTCATGAAGTCCCCCTGATGAAGTGAGTGGATGGCTGAGCGCAGAGTTTCCATACGGAACTTCCGGGGACGGACGAACCTGTTGAGCAGCTTCAGATCCAGAATGGGACGAACGGATCCGTCCTTGGGCACCGTGAACAAATTGGAATAGAAGCCCAGGCCCCGGTCTGAGAGGGGCACTGGACAGATGACAGCCATGTCCACGAGACTTGCTACTGCCGCCCGAAGCCCCTGGGCGGCCAGAGGATCTGACGGCACCCGAGACCTGAAGAATCTGGGAGGGGACCAGAACTCGAACTCCAGCTTGTAACCGGAAGACACCACTTCCTGAATCCACCTGTCCGAGACCTCTTGGACCCAGACATGGGAGAAGAGTTGCAACCGTCCCCCCACCCGCAAGGGTGAGGGCACCCCTCATTGCTGAGCCGACTTGGCAGCGGCTCTAGGCTTGGAGCCCCAACTGTGTCCTGGACGGGCCTGACCCCTGCCCCTGGTCCAGGAATCACTTCTGGACGAGGGGAAAGCCGAACCCCTGCCGACTCTAGCCCCACGAAAGGACTGAGAGAAGGAAGCCGCCCCCCGAAAGGGGCGACGCTGCTTCTTACGCTGAGGTAACTTACCTCCCTTTGTCACCGAATCCAATTTTTCTCCAAAGAGCCGCAACCCCACAAAGGGGAGGGCCGTGAGCGACTTTTTGGACACAAAATCAGCCGCCCACTGGCGTAACCAAACCGACCGGTGGATAGCCACAAGCAGAGCCGCAGCTCTGCTACACATCACCAAAGTGTCGTCCAGGGCGGACAGTACAAAGGATAAAAATAACTCACAGCGCTTAAGGTCGGCAAACTCCTCACTAGCCGGGTCAAGCCCGGAAGAGGTCAACAATCCCCTAACAACCAACCTGGCAGCAACCAGTACAAGCGCAGAAGCACAAACCGGCAAGGCCGATCCAACACTGGCAAAACCATGACAAGCCATCTGGTCAATGCGTTTATCCTCACCATCCTTGAGAGTAGTGCACTCCGGAGAATGGAGGACTGCGGAGCTGGACAACCCCAAGACAGGAGCATCCACCTTGGGGGGGGGGGGGCCTTTGGGGTGGGGGGGGATAGGACCAGTGCTTCACCGCGTCCGCCGGAATGGGATATTTCTTGTCCCAACCCGGTGGAACACCCAGAAGCCGAGTCGGCCTCTCCCATTCCTTGAGAATGATACCATCAAAATGCTTTTGATAAGGAAATTCCAAGCGCGGCTTAGTTACTTCAAAGAGCTCCCCCTTCAGCGGAGGAGCCGCCTCGGGGGGAGAAATAGCCAGGACCTCAAACATATGAGCCAGGACCCTAGCGGTATCCAAAGAATCCCCCTGGCCCTGCTCGGTATCAGCGCCCACAAACTGCTGATCATCGGAGCCCTCAGACTCCTCATACAGCTCCCCTTCCTCACGCGGGGAAAAAAATCAGACCAATCCAGGGAG
The DNA here is from genome assembly GCA_027917425.1 of Gastrophryne carolinensis. Taxonomy (NCBI): domain Eukaryota; kingdom Metazoa; phylum Chordata; class Amphibia; order Anura; family Microhylidae; genus Gastrophryne; species Gastrophryne carolinensis. The sequence continues at coordinate 335,758,844 of CM051235.1, read as the reverse complement.
TCAAAATCCTCCCTATCAAAGGCCTGCGCAGCAGTATACAAATGTTTTCTCTTTGCCGTGACCTTTTTAGCAACGGCACTGGAAAACATTTTTTCAAGATTGGCCAATCTGGCACACACCTCAGATTGCGACTCCCCACCAATGACCACATCACACAGGGTACGTGTCAAGCGAGGGGGAGACGGAGAGGAGACTGGCGGAGCAGAACCGGACGCCTGAGATCCGGTCTGCCGCGTAATAGACCTCTGCACACAGGGTACACAAAGAAATACATCATCCCCCAAAAGGGATACCCCACACCCCAAACACAGCCTGGATTGCCCCGAGGGGGGCACAAGCCCAGTATCCGGGGATGCCTCCATACGGTGATTTTTTTAATATATATTTATTTATATATGTGTACAATGCTCCGAGGGAATTACGCAGTAATGCAACCCGGGATGCCCCTTAAGTCCCGAGTGGGAGGAATTTTAAGCCAACTAAATTTAACCAGGGACCCTAGGACCGGGAGAACCCCCCTTTAAAAGGATCAATGGTCCACCTGGAACACACACACTCAGACTATGCTGCAATGTCCCATAAGGAGTAAATAATAGAAATCTGATGGCCACAGGCCACTCACCCGACCTTCGCCCCACCTGACTACCGCGCACAGGCAGGAACGAACCGTGGGGACACGAGGAGAGCAGAGGAGGAGGAGGGAGGGCGGGCGGGCCAGCGCGGTTCGCGCGGCCCCGCCCCTCCCCCATATCTCCCGGCCAGAAGGCGGGACCTAACAAACAGCGCCCGCAGCACGGGGGGCGGGCCGTAGGCGCGCGTGCTAGCACCCGGCCCCCGCCCCAAGGAGGAGAAGCACCTCATGGGCGCCCACAGGCGCCATTACCACACGCCGGCACTGCAGGGACCGCCGTGCGCCACGGCCCCAGCACCAGTCTGAACAACACACAATCTAATTATGCACCAAACACACACACATACGCAAAAGAATAAATCCCTAAGGGACCCGGCCCGTCCCCCCCCCCCCCCCCTCTAAGGGTATCCGGGAGAGGGGGAATCCAAGCCAGGGTAGGGCAAAGGGACGGGTCATCCCAAACCGGGATCACCAACCCGGATAGCCACCTACCCCTTGTTATGGGGTCTCACGGCTTCTAAGCACCAGGGGTGCTAACTACCTTTGCCCGGACCAGCAGCCTAGGCTGGGAGGCAAGTCATTTAAAGAAAAGGGGGGTCCGGGCAGAAATAGAATAATAAAATGTGGCCGGGAGTCATCCCGGCTACCTGCAAGGAGGAGACATCATCTTCTGACTTGCTCGCCTCTGCAGAGATGAAGACTGGTGAATGAGTGGGAGGTCCCAGGTATTTATGGGCTGGGAGGGTCTGACCTTTTTTTGTTATCTCTGCAAGATCGCCATCTACAGGTCAGTATACCCAAGTGCAATGAATGTCTTGAAGCGGGGTGTGTGACATACTTAGAATATTGTGATTGAATTTTTATGTGCAGCAATCTGAATTGCCCTGGTGAGGGATGCATAGAAGCACTGTATCCTGTAAGGGTGTTGGTCTGGTTTAAGGCGATGGGTGTCAGAATTAGCAGCAGTTAAATCACTGTACATGGTGCTGCACGTGTATGGCATTTTTTGTTTTGAAGTAGAACAGAAACGTGAATGCCCTGCTGTGTGAAACCACTCCGCAGGCAGCTGCTATTTACTAGAATGGGGAGCTCCCCAATGCTCTTTCTGAATGGCTGGGATGGGAGTGCGCATGTCGGGGATGCAGCAGCACACGCTCTCTATTATAATCAATGAGAGCCATCTGCTGAATAACGTAGTGATAGCAGACAGCTCTCATTGCACGAAAGCCCGCGCATGCGCTGTTGGAGTAGGGAAAGGAGTTTTTATGGGATCCTTGATAGGGTTTCACACAGCTTGAATTCTGATTCAGGATTCCCTGGGAAAAGCCAGCGCCTGGCCCTGGAATCTTGTAGATTCCAGGCCTGAAGCTGCTGGGTTGTGTCGCATTAAGCAGGATATTTTTTTCCCTTTTTAATTTTTTTAAACCAATAAAAGGTAGCCTCTCCCTTTTAACTTAATGAAGAGCTGTTGCTGCATCCCTTATGTCCTTGCCCTACCTGTCACAAGGAGGGGCTTCTTAATTCTTTGGATATTGTATATATTATATACAATGGATAACTCATGAAATCTGAAAGTTGTCCTATTCGTGATTCCAGAAGATTCAAGAAAGGGTCTAGCACCTGCCAGATCTACCATCACTAGATGGAACAAGCAAGCAGTAATCAAAGCATATGGTGGAAAGGAAGGGATGATCCCTTGCAGCAGATCACTGCCCATTCTGCCAGGGCAAATGGATTGTCCTGGGCTATTCAGTAGAACAGGTACATGAGGCTGCTACCTAGGCCTGCGTTCACACAATTACAAAATTCTACCTTGGGCATTGCAGATGGTGGTAAATTTCTCAGCAGAGGTCTGACTATCTGGGTTTCTGCCTTTCGGCCAGGGTGACCATATTTTTTTAATATTTGGGATCCCCCCCCCCCCTAGAAAGGGGCACTCCTTTGGGACATCTAATTCAGCGATGCCTTGGCGTGGAATATCAGAGAAGATCCAGTTTTGTTATTTTCACCTGTAGACTTATTTTCTCTCCACTTCAGGGCGTCACACCCACCCTGTCTATTGAGAGCCCCACATCAGTAATCACTGGTGTCGAAGGCACAGAGTTAGTCAAAATGTTATGTTTTATTTATGCTAAAAACACAATACTAAGGGGCGGGGGAGGCGATGTGTCCCACAGGGTAACACCTGTATGGAATATTTAGTGTGGCCCAATCAGGTCCCCACAAACATAACATACTCCTGATAAACACAGCCATCAAGTGGACATGTAAATAGTTTGCCAATATCAATGCCACATATACAGAGGTTGTGGGCAGTCAGGAAACAATTAGAGCATGTGCATCCTGGGGAAAGTTAAACCAGACCAACACCCTTACAAAAAACCATAGATCTGCACAGCCTCTGGAAGGCTGTGAATATATAGAAGTGAAAGTCTATCAGATCATTTGAGTGCTAGATCCTTCTCAAACATCTTAGGAACAGGTCACAACAATGTAGGGAAGCAAAAAAAAGCAAGGAAAACAACAAAGACTAAGGAAGGAGGAACTGCTCAGAGCATTGCTGCAGTCCCAGCTGGCCAAACTTAAAGCAGACCAACACCCATGCAGGCACAGGCATTGGTACCCCTGGTATCAGCTGGGGGACGGTGATTGGCTTCCAGAATGCTGGAGCCCCCCGCACATAACCACACATCCTAGTCCTTACCTTTGCCTCGATCATCACGTAGGTAGTGAGCACTGCTATTGTTCCGCCCACCGGAACGGCGTTCCCAAATGAGTGCCAGCAGCCTATTGCGGAACTGGATTCCCTGGCGAGAATCGAGGCTTAAGGTAAGAAGTATGTGCCGTCTTGGGGGGGGGGGGGGGGGCGCTCCAGCTTACTGGATGACCTCCCCCCATACTGTCTAATACAATAACAACAACAATGACAATACCAATACCCATATGTCTGCTTTAATGACAGAAGGGGTTGGACCCTGCAGTGGCCGACTATGTAAAGAACAGAGAACGATCTGAGTTGCAGCATATATCCAAATATCCCAGTGGCCAGATCCATGGCCGCTCCACCCTGTCCACTTCAAAGGTTTTACTCCTTGCAGAGGGGCAACTATATAAGGCAGAACTCCATAAGAAATCGATAAAAAAATACCCATTTTGTGAGACTCACCTGTAAAATGGTTATTACGAGTATGTCACACCCCCCACTTCCCAATGTTCATGACACTCGGGAACCCAGCCTGTAGAGGGCGATCTTGCAGAGATGACATGGAAAAAAGGAGCCCCTCCTGGTCCATAAGTACTGGGTTCCTCCCACTATTCCTCAGTCTTTTTAAACAGCAGTGAATAACCAGGAAAAGCCAATTACATTCAATAATTGTAAAATTATATGAGAATACCAAATAAAGGATCCCTTAGAACAAAAAGAGCCAATTATATTCAATAATTGTAAAATTATTTGAAATAATAATAATCACCATATAAAGGATCCCTCGAACAAAAAGGGCGGGGGAAGTGGGGGGTGTGACATACTCGTAATAACCATTTTACAGGTGAGTATCTCACAAAATGGTATTATTCCTAGTATGTCACACCCCCCACTTCCCGATATTCATGACACTTGGGACATCCAATAGCAGTGTCTATAATGGGTGGGGATCCCAAAGGAATAATGCATAACTTAAATTACTGCAGCTTGCAGAACTTTGCGGCCAACAGCATCCGCTGAGGCCCGCACATCAACCTTGTAAAACTTAGAAATAGTATGCACAGAAGACCAAGTCACAGCCTTGCAGACTTGTTCAACAGAAGCTTAGTGCTGAAAAGCCCAAGAGGCTCCAATAGCACGAGTAGAATGAGCGGTGACACGAAAAGGGGGAACTTTCCCCTTCGCCATATAGGCCCCAATGATAGCCTGACGTATCCACTTACTAAGGGAAGATTTGGCAGGAGCAAAACCCTTTTTGGGCCCAGAAGGCACAACAAAAAAGGCATCCGTCTTGCGGAAGGCCGAGGTAGTAACTAAATAATAACCACTGTAAGTGGTGCACCGCTAAAGATATATGCTATATACTGTGCTACACTGTAAGAATATGACTAGCATCTACAATGGGCTCATGGGACAAAGCCCAGAAACCCAATTAACAGGAGCACCACATAATTAAAAGTGTAATTACATTTATTGAAACACTAATCAAGAGACACAAACACAAAAACATTACAACACTAACAATTTAAAACACTGCATATCCCTTATTTCATCCAGTGCTACAATTGTAGCAAAAATATCTGGGCAACTCCTATACTGTCCAAACAATATTAAATCCCGGACCTGTCAGATCTATTTTTGTGCCGGCACAAACCCTAACAGCCCACTGTCTAAAAAGATTTCTAATAGTAAAGTGACTGTGCAAAACAACTGGTATGCATAAACATCAAAATAACATATCCAACATTAATTCCAATGTGCAAATGTGCAAACAGTGATTCAGTACAGCAAAATTGAAACTACATACATATTAAGAAAATATAAAGTGTAAAAGGTATAAATATATATCAAAAAAGTTGGTCATGAATACAAAAACCACACAACTAATCAATGCAACTAGTAATGACAATCAAACCAAGAAACAGAAAAAGAGACCAATACTCAGCCTGGCACCGGGTAAGGACACAAAATTATGGAGCAGGGAGTCTGCAGAGGGGACACCTTCGAACGCGGCCGCCCGTGCCGCTTCCTTGGGTGAGTCGTAGTAACTAAATAATACTTAACACAACAAACTACATCCAAAGAATGTAAGACCCTTTCCTTGTCGTTACTAGGTTTAGGACACAAGGAAGGAAGAACTATATCCTGGTTTAGGTGGAAAGCAGACACCACCTTAGGAAGGAAATCCGGTTAAAAACGGAAAACAACCTTATCTTGATTGCTCTCAAAATAAGGGGCTTGAATAGGCAAAGCCGCCAGTTTAGAAACTCGGCGGACAGAAGTAATAGCAACCAAAAAGGCAACCTTCTGAGTAAGAATAGGAAGAGGAATATCCTGCAATGGCTCAAAGGGAGCAGCTTGCATAGCCAAAAGCACCAAATTAAGATCCCAAACAGTAAGTAAAGGCTTTCTGGGAGGCCACACATGCGTGACTGCTTGGAAAAAGGTCTTAACCAAAGGATGAAGAGCAAACGATCTTTGAAAGAAAATTGCCAAGGCAGAGACTTTCCCTTTCAAAGTACTAATCTGTAATCCCATATCCAGACCTCGTTGCAGATATTCCAGAATTCTAAGAATAGAAAATACTCTACAGGGCAAAGCCCTCCAAGTCCTGTAATAAATGACAGAGGAAGACTTCTTCCTAGCTCTAATAAGAGTCTGAATAACCACATCAGAAGACCTTCTTTCAAGAAGGAGACTTCAGCAGCCATGCCGTCAAAGCCAGCGTTTGTAAATTGGGGTAACAAAGTTGACCCTGAGTGATGAGATCTGGAAGAAGAGGCAGATGGACACGATCCACTGCCAGCCTTACAACGTCTGCGTACCACAGACGTCTTGGCCACCTTGGCGCCACCAGAATTGCTGGCACCTCCTCCAGTGCTAGCTTGCGCACCACCTTGCTGATCATGGAGAATGGGGGAAACCGATATAGGAACCCTAGATCCCTCCAGGCTAGAGACATGGCATCCGCTGCCACTGCCAGAGGATCCTGGGATAGAGACACAAAAGCTGGCAGCTTGTGACGAGAAGCAAACAGGTCCAACCGTGGAGTCCCCCACTTGTGACAGAGGAACTGAAAGACCATTGGAATGAAAGACCATTCTCTCTGGCGAGAACATCCCCTGCTCAGGGAGTCTGCCTCCACATTCTCTATCCCCGGAATGTAAACTGCTGATATGCAGGAAACATTGATCTCTGCCCACTGAAGGATCAGAGACACTTCCCGGAGGGCACCCCAACTGCGAGTCCCTCCCTGGTGATTGATGTATGCAACAGCTGTTCGGTTGTCTGACCGAATCTGAACTGGCAGACCCTGTAAGAAATGGGTCAGTCGAAGTAGAACAAGACGTATGGCCCGAAGCTCTAATACATAGATTGGAGAATGAGCCTCCTGAGGCCCCCACAATCCTTGGAACTGATGCTTCTTCCAGAAGCCCCCCCAGCCTAGCAGGCTGGTATCCGTGGTAACCAGTTCCCAACGCGGAGTCAGAAATGACTTGCCCTTCTGGAGGTTGTGCGATATTCACCACCACTGAAGGGACTGCAAAACGTGGGGAGACAACAGACAAGTCTGATTCAATGATAGTGGGCACCTGTCCCACTTTGCCAAGAGGAAGAGCTGAAGCGTCCTTATGTGAAACTGGGCAAACGGGACTGCCTCGAATGCAGCTACCATCAATCCCACTAATCTCATCCCTAGACAGATAGACTGACGAGGGTTGGACAAGAATAGATGAATCAAGTCCTGAATCAGAACCATTCCAGAATCAGGCCCAGGAAGGGAATTTCCCTGGACGGACAGAGAGAGGATTTGGGGTAACTTATTACCCATCCGAACCTCTCTAGCGTAGAGACCACCATCCTGGTGTCCAACTCTGATTGTTCGAGGGAGGAGGCCGCGATAAGAAGATCGTCCAGGAAAGGCAAAATGCGGATGCCCTGGACCCTGAATATAGCCATCACTCCTGCCAGCATCTTGGTAAAGACTCTTGGGGCCGAGGTAAGGCCGAATGGCAGGGCCACAAATTGATCATGCTGGTCTTCTATCGAGAACCTGAGAAATCTCTGGTGACCCGGAAAATAGGAATGTGCAAATAAGCATCCTTGATGTCTATGGATGTCATGAAGGCCCCCCTGACGGAGAGCATCGATCGTTGATCGCAGAGACTCCATGCGGAATTTTCTGAAACTGATAAATTGATTGAATCTCCTTAGGTCTAGGATAGGCCGAACAGAGCCGTCCTTTTTGGGTACCGTGAATAGGTTGGAGTAAAACCCCAAACCCCTTTCCACTGGAGGCACTAGGCTGATAACAGCCATATTTAACAGATTCGCTACTGCTGCCTGCAGTCCCTGCGCAATTGCTGGATCTGACAGCATCCGGGACATGAAAAATCTGGGAGGAGGCCGGGACTCGAATTCCAGTTTGTAACCGGAAGAGACTACTTCCAGAACCCAATTGTCTGATACCTCCTGAACCCAGACCTGGAAGAACCGTAGCCGTCCCTCCACCCATAAGGGTGAGGGCGTCCCCTCATTGTTGAGCAGGCTTAGTGGCAGATTTGGTCTTGGACCCCCAATTCTGACTTGGACGGCCACGTCCCTTTCCTCTATTCCATGCATTCCCTCTAGGGGCTGAAAAGAGGCCATTCCACGAAAGGAACGACGTTTCTTACGCTGAGGTAATTTACCTCCTTTAGTGACAGAATCCAATTTTTCTCCAAAAGAGGCGCAATCCCACAAAAGGGAGCGCTGTAAGCGATTTCTTGGCTACAATATCAGCTGCCCACTGCCGCAACCATACTGACCGCCGGATGGCGACTAACAAGGCAGAGGTTCTGCTGCACATGAGCAGAGTATCATCTAAGGCAGAAAGTACAAAAGATGCAAACATCTCACATCGCTTAAGAGCGGCGTACTCAGAGGCCGGATCAAGCCCTGAGTAATTCATTAGGTCTCTCACAACAGACCTAATAGCCACTGTCATGAGTGCCGAAGCACCAACAGGCAGCAAGGCCGAGCCCACACTGGAAAAAGCGTGGCACGCCATTTGATAAATACGCTTATCCTCTCCAGCTTTAAGTGTAGTGGAGTCAGGAGAATGCAACACAGAAGAATTGGATACATTAAGCACAGGGGCATCCACCCATGAGCAGAGTATCTTTTAAAAGTCCAGTCTCTCGGGGGGCGTGGCTGGCTGCCGAGAGAGATGGTCGCACTGTAGTTCAGCTCAGCACCCCGGGCAGGCAAAAGGGCGGCTACCTAGAGCAATCCGGTGCCAGGAGACTCAGAAAGTGCCTCTAGACCCTGCGGAGGCTGGCACTATCTCGATGGGCAAAAGCGGAGGCGGAGGTAGGAGGAGGACGGCGCCTACGCACCAACATAGTACGAGGCGCAGCGCGGGTCCAGCAAAGGGAGACGACGCATATGACTTACAAGAACAGCAGCGCCAGTCGGGTGCTCGTCAGACAGAGCCCGCAAACGGGGCTGCAACCAGCCAGCAGGTGCTCCCGGTCAGAAGCTGCGACGAAGGAGACGCGCCAGATCTGGACTGGGCGGCCATGGCGAAAGATCAGCGGTCGCGTTTGGCGGGAAACGGCGGAGGGGAAGCGGGAGAGGCGAATGGCGGCAGCGATAGTAGCAGGGCTGGAAGCCTGCTCCCCATCACCACACGTGGCCCATCCAGCGCCCCGGTGTCACCTACGAGGCTCCCTCACATGGACAACGCAGATTCCATCAGCAGCCCATCAAGCAGCAGCCCGCCGAACAGTGAGTCTTCCCTTTTTTCGGGCCCCCGTAGCCCCTGCACCCCACTCCCGTCCCTAGAACCGGGGAACCATGCTCAGCCAGCCCCAGACCCAGTTGAGCTCAGAGACGCCAACCTGCTAGCAAAGTTCAAACTGCTCCTACAGCAGGAACTACAAGCTGTCACAGACGCATGGGCCACCCCACTGAAAGCGGAGATCCATAGCTTGGGGGAAAGAACAGAGGCCCTAGAAAGTAAAATGGAGCACACCCTAACCACCATACAATCCCGGGACAGGGATATTGAGGCCATACAGTTAAAACTGGAGGATCTGGAGAATAGGGCCAGAAGGGGCAACCTGCGCATCAGAGGCCTACCGGAGTCCATGCTAGATGTAGCTGCGACGGTGACGGCCTTGTTCCAGGAATTGGTCCCTAACCTGCCGATAGAGAGGTTGGAGCTGGACCGGGCCCACAGAGCTCTGGGGCCTAAACGCAAGGATGGGCTGCCCCGGGATATTGTCCTAAAACCCACTTATTTCCGCACAAGAGAGGCCTTATTACGGGCAGCAAGGGAGAAGAAGGAGCTAACATTTCAAGGCCACAACTATCAGCTTTTTCAGGACTTGGCTCCCCAGACCATACAGAGAAGACGGGAGATGAGGCCGGCCCTGGAAGCCCTGCGGGCACATAATGTAAGCTACAGATGGGGATTCCCATTTAAGGTCCTCTTTGCATACAAAGGGGATCAATATTCAGCCTCTTCCTTAAGCGAACTGTGCCACATTCTCAAAGATCTTGCTATACCCATGGACACAGGGGGATCGGGGAGCCGAGACTCCAGCCCTCCCTTATCAAGGAAGCGAACTGCCCTCAGGCCGCCCCGGGACAGACCTTCCTTTGACAACAAGAAAAGAGCCCCTACTCTACCTCGGGTTCACTGGGACCCCATACAAAATAATCAAAGGTGATGGACGCAGAACTACGCTCTTCCTCTTCGTCCTCTGCAGTTTTTTATTTTTATTTTTTTGGCTCCGTGGATTGCTGTTGTCTGCCTTATTTCCAGGACGTAGTGTGAATCCCTTTCGGCCCGGGACTTTGATGCCAGATTCTTCTGCAGTCGGCGCTGCAAGCACTTCAGGTTATGCGCCTAAGGCGCAAGTTCTCTCTTTTGGCTTTTCAATCTGTTAGCCGTTGGTTTTATATTTTTTTCATGCATTTTCTATAGTGATGTATTAAGATCTCTTGGGTTTTGTCCTGACTTTCCCTCAGTCGGGAGAATCCAACCGGTCAGTTTTTTCAAGTAATATAGTCATCCTTAGCCTGCCCTGGGGGACACACCCCCACTGCACTTTTCTACTACTGCATTACGGTAGACGGAGGAGTTGTAATAACCCTCCCTCTATTGATAGGCCCGTTTGAACGGGCGGTGAAATTCCGGCCTTGGTCCTGATGGGCCCCCTTGTATCATCCCGGTTAATGATACTGTTGTTCATGAATATTATGCAGATCAATAGTTTATATTTTTACAGTCTGTCCTCATTATTGGTTTCAACACCCACCCTACCCTGGCCCTCCTGTGTGTCTACCCCGGTGATTCCCCCCCCTCCCTGGGTCCCTGGTCCGCCCTGGACGATAGTGTCGCTTGCACTGTATGGCTAGGTCTCACAATAGTTTGAAAATAATCTCTCATAATGTACAGGGGTTTAATTCTCCCTCCAAACGGAACAAGGCCTTCCAATTCTATAAAGCCAACAAAGCTGACATTCTTTGCCTGCAAGAAACCAGATTTTCCCGCCATTCACACCCTAAGTATCTAAACAGACACTTCCCCCTGCACTATCATGCTATGTTTAAAGAAAAGAAACGGGGGGGTCACAATTGCTTTCAGGAAAAATTTACCATTTGTCTGCCATAAGGAGATAGTGGACCCGACAGGCCGCTATGTACTGGTGTCTGGATCCATATATGACGTGGAAATCACGGTAGTTTCGTATTATACTCCCAACGCACATCAGCTTAGATTTCTGTCCCATTTATTCAAGGTAGTTAAGGAGCACTCCAGAGGTGTGGTATACCTGGCGGGCAACTCAAACCTGGTAATAGATCCCAAGGGGGACAAGACAGTCCCCACAATGCCAGGCCGAGGAGGGGAGCCAGGGACAGGCAAACCAGGGGCGTTCAGTGCACTTTTGGGCTCTTATGCGCTGTGTGACACTTGGCGGGAGATCCACCCCACAGGGCGAGACTTTACATTCTACTCCAATCCGCACAAATCCTTCTGTAGAATAGACCATGTCTTCATGCCACAACATTCACTTACACAACTTCAAGGAGCCACAATCCTCTCCACGCCTTGGTCTGACCATAGCCCAATGATGATCTCTGTGGACTTGGCGGTCCCCGGGAGATCTCTTGACTCCTGGCGTCTTAATGAATCGCTCCTAACAACTAAAGATACTTGTGACAAAATCCAGAAGCACCTAGCTGATTATTTTATGCACAATGTGGGCTCGGTGGACTCTCCAGTTTCCTTATGGGAAGCCCATAAACTGGTGATGAGAGGGCACGTAATACAAATAGCCACAGCAAGAAAGAGGGAAAGGGAGGCCAAAGTGAAGGAATTATCTGATCAATTCAGGAAGGCCGAGGAGGAGTGGAAGGGCAACCCATGTCAGACCACCAAAGACAGAGTTGACTTGGCCCGCTTGGAACTTAACTTACTCCTGGACTGCCAGGCAGAAAAACAGCTGCGGTGGTCCAAACAGCACTTTTACTCCAGGGGCAACAAGCCGGATTCCATGATGGCCAAACAACTCAGACTGAGCAAACCCAAAAGCCAACCCATTCAACTGAAGTTACAAGGGAACAAAGGGGGGTGGGAGCAGCTCAATCACTATTTATACAAAATTATCAACATTATTATTCAGGGCCTGGGAACTAATTTACCGCCCAGTTTAACCCTCTCATCAACTAAATATCAAGCAACAAACATGTCTAGCTATGTGGAAAGACAGAGTGTTAAACTGGGAGGGTTAAACTGGGCGGTAAATTAGTTCCCAGGCCCTGAATATTAATGTTGATAATTTTGTATAAATAGTGATTGAGCTTCTCCCACCCCCCTTTGTTCATTTGAAGTTACAAGGGCTCACAACTGCCAACCCCTTAAAGATAGTGGAGGCCTTTAAAACTTTTCTGGCAGACCTCTACTCCAGCCCGGGGGGGAACAATTCACAAAAACTGGAAGAATTTTTCTCCGGCATTGAGCTACCGGTTGCCCCTCGGGACTGTCTAGATAGTATGGAGGAGCCCATTACATTACAGGAATTGCTGGCTGCAATAAAGACCATTAAACCCAAAAAGACCCCGGGCCCAGATGGTTTCTCGGGACTCTATTACAAGAAATTTGCCCCGCTGCTGGGGCCTCACCTGGTGGCACTATTCAATTCCCTTAGATCGGGCATGAATCCCAGTCCTGAGTAGTCAATGGCTAATATTGTCATGATCCCCAAACCGGAGAAAGATCCCCTGCTGACCTCTAACTATCGGCCTATTTCATTACTTAACCAGGACGTTAAAACTCCTGGCTAAAATCCTGGCCTCGAGACTGAACTCCTTCCTGGGCTCGTTGGTTAGTGATAACGTTAGACGTATAGCCCACCTAATTCACTCCATTCAGAACAGGAAAATTCCTGCTTTTTTATTATCTTTAGATATTTATAAAGCATTTGACACAATCTCATGGGAGTACATGCGTACGTTGGAGAGGTGGGGTTTTGGCAGCAAGTTTTTACAGTGGATCTCGGCATTGTATTACCAACCGACAGCGAGGGTTAGATACCTTGGGTTCTCTTCAGACAGGTTTGGTATACAGAGAGGTACCCGCCAGGGATGCCCCCTATCCCCCATCCTGTTTATTTTGGCCATGGAGCCCTTAGCGCTTAAAATCAGAGCTAATAAAACTATCAAGGGCATTGATATTGGTGGAGTCCACCATAAGGTTTCGCTTTTTGCGGATGATGCTGTTCTGGTTTTGTCACAACCTATCACCACTCTACCCAATCTTCTCGGGGTGCTGGACGAGTTTGCTGAGATCTCTGGGCTCAAGATAAATAGATCCAAATCGATTGCCATGAATGTGGGGCTCTCGGCGGGATCAGTGTTGCACCTCAAATCCACATACGACTTCAAGTGGCCCTCAAATGGCCTCCCCTATTTGGGTGTTCGCTTGGCACCCACATATGGGGGCCTCTACGCAGCCAACTACCCACCTCTGATACGAACTCTGAATTCTTTGATGGATTCCTGGACAGACCTTCCCATATCGTGGTTGGGACGGGTGGCCGCGGTCAAAATGACAATCCTCCCCAAAATCTTGTATTACTTTAGAGTACTACCTGTCAGGATCCCGGCCTACATGCTCCGAACCCTTCAGAGAAGGATGTTCCAGTTTGTATGGGGAACAACTAGACCCCGAGTGGCAAGACGCACAATGTTTGCCCATAAATCCCAGGGGGGTTTGGGGGTGCCTAATATTACTCACTACTATAAAGCAGCACAAATAGCGCAGTTGTCTCAGCTACATGCAGTGAGAGATTTACCGTTGTGGGCCCTGCTGGAGATCCCGAACCTGGGGAAGTCCCCACTAGAGGCTCTGCTATGGACAGACCCCAGAAATAGACCAAAAGATCTGAGCCCTCTGATGCTACACTCCCTTAAGGTTTGGGACTCAATAAAATATTCCTCGGGATTAATGTCACCTCACGCTCCTTTACTGAATTTATGGGATAATCCTCTATTCCCACCGGGTCTTCGGGGAGGGACGTCCTTTTCGCATTGGGTGTCGGCGGGTATCTGTGCGTTTCATCATCTCCTGACAGACAAGGGCCTTATGTCATTTGAAGAATTGAGGGATAAGTATGGTCTTCCACGGACAGAATGGTTCCACTACACACAACTGAGCCACTGGCTTAGACCTAGGCTTGCTGGACTAGCCTCGTATAGGAAATGGACCAAATTTGAGTCCTTGTGCGTGGAGGAGCCGGATAGCCCGGGGAGGATCTCCTTGCTATATTCTTCCCTCAATGATTTTCCAAAACCCTTTGACCACAAATATGTGCAAGAATGGGGGGAGGACTTGAGATTGGAGAAGGAGGAGGTGGACTGGGCGGGGGTGTGGAGGGCGACCTGGGGCTGTTCAATTAATTCACTCACAGTAGAGTCAGCCTATAAAGTCCTGTTACGTTGGCATCTGGTCCCTGCTAGAATCCATAAAATTTATCCCGCCTACCCAGAACAATGCTTCAGGGGCTGCTCGGTAAAAGGTGATGTGCTTCATACATGGTGGACCTGTCCCTTTGTATCACGCCTTTGGCAACAGGTCTTTCGCTTGGTAGCTGTGATCATGAATGTTTCCCCCAAAAGGGACCCCTGGGTGGCGCTGTTACGCCATAAGGCCCCTGAACTTAATAGGCTCCAAAACAAGCTGTTCTCATTCATCATGCTGGCCACCAGACGATTGCAAAGGCCTGGAAACAGCAGTTGGTTTCTATCTCGGAGGTTAAAGCTAGACTAAATGGATTCTTGATAAATGAAAAACTTACCAGCATCTTGAATGATAAACATGAGCACTTCCTAGAGGTTTGGGAGCCATGGATCCAATTTGCAACCCCTAACATATCGATGCTAGCATTGACTTATGAATATGACTTATGCATTGACTTATGAATATGTAGAGAAGCTATTAGGAGCGGACCAGGGACTCTTACCTCCTTCCCCCTCCCCTAGTCACTCCCCTTTGTGGTTTTCCTTCCCTTCCCCTTTATTTGTTGAAACCATACCTCTGATTGCTGTTAGAACCAGAATGACATGATTCTTGTATTATGTATTGTGTATTATGACATGGCTGGTCTGTACTCGGGATAATGGGAGGTATCTCCGGAGATGGAGAAGGGGAGGCCCCCCTTTATGCCTCCTGCCCCTCGGGTCGGAACAGCCACTTTCCGCATTATGCATCTGGCTTCAGACAATAGTTAGTATACTGTCTTGATGTCTTTGACACAGTTCTTTTTTACTATGCATGTAACGCTACTGATTTCAATGTGATCTTGAAATGTTGTATTGTCAAGAAAATTAAATAAAAAGATTGACAGATAAAAGTCCAGTCTCTCTATAAATTAATTAAATATTAATGCATAGATGGCCATTGTATGCTTGCGCACACATAGGAATTTGTCCTCCGCATTTAACCCATCCGTGCAGTGAGTGTACACATGCCCAGAGCGGTGGGCACAGGTGGTGATGACCAACGCTTAACAGTATCAGCTGGGAAGGGATATTTCTTGTCCCAGCCCAAGGGAATGCCAGGAAGCCGTGCAGGCTTCTCCCATTCTTTTAGAATAATTTAATCAAAATGCTTTTGATTTGGAAATTCTAAACGAGGTTTAGAGACTCCAAAGAATTCCCCTTTTTGAGGAGGGACTACTTCAGGAGGAGTAATAACCAAAACCTCAAATAACTGAGCAAGAGCTTTTGGGGTATCCACAACACTTGCTTCACCCTGCTCAATCTCAGTACCAACAAATTGCTGTTCATCAGAAACATCCGATTCCTCATAATAATTCTCCTTCTAACTGAGAAGGATCAGACCAATCAAGCAATTCACAGTTGTCCGACTCCCTTGCCGGAGCGGCATGAGTCAAGTGCTTTCTTTTAGCTGAGGTCTTAGGCACAGAGGTAGACATTAATCTTTCAAGATGAGCCAATCTGGCACATAAATCAGCATGTGACTCACCACCCATGACAATATCATTGGGGGTACGGACAAGACATGGCGGAGTAGGAGATGAGGCATTAGCCGCAGGCCCTGAAGCCTGGGCCTCAGTTTGCTGCATAATAGTTAATTGTGCACAAGGGACGCAAAGAATTGCGTTATCCCCAACAAGGGATGCCCCACATCCAAAACATTGCCAAGTCTGTGCAGAGGGAATTGCATGTCCGTTATGCCTCCATATGGTGTTTAGTATTATACTATAATTGATTATAGTCGCCAAGTATATATGGGATTTACGCAATTGCTACCCGGGATGCCCCTTTAAATAGTCCCAAGTGGGAGGATTGAAACACAAATGGACCCCCAAATAAGGCTTAAGGGTATATATATATCAGGAGAAACCCCTTTTTAAATAAGGAGTTTCTACCTACAGAGATAACAAAAAAAAAAAAAAGTCACCAAATGCACACAATATAAATAAAAGACAGAAAAAAAACGCCCTTCAGCCAGCCCATGCAATAAGCTCACATCATGAGGTAAGGCCACATGGAAGCAGGAAACAGGAAGTCAAACAGAGCATACCAGGTGCTCTCTGAATAAAAGCATGCCTAAGCCCCGTCCACTTCCAGGATCACATGGCCAAAAATGGAGGGAAAATTCAAATCTGAACACAGCCAGAAAACAAAAAGCTTTAATAGGTAAGCAAAAAATGCTGCCTAGACAGATAGGAAAATCTAAATAAAACCTTTCCCATTAAATAGTATAGTAAAACATACATAACAAAAAACTTAGTTAGGTACCTGGTAACTTATTTTCTAAACATCCGAAAGGGCAGCATACGCCTGAGACCTCCGGGCTCCTCCTACCAATCTGGAACACATGACCACCAGACAGAATACAATCTTGACTCCTCCTCCCATTCCCCAGTTGTTGTAGAGATCTGAAAGAGAAAAGAAACAGACCCACAACTCCAACATATAATCAATACATAATCCAACGCCACATAAGAAAAAAAGGGAGGGAAGTAGGCGTATGCTGCCCTTAGATGTTTAGAAAATAAGTTACCAGGTACCTAACTAAGTTTTCTCAAAACATCCTTTGGGCAGCATACACCTGGGAGATAGGCGAGTACTACCTCGTTGGGTGGGAACGAATGGAAAGGAGGATACTACTGTCACAAGACTGATCCTACTAGGACAGCAGTTTTAATCAAGAGAGTTCAGCAAAAAAACCATCTCGCTGAGGACCAAGAGGCTGCAATAGCTCGCCTGTTTAGCCCAAAATGTGTATAAAAAGGAAGTTTGCTCAGTACTGGTAGAAAAAGCATCTGAGAAAAAAATAGCAAGGTTCCATGTACGGGTAAAAGAACTAGCCCAGAGTTAGGGACAACCCAGGACTAGAGATATCTTTTGTATCTATAGGCAGCCTAGAACTAGACACAGCCCCAGGGCCCAAGACAGCCTCAGGGCCCCACCAGGGTCAACGGCCCGCTAGGGTCAAAAGGCCCGCTAGGGTTATAAGTAATCCCAGGAAAAAATCCCAGACAAGAGGTGGCCTAGGGACCTAAATGTATAATCCCTCTAACTATAAGTGTATAGGCTAGAGTAGAAAACCGTGCAAGGACTGAGGTCCTAGTTGCTAAAGCAAAAAAAGTAGATCCAAATGATCTCTTAGAAGACCCTAGAATAGACCTACCAAACAGACTCCCTCAACGGAGTTATACAGAAAAAAATCTGCCACCTGATGTAACCTTCCTACAGAACATAGCTGAAGGAGACTCAGGTCCTCATTTAACGCAGGATTCCATACGATCTCCATGGGGGGCAGTTGTGCTCTTGAGCAAGGCACCTAACCCTGCAACTGCTCCCTGGACGCCATAATTAGGGTGGCCCACCGCTCTGGGCACGTGTACACTCACTGCACGGATGGGTTAAATGCGGAAGACGAATTCCTATGTGTGTGCAAGCATACAATGGCGATCTATGCATAATTTATTTTATTTATTATTATTTAGCGATGAAACTCGTTGCCCTTCGCCACTTATACCGGGTGCCGAAGGATTTACTCCGGACATGCACATCATAGTACTTAAAGCAAGTGATATTACCTCACCCGGAAGAGAGCAATGTCAATCATTCTAATACCCTCATGGCTATTGACATTGGAGGTGCCGAACCTGCACAAGGAATCGCTATTTCCTGAAGGGCCGAAATCCTCTGGGAAAAGAGAAGAGTCTGAAGAAGTTGTTGACTTCTTGACCATAAATCATAATCCAAGAGGGAATTAGACTAACATCCCAAAAAGGTTAGCAATCCAACCGAGCTGAACACAGCTCTACCCAAGAAACTGAAGCTCAAATGCATTTTTGTCCCTGGAGTGTACAAAAAAAAAAAAAAAGGTAGCAGATCGCTCAGATCAGCCGCCACCGACCCCTCTCAGTGTCTGATAAGTCCGAAGTCTGTGTATTCTCAGACTGAACCCAGCATAAAGGTAACAATGAATAAGAAGCACAACATCCAGCTCTGTCTTTACTGCTAAGACAACCTAGGGGTTGTTAGAATCTGACACAAGACAGAGCCCCACGCTCATTGGAAACTGCCAGACATCTCCCAGATCTGTTAAGGTCATGAAGAAAACCTTGTGGAAGCAAGCTTCCTCCTAATAAAATGTCTAAAAACCATTCTAAATATCTGATATAACATGGAGACAGATATTCTATAAGGAGAATAAAAACTCCCTCCAACGCCTCCACCACCAGAAAGATTTCTGCTGGTGAAGGGAACTGGGATATTAACCGCCTGGCTTCCAAGGCTAGCAACTTCAGAATAACTTATCTCTCCTCCAACCCACTGGTATAGGAGAAACCAAGAGTCCGACTGAGGGGTACAAGTAATTTCTATGTGA
Source organism: Gastrophryne carolinensis (assembly GCA_027917425.1). Taxonomy (NCBI): domain Eukaryota; kingdom Metazoa; phylum Chordata; class Amphibia; order Anura; family Microhylidae; genus Gastrophryne; species Gastrophryne carolinensis. The sequence continues at coordinate 335,740,088 of CM051235.1, read as the reverse complement.
AACCATCATTCATGCCCTTGGAATGGAGAGGGCAACACAAAGAATCCAGGCACCCACCCAAACATGGCATCATAGCTCAGTGGGTTTGGGCAAATAGATTCCAGACCGAGAGGACCCTTTTAAAAATCCTTCCTTCCCACAGATAAGGTAGAGGAGGAAGGTACCCCCCGGATTCTTTAGCCGCATCCCCAATGAAAGGAGCAGCTTAAAGAAGGAGCTCCAATGATCACTCCCTTCAACAGGTGGCCCAAATCAGGTGGAAAATACCTATATTTATCAGCGTATTCACAAATCAACCCAAAAATAAAAATTCCCAAAGGAATATTGCACAAGGCTCACTCTGACCTAGAATCCCCAGTCCAGGTTCTCAGAGAATGCTGTGAACTGAATATGATACAATCATATTTCCTTGCCCAAAATCTCATGACATTTGTCACTAACCGCCAAAGCTGAAGAAAGGATATAACCATACCCCTTCCTATTGTCTCCTGTGCTCACAACACCTGGTTTTAACCTGTGGCATCTAATTTTGTATAGTTCTCTGTACTATATGTTTTACCTTGTCTGTATTCTCCTTTGTAAAGCACTACGGAAGTTGATGGCGCTATATAAATATGCAATAATAATAATACCCCTGGACAAGTCCTATTCAACAGATAGTCCTTATATTGTTGAAGCAGAAGGTAAACTTCCCATCATAGAATGAACGGCCATAGGTCTAAACCATTAAGATTCCACTTGCCAACCAGTTAAGGCAGTGAATCAAATAAGCTTATTTAGGAGATAGCAAAAAGCTAATCCTGCCCCCTAAAGAATTTGGCCCAAAGGATTTCCAACTTAAAGTGGACCAACACCGAGAGGTGATCGGCCCGGAAATCTATAAGATTCCCGGGCCGATCACCTCCCACCCCGCGGGACATCCGAGATCGGGATGTCCCGCGGGGTGAAACCCCCCCAGACACCCCAAATCGCTTACCCAAATCGCCGCCGCCGCCTCCCTCGCGCCCCTGTAGGCGTGCGCGCGCCCGCGCCGGCCGTCTGCGAATGGCCGGCGGGGGCGCGCGCGCGCCGAAAGTGACGCGAGGGAGGCGGCGGCGGCGGCAGCCGCTTGGACGTTCCTGATCCCCGCCTGGACGTTGGCGGGGATTGGAACGTCCAGTCACGTGGGAGCGGGGACAGGTAAGATTTTGGGGCTTTCTGGGGGGTTTCACACAGCGGGGCACCCCCGATCGGGGTGCCCCGCCGAAGTGGACCAAAACCCAGGATAGTCAAAATCCTGGGTGTTGGTCCACTTTAAGGCAATATCCTCTGCCCAGGACCCAAATATTGACCTAGTCCAATACTGCTACAATCCGAGCAGATGAGAGCAGCCGCACCTAGGGTGCCCTGCACATAGGTTAAGAAAATACTTCCGGAATAAGAAAGGGAATGAACGAGAAGAGTCAGATGCCAAATCAGGATTAAGCCCAACCCAATTACACCTTGGACCTGAACCCTTTATCCCAAGGGTTGAAACAACCTAAGAAAGGAAAGGTAAATGAGGAGGACATTAGGTCTAATCTGACCTACAAAGGTAGTAATAATATTATCCAACACCCGTCTGGACAATATTGGCAGAGGGGTTACAACCAGTAATGTACAAGGCGCAGTACATCCTTGGGACCATTTCTACTCTTCTTATATGAAATAGGTCTGGAAGAATCGGATTTAGGTATACTTCAAATGAGCTTTAGTCTGTGGTCTAAGGTCAAAGACTAAGATACATAAGCAAAACAAGGGCCATACTTATGTCAAAATTTAATTAACCCTTTCGCTGCCAGCCTACCTGCAGCATTTGCCACTCCCTGTTGCCAGACGATGTTTCACTATTTTGCGCTACACATGTTCAACTGTCATTTTTGAAAGGATTTCCAGGGATTTCCCAGGAAAATGATATATTGTTTTTTTCAACAGAGTCTGGGCTTTAACATGAAATGTCTTGTTTGTATTTTTTAGGTGTATTCTCAATATTTTTGGGTGAAATGTGTGAAAAAAAATAAAAAAAAATTATTTTTTTACAATTTGTAGAGTTTTTTGTAATAAAAAATGTAAGTCTGTCAATAAAATCTTATTGCGTGAGAAACCCCAATTTCTCCCGGTTACAGCGATACCACATATGTATAGGTAGACACCCTTTCCTGCCCAGAAGCATTTTATAGCTGCTGGATGACAGAACACAAGGGTTAATTAAAAAAAAAAAAAATGACGTGGGGTCCCCCTTACCCAAAGTAACCAGCCCGGGACCAGCTATGGGGGCTTGTAGGCACAGAGTGGGGGGGCCAGCTTTGGTGGCCCCCCCACCCTGCAGCCTACGAGCCCACATAGCCTATGTGGGCCCGGGCTCTTCTGCCCCCCCCTGGCCTTTGGGGAGGCAGGTAATGGGGGTGCGGGGGCTAATGGCAAGCCACCCGCTAGGGCAGGTGACTTGCCACCCCCCCAGCCTTGTGAACTGGTATAAGGGGTCTCATGGACCCCTTACCAGCTCACAAAGGGTTAACTGTTAAAAAAAACACCACACAATAATAAAAAGTATTTTATTAAAAAAAAAAAAAATTTTTTTTTACTGTACTTACCTTCGATTGCAAGCTCTTGTCCCTCGCCGCTCTGCTGACAGATGCCGGTGATCGGCATCCAGAGAAGGAGGAGGCAGGAGATCAGAGGATCTCCTGCCACCTCCTTCCCCAGCGCCGATCACCGGCATCTGAGAAGCTGAGAAGGCTGAAGCCCGTTCGGGGCCGGGATGACGTCATAAGCCCCGCCCCCAATGGGGCGGGGTTTAGAGGCAAGATGGCGGCCGCCATCGAGAAGGAGAGAGCCTCCTGGGCTCTCTCCTGAAGATCGGTAAGTCCTGGGGGGGGGGATCGGAGGCCCCCCAGGTGAAGAGGAGGGACAGCGGGAGCCAGCGCACACACAGGTAAGTGAATGTCATTTTTATTTTATTTTTTTTTTTACAGTTACAGAAGCGGGGGGGGGGCGGCCTATTCCGGGGGCTCTCCTGGAGCCATCCGACCCCCCACGGGGGATCGGATGGCACCAAATTAAAGAGGAGACCCGGCCGGATCCAACAAGGGGTCAGGTGAGTATTTTTTATTTTTATTTTTTAAACTAGAAGCGAGGAAAGTCAAGCACGTAACACCTACGGGCTTGGCACTTAAGGCCCAGCCAAGCCAGCACGTAGGTGTTACGGGCTTGGCAACAAAAGGGTTAAACATGCCCATAGACACTAGTAATAAATAAAAGTGACTTACCGGACAAAACTGGGCACCCTCCTTCCAGAATCGGCAACCGACGGAATACAGGATGAATCCTGGTTCACATGAGACATATTTGTGGAGGAAACTTCAGCAGGATCGATATAAATGTCATCCTTATGGTCTGCCAGGCTTCTGGTTATGAGGCACCAATGGATTTGCTTCCTGAGCCTGTCACAATAGGGTAGGAGCTTAATCCCATATTGAAATATTAACCCTTCATAACAAAAATAGAAGGGGAGGCCATAATATATATACCTCCACAACACTGCTATTAAAGAAAAAACACACGTGTTTGAAAGAAAGGCAGGAAATTCCAAGGATGCTGGGATGTGACGTCAGCAGCCTGGGAGGAAGAGACCTGGAATCTTCAAAACCTGGAGCAACAGCTCAAAAAAAAAAAAAAATTCAATCTCAGTAATGGCTGCCTGTGCATCTGCCAGAGTCCTGGCAGGTTGAAGCTTAATGAGAGACAACTAGCAGCATGTGTCTCTAATCACCGGGAGAACTCTGGAGGAGGGAGGGGTGCCTTCCTTTAGTTCAGCACACCTGCCCCATAATACTGAGAGCAAATGCAAACAGGCACACAGACTCTCCCTTCCTGGGCAGTGAGTGCAGAGGGGTGCATCAAATCTGCATAAACATTGTCTCACCTTTCAGTGCAACCAATTGATTCAAAAAGAAAAATGGCAAAAATTCCAAGTATGGGGTCCGGTTACCCCAGTCTCTTCCTATAATTCATCCTCAGCAAGAGGGCAACATATCACTTACCCCCCTTTGATATAATCAAAGAATGGGATCTGGCCAATGACCCCATAGGGTATCCCGGGCCCCAGGCAGAAGGATCGCCTTCGGGACCGAGAAATGGACCCCCTGCTCAGGCCCATAGTACTGGAATATACTTACCTGAACCATCGGTCCAGGAGCTAGTGGTCACGTTCCTCTTCCTGGAGGAACACAGAAACAACTGGGGAATGGGAGGAGGGTCAGGATTTTATTCTGTCTGGTGGTCATGTGTTCCAGATTGGTAGGAGTAGCCCGGAGGTCTCAGGCGTTTGCTGCCCGAAGGATGTTTTGAGAAAAAAAAAAAAAAAAAAAAAAAAAAAAAAAGAAGAATATATATATATATATATATATATATATATATATATATATATATATATATATATATATATTCTTTTTTTTTTTTTTTTTTGTGCATGGTGACAAATAAGCCCAGATAACACCCCCCTCCCCCCCTCCTTTTTACCCAGCAGGGTTAAAGGAGAACTAAGGGGAGGGGATAGAAAAGCACCCATAAGGCACAAGGGGATTATAAAGGGACAGGGGCATCCCATGCCGGGAACACCGTCCCGGAAGCCGCCTACCCACATTTAGGTCTCACGGAGGAGTAATACTCCTGTATACACCAGAAGGTGTATGTATCTACCTTTGCCTGAACCACACAGCCAGGGCTGGGAGGCATACAATAGAACCAAACAGGTTTAAAGAGTTTCAGACAGAAATAGAGAAAAAAAGGGCCGGGGCTCATCTCTGCAAGATCGCCCTCTACATGCCGGGTTCCCAAGTGTCGTGAATATCGGGAAGTGGGGGGGGGGGGGGGGGTGACATACTAGGAATAAAAATAAAATCAAGAAACAGATATTCAGGTTATTGCACTGCAAGGTGCAGCCACCTCCTTGCATGGACACCTGAACCAACATGATGTTGAGGGGGGAGGAGCTCTCAAAATGTTTAAAGTGGACCAACACCCAGGATTTTGAAACCCCACCCCGAAAACTCACCTCTCCACGCTCCCACGTGGCCGCGCGGTCCAATCGGCGCCGACGGACAAGCTGATTGACAGCGACGGACAAGCAGCTTGCCCGTTGGCGCCTCCCGCGCGTCACTCTTGACGTGTGCGCTAGAGGAGTGTCTAGAGGAGCGCGAGTGAGGCGGCGGCGGAAGCAGCGGCTGGAGAGGTGAGGGTTTTCGGGGGTTTACACCCCGCGGGACATCCCAATCTCGGATGTCCCGCGGTGTGTGAGGTGATCGGCCTGGGAATCTTATAGATTCCCGGGCCGATCACCTCAGGGTGTTGGTCCACTTTAACCTCCTGGTGGGTGTGGCTATAACCCACAAATACATGAATTGGTTGGCTGTTTCTTAGGACAGTTAAACTAGAATCAATCTAGGAGGTGAGAAATTAACCAGCTAAAACACACACGGATTTCTGAAACAGGTTGTATCCTGGACCCACTGGTATTGCACCAAGGCAAAAAAAAATAAAAAAAAAAAGCGGATTGACAAATACATAGTAAACATAGGGCTTTGTCATTTTGCTTTATTTTATATTTGGATAACAAAATACATTTTCTCTGTAAACAAATAGCACAGAAAATAGCATAAAAAAAGATTTTGCATTTTTCTTTGCTCTCAGATTTTAACCTTCGCTGGAAATTTGAAACGGATAAAAAGGCAGAATGCTCTCATGTGATGATATAAACCATGTTGGGTGAGCCTGAAAGGCTGGTAACCGGAATAGCAAAGCTAGCTGGCTCTGGTAGAGATATGGAACTTGGCAAACCTTAGACACTAAGCCTGTGCTGTACCAGGAGTGGTCAGTTCTACTCCAAGTCAACAGGCCCCTGCTCACTTCTAGAATAGAGATTAGAAAAATAGGTAACTGTACATATGAGCCAAAGGACCATATTTACTAAAATAGAAAGAGTTCTCAAAGGCAATACAGCCCACTGCTGCTCGGTAAACATGGCCTCTGCTTTAGATGTGAAAATACATTGTTTTACAAAAGGGAGAACTCCGCTTTTATATAGGACACCACCAAACTTACAAATGGAATGAATGTAGTATACCACAGTTAACATGGCAAAGTAGAAAATGTCATTTATGATGGTCTCAAATGTACAAAGTGGGTTTCATCAAAATGAATCGCTGCACAAGGTGCTCTAGCATATACAGATCACTGAATTTAACCTAAACTCATTAAAGTGGACCAACACCCGTTTCCCCGCTAGCAGCTGTTGGTCAAGCTGCATTCAGACAGGCCGGGGGGCCATCTAGAACGCTAGAACCCCCTGCGCATCGCCCTCCTGAACGCCCTCAATTCTTAGCTCTACCACCGGTGGCCAATCACAGGGCTGCATTTTCAGCCAAGGACTGAGGAAGAGGTAAGACTTGTGGGCGTTCTAGGGGCCCAGCTTTTAAGGATGCCCCCTCCCCCCAAACCTGTCTGAATGTGGCCAAAACTGGTATAACACCCATTGGCAGGGTAATGGTGTTGGTCTGCTCTAAGAGCTAGTCTAGTACATTGCACAAAAAAAAAAAAAAAAAGCAGCGAGTACTCACCTGTAGAATTGTTTTTGTTCTTGCATGGCACGGCCCGCTTCGGTATTCATAACTGATGGGTATTCTGCCACCAGGTGGCGCAGCAGCACTGCAGAAAGCTGTGGCAGCTCCCGGCTCCCTATAAAAATGGGACCAACCAACAAGTTCCCAGCGTAGATGAGCAGTGAGACAAGAAGCCGGGAGAGAATAAAGGTAAGAATGTAAAAAAGGTAAAAAACCCCGATTTAACTTGGGACAATCACCAGAAAGAGGCAACCAAGAACAACTATAACAAGAGTGGGGCGAAGCGGGCCTTGCCATGCAAGAACAAAAACAATTCTACAGGTGAGTACTCACAGAATTGCTTTTTTCTTTAATACATGGCACGGCCCGCTTCGGTATTCATAACTGATGGGACATCCAAAAGCAGTGACCAAAGTAGGTCGGGATCCCCAATGAGTAACAGCCAGTAGTTCAAGTCACTACCGCCTGAAAACCTTGCGGGCCAAAGCAGCATCAGCTGAGGCCTAAATATCAACCATGTAAAAAAGTATGAACAGAAGACCCAAAAAACGGCCTTACAAACTTGTTCCACAGAAGCTCGGTGCTGACAAGAGCTCCAAGAGAGTCCAATAGCACGCATGGAAAGAGCAGTCACCCTAAAGGGAGGAGTCTACCCCTTAGCAGAATAAGTTTGAACCATCACCTGACGTATCTACTTACCGACAGTGGATCCAGCAGGAGGCAAACCATTCGGTCTCAAAGTGAAACAAACAGAAAATTAGACTTCCCAAAAGTCTCCATAGCACCAAAGAGAATATCAGAGAGCCCAGACCACATCCATAGAATGCAGAGTCTGCTCCATGGAAGTAGCTAGATTGGAACACAATGAAGGCAAGACAATGCCCTGAATAAGATGAAAGGCATACCCAATGGGCCGAAATCTGGCCTAAGTCTAACATCGCCTAACTCTAAAGACACTCAAAATAAGTATTTTTTGATGAAAAAAAAACACTGCTAATTCAGAACTCGCCTTACAGAGGCGATAGTCATACAAAAAGGGGGGCTACTCTAGGAGTCAACAAGGAGCAAGGCGGCCTCACGGATAGACTCAAAAGGAGGCCCCTGCATAACCAGTAGCCCCAGATTCAGATCCTAGACAAATAGCAAGGCTACCTTGGGAGACGCACGTGAAAAAACACCCTGGAAAAAACCCATGCACCAGCAGATAATGGCAAGGGCCCATTGGAAAAACCTTTCCAGAGCTACAAACATGGCCCTATAGTGTACTTAATTCCACTTGCACGACCTGAGAAAGGGACTTGGCCACAATCAGACTGACGTGCAGGTCAGGAATGGTGAGGATGCCTCGGATCCTTAACAGAGCCATCACCCTTGCCATTGTCATGGTGAACCATCTGGTGACCCTAAAGGGCCATAAATTGGAATGCTAAGTCTCAAGCACTAACCGCAGAATCTGACAACCCCAAAAAATAAGCACCAGAAAATAAGCCGCCATGATGTCCACAGAGGACCTGAAATCGTCCAGATGAAGGGTACTGACAGCAGGCTAGTGGCTTAAAGCAGAAAAACTTTATGAATCAAACAACTTGGTTGAGGCCCATCAGGGCCAGAATGTGCCTCAAAAAGCCTTCCTATTGGGGGACCATGAAAAGACTCCTGACTCTAATAGTCAAGGAACCAGAAGAAACATCCCTTAATAAGACATGGGATTTAAATGACATCCAGGATCAATGAATTCTGGGGGCGGCCAGGCAACAAACCATCTTGGAACCAGAGGATACAAGCTCCTGAATCCACTGGATTGAGACTCCAGATATGAGTAAAAAGCCAAGGCCATCCCCCCACCCAGATGGGTGAGGGTGCCCCTTCATGCCTGAGGGGGTTTGGGAGAGGGTTTGGTCTTTGTATTCCAGGAAAAACCAGGACGACCACGGGATCTGCCACGGCCCCAAGAATCTCTGCGGCCACTAGATAAGAGAGAGCCACGAGCTCCTCTGGGAGTACGAAAAGGAGAGGGGGACGGAAGACCCCCTAAAAGGCAGAGACTGCCTCCTACGCTGAGGCAGCCTGCCATCCTTAGCTAAAGCATCAAGATGCTCCCCAAAAAGGCGCAGCCCCGCAAAGGGGAGACCAGTGAGAGCTTTCTTGGCTGCAGCGTCAGCTGCCCATTTGCGCAACCAGACAGAATGGCCCATAGCCACCAAAAGGGCAGAGGCCCTACCACACAGCCGCACAACATCATCCATAGCGGTAAGGATAAAGACCACAAAATAAGAGCAAAGTAATAGGGTCCTATGTCCTCCCGCTACCAGCAGTAGCACCATCCTGTAGACGCTTGAGAAGCCTCTTAAGGGCAATAGCAGTGATGGCAGCAGCACAGGCCGGGCGCAAACCAGCCTCCACACAAGTAAAGGCATGGCAAGCCAGCTGATCCATGCGCCTGTCCTCACTGTCCCTCAGCGTGGTAGTGTCAGGGGAAGGCACGACCGAAGCATTGAACAAACCTACCACAGGAGCGTCCACTTCAGGAGAAAAGGACCACCTTTTGACAAGATCAGAAGGAAAGGGATACCTCTTATCCAGCCCCTTGGGCACAGCAGGCAGTCTGTTGGGACGTTCCCATTCCTTAAGCACAAGGAAGGTGAAGTGTTCCTGCTCAGGGAAATCTAGACACTGTTTACCAGGGCGAAAAAGCTCCCCTTGCTTTCTCTTAGCAACCTCGGGGAGCAGCAAAGTGCAAAATTTCAAAAATATGTGACAGCAGATTATCAGTGTCCTCAGGGTACCATGAATCCTCTCCGGACACAGAACCAGGGTCGCTATCGCAACCCTCCTGTTTGCTCCCAGAGGAGTCCAAATCCTGGGAAAGCTCCCCCATCTCAAGGGGGTGACATTCACCAAATTCATAAATTCCCACATACATTTCAAGAAGAGGGGAGGATCTCGGATCCAGGTGCCGCTTCTTACCAGAAATCTTCCTAGGAGCAGACTTGGCAAGTTGTTTCTCAAGTTTGGCCACTCGCATAGCCAAATCAGAGCTAGACTCCCTGCTAGTGTCCCTCTCATTGGACCCAATTGCAGGTGTGGGGGAGTAGGTGAAGCCAAGGGAGGCGCAGAGCTGGGAAGCGAAGCAGGCAAACCAGCTTGGAGCGCAAGCACACTCTCAGCGCACGGCACGCACACTGTGACACTGTTACTCACAGGGGACACCCCACACATGGAACACAGCCGGGCTTGCCCCGAAGGACACCCAAGTCCACTATCCCCAGAAGCCTCCATATGGTGATTAATACAGGCACAATAGGCCAGCAGTGGGCAAAGGCTATACAAAGGCTGCCCCGGGATGCCCTCCCATGGGATACCCCCAGAAATAGTGAAGGGGAATGAGGGGAGGGAAGGAGTGGAGCCGGGATATGCCACAACCCAAAGGTATCCCGCCTGAAAGACATAAGTAAAGAAACATAAGTATCCCGCAGCATATGCACTCTGAATTAAAAAACAAAAAACAAAACCCAAGGGGGACTCACGGACCAAAGACACCGCTGGGTCACTCAGGCACAGACCGCATGATAGGCAACACACCGGAGGAAGCAGTGCCGCAGCCATGAAGGGAGAAATCCAGACGCGCAGCTCTCTCAAAATGGCGCAGGCAGAGGTACCTCGAGGGGCGGGCTGCGGAGAGACAACACAATACGCGTCACCAAGCGGCCCCGCACCCCCCCCCCCCCAAGAGCGCGAAAACGGCGCTCACGTGACCCGGACGGCGCCATGACAAGGCAAAATCACCTCAGGTTATAGCGCCCACAGCCGCAGAGCGTAGTACAAAGCGGCGTAGCAGCTAAAAACACCAAAAAACGTCAAAACACCACAGATATTACTCCTCGTCGCTACCCCCCCACCCTCAAACAAGTCAGAGAGTGGAAGGGGAAAAGAGGGACAAGGAGGCAGCGTCGAGCAGCCATGGCCAGGGAGGGGGAGGGACCCCAAAAGGAAAATAAGGGGACACAGTCCCCAACAACTCACCCCCTCAGAAGCTAGGGCAGGAACTCCTCATCCCAAGAAGGCTCACCATAAAGCCTATGGCCGGCTACCCTTTGTGTTACAGGGTCTGCGGCTTGGAGCTGCGCTCCAGGAGCACTTGATCCTAGTGCTCTTCTACCTTCATCCGATCTGTCAGCCAAGGCTGGGAGGCAAGTAGAGTCCAGAAATGGATGGAAATAGACATGCAGGGCCGCAGGCTTGGTTGCCCTGCTCACCAGCACGAGATAGCCATCTTCTAACTTCGCAGTGTCACTGCAGAGACAACACTGGGAACTTGTTGGTTGGTCCTGTTTTTATAGGGAGCGGGGAGCTGCCACAGCTTTCTGCAGTGCTGCTGCGCCACCTGGTGGCAGAATACCCATCAGTTATGAACACTGAAGCGGGCCGTGCCATGCATTAAAGAAAAAAGGATTCCTTTATTCCTAGAAAACTTTGGGACAATGACAGTCCAGGAAAGCAACAGCAGGTACAGGGAATGCATGCCATACTCCATAAGTGGACCTCTCTGCAATATCCTACCATAGGTAGAGTGGTCCCCTCTTCTCCTATACACTTGACAAGCAGCCACCTTCTCTGCAACAGGCATACAATCCCAGTCTGATGAGGAACCCAATTCATCTGGCTGAGAGCAGGAGAACGAGGTCTTTGGGGGAGGGGTGGTGAGGGTAGAAGTCTATCTCTTTGGTAGAGGTGAAGGCGAATGATGAGAGGGGTAGGGCAGAGGTGCACTCTGGCAGTGTGTGGGTAAGGTGTAAGCACTGACAGGGCAAGTATATATGCTTAAATGAGGGGGGGGACAGGCTTTTCTTGGCATGCACACATTTAGATTTTAAACAGACATCAGAACATACATATTATACAATGACATCATAGCCCACTGTGTATTCCGCATTTTGGAAACGTCATTGGGTGTAGATAGTAATTTATGTGGAAAACAGCATACACAAGGAACACAACCCACAGCCACACTTCAATTTATAGTTAGGCACCAGGAACGGCGCTCATGTTCCCCTTCTATAATTTTTTCGAAAAAGCTTTCAAGTATGAAAGGTCATATTTTGACTGCGCATGTAAACAAATCTGATTGCACCCAAAATGCGTTCAGTCATGGGTATAAAAAACAAACAACGTCTGCTTATACGAGGGAACCTTGTAATGACCAACCCAAATGCCTACAATTTGTACAACCACAGGAATACCTTTAGTTCATAGAGAGCTGAAGCTTTAAGATACCGTGCATACAATAAGATGGCTCAGTTAACATACTCCAGAAGGTTTCTTTGCTTGTGAATTTATCATGGTTTATGCAGGCCCAATGGCTTATAGCACAGGTCACTTGTTAAAAAAAATATATATAACAGCAAGGACCTGTAACAGTTGTCATAAAGTGAAAGAAATTGCACTGTACAGATTCCATCACAGCCAACAGCACAAGTCTGTTCCTCCGCTGTCTTTTTGGTGATGCCCACTTTCCAGCTAGGCTACAGAACACAGTCTATCTTGGCCCGGTTTAGTCCTACTGAGATGAACGAGTCTCTTGCTTGGAGACACAAAGTGTAAAAAAAAAAAAAAAAAAAAAAAAAAAGTAAGGATTACTCCTCCATATTGCACTCTCAGGAGGGGAAAGCCCACAGGCTATACATGTCCTCTCCTCCTCTTCCGGAGGACTGATACAAGGCCCCCCATCCAGAATACAGATTGTCATCAATAAGTAATAAAGTGTAGTGAATGAAATAGAAAAAATATATATATAATATAGGAGTTTGAGGTTTATTACATGTCAGTCCGCCAGCGCTGATGAACTTCCACCTCTTCTGGGACAACTAAGAGTAGCTCACAGTTTTTCCCCCTTAGCTGATGTTGAAAAAATGTTCTACAAAATGACAAAAATTATATATTATTAGACACAAAATATCAAGAGGCTTTATATACACAGTGGGAGGTAAGATGGAGCTTTTCGGGCACAGGCAATTCAGTCTCATGGTTTTCTTAAAGTGGAGTTTAAAAAGATGCACACACACAAACCTTTGGTTTTTCTCCTTAATAAACCAACTAAAAATCCAGCTTACTTCTGCAATAACAGAAGCAGTCTACAGAAATCATTCTGTCTCAGACCTATTGATTCACACCAAGCACAGGACCCCAACACAGAACAGGACCTCCTGGGCCCCCTTTTCCCACAACACCTCACTACTATGAAAAACCCTTCACAAAAGGCACACATTTGATTTGTGTGGGTAGTGTAGGCACTCTAGTTCTCCAGCTTAATTGCCATCTGTCAAAGGTGCTGCTGTACTATAGAAAAGGTCTATAATGCAGCAGTGCATTTGACAGAGCAATTAATCTGGAGGACTGGAGTGCCTCCTTTAATGGCTTGGCTTCTACTTTAAAGAAATCATGAAAAAAAATTACAATCCACAAACCATACAATCAAATATAGGGGTTGGCAAAACTTTAGGTTATCTGGAAAACCCAGGGATTTATAAGTAAAATTAGATTCTGCCTCCAAAAGTTCCTAACGATTCATGAGATTTCATTTACCTCAGATCATCATCACTTCCAATTCGCTCAGGCCTCTTCAGCTTAGAGTCCAGGTTGAAGTAAGTGCCACCAACCTCACGTACACATATCCAATGCTGTCTCTTCAGAGGGAGTTTTAAAGGTCCCCAGGACAGGCTTGATGGAAGATTCATAATAAACCCAGTAACATTAGCAAGAGAAATCAAGCCAACATCCCTAAATGATAAAGCAGCAAAACAAAAAGGTTAGGAGCGTTAGTAGAGCTTTCAACTTGACATTTTTAGATTTTCCTGCAGGCACATTGTTCTACTTAGTCAGGGAAGGAAGACCACTAAATGGAAAAAAAAAAAAAAAAAAAAAAAAAAAAAGGATTTTGTTCACTTTGCACATGTCTAAAGAAGTAATTCTGACATACCCCTGGCAGGACAGGAAGATACTCTTCAAGAGTAACAAACAATTTCACTCTCCTGGGTATTGTTCCTCTCAGATGGGGCATCCAGGTTTGGGATGCCCCTGTGTGTATTCCCCGATTCCCCATAAAAATTCACCTTTCTGGTGTTCCCACGGTGCAGGGGCAGCCTAAACTGAGCACGCCGATAGGCTGAGTGGCCCGGCGGCATCCTCGCACAGCTCGAGGTGAGCTGGAATGCTGCCGTGGTGCCAAGACACAGGGAGGGCTTTACACACAGGTGCATCCCAATGCTTATGTCTGAAAGACCTCCATAGGTCCTCTAACATTCATTCACCTCTGGGGACCCAACACATGGGAGTGCTCTAAAGTGTTTTTGTGATGATCACAAGTGGACTATATAATTAAGACAACATGCCTAACCAGTGGCCCAAGAACTCTACAAGGCCCTGCTTAATATATGAATGCCTCACACACTCACGCATTAGATTGTCATCCATAGCTGCAAAGCCACCAAGCACATAAGTTCATAAGGTCTCCCTCTAATTTTGGAAAAACTGGTCTAAACCAGGCCATAAATGCAAGCACTCAGTGGTACTACACTTGGAAGACTTGGGGTCTCTCCCTTCATCCCAATACTTGCTCAGGTCATATGGTTCCTGTTAGTTATAGGTGGTTCTCTTTTAAACTAACTAGGAGCGCCTCCTGCCATCCCTAGTGAGTCAAACCACTTAGAATGATTACCCAGGCCCCCAGTAACCAACATTAGAGGTTTTAGAATATGTCAGTATTGCAAAGAACATTAATAGGTCACTAAATCATACACTAAAAACTACAATGGGGAATCAAACTGGTTGACGCACAGTACATTAGGCTCATTCATTTACAGCCTGTATTTAAAAAGGGCAGGTGACAAATTTACATTAAAGGGGGGAGGGCAAAATAAATGTTAGGATACAAGCTTGTAAGATCTGTTAAATTACACAGGACCTTTTATTAACCAACTCCAAGAAAATTAGTAAAGCTTCATTTCCAATTGGTGCAGCATAGTGCACCAATTGCTGGCCCTAAAGTCTTTACAGGGCATCCTGATTCAAGAGAACCCACTATGTGAACCGACCAAACTCAACTTTCCGATGGATTCATGCCAGATGTGTGGTCCACATTAGTGGCATCTTACAGCTGAGGTACAATGCACAGCCCAGACATTCAGATATGCAGAGGCATGTGGCCATCCCCTTATTCTTAGTATACAGTACATCCTGCTCTAGATAGAATACTTACATTCGGGGTACTACTCCGCCAGATGGCGCTGGACTGCAGAGACATTGAAAATAGGCTCCTCCCGGCCCCTCAAATACCCAGACACCTCCTACAATCCCCAGATTTTCTCCGCAGTCTGGACTGCGAAGGACAAGAATATGGCTCTCTCTACTCGCAGGTGAGCGGGGCTATTAGCCTGCGGCCCTGAAGGACTATTCCCACCCGTTCCATCAATAATTGTCTCTCTGCCTTGGCTGCGCTGGTCGGGTGATGGTAGGCAGCACCACTGTTAGGTGCTTAGGAGCGCCGCTCCACTGCAATCCCCCACCAAAGGGTAGGCGGTGCAGGCATATGGTGAGCCTCTATGGGATGCCCCTCCCGCACTATTGCCCCTGTCTATCGGTGGGCCCTATGTTAAATGGCCGCTGTCCTCCCTCATTCTCCTTGTAGCATTCGGGGCAAAAGGGGGGGGGGGTATATATGTATTGGCTTATGCTTCATTACATTATGCTTTGTGTCAGCAGCCGCGCTGACTTGTATTACTTTTATTATACTTGAAATTGCCGCCGCGCGCGTTTTTTTGCCAGTGTTCCGCGCTTGGCGGTGGCATTACCTCAGGCGCCGGTGCGCCCTCATTGGCTGCTTGTCATGTGTTGGCTTCGTGCTCTTCCGGGTACCCTCGAGGTATACCGACACCATTTTGTCTGCTTGTTTGGCTGCTGCGTTAC
Source organism: Gastrophryne carolinensis (assembly GCA_027917425.1). Classification (NCBI taxonomy): domain Eukaryota; kingdom Metazoa; phylum Chordata; class Amphibia; order Anura; family Microhylidae; genus Gastrophryne; species Gastrophryne carolinensis. Next base: position 335,724,489 of record CM051235.1, on the reverse strand, counting down.
AGGCTTCTACCTACCGCGGTCCGTAAGTGCCCTCGCAGGTGGCTTTATTACCTTTAATTGTTTGCTTACGGCTCCCTTTGATTCTGTCTTTCAGATGGGCGAACCCATTGGCTTCTCCCGGCCCTCTATTAGTTGGTTAACTTGTGAGGCCTAGTGTAATTACTCCCACTTCCCTAGCGGGTTATTGGGGCATCTCGGGCTGCTGTATAGAGTTAATCCCTATCGGCCAATTGTGCCGCTATAATCACCATATGGAGGCATCTCAGGATAAGGTGACCGGAGTTCCTTCGGTACAAGCCCAGCTGTGTGTAGTGTGTGGGGAGTCTCATGTTGACGCCGACAAGGCGCGGGTCTGTTTACCCTGTGCCAAACAGGTGCTTGAACTGCAATCTGCTCTTCCAGTGGCAGACTCTGCAATTCTTTTCGCCTCTCCTACTCCCCCAAGCTTAAATCTCACTCCCATTGAATTACATACAAGTGGGGATTCGCAGCCTGATGTGTCCTATAGACTGGCTAGTGTTGAGAAGTTAATTGCTATACCTTGGCGCGTAAGGCCCCTGCAAAAAAGCGGAACTTAACGCCTGATGTCACTCTTTTCCCTATGGAAGCTGATGAGTTTTTGCATCTATGTGGCTATACCTCTTTGGAGGAAGGGGAGCAATTCTCCGACTCAGGGTCATCTGACGAGAAGCCCAGGGATCATGACGATTCTGGCTCTGACCCCTGGCCCCCGGATGATATTGATAGATTGCTGGCCCAGATTTTTGGAGGTTCTGTCCATTTCTCCCCGTTGCGGCCCCCAGACAAAGGGGGGAACTTTTTCATACTGCTAAGTCACGCTTGGAATTTCCTGAGCAAGCACATTTCAATAACCTTGTGCTCAAGGAATGAGAACATCCCAGTAGACTTCCCGGTGTACCTAAGAGTTGGGATAGGAAGTATCCCTTTCCTGCTGATGTGGTAAAGTGTTGGTCATCCCCTCTCGAAGTAGATGCCCCGGTCCTAGGGTTATCTAACACCTCTGTCATGCATTCCCCTGACTCCACTACCCTGCGGGATGCTGAGGACGGCGCATTGACCAGCTGGCATCCCACGCGTTTGCATGTGTGGGGACGGCGCTGAGCCCGGTCTGTGCCTCTGCCATTAGGACCCTGCTCAGAAGTATCCTTGATAGTGCCCCTGACGATTTGCCTTGTGAGGTGTTCAATGCACTCTCTAGTTGTGAGGTTTTTGTCCTCTCCGCCTTTGATGACACCATTAGAATGTGTGCCAGAACATCTGCCCTTGTGGTGGCTATACGCCGCTCGGTTTGGCTGCGCCAGTGGGCTGCTGACAATGCTGCCAAGAAGGCCCTCACTGGTTTTCCCTTCAAAGGACTACGCCTGTTTGGGGTCCGCCTGGACCTTTTTGCTAAGTGAGGCAGGTTACCCCAGCGCAGGCGGCAGTCTCGGCCCTTTCGGGGTCAGGGCTCCTTCTCCTCCCCCTACCGTGGTGCTAGACAAGGGAGGGGGGGTTCCTTTACTGGGGCCTGGGGAGACTTCTGGGGTAGGGGCAGAGGACGTGGACGTCCTGGCTCCTCCTGGGGCCCGAAGCTTAAGTCCTCTCCCAAGCCCCCTCAGGCATGATGGGGCGCCCTCACCCATGCGGGTGGGGGGACGGCTTCAGCACTTTGCTCACGTCTGGAGGCTTCATGTCTCAGACCGGTGGATTCAGGAGGTAGTGTCCTCCGGTTACAAGCTGGAGTTTGCTGCCTGTCCCCCTCCAATATTCATCAGATCCCAGATTCCTCAGGACCCTGTATCAGCTCAGGATCTAGTGCAGGCAGTGCAAAGCCTCCTGGAGCTGGGGGTCATCTGCAAGGTCCCTTTAAGAGAAAAGGGCAAGGGCTTCTATTCCAACCTCTTCACAGTGCCCAAAAAAGATGGGTCAGTCAGGCCCATCCTGGACTTGGAAGATCAACAATTTTGTCAGGAGCAGGCGCTTTCGCATGGAAACTCTGCGCTCTGCCATCAGTTCCCTGCGCCCAGGGGATTTCATGACCTCTGTGGACATCAAAGATGCTTACCTTCATATTCCTGTATTTCCAGGTCAAAGGTCCCTCAGGTTCGCTCTGGAGGATCAACACTACCAATTTGCAGCATTGCCCTTTGGTCTCACTTCAGCTCCCAGGGTGTTCACCAAGGTGGTGGCAGGAGTGATGTCTCTGCTCAGGTTTCAGGGCATCCGCGTGCTGCCTTATCTGGACGACATTCTCATCACCTCCCAGTCTCTCTACATCAGGCAGAATTGGATACTCAGCTGGTGGTGTCCACCCTGGAGTCATTTGGATGGGTGATCAACCACCCCAAGTCCTCTCTGTCCCCCTCCTTGGTAACTCCATTCCTGGGAATGAATCTGGATACAGTTCAGGCAAGGATTTTTCTTCCTCAACAGAAGGTGAACAGTCTGATTGCACAGGTCCAGTTCCTGCTATCTTGTCATCATCCCTCCATCAGGCAGGGAATGCAGCTGGTGGGCCTGATGGTGGCATGCGTCGAGGCGGTCCCTTATGCTCAGTTCCACTTGAGGCCTCTGCAACTCCACCTCTTGTCAGTATGGGACAAGGACCCAGCGTCCCTGGACCGGGTCTGTGCGCTTTCCCCCCTGGTCAGGCGGTCTCTATCATGGTGGCTGGACCCCCTCCTGGGAGACGGTTACACGGATGCCAGTCTGTCAGGTTGAGGGGGTTTCTGGAAGTCCCTGCAGTTCCAGGGGAGGTGGGGCCCTCAGGAGGCCCACACACCTATCAGCGTCTTGGGAGCTGCCGGCGATCAGGTTAGTTCTGGCTCATTTGACTCCTCACCTTCGGGGCCTGCCTGTTCAGGCACGCTCGGACAACCAGAGGGCAGTTGCCTACATCAATCATCGGAGGGACCCAGAGCAAGAGGGCCCTCCAGGAAGTATCTCTGATCCTGACCTGGGCGGAGGCCAATGTTTCCTGCATATCAGCTGTGTACATCCCAGGGGTGGAAAATCTCCTGGCAGATTCTCTGAGCAGGGGGACCTCTCGCCAGGGAGAATGGTCCCTCTGCAACAGGGTTTTCCAATCTCTGGGTCAACCAGATGTGGATCTGTTTGCGTCCCGTCACAATCACAAGCTCCCGGCCTTTGTCTCCCTGTCCCAGGATCCTCTGGCCTTGACCACGGATGCCCTAGCAATGTCATGGCAGGACTTTCAGTTTCTGTATGTCTTCCCACCATTCCCCCTGCTGGGCAGGGTTCTGCGCAAGATTGCTCTGGAAGGGGTGCCAGCAATTCTGGTGGCCCCCAGGTGGCCAAGAAGAGCGTGGTTCGCAGACGTGGTGCAGCTGGCAGTAGATCAGTACGTTCTGCCCAGGGTGCCAGATCTGCTCACTCAGGGCCCCTTACGCCATCCCAATTTACAAACTCTGGCTTTGACGGCTTGGCTGCTGAAACCTACATCTTGATGGAGAAGGGGTTGTCTACCTCGGTTGTTGATACCATGATAAAGGCTAGGAAGAAGTCTTCTATTTATTACAGGATTTGGCGTGCCTACATTGACTGGTGTGAGTCTAAGTCTCTTCCCTGTCGTGTGTTCTCTATTTCCAGGATTCTGGAGTTCCTGCAGCATGGGTTGGAGATGGGGCTCCAACTCAGTACTCTGAAGGGTCAGATTTCTGCCCTGGCTATTTTCTTCCAGAAGTCCTTTGCTCAGCATTCTCTGATCAGGACTTTTTTTCCAGGGGGTTACTCATGTGCGTCCCCCACGTAAGCCTATGATGCCTGTTTGGGATCTGAACTTGGTTCTGTCAGCCTTGCAGGGTGCTCCCTTTGAACCTGTGCAGGATGCTGCCCTGCCCATTCTTACTCTCAAAGTTGTCTTTTTGGTGGCTATCACCTCTGTTAGGCGTGTGTCAGAGCTGGCGGCGCTTTCCATTCAGCCCCCCTACTATGAGAGGCACCAGGACAAGGCGTTCCACTTCAAGCCAGATCCGCCTTTAATTTGAATCAGGACATTGTTCTTCCTTCATTGTGCCCTAATCCTAGTAATGCTAAGGAGAGGGTTTTGCATTCTTTGGATGTGGTTAGGTGTCTGAAGTACTATCTGTTGGCTACTGCACCTTTCAGAAAAACTGATGCTCTTTTTGTGGTTCCTTCTGGTCCTAGGAAGGGTTTGACTCCTGCCAAGTCTACTATCAGCAAATGGATCTGTCAGGCTGTGATTCAGGCCTACTCTGCTAAGGGGAAGAATCCTCCCTTCCGCCTTACTGCTCATTCTACTTGTGCTATTGGTGCCTCTTGGGCTTTTCAGCACCAGGTTTCTGTTGAACAAGTTTGCAAGACTGCTACTTGGTCTTCTGTTCATACCTTTTCAAAGTTTTACAAGGTTGATGTTAGGGCCTCAGCTGATGCGGTTTTTGGCCGCAAGGTTTTGCAGGCGGCAGTGATTTAAACTGTCTGCTGTTACCTTTTTGGGACACTGCTATTGGATGTCCCGAATGTAAGTATTCTATCTGGAACAGGACGTACTGTATACTAAGAATAATACAATTCTGTGATTACTCACCTGTAGAATTGGTATTATACATATACAGTACGTCCTGCTCCACCCCACCCTTGGTTTTTGCATTATCTTGGATCCCCTGTATGGCGATTGTTATTGTTATAGTTACCTGTTTGGGTTGTTTTAATTCTCCTGGCTTCTCGTTAACTGCTTTTCAATGCTGGGGATTGTGGGAGGTCCCTGGGTATTTGAGGGGCCGGGAGGAGCCTATTTTCAAATTCTCTGCAGTCCAGCGCCATCTGGCGGAGTAGTACCCCGAATGTAAGTATTCTATCTGGAGCAGGACGTACTGTATACTCATAATACCAATTCTACAGGTGAGCAATCACAGAATTGTATTTTTGCTATTCTAAAGTATGCATGACATAACTATGACAGGCAAGAGTCCGCATATGCACTTCGGACCTGCCAGAAAGGTAAGTTTTTACAGCAATCTTTAGGGTTTCACACAGTGGGGCACGCCAAATTGGGTTGCCCCAGCCTGCACATTCACTGCCGGATCGCGGGCTAAGCAAGTATACACCTCAATTTGCATGAAATTTCCTCTTGTATCTGAAGAACAGTAAAATGTCAAGTACTTTCTGTGTCATCTCTTTCAGGGACAACCCATTTTTGTATACTAAAAATATTTAGCTGGTTTACACAAAGATCTAGGCAACTTAAAGCGGACCTTCACCCTGAATAAGAGCATACATTTCCCACACCCTGTACATAGATTTCCCACAATAAAAATCATGCTACCTGCATCTACTGCATGTTATGAGCCTTTAAATACCCAAGACGGCAGCTCATGGAGCAACAAGCAGCCTGCAAAAAGGAAGTGTTTTCTGACTGTCGCTCTGCATTTTGTGATTGCTGTCCTTTCCCCGATCCCAGCTCTGCTCTGTCTGTGCAAAGCACAGCTACAACCCCACCCCTGTACTTTATCCCGCTCTCCTCAGTATGTGTGATGCTTCTGAGGCAATATGGCGGTGCCCATATCCTAGAGTCCTGAACAGAGTTGCAGCCCAGTGTGGGAAATAATAATAAGTGAATAATAAGTGAATACGTTTTCAATAAATTCTGCTGAAGGTCCAGTTTAAGGTTGCACATAGCTAGGTGCGTATTCAACATTCCATTAAACATGTTTATGGCAGGTGATCTTGAGGGCTGGCAGTAGCCTGGGCACAATTAACGTGAGGGGACCTGCTCTTCTCAGGCTGAAGGCGGGGGGCATGCATATGACTATTGCTGGGTTAACACAAGCCGATCAATTGGCTGTTCACTCAGAAACCAACTATAGAAATAGTCTGCGATTGACAGAACAGTTATTGCTAAATTACTGTCTCTTTAGCGATTTCTCGCTCAATAAATCGCTCTGTATAAACCGGCCATGAGACTGCAGGAGATAAGGGGAGGATTTTTCCACCCAAATATTTGGGTTGAATAAGTATATTATGCCAAGGTCAGTCAAAAAGACAATGGAGAATTTTCTCTGGGAATCCATTGGCCAGTCACCTGTCCTCAACGCCTGTGTTGGTGGGGAAGGGAAGTGACCAGAATTTCAATCTACTGGGGAAAAAAATAAAAGTAAACACATACTAACACTAGTACCTTCTCTTATCCCACCACACAGCTTCATATCCCTTGGTCTGAAGTGCTGCCATAATCACGTTCACATCATAGTTCCCATTCCCGAGCATGTTTTTCTTGTGTGGGGTCACCAGCGTATTAGGAGACAGCCTGGAACGGACAATTACAAGTAACAAATGTCACTTTATGTTTCAAGTCAAAATGATACATCTGGTTAGGTTCTCAGAACTGCACTACAGTATTTACTTGCCATTACCTCCCCTGGGGCCAATGTAGTTACTAGACCCTATGGATAGTGTGCTGGAATAGCTGGAAATGGGTGAATAAGTTGCATGGGGCTATACAAATCAGGACCCATATGCCAAAATGACTAGGTGACAGCAATACCATTCCTTTCCAACAATGGGGGTTCCCAGCAGTTTTTTTTTATCAAGTACCATCTTACATTTTCTAAATGTCTCGAGTACCACCTGGGGGGGGGGGGGGGGGGTACAAACGAGTTGTCAGTCACCTTAAACGTCAGTTTTGTTTTTATTAAGTTAAGGCTTTGGTAAACTATGGATGGAAGTAGATCAGGTTGCATTACATTAGACTGCTGCCTCACCAAGTACCCACCTGATAGGACCTCAAGTGGTAGTCTTATCGCTGTTTGGGGACCCCTAATCTAGAATATTCTTGTCACATGCAGAATAAGAACAGTATTCATTTTGCCAAGAAAAGCATAAAAAATATCTATTCTAAAGCTCAACATTACATGTTTACTACGCAAAAGCAATGGAACAACCAGAGAATTTCAACACCGTCTGGTCTCTTCTCACCTCTGGAAAATCTCCTGAAGTGTTTCACGAGTAAAGGCTCCAGCATCCTGAAAGACATTATTCAAGGCATGTAGGGCGCACAGTTCCCGTCGCTGTTTCTCATGGTAAATTTGTGATGGAAGAGGCTCTTGAAACTCTCCATAATGTTTCGCCTTATCTCCTTTCCACGGCACACAAGTCATGGCTGAGATTCCAGCTAAGGAAAGACCTGATATATAGTAGTAATCTCTGTTAGAGTGACCAAGTACCAATATCCTAGTATGGGTCATGCAGGTTCTTGCAATATGCCATGCTGCCTTGCAGCAAGAGGGGCCCAGCAGTACTGTAGCAAATTGATTAGTAACCTGAAGGCTTTGCAGGCAACACTAGGAAGAAGAGCGCTTGACTTTTTACTTATTTCCTATAAAGAGACATTCTCCACATCTCCTTTTCCTCCATTCCACCTGATATCTTGTTCTCAGTTCCTGCTATTAGTAGATGGAGGCAAGTAGGGCGATATATCCTGCAAAGCAAAATTACAAATTACAATTTGACAATAATAATAAAATAATATATGAATAAAATAATAATAACATAATAATAAAATAATATATTATTATATTAATAAAATAACAATAATAACAAAATAATCTTTTAATAATAATCATAATAACAATAATACAAATTACCAAACCCTTGAAAGTGAACCAAAACCCAATGAACTTATAAAATGCATTTGGCCAAAGCCCCTGCCAATACACCCTTCTTAGAATTTAGAACTAGACATGGATATTTTCAAATTGTCCTGGAACAATGTAAAATGGCAGGCGACTAGTCATTGCATAGGTGTGGCAATGACATCATTGCCACACACAACAGTGGGAATAAATGGAGGAGGTGGAGCTTTACAGCGAAAACAAGAGTACATTATGCCATTTTTGACAGTTCCTGCTTCATTCTAAACCCAGAAAAAGTCACCTGTAAGGAAGAGCAATTCAGGGGATGCTAGTTAAAAACCCCAGTTAGTCTCGCCGGTAACGGTATTTCCAATAGTCTTCCACGACGGCTAGCCACCACTTCCTCTCCCTAAATAGGAAACACAAAACTATTAAAGCCCCACCTTCTGTTTTAGGCAAGCATACAGAAATCACTCTGAGACCGGAAGGGGATAAAGAAGATAAAAACACCAGTGCAACCATATGACATTAGAAATAAAACTAGGATTGTGTGTAGGACGCCGACTAGCCCTGAAGGCAAGCAAACACACAGCGTCCAACCTCAGGGGTATGTCGCCAAGTCGCTCTTCCAAAAATACCGAGCACGCTGAAGTCTGGACTTTAAGGGTTCTTAAAGTTAAGCCTAGCTCATAACCCTCATGAAGAAAATTCTAAAACCAAGGCTACAGTACTTCCTCCAGGCCCAAGTGGAAGTGAAGGATCCGGAGAGCTTCCAGATCTTACAGTAAATCTTGAGTGACAGTAGAAATGTCAGACAGACGCTTCTTTCTTAGAATGCCCCACTGAGGATCCAGACTGCCAGTTTTAGGGACTGGACCTGTGGATGAATTATGAGGCCCTGGTGAATGATATCTGGCCGTGCTGGTAGAAGCCATGGGGGCTTGATGGACATACAGGACAGGAGAGAAAAAAAAACAAAGGTCTCCAGGGCCAGTGTGGCACAAGCAGGAGGACCCTGCCCTTATTCCATCTGATTTTCCTTAGAACTAAAAGGCAATAACCTCATTGGAGGGAATGCGTAACAAAGGCCCGTATCCCCCCTCTTATATTTGAACGCATCCAGACCCCGAGCCACCTGGTCCCTCTTGAGGGAGAAGCACCTCCGACACTTGGAATTCTGGTTACTGGCAAATAGATCTACATCTGGCTGTCCCCAATGAGCAACTATTTTACTGTAGTAGTATCCATTCTGCTTGGTCTAACTTTACCCAGCTCAGCAAATCTGCCTTTATGTTGAGTTCCCTTTTATGTGGGCAGCTTGAATGGATCCGACCTTTCCCTCGACTCTCTAACAGGTACACAGTAAGTCTGGAAAGCTCCTGCGATCTTGTTCCCCCTTGATGGTTTAGGAAGGCAACCACCATGACATTGCTTTAGACAATCAGAATGTCCATGGACAACCAGATCAGTTCTAGTTCATTCAAGGCACTCCTCACAGCTAACAGCACCCTGTAATTCGAGGACATCTGGGCCGTGGCTTCTGACCAGGCCCCCTGGATTGCCCCTGGTAACGTGCTCCCCAGCCCCAAGAGCTGGCATCTGCCGCCATCACCAATGGCTCCATCTGGTGACAGTGTCTCCCACCAGCCAATTTCTCCAACAAGGTCCACCATACCAGACCTTCCCAGGCCCGCTTTGACAAGTTGACCAGGTGGTTCAAGGAGGATGGGTTATCATCCCCCGTCTCTAGGAAGACTTACAAGGGACGAGTGTGGAGCTGTGCCCAGGGAAAGACTGGTGGGAGAGAACCTGGTCCACATATTGTGCAATCTTTGACATGGGGAGAAAGATTTTCAGACTTGGGGTATCAATTTCATACCCTAGGTAAGAACACCTGCTGCAGGGGATGAGGCTGGATTTCAACAGATTTACTATCCACCCCAACTCCTGAATACAAAGTAAAGTTTTCTGCAAGGCTCCTAAAAGGGAGGACCTGTCCATTTCCAAAAGAAGCAGGCCGCCCAGATAGGCTATGACATTCACCTGATGAAGTCCCATTGCTTCTGACAGAATCTTTGTGAAGATCTGAGGTGCCAAAGAAAGCCTGAATGGCAAGGCCTGAAAAAAGGCCAATGCCTGATCTTCCCTTCTAACAGTATTACAAATCTCAGAAGCCCTCCATGGGCAAGGTGGATAGGAATGTGCAGGTATGCATCTTGTAGGTTGACTGAGACCTTCAATGCCCCCCTCTGTAAGATAATAGATTTATTCCATCCTGAATGTATTGTATTTTATCATGCAATTTAATTTATTTAGATTTAAAATCATTGAGAATTTCCCAAAGGGTTTTAGTACTAGAAAAACGTGAGCGTAAACCCCCTCCCTCTTTTGGAGACCCAGCACCTGCTCTATCACAGCCTTGTGCAAAAGTTCTGCTGTAACCAGCAGAGCAAGAGGCTTGCCTCTTGACTCTCTGGCATCTTAAACTCCCTCTGAGGGCATCTCGCTTCCTGTTGTCTGACTTCTGAGGGGGCACTGGCGCTTTATTTTTACTTTGACTCATCTGAAGAAGCTAATCCCCTCTTTCTCACCTGAAAATATGTGCTCCTGGTGGGAAACCCTGGGATCTCCCTTTAGGAACCACTAGATTATGGACCCCTGAAGGTAAGGTAACCTAGCTGAGTCCCTTTCAGGCATTCCAATGAAACAAGTGCATAGCTGGTTGTTCCAGTTGTCAGGTAAAGGCATTTGGCAGTTTGGGCAAGCTCTGGGCAGTGGCCTATCCCTAGTCTCCTTAGGGGGTTTAGGCTCCTCAACATCCTTAGTTCCCTTAGGCACCTTGGGTTTGGTATATTTTTCCTTCTCCTTTCCCTGAAAAGGATCCCATCAAACCAGCCTTTTTTCTTAAGTGGATCGATTGGTTAACATGCAAGATACTACCTCTACTGGGTGGGAAAGGCTGCCTGTAACACACCCCTGCCAAACGATTGACCTTGCAAGGTGAGCATATCCGGGCGGTAATAACTGACAAACTTAGCTGAAGACCAGGTTGTAGCTCTACAGATCTGTGCGATAGAACAGCTTGCTCCGCCCAAGATGTAGAAATGCTTCTTGTTGAATGAGCTGTAATCCAACCTGGAGAAGGAAATCAGTTGTAAGCAAAACTGATAATGTTCTTCATCCATCAGGCCAATGTTGCCTTATATGTGTTCTTCATCCATCGGGCCAATGTCGCCTTAGAAACATGCCGACTCTTCCATGGGACCCAAGGAGGATACAAATAAGCTATTGGCCTTCCTTCAATCCTTTCTTTGTTGAAGGTATTCCAGCAAACAGGCCCCGACATCCAAAGACTTGTATACAGGAAGGTAGCAAGGATCCACTAGTAATATTATGCAATATAGGAAAAAAAATGGGTAGAGCCTGGGTATTGCTGATTCTGCAGGCTGAAGATTCAGTCTGCCATGCCTTCTTCAAGAGGGTATCCATCTTTTTGTCTAAAGGATCTTTGAGGATACCAAAGTACTCCGCTAAATCCACCCCCTTTGAAGCCCTTTGAGAAGGGGGCATCCAGTTTGGGGCATTTATCCCAAATATGTGAGTCTTCCTCAATGAATGGATAACACCTCTTAAGAGCCCCTGGTCTATAAACCTTTTTAACTGGATCCTTCCACTCATTAAGTATAGCCTCCTTAACAGAGTTATGAATGGGGAAGGTCATAGGGGAATCAGGAACAAAATCAGGATAGAACCCATCATGTCTACACTTAGGGGTGCAACTTCTATCCTCAATGCACATAGAAAGATGAACCAAAAGCAGGATATGGCAAATCATCTGGAGGGAAAATATATTTCACCAGTGAAGCCGAATCAGGACCTGAACAAGGGCCCTCTTCCTCTGAGGAAGAAGGGCTCTCATTCCACTCATAAGGGCAACTCTGACTTGTCCCCCCCCCCCCCCAAAAAAAGGGGGGGGGATTCTCATCATATCCATCATGCTGGGCTGACGTTCCTTACTCAACTATCAGTACAGAGTTTGCAGAGGCGCTTCCTATAGGAATCTAGTAGCTCACATATCAGCATCTCCTACTTTTATCCTTAGACTCTGAGACAGTTTTAGTCTTGGATACTTTCTTAGAAGGCTTGGTCTAAAATACAAAAGAAGTAGGAGGCCGTGAGCCTATATATAACCTTCCAAGTACAGTCAAAAAAAACACAGTAGCCCATAAATCTGCAATGCATGCCCCTGAATAAAGAAGGACTTACAAGAGCAGAGCTGGAACCCTTCGTCCCAGACTGAGCAGACAGAGTCCTCAGATTGGATTGATGGAAAAATATAGATCTGCAGCAGAGTCTCCCATAGAAGATGATAGTTTAGTGTGGGGTAAGGGGGACCCTCCCCAAGGTTCAATAAATAAGCGAGCTGGGAGGTCCCCAATTGCTGAATTTTTAACTCCGACAATAAGAGGGAGGCCATGAAAAAAAAGGAAAGCGCTAGACTGCTCCTAGATTTTAAGAGCCGCGAGTACGTGCATCAGATTGGGCCTCCGGGGGCACCTAGCGCTGTTGTCATCAGGTGCTGCGGGGTGAAATCACCCCCTGCAGCTCAGGACGACTTGAAAAAGCGTGCACACCGTAGCCCGTCTCCAACAGCAGGAGGGGCCCAGCGAACCCCCCATGGAGACTTGGCCAGGGGAAGAGCCTTGGGAGCAGACCGTCGCGGAAAGCTGTGCACCCCCACCAAACCAGATTGTAAAAGTAGCGGCGGGCATCAGAAACCTGAGCTCCAGTGGCCCCTCTCAGCGCCGGCCGCCTCCCTTCATTGGTACTGGGGGAAGGGGACCCGGCAATCCTCCTGAAGATACCACATTGCCTCAGGCGCCAGGCTAACTGAGGCCAGCTCTGACCAAACATACCCCCCCCCCATGAGTCAGGGACAGGGCAATCTGGCCTGGGAGTCCCATAGGTCCTTGGCAGGCTGCCTCTGGAGCCAGGGAATGGGTCCCCCCCATCAGACCCACAGCAACCAGGTCATACTTACCTAAACCAGTGGTTTAGGAGCTGGTGGTCTGGCTCCTAGAACACAGAGAACTGGGGTCTGAAGGAGCTAAAGCGTTTGTGTATTCTGGTGGTCATGTGTTTCTACCTTGGGGCAGAGCCATAATCTCTCAGTGGTATGCTGCCCTAAGGATGTTTTGACAAAATACTCACCTCTTGTCTTGTGCTTGAGAAAACGCACTCTTTTTTTAGGAGAAAAAAATGCCACTTTCATTGCCTACCTTGGGGGAAGATTTAACAACTGGGTGTAAATTTTCACCTGGCTCTGAATCAGCCCCAATGTAGACAAGAAAGTTAATGGCAGTTTTTTTCTTCACAGACCCTTTAAAGGAACCCTTGGTATGCCCATCTTGTATTTGTTACATATATATATCCTTAACAGCAGACAGTGTCCCCTCCCCATGACGAAGTCCAATATAGTGGGATTAGGGTATGGCCGACACTGCTAACAGCGGCCCTGACCCAGGACGGAGTCCAATATAGGGGGTTTAACATATGGCTCGCACCACTAACCATGTCACTGACCCATGAGGGATTAGGTGGGGATTAGCTTAGGGTCAGTACTACTAACAGTTGCCCCAGCCCAGAGTGGAGTCCAATATAGGGCGGATTAGCGTAGGGCAAACATTGCTAACAGTGCCCCGGACGGATTCCAATATAGGTGGGATTAGCGTAAACCGGGCACTACCAACAGTGGTCCTGACCCAGGATGGAGTACAATATAAGGGGGATTAGGGTACGGCTAGCACCACTAACAGTGGCCCTGACCCAGGACAATATGGGAGGGGTTTAGCAAATAGCTGGCAACATTAACAGTGGCCCCACCCCAGGATGGAGTCCAAAATAGGAGGATTAGCATATGGGCAGTACCATTAACAGGGCCCTCACCCATTTGTTAAACAGGACAGCTGGCATAAAGTTACCCCTGCACCCCGGTGACCAACCGGGGTGCAGGGAGATGTTTTATGAATGAGGGTCTCCAATATACAGCTGTATATATTATTTCAGGTTGTTAGTGAGAGCGGAGTAATGAGCAGGCTTCAGAGGCTGGGCTATGAGGGGCAGGGAGATGTTTTATGAATGGGGGTCTCCAATATACAGCTGTATATATTATTTCAGGTTGTTAGTGAGAGCGGAGTAATGAGCAGGCTTCAGAGGCTGGGCTGTGAGGGGCAGGGAGATGTTTTATGAATGGGGGTCTCCTATATACAGCTGTATATATTATATCAGGTTGTTAGTGAGAACGGAGTAATGATCAGGCTTCAGAGGCTGGGCTATGAGGGGCAGGGAGATGTTTTATGAATGGGGGTCTCCTATACACAGCTGTATATATTATATCAGGTTGTTAGTGAGAACGGAGTAATGATCAGGCTTCAGAGGCTGGGCTGTGAGGGGCAGGGAGATGTTTTATGAATGGGGGTCTCCTATATACAGCTGTATATATTATTTCAGGTTGTTAGTGAGCAGGCTTCAGGAGCTGGGCTATAAGGGGCAGAGAGATGTTTTAGTGAATGGGGATCTCCTATATACAGCTGTATATATACTTTCCAGTTGTTAGTGAGCAGGCTTCAGGAGCTGGGCTATAAGGGGCAGAGAGATGTTTTAGTGAATGGGGATCTCCTATATACAGCTGTATATATAATCTCAGGTTGTTAGTGAGCAGGCTTCAGAGGCTGGGCTATAGGGGCTGAGATGTTTTAGTGAATGGGGATCTGCTATATACAGCTGTATATATACTTTCCGGTTGTTAGTGAGCAGGCTTCAGAGGCTGGGCTATAGGGGCAGAGAGATGTTTTAGTGAATGGGGATCTGCTATATACAGCTGTATATATACTTTCCGGTTGTTAGTGAGCAGGCTTCAGAGGCTGGGCTATAGGGGCAGAGATGTTTTAGTGAATGGGGATCTCCTATATACAGCTGTATATATAATCTCAGGTTGTTAGTGAGCAGGCTTCAGGAGCTGGGCTATAGGGGCTGAGATGTTTTAGTGAATGGGGATCTCCTATATACAGCTGTATATATAATCTCAGGTTGTTAGTGAGCAGGCTTCAGAGGCTGGGCTATAGGGGCAGAGATGTTTTAGTGAATGGGGATCTCCTATATACAGCTGTATATATAATCTCAGGTTGTTAGTGAGCAGGCTTCAGAGGCTGGGCTATAGGGGCAGAGATGTTTTAGTGAATGGGGATCTCCTATATACAGCTGTATATATAATCTCAGGTTGTTAGTGAGCAGGCTTCAGAGGCTGGGCTATAGGGGCAGAGATGTTTTAGTGAATGGGGATCTCCTATATACAGCTATATATATAATCTCAGGTTGTTAGTGAGCAGGCTTCAGAGGCTGGGCTATAGGGGCAGAGATGTTTTAGTGAATGGGGATCTCCTATATACAGCTGTATATATAATCTCAGGTTGTTAGTGAGCAGGCTTCAGAGGCTGGGCTATAAGGGGCAGAGATGTTTTAGTGAATGGGGATCTCCTATATACAGCTGTATATATAATCTCAGGTTGTTAGTGAGCAGGCTTCAGGAGCTGGGCTAACAGGGGCAGAGAGATGTTTTAGTGAATGGGGATCTCCTATATACAGCTGTATATATAATCTCAGGTTGTTAGTGAGCAGGCTTCAGGAGCTGGGCTATAGGGGCTGAGATGTTTTAGTGAATGGGGATCTCCTATATACAGCTGTATATATAATCTCAGGTTGTTAGTGAGCAGGCTTCAGAGGCTGGGCTATAGGGGCAGAGATGTTTTAGTGAATGGGGATCTCCTATATACAGCTGTATATATAATCTCAGGTTGTTAGTGAGCAGGCTTCAGAGGCTGGGCTATAGGGGCTGAGGTGTTTTAGTGAATGGGGATCTCCTATATACAGCTGTATATATAATCTCAGGTTGTTAGTGAGCAGGCTTCAGAGGCTGGGCTATAAGGGGCAGAGATGTTTTAGTGAATGGGGATCTCCTATATACAGCTGTATATATAATCTCAGGTTGTTAGTGAGCAGGCTTCAGAGGCTGGGCTATAGGGGCAGAGATGTTTTAGTGAATGGGGATCTCCTATATACAGCTGTATATATAATCTCAGGTTGTTAGTGAGCAGGCTTCAGAGGCTGGGCTATAGGGGCAGAGATGTTTTAGTGAATGGGGATCTCCTATATACAGCTGTATATATAATCTCAGGTTGTTAGTGAGCAGGCTTCAGGAGCTGGGCTATAGGGGCTGAGATGTTTTAGTGAATGGGGATCTCCTATATACAGCTGTATATATAATCTCAGGTTGTTAGTGAGCAGGCTTCAGAGGCTGGGCTATAGGGGCAGAGAGATGTTTTAGTGAATGGGGATCTCCTATATACAGCTGTATATATAATCTCAGGTTGTTAGTGAGCAGGCTTCAGAGGCTGGGCTATAGGGGCAGAGATGTTTTAGTGAATGGGGATCTCCTATATACAGCTGTATATATATATAATCTCAGGTTGTTAGTGAGCAGGCTTCAGAGGCTGGGCTATAGGGGCAGAGATGTTTTAGTGAATGAGGGATCTCCTTTATAGAGCTGTAAGCATCATGATACAGGCAGCTGTGTCCATGGCAATGCATGGCCGCCTGGCAGCCCGGCTCTGGTCACGTTATCACTGGCAGAGGTAACATAGGTGAGTGGCACACAGGAGAGGCTACGAGCTGGAAGTTGGGTGGCCTATGCAGGCGCCTGCACTGCCTATACCTAAAGGCAGCATGAGAGGAGGAGGCGGCCTGCGGACTATCACCTCGGGTTACAGCCCAGCACCCTCCCGCCTGCACCGCGCCTTCCCTACGCCGCACGCTCCGGTACCTCTGTGGAGAAGCCCGCCGCTCACATCCTTCCACCGCTTCCAGCACCCGCTCCAGTGCCTACCCCCAGCCGCGTGACGTCACAGCCCCTGCACTTCCATAAACACCCGCCCCTTCCCCGCCATACCTATCGCTAATTGGACGCTCGCTGACGTCCAGTGCGTTTCAACACGCGTTTTCAAGGCGCTCTGTGATTGGAGCGCTGCATTACATGGGGCGGAGCTTACTAACTGGCGTAACTATTGGAAATGAAACGCTTCCGCCTTCGTTTACGTTTTTATGGAAAACCTGTTTAAATGCTGTACTATTATTCTGGGGGCTGGATAGTATAGGCCTCTTTCTCGCCTAGCCGCTTTTTTCCTTGCGTCCTGACACAGCAAGCAGGGAAGGCCTTTGGGGTGTGTGTGGGATGTGCCAACCAGGGTTGCTAGCGTTCCCAACCATAAATACCGACCTTTTCACGGGTACATAGGCGTGGTCTTGTAAAATGTAAGTTTAACCATAAATTTTCACCTAAACCGGACCTTCAGCATCATTTAATGAAAAGCCCAAACCCTTAAAAAAACTATTTCCCAGCATCTATAATTAATATATTTAATGTTTTTAGTCACTTTTTATTCTTTCCCTCACTGGCCTGCAACTCTGTTCACGACTCTAGGATACGGCTCAGTAGCATCACATACTGAGAAGTTGAGAGGGGTCAAAAGTGCAGGGGGTGGGGTTATGTGGCTGTGCTTTGCACGAGCAGAGCAGGGGTCAGTAAAAGTTTACTCTCTATCCCAGAATGCAGAGCGGCACAGTCAGAGAACACTTCCTGGTTGCAGGCAGCCTCTACGTCCTATGAGCCGCCATCTTGGATGTTTAAAGGCTCATAACATGCAGTAAATGCAGGTAGAATGATTTTTAATGTGAGCAATCTGTATGCACAGGGTGGAGGAAACATATAAGATAGGCTTTCATTCAGGGTGAAGGTCCACTTTAATGTGGATTGGAACCCAGTATTTTCACTATCCTGGGATTTAGTCTTAGCCCTGGGGCGCCCGTTGTGTGAAACCCTGCAGATCGCCTGAACAAACACACCTCTTCCCGCTCCTACGACGCATGCATGGCCACTCCGTTTGAGCCGTGATCCGTTTGAGCCCCTGCGACCATGAGCTCATCTAACGTGAGTCGATCCAAGCGCACTGGCGGATGCTACCCTCTAACAGGGAGCTCTGGCCATCCCCAAATGCCTGGCACGGGCACATGCCTTGCTAGAGGGATAGCGGGGATGCGGCTCGCACATGCACCATTGGACCGGAATAGAAAGTGAGTTTATGGGCAACCTGGGGGGTTTCACACAACGGAGCATCCCGATTTTGGATGCCCCTGGGGGAGCGAATCGATCAGCCTGGGAATCTCATAGATTCCTGGGCCGATCTCTGTGGGTTTTTGTACACTTTAAAATACCTTATATTTCACTTTCTAAAGTTCAATAGCCAACAAAAACACACAGCACGCTTCCCCAGAGAGCTCTGAAGCAACAGACTGGCTGGAATTTGCTTAAAGAGGAACATCAGGGGGCCCTGAGTGCCTGGCCCTGGGGCATCCCATATCGGGATACCCCACTGTGTTAAACCCCCTCAGAACACTCACCTTCTCCCTGAGCCCTTACGGCGTCTGTGAGTTCTGGCGGCATCCCCACTCACTCGTAGCTGTGCGCACATCCACGCCCGACCCTCCTGGATGGATGGTGTGGGTCTGGTGGTGCTGCTCAGCTGCTTAGCAGCTCAGGCGGCTTAGCCATCCTCGGCACCGAAGAGAGCCGAGTGACAGCGAGC
The DNA here is from genome assembly GCA_027917425.1 of Gastrophryne carolinensis. Classification (NCBI taxonomy): domain Eukaryota; kingdom Metazoa; phylum Chordata; class Amphibia; order Anura; family Microhylidae; genus Gastrophryne; species Gastrophryne carolinensis. Next base: position 335,706,182 of record CM051235.1, on the reverse strand, counting down.
GCACTGATTGGCTGAGTGAGCCGCTTAGCCAATTAGCGCACTCGCTGTGTCTGCTCCATGGGAGCAGCAGGAAATTGTGTGGAACGGGGCGATCTGGGGGGGTACACACAGCAGGGCATCCCCATTTGGGAACTGCTTGGGGTTGCACAGGGAATCAGTCTTAGACTTCAGGGCTGGCATCAGGCTTGATGCTAGGTTATGCGAACCCCAGTGGCTGTCGGCAACCATGTGGAAGCGATAGTGAGGAAGCACAAAAGCACGTTGGGGGCACCATCTTGTAGTGTTGAACAGGGAGCCTTCCATCCTAAGGCCAGTCCTGACAGCAAGCAGGACATTTTGCGGCCACGCTTTCTGGCTCAGTTCAGGAGTCTTAGCCATAAGCAGAGCCGAAGAGAGCTGAGTGAAATTGAGCATGCTGAGTGGGCCATTCTGCCAACAAGCGCACTCGGTTGCGGCCAAGCCTTTGCTGTGGGAATGCCAGGAAACTGTTGGGCGATGGATATACATACAGGGGGGCATCCTAATTTGGGATATCCCGCCTGAGGGGAACAACAACAGAGAAGTAAAATTCCAGTGTGTTATTCTTCTTTAAGGCCCATCTCCCTAGAACGATTTGCGAGCAAAGAATCGCTGAAGCAAACGCAGTCAGTCTATAATTGATTCTTCGAAATGCTTGCCGCAATCAAGCGATCAACAAGAATTTGCTTGTTGAACGAGCATATGTCAGTGAAAACGATACAATGCTCGATCAACAAGAGACAATTAAAAAAGAAAAGTTTCGCCGCAGTTGTCAGCGAAGCACAAAGTTGGAAATAACCAGTTTTGGTCGCCAATCTTCTAGAGTAACATTGGCCACAAGGAGGAAGATGCAATCTAAATAGTGGGGAAGCAGAGTAACAGATTGTTGGAACACGATCCTTCTGCATCCAACAATAGCTGAGGGGAAGAAAGCTGTGTGTGACAGGTTATTTTCCTGCTATCCAACTGCAGACATCTCATGCTACATGCATTTAGGCACGTCTGGCAATCACAGGTTTGGCAACAGGGCCACATACTACAAAATTAACCATTGGTAGTCGGCACACCATATTAGTATAACTTAAAGAAGTTTCAGAAAGAATGAGGGGGTGCTTATACTGGTCCTGAGGTGCCTCTCCACCTTGCACCTCTACAAAGCACAATATATTTGTTTGTTGGATCAGAAGCACACCAATAAAAGTTTGCAAGTAAAAATTGTATTAGAGTATCACAGCAAAATCTCAATATTTACATAAGTAATATACAGTAATAGAAAAAGGATACAATCAGCAAATATCTGTGGACATTTGGGTTCAGGATGTCATCAGGAGCGTTTTTTTGTCACCTTCAAGAAAAATAAGGAATCTTATGCATTAATATTATCACTAATAGTAACCACTAAAGTGCTATAATAGGGTAACCAACCACATATCATGAAGTCTATGGAGTGATCTTTTGTCACGATCCTGATGAGAGGTATGCGGGATAGGCTCTATGGACTGAGTCAAGGAGATATAACAGAATTTTTTTTTGTTCATACCGTAATAGTATTCTGGTCAGTCCATGATTTCGCCCTGCATCATACCAGAAAATGACGCAAGTATCAATAGTATACAGTGTATAATCATGACGCCATTGTACAAATCATAGTAAATCATAACCTGTAACCTGGGATCGCAAAAGATAATGCCAATGCCCACGTTCCGGAGCCCACGCCTTGCCTTGAGAAAGGGGCCATGGGCTCCGGAACGTGGGCATTGGCATTATCTTTTGCGATCCCAAGTTACACTCTGCCTTTGGTAATGTCATTTATGCATTTGTGATTTACTATGATTTGTACAATGGCGTCATGATTATACACTGTATACTATTGATACTATTGATACTTGGGTCATTTTCTGGTATGATGCAGGGCAAATCATAGATCATGGACTGACCAGAATACTATTACTGTATATACTGTATGAACAAAAAATGTTTCTGTTATATCTCCTTGACTCAGTCCATAGAGCCTATCCCGCATACCTCTCATCAGGATCGTGACAAAAGATCACCCCATAGACTTCATGATATGTGGTTGGTTACCCTATGATAGCACTTTAGTGGTTACTATTAGTAGAGTCAAAGTCTTGGTGTTTTGGTCTTAGACTCATTCAAAAAAAAAAACCCAAACCCTTAAAAACCTATTCCCCAGCATCTAAAATTAATATATTTTACGTTTTTATTCCTTAACTTATTATTCTTTCCCCCACTGAGCTCCAACTCTAGGATACAGGCGCCAGGAACAGGACAGCAATCCAACAATGCAGAGTGGCATAGTCAGAAGACACTTCCTGTCTGCGGGCAGCCTAAGTCTCCATGGGCTGCCATCTTGGATATTTACAGGCTCAGAAAATGCAATAGGTGCAGGTAGGATGGTTTTTAATGTGGGGAAAACAGAAGATATGCTCTTATTCAGGGTCGGCTTTAAGAGTTGATGTGTTCAACTCTTAGGGTGCATAGATCATTTTTTTTTTCGTCTAATGGTTTTGCCTTAATTCTGGGCTTTGTCAAGAGATTTAGTCTAGCTGGTAAATTAGTATAGAAAAAATTGCACACTGCAAGTAACATTAGTATAAATGCTATAGTAGGGAGCGTGCAGGGGTACCTGGTTCGTTCAGTATCGTTAGCAGGATCCAAATAGCAGTTGGAAGCAGGGTGTGTAAATATTTGTAAAATTAAAATATATATATATATATGTATATATATATGTAATGAAAAATGTGTATTTCATGAGAAAATGGTAGTAGGAGTGGTAGAACTTGAAACTGGGGGTTGAAGTACCTGAGTTACCGCCAAGGTATAAAGTGCTCCTTAGCCAAAATCACCGAATGGACCAGAAAACCATTCATCCAGAAGCAGCTCAGGTAATTAATAGCAAAGGCTAACTGTGTAGTTAGATATAGAGAGAAGAAAATAATGTTTCTGTAAGCATTTTTTGGATCTGGTTTATAAAAGGTATAAAGTGGGTGGTAGAGGGTGTAGCTCACCTCTTAGGTATATCTCAGGTGAAGTCTGGGCGGGAAGCAGACTCTAGCTACAGGGTGGCATTGCTAGTCAGAGCGATGCTTCAAGGCTGGAAAGGTGATATCCTTGTTGATCAGAAGATATGGATATGTGAGGGCGCTTCTCTGTTTATGTGACTGATAGGTAGGCAGGCTTTGGCAGAGCAGACTGGGGCAGGGACAAAGAAAAGGGAGGGGTGCCAGTCTGTTAGTTTGTAAGCCACAAAGATGTTGCAGTAGTCCAGTCGGGATATGATCAGGGCATGCACTAGCATTTTAGTGGTGTAAGGCGAGAGGAAGGGACTGATGCGCAGAATGTTTTTAAGTTAGAGATGGCACAAGGTGGCTAGAGAATGAATATGAGGTTAAAATGAAAAGGGCAGAGTCCAGATTGACTCCTTGGCCACATCCTTGTACTGATGAAGATCTAAAGATTTGGTATTGTTGATGGCAAACACACATAAAAATCCTTCTCCTGTCCTCATGCACTGGTCCAGCATTGCGCCGTACTCCTCTTCTATAACAACCTGCTTTCTGGAGGGATCCTACACCGAACATAACGTGATTCATACCCCCTAACTGTTCCGATTTTCGCATGACAATCCCGCTTTTGGGTACTTGTCTCATTTTCCCTCACCGCTATTAGATGTCCTGCTATGTTGTCATGTTGCCGGTAATGGCGGGTGGGCAGAACATGTTTGCAGTGCAGTAGTTGAGGATTTGAGATGGTACGGGGGCGGGCAGGGGCAGCTGCGGAGGTTGGGGGTGGAGTCACAGGACGGGGCCTCTGACTAGTTGCCTCTTCCTCCGCTGGCCGGGATGGTGATTTGCTGCCTGGTGCCTGATGTATCATTGTTTATGTGACTGGTAGGTAGGCAGGCATCGTCAGAGCAGACTGGGGCAGGGATAAAGAAAAGGGAGGGGTGCCAGACTGTTAGTTGCTAAGCCACAAAGATGTTGCAGTAGTCCAGTCGGGATATGATCAGGGCATGCACTAGCAAGGGGGTGGAGTCAGAGTTGGGGCCTGTGACTAGTTGCCTCTTCTTCCGCTGGCCAGGGTGGTGATTTGGTGCCTGGGGTGTTGTTGCCCAACGTTCTGCGCTTCCTCCTCCCAGCCCAAAGATAAGCATGCGCTCTGATCCCCCTCTGGACCACCAAGGAGAGGTAAGAGCAGGAGTGGGGGGGGGGGGGTGGAGCTTGCGTGTATATGTGTGTGTGTGTGTAGAGGGGGTTGCATGCATGTGTGTGTGGGGACTTGCTTGCATGTATGTATGTGTGTTGGGGGTTTGCATGTATGTATGTGTGTGTGTGTGTGTGTGTGTGTGTGTGTAGAGGGGGTTGCATGCATGTGTGTGTGGGGTCTTGCTTGCATGTATGTATGTGTGTGTAGAGGGAGTTGCATGCATGCATGTGTGTGTGGGAGGCTTGCTTGCATGTATGTATGTGGGTGAAGGGTTGCATGTATGTATGTAAGTGTGTGTGGGAGGGCTTGAATGTATGTGTGTGTGGGGGTTGCATGTATGTATGTATGTATGTGTGTGAGGAGTTGCATGCATGTATGTGTGTGTGGGGGACTTGCATGTATGTGTGTGGGGGTTTCCATGTATGTCTGTGTGTGTGGAGGCTTGTATGTATGCGTGTGTAGGGTTTGCATGCATGTATGTGTGTGTGGGGAGGCATGCATGTATGTATGTGCATACCTCCCAACCATCATGATTCCTCCATGGCTATCACTGGTTGTACTGGCTGTCCTGGTGTCCCAGAGTGCCACCACGGGCCAACGGGATGGTTGGCTGACACCTGGGATGGCTGTGGAGGAAGCAGGAGGGCGGCTGATGGCACATGCGGGAGGGCCGGTGAGCAGGCAGGCAGGGTAACCGATTCATGACTGCCCACCACTAGTCCCACTGTCTGCCTGCCGCTGCTCCTGTTTGCTAAGAAAATTGTTTTAGTGGCCTGTGTCTATATGCGACATCTGTTGTTTTCATTGGACACCGGCTGCTGGGAACTATCGGCTCAGCAACCACGGGGCGAGGTAGTGTGTGTGTGTGTGTGTGTGTGTGTGTGTGTGTGTGTGTGTATATATATGTGTGTGTGTGTGTGCCTGAGTAGCGGTGTTGAGAACAGCAGCAGCCGCGTGCAGGCAGGCAGGCATGGATGGAAGGTGCACACTGACTGTAATTGGGGATGCTGCACACTGCCTGTAATGAGGGATGACCCTCGCTGCCTGTAATGGGAGATGCCGCACACTACCTGTAATGGAGGGATGTTGGTCACTGTCTGTAATGAGGGATGTCCCTCACTGCCTGTAATGAGGGATGCCTTTTTACTGCCTGTAATGTGGGATACCCCTCACTGCCTGTAATGTGGGATACCCCTCACTGTCTGTAATGGAGATGGCATACAATGCATGTAATGAGGAATGCCCATCACTGCCTGTAATGGGAGATGCCAAACACTGTCTGTAAGGAGGGATGCCCCTCACTGTCTGTAATGGGAGATGCTGCACACTGCCGGTAATGAGGGATGCCGGTTCGAGGCATGTACGTATGTGTGTGTGGGGCTTGCATGTATGTATGAATGTATTTGTGGGGGGGCTTGCATGTATGTATGCGGGATTTGCATGTATGTATGTATGTATGTGTGTGTTGCGCTTGCATGTATGTATGGGGTTTGCATGTATGTCTATATGTGTGTGTGGGTATTGCATCTATGTATGTGTGTGTGGGGGCGGGAGCTTGCCTGTATTATTATTATGTAGTTTTTAGGTGGGGTTTCCTTTTAAGGGCATGGCTTAATTGCACCTGCCGCCGCATTTGTCCCTCTTTCCTATTTTCGAAAAAATGTCTCACTATACATCATTCTAGGCTTTAAAGTGGACCAACACCCAGGCTGATCTATAAGATTCCCGGGCCGATCAGATCCCTCCCCGCGGGGCATTCAAAATCGGGATGCCCCGCTGTGTGACGCCCCATTCACCTTACCTTACCCCCGTTCTAACGGCGCATGCGTGGGCCGTGGCCGCATCTCGCGTTTCTCTCTAGCAGGACGCGCTTGTGAATGGCCGGGGCGGGCGCGCTTCCTGTTAGAGGGAAGCGCGAGATGCGGCCGCCAGCATGCTCGGAGCCGCTGTGGTTGTCCGTCCCTTATAGGTGCCTACCACAGCGGCTCTGAGCGCGCTGATTGGACGAGGCCCGTAGGAGCGGGGTGAGGTGAGTTTTTTCTGCCATTCTGGGGGGTTTCATGCAGCGGGGCACCCCATGCAGAAGTGGACCAAAGCCCAGGATCGTGAAAATCCTGGGTGTTGGTCCACTTTAAACACTGATTCTAGATATGTGCTCAGGCCACTGGTTGGTGAAGTCAGTTACAAAGATACATGGACTCCCATTAGACAGGAAGGTTCTAAATTAGAAATGAATTCAGGGACATACTCCCATATATTACACTATAAAGCCAATAGTAATGACTGGCAGCCCAAAGCACCTAGGCCACAGGATACTTTCATTCATCTTTTGCTAATTGTTTAGTTTGGTATATAATTAATGACATAGCTAAACGCAACGACCTGCACACTATGGGGTTCTATTTTCACAAAATGCACATGATGGAGTAAAGGAAGAATTGTCTATGTGGAATAAAACTGGTGGATCCCTTACCCAGTGTTCCCCAACCCTCTCAAGAGCCACCAACAGCTCACCACACACACAAAACCCACCCTGGAGTCTATGCCTGCGCCAGGCATTTGTGAATGGTTGGCGCAGGCACACTCCCTGTTAGAGGAAAGCGGGGGATGCGGCCACTTAGACATCATGACGTCAGCGGCTCCAAGCACGCTTATTGGACGAGCGGCTGTGCATGCACCATAGGACTGGGAAGAGGTGAGCTGGCATTGGTGATCTGGGGGGTTTCACACAACGGGGCACCCCCGATCGGAGCCCAAGATAGTCCATATCCTGGGTTTTGGTACACTCTAAGGACAAAAAGAAACCCCCTTCTTAATCCATGCAATCATGCTGCTGCTGTACTGGATGCATTAGCCTGGCCTGGCGCCTCCTGAGGCTCATGGCGTTAATGTCAGCATATGTAAACAGGATTTTCATTAACCTGGTGATTGGTCCTTGCCCTGGTGGCATCCTGATTTGGAGTGCCCCACTGTTTTAAATCACCCACCTTCCTGTCGTCTCCTCTACCCATGTGCAAGCTCTAGTCCAATCAGCGCATTTTGGCGTGCATACTGAATCTGAAAAAGATGCAAGAGGTGGCACCACAGGCCACACATGTGCCCTGGGCTTGGATAGCTAAGAAAAGTGGGCACCTATGGGGTTTGCTGCAGCGGGGCATCTCGAAACGGGATGCCAAAGGGGTGGTTGTCTTATAGATGCTAGGTCCGGTAAAAGTCCACTTTAAGTGGTTGTGGCAAGAAAGGCCCTTCCTCTGCACTGCAATGCACAGTGGGTAAAGCACAATACATTAGCTTTACCTGCGGTGCTCCTAGACAGGTTGTGCGGTCATTGCGCTGCAGGCAGAATGCTCCCCCCCCCCCGTACAGCATTTGTTGTCAGTTCTCTAGGCGTGGCTGTCTGTTCTGGTTGCTTGGCATCACTTTTATTCACATGAGTGAACTCGGCCGCCTTCACTTCTCTGTTCCCTGTTAAAGCTGTTATTTTTAACTGGAATTCTTTAAAGCAAAACAAAACCCAGCAGCAGACAGCTTGGAATCTAAAGGATTTCAGGGCCAGCTGCTGGCTTTTTCCCCTGGGCACCCCAAATGCGGATGTGTAAAACCCCCCAGGGCGCCCATAAAAACTCTTCTTTCCCTGCCCCATCGGCGCATGCGCGTGCTCTCATCCAATGATAGCCGTCTGCTATGACTACAGCATTCGGCAGGTGGCTCTCAGTGTTTACAATGGAGGTGCACTGCCGCAACCCCATGACGTAGTCATAGCAGGCGGCTCTCATTGGACGACAGACGACAGTCAAATAATGCAGAGATTGGCTCCTGCAATGTCCATGTGCCCAAACCACCCCCAGGAATTGCTCCTATGTTGCCTCCCACTCCAATTACTGCAATAGAGGGGGTGTAGTCCAGGCCCCGGACCACCCAATGGGTGGTGACGTGTTTGAAGGTCCAGGAGTGCCTGTAGATTCTGGAGGCCCATTCTCAACTTTAGGTGAGTTTTACATCCAGTGCCCCCAACCCCCCCCCCCCCCCCCAAGCAGCTGGGCGATGCTTGTTGCTGGCCCAGTTTTAAAAAAACAGGAGTTTCCACTGCTGAAGCCACGCCCACCTGGCACCTTTTGAGTTTTCCAATCGGCTGATCTTTGGCAGAGGCTGGGACCCCTTCCGCAGCTCACTCCGTGCTCCCGCCTTTCAGTCCTGCTGCAGGGAGTGTCCTTTATTTCTGACGAAGTAAGCTAACGTTATCTTGGTAGTATAAAAGGTCCTTCCCCGTGTCAGCGAGTGAGATGACAGAAACTGTGCATGTTCTCTGCCCTGCTGAAGACCCCGGCAGAAGGATGAGGTGAGCTTTTTTTGGGCTGTAAGTGGGGCAAAGTGCCAGGTACATAGAATCTACGTAGCTGGCATTTAATGGTCGAAGAAGCAGCTACGTAGATTCTACATTCTTGGCACTTAAAGCGGACCTTCACTCTAAATAAGATTCTATCTTATATGTTTCCCACACCCTGTACATACAGATTGCTCACATTAAAAATCATCCAACCTGCATCTACTGCATTTTATAAGCCTTTAAACATCCAAGATGGCGGCTTATGGAAGCTGCCATTTTTGCAGGCAGCCTGCAAACAGGAAGTGACTGTGCTGCTCTGCATTCTGGGACTGCTGACCTTTCCCTGACCCCAGCTCTGCTCTGTCTGAGCAAAGCACAGCTATAACCCGCCCCCCTGTACCTTATCCCACTCTCCTCTCCTCAGTAAGTGTGATGCTTCTGAGTCAAGATGGCGGCGCCCGTATCCTAAATTCCCGAACAGAGTTGCAGCCCAGTGGGGGAAAGTATAATAAATTAGTGACTAAACATGTAAAATATATTAATTTTAGATGCTGAGGAATTGTTTTTTAAGAGTTTGGGCTTTTCATTAAATCAGGGTGAAGGTCCGGTTTAAAGAGTTGAAGAGGGCCAGAACCCCCAAAATTCGCTTTATTGGGTTTCCCTCTATGGAAGGGCATGCCCTGCTCTATGTATTTGGGGGCTGCAGCCATGACGTGGAGACGCAGCAAGGGCTCTGTAAAAAGGGAGGTAAATCAGGAGATCTGGGGGTTGTGACACAGAAGAGGGATCCACAACCCTCGAGTTCTGTTCACATCTATCTATTGGGTTACGAGCAGGCAAGTTGTAAGTATTACGGGCAAGGTGTCCTTGGGAGGGCCCACCTCATTCCCTGTACCCTGGGCATCCCCTACACAGGATGCAGGGCCGTACACCAGTCACCAGGACTAAGGACTGTCAGCCAGGGGCAAATTGGCCAGCCTTTCTTTCTGTCAGTCCTATTATTTGTTTCTTTTCTTTCTTTCCCTCCATGTTTTCTTCGTTCCTTTTTTCATCTGTTCTGCCATTATTTTTCTTTCTTCTTTCCTTCTAGTCTTTTTCTTTAATCTGTTCTGCCATTATTTTCTTTCGTCTGTTCTGCCATTCTTTCATCTGTTCTGCCTTTCTTTCTTGCTTGCTTGTCTTTTATTAATTTCTTGTGTTCTGCCATTCTTTTTCTTTCTTTCATCTGTTCTGCCTTTCTTTCGTTCTTTCTTTCTTGTGTTCTGCCATTCTTTCTCTCTTTCATCTGTTCTGCCTTTCTTTATTTCCTTCATCTGTTCTGCCTTTCTTTCTTTTTTGCTTGTCTTTTCTTAATGTCTTGTGTTCTGCCATTCTTTTTCCTTCTTTCATCTGTTCTGCCATTCTTTTTCTTTCTTTCATCTGTTCTGCCATTCTTTTTCCTTCTTTCTTCTGTTCTGCCATTCTTTTTCTTTCTTTCATCTGTTCTGCCATTCTTTCATCTGTTCTGCCATTCTTTCATCTGTTCTGCCATTCTTTCATCTGTTCTGCCTTTCTTTCATCTGTTCTGCCATTCTTTCATCTGTTCTGCCATTCTTTCATCTGTTCTGCCTTTCTTTCATCTGTTCTGCCTTTCTTTCATCTGTTCTGCCATTCTTTTTCTTTCTTTCATCTGTTCTGCCATTCTTTTTCTTTCATCTGTTCTGCCATTCTTTTTCCTTCTTTCTTCTGTTCTGCCATTCTTTTTCCTTCTTTCATCTGTTCTGCCATTCTTTCATCTGTTCTGCCATTCTTTCATCTGTTCTGCCTTTCTTTCATCTGTTCTGCCTTTCTTTCATCTGTTCTGCCATTCTTTTTCTTTCTTTCATCTGTTCTGCCATTCTTTTTCTTTCTTTCTTTCATCTGTTCTGCCATTCTTTCATCTGTTCTGCCTTTCTTTCATCTGTTCTGCCATTCTTTTTCTTTCTTTCATCTGTTCTGCCATTCTTTTTCTTTCTTTCTTTCATCTGTTCTGCCATTCTTTTTCTTTCTTTCATCTGTTCTGCCATTCTTTTTCTTTCTTTCTTTCATCTGTTCTGCCATTCTTTTTCCTTCTTTCTTCTGTTCTGCCATTATTTTTCCTTCTTTCATCTGTTCTGCCATTCTTTCATCTGTTCTGCCATTCTTTCATCTGTTCTGCCTTTTTTTCATCTGTTCTGCCTTTCTTTCATCTGTTCTGCCATTCTTTTTCTTTCTTTCTTTCATCTGTTCTGCCTTTCTTTCATCTGTTCTGCCTTTCTTTCATCTGTTCTGCCTTTCTTTAATCTGTTCTGCCTTTCTTTCATCTGCTCCACCTTTCTTTCATCTGTTCCGCCTTTCTTTCTTTCTTTTTTTTGTTCCATCTCCTTTCATCATTTTCTTTTACCATTACTTCTCATTGTTTCCTGCTTTTCTCTGTCTTTCCTTTTGTTTTTTCTTTGTTTGTCATTCATTCTATGTTCTTCCATCTATTCTTTCTTTTTTGTCTTTCCTCTTCGCTCTTTTTTCCTGCTTTCTTTGTCTTTTCCCCAGTTCTTTTGTTCTTTTTTTTTTTCTTTTTGTCATTCCATCTTTTACTTCTACTACTTTTTTTTCCTTTGTATTCTTTAGCAGTATTCATCATACTTGCAACTTTATCACCATGTATGTAGTATCTATCATACCACTCTGCAAGGGGCCCATTGATACCCGCACAAACCTGGAGCCAGCCCTGAATATGTCAAAGTTGCATTGTAGCACAATGCAATGTAGCATTGTGCATTGTAGCTTTTGATGCATTGCTTACGTTGCCATAGACTTCTATTGACCTGTGATGTTGCTTTGTTGTGCTAAAATGGTGTCTGCTAAGTTTTTTTAATGCATTGCAACAGACAAAAGATCTGCGGTCCCAGTAAACCGCAGAAAAAGGGACTTTAACCAAAAAGGCACCACTCTTACCCTAATAATAATAATTCAATAACACCATCTATACTTAATATCCATCAATTTAATTCATCAAAAATATTTAAAAACACATTAAAGACAATACAATTATCACCACAGACATTTAAAAAATACAAAAACCAACCCCAGCAGGAGTGACTTTATCAATCCCCATTATCCGTACTATACCTATACTATTCCTCCTATTCATCATATATACAACCTATAAAGGGCCACTAAAGTGCTAATGTGCAAAGTGCCAAAAATCAATGAATATACAATTCGAATAAAAACATAAAAAACACCAACTAACTAAAATAAATTCACCTCAGTGCAGAATATGATCCCCTCCTGCTGAGCCAAGTATTATTTTTACCTACGCGTTCCGTGACCTACTGTCACTTTCTCAAGGTGCCACAACAGGTGCTGCCAATGTCCCTACCTTTATGGGCATGGAGAAAGCTCGCCACCACGTGTCCGCACCCTCCCCCGAGCGTGCGGCGGCCGCACTCACGCCGGAAGAGAAGCAGAACAGGTGCACGCACCGTACTCCGCCCCCCCGCCGATGATGACAGCGTCATGACAGTGCCTCCACAAGTCCCCCAGACCGCCCCCCCGACACGCCCCACACAGCAATGGCGTACAACCGCGCGCATCCATGGAGACGGTTGCGAGGGCGAAGGAGGCGGACGGAGGCAAAGCAGACACTGCGGTCATTCAGCGAGTGGTAAAAGACCACACGCTGGGTGACACACTGGCAGCACTGAGAACACTAATATCTCTATGTACATAACCCCATACATGAAAAAAGACACACACCATACAAATCCTATATACAAATATTTGATACAAATGAAATATTGATTTCTACAAGGCATCATTAACAATCAATGCAGATCAGATCAAACAGCTCATGGCTCAAAAATAATTGACAAAGTGGAATTATTCAATAAGCAGAGTACATACAGATAGAGTATTCACAGATTAAAGAGAGATGGGAATGCATAATTGACCAATAGCGATGATATCGTTCCATGTGTATAAAGCACGTAAACACCTGAATATACATGAAAGTCTTGAAGGGCGTGAATAGTTTACACAATGTTCCATCAAACCCCCCACCCCACACACCCCCGCACCCCTGCACCCCCCACCAAGCCACCAAAACTGAATAAAGCAATCCAAAAATACCCACACTGTGCAGGCCCTTGCGAGCAAGGATAAATATAACAATGGTGAACATATCAGAAAATATATAAACAAAAATTGGACCATCCAGTCCAAAATGAAGTGCCACATGTGAAAACTAAATTATATTAAAATGGTGCTTCCATCCAAATCTTCAAACATCTGATATCAGAAAACTCCAAGCGGACCTAAAGGGGATCCCAATTCTCCTTCCGAAGATAGTTGGTCTAATAAGAATCAGAAACACCATTAACAATGGATATCCTCGGGGTCAGCAAATCACTACGAGCCATACCGGCCACCCGTCGATACGTACTGGTCAAGAACTTTTTGGGGTTTCCCCGATCACAAAATCTTTTCACCAGGCCCGCACCTGTTCATGGAACTCATCCTTGGAGCAATTTCTCTGAGCTCGAATAAGGGAATACCCATCCTCTGATGGTTTGGATGGAAGCTCCCAAAGTGGAGGAGACTGTTAACAGCCGTCTTTTTTCTGAATAAAGTGGTAGAGATAGTACCATCACATTCCAATCTCAGTTTCAAATCCTGAGCCTATTAATTACATTTAGCCAGGTCTGTGGGTCTTCCTCACCCTGCTGGGGATCAAAATTCAAAATCTCACGTTCGAGACCATCCTCTATGGCATCACCATTGGAAAAGAGAATGTCAGTGGAAGACCCCCTCTTAACAGAGAAATGTCTCTTCAACAATTTTTTTCTTTCTATAGCCGTTAATTCATATCCCGTCAAGTTGATTATTTGTAATGCATCATGATCCCCCTCTCAGCTTGGGGGGTCACATTTTCCACTGAGGTGAGGGTGGGGGTATCTGCCATTTTTTTAATGCATTGCACAACGCAGCACAGATCTGTGAACCATCCCATCTAGAATAATGTACAGTGGCTTCTCTGCTTTGGGGTTCAGAGGTCTGAACAGCCTTATAGTCACTTTTTAAAGAAAACCAAAACCCACCCTAGAGTCTATGAGACTCTAGGGCAGGCTTACTCCCTTCTTAAGGGGCATCCAGATTCAGGATGCCCCACTGGGTAAAAACCCCCAGCTCGCCCCCCTGAAAACGTACCTACTCTCCGATCCAACAGGGCATGTGCAAGCAGCAGCCACTGCCTGCTATACCATTAGCAGGGTGTGTGTTACACCGGGTGTGGCTCTGCTTGGCTGGAGCCGAGTCGGGCAGGCTGATTCATTACTAGCGCCAGGTAACGGCAGATGAGCGTCTGTACAGCGGCGCTAAGAGCGACCACTAGTGGTCGCTATGATCGGCCTTGAGTCGCTATTACAGAGTGCCTAGTAACATTGCTAGGATTGATGAATTGATGAATATGGAATTACATTGTTATTACATTGTGACATTAACACTTACACTAATACCAGACCTGGCTGTAATGACAATTCTGCATAAAAAAATAAAAAAGTTTTCCAAATTTTCATTTAAATAGGCCAGGATAGGTCACACAATTATTTGATACAAAACAAAAAAAAATATTAAAAGAAAACCCTGTTAAAAGAGGAGAAAAGTATTGTCCATTAAAATGTAGGGGAGAGCGTCAGGTAGCGACAGGTAATACCAGGCCAGGGCTGGCCTAAGACATTGTGCTGCCTGGGTCCAAGAGTGAAATGCTGCCCCCCCCCCCCAAATTTAAAAAAAAAACAAGGAGAGGTGATTTTTACTAGGCAAACTGGGGGGTTTTCACATAGCGCAGAATCTCAATTCGGGTTTTGTTCCACTTTAAGTGAACCAAAATCCAGGATTTTCACTATCCTGGGCTTTGATACTTACTTAGGAACAACCAGATTTGTAATGCCCCACTCTATAAAAACCCCCAAATCTCCCCACTGTCATGGCTGGGGGGGGGGGGGGGTCATGAGAGGGCATTAAGGTGCCAGCACCTTTATTTCACCTTTTTTCTTTACTATAGTACAGTAACCACATACTATGGCACCTCCCCTTGCCAGTGGCTGCCCTAGGCACATGCCTAGGTTTGTCTAATGGTAAATACAGCCATGCAGGTGATGAGCTGGTAGCTTTCATCCCATAAATTGAACAGATTAGTGATAGCACAGTTTAGTTTTGGAGCCATGCATGGGACCCAGTTGAACCTACAGCTGTTACAAGCAGGTACATTAGACCCAAACTTCTTGGCCTCTGCCACTTGGCTGGATATCCAGCATTCCCCAGCATTGGGCACCGTCTCCCAGCTTGATAAATAGAAGAACATGGGACAAGCAAGCCCTATTCTGAAACACTGCACCTCTCCATTAAAGAAGGCCACCAACCAGTACTGTCCTTCTCCCAGGTGTTATTCCTCTGTGACAGGGCATCTTAATTTGGGATGCCCAGTGTGTGGACCCCCCCCCACCACTTTCAGCAATCCCACAGAGCATGCAGACAGGCAATGAGCACGCTCAGCGCAACATTCTGCACAAAGCTAGCTAAGAGGGGGGGGGGGGCACTGGCCACACCCCCTCCCCACCTGGTGCACGCCTCAGATGAAGTTAAAGCAGGGATGTGGCCATAGCCCACACATTCACTGTTGGATTGCCAGCTATGCAAGTACTGCAGGGGCAGCACATCACGAATCAGAATCAGCCCTGGAGTCTTTTAGCCATTGGTGTTAAATGGCCAATAAGGGGTAGCCCTGTAACTGGAGAAGCTCAACCCCAACTGTTCCAATTACACTCTATACAGGTGACCAGCAAACATGGCCGCCCAGGATGCACAGTCACTGTAACCAAGCAGCCACCCACGGGCAGGTGTACAGCTCTGCCACCGATATCTTTTAATCTGGCACCTGGACAGTACAGACTATAATGGGCAACCCGTGCCCACGGCCCTTGGCAGGCTGGAAGCCACCAGGCACCGGGCTGTAACGTGACGACCGCCCACCTAGCTCTATGAACGCCAGATAAGTTGGAACCTCCTCTCTTCCACGGAAGCTTCCAGAAGCAACCGAACTGAAGGTATAGTGACTGTGCGGCAGCCTCTCCCGCTTACCTATCACAGTGTGAAGCAGCCGCCGGTGTGCGCTATGCCTCTCACCAGACCCGACTAGCGCTCTGCCTCCAGCAGTCCCCGTCAAATAGCGACGCCTCCCCCTGCAGTGGCTCAGCCAACCAGCGTGGCTATTGGTGGAAGCCGCGCCTCCCCCAGCAGTGCGCGCACACTCCTGCTGCTCGCCTCTGCCCCCATTTTATTGCATCCCACAATGCCGCGAATGCGGCGCTTCTCTCGGCTCTGCCTCACACACGCAGTACGGAAACGTTTGTGAATAAACCGCTATGGAGAGTGGCGTTCATTCCTTCTACGCTACGCCATACCTCCCAATTTTTGAAAATAGAAAAGAGGGACATTTTAAACCACGCCCCCAGTCACGCCCTTAAAGAGAAACGCCACCTAATACACACAGTGCACACACTTATGAGCTTGGAAAGCCTGTCAAACCCAGCACTCTGTGCACTCCTATTGAGGCTCCCCCGGGAACACAGCAACAGTGCTTTAGTTCCAGCCGGCGCCCATAAGAACTACTTCCCCGCCCCCTGCTCGCAGATTGACAGCAGCTCCTCTGGCAATGTCGGCTGCCTTCACCTCTGCATGCTGGAAGTTTTTTTTATCACCCTCCCTCCTCCCTCACGGGCGGCGCACAGCAGGTCCCTTGCTTAGTGTCCATGGCGCAGGGCGTCCCGGGAGAATTTGCAACAGTCCGGGACAGCGGGATTTTGGGAAATAATCGGGACAATCCTGGGAAAATCAGGACAGTTGGGAGGCATGCGCTACGCGTTTGCTTCCGCAGTCACGGTGTTCCTGCCCGCTGCTGCTTCCCACCTCTGCCGCCAAATATGTTCCCGCCGCTGCCAGCAGGGACCCATGGTAAGGCCGGCCCTGTACCAGGCACTCTGAAAGCCAGAGCCCCGCCGCGATCCGCAGAGCCGTCTGTGATGATGAATCGGTCGCTACGTGTTGCTGTAAGTGGCGCTCACCAGAATCGCCTTCATAAATGTGGCATTGCGTACAGCGCCTGCCGCTACATGACGCTTACAAAGCACTACCTGGCGCTATCCCTTGATGAATAGAGCCCTTAGACGATTTTGTGTCAGTGCAGTCGGGCGCACCGTTTGGACGAGAGGCCATGTATGTGACAATGACCGGGGAAAGTTGAGTTTTGGTGGATGACCTGGGAAATTTCAAACAGTGGGGCATCCCAAATCAGGGTGCCCTGGGTGCAAGGACCAAAACCCAGGATCGTCAAAATACTTGGTTTTGGTCCACTTTAAATCTCGCTGTTTGCCAAGCACTCAATGTACCCACCAAGCCACCATACTAGGCTGATTCGGCACGTGAGAATTTTTTTTTCACTTTTTTGTGAGAAAAAAATGTATCTTGGTGCAGTTCGGCAACATTTTAGCTGTGCAAACGTTTGAGTAATTTGCAGAGCTAAATACTATTCCGCATTTCCCCTCAAGGTACGGTACACCCCCTATTCTCTCAGTGCCGGCTGCTTGCAGCCGCTTTATCTAGACGGCAGGCGCCTGGGGGCGTGTCTGGTGAGGCCGCTGGCCAGTGCATCAAGCAATCACAAGGCAGCGCTGAGGTGAAGGGGCGGGGCGCACACTACACTATGATAATGAGCTGCGGGACAGCAGGCAGTATTTGCAAGATGGCGGCCCCACCAGCAGCGTATCAGGAGCCGAACCTGTGCGAGTCCCCCGTCCCGGCTTCCATGTTCTCCCCGGAGCCTGACGCCGAGGACTCGGACTGCAGTGTGGATGGGGAGCCGCTCACCAATGGAGAGGCGGATATAGACCTCACCAGTAAAGTAAGTGACAGCTGGGCCCCTGCTGCTGGAGGGGCAGGTGGACGTGTCAGTCGGGGGAAGGCAGCTCCGGTGGGTGCCCACTACCTGTTGTGCCTCAGAGGGTGGCCACCCTCCCGCCCTGCAGCTGAGGGCAGCATGTGCCCGTCTCCCAGCAGCCCACCTGCCACATCACTTCATTCTGCCGCCCGCCTGTGTACAAATAGAGCGCGGCGTGACGTCACTGTCACCTGTGGCCTCATAACATCCATGGGCGATCACTAAGTGATCAGGGTGATCGAATGGAATGCTCTAAACCTGCTCTTTCGCGCTGTGTAATGGATTCATTCAAATGACGTGTAGATCAGAATTGTGAGTAACTGATGTGCCATAGTAAGGTGCCCGAGACATCTGTGTCATTCTCTTTTTACAATGGATCAGCTAGACGTGGCATAGGATTGTGCCCACAGCCTGCTTTACCTCCCTGAAGAAAGCTTTCTTGCCTTACTACTACTTCCTAAATATGTCTGGTGATTATAGGCAAGGGGGTCCCTGGGTGCCCCCGGTGTGTGTGGCTTCTGTTACCTAAGCTTCTAGTGTGATCTAATGCTAAGGTATGCTTGATCTTCGTGATGGCAAGGCAGTGTCTGAAAGGACTTTTGGTCTGCTCAATTAGTCCTTTAAAGAGGAAAAACACAAAATAATTTCACTTTCTGAAGTGGTGGGGGTATCCTGAATTGGATTCCAGGACCTCTGTAGTTCACCTTTAAAGTGGCTCAAAACCCACACGCCAACGGCCTAGAAATGTGTAAGATTCCAGGTCCCCCCCCCCCCCCCCCGACCTGCTTCCCTGGTCCAACAGTGCATGCACAAGCTGTGGCCGCATCCCTGCTATCCCTTTCACCAGGCACTTGTGAATGGCTGGCGTGGGCATGCTCCCTGTTAGAGGGTAGTGGGGGATGCGCCGACAGCGCACTCGGATCCATTCGCATTAGAGGATTAGGGCCAGGAGCAGATCCGAGCTTGCAGATTGGACGAGAGGGCTGCGCGTGCGCTGTAGGATCGGGGAAGGGTGAGTGAGATTGGACGACCTAGGGGTTCTACACAGCGGGGTATCCCCGATCGCGGTGCCCTGGGGGTAAGGACCAAAATGCACACATAAAAGGCTGGGACCAGGCTATATACTGTTTCTTCTGGTTGGCTGGAACAGCTTAGGACCATAATGGGGAGGGATGCAGCAAGGTGCTGTATACATACCTTCCAATTGTCCCTCATTTGGTGGGACTGTCCCTCTTTTGAGTCTGCCCCGGTCCCTTGTTCTCATTTGGGGTCTTAACATGTAGATCTGAATTGATAAATGTTTAATTTATCTTATCAAAGTTGAAATTGTTTTTGAAGGTAAGTATCCCAGTATTTTTGTAGAACACTACATGAAAACCTAAAACAGTCACCATGCACCTGTTCCTCTTTGCTCTAGCCATCCGTCCTTCCACCCTTCTCCCTTCAGTTCTGCCCATCTATCTGCTCATCATAGCTCTACCCATCCCTCCCACCAATTTTTGCTCTATCCATCCATACATTACCCCCCCCCCCACTCCCATCCATCCCTCAACCCTCAGTTCTGCCCATCTATCTGCTCCTCATAGCTCTAGCCATCCATCCCTTCTTCCTGCTACTCATTGCTGTAACCATCTATACACCCCCCTTCCTCCATTCCATCCCTCTGTTCTGCCCTTCTATCTGCTCCTCATAGCTCTAGCCAGCCATCCCTCCCTCCTGCTACTCATTGCTGTAACCATCTATACACCCCCTTCCTCCATTCCATCCCTCTGTTCTGCCCATCTATCTGCTCCTCATAGCTCTAGCCATCCATCCATCCCTCCCTTCTGCTACTCATTGCTGTAACCATCTATACACCCCCCTTCCTCCATTCCATCCCTCAACTCTGCCCATCTATCTGCTCCTCATAGCTCTAGCCATCCATCCCTCCCTCCTGCTACTCATTGCTGTAACCATCTATACACCCCCCTTCCTCCA
The DNA here is from genome assembly GCA_027917425.1 of Gastrophryne carolinensis. Classification (NCBI taxonomy): domain Eukaryota; kingdom Metazoa; phylum Chordata; class Amphibia; order Anura; family Microhylidae; genus Gastrophryne; species Gastrophryne carolinensis. Next base: position 335,686,641 of record CM051235.1, on the reverse strand, counting down.
TTCCATCCCTCTGTTCTGCCCTTCTATCTGCTCCTCATAGCTCTAGCCATCCATCCCTCCCTCCTGCTACTCATTGCTGTAACCATCTATACACCCCCCTTCATCCATTCCATCCCTCAACTCTGCCCATCTATCTGCTCCTCATAGCTCTAGCCATCCATCCCTCCCTCCTGCTACTCATTGCTGTAACCATCTATACACCCCCCTTCCTCCATTCCATCCCTCTGTTCTGCCCTTCTATCTGCTCCTCATAGCTCTAGCCATCCATCCCTCCCTCCTGCTACTCATTGCTGTAACCATCTATACACCCCCCTTCATCCATTCCATCCCTCAACTCTGCCCATCTATCTGCTCCTCATAGCTCTAGCCATCCATCCCTCCCTCCTGCTACTCATTGCTGTAACCATCTATACACCCCCCTTCCTCCATTCCATCCCTCTGTTCTGCCCATCTATCTGCTCCTCATAGCTCTAGCCATCCATCCCTCCCTCCTGCTACTCATTGCTGTAACCATCTATACACCCCCTTCCTCCATTCCATCCCTCTGTTCTGCCCTTCTATCTGCTCCTCATAGCTCTAGCCATCCCTCCCTCCCTCCTGCTACTCATTGCTGTAACCATCTATACACCCCCCTTCCTCCATTCCATCCCTCTGTTCTGCCCTTCTATCTGCTCCTCATAGCTCTAGCCATCAATGTATCCCTCTCTTCTCAGCTTATCCCATCTAGCCTTCCTGTGCATCCATCCCTCTTTCCTCCCAGCTCATTCATTCCTTCCTTCTGTTCTGCCCATCATTTTATGCCTCCTAGCTCTAGCCTTAAACCGGACCTTCACCATGATTTATTGAAAAGCCCAAACTATTCCCCAGCATCTAAAATTAATATATTTTAATTTTTTAATTGCTTATTATTTCCCCCACTGGGCTGCAACTCTGTTAAGGACGTTAGGATACGGGCGCCGCTATCTTGACGCAAAAGCATCGCACTTACTGAGGAGAGGAGAGTGGGATTAAGTGCAGGTGGCGGGGTTATAGCTGTGCTTTGCTCAGACAGAGCAGAGCTGGGGTCAGGAAAAGGTCAGCAATCCCAGAATGCAGAGCAGCACAGTCAGAAGGTACTTCTGTTTGCAGGCTGCCTGATGTTCCATGAGCCGCCATCTTGGATGTTTAAAGGCTCATAACATGCAGTAGATGCTGGTAGGATGATTTTTAATGTGAGCAATCTGTATGTACAGGGTGGGGGAAACATATAAGATAGGCTCTTATTCAGAGTGAAGGACCGCTTTAACTACCCCCCCCCCCCCGATCGCCCACAATCACCTTATCTTTCCACTAGTCCCTTGCTGTGATTTGTAGGCCGTATTCCTGCAGCTTTGTGTACTCCTGTGACCAGCTATTCAGATATACTGAGTGCTGGGGAGCGCACGGTAACCTGGGATGTGGCTGCTGCCCCACTCTATTCCAATGCTTAGTCAAAATGACACACAAATCAATGATTTGACAAACGCCTATATATATATATAATTTTTTTTTTTTTTTTGCCTCACATACAAACTTAGGTCACAACTTATTTTTTCCAGTTTCGAAGATCACAAAAAGTCTTCAAAAATCTGAGTCAACAGGTTATATGCCCCCCTAGGCTAGATTTCTGCAGCCTGGCTTTGTAAGGTCTCGGGGGGGGGGGGGGGGGGGGTGCTGTGTCCTTGCTTTGGGTCAGGGAAGTTTGCTGAGCTCACTGGGCTGAGGCTGGAGACTTGTTGGCTTTGCGGTGCTGATGGGGTAAAAGTGATGCATACAGCAGAGTCCCCAGCTTTGTGGTCCACAATGGGGCACCTTGCTATCCTTTCAGCCTGTATGAATGGAGTGGCGTCACTACAGTGCTCAGTGCTGTTTCACCCAGTCATTGAATAGCTGTCAGAGCCGCTGAGCAAGGCTTAACACAGATGAAAAAAAGAAACCCTGTCATGAAAAGAAAAAAGGTGGCAGCCAGTGAGGCCCTATAGCTACACTCAGCTAGAACAGCTGCTCGCCAGACGCCATGATGGCCACTATTTCATCCATGTCTAGAAAGTGAAGAGTTTGTTCAGCACTAGATGTTAAAGTTATTTGCTCTGAGCCGGCTGAATAGTTAAAGCAGAACCCCTTGGGATGGGTTGCCCCGCTGCATAGACCTTAAGATGGCAAGAATAAGTACCAGACCCATGCTGTCAGTGGAGGTAGATAGGAGGACCTGCACATGTTAGCCTGCCATAACCAAGTGTTTGTGGTGGCTACATGGGGCTTCTTTGTCTGCCCAACTGTCCCAAGTCTGGCTCCCCTAATCCTGTCTGCTGTTAACCTAACCTACCCCCTCACACATCAGTGAGCCCTGCATTATAGATTCCCTTTTTCATTGCAGAACTTCACCTCAAAGGGGCAAAAGATGGCTACACATATATGCAGCAGTCATATCTCCAAAATGAGGCACTCATATCTGCTGTGTGCAGTAGTTTCCTGTCTTAAGAGTATATCTTAAATGTTTTCCACACCCTGTACATACAGATTGTTGCTCACATTAAAAACCATCCTACCTGCATCTACTGCATGTTATGAGCCTTTAAAGTGGACCAACACCCAGGGGGGATCGGCCCGGGAATCTATAAGATTCCCGGACCGATCAGATTCCTCCCCGCGGGGCATCCGAAATCGGGATGTCCCGCGGGGAGGAACCCCCCCAGGAGGCCCACAATCCTCACCTTACCGGCGATCCAACGGCGCATGCGCGAGACGCGGCCGCGTCTCTCGCTTCACTCTAGCAGGGCGCGCTCCCGCGCCAGCCATTCACAGGCGCAGGCGCGCTCCCTGTTAGAGGGAAGCGAGAGACGCAGCCAATGACAGAGCTCTGGTATGCGCGTCCAAGCGGCTTTGGACGCGCATACCAGAGCGGCTCTGAGCGCTGTCATTGGCCGGACGAGGTAACGTGGGAGAGGTGAGTTTTTGCGGCGATCGGGGGGTTTTCACCGATCGGGGTGCCCCACCTAAGTGGACCAACACCCAGGATAGTCAAAATCCTGGGTGTTGGTCCATTTTAAACATCCAAGATGGCGGCCCATGGAGCATCAGGCAGCCTGCAAACAGGAAGTGCCTTCTGACTGTGTCGCTCTGAATTCTGGGATTGCTGTCCTTTCCCTGACCCCAGCTCTGGTCTGTCTGTGCAAAGCACAGCAATAACTCCGCCCCCCTGTACTTTATCCCTCTCCTCTCCTCAGTATGTGATGCTATGCGGTGTGTCAAGATGGCGGCGCCCGTAACCTAGAGTCCTGAACAGTTGCAGCCCAGTGGGGGAAAGAATAACTGACTAAGAACTTAAATATATTAATGTTAGATGCTGGGGAATAGTTTTTTTAATGGTTTGGGCTTTTCATTAAATCATGCTGAAGGTCCGGTTTAATTTATGCCTTTCTCTTGAATCTATAAGGGGGGGCATCCCAAATTAGAATGTACTGGCACCAAGATCCCTTGCAGGTTGTCGGGCTTTGTCTCATCTCTTCTATAGAATATAACCAGTATCTAGAAAGCAATAGCAGCCCGGCAATGGGGTGGGGGGATTACAGAGCGAAGTATAATTAATGTAATTGTTGTCATGCCAAGTTTGTTTTCATCTCAGTACTTCTCTGTCTGATGAAATGTGGCTGCAACTCAATGATGTTTTGGAGGTGGAGTTGCATTCCACATCTAATAACCTTTCTGTGGCTGTTATTGTCCCGACATGGAATACCATTAAGCTACTCATCCTTTATGGCTTGACTTGTAATAAAACAAACTGAAGTGTATGCAGATAAGTGTAACTGATGAAATGCAGTTGCAATAGAATGCTGTTTGTGGTTGGACAATAATCTCTTTATTGTTGAGCTATTTATAGAGTCGTGTAGCAGGGTGACGTCTGGTTGGACAGCCTGGGAGTGGCTGTTGGAGACTAGCCTGGGCATGTTATGTCACTTGGGACGTGGTGGGCTGTTGCTCCTGGAGGTAACTGTTTCAAGTGGACCAAATCCTGGCATTTTCCCTATCCCGGGGTTTGGTTTTTCAGCCCCCCAAATGCACTCTGGTTTTGGGTGCCTGCTAGGTTAAACACTCCCCAAAATTGCGTACAAACTCGCTTCTCATCAAAGCCATTGTGCGGACATGGCCGCTAGTCCAATTAGCTTCTCCCGCTGGGGAAGCCGAATCGAATTTCTAGCAACACACACGTTGATGGCTCATGGCATTACTTTCTCCCCTCGGCTGTGTGCGGCCGCGCACAGCCATTGAGTTGTGCACAGCAGAGAAGGGAGGCATGTGATGCCGGCCGTGCATGTGCTGTGGGGATTAAGAATCGGGTGCCCTGGCGGGGTGTTCACACATTGGGGCATCCTCAGGGAGTAAGCTTGTTCTGCAGTCTCAGACTTCAAGATGGGTCCACTTTAAAGTAGAACAAAACCCAGAATTTTGTCTTGCCCCAGGTTTTGCTCCGTGAGCATCCCGAATTAGAATGCCTTGCTGTTTGAAGCAGACGCACCTCGATCTGGTCCTAAGGCGCATACGTGGGCATACGTGGGCTTTTGTCCTATCAGCCATTTGCTGCGCTTATGTAATGCTCGGCAAATGGCTGCGCCACTAGGGTTTTGTTCTGCTTTAACATGTCAGCATTGATTGGCATCACTCTTAGAGCAGGCCGCATCCTGGTCTTTGGCACCCTGACACAGGGGTCCCCAACCCTCTCCTCAAGTGCCACCAACAGGTTAGGTTTTCCAGATCTTCTAAAAGATACACACGTGGAGGGTTGGGCAAAACTATCCTTATGTAGAGAACATAAAACTGCCTGCAGATAAACTTCTGTTTATAGATATAAATGAGGTAAGTATATGTAGAAGAGGCTATAACACCCAAACACAGGACTATGCAAAAAGTTACAAGCTTTAATGCTGGTGATTAGATACCATACTTAGAGAACTTGGAGTTTGAGACCCCAGAGCAGGCATACTCGCTGCCCCGCTGTGTGAAACCCCCCAGCACGACCGAAAAACTCGTCCCCAGTCCAGCGGCACATGAGCAAGAAGCGGCCGCATCCCCGCTATCCCATTTGTGAATGGCTGGCATGGGCAGGTGACGGGGGATGTGGCCGCCTGCGTGCTCGCGTTAGATGTGTTCCTGGACGAAGGGGGTTTGAGTGGATCCGAGCGTTCGTTCAGGCGACCTGGGGAGTTTCACACAGCGGGGCACGCCTGATCGGGCTGCCCTGGGGGCAGGGATCAAGACCCAGGATAGTCAAAATACTGGGTTTTGGTCCTCTATAAAGTAAGAAAGTAGTATACACATGAAAGCATGTGCTTAATTTGCAAAATATATCAATGCTGACCTCTAGGTGGCACTAGGGTACACATGTGGGGAGGCACTGTGTTGTATTGGGGAAAAAAGTAAGCGGAGTAGCAGGAGAAGCTCTGAATGCACACTGATGGCAGAACAGAAGTATGCTATGTAGAATGATACGATGACTCCCTACACAAAAACACAATTACAAAATGCATAGACATTAGTAAACTAGAAACAATTAGTCAGATATGATACAGAAAATGGACAAGTTGAAAAGCAGTGTACCTATTGGAAAGATACCAGAAACTCCTTCATCAGGAGGGAGAGCGCTCCCAATGAGGTATGTATAATGGACCACAGGCAGAGTTTTAAAAAGCAGGGCATGCCAATTTGGGATGCCCCAGGGGTAAGGGCCAAGACCTTTTGATAGTCAAAATCCAACGTTTTGGTCCACTTTAAGATGGTTTTGCTTAAAATGGCTTTTGATATTAGTCAATTTGACCTGTTAATGCAGCAAATTACATTCACTTCTATACGACCTAAATAATGTATTGAAGGTCTGGTGTGCATAATCATTTGGAACGGTGCATTGTGAGTGTTTTAGTTTGTGAAAAATATATACCTTATCATTTGGAGGTTTGGTTGGTAAAATTTGATCTATTTAGGGAAATCGGAATTCAAATATATAATATAATTTGGTACTTGTATTTAAATCTGCAAAGAAATCTTTTTGTATTCTATATATTTGTTTTATGTATTATCAAAGTAATGCTCTGTAGCAGAGCGGCTTATGATCAGCTACATGTAGGCACCAAGCGAAAGTTTGGGATCCTTTATATGGGCTTCCCCCTCGAAGTTGATGAAGGATTTGGTCATACAGCAGTTTTCTTTATATTGTGGCAGAGCAAACCAAGGCTACCTTTCAGAGGTGTTGACAGTACTGGAGTGGGGTAGCCTTAGTTGGCTCTAATGCACTATGCAAAAACTGCTGATGATCAGGTCTAGCTCAACACTTGTCATAATGTCCCCAGCAGCAAAAGAAACCTCTCCTTAAAGTGGACCAACACCCAGGATTTTGACTATCCTGGGTTTTGGTCCACTTCGGTGGAGCACCCCGATCGGGGGTGCCCCACTGTGTGAAACCCCCCAGAACGCCCGGAAACACTCACCTCACCCCGCTCCTACGCGGGCGCTCGTCCAATCAGAGCCGCTGTGGTATGCACGTACAAGCGGCGTCCAACCACAGCGGCTCTGAGCGCTGGAGGCTGCGTCTCTCGCTTCCCTCTAACAGGGAGCGCGCCCGCCATTCACAAACGGCAGGCGCAGGTGCGCACTCTGCTAGAGGGAAGCGCGAGATGCGGCCGTGGCCCGCGCATGCGCCGTTGGAACGGGGTTAAGGTAAGGTTTCTGGGCTTCCCGATTTCGGATGTCCCGCAGGGAGGGATCTGATCGGCCCGGGAATCTTATAGATTCCCGGGCTGATCCCCTCTGGGTGTTGGTCCACTTTAAAGCGGGTCTCAAAACTGCCACGTGGGTTCGGTGGTGGGAGTCACAGCATTCGGCAAACTGCTCTTATTGTCAATGGGGGAGCACACGCTCCTGCCCAAGCCATTCAGATGGGCCGAGACGGGAGCCCACATTGGGATGCCCCTGGGCTCTAGAACAAAACCCAGTAAAGTCCACTGTCTCTACAAATTCCAATTAATTGTTTGTTTTTTTTTCTTTACACTCATGTCCTTTAAACACATCACCCCATTTCCACATTTATATCTAAAAACTGGCAGATGCTGATTTCCTTACTCTGCTGTTAGCTCAGTATTCTTGCCTGTCCACGGCACATGCACCGCTGGTGGTGGCATCACTCTTTCAGCTGTGCGTGGCCACAACTGAAGGATGCGAGAGATGCCGCGTGTCACCTACCTGTGCAGCTGGGATTCCATTCAGCTGCTTGGCCAAGTGGTTGTGGAATTTGGACCGAGGAGAGGTGAGTTTACTGGGCAAATAGCTGGGTTTCACGCAGCAGGGCATCCCAAAACATGGCGCTCCAGGGGGACGAACAGGAACCCAGGATAGTGAAAATCCTGAGTTGAATCTACATTAAACCGGACCTTCACCCTGATTTAATGAAAAGCCCAAACTCTTAAAAAAACAATTCCTCAGCATCTAAAATTAATATATTTTACATGTTTAGTCACTAATTTATTATACTTTTCCCCACTGGGCTGCAACTCTGTTCGGGAATTTAGGATACGGGCGCCGCCATCTTGACTCAGAAGCATCACACTTACTGAGAAGAGGAGAGTGGGATAAGGTACAGGGGGCGGGTTATAGCTGTGCTTTGCTCAGACAGAGCAGAGCTGGGGTCAGGGAAAGGTCAGCAGTCCCAGAATGCAGAGCAGCACAGTCACTTCCTGTTTGCAGGCACTTCCTGTTTGCAGGCTGCCTGCAAAAATGGCAGCTTCCATAAGCCGCCATCTTGGATGTTTAAAGGCTTATAAAATGCAGTAGATGCAGGTAGGATGATTTTTCTTTTACAATGATTTTTATTGTTTATAGAAAAGCGGTAGTAGACAATACAAAATTTGGGTAAAGACATTCTGTGGACTTCATCAGCAACAGCATATACAAATAAAATGACAAAACCAGCATTTATAAAAAAGTTCACATTACATAGTCCAAGGAGAAAAAGAATGCAAAATGCAAAAAGTTGCAAATAAACATAAGGTAACAAATGGTTATTGTAAGAAGCAGTTATCATCATTTTGTCAATAACGAGGCTTAACCTCTAACTTTATGTATGCCATTACATGAGAGCCGAACAGCAAGAACAGAAGAAGGGGTGGGGGAAAGGAGAACCCACTAACACGAAGCAAAGGGAAAAGGGAAGAAAAGGGAGTGATCAAGGGGTGATACATTAGGAAGAAAGAGAGGGGGGGAGGATAACAGGGAGCTGGGGGGGGGGAGGGGGGAGCCCAACCAACAGTTCCCGCTCATATCATGGTTCCTAGGCGTCCCCAACTTTTCTACTCACTCCAATGAAGTCTATCCATGGGGACCATATTTCACTAAAGCGGTCAAAGTCGTCATGGGCTATTGCCGTCAGTTTTTCCATTAACATAATATCAGAGATTTTAGTAATCACCATCTGCCAGGGTAAGTGTCTACTCCTCCAATTCCTAGCTATTATTAGTCTCGCTGCTGAGAAAATATGTAAAGCTAATTTCCATTGGATAAATCTAAAATTGTTTGTCTTATAAGAGAGGAGAGCTTCCCATGCGCTAGGGGAGTAAGTGCCTGTAAAGAGCGTAGACAGGAGGTTGTATATATCACTCCACAACTTGTAGGCATGAGGGCAGTTCCACCATATGTGGTGCATAGTCCCTTCCTCTCGACATCCCCTATAACACATGGGAGAGGTATTTACATCGAACTTGTGTATTCTAGCAGGGGTGAGGTACCATCTAAACAGGACCTTGAATGAGTTCTCCTGAATGAGCGTGTTGTAGGACACCTTTCCTGCTGATTTCCATATGTTTGGCCAGGTTTGCTCATCCCCTATGCTCCCTAAATCATCTTCCCACCTAGTCTTATATAAGTGCGAGTTTGTTCCTTCCGGTTTGACCAGGGAGGCGTAGAGTTTTGAAATTGCTCCTCTCGCCAGTGGGTCATCTAGGCATCTCTGTTCAAAGTCCGAAGGTTTACTAAAGTGGTCCAGGTCCCGAATCAATGATTTGACAAAATGATCCAGTTGTAATGCCCTAAATTTTTCAACAGGGGGCGCTATGATTCTATTAGTTAGTGAGAATGGGGATTCCCCTTTCCAACCTGCGAGCAGGTCTTGTATTGTACGATATCCTTGTTCCTCCCACCACTTAAACCTCTGTCTTGACTCTACTCCCGGGGGAAACAACTGGTTTCCCAGGAAAGGAGCAGCCGGCACATGTGGCGAACACCACCCCCTGAGCCTCGCATTCCTGTCCCAGATATCCAGAGCTGGGCCTATGTTCTGTACCAGGGTCTCCGGTCTGAGTTTCTTTGGAGTCCAAATAATTGATGCCACAGAAATTGGAGCACAGCTCTTAGACATCATCTGCACCCAACCAGGTATATTTGTTGTAGCATGCAAAGGGAGCAGTGCCGCCAGCTGCGCCGCCATATAATATTTATATAGATTTGGAACGCCCAAGCCTCCATCTTCCTTTCTACAGTATAGTGTTCCCCTAGCGATCCGTGGTCTAATCGTCCCCCAGATGTATTTGTTAAGCTTTTGTTGTAGTGGCTGGAGGGCGTTTTTAGTTATCTTTATAGGAAGGACTCTAAAAAAATATAGCAACTTAGGCAGGATAGTCATCTTTGCCGCTGCTAGGCGCCCCAGCCATGAGAGATTTACTTGACGCCAAGTGGACAGAAGGGTGTTCAGTTGGTTAAATAGACCTGGGTAGTTTGCTTTATACAGCGTTGCAACAGATGTGGTTAATGTGACTCCTAGGTATGGGAGCCTCTTGACCCAAAGCCAGGGAAAGTTGCCCCTTAATAGAGTATTGGTCTGTTGTGTTAAAGAGAGTCCCATGGCCAGTGACTTACTAGCATTAATTCTAAGGCCTGACATATTACCAAAAACCTCCAACTCCGAGGTCAGGTTAGGTGCCGTTATATGGGGAGAAGAAATAGTGAGCAACATGTCATCTGCAAACATGGATAATTTGTGTTCCTCCTTTCCATAGGGAATTCCCCTTATCGCCTGATTGTGCCTAATGTTGGATGCTAGCGGCTCTAGGGCTAGTATGAACAGTATTGGGGATAAAGGGCACCCCTGACGCGTGCCTCTATTGATGGAGAAGGAGGCTGATTCAAACCCAGAGTATTTCACTTTAGCTGTTGGTGAATGATACATAGCGCTAACCCAAGACTTAAGGCCTTGTCTAAAGCCCCATCTATCCAGGGCTTGCATCAGGTAGTCCCAGGAGAGGCAGTCAAAAGCTTTTTCCATGTCCAGGGACAACAGCATGGCATCTGGTTGTGTGGACCTAGCCTTTTCTATAAGCTGTGTTATGCGTCTTACCCCATCTGAAGACTGCCTCCCTGGGACAAACCCTACCTGATCGGAGTGTATTAGGGAATTAAGAGATGTATTGATTCTGGCAGCAATAATTTTCCCCAAGATTTTTAGATCTAAATTTAGCAGGGAGATAGGGCGGTAATTTTGCCAAGCTAAGGGGTCTTTCCCTGGCTTTGGGATCATAACAATGGCAGCAGACAAGGACTCCGGATCAAAGTGGCTACCTCCTTTAATGCTATTATACATTGTTGTGAGGTGGGGGGCAATCACATCTGTTAGTTTTTTATAGAAAGTTGCTGTATAGCCATCAGGTCCGGGCCTCTTATTAGGTTTGAGAGAAGCTATTGCCTGTTTCACCTCCTGTACCGTTATATCTGCATCTACATATTCAGCCCAGTCAGAGTCCAGCTGGGGTAGAATAGCATTATCAAGGTATTTCTTCATAGCCCCCCTATCTGATCCCTTGTGCGTCTCATATAATTTTGCTAGGCCTTGTCTGAATTCTTCTAGGATCTTGCAGGGGTTACTAGTGACCTGCCCGTCTTTTACCCTTAACTTAATGGATGGGTGGGATTTCGCCTGGCATCGTAGCTGTGATGCCAGAAGAGTATTAGGTTTATTTGCCAGGGTGTAATATCTTTGGGCAGACCATTTATATCTACACTCAGCCTCCTGCATCTGGAGCGAGTTAAGCTCCACTCTGGCCTTCTCTAGTCTCCGCCTGTTAGTTACACTGCCCGTGGTTTTGAATGCCTGGGATGCTGCTGAATATTCCCTTTCCAGTGTGTTCATAAGCTGAGCTTTTTCCCTTTTAGTCCTGGCTGCTCTGGAGATAAAGTGTCCCCGCATCACAGCTTTGAACGCTCCCCAGAGAACCGACGGCGACTGGACAGAATTGACATTTGTGCGAAAAAAGAGCTCCGCTGCCTTCACAGTCTCTAGCACCTTCTCCTTGGAGGCTAGGTGAGCATCATTAAGCATCCAGGCGGAGGGGCCGGGCTTAATTACCAATGACCTGCAAGTGACACTAAGTAGGTTGTGGTCTGACCATGGTACTTGGTGGATATGAGCGCGAGAGATACTAGGAAGGAAGTTTTTGTGAGTAAAAAAATGATCAATCCTGGTATGTAGGCCATGAGGGGCTGAGTAGTGTGTGTAGTCTCTCTGAAATGGATGCATATCCCTCCAGACATCCACCAGCCCCACCTCAGAAATTAGAGATTGGAACTGGTGGGCATCTTTTCTATGTTGTGCTGTTGGCGGGGCAGATCTATCCAAGACTGGGTCTAGTGTGAGATTCGAGTCACCTCCTACAAGTATTGTCCCTTTCTTATGTTTGACTAGGAGGTTGCATAGCTTATTCAAGAAATCATTCTGGCCTGAGTTTGGCGCATAATAGTTTAAGAGTGTGACTTCTGAGTCTTGCAACGTACCCTGGAGCAACAGGAACCTGCCTGCAGGATCTGAAATTTGCTTGGCACATTTAAATTGAGTTCGGGAATGGAAAGCAATAAATACTCCCCTCTGCTTTGTTTTGGCCCTAGCGTGGTAAACCAGTGGATACTTAGGATTTAGGATTTTGGGGGTTGAGGAGACAGAGAAGTGGGATTCCTGAGCATAGACTATGTCTGCGTGTGTGGAGCTAAAGTATCTAAAAACCCTGGATCTTTTATTCGGGGAGTTTAGTCCCTGCACATTAACCGAAACAACTTTAAGCACCATTGACTAGATGTGTCGTGCTATATGGTACATACCTCCAGGTTGTAGTGTGGCTGGGCGCCTCCCCCCCCCAGGGAAGGCAATAGGAAGGGAAGGATGGTTGGGTTTGGGGGTTGGTAGAGGCTGAGGAAGGTCTAGTAGGGCTAAGAAGTAAAACACAAGTTTGGGTGAGAAAAAAACATCAAGCTCACAGACATTCAGACATAAAGCAAAACAATGTACTATAGTATAAACACATAACTCCATTATTGTGACTCCTGTCACTAGTGTCACCTCACCAGAGGGTGTTTTCCGCTGGAGAGGGGTCAGACCGCTTGCTTAGCTCTCGGGAGCCAAGAAATAGACTCACAGCCTCCTGCAATAATCCATAGGAAATAAAGGCATTTTAGCTACCCCCCACTCTGTGGATTGCTTGACGCCCTTAGGTCAACAAACATTGTCAAAAATTCCCCATGTAATGAGGCGAAGTGGTGGCTAACATAACTTTAACAACTATACCCATCGAATCACCAAGCCCAAAATAGGACCAGGCGACCGAGGGGGGGTCATGACAGGTGGTCAGGTGCACCAAGGGGCTCCCCTGACCCCTGTCAGGCATGCATAGTGAAAAAAGAGATGACTAGTTGTCACTTAGCAAACAATCAATATTAGAGAATCCCACATAGTGGGTGAAAGGGTAATCAACATCACTTAACGACTATTCCCATCAGATCATCAAGCCCAGAACAAAATTCGGTGGATTAAAGGAGTCATAACAGGTGTCCAGGTACACCAAGCGCTTCCCTAGACACCTGCTAGGCATACGTAGTTTAAGGCAAGGGGAATAGTTGTCACATAACACAATATGAACCTGGGAATGCAGAAGGGGTTCTTCTGCAAGAACTTGGGGGACCAATCGACGGGCAGTCCAATGGGCCGAGTTCTTACCTCTACTCGAGGTGTGTAATATAAAAAGTGAGAAAAAGGATATATGAATGACCTCAGCGTCCTTTATCCATCACCTGATCTCTGGAACGACTGGGAAGAGAGTCTCTTTAAGACTTGTTTCCTCTGCTTTCGCTGTGATCTGGGTATGTTGTCAGTTGGGGCACGTTCCTCAGAGCCGTCCTTGTTGGAGTCATGCTGGATGGGTGATCTATTGCCCAAGTCATTGGTGAGGCCTGGGAAAGTTAAGTCCAGCTGCTTAAAGTGATCTCGGAGCTCCCTTAACGTGGAGGCCTGTACGTGCTTGCCGTTATGGGAAAACATAACTCTGAATGGGAAGCCCCATCGATATTTGATATTCGACCTTTGTAAGACTTCTAAGTAGGGTCGGAATGCACGTCGCTTCATTATCGTGGATTGCGACAAGTCAGCAAAGATTTGGAAGCTAGTACCTTGGAAAGACGGAGGATTTACCTCTGGCCGCTTTAAGAACAGCTTCTTTCGTCTGGAAATATAAAAACTTCACAATTATATCTCTCGGGGGGGCCCTCCGGTTTGCGAGTGGTCAGGGCACGGTGGGCTCTTTCCAGCTCTAACTTCTCGGGCGGGATGTCCGGGACAAGTTCTTGGATGAGCGCAGTAATGGAGCCCCTGGCGTCTTCCATGGACTCCGGTAGGCCTCGGAATCGTAAGTTCTTTCTGCGGCACCTGTTTTCAAGGTCTTCATGCTGTGATTGCAAAGTGCGAACTAGATCGTGAAGCTGTTCAATTTCTTGCTCATGCCCCTCCATGATAAGCGTGGCGTCGCCAATATGATTTTCAAGTTGCGACGTGCGGTTGCCTAGGTCTTTTAGGCCTCCGAGTAGCTCCGCAGTTGTTTTAGTAGAAACGGTGGTCATTTCTTCTCTGATCATTTCCCGGATCTGTTGGAGGGTGGCTCGGTCTAGCGTGATGGGGGGGCCAGAGCCCACTATTTCAGATGGGAACTGGGTCCAGCTGTCTGAGGAGTCTCGGGAGTCCTCCCGCTCACTTCCACGTGCCGCCAGCTCGCCCTCCATGCCGGTCGCCATTTTGGAATGTTGACCGCTGGGATCTTTAGCCATTTTCTTCTTCGGATTACCCATATTATTAACCGCCAGGGTATCCACTAGGTGCTTGAGGTCCACAGCTATCAGAATCAGGTATTTGCCCGTCGATTGGTCCCGTCAGGTAAGCAGGCGGCCCCCGAGAGTGCGGAGCGTGATCAAGGTGCGACCATCTCACCACGCCGCGCGCATGCGCCCCCGGTAGGATGATTTTTAATGTGAGCAATCTGTATGTACAGGGTGTGGGAAACATATAAGATAGACTCTTATTTAGAGTGAAGGTCCGCTTTAACTGTACAATCTTAATTTTGCAATACTCAACCGATCTAGACTCTAACCAATGATAAACCTACAATTTAATATAGAAAAATATTGCCTCACTCTTGTGCCATATATTTTACCCGGGGGGGGGAGGGGGTGTTTTATAATCATCACTTGCCAATGCACCCATCCTATTTCGCTCTCCAGGAAAATTCCCATCCTTTCTGTGCCCCCCTTTATCTACCCTTTACACGCCAGTTTTATATACCTTTCCTAATTCCCCCACAGCATGAGCATGTCTGGCTTAAATGTCTTATGAAGATTTTGCATGTATCTGCTCTTCAATCCAATATTTAACACTAAAAAGATATACATTATTCCTAAACGGGAAACTGACTGTATATTGTATTTCAATTTCCTAGGGTTTCTAGGTCTGATATATTAGTCTTATTTTCCATTGTTCAAATAGTAATTATAACTGGCACCGCTTGGTTTTGTATTTATGCATACATTTTCAATTTTTCCATCCACTACACGTTTTGGCTGTAGTTGGATTCAGCAGTTTCAGCTTTGCCAACTAGAGAAGTTGCCAACTAGAGAAGCTTTAAAGCGCTGAAATATGGGAGTTCCCAGTAGTAAATCTTTGTCAAATAATTTTAAATGTGGTGCTATGTTTGTCTTGTGCTGTAGTTTTTATTTTCTTTTCACATGGGAAAAGGCTAGTACTTTACATGGTCTTCAAAACCTAATGTGCATTGACCTACATTATCTGCAAGCTGCAGGGGAAGATTAGCATTCTGTAACCGCTCTACACTGACCGACAGTAAATGGCTTCTATATAGTAAGTCAAAACCCTCTGGGGCCAGCCGATTGCCTACCTCCTGGGTCATCAAGATATGGAATGCCCCAGTGTGTAACCACCAGGGTCATCTGCATAACTCTCCTTTATTCCCTTCCCGGCTGCATCCTTGGCTTCCCTTTAGCCGAGGCTGTCCAGAACTCGGCAATAATTCAGATGGGCTGGAGACTGGAGTGCTCCTTAGAGTGGATGGAAGCCGAGTATGCGACCATCACGTCAGGCACAAGATTATATCTGATTATGCCATTGCACAGTAACATGAGCCTTGGAGATAATGTAAAGAATTCTGAATTTAAAAGCAGCAGTCGCATGACTGCTCCAGCCAGTTCTAATGGAATAGGCTGGAAAATGCTTTTTATTGCTTGGATTTCATTGCTGTTCACCTTACCTAACCAGTGGCTTATATCTGGCCACTTATCTTTGCTATTTTTGGAGTTTTGTCCTAGAACCAGCAAGAACAACCAGTGGTAGTTCTAACCTTTCAGTAGTCGAGACTCGGGGATGTCATTCTGCGCTACATGCTTACAGACCCTGTCTTAGGTCTAGGTCTGTGCATATGGGAAATTTGTTTCCTCAATCCAGGACTATACTGTGAACTTAAAAAAAAAAAAAAAAAAAAATTTATTAGCCTTGAAGTCAATCAGGGCAAATTGGCTGTGGGTAAGGTGTGTGTGTCTGGGTCATAGGCCTGAAAATACCCTTTGTCTCATGGCAGTAGCTGTGCGACTCATCAAGGCCAGTGTGTGTGTGTGTGTGAGAGCGGGTGCCAAGCCACCTCGCTGGGTATCTTTAGTTGGGAAAGAGTTGGACTTTTTTCCTGAGACCTCAGATCAGACGTTTGCCAGAAGGCACAAGGCAACCAACCTGCTTACCTCTCCCTCTGGACCACGCCGCCAATTGTCCATCCACAGCCCCGATTTGTTAGCCGAGAGTTAAGGTTCCTGCTGGGGGTTTAGATGGCTTGCATATTATGGCTGCTGCAAAAGTATGGTTGGCAGTGAGGTAAGCAGGTTGCCATGTGTCCTCTGATCTGAGGTCTCAGAAGTCCTCTGCTTGGAATGTCTCTTAAGGAAAAGTCCACATTAAAGGGTTAACTTGACCTGCTTTCCTTAGTTCCTTCCTGGCTGACGGGCTGCATCTTTCGGTCATCCAGCTTTTTATTTCTCAACACTAGCTCCCAGTGAACTCTATCCTGTCTACAAGGCCTCCCCATCAGCAGATGATGAAAGTGCTGGTGAATGAAATGATGCAGCCCCTGATAACTAATATGGGGCAAGCAGAAGGCGAGCTTATTTTCCTCTTTGCTTGGAATGTCCCTTTTAGGTTGTTTCAACAATAAAGGGCTTAAATAATACATCTGATCCTTTTTGTTCCATACACTATTGTATACTACCTACTGTTTCTGATCACTCAGATGAAAGGGGTGTATATTCTAGTACTAGTAAATGGGGAGCAGGTGTACATTTTTTTTTTTTTTTTTTTTATCCATTCATCTTATTACTATTCATAATATATATATATTTTTTTCTTTGTAGCATGTCCTGGTTAGCCCCAGCGCGGAGCAGTATGACCACCTTTTATATCAGCTACGTGAACGGATGGATGAAGGACGGGGGGAGACCATTTATGTTATTGGTCAAGGGTCAGGTATGTTGATCATTTGGAAACCTCTATATCAGCAGTCACATTTATGAAATGTATGAAGGACTTGAGCTGTTTTGTTTTACCACTGTGAAAATCTGTCCGGGGGTGGAATTTGAGTGGTGTGAGAAGAGGGTCAGCTGCCTGTATTTGGGCACCTGCTCTAGCTGTTATGTCTCGCATGAGCACTATTGGCTTGTGGTGTCCTATGGGTGGAGGTTACCTATGAACTCCAGAGGTAGATAAGCCTTTCCTAGTAGTATGTGGTCTAAATATAACTGCCTGTTTAAAGAAGAGTGAAAGCCCCAAGTTTAAGGACTTCCGTGTGTATGCATTGTGGCACATACGTTCTGCAATGGCCAGTGAGCAGTTGCAGACTCGCCTTCACTCCCTCCACAGCTGCTCCTCACATAAATTAATTCCTGAAGGATTTAGATACTGCACATGGGAGGGTTGTGGGATATATATATAACGCCTAGCAGCAAGGGCCTGTGAATTTGACTTTCCTGGGTTTTGTTCCATACTCCTGATTTGGGGTGCCCTGCTATATAAAACCCCCAGTTTGCTCATTAAAAACTCACCTTTCCATGCTTCAATGGCGCATGTGTGGGCTCTGGTTACATGAGAGCCACCTTCTAGGATTGTGTCACTTGGTAGGAGTCTCTCGATAATTTGAATTGGGAGTGCACATGAAAAGCCAGTGGGGGGCCCTGGAATCTTTCAGATTGGGCTGGCTTGCCGGTGAGTTTTGTTCCACTTTAAAGAGCAACTTTGGTTATTTCTGATCCTAGTTCCTCTTTAAAGTGGACCAGCACCCAGGGGGGATCGGCCCGGAAATCTATAAGATTCCCGGACCGATCAGATCCCTCCCCGCGGGGCATCCGAAATCGGGATGTTCCGCGGGGAGGAACCCCCCAGGAGGCCCACAATCCTCACCTTACCGGCGATCCAACGGCGCATGCGCGAGACGCGGCCGCGTCTCTCGCTTCCCTCTAGCAGGGCGCGCTCCCGCGCCGGCCGTTTTGTGAATGGCCGGCGCAGGCGCGCTCCCTGTTAGAGGGAAGCGAGAGACGCAGCCAATGACAGCACTCTGGTATGCGCGTCCAAGCGGCTTTGGACGCGCATACCAGAGCTGCTCTGAGCGCTGTCATTGGCCGGACGAGGTCACGTGGGAGCGGGGAGAGGTGAGTTTTTGCGGCGATCGGGGGGGGGGTTTCACACAGCGGGGCACCCCCGATCGGGGTGCCCCACCTAAGTGGACCAACACCCAGGATAGTCAAAATCCTGGGTGTTGGTCCACTTTAAGCCCCCCACCTCTAACTATCCTACTAAGCCAGATGTCTGCATGACACCTTGATTTGCTATTCCTTCTAATGTAATCCGCACTAAAGGATGATGGGGGTGAAAGGGGGGGGGGCATTTTCACATCTCTCTGCCGTGTCTTGCCTGAATTCTGTGTTTTTTCATCTTTAGTTAAGGGTATTTGTCCATATTTATTTGTTCGCTAATAACTGTTGAGTATTGTTTCATGGTTAGTGTTTTTATCCTTTTTTTTTATTAACTTAGTAAATTATTTTAACCTCTTTCCAGGGGCAGAAATGAATGGCATTTGGTTAGTTTCTAATCTTGATGGCCATGCAATGCAAGAGCTGCTGACCCAGTCTTGCTCAGCATGTGTGACAAGCATGTGATAATGAGAAGTGCGCTTGTACTTTAAAAACCTGATATCAACTAGAAATATATCAACTAGAAAGGTGCTTACATCGAATTTGTTTGTAATGGGTGATTTGAATATGAATAGCACATTTCCTAAAGGAGCGCTATCGCACATTTCGGCTGAGAAAATGTATTTAAATGATACTTGTCATGTCTTCAAATGGTTGAATAATTTGCATATATGTGGGGGGAAACTGATCAGTTGATGGCATTGTAAAGTGATAGCCATTTAAAAAATAGCTTGGGCAATGGCTCCTGTCACCCCGGAAGAAACAATAAAGTGTGTGGGTAGCCCCCTCCAGGCCGCTGCTGCTGTGAGATGCTGGATGGAAATGGCACCGAGACAGGTGTCTGGTGGATGTTTCCATGTGATCGTTGTAATGCCGCTGGCCGGGCGCATTGAGCGGTCTAGGCTCGGAAATACAGGGGTCAGGAGCTGGTTTTCCTGAGATCGATGCCTGCATTCTTCTCAGTTATTGTATTATAGGTGTAAAGTATACATCCATTCATTTGTGGCGGGAGTGATGCTGGCTGCGCATGGACTTAGTGGAAAGATAATTGCAGGTAAACTGGGGGGTTTCACTTATTGGGGGTCGTTATGTCCTGGCTGTGGGGGGGGGGGCGATCAGATGGTTTTGGTCTACTTAAAAGTACTCTTCCACTGACCTTCAGTATACAAAGTGGACACAGACAACACAAAAGGAAGACTAGAAGAGGCAGCCAGGCTACTAAAGGCATAGGATTCCGGATTCCAGGCCAGAGATAAATATGTGCAGTCCTATCATCTCTTCTCCATGTTCTAGGGTTTAAATAACTCTAATTGACTCAGAATGTAGATGCTCATAAAATATATATTTGTGTGTATATAGATAGACTTATTTTTTTTATTTCATGTAACTGCCCTATAAAGCTAATGACCCTTATAACAAATTACATTTTAATCTTTCAAAAACATGCTTGGGGTAACCACTATAGTTCATAGCTCTCCTAATTTGCCTTAATAAGGCTGTTTAGTTTTGACTTTTTACAACATAAACATTTTCTTTACACTGCAGTGGGTCGCCTTGTGTCTGAAAGTGCTGTATTGTGTGTTTCAGATGGCACCGAGTATGGACTTAATAAGGCTGACATGGAAGCATCCATTGCTACGGTTACTAGCATGGCGGAGCAGATTGGTGCAGATATGATCCTGTTGCGTGAGCACCAAGAGGCTGGTGGAAAAGTACAAGACTACCTGGTGCGCAAACGAGTAGGCGAAAATGACTTCTTAGAAGTAAGGTAAGATTAGACTTCTTGGCTGTATTGTAGGTTTTTACAATCCTAGCAATATCTGTACACAGATCTGACACGTTGAAAAAATGTTAGTTTTTTTTTTGTTGTCCTAATCTTTCTGTAGAAATCGGGGATAATATACCTATGCATTTTGACATGCCAGGTTTACATTAAAAGTTCCTGTCAAGGCTAATAAAAATGAAATTGGCTACCCAATCTCGGCAATCATGTGTGGCCAGACAGGAGCACTCTTCTTCAGAGCAGATGGCTTAAAATTGAGAAGGCTACGGTCTGTAGGGCCATGAGGGATCAAAATTGAGAGCAGGGAAGGTACATTATTTCCTTTTTTTAATTTTTTTTTTTTTTTTTTTTTTTTTTTTTTTGTCCCTTCTGCCACCCACGTAATATAAGGGCCTGTCTAAAAAATACCTATCCACATTTTAGTACAATAGACCTTTTAAAAGGATTGTAAATGCCTAGTGTAAAAAGTCATTGTTTGATTACCTGCTATCTGCTATGCTAATAATTCATCCAGGTGTTTTTAACAGTATGTGGCACACACCATTCCCAGTGTTTACAAGGGGAGCAGAGCTGCGGATTCTCATATGAGCTCTGTACTAATGTCACTGACCACAGTGAAATGAAACGTGGATCTTAACTTTCCTGTGCTTGCATGCTGTTGGTGGAACAGTTTCTGTTTGTCATCAGCCAGACACAGGAGGCTGTAGAACTGGAGAAATCACCCCGACAATTAAAATTTTAAAGAACAGCCCTCGGGGCAATCCAGGCTGTGTGTGGGGTATCCCTTTTGGGGGATGATGTATTTCTTTGTGTACCCTGTGCACAGCGGTCTATTACGTGGCAGTCCGGATCTCAGGCGTCTGGTTCTGCTCCGCCAGTCTCCTCTCCATCTCCCCCCTCGCTTGACACGTACCCCGTGTGATGTGGTCATTGGCGGGGAGTCGCAATCTGAGGTGTGTGCCAGATTGGCCAATCTTGAAAAATTGTTTTCCAGTACCATTGCCAAAGGCCGCGGCAAAGCGAAAACATTTGTATACAGCCACACAGGCCTTTGATATGGAGGAGTTTGACTCCCTGGATTGGTCCGATTGTTCCCCGCGTGAGGAAGGGGAGCTGTATGAGGAGTCTGAGGGCTCCGATGACCAGCAGTTTGTGGGTGCTGATACCGAGCAGGGCCAGGGGGATTCCTTGGATACCTCTAGGGTCCTGGCTCATATGTTTGAGGTCCTGGCTATTTCTCCCCCTGAGGCGGCGCCACCACTGAAGGGGGAGTTCTTTGAGGTGACCAAGCCGCGCTTGGAATTTCCTTATCAAAAGCATTTTGATGGTATCATTCTCAAGGAATGGGAGAGGCCGACTAGGCTTCCGGGTGTCCCTCCAGGTTGGGACAAAAATACCCCTTTCCGGCGAATGCGGTGAAGCACTGATAGACCCCCCCCCCCGAAGTGGATGCTCCTGTTTTTTGGGGTTGTCCAGTTCCTCAGTCCTCCATTCTCCGGAGTGCACTAACCTCAAGGATGGTGAGGATAAACGCATTGACCAGATGGCTTGTCATGGTTTTGCCAGTGTTGGGTCAGCCTTGCGGCCAGTTTGTGCTTCAGCGCTTTTTATTGGTAGCTGCCAGGTCGGTTGTCAGAGGACTATTGACCTCTTCCGGGCTTGACCCGGCTAGTGAGGAGTTTGCCGACCTTAAGCGCTGTGAGTTATTTTTGTCCTTTGTGCTGTCCGCCTTGGATGACACATTGGTGATGTGTAGCAGAGCTTCGGACTTGCTTGTGGCTATCCGGCGGTCGGTTTGGTTACGCCAGTGGGCGGCTGATTTTGTGTCCAAAAAGTCGCTTACGGCCCTTCCCTTTGTGGGGTTGCGGCTCTTTGGAGAGAAATTGGTTTCGGTGGCAAAGGGAGGTAAGTTACCTCAGCGTAAGAAGCAGCGCCGCCCCTTTCGGGGGGCGGCTTCCGTCCAGTCCTTTCGTGGGGCTAGAGTTGGCAGGGGTTCGGCTTTCCCCTCGTCCAGAGGTGATTCCTGGCCTAGGGTCAGGGGTCGGGCCCGTCCAGGACACAGTTGGGGCTCCAAGCCTAGAGCCACTGCCAAGCCGGCTCAGCAATGAGGGGGCGCCCTCACCCTTGCGGGTGGGGGGACGGCTGCAACTCTTCTCCCGGGTCTGGGTCCAAGAGGTCTCGGACAGGTGGATTCAGGAAGTGGTGTCTTCCGGTTACAAGCTGGAGTTCGAGTTCCGCCCCCTCCCAGATTCTTCAGGTCTCTGGTGCCGTCAGATCCTCTGGCCGCCCAGGGGATTCGGGCGACAGTAGCAAGTCTCTTGGACATGGCTGTCATCTGTCTGGTGCCCCCCTCAGACCGGGGCCTGTGCTTCTATTCCAATTTGTTCACGGTGCCCAAGAAGGACGGATCCGTTCGTCCCATTCTGGATCTGAAGTTGCTCAACAGGTTCGTTCACCCCCGGAAGTTCCATATGGAAACTCTGCCATCCATTCACTTCGTCAGGGGGACTTCATGACGTCCATAGACATCAAGGATGCTTACCTGCATATTCCAATATTTCCGGCACACCAGAGATTTATCAGGTTTGTCATGGAAAATCGACATTTTCAGTTTGTGGCTCTTCCGTTTGGCCTTACCTTGGCTCCAAGGGTTTTTACCAAGGTGTTGGCAGGAGTGATGGCCATCCTCAGAGCCAGGGGTATCTGCATCGTGCCTTATCTGGACGATCTTCTCATCATGGCATCTTCCCTCAGTCAGGCGCATTTGGGATGCGCCAGGGGAGGCCAGTGGCCAGGAGACGCCTTTATCCTTTATGTGGATTTTAGGGAGCAAATAAGGTGAGAATTGTTGTGCATCAATCTGTATAGCGTTGGTGCGCTATCAGATGCTAACATTTTAATGGTTTGTTTTTTTTCAGTTTTTTTTTTTTAGCCAGCTTCAAATCTCCTCTCAAGTCACACACACATCCATACAATGTCTTGCAGTTAAATGTTAGTTTCGACTGTTTAAGAATACAAGTGGCAATACCATTTACTGTATTTTTCAGCCCGTAACAGGCATCTGACCATAAGAAAATAGTGGTAATTTATAAATGCACATAATTATTGCCATTTTTTCTTTGTCTATTGTTTGCTTTATTACTCCAGACACTACACAATCAGCAGGCACTGCCAAATAAATGGGGCGTGCACTCGCATGCCTTCCTATTGTGCTCAAACCAAAGCTGATTCAGGGTCTGTACATAGCGCACAACTCCAAAAGTATGAAGATAAATGTTTAATTTTATTGGTTGCAGACTATTAAAAACACATAATATACCACTATAATTAAACAAAGGTCACCAACATTTCTCTAGGCTTATGTTGTCAATACACCAACCACTATTAAGTTCATACTGCATATATGCATGAATCCACACGTTATGTCCCCTTTTTTAATCCTCTCGAAATTTGCCCATAATGGGAAATCCCCTCAAATCACTTGCTATATAGGGGGCTATACTACTAGGGGTGTCAGAAAAAAATAGATTCTGTCAAGTATTGCGATATTTCATTTTGATGATACTAGAATCTATTCTTTCTTTCTGGTATCGATTCTGACCTCTCCTTCGATTCGTTCGGCTCTCCTTTTCACCCGGGGGGGGGGGGGGCATGCTGATCTCCATAATATTTAGGAGGTCCTTCATTTGTCCCCCAGATGCCCTGCAAGGTGAAATCGCCTGGTTTGCCAGATACTTGGCTCAATTGAAACCAGTGATCACATGGCGGATGGGATTCTCAAATTCAGAAACTGGCGACCGAGTCACACAGGTGCAGTTCTTTTTGGTCCACAGTGAGTTCTATAGCTTAAGTGGTGGTCTTTGAATATTGTAGTAAATGTAAGCCTGCTCATATTTCTGTGTTCTGTTACAGAGTGGCTGTAGTTGGCAATGTGGATGCTGGAAAGAGTACCCTTTTGGGAGTGCTGACACATGGAGAGCTTGACAATGGCAGAGGCTTTGCCAGGCAGAAACTTTTTCGGCACAAACATGAGATTGAGTCAGGCCGCACCAGCAGTGTAGGTAATGACATCTTGGGCTTTGATAGCCATGGACATGTTGTAAACAAGCCCGACAGTCACGGGGGCAATCTGGAGTGGACCAAGATATGTGAGAAATCCTCAAAGATCATCACCTTCATAGACCTCGCTGGCCATGAAAAATATTTGAAGACCACAGTATTTGGGATGACTGGTCATCTACCAGATTTCTGCATGCTTATGGTAAGTTTGTTTGCTATTATTTACAAATCATCTTTACCACCATTTGATAATAAAAAAGCTTATTCATTTATTGTCTTTTTTGGTGCTGTATGGTCTTCTAGATATGCCTATTATCTTCTTAGTATACAGTACGTCCTGCTCCAAATCTAATACTTACACTTGGGATATACTCCGCCAGATGGTGCTGCACTGCAGAGACATCGAAAATAGGCTCCTCCTGGCCCCAGGGACCTCCCACAAATCCCCAGAATTTCTCTGCAGTCTGGCTGCGAAGGACGAGAAATGGCTCTCTACTCGCTGGTGAGCGGGGCTATTAGCCCGCGGCCCTTTAGAACTTTTCCCCACCCGTGCCACTAGTAATATGCCTCCCAGCCTTGGCTGCGCTGGTCGGGTGAAGGTAGGCAGCACCGCTGTTAGGTGCTTTGGAGTGCTGCTCCACCGCAATCCCCCACTAAAGGGTAGGCGGTTCAGGCTTATGGTGAGCCTCTATGGGATGCCCCTCCCGCACTAGTGCCCCCTTGCCCCTGCCCATCGGTGGGCCCTGTTAAGTGGCCGCTGTCCTCCCTCATCCTCCTTGTAGCCTTCGGGGTTAAAGGGGGGGGGGGGTTGTAAATATGTATGCTATGCATTCTGTGTTTTACACTTTTTCCATTCTGTTTAGTCTTGTCAGCCGGCACGCTGACTTGTCTTTTTAAAATTGCCGCCGCCGCGCGCTGACTTGGTTCCGCAATTGGCGGCGGCATTACCTCAGGCGCTGGTGTGCCATCATTGGCTGTTTGCACGTTCTGGCTTCGCGCTCTTTGGGGGGGGGGGTGTGGGGCCTGTCTTTGGCGCGCTCCGCATCATCACTGATACCGGCCCGCCCCTTGAGGTATACCGACGCCATCTTTATCCTGCTTGGTTGGCCCATGCGCGACGGACCCCAAACTACGGTAACTTAACTTATTTTTTTTTTTTTGCAATATATCTTTATTGATTTTTTATAAACTTTTATAAACAGAGACAGTAAGAAACAGCACAAGAATAGTACAGAGCCATAGCGTCTTAGGTATACCATATACAAGACCAGGTCATACATCGAAAAACTAAGACTGTTAAAAAGCTTCACATGATGGTAGTATATGGAGAAACAGATCAGGATTTTCCTCCCATTGGCAAAATAAGTATAAGTCTTTGGTGTCATTAAAGGTTATGATATCCATAACCATCCTGCCCCACGTCTTCAAGGATACCCCGCTCGCTGAGCTCTTTGGGTTACCACGTTGGGGGACCCGGGGGGTATTGCCCTCGCAATTATCACGAGTTACACAAAGGGAGGGGTCCCCCTCCGGCCGGGCCCGGAGAGAATCCTCCCGTGCTAGGGGACTCAGATTCACGGGCCCCCCCTACCTTCTATGACCTTGCAGTCTTCACAGCTGCTGGCTCTGTCCGCCCCTGGGAGCAATCCCGGGGAAGAGGCGGAGTATAGAAAGAGAAGGGATAGCAATAGATATAGAAACACCAAGAATATAGATAAAAGGAAAAGAAAAGAAGAATGAATGAATAAACGTCCACATTACCCTCCAACAGATTCCTAATCTCCGGAGAACTCTTAGAAACCTCCCAAATTGTCCACGTCCTACGGTGTTTCTCAGGCCCGCCCTCGACTCCGTCAAGTGCCAGTTCTTCCATCCTTCTAATATTTTCCAACTCCCCGTACCACTCCATCAGGGAGGGAATAGTGTCAGTTCGCCAGTGTCGGGGTATTACTGATCTGGCTGCGGTAAGCATATGCCTCAGCAAGCCTCTCCCCCCGGCTGCTACCGAACCCGGTGTCATCGACAAAAGGGCTACCTGAGGGGAGTTGGGGATATTCTCAAGCGTCGTATATTTAAACACCGCCAACACCCCCTCCCAGAAAGTTTTAATAACAGGACATTCCCACCACATGTGAGTCAGGGTCCCCGTGGCTCTGTTACATCTCCAGCAATCGCCTGTCTCCGATCCCCCATACTTCACTAAATCCGCAGGGCTCCTGTACCATCTGGTCAAGATTTTGTAATTCCTCTCCTGGGCTCTGCACGCCATCGAGAATTTGTGCGTCAGAGCAAAAGATTTATCCCACTCCTCCCTCTCAAACGTCTGACCCAATTCCTCCTCCCATCTCCTGCAAAATTGCGGGAGCTCCTCCTCCGCTCCCTCAGTCAGGAGGATCCTATACAAAGTTGAAACTACCCGTGAGGGAGGAGTCTGGGCTTTGAGGAGCCTCTCAAACATCGTTAGGGGCTGGGACAAGGTGGTTCCGGGGGTGAAGGATCCAATAAAAGCGTTCAATTGGGCATACAGAAACCAGGACAGTTTCCCCCCCCTCCCCCCGTTCTCCCAACTCGGATAGTGAAGGTAGGCCAGGTCCAGAGGTAATCTCCCCCAGTCTCGTGTCCTGGGTCGCATCCCCGGGGTGAAAGCCGGGTTGTTGAAGAGCGAGGTGAGCGGACCAGGCCTGTGCGATATGCCCCTCTGCTTTAGAGATCTATCCCATAGAGTCAGCAGCGGAATTACCAGGTATGGGAGCTCCCGCCTCCCTGGTCGGTACTCGGGGTCCACCCAAGGCAAGGCAGTCAGGCCAACCGGGGAAATGTCATTTTCCAGAACAACCCATTGCTTGTTCCCTTTGTGGTGAAACCAATCAACAAGCCGCACAAGAACTGCAGCTGCGTGATACAACTTCCTATCAGGGACCCCTAACCCACTTGCGTTTTTAGGCCTACATAGCGTCCTCCTGTTTACCCTGGGCTTCTTACTATCCCATACAAAGTTGAAGAAAGCAGCCTGTAGCTGCTTAAAGAACCCCCTTTCCGGCAGTACCGGTAGAGTCTGGAAAATGTATAAAAACCGGGGCAGTACGTCCATTTTTAAGATATTTGTCCTCCCCAGCCAGGAGTATTGCTTTTTAGCATACCTTTTCAGGCTCTCCATAGTGCTGTTGAGGAGTGGTACATAGTTCAGTTTAGAGTTTCCCCAGGTCAGTGGGTATCTGCACCCCTAGGTATTTTATGGAATCCTTTTGCCACTTGAACGGGAAATTAGTCTGGATTAAATCCTGGGTCCGTTCATCCAGGGATATGTTCAAGATTTCAGTTTTGGCCATATTAACTTTGAAATTACTTAACTTACTAAACCTATCAAACTCCCTAATGACAGAGGGCAGAGAGGTATGTGGGGAGGTAATGTAAAGAAGGAGATCATCGGCAAAGCGGGAGAGCTTATATTCCCTCCCCCGGCACGGCACCCCCTTGATGGAGGGGTTGGCTCTCAGTGCATTCGCCAGGTGCTCTATAACCAGAACATAGAGCAAGGGGGATAAAAGGCATCCCTGTCGTGTGCCGTTCCTAATATTGAAAGATCCAGAGAGGGTGCCGTTAACTTTAACTTTAGCTGTGGGGTTGTGATAAAGTGCCATGATTCTCTCCAACATAATCAGTCCTACTCCCACCTGGGTCAATGCAGCTGTTAGAAACCCCCAGTGCACCCTATCGAATGCCTTCTCTGCGTCCACCGCCAAAAGGCATGCCGGGGCTCCCCTCGTTTGGGCGTAGTGTACTAATGAGACCGTTTTAATAACATTGTCCCTGGCCTCTCTTCCCGGGACAAAGCCGACTTGATCGTTGTGTATCAGCGAGGGTAGCAGGGGTTGAATCCTGTTCCCCACAATTTTGGCGAACAGTTTGATACCCACATTGATCAAAGAGATCGGTCGGTAATTACCTGGAGAGGAACCATCCTCCCCAGGTTTTGGAAGGACCGTAATGTGGGCCTCCAGGGTTTGTCTCGGGAAGGGGCAGCGACTCGATGTGGAATGAAATACCGTTGTCAGAAAAGGGGTGATCAGGGGTCCCATCGTTGTATAAAACCTGGGGGTAAACCCATCTGGCCCCGGACTCTTCCCTGCAGGGGTCCCCTTTATGGCCCGTGCAACCTCCTCTTGACTTACCGGATCCTATAATGCCTCCCTTTCCTCCGAGGGGAAGGTCGGCAGGGCAGTCTCAGCTATATAATCTTCTAGGTCTCTCACTAACCGCCCCTGCTCTCCCCGGGCTGAGTTGTTGTCAATGTTATATAGTCTCGAGTAGTAGGATTGAAATTCGGCTGCTATTTGGGGGGTCTTATGCACCTCTATACCATCTGCCCTTTTCACACTGGGGATAAATGTACAGCCTTGCCTTGGGTGGTGTGACCGAGCCAGCAGTCTACCACACTTGTCTGAGTGCTCGTACAAGCGTGCCCTAAACCTATCCCTGAATCTTAAATAGCATTGACCGTAGAGCCCCTTTAGCTTCTGCCTGGCCTCTATCAATTCTCATAGTCCCCCAGGAGATGAGGGTTTTGTGCGTTCTCTCCAACTCCTGTATGTGCCCCAACATTTCAGCAATCTGTCGAGCCCTCTCCCTCTTAAGCCTCGCACCATGCTTGATGAAGACCCCCCGCATCATACACTTGAGCGCCTCCCACTGTATCGGCAGTGTAGTATCGTCTTTGCTATGGTCAAGATGAAAATTGGTTATCACATCCCCGATCTCTGTCATGCATAGCCTATCCTTGAGCAGATTATCGTTAAGACGCCAGGTGTATTGCCTGGGGGTCGCGTCCAGTAACGGGAAGCTCAAGGAAACAGGGGCATGATCTGACCAGAGCATGTGACCAAGGTCCTGAGGAGAGAGCCCGCCCGCCAGGACACATCATGCCCCAGCAAGGCCATCTCAAGTCTGAGCAAGTCTCCCGGTCGCCAGGCAGCCGCAAGGGGGAGACACGTGACCCAGGGAAGGGAGATCCAACCCCCTCCTCCAGCCAGCCCCGGGAGCACAGCCGCCCCAGGCAGGGCCACCCATGGACTAGAAGAGAAGCGGGCGGGAACGGCCAACAGCTCCGGCCTCGGCCGGGCCACGCAACCCCCCACACATGGATTCAAATAAGCTTATCTGTTTCTATTGACAAACAAAGAGGGGGGCAAAACAGTGGTAACAATATTAACACAGATACATCAGGCATCCGCGGTTATTCATAGGGAGCCTAGGCGTCCCTAACGCTCTCGGTTTCTTCTAGGCCCCCCCCCCCTCGCTCACGAACCCATCTGGGGCGTCTAGGGGCCCTCTGCGGGGGAGGCGGGCCAAAGTCCAGCCAATCTGGAATCGGGGAAAGGCGCCAGGCCCAAAAAATCAAACATGTTGGACAAGTCCGCCTTACTATGGAGCGCAAAAACAGAGTCGTCCTTACGGATTATGAGGTGGAACGGGAGGCCCCCTTCTCCCGAAGCCTGTCGAGTAGAGGGCGGAGCATTCTTCTCATCTGTAGAGTACGACGCGACACGTCCGGCAAGATTGAGATCTGCGAGCCCTTCCGGCATCGGTCCCACGCTCGGCGCAAGATATCTTCCTTAACAGTAAAAAAGTGGATCCTGCACAAGACATCCCCAGGCGCCTGGGGGTCTCCAGCCAGGCGGCCCGCCACTCTGTGGATCCGATCGATGTCTATCTCAGAGTCCAGGGGTCTCCCCAATAAAGAGTTGAACAGTTCCACGGCTGAGGCGCGCAGTGCATCCGCACAGACCGATTCAGGGATGCCACGGATCTTCAGGTTGTTTCGCCTGTTCCTGTTTTCCTGATCGTCCACCTGAAGCCTGAGCTCGGTCATCTGTTGTTGGTGTTGCGCTTGCATTCTTTCCAGGTTTGCCAACCGGGTCTCGTGGTCCATTCTGGAGTCCTCGAGGGTGGCAACTTTAGTCTCTAGGGCGGAGGATTTCTGTTGTATATCTTCGATTTCTCTGCGTATCGCTCTTTCAATTCGGGTTGCCACCGCTTCCAGGTCCGCTTTAAGCTCTGCTTTAGTCGGTAGGTATTGCAGGATAGCCCGGAGGCCGGGATCGATAGCTGGGGTTGAACTGGAAGGTGGCCGTTCACTCGGGAGAGATGGCGACCTCAGACTAGAGTCGGCAAAACAAGAATTCGGCTGCCAGGGGGAGCCGGCGGTAATGGATCCCAGGGGGCTGGGGCATGCCTGCCCGGGGGTTGCATCACTAAGAGAATCCACGCTGGACCCCGACGACCACTCCATGGCATCTATGTTGGGGATGCTTGGTAAATGCTGTGGGTGGGTTACGCCACACACCCCCAGGCCCGGCAGTTCGAGGTGAACACCCGCCTGCACCTTCCTTGCTGCCCTGGGTCCGGTCGGGGATGGTGGGCCTGAGTCCTCCTTTAAGGCCGCTCTGTTGTGTTTGCATACTGTAATATTGGGCTCATTGGCCCCTGCGCAGATCGCTCCAGAGTCGAGGCCCACCAGGTGTTCCACCGCCTGGATTGATGGTTTGGCCAGTCCGCCCCTGTCACACTTTTTGTGCCAGTGCTGTATGTCGGAGGGGAGCGCAACACCGCCTATCTGCACAACTGAGGCGGCTGTCACAGCTCCCTCACCGCAGGCTCCCCCCCGCCCCCCCCCCCCGCCACTCCGAGACGGCATCGCTGGCAGTCACGTCTTCTGCTGCGCCGGCGGATCCAGCAGTGACAGCGGGCGGCCGCTCCCGCCCCCCTCCTCTCCCTCGCTCCTCACCGCCTGACGGCCCGGCGACACACTCCACTCCCGATGCCGGCTCCTGGGCGACAGCGGGCGGAATCTCAGTCCCAGCCCCGCTCACCTCGGCTGGAATTAAGGTGGGTCCCGGCTCTTCACTTTCGGGCAGCGCTCCACCCTAATGCATGCTCGCCCTGGCGCGCCCGCTCCTCCCGCTCCTTTCCATCAGGCGCCATATTGTCCGGCGGGATCTTCTGCCCTGCCTGGGCCCTGGGGTGGAAGAAAGCCCCCACATCAGTCTTAGGGGGCGCTTTAACAAGGCCCCCCCCGCCTTCTTCTTCCTATTGCCCCCCATCAGATTGTTCAGGGGAGAAAAAAGGGTGCACAGATCACCTATATAATCTCGGGCTGGACGGGAGCTCCTTTCCTTGCCTCCTCACTCCTGCATGCCGAAGCCACGCCCCCCCAAACTAACTTTTGTTACTGTGTGCTTACAGGTCTTGTCTGCTTACAGGTCTTGTCTGCTTATGTCTTTCAGGCGGGGCGAACCCTTTTGGCTTCTCCCGGCCCTGTATTAGTATATGACTTGTAGGCCTTGTAAATATAATACTCCCACTTCCCTAGCGGGTTATTGGGGCATCCGGGGTTGCTATATAGCGTTATTCCTTATCGGCGTATAGTGCCGCTATAATCACCATATGGAGGCATCCCAGGATAATGTGACCGGGGTCCCTTCGGGACAAGACCGGCTGTGTGTAGCGTGTGGGAAGCCTCATGCTGACAAGGCGTGGGTCTGTGTACCCTGTGCTGAGCAGGTGCTTGCATTGCAATCTGGCCTGCCAGTGGCTGCACCTCGCTTCACTTCGCCTACTCCCCCAAGCTTAAACCTCACTCCTACTGAGTTGCATACTAGTGCCTAATGTTACTGTTTTCCCTATGGGAACTGAGGAGTTTTGGAATCTTTGTGGCTATACCCTGTCTGATGAAGGGGAGCTCTTTTCTGATTCAGGCTCATCTGATGAGAGACCAAGGGGTCATGACGATTCTGGCTCTGACCCCTGGGCCCCGGATGACACTGACAGATTATTGACCCAGATTTTTGAGGTTCTGTCTATCTCTCTCCCTGTTGCGGTTCCCAGGCAAAGAGGGGAGCTTTTCCATACAGCAAAATCACGTTTGGAATTTCCCAAGCAGGCACATTTCCATAACCTTGTGCTCAAGGAATGGGAGTGCCCCAGTAAACTTCCCGGGGTGGCAAAAAGTTGGGATAGGAAGTATCCCTTTCCTGCTGAGTTGGTTAAATGTTGGTCATTCCCCCCCGAGGTGGATGCCCCGATCCTAGGGCTATCTAACACCTCTGTCATGCATTCCCCTGACTCTACTACCCTGCGGGATGCTGAGGACCGGTTCATTGACCAGCTGGCATCCCACGCCTTTGCATGTGCGGGGACGGTGCTGCGCCCGGTCTGTGCCTCTGCCGTTACTGCTGTGGCCACTAGAACCCTTATCAGATAGTGCCCCTGATGATTTGCCTTGTGATGTGTTTAATGCAGTCTCTAGTTGTGATGTTTTTGTAAATTTTGTCCTCAGCATTGGATGACACCATCAGAATGTGTGCCAGAACTTCTGCCCTCGCGGTGGCTATACGCCGCTCGGTTTGGCTGCGCCAGTGGGCTGCTGACAACGCTGCCAAGAAGGCCCTCACTGAGAGACACCAGGACAAGGTGGTGTTTCGTTTCAAACCTGACTTTCTGCCTAAGGTAGTGTCTGCTTTTCATTTGAATCAGGATATTGTTCTTCCTTTGTGCCCTAATCCTAGCAATGCTCAGGAGAGTGTTTTGCACTCTTTGGATGTGGTTAGGTGTCTGAAGTACTATCTGGTGGCTACTGCACCTTTCAGGAAGACTGATGCTCTTTTTGTGGTCCCGTCTGGTGCTAGAAAGGGTTTGGCTCCTGCCAAGTCTACTATTAGCAAGTGGATTTGTCAGGCTGTGATTCAGGCCTACTCTGCTAAGGGAAAGAATCCTCCCTTCCGCCTTACTGCTCATTCCACTTGTGCTATTGGTGCCTCTTGGGCTTTTCAGCACCAGGCTTCTGTTGAACAAGTTTGCAAGGCCGCCACTTGGTCTTCTGTTCATGCCTTTTCAAAGTTTTACAAGGTTGATGTTAGGGCCTCAGCTGATGCTGCTTTTGGCCGAAAGGTTCTGCAGGCGGCAGTGGTTTAAACTGTCTGCTGCTGATTTTTTGGGGGGGGATCCCACCCTACTTTATGGACACTGCTATTGGATGTCCCAAGTGTAAGTATTAGATTTGGAGCAGGACGTACTGTATACTAAGAATAATACAATTCTGTGATTACTCACCTGTAGAATTGGTATTATGAGTATACAGTACGTCCTGCTCCAACCCACCCTTGGTTTGCATTTTCTTGGATCCCCTGTATGGTGATTGTTATCATTGTTATAGTTGATAGTTGATTAATTCTCCCGGCTTCTCATTAACTGCTTTTCAATGCTGGGGATTTGTGGGAGGTCCCTGGGTATTTGAGGGGCCGGGAGGAGCCTATTTTCGATGTCTCTGCAGTCCAGCGCCATCTGGCGGAGTATATCCCAAGTGTAAGTATTAGATTTGGAGCAGGACGTACTGTATACTCATAATACCAGTTCTACAGGTGAGTAATCACAGAATTGTATTTTTCTAGGCACAGTTATGGTGCTTCTAAAGGGGGTCAAAAATCCACGCAGCTGGGCCCGCTGTGTGAAAGCCCCCGGGGCGCTGGTGATCTTACCTTATCCCAGGGTGGGGGGTTCTGCGGCACGATCTCCACATCCCCTGGCTTTTGTTGTGCTCTCCTGTGGCCAGCCATTCAGCGTGTCAGGGATGCAGCCAGCTAGCTGCACCTCGTCACAGGGGCAAAATGCCGTTGCCCCAACCACCCCCCACCCCTGATGAGTGGCATCAGCGGTGGCAAAGGCCGGTTTTCTTTTGAGAACTGGGCCACCGGCGAAGCAACAGCAGCTCCCCGATGCTTGGGAGTGGAGGGGCACACATTGAGAGGTGCGCCCAAATATGGGTTTCCATCTGCTTTAAGCAGGGTTTCCTCTTAGTGCAATGGGAAAACTTTCTCTTTTCCATATCTGCCAGCAGACACACTACATATGTTGAACCCTCTGATGCTACTCACTAGTAAAATTTTATGGAAAGTGGATAAAATCTTAATACCCCACTATGGAAAATCTCCTATTATACTTGCCTTGCTGGCAATCCCTCTTACATAAATGGATGGAGCATACTCCCGTGCTAATCTATTCAGATAGCCTTGGGGACGGGAGCACTTCTCAGTCTACATGGAAGCCAGAAATGAGGCTATTGGGCTGGCTCACATCATCAATCAGGTGGGTGTGGACTCGGAAATGGAAAAACCCCATGAGCCGCTGCCAGGCGTATCGCCTGAGGTACTCAAGGTGTGGGAGCACACAATGGGTTTTGTGCCACTTTAAATGGCCAAGCTGTCAGTTTTCTCTATGGTCTCCAAATGTGGGTGTTCGGGGGATGAGAGCTTAATCACCTTGCAGGACACCTTGGCCCAGCTTCTTCATTGATATGTAGAGGCTGCCGTAGAGGCCTCTACATTACGCTGTATGACGGTCGCTGAACATATTTATTATGATATTCCTAAAAGTGCTTTCCAGGGGGAATTGTGGGTGGGGCAGGGAAGTATCTGTAAGGTTGGGTTTTAATTGTACCATTCTGCTTCTTTTACATATTGCCTGACCCTAAGTTAATCAAAAATCATTGCAGTGCAGTCTAGTGTCAGATAGGATCATGGGACATGATGATCATATCTTTGTATTTTGCTTTGTTGAAATGTGCACAGATACACACATGGGCAAAATTTTTGGTAATCTCTCATTAAATGAAAAATGCGCAATGGTACATTCCAGGCAAAGGGTAAAATTGTCCTGCTTTCTGCTTGTCGCGTATTGGCTGTCAGGAGCTTTTAATTCCCCAGCACTTTGCATTCCCTTATCAACCATATAGAACTTGCTCCCCAAAAGGAATCTACTTCTGAAGGGATCCTCACATTGTTCCTCTGCAGGACCTCCTCAGCAGCAGATGACTCACTTGAAGATATCCAGAAATAAATAGCACTGTGAATGATTGCCAGATGAAAGATGCAGCTCCTGACAGCCAGCATGGGGATAGCAGGAAGCAGAGCTAATTCAATCCTTTGCCTAGAATGTCCCTTTTTTAAATTGTAGTTCAACATAGACCTTTAAATCAAATTAAATGAAAGTAATGGTACTTGTAGAAAAGATTAAACATGTCCCTATAGTCAAATGATGTTCAAAGTGTGTCTTCTAATTCGAGCCACAGGTACTCTTGTAGTGAGTCAGCCTGCCTATTTAAAGGGTCAAAAGTGGTCGCTGCTGTATATCATGGTGTGTACCACACTGAACATGCTCTAAAGAAACTAAGGCGAGGGTAAAGGCTTATAAGATCCTCCCCAAACAGCTTGACGTTCCATTTACTACAGTTGCACATGCACCGTCTGGCCAAAAAAGTCACCACCTGAATTTAACTAATCAAATGGGTAAGAGCCTCTGTATGGGTGATTGAGTTTCCACTGGCAACAAATAATTAACCCTAACCAATGCAGTGTCGCTTCTCATTTGTTGAACTACTATGTCGCAAGTCACATCCTGTGGTCATGGAAAGGACATTAACCTGCTTGTTAACCTGCTTCAGATGGGTGAAATTATTGGCATCCATCAAGCGCAGAAAACCTCTCAGGAATGAGGTCATGTGGTCTCAGTCCAGATTTATCCTGCTCCAGAATTATGGGTGCATCAGGGTAAGGAGACTAATGGTACCCATGCCTAGGGCCTTCTGTAGAAGCCCATGTGGGCAGTGCTATGACCTGGAGTTGCTGCACTTGGTCAGATCTAGGGTCAGCAAAGTTATGTGCCCAAAGAATGAGGTCAGTGGACTACCTGAATATACTGAATGACCAGGTTCATCCATCAAGGATTTTATTCAGTATACAGTACGTCCTGCTCCAGATAAGAATCATTGCACCTGAAGAAGTGACGCGTCGGCGTGGAGGCGGGTCGGAGAGAAAAGAGAGGGACTGTGCTGTCGGTACATTGTGGATCTGTGAGATTTCTGTTGTGTGGTGTGTCTGTTCGTCCTTTACCTGGCTGGTCTTTTGGATATTAAAGAATGTCGTTTGAATAGTATTCACTTGATTGAGTATAGGTCATATGTGGTTTGGAGTAGCATTATGCACTTTATGTAGTTGATTTGTTGTTGTTATGAAAGGTTCTGATTAGCTCTCTTTTGCACTTTATTCAGCTCGGTATATATGTTTATATATATATATATCAGTTTGGCATTTTTAGGCACTTATTAATTATATATTTGTGATTTTTAAGACACCATACAGCACTATATGTTCCATCGAATTGTTCCCTCCTTTTTTGTTCCCTCTCTTAGCCCTCCCTCTGATCATGCATTGTGTCTGTGTGTTTAATTGGTTTTAACTAGTCTTTTTTGTCGCTTTGTACATACATGAATTGAGAATAAAGTTTGGATACTTGTATTGAAAGATTTAGTGGTGCCACTGGGTTTTTGGGGATTGGGTTTTCTGGGGAGGGTGGGTCCCCAGCGTTGCTGTGCTTTGGTTCATGTAGCCATACCTACCCCTTGTGTTGCACACTCATACAGTATAGCAAGTTAGTGCGGTCTTGTGGTGTTTTCTTTTTAGCATATCCTTAATCATTACACTTGGGTATTACTCCGCCAGATGGCGCTGGACTGCAGAGACAGCGAAATTGGCTCCTCCCGGCCCCTCAAATACCTGGGACCTCCCACAAATCCCCAGATTTTCTCTGCAGTCTGGACTGCGAAGAACAAGATGGCTCTCCTCGCAGGTGAGCGGGGCTATTAACATGCGGCCCTGTAGGACTATTCCCACCTGTTCCATTAATGTGCCTCCCAGCCTTGGCTGCGCTGGTCCGGGTGATGGTAGGCAGCACCGCTGTCGGGTGCTTAGGAGCGCTGCTCCACCGCAATCCCCCACCAAAGGGTAGGTGGTATTGGCATATGGAGAGCCTTTATGGGATGCCCCTCCCGCCCTATTGTCCCTTGCCCCTGTCTATTGGTGGGTCCTATGTTAAGTGGCCGCTGTCCTCCCTCGCTCTCCCTTGTAGCTCTCGGGGGGGGGTGTATATGCCTAGGTGTGTCACTGTATTTTTTGTCTGGTTGGTGTTGGTCGACGCGCTTGGTTGCACTGGTTGCATTTTTAATATGCCGCCGCGCGCGCTTCCACTGTGCTCCGTGCTTGGCGGTGGCGGTACCTCAGGCACTGGTACGCGGTTATTGGCTGCTTGTCACGTGTGCTGCTTCGCGCTCTTCGGAGGGGGCGAGCCCGCGGTTGGCACGTACCGCGTCACTGTCTCCGCGGCCCCCCCTCGAGGTATACCCGTCGCCATTTTCTCTGGATTCGGCGGTCCATGAGTGCCCTCGCGGTCGTTTTTTTATTACCCTATGCAGGGTGGATTTGATTTAAATCTAACTGATTTAAATCACGATTTAAATCACTAGTCAGTAAGGCTTGATTTAAATCAGTGATTTAAATCAAAGTTTCTACCTAAACTAGTTCTTGCTATTTTAACATGCAAGTAGATGAAGATTTTTAGAATCACTTTTTATATTACTTTTTTCTCCCCAGTTTAATGGGTTAATCATTCATATTTGGACACCACTGTTCTGTTGTACTTAGGAAGGAGAAAAATAATCCTGACCTTAACAATTTAAATAGATTTATTCAACTGAAACAATAACAACATTACAGCATAAGTTATTTGCTTAAACAAACATCCATGTTTTGTTAACTAATTTGGCTAAATAAAATATATATATTTTAAGAAACTTAGACTGTCAGCCCAGCCGACACATGAAAGACTTAAATACTACTGTCCCTGCTGTCCTCTGTAGCTCACTAGTCATAGGTTTGTAGAACAATAGGATTAAGGTCTTTTTCTCAACTCTGTTCATGTTGTAACATTTTTGCTGTGAAGAAGAGGCTGGGACCTCTGCGGAGTCAAATTCAGTTTTGAGAACTGCGTAAGTAAAGCGAGCGTCTGTGATAATATAGGAGAGAAACTGCCCACTAATCCTACAGAAACCTCTGGAAGAGCATGGCATTGTGAATGTTACACATATACAGCCTTTATTCTACTGAGTTAAACAACTCAGCTTTATCTCATGATGGAAGAACCTTTGGATGGTAAAATATTTTCCTCAAAAAGCAGTTTATTGGAAAAAAAATCCGATTTTAAATAAAAAAAATCAGATTTTAAATAAAAAAAATCCGATTTTAAATAAAAAAAAAAAAAAAAATCCGATTTTAAATAAAAAAAAATCCGATTTTAAATAAAAAAAATCCGATTTTAAATAAAAAAAAAAAAAAAATCCGATTTTAAATAAAAAAAAATCCGATTTTAAATCAAAAAAAAATCCGATTTTAAATCAAAAAAAAATCCGATTTTAAATAAAAAAAAATCCGATTTTAAATAAAAAAAAAAATCCGATTTTAAATCAAAAAAAAATCCGATTTTAAATCAAAAAAAAAATCCGATTTTAAATCAAAAAAAAAATCCGATTTTAAATAAAAAAAAAATCCGATTTTAAATAGAAAAAAAAATCCGATTTTAAATAAAAAAAAATCCGATTTTAAATAAAAAAAAATCCGATTTTAAATAAAAAAAATCCGATTTTAAATAAAAAAAAATCCGATTTTAAATAAAAAAAAATCCGATTTTAAATAAAAAAAAATCCGATTTTAAATAAAAAAAAAATCCGATTTTAAATCAAAAAAAAATCCGATTTTAAATCAAAAAAAAATCCGATTTTAAATAAAAAAAAATCCGATTTTAAATAAAAAAAAATCCGATTTTAAATAGAAAAAAAAATCCGATTTTAAATAGAAAAAAAAATCCGATTTTAAATAAAAAAAAATCCGATTTTAAATAAAAAAAAATCCGATTTTAAATAAAAAAAATCCGATTTTAAAAAAATCCGATTTTAAATAAAAAAAAATCCGATTTTAAATAAAAAAAAAAATCCGATTTTAAATCAATTAAATAAAAAAAATCCGATTTTAATTAAAAAAATAAAAAAAAATCCGATTTTAAATAAAAAAAAATCCGATTTTAAATAAAAAAAATCCGATTTTAAATAAAAAAAAATCCGATTTTAAATAAAAAAAAATCCGATTTTAAATCAAAAAAAAATCCGATTTTAAATCAAAAAAAAATCCGATTTTAAATCAAAAAAAAATCCGATTTTAAATAAAAAAAAATCCGATTTTAAATAAAAAAAAAATCCGATTTTTAAATAAAAAAATCCGATTTTAAATCAAAAAAAAAATCCGATTTTAAATCAAAAAAAAATCCGATTTTTAAATAAAAAAAAATCCGATTTTAAATAAAAAAAAATCCGATTTTAAATAAAAAAAAATCCGATTTTAAATAAAAAAAAATCCGATTTTAAATAAAAAAAAATCCGATTTTAAATAAAAAAAAATCCGATTTTAAATAAAAAAAAATCCGATTTTAAATAAAAAAAAATCCGATTTTAAATAAAAAAAAAATCCGATTTTAAATCAAAAAAAAAATCCGATTTTAAATCAAAAAAAAAATCCGATTTTAAATCAAAAAAAAAAATCCGATTTTAAATCAAAAAAAAATCCGATTTTAAATCAAAAAAAAAATCCGATTTTAAATCAAAAAAAAAATCCGATTTTAAATCAAAAAAAAATCCGATTTTAAATCAAAAAAAAATCCGATTTTAAATAAAAAAAAATCCGATTTTAAATAAAAAAAAATCCGATTTTTAAATAAAAAAATCCGATTTTAAATCAAAAAAAAAATCCGATTTTAAATCAAAAAAAAATCCGATTTTTAAATAAAAAAAAATCCGATTTTAAATAAAAAAAAATCCGATTTTAAATAAAAAAAAATCCGATTTTAAATAAAAAAAAATCCGATTTTAAATAAAAAAAAATCCGATTTTAAATAAAAAAAAAAATCCGATTTTAAATCAAAAAAAAAATCCGATTTTAAATCAAAAAAAAAATCCGATTTTAAATCAAAAAAAAAATCCGATTTTAAATCAAAAAAAAATCCGATTTTAAATCAAAAAAAAAAATCCGATTTTAAATCAAAAAAAAATCCGATTTTAAATCAAAAAAAAAATCCGATTTTAAATCAAAAAAAAATCCGATTTTAAATCAAAAAAAAATCCGATTTTAAATAAAAAAAAAAATCCGATTTTAAATCAAAAAAAAATCCGATTTTAAATCAAAAAAAAATCCGATTTTAAATCAAAAAATAAAAAAAAATCCGATTTTAAATCAAAAAAAAAATCCGATTTTAAATCAAAAAAAAATCCGATTTTAAATAAAAAAAAAATCCGATTTTAAATCAAAAAAAAAATCCGATTTTAAATCAAAAAAAAAATCCGATTTTAAATCAAAAAAAAATCCGATTTTAAATCAAAAAAAAATCCGATTTTAAATCAAAAAAAAATCCGATTTTAAATAAAAAAAAATCCGATTTTAAATAAAAAAAAATCCGATTTTAAATAAAAAAAAATCCGATTTTAAATCAAAAAAAAAATCCGATTTTAAATCAAAAAAAAATCCGATTTTTAAATAAAAAAAAATCCGATTTTAAATAAAAAAAAATCCGATTTTAAATAAAAAAAAATCCGATTTTAAATAAAAAAAAATCCGATTTTAAATAAAAAAAAATCCGATTTTAAATAAAAAAAAATCCGATTTTAAATCAAAAAAAAAATCCGATTTTAAATCAAAAAAAAAATCCGATTTTAAATCAAAAAAAAAATCCGATTTTAAATCAAAAAAAAAATCCGATTTTAAATAAAAAAAAAATCCGATTTTAAATCAAAAAAAAAATCCGATTTTAAATCAAAAAAAAATCCGATTTTAAATCAAAAAAAAAATCCGATTTTAAATCAAAAAAAAATCCGATTTTAAATCAAAAAAAAATCCGATTTTAAATAAAAAAAAAAATCCGATTTTAAATCAAAAAAAAATCCGATTTTAAATCAAAAAATAAAAAAAAATCCGATTTTAAATCAAAAAAAAAATCCGATTTTAAATCAAAAAAAAATCCGATTTTAAATCAAAAAAAAATCCGATTTTAAATCAAAAAAAAAATCCGATTTTAAATCAAAAAAAAAATCCGATTTTAAATCTAAAAAAAAATCCGATTTTAAATCAAAAAATAAAAAAAAATCCGATTTTAAATCAAAAAAAAATCCGATTTTAAATCAAAAAAAAATCCGATTTTAAATAAAAAAAAAATCAGATTTTAAATAAAAAAAAAAATCCGATTTTAAATCAAAAAAAAAATCCGATTTTAAATCAAAAAAAAATCCGATTTTAAATCAAAAAAAAAATCCGATTTTAAATCAAAAAAAAAATCCGATTTTAAATAAAAAAAAAAATCCGATTTTAAATCAAAAAAAAAATCCGATTTTAAATCAAAAAAAAAATCCGATTTTAAATCAAAAAAAAAATCCGATTTTAAATCAAAAAAAAAATCCGATTTTAAATCAAAAAAAAATCCGATTTTAAATCAAAAAAAAAATCCGATTTTAAATCAAAAAAAAAATCCGATTTTAAATCAAAAAAAAAATCCGATTTTAAATCAAAAAAAATCCGATTTTTTTTTTTTTTTTTTTTTTAATTTTTTTAAAAAAAAATTGATTTTTATCCACCCTGACCCTATGTCATTATACATGTCACTTACGG
This sequence comes from Gastrophryne carolinensis, assembly GCA_027917425.1. NCBI lineage: Eukaryota > Metazoa > Chordata > Amphibia > Anura > Microhylidae > Gastrophryne > Gastrophryne carolinensis. The sequence continues at coordinate 335,645,109 of CM051235.1, read as the reverse complement.
GGTTCTCTTCGCTTATGTCTTTCAGACAGGCCGACCTCTGTTGGTTTCTCCTGGCCCTACTCGCTCTAGTTAGTTATGAAACTTGTGAGGCTTAGTGTGTAAATTACTCCCACTTCCCTAGCGGGCTATTGGGGAATCCAGGGTTGCTTTTATAGTGTGAATCCCTATTGTGCCGCTATAATCACCATATGGAGGCGTCTCAGGATACTGTGCTTGCGGTTCCTTCGGGACAAGCCCGGCTGTGTGTAGCTTGTGGGGTGTCCCCTACTAGTGCTGACAATGTGCGGGTCTGTGTCCCTTCTGCCCAGCAGGTGCTTGCGCTGCAGCCTGGTTTACCAGTAGCTGGGCCTGCGCCTCGTATGGCTTCACCTACTTCACCTAAATTTGAGTTGCATACCAGTGGAGATTCTCAGCCTGATGCGTCTTCCAGACTGGCTAGTGTTAAGTTGCTTGCTAATACCTTGGCACGTAAGGCCTCTGCTAAAAAGCAGCCCTTAACGCCTGATGTCACTCTTTTCCCTATGGAGGCTGATGAGTTTTTGAAACTGTCTGGCTATACCCCTTTGGAAGAAGGGGAGTTATTCTCTGAGTCATCTGATGAGAGGCCCAGGTGTCATGATTCTGGCTCTAACCCCTGGGCCCCAGATGATACGGATAGGCTGTTGGCCCAGATTTTTGAGGTACTGTCTATCTCTCCCCTGGTTGCGGCCCCCAGGCAACAGGGGGAATTGTTTCATACTGCTAAGCCACGTTTAGAGTTTCCTGAGCAAGCCCATTTTAATAATCTTGTACTTGGGGAATGGGAGCGCCCCAGCAGGCTTCCCGTTGTACCTAAGAGTTGGGATAAGAGGTATCCCTTTCCATGCTGATGTGGTGAAGCGTTGGTCATCCCCCTCCTGAGGTGGATGCCCCGGTCCTAGGGTTGTCTAACACCTCTGTCATGCATTCCCCTAACTCTACTACGCTGCGGGATAGTGAGGACCGGCGTATTGATCAGCTGGCGTCCCATGCCTTAGCATGTGTGGGGACGGTGCCTCTGCCATTACGGCTGTGGCTATTAGGACCCTGCTTAGAAGTATCCTAGATGGTGCCCCTGATGTGTCTAGTGAGGCGTTTAATGCACTCTCTCGTTGTGAGGTTTTTGTGACTTATATCCTCTCTGCCTTGGATGATACCATTAGGATGTGTGGCAGAGCCTCTGCCCTTGTGGTGGTTAGACACCGCTCGGTTTGGCTGCGCCAGTGGGCTGCTGACAACGCTGCCAAGAAAGCTCTCACTGGTTTTCCCTTCAAAGGACTACGCCTGTTTGGGGACCGCCTGGACCTGTTTGCTAAGGGAGGCAGGTTACCCCAGTGCAGGCGGCAGTCTCGGCCTTTCAGGGACAGGGCTCCTTTTCTTCCCCCCTACCGTGGTGGCAGACAGGAGGGGGGTCTCCCTTACTGGGGCCCAAGGAGATTTCTGTGGTAGGGGCAGAGGATGTGGACGCCCTGGCTCCTCCTCGGGCTCCAAGCTTAAGTCTTCTCCCAAGCCCCCTCAGGCATGAAGGGGCGCCCTCACCCATCCGGGTGGGGGGACTGCTTCAGCTTTGCTCACGTCTGGAGGCTTCATGTCTCAGACCGGTGGATTCAGGAGGTAGTGTCCTCCAGTTACAAGTTGAAGTTTGCAGCCTGACTGCCCCCAAGATTCATCAGATCCCGGATTTCTCAGGGCCCTGTGTCAGCTCAGGCTCTAGTTCTGGTGGTGCGAAGCCTTCTAGATCTGGGGGTCATTTGTCAGGTTCCCTTACGAGAAAGGGGCAAGGGGTTCTATTCCAACCTTTTCACCTTGCCCAAAAGAGATGGGTCAGTCAGGCCCATCCTGGACTTGAAGATCCTCAACAAATTTGTCAGGTGCAGGTGCTTTCACATGGAAACTCTGCGCTCTGCCATCAGTTCCCTGCGTCCAGGGGACTTCATGATGTCTGTGGACATCAAGGATGCTTACCTTCATATTCCTGTGTTTCCAGGTCATCAAAGGTTTCTCAGGTTCGCTCTGGAGGATCAGCACTACCAATTTGTGGCATTGCCCTTCGGTCTCACTTCAGCTCCCAGAGTGTTCACCAAGGTGCTGGCAGAGTGATGTCTCTGCTCAGGGCATTCGCGTGCTGCCCTATCTGGACGACATTCTCATCACTACCCAGTCCCTCCAACAGGCAGAGTTGGATACTCAGCTGGTAGTGTCCACTCTGGAGTCATTTTGCTGGGTGATCAACCATCCCAAGTCTTCTCTGGCTCCCTCCTTGGTGACACCCTTCCTGGGAATGAATCTGGATACAGTTCAGGCAAGGATTTTTCTTCCTCAGCAGAAGGTGGACAGTCTGCTAGCACAGGTTCAGTTCCTGCTATTCAGGTACGCTCTGACAACCAGACGGCGGTTGCCTACATCAATCATCAGGGAGGGACCCGGAGCAAGAGGGCCCTCCAGGAAGTGTCTCTGATCCTGGCCTGGGCGGAGGCCAATGTTCCCTGCATATCAGCTGTGTACATTCCAGGGGTGGAGAATCTGCAGGCAGACTCTCTGAGCAGGGGGACCTCTCGCCTGGGAGAATGGTCCCTCTGCAACAGGGTGTTTCAATCTCTGTCACCGTTGGGGCCAACCAGATGTGGATCTGTTTGCGTCCGTCACAATCACAAGCTCCTGGCCTTTGTCTCCCTATCCCAGGATCCTCTGGCCTCTGGCCACTGATGCTCTAGCAATGTCATGACGGGACTTTCAGCTCCTGTATGTCTTTCCTCCATTCCCCCTGTTGGGAAGGGTTCTGCGCAAGATAGCTCAGGAGGGGGTGCCAGCAATTCTGGTGGCCCCCAGGTGGCAAAGAAGAGTGTGGTTCGCAGATGTGGTACAGCTGGCAGTAGATCAGTACGCTCTGCCCAGGGTGCCAGACCTGCTCACTCAGGGTCACTTACGCCATCCCAATTTACAAACTCTGGCTTTGACAGCCTGGCTGTTGAAACCTCCATCTTGATGGAGAAGGGGCTGTCTGCCTCTGTTACCATGATAGAGGCGAGGAAGAATTCTTCTTCTTCCATTTACTATAGGGTTTGGCGTGCCTACATTGACTGGTGAGTCTAGGTCTCTTCCCTGCCGTGTGTTCTCTATTCCCAGGATCCTGGAGTTCCTGCAGCTTGGGTTGGAGATGGGGCTCCAACTCGGTACTCTGAGGTCATGTTTTTGCCCTGGCTGTTTTCTTCCAGAGGTCCTTTGCCCAGCTTTCTCTGATCAGGACTTTTTTCCAGGGGGTTGCTCATGTGCGTCCCCCATGTAAGCCTATGTTGCCTGTTTGGGATTTGAACTTGGTCTTGTCTGCCTTGCAGGGTGCTCCCTTTGAACCTGTGCAGGAGGCTGCCCTGGCCATTCTTACTCTCAAGGTTGTCTTTTTGGTGGCTATCACCTCTGTTAGGCGTGTGTCTGAATTGGCAACGCTTTCTATCCAGCCCCCCTACTTTGAGAGACACCAGGACCAGGTGGCGTTTTGCTTCAAGCCAGATTTTCTGCCTAAGGTCGTGTCTGCCTTTCGTTGGAATCAGGACATTGTTCTTCCTTCCTTGTGCCCTAATCCTAGTAATGCTAAGGAGAGGGTCTTGCATTCTTTCGATGTGGTTGGGTGTCTTGGGTGCCTGAAGTACTATCTGGTGGCTACTGCTCCATTCAGAAAAACTGATGCACTTTTTGTGGTCCCTTCTGGTCCTAGGAAGGGTTTGGCTCCTGCTAAATCTACTATCAGCAAATGGATCCATCAGGCTGTGATTCAGGCCTACTCTAAGGGGAAGAATCCTCCCTTCCGCCTTACTGCTCATTCTACTCGTGCTATTGGTGCCTCTTGGGCTTTTCAGCACCAGGCTTCTGTTGAACAAGTTTGCAAGGCCGCTACTCGGGTTTTCTGTTCATAACTTTTTCAAAGTTTTACAAGGTTGATGTTAGAGCCTCAGCTGATGCTGTTTTTGGCTGAAAGGTTCTGCAGGCGACAGTGGTCTGACCTGTCGTTACCTTTGGGGATCCCACCCTACTTTATGGACACTGCTATTGGATGTCCCAAGTGTAATGATTCTTATCTGGAGCAGGACATACTGTATACTAATACAATTCTGATTACTCACCTGTAGAGTTGGTATTATGAGTATACAGTACGTCCTGCTCCACCCCACCCTTGGTTTTGCATTATCCTGGATCCCCTGTATGGTGATAGTTTTCATTGTTATAGTTACTAGTTTGTTCTGTTTTATTCTCCCGGCTTCTCGTTAACTGCTTTTCAATGCTGGGGATTTGTGGGAGGTCCCAGGTATTTGAGGGGCCGGGAGGAGCCAATTTCGCTGTCTCTGCAGTCCAGCGCCATCTGGCGGAGTAATTCCCAAGTGTAATGATTCTTATCTGGAGCAGGACGTACTGTATACTCATAATATCAATTCTACAGGTGAGTAATCACAGAATTATTCCAAGTATGTCACACACCCCGCTTCAAAGATTAATAACATTCGGTTTAAACCAGTAGAGGGCGAACTTCTGCAGAGATGACAAAAAAATTGGAGCCCCTCCCGGTCAAATACCTGGGAACTCCCACTCATTACCCAGTAATCGTCTCTGCAAGACGGCAAGCAAGTCAGAAGATGGCTGTCTCCTTCCTTACAGGTAAGCCGGGTTCACACCCGGCAATTTATTGCCCTATTTCTGTCTGGACTTTGATTCATTAGAGTTCATATGCCTCCCAGCATCGGCTGTAGGTCCAGACGATGGTAGGTACACTCTAGCGGTGTCCATTTAGGAGCTATGCTCCACCGTGAGACCCCATTTAGGGGGTAGGGGGTTACCAGGTTCAGGATCCTGGTTTGGGATGCCCTGGTGGGCATTTTTTTTTTTTTTTTCTTCGCACATGTGCCTTGTATGCCTTCTGTTAGATGTATACCTTGCTTAGGTGGCATAGTTTGGTGTGACTGTTTTGAGGGTGTGTGCTCCTATTATGGTTTTTACTTATGGCCCCCCCTATTGTTTGTCTTCCAGGAGTATCGCCTTCATTATAGTTAAAAAGGGGGTCCTCCTGGTCCTAAGGTCCCTCCCTAAATTTAAAGGGGCTTTACAAATCCTACCACTAACGGACGTTAGGGGGCATCCCTGGTAGCTTTCTAGCGTAATTCCCACTGGTCATTGCGACTTCCTTAAAAAATCACCATATGGAGGCTTCCCAGGATAACTGGCTCGGGCTCCCTTTGGGGCAACTCCGGCAGTGTGTGGGTTGTGGGGCATCCCTTGCGGGGGATAATGTGCTGGTTTGCATTACATGTGCACAGCAGGCCATTGCTCGGCAGTCGGGGTCCCAGGCGTCTGGGTCAGCGCTGCCGGCCTCATCACCTACACCTCATGCCTGATTCTGACCCCAAGTGACGCTGTCGCTAGTGGGGAGTCGCAATCTGATGTCTGTGCTAGATTGGCCAACATTGAGAAATTGATTGCTAGCTCTGCGGCCAGAAAGGCCCCGGCTAAGAGAAGGCATTTGTCACCGGCTGCGCCAGGCTTGGATTTCGAGGATTATGATTCCTTTGACTGGTCTGATTGTTCCCCACTGGAAGAAGGGGAATTGTTTTCAGAATCTGATGGCTCTGAGAATCAGCAGTTTTTGGATGCTGATGCTGGGAAGGAGCGTGGGGATACTGTTGATACCCCCATGCTTCTGGCCCATATTTTTGAGGTGCTGGCTATTTCTCCTCCTGCGGAGGCCCCTCTGCAAAAGGGGGAATTTTTTGGGGCCGCTAAGCCTCGCCTAGAGTTCCAAATCAGAAGCATTTTGACAATTTGATTCTTAAAGAATGGGAAAAGCCCAGCCGGCTTCCCAGTGTTCCTCAAGGATGGGATAGGAAGTATCCAACACATCCGTTGTGCACTCACCAGACGCAACCACGCTGAAGGATAGTGAGGACCGACGTCTTGATCAAATGGCGTCTCATGCCTTTGCCAGCGTAGGTTCGGCCTTGCGTCCTGTTTGTGCTTCAGCTCTCACGGCCGTGGCTACCAGGTCTGTAATTAGGGGCCTGTTAAATGGTCCCCAGCTTAACCCTGCCAGTGATGAATTTGCTACACTTACGCGGTGTGAATTGTTCATGACCTTTGTCCTATCAGCCTTGGATGACACCATATGCATGTGTAGTAGAACCTCTGCATGGCTATACGCTGTTCGGTTTGGTTGCACCAGTGGGCGGCTGACATTGCGGCTAAGAAGTCTCTTACAGGGCTACCCTTCCTGGGTATGCGTTTGTTTGGGGACAAATTGGACTCGGTGGCGAAAGGAGGAAAGCTACCACAACGTAAGAAGCAGCGCTGCTCCTTTTTAATCCTTTCGTGGCTCATGGCCAAGCAGAGAAGTTGCTTACTCGGCGTTCAGAGGCGATTCCTGGGGCAGGGGCAGAGGACGTACCCGTCCCGGAACTGCCTGGGGTTCCAAACCCAAGACGGCTGCTAAACCCTCTCAGCAATGAGGGGGCGCCCTGGACCCGGGAGGTCAGACAATTGGATCCTAGAAGTGGTCTCTTCCGGGTACAAGCTGGAGTAGAGTACCGGCCTCCTCCCAGATTCCTCATGTCTCGGGTTCCTTCGGACCCCCGGGCCGCGCAGGAACTTTTGTTGGCAGTACAAAATCTGCTGGACTTGGAAGTCATCTGCCCGGTGCCCTTCTCGGAGAGAGGTCGGGGCTATTACTCCAACCTTTTTTACAGTGCCCAAAAAGGATGGTTCCATAAGACCCATTCTGGATTTAAAGCTTCTCAACAGGTTCATCAGAACCAAGAAATTTCGCATGGAGACTGCGATCGGTCGTCAACTCTCTTCGTCCATGGACATCAAGGACGCTTACCTTCATGTGCCGATCTTCCCAGGACACCAGAGGTTTCTCAGGTTTGTGGTGGGAGATCAGCACTATCAGTTTGTGGCTCTTCCCTTTGGGCTGACCTCGGCACCAAGGGTGTTCACCAAGGTGCTGGCGGGTATAATTGCCCTTCTCAGAGCGCTGGGCATTCGCATTGTGCCGTATCTGGACGACCTTCTCATCACGGCATCCTATCTCAGCCAGGCGGAGCTAGACACCAGGATGGTGGTGACAACACTGGAGAGGTTCGGCTGGGTGATCAACTACCCCAAGTCTTCTCTCTCACCGTCGAGGGAGGTTTCCTTTCTGGGCATGAATCGATACCATTCCACCTCAGTCGAAGGTGCAGATGGTTCAAGATCTTGTACGTCGTTTTCTTCTTCTGTCCATCCCTTGCCTGTCCATCCGGCAAGGGATGAGGCTAGTGGGGTTGATGGTGGCTTCCTTTAAGGCGGTTCCCTTTTGCCCAGTTTCACATGCGGCCTCTTCAACTCGTCTGTTGTTGGCTTGGGACGGATGTCCCTCTGTCCTTGGATCAGTCATTTCAGGTGTCTCCCCTGGTCCGGCAGTCTCTTCAGTGGTGGCTGGAACGGAGGTATCTTCTGAGGGGCAGATCCTTTCTGGCCCCTTGTTGGGAGACAGTCACCACAGACGCCAGCCTGTCGGGCTGGGGGGGGGGGGTTTCTGGAAGGAACATCAGTTCCAGGGGTTGTGGGGTCCTCAGGAGGCGCACAACCCCATCAACGTCTTGGAGCTGAGGACTATTCGGTTGGTGCTGTCGCACTTGACACATCACCTCCAAGGTTTACCGGTTCAGGTTCGATCAGACAATCAGACTGCGGTAGCTTACATTAATCACCAAGGAGGGACTTGCAGCAGGAGTGCCCTCGGGGAAGTTTCTCTGATTCTTGCGTGGGCCGAGAGCAATGTCCCTTGCATCTCGGCGGTGTACATTCCAGGGGTGGAAAACATGGAAGCGGACTCCCTGAGCAGGGGGTCCTCTCGCCGAGGGAAATGGTCCCTCAACAGGGTATTTCTTTCTATTTGTCTCAAGTGGGGGTTCCCGGAGGTGGATCTCTTTGCCTCACGTCACAACCACAAGCTTCCTGCCTTTGTGTCTGTCTCAGGATCCTCTGGCTCTGGCAGTGGATGCCATGTCCCTTGTCTGGAGGGATCTGGGCTTCCTGTACCTGTTTCCCCCCTTCTTCATGGTAGGCAGGGTGGTGCGCAAACTGGTTCAAGAGGATGTGCCAGCAATTCTGGTGGCTCCAAGGTGGCCAAGACAGGTGTGGTTCGCAGACGTCGTGCGGCTGGCGGTCGATCATTACAGGTTGCCCCTGTTTCCGGATCTGGTCACTCGAGGTCAGCTTTGTTACCCCAATTTACAAACGCTGGCTTTGAAGGCGTGGCTGCTGCGACCTCCATCCTAAAAGGTTTGTCGGACGCTGTGATCCAGACGCTTGTTAGGGCTAGGAAGAAGTCTTCCTCTAACATCTACTACAGGACTTGGCGGTCCTATATTGATTGGTGTGAGGCTAGGGCCTTGCCTTGTAGGGTGTTCGATTCCCAGAATTTTGGAGTTTCTCCAACATAGTTTGGTCCTGGGCTTTCAGCTTAGTACTCTGAAGGGGCAGGTCTCTGCCCTGGCTGTTTTCTTTCAAAGGTCTTTTGCTCTTCATCCTTTTTGGTTAAGACTTTTTTCCAGGGGGTCACTCATGTGCCGCCCCCTCGCAAGCCTTTGTTGCCTATTTGGGACTTGAATTTGGTTTGTCCTTTTGAGCCGGTGCAGGATGTTGCACTTTCTATTCTCACACAAAAAGTTGCCTTTTTGGTGGCTATTACTTCCGTTCGAGTTTCTGAGTTGGCGGCTCTGTCTATTCAGGCCCCTTACTTTGAAAGACACAAGGACAAGGTGGTCTTCCGCTTTAAGCCACACTTTCTACCTAAGGTGGTTTCTGTCTTCCATCTCAATCAGGATGTGGTTCTCCCTTCTTTGTGTCCTAAACCTAGCAATGACAAGGAGAGGGCCCTGCACACTTTGGATGTTCGTCCTATGGAAAGGAGAAGTAGCCACCAAATAGTACTTAACACAACGGACGCCTTGTTTGTGGTGCCCTCTGGGCCCAAGAAGGGGTTGGCGCCCTTCAAGTCTACCATTAGTAAATGGATTCGTCAGGCCATTGTTAGGGCCTATACTGCCAAGGGGAGGGATCCCCTTTTCCAGATCACTGCTCATTCTACTCGTGCTGTTGGGGCTTCCTGGGCTTTTCAGCACCAGGCTTCTGTTGAACAAGTTTGTAAGGCTGCTACTTGGTCTTCTGTTTATACTTTTTCCAAGTTTTATAAGGTTGATGTGCGGGCCTCAGCGGATGCTGTTTTTGGCCACAAGGTTCTGCAAGCTGCGGTGGTTTAAATTGGTGCATTATTTCCTTTTTGGGATACCCACCCATGTTGGACACGGCTACTGGATGTCCCGAATGTTATTAATCTTGGAAGCGGGGTGTGTGACATACTTGGAATAATACCATTGTAATTACTCACCTGTAAAATGGGTATTATAAGTATGTCACACACCCCGCTTCACCCTGCCCTTGTTGTATTCTGGATAGATACTCTTTTTGGTGAACCTTGTTTGGTTAATAGGTTTGTTATTGGCTCTTCCTGGTCCCCTTACCGCTTTCCTATACTGGGTAATGAGTGGGAGGTCCCAGGTATTTATGGGCCGGGAGGGGCTCCTTTTTTTTTATTTTTTTTTTTTTCTTGTCATCTCTGCAGAAGTTCGCCCTCTACTGGTTTAACCCGAATGTTATTAATCTTTTGAAGCGGAGTGTGTGACATACTTATATTCCCATTTTACAGGTGAGTATTCACAAAATGGTATTTTTTTTCTTTCCTGGTGGCACAGGCATAGTCCAAGATGACAATGGCAGGATTCATCGGGCTCAAATTGAAAATGTCTCATACTCCCTGAACCATTCTTTCACGCACATAGATTGGCTACCCAGTCCAGACCCGATCTCCTTTTGTAAATCTTTTGTTGTGTTGGAGAAGACTTTGCACAGTGGTCTAAATCTCCCATCAGTACAGGATCTCGAGGGGTGGGGGGGGTGTTGTGACATTGCAGAAGCGCGTGGAAATGATGCCACAGAGAATCCAAGCTAAGGGCCGTCCAACAAAATACTGAGGTGTGTGACGTTTTGGCCAGACAGAGTATTATTCAGCTTAAGGTCTAAGGGATTGTAGGTAAACTCCCTGGACGTGGGCACATGAGGGAAAAATGATGACCGATAAAGTGATGGCTAATACTAACGGTAACCAAAGAGCACAAAACCACTCCCGAAGAGATTACAAGGTCAAGATAGCGATGGCACCATCCCTCTTTGCCAAAGTGGACTTTAACCAGACCAACAGTTGTACCCCCTCCCCCCCCAAGCATACTCCCCATCTGCATGCATAATGCTTAAACATTGTCTGAACCTATTTACTCCTGTACCCACTCAAAGCTGAAACGCTGCCTCACAAACTTCCTCCTGGACTTGGCCATCTTGGAGCACCCCTGAGGCTTCTTCCTTTCCCAGCTGTCCTGCTGCCCAGACTTTATCCATAATCCACAATGCAAAGCAACAGGAAACCCAGCAGCACTAATCTTTGCAGGCCACTGGCAGATCCAAATCGACCACAGCAGAAGTTACAAAAAGGTAAATCGGGTTGCTTTACATAAAATTGATTTGCTTCCTGGAGTGATGCATCGAAGCAGTGTTTCTTGTAATTATGTTGGTCAGCTTTAACGGAAGATGACCGAGGAGGAAACCACACTAAAAAAGTGAGACTAAAATTTGCCAAAATGTATAGTGACAAGCCACAAACTTCTGGGATACAAAAATGAAGCATGCAAAGAAAACCTTGTACCTACTGTAAACTATAGAGGAGGCGATGTACTGCTCTGCTCCAGAATACCTTGTTTTTAAACACCCTGTGCCAGATGCAGCAAATTGCATTGCCCTGTATCAGTAGGCTTAGTCTTATGGCCCTTTTCCACGAAAAGATAAATTGACTGTTCAACACAAACTATCGTATGCGATCGAACCTGGTCCTAATGACCTTTTCCAACTTGGAACCCGGCCATTTACCCTTGTTACTGAAACACAAATCTGTGATTGTTCCAAACTGACGAAGTTGATTTTCAGCAGAATGGGTTAACCAATGCCTTAACCAATCGGATGATTAGCAAGCTAGAGTGAGGAAGTCTAATTTGTCCTCTAAATTGGCTATCTACACCAAAGTGGCGATTGAAACACATTGTTGCTATGGAAAACTAACAGATAAGCTTAGCACATTGAAGACCTCATTTTTGCCACACAATGGAAGCTTTTAAAAATGCAATCGAAAGTGGAATTGCCCTTTAACTCTCCCCATGGAAATGGGCCATACGTGTGAGTCATGGGTCCTCCAACAAGTTTTCGCTATTCTGAGTTTTGGTCCTCCCATACCCCCCACTCGTGGCACTGCAGTTTGGTGCAGTCGCTCATCTAATCGGCTTCTCCTGCCGTGCATATTAACATCCTAGCTGCACTTACAAGCGCTGCCCAGAATCACTCTGCTCTTTTTTTCGGCTGTGTGCAGACAAGCACCGCAAAGCCATTCAGTTGCGGGGGGCATGGCTGTGCACAACTGAGAAGGGAGAGGAGTGATGCTGGTCATACATGCAGCGTGTGGAAAGGTAAGATTTATCAGGCGTCCTGGGGGGTTTTAAACAGGGCACCCGAAGTGGATGGGGGGGGGGGGGGAGTAAAAGCTTGCACTGCATGGGTTTTGGTCCACTTTAAGGGTACCATTTATGTTCAGGCCAGTTTCATAAAATGTTGAGCCACATTTTTTAAAAGCAATGGCTGGTTTGCATTATTCAATTTTCTTTTGACAATTTTTTAAACCGGTGTCCTGTTTTTTTTTTTTTTTTTTTTTTTTTTAAACAAAAGGGTACCAATAATTTTTGTCCATGTGTATAGGCTGGCCAACCATCTGTCAGATGCTCCTGTTAGGAACAATTGCAATAACTGCTTTTGATTCTATACTTTCCTTGCAGATGTCAAATATATATGGCTTTGTATCTTATATTAGGATTTTTCTCTGTACTAGTCCAAATGATTGCTCTCTATGAATGAACAATAAAATGACAAACCACAAGCGGTATATTGCTAAAAAATCGGACTAAGTTTTCAGTATGCTTGTCACTCTTACACAGGTCGGCAGTAACGCTGGCATAGTGGGCATGACCAAGGAGCACCTCGGTCTGGCATTGGCATTAAATGTCCCGGTCTTTGTTGTGGTAACAAAGATCGACATGTGCCCAGCAAATATATTACAAGGTACGTTGTGTGGCTGCATGGTGAAGGGATTCTGTAGGGGATTATGGCATTTTATTATAGTACAGTAGTGTCTGATATATAATATATATATATTATTATAATTTTTTTTTTAATACCCTTTCTGCAAGCAGGTTAAAAGTGATCCTTTACCCAGAAAGGAAGTTTATGTAGTCCCCTTCTCTCCCCAACCCAGTGCTCCAAAATGTTTTTTTTTTTTTTTTTTTTTTTGTCCAAAGCTTTTTCCCAATATTCATAAAAACACCTAACGGGAAACCGTATGAAATGCGAATGGTGGATGCTTGGCTCCCTGGCCATGCAGCCGCTCCCCCTGGTGCTGTTCAGTGATTGTTACACAGTCCAGCGTTGAGGGCTGGCCTTATCCTTTATAACTGAATAAATCTTTAAAAACAAGCTAAATTGCCACATGTACCTCACGTGGCAGCCAAACGGCCACCATTTAAACATCATATTGCATCCGTTGGTGTTTTTGTGAATGTTGGGCAAAGTCTTTATTAAGGGGGATGACAAACTTCCTTTCTGGGTATAGGATTGCTTTAGGGTCATTTTTACATTCTTTGATAATGTATTTTTGTGAAAACTCTGTGCCTTTCCCCTTGTAATTGTTAGAAGTTTGCCCATTGCTTATTTTATGCTTTCTTTTTCAGTCCATATGTTGCTAGAGACTATGGCCATATTTAATTCCTTGTCAAAGCAATAGAATTGCATCTTTCATCCATATAAAGGTCTGATCATTGACCTCTAATCATTTAAGCTCTTAACGGAAAGAAAATGTTGACCCTCCCAAGTGAAAAATAACTATAGAACACTGTACCCACTGGAGCATCCCAAATGGGGATGCCCTGTCAGTACAAATTCCCCTTGTAGTCTGAAATACTCCAGTTGCCTTCAGACCAACTGCATTCATTAGGTCGTGCATGGGCCATGTGATGTGTCACGCATGCCTTCCTGAATCGTGTGCAATTGGTTGGCCAACCAGTCAATGCCATTAGTCCAAAGGTCTCCAGTGCACTAGGATGCCGTGGATACAACTAAGGTAAGTATGTGGAAGCCAACCAGTTTTCAGGAAAAGGCCATATTCTAAGTATGTCACACACCACGCTTCAAGACATTCATTACACTTGGGTATACTGACCTGTAGATGGCGATCTTTCAGAGATATAAAAAATAATGTAAGACCCTCCCGGCCCATAAATACCTGGGACTTCCACTCATCACCCAGTCTTTCATCTCTGCAGTGGCGAGCAAGTAAGATGTCTCCTCCTTGCAGGTAGCCGGGATGACTCCCGGCTCCGTTTTTTTTCTCCTATTTCTGCCCGGATCCCATTGTTCAATTTTCCCTGCCTCCCAGCCTAGGCTGCTGGTCCAGGCAAAGGTAGCTGCCACCTCAGGTGCTTAGGAGCCGTGAGACCCCATAACAAGGGGTAGGCTGCTATCGGGTTGGTGATCCCAGTTTGGGATGCCCCGTCCCTTGGCCCTTCCCAGGCATTGTTTCCCCCTCTCCCAGGTACCCTTAGAGGGGGGGCGGGTCCCTTATGGATTCCTGTTTTATGTGCCTGTGTTTGTGTACATGTTTGTGCTTCACTTTCTGTCTCGCTTTGCGGTTTGTTTCATGGCGCCAGAGGTCCCGCGGCGCCGGCCTCCGGCCCGCCCCCGTGCTATGCGCGGTTGTTTCATGTCCCGGCTTCAAGCGGGGCCGGGCGTGATGCGCGAACCGCGCCGGCCCGCCCTCTCTCCTCCTTTCTACACACTGCGTGCCGTTGCCTGCGAACTGGAGGTCGGGTGAGGGGCCTGCTGGCCACCAATGACATTCCGTCTCTTGTACTTTTGACATGATCTGAGTGTGTGCTTGTGTTCGTGTGTTCCAGGTGGACCATTGATCATATTAAAGGGGGGTTCTCCCGCTCCAGGCTCCCTGGTTAATTTTTAGCTGGCTTAAAATCCTCCCCACTCGGGACTTAAAGGGGCATCCCGGGTTGCATTATTGCATAATTCCCAAACAGAGCATTGTACACATTTAAATAAATATAATATAATATATAATATAATATAATTACTAAAGAAATCACCATATGGAGGCTTCCCCGGATACTGGGCTAGTGCACCCCTCGGGGCAATCCAGGCTGTGTGTGGGGTATCCCTTTTGGGGGATGATATATTCTAAGTATGTCACACACCCCGCTTCAAGATATTCATAAAATGTGGGTAATACCGACCTGTAGAGGGCGATCTGCAGAGATGATAGGAAAAAGCCCCTCCCAGTCCATAAATACCTGGGACCTCCAACTCATTCCCCAGTCTTTCATCTCTGCAGACAGCGAGCAAGTCAGAAGATGATGCCTCCTCCTTGCACAGGGGGATTTCAGGTAGCCGGGATGACTCCCGGCCCACTTTTTTATCCATTTCCGCCCGGATCCATTGATTCCCACATGCCTCCCAGCCTAGGCTGCGGTCCGGGTGAGGGTGGAATGGCACCTTAGGTGCTCGGGAGCTAATGCTCCACCGTGAGACCCTGTACTAGAGGGTAGGCGGTTATCCGGGCTGGTGACCCTGGTTTGGGATGCCCTGTCCCTTGGCCATTTCCCCCTAGGTGGTGTTCCCCTCTCCGGATGCCCTTCTCCTCAGAGGGGGGGGGGGGGGGTCGGGGGCCTTTATTCATGTGTTAGGCCTTTTTAGTGTGTGTGTGTGTATGTAGGTGTATTTCACTTTAATTCCACTTTAACTTCAGAGCCGGCTTCTCCGGCGGCTTGGCTGAGGGGAACTTCTCCCCTCAGAAATTGTTAGTAAGGGGCGGGGTCGTGTGGTGTCGCCGCGGCCCGCCCCCCTGTCCTTTCTTCTTCTTTACCGGCACCGCGGCCGCCGGTCTATGTCATGGAGGCAGAGCGGTCGTGAGGGGAGATCTCCCCTCACGCACTGGGATCAGGGGGCGGGGCAGTGCGTTGCCGCGGCCCGCCCCCCTGTCTTCATCTCTCCTTTACCGGCGCCGGTCTCTGTCATGGCGGCAGTGTGGTTGTGAGGGGAGATCTCCCCTCACGCGCTGGGGGCGGGGCCGGGCTTTCGGCGGGACGCCACGGCCCGCCCCGTGCGGCAGGCGCCACTGCGGAGCCTGGTCTTCGACCTGGAAGGGGGGCGGGGCTACGGACATCGCGCGTGCTCCGCGCTGGCCACGCCCCCTTCTCCTCTCTGCCTCCGTATGCTGCTGCTCCTACTGCGCTGAGGAGGTGGAGGCCATTTCCCTGCTGAGGAAGACAGTGAGTGGCCCTATGGGCCCCCTCCTATATATTTTTTTTCCTTATGGAGCCTGTCATTTCCTTATGCTCATACTGTGCTTCTGTTATGTCTTCCAGGTAGACCTATATTGGGTTTTAGGGGGTTTCTCCCGGTCCTAGGGTCCCTGGGTTAAAATTTACTGATTACAAATCCTCCCACTTGGGACATTAAAAGGGCATCCCGGGTTGCTTATATGCGTAATTCCCTTGGTCATAGCGACTACCTATAAGTTCACCGTATGGAGGCATCCCCGGATACTGGGCTCGGGCTCCCCTCGGGGCAATCCCGGAAGTGTGTGGGGCATCCCTTACTGGGGATGATGTGCTTCTGTGTATACCATGTGCACAGCAGACTATTGCGCGGCAGTCCGGACCCCAGGCATCTGGGTCAGCACCGCCGGTCGCTTCCCCTCTCCCTCCCAGCTTGACACGTACCCCGTGCGACGTGGTCATGGGTGGGGAGTTGCAATCTGAGATGTGCGCCAGATTGGCCAACCTTGAAAAATTATTCTCCAGCGCGGTCGCCCGAAAGGCTCCGGCTAAGAGAAAGCACTTGTCACCGGCCTCGCCGGTGGTTGACTTTGATGATGTTGATAACCTGGATTGGTCCGATTACTCCCCACTGGAGGAAGGGGAGGTATATGAGGAATCGGATAATTCAGACGATCAGCAGTTTGTTGGCGCTGATACCGAGCGGGACTTGGGGAGATCCTCGGATACCCCTAACGTTCTGGCTCAGATGTTTGAGGTTTTGGCTATTTCTCCTCCTGAGGCGGTTCCACAGCAAAAGGGGGAGTTTTTCGCGGAATCCAGGCCGCGCTTGGAATTTCCTAATCAAAAGCATTTTGATGGAATTATTGCTAAGGAATGGGAGAGGCCTGCTTGGCTCCCAGGTATTCCTCAGGGTTGGGACAGAAAATATCCCTTCCCTGTGGCTACGGTTAAGCGTTTGGCGTCCCCTCCCGAGGTGGATGCACCGATTCTGGGGTTATCCAACACTGCTGTTCTAAATACCCCTGATTGTTCCACTCTTAAAGATGGTGAGGATAAACGCATTGACCAGATGGCTTGTCATGGTTTTGCCAGTGTTGGGTCAGCCATGCGGCGCTGATGGTGGTGGCTACCAGGTTGGTGGTCAGGGACCTGTTGACTTCTTCCGGGCTTGATCCGGGTAGTGACGAGTTCCTTGGTCTTAAGAGGTGTGAATCGTTTTGTCATTTGTACTAGCTGCCTTGGATGACACTCTGATGTGTGGCAGGACATCGGCTCTGCTAGTGACTATTCGGCGTTCGGTTTGGTTGCGCCAGTGGGCGGCCGATTTTGTGTCAAAGTCGCTGACTGCTCTCCCTTTTGTAGGATTACGGCTCTTCGGAGAGAAATTGGATTCCGTCGCCAAGGGTGGTAAGTTACCTCAACGCAAGAAACAACGCCGTCCCTTTCGGGGGCCGGTTTCCTTTGCTCCTTCCTTTCGTGGGGCCAGAGCTGGCAGGGGATTTGCTTTCCCCTCATCCAGAGGAGATTCTGGGAACAGAAGCAGAGGACGTGTCCGTCCAGGATACACTTGGGGCTCTAAGCCCAAACCCGCTGCTAAACCAGCTCAGCAATGAGGGGGCGCCCTCACCCATGTGGGTGGGGGGACGGCTGCAACACTTCTCCCAGGTCTGGGATCGGGTGGTCTCGGACAGATGGATCCGGGAAGTGGTGACTTCCGGCTACAAGCTGGAGTTCGAGCTCCGGCCCCCTCCCAGATTCTTCAGGTCTCAGGTGCCTTCGGACCCTCTGGCCGCGCAGGGGCTCCTGGCGGCAGTAAGGAGTCTTCTGGATATGGCTGTCATTTGCCCAGTGCCCCCCTCAGACCAGGGCCGGGGCTTTTATTCCAATCTATTCACGGTACCCAAGAACGGCTCGGTTCGACCCATCCTGGATCTGAAGATACTCAACAGGTTCGTCCGGCCGCGGAAATTCCGCATGGAAACGCTACGTTCAGCTATCCACTCTCTTCGTCAGGGGGACTTTCTGACGTCCATAGACATCAAGGACGCTTACCTGCATGTTCCGATTTTTCCAGCGCACCAGAGGTTTCTAAGGTTCGTGGTGGAGGATTGGCATTTTCAGTGGTGGCTGGGGTGATGGCTCTACTCAGAGCCCAGGGTATACGCATTGTGCCTTATCTGGACGATCTTCTCATTATGTCGTCTCCCTTCAGCCAAGCAGAGTTGGACACCAGGACGGTGGTATCCACTCTGGAGAGATTCGGTTGGGTGATCAACTACCCCAAGTCCTCCCTTTCTCCGTCCAGGGTAGTGACCTTTCTGGGAATGTCTCTGGATACTTCCCATTCCAAGGTGTTTCTTCCTCAGTCCAAGGTTCTTTTGATTCAGGAGTTGGGTCGACTTCTCTTGTCCATCCCTCGTCCGGCCATCCAGCTAGGGATGAGACTGGTGGGATTGATGGTGGCCTCATTCGAGGCAGTTCCCTTTGCACAGTTTCACACAAGGACGCTCCAGCTCCATCTGTTGGCGGTCTGGGACAGGTCTCCTCTGTCGTTGGATCAGTCCTTCCTGATGACCCCCCGGGTTCAGCGCTCCCTTCACTGGTGGCTGAATTCAGTCAATCTGTTGAAGGGCAGATCCTTTCTGGCCCCTTGTTGGGAGACAGTCACCACGGATGCCAGTCTATCAGGATGGGGGGGGGGTTCTGGAAGGATCTTCAGTTTCAGTGTCTGTGGGGGCCTCAGGAGGCTCACGAGCCCATCAATGTACTGGAATTGAGAGCCATCAGGTTGGTTCTGTTTCGCTTGACTCATCGGTTGCAGGGCTTGCCAGTTCAGGCTCAATCGGACGGCAGTTGCATACATCAATCACCAGGGAGGGACTCGCAGCAGGAGTGCCCTCAGGGAAGTGTCTTTGATTCTGGACTGGGCGGAGAGCCACGTCCCGTGCATCTCAGCAGTTTACATTCCGGGAGTGGAGAACACTGAGGTGGACTCTCTGAGCAGGTCCTCATCTCGCCAGGGGGAATGGTCTCTCAGTCCCAAGGTGTTTCGCTTGATTTGCCTCAGGTGGAGGTCACCGGTGGTGGACCTCTTTGCCTCTCGTCACAATCACAAACTTCCGGTATTTGTGTCTCCCTCGAAGGATCCACTGGCTCTAGCAGTGGATGCCATGTCTCTGAATTGGAGGGATCTGGGGTTTCTGTACCTGTTCCCTCCGTTTCCAATGGTAGCCAGAGTGGTGCGCAAGCTGGCCCTGGAGGGTGCGTCAGCAATTCTGGTGGCACCAAGGTGGCCAAGACAGGTTTGGTTCGCAGACGTGGTAAGATTGGCAGAGGATCAGTTCGTTCTGCCCCTGCTGCCGGACCTGCTCACCCAGGGTCGACTACGTTATCCCAATTTACCATCGCTGGCTTTGACGGCGTGGCTGCTGAAACCTCCATCTTGAAGGAAGAAGGTCTTTCTGATGCGGTGATTCAAACTCTTATTAGCGCTAGGAAGCGGTCTTCCTCTACCGTTTACTATAGGACCTGGAGGTCTTATATTGATTGGTGTGAGGTCAGGGCTTTCCCTTGTAGGGAATTTTCTATTTCCAGAATCCTGGAGTTTCTTCAACATGGTCTGGATCTGGGGCTCCAGCTTAGTACTCTGAAGGGGCAGGTTTCTGCCCTGGCGGTGTTCTTTCAAAGGTCTTTTGCGCTTCATCCTTTGGTCAAGACCTTTTTCCAGGGGGTTACGCATGTTCGGCCTCCTAGGAAGCCTTTGGTTCCAGTTTGGGATTTGAACTTGGTTCTTTCTGCTCTTCAGGGTCCTCCTTTTGAACCTTGGCAGGATATTGCTCTTTCTACGCTTACTCAGGAGGTTGCGTTTTTGGTTGCCATCACTTCCGTTCGGCGTGTATCGGAGTTGGTGGCTTTGTCCATTCAGGCCTCGTACTTTGAGAGGCATCAGGACAAGGTTGTTTTCCGCTTCAAGCCAGATTTCCTTCCTAAGGTGGTTTCTGCCTTTCTTCTTAATCAGGACATTGTTCTACCCTCCTTGTGTCCTAAGCCCAGCAATGACAAGGAGAGGGTTTTGCATTCTCTGGATGTGGTTCGCTGTGTGAAGTACTATTTGGTGGCTACTTCTTCTTTTCGTAGGACTGACGCCCTTTTTGTGGTGCCCTCCGGGCCTAGGAAGGGTTTGGTAAATGGATTCGCCAGGCCATTGTTGGCCTATTCTGCTAAGGGGAAGGTTCCCCCATTTCGTGTTACTGCTCATTCTACTCGTGCCGTTGGGGCATCCTGGGCCTTCCAGCATCAGGCCTCTGAGCAAGTTTGTAAAGCTGCTTCTTGGTTTTCCATTCACACTTTTTCCAAGTTTTACAAGGTTGATGTGCGGGCCTCAGCGGATGCTGTTTTTGGCCGCAAAGTTCTGCAAGCTGCGGTGGTTAAGTTTGTGCATTGTTGCCTTGTTTTGGTTCCCCGCCCTTTATGGACACTGCTATTGGATGTCCCAAGTGTAATGACTATCTGAAGCGGGGTGTGTGACATACTTAGAATAATACCATTTTGTGATTACTCACCTGTAAAATGGGTATTAGAAGTATGTCACACACCCCGCTTCACCCCACCCTTTGGTATTTTGGATCCTTTATATGGTGAACCTTTCTTACTGTTACTGGTTATTTTGGCTCTTCCTGGTCCCTTTGTTTCCTTACTGCTGTCTTATTACTGGGGAATGAGTGGGAGTTACCAGGTATTTATGGTCTGGGAGGGGCTCACTTTTTTCATGACATCTCTGCAAGATCGCCCTCTACAGGTCGGTATAACCCAAGTGTAATGACTATCTGAAGCGGGGTGTGTGACATACTTATAATACCCATTTTACAGGTGAGTAATCACAAAATGGTATTTTCCAGTAGGTTTCAGGTGGACATGTTTCACCAACCAGGCTTTCTCAACACCTTTTTCTTGCATACTGAATATGATCGATCATGTGTTTAGAACAAAAGAACCTATTGTTATAATAAGTTTTACAAATTTGTCTATTAAAATGGTTAATAGGAAAGTGCACATGAAGGTTATTTCAATGATACATCACACAAGAAGCCGTGTGGCAACCCAAAGGGCACATTTTCTGGTTGTCCTTTTGTCTCAACCTTAGAATAAGTATTGTAATGGGGGATGCTGCGTCCTTCTCGCTGCCTCCAGTTTTTCTTTGCCCAGGGAGGCTCTGTATCTCTGTGCTTTTGCGCTTCATCTGCAGGATTAAATGTGGCTTCTCTTCAGTTTTTCCGGAATCTCGCCACTGGCACTAGCCCGTGTCTGTGGGTTTAAAAAAAAAAAAAAATGTGTAATATATTTTATTTATATATTTACTGGTAGTTTGTTGGTGCCGCCGCCTCCATTTTCCCGAACACCACTTTGCTTTCATGGCCGTGTCTCCCATTTTTCTATATTGTGTTGGAGACAGTCTAGTTATTGTGATGCCTAAATATCTATTTTAGGCAAACTACGTAGTGCTCCGTGCTTGGTCTGCTCATTATATAGTTTGAATAAAGTTAAAATAATTAGAATTGCTGGAGGGTGGACTTATTGGTTTTTGGCTTGGTGTCTCAGGCGGCCAATTTTTTTTTTTTTTTTTAATTGGTAATTTGAATAATTTCTCGTATTTAATTAGTGGGTCACTTCCAAAAAGGTTGCACTTTATATATGGTATTACCATATATCATACAGAAATTATGCAGGTCTTTCATGATTGGTGAGGGTATACATTGTCCTTGATTCACAAAAAGTTGAAAAATTATCATGGTAGTAAAATCAATTAATGAGAAAAAAGGCTGAGAATTTTACGTTTTACTACCACGAGCATTGTTTTCAACTCTTAGTGAATCGAGGCCATTATAGGATTATTGGGTGGATTATATTGTGAATCCAAAGCTGTAGTTCCACACAGCTCCAACGCTTAACCAAATTAAAGCAGGATTAGGTTAGTGCACAGAAGGGGCGCTGGGATCCCCAAACACACATTTTGCAAATCTTTGAAAAAATTCAGCACGGCCAAACTCCACAGTAAAGAAATTGTTAAAACTTTGCTTTTACTGTTAAAATCAGTAGGTAAAGTGCTTACATGGGGACTCAAGGTCCCATTTACCGTACTCTGCAACGTTTGTTAAGCAGTGAATACTCACCTGCACAGTGGTCCCAATATCAGTATATTAGTCTGTAAACCGCCCTAGTGAAGCCCTGCCCCACTGGGCCAGAAACCAATGCACAGTGCCAGCACAAAACTATCCAATAGAGGCATCTCTTACATGGAGAGTCTAATTGGCTTGAATAGAAACCGGTAGGGGTTAAACAAATCAACAGCCTTTCAGCATTCAACTAGCCACAGAGAATAATGCCTCTGTTCAGGCAGTGTATATTACCCCATAGCAAAACCTGAAACAGCTGGCACAATGAGTATAACAGGTAGATTACCGTATACATAAGCCTGGTGAACGTGGCATGGGGACACTGGTGCAGTGAGATTATGTGGGCCTGTTTGGCAAAACATGTCCACCTGAAACCAACTGGAAAGATGGTATCCTTAAAACTGTAAAGACTGAAGTAAATTTACATACAATTTGAAGGACTGGTTTGTGACAATATACATGAACAGGTCCCATAGGGACCAGATTATATATTTTTAGAATAAAATGTTTGTATAACAAAAATGGAATATATTTGAAAGTCGGGGTTGTATTGAAGTGAAAATGTTGTATTTGTAGCCACTACACCCAACCTACCAATCATTCACTCTGTGAGTTCCTAACGCTGAGCTTCTCTACATGGAGGGAGCACATTTATGATCCCATATTTGGTACATGCAGTTGGTACCTTTCTTTGCTGGACTTCATAGTTATTTTAAACTGTCAGACAGGTAAAGTTGGTGGTGGCCTATAGGCATTTTTGACTATAGATCCACTTTGCATCCTAAAGCTAAGTAATTTCGGTCCCTTTTCGACCCACCCCTGGGTATCCAGATTTTGGATCACCTTCCAATTAAAGGTCCCTTGGAATGCCAGATCTGGCAAGAAATACTTGGCCAGTCTTTGTACTCTAGTTGTGCCTGAACAGTCATGGGTAGAATGATTCAAAAGGATGTTGCAACCCCCAAGAATGTTGATCAAGTATTTATGTCCAGTTACAGGCTTTAAAGTTTTGAAACTGGCCAGGCATACCAAATTGGGCTGCCTCAGTGGTGGGTGTTAAGATACCTATACTATACGAAAGCCACTTTGCTCATTCACTTTGCAGTGATGGCTGGAACTTGTGTGTTTCACAAATTAAAGTAAAACTGACAGTTGAAAAATGAAATATTGCTACTTCTTAGTTACAGAATGCAATCTGTTTTTTTTTTTTTATTTTTTTTTTCTTAGTTTTTAAAGTAGACCAAAACCCTGCTGGATTGGCCCAGGGAATCTGCCGATCCATCCCCTCCCCGCGGGGCATCCAAAATAGGGATGCCCCGCTGTGTGAAACCCCCCCCCCCCAGGTCGCCAGCTACACTTACCTGAATTCTGGTCCAACGGCGCATGCGTGGGCTGCGGGTGCATCCCCACTAGCCCTCTAGCAGTAGAGTGTGCCTGTTAGATAGAAGCGCGGCATGTGGCCGCCATCGCGCTCGGAGCCACTGAGCTAAGACATCCTAGACGTGCATAGCTCAGTGGCTCCGAGCACGATGATTGGACGAGTGGCTGCGCATGCGCCGTAGGACCGCGGTGAGGTGAGTTTATTCCGGAGATCTGGGGGGTTTCACATAGCGGGGAACCCCCGATCGGATGGTCAAATCCTGGGTTTTGGTCCACTTTAATGCGATTGTTTGGTCTTTCAAAACACCTGCTATACTCTATTCCTAGTATGTCACACCCCCCACTTCCCGATATTCATGACACTTGGGAACCCGGCCTGTAGAGGGCGATCTTGCAGAGATGACATGGAAAAAAGGAGCCCCTCCTGGTCCATAAGTACTGGGTTCCTCCCACTATTCCTCAGTCTTTTCGTCTCTGCAGTCGGCAAAGCTTTCAGAAGATGACTCTCCTTCAAGCTACAGGTAGCCGGGTTTTCCCCGGCCCTTTTTTTTTTCTCTATTTCTGTCTGAAACTCTTTAAACCTGTTTGGTTATATTGTATGCCTCCCAGCCCTGGCTGTGTGGTTCAGGCAAAGGTAGATACATACACCTTCTGGTGTATACAGGAGTATTACTCCTCCGTGAGACCTAAATGTGGGTAGGCGGCTTCCGAGTTAGTGTTCCCGGCATGGGATGCCCCTGTCCCTTTATAATCCCCTTGTGCCTTATGGGTGCTATTCTAAGTATGTCACACACCCCGCTTCAAGATATCCATAACATGTGGGTAATACCGACCTGAAGAGGGCGTTCCTGCAGAGATGATAGCAAAAAGAGAGCCCCTCCCTGATCCATAAATACCTGGGACCTCCCACTCATCACCCAGTTTTCCATCTCTGCAGACGGTGAGCAAGTCAGAAGATGATGGCTCCTCCTTGCACAGGGGGATTTCAGGTAGCCGGGATGACTCCCGGCCCGCTTCTTTTTTTTATTTCCGTTTGGACCCCTTTTTTTCCAGAAATCCATATGCCTCCCAGCTTTGGCTGAGGGTCCAGGCGAGGGTATTTCAGCACCTTAGGTGCTCAGGAGCAATGCTCCACCGTGAGACCCTATATGAGAGGGTAGGCGGTTACACCGGGTTGGTGACCCCGGTTTGGGATGCCCTGTCCCTTAATTAACATTCAATGGCCCTCCCAGGATCCCTTTTCCACAGGTGGGGTTGGGGAGTGTGTGTCCCTTCTTTATTCAGTCCCTAACTCTTTCCGTTCTGGGTGTTGTGTTCTTTTCTCTGAGGTCAGTGTGTGTCTCTTTAAATGTACTCACCGCCGCAGCCGTTTTACAGGAGGCCTGCGCGGTGCTGAACCTGTCCCTTATCCCCCCATCTTGACTCAGGTGGTGTTTTCACATTCATCAATGGCGGAGGTATTTACCTCACGCCATGTAATACTGTCCTTCTGGTGGGGGGGCGGGGCCGGACCGTCGGCGCAGGGCCGGGGCCCGTCCCTCCTGTTTGGCATGTTTGAGGTGGTTCTTGGCGCCTTTTTTTCTGAGGAGATTTCTCCTCACGTTTGACCTGGGGGCGGGGCCGGTGTGGCGGCGCGTCACAGCTGCCCGCCCCCATCTTTCCCTGGCGCCGCTGCGGAGCTCTGCCTTGCGTAGGAGAGGGGGGGCGGTGCTCGGCGTCACGCGCGTCCCGCGCTGACCACGCCCCCTTCTCCTCTTCTGTCAGCAGCTCAGGAGGATCTCTCTCACGGTCGCCATTGCATGCTCCCGCGGTTCTGTAAGTGGCCTATGGCCACCCCCTCTTTTTCATCCTCTGTGCTGTATGAGTGCCTGTTGCCTTCATTAGCCTTATTAGCCTTTTCTGTGTCTTTCAGGTGGTGTTTTTCAGGAGGATCTCCAGTAGCTTTTAGGGGGTCTCTCCCGATCCTTGATCACTATTCATAAATCCTCCCACTCGGGACATTAAAGGGGCATCCCGGGTTGTCTAGTGGCGTAATTCCCTGGGTCATAGCGACTATTCTTAAAAGTTCACCTTATGGAGGCATCCCCGGATACTGGGCTCGGGGTCCCTTTGGGGCATCCCCGGAAGTGTATGTTGTGTGGGGTATCCATTTCTGGGGACGATGTGCTTCTGTGTATACCATGTGCACAGCAAACTATTACGCGGCAGTCCGAACCCCAGGCGTCTGGGTCAGCACCGCCGGTCGCTTCATCTCCTCCTCCCACCTTGACACGCACCCCGTGTGACGTTGTCATGGGCAGGGAGCTGCAATCTGAGATGTGCGCCAGATTGGCTAACCTCGAAAAAATTATCTCCAGCTCGGTCGCCCGTAAGGCTCCGACTAAGAGGAAGCATTTGTCGCCGGCTCCGCTGGTGGAGGACCATGAGGGTGTTAATAATCTGGATTGGTCTGATTATTCCCCGCTAGAGGAAGGGGAAGTTTATGAGGATTCTGATATTTCGGACGATGAGCAGTCCTTTGGCGCTGATGCTGAGCTTGGTGACTTGGGGAGATCCTCGGATGCTCCTCACGCTCTGGCTCTGATGTTGGGAGGTTCTGAATATTTTCCCCTCCCGAGGAGGTGTCACAGCAGAAGGGTGAGTTGTTTGAGGAATCCAGGCCGCGCTTGGAATTCCCTACACAAAGGCATTTTGACAAAATTATTGCTAAGGAATGGGACAGGCCGGCTCGGCTCCCTGGCATCCCTCAGGGGTGGGATAAGAAATATCCCTTCCCTTCGGAGGCGATTAAGCGCTGGGCATCTCCCCCCGAGGTGGATGCACCGGTTTTGGGGTTGTCCAATTCCTCGGTTTTAAATAGACCTGATTGTTCCACTCTCAAGGATGGAGAGGATAAACGTATTGACCAGATGGCTTGTCATGGTTTTGCTAGCGTTGGGTCAGCCATGCGGCCCGTTTGCGCTTCGGCACTAATGGTGTTGGCTGCCAGGTCCGTGGTCAGGGACCTGCTGACTTCTTCCGGGCTGCGTCCTGGTAGTGCTGAGTTCCTTAGCCTTAAACGGTGTGAGTTGTTTTTATCTTTTGTGTAGACAGCCTTGGATGACACTTTGATGATGTGTGGTAGGACATCGGCGCTGCTGGTCACTATTCGGCGGTCGGTGTGGCTGCGCCAGTGGGCGGCCGATTTTATGTCCAAGAAGTCACTGACGGCTCTACCTTTTGTTGGATTACGGCTTTTTGGAGAGACATTGGACTCTGTTACCAAGGGTGGTAGGTTACCTCAACGCAAGAAACAACGCCGTCCCTTTCGGGGGGCGCCTTCCTTTGCCCCCTCCTTTCGTGGGGCCAGATCTGGCAGGGGATTTGCATTTCCCTCTTCCAGAGGAGATTCTGGGAGCAGGGGCAGAGGACGTGCCCGTCCAGGATACAGTTGGGGCTCCGGGGCTACTAAGCCGGCTCAGCAATGAGGGGGCGCCCTCACCCATGCGGGTGGGGGGACAGCTGCGACACTTCTCCCAGATCTGGGATCAAGAGGTCTCGGACAGATGGATCCGGGAAGTGGTGTCTTCCGGTTACAAGCTGGAGTTCGAGCTCCGCCCCCCTTCCAGATTTTTCAGGTCTCGGATGCCTTCGGAACCTCTGGCGGCGCAGGGGCTCCTGTTGGCAGTACAGAATCTTCTGGACATGGCTGTCATTTGCCCAGTGCCCCCTTCGGATCAGGGCAGGGGTTTTTATTCCAATCTGTTCACGGTACCCAAGAAGGACGGATCGGTCCGACCCATCTTGGATCTGAAGTTTCTCAACAGGTTCATCCGGCCATGGAAATTCCGCATGGAAACGCTGCGTTCGGCCATTCACTCTCTTCGTCAGGGAGACTTTCTGACGTCCATAGACATCAAGGATGCTTATCTACACGTTCCAATTTTTCCAGCACACCAGAGGTTTCCCAGGTTTGTGGTGGAGGATCGGCATTTTCAGTTTGTGGCACTCCCTTTCGGTCTCACCTCGGCTCCTCGGGTGTTCACCAAGGTACTAGCGGGGGTGATGGCTCTGCTAAGGGTTCAGGGTATCCGCATTGTGCCCTATTTGGACGATCTGATCATGGCCTCTTCCTTCAACCAAGCGGAGTTGGACACCAGAGTGGTGGTGTCCACTCTGGAGAGGTTCGGTTGGGTGGTCAACCACCCCAAGTCTTCTCTTTCTCCGTCCAGAGTAGTGACCTTTCTGGGAATGTCTCTGGACACTTCGCAGGCCAGGGTGTTTCTGCCCCAGGCCAAGATTCTTTTGATTCAGGAGTTAGTTCGGCTTCTCTTGTCGGCCCCTCGTCCGGCCATCCGGCTAGGGATGAGGCTGGTGGGGTTAATGGTGGCCTCATTCGAGGCAGTTCCCTTTGCGCAGTTTCATACAAGGACGCTTCAGCTTCATCTGTTGAAGGTTTGGGACAAGTCTCCTCTATCGTTGGATCAGTCCTTCCTGATGACTCCCCGAGTTCGTCGATCCCTGCAATGGTGGCTGGGGTCTGTCAATCTGTTGAAGGGCAGATCTTTTCTGGCCCCGTGTTGGGAAACAGTCACCACGGATGCCAGCCTGTCAGGTTGGGGGGGTGTTTGGAAGGACCTCCAGTTTCAGGGTCTGTGGGGCCCGCAGGAGGCTCACGAGCCCATCAATGTTCTGGAGTTGAGAGCCATCAGGTTGGTTCTGTTTCGCTTGACTCATCAGTTGCAGGGCCTGCCAGTTCAGGTCCGGTCGGACAACCGGACGGCGGTTGCTTACATCAATCACCAGGGGGGGACTCGCAGCAGGAGTGCCCTCAGGGAAGTGTCTTTGATTCTGGACTGGGCGGAGAGCCACGTCCCTGTATCTCAGCAGTCTACATTCCGGGAGTGGAGAACACGGAGGCGGACTCTCTGAGCAGGGCCTCCTCTCGTCAGGGGGAGTGGTCTCTCAGTCCCAAGGTGTTTCATTCGATCTGTCTCAGGTGGGGGTTCCCAGCGGTGGACCTCTTTGCCTCTCGTCACAATCACAAGCTTCCGGTCTTTGTGTCTCTCTCGCAGGATCCTCTGGCTCTGGCGGTGGATGCCATGTCTCTGAACTGGAGGGATCTGGGGTTTCTTTACTTGTTCCCTCCGTTTCCAATGGTAGCCAGAGTGGTGCGCAAGCTGGCCCTGGAGGGCGCGTCGGCTATTCTGGTGGCACCAAGGTGGCCAAGGCAGGTTTGGTTCGCAGACCTGGTAAGACTGGCAGAGGATCAGTTCGTTCTGCCTCTACTGCCGGACCTGCTCACCCAGGGTCAGCTGCGCTATCCCAATTTACCTTCGCTGGCTTTGACGGCGTGGCTGCTGAAACCGCAATCTTGAAGGAGGAAGGTCTTTCTGACGCGGTGGTTCAGACTCTCATTAGCGCCAGGAAGCGCTCTTCCTCTACTATTTACTATAGGACTTGGAGGTCCTATATTGACTGGTGTGAAAGTAGGTCTTTCTCTTGTCGGGAGTTTTCCATTTCCAGAATCCTGGAGTTTCTTCAACATGGTCTGGATCTGGGGCTTCAACTTAGTACCTTGAAGGGGCAGGTTTCTGCCCTGGCGGTGTTCTTTCAAAGGTCTTTTGCACTTCATCCCTTAGTCAAGACCTTTTTCCAAGGAGTTACGCATGTACGGCCTCCTAGGAAGCCCTTTGTTCCAGTTTGGGATTTGAACCTGGTTCTTTCTGCTCTTCAGGGTCCTCCGTTTGAGCCCTTGAATGAGGTTGCTTTGTCTTCACTTACTCAAAAGGTGGCCTTTTTGGTGGCTATCACTTCGGTTAGGCGTGTTTCTGAGTTGGCAGCTTTATCCATTAAAGCTCCGTACTTCGAAAGGCATCAGGACAAGGTTGTCTTTCGTTTCAAGCCGGATTTTCTTCCTAAGGTGGTCTCTGCCTTTCATCTGAATCAGGACATTGTTCTGCCTTCTCTATGTCCTAATCCCAGCAACGACAAGGAAAGGGCGCTGCATTCCTTGGATGTAGTTCGTGTTGTGAAATATTATCTGGTGGTTATGTCTTCCTTTCGTAAGACTGATGCTTTTTTTGTGGTGCCTTTTGGGCCTAGGAAAGGTTTGGCTCCTGCCAAATCTTCCATTAGTAAATGGATTCGTCAGGCCATCATTGGGGCCTATTCTGCCAAGGGGAGGAGTCCCCCTTTTCGTGTTACTGCTCATTCTACTCGTGCGGTTGGAGCGTCCTGGGCTTTCCAGCACCAGGCCTCTGTTGAGCAAGTTTGTAAGGCCGCTACTTGGTCCTCTGTTCACACTTTTTCCAAGTTTTACAAGGTTGATGTTCGGGCCTCAGCGGATGCTGTTTTTGGCCGCAAAGTTCTGCAAGCTGTTGTGGTTTAAGTTGTGCATTGTTGCCTTGTTTTGGATCCCCGCCCTTTTATGGACACTGCTATTGGATGTCCCACATGTTATGGATATCTTGAAGCGGGGTGTGTGACATACTTAGAATAATACCATTTTGTGAAATACTCACCTGTAAAAAGGGTATTATAAGTATGTCACACACCCCGCCTCACCCGCCCTTCTTGTATTCTGGATCCTTTATTTTGTGAACTTTGCGTTGTTATGACTTATATTTGCCTCTTCCTGGTCCCTTACCTTACTGCTTCTATATACTGGGTGATGAGTGGGAGGTCCCAGGTATTTATGGATCAGGGAGGGGCTTTCTTTTTGCTATCATCTCTGCAGGAACGCCCTCTTCAGGTCGGTATTACCCACATGTTATGGATATCTTGAAGCGGGGTGTGTGACATACTTATAATACCCATTTTACAGGTGAGTATTTCACAAAATGGTATTTTTCTATCCCCTCCCCTTAGTTCTCCTTTAACCCTGCTGTGTAAAAAGGAGGGGGGAAGGAGGGGCGTTATCTGGGCTTATTTGTCACCATGCACACAAAAAGTCTTTATTTCTTATTTTTATTATGTATGTTTTACTATACTATTTAATAGGAAATGTTTTATTTAGATTTTCCCATCTCTGTCTAGGCAGCATTTTTGCTTACCTATTAAAGCTCTTAGTTTTCTGGCTGTGTTCAGATTTGAATTTTCCCTCCATTTTTGGCCATGTGATCCTGGAAGTGGGCGGGGCTTAGGCATGCTTTTATTCAGAGAGCACCTGTATGCTCTGTTTGACTTCCTGTTTCCTGCTTCCCTGTGGCCTTAGCTCATGATGTGAGCTTATTGCATGGGCTGTGAGTACCCTTCAGCTTGGCTGAAGGGAGTTTTTTTCTGTCATTTATTTATATTGTGTGCATTTGGTGACTTTTTTTTTTGTTTTCTCTGTAGGTAGAAACCCCTTATTTAAAAAGGGGTTTCTCCTGGTCCTTATATTAAAAAAAAGGCCTTTAAGCCTTATTTGGGGGTCCATTTGTGTTTCAATCCTCCCACTTGGGACTATTTAAAGGGGCATCCCGGGTAGCAATTGCGTAAATCCCATATATACTTGGCAACTATAATCAATTATAGTATAATAATAATTAATTGTATGTTGAACACATCACCACTCCGCGGGACATTACTTTCTCCTTCAATACAAAAACACTTTTCCTCTTGATTATAACAAATCCACCTCTTGTGTGTATTTCCAACAAGGATGCTAATTGGTGACAACTCCCACCACCATCTATTAAATCACCTACCAGATACAAATGAACAACTTGCAAGATAGTTTAGGTCCTCTTTAGGGTGTCACAAAACTTCTGCGTGCCTTTCATCAATTAGGGTATATTTGAGCAATATTAGTAGCTTTTAAATACTCCTTATCTTTCAGAACTCCTTAAATCTCTTCCACTCCAAAGATTTATAACAGGAAAGCAAGCAAATGAAAACACATGGCGTGATATCTTCACAAAGAGCTCCTGCCCACATTTAATATGCTTACCAGCATTAAGATAAAAACACGTTTTCAAAATCAAGTTTCAAACTTCAGACGCTATACTGGGAGGCGCGCTGTAAAGACCTTTTGTATCCCCATACACGCTACCTTCAGCTTAGTGTCAATCCGTGATGCAGCTGCGCGTTCCTCGCCGTCTCCTCGGCCGCCGGACACGGGAGCGCTTGCTGTCTCTCCTCTGTGTAGCTACGTAGTGACGCCTCACAGTACTGGCCCCGCCCAACGCGTTTCGTCGTCACCTGACAACTTAATCATGAGCTACAGGCACTGTGGAGCGTCTCTCTTTTCTAGTAAAGCAGCGATCATGTGGTCTAGCTGATTTAACACTTTAGATGCCATCATTTATCTTATCTTAATACTGAGGCAGGCATTTTCCTTAAAAAAGAGGGATAGTACTGTCTTTCTAATACCTCCTTGTAATCTTAATATGGGTCTCCTTCCAGAACTTAAAATATTTATTACAAAAAAGATTTACTCTTTATATTATTTAGATGAGTATTAAATGAAATGTCATTTTTATATCTCCTATTAAACCCTATCAGGGAATCACCTATAAAAACAATTAGTCTTTTCAGCCTGACTCCCATATAGCTTTAAGACTATCATAAAAATACAGCAATTATAAATGTATTAAAAAAAAAAAAATTTTTTTTTTTTTTTTTTTTTTTTACAACTTTAAAGCACAGCCACATTCATAAATCTATACACCTCTTAAAAAGATATTATAAAAATACAAAAATCTACAGAATCATTGAAAGAGCTATCAAGTAGTGTGTATGCTATTCTAAAAAGGGGGACTCTAACCAGAGAACTTCCTAAAGCTGACCTACAAATTACTAATGGTTACCAATGAAGCAATTTAAGTCGAACTCTATATTCAAACCTCCTGGGACCATAGATTTCAGATGATAGATCCACTTAGATTCTAAACTGGATATTTTCCTAATCATATTACCACCTTTCAGGGTCTTAACTGGACTATCAATAATACAAAACTTTAGATCTCTCGGGTCGCTGCTGTGGATTTCTTTAAAGTGGGAGGAAACACTATGAGAAATAAGACCTTTTTTGATATTATATATGTGCTCCCTCAGTCTGGTTTTAAAGGCCCTGATAGTTCTCCCTACATACTGTTTTCCACAGCTGCATTCCAAAAGATATACCACATTAGTGCTATTACAAGAAAAGAAGTTTTTAATCTTAAAACTTTCCCCTGTTACATTTGACCTGAAACTTTTTTTACTCCTAGATACCAGTGTTGTATTAAGTTTACAGCCCATACATTTTCCACAATGGTAAAAGCCCTTAAGACCATTTAAAAAAGTGCCTGTTTCTCGGGATGGTTCAATATAGCTTGTAACCAGTTCTGTGGTTAAAGTAGGGGGTCTACGAAAGATGACCTTGGGTTTATCTGGTAATAAATGACCAATCAGCTCATCCCCCTTTAAAACATGCCAATTCTTTTCTAATATCTTCTTGACACACCTATAATTCTGCCCAAATTGGGTGATTAATGCATATTCACTGGGGTTGTTGTCTTTAGTATTCTTCATCTTTTGGGATGCCCCCAACATCTTTCTCCTCTCTACTATACCAACCCGATCAATATCATTCTGTATTATTGTTGGATTGTAACCTTTATTAACAAATCTATCTCCCAAGATTTTTGCCTGTTTATAATAATCACCCTCCTTTCTACAATTTCTCCTAATGCGATGGAATTGACCTCTAGGTATATTTTCCAACCAATCTGGGTGGTGGCAACTCGAACGCGGTACATAAGAGTTTCGATCAGTTTCTTTAAAGAAAGACTTTGTATTTAAAATAGGGCCATCTTTTTCAATTTCAAGATCAAGGAAGTGTATTTTCTCTTTACTCACCTCCCTAGTGACCGAAAGTCCCCAATCATTTGAATTTAAGGTAGTAAATTAAACACATTAAAAAAGAAATTAATAAAGGAGGAGGAGGATATTAAGGATAGGAAAAGGAGAAAACTAAAAAGGGACCATTGGGACTATAACAATAGTAAAGTCTTTAAATGGCAAGAACAACTAAATCAAAGTAAAAAACAACCGACAGATCAAATCACAGAAAGAGCAGAAATGAAAAGGGACTATAGAGGCAAAGAGAGAGATTACCAACCCTTCAGATATAATGGAAGAAGTGTACCCACTTCCCTATCCCCCTATACTCCCATCTCCCCCAATTAGGGAAAGGGGGGAACCCATTGTTAGGAGGAAACAATGGGAAAGAGAACAACCTGTCTCTAATAGAAATACTAGGAATGACATGATTGAAAATGGATATCAGAGGAACAATAGATTTTACCCACTGAGAAGTTTGGAGACCTATACTGAACATAAAAGGAGTGAAAATAATAGAGAACCCAAGTCTCCTTTTACAAAGAGG
Organism: Gastrophryne carolinensis; assembly: GCA_027917425.1. Taxonomy (NCBI): domain Eukaryota; kingdom Metazoa; phylum Chordata; class Amphibia; order Anura; family Microhylidae; genus Gastrophryne; species Gastrophryne carolinensis. The sequence continues at coordinate 335,611,687 of CM051235.1, read as the reverse complement.
GAGGGACTCCAAAGGAAAAGGGAGGAAACTCAAATTCAGAGGGAAATAGGATGGAGGAGAAGTGTAGAAACACCAGTCAACAGAGTGGGTTACAAAAAAAGAAAAGAAATAGAGGAGGGAGAGGTGGAAGAAAACACCAAAAGACAAAAAAGAATACAGAGGGAGAGGGAACTGGAATTTTCAACTTAAGTAAAAAAGAATTGAGTAGTGATGAACTCTGTGCACTTGAAAAGGGACTGAAATTTGCTCCAGATATAGATATAAATCCCTTTAATCTTCATATTGACTGTCAGTTGTTTTTTAGGAAATTAAATTTGAAGCGATTTTTTGAGGCAAATAATTTCCCTAAGAATACAGAAGAGATAAATGATGGACCTAGGGTGGTTCATACAAATTGTAAGAATCCATCCACTTTTAATCCACTCCAACCTGGAGGACATAATTTTGAAGTTTTTAAAAAATCAGTCATTAAAGATATTGAGTTGGAAATGGGGAAAAAAGAAAAAGAATAAAGGCAAAATTTATAGTAATAGAAGGATTAAAAAAGGAATTGAATCCTTAAAGAAAGACGGTACAAGACTAGTGAAACAAGCTGATAAGGGTGGGGGGATAGTTGTCCAAGATGTGGAAACTTATATCACACAAATGAATTTACTATTAAATGATCAAGTAACATATCAAAAATTGGGGGGGGACCCTACAAAAGAATATCAAGAAGAATTGAATTCATTGATAGAGATGGGACAACAGATGAATTTAATTAATAAAAAGGAAATTGAATTCTGTAATATTAAATATCCACGTATACCTACTATATATGGATTGCCTAAAGTGCACAAAGATCAAAAAAACCCACCCTATCGCCCCATTATTAGTGGGATAGGTTCCATTACGAGCAATTTGGGAAAATATTTGGATTTCTTTCTTCAACCAATAGTAGCTAAACTCCCATCGTACTTAAAGGATAGCCAACAAGTGGGAATTTTAGAGGACATAACTGTAAGTGAGAATACTCTTTTAATAACCATTGATGTTGTGTCATTATACACTAACATCCCCAACGAGAAAGGGTTGGAGGCGTTACGATATTATCTTATGCATGATACTGAGCTGTTGCTTTTCCAAGTGGAATTTCTCATGGATTGTTTCCAATTTGCACTTTCACATAATTACTTCTGGTTTAACAACAGTTATTATTTACAAATAAGAGGTGTGGCTATGGGGGCTAAATTTGCCCCCAGCCTGGCTAATATTTTTATGGGATTATGGGAAACTTTTTATCTATGGGAAAGTAAGGAAGGAGTTAACCCTGTGGAAAAGATATATTGATGACTGTATAGTTATATGGGAGGGGGATGAACAGTCCTTCGAGGAATTCTTTACTACCTTAAATTCAAATGATGGGGGACTTTCGTTCACTAGGGAGGTGAGTAAAGAGAAAATACACTTCCTTGATCTTGAAATTGAAAAAGATGGCCCTATTTGGCCCTATAAATACAAAGTCTTTCTTTAAAGAAACTGATCGAAACTCTTATGTACCGCGTTCGAGTTGCCACCACCCAGATTGGTTGGAAAATATACCTAGAGGTCAATTCCATCGCATTAGGAGAAATTGTAGAAAGGAGGGTGATTATTATAAACAGGCAAAAATCTTGGGAGATAGATTTGTTAATAAAGGTTACAATCCAACAATAATACAGAATGATATTGATCGGGTTGGTATAGTAGAGAGGAGAAAGATGTTGGGGGCATCCCGAAAGATGAAGAATACTAAAGACAACAACCCCAGTGAATATGCATTAATCACCCAATTTGGGCAGAATTATAGGGGTGTCAAGAAGATATTAGAAAAGAATTGGCATGTTTTAAAGGGGGATGAGCTGATTGGTCATTTATTACCAGATAAACCCAAGGTCATCTTTCGTAGACCCCCTACTTTAACCACAGAACTGGTTACAAGCTATATTGAACCATCCCGAGAAACAGGCACTTTTTTAAATGGTCTTAAGGGCTTTTACCATTGTGGAAAATGTATGGGCTGTAAACTTAATACAACACTGGTATCTAGGAGTAAAAAAAGTTTCAGGTCAAATGTAACAGGGGAAAGTTTTAAGATTAAAAACTTCTTTTCTTGTAATAGCACTAATGTGGTATATCTTTTGGAATGCAGCTGTGGAAAACAGTATGTAGGGAGAACTATCAGGGCCTTTAAAACCAGACTGAGGGAGCACATATATAATATCAAAAAAGGTCTTATTTCTCATAGTGTTTCCTCCCACTTTAAAGAAATCCACAGCAGCGACCCGAGAGATCTAAAGTTTTGTATTATTGATAGTCCAGTTAAGACCCTGAAAGGTGGTAATATGATTAGGAAAATATCCCGTTTAGAATCTAAGTGGATCTATCATCTGAAATCTATGGTCCCAGGAGGTTTGAATATAGAGTTCGACTTAAATTGCTTCATTGGTAACCATTAGTAATTTGTAGGTCAGCTTTAGGAAGTTCTCTGGTTAGAGTCCCCCTTTTTAGAATAGCATACACACTACTTGATAGCTCTTTCAATGATTCTGTAGATTTTTGTATTTTTATAATATCTTTTTAAGAGGTGTATAGATTTATGAATGTGGCTGTGCTTTAAAGTTTTAAAAAAAAAAAAAAAAAAAAATTTTTTTTTTTTTTAATACATTTATAATTGCTGTATTTTTATGATAGTCTTAAAGCTATATGGGAGTCAGGCTGAAAAGACTAATTGTTTTTATAGGTGATTCCCTGATAGGGTTTAATAGGAGATATAAAAATGACATTTCATTTAATACTCATCTAAATAATATAAAGAGTAAATCTTTTTTGTAATAAATATTTTAAGTTCTGGAAGGAGACCCATATTAAGATTACAAGGAGGTATTAGAAAGACAGTACTATCCCTCTTTTTTAAGGAAAATGCCTGCCTCAGTATTAAGATAAGATAAATGATGGCATCTAAAGTGTTAAATCAGCTAGACCACATGATCGCTGCTTTACTAGAAAAGAGAGACGCTCCACAGTGCCTGTAGCTCATGATTAAGTTGTCAGGTGACGACGAAACGCGTTGGGCGGGGCCAGTACTGTGAGGCGTCACTACGTAGCTACACAGAGGAGAGACAGCAAGCGCTCCCGTGTCCGGCGGCCGAGGAGACGGCGAGGAACGCGCAGCTGCATCACGGATTGACACTAAGCTGAAGGTAGCGTGTATGGGGATACAAAAGGTCTTTACAGCGCGCCTCCCAGTATAGCGTCTGAAGTTTGAAACTTGATTTTGAAAACGTGTTTTTATCTTAATGCTGGTAAGCATATTAAATGTGGGCAGGAGCTCTTTGTGAAGATATCACGCCATGTGTTTTCATTTGCTTGCTTTCATGTTATAAATCTTTGGAGTGGAAGAGATTTAAGGAGTTCTGAAAGATAAGGAGTATTTAAAAGCTACTAATATTGCTCAAATATACCCTAAATGATGAAAGGCACGCAGAAGTTTTGTGACACCCTAAAGAGGACCTAAACTATCTTGCAAGTTATTCATTTGTATCTGGTACGTGATTTAATAGATGGTGGTGGGAGTTGTCACCAATTAGCATCCTTGTTGGAAATACACACAAGAGGTGGATTTGTTATAATCAAGAGGAAAAGTGTTTTTGTATTGAAGGAGAAAGTAATGTCCCGCGGAGTGGTGATGTGTTCAACATACAATTAATTAATTTTGCAATACAGACTGATCCAACACAGTTTGAGTACTCCAGCGAGGACTTTTAAGTTTAATAATTATTTCTGATTTAATTTTTATTTAACCTATCTTTCACTAATGAATATGTGTTGTAAGCGCGGTGTTTGATGAAATTAATGGTTTTATCACTAGTTCACTATAGTATAATACTAAACACCATATGGAGGCATCCCAGGATAACGGACATGCAATTCCCTCTGCACAGACTCGGCAATGTTTTGGATGTGGGGCATCCCTTGTTGGGGATAACGCAATTCTTTGCGTCCCTTGTGTACAATTACTATTATGCAGCAAGCTGAGGCCCAGGCTTCAGGGCCTGAGGCTAATGCCTCATCTCCTACTCAGCCATGTCTTGTCCGTACCCCCAATGATATTGTCATGGGTGGTGAGTCGCATGCTGATTTATGTGCCAGATTGGCTCATCTTGAAAGATTAATGTCTACCTCTGTGCCTAAGAAGGCCTCGGCTAAAAGAAAGCACTTGACTCATGCTGCTCCGGCAAGGGAGTCGGACAACTGTGAATTGCTTGATTGGTCTGATCCTTCTCAGTTAGAAGGAGAATTATTATGAGGAATCAGATGTTTCTGATGAACAGCAATTTGTTGGTACTGAGATTGAGCAGGGTGAAGCAAGTGTTGTGGATACCCCAAAAGCTCTTGCTCAGTTATTTGAGGTTTTGGTTATTACTCCTCCTGAAGTAGTCCCTCCTCAAAAAGGGGAATTCTCGTTTAGAATTTCCAAATTAAAAGCATTTTGATGAAATTATTCTTAAAGAATGGGAGAAGCCTGCACGGCTTTCTGGCATTCCCTTGGGCTGGGACAAGAAATATCCCTTCCCAGCTGATACTGTTAAGCGTTGGTCATCACCACCTGTGCCCACCGCTCTGGGCATGTGTACACTCACTGCACGGATGGGTTAAATGTGGAGGACAAATTCCTATGTGTGCGCAAGCATACAATGGCCATCTATGCATTAATATTTAATTAATTTATAGAGAGACTGGATTTTTAAGATACGGCCTCCTCCCTCGAACAATCAGAGTTGGACACTAGGATGGTGGTCTCTACGCTAGAGAGGATCGGATGGGTAATAAGTTACCCCAAATCCTCTCTCTGTCCGTCCCAGGGAAATTCCCTTCCTGGGCCTGATTCTGGAATGGTTCTGATTCAGGACTTGATTCGTCTATTCTTGTCCAACCCTCGTCAGTCTGTCTAGGGATGAGATTAGTGGGATTGATGGTAGCTGCATTCGAGGCAGTCCCGTTTGCCCAGTTTCACATAACTCTTCAGCTCTTCCTCTTGGCAAAGTGGGACAGGTGCCCACTATCATTGAATCAGACTTGTCTGTTGTCTCCCCACGTTTTGCAGTACCTTCAGTGGTGGTGAATATCGCACAACCTCCAGAAGGGCAAGTCATTTCTGACTCCGCATTGGGAACTGGTTAACACGGATGCCAGCCTGGTGGGCTGGGGGGGCTTCTGGAAGAAGCATCAGTTCCAAGGATTGTGGGGGCCTCAGGAGGCTCATTCTCCAATCTATGTATTAGAGCTTCGGGCCATACGTCTTCTGTTCTACTTCGACTGACCCATTTCTTACATGGTCTGCCAGTTCAGATTCGGTCAGACAACCGAACAGCTGTTGCATACATCAATCACCAGGGAGGGACTCGCAGTTGGGGTGCCCTCCGGGAAGTGTCTCTGATCCTTCAGTGGGCAGAGATCAATGTTCCCTGCATATCAGCAGTTTACATTCCGGGGATAGAGAATGTGGAGGCAGACTTCCTGAGCAGGGGATGTTCTCTCCAGGGAGAATGGTCTCTCAATCCAAGGGTCTTTCAGTTCCTCTGTCACAAGTGGGGGACTCCACGGTTGGACCTGTTTGCTTCTCGTCACAAGCTGACCGCTTTTGTGTCTCTATCCCAGGATCCTCTGGCAGTGGCAGTGGATGCCATGTCTCTAGCCTGGAAGGATCTGGGGTTCCTATATCTGTTTTCCCCCATTCTCCATGATCAGCAAGGTGGTGCGCAAGCTAGCACTGGAGGAGGTGCCAGCAATTCTGGTGGTGCCAAGGTGGTCAAGACGTCTGTGGTACGCAGACGTCGTAAGGCTGGCAATGGATCATGTCCATTTGCCTCTTCTTCCAGATCTCATCACTCAGGGTCAACTTTGTTACCCCAATTTACAAACGCTGGCTTTGACGGCATGGCTGCGGAAGTCTCAATCTTGAAAGAAGGTCTTTCTGATGTGGTTATTCAGAATCTTATTAGATCTAGGAAGAAGTCTTTCTCTGTCATTTATTACAGGACTTGGAGGTCCTATATTGATTGGTGTGAATCCAGGGCTTTGCCCTGTAGAGTATTTTCTATTCCTAGAATTCTGGAATATCTGCAACGAGGTCTGGATATGGGATTACAGATTAGTACTTTGAAAGGGCAAGTCTCTGCCTTGGCAATTTTCTTTCAAAGATCGTTTGCTCTTCATCCTTTGGTTAAGACCTTTTTCCAAGGAGTTGCGCATGTGCGGCCTCCCAGAAAGCCTTTACTTCCTGTTTGGGATCTTAATTTGGTGCTTTCGGCTATGCAAGCTGCTCCCTTTGAGCCATTGCAGGATATTCCTCTTCCTATTCTTAGAAGGTTGCCTTTTTGGTTGCTATTCTGTCCGCCGAGTTTCTGAACGGGCGGCTTTGTCTATTCAAGCCCCTTATTTTGAGAGGCATCAAGATAAGGTTGTTTTCCGTTTTAAACCGGATTTCCTTCCTAAGGTGGTGTCTGCTTTCCACCTAAATCAGGGTATAGTTCTTCCTTCCTTGTGTCCTAAACCTAGTAACGACAAGGAAAGGGTCTTACATTCTTTGGATGTAGTTCGTTGTGTTAAGTATTATTTGGTTACTACCCCGGCCTTCCGCAAGACGGATGCCTTTTTTGTTGTGACTTCTGGGCCCAAGAAGGGTTTTGTTCCTGCCAAATCTTCCCTTAGTAAGTGGATATGTCAAGCTATCATTGGGGCCTATATGGTGAAGGGGAAAGTTCCCCCTTTTCGTGCCACCGCTCATTCTACACGTGCTATTGGAGCCTCTTGGGCTTTTCAGCACCAAGCTTCTGTTGAACAAGTCTGCAAGGCTGCGACTTGGTCTTCTGTGCATACTTTTTCTAGTTTTACAAGGTTGATGTGCAGGCCTCAGCTGCTGTTTTTGGCCTCAAAGTTCTGCAAGCTGCAGTAATTTAAGTTATGCATTATTCCTTTGGGATCCCCACCCATTATAGACACTGCTATTGGATGTCCAAGTGTCATGAATATCGGGAAGTGGGGGGTGTGACATACTAGGGGAATAATACCATTTTGTGAGATACTCACCTGTAAAATTGTTACGAGTATGTCACACCCCCCACTTCCCCCGCCCTTTTTTTGTTCGAGGGATCCTTTATATGGTGATTATTATTATTTCAAATAATTTTACAATTGAATATAATTGGCTCTTTTTGCTCTAAGGGATCCTTTATTTGGTATTATTTCAAATAATTTTACAATTATTGAATATAATTGGCTTTTGTTCTAAGGGATCCTTTATTTGGTATTATTCTCATATAATTTTACAATTATTGAATGTAATTGGCTCTTCCTGGTTCTTCACTGCTGTTTAAAAAGACTAAAAGAATAGTGGGAGGAACCCAGTACTTATGGACCAGGAGGGGCTCCTTTTTTCCATGTCATCTCTGCAAGATCGCCCTCTACAGGCCGGGTTACCAAGTGTCAAGAATATCGGGAAGTGGGGGGTGTGACATACTCACCTGTAAAATGGTTATTACGAGTATCTCACAAAATGGTATTTTTGTCCCCTGCAGATGCTGCCCGAATGTTAGTCACATCTGCCTTGATGATGTGCCAACCCCCGCCATCAGCCAGTGATGCAGTCATGCTCTCTGTTGCAGTAATGGAGTGGGCGTGCACTGGATGCTGGATGTGGCACGTCATCATGAAGACAGATGTAACTAGTGATCATGTCCACGCAACATGGTGCTCTGGATGTTACCCGATCGCCATATCTGAGACTGATCTGCAGGGAACAGGGGTCCCTGCTCTGCATCTAGTGGTGCTGGGCTAGTTGCTAAGTATTTACCCTGGGGGGAGGTCTTATGCAGGGTCTTATGTGATTTTTTTTTTTTCTGAGGAACAACTTTAGTTTGTCACCAGCAACCTGATTCCATGGTAGTCACCTATGAGGGGCCCTATGCACAGTTGCTGTTTTTGTGTCTCTACAGATGGCTAAATGGCTTTTTTTCAAGGCCCACATACGAGAAGGTCAGACCCCCCCCACCATGCAAGCTTATTGTTTATCTTTTGTGCCCCACTTACATTGTTGCCACATTTCTACCAAACAGGGGGACCTCAGAGGTTGCTCAAAATGAACACTTCCCTTTACTGCTGTGGAGCTGGATATACTACTTAGACTTAAATTAATTAATTGGTGTTTTTGGCTGTACATGTCTTATCAGCTTTGTCTCTCATGATTCAAGAATCCCTACTTGATCAGGCATCTGACCCTTCGCAAACTTCTCCCCTGATGAAGGGTGATATGCTGGAACCTCTACCTGACCATCAGGAACTGCACTAGCCATATGGGGGCAGATGAGGTGAAGGGGAAACATGACTAATGCGAGTTCTGTTCTCCAGCAGCTACTCATGGTTCAGGCGGTTAGATTGGTGTTACCCTAGACATTACCAGGCTGGCTACCTGGTAAATTGTATTTCTCATAATGTAGCTTTCAGACTATCTCTTGCCGTATAGTAGTAAATGGGAGATGCTGGACAGCATATTCTTTGGCTGGGTAGACCTTTTTTTCAGACTTCTCATGTTCGTTGAATTGGGCCCCTGAAGGAAGTAATATATTGACAAACTGTTGGGTGCATCCATCTAATTGATAATCAGGACCTTGTGGCAGCAAGTGCTCCTCACAAGAAGGTTACAGTGGGCAAAATATTTGGTGCAGATTAAAACATGTGCAATGGACCACATGATTCAGACTGTCTCTTGGCTTCGGCTATGGCATTCGTAACACTTGGGTGCGACATCTGTCTAAAGCAGCAGTCTGTAAATGAGTAAAAAAAAGATGCTATTCGGGTTGCTGTTTGCAGAAGTGCCACATTGTCAAACTTTGGTTGGATCATAAACTGCTTTGGCTTGCTTTTGAGCAGCACTGACACAGATGGCAATAGTTTACTTTCTGAAGAAGAGCAACAGGTGCTGGTCTATCATGTCCAGAAGATTCTCAGAGAAAAAAAATCTAACCGTATATCAATGTATGTGCTTGCTGCTTCCGATGGTGGAATCAGTGAAGTTTTGTATTGCGCAGTTTGCAGCCAAGCAGTTCCAATAGCAATGGGCTGGAACAGTGCTAAATGTGAGACTATCCAAGAGCATTTGAGTCCGCAGGAGAGAATAAAACCATTTTGTGGTCTTGAAGAAAAGTTTCAGCAAGCTGTGAATCTAGGTGTACTATGGGATATTGTAGCGGTAACCCAAAACTGTCAGTACAGGGAATGTGCATGTCTGTGGAACAGTCTTTATTTTCTTTTGCAGAAACTCTGAAACTGTTGCAGAGGCTACTTAAATCGCCTGGCTGTAGAAAGATTCCAGTCTTGGTACAAAACAAAGATGACGTTATTGTCACAGCTTCTAACTTTAGCTCGGAAAGGTACAAATTGTTTTCAAGCCCAAATGTCTACTGAAAATGTTTATTCGTTTTTACTGATACCTTTGTTTCCTTTTTTGTCAAGGATGTGCCCAATCTTTCAAATCTCAAACGTCACAGGGGAGAACTTGGATCTCCTCAAGATGTTCCTCAATTTGCTGTCTCCACGATGCAGTTCTAGGGAGGAAGAACCTGCAGAATTCCAGATTGATGACACTTATTCGGTACCGGTAAGGTTACTTAACTGATATTTTGTTTTCTATATAAATTGTGCTCAAGCGGGTTTAAATAATGGAAACTAGTTATTTTACGACCTCCGTGATGACCAGCATGATCTCTCCTTGCTGCTCCACCCTGCGTGTCCGCTTGCCTGGATCTCATGCATGCGCCCGTCCAGCGTATTTAAAATGCACAAAGATCTTTCTTTTTTAGTCCCCATGCTGAACTCCACTCCCATACTTTAAAGGGGCAGCAGGGAGAGTATTTTTCTAGACATCACTCTGCCAACCCACGCTCCTTCACACCCCCTATTCTGAGGTTTTATATGGTACAACAGGTGAGGCTTCCCTCTCTATTTTAAAAGGCTTAAGGAATAATGTCAATTTTACGATTCCATCTGTCTATAAGTGATTACCAGAGTATAGTTCCTTCTACCTTTTTTAACATGACATAAAGAGCTTAGAGCTTGGATGTAAATAGATCTGTTTAAAATTACTGTTAATCATGCTGGGTGCTAAACACTTGGTAGCAATTATACAAGTATTAAATCAAAATTTAAATTGGTATTCCCCGTAACCAGGGATTACAAATCCTTGCACTCGCAGTGCAAATGAAAAGTGTAAATGCGAAGCCCTTCAGGGAAAATTGTGAAGGGGGATTATCTTAGACCTGTAATAGTGTGATCGATTAAAATGGTCACGTACATCTAGAAAAATCGGTATCACCTCCCTGCCCTGCCCCCAGTAATGTGACCGTCTTGGATAGCCATGGGTTGCAGCATAGGTTTACGATTTGCTATTTCTACTAATGGAACATTTGTTTTTCTTTATAGGGTGTAGGCACTGTGGTTTCAGGAACAACACTAAGGGGGCTAATTAAGTTAAATGACCTACTGCTTTTAGGACCAGATCCACTTGGAAATTTTACTTCAATAGCCGTGAAGTCCATACATCGCAAACGCATGCCTGTCAAAGAAGTGCGAGGTGGTCAGACAGCATCTTTTGCTTTAAAGAAGGTAAAGCAGCAAGGAGTTTTAAAATTGTATTGCAATATAAAAATGACATGACCCCATTATATCCCTTAATATCTATTCTTCTCGCCATTTCATCTGCAAAGCACTATAGGCATGTTTTATCCTTTTATTATATACAGTGTTTCTACAGAAGATCGCATGCTACCTCCTGCAAGTTGGTCTTGATCCTTTCAAGGCCAGCCTACATAGAGATGTTGTCAATATTTGTTATTCAGGCAAGACGCAAAAAACATGTACTCCCCATTTCTCCCTCACAAAGCTTCTGTGCTAGACTAGTAATATAACGCTTACCAGGGCTTTCTGGATGAAAGGCCATCCCACCTCCCCACTGCAGGAGGCGTGCCAAGCCTAATATGGGTAATTAACTGCTTAAACCAAAATTCATTAAAGTCAGAGAATGTTTCATATGGCCCCACTTGGCCAAAGAAAATTGCAGAAGAACATTAATACAGGCTGATTATATCCAGGTTAGGGCCAGGAGAGGGTTTATGAATAAAATTCATCGTATTTCTTTTTTGGGCCCAGAATTCAGTTGTAAGATTTATTTATTTTTTTTTTTCTTGCAGATCAAGCGCTCCTCTATTAGAAAAGGCATGGTGATGGTTTCCCCACGCCTTAACCCTCAAGCATCTTGGGAGTTTGAAGCAGAGATCTTAGTGCTGCATCACCCGACAACAATAAGTCCACGATACCAGGCAATGGGTACTTGGTTTTTATTACTTGGATTGTAATGTATGTGCACATAGGTAAAAATGTTATGAAATACATTTTTTAAATAGAGATATTTGATACCAATCTCAATTCTGCTTTGCTATAGACCCTAAATAATATGGAAACTTTCTCCACGTCACTTAATACAGTTGCCAGGAGCTTTATGAACAAGTTCTGGTTGGCTGAGGTCATATTGGCATCCTCAGCACTGCGCACAGTAAGCTGCTGTGTTTGTAGGCAAGGCATGTTGCTAAATCATCTGTATAGATGTCAGGTTTTTTTAGATCAGGCTTGCAATTAAAATTTCATAACTGGAATAGGTATGCCCCTAACAACAAGGTGAAAGTTGGTATAGAACGGTTTTGGTTTCACACCATTGTTTTTTTAGCCTCAAGAACTTTTTAATATAATATGTTCTCTTACACACTTTTTTTTTTTTGCCTCACCTGTGCATTTATCCACCTACTGTATTCTTCACACTATAAGACAAATCTGACTAGACTCTCCTAGGGGTTTAGAGGAGTTGGATAAGAAAAAAATATTCTAAACAAAGTGGTGTGCTAAAACAACCCCCTTCTAATTTCCCCATAACATGCAACATGCAGAATCCCACCCCCCATTGCCCCGTAATGGGCAGCGTGCAGAATATCACACCCCTCTCCACGGGACACCAGAGAAACATTGGGCAGGGTCACAGATCTCTAAATCATGCATATCTAATGAACCCTATTCATTTCATGCCTATGAAGTGGCTGGTGTCCATACCCATCTAAAAGCAGAACTTCTTCATTCACTGATGGTCCTATTGGAGGCTGCATTATAGTCTCCCTGAACACTTGGACCACCTTACCAGTTCCAGAAGCCCCAAAGACCTGAACCTATTTGATAATTGAAGATCCACCAAATGTTCTGCTCTGGGGGCAGACCTGTCCTTTTCTGTTGGACTGGTTTCAGCTCTGATTTGGTTTGCGCAGTTCTGCTTAACTTGGTGAAAAACTTGGCCCCGTAAATGTGCAGAAGGGTTTCTTTTGTTATCGAGCAAGAAAACCAGAGAGGTTTGAAAGCTTGCTTTCAGTCTTAGTTGGCCAATAAATTGTTTGGCCAATAAATTGTTTTACTTTAACCTAAAGTTTAAAAATGTTGGTCCGGCATTTATCCCTAGTGGGTATACTGCCAAGTTAAAGGGAGTTAAAACACTCTTGGCTCAGCCCTGGAATCTAAAAGATGAGTCTTGTAGCAGGATGTCCCACTGTTTGAAACCCCCAGGGTTGCTGGTAGACTCACCCTTGCTGGCACAGTGATAGCAGGCAGCCAAATCTTCAGCTACCCTCTAACTGTGCACACCCACATGCCCAGCCTAAATGGCTGGGAACGGGAGTGGGCACTCCAACTTGAAAGCCAGGGATGCAGCTAGCTTGCATTTACACTTCACCTGGTGCCTATGAGATCAGGTAATAGGCGATCTCAAGAGGGTGGACGTGGTCTCAGCAGTGGGAACCCTGTTTTTTCGAAAACTGGGCCAGCAGCATTGCCCGGCCACTTTAATGCAGAGAACTGAAATTGTGTTATTCTAAGTATACAGTACGTCCTGTTCCAGAAGATATTCCTTACACTTGGGTTATACATCCAGTAGATGGCACTGGACTGCAGAGACAGAAAAGTGGCTCCTCCCGGCCCCATATAAACCAGGGACCTCCCACAAATTCCCCAGTTCTTCTCTGCAGTCTGGGCTGCGATGACTAGAAGATGGCTCTCTACTTGCAGGTGAGCGGGGCCTGCGGCCCTGTAGGACTATTCCCGCCCGTTTCCTTTTTACTGCCTCCCAGCTTGGGCTGCACTGGTTCAGGTGAAGGTAGGCAGCACCGCTGCTAGGTGCTAAGGAGCGCTGCTCCAACCGCAGTCCCCCACCAAAGGGTAAGCGGTACAGGCCCATGGTGAGCCTTATGGGATGTCCCTCCCGCACCTTATGCCCCTCGCCCCCTGTCTCCGCAGTTGGCTCCCTTGGGCTGGCCGTCGCTTCCCCTTCGCTCTCCCTGGTAGAGGGGGTGGGTCATGACTTTACTATATTTATGCTATGATCCCTTTGTATTGGTTGCACTGCCGCTGCACGCTTGTACTCCGCTCCATGGTCTGTGGTGACATCGCCCCAGGCGCTGCTGCGCCATCATTGGCTGGCTTTGTCATGTGGACGTGTTTTCGCGCTTTTCGGGGGGGGGCAGGCCTTGCGGCTGACACATTCTGCATCACGGTCTCCGCGGCCCACCCCTCGAGGTAAATGCCGGCGCCATTTTAGTTCTCTGCTGCGTGTCTCTGGCGTCTCCCTGCTATATCGTATGCCGCCGCACACCAATCGAGCGTAGGAGAGGGGGTGCACGGTTAGCGGTGACACCGCAAATCCAGAAATCGAGAGAACCAACACTCCAGTAGTAAGCACAAATAGAACTATATTAGTGAGTTTCAATCCAATCCAACGTTTCGGGGGTTACAGCAGGCCCCCTTCATCAGGGTCAACACACAACAAGTGGCACACAGACACAGCACATTATATATACATGAGTAACCAATAGCAGAGTCAGAAAAGCCCACCTGACGTCAGAGGGACGTCACCGCGGTGCCTGCTGTCAGAACTGACAGTGGCATCTTATAATAAACACATCAAACAGATAATAATCAAAAATACTCACTGGCAGAGCCCCCCCAGGCAAAAACTGCTGTGCTGCACTACTTGTATGGCAGCAGCAGCTGGTAACACACTCGTACTGGCAGGCTGGTTGCTAGGAAAAAAGCCTGGCCAGGCCTCCAATGAGAGGAGGCGGAAGTGACGTCACAGTGAGGGCAGTGAAGCCCTCACATGATGACGTCCGCCCACAAGAGCCTAAACAGGCTCTGGGCGCAGCTTCTGTCACTAAAGACAGACAAAGTGTGTGCCTGCAGGGGAGCCCTGACCAGGAGAGACTAAGAACAAAACATTTACATATGTAACCATAAAAATAAATGGATATTACACAGAGCCCCCGGATTGGCCCGTCCAAATAGAGACAACACAACTAAGCACAGAGCCCAAATGAACGATCACACTCAGCGTGACAGGAAACCTATCCACTGTGTGTGACATTATAGTGCAATGTGGCCCCCTAAAAAAGGGGTGTTAAAGAAAGGTACTAAGGGCCAAATCGTCAGGGGCAACGGCTGTGATGCTGTGGATCGAGGCCAAAGAGTGAAGAAACAAGTGGAGAAAAGTCAGAAAAACGCAGCTGGGATGTGTGAGAGAGAGAGGCGAAAAACAGGAGGAGGGCCAAACAAGGGGCCATAGTAAGGAAAAACTAGCTGGAGTGGTTAGTGTAAGGGAGCAGAGAAAGAAAGAAAAAAGACAGAAAAGGAGAATAAAGAGGAACTAAACCCGGATAACAGTAAGTAGGAAAACAGAATGAAGCAAGAGGAGAATAAAGAGGGACTGAATTGAAGTGAAGGAGTGAGACAGCAAATAAGACCATTGGAAGTGCGGAGAATAAAGAGGAACTAAACCAAGATAATAGTGAGGGAAAAAAGGCAGAATAGAGAAAAGAGGAGGAAAAAGAGGGACTAAATAGAAGTGAAGGAGTAAAGCAGCAGATAAGACCATTAAGCAAAAAAGGGGGGCAAGAAGAGAATGAACCAGAAAAGAAATATAGAAGACAGTCAGAATCCAAAGAAACCGTGATAAGGAAGAACTAACTGGCGTGATTGATTAGTGTGTAGGGGCAGGAAAAGGCAGAAAAGGGAAGGCGAAGAGAAAGGAGAATAAAGAGGAACTTTGGGCGGACGTCATCATGTGAGGGCTTCACTGCCCTCACTGTGACGTCACTTCCGCCTCCTCTCATTGGAGGCCTGGCCAGGCTGTTTTCCTAGCAACCAGCCTGCCAGTACGAGTGTGTTACCAGCTGCTGCTGCCATACAAGTAGTGCAGCACAGCGGTTTTTGCCTGGGGGGGCTCTGCCAGTGAGTATTTTTGATTATTATCTGTTTGATGTGTTTATTATAAGATGCCACTGTCAGTTCTGACAGCAGCCACCGCTGTGACGTCCCTCTGACGTCAGGTGGGCTTTTCTGACTCATGTATATATAATGTGCTGTGTCTGTGTGCCACTTGTTGTGTGTTGACCCTGATGAAGGGGGCCTGCTGTAACCCCCGAAACGTTGGATTGGATTGAAACTCACTAATATAGTTCTATTTGTGCTTACTACTGGAGTGCTGGTTTTCTCTCGATTTCTGGCGTCTCCCTATCGCGGTCCGTAAGTGCCCCTGCGGGCTGATTTATTTTGTATTTCTCTGTATCGCACATTGCTTACGGAATCTTTTTGTTTATGTCTTGCAGGCGGGTCAAACTTTTGCGGTTTCTCCTGGTCCGATCCCCTCTATTTAGTGTTAACTCCCTATTGGAGGGCTATTGTATTTTATATCTCCCACTTCCCTAGCGGGCTATTGGGGCATCCCGGGTATCCTTATTGGCGTCAATCCCATTTGGCCTATTGCGCCATGATAATCACCATATGGAGGCTTCTCGGGATAATGTGCTTAGGGTTTCTTCGGAACAAGCCTGGCTGTGTGGCATGTGGGGTATCCCCTATAAGTGATGTCAGGGTGTGTGTACACTGTGCCCAGCAGACGCTTGCACTGCAGTCTGGGTTACCGGTGGCTGGGCCCCCTTGGGCTTCCCCTCCCCCCCACGCTTACATCTGACTCCCAGTGGGGAGTCTCAACCTGATTTGGCTGCTTGGGTGGCCAGCATTGAGAGACATATTACTGGCTCTGGCCCGCGTAAGGCTTCTAAGAAGCGGCATTTATCACCTGGTGTTTCCCTCTTTCCTATGGAGGCTGACAAATTTTTTGACATTACTGGTTATACCCCCCTGGAAGAGGGGGAATTATTTTCTGATTCAGAATCATCTGAGGAACAATCTAGGGAGTATGGTGCCATGGGCTTCAGATGATACTGACAGGCTTTTAGCTCACATTTTTGATGTACTCTGTATCTCTCCTCCTGCCGTGGCTCCGCGGCAGCAGGGGCAGCTGTTTCATACTGTTAAACCACGCTTGGAGTTTCCTGAACAAGCTCATTTTAATCTGGTGCTCAAGGAGTGGAACGGGGTGCCAAAGAGTTGGGATAAGCGGTATCCCTTTCCTGCTGATATGGTTAAACGGTGGTCATGTCCTCCCGAGGTGGATGCACCAGTTCTGAGGTTGTCCAACACATCCATCATGCATTCCCCTGACTCTACTACACTGAGGGATGGGGAGGACAGGCGCATTGATCAGCTGGTTTGCCATGCCTCTGCCTGTGTGGGGACCGCACTGCGTCCGGTCTGTGCCTCTGCCATTACGGCTGTTTCTATTAAAAGCCTGCTCAGGGGTCTCTTAGATGGGGCCCCTACTGATGCAGGCAGTGAAGAGTATAGAGCTCTTCTGCATTGTGAGGAATTTGTTGCATATGTTCTCTCTGCCTTGGATAATACCATTAGAATGTGTGGCAGGGCTTCTGCCTTGTTGGTGGCGATACGCCGCTCGGTCTGGCTGCGCCAGTGGGCAGCTGACAACGCTGCTAAGAAGGCTCTCGCTGGGTTTCCCTTCAAGGGGCTGCGCCTCTTTGGTGAACGTCTGGACTTGTTTGCTAAGAGAGTCAAGTTACCTCAGTGTAGAAGGCAGCCCCGGTCCTTTCGGGGTTCAGGTGCCTTTTCTCCTTCCTTCAGGGGCTCCAGAATTAGACGGGAGCTTTCTTTGCAGGAGCCCGTGGAGATTTTTGGGGCAGAGGACGTGGCTGCCCTGCCCCCCCCCCCCCCCCCCCCGGGGTCCCAAGACCAAGTCCTCCCCCAAGCCCCCTCAGGCATGAACGGGTGCCCTCACCCATCCGGGTGGGGGGACGGCTTCGGCTCTTGGCTCATGTCTGGAGGCTTCACGTCTCAGACCGGTGGATTCAGGAGGTAGTGTCCTCCGGTTACAAGATAGAGTTTGCAGCCTGGCCGCCCCCAAGATTCATCAAATCTTGGTTAGCTCAAAACCCTGTGTCAGCTCGGGGTCTGGCCCTGGCTGTCCAAGGCCTTCTGGAACTGGGTGTCATCTGCCGGGTGCCCTCAAGGGAAAGGGGGCAAAGGCTATTATTCCAATCTTTTCATTGTTCCCAAAAACGATGGGTCCGTCAGGCCCATCCTGGATTTGAAGCAACTCAACAAATTTGTCAGATTCAGACACTTTCGCATGGAGACTCTGCGCTCAGCTGTGACTTTCCTATGCCCAGGGGACTTCATGACCTCTGTAGACATCAAGGATGCTTACCTTCATGTACCTATCTTTCCAGGTCATCAGAGATTTCTCAGGTTCGCTCTGGAGGATCAGCACTACCAATTTGTGGCCTTGCCCTTAGGTTTCACCTAGGCTCCCAGGGTATTCACCAAGGTGCTGGCAGGAGTGATGGCTCTGCTGAGATCTCAGGGCATTTGCATTCTTCCCTACTTGGACGACATACTTATCGCTTCTCAGTCCTTCCATCAGGCAGAGCTGGACATTCAGCGGGTGGTGTCCACACTGGAGTCATTCAGCTGGGTGATCTACCACCCCAAATCTTCCCTGTCTCCCATGTTGAAGTCCTTTCTGGGCATGATTCTGGATTCATCTCAGGTCAATATCTTTCTTCCTCAGCAGAAGGTGGAGAGTCTTCAAGAGAAAGCTCAGCTCCTTCTGTCTTGTCGTCGTCCATCCATCAGGCAGGGAATGCAGCTGGTGGGCCTGATGGTGTCCTGCCTCGAGGCAGTTCCATATGCTCAGTTTCACATTTCAGCTTCACCTTTTGTCAGTATGGGTTCGGGACCCTATGTCCTTGGATCAGGTGTTTGTCCTGTCCCCTCTGGTCAAGGCGGTCTCTGTCGTGGCGGCTGGACTCAGGATCTGCCCTCCCAACAGGTTCCTTTTCTGACCCCCTGCTGGCAGACTGTCACCACAGATGCCAGTGTGACCGGTTGGCGGGGGTTTGGAAGTCCCTGAAATTCCAGGGTCAGTGGAGCCCTCAGGAGGCCCATGCCCCTATCAACATTCTGGAATTGAGGGCGATCAGGTTGGTTCTCACCCACTTAACCCCACACCTGCGGGGTCGTGCTGTTCAGGTCCGCTCGGACAACCAGACGGCGGTTGCCTACATCAATCAGGGAGGGACCCGGAGCAAGAGGGCCCTCAAGGAAGTGTCCCTGATACTGTCCTGGGTGGAGGAGAATGTTCCTGCATCTCAGCTGTGTACATCCCAGAGGCAGACTCTCTGAGCAGGGGGACCTCTCGTCTGGGAGAGTGGTCCCTCAGCAGCAGGGTGTGTCCCTGTGCCTCCGCTGGGGTCAGCCAGATGTCGATCTGTTTGTGTCCTGTCACAATCACAAGCTTCCAGTCTGTCTCTGTCCCAGGATCCTCTGGCCTTGGCCATGGATGCCCTGGCAATGTCTTGGACGAGGTTCCAGCTCCTGTATGTGTTTCCCCTGTTTCCCCTTCTGGGCAGGGTGCTGCGCAAGATAGCTCAGTAAAGGATGCCAGTCATACTGGTGGCCCCCTGTTGGCCAAGAAGAGTGTGGTCCGCAGACATCGTGTAGCTGGCAGTAGATCAGTACGCCCTGCCCGGGGTTCCAGATCTGCTTACTCGGGGGCACCTACGCCACCCCAGTTTACAAACGCTGGCTTTGACGGCCTGGCTGTTGAAACCTCCATCTTGATGGAAAAGGGGCTGCCTGCCTCGGTTGTAAATACCATGATCAGGGCTAGGAAAAGGTCCTCTTCTTCCATCTTCTACAGGGTTTGGCGTACTTGCATTGACTGGTGCCAGTCTAACTCGCTTCCCTGTCGTGTGTTTTCTATTCCTAGGATTCTGGAGTTTCTGCAACATGGTTTGGATCTGGGTCTTCAGCTCAGTACTCTGAAAGGTCATGTTTCTGCCTTGGCCATTTTTTTCCAAAGATCCTTTGCTCAGCATCCCCTGGTCAAGACCTTTTTCCAGGGGGTTACTTGCATGCGTCCCCCACGTAAGCCTATCTTACCAGTCTGGGACTTGAACTTGGTCTTATCTGCCCTGCAGGGGTCTCCCTGTGAGCCATTCTTACGCTTAAGGTGGACTTTCAGTTCTGTTAGGCGTGTTTCTGAGTTGGCGGCGCTTTCCATCAAGCCTCCTTATTTTGAGAGACACCAGGACAAGGTGGTGTTTCGTTTTAAGCCAGATTTTCTGCCTAAGGTGGTTTCTGCCTTTCATCTCAATCAGGACATTGTTTAGGAGAGGGTTTAACATTCTTTGGATGTAGTCAGGACTCTGAAGTTCTATTTGGTGGCTACTGAATCCTTCAGGAAGACTGCTCTTTTTGTGCTTCCGTCTGGACCTAAGAAAGGTCTGGCTCCGGCTAAGTCCAATATCAGTAAGTGGCTACGTCAGGCTGTGATACAGGCCTACTCTGCTAAGGAAAAGGAGCCTCTCTTCCGCCTTACTGCTCATTCTACTCATGCTATTGGTGCCTCTTGGGCTTTTCAGCACCAAGCTTCTGTTTGAACAAGTTTGCAAGGCCGCAACTTGGTCTTCTGTTCATACTTTTTCCAAGTTTTACAAGGTTGATGTTAAGGCCTCAGCTGATGCTGCTTTTGGCCGCAAGGTTCTGCAGGCGGCAGTGGTTTAAACTGTCTGCTGTTACTTTTGGGGATCCCACCCTACCTTACGGACACTGCTATTGGATGTCCCAAGTGTAAGGAATATCTTCTGGAACAGGACGTGCTGTATACTTAGAATAATACAATTCTGTGATTACTCACCTGTAGGATTGGTATTAGAAGTATACAGCACGTCCTGTTCCACCCCACCCTTATCATTTTTCTTAGTTACCTCTGTATGGTGATTGTTCAATTTTTGTAATGGTTATAGTTCTCCCGGTTCAATTTTAACTGCTTTTCAATACTGGGGAATTTGTGGGGGGTCCCTGGTATGTATGGGGCCGGGAGAAGCCACTTTTCTGTCTCTGCAGTCCAGCGCCATCTACTGGATGTATAACCCAAGAGTAAGGAATATCTTCTGGAACAGGACGTGCTGTATACATATAATACCACTTCCACAAGGTAGAAATCACAGAATTGTATTTTCATACTTTCCCTCTTCTATGTTTTTTCATCTTCGCAACATCATTCTCTACATGCCCCAAATCCTTCTTAGTTTGACTGCCTGTGTTTACTGTGTGTGATTTGGAGGTTTGTGTTTGTGTGTGTTTTGCTGTGTATGACTGGGGGCTGTGTGTGATTGGGGATGTGTGTGTGTTTGCTGTGTGTGATTGGGTGTGTGTGTGTGTTTGCTGTGTATAATTAGGTGTTGTGTATGATTGGGGGCTGTGTGCATGTGTGTGTTGTGTATAATTGGATGTGTGTATGATTGGGGGCTGTGTGTGTGTTTGATATGTTTATGGTTGTTGGGGGGGGGGGGGGGGAGCATTGCTATGAGGAAGGGATGATACTGCTAAACGGGCTGATCATGGGGGGGGGCTGACAGTTTCGGAGAGGATAGCGCTGAATTCTTACCTTCCCAGCCACTGACCTGCACCCTTTCTTAACCCTACCCCTCTGAAGCCACTGACCTGCACCCCTTGCCTAACCCTCCCCTTCTGCAGCCACTGACTGCAGCCTCACCTACCCCCCTCCCCCCTCTGCAGCCACCGACCTGCACCCCTCATTTAACCCCTCTGCAGCCACTGACCTGCACTCTCGCCTAACCCTCCCCCTCTGCAGCCACTGACCTGCACTTTCACCTAACCCTCCCCCTCTGCAGCCACTGACCTGCACTCCTCACCTAACCCATTCTTTTTCCTGCTTCTGTCCTGAACCACTAACCTAACTCTTCTTCCCAGCCACTGACCTGTATCCCTCACTTGACCCCCTCCCCATCGTGGTACCCGGGGGCAAGAACCAAAACCCAGGATAGTCAAAATCCTGGGTTTTGGTCCACTTTAATCTCTTACCGCATATGTTTGATATTATATCTTGGGGGGGGGGGGGGGGGAAGCTAACCTTGTTGGGGTTTATTTACATCCTTTTCAGTGACCATGCTTCCCTACTACACACCCCTCCTTTAATCGTTTCATGTCTTGCATTTGTCCTAGCTGAGCGTGTCTTAGCATGTGTTTTTTTTTTTTTTTTTTTTTGGTTTTGATCCCTTGACAATAATTTTCTCCTTTATAATTTCTCCCACCTATTGACAAAATTGCCCCTAGTCCAGCACTTGCCTGATGGCCTCTCTCAGGTCCTTTGCCACCTGCTGCATTTATCTGGTTTGTCTGGTGCTTCTGTAGTATTGATGGACTGCCGCGTCATCGGTAAGGTAGACTGTGGTCACCCCCCCCCCTCCAGCCTTTCACTGCAATGCAGCAGGCGTGGCATGACCCCTTGTTACTGTGAATTGCGAGAGCGTGACTTAGCCTGTGGGACAGATGGGATGATTCAACGTCAATGCGACAGAAGCACCAGATTGTGGCAGGCAGCGCAGGACCTGGATCAGACAAGTAACAGAGTGCCAGACTAGGGGCAAGGAAGGGGAAAATTGGGTTTTTGGTTTTGATGCCTGGACAGAGACTTGGACTTGACTTGGAAGACGAGATAGAATTTGAGTTTTGTTAAGGTGGACCAAAACACAGGATTTTGACTATCGCTGTGGCAATCTGGGGGGTTTCACACAGTGGGGCACCCCTGATTGGGGTGCCCCCGGTGAAAGGACAAAAATCCAGGATAGTCAAAACATTTGACTATCTTGGGTTTTAGTCCACTTTAAGTGGTTGTTTGGAAATCTTCAGTTTTAGAGCCTTGTCTGTGTCCTCAAAACTATGTGTTTCTCAAAACTGGTTAACCGGACTAAATTGATCTGTGCACTGCCTACTTTGTATGATGATTGCAATGGTTGTCTGTTGTAGTGCATTGTGGCAGTATACGCCAAACAGCCACCATCCTAAGCATGAGCCGTGACTGCTTGCGCACTGGAGATAAAGCTACGGTCCACTTCAGATTTATCAAAACACCGGAGTATTTGCATATAGACCAGCGCCTGGTTTTCAGAGAGGGTCGAACCAAAGCTGTGGGAACTATAACTAAGGTATTGTTATACAAGAAGTACAAATGTAGATCTAGAATGGTTTTTGATCCAGTCATATGTTGTGTGGCTACTGATCCCTTTTAAGGTAGTTGAGAAAATTACACATCCAGGGACATTTCAATATAGTTAATTCACTGTTGGCATTGACTTCTGTCCACCGTGTGTATGAATGCATATATGCCCGGGGTTTGGTTTACTAGTAATATGGCCTAGTAACTTAAACCAGAACAGGCAAGCCATTAATTCATTAAAAGTTCTGGACTGTTTTTTTTTTTTTTTTCCTGGTTTAAATGTGCATGTTTTTTGGATGTGTGCAGAGAACGGGTAGTGGCATGCTCGGAGTCCCACTTCCCAGTGTATGAATCGGACAACCTTATTTTAATTAAAAATGTCAGTCATTTAGCAGTTCTGATGTAAATATGGAGGCATAAAATCTTGGTGTGCAGGTTGCCTGCCTGTACGTATCTGTAACCATACGTGTCTGTATTTTAGTTGCTACAAAGCACAAACAACTTGCCTATGAACTCCAAGCCGCAACAAGTCAAGATGCAGTCCACCAAAAAAGGTCCTGTTGTAAAAAAGGATGAAGTAAACGCTGGGACAGTGGCAGTAGAAGAGGTCCCTGCAGCAGCCACTGCAGGAGCAACATCAGGGGCAACTGCTTTGCCAGCACAGGTACATGCTTGTGATTGCAGTCACACTGACATTTCATTAGAGCGGAGTCCTGGAAGTGTATAGATCGGTGTGTAACAAATATTGTAAAATATCACAATCCTATGTGTCCGAACCTATATTGCAAATACCACCTCTGTCTATGCTCTGTTAAAGAGGAACATTGCAGGTATTGGGGAATTAATAAAAACTCCCTAAACCTGGCTTGCTCGCCCCTCCTGTTTAACAATTTACAATTATAAACTTACCTCTCCAGTTGCCACCCACTCCGGCATCCCGCAGTCCCGCACCATCTCCACCAGGCCACCATCTTGCAGTCCCATCATGCACTGCACCACCCCTCAGATCTCATACATGTGCAGTGTCACTACATAGGCTGCAGTGACACCTCCTGCAAGATTTCACTCTGGGACGGCAAAGGAGCTGGGAATGCAGCCAGATAACGGCGTTTCATAGAACGCCAACATCCGAAAGGCCGTGGGGGGAAGTTTAGAGAGGATCATCAGAAAGTCTGATGCTCCTCCTTGATTTATTTAGTCTTTACCCTCTAGGACTGGGGTTTGCGATTTTTCAAGTTCTAGGTCAGGGATCTTAATTGGCATAATGAGCATTAAATATCATGCCACTTAAAGCTGACATCCAGTGACAAAAACGGACCCCAGCCCCACCATGAGCCAGATATTCTAAGCATACAGCACGTCCTGCTCCAGATGTAGTAATTACATGTGGGTAATCCTCCGCCTGAGGCGCTGTTCACTGCAGACATGTAGAAAACGGGCTCCTCCCGGCCCAACATATACCGAGGGACCTCCCACAAATCCCCAGATTTCTCTGCAGTGCTCACTGCGAAGAAGTATCACGCTCTCGCAGGCGAGCGGGGGCTTTACAGCCTGAGGCCCTGCGGGACTATTCCCACCCATCCTCTTTATGAATGAATATGCCTCCCAGCCTGGGCTGCGTCGGTCGGGTGAAGTTAGGCAGCACCTTAGGTGCTGACGGAGCTAGACTCCACCGCAATCCCCCACCATAGGGTAGGCGGTTAAGGCTAATGGTGAGCCTTCAGAGGATGCCCCTCCTGCATCAGCGACCCATACCCCGTGTAGCGGTGAACCCCGAGTATTGGGTCACCTTCCATCCTAGTTTCCCCCGCTATTGGGGGGGAAAAAGAGGGGGGGGGTTGTGTGTGCAGACGGCTTAACATTGCCCCATTACACTGTGAGTTGAAACCCTTGACGGCTACTGGGTGTCAGAGCCGCTTTTCAACACTTATCTTAACCTTAGCCGCAGCGCCTTAATGTTTACTCGGCGCGTACGGCGGCTCCGATCTCGGATGCTACTGGTTTATTCTCTTTTCTTTCCTGTCATGTCAGTCCCTGAGGTGATTCACTCGCTAGGGGCTCTGTTTCTAACTGCTCGTTTTTCCATTGGATACGCGCTCCGAGCTTCGCGCTCTCCGGGGGGGGGGGGGGGGGGGGCGTGGCCTGATGTGGCGCATTCCGCGTCAGGTTCAGCTCTGGCCCGCCCTTCGAGGTTCGCTAGCGCCATTTCCTTCTCACGTGCGCGTGGTGAAGACTGTCCTCCCTCGCTGTTCTGTAAGTACCCTCACGGGCGACCTTTCTTTAGCTTTCGCTTCTCGCTTGGCTCTGACATCCCTCTTCCCCTTGTGTCTTTCAGACCGTGAGCTTCGGTGGCTTCTCCTGGCACGGCATAACGCCCGTCCTTAACTTCTAAAAACATCACTCACACTTCCCAGCGGGTCATTGGGGCATCCAGGGTTGCTTTATAGCGTCAATCCCTACTGGCATATTGCACATAATAATCGCCATATGGAGGCATCTCAGGATATTGTGAACGGGGTTCCTTCGGGACAAGCCCGTCTGTGTGTAGCTTGTGGGGGTCTTACCTAGCAGCGGTGACAATGCACGGGTCTGTGTCCCTTGTGCACAGCAGGCGCTAGCCGGTCTCCCCACCTCTTCTGAGGCTGGGCCCGCACCTCGCCTCGCTTCACCTACTCCCCCAAGCCTGAGCCTAACCCCCAATACCAGTGGGGATTCTCATTCCGATTTGGCCACTAGGCTGGCTAGTGTGGAAAACTTAATTGCTGGCTCCTTGGCGCGCAAGGCCACAGCCAAGAGGCGACATTTGAATCCAGAATCTACTATATTTCCTATAGAATCTGATGATTTACTTCTTTCCTACACTCATTCCCCCTCAGACGAAGGGGAATTGATCTCTGACTCAGGGTCATACGATGACGAGTCCAGGGGACAGGAAGAGTCTGGTTCTGATCATTGGTCCTCGAACGACATGGATAGACTGTTGACCCAGATCTTTGACGTATTGTCCCTCTCTCCCCCTGCCGCGGCTCCCCGGCAAAGGGGGGATCTGTTTCACACCGCTAGAGCGCAGTTGGAGTTCCCCGAACAAACCCATTTTAATAGCCTTGTGCTGAAAGAATGGGAACACCCCCGCAAACTTCATGGGGTCCCTAAGTGTGGATAAGAAATATCCCTTTCCTGCTGACCTGGTCAAGTGTTGGACATCACCACCAGAGGTTGATGCCCCAATCCTAAGCCTGTCCAACACCTCTATTATGCACTCCCCCAACACTACTACGCTGCGGGATTCGGAGGATCAGCGTGTTGACCAACTGGCATGTCATGCCTTTGCATTTGGGGGAGCGTCGCTCCGCCCAGTGTGCGCCTTAGCCATCACGGCGGTGGCGCTCAGGACCGTGGTTAAGACTGCTCTTGAAGGGGCGGATGACTTGCCCTCTGATGCTGCCAATGCTCTGGCCACCTGTGATGCCAATGCTCTGGCCACCTGTGAAACTTTTGTGAACTATATCCTATCTGCATCGGACGATGCTATTAAGTTGAGTGCTAGGGCTTCTGCTCTAGTGGTAGCTATACGCCGAGCGGTCTGGTTGCGCCAGTGGGCCGCTAATAATGCCGCCAAGAAGGCCCTTACGGGGCTTCCATTTTAAGGGATTGCGCCTGTTTGGAGAAAGGCTAGATATCTTTGCCAAGGGTGGCTCCTGGGGGCCCGAGCCCAAGGCCCCTCCCAAGACCCCTCAAGCATGAAGGGGCGCCCTCGCCCGTCAGGGTGGGGGGACGTCTACAGCACTTCAAACATGTCTGGAGTCGACACGTCTCAGACCTGTGGATTCAGGAGGTAGTGTCCTCCGGTTACAAGATAGAATTTGCTGTACGGCCCCCTACCAGGCTCGTTGGGTCTCGGATGCCTCAAGACCCTGTATCAGCACGGGTCTTGATGCTGGCCATGCAGGACCTTCTGGATCTAGGGGTCATTTGCAAGGTCCCCTTAAGAGACAGGGGCAGGGGATTCTTTTCACGGTACCCAAAAAGGACGGGTCAGTCAGACCCATTCTGGATTTAAAAATCCTCAACAGATTTGTCAGAAACAAGCACTTTCGTATGGAAACTTTGCGCTCGGCTATTGCCTCGCTGCGCCCAGGGGACTTCATGACATCTGTGGACATCAAGGATGCTTACCTGCAGGTTCCGGTGTTTCCAGGACACCAAAGGTTTCTCAGATTTGCGCTGCTGGATCAGCATTACCAGTTCGTGGCCCTGCCATTCGGCCTCACGTCTGCTCCCAGGGTGTTCACCAAGTTGCTGGCAGGGGTGATGTCCCTGTTAAGGCTAAAGGGCATACGCTTGTTGCCCTACCTGGACGACATACTCCTCACCTCTCTGTCTCTGCGGCAGGCAGAGCTGGGCACTCAGTTAGTAGTGTCCACCCTGGAGTCATTTGGCTGGGTGATCAATAATTACCCCAAGTCCTCTGTCCCCCTCCTCAATGACCCCGTTCCTGGGAATGATTCTGGATACAGTTCAGTCGAGGATATTCCTTCCTCAGCAGAAGGTGGAAGCTCTGACAACGCAGGCGATGTCCCTGCTTTCGAGCCCTCATCCCTCCATCCGGCAGGGAATGCAGTTGGTGGGCTCGATGGTGGGAAGCTTCGAGGCTGTGCCCTTTGCCCAGTTTCATTTGAGAATCCTTCAGCTTCACCTTCTGTCAGTTTGGAACAAGAACCCAGCGTCCTTGGACGGGACATGGGTGGTTCCCCCCTCGGTCAATCTCTTGCGTGGTGTTTGGACCACAGGAACTTGACAAGGGGCAGATCCTTCCTGGCTCCCTCCTGGGAGACTGTCACAACGGATGCCAGTCTGTCGGGTTGGGGGGGATTCTGGAAGTCCCTGCGCTTCCAGGGAAGGTGGGGCCCTCAGGAGGCCCATCTACCTATCAATGTCTTGGAACTCAGGGCGGTCAGATTGGTGCTGGAACAATTGACCCATCACCTGAGGGGTCTGGCGGTTCAGGTACGCTCCGACAACAGAACGGCGGTTGCCTACATCAACCATCAGGGAGGGACCCGGAGCAAGGGGGCTCTGATTCTAACATGGGCAGAGGCCAATGTCCAATGCATCTCGGCTGTCTACATTCCGGGGGCGGAGAACCTGCTGGCAGATGCTCTGAGCAGGGGGTCGTCTCTTCAGGGGGAATGGTCCCTCTGCAACAGGGTATTTCAGTCCCTGTGTCACCGTTGGGGTGTGCCAGATGTGGATCTGTTTGCGTCCCGTCACAATCACAAGCTCCCGAGCTTTGCATCCCTGTCTCAGGATCCTCTGGCTCTGGCCACGGATGCCCTGTCCATGTCTTGGAGGGAGTTTCGGCTCCTGTATGTTTCCACCAATTCCCCTTCTGGGCAGAGTTCTGCGCAAGATTGCTCTGGAAGGGGTACCCGCGATTCTGGTGGCCCCAAGGTGGCCAAGAAGAGTGGTTCGCAGACGTGGTTCAAATGGCAGTAGATCAGTACGATCTGCCAAGGTTGCCAGATCTTCTAACTCAGGGGTTTCTACGCCATCCGAATTTACTAACTCTGGCTTTGACGGCTTGGCTGTTGAAACCTCCATCCTGATGGAAAAGGGTTTGTCTGCATCTGTAGTGGCTACTATGGTGCAAGCTAGGAAAAATACTTCCTCTGCGATCTATTAGAGTCTGGCGCTCTTACATTGACTGGTGTGAGTCCAGGTCTCTTCCCTGCCGGGAATTTTTAGTCTCTAGGGTGCTGGAGTTTTTACAACATGGTCTAGACTTAGGCCTTAAGCTTAGTACTCTGAGTTTCGGCCCTGTCTATCTTCTTTCAGAAGACCTTTGCCCAGCATCCTCTTATCAAGACCTTCTTTCAGGGAGTCACTCATGTGCGTCCCCCTCGCAAGCCTATGGTACCTGTTTGGGATTTAAACTTGGTTTTATCGTCCCTGCAGGGTGCTCCTTTTGAGCCTATTCAGGAGGCTGCTCTCGCTGTTCTCACGCTCAAGGTTGTCTTCTTAGTATCTATCACCTCTGTTAGGAGAATTGAAAATAAGGCTGTAAGGGCACCACCAGAATAATTATGAAACTCTATACAAAGTGGGTGCTCCCAAGAAAACCCCAAAACCAGCCACATCCAAAGATACTTTATGGGGTTTAAAGAATGGGCACTACCACTATATTTGACACAAAGTGATTCAATAAAGATAGTTTTAGGAAATGCTATATACAAAATAAAAAAAACACACATGACAAAGGGATACAAGACAGCTTAAAAACAAGGAATTAATGGGTTCCCGGTATCCACTTATTATTTGAAATAAATTTACAGAGGAATTTCTTTTTATCTATGTATGAAACCTAGCATCCAAGATCAAATTAAATAAAGCATTGCAATAGGCATGAATGAAAGTTGCCCCCAAGTGTTGGAGCGAAAGTATTACAGGGAGTATATATGCTATATATGTTAGAAAATTATTTGAAATATATTAGACCTGAAATAGCGCTATATTTAAGTGTCAAGTGCAAGAAAACTATCCAAAACTATCTACAAAAATATACTAAGAATCAAGCCAATAAAAAAACCACAATAGCATCTAAAAATCATGTGAAAACATATATATCTAAATAAATAAATCAATACATCCTAAAGTGACTATGTGATAAAGTGCTAAGTGCAACAGAGGTTTACAACTCATAACATGTGCAAAACAGTCTAATAATAAGTATACTATAGAAGCCGTGGGTGCACGGCGGAGCGCGCGGGGCATCCTGGGTTCCCGGATCCACATTCATATTGGCAGTATTTGTTTATGACTAATTTGATAGAGTAGCATGTTTCTTGTGCCCTCCTTGCTCCCTTTTCCTAGCCTTAGTACGGCCTAAATAGGCCACTGCTAAACTGCATATATTGCCTATTGAGGATTAAGCTTGTGTTGTATTATTGCCGGCTGTCTATCTTAATGGTGGGAGCGGCTGGGTTATATACACAGGGGTTTGTATTACTGATTGTGATTGTGGCCGCTTGATAATATTGTGATTTATATTTTTATAGTTCACTGTGGGTACTTTATATGTTTATGAGCTATATGTGATTTTTTTAGTCATCTTAGATTGTTTTGCACATGTTATGAGTTGTAAACCTCTGTTGCACTTAGCACTTTATCACATAGTCACTTTAGGATGTATTGATTTATTTATTTAGATATATATGTTTTCACATGATTTTTAGATGCTATTGTGGTTTTTTTATTGGCTTGATTCTTAGTATATTTTTGTAGATAGTTTTGGATAGTTTTCTTGCACTTGACACTTAAATATAGCGCTATTTCAGGTCTAATATATTTCAAATAATTTTCTAACATATATAGCATATATACTCCCTGTAATACTTTTGCTCCAACACTTGGGGCCTATTGTAATGCCTATTCATGCCTATTGTAATGCTTTATTTAATTTGATCTTGGATGCTAGGTTTCATACATAGATAAAAA
This sequence comes from Gastrophryne carolinensis, assembly GCA_027917425.1. Lineage (NCBI taxonomy): Eukaryota > Metazoa > Chordata > Amphibia > Anura > Microhylidae > Gastrophryne > Gastrophryne carolinensis. The sequence continues at coordinate 335,581,656 of CM051235.1, read as the reverse complement.
GAAATTCCTCTGTAAATTTCTTTCAAATAATAAGTGGATACCGGGAACCCATTAATTCCTTGGGCTCGATTCAACAAAGGTCGAAAATGGATTTTTCGTGTGTTTTGTGCTTAAAAAGTTGCGATTTTGCTATATTTTTTTTTTACGAGTGATTCAGCTACCTGGAACCATTGTAAAACATGAGTCACTTGAATTAAATTCGAGTGCAATTGTAAAAGTGCGAATTAAATTAGTGGATCGAAAAATTTACTACTGCATTTTACAATTCGAAAATGTTACTACTGATTCAGGTGGACTTGATGAGCCACACACGATATAAATTAGAGTGTTTCACACTAGTTTTTTGATGCAGCTTTCAGCAGGAGAAAACTCATTTTGCTCTCTCACAATGGAGCCCTTCTACTTTCTTTGCAATGATAGTAAACTCTAATGGTAGTAAAAAATTCAATTCATAAGAAAAAAGCCTGAGAATTCCACTGTTTGTGAATCACTAGTTAGGAAGACAATGAAAGTCAATGGCACTTTTTTACTCCTGAAAAAAATACTGAACTTTTTACCCTTTTTTTACTAGTAGTTAAAAGTTCCATTGACTTTCAGTGTCTTCCTATCTGGTGATTTGGTAACAGTGACATTCTCAGGCTTTTTTCTCATGAATTAAATTTTTTACTACCATGAGAATTTTTTTCAATGATTTGTGAATCGAGGCCATTGACTTCGAACATATTGCAGATGATGTGGCGCAGAGAAGGCGCACACTACCCATTCTCATATTTTCGGACACGTTTGGAAGTGGATCAGCTGCCATATCGAGCACTTTTCCAGCTTACTAGGCTAAATCGTGCAGCTTTGGAATCCATATTTGGCACCATAACTGCTAGAAGACATTTGGGTTTTTACATTGCGGTGCACCAAAACCCAGACTAGTCAAAATCCTGGCTTTTGGTCCACGTTATAGTGTAAGCATAAGAATGGCGTACCATGAGGTTAAAGCTAGCAAAGAGCTGCACCCTGTACCCTGCACCCAAGGACATGTGATGCTATGTGAGCAAACTTTGTATAGAAAACAATGGCCACGTTTCTGCATTAAAAGAAACATTTTTAATATAGGTCCCTGGCAATCCAATCAACCCCCCCGCCCAAAAAAAAACTACATATATGCCTCTTACAAATTTTACTGTTTATTTAGTACTTCCACTACAGCATACCTTGCCTCTTTATTACATGTATCCACAATGTTAGCCATGTACATACAGCTACACTGGTAACTTAAAAAGTTGAAAAAAAAAAATTATGCATTTACATTTACCCATTAAAAAGCCTTACAACACCATGCAACAGTCAGAAAACAATACTAAACAATAGAAAAAAAATTTGAGTACATTTTCCGATAATTTTCGCTTGCGACAACTTTTTTACGAGCTTTTTGAAAATTTTACGAGTGATTACAAAATTTTACGATTGCATTTTCGAGTGCAAGTATTTAATTCAACCCCTTTTTTGAATCACTCGAAAAAGTTAAAACTTTGTGCATGCGATCTGGTTTTTCGAGTGACACGAATTTATTTCTACCTTTGTTGAATCGAGCCCCTTGTTTTTAAGCGGTCTTGTATCCCTTTGTCATGTGTGTTTTTTTTAAATTTTGTATATAGCATTTCCTAATAAACTATCTTTATTGAATCCCTTTGTGTCATATATAGTGGTAGTGCCCATTCTTGATATAGATATAGATATATATATATATATATATATATATATATATATATATATATACTGCCTTATCTATTCAGCCTCCCTACTATGAGACACCAGGATAAGGTGGTGTTCCGCTTCAAGTCAGACTTTCTACCTAAAGTGGTGTCTGCTTTTCATTTGAATCAAGATATTGTGCTTCCTTCTTTGTGCCCTAATCCTAGTAACCCTAAGGAAAGGTTTTTGCATTCCTTGGACGTGGTTAGGTGCGTCAGGTATTACCTAGTTATCACTAAGGCCTTCAGGAAGACTGATGCTCTCTTCGTTGTGCCTCATGGGCCTAGGAAAGGTTTGGCTCCCGCCAAGTCTACCATCGGTAAATGGATTCGTCAGGCTGTGGTTCAAGCCTATACTACTAAGGGGAAGTCTCCCCCCTTCCGTCTTACTGCTCATTCTACTCGAGCTGTTGGGGCTTCTTGGGCTTTTCAGCACCAGGCCTCTGTGGAACAAGTTTGCAAGGCCGCCACTTGGTCTTCTGTTCATACCTTTACTAAGTTTTACAAGGTTGATGTTAGGGCCTCAGCTGATGCTGTGTTTGGCCACAAGGTTTTGCAGGCGGCAGTCGTTTAAACTGCTTGCTGTTGCCTTTTCTGTTGGGGATCCCACCCTATTTTACGGACACTGCTATTGGATGTCCCACATGTAATTACTACATCTGGAGCAGGACGTGCTGTATGCTTAGAATAATACAATTCTGTGAAGTACTCACCTGTAGAATTGGTATTATATGCATACAGCACGTCCTGCTCCAACCCACCCTGGTTTCACGTTGTTCTGGATCCCCTGTTTGGTGATTGTTATCATTACTATTATTGCCAGTTTTTGGGTGGTTGGTTTCTCCTGGCTTCTCCTTTCACTGCTTTTCAATGCTGGGGATTTGTGGGAGGTCCCTCGCTATATGTAGGGCCGGGAGGAGCCTGTTTTCTACATGTCTGCAGTGAACAGCGCCTCAGGCGGAGGATTACCCACATGTAATTACTACATCTGGAGCAGGACGTGCTGTATGCATATAATACCAATTCTACAGGTGAGTACTTCACAGAATTGTATTTTTTTGGTTAAAACACAGTCACCTGTTTGTCTCCCCCCATAGCAACTCCCCCAGGATTCTGTGCACCTGCCATTTCACACGTAGTCACTCGATCACTGCTCAGGGACCATGCCACTGGTGCACTCGTTGGTGCTCAGGACCGGAGCTGAGAATGGAGTCCAGTACTCCAATGGTACAATCTGATTTTATATCCATGAAATAGAATTCGGCTTTTTGGGGTCTCTTTGGGCCCTTTCAAACTGCTGTTAAATGGGTTTAATGTCATAATTGGGTGTATACCGTTTTGGTAGTGACCTCCAAAATTGCTAATGCTAGTTACATAATATAGTTTCTGTATACTTGTATATTTCCTTATCCTGTCGGAACCCCTTAATTTCATGTATGACTGAGAGTATATTGCTTGCAGTTTGGAGTTGAGAGAAAAAAGATCCTCCTTGAGATGGGGGGGGGGGGGGCGGAGTCCCCAATGAAGGCCAGTTCCTTCTTCCCGTTGGTGGAATAAACCAGGCTCTTTGTATTTATTCTCTTGTGAACTTTGTGTTTGCTATGTCGCTAGCCTGAGCCTCAGATTGAACAAGAAGGTTTTGAACAGGGTTTCTCTCCCTCACTGGAGTTCTAGATTAGTGGGCTGTCTGCTGTAGAACCTAAGATGACAGGAGAGGTTATCTAACCTGCTTGCCACCCTTCTTTGGACAGAGTAGTGTAGTTCAAGGAATGGCCTAGCCAGTGCTTTGGGCCAGTTTGGCACTTCCCACCTCCTGCTTTTGTCCCTAAGGTTCGGCAAAGGCTGTTTTCCTGTACGGTACATTCCGGTCTTTTCTTCCAAAGTATGGATACCACGTTGTCCTCAAAGCTTTACTCCCCCCAAACCCCCCTCCTCTGGTAATTAACATGTAGAAGTGGGGTTGTTGGGTGAACCTGGGGGTGGTTTGCTGGGTTTTCACTAGGGTACTAAATATTGAACAAGTTAATGAGCCTGTTAGAATAGGAAAGTTGACTGAAGTTTTTCTGGTATATTTGTAGCCATAGAGTAGGGAAATTACTAAAGCAATCTCCAGCCACAAATGCTCTTTGTGGGCCTCATAGCTGATGCATTTGCCTCTCCCCAGATGTCACAATTGTGTTTTAAGCCACTGACTGGCTGCCCTGAATGGCAGGAACTCAAACAGGGTACTGGATGAGATTTTAAGCTAACGAATAAAAACTGTCGTCTTTTTTTTAAAACCCTTTCCTCACTAAAGGTACTGTTTCCTTCTTTTACAGCCAAAGACTGGGGGTGGTGGAAGGCGCCGCGGTGGACAAAGACATAAAGTAAAGTCTCAAGGGGCTTGTGTGGCCCCAGCAGGAGGTTGCTGAACTGAACTTATAAATTCATCTATCCCTCCAACAGCTTGATCATAACCTCACCACTGTTTATTGGAGAGAAGCCGCATACTCCCAGCTGTCCTGCAGTTTCCATGTACATCTGGCCCATTTATCATGGAGCTCGGACTATGGCCATTGGTTACTCTGGCCTTAAATCATGGTTTGTGCTGCATGATCTCAAGATGTCAACGTAATGAAGTGTACCCCCAGCAGGAATGTAGCCGTACCCCAGAAGATCTTGCTAAATGCACAGAATTGACTACAATCACCTGAGTTACTTAACATTTCCACGCAAGAGGCTGTCGCCATGCTATTTAAGTGTGCTGCATTTTAATTTTGTTTTAAGGAACGTTTTTAGTTGTGGACTATTATGGGACTCTGTACATTGCATGTTTCCATTTCACTTGCATTGCACCTATTGAAAAGTTAAGGTTACTTTTTTAATAGGAATGTTTTTATTTAATTTAAAGGTTACATTGTACCTATGTTTCAAAGGCGGCTTTCTAGTCCCATGGCAACATTTTGTGGCAGCTTTTTCCCAACATCGCTTACTTGACGAAGATAAATTCTGGATGTATGGTCTCCTAGAGGGTGCTTTTTGAACAGTATTTTAAAGGAGAAATTTAGGCTACCAAAAAAGCTTACCTGGCATTTTGGCTTCTCCAGATACTTCATGTTGCTGAACTTTGTGCAGTGTTAATAAAAGATTGGACCCAGTTAGTAGAGATTACAAACGTGCTGCATTAATTTTGGTCGTGAGGTCCAAACTTTCATGCAGATTTTAATGACTGCAATCTGAGTGGTAATGTTTTTTTTCCCCCTCCTTTTCCATAGCGCCTTTTTTCTGCCTTTGTTGCAGCCTAAAGTTCTTCAGACCACATTATATTTTCAGAGCCACATTTTAAATTGCTTAAATCTTAGCCCCAGACAAATGCATGAACAAGAGTTCCTGTGTCAGTGATGCCTTACTTGTCCTAGTGTTGGCCATTCCTTTCTAGGTAGATGAATGCTCTTTGGTCATAGATCTGAAACTAACTTGCATAAAGAGGTCAAATATGGCAATTGCAAACCCCCTCCCAAATACGAAAACATGATGTGGCTGAAGCAGGGCTTAAAACATAATGGATCTGCATTGGTCTATTTACAGCCTTAATAGAAGTATACATCTGCATATAAGTAACACGCGAAAGTATTCCTCTAGCAATACGCTTTTTTTTTAAATTTTTTTTACAAAAAGTTTAATTTTGTGTACTGGAATACTGTGTGCAAATGCCTGAACTATACAAGTGTGGCATCTGTTTTATTTGTTGGACACATTGCTCCTTCTCAAGCAAAAAATAATGGTTCATAATTAATTTCTTAAAACCTTTTAAAATGAAGGCATTAGACTGAATATCTAACAGAGCTAGGAAATCAAATGAGCCGGGTACCAACTTAGTTTAGGATATTGTTTTGGCTTAACCTATGTTGGCTCCGGTGCCAACAGCAAGCCCCTGCTGCTGGTCATGTGGCAGGTTCCTCTGTTGATTAGTGGTTGGTATTTGCGTTCAGCAGTGAGCGCTGAAGTGCATGCCATCATCTTCAGAGCGGAGATCTCTGGAACTAGCAGCCTGTAGGACTACAAGTGATGGATCCTGCTGGCAGGTGAGGTTGAAGTGTTTTTTTTGTCTCCCCTGAACAGACCCTTTTAAGGAACCATGTAGTGCGTAATTTACCAAAAGGGAGTTGTGCTGCTAGTTTAGGGGAAGAACATTGGATCTGTGTTTTTAGCTCTGCTAGTTTATTTGCACCACGCCAAACGTGAATGCAAAATTAGAAAGGTAAAGCAGGGCTCTACATTTCCTATAATAGTTGTGAAAGGTGATCTGGTCTGGCAGCTAAATGGAGTTGCTTAGAACTAAAAAGTTAGTGGTTTACTGGTCTTTCATTCTCCATTTAAGTGGACTCCTCTTGTTTGTAATTGTTCATGTTGATTATGTATTCACAATATGGAATACAACAGCCGGACAACTTTGCCTTGGCCATTTTATTATCTGTAAAACGTCTAAGTATTATTGGAACAATTATTTTGGGTACCACTCCTTCTCAGACAGGGTTCATGAGTGACGGGCTATTGAATGCTTTAGGTGATAATACCGGTAGAAGAGCTGATGAATCTGTAAGGCCAGTTGCCATCTAGGGGTGTATTTAAAGTGGACCAAACCCCAGCTTGATCAGCCCAGGGCTGATCGGTTCCCTCCCCCTGGAGTATCCAAAATCGGGCTGTGTGAACCACCCCACCCCCACCCAGGTCGCCCTGTTCACTTACCTTTCTTCCTGGTCCAAAGGCGCTATCCCCCTAGCAGGGCGCATGCCCACGCCAGCCATTTGTGAATGGCCAGCACGGCACGCTCCCTGTTAGAGGGAATCGGGGGATGTGGCCGCCAGCTCCCTCGGGGCCGCTGGCTTTATACGCCATCATAGATGGCGTGATGTCAGCGGCTTGACCTTGCTGATTGGACGTGTGGCCGCATATGCGCCGTAGGACCGGGAAGAGGTGAGTTTCTTCTGGCGATCTGGGGGGTTTCACACTACGGGGTACACCTGAGCCTAGGTTTTGGTCCACTTTAAAGTGACCCATCTTACTCCTGAGACAATAAAATGAATAAGCTTATTGGCAAATTTAGTACAGAGTAACCTATTTTTTTTTCCTAATCCTTTATTTTCAAAAATGAGTTTCTTGTTGGCACATATTGTGTGTGTGTGTGTGTGTATAAGCTACAAACCACTTGCTGTTTAAAGTGTCTATAATGACAGCTTGCCTTTAAGGGAGCGCTTCATATTGGAGTTAATGTCCCTTAGTGGACGGGAAGCCAGACGGGAAGACTGATCTAAGGTCTGTCAGCATAACCTGGCGAACAAACTTCTATAGATCCTGGTGGTGCAGAACCTGGCCATAAATTTGCAGGCTCAGCTTCCTCAGTGAGCGGTGGTTTAATTTTAATAATTTAATTACAGTAATTCTGTGCTTAAGCCCCCTGTCCAGGCCATAAAAAGCAGACAAAATGCTTACTTGCCGTCTCACTGGCTCAATGCCACACTGTCTTAGGTGCTAGAGCACTCCCGTTTCAGCACAAACTTCTTTAGTGCCAACCGCATGCGCCTGTGCCATCTGTGCATGTCCCTGCTGACAGTCATGAGGGAACAGTCCCTACTGTTTTGACATTAGGGGAATGCACCACTTGACCTATTGCAGGTATCCATAGCTGATATGTGATGTCCGTAGTGGGCACTCGCATGTGTGTCAGGGTAGGAAAGAACTTTAGAGACTTAAAGGGATCGAGCCTGTGGGCTTGCAGGTAAGATTAACTTTGCTATTTGCAAATTACCTGGTTTATTCTTAACGCAGTATATTTTGAATAGGGAAATACTGATTGATTCAGTATTGAGTCTTTGTCCATCAATGCTATGAAGAATCTGGTGAGCCACTGTCTCCTTTTTTTTTTTTTTTTTTTTTTTTTTTTTTTTTTTTTGGTGTATTTTTCCTTATTGGGAAAGCGGAAAATTGGGTGCTTAAACCTTAATGGAAGGTCAAATTCTCATGTGCTCAAAGAGCTTAAACCACTTAAACGTGAATGTATTTATATTAATTTTCTTAAAGCAAAAAATAGAAACTTGGAATTTAGAGAGATTCTTTTCACGACATCCTGTCAACTGCTATACATTCAATGCACATTGGATAATTTCAGTTTACCAGATTTTTATTTTTTAAGGGGGATTTTTTTATACAAATTAAAAATGCCTCCATTTAAATTGTTGTTTTATTGGTTATATCCTGTATCAAGCTATGGTTTGAATTCAAATGAACCATGTTTTATTTTGCTTGAATTTGGAGACTGTTGTGGTATTCTGTTGTATTGCAGTCCCAAAGACTCTGGGGTTGGTCATTAATTCATGCAAGTCATGTGGGTTTATTGCACTGGTGAGGTATATTTAGATTTCATTTACCCTCGATGTGATGGGAAGCAGGAAACTGGGCTGTGTCCTGACTTCTCTAGACACAAGCACTGTTTGACAGCATGAACGTTCAGAAATAAAAAGCTTATTGTTTTTCCATTAACATTGTCATTTTATTCTGTTTTATCGGTAGTCTTTATAGCAATATGTTCTTGGAGGTAAAGTAGAGTTACAAAGTTTTAGTTAGCACAGCCCTAAGGTATGCCTGCAGGCTGGGGGCATCAGCAGGTGGTATGCTTCCCCGCTCTGGGACCAACACCCATGTGGTGTGGGACCAGGCTGGGGGTCAGGGACCTGCTACTCTGACATCATACTTTAGCCTTAAAGGGATTGGCCAGGAAAAGTAAAAGAAAAAAAATATGCACTTTTTTTTATTTTTGAAGTGGATTGGTAAGTTTTGATACACCAGAAAAATCTCTGCCTTGTCCCAGGCAAAATAATTCCCCTTCCGGATACCCACTTATTGCTATAGAGGATTTTTTTAGGCCTGGACAATTCTATTAATCTCCATGTAGGGAAATTTAGGTAAATGAGATTCTTGACCTAGTTGAAACAGGCCTGCTCTTTGGTGTAATAATCAGACCTATGCCCATCAATACGAAATATACTGACTATCCCTATCATAAGGGAGGATTCTTTCAGAGGCACAAATAGTCTTTTATTTGGCAGATCAGGAAGAGAATGTAGAGCTATGACACGGGGTTGACAACATCTACATTGTTGTGGCAGTGATGACCATGTTCAACATCTTGAAAACCAGAAGTGTATTTATCTCAAGCCTTTATTCTAAGTATGCAGCATGTCCTGCTCCAGATAATGATTCATAACAGATGGGATTACCTCCGCCAGAGGGCGCTTGACTGGAGAGATGGCAAAAAGAGGTCCCTCCTGGTCCATATATACCCGGGACCTCCCACAAATTCCCCAGTTTCTTCTCTGCAGTCGGCTGCGAAGGTCAGAAGATGGCTTCTCTTATCGCAGGTGAGCGGGGCTTAACAGCACGCGGCCCTGTAGGACTATTCCCACCCGTTCCACCTTTTACTTATGCCTCCCAGCTTTGGCTGCGCTGGTCGAGTGATGGTAGGCAGCACCTATCACAGGTGCTATCCTTTGCGGAGCCTGGCTCCGACTGCAGTCCCCCACCAAAGGGTAGGCGGTGCAGGTTATGGTGAACCTGAATTGGGATGCCCCATCCGCTCTTGCCCTTCCCTGCCCTGGTCATCGGTGGGTCTTTTATTGACATCCACTCTCCCCCCTCTCTTGTTATCCCGTTCGGGGGGGTGTATGTGCACTTATTATTTTTTGTGTGTGTTTTTGCACTTCACTAATGCTTGGGGTACCAGGGCTTCGCGCTCTGGCTTTACCTTGTTCATTTGAATTTGCCGCCACTGACAGGCGCGCCTTCTGGCGTCCACGGCGCCATCATCAGTAATCCCTGCGTGCCCATTGGCTGTTACGCCTGGCCTATCCCTGCGCTTCTCGGAGGGGGCGTGGCTTGCTCTGTTGGCGCGTTCCGCGTCGGACCCTCCTGCGGCCCGCCCCTTGAGGTTCCTCCAGCGCCATTTTGGTCCCCTCCTGGTGTGATTGCCTGCTTCCCACCGCGGTCCGTGAGTGCCCCTGCGGGCTTGACGTTTATTCATTGTCTTTTCTGTGTGCTTATGGTGTGTATCATGTCTTTCAGGTGGGATAACCCCGCTTCAGATAGTCATTACACTTGGGTTATACTGACCTGTAGAGGGCGATACTGCAGAGATGTCATGAAATAAAGGGAGCCCCTCCCGGGTCATAAATACCTGGGACCTCCCACTCATTCCCCAGTCTTTCATCTCTGCAGAGGCGAGCAAGTCAGGAGATGGATGTCACCTCCTTGCAGGTAGCCGGGATGACTCCCGGCCCTCTATTGTTCTATTCCTGCCCGGATTCTTTTATTTGTATTACTTGCCTCCCAGCCTAGGCTGCTGGTCCGGGCAATGGTAGATGGCACCCTAGGTGCTCAGGAGCCGTGAGACCCCATAACAAGGGGTAGGCGGCTAACCGGGTTGGTGACCCCGGTTTGGGCTGCCCCGTCCCTTGGCTCTCGCCCTAGCATGGATTCCCCCTCTCCCGGATACCCGTAGAAGGGGGGGGGGGGGGGGGCGGGTCCATTATGGATTCACCTTTATTTATTATAACGTGTGTGTGTGTGTGGTGCTTTACTGTGCTTGCTTTACTCAGTCCAGCGCCAGCGGTCCCGCGGCGCCGGCCCCCGGCGTTAGTTATGGTGTCTCTTAGGCGCCCAAGAGGAGCTTCTTCCCCTCAGGGCGGGGGGGGCGGGCGCTCGCGCGTGCCTACGGCCCGCCCCCGTGCTGCGGGCGCTGCATTTCAGGTCCCGGCTCTGGCGGGGGGCGGGGCAGGGCGCGAACCGCGCCGGCCCTCCCTCTTCCTCTGCCTACGCGCCTTTTTTTCACTACTGCCGGGCGTGCGGGACTCGAGGCGGTGACGGTTGGGTGAGTGGCCTGTGGCCCATTAGTTTTCTTTAGGGTTCATGACCCTCCCTGGATACTGGGCTGGGGCCCCCTCGGGGCAATCCAGGCTGTGTTTGGGGTGTGGGGTATTCCTTTTGGGGGATGATGTATTTCTTTGCGTACCCTGTGCACAACTGTCTATTACGCGGCAGTCCGGATCTCAGGCATCTGGTTCTGCTCCGCCAGTCTTCTCTCCGTCTCCCCCTCGCTTGACACGTACCCCATGTGATGTGGTCATTGGCGGGGAGTCGCAATCTGAGGTGTGTGCCAGATTGGCCAATCTTGAAAAATTGTTTTCCAGTGCCGTTGCCAAAAAGGCCATGGCAAAGCGAAAACATTTGCATACAGCCACGCAGGCCTTTGATATGGAGGAGTTTGACTCCCTGGATTGGTCTGATTGTTCCCCGCGTGAGGAAGGGGAGCTGTATGAGGAGTCTGAGGGCTCCGATGAGCAGCAGTTTGTGGGTGCTGATACCGAGCAGGGCCAGGGGGATTCCTTGGCTACCTCTAGGGTCCTGGCTCATATGTTTGAGGTCCTGGCTATTTCTCCCCCTGAGGCGGCTCCACCACTGAAGGGGGAGTTCTTTGAGGTGACCAAGCCGCGCTTGGAATTTCCTTATCAAAAGCATTTTGATGGTATCCTTCTCAAGGAATGGGAGAGGCCGACTAGGCTTCCGGGTGTCCCTCCGGGTTGGGACAAAAAATATCCCTTTCCGGCGGACGCGGTGAAGCACTGGTCGTCCCCCTCCCCCCCCCCCCCCCCCCCCCCCCCAAGGTGGATGCTCCTGTTTTGGGGTTGTCCAGTTCCTGAGGATGGAGGTGGTGAGGATAAACGCATTGACCAGATGGCTTGTCATAGTTTTGCCAGTGTTGGGTCGGCCCTGCGGCCGGTTTGTGCTTCAGCGCTTTTATTGGTAGCTGCCAGGTCGGTGGTTAGAGGACTGTTGACCTCTTCCGGGCTTGACCCGGCTAGTGAGGAGTTTGCCAACCTTAAGCGCTGTGAGTTATTTTTGTCCTTTGTGCTGTCCGCCTTGGACGACACATTGGTGATGTGTAGCAGAGCTTCGGACTTGCTTGTGGCTATCCGGCGGTCGGTTTGGTTACGCCAGTGGGCGGCTGATTTTGTGTCCAAAAAGTCGCTTACGGCCCTTCCCTTTGTGGGGTTGCGGCTCTTTGGAGAAAAATTGGATTCGCTGGCAAAGGGAGGTAAGTTACCTCAGCGTAAGAAGCAGCGTTGCCCCTTTCGGGGGGCGGGAGTTGGCAGGGGTTCGGCCTTCCCTTCGTCCAGAGGTGATTCCTGGCCTAGGGGCAGGGGTCAGGCCCGTCCTTGCGGGTGGGGGGACGGCTGCAACTCTTCTCCCGGGTCTGTGTCCAAGAGGTCTCGGACAGGTGGATTCAGGAAGTGGTGTCTTCCAGTTACAAGCTGGAGTTCGAGTTCTGGCCCCCTCCCAGATTCTTCAGGTCTCTGGTGTTGTCAGATCCTCTGGCCGCCCAGGGGATTCGGGTGGCAGTAGCAAGTCTCTTGGATATGGCTGTCATCTGTCCGGTGCCCCCCTCAGACCGGGGCCTGGGCTTCTATTCCAATTTTTTCACGGTGCCCAAGAAGGACGGATCCGTTCGTCCCATTCTGGATCTGAAGTTGCTCAACAGGTTCATCCGTCCCCGGAAGTTCCGTATGGAAACTCTGCGCTCAGCCATCCACTCACTTCGTCAGGGGGACTTCATGACGTCCATAGACATCAAGGATGCTTACCTGCATATTCCAATATTTCCGGCACACCAGAGATTGTCGTGGACAATCAACATTTTCAGTTTGTGGCTCTTCCGTTTGGCCTTACCTCGGCTCCAAGGGTTTTTACCAAGGTGTTGGCAGGAGTGATGGCCATCCTCAGAGCCAGGGGTATCCGCATCGTGCCTTATCTGGACGATCTTCTCATCATGGCGTCTTCCCTCAGTCAGGCGCAGCTGGATACCGGGACCGTGGTGTCCACTCTGGAGAGTTTCAGTTGGGTGATCAACTATCCCAAGTCCTGCCTCTCTCCCTCCAGGGTGGTGGAGTTCCTGGGAATGTCTCTGGATACTTCTCAGGCCAGGGTATTCCTCCCCCGAGCCAAGGTTCTTCTGATTCAGGAATTGACTCAGTGTCTCCTATCCAGCCCCCGCCTGTCCATCCGGCTAGGGATGCGACTGGTGGGATTGATGATGGCATCGTTCGAGGAGGTTCCCTTTGCCCAGTTTCACACAAGGACGCTCCAGCTCCATCTCTTGGTGGCCTGGGACGGGTCCCCGCTGTCATTGGATCAGTCCTTTCTGATGTCTCCCCGGGTGCGGCGTTCCCTTCGGTGGTGGCTGAAACCAAGCTGACGAGGGGCAGGTCTTTTCTGACCCCTAATTGGGAGACGGTCACCATGGATGCCAGCCTGTCCGGTTGGGGGGATTTTGGAAGGATCTTCAGTTTCAGGGACTGTGGGGGGCCTCAGGAGGCTCACGATCCCATCAATGTTCTGGAGTTGAGAGCCATCAGGTTGGTTCTGGCTCACTTGACTCATCAGTTACGGGGACTACCGGTTCAAGTTCGGTCGGACAATCGGACGGCGGTCGCCTACATCAATCACCAGGGAGGGACTCGCAGCAGACGTGCCCTCAGGGAAGTGTCTTTGATCCTGGATTGGGCAGAGGGCAATGTCCCATGCATCTCGGCGGTGTACATTCCGGGAGTGAGAACACGGAGGCGGACTCCCTGAGCAGGGGGTCATCTCGCCGGGGGGGAATGGTCGCTCAGCCCCAAGGTGTTTCGGTCGCTTTGCCACCGGTGGGGGACTCCGGAGGTGGACCTCTTTGCCTCTCATCACAATCACAAGCTTCCGGCATTTGTCTCTCTCGCGGGATCCGCTGGCTCTGGCAGCGGATGCCATGTCTCTGAACTGAAGGGATCTGGGGCTTCTATACCTGTTCCCTCCGTTTCCCATGGTGGGCAAAGTGGTGCGCAAGCTGGCCCTAGAGGGCGCGTCAGCAATCCTGGTGGCTCCAAGGTGGCCAAGACAGGTTTGGTTCGCAGACGTGGTAAGGTTGGCAGGGGATCAGTTAGTTTTGCCCCTTCTGCTGGATCTACTCACTCAGGGTCCACTGCTCTACCCCAATTTACCAACGCTGGCTTTGACGGCGTGGCTGCTGAAACCTCCATCTTGGAGGAAGGTCTTTCTGATGCTGTCGTTCAGACTGGTTAGGGCTAGAAAGAAGTCTTCCTCTGCCATCTACTATAGGATTTGGAGGTCTTATATTGATTGATGTGAGGTCAGGGCCTTGCCTTGCAGGGCGTTTTCTATCCCTAGGGTCTTGGAATTTCTGCAACATGGTCTGGACCTAGGTTTGCAGCTTAGAAAACCGCCAGGGCAGAAACATGCCCTTTCAGCGTACTTTCAAAAGTCTTTTGCTCTTCATCCTCTGGTTAAAGCGGACCTTCACTCTAAATAAGAGTCTATCTTATATGTTTCCCACACCCTGTACATACAGATTGCTCACATTAAAAATCATCCTACCTGCATCTACTGCATTTTATAAGCCTTTAAACATCCAAGATGGCGGCTTATGGAAGCTGCCATTTTTGCAGGCAGCCTGCAAACAGGAAGTGCCTGCAAACAGGAAGTGACTGTGCTGCTCTGCATTCTGGGACTGCTGACCTTTCCCTGACCCCAGCTCTGCTCTGTCTGAGCAAAGCACAGCTATAACCCGCCCCCCTGTACCTTATCCCACTCTCCTCTCCTCAGTAAGTGTGATGCTTCTGAGTCAAGATGGCGGCGCCCGTATCCTAAATTCCCGAACAGAGTTGCAGCCCAGTGGGGGAAAGTATAATAAATTAGTGACTAAACATGTAAAATATATTAATTTTAGATGCTGAGGAATTGTTTTTTAAGAGTTTGGGCTTTTCATTAAATCATGGTGAAGGTCCGGTTTAAGACCTTTTTCCAGGGGGTTATGCATGTGCGGCTTCCTAGGAAGCCTTTGCTCCCAGTTTGGGAGTTGAATTTGGTTCTTTCTGCGTTGCAGGGTCCTCCTTTTGAACCTTTGCAGGATATTGCGCTTTCTACGCTTACTCAGGTTGTTTTTCTGGTTGCCATCACTTCTGTTCGGCGTGTTTCGGAGTTGGCAGCCTTGTCCATTAAGGCCCCTTACTTTGAGAGGCATCAGGACAAGGTTGTTTTCCGCTTCAAGCCAGATTTCCTAAGGTGGTCTCTGCTTTTCATCTGAATCAGGACATTGTTCTACCCTCCTTGTGTCCTAAGCCTAGCAATGACAAGGAGAGGGTTTTGCATTCTTTGGATGTGGTTCGCTGTGTGAAGTACTATTTGGTGGCTACTTCCCCTTTTCGTAGGACTGACGCACTTTTTGTGTTGCCCTCTGGGCCTAGGAAAGGTTTGGCTCCCGCCAAGTCTTCCATTAGTTAATGGATTCGCCAGGCCATTGTTGGCCTATTCCCCCTTTTCGTGTTACTGCTCATTCTACTCGTGCTGTTGGGGCGTCCTGGGCCTTCCAGCACCAGGCCTCTGTTGAGCAAGTTTGTAAGGCTGCTACTTGGTCTTCGGTTCACACTTTTTCCAAGTTTTACAAGGTTGATGTGTGGGCCTCAGCGGATGCGGTTTTTGGCTGCAAAGTTCTGCAAACTGCAGTGGTTTAAGTTTGTGCCTTGTTGCCTTGTTTTTTGGATCCCCGCCCTTTATGGTCACTGCTATTGGATGTCCCACATGTAATGAATGTCTTGAAGCGGGGTGTGTGACATACTTAGAATAATACCATTTTGTGAATACTCGCCTGTAAAATGGCTATTATAAGTATGTCACACACCCCGCTTCACCCTGCCCTTTTGTATTCTGGATCCTTTATATGGTGAACCTTTGTTAGTTTTAATTGGCTTTCCTGGTCCCTTTACCTTACTGCTATCTTTATACTGGGGAATGAGTGGGAGGTCCCAGGTATTTATGGGCCGGGAGGGTCTTACCTTTTTTTGACATCTCTGCAAGATCAACCATCTACAGGTCAGTATACCCACATGTAATGAATGTCTTGAAGCCGGGTGTGTGACATACTTATAATACCCATTTTACAGGTGAGCATTCACAAAATGCTGTTTCCCCCCCTTTCCCGGTCACCCATTTTTCCCTTCAGCTGGGGGGGGGGTGGCGCTTATTCCTGTTTTCTTTTACCCTTAGAGTGCATGCTTGTGCTACTTGTGCGTATGTGGTACGCGTTCTTGGCCGGGCCGGCGGTTTGCGGCGCCGGCGGCCGTTACTGACAGTCTCCGGGGGAACTTCTCCCCCTCCGGCGTGGTTTCGGAGGGGGCGGGGCCGGGCGCGGGGTGCGATCCTGCGGCCCGCCCCGTCCCTCCCTCCGTGCTGCTGGTGCCGCTGCGGAGCCCGGTCACTGGCCGGGAGCCGCGTTGTGTCAGGGGAGAGGGGTGGGGTCGGGCGCGGTCCGCGCCGGCCCGCCCCTCTTCTGCTTCCTTGCTGCAAGTTCCCTTCGCCTCGTGCAGGACGCCATTACCGTAAGCACCCAGTGGGCTCCACTCTCTTCTTGACTGTGATTCTGCTTGTTAGCACGAGATTGATATATGTCTATTATATGTATGTGTGCCTTGGCATATGTTTATGTGCACAGCATCTGTGTGTTTGTGTGTGATAGTCCCTCTTTTTGTATTCCAGGCGGACCCTTCTTGGATCTTAAAGGGTCCTCCCGGTCCTAGTGTACCTGGTTTAGTTTAAGAACTCCCTATAAATCCTCCCACGCGGGACACAGAAGGGGCATACCGGGTCGCTTATATTGCGTAATTCCCTTGGGCATTGCGACTACCGATGAAATCGCCATATGGAGGCTTCCCAGGATATCGGGCTCTCCTTGGGGCAACCCCGGCAGTGTTTGGGGTGTGGGGTATCCCTTACTGGGGATGATGTATTCCTTTGCATACCATGTGCGCAGCAGACTATTACGCGGCAGTCCGGATCCCATGCGTCTGGTTCTGCGCCGCCGTTCTCTTCACCTACCCCTCCCCGCCTGATCCGTACCTCATGTGACGCTGTCATGGGTGGGGAGTCGCAATCTGAGGTGTGTACCAGATTGGCCAATCTTAAAAATTTTCTAGCGCTGTTGCCAGAAAGGCCCCGGCTAAGGGAAAGCACTTGTCTCCAGCCACGCTGGCTTCTGATTTTGATGAGTTTGATTCACTGGACTGGTCTGATTACCCCCCGCTAAAGGAAGGGGAGTTATTTGAGGAGTCGGACAGTTCTGACGATCAGCAGTTTGTTGGCACTGATGCCGAGCGGGGTCAGGGGGATTCTTGGGATACCCCTAAGGTCCTGGCTCATATGTTTGAGGTTCTGGCAATTTCTCCTCCTGAAGTGGCTCTTCTGCAGAAGGGGGAGTTCTTTGAGGCGGCTAAGCCGCGCTTGGAATTCCCTAATCAAAAGCATTTCGATGGCATTATTCTTAATGAGAGACGCCTACTCGGCTTCCAGGTGTTCCTCCGGGTTGGGATAAGAAATATCCCTTTCCGGTGGATGCGGTGAAGCGATGGTCGCCCCCTCCCGAGGTGGACGCCCCTGTTTTGGGGTTGTCTTAGCACCTCCGTTTTGCATTCACCTGACTGTTCTACTCTAAAGGATGGTGAGGATAAACGCATTGACCAGATGGCTTGTCATGGTTTTGCCAGTGTCGGGTCGGCCTTGCGGCCTGTTCGTGCTTCGGCGCTTTTAGTAGTGGCTTCTAGTTCGGTTGTTAGGGACCTGTTGTCTACTTCCAGGCTTGACCCGGCTAGTGATGAGTTCACCGCCCTTAAGCGGTGCGAATTGTTTTTGTCATTTGTGCTAGCTGCCCTGGATGACACATTGGTGATGTGTAGTAGAACTTCGGCCTTGCTTGTGGCTATTTGGCGGTCGGTTTGGTTACGCCAGTGGGCGGCTGATTTTGTGTCCAAAAAGTCGCTTACGGCTCTTCCCTTTTTGGGGTTGCGGCTCTTTGGAGAAAAATTGGATTCGGTCGCAAAAGGGGGTAAGTTACCTCAGTGAAAGAAGCAACGTCGTCCCTTTCGGGGGGTGGCTTCCTTTGCTCCTTCCTTTCGTGGGGCCAGAGCTGGCAGGGTATTGGCTGTCCAGAGGTGATTCCTGGAACAGGAGCAGAGGACGTGCCGTCCAGGTCACAGCTGGGGCTCTAAGCCCAAAGCCGCTGCCAAGCCGGCTCAGCCATGAGGGGGCGCCCTCACCCTTGCGGGTGGGGTGAAGGCTGCGTCACTTCTCCCAGGTCTGGGACCAGGAGGTCTCGGACAGATGGATCCGGGAAGTGGTGTCTTCCGGTTACAAGCTGGAGTTCGAGATCCGGCCTCCTCCCAGATTCTTCAGGTCTCGGGTGCCCTCGGATCCTCTGGTAGCGTAAGGGCTCCGGGTGCCGATAAAAGGTCTCCTTTTACATGGCTGTCATTTGCCAGGTGCCTTCCTCGGACCGGGGCCTGGGATTCTATTCCAATCTGTTCACAGTGCCCAAGAAGGATGGCTCCGTTCGTCCCATCCTGGATCTGAAGCTCCTCAACAGGTTTATCCGTCCCAGGAAGTTCAGCATGGAAACTCTGCTTTCAGCCATAAATTTGCTTCGCCAGGAGGACTTCATGACGTCCATAGACATCAAGGATGCTTATCTGCATGTTCCGATCTTCCCGGCACATCAGATTTCTCAGGTTTGTGGTGGAAGATCGGCATTTTCAGTTTGTGGCTCTTCCGTTTGGCCTTACCTCGGCTCCAAGGGTTTTCACCAAGGTGCTGGCAGGGGTGATGGCCCTCCTCCGAGCCCAGGGTATCCGCATCGTGCCTTATCTGGACGATCTTCTCATTCTGGCATCCTCTCTCAGCCGGGCGGAGCTGGATACGAGGCCTGTGGTATCCACTTGGGAGAGATTCGGCTGGGAGATCAACTACCCGAAGTCCTCCCTCTCTCCGTCCAGGGTGGTGTCGTTTCTGGGAATGTCTCTGGATACTTCTCAGGCCAGGGTGTTCCTTCCTCGGCCCAAGGTTCTTTTGATTCAGGAATTGACTCAGCTTCTTCTGTCCCTCCCTCGTCCGTCCATCCGGCTGGGGATGAGACTGGTGGGATTGATGGTGGCCTCTTTCGAGGCGGTTCCCTTTGCTCAGTTTCACACAAGGAAGCTCACGCCCCATCTCTTGGCGGCCTGGGACAGGTATCCGCTGTCATTGGATCAGTCATTTCTGATGTCCCCCCGGGTTCGGCGTTCCCTTCAGTGGTGACTGGAACAAAACAATCTGATGAGGGGCAGACGGTCACCACGGATGCCAGCCTGCCGGGTTGGGGGGGGGGTTTGGAAGGATCTTCAGTTTCAGGGACTGTGGGGGCCTCAGGAGGCTCACAATCCCATCAATGTTCTGGAGCGGAGAGCCATCAGGTTGGTTCTGGCTCACTTGACTCATCGGTTACAGGGCTTACCGGTTCAAGTTCGGTCGGACAATTGGACGGCGGTCGCCTACATCAATCACCAGGGAGGGACTCGCAGCAGGAGTGCCCTCCGGGAAGTGTCCTTGATCCTTGCTTGGGCAGAGAGCAATGTCCCATGCATCTCGGCGGTGTACATTCCGGGAGTGGAGAACACTGAGGCGGACTCCCTGAGCAGGTGCTCATCTCGCCGGGGGGAATGGTCTCTCAGTCCCAAGGTGTTTCGGTCACTTTGCCACCGGTGGGGGACTCCGGAGGTGGACCTCTTTGCCTCTCGTCACAATCACAAGCTTCCGGCATTTGTCTCTCTCGCGGGATCCGCTGGCTCTGGCAGTGGATGCCATGTTTCTGAGCTGGAGGGATCTGGGGTTTCTGTACCTGTTCCCTCCGTTCCCTATGGTAGGCAAGGTGGTGCGCAAGCTGGCTCTAGAGGGTGTGTCCGCAATCTTGGTGGCTCCAAGATGGCCAAGGCAGGTTTGGTTCGCAGACTTGGTGCGGTTGGCAGCGGATCAGTTCGATCTGCCCCTTCTGCCGGATCTGCTCACTCAGGGTCAACTATTCTACCCCAATTTACCAACGCTGGCTTTGACGGCGTGGCTGCTGAAACCTCCATCTTGAAGGAGGAAGGTCTTTCTGATGCTGTGATTCAGACTCTGGTTAGTGCTAGGAAGAGGTCTTCCTCTACCATCTACTATAGGACTTGGAGGTCTTATATTGATTGGTGTGAGGCCCGGGCCTTGCCTTGCAGGGTGTTTTCTATCCCTAGGGTTTTGGAATTTCTGCAACATGGTCTGGACCTGGGGTTTGCAACTTAGTACGGTTTTCTTTCAAAGGTCTCTTGCTCTTCATCCTCTGGTGAAGACTCTTTTTCAGGGTGTTAAGCATGTGTGGCCTCCTAGGAAGCCTTTGCTCCCAGTTTGGGATTTGAATTTGGTTCTTTCTGCTCTTCAGGCTCTTCCTTTTGAGCCTTTGCTGGATATTGCTCGTTCTACGCTTACTCAGAAGGTTGTTTTTTTGGTTGCCATCACTTCCGTTCGGCGTGTATCGGAGTTGGCGGCTTTGTCCATTCAGGCCTCGTACTTTGAGAGGCATCAGGACAAGGTTGTTTTCCGCTTTAAGCCAGATTTCCTTCCTAAGGTGGTTTCTGCCTTTCATCTTAATCAGGACATTGTTCTACCCTCCTTGTGTCCTAAGTCCAGCAATGACAAGGAGAGGGTCTTGCATTCTTTGGATGTGGTTCGCTGTGTGAAGTACTATTTGGTGGCTACTTCCTCTTTTCGTAAGACTGACGCCTTTTTCGTGGTGCCCTCTGGACCTAGGAAAGGTTTGGCACCCGCCAAGTCTTCCATTAGTAAATGGATTCGCCAGGCCATTGTTAGGGCCTATTCTGCCAAGGGGAAGATTACCCCTTTTCGTGTTACTGCTCATTCTACTCGTGCTGTCGGGGCATCCTGGGCTTTCCAGCACCAGGCCTCTGTTGAGCAAGTTTGTAAGGCTGCTACTTGGTCTTCTGTTCACACTTTTTCCAAGTTTTACAAGGTTGATGTGCGGGCCTCAGTGGATGCTGTTTTTGGCCGCAAAGTTCTGCAAGCTGCAGTGGTTTAAGTTTGTGCATTGTTGCCTTGTTTTGGTTCCCTGCCCTTTATGGACACTGCTATTGGATGTCCCAAGTGTAATGACTATCTGAAGCGGGGTGTGTGACATACTTAGAATAATACCATTTTGTGAATACTCACCTCTAAAATGGGTATTAGAAGTATGTCACACACCCTGCTTCACCCTATTTTGGTATTTTGGATCCTTTATATGGTGAACCTTTCTTACTGTTACTGGTTATTTTGGCTCTTCCTGGTCCCTTTGTTTCCTGACTGCTGTCTTATTACTGGGGAATGAGTGGGAGGTACCAGGTATTTATGGACCGGGAGGGGCTCCCTTTTTTTTCATGACATCTCTGCAAGATCGCCTTCTACAGGTCGGTATAACCCAAGTGTAATGACTATCTGAAGCAGGGTTTGTGACATACTTATAATATTTCTCCCGGTCCTGTCCCCTCTTAGTTTTAATAACTTTATTAGAGGCCTACACTGTTTAATCCTCCCACTTCCCTGGCGGACATTTGGGGCATTCCGGGTTGCTTATACAGCGTAATTCCTATTGGCCAGTTGTGCCACCTTAACCATATGGAGGCTTCACAAGATATTGTGCTCGGGGTCCCCTCGGGACAAGCCCAGCTGTGTGTAGTGTGGGGGGCATTCCCTGTGTGCGATGTTCAGGTCTGTGTACCCTGCGCCCCGAAAGACGCTTGCGCTGCATTCTGGGCTATCTGGGACTGGGCCTGCGCCCACTATGTCCTCACCCACTCCCCCTCGCTTGATTATGACTCCCAGTGAACTAAATACTAGTGGGGAGTCTCAGCCTGACGTGTCTTCCAGGTTGGCTAACATTGAGAGGCTCATTGCTAGCTCTGTGGCCCGTAAGGCCCCGGCTAAAAGGAGGCATGTGGCGCCGGGTGTGTCTGCCTTTCCTGTGGAGAATGAGAATTTCCTTGATTTGTCCGATTATACCCCACTTGAGGAGGGGGAATTATTCTCGGATTCAGAGTTATCTGATGATCAGCACTTCAGTGGTGCTGACTATGGCTCTGATCACTGGGATGCTGATGACACCAATAGACTGTTAACTCAGATTTTTTATGTGCTTTCTCTCTTCCTGCTGCGGCTCCCAAGCTAAAGGGGGAACTTTTCAGTACTGCTAAACCACGTCTGGAATTTCCAGAACAGGCCCATTTCAATAATCTTGTTCTCAAAGAATGGGAGCGTCCCGGCCGGCTTCCCAGAATCCCTAAAGGCTGGGATAAAAGGTACCCTTTTCCCACTGATGTGGTTAAATGTTGGTCTACCCCCCCCAGAAGTGGATGCACCAGTATTGGGGTTGTCCAACACATCTGTGGTCCATTCCCCTGATTCCACTACCCTCAAGGATAGTGAGGACCGGCGCATTGACCAGCTGGCCTCCCATGCCTTTGCCTGTGTGGGGTCTGCCTTACGTCCTGTCTGTGCTTCTGCTGTTACTGCTGTTGCTGTTAGGACTCTCCTCAAGGGTCTGTTGGAAGGCGCCCCTGATGAGACTTCTAGTGCAAAGTTCAGGGCCTTGTCGCAGTGTGAAATGTTCATTGCATATGTCCTTTCTGCCTTGGATGACACCATTAGGATGTGTAGTAGAACCTCTGCCTTGGTTGCTATACGCCGCTCTGTTTGGCTGCGTCAGTGGGCAGCTGATAACGCTGCTAAGAAGGCCCTCATGGGGCTCCCCTTTAAGGGGCTGCGCCTATTTGGTGATCGCTTGGACTTGTTTGCCAAGGGGAGTAAGTTGCCTCAGCGTAAGAAGAAGCAGCTGCGGCCCTTTTGGAGTTCGGGTGCCTTTGTCCCCTCCAATCGTGGATCCAGGCCTGGGAGAGGGGTTTCCTTTGCAAGTCCTAGGGGGGGGGACTTCTTGGGCAGGGGCAGAGGTCGTGCCCGCTCTGGATCTTCCTGGGGGTCCAAGCCTAAATCTGTCGCCAAGCCTCCTCAGCCATGAAGGGGCGCCCTCACCCATGCGGGTGGGGGGACGGCTGCAGCTCTTCGCTCCTGTCTGGGGACAGCAGGTCTCAGACAGGTGTATTCTGGAGGTTGTGTCCTCCGGCTACAAGCTAGAGTTCGCTGCCTGGCCGCCTCCAAGATTCCTCAGGTCTCGGATTCCTCCAGAACCCCTGGCAGCTTAGGGTCTGTTTCTGGCTGTACAAAACCTATTGGACATGGGGATCATCTGTCAGGTCCCTCCTGGGGAGAGAGGTCGGGGGTTTTTATTCCAATCTCTTCAAAAGTACCCAAAAGTTCAATTGGACTCCTCAACAAGTTCATCAGGACCAGACACTTTCGCATGGAGACTCTGCGATCAGCTCTTTGCGCCCGGGGGACTTCATGACCTCCATAGACATCAAGGATGCTTACCTTCATGTACCAGTCTTCCTAGGGCATCGGAGATTCCTCAAGTTCGCATTGGAGGACCAACACTACCAATTTGTAGCACTGCCCTTCGGTCTCACCTCGGCCCCCAGAGTCTTCACCAAGGTGCTGGCAGGTGTTATGGCTCTCTTCAGAGCTCAGGGCATTCGTATTCTTCCTTATCTGGACGACCTCCTCATCACTTCTTATTCTTTCCAGCAGGCAGAAGTGGATACCCAGCAGGTGGTGACTGCTCTGGAAACATTTGGATGGGTGATCAATCACCCCAAATCCTACCTGTCTCCGTCTCAGGTGACCTTCTTCCTGGGCATGAATCTGGATACTGTTCAGGCCAAGATTTTTCTTCCTCAGCAGAAGGTGGATTCTCTTAACGCTCTGGTTCATTTCCCTCTGCCTTGCCCTCACCCTTCCATCTGGCAAGGGATGCAGCTTGTGGGGCAAATGGTGTCCTGCTTCGAGGCAGTTCCTTATGCTCAGTCCCACATGAGACCTCTTCAACTCCATCTCCTCTCAGTCTGGGACAATAGTGCCCTGGCTGGACTCGAGGAACCTGTTGGGGGGGCAGATCTTTTCTGCCCCCTGTTGGGACACGGTCACCACGGATGCCAGTCTGTCGGGGTGGGGGGGGGCTTCTGGAGAGCCCTTCAATTCCAGGGGCTGTGGGGCCCTCAGGAGGCCCATGCCCCAGTCAACGTCCTGGAACTGAGGGCGGTTCGGTTGGTACTGGCCCAGTTGACTCTTCACCTTCAGGGCCGGCCGGTCCAAGTTCGCTCAGACAACCAGACGGCAGTTGCCTACATCAATCATCAGGGAGGGACTCAGAGCGAGAGTGCCCTCAAGGAGGTGTCCATGATTCTGTCTTGGGCAGAGGGCAATGTCCCTTGCATCTCAGCAGTGTACATTCCGGGGGTGGAGAATCTGGAGGCGGACTCTGAGCAGGGGGACCTCTCGCATGGGGGAATGATCTCTCAGCAGCGAGGTCTTCCTGTCCTTATGTCACCGTTGGGGGGGTACCGGAAGTGGGTCTGTTTGCGTCCCGCCACAATCACAAGCTCCTAGTCTTTGTCTCTCTGTCCCAGGATCCCCTGGCCCTTGCGGTGGATGCTCTGTCTCTATCCTGGCAGGGGTTCCGTCTCCTGTATCTTTTTCCTCCATTTCCCCTGCTGGGCAGGGTTCTGCGCAAGCTGGCTCAGGAAAGAGTACCAGCAATCCTGGTGGCCCCCCGGTGGCCAAGACAGGTGTGGTTCGCAGATATCGTTCAGCTGGCGGTAGATCAGTACGCTCTTCCCCTGGTCCCGGACCTTCTCACACAAGGGTGGCTATGCCATCGCAATTTACAAACGCTGGCTTTGACAGCCTGGCTGCTGAAACCTCCATCTTAAGGGATGAGGGGCTTTCTGAGTTTGTGGTTAACACTCTGATCAGGGCTAGAAAGAAATCCTCTTCTACCATCTACTATAGGATCTGGCGGGCCTACATTGACTGGTGTGAGTCTAGGGTCCTTCCATGTCGGGTATTTTCCATTCCTAGGATTCTGGAGTTCCTTCAGCATGGTTTGGATCTGGGACTTCAGCTCAGCACGCTCAAAGGTCACGTTTCTGCCTTGGCTGTTTTCTTCCAGAGATCCTTCGCTCAACATCCTCTGGTCAAGACTTTCTTCCAGGGGGTTGCTCATGTGCGTCTCCCTCACAAGCCTCTGTTGCCAGTTTGGGACTTGAATTTGGTTTTGTCTGCCCTTCAGGGCCCTCCATTTGAGCCTGTGCAGGAGGCTGCTCTGTCTCTTCTTACTCTTAAGGTTGCCTTTTTGGTGGCTATTACCTCGGTCAGGCGTGTTTCGGAGTTGGCGGCCCTTTCTATTCAGGCCCCCTACTTTGAGAGACACCAGGACAAGGTGGTTTTCAGATTTAAACCTGATTTCTTGCCTAAGGTGGTCTCTGCCTTCCATCTCAATCAGGACATTAGGGTCGATTCAAAATCCCAAATGTCATTATTTTCGTATTTGAAAACGAAAGTTTGGTTGGGTGTTTGTCATTTTTTCCTTTTTTTTGGGGCATTTTCGACTCGCACGAACGTTTGAACATAGACGTATATGTTCTTTCGTTTTTCTAAAGGAAATCTTTGGTTTTACGCTAGTTCGGGCCCATTTTCATTCGAAATCGAAAATGTTTCGATCGTTCCAAACATTTACGTGATTGCAATGGGCTTGCGATTAATTCAGAGAGCTGATTGGCAAGTGTTCCGAAGCACATATAATCGTTTCCTTTTCGATTGCCTTACGGCACCTTTTTTACCTCGGAACTAGGCAGCCAAGCGTGATGGAGAGTGACTTCTGTTTGGCATTCATGTGATCCTGAGGTCAGAGTCCAGATTGCACTGGTGGTGCCTAGGAGCTTATCTCCTCCACTAGTCCCCATTATTGGGGCAGAGTGGTTATCCGGTTGGTGACCCGGATTTTGGGATGCCCCGTCCCGTTGTCCCCATATCTCTTCTCTCCTCATGGCCTCCCCTTTTTTGGTGGGGAAGTCCTTTAGGGGGGGGGAGGTGAGGGGTCTTTTTTCTAGCATATCCTGAGGTAATTTCTTTTTTACTAGTACTTATTTATGTGGGCGTCGGTGCGCGCGTCTGTGTGTGTCTTTTATTATGAGTGTGTTTGACTGTGTGCGGCGTTACCTTCTGGCGGGGTCAGCAGACCGGGTCCGGTTTTGGCATTACTGAATGGCGCTGTCGCCATTTTTTACCTCTCTGAGGTAATCCGTGCTTTAGGGGCGGGGCTGCGCTCGTGCTGTGCGGTGATTGGCGGGTGGGGCGGGGTCAGAGCGCTTCGCACGCGCTCTCTGGCCTGCCTGTCTTCTCTCAGCTGTGGGATCGCTCGCACCGGCCTGTGAGGTGATTTCTGTGCCCTGGTCCCGCTGCCTCTTTCAACTGCGGCCACTTAAAAAGGTCTTTTACTATAGTTCCTTCTCTTCTGTATTACATTCAATGAGTTCTTATTCCCATTAGGGGACTTTATGCTGTGGTCCATATAAGTATAGATTGGAGGTTTTTTGTCAGTTATAACAAGCCATGGTGGCTTTCTTTTTATTATGCATTGTATCTCATGCGTGATCATTTAGTTAGGCATCAGCATGCTTAAAATGTATGTGACCATATTTATTTTAAGTTATATATATATATATATATATATATATATATATATATATATATATATATATTTTAGTATTTTTATTGGATAATATTGTTTTTCTCTCTGTGTGCATGTGCGGTTTATTCATGAATTTTTACATTGTTTTTTCTGTCTTTCCAGATTTGGAGACCCCTGCTGCATGGGTCTCCCAGTCTGATATACCTGGCTAGTCTTATTTTGGGTTACAAAAAATCCTCCCACTCCTAGGACTTTAATCAATGAATAAGGAGCATCCCGGGTAGCTTATAGCATAAATCCCTGGGCTCTGCGAATTCCAAAAAAGTTTCACCGAATGGAGGCTTCCAATGATACCGGAAATGGCTCTTCGGGGCAATCTAGGCAGTGTGGGGGCTGTGGGGTTCCACTCCCAGGGGATGATGTCATTTTGTGCGTTCCTTGCGCACAGCAGAATATTGCGCGCCAGTCTGGTGCTCCTGGCTCTTCGCAACCTCAGTCGTCCCCTGCCCCTCCACTTTTATTCCGGACCTAGGGTGACGTTCGCAATCTGAGTTGTGCGCTCGAGTGGCCACTCTCGAGAAGTTGTTGTCTGCACAGGTAGCTCATAAGGCTACGGCTAAAAGGAAACACATTGATTCTCCTTCTCTGACTCCTGCCTTGGAGGCAGCGGAGGTGTTAGACTGGTCAGATTGTCCTTTGCCTGAAGAAGGGGAAATTTTGGAAGATTTGGATGATATTGATGCTCCCCTGTTGACTGATACTTTGGAAGATTTGACTACTGGGGTGTCTTGTGATACTCCTTCTATCCTTTCCAAGGTTTTTGAAATTTTGTCTCTGGATCCACCTGCGGCGGTCCCTCCCCTAAGGGTGAGCTATTTGAGATGCCTAAGCCGCGTTTAGCATTCCCTGGTCAGCTACATTTTGAAAGGGTTGTGCTTAAGGAATGGGAACAGCCGACCCACCTTGTTGGCTCCCCGGCTAATTGGGACAGGAGGTATCCCTTTTCAGAGGAATTGGTCAAACTTTTGACGGTACCCCCAGACGTTGATGCACCGGTTTTGGGGCTCTCTAATTCTTCAGTGCTGCATTCACCAGACACTACTACAATTAAGGATGTTGAGGATCGTAGAATCTATCAACTGGCTCGTCATGGTTTCATCAGTGCCGGTTCGACCTTGCGTCCGGTATGCGCTTCTTCCATTGTCCTATTGGCTCTTAAAGCCTTGATCAAAAATTTGTACGCGGATCTTGATTCGGAATGTGAGGAGTTTACCTCTCTTCAATTGTGAGTCCTTTGCTTCTTTTGTTCTGGCCGCCCAGGATGATGCTATGGCCATGTGTGGCAGGACATCTGCTCTTTTGGTTGCTATTCGGTGCTCAGTGTGGCTCCGTCAATGGACGGCGGACGTTGGTGCTAAAAGATCACTTACAGCTCTTCCTTTTCTGGGTTTACGCCTGTTTGGTGACAAGTTGGATTCAGTCACCAAGGGAGGCAAGTTGCCTCAGCGCAGGAAGCCACAGCGTCTTATTCTTGGTGTGCCACACATCCCGCTTCACCTTTAATATTCTTCACGATTGGGTTACTCACCGCCAGGTGACGCTGTGCAGAGAGGAAGTCTTGTAAGGAGCCCCCTTCCGGCCTACATACACCTGGTACCTCCCACCCATCACCAGTGTTTTTCTCTCTGCATGACGACAAGACAGAAGAATGAAGTCTCCTGTTTGCAGGTAGCCGGGGTCTTACCCCGGCACCCCCTTTGGTCTATTTCTGCCCGGTTTTTGATTGTTTTGTTACCTTTGTGGTTAATGGAAGCCTCCCAGCCTAGGCTGCTCACTGGGCAATAGGTAGACGGCACTATAGGTGCCTAGGAGCTTATCTCCTCCGCTCGACCCCCTCTTTTGGGGGCAATGTGGCTATCCGGCATGGTGATCCGGAAGTGGGATGCCCCTGTCCCGAGGGTCCCCTTAGCCCCTTACTCTCCCGTTGCGGTCCCTTCTCCCTTCACTATGGGGGGGGGGGGGTAGAGGGATGTGTATTGCATGTGTGTTTTCACTGTGTGTCTATATTTCATGTGTGTTTTACTTGTTTGCACTTGTCAGGCTGCACCGCAAGAATGCACTTGGCCTGACTAATCCTCCTTATAAAGCTTATTTTTTGTCCTCTGCCAGGTCTTGCAAGCAGCTGCTGGCCGGCATGGCCAGAATTTGGGTCGGCTTTAAAGCTGGGGCGGGCTGCACTGTGGCAGGCTGGCTTATGGCTGCCTGCACCCTTCTTGGTTACAGCCTCCCTCTCCCCTGGTCTCCTCCGTGAACGGCCGCCATTAGAGGGCTCGCGTTATTAGCTTGGGCAGCGCTGCTGCATTGGAATTTGTTTCCCCCTTCCCCCCTCCCTTTTTCCCCTTGTTTTGTGGCCGCCGTCTGGCGGACCGCACTGTTTGGACTTGAAGGCGGCGGGGCCCGGTGGAGCTGACGTCGGAGCTGGGGGCGTGGTGGCGGTGGCGTCATGCGGCCGGCCCCAGCCGCACTTCCTTCCGCTTATGAGGAAGACACGTGCGGGGCTTTCGGCCACATATGCCTCTGGCTGCTATTGCCGCTACCGCCATTACCGCCATTTGCGCTTGCTGCTGCTTACTGCTGCTGCTTCTACTGTGACTATTTACCGCTGCTGTTGCTGCTGCGGTTGTCGCTTCAGGCTGCTGTCGGACATCGCTGCCATTTTCCCTGCTATACTGCTGGTTGCTTGGCGTTTCAGCCTTGCTCAGGTAAGCGGCCTCACCTGGCGTGGGGCAGTTTATTTTTTATTATGGCTGACTTTTATAAAAAGGGGGGAAAGTATTAAAGAGCATGTATTTATATGTTAATAAAAGGAGGAATAATACAGGGCAAATTTCTTTTGCCTATTTATAGGCACTTTGGTGCTGTGCATGAGTATTGTTTTGCATGTTGCCATTTTGTTGTCAGGGGATCTTACTGTTGGTTTTCTTCCCCCACAGATCCTGGGAATCCCTCAAATAAAAAAATTACTTGGCTATTCCTTCTTTTCTAAATTGGGACATATTTATATATATTTAAAAAAAAAAAAAAAATTATAGTATATCTTTTTTATTTACAAAGATTATTAAGGGGATCTTTATTATCAATTAAATCCTCCCTTCCGGGACATTTACTAAAAGGGGGCATCCCGGGTGGCTTATGCCTTAAACCCAGAATTTTGCGAATACCATAAATCACCATATGGAGGCTTCCGATATTACCGGAAATGGTTCTTCTGGGCCATCTAGGGTGTGCGCAGGATGTGGGACTCCGCTCCCAGCTGATGTTTTTGTATGCATTCCTTGTGCAAAGCAGAGTATTGCGCGTCAGTCCGTTGCTCCGGCTGCTGGCCCTTCGCAACTTCCATCATCCCCTACCCCTCCCTCCCTGTTCCGGACCCCGCGTGACACTGTCAAGAGTGGGGATTCGCAATCCGAGGTGGCGGCACGGTTGGCCAACCTCGAGAAAATAGTGTCCGTTAAAGCAGGGTCAAAAGCCACTGCGAAACGGAAGCACCTGACTCCGATACCTCCGGCTTCACAGGATGAGGTATGTGAGCCTGTGGAATGGTCCGATTGCTCCCTGGACGAGGAGGGAGAATTCCTGCTGGAGTCAGATGAGCCTGCAGATCAGCTTGAGGCTGATGCCATTGGCGATTTGTCGTCGGGGGTTTCTCTTGACACCCCCTCCATTCTGGCTCAAATGTTTGAAATTTTGAATTTAGATCCGCCTGAGGCTGTCACCCTGCCAAAGGGTTAGTTGTTTAAGGTGCCTCAGCCGCGTTGGGTTTTTCCCAGACAACATCACTTTGAGGGGTGGTGCTTAAGGAATGGGAACATCCCACGCGGTTAACTGGAATCCCTTCCAGTTGGGAAAAGCGTTATCCTTTTCCGCCAGAATTGGTGAAGCTTTGGTCCGTCCCTCCTGACGTCGATACTCCTGTCCTAGGGCTCTCCAGCACGGCTATGGTGCAGTCTTCTGAGACCACTACCCTTAAGGATGGTGAGGATCGTCGGATTGACCAGTATGCTCGCCATGGTTTTATTAGTGCTGGATCTACGATGCGGCCGGTGTGTGCTTCGACCCTTCTTCTGTTGGCGGTTAGATCTGTTATTCAGGATCTGTGTGTGGATCTTGATCCCACTTGTGGGGAGTTTACTGCTCTTAAGCAGTGTGAGTCTTTTGTTTCTTATGTTCTGTCCGCTCAGAACGATGCGCTGACTATGAGTAGCAGGACAGCGGCATTGCTGGTGGCTATTCGTCGGTCAGTGTGGCTGCGCCAGTGGTCGGCGGACTCAGCTTCTAAAAAGGTACTCACAGCTCTCCCCTTTTTGGGCTTGCGACTGTTTGGTGAAAAGATTGATTCAGTTGCAAAAGGTGGTAAAATGCCGCAACGCAAGAGGCCTCGTCGTCCCTTTCGGGGGGCAAGTTCTGGTAGGCCTTCATTTCGGGGATTCAGAGTGGGTAGGGGGGCTTCCTTTCCCGCTACCAGAGGTGCAGGTTGGACTCGGGGGAGGGGCCGTGGCCGTCCCACTCAGTCCTGGGGCACCAAGCCCAAACCTGCTGGTAAACCCGCTCAGCAATGAGGGGCTGCCCTCACCCGTGCGGGTGGGGGGACGATTGCGACACTTCTCCCAGGTTTGGGACCTGGAGGTTCCGGACAGATGGATCCGGGAGGTAGTGTCGTCCGGTTACAAACTGGAATTCGAGTCTCGCCCTCCTTCACGGTTCTTTCGGTCTCGGATGCCCATCGATCCTTTGGCCGCACAGGGGCTCCTGGCGTCGGTAAAGAATCTGTTAGAAATGGCGGTCATCCGGCCGGTACCGCGCTTAGAGATGGGCCTCGGTTTCTACTCCAATCTTTTCGCAGTCCCCAAGAAAGACGGGTCAGTTCGTCCCGTCCTGGACCTGAAATTGCTCAACAGGTTCATCTGTTTTCTGAAGTTTCGCATGGAAACCTTGCGTACGACCGTCGGTTCCCTTCAGCAGGGGGACTTTATGACGTCCATAGACATCAAGGATGCTTATCTTCATGTTCCCATCTGCCACGCTCATCAACGTTTTCTTCGATTCGTGATGGAAAATCAGCATTATCAATTCGTGGCACTTCCGTTTGGCCTTGCCTCAGCTCCAAGAGTGTTCACCAATGTGCTGGCAGGGGTCATGGCCATTTTCAGATCTCGGGGCATTCGTGTCGTGCCTTATTTGGACGACCTTCTTGTCATGGCTCCGTCACGCAATCAATCGGAGACAGACACCAGGATGGTGGTCTCCACGCTAGAAAGCTTTGGTTGGGTGATCAACTTCTCCAAGTCCTCCCTCGATCCGGCCAGGGTGGTGTCCTTTCTGGGGATGCAGTTGGACTCTCATCAGCACAGAGTGTTTCTCCCCCAATCCAAGATTCATCTGATTCAGGAGTTGGTTCGGGTCCTACTTTCCAATCCTCGGCCGTCCATCCGTCTGGGGATGAGGCTGGTAGGGTTGATGGTCGCCTCCTTCGAGGCAGTTCCTTTTGCTCAATTTCACACGAGGACGCGTCAGCTTTATCTGTTGGCGTCTTGGGACCAGCTGCCTCGGTCGCTGGATCAGCCCCCTGCAGTTGTCCTCCCGGGTCCGGCAGTCCCTCCAGTGGTGGTTGGTCTCGACCAATCTCGTGAAGGGCAGGTCTTTCCTGACCCTCCTTTGGGAAGTTGTCACCACGGACGCCAGTCTGTCGGGATGGGGCGGATTCTGGAAGGAGCTTCAGTTCCAGGGGCAGTGGGGACCTCAAGAGGCCCACTTACCCATCAATGTTCTAGAACTGAGAGCCATCCGTCGGGTTCTTGCTCTCCTGACTCAACACGTTCTGGGCCTTCCGGTCCAGGTGCGTTCAGACAATCGAACAGCGGTTGCTTACATCAATCATCAGGGAGGGACTCGCAGTCTGAGTGCTCTCAGAGAGGTGTCCCTGATCCTGACCTGGGCAGAGGCCCATGTTCCTTGTCTCTCGGCGGTATACATTCCAGGAGTGGAGAACCAGGAAGCGGACCGGTTGAGCAGGGGCTCTCCCCGTCTGGGAGAATGGGCTCTCCATCCTCAGGTTTTCCGTTCACTGTGTCTCCGATGGGGGACACCGGAGGTGGACCTGTTTGCCTCTCGTCACAATCACAGGCTCCCGAACTTCGTGTCGCTCTCCCGGGATCCTCTGGCTCTGGCAGTGGACGCCATGTCCCTGAGCTGGGGGGATCTGGGATTTCTATACCCGTTTCCTCCGATACCCATGCTGGGCAGGGTGGTTCGGAAGTTGGCTCTGGAAAGGGTGTCCGCCGTTCTCGTGGCCCCAAGGTGGCCAAGACGAGTGTGGTTCGCAGACATCGTTCGGCTGGCAGTGGACCAGTTCGTTCTGCCTCTTCGGCCCGATCTGCTCACTCAGGGTCGGTTGTGTTACCCCAATTTACCAGCGCTGGGTTTGACGGCCTGGCTGCTGAAACCTCCATCTTGAAGGAGGAGGGTCTTTCTGACTCAGTCGTCAAGACTCTGATCAGTGCCCGGAAGAGGTCTTCTTCTATCATCTACTATAGGACTTGGAAAGCCTATATCGCTTGGTGTGAGATGAGATCTTTTCCTTGTAAGGTCTTTTCGGTCTCCAGGATTCTGGAGTTTTTACAATCAGGGCTGGACTCTGGTCTTCAGCTAAGTACGTTGAAAGGGCAAGTTTCTGCCTTATCTATCTTTTTTCAGAAGCGTTTTGCGCTTCATTCTTTAGTTAAAACTTTTTTCCAGGGGGTTACGCATGTGCGGCCTCCCAGGAAACCATTACTCCCGGTTTGGGATTTGAATTTGGTTCTTTCTGCTCTACAGGCTCCTCCTTTTGAGCCTCTGCTAGATATTGCTTTGTCTACCCTGACTCAGAAGATTGTCTTCTTGGTAGCTATCACTTCGGTCCGGTGTGTCTGAGTTGGCGGCCTTGTCTATCCAGGCACCCTACTTTGAGAGGCATCAGGATAAAGTGGTCTTTCGGTTCAAGCCAGACTTTCTTCTTAAGGTTGTTTCTGCTTTTCATTTGAATCAGGATATTGTTCTTCCCTCCTTGTGTCCTAATCCTAAGAATGACAGAGAGGGTTTTGCATTGTTTGGATGTAGTACGCTGTGTTAAGTACTACTTGATTATCACGTCTCCTTTTCGTAAGACGGATGCCTTTTTTGTTATGCCCTGTGGGCCTAAGAAGGGTTTGGCACCAGCCAAATCTGCCATTAGCAAATGGATACGTCAGGCCGTTACTGCGGCCTATTCTGCTAAGGGGAAAGTTCCCCCTTTTCGTATCACTGCTCATTCTACTCGCGCTGTTGGAGCGTCTTGGGCTTTTCAGCACCAAGCTTCTGTTGAACAAGTTTGTAAGGCCGCCACTTGGTCTTCTGTTCATACTTTTTCTAAGTTTTACAAAGTTGATGTGCGAGCCTCAGCGGATGCTGTTTTTGGCCGCAAAGTTCTGCAGGCTGTAGTCATTTAGGTTATGCTTCACCTGGCCTTGAGATGCCCATCCCTTGTGGACACTGCTTTTGGATGTCCCAATCGTGAAGAATATTAAAGGTGAAGCGGGGTGTGTGGCACACCAAGAATAATACCATTTTGTGAGTACTCACCTGAAAAATGGATATTGTTGGTGTGCCACACACCCCGCTTCACTCACACCCTTTTCGGTATCCTGAATCCTTTATATGGTGAAGCTTTTATTTATATTGATTTATTTTGAGGTTACCGTTAAAATACTGGTACCTTGTCTTTCTGCTTTTTAATACACTGGTGATGGGTGGGAGGTACCAGGTGTATATAGGCCGGAAGGGGGCTCGTTACAAGACTTCCTCTGCACAGCGTCACCTGGCAGTGAGTAACCCAATCGTGAAGAATATTAAAGGTGAAGCGGGGTGTGTGGCACACCAACAATATCCATTTTTCAGGTGAGTACTCACAAAATGGTATTTTTCGAGGAACCTCTTCTTTCAATCCTTCCTTTCGGGGAGCCAGGGCAGGCAGAGGGGCTTCCCTTCCTGCTACCAGGGGCACGAGCTGGAACCGGGGGCGAGGCCGCGGCCGTTCCGGTCATTCTTGGGGCTCTAAGCCTAAGTCCACGCCCAAGCCTGCTCAGCAGTGAGGGGGCGCCCTCACCCGTGAGGGTGGGGGGACGGTTGCGACACTTCTCCCAGACTTGGGTCCAGGCGGTCCCGGACAGATGGATTCGGGAGGTGGTGTCGTCCGGTTACAAACTGGAGTTCCAGTCCCGTCCTCCCTCAAGGTTTCTCAGGTCCCGAATACCTACCGATCCTTTGGTCGCCCAAGAACTCAGAGTGTCGGTAGGAAATCTTCTAGATTTGGCGGTCATCCATCCGGTGCCAACTTTGGAATTGGGTCTCGGTTTCTATTCCAATCTTTTCACGGTGCCCAAGAGGGACGGATCGGTGCGCCCTATCCTGGATCTGAAGTTCCTCAACAGGTTCATTCGTCCACGGAAGTTTCGCATGGAAACTGTGCGCTCAGCCATCACTTCTCTTCGGCAGGGGGACTTCATGACGTCCATAGACATAAAGGATGCTTATCTGCATGTTCCCGTCTGCCCGGTCCATCAGCGTTTTCTGCGCTTCATGGTAGAGGATCGGCATTTTCAATTCGTGGCGCTTCCGTTTGGTCTTACCTTGGCGCCAAGGGTGTTCACCAAGGTTCTAGCAGGGGTGATGGCCATTCTCAGAACTCAAGGCTTTCGAATTTTGCCTTACCTGGACGACCTTCTCATCATGGCTCCTTCCTTCAATCAAGCGGAGAAGGACACCAGCTTGGTGGTTTCTACGCTGGAAAGCTTCGGTTGGGTAATCAACTATCCCAAGTCCTCCCTGACTCCGGCCAGGGTGGCGTCCTTCTTGGGGATGACAATAGACTCTTGTCAGCACAGTGTTTTTCTACCTCAGTCGAAGATACTTTTGATTCAGCATTTGGTTCGGCTTCTTCTCTCCAATCCTCGACCGTCCATCCGTCTGGGGATGAGGCTGGTGGGGTTGATGGTAGCCTCCTTCGAGGCAGTTCCCTTTGCTCAGTTTCACACTCGGACGCTTCAGATGCATCTGTTGGCGTTTTGGGCCCGTTGTCCACTTTCATTGGACCAACCCTTCCAGTTGTCCTCCCGGGTCCAGCAGTCTCTTCGGTGGTGGTTGGTTTCGAACAATCTCTTGAAGGGCAAGTCCTTTCTGACTCCTCTATGGGAGACTGTCACCACGGATGCCAGCCTTTCGGGTTGGGGGGGATTCTGGAAGGATCTTCAGTTCCAGGGGCAGTGGGGTCCTCGAGAGGCTCACTTGCCCATCAATGTTCTGGAGCTGAGAGCTATCCGTCTGGTTCTTTCTCTTCTGACTCACCATGTCCGGGGCCTTCCGGTTCAGGTGCGTTCGGACAACAGGACGGCGGTTGCCTACATCAATCATCAGGGAGGGACTCGCAGTCTGGGAGCTCTCAGAGAGGTTTCCCTGATTCTGACCTGGGCGGAGGCTCATGTTCCTTGCCTGTCGGCAGTTTACATTCCGGGGGTGGAAAACACAGAAGCGGACCTTCTAAGCAGATGCTCCTCCCGTCTGGGGGAATGGTCTCTCCATCCTCAGGTTATCAGGCTCTGTGTCTTCGGTGGGGAACACTGGAGGTGGACCTGTTTGCCTCTCGTCACAATTACAAACTTCCGACTTTTGTATCAATGTCTCAGGATCCTCTGGCTCTGGCGGTGGATGCCATGTCTCTGAGCTGGGGGAAACTGGGGTTCCTGTATCTGTTCCCTCCGATTCCCTTGCTAGGAAGAGTGTTAAGAAAGTTGATTCTGGAAAAGGTCCCCCGCCATTCTCGTGGCTCCAAGGTGGCCAAGAAGAATGTGGTTCGCGGACGTCGTTCGGATGGCAGTGGATCAGTTCGAGCTTCCTCTGCGGCCGGATCTTCTCACTCAGGGTCGGCTGCGTTACCCCAATTTACCAACGCTGGCTTTGACGGCTTGGCTACTGAAACCTCCATCTTAAAGGAGGAGGGTCTTTCTGATTCAGTTATTAAGACTCTTATCTGTGCTCGAAAGAGGTCTTCCTCTGCTATCTATTATAGAACCTGGCGTTCTTACATCGATTGGTGTGAGGCTAGATCTTTGCCCTGCAGAGTCTTTTCTGTTTCCAGAATTCTGGATTTTCTTCAATCTGGACTGGATGCTGGTCTGCAGCTTAGTACCTTAAAGGGGCAGGTTTCTGCCTTGTCTATTTTCTTTCAGAAGACTTTTGCGCTTCATCCGTTGGTCAAGACTTTTTTCCAGGGGGTTACGCATCTGCGGCCTCCTAGGAAGGCGTTGCTACCTGTTTGGGATCTGAATTTGGTTTTGTCTGCTCTTCAGGCTCCTCCTTTTGAGCCTTTGTCGGATATTGCTCTTTCCACTTTGACTCAGAAGGTAGTCTTTCTTGTGGCTATCACTTCGGTTCGGCGCGTCTCTGAGTTGGCGGCCTTGTCCATTCAGGCGCCCTACCTTGAGAAACATCAAGATAAGGTGGTATTTCGGTTCAAATCGGATTTTCTTCCTAAGGTTGTTTCTGCATTCCATCTGAATCAGGACATTGTTCTTCCCTCCTTGTGTCCTAAACCCAAGAATGACAAGGAGAAGGTTTTGCACTGTTTGGATGTTGTTCGCTGTGTTCATTTTTATTTGCATGCTACGTCTTCTTTCCGTAAGACTGATGCCTTTTTCGTTGTACCTTGTGGGCCTAGGAAGGGTTTGGCCCCGGCTAAATCTTCCATTAGTAAATGGATTCGTCAAGCCATTATTGGCGCCTATACGGCTAAGGGAAAAGTTCCTCCCTTCCGTATCACTGCTCATTCTACTCGTGCTATTGGTGCGTCCTGGGCTTTTCGGCACCAGGCTTCTGTTGAACAAGTTTGTAAGGCGGCTACTTGGTCTTCGGTTCATACTTTTACAAAGTTTTACAAGGTTGATGTGCGAGCCTCAGCGGATGCTGTGTTTGGCCGCAAGGTTCTGCAAACTGCAGTGGTTTGAGTTATGCTTCATCTTCCTGCTGGATACCCACCCTTTAGGGACACTGCTTTTGGATGTCCCGAATGTTATTACTACAGGAAGCTGGGTGTGTGTGACACACAAAGAATAATACCATTTTGTGAATACTCACCAGTAAAATGGATATTATTGGTGTGTCACACACACCCCGCTTCACCCGCCCTTTTTAGTATCCTGGTTTTCTCTATTTGGTGAAGCTATAATTTTGTTGAGGGTTAATTTTTCTGGTACCTTGTCTTACTGCTTTCCAATTACACTGGGGATTAAGTGGGAGGTCCCAGGTATATATAGACTGGTAGGGGCCAGTTATCAAGATCTCTCTCTCTGCAATGACATCTGGAGATGGTTTACCCGAATGTTATTACTACAGGAAGCGGGGTGTGTGTGACACACCAATAATATCCATTTTACTGGTGAGTATTCACAAAATGTTTTTTTTTTATGTCTTTAGATTAAGTCCTTGTAAAGATCCCTCCTTTTAATGATCCCTCCATTTAGAGATCACTCCTTGTATTGATCCCTCCTTGTATTGATCCCTCCATTTAGATATCCCTCCTTGTAATGATCCCTCCATTTAGAGATCCCTCCTTGTAATGATCCCTCCATTTAGAGATCACTCCTTGTAATCATCCCTCCTTGTATTGATTCCTCCATTTAGACATCCCTCCTTGTAATGATCCCTCCTTGCATTGAGCCCTCCATTTAGAGATCCCTCCTGGCATTGATCCCTCCATTTAGACATCCCTCCTTGTAATGATCCCTCCTTGCATTGAGCCCTCCATTTAGAGATCCCTCCTTGCATTGATCCCTCCATTTAGACATCCCTCCTTGTACTGATCCCTCCTTGCTTAGTTCCCTCATTGTAAACCGCCATCCTTGGAATGCTCCCTCATACACAATTTTCACTCATTGTATTGTTAACATAAGATTAATTGATCCATCGTGTTAGAAAAGTGTGTTTGCATTTTACACAAAGCCTTAATTTTTATTTTTTGGTTTTTTTCAACAGGAACCGCAAAATGGGCCACTCAATGAATGTTCAGGCAGTGGTGGCCCCGGACATGCGGTTCCTTAGCGTCCTTGCCGGCTACCCAGGCTCATCCCATGATGCGTACATCCTTAGACGATCTGGATTGTACCGTCGGTTTGAGTCTGGGGAATTTTCCGGGGCATGGCTCCTTGTAAGTTAACTGAAACCACATTGGTTTTTTTGGGGATGTTTGTGTGGAATTTGCATTTTCTCTTTCAATATTTTTATTTTATTTAACCAGGAAAATTAGCGATACAAACACGGCAATCAGCGGACCAAGTATAATGCAGAAGCCATCCCGCGCAGGGGAGACCATTACAACAGAGCATGCAAAATTACAGCACTCTATTGAAATAGGAGAGAATTCAACTCAACTGAACTATCCAATATTATATAGCGATGCTACCGCAGCAGAATTATAATGTCAATAAACTATCAACAGAACAGCATCTGTCAGCATTAAGTCTCTATTCTCACCGCCTCCCATGTCGGGGAAGCAACACTAGCAGACGCATCCGCTCTCCTGACACAGTCCGCCTCCCACCGCCCCCCGGAGACAGGCCACCCAGCGACCGCAGAGCGCCCCCACCCCGGGGCCCGGGAGAGCGGCGCGGGGCAGGCCCACCGCGCACGCAGCGAAGGGGTCATGGAACAAGGGAAAAGAAAAAGCAAAGGGACGGGGAAGAACACAATGGCATGAAAGGGTAGGTCAGGTTGGGGAGGAAGACAAGGGGAAGAAGTGGGGGGGGGGGCCTCGCAAACCAGCCCGCATCCGTCAACTAGCTTAGCATGCCCGCTGGCGCATCAGGCCAGGCATGTTGTATCCACAGTTCCCAAGTGGAAAGAAACTTGTCCTGGGTATCGGCCAGGATACTTGAAAGCCTCTCGTTAACTAGAAATCCATTCATCCTAGCCGATACCTCCGACAATGGTGTAATCTGTTTTTTCCACCCTCTAGCAATAGTTTGCTTAGCCGCCAGCAGCAGGTATACAAATAACTTGTGCTGCTTGCGGGTGAGCTCTGGGGGCTTGCAGTGGAGGAGGGCCACCCAGGGATCTCTTTTAATAGTCGTTCGAAATATTTTGCCAGCTATCTTGTAAACTTGCGCCCAAAAACGGGTCAGCATAGGACATGTCCACCAAGTATGGAGGAAGGTGCCCTCTGTACTACAGCCCCTAAAGCAAGTATTAGCTTGTCCCGGGATCATTCTACCAAGGCGGCTTGGTACCAAGTACCATCTGCATAGAACTTTGTAGGCCGTTTCGGTCGTCAGGACGTTTATAGAGCATGAGGAGGCGGCTTTCCAAATGTGGAATTTGCATTTTGATGTTATGTCTGTACAAAATATAACTTCCACAACCTTATTGCCATGTGAAAACACACTTGAATTTGTTATTAAACAAACAAGCGTTGGCCCAAGTTTGTCCTGCATTTGCAAACTTCAAACTTGTCAGTTTGTACTCTTTATGAATCTCTCTTCCCCCACCCTCGTCTGGAATAGTGCACTTAACTTTATCATAGTGTGTGCCCCATCTTGCTTAGATGGATTTCACTTCCAGAGGAGAGGAGAGCGGGATAAAGTGCTGTTTTAGACTCAGACAAAGCATATAAGGGGTCAGCCCAACCTCAATCCTAAAAGCATCTTGCCCAGCACACTTGTAAACCAAGACCTGGGATCCTTATGTCTGATTGGCCATCATCCTCAATATTTGTTTGAACTATTTCCAACATCTATGACATATGTTTATTTTTCGACGGGGACAGTGGCAAATGTCTGCTCAATTGACCAATAGGCTTATATTGATATTGATGTTGCTGGTGCGTTTATTGGCTTAAACTGATGTTTTTTTATTTTTTTGGGTTTGGTGAAGGTGATTCCGGATACCCGCTGCTGCCGTGGCTCTTGACGCCTGTACTCCGGCCCCAGGATGCGTACAACCGTGCGCACCGCAAGACCAGGGCTGTGGTGGAGAGGGCCTTTGGTCATTTGAAGACAAGGTTTCGGTGTTTGGATCATATTGGGGCGCCCTGCAATATGGCCCGAAAAAGGTCATTGACATTATAATGACCTGTGCGGCGCTGCACAATTTTGCCATTTCAGAACGGGTCCCCCGGTATGTCGATTTGGCTCCCTCTCCACCCAGCGAAGACCAGGATGAAGCATTTGTGGGCACACACAGTGTGTCCAGACAAACTGTTCGTTCTAATTTGATTTACACACATTTTTCATAATTTTCCCTTGATTTTCCTTTGGTTAAAATGGTGTTGTTGTTTGTGTTTTTCGAACCTTTGTGTATGTTTATTATTCACATTTGTAACTTAATTAATGAAGTAATTACTCACCACAGCCATAATGCTTTACGCCTCTATTTTTAGTATGTGTGAACTGTGTGAATGTACAAGTTAATTATTATTTTGGACACCAAAAAAGGAAGATACAAAATTATTGAGCCACAGGTGTGTTTAAGTTTTTAATTTCCAGCAGTAACATCACAAACTTTGAGTTGCTGCTCACTTTATTTGTTGGATCAAACATATGTACATACAACCCCAAAATTGATAGATCAACCATGCCACATTCCTATTGCACACAGGCATGAGTTTAGAAGGAACTTCCTCCTGGCCGACATTAATGTCAATTACACTTAGAAAGAGATCATACACAAAAAATGAAAATAATGCTCACAAAAAACTATTTACAAGGTAAAACATCACAACACACCCTCTCCTGCTTTGCCACATTTGTCACAGGCACAGGTGTAAAGCAGACATACCTAGGCCACATCTACACCTGGAACTCAGGGCACAGCCAAACCAGAACACCCAGTCCCAAGCCCAGTCCAGTGAAATCTTAGCCAGGAGTAAAGGGATTAGGTTTGCAGGCCAGAATGTCACACAATCATGTCTAGAAACAGGAAGAGCCACAACCAATCTAAGGACGCACAAACAAGGCATAAGGGCAACAGTTTGAGTGGCACGTTCATTGAGCATTGAGCTATGGCATTGGCTAGTGGGCTACCTCAGCACTCTAATGAGCTATATGTGCGCAAATCCAAACCAGACAAGCAAAGGCAGACACAAAGGGTATCTTAGTTAGCCTCACCAGACAAGTCAATACAGTGGGGATTTTGAGCAAAGATGTAGAACAGATTCAGGGAGTTTCGACCTTAATATGGGGGATGCCCATAGAACCCAGGTTGTGGCCCTGGCTGGTTGGACCTAACCTGGGCCTGTGTGGCATTCTGAATCTGCAGCTGTGCCAAAATGTTTCTCTGTATAGTTATCATTTCAGACCTGTAGGCACGGTTATCATTGTTTGCATTCTCCAGGTGGCTGTTGAGGGTCCTAAATTCTGTCAGCACGGCCTGTAAGGTACTATTGAGGTTGTCAATCCGGCCATGCAGTTCCTCTCTGTTCCTTTGATTGTGTTGTTGAAACGTAACCCTCTCCTGGTGCCATGCATCCAAAAGCGGCATGGCCCTCCCCTGGGAAAAGGGGCGACATCGCAGAGTACGCCTCCCAATTCCCCGGGTTCTTGTGCGTGCCGATGATGTTAGATGTCTAGGGCCCTCAACAGCCACAGGCATGCTTCCCAAATCCTCAGCAGCAGAGAGAACACTGGGGACTTGAGGGTCAGTCTCTGCATGCTGCCCACGATGTGCAGGCAGCATGCAGCCAGCTTCACTCTGCTGCTGCGGAGTTTGGGGAGAAACATTTTGGGACAGTTGCAGATTCGGTCCCAGGGGGAGATCTTCAGAAGGGCCCATCAAGGATCCATCCTCTTCCAGCTCTTGGATTTCCTCCATGAGTGTGTGGGTCTGTAGGGACATGTAAAAATTTTTGTTTAGCTTTTGCACTACCTATGTCAATATGCTAGTAGTAACATGCAAAGTCACATGGATAACCTACATTTGGGGAAACAACTTACCGAAAATATCGGATTCTGCCTCCTAGGCTGCACGGAAGTTGAAGGCATGTCAAAACTGGCAGAGGATTCCACAGTAGCTGAGGGATGAGGCTGGGCTGCATGAGAAGTAAAGAAACTAGGTAAACACACAACTATGCATTGTTGCTGGTTAAAAATACATTTGCTTATTTCTTTCACGGGGGCAAAGCTGTAATGGGCACTACACCAAGGGTGACACTTGACCTTCACTTCCCATTCCATTATCTGTTACATGGATAATTTCCTAACTACTTCCACATTGGTCCCCTGAGCTATTGCAATCATTCAAGTTCTGCTTGTTCTGTGGCTGCCAACATCCCTTATAGGCCATTAAGTGTACACACTCAGCGTGCAACTAGCAGTTACCAGCATTTGAGGCTGACTAGCATTGTATCTAGTCCAATTGTTTAAGAAGCATGTTTGGAGCATTGGACCCAACCACAGCTCACACACAAGTAGACAACAGATCAAGATTGAAGTGTGGGCTGTGATGGAGTGTAAAGACATAACTGGCAGTTTAAGGCTAATCTGAAATCTTGGTTCCTAGGCTTAACTGCTCATTAACGTCATGTATGGGCCCACCAAATATGAATCTAACTGGCCACACACATGCCACACCCTGGTCCAAGACTGAAATCCACTACAAGGCACACCCTAGGGGCATGGCTTAACATATGTGTTACTGACTAATTGTGCATGGTCACAAATGTCGAATTTCACATAAAGCTTGGTCACCTGCAGGATGGGTTGGGGAGTCTGTGTCCCTTAGGGCCGCGTGTCCCTCGACCGCGACAGGATGGAGCAGGCCCAAAACCATCTCCTCAGCCGGTGTAAAATTCAATTTGGACGGATATCCTCCTCCAGTTTGCAAGCTGAAACACATAGTTAGGCTAATTAAGACCAATGTGGGCAATACCAGACTAATTAAAATCATAAATCAAACATATTTACCTGTAATTCCGCCTTTTATTTTCTTTCTTCCGTGCAGCATATTTGAGGTCCGATATCTTCCGCTGAATCTGTTCAACATCTTTTAACTCTTCCCCCGCTGCATTGACTTGTCTGGTTAGGTCGGCCAAGATGTTTGCTCTGCTCTTCTTGGTGGTGTTTTTCGATTTGCGCCCATATAGCTCATCATAAACTAAGGTAAGGCCACTAGCCAAGGCCATAATTCGTGCGTCACCAAAACGGTCACTCAACTGCCCTCTGCGCAATGTGCGCCCTCTTGTTTGGGGTTGTGGCTCCTCCGTGGTTCTTGACAAATGTGGTGACATTCTGGCCTGGGTCTGTGTGGGAGAATGCAGGGACTGGTGGCTGCATGGTGATTGGACTGGACTTGGCAAGGGACTTGGTGTTCTGGCCTGGCTGCTCATTGAAGTTCCAGGTGTGGATGTGGCATAGGTACCTTTCCTTCCCACCTGTGCCGGTGGCGAATGTGGATGTGCAGGAGAGGGTCTTTCAGAGGATGAACTTGTGCTGCCTTTGGAGGTAGTAGGGCGGACCAAGGGTGAGGGAGACCTTGCCGGGCCGGCCCTCTTCTGCTGGTGTTTTTTGCCCCCTGCGGGTGGGGATGTTGATGGCCCAAATTTGCCTCTTGGGGGGCTGCGGCCCTTGCTTCGGCCTCTTTGTGGGCTGCGGGACCTGCTGCGGGCTCTTTGTGGGCTGCGTGCCCTGCTTCGCCGTTTTGGGGGGCTGCTGTCCCTGGTGCGGCCTCTTTGTTGGCTGCGGTCCCTGCTGCGGTCTCTTGGGGGGCTGCGGGACCTGCTTCGCCGTTTGTGGGGGCTGCGGGACCTGCTTCGCCGTTTGTGGGGGCTGCCAGACCTGCTTCGCCGTTTGGGGGGGCTGCGGTCCCTGGTGCGGCCTCTTTGTTGACTGCTGTCCCTGCTGCGGTCTCTTGGGGGGCTGCGAGACCTGGTTCGTCCTCTTGGGGGGCTGCGGGACCTGCTTCGCCGTTTGTGGGGGCTGCCAGACCTGCTTCGCCGTTTTGGGGGGCTGCGGTCCCTGG
Organism: Gastrophryne carolinensis; assembly: GCA_027917425.1. Taxonomy (NCBI): domain Eukaryota; kingdom Metazoa; phylum Chordata; class Amphibia; order Anura; family Microhylidae; genus Gastrophryne; species Gastrophryne carolinensis. The sequence continues at coordinate 335,537,289 of CM051235.1, read as the reverse complement.
TGCGGCCTCTTTGTTGGCTGCGTGCCCTGCTGCGGTATCTTGGGGGGCTGTGAGCCCTGCTTCGCCTTTTGGGGGGGCTGCAGTCCCTACTGCGGCCTCTTGGGGGGGGGATGTGGGGCAGGGTGGTGTGGGGCTTCGTAGCCTCTTACCCTTTTTTTTTAGCAGCAGAGGTAGTAGGCTTGGGGGCCTGGGTCTTTGCTTTTGCTGCTGACGCCTCCTTTTTTGGCCCATAGCTGGTCGTAGCCTTGTTCGGTGCCTTTGTAGTAGCCCGTAACCGAGCTTTTGGCTGCTGCAACCTGGTTTGGGGCCCTCCTGCATGCTCCTGCTGCTTGTCTTGCTTCTTGGCCGTTGTGTCCTTTGCAGTTTTTGTGGCTGCTTTTTTTGGGGCCATTTTCATGGGACTCTCAAAGAGAATGAGCTGTGTGTCCAGGGACCTTTAAATAAGCTAGCCGGCGTGTGACGCCTACGCGTTCGCTTACGCGTACGTCCGGCCGGGACCCGGAAACCGCTGGGGCATTACTTATCTGCTGCTGAGAAGAAGAAGAAAGCTGGCGCCCACTATCTTCACCCGCCAACAAGAAGAGATCATCATGCTCGTAAGTGTATTTTAATGGTTTTATTTGGACTAGTAAATGCTGCTCTACATGTTAAGCCATTTTTTCCTGCGCTTCTTTAAGTTCAACATGTGTGAAAATACATGCACAACCAAAGGCACGGCACACACGTGCCAAACAACCTTTCGCCCAGATTGTCAACTTGCCTTAGCCTAGAAATGTGTGTGTGTTAATGGCGTTTCCGAAAATAATGTATTGTTGCCACATATTGATATGTATTTAGAAGTAAATGCTATGTTTGCTTTCTGTTTTGTAGACCATGCTGGAGCGCAGGTACGACTACCTGCCCAACTCATTTGAAAAGCGCAAAGTCGCCCTGGAGATCATCTCCGAAATACAACATCAGACCAATACCACCTTCACCCACACGCAGATCATGCAGCATTGGTCGGACCTGAAACGACTTCACATGCCCCGGGTGCGGAGGTTTTTTGGAATCCATTTCCCAAGTAAGTACATAGCGATTGCATGCTAGATCTAATTAAGACAGAAGGTAGGCCTTTAGTTATAATGCCTTTTCTTTGGTAGTGATGGAAATGGATTACCGCATTCGCCGCACCCGGAGGTGCACAGGCCGACCAGTGCTGCATGATTCTGCAGCTGGAAGTGAAGGTGGTGGATCTCCAGGGCGACGTTCCTACCCCTCCTCTGTGGTGTCCTCAGAACAGCCCCTGGACCTTTCCACAGAGGAGGGGCGGCACGGCGTGGGCAGGCAGTCGTACCCTGCCACGCATGCGGGAGCCTCTGGTATGTCACTCTTCATGTATACGCACAGACATATACATGCTAGCTCCTGATATCACAAAACTGATTCCTTGAATCTGTCTTTTTAGATGCTTCGGGTGAGGTAGTGGTTGAGGAGGCAGCAGATATGGCCCAACAACAACCTGGAGAAGGTGAGTGATGTGACCCAGACTTAGCTAAAAACATTTGAGGACTGCTGAATCAGACAATAAAAATAACCATATTGCCCATGTTTCTACAGGCACTTCTTCACAGCAGAGCCAGGAACCAGGACATCGTGTTGTCCCCAACGAGCCATCTCTCGGCCACCAACCAAGTAAGTAGTCATGCCATTATTGCCATTTATGTGTTACTTCACATGAACACACAAATACATCATGCCCTAGTCACTGGCAATATAAGACTGACCTGTGGCCACTTCCTTAGCTTAATGACTTGCCTGACTGACCTGTGGCCACTTCCTTAGCTTAATGACTTGCCAGACTGACCTGTGGGCACTTCCTTAGCTTAATGACTTGCCAGACTGACCTGTGGCCACTTCCTTAGCTTAATGACTTGCCAGACTGACCTGTGGCCACTTCCTTAGCTTAATGACTTGCCTGACTGACCTGTGGGCACTTCCTTAGCTTAATGACTTGCCAGAATGACCTGTGGCCACTTCCTTAGCTTAATGACTTGCCTGACTGACCTGTGGCCACTTCCTTAGCTTAATGACTTGCAAGAATGAAATATGTGGCTTTTAGTTAATTTGTTAACTAAAATACATTAAATCCACAGGTGAAAAAAATGTATTGGTCTCCTAATAATATTTTGGTCGAAATTTGTTCCAGGGACCACACGACAAAGACTGGCCGACATGAATCGAAGGGTCCTTGAGTTGGTGGCTGATCTGCAGGTGATGTGTGACACATTGGGGACAACAGAAGAGGAAGAGTAGTGTCCTGGTTCCTGGCCCTGTATCTTTGTATATAGTTTCCCAAGATTTTATTTGTATATAGTTTTTAAAATTTTTAATTTGTAAATAGTTTTTAAAATTTTTAATTTGTAAATAGTTTTTAAAATGTTTAATTTGTATATAGTTTTTAACAATGAAAACCAAACTTTAGAAAATTTTGAAATTATTTTTACAAATACCACACAAACATGGTAGTTCAATATTAAACACATTTAAACTTAAATAAAATGGTGTGACATTTATTTGCACAAATACATTTACACAAAACAAAGGGGCAATGACATATTTAGAAATCAAGATTCAGATGTCCGTGAAGTGGTTTGGGAAAGTTTTAGGGTGCTGAAAATGAAGAAGAAACTAACCGGGAAGTGGTTTGGGTAAGTTTTAGGGTGCTGAAAATAAAGAAACTAACCGGGAAGTGGTTTGGGTAAGTTTTAGGGTGCTGAAAATGAAGAAACTAACCGGGAAGTGGTTTGGGTAAGTTTTAGGGTGCTGAAAATGAAGAAGAAACTAACCGGGAAGTGGTTTGGGTAAGTTTTAGGGTGCTGAAAATAAAGAAGAAACTAACCGGGAAGTGGTTTGGGTAAGTTTTAGGGTGCTGAAAATGAAGAAGAAACTAACAGGGAAGTGGTTTGGGTAAGTTTTAGGGTGCTGAAAATGAAGAAGAAACTAACCGGGAAGTGGTCTGGGTAAGTTTTAGGGTGCTGAAAATAAAGAAACTAACCGGGAAGTGGTTTGGGTAAGTTTTAGGGTGCTGAAAATGAAGAAACTAACCGGGAAGTGGTTTGGGTAAGTTTTAGGGTGCTGAAAATGAAGAAGAAACTAACCGGGAAGTGGTTTGGGTAAGTTTTAGGGTGCTGAAAATAAAGAAGAAACTAACCGGGAAGTGGTTTGGGTAAGTTTTAGGGTGCTGAAAATGAAGAAGAAACTAACAGGGAAGTGGTTTGGGTAAGTTTTAGGGTGCTGAAAATAAAGAAGAAACTAACCGGGAAGTGGTTTGGGTAAGTTTTAGGGTGCTGAAAATGAAGAAGAAACTAACCGGGAAGTGGTTTGGGTAAGTTTTAGGGTGCTGAAAATGAAGAAGAAACTAACCGGGAAGTGGTCTGGGTAAGTTTTAGGGTGCTGAAATGTAAGTGTTAGAGTAGCCTGAAGTGGTTGGGTGGAGCTTTAGGGTGCTGAAATGTAAGTGTAAGAGTAGCGTGAAGTGGTTGGGGTGTGCTTTAGGGTGCTGAAATGTAAGTGTAAGAGTAGCGTGAAGTGGTTGGGGGGAGCTTGTTAGTGTAATATATGGGGACACATTTGTGGGCGAACAGTTTAATGAGTTAAGTTTGTAGTGCGCAGGTGCAGGATCGTAAAGATTTTCGTTGGGACGATTATTTTAGGTAATATCCAATTAGAATTGATCGGGAAACGTAATGGATTCGTTGAGGTAGACGATGGGAAATGGTTAAAAACGAATGCTGCCTTTGCAACCAGAGAAAAGGAATCAGAAAAGTCACGCGGGGAAATGACATACTCAAACTCGTACTCGAGCATACGAACGGACGGGCATTTTCCAGAAGGAAACGAATGAATGCATAGAATAGAATCGCTCGCACATTCATACGAGAGCGGGAACGTTCGAAAATAATACCAAGTGCGGCACGAAAACGAATGCTTTATAAAGTCTCTCTGAATCAACCCTATTGTGCTTCCTTCCTTGTGCCCTAATCCTGGTAATTCCAAGGAGAGGGCCTTTCATTCCCTGGATGTGGTCAGGAATTTGAAGTATTACTTGGTGGCTACTGCACTTTTTAGAAAGACTGATGCCTCCTGGGGTCCCAAAGCTAAATCCTCTCCCAAGCCCCCTCAGGCATGATGGGGCGCCCTCACCCATCCGGGTGGGGGGACGGCTGCAGCACTTCGCTCACGTGTGGAGGCTTCATGTCTCAGACCGGTGGATTCAGGAGGTAGTGTCCTCCGGTTACAAGTTGGAGTTTGCTGCCGATCCCCCTCCAAGATTCATCAGATCACGGATTCCTCAGGACCCTGTGTCAGCTCAGGAGCTAGTGCAAGCAGTGCAATGCCTCCTAGATCTGGGGGTCATCTGCCAGGTCCCTTTAAGAGAAAAAGGCAAGAGCTTTTATTCCAACCTATTCACTGTACCAAAAAAGGATGGTTCTGTCAGGCCCATCCTGGACTTAAAGATTCTCAACAAGTTTGTCAGGGGCAGGCGCTTTCGCATGGAGACTCTGCGCCATCAGTTCCCTGCGCCAAGGGGATTTCATGTCTTCTGTGGACATCAAGTATGCTTACCTTCATATTCCTGTGTTCCCAGGTCATCAAAGGTTCCTCAGGTTCGCTCTGATGGATCAACACTACCAATTTCTGACCTTGCCCTTCGGCCTCACTTCAGCTCCTGGGGTGTTCACCAAGGTGCTGGCTGGCGTGATGTCTCTGCTCAGATGTCATGGCATCCGCGTGCTTCCCTATCTGGATGACATCCTCATCACTTCCCAGTCTCTACATCAGGCAGTATTGGATACTCAGCTGGTGGTGTCCACTCTGGGGGGACCTCTCGCCAGGGAGAATGGTCCCTATGCAGCAGGGTGTTTCAATCTCTGTGTCACCGTTGGGGCCAACCAGATTTGGATCTGTTTGCGTCCCGCCACAATCACAAGCTTCCAGCTTTTGTCTCTGTCCAGGGATCCTCTGGCCCTGACCTCGGATGCGCTAGCAATATCATGGAAGGACTTTCAGTTCCTGTATGTCTTCCCCCCCAATTCCCCTGCTGGGCAGGGTTCTGCGCAAGATTGCTCTGGAAGGGGTGCCAGCAATTCTGGTGGCCCCCAGGTGGCCAAGAAGAGTGTGGTTTGCAGACGTGGTACAGCTGGCAGTAGATCAGTACGCTCTGCCCTTGGTGACAGATCTGCTCACTCAGGGCTCACTACGCCATTTCAATTTACAAACTCTGGCTTCCTCAGTTGTGGATACTTTGATTAAAGCTAGGAAGAAGTCTTCCTCTTCCATTTATTACAGGGTTTGGCGTGCCTACATTGACTTGTGTGATTCTAGGTCTCTTCCCTGTCTTGTGTTCTCTATTCCCAGGATTCTGGAGTTCCTGCAGCATGGGTTGGAGATGGGGCTCCAACCTAGTACTCTGAAGGGTCAGGTTTCTGCCCTGGCTATTTTTTTCCAGAAGTCCTTTGCTCTGCGCCCTCTGATCAGGACTTTTTCCCAGGGGGTCACTCATGTGCGTCCCCCACGTAAACCTATGGTGCCTGTTTGGGATTTGAACTTGGTTCTGTCAGCCTTGCAGGGTGCTCCCTTTGAACCTGTGCAGGATGCTGCCTTGGCCATTCTTACTCTCAAGGTTGTGTTTCTGGTGGCTATCACTTCTGTCAGGCGTGTGTCTGATTTGGCGGCGCTGTCCATTCAGCTCCCCTACTATGAGAGGCACCAGGACAAGGTGGTGTTTCGTTTCAAACCTGATTTTCTGCCTAAGGTAGTGTCTAGCAAAAAATTCAAAACGCAGGGAGACTCCTACATAAACTCGCATGTGCACTGCCATATAACTCTACAGCGTACCACTAACCGAAGTATTACCCATAAACACACCAAGACTAGGTTACTTGTGGGACCGGCACTATGACTAATATGATATATTCAAGCAAGGGGACAGTTTAGAAAACAATAAAGACATCTTTATTACAAATATTGCACACACCCTCTAAGCACCAAATATATTACACCAAAAGGAATTTAAAAATCACACAGCGTTGTGTTTCTAAAAAACAGGGGCCCCCCACTGCACATGCACCGCCGCCTCACTCATTCATCCACTTCCCACTCATGTGTTGTGCGCTCAGGACCATTTTGATATGCACTGATCAGTAGGATGATCATAATTCAGTGTTGAGCACCAGGCATAAAAGTCACTAACTTATAAAGATGCATTTGCTGTGTTCACGTTACATATGCAGCTGTACAAAAGATTCTTTGTGGCCACCATATACCCACAACCTTCCTCCACGGCCATAGATATATAAAGTGCTTTTTGCTGAATGTTAGCCAAAAGTAAGGCAGGTAGATTCAGACTACACATCTTGCCGTTCATCCCATGCACAAGTGACTACAGCAACAGTCCGCAGGTTCACAGCATCGCAGATATATATATATATATATATATATATATATATATATATATACACACTCGGGTGCCTCTAGCTGAGTCATCATTCCAAGGCCAGTCTAATATGCAGCTTCCAGAACGCGGATAAAGCAGCACACTACTGCCAAGTATCACAGTTCGCGCCTTGTACTTTCAATAGGCATGGCATATGTGCAGTTCTACTTAGCTTAATGTCATTGCGTATTTGCTGCTGCTGGCTTGTTCAGGTGTCTCCTTCCTGCGGATGGGCGTTATCACAACACTCCGTCAATATGCTGGTCCATATACACACTAGATGGTGGAGGGACACGAGGCGAGGTGGGGCTTCCCACATCCGACTCGCGTTTCGCCCCGCCCACCAGGGCTTCGCCAGGTAAAGCTCGGCCAGTCCTGATGCCTCTTTACCACCAACGAGCTCTGCCCAACTGACGTCACTGGTCTCTTTGTAGTAAACGCAGCATCCTCTGCCAAATAACAATCCACTGAGGCTGCGCAGCCGCACTTCCATCCACAGCCTTCTAATACATATCCTGCTGCACACATTAATGCGCAGCATTGGGGCCACCCTCCACAGGCATTCATACTCGCCCATCGGCGCAGAGACATATCTGGCACATTCAGGCTTGCTGATCTAATTAAACATAGTCATAAATCGGCATAATGTACTCTGCATAGAAACATACTACATTCCACATTATTGGGAGAGCCTAAATTACTTTAACTTGCATTTATGTGTCCCTCTCACTGAAGACAAAAAGGGCAATGTGGGACCAGGAACAAAGGGAAAAGGGGAGAAAAGAAGGAAAAAGGGGGAAAAAATACCCGGGGGAGAGATAAAGAGCCCAACCCATATCCCTACCCTACCGGTCCCCCAAGCCCCTCCAATTCGCCAGCCCCTCAACATGCATCACCGGGGCCTAAATTACCTAGGCAAGAATACCTTTGGCAATAGTATTACAGGCTAATGACACCCCATGGCTATCCTCCACTGGCCTACAGAAAGGCACTCAGGCCAGGGGCCATATTCAACCCATGAGGTGCCAATGTCCCTAGTTCATAGATTAATCGGGATTCCTGCTGTAGCAATCTCTGCTCCCATTGCCCCCTCCTCCCCATTCTTTTAAGGACAAATATGCCACATACTTGAAGATCTCTAGGATCACCCTTGTGCCACAGCTTAAAGTGCTCCGCCACCGGACTCTTTTCATTCAAATTTCTGATGTCCCGCACATGCTCACCCACCCGCAATTCACGTTTTGTCTTACCGACATAATTTTTACCGCACGGGCAAGTGAGCATGGACACGACCATCGAGGTGGCACAGTTAATAAAGCCCTTTATCTGTCAAGGGGGGGACCCATTCACACCCACATAACTGCTAGTTTTCTGCATATATTTGCAGATACTGCAATGGCCACATTTAAATGAGCCATTCAATTTCTCTACCGAACGGATGTCCATATTGACTTTTGATTTATATTCCCTATGCACTAGCATGTCCCGCATATTTTTAGCTCTCCGGGCAGTAAGTAAGGGGCGCGGCCCCACCATTTTTCCCACTACAGGATCCAATGCCAGCACATGCCAGTGAGCCTCCAAGATCCCCCGAAACCTTTCCCAATGTGCCCCATACTCAGTGATAAGGCGAATTTGGTGGCCATCTCCATTGGATCGGACAATAGGGGACTTCACCTTCAATAAGTCACCTTGTGTCATCTCCCAGGCCTTTTTAAAGCACATTCTCAACAGTCTGTGAGGATACCCTCTTGCCCTAAACCTCTCTGTCAACTGTCGTGCTTCTTTTTTGTAGTCCTCATCTGAGCTACAATTTCTACGTATCTGTAGAAATTGACCCAGAGGAATACCTCGCCGTAATGGTGTGGGATGATGGCTGTTAAAATGTAAAAGTGTGTTACCCGCAGTCGGCTTCCGAAAGGTGGTAGTGACCAGCCTCTTACCCTCACACCTAATAAGTAGGTCCAGGAATTCCACTGCGTTCGGCCCAATTTTGTATGTAAGGCTAATGTTTCTGTCATTTATATTCAAAGATGCCACAAATTGATCAAACTCTACTATGGTGCCTTTCCACACTACAAGTACATCATCAATGTAGCGAAGCCATAGGGCGACCCGTGCCCCAAAATCCGCCCCCCCAAACACCTCCAAATTCTCCCACCACCCGAGATGTAGGCAGGCATATGATGGGGCACAGGCCGCCCCCATGGCTGTCCCACAAACCTGCTGATAATATTTGCCATTAAATCGAAAGTAATCGTTTTTTAGGACAAAGTCCAGCAGCTCTATCACAAATTCATTATAGGCCGCTTCACAAGGGCCCAACTCATCCAGAAACCATGCGGCCGCCTCCAGGCCCACCGCATGGGGAATGGAGGTATACAAACTCTCAACATCAACACTTGCCAGGAGCCACCCATCCTCCATGGTGAAGGACATCAGCCTGCGCAACACATCACTGCTGTCCAGCACAAAGGATGGGAGTATCCTGACAAGTGGCTTGAAGTTTTCATCCACGAAGCGTGCAACGCCTTCAAGTGGACCTCCATTCCCCAAAACGATGGGCCTGCCTGGCGGGGCCGCCGAGTTTTTATGGATTTTTGGTATGGTGTATAGTACCGGGACATTATAATCCTTGATTCTTAAGAATTCAAGGACTTTTGGGGTGAGAAGCCTCTCCTCCCCTGCCCAGTCCAATTTGTCATTCAAAATCGACACTACCATAGGAAATGGATTGCCCGCCATTGTTAGGTATGTATCCTTTTTAGATAATTGACCTTCGATTTCCTTCACATAGTATTCTTCGTTGAGAATCACCACATTCCCACCCTTATCACTTGGGCGGATTATAATGTTAGGCGCCCTTGATAACTCACTCAAGGCCCTCTTCTCGCCCGGTAGTAAGTTGTTTGCGTTCCCATAATTTGTCCAATCCACTTTATGTAGATCCCGCTGCACTAATTGGAAAAAGAGGGAAATGTGGCGATTCAAGGAAAAAGAAGGAAATCTTTTTCACTTAACCCTAAGATTATCTAAATTCGGCATCAAATCCGGAACTGGGTCTTCCAAATCTTCCTCACTGGCCACCCTGTCCATCTCACCTGACAACACTGGTGGTGATTCAGTCACTTCAGTTTTGTTGGCATACATAATTCTAAACATTAGTTTTCGTAAAAACAGAGCCATATCTTTATATAACATGAATTCATTACCACCCGCCACCGGTGAGAAGGACAGGTTTCTGGATGAGTTGGGCCCTTGTGAAGCGGCCTATAATGAATTTGTGATAGAGCTGCTGGACTTTGTCCTAAATTCCTATTACTTTCGATTTAATGGCAAATATTATCATCAGGTTCGTGGGACAGCCATGGGGGCGGCCTGTGCCCCATCATATGCCTGCCTACACCTTGGGCAGTGGGAGAATTTGGAGGTGTTTGGGCGGGCGGATTTTGGGGCACGGGTCGCCCTATGTTTTCGCTACATTGATGATGTACTTGTAGCGTGGAAAGGCACCATAGTAGAGTTTGATCAATTTGTGGCATCTTTGAATATAAATGATAGAAACATTAGCCTTACATTCAAAATTGGGCAGAACGAAGTGGAATTCCTGGACCTACTTATTAGGTGTGAGGGTAAGAGGCTGGTCACTACCACCTTTTGGAAGCCGACTGCGGGTAACACACTTTTACATTTTAACAGCCATCATCCCACACCATTACGGCGAGGTATTCCTCTGGGTCAATTTCTACAGATACTGTACGTAGAAATTGTAGCTCAGATGAGGACTACAAAAAAGAAGCACGACAGTTGACAGAGAGGTTTAGGGCAAGAAGGTATCCTCACAGACTGTTGAGAATGTGCTTTAAAAAGGCCTGGGAGATGACCCGAGGTGACTTATTGAAAGTGAAGTCCCCTATTGTCCGATCCAATGGAGATGGCCACCAAATTCGCCTTATCACTCAGTATGGGGCACATTGGGAACGGTTTCGGGGGATCTTGGAGGCTCACTGGCATGTGCTGGCATTGGATCCTGTAGTGGGAAAATTGGTGGGGCCACGCCCCTTACTTACTGCCCGGAGAGCTAAAAATATGCGGGACATGCTAGTGCATAGGGAATATAAATCAAAAGTCAATATGGACATCCGTTCGGTAGAGAAATTGAATGGCTCATTTAAATGTGGCCATTGCAGTATCTGCAAATATATGCAGAAAACTAGCAGTTATGTGGGTGTGAATGGGTCCCCCCTCGACAGATAAAGGGCTTTATTAACTGTGCCACCTCGATGGTCGTGTACATGCTCACTTGCCCGTGCGGTAAAAAATATGTCGGTAAGACAAAACGTGAATTGAGGGTGCGGGTGGGTGAGCATGTGCGGGACATCAGAAATTTGAATGAAAAGAGTGGCGGTGGCGGAGCACTTTAAGCTGTGGCACAAGGGTGATCCTACAGATCTTCAGGTATGTGGCATCTTTGTCCTTAAAATAATGGGGAGGAGGGGGCAATGGGAGCAGAGATTGCTACAGCAGGAATCCCGATTAATCTATGAACTAGGGACATTGGCACCTCATGGGTTGAATATGGCCCCTGGCCTGAGTGCCTTTCTGTAGGCCAGTGGAGGATAGCCATGGGGTGTCATTAGCCTGTAATGCTATTGCCAAAGGTATTCTTGCCTAGGTAATTTAGGCCCCGGTGATGCATGTTGAGGGGCTGGCGAATTGGAGGGGCTTGGGGGGCCGGTAGGGTAGGGATATGGGTTGGGCTCTTTATCTCTCCCCCGGGTATTTTTTCCCCCTTTTTCCTTCTTTGCTCCCCTTTTCCCTTTGTTCCTGGTCCCACATTGCCCTTTTTGTCTTCAGTGAGAGGGACACATAAATGCAAGTTAAAGTAATTTAGGCTCTCCCAATAATGTGGAATGTAGTATGTTTCTATGCAGAGTACATTATGCCGATTTATGACTATGTTTAATGAGACCAGCAAGCCTGAATGTGCCAGATATGATGTCTCTGCGCCGATGGGCGAGTATGAATGCCTGTGGAGGGTGGCCCCAATGCTGCGCATTAATGTGTGCAGCAGGATACGTATTAGAAGGCCGTGGATGGAAGTGCGGCTGCGCAGCCTCAGTGGATTGTTATTTGGCAGAGGATGCTGCTTTTACTACAAAGGGACCAGTGACGTCTGTTGGGCGGAGCTCGTTGGTGGTAAAGAGGCATCAGGATTAGCCGAGCGTCACCCTGACGAAGCCCCGGTGGGCGGGGCGAAACGCGAGTCGGATGTGGGAGGCCCCACCTCGCCTCGTGTCCCTCCACCATCTGTTAGTGTGTTATGGACCAGCATATTGATGGGTGTTGTGATAACGCCCATCCGCAGGAAGGAGACGCCTGAACAAGCCAGCAGCAGCAAATACGCGATGACATTAAGCTAAGTAGAACTGCACATATGCCATGCCTATTGAAAGTACAAGGCGCGAACTGTGATACTTAACAGTAGTGTGCTGCTTTATCCGCGTTCTGGAAGCTGCGTATTAGACTGGCCTTGGAATGATGACACAGCTAGAGGCACCTGAGTGTATATATATCTGCGATGCTGTGTAGCACGCGTATCTCTTTGAATCCAATACGGCCAGTGTATGAACCTGCGGACTGTTGCTGTAGTCACTTGTGCATGGGATGAACTGCGAGATGTGTAGTCTGAATCTACCTGCCTTACTTTTGGCTGTCTAACATTCAGCAAAAAGCACTTTATATATCTATGGCCATGGAGGAAGGTTGTGGGTACATGGTGGCCACAAAGAATCTTTTGTACAGCTGCATATGTAACGTGAACACAGCGAATGCATCTTTATAAGTTAGTGACTTTTATGCCTGGTGCTCAACACTGAATTATGATCATCCTACTGATCAGTGAGTGGGAAGTGGATGAATGAGTGAGGCGGCGGTGCATGTGCAGTGGGGGCCCCCGTTTTTTAGAAACACAACGTTGTGTGATTTTTAAATTCCTTTTGGTGTAATATATTTGGTGCTTAGAGGGTGTGTGCAATATTGTAATAAAGATGTCTTTATTGTTTTCTAAACTGTCCCCTTGCTTGAATATATCATATTAGTCATAGTGCTGGTCCCACAAGTAACCTAGTCTTGGTGTGTTTATGGCTAAGGTAGTGTCTGCCTTTCATTTGAATCAGGATATTGTTCTTCCTTCTTTGTGCCCTAATCCTAGCAATGCTAAGGAGAGAGTTTTGCACTCTTTGGATGTGGTTAGGTGTCTGAAGTACTATCTGGTGGCTACTGCACCTTTCAGGAAAACTGATGCTCTTTTTGTGGTCCCTTCTGGTCCTAGGAAGGGTTTGGCTCCTGCCAAGTCTACTATCAGCAAGTGGATTCGTCAGGCTGTGATTCAGGCCTACTCTGCTAAGGCGAAGAATCTTCCCTTCCGTCTTACTGCTCATTCCACTCTTGCTATTGGTGCCTCTTGGGCTTTTCAGCACCAGGCTTCTGTTGAACAAGTTTGCAAGGCTGCTACTTGGTCTTCTGTTCAGACCTTTTCAAAGTTTTACAAGGTTGGTGTTAGGGCCTCAGCTGACGCTGTTTTTGGCCGAAAGGTTCTGCTGGCGGCAGTAGTTTAAACTGCCTGCTGCTGATTTTTCTTGGGGATCCCACCCTACTTTATGGACACTGCTATTGGATGTCCCAACTGTAAGTATTCGATTTGGAGCAGGACGTACTGTATACTAAGAATAATACAATTCTGTGATTACTCACCTGTAGAATTGGTATTATGAGTATACAGTACGTCCTGCTCCAACCCACCCTTGGTTTGCATTTTCTTGGATCCCCTGTATGGTGATTGTTATCATTGTTATAGTTGATAGTTTGTATCGTTTAATTCTCCCGGCTTCTCCTTAACTGCTTTTCAATGCTGGGGATTTGTGGGAGGTCCCTGGGTATTTGAGGGTCCGGGAGGAGCCTATTTTCGATGTCTCTGCAGTCCAGCGCCATCTGGCGGAGTATATCCCAAGTGTAAGTATTAGATTTGGAGCAGGACGTACTGTATACTCATAATACCAATTCTACAGGTGAGTAATCACAGAACTGTATTATCTTTACGGGTTAAAGGGTCGGGGCACTTTCAAGAGTCCTCCTTTTTCCCAGTCCTTTAGGACCTGCCCTAGTCCACACCAGGGAACCTGTATCCTCTGCAAAGATCAAATGCTTATCACTTTTCACACAATGTCCTAGCTAAACAAAGCCAATTTTTCTTCCAATCCATTCCAGGCACTCCTTACGCTTGGGATTACCTCCTTGCTGATCACGTGACTGCAAGAAAGAAAACAGGTGCTGCCTCCTCACCAAGATCAGTTTTTCTTTCTTGCAGTGGCAAGTGACTGTGAAGGTTGTTCAAGAAATTAGCTCTCAAGGATTGGCAGCAAGCGGGGGACTGAACCCTGTCGGCTCTCTGCGTATCCTTATTCCCACGGATCCCTCAAGACCCAAGTTTATGCCTCCACAGCGTTGGCTGTTTTGGGGTCCGTGAAGGTAAGGTGGAAGCGCCGGGGTCTTGGGCTTACGGAGTGTATATGCTCTGGGCTGCAGGCTTTTTTGAAAAGCAAGTCAGCCGCAGGTTTTTCTCTGGTGTACCTGCTGAGGAATGTTTTTTATTTTTTACCCAACCCTTCCTTCTTCCAGTTAGGTAGGTTTTTATCTTAAAAAAAAAAAAAATTACATTTTTATGTATGCCTTTAACCCTTTCGCTGCCAGCCTACCTGCAGCATTTGCCACTCCCTGTTGCCAGACGATGTTTCACCATTTTGCGCTACACATATTCAACTGTCATTTTTGAAGGGATTTCCAGGGATTTCCCAGGAAAATTATATATTGTTTTTTTCAACAGAGTCTGGGCTTTAACATGAAATGTCTTGTTTGTATTTTTTAGGTGTATTCTCAATTTTTTGGGGTGAAATGTGTGAAAAAAAAAAAAAAAAAACATTTTTTTACAATTTGTAGAGTTTTTTGTAATAAAAAATGTAAGTTTGTCAATAAAATCTTATTGCGTGAGAAACCCCAATTTCTCCCGGTTACAGCGATACCACATATGTATAGGTAGACACCCTTTCCTGCCCAGAAGCCTTTTATAGCTGCTGGATGACAAATGGTTAATTAAAAAAAAAAATGACATAGGGTCCCCCTTCCCGGGGAGGGGGACCCCATTTTTTTTTGGATTTTGAAGGGTTAAAAACCCTTCAAAATCCAAAAAAAAAAATGACGTGGGGTCCCCCTTACCCAAAGTAACCAGCCCGGGACCAGCTATGGGGGCTTGTAGGCACAGAGTGGGGGGGCCAGCTTTGGTGGCCCCCCCACCCTGCAGCCTACGAGCCCACATAGCCTATGTGGGCCCGGGCTCTTCTGCCCCCCCCTGGCCTTTGGGGAGGCAGGTAATGGGGGTGCGGGGGTTAATGGCAAGCCACCCGCTAGGGCAGGTGACTTGCCACCCCCCCAGCCTTGTGAACTGGTATAAGGGGTCTCATGGACCCCTTACCAGCTCACAAAGGGTTAATGTGAAAAAAAAACACTACACAATAATAAAAAGTATTTTATTAGAAAAAAAAAAAATTTTTTTTTACTGTACTTACCTTCGATTGCAAGCTCTTGTCCCTCGCCGCTCAGCTGACAGATGCCGGTGATCGGCATCCAGAGAAGGAGAAGGCAGGAGATCAGAGGATCTCCTGTCACCTCCTTCCCCTGTGCCGATCACCGGCATCTGAGAAGCTGAGAAGGCTGAAGCCTGAGATCGGGGCCGGGATGACTTCGGGGGATCGGATGGCACCAAATTAAAGAGGAGACCCGGCCGGATCCAACAAGGGGTCAGGTGAGTATTTGTTGTTTTTACTTTTTAAACTACAAGCGAGGAAAGTCAAGCACGTAACACCTACGTGCTTGGCACTTAAGGCCCAGCCAAGCCAGCACGTAGGTGTTACGTGCTTGGCAACAAAAGGGTTAAGGGACGTGGCTGACGTCACGCAGGGGGTAGAGTTTAACCCGGAACCACAAGGCCGTGTATTCAGTTGTCACTCTCCCCGGGCGAGGAAATCGCATATTGCTAGGTGTGTGTGTGTGTGTGTGTGTGTGTGTGTGTGTGTGTGTGTGTGTGTGTGTGTATATATATATATATATATATATATTGCGGCCAGATAGCAGTGCGATTGCAGCGGTGGCCGGTTGGGCCCAGGTGCTGGCCTAGAAATGCCTTGTGATTAGGATGGCTTTCTGGGGTTCCGCTGGTTTATTGCTGCCTCAGGGCAAGCTGAGTTTGCTGTTGTTTGCACTAAGCAAAGAGGGAGGGAGATTATTAATGCTCTTTTTTTCTCCTGTTTTATTTTTTAGAATTTGGAAGTAGGATAGAAAAGGGCTGTGGTTCCTCCCGGTCCCTTTTGGGATTGATTTTAGGCTTAGGGCCTTTTAGGTCTGATTGCCAAATAAAAAAAAAAAAAAAAAGCACCATGAGGTAGGCATCAGGGGATAGTGATTCGGGCATCCCATTGGAGCGGGGCGGGCTCTGCCCCTTATGTAAGCAGGATCCCCGGGGTAGTTTCAGCACAGTTTGTTCCGCTTGCGCCATGAGAATTGGTTAGACCATAATAGAGCGGCGGCTCAGGTCTTTAGTCCAGTTTTTGCTGGTGTGAGCGCAACGGCTCACCCATCCCTTCCTTCCCCTGGAGAGGGGGAAGGCAGCAAGGCGCAGTCAGATGTGGTGCACAGGTTGGATAACCTGGAGAGACAGTTATCCTTGGTTATTCCAAAGAAGGCCACCTATAAGAGGAGGCATTGGAACCTGTTGCGGACGAAAGAGATTTATTTGCCTCTTTTGGAGAATGGGAGGAAGAAGAGTATATAGATGAGCAGCTCTCAGAAGGCGAGTTACGCTCTGGTGAGGAAGATAGTAACTCTATTTTTTTCTCTTCTGATGAGGACCCCTCCTCGCAGGTGAAACACAGTGTCTGCTCTCTTCGGTTTTTGAAACTTTGAATATCACTCTCTCCCCTATTGTATCTTGTACTCAGAATATCCACTGTCAAATCTGTTAAAAAAGTGTGTACTGTATGTTCTACCCTGTCTGTAATTACTACTTTGTAAAGCGCTACGGAAGATTATGGCGCTATATAAATGAACAATAATAATAATAATAATATCACCCCTCCTGAGGTGGCAAATAGAGGGAAGGATGATCTGTTTAAGCCAGTAAGGCAAAGGCAGGTGTTCCCGGAGCAGCCGCACTTTTCTAAAATGGTGTTAAAGGAATGGGAAAATTAAAAAAAAAAAAAAAAAATTACCGGCTGTTCCTAGGATACTAGACTCTAGGTATCCCTTTCCGGCGGACATGATTAAGCTTTGGTCTTACCCACCTGAGGTGGATTCACCAGTGGCAGGCTTGTCTAATACTTCCATCATGCCGTCTGCTACTATGGGATCTTTTAGAGATCCCACGGAGAGACGAATGGATCAATTGGCCCGCCATGCTTTTGCTATGAAAAGATCCTTTCTACATCCTGTTTGTGCCATGGCCATTGTGTCCCTGGCTTCAAAGAAGAAGATGAAAAAAAAAAAGTTTAGCCAGGGCTAAGTCTCGCAGGCTTATTCAAGAGTCCAAAGATTTTAAGGATTGTTTGGACTTTAACTCGTTCGCTATCACTGCGATGGATGATGCAGTCAGGCTAGCTGCTAGAACTTCTGCTCTGCTTGTGGCCTTGCGCCGTTCCTTATGGCTAAGACAATGGTTGGCGGTTGCCACCGCTAAGAAAGCTCTTATAGATCTACCTTTTTTAGGGAGCAGATTTTTGGGAGAAAAGCTGGACGGTATGGTGAAGGATGGCAAACTGCCTCAGAGGAAGAAGACGACTCGGCCTTTTCAGAGGACTTCATCATATCGACTCTTTTGGACTGGCAGAGGGGCCTTTCGTCTTTGCTCCTGTAGAGATTTTTGAGGTAGAGGTAGAGCGCGTAATAGGGCAGGAGGGGCCTGGAGAAGTGGGCCTAATCCTCCAGCCAAGCCCACTCCAGCATGAGGGGGCACCCTCACCCGAGCGGGTGCGGGGACGGCTTTTGCATTTGGCTCATATCTGGAGGCGCCACGTGGCGGATCTTTGGATCCTAGAGGTGGTGTCATCAGGCTACAAGATCGAGTTTGCAGCCAGACCCCCGCAAGGTTTCTTCGGTCAGGGGCATCCCGGAACCAGTCAAAGATAGATGCCCTGAGATCCGCAGTTCAGCATCTCCTTCAAAAAGGGGTAATTTGTCGGGTACCCTTTCAGGAGGAAGGTCAGGGGTTTTACTCCAACCTGTTCACAATCCCCAAAAAGGACGGGTCGATGCATCCCATTTTAGACTTAAAGGGTCTCAACAGGTATATCCGTGTGAAACCTTTCCGCATGGAGATGCTAAGGTCCGCGGTAAGAGTAATTCGGCCCGGGGATCTTATGACTACTATAGACTTAAGGGAAGCGTATCTGCATGTTCCAATTTTTCCAGGGCATCAGAAGTTCCTGAGGTTTGCCCTGGAAGACCAGCACGTCCAGTTTGTGGCACTCCCATTCGGGATATCCTCGGCTCCAAGAGTGTTCACCAAAGTTTTGGCGGGTCTCATGGCCATTTTCAGGAGCCAGGGGACATGCATCATTCCATATTTGGACGATCTTTTAATTTCAGCGGGTCTCTTCAGCGGATCATGAAAGATACGCAGATGGTCCTATCAACTCTGGAAGAGTTCGGCTGGGTGATCAATTACCCGAAGTCCCATATCACTCCGGAGCCAGTAAGGAACTTCTTAGGAATGATTCTGGACACGGTTCAAGTCAAAGTGTTTCTACCAGAGCAGAAGGCTCTGCTAATTCGAAATCAAATGGAGTACTTACTGGCTTGCCGGCAGCCGACCATTCGGCTAGGGATGAAGCTAGTAGGCCTTATGGTAGCCTGCTTCGAGGCCGTACCTTTTGCCCAGTTTCACATGAGGCTTCTTCAGTGGAATCTGTTGGCAAACTGGGATCGAGCCCCACAGTCGCTGGATCAAATTTTTTGTGCCCTCGGCCAGGAAATCTCTTCTGTGGTGGATGGACCCTCTTCATCTGTCTGTAGGCAGGTCCTTTCTGACACCACAGTGGCAGATCGTTGGCCCGGATGCCAGTCTCTCAGGTTGCGGGGGCATCTGGCAGACACAGAAGATCCAGGGACAATGGGGGCCAAAGGATTATCAGCTTCTTATAAATATATTGGAATTAAGAGCAATCCGACTAGTGCTTCAGTTTCTGACCCCCAGCTTAAAGGGGCAGGCAGTCCAGGTCCAATCAGACAGCAGTAGCCTATATCAATCATCAGGGGGGTACCCGGAGCAAGAGTGCTCTAGAGGAAGTAAGCCGTATTCTGACTTGGGCAGAGGAGAATGTTCCCTGCATCTCGGCAGTTTACATCCCGGGGGGTAGAAAACCAGGAGGCTGACGCTCTGAGCAGGAAGGTTCTGCGTTGGGGACAATGGTCCCTCAGTCAGAAGGTCTTTCAAGCCCTTTGTCTTCGCTGGGGGTTTCTGGAAGTGGATCTTTTGCATCCAGACACAATCACAAACGGATTAATTTCATGTCCCTATCAAGGGACCCTCTGGTCATAGCAACGGATGCCCTGTCAGTCTCTTGGGCAAAGTTCAAGCTTCTGTAAATTTTTCCCCCACTTCCGCTCCTGAGCCGTGTATTAGGAAAGATAGCTCAGGAGGGGTACCTACCATTCTAGTAGCTCCTCATTGGCCAAGAAGAAGTTGGTTTTCAGACATAACAAGGATGTTGGTAGACCATCGGCGCCTACCGGTCGAGCCAGATCTTCTCAGGGGGGCGCTTTGGTGCCCGAATTTACAGATGCTGCCTTTAACGGCTTGGCTATTGAAAACCTCGATCTTAGCAGAGAAGGGTTTATCGGCTAAGGTTATTCATACCATGATTCAGGCCCGGAAGTAGTCTTCTTCCATGATTTACTACAGGGTCTGGCGGTCGTTCATATCCTGGTGCTAGGAATTTTTCGTGCAGAAAGTGTTCGAATTCTAGAATTCCTACAAGATGGCTTAGAAATGGGCCTACAGTTAAGCACCCTAAAAGGGCATGTATCGGCCTTGTCTATTTTTTTCCAAAAGTCTATCGCTAGTAAGAGGCTCATTAAGACTTTTTTCCAGGGGGTCACTCATGTCCGACCTCCACGCAAGTCTATTTTACCAGTGTAGGACTTAAATTTTAATTTTTCAATTTTTAATGCATAGATGGCCATTGTATGCTTGTGCACACATAGGAATTCATCCTCCGCATTTGACCCATCCTTGCAGTGAGTGTGCACAGTTTCGGGGTTGGGTGCCTTGCTCAAGAGCACTTCGGTTTTGTCCCAGGACCGGGATTCGAACCTGCAGCCCTCCGCAAGTGCGCTCCCCTTGCCTCTAGGCCACAACTGCCCCCTAATCTGGTGTTGAATCTGGTGTTGACGGCTCTGCAGGGTGCTCCCCTTGATCCTATGATTGACGCTCCATTGGGCATTTTGACGCTTAAGGTGTTATTTTTGGTGGCAATCACCTCTGTGCGGCGTGTTTCTGAGTTAGCCGCCTTATGTATGAAGTCTCCTTATTTTGAGTTACACAGAGACAAAGTAGTTTTTCGGTTTAAGCCTGATTTTTACCTAAGGTCGTCTCTCCCTTTCACCTTAATCAAGAGGTAACTTACCTTCTTTATGCCCAGTTCCTGCTAATGCTAAGGAAAGGGCGCTTCATTCTTTAGATGTAGTCAGAGCCGTAAGATATTACTTGGCAGCTACAGATTCCTTCCGCAAAACGGATTTCCTTCTTTGTTATATCGGAAGGGCCGAGAAAGCTTCCGCCAGCTAAAGCCACTGTCAGTAAGTGGATTAGGCAGGCAGTAGGAAGAGCCTACTCGGCCAAGGGGAAGGAACCCCCTTTTCGGGTCACGGCCCATTCCACTAGGGCCATTGGTGCTTCTTGGGCTTTTCAGCATCAGGCTTCGGTGGAACAGGTTGCAAAACTGCCACCCAGTCTTCGGTTCATACATTTGCCAAATTTTACAAGGTGGCTGTTAGAGCCTCAGCTGACACTGTGGTTGGTCGAAAGATTCTTCAGGCAGTAGTGAAATGAACTACCTGCTGTTCTGCGTTAGGGGATCCCGCCCATAGATGGCACTGCTTTTGGAGATCCCAAGCGTAAGGAGTGCCTGGAATGGATTGGAAGAAAAAACACAATTCTGTGAGGTACTCACCTGTAGAATTGTTTTTTCTGGGAATCCATTCCAGGCACTCCGGCCCACCCGTTTTGGGTCATGATCTATCTTTTGATGCTTTTTTTGATGGTGTTTAGTCCATTTATTTCATTAGCATTTAAAAAAAAAGAGAAAATAGAAAAAATGTAAGAGAAAGTGAAAAGAACAAAACTTAATTTCTGAGAGTATTCTCGCGGAGTTCGGTGTAAAGTAACATGGACTCCTATATAGGCCCTCCCGGCCTGCCTCTGTTTTTCTGTTTTTTACTGCTTTTTAAGTAAACTGATCTTGGTGAGGAGGCAGCTGCTACTTATGGGCCGGGAGGGGCCGCACCTGTTTTCTTTCTTGCAGTCACGTGATCAGCAAGGAGGTAATCCCAAGCGTAAGGAGTGCCTGGAATGGATTCCCAGAAAAAACAATTCTACAGGTGAGTACCTCACAGAATTGTTTTTTGTGCAGGTCTGGAGGGACGTTTCACCTTTGGGGGGGCTCTGCTGTAGTGTAGGACTACATTGAGGTCGAGTTTGTCAGATGCATGGATTAGTGGGTAGTCATGACACCTCTGGGCAGATCTTTTCAAACTACTGTTGCCATTCCAGCTCATATGCCATAACCTTAAAGTGGACCTTCAGTGGGATCTTCAGTATCTCTGTTTCTGGTCCCCCCCCCCCCCTTGGGCACCCTGGTTTGGGGTGCCCCGCTGTGTGATACCCCCAGAACGCTGGGCAGACTCTCCTCGAGCACACAGCGCCGGCGCTCCCCCAATGAGCTTCTCCTGCCATGCATATTAATGTGTGGCTAGAGCAGCTGAATGGCGATCCTAGCCACACCTACCAGCAGTGTACGGCATCTCTCACTCCTTTTGGCTGTGTACAGCCCTGCACACCTATTCAGTTGCGGCAGGCGGGGCCACGCACAGTGAGAAGGGATGTGAGTGCCGCTGGCTGAGCATGCACCATGGGTTCGTAGAAAGGGTAAGAATTTTGGGTGCCCTGAGGGGGGTTTCACACAGTGGAACATTCCAGTTCAGGTTACCCCTGGGGAGAACAAGTATGGCTTTTTAACAAGAATGATCATCATTTTGACTATTGAAATTATAACCCTTGTGTCTGTAGTCATCCAAGATGCATATTGCCATGATTTTCCATTTCCTGGGCTCCAAAGTATCCAGGTTTCATGATGGCTGTTATCCCTCGGCCTAATCCTATATTCCCAAATATCCTCATAGAGCTTATAGAGCACCTCTGGCATTAGAAGATATGCCTTGAGCAGGACCTGGACGATTTGCTGCCATGTACTTTTTTTTTAAAGCACTCCACAATGTGCAGTGAGTGGTGACCACCCCAAAACCATTGTCAAGTTTAGTCATTGCTTTGCTGGGCCTCTGGTCTGCAGGAGTCAGTTGCCTATAAATGTGTGTAAACTGCGATTTTATGGTGTTTAAAGCGAACTCCAATCCTGGTGGGATTGTCTATCAAGATCTAGTAAGACGGCTTGATGGCAGTATGTACATGAACCATCTGGCGGGAACCGGGAGAAAGTCTGTGAGGCGGAAGGTGTCTAGGTTTCTGAGGATGGTGGATAAATATATATAACAGCACGTCCTGTTCCAGAATATTCCTTACCCATGGGTAATACATCCACAAGATGGCGCTGGACTGCAGAAAAACATCTTGTGGCCTCTCCCGGCCCTATATAAGTCAGGGACCTCCCACAAAATCCCCAGTTTATTTCTACAGTCTGAGCTGAGAAGATAGAAGACAGCTCTCTCGTGGCGCAGGTGAGCGGGGCTTATTGCCTGCGGCCCTGCAGGACTATTCCCACCCGTTTTGTCCCTCTGACTGCCTCCCAGAATCGGCTGGTAAGGTTCGGGTGAAGGTAGGCGATAGAAGCACTTTGTGCTGAGGAGCTAGGCTCCTACCGCAGTCCCTGCTCTAACAGGCTAGGCGGTTTAGGCTAATGGTGAGCCTTTTTGGGATGCCCCCACTGCCTCATGGGTTTGGCCAGGTTATCCTGTGCGGTAAACCCTATTCCCATTCCCCCTCCACCTCCTCTCTTCATATTGGCCCTGGGCGCCATTTCCCCCGGGGTAATCCGTTGTTATCCGCCCTCACTCTCCCTTTGGGAGATCTCGGGGGGGGGGGGGGGGGGGCATATTCTTAGTATGCAGTACGTCCTGCTCCAGATATAATACTTACTATCAGGTATTACATAGCCAGACTGGACTGCAGAGACATCAAAAATAGGCTCCTCCCGGCCCCTCAAATACCCGGGGACCTCCCACAAATCCCCAGATTTTCTCTGCAGTCTGGACTGCGAAGGACAAGATATGGCTCTCTCTACTCGCAGGTGAGCGGGGCTATTAGCCTGCGGCACTGTAGGACTATTCCCACCCGTTCCATTATTTATGTGCCTCCCAGCCTTGGCTGCGCTGGTCGGGTGATGGTAGGCAGCACCGCTGTTAGGTGCTTAGGAGCGCTGCTCCACCGCAATCCCCCACCAAAGGGTAGGCGGTTCAGGCTTATGGTGAGCCTCTATGGGATGCCCCTTCCGCACTATTGCCCCTTGCCCCTATCTATCGGTGGGCCCTATGTTAAGTGGCCGCTGTCCTCCCTCACTCTCCTTGTAGCCTTCGGGGGGAAAGAGGAGTGGGTGTGCGTGTATGTCTGTATTTACGTGCATTGCATTTTACATTATGTTTTGTGTCAGCCGCCGCGCTGACTTGCCTTATTATTCTGTACTTAAAATTGCCGCCGCCGCGCGCCTTTTGTCACTATGTTCCGCGCTTGGCGGCGGCGTTACCTCAGGCGCCGGGGCGCCGTCATTGGCTGCTTGTCACGTGTTGGCTTCGCGCTCTTCGGGGGGGCGGGGCCTGTCTCTGGTGCGTTCCGCGTCATTGCTTGTGAGGGCCTGCCCCTCGAGGTATACCGACGCTATTTTGTCTGCTTGGTCGGCTTATGCGTGACGGACCTCTACCTACCGCGGTCCGTAAGTGCCCTCGCGGGCGGCTTTATTACCACATTTTTGTTACTGTCTGCTTACGGCTCATTTGATTGTGTCTTTCAGACGGGCAAATCCATTGGCTTCTCCCGGCCCTCTATTAGTTGGTTAACTTGTGAGGCCTAGTGTAATTACTCCCGCTTCCCTAGCGGGTTATTGGGGCATCCAGGGTTGCTGTATAGCGTTAATCCCTATTGGCCTATAGTGCCGCTATAATCACCATATGGAGACATCTCATGATAATGTGACCGGGGTTCCTTCGGGACAAGCGCGGTTGTGTGTAGCGTGTGGGGAGTCTCATGTTGACGCTGACAAGGCGCGGGTCTGCGTACCCTATGCTGAGCAGGTGCTTGCGCTGCAATCCGGCCTTCCAGTGGCTGGGGCACCTCGTTTCACTTCACCTACCCCCCAAGCTTAAATCTCACTCCTACTGAGTTGCATACAAGTGGGGATTCTCAGCCTGCTGTGTCTTCTAGATTGGCTACTGTTTAGAAGTTGATTGCTAATACCTTGGTGCGTAAGGCCCCTGCTAAAAAGCGGCACTTAACGCCTAATGTCACTCTTTTCCCTATGGAAACTGAGGAGTTTTGGCATCTTGGAGGCTATACCCCTTCGGACGAAGGGGAGCTATTCTCCGACTCAGGACCATCTGATGAGAGGCCCAGGGGTCATGACGATTCTGGCCCCTGGGCCCCGGATGACACTGACAGATTGCTGACCCAGATTTTTGAGGTTCTGTCCATTTCTCCCCCTGTTGCGGCTCCCAGGCAAAGGGGGGAACTTTTCCATACCGCTAAGTCACGCTTGGAATTTCCTGAGCAAGCACATTTCAATAACCTTGTGCTCAAGGAATGGGAACGCCCCAGTAGACTTCCCGGTGTACCTAAGAGTTTGGATAGGAAGTATCCCTTTCCTGCTGATGTGGTAAAGTGTTGGTCATCCCCTCCCAAAGTGGATGCCCCGGTCCTAGGGTTATCTAAAACCTCTGTCATGCACTCCCCTGGCTCTACTACCCTGCGGGATGCTGAGGACCGGCGCATTGACCGCTGTGGCCATTAGGACCCTGATCAGAAGTATACTTGATAGTGCCCCTGATGATTTGCCTTGTGAGGTGTTTAATGCACTCTCTAGTTGTGATGTTTTTGTAAATGTTGTCCTCTCTGCCTTGGATGACACCATTAGAATGTGTGCCAGAACATCTGCTCTTGTGGTGGCTATATGCCGCTCGGTTTGGCTACGCCAGTGGGCTGCTGCCAACGCTGCCAACAAGGCCCTCACTGGTTCTCCCTTCAAAGGACTACGCCTGTTTGGGGACCGCCTGGACCTTTTTGCTAAGGGAGGCAGGCTACCCCAGCACAGGCGGCAGTCTCGGCCCTTTCGGGGTCAGGGCTCCTTCTCCTCCCCCTACCGTGGTGCTAGACAAGGGAGGGGGTTTCCTTTACTGGGGCCCGGGGAGGCTTCTGGGGTAGGGGCAGAGGACGTGGACGTCCTGGCTCCTCCTGGGGCTCCAAGCCTAAGTCCTCTCCCAAGCCCCCTCAGGCATGATGGTGCGCCCTCACCCATCCGGCTGGGGGGACGGCTTCAGCACTTTGCTCACATCTGGAGGCTTCATGTCTCAGACCGGTTACAAGATAGAGTTTGCTGCCTGGCCGCCCCCAAGATTCATCAGATCCTGGATTCCTCAGGACCCTGTGTTAGCTCAGGAGCTAGTGCAGGCAGTGCAAGGCCTCCTGGAGCTGCGGGTCATCTGCAAGGTCCCTTTAAGAGAAAAAGGCAAGGGCTTCTATTCCAACCTATTCACAGTACCCAAAAAAGATGGGTCAGTCAGGCCCATCCTGGACTTGAAGATCCTTTCGCATGGAAACTCTGCGCTCTGCCATCAGTTCCCTACGCCCAGGGGATTTCATGACTTCTGTGGACATCAAAGATGCTTACCTTCATATTCCTGTATTTCCAGGTCATCAAAGGTTCCTCAGGTTCGCTCTGGAGGATCAACACTACCAGTTTGTGGCATTGCCCTTTGGTCTTACCTCAGCTCCCAGGGTGTTCACCAAGGTGCTGGCTGGCGTGATGTCTCTGCTCAGGTATCAGGGCGTCCGTGTGCTGCCTTATCTGGACGACATTCTCATTACCTCCCAATCTCTACATCAGGCAGAATTGGATACTCAGCTGGTGGTGTCCACCCTGGAGTCATTTGGATGGGTGATCAACCACCCCAAGTCCTCACTGTCCCCCTCCTTGGTGACTCCATTCTTAGGAATAATTCTGGATACAGTTCAGGCAAGGATTTTCCTTCCTCAGCAGAAGGTGGACAGTCTGATTGCACAGGTCCAGTTCCTGCTATCTTGTCATCAACCCTCCATCAGGCAGGGAATGCAGCTGGTGGGCCTGATGGTGGCTTGCTTCGAAGTGGTCCCTTATGCTCAGTTCCACTTGAGGCCTCTGCAACTCCACCTCTTGTCAGTATGGGACAAGGATCCAGCGTCCCTGAACAGGGTCTGTGTGCTTTCCCCCCTGGTCAGGAGTCCCTCTTGTGGTGGATGGACTCAAGGAACCTGTTGGGGGGCAGATCCTTTCTTACCCCTGCCTGGGAGATGGTCACCACGGATTCCAGTCTGTCAGGTTGGGGGGGTTTCTGGAAGTCCCTGCAGCTCCAGGGGAGGTGGGGCCCTCAGGAGGCCCACACACCTATCAATGTCTTGGAACTGCGGGCGATCAGGTTAGTTCTGGCTCAGTTGACTCCTCACCTTCGGGGTCTGCCTGTTCAGGTGCGCTCGGACAACCAGACGGCGGTTGCCTACATCATCATCAGGGAGGGACCCGAAGCAAGAGGGCCCTCCAGGAAGTGTCTCTGATCCTGACCTGGGCGGAGACCAATGTTCCCTGCATATCAGCTGTGTACATCCCGGGGGTGGAAAATCTCCTGGCAGACTCTCTGAGCAGGGGGACCTCTCGCCACGGAGAATGGTCCCTATGCAGCAGGGTGTTCCAATCTCTGTGTCACCGTTGGGGCCAACCAGATGTGGATCTGTTTGTGTCCCGTCACAATCACAAGCTACCGGCCTTTGTCTCCCTGTCCCAGGATCTTTTGGCCTTGACCACGGATGCTCTAGCAATGTCATGGCAGGACTTTCAGTTTCTGTATGTCTTCCCTCCATTCCGCCTGCTGGGCAGGGTTCTGCGCCAGATTGCTCTGGAGGGGGTGCCAGCAATTCTGGTGGCCCCCAGGTGGCCAAGAAGAGTGTGGTTCGCAGACGCGGTGCAGCTGGCAGTAGATCAGTACACTCTGCCCATGGTGCCAGATCTGCTCACTCAGGGCTCCCTACGCCATCCCAATTTACAAACTCTGTCTTTGACGGCCTGGCTGCTGAATCCTCCATCTTGATGGAGAAGGGGCTGTCTTCCTCGGTTGTTGATACCTTGATAAAGGCTAGGAAGAAGTCTTCTTCTTCTATTTATTACAGGGTTTGGCGTGCCTACATTGACTGGTGTGAGTCTAAGTCTCTTCCCTGTCGTGTGTTTTCTATTTCCAGGATTCTGGAGTTCCTACAGCATGGGTTGGAGATGGGGCTCCAACTTAGTACTCTAAAAGGTCAGGTTTCTGCCCTGGCTGTTTTCTTCCAGAAGTCCTTTGCTCAGCATTCTCTGATAAGGACTTTTTTCCAGGGGGTGACTCATGTGCGTCCCCCACGTAAGACTTTGGTGTCTGTTTGGGATTTGAGCTTGGTCTTGTCAGCCTTGCAGGGTGCTCCTTTTGAGCCTGTGCAGGATGCTACCCTGGCCATTCTTACTCTCAAAGTTGTCTTTCTGGTGGCTATCACCTCTGTTAGGCGTGTGTCTGAGTTGGCGGCGCTTTCCATTCAGCCCCCTTACTATGAGAGACACCAGGACAAGGTGGTGTTTCGTTTCAAGCCAGATTTTCTTCCTAAGGTAGTGTCTGCCTTTCATTTGAATCAGGACAATGTTCTTCTTCATTGTGCCCTAACCCTAGTAATGCATTCTTTGGATGTGGTTAGGTGTCTGAAGTACTATCTGGTGGCTACTGCACCTTTCAGAAAAACTGATGCTCTTTTTGTGGTCCTGTTTGGCTCCTGCCAAGTCTACTATCAGCAAATGGATCCGTCAGGCTGTTATTCAGGCCTATTCTGCTAAGGGGAAGAATCCTCCCTTCCGCCTTACTGCTCATTCTACTCGTGCTATTGGTGCCTCTTGGGCTTTTCAGCACCAGGCTTCTGTTGAACAAGTTTGCAAGGCCGCTACTTGGTCTTCTGTTCATGCCTTTTCAAAGTTTTACAAGGTTGATGTTAGTGCCTCAGCTGATGCTGCTTTTGGCAGCAAGGTTCTGCAGGCAGCAGTTGTTTAAACTGTCTGCTGTTAACTTTGGGAATCCCGCCCTACTTTATGGACACTGCTATTGGATGTCCCGATAGTAAGTATTATATCTGGAGCAGGATGTACTGTATACTAAGAATAATACAATTCTGTGATTACTCACCTGTAGAATTGGTATTATGAGTATACAGTACGTCCTGCTCCAACCCACCCTTGGTTTTGCATTATTTTGGATCCCCTGTATGGTGATTGTTATCATTGTTATAGTTACTAGTTTGGGTTGTTTTAATTCTCCCGGCTTCTCGTTAACTGCTTTTCAATGTTGGGGATTTGTGGGAGGTCCCCGGGTATTTGAGGGGCCGGGAGGAGCCTATTTTCGATGTCTCTGCAGTCCAGCGCCATCTGGCGGAGTAATACCCGATAGTAAGTATTATATCTGGAGCAGGACGTACTGTACTCATAATACCAATTCTACAGATGAGTAATCACAGAATTGTATTTTTGTCTTCCTCCTGCGCTGCTGGCTCCTTGCGGTCAGTGAGTAACCCCGGTGGGGTGAATTTTTCTCTATTTGTCCTTATGCTTTATTCTTATTGGAATATATTGTTGCGTCTTTCAGGTGGGATAAAGCTTCGGTCCTATGGTTTCTCCCGGGCCCTCTCCCCTCATTATCTCCCACTTCCCTAGCGGTCTATTGGGGCATCCGGGGTAGCTCTTTAGCATTAACCCTTACTCGCCTACTGTGCCTGTTCAAATCACCATATGGAGGCTTCTGGGAATAATGAGACTGGGGTTCCTTCAGGACAAGCCCGGCTATGTGTTGCGTGTGGGGTGTCCCCAGTCGGGGATGTCAGGGTATGTGTATCCTGCGCCCAGCAGGTACTTGCACTGCAGTCTGGGTCACCTGTTGCTGGGCCGGCGCCCCCTCGGGCTTCTCCTACCCCCCCACGCCTGCATCTGACCCCCTATGAGGAGCATCCCAGTGGGGAGTCTCAGCCTGATTTGGCTGCACGGGTGGCCAGCATTGAGAAACATATTGCTGGGTCTGTATCGCGTAAGGCTTCTGCTAAGAAGCGGCATTTGTCTCCCACCGTCTACCTCTTTCCTGTGAAAACTGAGGAAGTTTTTGACACTACTGGTTATTCCCCCCCGGAGGAGGGGGAATTGTTCTCTGATTCATAATCATCTGAGGAGCAACTCAGGGTTTATGGTGGTACAGGGTCTCCCTTTGGGGAAGATCTATGGTCCTCAGATGACACTGACAGTCTCTTGGCTCATATTTTTGAAGTGCTCTGTATCTCCCCTCCTGCCGTGGCTCCGCAGCAGCAGGGTGAGCTCTTTCATACAGTTAAACCACGTTTGGATTTCACTGAGCAGTCGCACTTTAATAATCTGGTGCTCAAAGAATGGGAGCGGCCTAGCAAGTTGCCAGGGGTGCCCAAAAGTTGGGACAAAAGGTATCCCTTTCCTGCTGATGTGAGTAAACGTTGGTCATGTCCTCCTGAGGTGCATGCGCCTGTTCTGGGGCTGTCCAATACATCTGTCATTCATTCCCCTGACACTACTACCCTGAGGGATGGTGAGGACCGGCGTATGGACCAACTGGCTTGCCATGCCTTTGCCTGTGTGGGGACCGCGCTACGCCTGGTTTGTGCCTCTGCCATTACAGCTATTGTTATTAAGGGTTTGCTTAAGAGCCTCTTGGAAGGGGCCTCTGATGACGCGGGAGGAGAGGAGTATAGATCTCTCCTGCTTTGCTATGAATTTGTTGCATATGTTCTTTCTGCCATGGATGATGCCATTTGAATGTGTGGTAGAACTTCTGCCCTGTTGGTGGCTATACGCCGCTCTGTCTGGCTACGTCAATCGGTAGCTGATAATGCTGCTAAGAAGGCTTTCACTGGTTTCCCTTTTCAAGGGCCTGCGTCTTTTTGGTGAACGCTTGGATTTGTTTGCCAAGGGCGGTAGGTTACCTCAACGTAGAAGGCCGTCTCGGTCCTTTCGGGGGATGGGTGCCCTTCTCCCATCCTTCCGTGGTTCCAGACCTGGTCGAGGAGGCTACTTTACAGGGGCCTGCGGAGATCACTGTGGACGGGGCAGAGGACGTGGACGTCCTGGCCTCTCCTGGGATCCCAAGCCAAAAGCCTCACCCAAGCCCCCTCAGGCATGAAGGGGCGCCCTCACCCATCTGGTGTAGTCCTCCAGTTACAAGATAGAGTTTGCAGCCTGACCGCCCCCAAGATTCATCACATCCCGGATGGCTCAGAACCCCCTGTCAGCTCAGGGTCTGTGCCTCGCTGTCCAAAACCTTCTGGAGTTGGGGGTTATCTGCCAGGTGCCTTTGAGGGAAAGGGGCAGAGGCTACTATTCCAATCTTTTCACCATCCCCAAAAAAGACGGGTCCATCAGACCTATCCTAGATTTAAAGTGCCTCAACAAATTTGTCAGATTTAAACACTTTCGCATGGAGACTCTGCGCTCTGCTGTCAATTCACTACGTTCAGGGGACTTCTTGACCTCTGTAGACATTAAGGACGCTTACCTTCATGTACCAGTCTTTCCAGGTCATCAGAGATTCCTCAGGTTCGCTCTGGAGGATCAGCACTATCAATTTGTGGCTCTGCCTTTCGGTATCACCTCGCCCCCCAGGGTATTCACCAAGGTACTGGCGGGTGTACTGGCTCTGCTGAGATCTCAGGGCATTCGCATCCTTCCTTACTTAGACGACATTCTCATCATGTCTCAATCGCTCCAGCAAGCCGAGTTGGATACTCAGCGGGTGGTGTCCACACTGGAGTCTTTCGGCTGGGTGACCAACCACTCCAAGTCTTTCCTATCACCGTCAATGGTGAGGTCCTTTCTGGGCATGACTCTGGATACGTCTCAGGTCAAGATTTTTCTGCCTCAGCAGAAGGTGGAAAGTCTTCAGGCCCAAGCCAGGTTCCTTATGTCTTGCCCTCATCCCTCCACCTGGCAGGGGGTGCAGCTGGTGGGCCTGATGGTGTCTTGCTTCGAGGCGGTTCCATACGCATAGTTTCACATGAGACCTCTTCAACTTCACCTCTTATCAGTTTGGGATCGGGACCCTCGGTCCCTGGATCAGGTGTTGGTTCTGTCCCCTCTGGCCAGACGGTCTCTCTCGTGGTGGCTGGACTCAAGAAACCTGTTGGTGGGCAGATCATTTCTGGCACCGTGCTGGGAGACAGTCACCACAGATGCCAGTCTGACAGGTTGGGGGGCTTCTGGAAATCCCTGAAATTCCAGGGTCAGTGGGGCCCTCAGGAGGCCCACACCCCTATCAACATTCTGGAATTGAGGGCGATAAGGTTGGTTCTCGCCCAATTGACTCCACACCTTCAGTGTCCCTGATACTGTCTTGGGCGGAGGAGAATGTTCCCTGCATCTCAGCTGTGTACATCCCGGGGGTGGAGAATCTGGAGGCAGACTCCCTCAGCAGGGGGACCTCTCGTCTGGGAGAATGGTCCCTCCGCAGCAGGGTGTTTCGCTCTCTGTGCCACCGCTGGGGTCAGCCAGATGTGGATCTGTTTGCGTCCCGTCAGAATCACAAGCTTCCAGTCTTTGTCTCTCTGTCCCAGGACCCTCTGGCCTTGGCCATGGATGCACTAGCAATGTCTTGGAAGAGCTTTCAGCTTCTCTGTGTTCCCTCCTTTTCCCCTGTTGGGCAAGGTGCTACGCAAGATTGCTCAGGAAGGGGTGCCAACCATTCTGGTGGCCCCCCGTTGGCCAAGAAGGGTGTAGTTCGCAGACGTCATGCAGTTGACAGTAGATCAGTATGTTCTGCCCAAGGATCCAGACCTGCTCACTCAGGGGCAGCTACGCCATCCCAATTTAGAAACGCTGGCTTTGACAGCCTGGCTGCTGAAACCTCCATCTTGATAGGGAAGGGGCTGCCTGCCTCTGTTGTTAATACCATGATTCAGGCTAGGAAGAAGTCCTCATCATCCATCTACTATAGGGTCTGGCATGCTTACATTGACTGGTGTGTCTAAGTCGCTTCCCTGTAGGGTGTTTTCTGTCCCTAGGATTCTGGAATTCCTGCAACACGGTTTGGATTTTGGTCTTCAGCTTAGTACCCTCAAAGGTCATGTTTCTGCTCTGGCCATTTTCTTCCAAAGATCCTTTGCTCACCATCGTATGGTCAAGACTTTCTTCAAAGGGGTTTCTCACTTGTGTCCTCCACGTAAGCCTATGTTACCAGTATGGGACTTAAACTTGGTCTTATCTGCCTTGCAGGGGTCTCCCTTTGAACCTCTGCATGAGGCCCCTTTGTCCATTTTGACTCTTAAGGTAGTCTTTTTGTTGGCTATCACTTCGTGTTTCTGAGTTGGCGGCGCTTTCCATCAAACCCCCTCACTTTGAGAGACACCAGGACAAGGCGGTGTTTCGTTTTAAGACAGATTTTCTGCCTAAGGTTGTGTCTGCCTTTCATCTCAATCAGGACATTGTTTTGCCTTCTCTATGCCCAATCCTAGTAACCCTAAGGAACTGGTTTTACACTATCTGGATGTGGTCAGGACTCTGAAGTTCTATTTGGTGGCTACTGAATCTTTCAGGAAGACTGATGCTCTATTTGTGCTTCTATCTGGGCCTAGGAAGGGTCTGGCTCCAGCTAAGTCCACTATCAGCAAGTGGATTCGCCAGGCTGTGATTCAGGCCTATTCTGCTAAGGGGAAGGAGCCTCCCTTCCGCCTTACTGCTCATTCTACTCTTGCTATTGGTGCCTTTTGGGCCTTTAAGCACCAAGCTTCTGTTGAACAAGTTTGCAAGGCCGCTACTTGGTCTTCTGTTCATACCTTTTCTAAGTTTTACAAGGTTGATGTTAAGGCCTCAGCTGATGCTGCTTTTTTCTGCAGGCGGCAGTGGTTTAAACTGCCCGCTGTTACTTTTTGGGGATCCCACCCTACCTTACGGACACTGCTATTGGATGTCCCATGGGTAAGGAATATTCTGGAACAGGACGTGCTGTATACTTAGAATAATACAATTCTGTGATTACTCACCTGTAGAATTGGTATTATACGTATACAGCACGTCCTGTTCCACCCCACCCTTGTTATCATTATTCTTATTTACCTTTGTATGGTGATTGTTCATATGTTCATTGTTGAATTCTGGTTTTGTTCTCCCGGCCTTTGTTAACTGCTTGTTAATACTGGGGATTTTGTGGGAGGTCCCTGACTTATATAGGGGCGGGAGAGGCCACAAGCTGTTTTTCTGCAGTCCAGCGCCATCTTGTGGATGTATTACCCATGGGTAAGGAAAATTCTGGAACAGGACGTGCTGTATACGTATAATACCAATTCTACAGGTGAGTAATCTCAGAATTGTATTTTTGTGTATCTCAGCAGTTTGCTCTACCTGTACAAACCAGGAATGGAAAGGGGTCCTTTCAGGTATTGGTGGGGTATGCCAGATATGGACCTGTCTGAATCCAGGCACAGCATGTCTGTGGCATAGACCCATTTTTCGTTTTTTCATTTGATGTTACTGGTTGCCTCAGCTGGGTTATTTTTTTCTCTCTTTATGACGACGGACCACGGAGAGAGAGGGGCCTCGCCCCCTGAGACAAAACACAAACTGAACAGAGGTTAAAACCCCACCCCACCCCTTACTCTTCACCTCAGTTCTTTGTGTTTCCTCCCTAGAAACTACTGGACAGTAGGCTGCAGCCAGATTTTAATTTCCGCTCCAGGAGAAACCTGCAGAGCCTGAAACCTTTTATTCTTGGGTATAGTTCACCCGAGGTTCACAGGTGGCCAGGGCAATCCCCCATAGTCTAGCAGTGCAATGTACTTTTAAAAAGCCAATTTTCCCTATATCTAGTCCAGGTCATCCCAAGTGATGACATGTGGGTGTTCGCCCCTAGGGGGCGCCGACTGCAAGATCAAAGATGTAGCTCCTCCCGTGCCCCTATAAAGGCAGGTGTTCCTATATCATTCTCTGGTTGTTCATCTTGCAGTCTTGGCTGCAGAAGATCGTTTGACACTCTCTCGGATATTGGCAGCAGAGAGGGGCACCTAGCCCATCAGCCGCTGCGGGCCCTATTTCCACGGATCCCTTCTGACCCACTCCATGCCTCCCAGCCTCTGGCTTCTACGGGATTGTGATGGTAGGGTGAACGCCGGGGTCTGTTGGCGTTCTGCAGAGCTTGGCTCTGGGCCGCAGACCCTATATTAAAGGGTAGCTGGCCACAGGCTTATGGTGAGCCTGGGGGGAGGGAACCACTATATTCTTGATTGTACCCTCCCTGCCCACAAGCTTTATTGGTGGTTGTGTGTGTTTTACTGCGTTGGTGGATTTTCACTTCGGCTCCTCGCTGGCTCAGCTGCGCCATATTGGAGCATTTTGCAAGCTCACCTCCCTCATTCCCTTGTCATCGCTGGTTGCGGGGCCTCCGCACCACTGTCCGTGACGGAGGGGGAGAGTCTCGCCGCTAGTGCGGCGCTGTGATGCGTTGCTTCTATTGAGCAGCAGGGAAGGGGGCGGGCGCGTCTTCTTGCACGCCATCTGAGGGGGCAGAGCCTGACGCGCGTGCGTCATCATGTCCGGCCTGCGCCACCCCCCCCCCCCCCCTCGAGGATCCTCCTAGAACGGGCCTGCACAATGGTGCTGCTGGGGCCTGCTGGATGCTGGGAGCCTGGCCTTTTTACTGCTGCTGCTGGGGATCTCGCATTTCTTGATTATTCTGATCATGGGCATTTCTCCCCCTCCCTTGTATAGGTCATGGGCTTGTGGTTGAGGGTTGTGGTTCCTCCCGGGTTTTGTTAGAGGAATCACTTATAGGTTGGGCCATTAGTATCTTGTAACCTTACTGATTTTGACTGTTTTTTAATCACCATAATGGAGGCTTCAGGGGATAGTGAGCTGGGGGCCCCATCTGGGCAGGAAAGGCTCTGCCCCTTGTGCAGTAGGAATCCTCTGAGCGGATTCAGCACTGTTTGTACCACTTGCGCCAGAGGCATTATTTTGGATCGTCCCTGCCCCTAGCTGCGTGCGGCCTCTCCGAAACCTCCGCTGCTGCACTCAGCCCACAGTGAGGGGGGAGCCAGCAGTGGGTCTCATGCTGACTTGGCACATAGGCTGGCCAATCTCGAGAGACAGATCTCGCAGACGGCTCCCAAAAAAGCCACGAGTAAGAAACGGCATCTCGAGCCCGTTTACTCGGATAATGACGATCTCTTTGATGATCTGGGCTCTGTGGAGGAAGGTGAGTTGCCAGATTATTCATGCTCCACTGTGGATTCTTCGGCTGGCGATGACAGTTTGTCTAGTTCTTCCTCGGACGAGGATGCCTGGCTCCCGGATGATACGGAGAAAATGCTTACCTTGGTGTTCGAGACACTACACATTATTCCTCCTAGAGCGGCTAAGAGGAAGCAGGGAGATTTGTTTAGGCCCGAAAGACAAAGGCGGGTCTTCCCGGAGCAGACCCATTTTTCTAACATGATTTTCAAGGAATGGGAAAGGCCTAACAAGTTACCGTCAGTGCCTAAGGGCCTGGACAGGCGGTACCCCTTCCCTGATGAGCTTGTTCAGCTATGGTCTCGCCCTCCCGAAGTGGATCCCCCTGTATCGGGGTTGTCCAATACTACTGATTTGCCATCACCTGATACTGCTTTCTTACGTGACCCGGCTGACAAGCGCATCGATCAGCTGGTCTGCCTAGCGTTCACCTTTGCTGGTGCCCTCTTTCGCCCTGTGTGTGCCTCGGCGATTGTCTCTCTAGCAATCAGAAAGAAGGTGAGACACCTTGTGGATAGAGCTAAGGCTCGCAAGCAGGTGGAAAAGTATAAAGAACTCAAGGTCTGCTTAGATTTCATTGGCTTTGTTACTTCTGCCATGGACGATGGGGTCCGGCTCGGTGCCAGGATTTCGGCCCTGCTTGTTGCCCTCCGCCGCTTGCTCTGGCTGCGGCAATGGTCGGCTGATGCGGCTGCCAAGAAGTAGCTTACGAGTACCCCCTTTGTGGGGCACAGGCTGTTTGGGGAATGCCTGGACCTTTTGGTCAAGGATGGTAGACTCCCTCAGAGATGGAAGCCTGCTCGGTCTTTTCAGAATCCCTCTGCCTATTGCTCCTTTCGGGGAGGAATAGGCTCTTCATTTCCAGGTGGCCGCAGAATTCCCGGGGTAGAGTTAGGTCCCGCAGCCGACCGAATCCCTCCTGGGGAACCAATTCCAAACCCCCTGCCAAGTCCCCTCAGGCATGAGGGGGTGCCCTCACCAATCCGGGTGGGGGGACGGCTTCTGCTGTTTGCTCAAATCTGGAGGCGGCACGTCTCGGATCGGTGGATTCAGGAGGTAGTGTCCTCCAGTTACAAGATAGAGCTGGCAATCAGGCCGCCCGCAAAATTCCTCCGTTCACGGATATCCCGAAACCCACTAAAAGCACAGGGTTTGAGAATGGCCTACAACACCTTCTGCGGTTAGGTGTGATTTGCCCTGTACCTCGGCAGGAACGGGGGCAAGGATTTTACTCCAACCTGTTCACGGTTCCCAAGAAGGACGGGACGTTAAGACCAATCTTGGACCTGAAGGATCTCATCAGGTTTGTAAGAGTCAGACATTTCCGCATGGAAACCTTACTGTCGGCGGTGAGATCGATTCGTCCTGGCGACTTCATGACCACGGTAGACATCAGGGATGCTTATCTGCACATCCCAATTTTCCAGGGGCATCAGAAGTTCCTGAGGTTTGCTCTGGAGGATCAGCATTACCAGTTTGTGGCAATTGCATTCAGGATTTCCTCAGCCCCCCACATCTTCACCAAGGTGCTGGTGGGCATCATGGCGATCTTGAGGAACCAGGGCATTCGTGTGCTGCCCTATCTGGACGACTTGCTAATTGAGGCCCAGTCCCTCCAGCAGGCCGAGAGCGATACTCGGATGGTGTTGTCAACCCTGGAGGCCTTCGGCTGGGTAGTCAATTACCCAAAGTCATTTATCAATCCCTCAACAGTGAGATCCTTCCTGGGAATGACGATAGACACCGCTCAGGTTAAGGTTTTTCTGCCACAGCAGAAGGTTTTGGGTCTCCAGACGCAGGTGCAGGCCTTGCTGTCTTGTCAGCAGCCATCAATACGTCTGGGGATGAGATTGGTGGGCCTAATGGCAGTGGCAGTGCCCTTCGCCCAATTTCACATGAGACCTCTGCAATTGAACCTGCTGACCGGCTGAAATCAGATGCAGGATTCTCTGGAACAAGAATTTTCGCTGTCCCCCCTGGCCAGGCAGCCCCTCTTGTG
Source organism: Gastrophryne carolinensis (assembly GCA_027917425.1). Classification (NCBI taxonomy): domain Eukaryota; kingdom Metazoa; phylum Chordata; class Amphibia; order Anura; family Microhylidae; genus Gastrophryne; species Gastrophryne carolinensis. The sequence goes on along the minus strand of CM051235.1, from coordinate 335,499,938 downwards.
GTGGTTGGACTCCCCGGAACCTGCTGGTGGGCAAGTCCTTTCTGACTCCCCATTGGGAGATAGTTACCACGGAAGCCAGTCTGACAGGCTGGGGAGGCGTTTGGCAGACTCAGAAGTTCCAGGGGCAGTGGGGTCCGCAGGAGAACCGCTTACCCATAAATCTCCTGGAGCTGAGAGCGATCCGGTTGGTGCTTCTTTGCTTGACTTCCCATTTAAGGGGTCGTGCGATCCAGGTTCGCTCGGACAATCAGACGGCTGTCGCCTACATCAATCATCAGGGCGGGAGCAAGAGAGCCCTCAAGGAGGTGACCCAGATTCTGACTTGGGCAGAGGAGAATGTTCCCTGGATATCGGCGGTCTACATTCCGGGGATAGAATACATGGAGGCAGACTCCTGAGCAGGAGCGCCTTGCGTCTGGGGGAATGGTCTCTCAGCAGCAAGACCTTTCACGCTCTGTGTCTCCGCTGGGGTCAGCCGGACGTGGACCTGTTGCCGTCCAGACACAATCACAAGCTTACAAGATTCGTCTCCCTCTCGAGAGATCCTCTGGCTGTTGCCGCAGACGCTCTGGCGATTCCTTGGATGGAGTTTAAGTTTCTTTATGCATTCCCTCCGTTTCCACTCCTGAGCAGAGTTCTGCGCAATATAGCCCAGAAAGGGGTACCAACTATCCTGGTGGCTCCTTGCTGTTCGAGAAGGAGTTGGTTTGCGGACATAGTTCAGATGTCAGTAGATCGCTACATCATACCCGACGACCCAGGGCTTCTAACACAGGGGTCTCTGCAGCACCCCAATTTACAGACGATGGCTTTGACGGCCTGGCTTTTGAAACCTCAATCCTGACGGAAAAGGGGCTGTCAGCCACGGTTGTGCATACCATGATTCAGGCACGGAAGAAGTCTTCTTCCATGATTTACTACAGAGTTTGGCACGCTTATATTGCCTGGTGTGAGACCAAGAGTCTCCCTTGCTGCACATTTTCTATTTCCAGGATTCTGAAGTATTTGCAACATGGCTTAGACTTGGGTCTCCAGCTGAGCACCCTCAAGGGTCAGGTCTCGGCTTTAGCCATTTTTTTCCAGAGATCTATTGCCAACCATAGGCTGATCAAGACTTTTTCCAGGGAGTCACCCATGTCCGGCCACCGCGTAAGTCGGTATTACCGGTGTGGGACTTGAATTTAGTACTTCCTGCTCTTCAGGGTCCTCCCTTCGAGCCACTGTGCGATGCTACATTGTCTATTTTTACTCTCAAAGTGGTCTTTTTGGTAGCGATCACCTCGGTGCGTCGTGTATCAGAGCTGGCCGCGCTTTGTATGAAGCCTCTCTATTTTGAGCGGCATAGGGATAAGGTGGTTTTTCGCTTTAAACCTGATTTTTTGCCTAAGGTCGTTTCTCCCTTTCACCTTAATGAGGAAGTTGTCTTACCTCCCTTGTGTCCAGCACCGGCTAATTCCAAAGAACGGGCCCTCCATGCCTTGGATGGGGTCAGGGCCATAAAGTATTACCTGGTTGCGACTGAATCCTTCAGGATTTCTTTGTCCTAACAGAAGGTTCTAGGAAAGGTTTACCACCAGCCAAGTCCACTCTCAGTAAGTGGATCAGACAGACGGTGGTACAAGCGTATTCAGCCAGGGAGAAGGAACCCCCTTTTCGGATCACAGCTCATTCTACCAGAGCTATTGGTGCCTCTTGGGCGTTTCAGCACCAGGCATCGGTTGAACAAGTTTGTAAGGCCGCCACTTGGTCTTCAGTTCATACTTTTACAAGTTTTACAAGGTGCATGTCAGGGCCTCAGCTGACGCTGTTTTTGGCCGAAAGGTGCTTCAGGCTGTAGTGAAATGAACTACATGCTGTTCCGCGCTGGGGATCCCGCCCAAATGGACACTGCTTTTGGATGTCCCACATGTCATCACTTGGGACGACCTGGACTGGATATTGGGAAAAATACAATTCTGTGAAACTCACCTGTAGAATTGTTTTTGGATACATCCAGTCCAGGTCGTCCCACCCCGCCCTTGTTTTCATTGTTTCCTGTTGCCTGTTTTGGTGATCACCTTTTTTATTATTGGACATTGTTTTCAACAATCTTGTTAGCTTCAGCTTGTACTCTATGTGAAGTAACATGGTTTCTTGGGCCTCCCGGCCTATCCTCTTTTTTTTGTCTACTGCTTTTTAACCACTGAAAAATGATAGAGGGACACCTGCCTTTATAGGGGGCCGGGAGGAGCTACATCTTTGATCTTGCAGTCGGCGCCCCCTAGGGGCGAACTACCCACATGTCATCACTTGGGACGACCCGGACTGGATATATCCAAAAACAATTCTACAGGTGAGTTTTACAGAATTGTATTTTTTGGATCAAAGCCAGGATTTACCTGGTGATACTCACCTGAGCCTCTGGTCATGGGCTTTCCGGATCTTCAGCCTCGATTCCTCCAATTCCCTAGGAGAAGGGGGGGCCTGATGTCACTTCCGGGTGTGACCTCCTTCATGTGGGTGGACCCGGAAGTGTAGGAGCTTCCGCCTTCACTCAGCACAGAGGCAGCAGTAATGGAGGCCTGAGCAGCAACCACAACTGCAGCACAAGCTGTGGCAGCTGCCCACCGCAGGTCTTCCTCTTTTCTTCTAGCCCAACAGTGTTGAACATTCCGGGTAGAAGAGATAAAAGTGCAGGCAGTTTATTTTCTGGTCATCACACAAAATGCCTCAGGAGAAGCTGGTAATGTTTAAATCCTGAGATATATATATATTTGGCATCCTGGCTCTGATTTCGGATGCCCCATCAGCACCCCAGAATGCATTGATAAAGAAAAGGGAATTTTTGTGTGCTCACCTGTAAAATTCCATTCTCTTGGGCACATTCCCATACTGTGTTGTAACTGCATCGGTTGATGGGGTGTCTCGAGACATCTAAGTAGTTACAACATTGTCCACTGCAGGTCCTCTGTCCGGCTCCAATGTTTTACATTGCAATCCCTTTGAATTGGTATTTCAGTCAAAATTATCAGGAGAGGGTGGCAGGATGGGGGTTAATTTTGGCTGGAATTGTGCTTTAAACCGGACTTTCACCCTAGGAGCTTATCTAATATGTTTCTCCCACCCTGTACATAGATTTCCCACATTATCCTGCCTGCATCTACTGTATTTTCTGAGCCTTTAAACATACAAGATGGCGACCCATGGATTCTCAGGCTGCCTGCAATAAGGAAGTGTCTTCTGACTGTGTGGTCCTTTTCCTGACCCCAGCTCTGCTCTATAACCCCACCCCCTGCAGTTTTCCCCTTCTCCTCCCCTCGAAAGCAAGATAGCGTGGCGCCCATATCCTAGAGTGCTGTAGAGAGTTGCAGCCCAGTGGGGGAAAAAATAATTAGTGACTAAAAACATAAAATATATTCATTTTATATGCTGGGAAATAGATTTTTAAAGGTTTGGGCTTTTCATTAAATCATGCTGAAGGTCCTGTTTAAGTGCATCTCTGTTACTATTTCTCCCAGCAGTTTAGGATCTCACTAGCTTCTACTTGTGAGTAGCAAGGGGTGAGTGTGTTTTGTCTGGATTGTTAATTTAATTAAGCTGTGTCAGATGGTCCATTTTGATGACCAAAGTACCTTTAAAGAATGTTCTACCTGCCCTCCCTGGTCTTTTATTCTTTGGACATAGTAATAGCTCTAAGATATTAGATCTCTGCTACATGGTCCTTCTGTAAGTTGGACTTATTATAGCTGAAGGGCCACGGAAGGGTCTTCCGCCAGCTAAGTCTATCATCAGCCGATGGATTAGACACAAGGTAATAAGGGCCTATACTGCCAAGGGAAAAGATCCTCCTTTTTGGATTACAGCCCATTCCACACAAGCTATTGGAGCTTCCTGGGCTTTTTAGCACCAGGCTTTGGTGGAACAAGTCTGCAAGGCTGCTACTTGGTCTTCGGTTCATACATTTAACAAGTTCTATAAGGTAGATGTTAGAGCCTCGGCAGATGCTGTTTTTGGTAGGAAGTTAGATTGTTTAGCTTCAGTTGCTACTCTTAAGTATCAGGATCCCACCCTGAAGTAAGGGCACTGCTTTCGGAGGTCCCTTCCGTTACTGAAGCTGACGGCCTGGATTGGAATATGAGAAAAAATACAATTCTGTGACACCTGTAAAATGGTTTTCTCTTCTACATCCACTCCAGGGCATCAGACCCTCCCTTCTGCTGGGTTACTGTATCTACTCCTTAGATGCCTAGTCCTGGTGGAGCTTGTATATATGTAAATAATTATTCAGCATGGTAAAAAAAATATATATAGACAAATATTGAGAAAGAAGCGGAGAAAGGTGTAGAATAACATTTTGTCTTTCTCGCCAACAAGTCATGGGGTTCTGGATGCCTTTGCCTCCCGGTCGGCTGTTCTGCCTTTCAATTACTGGGTTGTGGTGAGGCAGCCGGAAGTATATAGGGCTGGGAGGAGCCACACCTTTCTATATTGCAGTCCACGACCTCCGGGCAGGAATTAACCCGTTCGGGACTGAAGCTGATGGCCTGTAGTGGATGTAGAAGAGAAAACAACTCTACAGGTGAGAATTATAAAAACCTTTGCGGCACAGCCCTGGAATCCTAAAGACTCCAGGGCCGGCTACCAGCCTTCCCTCTGGGTATCTTAAATCCTGATGCCCCACTGTGTGAAGTCCCCGGGGTTGCCAGTAAACTTGCATTTCCGGGTCCAGCTCCCGTGATGCGGAGCTTGCCAGCAGTCACATCCCCTGCTTCCCTGTAGCTGTGTGCTCTCCCATGCCCAGCCATTCAGATTGTCTCTAAAAGGACAGGTCTTAGCCCTGTAGATCAAGTTTTAGAAGCCTATGAAGCTGAAAAGTCCTGAGTTAGATGTAAAGATGTTGCCCTCTTGTCGTCATACAAGTCACCTCTGTGGAACCTTATTTTGATCTGTTTTTTTTTCTACAGCTTGCTAATGGCTTACATTGACTTTGACTGACTGAGCAACTCTCGCTGCTCCAGAGGTGTATCGTCACCCCTCTGAAACTGCAGCCATGGCTGCACATTCGCTATCACAAATTGGGATGCCTTGCTGTGTGAAATCCATGGGATTCCCAGTATACTCAATTCAACGGCAATCCCACAGTGAATGCGTGACCCATAGCAGCTTCCCTTCGACTGATGTGCACCAGCTCCATCCATTTCTGAATGTACACACAGCTGAAGGGGAGTCTGTAGCAATGTATTCGGCTTTACTAAGCAGCTCTGATGATATAGCAGCTTAGTAAAGCTGAATGGATTGCTATCCACTGATTGGAGGAGACCCCAAACATGCTCTTTGGTAAGAAATATTTGTGTTTCAGGTGGGTTTCACAAGGGGGGGTCCCATACCAAATCTTGATGCCATGCTGGAGTTACAATCACAGGGCTAGTGAAAATCCTAATGGCTGTTCCTCCTCTACGTTTCAAAGATTTCTATTGAGTTTTAAATGGCAGAACAAATGAATTGGGATGCTCCTTTTGTTTTTGTTTTTTTGCAGCGGGTTGCTGGAAAACTCACCTACTTCCTGGTTTCTTCAGTGTTGTAAACAATCACGGCTGCATGTGCAGCATCTCTTGGCTGAGATGTACTCCTGCACCAAGTCATTCATTTAGGCTGGGGGCAGGAGCGCTCTCCAATCTGCTCTCTATGACCATACTCTACATCTAAACAGAGCTGTTTCAGATTGCTAATATACGTTATTATTATTGGATGAGAGCCTGTGCATACGCCATAGGACCAGGGAAAGGTACATTTTTTATTGGTGATCTGGGAAGTTTCACACAGCAGGGCATCCACAATTGAAATCCTAGGATTTCCCTTGCGTTAAAGGTAAACCTGAAAGGATTTGCATGGGACATACAACCCAAGGATAATTTCTCCCATAATCCTTTGCAGTAGGAGGACCCATGCAAATCATTCCTTTACATCTTTTAAAGCTATTTCTAAAGTACCTGGATCTGCCAGGGTGTGAAAAGCATAAGAAAATGTGACCATCCACTCCTACCCGTGGACACATCTTTTGGGCTTTTGACCCTCATCAGCACAGAGCTGGAGTTGGATGGTGATGGGGGGGGGGGGGGGGCACCGGAAGTATCCTTACCTTGTCAGAGAACGTGCAGCCTCCTTTCTGATCCCAGTGGGCCCTATTTCTGTGCAGGTTGGAGTGCGATGCAAAGGTTGTGCAGGGATGCCATGCAGTTGTTGCACAGCCTTCATCATGCTGGAAGGGCGTGAGCAGGGTCCCGCCAGACAATGCTAGGCTCTTTCCCAGTTTGGGATGCTCCTCTGCAGGTTTAGGTCCACGTTTAGAGGTGGGAAGCCCTGCGTAGCTGTGTTAACACCGATGGGGGATTCCTTCTCTACCACTATCCTCCATGTTGACTGGTGGCTGAGAAAGGATGGGAGGAGCTACCCTATAAAAAGGGAACAAGTGGGCTAGCTAGCTTATATCAGCCAGGTAAAGGGTGGAGTTAGTATTTAACTGGAGTTAGAAAACAAACCAGATATTGAGCATTCACATCGTGGAACACATACGCAATAGAAACACTTTTGACCCCAGTGGGGAGACACTCAGAAACATGGGGTTAATCCCAAAAAAGTACAACCTTCCAAGCACTGGATAGAATACACCCAGACCCTAGAGAGGAGTGACCCCACTACTCTAACACTCTAGAAAGAAACCAAATGGATTACTACCCACAAAGCTACATGTCAACCTGGACATCAACCTGCAGCTTTGTACCTTTCCTCTAGCCGCAACCCCCCAGGGCCTTTCTTCCCCTCCCCCACTCTTAGTCACATCACCCAGGTCCGTATTCCTCTGTTCCCTATCCATCCCCTCCTCCCAAACTATCATTAGTTATATCACAGGACACCATCCACCCAAAGAGTCACATATTAGTATATGCAGCACAATATGCAAGTTTTTCTGCAATTTAATTTGATACAGGCATATTCTTAATGCTAATTTAATTAACAGATCAGAATAGTATCATTTAATACATTTGAGAATGTATAAGGCAAACACAGTAACTGCTTAGATTATATTAATATAAAATGTACGTTCCGGGCATATTTCCATGCTAATTCAAATTACCAGATCAGAATTGTATCAATACACTTGAAAATGTGTACAATATTATCTGCCTAGATTAGATCAATAAAATAGAGGAATAACAATTGCCAATGACTTAATTTGCACCTAACCCCCTCTCATACACCAATAACTGCTGCACTAGAACTATAGCACCGCTGTTCATAACCTACAAAATGGTGGCTCCCAGGCTTGGCAACCAGAGTGGGGCTGCCCAGCCAGTGTAGACCTGACAATACCTGCTGGTCAGTGCAGATCCACAATCCTGGTCCCTCCTTTGTAAGAAACAGGGAGGAAGAGTCAGCGCCCCCCGTGTGGGAAAGGCTCTCCCCATTGGCTACGATGGCCCTGTAAGCATGAGGGGGCAGCACCAAGAGGCTATAGAGAAACCACTCTCCGTAAGAGTCGATGGCTGACCCTGAAGAACAGCACAGACCACATCACAGTTCAAACCACAAGCAGCTCCCCTGCAGCACCCCACATGCCCTTCCCCTGCATAACACAGAGGATCACCTTTCTGGAGCCCCAGCAGGGTGAGTAAAACGTTGTACCTTATGCCAGCATTACTATACTGCAATATTATTATTATTTATTTATTTTGTGCCATCATCTTCCGTAGCGCTTTACAAAGTAGTAATTACAGACAGGGTAGAAACCAACGGTACATATACTATTTCAAATGCAGTTTTACAGATTTGGGAGTACAAGATACAATAGGGGAGAGAGCCCTGCCCTTGCGAGCTTACAGATTGGGTGCGGGAGGGCATTCCAGAAGATTGAAGTTGCACGTGAGAAGTCCTGGAGGTGGGCGTGAGAGGAGGTGACCAGGGTGGAGGACAGGAGAAGGTCGGCAGAAGAGCGGAGGCTGCGTCTAGGTTGATATTGTTGGATTAGAGGTTATATTGTCAATATAATGACAATACTCTGAGAACAGTCCAAGTTAGTTATACTCTGTACTTTCACTGCAGATTGAAAAACAGCAATATACTACTATATCCAATCAAGTGAGGCAAACACTATAAAACTTATAATCCCATACTTTTATCATACTATAGCAATTACACTTATCAAGTTAATTGGTTTACAGCAATCTGGCAAAGGTGTATTCTTGACACTAGGGGGCAGCAGAGCACCTATCATCATCAGCTGCAGCATTGCAGTCTGTTTCAGAGTAAGCTACTAATTTACCATTAAACCTTTCATAAGATGCTGTTGGTATTATTCCATGCAGGCTAAAACCTTGTGTGTATTCTTTACTGGCATTACTTTGTCAAGGAAAAATCTTTATCCGAAACGCGTCCACCAAACTTGCTACAACCTGAGACTATTGCTACAACTGAGTTTGATACAGCTGCAAACGAGTGTATAAATCCCAATGGACTAAAGCTTAATAGACTTTTACAAAGGATTCAAGAGCTTCTCAGTCTTGACCAACCAGCTATGTTGGATTGACGGTTGATTATTTCATACTATATGTAAAGTGAAATAATTTACACTATTTTATGTAACAGGAGAATATACATAATTTGCATTAACTCAGGATACATTACACACTACATAACAAAGTCGGTGGAAGAAGTGCAAACTAGGGAGTTATCCCTATTTCCACCATTTTAGGTGCGAGAAGGAAGTTACTCCCTACCCACTTAAAAACAGCGGTGGATATTTTGGCCAGGTGTGTGGCCTTTAACACCAAATAGGCTTTCAAGACCTGAGCATAAAACCAAATGCAAAAACTCTCAGATGCGCTTAAATGGGATGCCCTGGTGAGGGCCAGTTACATGGGCTACAGCAAGCTTTAAAACAAGGTTTTGGTACAAAAGCAAGAGGGGGATAATTTTAGCTAGGTGAGGGCCAGTTAGTTAACAACAACAAATTGGTACACCATTTACATGTATGCACAGGTTACACTTCATGGAGCACAATAAACGTTTAGTGCTCTGCTCGCTGGCTACTATTAGCTTTTGTGCAGAAAAATAATTAAACCTTTAGAATTGTAGACAGACACATCACGGCTGCACCATACTGTTTCCCTTCCCTGTCACTGCTTCTATGCTTGAATTCTGACACGTGAATTGCTTCTGCTACACACACTGTCCCTGTGCAGTATCGCTTTTCCTTTACACTGTCTTTCCCTGTCTCTTTCTTTCTCTCCCTGTCTCTTTGTCTTTTTCTCTCACTGTCTCTTTCTCTCCCTCACTCTGTCCCGCTCTCGCCGCAATACACTACTAAAGTGAGTGCCCGCAAGATGGCCGCCACTTATATAGGGCTGTGACATCACCGGGGTGGCTGGCTGCTGATAGGCTGCATGTGATGCCTTCCCAGCATTCCTTGCCCCATGGGACATGTACTGACATGTGGTTCCGCCATTTTAGATGGTCTGGACCGCACTAAATGGAGTTTAAGGAAGCGATATGCATCATCGAATCGCAGCGATATTCGGATTCGTTGTGAATCGTTTTTTTCTGAAATGTGTAACGAATTCGTCAGACTTGGTAGTCACAGAAATTATAGAATACGTTTGATGCCCAGGCTCAACATTTTAGACTGTTTCGGGTAAGCAAAAGCCAAGGGGGAAACCTAGACCCCAAGGGCCCAGGAGCAGGCTAAAGGGAGGTTTCCACAAATGGCAAAAGGGTCAACGTCAGAGTTTGGAATAACCCCCTTGACTCTCTGCTTAGAGATAGATCCTCCTTTCTCCATTTTATGACTGGACTTTATTTATTCTTCAGAGAATTCTTGGATTAAAATACCAGACAGTCTGGGCTAGTAAAAGCTCATGCCAGGTAAACCTTGTAATTGTAATGCTTGTGTTCTAAGAGTACCTCTCTTCATTTTCTGGTTAAAAAAAATAGTCAAGGGTTAAAATTTCCCTGCAGAAGGAAGTGACAGGCATTCAGCAGGCTTTGCCAAACACCCCCTGATACATGGTGGGCGTTTGCGGAGCGTCACTATTTTTTTCAGATTCTGCCTATGGGAACCTAACCCACACATTTACAGTAGTGTAAGAAGCTTTACATTTTTTGTTGCACTTCTTGTAGATACATCAGGCTTGTGTGCCAGTCATATCAGCGGAGAAGAGCAGGTGATTATTTATACACCAGTCAAGAAGCAACTGAAATCAACAACCGTTACTGGCTGACTGTAACTGCAGATAAAACAGATGGCTTCTAAAAGTCACTTGTGTAGTTTGGCCACAATAAGGGAGGTCATCTGTTGTATGATGACTTCAAGTCATTTAACCAGTGAAATGCTGAAGATTCTTTGATTCTTAGATATTTGAATTAATAATAATTTCCAAACCAAGATGACAGATGTCTATATTCACACTATCCACATATGGAGAATTCTACTGATCCCTGTTAGGGATGTTAGGTCAAATGAGAAGTGATCCATCCTCAGCATAACTGGAGGCATTGGATACCTTGTGTGTGATTCTAAGGGCACCCAGAAGATTCTTCTGGGAGCAACATTTCAGAAATTTGACTTGCCAGTCAAGTCAGCTAATGCTTTGAATGCTCTGCTATCTGGGAGGTCTAGGAAGCAAATTCCACATACACATTGTGTGTGTCCACCGCAGTACACACTGCTGCACTGTGCCTCCTTTGGGGTGCAGCTGCAGCACTGCATGCCCTGTACAGCACTGGTATTACCTGCCAACAACCCCCCCCCCCACCCTCTGTAGCAGGGGAAGTGTTGGAAGGGGTGTCCACCTGGAGCAGGCAGCAGCAGGCAACATCAGGTGGGGGAAGCAGCAGCAGAAGGTGATGGGATGTGCTTGCAATAATAGTCACCTTCTTGTGGTCCTTTACTTCAGCAAGAAGCAGGTGGAAGTACCCAAAGAAGATGGCTGCAGCAGGTGCTGGACCGGAAGTCTGTGACAGTGTCAGGAGTCCAGCAGCGATGGGTATGGCACTTTTACTCTGCTCTCATAGACAGGCAATGAAAGTGAAATAGCATATAGTGGAGGTGGAATAATGTCATTGAATCATTAATGCTATTATCCTGCCATTACAACAAAAATTACAGCAGCATTGTAGAAGGGTGTGGGGACCAGTGCGCCAGCTGTATTGCTTAGCAGTTAGAGCAGCCATTTTACCATGTCGGTGGCACCAGGGTTTCATATTTTAACAGAGAGTGGTGCTGCGCGTCCCATGTGCCAAGCGCGCCTAACCTCGGGTGAAGGACACTAATGTCCTGCACCGCCTTATGCATTTGCCAGGTTCAGCGCCTCAGTCGGATCATCTAGTCTCCCCTGCGGCCCCTCTGGAGGGCTGCCAGGTCTATTTTTGTCCCAGGGTCCACACACAGATGGGGTTCCTCTTTCGGACGTCGCAGAAAGGGTGGCTTGGTTGGAGAGCATGGTGCCCGCCCTCTTCTAGGCGGGAAGGCTACGGCCAAGCATAGGCATATTCAGATGGAATCCTTGAAGGATTCTAGCTCAAGCTCCTACATCGAGGACCTATTTAAGTGTTGAGAGAAGTGGGGGAAACTAGATAAACTTCAGTTTCTTCCTAAGGTCCTGGATGCCAAGTACCCCTTTCCGAATGAGGCAGTCAGGCTTTGGTCTTCGCCACCTGAGGTAGACGAACTGGTGTTGGGTCTGGCACCCATTAGCCCTACTTCAGGTAGTCCAGCCTTTATAGACCCAGTGGATAGGAAGTTGGACCAGTTGGCCAGGCATGCATTCTCCATGGTGAGGTTGGCCATGCGCCCAGCTTGCTCCATGTCCATGGCGGCTACAGCAGGCAAGGTCTGGATAAAGCAGCAGATGAGGCGTTTGCAACATGGAGGTTCACTTTCCTCTGCACTTAATTTGAACTCCTTCGCCATGGAGTTAATCAGATACATGGTGTAGCTTACTGCCCTCCCCTTTTTGGGGGGTTGCCTTTTTGGTGAGCCTCTGGATGACCTGGTCGGAAGGCCACAGGTGGGAAGGCTTCCACAGAAACGGAAACTAAGGATCTCGTTTTGCAGGTTGCCAAATTTTCCTCTCTTCTGGAAGTTTGGAGGTTCTATAGACCTCAGACACCTCAAGAATTTTTCGGGTAAGCAAAAGCCAAGGGGGAAACCTAGACCCCAAGGGGCCAGCCAGCCCAAGCCCCCAGTCAAGCTCTCTCGGGGTTGACGGGGAAGCTTTTGCACTACATTCTGGGGTGGAGGGAATGGTTATTGGAGGGAGGTTGTTTCTTCCGGATACCATATCGAATTCGGGACCAGGCCTCCACACAGGTTTGTACCGTCCGGGCGTCACTAAAAGGAGCTCTTGCTGGAACGGGGAGTTGTAGTACCTGTGCCACCCCTCAGAGTGGCGCTGTGGCTTCTACTCAATACCTTTTATCATTCCCATGAAGAACAGGTCTGTCCAGCCGATCTTGAATCTCCGGAATCTGAACAGTTACATTCGGGTACGGAAGTTCCACATGGAATCTCTAAGGTCGGTTGTGACGTTGCTGCAACAGGGAGATTTTCTGGCCATGATAGATATAAATTATGCTTATCTGCATGTCCCGATCTTCCTTGGTCACCAACAATACCTGTGCTTTGTGGTGGGCAACTGTCCACTGCCCCGCGAGTGTTCCCGAAAGTCTTGACGGTGGTGTGCCCATCAACCCATACTTGAAGGAGTTGCTTATCGGAGCCCCATCTCAGGCAGAGGCAATGCGGGATGTTCGGACAATCCTGCCTACACTAGGGTGGGTGATCCACTACCCCAAGTCTCAGGTGGTTCCCTCCATGGTGGCAACCTATCTAGGTATAACATTGGATACTCGATGCTCACGGGTCCTTCTTCCAGTGCAGGTGTGCACGGCCCTTCAGGAGGTGGTGAGGTCACTACTGGCAGATGAACATTCCACAAACAGGCAGGGCATGTGTCTCCTTGGCCTGATGGTGTCTACCATTGAGGCAGTTCCATATGCCCAGTTCCACTCCAGGCCTCTACAAATGCTGCTCCTATTAAAATGGTGCAGGACTGTGCAGACATTGAAACATCGCTTCATCTTGATGGACAATGCCCGGCGATCCCTGAATTGGTGACTGAACCAGCAGTCACTGGCAGTGGGTTTGTCTCTCCTGCTGGCACGATGGGTCATCCTTACCACAGGCACCAAGCTGATGGGTTGTGGTAGTGTTCTGGACAACCATACTTTTCAGGGCCCCGGGGACCAGTGGAGGTGCAGTCTTTCCAATCAATGTGTTGGAACTGGTGGTGATTCTGCTGGCAGGCATTGGTCTGACTAGCCCCAGGGCCTTCCGGTCAAGGTACAGTCAGACAATTCCACAGCTGTGGCCTACATAAACCATCAGGGGGAACCAGGAGCTGGCAGGCATTCCAGGACTTGAGTTGCATCATGAGGTAGGTAGAAATTAAATGTTCCATGCATCTTGGCGGTTCACATTCCGGGGGGTGGAGAATCTGCAGGCAGATTATTTGAGCAGGGAGACGGTGGACCAGAGGGAATGGTCCCTTCACCAGGACCTGTTTTAAGCCCTCTGTGACCAGTGGGGAGTGTCAGAGAATGACCTCTTCTCATCTCAGCACAATAGGAAGGTCCAGAGGTTCGTGTCCAGGGTGCGAGATGGTCAACATGCTGGCCATTCCCTGGTCAGGGTGCAGCCTGCTCTACACATTCCCACCACTGCCACTTGTAGGTCACGTGTTAAAGAAAGTCAACTGCAAGCAGATTCCTATCATCCTGATCGCCCCACACTGGCCCACAAGGGTGTGGTTCACGGATCTGGTCAGCCTGGCGGTGGAGTCCCTGTGGCGACTCCCCAACCACCCAGATCTTCTGTAACAGGGTCCTCTGTGGCATCCCAATTCTCCAGCACTGGCGTTAGCGGCTTGGCTGTTGAGACCAGCATAGGGTTTGTCTGCTGTGGTAATTCAGACCATAATTCAGGCACAGAAATGGTCATCCTCTAGAATTTACTACAGGACTTGGAGGGCCTTCGTGTCTTGGTGCAAATTTAAGGGCCACTCCTGTGGGAAGTTCTCGGTAACCAGAATTTTGTAGTTCCTCCAGCAAGGACTGCACGCTGGCCTACAGCCCAGCACCCTTAAGGGCCAGGTCTCGGCCTTGTCCATCGTGGAGGCTCAGGTCGATAGGACCAGATTGAGATCCCAGGGTGGAGGCTTCCCTGATGACACTCACATTGAAGGTGGCTTTTATTGTGGCCATCACCTCTTTCCGGTGGCTTTTGGAGTTGGCAGCGCTTTCGATCAGATCACCCTTTTTGGTGCTGCATGAAGACAAAGCGTTGTTTCATGTGAAGCAGGATTTTTTGTCCAACATAGCCTCTCCCTTCTTAATCAGGAGATAGTGCTACTCTCCTTGTGCCCACACCCCACGCACCATAAGGAGCGACTCCTGCATTCCCTAAATATGTTCAGGGCATTAAAGTAATACTTAGCTGCTGCTTGAGGGGTAAGGAGGGTCCTGGCGGCTGCCAGGTCTGCTCTTAGCAGGTGGGTCAGGCAGACGGTCATACAAGCCTTCACCTGCAAGGGGAAGGAGGCGCCCTTCCGGGTCACCACTTACTCCACCAGGGAGGTTGCCGCATCTTGGGCTTCTGATACCAGACATCGGTGAAACAGGTCTGCAAGGTGGCAACCTGGTCCTCTCCACACCTTCACCAAGTTTTACAGACTTGATGTCAGAGCATCTGCCGATGCTGCTCTGGGGTGCAAGGTGTTGCAGATGGTGGTGAACCCCTCTTCAGGGGTCTAAGCTTAAGGTGTCAGTTGGTGTTGTTGGTATGGTTGACGCAGTCGGCTGTTGGCTGTTCTTGACCGTTCCCACCCTTATTGAGGGTACTGCTTTGGGATGTCCCACGCATTATTACTGGTAGTGCCCCATAATGGAAGAGATGAGACAAGGAAAATTTGTGTACTCATTGGTAAATTTCCTTTCTCGTCCTCACAACACGTGGGTTAATCTCAGCCGTAGGCAAGATAGAAAAAAACTAGCTCCTCCTATATAGGACAGGCTGTGGAAGGATCTCCTCAGTTAATTAAAAAGCAGTTCAGCGACAGCCCCTAGAGGGGAAAATGCTAACCTGTGCATAATGTGCGCAACTAGAAAACAGTGCAACAACAGGAAAACCGTGTAGAACGCATTAACTGGCACCAACACAGATCTTCCAAATGTTCCCCACTGGAGTACCTTCTTCTGTTCACTGCCCTTTCTAAAACAAGGTCCAGTACCATTAAAGGAGCACTATTGCAAAATTGTATAATATTAAAAATCCATATAAACACGTCAGCTAATGAGACGAGGAATCACCTTTACATCAAACTAAATCAAACACCTGCCAAGTTTGTGGTTTATTCTCTCCGGGTAGGAATAAAATCCAGGGGTGATGGGTTTAGTGTATCAGGGGTGACAGAGCCTGTCACCCCTGATTTCCTCTTCCTTCTATTAAAAGAAATAAAACAAGCTTGGCTGGATATTTCTTGATGTCTAGTGTATAAGTGACTCCTCCTCCTGTCATTCAGCATTTACTAGCAACTGACAGTAGTATTGCTGCATTCGAGAGATCATTATATTATATTGATATATCATCTATACTTGGTTATCTGCCATTCTGTTGTTTTTTACGGGCAGTCTTTATTTCTTCCACGGTTGGTGGTCTTGTCTTGATCTTTTTATCTTCGGGAGTTTCAAGCTCTTTCTCTTGCTTTGTTGCAATGTCACCTGGTAACTGCATGGATTTAATAGTTCTATTGTTTTAGTGTCTACTCGTGACTGCTAAGCAGCTTGCCTCCTTAACTTTGTATGGGTTTACTTGTATTTCAGCTCTTTTTAGTTAGCTGTTTTGTTATTTGGTAAAGTCGCTTAATGTCCCTACAGTTTTCTGCTTCTTGAGCGTTGTTTGCCAGGTCATTTACATAGCTTCTCTTGTCTTTTCTGAAGGATCTCTTCATATCTCTGCTTGCTTCTTTGCATTATTTTAGCATGATCTAATGGGACAGTAATGTGACCTTCCAAAAGACTACATAACCTCTCCTGGTCAAACGTCCACCTCACCTACAAGATGGTAGCTGGTGATCCCTGTTTTTGCAAACAAGGCTCTGACAACTGAGCAATGGTGGAATACCCATACCATGCTGAAGGGAGGAAATGCTGTACACACATTGGCCTGGAGGTGTATATGGCAGTCCCATCACCAGGATAGGTTGCTGAATGCTAATCACCCACACAACTGAAATACAACTGATTACTAAAGCGGAAACAAAAGAAAATGGACAGATATGACCTTTGCATTAACAAAACTGACTAATCTCAGGCAGCGGAATGTGAGAAGAATGTTGGAAAATGAACAAATAACTGCAGAAATAAAAAGATACAACTGGAGATCCTGGGTATCACTGAAACCAGGAGTAATGATTCAGGGGAAGTGGAAACAGCAGATGATAAACCCATGTTGTTTCTGGAAGAAATGACGGTGTAAGAGAGGAAGGAGTTGCAATTATCCTGTCAAAATGGGCAAGAAGATGTTTGCTTCAATGAAACCCTGTAAGTGAAAAAATGATCACAATTAAATTGAAAACCAGAATTAGAAAATAAAGAAATGCTATGTTTCTTTAGCATTTATTCCAATCTCCAGAACGTGGAGAGGCTCCCTGTTAGATGTGAGAAAGAAAAGAGGAGCGGACATGAACAGTGATCACCATCTAGCCCTAAGCACTAAAAGATTGAAGATTGCAAAAGTGAAAAGAGAAGAGAAAAAAACTTTCCAACAAGTATAACACTCTTGCAAATACATTCCAACAGCTGAAATTAGACGAGAAGTGGGAAAAGATAGCAACAGCATACACAGAAAAGCTGTGCTAGGATATCAAGAATAAAATAGACTCCCGTAGATAAGTGATAAGACCTGATCAGTAATCAAAACAAGAAGAGAAAGGGAACAGAAGATAAATCATGCCCAGACAGGAGAAAAACATTCTCCATGAAACGCGGTCACAAATTGTCCCTTGTCCCTCAGGACTCCTAGGGTGTGCAAACCCAGCAAGCCACAGTCCCCTACCCCAAACCTATTCTATTCCATCCAACTGCAACCTCAGCCAAGACGCCCCAGCCTATCTTCTATAATGCTAAGGCTTTAGTACTATTGCTTTACGAGTGGCCATATCCCCTCTGCTCATGACCTGTCCCTGCAATGCTATAGCTTTAGCTGATGAACATACCCGTTGACCAGCTGGGATGTACATTGGAGGGCAGGTGTTTAGCAGCCCCAGGGATGGTCATCTGGTCTGATTGGTGCAAGTAAGATACTGTCTTAATTAGCTCCTATTCCTGTATATACTTACCAGCTCAAAAAGCCAGAGACCAGCTTTATATTTTTACAGACCTTAATTAATTTTCAAAAAGGCATTAAATCTACAAACAATCAGAGGCTGAATGTAAAGTTCAATTCGAAATATATGTTTATTAGAATCATTTGCTTTCACAGCCACAAAACCTGCCCAGTTTTCCCTAACCTTACAGGATTTGAGAATCTTAGAGCGTTTCTAGATTGCTTTCCTGTCACTCTTTACCAGTCAAGCAAGGAAGCATCTGTTGGCTACTGACAGATGCAGCGTTCGGTGGGTTTTAGATCCAATGGACTGACTAGTGCCTGAAAGCACTGAAAGTTTCTTGTCTCCTGAAATTCTGTGGGGGGCTGGAAGATTGGAGAGGAACGTGGCTATTTTTGGATGTAGAATGAAAAAAAACGATGATTATGATCCTTGAAGAAATCTGAATTCTATTTTTTTATCTGCTCCAGTGTGCTTGTTGCTCACTTGTTGTCAGTGTTGCTATATACAAAGGAAGATTTATAAAGTGGGAATTAAATGAATGAAATGCTAAAAAAGCTTTCTATAAACAAAGCAACCCTCAAAGAACCAAGCTGGCACTTTGGAAAAATGCAAATGGCTAAGCTTGTTTTTTACATCTATGGAAAGAAACATAGAAATAGTCTTCCACTTTTACAGTGGGGAACCGCTCGGCTTTTAACAGCCTGTCCTCTAAGCCATGTTAGAAAACAGAGGCATTAACCAATCTAATTTCTGCCCTAAGCATTGCATGATACCTCTGGGCACATACAACGTTCTTCTGCTTTAGGAGTTTAATTTATCAGTATGTCATGGACCTTCTGTACTGGCCTGATGGTGGCCCGGTGTCCGTGCCTGGGACAATCAGACACGCATGTGCCATCTCCTTATTTCCTGCAGAATGAGCTGGAGCAAGTAGCCCTATGCATATGGCCAATTTAAAACCTAGTAAAGGGTGAAAGTAGGTTCAAGTTCATGAAATATCCAAAATGGATCACTATACGGGGGAGCAATTATGTGGACCAAAGTCTATTTCTGCTCCTCATTTTTGATAATTATATTTGTAAACCTGTAAACTGACCAGATATCCCACTTTGAGGCATTTTGGCACACTGTTTCCCACTGTTTTGACATTAGTAGTGAGACCATCCCACCAAATCCAGAGTGGTCAATGTACAACTGGGGCCCTGCTCCGGACTGTATTGACTGGCTGAGTGTTAGGTCAACCACCAACATCCTCTACTGACCAGAGGTGTTCAAGTTAAACTGGACCAACAGCCTGGAAAAAAAAACTCCCCAAACTCCCTTGCCCCTGCATGCATGATATGGAATTATTGTCAGCAGTTACATTTATTCTTGAATCCACGCAAAGCTAAAACACAGAATTTATCTTGGTAGCTGCCTTTTTGGAGCCTCCTTTCCCAGCATCTCAGCCATGTGCTGCCTGAATTCAACTGACATAACTGACAATGCACAGTAACAGGAAACCAAGCAGAACTTCCTGTTGTCAGCCGGCCTGAAGCTCCAGGCAACGCCATTTTGTTTGTAAAATTGACCACAGCAGAAGTTAGAAGAAGACAAATTAATATTTAAGTGCAGCAATCTGAATTGCCCCAGAGAGGATTGCATATGTTTGAGTTTTTAGTGTTGTGCCTTATTGTTTTCCTCTTCTGGAATGTAAAATAAATATTTGTTAGGATTGTGCCCTCGTACCTGTGATTTACTTATCTGCATGCTTTTTTCCAGGTTTTCTATCCCTGTGGCTTAGTGTTTGCTAAAGTTGGAATGGCCTTTCTGGCCCTTTAGTATAGCTGCTCACTACAATTCCACTGACAAGGATGAGCTCCCCTTCCCCTACAAAGCAGAACCTGTAAAAATCAAGCAGAAGTAATGACCCCATGTGGGAACGCTGTCAGTAACAGTTTAGCCTCTGGAACACAAGATTGTGATGCTCTAAGAGGCTGAATCAGAGCAGGAGGGGTTAAACCAGTGAGCTCAGGAATGTGGAGCTTCATCTCTGCCTCAGCCAATCAGATGATTATGAAGCCAGAATCAGGAAGTCTCTGCTCTGCACACCAAACACACCACTTTGATGTACTGTTGCTAAAGCAAACACATTGTTAATAACAAACTTTCAAAGAGGTGAAACAAATAAAAAGATACACAATTAACAGATATGCTTAGCAACTTTAGGACATCATTTTAGCACACAATAAATGCCATTTTAAGTGACACTTACACACAGAGGTGTAGCATATAAATACACTCCCAAGTCCCACCCTGTGTGACACTCATTACCCTGTAAAGTGGTCAGAGTAACTAAGTGTCCCACTTTAGGGTCGATTCAGCACTGAATTATTTTACTCACTCTTTTGAGAGGAAAAAAGTTTTCTTCAGCACCATATTTAGATGTGCAAATGTTTTAAAAATTACACATCTAAATATGGTGATAAATTGCACCAAGGAAAAAAGCATTTTTTCTCAAAAACAATGTGAGTATAAAAAGTACTCATGATGCATAAACAACCCTTTCCAGTTCTGCAAAAATGATCAGTACATGTAGCTACTTATAAGTATAACTGGTTAATATTTGAAGTCACGCTCTATACTTAAACCCTGTACACCCTGAATGTTCTTTTTTATTGAGAGAAGAATTATGCACAGATCTTGTGCGAATCATAACATTTCATACAATATGCTGTATATTCCAAGGCACACATGGTGGGAGGATGACCAGGAAACTGCAAATCTTCTTTTCAGAGTGGGCAGCCCCTGACACCTTTCCCCTCCATCTCCAGTGTGACCGGTGTTTTAATTGCATTTTCATTAAAAAAAGACTCCTGAACTCTATCAATAGCCCTTACTCTTAATAAAAATTCTGCATGCAAGCCATGGACTCCTGACATTGTGTTTTTCCACTGGGGCCGGTGGGAGAGGAGTTAAGCAGTGTAGTAATTTTAGAAAGGTTCTCCCTTGCGACTGAGCTCTGTTTCATAGCCTGGTGCTTGGTTACAGCAGCTGTATCTGGATAACATGACCTAGTGCCTCATATATCGATGACGTACATAGAAAAGTGTCTAAATTAGACGTGAGCATCAGCCAAAGGGGGGGGGGAGTGACACTCGATCAGGTATGTTACTGGAGAAAAGGATGTGTGAGGATGAACTGCCTGTTTTAAGAGCTGGAACAAATATTTGTCATTATATGTTATTTTCATTGTGTAGAAAAGACAAAAGATAATGCCAGCAGAGTAAATTCAGTCCTAAAATACATTGCTAGGCTAATGCAAGACGTTTGGTTTAAGAGAGTAACTAGAAAATACTGCTTATTATTAAGTTGGTGGTGGTTTTAGGATTTTTCTAAGGTTGATTTCATTGTAGTTGGGTCTAAAAATATGGGCAAATGTGTGGCTAAGTATTGGTGAGGTACAGGCTTTGCTTCAACAAATAAAAGGGCCATAGAAAAATGATAATACCAATAAATGATAAATATATCAGCAATGATCAATGCATCTACTGCTCCATCTACGTAATATTAGTTCAGTTCAACCTATATTCCATAAGAATAGAAAACCCCACATGAAACTGAAGCCATTTTCCTCATTTTTAGGGGAAAAATCCCTTCTGACTCCAGATATGATTTGTGAACACACTCCTGGATCAAATCCTTCCAGTGGTCTAGTAGATATAACTAGTTGTGTTAAAACACCCAAAGAAGGCATTCAGGCCCAATTTGAACAGTTTTATTTTGTACAAGTTCAATAGTCTCACTGTATAGTAACATTTTGTGTCTGCACAGGAACCATCTTTCTTTTAGTCTAGCAGATGCCGTCCTGGTTATAAATGAATCATGGGAAAGGTCTTTATTTTATATACCACATTCCAAACTATTATGCAAATGCATATTACTCTGGGATTTTCCTAAATGATCGATGCAAATTAGGCCATGCAGGATGTCAGAATAGCCTCCCAGAACTGCTGTTTGGATACAAACTGCCTCCCACCTTCATGCACGGCACTCATCAGTAAAGAAGACTGTTTGAAATGAGTCTTCATGTATGCCTTTGCCCATTGCTACTTTTTCTGGCTGTGACCAGTGGTTAGAGGTGGCTGAATAGTAGGTTTATGCACAACTTCAAGCCTCCAGAGGGTCCTACAACTTAAGATTTGCAGGACTCCAGAGGCACCAGCAGCTTCAAATATATGTTTGCTGCTTGGTAACAGCATTTTATTAGCTGCTCTCTGCACAAACCCATCTGTGCTCTGAATCAGCCATAAATCTCCTCACAGTACAATGATCACACTGAATTTTTAACAGTGAGCTGATGTTTTTGTGAAATATCTCAACATGTCCAAGGCATTGCACTTTCGATGCTCTTTTGTAGTAGAGAGATGCCTTTTTCCCATATTGCTGGAAACCTGTGGCCTTCTATGCTGAAGTTGCCCATTCATGTTAGGTCACCTAAGAAAACCAACACCAAAACACAAGAGGAGCAACATTGTGTATAAAGTGCAGTGTCTCGACAGGTATTCGGGTGAATCCAAACTGCAGTTACACCAGTAGAGGGCATAGCACAGAAGGGCCAACTCCTCCAGGCAGGACCTAGCTGTGTACCTACTTCTTTGATGACAGTCAAGTTTACTTTTTAGATATTGATTATTGACTAGTTTAAAATAGATATCAAAGAAGCCATTTAAGTGAAAATTAGGAAGCTAATCTTAAGAGGCGGGGGGCCTGTAACACCTATTTTCTGTGACTTACAATGTTGTGTTAAAGTGGACCAACACCCAGGATTTTGACTATCCTGGGTTTTGGTCTGCCTCCCCAGGGCACCCCGATCGCTATGTGAAACTCCCCAGATCGCTGGCTAAAACTCACCTCACCCTGCTCCTATGGAGCATGAGCGGCCGCTTTTCCAATCAGCGCGCTCGGAGCCGCTGTGGTATGCGTGTCAATGAGACGTCTTACCTCAGTGGCCCAAAGCATGCTGGCGGACGCATCTCACGCTTCCCTTTAACAGGGAGCGCGCCCGCGCTGGCCATTCACAAATGGCCGGCGTGGGCACACGCCCTGCTAGAGGGAAGCGCAAGATGCGGACATGGCCCACGCATGCGCCGTTGGACTGGGAGTCAGGTAAGGTTTACCGGCATCCTAGGGGGTTTCACACAGAGGGGCATCCCGATTTTGGATGCCCCGCAGGGAGGGATCAGATTGGCCCGGGAATCTCATAGATTCCCGGGCGATCCGGCAGGGTGTTGGTCCACTATAACTATAACTATAAGGCAGATACTAACACTTAATAACACCAGTCATGCTAATGCAATCAACACCTCCCTACTTTAGACAGATGATGTAGATTGAAGTTAGTACTTATTGCTACTTGCCATTTATGCACACAGCTCTACTCAATTTTACTTTCAATATTTTTTTATTGTCAAATTTTCAATAAAATTTCGACTAGAGGCTTCACGTACAAACAAGGCTTTTGGATTTAAATCCAGCGTATTTGATCCACACTGATGGTTTAGAATACAAGGATTTAATCCATGTCATAAAATTAGGGTTAAATTTAACAAGTACACGAAGAATATAGTCCCAAGAGACAGTGTTGAATGGCTGTTCAATGAGAGTAGAACATTATTTAACTTCTTTTCTTTGGCTATGTGTATAACATGACAAATTCTGTGCACATTATTGCTGAATTATCAGCCAGGTATAAAATGCTATTGATCCTGTTGGCTAGGATCTTAGCTATAAGCTTATTGTCAATATCGAGAAGGGGAATTTGCCTATAATTATCAATACCTTGGGCATTTTAATGGGTTCGGGAATCATAGTGACATGTGACATTGTAGAAATGGCAAAGCGTTCGCCAGGTGGGGGCCCAGGACCGGTGACAGTTTTTTATAATAGGTGGCTGAATTTCCCTTTATCAAATGCTTGATAAAGGGAAATACCTGAGAAGGAGCTGTTCTAATACTAGTTTAGCAAAATTTAGAAAACAATGATTGTCTCTGGGAGGAGACAGGAAACTTCTAATGAGCTTTGCTAATGGGGAGCCACATCGAGCAAACCAGAAAACATCAAGCCAAGAAGTCACTAGAATGTTAGAATAAGACTTTAGGATCAAGAAGACGTTGGACTTTGGCTAGCCTTATTTTACCTTTGTTACTATGGTGAATGTCTTTACACTACTAATAAACTGGTGAAGGGATCCCAAGAACTCTTTTACAAGTTCTGCAGATAAATGGTGGCAGCCAAAGGCCACCTACCTGCTCTTGTGGGGAGGTGACTTTCCAATACCCCTCAGATTTCCAAGCACCCTCCTCTGGGCTTTGGGAAGCAAAAGGACCTGGTGCATCAGCTGTTGCTCTTCCATAGGTGACCTCCAAAATCCTGGCAGAGGACCAAACCTATGCTGCGAGACATAGGGGCTGGTAGCCTATCCTGGATGGAGGCCAGTAGTGTGGCTTTCAAATCATGGTTATCCCAGCTTTTTTGTTTTTTACTTGATGTGCTGGGATAGTTACTTCTGGGTCGAAGAGGGGCACTACATTTGCCTAAAAAGCTATGTTAATGAACAAAACAAGACTCAAATTACACTATGCTGATAGGTCTGTTCAGGAACAATGAAGAAGGGCCATAACTTGACAATGTTTGCAAGATGGACCAATAGTGCATAGCAATGTTTTGTACAACAACAATAAAAAGTAAAAAGGTTAAAGATTTCAAGAAGGCTCATCCTGAACCCCTCACTCAATCACAATCTACTGTAAAGCGGTGAGTAGGGTCAAAGACACAATGTTTCTGGGGACCAATATTTCTCATAATCTGGATTTTCAATGCAATTGCTTAGGCAATACAGACTGTCAGAAGATGTACTGATATTATGCTCATCTTTTGCAGTCTTGTATTGGGGTTCTGGTTAGAGACGACCATCAAGACATCGAGTAGGAATGGTGGGCTGTCCTCTACCAGCTTTGAAGAATATTTTCATCTAAAAATATGAGCTGAATAAATAATCAAAGATGTCTCACTCAGGACATTTTTTTTCTATCAACTACCATCAACACTTCACTATGGAGCATCTTTACTGAAATCTTCCTGCCATGTGACCAGCTTCCCCCCGGGCCATCTGACAACTGAACTCCTGGTTGTGCATTTTTCCATGCTCATGGGCCAGCACAAACTTGCATCTACAAGGCAGCAGCACTGAGAGCTACACATCTTTATGCTCCTTTCTCACACTGTACAATGTAAAAATCAGGCTGGCATCCCACTGTGATACATTGTAGCAGTAAGGCAAAGGCAACTGTTACAATGTAACAGCAGCTGCGCCACCTGCTGTTGAATAATCAGCTCACAGCTGATTGCACTGTACTAGGGATCTCCTCCGAGAAGCAGATCCCTCTAGACCAGGGGTTCTCAACCTGTGGGTCGGGACTCCGGCGGGGGTCGAACGACCAAACACAAGGGTCGCCTAAAGCCATCGGAAAATACATATTTCCGATGGCTTTAGCCGCTGAGAAGTGGCGCTACCGCCTGCAGCAGTGCTATTCAGCTGGAACGCACGCAGTTATGGATGCGCGTTCCAAACTGAATGCCTGTGTGCATGCGCAGACGTGATTGCGTGTGTCCTGCGCTTGCTGACATCATCAGTGGGCGGATGCAGCAAGAAGGACAGAAGCCTAGGAGGCGGAGAGGCAAGACAGCCTGCTGGTGTAAAAATGGTTAATAATGTAAAAACAGTACACACACAATACTGTGTAAGTGTAAGGTGCTTTGTGTGTAATCATTACACAAAGCAGCTTATACTTACACAAAGCACCATACATTTACACAGTGTGAACTACATCGGTCTTATACTATAAGAGACCACTATAAGATGTAGTTCACACTGTTCCCCAATGTATAATTATCTCGTACTATTTTCCCATATTCTGAATTAGGAAACTGCTGAAATTAGAGGTTTCCAGCATTGAATCCGCCTCCTATTGATTTCATTGTGAGTGCGGTGGATTTTGTGGAAGAGAGTTCCCGAGAATCTCGAGTTACCACACAATCCGCTGCAGCCTCCTATTAATTTTAATAAGAGGTGGAGAAATGACAGTTTCCGGCACATGCTATGCTATGCCATGGTGAAATGTTATTTATTGGAATTAGTAATAAATATTTCTCAACATATAATTAAATATTGTTTTTGTGATTAAATTATGTTTGATTTGTAGCAATGAGAATACATAATGCATATCAGGTATTTACATTCCGAACCATAACTGTAGCAAAATTACAGTTTTGAAGTAGCCACCAAAATTATTTTTTGGTTTGGGGTCACCACAACATGAGGAACTGTACTGCTCTAGAAAATAGCACATCTGTTTTTTTATTATACGTAATATAGTAAAATGTATCTACTCTTCTTTTTATGGTCATGTATATCTCATGTATTTTTTCATTATTTATTTCCCTGATCTTTCCCTACCCCCACACTTGCCTGTTGCCAAAATACATTTCTAGGATCTATGTAATATATTTACCTGGCAACACAATAACCAATTGCAATACAAATAAACAGAGATAAAGGGGCAACCAGGCCAACACCCTTACAACTAACAGTGCTCATATGCATCCCTCCCCAGGGCAATTCAGATTAACTCCTGTTGTAGTCAATATTAAAACCAACATGGTGTCTCCTGGAGCTGCAGGCCACCTGCAAACAGGAAGTGATGCTGGGCTTCCTGTTACTGTGCAATGTTAGTTGTATCCAGGCAGCAGCATGGCTGAGATGCTGGGAAAGGAATCTCCAAAATGGCCGCTACCACTAGAAAATCGGTGAGGCAGCTTTGAGTGGATACAGGAGCAAATGTAAGTGCTGACAATGGTTCAGTATCATACAAAAGGACAAGAAAAAAAAATACATGTAGATGGGGGCGAGTGAGATTGGGGGAGTTTTCTTTTCCAACTGTGCCAGGTTGTTGGTCCAACTTAAATAGAGGTGGTCCTAGACTTAGGGCCTTATTCATGAAGGGATAGCGACAGGTAGCATCAGGTGAACGCTGGACACGGCACACAATTACACATTTATCAAGCCGATTCTGTTGAGCGACCGGGATAACGCCATGTAGCGTACAATTCATCATTATTCCAGCCTCAGCGTACAGCGCCGGCGTTCAAACTTTCAGAGCACCACGTCTTACCTCTCGCTACCTGCCACGTTCGATCATTGAACGATCATTAAATCCCATTCCTCATCCCTTTTTATTGTTATTCTTTTTTATACTACAAATGTTTCAGACATGTATCCTAACCCGCATGTTGGTTTTTTAAAGTTTTTTTTTTTTTTTTTGTTTTTGTGGAAAAATGTATTTACTTGTCTGGCAGTAAAGTGTTAATGTCCCACCCCTCCAGCAATGTCATTCCAGTGTTTTTCGCTTGCTTAATGTTGTTCATGTGTCTAAAAACTCACTATAATCACACAGCATCTGGCGCTATGTCTTCCAGCCACACAATCTACAATGCCTGCAATCGCTCCCTGTCATTTTTTTAAGAATATGGTTGGATTCGCTGAGATTCAGTCGCACTGAGCAGTCGCTGTCGTTCGCACCATCCAGCGCTCTACATTTGTTAAATATGGTATTGGCCTGTGAGCCTATAGCGCCGGAACTTGCTCTGCGTACTCTGTTTTAATGTAGCGTTTCATAGCATAATAATTTTGCGAACAGGGTCAAAGAATGTAGTTTTACTTTCACTTTGTGCACTTCCGGTTTGACTCCCTTCCCAGGATCCACCATGAGGCCCAGGCGACGCTATGGACGCTTCCCTAGCTCCTCCTCCTCTGATACCCCCCCACCCGCCCCCCCTGTACCTTCAGCCTCTCCTGCCCCCCCTAAGAAGACCAGACAGAGGGTGGATCCTCGGGTCAATGGCCAAGTTGTCAAAGTAAGTGTACATGTGCATAGTGTATTATTGTATTTTGAATTGTGTTTTAGCATTATTTATTTTTAAAATGTTTTACAACTTAGTTGTTTATGTTAATGCTTTCTTTTATGTACAGAGCTTTTTTTGTGTGTAAATTATTTATATTTTTCTTTTGTTTGGATGTTTTATAAATCCCATTTGTAACAAGGTTTTTTTATTTTTATTTTAAGGGACTTCCGCATAAGGGAATACGACTATGCCCTAAGTGCCAAGTGCAGCATAGTGGCGGAGGTGCAAGCCACGGTGTCCCAGCGCTTCAATACAAAACTCAGCTAACGAGCCATCGTCCAGAATGGTCTGACTTCAAGCGCCAGGACAATAGGCTCGATTCAGAGGCACATTCGTCTGGACTTCCGTAGCTGTGTGTGAAAGTTTTTGTGGGTGTTTGTCTTTTTTTTGTTTTTTTACATTCATTTTTCATTCGCACGAACGTTCGGACGTGTGCATATATGATTTTTTGCTGATCCAAAGTAAATTGGATTAATTTCGTAAGTTCGGGAGCTTTTTCCATCCAAATCTGAAATGTTTCGTTCCTTCAGATAACTTACGTTATTTCTATGGCCTTGCGATTAATTCAGAGAGCTGATTGCCGAGGGACCACCACCCTATAAAATCGTTTCATTTTCGATCCCCTTACGGGAGCATCTTGCCCTCGGAACTAGCAGCCTAGCAGTATGGACGGCTCAAGTGCATTTGAGGAGCATGAGGATCTGCAGCTCATGGGCATAGAAATTGTCCGGAGGGCTGAGACCAGATTGCACCAGCGACGCATGCACATCGATGGCATGCATGACGTTGAGCTGTTCAAGTTGACCAGACTTAACCGCGTTTCCCTCCATAAATTGTATAATGAGCTGCGGCCATGGTTAGCCCGCACCACAAGGAAGGGGCAAGCAATTTCAGGTATGACCAAGATGCTTGGCTGCTTGCAATTTTTGGCGAACGGCTCGTTCCATGCGGTTCCTTAGTGTGCTCGCCGGGTTCCCAGGCTCATCCCATGATGCGCACATCCTTAGAAGATCTGGATTGTACGGTTGGTTTGAGTCTGGGGAATTTTCCGGTGGATGGTTACTTGGTAAGTTGACGCCAATAACGTTATTTTATTTTCTATGTATGGCTATGAATTTACTTTATTTCCCATGTATGAAAATATGCCAATTTGATCAACTCGTTTAAATGTGAAACACGACCTGAAACATTACCTTTTTAACAAAACCAAGCCTTGCTAAATGTTTGTTCTGCATTGACCTAAACCAAAATTGCAAGTTACAGGAAATTACTAATCAGTCTTCAACACACTCGCTTGTAATTATGTTATTGACTTTGTGATGGGGTCTGCGCCATCTTTGCTTAGATGCATTACACTTACTGAGTAGAGGAGAGCGGGATAAAGTGCAGGGGCCGTGTTAGAGCTGTTTTGGACTCACACAAAGCAGCACATCACACATCCAAGAATGCTGAGCAGCACAGACCTAAACCAATAGGTGTTAGCAGTCTGCCTGATTGGCCATTACCCGCCATCTTGGATGTTTAAATGGATCCCACATCTATTTGATGTGGTTATGTTTAGTTTTTGGCTGTGCAATATGTATGCTCATGGTGTGTGACCTAGCCTCTTATTCATGTTGCTGGCCCATTTAGGAGATTCCATTTATTGAGTAATGTGTAATTTATGTTTTTTATAATACATTTTGGCAGGTGATTCCGGCTATCCACTTCTTCCGTGGCTGTTGACGCCTGTCCTCCGGCCCCAGAATGCAGGCGAGGAGGCATATAATAGGGCGCACAGGAAGACCAGGGCCGTGGTAGAGAGGGCGTTTGGCCTGTTGAAGACCCGCTTCCGATGCTTGGACCATACCGGGGGAGCACTTCAGTATGACCCCAAAAAGGTCATAGATATTATAATGGCCTGTGCAGTGTTGCATAATTTTGCTATATTGCAGCGTGTCCCCCGGTATGTGGATGTGCCCCCCTCTCCACCCACCGATGACCCAGACGAGGACTATCCTGGCCCACCGAGTGCGTCTGCCCAAGCAGTGCGGTCTAATTTAATAGAGACACATTTTGCTTAATTTGTTGTTCCTTTGTTTGTTTTGTCCCTTTATTCTTGGATAATTGTGTTTTTGTGCCTTTGTGTTTGTATGTTTGTTTCTTAATTTTACAAACAGTAAAGAAATAATTACAAAGAACCTCACACATGATTTTAGACTTTTTTTTTTTGGTGGGGATGTTCCAAATTTGTTACTGCCTACTTTAACTCATCTTTATTCCCCAAAAACATAAAGGCGTGAACTTAGTCCACAACAGGTTAATTACAATTTTATGTAGTTTATTGCAGAAGCAAACATTGCATTTGATGGTCACTCCCATAGTTGCATAAAATACATGGGCAATACACAAATGAAAGTTTAGCCAAATCAGGCCACATAGCAATTGGCCAGAGGCAGGAGTTTTAAAGTAAGCCACTCCTGTGCAAAGTTAAGGACAAATGAAAATGTTACAAACATAGGTGACAAGCATTGCCATGTCCACATTGTGTAGCAAACAAATAGGCCCACAGACACACCCTCTCCTGCTTGGCCACAGGCACAGGTGTAAAGCAGCCAAACCTATGCCACATCTACACCTGTTACTCAGTGTGACACCCAAACAAGAACCCCCCAGTGCCAATCCAAGTCCAGTTCAATCTCGGCCAGGGGTCAAGGTAGTAGTTTGCCAGCCCAGAATGTCCCCCAATCATGCCTACAAACAGGAGGAGCCAGAACCAATGTAATTCACCACAAGCATGCAGCGCAACAGCTTGAGTGGCAGGTTCATTGAGGCTTCACCTACGGCATTGGCTAGTGGCCTACCTCAGCACTCTAATGAGCTATATGGGCGCAAATCCAAAGCAAACAAGCAAAGCCATACCAAAAGGGTATATTGGTAGGGCTCACCGGACAGGTCAATACAGTGGGGATGTAGAGCAAAGATGTGGAGCAGATACAGGCCAAATAGGCCTTAAAATGGGGGATGCACATAAAACCCAGGTTGGGGCCCTTGGAGGTGGGCCCTAACCTGGGTCTGTGTGGCATTCAGAATCTGCAACTGTTCCAACATGTTTCTATTAGAAGTTCGAAATTCAGCCATCATGGCACTGAGATTGTTAGTTAAGGTGGCCATGTGGCTGTTGCTATTTCGAACTTCCTAAAGTATGGCACTGTAATAATTGGATAAGGTGGCCATGTGGCTGTTGTTGGACCTAAATTCAGTCAGCATGGAGTTTAAGGTGTTGTTTAATGTTTTTAATTGCCCATGAAGATGCTTGTGGTTTCGTTGATTTTGGAGGCGAAATAGCCGCCTCTCATGGTGCCATGCTGACTCCATCATTGGCACGCCCCTCCCCTGGGAAACTGGGCGACATAGTCGACTACGCCTCCCAATTCCCCGGGTTTGGGGGCGTGCAGATGATGGGCCTCTAGGTCCACCAACAGCCACAGGTCTGCTTGGCAAATCCTCAGCAACAGAGCTAACACTGGGGACTGTCGGCTCAGTCTCTGCATGCTGCCCACGATGGGCTGGCAGCATGCAGCCAGCTTCACTCTGCTGCTGAGCATTTGGTGTAGAAACATGTTGGGACAGTTGCAGATTCTGTCCCAGGGGGGGCTGTACAGAAGGTCCCATGAAGGTTCCATTCTCCTCCAGCTCCTGGATTTCCTCCATCGGTGTGTGGGTCTGTTGGGACATGTAATAAAAAATGGTTCAGATTAGGGAATACATATGTAATTCAGCAAAAAGAAACATGGCAAGGCACATGCATAAGCAACATCATAAAAAGACACAGTATATATCGGATCCTGGGTCCGAGGCAGCACAGAAGTAGACGGCATGGTAAAACTGGCAGAGGATTCCCCACTAGCTGAGGGATGGTGCTGGGCTGCATTGTGGAAGAGAAGGATGTTAACACACAACTAGGCATTGGTGATGTGTAATAACACATATGGTTCAATAAAACACGGGCCCATGCATGAATGCCAACTCCCCCAACGGACCAAGTTAAACTTGACTATGCATTTCATTATCTGTTAGATGTATTAGTCAACAAGTACATACACATTGGTCTCCTTAACCAAAATAAACATGCATGTACTGGCTGTTCTGAGGCTTCACACATCCCTTAACCCTTTTTTGCCAAGCACGTAACACCTACGTGCTGGCTTGGCTGGGCCTTAAGTGCCAAGCCCGTAGGTGTTACGTGCTTGACTTTCCCCGCTTCTGGTTTAAAAAATAAAAATAAAAAATACTCACCTGACCCCTTGTTGGATCCGACCGGGTCTCCTCTTTAATTTGGTGCCATCCGATCCCTCGTGGGGGGTCGGATGGCTCCAGGAGAGCCCCCTGAATAGGCCGCCCCCCCCCCCCGCTTTGGCAGCAGAAGCTGCTAACTGTAAAAAAAAAAAAAAAAAAAAATATGACATTCACTTACCTCCATGTGCGCTGGCTCCCGCTGTACCTCCTCTTCACCTGGGGGGCCTCCGATCCCCCCCTCCAGGAGCCCGAGAGGCTCTCTCCCCTTTCATCCTCGATGGTGGCCGCCATCTTGCCGCTAAGCCCCGCCCCCTTGGGGGCTTATGACGTCATCCCGGCCCCGATCGATCACCGGCTTCAGCCTTCTCAGCTTCTCAGATGCCGGTGATCGGTGCCCTGGAAGGAGGTGACAGGAGATCCTCTGATCTCCTGCCTCCTCCTTCTCTGGATGCCGATCACCGGCATCTGTCAGCAGAGCGGCAAGGGACAAGAGCTTGCAATCGGAGGTAAGTACAGTAAAAAAAATTTTTTTTTTTTTTTAATAAAATACTTTTTATTAATGTGTGGTGTTTTTTTTCAACATTTAACCCCTTGTGAACTGGTAAGGGGTCCATGAGACCCCTTATACCAGTTCACAAGGCTGGGGGGGTGGCAAGTCACCTGCCCTAGCGGGTGACTTGCCATTAACCCCCGGCACCCCCATTACCTGCCTCCCCAAAGCCCAGGGGGGGCAGAAGAGCCCGGGCCCACATAGGCTATGTGGGCTTGTAGGCTGCAGGGTGGGGGGGGGCACAAAAGCTGGCCCCCCCACTCTGTGCCTACAAGCCCCCATAGCTGGTCCCGGGCTGGTTACTTTTTAACCCTTAAAAAGAGGTCCATGACCCCTATACCAGTTCACAAGGCTGGGGGAGGTGGCAAGTCACCTGTGACTAGCGGGTGACTTTCCATTAACCCCTGGCACCCCCATTACCTGCCTCCCCAAAGCCCAGGGGGGGGGCAGAAGAGCCCGGGCCCACGGGCTATGCGGGCTTGTAGCCTGCAGGGCCAGGGGTTACAAAAGCTGGCCCCTGTGCCCTGTTTCCACAAGCCCTGCATAGCTGGTCCCAGGCTGGTTACTTTGGGTAAGGGGGACCCCATGTCAATTTTTTTGGGGGATTTTTAAGGGTTTTTAACCCTTAAAAATCCCCCCCAAAAAAATGGGGCCCCCCCCCCAGGGAGGGGGGACCCGATGTCATTTTTTTTTCTCGATTTAACCCTTTGTAGTGTGGATGGTAGTTGTATTTTATTTGTAAATGTTATAGATTACTTGTTTCAGTTAGGGGGGTCTCCTGGGCAGGAACGCGGGGCTACCGATAAATATGTGGTACCGTTCTAATCGGTAGAAATGGGGCTTTCACATGCAATATGCTTTTCCTTAATAAAATACATTTTTTATTTAAAATAAAGGAGGCAATTTTCTAAAAATGTTTTTATTTTTTTTTTTTTTTTTTACTTAATAATATTGTAAAAAACAAAATAAAATTTACAAACAAGACATTTCATGTTAAAGCCTAAACTCTGCTGCAAAAAAATATAAATATAATTTTCCTGAAAATTACAGCAAAAATGGCGCAAAACATGGCGCAAAATGGGGAAAAATGACCTGTCAACAGAGGGTGACAAAATCTCAAGTAGGCTGGCAATTAAAAGGGTTAATAGTACCTATGCATGTTGGGTATTGTTCTGTTCGGGGGACCTTGCGCTTTCAGACTTAGCTTGTTTTTTCTGGTTTGCATATTTATATTTTAGGAAAAGGTGTTTTTTATTCAGCTTTTTTATACATTTTTTAGGGAAACCCTGTGCAACCAAAGAATTCTTTGAGGAATTAATTCCAGAAAGATGAGCCCACTACAACAAGCTGGGTACGCTTAGAAAGCTTAACATGTGTACTTTCAGGGAATATATGGTTTATGGGGGATATTCCAAATGTAAAGGGTTGTTTTGGTTGAAAAATCGCAAGGTGCGCACTTTGTCTGCAGAACTGAAATTTTCAAGTAAAATTACCGTTACGCACATGCTTTACTTTGGGGTGTTTGGCAAATCTTCCCTTGACAGAACCTATGCATGTTGGGTGTTGTTCTGTTCGGGGAATGTTGATTTTTCAGATTAAACTTGTTTTTTCTTGTTTGTATATAGTTTTTTAAGGAAAATGTGGCTTTGATTCTGCTTTTTTATCCTTTTTTTGGGGAAACTCTTTGCAACCAAAGAATACATTGAGGAATTACTTCCAGAAAACTATGGCCACATCAACAAGCCTGGTACACCTAGAAAGCTTGAGGTGTGTACTTCCAGAGAATATATAGTTTGTTGGGGGTATTTCAAATGTAAAGGGTTGTTTTTCTGGTAAAACTGCAAGGTGCGCATAGCGCATATCACAGTTGTATTTTTTCTGAAAATCCCCTAAAGCGCTATTTCAGTTTGGGGGAGTCTCATGGGCAGGAAAGGGTGTCTACCTATACATATGTGGTATCGCTGTAACCGGGAGAAATTGGGATTTCACACGCAATAAAATTTTACTGACAAACTTACATTTTTTATTACAAAAAAACACTACAAATTGTAAAAAAATAATTTATTTAATTTTTTTTTCACATATTTCACCCAAAAATATTGAGAATACACCTAAAAAATACAAACAAGACATTTCATGTTAAAGCCCAGACTCTGCTGAAAAAAACAATATATCATTTTCCTGGGAAATCCCTGGAAATCCTTTCAAAAATGACAGTTGAACATGTGTAGCGCAAAATAGTGAAACATGGTCTGGCAACAGGGAGTGGGAAATGCTGCAGGTAGGCTGGCACTTAAAGGGTTAAAGCCCATTATGGGACCACACTCAGCTTGCAAATAGCATTTGCCATTAAATTAGGCTGCTTGACATTCTTTCTAGGTCAAATGTTCAAGCACCCCACATTAAGTCGTAATTTTCTCTAAATACATAACAGGCAGTCCTTTGCTAATCTCAATAGTGTTCCTCAAGACTCTCCAAAATAATCTCTGAGGAAGTAAACAAGCAAATAATGGGTCGCCACACATAACACACCCTGTTTAAATTGTTACCTCCACTACAAGGCACAGCCCTAGGGGCATGTGTTAATATATGGGTTTGTGCATAATTTTACACGCAGATCACATTTCACATACACAGTAACATTACTAACCGGCAGAAATATTAGGGATGTCCGTGTCCTGTCGGGCCAAGTGTCCCTCTAAGGCCACAGGATGTAGCAAGCCCAGCACCATCTCCTCAGCTTGGGTATATTGCAGTGGGGAATCTGCCGCCAGTTTGTAAGCTGAAAAAGAGAGTTGCACACATTTAGATAAATCCACAAAGTATATATGTACCTGTAATTACACCTTTTATTTTCTTTCTTCCGTGCTGCATACTTTAGGTCCGATATTTTCCTTTGTATCTGCTCCACATCTTTGAGCTCTTCCCCCGCTGCATTGACCTGTCTGGTGAGCTCCTCCAGAATTTCAGATTTGCGCTGCTTGCTTGTAGCTTTGGATCTGCGCCCATATAGCTCATCATAATACAAGGTAAGGCCACTAGCCAATGCCAGAGTTTGGGCCTCACCAAACCTGCCACTCAAGTGGCCTCGGTGCAATGTGCGCCCTGTTGCTTGACGTTCTGGCTCATCAGTGGTTGGCGGCAAATGGGGGGACATTCTGGGCTGGCTGTGTTGGGGAGAAATGTAGGACAGGTGGCTGGCTTCTGATTGGACTGGACTTGGATATGGACTTGGGGTTCTTGGCTGGGTGGCCACTGAACTAGCAGGCATAGCTGTGGCATATTCAGCCTGCCTTTCCACCTGTGCCGATGCCAAATGTGGGCGAGGAGGAGAGGGTGTGGGAGATGATGTTGGGCTTCTTGACCTGTGCCTGATGCACGTGGGTGGGGTGATGGTGAACTGGGGCTTCGGGCCCAGTGGCTTGGCCTCTTTGCATGTGAGCTTTTCCCACATGGGTAGGGTGATGGTGACCTTTGGGGGCTGGGGCTTCTCACCCTCTTGGTGTGCTTTTTAGGGGCCATACCTGTGTGCTTGCTGGGCTGGGCCTTCTTCTTTGGCGCTGGCTCCTTGGTTTTTGTGCTTGTGGGTGCCTTTGTGGTCGCCTTCGCCTGCCCACTGCAGGTTCCCGGCTGCTTCGCCTTTGGCATTTTTGAGCGAGTGGTTGGGCCTGCTGAAGCCTCCTCATATTTCTCTGCCTTTTTCCTGCTGGCTTCCTTGGTTGCTTTGGCCTTAGAGGCGGATTTTTTTGGTGGCATAATGATGAGACTCTGAAAGAGAATGAGCTGTGGCTCCAGGACCCTTTAAATACTAATGCCGGGGTCTGACATTTACGCGTTCGCATACGCGTGTGTACGGCCGTTCGTCCGGCCGTGCGGAACCAGGAAACCGTAGGGGCATTACTTATCTGCTGCAGACAAGAGGCAAGATGGTGCCCACAATCTCCACCCGCCTACAAGAAGAGATCATCATGCTTGTAAGTGTCTTTTAATGCCTTTGATTTGCCATGTAAATGCATGCCTAGCCCTTAAGGAAGCGCATGAAGAAACGGCTGAGGCCAGCTTCAAGGATTGTATTAGGCTACAAATGTGTCTGTTAATGTCATTTAGTCAAATGATCGATTGTTGACAGATATTTGTATGCAGTTTTAACTAAAACCTTGCTTTATTTTGTGTTTTGTAGACCATGCTGGAGCGCAGGTACGACTACCTGCCCAACTCTTTTGAGAAGCGCACCGTCGCCCTGGAGATCATTGCCCAAATCCAACATGAGACGGACACCACCTTCACCCACACGCAGATCATGCAGCATTGGTCGGACCTGAAACGGCTGCACATACCCCAGGTGCGGCGCTTTTTCGGAATCCATTTCCCTAGTAAGTACATAGCGATTGCATGCTAGATGTAACTCATGCAGAAGGTAGGCATTTATTTATAATTGTATTTCTTTTCTAGTGTTGGAAATGGATTAACGAATGCGCCGCACCCGGAAGCGCACAGGCCGACCAGTGCTGCATGAATCTGCAGCTGGGAGTGAAGGTGGTGGATCTCCAGTGCGACGGTCCCACCCCTCCTCTGTTGGGTCCTCCGACCAGCCCCTGGACCTTTCCACAGAGGAGGGGCGGCACGGCGTGGGCAGGGAGTCGTACCCAGCGACGCATGCGGGAGCCTCTGGTATGTGACTCTTCATGTAACCGCACACACATATACATGCAATTTCCACCCAAGCTGATTCCCTTAATCTGTTTTTGTAGATGCTTCTGGAGTGGGTGAAGATAAGCAGGCTGCAGCAGATCTCGACCAGGAGGCACAGGGAGAAGGTGAGTGATGTGACACACACATTGAAAATGAATTTTGATTACTGTTGACTAAGACATTATAGCTGACCCTATTTGCCATGTCTCGACAGCCTGTACTTCACAACAGTGGCAGGGCCCAGGACGTAGGGCTGTCCCCAATGAGGCATCCTTCGGCCACCAACCAAGTAAGTTGTAATGTCATTCTTTGCAGTATGTGTTAAGTGACATGATCACCCAGATACATAAAGCCATAGTCAATGGCATTAGCAGACTGACCAGTGCCCACTTGCTTAGATTAATGACTTAGCAGAATGACCAGTGCCCACTTGCTTAGAGTAATTACTTAGCAGACTGACCAGTGCCCACTTGCTTAGAGTAATTACTTAGCAGACTGACCAGTGCCCACTTGCTTAGAGTCAATGGCATTAGCAGACTGACCAGTGCCCACTTGCTTAGAGTAATTACTTAGCAGACTGACCAGTGCCCACTTGCTTAGAGTCAATGGCATTAGCAGACTGACCAGTGCCCACTTGCTTAGAGTAATTACTTAGCAGACTGACCAGTGCCCACTTGCTTAGAGCAATTACTTAGCAGACTGGCCAGTGCCCACTTGCTTAGAGTCAATGGCATTAGCAGACTGACCAGTGCCCACTTGCTTAGAGTAATTACTTAGCAGACTGACATATATCGTCCTGATTTATGTTTGCAACTAAAAAACATTCCATTCACAGGTGAGAAACATGCATTTGTCTCAAAGTAATTTTGTTTCTAAAATTGATACAGGGATCACACGGGCAAGAGTGGAAGAAATGAATCGAAGGGTCCTTGAGTTGGTGGCCGATATGCAGCAGCTGGTTGACTCGTTGGGGACAACAGAAGAAGAATAGTGTTCTGGGTCCTGTCACTGTTTTTATTTTTGTAAATAGTTTTTTAAATTTTAAAGTTTTAATATTTTTTATGTTGTTGGTTTTAAACATGTTTTACAAATGTTTTTTTTTTTAAATCTAATGGCCCACAAAAATGGCATTCAAGTAAAAAAAACAAAACCAAAACAAAGTTTCAGTGTCATTTTTAAACACAAATACATACATAACACCAAACGAAGAGTGAAAAAAATATTTAGAGATGAAGATTCAGATGACCGGGAAGTGGTTTGGGTAAGTTTTAGGGGCATAAATTGGAAGAAAAACCTAACCGGGAAGTGGTTTGGGTAAGTTTTAGGGGCCTAAAATGGAAGAAGAACCTAACCGGGAAGTGGTTTGGGTAAGTTTTAGGGGCCTAAAATGGAAGAAGAACCTAACCGGGAAGTGGTTTGGGTAAGTTTTAGGGGCATAAAATGGAAGAAGAACCTAACCGGGAAGTGGTTTGGGTAAGTTTTAGGGGCATAAAATGGAAGAAGAACCTAACCGGGAAGTGGTTTGGGTGAGCTTTAAGGGTCCAAAAGGGAAGATGGAGGATAGCGCTAAGTGGTTAGGGTGAACTTGAAGGGTCCAAAAGGGAAGATGGAGGATAGTGCTAAGTGGTTGGGGGTGAGCTTTAAGGGTCCAAAAGGGAAGATGGAGGATAGCGCTAAGTGGTTGGGGTGAGCTTTAAGGGTCCAAAAGGGAATATGGAGGATAGCGCTAAGTGGTTGGGGTGAGCTTTAAGGGTCCAAAAGGGAAGATGGAGGATAGTGCTAAGTGGTTGGGGTGAGCTTTAAGGGTCCAAAAGGGAAGATGGAGGATGGCGCTAAGTGGTTTAGCTAAACATTGTAGTAGAAGTGAGGGTGGCAAATATGTAGGCGAGCACTTTAATGAGTTAAGTTTGTAGTGCGCAGGTGCAAGATCGTAAGGATTTA
Source organism: Gastrophryne carolinensis (assembly GCA_027917425.1). NCBI lineage: Eukaryota > Metazoa > Chordata > Amphibia > Anura > Microhylidae > Gastrophryne > Gastrophryne carolinensis. The sequence continues at coordinate 335,461,055 of CM051235.1, read as the reverse complement.
CGTCTGGACGAATATTTATTGAAAAAGGGAAACAGACTCTATCGGGAAACGTAAAGGATTCGTGGAAGGAGACGATGGGAAAAGGACAAAATCGAAAGCCTACGTTGTAACATGAGAAAATGAAACAGAAAAGTCACACTGGAAAATGACATCCTCGTACTCGTACTCTGGCATACGTACGGACGGAACCTTTACAGAAGGATTGCAATGCATGCATAGAATCGCTCGCACACTCATACGAGAGAGGGAAATTAAAAAAAAAAACAGATCGGCACTAAAACGAAAGTTCTTTTTTAAACTCTCTGAATCGAGCCTAATGAGGGCGTCTACCGGCTCTATGATGCCTACGCATCTGGTAAGTCCTACACACATAAAGGTTCTTAATAATGTTATGTTTGCACAGTCAGGTTTTGGAGTGCAATGTTCCTTTTTTTTTCTTTTGTTTCCCTCTCCACAGATAAGCGTCCTCCCCTGGGTAAACACGGGAAGGGGTTCCTCCCCCACAGATGTGTTGAGGGTTCGGATGAGTCTGCGGAGGAGGGACCCTCTCGTAGATCCCATATTGAGGACCCAGAGGAGGAAGGGGATGACGCCCCAGTGGAGAGTGCTGCTGTGGTGAGGGCAGTATGGAGCCTCAGCTCCTCACAATCGGACTCAGCTGAGTCCCAAACCCCCTGTGGCCACTCTCAAGTGGGGAGTCCCAGTGGGGAGGAGGTGAGGGACTCCACCACACTCCCTCGAGGATCAGGGAGTGAGAGGGAGGAGGGTGGCCCATCGGGTCTGGTATCTGCTGGTCCCATTGTGAGGAGCGGAGGTTCCACGCCTCCACCTCATAGCCCTCCCTGGGATACCAGCAGCTGTTCATTCCCTGGCGAGTGGATTTATTATTGTGGCTTATAATTTCCTTTTGTACCTTGTTTTTACTAATATATGCCTTTATCACTATCAATGATTTACAGGGCATCATAGAGCTGGCACCTCCACCAGCTATTCTGCACATGAGGCACTGGGGCATAGTCGTGGTAAGTTTGTCTTTTTTCTTTGTCACTCTTTTTATTACATTTCTTGACAGGACAACATTGTGGTACAGAGGGATATTTGGTAACATTACAGACATGTTAAACATTGTTGTCGATACTAGCATATTGTGTACAGCTTCGTTTCTGGTTCCATTGAAGTATTATAGTGAAAGACATGCCGGGCCGGAGAGGCCAGAGGCTCAGGGGGGGCCTGCCTCCTCCCATCCGTCCAGTCACACACATCATTGCGGTTTATTCATGTGAAAGAGGATTACGCGTAATACAATGTAAGATTTAGTTAGGCGTGGTTCTAGGATGGTTGGGGTTGGGGATATGGGGCAGGGGGGGTGGGTAGTAGTCCCTGGTCCGCTCCTGGCAGCCCCTCCTTCCATTATTCAATTTAATGCTATTGTCGAAAGGTTTGGGGTTGCATACCGGACCCAGGGTTCCAAAATGCTCAAGAAGTAATCATGTCTGTCATTTAGTATACTAGTAAGCTTTTCATTTATTAAGAATCCATTTATTCTAACTTTGACTTCTGAGATAAAGACTAGCTGTTGTTTCCAGGCCTTTGCTATTGTCTGTTGTCTGTTTAATGGCCAGCATAATAAATGAGAACAGTTTGTTTTGCAGGCTAAGTTCAGGTGCCTTGTGGCGTAGTAACGCCACCCATGGGTCCCGTTTAGGAGTGACTCCCAGGATCCTCCCAACCATTCGAAAGACTTGCTGTCATAGTCGTGCCACCATTGGACAAGTCCACCATATATGGAGCACATCTCCTCTCGCAGAGCACCCTCTGAAACAATGCCCCGGTACGCTGGGTAGATTTTGTTAATTCTATCTGGCACTAAGTACCAGCGTAGCACAACTTTATATGCTGACTCCTCTGTGAGGGAATTAATCGAGCAGCCCCATGTTGCCCTCCAAACCCCAGGCAAGTCCACCTGCTCCCCAACCAGTCCCAAATCTCCCTCTCTGTTCGGCTCCCCAACACACAGAGACTCAGATTTGGACCATTTCCTGTAGGGAGCAGCCCGGGTCAGCATGGGCTTAAGCCAGTGGCTTACCTGTATGTAATGGAACCACTCAGACAGCGAGAGCTTGTATTTACGTCTCAAGTCTTCGAAGGGCATAAGTCCTCTGTCGTCTAGAAGAGGACCTACCCAGTACGAGAAAGAAGCCCCGCCCTGGAGGCCTGGCGGGAAGAGCGGATTGTCCCATAGGTTCAGCAAAGGGGTGTGGGGGGACATTAATTTTGTGGAGTATTTCACCGAGTCACAGACCTTAAGGGAATGTACCATAAAGGGGCTCAGGTTCTTAGGTCTGTATGTGTGGGCAGGGAGGTCTCTTGTGGCATGCATTTGGGATAACTGTGCGATTTGTGCCGCTTTGTAGTAATGGGCTATGTTTGGGACTCCCAAACCCCCCTGAGATTAATGGGCGAACATTGAGCATCTTGTCACTCTTGCCCTAGTGGACCGTCATAGGAACTGGAGTATCCTTATTGGTAAGACTCTGAAGTAATAAAGAATCTTAGGAAGGATTGACATCTTGATGGCAGCCACTCGGCCTATCCAAGAGATGGGAAGATCAGCCCATGAGTCTATCAGTGATCCCAGGCTCCTCATGAGAGGGGGATAATTAGCTGCGTAGAGGCCCTCATATGTGGGTGACAGGTGAATTCCCAAAAAGGGGAGACCGCCAGTAGTCCATTTAAAATCATATGTGGACTTGAGGTGTTGTAGTAGTTCCGCTGGAAGGCCCACATTCATGGCCAATGACTTTGCCCTATTTATCTTGAGCCCTGATATCTCAGCAAATTTGCCCAGCACCTGGAATAGATTGGGTAATGTAGTGATAGGTTGTGACAGTGCGAGAAGGGCATCATCTGCAAATAGAGAGATTTTGTGATGGACACCTCCTATTTCTATCCCCTTAATGCTTTTGTTGGCCGTAATTTTAAGCGCCAGGGGCTCCATAGCCAATATAGGTACGTTTGTCTTTTATAATTTAAACCAAAAAAAATTATAAAAAATGTATAAGGCCAAAAAATCCTTATATGGTGTTGAGAGGGCCATGTGGCCTTTTTCCCCAGTAGCTGCACTACTGTTGTACCCCTAAATCCTATTCTAATGTGTCCAAAACATGTGGTAGACAATGTTTTTTGGTATAAACAACCAAACAACAAACAAGGACAAAAATAAAAATGTTGTAGAGGTTATTTATCACATTAAAACTTGTTGATTCCTATAAACTACATACAATACATAGATTTAAAGAATGTTTATGTTGTCTATAATTATTTACATTCTCCCCACCCCGGCTACGGAAACCCCCAAGCAGCATGGTCCCAAGCCACAGCTGCGATGGTGAGTTTACTCAATTCACATTAAGAATATCATTAAAAAAAAAGTCTGTCTCCAGGACCATGTATAAATGTTAGTGCCAGTCTGCTGATTAATATAAGACATGGAAATGCTAGATTTACAAGCCACATTCATAATTGCATGTAAGCATGCTAGTTTTGTGGCTATACTAATGTAAAATTACAAAACATTATACAGGCAGCCGGTGATTGTGTTGTGGAATTATTATACTCCTACTATTGTAACTTAACTTTATAAAATAATGATAGGAAAAACTTTTTAATTTAAAAATGGAAAGGAGTCATTGAGAAATACAAGAAGTACAGTATTCCACTGCTTAAGTAGGCCTTATTTGGTTGGTTAAGGTATTTGAAAAATTTAGATTATAGTGGGCAATATTTAAAAAAATCACCTATATTAGTTAAAAAAAAGTGCCTCTTGTTTAGGGGTTAAAATAGTTTAGAATCATATTAGTTAATCCTAATAATTATTTCCCTTTCATAGGTATATAATGATTTTTTCAAAGTGCTAAAATTAATTTTATTTTTTTCCTACTACGGCTTGCAATATGGAGCATCGCAGACTGTGGCAGTATGTCCGAAGGACCAGGATGATGCTGCTGGGGAAGAAGAAAAAGCCTGAGGGTGGGGGGAAGTAGGGTGCCCGCTGTACAGCATAGGGTTTTGCCACGTTGGGCACATTTTTTAAAATAATAAAAAGTTTTATATGTCTATCAGAATTTTGGAGTGATAGTTTGATTTTCTAACATTGACATTATATATCAACCCACACACACAACAAAAAAAATAGTCTTATATTGCCAAGACTATTGACACTATAACATTATTGTACATTTTAGCTTAGTAACAACATAAAAACGCCCAGACACTATTAGATTTGGGTGAGCGAATGTACAGTGGCTTTATAGCGACTGACAAACATCAGATTCAACATTGACGGCCAGGTTCATATAGCGACTGAGGCGCTCTGGAATAGCGTTTGAGAGCTGATTGGGGCACCCACTAGCGGTCGCTCATAGCGCCGCTGTACAGACGCTCATCTGTCGCTACCTGGCATTAGTAATGAATCAGCCTGCCCGTCATCATATGAGATAGATATAGAGCAGCAGCAGGTCCCCTGTGTCTTTCAAGTTAACAACTATTGGTCTAAGCCAGTAGTCCTCAAACTTCCTCCTCAAGGGCAGAGACAGGACAGGTTTTGCAGCTCTCTATGCTGATGCACAGATGTAATAATTGGGGCTATAGCTCTGTCTGAGCACCAGTTAATTCACCTGTGGAGTAGCGTGGAGAGCTGCAAAACCTGGCCTGTCTCGGCCCTTGAGGAGGAAGTTTGAGGACCACTGGTCTAAGCGTTTGAGCTGGAGAACACTGGGGGGGGGGGGGCAATAATTACAAACTGCTGCTCTAGGCAGAGTTTCTTTTTAACAGACAACCAACACTATCAGAGTGTTATGGTGACAAAGCATATGCAGATACTGAATTGCTGGGTGCTCTTTATGTGTCCTGAATCATTGAAGATCTACATCCACTTAAGACAGCCTATTTTTTTTCTGCAGTGAATGTAACACAGCAGATGGATGTCATCTTTAGCGTTATCCAGAATCTTGACCTTTTTCCATGTTAACCTCCTTCCGCCAGGCAATGACAGCTGAGTGGTAAATAAAGGAAAAGGTTGTGAGAGAAAGGGAGAGGGCTGGAGACAGCTGGAGCCATGGAATAAGCCTCTTACTCTTCCTTAACAACTTCATCTTTTAAAAGGGGTTGCCCAACCCCCCCCCCCCCGCCATCTGCTTTCTCTCAGCGCCAATCTATATTTAACAGGTCTTACATAATCAAGCGTGAGGGAGACACACTCCTGATGACGCCAGAAGGGACATTTGTACATATCTCCCCTAGAGGACAGCACATAAATGGATTGTTCTGACACCCAGCGGGTGACAGGCAGTGACAGGAGGGCACTCAGTTGTGCATACACTTTAGCTGAATTCTTGGAATGCCAGGAGTATTAAAGGGTCAGTGTCTCATAGAATCTAAGTGAATTAAGGACAAGTGGATTGAACCCCTATAATCCATATTTAATACACAACGTGGGTCTGATTAACACTTTTGAATCTGTAAATAAATACTGACTGTTTAATGATTTATAGTTAAGCATGTGCTAAGTACCAGTGTAGCACCCAAGCATAAGCTTAACAGCCAACACTGTTCTAGTGTTTTTATTCTTTTAGTTCCAAGGTTAGAGACATATACAACCTAACCAATGCTGCACAGATTGTTGTGAAGCCTGTAAAAATCTTTTGCCATCAGTTATTCTTCTTGTATAGGTGAAACAAAGGTTGGGGGGGGGGGGGTTGGTGACTGAATTTGGGTTGAAAAAAAAGCTTATCATTAGAAATATGTATTGATTTTAACATTGGAAGAATTATTTTGCCTGGGTCGGGATTCATTTACAGTAGCTGAATGGGTCTGGGACATTCAATATGAATTGGAATACTTTATTTAGGCTGGGGGGCATGGGAAATCTGGTGTAACACTGCACTAGAGTCTCCACACATTACAGTCTTTAAAGCAACCACATATCTTGTTTTGTTCTAGTGCTCCTGGTTTCGTGCTGTGCTGGGTGCAACCTAGTAGAACCCCTGTGGTAGGTACCATGGATGATAGCTGGTAATAATCAGAAGTTGAGGATTTGACCAGACGAGGTGATTTGTAGGCTGAGGTCAGTAGTGGTGGCATGGTCAGAAATGGCTAGTGGGTGGCAAAAGGACAAAAACTCTGGATATGGTAAGTCATGGCTAGTTGTCAATACAGGGAAAAGGTATGCCAGACATGGATAGATCCGGCAACAGGGCAAGGCACTTGGATGTGGTCAGATTGTTGCTAGTGGTGAGCAAGGGGGCAAGGCGCTTAGCTGTGGTCAGACATGGCTTGTGGTTAGCAACAGAATAAGGCAATTCAGATGTTGTAAGAAGGTGAACAACACAGTCAGCGCCATGATGTTCCTCGAGGCAACCTTTAAACTGATCGCCTCTAATCAGTTAAATTGTCAGTCTCTTGTAGATGCTGTGTACGCTGCAGCAAAGGTGAGGAGGACACAAGAGGGAGTGTTTCCCATGTTAGATGCTGATGACAGTTGCTGGGCAACAATGTCATTGCACCAGTTGGAGAGCAGTATAGGAGCAGAGGTGACATCTGGCCCTGGGACCATGGAAAAAAAAGACGGACAGAGGGATTGTGCCTTCAAAGTATATATTTACACCTTTACACAAAAACTTAAATAATTTCACACTGTAACTAAACACAGTAACAAGTAGACAAAAGGACAGGATAACACCAGAGAAATAACAAAAACAAATGAGATCAGAGAGAGGCTACAAGGGAAACCATGAACTGGATGACTAGGAAATAGACAACTATGATATGGCAAAAAAAAAAAAAACAACACTCCCAAAAGCAGGTAAACTAAGAACCTAGTCCTCTGCTACAGAAACCCCTCACCCAGAAAGCAATTAATATAAAGATTTAAAGTTTATTACACAAAATCATCACTAGCAAATAAGTAAAATAAGTAAAATACATAAAAATCAAGACACTAAACAACATCACGTTAAAAAATAAAGATGACACTCCCTCCAATCAATAAATAAATCCAATCTTATGCTGGCTTTAAAGTAAATTCTTACCAAGTAAAGAAATAATACAAAATGCCAGTGCTATCTATTTATGTATATATGCACCTTAAAAAAATATATATATATATTATATCCAAATAAATAAAGTGCTAGTGCGACAATAGACCCATCTCCAGCTATATAAATAATAGCAAAATATTACAAAGACACCTTCCAGTGATCAGTGTATTAACTAGTGCCCCATACATTACTCACATAAATAAATATATAAATAAATAAATATAAATAAATATATATATATATATATATATATATATATATATATATATATATATAAAACTATCACAAAAATAAACTGATTGCGAGTACCAAAAACATCACAAGTGAAGCAAGGGCAAATAATTAGACATCATACCTGTTTAAAGTAGACCAAAACCCATGCCGATCAGCCCGGGAGTCTATAATATTCCCGGGCCGATTGATTCCCTCCCCTAGGGCATCCAAAATCAGGATGCGCCGCTGTGTGAAAACCCCCTAGGTCACCCAATACACTTACCTTGTTTCCCAGGCCAACGCATGTGCATGCCATGGCTGCATCCCTGCTATCCCTCTAGTAGGGCACGTGCAAGTTCACAAATGCTTGGTGCGGGCACACTCCCTGTTAGATGGTAGCGGGGATGTGGCCATCAGTGCGCACAGAGCTGCTGGCCTTAGACTAAGGGTTAGACGACGTGACGTCAGCTTCGAGCAAGCAGATTGGACAAGCGGCTGCGCATGCACCTGGACCTGGAGGTGAGTTGGGATCGGCCATCTGGGAGGTTTCACGCAGCGGGGCACCGCCAATCGGGGGGCACCGGGGGGAAAGGACCAAAACCCAGGATATTAAAGATCCTGGGTTTTAGTCCACTTTTAAGTAAGCAAATCAACATAACCCGTCCCAAAGAATAGGCCGGAGGCTGTTAGATGTCCCTCCTGTTTTCACTACCTCCAGTCTGTTGTTATTGCTAACTGTACACCAAGTCTATATACCAAGAAGAGTAAAGTGAGCCCTGTCAACAGGTCACTGCTTTTAGGGCCGCTGCTGAGGTGAGGGAGCTCACTCACACACATGTCCAGCAGCAATATTTTGTGTACACAGGACTCACTTCTCTCTGCTTGTAGACAGGTCCATCTCCAGGCTTATGTGGGCCCTTGGGCAGGAGACCCATTAGGCCCCATGTGGCGTTGCAAAAAAAGAAAAATGAACAAAAAATAAATAAATGTAGGGATAACAGACAAAAAAAGTATAGAGGAAATGCCAAATAATTAATAAATAAAAAAGAATGGATGGAATAGAATGAAAGAAAGAATAGAAGACTTAAAAGAATAAAAAATAGAGAAAATAGAATAAAAGTACAGAAGGAATGCCAAAGTCAAAAAGAAAGAATTACAGGTATGAAGGATAAAAGAAAGAACAGAAGGCATGATCAAAGGTTGGAAAAAAAATAAGGTATGTAAGAATAAAATGAATTTCAAAAAGAAGAGACTAAACAAAAGGAAAAGAATGAATGTAAAGGAAAAGGATAAATGTAATGTCAGAAAGAATAGAAGACATGAAAGAAAAAATAATAGAAGGAGAGAAAAGAAAATAAATGACTAAAATAATATGTCATAATAGAAGGAATGAAAGAATGGATGGCTGGATGGCGACCAGTTCTGGTTACTGGGCACTATCCTTATGCCCTGCATAGCATAGGAGAAGGCGTTTCACATGACCAACATGTGAGGTCCTGGCTCCTGCCCAGGTAAGCCCAGTGCTGATGAAGGCGCTGCTTGTAGATCTTGGAGTACAGTTGCCAATGGCAACAGATTTGCAGAGAAACTGATCTGGAGGAAGGGGTGACTAGATGGTAGGATACCTCCCACAGTACATACAATACTAATGTTCGGCAGCTAATAATAGATATAAAGTATTACTATGTTGGCTCATCACTCCCAAAAGAATCCACAAAGCCTTATCAATATATTGCCTGAACTGATTCAGAGGCTTCTCGGCTGTAGGCTCAATGTTCTACACCTGGTGGTAATGCCCCAAGGCCCAATGATTTTGCATAAAAGACTACGGCCTTGGTTCACTAAGTAAATTCAATTAATGAGAAAAAAGCCTGAGAATTTCACTGTTAGTGAATCACCAGATAGGAAGACAATAGCCTTGATTCAGAGACACATACACATGCACTTTCGCATGTGTCTGTGTATTTTTTGCGAATTTTTGCCTTGTTTTTTGGTTTTTACGTTACTGTTTTCATGCGTATAAGCGTTTACGTTAACGCATATACGCGCATTCGATGGACGGATCGATATCGTCATTTTTGCGTTATGTCTGATAGCTTACGTTATTGGTATGGGCTTGCGACTGATTCTGAGACCTGATTGCCGATGCACCTCCGCCCTATATAACGGTTTAATTTCCGCTCCACTTACGTGCTCATTTTGGACTTGGAATTAGTGTTGATCATGTTTTGCGGCTATGTTGAGGAGTATGAGCGCCTTCAGCTCAACGGCCTTACCTGCATCAGCATGGCCGAGGCAAGATTGCACCGGAGACGCATGAACATCGATCGCATGCATGACGTTGAGCTGTTCGAGCTGACCCGACTCATTCTCGTTTCCCTCCATAAATTGTATAGTGAGCTGCGGCCATGGTTAGCCCGCACCACGAGGAAGGGGCAAGCAATTTCAGGTATGACCAAGATGCTTGGCGAACGGCTCATTCCAGAGGCTGGGGGCCCTCTCCGTGGGGATGTCCGAGCCTACGCTGAGCCGCGCGCTATCCAAGTTTCTGGATGGCATGGCTACCATTAGTCCAAAATATATTTCCTTTCCTGATGACATGGTAGCCTGGAACGCGATTAAGTTGGAATTTTATAATATCGCCGACATGCCCAACATCATGGGTGCGATCGATTGCACCCACGTTGCCTGCGTTGCCACCCGCAGCAGATGAATACATCTATAGGTAAGTAATTTATGTCATTTTTTTTATTGTTTAGCCAAACTTAATTTCATCAATCTAGTAATTCCTCCTATTCAAGTATCCCTTTTAAACAGCTTAGAATGCATACCTTAATCCCTCCTTCTCAAGTATCCCTTTTAAACTGTTTAGAATGCATACCTTAATCCCTCCTTCTCAAGTATCCCTTTTAAACAGTTTAGAATGCATACCTTAATCAATACTTATCATGTAGCTCTTAGAAAAGCATTGGAATGCTGACCTTAATTAGTCCTTAGCATGTTCACCTTAATTTACCAACACATCCATATAATATTTATTTAGACTTATGTCCTTTGTTATTTAGTTTGGGATTGTTTAACTATAATCTTTAGTTGGTTTTTTATTTAGGGTTTTTTGTAATTTTTTATTTTTTGTTTCAGGAACCGCAATATGGGCCACTCGCTGAACATCCAAGCAGTGGTTGGTCCGGACATGCGTTTCCTGAGTGTCCTTGCAGGTTATCCCAGGTCGTCCCATGACGCATATATTCTGCATAGTTCAGGCTTATATGCTCGGTTTGAGTCTGGCGATTTATCTGGTGGATGGCTACTGGGTAAGTTTGTTCAAATGAAATCATTCCCCTTTTCCTGTATGACCCCTGTATCAACCTATGGCTGCTTTTTGCCCTTGATGACATGTTCAACAATAATGTTGCTTAGAATGTGTAATTAATGTTAGTATTTTGTTATGCTTTCAGGGGATTCTGGATATCCGCTTATGCCGTGGCTCCTGACGCCCATCCTTCGTCCGCAGAATGCGGCCCAGGAGTCCTATAATCGGGCCCACTGCAAGACCCGGGCAGTAGTGGAGAGGGCCTTCGGCAATTTCGCTGCTTGGACCATACAGGGGGGGCACTGCAGTATGACACCAACAAGGTTATCAAAATTATTTTAGCCTGCTGCGTGCTCCACAATTTTTTCCTGAGGCAGCAGGTCCCCCGTTATGGGGATATGCCCCCCTCTCCTCCCAGGCAGGAAACGAATGATTTCTATGATGGCACCCCGAGTGCTTCTGGGCAATCCGTCCGTGCCCAGCTTATAGATAATTTTTTTTCTTAAAATTTGTCTATTTTGTTATTGTTTTTGTGTTATTTGTCTATTTGTTTGATATCTGAAGTACCTTTTTATTGGTTTAGTAATTTTGTAATGCTTTAATTACAAAAAATGTACACCTGATTTAAGCGTAATGCAGTTTGTTTTATCCAGTTTTTCATTACAAACCTTCATTAATTTTAAAAGCCAACAAACATAAATGCATCAACTTAGGCCAGAACAGATAAAGTCCCATTCCATACATTTACAGTAAAGATCTAACATTTTAGTTGAAGGGCACTCGCAGCCTCCATGGACATCCATTAGCAAACTTAAGTATACCCGACTCCTGGCCCATAAAAATTGGCCACATCCAGGAGTTCTAAGCTAACTTACTCCAGGCCGAAGGTTCCCCGCCCACCAACATCAAGAGCCATAGGGAGCATGAAATAGTAGGGCAGAAATACATAGGGCCACATACACACCAACAACAAGATATTCTGATGCTCATAAGTGTTTTTTAAGAACGTTGATTTGACATCTAAATGAATGCATATGCATTAAGGAAGTGCAGGAAGAAACAGTTGTTTTTAAAATTGATTTAAACTCCATGCCAAACAGAAGTTAGTGCGCACATGTGCGAACCAACTAACTTGCATCTAGAAGGATAGGTTAAGGCTAGAAATGTGATGGGAAATGTCATTTAGTCAACTGATCTAATTGTAAATGAGACTTGTATGCTGTTTGATCTAGCAACTATTTTAATTTATGTGTTTTTTAGATCATGATGAAGCGCAGGTACGACTACCTGCCCAACGATTATGAAAAACGGAAGTTGGCCCTGGAGATCGTGGCCAGAATAGATGCGGAAACTGACACCACCTTCACTTTCACGCAAATCATCCAGCATTGGTCGGCCCTCAAGCGACGGAAGAGGCCGCAGGTGCTGCATTTTTTTGCGACACATTTCCCAAGTAAGTACATTCTGATTGCATGCTAGATCTAACAAACACAGAAGGTAGGCCTTTATTTATAAATGCTATTTTTTTCTAGTGTCTGAATTTGCATATCGCATAAGACCCACCCGGAGGCGAGCAGTCCGGCCAGTGCGGGATGATTCTGCACAAAGTGAAAGTGGTGCATCTCCAGGGCCAACCTCCTACCCCTCCTCTGTAGGTGGCTCAGACCAGTGACTCGACCTCTCTACAGAGGAGGGGCCTCACCGCATAAGCAGGCGGTCGTACGAAACATCTGAGTCCATACACCGGTATGTGACTCTGATTTTAGCACACACAGGTACATGCTATTTAAACCAAAACTCATTTCTTGCTTCTCTTTTTACAGATGAATATGTAGCAGGTGAAGGATCGGGAGCAGAGAGGGCAGCAGATCAAGCCCATGAGGAACATGGAGAAGGTGGGTGATGTCACCCACACATTCTAAGTGTAATTTGATTTCTGATCAATCAGACATTTTAATATATTTTAAATGTCTCTACAGTCTCACATTCCCAGCAGTGGCAGGCCCCAGAGCGGAGGGTGGTCCCCGAAGCTGAGGTCGCCCACCAGCCAAGTAAGTTTAAACTTTAAGATTTTAAGTATGTCGAACATGACATCATCAGCAAGAATCCAGAATCCCTAGCCAATGTAATTAGCATATTGACATATGCCCTCATCCCTTGATGAATTAATTAGCAGAATGACATATGCCCTCATCCCTTGATGAATTCAGTGTCAGAATGACATATGCCCCCATCCCTTGATGAATTAATTAGCAGAATGACATATGCCCTCATCCCTTGATGAATTCAGTGTCAGAATGACATATGCCCTCATCCCTTGATGAATTCATTAGCAGAATGACATATGCCCTCATCCCTTGATGAATTCAGTTGCAGAATGACATATGGCCTAATGACTTTTAGGAAACTTTAATAATAATTCAATCCACAGCTGTGAAACATGTATTTGCACACCAATAATTTTCATTTCTTTTTTTTACAGACACTACACAGGCAAGATTAGTACAACTTACAGCTACTCTGTTTCGGCTGGTGGGCGACATCCAGGAGCTGGCTGCTTCGATGGGGACCACAAAAGAATAATTATCTGGGGCCTGCCATTGCTTTGTAAATAGTTTGTGCCAATTTTAAGAATTTTAAAAATGTTTACATTTTAAATACAAAGGAGGGGTGGCAGCCGCTCAGACCATTTTATAACTAACCTGGGAGGTGCATGTTAGCAGGGCAATTAGGATACAAAAGTCTTAAAGGAGCCACAGCACTCAACCTAAACCTCAAGTGCAAGCCATGGGGTCTATGCTGTATTGCAAGGTCTTTGACCCTTCCACCCCATGGCTTGCACTTGAGGTTTAGGGCAACCTCAGGTAAGCCTGCTCCCAATTTATCTATTGCATTGTATGTCCCAAATGGGGCTATCAGAGATTAGAGTTAGGACTGCACCTCACAGGGGCACCTTGGCGCTGGTGGTGCAGCTTAAGCATACTTCTGCAGATGTGTGTGACCGAGCCCGCTGTTTTTAACCAAGTTTAGAGACAGATTGTAGGTTGGTCAGCAAGCTAACAGGGTACATTTTAAATACAAATATTAAAAAAAAAAAAATTAAACTTTTGTTTTGTAAAAAAAAAAAAAAAGTTACCTAAAGTTAAAAATGTGCATTTTAAAATAAAATGCCAAAAAGAAAAAACATGTTTCTGTCTTCTATGTCAATCAAAAATAAATTAAGGGTTGCTTACAGGAAAACGTTTGAAGAAAAAAAAAGGAATAGCACAAAGTGAAGAAAATGGAATCCGCTAATGAATTGAGGTAAGCATGAAGTGTGCAAAGTGAAGAAAATTGAAACCGTGAAGGAATTGAGGTAAGCATTGAGTGCGCAAAGTGAAGAATATGGAAAGCTCGAAGGAATGGAGGTAAGTAATAGCCAGGGCATAGGAAACATACCTATTCATTGAGCTTGCAGAAAGTTAAGAACAAGACAGGAGAGACGATGGTCAATGAAAAACTTTCTGCCATATATAGCTAGCATGAGAAGGTCTAAGGGTAGCGACTCATTCGGTCCAATACAATTGTTCCTTTTGACTCTCTTCTCTTTTTCTCTCCCCTCTCTGAATAGCTTCACACTCTTTTTTGGTAGCCCATTTGGCACTATCTCCTTTTTCTTTCTATTCTAATTCCTTCCATTTGTACTACCAGCCATGGCCAAGCCATCGGTTACTAGTGTCCTAGGATATACAGAGAATTGTAAACGAAGGGTAGCTCGTCATTAAAGATTAGTAAAACCAAGAAAAATCTGAGACTATGTGCACAAGCTTCCCCTAAATAATTAACACAACAGCAGATTAAAAATCTCATTTTCCTAAAATAGCAATAAAAAACAAGCTAAATCTAAAAGCACAATGCCCCCTGAACAGAACAGAAAAGAAAAGGGTTTTTTTAACCCTTTCAGAGCCATTTTTCACCATGTTGTGCTGTTTAACTATGATGTTTTGGTCAGAGTTTGGGCTTTAACAAGCAATGTCTTGTTTGTAAAATGTTGTTGCTTTTTTAAAATTAAAAATGTAATTTTTTCAAGAAAAATAAAAAAAGTATATATATATATATATATATATATATATATATATATATATATATATATATATTAGCCGTTCATGCCCAGGAGACCCTCCAAACTGAAAAGAGCGCTTTATGATGACATTTTCAAATAAAATACAGTTACTATCTGCACTATTAAGGGTTAAATATTAAAAAATGAGGGTTAAATCCTTACAAAAAAAAATTTAAATGGTGTGGGGTCTCCCCTTACCAGAGGTAGACCATGGCGCAGGGGCCTGGGCTGGGCCCCCGGCCCTAATGGCTACCAGCACGCCATCCACCGATCACTACCACCATCTGCTCCCCATCTGGTGCCAGAAGCAGCCTTTTATACTAGAGGAGGTAGATGAGATAATGTCATCATCTTGCCCCTCCCAGCAGCGGACAGCGAGATGGCAGAAGCCAGTACGTGGCAGGGAACGGGCGTTCTCTGCTCTGCTAAAGGCCATGGACCAGTGGTTGGAGGCCCGTCGGGGGGGGGGGGAGTAAGGAGATCCTCAGCGCTGGATCCAGGATGAAGGTGAAATTCTTTTTTTTTTTTTTTTTTACACCAGCAGGGGGAAAGTGCCAAAAATGGAGTTTCTAAGTTCCTGTCACTTAACTAGGAGAAGCGAGCGCGTAGAATCTACATGCTTAGCAATTAAAGGGTTAAACTAGAATTCAACATTCTACAGAATCACATTTTCATGTTATTATATTATATTATTTTTTATATTATATATTATATTATACTGTGGAGATGGCATTATAGTTTGTTCTATTATGCAGTACATACACTTCTTTTTTTTAAGGCGGACATACATTGAAAACTGGTTGGAGAGGTGTTGCTTTTCCCAGTGAATTTTTATAGATCAGACTGAGATCAGATAGTAACTATATCTTTATTAACACAGCTACTCCTCTTCCCTGCCTCAGCCTGCACCTTGTTTGATGAATCTCCTCTGGAGAGTGCAGACACGGCCTGATTTTCAGCCTGAACACAATTTAGAAATATCCTTGATAGTCTCATTTATCAAATGTCTGAAATAAGAACTCTCTGGGGGAATCTTCAGCCTTGGCACAGGGAAAAAGACATTATATCTATATTAGATGACTTAACTGATTTTTATTAATGTATTTTTTTTCCTTTTTCTATAGGATTCGCAAAGGCTGGCAGCATTATAGGGTTAATTTTCAGTTGCAAGTATATTTGTTATTCTAATGTGTTTGTTAAAGCGGAACAAAACCCGTGATTTTGACTATACCAGGTTTTTTCAGTGCCCCGGGGTATCCTGATTTGGGATGCCTCACTGTGAAATCCTCCAGGTTGCCGGGATTCACTTCACTTTCCCCAGTCCAGCAGCGCATGCATGGGCTCTTGTCCAATCAGAGCCCTTTGCCATGATTATGTCATTCGGCAAACGGCTGTAATTAGCTTTGATGGGAAGCACAGGCACCTGCATCCCCAGGGCGCACGCCAGACTATCTGAATAACTGGGATAGGAGCGCACGCACAGTCCGGGGATGCAGCCTCTCGCACTCCCCATTGTGGACAATCAGAGTCATTTGCCGAATTACATATGAACGGCTACCAGTGATCTGGGGGGGGGGGGGGGGGGGGGGTTATGACATATTTTGTGAGAAATAATTTTTATAACGTATGTGGTAAATTGGGGAAAGCCTGAATAAGAAGGAGACACACGGCCTGTCTATTGTCTACTGACCAGCCTGTAGGAGTGAGCCCAGGCTGAGGTGCACATTGGTGAAGGAAAA
Source organism: Gastrophryne carolinensis (assembly GCA_027917425.1). Classification (NCBI taxonomy): domain Eukaryota; kingdom Metazoa; phylum Chordata; class Amphibia; order Anura; family Microhylidae; genus Gastrophryne; species Gastrophryne carolinensis. The sequence goes on along the minus strand of CM051235.1, from coordinate 335,444,591 downwards.
GACTGTATGCAAGCCGAAGGACTTGGCTTTTGCGCCCCCTAACTGTGGATTTGTGAAGATGAGCAGCGGAGGACTGATACGTCCTGCAAACGTATTTGGACTTACATTTGTTTGGTGAAGTAACCACTTTTGATTTACTGCGTTTATGCTGCAATCTATGGACTGAGCGATAATTTGCTAAATAAAGCCGTTTTTGCTGTTAAAAACTGTTGTCCGTGTCACTGCTGATCGCCCAACCGCTCACACGTAATTATATGTTATATTCATGAAAAACGTGATGAGATAAAAATTCTCATGGTGCTTAATCAGCCCTATAGTTTGGCCTTTGAAGGTAAAACTTGCCACACAGAGCCCTGACATCCTGGCTAACAATCCGCTGGTCCCACTGCTGCCGTTCTTCTCTGCAGGCAAACACCCACCTCTGTGCCTATTGCCACAAGGAAGGGATTTATGCTCCTTAAAGTGGAACAACACACATTAATTTGACTTTCCTGTGTGTTGTTCCTCTCTGCGGAGGCATCCTGAATTGGGATGCCCCACTGTGTGTGCCCCCCAGGTCGTCCCGTTTCAGAGACCTTCCTTCCCACTGCGCAGACTCAGGTGAGAGCGAGTGTCACTCAGCTCTCTTCAATGCCGAGGACGGCTAAGTTGCCAAGCGGCGCCGCCCGCCGCATCCCCCGCCCACTTGGCAGCCATTCAGGAAGGTCGGGCATGGGTGCGCGCACAGCTAGGGGTTTCCCCAAGATGCCCCAAGGACTCGAATTCGGGAAGCCCTGGAGTCTTTTAGACAGTGTTGGATTGCAGTTAGGTAAGTGTGGGTGGTGGGGAGGGGAAGACAGTGGGGCATCTCAAATCAGGATATGCCCTAGAAATATTTAAGGGGATTTTCTGGCCAACTACTCCATGCAGGTCTGGCATTCCTCCACAGCTCCTCTGTGCAGATCTGGTTTTCCCCCGCAGCTTCTTCATCCAGTGCCAGCATGTTCATGTTTACCAAAGATGGGGAACCAGCAATTCTGTCCACCAGCACTGCCAGGCTTGCATGGGTGCATCCATGGAACCTTATTTATGCCCCCACACACCTATTTCATTCATTACAATGGAGGGGTCATGCCGAAGAAAGTTTGTCATGCCCCCTCCATTACAATAAATGGAGTAGGTGAATTAAGGGGGTGTAAAGCCCTCTTTAGGATCTTCCTGGTGCTTGAACTAAACGCTCATGATCCCTATTTTTTATAGACTTTTTTTTATTTCTATACTTAGACAGAAACATACAGACCAAATGTAAAATATGACTTTTGGTCTCCACTTTGTAGGGTTTGGGTAGATCTGCTTGTACTAAGTCTATTTATTGTGGGGTCTGTATCAGGATACAGGAGTGGAGAGGATGTGTGGACTTTTCCAAACCACTCCAGGGCCAGCAGTGCCAGAGACTAGACTCTTACCCAACCACTGCTCTCATCAGTCATGAGCCACTCTTTCTGGTTCTGGCTGGTGGGTGGGTGTGGCCTCTGTACGGCCAGCTCCCATTGAAAACAATGTGCACCTCTGTACACAGCAGTTCTTAGACCGAGAACCTGGAAGCACAGCTGGCAGTTTCACAAACCGAGTCTGTGGGAGGATGACATGTGAGTGCCGATCAGGTAAGGGGATTGTCTAGTTACTTCTGGCACTGCCGACCATGGAGTCTTGTATTTTTTGCACTAAGTGGAGTAATTGAACACCCACTTGAGTAATTAGAAATATATAAAAAAACATATATATATTTTTGGGCTATTTGTGGAGCTATTTAATACTGATTTCTATTTGTACTTTTTGATACCTTGTGGTCTTCTATAATATGGATTGCTAAGTATTTTAGCATCACAGGAATAGTGGATTAATTGATTTTAACAGTGTCTTTGTGTTGCATGTGTGTTTTTATTTTTGCTATAGTGTAACATTTAATAAAATATTATTTTATGGTATTTGTGGAGTTGTCCCCCTTTCTTATGACCCTTGTCAATTTGGTTTGGCCCCTATTCATGTGTACACACGGGGGCTTAATTCAACAAAGATAGAAAAAAAATTGTGTTGGTTGGAAAATTGGAACGCATGAGAAACACTTAAAGCGGACCTTCACTCTGAATAAGAGCCTATCTTATATGTTTCCCACACCCTGTACATACAGATTGTCCACATTAAAAATCATCCTACCTGCATCTACTGCATGTTATGAGCCTTTAAACATCCAAGATGGCGGCTTATGGAAGCCGCCATCTTATCAGGCAGCCTGCAAACAGAAAGTGCCTCCTGACTGTGCTGCTCTGCATTCTGGGATTGCTGACCTTTATCTGACCCCAGCTCTGCTCTGTCTGAGCAAAGCACAGCTATATCCCGCCCCCCTGTACCTTATCCCACTCTCCTCTCCTCAGTAAGTGTGATGCTTCTGAGTCAAGATGGTGGCGCCCATATCCTAAATTCCTGAACAGAGTTGCAGCCCAGTGGGGGAAAGAATAATAAGTTAGTGACTAAAAACGTAAAATATATTAATTTTAGATGCTGGGGAACCATTTTTTAAGAGTTTGGGCTTTTCATTAAATCATGGTGAAGGTTCGGTTTAAACGTCGAGTGATTCAACAGAGATGACTAATTAAATTCATCCAGTTGAAAATGCAGGTGAAAAATGTATGTTACCACATGAAAATGGCTTTAGTAAGCGAAAATTTCACTCCACTTTTCCTAGCTGAAAATGGAAACTCTCTGAAAGTCTCTGGTGCTGAGAAGTCTTTACCCCGAATGGTGCATTTGTTTTCTATAGTTCACACAGCTTCAGAATGATCAGGTGACCTCCTTATGTAACATATCTCTGTGAATTTGTAACACTTGTTTTTAATGCACTTGTGCAACTAATCACTTTGTTATGAAAGATCACATTCATCCATGAAATGCAAGTAATAGATCAAGGCTATTGGACTTGATGTTTTCTTTTGCTTCACATGTTTTGTTATTCACTTTTACGAAAGGCACCTGGATGACTTGCTGAAATGTTCTGAAGTAAAAAAAAAATGAAAATGCTATTGCACTGGCCTAGATTTATTCCTACAGATATTCAGGGGTTAAAGCGGACCAAAACCCACATTTTTAACTTGCATCCTCTGAATTGCTCCCCTCAGTACCTTTTGCTAATTTTCACTGTTCCCGCTTCACTCAAATCCCAGATAATGACTCTTGTTTTAGCTGAAAAGCCCTGCCTCCTCCATTCATTTTCATTATTGTATGTGGCAATTATGTCATTGCCACACCTATGCAATGACTGATCGCCTGCCATCTTATAGAGAGAGACAGCAAAAAAATACAATTCTGTGATTACTCACCTGTAGAATTGGTATTATATGTATACAGCACGTCCTGTTCCAGAAGATATTCCTTACTCTTGGGTAATACATCCAGTAGATGGCGCTGGACTGCAGAGACAGAAAAGTGGCTCCTCCCGGCCCCATATATACCAGGAACCTCCCACAAATTCCCCAGTATTGAAAAACAGTTAAAATGAAACCGGGAGAACTAGAACTATTATAAAAATATCACCATAAAGAGGTAACAAAAAATAATGATAACAAGGGTGGGGTGGAACAGGACGTGCTGTATACATATAATACCAATTCTACAGGTGAGTAATCACAGAATTGTATTATTCTAAGTATACAGCACGTCCTGTTCCAGAAGATATTCCTTACTCTTGGGACATCCAATAGCAGTGTCCATAAAGTAGGGTGGGATCCCCAAAAGTAACAGCAGACAGTTTAAACCACTGCCGCCTGCAGAACTTTGCGGCCAAAAGCAGCATCAGCTGAGGCCTTAACATCAACCTTGTAAAACCCTGAGCTGACAAGGGGTTTTGAGCTAACCGGGATTGGATGAATCTTGGGGGTGGCCAGGCTGCAAACTCTATCTTGTAACCGGAGGACACTACCTCCTGAATCCACCGCTCTGAGACATGTCGCCTCCAGACATGAGCCAAGAGCCAAAGCCTTCCCCCCACCCGGATGGTTGAGGGCGCCCCTTCATGCCTGAGGGGGCTTGGGGGAGGACTTAGGCTTGGGACCCCAAGAGGGGCCAGGGCGTCCACGTCCTCTGCCCCTGCCCCAAAAATCTCTGCGGGCTCGAGCAAAGGAAGCTCCCCGTCCAATCCTGGAGCCACGGAAGGAAGGAAGAAAGGCACCTGAACCCCGAAAGGACCGGGGCTGCCTTCTACGCTGAGGTAACTTGCCTCCCTTAGCAAACAAGTCCAGACGTTCACCAAAGAGGCGCAGCCCCTTGAAGGGAAACCCAGTGAGAGCCTTCTTAGCAGCGTTGTCAGCTGCCCACTGGCGCAGCCAGACTGAGCGGCGTATTGTCACCAACAAGGCAGATGCCCTGCCACACATTCTAATGGTATCATCCAAGGCAGAGAGAACATGTGCAACAAATTCCTCACAACGCAGAAGAGCTCTATACTCTTCACTACCTGCATCAGCCCACACAGGCAAAGGCATGGCAAGCCAGCTGATCTATGCGCCTGTCCTTCCCATCCCTCAGTGTAGTAGAGTCAGGGGAATGCATGACGGATGTGTTGGACAAACCCAGAACTGGAGCATCCACCTCAGGAGGACGTGACCATCGTTTAACCATCTCAGCAGGAAAGGGATACCTCTTATCTTATCTTTGGCACCCCGGGAAGCCGGCTAGGTCGTTCCCACTGTTTGAGCACCAGATCATTAAAGTGAGTTTGTTCAGGAAACTCCAAGCGTGGTTTAGCAGAATTAAACAGCTCCCCCTGCTGCCGCAGAGCCACGGCAGGAGGAGAGATACAGAGTACTTCAAAAATGTGAGCTAAAAGCCTGTCAGTATCATCTGAAGCCCATGGGTCAGACCCAGAATCGGCACCATAAACCTTAGGCTGATCTTCAGATGATTCTGAATCAGAAAATAATTTCCCCTCTTCCAGGGGGGTATAACCAGTAACGTCAAAAAATTCCTCAGCCTCCATAGGAAAGAGGGACACACCAGGTGATAAATGCCGCTTCTTAGCAGAAGCCTTACGCGGGCCAGAGGCAGCAATATGTCTCTCAATGCTGGCCACCCGTGCAGCCAAATCAGGTTGAGACTCCCCATTGGTATGCACCTCACTAGGAGTCAGATGTAAGCATGGGGGGGTAGGCGAAGCAAGTGGGAGATATACAAATACAATAGCCCGCCAATAAGGAGTTAACGTTAAAAGGGGATAGGACTGGGAGAAACCACTTAAAAGTTTGACCCACCTGTAAGACATAAAGCAAAGAACCCGTAAGCATAATACAATGAATACAAGAAAAAAACAGCCCGCAGGGGCACTTACGGACCGCGATATGGAGATGCCAGACTCGCAGCACAGGAGCTCCAAAATGGCGCCTGCATATACCTCGAGGGGCGGGCCGCGGAGAAGTGATGCGGAAAACATCAACCGCAAGGCCCGCCCCCCGAAGAGCGCGAAGATGCGCCCCCGTGACAAGGCCAGCCAATGATGGCGCAGCAGTGCCTGAGGCGATGTCGCCGCCGTCTGCGGAGCGGAGTACAAGCGCGCGGCGGCGGGAATAATCAAAACTAGTGCAGCCAAGTGCAAAACATGACACACATAGAAATACATACACCCCCCCCCCCACCCAGATCTATCCAGGGGGAGCAAAGGGGAAGCAGCAGACCACCTAAGAGGAGCCTAACCGAGGTGGAAGGGGCGAAGGGCACACGGCCGCGGGAGGGGCATCCCATAAGGCTCACCACGGGCCTGTACCGCCTACCCTTTGGTGGGGGACTGCAGTAGGAGCAGCGCTCCTTAGCACCCGGCAGCCATCACCCGACCAGCGCAGCCTAAGCTGGGAGGCAGTGAAAAGGAATGGGTGGGAATAGTCCTACAGGGCCGCAGGCTAATAAGCCCCGCTCACCTGCGAGTAGAAAGAGCCATCTTCTAGTCATCGCAGCCCAGACTGCAGAGAACTGGGGATTTTGTGGGAGGTCCCTGGTATATATGGGGCCAGGAGGAGCCACTTTTCTGTCTCTGCAGTCCAGCGCCATCTAGTGGATGTATTACCCAAGAGTAAGGAATATCTTCTGGAACAGGACGTGCTGTATACTTAGAATAAATCAGGACAAAGCAAAAAGCGGAAATATCCATTTCTAGTTCTCCACTCTAAGAAGAGAGTATCGACAGGGGCTTTGGCCATACGTATTTCACAAGTTCACTTGGTTTTCATCCTATTTAACTTTGTTTATTTTGTAATGGTTTCAGATAAAATGAAAAGAGAATTATGGCCCTTGCTCCAGTTTGGCCAAGGTTTAGCACTTTTCCTGGGGTGCCGACATTAATATTTTATTAAAACAGTAATTAAAAAAAATAGAAAAAAAAAATAATAAAGAGATGTACTGAGTAATAGCTCAAGGCAGCCGGACTTGCTGTTTTCTTTTGCTCCATATTTTTTTAATTTATCCCACTGGATGTGTGAATTCAACATTGCCTATTGGGAAAGCTGATTGAATGACCTGTGAAACGTATCAAAGTAAAAAAAAACCAGCTATTGCAATTGCATAGATTTATTTCTGCAGACCTATTGGAGTTAACTTTTTATTTATTTTTTACTGTTTCAATAACCCTTTCAGTGCCAAGCACTGAGATTCTACGTACTCGCTTCTACTCCTTTTAAGTGCCAAGCACGTAGAATCCACGTGTCCGACTTTCCCCCCTACTACAGTAAAAACCAAGTAAAAAATACACACACCTGATCCCTTGTTCGATCCGGCCCGGGTCTCCTCTTCACCCTGGGCTCCTCCGACTGCAGAAGAGTGTCCGGAATAGAGTGCCCCCCGCTTCAGCAGCCGGCAATTCCTGTTTAAAAAAAAAAAAAAAAATACATTTACTCACCTGCGGCTGCGATCGCTCCCGCTGGGTCTCCTCTTCTCTGGGGGGGCCTTTGATCACCCCCCAGGCTCTTCAGTCTTTAGGAGGGGGCTCAACATGCCCTCTCCCTCTGCTTCCCGATGGGCCCCCTTTGGGGGGGGGGCAGATGACGTCACCCATGCAGGTGTCGTCCTGGCTCCCGGCAGTTCTGCTCTCAGATGCCCTGGTGATCACTGGACAGAGCAGGATGGGGCTGGAGATCCTCTGATCCACTGCCTCCCCCCTCCACTGGCCAGCGATCACCAGCAACTGTCATTGGATCGGCGAGGGACACAGGAGATGACAATCAGAGGCGAGTAAAGTAAAAAAACTTTTATTTTTTTTAAAATGAAATTTTTGTGTGGTGTGTTTTTTTCACTGTTAACCCTTTGTGAACTGGTAAGGGGTCCATGAGACCCCTATACCAGTGCACAAGGCTCTGGGTCTGGCAAGTCACCTGTGGCTAGTGGATGTCATGCCATTAACCCCGAGCCCCCTCATTACCTGCCTCCCCAAAGCCCGGGGGGGGGGGGGAGCAGAAAAGCCTGTGGCCATAGGCTATGCTGGCTTGTAGCCTGCAGGGCCAGGGGCCACCAAAGCTGGCCCCTGCACCCTGTTCTACAAGCCCCCATAGCTGGTGCCGGGCTGATTATGCTGGCTAGGAGGGACCTCATGCCATTTTGTGGTGTCCCCAGGAGGGGGACCCTTTTTTAATTAACCCCTGTCACCCAGCAGGTATAAAAGGCTTCCAGCATCATCAGGAGAGCAGAAGCCAAAGTGATCAGCGTGGCACACGGGATGGATAGGAGGTATTAAAAAATAAAATAAAATATTTTTTCTGTGTGTTTTTTTTCTACATTTAACACTTTGTGAACTGGTAAGGGATCTATGTGACCCCTATACCAGTTCACAAGGCTTTGGGTATGGCAAGTCACCTGCACCCTGTTCTACAAGCCCCCATAGCTGGTCCCCGGGCTGATTACACTGGGTAGGGGGGACCTCACACCATTTTTCTTTAATTTTTACCTCTTAAAATTCCCCCCAAAAATGGGGGACCCCACGCTAAATTTTTAAAAATATTAACCATAGATAGTAGTTGTATTTGTAAATGTTATAAAGTGCTATTTTCAGTTTTGGGGGTCTCCTGGATAGAAACGGGGGGGGGGCGCTACCAATACATATGTGGTACCGTTGTAATCGTGAAAAATAGGGATTTCACATGCAATATGGTTTTCTTCAATAAAATGTTTTATTTAAAATAAATGAGAAAATTACAAAAAAAATATTTTTTCTTTTCTTTTAGCATTCTTTACTTAAAAATATTTTTAAAACAGTAGAAAAATTACAAACAAGACATTTCATGTTAAAGCTTAAACTCTGCAGCAAAAATATATATAAAATTACCTTTACGCGCAGGCTTTGCTTTGGGGTGTTTGCCAACTCTTCCCTTGACAGTACCTATGCATGTTGGGCATTGCTCTCTTATTAGGGAAACCCTGTGCAAAAGAATGAAATGAGGGATTGCTTCCAGAAAATTGCACCCACGTCAACAAGCCTGGTATGCCTAGAAAGCTTGAGGTGTGTACTTCCAGTGAATATATACCGAATTTTCGCCCTATAAGGCGCACTTATTTTTCCCCAAAAGTGGGGGAAAAATGTCCGTGCGCCTTATCGGGCGAATGTAAAAAAAAAATAAATAAAAAAAAAAAAATCACCCATTCCCGGCGCTCCCGTGTTGCCTGTCACTCTGCAAGAGGCCAGATAAAGACAGAGGAGCGCAGGGCTGTGTCCCAGCCCCGCCGCTGCGATCTCTCTCTTTTCTGACAGCGATAGCAGCTGCAGGGCCAGACACAGCGCCCGCCGCTCCGCCATCTGCTGCCTCTTCCGGCTGGGGCACATGCGAGCACCCAGGTCAGGGCAGCAGGTGGGCGTGGCCTTCACTGACTCAGAGCAGGCCACGGCCACCTGCTGCCCTGACCTGGGTGCTCGCGTGTGCCCAGGAAAAGGCAGCAGATGGCGGAGCGGCGGGCACTGTGTCTGGCCCCGCAGCTGCTATCGCTGTCAGAAAAGACAGAGATCGCAGCGGCGGGGCCGGGACACAGCCCGCCGTTGCTTCTTACAGCCGGCTCCGTGAATCGGGTGGGCGTTGACGTGGAGCAGGCCACGCCCACCCGATTCATAGAGCCGGCCGCTCAGCGAAAGTGTCAGCGGACAGGTGAGTTTTACTTTTTTGTTTTTTTTTACTTTACTTAAGCCGACTGGGAGGAAAGGGGGATGCCACACAGCCTATGGGAATTGGGGGAAAGGGGGGTGCCACACAGCCTATGGGAATTGAAGGGAAAGGGGGGTGCCACACAGCCTATGGGAATTGGGGGGAGAGGGGGATGCCACACAGACTATGGAAATTGGGGGGAGAGGGGGATGCCACACAGCCTATGGAAGAGGGGGATGCCACACAGCCTATGGGAAAGGGGGGTGCAACACAGCCTATGGGAAAGGGGGGTGCAACACAGCCTATGGGAATTGGGGGGAAAGGGGGGTGCCACACAGCCTATGGGAATTGGAGGGAAAGGGGGGTGCCACACAGCCTATGGGAATTGGGGGGAGAGGGGGATGCCACACAGCCTATGGAAATTGGAGGGAGAGGGGGATGCCACACAGCCTATGGGAAAGGGGGGTGCAACACAGCCTATGGGAATTGGGGGGAGAGGGGGATGCCACAAAGCCTATGGAAATTGGGGGGAGAGGGGGATGCCACACAGCCTATGGAAGAGGGGGATGCCACACAGCCTATGGAAATTGGGGGAAGAGGGGGATGCCACACAGCCTATGGGAACTGGGGGGAAAGGGGGATGCCACACAGCCTATGGGAATTGGGGGGAGAGGGGGATGCCACACAGCCTATGGAAATTGGGGGGAGAGGGGGATGCCACACAGCCTATGGAAATTGGGGGGAGAGGAGGATGCCACACAGCCTATGGAAATTGGGGGGAGAGGGGGATGCCACACAGCCTATGAGAATTGGGGGGAAAGGGGGGGTGCCACACAGCCTATGGGAATTGGGGGGAAAGGGGGGTGCCACACAGCCTATGGAAGAGGGGGATGCCACACAGCCTATGGGAATTGGGGGGAGAGGGGGATGCCACACAGCCTATGGAAGAGGGGGATGCCACACAGCTTATGGAAATTGGAGGGAGAGGGGGATGCCACACAGCCTATGGGAATTGGGGGGAGAGGGGGATGCCACACAGCCTATGGGAATTGGGGGGAGAGGGGGATGCCACACAGCCTATGGGAATTGGGGGGGAGAGGGGGATGCCACACAGCCTATGGAAGAGGGGGATGCCACACAGCCAATGGGAATGGTGCGAGAGGGGGATGCCACACAGCCTATGGAAGAGGGGGATGCCACACAGCCAATGGGAATGGGGGGAGAGGGGGATGCCACACAGCCAATGGGAATGGGGGGAGAGGGGGATGCCACACAGCCTATGGAAGAGGGGGATGCCACACAGCCTATGGAAATGGGGGGAGAGGGATGCCGCACAGCCTATGGAAATGGGGGGGAGGGGGATGCCACACAGCCTATGGAAATGGGGGGGAGGTCGATGCCACACAGCCTATGGAAATGGGGGGGGGAGGGGGATGCCACACTGCCTATATGGGGAATGGGAGGGGCATGCCACACTGCCTATATGGGGAATGGGAGGGGGATGCCACACTGCCTATATGGGGAATGGAAGGGGCATGCCACACTGCCTATATGGGGAATGGAATGGGGGCATGCTACACTGTCTATGGAATGGGGGCATCCCACACGGCCTATGGGAATGGAATTGGGGGAATGCCACACTGTCTTTAATTGTGCGTTTTTAGTTTAAAATATTTTTTTCTTATTTTCCTCCCCCAAATCCTAGGTGCATCTTATGGGCATGTGCGTCCTATAGGGCGAAAAATGCGGTAGTTTGTGGGGGGTACTTCAAATGTAAAGGGTTGAAAAACTGCAAGGTGCACATAGCGCCTAGCAAAGTTGAATTTTAACTGAAAATCTCCTAAAGAGCCGTTTCAGTTTAGGGGAGTCTCCTGGGCAGGAAAGGGTGTAAAAATATATATATTTTTTGCACATATTTCACAAAAAAAATTTGAGACAAACAAGAGATTTCATTTTAAAGCCCACCTTAAAAAAACAATATATAATCCTCCTGGAAAATCCCTGGAAATACCTTCTAAAATCACAGTTGAACATGTGGAGCGCACAATAGAGCAAAATGGTCTGGCAACAAAGGGTGACAAAATCTCCAGGTAGGCTGGCAGCGAAAGGGATAAAATATACAATTCTGTGATTACTCACCTGTAGAATTGGTATTATATGTATGCAGCATGTCCTGTTCCAGTAGATATTCCTTACTCTTGGGTTATACATCCAGTAGATGGTGCTGGACTGCAGAGACAGAAAAGTGGCCCCTCCCGGCCCCATATATACCAGGGACCTCCCACAAAATCCCCAGTATTGAAAAGCAGTTAGCAAGAGACCGGGAGAACTAAAACCATTATATGAAAATTTGAACATAAGAACAATCACCATAAAGAGGTAACTAAAGATAATGATAACAAGTGTGGGGTGGAACAGGACGTGCTGTATACATGTAATACCAATTCTACAGGTGAGTAATCACAGAATTGTATTATTCTAAGTATACAGCACGTCCTGTTCCAGAAGATATTCCTTACACTTGGGACATCCAATAGCAGTGTCAATAAGGTAGGGTGGGATCCCCAAAAGTAACAGCAGACAGTTTAAACCACTGCCGCCTGCAGAACCTTGCGGCCAAAAGCAGCATCAGCTGAGGCCTTAACATAAACCTTGTAAAACTTTGAAAAAGTATGAACAGAAGACCAAGTAGCAGCCTTGCAAACTTGTTCAACAGAAGCCTGGTGCTGAAAAGCCCAAGAAGCACCAATAGCACGAGTAGAATGAGCAGTAAGGCGGAAGGGAGGCTCCTTTCCCTTAGCAGAATAGGTCTGTATCAGAGCCTGACGTATCCACTTGCTGATAGTGGACTTAGCCGGAGCCAGACCTCTTAGGTCCAGACGGAAGCACAAAAAGAGCATCAGTCTTCCTAAAGGGTTCAGTAGCCACCAAATAGAACTTCAGAGTTCTGACTACATCCAAAGAAGGCAAAACCCTCTCCTTAGGGTTACTAGGATTAGGACACAGAGAAGGCAAAACAATGTCCTGATTGAGATGAAAGGCAGAAACAACCTTAGGCAGAAAATTTGGCTTTAAACTAAACACCACCTTGTCCTGGTGTCTCTCAAAATAAGGAGGCTTGATAGGCGTGTTTCTGAGTTGGCGGTGCTTTCTAACAGAAGTGATAGCCACCAAAAAGACCACCTTAAGCGTAAGAATGGACAAAGGAGCCCCTTGCAAGGGCTCAAAGGGAGACCCCTGCAGGGCAGATAAGACCAAGTTCAAGTCCCAGACTGGTAACATAGGCTTACGTGGGGGACGCACGTGAGTAATCCCCTGGAAAAAGGTCTTGACCAGGGGATGCTGAGCAAAGGATCTTTGGAAAAAAATAGCCAAAGCAGACACATGGCCTTTCAGAGTACTGTGCTGAAGAACCAGATCCAAACCATGGTGGAGAAACTCCAGAATCCTAGGAACAGAAAACACACGACAGGGAAGCGAGTGGGACTCGCACCAGTCAATGTAAGTACGCCAAACCCTGTAATAGATGGAAGAAGAGGATCTCTTCCTAGCCCTGATCATAGTATTCACAACCGAGGCAGGCAGCACTTTTTCCGTCAAGATGGAGGTTTCAACAGACAGGCCGTCAAAGCCAGCGTTTGTAAACTGAGGTGGCCTAGGTGTCCCTGAAAGAGCTGTTCAGGAACCAGTGGCAGGGCGTACTGATCTACTGCCAACTGCACGATGCCTGCGAACCACACTCTTCTTGGCCAACAGGATGGTTGGCATTCCCTCCTGAACTATCTTGCGCAGCACCCTGCCCAGCAGTGGAAACGGGGGAAACACATACAGGAGCTGGAAACTCGTCCAAGACATTGCCAGGGCATCTGTGGCCAAGGCCAGAGGATCCTGGGACAGAGAGACAAAGACTGGAAGCTTGTGATTGTGACGGGACGCAAATAGATCCACGTTCGGCTGACCCCAGCGGTGGCACAGGGAGCGAAACACCCTGCTGCTGAGGGACCACTCTCCCAGACGAGAGGTCTCCCTGCTCAGAGAGTCTGCCTCCAGATTCTCCACCCCTGGGATGTACACAGCTGAGATGCAGGGAACATTTTCCTCCGCACAGGACAGTATCAGGGACACTTCCTTGAGGGCCCGTTTGCTCCGGGTCCCTCTCTGATGATTGATGTAGGCAACCACCATCTGGTTGTCCGAGCGGACCTGAACAGCCCGACCCCTCAGGTGTGGGGTTAAGTGGGCGAGAACTAACCTGATTGCCCTCAATTCCAGAATGTTGATAGGGGCCTGACCCTGGAATTTCAGGGACTTTCAGAATCCCCCCCCCCCCAACCTGTTAGACTGGCATTCGTGGTGACAGTCTCCCAGCAGGGGGCCAGAAAGGACCTGCCCCCCACCCACCACACTAGAGACCGCCTGACCTGAGGGGACAAGACAAACCCCTGATCCAGGGACACAGGGTCCCGATCCCATACTGACAAGAGGTGAAGCTGAAGAGGCCTCATGTGGAACTGAGCATATGGAACCACCTCGAAGCAGGACACCATCAGGCCCACCAGCTGCATTCCCTGCCTGATGGATGGATGGGGACAAGACAGCAGGAGCTGAACTTTCTCTTGAAGGAACTCCACCTTCTGTTGAGGAAGAAAGATCTTGACCTGAGCTGAATCCAGAATCATGCCCAGAAAAGACTTCACCATGGAAGGAGACAGGGAGGATTTGGGGTGATTGATCACCCAGCCGAATGACTCCAGTGTGGACACCACCCTCTGAGTGTCCAGCTCTGCCTGATGGAAGGACTGAGAAGCAATAAGCATGTTGTCTAGGTAGGGAAGAATGTGAATGCCCTGAGATCTCAGCAGGGCCATTACACCTGCCAGCACCTTGGTGAGTACCCTGGGGGCCGAGGTGAGGCCGAAGGACAAGGCCACAAACTGGTAGTGCTGATCCTCCAGAGCGAACATGAGGAACCTCTGATGACCTGGAAAAATAAGAAAGTGAAGGTAAACATCCTTGATGTCTACAGAGGTCATGAAGTCCCCTGGGTGTAGGAAAGTCAAAGCTGAGCACAGAGTCTGCATGCAGTGTCTGAATCTGACAAACTTGTTGAGAAGCTTTAAATCCAGGATAGGTCTGATGGACCCGTCCTTTTTGGGCACAATGAAAAGATTGGAATAATAGCCTTTGCCCCTTTCCTTCAAGGGCACCTGGCAGATGACACCTAGGTCTAGAAGGCCTGGACAGCCAGGGAGAGACACTGAGCGGACAAAGGGCTATGAGCTAAACGAGATTTGATGAATCTTGGGGGCGGCCAGGCTGCAAACTCTATCTTGTAACCGGAGGAAACTACCTCCTGAATCCACCGGTCTGAGACATGACGCCTCCAGACGTGAGCTGAAGCAGTCCCCCCACCCGGATGGGTGAGGGCGCCCCTTCATGCCTGAGGGGGCTTGGGGGAGGACTTAGTCTTGGGACCCCAGTGGGGGCCAGGGCGGCCACGTCCTCTGCCCCTGCCCCAAAAATCTCCACGGGCTCCAGCAAGGGAAGCTCCCTGTCCAATTCTGGAGCCCCTGAAGGAAGGAGAAAAGGCACCTGAACCCCAAAAGGACCGGGGCTGCCTTCTACGCTGAGGTAACTTGCCACCTTTTAGCAAACAAGTCCAAACGTTCCCCAAAGAGGCACAGCCCCTTGAAGGGAAACCCAGTGAGGGCCTTTTTGGCAGCGTTGTCAGCTGCCCACTGACGCAGCCAGACCGAGCGGCGTATCGCCACCAACAAGGCAGAAGCCCTGCCACACATTCTAATGGTATCATCCAGAGCAGAGAGAACATATGCAACAAATTCCTCACAACGCAGAAGAGCTCTATACTCTTCACTACCAGCATCATCAGGGGCCCCATCTAAGAGACTCCTGAGCAGGCTTTTAATAGCAACAGCCATGATAGCAGAGACACAGACCGGACGGAGCACGGTCCCAACACAGGCAAAGGCATGGCAAGCCAGCTGATCCATGCGCCAGTCTTCTCCATCCCTAAGTGTAGTAGTGTCAGGGGAATGCATGACAGATGTGTTAGACAGCCCCAGAACTGGAGCATCCACCTCTGGAGGACATGACCAATGTTTAACCATCTCAGCAGGAAAGGGATACCTCTTATCCCAACTCTTTGGTACCCCGGGAAGCCGGCTAGGCCGTTTCCACTCCTTGAGAATCAGATTGTTAAAGTGAGTTTGTTCAGGAAACTCCAAACGTGGCTTAACAGTATGAAACAGCTCCCCCTGCTGCCGCGGGGCCACGGCAGGAGGAGAGATACAGAGCACTTCAAAAATGTGAGCCAAAAGTCTGTCAGTATCATCTGAAGCCCATGGGTCAGATCCAGATTCCGCATAACCCCTAGGCTGATCCTCAGATGATTCTGAATCAGAATAATTAACCTTCTTCCAGGGGGGTATATCCAGTAACATAAAAAAACTCCTCAGCTTCCATAGGAAAGAGAGTAACACCGGGTGCCAGATGCCGCCGCTTAGCAGGAGCCTTACACGGACCAGACCCAGCAATATGCCTTTCAATGCTGGCTACCCGGGTAGCCAAATCAGGTTGAGACTCCCCACTGGTATGCACCTCACTGGGAGTCAGATGTAAGCGTGGGGGGGGGGTAGGCGAAGCCAGAGGGGGCACAGCACTAGGCCCAGACGCAGGTAACACAGACTGCAGCGCAAGTACCTGCTGGGCGCAGGGTACACACACCCTGACATCATCACTTATAGGGGATACCCCACACACAGCCGGGCTTGTCCCAAAGGAACCCCGAGCACATTATCCTGAGAAGCCTCCATATGGTGATTATCACAGCACAACAGGCCAATAGGTATTGACTCTAATAAAAGCAACCCGGGATGCCCAATAACCCGCTAGGGAAGTGGGAGTAGTGGTATGAAATAGCCCTCCAATAAGAGTTAACACTAAATAGAGGGGATAGGACTGGGAGAAACCACAAAGTTTGACTCGCCTGCAAGACATAAGCAAAAGATCCCATAAGCGATATGCAATACAGATAATTTATATAGAATAAATCAGCCCGCAGGGGCACTTACGGACCGCGATAGGGAGATGCCAGGCACACGCAGCAGAGAACTGAAATGGCGCCAGCATATACCTCGAGGGCCCCCTGAAGAGCACGAATGTCATCGCCACCGACCGCGGAGCGTAGTACAAGGGATAAAAACACAACACACAACATGTGGCAAATACATGCACCCCCCCCCCAGATCTACAAGGGAGAGCGAGGGGGGAAGCGACGGCCAGCCTAAAGGGAGCCAACTGCGGGGACAGGGGGCATAAAGTGCGGGAGGGGCATCCCATAAGGCTCACCATGGGCCTATACCGCCTACCCTTTGGTGGGGGACTGCGGTAGGAGCAGCGCTCCTTAGCACCTGACAGCGGTGCTGCCTACCTTCACCCGAACCAGAGCAGCCTGAGCTGGGAGGCAGTAAAAGGAAACGGGTGGGAATAGTCCTACAGGGCCGCAGGCTAATAGCCCCGCTCACCTGCGAGTAGAGAGAGCCATCTTCTAGTCATCGCAGCCAGGACTGCAGAGAAGAACTGGGGATTTTGTAGGAGGTCCCTGGTATACATGGGGCTGGGAGGGGACACTTTCTGTCTCTGCAGTCCAGCGCCATCTACTGGAGTATATCCCAAGTGTAAGGAATATCTTCCGGAACAGGACGTGCTGTATACTTAGAATACAAAACATGACCCTCCCTCCGAATTACCAGGCTAGTGCACCAGTCTGGTCCTGGCAACTCACGCACCCCTTTAGTCTTTGGCCCAAGTTTGGTGTTCTGTCTGGGGTGTCAGCAGTTTTAAATTAACATCGTCCTAAAAAACATAAACTTGATTTCAAATGTATTTTACACTGATTAAAAAACATGCTGGCAGTTGCTAACCTGGCTCTTTTGGGAATTATTTTTTGTACACCTGGGGCCAGCTGTAACAATTCATTCAAAAGAGAAGTCAAAAATGTTTGAATCACACTCATTTTTTTTGTAAATTTCAGTTGTATTTTTCTCACTTAAGACTATTTTTATTACACTTTATGAGAGAAGACAAGTTAAAGAAAAATGAGAGTAGAAAATGAATCATGTTTTTTCTTTGTTTAATCACAAGAATTTGAACAAGCTACAACTAGTAGTAAAACTAGTAGTAGACACATTTCTTGTTACATAATTTGTTGAATTGAGCCCATGGTCCTGTTTTTTAAGAGAGCTCCAATGTGCCACATTCTCTTTCTTTGTAGTAAGGAGTGGGATCTCTGTTGTGTTAAAAGAAGCAAATGTTGATGTGAGGACCAACAGCTATCCGATTCTACTGGGCTTTGGCTAAGATCCCATACTAGATCGATGGAGAAACTTTTACAATACAAGGAACCATGGCTGCTTAACCCCAGGTGAACTATGCTTACAAAAGCAATATAGGGACGCAGCCAGCTTTTCTCCAGAGGGACACACTCAATTGATGAACATGATCTAAATGAGTCAGGCATTATAGGACATTTTGGAAGGCATAGTGGGGCCTTGAGATAAGGAAGCGATCATGTGACTGGGGCATGACTGAAGTGCTTCTTCAAAGCACCTAACCCCACAAATACTCCCTGGGCGCCATGGTTAGGAAATCCCACCATCTCCAAAAGCAAAGAGAATGGGAATATACAGTTATATAAAGGTTTGCATTTTGTTTTTATATGTGCTAGTTTTAAATGTATAAAAGGGATCGCCTTACTTCTACAAAGAATGCCAGGGTACACTGAGAAGGATGGCAACAAAGCTGTTTTTGATTCAGACTAAAAACACAAAGTAGGTAAAAAGCTAAAATTATTTTAGGGTTACGCAATGTTCTCATTTATGCGCATTACACCACATTTTGCTGCAGGTGGTTAACTTTTTTTTTACTATTAGAATGGAGCTTTTAAACGTGTCCAGTGGAGCTCTAAGTACTCTTTACGTGATAAAGAAGGTCATGCTAAAAAAAGAAGCCAGAATCAAAATGCAACAAATATTTTATGGCTAGCAAAATAATCCCTGTTCTCTGGTGTCCGTTTTATTTATGGCAGGTCATTAAAGAGGAACGTTGAATGCCTTGGAATCTAAAAGACTCCATGGGGCATCCCAGATTTGGGATTCACTCACTTTGTACAGGAGCACTCGCATCCTGGCTCACCTCTAGCCATGTGCACACCAGCTCCCAGCCTTTCTGAATGGGTGGAACAGGACAGGACAGCTAGCGGGTGAGCGGGGGATGGGGCCGGTGGTGCACTTGACTCCCTTCAGCGCTGCTTAGCTGTCAGCAGAGCCGAAAAGTGAATGAGCCTGAAAGCGAGCATATGGGAGAGTCAGGAAGGTGAGTGAACGGGTGACCTGGTGGGATACACACAGCAGGGCATCCCAATTCAGGATGCCCCCCAAGGAGAGGAACACCACCCCAACAATGGAGTGTGGTGTTCCTCTAAGTTTGGCAAAGAGAACTTTTATTTAGAAAGCACGCAAGAGGTTCTTCTCTTCTCTCTGATGTCATCTGTACACAGATTCAGAGATTTGAGTCCTTGCGTGAAAAACAAGATGCATGGAGTCTTTCAGTCTGTACAATGTCCAACTTTTTACTAAAATGATCACTTCAGCCTACAAATATTAGCATGTCTAAGCCTTATATACAGTCCCTCCAGGCAAGTGGTGTTGGCCACGAAGACAGTTCCAGGTCTTGTTCTGACATTTCCAAACTATGTTAGCCACAATCAATCCAGAAGCTACTGAGGTGGTGTTCCTGTAGGTTTATAATTTATTATACCACATACAACAGGTCAACCAAGAACAACCAAGCAAAGCAAATGCTCTTCAAATTATTTAGGCAAACATATAAATGGGGTCCTCAGAGACTCAGAAACTCAAGTTTCTACAAATGTGACCATCAAGCTATTTCTCCGGGCTACACTTACCCCAATTCATCCATTGGCATGTTCACAATGCCTTGTATAAATGTACCAGGTTTCTAGGATATGAGAGCTTAAAGCCATGCTATAAGCTCACCAGGAGGCTACTACAGCCATTACTCTAACTCCATTTGCACTGCAAAAAGATAAATTTGATAGTAACCCAAAACCATAACCAGATGACATTTTTAAATCAAACACTTGTCCCCAAATAAAAAAATCTACTGGCCTTCCCCTAAATTTTCACCCATGTTTTATGATTCAGGTTTTCAGGATACAACAGGATTCCCCTGGAAACATTTCCTAGGAAAGAAATGGTCCACTGCAATCGATTAAAGGGTTACTGGAGCCAGTAAGAGAAAACGTACCTTACCACCTGCCCTTTTCATTTCATGGCTTTTGCTCTGTTAGCGGCCAACAAAAAGTCGATACCCATCTTTGATCATCTGTAGCACTTCTGCCCTGCTCCAGAAAATCAAAACTTATATGTTCTTGAAATCTTTGGGGTCCAAGTGCCCTGTACATTGCTCCGGGAGTAAACCAAGGTAGCGCCTTAAACATTCCTTCTGAACACACTGGCTTGAATTACACAATACAGAAGCGCTGAAGGAGACTAAGTACTTTTTGGCTTAGTTGACAGTGGACCAATAACTAAGGTTTTAAAATGCAATTAGCCTACTATGCACAATAAATGCAAGGCAAGGACTGCTAAGTGCAGAAGCAAGGATTTAGTACCAACCCTTTGTGTATAGCTCAGTGTGTGAATGCACTACTTCAAAGATTGCGTGCAATTATTAGGCATAGTGGCATTGGCCAAACGTTGTTTGAAAGGTAACGTTCAGCAGCTTGTGCAGGCATTTTGGGTCCTCATGATATGGAACAGAAAAGGTACCTTAATATGCCACCACTGGACTCTGGACCTGCATTTTCCATAGTGGTTAGTGCTTTATATTCCAGTAGATTGTAATTGAAGCCTGGATTGGTACAGGAAAATGCTATCCCCCTACAGGATTTTGTCCAGCCGTTAGAGGAATAGTTCAGAACTAATAATATCATGGTTAGACTATGCTCCCTTAGACGTTTACCAATTACTCAATGACTATTGCTCCTCCTTCCCCAGACATTGAGATTATGCCCATCTGCTTGAAAAGTGTTAGAAATTTCAGGATTAATGTGACCATGGGGATGTGTTAACTAGCCATGTATAGCTCCACGCACCTACTGCCAAGATACAATAAAAGGAAAACAAAAAAGTTAGTAAATCCCCCAGTTTCAGTCCCAGCTCTCTACTTGCTTCCTTGTAACTAATGTGAGGAGAGAGCTGAAGATACCCAAGGAAGGCACAGTGCTGGAGACAAATGTTAATAGAAGAACTCCACCATTAGACAGGGTCACAATATAAATGAAGACTATTAAATCAACTACAGTTTCCGCAGTAAAGCCCAATGAGGTTTGTTTCTATATTAACTGCAAAAATATTATGACATCCATTTCAGATCCTAGCCTGCTGCAGAGTATTAGACAAAAGCCACCATAGCAACCAACACAACTAAAGTGTGTCTTCTACAGTTTTATCATTTCAGCTCAGAAATCTTTAAAACTGACCCAATACCCATTATCACACGGCTTTATAGTCTAAAGACTTTATGGCCAGGTAAAAGGAATTGCCTTGGAGTATGCCAAATCAAGTGTGCTCTGCTTAGCTTCAGCAACCCGCAAAACCCGTTAGCTTCACCCTGAGCATCCAGCTAAAATCACCTTTAAGCTAGAAGTTTCCTGCCCAGTGGCACGATTCCACGACATTACATTTATACTGGGCAGCAGACATGACAAACATCTACATATTACCACTCTCATGGATTTTTTCCACAGACCCAAGTCAAGCAGTGCCAGAGAACACAATACAAACTACTTAACACCGCTCCTGCCCAGCCAATCTGTTTCCTTCTCAACAGCTGCCCACATCTCCCTGACTGTGTCTGTCCTAAAAAGAATTGGTACACATTCCTGGACAGGTCACTCGAGAACCAAGCTATAAACTGGACAAAACCCCTCAAAACCCAAAAAGCTGCTGTGCCCAGGATGTTTCTCACTGGGGTATGCCGTCTCCCTCAACCACTGTGACCTCACAATTTATTCATGACTGTGAGATAAGCTTATATTTTATTCTTCTATTAAAAATATATCTGAGTCAAAGATCACAATTACAATCCACACATTGTATAAAAGTAGTCTACACAACATATGGGTGTTTTCGCAATTGTACATAATAATGGTAAGAATACAAAGTCCTCATATTTCCAGATCGGCTAGCTGCAAAAAGCCCATATCTGGTATAGACTATTTTAATCCATGTGAATATTGTAATTTATGTAATCTTTGTGACTAGGATATATTTCTGTTAAGAATAAAATAAGCTTTTACCAAACATTATAGTCATTAAGTGCAAGGGAATTTGGGGTGAGCCACATACCCCTACTCTTTGTTGTTGGATACTTGTTTAGATGCCCTATGTGCCAGCAGCTCACAACCCGTGATTTTACTTGCCGATCAGCCCCCAAGCTGCTGAGCTGGTGCTAAATCTACCCCCTAAAGTGAGCCCAAGCAAACCATAAGACACACAAATGAAACCCCCACAGGACCAAGAAAGCAGAACATAGTAGGTATGACACTTCCCTACTATATTCTACAACACCATTCACCCCACCAGCACCTAAACGTGTGCAACCAAGTGGATCCTCCCCCGTTGCCAACCCAAGTCCAGAAAAGATTCCAGCCCTGGGTCTGTGATATACATTATATATATTTATAGGTTGCTGTTTCTGGCAGCACAGTTATAACAATGAAAAAGGGCAAGTGTAGCCAACCAATCTTTTTTCTCCCCCACAGTACACAACCATAATGTCGTTCAGATGTTGTGAACAGCTATATTGGATGTACAAGGTTTTATTGAGCTTTCTGTTCAAATAGATGAAACCACATTCGAAAATCCACTTGAAGGAAGGTAAAGAAACAAATGCGACAAACGTCTCTTCATATCATGCTTTTTAATACAAACTTAAAAAAACTTTGGAACAATATAAACTGTACATCGGAAACTTAACACTCCATTAGGCCATCAAATATTGCACAATGTTCCAAATGAAATTACACGAAGAAAAAAAAAAAATCAAGTTACTTTTGATTTTTTTCAGTAAAGAAACTAAAAAAAAAAAAATTTCTCTTTCCCACCCGTCGACCTGCGTTAAACAAAAAAAAGGTAAAACAAAACCTGTTATAGTGTAACATTGAGAAGTCAATATTTTAATTTTAATATAAAGATCATATATTTATTTTGCAGTTCTGTACAAGATTAGACACTGTATCCGCTTTGAGAAGAGGCAGTTTCTGGGAATTTTTTTTTTTCTCTTTTCTAGTTTTTACCTTTATGAAAAAATATTAAATCCCTTAGTTTATATTTTAAATTTTTCTATTTTACTTACGAAAAAAAACCTGAACAGAAGTGTAGCTTAAATGTACGTTAGAAATATATACTTAGAATATATTCCTCTCACATTTTACAAATGTAGCAAACTATTTTTTTTTTTATCTTTTTTTTTTTTTCTTAGAAATGCAAATAAAAACTCAGAAACACATAGGGGGCTAGTGTTTTTCCTCTGGAAGAGAAAAAAATATATTAAAAAGAAAAAAAAGTTTGGGAGAAAATGCAATTAGCATACTGAAAATAGTCGTTCCAAACTTGTGAAGCATCAATACCTATTCAAACATACAGGAGAGTAGCATTCGTTTCAGTAGCTGAAGAGGGTAGTCTTTACCCCTTAAACCATTGGCGTTATTGGATTGTTCCCCTCCACTGACACTGTATCGTAGTCATTCTAGTATAAAAGTGTGCACACACACAAAAAAAAAAATTATATCCGAGCACAACATCTTAAGAGCGAGCTTAAAAAAATTAGCACTTCCTTTTAGGCATATATAGCATTTATTCGGTAAACTGAATGCATTCAAAGATCTCAGCTTCATGCATACAGTGCTACAGAAGCTCACAACGCCTAGGCCTTTTATCAAGACTTTTTCGAGCAATATTGTAAATTGGCTAACAAAAATAAGTTACTTTGGGGTAGTAAATGGCTTATTTAAATAAGACGTTCTCCAATAGCATTACAAAACTAGACTTTAAGGAATGTGAGTGCTTTTACAAATCAAGGGAAATACAGGGCATACTCCATGCAGCAGCAACATACTTGTTTGATTACAGAAAAATGGATCTCTCCCCTTAAAGGAGTACTATCATGAAAAAATGGCCCAATGATAAAAATCCATATAAATATGCTGGATGGAGGGAGGAGGGGGGTCACTTATTCAACTGGCATCAAATATCCAGCCAGGCTTTTTTATTTTAATGGAAGGAAGAGGAAACCAGGGGTGACAGGTTCTGTCACCCCTGACACACTAAACCTGCCACTACTGGAATTTATTCCTACTACGAGAGAATAAATCACAAGCTTGGCGCAAGATTTATTCAGTTCGAGAGTACAGGTGACCCCTCCTCATTAGCCAATGTGTTTATATGGATTTTTCATATTACAAAATTTTGCGATTGCACATTTAAGGTATTGCTTACCAAGGTTCATGCAGAGGATTGCCATGACTGCCAGCCAGACTGCTCAGGACACTGTCCAAAGAATAAAGGGCTGAACTCCGCCTTTGGTCATTGGTTTACACCAAGGTGGCCTTCATTTTTGACGAGATCTTGCCCCTGTACTATAGTGTGTCACAGCAATATACCCATTCCTGTTTCTTCTAACCCATACGGCAGCCTTTGCAAGTAATTGTGTTTGAACCGTGGTAGTGCAACATTTTCTATAGTTGCACTTTAATACTCATATGCTGAGAAAGTTCACTAAAGTTCTGCCCCCTCTTTGAAAAAGTCAGATTATGTTTAACACCCCCCCCCCCTACAAAAAGTTACCTTTACTAGATGCACGTACACCTGGTGCACATCCTCATTAGTTATGTATTTCATTCACCATCTAAGAACAAGGAAACACTGAAGAGGAAGATTTTTATCCACACTAGTAAAACTCCTCATGTTTAGACCAGACAAGCTGGTAAGCCATTGAGTTTTTTTTTTCTGCCATGAAAAGGGAATAAAATGCCATCTGATATCAATGCTGCATACAATTTTACTTGAAGTGTCAGGGTGGTTCAGCCAAGGTTTTCTGGGACCAAGATACTTTTTTCCGATACAGAAATACAATTGTGGCAGCTATAGCTCATCCAAAAGGAGACAGGAGTCACTAGAGTGTGCAGCCATTTCCATTGCCATGTCCTAGCCGCAATTATTTTTGACTATTCTTTAAGAGTTGATTCAATGTTGGAACTAGTGCTCGAGGAGAACACTGCTGCACCAAGATAGGTCTGAGTTTTTCCACAGAAGCCTTCGCTGATACACAGTGGCACAAACAAGAGTGCGCTTACTGACGCCACAGTTGCACATAACATTGTTTAAAGTACTCTAAAATATATTTTGTTTTTTGGGGGGGCATTACATATCTGGTCAATTCGCTTTATTTACCGGGCTCATACATTTTTAGTTGTAGGAAATTTGATTTACATGTTCAAGAGGCAGATGATACCTTTTATCTACTGAAGGATGAAAATTGCAGCTGCATGAAACACGCAAGTTTAAGCACAACTATAATAAAATGAAGGCCATATGGGTTACTAAGAAGGATAGTTCAATGCGGTTAAACTGGAAGTAATTACAGAAGGGGGAGGAAATTACCTGCAGTAACAGCAGTTCTGAGCAGCCTACAGCTTATGGCATCCTTATGGCTCTGGCTGCCTTCTAGAAGAATAGTTTAATTCCAAAAGATGCATGTGCAAATTGTTTATTAAATATATATATTTATAGAAGTCATACAATAAATATGTTAGAGTCAACAAGTTAGATGGATTACACCCAAGCTCTGAATAAGGGGCTTCCTTAAAATGAATACTAAGGTAAAAAAATGGTTTCCTTAATTTATAAAGTGAATTCAAACCAGTAGAATCACCTTCTAAATTCCCAATTGACTTCAGCTACGAATCAAGGGAGAATCTTTTTTTAAACTGCAATTTGTAAAAGAAAAGGCCTCTAGACCAAGTACTAAGTGGGAATACTTTTTGAAATTGACACGAACATGGTCATCAATCAATCAATCTTAATGAGAAAAACCATCAACCTTAAGGACACCTTCAGGAACCATGAGTGTTGCATTCATTGAAAGGCTGGGCTGTAAATATATATTTTTTACATTTTCTTGTTAAATATATAATATTTTTTATTACCGATCCTTATAATTTGTATCCCAAAATTGTCTTAGAAAATAAAATAAATAAAAAATGGATTTATAAACAGCTTAAAAAATATAGATATAATATAAAACATTTGTTAATATATTATATTTCTCCAATGCCATTTTTTCAGCCATGATGGCCTATTTTAGACAAGGAATAGAATATGTTTGATATACCTAAATAAGCCTTCTGTATTAAGGAGATCAGAAAGTAGAAGAAAAAAAATAATATACTACCACAATGTGGTCTTACAACAAGACACTGTCACACTTGCTGTAAGGGGCTCAGGTGTTTGTTATAATACTGCTAGAAGAGCAAAGAAAAGTTCTGCTTAAAATCCCACCTTGAAAAGTGCAGTAAAGGGAGCTCCAAATTCTTCTTTCGGGGCTCCATGAGGGGAGATTATTTTTTCAGTGGTAGACTTGATGCAGCTACCTCCTGACTTATAGGACCTATCTGTACAAAGCAAAATAAATTCCACATGTCATCTGCCATATTATGCCCTAATAGGTTAAGTATTGGTCAAACGTCCTGCGCTGCCATCATAGAGCACTATACCGATCTTCCAAATGGACATAGGCCAAGCATAGTCAAGTTGATGTTACTGAACGACACACATTCCTCGGTCTCACACCTAGGTTAAAGCTGTGTGACCTCAGCATGGCTACAGAAGAGTCACTGATTAGTGGCAGACAGGACACTTGTAGAAGACTGAAGGATGGATCCTGATGATGATGATGTGGGGGGGGGGGCGGTCGGAAAATAAAATTTGAGTTGTTCTTCCAGGCCGGCAGAAGACGATCTCAAAAAAAGAATGCAAGACTGTACCAAAACTGCAATGTGTACCAGTCCAATGTGTGACAATTCCGCCAAGGGTAACGTTCGGGTGATATAGTGGTGCACACCTGTAGAAGCCTTGAGTCTTCTTTTCCTTCCTTGTCACATGAAGGAGAACAGTTCCACAAAAATCTATTTCTAATGCATCATGGAGATGGTAAAAAAATAAAGGAACCAACTAAATATCCATATATGCTCCATATTTATATATTTAATATATATATGAATTTTCTTGTAAAAAACAAAAAAAAAAAAAAACTTCACAAGCATCCAGTAGCAATGCAATCTTAGAACATTGTCTCCCAGTAAATAACTCATTGTTTAATTTTAGAAATCAAAATTATTTTTCTTTTATCATTTTGCTTAAAACATTTTTAATGGGAGAACACGGACCTTCAATCACTTCAGTTAGCCAGGACAACAGGCTGGAACGGCTGGCTCGGATAGGGAAGGCTGAAGTTCAATCCATCCACAAAGGGGGATTTTTCATTGAATAGGCTGCTCCCAGCACTGAAGGGAGTGGCAAACTGGCCCGGGCTTGGTAGATTCTGATTATCCCCATCATAGAAGAGCCCTGTTGGTCCACTAAAGACAAACTCCTTGGCATTTGGAGAAAGTTGGGATGGCGCTCCCTGGGCCGAGCTGAAATTTAATGAATGCATTGATAGAGAGAGGCCCTTGTGCTTTGTTAGGTTATTGGTGGGTGACCGTGCCATGCGCTGACCTCCCTTCTTCATCTTTGTTGAGCCAAATTTGGTAGCTGCAAAGGTGGCAGTAGTAAACGTAATGGGCTGAGTGGCACGTGGGATGAAAGTCGGGCTCGGGGATTGGCCAAAAGATGGAGATGGGGAGTTGGACATTGGGGTTTCTTGATTGCCAATTGGGATAAAAGCTTGCGCCTCAGGATTGAAGCTACTCTTTATCTCCTTATCCAATTCAGTACTGCTGTCTACATCTTCCAAATACAATACTTTCACAGTTCCCTTCTCCCCAATCTGATAAGACACTTCAAATGGATCAATCCACACACTTAGCTCTTCTGGTACATTTGCTCTTACGTCTTCTATATCGAGCCCACTTCTGCGCGCCGCTTGCTCCACTACTGGATCCACAGTCTCGCCAATATGAACACATCGATACCCAGAGCCCTTGAGAGGTTTTTCCGGGTACCAGTGGCCCTCGTACTTGCCTTTTAAGAGCCTCTCTAGCTCTTCTCCAAACAGGTCAGCTCTTCTTCTTGGAAGCTTATTATACAGATAGGATATAATAAAATTTAGGGCGACCTTGATCTCCAGATGCATATTCTCTGTAGGCACAAAAAGTAAAAATGGTTAACTGAATATGTTTAGAGTTTGAGACATTCAAAGAGTTACACTAATTAAACAAACAAGGAATATTTGTCTTGTTATATATCTAGGCAAGATGACATGCCTTGCATATAGCTGCACATATGTACAACCTTTTTTTGGCATGACATTTAAACTAGACCAACTACTAAAAAAAAAAAAAAAAAAAAAAAAAACAGACATTCTGATTGCTGGAGGCACCCCACCCATCTGCCAACCCCCTAACTGGACACCCCCATAATCTCACCAACACTCACTTTTGTGTTGCTCCAGTTTACGCCTTTGCACCAACACATAACACCAGGAGGCCTACTACTGAAATAATGGAGATGCCACATGCCATTATTATTCATGTGTTGTGAATCCTCAGCCTATTGAATTTTCATGGGAGCAAATTGGATAGATCCTAAATCTCCCAAAATGTTCACAATGCTGGAAATAAACAATTGCAAGTGAAAGAGATTTGTTGAAAACACAAAAAAAAAAAAAATAAATAAATAAACCACACACACACACACACACAAAAGCCCTGAAGGCTAAAGGTCCATTTCAACACTAGGTCTCACTCCTCAAGTCAGTATTGCCTCACTACTATCACAAAAAGACAAGTAAATTACACTGATTTGGATGGTGGATTGTGGGAACAGAGGCAGTTTTCATGAAACCAAAGCACAGCATTTCCTTTATCCGGTTCTAGAATCACTATGCATTGATACAATGCCAGGCCTGGGTCTAAGCAGAGGACCATAAGCACATCCAGTGCTGAGCACACAATGACCGCTGTGTACATAATAAAGGACATCCTGACAAGGCAACAGTCTCTTACTTATAAAAGGAGAGCTTTGAAGGGAGTCCAGGAGTTTCCAAACATACGGCAACACTAGGTGACGAATGCCTTGGTGAGAGACAGACCCCCACAAGATATACATATTAGACCAGCAAGTCGGGGGGGGGGGGAAGGGATTCTCCTTTCCAATAAACGTAATATCCGTTCTGCATTTTCCAGCAATAAGGAAACTGCATACAGCCTTTTATCCCCAAGGACATTGAGGGATTCTTTGCCATGTCTCAAATAAATGATCATGGATTGAGCGATCCTTACCTACAACTGAAAATAAAATGAGTACTGCTATTAGTTTTCTATCTAGCATAAACTTCAAAAGCATAAACCCATGTATCTCGTGTTTTACCTTGTCTGTAATTACTACAGAAGAAGAGGCCTCTACTTAAAGTGGACCTATTACCAGGATTTTGACTATCCCGACAATGGGTTGTTTACCTGGGGCATCTTGATTTGGTGTGCCCCATTGTGCGATACCCCCCGGATTGGCCACACAACTCACCATTCGGCTGTTCCCACAATGCATACGCGAGCACACAGTCTGTTTTTATGCAGCGATTTCCTGTCCACACTTTTCAGTGAGGCATACTCACATGAGACCAATGCCAGAGTGCTTTGGCATCTTGTACTAGCAAGGAGATACAGCAATGGAACAGTCAAGTATGCTTACTCAGCTGTAGTCTAAAAGGCAGGGGGTGTTCAGATCAACAGAAAGAAGTATAAATCCGTGCAGATAGTGGGATGCATTTGTTTATTATTGGTGGAAGAAAAATTATCCTATTTCTAGATTCATTTGGGGAGATAATTGCTTGATGGCCAACGTTTGGTAAGTTTATGTGAATTTTAAATAAGGAATGTATTTTTTATAAAATAAAAAAAAGTTTAAAATATTATACATCTTTGCAAATATTTGATATCCAAAATTATTTATTCCACGTAAAGAGTGAAGGTGTGCGTGCTCAGCTTCTGTAACATCTCTCCGAGACCATTGCCATTCTTCCATGCTCATACACTGACATACTGAGCAGCCTTTTACACACTGCAAGACTACCTAAGCTATAACAGTTGCAACACTAGCCTATAACGAATATATCCCGGACCCTTTATTTTGTATCCTCAAATTGCAAAAGCACAAATAAATAATAAGATGGCTGATCATGTATGTTTGTAACTCACCTCCAAACTGCTACAGCCTTCACCATAGAAGTTCCTAGATAAAGCCAGAATGCCTGTCTTAAACTAGCTAGTATCTAGCTTTGCTTGTATATTTGTGGAGGATTCAATTATTTTGTGTATAGAATGTGGTCACCCCCTTGCCCCTCCCATATATTTTATACCTTATAGATTAAACATCTGTTTATTTTCATGGGTACAACTATAGTAGGTGGTGGGGTATAAAATGCACCAGGCACAGGTGGTCAGGGGCCACAATTAATTTTGCTCCGTTTCCAGTATATAATGCCATGAGTACAGATATAAGGTAAGGAACAGTGGCTCTGGTGTTTCACTCCTCAGCAGCCTAGTAGCATCCAGACCAGTTACAAAAGAAAATAAAAATTACTGTATGAGCCATTAAGGGGCCTATTTAAAGTTCACCACCTGCAGGGTGGTGTGTGTCAACTGCCTACCACCCCCTCTTCAAAGACTGGTTCCTGGACCAACGTTACTGCTGGTGGCCAATTCCTAACAATAGTTGACTTCTGGCAGTCACTGGAGCATGTTTTTTGGGGGGCTATGTGCTAGAGGGCATCACCAACTGCAATGCCGTTCCCCTCCCGGAAACAAGCAGCAGTACTTTCGGACAGTGTGGGATCGCTTTAATGTCTGCACCATGGCCTGATCTCAGTTATGGCTCCAGCATTTCCCTTGACGAACAAAATACAAATCGACTTCTACATATGCCTGGCATGAGAAGGCCCAATTTGTTATCCCTGCTATCATTGCAAAAACATCATATTAGTGTGCTGTGTCCGGCATTGTAGTGCAATGTACAGTCCAACGGGAGATTTCGTGTTTATGCCAATTTCATGTAGTACAAAGAATACCATAAGAGTACATATATTATATACTTATACACACACACAGGCCCTGGGAGGCACATTACCTACCACAAGGTTAGTTTAACTCTAAAATAAATGCAAAGCTGATATCCCAAAAAGGGCACATCCATCTTTGGTTATAGGCTCTAGCGGCAAAGCCAAAAGAAAGGGTTAAAAGCACAAGAAAAAGAATTCTACGGGGGATGTCAGGAGGGGAGTGGAAGATAGCAGCCAATCCCCGGCAGCCTTTGCTGCATATTTAAAGGGCTGGCAGCTGACATTAATGGCTGTTTACACATTAAACAAGGTGAGAGGGAGGAGGCCAATAACCTTGTACATACAGATCCAGGTTTCTGGCCGGTGCCCTTTATGATATGCTAGCTATGTGCAAGGGGGGGATGGGAAAAATAAAATATGGGTCTGAATAACAGTTGGTGTATGCACACCCCTATTACTGTGACAGAGAGGAGGCCACTAACATTGCAATTGCAGATTCGGGCTGTGCCTGAAGAAAAATCCTTTCTGAGCCATGGGTCTGCATAACCATACACGTTCGCACACCCCTATTTCTGTGACAGCTGGCGGATGCATCCAAAGCAACGCTATAAGAGGCAAGCCTTTACTAGGTTAGAAGACTTGTCCATTTTAAAAAACTGCACAGCCATTAGCTGAAACGTATGAAATGATAATATATTACATGGCTGACCATCTATATGGGGCAGCAGAAAGTACATCTGACCCTTCAGTGCCACACACACACCCCAAAACCAAGCAGCTGTTAACACAGGTGCAAAATGGATCCTTCGCTGTCACTACTACCATAAAAAAAAATCACTACTGTAAGGTTGGGCTCCTCTGCCTACCTTTACATCGAATATTATCCACCTCTGTGCTTAAAGGCAGCTTTTTACCTGCCCTACACAGCACGTTATATACAGTAAATAGGTTGTGTACATTACTGCTAGATAATTGCCATTATTATTTATTATTAGAAAGCGTAATGATGTTTTTGCTCCAGATTTGGAATCCAATATGGCCACCAGAGAGGGAGCAGCTGGCAGCAAATACAAGGCAAGGCCTGGGCAATATAAGCACCTCACACTAGAGGGTGTGTGGCTTCTAAATGGGAAAGTGCCCTTTCTATTAGCCCTTTATGTGGTAAAGCAAGGTATTAGAATAATAATTACTATATAATAATAAATACTCTTCAGCATCCCCTGTAGCCACCCCAAACAACCATCTCTTTTAGTCAGCATATTTGCAAATATCAGGCTAAAAACCGAAAGCTGCAGCCTCCATAAGGAGCGCAGAGCAGAAATGTACTATGTGCATACACCGTGTACACTTCCTGGTGTTATAGCTTCTAGCAATGGCCGATATTTTGTAACCCCCCACCCCCCTCGCCTAATTTACTTACCTTTCATGCGATAACCACAAATACAATTTTTGGTTAGTCGGGGCAGTGAATGTTCCACAGGCTAATATGGCTGAACAGCAGGCACGATAAACTAAGCCGCCTCTCATCAAGCAACATTTAATGTCACGTCACCGCCCGCGCGAACATTGCTGAACACATTTCACCATAGTCTATGGAGGCCCCTGCTAAACCCAATATGAAGAAAAGAGAGGCCGTCTAGCAAATAATCCTTACTTGGTCAGCAGTTGTATCAGAATCCCGGTGCTGGGCTTGGCTGTGCTTTGGGGGAAGCAGGAGGAGGTGTACAAAGTGCTTGAATGGGTCGAGGTGGGTCCCCCCCGTTTCTGCCGGGCGCTATTTTGGGGGTCTTAGTGCGAAGGGATCCCGCTGCCTCCCTCCTCCTGGCCCAAAGTGAGGAAAGTCAGGGGAAAAGTTTCACCCTTAGCAAGCCTGCGGAGGGATCTCCACTCCCGCCCTCTCTCTCGCTTGCTCACACACACCCAAGTGCTGCGGCTGGGAGAGGAGCTGCCGGATCTACATTCAGGAGCTTCCCCTGCAAGGTTAACTGCTTCATTGCCGCTGGAAGCGGTGTGTAAACATTATGCTGTGGGAATGGATAAAGCGCTGCTCAGGCCGATGGCCAGGGATACATAATGCCCTGATTAATAATGTCTCCCTGCTGCTGCCTATGTTCCCAATGATCCCCTGCCACTGCTACACAATGCCCCATCTCATGCCATCCAAATAACCCATCTTCCTGTTTGGCTTCTCCCCAAAAAAGTATGCCTCCTGCCCCTGCAGAGGTTTCCATATACCCCCTGATGGTGCCCCCCCTCCCAGTGCCCATGTATCTCAATACCCCTCCATGTTTCTCATTGCTCCCCTCCCCCTCAGCTATCATTTCCCAGTCCACCCTTCGCCTAATGGTATTTCCTGATAAAACCACTCTCCTGCTGCTGTTACTAATAACCCCCTTCCTCCTGCTGGTGTTCCTCAGTGCCCCCTGCTGGTGTTACCCTATACTAACTCCTGCTGGTGTTCCTCAGTGCCCCTGCTGGTGTTACCCTATACTAACTCCTGCTGGTGTTCCTCAGTGCCCCCTGCTGGTGTTACCCTATACTAACTCCTGCTGGTGTTCCTCAGTGCCCCCTGCTGGTGTTACCCTATACTAACTCCTGCTGGTGTTCCTCAGTGCCCCCTGCTGGTGTTACCCTATACTAACTCCTGCTGGTGTTCCTCAGTGCCCCTGCTGGTGTTACCCTATACTAACTCCTGCTGGTGTTCCTCAGTGCCCCCTGCTGGTGTTACCCTATACTAACTCCTGCTGGTGTTCCTCAGTGCCCCCTGCTGGTGTTACCCTATACTAACTCCTGCTGGTGTTCCTCAGTGCCCCTGCTGGTGTTACCCTATACTAACTCCTGCTGGTGTTCCTCAGTGCCCCCTGCTGGTGTTACCCTATACTAACTCCTGCTGGTGTTGCTCAGTGCCCCCTGCTGGTGTTACCCTATACTAACTCCTGCTGGTGTTCCTCAGCGCCCCCTGCTGGTGTTACCCTATACTAACTCCTGCTGGTGTTGCTCAGTGCCCCCTGCTGGTGTTACCCTCTACTAACTCCCGCTGGTGTTGCTCAGTGCCCCCTGCTGGTGTTACCCTATACTAACTCCTGCTGGTGTTGCTCAGTGCCCCCTGCTGGTGTTACCCTATACTAACTCCTGCTGGTGTTGCTCAGTGCCCCCTGCTGGTGTTACCCTATACTAACTCCTGCTGGTGTTGCTCAGTGCCCCCTGCTGGTGTTACCCTCTACTAACTCCTGCTGGTGTTGCTCAGTGCCCCCTGCTGGTGTTACCCTATACTAACTCCCGCTGGTGTTGCTCAGTGCCCCCTGCTGGTGTTACCCTATACTAACTCCCGCTGGTGTTGCTCAGTGCCCCCTGCTGGTGTTACCCTATACTAACTCCTGCTGGTGTTGCTCAGTGCCCCCTGCTGGTGTTACCCTATACTAACTCCTGCTGGTGTTCCTCAGTGCCCCCTGCTGGTGTTACCCTATACTAACTCCTGCTGGTGTTCCTCAGTGCCCCCTGCTGGTGTTACCCTATACTAACTCCTGCTGGTGTTCCTCAGTGCCCCCTGCTGGTGTTACCCTATACTAACTCCTGCTGGTGTTCCTCAGTGCCCCCTGCTGGTGTTACCCTATACTAACTCCTGCTGGTGTTGCTCAGTGCCCCCTGCTGGTGTTACCTTGTGTACTAACTTACTCCTGCTTCTAATATTAGCAAATAACCCCTTCTGCTGGTGTTACCAAATAATCCCCTCCCTTCTGTTGCTGTTACCCCACGCTAACTTGCTAGGGTTTCTCAATACCCAATTCCCGATACCCCACCTACTCTGCCAGTCTATAACAATGGCCCGCACGCACTGATGTTTCCTAATGTCCTATCAGTGTTTTCCAGTTCTCTACATCTTACCGCCCTTCTAATGGTTTTCCTTAAAGTGGACCAACACCCAGGATTTTGACTATCCTGGGTTTTGGTCCACTTCGGTGGGGCATCCCGCTTGGGGGTGCCCCGCTGTGTGAAACCCCCCAGAAACTCACCTGTCCCCACTCCCACGTGACCGCTGCAGCCAATCCCTGCCGCTGGATAAGCGAGCGCGCCCGCCACCGCCTCCCTCTTACAAGGAGCGCGCCCGCGCCGGCCATTCTGGTTGCCCAATGCTCGTTTTGTGCTACCCTATGGTAATGCAGTAAATGCCCTAGCTACTCCCCCCCCCCCCCCCCTATATGGTCTCTTTATCCACCCTCTGCTATTTTCCCTATTCTTTATGTCCTCCCACTGTACCCTACATGTTTACCTCTGCAGCTTTCCTGATGTTCTATACTAAGGAAGCAATGATATCACAGAAGCACTCTTACCTCAGGCAATCAAATTGAGTGCAACAGCCCTCATAAATGAGACAACAGCCCGCACTCCGATAAATGAATATATTAAATAATCCAAAAAAGTCCAACGGAAAGTACAAACAATGTGCAAGTATAGTCCGTGTCTATACAATCCTTTATCCGACGTTTTGGGGCATCCCATGCCCCTTTATCAGGGAAGTACACATCAAAAAGAGCCACCATTAAACCAAGGGTTAAATAGCCTCCCAGTATGTCAAAATGCCCGTCTGATGTCATCAGTGACGGGACACCAGTGGTATTAAAAATACCATTTTGTGAATACTCACCTGTAAAATGGGTATTATAAGTATGTCACACACCCCGCTTCAAGACATTCATTACACTTGGGTATACTGACCTGTAGATGGCGATCTTGCAGAGATGTCAATAAAAAAAAAAGGTAAGACCCTCCCGGTCCATAAATACCTGGGACCTCCCACTCATTCCCCAGTATAAAGATAGCAGTAAGAGAAAGGGACCAGGAAAGCCAATTAAAACTAACAAAGGTTCACCATATAAAGGATCCAGAATACAAAAGGGCAGGGTGAAGCGGGGTGTGTGACATACTTATAATACCCATTTTACAGTTGAGTATTCACAAAATGGTATTATTCTAAGTATGTCACACACCCCACTTCAGATCGTCATTACACTTGGGACATCCAATAGCAGTGTCCATAAAGGGCGGGGATCCAAAAAACAAGGCACAAACTTAAACCACTGCAGCTTGCAGAACTTTGCGGCCAAAAACAGCATCCGCTGAGGCCCGAACATCAACCTTGTAAAACTTGGAAAAAGTGTGAACCGAAGACCAAGTAGCAGCCTTACAAACCTGCTCAACAGAAGCCTGGTGCTGGAAGGCCCAGGACGCCCCAACAGCACGAGTAGAATGAGCAGTAACACGAAAAGGGGGAATCTTCCCCTTAGCAGAATAGGCCCCAACAATGGCCTGGCGAATCCATTTACTAATGGAAGACTTGGCAGGAGCCAAACCTTTCCTAGGCCCAGAGGGCACCACAAAAAGGGCGTCAGTCCTACGAAAAGGAGAAGTAACCACCAAATAGTACTTCACACAGCGAACCACATCCAAAGAATGCAAAACCCTCTCCTTGTCATTGCTAGGCTTAGGACACAAGGAGGGTAGAATAATATCCTGATTAAGATGAAAAGCCGAGACCACCTTAGGAAGGAAATTTGGCTTGAAACGGAAAACAACCTTGTCCTGATGCCTCTCAAAGTACGGGGCTTTAATGGACAAGGCTGCTAACTCCGAAACGCACCGAACAGAAGTGATGGCAACCAGAAAAACAACCTTCTGAGTAAGCGTAGAAAGTGCAATATCCTGCAAAGGTTCAAAAGGAGGACCCTGCAAGGCAGACAAAACCAAATTCAAATCCCAAACTGGGAGCAAAGGCTTCCTAGGAGGCCGCACATGCGTAACCCCCTGGAAAAAGGTCTTAACCAGAGGATGAAGAGCAAAAGACTTTTGAAAGAAAACCGCCAGGGCAGAAACATGCCCTTTCAGCGTACTAAGCTGCAAACCTAGGTCCAGACCATGTTGCAGAAATTCCAAGATCCTAGGGATAGAAAATGCCCTGCAAGGCAAGGCCCGGACCCCACACCAATCAATATAAGACCTCCAAATCCTACAGTAGATGGCAGAGGAAGACTTCTTTCTATCCCTAATCAGAGTCAGAATGAAAGCATCAGAAAGACCTTCCTCCTTCAAGATGGAGGTTTCAGCAGCCACGCCGTCAAAGCCAGCGTTGGTAAATTGGGGTAGAGCAGGGGACCCTGAGTGGAGTAGATCTGGCAGAAAGGGCAGAACTAACTGATCCTCTGCCAACCTTACCACGTCTGCGAACCAAACCTGTCTTTGCCACCTTGGAGCCACCAGGATTGCTGACGCGTCCTCTAGGGCCAGCTTGCGCACCACTTTGCCCACCATGGGAAACGGAGGGAACAGGTATAGAAACCCCAGATCCCTCCAGTTCAGAGACATGGCATCCGCTGCCAGAGCCAGCGGATCCCGCGAGAGAGACACATATGACGGAAGCTTGTGATTGTGACGAGAGGCAAAGAGGTCCACCTCCGGAGTCCCCCACCGGAGGCAAAGCGACCAAAAAACCTTGGGGCAGAGCGACCATTTCCCCCCGGCGAGATGACCCCCTGCTCAGGGAGTCCGCCTCCGTGTTCTCCACTCCCGGAATGTACACTGCCGAGATGCATGGGACATTGCCCTCTGCCCAATCCAGAATCAAAGACACTTCCCTGAGGGCACACCTGCTGCGAGTCCCTCCCTGGTGATTGATGTAGGCGACCGCCGTCCGATTGTCCGACCGAACTTGAACCGGTAGTCCCCGTAACTGATGAGTCAAGTGAGCCAGAACCAACCTGATGGCTCTCAGCTCCAGAACATTGATGGGATCGTGAGCCTCCTGAGGCCCCCACAGCCCCTGAAACTGAAGATCCTTCCAAAATCCCCCCCAACCTGACAGGCTGGCATCCGTGGTGACCGACTCCCAACGAGGGGTCAGAAAAGACCTGCCCCTCGTCAGATTGCTCGGTTTCAGCCACCACCGAAGGGAATGCTGCACCCGGGGGGACATCAGAAAGGACTGATCCAATTACAACGGGGACCCGTCCCAGGCCGACAAGAGATGGAGCTGGAGCGTCCTTGTGTGAAACTGGGCAAAGGGAACCGCCACCATCAATCCCACCAGTTGCATCCCTAGCCGGATGGACGGGCGTGGGATGGATAGGAGACGCTGAGTCAATTCCTGAATCAGAAGAACCTTGGCTCGGGGGAGGAACACCCTGGCCTGAGAAGTATCCAGAGACATTCCCAGGAACTCCACCACCCTGGAGGGAGTGAGGCAGGACTTGGGATAGTTGATCACCCAATCGAAACTCTCCAGAGTGGACACCACTGTCCTGGTATCCAGCTGTGCCTGACTGAGAGAAGACGCCATGATGAGAAGATCGTCCAGATAGGGCATGATGCAGATACCCCTGGCTCTGAGGATGGCCATCACTCCTGCCAACACCTTGGTAAAAACCCTTGGAGCCGAGGTAAGGCCAAACGGAAGAGCCACAAACTGAAAATGTCGATTGTCCACGACAAACCTGAGGAATCTCTGGTGTGCCGGAAATATTGGAATATGCAGGTAAGCATCCTTGATGTCTATGGACGTCCTGAAGTCCCCCTGACGCAGTGAGTGGATGGCTGAGCGCAGAGTTTCCATACGGAACCGGGGATGAACAAACCTGTTGAGCAACTTCAGATCCAGGATGGGACGAACGGATCCGTCCTTCTTGGGCACCGTGAACAAATTGGACTAGAAGCCCAGGCCCCGGTCTGAGTGGGGCACCGGACAGATGACAGCCATGTCCAAAAGACTTGCTACTGCCGCCCGAAGCCCCTGGGCGGCCAGAGGATCTGACGGCACCCGAGAACTGAAGAATCTGGGAGGGGGCCGGAACTCGAACTCCAGCTTGTAACCGGAAGACACCACTTCCTGAATCCACCTGTCTGAGACCTCTTGGACCCAAACCTGGGAGAAGAGTAGCAGCCGTCCCCCCACCCGCAAGGGCTTGGCAGCGGCTCTAGGCTTGGAGCCCCAACTGTGTCCTGGACGGGCCCGACCCCTGCCCCTGGTCCAGGAATCACTTCTGGACGAGGGGAAAGCCAAACCCCTGCCGACTCTAGCCCCACAAAAGGACTGAGAGAAGGGAGCCGCCCCCCGAAAGGGGCGACGCTGCTTTTTACGCTGAGGTAACTTACCTCCCTTTGCCACAGAATCCAATCTCTCTACAAAGAGCCGCAACCCCACAAAGGGAAGGGCCGTAAGCGACTTTTTGTACACAAAATCAGCCGCCCACTGGCGTAGCCAAACCGACTGCCGGATAGCCACAAGCAGGGCCGCAGCTCTGCTACACATCACCAATGTGTCGTCCAAGGCGGACAGCACAAAGGACAAAAATAACTCACAGCGCTTAAGGTCGGCAAACTCCTCACTAGCCGGGTCAAGCCCGGAAGAGGCCAACAGTCCTCTAACAACCGACCTGGCAGCTACCAATAAAAGCGCAGAAGCACAAACCGGCCGCAAGGCCGATCCAACACTGGCAAAACCATGACAAGCCATCTGGTCAATGCGTTTATCCTCACCATCCTTGAGAGTAGTGCACTCCGGAGAATGGAGGACTGAGGAGCTGGACAACCCCAAAATAGGAGCATCCACCTCTTGGTCACTTCAAAGAACTCCCCCTTCAGCAGAGGAGCCGCCTCAGGGGGAGAAATAGCCAAGACCTCAAACATATGAGCCAGGACCCTAGAGGTATCCAAGGAGTCCCCCTGGCCCTGCTCTGTATCAGCGCCCACAAACTGCTGATCATCGGAGCCCTCAGACTCCTCATACAGCTCCCCTTCCTCACGTGGGGAACAATCAGACCAATCCAGGGAGTCAAAATCCTCCCTATCAAGGCCCTGCGCGGCCGTATACAAATGTTTTCTCTTTGCCGTGGCCTTTTTAGCAACGGCACTGGAAAACAATTTTTCAAGATTGGCCAATCTGGCACACACCTCAGATTGCGACTCCCCGCCAATGACCACGTCACACGGGGTACATGTCAAGCGAGGGGGAGACGGAGAGGAGACTGGCGGAGCAGAACCGGACGCCTGAGATCCGGTCTGCCGCGTAATAGACCGCTGCACACAGGGTACACATAAATACACAGAAATACATCGTCCCTCAAAAGGGATACCCCACACCCCAAACACAGCCTGGATTGCCCCGAGGGGGGCACAAGCCCAGTATCCGGGGAAGCCTCCATATGGTGATTTTTTAATAATATATATAAATATATGTGTACAATGCTCCGAGGGAATTACGCAATAATGCAACCCGGGATGCCCCTTTAAGTCCCGAGTGGGAGGATTTTAAGCCAGCTAAAATTTAACCAGGGAGCCTGGCCCGGGAGAACCCCCCTTTAATATGATCAATGGTCCACCTGGAACACAAAACACAAGCACACGCTCAGAACATGCTAGAATGTATAAAGAGCTAAAAACAGATGAATCTGATGGCCATCAGACCACTCACCCGACCTTCAGTACCGCACGCGGACATGAAAACGCGCCCGCAGCACGGGGGCGGGCCGTAGGCGCGCGCGCGCGCCCGGCCCCGCCCAGAGGAGTAGAAGCCCTTATGGGCGCTCACCATGGGAATTTTACTGTTGCTGAATCACCAGCTAGCTACAAAGAATGTCAATGGCACTTTTTCCTACAGTGTAATAAGGAGTAAAAAGTGCCATTAACTTTCGTTGTCTTGGCTGGTGATTCAGCAACATTGAAATTCTCTCTCTTTTTTCTCCTGAAGTGAATTCTTTACTACCAAAATATTTTTTTCAACTCTTATTGAATCAAGGCCTATGTCTTTAAAGTGGACCAAAACCCAGGATTTTGACTATCCTGGGTTTTGGTCCTGATTGGGGGTGCACCGCTACGTGAACCCCCCAGATCAACGAAGTTAACTCACCTCTTCCCGGTCCTATGGCGCATGCGCGGCTGCTCGTCCAATCAGTGCGCTCAGAGACGCTGACTTGACGTTGCCCAAGCCTTTGTCTAAGGCCAGCGGCTCCGAGCGTGCTGGTGGCCGCATCCCCCACTTCCCTCTAACAGGGAGGGTGCCCGCGCCGACCACTTACAAATGGCTGACGCGGGTACACCCCTGCTAGAGGGCTACCGGGGATGCGGCTGTGGTTCTTATAGATTCTCCCAGGCCGATCGTGGTGGGTTGTGGTCCACTTTAAGGGCTCATAGAAAGCTGTGCCTTTGTCATTTACAGCCTTCCAACCCCCTGAGAAGGCACAAAATAGAAATCTCTGTCTTTCTGGAGGCCTGGGAGGAGAAGGTAAGTTTGTTTTACAGACATGCAGTGTTTGCTTTTCCTATCTGTCATTTGATTCGTTATTTGGGAAGGAGCGGCTGCCAGTGAACTTCGGAAGCATAGGAGACTCACAGTGTCCTTCCCTCTGTCCAAGAGGAACATTTCAGGAGGCACAGTTTCAAAAGCTCACAGTCCTGTGCTTGTTGGTAATGTCAGCTATTAAATTAGAACATAATGGAGAGAGAGAGAAAGAGAGAAAGAGAGAGAGAGAGAGAGAATATATATATATATATATATATATATATATATATATATATATATATATATATACATATATGGGTTGATTCAAAGAAACATGTAACAGCTTGGATTTGGCTCACGATCATCCTATTTTTTACGTCCGCTCGTGCGTTCGTATGAACTTGCGAGTGATTCAATAAGCAAATACGTTTCTATCCTAAAAGATACGTCCGTTCGTATGATATCTCCCGAACTTGCCTCAGTCAGTTGCCAATCGTAAAAATCACGTTCATGTGCTCACCTGTTGCGGCGGCAGCCTGTTTTTTCGGCTGCTTCCATCGTCAACCTCTTCCAATTACTTGCGTTTGCCTCTGGTTTTCATTGGTTTTTGGCCTCTTAGATTCGTGCGTTCGTATGTTTATAAGATCTTGCGCATGCGCACCCTCAACCAGAAACTTACATAAACCCCTTAGCGGCTGCATCCCACTTCATTTCTCGGTCCCTCAAACTTACCTAAACCCCTTAGCGGCTGCATCCAACTTCATTTCTCGGTCCCTCAAACTTACCTAAACCCCTTAGTGGCTGCATCCCACTTCATTTCTCGGTCCCTCAAACTTACCTAAACCCCTTAGCGGCTGCATCCAACTTCATTTCTCGGTCCCTCAAACTTACCTAAACCCCTTAGCGGCTGCATCCAACTTCATTTCTCGGTCCCTCAAACTTACCTAAACCCCTTAGTGGCTGCATCCCACTTCATTTCTCGGTCCCTCAAACTTACCTAAACCCCTTAGTGGCTGCATCCCACTTCATTTCTCGGTCCCTCAAACTTACCTAAACCCCTTAGTGGCTGCATCCCACTTCATTTCTCGGTCCCTCAAACTTACCTAAACCCCTTAGCGGCTGCATCCAACTTCATTTCTCGGTCCCTCAAACTTACCTAAACCCCTTAGCGGCTGCATCCCACTTCATTTCTCGGTCCCTCAAACTTACCTAAACCCCTTAGCGGCTGCATCCAACTTCATTTCTCGGTCCCTCAAACTTACCTAAACCCCTTAGCGGCTGCATCCAACTTCA
Source organism: Gastrophryne carolinensis (assembly GCA_027917425.1). Lineage (NCBI taxonomy): Eukaryota > Metazoa > Chordata > Amphibia > Anura > Microhylidae > Gastrophryne > Gastrophryne carolinensis. Next base: position 335,402,507 of record CM051235.1, on the reverse strand, counting down.
TTTCTCGGTCCCTCAAACTTACCTAAACCCCTTAGCGGCTGCATCCAACTTCATTTCTCGGTCCCTAAAACGTAAGAATATCACATAATTTACATATGTCTATATGTTTCGAAGTGTGTTGTTTCTGGTTTGTGTAATTTTTTGGGTGTGTGCATCTTAGAAAAGACACATTTTGGAAGGCTTAAAATATAATTTATTTAAAATTTTTTCTTATTTTTTTGAGGAATAATTGTAAAAATTTTTTGGGTTTTGCCCAAGTAAAAACACCTAAAATTGTTTTTTTTTTTTTTAACTGGAAACCTTTTTTTTTTTTTGGATTTTGATTTTTTTTTTTTAAAAACAACTTTTTTGGTTTTTCACCAAACCAATTAAAAAATTTTTAAAATTTGTAAACATTTCACAACAACTGGAAGAAAGGAGCCAGGACCAAGGGCACTAATCCTCCTCGTCTTCTTCATCTGTTGGCCCCAACGTCGCCTGTATGGCCAGCAGCTCGGCCACCAACTCCTTAATTCTTTTTTTTTTTCCCGCCAAGGTTTGGGGGATCATCCCTGTAACCAATAGAGAAATAAACATAAATAGGAGTCCCAGACCGGTTTGTATGCTGGAAATAGATTTAGGGTTAATCAAATACATGTAAATGCATGACATATGTCGTTCTTCAAAGGGATACAGTTAATGCATTTCCCACAGGTAAGTGTTTAAACTCCTTAAACCGGACCTTCAACATTATTTAATGAAAACCAAAAACTATTCACAAATGATTCTGCACCACCTCAAAGTTAGTTAGGGTTTTTTGGGGATTACAGCGCCGCCATCTGGACTCTGAAGCATAACACTTAATGAGGAGTGGAGAGTTGGATAAAGTACAGGGGAGTAGGTTACAGTGGTGCGTTGGGAATCCAGAGCATAGCTGGGTTGAGGGAAAGGTCATCACTCACACAATGCATGGCAGCACCTTCCTTTTTTCAATCTGTATCCCATGCTGCCTGTAAATATTGTGCATTCCATATTCCCCAATATTGGTTTTTTTCTGTCTAATAACATGCATTAGATGGGTGAAGGGTGTTTTTCCATGTTTCTAATCTGTAGGTACAGTGTGATGGCTAAGTCTTTGGTTCTTAATACTAGTTAGGGTCCTCTTTAAGCTAACGAAGTGCCCACATGAAAGTGTGAACTACACATTGGCTACGCCTTTAGTTATGTGTGTGTTATTAGCTAACCAAACCTTAATATGAATAATGGCATGGAGACTTACGGAGTTGGTGGCCGACAGATGGCTGGTTGGGGCCAACAGGCTGCCCTTGGTCCTGGCTCTGCTGTGAAGAAGTCCCTGGAGAAACATGTGACATTTGGTTAGTATTTGTAGAGAGTCACTATCCCCAACATATCTGGCTCCCAGTCTGGCTGACATCACTCACCTTCGCCAGGATCTCCTTCCAGCATCTCTGCTGCCTCCTCCTCCACTATCTCACCCGCTCCAGAAGCTTCTACAAATACATAATAAAGGATAACTTAGTTTTTGGCCTGCCATGTATATCTTTGTGCCTATACATGAAGAGTGACATACCAGAGCCTTCCCCATGCGTGGCCAGGTATGACTCCACGCCCACGCGCCTTGGCCCCTCCTCTGTGGTAAGGTCCAGGGGCTGGTCTGAGGAGGCCACAGAGGAGGGGTAGGTCCGTCGCCCGGGAGATCCACCACCTTCACTCACAGATGCAGAGTCATGCAGCACTGGTCGGCCTGTACGTCTCCGGGTGCGGCGAATTCTGAAATCCATTTCCAACACTACCAAAGAAAAGTCCTTATAAATAAAGGCATAACTTAGACATTTGGAACATATACCATGCAATTGCTTTGTACTTACTTGGGAAATGGATCCCAAAAAACCTCCGCACCCGGGGCATGTGCAGACGCTTCAGGTCCGACCAATGCTGCATTATCTGGGTGTGAGTGAAGGTGGTGCTGGTCACACGGTGGATCTCGGCGATGATCTCCCGGGCGATGTCCCTTTTCTCGCACACATTGGGCGCGAAGTCATACCGGCGCTGAAGCATGATCTGAAAAACATAATGGACACAGAGCTTTTACTTTTACACACAGACCCATATGTGTTGCATCACAAGTTGAGTATTTAATGTCATTAACACACACATTTCGAATGGCCGCCATTTTTGGGGAGTGCCTTAAAGAGGACGTTGACTGTGATTGTCAGTCTGGTCTTATGTTATATGTATCACACACCATGTACATACAGATAATAGCCAACATCAAGAATCAGGCCACCTGCATCTATGGCATGTTAGGATGGTTTAAACATCCAAGATGTAGCCTAATGCTTAGGCTTTTGGACCACGTGTGTGGCTTCCCGTTGTGTTTTTATGGCTTAGGACAACAGTGTTCCGCAAACATCCGCATCAAGGTCCGAGTCAGGCCAGGTTTGACAGCTCGCCCCGCTACTCCACAGGTTAATTAACTGTTGCTAAGCCGGAGCAATTGGGCGAATTAGGACATCAGCATAGACAGGTGAAAACGTGGCCAGGCTCGGCCCTTGAGGATGAAGTGTGAGGAGCCAGTGATTAAACATTAAGAGACCCCAAACTAGTTCCCAACGCATCATTTACATTTAGGCCATCATTGACTATTCTATTAAAATGCACAGGCAGCCACTTACCAGCATGAGGATCTCTTCCTGTTGACGGGTGAAGATAGTGGGCGCCATCTTTAGTCTTCTTCCAGGCAGCAGATAAGTGAAACCCCAGCGGTTTCCTGGTTCCGCTCGAACGTACGTTCGTACGAGCGCGTAGTCGTGCGCATAGGCGTCACACGCTGGGCTCATTATTTAAAGGTCCCTTCCCCCCAAGCTCATTCTCTTTGAGCATTTCTGTACGATGGCACCAAAAAAGGCGATCAGCAAACGACCACAGGCAAGCAAGACCGCGGAGGGCCCCACCACAAGGTCCCAGCAAGCTGGCCGAAAACTGAGATCCAAGACTCCCACCTCGGCCCCACCAAGGGACCCTGGACCCTCAGGTACCCAAAAAAGGGGCCCCAAGCCTCGTGCCCCTCCTGCAGCCAAAAAGCTGGCAACTGCAGCAGCCACCACCTCTGCCCCCAGAACAGGCAGCACCAGTGAGCCCACACCGGCCATGCCTTCAAGTAGGGCAGTTCGGAAACCCATGCCCCGCAGCAGGGCCCGAACCCCATCCAGGGCCCGAAGTACAGGCAGAGGGCGAAGAACACAATCCAGGGCACGAAGCCCAGACAGGGCCCGAACCCCATCCAGGGCCCGAACCCCATCCAGGCCCCGAAGCCCATCCAGAGGCCGCAGATCACAAACCAGGGCCAGAAGCCCCTACAGGCCCAGACGAACCCAATCCAGGGCCAGAAGCCCCTACAGGGCCCGCAGATCACAAACCAGGGCCAGAAGCCCCGACAGGCCCAGAAGAACCCCATCCAGGGCCAGAAGCCCCGACAGGCCCAGACGAACCCCATCCAGGGCCAGAAGCCCCTACAGGGCCCGCAGATCACAAACCAGGGCCAGAAGCCCCGACAGGCCCAGACAAACCCCATCCAGGGCCAGAAGCCCCGACAGGCCCAGACGAACCCCATCCAGGGCCAGAAGCCCCTACAGGCCCAGACGAACCCCATCCAGGGCCAGAAGCCCCTACAGGCCCAGAAGAACCCCATCCAGGGCCAGAAGCCCCGACAGGCCCAGAAGAACCCCATCCAGGGCCAGAAGCCCCTACAGGCCCAGACGAACCCCATCCAGGGCCAGAAGCCCCTACAGGCCCAGAAGAACCCCATCCAGGGCCAGAAGCCCCGACAGGCCCAGAAGAACCCCATCCAGGGCCAGAAGCCCCTACAGGCCCAGACGAACCCAATCCAGGGCCAGAAGCCCCCGACCTGGCACCAGCCGGGAACCTAGCCCCCCAAGAGGGCCCCGAATTGCCCCCATGACCACATCTACACCTGGAAGTTCGGTGGCCAGCCACGCAAGAACACCCAGTCCCTTGGCCAGTCCAGTCCAGTCATTGGGAAGCCACCAATCCGGCCATTCCCCTACCCAGCCCCAGGCCATAATGTCACCACATGTGTCTGCACACATGGAGGAGCAGCCAAGCCAACCATCTGGCCGCACATTGCGCCGCGGGCAGTTGAGTGGGAGATTCTCCCATGACCAAAATATGGCATTGGCTAGTGGCCTTACATTATACTATGACGAGCTATATGGGAGCAAATCCAAACACACCACCAAGCAGCGCAAGATGGAATTGTTTGAAACCATCCTCCGACAAGTAAATGCAGCGGGGGAAGAGAGGAAAGATGTGTCCCAAATTCAGAAGAAAATCTCTGATCTGAAGTATGCTGTACGGCAAAAAGAAATTAAAAGGCATAATTACAGGTAACTAAATGTTTACGCTAAATCTAATGTTTTGGATGTACTGTATGCACCTTTTCTGGCGACCAAACGCTTTTCTCTTTTCAGCATGAAAACTGGCGGTGGCTTTCCATCTAAATTGGAGTTTACCCCTGCTGAGGAGATTGTGCTTGGACTTCTCCATCCGGTCGCGGTCGGTGGACATGCTGGTCTAAGGGACACAGACTCACCGACCCGTACCCACGGTGAGTACTCTTAAATCTGCATGTTTGCCTGTTTGCTAAATAATCTACAGTTCACTAGTAACAAGCTAACGGGATGCCCCTATGGTTTGCCTTGCTTGGCCTCGCACTACTGTGGCTGTTTGTGTCCTCTTTTTGGCCCTGGGAATCACACATTTAGGCCCACAGCCATTATGGCAAAGTTCAAATGTCCAATTGTATTGTTAAAGTCATGAAGTTTCGCAAGATAAGTGAGAAATTTTGAATCAATCACAAAACACACATCATTATGTATGGGTTGCCTTTTGCTTGTGTGAGTTGTGTTTGAGTTAACAATTTAATTAGCCACCCACAAACATATGTGACCAAGAGCAGCGAGACTCAAATGGCGGCCCGGGGTCCCAATGCGGACCTTGGCACCACATTCAAGGACCCCTGCCCAGACAGCCCTGCGCTCAGTTACTTCTGTGTTGACGTGCTCAGAGCTGCCCCCTTGATCGGCCATGTAGTGGTTGGTCTCCTGCCCAATGTCATGGCTCCGTGAAACATAGCATTGCAATATGAAGTACTGCCCAGGAAGTGGCATTGCAAGGTACACAGTAACTTATTTAAATTTTCACTGGCCACAATCGTGTCCCGCTGCCCCTGCTCTGGCCCATGTGCCACAGTCCCCCCATGCCCCCCCCCCACATAAGCCCCATACATTTGTAACAGATTGGCTCCATCCATCCCATCACCATCAATACGTTAACTCCCCCCTTTAGACATCCAATCCCTGTCCCCTCAGCTCTGGCCCATCCAGCCCAGCAAGGGCAAGCAGCCTTTATTAGTTGGCACTTAGAAATCTCCAGCCCCTCCACCAGTGTCTTTATTTTTAACTAGACACCCCCTGCGTCAGCACCATGGCCAGACATTCACCTCTCACCACATACCTTTAAATGGGCGTTTCAAACAATTGTTTGAGTACCCCGGACCTAGCGAATGGTAGGCTAAATCCAAAAATGTGCCTTGAAAGTTGGATGCTGACTGGGTACACTTCATGACTTAGAACTGAGGTCACTTAGCAGTTTGTCCGAGCCATTGCACCTATGTAAACTTGCGTGGGTTTGAACAAAGGTCACCATTGCTCTAGAGTTGAATAATATTACAAATAGAGCTATATTTGATTACCTATCAAAAAAAAGGTTATGTGTGTGTGTTTACGTGGTATTTTTTTCTCTTCTTCAGCCCAGCATGATCCCTCAGCAAGGGTAAACTCACCCCCCAGTTTGGTTATGCCTACCAGGTCCGTACAGCATCGGAGCCCAGATCAGAGATTTTCGGTAAGTTAATTTAGTAGCATAAATACTAACAAGTGCTTAAGAATGTGTTAAACTGTTGAAATCCTAAATTGGGACGCAAACTTAGCCTTTTTTTTTTGGATATGTCCCTACAGACCCGCACACTCATGGAAGAGATCCAGGACATGGAGGAAGATGATGATGTCTCCGTACAGGGCACGTCGGATGAACTCCCCCTGGGTCCCAATTTGGAACTGCTCGATAATGTTTCTCTGGCCAATCCTCAGCAGCAGAGTGAATCTCCATCCATTGTGCTTGCACATGGGGAGACTGACACTACAGTCCCCAGTGTTCACTCTGCTGCTGAGGATTTGCAAAGCAGGCCGGTTGCTGTTGAGGGTACGACACCACGCGGCAGGGCACGCCCAAGAGCCAGGGTAATTGTGCGGCGGACGCCATTACGCCGCCCCACAATTTCCCAGGGGAGGCAGAGTGCCCTGCTTCAATTATGGACCCAACAAAGGGACTCTTATGACGCCCAGCTCGTTACAGAGCGTGAGCAAAGGCATGCCGACATGGTGAACATCCATACCAGTCTACAGGGCATCCTCGCGGAGTTGCGTACCCTCAACAGCAACGTGGCCAATGCAAGTAATGGCATCCAGTCAGCCATGGCTGAGATGACCAATATGCAGAGAAACATTGTGGAGCAGTTTCAAATTCACAATGCTGCCATGGCCCAGGCTAGGTCCCATTCCCATGGACCTCCACCTGGACCTCCACCTGGGTATTATGGGCAGCCACCCTATTAAGCCATGGGTGTGTGGGACATCTTTTCTCTTAACCCCCACTGTATTTACTTGTCCTTTGAGGTTTCAAACAATCCATTTTGTGTTGCTCTGGCAGGTTGTGTTTTGTATTTGCTCCCATATAGCTCCTTAGAGTAATGCTTAAGGCCACTAGCCAATGCCATAGGTCTATGTGGAGTTTATCTGGCCACTTATGGCTTTACCTATGTATTTGGTTGGTGCTCCTCCTGTTTGCAGACATGTTTGTGTGACATTATGGCCATGCCCAAATATCCCTGGGCACAGGCAATATTAATGACTGGACTAGGCTGGCCTTTGGACTGGGTGTCCTTGTTTGGTTGTGCCACTAACTTCCAGGTGTAGATGTGCTCGATGTTTTTTTTAATGTTATCCATTTGTTACCACAGATGTATGTGGACTGATTTCTGTTAACCACTATAATTTTTCATTTGCTAAGTAAAACAAAAATTTCACTTCCAATACTTGTGGCGTTTTTAGTGGGAAGACTTTTTTAACAGCTTGGGCTAAACCAGATAATTTTGGTTGGAAGAGGTGTAACAATGCACAGCGAAAGCTAAGGAAACTACATGAAATACATTAGGCAACAATTAAGGTCGAAATGTTTTACTTAGAGGTAATGCCACATTAGGGCAAAACAACATATGTTTCCAAAAGGATAACACAGACATACAGAATGGTGAGACAGGGAAAAAAGTTAACTAAAATGCTGGCTGATCAGGTTGGCTCGAACAGATTGGCCAGACTCACTGGGGGGCCCCTCAAAATTCTCGGCTTCATCCTCGACGGCTGAAGAGGGCAGGCTGTCCACATAACGTGGGACACGTTCCATGATGGCAAAATTGTGCAAAACAGCACATGCCATTATAATGTCGATCACTTTCTTGGGATCATATTGCAGGGCCCCCCCAGTATGGTCAAGGCAACGAAAACGTGTCTTCAGCAGACCAAAGGCCCTCTCCACAACAGCCCGGGTCTTGCGATGCGCACGGTTATACGCTTCCTGAGAGGCATCCTGGGGCCGCAGCACAGGCGTCATGAGCCAGGGTAGAAGTGGGTACCCGGAATCACCTTAAACAGAGAATTAAATGTAATCAAAATTAAAAAGGCAACACAACCAACACCCAAAATTTCACAGATATCATAATGATGTAAGGTAAAGTGTTCCCAAAAAAATACAGGGCACATTAGGGCCCACAAAAATTGCACTAAGGTATCACCTAAATAAAAATGGCACTTCTATATACCAATTAATTAACAAACATCTGCACGGCCAAGGGTATTTGTATTTTACATATATTTGTAGTTTTCAGACATGTTACAATTAGGATGCTGCGGAGGGCCTATCCACATTTCTCTGGAAACTACAATGTATGCAGTTTAAGTCCACTTTGACATTTAACGACCAATAGTCCCAAAGGAGCCAAAGGTCAAAGATCCCTATCCACATTTCTCTGGAAACTACAATGTATGCAGTTTAAGTCCACTTTGACATTTAAAGACCAATAGTCCCAAAGGAGCCAAAGGTCAAAAGATCCTTGGGTATAAACTCCAAACCAATATATTTAGGCACAAGGAACTTACAGACATCCTAACTAAAGGGAAAACATTCTGAAGGCCACAGCGAGACAAGGATTTTTAGGGTAAGTTCCTAATATATGAGCCAAGAAAAATGCAGTTGTACGCTTCTGTAAATTTATCCTTAAAAAACATATCAACAAATACAAGATTAATGCCACATTTAATAACACACAAATAGGACACACTTACCAAGCAGCCATGCCCCCGAAAATTCACCTGCCTCAAATCTCCGAAACAACCCAGATCGCCGGAGGATATAGGAGTCGTGGGACGATCCGGGGTAGCCGGCAAGGACACTCATAAACCGCATATCCGGACCAACCACGGCCTGGACATTAAGTGAGTGTCCCATTTTACGATTCCTTAAGGCAAAAACATACAAAAAGGGTAATTGATATTTGACCCAAACTAATAAATTAACCACAAAACATGTCTGCACTCTATTGGGAAAGACTAATGAAAAGCCGAGATAAAGCAGCTACACAAATGAGGGATAAACAAATATGCTGCCGCAAAGGAAAACAGGTTACATGACACGTTGGGCAACATAATAACCAATCTCAATACCTATATATATACTCGTCGGCTGCCCTAGGTACGAGTGCCACATGTGTGCAGTCAATTGCACCAATAACGTTGGGCATGTCGGCCACATTATAAAACCCAAGCTTAATGGCGTTTCTGGCTGCCATATCATCAGGAAAATAAATATATTTTTGAGTTATGGCAGCCATGCCTTCCAAAAATTTAGATAGTGCGCGGCTCAGCGTAGGCTGTGACATCCCCACGGAGAGGGCACCCAGCCTCTGGAACGAGCCGTTCGCCAAAAATTGCAGGCAGCCAAGCATCTTGGTCATACCTGAAATTGCATGCCCCTTCCTTGTGGTGCGGGCTAACCATGGCCGCAGCTCACTATATAATTTATGGAGGGAAGCGCGATTAAGCCTGGTCAGCTCGAACAGCTCAACATCATTCATGCTATCGATGTTCATGCGACGACGCAGGGGCAATCTGCTCTCAGACATCTCGATCAACTCAATGCCAAAAAGCATAAGCCCTTGATGTGCCACAAACTCGCTCCGCTCCATCCTACTCCCGAGGCCAAATAGCTGCCGGCAAACATTTCGTAAAGCAGCTCTTTAATGGGCTTCAAAACAATTAGCAATCACCTCTCTGAATTGGGCGCAAGCCCATGTGAAGGACGTAAAAAATAGGATCGGACGCAAATAATACGATTTGGACGGGAAAAACACACGAACTAACGCAAATTATACGATTCTCGTACGAAATGCGTATGTTCATATACGTCTATGCGCGAACGATCGTGCGAATACGAAATGGCCAAAAAAACCAGAAAAAATGACAAACACCCACCCAAACTTACGATTCTCGATACGAAATCACTTAACTTTTGCTCTTTGAATCGAGGGGATACTGTCTAAGGAATAAAGTATACCTCAAAGTTGACCAAATTGTCTTGTTCCCTTTAAGTGGGTATTTTCCATAACGCACAAGGAAACACATGCAATATACATTACATATAAACAGAAAAGGTATGAATAGAAATAGGTGAAAATGGTACAGTTGACCGGAAAGGCATACAGTAAATGAATAAGAAAATTGGAAATCTGTTCAACAAACAATATTAAAAAGTAGCTGTCATTTCCACGTTATACACAACTGCACTTATATATTGTGTGGCAGTGGTATAATTAAATGTGACGGGGCCTTGGTGTGAACAATAAATGGGGCCCATTCATGGGTCATACTGGAAACGTTTTTCTATCTTAAACTGGACCTTCAGCATGGTTTAATGAAAAGCCCAAACCCTTAAAAAACTATTCCCCACCATGTAAAATTAATATATTTTACGTTTTAGTCACTTACTTTTCATTCTTTCCCCAGCTGGGCTGCAACTCTGCTCAGAACCATCACATACTGAGGGGGGACAAAAGTGCAGGGGAGCTAGTTAAAGCATACTGCAAAAGTGCAGGGGAGAGGGTTAAAGTTGTGCTTTGAACAGACAGCTGAGCTGGGGTCAGGAAAAGGACAGCAATCCCAGAATGCAGAGCGGCATAGTCAGAAGACACTTCCTGTTTGCAGGCAGCCTGAGACTCCCTGCGCCGCTATCTTGGATGTTTAAAGGCTCAGAAAATGCAGCAAATGCAGGTAGGATGATTTTTAGAACACATTAACAGCTTCATACAATCAAGGCATTCTTTCTTTCAGAAATGTCTTACTGACATTGTTGTAGAAGTTCCCACAAATGTGCTGCACTTGTAGGTTGCTGTGCTTTTATTATCGAAGTCCAAAAAGTTTGGCTTTCCTGGGGATCCAGGAGAGTTTCATACAGCGGGGGCGCAACAAAACTCACTTCTTCCTGGATCCCTTGCCGATGTAAATATAAGCGACAGCATCCTCAGCATCTCTCAGCTGTGCACGTACTCTTGTCCTTGTCATCCAGATAGGCTGGGGATGCTACTACTCCTGATTGCCGTAAACTGCGCCATTTGCTGAGCCTTACATTTGCACGCCATATGGCCCTGATTGGATGAGAGCCCCCCCATGCACCTTAGGACCTGGGGAAAAGTGTTCTTTAATGGGTTATCTGGGGGGGTCACACAGAGGGGCATCCAAAACCGTATGCTCAAGGGACAAGGAAAGCTCGGCTTTTGTTACGCTTTAAGCTCCAACACTTTCTTGTCGCAGAGAATGAGGATAGCGCTATCTTTAGGTTCTTGCAATGGGATATCAGGAGACTTCCACAACATAAAAATGTACTGCACCAAGTGGCTCTGGTACTTATTTCAATCCTCAATTAGCTTGTTAAACCAGAAAACCAGCCTAAAAATGCCCCACCCACGCTTTGGCTATTACCAATTAAAAGCAGTGAATCAGTGAAGACCGGCACTCCATTTAGGTTATTGAAAAGACTGTATTGTAGAGTCATACAGTTCCTGTAAGATGAGCAAGGCAATCCAAAATGTATTTACAATGTTAGAACCAAAGCTGTAGCACACTTATAGGATTAGACCATATATATGAAGGAGGGGAGCAAGTCAAATAAAGATAAGGGGTTCAAAATATTCCACAGTGCGTCCACCCTGCGCACTACACATAACATACATGGAAAAAAGAGGAAAATTGAACACCCAACAAGTGCTGCTAAATTTTGAGAAAGTTTTAATGCTGGTGCAAACAAAGATAACAGGGATGCTACATAGCATGGAACATAATAAGGTGTATATACAATTTATGAACAGATGGTGCTGATGAACACAATGATAAAGACAACATGGACGGCTTAGTACATGGTGATGCTGCGGTGCCCAGCTTATAGGGGGCAGTCTGCCAAGAGACCTAGTGGTATATGTTAAAGTACAATCCAAAGCATCAGAGCATACAGGGAAAAAGACAGTACACAGGCTAAATATGGCAGATTGTTCCCCAATGGAAACTCAAACATAGCAGAGCTAACAGTAAATTAGATCAGTAACACATATAAGTAATAAAGGCATAGGCTTACAGGCAAGACCCCGAGTGGATACAAGATCAACCCTCAACGTTTCGGCTAGGGATAGCCTTTCTCAGGAGGAGCGGACAATCTGCCATATTTAGCCTGTGTATAAAATTTTCCTCTTTTTTCCATGTAATCCAAAATGTATAACAGCCGTGCAAGTACGTCATACAACACGCATGAGGCAATCATGTGCAGTCCATAAATTCCAACATTTCGGGGTATCTTGCACCCTTCCTCAGGGAGGACTGACAAATGGTGGCAGTCACGACAGGCGCCGCCGCGGACTGGGCACCCTCACCGATACTGAATGTAAGTGTGCACTTGCCTCTGTGACTACTTGAACAATTAAAAGCAGGGCATCCGTTAAAGTGGACCAAAACCCACCCTGGAGTCTATGAGACTCCAGGCATACTCGCTCCCCCCCGGGACATCCAGATTCGTGTCACCTGAATCATGCGGGAGTGCGAGTATTCGCGCATGTGAGTTGTCATACTGAATTATTTTTATGTCCTGTGCTGAAAATTCACTAAAATGGCTTATTTTACACCCCCATGGCTTGCTGAATCACCCCCAAGGTAAACAATAAAAGTAAATGGCAGTTTTCTCTACTAAAATGTTTTTTCACCTGGCTCTGAATCAAGCTTTTTATAGGAAGATATTTCTAAGGGGGAGAGCTAAGCATTATCGAGATCATAAATAGTATGCAAAATTGTTATACTGAAACTAGGGTTTCTTTGACCCCCCCCAACAAGAGAGCGAGTAATAGAAAGACAGAACAGTCTACAATTTAAATAAGTACAGAATAAAATTAAATGGATTGTTGAGGCAACGGCCATACATGAACCATATAATCACACAAGGCGTAACTATAGGTGGTGCACCGGGGCCCAGAAGGTCATCTGGGAGGAATAGATAGCCATTGTATGCTTGCACACACATAAGAGTTCTTCATCCATGCAGTGAGTGCAATCATGCCCGGAGCAGCGGGCTGCCCTAATTCCGGCACTCGGGGAGCACTTCAGTCATGTCCCATGGCCAGGAATCGAACATGCCACCTACGGTCATAAGGTCGATTCCTTACCTCAAGGCCATGACTGCCCCTAAAGGGCATCATCGTTCAGAGTAACTGCTGATTCAGTCTTTAGTTGTCTAGTTGCATCCAACTGAGTTGGAAAAAAAAATGTACTGCATGAACTTTGACAGGACCACATGTAATGTTTGCGCCAGGGCCCCATCACATTTAGTTACAAAACTATAATCACATATCCCTAAAGCTCCAAATGTTCTTTGTTTCAGAAAGAACCCCCTCTCCCCAAAAGCAGAGAGAACATGTTTTTAAATTTTCATTCATTTTTTTAAATTCTCCAGTACAACATGTTTATATCAGCATACATTTGACACCTAATAACAATGCTGCAATACACAGATAACCACAGGGGCAGGGTTATAGACCACCAGTCGAGCCCTGTGATTGGTGGTCTACTCCTAGAGGAATCGAGTTTCTGCTTCTAGGTGCTGCTGTGAGGTTACAGGAGGGGAGAAGGCAGATATAACAAGATAAGTTGCTGAATCATGTTTTTTTACACTTTGCCTGGATAGTCCCTGGAATGTCCAGCTGTCAGTGGCCAAATAGTTAACAGCATATCTGGTGAATTTTTATTGTGATCCAGAGGTAGAGGTATGCGGCAGCAAATGGCTCACTAATTAACAGTAAGAAAAAATACAATTCTGTGAAATACTCACCTGTAGAATTGGTATTATACGCATACAGCACGTCCTGCTCCATCTATAATACTTACACATGGGTAATCCTCCGCCAGATGGCGCTGTTCACTGCAGACATGCAAAAAACAGGCTCCTCCCGGCCCTTCATATACCCAGGGACCTCCCACAAATCCCCAGCATTGAAAAGCAGTGAGAAAAAGAAGCCGGGAGAAACCAACCACCAACTGTTAATAATAACAATGATAACAATGGTAACAATCACCATACAGGGGATCCTGAACAAGGTGAAACCAGGGTGGGGTGGAGCAGGACGTGCTGTATGCGTATAATACCAATTCTACAGGTGAGTATTTCACAGAATTGTATTATTCTAAGCATACAGCACGACCTTTCCTAGGCCCCGAAGGCACAACAAAGAGAGCATCAGTCTTCCTGAAGGCCTTAGTGACAACCAGGTAATACTTCAAGCACCTGACTACGTCCAAGGAATGCAGAACCCACTCCTTGTCATTGCGAGGATTGGGACACAGAGAAGGAAGAACAATATCCTGGTTCAAATGAAATGCCGAAACCACTTTTGGCAGAAAGTCCGGTTTGAAGCAGAACACCACCTTGTCCTGGTGTCGCTCATAGTATGGAGGCTGAATAGATCGAGCGGCCAGCTCTGACACACGCCTAACCGTGTAATAGCCACCAAGAAGACAACCTTGAGAGTGAGAACGACCAGAGCAGCCTCTTGAATAGGCTCAAAGGGAGCCCCCTGCAAGGCAGACAAAACCAAATTCAAATCCCAAACAGGGAATGTAGGCTTTCGGGGGGGATGCACGTGAGTGACCCCCTGGAAAAAGGTCTTAATCAGGTGATGCTGAGCAAAGGTCTTCTGAAAGAAGATAGATAGGGCAGAAACCTGACCCTTCAGAGTACTAAGTTTGAGACCTAAGTCCAAACCATGCTGAAAAAACTCCAGGACCTTAGGGACGGAGAATTCTCGGCAGGGAAGAGACCTGGACTCACACCAGTCAATGTAGGAATGCCATACTCTAAAATAAATAGCAGAAGAAGTCTTTTTTCTGGCCTGCACCATAGTAGCCACCACAGAGGCAGACAACCCTTTCTCCACCAAGATGGAGGTTTCAGCAGCCAGGCCGTCAAAGCCAGCGTTTGTAAATTGGGATGGCGTAATGATCCTTGGGTACGCTTGGCAGATCGTACTGATCTACTGCCATTTGAACCACGTCTGCGAACCACACTCTTCTTGGCCACCTGGGGGCCACCAGGATCACAGGTACCCCTTCCAGAGCAATCTTGCGTAGAACCCTCACCAGAAGGGGAAATGGTGGAAACGCATAAGTGGAGTCGAAACTCCCTCCAAGACATGGACAGGGCATCCGTGGCCATGGCCAGAGGATCCAGAGACAGGGAGACAAAAGCCGGGAGCTTGTGATTGTGACGGGAAGCAAACAGATCCACATCCCATCTAAAAATTAATGACCTATTGGACCCAAAACAGCATGGCTTTACTGAGGGCAGATCATGTCAGACCAATCTTATTGATTTCTTTGACAATGTCACTAAAGTGTTAGATGAAGGTGGTGCTGTGGATATCGCCTATCTGGATTTTAGCAAAGCCTTTGACACTGTACCACATAAGGAGCTCATAGATAAGTTATTGAAGGTAGGACTCAATCCCTGGATAGTTCAGTGGATTTCCAGTTGGCTGAGGGATCGGTATCAGAGCGTTGTTGTAAATGGCGTGCAATCTGAACAAAGGAGAGTTACAAGTGGTGTGCCGCAAGGCTCTGTCCTGGGCCCCATTCTTTTTAATATATTTGTAAGTGACATAGGAGAAGGCTTGGTAGGAAAAGTTTGTCTGTTTGCTGATGATACAAAGGTTAGTAATAGGGTGGATATTCCTGGAGGTGTCTGCAACATGGAAAATGATTTAGCTTTACTGGATAGATGGTCAAAACTGTGGAAACTAGAGTTTAATGTCTCTAAATGTAAAATCATGCACTTGGGTAGAAGGAATCCCTGCTCTGAGTACCGTATGGGCAGTACTGTGTTAGCCAGGACCTCGGAGGAGAGAGATTTAGGGGTACTGATTACCGATAGCTGCAAGATGAGTGGACAGTGTAGCCAGGCAGTGGGAAAAGCAAGCAGGATGCTCGGCTGCATAGCTCGAGGCATCACCAGTAGGAAGAGGGAGGTTGTGATGCCGCTGTATAGAGCCCTGGTAAGGCCACAGCTAGAATACTGTGTGCAGTTCTGGAGACCTTACCTGCAAAAAGACATTATTCAAATAGAACGTGTCCAAAGGCGGGCAACGAAAATGGTGGAAGGACTTAAACTTAAAACTTATCAGGAGAGACTTAAAGAACTTAATTTGTACAGTCTGGAGGAAAGAAGGGAGAGGGGGGACATGATTGAGACCTTTAAATATGTGAAAGGATTGAATAAGGTTCAGGAGGGAAGTGTTTTTAAGAAGAAACTTAACGATAGAACAAGGGGGCACAACCTGAAGCTAGTCAGGGGGAAGATCAGGAGCAATGTTAGAAAATATTATTTTACAGAAAGAGTAGTAGATGCTTGGAACAAACTTCCAACAGAGGTAGTTGAAACATCAACAGTCACTGAATGTAAACATGCCTGGGATAAGCACACATCTATCCTAAGATAAAGAGTACATACAGTATACACATAAGGGCAGACTAGATGGACCGTATGGTCTCCTTCTGCCGTCAACCTTCTATGTTTCTATGTTTCTATCCGGTAGACCCCAACGGAGGCACAGGGACTGGAATACCGTGTTGCAGAGGGACCACTCCCCCTGACGGGACATTGCCCTGCTTAGGGCGTCCGCCAGCAGGTTCTCCGCCCCCGGAATGTAAACAGCCGTAATGCATTGAACATTGGCCTCCGCCCATGTCAGAATCTGAGACACTTCTTGGAGAGCACCCTTGCTCCGGGTCCCTCCCTGATGATTGATGTAGGCAACCGCCGTTCTGTTGTCTGAGCGAACTTGGACCGACAGACCCCTCAGGTGTTGGGTCAATCGCTCCAGTACCAACCTGACTGCCCGTAATTCCAGAATGTTGATGGGCAAATGGGCCTCCTGAGGGCCCCACGTCCCCTGGAAGCGCAGATGACCTGGCACACATCTTAATAGCATCGTCCGATGCAGACAGGATAAAGTTCACAAACGCATCACAGCTGGACAGAGCATTGACAGTATCGCTCCCCCAAATGCAAAGGCATGACATGCCAGTTGGTCAACACGCCGGTCCTCAGAGTCCCGTAGCATAGTAGTGTCAGGGGAGTGCATAATAGAGGTGTTGGACAACCCTAGAATAGGAGCATCAACCTCGGGTGGCGATGACCAGCACTTAACCAAGTCAGCAGGGAAGGGATATTTCCTATCCACGCTCTTAGGGACCCCGTGAAGTCTGCTGGGATGTTCCCATTCTTTAAGCACAAGGCTATTGAAATGGGTCTGGTCGGGGAACTCCAAGCGAGCTTTAGCAGTATGGAAAAGGTCACCCCTTTGGCGGGGAGCCGCAGCAGGGGGGAGAGAGGGACAGAACCTCAAAGATCTGAACCAGCAGTCTATCGACATCATCCGAGGACCAATGCTCGGAGCCAGACTCTTCCTGACCCCTGGACTCATCGTCATATGACCCTGAGTCAGAGAACAGTTCCCCTTCGTCCGAGGGGATATGGGCATAGGAATGCAACAAATCATCAGGTTCTACAGGGAAGAGGGTGGATTCAAGTGCCACCTCTTGGCGGTGGCTTTACGCGCTAGGGAATTAGCAAGTAAGTTTTCAACACTAGCCAGCCTCGTGGCCAGATCAGGATGAGAATCCCCACTGGGTATTGGTGGTTAGACTCAGGCTTGGGGGAGTAGGTGAAGTGCGGCGGGGTGCAGGCCCTGCCTCAGAGGAGATGGGAAGCACCGATAGCGCCTGCTGTGCACAAGGAACACAGACCCGTGCATTGTCACCACTGCTAGGTAAGACCCCACAAGCTACACACAGCCGGGCTTGTCCCGAAGGAACCCCGTTCACAATATCCTGAGATGCCTCCATATGGTGATTTAATCGGCACAATTTGCCAGTAGGGATTGACGCTGTAAGCTACCCCGGATGCCCCAATAACAAGCTGGGAAGTGGGAGTAAGTTTATATGGTCGCGACCGGGAGCTAAGCTGGGCCGGGAGAAGCCACTTGAATCCGCGGTCTGAAAGACATAAGGGGAAACGGGATGTCAGAGCCATGCGCAATGGTGGATGAGAGTAAAGAAAAGTCGCCCGCGAGGGCACTTACATACAGAGAGGAGGGAACGATCTTCACCACGCGCGCGGGAGAAGAAAATGGCGCCAAAGAACCTCAGGGGGCAGGCCTGAGCCAATCGTGACGCGTAGCGCGCCAAGCCGAAACCACGCCCCTCTTCGAGTGAGCGCGAAGCTCGTAAGGCAACCAGCCAATGGTGGTACAGACAGGAGAAGTAAAAGGCAGACGGCCTATTAAAAAAATGGCGCTCGGAGCCGTGGCAGTTACAGCCGAGATCTGTACTCGGGCTCTCCTGCGGCTCCCCGTCGGGGAAGAATCCCGGTCTGTGACAGAGACACTGTTATTAAGACTGGCGCTCAAGCCGGCGCAGCCTGTGAAGAGCCGATAAGGCTAAGAAGGGAAGGAGGGAAGAAGGAGACGCCAGGGCGTCCGCGAGCCGCCGCCGTACTTGCGGCAGAAGGCAGAATACTAGTGTGCTTAAACAGTAAGGTAAGAGCGCGGCTCTGATCCCCAATCCCAGTGAAACACAGTTAAGCCATAAGCGTGTAAGTATACACTAAGGCAGCTATACACACAACCCCCCCCCTTTCTTTTCCCCCTGACTAAGGAGGGAACGAGGGAGGAAGGCGACCCGTTAACATAGGGTCCACCGCTACATGGGGCGTGAGGCAATGATGCGGGAGGGGCATCCCCTGAAGGCTCACCATCAGCCTTGACTGCCTACCCTATGGTGGGGGATTGCGGTGGTCCGTAAGCACACATGGTGCTACCTACCTTCACCCGACCAGCACAGCCCAGGCTGGGAGGCACATCTTGTCGAAGAGGATGGGTGGGAATAGTCTCACAGGGCCGCAGGCTGTAATAGCCCCGCTCACCTGTGAGAGAGTGATACTTCATGTCTTCGCAGTCAGCACTGCAGAGAAATCTGGGGGATTTGTGGGAGGTCCCTGGGTATATGAAGGGCTGGGAGGAGCCTGTTTTTTGCATGTCTGCGGTGAACAGCGCCATCTGGCGGAGGATTACCCATGTGTAAGTATTATAGATGGAGCAGGACGTGCTGTATGCTTAGAATAGGTAACATTTACAGTGCCGCTGTCAGGAGGTAGCTAGTTAAAATGTTTACAGGAGCAACTGTTATTTGTGAGTAAGTGGTCAGATTATGCAACAGCAAATGTTTCTGGATCTGTCCAGTCACAGAATAGCTAGTGGAGTACATCCAGTCCTAGACGCAGGTTCCTCATCCATGGCAGCTCTGTGCTGGGATTTCTCGGGAGATCATGGTGAGGTTGGTAGAGTGGCAGTATTTTGCACCATATAGGATTTATTCAGGGTGAAAGCAGACATAAAATCAGCTTTAACAAACCCCCTTCTCACACCAATATAGCTATTTAAAAAAAAATAAACCCACCAGAAGCTGAGCCCTATAAAACACTGGCTGCTGCACCTGTGCGCTGCAGGGGATCATGAGTTTTGTCACCTAATCACTTTAGCAGTCATGGGCTGTTTCTTTTCTGTTCCAGTTATGGGGGTGGGAGAGGCAACAACACAGGGGCCGCTTTAGGACCGCTTCAGGTTTGTTGGAATTTCTGATCTCCTTTTTGAAGCTTGTGTGATGTTTCATAGGTAAGATGAAAAGTCTCACAGTGAAGTTTAAATACTGCTCCCCTCTGAATCCATAGAGGCAGTGTAGGCACGTGGGCCTGGGCCCATGGAAAAGGAAGAGGAACAGCTCAAGCTACCACCTGTTAGAACAGGGGTGGGCAATTATTTTTTCCATGGGGCCACATGAGAAACTAAAGATATTGTGGAGGGCCGGGCCAAAAGGCTGAACTCAATTCTGCATAATATCATTGTATTTCTTTATAAAAAGCAGTAAATAGCATTGTTTTGACAAGCTGGCACGAGTATATGGTATAGTTAAACAATGAAAAAGTGAGGTTGCCTTAAAATCCCAGATAGGGATGCCCCACTGTGTGAAACCCTTTTTACTCAGTAGCAACATGAAAAATGGCATCCCTCCCTTAAAAAGTGGAACAAAGCCCCGATCTGGGATACGCAGGTGGAAAACCAGTGGCCGCTCTGGGGTTTGTTCTGCTTTTTAGAGAAGGACTCTTTTCACATTGCTAATGAGTGAAAAGGGTTTCAAAAAGTGTAGCATCCCGATTTGGGATGCCCGGGGGGAGGGAGACCAGTGTCCGGCCTTGGATAAAAGGCTGTGTGAAACCCTTCCTACCTTGCAGCATGGTCCTCCCACCCTCCCAAAGGCATTGGTCTGGCCAGAAATGGACTTACGAGAGCCAGTGCACCATCAGGCTCCGCAGCGACTGACACATGCCACACAGTACAGGCCAAGGGCAGGAAGAGAAACTCCGCCCACAGCCAAACCTGCAGTAGGGAGCTGTCAAATAGGACAGCAGGCTCTAACCCACACATGCCCCCGCTACATTAGACTACAGCGGGGCAAAAGTGCTGTTCAAACCCGGCACTATCTTTTCTGGCAAGACTGCGCGGACAGTGGGCGGGACTGAGCGGTGGCAGTGTGCGGCCACGCACCTTACAGGGAACGCTGGTTACGGGCCGGTCAGAGCCAATCAAAGGGCAGCATGTGGCCCTGGGGCCTTACAATGTCCAGGTCTGGGTTAGAATGTACGCGTCATACTTACCTACCCATCCATACCTCCATGCTTGTCACATGCCTCGCACCTCCCTTGCCTACGTGCGTGTGCCTCCACCGCATCCATGCACACGCCACACACTTCCCCTTGTTGCCGTGCGTGTTTTGCTAGCGCTCTCACGGCTGAGAGGAACCTGGCTAATGTGTCTGTCCCAGGGAGGGGGTGCTGATGAATGCCCATGATGGGGGCCTTGGTATGGGGCCCCATCAGGGCTATGTATGCCCCTGCCCACAGCTCTTTTGTTTTCTGAAGATCTGCAGGGGACAAAATTTTAAGTATACATTTGTTTAAGCCTTGATAGACCGCAAATTGGGTGCCCCGATGTGAGAAGCCCCCGGTTTGCCTGGTTTTCTTACCTCCTCTAATCGGCATATGAATGAATGGCATAGAACTAGTAAAAAGAGACCGGTAAAGGGCACTGAAAGTGGCCAGCATCCCTTCACCTGATGCCTTCTGGTGGCGCAGGCCCATGCTAGGCCTATATGAATGCTCACTTGTATTGTTGATTTGTGGCACCCAGCATGGTTTTTATGCGCTATTGTGATATTGAGGAGATCCCTCTAGACAAACTACTGAAGTCTGCTGAAGTATTCCCCCCATGGGGGGTGGAGGGTCTGGACACCTGTTGTGTCCCTGTGTTTTGGCCCGCTTTGGTGCGGTCTTTATACATTTAAAACAAGGAGCTGAAATAATTATTCATTAAAAGGTTTATATACATACTATTTTTAGAGGGTTAGATTTGGTGGCCGAAGTAGTTCAAGGAGTGTTTCACAACATAAAATCATCAGCAGCACCCTTGTCCCCTGTACTTGTAAACTCAAAGCTAAGCAACCTGGTCGCATCCCTGGTTTTCCTGTAGAACACCTATCTGGGCACCGGAGCACACCACAGCTACACGGAAGCCATGGATAAGGCCGACATCAAAAACAGCATTGCGGGAGCCACTGGTAAAGGTGAGTTTACCGGCGACCATGGGGGTTTCACACAGCAGGGCATCCTGATTTTGAATGCCACAGGGGCAGGCTAGAGTCTGTCATGGAGTCTTTTAGACTCCAGGACTAGCTTGTTGTGGCTTTTGTGCCACTTTAAAGTCCCTGTCCAGATATTAAAAAACACAATTCTGTGATTACTCACCTGTAGAACTGGTATTATACGTATACAGCACGTCCTGTTCCAGAATATTCCTTACACATGGGTAATACATCCACAAGATGGCGCTGGACTGCAGAAAACAGCTTGTGGCTCCTCCCACAAAATCCCCAGTATTTACAAGCAGTTAACAAGAAGCCGGGAGAACAATAACTTCAAAAATGAACATATGAACAATCACCATACAGAGGTAACTAAGAATAATGATAACAAGGGTGGGATGGAACAGGACGTGCTGTATACGTATAATACCAATTCTACAGGTGAGTAATCACAGAATTGTATTATTCTAAGTATATAGCACGTCCTGTTCCAGAATATTCCTTACACATGGGACATCCAATAGCAGTGTCCGTAAGGTAGGGTGGGATCCCCAAAAACTAACAGCGGGCAGTTTAAACCACTGCCGCCTGCAGAACTTTGCGGCCAAAAGCAGCATCAGCTGAGGCCCGAATATCAACCTTGTAAAACTTAGAAAAAGTATGAACAGAAGACCAAGTGGCGGCCTTGCAAACTTGTTAAACAGAAGCTTGGTGCTGAAAAGCCCAAGAGGCACCAATAGCATGAGTAGAATGAGCAGTAAGGCGGAAGGGAGGCTCCTTCCCCTTAGCAGAATAGGCCTGTACCACAGCCTGACGGATCCACTTGCTGATAGTGGACTTAGCTGGAGCCAGACCCTTCTTAGGTCCAGACGGGAGCACAAAAAGAGCATCAGTCTTCCTGAAGGATTCAGTAGCCACCAAATAGAACTTCAGAGTTCTGACCACATCCAGAGAATGTAAAACCCTCTCCTTAGGATTACTAGGATTAGGGCAAAGAGAAGGCAACACAATGTCCTGATTGAGATGAAAAGCAGAAACAACCTTAGGCAGAAAATCTGGCTTAAAATGAAACTCCACCTTGTCCTGGTGTCTCTCAGAGTAAGGAGGTTTGATGGAAAGTGCCGCCAACTCAGAAACACGTCTAACAGAAGTGATAGCCACCAAAAAGACTACCTTAAGAGTCAATATGGACAAAGGGGCCTCACGCAAAGGCTCAAAGGGAGACCCTTGTAATGCAGATAAGACCAAGTTCAAATCCCAGACTGGTAACATAGGCTTACATGGCGGACGCACGTGAGTAACCAGTGACCAGACGATGGTGAGCAAAGGATCTTTGGAAGAATATGGCCAAAGCAGAAACATGACCTTTGAGGGTACTAAGCTGAAGACCCAAATCCAAACCATGTTGTAAAAATTCCAGAATCCTGGGGATAGAAAACACCCGACATGGAAGCGACTCACACCAGTCAATGTAAGCATGCCATACCCTACAGTAGATGGATGACGAGGACTGCTTCCTAGCCCGAATCATAGTATGAACTACAGAGGAAGGCAGCCCCTTCTCCATCAGGATGGAGGTTTCAGCAGCCAGGCCGTCAAAGCCAGCGTTTGTATATTGGGATGGCGTAGCTGCCCCTGAGTGAGCAGGTCTGGATCCTTGGGCAAAGCATACTGATCTACTGCCAACTGCAAAACGTCTGCGAACCACACCCTTCTTGGCCAACGGGGGGCCACCAGAATGGCTGGCACCCCTTTCTGAGCAATCTTGCGCAACACCCAGGGAAAGGAGGAAACACATAGAGAAGCTGAAAGCTCATCCATTACATTGCTAGAGCATCCGTGGCCAAGGCAGGGGATCCTGGGACAGACAGAGAGACAAATACTGGAAACTTGTGATTGTGACGGGACGCAAACAGATCCACATCTGGCTGACCCCAACGGTGGCACAGGGAGTGAAACACCCTGCTGCTGACGAGAAGTCCCCTTGCTGAGGGAGTCTGCCTCTAGGTTCTCCACCCCCGGGATGTACACAGCTGAGATGCAGGGAACATTCTCCTCCGCCCAAGACAGTATCAGGGACACTTCCTTGAGAGCCCTCTTGCTCCGGGTCCCTCCCTGATGATTGATATAGGCAATTGCCGTCTGGTTGTCCGAGCGGACCTGAACCGCCCGACCTCGAAGGTGTGGAGTCAGTTGGGCGAGAACCAACCTTATCGCCCTCAAAAGAAACAAAGGAGGGTTGGCAGCCGCTCAGACCATTTTATAACTAACCTGGGAGGTGCACGTTAGCAGGACAATTAGGATACAAAAGCCACAGCACTCAAACCAGTTAGCTTGCTGGCCAAACTACAATCTGTCTCTAAACAGGGCTCGGTCACACACATCTGCAGAAGTATGCTTAAGCTGCACCACCAGCACCAAGGTGCCCCTGTGAGGTGCAGTCCTAACTTATCGCCCTCAATTCCAGAATGTTGATAAGGGTGTAGGCCTCCTGAGGGCCCCACTGACCCTGACATTTCAGGGATTTCCAGAAGCCCCCCCCCAACCTGTCAGACTGGCATCTGTGGTGACTGTCTCCCAGCACGGGGCCAGAAAGGATCTGCCCACCAACAGGTTTCTTGAGTCCAGCCACCACGAGAGAGACCGTCCGGCCAGGGGGGACAGAACCAGCACCTGATCCAGGGACCGAGGGTTTCCGATCCCAAACTGACAAGAGGTGAATTTGAAGGGGTCTCATGTGGAACTGAGCGTATGGAACTGCCTCGAAGCAGGACACCATCAGTCCCACCAACTGCATCCCCTGCCCGATGGAGGGATGAGGGGAAGACAGAAGATGCCTGGCTTGGGCCTGAAGACTCTCCACCGTCTGCTGAGGGAGAAGGATCTTGACCTGACGGTGACAGGAAAGACTTGGGGTGGTTGATCACCCAGCCGAAGGACTCCAGTGTGGACACCACCAGCTGGATATCCAGCTCGGCCTACTGGAAAGACTGAGAAGTGATGAGAATGTCGTCTAAGTAAGGAAGGATGCGGATGCCCTGAGATCTCAGCAGAGCCAGTACGCCCGCCAGCACCTTGGTGAATACCCTGGGAGCCA
Organism: Gastrophryne carolinensis; assembly: GCA_027917425.1. Taxonomy (NCBI): domain Eukaryota; kingdom Metazoa; phylum Chordata; class Amphibia; order Anura; family Microhylidae; genus Gastrophryne; species Gastrophryne carolinensis. Next base: position 335,377,940 of record CM051235.1, on the reverse strand, counting down.
AGGTGAGAGCGAAAGGTAAGGCCACAAATTGATAGTGCTGATCCTCCAGAGCGAACCTCAGGAATCTCTGATGACCTGGAAAGATTGGTACATGAAGGTAAGCGTCTTTGATGTCTACAGAGGTCATGAAGTATCCTAGGTAGGGAGTCTCCATGCAAAAGTGTCTGGATCTGACAAATTTGTTGAGGCACTTTAAATCCAGGATAGGTCTGATGGACCCGTCTTTTTTGGGAACAATGAAAGATTGGTATAGTATCCTCTGCCCCTTTCCCTCAAAGGCACCTGGCAGATGACCCCCGACTCCAGAAGGTTTTGGACAGCAAGGCACAGACCCTGAGCTGACAGGGGGTTTTGAGCTATCGGCCAGGCTCTATCTTGTAACCGGAGGACACTACCTCCTGAATCCACCGGTCTGAGACGTGAAGCCTCCAGACGTGAGCAAAGAGCCAGAGCCGTCCCCCCACCCGGATGGGTGAGGGTGCCCCTTCATGCCTGAGGGGGCCTGGGTGAGGATTTTGGCTTGGGACCCCAGGAGAGGCCAGGACGGCCACGCCCTCTGCTCCTTCCCCAGTGATCTCCTCGGACCCCAGTAAAGGAGACTCCTCGGCCAGTTCTGGAACCACGGAAGGATGGGAGAAAGGCACCGGGACAGCCTCCTACGTTGAGGTAACCTGCCACCCCTGGCAAACAAATCCAAACGCTCCCCGAAGAGACGCAGGCCCTTGAAAGGGAAGCCAGTGAGAGCTTTCTTAGCAGCATTATCAGCTACCCATTGACGTAGCCAGACAGAGCGGCGTATAGCCACTAACAAGGCAGAAGTTCTACCACACATTCTAATGGCATCATCCATAGCAGACAGGATATATGCAATAAATTCCTCACAAAGCAGTAGAGATCTATACTCTTCTCTACCCGCATCCTCAGATGCCCCATCCAAGAGACACTTAAGCACCCCTTTAATGGCAATAGCCATAATAGCAGAGGCACAAATCGGGCGCAGAGCCGTCCCCACACAGGCAAGGGCATGACAAGCCAGTTGGTCCAAGCACCGGTCCTCCCCATCTCGCAGGGTAGTAGTATCAGGAGAATGCATGACAGGAGAATGCATGACAGATGTATTGGACAACCCTAGAACAGGAGCATCCACCTCGGGAGGACATGACCAACGCTTAACAACATCAACAGGGAAGGGATACCTCTTGTCCCAACTCTTAGGCACCCCTGGCAGCTTGCTAGGCCGTTCCCATTCCTTGAGCACTAGAATATTAAAGTGAGACTGCTCAGGGAACTCCCAGCGAGGCTTAACCGTATGAAAAAGCTCGCCCTGCAGCTGTGGGGCCACTGCCGGGGGAGAAATACAAAGCACTTCAAAAATGTAACTCAGCAGCCTGTCAGTGTCATCAGGGGACCACGGGGTCTTCCCCAAAAGGAGTCCCAGTACTACTGTAAATCTTAGGTTGTTCCTCAGAGGATTCTGAATCAGAAAATAATTCCCCCTCCTCAAGGGGGTAAGGACCTGAGAGTGAGTAAGGGCCCTCATCTTCTGCAGGGAAGAGGGAAACCACGGGTGATAAATGCCGCTTCTTAGCAGAAGCCTTACGCGGGGCAGACCCAGCAATATGTTTTTCAATGCTGGCCACCCATGTAGCTAAATCAGGTTGAGACTCCCCGCTATTATGCCCCTTGGAGGGGGTCAGATGTAAGCGTGGGGGGGTAGGCGAACCCCGAGGGGGCGCCGCACCAGTAACAGGCAACCCAGGCTGCAGTGCAAGTACCTGCTGGGCGCAAGGTACACACACCCTGACATCATCACTTATAGGGGATACTTCACACACAACACATAGCCGGGCTTGTCCCGAAGGAACCCCAAGCACATTATCCCCAGAAGCCTCCATATGGTGATTATAGTGGCACAATAGGCCAATATGGGGTTAACGCTAATGATAGCAACCTTGGATGCCCCAATAGCCCGCTAGGGATGTGGGAGATATAATAGAATAGCCCAGAACTAAAAGGGGAGAAACCACAATGAGGTCTACCCGCCTGAAAGACATAAGAAGACATCCCCGTAAGAATACAGTAAATATGTATGTATATATATATATATATATATATAACAATCCACCCCGCAGGGCACTCACAGACCGCGGTAGGAAACAGCAGACACGCAGCACGAGGGAGGCAAAAATGGCGTCCGCATATACCTCGAGGGGCCAGAGAAGCGATGCGGAAAACATCATCCGCAGAGCCCGCCTCCCCCCGAAGAGCGCGAATCGCGCCCACATGATCCCGCCGTCCAATGATGGCACGGCAGAGCCTGAAGTAATGTTGCCGCCAGGGGCGGCCTGGCCATAGGGCATACCGGGCAAAATCCCAGTAGGCCGGCACTAGCAAAGGCTGCGAATAACAGATGTGGGAGGGTGGGCGGCATCTGCCATTCGCGGCCCCTCACTGCTGTTCCCCCGTCCGCCGCTGCCACTCTCACTCACACACACATACACATGCTTACCGCCACTTCCTGGTTGTTACGCGGTGGGCGTCTATGGGCGGCGTCCATCTGAGGCCCGCCCACCGACCAGGAGGTGCCGGTAACCATGTGTATGTGTGTATGCTATGTGTGTCTTTGGGAGCTGCGGCAGTGGCCAGGGGAACGGCAGTGAGGGGCATATGCCGCCCACCCTCCTGCATAATAGGGGTTATACCCCAAGCAACTTTCACCCCTCACACGCTCAGCACGCCCCGCCCACCCCAAGGCAGCAGTGACAGCCTGATATAGCAGGCCGGAGCTCCAGCGACGTCAGGTCCACCCCCTCCCACCCATTTCGCGTCACGTGACCGTGCTAAACATAGAGGCGCCTATGCTGGTAGGTGACTAGATCTAGTGCGGTAAAGGCAGGAGAAGCCTGTGAATAGCGACTTTACCTCAGACAGGTGGCCCTGTTAGAGGCTGGCAGTCCGTCACCCTGTTACTGTTTCAGCTTCTGCTATTACTGGGCGTTCGCAGTGAGGCTGCCAGAAGCTTCTCTAGAGAAAGTGGGCAAATGGCAGCGCCGCCATGTGCCTCCCCGTGTCATGTTCTCTGCCTGTACTGTATGCGGGTCATTTTAAGTTTGATTCAATGTTCATTACAAGTTCAAACCCTGTCCACTCTGCCCTAGAGTCTATAAGACACCAGAGCTGGCTACAATCCCTCCCAAGGGGCATCCAGCATTTGGTATCCAGCATTTTGGATATTTTACCTTGTTCCTCCATCCCCAGCACCCCTACATACAGCGTGAGCACCCCCAGCAAGTATGTCTGAATTTCTGGTGGCTGGTGCCCCGGCCGCCCTTCCATAAAATATTGCTGTGCATTAAAGCGGTCCTTCACTCTGAATAAGAGCCTATCTTATATGTTTCCCACACCACGAATGGCATATGCTGCCCACCCTCCCGCATCTGTCATTCGCAGCCTATGCACGGCGGCAGCGGCGGCACAGCAGTGAAGGGCAGACCGGCCCTCCGCCCACCGGGAACCAGGGTGAGTGTGTGTACAGCTGGGGGGGAGGGGGTAACAGCAGTAGCAGGCATGAACCGGTTACCATGCCAGTCTGCTGCTTTAATATTGTCCAGCGTAAAGGGGAGGGAGTGAAATGAGGGATGCCCCCACTGCCTGTAATCTGTACTGAGGGATGCCCCCAATGGCTGTATTGAGGGATGCCCCCACTGGCTGTAAGCTGTACTGAGGGATGCCCCCACTGGCTGTAATGAGGGATGCTACTTAATGGCTGTACTGAGGGATGCCCTCACTGGCTGTAATGAGGGATGCCCCCACTGGCTGTAATGAGGGATGCTACTTAAACCGGACCTTTACCATGATTTATTGAAAAGCCCAAACCCTTATAAAATGATTCCCCAGCATCTAAAATTAATATATTTTAAGTTTTTAGTCACTTATTATTGTTTCCCCCGCTGGGCTGCAACTCTGTTCAGGACTTTAGGATATGGGTGCCACCATCTTGAAAAGGTCAGCAATCCCAGAATGCAGAGCAGCGCAGTCAGAAAGCACTTCCTGTTTGCAGGCTGCCTGATGTTCCGTGAGCCACCATCCTGGATGTGTAAAGGCTCATAACATGCAGTAGATACAGGTAGGATGATTTTTAATGTGAGCAATCTGTATGTACAGGGTGTGGGATACATATAAGATAGACTCTTATTCAGAGTGAAGGTCCGCTTTAATGGTTATAATGAGGGATGCCACTCACTGACTATAATGGGGTGATTCTGCACACTGCCTGTAATGAGGGGATTTTATCACACCATTTGGTTCAGAATATTTTCTTTCTTATTTTGTCCTCTAAACCCTGGGTGCATGCTGTGGAACGAAAAATAAGGTTTATATATAATGTGACATTAGGATTCTATACTGGATCAGGAACAGTACAGCAGGGCCGGTGTGCCCCAAAAAGTCCCCGGGTCCAGAACGGGTGGTAATAGTCCTGCAGGGCAGCAGGCTGGTAACCCCCGCTCGCCTGCGTATATAGAGAGCCATCTTCTATTTTCGCAGTCCAGACTGCAGATTAAAACTGGGGATTTTGTGGGAGGTCCCTGACTTATATAGGGGCCGGGAGGAGCCACAAGCGGTTTTCTGCAGTCCAGCGCCATCTTGTGGATGTATAACCCATGTGTAAGGAATATTCTGGAACAGGACGTGCTGTATACTTAGAATAAGTCGATAGTCATCTTTTGTCCCCGATGCTGGACGGAGAAGCTGCGGGTGAACCCCAGACTCCCAAGCATACAAATGTGATTACGTGCTACGGGAGTGCATAGACAGACAAGTACACTCTGAACCCTGCAGAGGGCTAAACCACCATGGAAGCCATGGAGAAATGCATATGTACCCTATCCTTTTCATTCCACTGGAATCTGAGTATGACGGGAGCTCCAAACACGTAACAAACAGGGTGTAACTATAAGGGGTGTGACCACACTGAGGCCCAGGAGGTGGGGCTGGGGCATCATTGTTGCTTCTCCACCTTATTCATCATATCTGTGCTCACTTCATAATTTAGATAAAGGAAGCATCATTTGTTTCTGCTGTTTTAGTCATAGGTTGTCTAGATCAGTGGTTCTCAAATATTTAGTAGTACACCTAGCAACAAGAAACTTCAACTAATTACCCCTTAGCTACAAAAAAATTCCAAAAGTATAAATGCTATCACAATAAGTAGGTCATAGGCATTGTAACACTTTTAAAGAGAAACAATACACAGGAATTTCATTTTACCGTGTGTTGTTCCACCGTGCGGCAACATCTCGATTTGGGATGCCCCGCTATGTGTATCCCCCCTAGGTCACCCCACACACTCACCTTTCTTCGACTCCCTTTACACAGACTATGACAAGAGCGCCGAGTGTCATGCTGTCACTCGGCTCTCTTGAAGAGCCACATTGCCCGCTCACCCTGCAGCCAGGGCGTACTCGTGTCGCTCATTCAGAAAGGCCAGGCATGGGAGCACGCATGGCTAGAGGTGAGCGGGTATGCTGCCGCAGCGCAGAGACGTCACTAGGGCTCAGGAGAAGGTGAGTGGCTCTGGGCATCTTGGGGGTGTCACACTGTGGGGCATCCCAATTCCGGAAGCCCCAAGGACATAAACTCGGATGGCCCCAGGAGTCTCCGATGTTCCTCAGGGAATAGAAAGGAATGGCTTGTTACTGTTAGAATAAAATACCAAACCCATCAGGCCTACCATGTTGGTGCACCCCTGAAAATCACTGCATACAACTTCAAGTTAGTTAGGGTGTGTACTCCCTGGACTATGTGTACTGCAGGCTGAGAAACAGTGGTCTAGATGCATGTTAAAAGACCGAAAAAAAAGTTTACTGTATGAGCCTTAAAAGGGCCCCATTTAATGTTCGCACTAGGGCCCCATCAAATTTAGCTACACCACTGGTTACAAATGTGCCTGTCCTTTATCGCATCCTCGGACCAACATGTCTACACTGAACACTACAGACTTGTTTTCTCACTGGGCTCAACATGTTCACCTTCACCACAGGGCTTTACGCCCCTAGTTGGGCAAGTTACACTGTACAGCTCTGCGGTACATTCTGTCACGGAGAGACGCCTGATCCAAAGTACAAGCTTCCATCTTCAGACTATAGAGCAAAGGGCAGTGTTGTTGGCAGCTTTTACTCCATGACATTTTCTCTACTTTTGCTCCTACGTCATTGACCTGCCATGCAAGCTCCATAAAATGCACGGATAAGGGGCAGTCCTTTTTACTACGGGGTGGTCCTTCCATACCTAGAGTGGATTTGCTACAGAAAGAGTGTAAAGGGTAAAATTGCTGGCTCTGTAGATATCCCCAACTGGCTATAAGTATAAAGCCCTTACACACAGCTAACTTAGAATCAGATTTATTTCACCCATACAAGGATTTTTTCTTGGCAAAAGGAAATACGTACAAACAAGAATATTAGTACAGACAAGAATGTTTTGGCTATGTACAACCTCAAAGTCACCCCCCAACCTCTCAAAGACGGAATACTGGAGCATGATCCAAGCATGGCTGCCTTGAGGTGGGTTACAGGAGGGCTCAGTCAGAATATCTGAAGGCTGCCCCCCCCCCCCCCCCAAAGCTGGGCCCCAAAGAGGAGTCATCTCTGCACGGCCTTGCCTGGTCAGAACAAACCTGTAGAGTTCATGTGTCATCACAGTGGTGGGCAGCAAAGCAATGTGTTAACAGGGTAGGGACCACCTAGATAACTGGAACGGTGCAGGTGTTGTAGAGCTGCCATCATGGATGGCAACTGGGCACCCTTCATGGCCAGGCCCTATACAAACGACCTGGCTATATTGCCCTGCCTCAGCTTCCCAATTAGGGATGCCCAGCCCAAATATTGGACAGGAAAAACATACCTGATCCCTACACCAAATGTACACACATCCTTCTTGTCCACAGGGGGCGAGTGTGGGGGATATGGCTGCATCCCAGTGTTTTGGCCCAGTGTTTCCTGGCTGTCTCAAGACTGCATACCTACCAAATTTTCAAGGTTGGAAAGAGGGACATTTGTTAAATTAGGCCACGCCCCCTCATTGATTGATAGATTGTAACAATTAAAACACTAGAAACACTTTAAATAGGCAAATGAATCATTTATTGATTCAGATCTGCATGTTAAACCTCAAAGAGGAACAAATGAGAACGACGAGGGACAGTCCCTCCAAATCAGGGACACTTCGAAGGTATGAGACTGGGATATAAAAACTGGCCACTTTGATTTGCGGTCTGCCTTAATATGTATTCTATATTTTATGATATAGTAGATTGTTTACACAATCATAGCCAGCCCTTAGAATAAAGGTGGATTATCACCTGTAAGCCATCTTGTACTGTGGTTTAGAAAGCACTGTGTGACCGGTCCTATAATCACATCACAAACTGTGTGTGTGGCCAGCAGAATTGTACCTGCAGCAATCTTTACTTCATAAATAATCCCTCCTGTGGCCTAATGCGCTCACAACCAGGCCTCGGTGTGAGAGGCAGATGGAGGACTGAGAACTAGCCGTATCCAGCCGGGGGCACAGAACTAGCAAATAAATATCACACACTGCGATTGCTTTCTACCTCGGAAATGAAAGAGTTACTCTTGACGTCACAGGGACTACTTTGTCCTCTCTGACTCGGCGTAGCAATATCACACCAGTCGACTGCACCTAATATAACATTCTGGTGAGAAGAGTGGGTGCTAAAAATAAAAGCACAAGCTAGCAACAGCGCTCCTATTGGCTGAGCGCTTGCTGGACTCGAGCTCTCATTGGTGCTTCAACCTCGCCAATAGAAACTCAAGCAGCATAATGCGTCAAGTCTACGTAAATTGTCGTGTGCGTGCTCCGTAAGTGAAGGCTGCTGGGAAGTGTAGTTTATCCGGGGAGTCTCAAGACCATAGAGCTTGCGATTAGACAGTGGCAGTGCTGCTTTCTTATTCGTTCCCTTTCCCATTTGGGAATGAATATGGTTTCATATGCAGCAGTTTCTTATTTGCAATGGATATATCTATCTATATATATATATTAGGAAAATATCAAACTGGGCTAACTGGACCAGCCAGCACCTTTGCTGGCCCTGGAGTCTCTTAAAAATACTTCATGGTCATCCAACTAAGTGCCCCTAATTGGGATGCCCCACTGTGTGAAGCCCCATGCAGTGGGCCGCAATTGCTTACTTTTCCACCAGTCCTTTGGCGTGATCCCGAGACATGGCTGCATCCCCCGCATCCCTGCATATCTATCTGTATGGCTGGGAATAGGAGAGCGCACATAGGGCAGGGTATCTGTATGGCTGGGAGTGGGAGCGTGCACATACGGCAGGGTATCTATGGCTGGGAGTGTGCACATAGGGCAGGGTATCTGTATGGCTGGGAGTGGGAGCGTGCACATGGGGCAGGGTATCTGTATGGCTGGGAGTGGGAGCGTGCACATAGGGCAAGGTATCTGTATAGCTGGGAGTGGGAGCGTGCACATAGAGCAGGGTATCTGTATGGCTGGCAGTGGGAGCGTGCACATAGAGCAGGGTATCTGTATGGCTGGGAGCGCGCACATAGGGCAGGGTATCTGTATGGTTGGAAGTGGGAGCGTGCACATAGGGCAAGGTATCTGTATAGCTGGGAGTGGGAGTGTGCACATAGGGCAGGGTATCTGTATGGCTGGAAATAGGAGAGCGCACATAGGGCAGGGTATCTGTATGGCTGGGAATAGGAGCCTGCACATAGAGCAGGGTATCTGTATGGCTGGGAATAGGAGAGCACACATAGAGCAGGGTATCTGTATAGCTGGGAGTGCAAGGGTGCACATTGGGCAGGGTATCTGTATGGCTGGGAGTGGGAGCGTGCACATAGAGCAGGGTATCTGTATGGCTGGGAGTGGGAGTGTGCACATAGAGCAGGGTATCTGTATGGGTTGGAGTGCGCACATAGGGCAGGGTATCTGTATGGCTGGGAGTGGGAGCATGCACATAGGGCAGGGTATCTGTATGGCTGGGAGTGGGAGCATGCACATAGGGCAGGGTATCTGTATGACTGGGAGTGGGAGAACGCGCATAGGGCAGGGTATCTGTATGGCTGGGAGTGGGAGCAGGCACATACGGCAGGGTATCTGTATGGCTGGGAGTGGGAGCAGGCACATAGGGCAGGGTATCTGTATGGCTGGGAGTGGGAGCACGCGCATAGGGCAGGGTATCTGTATGGCTGGGAGTGGGAGCAGGCACATACGGCAGGGTATCTGTATGGCTGGGAGTGGGAGCGCGCACATAGGGCAGGGTATCTGTATAGTTGGGAGTGGGAGCGGGCACATAGAGCAGGGTATCTGTATGGCTGGGAGTGGGAGCGTGCACATAGGGCAGGATATCTGTATAGCTAGGAGTGGGAGTGTGCACATAGAGCAAGTTATCTGTATGGCTGGGAGTGGGAGCGTGCACATAGGGCAGGGTATCTGTATGGCTGGGAGTGGGAGCGTGCACATAGGGCAGGGTATCTGGCTGGGAGTGGGAGCGTGCACATAGGGCAGGGTATCTGTATGGCTGGAAGTGGGAGCGCGCACATAGAGCAGGGTATCTGTATGGCTGGGAGTGGGAGCGTGCACATAGGGCAGGGTATCTGTATGGCTGGGAGTGGGAGCGCGCACATAGGGCAGGGTATCTGTATGGCTGGGTGTGGGAGCGTGCACATATGGCAGAGTATCTGTATGGCTTGGAATTGGGAGCGCGCACATAGGGCAGGGTATCTGTATGGCTGGGAGTGTGAGCGTCCACATAGGGCAAGGTATCTGTATAGCTGGGAGTGGGAGCGTGCACATAGAGCAGGATATCTGTATGGATGGGAGTGGGATTGTGCACATAGGGCAGAGTATCTGTATGGCTGGGAGTGGGAGCGTGCACATAGGGCAGGGTATCTGTATAGTTGGGAGTGGGAGCGGGCACATAGAGCAGGGTATCTGTATGGCTGGGAGTGGGAGCGTGCACATAGGGCAGGATATCTGTATAGCTAGGAGTGGGAGTGTGCACATAGAGCAAGTTATCTGTATGGCTGGGAGTGGGAGCGTGCACATAGGGCAGGGTATCTGTATGGCTGGGAGTGGGAGCGTGCACATAGGGCAGGGTATCTGGCTGGGAGTGGGAGCGTGCACATAGGGCAGGGTATCTGTATGGCTGGAAGTGGGAGCGCGCACATAGAGCAGGGTATCTGTATGGCTGGGAGTGGGAGCGTGCACATAGGGCAGGGTATCTGTATGGCTGGGAGTGGGAGCGCGCACATAGGGCAGGGTATCTGTATGGCTGGGTGTGGGAGCGTGCACATATGGCAGAGTATCTGTATGGCTGGGAGTGGGAGCGCGCACATAGGGAAGGGTATCTGTATGGCTGGGAGTGTGAGCGTCCACATAGGGCAGGGTATCTGTATAGCTGGGAGTGGGAGCGTGCACATAGAGCAGGATATCTGTATGGATGGGAGTGGGATTGTGCACATAGGGCAGAGTATCTGTATGGCTGGGAGTGGGAGCGTGCACATAGGGCAGAGTATCTGTATGGCTGGGAGTGGGAGCGCGCACATAGGGCAGGGTATCTGTATGGCTGGGAGTGTGAGCGTCCACATAGGGCAGGGTATCTGTATAGCTGGGAGTGGGAGCGTGCACATAGAGCAGGATATTTGTATGGATGGAAGTGGGAGTGTGCACATAGGGCAGAGTATCTGTATGGCTGGGAGTGGGAGCGTGCACATAGGGCAGAGTATCTGTATGGCTGGGAGTGGGAGCGTGCACATAGGGCGGGGTATCTGTATGGCTGGGAGTGGGAGCGTGCACATAGGGCAGGGTATCTGTATGGCTGGGAGTGGGAGCGCGCACATAGAGCAGGGTATCTGTATGGCTGGGAGTGGGAGTGTGCACATAGAGCAGGGTATCTGTATGGCTTGGAGTGCGCACATAGGGCAGGGTATCTGTATGGCTGGGAGTGGGAGCGTGCACATAGGGCAGGGTATCTGGCTGGGAGTGGGAGCGTGCACATAGGGCAGGGTATCTCTATGGCTGGGTGTGGGAACGTGCACATAGAGCAGGGTATCTGTATGGCTGGGAGTGGGAGTGTGCACATAGAGCAGGGTATCTGTATGGCTTGGAGTGCGCACATAGGGCAGGGTATCTGTATGGCTGGGAGTGGGAGCGTGCACATAGGGCGGGGTATCTGTATGGCTGGGAGTGGGAGCGTGCACATAGAGCAGGGTATCTGTATGGCTGGGAGTGGGAGTGTGCACATAGGGCAGGGTATCTGTATGGCTGGGAGTGGGAGCATGCACATAGGGCAGGGTATCTGTATGACTGGGAGTGGGAGCACGCGCATAGGGCAGGGTATCTGTATGGCTGGGAGTGGGAGCAGGCACATACGGCAGGGTATCTGTATGGCTGGGAGTGGGAGCAGGCACATCGGGCAGGGTATCTGTATGGCTGGGAGTGGGAGCGCGCACATAGGGCAGGAAATCTGTATGGCTGGGAGTGGGAGCGCGCACATAGGGCAGGAAATCTGTATGGCTGGGAGTGGGAGCGCGCACATCGGGCAGGGTATCTGTATGGCTGGGAGTGGAAGCGCGTGCATAGGGCAGATTATCTGTATGGCTGGGAGTGGAAGCACATGCATAGGGCAGGGGTTCCAAACTCATTTTCACAGAGGGCCACATTAGCATTCTGGCTGCCTTAAAAGGGCTGGTTAATACCAAACACAAAACCCTCTACTGTGGCAGGGGGTTGGGTGTGTTAGGTAGGCTCACTGCCCGCCTAACCCACCTACTACTGTACTAGTGGATTGGCACTCGGCAGCGCCACCCACAGTTGCGAAGCCGTAAGGCCCTAGAAGGGGTGCCACACAGCTGTCAGAGGGCCTCATAAAGGGGTTTGGAGGTCTGAATCTGGCCCCTGGGCTTGAATTTGACACATGTGCCATAGGGAAACTAGGAATTCGCCTGCCCCCTGCCAGTGCTCAGTTCTAAACAATGTTATTCTAAGTGTGCCATACACTCCACTTCAAATCTTCATGACATGTGGGTAATCTCCAGTAGAGGGCGAACTTCTGCAGAGATGAATATGCAAAAAAGAAAGCCCCTCCCAGTCCATATATACCTGGGACCTCCCACCAATTTCCCAGTTCCTTCCCTGCAGGGAAGGCGACAAGACAGAAGATTTTTGTTTATTGTCCCTATTGCTGCCAGGACCCTTTCTAAATTGTCCCTATTTGAGCCTCCCAGCTTAGGCTGCGGGTCCTGGTGAGAGTAGATAGCACCCTATGGGTGCGGAAGGAGCTTTGCTCCACCGTGAGACCTCATTCTGGGGTAGGCGGTTACCCAGGTTTTGGTGATCCTGGTGTGGGATGCCCCGTCCCTCCATGCCTGTGGCCATATTAGGCCGGATTCTCCCCCCCCTTCCGGGTCCCTTATTTCCCTCTGGGGGGGGGGGGGGGGGGCTGGCTGGCCGTCATCCTCGGCCTCCCCCTTTTTTGGCATATTTGTAGATACATTTATATGTGAATGTGTGTTGGTGTTACCACTGTTAGTGTGTGAGTTTGTGTGGTTCACAGTGGAAGTTTTCCCTTGATGAATGGGTGCACTTACGTTGGCCTAGCCTGCTGGGGTTTTTTCCTCTCAGCTTGGAGAGCTTCTCTCCCTCAGGCTGTGTTTGGAAAGGGGGCGGGGCCGGGCGCTCGCCGCGGTAGCCCTGCCCCCTCGTTCGGCGCGTTTTCTGTGGGGCCTCCCTCTGGCCAGATCTGCGCTGCTGGGAGGGGGGTAGGGCCTGGAGAGTGCGCCTTCGGCGCTGGCCCGCCCCCCTTCTCTTCCTGCTTCTCCTCAGAGACGGGGGCCATCTTGCCGCATTGCTGCTGCTGCCGATTCTGGGGGACGGTAAGGGCCTGGGGGCCACTACCTTAGCTATTTGGGGGCCCCTTTCTGGCGGGGGGGCCCCCTTCGGTGCAGGCTTATGTTCTTGAATGATCATGCTTGTTTTGTCAATTCTGTATTTTGGTAAATATATATATATATATATATATATATATATATATATTGATATATGTTTACGCTGTAAAGTAACTGATATGCCTGGTTGTGTGTTGCAGATTGCTTCATAATTGCATTAGTGCATATTAAGGGGTTCCTCCTGGTCCTGGGGTCCCTAGTGTAAAATTGATCACCTTAAATCCTCCCACTGGGATTTTTAAGGGGCATCCCAGGTTGCTTTTGCGTAAATTCCCTATGGGCTTGCTACTGACCACAAAAATCACCATATGGAGGCTCCACAGGATACTGGGCTCGGGCTCCCTCAGGGACAATCCCGGCCATGTGTGGGGTATCCCTTACGGGGGAGAATGTGCTGATCTGTATACCATGTGCACAAAAGGCCATGACGCGGCAGTCGGGTACCCAGCCTTCTGGGTCGGCTCCTCCCGCTTGATCGCCTTCCCCTCCCCGCCTTATCCGTACCCCAAGTGACATTGGTGTCAGCGGGGAGTCGCACTCTGATGTTTGTGCTAGGTTGGCCAGCATCGAGAAATTTATTGCTAGCACGGTGGGCAAGAAGGCCCAGGCTAAAAAGAGACATTTGTCGTCGGCCCAGCCTTTGTGGGATGTTGATTTGTCGGATTATTCCCCGTTAGAGGAGGGGGAATTGTATGAGGAAACAGAGGCTGATTATGTACAGTCTGGTGATGCTGATGTCGGGCAGGCGCTGGGGGGGATGCCGTAGATACGGCCACTGTTTTGTTTTGGATATTGACCCGCCTGAGGCGCCTCCTCTCAAGAAGGGGGAATTTTTGGGGGTCCGCAAGCCCCGTCTGGAATTCCCTACCCAGGGTCACTTTGATGCGCTGATCCTTCGAGAATGGGAGAGGCCCAGTCGGCTTCCTGGTGCTCCTCAGGGATGGGATAAGAAGTATCCTTTCCCGGTGGAGGTGGTTAAGCGCTGGTCTTCTCCTCCAGAGGTCGATGCGCCAGTTTTAGGTTTGACCAACTCTTCTGTGCTGAACACCCCTGACGCCACTTCCCTTAAGGATGGCGAGGATAAGCGCCTTGATCAGATGGCGTGCCACGCATTTGCCAGTGTGGACTCGGCCCTCCGGCCTGTTTGCGTATCTGCCCTAGTGTCGCTTGCTACCAGGTCTCTTATCAGGGACTGGCTGAATGACGCTCAGTTTGATCCGGCTAGCGCTGAGTTCGCTACCCTTAAGAGATGTGAATTGTTTATGGATTTTGTCTTGGCTGCTATGGAAGATTCTATTGTCGTGTGTAGTAGGACTTCAGCCTTATTGGTGGCTATGCACAGATCGGTCTGCGGACGGCGGACTTTGGGGCCAAGAAGTCGCTTATAGCTCTTCCCTTTTTGGGTACACGGCTGTTTGGAGATAAATTGGATGCTATTGCTAAAGGAGGTAAGTTACCTCAGCGGAAGAAACAGCGCTGTCCCTTTCGGGGGGCTGGCTTGTTCACTCCTTCCTTTTGAGGGGCCAGAGCAGCTAGGGGTTTGGCCTTCTCGGGTGTCAGGGGCTCGTCCTGGAACAGGGGCAGAGGTCGGGCACATCCCGTGGCTGCCTGGGGTTCCAAGCCCAAGCCTGCCGTTAAACCGGCTCAGCAATGAAGGGGCGCCCTCACCCGCAAGGGTGGGGGGACGTCTGCGGCTCTTCTTCCAGGTATGGGCACGGGAGGTCACAGACAATTGGATCTTGGAAGTGGTCTCCTCCGGGTACAAACTGGAGTTCCAGTACTGGCCGCCTCCAAGATTCATAAGGTCCCGGGTGCCCTCGGACCCTCAGGCTGCACAGGGGCTCCTGTTAGCAGTGAAAAACCTTCTCGACATGGGAGTTATATGCCCGGTGCCTCCGTCGGAGAGAGGCAGGGGTTACTACTCCAACATTTTCACGGTTCCCAAAAAGGAGGGTTCGGTGAGACCCATTCTAGATCTCAAGGTCCTCAACAGGTTTATGAGAGCCAAGAAGTTCCGTATGGAGACTCTGCACTCGGCCATCAATTCCCTTTGCCAAGGGGATTTTATGACATCCATAGACATCAAGGATGCGTATCTGCATGTTCCAATCTTTCCAGTGCATCAGAGATTCCTCAGGTTTGTAGTGGAGGATCAACATTTTCAGTTTGTGGCCCTTCCCTTCGTACTGACCTCGGCTCCGAGAGTCTTCACCAAGGTCCTGACGGGTGCCATGGCCCTGCTCAGAGGTCAGGGCATTCGCATTGTACCTTATCTGGACGATCTTTTGATCTCAGCTTCTTCCCTCCATCAGGCGGAGCTGGACACCCATCAGGTGGTGTCGACTCTGGAGAGGTTTGGGTGGGTGATCAACCACCCCAAGTCTCCTCTCTCTCCCCATCACGAGTAATTTCATTCCTGGGCATGAATCTGGATACCATTCAGGCCGGAGTGTTTCTACCCCAGACCAAGGTGCAGGGGATTCTGGATCTGATCCGCTTTCTTCTGGCCAGTCCTTGTACCTCTATCCGACAGGGGATGAAACTGGTGGGCTTGATGGTGTCCTCCTTCGAGGCGGTACCGTTTGCACAGTTTCACATGAGATCTCTTCAACGTCACCTTTTGACGCATTGGGACAGGTGTCCGCAGTAATTGGATCAACCTTTCAGGATGTCTCCCAGGGTTCGGCAGTCTCTTCGGTGGTGGCTGTAGTCGAGCAATCTGTTGAAGGGCAGATCTTTTCTGGTCCCTTGTTGGGAGACGGTTACCACGGATGCCAGCCTGTCAGGCTGGGGAGGTTATTGGAAAAGTCATCAGTTCAGCGGGGCGTGGGGTCCTCAGGAGGCTCACACCCCCATCAATGTCTTGGAGCTCAGAGCCATCCGACTGGTTCTGGCACGGCTGACCTCACATTTACAGGGTCTGCCGGTTCAGGTTCGTTCAAACAACCGAACGGCGGTAGCTTACATCAATCACCAAGGAGGGACTCGCAGCAGGAGTGCCCTCAGGGAAGTCTCTCTGATCCTGCACTGGGCGGAGAGCAATGTTCCTTGCATTTCGGCGGTCTACATTCCGGGAGTGAAGAACACGGAGGCGGATTCCCTGAGCAGGGGATCCTCTCGTCAAGGAGAGTGGTCTCTCAACCCCGAGGTTTTTCTGGATCTTTGCCGCAAGTGGGGGACTCCGGAGGTAGATCTCTTTGCCTCGAGGCACAATCACAAACTTCCGGCCTTTGTGTCTCTTTCTCAGGATCCTCTCTGGCAGTAGATGCCTTGTCCCTTGCTTGGAAGGATCTGGGTTTTCTTTACCTGTTTCCGCCCGTCTCCATGCTGGGCAAGGTAGTTCGCAAACTGGTTCTAGAAGGGGCACCAGCAATTCTGGTGGCTCCAAGGTGGCCAAGAAGGGTTTGGTACGCAGACGTTGTAAGGCTGGCCGTAGATCAGTACCGGCTTCCCATGTTGCCGGATCTGTTATCTCA
The DNA here is from genome assembly GCA_027917425.1 of Gastrophryne carolinensis. Classification (NCBI taxonomy): domain Eukaryota; kingdom Metazoa; phylum Chordata; class Amphibia; order Anura; family Microhylidae; genus Gastrophryne; species Gastrophryne carolinensis. Next base: position 335,361,475 of record CM051235.1, on the reverse strand, counting down.
GGGTCTACTACTTTACCCCAATTTACAAACGCTGGCTTTGACGGCTTGGCTGCTGAAACCTTCATTCAGAAGGAGGAAGGCTTGTCTTCAGACCTTGATTAGAGCTAGGAAGCGGTCCTCTTCTGGCATTTACTATAGGACTTGGAGGTCCTATATTGATTGGTGTGAGGCTAGGGCCTTGCCCTGTAGGGTGTTTTCGATTCCTAGGATTTTGGAGTTTCTTCAGCATAATCTGGACCTTGGGTTCCAGCTTAGTACTTTGAAAGGACAGGTTTCTGCTCTGTCGGTTTTCTTCCAGAGGTCTTTTGCCTTACACCCGCTGGTTAAGACTTTTTGCCAAGGGGTCGCGCATATGCGGCCCACGCAGAAGGCTGTGGTTCCTGTTTGGGATTTGAATTTGGTTCTTTCGGCTCTCCAGGGTCCTCCTTTTGAGCCGCTACAGGATATTGCTCTTTCTGTTTTCACTCAAAAGGTTGCCTTCTTGGTGGCTATTACCTCTGTTCGGCATGTCTCTGAGTTGGCGGCTCTGTCGATTCAGGCCCCTTACTTTGAAAGACACCAGGACAAGGTGGTCTTTCTTTTCAAGCCAGACTTCCTTGCTAAGGTGGTGTCTGCTTTCCATCTCAATCAGGATATTGTTCTCCCTTCTTTGTGTCCTAAGCCTAGCAATGACAAGGAGAGGGTTTTGCACAATTCGGATGTGGTTCACTGTGTTAAGTACTATTTGGTAACTACTTCTTCTTTTCGCAAGACGGGTGCATTTTTCGTGGTGCCCTGCGGGCCCAGGAAAGGTTTGGCGCCCGCCAAGTCTACCATTAGCAAATTGATTCGTCAGGCCATTGTTGGGGCCTATTCTGCTAAAGGGAGGACTCCCCCTTTTAGGGTCACTGCGCACTCTACTCGTGCTGTTGGTGTATCCTGGGCTTTTCAGCACCAGGTTTCTGTTGAACAAGTTTGTAAGGCCGCTACTTGGTCTTCCGTTCATACTTTTTCCAAGTTTTACAAGGTTGATGTGCGGGCTTCAGCGGATGCTATATTTGGCCGCAAGGTTCTGCAAGCTGCAGTGGTTTAAGTTGGTACATTCTTTACTGTTTCTGGTTCCCACCCATGACGGACACTGCTATTGGATGTCCCACATGTCATGAAGATCGAAGTGGAGTGTATGGCACACTTAGAATAATACCGTTTTGTGAGTACTCACCTGTAAAACGGATATTATGAGTGTGCCATACACTCCACTTCGCCCCACCCTTTTTTCTGGTATTCCGGAGCTTTTATATGGTGAACCATTGGTTTGATTGTTAATGTTATAATTGGTTCTTCCTGGTCCCCTTACTGCTTTTTTACACTGGAGAATTGGTGGGAGGTCCCAGGTATATATGGACCGGGAGGGGCTTTCTTTTTTTTTGCATATTCATCTCTGCAGAACTTCGCCCTCTACTGGAGATTACCCACATGTCATGAAGATTTGAAGTGGAGTGTGTGGCACACTCATAATAACCGTTTTACAGGTGAGTACTCACAAAACAGTATTTTTGCTGTGGATTAATATGCACAAAATAAAGCTCCGATTGGACAAGAGAATGCATGCGCTGTAGGAATAGCGGAAAGGTGAGCTAAGTGGGCAATCTGGGGAGTTTCACAGAGCGGAGCATCCCAAATTTGGATGTCCCAGAGTCAAAGACCAATCACCAGGATAGTGAAAATCCTGTTGATAGGTCCACTTTAAAGAGGAACAAATCTGGGATTTTTTACTATCCCAGGTTTTGCTGTTTGTTTCTCCCGGGCCATTCTGTAAACTCACCTGTCCGTCGTTCCTACGGTGCATGTGCAGGTTGACGATCACCAGCTCATTTTACATTCAGCCTTTGCTACACCACTTTGAGCTCAGAGTAGCAAGCAAAGCTGAATGGAACATATGCCACTGGCCACCTCCCTGCTCCTCCCTGCACCATTCGGAATGCCAGGAGCAGTTGCACACCTCACATAGAAGTATAGCAGAGATGCGGTCTGCACATGCGCGGTGGGATCGCTGGCATGTTGATTTTATGACTAATCCTGGGGATTTCACACGTTGGGGCACCCGAAATCTGGATGCTCCACAAAGTGGGAGATGATTGGCTCTAGAGTGTTATAGACTCTAGGCTGGTGGTTGTACACTTTAAAGCAAACCCACACCCAGGATAAAAAGGCAAAATGCAAAACACCTCTGCTCCTGCCTGACAGGTGGCCATGGCATCCCTGTAGCTAATGGGTGCATACTAGACCTATCTGAATGGCTGCCAACAACATGTACAGCTAGAGGGGAGCATCTGGCACCGGTGCTTACAAACATCTTTCCATGGCAGTTATTGTTATGCACGGCATAGAACACTGATCGGAGGAGAGCCTGGCCATGGAGAAATAAAGCTGAAACGGGTAATGATTTGGAGCTCTGCTACGGCTTCTACCCCGCACTGCAGGAAATGGAGGAGAGGCACATGGGACATAAACCATCACCCTTTTGTAAGTTGGCAGTGTAATTTTATTGACCAACCCATTTAACCCCCGTCCAACCCCTTAGTGCATTAATAAATATGTTTCATACTTATCTTAGAAGTTCTAATGAAGGTCATTTACCATTGTGGAGTATGAGCCTTGGCAGGCTGGGAAGTCTACTTTCACACTGGAGTGCTGCAAATTGCTTGCGCTAACATGGTTTTTCTGGGGCTGCAATTTAATACTGATTGATTGCGACAAAATTGCTGCAAGCAGCATTTTGTCGAATGTCCTGCTGTGGTGTAAAACTGCCCATAGCCTGCTTTGCGTAGGCCCTAAAATTGACCTAGTTTGAAAGTAATCTCAGTCTTTGATATCCACACTGACTGTAGTGAAAACTGAAGAAATAAGGGGATATATTATGTAGGCTTAATGAGTATATTCACTCTGTATACTATAATCCTGCAAAAGCTATTACCTTATTTCTTCCCTTTTCTTTAGCTAACAAGGTAGAACACATCAATACTTCCCACTGACTTTAGGCAGTTTTGAATTACCTGGTTTAACATTTACGGGGATACTCCACCCTTGCAGCCAAACAAAAAAGAAGGATCCTTGCAAATGATTGCAAATATAAGAAGCCCCCTATTGGAGTTGAACCGGACCATTAGCATGATTTAATGAAAATCCCAAACCCCTAAAGAACTATTCCCCAGCATCTAAAATTAATATATTTTAAGTTCTTAGTCAGTTACTTTTCCCCCACCGGACTGCAACTCTGTTAAGGACTTTAGGCTACGGGCGCCGCCATCTTGACTCAGATGTACAAAGTACAGGGGGCAGGTTATAGCTGTGCTTTGCACAGAGCAGAGCTGGGGTCAGGGAAAGGACAGCAATCCCAGAATGCAGAGCAACACAGTCAGAAGACACTTACCGTTTGCAGACTGCCTGACGCTCCATAAGCCGCCATCTTGGATGTTTAAAGACTCATAACATGCAGTAGATGCAAATAGGATGATGTGAACAATCTGTACGTACAGAGTGTGGGAAACATATAAGATATGCTCTTATTCAGGGTTAAGGTCCCCTTTAAGACCTTATAAGTGAATGGAGTGGTGGGCAATATCTGTGTTTTTTTATTATTCTTTATTATTTTTTTTTTCTTTTGTCTTTTTGTCAACAGTATTTACAAGAGTTGTGATAGTCAACCAGATATATATGTTGGTAGGAGCCCTCAATATAAAATGGTTATTGGGCCTTGTAGTTTGTGGTGATCATGAGGACATAAAAACAAAAAATGGTATTGGCTTAGTGCAGCACAGGCTAAGATAGTAAGTGTCAGACTGAGATGACTTGGGCCCACCGGTAGATCTGACTCTGGGGGCCCAACCCACATTTACATGGAAGTATTACTGACCTACTGGTATATTCAGGGCCCATGCACAGAAACATTATGCCATACTGTATTGTCTTTGTGTGTGCACTTGGGATGCCACAAATATGCAATACATAATTTAGGTTTGGGGGAAGAATGCCCACACAGGGGTCTCTGGGACTAGGGGCACACAGGTGTTTTTCCTGGTAACCCTGTGAGCCAGTCCGAGTCTGGATAGTAATCATTTTAGTAAGATTAGATCAGTTTTTTGCAAAGATATACCCAAATTAAATGGACTAAAGTACTGACATTATTTTGGTGCACTTTGTTTCTTAAAGAGGAACAACCTCACCGATCTGCTGCCCCCCACTCCAGGTTTTACCTTGGGCAATTTTTACTCACCTGGCCAGGATATCCATCTTCTGGGTCCCTCAGATTCTGGGCGACCTCCTGATGGGCAGTGCCATCTTTCATCCCATCAGGCTTTGCGTATGTCCCCCGATATTGCGATCAAAATCCTTTAGGACTTTGCTAAGTGGCGCGGGACTTTTTATATTAGGCCCGATGTTTCTCTTTAATTCCCCATGTACTGTGCAAGTGGAGTGTGTTCCAAGCAGTGTACTTTTCCGGTTGATATTGTGCTTTCAGGATCTGTCATCTGGCACTCACCTTTCCTGTGTCCTGCTGCCGTCACTAAACTGAAGCTGTTTGTCACAGCTGTTTACACTGGACAAGCTTGGAGGTACATGTGCTTGCGCACATTTTTTGTTTGACCTGATTGCTGTAAACTTTGAACTAAATTTTGGTAGAGTAAACTGCAGCATGTTTTGAAGGGGACCAAACCAGTGAATGTATACAATCGTTCTCTCAACAGAGAAGGTGGAAAGAAATAGGATACTTACTGCTACACCTAATCTCTGTGAACTTTAGGAAGCCGGCCAAGCACTGCTCAAAGCCAAGAGAATGAGGTTACAGAGAAAGTGCCTGTGTACATGCAGTTACCAGATAGCTGCACCTGTGATACATGTTAAATATTATTTATGCTCCAGTGTCAAGTCCTACATGACTAAAGCCATTAGTGATTACTCTTTAGTACTAGTCTCAATGTGGCCACTGACATCCTAAAGCTGGTTTCCTAATCCATCCTGTACTCCTAGTAGCCATTTCATTGTGTTTTATTCAGCAAAGAAATGCACCTAGCAAGCTGCACTGGGTTACATTAAAGTCCCAGGGCTGTGATGTAACAGTACTTAGTTCCCTATCCTGTCATAGACACGGGGAGGCCGATTCATTAATAGCGCCAGGTAGCGACAGATGAGCGACAGTAGCGGCATTTTCAGAGCGCCCGCTAGTAGTCGCTGTGCTTGGCCGTTGTTCTGTAGTTGATAGCGACGGGGAGGCCGATTCATTAATAGCGCCAGGTAGCGCCAGATGAGCGACTGTAGCGTGATTTTTTCAGCGCCAGCCAGTATTCGCTGTGCTTGGCCGGCGTTAGCTTGTTGACAGCGACTCAGTCGGTGTGCGGTAATGTTGAATACGGGCTTAGGGGTCGCTGTTTCACAGGTTCAGCGTTGTATGTGAGCGCCTGACAACGAATGGCCAGAGCGAACGGCTAGCTTCATATTCATCAACAAATCACCCTCCGAATTTGCTGTCGCTGTCCATTCCTTGTTTAAACCCCAGAGCGCTGGCGGCGATGGGTGTTAACTAGTTTTTAACCCCTAAACAACCATATTTTTTGATTGTAACATTATACATGTTTTTAGAATCATTTTGTAATATGAATACATTAATATCAGACCTGTTAGATCAATTCTGCACATATTTTTTTTAATTTTTTTTTTGACTTAAAAATAAATCCTAACATTGCAGAAGTGTTCTCCGAATTTTTGACATTAAAAAAAAAAAAAAAAAATTAATACCAATTAATTATGATTAATTATAGATTGCTCCATTGAAATGCATTGGACATCGCCAGGGAGCGACAGCTCATACCTGGCGCTGTGAGGGAATTTGCAGCGGCGCTGTTCGGTTCAGGCGGCTTCATGATGAATGCCGCGCTAGCCGTCGCTCTCGCCTGCGCTAGCCTCATTTTGCTTGATAAATGCGTCATTGTGACCGCCGCCGGGCGTACTTGAGTCGGTAGCCGCCGATAGCTGGCGGTACCTGGCGCTCGTCAGACACTACCTGGCGCTAGCCCGTGATAAATAAGGCCCTAAGTCGGTTTGCCGTAATGTTGAATACGGGGTTAGGAGTCGCTATTTGACAGGTTCCGCGATGTATGGGAGCGCATGACAGCGAATGGCCAGAGCGAACGGCTCCCAGCATATTCATTAACAAATCACGCTCAAAAAATTCTCGCGCAGTGAAATGCTTGTTTAAACCCCAGAGCGCTGGCGGCGATGGGTTAAAAGTAGTTTTTTAACCCCCAAACAACCATATTTTTGGAAAAAGTTTTTCAAAACATTTTGTAATATGAATACATTAATATCAGACCTGTAATATCAATTCTACACAATTTTTTTTTTTTTTTTAACCTTAAAAAAAATATCTGACATTGCAGAAGTGGTCACAGAATGTTTGACATTTAAAAAAAAAAAAAACATTAATAACAATTATTAATATTTAAAGATTGCTCCATTGAAATGCATTGGAGAGCGCAAGGTAGCGAGAGGTCATACCTGTCGCTGTTCAAGGTCGCTCGCTGGCGCTGTGGGCTGAGGCTGGAATAATGATGAATGAGTCGCTATCTGGCGCTCTGTCAGTCGCTAAGCAGGATCGGCTTGATAAATGTGTGATTGCGGAGGGGAGCCGGCGTTCTCGTGGCGGTGACCGTCATTACCGTTCGCTCACCATTCGCTACCTGGCGCTATCCCTTGTTAAATAAGGGCCTTAGAATGTTCATGGCAGAAGGAGACCATATAGTCCATTTAGTGTACCCTACTGTGTGTCCTATGTTCTGTTTATCTTAGGATAGATATATACCTTTATCTCAGGCATGTTGAAATTCACTCACTGTTAATTTTACAACCACCTCCACACTGTGTCCGTAGGGTTCCCACCTGGTCGTTTTTTTTTACTTTACTTGCCACTGGCCTGGTTGAGCCAGTATTAGTATTTGCAGATATACTTTTCCCATCCTCAGTTACCAGTAAAAAAACAAATACCAGTAAAAAAGCAAATACCGCCAGGCCTGTAAAGTAAAAATACATTTACTGGCCAGGTGGAAACCCTAAATTCTGTGCGCCTAATGAATCTGAGTTTGATTGAGTATGATTGATGAGACTTGTGCAGAGTAAAAAACAGACCATATGCCTATGTGGCAGGAGTGGGGCATTGGGGTGCAAGAGTTTAAAGGACAGTCCAGGCAAGTAAAAATACAAAACATTCACAGCTGATCGCTCCTACATCGGCGGTCAGAAACTTATCAGGCTGTGAGATTGTTCAGGATCAATTTTTTTTCACTGGTCACAAGTCTGCCCCCCCCAATCAGTCACAGTGACTCTAGCACACTTGAATAGACGGTATGTGTCAAGCCCTCATCCATTTAAAATACACATGTAAAATATGTAATGTTATGTAACCTTTGCTTTCCAGCTAGGATCAGTACTGATTGGATACTTTCCCTTAAAGGAAAAGTCCACATTTGTGGACATTTACACAGACCTCAAATCAGGACAGTGCCAACAGGCATGAGATGGGGCATGAGCCAGGGGTGTTCAACCTTTTTATGAGTGCGGACCACTTAAATGATTTGTAACTTGGTGGTGGGCCATAATAAATAGGTTTAGAATTTTTTTCCTTTGGTATATCATAATGATTATTTTTATTATAACAATCAGGATACCCACTGTCTCCACAAACTCCACCCATATGTCCTTCCACCACACCCCTACATTGGCTCACCTCTCTGAATATATGTGTGCTTATTTATGGCCCCCCTCCATCAATCCCACATCCTAACCATGTTCCCAATACTCAACTCATCTATGCTCTTATCAATGCTAAGCAAACAATTATTATAGAAAAAATATTTTACCAAATTATTGTGCCAAAGATGTCACCCCGGGTGGTGTTGTACAATCAATGTTACCGTCTTCCTGCAAACCACCGCTGTCACCTCTATTTGACAATACACCCCCCATATCCCTCTCCATGCAATCACCCATCCTTACTGTACCCTTATTTACCTACCTTTACAGGTCAGTTTTATCTACCCCTCCCACTTTCCCCACAACAGGTCAGGGGCCACATCACATGGCTCGGAGGGCCACAGGTTGGGCACATGTGGCCTACCCTATCCCCACTCTATCCCTGCCAATCGTCCTCCCACAGCCATGATTGTGAAGCTAGGAGCTGTGCTTCCTGGTTCCTGCTGGCGAGTGGGCATGCGCCCTTGGGCCTCCACCAACTTTGGGGCTATGGTTGGGGTACCGGAACTTTGAGGTACCACCGCTTGTTCCGGGTAGCCATGATCCACAAGTCCTTGTAGGGGTGTAAATTGAATACCTTCACATCTATCTGCCTACCCACCTACTTGCCTGCTCACCTAGCTACCTGACTACCCCACCTAGCTACCCATCTTTATACCTGCCTACCCACCTAAGTGCCCACTTACCTACCTACATACCCAATCACCTATATGCCTGCCTGCTCACCCACCTACTTTCCTAACAGGACCTACCAACCTATGAGATACAGGGAGATTGTCTTTTATCAGTGGGTGGGGTCCACACACACACAGAACAGATGCACAGCAATAGGTAGAGGGATTTTGAGCAGGAGCACAGCTTATGTAGAAATTGGCTTTTGTTCTTTTTAGTGGCATTGGTTACTGACATGTGTATGTGTTGGTTTAATAGCATGTAGTGTTGTGATCATTAGAGTGATTGGAGCAAGGAGCAATGTTTGGTTTTGCGTTTTATAGCGAAAGACCATGGTTTGTCCACTCAGTGTGTGAAGTGAAAGGGTGGGTAACCTGTTTCTACATACATTCAAAGTCCCAGCATGCCCCCTTTATCGCGGTGAATGGAGTGGGTGTGACAGCATCACTGTTTATCATGGAGGCTTACTGGAGATGACACAGGGGACTGGATCTGACATTCCGTTTAATGTGCTAGCAAAGGTAAGCAGCTATGGCCTCAGACTGGGGAACGGCTCCATCCCAGCTGTTTTCTTTTTGTTACCCCTGTCCTGTCTCAGTGCCAAGGGAAGGAAGTCGGGATGGGAGGTTATGAAGACGCTGGACGTGCGTGTGTGTTTGTGTGAGTGAATATATATGTGTTTTTGTTGAGAGGTAGATTTAATGGCTGGATTACGACTCGCAAACACGACTCACATAAATACATGAGTAGCCTGGAAAAATACATAATTTAAGCTTGGCTTGTGGAAACAAAGCTGCCACAAAAGTCAAATATCCCTAAAACATGGAAAATTCCAACCCCCACTAGTATTTCTTTTTTGGACCTGGTAGGGGAAATTCAGTTAAAGCTGTCCTTTACTCTAAATAAGAGTCTATCTTATATGTTTCCCACACCCTGTACATACAGATTGCTCACATTAAAAATCATCCTACCTGCATCTACTGCATGTTATGAGCCTTTAAACATCCAAGATGGCGGCTCATGGAACATCAGGCAGCCTGCAAACAGGAAGTGCCTTCTGACTGTGCTGCTCTGCATTCTGGGATTGCTGACCTTTTCCTGACCCCAGCTCTGCTCTGTCTGAGCAAAGCACAGCTAATACCCAATGCTAATACTCTCCTCTCCTCAGTAAGTGTGATGCTTCTGAGTCAAGATGGCGGCACCCATATCCTAAAGTCCTTAACAGAGTTGCAGCCCAGTGGGGGGAAAGAATAATAAGTCAGTGACTAAAAACTTAAAATATATTAACTTTAGATGCTGGGGAATAGTTTTTTAAAGGGTTTGGGCTTTTCAATAAATCATGCGGAAGGTCCGGTTTAAATGTCTAATCTTCTCCTCCATATATACCACCATATTTTCACACAAACAATTTTCTGTAACAAATTGGTCAGCCTATATGCAGGGACAGGATCCTGTATGAGTAGGGACCCCAAAGGTTCCTCCTTTCCTGACCTGTGCGCCAACACAGTATTCAGCCTGGGCCATGTTTTTATTAGAGGTAACTATAGGTGGGAAAAGGGTAAAAAAAAACAAAAAAAAAAACAAAAATTATTATATTTCTTTTACTTGGATAGAACTGAAGTTTAACTTTCGACCTTAACAATATAGACAAATGTGTATGAGTGAAATGTGATCCCCAACTAGGCCGCAGGGGCCCTGATTATCAATCTGTGAGTCTGCAAAATGTTATATTCGGAACAATGGGGTGGCTGGGGGCTAGAATACATGCCCTCTATGTCACCCAGAGATGGGACTTTCACCTTGGAGCTTACTGGGTGGAACACCCCTGTGCTGTACACCGTGCGACACTGGCAGCAGCAGAATGGTTATCTCCAATACAGTATATAAAATAGCATGCTTTCAAATATACACACAGAATGGTGGTCACTTCATGTTTTCTCATTTTGCATTATGGAACTAATAAAGGACTATTGAAAATGTTAACTGCACTAGATGTAAAGATTTGGCTTATGACCAGAGGGTTGCAGGTTCACCTCCAGACATGCACTGCATGGATGGTTTAAAAAAGGAGGCGCAAGCAAACAATGACCATCTATGCCCCAAAACCACCCCAAAAAACTCTAAGAAAAAACAGGAGGAGTAGTATTGGGAAATAACAAGAAGCCCAAAGTAAGAAAAAAAGGAGGAACTCAAAGCATCCTTTCTCGAATACATACTATAGAAAAATTTCCCCTAACATATGTTTCAGAATACGCTTAGATGGGGGATACAAGCAACTCACCATGTAACCAAAAAGCTTTAAGCAGCACTATAGTCAAGTCAGCCAACTTCCTCTGTATTTGTATGGTAGTAACCAATTGGGTTTGCTGGGTCAGCTTGAACATCAAACCTAAGTGATTGCTGGTGGTCACATGATTGGCTACCATTTGCTGCCAAACAGGTAAGTGAGGAAGTCTTTCTTCGACCTCCCTCCCCTGGTGCTGAGGCAGGACGGGTATTACAAAAATGTGGTGGATGGTGCTGCATAGCAGGTAAGGTAAGCAGCTTTTTTGTTGTAATCAGGGCGGACTGTGGCCAAAAGTCAACCTTGGACTATATAAGCACCTGGCCTGCCCATGACCAGCCAGTGGCATCTCTGCTGCTTCCTGGCCAGTCAAGCAGTGTGCTCCAGGACTGAGGCTATATCATTGAGGGCATGGGCTGGGGTTGCTTGGATGAGGGGATAGAGTGGTGAAGGGTCTGGGAGTGTTAGTAAAGGTAGCAGCCCACACTGCCCCAAAGCAGTGCGGCCCACCCAGACATTTGCCTTGGTCTCCCTATGGCCGCCCCTGGTTGTAACCCCCTGTCCTGCCTCAGTACCTGGGGAGGGAAGCGTTGGGGGGGGGGGGGGGTTGAAGACAGAATGGATGTACGCGTTAAGGTCCCCTTTCTCACCTACTAAGCATTTGCGCTTGCTGTTACAGATGCTATCTCTGTTTCAGTTTAGCTCCCTTCACACTTTAAATCTATTATCCTCAAAAAGGAAGCATAACGAATTTTCTGGCAGAACTCCTTTTAATCCTTGACTACTTTAATGATTTTATATTAATAGAACACAGGTCAACTGTTTCTGAAATACCCATAATAAATAATGAGTCATATATTTTGCAATCTTTTGTATGTTATTATAGCTGTCATAGGAACGAGTGATAGTTAATCTCAAATGCTTCGTAATAAAAGATGATTATAGACTGATTTAGTGTACAGGTTCTATAACATTACCATAAAAATTCCACATAGAGGCAGTTCATTTGCAAGTTAAAGAGGAACTCCACCCAAGATATTGACTTTCTTGGGTTTTGTTCCTTTCTGGTGGGGCATTACGATTTGGGATGCCTGCTGTGTGTATCATCTAGCATCGGCCGTAAACTCACCTTTTCCATGTTCTATTAGGATTTCCTTTGCTGCAATGATGACAGAAAGGCCTGGCGTGGGTACGCGCCTAGCTAGAGGTACGCTGCGGATGTGGCTGCGGTGTGAGTGGATTGGGCTGGGGGATTTCAAACAGTGGGGCATCCCAATTTGGGATGTCCCATAAACAAGTAGACCAACCCCCCCAAGGAGTCTTAAAGATTTGAGAGGGGTGTTGCTCCTCATTAAAAGCAATGATGGCTAATATACAAACAAAGTTGGCCAGAACCCACGGCCAAGGAATCTATAATCTATAGAATCTATAATCTATTAACAAATGCCTGGGCGGAGGGAGGTGGAGGATGCAACCATCAGAGCCGCTGCTCTTAGATGCGCAGAGGGATCGGGAAGAGGTGAGCTGGGTTCGGTGATCTGGGGGGTTTCACACAGTGGGGCACCCCCGATCGGGGTGCCCCGGGGAAAGGAACAAAACCCAGGATAGTCAAAATCCTGGGTTTTGGTCCACTTTAAAGTGGCTCAATCACAGAGATTTTCATCAGCCTAGTGATTGGGCCTCTTACATAGGGCATCACAATCTGGGATGTCACCCTGTGTGAAACTCCCCCAGTTTGCTATCAAAACTCGCCTTTCCACCAGACCACATGCGCGCCCTCTCAGCCAGCCATTAGTCATTAATATCCACATCATACAGTTCTGTTGAAACACCTCCTGTGGTCTGCTCCCAGCCTCAGCCTTAGTTTTTGCCGCGAATGGCAGGGTTTCACACAGATGGGCATACCTAGAGGGATTGGGCCTGTATGCAGGAAGAAACTAAGGGGGTTATTTAAGAAACGGATAGCGCCAGGTAGCGTCTGGTGATGCTGGGCACTGTATGTGAAAATCACATATAAGAAAGTTAATCTGGTGATTCTAAAAGAACCATGTAGTGTCACATGTATCACTAGAGGCGGCTCAGTGTATAGCGCCGGTGCTCTATGTTCAGCAACCCATACATTTCAATGGTGTTTTCATTTGGTAGTGTTTAAATTTAAATTGTGTTAAAAGTAAATTTTACATTTTTTGGCTCAAATCATTGTGTTTTGTCTCCTGCCCAACAAACAAATACTTTTATTTATTTTTTATGCAGAATTGTATGTGCAGGTCTGCCATTGTAGTGTCATTGTCACAGTATTAAAACAATGTAATTCCATGTGTTTTCACTCTGGTGCTGCTGTATATGTGTTTAGAAACAAACTTTGCTCACACAGCGTCTGGCGCTGGTTGTGTGTATTTTTTTTCTTAAATATGGGCTTCAGCGCCAAGTGTCGGACGCACTTAACTGGTGCTACCTATCGTTGCAACGTTGTCCTGTTGTTGGATGTAGCATAGTCTTGGGAGCTTTGACCTCGGGACACCACCTAGCATTCTCAATTGGCTCTGCAGTGAATCAGGGAGAGCACTTCTACAGCGCCCACCAGACATCACATTTATCAATGCTGGACAGGATACTGCAGCATCACTTGTCCAGCCGCTAAGCTAGGTCACAGCGCTCGACACCCGCTTGCAGAGTCAAAGCTTTAAGCGCCGCTACACAGGCGCTCACCTGGCAATACGTGGCTCTAGTCTTAAATTAGCCTCTAAATCTGCTCATTATGGTGTTGCTTAGCACTCAGTGGATGCTGCATCCATGCATTGTAACTTTACACAAGTCCTGGATGACGGGGAGGCCGATTCATTAATAGCGCCAGGTAGCGACAGATGAGCGCCAGTAGCGTGATTTTCACTGCGACAGCTAGTATTCGCAGTGCCTGGCCGGGGTTTGCTTGTTGACAGCGACTCAGTCGGTGTGCGGTAATGTTGAATACGGGCTTAGGGGTCGCTGTTTCACAGGTTCAGCGTTGTATGGGTGCGCCTGACAACGAATGGCCAGAGCGAACGGCATGCTGCAGATTCATTAACAAATCACGCTCCGAATTTTTTAGCGCTGTGAATTCCTTGTTTAAACCCCAGACCGCTGCCGGCGATGGATTTAAAATAGTTTTTAACCCCCAAACAACCATATTTTTTGATTGTAAAATTATACAAGTTTTTATAAACATTTTGTAATATGAATACATTAATATCAGACCTGTAATATCAATTCTGCACAAAATCATTTTTTTTTTTTTTACCTTAAAAAAAAATCCTAACATTGCAGAAGTGGTCACAGAATTTTTGACATTAAAAAAAAAAAAAAAACATTAATAGCAATTAATTATGAATATTTAAAGGTTGCTCCATTGAAATGCATTGGAGGGCGCCAGGTAGCGAGAGGTCATACCTGTCGCTGTGATGGGATTAGCAGCGGCGCTGTTCGTTGCAGTCGGCTACATGATGAATCCCGCGCTAGCTGACGCTCTCGCCGGCGCTAGCCTCATTTAGCGTGATAAATGCGTCATTGTGGCCGACGCCGGGCGTACTTGAGTCGGTAGCCGCCGTTAGCTGGCGGGACCTGGCGCTCGTCAGACACTACCTGACGCTATTGCTTGATGAATAAGGGCATTAGTGCACAGAAAGCCAGAAAGATGTTTTAGGCTGTGGTATATAGGCTGAAATTGCTGTTTTCATAGAAGAGGAAATTAATGTTGCTGTTGGGGGGAGCAGTAAATGTTGCTATCTGGATGGGTGCTTATTGTTGCTGTGGGGTGGTTAAAGAAGTAAGGAATAAATTTTGCAATAGTCACACAATTGCCAAAAAATATGGTTAAGGCCGACAGGCATTGCCACAAAGTGGTCATAATAAATGATACCCTGTTTCCCTGAAAATAAAACCTACCCCAAAAGGTATGACCTTTTTTTGTAATATTCCAGTTGAAAAGCTAATGAAATGTTTTTAGTTACTAAAGAACACTGAGCTTCTATTTTACATTTTAAAGTAATAATGATTGTGAGAAAGTCAAAATCACACATCTATAGACTACACCCAAAACAATAAACTGCTTCTGGTTACATGCTGGGACATGTTTTTTAAGGTAAACACATCAGCAGAGGGTATAGTCCCCAGGCTTCTTTAACATAAATCTGTGAGACAGGCTGTCAACTCAGAAAATAACAGTATGACACAATCTTTACCATAGGCTGACAGCAACGAAAACAACACAAAAGCTAAATCTCTCATAGCAAAGAATTCAAAAATACAGTGACACCTAGAGGTCGATGTTGCAACTCACTGTCATTTCCAACAGGTTACAGATTTATCTAGGTAACATGGCAGAGATGTAAAGGCTTGTTGTGAACACATGCATCATTTTTTAATTAAAAATATATAAATAACACAGAGCAACAAATAAACTTCTTTAAAAAGTCCTTTAGGCTTATATCAGAATGGAGATCCCACGGTGCATGTGCTCAGCATTAAAATGACCGTGCTCTAAATCCTCCACCGTCCAAAAAGAATGCTTACCAGATGCAACCAATAATAAGGCCTTAGATCAATTTCAATCCTCTGGCTCCCCAATTGCTTTGTTAATCAGACTTCCTTTTCTTGAAGCAAAAGCTCTTTAAATATTGAGCGACAGAAATCACTTATCCCTCAGGAAATGGTCCAACATAAACAGAGGGAAGGAAGCATAAACAGAGACCTAGTGCAACTCTGTATGGCAAACTTAGATTTTTTAATAATTAAAAGTAATGCACTCACAAAGCAGACTTCAAATAACAGCGTTTCTCAAACTCCAAGGTACAGAACTGCACAGAAGATTTGCTTCTCTCAGAGCCAATTCTAAGTAAAATCCGGCGATGATCCACAATAGCAAAGCTGATAAAATCTTCCTTATAATAACGCCATATCCCGCCTGACGCGTTTTGTTGCGATCGCTGCGAAACGTTGCGATTTTAAAGAAGTTTATTTGTTGCTCTGTGTTATTTATATATTTTTTGTATTGCTTTACTGGCGGAGTGGACAGTAGATTTACACGTGAGAGCAGAATTAAGATCATTTATTTAAGATATATTGGGTTTAGCGCTGTGCTTATTGTCATCATTTTTTTATTGGTCACTCACAATCCGTATCATCTATTACAGCTATTTTTTAATTCGGTGAGATTGTGTTGATGTAAAAAATGTACAGCTTATAGAGTTTGGGGACCCCAGTGTAACTTAGAAAAATCAGTAACACAAGTTGATGCAGATTCTGGAGCATTGAAATATCACTGTGAAAGAGATCTCCAGGCTCCAGCTTTGCTTGAATCATCTGGAGAACCCAGGAAGAAGAAACATCTTCTCAATAGACATCCTGGTAGCCATTGACACAGTACCTAATATATTTGGACCTGGCTAGACAGGTCACTGTGATGACTGAAAAAATGTAACATTTTAGAAGATACATATTGTCACACTCCGGGAACTACAGCTGTCCACTTAGATAACTCCAGTCCTCTCAGTAAGACCTCAACCCCCAATCTCCGCAGCCAGCTTCACCTTTAGGAGCCCCCGCTTGCCGGGACGCAGAGCACGCCTGCCCGGGATCGGTTGCCCCCAGGACTTCAATGGCTCAAAGATTGGAGTCTTACTGTTCAGAGGCCTGGAGAACCCGCGGCTGGAAGTGGTGCCGAGCAGCCCGATCGCTGAGTGTATGACGGAAGTCCAACAGGCTAGGGGTCAGCAACAGAAGTTCCGAGATGGCAGCGGTACAAAGGATTGGACAAGACGTGGTCGAGGATCAAGCAGAGGTCGGCAACAGGAGATCAAATCGGGGGTGGTCAAAACAGGCGAAGGTCGGCAACAGGAGATCAGATCGGGGGTGGTCAAAACAGGCGAAGGTCGGCAACAGGAGATCAGATCGGAGGTAGTCAAGACGGGCGGTGGTCGGCAACGGGAGATCAAAAAATACACTTTAGAGACAAGCTACTAACAGGGTACAAGGCGCTATCACAGGCAATTCCCAACTGAGGGGGAATTGCTTTTATAGGGACAGACAGGGGAGGGGAAGTGTAGGTGATTGGTGCAACTACAATCCTGGAAAACATTGGACGGAACCAAAAAGGGCGTGTAGCCCAAAACCTCTCTTTTGGGCTCATTGGCCCATAGCCTGAACCAAGGGGGCGTGCCTGTGCCCCTTGGTTCAAACCTTTTCCCACTACAGCCTCCGGCGGGCGCGCTGTGTGCAGCGCCGCCGGAGGGCATAAAGGTTACGTGCTCGCGCGCGCGAGACAGTAACGCGGGCGCGGGCACGAGGGAGGAGAGCGGCCGTGCGCGGCGCCGCCTGAGCCGCCGCCGCCACCGCTGCTCGGCGTGGCCGCCGGGCAGGAGCTGCTGCGGCCGGGCGCCCGAAGCCAGCGTTGGAACGGGGCTCAGGTAAGCGCCGATTCCTGACACTACCCCCCCCTTCATGAGGGGCCTCCGGACCCTCACCGGGTTTCCCTGGATTGTCATGATGAAACTTCTTTACAAGAGTACTGGCGTGCACATCCTTAGCTGCTACCCAGCACCTTTCCTCGGGACCGTAACCAACCCAGTCCACCAAATACTGTAAAGAATTACGCACTTTACGTGAATCTAAGATCTTATTCACTTCATACTCGGGCTCATTATCAACAAGAATGGGCGAGGGACCAGCAAGAGGAGTACTTTTCGCCGGTTTTAACAATGAAACATGAAAAGAATTAGGTATTTTCATAGTCGGCGGGAGTTGAATCTTAAAAGACACATTATTCAACTTCTTGATTATCGGAAAAGGGCCAATGAATTTAGGACCCAATTTGCTAGAAGGTTGACGGAGCGCAATATTTTTAGTGGAGACCCAAACTAGATCGCCTACTTGAAGAGTAGGTTCCCGTGATCTACGACGATCAGCAAATTTCTTATATCTTAAACCAGTGGTTTTAAGAATTTCCTGAACATGTGTCCAGATATTCTTCCGTTCCTGAAGCCACTCTTCCAACGCCGGCAAGTTGGAAGGTGCCCCTGAAAGGGAAGAAGCTCTAGGATTTTTCCCCAAATTACAATAAAAAGGCGACATCTTGGTACTCTCACTAGGCGCATTATTGTAAGCAAATTCGGCGAAATCAATAAATTCTGCCCATCGTTCTTGGGCATCCGAGACATAACACCTTAAGTACTGTTCCAAAGTTTGATTAGTTCTTTCCGTCTGCCCATTGGACTGGGGATGGTAGGCAGACGAAAGAGAGATCTGTATACCCAGCCGCGAACAGAAATGTTTCCAAAAACGGGAAGTAAATTGGACGCCCCGATCAGAGACTATATTGGATGGAATACCATGAATACGAAAAATGTGTGAAGTAAATAATCGAGAAAGCTCTGGTGCAGAAGGAAGCTTAGCCAAAGGAATGAAGTGTGCCATCTTACTGAAACGATCTACGACCACCCAAATAACAGTATTCCCGTGTGATAAAGGTAAATCTACAATAAAATCCATAGAAATATGAGTCCAAGGTTCAGCAGGGATTTCAAGAGGAACCAAACCGCCACTGGGAGCCTTATGAAGCCTTTTACTTCGAGCGCAAACAGCACAAGCGTCGATAAAGGCGGTAATATCGCGTCTCATGGTTGGCCACCATACATGGCGACGGGCAAGCATAAAGGTTTTTCGGTTACCCACATGACCAGCAGTTTTAGCATCGTGAAACTCGCGAATTACATCTGAACGCAAATGTGGCGGTACAAACTGGCATCCCAAGGGAACATCACTAGGAGACTGGTCTTGAAACGGCGCCAAGGTGTTAGAGAGATCAGGAAGTAATGCCCCGACCACACAACCCATAGGTAGAATCGGGTCACCAGTATCACCCCGATCCTTACATTCACCGAACATGCGAGATAGGGCATCCGCTTTAGTATTTTTTACACCCGGCTTGAACGTAATAATAAAATTAAAACGCGAGAAGAATAATGCCCAACGTGCTTGACGAGAGTTCAATCTCTTGGCAGACCCAATGTATTCGAGATTTTTGTGATCCGTATACACAGTTATAGGATGTAATGAACCCTCCAGCCAGTGTCGCCATTCATCAAAAGCCAGTTTAATAGCTAATAGCTCCCTATTACCGACATCATAATTTTGCTCCGCGGTACTGAATTTACGTGAAAAATAAGCGCATGGATGAAGACGCTCAGGATTACCGGAATATTGCGACAAGACTGCACCCACCCCCAGCTCTGAAGCGTCCACCTCAACAATGAAGGCCTTACGAATGTCTGGGTGAATTAACACTGGTGCCGAAGTGAAGGCCCGTTTCAAGGCCAGGAAGGCCTCACAGACAGAGGGAGACCAGTTAGCAGTAAAGGCCCCCTTGCGGGTAAGATTGGTAAGAGGTGCAACAACATGAGAGAAGCCTTTGATGAACCGCCGATAAAAATTAGCAAAACCTAAAAAACGCTGCAATTCTTTTAAGGTCTTGGGTTGAACCCAATCCTGAACCGCCGAAACTTTCCCCGCGTCCATCTCCAAACCCTGGTTGGTGATAATATACCCTAAAAAAGGAACTGTGGTGACTTCAAACACGCATTTGGAAAGTTTAGCAAATAAGTTGTTCTCTCTTAATTTTTGTAGTACCAATTTAACATGACGTCTGTGCTCCAACAAGGAATTAGAAAAAATGAGAATATCGTCTAAGTATATGACCACAAATCTACCGAGATACTCTCTGAAAATATCATTAACAAAATCTTGAAAAACGGCTGGTGCGTTACAAAGACCAAAAGGCATGACCAGGTACTCGTAATGGCCGTCTTTCACATTAAATGCGGTTTTCCACTCATCCCCCTGTCGGATGCGAATCAGATTGTAAGCCCCTCTTAAATCCAACTTGGAAAAAATTTGAGACCCTGTGACTTGATTGAACAGATCCCCGATCAAGGGCAAGGGGTATCGGTTCTTAACAGTGATCTTATTCAAGGCTCGATAATCTATGCATGGTCTCAGGCCGCCATCTTTTTTCTCTACAAAAAAGAATCCAGCCCCGGCAGGAGAGGTAGAGGGGCGAATAAATCCCTTCCTTAAATTTTCGGAGATATACTCCCTCATTGCTTGCTCTTCGGGCAGAGTAAGATTATAAATTTTTCCCCTCGGGGGAATCGTGCCAGGAAGCAAGTCAATAGGGCAGTCATAAGACCGATGTGGAGGAAGGGTATCCGCAGAACGTTCAGAGAAGACATCAACCCAGTCTGCGTATGGTTGAGGTAATCCCTGAGGTAAAACTTGCACACTTCTAAGGCCTGTAGTGAAGCAGTGATTTTTGCAATGGTCACTCCACTTGATCAATTCCCCAACCGCCAATCTAACACCGGGTTGTGGAGTTGTAACCAGGGGTATCCCAAAACCACCGGAGTCTCTGGACAGTCGAAGATGAAAAATTCTAAGAACTCAGAGTGGGAAGAGCCAACAATTAACCGAAGAGGTGGGGTCTTGGTGTTTATAGGTCCCCCCTGAATGGCCTTCCCATTGATGGCCAAAACTTGTAGGGATCTTTCATAGAAACATAGAAACATAGAAGGTTGACGGCAGAAGGAGACCATACGGTCCATCTAGTCTGCCCTTATGTGTATACTGTATGTTCTCTTTATCTTAGGATAGATGTGTGCTTATCCTTATCCCTTTCAAGAGGAACTAACGGAATACCTAAAAGAGAGATCATGCTCCTATCCAGAAAGTTTCCCGCCGCACCGCTGTCGATAAAGGCGGAAACTGTTTGCTTGGAAGAACCCCAAGATAGGTCAATGGGTACTAACATTTTATTTTGGCGAGAGTTGCAAACTGACTCACCCAGATCAGTACTCTCTACCTGGTCTGGGTGCGGAAGTTTTCCGCCGGTCTCCCCTTGTTGGGACAGGACCCTGCGAAATGTCCCGAGTTCCCACAATATAGGCATAACCCATTGGACCGCCTACGCTGCTTTTCCTCTTGGGTTAACCGGGTTCTCCCTAATTGCATGGGTTCTTCCTGGGAAGGAGATGAGGTATTTTCCCCACGGGTAGCCGGGGAACTAAGACTCTGGGAAGACCTGAAGGACGTGGGAGCCCTGGCTCTCTCCCTAGCCCTCTCTCTAAGACGCCTGTCTATTTTAATGGAGACCTGCATTAATTGGTCTAGGTCTGCGGGTGGAGGAAAATTTACCAAAGCATCCTTGATGCTTTCCGACAGCCCCACCCTGAACTGACTACACAAAGCAGGATCATTCCACCTTGATTCGACGGCCCAGCGGCGGAATTCAGCACTATAATCTTCAGCCGAATTCCGTCCTTGTCTTAAGGCCCGAAGCCTATTTTCTGCCGTAGATTGTTGATCAGGGTCAGCATATAAAACGCCCATAGCAGTAAAGAATGCTGTAACGGATTGTAGGGCAGAATCATGAGATGGCAAACTGAAGGCCCAGGACTGCGGGTCTCCTTGAAGCAAAGAAATGACTAGGCCTACTCGTTGGGACTCAGTGCCTGAGGAGATGGGTCTCAGCTTGAAATACAGTTCGCAGGCATTCTTAAAGTTGGAGAATTTAGCTCGTTCTCCAAAAAACTTTTCCGGCAATGGAATCTTTGGTTCTGAAATATGAGGTGGTACAGAGGATGCCGGTAACTGTCGAGATTCTTGAGTGGCCACTCTTTGAGCGAGCTGGTTTATCGCCGTAGCCATAGCTTGTACCTGCTGTACCAGGTCATCCATCCTTGGCCTGTGATAATGTCACACTCCGGGAACTACAGCTGTCCACTTAGATAACTCCAGTCCTCTCAGTAAGACCTCAACCCCCAATCTCCGCAGCCAGCTTCACCTTTAGGAGCCCCCGCTTGCCGGGACGCAGAGCACGCCTGCCCGGGATCGGTTGCCCCCAGGACTTCAAAGGCTCAAAGATTGGAGTCTTACTGTTCAGAGGCCTGGAGAACCCGCGGCTGGAAGTGGTGCCGAGCAGCCCGATCGCTGAGTGTATGACGGAAGTCCAACAGGCTAGGGGTCAGCAACAGAAGTTCCGAGATGGCAGCGGTACAAAGGATTGGACAAGACGTGGTCGAGGATCAAGCAGAGGTCGGCAACAGGAGATCAAATCGGGGGTGGTCAAAACAGGCGAAGGTCGGCAACAGGAGATCAGATCGGGGGTGGTCAAAACAGGCGAAGGTCGGCAACAGGAGATCAGATCGGGGGTAGTCAAGACGGGCGGTGGTCGGCAACGGGAGATCAAAAAATACACTTTAGAGACAAGCTACTAACAGGGTACAAGGCGCTATCACAGGCAATTCCCAACTGAGGGGGAATTGCTTTTATAGGGACAGACAGGGGAGGGGAAGTGTAGGTGATTGGTGCAACTACAATCCTGGAAAACATTGGACGGAACCAAAAAGGGCGTGTAGCCCAAAACCTCTCTTTTGGGCTCATTGGCCCATAGCCTGAACCAAGGGGGCGTGCCTGTGCCCCTTGGTTCAAACCTTTTCCCACTACAGCATAAAGGTTACGTGCTCGCGCGCGCGAGACAGTAACGCGGGCGGGGGCACGAGGGAGGAGAGCGGCCGTGCGCGGCGCCGCCTGAGCCGCCGCCGCCACCGCTGCTCGGCGTGGCCGCCGGGCAGGAGCTGCTGCGGCCGGGCGCCCGAAGCCAGCGTTGGAACGGGGCTCAGGTAAGCGCCGATTCCTGACACATATGTTTACACTGACTGATTCTGCAGTGAACAGTGGTAAAGAAACATTGTTGCAGCTTTCTCTCACACTCACACACAATCCCTCTAGAAGCGGGTTATTTAGTGTGTGTGTTTATATAACATAATACACAAATTGCCTGAGTTTGAGGCATGTTATTCCAGAACATTTACAAGGAGTTAGGCCCTCTCATATAGTTTTTGCCAGAGTGGGGGCTTTATGGAAGCAATTTACTAACTTTTTTGACATTTGGTCCACTTTATAATGTCAAGGAATTATTAGGATGACCTTTTATGGAGCATCAATTGCTATTCTACCTTCCCCCTCCAGGAGGTCTCCCTTACGTTCCTGGCCCTTTTTCATTTTTATTGGAAAGCATATTGGAATCATATTTGTGTAGAACCGGTTTTGGTGAGCAAGGAGAAAATAAATGATGATAAATGATAAAAACCCCCAGGTCTCTGATTGACTCTGGACCTGGCTTTACCTCTACTACATCAATGCAGACCCAGAACTATGGTGGCTGCAAGGCCTTGAGAGTTTTCTTTTGCTACTCATCTTTGCGGACTTGTTCTTGCCCACAGTTAGGAATCAGAGGTTCCCAAAGTTTATGCTTCTATTTCAGTTTTAATAGTTTCTGCTTGTTTCTTTCTGTGAAACTTTTATGTGTCTGTCAAGACTGTTTGGCCTGGTAGTCAGATGCCGTCCTGCCTGACATACTCAGCGACTAAAGGAATAGGAAGTTTTTTTATGAGGTGTGGTCTGGTGTTTCCTGTGCCCGGGCGGGTCATCTTGCTCGTAGATGCTGTCCTGGGGAAGACTGGAGAAAATAGGTCAAATCTATATCCTTGCTCCTTATTAGAAGCCTTTTACCTCCTAGTGCAGATTTCTTCCTAAACAATTACATTTTCATGGTGATGATTTAATTTACCTGTTATAACTTGTGCTGACTATGTGGGCCAACCTGGAACATCAGGGTGGCTAAGTGTCTTAGTTGCTGAGTTAGGACACAGTTTCCTTTGGAGATAGGGGCTTGGATTTCACCTCTAACTCTACTAACTTTTACCTCAAAAGGCGTTGCCACACTTGGCCAAATGCACTGCCTGATCTCTGGCATGCTGTTGTTTCAGTAAAATAGATGAGAGAATTTTGGAGATTTTCAGAATAGCATACTCTTGTTTCAATTTCCAGAGCTTGAAGGTGTCAGTATTTTCCAGTAGCAGCCTAGAAAACTGCATGTGAAGCCTATGGGCCACAGCCTGTTTGACTGGAGATTATCAAGACTTTAAGTCAGTGGTACACTCTACTACCTTTTATTCATTGTAATAAAGTAATTGGGCTGCATGTAGTTGCCGTGTAATATTTTTTATGCCTTGTCCTGGGTATCAAGGTCTGAGAAAGTTTTCTTCTTATGGTTTGATAAATCTGCCCTATGGACCTCAAAAGTTAAAGAGGATATGGCTTACTTGACCCAATGTATTTGCCATGGAGACAAACAACCTCCGATGTATGTATTTTACTTCTCCTAGGTCATAGTTTGTACTATTTGGTTATCCTTTTACATACAGAGCACCTGCTTCATATGTAAAGTAAGCTTTGGCTAATTACTTGCTTGTTTCTAGCTTGGCACTTAGACATTGGTCTAGTGGTGATTTTGAGCCATTTGTGTTGTTCGCTGATTTGTGCAGCATAAGGCACTGTTAAAATAAACAAGAACGATTCCTAAGACGGGGAAAGCAGTTTTTAAGGAGACATGTTTTTGAATGCCACCAGAAAGGTTTGTGTAGGGCCATTTGGTAACCAGACCCTATACAAAGTACAAATTTGCACCAGAAAGTGTCCAGGCTGAGAACCAGAGCAAACCTCTTCAAAGATGTAAAGATACATGTATGAAAAAATGGCACTATGCAAGCAGTTCTGGGAACCATGTTGCGGGTCAGTCAAAAGAGCACTGCAAGAGCATCAAGCCACCAGGGAGAGCAGACACAGGCACCTCTAATCCCCTTCATGGAGAAGGCTCTGATGGCATATTTCTAGATCTAGTGTAGAAGTTAATCTAATAATCGAATAGATCTAATCAGAGTCCCCCTATAAAAAAAAAACAGTGTGGGGACGATCCGTCCTGCCTGACATACTGAGCGACTAAAGGAATAGGAAGTTTTTTTATGAGGTGTGGTCTGGTGTTTCCTGTGCCCGGGCGGGTCATCTTGCTCGTAGATGCTGTCCTGGGGAAGACCGGAGAAAATAGGTATTGAACACATTTGCTCACAGTGGCGATGCCCACATATTACCCCTGCCAGCCCAATCTTTCTTACTTGATCCTCACTTCCACTGTAAAACGGGTCCCTGTGATTGGATACCGGTGATCATTCAGAGTTGATGTGGCAGCTAGCGGCCAATCATTTTGCCAAGGGAGTGAAGAAATGGGCCTGCAATGAGGGGGCATCAGCAATATGACGCTGCATTCAACATCCCAGCAACGCCACACACCAGTTAACCCACAAACACACACTATTAACCCCATACACTGTTAAACTAGACCATAACCAGTTTTGTCCAACCCTGGAGTCTAAAATACTCTCCCCAAGGCACGTCCCACTCGATGAAATCCCCTGGGATTGCCATAAAACATATATTTCTATTGATCTCACAGCACTTGTACAGTTCCTGTTGGTATCCCACCCCCCCTGGCTAAATGGCCAATAGGGCACGCACAGCGAGAGGTTTCGAGCACTCTATTGATTTAGAATAGATTGCCAGGTGACCCAAAGGATTCAGAATAGCTTGAAGCCTGTGCATTTGCCAGGTAGGTTTTTGGGGATCCCCTGGGGTTTCACACACAGGGGCATGCTCAATCAGGTTTAGCAGCTTTAAAGTGGATCAAAACCTGAGATTTTCACCATCCCAGTTTCACGTCCTGTCTCGGGGGCATCCACATTTGAACCTTTCCCTTGTTCCACAGCACATTCAATTTATTGTTCGCCAAGTACATCGTGAGATGATCAAGGAATTATTTTTGGCATATTACATGCATGCTCTCGTCAAAGCAGCATTTTGTCGTCCATCCTAATGCACGCCATAAAGCGCAATTTGTAACAGAACTCCGGTGTGCAGCCTCTGCCAATTGGCACAGTGGGTGTCTCCTGATGCTCTTTGTGCTTTGTGGGCTCACACAATGGGGCATCCACATCAGGATGTAATTTGCTCAGTTGGTTGGTTCACTTGACACCCCCAAAACACAGAAAAAGTTATCCCGCCTGATGGTTTCTCACAGTTAGCCAGCTGCATCATTCCTCCCTCCTGCGCACAGTGTTCAGGTGCCGCTTTATTCACTGATGAAGCGAGGTGAGACCAAGCCCCCAACTCCCACACTTAGCCATAGTGCCACTCCTGTAATAGAAAGAGACAGGTGGCGCTGACAGTGGATGGAGAAGAGGAAATTGCCCACACTGCCCTGCCTGCTTATTTGTCAATTATGGCTGTGGCAGCGACAGTAACACACGGGAACGGGAGGGGGGGGGGTCTCACCGATCTACCAATGCATTTTATTACAAAAAAAAATAGCAGGCTAGCATGTATCGCTTCCTCCATTCATTCAATGCCCCTCGCTGTGTTGTTTCTGGCCGTCGCTCCTTCTCCACTGACGGCAGTAGCTCCCTCCTTGGCATGTGCCTACGTTTGCCTTGTGGCAAATATGGGCCTTTTCGTAGTGCTCGACAGATTCAGGATGCAGATCCATTTTTACCTGTATCCTAAGTGCATAAGAACAGTGAACTGTTCAAACGTTTTTGTAATATACCTGTTAATGTGAAACATTTAGCTTCTACTAATTTACCTAAACAACAATTGTATGACAACTGTACCCTTCAGGAGTTGCAGTAAGAAAAGATTGTTTTTCTTGTACTTACTTTTCCAAAAATGTAACAAATATGTATTGAAACATAATTTTGGGATCCTACCTTAGTAACGTTTCTTCCATTCCTTATTTTTTTATTTTCATGTAGTCTATCAATCTTCTACGTCCAAAAAGAGGTGTCAAGTCTCCTCTCACTTTAATGTTCATATTAATAAACCGGACCTTCAGCGTCATTTAATGAAAAGCCCAAACCCTTAAAAAATGATTCCCCAGCATCTAAAATTAATATATTTTACGTTTTTAGTCACTAACTTATTATTCTTTCCCCCACTGGGCTGCAACTCTGTTCAGGAATTTAGGATACGGGCGCCGCCATCTTGACTCAGAAGCATCACACTTACTGAGGAGAGGAGAGTGGGATAAGGTTCAGGGGGGCGGGTTATAGCTGTGCTTTGCTCAGACAGAGCAGAGCTGGGGTCAGGTAAAGGTCAGCAGTCCCAGAATGCAGAGCAGCACAGTCAGGAGGCACTTCCTGTTTGCAGGCTGCCTGATAAGATGGCGGCTTCCATAAGCCGCCATCTTGGATGTTTAAAGGCTCATAACATGCAGTAGATGCAGGTAGGATGATTTTTAATGTGGACAATCTGTATGTACAGGGTGTGGGAAACATATAAGACTCTTATTCAGAGTGAAGGTCCGCTTTAAGATTGATTCAGCGCCAGTCGAGATTGCATTCTTGCATGGTTTTAGATTAGAAACCTTAAACCAGTCCAACACCCGTTATTACATTAACAGGTGTTGGTCTCTCTCTTTGCTGCTAGCAAGAAGATCGGGGGGGGGGGGGCATCGAGAACGCTGGAGCCCCCTCGCACCTAACTGCACAGGACGCTTAGAATACTCACCTTCCTTACGAGCCAGCGCCGGGAAAGGAGCCCCGCGATTGGCCGCCGGCCGATCACGTGGGCTGTAGTCGCGTCCGGCCGCCGGCCAATCACTGGACTCCTTTCCCGGCGCTGGCTCATAAGGAAGGTGTGTGTTTTAAGAGTCCTGTGAAGTTAGGTGTGAGGAGGCTCCAGCGTTCTGGATGCCCCCCTCGAGCTACTTCTCAGCAGCAAACAGAGGGACCAACACCCGTTAATGTAATAACGGGTGTTGGTCCGGTTTAAGTATCTGTGTATCTGTCTCTCTCTCTCTATATATCTCTCTATATCCACTATAACATATAATGTACTGTAACTAATGTAACTTACTTATCATTTATGTAACAACTGCCTATATAAGGTTATCTTGGGGAAACTTTAGGAACATATTAGGTTAGTAAGGTTATTTACTGTGCTGCTAATTAAACCCATCTTTAATATATGCATCTTACTGTGTGTGTGGTGGATAATTCTCACACAATAGATTGTAGTTGCAAAGTATTTAAAGTGGACCAACACCCAGGATTTTGACTATCCAGGGTTTTGGTCCACTTTGGTGGGGCACCCCGATCGGGGTACAAGCCGCTTCCGCCGCCGCCGCCGCCTCCCGCGCGTCACTCTCGGCGCCCGCGCTGGCCATTCACAGAGGGCCGGCGCGGGCGCGCGCACGTCTGGAGGGGCGCGCGGGAGGCGGCGGCGGCGGAAGCGGCGGCAGATCAGGTAAGGTCTTTTTGGGGTTTCTGGGGGGTTTCACCCCGCGGGACATCCCGATCTCGGATGTCCCGCGGGGTGGGAGGTGATCGGCCCGGGAATCTTATAGATTTCCGGGCCGATCACCCCTGGGTGTTGGTCCACTTTAAGGCTTAATATATTTCTTTCTTAGGACATTTCACTGGGTGTGTAGGGAGAGCCTTAGCGGCCATCGGTGTGTATCTGATTAGTGGCCGCTGGCCTGATATGATTGTTAGTATTTGCGATTTTTATCATATTAACCTCTAGTAGAAATATTGGAGATTAATGTGCAGCAAATATTAATTAGAAATCATATATTTCCCATATTTCATCCTCTTTCCTCTTTCCTGATTCAGCCTTCTTTCTGGAGAAAGATTTTTGGTTTTGTGTAAGAAATCACACAGAAATTCTCTCCCAAAGTGTACATTTGCATGATTCAGGCACATGCCAGCATGTTTTTCAATGAAAATGTAATCTGCAAAAATGTTTTGGGTAATGTGGGTAATGTGGCGGGGAGGCATAAAGCCACCCGCCATTAGGTCAGGCAGGTGGCCCGCCGCATAGGTGCTGGATTACCAGTAGGGCTGTAGGCCGGCCTCTCAGCCCTGGGTTGCCTGGTGCCTGTGCTAGTTGGCTTTGGGGAATCAGGGCTCATTTTAAAAAATTAAATAATTAAGAAAAAAAAATATTTTTGAGCATACCACTCGGCATGGGATAATAGCTCACATCTAACTGCTTGTCTTCTGAGCCAGCCTGTGGAGAACAGCAGCATTAACCAATGTAAGCTCTGCCCAATGCATTGCATAGTGGGTAAAAGCAGCCACACACCTCTGAAGATGTGAAATAGCAACAACAGGTATTCCAGCACAGGTTGGCACAGGGAACAGGATGCTAGGTTTAAGCAGTTCTCCCCTGATAAAAGAGAATGGTACTGCACATTTAAAACCTGTCACACCTGATTCTTCTTTCCAGTAAAATAAAACAACACCATGCATGGTGTACAAGTTACCCTGCACTGGCACTGCTCCTGCAACTGATGCCGTCAACACCGGCTGGAATCCAGCGATCAGGTGAGTTGCTGATTGCCAGACTATAGCCGATCAGTGTCCGGGGACAAAAGGAGAGTGCCCTTTTTTTTTTTAATTGGGTGGCCAATCACTTGTTAGGTCACTATTTGTTAGGTCAGGTTAAAGTTTTGGCCTAGAGGTAAGGGGAGCGGACTTGTGACCGGAGGGTGGCGGGTTCGAATTCTGGTCCTGGGACATGACTGAAGTGCTCTTGAGCAAGGCACCTAACCCCCCAACCGTTCCCCGGGCGCCGTAATTAGGGCAGCCCACCGCTCTGGGCATGTGTACACTCACTGCACGGATGGGTTAAATGCGGAAGACGAATTCCTATGTGTGCGCAAGCATACAATGGCGATCTATGCATTATTTATTTATTTTATTTTTATTTTATTTATTTATTTTATTTATTTAAGTAGACTTTTAGAGTCTTCTAAACCTGTCCTTCTAACTCAACCCCTCTCTTCCCACAGATCTCTCTGGTGATTGGTGGAGCGAGTCACGTGGGAGCGGGGTCAGGTGAGTTTCTGGGGCTTTCTGGGGGGTTTCACACACCCCTGATCAGGGTGCCCCGCAGAAGTGGACCAACACCCAGGATAGTGAAAATCCTGGGTGTTGGTCCACTTTAAATATAGACAGCAAGCTCATAGCTTCCCCATTCCAATATTTATTGGCAGGATGTGCAGCACACCTCTGACCACCAAAGAATGCGTAGTGCTCTCTTAAAGAGGAACATCAGACTGGAAAGTCTAAAAAGGGTCCGATTGGGGGATGTGCACAGTGCCTTATGGGATGCAAGATGGTGCCGCCCATTGGAACTTTGCCCAGAAACCGAGGGACCTAGAAGATGGATCCTTGCAAGGTGAGTAAATATTTACCAAAGGTAAAACCGGAGGGTGGGGGGGGGAGCATATCGGTGTGGCTTGGGGGAGGTTTCCATTCCCCCGGATGTTCCTCTTTAACATGACAATAATAGACACGAGCAGATCACTCAGTAAGGGATCTCATGCTACAAGGCTGTGGCTAGATAATACAATAAGATTGTCCAAGGAAACCTACACATACTACCAGATGCAGACACGCCTCTTAATAGGAGGAACAGAGTGTGCTGTGACCTCCAATCTTCTGAAGGGTCAGAGGCAGCACTGCAGCAAGTAACTTCTGGAAACTTTAGGAGGGGGTTGTAGTGCCAATGGATATTTTAAAGTGGTCCACCAGGCATCTCCATTAAATCCCTATGGTAATGACTGAAAAATTGACAAAGACCGAAAAAATGTCTCTCAGAAGGCATTTTATTGCCTTATTTTTGAAAATTTCCATAGTTATTTAAGCAGCCAAGCATCCAAAAACAGGATTTCAGGAGGTGGGAGATGCAGCATACTTGAAGGTATCTGTGGTTCATTTTGGTTGGTTGCCCCAACTACTTGCTGCCCCATCTGACCCATGGTGGCTTCAGCTTCTAGCTTGTATGTTTGCCCTAAATTTACGAATGTTTTGCTTACAGTTTGCATAAACTTTACCTGGACAACCACAGAGCACAATCATGTAGTAGTTTTTCACAAAAAAATCCTCACTGAACTGAGGATCATTGGACACAGAGCGAGAGGACAGAAAATGATGGTACAAGTAAAGTGGGAGCACAGAAAATGAACGAAACTGCAGTAAGGTGTGAGGGAATCTAAAAAAAAAAAATCGGTAACATAAGGAAGATGCAGAAGAAGAAAGAGACAGAGGAGGAACAAATGTGACAAGAGAGAGGCATGGAGGGAAAGTGGAAAAGAGAAGGAGCAAATGTTTAAAAGAAAATGGGGGAATGTGAAAATGAGAGCGAGATGGAGAAATTTCAGGTGGGGGGGGGGGGGCATGGAAATAAGAAAGAGAAGGGAATATGGAGATAAAAAGATGGACGGAATGTGGAAAAGAGATTAAATAGGTGGGGGGGGGGGTGTAGAACAGGAAAGAACATGAAGGGGTCGTGCGAAAAAAAAGAAAGACAGGAAATGGCCAGAAGAATAAAAAACAGAGAAAATGCTGTAGATAAGGAGAGTAATGAAAGCAATGTGAAAAAAGAGCGACCTACTCTTTTTTTTAAACATCGAAAAGGAAGTCTAATTTTGACTCCTGTTGCCTATTGACAAAGAGGTTGGGACTGTATGAGCTGCACACCCCAATGGCCATGACCGGACAAGAGTAGCATGGTGCATGATAACCTGCATCTTTCTTTATGTTACATTCCCACTAAAATACATGCAAATTAATGTGGAGTTGTGTTTCATTAAGCAGAAAAAAAGACCTAGAAAATGCAGCCTACTGGATTTAAAAATAAACTGCACTGAAATCGATCTGGTGTGAGCTAGCCCCACAAGAGAATTCTCACATATCCCTGCATTTTAAAACCGCACAATAGAAGATGCAGCTAGTAAAAGTCCTTAGAAAGCAAACTTTATTCTTTACCCTTTTAAAAGCTATAGTTACAGTCAATTACTTTAAAGTGTGTTCCTAGTGCATAGTGGGTGCTGCCATTGCTGCATTAAAGCGGCCCTTCACCCTGAATAAGAGCATATATTATTTTTTCCCACACCCTGTACATACAGATTGTTCACATTAAAAATCATCCTACCTGCATCTACTGCATTTTATGAGCCTTTAAACATCCAAGATGGCAGCTCATGGAGCATCAGGCTGCCTCCAGACAGGAAGTGTCTTCTGACTGTGCTGCTCTGCATTATGGGATTGCTGTCCTTTCCCTGACCCCAGCTCTGCTCTGTCTGTGCACAGCACAGCTATAACCCCACCCCCTGTACTTTATCCCACTCTCCTCTCCTCAGTATGTGTGATGCTTCCGAGTCAAAATGGAGGCGGCCATATCCTAGAGTCCTGAACAGAGTTGCAGCCCGGTGGGGGAAAGAATGATAAGTAAGTGACTAAAAACGTAAAATATATTAATTTCATTAAATCATGCTGAAGGTCCGGTTTAAGCACCTCAGGACTCGTTTTTGCAGGCAAGGTGAGTATACCAGGCAATCGTGGGAATACACACAGCTAGGCATCCTAATTCAAGGTGCGCCATAAAGATGGAGACGACCAGACCTGGAGTCTTAAAGACTATAGCCTCAATTCAAAATCCCAAATGTCATTGTTTTCGTATTTGAAATCGAGAGTTTTTGTGGGTGTTTTTTCCTTTTTTTTTGGACATTTTCGACTCGCACGAACGTTCGAACATAGACGTATATGTTCTTTCGTCTATCGAACTTAAATTTGGTGTTTTACGCTACTTCGGGACTTTTTTCCTTCGAAATCGTAAATGTCATTGCAATGGGCTGGCGATTAATTCAGAGAGCTGATTGCCAAGTATTCCGACGCCCATATAGTCATTTCCTTGTCGAGCGTCTTACGGCACCTTTTTGACCTCGGGACTAGGCAGCCAAGCGTGATGGAGAGTGACTTTGAAGAGCATCAAGCTCTTCTTCTGTTTGGCATTGATGGGATCCTGAGGTCAGAGGCCAGATTGAACCGGTGGCGACGCATGAACATCAATGGCATGCATGACGTTGAGTTGTTCGAGCTGACCAGGCTTAATCGCGCTTCCCTCCATAAATTGTATAGTGAGCTGCGGCCATGGTTAGCCCGCACCACAAGGAAGGGGCAAGCAATTTCAGGTATGACCAAGATGCTTGGCTGCCTGCAATTTTTGGCGAACGGCTCGTTCCAGAGGCTGGGTGCCCTCTCCGTGGGGATGTCACAGCCTACGCTGAGCCACGCACTATCCCATTTTTTGGAAGGCATGGCTACCCTAACCCCCAAATATATTTTTTCCCAGATGATATGGTAGCCAGAAACGCCATTAAGCTTGGTTTTTATAATATCGCCGACATGCCCAACGTCATTGGTGCCATTGACTGTACCCACGTCGCCCTGGTGCCTCCGGCTGCCGACGAGTACATATACAGGTAAGTATTAAAATTTTTAAGATTTGTTCATTTTGTGATAACCCTCCTTGTAATGCTCCCTCCTTGTAAATATCCCTCCTTGTAAATATCCCTCCTTTTAATGCTCCCTCCTTGTAAATATCCCTCCTTGTAAATATCCCTCTTTGTAATGCTCCCTCCTTGTAATGCGTCCTCCTTGTAATGCTCCCTCCTTGTAAATATCCCTCCTTGTAATGCTCCCTCCTTGTAATGCTCCCTCCTTTTAATGCTCCCTCCTTGTAATGCTCCCTCCTTGTAAATATCCCTCCTTTTAATGCTCCCTCCTTGTAATGCTCCCTCCTGATCGAAATGTGTGTGTTACTTTTACACAAAGCCTTGCTAATGTTTTCTTTTGTTCCTTTTTTACCAGGAACCGCAAAATGGGCCACTCCTTGAATGTCCAGGCAGTGGTGGCCCCGGACATGCGGTTCCTTAGCGTACTCCCCGGCTACCCAGGCTCAGCCCATGATGCGTACATCCTTAGACGATCAGGATTGTACCGACGGTTAGAGTCTGGGGAATTTTCCGGGGCATGGCTCCTTGGTAAGTTAACAACATAATGTAGTTGTGGATGTTTGTTTGTAATTAGCATTTTGCTGTAATGTCTGCAAAAATTACACCT
This sequence comes from Gastrophryne carolinensis, assembly GCA_027917425.1. Taxonomy (NCBI): domain Eukaryota; kingdom Metazoa; phylum Chordata; class Amphibia; order Anura; family Microhylidae; genus Gastrophryne; species Gastrophryne carolinensis. The sequence goes on along the minus strand of CM051235.1, from coordinate 335,327,848 downwards.
TCAACAACCTTCTTGCCATGTTAAACCACACTTGAATGTTAGTTATTAACCAACCAAGCGTTTGCCCAAGTTTGGCCTGCATTAGCCACATTATAAATTATCTGTGTGTCTAATTTAAGAATCCCTCTTCCACCACCCTCGTGTGGAATAGTGCACTTAACTTTAGCATAGTTTAGGACCCATCTTTGCTTAGATGGTTTGCACTTCCACAGGAGAGGAGAGCGGGATAAAGTGCATGTGGCGTGTTTCTGCTGTTTTGGTCTCACACAAAGCATATAAGGGGTCATCCAAACCTACATCCTAAGCACACTTTGAAACCCAGAGCTGGGATCCTTATGTATGATTGCCCATGGGACTGGGACAGTGGCAAATGTTGGCTCATGTTGATCACACAATTGACAAATAGCCTCCTATTGATTGATTGATGTTGCTGTTGCGTTTATGGTCTTACATGTTTTTTTTTCAAATCTTATGTATAAGGTGATTCAGGATACCCGCTGCTGCCGTGGCTCTTGACGCCAGTACTCCGGCCCCAGGATGCCTCCCAGGATGCCTACAACCGTGCGCACCGCAAGACCAGGGCTGTGGTGGAGAGGGCCTTTGGTCTTTTGAAGACTAGGTTTCGTTGTTTGGATCATACAGGGGGCGCCCTGCAATATGATCCTAAAAAGGTCATAGACATAATAATGGCCTGTGCGGTTCTGCACAATTTTGCAATTTCACAACGGGTCCCCCGGTATGTAGATTTGGCTCCCTCTCCACCCAGCGAAGACCAGGAGGACTCATTTCTGGCCACACACAGTAGTGTGTCCGGCCAAAGTGTGCGGACTAATTTGATTGCGACCCATTTTGCTTAATTTAACCTGGATTTGCCTTTGTTTAACATTGTGTTGTTGATTTTGTTTGGTTTCCCTTTGTGTATGTTTCGTTTTGTTTGTTGTGTACAACTAAGTAATGAAGTAATTACTCACCACAGCCCTAATGCTTTACGACTCTCTTTTTTGGATGTGTGAACTGTGTGAATGTACAAGTATATTTTTCTCTGTGACACCAAAAAAAGAGAAACAAATTTCTGAGCCACAGGTGTCTTTAACTGTTTATTTTTAAAAAATAACAGCACAAACTTGGAGTTGCTGCTCACTCCAATTTGCAAACAAAATATATCTAACAACAAAGGATAAATTGTTAGATCAACCATGCCACAAATAAAAAAAAAAAATCCTGCTTGCCAACATTTGCCACTGCCACAGGTGTAAACCTGGTACAGGTGTAAAAGCTTGAGTGGCACGTTCAGTGAGGATTCAGATATGGCCTTGGCTAGTGGCCTACCTCACCACTCTAAGGAGCTATATGGGCGCAAATACAAACCACACAACCCAAGGCATACACCAAGGGTATCTTGGTTTGCCTCACCAGACAAGTCAATACAGGGGGGATTTAGAGCAAAGATGTTGTACAGATTCACGGTGTGGAGACATTAATATGGGTGATGGCCATAGTACCCAGGTGGTGGCCCTTGCTGATTGGACCTAACGTGGGCCTGTGTGGCATTCTGAATCTGCAACTGGTCCAAAATGTTTCGCATGATATTTACCATTTCACCCCTGTAGGCACGGTTGTCATTGTTGGCAGTCTCCATGTGGCTGTTGAGGGTCCGCAATTCTGTCTGCACAGCCTGTAATGTACTATTGAGGGTCTTGATCCGGCCATGCAGTGCCTCTCGGTTCCTTTGGTTTTGTTGCTGGAAGGTAACCCTCTCGTGGTGCCATGCGTCCAAAATTGCCATGCCCCTCCCCTGGTTGCGCCGTAGCTGATTCCGCCTCCCCAATTCCCTGGTTCGGGGTCGTGCCGATGAGGTTGGTCTGGGCCCCTCAACAGACACAGGCATGCTTTCCCAATCCTCAGCAGCAGAGAGAACACTGGGGACTTGAGGGTCAGTCTCTGCATGCTGCCCACGATGTGCAGCCAGCATGCATCCAGCTTCCCTCTGCTGCTGCGGAGTTGGGGTTGAAACATTTTGGGCCAGTTGCAGATTCTGTCCCAGGGGGAGATCTTCTGAAGGGCACATAAAGGATCCATCCTCCTCCAGCTCCTGGATTTCATCCATGAGTGTGTGGGTCTGTATGGACAGAGACAAATGATATGTTAGCTTGGGCACTACATATGTCAATCTGTTAGTAGTAACATGCAAAGTAACATCGATAACCGACATTTGCTCCATAAACTTACCGAATATATCGGATCCTCCCTCCTAGGCTGCACGGAAGTTGACGGCATGTCCAAACTGGCAGTGGATTCCACAGTAGCTGAGGGATGATGCTGGCCTGCATGAGAAGCAAAGACACTATGTAAACACACACCTATGCATTGTTGACGGGTCAAAAGACATATGCCGAATTCTTTAACGGGTCAAAGCTGTCATGGGCACTACAACAACGTTGACAAATAAGCTTCAATTTCCATGCCATTATCTTTAATAATTTTTATTCAATAACTACTTCCACATTGTTCACCTCAACTAAGCCAAACATTCAAGTTCTGCTTGTTCTGTGGCTGACAACATCCCTTATAGGCCATTAAGTGTACACACTCAGCCTGGACATAGCAGGGACCTGGTTTTTGGGAGGCCTAGCAATGTATGTTTGCCTAATTCAAACCAAGCCTGTTTGTTGATTTTTTACCAACCCCAGCTCACACACAAGTAGACAACAGATCAAGATTGAAGTGTGTGATGTCATGGAGTGTAAAGACATAACTGCCAGGTTAATGGGAACCAGCAAACTTTGAAACTCGGGTTCAATGTTCATTCACGTCTGGTATGTGGCCAAAAAATCAGAAGTTAACTGGTCACACACATGCCACACCCTGGCCCAACACAGAAATCCCCTACAAGCCACAGCCTAGGCGCATGGCTTAACATATGTGTTACTGGCTAATTGTGCATGCTCACTAATTGTAAAGGTCACATAAAGCTTACTCACCTGCAGGACGGGTCGGTGAATCTGTGTCCCTTAGGGCCGCGTGTCCCTCGACGGCGACTGGATGCATCAATCCCAAAATCATCTCCTCAGCCAGTGTAAACTTGAGTTTGGAGGGAAATCCTTCTCCAGTTTTCATGCTGCAAAACATAGTTAGGCTAATTTAGAACCAGGTGGCCAATGCAACATCAAGTCAAATCCTAAATTTTTACCTGTAAATCCGCCTTTGATTTTCTTTCTTCCGCGCAGCATATTTGAGGTCCGATATCTTGCGCTGAACCTGTACAACATCCTTTAACTTTTCCCCCACTGCATTCACTTGTCTGGTTAGGTCGGCCAAGATGTTTGCTCTGCGCTATTTGGTGGTGTTTTTGGATTTGCGCCCATATAGCTCCTCATAAACTAAGGTCAGGCCACTAGCCAAGGCCATAATTTGGCCCTCACCAAAACGCCCACTCAACTGCCCTCTTCGCAATGTGCGCCCTGTTGTTTGGGGTTGTGGCTCCTCCATGGTGACATCCAAATGGGGTGACATCCTTGCCTGGGTTTGTGGGGGATAATGCAGGGAATGGTGGCTGCCTGGGGATTGGACAGGACTGGGCAAGGGACTTGGTGTTCTGGCCTGGCTGGCCACAGAAGTCCCAGGTGTGGATGTGGCATAGTAACCTTGCCTTTCCACCTGTGCCGGTGCCAAATGTGGGCGAGCAGGAGAGTTTAGTTCTGAGGCTGAAGTAGTGCTGCCCTTGGAGGTAGTAAGGTGGACCAAGGGTGAGGGCGATCTTGCAGGGCCGGCCCTCTTCTGCTATTTTTTTTGGCCCACTCTTGGGGGGCTTCAGGACCTTGTTCTGGCTCTTTGTGGGCTGCGTGCCCTGCTTCGGCGTCTAGGGGGGCTGCGGGACCTTGTTCTGCCTCTTGGGGGGCTGCGTGCCCTGCTTCGGCATCTAGGGGGGCTGCCTGGGGACCTTGTTCTGCCTCTTTGTGGGCTGCGTGCCCTGCTGCGGCATCTAGGGGGGCTGCGGGACCTGGTTCTGCCTCTTTGTGGGCTGCGGGACCTGGTTCTGCCTCTTGGGGGGCTGCGGGACCTGGTTCTGCCTCTTGGGGGGCTGCGGGACCTGGTTCGGCCTCTTGGGGGGCTGCGGGACCTACTGCGGCCTATTGAGGGTGTTGTTGTGGGGCAGGGTGGGGTGGGTCTTCGGACCCTCTTACCCGTTTTGGGCCCAGTAGCCATAATATCCTTTGTGGCCTGTGTCTTTGCTTTGGCTGCCTGCTCCTTTTTTTGCCCATAGCGATTGTGGTACGCTATGTGGTACGGCGTTATGGTACTAGGCCGTAATTTTGCTTTGGGCTGTTGCGACCTTGTTTTTGGCCCTTCGGAAGGCTCCTGCCGGTTGGCTGCCTTCTTCCCCGTTTGCTCCTTTCCAGTTTTGCCAGGAGTTTTTTTGGGTGCCATTTTGATTTTTGAGAATAATGAGCTGTGTGTGCAGGGACCTTTAAGTAAGCTAGCCGGCGTGTGACGCTTACGCGCCGGCGTGTGACGCGTACGTTCGCACGGCCGTGCGGAACCCGCTGGGGCATTACTTATCTGCTGCCGGGAACAAGAAGCAAGATGGCACCCACTATCTTCACCCGCCAACAAGAAGAGATCATCATGCTCGTAAGTGTCTTTTAAGGACTTTGCTTTGATTTGTAAATGCTGCTCTACATGTGAAGGAAGCGCAGGAATAAATGGCTTTAGTAATAAATGTGATAAACTACATGCACAACCAAAGTCACGTCACGTCACGTGCCAAACAACATTTAGGCCAGATTGTGAAATTACAGAACCCTAGAAATGTGTGTGTGTTAATGTAATTACCCCAAAAAATGTATTGGTGACACATATTGATAGGTATTTAGAAGTAAATTCGATGTTTGCTTTCTGTTTTGTAGACCATGCTGGAGCACAGGTACGACTACCTGCCCAACACATTTGAAAAACGCAACGTCGCCCTGGAGATAATCTCGAACATACAACAGCAGACCAACACCACCTTCACCCACACGCAGATCATGCAGCATTGGTCGGACCTCAAACGGCTGCACATGCCCCGGGTGCGGAGGTTCTTTGGAATCCATTTTCCAAGTAAGTACATTGCGATTGCATGCAATATGTAACTAAGACAGAAGGTAGGCCTTTTCTTTTCTAGTGTTGGAAATGGATTACCGAATTCGCCGCACCCGGAGGCGCACAGGCCCACCAGTGCTGCATGATTCTGCAGCTGGGAGTCAAGGTGGTGGATCTCCAGGGTGACGGTCCGACCCCTCCTCTGTTGGCTCCTCCGACCAGCCCCTGGACCTTACCACAGAGGAGGGGCGGCACGGCGTGGGCAGGGAGTCGTACCCTGCCACGCATGCGGGAGCCTCTGGTATGTCACTCTTCATGTATACGCACACACATATACATGTTTGCTCCTGATAGCAACAAACTGAATCCTTTTTTCTTTTTTTGAAGATGCTTCGGGAGCGGGTGAGGTAGTGGAGGAGGAGGCAGCAGATATGCTCGAAGAAGAACCTGGAGAAGGTGAGTGATGTGACCCAGACTTTGAAAAAAACATTGGAGGACTGCTGAATCAGACATTAAAACTGAGCATATTTTCTAAATTTCTACAGGCAGTTCTTCACAGCAGAGCCAGGACCAAGGACATCCTGTTGTCCCCAACGAGCCATCTATCGGCCACCAACCAAGTAAGTATTCATGTCATTAGTGACATTTCTGTGTTACTTAAAATGAACACACAAATCCATCAAGCCCTAGGCAATGGCACTCGAAGACTTACCTGTGCTCACTTCATTAGCTTAATGACTTGACAGACTTACCTGTGCCCACTTCATTAGCTTAATGACTTGACAGACTTACCTGTGCCCACTTCATTAGCTTAATGACTTGACAGACTTACCTGTGCCCACTTCATTAGCTTAATGACTTGACAGACTTACCTGTGACCACTTCATTAGCTTAATGACTTGACAGACTTACCTGTGACCACTTCATTAGCTTAATGACTTGACAGACTTACCTGTGACCACTTCATTAGCTTAATGACTTGACAGACTTACCTGTGCCCACTTCATTAGCTTAATGACTTGACAGACTTACCTGTGCCCACTTCATTAGCTTAATGACTTGACAGACTTACCTGTGCCCACTTCATTAGCTTAATGACTTGACAGACTTACCTGTGACCACTTCATTAGCTTAATGACTTGACAGACTTACCTGTGCCCACTTCATTAGCTTAATGACTTGACAGACTTACCTGTGACCACTTCATTAGCTTAATGACTTGACAGACTTACCTGTGCCCACTTCATTAGCTTAATGACTTGACAGACTTACCTGTGACCACTTCATTTGATTAATGACTTGAAATAATTACATGTCGCTTTTCGTGGTTTTGTAAACTAATAAACATTAAATCCACAGGTGACAAACATGTATAGTTAGGCAACTAATTTTTGGCCTAAAAATTGTTACAGGGACCACACGTCTGGCGGAGCTGAATCGGAGGGTCCTTGAGTTGGTGGCAGATCTGCACGACACGTTGGGGACAACAGAAGATGAAGAGTAGTGTCCTTGGTCCTGGCCCAGTTTATTTGTATATAGTTTTTAAATATTTATTTGTTACATTTTAAAAGTTCGCAGATTTTGTAAATAGTTTTTAATGACATCTTGTAAATTTTCCTAAATTAACAATAAGCCAAAAAAAAAAGCCACACTAAAATGGCTGGTTACGATAATAAACCACAGAAAAATACCCAATAATTCCTGTGTCAATTATTAGCACAAATACATTGTCAAGAAACAAAGGGTAAATTACTGTTGAATAAAGCAACATTGAGATGACCGGGAAGTGGTTTGGGTAAGTTTTAAGGTGCGCTAACTGAATAAAAAAATAAGCAGGAAGTGGTTGGGGTGAGCTTTAAGGTGCGCTAAATGAAGAAAAAAATAAGCAGGAAGTGGTTGGGGTAAGTTTTAAGGTGCGCTAACTGAAGCAAAAACTAAGCAGGAAGTGGTTGGGGTGAGCTTTAAGGTGCGCTAAATGAAGAAAAAAATAAGCAGGAAGTGGTTGGGGTGAGCTTTAAGGTGCGCTAAATGACAAAAAAACTAAGCGTGAAGTGGTTGGGGGGAGCTTGTTAGTGCTAGATATGGGAACACATATATGTGTGCGAACAGTTTAATGATTTAAGTCTGTATTGCGCAGGCGCAGGATCGTAAGTTTGTGGGTCCAGACGATTTTTTTTTGAAAAATTCGATTAAAGTTGCTCGGGAAACGAAAGGGATTCGTTGAGGTAGACGATGGGAAAGTGTTAAAAACGAATGCTGCCGTTGCAACCAGAGAAAAGGAATCTGAAAAGTCACGCGGATAAATGACATACTCGATCTCGTACTTTAACATACGAACGGACGGCCACTTTACCGAAGGAAACGAATAAATGCAAAGAATCACTCGCATATGCATACGAGAGCGCGAACGTTCGAAAATAATACAAAGAGCGGCACTGATACGACTGGTTTGTTAAGTCTCTCTGAATCAAGCCTTATATGCCAGTGATTGCTTCTCTTTAAACAAATTAAAAAGCCCCATATTTAAAGGTGCGAGGCAGAATTTAGATTGTTACAGGTGAAATATTTAAAAATGCCCCATGTGCTGAAACTAATATTCCAAAGTAGTTTTGAATTATTAAAGTGGGCCAAAACCATTATCCCGGGATTTGATCTGGCCCCCGGGGTACCTCAGAGAGGGCGCCCTACCCAATCCACCACAACTCAATCGGCTAATGGCCGATAAGTAAAAGAAAGCAGGAAGTTCTCACAACCAGCGCTGGAGCAAACAGTCACGGGCCAGGCTGCCGCCAACGCATTTCGGCATCAATCAGACTTTCACTTAGGCTAAAAGGTAAGTACCGTATTTGCCGGCGTATAAGACGACTGGGCGTATAAGACGACCCCCCAACATTTCCACTCAAAATATAGAGTTTGTTATATACTCACCGTATAAGACTACTCCCTCTTCCGCACACCAAATAAAACGTAAAAGGACATCAGATTTTATTTCAACATGTTAATTCCCTTCCCCAGAGTCCCTGGGTGGCTTCTTACAGTCATACTTTCTGGCTTCTTACAGTCATGGGGGCATCCCTCAATACAGTCATGGGGGCATCCCTCAGTACAGGCATGGGGGCATCCCTCAGTACAGGCATGGGGGCATCCCTCAGTACAGGCATGGGGCATCCCTCAGTACAGGCATGGGGGCATCCCTCAGTACAGGCATGGGGCATCCCTCAGTACAGGCATGGGGGCATCCCTCAGTACAGGCATGGGGGCATCCCTCAGTACAGGCATGGGGCATCCCTCAGTACAGGCATGGGGCATCCCTCAGTACAGGCATGGGGCATCCCTCAGTACAGGCATGGGGCATCCCTCAGTGCAGCCAGCGAGTGGCCCCACTCCCTCTTCCCCCCGCCCCGCCGCGCCGCTCACACACTTACCGATGGTCGGAGGGCCGGTCTGCCCGTCCCTGCAGTTCCTGTCGCCGCCGCCGTCGCTCTCATACACACACACACACACACACACACACACATTCATTCTTACCTGCACTTCCTGGCTGTTGCACGCTGGTCGTCGGTGGGCATGTCCCAGATGGCCGCCGTCCAATGAAAACAATGGACGCCGGCCATCTGGGGCACGCCCACCGACGTCCAGCGCGCAACAGCCAGGAAGTGCAGGTAAGAATGAATGTGTGTGTGTGTTTGTGTGTGTTTGTGTGTATGAGAGCGGCGGCGGCGGTGGCATGAAAGTAAGCGTGTGTGTGTGTTAGTATGTATGTGAGCTGAGGTACCCGGCGTATAAGACGACCCCCCCACTGGAAGGCATGTTTTACAGGGGGAAAAAGTCGTCTTATACGCCGGCAAATACGGTAGGTAAAAGTTTTTTAAGCCAGTGGCGGGCACCCAGATGTCAAATTTTTGTGAAAACCTGCATATTGGAACAATATAATTCTACATACACCGGGTCCTGTTCAAATGAATATATCTAAACCCACCTCCTTGTAAATAAAAAAAAAGATTTTTCAATAATCTAAAACTTTGCTAGGGAAAAACTACAAATTTATTTTTTTCCAATAATATACATAGTTATTAGTTACTTTAATTTATCCATCCACTCTCCAGCCCCAAATAACCAATAAAAAATGTATTTATTCTATGCTAGTGCATAGAAATAATTCAGTATGAAACATTATGTAAAAACATTTATAAATAAGCACAGTTTAATATAATTAATGACCATATACCATACACAGCAATAAAACTAAAGTGAAACAATAACTATATGATTACATGGCAAGCTATTGTCATGCCGGGGCAACACCCCATCAGCTGAGTACATACTGGCAACCCAGGTAAACCAACAGAAAGCAGTACAGGAATGTAAAGTAAAGTAAAGTTAAAGGGGCATTTCAGATAAAGGCTTAAATTTGCCTGCTTACCATGCTGGTTCCATTCACTAGCACTATTAAACAGGCTCCATTTTGCTACCTCATCTAAGTGACCAAAATGAATTCACCACTGAGGGGACTGTCATGCTTAGACATGCATGGATGTGGTATGCTTTGCTGTGGTATGCTTTGATAATAAGCCCTAGAGTTAACTAGGGCTTATTAGGTAATATAACGCAGGGGGCATGTCCCAAGCGCTATGGTGAGCGGACGTCTGTAGCGGAGCTCCCGACCCCTGTGCCTGGGGATACCCTTTATACTGCGAGTGCCAACACCAGAGATAGATGGCCAGGAATAAGAACAGAAGGGGAAGCAGCGGGGGTGGCCAGAGGAGCCCTCGGAAGTGGCAGACGGCGGGGAAGTGGATGCGGAGAGAGGAGGTGGAGGCGGGCAAGATGGCGCCCACGCCGGAGAGCGATGAGGGGAGCGGGGTAGAGGAGAAGTCACCCACCGGCTCCTACAGTGATGTATCCAGCGATGAGCGGGGAGGCGGCTGTGATTCTCCGATGATGAGAGCGGCGGAAGAGCCGCAGCAAATACCGCGGAGCCCCGCGGGGAGCGGTGTACACCCAAGGGAGGGTGATTGGAGCAAGATGGCGGCGGGTGCGCTCCTCCCGGCCACGTCATCTCCATCCGGGCTGCCAGCGGTGCAGAGGGGGGGGGGAGCGGGCAGAGCAGCACGCGGAGCAGAGACGCTGCAGCCCCAGCGCTTCCTCCACCACGCAATGACCCTGACAATGTAGTGGCTGTCACAGGGAGCCAGAAAAGCAGTCTGGGAGGAAATACAGAGCTGTCCAGCCCCAGAGACTGTAATGACCCTACGAGCCCTGGCATAAGGGGCAATGCAAAAAACTGCTCACCGGCTGGGGTTGTGGGGGGGATGCTGGGAGGATTGGCCCAATTTGCATATGTGCCCCGGCTCACACCTGACTCCCATAAACGTGCTTCCGATGGTGATGCGGGTTTTGGGGATGCCGTACCACAACGGCCAAAGCGATCTGGAAGAGAAAATCAGAGTGCTGAGCGGGAAGTGGGTGACAGGGGTGCTGTGCCAGGCTCCCCACTATACTCCCTGACATCATCCCCAGAAAGAGAGGCAAGACCGCAGAATATCAGCCCCATACCAATGTCCCCAACGGACCCCTTTGACTCGCCACAGCCGGCCAAGCCGATAGAAACGCCAGATGGCTGGAGGCCTGTCACCTCCCCCACACCACCATCTAGTGGTGTGCTGTGTGAGCCTGAAATCCACCTTGCGGCTATATCCCTTCTGAAGTGTCTTCCCACCAAAGCTGATATTGAAGGGCTGATCGCAAAATATGAGGCTGCACATTGCAGATTGCAGCGGTGAAGCAGCAGGTGTCGGCCGTCGAGTCAAGAGTCACTTCGCTAGGAACTGAGCGATCCTCTGAGTCAAGTCGTATACAGGCGCTTGAAGCCAGGTGCGATAGGCAAGAAGCCTTGCTCCAGGAGTGCAACTTACATCTGGACGACTTGGAAAATAGAAGCAGACGAAACAATCTGCGGCTAAGGGGCATCCCGGAAGGAGAAGGGAGAGAGGACTTAAAGTCGATAGTGACAACCATTTTTAACTTGATATTGGACAGAGACGTGTCAGACGCCATAAAGCTTGATAGAGTCCACAGATCTTTGGGCCCAAAGAGCCAGGACCCTGCATTCCCGAGAGATGTCATCTGTCAGGTCCACCACTACACGCTTAAAGAAGAGATCGCCCGAAAGGCGTGGAGCAAAGGCGAGGTGCAATATAAAGGTGCGTCTGTCAAGATTTTTCCGGATTTATCAAGGCGGACGCTACAAATGCTGAGAACCCTGAAACCCCTCTTGGAAGTTATTACACGAAATGGAGCCACTTATAGATGGGGTTTTCCGTTCCACTTGATAGTCCGAAAGGGACAGAGCTCATATGTGCTCAAGTCCTATCAAGATTTGGGGGGGGCTTTTCGCCTACCTACGTTGTGAGCCTATCCGGATTCCAAATTGGCTTGAAAGTGGCTTGCTACCGCCGTCTAGGTCCACGGAAAGAGAGAAGCGTCGAGACCCGAAGAGCTTCCGAGACCTCAGGCGGCTCAAACGGGTGCCAAGGCGTTCAGAGGAAGAAGCTTGATTGACTCTTGGCGGAGAAGAATCCCTTTCTCTTTTCGTCCTTTTCTTTTTCTCCTCTTTCTTTCGGGGAGGGGGAGAGAGAAGGGAGGCACAAAATCTCTGTGTATGAAGTTTGTCTTCTTGACCCCCCCTGCCCTCCCCTGTAGGTCATTCGGGACGGGGGGCAGGGAGGGATCGAGAGCAGACGGATTTAATTATAGTAGTGTTATATGTTGGTCCCGAGGACTGGTCTTCGGGATTGAACAGAATAGAATATAGAATGCTATTGTTGGTGTTTTAGCGCCTTTACTTAAGTATTTACGTTTTGGCTCCAGTTGGGACCACAGGGCTAGCCTTGCTGTCTAATTCGTAGCTTTGCTATCTCATTGTCGTCTCAAAAGGCTCCAATGATTCAAAAGGTTTGTTGGCTGCTAATATGGTTTATTGACCCCCCGGCCAGTGGAGAGCGGGCAGTTGCTCCTGAACGCTCTCCTCTTAGATTGGATACGTTTCCCCAAGTAGGCCAGCCTTATTGACTCTAGTAGTTGATAAGACCCTCTAGTTTCCCCTGGTTTTAGGGATTGTTTAGTGTTCCCCCCCCTATTTTTTCCTTACTGTTCCTGGTATCCCCGCTCCTTTTTACCCAGTCCTCCCAATCCCTACCCGTCCCCCCCGTACCCCACCTTAATCCCAACGGGCAATTCACATAGGTACTAAAGTGATATATCAACAGTGAAACTATTGGTATACAGGCCCGCGCTAGCAATTTCCAAAATAATAAATCAATAAATAAATGTGATAAATAATGCTCAACGTGAAATGTCCTCAACCCCAAAAAGAACACAAATAAAATATTAATATAAACACAGAGCAAGCTAAATTAGATAAACAAAATGAAAGTCCCAATTTTTAATCCTTCAAAGGTGCCATAGTGCTCAATATAACTATGTCCCACGGTGCATGCACTCCACGCAAACGTTGTGCAAAGGAATCCTCCACCAATCGTGCAAACTCTTACCAACTTTTAGTAGGCAAAGCGCTTAAAATTGATTTTACACGGCGTTGTTGCCAATTCTGATGTAATCCACTTTTAAATAGACGCTCATCCAACAATGCTTCCACACTTCAGCCCTCCAGCATTTACAGATGTCACAAAAGGCACTATTTCCATACAGCCATCCACTGTAGATTATCTCTTTTTCAGGCAAAGCTCAAGGGGTGACATGCATAGGGAAGCAAAAAGGCCAAGATAGTGTAATATTGCAAAATCTGTGACTTTAATAAAAAGATCCAAATCCACTCACAAGACAAGTAAAATAATCAGCATTGAGATACAGTTGTAATCTCACCGATCCTGGAATCAGACAATCCCCATTCAATCCAATAAGAGGACGATCCCGTTAAAGATGAATAAAATGTCCAAAAGGTTTCTTTAAAAACTCTAAAAAGCTACCGCTCGCCACCGCCGACGCGTTTCGTCGCCACAAGGCAACTTTAACTAGGCTAGCGCTTTGCCTACTAAAAGTTGGTAAGAGTTTGCACGATTGGTGGAGGATTCCTTTGCACAACTTTTGCGTGGAGTGCATGCACCGTGGGACATAGTTATATTGAGCACCTTTGAAGGATTAAAAATTGGGACTTTCATTTTGTTTATATAATTTAGCTTGCTCTGTGTTTATATTAATAATTCACATAGGTACCTTTTTTGACTCGGTGGGACACCTCGGACTAGGTTGGTTGGTTGCCTCAGAAGCCAGCTGACCTACTCAGAGGGAACGGGCTGAGTGAAGGGAACCTGCCGAGAGCTAAAATGGAGGACTTCAAAATAGTCTCGCTCAATACGAAGGGGATGAATAGCCCAGAAAAAAGGTCCTTGGTGTTGGGGAATTTGAAGGGATTGGGAGCCCAGGTGGCCTTCCTCCAAGAGACCCATTTTAGGTCAACTAACCCTTCCTCCTTTGGTAATAGACATTTCCCGAAGACATATCACAGCCACTCCCCAGACTCTAGATCACGAGGGGTAAGCATCGCCATATCGGCTTCTCTTCCGTGGGAGTTGGTTGACTTTAAAACTGATGTGGAAGGGAGATGGATATTTCTAAAGGGTCGGATATCGTCTTCACTATTCACGTTTGCCAACATCTATATGCCAAACTCCGCTCAGTTGACATTCCTGGGTAAAGTGTTGGAGGACCTTTCCATGTTCAGGGAGGGAGAATTAGTGCTGGGCGGTGATTTCAACCTGACCCTAGACCCATTATTGGACACATCCAAGGGGTCCCTTCATCTATCCTACATCAAACTGAAGAAGCTTAAAAAAATCCTTGCCCAACATCAGTTAGTTGACCCGTGGAGGATAAAACATCCAGATTCACGTGATTATACCTTTTTCTCCCCTCCCCACAGGTCATACTCTAGGATCGATATGTTCATGATAGCCCATAGTTCTTTGAATCGTGTTATAGACACGGAGATAGGCTGCATCACCATTTCTGACCATGCTCCGATTTTGATTAGACTCGCGCTCCCCCACCCGGGAACAAGGAGCTGGACATGGTGCCTAAATAACTCCTTGTTAGGGGACCAAAGAGTTCTGGCAGAGCTCCAGAAAGACATTAAAGATTGTTTTGAATTGAACAAATCACCCGAGATCAACCCAGGGACTCTATGGGAGATGCATAAGTGTTTTATCTGGGGAATCCTTATAAAGTTAGGCCCGAGATTAAAAAAAGAGAAATCAGAATGTGTCCTGAAACTGCTTAACGAGATTAGGAAATTGGAGACTTTGCATAAGAAGTCTCTCTCGGTCATTCACCTCTCGGCCCTGACAGCAGCTAGAGAAAAACTTAAAATGCATTGCTGCGATAGGCTTAAAATGCAAAAAGTCAGATGCCGCGGGAAATTCTACGAGTCGGGGGATAAATGTGGCAAACATTTGGCACAGGCCTTGAGGGCGGAGAGGGCGAAGACGTTCGTCCCAAAAATAGCTGACTCGAGGGGTAGCGTGGTCCATTTGACCAGTGAAATTGCAGAGGTCTTTAAGAACTTCTATGAGGGACTATACAATCTCCCAAAAGTAGAAGGCCGGGAGCGAGATGAAGCTATAAGAAGGTATATAAGGGAATCTGGTCTTCCAAATTTGCCAAGTGAAATTGTGGAAGAGTTGGAGAGGCCTATTTCGCTGGAAGAGGTCCAGAAAGCAATCTCGGGGGCCGTGGGGGGAAAGGCGCCGGGCCCTGATGGCTTTATGATTGAATACTACAAAAAGATGCTCCCCTTGTTGGCCTCGGGACTCTTGGATGCCTTTAATTCATTTAAGAAACCAGATTGCATACCCCCAGACTCACTTAGGGCGCATATCTCAATCATCCCAAAAGAGGGGAAGGACCCTGGTCTGTGCGCTAGCTACAGGCCTATATCCCTATTGAACACGGACATCAAGATTTTTGCAAAGGTCCTCGCATCCAGGATGGCTCCCCATCTACACCACATCATAGCCCTCGATCAAGTTGGCTTTATGCCGCATAGGGAGGCGAGGGATAATACTATTAAGGTCCTTAATTTGATTCAATGGGCTCAAAAAAGTAGTGTCCCATCCCTCCTGCTTGCTACCGACGCGGAGAAGGCCTTTGATAGAGTTAATTGGAACTTTATGCAGAACACCCTTAGTCATATTGGCCTTGGCCCTAATGCTCTAGGTTGGATAAGTAGTTTGTACAGTGCCCCCTCCACGTCAGTGCGAGTGAATGGGACGCTCTCAGGCTCCTTCGATATCACCAATGGGACGAGGCAGGGGTGCCCCCTTTCTCCACTAATCTTTATACTTACCCTGGAGCCCCTTCTATGTAAAATTCGAGGAAACAGTGACATTAGAGGTATGGGAGACCAGGTAGGTATAAGGTTGCGGCTTTTGCTGATGACCTTATCTTTAGTCTGACGCTCCCAGAGAGCTCTATACCAAACCTAATGAAGGAATTAAAAATATACGGAGAGTTGTCGGGCTATCGAATCAATTACCAGAAATCCGAGGCTCTTAATGTCAATGTCCCTGCGAAAAGATTCAATAATATAATTATATAATATACAATTTATATACTTTAAATGCTCGGAGGACAGTGTAACCTATCTTGGAATGAAAATTTGTAGGAACTTGACGAATGTTTTTGCCCTTAACTTCCCTCCACTGCTCAAACAATTCGAGGATGATATGACCAGGTGGTCGGGTAGGAGGCTATCATGGTTTGATCGTTGCAATGCACTGAAAATGGTGCTGCTCCCGCGGCTTCTTTATCTAATGCAAGTCCTTCCGGTAGCTATCCCGCAGGCCTTTTTTCGGAAGGTGGAATCTCTCTTTCGGAGATTTGTGTGTGGGGGGGGGGGGGGGGAAACCAAGAATTAGCGGGGCCATCCTTACTAGGAGCAAAGATAGGGGCGGTATAGGTCTTCCTGACCCGAGACTTTACTATGCGGCGGTTCATCTCAACAGAGTGGTTGACTGGTGCTTACACCGGGACCATAAGCAGTGGGTTTCCATTGAACAGAGTCTTGTGGGGGCCCGAGTAGACTGTATTCCGTGGGTGGATCAGAAGGATGTACCACTAATACTGAAACACGCCCTGGTGGGGACTACGTTAAAAGTGTGTGGCCAATACTTTCAATGGGCGAACCTCTCCCCGACACCTTCGCCAATGGTCCCAATATTGGGTAATCCTGGGTTCCGCCCAGGCTGTAGGGGGACCTCCCTGGGAGCTTGGAGAGCGGCGGGTGTCTTTAGGGTGGGTCACTTTTTGCGGGAGGGAGAATGGGGCGCCATGGGAGAGTTGGTCACCGAGAGAGGGCTGCCTGTTTGGTCGACATGGCAGCAGCAACAGCTATCGCACTTTCTATCTACGCTGTGAGATCACAAAAGGGTGTGGAGGGGCCTTACCCCCTTTGAAGAGCTGTGCTCCAGTAGGGAGGATGTAAGTCATACCCTCTCGTATATATACAAGCTACTAATCAACCCCCCAGACATAGTTCCACCGCCATTTGTTGGGAAGTGGGAGAGAGATTTGGGTAGGACTTTCACTCCAAAGCAGATAAGTAGATTGCTGGAAACCCCCCATAAAACCTCGATCTGTACCAGGTTTCAAGAGTGCAATTACAAGGTTTTGACGAGGTGGTATAGGGTACCGGCGGTAATTAACAAATGGTGCCCAGAAGTGGAGGCGAGGTGTTGGAGGTGTGGAGGGGAGGAGGGTACTCTGCTTCACATCTTTTGGTCATGTCCTAAACTGAAAGCTTTCTGGGATGGGGTTAGAGAGGTGGCGGAGAGCTTACTGAGTGTAGAGATTCCAGAAGACCCTGCCGTGTGCTTACTTCACATGACAAAGACTCCACTCAAAAAGTATCGTGGCTCTTTGCTGTGTCACCTTCTTAACGCAGCCAAGATGTGTATTCCGCAGTTATGGAGAAGGGAGGATCCCCCCACCCTAGCAATGTGGGCCCTAAGAATTAATGAAATAATGAGGTTTGAGGACCTCATGACGCCTGGGGAGGATGGCTATGAGAAATACATTTGCGACTTGGTTCCCGTGGATGCAATATACTGAGTCTGAGGACTATAAGAGCATCATAGTTGGAGTTTAGGCCCCCGTTTGGAAGTTGTTTTGCTCTTCCTTTCCCTTTCCCAGTGTTTCCCTTCCCATTTTGATCCCCCCCACCTTTTTCCTATTCTCCCTGTTGTCTCTCCCCGATAATGTTAAGTTTATTGGAAAGTTCAATCAGAAGGTTCATTATTCAGCTGTTCATAGCTGTCGTGATAATTGCATTGTTGCCCCCGGATTCTTCTTGGGAGGCACTTTCTATGATGTAATGTCTTATTTCCTGATTGAAGCTTCACGATGCAATGCTATGTGTGATGTGATTTCTAGTCTTCTAATGGCTATGTTTCAATCTGTATAATTCTTGTAACTTCGTGCTCTCCAACGAGTATGTTTTGCATAAGCTAAAATAAATAAAGAATTTATAAAAAAAAAAAGGTAATATAACGCAGGCTGAATGAAAGATGCCCCCCTTCACAGCCAGCATGGCAGCCAGAAAGCAGAGCCAATGTAACCCTTTGCCTGAATTTCACCTTTAAATAAAATGTTACCAGTTTAGTGGTCTACTAAATGTACAGGGCGTCTTTACCTTATACATCTTTATCTCCTATAGTTGTTTATGAAAATACTTACAGGGCAATCAGTTATAATGTAACTTTCTAAATGTTAAGGAAGACTGTAGCATTGAAGAGAAAACTGCCCCTTACAGCCCCCGTGTGAACCCCCCCCCCCCCCCATGGCAGAACTCACCTGCTTCCTGGTGCTCCGGTGGCCACATCCAGGCATCTCCGCACTGTGAGCTCACTTCTACCCCAGCCCTTTGGATAGGCCGGGGGCAGGAGCGCGCTCACAGCAAGCGAAAACATATGGAATTACATTGTTATTATATTGTAACATGAACAATTTAATACCAGACATGTAAGGACAATCCAAAAAGTTTTCAAAAATGTCATTTTCTTGCCCAGAATACATGTCAGAAGGTTTGTGGTTTTTTGGGGGGAAAAAAAAAAATGGGATCAGGAAAGGGATTTAAGGATCGTCCATAAAAATGTATGGGAGAGCCCCAGGTAACGACAGGTTAGACGTGGCACTCTGCAAGGATGAACTCCGGCGCTGTACGCTGAGGCTGGGATAATGATGAATCGGACGCTACATGGCGTTGTTCTAGTCGCTCACCAGATTCGGTTTGATAAATGTGTAATTGCCTGCCGTCTCTGGCGTTCACCTGCCACTATACCTTCATGAATAAGGCCCTATGTGTAGATGTTGGTGTAGAGACTTGTACAATTGCCAATAGCAACATGAGAAAACAATTACCTTGAGGACATCAGTTTGGCACAAAAAATATACACTTATCAAACTGCCATTGAAAGTGGGCTTTCCCTTTCAGCATACTTACATGGGTTCTGCTTTATTTAAAGGTATTTAGTAAACCTGTGGTTAGAAAGACCTGAAAGCTGTAATTGCGGAATTGCTGACCAGCTTCTAAACATAGAGGTTACTTGGCTACCTAAAGTAAAGATCAGAGCGGGTGGCTTTGTAGCCAGGTATGTATGATGTGTTAAAGGATATCCGTAATGACAGGTTGTCACTAATAACACCGTGTACACTACATTAACTTTGAGGTAATCTTTTGCAACTGCCTTTTCATCCAGTTGGCAACATTCAGATGTTTTTGATGCACTTTGCACTGCTAATTGTCATTAAACATCCAAGAAAGATAATAAAGGTTTATGTAGTCTAAATGAATGTTTTACGGAAAATCAGAACCATTGTAAGGTGAGTATCAGTGAGCTAATTAATATTGTAGACGTTAATTAATAACCTGTTTAGACAGCAGCCTATTTGAATGGGTAATATAAGCCAGGGAGGAACCCAGTAAAACCAGTAAACACTTTGTGCTGATATCAGTGAGCTTCTAGTCACAACAGGGTGGAATTGCTATGGCAGACTCAGCAGTGGCACTTACAAATCACACACCCACTTAATAGGATAATGCAAACTGCTTTTATGGATGCCATGTTCTGTTTTAAGAGCAAGAGTGCTGGAAGAATATCTGTGTATATATATATATATATATATATATATATATATATATATATATATATATATCCCAAATAAATGTTTCCCTTGGAATAATTATAAGCATCTATAGAGATCAAACTATGTTTTTTACTTTTGGTTCTCTACTGATATGTCTTAATCACACAGACAGATGAGCCACATAAAGTTATGAATAATTCCCCTAAACCCCTGCATGTTATTCAAACATAGATAAAGGACCTGAGGCCCTCTTACTCTAATTGTATGGAGCATCCCTATTTGGAATGCCACATCACTCATCTTCGCCCCACAGATGGCGTCTCCATTACCAGCACTCACCTCTTCCTTGTTGATTGCTTCCCACATGACTGCAAGAATCCACTCAGTTTTGCCCAGTGGCCATGCACATTAATGTGCAGCTGCTGGCGGCTGAACTTGATGGTGGCTTGGATGCCGACAGTCTCATGGACAGGTGAGGTGTGGTGATGGGATATCCTGATTGGGGAGAGGTCAGGTTTTGTTCCTCCTCCCTGGGGACATCTCTATTTGGGATGACCTGCTGTGTGAATTCCCCGTATTTATTCACCATACGGGCACTCACACAGTGCATGCACGGTCTTCCCCAATCAGAGTGCAGAACTCCATTCAGTCTTACTTAGCCACTTTGACGCTCTCTCTAGCTTTAATAGCTGTCTGTAGAAGATGGATGCTTTGCAGGCTATTCCAGCTGAAAAAGCCAGATATGATGCTTTGGTGCAAACCTCCTAATTTAGGGCAAAGGAACAGCAATCCTGGTGGAGTCTGTCATCTGTGTATTTGATTGCCAAGATACGCCACTGTGTGCAGTTGAGGTTAGCCTTTCTTGTGTCTGGTGAGCTGTGCTTCTATTTTGCCCTTGGAAAGGATCAAATTTACTTCCATAGCCTTGCATGGACTGTCAAGTTCTAACCCCAGGTTGACAATGCAGTTCCTCTACTCTCTGCCCAGCCCCCGTACCTTTGCAGGGAGGACCTCCTTAGAGGACAACAACCTATAGCGAGAGATTTAGGCTCAGAAAAAAAAAGTAAATAGGTTTGGTCAGTGTAGATCAGGTGCCCGAACCCTTAGTTAAGGTACTGGGGTCAGATTGTGATACCACCTTCCTTCCTTCTATCCTCAGAGCATCCACACAGTAGATACCTAGCAGACTTTCTAATGCAAGTTGTTTTGGAAGTCCTAAAGCTTTCCAAAACCCAATCTTTGTTCCCTAGCCCTGCAAGGGGGGCTGTGTGCAGAGGATCACAGATTCCTTCCCCAATACTCAGAGTTTGACCTTATCAAGTTGCTTGTTCTCGAACTAGAATGCACAGGCAGTAGGGCAAAGTCACAGTCACTCATAACTCTAAACCTAAGAGGTTAAAGCCCCATAATAAAATAATACCTGGCTTGGATTATTTATTATCCAAACTAGTCCCACCTCTAAGTAGCCATTAGTTTTTTCAGCTAGGATGGTCAATCCCTGTAAGCTGTAGACATGACTGTGGCCTGTACCAGGTTCTAATAGGTGAAATCTGGGCCCAGACTGCAATAACTAAACCTTTGTCAGGTTGCACAGCTGTGGATTTGATGTATTTATAAAAGTATAAAGTCCTATCCTTGAACAGAACGTTGACCAGAGTCAAAACTAACTCATCTAGGTCTTAAAATGTTCCTTGTTGGTTTAATTGCTCTTGTTTTGTCTCACTGATTTGGGACATCTAAAAAAAATAGAGTGTTCACAAAAGTATGAATAAAAAAGTGAACTTTAAAATCATCTTTTTAAAGTATGTCAAGGAAAGGGGCTCATTCATGTTGCTTGGTCTCTTTTGAAGAATTTGGCCCGTTACTTAGAGAATGGATTGGCCTTTTCCAGGGTATATATACCCTGTGGCAAATAATTCTGTATAGTGTCCAAGCTTCTGGTAGGTGGAACCTATATATCCCCATGATGTAACGAAGAAGAGGTTTTTCACTATACATTTTCCGGACATGCAGAGTATTCTAGTTATACATTTATTTATTTTATCTCTTTTGCGCTGGTCTAGTGAGAGCTTTCCAACAATGGTTAATTTATAACTATACAGTGGTTTACAGGTGAAGAGATTCTTAGTGTACAGAAGCAGCTGGTAACACAGTAACAAGGTCAAAACATAAATAGATGCGGAGATTAGAAAGGGGTCCACAAAGTAGCTGCTTCCACAGGTGACCTTCTTTTCATTGTCACGAACCCCACTATCTCTCTCCCAATGTTAATGAAAGAGTTTGAGAGTTATGGAAGGCTCTCATTTTTAAAAATACATTTTGAAAAGTCTGAGGCTTTAAACAAACCCTTCCAGCAGATCCGAGTAGGAACCTACAGCAGTCCTTTTCCTTTAAGTGGGCAAACGCCTCTATAACTTATCTGGGGACACATCTGCCTAGCCAACTATCGAACATCTTCGGTCTAAACTGTCTGCCTCTAGCCCAGAGGATTAAAGCAGACTTGGAAAAATGGGACCTACCCACCTTTTCCCAGGATGGGTAAGGTCAACATTATCAAGATGTCGGTGTTGCCTAGGTTGCTGTTTCTGTTCCAGTCCCTCCCAATCCGACTCCCGATCCATTAGGGATCTGAACAGAATTATGAGGTTCGTTGAGGCTGAAGAAGCAGGTCCTGTGCAAACTCAAGTATCAGGGAGGGATGGGGATGCCGGATGTTAAAGTATACTGGGTTGCATCCCACTTGCAGAGCGTATGCGATTCGCGGCCTTGTCAGGGAACAACAGCTGTAGCACCGATGCCCTTGGATATCGTTCCATGGAACAGAGAGGCCCCTCTGACGGAGGTTAAGACACATCCCATGATATCGGCGACTCACCCTAGCCCTCCCTCATTGCTATTGAACAACCTTTTGTTGCCCCTGAGATGTTCTAAGGCAGGCCTCAGGGAGCGGGGAGACATTCCCTTCCTGAGAAGTGGAGACTTGATAACTGGGAATAGATGGACTCCCCTGGGGGAATTGCAAGCTAGATGGCCCAATAGCAACCTAGACCTCTGGACTCTGCTACATTTTCAACTCTTCCTTTCTTGCATGGGATTCAGGAGAGAGAAATGCAGGAATCTCTCGAAGTTCGAGAAGATCTGATCTGGCGGCCAGGCCCACTCCTACCTGATCTTTAAAATTTACTCCCTTCTCTTGGGGAAGCAGGTCAGGTGGTACCGACCTGGAAGAAGGAGAAACAGAGGGAGAGGATAGCAACCCTGGTGCACAAGTCCTCGGTTGCGACTAGGATACAGGAAGAAAATTATAAGTCGCTAATGAGATGGTACCATACGCTGGACAGACTCAGGAAGATGTTTGTAATGGCAGACCCCCCTTTGTCGGAGATGTGGTAAAGAGAGAGTGCCGCTATTTCATATTTTCTGGCTGTGCCCTAAAATCCAGGTATACTGGGGAAAGGTCATGCCTATAATTGCAAAACTTACAGGGTCCCACATTCAGAATGATCTGGCCTTGATCTTACTACACCAGGTGAAGATCACTCTCTAGGGAAATAAGAAAACTCTATTAGTTCATCCATTGAATGCAGCCAAACAGGTAATACCCCGAAACAGAAAAAAAGCTCAGTCAGTGAGAGATTGGTTTAGTAAGGTGCTATCCATCAAAGAAATGGAAGATATAACTATTTCCCTGCATGATAGAGATGAGCAGTTTAGGACCACATGGCTCCCGTGGATGATTTATCAGGAGCCAGGAAGTTCTGAGAGTTAGTGGACCCATAGGCCCTGGGAAGGGTGATGGGCTGAGCTGGGGTACTGGCATAAGGAGAAGTTGAATTTTATGAGGAGGGCCAAATTCATGATATGGCAATGGATGGAGAGCTGCAGATAGGGGATTTCCACCCAACATGTTCCCCTACCCCATATCTCCCCCTACCACCTGTTCCCATTCTCCTCCCCCGGACACCCTACCCATACCCGATGTCTAACTCGATCCAAGGTCTATAAAGCAGGGTATTGCAAAGAAAAGAAATCAGGTCGGCAGCCAGGGATGGTTAGGATTTGGGTTGGCAGGAAATGCAGGCCCTCGCCTTCCCTAGGCGCCAGGCGACTTATGCCATAGGAAACTTAATGGCACTAGGCAGTCATTCAGGCAGCAGAGTGATACTGAACCTGTGATGCATTTTGTGTGAAATGTTAATCTGATAACGATTATGTACCCAGTATATGATCTGAATCCTCGGATAACCCTGCTTCCCTTACTCCCCTTATTTATTGTTTATCACAATATATCTTTACACATTAAATGTATAACAAATGTGAGCTCTGTATATATTATATATATATATATATATATATATTATATATATATTTTCACATGACTTGGATACCAAATCAACAGGTGTAGCGTTCCCACAAACTGGAAACACCCTGGCCAACAGCTATTTCACACATGGGAACATATTACAAACACGTGTTCATTTTATACGTTGCTACAACACAAGACCTATATATGTCTTGCTAATGACAACATGCAAAAGACAACACAATCACATTCTTTTCTATATTCACAAAACTGTGTTAAGCGCTTAATATTATGGCTGCATGGGTGTAACTCATGCAATCATGAGTAAATGCTCCTACCACACCCACTTTTACATTCAAATCTTTAAAGATATTTTAAAAAGTACTTTATTCATTATTACATATAAAGCAATGATGAGATGGCTAAACACCAATGAACATAATATCAGTCAGAAAGTGACAATAAACATTAAAGGGTCTGCAACCCCCCTAAAAAAAACAAAAAAGGGTACACACTTTTGTCCACCTAGCGGCTCTAAACCAAAAGAAAGTAGGGTGACCTACTTATGTTGGTAACTTTCTTGTTGGTCAACATGTATCAGATTAATTGAGAGGGTGACTAAAGTGTGGAGAGTTAATGACCTGAAAGTTTCTCTTTTGGGATATAAGATTCCAGAACTAAACACATACATAAGCTAATTTTATATATTTATCTTGCATATAATTATCTTATCTTCTAAAATAGCCCTTGCTGGGGCATGGAAAAAAGACTAAAAACCATCAGAAATTATTAATAAGAAGCTTAACTGGACTTGTCCCAGTTGAGCACTGTTCGCAGAAGGATCAGGTTAAATGCTGCAACTTGAGTAAGGTCAAGCATCTAGCTGATTAGGTTTGTTTGTTTATCCCTAGACTCCTTTCCTTTATATTTTTGGTTGCAGCACTGCTTCTGTAGAAAGTCCCTGGAAAATTAAAATGTCTCACCCCACCTATGCCTGCCTCTGCTCACCTCTTCCCATCCCAGCTCTGCTTACCTTGCCTCTTACCTCTTCTGCCCATCTCACCTTTTCCTGCTTCACCCCTGCCCATTTCTTCCCACCTCACCGCTGCATATAAAATGCTTTAAGGCAACAGCTTTCCTGCAGGAAACAGTTTTCACTGCTTCCCCTTGAAGCGGAACAATAAGACAATGCAGCCCTCAGGCCCATAAAAGGGTTGTGAACCCGTGCTATAAAGCAGTATTCCTAAGGCTGAAAAAGTCCTTGTCACCCACTTCTGAATCTTCCAATGTCTCCTCTGCAACTTGCTTCACCAAATTAGCATGATCCCCACTATTTGTGCTTGTGGTTGGAGTTTGGTGAAGTTGGCAAGTCTTCTGTGTTTTTAAGTTTTCTTTGTAAAAACACAATGCAGAAGTACTAGTGTTAAAAATATTACAAAAATGCATGCACAATTGGTTGCCATCATTGCTTAAGCCCTGTGTACCTTGTAGACCAGGTTACTACCTTACAAATCTGCAGTCAAAGGTCTTAAAGAAATTGATTCCAGAGGTTTAAAAGGCTCATACATGAAAGCCTGCCAAGCAAGCGACAAATCCCAGGCTAGGACTGCTGAAGTTTTAATTGGATCTACAAATGGAAAGGCCATGGATCCAGAATTTACATTTGTAGGGGGACTGGAACCCATGTATTTTTTGGCAGGGCCGGCGGGGTAGCTGCCGGGGGCCCCAACCCTCTGGAGGGGCTGACAGGGGCGGCCTTTAGCATGTGCGACGGCACTTGACCTGCGGCGGACTGGAAGGGCACCGCCATAGCTGGTGCTCACATCTCCTCGAATGGTGGGGTTCCACACAACGGGGCATCTCAATTTAGGTTCCAAGGAAGGAAGTGCTGGGTTTTGTTCTGCTTTTAGGTTGCCCATCCCAGCTGGTTTGCTATCCCTGGAGCATTCCAATCTGTGATACCCTGCTGTGTGAAACCCCCTGGGATCACTGGCATACCCACTATGCAAGCAATTCCACCCCTGAATTTTGGTCCACTTTGCAGGGGCATCTCAATTTGGGATGCCCCTTTTGTGAAAGAACCACATGAGGGGTCATACAAAGGGGCATCCAAAAACAGGAAAATCTAGATTCATTTAGACCCCAAGGTCAGGTTTAAAGGGGTTTGGTGTGCTTCAAAGTAGACCAAAACTAGAGTTTGGGTCCAAATAGCATGATCCTTAGGGGGCATCCAGATTTGGGACGTCCCTCTGTGATGTGAAGCAACTCTTTACCACAAAGGGGCCCACTGGGACCATGCCGCCCACATAAACCTAGAGCCATCCCTGTTCTTTGGCACTGTCCCAAAAAAACAAAAAATGCAGTCGACCCTGAAACAGATTGATTTAAATTTTTCATTCCAATGTAATGATTGATGAACATTAGGGTTGATTCAGCACCAGTAGAGAAAAACTCCCTTCTGTGCAAAATCATTTTCGCATGAGAGAATTTCTCTCAAGAGAAAAGCTCTTGCGTGATTCAGGGGACATGTGAAACAAGCTTGCACTCACAAGAGCATGAGAGAAAGCCATGTGAGAATGATCCACTTTTATGTTTTTCCTTTCTTGTATGATTCTTTCCATTTGACTCCATTTGACATTGGTTTCTTTGTGGCTTTTTTATTGAAAAAAAGCCATGCCACAAATGTCAGTATTTTTTTTTTTCTTTTGGTACATTTAAAAAATAAATATGGTGTGTCCCCCTACCAGAGCCAACCAGCCAAGGCACCTGGCATAGGAGCTGGTAACCCAAGGCTCAGGGGCTGCCCTTCGGTATGGGTTGTCCCCTGGGTTACCAGGTCCTATACCTGGTGTCCAGACTAGTTGGCTCTGGTTAAATTAAAAAGAAAAACACTCCCATGTGTCAGTTTCAATACAAAAAAACATGCCTGCATTTGTGGCTTGGCGTTTTACAATGGAAAAAGCACACCAGTTGGAGAAGTGGATTTTCTACTCCTCACAGAAAACTCTCTCTCCTCAAAAATGCATTCCTTGAATAACAAGGGCTTCATTTTTGTGATTTTTTATAACGCAAAAAAAATCCTGCATTTGTGAGTTTCCCACACAAGAAAAAATAAAAGCAGAGAAATTCTTGCTTGTGTGAAATGTTTTTGAAAAAACAACTCAGGAGAGGGTAAAACATGTTTTTTTCTATTCTTTCTTCTTCCTGAAACCATTGCATTCTTTCACGGCGATGAATCAACCCCATTGTCTGTGACAGCTATAGGATTGTCTAAGCTTTCCTGCAGACCATTCCATTGAGAAAATATCTGACTGTAGAGGCCCAGTATGTAGTATAGCCCACTGGATCGCTAACAGATTATTATCAGGCCCAGGATTTTCATGACTTTGCCCTGCCAACCAAAAGACATTAATTGTTGACATCTCTAATGAGATTCTGCTTGTTGATCATCAACAAATCAGTCAGGTATGCCACTATGGTGATCTTTTCAAAACCGCTATAACCTGTAACCAAGACCATGGTAATGGTTCTCTGTGCGAAACTGAGGCCAAAGGGTAGACATGAGAACTAAAAATAATGCTTTTGACCCTTGATAACCACCACCAGTCTCAGACAGATCTGAGATCTTGCATGAATCAGAATCTGCCAGTATGCATCCTTTAAGTCTATGGACGCCAAGTAAAGCCTGCTTCCGAACAGGCACTTGGCCAGGAGAATATGGTCTATCTGAAATCTCCTATACTATACCCACGGATTCAAGAGTTTGAGATTTAGAATTAAATTAAGTCTGAAGGAGTCAAAAAGCTTCCTTACAAAAAAAAAACTGAGAATAAAATCCTCATCCTCTTACGGGGGTACGTATGTGTGGCACCTCAATCCTCTCTTCCTGATCTCTTAGCTTTAGAGTCAGGACAAAGTGAGGTGGTATTCTGAGCCCCTATTGAATCCCCTGAACAATACAAATATCACAAATGTACTTCTCTCAAGAAGGGGTGAACAATATCAGCCTGGCCCTGTTGAAACTCTGGTGTTTGAGGAGGATTGAATACACTTTCCTGTACAAAAGAGCCAGAAATATCTGAAAGGGAATTACCTTTTCCCCAGGCATCCTCCAGGATGGCTAGCCGCTCACTTCCTTTCCCTAAACACGAAACAGTTTATTAAAGCCCTAACCCTTCCACTTGTCCTTCAGTGTTTTTGTGTTTCATCCGAGGAAACCTGTGATGTTTGTGGGTTGATGGCGGATCCTTTTGGTGCCTCCTATTTTTCATTACAGAGCGTCAGCTAGGTCGGGTACAGGCTGTAGGTTTTATTCTGTACCCCTATAGGGGAGGGTGCATAACAGTGTGGGCACTCTTTTTCCTGCATCCCCCCCATATCTAGTATAGGCCCTAGTCGGGTGCCAGGCTCCCTACACAAGAGCTCCAAGGTATGGTGATCACTGCAGGTGGCAGGATGACAATGACAATGGGCGTGCTGCAGAACGAGGGTCAGGTACCTGGTTCACAGCAGTGTCAGGGTAAGTATGGCATTCTGAGTCAGGCTCTGGGGGGGTGCTTCCGGCCAGTAGGAAGGTAGTGGGCTGGAGGTTTTTCTTCTCTTTCGGTTAGTGACAGCGATGAAGGGGAGAGACGTGTGATGTCACTTCCAGGTGGGGGGGCGCAGCATCGCATTGGGTGTGCATGGCGTCATCCTTAGGAGCCCAAAATAGCGCTAGAATGCTGGCAGAAGAAGCACCTGGGGTTTCTCTGCTGGGGGCTAAGGAGGGAAAGGAGAAGCACAGCAGAGAAACACGCAAAATGATTGGTGAGAAGCTGCGGTATTAAAGGGCACCGGATGCAATTCAACAACTATAGGTGGTGGTGATTCTCAGTACTCCGTAAGTGTTCCTTTCCCTGGGGTGGTTAATGGTGCAGGGGTAGGGAGGGACTTAGGTGCCTAGTTAATGACCTTATGTTATTCCCTTTCAGTTTAAGGGGGAAAGAAGCATGCCATGCCTAAAGGTCCTAAGGGAAATAAGGATATTAAGAAGCCTAAGACCCCTAAGGAAGTTAAAGACAGGCCCCTGCCTAGATTCTGCCAATATTGCCAGATGCTCCTACCGACAACTGGATCAATTATGTACGTGTTGTCTCCAGGATGCAGTTACGTCTAGTCTTAATCCCCTGATTTCAGTTTTTTTTGGAGAGCCTGAAAAGGGGGAATAGATTGCTTCATACAAATCTAATCATTTTTTGTCTGTCCTTCGTGCTCCCACCCCAGCTTGTCCAGAAGACAGTGGAAGCAAATGGGTGGGGTGAGCCCAGGTTTTCCCCCAGGGAGAGAGTATCAGATGAAGAAGAGTTAGCTTCTTCAGACAAATCTATGTATTCCTGCCACACAGAGCAATCAGCTAAGCGCGAGACAGCTGGCAGTTCTAGATTCAGGTTTGCAGTAGAAGACATGCCTGCTCTCAATGTATCTATACCAAGGGTATCTATACCACGCTAAAGATTGAAACCCCAGCCCAACCTATGTCTCTAAGGGATTCTTTATATCAGGATCCTAAAACACCGTGTTTTTTGTCCATGACTCAATCAAGGAGATGGTTTCAAGGGCGTGGAGGAACCCAGAAGCCAGATTTTTCTTACCAAAATCTTTAAAACACAGGTTCACCTGAGGAAGCAGACATAGCGCCTTGGGCTAAGGCTCCCAGAGTAATGCTCCCATGGCCCAGGTCTCTTAAAGGTCTGACCTGTCCTCTGAAGACATAGGGTCTTTAAAGGACCCTATGGATAAATAGGCAGATATTCTATTTAGAAGAATCTGGGACACTAATGCCTTTCTTTTAAAGCCTTTAATTGCCACTGACTGTGTGGGCCATGTCTTAGAGCTGTGGGTTGACAGTCTCAGGAGTGACCTTATTCAGGGAGCACCAGGGAGAAGATCTTAGATCCCTTACCTTTTGTCTCTAAAGTCGTATCGTGTCTGCGGAAGCAATCTGAGCAAACAAGAAAAGCATGGCACTCTCTAACAGTGCCAGGCATGCTCTATGGCTCAGGCATAGTACACCTTTGCGGGCTCTATGGCACAGAGTTAGATTCAGTTCTTTCCCGTTCTTCTGAAAAGGGGAATACGTTTCAAATTAAAAGGCACCAATGCCCCCTCAGAGGGTAGATAACATGAAACCAAGGTATCTCTGTCAGCGAGAGATCAAAGGGCCTGAATTCAGAAAGCCTTGGCAGACCTCCAGGGGCAGGGGGACTCCTTCATTTAGCTCCTCTTAAGTACCCAAGCCTCAGTCCTGACACCCCTTCTAGCAACCTTGCAGAGGACCTTACTTTGTCTCCAAGAGTTAGGTTGGATATTGAATCTGGAAAAGTCCAGCCTCGTCCCCAAAAGCAGATGTACATACCTTGGGTACGAGAGATACCCTGACCCAGCATATCCTTTTTCCCAGGGCCAAAATGCCAGTTTATCTCTCTGAGGCCTCCTCCATACCAGCAGTTCCCTGGGCTCAGATCCATTCTTGTCCCTTGCAGGCCTTCTTTCTGGAAGCATGGGACAAGGATTAAGCCTCCCTGGATAGGTTAGTTGCCTTACCAGAGCAGGTACAGGAAAGTCTGGCAAGGTGGACCTTGTCAGAGAATGTGAAAGGTGGGAAGCCTTGGCACCAGATAGAACTCCTAGTGGTAACAACAGACGCAAGTTCCTTCAGCTGGCATGTTCATTGCCAGGAGCAATACTTTCAGGGGATGTGGACAAAAGCCACGGTCCGGAAGTCCTCCAACTTCAGGGAACTCTTAACCGTAAAGCAAGCCCTGAGGGAACTAGAGTCGGAAGTACAGAAGTCAGATATTCAGGTTGTCTCAGACAACGTAACGGTAGTTGCCTTTCTAAACCACCAGGGAGAATCAAGATCTCAGGAACTTTCCAGATTGACCAGATCCCTGTTGGAGAGCCTGAAGGGAAATGTCAGGTCCATCCAAGTGATCCACATAAAAGGGGACTTAAAAGTAGGAGGCAAACTTCTTGAGCAGAGTAAGCATAGACCTGGGAGAATGGGTACTACATCAGCAGGTGTTTGTCCACATAATGACTCGGTGGGGGCAGCTGAATATAGATTTACAACAACTGGAATTACAAGTGCCTGAAGTATTGCTCCCTCAGGAGGGATCCGGTGGCTTGGGGTCTGGATGCATTTAGCAATCAGTGGGGAGAATTCAGCCTTGGTTATGTGCACCCCCCCCATGCAGCAGTTACCTTTAGCCCTAAGGAAAATTGAACCAGAGAAAGCCAGGGTTCTCTTGATTGCACCACATTGGCGCAGGAGACTGTGATTTTCCCTCCTGTCCCGGATGTCAGTAGAGCCTCCTTACAAGAGCCCAATTCTCCATCCACAATTCCAGTCCCAAAATTTGCAGTGTGGACCCTGAATAGGTCTTACTAAGTAAAAAGGGGTTATCACAGCTATTTCCACCCTGTTAGAAAGCAGAAAGGTAGTTACAGATCTACTGTAAAAGTATGGAAAAGATACAGATCCTTCACCTCGACTCGGATCAACAGCCTTGCACAGTTGGAAAAGAAAGGTAGCAGCCATTTTGGAGCTTCTACGCCTGACATAACTGACAATGCACATTAACAGGAAGCCCAGCAGCAGTTCCTGTTTGCATCTTGTTTTTGAAATTGACCCCAAGCAAGAGAGGCATTCCAAGTCAGGATTCCCTGGGGGCAAAGAACAAAACCCAGGATAATCAAAATCCAGAGTTTTGTTCCACTTTAAGAGGTCTGGGGAGACGGCTGCTGCAAATTTAAATCAGCAGCGGATTCAAATTCTGTGGTCAGAAATCTGGAGTTTTGCCTTTAGAAACAAGTTAGAGTTAGATAAATTTCTGGAAAGATTTGCTGCAGTTTAACTGGTCTGACTAGCCGTTCATCATCCTCTCCCTTCCTGATCAGAAGAATCTGATCCCCAAGATTCACTTGCCTCGAGATACTAAATCATTGTCAGCACTTACATTTGCTCCTGCACTCAGTCAAACCTAAATTGCCACTTACTGGCAGGTCCATAGGATGCCATGGGAGGGGGTGGCAAAATTGATCATGTCAGAGTTACAAAAGGTAGATTTTTGTGTGCAACAATCTGAATTGTCCTAGGGAGGGATGCATATGAGCACTGTTTCTTGTAAGGGTGTAACAGTTAAGTATCTCGATAGCACACCATCCTGATTGCTGTAAAGAAAATGGGGCTGACCTTTTTTGTTTTAATTTTTCTTTTTCTCAGCAGCAAAGGCAGCCGGGAAACCAGAAGTCATTGTAGCTAGCAAAGTGGAAGTGTCGCTCAGCTCTAGATCAAGTGGCCCGCTAATGCTGACAGGATGGAAGGGGCTGGCAGGGAGATCAGAGCGTGTATGCCCTCAGCCCGCACAGCAGAACGTTAGGACAAAAGGTGGAACAACTTGCCACTTTCTCCGTTTAGGCTTATTAGGTGCAAGAAAGAAGTGGATTTTAAAGATTTAGCCTAAAATACATATAAATATATTACATGTAGATGACCTTGCTAACAAAATCCTAGGCAAATAAGCAGAAAGAAAGCCAAATTGACTAACGACTCTTCGTCTTTGCTCCTTGGGACAGTGTTGGCTGAGATCTCGCTGGGGCCCTTTCCGACTCGTCCTTGGTATGGGCTTAAAGTGGACCAACACCGAGAGGTGATCGGCCCGGAAATCTATAAGATTCCCGGGCCGATCACCTCCCACCCCGCGGGACATCCGAGATCGGGATGTCCCGCGGGGTGAAACCCCCCCCAAACACCCCAAATCACCTACCTTATCTTCCGCCGCCTCCCTCGCGCCCCTCTAGGCGTGCGCGCCCCCGCGTCGGCCGTCTGTGAATGCCGGCACGGGCGCCGAAAGTGACGCGATGGAGGCGGCGGCGGAAGCCGCTTGGACGTTCCTGTTCCCCGCCTGGACGTTGGCGGGGATTGGACCGGGCAGTCACGTGGGAGCGGGGAGTTTATTGGGGTTTATTGGGGTTTCTGGGGGGTTTCACACAGCGGGGCACCCCCGATCGGGGTGCCCCGCCGAAGTGGACCAAAACCCAGGATAGTCAAAATCCTGGGTGTTGGTCCACTTTAAGCTTCTGCTGGACACTCTTTAGATAGCACTTGCAGCTGAATGAAGGTGCAGGAGAGGGGTTAGCTGCATCACCCCTGCCACAAAAAGAATCTTCTGGTTCGTTTAGGACTGCTATGCTTGCCTCCTACGGCCACACCACAGGTGTCTGCTGAGGTTCCACGAAAAAAGAAAATCTGCTGCACCGTTTGTCATGTGCCCAGTGTTCCCATGACTCCATGTGCATCTTGTGGCATGCATGCACTTAGGGCTGCACATAAGTATTTTATTAATCATATTTGTGTTGTGTCCACATGAGAAAACATTCTTTTAAACACATCTCCCCTCCCTGCAGGGAAAGCAGGAGACTGGCGGGAACAAGTTTTACTAGCTCGCTTTCTTATCTCAGTTCAGCAGCTTCAGCATGAAAAGACATGCCTACTTTTGCTCACTGCAGACAGCACCTTAATCAAATGATAACTATCAGCTTTCTCTTTGGGGCTGAGATTTTCAATACAAACACTTTCTCTTTTCTCCAGCATAAAACAATCATTGTCAACCAAGTAAACCATATACAATGTAACAGCCGCCAGCTGTCTAAAGATAGTTACAATCTATGTTGGAGAGGCACTGTTGCAGCATAGGTTGCTAGACATGAGTATGCATAAACAGGCCATTCACCCTGAATAAGAGCCTATCTTGTATGTTTTCCCCTACCCCATACATTCCAGTTGCCCACATTAAAAATCATCCTATCTGAACCTAGCCTTTTCTGAGTGTTTAAACATCCAAGATGGCGGCACATGGAATCTCAGGCTGCCTGCAGACAGGGAGTCTTCTGACTACGCCGCTCTGCATTCTGGTATTGCTGTCCTTTTCCTGACCCCAGCTCTGCTCTGTCTGAACAAAGCACAGCCCTCAGTATGTGATGCTTCTGAGGCAAGATGGTAGTGCCCATATCCTAGAGTCCTGAACAGAGTTGCAGCCCAGCGGGAGGAAAGAATAAAAAGTAAGCAATTAAAAACATAAGATATCAATTTTTGTATGCTGAGGAATAGTTTTTAAGCGTTTGGGCTTTTTATTAAATGACGCTGAAGGCCTGGTTTAAAGAACACGTGTGGTTTATCATACATGAGAGGCTATTCCCCAAGCCCTTCCATACATGCAAAAAAAGGACCTTCAACCAGAAACTGAACTTTTCTTTATCTGGATAGCACCTCTGGGGAGTTCCTGGAGGTTTTAAATGCTCTCCCCGTCCAAAAGGGGCAGGTCTGGCTGCCACCATTAACTGTACATGCGCCAGGACCGCATTCAGAGCCTGCAGGTGTGCGCTGCTCGTTCAGAGAGCTTAGTGGCACTTTTGCTGTGCCAGCACCATCATGATAAAAAAATAAAAAAAAGGGATTGCATTTTAATCCGCAGCAATCTGGATAGTGAGGTAGCTCTATCCAGATGCAGAAAAGTTGGTTGTTTAAGTGGCAAGCTGGTTGTCTCATAAGGTGAGCTCTTCCCATTAAGGAGGCTTGCAACTCGCTGTGCTACAGCGTCGTCTGTACAAATTAACCATTTAAGTGCCAAGTCCGTAGTCCCTACAGGTTTTCTTCTATTACTGTAAAGTGCCAAGCCCCTAGGAACGGGCCTGGCTTTCCCCCCTGCACTGTAAAAAAGAAAAAAAAAAAAAAAGAAAAAATAAAAAAAAAAAAAACTCACTTGCCCCCACAATGAATCCAGCCGGGTCTTCTCTTCACCTGGGGCTCTTTCAAATATGTACTGCTGAAGACTGATACCCGGCAGAGATTCAGGCTCACCCGTCAGTTCTTGTGGTAATACCAATATTCAGTTACTGGAGACTACACAATGTCAAAATACATTACCATAACAAATGAACATTTCAGTAAATCCGTGTGTTGAGCAACATCAGAAGGCAAAAGTGTTGTAAAACATTTTATTGATCTCCGTCAACATAAAAAATATTACCAGTCTCACTAAAGTACAATTGTTACAGGACAAAAGTCTGGGCTACCTCTTCTTAAAGCCATATTTCTTTCTTTCATAGAAAAGATCTGTTTTAGAACTGCCCAAATTCACAATTTTAGGGCATCCATCCCTCTGTAAGAGAACCAGAGAAAAAAAATCAAATTCCGAAAATAAAAGAAATGCAAAATGTTTTATGAACAAAAGCAAGTGTTGGTTTAAATATGGAGTCTATTATGATAAATCAAATAACATTACAGAATGTAGTTAGAGAGTGCATTTAAGTGGGCCAAAACCCACACCACAGCTGACCGCCCTGGAATCTCAGATTTGACTTGATTCCTACCCCTCGGGGCATGCAGATTCCAGATGCTTGGCTGTGTGAAACTGCCCAGGTCTCCAGTAAATTCACCTTCTCCCCCAATCCAGCGGCGCATGCATGAGCAGCAGCTGCTCCCCGCTATACATCTAGCAGAGAATGCATGCGCTGTTAAGTCAGTGGGGGAATGCAGCTGCCGGTGTGCTTGGATCTGCCCTGCTAGACTCGGCTGGAGCAAAGCTTTAAATGAGCCTAGTTGAGTTTACGTGAGCAGATTCAAACGCACTGATCAGACGAGAGCCATAGGACCAGGTAGAGGAAAGTAGGACCTGGCCAACCTGGGGGTATAACAGCAGGGCATCCTGGATCAGGGTGCCCTGGGCCCAAAGACCAAAACCCAGGATAGTCAAAAAAACCCAATTTGCTTACAGGTAATGGAATTTCCAGTAGTCCTCCAGGACTCCCAGCTGAGTAGCTCCACCCACCTAAACTGGAAACACAAACTTGACATGATGAAATACCCCGCCCCTTTCTCCTGGACCTCAGTGTTTCTAAAAAGGAATCCCAGAAGAAACATAAATATAAATATATAATATATACTTAGCCTGGACAGGAAGTAGGACGCCGTCCTGGAGGACTACCGGAAATTCCATTACCAGTAAGCTAATTGGGGTTTTACCAAAACACCCTCCAGGACGGCCCAGCCACTGATTTACAAGAAATCCTACAAACGTCCTACCTTAGGGCTGGAAATTTATCTGTAGAATCTTCCTGCCGAACACTTGTCACGTGCCAGAAGAAAGATCCACTCTGTAGTGCTTCAAATATGTGTGCGGAGAAGCCCAAGTTACTGGTCTGCAAATCTCTTCCAGAGAAACTCCTGACCAATTAGCTAAGAAGCAGAAACCGCCCTGGTGGAGTGTGCTTGTAGACTTTGGAGACTGACTTCAGGAAGATTCATAAGCTAACTGCTAATCTACCTAGCGACAGAGGCCTTAGAGACCGAAAGGTCTTAATGACTCGACTAGAAAGCCTTACTCCTTAGCAAGCCACATTCAGGACCCATGCCGTCAAGCAGAAGCTCTCAACATTGGTCCCTGATGCAGAAGATCTGCTGTCAGAGTGAGAGTTCCTGGCGGACCTACTGACATTTGCTTTAATAGGGAGAACAGTCTCCTGGGGACACCAGGGGGGAATCAGGATCACCCTTGCCTGGTCCAACTTTATCTTCCTTATGACTAGAGAAAGAATCTGGAATGCTCCCTGATTGCAAAGAGAAAAAGTGCTGACATTTTGGAATTCTGTCATGTGGCTAAGAGATTCAGCTCGGGGGTGCACCACAGGCCTACCAGCTGCCTGAAGACATTTTAATTTAATTCCCACTCTGAGTTGAACTCAAATGAGAAGATCCGCCAGAACATTTAGTTCTCCTTTGATGTGGATTGCCCTCAAGGAGAGGACTTTCCATCCTGGCACATTTGGTCTCGGAGAGAGACATAAGCTTGACTGACCTTGCGGTTAAGATAAGCCACCACTGTGGCATTGTCCGAGACAAACAGTACTTTGATTACTTATAATATTCTTGAAATGCATTAGGGCCAATTGAACAGCATTTAACTTCCGAAGGTTTGAGGATCTTGGGGTCATGTTGCTGGTCCAGGTTCCCTAGACCTGGCAATTGAAGAATATGGGCCCCCCCAGTCCTGCGCACTAGCGTCCATTGTGATACGGATTGAGTCCACCTGATCTCTCCTTGGATAGATTTCCACGAACCTACTACAGACGAAGGGACTGACAAATCCGATTTGGAAATATAACCAGAGAATCCAAGGTCTCTGGATCCCTGTTCCATGTGTGCAGAAAGAATGTCTGGAGAGCCCTCGAGTTTAGCTGGGCCCAAATGTCTTAGGGAGATTCTGGGATGTTCCTGAACGTTGAGGGAACAGACTCGATTTTTCCTGGTTTATGATCCACCCTAGATATGAAAGGAGGGACAATGTTAACTTTACATTGTTTTACAAAATCTCCCTGAGCGGAGCAAAGAGAAGAAGATCGTCCAGGTATGCCACAATCCCTATCTGATTTAATCTCAGAAACGCCAAATCCTCTGCCAATATCCGAGGCACAGATAATGGACCATTGCTCTGAATTGCCAATGATGGGTAACTCCTATCATTATTGCAAATCTCAGAAATGTTCTGTGAGCCAGAAAAATAGAAACATGAAGATAAGCATCTTGGAGATCTATAGAGGTCATCCAGATCTTTAATCGATTGACTCCATAAGAAATCTCTTGTACTAGATTTGAACAAAGGATTCAGTATCCCAAGCCCTTTTAAGTAAAATGTCTGACCTTCTGTCTAAGGGATCTCTCTTGAGAGTCCTCAAACGAGAGATGCAATTTCCGAGAAACTTAAAGTGGACCAACACGGGGAGGGAGTCCGGACCTGCCATCTTCCCTAGGGGTCAAAAACAAAAAATAGGGACGAAGAATCCAGCTTGTTTCCTGGGAGGAAACAAAAAACACCAGGAGAAAGTGGCAGGGTATTTAATCATGTCCAGTTTATGTTTCTGGTTTATGTGGGAGGAGCTACTCAGCTGGGCTGAAGATTTTTTTTTTAATCGTGAACAAAATGAAAGTGGACCTCAAAAGCAAATCCTGTGCCTAAAGCAGTATGTACCACAAGCGGAAGGGTGTCAGGTATCCCCTGTTGCCCCCCATTATACCAAAGAGAAAAAACCCTATGCATGGTCATACAACCAAAGAGTGGTAAGGGGGGGGGGGGTGAGTAGCTGCTGGCAGGGCACCACCTACTAAGACATGAGCATGAGGAATTTTTGGTTTAGGGTACATTTTTTAGTGTTAAAGCAGACTAAAACCTTGTGTCGTGATGCCTTGCTGTACGAAAACCCCATCAAATATTATATGTTGGAGGACATTGGCAGTTAATCTCCACAAGAAGTGGTTCAGAAAGCATATCTCTACATTGAGCTGGCATATACTCACCTAGCACAGCATAAGCATAGCTAGGGCACAGTTCCTTTCTGTTCATGTGTTATGCACCCTGCAGACTTTTTAATGTTTGAGGGTGTAAAAGTACGGCAAGGGTAGCAGGGAATGCCAAAAGGTGCTGTGGCATAGAATTAGCTCAATTGTTTGCTACTCTATGTCATGGAAGCCCCCCAAATTTACTTGACTTCGCACCCATGCCAGCAGACTGCAAGGATGTGACTGAGGAGAAGGTGAAGAGGCTCTGTGTTGGCCTTTACTACTCTGCTATATTAAGTACAACCCAGCGTTATGCAATATTGGTGTCTCAGCAGACATTGTGTTGGCCCCCACAGTAATAAATTGTATTTCGGAAAACAGGAATGCCCCGACTGTGCTTATGAAGTGGTTATGGGCATTTCAAAGTGATTTTACTCAAAACCAATATCCCTAGGGGTTTGCACCTGGTGGTATAAGTAGTGTAATTAAACATGCACTGTAAATATTAATAACAGCTTCACTTACATCTTTCTCCTGAATAGTGCACTCCTTGCAGTAGTAGGCATCAGACACTCCTGGGCCACCACATATCACACAACGTCCTTGGTAGGAACCGTAGTTACACTCATCACAGATCCGCACAAGTGTGCAGGGGCGCACATAGGAATCACAGATTACACATTTTCCATCACCTACAAATAAATAAAACTGTTGCTGGATGTGGATATAATTTGGGAAAATAGACTGCTGTGGGGCATTGAAAGCCTAGGCCTAATGTTTGGGATGCCAAAATTGCACATCCCCACCCCAACATCTGCTCTAGCAATGCACCACCTTGACCTGTATTCTTTCCCAGTGCGTGCTCTTGCCTACAGTCATGAGGGATCAGGCTATTGGGATGTACTCCCTGACAAGGTTATGTTCTCTAAGCTCAGTATAGCCAGCCAGGGCACACAGAGCGAGCGGTGGGAGTGTATTTAAACTTTCAGGGGTATAATTTTTCATCTGGTAACTAAAGGGCTCTAAGAAGTACAGATGGCATGGGGTTATCTAAGTGTAAGCACTTAAAACCATTGCATAGTTAATACACACTTTATACATCTTTTCACCCCTAAATATTAAGAGGATCTTGTAGTTATACATATGTTAGCTACAATATCAAATATATTCCTGTAGTTATACATTGAATACATTCAGTCTCTCAATGCACATCCTAAATTAAACCAAATTGGGATAGGACAGAAATAGAACTAGTGGTTTTTTTTGGACCTATGGCTTGCATTGTAGAGGATTAGCCCCTCTCTGTTGGCAGTGATATTGCTGGCAAAGACACCCCATGTCTGGCATCAGCCACCACATTAAAGATTGTGTCCAGAAAATCTCCAGAGCTCCATGATCAGGCTATTTGAGGCACAGAAGTAGCAAGAGTCTTATTAGGATTGAGGAAACCTGTGCTCAGCACGAGATTCAGTCTTGTGTGCATACAACTTGAGTCAAAGTTGCAAAAATAAATAATCCGGAACACGGATAGAATAAACACTTTACTAGAAGTATGTTCACAGTAAGCACTGCAAGCTTGCCTTTAGTTTAAAATGCCATCAATGAGCGGGGAAAAAAAAAAATAAGAGGAAAAAAGAAATTAGTTAAAGTGGAACTATGGTCAAAATGACCCTAGTTCTGCTGTATATATCAGCGGGGCAGTGCACTGCTGCCGTTAGAAGAGGCCCGGAAACGGTGAATATCTGGACGTCTGCTTTCTTTTGAGGCCGCTGCAGCAAAACCTGTTAGCCTCCAGGACGCTCCCATGTGACCGCAAGCAGCCGATCAGGGCTGGCCCTGGAGGCTGCGCCACAGCAGGCACAGAAGAGGCAAGTATCTGGCTGCCTGGTTTCTTGTTTTACCGGTGGTGATGCACAGCAGGGCAGCCCATGATACGCTGCCCCGCTGATATACAGTACAGCGGAACTATGGTCCTTTTAGGCCCTAGTTCCGCTTTAAAGTGGACCAAAACCCAGGAGGATCGGCCCGGGAATCTATAAGAGTCCCAGGCCGATCCATTTGCTCCCCGCGGAGCACCCAAAATAGAGATGGCCTGCTGTGTGAAACCCCCCAGGACGCCCGCAAACCTTACCTGAATCCCGGTCCAACGGCGCATGCGCGGGCTGCAGCTTGCGCTTCTTTCTAGCAGGGCGCGTGCCCGTGCCGGCCATTTGTGAATGGCCAGTGCAGGCGCGCTCCCTGTTAGAGGGAAGAGAGAGATGCGGCCGCCAGCGTGCTCGGAGCCGCTGAGATAAGACATTGCTTTGACATGCATACCTCAGCGGATCGAAGCACGCCGATTGGATGAGCGGCAGTGCATACGCCATAGGAGCGGGCTGAGGTGAGTTGAATCGGGCGATCTGGGGGGTTTCACATAGCGGGGCACCCCCAGGAAGTGGACCAGAACCCAGGATAGTCAAAATCCTGGGTTTTGGTCCACTTTAAAGCACCATGGTGAAGCAGTCCAAGAGGTAAAGCTCACAGATATCCTTTATGCTCCCCTAGCAGTTTCAAAGGCTCAAAAAGAAAATATGTTTGTCAAAAGACCCCTTCTTGCAACATCTTACAAGGCACGGACGTGAGCAAGCACAATGCTTGAAGCAGCCAATAACTCATTTTGAATTCCTCTCTTCATGCTAAATACTCACATTTTTCACACAGCCTTCCAATGGCTATAAAAAAAAAAAAAGAAAAGTTAGAACCACACATTATGAATAGAAGCTACACGCAAACTAATCTCATGAATAATACAGGTTGTGGAAATGCTGTAATATGTGTTTATGCCAAACTTCACCAGGCAAACTATTTCCTTCATCAACCAGTTATCACCGCCACAGTCTCAAAGACTCCAGAGCCAGCCAGCTAGGTGCCCCTGGGGTATGGCAGTTCAGCATGCCCCGCTGCCCGAGCCCCTCAGACCACCCACTTCCCTTACTCCGGTCATCCACTGCGAACATGGGACGTCACCACATCTCAGTCATTCCTGCGGTTGTGCTTGCTCCTGCACCCAGCCATTCATTTTAGGCTGGGCGTGCAGGAGCATACACTCCACTGGTGATCTGCCACTGTTCCTGCAATGCCTATTGTGCTCTTGAAGGCCTCACATCTCAGTGAGCGAAACATTGGATCCTGCTCTTCTGGCTTCGGTCTTGCCAGATGTGCAAGTGTACATGACCATGCCAAGGCATCCATGATGAATTGGCACCTCAGCCTGGGCTCATACTCCACACAAACCAACCTTAAGGCCAGAATCACCCAGATGCTGGGTTGTCAGGGATGGCCTCATACTGTAAACGGTGGTCCTGCTCTTGGGCTGGGTAGGACAGTCCACCAATTTGACTTACCCTTTGGCAGCATAAGTAACACCAGGATAATGCAAATACATCAAATGGCTTCGACTGGACGAGGCTAGTATCATATGCTGCAGCCTATTCTGTGGAACGCTCTGGTCTATTGTGACTGCGGATCTGTGTAAAAGTGGCCACAAGCAGCACTATCTTTATACGAATGGGAGGACATTCCCCATATTCCCCACCACTGCCTCAGAAAGCAAGCGACATGGGCGCTCCTTGTGTGGGGCAGAGGCATGAGGATGTTCTGCTGGCCCACCCGCCCCCGGATGATTCTCCAGCAATATGCTCCCAGGCAGAACCATATCGTAAGCGAACCGGGCCGGTGTTTCCCTCTCTCCTCCTTACATCGCGCTACTCACCCACTCCCGC
Organism: Gastrophryne carolinensis; assembly: GCA_027917425.1. NCBI lineage: Eukaryota > Metazoa > Chordata > Amphibia > Anura > Microhylidae > Gastrophryne > Gastrophryne carolinensis. Next base: position 335,286,168 of record CM051235.1, on the reverse strand, counting down.
CTGTTTTCTGCAAAAAATTAAATCCGGGTGATGCTTCGCCATCTTGCCTACACCGCGCCACTCGCCGCTTCTGCGTTCCCAGCCTCACTCCGATGCCGCGCAGTGATTGGCTGGGGAGCACGTACAATGACCTCTGACACGACGTATTAACGTCGTTAGTTGATTGGACAACGCAAGGTTGTGTTTTCCAAAACTTTATTTGTTCTGTAGGAATATAGCGAAGGTCCTATACCTGAAAAACGCATGAAAAGATAGGGGCCCTCCTCTTTCTAGTGCTTGTATTCACGATAGGAATTTGACTGACACTGTCGTTGCCCAATCGCTGCAGCAGCTGCTCTGCGCTGCTGCGGGGATTGGCTGAAAGTAATGTCACTCATGGTGCTGGCGGGGCAGCGCTTTGGGCGCTGAATACAGAGGAAGGGTCTTGCAGCTTACAAGAGGACTGGTGAGACTTCTCATTCATTGGGGCTATCGGTGGGATTGTTGTCTTGCTTGTGTGTGGGCCCGCTTACATGCAGATAAATACTCCTCAGTAGCCCCTTTGCCATTGTCCCTGTGTGAGCTAAGCGGGATAATGGGAGCTTGCTGGCTTTACCTCACGAATGAGGGCATAGGTGGGCGCACCTATGCAGGACTGGCTCCAGGTCTCTGTTGGCACATGGGCCCCTTTGCGTTCTGTCCTGGCACACGTAGCAGTAAAGCTGCAGGTGTGTGTTGGTATCCCCCCCTTGAAATGCTACTAAAGGTAATTGTTACCCCATTGTGTTGGGCTACATTTGGCACTGTCCTATTTAAATTGTAGAAGAAATGGCTGAGATATGGAGGTTTACAGGTTCAGCCAATTACATTCTCTTTTACATCTGTCCCTCAAATCAGCTTGGCAGAGCGGGACAGGACTGATCGTCCCTCCCTCCACCAGATTCATCACATTTCTGTCAGCACAGAGAGCTGATTATACTGCAGCATCACAGATCCAAGGGCCACTCCCACTTTTTTAAAGATCAAAAATAAAAAGAATGAAAACCCTTATGTCTCGGCCATTTCTTCTTCAATTTAAAAATGGAAAACCGTTTAGGGCAGTGCCAAATGTACCCTGAAGCAATGGGGTAAGAATTACCTTTGCCTGCGGTAGCACTTTAAATCGGATGGAAATTTGGGTCCACTGCTCAATGTGTGCCACCCCTGCCCTTAAAGGAACATGCCACCTGAAAAATAATAACACAGGCAAGCCCCCCACACACATTCCACCCATTGAGGGGCATCCCTTCATTCCAGCCAGTGGGGGGGCATCCCCCCTTCTTTCCAGCCCCTGAGGGGCATCCCCCCTTCTTTCCAGCCCCTGAGGGGCATCCCCCCTTCTTTCCAGCCCCTGAGGGGCATCCCCCCTTCTTTCCAGCCCCTGAGGGGCATCCCCCCATTCCAGCCCCTGGGGGGCATCCCTCCATTCCAGCCCCTGGGGGGCATCCCTCCATTCCAGCCCCTGAGGGGCATCCCTCCATTCCAGCCCCTGAGGGGCATCCCTCCATTCCATCCAGTGGGGAGGCATCCCTCCATTCCAGCCAGTGGGGGGGCATCCCTCCATTCCAGCCAGTGGGGGGGCTACCCTCCATTCCAGCCATTGAGGGGCATCCCTCCATTCCAGCCAGTGGGGGGGCTACCCTCCATTCCAGCCATTGAGGGGCATCCCTCCATTCCAGCCATTGAGGGGCATCCCTCCATTCCAGCCATTGAGGGGCATCCCTCCATTCCAGCCATTGAGGGGCATCCCTCCATTCCAGCCATTGAGGGGCATACCGCCATTACAGCCAGTGAGTGGCATCCCTTATTATAACCAGTGGGGGCATCCCTCCATTACAACCATTGGGGGACATCCCTTCATTACTCATCCATCCATCCCCCTCCCTCCCCCACCGAGGTTAAGGTAAGAATTACAGGCGTTCTGGGGGGGTTATGTGCGGGTGATGCTCCAGCATTCTGGATGCCTCCCCAGACTATCGGGTGCTGTGCGGGGGTGTTGGTCTGCTCTAACGCAGCACTAAACACGGGAATTTGACTTTCCCAGGTTTTGTTCCGTGTCCCAGGTAAAGCTACAGCCCAGTTGGAAGACCTTAGGTACCACCAGTGTTAAGATCCCCTGATTTAGGGTGTTCTTACGGAAATGCTGGTAGTTCATTCTTTTTTCGTTATACAGTTGGATTACCGTGTCGTTTACCTTTTTTTCCTTTTCTTGGTGCTCCTACCATAAGGACCTTTTACTCAGACAAGCTTCCGAGAGTCACCTATATAGGAGACATGTTATCTGTTGTCCTTGTTATGCAGTTTTAGAATTGGTACCTTTGAGTGGACATTATTATCAGAGTTGCATGGCTGTAGTATCTTACTGTACATCAACAAGGGAAGGATAAGTTTATCCATCTGGTTCTTACAGTTTGCCTGTCTTCCCTTTGTCCTGGCTTTTTGCCAAGGTTCTGGCCGATCCTCTACTGTATTTTAGGCATAGAGGAATCGGGATCATAGCTTATTTGGACGATCTGCTGCTCTTTGCCCTAAGCCAAGATAAATTACTTCAGGGTTGTTTCTTTGTCTAGGGTGGGTTCTGAATTACGAGAATCCAGTTTAGTTCCGTCTCAGGTCAGGGCTTATCTAGGGTTCGAGATCAGTTTGAACCTTCAGAATATTGTCTTGCCTGCCCAGAGGTAAGGACCCTCCAGGAAACAGTTCGGTCTCTGTGCACCAGTTGGATGGCCCCGGTGCGTCAGGTCATGAGGGTCTTGGTTTTTTTTTTTACCCCAGCCTTTCCATCAGTAAGGTGGGGTCAGCTGCTCTCAAGGTTTCTCCAGCCTCATATCTTGAGCACCTGGGACAAATCTCCGTAATCCCCAGAGATTTTGTTAACGGTCTGCCTGGAGAGATCCCATGGACCAAACTGTTACAACAGATGCCTCCTCATGGAGTCGGACTTCCTCAAACCTAGGGGAATTGATAGCAGTTAAAGAAGCCTTATTCACCTTCTCACACCTTCCGAGGGGCGCAACATGTACAGATCAGAATGGACAGGAGAACGACCTTGGCCTATTTTGAATCAACAGGGAAAGTCAAGATCGCCCCAACTCGGCAGCGGCAACGGATATTCTGCTTCCGTAGAACAGAACCTGCCATCTTTGTCAGCCATTTATATGAAGGAGTGTCTGAAGCAACAGGTGATCTTTCCAAGTCGCTCTCCATTGTTGGAGGCAGGATGGTCTCTGAACAAGGCAAGTGTTTAAACAAGTTTGTGTCCTGAGGGGGACCTCAGTAGTGGATCTCTTTGCTTCAGGGAAGATTCACAAAACTGAAGTTTTTTTTCCTCTTATTCCCTCTGACCCGGCTCCGGGAGTAGACGCTCTGGCACACAAGTGACCATTCAGGTTGGTTAATGTGTTTCCTCCATTTAAAATGCTTCCTCAAGTATTAAATTAGCCAGTCAGCCAGCCACCTTTCTGCTTCTGGCCCCCTGGTGGCCCAAGAGAACATGCCTTGGAGGCATCCGGTAAGGTCGGATCTGCTATCCCAGGGACCAGTGCTTTGCTCAGATCCCCAGAAGTGGTGTTTGATCCTGTGGACCCTGAAGTCACCTTGCTTCTTAAGAATGGTTTTTCAAATAAGGTTATCAAGACCCTTCTCTCAAGTAGGAAAGAGGTAACAAGGAAAATGTCCTCGATTGCCTTCAGAGGGGAGTTGATCTGGGTCTCAGTGTCAGCAGTACAGCCAGCAGCTTTGTCAGTTTTCTTTGATAAAAGACTATCATCTTAGAAGCTGGTCAGACCTGTTCTTCTAGCCGTAGGGTGATCTAAGCGGGCCACATGAAGATAATATTTTAGCTAGGTCCCATTGAGGTACTAACAGCAATGATGGCTCCTTCTTTTGAACCGATTCACGTCCTATTAAATTCCTCACTTGGAAGGTTCTATTTTTGGGGGTTATTACCTCAGTGATATTCAGGCGTTATCCTGTCGTCACCCCTTTTCTTCAGATTTTTCAGGATCCCTGCTACCTTCCAAAGATATCTTCTGACTTTCATAGAACTCAGGAGATTGTTCTTCCGTCAGCGGACAGTAATAATTTTTTGGTGGATAAATCTTTGGATGTCAGAGCATGTCTTCTGGAATACTTTGTCAAACCGAGGATAGGAGGAAGGCAGATAGCCTAATCGGTTCTTCCTCAGGTCCGAGAAAAGGCCATGAACTACCCAAGTCAACTTTGGCGCGTTGTCAAGATCCACCCATGTCAAGATAAATGCCCCTTGGATCTATTGACTCCTGAAATTAGATCTTCCATGTGGACTTTGTCAAATGGTGACTAATAGACTCTATTTGGTTATTGACTGTCACATATGTAGCTTGTTGCCTATTAAGCAGCCAAGAGACAGGGTTTCCTTGCACCAGCCTTATAAGGTCATGTAGGGATGGAATTCTTTCATGTTTTAAAATATGGCCTATGGTGGTATTTACTGATGATTTGTTGTGCAAGGACTCTAAATGTAGCAAGAAATGCCTTTCTGGAGTTTTGAAAGGGGAGCAGTCCAGGGTATTTGAAGCTGGATTGAGGGAGGAGATAACTTTTCCAAGCTGTACCCATAGTTTGTTCTTGTCCCTTTTGGCGATATGGAGCAGGACAACTACTGCATGGTATAATTTTAGATCTGGGAGACCTTTCCTGCCATCCAACTTGGACCTAGTTAATGTGGAAAATTGTATTCTCGGCCTAGTGACCCCACCAAACTAATTTTCAAAATGAACATTGAAGCTTACAGAGAAATCTATTGGGGGCCTGGAAATATATAGGAATTTCTGTGGGGGGTGTATAGATTTTTAAGTATTTATCCTGCCAAATGTGGAAAATGGTCTTTTAATATTTAAACTTTACCCTAAATAAGAGCCTATTTTGTATGTTCTCCCTGAACATGTGCATACAGATTGCCCACATTAACACGCATCCTAGCTGCATTTTTTGAGCTTTTAGGCATCAAAGAGGGTAACCCATGGAGTTTCAGGCTGCCTGCAGAAAGAAAGTGTCTTCCAACTATGCCGTTCTGCATTCTGGGATTACCGTCCTTCTCCTGACTCCAGCTCTGCTCGTTCTGGGCAGATAACAGCCCAGCAGAAGAAAGGATAATAATTAAGCAGAGAAAATATTAAAATATATCCAATTTAGATGCTGGGAAATAGTTTTTTTTTTAAAGGTTTGGGCTTTTCATTAAACAATTCTGAAGATCTAGTTTAAGCCTGCCAGTGTATTAGTAAGGAGAGAGCACAATTAAGATTGAAGATCTGAGAGAGATCTCTAGGCATCTAAATTCCCAAATACTTGATGGTAGAAGATTGCCACCAGTTGATGGGGTAAAGTAATGTTAAGGGCTTCAGATTTAGTGATGAGTAATGAACCTTGGAAGTTGCTTACTTGACTGAAATGTTCAAATTCTATTAGGACTGATGGCATACAGTACTCTCCACATAGGGAATCTAAAAAAGTTAATAGTGACTTTTTAAATATTATTTTCTAATTTGGGGTACCAATCTGATTTAAAATGATGCAATGATTCATATGACATTAGCAAGTTGCTCACATATTGGGGGGGCAATAGATGGTAGAAAGGTTCCATTACTTATGGTGAATGGGTATGTAGGGATTTTCATAGGAAAACGGAGTGAATAGTTGTTGGTGTTGTCCCTTGCCTTACTAACAGGTGCAGATCTGTAAAAAAAAAAAAAAAAATGTACTGTGCTAAAAAATATTTACAGTACTTGCATAAACAAAATGTCCTCTTTCATGCAGGTGCTTTCAAGGTCTATTGAGTATTTTGCAACTGTGTGATTGATCATGGCGTACAGTGGCTCTAGAGGTAAGAAAAAGGGTTTGCGCCCCCCACTACTCATTCTAGCTGTCACACGTTTATCTGCCCTTCTCACCAGCAGCAGCCACTGCTTCTGTTTTTACTTTCTTTCCACAATGTTTTTATTTAGACATTGCACATGGACATGTGCAGAGACCATTAGGTACTACCACTACTACAACAGTAGTTTAAGGAGTATTACTTGAAGTATGGAAAAGTAGTAATATAGTGTTAAAATAACTAGCTAGCAAATGAAATAAAACATTAAAGTGAATGTCAAGGGATCCCCAATTTTTGGTGTCCTGGATGCAGCCATCATGCAGAGAGTGCACAGGCTGGCAGGTCTGGCTTTCTGGCTTTACTGGTCATTCACTCAAGCCTCAAGTGGTGATGAGGTGAGTTATTTTCTTATTTAAGTGCCCAAATTTGGCTTAGCACAGGGGGAGGGTGCAATGGCTTCAGAGTTAAAGTGGACCAAAACCCAGGATTTTGACTATCCTGGGTTTTGGTCCTTGCCCCCGGGGCACCCCGATCGGGGATGCACCACTGTGTGAACCCCCCCCCCCAGATCGACCAATCTCACTCACCCTTCCCTGGGCTTACAGCGCATGCGCAGCCTCTCGTCCAGTTGCGGATCCGAGCGCGCTGGCGGCCACATCCCCTGCTACCCTTTAACAGGAAGCGTGCACACGCCAGCCATTCACAAAGGGATAGCGGGGAATGCGCCCGCTGTCGCGCATGCACTGTTGGACCAGGAAAAAAGGTGAGGTTTTGGCAGCATCGAGGATTTTACACAGCAGGGCTTGCCGATTCTGGATGCCCTGGAGGAGCATGTATGCCTGCCATGGAGTCTCATAGATTCCAGGGTGGGTTTTGGTCCAATTTAAAAAATCTTGGAGTTCTATCACAAAATTATGTAATATTAAAAATGTATACAAACACATCGGCTATTGAGAGGAGTGGTCACTTATAGGCCGAACTTAATAAAACTCCTGCCAAACTAGTGGTTTATTCTCTTATGGTAGGAATAAATACCAGTGGTGACAGAACCGGTCACCCCCGATTTCCTCTTCCTTCCATTAAAATAAAAAAAACTAGCCTGGCTGGATATTTCTTTATGCCAGGTGTATAAGTCACCTCTCATCTTGCCGTCTAGCATGTTATTGCTGGATATATGCAATTATATGGTATATTATATAATATATATCTTATCATTGGCACATTTTTTCACAATAGTGCTTCTTTAGGGAAAAAAAAAGCAGAAAAGGGGACTTAAAGTGGACCAACACCCAGGATTTTGACTATCCTGGGTTTTGGTCCACTTCAGGGGGGCACCCCGCTGTGTAAAACCCCCCAGAAACCCCCAAACTCACCTCACCACGCTCCCACGGACAAGCGGCGGACAAGGCAGCGCGTCCGCCGCCGCCTCCCGCGCGCCCCTCAGACAGTCACAAACGGCCGGCGTGGGCGCGCGCACGGCTAGAGGAGCTCGCGGGAGGCCGCCGCCGCCGATCTGGTGAGTTCTTTTGGGGTTTTCCTGATCTCGGATGTCCCGCGGTGAGGGGGGTGATCGGCCCGGGAATCTTATAGATTCCCGGGCCGATCACGCATGGGTGACGGTCCACTTTAATTTGCAGTGGAAGATATGGGCATATGGAGGTAGATCCGCATCTTGAGTGTTACTATTATATTCCTCTCTAAGATACCAAAATGTAAGCAAATTGGTGTTGAATACATCATGAAATGTGACTATAAGCTAATAACTGACAAAAAAGCAGGAGAATGAAGAAAGCGCGGTGGGGAGCCAGTAGCAGAGAGTCAGTGAAATAATGATCATGGCTCTGGGTGGGGTTGATGGTAGTAGTCATATCTGTGGGGTTTTTATGTTTTTTGGTGTGTTTTCTGGTGTTTTTACCCGGGTCACGCGAGCGCAGTTTTTCGTGCTTTTGAGGGGGGGGGGGGGGGGGGTGGCCAGGCCGGCTGATGAGGTGTATCGCGTCGTTCACCTCGCGGCCCGCCCCTCGAGGTACCTCTGCCGGCGCCAATTTTGGACGAGCTGCGCGTATGGATTTCTCCCTTCCTGGCTGCAGCACTGCTTCCTACCGGCTGGTCGCCTTATTCAGCGGCCTGTGCCTGTGTGACCCCGCGGTGTCTTTGGTCCGTGAATCCCCCTTGGGTTTTTTTTAATTTAATTAGGGTATTTTGCTGCGGGATGCTTATGTGTGATTTTTCTTATTTCTTTCAGGCGAGATACCATTGGGTTGTGGTTTCTCCCGGCTCCACTCCTTTTCTCCCCCTCATCCCCTCTTTATTAACTTCTGGGGGCATCCCGGGTGGCTTTTGTATTAAGCCTGTACCCAGTGCTGGCCTATTGCGCCTGTGCTAATCACCATATGGAGGCTTCTGGGGATAGCGTGCTTGGGGGCCCTTCGGGGCAAGCACGGCTGTGTTCCATGTGTGGGGTATCCCCTATGAGTAACAGTGTCACGATGTGCGTGCTATGCACTGAAAGTGTCTTTGCGCTTCAAGCTGGTTTGCCTGCTTCGCTTCCCAGCTCTGCGCCTCACTCGGCTTCACCTACTCCCCCGCTCCTGCAATTGGGCCCCAGTGAGGGGAATGTTGGCAGAGAGTCACATTCTGATTTGGCTCTGCAGGTGGCTAACATTGAAAAGCAGCTTGACAGGAATGCTCCTAGGAAGGCCTCTGGCAAGAAGAGACACCTGAACCCCAGGCCTGCTCCCCTTACTGAGATGTATGTGGGGATTGATGAGCTTGGTGACTGTCACCCCCTTGAGATGGGGGAGCTCTCCCAGGATTCTGACTCCTCTGGGAACCAGCAGGAGGGTTGCGATAGTGACCCTGGGTCTGCGTCCGGAGAGGAATCATGGTACCCTGAGGACACTGATAATCTGCTGTCACATATTTTTGAAATTTTGCATATTGCTCCCCCTAAGGTAGCTAAAAGAAAGCAGGGGGGGCTTTTTCGCCCTGGTAAACAGCGTCTAGAGTTCCCTGAGCAGAAACATTTTACCACCTTGGTGCTTAAAGAATGGGAACGTCCTAACAAGTTGCCTGCGGTGCCCAAGGGTTTGGATAAAAGGTATCCCTTTCCTGTTGATCTTGTTAAGAGGTGGTCATTTCCCCCTGAAGTGGACGCTCCCGTGCTAGGCTTGTCCAATACTTCGGCCATGCCCATCTCATTGATGGCACAACAGCTGGTAGTGTGGGGGAGGAATATAGGACTCTCTTACTTTGCTGCGGCTGTTTGGGGAACGTCTTGATGTTCTAGCCAAGGATGGAAGGCTGCCTCGGCTTAGGAGGCAGTCTCGGCTCTTTCAGGGGTTCTCTGCCCCCCTCCCTTCCTTTCGCATTCCCAGAGGGAGCTGTGGCTCCCTCCTCTCCAGTGGTCACAGAGATTCTTGGGGCCGTGGCCGAACCCGTGGTCGTCCCGGTTTCTCCTGGAATCCTAAGTCCAAACCCTCTCCCAAGCCCCCTCAGGCATGAAGGGGCGCCCTCACCCATCCAGGTGGGGGGACGGCTTCGGCTCTTTACTCATGTCTGGAGGCTTCATGTCTCAGACCGGTGGATTCAGGAGGTAGTGTCCTTCGGTTACAAGATAAGAGTTTGCAGCCGGGCCCCCCCAAGATTCATCAGATCCTGCATGTCTTTAAACCCCCTCTCCGCTCAGGGATTGCTTCTGGCTGGTCATTGCCTGTTAGAGTCATTTGTTTGGTGCCTCATCAAGAAAGAGGTCAGGGGTACTATTCCAATCTTTTCACAGTCCCCAAAAAGGACGGCTCTCAGGCCCATTCTGGATCTGAAAGCCTCAACAAATTTGTCAGATTCAAGCATTTTCGCATGGAGACGCTGCGCTCTGCTGTCAGTACCCTTTGCCCGAGCGACTTCCTGACCACTGTGGACATCAAGGATGCTTATCTTCATGTGCCTATCTTCCCAGGTTCGGTGGGGCCCACAAGAGGCCCATGCTTGCATCAACGTCCTGGAACTGAGGGCGGGGCGATCAGGTTGGTTCTTTCTCGTCTATACACTCACCTCCGGGGTCGGGCTGTTCAGATTCGCTCAGACAACCAGACGGTGGTTGCCTACATCAACCATCAGGGAGGGACTCGGAGAAAGCGAGCCTTCAAGGAAGTGTCCCTGATTCTTTCTTGGGCGGAACAGCATGTTCCCTGCACCTCAGCGGTATACATCCCAGGGGTGGAGAACCAGGTGGCGGACTCCCTGAGCAGGGGGACGTCTCATCTGGGGGAGTGGTCTCTCAACAACCAGGTGTTTCTCTCCCTCTGTCACCACTGGGGTCAGTCGGACGTGGACCTGTTTGCGTCCCGTCACAATCACAAACTTCCCAGATTTGTCTCTCTGTCTCAGGATCCTCTGGCCTTCGCCACGGATGCCTTGGCAATACCTTGGACGGAGTTTCAGCTTCTCTATGTGTTCCCTCCGTTTCCTCTCCTGAGCAGGGTCATGCGCAAGATAGTCCAGGAGTGGGTACCAGCCATACTGGTGGCCCCTTGTTGGCCAAGAAGAGTTTGGTTCGCAGACGTCAGGCGGTTGGCAGGATACCGGCACGTCTTGCCCAAGGATCCAGATATTCTCACCCAGGGGCAGCTACGCCCTCCCAATTTACAAACTCTGGCTTTAACAGCTTGGCTGCTGAAACCTCCATATTGATGGAAAAGGGGTTGCCTGCCTCTGTTGTTGATACCATGATCGGGCTAGGAAGAAGTCCTCGTCCTTTATCTATTACAGGGTCTGGCATGCTTACATTGCCTGGAGTCCAAGTCTCTTCCCTGTCGGGTGTTTTCTATTCCCAGGATTCTGGAATTCTTGCAACATGGTTTGGATCAAGGCCTGCAACTTAGTACCCTAAAAGGCCATGTTTCAGCTCTGGCAATTTTTTTCCAAAGATCTTTTGCCAATCACCGGTTTGTTAAAACCTTTTTTTTTCAGGGTGTTCCTCATGTGCGTCCACCCTGTAAGCCTTTGCTACCAGTCTGGGATTTGAATCTGGTGTTGTCTTCTCTGTAAGAGCCTCCCTTTGAGCCTATCCGTGATGCTACCTTGTCTATTCTGACCCTTAAGGTTGCCTTTCTGGTGGCTATCACTTCTGTAAGGCGAGTTTCTGAGCTAGCGGCACTTTCCATCAAACCTCCTTATTTTGAGAGACGACAGGATAAGGTGGTGTTCCGGCTCAAGTCGGACTTCCTGCCAAAGGTTGTGTCTGCCTTTCATCTTAATCAGGACATTGTCTTGCCTTCATTGTGCCCTAATCCTGCTAATTCCAAGGAGCGGACTCTGCATTCCCTAGATGTGGTCAGGGCTCTGAAGTTTTATTTGGTCGCCACTGAGCCTTTCAGGAAGTCTGATGCTCTTTTTGTTCTTACTTCTGGGCCTCCGGCTAAATCCACTATCAGCAAGTGGATCCGTCAGGCGGTGGTTCAAGCCTGTTCTGCTAAGGGAAAGGAACCTCCCTTTAGGATTACTGCTCATTCCACTCGTGCTATTGGTGCCTCCTGGGCTTTTCAGCACCAAGCTTCTGTTGAACAAGCTTGCAAGGCCGCTACGTCTTCTGTTCATACTTTTTCAAAGTTTTACAAGGTTGATGTTAAGGCCTCAGCAGATGCTGCTTTTGGCCGCAATGTGCTTCAGGCGGTAATGACTTGAACTACTGGCCGTTACTCTTTGGGGATCCCACCCTACTCTGGACACTGCTTTTGGATGTCCCAACTGTTATGAATACCGAAGCTGGCCGTGCCATGCAATAAAGAAAAAGGCAATTCTGTGAGTACTCACCTGTAGAATTGTTTTTATTCTTGCATGGCACGGCCCGCTTCGCCTCACCCTTGTTATCGTTATTCTTGGTTGCCTCTTTGTGGTGATTGTTCCAAGTCAATTGGGGTTTTTTTTACCTTTTTCACATTTTTTACTTATTCTCTCCCGGTTTCTTGTCTCACTGCTTGTGTACGCTGGGGAACTCTATGGTTAAAGTGGACCAACACCCAGGGGGGATCGGCCCGGGAATCTATCAGATTTTATAGATTCCCGGGCCGATCAGATCCCTCCCCGCGGGGCATCCAAAATCGGGATGTCCCGCAGGGTGAAACCCCCCAGGAAGCCCAGAAACCTTACCTTAACCCCGTACCAATGGCGCGGGCCGCGGCCATGTCTCGCGCTTCCCTCTAGCAGGGCGCGCATTCACAAACAGCGGGCGCGCTCCCTGTTAGAGGGAAGCGCGAGACGCGGCCTCCAGCGCTCAGAGCCGCTGTGGTTGGACGCCGCTTGTACGTGCATACCACAGCGGCTCTGAGCACTCTTGATTGGACGAGCGCCCGCGTAGGAGCGTGGTGAGGTGAGTGTTTCTGGGCGTTCTGGGGGGTTTCACACAGCGTGGCACCCCCGATCGGGATGCCCCACCGAAGTGGATAGTGAAAATCCTGGATGTTGGTCCACTTTAAGCCCGTTTTTATAGGGAGCCGGGACAAGCCACAGCTTTTCTGCAGTACCACTGTGCCACCTTGTGGCGGAATAACCCAACTGTTATGAATACAGAAGCGGGCCGTGCCATGCAAGAACAAAAACAATTCTACAGGTGAGTACTCACAGAATTGCTTTTTTTGCAGCCGAATAATGCATAGCAATGTGTTCTCTGTGGGAGCTGTATACTTGCTGGGTGAAAAAGAGATTCTGCTGGGTATAACACAGGTTGTGCAGAAGCTGAAGGCTGAACTGGCAGCAAGAGCAGGAGGCTCAAGCTCATTTTATTGTAAAATGTAATGGTGTCCACTTATCAGATTGGAGGCTGGACATCACTAGATTGCAGTTTACAATCTAATACTGGCCCGCATCAAATCTGTATGTAAGGATTAGACATTAGATTTTACAATAGGAAGATGTCAGTGGCAGATCATCGTACAATCTAGCGCTGCCCACTGACCGTACAATCTGGCTGTACAATCCAGCTTTGCACTGCCCACCCTCAATACAATCCGGCTATTCAATCCAGTGCTGCCTCTCCTCTATGCAGTCTAGCCATATAATCTAGCACTGGGATCCTCATCCACTATAGAATCTGGCTTTAAAATTCAGCGCTGCACTACCCACCCACCATATGAACTAACTCTGCACTGCCCACCGTCTGTACAATCTAACCATACAATCTAATATTGCACTACCCACCCTATTTTTTTTGCATTATATAGAACCCACCCTCCTTGTATTTGGTCAACTTGACAGGGCAATTCTGATTTGGCATGCCCATTTGTGATACCCCTGGGATCAGTATTCTTATCACTCTCCCACAGCACATGTTCAGGCTCTCATCCAATCAGAATATATTGCAGTGAATATTAATACATGGAAATCTATTCTAAATGATTGGATCTCGTAGTGCCTCCCACTGGCTGCCCCCCTCTGCTGCACACACCCAATGCCATACATTCAGATATGCTGGTGGCAGGTGCACGCATCGGATGGAGGAATGCTGGGGATGTCACTAGAGGCCCGTGCATGTGTTGTGGGGTGGATTCCTTAAGCAGGGTTTCGGGACATGCGTCTGTGGTCAAACCAATGGATTTTTCACAGTGTAGCTTCCTAAATCGGGAAGCCACGAGGGATGGTTTTCACTTGAGGTGAATGTGAAATCCATAGAACTCAGATCAGGAAGTGCCAGAGGACAAGAGGAGACTCTCCTGCTTACTGCTTCCACTTGCTCCTGCGCCATTGATCCTTCTTGCTGCTTCCCTGCAGCTCCATAGTATGGGCCTGTGGGTGGGGATGACCTGTGTATGAATACTCCCACTGGGGACAACGGGCACCTCCATACACGAAAGACCAAATACATTTTTGTGGGGGGTGGTCTGGAAGGCGCGCCCAACCAAGATCCCCAGGTGCAAACATGGGTAGGCAAGTTGTCTTCACACACCCATTGTTTATGTAACCTGTAGAAAAGACCAGTGACTATCTTGCATTCATAGTAATATCATATGCTGTCATGGACGTGGGGAGGAGCTGCCTCTAGCATAAGTGTATGCAAAATTCTTGCTGAAGAAAGCTGAATTGTTTGCTGCAATTGCGGGAATGACATAATCTCTGTATCATGTAGCACACAGTATACCCTAAAGTAATTTCTGCTGCATTCCACTTTTTAGGAACCAGGGTAAAACGTTAGGTTATATAGCATCTAATAGTCAGTGTGGACTCGAGACATTTTCCAAAACATCTCAATATTTATAGTAAACCATCAGATTCAGAGCCACCATCATCTGCGTTCAAGTGAACCTTAGGGTATTAAGTAGTGACCTCAAGCCCTGTCTTAGCCAGATGTTCTGTTGCTAAAATAAAGAAGGTCAGAGAAATTAAGCACCCTTGTCCCATAGGAAATCTGGAAGATTGCAAGTTTTTTTGTTGCTTATGGTGTATAATAGCTTCTCTTCTTGCGGTCTTGCATTTTGTAAAGATTTTTTACCTTAGAGTAGGGGTTCCCAACCAATGGTACTCGAGATCCCTATCAGGTAGTACTCGACAAGGCTTAATTTAAATAAATAATACTGCGCTCAAAATAATAAAAAAAACAACAAAACAATATTATATTATTGTGAAGCTCCACGTGCTGAGACTACCATCTCACTGATAAGTCAAACACAGAAAATAAAGTCAATAAAGTGCACAGAGCTTCTAAGACCTCCAAGTAGCCGTGTGTTTATTCTGTACTCATTCGCTTTCACCACTGTGTAGTGGTGCCACAATGTCCAATTCAGTGACGTTTCCCACCACCAATACAATGCTCTTACCGGAACATCCAGAAGTAATGTGCCAGATAATCAATGGGTTCCCCCACATTCAGGATCGGAACATCCAGGGATAATATGCCAAATGATCAATAAGTCCCCCCCCACATTCAGGATCTTGAGTTGGTTATCAGTAATACTTCAGGCCTTATACATTTGTGTCTCTCATATAGCACCCCGCACATGTTGAGTCCAACAGAAACACAAATAAGAGGCATAGGCTGCTGAGGAAATAAAACCCTAACCTCATTGTTTAGCACTGAAAACCTGGCGGCCACATCCTCCGCTTCTCTCTAACAGGGAACGTACCCACGTCAGGCATTTGTGAATGGTCGGCGTTCCCTGTTAGAGGGAAGCGGAGGATGCGGCCGCCAGAGCCGCTGCTCTTAGACACGCCGTGGGACCAGGAAGAGGTGAGCTGGGCTTAGTGTCCTTTTGATTTTACTTTTCTAGAAAGTCACAGCCAACCATAGTCAGTCTCTTGGCGTGGTAAAATCGTATGTAGTTATACATTATTTTGCATTTTCCTTAAATGACACCTTACTACTAATCCATTCCACAATCAATTTACAGAGCAATCTTTGTCTCTACAATCCTGATTTCACCTTTCAGCTGACACGTGGCATTCCAGAACAAAAAGGAACTTCAGGTGACTATGCTATCCAGCTTTCCGCCTTCAAAGACTGCTTTTTAGAAATGAACTCTGGATTTAGAGGGATATGGCCATATTTTTTTGAATATACAAAGTTGCAGCTGTGTTAAACACCCAGTGTCCCTAAGCTTGCCGATGGCCACATCCCTGCTAGCCTCTAGCAGGGCCTGTGCCCCTGCTGGCCATTCACAAATACCTGGAGCAAAAGTATAGAGGAGCATGTGCTGTTGATTCGGCAAATAGGGAGATTTTACTGGGGGCCTGAGGGTTTTTTTAAACAGTAGGGCATCCCAATTAGGAGAGAGGTAATCAGGCAGCCTTGGCATCTTATAGACTCCAGGGCCGCCTGAGAATGGTTTTGGTCCACTTTAAATAAGTTTTGTTGCATTTGAGTGAATGTTAATCAGCAGGTCCATGCCATTTGTATAGTCTTCTTGCGTCTGACACTGTAGTTGTAGATAAAGTAGTACAACTCATTGCGTCGTTTTCTTTTCATGTCAGCCTGTAATCTGTGATGAGGATGGATGGCATGGTCAAACATAAAGCAGGGGGTCACTTTTTGTTTTCACCGACCCCACCTCTGGAGGTTTTAAGGGCAGTCCAGATTGAGGGTTCTTGTATTATAAGGACAGTTGTTTAATCTTTCTTTTGCTTTCCAATGCCGTTTACCAGAAAGCTTTGACGCAGACCCTGGGATGGATGAAGTAAGTTTAGTTGCTGGCAGGAGCCAGAGAGAGAAGAAGAGGTCATACAAGGATCTTTTACGTGAGGAGGAAGAGATTGCTGAGCAGGTCCGCAAATCTTCTAAAAAACGATCTAAGGTAAGAAGTGTTTGCAGATCCACTATTTTTACGATAGGCAAAAAAATACCATTTTGTGAATACTCACCTTGTAAAATGGGTATTATAAGTATGTCACACACCCCGCTTCAAGATATTCATAACGTGTGGGGTATATACTGACCTGAAGAGGCGATCTGCAGAGATGATTGGAGGAAAGAAAACCCCTCCCAGTCCATAAATACCTGGGACCTCCCACTCATTACCCTGTATAAAGAAAGCAGTAAGGTAAGGGACCAGGAAGAGCCAAATATAAGTCATAACAACGCAAAGTTCACAAAATGAAGGATCCAGAATACAAAAGGGCGGGTTAAAGCGGGGTGTGTGACATACTTATAATACCCATATTCTAAGTATGTCTCACACCCTGCTTCGGAGGTAGTCATTACACTTGGGTTATGTCCAGTAGAGGGCGAACTTCTGCAGAGATGACTAGAAAAAAGAAGCCCCTCCCTGGCCCACAAATACCTGGGACCTCCCACACATCACCCAGTTTAGTCTCTGCAGACGGCGAGCAAGCAGAAGATGATGCCTCCTCCTTGCACAGGGGGCTTTCAGGTAGCCGGGATGACTCCCGGCCCGCTATTTTTGCTATTTCTACCCGGTTCCCTGTTTTGTCTTATCCTGCCTCCCGGCCTAGGCTGACGGTCCGGGCGAGGGTAGATGGCACCTTAGGTGCTTTGGAGCTAATGCTCCACCGTGAGACCCTATACTAGAGGGTAGGCGGTTAACCGGGTTGGTGACCCCGGTTTGGGATGCCCTGTCCGTTCCCCCACTTTTTACTGTTGTAATTGGGGATCCCTCCCTCCCCTTATTTCTCCCTTTATTCCCTGTGGGGCGGGGGGGGGGTGTTGGGGCTGTGAATTTCCCTTGCCCAGTTGTTACGGAGCTACGGGAAGTAATCATTTATTAGGGGACAATGAATGTTAGAGTGTGTGTGTTTTTTACTGTTACTTTGGTGTTTTTATTGTTTGGTTGTTCTGCCATGCAGCGGCCGTCGGGACAGACGGCCGCACTGTCATGGCGGCCAGTGAGGAGGCTGAGGGGAATCTTCTCCCCTCCTTGCTGTGAGGAAGTGGGGCGGGGCCGGGCGCTCGGCGCGCTGGCAGAGGCCCGCCCCACTCTCTTTCCCTGGCGCTCTGTCTCCTGGGACGGCCCGCCCCCACACTCTCATTCACTCACTCACTCTCTCTCTCTCTTTCTGTCCCTTCTGGCACGCTTTGCGGCGCCCTGTTTGTATCTCACTATGGGGAGGGGGCGGGGCCGGGCGCTCTGCGCGTTGGCGGCGGCCCGTCCCTCTCTTTTTCTCTCATTCTTGTTATACTCATGCGGAGGGGGCAGGGCCGGGCGCTCAACGCTCCCGGCTTGCGTGACTGCGGAGGGGGCGGGGCCGGGCGCTCAACGCTGACGTCGGCCCGCCTCTCTCTCTCCGCCATCTGCGGCGCCCGGCTTGCGTGACTGCGGAGGGGGCGGGGCCGGGCTCTCAACGCTGACGCCGGCCCGCCCCCTCTCTCTCTCATTCTCTCCGTCATCTGCGGCGCCTGGCTGGCGTGACTGCGGAGGGGGTGGGGCCGGGCGCTCTACGCGCTGACGGTGGCCTGCCCCGCTCTTTGGCACCCGCGGCACCCTGTCGTTTCATTCGGTGGGGGAGGAGGCCGGGCGCTTGTCGCGCTGGCGGCGGCCCGCCTCTCTCTCTCTCTCACTAGCGCCTTCGGCGGCGCCCATTGGTGAGGATGGGGAGGGGGCGGGGCCAGGCGCGCCCGCGCTGGCCTGCCCTCTTCATCTGCTTCTCCCAGTTCAAGGTTCGGCTCTGAAGAATTCTTGGTCTAGGTGAGTGCCCTGTGGGGCTTTGATTGTCCTTTGTTGGCATGTTGTCAGGGCACTTTATCCAGCGCCGGCTTAGCACGCTGTGGTATTTTTTTTGTCCCACCTTGCGTTCCTGGTAACATCACATATGACACCAGCATGCTATATATGCCTCAATTACTATATATATATTTATTTTCTAGGTTTAGTCACACTCTGTTTGAATGTATGAGTGCTTGTCTTGATCCTTTATTATGGAGGCCCTCATGTCAATGTGTCCTGGGGTCCCTTGGGCTTGCAAATCCTCCCACTAACGGACTTAAGGGGCATCCCGGGTTGCTTCTAGTGTAATTCCCGCTGGTCATTGCGACTACCATACAAATCACCATTTGGAGGCTCCCCTGGATCTGGGCTCTGGCTCCCTGCGGGGCAGTCCCGGCGGTGTGTGGGTTGGGGGGTATCCCTTGTTGGGGATACTGTGCTGGTGCGTACCTTGTGTTCAGCAGGCCATAACACGGCAGTCGGGGGCCCGGATGTCTGGGTCAGTGCCGCCGGCCTCATCGCCTACTCCACCTTAGATTATCCGTTCCCCATGTGACATTGTCATTAGCGGAGAGTCGCAATTTGATGTGTGTGCTGGACTGGCCAACATCGATATATTGTTTCTAGCTCTGTGGCCAGGGTGGCCTCGGCTAAAGGTAGTCATCTGTGACCGCAGTGCCGGTTCTTGATGGTCATGATTCCCTTGCCTGGTCTGTTTATTTTCCGCTTGCGGAAGGCTGAGGATCAGCAGTTGGGATGCTGAGGCCGGGTTTGGGGATGCTGTGGTTACCCCCAAGATCCTGGGCCTTTTATTTGAGGTGCTGGCTATTCCTTCTCTGGCGGAGTCCCCTCCGCAGAAGGAAAAATAATTTTTTTCTTGAGACCTTAGGTCTGGTATGGGTGCCCACTCAGTTTCATCCTAATATATGATTATTAAGGATCGGGAGGGATCTAGCGAGCTTCCCGGTTTCCCTTGGGAACGGGGTATGAGTTATCCCTCTACAGTGATTGCGGTGAAGCGCTGGTCATCTCCTCCCGAGGTCGATGCGTCCGGTACTGGGTTTTGTCCAACGCATCTGTGGTGCACTCTCTAGACGCCTTCTCGATTAAGTATCGTGAGGATCGTCGCTTGATCAGATGGCTTGACTTGCCCTTGCTGGCGTGGTTCTGCCTGGCGGCCTGTTTGTATTCTGTATTCAGTTGTGGTTATCAGGTCTGTGGTTCTGGGCCTTTGAGGGGTCCCAGCTGGACTCCGCCAGTGCTGCTTTGCGGTGCTTATGTGGTGTGTATGGTTCCTGACCATGGTCCTATCTGCCTGGATGACACTATATGTCTGCTTGGCGGATCCTCAGCCTTGCTTGTGACTATACGATGCTCCGTCTGGTCGCGCCGGTGGTGGCTAACGTGGGCTACCCGTTGGGTATGTGGTTGTTTGGAGTCATATTGGTTTCAGTTGCGTAAGGAAGCAGGCTTCCGCCATACTAGAAGCGACGTTGCTCCTTTCGGGGGGGCAGGCTCCTCTACTCCTTCCTTTCTCGGTGCCAGAATTGGCAGAAGGGCTGCCTTCTCTATCTCCAGTGGTGATTCCTCCTTTATCGGGTTTTCTTCGCACCCCCGGGCTGTGCAGGGGATGGGCATGTTGGTCCAATACTGGTGGTTCCCTACCGGGATGGATCCATCAGACCCATTCTGGTTTTTGAGGTTTTTCTACTGTTTCATTAGATCCCAGAAGTTCCGCGTGAAGTCTCTTCGCTAGGTCATCTATTCCCTTCCTGTCCTCGCTTCGGCAGGACATATACTAAAATTGGAACGATACAGAGAAGATTAGCATGGCCCTGCGCCAGGTTGACACGCAAATTCGTGAAGTGTTTCATACAGGATTTCGTGACGTTTTTAGACATTAAGGTAGTTTACCTTTGTGTACCATTCTATCCCGCTCGCCTGAGATTCTCAGGTTTGGGGTGGGAGATCGGCATTTTCAGTTTGTGGCTCTCCCTTTCTGGTTGATTTCGGTGCCAAGGGTGTTCACCAAGGGGCTGGCGGGCATAATGGCCCTGCCCAGGGCGTTTACATTGCGCCGTATCTGGATGACTTTTTCATTACAGCATCTTTTTTATGACGGGTGGAGCTGGGCTCCAGGGTGCTGACGATGCTGGAATGGTTTGGTTGGGTGATCACTCATCCCAAGTTCTCTGGCATGATTCTGGATTCCGGTCCGGCAAGAGGGTCCCTTCCTTACCCTAAGGTGCAGAGGGTTCAGGTCCTGATTTTTGTTCTCCTGGACTATCCTCGCTTCTCTTTCCGGCTAGGGATTAAGCTGGTGGGATTGATGGTGGTTTTCCTGCTAGGCAGTCCCCTTTGTTCAGTTTCTCATGAGGGCGCTCTGACTCTGTCTATTGCGGACTGGGGACGGCTGTTTCCGGTGCTTGGCTCGGTCTTTCTGCTGTCTCCCAGGGTCCGGCAATCCTTTCAGTGTTTGCTGGAGCTTGGTGGTCTGTTAAGGGGCAGATCCGTTTTGGCCCCTTGTTGGGAGACGGTTACCACAAATGCCAGCCTTTCGGGCTGGGGAGGTTTCTGGGAGGACTTTCGTTTCCAGGGGCTGGGGAGTTTTCAGGAGGCTCACGCTCCCATCTCTGTTTTTGGAGTTCAGAGCTTTTGTTTGATTCTGTCATGCTGGATGCATCAGTTTCAGGTTTTGCTGGTCCGGATTCAGTGGACGTTTGTGCTGCGATCGCTTACGTCGATCACCAAGGAGAGACTCGCAGCTGGAGTGCCCTTAGGCAAGTTTCGCTGATTCTTGCATGGGCGGAGAGCGATGTTCCATGCTTCTCGGCGGCATTCATTCCGGGAGTGGAAAATTCGGAAGCGATTTCCTTGAGCAGTTCCTCTCACTGAGGGGGTGGTTCTTTCTACCGCAGGGTGTTCCGGTCCTTCTGTAGCAAGTGGGGGTTCTGGAGGTGGTTCTCCTTACCTCACGTTGCGATCGCTAGCTCCCAACGGTTGGTTTTTGGTTTCAGGTTCCTCTGCCTCCGGCAGTGGTCGCCATGTCTTTGCCTGGTGGGTGTCTGGGGTCCCTGTACCTGTTTCCTTCCTTCGCCATGGTGAGCAAGGTGGTGTGCTAGCTGGCTCCTGAGGGTGCGTCAGCAATGTTGGTGGCTCCAGGGTGGCCTAGATAGGTTTGGTTCGTTCTGCGTTTGGCGAACGCTGGCTTTGGTGGCGCAGCTACTGAAACCTTCTCCATTTTCATAGAGGAGGTTTGTCTGATGTTGTGCTTCGGGCCTTTGTTTGGGCTAGGAAGCGGTTTTCCTTGACTTCTTCTACAGGCCTTGTTGGTGCTTTATTGATTCATGTGAGGCTAGGGCCTTGCCTTGCCAGGTGTTTTTGTTCACTAGGTTTTTGGACTTTCGTCAGTACGGTCTGGGCCTGGGGCTCCAGCTTAAGTGCTTTGCTGGGGCAGGCCTCTGTCCTGGTGGTCTTCTTTTCGGGCCTTTTGTCCTCTAAAACCTTGCGTCCTTTTTGGGATTTGAATTTTGCATTTTTTTATGCTTACACCACGGATTGACTTTTGATGGCTATTGCTTCTGTTAGCTGTGTTTCCATCTTTTTAAGGTTGTGGTTCTTCTTCCTTGTGTCCTTCGTCTAGCTGGGACGAGGTGAGGGCCCTGCTTAGGGCCCTGTTGACGTTCTATTTCTTGGATACTTATTTTTTCCGTTGGAAGGAAGTCTTGTTTGTGGTGCCTTTGGATCCCCGACGGTTTTGGCGCCGTCAATGGATAATGGATATGTCTGGTCCTTGCGTGGGCCTATATTGCCAAGGGGAAGGTCCCCCTTTTTTTTTTTCCAGCTTAGTGGAATAAGTTGTGCGACTGCTACTTGGTCTTCTGTTCATACCTTTTACAAGTTTTTGTAAGGTTGCTGTGCGGACCTTAGCGGACGATGTTTTTAGCCGCAAAAGTTATTCAAGCGGCAGGGGTTTTCATTTGTGCATTTTTGCCTATTCGGATCCCCGCCCTTTTTTGGACACTGCTATTGGATGTCCCAAGTGTAATGACTACTTCCGAAGCAGGGTGTGAGACATACTTAGAATAATACCATTTTGTGATTACTCACCTGTAAAATGGGTATTATAAGTATGTCTCACACCCTGCTTCGCCCCGCCCTAAGTTGTATTTTGGATCCTCTTGGTGTTACTGTTTTTCTTGTAGTTTTTATTGGCTCTTCCTGGTCCCCTTACTGCTTTCCTATACTGGGTGATGTGTGGGAGGTCCCAGGTATTTGTGGGCCAGGGAGGGGCTTCTTTTTTCTAGTCATCTCTGCAGAAGTTCGCCCTCTACTGGACATAACCCAAGTGTAATGACTACTTCCGAAGCAGGGTGTGAGACATACTTATAATACCCATTTTACATGTGAGTAATCACAAAATGGTATTTTTACAAGGTGAGTATTCACAAAATGGTATTATTCTAAGTATGTCACACACCCCGCTTCAAGATATTCATAACATGTGGGACATCCAATAGCAGTGTCCATAAAGGGTGGGGATCCAAAACAAGGCATAAAGCACAACTTAAACTACTGCAGCCTGAAGAACTTTGCGGCCAAAAACAGCATCCGCTGAGGCCCGAACATCAACCTTGTAAAACTTTGAAAAAGTGTGAACAGAAGACCAGGTAGCAGCCTTGCAAACTTGCTCAACCGAGGCCTGGTGCTGAAAAGCCCAGGAAGCCCCAACCGCACGAGTAGAATGAGCTGTAACACGAAAAGGAGGATCTCTCCCCTTAGCAGAATAGGCCCCGACAATGGCCTGATGAATCCACCTGCTGATGGTAGACTTTGTGGGTGCTAGACCCTTCTTGGGCCCAAATGGCACCACGAAAAATGCATCAGTCTTGTGAAAGGCAGAAGTTACCACCAAATAGTAGTTCACAACACGAACCACGTCCAAAGAATGTAGGGCCCTCTCCTTGTCATTTCTGGGATTAGGACACAGAGAGGGCAGAACAATATCCTGATTTAAATGAAAGGACGAAACCACCTTAGGAAGGAAGTCCGTCTTAAAACGGAAAACCACTTTGTCCTGATGTCTTTCAAAATACGGAGCATGAATCGATAGAGCCGCCAACTCAGAAACACGTCTAACAGAAGTGATAGCTACCAAAAAGGCTACCTTTTGTGTAAGGGAAGACAAAGGAATATCATGCAAAGGCTCAAAGGGGGGACCCTGGAGAGCAGAACCAACCAAATTCAAATCCCAAACTGGAATCATAGGCTTCCTAGGAGGCCGCACGTGTGTAACCCCCTGGAAAAAAGTCTTAACCAAAGGATGAAGCGCAAAAGACTTTTGGAAAAACACCGCCAGGGCAGACACCTGTCCCTTCAGAGTACTGAGCTGGAGCCCCAGGTCCAGACCATGTTGCAAAAACTCCAAAATTCTAGAAATACAGAATTCCCTACAAGGGAACGATCTAGATTCACACCAGTCAATATAAGACCTCCAAGTCCTATAATACACAGACGATGAGGACCGTTTCCTAGCCCTAATAAGAGTCCGAATCACAGCATCCGAAAGACCTTCCTCCTTCAAGATGGAGGTTTCAGCAGCCACGCCGTCAAAGCCAGCGTTGGTAAATTGGGGTAACGAAGAAGACCCTGTGTAAGTAGATCTGGCAGCAGGGGCAGAACGAACTGATCTTCTGCCAACTTTACCACGTCTGCGAACCACTGGCCACCTTGGAGCCACCAGGATTGCTGGTGCTCTCTCCAGAACAAGCTTGCGCACTACTCTGGCCACCATGGGAAACGTAGGGAACAGGTACAGAAACCCCAGATCCCTCCAGTTCAGGGACATGGCATCCGTTGCGAGAGCCAGAGGGTCCTTCGCCAGAGACACAAATGCCGGAAGTTTGTGATTGTGACGGGAGGCAAATAGGTCCACCGCCGGTGACCCCCATCTGCGACAAATTGAGTGAAAGACCTTGGGATTGAAGGACCATTCCCCCTTGCGGACTGACATTCTGCTCAGAGAGTCCGCCTCCATGTTCTCCACTCCCGGGATGTAAACTGCCGAGATGCATGGGACATGGCTCTCCGCCCAGTCCAGAATCAGGGACACTTCCTTGAGAGCATTCATGCTGCGGGTCCCTCCCTGGTGATTGATGTAGGCCACCGCCGTCCGATTGTCCGACCTGACCTGGACTGGCAAGCCTCGCAGTTGATGAGTCAAATGACAAAGAACCAACCTGATGGCCCTTAATTCCAGAATATTGATATGCTCGTGAGCTTCCAGGGGACCCCACAAACCCTGAACTTGTAGATCCTTCCAAAAACCCCCCCATCCTGAGAGGCTGGCATCCGAAGTGACTATCTCCCACTGAGGAGTCAGAAAGGATCTGCCCCTCAGCAGGTTGGTTGAGTTCATCCACCACCGAAGCGAGCGGCGAACTCGGGGGGACATTTGAAAGTATTGATCCAGCGTCTGAGGAGACCTGTTCCAGACCAACAACAGATGGAGCTGTAGTGTCCTTGTGTGAAACTGAGCAAAGGGGACTGCCTCGAAGGAGGCCACCATCAACCCCACTAGTCTCATCCCTAGTCGGATGGACGGACGAGGAATAGACATGAGTGACCGAACCAACTCCTGAATCAGAAGAACCTTGGACTGAGGAAGAAACACTCTGGCCTGATCTGTATCCAGAGACATTCCCAGAAAGGATACCGTCCTGGACGGGTGGAGTGAGGACTTGGGGTAGTTGATCACCCAGCCGAACCTCTCCAGAGTGGATATCACCGTCCTGGTGTCCAATTCTGCCTGGCTGAATGACGGTGCCATTATGAGAAGGTCGTCCAGATACGGCACTATGCGAATCCCCTGCGCTCTGAGGAGAGCCATCACCCCAGCAAGCACCTTGGTGAAAACTCTTGGAGCTGTGGTGAGACCGAAGGGAAGAGCCGCAAACTGAAAGTGTCGATCCTCCACCACGAACCTCAGAAACCTCTGGTGCGCGGGAAAAATGGGAACATGAAGGTAAGCATCCTGGATGTCTATGGACGTCATGAAGTCCCCTTGACGAAGAGATTGAATAGCCGAACACAAAGTTTCCATGCGAAATTTTTGCAGCCTGACAAACCTACACATACATATAAACACGGTTACTTGCTGGAACTGGCCCAATAACATCAAACAGCCACATGGCCATTACAAAGCAGAATTTATTGTAAGCAAAGATTCATGGCACTAATTGACGGTACACTACATAGATAAAAACACACATATACAGTGAATCTAAAAAACGGGGGCCCCCCCAGTCATGCAGCCTCACCAGCCACACTCGCTTCACATCCACTCCTCCTCCTCTTTAGCCCAACCTAAATCTTAGGGATATAATGTAACTTTCTGTATAAGAAAAGATAATTCAATCCCAGCGCTGACTCCGTTGTGCATCCAGGAGTATTCACCGCCTGCGCTGACCACTCTGCATCAAAAGGCCGGCATATAAACGATAGTGTTCCGCTGTATAATTAGCCTCTGTGGCTGCAACCATGAGCCAAACACTGTGAAGGGTTAACTTAGTGCACTGTCCACCGTTGCAGGCCTGTTTCATTAGAGGATCCCCTCTTGTTGCAACATGGTGCCACCACTAATACTGTGTGGCTATATACTCAGCTCATTGCCAGCTCAGCTGTTAACCACTGAGGGACACTTCAATGTAACCCACATCCTCCGCTCACTGTGATAAGCATATAGATATGTGCGTTTTTAAGCAGCAAGTACTTAGCTGTACTGTGTAGTCCTGCGTTCAGCCGCTGGCGGTTACTTGTTCCCCGCCGATCAGACCTCTGTGCTGCAGCCCTGGATGCGGGCGATGTCAGTCCTCAGCTGTTAGACTTCCTCTAGGCTAAGAGCAATCAGCTGCAGGGTACCAAAGCTGAGTATCCTTTTTTGTTTTTTTATTGAGTGGTCACTTACTTTAAAGTAAACCAACACCTTCTTTACCATGGGTAAAGTGCCACTGAGTTGTGCACTTGGTCGTGTCTGTGTTGGGCTTGCTTTTATTGCCTATAACTATTATCTTTCCACTATGCTTATCACTCTTATTAATGAGCTTTCTGATTTACCTGTTTTATTTGGAG
Organism: Gastrophryne carolinensis; assembly: GCA_027917425.1. NCBI lineage: Eukaryota > Metazoa > Chordata > Amphibia > Anura > Microhylidae > Gastrophryne > Gastrophryne carolinensis. The sequence goes on along the minus strand of CM051235.1, from coordinate 335,260,020 downwards.
TTTTTGTTTTGTTTCCTAGAAATTTTGACCAAATTAATCCCAGTATATTATTTTTTTGATGGTGTGATGTGTACCAGTGTTTAAATGTTGCAGAACGTCATTGTGTTTTATTTGTAGGATGGAGAAGTTCCACCCCTGGTGCCTGAGCCTCATAAGAAGAAGAAGAGGCTTGACTCCGATGATATGTATTGCCCAGGTCTGTATTGTTTCCAACACATTTACATGATTGTGCTTTTCAATAAGCAATAACCTATACTATAAGCATGTTATTCAAGAAGAACATCTCTACTCCTTGTACATCATTGTCAGCATGAAGTAGATGACCAAAACTTCATTCACGCTTCTCATGCTGCTGTTGTGGTAATAGCTTTTAGTTGCCAACATGTAAAATAACAAAAATATTGTGCTTTATTAAAGCTGATCCCAAAGCTCAGCAAAACATCACAGAATAAGAGTACTTTTTATGTAGCTGTGCCCATTTTATCAAACACACAGTAGGGCCCCCAAGTTGGGCCTCAAAGCTTCCTTATATCCAGAGTGCAGCACACTGTCAATAACAACAAACCACCCGCTAAAAGGTACAAAAAACCTTTAGTTAACAAAATCAGAGACAAAAATTTCCACAAAAACCCCCTCATGCAATATAAATGCACACTGCACAAGAACAAATTAAATACATAAAAACTGGACTGCCCTCCCCCATTATATACACAGTAAACCACTTATGATTTCCAATAATAAGGGGCATGAGGGCATGAAACTTCGAAACTCATCAAATATTCAACAAATATTTATTATCAATTATCAAATATTATGAACACCAAAAGTGCTAATTTAATCATTTGCCATTTAAAGTGCTAAGAAATATAATAAAGAAGACAAAAACAAAGAAGTGGAATTAGAATACAAGAATACAGTTACCAAATGCATATTAAAGTGCACCTATACTCAGAAAAGGAAGTTTATATGGTCACCTTCTGTCCCCAGCCCCGTGTTTCTTTTTTACCTTATCCATAAAAACACCAGAAAAACAACATAAAGAAGTTATGGTAGAATTATGGTAAATGGCCTGCCATATGCTAAATAATCATGTGTACAGATCATCAATGGGAAGCACAGATCTGTGTGTTGCATCATCACTGGGGGTGGGGCTACTTAGCCAGGGTCGACTGCATCCTGTTTGTGTTGTCATAAATATTATGAATATTGGGCAAATGATTTAAAAAAGGAGACACTGGCTGTTTTGGGGCACAGGGCTGGGGATAGAAGGTGACTACATATACTTCCCTCTGATTATAGGTGCACTTTAGGAGTATCAAAACGGTTTAGTATTAAAAAAGAAATATAAAAATCCCACTTCTTCTTTCTTCTCCTTTTTTTTTCTTTGTCTGTGGAAGACAGCGCTCAAGTATAGAGTCTGCCTTGTCTTGAGACTGGCGTCCTTTTCCAGGGGTGCGTCTATGATGTGATCCACTGAATGGAGACATCTATGCTCCTTAGTATAAAGATGGTGCAAAGGGGGCAGAGGATGGGTTCCTGCTGACCGGAGTGGCTTCCCTTTCCTTTTTACCACTCTGGATTTCAGGTCATGTAATCCTGCATTTCTTTTCTTTTCTCTCTGTGTACTTTTCCCTGGTTCGGGTTTCACACTGGACATATTGTTATTTTACAAACATGCTCTGTTAGCCACTTTAAATAGCTTTTGACTGAATTGCCATTTTTGGTGTTATTTGATATTTGTGTAAATTGTTTAATATTTAATGAAAGTTTTCTAGATTCTTTGATTGAAAGGATTGGTCAGTGTTGGACTAGTATAGATTGGAGTATTGTGTATTATGCATGTGATCATGCCTCTTATTATTGGTACTCATTAGTGGTTTACTGTGTATATATTTGGGGGGGGGGATCCAGTCCTTTTTTTGTTTTTTAATTTGTTTTTGTCCAGTGTGCATTTATGTGATTGTATAAGGGGTTTTTTTCTGATTTCGTTCATTAAAGTTTTTTTGTACTTTTTAGCCAGCGGTTTATTGTCATTATTGGCACTGTGCTGCATTTGTATATAAGGGAGTATTGGGGCCCTTCCAGAGGACCCTACTGTGTGTTTGATTATGTATATCTTCCCTTATTGTGCATGCACCTGTAGATTATTATTTTCAGCTTTGCACTATTGTTTGTGTATATTGTGCCATGTTTATTTCTGCAAAGCTGCCAAATAAGGATAGATTCAGCACTTTGAGAGAATTTTCCCCATCATTCTTTCATGAGGAAATGTCTCTCTTGTGGAAATCTCTTGCGTAAGTCAGGCCACACATGCAAAACAACCTCTCACTTGCGAGAGCCATGTAGAATCCTTTTAGCTTCTGGTACACAAGATTGTGATCCCCTTATCTGCAGAATTTGAATTAATGCAGAAGGGGTTAAACCTCTCCCGGCCACAGCAATCACAGGATTAGCAATCCAGGAGTCAGGAAGTACTGACCTGGGTACTGACCATCATTGCCTGAAGCAGAGACATATAAACATCAAATTAGCAGGTTGTGCAATAATAGGGTCAATCGGCATAGGTGGTTGCAGCTCCCATGGTTAGGGGATTTAGCAGCTACTTCATGCCAGGGAAAGATAAATTAGCTGCTGAGATTTTAAAGGTTTTTTGTGCTTAGTCTTGGCTTCAGCAGACAGTGCCTATATGAACCACTCTTGTGGTTTGTTGACCCCCATGCACGTGAAACAGACAGCGCAGAACCCGGGCAAAAGTCGGAAGCGCCTGGCTGAGCCGCTATGCTCACGCACAATGGTCAATCTGTAACAATTCCTCCTTTTTTCCCATGGATTAAATAAAATTAATAATCTTGTGTGTGGAAATTGGCTAAGGGTTCGAAATGCCTAGAAAGCATGCAACCTATAATTACTAGCAGACTGCAACACAATAAATACAACCACAGAAAGAATATGAAAATAATATAAGAATAATCTATCAAAAGAAAAAGATGCTGCATAAAATAACTGAGGTATTCAAACAAAAACAGCTGGACACGCACAGTGTAAGGTCTGTAGTGCTGATGGCAATGAATATTGTTGTTCCTTCCAGGACCATGGCTTAAGAACAGGGGAGACAAGAAATCTATCCTTTTTTGAGAGATCAGCATAACAGAAATTGTCTCTCTGCAAGGTAGAATGCTTAGACTTTAATTGAACAAATTGTCTTTCATTTAAGATGTGGTTAGGTATTTTAGTTTGGTGGGTAAACGATTCATAAAAAAACCCTTTTTAAAAAAAAAAAATAAAAAAATGAATTTTCATATTTGCTCAGAACTGAACTTTATCTTTGTAGTCTCACAAGATGTACCCATTTCTTTCCATATTTTCTTCAGAACTTTCCTCTTCCGATGTAAAAAAGAGAAAGAAGCTTTCTTTGCACAGCTCCTCTTCTCCAGCCTCAGATGCAGCTACGGACTTGCTCACCCCCAGGTCTCCCCCTGTCATTTCATCAAGCAGACACCCATCCAAAAAAAGTGAGAAGGTACAAGCATCTCCTCTGGTACAGGTAACCCAAAAAGAGCATCGCAAAAAAAGTGTGGAAAACTTAGCTGAGGATGCCTCCCACAAATCAAAAAGACCCAAACCACTGACTTTGCGTGAGCCTGAGGGCATAAAGATGAAACTCATTCTTTCTCCCAAGGAGAAGACAAGTGACACCCAGATTCCAGCACAAGAAAGTCCAGCAGTTGTAGACAAAAGTTCTTCCAAAAGAAGCAGCCGAAAGTCGAAAGAAGAAAAGGACCGAAGTGGTCACAAGAAACATAAAAAAGAAAGCCATTCATCACGGCATGGTGAAACCGCAGATACTCTTTCTTCCTCTGGAGAGGAACATGACCCTGGGGATCCTGGAGACAAGAAGAAAAAAAAATCAAAAAAGAGTAAAAAGAAAAAGGATAAACACAAAGAAGACAAACACAGAAAACACAGCAAGAGTAGGAAAGAACACGTCTTGGACAGCCCAAAATCTGGGGCACCTCCCGTTCTTCACTCACCACCCACTACAACTGTGGCTGCAGCATCACCCCCTTCTTCTCCACTTTCTTTTCATATCCCGCCAGCTGCACCACCTCCCCCAGCTCCTGTCATTGTGCCTATTCCAATAGCGACATCAGACAAGAAAAAAAAAAAAGAGGAGACCGATAAGGTACATACATCCTGACTTTGAGATGTGTATTGTATACTATATGATAGATACTTGATGAAACATATATATATTTGCTGTTATAAAGCCTTTTTCTTGTCATTTACTGGGGACACAGGTGAGCGCAGAGTAGGTTGCTGAGGCTCTAATTGGACAAAAGTCAGCCGTTGAAAGGTGAGTTTTTCTGGGCGATCTAGGGGGTTTAACACATCGGGGCATTCCAAATCAGGATGCACCAGGATCAAAAAACAAAACCCGGTCAAAATCCTTCGCTCTAAGACTAATAAGTCGTATTATTTGCTTAAGATATTGCTAAGATTACTGAAATTTCTTACCTTTACATGTAACCATTTGAAGAGACCTAAATTCTCTAAGACTACAAGCAACAGGAAAGGTGCTGGCTGCGGGTGTAAGGTTTATATTCTTAGTGTACAGTACGTCCTGCTCCAGATAGAAAACTTAGAGTTGGGGATATACTCCGCCAGATGGTGCTGGACTGCAGAGACATCGAAAATAGGCTCCTCCCGGCCCCTCAAATACCCAGGGACCTCCCACAATCCCCAGATTTTCTCTGCAGTCTGGACTGCGAAGGACAAGAATTTGGCTCTCTCTACTCGCAGGTGAGCGTGGCCTGCGGCCCTGTAGGACTATTCCCACCCGTTCCACTAGTAATATGCTTCCCAGCCTTGGCTGCGCTGGTCGGGTGATGGTAGGCAGCACCGCTGTCAGGTGCTTAGGAGCGCTGCTCCACCGCAACCCCCCACCAAAGGGTAGGCGGTACAGGCATATGGTGAGCCTCTATGGGATGCCCCTCCCGCACTATTTCCCCTTGCCCCTATGTCCTATGTTAAGTGGCCGCTGTCCTCCCTCATTCTCCCTGTAGTATTCGGGGGAAAAGGGGGGGGGGAGTGTGTGTAGGTATGCATATACGTGTATAGGCTTATGCTTTATTACATTATGCTTGGTGTCAGCCGCTGCGCTGACGTGTATTACTTTTATTAATACTTAAATTTGCTGCCGCCGCTGCGCGTTTTTTTTCCCCAGTGTTCCACGCTTGGCGGCGGCATTACCTCAGGCGCCGGTGCGCCGTCATTGGTTGCTTGTCACATGTTGGCTTCGCGCTTTTCTGGGAGGCGGAGCCTGTCTCTGGCGCGTTCCGCGTCATAGCTCGTGAAACGGGCCTGCCCCTCGAGGTATACCGACGCCATTTTGTCTGCTTGTTCTGCTTCTGCGTGACGGACTGCTACCTACCGCGGTCCGTAAGTGCCCTAGCGGGCAGCTTTATTGCCGTTTTTAATTATCGTTTGCTTACGGCTACCTTTGATTATGTCTTTCAGACGGGCGAACCCATTGGCTTCTCCTGGCCCTCTATTAGTTGGTTAACTTGTGAGGCCTAGTATAATTACTCCCACTTCCCTAGCGGGTTATTGGGGCATCCCGGGTTGCTGTATAGCGTTAATCCCTATCGGCCTATTGTGCCACTATAATCGCCATATGGAGACATCTCAGCATAATGTGACCTGGGTTCCTTCGGGACAAGCCCGGCTGTGTGTAGCTTGTGAGGTGTCCCCTATTAGCGCTGACAATGTGCGGGTCTGTGTACCTTGCGCCGAGCAGGTGCTTGCGCTGCAATCCGACCTTCCAGTGGCTGGGCCTGCGCTTCATTTCACTTCACCTACTCCCCCAAGCTTAAAGCGGACCTTCACTCAATAAGAGTCTATCTTATATGTTTCCCACACCCTGTACATACAGATTGCCCACATTAAAAATCATCCTACCTGCGTCTACTGCATGTTATGAGCCTTTAAACATCCAAGATGGCGGCTTATGGAAGCCACCATCTTATCAGGCAGCCTGCAAACAGGAAGTGCCTCCTGACTGTGCTGCTCTGCATTCTGGGACTGCTGACCTTTACCTGACCCCAGCTCTGCTCTGTCTGAGCAAAGCACAGCTATAACCCGCCCCCTGTACCTTATCCCACTCTCCTCTCCTCAGTAAGTGTGATGCTTCTGAGTCAAGATGGCGGCGCCCATATCCTAAATTCCTAGCGGGGGAAAGAATAATAAGTAAGTGACTAAAAACGTAAAATATATTAATTTTAGATGCTGGGGAACCATTTTTTAAGAGTTTGTGCTTTTCATTAAATCACGCTGAAGGTCCAGTTTAAATCTCACTCCCACTGAGTTGCATACAAGTGGGGATTCTCAGCCTGATGTGTCTACTAGACTGGCTAGTGTTGAGAAGTTAATTGCTAATACCTTGGCGCATAAGGCCCCTGCAAAAAGGCGGCACTTAACGCTTGATGTCACTCTTTTCCCTATGGAAGCTGATGAGTTTTTGCATCTATGTGGCTATACCCCTTCAGACGAAGGGGAGCTGTTCTCCGACTCAGGGTCATCTGATGAGAGGCCCAGGGGTCATGACGATTCTGGCTCTGACCCTTGAGCCCCGGATGATACTGATAAATTGCTAGCCCAGATTTTTGAGGTTCTGTCCATTTCTCCCCCTGCTGCGGCTCCCAGACAAAGAGGGGAACTTTTTCATACTGCTAAGTCACGCTTGGAATTTCCTGAGCAAGCACATTTCCATAACCTTGTGCTCAAGGAATGGGAACGTCCCAGTAGACTTCCCGGTGTACCTAAGAGTTGGGATAGAAAGTATCCCTTTCCTGCTGAGGTGGTAAAGTGTTGGTCATCCCCTCCCGAAGTGGATGCCCCGGTCCTAGGGTTATCTAACACCTCTGTCATGCACTCCCCTGACTATACTACCCTGCGGGATGCTGAGGACCGGCGCATTGACCAGCTGGCGTCCCATGCCTTTGCATGTGTGGGGACAGCGCTGCGCCCGGTCTGTGCCTCGGCCATTACGGCTGTGGCTATTAGGACACTGCTCAGAAGTATCCTTGATAGTGCCCCTGATGATTTGCCTTGTGAGGTGTTTAATGCACTCTCTCGTTGTGATGTTTTTGTAAATGTTGTCCTCTCTGCCTTGGATGACACCATTAGAATGTGTGCCAGAACATCTGCTCTTGTGGTGGCTATATGCCGCTCGGTTTGGCTACGCCAGTGGGCTGCTGCCAACGCTGCCAACAAGGCCCTCACTGGTTCTCCCTTCAAAGTACTACGCCTGTTTGGGGACCGCCTGGACCTTTTTGCTAAGGGAGGCAGGTTACCCCAGCACAGGCGGCAGTCTCGGCCCTTTCGGGGTTAGGGCTCCTTTTCCTCCCCCTACCGTGGTGCTAGACAAGGGAGGGGGGTTTCCTCTACTGGGGCCCGGGGAGACTTCTGGGGTAGGGGCAGAGGATGTGAACGTCCTGGCTCCTCCTGGGGTCCCAAGCTTAAGTCCTCTCCCAAGCCCCCTCAGGCATGATGGGGCGCCCTCACCCATCTGGGTGGGGGGACGGCTTCAGCATTTTGCTCACGTCTGGAGGCTGCATGTCTCAGACCGGTGGATTCAGGAGGTAGTGTCCTTCGATTACAAGATAGAGTTTGCAGCCTGGCCGCCCCCAAGATTCATCATATCCCGGATTCCTCAGGACCCTGTGTCAGCTCAGGATCTAGTGCAGGCAGTGCAAAGCCTCCTGGAGCTGGGGGTGATCTGCAAGGTCCCTTTTAGAGAAAAAGGCAAGGGCTTCTATTCCAACCTCTTCACAGTGCCCAAAAAAGATGGGTCAATCAGGCCCATCCTGGACTTGAAGATCCTCAACAAATTTGTCAGGAGCAGGCGCTTTCGCATGGAAACTCTGCGCTCTGCTATCAGTTCCCTGCGCCCAGGGGATTTCATGACCTCTGTGGACATCAAAGATGCTTACCTTCATATTCCTGTATTTCCAGGTCATCAAAGGTTCCTCAGGTTCGCTCTGGAGGATCAACACTACCAATTTGCGGCATTGCCCTTTGGTCTCACTTCAGCTCCCAGGGTGTTCACCAAGGTGCTGGCAGGAGTTATGTCTCTGCTCAGGTTTCAGGACATCCGCATGCTGCCCTACCTGGACGACATTCTCATCACCTCCCAGTCTCTACATCAGGCAGTATTGGATACTCAGCTGGTGGTGTCCACCCTAGAGTCATTTGGATGGGTGATCAACCACCCCAAGTCCTCTCTGTCCCCCTCCTTGGTGACTCCATTCCTGGGAATGAACCTGGATACTGTTCAGGCAAGGATTTTTCTTCCTCAACAGAAGGTGGACAGTCTGATTGTGCAGGTCCAGTTCCTGCTATCTTGTCATCATCCCTCCATCAGGCAGGGAATGCAGCTGGTGGGCCTGATGGTGGCGTGCTTTGAGGCGGTCCCTTATGCTGAGTTACACTTGAGGCCTCTGCAACTCCACCTCTTGTCAGTTTGGGACAAGGACCCTGCGTCCCTGGACCGGGTCTGTGCGCTTTCCCCCCTGGTCAGGCGGTCCCTCTCGTGGTGGCTGGACTCCAGGAACCTGCTGGGGGGCAGATCCTTTCTGACCCCCTCCTGGGAGACGGTCACCACGGATGCCAGTCTGTCAGGTTGGGGGGGGTTTCTGGAAGTCCCTGCGGTTCCAGGGGAGGTGGGGCCCTCAGGAGGCCCACACACCTATCAACGTCTGGCTCAGTTGACTCCTCACCTTCGGGGCCTGCCTGTTCAGGTGCGCTCGGACAACCAGACAGCAGTTGCCTACATCAATCATCAGGGAGGGACCCGGAGCAAGAGGGCCCTCCAGGAAGTGTCTCTGATCCTGACCTGGGCGGAGGCCAATGTTCCCTGCATATCAGCTGTGTACATCCCGGGGGCGGAGAATCTCCTGGCAGATTCTCTGAGCAGGGGGACCTCTCGCCAGGGAGAATGGTCCCTCTGCAACAAGGTTTTCCAATCTCTGTGTCACCGTTGGGGTCAACCAGATGTGGATCTGTTTGCGTCCCGTCACAATCACAAGCTCCCAGCCTTTGTCTCCCTGTCCCAGGATCCTCTGGCCTTGGCCACTGATGCTCTAGCAATGTCATGGCAAAACTTTCAGCTCCTGTATGTCTTTCCTTCATTCCCCCTGCTGGGCAGGGTTCTGCGCAAGATTGCTCTGGAAGGGGTGCCTGCAATTCAGGTGGCCCCCAGGTGGCCAAGAAGAGTGTGGTTCGCAGACGTGGTGCAGTTGGCAGTAGATCAGTACGTTCTGCCCAGGGTGCCAGATCTGCTCACTCAGGGCCCCTTACGCCATCCCAATTTGCAAACTCTGGCTTTGACAGCCTGGCTGCTGAAACCTCCATCTTGATCGAGAAAGGGCTGTCTACCTCGGTTGTTGATACCATGATAAAGGCTAGGAAGAAGTCTTCTTCTTCTATTTATTACAGGGTTTGGCGTGCCTACATTGACTGGTGTGAGTCTCTTCCCTGTACTGTGTTCTCTATTTCCAGTATTCTGGAGTTCCTGCAGCATGGGTTGGAGCTGGGGCTCCAACTCAGTACTCTGAAGGGTCAGGTCTCTGCCCTGGCTGTTTTCTTCCAGAAGTCCTTTGCTCAGCATTCTCTGATCCTGACTTTTTTCCAGGGGGTGACTCATGTGCGTCCCCCACGTAAGCCTATGGTGCCTGTTTGGAATTTGAACTTGCTTTTGTCAGCCTTACAGGGTGCTCCCTTTGAACCTGTGCAGGATGCTGCCCTGGCCATCCTTACCCTCAAGGTTGTGTTTCTGGTGGCTATCACCTCTGTTAGACATGTGTCTGAGTTGGCGGAGCTTTCCATCCAGCCCCCCTATTATGAGAGACACCAGGACAAGGTGGTGTTCCGCTTCAAGCCAGATTTTCTGCCTAAGGTAGTGTCTGCCTTTCATTTGAATCAGGACATTGTTCTTCCTTCTTTGTGCCCTAATCCTAGTAATGCTAAGGAGAGGGTTTTGCATTCTTTGGATGTGGTTAGCTGTCTGAAGTACTATCTGTGGCTACTGCACATTTCAGGAAAACTGATGCTCTTTTTGTGGTTCCTTCTGGTCCTAGGAAGGGTTTGGCTCCTGCCAAGTCTACTATCAGCAAATGGATCCGTCAGGCTGTGATTCAGGCCAACTCTGCTAAGGGGAAGAATCCTCCCTTCCGCCTTACTGCTCATTCTACTCGTGCTATTGGTGCCTCTTGGGCTTTTTAGCACCAGGCTTCTGTTGAACAAGTTTGCAAGGCCGCTACTTGGTCTTCTGTTCATACCTTTTCAAAGTTTTACAAGGTTGATGTTAGGGCCTCAGCTGATGCTGTTTTTGGCCGCAGGGTTTTGCAGGCGGCAGTGATTTAAACTGTCTGCTGTTACCTTTTTGGGGATCCCACCCTACTTTATGGACACTGCTATTGGATGTCCCGACTGTAAGTATTCTATCTGGAGCAGGACGTACTGTATACTAAGAATAATACAATTCTGTGATTACTCACCTGTAGAATTGGTATTATGAGTATACAGTACGTCCTGCTACAACCCACCCTTGGTTTTTACATTATCTTGGATCCCCTGTATGGTGATTGTTATCATTGTTATAGTTACCTGTTTGGGTTGTTTTAATTCTTCTGGCTTCTCGTTTACTGCTTTTCAATGCTGGGGATTGTGGGAGGTCCCTGGGTATTTGAGGGGCCGGGAGGAGCCTATTTTCGATGTCTCTGCAGTCCAGCGCCATCTGGCAGAGTAGTACCTGACCGTAAGTATTCTATCTGGAGCAGGACGTACTGTATACGCATAATACCAATTCTACAGGTGAGTAATCACAGAATTGTATTTTTTTCATCCCTCGTCTTAGCACTGGGGTAGTCTCTTTAAGTAAGCTTTGTCATTTCCTTGCTTTAACATATTTTTTACTGTTTATAACTAGCAGAAGAAGAAAAACATGTCTGCATATCAAGTGTTTTCTAAAGAGTATCGAAGCAGCATTATTGCAGAACATCCAGGACTAGGTAAGACGCACACGCCCATTTATAAATGACTTATAGATTTATAAAACTATCTTAGCTGTTTCCTCAACTGGTCATGCCACCCAGCCTTTAAGGCCATTTAAAGCGGACCCAAACTCACACTAGCAACTTTGTGTCAGGGGAGGTTCCGAGTTACATGGACACTAAAACTAAGTTCATCAGTGAGCCTTGCATTAGAGCGATGCTTTCCTTTTCCTACTTCACAAGAAATAAAAGCCAGGGATACAAACTCTGCCTCGTTCCTAATAGGCAACCCTGATTCTCAGTAATAAGGTATAGATCTTGAATCATATTAATTACACACATGTGTAGCACTATTAATTCATATCTTAAAGTATACATGCATACATGTTGATAATTACATTATTCTATACAATTACCTATACTAAACCCTAAACCTTATTTCCTGTTACTAATATGTTGCACGCTTTTGTCAAATGGCAATCTGCTTGCCAAAAAGCATTCCTTGTTTGTATCCTATACTTACTTGGCGGAATAAATAAAGTGTCTAAAGTGTCTAAGCGATAATATGTATTCCAAGTATGTCACACACCCCGCTTCCAAGATTAATAACATTCGGGTTATGTCCAGTAGAGGGCGAACTTCTGCAGAGATGACTAGAAAAAAAGGAGCCCCTCCCGGTCCATAAATACCTGGGACCTCCCACACATTACCCATTACAGTAATCATCTCTGCAGAGGGCAAGCAAGTCAGAAGATGGCTGTCTCCTTCTTTGCAGGTAAGCCGGGTTTACACCCGGCCATTTTATTGCCCTATTTCTGCCCAGACCTTGTTTTATTTAATTACTATGCCTCCCAGCCTCGGCTGTAGGTCCGGGCGAAGGTAGGTGACGCCCTAGTGGTGTACTAATTAGGAGCTTATGCTCCTCCGTGAGCCCCCCCCCCCCAAGGGGTAGGCGGATACCAGGTTCGGGATCCTGGTTTGGGATGCCCTGTCCGTGTTGTCCCTGCGCTGCATTAGGTGGCTTGGGTCTCCCCCCCCCAGTCCGTTACTCCCTGTCCCTGGATCATGGGGGGGGGGGCTTGTCCCTCCTTTTTATTCCACCTTGATAATTACTGTCTGTACATTGGTGGTGTGAGTTTGGAGTGTGCATGCTTTCACATTGGCCAGGCCGTGCTTGGATGTCTGGCAGCCTGGAGTTCGGGCCGGCTCCGCAGCTGGCTGGGAGCGCGGCCATAGTACCATTCTGCTCAGCTTGGAGGGGGGGGGCAGGGGCTGGGAGCTCGGCGCGCTGCTGCGGTCCGCCCCCCTCTCCTTGGCGCCCACGGAGGTTCCCAGCCAATGGCTGGGAACTGCGGTTCCTCTTCCCTGCAGGAGGGTGTGGGGCCACGCGCGGCGCGCGATCCGTGCTGGCCCGCCCCCCTTCTCTTTCTCTTTGCCTAGCTGCTGCCGGGCCGATCAGCATTGGGCCTGCGGTGCACCCCGATCGGGGGTGACCCGCTGTGTGAAACCCCCCAGAAAGCCCCGAAATCCCTACCTGCTCATCGATCCAGCGGGCGCCGCCACTCGCGCATCCCTCTAGCAGGGAGCGCACCCGCGCCGGCCGTTTGTGAATGGCGGGCGCGCTCCCTGTAAGAGTGATGCGCGGGAGGCCGCGGCGGGCGCGCTCACTTGTCCGGCGACGGACCTTGCTTGTCCGGCGGCGGGGATTGGCTGCACCGGTCACGTGGGAGCGGGGACAGGTGAGTTTTTGGGGCTTTCTGGGAGGTTTTACACAGCGGGGCACCCCCGATCGGGGTGCCCCACCGAAGTGACCAAAACCCAGGATAGTCAAAATCCTGGGTGTTGGTCCACTTTAAATGGGGGTTCTCCCGGTCCTTAGGTCCCTCACTTAAATTGGGGCTTTACAAATCCTCCCACTAACGGACGTTAAGGGGCATCCCAGGTAGCTTACTAGCGTAATTCCCACTGATCATTTCGACTACCATAAAAAATCACCGTATGGAGGCTTCCCAGGATACCGGGCTCGGGATCCCTTCGGGGCAACCCCGGCAGTGTGTGGTTTGTGGGGTATCCCTTGCGGGGGAATAATGTGCTTATTTGTGTACCATGTGCACAGCAGGCCATTGCGCGGCAATCAGGGCCCCTGGCGTCTGGATCAGCGCCGCTGGCCTCATAACCTACACCCCCACGCCTGGCTTTGATCCAAGTGACGTTGTCATCAGTGGGGAGTCGCAATCTGATGTATGTGCTAGATTGGCCAACATTGAGAAGATGATTGCTAGCTCTGCGGCCAGGAAGGCCCCAGCTAAGAGACAGCATTTGGTGCCGGCTGCGCCGGTTTTTGATTATGATGATTATGACTCGTTTGCTTGGTCTGATTGTTCCCCGCTTGAAGAATGGGAATTGTTTTCAGACTCTGAAGGCTCTGATGATCAGCAGTTCTTGGATGCTGATGCTGGGCAGGAGCGTGGGGATACTATGGATACCCCCAGACTTCTGACCTATATTTTTGAGGTTCTTGCTATTTCCCCTCCTGCGGAGGCCCCTCCGCAAAAGGGGGATTTTTTTGGGGCCACTAAGACTCGCCTGGAGTTTCCTGATCAGAAGCATTTTGACAAATTGATTCTTAAGGAATGGGAAAAGCCCAGCCGGCTTCCCGGTATTCCTCAGGGGTGGGATAGGAAGTATCCTTTTCCTGTGGACACGGTGAAGGGCTGGTCGTCACCCCCAGAGGTCGACGCTCCGGTTCTGGGTTTGTCCAACACAACGGTGGTGCACTCACCAGACTCCACTACGCTGAAGGATAGTGAGGACCGACGTCTGGATCAAATGGCGTCTCATGCCTTTGCCAGTGTGGGTTCGGCCTTGCGTCCTGTTTGTGCTTCAGCTCCCACAGCCGTGGCTACCAGATCTGTAATTAGGGGCCTGTTGAATGGTCCCCATCTTAACCCTGCTATTGATGAATTTGCAGCACTTACACGGTGTGATTTGTTCATGACCTTTGTCTTATCAGCCTTGGACGATACAAAATGTATGTGTAGTAGAACCTCGGCTTTGCTTGTGGCTATACGCCGATCAGTTTGGTTGCGCCAATGGGCGGCTGATATGGCGGCTAAGAAGACGCTCACAGGGCTACCCTTCTTGGGTAGATAAATTGGACTCGGAGATAAATTGGACTCGGTGGCGAAAGGAGGAAGGCTGCCACAACGCAAAAGGCAACGCCGCTCCCTTCGGGGTGCGGGCTCCTTTAATCCTTCCTTTCGTGGCTCTCGAGCAAGCAGGGGAGTTGCTTACTCCTGGGGTAGGGGCAAAGGACGTGCCCGCCCCGGAACTGCCTGGGGTGCCAAACCCAAGGCTGCTGCCAAGCCCTCTCAGCAATGAGGGGGCGCCCTCACCCTCGCGGGTGGGGGGACGGCTACGGCACTTCGCCCGGGTCTGGAACCAGGAGGTCACAGACAAATGGATCCTGGAAGTGGTCTCTTCCGGGTACAAGCTGGAGTTTGAGTTCCGGCCTCCTCCCAGATTCCTCAGGTCTCGGGTTCCTTCGGATCCCCGGGCCGTGCAGGGGCTGTTGTTGGCAGTACAAAATCTTCTGGAGTTGGAAGTCATTTGCCCGGTGCCCTTCTCAGAGAGACGCCGGGGCTTTTATTCCAACCTTTTTACAGTGCCCAAAAAGGATGGTTCCATAAGACCCATTCTGGATTTAAAGATTCTCAACAGGTTCATCAGGACCAAGACATTTTGCATGGAGTCTCTGCGCTCGGCCATCAATTCTCTTCGTCCAGGGGACTTTATGATGTCCATAGACATCAAGGACGCTTACCTTCATGTGCCGATCCTCCCAGGTCATCAGCGGTTTCTCAGGTTTGTGGTGGGAGATCAGCACTATCAGTTTGTGGCTCTCCCGTTCGGGCTGACATCAGCACCAAGGGTATTCACCAAGGTTTTGGCGGGTATAATCGCCCTTCTCAGAGCCCAGGGCATTCGCATTGTGCCGTATCTGGACGACCTTCTCATCACGGCATCCTCTCTCAGCCAGGCAGAGCTGGACACCAGGACATCGCTGGAGAGGTTCGGCTGGGTGATCAACTACCCCAAGTCTTCGCTCTCCCCATCAAGGGAGGTTTCCTTTCTGGGCATGAATCTGGATACCATTCAGACCAGAGTGTTCCTGCTTCAGTGGAAGGTGCAGATGGTTCAAGATCTGATACGTCTTCTTCTGTCCAACCCTCGCCTGTCCGTCCAGCAAGGGATGAGGCTGGTGGGGTTGATGGTGGCCTCCTTTGAGGCGGTTCCTTTTGCTCAGTGTCACATGAGGCCTCTTCAACTTCATCTGTTAGCGGCTTGGGGCAGATGCCCTCTGTCTTTGGATCAGTCATTTGTGATGTCTCCCCTGGTTCGGCAGTCTCTTCAGTGGTGGCTGGAATCTTCTGAGGGGCAGATCTTTTCTCGACCCTTGTTCGTAGACGGTCACCACGGGTGCCAGCCTGTCGGGCTGGGGGGGTTTCTGGAAGGAACATCAGTTCCAGGGGCTGTGGGGTCCTCAAGAGGCTCACACCCCCATCAACGTCTTGGAGCTGAGGGCTATCCGGTTGGTGCTTTCGCACTTGACGCATCACCTCCAAGGCTTACCGGTTCAAGTTCGATCAATCGGACGACGGTCGCTTACATCAATCACCAAGGAGGGACTCGCAGCAGGAGTGCCCTCAGGGAAGTTTCTCTGATTCTTGCATGGGCCGAGAGCAATGTTCCATGCATCTCGGCGGTGTACATTCCAGGTGTGGAGAACATGGAGGCGGACTCCCTCAGCAGGGGGTCCTCTCGTCGAGAGGAATGGTCCCTCAACAACAAGGTATTTCTATCCATTTGTCACAAGTGGGGGGTTCTCGGAGGTGGATCTCTTTGCCTCCCATCACAACCACAAGCTCCCTGCTTTTGTGTCTCTGTCTCAGGATCCTCTGGCTCTGGCAGTGGATGCCATGTCCCTTGCCTGGAGGGATCTGGGTCTCTGTACCTGTTTCCTCCCTTCTCCATGGTAGGCAGGGTGGTGCGCAAGCTGGTTCAAGAGGATGTGCCAGCAATTCTGGTGGCTCCAAGGTGGCCAAGACAGGTGTGGTTCGCAGACGTCGTGCGGCTGGCGGTTGATCAGTACAGGTTGCCCCTGCTTCCGGATCTGGTCACTCAAGGTCAGCTTTGTTACCCCAATTTACAAACGCTGGCTTTGACGGCGAGGCTGCTGAAACCTCCATTCTAAAAGATGGTTTGTCTGATGCTGTGATCCAGACACTTGTTAGGGCTAGGAAGAAGTCTTCCTCTAACATCTACTACAGGACTTGGCGGTCCTATATTGATTGGTGTGAGGCTAGGGCCTTGCCTTGTAGGGTGTTTTCGATTCCCAGGATTTTGGAGTTTCTTCAACATGGTTTGGACCTGGGTTTTCAGCTTAGTACCTTGAAAGGGCAGGTCTCTGCCCTGGCGGTTTTCTTTCAAAGGTCTTTTGCTCTCCACCCTTTGGTTAAGACTTTTTTCCAGGGGGTCACTCATGTGCGGCCCCCTCGAAAGCCTTTGTTGCCTGTTTGGGACTTGAAATTGGTTCTGTCGGCTCTCCAGGGGCCTCCTTTTGAGCCGATGCAGTATGTTGCACTTTCCATTCTCACGCAAAAGGTTGCCTTTTTGGTGGCTATTACCTCTGTTCGACGTGTTTCTGAGTTGGCGGCTCTGTCTATTCAGGTTCCTTACTTTGAAAGACATCAGGACAAGGTGGTCTTCAGTTTTAAGCCAGATTGCCTACCTAAAGTGGTCTCTGCCTTCCATCTCAATCAGGATGTGGTTCTCCCTTCCTTGTGTCCTAAGCCTAGAAATGACAAGAAGAGGGCCTTGCACTCTTTGGATGTTGTTTGTTGTGTGAAGTACTATTTGGTGGCTACTTCTCCTTTCCGTAGGACGGACGCCTTGTTTGTGGTGCCCTCTGGGCCCAAGAAGGGTTTGGTGCCTGTCAAGTCTACCATTAGTAAATGGATACGTCTGGCCATTGTTGGGGCCTATACTGCCAAGGGGAGGGCTCCCCCTTTTCAGATCACTGCTCATTCTACTCGTGCTGTTGGGGCTTCCTGGGCTTTTCAGCACCAGGCTTCTGTTCAACAAGTTTGTAAGGCTGCTACTTGGTATTCTGTTCATACTTTTTCCAACTTTTATAAGGTTGATGTGCGGGCCTCAGCGGATGCTGTTTTTGGCCGCAATGTTCTGCAAACTGCAGTGGTTTAATTTTGCATTATTGCCTTTTTGGGATCCCCGCCCATGTTGGACACTGCTACTGGATGTCCCGAATGTTATTAATCTTGGAAGCGGGGTGTGTGACATACTTGGAATAATACCATTTTGTGATTACTCACCTTTAAAATGGGTATTATAAGTATGTCACACACCCCACTTCATCCCGCCCTGTTTTGTATTCTGAATCCGCTATATGGTGAACCTTGTTTGGTTAATTAGTTTTTTATTGGCTCTTCCTGGTCCCCTTACTGCTTTCCTATACTGGGTAATGTGTGGAAGGTCTCAGGTATTTATGGACCGGGAGGGGCTCCTTTTTTTCTAGTCATCTCTGCAGAAGTTCGCCCTCTACTGGACATAACCCGAATGTTATTAATCTTGGAAGCGGGGTGTGTGACATACTTATAATACCCATTTTAAAGGTGAGTAATCGCAACATGGTATTTTTGAGCGGTATAATTGCTAATAGTATCATACATGTATATTAACACATGTCACAAGATTTGGAAAATAAACATAGAATAGGTGAATCCTGAACAATATCTATGTAATCATCCACAAAACCAATACCTTACATAGTAGATCTTTTAGGCTAATTTGCCCTTCCATCTGTTGTGACAAGCAGAGGTGCTCTTAACATCAGAGAGGTCCCTGCTTTAACTGATTTTCAGTTTGCAGCATGTGGAAGATTCACTTGATAGTAGTGATCAAAAATGGGGTGATCAAAAATGGAGTTTGTTTAAATGAAAAGTCATGGATGGCGATAGCAAACAGAGTTGAACACTTTTTTTTACCTAACTAAAGAATTCCACCTATGATTCAGCAAACTTTTTTTCGCTGAGATCTGGTCATACCCCCAACTCTAGGGTATCCTGATTTAGTGTGTCAAAAAAGAGCCTGTAAATAGGCTATCTACTCATATCTCCTCTTTCCATCACTGTCAACCATTGAATGGCACATGACCTTTAGTCACTTTTGAAGCCTGTTCCTGTTTTCTGTTGGACAAACATCTTCTAGGCATTCCAAAAATTGGAAACACAGGCTACAGCAGTGTGTGTGCAGGGGCTTCTGTCCCCAGCAATTATATAAAGTGCTGCAGGGCTGCCTGTGGAACAGAAACAGTCTCCACAACTGAGTCAGGCTGTTAAAGAAAACCAACAGAAACCACCAGGGTGTTTCAGGTGTGTTCAGTTTTCCTGGTGTACAGCACGGCTTGCTTCATTTCAATTCTTCACATTTGGGTAATCTGCCACAAGGTGGCGCTGTTGACTGCAGAAGACTTGTGGCGCCTCCCGGCCCATAAAAAGGGTAGGAATTACCCAGAGACCCCAGAGTTTTTTCTGCAGTTCGGACTGCGAAGACAGAAGAATTTCTCTCTTTGGTCATTCACAGGTGAGCGGGGCGTCCCAAGCCCGTCGGTCCTGCAAACCTATTCCCACCTATTTCCGGACCCTTCTGCCTCCCAGCCCCGGCTGACGGATCAGGTGAAGGTAGGGGAACACCTGGGGTCGGGTGTTCAGTGAGCTATGCTCCGGGCCGCAGACCCTGTAACCAAAGGGTAGCCGACCATAGGCTTATGGTGAGCCTGGATGGGGGAAAGGAGAAACCACTCTTTTTTGTATATATCCCACATGCTTTATTGGTGTGCTTGTGTCACTGTCACTTTCCCTTTTTGTTGAACTTTTCCTGTGGGTTTCCCCCCCCCTTACCTCCGACCCCCTCCCCCTCTCCTTCATGGGAGTGGGGTTTCTCTGCTGCCTGGGCGGGGGACCGGGACCGACCGTGCGCTGGGGGCATTACTGATGCGCCTGTTGGCGCCATTTCGCTGTGAGTGCGCTCGTTTGGCGGGGGCCATTTGAGGGGGGAGCCTTCCCCCTCTTCTGCCTCCGGGCGCCATTTTGTCACTGTTGGCGCCCAAAGTTTCTTGCGCTGCCGAGGGGCGGAGCCGCAAGATGACGCAATCCGCGTCATCACCCCGCGGCCTGCCCCTCGAGGATCCTTACCTTCGGCGCCATTTTCTGGCCGCCTCCTCTTCTCTCCATCTCCGCTTCAGCCCAGGAGGGCAGGCTGCTCAGGTGCGGGGGTCTACGGATCCCTCTCTTTCTGCGGTGACCCGGTCTGGTCCTGGTTGAGGCGGCTGCTGACTACTCCATTACTGGGCCGTGAGTCCGATCCTTCATGTCATTTGCGCTTTAATTCTCGGTGCATGTGCTGTGGGATGCTCGTTGGCTCTTATGTTTTTCAGACGGGCCTACTTATTGCACTTGTGGTTTCTCCCGGGCCAGTACCCCCCTCCCCCTTTCTTGTAAAGGGATAATTGGGGGCATCCCGCGTGGGGTCTCCTAGCCCCGAGCGCCCGTTCCTGGCTTAATTGTTTGCTATTTTTGCGATTTCTGTAATCACCATATGGAGGCTTCTGGGGATAGCGAGCTTGGGGGCCCTTCGGGCCGGCTCAGCTGTGTCTCATGTGCGGGGCATCCCATGTGAGCAGTCGCAGCGTGGTCTGTGTTCCCTGCGCTCAGAGTGTCATTGCGGACCATGCTGGGGTGAGTGCTACTCTTCCCAGTCCCATCCTGCCCGCAGCATCACCTACTCCCAAACGCCTGCGCTTAGCTCCCAGCGAGGGGGAATCCAGCAGGGGGGCTCATTCGGACCTGGCGCTGCGCGTGGCCAGCATTGAGCGGCAGCTGGCCCTTCCAGCCGCCGGCAAGACTGTAGCGATAACCTTTATCGCCGGAGGGCTTCCCCGCCAGAGACGTCCTTTTCCCAATGGTGAGAGGTGCTGCAGGAATCCCAGAGTCATCCGTGAGGAAACAGGAACAGCCCTTACAAGGACTAGTGAATTGTAATATAGCGTTTCCCCCAATAAGAGACAGAACTCAGTATTGAGGGTGAAGATGAACTGAACTTTATTAGTGCCACACTGGGCCTTATATGCAAGTCGCCATGCAAGGGGACCTACCCCATGGACCTGATGGAGGACTGCATGACAAACACACAGACCAATGGGAGCAGGACACACAATCCCTCAACTCTGCCGGTAACACAATCAGCCACACAATGGCAGTCTGTAACACAATCAATCATCACAATGAAATTGTCTGTAACGCAATCAAGAGCATAATAACAGTCTGTAATACAATCAACAACATGATGACATTGTCTGTAACGTAATCAAGAGCATAATGACATCGTCTGTGACATGCTCAAGAAAATGAGTCTATGCAAAAGTCCAAGGGCAGAAACAATGCCTTTAAAATCCAAAAGGCATAGAGTCTGTCACAAAGACCTCTAGTAAAAAGAGACACCTGGATTCGGGTTTGTCCCTCTTTGCCGATGATGATGAGGTTTATGATACCTATGGCGGCCGTGAATCCTTGGAGGAGGGGGAATTGTTCCGTGATTCCGATTCCTCTAGGGATCGTCATGGCGAGTCTGATAGCGAACCAGGGTCCTCCTCAGACGAGGATTCTGGGCTCCCGGATGATACCGATAGGCTTTTGTCGGACGTTTTTGATACTTTACACATCGTTCGCTTACATAAATCATCAGGGCGGGACTCGGAGCAAACGAGCCCTTGGTGAGGTGTCCCTGATATTGTCCTGGGCAGAGGAGAATGTTCCCTGCATCTCAGCGGTTTACATCCCAGGGGTGGAGAACCATGAGGCGGACTCCCTAAGCAGGGGGACGTCTCATCTGGGGGAATGGTCCCTCGACAACAAGATATTTCATGCCCTGTGTCGCCGCTGGGGTCAGCCGGACGTGGACCTCTTTGCGTCCCGTCACAATCACAAGCTTCCAAGATTCAGCTCCCTGCCAAGAGATCCGCTGGCCTTTGCGGCGGACGCTCTAGCCATTCCCTGGGCGGATTCCTGGCTCCTCTATGCATTTCCCCCATTTCCTCTCCTGGGGCGGGTGCTGCGCAAGATAGCCAAGGAGGGGATACCGACCATTCTGGTGGTCCCCCGCTGGCCGAGGAGAGTATGGTTCACGGACGTCGTCCAGATGGCGGTGGATCACTTCGTCATGCCCGATGATCCAGGGCTTCTCACTCAGGGACAGTTGCCGGCTTCGGTAGTCAGTACTATGATTCAGGCTCGGAAGAAATCTTCCTCTTTGATTTATTACAGGGTCTGGCATGCTTACATTGTCTGGTGCGAGTCGAAGTCTTTTCTTTGTCGTACTTTCTCCATTTCCAGGATTTTGGAGTTTTTACAACATGGTCTGGAGTCGGGTCTACAACTGAGTACCCTCAAAGGCCAGGTTTTGGCCTTGGCAATCTTTTTCCAACGATCTTTCACCAATCATAGACTTGTCAAGACATTTTTCCAAGGAGTGACTCATGTACATCCACCGCGTAAGCCCCTGCTACCGGTGTGGGATTTGAATTTGGTGCTTTCTGCTTTCCAGGGTCCTCCCTTTGAGCCCTTGTGCAGTGCTGCGCTGTCCATCATGACTCTTAAGGTGGTCTTTTTGGTGGCTATCACTCCAGTTCGTCGTGTCTCTGAGCTGGCCGTGCTTTCTATTAAGCCTCTTTATTTTGAACGGCATCAGGATAAGGTGGTGTTCCGTTTTAAACCTGAATTTTTGCCTAAGGTTGTTTCTGCCTTTCACCTGAATGAGGACATTGTCTTGCCTTCCTTGTGTCCTGCCCCTTCTAATTCTAAGGAACAAAGTCTTTATTCTCTGGATGTGGTCAGGGCACTCAAATTCTATTTGACTGCATCTTTTCGGAAGTCGGATTCTCTGTTTGTCCTTCCTGCTGGGCCTAGGAAGGGTTTGCCTCCAGCCAAATCCACTATCAGCAAGTGGATCCGACAGGCGGTGGGGCAAGCATACTCTGCTAAGGGGAAGGAACCCCCTTTTCGTGTTACGGCTCATTCCACTAGGGCTATTGGTGAGTTTGTAAGGCCGCTACTTGGTCTTCCATTCTTAGTATACAGTACGTCCTGCTCCAAATCTAATACTTACACGTGGGATATACTCCGCCAGATGGCGCTGGACTGCAGAGACATCGAAAATAGGCTCCTCCCAGCCCCTCAAATACCCGGGGACCTCCCACAAATCCCCAGAATTTCTCTGCAGTCTGGCTGCGAAGGACGAGAAATGGCTCTCTACTCGCAGTTGAACGGGGCTATAAGCTGCGGCCCTGTAGGACTATTCCCACCCGTTCCACTAGTAATATGCCAGCCTTGGCTGCGCTGGTCGGGTGAAGGTAGGCAGCACCGCTGTTAGTTGCTTAGGAGCGCTGCTCCACCGCAATCCCCCACCAAAGGGTACGCGGTTCAGGCTTATGGTGCGCTTCTATGGGATGCCCTTCCCGCACTAGTGCCCCTGGCCCCTGCCCATCGGTGGGCCCTGTTTAAGTGGCCGCTGTCCTCCCTCATTCTCTTGTAGCCTTCGGGGGAAAAGACTGGGGGTAGGTGTGTAAATGTGTATGCTATGCATTCTGTGTTTTACACTCTCTTTTTATTCTGTTTAGTCATTACCTCAGCGTCATTGGCTGCTTGCACGTTCTGGCTTCTCGCTCTTGTCAGGCTCCTTCTTATGTCGTCCCAGTCTACAGACTCTAGTCTGAGGGCTTGACAGCTGATTCATTCACCCCTTTGGAGATGGGTTTATCTTCTGGGTGACTTGGTCTATGGGGGGCTAGGAGCAAGCTTCTTTGGCTTCTTCTTCCTCCGTCTATTGTGGGTTATGGTGTACCCATATTGATTGGCATGAGTCTTGGTCTCTTCCCTGTTGGACGTTCTCAGTTCCCAGGGTTCTAGAGTTGTTACAGCATAGGTTGGGGTTGGCTCCCCATCTAGGTACTCTGAAGGCTCGGGTTCTGTCCTGTCTGCCTTCCTGTAGAAGTCTGGTTCAGTCTTCCTTGTTAGGAGTTCTCTTGGGGATTGCTCAGGGGTTTCTCCCAAGTAGTTCTATGGTCCCTGTTGGGATCAATTTTCATTCTGTTTGCCCTGCGGATTGTTCCCTTGGGACTTATTCTGGATGCTGTCTGAGCTGTTTTGTAGTTCAAGTCGCCCCTCCGGGGGCTATTGCTTCAGTCAGACGTGTGCCTGAGAAGGTGGCTCTGATTACTTAGCCCTCGTTCATTATATATATATATATATATATATATATATATATATATATATATATATACACACACACACCATGATGTGGTGGTATTCCGCCTTACGCTGGACCCTTTTGTCCAAGGTGGTGTTTTATGATCATTATTTAAGTCCTTTTAGTATGCCTATGGGCCTTATTCTTAGTAATGCTGAAGTAAGGGATCTACATTCCCTCAACAGGTCTTGAAATTTTCTTGGTTGTTTCTTGTCCCTTAGGGGGACTGATGCCCTTTGGGGTCTGCGGGCGCCTCTATAGGTATGCTCCTGATCTCGTTTGCTTCCAGGGCCTATGCGCCCTTTAGACTGACCTTACTGGCTGGTTTGCCTTCCTGGTCCTGAGTAAAGGTTTCGGCTTCTTGCTGATTCTTGTTAGTGAAGGGGTCAGTATCCCCGCCTGTCTTGCGGGAGACCAGTTTTCAATTCCCCGTTGAGGAGAGTTCTAAGTTTTACAGAGGCTCCTGTTGCGTGTGGGGCTGGTCAGGCCATTACTCTGGCCTATTCCTTTAGAGGGAAGAATCTTCCTCTCTTTTTATTCTGTTCTACTTGTGCTTGGGTACCTTTGGCCCTTCAGCACCAGGTTTTCTGTTAAACAGGTTTGCTAGCCCGCTGCTTGTTTTCTGTTCATACCTTTTCAAAGGTTTTGTTATGAGACTGACGTTTGAGCCTTTGCTCATGTCGTACTTGGTAGCAAGGCTTGCAGGTGACAGCGCCTTTACTGTCTGCTGTGCCTTTTTTGTTGGGGATCCCACCCTACTTTATGGACACTGCTATTGGATGTCCCACGTGTAAGTATTATATTGGAGCAGGACGTACTGTATGCTTAGAATAATACAATTCTGTGAAATACTCACCTGTAGAATTGGTATAATACGCATACAGTACGTCCTGATACACCCCACCCTGGTTTTACATTTTTTCTGGATCCTCTGTATGGTGATTGTTATCATTGCTATTGTTACCAGTTTGGTGGTTGGTTTCTCCCGGCTTCTTTTCTCACTGCTTTTCAATGCTGGGGATTTGTGGGAGGTCCCTAGGTATATGAAGGGCCGGGAGGAGCCTGTTTTTGCATGTCTGCAGTGAACAGCGCCCTCTGGCGGAGGATTACCCACGTGTAAGTATTATATTGGAGCAAGACGTACTGTATGCGTATAATACCAATTCTACAGGTGAGTATTTCACAGAATTGTATTTTTGATGGTAGTCTCGCGCGCGCGTGGCAACGGTCTCCCTCCTTCCGCGGTCTGTAAGTGCCCTCGCGGGCGATTTTCAGGATTTTTGCTTACTGTGCATGGTCCTGACACCCTTTATTCTCATTATGTCTTTCAGACGGTTGAATCCAGTGGCTTCTCCCGGCCCCGTCTAATTGCCAGTTGGGCCTAGTATAATTACTCCCACTTCCCTGCGGGTCATTGGGGCATCCAGGGTAGCTTTCAGCGTCAATCCCTACTGGCCTATTGTGCCTATTAATCACCATATGGAGGCATCCCAGGATATTGTGACCGGGTTTCCTTCGGAGCAAGCCCGGCTGTGTGTAGCTTGTGGGGTCTCACCTATCAGCGGTGACAATGCACGGGTCTGTGTTCCTTGTGCACAGCTATTGGTACTTCCCGCCCCTCCTGTGGCTGGGCCTGCACCTCGCCTCACTTCACCTACTCCCCCAAGTCTGAGTCTAACCCCCAATACAAGTGGGGATTCTCATCCTGATGTGGCTGCTAGACTGGCCAGTGTTGAAAAATTGCTTGCTAATACCTTAGCGCGTAAAGGCCACCGCAAAAAAGCGGCACTTAACCCCTGATGCCACTCTTTTCCCTACAGAGTCTGATGAGTTTTTGCATCCCCTCGGACGAAGGGGAGCTGTTCTCCGACGTCAGAAGTCAAGGGGTCATGATGATTCTGGCTCTGATCACTGGACCCCAGATGATACTGACAAACTGCTGGTTCAGATTTTGAGGTTTTGTCCATCTCTCCCCTGTTGCGGCTCCCAGGCAAAGGGGTGAGCTATTTCATACTGCTAAGGCTCGATTGGAATTTCCTGAGCAAACCCATTTCAATAACCTCGTGCTTAAGGAGTGGGAACATCCCAGTAGACTTCCCGGGATACCTAAGAGTTTGGACAGGAAGTATCCTTTTCCTGCTGATATGGTCAAGTGCTGGTCATCGCCCCCCGAGGTCGATGCTCCTATTCTAGGGCTGTCTAACACCTCTATTATGCACTCCCCTGACACTACTACGCTGCGGGATTCTGAGGACCGGCGCATTGACCAATTGGCATGCCATGCCTTTGCATTTGGGGGGGCGGCACTGCGCCCGGTTTGCGCTTTGGCCATTACTGCTGTGGCACTCAGGACCATGGTCAGGAATGCACTTGATGGCCCAGACGATTTGCCACCTGATACTATTAATGCACTGTCTAACTGTGATGTGTTTGTAAACTTTATCCTGTCTGCATTGGATGATGCTATTAGGATGTGTGCCAGATCTTCCGCCTTGGCGGTAGCTATACGCCGCGCAGCTGCTGACAATGCTGCTAAGAAAGCCCTTACTGGGCTTCCATTTAAGGGGCTACGCCTGTTTGGGGACCGCCTAGACCTCTTTGCTAAAGGACGTAAGTTACCCCAGCGCAGGCGGCAGCCTCGGCCCTTTCGGAGCCAGGGCCCCCCTTCAGTCCCCTACCGAGGCACTAAGCAGGGGAAGGGGGTGTCCTTCGCAGGGGCTCGCGCAGATTCCTGGCATAGGAGCAGAGGACGACATCCGGGCTCCTCCTGGGGGTCCAAACCCAAGGCCCCTCCCAAGACCCCTCAGGCATGATGGGGCGCCCTCGCCCGCCAGGGTGGGGGGACGGCTACAGCACTTTGCGCACGTCTGGAGGCGCCAAGTCTCAGACCGGTGGATTCAGGAGGTAGTGTCCTCTGGTTACAAGATAGAGTTTACTGTGCGGCCCCCCACAAGATTCATCAGGTCCCGGATCCCCCAGGACCCTGTATCAGCTCAAGTCTTGCTGCAGGCCGTGCAAGGACTTCTGGATCTGGGGATCATTTGCAGGGTCCCCTTAAGAGAATTGGGCAAGGGGTTCTATTCCAACCTTTTCACAGTGCCCAAAAAAGATGGGTCAGTCAGGCCCATTCTGGATTTAAAGATCCTCAACAAATTTGTCAAGAACAGGCTCTTTCGCATGGAAACTCTGCGCTCGGCCATTGGCTCCCTGCGCCCAGGGGATTTTATGACGTCTGTGGACATCAAAGATGCTTACCTTCACATCCCTGTGTTCCCGGGACATCAAAGGTTTCTCAGATTCGCGTTGAAAGATCAACATTACCAGTTTGTGGCCCTACCATTTGGCCTCACTTCAGCTCCCAGAGTGTTCACCAAGGTGCTGGCGGGGGTGATGTCTCTAATAAGGTCAGGGGGCATACGCGTGCTGCCCTACATTCTCATCACTTCACGGTCCCTACAGCAGGCGGAGCTGGACACTCAGCTGGTGGTGTCCACCTTGGAGTCCTTCGGCTGGGTGATCAATCATCCCAAGTCCTCTCTGTCCCCTTCGTCGGTTAGCCCATTCCTGGGGATGATTCTAGATACGGTTCAGTCACGGATATTCCTTCCTCTACAAAAGGTGGAAGCTCTGACTGCGCAGGTGAGGTTCCTGCTCTCGTGCCCCCAGCCCTCCCTCAGGCAGGGAATGCAGCTGGTGGGCCTAATGGTGGCGAGCTTCGAGGCAGCGCCCTTTGCTCTGTTCCATTTGAGGCCTCTGCAGCTTCACCTTCTGTCAGTATGGGACAAGGACCCCACGTCTTTGGACGGGGTTTGTGTGCTTCCCCCCCTTGGTCCGAGGGTCCCTCTTGTGGTGGCTGGACCACAAGAACTTGCTAAAGGGCAGGTCCTTCCTGGCCCCCTCCTGGGAGACGGTCACCACGGATGCCAGTCTGTCAGGTTGGGGGGGATTCTGGAAGTCCCTGCGGTTCCAGGGGAGGTGGGGCCCTCAGGAGGCCCACCTGCCCATCAACATTCTGGAACTACGGGCAATCAGGTTGGTACTGGAGCAGTTGACCAATCACCTGAAGGGTCTGGCTGTGCAGGTGCGCTCACACAACAGGACGGCAGTTGCCTACATCAACAATCAGGGAGGGACCCGGAGCAGAGGTGCCCTCCAGGAGGTGTCGCGGATTCTGACATGGGCGGAGGCCAATGTTCAATGCATCTCGGCTGTGTATATCCCGGGGGTAGAGAATCTACTGGCAGACTCTCTGAGCAGGGGGACTTCCCGTCAGGGGGAGTGGTCCCTCTGCAACAGGGTATTCCAGTCCCTGTGTCACTGTTGGGGTCTACCGGATGTGGATCTGTTCGCATCCCGTCACAATCACAAGCTCCCGGTCTTTGTCTCCTTGTCACAGGATCCTCTGGCCTTGGCCACGGATGCTCTGTCAGTGTCATGGAAGGAATTTCGGCTCCTGTATGTCTTTCCTCTGTTCCCCCTGCTGGGCAGGGTTCTGCGCAAGATTGCTCTGGAAAGATTGCCAGTGATTCTGGTGGCCCCAAGGTGGCCAAGAAGAGTGTGGTTCGCAGACGTGGTACAAATGGCGGTAGACCAGTAAGTCCTGCCAGAGGCGCCAGATCTGCTCACTCAGGGCCCTTTACGCCATCCCAATTTACAAACTCTGGCTTTGACGGCCTGGCTGCTGAAACCTCCATCTTGATGGAGAAAGGCTTGTCTGCCTCGGTGGTGGATACCATGGTGCAGGCTAGGAAGAAAACTTCTTCTGCCATCTATTATAGGGTATGGTGTACCTACATTGATTAGTGTGAGTCTAGATCTCTTCCCTGTAGGGAGTTCTTAGTCCCTAGGGTTCTGGAGTTTTTAGAGCATGGATTGGAGTTGGGTCTAAAACTCAGTACTCTGAAGGGTCAGGTTTCTGTCCTGTCTGTCCTCTTTCAGAAGTCTCTTGCTCAGCATCCCTTGGTTAAGACCTTCTTCCAGGGAGTCACTCATGTGCGTCCCCCACGTAAACCTATGGTCCCTGTTTGGGATTTGAACTTGGTTTTGGCTGCTTTGCAGGGTGCTCCCTTTGAGCCTATTCAGGATGCGGCTCTGGCTGTGCTTACCCTCAAGGTTGTCTTTCTGGTGGCTATTACTTTGGTCAGGCGTGTGTCTGAGCTGGCGGCTCTGTCTATTCAGCCCCCATACTATGAGAGACACCAGGACAAGGTGGTGTTCCGATTTAAGCCAGATTTTCTGCCTAAGGTGGTGTCTGCATTTCATTTGAATCAGGATATTGTTCTTCCTTCATTGTGTCCTAATCCTAGCAACGCTAAGGAAAGGATTCTGCATTCCTTGGATGTGGTCAGGTGTCTGAAGTATTACCTGGTAGTCACTGCGGCTTTCAGGAAGACTGATGCTCTTTTTGTGGTCCCTTTGTGGTCCTCGGAAGGGTTTGGCTCCTGCCAAGTCTACTATTAGCAAATGGATTCGTCAGGCTGTGATTCAGGCCTATTCTGCTAAGGGGAAGTGTCCTCCCTTCCGCCTTACTGCTCATTCTACTCGTGCTATTGGTGCCTCTTGGGCCTTCCAGCACCAGGCTTCTGTTGAACAAGTTTGCAAGGCCGCTACTTGGTCCTCTGTTCATACCTTTTCTAAGTTTTACAAGGTTGATGTTAGGGCCTCAGCTGACGCTGTTTTTGGCCGCAAGGTTTTGCAGGCGGCAGTGGTTTAAACTGTCTGCTGTCACCTTTTGTTGGGGATCCCACCCTACCTTATGGACACTGCTATTGGATGTCCCAAGTGTAAGTACTATATCTGGATCAGGACGTACTGTATACTAAGAATAATACAATTCTGTGAAATACTCACCTGTGTGAATTTATATTATTTGTATACAGTATGTCCTGCTCCACCCCACCCTGGTTTTTCATTATTCTGGATCCCCTGTATGGTGATTGTTATCATTGTTATCTTTCCAGTTGTTTTGGGTGGTTAAATTCTCCCGGCTTTTTGTTCACTGCTTTTCAATGCTGGGGATTTGTGGGAGGTCCCTGGGTATTTGAGGGGCCGGGAGGAGCCTGTTTTTGCATGTCTCTGCACTGCAGCGCCATCTGGCAGAGGATAACCCAAGTGTAAGTAATCTATCTGGAGCAGGACGTACTGTATACTCATAATATGAATTCTACAGGTCAGTATTTCACAGAATAGTATTTTTCGATGTCTCTGCAGTCCAGCGACATCTGGCGGAGTGTATCCCACGTGTAAGTATTAGATTTGGAGCAGGACGTACTGTATACTCATAATACCAATTCTACAGGTGAGTAATCACAGAATTGTATTTTTTCTAAGTTTTACAAGGTTGATGTTAGGGCCTCAGCTGACGCTGTTTTTGGTCGCAAGGTGGTTCAGGCGGTAGTGTCTTAAACTGCCTGCTGGGGATCCCACCTTTCTTCATGGACACTGCTGTTGGATGTCCCAAATGTGAAGAATTGAAATGAAGCAAGCCGTGCTGTACACCAGGAAAAATACAATTCTGTGATTACTCACCTGTAGAATTGTTTTTACGGTGTACAGTACGGCTTGCTTCATCCCTCCCTTGTTATTGTTATCCTTTTTTGCCTTGTTATGGTGATTTTACTTGAGAAAGTTATTTTTTAGTGGGGCTGTGTTTTTTGTTAACATGGTCTTGCCTCCCGGCTTCTTGCATTACTGCTTTTCAAACACTGGGGTCTCTGGGTAATTCCTGCCCTTTTTATGGGCCGGGAGGAGCCACAAGTCTTCTGCAGTCAACTGCGCCACCTTGTGGCGGATTACCCAAATGTGAAGAATTGAAATGAAGCAAGCCGTGCTGTACACCGTAAAATCAATTCTACAGGTGAGTAATCGCAGAATTGTATTTTTTTTTTAGAAACCCTTTCTGATTCCTTTGTGAAGAGGGTTCATTTTATTATACTGAGTATACAAATTACTTATGGTTGAACAGTATATGTTGTTTCATTCTTTGAATAAGCCTCTACTCCTTTAACTATAATTCCAGATTTTGGTGAACTCAGTAAAAAACTGGCTGAAGTATGGAAACAGCTCCCTGAAAAGGATAAGCTTGTAAGTTCACAACATATCATTGTCTTCATTCTGGTATAAATGTTTTTTATCTACATTTCATTGAATTACTTTTATTATGGGTTTAGGTTTGGAAACAGAAAGCACAGTATCTTCAGCACAAGCAAATTAAAGCTGAGGCCACTACTGTCAAATGCAAATCTAGCCCATCTGAGTCCAGTTCAAAGGGAAAAGGTATAAATGCCTAGAAAATGTATTGTTTAATGTTTTACATTGTTTTAAAGTGGACCGCCAGTCAAGAAAATAAAGTTTAGTAATTTATTCCCCTGAAGACCCCCTTTGGCTATCAGTGGTGTATGCTGCTTGAGAGGGCTTAACCCCACGCAGATGTTGTGGAACTGTGCACTCCTCGAATTACAAGAGAGCCTCCATCTTGGGTCACACCTGAGGGCCCTGATTACACGTGAATACACATGAGTGGGGGGATGGGGGAGAGCATAACGTTGCTGGAGCCACCCAGTAAAGGCCCGGTAAAGGTGAGTTTACTAGCCATCTTTTAGATTCCATAGACCGCCCGCATGGGTTTTAGTTCCGCTTTAAAGACATGACCTTCATCTTCTTCATGGTAATTCAACTTCCTTCCACAGAAATACCATTTATTCTAAGTATACAGTACGTCCTGCTCCAGATATAATACTTACACTTGGGTTATCCTCCGCCAGAGGGCGCTGTGCACTGCAGACATGCAAAAACAGGTTCCTCCCGGCCCCTCACACACCCAGGGACCTCCCACAAATCCCCAGATTTCTCTGCAGTGCTGACTGCGAAGACATGAAGTATCACTCTCTTGCAGGTGAACGGGGCTATTACAGCCTGCGGCCCTGTTGGACTATTCCCACCCGTCCTCCTCGTGATGTGCCTCCCAGGTCGGGTGAAGGTAGGCAGCACTACGTGTGCTTAACGGAGCCATGCTCCACCGCAGTCCCCCACCATAGGGTAGGCGGTTTAGGCTGATGGTGGGCCTCATAGTGGATGTCCCTCCCGCATTATTGCCCCATGCCCCGTGTAGAGGTGGACCCTGTGTATAGGGTCGCCGTCCTCCCTCGTTTCCCCCCGTATTCGGAGGAAAAGAAGGGGGGGGTGTGTCTGTTGGCGGTCTCAGTGTACGGTATTGTCACGCTTATGGCCGTGCTTTTGCCCCTGACCGGCAACTAGGTGTCAGAGCCGCGCTGCTTGTTCCCTCTATTCTGGCCGCCGCCGTTGTTTTTGGCCTTTCTCAATTTACTATGCAATAATGTACAGCACGTCCTGATTTATTATCCTGCGTCTTGGGCAGGAAACTAATTTTTGTGCACGCCTACGGGCGTCAGAATGGTGGCGGCGTATTTAGACTTTACGAGTATCCACTAGCAGATGCCTTTACTGGCATATTCTATGCTTGGCTTGTCAAGCCTTTAACGGCTGCTTCAGAGCTTCGCGCTCTTTGGGGGAGGCGGGAACCTGGCGTGGCGCGCTCTGCGTCACACCCAGTTTAGACCCGCCCTCCGAGGTTCGGTCGGCGGCATTTTGTTGATATTTGCACGCGCGTGTGTTGGCGGTCCTTCTCCTCCCTTGGTTAGTAAGTGCCCTCGCGGGCGATTTTCTTCATTAGTAATTTGTTCTGCTGCTCATGGCCCTGACACCTCTTTTTCCTCTTCTGTCTTTCAGACGTCAAAGACTCCGGTGGCTTCTCCCGGCCTAACATAACTCATAGCGGGCTTACAAAACATTCTCCCACATTCCTAGCGGGCCTTTGGGACATCCAGGGTTGCCTATTGCATAAATTCCTACTAACTTATATTGCATTGATAATCACCATATGGAGGCATCTCAGAATTTTGTGTCCGGGGTCCCTCCGGGACAAGACTGGCGATGTATAACGTGTGGCTATCCCTGCTTTGCAACCAGGATCGCCAGGGGCTGCTCCTCGCCCTAACACTCCTATTCCCCCAGGCTTAAATCTCGCTTCTGCTGAGTCGCATACTAGTGGGGAGTTGCAGCAGACTGCGTCTTCCAGACTGCCTACGGCGCTTGGAATTCCTAGAGCAGTCTCACTTCCATGCTCTTGTACTCGAGGAATGGGAACACCCCAGAAAACTTCCAGGGGCCCCAGGGAACTGGGATTGGAAATACCCTTTTCCCCCCCGAGATGGTTGATTGTTGGACATCACCCCCTGTGGTAGACGCACCGATCATTGGGGTTCCTAACCCCCCCTTTATTGCAGCTCCTGCTTACAGGACCCTTCGGAATGCCGAGAACCGGCGCATGGATAAGCTGGCTTCACACGCCTTTTCTTGTGCAGGAACAGCGCTGCGCCCGGTCTGTGCCGCGGCCATCACTGCAGTGGCCGCCAGAACCCTCATCGGACAGATGCTTGAGCATCACGCTAACGATCTCTCCTGGGAGGTGTTTAATGCACTCTCCATTTGTGATGTATTTGTAAGATTTATCCTTTTAGCTATGGATGACACCATTAGAATGTGTGCGAGGACCTCTGCCCTCGTGGTGGCTATGCGTCGCTTGGTCTGGCTGCGAGAGTGGGGTGCGGACCATGCTGCTAAAAAGACTCTTACCAGGTTCCCCTTTAGAGGGCAACGCCTGTTTGGAAAAAAGGGCATATCACCCCGGCGCAGGCGCCCATCTCGGCCCCCTCGGGACAGAGACTCCCCCTCCATACCATAGCGTTAAACAAGAACCAGGGGTGTCCTCCCGGAGTCTTAGTACAGACCCCTGCCCCACGAGCAACAGACAATGCTCTGGGCCCTCCGGCGGGGCTAAACCTAAATCTTCCAACAAATCCCCTCAAGCATGATGGGGCGCCCTCGCCCACCTGGGTGAGGGGATGACTGCAGTACCTTGCTCCTATCAGGAGGCATTTTGCCTCTTTCTGGTGGATATAGGAGGTAGTTTCCTCCGGATACAGGATAAAGTTTGCTGCGCGGCCTCCCCCATGATTGTCAGGGTACTCCTGGTCCCTGCCTACGTTCGGCTGCTGGTGCAGGCCTTACACGGCCTGCGGGGTCTGGAGGTCACTTGCAGTTTGCCCTTATCAGGCAGAGGCAGGTGCTGCTACACCAACCCTTTCACATTCTCCCAAAAGGATGAGTCAGTCTGCCCTTCTGATTTCACAGGTTGTCAGCATTTCTACTATTTCAGGCAGTTTCTGCATGGAAAATCTGGGATGGGCCACCAGCGCCTTGCGCCTAGTGGGCCTTTGCCTTCTGGGGAGATCAGGATGCTTATGTTCACTTCCCCGTGTCTTCTAGACACCGAGGCTCTTCAGGTTTGTGTTGGATGTCCAACGCTGCTAACCCGTGGCCTTGTTATCTGGCCTCTCTGCTGCCTCCAGAGTGCTCACCAAGGTACTGATGGAGGCTATGTCTCTGATGAGACCAAGGGGCGCCCGCGTGAGACCTGCCAGGTGGTCCTTTTCGCTTCCCAATCTCTGTCAGGTCGAGTTAGCTACTTGGCTGGTGGCGTCCCTTGGGAGTCCTTTGGATGGGTGTTCATTCACCTCTATTCCTCCTTGTCCTCTCGATTGGTATCCCCATTCCTAGGGATGAATCTAGGTTCGGTTCAGGAGAGAATCTTCCTTTCTCAACAATAAGGTGGACAATCTGGTTGCATGGGTTCAGTCCCTCCTTGCTGGTCCAGTCCCTTCACCAGGCAGGGATGCAGCTGGTGGGCCCGTTTGGTGACTTGCTTAGATGAAGTCCCCTAAACTCCTATACCCGGGGCTTTTCTGCAACTTCTATTTTTAATACTGGACTGGGACCCAGCATCCCTGGAGTGGAATCATGTGTGCCTTCCCCCTTGGTTAGGAGTCCCTCTTGGAGCGGATTTACTCTAGGAACCTGTCTGGAGACAGTTCCCTTCTTGCCCTCCCTAGAGACGATCACCGTGGATGCCAACCTATCAGGTTGATGGGGAGGTTTTTCTTCTGTAACCCCATGCGGGTGTGGGGAAGGTGGGGCCTTTTAGGAGGTCTTTGCACCTATTAGTATTGAAACAGTGAGTTTTCAGGCTGACGCTATCTCGCTTGACTTCTCCTCTTCTGGGCGGCGCTCGGTCTGTCTGACGACGGTGGCCTACCTTAATCATCTGTGTGGGACTTGGAGCGGATGGTCCCCCAGGAAGGTATATGTTCCTGATCTGGGGGGAGGATAATGTTGCCTGCATATCACTGGTATTCGCTCCTGTGGAGGTCCCTCTGCGATAGGATGTGCTAATTCTTGGGCCACTATGAAGTTCAACCAGTGTGGATTTGTTTGGTGCCCCGTCACTATTTCAAGCTTTTGCCACTCGTTTCCCTGTCCCTGGCTCCTCTGGCCGTGGTCATGAGGTTTTAGTAATTTTATGACTGGACATTCTGGCCTGTATGTCTTGTCTCCCTTTCCCCTGCTAGGCGGTGTTCTGTGCAGAATCGCTCTGGTAGAGGGACCATTGATATTGGTGGCCCCTGGGTGGCCTAGTGGAGTGTGGATTCGCAGACGTGATACCTAGGGTAGTAGCTCTGTACGTTCCGCTAGGGGTGCCGCCCTGTTTTACTCAGGGCCTCCTTTATGTCACTCCAATTCTACAAGTCTCTGGCCTAACCGGCCTGACTGCTGGTTCTTCCATCCTTATGGAGACAGGCTTCTCTCCTCTGTGTTCGTGACTAGTGGAAGTCTAAGAGCAGGGCTCTTCTTCTTCTTCCATTCTTATGAGGTATGTCTTACCCTTATGGATTGGTGTTGGTCTAGGTCTCTTCCCTGTTGGGCATCCTCTGTCCCCAGGGCTCTAGAGTTATTACAGCATGGCTTGGAGTTGGCTCCCCAACGTGAAGGGTCAGGTTCTGCCCTGTCCGCCTTCCTGCAGAAGTCTTTTGCTTGTTTTCCTCGGCTAAGCCTTCTTTCGGGGGTTGCTCATTGCGTTCCCCACTTAATTCTATGGTCCCTGTTGGGATTTGAATTTTTTATTTCGTTGCCTTGTGGGACGTTCCTGTTGGACCGTTTCAGGATGCTGTCGGGCTGTCTTTTACCTTCAACGTTGTCCTTGGGTCTGCTGGCTCTGTCAGACGTGTGTCTGAGCGGGTGGTTCTGTTTCGCTAGCCCTCGTTCCTTGATATGCACCAGGATAAGTGGTGCTCCGCCTTACGCCGGACCTTCTACCTATGATGGTGGCTTAGGCTCATGTATTAAGACATTGCCTTTCTTCTGTGCCTTATTCCTCGTAACTCTGAGACAAGGGGATTTATTTTCCCTCATCAGGTGTTGGAATTTTTTTCCTGGATTGTTTCGGTCCCTTACACCTACCGCTGTATGTGCCTGATATCGTCTGCTTCCAAGGGTTAAGCGGCCCTTGGCCTAGTATTTACTTGGCTGGTTTTTCCTTCTGGTCCTAGGGAAGATTTGGCTTCTTCCTGGACTATTGTTAGCGTTTGATCCTGTCAGGCTGTTACTCAGGCCTATTCCTTGAAGCGATGAGTTTCTCTCACTTTATTCTGATTCTACTGGTGACTAGGTATCCTTGGCCTTTCACCACCAGTTTTTGTTGTACAAGTTTGCTAAGCCGCTGCTTGGTTTTTGGTTCGTACCCTTTCAAGGGTTTTTATGATGTTGACGCCTTTGCTCATGTCGCCTTCGGTGGCAAGGTTGCAGGTGACAGTGTCTCGACTGTCTGCTGTCCCTCTTTTGTTGGGGATCCCACCCTACTTTATGGACACTGCTATTGGATGTCCCAAGTGTAAGTATTATATCTGGAGCAGGACGTACTGTATACTTAGAATAATACAATTCTGTGAAATACTCACCTGTAGAATTGGTATTATACGTATACAATACGTCCTGCTCCACCCCACGCTGGTTTTTGCATTATTCTGGATCCCCTGTATGGTGATTGTTGTTATTGTTATCATTACCAGTTGTTTTTGGGTGGTTGGATTCTCCCGGCTTCTGGTTCACTGCTTTTCAATGCTGGGGATTTGTGGGAGGTCCCTGGGTGTGTGAGGGGCCGGGAGGAGCCTGTTTTTGCATGTCTGCAGTGCACAGCGCCCTCTGGCGGAGGATAACCCAAGTGTAAGTATTATATCTGGAGCAGGACGTAACTGTATATGTATAATACCAATTCTACAGGTGAGTATTTCACAGAATTGTATTATTCAGTTGTATCCCTTTCCAACTTTGGCCAGAAATAACAAAACAGGCTGCGTTGAGCTTTATTTGTACATTTTGAGAGCAGTGCAGGCAGATGACTTTGTGTCATTAACCTATTGCATTTTTGTGTTTTCTCTTCCTCAGGGTCACCACCTTCCTCTGGCCTCTCTTTGCCTCATAAAAAATCCCCAGGTAGTTCTGTATCTATTTCCTCTTCTCCTGCCAAAGTCCCAGGCACAGAGCCAATAGATGTGGCCGCCCATCTTCAGCTCCTGGGAGAGTCCTTGACCCTGATTGGGCATAGACTACAAGAAACTGAGGTGATGATCAACAAAAGCCCTGTAGGTTACCACACAAATGACACTGCATATTTTTCATTATTATTGTAGTTAGAATTGTATTAAGTGTATTGCACTGAAATATTTATCACTGATATTAAGTACAGTTTTTGAAAAGCTGATTTTTACATACCCTTAGTATTGGCCTGAATTAGAATGGCTGGTGCCCTGCTTGTTGCAATTTTTTGTTGCTGCTACAACTGTTCTTTGTGTCTAACTTAGAGGAACAACACACAGGAATTTCACTTTTCCATGTGTTGTTCTTCTGTGCGGCGGCATTCCGTTTTGGGATGTTCCTTCGGCTCCCACGGTGCAGACTCGGACAACAGTGAATGTGCAGTTACCTCAGCAAATCAGCTTGCTTGCTGTCACTCGGGTCCCTTTGGTACCGCTGGTGGCTAAACCCTCAGCCGCATCCCCCGCCCACCTTGCAGCTGTGGCATACCCGAGCCACATGACTAGAGGTGGTGGGAGCGCGCATGGCTAGAGGTGAGTGGGGACGTGGTCTTTTTACACTCCAGAGCCTCTGATGTTTCTCTTTAAAGCGGAGCGAAACCCATTTCTGGGTGCTCCGCTTTTCCCCCAGCCTTAAGCGCAATCCAAAAGGGCCAAACGTGGGCCTGTACACAAAAGAGAAGCCAGAATGCATATTCAAGGGCGGCTCCCGTGTGGTCATGTTGTAGACCAACTCGGGCAAACCCCAAGAGGGCGGTGGGGACATTTATCAGCCAAGGGACAAACCCCTTTCTTCCCGAGATCCTGGAGGTTTCTAACTGTACTAAATAGAAATAAAAAAAAATATATAATAGATGTTTAAACTATATAGATTAAATATATATCAGAGAAATGGTTACTTAGCTCTACATGTCGGTGAGATGTAAAAGGCTGAAATGTGACCTTGATAGGGTTCGTACAATAATAACAGATATTGCTAGTATAAGAAACATCTTGGTTTATTTTTTGTATATTGATATGATCCAAAACATTTGGCATTCAAGAATACAGGAAAACCATTAAGTCTTCTTCCTTCATTATGTGTATAACTGTGTTAAGTGTAGTGTTATCTCATGTGCCCTGTGTTTGTTTGTGTAAGAACACAACTTTAAAGTGGACCAACACCCAGGATTTTGACTATCCTGGGTATTGGTCCACTTCCCCGGGGCACCCCGATCGGGGGTTCCCCGCTGGGTGAAACTCCCCAGAAAGCCCCCAAAACTCACCTCTCCCCGCTCCCACGGGGCCGCGCCGTCGGACAAGCTGATTGACAGCGACGTACAAGTAGCTTGCCCGTCGGCGCCTCCCGCGCGTCACTCTTGACGTGTGCGCACCCGCGCCGGCCATTCAGAGACGGCCGGCACGGGCGCCCGCATGTCTAGAGGAGCGCGAGTGAGGCGGCGGAGGCGGAAGCAGTGGCTGGAGAGGTAAGGTTTTTCGGGGTGTTTGGGGGGTTTACACCCAGCGGGACATCCCGATCTCGGATGTCCCGCGGTGTGTGAGGTGATTCCCGGGCTGATCACCTCAGGGTGTTGGTCCACTTTAACAGTGATTGCACCTTGGTTAAGAGTTGTCCAGGTGGATTGAGGGAGAGAGGGACAAGCGTGGAGGGGGTGTGGTGCATAGTCTTCCAGCTCCCCTCAGACAGACTTTCTTTTGATAGTGTCTCACCCCTCCTCCAGACTCTGTAACTCTTTATATACTATACAAAACATCTTGTTTTTTTAGTTTCTAAAACATCCATGCCATTTAAAGACGTACAGTAGTTCAGCCTGCTCCTCCTTTCATGCCCGATATGATTGGAAGCCTTACTTAAATGTTACACCCCTTATATCTAATGGATCAAGAATTGTAAAGACATGTAATTTCTACCTCTTCCTATCAATACTAGAAACATTATCTTGTCTGTTCAATATCTATTTGTTAATTATGGAATAGTATATTAGAACATTTAGCACCTTTTAGGCATATGTGATTTGAACTTCGGCCGATACACCCCCCCCCCCCCCCCACCCATTGCCCCCTACTTACCTTACTTACAGGCTGCTTTGGGGGGCGATCCTCACCCCCCAGCTTAGCCATCTGTAAATGGCAGTGCGGCCCAGCCATGGGCACTGTGCAGGTGCATGCACAGAGCCTGATGGGATGCAAGCAGCCAAAAACAGCGGACAGCATCACTCCTGATTGCCCACAGCGGGTCTGGAGGAGGTCGAAACTAGTGCCGAATTATCAGCAATGCTCATCATAGAAGCAGCGCTTGGAGTACACTGCCCTACGAGCAAGAGGCCTCAGTAATCGCCAACTAATAAATGTGCTTTATCTACAGATCAAATTCCGAGCTCCTCATGGCTAAGGGGCAAGACTAGCATATCAAGGAGTCCAGGATGCTGACGGTAATGTAGCGTCGGATACCTGGTCCGAGTCCTTGATCAAGCACTATCTCCCTCGCCAGTTCCATATATAAAGCAGACAGGAGGTTTTGTAGTTACACATCCTTCAGGCTTGGAAGCACAGTGTAAGTAGCTCACTTCTGTCAGGGCTGCTGCGTGTGTGGCAAGAGATTCAGGGGTACCGAGACACCTCAGGAACACTCATTCCTTAGGTGCTGCCCTTTTTTTCTCCATAGCCTGATCGTTACCCCCGGCAAAGAGGAGTATGCACTTCGTGGGATGCCAGGGTATAGACATTAGTTAAGCATCTAATGGCCAGACCCAGGATTCATCAAGGGTTCCAGCCCTATGACTACCCCCACATGACTCTGCGTAGGAAGTCTAGGGCGGAAGGAAGAAAACCTATCCAGCCAGCGGCAGAAGGTATAGCATAGTCCAGCAGGTGGACATCCACGGTGTCTGTGCGTCAGCCTAAGCACTTCTTACAGCTGCTTTTACTTTTTTTTAGGCTGGCCAGTGGGTTTTCTCCTTCACAGTTTTTGTCCAAAGCACATCCTTTGGTGCCATACCAGCCCTACCTTGACATTAAAGGCGGTACTTGCTTGAAGCCCTCGAGTGCCAGGAGTGGCATCCTCTGTTATCGTCTAGGGCGTTGGCTCTCCGGGCCAGTTACATACCCAAGGTGGACTCAGTCTTCAGCCTGCATCGGCACCACAGTGTAGTCGGGCGCCATTATTACTCTGGGTTGCCTTACCCTTGCTCACAGGCTTTTTTACCTAGAAGCCGATCTTAACCGTATCTGCTGATACAGAGACCTTTCAAAAATGGTGCCCTGTGGCCTTTACTAGGCTGCCATGCAAGGTCACAGGGAGCTCCACATTCTGTCAGGTTCTTTGTACCCTACTACTGGACCTTAAGATAAATATGCTGAGTCTGTGGTAAGACTGCATACGTTTTTCGGGATCTTAGGTCAGTCCTTGTTCCGCGTGACTTGACGGCCCCTTCTTATATTTATTATATTAATATTCATATTTTTAGATTCTCCTTTTTGCTGAAAGAAATCCCTTACTCGACCAAGTTAACATTAATCCTTGGTCTTCGGGCCTTCGAGAACACCATCAGAGCCTTAAGATGATTGTTCCTCACCGCGGTTTCCCTCCAGATGTCCTTTTTGGTTGCACATAAGCTCAACGGCGCACCTAGTCTCACTCTCGGAAGGTCTGGTAGGTAATGCAGAAGGCATCACAGTTCTAAAGTTGTGCCACCTACAATGGTACCTTTTGCCTTTGGATGGGCTTAAGCAAAGGGTGGAGCACATTCCTGGGGGGCTTTACATAGCAACAGGAAGTTCCAACCTTTGTCGAATGGCTTCTGGGCAAAGGGTCGGTTGCAGGAGACCTAGGAGGAGAATTAGATTGAGCAATGGCTTCAAAAGAAGGCAGGTATAAGGGGCAACAATTGGCCAGTGGCAATACAGTTTTTGGAGTTCAACTTTCCCATGTGGTAACCACTAAAAGGCTTGCTCGTCACCGCCTCCAAAGCCTAAGCAGGTTGTCTCAGGGCCCAGAGATCCTATTCTTTAGGGAAGTCCTTTTTCCACAGGCTAATGCTGAGGACATTCTCTGCAATAGAACTATGTTCCTGGTCCTACACACAGGAGTAGTGACTACTGATAACATGCCTTGTGAGTCCTTCTAGTATACTTTATTCCAAGTATACAGCACATCCTGTTCCAGAATATTCCTTACACATGGGTTATACATCCACAAGATGGCGCTGGACTGCAGAAAAAACTTGTGGCCACTCCCGACCCCTTAAATAGCCAGGAACCTCCCACAAATTCCCAGTTCTTATCTGCAGTCTGGACTGCGAAGATAGAAGATGGCTCTCTATTCTGCACGGGTGAGCTGGGCTTATCAGCCTGCCCTATTCCCACCCATTTCCGGACCCACTGCCTCCCAGCCTTGGCTGACTGGTTCGAGTGAAGGTAGGACAGCACCAGGGTCAGGTGCTGAGGAGCGCTGCTCCTACCACAATCCCTGCACTGACATGGGTAGACAGTATAGGCTTATGGTGAGCCTTGTAGGATGCCCCTTCCTGCACTCTGGGTCCCCCCCTCCTGCTTCACTTTATTTGTGTTGTGGTGTTTTTACTTAATACGCTCGCCGCCGCACCGCTTGTACAGCGATCCGCGGACGGTGGCGACATTGCCTCAGCTGCTGTTGCACCGTTATTGGACGGCAAGATCACGTGGGGCGCGTTTCGCGCTCTTCAGGGGGGGGGGGGCCCTGCGAATTACGCTTTTGGCGTCACATCTCCGCAGCCCGCCCCTCGAGGTCTGTGTGGGCGCCATTTTACTTCTCTTCCTCCTCCGCTCGTGCTGCGTGCGCTGCTGCTCCGTTACCAGTGCGGTCCGTGAGTGTCCCTGCGGGGTGTTTTTTCTTCTGATTCTCACTTGTAAATGCTTATGGGGATGTCTTTTTATGTCTTT
Source organism: Gastrophryne carolinensis (assembly GCA_027917425.1). NCBI lineage: Eukaryota > Metazoa > Chordata > Amphibia > Anura > Microhylidae > Gastrophryne > Gastrophryne carolinensis. The sequence goes on along the minus strand of CM051235.1, from coordinate 335,218,160 downwards.
CAGGCGGGATAAACGCCACTGTGGTTTCTCCCGGCCCTCTTCCCTTTGGTAATCTCCCACCTCCCTAGCGGGTTTTTGGGGCATCCAGGGTGGCTAATACTAGCCTTAACCCTATACTGGCCTGTTGTGCCACTCAAATCACCATATGGAGGCTTCTGGGGATAATGTGCCTGGGGTTCCTTCGGGACAGGCCCGGCTGTGTGTTGCGTGTGGGGTTTCCCCTGTGAGTGACAATGTCAGGGTATGTGTAAACTGCGCCCAGCAGGCACTTGCGCTGCAGTCCGGGCTGTCTGTTGCGGGCCCCGGTGCTGCCCCCTTTTGGCTTCACCTACCCCCCCCCCTCACGCTTATATCTGACCCCCAGTGAGGGGCACACTAGCGGGGCACACTAGCGGGGACCCTCAATCTGATTTGGCTGCACGGGTGGCCAGCATTGAAAAACATATTGCTGGGTCAGCCCCGCGTAAGGCTTCTGCTAAGAAGCGGCATTTATCTCCCGCTGCTTCCCTCTTTCCTGTAGAGGATGAGGGACCTTACTCACTTTCTGGCCCTTACCCCCTCGAGGAGGGGATATTGTTTTCTGATTCAGAATCCTCTGAGGAACAACCTAAGTTCTATGGTGGTACCGGGTCTCCCTTTGGGGAAGACCCATGGTCTTCAGATGATACTGACAGGTTGTTGAGTCACATATTCGAAGTGCTTTGTATTTCTCTTCCTGCAGTGGCTCCGCAGCGGCAGGGTGAGCTTTTTGATACGGTTAAGCCACGCTTGGAGTTCCCTGAGCAGACTCACTTTAATAATCTAGTGCTCAAGGAATGGGAACGGCTTAGTAGGCTACCTGGGGTGCCCAAGAGTTGCGACAAGAGGTATCCCTTTCCTGCTGATGTGATTAAACGTTGCAGTTATGGTAATCATATGTATAGTTCAGCGAGGAATGTTTAGGGCTTGTCTTGTGGGATAGCATCTTGTTGCTCTGTGCTCTCTGCAGCTGTTCTACACTGTGCTAGGTCATGTGTACCACTGCATAGGGTTACAGAGCCTATTGCCTCCCCTTCCTGATATACATTCTGGGCAGTGAATGGAGAGGGCGTGGCCGTGTCACCTTGACTGATGGCAGGTGCCGCGCCAAACAAGCGCTGGCCAGTGGATCCATCAGTAAGGTGAGTTTCTGATTGCCGGGGGACAAAAGGGAAGTACCATTTTTTAATTGAGTGGTCAATCGCTTTAGGTTTTACTTTACTCCATTTTAACATGGTTCTTTGTGAGCTTCTGGCACACAGCTTTCGAAACTTTCTTCGTTACCACTATCACTATGTTTCAGTGCGTTATGGGAGTCCATGGCCTCGAGGGCTGGTTTACTGTAGACCTCATTTGTTAGTTTTTCATCCTCTGTTAATAAACAACCTAAAGGTCCAGCGCATTGCTTTTTGCATCTTTCTGGGTTAAGCTGTAGACATGGTCCACTATGTGCTATTTGAAGGCTTTCGTATATTGTGTGTGAATTTTAATCCATCTCTTATCTACCGTATTTGCTGGCGTATAAGATGACTTTTTCCCCCTGTAAAACATGCCTCCAAGTGGGGGGGGGGGTCGTCTTATACGCCAGGTGCACCTGGGTCACATACATATAACTGTACTTACCTTCACCAAGCTGGGCAGCACGATCGTCCTCCTCCTCCTCCTGCAGAGCGATGCTCTTGCTCAGGCAGCACTAGTTGATCAGAGCAGGGAGAGACTGAGCAGGCCAGCAGGATGAGCGCCGAGCAGATCAGCTTTCCTGCTCTCAGGCACTGTGTGGGCAGGCAGGGGGCTGGCTCCTGGCACGCGCTCCTGACATCGCCCTCGCTGCTCTCCACTTTGAAGGGGACTCTTCAGCATCTGATCTGAAGTGTGATTTATTTAAGATTTATTAAAAAAAAAAAAGTTTCTATGGGGCATCCCCCAGTGTAAAACCCACAACTGGCCCCTTTCCCAGACCCCACACATTACACACTATGCTATTAGATGGGACACATTCTAAACAACCCAGGCATGTCCCCAGCTATAGGCGAGCAGGGATGTGGCCGCAGTGTAATGTGGTGTGGACTCTGGGAAACGGGGTCATTGGGGAAGTTTACACAGGGGGCACCCCAAATTGGGTGAGTTTACACAGGGGGCATCCCAACTTGGGGGAGTTTACACAGGGGGCACCCCAACTTGGGATGCCCTGCTGGGTTTTGTTCCCTGCATCAGGGGCAGCAAAATGGAATGCCCCCCTGTCTGAATCCCCCCCGTTTGGCCTTTTTCCCAGACTCCACACCACATTACACTGCGGCCACATTCCTGCTCGCCTTTAGTTGGGGCCTGTGCTGGCTATTCAGAATGCGTCCAATCTAAAGGCATAGTAGGGATGTGGCTGCAGTGTAATGTGGTTTGGGCTCTGGGAAAAGGGCCAGTTGGGTAGTTTCACACAGTAGAGGAAACCCAATTTGGCATACCCCTGGAGTAGGGAACAAACCCACTGGGGCATTCCAATTTGGGATGCCCCACTGTAAAACCCTCCCTATTGGCCCTATTCCCAGAGCCAACACCACATTATCCTGCAGCTGCATCCCTACTATGCCTTTAGCTGGGACGCATTCTGAATAGCCAGCACAGGCACGTCCCCAACTAAAGGCGAGCAGGGATGCTGCTGCAGTGTAATCTGATGTGCGCTCTGGGAAAACGGCCAGTCGGGGGTATTTCACACAGTGGGGCTTCCAAATTTGAGAGGCCCCACTGGGTTTTGTTCCCTACTCCAGGGGTATCCCAAATTGTGATCCTCCACTGTGTGAAACCCCCCATCTGGCCCTTTTCCCAGAGCCCAAACCACATTTTACTGCAGCTGCATCCCTACTATGCCTTTAGCTGGGACGCATTCTGAATAGCCAGTATGGGCACATCCCAAACTAAAGGCGAGCAGGGATGCGGCTGCATTGTAATCTGATGTTCTTTTACGTTTTATTAGGTGTGCGGAAGAGGGAGTAGTCTTATACGGCGAGTATATAACAAACTCTATATTTTGAGGGGAAATGTTAGTGGGTCGTCTTATACGCCCAGTCGTCTTATACGCCGGCAAATACGGTTTATACTTCTAATTTTCTAAGGGTTTTCCAATTAAAAGGACAGTCCAGGTAATAACAATAAAAAGGCAGCTGAGCTGCAAGGACCTTACCTGGAAAATACCCCATGTCCCTTTCTTACATTTCCTGTAGTGTGCTATATATGCTGTAGCAGGGTTTTAAAGTTAGCCTCTACTTTTATTCCCTCATGACCGCACACCAAATGTGGTTGCACAGCCGCCCCTGTTCCTCAGTGCTCAGCATTTCCCTGAGGTAGTGGCGTACTTCGCCTCCCAGAACATCCACAATTCTTACCTTTTCCTAGATCCTTCCTGGATCTGAAAGACTCCAGGCTTGCCCTGGGGCATTGTATAGTGGGTCGCCGGTAAACTCACATTTACCAGTGGCTCCCACAACACTGAGATCGCTGGCCACCATATCCCAGTAGCTACGTCACTCCTACGTCATACGGCAGTCAGTCAATCGGTGATCTCAAAACTGCCAGGGGGTGTGGCCTTGGCGGCGGGAAAACTGTGCCAACGCTGAGCCAGAAGCATTGCCAAGGTACTTGAATAGGGGGCGCAGGTTTTCGATCCGCTTTTATTTAGAGCAATATGCTATACAAATTTTAATGTGTTCACCTTTATTATCTGCATTGCATGGGTTTCCCATGTATCATCCCCAAACAGTGAGGCATGAATATATGAATACAAATTCACAGCCTAAAATTAAACCTCAACTAGGTTTACATGACTAAACCAGCAACAGGTGCTGTAGTTGTATGGTGTGGTGTGGTGTTTTTACCAGACTGGCCCAAACAAAAGTTCTGGTTAGTGCTAGGTCAACATGACATTTTTCTTTTTACTCATGCTTAACTTTGGAAATCATTAATATAATCCATTGATCTGCTTAGAGTTTCCACATTTTTGGGTAGCCTAGGTTGCAAAAAGTAATTCAAACTGCATGGGTTGCTTTCCTTCCCTGGGATCAAGCAGAGTTCTTTCATTGTAATTTTCTCCCTTCGTCCTTCAGGGCGGCCACAGAGAGAGAGCTCCTCCCCCTATAGGGGAAACACAACTGGAACAAGTTAAAAAGCCCCAACCATCCCCTCTCCTATTGCGTTTCCTCCCCCCCATTGTGTTTCCTCCCCCCTATTGTGTTCCCCCCCCCCTATTGTGTTTCCTCCCCCTATTGTGTTTCCTCCCTAGGAGGAGGACCGCTGGAACAACTGCCAGTTTGTTCTATTTTGTTATTTTTTTAAACCCAGGAGACCCTGGGAAGGTGCTCGCCAACAGGGTGTTCGCTGTAACACTATAACACTGATAGGACACCGAGCCTCTGCGCTGCTCGGGGAAGGCATTTAAATGGAGCCGCATCTCCTGAGGTGGGGGCGGAGCCTATCGGGCACCGTCCATGACGACTTCCGGGCTGAGAGATCACTTCCACCCGGAACCACGTGCGTTCCATGCTCACTTCCTGGCTAGAAAGGGAGACACAGCCAGCACAGCAGCAGGTGAGGGCCAAAGCGGGGCTTCTCAAATCGTGTTCCTTACCAGCATGGCCCATCAAGATAAAATGGTGAGGCATTTATATATTTTCTGCTGTTTTGGGGGGGTACACAGGTTAAGGGACCTATTGTATGTATCTAGCACCCTCAGAGTTTCACTAATCAGTGTTCCTTTTCACTCATTGCCACCTTTTCTCTTAGCCTCCTCCATATAAAAAGGAGAAAGAGAAAGAAAAGGATAAAGACACTCCCAAGCCAAAATTGGGCATTAAAACTGTCAGACTGTGTTTAGTTGCTCCATGATCCTGGTAGATTTCTGGAATAGATCCTTCTGTAAAGCTTGCTTAGAACACAAGATGGACAACGAAGCAGCCAGTTACTGTATACAGATGATGGGCAATATGCAGACTGACATGACCTCTACCTTAGAGGTCTGTCCGTCCCAGGGGATAACTATTTATGTTCCCACAAGCCCAGCACAGGTCTGTTTTCCCAGCTTTTTAAGATTGGTGGTGTTACTAGGCAGATTACAGTTTTTCCATATCTGGATGACCTTTTGGTGACAGGGAGATAACAATCAGAAATCTTACAAAACCTCAGTCACTACTGCAGAGTCTGTGATGGGTTATAAATAGGGACAAGTTGGTCCTGTTTACCATCCAGAACCTTCAGATTACTGGGTTAAATTATAGACTCCATTCGGCAGATGTTTTTTCTTCCAACCAACCAAATAAGCAGGAAAAAACTGCTCAGAGTTCATATCTTCATTAGGGAGCATCAGGTCTCCTTCAGAAGGATCTTAGGGTTTAGTCTTGAGAGGAGACAACTGAGGTAGGACATGGTTAACTTGTATAAATATATAAATGTCCAATACAAAAAATATGGGGAACACTATTTCAGGTAAAATCCACTCTAAAAACAATGGGCAATCCCTTTTGACTGGATAAAAATAAATTCAGTCTCTGAGGGCGCAATCATTTATTCTTAGTATACAGTACGTCCTGCTCCAGATTAGATTACTTACACTTGGGTATTACTCCGCCAGATGGTGCTGAACTGCAGAGACATCGAAATTGGCTCCTCCCGGCCCCTCAAGTACCAGGGACCTCCCACAAATCCCCAGATCTCTGCAGTCTGGACTGCGAAGGACAAGAATATGGCTCTCCTCGCAGGTGAGTGGGGCTATTAGCCTGCGGCCCTGTAGGACTATTCCCACCCATTCCATTATTATGCCTCCCAGCCTTGGCTGCGCTGGTCCGGGTGATGGTAGGCAGCACCACTGTCAGGTGCTTAGGAGCGCTGCTCCACCGCAATCCCCCACCAAAGGGTAGGCGGTATAGGCATATGGTGAGCCTCTATGGGCGGCCCGCGGCCCGCCCCTCGAGGTATACCCGGCGCCATTTTCCCTGGTTTCGGCTACTGTGTGACTGGCATCTACCTACCACGGTCCGTGAGTGCCCTTGCGGGCGGCTTTATTTACCATTTGTCATTTCATATGTCACTTACGGTTTCCCTTTGCTTATGTCTTTCAGACGGGCCGACCTCTGTTGGTTTCTCCCGGCCCTACTCCCTCTATATTCTTGGTGTGCCACACACCCCGCTTCACTTTTAAATATTCTTCAGGAAGTCTTGTAACGAGCCCCCTTCCGGCCTATATATACCTGGTACCTCCCTTCAATCACCAGTATTTTATTCTCTGCTTGACGACAAGACAGAAGATTGAAGTCTCCTGCTTACAGGTAGCCGGGGTCTTACCCCGGCACCCCCCTTTTGGTCTATTTCTGCCCGGTTTGAGTGTTTTTACCTTGATGGTGGAATGGAAGCCTCCCAGCCTAGGCTGCTCACTGGGCAAATGGTAGATGGCACTATAGGTGCCTAGGAGCTTATCTCCTACTCTCGACCCCCTCTTTTGGGGGCAATGCGGCTATCCGGCATGGTGATCCGGAAATGGGATGCCCCTGTCCCGAGGGTCCCCGTAGCCCCTTACTCTCCCGTTACGGTCCTTTCTCCCTTCACTATGGGGGGGGGGGGGGGGGGGTTAGAGGGTTGTGTATTTTGGGTGTGTGTTTTTCACAGTATAACTTTATGATAACATGTGTGTTTTACTTTATGCATTGAGCAGACTGCACAGCATGTGTGCACTCTTTTCCCTTTTCCGGTTTGTGTGTTTAGGTCAGCTTTGGGGGCGGTTGGGCGGACCACGCTGGGCAGGTTGGCTTGCCGCCTGAGTTTCCACAGCCCCCTCCCGTCTCTCCCCCTCCCCGCTGGTCTCTTTGCGGCCACTGTATGGCAGGTCTTCTGTCGGTATGGCTGCGCTATGCTGTTTTCCTCTCCTCCTCCCCCCTCCTTCGTCTCCCCACTCGCCGCCTCCTGCCTTGTTGTGCGCGTGTAGCGGCTCATCTGGTTTTAATCCCTAGATGATTTGGCCGCACTGATCGAGCTTAGGGGGCGGGCCCGGTGACGCGGTGACGGGGGCGTGGCGCCGGTAGTAGCGTCATGCGGCCGGCCCCAGCTTCACTTCCTTCCTTTCAAGTTTAACTTGGTTGTATTTACCTGTGCTGCTGCTGGCTGCTGCTTCGTCCCTCCGGTTGCTGCTCTCGGTCCTTTCAGGTAAGCGGCCCCACCCTGGTGGGGCCGTTGAGTGGGGGTTAAATATCTATAATATGTAGATATGGGGGCGAGTGTTTTTAAGGAGGCATCATGTTTTGAATTTATTAAGGGGCAGGGTTGTCTTTTCTTGCTCATTTAAAGGCACTTTGGTGCCATGCATACATAGGTTTTTTGGCTTGTTACACGCATGTGGGGATCTGATTGTGATTTCTTTTGCTTACAGATCCCGGGATCCCTGTTTATGGTGGCCCTCCGGCTCTATGTTACTTGGCTAGTCTTTCTTTTTTTTTAAAAAAAAAAAAGAATATTGGGATATTTTTATATTTAAGTATATACATATATAATCTCTCTCTCTCTCTCTCTCTCTCTCTCTATATATATATATATATATATATATATATATATATATATATATATATATATATATAGATTATTAAAGGGGACCTTCCTTTTTAAAAAAAAAAAAAATCCTCCCTTCCGGGACATTTACAAATAAGGGGGCATCCCGGGTTGGCTTATGCCTTAAAGCCCAAAAAATTGTGAATACCATAAATCACCATATGGAGGCTTCCGTTATTGCCGGAAACGGTTCTTCTGAGCCATTCGGGGGTGCATAAGTTGTGGGACTCTGCTCCCAGCTGAGGATGTCTTTATTTGCATCCCTTGTGCAAAGCAGAGCATTGCGCGTCAGTCTGTTGCTTCGGCTGCTGGCCCGTCGCAACCTTCATCATCTCCTACCTCTCCCTCCCTGTTCCGGACCCCGCATGACACTGTCAAAAGTGGGGATTCGCAATCCGAGGTGGCGGCACGGTCGGCCAGCCCCCGGAAGGTAGTGCCCGTTAAAGCAGGGTTAAAGGCCCCTGCAAAACGGAAGCACCTGACTCCGGTACCTTCGGCTCCACAGGACGAGTTATGTGAGCCTGTGGAATGGTCCGATGGATCCCCGGATGAGGAAGAATTCCTGTTGGAGTCAGATGAGCCTGCAGATCAGCTTGAGGCTGATGCGATTGGCGATTGGTCGGCGGGGGTTGCTTTTGACACCACCTCCATTCTGGCTCAAATGTTTAAAATTTTGAATTTAGATCCGCCTGAGGCTGTCACCCTGCCAAAGGGTCAGTTGTTTAAAGAGCCTCAGCCGCGTTGGGTTTTTCCCAGACAGCACCACTTTGAGAGGGTGGTCCTTAAGGAATGGGAACATCCCATGCGGTTATCTGGAATCCCTTCCAGTTGGGAAAAGCGTTATCCTTTTCCGCCAGAGTTGGTGAAGCTTTGGTCTGTCCCTCCTGACGTCGATTCCCCTGTGCTAGGGCTCTCCAGCACGGCTATGGTACAGTCTGCTGAGACCACTGTCCCTAAAGATGGGGAAGATCGTCGGATTGACCAGTACGCTCGCCATGGTTTTACTTATGCCGGGTCAGCGATGCGCCGGGGGTGTGCTTCAGCCCTTTTGTATTGGCGATTAGGTCTGTAATTCAGGGGCTATATGAGGATCTCAATCCCGCTTGTAAAGAGTTTACTGCGCTTAAGCAGTGTGAATCTTTTGTGTCCTATGTCTTATCCGCTCAGGACGATGCGCTGGCAAGGCAGCGGCTATGCTGGTGGCTATTCGCCGGTCAGTATGGCTGCGTCAGTGGTCGGCGGACGCAGTTTCTAAAAAGGTGCTCACAGCTCTCCCCTTTTTGGGGTTGCGTCTGGGGAGAAAATTGATTCAGTCGCAAAGGGTGGTAAGATGCCACAACGCAAGAGGCCTCGTGGTCCCTTTAGGGGGGCAAGTTCTGGTAGGCCTTCCTTTCGAGGATTCAGAGCGGGTAAGGGGGCTTCCTTTCCCGCTACCAGAGGTGCAGGTTGGACTCGGGGGAGGGGCCGTGGCCGGCCCACTCAGTCCTGGGGCACCAAGCCCAAGCCTGCTGATAAGCCCGCTCAGCAATGAGGGGCTGCCCTCACCCGTGCGGGTGGGGGGACTATTGCGACACTTCTCCCAGGTTTGGAACCAAGAGGTTCCAGACAGTTGGATCCAGAAAGTGGTGTCGTCCGGTTACAAGCTGGAATTCGAGTCTCGCCCTCCTTCACGGTTCTTTCGGTCTCGGGTGCCCATCGATCCTTTGGCCGCGCAGGAGCTCCTGGCGTCGGTAAAGAATCTGTTAGAGATGGCGGTCATTCGGCCAGTACCGCGCTTAGAGATGGGCCTCGGTTTCTACTCCAATCTTTTCGCAGTCCCCAAGAAAGATGGGTCAGTTCGTCCCGGCCTGGACTCTCATCAACACAGAGTGTTTCTTCCTTTTGCTCAAATTCACACAAGAACGCTTCAGCTTTTTCTGTCGGCGTCTTGGGACCAGCAGCCTCGGTCGCTGGATCAGTCCTTCCAGTTGTCCTCCCGGGTCCGGCAGTCCCTCCTGTGGTGGTTGGTCTCGACCAATCTTGTGTAGGGCAGGTCCTTCCTGACCCCCCTTTGGGAAATTGTCACCACGGACGCCAGTCTGTTGGGATGGGGCGGATTCTGGAAGGAGCTGCAGTTTCAGGGGCAGTGGGTACCTCAAGAGGCCCACTTACCCATCAATATTCTGGAACTGAGAACTATCCGTCGGGTGCTTGCTCTCCTGACTCAGCACGTTCTGGGCCTTCCGGTCCAGGTGCGTTCAGACAATCAAACAGCGGTTGCTTACATCATTCTTCAGGAAGGGGCTCGCAGTCTGAGTGCTCTCAGAGTAGTGTCCCTGATCCTGACCTGGGCGGAGGCCCATGTTCCTTGTCTCTCGGCGGTATACATTCCAGGAGTGGAGAACCAGGTAGCGGACCGGTTGAGCAGGGGCTTTCCCCGTCTGGGAGAATGGGCTCTCCATCCTCGGGTGTTTCGCTCACTGTGTCTCCGATGGGGGACCCGGAGGTGGACCTGTTTGCCTCTCGTCACAATCACAGGCTCCCGAACTTCGTGTCGCTCTCCCAGGATCCTCTGGCTCTGGCAGTGGACGCCATGTCCCTGAGCTGGGGAGTTCTGGGATTTCTATACCTGTTTCCTCCAATACCCATGCTGGGCAGGGTGCTTCGGAAGTTGGCTCTGGGAAAGGTGTCCGCCGTTCTCGTGGCCCCAAGGTGGCCAAGGCGAGTGTGGTTCGCAGACATCGTTCGGCTGGCAGTGGACCAGTTCGTTCTGCCTCTTCTGCTCACTCAGGGGCGATTGTGTTACCCCAATTTACCAGCGCTGGGTTTGACGGCCTGGCTGCTGAAACCTCCATCCTGAAGGAGGAGGGTCTTTCTGATTCAGTCGTTAAGACTCTGATCAGTGCCCGGAAGAGGTCTTCTTCTATCATCTACTATAGGACTTGGAAAGCCTATATCGCTTGGTGTGAGATAAGATCTTTTCCTTGTAGGGTCTTTTCGGTCTCCAGGATTCTGGAGTTTTTACAGTCAGGGCTGGACTCTGGTCTTCAGCTTAGTACGTTGAAAGGGCAAGTTTCTGCCTTATCTATCTTTTTTCAGAAGCGTGTTGCGCTTCAGTCTTTAGTTAAAACTTTTTTCCAGGGGGTTACGCATGTGCGGCCTCCCAGGAAACCATTACTCCCGGTTTGGGATTTGAATTTGGTTTTCTGCTCTTCAGGCTCCTCCTTTTGTGCCTTTGCAAGATATTGCTTTGTCTACCCTGACTCAGAAGATTGTCTTCTTGGTAGCGATCACTTCGTTCCGGCGTGTCTCAGAGTTGGCGGCCTTGTCTATCCAGGCGCCTTACTTTGAGAGGCATCAGGATAAAGTGGTCTTTCGGTTCAAGCCAGACTTTCTTCCTAAGGTTGTTTCTGCTTTTCATTTGAACCAAGATATTGTTCTTCCCTCCTTGTGTCCTAATCCTAAGAATGACAAAGAGAGGGTTTTGCATTGTTTGGATGTAGTACGCTGTGTTAAGTACTACTTGATTATCACGTCTCCTTTCCGTAGGACGGATTCCTTTTTTGTTGTGCCCCATGGGCCTAAGAAGGGTTTGGCACCAGCCAAATCTGCCATTAGCAAGTGGATACGTCAGGCCGTTACTGCGGCCTATTCTGCTAAGGGGAAAGTTCCCCCTTTTCGTATCACTGCTCATTCTACTCGCGCCATTGGGGCGTCTTGGGCTTTTCAGCGCCAAGCTTCTGTTGAACAAGTTTGTAAGGCCGCCACTTGGTCTTCTGTTCATACTTTTTCTAAGTTTTACAAAGTTGATGTGCGAGCCTCAGCGGATGCTGTTTTTGGCCGCAAAGTTCTGCAGACTGCAGTCATTTAAGTTATGCTTCACCTGGCCTTGAGATGCCCATCCCTTGTGGACACTGCTTTTGGATGTCCCAATAAGTGAAGAATATTTAAAAATGAAGCGGGGTGTGTGGCACACCAAGAATAATACCATTTTGTGAGTACTCACCTGAAAAATGGATATTGTTGGTGTGCCACACACCCGCTTCACTCCCACCCTTTTCGGTATTCCGAAGCCTTTATATGGTGAAGCCTTTATTTATATTGATTTATTTGAGGTTACCGGTAAAATACTGGTACCTTGTCTTTCTGCTTTTTAATATACTGGTGATTGAAGGGAGGTACCAGGTATATATAGGCCGGAAGGGGGCTCGTTACAAGACTTCCTCTCTGCACAGCGTCACCTGGCGGTGAGTTAACCCAATAAGTGAAGAATATTTAAAAGTGAAGCGGGGTGTGTGGCACACCAACAATATCCATTTTTCAGGTGAGTACTCACAAAATGGTATTTTAGTTATTTAACTTGTGAGGCCTAGTGTGTAATTTACTCCCACTTCCCTAGCGGGCTATTGGGGCATCCCGGGTTGCTTTTATAGCGTGAATCCCTATCGGCCTATTGGGCCGCTATAATCACCATATGGAGGCGTCTCAGGATAATGTGCTTGGGGTTCCTTCTGGACAAGCCCGGCTGTGTGTAGCTTGTGGGGTGTCCCCTACTAGTGCTGACAATGTGCGGGTCTGTATACCTTGTGCCCAGCAGGTGCTTGCGCTGCAGCCTGGTTTACCAGTAGCTGGGCCTGCACCTCGTATTGCTTCACCTACTCCCCCAAGCTTAAATCTGACTCCCATTGAGTTGCATACAAGTGGGGATTCTCAGCCTGATGTGTCTACTAGACTGGCTAGTGTTGAGAAGTTGCTTGCTAATACCCTGGTGCGTAAGGCCTCTGCAAAAAAAGCGGCACTTAACGCCTGATGTCACTCTTTTCCCTATGGAAGCTTATGAGTTTTTGGATCTGTCTGGCTATACCCCTTTGGAAGAAGGGGAGTTATTCTCTGAATCAGAGTCATCTGATGAGAGGCCCAGGGGTCATGATGATTCCGGCTCTGACCCCTGGGCCCCAGATGACACTGATAAGCTGTTGGCTCAGATTTTTGAGGTACTGTCTATCTCTATTGTTTCATACTGCTAAGCCACGCTTAGAATTTCCTGAGCAAGCCCATTTTAATAATCTTGTACTCGGGGAATGGGAGCGTCCCAGCAGGCTTCCCGGTATACCGAAGAGTTGGGATAAGAGTTATCCCTTTCCTGCTGATGTGGTGAAGCGTTGGTCATCCCCTCTTGAGGTGGATGCCCCGGTCCTAGGGTTATCTAACACCTCTGTCAAGCACTCCCCTGACTCTACTACGCTGCGGGATGCTGAGGACCAACGCATTGATCAGCTGGCGTCCCATACCTTTGCTTGTGTGGGAACGGCGCTGCGCCCGGTCTGTTCCTCGGCCATTACGGCTGTGGCTATTAGGACCCTGCTTAGAAGTATCCTTGATGGTGCCCCTGATGATGTGTCTAGTGAGGAGTTTAATGCACTCTCTCGTTGTGAGGTTTTTGTGACTTATGCCCTCTCTGCCTTGGATGATACCATTAGAATGTGTGGCAGAACCTCTGCCCTTGTGGTGGCTATACGCCGCTCAGTTTGGCTTCGCCAGTGGGCTGCTGACAACGCTGCCAAGAAGTTGTTTGGGGACCGTCTGGACCTTTTTGCTAAGGGAGGCAGGTTACCCCAGCGCAGGCGGCAGTCTCGGCCCTTTCGGGGACAGGGCTCCTTTTCTTCCCCTACCGTGGTGCCAGACAGGGGAGGGGGGTCTTCCTTACAGGGCCCTGAGGAGATTTCTGGGGTAGGGGCAGAGGACGTGGTCGCTCTGGCTCCTCCTGGGGCTCTAAGCTTAAGGCTTCTCCTAAGCCCCCTCAGGCATGAAGTGGCTCTCTCGCCCATCCGGGTGGGGGGACAGCTTCAGCACTTTGCTCACGCCTGGAGGCTTTATGTCTCAGACCGGTGGATTCAGGAGGTAGTGTCCTCCGGTTACAAGATAGTTTGCTGCCTGCCCCATCCCCCCCCCCCCCCAAGGTTCATCAGATCCCGGATTTCTCAGGACACTGTGTCAACTCAGGCTCTAGTTCTGGCGGTGCAAAGCCTTCTGGAGCTGGGGGTCATCTGTCAGGTTCCCTTACGAGAAAGGGGCAAGGGCTTCTATTCCAACCTTTTCACCATACCCAAAAGAGATGGGTCAGTCAGGCCCATCCTGGACTTGAAGATCCTCAACAAATTTGTCAGGTGCAGGCACTTTCGTATGGAAACTCTGCGCTCTGCCATCAGTTCCCTGCGTCCAGGGGACTTCATGACGTCTGTGGACATCAAAGATGCTTACCTTCATATTCCTCAGCTGGTAGTGTCCACTCTGGAGTCATTTGGCTGGGTGATCAAGTCTTCTCTGGCTCCCTCCTTGGTGACTCCCTTCCTGGGAATGAATCTGGATACAGTTCAGGCAAGGGTTTTTCTTCCTCAGCAGAAGGTGGACAGTCTGAATGCGCAGGTTCAGTTCCTGCTATCTTGCCCTCATCTCTCCATCAGGCAGGGAATGCAGCTGGTGGGCCTGATGGTGGCGTGCTTCGAGGCGGTCCCTTATGCTCAGTTCCACATGAGGCCTCTGCAACTCCACCTCTTGTCCGTATGGGACAAGGATCCTGCGTCCCTGGACCAGGTCCTTGTGCTTTCCCCCCTGGTCGGGCGGTCCCTCTCGTGGTGGCTGGACTCCAGGAACCTGTTGGTGGGCAGATCCTTTCTGGCCCCCTCCTGGGAGACGGTCACCACGGATGCCAGTCTGACAGGTTGGGGGGGGGGGGGGGGTTCTGGAAGTCCCTGCAGTTCCAAGGGAGGTGGGGCCCTCAGGAGGCCCACACACCTATCAACATTCTGGAACTGCGGGCGATCAGGTTCGGTCTGACTCATCACCTTCGGGGCCTGCCTATTCAGGTGCGCTCGGACAACCAGACGGCGGTTGCCTACATCAATCATCAGGGAGGGACCCGGAGCAAGAGGGCCCTCCGGGAAGTGTCTCTGATCCTGGCCTGGGCGGAGGAGAATGTTCCCTGTATATCAGCTGTGTACATCCCGAGGGTGGAGAATCTGCAGGCAGACTCTCTGAGCAGGGGGACCTCTCGCCTGGGAGAATGGTCCCTCTGCAACAGGGTGTTTCAATCTCTGTGTCACCGTTGGGGCCAACCAGATGTGGATCTGTTTGCGTCCCGTCACAATCACAAGCTCCCGGCCTTTGTCTCCCTGTCCCAGGATCCTCTGGCCTTGGCCACTGATGCTCTAGCAATGTCATGGCAGGACTTTCAGCTCCTGTATGTCTTTCCTCCATTCCCCCTGTTGGGCAGGGTTCTGAGCAAGATAGCTCAGGAGGGGGTGCCAGCAATACTGGTGGCCCCCAGGTGGCCAAGAAGAGTGTGGTTCACAGATGTGGTGCAGCTGGCAGTAGATCAGTACGCTCTGCCCAGGGTGCCAGACCTGCTCACTCAGGGTCACTTACGCATCCCAATTTACAAACTCTGGCTTTGACGGCCTGGCTGCTGAAACCTCCATCTTGATGGAGAAGGGGCTGTCTGCCTCTGTGGTTGATACCATGATAAAGGCTAGGAAGAAGTCTTCTTCTTCCATTTACTATAGGGTTTGGCGTGCCTACTTTGACTGGTGTGAGTCTAAGTCTCTTCCCTGTCGTGTGTTCTCTATTCCCAGGATCCTGGAGTTCCTGCAGCATGGGTTGGAGCTGGGGCTCCAACTCAGTACTCTGAAGGGTCATGTCTCTGCCCTGGCTGTTTTCTTCCAGAGGTCCTTTGCCCAGCATTCTCTGGTCAGGACTTTTTTCCAGGGGGTTACTCATGTGCGTCCCCCACTTAAGCCTATGTTGCCTGTTTGGGATCTGAACTTGGTCTTGTCTGACTTGCAGGGTGCTCCCTTTGAACCTGTGCAGGAGGCTGCCCCGGCCATTTTTACTCTCAAGGTGGTCTTCTTGGTGGCTATCACCTCTGTTAGGCGTGTGTCTGAGTTGGCGGCGCTTTCCATCCAGCCCTCCCTACTTTGAGAGACACCAGGACAAGGTGGTGTTTCGCTTCAAGCCAGATTTTTTGCCTAAGGTGGTGTCTGCCTTTCATTTGAATCAGGACATTGTTCTTCCTTCCTTGTGCCCTAATCCTAGTAATGCTAAGGAGAGGGTCTTGCATTCTTTGGATGTGGTTAGGTGTCTGAAGTACTATCTGGCGGTTACTGCACCTTTCAGAAAAACTGATGCTCTTTTTGTGGTCCATTCTGGTCCTAGGTAGGGTTTGGCACCTGCCAAATCTACTATCAGCAAATGGATCCGCCAGGCTGTGATTCAGGCCTATTCTGCTAAGGGGAAGAATCCTCCCTTCTGCCTTACTGCTCATTCCACTCATGCTATTTGTGCCTCTTGGGCTTTTCAGCACCAGGCTTCTGTTGAACAAGTTTGCAAGGCCGCCACTTGGTCTTCTGTTCATACCTTTTCAAAGTTTTACAAGGTTGATGTTAGGGCCTCAGCTGATGTTGCTTTTGGCCGTAAGGTTCTGCAGGCGGCAGTGGTATGACCTGTCTGCTTTTACCTTTGGGGATCCCACCCTACTTTATGGACACTGCTATTGGATGTCCCAAGTGTAAGTAATCTAATCTGGAGCAGGACGTATTGTATACTAAGAATAATACAATTCTGTGATTACTCACCTGTAGAATTGGTATTATGAGTATACAGTACGTCCTGCTCCACCCCACCCTTGGTTTTGCATTATCCTGGATCCCCTGTATGGTGATTGTTATCATTGTTATAGTTACCAGTTTGGTTCTGTTTAATTCTCCCGGATTCTTGTTAACTGCTTTTCAATGCTGGGGATTTGTGGGAGGTCCCTGGTATTTGAGGAGCCAATTTCGATGTCTTGCAGTCCAGCGCCATCTGGCGGAGTAATACCCAAGTGTAAGTAATCTAATCTGGAGCAGGACGTACTGTATACTCATAATACCAATTCTACAGGTGAGTAATCACAGAATTGTATTTTTACCATAAGAACTATATATCTAAGGATTAGCATCCCACACAAGCTTGCTACAGCATCAAACGCTGACAGCTTCAAAAAAGGATTAGATGCTTAATCCTTTTAGAAGGAAATAACAATAACAGTTACTATTAGCTGTTATCAGTAAAAAAAATAAAATAAAACTTCCTCTAGCCCAACACCCTTGGTTGAACTTGATGGACATATGGGTGGGGTGTCAGAAAAAAAACGATTCTGTCAAGTATCGTGAAAGAGCAAAAGGGGGATCCCACACCTCCCCCAAAAGAAAGGTTGCCAAGGGACTATATAACAAATGGCACCAACCTCAAAGATAAAAAATATATCTACAGTTTATTATTCATTGTTACATAAGGTAAAAGAGTACATCACAACAATAAGCACAAATAGACAACATACATCCACAAAGACACAAGGGGGCGCCAGTGGTCTGCTAAGAATAATAACAGCAGCATATATCCTAATTCCAGGGATAATTACACTCCTAAAATAACCTATTCAAATAAAAATATATGATAGCTGTGCAAAATGTGCAAAAATGTGCAAAGTGAGCACTAAATTAGTGCAATAATATCAGTTAATAAATATAAATCCAGCAATTTCATGGCTATCTAGCCAAATTAGTAATTAAATGTGACATACCATCGAGCAGGAGTACAAGCCAAGGTGAGCAAAAAGATAACAGAATAAAAACTTTGTGTATACAGACCGACTTGGACACCCCCACAAAGATAGGCCGCCGACGCGTGTCGTAGTGTCACAGCACTACTTCATCAGGGCGAATGTCAAGTATCGTGATA
The DNA here is from genome assembly GCA_027917425.1 of Gastrophryne carolinensis. Classification (NCBI taxonomy): domain Eukaryota; kingdom Metazoa; phylum Chordata; class Amphibia; order Anura; family Microhylidae; genus Gastrophryne; species Gastrophryne carolinensis. The sequence goes on along the minus strand of CM051235.1, from coordinate 335,200,811 downwards.
TTTAATCCGACGATACTAGAATAGATTCTTTCTTTCTAGTATCGATTCTGACTTCAGTGAAAGAATAGAAGAGCGCGTGGCAATTAGGATATGCCGACTTGTAGCCTGCAGCCCCCATAGCTGGTCCCGGGCTGTTTTTTGGGGGGGGATTTTTAAGGGTTTTTTTAAATAAAAAGAAAATGCCCCCCCGGGAAGGCGGACCCTCCGTCATTTTTTTTTTTTAATAACTTTTAATTTAAAAAAATCGCAATATATCTTTTTTGAGACAGAATCGGGATATATTGTTTCATCATACATGTATTGTGATACGTATTGTACCACATACCAGATTCTTGCCAATTCACACCTCTAGAATTAACTATGTAGCTTCAAATCCCTTTTAAAAGACAAGGACATTTAGATTTGGTCTGACAACATGATGACCGTAGTGTAAATTGTCAGGGGGGCACCAGATCAGAAGCCTTTTACAGTCCCTGGCACCTGGCAAAGGCCTTTCCGGGGCCTTTCATCTCTGGATCAGATCCCTGTCAGCAGTCCACTTAAGGGGATCCCTAACTCTGTAGAGGATTTTCTAAGCAGGCCAGGCAGTCAAAGTGGAGCCTAAATCCACAGATCTATCAATTACTGGTCGCCAAGTGGGGCAAACCAGAGATAGATCTCTTTGCATCTGCAACAAATTCAAAATGCAATCACCTCTTCTCGATGAGTTGGGGGGCCGGGGCCCTAGGACTAGATGCCCTGGCCCAACCTTGGAGACTTCAGCTTGCCTATGCATTCCCTCCAACTCAAATCCTGCTTCAGGTGCTTAGCAAAACAGCTTTGGAACAAAGACAGGTTATATTGATGGCACCAGCTTGGCCAAGAAGAAGCTGGTTCACAATTCTAGCAGCAATGGCACAAGAAGACCAGTGGGAACTACCTCTAATACCAGGCCTATTAACTCGGGGTCCGGTGCTTCACCCGAACCTCCAGTCGCAAAAATGATCGGCCTGGATCCTGGATGGACTGTATCAAAGAAAAATCGTCTCTCTAACAAAGTAGTCATGGCGCTCCTAGAATCAAGTAAAATGACTACCAGAATAACGCTAAAGTATGGAAGCATTTCAATTCATTCTGTGAATCAAACGGTTTGAAAAGAGACACGATTGCAAGGGTACTTAAATTCCTACTTCGTAACCGTTGTCCTTCATGGGACTTAATCCTGGTCCTCAAAGGGTTAGCCAAACCTCCCTTCGAACCCATAGATGAGGCTTCAGGCAAGATCTTAACAATCATATCAGGATATCATATCAGGATATATCAGGAGGAGAGTTTGTGACATACAGGCTCTATCCATTCGAGAGACTTATTGTACCATCTTTCCCTGATAGAATCATTCTTAGACCTATATCTATGTCTAAAATATGCTCTACCTTTTACCATTCCCAAGACATAACCATTCATTCCATATTACCAGACCCAGATAATCTAGTAGAATCCACACAAGCTAATGATGTTCGCAGATGCCTCATTACCACATAGAACACACACAGGACCTTTCGTAGGTCGGATAATTTTCTTTATATCGTTTTCAGGAAAGAATATGGGCCTGTCAGCATCTAAAGCTTCTCTGCCCAGATAGGTTAGACAGGCAATCTCCCTAGCTTATACAGCTATGAATACCACCCCTCCTTACATCAGAGCCCACTCTGCTAGAGCAGTCTCCACATCTTGGGCTTCAATTGAGAAAATTTGCAAGGAAGCCACATGGTCATCCCCACACCTTCCTCAAACACTATAGGCTAAATTTATTATCTGACATAGACCAGGCCTTTGTAGAACAGTCTTACAGGAAGTTTTCCATCCCTAACTCTAAAGTACTTATCCTCTCTACGGCCGTCCTGAAGGATAAAGGTCTTACCGGTAACAGTATTTCTACGAGTCCTTCAGGACGACCCTTATAACCCCCCTATATATTAGGTCCTTTGGTTCACCACTAATTAATACTTGTTTAATACTGAGAACTGGGGGGAAGGGATGGGGCTTTTAAACTTTCCCATTGTGTTTCCTCTTTAGGGGGAGGGGCTCTTACTCTCTCTCTCTGTGGCTGTTCTGAAGGACTCGTAGAAATACAGTTACCGGTAAGACTAGCAGGGGTTTCCTACTTGATGATCCTTGGAAAAGAGGCCTTCTTTTGACCTAAATTAGCTTCATTACTGGGTTGGAAATACTGAGTGAGCTAACCTAAACAATGAATTAAACTGATGATGTAAAAGTTTCTCTAAGGCATATATAGTGGTGACACTAACCGTTTAGAACAGCTAACATTCTATAATTTATTTTGTAGGGTATGGTCGCTGTATCTGGCAGCTTGTCTGTTCTTTTGGACTCAATACTTTGTGCCCTTGGTCCCCTGGTGTGCCTGACCAGTCATGTTCCACAGCTTAATTCTTGTCCTAAGCAAGTGTTGGTAAGTATTTAAAAGTTAAGCTACTAAATCTCTTGTTGATTTCCAGCCATTTTGTATAGAGTAGAAAAGAAGCAGAGACATTGTAGTACACGGGGGGTGTAGGGGGGTACAGTGTACTGAGGATTCTTCTTCTTTATTGGTTATTCAGTAGACAGACACCTTTCTAATGCCATCTACATGAGTCTCAAGTAGCTGCCTCTCCAAGCGTTAAGTGTCAGCTACGCGAGACTACGTGAGAGAAAAGTATAAAGAATTAAAACTCACCTGACCCCTCAATCGATCTGGCCGGGTCTTCCCCCGGGTCTCCCCCACCCCCCATTTGGGGCTTTTCTGGCTTTAGGAGAGGGCCCGAAAGCCCCCCACGCTTCCTCCACTGCTGACATCTGCCTAAAAAAAGAAAGACATTTACCCCCCTGCCGATCTCCTCTTCACTTCGGGGGGCCTTCGATCCCCTCCTCCCCCGGCTTTTCATCAGTGATGTCATCCCGCACCCACCCAAAGATGCTCAGTTGGTAATCGCTGGAGGCAGGTTGGAGGGGTAGGGAGCTGTGATCTTCTGCCTCCCCAGCCCCCCTCCAGCGAGCTATCATCAGAGCTCCATGGGACAAGATTGTGGAGTGATAGCGGAGGATCAAAGGTGAGTAAAAAAATAAATAAATACCATATTCTTAGTATACAGTACGTCCTACTCCAAATCTAATACTTACAGTTGGGATATACTCTGCCAGATGGCGCTGGACTGCAGAGACATCGAAAATAGGCTCCTCCCAGCCCCTCAAACACCCAGGGACCTCCCACAAATCCCCAGAATTTCTCTGCAGTCTGGCTGCGAAGGACGAGAAATTGGCTCTCTACTCGCAGGTGAGCGGGGTTATTAACCTGCGGCCCTGTAGGACTATTCCCACCCGTTCCACTAGTAATATGCCTCCCAGCCTTGGCTGCGCTGGTCGGGTAGGCAGCACCGCCGTTGGTGCTTAGGAGCGCTGCTCCACCGCAATCCCCCACCAAAGGGTAGGCGGTTCAGGCTTATGGTGAGCCTCTATGGGATGCCCCTCCCGCACTATTGCCCCTTGCCCCTGCCTATCGGTGGGCCCTATTTAAGTGGCCGCCGTCCTCCCTCATCCTGCTTGTAGTCTTCGGGGGAAAAGAGGGGGGGGAGTGTGTATGTGTATAGATATGTATGTTATGCAGTCTGTGCTTTCTCTTTTCACATGCCTTTATTCTTGTGTCAGCCGCCGCGCTGACTTGTCTTTACTGCTCTTTAAATTTACCGCCGCCGCGCGCTGACTTGGTTCCGCTCGACGGCGGCATTACCTCAGGCGCTGGTGCACCATCATTGCCTTTCTGGCTTTGCGCTCTTCTCGGGGGGGGCCCGACTTTGGCGCGTTCCGCGTCATCACTTTTACTGGCCCGCCCCTCGAGGTATACCGACGCCATCTTTTCTGCTTGGTTGGCCTATGCGCGACGGACTTCTACCTACCGCGGTCCGTAAGTGCCCTCGCGGGCGGCCTTATCTCCTTCACTTTTGTTACGATTTACTTAAGGATTTGTCTGCTTATGTCTTTCAGGCAGGACGAACCCTTCTTGGCTTCTCCCGGCCCTGTTTTAGTATATTACTTGTAGGCCTTGTAAAAATTATACTCCCACTTCCCTAGCGGGTTATTGGGGCACCCAGGGTTGCTATATGGCGTTATTCCCTATCGGCGTATAGCGCCGCTATAATCACCATATGGAGGCATCCCAGGATAATGTTACCAGGGTCCCTTTGGGACAAGACCGGCTGTGTGTAGCGTGTGGGCAGCCTCATGCTGACGCTGACAAGGCGCGGGTCTGTGTACCCTGTGCTGAGCAGGTGCTTGCATTGCAATATGGCCTGCCAGTGGCTGCACCTCATTTCACTTCACCTACTCCCCCAAGCTTAAATCTCACTCCTGCTGAGTTGCATACTAGTGGGGATTCTCAGCCTGATGTGTCTTCTAGACTGGCTACTGTTGAACAGATTATTGCGAAGTCCTTAGCGCGTAAGGCCCCTGCTAAGAAGCGGCACTTGACGCCTAATGTTACTGTTTTCCCTATGGGAACTGAGGAGTTTTGGAATCTGTGTGGCTATACCCCGTCTGATGAAGGGGAGCTCTTTTCTGATTCAGGCTCATCTAATGAGAGACCAAGGGGTCATGACGATTCTGGCTCTGACCCCTGGGCCCCGGATGACACTGACAGATTACTGATCCAGATCTTTGAAGTTCTGTCTATCTTTCTCGCTGGTGAGGCTCCCAGGCAAAGAGGGGAGCGTTTCCATACAGCAACATCACGCTTGGAATTTCTAGAGCAGGCACATTTCCATAACCTTGTGCTCAAGGAATGGGTGTGCCCCAGTAAACTTCCCGGGGTTCCAAGGGATTGGGATAGGAAGTATCCTTTTCCCCCTGAGGTGGTTAAATGTTGGTCATCCCTCCCCCCCGAGGTGGATGTCCCGATCATAGGGCTATCTAACACCCCTGTCATACATCCCCCTGATTATGCTACCCTTCGGGATGCTGAGGACCGGCGCATTGACCTGCTGGCCTCCCACGCCTTTGCATGTGCTGGGACGGCGCTGCGCCCGGTCTGTGCCTCTGCCATTACTACTGTGGCCACTAGAACTCTTATCAGAAATATGCTTGATAGTGCCCCCTGATGATTTGCCTTGTGAGGTGTTTATGACACCATCAGAATGTGTGCCAGAACTTCTGCCCTTGTGGTGGCTATACGCCGCTCGGTTTGGCTGCGCCAGTGGGCTGCTGACAACGCTGTCAAGAAGGCCCTCACTGGTTTTCCCTTTAAAGGACTGCATCTGTTTGGAGACCGCCTGGACCTTTTTGCTAAGGGAGGCAGGTTACCCCAGCGCAGGCGGCAATCTCGGCCCTTTCGGGGTCAGGATTCCTTCCCCTCCCCTTGCAAGACAGGGAAGGGGGGTTTCTTTCCCTGGGGCCCGGGGAGATTTCTGGAATAGAGGCAGAGGATGTGGACGTCCTGGCTCCTCCTGGGGTCCCAAAGCTAAATCTTCTCCCAAGCCCCCTCAGGCATGATGGGGCGCCCTCACCCATCCGGGTGGAGGGGCGGCTGCAGCACTTCGCTCACGTCTGGAGGCTTCATGTCTCAGACCGGTGGATTCAGGAGGTAGTGTCCTCCGGTTACAAGTTGGAGTTTGCTTCCGATCCCCCTTCAAGATTCATCAGATCCCGGATTCCTCAGGACCCTGTGTCAGCTCAGGAGCTAGTGCAAGCAGTGCAAGGCCTCCTGGAGCTGGGGGTCGTCTGCCAGGTCCCTTTAAGAGAAAAAGGAAAGGGCTTTTATTCCAACCTATTCACAGTACCCAAAAAGGATGGTTCTGTCAGGCCCATCCTGGACTAAAAGATTCTCAACAAGTTTGTCAGGGGCAGGCGTTTTCACATGGAGACTCTGCTTCGAAGCGGTCCCTTATGCTCAGTTCCACTTGAGGCCTCTGCAACTTCACCTATTGTCTGTATGGGACAAGGACCTAGCGTCCCTGGACAGGGTCTGTGTGCTCTCCCCCCTGGCCAGGAGGTCCCTCTTGTGGTGGATGACTCAAGGAACCTGTTGGGGGGGCAGATCCTTTCTTGCCCCTTCCTGGGAGACGGTCACCACGGATGCCAGTCTGTCAGGTTGGGGGGGTTTCTGGAAGTCCCTGCGGTTCCAGGGGAGGTGGGGCCCTCAGGAGGCCCACACACCTATCAATGTCTTGGAGCTGCGGGCGATCAGGTTAGTTCTGGCTCGCTTGACTACTCATCTTCGGGGCCTGCCTGTTCAGGTGCACTTGGACAACCAGACGGCAGTTGCCTACATCAATCATCAGTGCGGGACCCGGAGCAAGGGGGCCCTCCAGGAAGCGTCTCTGATCCTGACTTGGGCGGAGGCCAATGTCCCCTGCATTTCAGCTGTGTACATCCCGGGGGTGGAAAATCACCTGGCGGACTCTCTGAGCAGGGGGACCTCTCGCCAGGGAGAATGGTCCCTATGCAGCAGGGTGTTTCAATCTCTGTGTCACCGTTGGGGCCAAACAGATGTGGATCTGTTTGCGTCCCGCCACAATCACAAGCTTCCAGCTTTTGTCTCTCTGTCCAGGGATCCTCTGGCCCTGACCTCGGATGCGCTAGCAATGTCATGGAAGGACTTTCAGTTCCTGTATGTCTTCCCCCCAATTCCCCTGCTGGGCAGGGTTCTGCGCAAGATTGCTCTGGAAGGGGTGCCAGCAATTCTGGTGGCCAAGAAGAGTGTGGTTCGCAGGCGAGGTACAGCTGGCAGTAGATCAGTACGCTCTGCCCTTGGTGCCAGATCTGCTCACTCAGGGCTCACTACGCCATCCCAATTTACAAACTCTGGCTTTGACGGCTTGGCTGCTGAAACCTCCATCTTGATGGAGAAGGGGCTGTCTTCCTCAGTTGTGGATACTTTGATTAAAGCTAGGAGGAAGTCTTCCTCTTCCATTTATTACAGGGTTTGGCGTGCCTACATTGACTGGTGTGAGTCAAGTCTCTTCCCTGTCGTGTGTTCTCTATTCCCAGGATTCTGGAGTTCCTGCAGCATGGGTTTGAGATGGGGCTCCAACCTCAGCCAGGTTTCTGCCCTGGCTATTTTTTTCCAGAAGTCCTTTGCTCAGCACCCTCTGATCAGGACTTTTTTCCAGGGGGTCACTCATGTGCGTCCCCCACGTAAGCCTATGGTGCCTGTTTGGGATTTTAACTTGGTTCTGTCAGCCTTGCAGGGTGCTCCCTTTGAACCTGTGCAGGATGCTGCTCTGGCCAATCTTACGCTCAAGGTTGTATTTCTGGTGGCTATCACTTCTGTCAGGCGTGTGTCTGAATTGGCGGCGCTTTCCATTCAGCCCCCCTACTATGAGAGATACCAGGACAAGGTGGTGTTTCGTTTCAAGCCAGATTTTCTTCCTAAGGTAGTGTCTGCCTTTCATTTGAATCAGGACAATGTTCTTCTTCATTGTGCCCTAACCCTAGTAATGCATTCTTTGGATGTGGTTAGGTGTCTGAAGTACTATCTGGTGGCTACTGCACCTTTCAGAAAAACTGATGCTCTTTTTGTGGTCCCTTCTGGTCCTAGGAAGGGTTTGGCTCCTGCCAAGTCTACTATCAGCAAGTGGATTCGTCAGGCTGTGATTCAGGCCTACTCTGCTAAGGGGAAGAATCCTCCCTTCCTCCTTACTGCTCATTCCATTCTTGCTATTGGTGCCTCTTGGGCTTTTCAGCACCAGGCTTCTGTTGAACAAGTTTGCAAGGCCGCTACTGATGGTAGGGCCTCAGCTGATGCTGTTTTTGGCCGAAAGGTTCTGCAGGCGGCAGTGGTTTAAACTGCCTGCTGCTGATTTTTCTTGGGGGATTCCCACCCTACTTTATGGACAATGCTATTGGATGTCCCAACTGTAAGTATTAGATTTGGAGCATGACGTACTGTATACTAAGAATAATACAATTCTGTGATTACTCACTTGTAGAATTGGTATTATGAGTATACAGTACGTCCTGCTCCAACCCACCCTTGGTTTGCATTTTCTTGGATCCCCTGTATAGTGATTGTTATCATTGTTATAGTTGATAGTTTGGATTGTTTAATTCTCCCGGCTTCTCATTAACTGCTTTTCAATGCTGGGGATTTGTGGGAGGTCCCTGGGTATTTGAGGGGCCGGGAGGAGCCTATTTTCGATGTCTCAGCAGTCCAGCGCCATCTGGCGGAGTATATCCCAACTGTAAGTATTAGATTTGGAGCAGGACGTACCTACAGGTGAGTAATCACAGAATTGTATTTTTTTCACTAGTGTGCGTGTGTCTTTTTTTACATTTAACCCTTTGTGAAGTGGTAAGGGATCTATGATACCCCTGTACCAGTTCACAAGGCTTAGTGGGCTGGCAAGATACCTATGGCTAATAGGCGACTTGCCATTAACCCCCAGCTCCCCACTACCTGTCTCTCCAAAGCGCCGGGGGAGGTAGAGGAAAACCAAAGCTGGGCCCTGCGCCCTGTTGGGGGAACCCCATGCCATAATTGGTGTGGGGGGTTAAGGGTCTTTAACACTACAAAATCCCCCCCAAAATGGGGACCCACAATTTTTTTTTAAAAGCAATCTTTATAGTGTGGATAATAGTTGTATTTTATTTGTAAATCTTATAAAGTGCTCTTTTCAGTTTGGGTGGTCCCCTGGGCAGGAACGGGGGGCTACCGATTTTTTTTTTAACAAAGAAAATATTTTAAAAACCACTGAAAAAATTACAAACAAGACATTTCATATTAAAGCCCTAAACTCTGCCGCCACTTTCCTGGAAGTTCCTGCAAAAATCACAGTTTAACATATTACAAAATAGTGAAAAATGACCTGTCAAAAAGAGGATGACAAAATCTCAAGTAGGCTGGCAGTTAAAAGTACCTATGGTTGTTGGGTATTGTTCTCTTCTGGGGACCTTGAGCTTCCAGATTTAGCTTTTTTTTTCTTGTCTGCATATTGATATTTTAGAAAATGTGTTTTTTAGTCTGCTTCTTTATAGGGAATTGCATTTTTAGGGAATCCCTGTGCAACCAAAGAATGCTTTGAGGGATTACTTCCAGAAATATGAAGCCCCTACAATAAGCTGGGTACGCCTAGAAAGCTTAACATTGTCTACAGAGCTGAAATTTTCAAGTAAAATTGCCCTTACGTGCATGCTTTGCTTTGGGGTATTTGACAACTCTTCCCTTGCACCTGTGCATGTTGGGTATTGTTTTGTTCAGGGGGCCTTGCTTTTTCAGATTTAACTAGTTTTCTCCCTTTGTCCTTTAGGGTGGCCATTTAAGAAAAGGCTCCTCCTCCTGGACAGTAAACACACAACTGGGACTGGGACAGTTTAAAATCCCTACCCCTTCCTGCCAATCCTTAGTATTTTGTGTTTCCCCTCCAGGAAACAGCTTTTTGTTTTCCAGCCCCAGGAGTTCCTGTGGTAACATCATCAACCCTGGGCTATACTTCTTCAGAATAGTCTTCCCGTGGCCCTGGGGGTCAATGGCATCATCACCCAAGCTGTGCTGCTGGAGGGCACAGTGAAATCCAGCAGCGTCTCTGGGTGGCAAGCGGGTTGCCTTGGTTCCACCAGGGTCGCAGCGGTGATAATCCCTGATACCGGACATGGAGACAGAGTTATTCCCAGACAGGCTCCTCTGTGCTATCCTCCACTCCTCTCAGCCAGTTTCATCACACCCTCCCCCGACTACTACTCAGAGTCAGGGGACAGACAAGAGTGAGGGCATTGTTTTTTCAGCTGAGGACTCCTTAAGCGAGGGGTTTGAAGGCAATGGTTCAGAGGAGGAGAGAACCCTGAAAGGATGGGATGGAAGGAGAGGTCTTTCCCTGTGCATTCCTCTTTATCACACTTAATTAAAAAGCAGACCCCCTGCAGGGGGTACCATGGGGATAATTTTCCTCTTTCATTCCTCCTTCCCACAATTAATTTTTTGTGTGTGTTTGTATGGCACTTTAAGTTTTTGAATTTCGCACCCTTTTTTGGGGACGGCAACACTCGAGCAATGGGGCGGAGCAAGGCGGCAGGGAGAGGTAGGCACTTCTTTCCGTGGATGCAGCGGAGAGGCCTGGGTCGGAGCAGCTAGCTGGAAGGGAGTCTTCGGCCGCTGCGGCTTGCGGCCTGTGTACTTCGCTGGTTAGAGGGCTGACACTAGTTAGCAAGGCTGCTTCCCCAGCCGCTGCGGCCCACTTGCCGCCTCCACCGCTGCTGTTGATTCTGCTACGACCCACTCAACGCTGCTGCGGGCTCTCGGTGGCCGGCTACCCTTGTTAAGCAGGGCACTTCTCCAGTACCATTAACCAAACTCATGCTCATGCAGCATCTGGAGCAAGTACGTACATTATATATATATATATATATATATATATATATATATATATATTATTAGTGCCATTTTATTATTATATGGTATATCATAGTTATATTCTTTTTGTTTTGTAGATTGTGGAAAAGGGGAGCATATTGGTTTGGTTCACCCCTAAGGTCTCGGAGTATTCACTTGTGACTATCGAGGTCTCTTATATACGTCGGTCTTAGGCGACGTCTTAGGTCTGGTACATTAGCAAACAGGGTCGCCCCATGTCCGGTATGCATGAAAAAGAATCCGGGCGAGGACAGCCCTGTTTGTGCTGAATGTACTACGTTGGTACGCTCTAAATTTGGGAGGCAAATAACTTGTTCAGATAGTTTTCCTAGAGAAACCTCTGGTGCTGGACCCTCAAAGCTTAGAGCTCCTCGCTTGAATAACCAGGGTGATACTGTCCAGCGGGATATTGCAAAGAGGTTTGCTTGCATAGAAAGCCATTTAGAACCACCCGTCTCAAGGAAGACATTAGAGAAAAGGAAGCATTTAGTTTCCTCTGTTTCTGAGGAGGATATGTATGCTTCATAGTTTCTCATGACGAGTATTCACAGAGGGTGAACTGTCATCCAGTAGGGAGGAGAGTATTTCGGATTCACAGTGGATATAAAGGATGCGTACCTACACATTCCGATTTTTTCCATGTCATCAGAGATATCTGCGGTTTGCTGTAAATGGCCTACATTTTCAGTTTGTGGCTCTGTCCTTAAGCCTGTCGTTTACTAAGATGTTGGCAAAGGTGTTTACTAAGATGTTGGCAGGTCTTGTGCCTTTTCTAAGAAGTCAGGGGATACGTATAATCCCTTACTTAGACGATCTATTGATATGGGCCTCATCATTTCAAAAGACCCATTCTAATTCCGATAATACAATCTGTGTATCCAAGAGGCCCAGAAGGATACACAGATTGTCTTATCGGCGTTAGTAGAGTTCAGCTGAATAGTCGGGTATCAAAAGTCTCATATCATACCTTCAAAAGTTATTTACTGGGAATGTCACGCGATATGTCCTAAGCAAAAGTGTTTGTTCCAGAACAGAAGAGACTTTTACTTCAGGCCAGGGTACAGGAGCTCTTGTCTTGCCCTCACCTGACAATTCATCAAGGAATGCATCTGTTGGTCCTGATGGTGTCCTGCTTCGAGGTGGTGCTTTTTGCACAATTTCACGCAAGACCCCTGCAGATGGAATTACTTTCCAGAAACTGTGGATCACTCCTTTTTTGCATGACACACTCAATTAGGCAGTCCCTAACCTGGTGGCTGAACCCTCAGCCTCTTCAGATGGGCAAATCCTTTCTTCTGGTACATGGAAGATTGTCACCACGGATGCCAGTCTAACAGGTTGGGGGTGTCATGGGGTCACAAGCAATCCAGGGACAGTGGGGACCAGGGGAGAGCAGCAAAAAAAAGGTTTTGAGGAGAGACACACTTAAGAGCATTTATCAACAGGAGAGGATAGAATTATAGGTTCTTGGTGTTATTACCAAGTCCCAATACCTAATGGGAATGCACACCACACTAAAAATATGATGCAAAACGAATTTTCAAAAGCAGAGTAATTTTATACATAATTTACACAAAATTACCATGTTGTCAGAAGTCACACACAATTAATCAAAATACCTATGTCGTCTGCCCTTAGTATTGTAACCGGAAATAGGTATTAAAATAATGTATAAATCAGTAAAATACAGAATAAAAGAGGGATAAAAATCCCAATTGCTGACATGACCTATATGTTGAGCATTCCCAGTTCAGTAAAGATTCCCCCACACACGCCTCATTTTTGCTACAGATTGTTCACTCACTTTGTTCTTTTTGTTCAATTTCGTATTTAAATAAAGCTGTGAAGCCATCGCATGTCGCCGCCGCCATCTTTATGGTGGGTTACAACATCAGATGTGCGATTGGTCGGGACGGCACAATGGGGAAGTGACGTTGGCGCGCACCTGATTGGCTGTGCCCTGGACGTCGCTTATTGGCGGGCCAGGGGGAGAGCATATAAAAAAGGAGCACATTTTTGACAGGGCAACATCACTCAGCTTAGGAAGAGGCTTAACAGCCTCGAAACATTCCTCAAGCGATCCACCTATACGCTGCACACTGAGGGTAACTGTACCAATGATATGTTACGTTTAATACATGTGTTTGGTTCTCACATTTCACTGCCTGTTCTGTCTATGCCACAAACTGCTGATACTGTATGTTCATTTGCTACACATGTCTGAACTTTCAGTGAACATAACTGCTATCTGACATATGTACTCAACATCTTTGGTAGTGTTCTCATATGCCACCTTGTGGGCAACCTATTGATTTTATGGTGTTTTTCACACTATTTCCGGATGTCGCATTATACTTCATAAACCTGTTATAGTACATTGACATATATTGAAGCACTAGTAATCATTTTGGGCCACCGGGGGCCGACATTGCTCATCTTGGTATAACCTTCATATACCTCACATACCATATACCCCATATACCTCACATACCTCATTGGGAATGCTCAACATATAGGTCATGTTAGCAATTGGGATTGTTATCCCTCTTTTCTTCTGTACTTTACAGATTTATACATCTAGCTTTTCAGCATCAGGCCTTGGTAGAACAGGTATGCAAGGCTGATACTTGGTCTTCAGTTCATACGTTTACCAAATTTTATAAGGTAGATGTTAGGGCCCCAGTGGAAGCCGCCTTTGGTAGGAAAGTATTACAGACAAGTTACATCTGAAAAAACAAGTTATATCTGAAAAAACAAGTTATAAAAAACAAGTTATATCTGAAAAAGCAAGATCCCCTAAACAGAACAATACCCAACATATACATATATACATACATACATGGGAAGAGTTTCCAAACACCCCAACTTAAAGCATTTGCTTAATGGTAATTTTACTTGAAAATGTCAAAGCGCTCACCTTGCATTTTTTCAATCAAAACAACCCTTTACATTTGATATGCCCCCCCCCCCCCCCCACAAACCATATAGTCCCTGAAAATACACGTTAAGCTTTTTAGTTGTAGCCAGCTTATTTTAGCGGGCTCATTAATCCCTTGTAGAATTCTTTGGTTGTATAAATGTATAACAAAGCAGAATCAAAAACACATTTTCCTAAAATATGAATATGCAAACAAGAAAAAACAAGCTAAATCTGAAAGCACAAGGTCCCCAAACGAGAACAATACCCAAAATGCAACATTTAACCCTTTTGGCTGCCAGCCTACTTGAGATTTTGTCACCCTCTGCTCAAAGGTCATTTTCACCATTTTGTGCAGTTTAACTGTGATTTTTGCAGGAATTCCCAGGAAAATTACATATTTTTTTGCAGCAGAGTTTAGGCTTTAACATGAAATGTCTTGCTTTTTTTGTGTTTTTTTGTATTTTTTTTCCGCTTTTTTTAATATATATATATATATATATATATATATATATATATATGAAATAAATTGTCTCATCTATTTTAAATAAAACATTTATTTTATTAAAAAAAACCATATTGCATGTGAAAGCCCCATTTCTCCTGATTTCAACGTTACCACATATGTATCAGTAGCACTTTATAACATTTACAAATAAAATACAACTACTATCCACACTACAAAGGATTAAATTTGAAAAAAATGGCCTGGGGTCCCCCTTACCGGGGGGATAGGGGGTCATTTTGTTTTGGAATTTTAGAAGTTAAAAATCCGCCAGAAAATGGCGTGAGGTCCCCCCTACCCAGGATAATCAGCCTGGACACAAGCTATGGGGGCTTGTAGAACAGGGCGCAGGCTACAAGCCCGCACAGCCTAAATGGCCCCTGGGCTCATCTGCCCCCGGGCTTTTAGGAGGCAGGTAATGGGGGGGGGCTAGCCGCAGGTGACTTGCCAGCCCCCAAGCCTTGTGAACTGGTAAAGTGGTCCCATTGATCTCTTACCAGTTCACAAAGGGTTAAAAAGTGTAAAAAAAATAAAAACACAGAAAAAAAACTACACTTACTTCCGATCTTGTGTTCCACTGCGATCCGATGACAGCTCCAGGGGGTGATCACTGGAGGGGGGCTGGGGAGGCAGAGGATCACAGCCCTCTACCCCTCCAACTTGCCTCCAGTGATCACCTTTGCCATCTGACAGCTGGGATGGCATTAAGGGGTGCGACGACTTTGGGGGAAGGGGCCTCTTACGTGCCATCTCCTCATCATTGGGAGGTCAGAAGCTCCCCCCATTGAAGAGGAGACATTTGCTTACCCCGTAGGTTTTTTTATTTTTATACAGTAAATGCCGGCAGCAGCTGAAAGGGGGTGAAGAGGAGACCAGGCCGGATTGATCGAGGGGTCAGGTGAGGGTCTTTTTTCTTTATTGCATGGCACAGCCTGCTTAGGTATTCATAACAGTTGGGTTATTCCGCCACAAGGTGGTGCAGTGGTACTGCAGAAAGCTGTGGCATCTCCCGGCTCCCTATAAAAACTGGATTAACCATAGAGTTCCCCAGTGTTTCTTCTGCAGTGATACTGCAAAGTTAGAAGATGGCTCTCTCTCTTGCACAGGTGAGCGGGGCAACCAAGCCTGCAGCCCTGCATGTCTATTTCCATCCGTTTCTGGACCCTCACTGCCTCCCAACCTCGGCTGACAGATCGGGTGAAGGTAGAAGAGCACTAGGGTCAAGTGCTTCTGGAGCGAAGCTCCAAGCCGCAGACCCTGTAACACAAAGGGTAGCCGGCCATAGGCTTTATGGTGAGCCTAATAGGGATGCGGCGTTTCTGGCTTCTGAGGGGGTAAGTAGTTTGGGGACCATGCTTTTACCTGTGTGGGGGCTGGCTTGTGCCCGGTATGTGCTGCCGCCATTACTGCTATTGCCCTTAAAGTGGACCAACACCCAGGGGTGATCGGCCCGGAAATCTATAAGATTCCCGGGCCGATCACCTCCCACTCCGCGGGACATCCGAGATCAGGATGTCCCGCGGGGTGAAACCCCCCAGAAACCCCAAAAAGATCTTACCTGATCCGCCGCCGCTTCTGCCGCCGCCGCCTCCCGCCGAGAGTGACGCGCGGGAGGCGGCGGCGGCGGCGGCGGAAGCGGCTTGGACGTTCCCGTCCCCCGCCTGGACGTTGGCGGGGATTGGCTGCGGCGTTCACGTGGGAGCGGGGAGAGGTGAGTTTTTTTGGGTTTCTGGGGGGTTTCACACAGCGGCGCACCCCCGATCGGGGGGGGGGGGGGCGGGGCCCGCATGACGTCAGGGGTGGGGGCGTGGCCGGCGGCGCGTCGTTCACCGGCCCCAGCCGCACTTCCTCCTGGTTTATTAGGAGGCTGTGTGCGGGGCCCGGGGCCGCATGTCTCTGTGCTGCTGCTTGCCTCCGTGGACGTGCTCTGCAGCTCGGCTCCACCGCTGCCATTACGCTGACGTTTGCGGCCAAGGTAAGCGGCCTCACCTTGGTGAGGCCGTCTATTTTATTCATGGTCTGATTGTTTAGGTTTTTTTAAAAAAATAAATAAATATGACATTAAATCAGAGGCCATGTTTTTTCCTTGCCTCATTAAAGCGCTCTTGTGCTCTGTACTGTGTTATATGCTTGTTGCCATTCTGGGGGTCTGACTGTTGGTTTGTCTCTCTTCCCCACAGATCCTGGGATTCCCTCAATTTAGTGACCTCCCGGTTCTATATTTGCCTGGCTAGTCTCTTTTCCAAATTGGGACATATTTATATATTAAAAAAAAATTTACTTTTTAAGGGGACCTTTATTATTAATTAAATCCTCCCTCCCGGGACATTAACATAAGGGGGCATCCCGGGTGGCTTATGCCTTAAACCCAAAATTTTGCGAATACCATAAATCACCATATGGAGGCTTCTGATATTACCGGAAATGGTTCTTCTGGGCCATCTAGGGTGGGTGGAGGTTGTGGGACTCCGCTCCCAGCTGATGATGTTTTTGTATGCATTCCTTGTGCAAAGCAGAGTATTGCGCATCAGTCCGTTGCTCCGGCTGCTGGCCCTTCGCAACTTCCATCATCTCCTACCCCTCCCTCCCTGTTCCGGACCCCGCGTGACATTGTCAAGAGTGGGGATTCGCAATCCGAGGTGGCAGCACGCTTGGCCAACCTCGAGAAAATAGTTTCCGTTAAAACAGGGTTAAAGGCCACTGCAAAACGGAAGCACCTGACTCCTGTACCTCCGGCTTCACAGGATGAGGTATGTGAGCCTGTGGATTGGTCCGATTGCTCCCTGGACGAGGAGGGAGAATTTTTGGTGGAGTCAGATGAGCCTGCAGATCAGCTTGAGGTTGATGCTATTGGCGATTTGTCTGCGGGGGGTTTTCGTGACACCCCCTCCATTCTGGCTCAAATGTTTGAAATTTTGAATTTAGTTCCACCTGAGGCCGTCACCCTGCCTAAGGGTCAGTTGTTTAATGTCCTTCAGCCGCCTTTGGTTTTTCCCAGACAACACCACTTTGAGAAAATTGTGCTCAAGGAATGGGAACATCCCATGCGGTTAACTGGAATTCCTTCCAGTTGGGAGAAACGTTATCCCTTTCCGCCAGAATTGGTGAAGCTTTGGTCGGTTTCCCCTGTACTAGGGCTCTCCAGCACGGCTATGGTGCAGTCTGCTGAGACTACTACCCTTAAGGATGGTGAGGATCGTCGGATTGACCAGTACGCTCGCCATGGTTTTAGCTACGCCGGGTCAGCAATGCGCCCGGTGTGTGCGTCGGCGCTTCTTCTATTGGCGGTTAGATCTGTAATTCAGGGTCTGTGTGTGGATCTTGATCCCACTTGCAAGGAGCTTATTGCTCTCAGGCAGTGTGAGTCTTTTGTTTCCTATGTTCTGTCCGCTCAGGACGATGCGCTGGCTATGAGTAGCAAGACAGCTGCAATGCCTTTGGCTATTCGTCGGGCAGTATGGCTGCGCCAGTGGTCGGCGGACGCAGCCTCTAAAAAGGTGCTCACAGCTCTCCCCTTTTTGGGGTTGTGGCTGTTTGGTGATAAAATTGATTCAGTTGCCAAAGGTGGTAAAATGCCGCAACGAAAGAAGCCTCGTCATTCCTTTCGGGGGGCAAGTTCTGGTAGACCTTCCTTTCGGGGATTCAGAGCGGGTAGGGGGGCTTCCTTTCCCGCTACCAGAGATGCAGGTTGGACTCGGGGGAGGGGCCGTGGCCGTACCACTCAGTCCTGGGGCACCAAGCCCAAACCTGCTGATAAGCCCGCTCAGCAATGAGGGGCTGCCCTCACCCGTGCGGGTGGGGGGACGATTGCGACACTTCTCCCTGGTTTGGAACCAGAGGGTTCCGGACAGATGGATCCGGGAGATAGTGTCGTCCGGTTACAAACTGGAATTCGAGTCTCGCCCTCCTTCACGGTTCTTTCGGTCTCGGGTGCCCATCGATCCTTTGGCCGCACAGGGGCTCCTGGCGTCGGTAAAGAATCTGTTAGAGATGGCGGTCATCCGGCCGGTACCGCGCTTAGAGATGGGCCTCGGTTTCTACTCCAATCTTTTCGCAGTCCCCAAGAAGGACGGGTCTGTTCGTCCCGTCCTGGACCTGAAATTACTCAACAAGTTCATCCATTTTCGGAAGTTTCGCATGGAAACTTTGCGTACTGCCGTCGGTTCCCTTCGGCAGGGGGACTTCATGACGTCCATAGACATCAAGGATGCTTATCTTCATGTTCCCATCTGCCACGCTCATCAACGTTTTCTTCGATTCGTGATGGAAGATCAGCATTTTCAATTTGTGGCACTTCCGTTTGGCCTTACCTCGGCACCAAGGTGCTGGCAGGGGTGATGGCCATTTTCAGATCTTGGGGCATTCGTGTCGTACCTTATTTGGACGACATTCTCATCATGGCTCCGTCACTCAATCAATCGGAGACAGACACCAGGTTGGTGGTCTCCACGCTGGAAAGCTTTGGTTGGGTGATCAACTTCCCCAAGTCCTCCCTCGCTCCGGCCAGGGTGGTGTCCTTTCTGGGGATGCAGTTGGACTCTCTTCAACACAGAGTGTTTCTCCCCCAGTCCAAAATTCATCTGATTCAGGAGTTGGCTCGGGTCCTTCTTTCCAATCCTCGGCCGTCCATCCGTCTGGGGATGAGGCTGGTAGGGTTGATGGTCGCCTCTTTCGAGGCAGTCCCTTTTGCTCAATTTCACACGAGGACGCTTCAGCTTTGTCTGTTGGCGTCCTGAGACCGGCAACCTCGGTCACTGGATCAGCCCTTCCAGTTGTCCTCCCGGGTCCGGCAGTCCCTCCAGTGGTGGTTGGTCTCGGCCAATCTCGGGAGGGGCAGGTCCTTCCTGACCCCTCTTTGGGAAATTGTCACCACGGACGCCAGTCTTTCGGGATGGGGCGGATTCTGGAAGGTGCTTCAGTTCCAGGGGCAATGGGGACCTCAGGAGGCCCACTTACCCATCAATGTGCTGGAGCTGAGAGCCGTCCGTCGGGTGCTTGCTCTCCTGACTCATCACGTTCTGGGCCCTCC
Organism: Gastrophryne carolinensis; assembly: GCA_027917425.1. Lineage (NCBI taxonomy): Eukaryota > Metazoa > Chordata > Amphibia > Anura > Microhylidae > Gastrophryne > Gastrophryne carolinensis. The sequence goes on along the minus strand of CM051235.1, from coordinate 335,181,988 downwards.
GGTCCAGGTGCGTTCAGACAATCGAACAGCGGTTGCTTACATCAATCATCAGGGAGGGACTCGCAGTCTGAGTGCTCTCAGAGAGGTGTCCCTGATCCTGACCTGGGCAGAGGCCCATGTTCCTTGTCTCTCGGCGGTATACATTCCAGGAGTGGAGAACCAGGAAGCGGACCAGTTGAGCAGGGGCTCTCCCCGTCTGGGAGAATGGGCTCTCCATCCTCAGGTTTTTCGCTCACTGTGTCTCCGATGGGGGACACCGGAGGTGGGCCTGTTTGCCTCTCGTCACAATCACAGGCTCCCGAACTTCGTGTCGCTCTCCCGGGATCCTCTGGCTCTGGCAGTGGACGCCATGTCCCTGAGCTGGGGGGATCTGGGATTTCTATACCTGTTTCCTCCGATACCCATGCTGGGCAGGGTGGTTCGGAAGTTGGCTCTGGAAAGGGTGTCCGCCGTTCTTGTGGCCCCAAGGTGGCCAAGGCGAGTGTGGTTTGCAGACATCGTTCGGCTGGCAGTGGACCAGTTCATTCTGCCTCTTCGGCCCGATCTGCTCACTCAGGGTCGGTTGTGTTACCCCAATTTACCAGCGCTGGGTTTGACGGCCTGGCTGCTGAAACCTCCATCTTGAAGGAGGAGGGTCTTTCTGACTCCGTCGTTAAGACTCTGATCAGTGCCCGGAAGAGGTCTTCTTCTATCATCTACTATAGGACTTGGAAAGCCTATATCGCTTGGTGTGATATTAGATCCTTCCCTTGTAGGGTCTTCTCGGTCTCCAGGATTCTGGAGTTTTTACAGTCTGTGCTGGACTCGGGTCTTCAGCTAAGTACTTTGAAAGGGCAAGTTTCTGCCTTATCTATCTTTTTTCAGAAGCGTTTTGCGCTTCATTCTTTAGTTAAAACTTTTTTCCAGGGAGTTACGCATGTGCGGCCTCCCAGGAAACCATTACTCCCGGTTTGGGATCTGAATTTGGTTCTTTCTGCTCTGCAGGCTCCTCCTTTTGAGCCTCTGCAAGATATTGCTTTGTCTACCCTGACTCAGAAGATTGTCTTCTTGGTAGCTATCACTTCGGTCCGGCGTGTCTCAGAGTTGGCAGCCTTGTCTATCCAGGCGCCCTACTTTGAGAGGCATCAGGATAAAGTGGTCTTTCGGTTCAAGCCAGACTTTCTTCCTAAGGTTGTTTCTGCTTTTCATTTGAATCAGGATATTGTTCTTCCCTCCTTGTGTCCTAATCCTAAGAATGACAAAGAGAGGGTTTTGCATTGTTTGGATGTAGTACGCTGTGTTAAGTACTACTTGATTATCACGTCTCCTTTTCGTAAGACGGATGCCTTTTTTGTTGTGCCCTATGGGCCTAAGAAGGGTTTGGCACCAGCCAAATCTGCCATTAGCAAATGGATACGTCAGGCCATTACTGCGGCCTATTCTGCTAAGGGGAAAGTTCCCCCTTTTCGTATCACTGCTCATTCTACTCGCGCCATTGGAGCGTCTTGGGCTTTTCAGCACCAAGCTTCTGTTGAACAAGTTTGTAAGGCCGCCACTTGGTCTTCTGTTCATACTTTTTCTAAGTTTTACAAAGTTGATGTGCGAGCCTCAGCGGATGCTGTTTTTGGCCACAAGGTTCTGCAGACTGCAGTCATTTAAGTTATGCTTCACCTTGCCTTTGGATGCCCATCCCTTGTGGACACTGCTTTTGGATGTCCCAATCGTGAAGAATATTAAAGGTGAAGCGGGGTGTGTGGCACACCAAGAATAATACCATTTTGTGAGTACTCACCTGAAAAATGGATATTGTTGGTGTGCCACACACCCCGCTTCACTCCCACCCTTTTCGGTATTCCGAATCCTTTATATGGTGAAGCTTTTATTTATTTTGATTTATTTTGAGGTTACCGTTAATTTACTGGTTGTCTTTCTGCTTTTTAATACACTGGTGATAAATGGGAGGTACCAGGCATATATAGGCCGGAAGGGGGCTCGTTACAAGACTTCCTCTCTGCACAGCGTCACCTGGCGGTGAGTAACCCAATCTTGAAGAATATTAAAGGTGAAGCGGGGTGTGTGGCACACCAACAATATCCATTTTTCAGGTGAGTACTCACAAAATGGTATTTTTTTTACCTTTTTCACATTACTCATTATTCATTATACATTATACATTATTCACTTTATTCTCTCCCGGCTGCTTGTCTCACTGCTTGTCTACGCTGGGGAACTCTATGGTTAATCCCGTTTTTATAGGGAGCCGGGAGATGCCACAGCTTTCTGCAGTACCACTGCGCCACCTTGTGGCGGAATAACCCAACTGTTATGAATACCGAAGCGGGCCGTGCCATGCAAGAACAAAAACAATTCTACAGGTGAGTACTCACAGAATTGCTTTTTTTTGGGTCTCTAGCAGGGGGGAAAGCCCAGTCTGTAACATTTACGTAGCTGGTCATTAACGATAGGAGAGGCTGCTAGATAAATTTTACGTAGCTGGTGTTAGAAGGGTTAAAGGGACAGTCCACATGCAGCTGCCATGATAGGGGGAATGTTGATGGGTGAGGTTTTTCAACGGATGGCCACCTGGATATTTGATGCCTGAACTCTTTGCTTCTGTGATGCAGGGGCTTAATCCCACTCATACCACTGCCCTGAGCCCCACAGACCACAGGGGAGTGATATTTAACATGCCCCTGTGCTGCTCTTTAGGACAGGCCTGGGGATGCCACTATATTCTAAGTATGTCACACACCCCGCTTCAAGATATTCATTACACTTGGGTATACTGACTTGTAGATGGCGATCTTGCAGAGATGATAACAAAAAAAGTCAGACCCTCCCGGCCCATAAATACCTGGGACCTCCCACTCATTACCCAGTCTTTCATCTCTGCAGAGGCGAGCAAGTCAGAAGATGATGTCTCCTCCTTGCAGGTAGCCGGGATGACTCCTGGCCACTTTTATTCTTCTATTTCTGCCCGGATCCCCTTGTTTTTATATTCCCTGCCTCCCAGCCTAGGCTGCTGGTCCGGGCAAAGGTAGTTGGCACCCCTGATGCTTAGGAGCCGTGAGACCCCATAACAAGGGGTAGGCGGCTGTCCGGGTTGGTGATCCCGGTTTGGGATGCCCCGTCCCTTGGCCCTTCCCTGGCATGGATTCCCCCTCTCCCAGGTATCCTTAGAGGGGGGGAGGGGGGGGGCGGGTCCCTTATGGATTCCTTTATTCATTTGTGTGTATGTGTGTGTTAGTTTACTTGTGTGTGCTTTTACGTTTTTTGCATGGCGCTGGAGGTCCCGCGGCGCCGTAATAGTGCTGGCCGCAATGGCGGCGGCGAGCCCATGAGGCCTTCTTCTCCTCCGAGGGGGGCGGGCCGGGCGCTCGCGAGCGCCTACGGCCCGCCCCCGTGCTGAAAGTACGGCTGTCATGTCCCAGCTTCTGGCCGGGAGAGGGGCGGGGCCGGGCGCTCGCACGCGCCGAGGCCCGTCCCCGTGCTGAGAGTGCGGCTTTCACGTCCTGGCTTCTGGCCGGGAGTGACGCACGTATCGCACCGGCCCGCCCTCCCTCCTCCTATTGCACACTGCACGTTTCCTGCGGTTCCGGTTCCTCGGATACATCTAGGTCGGGCGAGGGGCCTGATGGCCGTCACTATCAATTGTTACTGGCTTCCTATATGTGCATGGTGTTGAATGTGTGTTTGTGTTCTTGTTCCAGGTGGACCATTGAGCATATTAAAGGGGGGTTCTCCCGGTCCGGGTCCCTGGTTAACATTTAGCTGGCCTAAAATTCCTCCCACTCGGGACTTAAAGGGGCATCCCGGGTGGCATAATTGCGTAATTCCCAAACAACATAATGCGCATTGTACACATTTATTGTATATACACTTTAGTACAAAAAATCACCATATGGAGGCTTCCCCAGAAACTGGGCTTGTGCCCCCCTCAGAGCAATCCAGGCTGCGTTTTGGGGGATGACGTGTTTTTATGTGTACCCTGTGTGCAGCGGTCTTATTACGCGGCAGACCGGATCTCAGGCGTCTGGTTCTGCTCCGCCAGCCTCCTCCCCGTCTCCCCCTTGCCTGACATGTGCGTGTGATGTGGTCATTAGCGGGGAGTCGCAATCTGTGGTGTGTGCCAGATTGGCCATTCTTGAAGAATTGTTTTCCAGTGCCGTCACCAAAAAGGGCCACGGCAAAGAGAAAACTTTTGTATTCGGCTGCACAGGCCTTTGATAGGGTGGGCTTTGACTCCCTGGATTGGTCTGATTGCTCCCCGCGTGAGGAAGGGGAGATGTATGAAGGGTCTGAGGACTCCGACGATCAGCAGTTTGTGGGCGCTGATGCCGAGCAGGGCCAGGGGGATTCCTCGGATACTTCCGGGGTCCTGGCTCATATGTTTGAGGTCCTGGCTTTTTCTCCCCCCGAGGCAGCTCCTCCGCTGAAGGGGGAGTTCTTTGAAGAGACGAAGCCCCGCTTGGAATTTCCGTATCAAAAGCTTTTTGATGGTTTCATTCGCAAGGAATGGGAGAGACCGACGCGGCTTCCGGGTGTCCCACCGGGTTGGGACGAGAAATATCCCTTTCCGGCGGACGCAGTGAAGCACTGGTCGTCTCCCCCCGAGGTGGATGCTCCTTTTTGGGGTTGTCCAGCACTACTCTCAAGGATGGTGAGGATAAACGCATTGACCAGATGGCTTGTCATGGTTTTGCCAGTGTTGGATCGGCTTGGCGGCCGGTTTGTGCTTCTGCGCTTGTACTGGTTGCTGCCAGGTCGGTTGTTAGAGGATTGTTGACCTTGTCCGGGCTCGACCCGGCTAGTGAGGAGTTTGCCGACCTTAAGCGCTGTGAGTTATTCTTATCCTTTGTACTGTCCGCCCTGGACGACACTTTGGTGATGTGGGTTTGGTTTGGTTGCGCCAGCGGGCGCCTGTTTTTGTGTCCAATAAGTCGCTCATGGCCCTCTTGGGGTTGCGGCTCTTTGAAGAAAAATTGGATTCGGTGGCAAACTGAGGTAAGTTACCTCAGCGTAAGACGCAGCATCGCCCCTTTCGGGGGGGCGGCTTCCTTCTCTCAGCTTTCGTGGGGCTAGAATCGGTAGGGGTTCGGCTTTCCCCTCGTCCAGATGTGATTCCTGGACCAGGGGCAGGGGTCGGGCCCGTCCAGGACACAGTTGGGGCTCCAAGCCTAGAGTCGCTGCCAAGCCGGCTCAGCAATGAGGGGGGCGCCCTCACCCTTGCGGGTGGGGGGACGGCTGCTACTCTTCTCCCGGGTTTGGGTTCAAGAGGTCTCGGACAGGTGGATTTAGTAAGTGGTGCCTTCCGGTTACAAACTGGAGTTCGAGTTCCGGCCCCCTCCCAGATTCTTCAGTTCTCGGGTGCCGTCAGATCCTCTGGCCGCCCAGGGGCTGCGGGCGGCAGTAGCAAGTCTCTTGGACATGGCTGTCATCTGCCCGGTGCCTCACTCAGACCGGGGCCTGGGCTTCTATTCCATTTTGTTCACGGTGCCCAAGAAGGACAGATCCGTTCGTCCCATTCTGGATCTGAAGTTGCTCAACAGGTTTGTTCGTCCCCGGAAGTTCCGCATGGAATCTTTGCGCTCAGTCATCCACTCATTGCGTCAGGGGGACTTCATGACGTCCATAGACATCAAGGATGCTTACCTGCATATTCCAATATTTCCGGCACACCAGAGATTCCTCAGGTTTGTCTTGGACATTTTCAGTTTGTGGCTCTTCCGTTTGGCCTTACTTCGGCTCCAAGGGTTTTTACCAAGGTGTTGGCAGGAGTGATGGCCATCCTCAGAGCCAGGGGTATCCGCATCGTGCCCTATCTGGACACTCTTCTCATCATGGCGTCTTCCCTCAGTCAGGCGCAGCTGGATGCCAGGAATGTGGTGTCCACTCTGGAGAGTTTCGGTTGGGTGATCAACTATCCCAAGTCCTGTCTCACTCCCTCCAGGGGGGTGGAGTTTCTGGGAATGTCGCTGGATATTTCTCAGGCCAGGGTGTTCCTCCCCCGGGCCAAGGTTCTTCTGATTCGGGAATTGACTCCGCGTCTTCTATCCATTCCCCGTCCGTCCATCCGGCTAGGTATGCGACTCGTGGGATTGATGGTGGCGTCGTTCGAGGCGGTTCCCTTTGCCCAGTTTCTCACAAGGACGCTCCAGCTCCATCTCTTGGCGGCCTGGGATGGGTCCCCGCTGTCATTGGATCAGTCTTTTCTGATTTCCCCCCGGGTGCGGCGTTCTCTTCGGTGGTGGCTAAAACCAAGCAATCTGACGAGGGGCAGGTCTTTCTGACCCCTCGTTGGGAAACGGTCACCACGGATGCCAGCCTGTCAGGTCCGGGGGGATTTTGGAAGGATCTTCAATTTCAGGGACTGTGGGGGCCTCTGGAGGCTCACAATCCCATCAATGTTCTGGAGTTGAGAGCCATTAGGATGGTTCTGGCTCACTTGACTCTTCACTTGCGGGGCCTACCGGTCCAAGTTCGGTCGGACAATCGGACGGCGGTCGCCTACATCAATCACCAGGTGAGGGACTCGAAGCAGGCGTTCCCTCAGGGAAGTGTCCTTGATCCTTGCCTGGGCAGAGAGCGATGTCCCATGCATCTCGGCGGTGTTCATTCCGGGAGTGGAGAACACGGAGGCGGACTCCCTGAGCAGGGGGTCGTCTCGCCGGGGGTGAATGGTCGCTCTGCCCCAAGGTGTTTCGGTCGCTTTGCCAACGATGGGGGTCTCCGGAGGTGGACCTCTTTGCCTCTCGTCACAATCACAAGCCTCCGGCATTTGTGTCTCTCTCGTGGGATCCACTGGCTCTGGCGGTGGATGCCATGTCTCTGAACTGGAGGGATCTGGGGTTTCTGTACCTGTTCCCTCCGTTTCCCATGGTGGGCAGAGTGGTGCGCAAGCTGGCCCTAGAGGGTCCGTCGGCAATCCTGGTGGCTCCAAGGTGGCCAAGACAGGTGTGGTTCGCAGACGTGGTAAGATTGGCGGAGGATCAGTTAGTCCTGCCCCTTCTGCCGAATCTGCTCACTCAGGGGCCGCTGCTCTACCCCAATTTACCAACGCTGGCTTTGACGGCGTGGTTGCTGAAACCTCCATCTTGAGGGATGAAAGTCTTTCTGATGCTGTCATTCAGACTCTAGTTAGGGCTAGGAAGCAGTCTTCCTCTGCCATCTATTATAGGACTCGGAGGTCTTATATTGATTGGTGTGAGGTCAGTGCCTTGCAGGGCGTTCTCTATCCCTGGGGTTTTTGGAATTTCTGCAACATGGTCTTGACCAGTTTGTGAATACACCCCGCTTCACTTCTAAATATTCATCACTTAATGGGTTAATCCACCGCCAGGTGACGTAGTGCAGAGAGGAAGTCTTGTAACAAGCCCCCTTCCGGCCTATATATACCTGGTAACTCCCTTCAATCACCAGTATTTTTCTCTCTGCTTGCTGACAAGTCAGAAGATGTAAGTCTCCTGCTTACAGGTAGGCCGGGGTATTCTTACCCCGCCACCCCCCTTTTGGTCTATTTCTGCCCGGTTTGAGTGTGTATACCTTTATGGTGGAATGGAAGCCTCCCAGCCTAGGCTGCTCACCGGGCAAATGGTAGATGGCACTTTAAGTGCCTAGGAGCTTATCTCCTACCGCTCGACCTCATGCGTGGGGCAATGCGGCTATCCGGCATGGTGATCCGGAAATGGGATGCCCCTGTCCCGAGGGTTCCCGTAGCCCCTTTTCTTCCCCGTTACGGTCCCTTCTCCCTTCACTATGGGGGGGGGGGGTTGAGGGTGTGCTTTAAGTATGTGTGTTTCACTTGTATCACTTTATTTCAACATGCGTGTGTGTTCATGTTATGCATTCAGTGTTATTCAGCATGTGTATACATTTGGTTTAGGTCTGCTTGAATGGCAGACTGCGCTGGGTAGGTGGCTGGCCGCTTTTCTTAGCAGATTATTGCTTTAGTGGCCCCCCTCCCCCCTTCCCCCTTCCCCCGCTGGCTTTTTATGTACTCTTTTAGGCTGCGCTATGCGGTCTTTATTATTATCCTCCCCCCTCCGCTGCCTGGGCGCACGTGTAGTGGCCCATCTGGGGTAATCTCCAGCTGAATGGCTGTGCTGATTGGCGTAGGGGGGGCGGGTCCTGGTGACGCGGCATTGGGGGCGCGATGCCGACGTCATGCGGCGTTTTGCGGCGGGCCCAGCGTTTACTTCCCTTCAAAAGGAGGAGGTCGCGTGGGCGCGCGGCCGCACTTAGTTGTCTGTGCTGTGGCTGCTGGCTGCAGTCCTGCTCTCCGGCTGCTGCTTTCGCTGGGCCAGGTAAGCGGCCCCACCCGTTGGGGCCGTTAAGTGGGGAATGCATATCTTTTTGTAGTTGGATATGGTGGGGAGTCACATTTTATTAAGGGGGCATGATTTTGCTCATATTTAAAGGCACTTTGGTGCCATGCCTATATGATTCTTATATACATGTGTGGATCTGATTGCCGTTTCTTTTTCCTTACAGATCCCGGGATCCCTGCTTATGGTGGCCCTCCGGCTCTATGTTGCCTGGCTATTTATTGGGATATCTATTAATGTATATATATATATATATATATATATATATATATATATATATATATATATATACTATATATAGATATATATATAGTTTATTAAAGGGGACCTTAACTTAAAAAAAAAAAAAAATCCTCCCTTCCGGGACATTACTAATAAAGGGGCATCCCGGGTTGGCTTATGCCTTAAAAGACCCAAGTATTGCGAATACCATAAATCACCATATGGAGGCTTCCGTAATTTCCGGAAACGGTTCTGCTGAGCCGTTCGGGGGGTACGTAGGTTGTGGGGTTCCACTCCCAGCTGATGATGTTTTTATTTGCATCCCTTGTGCAAAGCAGACTATTGCGCGCCAGTCCGTTGCTTCAGCTGCGGGCCCATCGCATCCTTCATCATCTCCTACCTCTCCCTCCCTGTTCCGGACCCCGCATGACACTGTCAAAAGTGGGGATTCGCATTCCGAGGCGGCGGCACAGCCCAGCCCCCGGAAAGTAGTGCCCGTTAAAGCAGCGTTAAAGGCCGCTGCAAAACGGAGGCTCCTGACTCCGGTACCTTCGGCTCCACAGGACGTGCTATGTGAACCTGTGGAATGGTCCGATGGATCCCCGGACGAGGATGAATTCCCGTCGGAGTCAGATGAGCCTGCAGGTCAGCTTGAGGCTGATGTGATTGGCGATTGGTCAGAGGGGGTTGTTTTTGACACCCCCTCCATTCTGGCTCAAATGTTTAAAATTTTGAGTTTAGATCCACCTGAGGCGGCGGCCCTGCCAAAGGGTCAGTTGCTTAAGGAGCCTCAGCCGCGTTTGTTTTTTCCCAGACAACACCACTTTGAGAGGGTGGTTCTTAAGGAATGGGAACATCCCACGCGGTTATCTGGAATTCCTTCCAGTTGGGAAAAGCGTTATCCTTTTCCGCCAGAATTGGTGAAGCTTTGGTCTGTCCCTCCTGACGTCGATACCCCTGTACTAGGGCTCTCCAGCACGGCTATGGTACAGTCTGCTGAGACCACTGTCCCTAAGGATGGGGAAGATCATCGGATTGACCAATACGCTCGCCATGGTTTTATTTATTCCGGGTCAGCATTGCGCCCGGTATGTGCTTCAGCCCTTCTTCTATTGGCAATTAGGTCCTTAATTCAGGGGCTATATGAGGATCTTAATCCCGCTTGCAAACAGTTCACTGCGCTTAAGTAGTGTGAATCTTTTGTGTCTTATGTCCTGGCCGCTCAGGACGATGCGCTGGCTATGAGTAGCAAGGCAGCGGCTATGCTGGTGGCTATTCGCAGGTCAGTATGGCTGTGTCAGTGGTCAGCTGACGCGGCTTCTAAAAGGGTGCTTACAGCTCTCCCCTTTTTGGGGTTGCGTCTGTTCGGGGAGAAAATTGATTCAGTCGCAAAGGGTGGTAAGATGCCACAACGCAAGAGGCCTCGTGTCCCCTTTGGGGGGGCAGGTTCCGGTAGGCCTTCCTTTCGAGGATTCAGAGCGGGCAAGGGGGCTTCCTCTCCCGCTACCAGAGGTGCAGGTTGGACTCGGGGGAGGGGCCGTGGCCGGCCCACTCAGTCCTGGGGCACCAAGCCCAAACCTGCTGATAAGCTCACTCAGCAATGAGGGGCTGCCCTCACCCGTGCGGGTGGGGGGACTATTGCGACACTTCTCCCAGGTTTGGAACCAAGTGGTTCCAGGCAGATGGATCCAGGAGGTAGTGTCGGCCAGTTACGACCTGGAATTCGAGTCTCACCCTCCTTCACGGTTCGTTCGGTCTCGGGTGCCCATCGTTCCTTTGGCTACGCAGGGGCTCCTGGCGTCGGTAAGGGATCTGTTAGAGATAACGGTCATCCGGCCGGGCCCGTGCTTAGAGATGGGCCTCGTTTTCTACTCCAATCTTTTCGTAGTCCCCGAGAGAGATGGGTCGGTTCATCCCGGCCTGAACTTTCATCAACACAGAGTGTTTCTTCCTTTTGCCCAAATTCACACGAGAACGCTTCAGCTTTTTCTGTTAGCGTTTTGGGACCAGCAACCTCAGTCGCTGGATCAGTCCTTCCAGTCCCTCCCGTGGTGGTTGGTCTCGACCAATCTTGTGTAGGGCAGGCCTTTCCTGACCCCCCTTTGGAAAATTGTCACCACGGACGCCAGTCTGTCGGGATGGGGCAGATTCTGGAAGGAGCTGCAGTTTCAGGGGCAGTGGGGACCTCAAAGGCCCCACTTACCCATCAATATTCTGAAACTGAGAACCATCCGTCAGGTGCTTGCTCTCCTGACTCAGCACGTTCTGGGCCTTCCGGTCCAGATGTGTTCAGACAATCAAACAGCGGTTGCTTACGTCGGTCTTCAGGGAAGGACTCGCAGTCTGAGTACTCTCAGAGAAGTGTCCCTGATCCGGGCAGTGTTCCATGTTCCTTGTCTCTCGGCGGTGTACATTCCAGAGGTGAAGAAACAGGTAGCGGACCGGTTGAGCAAGGGCTCTCCCCGTCTGGAAGAATAGGCTCTCCATCCTCGGGTGGTTCGCTCACTGTGTCTCCAATGGGGGACCCCGGAGGTGGACCTGTTGGCCCCTCATCACTATCACAGGCTCCCGAACTTCGTGTCGCTCTTTCTGGGATTTCTATACCTGTTTCCTCCGATGCCCATGCTGGGCAGGGTTCTTCAGAAGTTGGCTCTGGAAAAGGTGTACGCCGTTCTCGTGGCCCCAAGGTGGCCAAGACGAGTAAGGTTCGCAGACATCGTTCGGCTGGCAGTGGACCAGTTCGTTCTGCCTCTTCGGCCCGATCTGCTCACTCAGGGTCAATTGTGTTACCCCAATTTACCAGCGCTGGGTTTGATGGCCTGGCTGCTGAAACCTCCATCCTGAAGGAGGAGGGTCTTTCTGATTCAGTCATTAAGACTCTGATCAGTGCCCGGAAGAAGTCTTCTTCCATCACCTACTATAGGACTTGGAAAGCCTATATCGCTTGGTGTGAGATAAGATCTTTTCCTTGTAGGGTCTTTTCGGTCTCCAGGATTCTGGAGTTTTTACAGTCAGGGCTGGACTCTGGTATCCAGCTAAGTACGTTGAAAGGGCAGGTCTCTGCCTTATCTATCTTTTTTCAGAAGCGTGTTGCGCTTAAACCTTTAGTTAAAACTTTTTTCCAGGGGGTTACGCATGTGCGGCCTCCCAGGAAACCATTACTCCCTGTTTGGGATTTGAATTTGGTTCTTTCTGCTCTTCAGGCTCCTCCTTTTGAGCCTTTGCAAGATATTGCTTTGTCTACCCTGACTCAGAAGATTGTCTTCTTGGTAGCGATCACTTCGGTCCGGCGTGTCTCAGAGTTGGCGGCCTTGTCTATCCAGGCGCCTTACTTTGAGAGGCATCAGGATAAAGTGGTCTTTCGGTTCAAGCCAGACTTTCTTCCTAAGGTTGTTTCTGCTTTTCATTTGAACCAAGATATTGTTCTTCCCTCCTTGTGTCCTAATCCTAAGAATGACAAAGAGAGGGTTTGCATTGTTTGGATGTAGTACGCTGTGTTAAGTACTACTTGATTATCACGTCTCCTTTTCGTAGGACGGATTCCTTTTTTGTTGTGCCCCATGGGCCTAAGAAGGGTTTGGCACCAGCCAAATCTGCCATTAGCAAGTGGATACGTCAGGCCGTTACTGCGGCCTATTCTGCTAAGGGAAGAGTTCCCCCTTTTCGTATCACTGCTCATTCCACTCGCGCTGTTGGGGCGTCTTGGGCTTTTCAGCACCAAGCTTCTGTTGAACAGGTTTGTAAGGCCGCCACTTGGTCTTCTGTTCACACTTTTTCTAATTTTACAAAGTTGATGTGCGGGCCTCAGCGGATGCTGTTTTTGGCCGCAAAGTTCTGCAGACTGCAGTCATTTAAGTTATGCTTCACCTGGCCTTGAGATGCCCTTCCCTTGTGGACACTGCTTTTGGATGTCCCATTAAGTGATGAATATTTAGAAGTGAAGCGGGGTGTGTGGCACACCAAGAATAATACCATTTTGTGAGTACTCACCTGAAAAATGGATATTGTTGGTGTGCCACACACCCCGCTTCACACCCACCCTTTTCGGTATTACCGAAGCCTTTATATGGTGAAGCCTTTTTTATTTATATCAAAATTGATTTTTGAGGTTACCGGTGGAATACTGGTACCTTGTCTTTCTGCTTTTTAATATACTGGTGATTGAAGGGAGGTACCAGGTATATATAGGCCGGAAGGGGGCTCGTTACAAGACTTCCTCTCTGCACTACGTCACCTGGCGGTGGATTAACCCATTAAGTGATGAATATTTAGAAGTAAAGCGGGGTGTGTGGCACACCAACAATATCCATTTTTCAGGTGAGTACTCACAAAATGGTATTTTCTGCAACATGGTCTTGACCAGTTTGTGAATACTCACCTGTAAAATGGGTATTATAAGTATGTCACACACCCCGCTTCACCCTGCCCTTTTAGATTTTGGATCCTTTATATGGTGAACCTTTGTTAGTTTTAATTGGCTTTCCTGGTCTTTTGATCTTACTGCTATCTTTATATTGGGTAATGAGTGGGAGGTCCCAGGTATTTATGGGCCGGGAGGGTCTGACTTTTTTTGTTATCAACTCTGCAAGATCGCCATCTACAGGTCAGTATACCCAAGTGTAATGAATGTCTTGAAGCGGGGTGTGTGACATACTTATAATACCCATTTTACAGGTGAGTATTCACAAAATGGTATTTTTGGAGTGCTCCATCAATGGTAGTAGTTCTTCACTGTGGAGCTCACAATTGATAGAAAGGGGTGAGTTCAAGTCACTACATCACAGCACATGTTTAGGTCTGTTTAAGGTGGATTACATTACACTGCCTGTTAGCCAGCATTACATAGATGCCTACCTTTTCCTCAAGCTACTCCATCTGTCACAGGAACTCAGTCAGATGCTTATTGGAGGGGGGGGAGTAATATCCCTATTGATAAAGTACATGTAGGATGGGCCCCCAGAATGATTTGGGATGCCAACTAGGCAAGTGTTTCAACAGGGCCAAGGGTTTTTTTTTACTTTTCTATAGGTCCAGTTTTGGTTTGCTTTAAGAGTTTCCAATTTTTATCGTCAGTCCCTTAGCTTTTGCATTCAATCTGTTTTTCTGTCTGAATATCATTAAAGCTTAAAAAAAACAGGGTTTTGACTATCAAGGGTTTTGTTCTCTGCCCCAGAGACATCCCTGTTTGGGGTGTCCCGCTGTCTGAAACCCCCAGATCACCAGAAAAACACTCCTTTCCCTGGTCCTGATTTGCTGTGCAAAAGTGGCTGCAATTCCAGCAGCTTCTGAATCAGCATCTGAATGACTGGGGGAGGGAGTGCGCGCACAGTCCAAAGATGCTGGGGATGCAGCCGCCCGATATTTACATCGGTGAGGGAGCCAGGATGAAGGTGAGATTTACAGCGCCTGGAGGGGTTCACACATTGGGGCACCCCAATTTTAGATTTCAGGGTTTTTGTTCCGCTTTAAATTAGAAAATGACATCCAGTTTTCACTTTCATGAAAAGAACAGTTTAAAGCCATTTTTTTGCTTTGTATCTCATAAATGTTTTTTATGTTTTCCAGTCCAGCACTCTGGATAATATTGCCTATGTAATGCCTGGCTTGTGAATTAAAGAGGAATGCCACGTGCGGCACAAGGAGCGTCTTTTATTTTACATATGTACAGAAATTTATTATGTGTATATAAAACTTTTTATACCACTTTATATTTCATTTTGAAGAAAGCAAACATTTTATGAAATTTTTTTCATGTGCTGTGGAGTCACAACTATTATGCTATATCAGAGTTGCCTAGCCTTTTTTTATATGAAATTTAATGTCCTATTTCTTTTTATTATTTCAAATACCACCCCATACAGTGGGGGGGGGGGGGTGTAGAATCCTGTAGATTTGCTTGATCTGACATTATGGACGCTTCGACTGGTATCCTGCTTAGCTCCCCCCTGCATCCTATTAGTGGATTAGCATTGTGCGGCATCTTGTAATTGTGGCATCGCTGGGAGATTGTCTGCTACATCTCCTCTTAGGGAATTATGCAGCATTTGGTCTGCATTCTTCACGTCTTCTTACCTGCCGCTGACAGCGGCTATCACTATGAAGAAGCTCAAGCACCACCAGTGGTACTAGCTGGGAATTGCGGAGCTATGTGAATCCATTTCCTTACATTATAGGACAAAATGTTTTAAGCAATATCCTCTCCATTGTTTTAAAGCTAAAAGCCATAACATAATGTTTTACAGTGTTTTAATAAACAGATGAGACTTTCTGCAGCTTTGAAAGAAAAATGTACATTTTTAGATTTTCATGGCATAAAAAGTGTACATAAAATAATAACGAAAAATGTTATGTATCATGTCTGTTTTCTTATCCTATGCTGATGCTCAAAGTGATTTGTATCTGCTGTGTATCTTCCCAAGCTCTAGAAAAAAACTCAAACAAAAAGCAGCCCCAGCAACCATTCAGGTTTGATGTGCAAGGCCAATCAGCAAACTGATCAGACAGCAGATTGGTCACCGTCAGTCATATGATTGGTGAATGAGAAAGTGGCTGACTAGACCTGGCATATGGGTGATCCGTGTGTGGGATAAAACAAATTAACATATATTAATGAACATCAAAGTAATCTTGCAGTTATAGATGACTATGCTGGCCAATTTCATCTGTCCAGTTAGTTGGCTAGCTTGATATAACACCTGCAGCAGCACTGGAGGGAGCCAGATACTGATGCAGCTAATATCGGATGGTCAGACACAGGAGCGTCACCATGACCTGTGCATGTGCTGTGGGATTACCAGATCTGTAAGTATGCCTAGTGAAGTAGTGAGATTTTACAGAGGGGGCATCCCAAATATGAATTGGCTGACCCTGAAGTCTTTTTAGTAGCTTTTGGTCCTCTATAATAGCTCTTTGCTATAGTATGGCCCAGGTATATCTTTTAAAGCAGAACAAAACCTACCGGCGGCCTGCCTGGAACCTAAAGGATTCCCGAATGGGGGGGGCACTGAAGAAAACCTGGGAAAGCGAATTCCCGTGTTTTGTCGCACCTTAAAGTGACTGCAGGAGCTGCTGTGATTGGTCGATGGGACTGTCAATCATCAAGAGTTGCGGCTGGAAAGATGCCCCGCCTGTTGTGTGAATGAGTGGCAAGCTGGTCCAGGTAAGTTTTTTTTTTCACCCACCTCATTGGGCATTGCTGGTGGGAGGTGAGAGGTATCCGGTATCGGAGACTTAAAGGAGCCGCAGCACTCAACCCTGTTAGCTTGCAGACCAACCTATAATCTGTCTCTAAATCTGGTAAAAACAGAGGCTCGGTCACACACATCTGCTGAAGTATGCTAAGCTGCACCACCGCGCCAAGGTGCCTCTGTGGGTGCAGTCCTAACTAATCTATGAGAGCCCCATTTGGGACATACAATGCAAGAGATAAAAAGGGAGCAGCTTACCTGAGGTTGCCCTAAACCTCATGTGCAAGCCATGGGGTGGAAGGGTCAAGACCTTGCAATACAGCCTAGACCCCACACCCCATGTGCTAACCTGGGAGGTGCAAGTCAGCAGGGCAATTAGGTTACTAAAGACTTAAAGGAGCCGCAGCACTCAACCCTGTTAGCTTGCAGACCAACCTATAATCCTGTATCCGGTATTTGGAGAATGACTTTTATGTTTCAGTTGGCAAATCTCTCTATTGGAAATTATGTAAAGTAGCAGGATATTGAACATACATGTAAACTGGATATGACAAGAAAACTTTGACTACATCAGGACTTTAGTGAGAGATTTGTTTGTACCTCACTACGAAAGGAAATAATAATAATTGTATTAGACAACCAGGGAGAGCACTAGCCAAAATTGCAAAAACTGCAAAACTGAGCTATAAGGGACACTTGGAGGAAGGGGTGTAAACAGTAAAAGACACCCTATGTCCTGGATTAGGTTACCAGAGACTGGAGATTCAATAAACAAATTATCTTTGGCTGCCACCAGGTTTGAGAGGTAGAGATCAGCACAAAATAGTAGCACCTAAGCCAGTGACATTTTTTGGCTAGATACTTATTCTAAGTATACAGCACGTCCTGTTCCAGAAGATATTCCTTACACTTGGAATATACATCCAGTAGATGGGGCTGGACTGCAGAGACAGAAAAGTGGCTCCTCCCGGTCCCATATATACCAGGGACCTCCCACAGAATCCCCAGTTCTTCTCTGCACTCCTGGCTGCGATGACTAGAAGATGGCTCTCTCTACTCGCAGGTGAGTGGGGCTATTAGCCTGCGGCCCTGTAGGACTATTCCCACCCGTTTCCTTTTACTGCCTCCCAGCTCAGGCTGCTCTGGTTCGGGTGAAGCTAGGCAGCACCGCTGTCAGGTGCTAAGGAGTGCTGCTCCAACCGCAGTCCCCCACCAAAGGGTAGGCGGTATAGGCCCATGGTGAGCCTTATGGGATGCCCCTCCCGAACTTTATGCCCCTCGACCCCTGTCCCCGCAGCTGGCTCCCTTTAGGCTGGGCATTGCTTCCCCTTCACTCTCCCTTGTAGATCTCGGGGGGGGGGGGTGCATGTCTTTACTATATGTTGTGTGTTGTGTTTTGATCTCTTTTGAATTGATTGCACTGGTTTCTTTTGCCGCCGCCGCCGCACGCTTGTACTATGCTGGCGGCGACATCGCCTCAGGCGCTGCTGCGCCATCATTGGCTGGTCTTGTCAGGTGGGCACGTTTTCGCACTCTTCGGGGGGGCGGGCCTTGTGGCTGACGCGCTCAGGGGTCTCTTAGATGGGGCCCCTGATGATGCTGGTAGTGAAGAGTATAGAGCTCTTCTGTGTTGTGAGGAATCTGTTGCATATGTTCTCTCTGCCCTGCATGATACCATTAGAATGTGTGGCAGGGCATCTGCCTTGTTGGTGGCGATACGCCGCTCAGTCTGGCTGCGCCAGTGGGCAGCTGACAACGCTGCCAAAAAGGCTCTCATTGGGTTTCCCTTCAAGGGGCTGCGCCTCTTTGGGGAACGTTTGGACTTGTTTGCTAAAGGTGGCAAGTTACCTCAGCGTAGAAGGCAGCCCCAGTCCTTTCGGGGTTCAGGTGCCTTTTCTCCTTCTTTCAAGGGCTCCAGAATTGGACGGGGAGCTTCCTTTGCTGGAGCCCATGGAGATTTTTGGGGCAGGGGCAGAGGACGTGGCCGCCCTGGCCCCCCCTGGGTTCCCAAGACTAAGTCCTCCCCTAAGGCATGAAGGGGCGCCCTCACCTATCCGGGTGGGGGGGCGGCTTTCACTCTTGGCTCACATCTGGAGGCGTCATGTCTCAGACCGGTGGATTCAGGAGGTAGTATCCTCCGGTTACAAGATAGAGTTTGCAGCCTGGCCGCCCCCAAGATTCATCAAATCTCGGTTAGCTCAAAACCCCTTGTCAACTCAGTGTCTCTCCCTGGCTGTCCAAGGCCTTCTAGACCTAGGTGTCATCTGCCGGGGGCCCTTGAAGGAAAGGGGCAAAGGCTATTACTCCAATATTTTCATTGTGCCCAAAAAAGAATGGGTCCATCAGACCTATCCTGGATTTAAAGCTTCTCAACAAGTTTGTCAGATTCAGACACTTTCGCATGGAGACTCTGCGCTCAGCTGTGACTTTCCTACGCCCAGGGGACTTCATGACCTCTGTTGACATCAAGGATGCTTACCTTCACGTACCTATCTTTCCAGGTCATCAGAGATTCCTCAGGTTTGCTCTGGAGGATCAGCACTACCAATTTGTGGCCTTGCCCTTCGGCCTCACCTCGGCCCCAGGGTATTCACCAAGGTGCTGGCAGGAGTGATGGCCCTGCTGAGATCTCAGGGCATTCACATTCTTCCCTACCTGGTCGACATGCTTATCGCTTCTCAGTCCTTCCATCAGGCGAACCTGAGCTGGACACTCAGAGGGATTCCGCACTGGAATCATTCGGCTGGGTGATCAATCACCCCAAATCTCCTTCCATGGTGAAGTCTTTTCTGGGCATGATTCTGGATTCAGCTCAGGTCAAGATCTTTCTTACTCAGCAGAAGGTGGAGGTCCTTCAAGAGAAAGCTCAGCTCCTTCTTTCTTGTCCTCATCCATCCATCAGGCAGGGAATGCAGCTGGTGGGCCTGATGGTGTCCTGCTTCAAGGCGGTTCCATATGCTCAGTTCCACATGAGGCCTCTTCAGCTTCACCTCTTGTCAGTATGGGATCAGGACCCTGTTTCCCTGGATCAGGTGTTTGTCTTGTCCCCTCAGGTCAGGCGGTCTCTAGTGTGGTGGCTGGACTTAAGGAACCTGCTGGGGGGGCAGGTCCTTTCTGGCCCCCTGCTGGGAGACTGTCACCACCGATGCCAGTCTGACAGGTTGGGGGGATTCTGGAAGTCCCTGAAATTTCAGGTCAGTGGGGCCCTCAGGAGGCCCATGCCCCTATCAAGATTCTGGAATTGAGGGCAATCAGGTTGGTTCTCGCCCACTTAACCCCACACCTGAGGGGTCTGGCTGTTCAGGTCCGCTCGGACAACCAGACGGCGGTTGCCTACATCAATCATCAGGGAGGGACGCGGAGCAAGAGGGCCCTCAAGGAAGTGTCCCTGATACTGTCCTGGGCAGAGGAAAATGTTCCCTGCATCTCAGCTGTGTACATCCCGGGCGTGGAGAATCTGGAGGCAGACTCTCTGAGCAGGGGGACCTCTCGTCTGGGAGAGTGGTCCCTCAGCAGCAGGGTGTCTCGCTCCCTGTGCTACCGCTGGGGTCAATCGGATGCGGATCTGTTTGCGTCCCGTCACAATCATAAGCTTCCAGTCTTTGTCTCTCTGTACCAGGATCCTCTGACCTTGGCCACGGATGCCCTGGCAATGTCTTGGACGAGGTTCCAGCTCCTGTATGTGTTTCCCCCGTTTCCACTGCTGGGCAGGGTGCTGCGCAAGATAGTTCAGGAAGGGGTGCCAACCATCCTGGTGGCCCCCTGCTGGCCACGAAGAGTGTGGTTCGCAGACATCGTGCAGTTGGCAGTAGATCAGTATGCCCTGCCACTGGTTCCAGATCTGCTCTCTCAGGGACACCTACGCCACCCCAATTTACAAACGCTGGCTTTGATAGCTTGGCTGTTGAAACCTCCGTCTTGATGGAAAAAGGGCTGCCTGCCTTGGTGGTGAATACCATGATCAGGGCTAGGAAGAGGTCCTCTTCTTCCATCTATTACAGGGTTTGGCGTACTTACATTGACTGGTGCGAGTCCCACTCGCTTCCCTGTCGTGTGTTTTCTATTCCTAGGATTCTGAAGTTTCTCCAACATGGTTTGGATCTGCGTCTTCAGCTCAGTACTCTGAAAGGCCATGTGTCTGCTTTGGCTATTTTTTTCCAAAGATCCTTTGCTCAGCATCCCCTGGTCAAGACCTTTTTCCAGGGGGTTACTCACGTGCGTCCCCCACGTAAGCCAATGTTACCAGTCTGGGACTTGAACTTGGTCTTATCTGCCCTGCAGGGGTCTCCCTTTGAGCCCTTGCAAGGGGCTCCTTTGTCCATTCTTACGCTTAAGGTGGTCTTATTCCTAGTATGTCACACACCCCACTTCCAAATATTCATGACACTTGGGAACCCGGCCTGTAGAGGGCGGAGCCCCTCCTGGTCCATAAGTACTGGGTTCCTCCCACTATTCCTCAGTCTTTTTGTCTCTGCAGTCGGCGAAGCATTCAGAAGATGACTCTCCTTCAAGCTGCAGGTAGCCGGGTTTGCTCCCGGCCCCTTTTTTTCTCTATTTCTGTCTGATACTCTTTAAACCTGTTTGGTTATATTGTATGCCTCCCAGCCCTGGCTGTATGGTTTAGGCAAAGGTAGATACATACACCCTCTGGTGTATACAGGAGTTTTACTCCTCCGTGAGACCCAAATGTGGGTAGGCGGTTTCCGGGTTGGTGTTCTCGGCATGGGATGCCCCTGTCCCTTTATAATCCCCTTGTGCCTTATGGGTGCATTTCTATCCTCTCCCCTTTAGTTCTCCTTTACCCTGCTGGGGTAAAAAGGAGGGGGGGGGCGTTATCTGGGCTTATTTGTCACCATGCACACAAATAATTAAAAAAAAAAAAAAGATATATAAAATAAATCTTTATTATATTATTATGTATGTTTACTATACTAATAGGATATGTTTTATTTAGATTTCCCTATTTCTGTCTAGGCAGCATTCTTTTGCTTACTTTTTTAAGCTCTTTGTTTTTTGGCTATGTTCAGATTTGAATTTCCCTCCATTCTTGGTCATGTGATTCTGGGGGTGGGTGGGGCTTAGGCACACAGCATCATTTCATTCTCAAGAGCACCCTGGGTGCTCTCTTTGTCTGCCTGGCTCCTGCTGCTTCCCTATGGTCTTCCCTCATTGTGCTTGCTTTTGCAGCACATATACTAAAATTGGAACAATACAGAGAGGATTAGCATGGCCCCTGCGCAAGGATGACACGCAAATTCGTGAAGTGTTCCATATTTAAAGGTGCTGTGAGTACCCCTCAGCTTGCTGAAGGGAGTTTCTGCCATTTTATTTTTTTCATGCTTTGTCATTTATTGTATTGTGTGCATTGGTGACTGTTTGTTTTCTTTGTAGGTGGAAACTCTTTATTTTAAAGGGGTTTCTCCTGGTCTTTAGCCCTTAAAGCCTTATTTGGGGGGTCCATTTGTGTTAATATCCTCCCACTTGGGACTATATAAAGGGGCATCCCGGGTAGCAATTGCGTAAATCCCATATATACTTGGCGACTATAATCAATTATAGTATAATACTAAACACCATATGGAGGCATCTCAGGACAACGGGCATGCAGTTCCCTCTGCACAGACTCGGCAATGTTTTGGATGTGGGGCATCCCTTGTTGGGGATAACGCAATTCTTTGCATCCCTTGTGCTCAATTAACTATTATGCAGCAAACTGGGGCCCAGGCTGCGGCTTCTGCCTTATCTCCTACTCCGCCATGTCTTGTCCGTACCCCCAGTGATATTGTCATGGGTGGTGAGTCGCATTCTGATTTATGTGCCAGATTGGCTCATCTTGACAAATTAATGTCTAGCTCTGTGGCCAAGAAGGCCTCGGCTAAAAGGTAACATTTGACTCAGGCCGTTCCGGTAAGTGAGTTGGATAATTGTGAAATGCTTTATTGGTCTGATCCTTCTCAGTTAGAAGAAGGAGAATTATATGAGGATTCAGATGTTTCTGATGAACAGCAATTTGTTGGTACTGTGATTGAGCAGGGTGAAGCTAGTGTTGTGGATACCGCAAAGGCTCTTGCTCAGTTATTTGAGGTTTTGGTTATCACTCCTCCTGAAGTAGTCCCTCCTCAAAAAGGGGAATTCTTTGGAGTCTTTAAACCTCGTTTAGAATTTCCAAATCAAAAGCATTTTGATGAAATTATTCTTAAAGAATGGGAGAAGCCTGCGCGGCTTCCTGGCATTCCCTTGGGCTGGGACAAGAAATATCCCTTCCCAGCTGATACTGTTAAGCGTTGGTCATCACCACCTGTGGTGGATGCCCCTGTGCTTAATTTATCCAATTCTTCTGTGTTGCATTCTTCTGACTCCACTACACTTAAAGATGGAGAGGATAAGTGTATTGATCAAATGGCGTGCCACGCTTATTCTAAGCATAGAGCACGTCCTGCTCCATCTATAATACTTACACATGGGTAATCCTCCACCAGAGGGCGCTGTTCACTGCAGACATGCAAAAACAGGCTCCTCCCGGCCCTTCATATACCGAGGGACCTCCCACAAATCCCCAGATTTCTCTGCAGTGCAGAAGACATGAAGTATCACGCTCTCACAGGCGAGCGGGGCCTTACAGCCCGCGGCCCTTTGGGACTATTTCCACCCGTCCTCTTTGAGAAGACTATGCCTCCCAGCCTGGGCTGCGTTGGTCGGGTGAAGGTAGGCAGCACCTTGGGTGCTTAACGGAGCCATGCTCCACCGCAATCCCCCACCATAGGGTAGGCGGTCAAGGCTAATGGTGAGCCTCTAGTGGATGCCCCTCCCGCACTATCGCCCCGTGCCCTGAGTAGTGGTGGACCCTGTTTCAGGGTCGCCACCCTCCTTCTTTCCCCAACTAGTTAAGGGGAAAAGAAAGGGGGGTGTGTGTGTGTGTGTGGCGGTCCCAGTGTACTGTTAGTCACGCTTAATGCCTTTATTTCTGCCTATTGACATCTGCGCTGCATGCTCCTTATTCTGTTTTGGCTGCCGCTGTTTTTTCTCTACTACATAGTTTGCTGCGTCGTTAGATGCCGCGGCGCCTTTTCGTTACAACAGCTGTTGTGATTTTATCCTTGCTTTTTATTTTTTACCTCAGAGCTTTGCGCTCTTCGGGGTGGGCGGGGACTTGTCTTGGCACACTCCGCGTCACGGCCGAGCATTGAGCCCGCCCTTCGAGGTTCGCTGGGCGCCATTTTGACGATCTGCGTGCGCGCGTGGCGGCTATTCCCCTCCTCCCTTGGACTGTAAGTGCCATCGCGGGTGATTTCTTATTATTTGTTCTTCCAGCTGCGCATGGCCCTGACACCCTCTTTCACCTTATGTTTTTCAGACGCCGAGTCTCCGGCGGCTTCTCCCGGCCTCTTATATCCATATATATGTATATATATATATATTTATAAATTTATACATATATAGTTATTAGCGGGCCTTCCTACAAATCTCCCACATTAATCAGTGGGTCGTTGGGGCATCCAGGGTTGCCTAGTGCATAAATCCCTACGGGCATACTGTGCCTAGATAATCACCATATGGAGGCATCTCAGAATAATGTGACCGGGGTCCCTCTGGGACAAGACTGGCTGTGTATAGCAAGTGGTCTCCCCAATGCTGATGCTGACAGGGCACGGGTGTGCACGCCCTGTGCCGAGCAAGCACCGGCCCTGCGAGCGGCACCTGTGGCTGCACCTCGCTCCCATTCTCCCTCTTCCCCTTGCCTAAACCTCACTCCTGTTGAGTCATGTCCCAGCGGGGAGTTACAACCTGACTTCTAGACGGCCTACGCTTGACCAGATTGTTACAGGGTTGTCCGAACGCTTGGGTCCTGGCAGGAAGCGGCCCTTGACGCCCCCGGCTTCGGCCTTTGCTATGGGTTCGGAGGAGCTCTCTTCTCCTTGCGATAGTGCTCCGTCTGACGATGGAGATCTGTTCTCTGATCCAGGTTCCTCTGATGAGAGGCCGAGGAGTCACGATGATTCTGGCCAGGATGACTGGGGCCAGCTTGACATTGATGGTATGTTGCTTAGGATATTTAAGGCCCTGGCTATTTCGCTCCCTGGCGCGGTCCCCAAGCCGAGAGGGGAAAGCTTCCATACGGCGACTGCGCGTTTGGAATTTCTCGAGCAGGCTCACTTCCACGCTCTGGTTCTTAAGGAATGGGAATGCCCCACTAAACTTCCAGGGATCCTAGAGGACTGGGATTGGAAATACCCTTTTCCCCCTGAGATGGTTGATTGTTGGTCATCGTCTCCCGTGGTGGACGCACCGATCATTGGGGTTCCTAACCCCCCCTTCTTCACAGCCCCGGCTTACAGCACCCTTCGGGATGTCGAGGACCGGCACATTGATAGGCTGGCTTCGCACGCCTTTGCTTGTGCAGGAACGGCGCTGCGTCCTGTCTGTGCCGCGG
The DNA here is from genome assembly GCA_027917425.1 of Gastrophryne carolinensis. Lineage (NCBI taxonomy): Eukaryota > Metazoa > Chordata > Amphibia > Anura > Microhylidae > Gastrophryne > Gastrophryne carolinensis. The sequence goes on along the minus strand of CM051235.1, from coordinate 335,157,845 downwards.
CCATCACTGCAGTGGCCGCTAGAACCCTCATAAGACAGATGCTTGAGCATCACCCTGAGGATTTACCCTGGGAGGTGTTTAATGCACTCTCCAGTTGTGATATTTTTGTTAAATGTATCCTTTTAGCTCTGGATGACACCATCATAATGTGTGCGAGGACCTCTGCCCCAGTGATGGCTATACATCGACTGCTCTGGCTGCGACAGTGGGGGGCTGACGATGCTGCTAAAAAGGACTCCCTGGGCTTCCCTTTAGAGGGCGATGCCTGTTTGGGGCCCGTCTGGATATATTTAAAAAAGAGGACAATTCGCCCCATCAAGGGCAGCCGTCTTGGTCCCCTCGGGGCAGGGATACCCCTCCCCCTCCATATCATAGTGTTAAGCAAGAACCAGGGGTGCCCCTTCCGGGGCCTGGTACAGACTCCTGCCCCAGGAGCGGCAGACAACGTCAGGGGCCTTCTGGTTGGGCTAAGCCCGACCTCTTCACCAAAACCCCCCAAGCATGATGGGACGCCCTCACCCGCCTGGGTGAGAGGATGGCCACAGCACCTTGCTCCTATCAGGAGGCAGCATGCCTCGTTCTGGTGGATTCAGGAGGTAGTCCCTCTGGTTGCGGGACGGTGTTTGCTGGATGGTTCTTCCCCGAGTGGGTCAGGGTACTTCTGGTCCCTGTCTTTCTTCAGGTGTTGGCTCAGACCTTCCTTGGCCTGCTAGGTCTGGGTTCCTTGACAGGATGCCCTTAACAGATAGAGGCAGTGGCCTCTACACCAGTTTGTTCCACTTTCTCCTGGAGGATGAGGCGGTCGCCCATCCTAACCCTCCATGGGTTTGGCGATTGTATCCACAGGCGTTCCCGCTTGGCGTCTCTGAGTTGGGCCGTCGGTGCTCTGTAAATCAGTGGGCCTCTGGCCATCCGTGGAATGCTAAGATGCTTATTTTGGCTCACATGTGTCTTCAGGACACCGAGGCTTTTACAGGTGGGTGTTGGTGATCAACACCGCTGATTGTGGCCGTGTTATTAGGCCCCTCCCCCGCTCCCTGTGTTCGCTACGGCTTGGATGGGAGTCCTGTCTCGAATGAGACCAAGGGGCAGCCGCATACGGACCTACTAGGTTGTCCTTACTTACAATGGGGAGTTATTTGGGATGGGTGTTCAGTCACCTTAGTTCCTATTTTGTCCCATTCTCCAGTATCTCCTCTCCTAGAATTGCATTTGGATTCGGCTCCGGCTAGTTCCTTCTTCTTGGCGGTAGGGGATTTTGTGGGACAAGTTCTCTGTCCCTCTTTGCTGATATATTACCTTCACCAGGCAGGATTGCAGCTGGTGGGCTCGTTGGTGGCGTATCAGATGCTGTCCCTTATATACCGAGCCCTTGGGCTCTTCTGCACACTAGGTTAGTGATCCTACATGGGGTTCCAGCACCCCTGGAGCTAGGTCTGTGCTCATTCCCCTTGGTACGGTGGTTCCTCTTGAGCCGATTATACTCAAGGACCCTGTCAGGGGGCACCCCCTTCTTTGCTTGCATCTTCCTGTGAATGGTCGCCTTGGGTACCAAGTCTCGCAGGTTGGCGGGGGGGGGGATTTCTTCCAAAACCCCCCGTGGTTCCTAGGTAGGGTCCCTTAGAGGGTCCCTCTTACCTACTGGTTTCTTGAAACAGTGAGCCTTCCGTTGCTTTATACGGCTGGACTTCTCCTCTTTTAGGACCTGTCTATTTGGGGACTCTTGGCCTGTTGGAAGACAATGGCCTATTTTATTATTGGTCTGGAGCTTGAAGCAGGCTGATCCCTCTGGAGAGTTCCGGATCCTGTTCTGGGTGGGGGTCTACGTCCCCTGTTCCTCAGTGGTATTCGCTCCAATGGATGTCTTTCAGTGGCAGGTTGTGCTATCCTGGTGTCCCTCTGAGAGCCAACTAGGGTGGCTCTGTTGGGTCTCGCCTATATCACAGGGGCTCTGCCCTTGTTTTTACTGTCCCAGAATATTCTGACTCTGGTCATGGGGGCTTAGTAAATTTGCGTATAGACTTCTATTTTATATGTCTTCTCTTTATTCACCCTGCTGTGGGTTTTCTGCGCGCGGTTGTGCTGCTAATGAGACCCGTGAGCTTGATGGCCCCTGGGTGGCCTAGTGAACTGTGGTTCGCAGATGCTTCTGCTAAGGTCAGCTGAACTGTACGCTCTCTCAGGAGTGCGGTTCTGCCCTTGTCGGGTTCCTTCTTATGTCGTCTCAATCTACAGACTCTAGTCTGGGGATTGACAGCTGATTCATTCACCCCTTGGAGACGGGCTTATCTTCTGGGTGACTTGGTATATGGGGGGGCTACGAGCAAGCTTCCTTGGCTTCCTCTTCCTCCGCCCATTATGGGTTGGGTGTACCCATATTGATTGGCATGAGTCTTGGTCTCTCCCCTGTTGGATGTTCTCGGTTCCCGGGGTTCTAGAGTGGTTCCAGCATCGGTTGGGGTTGGCTTCCCATCTAGGTTCTTGATGGTTCAGGTTCTGGCCTGTCCGCCTTCCTGTAGAAGTCTGGTTCAGTCTTCCTTGTTAGGAGTTCTCTTGGGGATGCTCAAGGACATCTCTCAAGTAGTTCTATGGTCCCTGTTGGGATCAATTTTCATTCTGTCTGCCCTGCGGATTTTTTCCCTTGGGTCTTATTCTGGTTGCCTTCTGAGCTGTTTTTGTGGCTCAGTCGCCCCTCTGGGGGCTGTTGCTTCAGTCAGACGTGTGCCTGAGCAGCTGGCTCTGATTGCTTAGCCCTCGTTCATTTTATATATAGATATATATATATATATATATATATATATATATATACACACCATTATGTGGTGGTATTACGCCTTATGCCGGACCACTTTGTCCAAGGTGGTGTTTTACGATCCTTATTTAAGTCCTTTAGTCTGCCTATGGGCCTTATTCTTAGTAATGTGGAAGTAAGGGGTCTACATTCCCTCAACAGGTGTGGCAATTTTCCTGGTTGTTTCTTGTCCCTTAGGGGGACTGATGCCCTTTGGGGTCTGTGGGCGCCTCCTTATGTATGCGCCTGATCTCGTTTGCTTCCAGGGCCATTGCGCCCTTTGGACTGATCTTACTTGGATAGTTGCCTTCCTGGTCCTGAGAAAAGGTTTCGGCTTCTTGCTGATCCTTGTTAATGAAGGGGTCAGTATCCCTGCTTGTCTGTCGGGAGACCAGTTTTCATTTCCCCGTTGGGGAGAGTTCTAAGTTTTACCGAGGCTTCTTTTGCCTGTGGGCTGGTTGGGCCATTACACTGGCCTATTCCTTTAAGGGGGAAGAACCTCCCTCTCTCGTTTTATTCCGTTATATTGGTGTTTGGGTACCTTTGGCCCTTCAGCACCAGGTTTTCTGTTGAATAAGTTGCTAGACCGTTGCTTGTCTCTGTTCATACCTTTCAAGGGTTTTGTTATGAGATTGACGTTAGAGCCTTCGCTCATGTCGTTCTTGGTAGCAAAGTTTTGCAGGTGACAGCGCCTTTCCTGTCTGCTGTGCCTTTTTTGGGGGATCCCACCCTACTTTATGGACACTGCTATTGGATGTCCCATGTGTAAGTATTCTAGATGGAGCAGGAAGTTCTGTATGCTTAGAATAATACAATTCTGTGAAATACTCACCTGTAGAATTGGTATTATACGCATACAGCATGTCCTGCTCCACCCCACCCTGGTTTCACTTTGTTCTGGATCCCCTGTATGGTGATTGTTATCATTGTTATTATTCCAGTTGGGTGGTTGGTTTCTCCCGGCTTCTTTTTCTCACTGCTTTTCAATGCTGGGGATTTGTGGGAGGTCCCTCGGTATATGAAGGGCCGGGAGGAGCCTGTTTTTGCATGTCTGCAGTGAACAGCGCCCTCTGGCGGAGGATTACCCATGTGTAAGTATTATAGATGGAGCAGGACGTGCTGTATGCGTATAATACCAATTCTACAGGTGAGTATTTCATAGAATTGTATTTTTCCAGTGTGGGCTCGGCCTTACTGCCTGTTGGTGCTTCAGCACTCATGACAGTGGCTATTAGGTCTGTTGTGAGAGACCTAATGAATTACTCAGGGCTTGATCCGGCCTCTGATGAGTACGCCACTCTTAAGCGATGTGAGATGTTTGCATCTTTTGTACTTTCTGCCTTAGATGATACTCTGCTCATGTGCAGCAGAACCTCTGCCTTGTTAATCGCCATTCGGCGGTCAGTATGGTTGCAACAGTGGGCAGCTGATATTGTAGCCAAGAAATCGCTTACAGCGCTCCCTTTTGTGGGATTGCGCCTCTTTGGAGAAAAATTGGATTCTGTCACTAAGGGAGTTAAATTACCTCAGCGTAAGAAACAACGTCGTTCCTTTCGTGGAGTGGCCTCTTAACCCTTCCTTTCGGGGGTCTAGATCCGGTAGAGGATCGGCCTTTTCAGCCCCTAGAGGGAATGCATGGAATAGAGGAAAGGGACGTGGCCGTCCAAGTCAGAATTGGGGGTCCAAAACCAAATCTGCCACTAAGCCTGCTCAACAATGAGGGGACGCCCTCACCCTTACTAGCGGGGGGACGGCTGCGGTTCTTCTTCCAGGTCTGGGGTCAGGAGGTATCAGACAATTGGGTTCTGGAAGTAGTCTCTTCCGGTTACAAACTGGAATTCGAGTTCCGGCCTCCTCCCAGGTTTTTCATGTCCCGGATGCCGTCAGATCCGGCAATTGCGCAGGGACTGCGGGCAGCATTAGCGAATCTGGCTGTCATCTGCCTAGTGCCTCCAGCAGAAAGGGGTTTGGGGTTTTACTCCAACCTATTCACGGTACCCAAAAAGGACGGCTCTGTTCGGCCTATCCTAGACCTAAGGAGATTCAATCAATTTATCAGTTTCAGAAAATTCCGCATGGAGTCTCTGCGATCAACAATCGATGCTCTCCGTCAGAGGGACTTCATGACATCCATAGAAATCAAGGATGCTTATTTGCACATTCCTATTTTTCCAGGTCACCAGAGATTTCTCAGGTTCTCGATAGAAGACCAGCATAATCAATTTGTGGCACTGCCATTCGGCCTTACCTCGGCCCCAAGAGTCTTTACCAAGATGCTGGCAGGAGTGATGGCTATATTCAGGGTCCAGGGCATCCGCATTGTGCCTTTTCTGGACAATCTTCTTATCGCGGCCTCCTCCCTCGAATAATCAGAGTTGGACACCAGGATGGTGGTCTCTACGCTAGAGAGGTTCGGATGGGTAATAAGTTACCCCAAATCCTCTCTCTGTCCGCCCAGGGAAATTCCCTTCCTGGGCCTGATTCTGGATACATTTCAGGCCAAGGTTTTTCTTCCTCAGTCCAAAATGGTTCTGATTCAGGACTTGATTCGTCTATTTTTGTCCAACCCTCGTCAGTCTATCCGTCTAGGGATGAGACTAGTGAGATTGATGGTAGCTGCATTCGAGGCAGTCCCGTTTGCCCAATTTCACATAAGGACGCTTCAGCTCTCCCTCTTGGCAAAGTGGGACAGGTGCCCACTATCATTAAATCAGACTTGTCTATTGTCGCCCCACGTTTTGCAGTCCCTTCAGTGTGGTTAATATCGCACAACCTCCAGAAGGGCAAGTCATTTCTGACTCCGCGTTGGTAACTGGTTACCACGGATGCCAGCCTGGTGGGCTGGGGGGGCTTCTGGAAGAAGCATCGGTTCCAAGGATTGTGGGGTCTCAGGAGGCTCATTCTCCAATCAATGTATTAGAGCTTCGGGCCATACGTCTTGTTCTACTTCGACTGACCCATTTCTTACAGGGTCTGCCAGTTCAGATTCGGTCAGACAACCGAACAGCTGTTGCATACATCAATCACCAGGGAGGGACTCGCAGTTGGGGTGCCCTCCGGGAAGTGTCTCTGATCCTTCAGTGGGCAGAGATCAATGTTCCCTGCATATCGGCAGTTTACATTCCGGGGATAGAGAATGTGGAGGCAGACTCCCTGAGCAGGGGATGTTCTCGCCAGGGAGAATGGTCTCACAATCCAAGGGTCTTTCAGTTCCTCTGTCACAAGTGGGGGACTCCACGGTTGGACCTGTTTGCTTCTCGTCACAATCACAAGCTGCCAGCTTTTGTGTCTCTATCCCTGGATCCTCTGGCAGTGGCAGCGGATGCCATGTCTCTAGCCTGGAGGGATCTGGGGTTCCTATATCTGTTTCCCCCATTCTCCATGATCAGCAAGGTGGTGCGCAAGCTAGCACTGGAGGAGGTGCCAGCAATTCTGGTGGCGCCAAGGTGGCCAAGACGTCTGTGGTACGCAGACGTCGTAAGGCTGGCAGTGGATCATGTCCATTTGCCTCTTCTTCCAGATCTCATCACTCAGGGTCAACTTTGTTACCCCAATTTACAAACGCTGGCTTTGACGGCATGGCTGCTGAAGTCTCCATCTTGAAAGAAGAAGGTCTTTCTGATGTGGTTATTCAGACGCTTATTAGAGCTAGGAAGAAGTCTTCCTCTGTCATTTATTACAGGACTTGGAGGTCCTATATTGAGTGGTGTGAATCCAGGGCTTTGCCCTGTAGAGTATTTTCTATTCCTAGAATTCTGGAATATCTGCAACGAGGTCTGGATATGGGATTCCAGATTAGTACTTTGAAAGGGCAAGTCTCTGCCTTGGCAATTTTCTTTCAAAGATCGTTTGCTCTTCATCCTTTGGTTAAGACCTTTTTCCAAGGTCTCCCAGAAAGCCTTTACTTCCTGTTTGGGATCTTAATTTGGTGCTTTCGGCTATGCAAGCTGCTCCCTTTGAGCCATTGCAGGATATTCCTCTTCCTATTCTTACTCAGAAGGTTGCCTTTTTGGTTGCTATTACTTCTGTCCGCCGAATTTCTGAACGGCTTTGTCTATTCAAGCCCCTTATTTTGAGAGGCATCAAGATAAGGTTGTTTTCCGTTTTAAACCGGATTTCCTTCCTAAGGTGGTGTCTGCTTTCCACCTAAATCAGGATATAGTTCTTCCTTCCTTGTGTCCTAAACCTAGTAACGACAAGGAAAGGGTCTTACATTCTTTGGATGTAGTTCGTTGTGTTAAGTATTATTTAGTTACTACCCCGGCCTTCCGCAAGACGGATGCCTTTTTTGTTGTGCCTTCTGGGCCCAAGAAGGGTTTTGCTCCTGCCAAATCTTCCCTTAGTAAGTGGATACATCAGGCTATCATTGTGGCCTATATGGCGAAGGGGAAGGTTCCCCCTTTTCGTGTCACCGCTCATTCTACTCGTGCTATTGGAGCCTCTTGGGCTTTTCAGCACCAAGCTTCTGTTGAACAAGTCTGCAAGGCTGCGACTTGGTCTTCTGTGCATACTTTTTCTAAGTTTTACAAGGTTGATGTGTGGGCCTCAGCGGATGCTGTTTTTGGCCGCATAGTTCTGCAAGCTGCAGTAATTTAAGTTATGCATTATTCCTTTGGGATCCCCACCCATTATAGACACTGCTATTGGATGACCCAAGTGTCATGAATATCGGGAAGTGGGGGGTGTGACATACTAGGAATAATACCATTTTGTGAGATACTCACCTGTAAAATGGTTATTACGAGTATGTCACTTCCCCCGCCCTTTTATGTTCGAGTGATCCTTTATATGGTGATTATTATTATTATTTCAAATAATTTTACAATTATTGAATATAATTGGCTCTTTTTGTTCTAAGGGATCCTTTATTTGGTATTATTATTCTCATATAATTTTACAATTATTGAATATAATTGGCTCTTCCTGGTTCTTCACTGCTGTTTAAAAAGACTGAGGAATAGTGGGAGGAACCCTGTACTTATGGACCAGGAGGGGCTCCTTTTTTCCATGTCATCTCTGCAAGATCGCCCTCTACAGGCTGGGCTCCCCAAGTGTCATGAATATCGGGAAGTGTGAGGTGTGACATACTCGTAATAACCATTTTACATCTCACAAAATGGTATTTTCCTCCATAGATATGGCTCAATTCCACACCATGCAAGATTAGAGATAAGTCTCGTCCATCTTCCCTCCTCTACTGATTCAGCAGCCTTTTTTTTCAATTAAAAATACCAGCGTTTTTTGATGTTTTCAGAATTAAAAAAAAAAGTAACACCCCCTTCCTTTTAAAGAGCTAACTAGCTCAGACACCCATAGGAGCTAGTAACCCAGAGTTTAGAGACTGAGCATTTGGCCCCTAACCCTGCCACTATACAAGTCCCTATGACCTTCGGTATGAGACAGGTGCTCACGGCACCCCTGAAAGGACCCCGGGCCTATACCGATTGGCACCGGGCCCTTCCGTAGCCCCACTCCTAGCCTGTGAACCTTTACCAGTTCACCCGCACTAAAGTTAAAAATAACAACACACACAAATACATTGTAATTCTTTAATTTTACTACTTAGTGGTCACGCCTTCTTTCCTTGGTTTTATGCCCAGGCCTTGCACGTCTAGTTAGTGTTACAGATCAAACACACCTGTCTATAGTGCTCTTGCTTTTGTACCAAAACCATGTTTTAAAGCTTGCTGTAGTGCATTTAAACCGGACCTTCACCCTGATTTATTGAAAAGCCCAAACCCTTATAAAACGATTCCCCAGCATCTAAAATTAATATATTTTAAGTTTTTAGTCACTTATTATTCTTTCTCCCACTGGGCTGCAACTCTGTTCAGGACTTTAGGATATGGGCGCGGCCATCTTGACTCAGAAGCATCACACTTACTGAGGAGAGGAGAGCGGGATAAAGTACAGGGGGCTGGTTATAGCTGTGCTTTGCTCAGACAGAGCATTGCTGGGGTCAGGAAAAGGTCAGCAATCCCAGAATGCAGAGCAGCACAGTCAGAGGGCACTTCCTGTTTGCAGGCTGTCTGATGTTCCATGAGCCGCCATCTTGGATGTTTAAAGGCTCATAACATGCAGTAGATGCAGGTAGGATGATTTTTAATGTGAGCAATCTGTATGTACAGTGTATGGGAAACATATAAGATAGACTCTTATTCTGAGTGAAGGACCGCTTTAACTCACTCTGATCGGGGGCATCCCATTTAAGTTCATCTGACAGTTTTTACATTTGGTTTTATGTTCAAGTGTGAAAGGCCAGAGATAGTTACACACCTGCTGCTGTTGTGTAAAAATGGGGGCCTTTTTACACCCACTGAGAGGGAGGACAAACTGACCTACTACAGAGACACCCTATGTAGTCAGTTTGCCAGTGCCTATCTTCAGTCGCTAATGAGTAGCTTTCTTCACCCGCATAGTGAGGCAACTCATGAGCAGCAGGTAAACCTGAAGCAGGACCTGAACCAGCAGGTGGTGGCATACCTTGACATAACAATGACACCTTGAGGATCCACTGACTTTCTGGGCAGCCAAATTTGATCTGTTGCTGCAACTAGCAGAGTTTGCCTTAGGAAAGCTGTCCTGCTCTGCCAGTAGTGTGCCATCAGAGTGGGTTTAGTGCAGCAGGGGCAAGGAGAACTCGTCTGTCAACAAAAAATGTGCCTGGCCTTTCACAGTAACTAGGCCCTGAAGAATTTAACAGGAAAAAATGGTGCAACTATCAGATGTAGGTATGTGATGTGTACTGATAAGGGCAGTTTAATGCTCTCCAGTAGGCTTCAAACAGTATTTTGTGCCGGTATCGAGGGTCCAATAAGGTGGAGGGCCAGAAGTCATCCCGCTGTGGAATGGTGACAATTCGGCGGTCACTATGCAAGCACGTGAGCATGCATCGTGCCATTTGTGCAAGTGACTCGGAGGGACTACTTATCTCTATCTCCACTGCATACTGCCATGGTGTGTCTGGGTCCTCTGTCTCGCCTTCCTCACAACCCTCTAGCTCCTCTGGCTGCTCCTCCTCTCCTGTCAGATGACTAGAAAAACTGACCATTTTGCCAAACCTAAACTGTGCTTCATTGTGCCCCTCCCCCTCCTGCTCCAGTTCATGTGGCCGTGAGATGTAGGTGCCATGTCTCCAGTGCCCTGACCAGCCATGGTTTCCAACATGTGTTGTAGTACATGAAGCAGTGGAATCAAGGCGTTCATCCAGTAATCCTGGTGACTGACTAATAAAGTGGCTTCCTCAAAGGGCCTGACCAAACGGCAGGTGTCACTTATGAGCTGCCACTGGTTTACATTGAAGTCCCCCTATCCGCTTGGATCATCAAGAAATCGGTTATGGCTTTTCTCGATCCAACATATGGAGGGTGGAATTCCAATCGGTGCAAACTTTGCGAATCAGACTATGCTGGGGGATACCATTTTGACGCTGCAGCTCAAGAAGGGTGTGCTTTGCGGAGTAGGAGGGGCTGTAATGTATGCAAAGTTTCCTTCCCATTGTTAGGATGTCTTGCAGATGGGGGGAAGACTTCAGGAAATGCTTGATAACTAGATTGAACATGTGTGGTGCCATACAGGGTGCATGGCTCAGTTCTTCCTATTTTCGGTCTCCATGTTTCCCATTTGCAGTTTTTGTGGATTAAGCCATGATTTGATTTCTTGATTGATACATTTTAGCAGTTCCTCACCTGTGTGACCCCGTTCGCCAAGGCAAACCATGTGAAGAACAGCATGACACCACCGTGCCCTGCACACATGGTAGGCTGGAGGGGCACTGAGACTTGTCCGTGCAGTGGAGGCTGAGGAGACGGCGGAGGATGATGAGGCGGAGTCACACACTGTCACAGGCAAAATGGCCTGGAGCGTGGAGGCCGAAGCGGCATGACCTGTCCAAGTTGCTGTTGTGGCTGTGCAGGAACCACATTCACCCAGTGGGTCGTAAAGAACATGTATTGTCCCTGACCGTAGTTACAGCTCCAGACGTCGGCGCTGCCGTGCACTTTGGTACACACCGACAGGCTCAAGGACTGGCCCACCTTCTGTTCAACAAAATTGTGCATGACTGGTACTTCCTTCTTCACCAAGAAATGATGGCTTGGGACTCTCCACCTCGGCTTGGCACAAGCCATCAGTTCTCTGAAAGGTGCAGAGTCCACCACCTGAAAAGGGAGGGACTGCAGCAATGTAACTTGGACAGGAGCACATTTAGCTTCTGCGCGTTGGATGAGTGGGCGCATACTGTTGCCTCTTGGCCATGGCTTCGCCGATGGATTGCTGGCGGAAGGACTAACTCGGAGAAGGGGAGCAGGTGCATCTGGAGTGAAAGAGGGTGGGTATGACACACATGGGCATGCCACTGTGTGATGAGCAGGCTTGACCACCAATTTGGAGCCACGGTTCTCCCAGGCCGCTTTATGGTGACGCTGCATATGTTGACGTGTGGCCAACATTGGGACCCTGGCCACGCTTCACCTTCTGCCTACACATGTGGCCATGTTAACCTCCTGCGAAAGGCTTGATGAAAAACTGCCACACCACAGAGTAGCTGATTTTCCGCACTAATTCACTGCTACTGCCACCGGCTCCAGGAACCCCGCTACACTACCTCCCAGGAAAGTAGCCTGTCGCGCAGCAGGTGGTCTACCCCACCCCGGGCATGTTTCCAATTCTGCCACCATGCTGAGTGCCAACCATGCTACCACCTTGTGTCTCAGCTGCTGACTCATGGGCAACCTGCAACCTTCTTCTCCTGATGATGATGAAGCCCCTTCTTGCACCCGGCTCCCAGGTGCAATCGGCTTCATCATCATCGAGTTGTGTCTGTACATCACTGATATCCTCCTCTGGTTCCTCAACAGTGTCTGCTGCAGGAGCAGGAACACTCGCAATACCACCTCCCACTTCACGCTCATCATCACAACTTGGCCACCTAGCGAAGGAAGCGGTGGATGTCTCCTCCACTTCTTGGCTGGGCAGTAGCTGCTGACTATGCTCTATCAGATCGTCCTCACTGAATAGTGAAGCTGAACCCAAAGCATACATTGCTGGGGGAGGGAACAGCATAGGACAGAGGCAATGGGAGAACAGGGACTGCTCCCAGGCCATGCCAACTGAGGGTTGAGTCCAAGGAAGCTACCGACTGTTGACTGGGGGTGTCAGATGTCACTCAGGGGGTGTCAGATCTCAAGTGGATGACCAATCGATGATGGCAGATGCTTTGCTGGTCAAGACAGGACTAGCTAATACTGGCAGATCAAGCCTCTCGCTGCGACTCCTGCTGCCACTCACCCCTAGCTGCAAATTCTGCCTCATGAATTTAGGCCTCTGCCAGTCCTCTGTGCACATCCTGGCACTTCTCTGCCCGACATACTTAATGCGTAAGTGTAAGCAGAAAACAATACGCTACACTACACTTAAACAGTATTTTTGGAACAACAGCAGATGTGTAGTTTTGTGTGGCCTTTCACACTAACTAGGCTTTCAACATCTGGGCATAAAACAAAATGCAAAAACTCTCAGATGCACTTCAATGGGATGCCCTCATTAGGCCAGTTAAATGCGCTACAGCAAGCTTTAAAATTAGGTTTTGGTACAACAGCTTGAGGTGGATATTTTGGGGCAGGTGGTCCATCCCAGCCCCGGGCACGTTTGCCTATACAATTCTGCCACCATGCTGACTGCCAACACTTGAACATAAATCAAAATGCAAAAACTCTCAGATGCGCTTAAATGGAATGCCCTGGTGAGGTCTAGTTAAATGGACTACAGCAGGCTTAAAAACAGGGATTTGCTTCAAGAGGTGAATTTATTTGGGCAGGTATGTGGCCTTTCACACTAACTGGCCCATGAACACTTGAACATAAAACAGAATGCAAAAACTCTCAGATGCGCTTAAATGGGATGCCCTAGTGCCAGTTACATAGACTACGGCAGGCTTAAAAACAGGGATTTGTTGCAAGGGGTGGAATTATTTGGGCAGTGTGTGGCCTTTCACACGAACCAGCGCATGAACACTTGAAAAAAAAACAAAATGCAAAAACTGTCAGATGCACTTAACCCTTCTAGTGCCAGCTACGTGAGTCTCACGTAGCAGCCTCTACTCCACTTAAGTGCCAGCTAAAAATATAAAAGTAAAAACTCACCTGACATCTCGTTGGATCCGGCCAGGTCTGCTCTTTAATTTGGTGCCATCCGATCCCCTGTGGGGGCTCAGATGGCTCCAGGAGAGCCCCCGGAATAGCAACCCCCCCCCCCCCCGCTTCGGCAGCGGTAGCTGCTAACTGTAAAAAAAATAAATAAATAAAAATGACGTTGTGCTGTCTCCCGACGGGTCTCCTCTTCACTGGGGGTGCCTCCGATCGCCCCCCCCCCCCCTCCCCGGCTCTTCAGCTTCAGGGGAGAGCCTGAAAGGGCTCTCCCCCTCCTCTCCCGACGGGCGCCGCCATCTTGCCACTAAGGGGGCGGGGCTTATGACATCACTCACCGGGCGTCGTCCTGGCTGTTGTTCATTCAGATGCGTTAATGCTGGCCACAGGTACACAATATGTGTGGCCCCAGCTACCACCAGGGGCGTCCCCAGGCACCATCAAATAAATGACTAGATCGAAGATATATCATAAGTAATCAATATTTATTAATGATTACAAAAGTATCATCACACATATATTAAAAACAAAATACTAGTAGCAGGGACACAGACAATCATCCCTCTTCCTCCTTGTGCAAAATATATAAATCCCTATCATACAATATAGAATGCAATATAAATAAAGTGGCTGGTGCAATATAAAGGTGCTAAGTGCTCACAAAAGTGCTAGGTGCTATAATATAACATTCAAAAACCTGTATAAGTTTGTCCCATATAGAAAGAGAGAACAAATAACCAATCAAATTGCCCCAAACTGGAATAAATTCATAAATGATAAATGCTGGCCACAGGAGCAGAGGGGCAGGTGATCAGATCATCATCTGTCATCACATTGAGAGACAAAGGAGCTGACGATCGGAGGTAAGTAAAGCAAAAAAAAGTTTTTATTTTTTAATAAAAGTCATTTTTTCTTATGTGTCAGTGTGTTTTTTTTACTGTTAACCCTTTGTGAACTGGTAAGGGGTCCAGGAGACCCCTATACCAGTTCACAAGGCTGGGGGCTGGCAAGTCACCTGCAGCTAGCGGTATGACGGGTAGGGGGGACCCTATGTCATTTTTTTTTTAAGGGTTTTTAATCCTTAAAATTCCAAAAAAATGGCCCCTATAGCATTTTTTTAAAATTAACCCCTTATGTTTATAGTTTGGATAGTAGTTGTATTTTATTTGTAAATGTAAAAATGCTCTTTTCAGTTTGGGGGGTCTCCTGAGCAAGAATGGGGGGCTACCAATACATATGTGGTACTGTTGTAATCGGAAGAAATGGGGCTATCACATGCACTATGGTTTTCATTAATAAAACAAATGTTTTATTTAAAATAAAGGAGGCAATTGTCTAAAAAATATTTATTTATTTTTTTGTTTTTTTACGCAAAAATATTTAAAAAACAGTCAAAAAAAATTACAAACAAGAAATTTCATGTTAAAGCCTAAACTCTGCTGCAAAAAATATGTATATAATTTTTCTGGAAATTCCAGCAAAAATCGCGGTTAAACATGGCGCAAAATGGGGAAAAATTACCTGTCAAAAGAAACAAAAGGAGGGGTGGCAGCCGCTCAGACCATTTTATAACTAACCTGGGAGGTGCACGTTAGCAGGGCAATTAGGATACAAAAGTCTTAAAGGAGCCACAGCACTCAAACCAGTTAGCTTGCTGACCAACCTACAATCTGTCTCTAAACTTGGTTAAAAACAGAGGGCTCGGTCACACACATCTGCAGAAGTATGCTTAAGCTGCACCACCAGTGCCAAGGTGACCCTGTGAGGTTCAGTCCTAACTCTAATCTCTGAGAGCCCCATTTGGGACATACAATGCAATAGATAAATTGGGAGCAGGCTTACCTGAGGTTGCCCTAAACCTCAAGTGCAAGCCATGGGGTGTGTCTTGCTTGGGCGTAATTTATCTAAAATTTACAAGATATATTTGCAGCACTCAAATATATAAGGAAACTTAAGAGCTCAAATAGATGTATATCTCCAAAAATTACGCCTTGTTTGTCTAATAAGTTAATTTGCCAGTAATCTCCAAGGAAGATGATGCACTTTAAAGTTATTTTATATACCTTGCAAAATGTACAAAACAAAAATACTACAATCCATGTTACAACATAGAAAGCCTAACAGGGCAAAAGCATATATATATTAAAACGGATTACTCATCTGTTTTAATTGCTTCACGCAGAAAATCAGCAGACCACGTCCAAACAAGATGGCTGCTGTACTTGGCTTCACAATACAAGTCTCTCTACCCAAGGCAAAGTCCCATCATCGTCCGTCTGGTCAGGCGCACCAGCACATCTTTTCTCCAGCTGCCCTCCAAAATAAAATCTCTCCTCTCTCTCTCCAGCCTACTGTTTTTTTATCAGGTGGACCCTTTGTTCCATTTTGAAATCTGCAGGTCGTCTGTGATTGGCCCAGGCAAAACTCACAAATGAATACCCTGGCCGCACTTAGTCTATCACAGGTAGCCAGCTTAATTTGCATACAAATGCACACCTGAAACTGGAGCTACAGTCAAACCAGTCTTCAAAGAACAAAGGGGGTTACCCACCATGCTGCACCAAACAAAAGGGATTGTCCTATATACAGTGATTGCATGTATAAGATTTTTTTTTTACAATTTCTATGGGAACAAAATATATAAAAAATACCATAGCTTCACAGGGTGGAAGGGTCAAAGACCTTGCAATACAGCCTAGACCCCACACCCCATGTGCTTGCACAAATTCAAAAGAAACAAAAGGAGGGGCGGCAGCCGCTCAGACCATTTTATAACTAACCTGGGAGGTGCACGTTAGCAGGGCAATTAGGATACAAAAGTCTTAAAGGATCCACAGCACTCAAACCAGTTAGCTTGCTGACCAACCTACAATCTGTCTCTAAACTTGGTTAAAAACAGAGGGCTCGGTCACACACAAGCTGCACCACCAGCGCCAAGGTGCCCCTGTGAGGTGCAGTCCTAACTCTAATCTTTTTCTTTTGAATTTGTGCAAGCACATGGTGTGTGGGGTCTAGGCTGTATTGCAAGGTCTTTGACCCTTCCACCCCATGGCTTGCACTTGAGGTTTAGGGCAACCTCAGGTAAGCCTGCTCCCAATTTATCTATTGCATTGTATGTCCCAAATGGGGCTCTCAGAGATTAGAGTTAGAACTGCACCTCACAGGGGCACCTTGGCACTGGTGGTGCAGCTTAAGCATACTTCTACAGATGTGTGTGACCGAGCCCTCTGTTTTTAACCAAGTTTAGAGACAGATTGTAGGTTGGTCAGCAAGCTAACTGGTTTGAGTGCTGTGGCTCCTAAGACTTTTGAAAAATGACCTGTCAACAGAGGGTGACAAAACTTCAAGTAGGCTGGCAATTAAAAGGGTTGATAGTACCTATGCATGTTGGGTATTGTTCTGCTCAGGGGAATTGCGCTTTCAGATTTAGCTTGTTTTTTCTTGTTTGCATATTGATATTTTAGGAAAACATGTTTTTTATTCTGCTTTTTTATAATTTTTTTTAGGGAAATCCTGTGCAACCTAAGAATTCTTCAAGTGATTACTTCCAAAAGGATGAGCCCACTACAACAAGCTCAGTATGCTTAGAAACCTTAACATGTGTACTTTCAGGGAATATATGGTTTATGGGGGATATTCCAAATGTAAAGGGTTGTTTTGGTTGAAAAATTGCAAGGTGCGCACTTTGTCTGCAGAGCTGAAAATTTCAAGTAAAATTATCCGCTATGCTTTACTTTGGGGTGTTTGTCAACTCTTCCCTTGAAAGTACCTATGCATGTTGGGTACCGTTCTGTTCGGGGGATGTTGCTTTTTCAGATTAAACTTGTTTTTCTTGTTTGCATATAGTTTTTTTTAAGAAAATGTGGCTTTGATTCTTTTTTATTCATTTTTAGGGAAACTCTGTGCAACCAAAAAATTGATTGAGGGAATACTTCCACAAACTACACCCACATAAACAAGCCTGGTACGCCTAGAAAGCTTGAGGCGTGTACTTGGGGGGGTCTCCTGGGCAGGAAAGGGTGTCTACCAATACATATGTGGTACTGCTGTGACCGGGAGAAATTGGGGTTTCACACGCAATAAGATTTTATTGACAAACTTACATTTTTTATTACAAAAAATACTACAAATTGCAAAAATTAGATTTTTAAAAATTTTTGTGCACATATTTTACCCAAAAGTATTGAGAATACACTAAAAAAGGCCAAACAAGACATTGCATGTTGAAGCTCAGACTCTGCTGAAAAAAACAATATATAATTTCCTGGAAAATCCCTGGAAATCCCTTCAAAAATCAAGGTCGAACATATGTAGCGCCAAATAGTGAAACGTGGTCTGGCAACAAAGGGTGACAAAAATTCTAGGAAGGCTGGCACTTAAAGGGTTAAATGGGATGCCCTGGTGAGGGCCAGTTAAGTAACAACAACAAATTGGTACACCATATACATGTACGCACTGCTGTACCCCACTGTTTCCCAAGCCCTCTCCCTTCCCGGTCACTGCTTCTATGCTTGAATTCTGACACGTGAATTGCTTCTGCTACGTACACTGTCCCTGTGCAGAATCACTTTTCCTTTACACTGTACACTGTCACTCTGTCTCTCCCTGTCATTTTCTCTCACTGTCTCTTTTTTCCCTGTCTCTTTTTCGTTCTCTTTCTTTCCCTGTCTCTCCCTCACTCTGCCCCATTATCGCCACAATACACCGCTGTAGTAAGTGCCCGGGAAGCTGGTCGCTGCTTATATAGGGCTGTGGCATCACTGGGGTGCCTGGCTGCTAATAGGCTGCATGTGATGCCTTATCAGGATTCCTTGCCCCATGGGACATGTCCTGACATGTGGATCCAGCATTTTAGATGGTCTGGATCGCACTAAATGGAGTTTAAAGAAACTATCCGTGTGATCGTATTGCAACGATATTCGGATTAGTTGTGAATTGATTTTTTTTTCTAATGAATTCGAAATTGTCAGATTCGATTCGCTCATCCCTAATTATTACTATAAAAATTTTATATCTTCAAACTTCAAAAGCATGTGTTTCTTTACTATAATAGACTGCAAGTGATAAGATAAGCTTTTTGACAATTAAGTAACAATGCATGGCTATACTGAAAGTGGTAAAGGTAAGCATTTAGAAGAAGAAAGAGCATTGCATGCCAACACTGTATGTGGTAAAAGTAAGCATTTAGAACAAGAAAGAACACTGCTTGCCAACACTGTAAGTGGTAAAGGTAAGCATTTTGAAGAAGAAAGAACATTGCATGCCAACACTGTAAGTGGATGAAGCAGAAATACTGCAAATCCAAATTCAGCACTTTGAGACCAAGGAACTTCCCGAACAGGGACTTCTTGAGTTACTTTATTGCCCTACTGAGGATATGACAACAGATATCCTTACTAAGCCCCTGACTGCTGAAAGACACTTGAGACTAACAAAAAGGATGGGTTTCATAGACTAAGCTTCAGCTGTTGAGCAGGGATACTGTATACTTTGCAACAGCTTACTTTTGTCTTGTCTTTTGCTTACAGCATGTGATTATTGTCTTTTGCTAGATTTACTGCAGTTTACAGCTATGACCAGTTATGACACTAGATGGCGCTGTGACCAATGCTCAACTGTAGAGTCTAGGAATTTTACTGCTGTGTTGTTATTTTCTGCACTTCCAGTTCTATGGCAATCTATTTTCTTGTCTCTGTTTAGCCACCATGTAATGTGACATTCTCTTACTGCATTCATGTTCCAGTAAATACAAGTTATACCACTAAGGTCTATCTGGATTACGACTCACACTTTGCAACAGCTGGGAGGTTATGTAGACATTTGCTTTAATGGAAAAAAAAATACTTCATCAGGGGCCTCCGCCAAATTTTCTGCCCAGGGGCCTCCCCCCACACTCTGGCTCTGTGCATAACTAGTGTCAATTAAGACTTTAGGCTTACTAAATACTCCTAAATACTCCTCCTGGGGTGTCCCGATAGGGGTTGTCCTGCTTAATGATACCTAAAATTTATTTATCTAGCCTGTACTCCCACTGATGGCCAGTCAGGTGCACACAAGAGAGTCACATGTAAATGTCCACTGTGCAAATCCAAGTGGTGGGGGATATTTACTGTGAGCGTTTTTGTGCTTTGTGTATAAGGTTCCCACCTGGCCTGACTTTTTTTTAATGGCAATTGTACTTGTAGGTATTTTGTTATCCGTCTTCTTAGCCGTAGAGAAAATATCAGGGCCCCTGAGCAGCTGTCTCTCTCTTATGCTCTGAGCCACTGTGACACTCTTGTATAAAGCATCAGGGTCATGCTAAGACCTCGTAAAGCAAGTTCAACTCTGGGTGCATATTTGGGTGTGAATTGATTTATAATTTTAACACACAAAAAAGCAATAAAAATGTTTGAGCTAATTGTTCCTCAAAAAAATAATTTGCCCATGCAATGGAGCATTTTTACAGGTGAGGTAAGAGCACCAATAGCACCCTATTAAGCAAAATATGTTATTTTTATTCTGCATATCCCATAGGGTGCTGTAATTGTTAAATGTTCAAATAATTATCCTTACTTCATTGAAAAAATGATGTACCTCACCTGTAAATATACCTTATCAAATTTTAGAATAGTTAGAATAAATTTTTTTTTTAGCAGTTTTTTGTGTTAAAATTAAAACGCTCACAAGAACCAGACAGCAATTTGCACCCAAATGTGCACCCAGAGTTTGACTTACTTCACTAAATCTTTAGAATGACCCTCAGTCAGGGCCAGGTCCAGGCTTATGTGGGCCCTTGGTGAGAAAGTCGCTGTAGGCCCTGATGCACCCCTTCTATTCTGCTGCTACTTATGGCTCCTCTTCTGTTACTAATAGACTCCAGTGACTTCTCCATCAATTGTAATCTAGTTAACGGTTTCCTCACCTGCAGCACATGTTCCCCAGAGGCTACGCAGTAATGTTCAGGGGTGCACCAAGAAGGAGGTGATTATGGCTGTAGTATATATTGTATTTAACTGTAAAACATTATTTTTTCTTGCTTTAAAATGTGCTACAAGGCCCATGACCTTCTTTACTGCTGCTGCTGTTGATCATTTGGTCCTGTGTAAAATGTATATGTATAAATGTAAATGTATATATGTGTAAAAAATGTATGGCATGTAAAGTGTGTGAGGGATTACAGCCTAGAAACTGTAAAGAGTTTTTATCTAGTACCTCAGGAGAGAATTTTAAAAAGCGTTAATATAGTATACCTATTGGAGTGCCCATGTGGTAAACAGTATGTGGGAAGAGTGGGCAGACCCCTGAAAATTAGAATTAGAACATATTTGTACAATATTAGGAGAGGATATGAGGCCCATAGTGTCTCAGCGCACTTTAAACAGACACACAATAGGGAATAAAATTCTTGGCCATTGATAACACGGTACGGAATTTAAAGGGTGGAAATATTTTAAGATCATATCACGTTTAGAATCAAGATGGATTTTTCAATTATAAACATTGAATCCATCTGGTTTAAATATTGAATTTGATATAAATTGTTTTATAGGCAATAAATGATATATTGCATTTTTCATATGTTATATTTTTCATATGTTATATTAACGGCGAAATAGACATGGTAGTGCAACAGTTAATCCCAGAGAGTCACATGACTGGATTGTTGAATTAATTAAGTGATGCTGTAGAGGGCCCGCAGCCCATTGATTAAGTCTAGAGTGGTGAAACGCGTTGGGTGGGACCCATCTACAGCATCAGCCTTTGTTGTTTCTGGAGAGGAGAGGAAAGCGAGCACCTCCGCTACCTGCGGCCGAGGTAATGGAGCGAGATGCGGCTTAGTAAGCGACTGTTTGGCACCCTATAGAGGCCATATATTTGGAATGTGGGGCGGAATACGACCTGTGTTTTAAAACGTGTTGGACAACCTGTTTTTGTGACTGTGACAAGTTTGTATATGGTAAGCACATTAAAACGTTGGTTTTATTGAGTACTGTGAGACGGTATCACGCTATGTCCTTGGTCTGAATTTTTTCCACACATCCGGCTCTGTTGCTCTGTGAGTTACCTAAGGAGTATATAATGAAAAGTTTGGATGGTGAGACCAATTCAAGAGAAACAAAATTGATTTAACAGATATGCGAAATATTACAAGTGAAAACGTTTATTCACAATTGTGGTGATTGGTGTGGCACTGGAGAATCTGGAGCACTGGTGTTATTATTGATTTAATAGAGAAAAAGGATCCTTTTAGAAGAATTTATACATTAATTCACCGGGGGGTTTTCTATGTATTTCATAGACTTCCACATCCTTTGGTCCTTGCCAACCTCTAAGCTGCCACTAATCACCTCCATTTCTGCTGATCATCTTTTTGTCCTTTTAGCAAGACTGCACATAGAGCCCACTGAAGAATCATTCTGCGGCCTGAGTAGACCATTACAGAAACCAAGGGGGGCAGCACTTGCCCTGGCATGCCCTGTGCTGGTGCTGGCCCATCTAAAAGATTCCAGGGCAGCCACTGGATTTTCTAGCGGGATGCCCCACTGTGTGAACCATTACAGAAAGCAGGGGGGGCTGTACTTGTCCTAGCATGCCCTGTGCTGGTGCTGGCCCATCTAAAAGATTCCAGGGCAGCCACTGGATTTTCTAGCAGGATGCCCCGCTGTGTGAACCCCCCTGGGAAGCCCCAAGAAACTCACCTCGCCACACTCCAACGGCACATGCAGGGGCTTCCATCCAATGAGAGCCGCCTGCTGTGACAATGTCATTAGACAGGCATCTCTCTCTATTTACAATGCCCCAGCCATTCAGATAGGGGATGCAGAAGTGTGTGCTCCCCATTGATTAGAATGAGAGTTGCATGCCGAATGATGTTGTCATAGCAGGTGTCTCTCATTGGATGAGAACCCACACATGCGACTTTGGAGAGTGCGTATGTGATTTTTTGGGGAGCTTCAGGTTCGGGGACATGGAACAAAACCCAGGAAAGTCAAATTCACAGTTTTTTTTTGCATCCCCTTTTAGGGCAACTTAGTGTTTATGGCTGACCTTGAAACAATTTTATTTTGGTCAGCAGAGGGCAGAAAAGGTTTCCCATCAAACATAGATTCCACAATAAGACTACTTTCAGAACTAAAAAAGGCTTTTCCCTAATTCCAGGGTACCCAGGATTATAACAGGTGTAGGTGGTCACAGCACTCAGGCACTAAACCTCAATGTAAGGGCCATCTGTTATGCAATCCACCACAGCAGCCGGATAAACCACGCTCCTGATGCCCAAATTCCAGGGGGATGGAGACTGGCCAATTTCGTTGTAGCATGGCAAGTAATCACCACAAATCCATTTGTGCTGCAAACTCATACTACATAGAATATCTGGAAAAGCCACCAGCAGCAGAATGTCTGGTAATCCACCTGCCAAAGGAAGACTCCAAGAAGCAAGTGTGCCCGGAAGAAGTCCAGGACGTCAGAAAGTGTGTGATAGAAGAAGTACAGGGACTTTTTACCACAAGGCAAATTATGAAGATATACCATATTTTTCGCCCTATAAGACGCACCTGCCCATAAGACGCACCTAGGATTTGGGGGAAGAAAATAAGAAAAAAAATATTTTAAACCAAAAACGCACCATTACAGACAGTGTGGCATTCCCCTATCCCATAGGCCGTGTGGGATGCCCCCATCCCATTCCCCGTATACCCAGTGTGGCATCCCCCCTCCCATTCCCCATATACCCATTAGCTGTGTGGCATCCCCCTCTCCCCCAATTCCCATAGGCTGTGTGGCATCCACCTCTCCCCCCATTAGTATAGGCTGTGTGGCATCCCTCTCTCCCCATTCCCATAGGCAGTGTGACATCCCCCTCCCCCCATTAGTATAGGCTGTGTGGCATCCCCCTCCCCCCATTAGTATAGGCTGTGTGGCATCCGTCTCTCCCCATTCCCATAGGCTGTGTGGCATACCCCTCCCCCCATTAGTATAGGCTGTGTGGCATCCCCCTCCCCCCATTCCCATAGGCTGTGTGGCATCCCCCTCTCCCCATTCCCATAGGCTGTGTGGCATCCCCCTCCCCCCATTCCCATAGGCTGTGTGGCATCCCCCTCCCCCCATTCCCATAGGCTGTGTGGCATCCCCCTCTCCCCATTCCCATAGGCTGTGTGGCATCCCCCTCCCCCCATTCCCATAGGCTGTGTGGCATCCCCCTCTCCCCATTCCCATAGGCTGTGTGGCATCCCCCTCCCCCCATTAGTATAGGCTGTGTGGCCCCTCTCCCCCCATTAGAATAGGCTGTGTGGCCCCTCTCCCCCCATTAGTATAGGCAGGCGCCATGTATATATAAAAAAAAAGTTAAACTCACCTGTCCGCTGACACCGCTGCGCTGAGCGGCCAGCTCCGTGAATGGGGTGGGCGTGGCCTGTGCCGCGGCGTCGGCGCAGGCCACGCCCACCCCATTTACGAGCTGGCTCTGTCCCGGCCCCGCCGCTGTGATCGCTGTCTTTTCAGGCAGCGATGACAGCGGCGGGGCCAGAGACAGAGCCCCTGCTGCTCCTCCATCTGCTGTTCCTGGGCACATGCGAGCACGAAGGTCCGGGCAGTGGGTGGGCGTGGCCTGCATCATTGCAGGCCATGCCCACCCACTGCCTGGACCTTCGTGCTCGCGTGTGCTCTGAGCCCGGAAGAGGCAGCAGACGGAGGAGCGGCAGGGGCTCTGTCTCTGGCCCCGCCGCTGTCATCGTTGCCTCAAAAGACAGCGATCGCAGCGCGGGACCGGGACAGAGCCCCCGCTGCTCCTCTGGCCTCTCGCAGTGTGGCAGACAACGCGGGAGCGCCGGGAACGGGTGAGTTTTTTTTTTTTTACATTCGCCCGATAAGGCGCATGGACATTTTTCCCCCACTTTTGGGGAAAAATAAGTGCGTCTTATAGGGCGAAAAAGCAAATTTAGACTAAGCTAACTGGGCAGCACCAGCCTCGAAGCCACTAATAGATATAGTCACAACAGTAACTGTGTGCACACTCAGCCCAGTACAAAGGTGTAAAACATAAACTAAGCGGATGGGGGTACCCACACTACCCCCCAAAAAAGGAAAATGTGCTGGGCTAACAATGAGTGGCACTACTCATAAACGTACAAAAATAGTAAAGATTTTATTAATCTGAGTAGTTAAACAATCATGACATACTAACACAATTTACATAAACACAATAGACATAACAAGACAAGTATAAAAACATCAGGGGGACCGGAGGTCTGCCAAATTCATAAAGTGGCCCTAAAGACCCCAGATAATCAACCTAAAATAAAGGCACCAAGTAATCAGTCAAACATATGTGCAAATCTGCAATAAACTATGCAATTGTGCCCAGCATAACAGTCATATTTACAAATAAACAATAAAGTAATCTCAAACAAGTGACAGGAGGACTAACCAGGGTGTGCAAGGGAAATAGAAAAAATCATCAAGAAATTATGATACCAAAGAAAAACTTATTATCGTGCATTTATACAGACCAACCGGGATACCCCTGAAAGGATAAGACGCCGACGCGTGTCGTAGTGACCACACACTACTTCATCAGGGCGACCAATGAAGTAGTGTGTGGTCACTACGACACGCGTCGGCGTCTTATCCTTTCAGGGGTATCCCGGTTGGTCTGTATAAATGCACGATAATAAGTTTTTCTTTGGTATCATAATTTCTTGATGATTTTTTCTATTTCCCTTGCACACCCTGGTTAGTCCTCCTGTCACTTGTTTGAGATTACTTTATTGTTTATTTGTAAATATGACTGTTATGCTGGGCACAATTGCATAGTTTATTGCAGATTTGCACATATGTTTGACTGATTACTTGGTGCCTTTATTTTAGGTTGATTATCTGGGGTCTTTAGGGCCACTTTATGAATTTGGCAGACCTCCGGTCCCCCTGATGTTTTTATACTTGTCTTGTTATGTCTATTGTGTTTATGTAAATTGTGTTAGTATGTCATGATTGTTTAACTACTCACATTAATAAAATCTTTACTATTTTTGTACGTTTATGAGTAGTGCCACTCATTGTTAGCCCAGCACATTTTCCTTTTTTGGGGGGTAGTGTGGGTACCCCCATCCGCTTAGTTTATAGGGCGAAAAATACGGTATCTATTTCCTCTCTAAGACCAAAGTCGGGGGCATGAGCGAACTTTTCAAAAGTTTGGTTAGCCAAACTTTTGTCTAAAACACATGGAAAACAATGCTTGACAGCCCTAAAGGTCCTTTATAACACTCTGAAGTTCTGGTTATGTGCCTATGCTCTATTACAACTAACTGATGTCATATTACTTTGATATACGGTTAATTTCATATACCTAAGCATTACACCAGAGGACAGAGCAGTGATTTCATGATGCTCAAAGCTAAAGGGTATATTCATTCTGGCTTTTTCTATGCAATATATTTACATGTGACTTTTCCCATAGCCATGCATCAGAACACCATTTCTCACTACTGACCACCAAGTGGCAACAGCATTCACTTTGCTCACAGTTCATATATTCCCCAAACACTGTACCAGAGAGATATCAATACACACTATTCTTTTGGATTCAGAAGATTGTCCTGTTATTCTGTATCAGCCTGACACTTTTTTTAGTATCTTTTCTCACAGTTACAGTGCAAAGGGGATATAGGTACTCGCATAATGGAAGACTGTGTGTAAATGATATTTTGAGATCTGTAAATACTTTTGTGTATATATTTGAATTATCCATATAAATTTATTTTGCATCATATTCTCGGTGTGGTGTGCATTACTACACATTTAGTATTCTATGAGTTTATGATCCAGTAGGCTATCCAGATCCGGAAATTGCCCTCAGCGTTAAGAATATGTCTTCTTGATCCCTTGATCTAGGCCTATCCACTTATTGTTCTAATAAGTTAAGAGTAGCCTAGAATTTGATGAGGTGATATTTCAGAAAAGTGGTGGAGCTTTATGAAAAGTAATGTGTAATTTAGAGGTTGATCATTCTAGATTTGTGAATAACAAATCTAAGAGGAAGATACAGGATCTGATGAAAATGTTTAAAGTGTTCAGTAAGATGATTATGGTTTATCCATATCAAATGTGCATAGCTGACTGCCAAGTAACACGGCGCCCCCTGGTGGTTCCAAATGTGCTAATGTTAGTGGTGAGATGATTCCCCAGCATACTTCTGTGCAGACAATAGAGATAGGAGAGCAGTTGGAGAAGTAAAATTAATAGGGGATTGTCCTTTATTGTTAGCATATATCAAAAAATGGAAAGATCAGTTAGATAACAGGAAACAGCTATTAGATAGAATAAGTAATTAAATGAAAATCATATCAGCAAACACCAAGGAAGCTGATGAGAAAGCGGATCAGCCTGGTCCATCAAGCGGAGGAATAAAAACATACATACCAAAGGAACCTTATATTCCTGAGCTGGTTTCTTTAGATTTCGAGAATATTAAAGAAGATGAAATGGAAATTAAGAAGAAAAAAATTTAGATAATTCAGTCAGAGTTAATATAAAGATTCATGAGCAATTAATGAAGATCTTAAAGGATATTCCGGCATATGACAAGAATGTTGATGCATTTGAAAATGCAGATGTGTTTGAATCAAATACCGACAGATATTATTTAAATGACATCCAGAAAAATAAGTTGTTCAGGATCTGGGTACCGTCATATATGGTCAGATGCTTAGAACAAACACCTATAATTTAAAATGGTGAAGAACCAATTCATAGCTCTAAAGCATACAGGCTCAGGCAGTTAATAATGTTTGTTAATGGCAAGTCTCCAGATTTTGAGGTGTTGAATAACTTAAAACCCTCAACCAATGAATATGTTTATGCCTGCATTGAAATGTTCGAGCAGGCAAACAGATTAATAATAGGAATTCCCGATGATGAGGAACCCAATTCCATGATAAAAGCCTTTGTTAGAAAATTAAACTTCCTTGATCCAGTCTTGAAAATGTTGGCAAGTGTAAAATATGCTATGCAGGAAGCTGCAGCATTTATAGATAAAATAAGGATACATTAAACCATAATGGTTAGGTCTAGCACACCAAATGAAAAGAAAGGCTATAGGTTTAGTGGAGTTTGGGGTGCAAAAAGCCCTGAGGTGTATCCCCTAACAACCTCTGTAGACAATATAGAAAGAAGGTTGGACTAATGCACACCACACCGTTTTAAAGTTGCAAATAAAAGATTGTATTGGTAGTTCATACAATAACAATAATTACACATAGGCTCAAAAAAAGGATACAGAATATGTGCAAAATATTCCCAGTCTCCAGGATCGGTAACCACCTCAGCAAAAAGAGAGCAAAGTTCATCAGCACCAGTGATTCTTATGAAGACATGATCAAAATGCACAAGAAGCAATTCCCCATAGAGAATGTGAGGTGGTTGTGCAATCGGTCCTGAAGAATGTCACAAAGAATGGAGCTATATGTCCATAGGTTAAGGAAAAAACAGGCATATTTTGGCAATACACAACATAATACAGAAAATTCTGGTCAGCGTCTATGCTGTATGGAGGACATCATCCCAGATGAGCAAGAATGTGCCACAGACAGTAGATATACATGTTAACAAATCATGACGTCCATCATACACTGTGCATAGAAAAAGTACATCATAACATTACCAGTAATAGAGAAACCCTGAGAACCAGTAAGTTCTCTATTATTGGTAATGTTATGATTTGGCAGAGGATGGGAGGTTCCATTCCTCTGAAATAACTTTTAATGTTAAGGCATGTTTTTAACGTGGTTAATTGAGATATAATATCTGTTATAGGTTAACTAATCTTTTAGTTGGATTAACTTCTTAAAAGTCATTCATAAAGGGTTGTGAGATTAATTTAAGTTAATTAAATAATTAATTGATTATTGTTATCACCAACCTGACATACTTAATCCAATTATTCATAAAGGATCAGTTGTTATGTTTAGAAATGATTACTGTAGGAAAGAAATAGAATATTGAGGGTAAGGATTATTTCACCTCACCTCAAGATTAAATAGATTGTCCAGTACAGCCACCAGATTGTATCTGATCAGACCAATCTCAGTTGTGACACTCTTGCTTCAAGAGTTAGACTGACAAAAGGATTTTCCTATGTATCCCTATGTAAGCCCTATGTATCTATATATAATTATGTAAAATATAATAAAAAATAGAACCGTTCATTAATTCCGCCACTGACCTTGTCTTATGTGTTTTTTAAAGTGTTTAGACAGTGCATAGTTGTTTTTTTATATTTGTACAATAAATATTAAATATTTAGGAAGGGGGTACCGTGGGCTGACCTGAGAGCCCACCTTTTGTTTTTTAGTTACATGCTCTTCATAGCCCCTTCTGCCGGCACCACCCAGTAGTATCACCATTTAGCTGTGCCTAGCCAAACAAACTCAGTTTAGTTATTGAAACAGTCCAACACTCATTTTGAAGCAAATGGGTGCTGGATCGCACTTGGACTGGCTTGGGAGGGCATCTGGATTGCTTCAATTGCCCCATGCATAACCCCCCCCCGCAACCCCCGATTTTCACACACCATCTCCCAACTAAATGGCGGTATGAAGATTGTAACTGCCACTGGCAAATTGTGGGGCTGCATTTGGGCCTCCACCTCCCCCAGTAAAATGTGGATTCTTGTTATAGATTAGGGCATAAACAATATGGCACAAGGTTTTTCTTAACAATTGGGTCACCTTGCCTGTCCTTAGTTAAAGGAGCACTATAGTAAAATCCATATAAACACATCAGCTAATGAGAGGGGCATCCCCCTCTCACCTCAATTACACAGAGCCACCCATTCATTGCAATGGATGGGCAGGCCAGGCGCACACTGACTGACGGGGTCCAAAACTAACCTGGACCAGACTGAAACTGCTGCGGGCAGAGAAAGTAAGTGCAGTTTTTATTTGGGAGGGTGGGTGTTGTCCAGGCAGTAACATATAAAACTCTATATTCACCTTTTTGTCCACTGCAGATGATCACTCCTAGTATGGGGCTCTAAATCTTACCTGATTGCAGATCAAGTCCCACGCGTCACATCTGTATTCTCGACGAAGGACCGGCCTACACCATCTGCCACAGTGACTATGACACACCCCCTATATTCATTGCAATAAATGGTATGTGCCAGGTCTGACATGGCCCCTCTATCGCAGTGAATGGGAGAGGGGTGCCATCTTGCTTGGACAATGACTTTAAAGTGGACAAAAACCGGACCAATCATGTAGAACACTGTTTCTCAACCTGCGGTACACGTATCCTGGGGAACACAACAGTGTTCCATGGCAAACCTCCAGAGGGTTTCTGACTGGTCTGGTATAATATTTTACAAACAAAACCAAATCCCTTCTTGCTTTAAAACTGCCCGTGGTCTACTTATTTTAATATTACTTATAATTAACCCCCTCTGGGGGCCTCTTCTTGTCCCTAGGGGGAACTTGGCATAAAAAGATTGAGAACCACTGATCTAGAAGATGCTGGGTCCAATAAAATGTTCACCCCCTGGGGCATCTAGTTTTGGGATGCCCCACTGTGTAAAATCCCACCAGTTGCCCAATAAGATTACCCTACCAGTGAATATATGGCACATATGTGGCCAGCCACAACATCTCTTCCATCCTTCTGGATCTGTTCATGGGCGCATCATAACTAAATGCCTGGTGTGTTTGCGCACAGCCATAGAGGGATGAAGGGGGTACTGCATGCTAATCACAAGTGCTAAGCTCCCGCTCAGTTTATCCATTTCAATGGGAGTGGCCGTGAGAAACACACCTCCCTCCCTATGAGGAGCACCAAAAAATTCTAACAAACCTATATATTCAAAAATTTATTAATACATGTAAGTACATAAAAATACACATAACACAAGACAATTAAAAACAAATGGCGAGTCCCTGTTACTATTACTCTCTATATATATCTCAACAGACCCAAATCATGGGTGATCCACTATAAATTATCTGTGATGCAAATCATGCTCCAATATGTATAGGATCAATGTGGGCAATCCTGTTTCTATAAGTAAAATACAGGAGTCTGTACGCGCAGGGATAGTATATCTCTGCACCCACTTACCCCTGTAACTGTGCCGGCACAAAAAAAGGACCCAAAATAGGTCCCTGTGTTAAACCATACTAATTGTCACGCTCCGGGTACTACAGCAACCCACTTGGATAACTCCAGCCCTCCCAGTAAGACCTCAACCCCCAATCTCCGCAGCCAGCTTCACCTTTAGGAGCCCCCGCTTGCCGGGACGCAGAGAACGCCTGCCCGGGATCGGTTGCCCCCAGGACTTCAATGGCTCAAAGATTGGAGTCTTACTGTTCAGAGGCCTGGAGAACCCGCGGCTGGAAGTGGCGCCGAGCAGCCCTATAGCTGAGCGTGTAACGGAAGTCCAACAGGCTAGGAGTCAGCAACAGAAGTTCCGAGATGGCAGCGGTACAAAGGATTGGACAAGACGTGGTCGAGGATAAAGCAGAGGTCGGCAACAGGAGATCAGATCGGGGGGGTGGTCAAAACAGGCGAAGGTCGGCAACAGGAGATCAATTCAGCGGTGGTCAAAACAGGCGAAGGTCGGCAACGGGAGATCAAATCAGCGGTGGTCAAAACAGGCGAAGGTCGGCAACGGGAGATCAAAGTGTTCTTTAGAGACAAGCAACTAAACTGGGTACAAGGCACTATCACAGGCAATTCCCAACTGAGGGGGAATTGCTTATATAGGGAAAGACAGAGAGGAAGATGAGGGTGATTGGTGCACTATGATGACAGGTCTGATTGGGAGAGCCTGCGTGTAATTAACATTTATAGGGCTCATTGGCCCAGACCAGGGGGGAGGCGTGAGCCTCATGAAACCTAGGGCTCATTGGCCCTTTAATCTGAACCAGGGGGCGTGCCAGTGCCCCCTGGCTAATCTACAGCCTCCGGCGGGCGCGCTGAGCACAGCGCCGCCGGAGGGAAAACAGACCTCGGGCACGCGCGCGCGCCCGGGAACAGATGACGCGCGCGCGAGGGGGGAGAGAGGCCGTGCTCGGCGCCGCCCGAGCAGACGCCGCATGGCGCGGCCGCCGGGCCGGAGCTGCTGGGGCCGGCCGGCCGCCAACGCTGGACCGGGGCCCAGGTAAGTGCCGATTGCTGACACTACCCCCCCCTTCACGAGGGGCCTCCGGACCCTCACCCGGTTTTCCCGGATTATCACGGTGGAATTCCCGTACAAGAGCTTTGGCGTGAACATCCCTCGCAGCCACCCAACATCTTTCTTCTGGACCATAGCCAACCCAATCTACCAAGTATTGTAAAGAATTGCGCATCCTACGAGAATCCAAGATCTTATTTACTTCGTACTCGGGCTCATTATCCACAAGAATAGGTGCAGGACCAGCAAGAGGCGTATTCTTCGCCGGTTTTAACAGTGAAACGTGAAAAGAGTTGGGTATTTTCATAGTTGGCGGAAGTTGAACTTTAAAAGACACATTATTCAACCTTTTAATTATAGGAAAGGGGCCAATGAATTTTGGACCCAACTTGCAAGAAGGTTGACGGAGCGCAATATTTTTAGTGGAGACCCAAACTAGATCGCCTACTTGAAGAGTAGGTTCCCGTGATCTACGGCGATCAGCAAATTTCTTATATCTTAAACTAGTGGTTTTAAGAGTTTCCTGAACATGTGTCCAGATATTCTTCCGTTCTTGAAGCCACTCCTCCAACGCCGGCAAGTTGGAGGGTGACCCTGAAAGGGAAGAGGCTCTAGGATTTTTCCCTAGGTTACAATAAAAAGGCGATATCTTGGTACTCTCACTAGGCGCATTATTGTAAGCAAATTCGGCGAAATCAATAAATTCTGCCCATTGTTCTTGGGCATCAGAGACATAACACCTTAAGTACTGTTCCAGAGTTTGATTAGTTCTTTCCGTCTGCCCATTGGACTGGGGATGGTAGGCAGACGAAAGAGAGATCTGTATACCCAGCCGCGAACAGAAACATTTCCAAAAACGGGAAGTAAATTGGACGCCCCGATCGGAGACTATATTGGACGGAATACCATGAATACGAAAAATGTGTGAAGTAAATAGTCGAGAAAGCTCTGGTGCAGAAGGAAGCTTAGCCAAAGGAATGAAGTGTGCCATTTTACTGAAGCGATCTACGACCACCCAAATAACAGTATTCCCGTGTGATAAAGGCAAATCTACAATAAAATCCATAGAAATATGAGTCCAAGGTTCGGCAGGGATTTCAAGAGGAACCAAACCGCCACTGGGAGCCTTATGAACCCCTTTACTTCGAGCGCAAACAGCACAAGCGTCGATAAAGGCAGTAATATCGCGTCTCATGGTTGGCCACCATACATGGCGACGGGCAAGCATAAAGGTTTTTCGGTTACCCACATGACCAGCAGTTTTAGCGTCGTGAAACTCGCGAATTACATCTGAACGCAAATGTGGCGGTACAAACTGGCATCCCAAGGGAACATCACTAGGAGACTGGTCTTGAAACGGCGCCAAGGTATTAGAGAGATCAGGAAGTAATGCCCCGACCACACAACCCATGGGTAGAATCGGGTCACCAGTATCACCCCGATCCTTACATTCACCGAACATGCGAGATAGAGCATCCGCTTTAGTATTTTTTACACCCGGCTTGAACGTAATAATAAAATTAAAACGCGAGAAGAATAATGGCCAACGTGCTTGACGAGAGTTCAATCTCTTGGCAGACCCAATGTATTCAAGATTTTTGTGATCGGTATACACAGTTATAGGATGTAATGAACCCTCCAGCCAATGTCGCCATTCATCAAAAGCCAGTTTAATAGCTAATAGTTCCCTATTACCGACATCGTAATTTTGCTCCGCGGTACTGAATTTACGTGAAAAATAAGCGCAAGGATGAAGACGCTCAGGGTTACCAGAATATTGCGACAAAACTGCCCCCACTCCCAACTCAGAAGCGTCCACTTCTACAATGAAGGCCTTACGTATATCTGGGTGAATTAACACTGGTGCCGACGTGAAGGCCCGTTTCAAGGTCAGGAAGGCCTCACAGACAGAGGGAGACCAGTTGGCAGTAAAGGCCTCCTTGCGGGTAAGATTGGTAAGAGGTGCAACAACATGAGAGAAGCCTTTGATGAACCGCCGATAAAAATTGGCAAAACCTAGAAAACGCTGCAATTCTTTTAAGGTCTTGGGTTGGACCCAATCCTGAACCGCTGAAACTTTCCCCGCATCCATCTCTAGACCCTGGTTGGTAATAATGTACCCTAAGAAAGGAACTGTGGTGACTTCAAAAACGCATTTAGATAGTTTAGCAAATAAATTGTTCTCTCTTAATTTTTGTAGTACCAACTTAACATGGCGTCTGTGCTCCAACAAGGAATTAGAAAAAATGAGAATATCGTCTAAGTATATGACCACAAATCTACCGAGATACTCTCTGAAAATTTCGTTAACAAAATCTTGAAAAACGGCTGGCGCGTTACAAAGACCAAAAGGCATGACCAGGTACTCGTAATGGCCGTCTTTTACATTAAATGCGGTTTTCCACTCGTCCCCCTGTCGGATGCGAATAAGATTGTAAGCCCCTCTTAAATCCAACTTGGAAAAAATTTGGGACCCAGTGAGTTGATTGAACAGATCCCCGATCAAGGGCAAGGGGTATCGGTTCTTTACAGTGATTTTATTCAAGGCTCGATAATCTATGCATGGTCTCAAGCCGCCATCTTTTTTCTCTACAAAAAAGAATCCTGCCCCGGCAGGTGAGGTAGAGGGGCGAATAAATCCCTTCTTTAAATTTTCGGTGATGTACTCCCTCATTGCTTGCTCTTCAGGCAGGGTAAGATTATAAATCTTTCCCCTCGGGGGAATCGTGCCAGGCAGCAAGTCAATAGGGCAGTCATAAGACCGATGTGGAGGAAGGGTATCCGCAGAACGTTCAGAAAAGACATCAACCCAGTCAGCATATGGTTGAGGTAATCCCTGAGGTAAAACTTGCATACTTCTAAGGCCTGTAGAAAAGCAGTGACTTTTACAATGGTCACTCCACTTGATCAATTCTCCAACCCGCCAATCTATCACCGGGTTGTGGAGTTGTAACCAGGGGTATCCCAAAACCACCGGAGTCTCTGGACAGTCGAAGATGAAAAATTCTAAAAACTCAGAGTGAGAAGAGCCAACAATTAACCGAAGAGGTGGGGTCTTGGTGTTTATAGGCCCCCCCTGGATGGCCTTCCCATTGATGGCCAATACTTGTAGGGACCTTTCAAGAGGGACTAACGGAATACCTAAAAGGGAGATCATGCTCCTATCCAGAAAGTTTCCCGCCGCACCGCTGTCGATAAAGGCGGAAACTGTTTGCTTGGAAGAACCCCAAGATAAGTCAATGGGTACTAACATCTTATTTTGGCGAGAGTTGCAAAGGGACTCACCCAGATCAGTACTCTCTACCTGGTCTGGGTGCGGAAGTTTTCCGCCGGTTTCCCCTTGTTTGGACAGGACCCTGCGAAATGTCCCGAGTTCCCACAATATAGGCATAACCCATTGGACCGCCTACACTGCTTTTCCTCTTGGGATAACCGGGTTCTCCCTAATTGCATGGGTTCTTCCTGGGAAGGAGATGAGGTATTTTCCCCACGGGTAGCGGGGGAACTAAGACTCTGGGAAGACCTGAAGGACGTGGGAGCCCTGGCTCTCTCCCTAGCCCTCTCCCTAAGACGCCTGTCTATTTTAATGGAGACCTGCATTAATTGGTCTAGGTCTGCGGGTGGAGGAAAATTTACCAAAGCATCCTTGATGCTTTCCGACAGCCCCACCCTGAATTGACTACACAAAGCGGGATAATTCCACCTCGATTCAACGGCCCAGCGGCGGAATTCAGCACTATAATCTTCAGCCGAATTCCGTCCTTGTCTCAAGGCCCGAAGCCTATTTTCTGCCGTAGATTGTTGATCAGGGTCAGCATATAAGACGCCCATAGCAGTAAAGAATGCTGTAACGGATTGTAGGGCAGAATCATGAGATGGCAAACTGAACGCCCAGGACTGCGGGTCTCCTTGAAGCAAAGAAATGACTAGGCCTACTCGTTGGGACTCTGTGCCTGAGGAGATGGGTCTCAGCTTGAAATACAGTTCGCAGGCATTCTTAAAATTGGAGAAACTAGCTCGTTCTCCAAAAAATTTTTCCGGCAATGGAATCTTTGGTTCTGAGATATGAGGTGGTACAGAGGATGCCGGTAACTGTCGAGATTCTTGAGTGGCCACTCTTTGAGCGAGCTGGTTTATCGCCGTAGCCATAGCTTGTACCTGCTGTACCAGGTCATCCATCTTGTGGGCCTGTGATAATGTCACGCTCCGGGTACTACAGCAACCCACTTGGATAACTCCAGCCCTCCCAGTAAGACCTCAACCCCCAATCTCCGCAGCCAGCTTCACCTTTAGGAGCCCCCGCTTGCCGGGACGCAGAGAACGCCTGCCCGGGATCGGTTGCCCCCAGGACTTCAATGGCTCAAAGATTGGAGTCTTACTGTTCAGAGGCCTGGAGAACCCGCGGCTGGAAGTGGCGCCGAGCAGCCCTATAGCTGAGCGTGTAACGGAAGTCCAACAGGCTAGGAGTCAGCAACAGAAGTTCCGAGATGGCAGCGGTACAAAGGATTGGACAAGACGTGGTCGAGGATAAAGCAGAGGTCGGCAACAGGAGATCAGATCGGGGGGGTGGTCAAAACAGGCGAAGGTCGGCAACAGGAGATCAATTCAGCGGTGGTCAAAACAGGCGAAGGTCGGCAACGGGAGATCAAATCAGCGGTGGTCAAAACAGGCGAAGGTCGGCAACGGGAGATCAAAGTGTTCTTTAGAGACAAGCAACTAAACTGGGTACAAGGCACTATCACAGGCAATTCCCAACTGAGGGGGAATTGCTTATATAGGGAAAGACAGAGAGGAAGATGAGGGTGATTGGTGCACTATGATGACAGGTCTGATTGGGAGAGCCTGCGTGTAATTAACATTTATAGGGCTCATTGGCCCAGACCAGGGGGGAGGCGTGAGCCTCATGAAACCTAGGGCTCATTGGCCCTTTAATCTGAACCAGGGGGCGTGCCAGTGCCCCCTGGCTAATCTACAGCCTCCGGCGGGCGCGCTGAGCACAGCGCCGCCGGAGGGAAAACAGACCTCGGGCACGCGCGCGCGCCCGGGAACAGATGACGCGCGCGCGAGGGGGGAGAGAGGCCGTGCTCGGCGCCGCCCGAGCAGACGCCGCACGGCGCTGGACCGGGGCCCAGGTAAGTGCCGATTGCTGACACTAATCTAATCAATAATGATGACCAATTATCACACCATAAAAATATAAATAACCCCTAAAGGCCAATACCCTGTACAAAACATCTACAGATTAAAGTGCTTAGTGCTAAAATATATACACAATAACACACCATGAATCTAAACTCAGTGCATATAGAAATTTATCCTATAAGAAAGACCAACTAACTAAATATTAAATAAAGTGCATAAAAATATACAGGCAGTTAATAATTAATAAATGTTAGATGAAATACAAATAATTAATGCTACAAACCCCCATAACTAATCAATTAGAAAATAAATGAACCAATATGACAAGTGGTATAAAACTCAAAGGGCCCAAAATAAAATGTCTGCACAGTCAGGAAGACATACTACCAGTGCCCAAAATCACGCATATAGACCAGGAAACATGTCGGCATCACATCACAAGAGAGGGACTGCAAATAACCCAGGCCACCCGCGCCCGCCGCCCCCGTGCGGCACTGTGAGTGGCCCTGTGGGCCCCTATTAATTCATCATTTTATTCTTTAGTCCTTATTTGGCATTTATTGGGGTTATTTGTGTCTTTCAGGTGGATCTTCAGTGGTATTTAGGGGGTTTTCTCCCGGTCCTAGGTCCCTGGGTTTAAATTTACTGTTCTCAAATCCTCCCACTCGGGACATTAAAGGGGCATCCCGGGTTGCTTATTGGCGTAATTCCCTTGGTCATAGCGACTACTTAAAGTTCACCTTATGGAGGCATCCCCGGATACTGGGCTCGGGACCCCTTCGGGGCAACCCCGGAAGTGTATGTTGTGTGGGGTATCCATTACTGGGGACGATGTACTTCTGTGTATACCTTGTGCACAGCAAACTATTACGCGGCAGTCCGAACCCCAGGCGTCTGGGTCAGCACCGCCGGTCGCTTCATCTCCTCCTCCCACCTTGATACGCACCCCGTGTGATGTTGTCATGGGCAGGGAGCTGCAATCTGAGATGTGCGCCAGATTGGCCAACCTTGAGAAAATTCTCTCCAGCTCGGTCGCCCGTAAGGCTCCGGCTAAGAGAAAGCATTTGTCGCCGGCTCCGCCGGTGGATGACCTTGATGATGTTAATAATCTGGATTGGTCTGATTATTCCCCGCTAGAGGAAGGGGAGGTTTATGAGGATTCTGATAATTCAGACGATGAGCAGTTTGTTGGCGCTGATGCTGAGCTGGGGGACTTGGGGAGATCCTCGGATACTCCTAACGCTCTGGCTCAGATGTTTGAGGTTCTGGCTATTTCCCCTCCTGAGGAGGCTCCACAGCAGAAGGGTGAGTTTTTTTAGGAATCCAGGCCGCGCTTGGAGTTTCCTACTCAAAGACACTTTGACAAAATTATTGCTAAGGAATGGGATAGGCCGGCTCGGCTCCCTGGCATTCCTCAGGGGTGGGATAAGAAATATCCCTTCCCTTCGGATACGGTTAAGCACTGGGCATCCACCCCCGAGGTGGATGCACCGGTTTTGGGGTTGTCCAACACCTCTGTTTTAAATAATCCTGATTGTTCCACCCTCAAAGATGGAGAGGATAAACGCATTGACCAGGTGGCTTGTCATGGTTTTGCTAGCGTTGGGTCAGCCATGCGGCCCGTTTGCGCTTCGGCACTAATGGTGGTGGCCGCCAGGTCCGTGGTCAGGGATCTGTTGACTTCTTCCGGGCTTCGTCCTGGTAGTGACGAGTTCCTTGGCCTTAAACGGTGTGAGTTGTTTTTGTCTTTTGTATTAACCGCCTTGGATGACACTTTGATGATGTGTGGTAGGACGTCGGCTCTGCTGGTGACTATTCGGCGGTCGGTGTGGTTGCGCCAGTGGGCGGCCGATTTTATGTCCAAAAAGTCACTGACGGCTCTACCTTTTGTTGGATTACGGCTCTTTGGAGAAAAATTGGACTCTGTCACCAAGGGTGGTAGGTTACCTCAACGCAAGAAACAACGCCGTCCCTTTCGGGGGGCGCCTTCCTTTACCCCCTCCTTTCGTGGGGCCAGATCTGGCAGGGGATTTGCCTTCCCCTCTTCCAGAGGAGATTCCGGGAACAGGGGCAGAGGACGTGCCCGTCCAGGATACAGTTGGGGCTCTAAGCCCAAACCGGCTGCTAAGCCAGCTCAGCAATGAGGGGGCGCCCTCACCCATGCGGGTGGGGGGGACGGCTGCGACACTTCTCCCAGATCTGGGATCAGGAGGTCTCGGACAGATGGATCCGGGAAGTGGTGTTACAAGCTGGAGTTCGAGCTCCGCCCCCCTTCCAGATTTTTCAGGTCTCGGATGCCTTCGGAACCTCTGGCGGCGCAGGGGCTCCTGGTGGCAGTAGAGAGTCTTCTGGACATGGCTGTCATTTGCCCAGTGCCCCCCTCAGACCAGGGCAGGGGTTTTTATTCCAATCTGTTCACGGTACCCAAGAAGGACGGATCGGTCCGACCCATCTTGGATCTGAAGTTTCTCAACAGGTTCATCCGGCCGCGGAAATTCCGCATGGAAACGCTGCGTTCGGCTATTCACTCTCTTCGTCAGGGAGATTTTCTGACGTCCATAGACATCAAGGACGCTTACCTGCAAGTTCCGATTTTTCCAGCACACCAGAGGTTTCTCAGGTTCGTGGTGGAGGATCGGCATTTTCAGTTTGTGGCACTCCCTTTCGGTCTCACCTCGGCTCCTCGGGTGTTCACCAAGGTGCTGGCGGGGGTGATGGCTCTGCTCAGGGTTCAGGGTATCCGCATTGTGCCCTATTTGGACGATCTTCTGATTATGGCCTCTTCCTTCAACCAAGCGGAGTTGGACACCAGAGTGGTGGTGTCCACTCTGGAGAGGTTCGGTTGGGTGATCAACCACCCCAAGTCTTCTCTTTCTCCGTCCAGGGTAGTGACCTTTCTGGGAATGTCTCTGGACACTTCGCAGGCCAGGGTGTTTCTGCCCCAGGCCAAGATTCTTTTGATTCAGGAGTTGGTTCGGCTTCTCTTGTCGGCCCCTCGTCCGGCCATCCGGCTAGGGATGAGGCTGGTGGGGTTAATGGTGGCCTCATTCGAGGCAGTTCCCTTTGCGCAGTTTCACACAAGGACACTCCAGCTTCATCTGTTTGGGACAAGTCTCCGCTATCGTTGGATCAGTCCTTCCTGATGACCCCCCGAGTTCGTCGATCCCTGCAATGGTGGCTGGGGTCTGTCAATCTGTTGAAGGGCAGATCTTTTCTGGTGCCGTGTTGGGAAACAGTCACCACGGATGCCAGTCTGTCAGGTTGGGGGGGTGTTTGGAAGGACCTCCAGTTTCAGGGTCTGTGGGGCCCGCAGGAGGCTCACGAGCCCATCAATGTTCTGGAGTTGAGAGCCATCAGGTTGGTTCTGTTTCGCTTGACTCATCAGTTGCAGGGCCTGCCAGTTCAGGTCCGGTCGGACAACCGGACGGCGGTTGCTTACATCAATCACCAGGGAGGGACTCGCAGCAGGAGTGCCCTCAGGGAAGTATCTTTGATTCTGGACTGGGCGGAGAACCACGTCCCGTGTATCTCAGCAGTCTACATTCCGGGAGTGGAGAACACGGAGGCGGACTCTCTGAGCAGGTCTTCCTCTCGCCAGGGAGAGTGGTCTCTCAGTCCCCAGGTGTTTCGTTTGATTTGCCTCAGGTGGGGGTTCCCGGCGGTGGACCTCTTTGCCTCTCGTCACAATCACAAGCTTCCGGTATTTGTGTCTCTCTCGCAGGATCCACTGGCTCTGGCAGTGGACGCCATGTCTCTGAACTGGAGGGATCTGGGGTTTCTTTACCTGTTCCCTCCGTTTCCAATGGTAGCCAGAGTGGTGCGCAAGCTGGCCCTGGAGGGCGCGTCGGCGATTCTGGTGGCACCAAGGTGGCCAAGGCAGGTTTGGTTCGCAGACCTGGTAAGACTGGCAGAGGATCATTTCGTTCTGCCTCTACTGCCGTACCTGCTCACCCAGGGTCGGCTACGCTATCCCAATTTACCATCGCTGGCTTTGACGGCGTGGCTGCTGAAACCGCCATCTTGAAGGAGGAAGGTCTTTCTGATGCGGTGATTCGGACTCTTATTAGCGCCAGGAAGCGGTCTTCCTCTACTGTTTACTATAGGACCTGGAGGTCCTATATTGACTGGTGTGAAGGTAGGTCTTTCTCTTGTCGGGAGTTTTCCATTTCCAGGATCCTGGAGTTTCTTCAACGTGGTCTGGATCTGGGGCTCCAGCTTAGTACCTTGAAGGGGCAGGTTTCTGCCCTGGCGGTGTTCTTTCAAAGGTCCTTTGCACTTCATCCCTTGGTCAAGACCTTTTTCCAAGGGGTTACGCATGTTCGGCCTCCTAGGAAGCCCTTTGTTCCAGTTTGGGATTTGAACCTGGTTCTTTCTGCTCTTCAGGGTCCCCCGTTTGAGCCCTTGAATGAGATTGCTTTGTCTTCACTTACCCAAAAGGTGGCCTTTTTGGTGGCTATCACTTCTGTTAGGCGTGTTTCTGAGTTGGCAGCTTTGTCCATTAAAGCTCCGTACTTCGAAAGGCATCAGGACAAGGTGGTCTTTCGTTTCAAGCCGGATTTTCTTCCTAAGGTGGTCTCTGCCTTTCATCTGAATCAGGACATTGTTCTGCCTTCTCTATGTCCTAATCCTAGCAACGACAAGGAAAGGGCGCTGCATTCCTTGGATGTAGTTCGTGTTGTGAAATATTATCTGGTGGGTGGTTACGTCTTCCTTTCGTAGGACTGATGTTTTTTTGTGGTGCCCTTTGGGCCTAGGAAAGGTTTGGCTCCTGCCAAATCTTCCATTAGTAAATGGATTCGTCAGGCCATCATTGGGGCCTATTCTGCCAAGGGGAAGAGTCCCCCTTTTCGTGTTACTGCTCATTCTACTCGTGCGGTTGGAGCGTCCTGGGCTTTTCAGCACCAGGCCTCGGTTGAGCAAGTTTGTAAGGCCGCTACTTGGTCCTCTGTTCACACTTTTTCCAAGTTTTACAAGGTTGATGTTCGGGCCTCAGCGGATGCTGTTTTTGGCCGCAAAGTTCTGCAAGCTGTTGTCGTTTAAGTTGTGCCTTGTTGCCTTGTTTTGGATCCCCGCCCTTTTATGGACACTGCTATTGGATGTCCCACATGTTATGGATATCTTGAAGCGGCATACTTAGAATAATACCATTTTGTGAAATACTCACCTGTAAAATGGGTATTATAAGTATGTCACACACCCCGCTTCACCCGCCCTTCTTGTATTCTGGATCCTTTATACTGTGAACTTTGCGTTGCCTTGGTCTATATTTGCCTCTTCCTGGTCCCTTACCTTACTGCTTCTATATACTGGGTAATGAGTGGGAGGTACAAAAGTCTTAAAGGGGCCACAGCACTCAAACCAGTTAGCTTGCTGACCAACCTACAATCTGTCTCTAAACTAGGTTAAAAACAGGGGGCTCGGTCACACACATCTGCAGAAGTATGCTTAAGCTGCACCACCGGCGCCAAGGTGCCCCTGTGAGGTGCAGTCCTAACTCTAGTACTAATTCTAGTCTCTAAGAGCCCCATTTGGGACATACAATGCAATAGATAAATTGGGAGCAGGCTTACCTGAGGTTGCCCTAAACCTCAAGTGCAAGCCATGGGGTGGAAGGGTCAAAGACCTTGCAATACAGCCTAGACCCCACACACCATGTGCTTGCACAAATTCAAAAGAAACAAAGGGGGGGTGGCAGCCGCTCAGACCATTTTATAACTAACCAGGGAGGTGCACATTAGCAGGGCAATTAGAATACAAAAGTCTTAAAGGGGCCACAGCACTCAAACCAGTTAGCTTGCTGACCAACCTACAATCTGTCTCTAAACTAGGTTAAAAACAGGGGGCTCGGTCACACACATCTGCAGAAGTATGCTTAAGCTGCACCACCGGCGCCAAGGTGCCCCTGTGAGGTGCAGTCCTAACTCTAGTACTAATTCTAGTCTCTAAGAGCCCCATTTGGGACATACAATGCAATAGATAAATTGGGAGCAGGCTTACCTGAGGTTGCCCTAAACCTCAAGTGCAAGCCATGGGGTGGAAGGGTCAAAGACCTTGCAATACAGCCTAGACCCCACACACCATGTGCTTGCACAAATTCAAAAGAAACAAAGGGGGGGTGGCAGCCGCTCAGACCATTTTATAACTAACCAGGGAGGTGCACATTAGCAGGGCAATTAGAATACAAAAGTCTTAAAGGGGCCACAGCACTCAAACCAGTTAGCTTGCTGACCAACCTACAATCTGTCTCTAAACTAGGTTAAAAACAGGGGGCTCGGTCACACACATCTGCAGAAGTATGCTTAAGCTGCACCACCGGCGCCAAGGTGCCCCTGTGAGGTGCAGTCCTAACTCTAGTACTAATTCTAGTCTCTAAGAGCCCCATTTGGGACATACAATGCAATAGATAAATTGGGAGCAGGCTTACCTGAGGTTGCCCTAAACCTCAAGTGCAAGCCATGGGGTGGAAGGGTCAAAGACCTTGCAATACAGCCTAGACCCCACACACCATGTGCTTTGTTTCTAATGAGTGGGAGGTCCCAGGTATTTATGGATCCGGGAGGGGCTTTCTTTTTACTATCATCTCTGCAGAACGCCCTCTTCAGGTCGGTATTACCCACATGTTATGGATATCTTGAAGCGGGGTGTGTGACATACTTATAATACCCATTTTACAGGTGAGTATTTCACAAAATGGTATTTTTTTATGGTGTGATAATTGGTCATCATTATTGATTAGATTAGTATGGTTTAACAAAGGGACCTATTTTGGGTCCTTTTTTTGTGCCGGCACAGTTACAGGGGTAAGTGGGTGCAGAGATATACTATCCTTGCGCGTACAGACTCCTGTATTTTACTTATAGAAACAGGATTGCCCACATTGATCCTATACATATTGGAGCATGATTTGCATCACAGATAATTTATAGTGGATCACCCATGATTTGGGTCTGTTGAGATATATATAGAGAGTAATAGTAACAGGGACTCGCCATTTGTTTTTAATTGTCTTGTGTTATGTGTATTTTGTGTATTTTTATGTACTTACATGTATTAATAAATTTTTGAATATATAGGTTTGTTAGAATTTTTTGGTGCTCCTCATAGGGAGGGAGGTGTGTTTCTCACGGCCACTCCCATTGAAATGGTTGGATTTGTTGAAGAGTGAGCACATTATTACAGTGTATAAGTGGTGCACCCCATAGTATACGCTCGGCTCCAGTTCAGTTTATTTTGCATGGACACAAAAGCTGGCTAAAGCAGAGCTGCATGTGCACCACTCGACTGCTGGATATATACTAGATGCACAGTGGGGCATCCCAAATTGGGATGAACCAAAGGCCAGAATACTAAAAAGCCAGGGTTTTTTTTTTCAACTTAAAAAAAAACAAGCCATATTGAAATTGCACCCAGTTGTGTTATGTATTGAAAAACTACAGATTAGGGCATGGACAATATGACACAAGGTTTTTCTTTACAATCATGGTCTAACCTTGCCTGTACCTAGTTATGCATTTGGCGAAATGTAAAAGCAGTTTTAGGCTGAAGGAATCCTATAGTCCACACATAGGGAATTAAAAAAAATTAACAGTGACATTATTTGTTATTTAATATTATTTTTCTATTTTTAATCCTGGATACCAATCTGATTTTATAATGATGCAGTGATATTGTATTTCCACAGTTAAGCAACTGGGAGAATGGATGTGAGGGTGATCTGGCTGTGACTTTTGACACCCACTGATTGCTAGGGTTGATTCGGCTGACCCCATTACTTCTTCAATGCTTCTTGCACGACTCTCCCGAGGCTGTGCCTTCAGTCAAAAAGGATGAACCTCCTCCCTGGTAGACAAAGCGTTGGCATGCTAGTGGCTGCGCTCCCCTGCTAGACACTCCAATTAAGCAATTTGGAAAATG
Source organism: Gastrophryne carolinensis (assembly GCA_027917425.1). Taxonomy (NCBI): domain Eukaryota; kingdom Metazoa; phylum Chordata; class Amphibia; order Anura; family Microhylidae; genus Gastrophryne; species Gastrophryne carolinensis. The sequence continues at coordinate 335,113,708 of CM051235.1, read as the reverse complement.
CAACCACGCATTTAGGCCCTTATTCATCAAGCGATAGCTCCAGGTAGTGTCTGACGAGCGCCAGGTCCCGCCAGCTAACGGCGGCTACCGACTCAAGTACGCCCGGCGGCGGTCACTATGACGCATTTATCAAGCTAAATGAGGCTAGCGCCGGCGAGAGCGACAGCTACCGCGCGATTCATCATGTAGCCGACTGCAACGAACAGCGCCGCTGCTAATCCCATCACAGCGCCAGGTCTGACCTGTCGCTCCCTGGCGATGTCCAATGCATTTCAATGGAGCAACTTTAATTAATCATAATTAATTGCTATTAATGTTTTTTTTTTTTAATGTCAAAAATTCTGTGACCACTTCTGCAATGTTAGGATTTTTTTTTAAGGTAAAAAAAAAAAAAAAAGATTTTGTGCAGAATTGATATTACAGGTCTGATATTAATGTATTCATATTACAAAATGTTTATAAAAACTTGTATAATTTTACAATCAAAAAATATGGTTGTTTGGGGGTTAAAAACTATTTAAAATCCATCGCCGCCAGCGCTCTGGGGTTTAAACAAGGAATTCACAGCGCGAAAAAATTCGGAGCGTGATTTGTTAATGAATCTGCAGCAAGCCGTTCGCTCTGGCCATTCATTGTCAGGCGCACCCATACAACGCTGAACCTGTGAAACAGCGACCCCTAAGCCCGTATTCAACATTACCGCACACCGACTGAGTCGCTGTCAACAAGCTAACGCCGGCCAAGCACAGCGAATACTAGCTGGCGCTGAGAAAATCACGCTACTGGCGCTCATCTGTCGCTACCTGGCGCTATTAATGAATCGGCCTCCCCGTCTTATTGCCCAGTTCACACTGAAGATGGTCTTTCGGAAGAAAACAGCTGAATAGAAAGGAATGCCAGGATTTCCGGGGACAACCTTAGGGTCCTAACAACTTGTACAAGGATGACATCACATTCCATGCCCCCAATTAGGAAATTTGGAGAATGCAATATCACCTTTGGGCTTAAAGTTATATTAAAGACAAACCCTATTATTGTTTCATTCTCCCTGGCTACACGTTGCACTTTGGAAATGCAGAGAAACATTGAGGAGAAACAGTGAGTGGCAACAGTGATGTGATGTAAGCACACTGTGTGCTTTACATATTTATAATGGGTGGTCTCTAACGTGTGTGCCGAGACTCTATATCACAGTAAATAAAATAAGTGCCTTGTTGTGCCTCTGGTTATTATTGCCAGCATATAGTGTGATCAGATGCTGCAGGAGATCAGAGAGGAGGGAAGGGGTGGGGTTTCACAGCTGTAGAGAGAGGCAGCCACCCAGGACATCTGGGCAAGGAGTGGGGGTGTTTCCGTTCTTAGTCCCCCATAAGTTGATTGGTGGACCACATTGGTGGGGATGGGGAATTGGGATGCCCCGGGGGAGGGAAAGGATCAGCCCGGGAATCTTGCTGTGGGTTTTGGTCCACTTTAAGGCCTAAAGAAATCCACACAAAGGGAAAAGGGCTAAGAGTTATAGAGACATTTATTTTTTTTAAACCTATGGTACTAATCATTCAAAAACCCTTGTGTCATAAAATGCTCACATTTCCTGAGTAGCCACTCCTAAATACCAGTGGTTAAAGTTTTTCAATTATTTTTAGAATGTGGATTCTTGCTAGAGATTAGGGCATGGGCAATACAACACAAGGTTTTTCTTTACAATCATGGTATCACCTTGCCTGTCCCAAGTCAACGGAGCACTATCGTGAAATAGTTTACTATTAAAAATCTATTAAAAAACACATCGGCAGGTGATCCAACTCCTCCTTTACCTCTCCTTGGCTGAATATGAAGCAATACCAGGATTTCTGGGGACGACCAGAGAGTCCAATGATGACATCACATTCCACGCCCCCCAGTTAGGCAATTCGGAGAATGCAATATCGCCTTTGGGCGTAAGGCCTACACAAATGATCACACAGGGAAAGAAAGGCTAAATGTTATAGCGACATTTTGTTGTTTGTATTTAAACTTAGGGTACTAACCTGATTGCACAATTATGTTGACTCAGGGACCTCATTATGGGGCCAATGTAGAATGCTTTGAAGAATTGTGTTATTTATTGAAATCCCTTGTGTCATAAAATGCCCACACTTGAATTGAATTGAATTTGGGGCCTCCACCACCCCCATTAGCCACCCTAACCACACACATGCTAGACATTGTTCAATTCTTTTTCAAATGTGGATTCTTGCTATAGAATAAGGCATGGACAATATGATAGAAGGTTTTTCTTCAGAGACTTATGGATTGTCTGATTTGTGCTGATATGTTCTGTTTCCAACAGCATAGCCTAGCATATGTGGCATGTTTTTTTATGCAATCTTGCAAGATTAAAGAGAAACATCAGAGTACCTAGTGTCCTATCCCTGAGGGCATCCCACTGCTATGTGCTTGTGACAGACGCTCTGTCTTTTGGATGTCATCACTATTCAGTTGCCCACCGGGTCATTCACTGGCCTTTTCTTAATTAGGTCATTGTATTTTGATACTGTTACAGGCAATGTCATTGTATTTTGACTGCCATTGTGTATTGTTGATTACGTCACAGTCAATGGCATTGTCCTGATTGATGGTATTACAGCCTGCTATTGTTCTACTGATTGCGTCACCGGCAGAGTTGAGGGATTGTTTGCCCTGCTGCTATTGGTCAGTGTGGTTGTCATTGCATGGAGACTTGTGTATATAAGGCCTAGTGTGGCACTAATAAAAACACTTCACCTTCACCCTCAATACTGAGTTCTGTCTCTTATTGGGGGAAACGCTATATTACAATTCACTAGCCCTTGTAAGGGCTGTTCCTGGTTCCTCACGGACGACTCTGGAATTCCAGCAGCACCTCTCACCATTGGGAAAGGACGTCTTGGGCGGTGAAGCCCTCCGGCGATAAGGGTTATCGCTACAGTGCTATTGTGTAAAAATGACCTTACCATCCTACCGCACATATGTTGGCCGCATCCCCAGCTTCCCTCAGCTGATGCATGTACCAGCCATTTCTGCAGCCTTGATGAGACATGGGAGCAATCCACCAACCATCTACTTCTCCGTCCATCTGGATCATCCAGGGTTGCATGGCACTCATCCATAAACAAGACTTCATCTATGTCTGGACTCACAGCAACTGTTTGTGAGCACTGGTTAGTTTTGGCCAAATAGTAGATTTATGCAAAACTGCAAGCCTCTGGAGGATCCTAAACCAGGTTTGTAGGATTCTAGAGGCATCAGCAGCTTCACATGCTGTACATGTTTGGTTGTATTACCATTTAGCAGCGGTTGTCTTAATCTATTGGAACTGTCTGTCAGAAACCTTCCTCATTATGCCTTTATTTGCATAAACCCATCTGTGCTCTGAATCAGCCACAAGTCTCTTCATCGTACAATGATCATGCATGCTTAAAGAGGACCAATACCCGCCCTGGAGTCTATGAGACTCCAGGGCAGGCATACTCACTTCCCCCAGGGGAACAGGGGGTGTGAGACACCCCATGTTGCCCAAAAACTCACCTTCGTTCCCAGTCCAGCGGCGCATGCGTGAGCAGCAGCGGCATCCCCGCTATCCCTTTTTTCCCATTTATGAATGGCTGGCTCAGACACGCTCCCTTTTAGAGGGTAGTGGGGGATGCAGCCAGCAGCTTGCTCGGATTAGACGGCAACCTGGACAAAGGGGTTACGAGCACACTGATTGGATTAGCGGCTGCGCATGCGTCATAGAACCAGGAAGAGGTACGTTTGTTCGGGCGACATAGGGGGTTTCACACAGCAGGACATTCCCAATCGGGGTGCCCAGGGGGCAAGAACCAAAAAAATTGTCAAAATCCTGGGTTTTGGTCCACTTTAAATTAGCCTGAAATTTCTAATGTTTTCATACCTTGCCCAAGGCATTGCACACTTAGATTCTTTTTGTAAGCAAAATTGCTTGAAACCTGTGGCCTTACCCTAATAATATGGTAAGTTCTTCTTAAAGTGGACCAAAACCAGACACAGCGTCTATAAGACAGTAGGTCCGGTTTAACATCCACCCTGATATGTGAAACTGAACAGTCAACTGAAATTACATATATATGACACCTAAAGCAGCACAAAACCCACTGTGGCTATCTTCTAGATTCCAGGGCCGACCGCTGGCCTTCCCCAGGGGCATCCCAGATCAGGATAAAAAAATCTCTTGGTAGTATAGGAGTTGAAGGGTTAAAGTCCATGGGGCATACTTTGTTGTTGTGTTCAAGCCTTTCAATTTAAAGTGGACCAAAACCCACAGCGATCGGCTCAGGAATCTATAAGATTCCGGGGCCGATCGATTCCCTCCCCCGGGGCATCCGAAGTTGGGATGCCCCGCTGTGTGAAACCCCCCAGGTCGCCCCATACCTTTACCTTCTTTTCCGGTTCAACGGACCGTCGGGACGTCGGCGGATCTGAGCGCGCTGATTGGATGAGTGGCCGCGCATACGCTGTAGGACTGGGAAGAGGTGAGTTTGTTTAGGCGATCTGGGGGGTTTCACACAACGGGGCATCCCGCGATTGGGGCAAGGACCAAAACCTAGGATAGTCAAAATCCTGGGTTTTGGTCCACTTTAAACAGCCAAATTCCCCCAGATCTCATAGGATAAAGCACAAATGTCTTTTTTTTTTAAAGAGGACCAGTAGGAGCAGAAGGCTGTCATTATTACAGAAAAGATACATCTCATCCACTAATTGGCTTGCAAAGCGTGAACAAACCTAAAAATATAATAGTGGACATGTACGTCTCTAGATCTAAGCAACTTGTATTCATACGAAAAAGAAGCTGCTGTGGGGCATAAAAGGTGAGTATTATTTTTTTCTTATTTTAGGTTGAATAATCAATAATCAAACCTTCGTCACCCTTAAAACTGGTACCAAGGTTGAAGTCCACCTTAATAATCTAATTGAACTACCGCACAGTTTTTTCCAATGTGGCAAAACAGGTTTTCATCACCCGAACACGAATATCAGCCTTTTCTCTCAGCTATCTATCATGCAATATTATTGTTTACTAATAATATGGGGAAATGCCAGCCCGCTGCAATGTCATTGGTATTACGCCGACATAGCTTGGAAGCACCATCTTTTCTCCCTGCTATGGTTACCATGGAGATAAGTAGCCGTTCCGGCAGTGTATGGGAAGGGCATCACATGGCTCTAATTGAGACAGCTGAGTAGGGTGGCGGAGCACGCATGCGCGGGGCTCTGCTACAGACACAGCGCTTGCCTGTAGCTGTCGCACTGGCCCTTATCGGTGCATCGGCTGAATCTGCCGCCGTGACCCTGTAGAAGCTCGTCCGCTCCCGGGTATCCTCTGTTCCCGCTCACCTGCAGAGAGGCTGCCTATGCCCTTGTGCCGTGTGACTACCATCTAATCTGTCAGCCCTGCAAGGACATCACCCGCCGTGCCCGGATCCAGCAGCATGGAGGGAGGCGCCTATGGAGCTGGCAAGGCTGGGGGAGCCTTTGACCCGCAGACCTTCATCCGGCAGCCGCACACTGTCCTCCGCATGGTGTCTTGGGTGAGTCCCTGGCCTGGTTGCCGCTCTCTCCATTTGTATGTTCCTTTATGAAGCGGTGTCATCCTTGCCATGACATCTTGCTAGGGTTTGCTCTCATTACCCCATGACATTGGAAGCTCCAGGTCCCAGCATCCCTGCTCTGGTGCACTACAAACCCCAGCATAGGCCACTGCTTTGTGTCCTTTCTCTGTATTTCCTGCAGCAGCATCATCCCCCCTCTGGTACCTCTCCACAGTTTATGGTATTATATACCCCAGCATGCCCCTCTGGTAACCCCCTCCCTCATTTATGGTACTATATATCCCAGTTTGACCCTCTAGGGTCTCTCCTGTGTGTGGCACCTTCAGTTCTGGAATGGTCCTCTGATGGCTCTCCCGTGTGTGGTACCTTCGGTTCTGGAATGGTCATCTGATGTCTCTCCCGTGTGTAGTACCTTCAGTTCTGGAGTGGTCCTCTGATGGCTCCCCCATGTGAGGTACCTCCGGTTCTGGCATGGTCCTCTGATGGTTCTCCTGTTTGTGGTACCTTCGGTTCTGGCATATTCCTCTGATGGCTCTCCTGTTTGTGGTACCTTCAGTTCTGCCATGGTCCTCTGATGGCTCTCCTATGTGTGGCACCTTCTGTTCTGCCATGGTCCCTTGATAGCTCTCCTGTGTGTGGTACGTTCAGTTCTGGGATGGTTCCTTGATGGCTCTCCCGTGTGTGGTACCTTCAGTTCTGGAATGGTCCTCTGATGGCTCCCCCATGTGAGGTACCTCCGGTTCTGGCATGGTCCTCTGATGGCTCCCCCATGTGAGGTACCTCCGGTTCTGGCATGGTCCTCTGATGGCTCTCCTGTTTGTGGTACCTTCGGTTCTGGCATGGTCCACTGATGGCTCTCCTGTTTGTGGTACCTTCGGTTCTGGCATGGTCCTCTGATGGCTCTCCTGTTTGTGGTACCTTCGGTTCTGGCATGGTCCTCTGATGGCTCTCCTGTTTGTGGTACCTTCGGTTCTGGCATGGTCCTCTGATGGCTCTCCTGTTTGTGGTACCTTCGGTTCTGGCATGGTCCTCTGATGGCTCTCCTGTTTGTGGTACCTTCGGTTCTGGCATGGTCCTCTGATGGCTCTCCTGTTTGTGGTACCTTCGGTTCTGGCATGGTCCTCTGATGGCTCTCCTGTTTGTGGTACCTTCGGTTCTGGCATGGTCCTCTGATGGCTCTCCTGTTTGTGGTACCTTCGGTTCTGGCATGGTCCTCTGATGGCTCTCCTGTTTGTGGTACCTTCGGTTCTGGCATGGTCCTCTGATGGCTCTCCTGTGTGTGATACCTTCAGTCCCTTGATGGCTCTCCTGTGTGTAGTACCTTCAGTTCCTGCATGGTCCCTTGATGGCTCTCCTGTGTGTAGTACCTTCAGTTCCTGCATGGTCCCTTGATGGCTCTCCTGTGTGTAGTACCTTCAGTTCCTGCATGGTCCCTTGATGGCTCTCCTGTGTGTAGTACCTTCAGTTCCTGCATGGTCCCTTGATGGCTCTCCTGTGTGTAGTACCTTCAGTTCCTGCATGGTCCCTTGATGGCTCTCCTGTGTGTAGTACCTTCAGTTCCTGCATGGTCCCTTGATGGCTCGCCTGTGTGTAGTACCTTCAGTTCTGGCATGGTCCTTTGATGGCTCTCCTGTGTGTGGTACCTTCAGTTCTGGCATGTTCCCTTGTGGACATCATGACCACACAGCATATACTGCCTTACAGTTCTCACCTTCTCTCTTATTAACCCGCTGTTTTATATCTGTTACTACACCTCCCTTCCACTGCCCCTGGGTCTGCAGGAAAGCTGTGCTCCGCTCTTTGCAGACTTCCCCTCTGGGGAGGAACATGCAGGTAAAAAGGTCAGTATAGTCATGTGGGTGGCCTGAGGATGATTCACTGGATGCCAAATTGAAACCTCAGCAAGGTCAGGCTTTCTCTTGGAATCGGTGTGTAGGTCCGCTTCTAATGTGGTTTTAAAGTCAAAATGGTCCACATTTTTCTTACCTGGGTTGCTCAGGTTTTTTACTACAGGGGGTACAAAGTTAACAACTGCATTGTGCTCCATGAGGTCAGAGGGTCCTATTATGTTTACTACTAAAACCTTCTTTATCACATTTGCATTATTTGTCTATGCTGTTTCTTTATTTAGTAGCCTAATGGCATCCAGTTCAGTTTTTAAAGACAGGAAAAAAAAAAACAAAAGGGTACTTCTTGTCTTCCGGCGCTGATCGGTGCTAGTCCGGCGATCAGAAACTCACCTGTTCGACTGAGGTGATTACTCGCTTCACTGAAGCTTCCATGCCAGTCACAGTTGTGCGGCCACGCCCTCTCCATTCACTACAAAGGAGGGGGGAGTGTCGGGCCTCATCATGCTACCTCCATTGCAATGAATGGACAGGGCGTGGCAGTGCGCCTGTGACTGTCGCTGGTCGTGATCACGACACCACTGTCAGGCCCGCGGTACCGGCTTTATCCTGCGATTAGGGTAGTTGCTGATCGCCGGACTAGCACGGATCAGCGGCAGGGGGATAAAAGGTAAGTGCCCTTTTTGTTTTTTTTTTCCTCTGGCAGATGAATGACTTTAAATGGCACCAGGGCCCGATCACATTTAGTTACACCTCTGGGGATGCTCATCCACAGAAAACCACACAGGAAGTCTAAAAAAAATTAGCAAATGACTCACCCTTCCATGTTACTTTGGCAGCTACAGCTACATGATCACTTATTCTCCTGTAACCAATAGGGCTCCCCTAGTGTGTATGCACCTAGTTGGCCAGTAGCGCTCATGTGGGATGCGAGATGGGTGCAGTGAGATATCTTACCGATCTTCAGGCTTGCTTGTATGGCTGTTAGCAGATGGGCATCCCAAATACGGGTGTCTGAGAGGTGGGGGATGCAAAAAGCAGCAGCTTTATTGTAAATAAACTGTGCAGGTAAACTTACTGTGCAGTTACAGATCTATCATAACATGTAAAATGAGAGGTGGAGCATAATCCATGTGAACAATGACTTCTGGTTAGTTCTGTGTAGCTAACCTGTAATGCCCAGCCCTAGAGTCTAAAAGATTCTAGGGCCAGGCAGTTCTTGATCCCATGGTGCATGCATTCTTCCAGCACGGGCAGTGGGGGAGTGATGTTGCCACAGAATTAGTCTGCCAGAAGTGACCAGTGCACACAGCAAAGCATGCTGGGCAAGGTTGGATCCCAGATTGTCATGTCAGAGCTGCCTTCCTCTGAGCAAAGCAGAAGTCACATTATTTCTGGCCTAGGCTGCTGCTTTCTAGGGTTAGGCAAGTGACACCATAACAATAAAAAACATAGGCCCGGCTTTGGAGGGAGAACATTTCCTGGCATTTGCAACTATTTGTTCAATGTGATGGGCTCGCTAAGCAGCAGTAAATCTCCCCGGTCCTTTTTTTTAGGGAGTTTGTCTTTTGAATGACCTTTTTACTTAAAGGTGAATACTGCTTGTGAATTATGAGATTGATGTGCCTGGGTCTAGATGGCTATATTGCTAGCCATGTCCTCTCATGAGTCTCTCTTGTGTGCAGCCATGTGTAATTGCCCAAATCATGTGATCTCTTCAGAGACTGCTTGTCTTTTCCAGCAGAGCAAAAATAGATTTAGCAGCTGACCAGTGGCCTGTGTGTGCTGTCATGCTAAGAAGCCTTCCATTACCAGCATTTTTAGGTTTTTTCTATATAAATGTCATTTACTACAACACATATCTATGCTTTTTTTTTTTGTATTCTTTTTTTTTTTAATAATATATGTTATATTGTCTAACAGCAGGGAGCTTTGTGCGCATTTTCACATATCCATGTCATGTTGCTTATTGCGACATTTGTTAAGAGGCAGTGCAGCATATACCGTACATAGTGTGGGGTAGAATTGATAAAGCAATAAAACACACCACACCAGATAAATAAGAACCAATTTAGAATTTACTAGTTGAATATTAGGCAAAGTATTAAACACAATAGTTGGTGGATAATAGCTGTAGACACTGGATTAAAGCAATAAATGACTGTAGAAGAATCTAGTGGATTTTCTACTTTTGAAGAATTGGGGGGGATGATATCTCAACAGGTTAAACTTGTGCCTAGGTTACTTTAATATATATGGCTATTTGGACAACAACAGCCCTGTTATTGCTGAATAAAATGGTGCTGTTTATTTAAATATTCTCTGGATATTTTTTTCTTCAATTGGTCACAGGCCTCAAAAACTCTCCTAAATAAAATTGCCAAGGGCGTCCTCCAACCGCGCTGAGTCCCTTTCTTTGCGCTCCGCAGGAGGCTTCACACAGTGAATAACTCACAAAAATATACCTTTACAACCCTCACACAGTTCAGCAGTGAGGTAAATAAGGAGAGTGTTAGTTTCAACCAAAAATGGCACTGTGGCCCTGTAATTTATGTGGGCTCAGAAACACATACAGACACAGAAGGTGCTCCCTTTGACTCACCTCACGGACTCTGCTCCCTCAGAGCTGTGCTGTGCCTTTTATAGCCTGCGGGAAGGACTGCACCAGCCTCTCTCTCATGGCTGGCCCCGCCCACCCATACGCATAAGAATTTTCCAGAACCCTCCCAGCCAGCAGGGCCTCCTCCCTCCCCCAAGATGGGGTGTTATTGCACCGGTGCATGCGCAGCTTACTCCACTGCTGGCAGCTGTCTGCCCCTTTTCAAAATGAAGAGAGCAGCGCCACGCGAGCAGTGAGTCACCGCACCCTCGGCAGCCACACAAACCACCTCGAGGGGCGGAGAAGACCCTGCCAGCCGGAAGAATCCCGGAACTCGGCCGGCAAAGGTTTGTTATATGTCAGTTACACAAAGCAAGACCTTGCTGTTAAAGGATCACTAAATGCAAAACAAAAAAAAAACAGCACTTAACTGTCTTTCCCGAGCAGTAGCTCACTGGCAGATGGTTGGTCTGCCCCCCCCGAGGTTTTATAACCCTTTAAAGTGGACCAGTAAACAGTATTTCACTATCCTGGTGATTGGTCCATTTTCCCATTCCCGTGGTGTATGCATGGCCGATCGTCCAATCAGTGTTTTATTGCGTGCATACTAATGCACTGCATAAAGCAGTTATTTTGACTGAGCGTTGGCATAGGGTGCATGGGCTTTTGCTTTTCTGGGTTGCCTGCAGGGTTCGTGCCCCGCCTAGCTGATTGGCTGAGCGCAGGAGTGCACACGGCTGCAGGGATGCCGGGAATGCGGCCCGTGATCGTGGCGAGAGGCCAGAAGAAAGGCAAGATGATTGCGGGTGACCTTGAGTGATCTTACCCTCTGTTCCCTGCAGCTGCTCCATGCATGTCTGGGGCGCCCCCCCCCCCCCCAGCTTCTCTGTGTATTGCCAGCATCTAATACTTGCCAATGGCAGGGAGTCAGTTATTCGGTCTTCCAGCAGCCTCTCATAGCGGCTTCCATGGGACCTTGTTTACTCCCCTACTCCATTATTTGCAACATAAGGGGCGTGCCAAAGCTATTTCAGCAAACCTCACCTCAGCATGCTCCCTCTGTTGCAATGAATGAACTGGGCATTTTAAGATGCCACCATGTCTGCCCAAAGATGGATGACGGAATCACCCGTTCTCCCTTATCAGTACTTGAAGATGCCGCCTCGGGGGAGTTTCAGGGGACAAAAGGGGAGTATAGATTTTTTATTTTAATTCCTGGACAGGGACATTAAAGTGGACCAAAACCCAGGATTTTGACTATCCTGGGTTTTTGGTCCTTGCCCATGGGGCACCCCTTCGTCCAGGAGCTCATCTGACGAGAGATCCAAGCGCACTGGTGGCTGCATCCCCCACTACCCTTTAACAGGGAGCGTGCCCACGCCGGCCATTCACAAATGCACGGGAACTGCTAAAGGGATAGCGGGGATGCAGCAGCTGCTCGCTCATGCACCGTTGGGCTGGGAACGAAGCTGAGTTTTCGAAGAATTTCACACAGTGAGGAGGGGGGGGTGAGTATGCCTACTCTTTACCCGTCCTCCCCCTCCGGCGACTGCCGTTCGTTTTTGCTGTCTTCCCCCCCCTGCGCTTTGGTGGTCTCCGCCCGCCGGGGAGTGACATGCTCCAACATGACGATATGGTGTGTTGACGCTGTGGGTGTTATGGACTTTCAGCCCAGGGTAGGGGGCGCAGGGTGTATTTGCAGGCCCCCTCCCCTGGCCTGCGTGGGTGGGGGTGCCGTGTCCCCTCCGCGATCCTGTTTGTGTTATGGGGGGAGATGGGGATGGCTTTGTTGTGATTAAAAGGAGGGGGTGCTCCTCGAAACTCGGGGGGGTAATAAGGGTTGATTTGGCCTGCTTGCAGTAATGGTTCAGAGGTTACCTGATGTTACAATTCCGGCTTGTTAGAGACTAAGATAATGAGGGGGGGGGGGGGGTGTTGCAGTGGATGGCTCGACTAGGGTTGACAATTGAATCTTGCCTCCCGAGCGGGCGGGGGTGAGTTAAGGAGCCTAGTTAGCATCTATGGTCCGATAGGGGCTAGCTCCTGAGTTGCGAAGTCACTTTCCCCAATAATTGTCCCGCGCTGTCCTGTGGGTCCTTAACCAGCGGGCGGTGCGTGGTGTTTGGGGACTTGTCCCCATTACTCTTGTTTGCCCTACTCTGTAAAGGAGGGCTTATTAGGTTTCTTGTTTTTACTTTCACAAGTTCTTCCTGTTCTTGGCCCTCACTTGGCTTACCCTACCCTCTTTCTTACATTTTCTTCTTTGGGATCCCGGTTCCTGGCTCGGATCCTGTGCCCCTGACGCCTTGGTGCCTCTGTGGCCCTCTGACTGTTTCACCGTGTCTCAACCTCATACCCTAATCCCAACTAATCAGCTAATATGACTAGCCTCAAGGTATGTACCTTCAATGCCAGGGGGTTAAATATTATACTGGTTCCATAAAGAAAAGGTGGACGTCATTATGCTTCAGGAGACACATTTCTGCCAGGGGAAAATGCCGGAAATCAGAAACAGGTACTATGATAGATGGTTTCATAGCCCCAACCCAGATAACAAATCTAAAGGCGTGTCCATTGCGTTCCATAAAGCTATCCCCATGGAGCCTTTGGACTCTAAAGTCGACCCGAATGGTAGGTACATATTTCTTAAGTTCACATTATATGAGGCCAGGTACACCCTCGCCAACCTTTACTTACCCAACCAGGGTCAGGTGGAGATAGGACTGGGGATCCTTCGCATGTTAGAGGAGTTTGCAGAGAGCACTGTGGTCTTGGGAGGGAACTACAACCTGGTATTAGATCCGAGGCTGGACTCTTCCCAGGGTAAATCAGCAATACCACACTCTAGGTTGAACAGACTTCGTGGGGCTCTCCGTGCCCTCCAGGTAGTGGACACCTGGACAATTCGGCATGGAGGGGCAAGAGACTACACGTTCTTCTCCCACCCTCACAGCACTAGTCGGTTAGACTACATCTTTCTCAGCCACCATGCACTTGCACGCAACCCTGATGCCTCTATTGGGCCGATACTTTGGTCGGATCATGCCCCCATCTTCTTGAGCCTTCCGATCCCAGAAGTGACCCTCAGGCACTTTAATTGGCGCCTCAACGACAACCTGTTGAAGGACGCCTTGTGTTTAGCTGAAGTAAAGACCACTATAGGTAATTTCCAATCTGACCATATTAATGATGTGACCCCGCTACCAATGCAGTGGGAAGCCCTTAAATGCATACTACGGGGGGTCTTCATCAAGCATGGGTCCAGGCTCCAAGAGGGAACGGGCGCGGCAGATCAAGGCTACACTGGAGCGTATTAGGGAACTAGAGGAGACGCACAAAGCCTCATCCGCTCAAACGGTTTTGAGGGAGCTACTGGACGCCAGGCAGAGCTTGAAGGGCTTGTACAACCAGTGCTTCCTTAAATTCAGGGACAGATGTAGGGCCCGTACCTATGAATATTCAGATAAATGTAGTTGGATGTTGGCCGGTCTCTTCACCCAAGACAGGGCTGTGCGTTTATACCTACCATTAAGAGGGCAGGAGGATTGGAAATTCACAAGACACCCCAGATAGCAGGAGAGTTCCTGGCCTTCTATTCCAAACTCTACAATATCGAGAACACTCCTGCCCAGGGGTTATGGCAGTCAGAGAGTACCCCAATAGTAGACTATATAAGGGAAACAGCCCTTCCAACCTTATCCCCCGAAGACAGTGACGCATTGGAGGACGCATTTAAGATAGAAGAGGTGGTTCGGACCATTGGGGAATCCCCCGCTGGAAAGAATCCGGGCCCTGATGGATTTACCCCCAGATTCTATAAAACAGTGGGGACTTTGATTGCCCCCTTTCTTGTTAAGGTGTTTAATTCAGTCTCGAGCTGTTGTCCCTTCCCGAGACAGGCCCTAGAGGCGCACATCGCGGTCAAAACCCGGCAGGGACAGCATCTGGAAGGCCGAGGTGGAAGTGGGAATATCTCTTGGCTAATGCACGCCCAACTGGTTGCCTTTGTCAAGTCCCATACTCCTGTGTCGGACTTCTCTCGTCCCCCTCACAGCCTTGGAGCGGCTGCTCAGGGACCCAACACCCCCTAAACATGTGATCTCTACTCTGTACAAGATTGTTCAGGACGGGGGAGGGGAGAGTCGGGAGTCACCCCGGTTTTGAAGGAAGTGGGAGGAGGAATTGGCACAAACATTTGAGCCTGAGGAATGGGAGAAGTCCTTCGCGCTTACCCACAAATTATCCATGGCGTGCAGGGCACAGGAAAGAAATTATAAAATTCTAGTGAGATGGTATAGATGCCCGTAGGATCTGATAAAATTTGGGGGGGCGGAGTTCGGGGATTGCTGGAGGTGCGGGAGGGCCCCAGGGACTATGGTCCATATCTGGTGGGAGTGCCCGATGGTGAAGACCTTTTGGGAGGGGATGCGCAGAATCTATAAGCACCTGACACTCGAAAGCGTTCCAAACACACCACGGGTAACCCTCCTTTCAATGATCCCAGGGTCGGTGGCGGCAGGCAGGAAGGGACTTTTGAGACACCTACTCACGGCCGCCAGATCAGTGATCCCCAGACATTGGCGCACTGCCATTGCTCCCTCCCTGTTAGAATGGTATGAGGAGGTGGAGAATATCAAGAGGATGGAGGAGCTGGCTTTGGAGAAGGTCGAGGAGGGGACCCAGAGGTTCCTTAAAACGTGGACCCTTTGGGAGGTTTCAGGAATCTCTCCAGTCTTCCGGGTGCTCCTGGAGCGTGTTTAGAGGTGGGGGGGTGGCAGTGGGGAGGATCAGGGGTAGTCTGACTGACTGGGCTTGGGGGGGGTCCGGGGGGGGGGGGTCCGGGCGGGAGGAACCGTGAGGCCCGCTATCTTTCTTGTTTATATCGGTTCTCTTTGTTCTCTCTTTTCTTCTCTACACCTTTCATCTCTCCTGATCGCTGGGAGGGGTGGATACGGCCGCTTAGGTGATGTAAGGACTGGCCAGGGCTGGCGGTTACAGGAAGGGGGTGGTCATCCCTTAACGCGGGTGACCCAGAGTGATACAGAATGTCGACTTAGGGTGCCGGACAGTGAATCCCCCAATCCCAGAGGCAGGTCATACCCTGGGATGTCAAAGGACGTTGATCTGGAACCCTGCAGGCTGATTAAGGGTGTAATGCATTGTACTGTATAGCCGTGTCGCCTCACCTTGTGATCCCCCCTTTTTTCTTGTCTTTACCTACTGTTCTGTATAAAATGGAAAATTTAAATAAAGACATATTGAAGTAGAAGAAGTTTCTGAGCCTTGATAGAGGAGGAGGCGGCTTGGGTAGCACTGGAATGCCAACTAGTTTGTGGCCAAGTGATTGAGTTCCGATGGGATGCCTGATTGGAAGTGCCAGGAGATACTTGCTAGTGACCAACGATATGCTGCGAGCAGACGCAATCATTGGCTGCAACAAAGCTGACTGCACATCATTGCCCTACAGTGAGTGAGGGGATGTGTCCAGAGTAGGTATTGGGTATTGGCTGTGTGACCACTGCCCATTGGGGGACTGGGGACAAAAATGAGCCCTTGATTTTACCAGCCTCTGGCCGGCCTGAGACGTCCCTGCTGATGCCGCCTAACCCTGATGCTGGGGCTATAGCATTGGGGGCTGGGGTTCCTTGGCTTGTGGGTACAGTGGGGCTGGGTACAGGGGGCTGAGAGGGAGTCTAAGGGGCAGGAATTAAATGTGGATGTAAAAGGCAGCAGCCTAACTGGCCCCAAAACCATGCAGCACATAGGGCATTGTCCCGGGTCTCCCTATGGCCAGTCCGCCTCTGCTAGTGCCAGTAACACTCAAGTACTAGAATTCTTTTTAGAGACCTGTTTCTCTAATAAGATTTCTAGTACTCGAGTGTCTTTTGCAGAATACCATGACTTTTATTATTGACATTGGCAGAACACCTAGCTCTTACTAAGAATACCAGTACCCATTACATTAGGTTACCGGGATTGGTCACACTAGTAGAGTACCATGTCCTAAGAATACCAGTACCTCTGTGTTATCAACTATACATCCTGTAATTCACACAGGGGAAGCCTATTTATGGGACTGACCCCACAACCCTTGTTTGGTTTCTTTTGCTTTTTTTTTTTTTTTTAATTCTTTATTTTGTTTTAATTTGTATGTTTACATACCATACATCTCAGGTGTACTATGCAAAAAGAGTATAGCAGGTACATCATAGTCCATAGTAAACATGTTGAAAAATCTCACATTTTGTTGTTTCTACCTACTGCGATTGTCGCCGGGGTCCTCCCGTAGGGCCCTACGGCCCTTTCTCATATCACTCTCCTGAATTTTACAGGTATACTCGTCAACAACTAATACAACATAGAAAACAAAAAAAGAGATAAAAAAAAAAAGGGGGGGGGGGGGAGAGTAAGAAGGAAAAGGGAAAGGGCACCCTCGAGCAAGCCCAGATATCTATACCCCAGTGAAAATGTACTTATCTTCCTCTGACTCTGTGTACTCAATCCAATGAAACCAGGTTGCCAAATATTTCTCGAAACCATCCTCGCCAGATGTCATGAGGTCTTCAAACCTCATTAGCTCATTCACTTTCAAAGCCCACATTGCTTGGGTGGGGGGGGGGGGGGGTCCTCTTTTTTCCACATAAGGGGGATACATGTCCTGGCCGCATTGAGGAGATGGCATAACAAGGAACAACGATACTTTTTAAGTGGTTTCTTTGCCATGTGGAGTAAACACAGGGCCGGATCCTCCGGTATCTCCTCACCCACAACTTTCCCAGCTACCTCTCTGATCCCGGCCCAAAATGATTTCAGCCTGGGGCACGACCAGAAAATGTGCAGCAGGGAGCCCTTATCGTCTCCACACCTCCAGCACTTTGCCTCTACTCCGGGGAACCATTTGTTGATTGTTATCGGCACTCTGTACCACCGCGTCAGGATTTTATAACTGCACTCTTGGTACTTGGTGCAGATTGACGTTTTATGGGGCGCTTGCAGAAGCCTGCTGATTTGCTTCGGGGTGAAGGTCCTACCCAGGTCTCTTTCCCATCTTCCACAAATGGTGGTGGGGCCAAGTCTGGGGGGTTGATCAACATTTTGTAAATGTATGAGACGGTGTGGCTTTCCGTATTTCAGTATAGCTCTTCAAATGGGGTAAGTCCTCTTTGTTCCGCCTTGTGATCTCTGAGTGTGAAAAGGAAGTGCGAGAGCTGCTGTCACTGCCAAGCCAACCAGCTGGGGATCCCTCTTTTAGTAGCCAACCTCTCCACATCCCTCCAGTCCCCCTCCTCCAAAAACTGACCAACTCTGCAGATCCCAGCAGCTCTCCAGGCTTCCGGGGTCGAACCCCTACACCCCGGGGGAAACCTCGGGTTGCCCAGTACCGGAACCATCGGTGAGGGGCTCGGGGAGAGACCCATCTGCCCGAAGTTCTGATGACACACTTTCAGCGTGGTCCCCACAAGAGCGTGTTTCGTTGCAAGTGGAATGTCACTCCTGTCTGCCCATGGCATACAGTCCATCCGAGCCCCAACAAGACTCTTTTGTATGGAAACCCAATGCTTGTGGTCTCTATGCAAGCACCAATCAACTACTCTGTTGAGGTGACCGTGGCGTAGTAAAGTCTAGGGTCAGGGAGTCCCAAGCCACCCTGCTCCTTGCTCCTGATGAGGATGGACCTGCTTATCCTCGGTCCCCCACCCCCCCACACAAATCTATGGAAGAGGATGTGCACCCTCTGAAAGAAGGACTGTGGTATGGTCACTGGGAGTGTCTGCATCAGGTAGAGGAGCCTAGGCAGCAGCACCATATTCAACGCATTGCATCGGCCGAACCACAAGTTTCAAAGTCGACCATCTAGTGATTTCTTCCTCAAATTTTTTAAGAAAGGGGGGGAAGTTAAGGGTGAAGATGTTGGCCAAATTCTTACATATCTTTGTTCCCAAGTATGTCACACTTTCTCCCGAGCACTTAAATGAGAAGGAGCTCTGTATGGCTTTAAGTCTTTTCACAGGGATTTTTGTTTAAGGCTTCTGATAATTGATTTTATACCCTGACAAGTCTCCATATTGCTTCAATTCCCGTAGCAAATTCGGCAGGGAGACCTCGGGGAGAGTCAGCCCAAAGATTAGGTCGTCGGCAAAGGCCGCAACTTTATAATTCCCCACAGTGCCACCCATACCGTTTATATCCCTGTTCATTTGAATCTTACACAGGAGGGGTTAGAGGGTTAGGATAAAAATCAGAGGGGACAAGGGGCAACCATGTCTCATCCCATTAGAGATACCAAACTGGTCCGGGAGTGCGCCATTTACTCGCACCGATGCGGAGGGGGCTGCTTATCCACCCCAGAGCGTTAGGTCCGAGGCCTGGTTTCTTTTGCTTTATTACCAACTCTGTTATGCTGGAGTAATGGAAGCTGCAGCCTGTGAACACTTTTGGAAAAAGCACCAACACCTTGGGAGTGTGTGCTGTGTCTTCCTGATCCTCGGCTGGGAATGATGAGTATGTTTAATATTGACCATTCTTCAATCCGATTGGATAGTGGCCATAATTATCTAGAGTCTAAGGTGATCTTGCATCCATTGTGTCAGGAATAGCCTTGTTATGTCTGTCTAGTTGGACTGTTTCCCTTTAGTTTTCCCTTAGTTAAGATGGCGGAGTGTGTCTCAGCTGGGTGCCATCTTACATCCTGTCATATATATAAACCTCTCAGGCCTGTTGCTCAGTGCTTGAGTATTGTTTGACTTCCTGCTTGTGCAGTTCTCCAGCCTGGAACTTGCTCTCTGGTTTGTTCCTCCTTTTGCGGTTTACCCTGTAAATCCTTGCTACCTGCTGACTACTTATCAAGTCTCTTTCTGATACCTCGCCTGGATCTCTGCATATCTTCCTGCTACTCCTGTGTTGACTTCCGGTGTTCTGGCCTAGTCTCTGCCATTGGACTCATCAATATTCACCAGTATCGTGACAGGATACTCAAGCCAAAAATGGAGTCCGCTGGGATTGGGAGTTCGGAGGTTCGCATTAACCAGCTGCAGTCTACTGTGGCTAATATGCACGCCGAGATGCAGACGTTGAAAAACAAATATGATGCCTTTGAAGGACAGACTTCTCACAATCTCACAATGTCCATATTTATGGACAAGCAATTCAAGAGCTACGTGGGACGGTGCAAACATTATCTGACCGGATGGCTCACTTGGAGGCTCAAGCTTCTGTACTACCTACTTCCGTGCCTGCCATGAGTCCTAAGTTGCCACTGTTCAGATTTGGCGGTGACAAATTCAGGGGATTCCTCAATCAATGTAGGCTATACTTTGATGCAAATCCTACCCAGTTTCCTACTGACCGGTCTAAAGTCCTGTGTATAATCATGTTGCTGACACATAAAGCCATTGCCTGGGCTAGTCCTCTGAGACCCAAGGCCCCCGGCTGAACAACCTTGAAGACTTCATCAATGCCATGAGTCAAATGTTTGATGATCCCAATCGAGGTGCTACAGCTGAAGCAGCACTACTATTTTTGCGCCAAGGCAGACGCCCCGTCACCGAGTATGCAATGGAGTTCAAGAGGTGGGCTATCGACACTGATTGGAATGACACAGCGAAAATGTCTTTCTTTAGGAAAGGACTTTCCAAAGATGAACTTGCCCGTGCAGAGGCCCCTTTAGGCTTAGACGACTTTATTAACCATTGTATTAGAATTTACACCCGACTGTCTGAACGACAAGAGAAATGGACTACCTTGAATTTTGATACTAAGCAGTACCCTTCTTTTCCTGTAGCTACTTCTAAGGAACCGCAAGGAAAGATTCAAAGGGAATCGGGAAGTGAGCCGATGCAAGTAGATTCCATACTAAGGCGTGAAAGCGTTGACAGAAGAGAGCACAGGCTCCGGGAAAGTTTGCTTCTACTGCGGAAAATCTGACCACTTCCTTATCAACTGTCCTAGCCGCCCTCGGAGATTGGTAGCAGCTATTATGGATCCTGACTTTTCGGACAGAGAATCAATTGTTTCCGAAACAGAATTATCAGAGAAAGCAGTTATCCATTCTCCATTCTATCTCATCGGTGGCCCCTCATGTTAAGAAAGAAAATAAAGATTCCCACTGCTTCCTTCCCATTAAGTTTCTGACTAATTCTCAGTGGATTTCTGCCTCTGCTATGGTGGACTCTGGGGCTAGTGGCAATTTCAGATTTAACAAAACTCTCACCCTTGATAATGGAAACCGTAGATGAATCTCCACTGAGCTCAGGGCCTGTGGATCAAGAGACGGAGCCACTTGAGATCATTATAACACCCCAGCACCGTGAAGTCCTCTCTTTCCTGTTGATCTCGTCTCCACATTTTCCGGTTATTTTAGGCCTACCATGGTTGCAAGCACAGAACCCTGCCATCAACTGGGAAACTAAAGAAATAAGTTGGTCTTTCGACAGGGTACTCTGAACAAGAGTCTAAAGAACCAGTTGAAAATAATAATGGTAGAATTACCCTCTGTATACAAGGACTATGCGGACGTGTGCGAAAAACAAAATGCCGACAAGCTTCCCCTACATCGATCTTATGATCTCTTATGATCTCATAGAATTGCTTCCTGGTGCACCTATACCCTTTGGACGCAATTTACCCTTTTGGCAGTCCCCGAACTAAAAGCCCTCAAGGATTACATAGAAGAAAACCTGGCTAAAGGGTTCATTCGCCCATCTTCCTCACCTGCGGGGGCTCCCATATTCTTTGTAAAAAAAAAAGGACAGTTCTCTAAAACCGTGCATTGACTTCAGGGAACTTAACAAAATTACAATCAAGAACTGCTACCCTCTACCATTGATTCCTGAGCTCTAGGAGAGAGTACGACATGCAAAGGTGTTCACCAAGTTAGACCTGCGTGGCGCTTATAACTTGGTCCGTATAAGACCCGGAGATGAATGGAAGACAGCGTTTAGGTCACGTTATGGACCTTTTGAATATCTCGTGATGCCTTTTGGTCTTTGCAACGCCCCTGCTACCTTCCAACATCTTATCAATGATATCTTCAGAGATCTTTTGGGCCAGTTTGTAGTCGTCTATTTGGATGATATCTTAATTTTCTCCAACTCTATGGAAGAACATCAGAGACATGTGAAATTAATTCTGGATTGTCTAAGGAAGAATCAACTCTACATTAAAATTGAAAAATGTGAATTTCATCAAACTGAAATCCAATTTCTGGGTTATATAATTTCACCCCGTGGTCTACACATGGACCCTAGCAAGATTAAAGCAATAGTAGACTGGCCTACTCCAAAAAACATAAAGAATATTCAACGTTTCATAGGTTTTGCCAATTTTTATAGACATTTCATTAGAAATTTCTCGAAGATCATAACTCCTATTACACAGTTGACTATAAAAAAATAAATGCCTTTGCCTGGTCTCCTCAAGCACAAGAATTCTTTTGTCTCCTAAAGTCCAAGTTCACTACAGCCCCAGTGCTAGTCCATCCCGACCCAGAATGCGCCTTCATTGTGGAAGTAGATGCTTCAGACTGTGCTATAGGGGCTATTCTGTCTCAGAGAACAGGAGACAAGGGGTTATTGCATCCCTGTGCCTTTTTCTCACAACGTTTATCACCCGCTGAGAAGAATTATGATGTGGGGAATAAAGAACTGCTGGCCATTATTGCAGCATTCAAGGAATGGAGGCATCTCCTTCAAGGAACCTCATAGCAAATAATTGTTATAACTGATCACCGTAACTTGGAGTTGGAGTTTGTTAGATCTGCCAAGTGCCTATCTCCCCGCCAAACTCGTTGGAGTCTCTTTCTCAACCAATTCAACTTTGTAATCTCATACCGGCCTGGATCTCGTAATGGCAAAGTGCTCTATCTAGAATTTTTTCCAATAATTCCACTTTTATTATTCCACCCAAAGCTATTGTTCCTGAGTCTATCTTTATTGGAGTAATCCAAAATAAGGATTGGATTGGAAGAGATAAAAGAGGCCTATAACACTGATTCCTTGCTGTCTCAACCATCTGATGAGGTGCACTTAACGCTTAAAAACAAGACGTGGATCCATGGGCAACAGCTATATATACCCAAAACGGTAAGATTGAAAATTCTAAAGCTAGTCCATGATTCTAAGATTGCTGGTCACAAGGGAGTGCAGAAGACACAGGAATTCTTATCTCGTTTCTTTTGGTGGCTCAATTATCAACAGGACGTAAGAAAATACATATTGTCATGTGACATTTGTGCTAGATGCAAGACTCCATGTTCTTCACCCTTGGGTTTGTTACAGCCTTTGCCGATCCCCTCTCGTCCCTTGGGTTCCATTTCCATGGACTTTATCGTAGATCTACCTACCTCTAAAGGAAAAGATACAATTCTGGTAGTAGTTGACCGGCTCACCAAGGCTGCACGCTTCATTCCATGTACGAGCCTACCTTCCGCTAAAGACACTGCTGACCTTGTAGTTCAGAATGTGTTTCGATCTCATGGAGTTCGTGATGAAGTCATCTCGGATCGTGGGGCACAGTTTACATCAAAATTTTGGCAGAGTTTTTGTTCAGCACTCGATATTGAGGTTAACTTATCAACCGCCTTTCACCCACAATCTAATGGACAAACTGAACGCACAAATTAGACCCTGGAGCAGTACTTACGATGCTATATCTGTCATTTACAAGATGATTGGGTCGATCTGCTTCCGGTGGCTGAGTTCTCCTACAATAACTCCCAAAATGCCTCCACTAAGCAAACTCCTTTCTTTGCAAATTTGGGTATTATCCAAATATTCTACCAAAATTCCCTGCTGTTTTACCTATGCCTGCAGTTGCGGAAAGGATCTCTATATGATAGCAACATTTGGAACTAATCAAGACAACGTTGGAGAAGGCTCAAGAAAATTACAAGGCGGCAGATAAATTTCGTAGGCCAGCACCAATGTTTAAAGTGGGAGATAAAGTATGGCTTTCCACCAGTAATGTGAGACTCAAGTTGCCTTCACCAAAACTGGGACAGAAATTTATTGGACCCTATAAGATTATCAGGATTACTAGTGCTGTGGCTGTTAAACTCCAACTCCCTCAGTCCATGAAGATTCATCCTGTGTTTCATGTGTCTCTGTTAAAACTTGTTGTGCTCAACCCTTTTCCGGAACGTATTCCTTCTCCTCCCGATGCAGTGTAGGTAGATGGGCAAGAACAATTTATTGTAGAAGAAATCTTGGACTCCAGAATCTTTAGGAACCAACTACAATACCTTGTTAATTGGCAAGGTTATGGGCCTGAAGAAAATTCTTGGGAACCTGTGAGTAATATGAATGCTCCCCGACTGATCAGTTTCATCGAAGACATCCTGGGAGGCCGAGGCAGGTCACGTCCAGAGGCCGCTGTTGAGGTGGGAGTAATGTCAGGAATAGCCTTGTTACGTCTGTCTAGTTGGACTGTTTCCCTTTAGTTTTCCGTTAGTTAAGATGGCGGATTGTGTCTCAGCTGGGTGCCATCTTACTTCCTGTCATATATATAAACCTCTCAGGCCTGTTGCTCAGTGCTTGAGTATTGTGTTTGACTTCCTGCTTGTGCAGTTCTCCAGCCTGGAACTTGCTCTCCGGTTTGTTCCTCCTTTTGCGGTTTACCCTGCAAATCCTTGCTACCTGCTGACTACTTATCAAGTCTCTTTCTGATACCTCGCCTGGATCTCTGCATATCTTCCTGCTACTCCTGTGTTGACTTGTGTTCTGGCCTAGTCTCTGACATTGGACTCCATCAATATTCACCAGTATCGTGACACATTGATTGTATGATTTAATGGTGCTCGCTTACTATCCAATCAGATTGTAAGGTGATGAACATCATTTGATTGTAAGCTGTGGGCACTATTACACTATACAGTTAAAGGATCTCCATTCTCCTTATCTATCCTATCTAGATGTTCAATTTGTTATTGCCCACCCTCCAATCTGATTGTACTATTTAATAGTGTCCACTTACTATACCCTTCAGTTTTCTTGAACAGATGATGCTGGGAGGAGTATTTCTATTCTTATGAGAAAAAATGCAGTTTGAACATTGACATGAGCCATGACTGCTCCTTGAGTGATAGCCTGGCCACTCTGTTTTGGTATTGGGTGTCTAACCTGTCATTCAAGATCCCAGATCACAGATTCAATCGATTTTTTTTTTTTTTTTTATTTTCTCACCCCTCACATTTTTCCCACAGTGTAATGATTGAGCTGTAGCACACAATGAGAACAAATGTTGTTGTGAATCTCATGACTTGTGCTGGTCTCATGACTGGTCTGTTTGTTGATCTATAACAATTTAGGTGCCATGGAGCCTTTTGCTTCACATAGAGGGCCGAGATAAAGATCCGAATCTTACAGTAATAACATGTGATGTGAAGTCAAGTTAGCTTCGGAAGAGAAAAGCCTGAGGGCCTATTTGTGCTCGAAGTATCAACCTTCATCCTGATGCTTGTCGCATTAGAAATGCTAAGTCATTGAAAACATATCATTTTTTATAGAGCTTACTCATATCTGTATGCTGCATTGGCAAACACTTCTGTTTGCTTGTATGTTGCATTGCCGAATGCTTCTATTGTGTAAGCATGTTTGCAGGCCCCTATTTAGCTCACAACACTATTGGTGTGAAGGATCTAGAGCAGGGGTGTTAAACTCAAATACACAGTGGGCCAAAATAAGAACCTTGGACAAAGTTGTGGTCTAACCATGTCTATCCAACCGCATATGTGCACAGCCATTTGGCTTGCGTACCATCTCTTCTTAGTCTTATCTGACAAAAGATCTTGTTGGCTAAGGTGCTGAATTGAGCCAATTGTGCTGCCGACCACATCCCCTGCTATGCTCGAGCTAGCAAATGCCTTTCACCGGCATCTTCTTGGCTAAAGGTATAGCGGAGCGCAGCCATGGCCCCCGCATGTGTCGTTGGTGCGGCAGTCAGGTACGTTATGGACTTTTAGGTCCACTTTATTTGGCCAGCCTTGAAGTCTTTCAGATATATACGTGGTTGGTCCTCTTAAAGCAGCATGCCACTTTAAATGATGGGATGGCATAGGGTTCTCTGCCTTCCTTTATCTCATAAACTCGCATTTTACAGTCACTTGGAGATGGCAGCCTGGTTGGCAGTTGCCAACCACTGGAGGAAGTATTTCCATTCTACATCATGGTGCAGAGTTTTGCATCAAAGCCTCGTAATCTCGACTGCCTCAAGGCTGCAATCTAGCATGGCTCTCAGAGATGAATCAGTGCAGTGGGCAGCAATAGTACAGTCGTGCACCTGGTTTGAAGGTAACGTCTGTGACCGCCACAGCACTGTCACTCAAGGAAAACAAATTGGAAAGTGGGGACAGGGCTCTGACCTGCGGATAATGTTTATACCTTTCCTATTGGTAAATGTTGCAGTGTATATTTCCCAGAGTATGTGCAAGTAGTAATGGTGGTGCACAGTGTTCCTTGCTAAGCAGCAAAGGGAGGGAATCCTGTACACAAGCCCATTGGTTCTGGTCCCCTGCTAGAGTAAGCAAACCTAGGTGCAGCTGCTGCAGTGTTCTTGATAGTTTACTGTCCCCTGTGTGTTGGATCACCACTGGAAAATATTTGTATCTTGGCAGTGCTGGGGGTGTTAAGTGCCAAGGGAATGCCTGTCCTGCAGTGGCAGTCTTCCTCTCAGCAATTAACCCAGTGTAGGTTCACGTTAATTTACAGATCAAATAACACATACCTTCCAACTATTCCAAGTATGCAGCATGCCCTGCTCCAGTAATGATTCATTACGTCTGGGATATAGTTCACAAGAGGGCGCTTTACTGCAGAGATGGCAAAAAAAAAGAGACCCCTCCCGGTCGGGACCTCCCACAAAATTCCCTAGTTCATTCTCTGCAGTGGATTGCGAAGGTCAAGATGATGGCTTCTCTCCTCGCAGGTAAGCCCCTGGCTCTGTGTCCTATTCCCACCCGTTCCATTCTCTACTTGCCTCCCAGCCTTGGCTGCGTGGTCGGGTGAAGGTAGGCAGCACCTATCAGAGGTGCTTTTTAATGGAGTATTGCTCCACTGCAAATCCCCCGCCAAAGGGTAGGCGGCACATGTTGGTGATCCTGATATGGGATGCCCTGTCAGCTTAGCTCCCATCACATGCCCCAAATGTGACTATGGGCTTATTTTCCCCCTTCTCCCGTTGCCTGGTT
This sequence comes from Gastrophryne carolinensis, assembly GCA_027917425.1. Lineage (NCBI taxonomy): Eukaryota > Metazoa > Chordata > Amphibia > Anura > Microhylidae > Gastrophryne > Gastrophryne carolinensis. Next base: position 335,087,497 of record CM051235.1, on the reverse strand, counting down.
AGTTGGGGGGGGGGGTGTCAGTGTCTGTCTGTTGGTATGACTGATGCTTTGGTGTTTTACTTGTGACACTGTACTGCAGAGCGCTGGCACTTAGGCTCAGCGCTCCTTCCTCCTCTCCTCCTGTGCTCTTTCACATGTGTGCCGTTTGAATGGCCCGCGCGCGCACCTGACAGCGGCGGCGGGCCGGTGACGTCACGGGGCCGTGATTGGCTGCCTGGCCGCCTGTGCTGGGCCTGTCACCGCATTCCTGGAGGGGGCGATGCGCGCGCTCCGTGGGCGGTCCGCCCCCTCCCGAGATGGTCAGCTCCATTTTGCCTGCATCGCTGTCCCGTGGTGCAGAAGATCTCTAGCTCTGCAGGACGTCCGTGAGTGCCCTCTGCAGGCTTGTATTTAATCTCCATATGTATATTCTAAGTATGTCACACACCCCGCTTCAAGATATCCATAACATGTGGGTAATACCGACCTGAAGCGGCGTTCCTGCAGAGATGATAGCAAAAAAGAAAGCCCCTCCCTGATCCATAAATACCTGGGACCTCCCACTCATCACCCAGTTTTCCATCTCTGCAGACGGCAAGCAAGTCAGAAGATGATGGCTCCTCCTTGCACAGGGGGATTTCAGGTAGCCGGGATGATTCCCGGCCCGCTTTTCATTTATTTCCGTTTGGACCTTTTTTCCCCAGAACTCTATATGCCTCCCAGCCTCGGCTGAGGGTCCAGGCGAGGGTATATCGGCACCTTAGGTGCTCAGGAGCTATGCTCCACCGTGAGACCCTATATGAGAGGGTAGGCGGTTACTCCGGGTTGGTGACCCCCGGTTTGGGATGCCCTGTCCCTTACTTGACTTCCAATGGCCCTCCCAGGATCCCCTTCCATAGGTGGGGTTGGGGAGTGTGGGTCCCTTCTTAATCCTTTTCGCAGGACAGCATACTTTGAGTGTTTGTGTGTGAGTGTAGTGTCTCTTTAACTGTATTCACCGCCGCAGCCGTTTTACAGGGCTTGTGTGGTGCTGGCCTGACTTCTTCCCCCCATCTTCCCTTCACTTTTATTAATGGCGGAGGTATTCACCTCACGCCATGTTACTGTGCTTCAGGCGGGGCCGGGACTTGTCCCTCCCGTTTTCACATGTGTTTGTGTGTGTGTGAGACGTGTTTTTCTCTGTAACTGGCCGGGCCGGCGACCGCTCTTTGCTCTGCGGCGCCGGCCGGCTCTGGGCACCATTATCTTCTGAGGTGATTCACCTCACGCTGACTGGGGGGGGCGGGGCCGGTGTGATGGCGCGTCACCGCTCCCCGCCCCCATCCTTCGCTGGCGCCACTGCGGAGCTCTGTGGAGAGAAGGGGGGCGTTGCCCGGCCTCGCGCGCGTCCCGCGCTGGCCACGCCCCCTTCTCCCTTTCTGGCTGCAGCTCTGGTGTTGATGAGGAGCGTCTGGAAGTAATCCCTCACGGTCGCCATTGCTGTCTTATCGGTTTTGTAAGTGGCCTCTGGCCATTCTTCTTTTTTCACTGTATGGTTGATTTGACATGTCTTCATTAGCCTTATTAGTCCTTCTGTTCTGTCTTTCAGATAGGGGGTCCCTCCTGATCCTTTATCACTGGGTTAATTTTTTTCCATAAATCCTCCCACTCGGGACATTAAAGGGGCATCCCGGGTTGTCTAACGGCGTAATTCCCTGGTCATAGCGACTATTTATATAAAAAGTTCACCTTATGGAGGCATCCCCGGATACTGGGCTCGGGGCCCCTTCGGGGCATCCCCAAAAGTGTATGTTATGTGGGGTATCCATTTCTGGGGACGATGTACTTCTGTGTATACCATGTGCACAGCAGACCATCACGCGACAGTCTGAACCACAGGCGTCTGGGTCAGCACTGCCGGTCGCTTCATCTCCACCTCCCGCCTTGACACGCACCCCGTGTGACGTCGTCATGGGCAGGGAGCTGCAATCTGAGATGTGCGCCAGATTGGCTAACCTTGAAAAAATTATCTCTGGCTCGGTCGCCCGTAAGGCTCCGACTAAGAGAAAGCATTTGTCGCCGGCTCCGCTGGTGGAGGACCAGGAGGATGTTAATAATCTGGATTGGTCTGATTATTCCCAGCTAGAGGAAGGGGAAGTTTATGAGGATTCTGATTTTTCGGACGATGAGCAGTCCTTTGACGCTGAAGCCGAGCTGGGTGACTTGGGGAGATCTCTGATACTCCCCACGCTCTGGCTCTGATGTTAGAGGTATTGAATATTTCCCCTCCTGAGGAGGTGTCACAGCAGAAGGGTGAATTGTTTGAGGAATCCAAGCCGCGCTTGGAGTTCCCTACACAAAGGCATTTTGACAAAATTATTGCCAAGGAATGGGACAGGCCGGCTCGGCTCCCTGGCATCCCTCAGGGATGGGATAGGAAATATCCCTTCCCTTCGTAGGCGGTTAAGCGCTGGGCATCTCCCCCCGAGGTGGATGCGCCGGTTTTGGGGTTGTCCAATTCCTCGGTTTTTAAATAGACCTGATTGTTCCATTCTCAAGGATGGAGAGGATAAACGTATCGACCAGATGGCTTGTCATGGTTTTGCTAGCGTTGGGTCAGCCATGCGGCCTGTTTGCGCATCGGCACTAATGGTGTTGGCTGCCAGGTCCGTGGTTAGGGACCTGTTGACCTCTTCCGGGCTGCGTCCTGGTAGTGCTGAGTTCCTTAGCCTTAAACGGTGTGAGTTGTTTTTATCTTTTGTGTTGACAGCCTTGGATGACACTTTTTGATGATGTGTGGTAGAACGTCGGCGCTGCTGGTCACTATTCGGCGCTCGGTGTGGCTGCGCCAGTGGGCGGCAGATTTTATGTCCAAGAAGTCACTAACGGCTCTACCCTTTGTTGGATTACGGCTTTTTGGAGAGACATTGGACTCTGTTACCAAGGGTGGTAGGTTACCTCAACGCAAGAAACAACGCCGTCCCTTTCGGGGGGCGCCTTCCTTTACCCCCTCCTTTCGTGGGGCCAGATCTGGCAGGGGATTTGCATTCCCCTCTTCCAGAGGAGATTCTGGGAGCAGGGGCAGAGGACGTGCCCGTCCAGGATTCAGTTGGGGCTCTAAGCCCAAGCCGGCTGCCAAGCCGGCTCAGCAATGAGGGGGCGCCCTCACCCTTGCGGGTGGGGGGGCGGCTGCGACTCTTCTCCCAGGTTTGGGATCAAGAGGTCTCGGACCGATGGATCCGGGAAGTGGTGTCTTCCGGTTACAAGCTGGAGTTCGAGCTCCGCCCCCTTCCAGATTTTTCAGGTCTCGAATGCCTTCAGAACCTCTAGCGGGGCAGGGGCTTCTGTTGGCAGTGCAGAACCTTCTGGACATGGCTGTCATTTGCCCAGTGCCTCCTTCGGATCAGGGCAGGGGTTTTTATTCCAATCTGTTCACGGTACCCAAGAAGGACGGATCGGTCCGACCCATCTTGGATCTGAAGTTTCTCAACAGGTTCATCCGGCCACGGAAATTCCGCATGGAAACGCTGCGTTCGGCCATTCACTCTCTTCGTCAGGGAGACTTTCTGACGTCCATAGACATCAAGGATGCTTATTTACACGTTCCTATCTTTCCAGCACACCAGAGGTTTCTCAGGTTCGTGGTGGAGGATCGCCATTTTCAGTTTGTGGCACTCCCCTTCGGTCTCACCTAGGCTCCTCGGGTGTTCACCAAGGTGCTAGCGGGGGTGATGGCTCTGCTGAGGGTTCAGGGTATCCGCATTGTGCCCTACTTGGACGATCTTCTGATCATGGCCTCCTCTTTCAACCAAGCGGAGTTGGACACCAGAGTGGTGGTGTCCACCCTGGAGAGGTTCGGTTGGGTGGTCAATCACCCCAAGTCTTCTCTTTCTCCGTCCAGAGTAGTGACCTTTCTGGGAATGTCTCTGGACACTTCGCAGGCCAGGGTGTTTCTGCCCCAGGCCAAGATTCTTTTGATTCAGGAATTGGTTCGGCTTCTCTTGTCGGCCCCTCGTCCGGCCATCCGCCTAGGGATGAGGCTGGTGGGGTTAATGGTGGCCTCATTCGAGGCAGTTCCCTTTGCGCAGTTTCATACAAGGACGCTTCAGCTTCATCTGTTGAAGGTTTGGGACAAGTCCCCTCTATCGTTGGATCAGTCCTTCCTGATGACTCCCCGAGTTCGTCGATCCCTGCAATGGTGGCTGGGGTCGGTCAATCTGTTGAAGGGCAGATCTTTTCTGGCCCCGTGTTGGGAAACAGTCACCACGGATGCCAGTCTGTCAGGTTGGGGGGGTGTTTGGAAGGACCTCCAGTTTCAGGGTCTGTGGGGCCCGCAGGAGGCTCACGAGCCCATCAATGTTCTGGAATTGAGAGCCATCAGGTTGGCTCTGTTTCGCTTGATGCATCAGTTGCGGGGCCTGCCAGTTCAGGTCCGGTCGGACAACCGGACGGCGGTTGCTTACATCAATCACCAGGGGGGGACTCGCAGCAGGAGTGCCCTCAGGGAAGTGTCTTTGATTCTGGACTGGGCGGAGAGCCACGTCCCGTGTATCTCAGCAGTCTACATTCCGGGAGTGGAGAACACGGAGGCGGACTCGCTGAGCAGGGCCTCCTCTCGTCGGGGGGAGTGGTCTCTCAGTCCCAAGGTGTTTCGTTCGATCTGTCTCAGGTGGGGGTTCCCAGCTCCGTACTTTGAAAGGCACCAGGACAAGGTTGTCTTTCGTTTCAATCCGGATTTTCTTCCTAAGGTGGTCTCTGCCTTTCATCTGAATCAGGACATTGTTCTGCCTTCTCTATGTCCTAATCCCAGCAATGACAAGGAAAGGGCGCTGCATTCCTTGGATGTGGTTCGTGTTGTGAAATATTATCTGGTGGTTACGTCTTCCTTTCGTAAGACTGATGCTTTTTTTGTGGTGCCCTTTGGACCTAGGAAAGGTTTGGCTCCTGCCAAATCTTCCATTAGTAAATGGATTCGTCAGGCCATCATTGGGGCCTATTCTGCCAAGGGGAGGAGTCCCCCTTTTCGTGTTACTGCTCATTCTACTCGTGCGGTTGGAGCGTCCTGGGCTTTCCAGCACCAGGCCTCTGTTGAGCAAGTTTGTAAGGCCGCTACTTGGTCCTCTGTTCACACTTTTTCCAAGTTTTACAATACAAGGTTGATGTTCGGGCCTCAGCGGATGCTGTTTTTGGCCGCAAAGTTCTGCAAGCTGTTGTGGTTTGAGTTGTGCATTGTTGCCTTGTTTTGGATCCCCGCCCTTTTTATGGACACTGCTATTGGATGTCCCACATGTTATGGATATCTTGAAGCGGGGTGTGTGACATACTTAGAATAATACCATTTTGTGAAATACTCACCTGTAAAATGGGTATTATGAGTATGTCACACACCCCGCTTCACCCGCCCTTCTTGTATTCAGGATCCTTTATTTTGTGAACTTTGCGTGGTTATGACTTATATTTGCCTCTTCCTGGTCCCTTACCTTACTGCTTCTATATACTGGGTGATGAGTGGGAGGTCCCAGGTATTTATGGATCAGGGAGGGGCTTTCTTTTTTGCTATCATCTCTGCAGGAACGCCCCTTCAGGTCGGTATTACCCACATGTTATGGATATCTTGAAGCGGGGTGTGTGACATACTTATAATACCCATTTTACAGGTGAGTATTTCACAAAATGGTATTTTTTATGGTTATACATTCTGACTGTGTGTTTCTATGTTATGTCTTTCAGGCGGGACAACCTAATTAGAGGTTTCTCCCGGTCCTTTGCCCTAGGTTATTCATACTGAAATTGAGGGCTTAATTGTAAATCCTCCCACTAGCGGACTCTTAAGGGGCATTCCGGGTAGCTGCACAGCGTAATCCCCACTATTCATTGTGATTAAAAAAAAAAAATAAAAATTCACCATATGGAGGCTTCTCAGGATCTGGTGCTCGGGGTCCCCTCGGGGCAAGCCCGGCTGTGTGTGGTATGCGGGGCATCCCATGTGGGCGACGATGTGCAGGTTTGTGTACCCTGCGCCCAGCAGGCGCTTGCGCGGCAATCTGGGCCTCAGGTGTCTGGGTCGGCACCCACTGTCTCATCTCCCACGCCACCTCGCTTGATTATGTCCCATAGTGATATTAACACTAGCGGGGATTCTCAACCTGATGTTTCCACCAGACTGGCCAACATTGAGAAACGAATTGCTAGCTCTGCAGCCCGTAAGGCTCCAGCTAAAAGACGGCATGTGGCGCCTGCTGCGCCGCCCTTTACTATGGAACAAGATGATTTCTTTGATTTGTCTGACTATACCCCTCTCGAGGAAGGGGAACTATTTTCAGATTCAGATATGTCTGACGATCAGCATTGCCTTGGCGCTGATGCCGGCTCAGAGCATTGGGATGCTGATGACACCCATAGACTTTTGACTCAAATTTTTGAAGTACTTTCCATTTCCCCTCCTGCAGCGGCTCCTAAGCAGCAAGGGGAATTGTTTGGTACCGTAAAACCACGTTTGGAATTCCCAGAACAGGCGCATTCTAATAATCTGGTTCTCAAAGAATGGGAGCGGCCTAGCCGGCTCCCCGGTATCCCTAGGGGGTGGGATAGGAGGTATCCATTCCCCTCAGATGTGGTCAAATGTTGGTCAACTCCCCCTGAGGTGGATGCCTCTGTTTTGGGGTTGTCTAACACTTCTGTGGTGCATTCCCCTGATTCCACTACCTTGAAGGATAGTGAGGACCGGCGTATTGACCAACTGGCTTCCCATTCCTTTGCCTGTGTGGGTTCGGCCTTGCGCCCGGTTTATGCTTCCGCTATTACGGCCGTGGCTATTAGGACCCTGATCAGGGGCCTTCTGGACGGCTTCCATGTGGATCCTTCTAGTGCTGAATTTAGAGCCTTGTCACAATGTGAGATGTTCATCACCTATGTTCTTTCTACCTTAGATGACACCATTCGGATGTGTAGTAGGAACTCGGCCTTGGTTGTCTCTATCCGCCGTTCGGTATGGTTGCGCTAGTGGGCGGCTGACAATGCCGCTAAGAAGGCGCTCACGGGGCTCCCCTTATTCTAAGTATGTCACACACCCCACTTCAGATACTTATTATTATTACACTTGGGTAACTCACCGCTAGGTGGCGCACTTGCAGAGATCTCCAAAAGCTTCAGCAAGCCCCTCCCGGTCTATATATACCTGGTACCTCTCACCAATTCCCCAGTGTTGGTCTCTGCAAGATGGCGACAAGACAGAAGAGAGAAGTCTCCTGCTTGCAGGTAGCCGGGGTATCACCCCGGCCCCCCCCCAATGGTCTATTTCTGCCCGGCTCTGTTTTGTGTTTATCCCCTTATTCTATGGCAGCCTCCCAGCTCAGGCTGGAGGCCGGGCACAGGTAGATGGCACTTTAGGTGCCTAGGAGATTAGCTCCTCCGCTCGACCCTATATTATGGGGCATAGCGGTGCTCCGGTTGGTGATCCGGACGTGGGATGCCCCAGCCCTTATATCCCCATTAGTTTGCCCTTAGTGCCCTTGACTTTTATTCATGTCTGTGTGTGTGTGAGTGGCAGGGATGAGTGGTCTGGCGTTTTCTTTTTGGTGCTTGGTGCTTGGGGGGCTCTCTGAGCCCCGTGTTTTTTACTTAGGGGGCTGTGCGGGCGGCGGGCTCGCCGGCCCGTTTTGTAGGTAGGGGCGTGCGCCATGTCAGGGCGCCTGTCTTGGCCTAGGGTCCCCTGCTCGCTCTGTGGGCGGGGCCGGCAGGCGCGCTGCGCCGCCGGCCCGTAGGCCGCGGTCGCGCTCGCCGGTGTTTTATTGCGGGCGGATCGGGGCGGCATGTGCGCTGCCGGTCCGCCTTGGCGGTTTCCGTGGGCGCCATTCCTGTGGCGCCCGCTGCTCGCTCTGCCTCAGAGGTGGGCGGGACCGCGGCTCGCGCGGCCCGCGCCGTGACAAGCGGAACGAGGAGGGGCGGGGCCTTAGCGGCTCCCGCGTTTCTGTTGGGCCCGCCCCGAGTCTCGCTCCTTCTCTCCCTGGCTGGCCGCCATTTCGTGGCGTCTGTTAGTTGCGGCAGGATCCAGGTAGGTTCTTGTTGTTTTCTACCGTGTTTGCCTATAGGGGATAGTGGGGCAGGGATCGCTGGCTATTGGGCCTTATTGCGGGCTCTGTTTCTTCCCCCCCCCCCTCCCCCCCCCCCCCCCCCCCCCTCCGACCGGGGGTGTTGGTGGTGTATGCGGCCAGGTTTTGGGTATGCCTGTGTTGGTAATAGAAGCAGGTGGGGTATTTCGCAGCCATTATTTTATGCTTATATGCTCTTGGCCCCTGGCCTCCCTGTTTTTCTGCTAAGTCTGGCCCTCCCTGGCTTCCCAGTATTTTGACTATGTTGTGTGTTTGCTGCCATGTTGTGCTGGTTTTGACTGTTGTCTTTGTCTTTGTCTTTCAGATTCCGGGATTCCATCCTGTGGGGCTCTCCCGGTCTCATATACCTGGCTAGTTTGGGTTCGGCCTTATAGTCCCTCTTGGGTGGCTGGCAAAAATTTTTTCCCTGGTCTGGGCAGTATAGATTGTATATATATGTATAATATATTTATATATACTTAGATTGTATCATTGGGGGCATCCCGGGTTGCTTACTGCATAAATCCCTGGGTTCCGCGAATACCATAAATTCACCATATGGAGGCTGCCAAGGATACCGGAACTGATCCTTCGGGACAATCCAGGCTGTGCGGGGGTTGTGGGACTCCGCTCCCGGGGGATGATGTCATTATATGTATACCATGTGCAAAGCGGAACATTGAGCGTCAATCCAGCACTCCGGTGCCTGGGACTTCTTCGTCCGCGCCATCTCCCTCTTCGCCTCGCCTGTTCCGGACCCCGTGTGACGTTGTCATGGGTGGGGATTCGCAATCTGAGGTGTGCGCCCGTCTGGCCAGCCTCGAGAAGCGGTTTTCAGATATGTCCGCTCTGAAGGTTACCGCGAAGCGTAAACACCTATCTCCGCCTCAGCCGGACTCTGATGAGGAGGTTGTTGAGGATTTGGATTGGGTGGATCGCCCCCTTGAGGAGGGGGAGCTTGAGGAGGAATTGGATGTCTCCGTGGGTCAGCAGGTGTTGGGTACTGAGGGGGACCATATTGATGGTCCCGTTCCTGACACGCCTTCTATTTTAGCCCAGATGTTTGAGGTTCTGGATTTGGACCCTCCCGAGGCGGCTCCTCGGCCTAGGGGTCAGCTCTTTGGGGGGGTCAAGCAGCGTTTGGAGTTTCCCAGTCAACAGCATTTTGAGGATGTTGTCCTTAAGCAATGGGAGCAGCCTACACGGCTTGTTGGTGTTCCGCCCAGCTGGGATAGGAAATATCCCTTTCCGGCGGACTTGCTAAAGCGGTGGTCGGTCCCTCCCGAGGTGGATGCCCCGGTTTTGGGACTGTCTAATACGGCGACTGTTCATCTTCCTGACACTACTTATCTCAAGGATGGCGAAGATCGCCGGATTGATCAGTTGGCCCGCCATGGTTTTGTTTGTGCGGGCTCGGTTTTGAGGCCTGTTTGTGCTTCGGCTCTTTTGACTTTGGCAGTGCGGTCTTTGGTCAGGGATTTGTGTGTGGACCTTGATCCCTCTGGTGATGAGTTTCTTGCGCTCAAGCGTTGTGACTCTTTTTTGTCATTTGTTCTGGCCGCCCAGGATGATGCCATGTTGATGTGTGGCAGAGCTTCTGCTCTGTTGGTGGCTATTCGTCGCTCTGTGTGGTTGCGACAGTGGACAGCTGACCTTAATTCTAAAAGATCTCTCACGGCCCTTCCTTTCTTGGGGTCGAGGCTTTTTGGTGAAAAGCTGGATTCTGTTGTCAAGGGAGGCAGGTTGCCTCAGCGCAAGAGGTTTCGTCGTTCCTTTCGGGGGGCGGTCTCCTTCAATCCGTCCTTTAGGGGAGCCAAAGCCGGCAGAGGTGCGGGCGTCTCGGTTTCCAGGGGCACGGGTTGGAATAGGGGTAGAGGCCGTGGCCGCCCCGTTCACGCTTGGGGCGCCAAGCCTAAGTCAGTTGCCAAGCCCGCTCAGCAATGAGGGGGCGCCCTCACCCGCTCGGGTGGGGGGACGGTTACGATGCTTCTCCCGGGTGTGGGACCTGGAGGTGTCGGACAGGTGGATCCGGGAGGTAGTGTCGACCGGTTACAAGCTGGAGTTCGAGTCCCGCCCTCCTCCAAGGTTTTTCAGGTCTCGGGTGCCTCTAGATTCTGTGGCCGCGCAGGGGCTCCTGGCGGCAGTAAGGAATCTTCTGATGTTGGCAGTCATTTGCCCGGTTCCTCCTTCGGAGGTAGGAAGAGGTTATTACTCCAATCTCTTCACTGTCCCCAAGAAGGACGGGTCCTTCCGTCCGATCTTGGATTTGAAGTGTCTCAACAGGTTTATTCGTCCCCGGAAGTTTCGCATGGAGACCTTGCGGTCGGCGATCGGCTCGCTTCGGCAGGGGGACTTCATGACGTCCATAGACATCAAGGACGCGTATCTTCACATTCCTATCTTTCCGCCACATCAGCGGTTTCTTCGCTTTGTGGTGGAGGATCGTCATTTTCAGTTTGTGGCTCTCCCATTCGGCCTCACTTCGGCCCCGAGAGTGTTCACGAAGGTGTTGGCAGGGGTGATGGCCCTGCTCAGAGCGCAGGGGATTCGCATTGTTCCTTACCTGGACGACCTTCTCATCATGGCTCCTTCCTTCAGCCAAGCAGAAGGGGATACCAGCACGGTGGTGTCCATGCTGGAGAGGTTCGGCTGGGTGATCAATTACCCCAAGTCCTCTCTGGTTCCGGCCAGGGTGGTGACTTTTCTGGGGATGTCCTTGGACTCTTGTCAGCACAAAGTGTTTCTTCCTCAGGACAAGGTTCTTTTGATTCAGGAATTGGCTCAGCGTCTTCTTTCTATTCCTCGCCCGTCCATTCGGCTAGGGATGAGACTGGTGGGGTTGATGGTGGCCTCGTTCGAGGCGGTTCCCTTCGCACAGTTTCACACGAGGACGCTGCAGCTTCATCTTTTGGCGTCTTGGGACAGGCGCCCGCGGTCGTTGGATCGGTCCTTCCAGATTTCCCCTCGGGTTCGGCGGTCTCTTCGGTGGTGGTTGTTTCCGGACAATCTTCTGAAGGGCAGGTCGTTTCTGACTCCGCGGTGGGAGACTGTCACCACGGATGCCAGCTTGTCAGGATGGGGAGGTTTCTGGAAGGATCTTCAGTTTCAGGGGCTGTGGGACCCTCAGGAGGCTCACTTGCCCATCAATGTTCTGGAATTGCGAGCCATCAGGTTGGTTCTGTCTCGCTTGACGCATCGGTTACAGGGCCTGCCTGTTCAGGTTCGATCGGACAATCAGACGGCTGTTGCTTACATCAATCACCAAGGAGGGACTCGCAGTCTGGGTGCCCTCAGGGAAGTGTCTCTGATTCTGGTCTGGGCAGAGACGTATGTTCCTTGCATTTCGGCGGTGTACATTCCAGGAGTGGAGAACACGGAGGCGGACTTCTTGAGCCGGTGCTCGTCCCGCCGGGGGGAATGGTCTCTCCATCCCCATGTGTTTCGGTCCTTGTGTCTTCGGTGGGGAACGCCGGAGGTGGATCTGTTTGCCTCTCGTCACAATCACAAGCTTCCGACATTCGTGTCACTGTCTCGGGACCCTCTGGCACTGGCGACGGATGCCATGTCGTTGAGCTGGAAGGATCTGGGGTTCCTGTATCTGTTTCCTCCGATTCCCATGCTAGGCAGGGTGCTGCGAAAGCTAGTTCAGGAAGGAGTTCCCGCCATTCTCGTGGCTCCAAGGTGGCCAAGGCGGGTGTGGTTCGCAGACATCGTTCGTCTGGCAGTGGATCAGTTCGATCTGCCTCTTCGGCCAGATCTGCTCACTCAGGGACAACTGTGTTACCCCAGTTTACCAACGCTGGCTTTAACGGCTTGGCTGCTGAAACCTCCATTTTGAAGGAGGAGGGTCTTTCGGACTCGGTCATTCAGACTCTTGTTAGTGCTAGGAAGAGGTCTTCCTCTTCCATCTATTATAGGGTCTGGAGATCTTATATTGATTGGTGTGAGACTAGATCTTTGCCATGCCGGGTTTTTTCTATTTCTCGGATTTTGGATTTTCTTCAATCTGGGTTGGATTCTGGTCTTCAGCTGAGTACCTTGAAGGGGCAGGTGTCTGCCTTGTCAATTTTTTTCCAGAAGTCTTTTGCTAGCCATTCCTTGGTCAAGACTTTTTTCCAGGGGGTTTCGCATCTGAGGCCTCCTAGGAAGCCATTGCTCCCAGTGTGGGATTTGAATTTGGTGCTTTCTGCGTTGCAGGCTCCTCCTTTTGAGCCTTTGCAGGGTATTGCTTTATCCACTCTGACTCAGAAGGTTGTCTTTTTGGTGGCCATCACTTCGGTTCGGCGTGTTTCGGAGTTGGCAGCCTTGTCGATTCAGGCTCCTTATTTTGAGAAACATCAGGACAAAGTGGTCTTTCGTTTCAAGTCAGATTTTCTTCCTAAGGTGGTGTCTGCTTTTCATCTTAATCAGGACATTGTTCTTCCTTCCTTGTGCCCTAGGCCTAGGAATGATAAGGAGAGTGCGTTGCACTGCTTGGATGTGGTGCGATGTGTTAGGTACTATTTGCGTGTCACGTCTTCTTTTCGTAGGACTGATGCTTTGTTTGTAGTGCCTTGTGGTCCTAGGAAGGGTTTGGCTCCGGCCAAGTCTTCCATTAGTAAGTGGATTCGTCAGGCGATTATTGCTGCCTATTTTGCCAAGGGGAAGGACCCCCCTTTTCGTGTTACTGCACATTCTACTCGTGCGATCGGTGCGTCCTGGGCTTTTCAGCACCAGGCTTCAGTTGAACAAGTTTGTAAGGCTGCTACCTGGTCTTCAGTTCACACCTTTTCCAAGTTTTACAAGGTTGATGTTCGGGCCTCGGCGGATGCTGTTTTTGGCCGTAAGGTTCTGCAGGCTGCAGTGGTTTGAGTTTTATCTGCGTTATTGCCTGGTTTGGATACCCGCCCTCTTTTGGACACTGCTGTTGGATGTCCCAAGTGTAATAATAATAAGTATCTGAAGTGGGGTGTGTGACATACTTAGAATAATACCATTTTGTGATTACTCACCTGTAAAATGGGTATTATAAGTATGTCACACACCCCACTTCACCCGCCCTTTTTTGGTATCCTGGTTCTTTATATGGTGAAGTTTTGTTATTTACGGTTGAGGGTTAAATTTGTTTAGTTCTGGTACCTTGTCTTACTGCTTTTTGAACACTGGGGAATTGGTGAGAGGTACCAGGTATATATAGACCGGGAGGGGCTTGCTGAAGCTTTTGGAGATCTCTGCAAGTGCGCCACCTAGCGGTGAGTTACCCAAGTGTAATAATAATAAGTATCTGAAGTGGGGTGTGTGACATACTTATAATACCCATTTTACAGGTGAGTAATCACAAAATGGTATTTTTAAGGGGTTGCGCCTGTTCGGTGATCGTTTGGACCTTTTTGCTAAGGGAGGTAAATTACCCCAACGCAAAAAGCAGCCGCGACCTTTTCGGGGCTCCGGGTCCTTCGCTCCCTCCTTTCGTGGGCCTAGGTCAGGCAGGGGGGTATCCTTTGCGGGGCAAAGGGGAGATTTCTGGGGCAAGGGCAGAGGCTGTGCCCAGCCCGGATCCTCTTAGGGTGCCAAACCCAAATCTACTGCCAAGCCCGCTCAGTAATGAGGGGGCGCCCTCACTATTGCGGGTGGGGGACGGCTGTGGCTCTTCGCTCAGGTCTGGGCTCAACAAGTCTCAGACAGTTGGATTCTCTAGGTTGTCTCCTCCGGATACAAGCCGGAGTTCGCGGACTGGCCTCCTCCCAGATTTCTCAGATCACGGGTTCCTACGGACCCGCAGGCAGCTCTGGGTCTGTTTCTGGCGGTACAAAACCTTTTGGCCATGGGGGTCATTTGTCAGGTCCCGCCGGGAGAGAGAGGTCAGTGTTACTATTCCAATCTCTTTACAGTACCCAAAAAGGATGGTTCCATCAGACCCATCCTGGACCTAAAACTTCTCAACAAGTTCATCAGGACCAGACGTTTTCGCATGGAAACTCTGCGCTTTATCAGCTCCCTGCGCCCGGGGGACTTTATGACTTCAATGGACATCAAAGATGCTTACCTTCATGTGCCGGTCTTCCCAGGGCATCAGCGGTTCCTCAGGTTCGCAGTGGAGGAACAACAATACCAATTTGTGGCACTTCCCTTCGGTCTCACCTCGGCCCCCATAGTGTGCACCAAGGTGTTGGCGGGCGTGATGGCCCTTCTCAGAGCCTGGGGCATTCGCATTCTTCCTTATCTGAACGACCTTCTCATTACGTCCCATTCACTCCAACAGGCAGAATTGGACACCCGGATGGTGGTGGAGACCTTGAAAATGTTCGGATGGGTGGTCAAATATCCTAAATCCTCTCTCTCCCAGTCTCTGGTTACCCCCCTTCCTGGGTATGACCCTGGATACCATACAGGCAAGGATTTTCCTCCCTCAGCAGAAGGTGGACTCTCCCCAAGCTCTGATTCATTTCTTGCTGTCCAGCCCTCATCCATCCATCTGGCAAGGGATGCAATTGGTGGGACAGATGGTGGCCTGCTTCAAGGCGGTTCCTTATGCTCAGTTTCACATGAGACCCCTTCAGCTCCATCTTCTGTCAGTCTGGGACAAGAGTCCCCTGTCTCTGGATCAGGCCTTTGTTCCATCTCCTCTGGTCCGGCGGTCCCTCCGGTGGTGGCTGGACTTGAGGAATCTTCTGGTGGGCAGATCATTTCTGACCCCGTGTTGGGAGACGGTCACTAAGGATGCCAGTCTGTCAGGTTGGGGGGGGCTACTGGAGAGCCCTCCAATTCCAGGGGCTGTGGGGCCCTCAGGAGGCCCACACCCCCATCAATGTTCTGGAGCTGATGGGACGTCTCACCTCCAGGGCCTGCCGGTTCAGGTTCGCTCCGACAACCGGACTGCGGTCGCTTACATCAATCATCAAGGAGGGACTCGGAGCAAGAGTGCCCTCCGGGAGGTGTCGTTGATCCTGTCTTGGGCCGAGGACAATGTACCGTGCATCTCTGCGGTTTACATTCCGGGAGTGGAGAATCTGGAAGCGGATTCTCTGAGCAGAGGGGCCTCTCGCCGGGGGGAATGGTCCCTCAACAGCGAGGTCTTCCTATCCCTTTGTCACAGGTGGGGGTTACCGGACGTGGATCTGTTTGCTTCTCGCCACAATCACAAGCTGCCAGCGTTTTTCTCACTGTCCCAGGATCCTCTGGCTCTGGCGGTGGATGCCATGTCTCTGTCCTGGCAGGGGTTCGGTCTGCTGTACCTCTTCCCTCCGTTTCCCCTTCTGGGCAAGGCTCTGCGCAAGCTGATTCAGGAAAGAGTGCCAGCTGTTCTGTGGCCAAGACAGGTGTGGTTCACAGACGTCGTGCTGCTGGGGGTGGATCAGTATCCTCTGCCCCTGGTTCCAGATCTTCTTACTCAAGGACGGCTCTGTTACCCCAATTTACAAACGCTGGCTTTGACGGCCTGGCTGCTGAAACCTCCATCCTAAAGGAGAAAGGTCTGTCTGATTCGGTTGTTCAGACTCTGGTCAGGGCTAGGAAGAAATCCTTCTACTACAGGACCTGGCAGACCTACATTGACTGGTGTGAGGCTAGGGCCTTCCCCTGTCGGGTGTTCTCCATCCCCCGGATACTGGAGTAACTTCAGCATGGTCTGGATTTGGGTTTTCAGCTCAGCACGCTGAAGGGGCATGTTTCCGCTTTGGCTGTTTTCTTCCAGAGGTCTTTCGCTCTTCATCCTTTGGTCAAGACTTTCTTCCAGGGCAGACCTGGGCAATGTACGGCCCGCGGGCCGTATACGGCCCTTTGCTAGGCTATTACTGGCCCGGGCTGAGCTGGCCAGTAAGAGATGCAGAGGAAGGGAAAACATGCCAGACTCGACGAGCCGAGTGACCAATCGGCTGCTGCTTAACTTAGGTGATCGCCTGTGTACAGTGCGAGAGGCTTAGGTTAAGCAGCAGCTGATCGGCCGCTCGGCTCGTCGGGTCTGGCACATTCTCCCTTCCTCTGAGGAAGCCAGACCCGATGAGCAGGTGATAGAGACCTGGGGACTTTGAAAGGGCAGAGTAGGAGCTCCAGAGCATCAGTAAGTCTGCTCAGAAAGATTATGTCGTTTGCTTGTGTTTTCCCTTCCTGCCTGCTGTCTCTTTTTCACCATGTACCTGTCCACCATGCTCTCACCATGTCCCCTTCCTGCTGTCCACCATGCCCCCTTCCTGCTGTCCACCATGCTCTCACCATGCCCCCTTCCTGCTGTCCACCATGCTCTCACCATGCCCCCTTCCTGCTGTCCACCATGCTCTCACCATGCCCCCTTCCTGCTGTCCACCATACTCTCACCATGCCCCCTTCCTGCTGTCCACCATGCTCTCACCATGCCCCCTTCCTGCTGTCCACCATGATCTCACCATGCCCCCTTCCTGCTGTCCACCATGCTCTCACCATGCCCCCTTCCTGCTGTCCACCATGCTCTCACCATGCCCCCTTCCTGCTGTCCACCATGCTCTCACCATGCCCCCTTCCTGCTGTCCACCATGCTCTCACCATGCCCCCTTCCTGCTGTCCACATGCTCTCACCATGTCCCCTTCCTGCTGTCCACCATGCTCTCACCATGTCCCCTTCCTGCTGCCCACTATGCTCTCACCATGTCCCCTTCCTGCTGTCCACCATGCTCTCACCATGCCCCCTTACTGCTGTCCACCATTCTTACACTTTGCCCCAGCTGATCTGAACTTTCCTTTCAGACTGCCAGAAGCTAAGGGCTTCTCTGATTGGCTGGGAAATTATCACATCAGAACGTTTGAAGTGGACCAAAACCCTGCTTTATCAGCCCGGAAATCTTATAGATCCCCTCCCCGCGGGGCATCCAAAATCGGGATGCCCCGCTGTGTGAAACCCCCAGGTCGCCCATAAACTCACCTTCTTTCCCAGTTCAACGGCGTATGCATGAGCTGCGGCCGCATGCCCGCTATCCCTCTAGCAGGGCGCGTGCCTGTGTCGGCCATTTGAGAATGGCCATCACGGCGCGCTCCCTGTTAGAGGGAAGTTCGAGATGCAGCCGCCAGCGCACTCAGAGCCGCTGAGCTTAGACGTTGCTTAGACGCCCATAGCTCAGCGGCCCCCCACAATATTTTTAGTTTCTCATGTGGCCCCATGGAAAAAATAATTGCCCACCCCTGTTCCAGGGGGTCACTCATGTGCGCCCCCCCCCCCACAAACCCATGTTACTGGCTTGGGATTTGAATTTGGTATTGTCTGTATTGTCCTCCTTTTGAGCCTGTGCATGAGGCTGCACTGTCTATTCTCACTTTGAAAGTTGCCTTCTTGGTGGCTATCACTTCTGTCCGGCGTGTTTCTGAGTTGGCAGCTCTGTCCATTCAGGCCCCCTACTTCGAGAGACACTATGACAAGGTGGTTTTCCGCAATAAACCAGACTTATTGCCTAAGGTTGTCTCTGCCTTTCACCTCAATCAGGACATTGTGCTTCCTTCCTTGTGCCCTAATCCTGGTAATGACAAGGAGAGGGCCTTGCATTCTCTGGATGTTGTCAGGAATTTGAAATACTACCTGGTGGCTACAGCGCCTTTCAGGAAGACTGACACCTTGTTTGTGGTACCCTCGGGTCCCAAGAAGGGTTTGGCGCCTGTTAGGTCTACTATTAGTAAATGGATTCGTCAGGCCATTATTTGGGCCTATTCTGCTAAAGGGAGGGATCCTCCTTTCCGAGTCACTGCTCATTCTACTCGTGCTGTTGGGGCTTCCTGGGCTTTTCAGCACCAGGCTTCTGTTGAACAAGTTTGTAAGGCCGCTACTTGGTCTTCTGTTCATACCTTTTACAAGGTTGATGTTCGGGCCTCAGCGGATGCTGTTTTTGGCCGCAAAGTTCTGCTATTGGATGTCCCAGACGTAATGAATCATTACTGGAGCAGGGCGTGCTACATACTTGGAATAATACAATTCTGTGAATACTCACCTTGTAGAATTTGTATTATAAGTATGCAGCACGCCCTGCTCCATCCCACCCTGAGTACTTAATTCTTGGATCCTCCTATATGGTGAACGTTCCTGGTTAATGTTGTTAATCTTGTTATTGGCTTCTCCTGGTTCCCTTACTGCTTTTTTATACTGGGGAATTTAGTGGGAGGTCCCGGGTATATAAGGACCGGGAGGTCCTTGCCATCTCTGCAGTAAAGCGCCCTCTTGTGGACTATATCCCAGACATAATGAATCATTACTGGAGCAGGGCGTGCTGCATACTTATAATACCAATTCTACAAGGTGAGTATTCACAGAATTGTATTTTTGAAAGCCATAAAGAGGGACACGAGAGGACCTTTTTTACATTTAAACCACGCCCGGCCACACCACCTAAGAAATAAATAAAAATAATAATATAGGCAGGGCCTCCGAAGACACATTACAGCCAGGGGCTGTAGTAAGAGGGACATCGCGCCATTTCAGCCAGTGAGGGGCATCCCCCTGCCCCGAGTGTAGAGCCAAGCACTCGCGCTCAGGGGCGGTGGGCATTTGAGAGGCTGCGTCAAACTTCCGGCCAGTAACAGGCAATGGCTCAGGACAAGTGCAAGAGTCGCGGGATGCCAGGACCAACTGCCCGACATTGGGATTGTCCCACGGAAATTGGGATGGTTGGAGGGTATGAATAACAATTCTACTGTTTTAGGTAGTGTGGAGCTTAAAGTGGACCAAAACCTGAAGGCTTGATAGTATAAAAAAAAAAAAATTACCCGGCAATTTGCACACCCGGGAAAATAAATAAATAGTGTTTTGCTGAATCCACAGGAAGTGAATCTGTTTGAGCCACTGAAACTTCCTCTGTTTCTAAATGTATTTTTACACCTGCCCTGAAGCAGGTGTTAAAAGTACTTGGCCTGTTCCAGCATGTTATTTTTATTCGTTTTCTTGAGGTGGAGCAATCACCAGGATTTTTACTATCCCAGATCACTTTCACTCACCTTACCCTGTTCCCACGGCACATGCGCGGGTACTCGTTTAATTCGGTGCATACTAATGTGGGTACTGATTTGAACTTCACACCAGCATTGGCGCAGTGGCGGCTGCTTCCCTGCCCCCCCCCCCCCCGTGGAGTGTGCTCCTCCACCTATCTGAATGGCTGGGCACGGGGGGGGGGCACTCACAGCTACGAAAAGTCAGGGATGTGGGTGCCAGTGAAGACAGAGCTGCGGGACCTGCTGAGATCAGGTAAGATTACTGGTACCCCGTGGAGTTTCACGCAGTGGAGCAGCTGGTATAGGATGCCCCAGGGGCAGGTTAGCGCTGAGACCTGAAATCTTTTACATTCCAGGCCGGCTGCTGGGGGTGATTGGTCCAATTTAAAATAGAAGTCCTGCCAGCAATTAGCTGAATTTTTCAATGCAAGGCATGCCAAGGTTATTGTTTCTTCTTCGGGCACGCATATTAAAGCTTATGAAATCCCTCCTATGGCTGGCCTGGAATCTAAAAGTTTCCAGACCCTGCCACTAGCTTACCCCCGGGGCATCCTACACTGGATGCCCCACTGTGTAAAACCCACCGGCATCACAGCGCCACTTTTAAGAGAGCCAGTTTCTTGGGCGGGCAGGGGAGGATATTTGGTGGACCCAGAAATGGGTTTTCATTGGCTTTAATGTGCGGCTGGATAAGCAGAATAGAATTCAAGCCGAATCTCTAGGTTGTGCGTGGCCGTGAGAGCCATTCAGTTACTATAAATGCTTGGTATAGTTAAATGTCCATCCCTGGGGCTCGCTTTAAAAATAAAAAAAAATTTGAGGAAATCCTTGAATAAATAATTTGGGCAGGATTCTAGGTAATGCCACATCCATATCCCAGCATTTTTCTGGGCTGGTGAGATGGCTGGACAGATGGATGCTGCTCTCCTCTGATGTGCTAATCCCTCCTTCTCATCACCCCTTTGTCCTAATCCTGCTCTTTATTTGACTTCTCTTGTTTTCTCTGACCACGCTGCTGACCTATCTGTGACACAATATGAAAAGTAATTTGAATGTTGTGATATATTCTTATCAAGGATTATGCTATATCCTTTAATATATCCTTTTATAATATAATACTGTAGTAAAAATTGTACATTTCTGCATTGTAGACTTATATCATGTCTGCCATTTCTGAAAAATCCTTTGTTGATTACAACTTTTTAGGGACGTTATTTCCACTACTTCTTTTGATTGCCAGATTAACAGAAAATCCATGGGTATCATCAGTGCTGAAAGGTTATGACCAATTACGACTTTATGGTCCCTGTGGGTCAATCCAGCTTTGACTGGCAATAGCTCTTTGTCATAATGGGGATGAGGCAGCAAGGGATCGACATTATCCTATTAGAAGGATGGTCTTTTCATAAAACACATTAAGTGTAAAATCAAAGCATACCTGTCTCACTTTCTAGGCAGTTGATACCCCTTGGCCTGCTGCAAAAGGACTAAACTCCACCCTTTTCCTGTAACCGTGAAAGTCGCTCAATTCCTGTGGACATGTTGCGATTCTTCCTCTGGCCTGTCTGTTTACACCAAGAAAATAAATCATTCTGGAGGAATTGGACACAAATCACAGAGCAAGAAGCGTAACTCATGAATAGAGATTAGAACGGAGGATATAACTTAAAAACAATGCTCTTCTCTCAGGTGGATCAGCTTCAGGAGATGTAAGACTACTTAAATTCGAAGGCCATTCTGAAAAATAAGAAATTCCCTGCACTGGGGCTTGGTCTCCTTTGCTCACAGGTTGTTGTAGAAAGTATTATTATATCTTGGAGTTGCAAGTGATACTTCTGTATATTATATTGTGCACTGTATATTTAGGTGGACAATGCCACCCCCTCGGCCCCTCCCCACTATACTCAGTGTCATTGGACCCTACCCAAGACATCCTAACCCATGTAGGTGCCATACTCACTCCTGGCACATTATCTGCCCCTACAATACCAATGCTTTAGTACCTTCATAACTTTAAAAGTGACAAGATCTACCCAATATTATAGCCTCTGCTGTAAAGCACAATGGCTGGCTGGGAAGCACATTGATGTCAAGGCTAAGAGTGGGGGGCGGGGGGGAGATATCCCAGCCTGACTTTTTTTTCCTCAGTCCATCCCTGACCATGACTTAGGCTTGTAAAATGTCTGATACTGTGCCAGGTTCCAGATCTCCCTGTGATGGGAGCAAAAATTCTGGTTAAGTAGATTTATTGCAGGAGTTTACTTGATGTACACATTCCCACCTCTACCCTGCCCGTGACGCGCTATGCCCTATGGAGCATAAAGAAGTTGTTGCCTTTTGACGCCGCTATGCTTTATGGAACATTAACATTGTGGAGCATAAAGTAGTTAGCACCTTTCTAACCACAACAGACTGACCAAGAAGGACCTGGAACCCCATAGACAACATGGTGGTACTTGAGCCGTATTTGGGGATTCCTATGCTCCTTTTTGTCACAACCACATATGTTCACTTAGACAGAGAGGCAATCTAACTGATTGTTTCATGTGTATTCACTGCCACTATTCAATTATGTTAACGATAAAAATTAAAAGGACCAATACTTTTAGGGACTGAATGAGTTACTTCAGGAAACTTTTAGAGATTGTGGGGTTATTTCTCTGAGCAGGAACACATTTTGAGATCAACTCAAAACAAAGGTTTAATTAGAGAAACACACAATTTTGCGATAGTGCTCCTTTTCCATTTTGTAGTATTGTATAATATTAAAAATCCATATAAACATATTGGCTAATGAGAAGAGGGGTCACTTACACACCTGAACTGAGTAAAACTCCCGCCAAGCTTGTGGGTACTTCTCCTGGTAGGAATAAACTCCAGGGGTGGCAGGTTTATTGTACCCTCCCTTTCATTAAAATAAACAGAAACAACCCTGGCTGGATATTTGTTGATGTTGGGTGTATTAGTGACCCCTCCTCCCACCATCCAGCATATTTATATGGATTTTTATAATTGGGACATTTTTCCCAATGGTGCTTCTTAACCAGTAAATAATTGTATTTATAATTGTGTCTATATTAAAGGCAGTTGGCAAGCGAATAAAAAGAGATACATAGGTTAAACAGTGCGTAAAGTTTCTGGAGTCCTTTTGTGAGATTGGTTGGAAACACAAAGTCACAGAATCAGCTTGTACTGTTGGCCTTGGAGAACCTACAATGCACTTGTTCTCTGCAGAAGGGTCTTCTCTTTAACCTGCGTAGGACTTTCCAGGCTGTTGGTGGTCGTGTGACTGTATCATTTCATAATTTCAAAAATGCTGCAATGGGAGAGGCAGGATAGTGTAGTCCGGGAAATGCCCATCCCAGACAGGGAATTTGAAACACATGACTTGCATGCATGCACGCACACTCCACCAGCGAGAGATGCAACAAGGGGTTAGCAATGTCTCTTTTTGCTCCATGATGCTTTTCATAGGATTCCGATTACAGCAGTAACATTTAACCCTTTCGCTGCCAGCCTACCTGCAGCATTTGCCACTCCCTGTTGCCAGACGATGTTTCACTATTTTGCGCTACACATATTCAACTGTCATTTTTGAAAGGATTTCCAGGGATTTCCCAGGAAAATTATATATTGTTTTTTTCAACAGAGTCTGGGCTTTAACATGAAATGTCTTGCTTGTATTTTTTAGGTGTATTCTCAATTTTTTTGGGTGAAATGTGTGAAAAAAAATAAAAAAAAAATATTTTTTTACAATTTGTAGAGTTTTTTGTAATAAAAAATGTAAGTTTGTCAATAAAATCTTATTGCGTGAGAAACCCCAATTTCTCCCGGTTACAGCGATACCACATATGTATAGGTAGACACCCTTTCCTGCCCAGAAGCCTTTTATAGCTGCTGGATGACAAATGGTTAATTAAAAAAAAAGACATAGGGTCCCCCTTCCCGGGGAGGGGGACCCCATTTTTTTGGGATTTTGAAGGGTTAAAAACCCTTCAAAATCCAAAAAAAAAATGACGTGGGGTCCCCCTTACCCAAAGTAACTAGCCGGGACCAGCTATGGGGGCTTGTAGGCACAGAGTGGGGGGGCCAGCTTTGGTGGCCCCCCCACCCTGCAGCCTACGAGCCCACATAGCCTATGTGGGCCCGGGCTCTTCTGCCCCCCCCTGGCCTTTGGGGAGGCAGGTAATGGGGGTGCGGGGGTTAATGGCAAGCCACCCGCTAGGGCAGGTGACTTGCCACCCCCCCCAGCCTTGTGAACTGGTATAAGGGGTCTCATGGACCCCTTACCAGCTCACAAAGGGTTAACTGTAAAAAAAAACCACGACACAATAATAAAAAGTATTTTATTAGAAAAAAAAAAAATTTTTTTTTACTGTACTTACCTTCGATTGCAAGCTCTTGTCCCTCGATGCTGTGCTGACAGATGCCGGTGATCGGCATCCAGAGAAGGAGGAGGCAGGAGATCAGAGGATCTCCTGTCACCTCCTTCCCCAGCGCCGATCACCGGCATCTGAGAAGCTGAGAAAGCTGAAGCCTGAGATCGGGGCCGGGATGACTTCATAGGCATGATGGCGGCCGCCATCGAGAAGAAGAGAGGAGAGAGCCTCCCAGGCTCTCTCCTGAAGATCGGTAAGTCCTGGGGGGGGATCGGAGGCCCCCCAGGTGAAGAGGAGGGACAGCGGAAGCCAGCGCACACACAGGTAAGTAAATGTCATTTTTTTTTTTTTTTTTTTTTTTTTACAGTTAGAAGCTGCTGCTGCTGCTGCTGCTGCTGCAGAAGCGGGGGGGGGGGGGGGGGGGGGGGGGCGGCCTATTCCGGGGGCTCTCCTGGAGCCATCAAACCAAATTAAAGAGGAGACCCGGCCGGATCCAACAAGGGGTCAGGTGAGTATTTTTTATTTTTACTTTTTAAACTACAAGCGAGGAAAGTCAAGCACGTAACACCTACGGGCTTGGCACTTAAGGCCCAGCCAAGCCAGCACGTAGGTGTTACGTGCTTGGCAACAAAAGGGTTAACTGTCGCACTGCCACCTCTTCAATAAACATATACATCCTTTCTTTCTGCTATTTGAAAACTGTTGAGTGTGCTCTTTTGAAAAATCCTCTAAGCATTTTGACATGTCTGCAGTAAGAGAATCAACCACCAGCCTAGAGTCTATAAGAGCATAGAGCAGAGATGCACAACCTGCGGCTCACAGTGTCCTCAACTACGGCCCCTGGCACCCCACCCCAATATTTAATAATATTTGAAAAGCTGTGATTTCCTTGCCTGCAGTGCACATGGCTGGCCACTATAGACAGTGTAGAGCTAATTCCTGAAACAGGGCCCACCTCAGCTCTTCCTCTGCTCCCCTCCCCTCTACTTCTACTCGCCTCTTTCTGCCTCACCTCTGTTTACTTCTTGTCACCTCTCCCCACCTCACCTCTGCTTAGCTTTTCACATCTCACATCACCTCTGACCACATCACCTCGGCTCACCTTACCCTTGCCTACCTCTATCCACCTCTTCCCACCTCACCTATGCTTGCCTCATCTCTTTTCACCTTTTTCCAACTTCTCTCTGCCCAAATCTTCCTCATCTTTGCTTGCATCTCCTAACTCCTGCTTACGTCCTTCAACCGCACCTTTACTTATCTCACATCTGCCTACCTCTACCCACCTCTGCTTACCTCTTACCATTTCTGCTCACCTCACCTCACCTTTTCCTACATTACACCTTGCCCACTTCTTCATACCACCTCGCCTCTGCATATACATAAACTAGATATAATGCTTTAGGCTTGCAGCTTTCATGTGTTTCCTGCTTTTCTGTGTTTTCTCTACTTCCATTTTATTGCATCAGGAAAAGCTGCAAGCCTAAAGCAATGCGGCTCCATGGACTAAAATAGGTCATGCACCCCTGCTCTAGAGCCAGTGGTCTCCCTCTTTGATCAGCTTCCCAATTTGGAATGCCCCAAACCCTTTGTGTTTGCTGTGAAATTTACCTTTCTAGCCACCCCAGTATGCAACATGGCAGCACTCCCGCCCCAGGCCTGAGTGCCTGGTGTGGGCACACAAAGCCAGAAGTAGCCTCAGGGATGCTTGCTGCTTTCAATCCATATAGCGTTTTATGCTGATTGAAGGAAAACAAATGCACATGTGCTGTAGTATCACCAGAAAAATATACACTTTCAAAAATTCAATCAAAAATTCAATGCGGCAAGCAGGTGACTTGCCAATAACCCCCGGCTCCCCAATTACCTTAGGCCAGGAGGTGGCAGAAGAGCCTGGGCCCACGGAGGCTATGCGGGTACCTGCTTAGCTGGTGCCGGGCTGGTTATGCTGGGTAGGGGGGACCCCATGTCATTTTTTTATTTTTTTATTTTTAAGGGTCTCCCCTGTCAGAGCTCCTTGCTTACTGACAGACACTATTTTAGGCCACCTAGCCTGGTCTAGATTGTGCAAATTGGCCACAAGGACTCGCTTTGCTCCCCTTGCTGGTTAAATGCCAGGTCCCTATGCAGTACCTTAACCCTTTAAATGCCAGCCACGTAAAATTTACGTGGTTGCTTCTCCTCCACTTAAGTGCCAGCCACGTAAAATTTACGTGCCTGGCATTTACCCCTGCTAGCGGGCAAAAAAAAAAAATACTCACCTGACCCCTCGTTGGATCCGGCTGGGTCTCCTCTTTAATTTGGTGCCATCCAGGAAAGCCCCCACCTGGGGGTGATTGGTGCCCGGGGAAGGAGGTGGCAGGAGATCCGCTGATCTCCTGCCTCCCCCTTCTCTGGATGCCGATCACCGGCATCTGTCATCAGAGCGGCGAGGGACAAGAGCTTACAATCGGAGGTAAGTACAGTAAAAACATTTTTTTTTTTTTTTTTTTAATAAAATACTTTTGTCTGTGTTAACCCTTTGTGAGCTGGTAAGGGGTCCATGAGACCCCTTATACAAGTTCACAAGGCTCTGGGTCTGGCAAGTCACCTGCGGCTAGTGGATGACTTGCCATTTTTAACCCTTAAAATTAAAAAAAAAAAATGGGGATTACCCCCCCCCCCCTTGGAAGGGGAACCCCATGCCAATTTTTTTCTTGATTTAACCCTTTATAGTGTGGATTGTAGTTGTATTTTATTTTAACATGTTATAAAGTGTTCTTTTCAGTTTGGGGGGGGGGGTCTTCTGAACAGTAACGGGGGGCTACCGATACATATGTGGTACCGTTGTAATCGGGAGAAATGGGGCTTTCACATGCAATATGGTTTTCTTTAAAAAAAAAAAAAAAAAAGGTTTTATTTGAAAAAATTTTTTGTTGTTTAATTTACTCAAAAATATTTAAAAAAACAATAAAAAAATTACAAACAAGACATTTCATGTTAAAGCCTAAACTCTGCCGCAAAAATAAAATATATAATTTTCCTGGAAATACCTGCAAAAATCACAGTTAAGCATAGCGCAAAATGGTTAAAAATGACCTGTCAAGAGAGGGTGACAAAATCTCAAGTAGGCTGGCAGTTAAAAGGGTTAAAAGTACCTATGCATGTTGGGTATCGTTCTGCTCGGGGGACCTTGCGCTTTTAGATTTAGCTTGTTTTTTCTTGTTTGCATATTGATATTTTAGGAAAACTCATTTTTTATTCTGCTTTATTATACATTTTTTAAGGGAACCCTGTGCGACCAAAGAATTCTTTGAGGGATTACTTTCAGAAAGATGAGCCCACTACAGCATGCTGGGTACACTTAGAAAGCTTATCATGTGTACTTTCAAGGAATGTATTGGGGGGTATTCCAAATGTAAAGGGTTGTTTTGGTAGAAAAAGCGCAAGGTGCACACTTTGTCTGCAGAGCTGACATTTTCAAGCGAAATTACCATTGTGCACATGCTTTACTTTTTGGTAACTCTTCTTTTGACAGTAGCTATGCATGTTGGGTATCATTCTGTTCGGAGGATGTTGCTTTTTCAGATTAACTTGTTTTTTCTTGTTTGCATATAGTTTTTGTTAGGAAAATGTGGCTTTGATCCTGCTTTTTTTTATCCATTTTTAGGGAAGCTCTGTGTAACCAAAGAATACATTGAGGGAGAACTTCCAGAAAACGGTGGCAACATCAACAAGCCTGGTACGCCTAGAAAGCTTGAAGTGTGTATTTCCAGAGAATATATAGTTTGTGGGGGGTATTTGAAATGTAAAGGGTTGTTTTTATTAAAAAAAACTGCAAGGTGCACATAGCGCTTAGCATAGCTGTATTTGATCTAAAAATCTCTTAAAGTGCTGTTTCAGTTTGGGGGGAGTCTCCTGGGCAGGAAATGGTGTCTACCAATACATATGTGGTACCACTGTAACCGGGAGAAATTGGGATTTCACACACAATAAGATTTTATTGACAAACTTACATTTTTTATTACAAAAAAACACTACAAATAGTAAAAAATAGATTTTTTTTATTTTTTTCACATATTTCACCCCAAAATATTAAGAATACACTTGACAAATGACAAGCAAGACATTTTATGTTAAAGCCCAGACTCTGCTGAAAAAAACAATATATAATTTTCCTGGTAAATCCCTTCAAAAATCACAGTTGAACATGCATAGTGCAAAATAGTGAAAAATGGTCTGGCAACAAAGCGTAACAAAAACTCCAGGTAGGCTGGCACTTAAAGGGTTAATCCCAGGTTTTGTTCTGCTTTAAACGGCTGGTCACATAACTGTCTGTATGCACTACAATCCAGTATTCTGACATTGACACCAGTTGTTTTTTTTTTTCCACCATTTTGGTGGACAACATCCTAATACATACACAGCATTCTTTGGGACATGGACTGTAGGACCTTTGGCAGCCATTTTGATGCAGGCCAGCTGCTGTATTGCAGTACAGACACCTCTTGCTACGTTCATAGTACACACAGTGGCGTAACTAAATGTGAAGGGGCCCTGGTGTGAACATTAAATGCGGGCTTCAGTAGACTTTTTTTGCCCCAGGGGGCATCCGGATGTACATAGTTACATAGTTAATACTGTTGAAAAAAGACATATGTCCATCAAGTGTGTTGGGGTAGGGGGAAACTATTTTTATTTTAGTGTAGGATACCCCCCTGTGTAAAACCCCCAGATCACCCACTTTCAATCACCTTAATGCGGGTCCCACGGTGCATCCTCGGGCACTCGACCAAGCGGCGTTGATTTGAACTTCACACCCGACATTGGTACGTTGGCGGACGTATTACTGGCTCCCCTGTGGAGTGCACATGCTCAACCTATCTGAATGGGTGGCGCGCACAGCTACAGGGAAGCCGGGTATGCGGCCACCAACGAAGACAGCGTTGCGGGTCCTGCTGTGATCAGGGGGGGTTTCACACAGCGGGGCACTTGGTATACGATGCCCCGGGGGCAGGCTAGTGGCTGACGCTGTAATCTTTTAGATTCCAGCACTGCCGTGGAGGGTGATTGGTCCACTTTAATGTGCATTAGTAAATGAATGCAGTGAAAATATTTATCTGATCTACTTTAAGAATCTGAACATTATGGTCCTGATATAAGAGAGGCCTGGCGTGCCATTGCTTCCTGTCGGTCACATGTCACATTCCTGCTGATTTTCATCAATTGAGTTATCTCAGGCAATGTGACCAGCGCCTTGTGACTCTCAGGAGGTCCTGGCTGCTGGGACAAGTCTTTTTAACCCACAATAGTCTGAACAGAAGAACAATGCCCATACCTAGCACACTAGTAGAGCCAACACATAACACATATGCAAGGTTTAATTTTTTTTTCCCTTAACAGTTATACTTGCAAATTTTAGTTCACATACACATAAAATACTTTTTTTTATTTTTTATTGATACTCTACCCTATATTCCACATGGACAATAAATCTGATTCAGGTTCATGCGGGCCCTTGGGTGATATAGTATCATTGGGCCCCTTGCTGTGTGGTGTGACACGCAATATATGGTAATAAAGTTGCATGTAATAGAAGGAAAGGAGAAAGAAAATGTCTGAAGGAACAGATGAAAGAAACAAAGAGTAAATGGAAAGAAATAAGGAAATAAAGCATAGCATGAAGGGCAAAAACAGGGAAAGAGAATGAATGTCAGAACAAAGAATAAAAGAAAAAAAGCAAGAGAGAAGAAATGAAGGAAAAAAGATATGAAAGGAAATAAAGAATAGAAGGACTGACAAAAAAAGAGGAGTAACAGACCGAATAATCGAAGGAAAGAAAGGAAAGGGAATGACAGAACGACAGATGAAAGAAGGAAGCAGAGAGTATATGGAAAGAAAGTGGGAATAAGACTAGAAGGAAAGAAACAAAGAATTAAAGGACTGAGATCAACAAAGAGCAAGTAAACAAGAGCTGATCACCTGCTACAGGGAATGCACACCCAAAGGCTTCTTAAAAAAAATCTTTAAAAAGTTTATTTTTACAAGATGACCAAAATATAGAACGCATGAAAATCACAATGACTGACATACACATTAAAATCAAGGCTATAGGTCCTCCCGACAGCAGTTTGACCAGTTATGATCTCTAGCTGACTGTGAGGTCAGTGCTAAATATATATAAAGCGCACCCAGAAGACCAATTAATCAAAAAGGAGAGCCAATACATACAATAATGAATCACTAATACAAAAAAATTCCACATTATAGAGTGGGTAAAGTGCTGGTGCATAAATATCAATATAAACCTTAAATAATGCAAAATAAACACTGTGTAAATAAAGTGAATGAACTAACTATATAATAAAGTAAGTGCTCCCCGTCATATGAAGATACTGATCAAACTCCAAACAATAAAAAAAACGTTATAAATACTAATCAAAATTATGAAAACTAGGAATAAATTAGGTTAATAAACTGCCTGTATGACAAATTAAGTGCTCCTATTCATATGAATACGTTAAACTCCAAATAATTAGAAGATAATGGTAAATACCGTATTTTTCGCCCTATAAGACGCACCTAGGATTTGGGGGAGGAAAATAAGAAAAAAAATATTTTAAACCAAAAACGCACCATTACAGACAGTGTGGCATTCCCCCTATTCCATTCCCATAGGCCGTGTGGGATGCCCCCATTCCATAGACAGTGTAGCATTCCCCCATCCATTCCCTGTATACCCAGTGTGGCATCCCCCCCTCCCATTCCCCATATAGGCAGTGTGGCATGCCCCCATCCATTCCCCATATAGGCAGTGTGGCATCCCCCCCTCCCATTCCCCATATAGGCAGTGTGGCATGCCCCCATCCATTCCCCATATAGGCAGTGTGGCATTCCCCCCTCCCCCCATTAGCATAGGCTGTGTGGCATCCCCCTCCCCCCATTAGCATAGGCTGTGTGGCATCCCCCTCCTCCCATTAGTATAGGCTGTGTGGCATCCCCACTCCCCCCATTAGTATAGGCTGTGTGGCATCCCCACTCCCCCCATTAGTATAGGCTGTGTGGCATCCCCACTCCCCCCATTAGTATAGGCTGTGTGGCATCCCCACTCCCCCCACTAGTATAGGCTGTGTGGCATCCCCACTCCCCCCATTAGTAAAGGCTGTGTGGCATCTCCACTCCCCCCATTAGTATAGGCTGTGTGGCATCCCCCCCCCCCATTAGTATAGGCTGTGTGGCATCCCCCTCCCCCCCATTAGTATAGGCTGTGTGGCATCCCCCTCCCCCCATTAGCATAGGCTGTGTGGCATCCCCCTCCTCCCATTAGTATAGGCTGTGTGGCATCCCCACTCCCCCCATTAGTATAGGCTGTGTGGCATCCCCACTCCCCCCATTAGTATAGGCTGTGTGGCATCCCCACTCCCCCCATTAGCATAGGCTGTGTGGCATCCCCCTCCTCCCATTAGTATAGGCTGTGTGGCATCCCCACTCCCCCCATTAGTATAGGCTGTGTGGCATCCCCACTCCCCCCATTAGTATAGGCTGTGTGGCATCCCCACTCCCCCCATTAGTATAGGCTGTGTGGCATCCCCACTCCCCCCATTAGTATAGGCTGTGTGGCATCCCCACTCCCCCCATTAGTAAAGGCTGTGTGGCATCTCCACTCCCCCCATTAGTATAGGCTGTGTGGCATCCCCCCCCCCCCATTAGTATAGGCTGTGTGGCATCCCCCTCCCCCCCATTAGTATAGGCTGTGTGGCATCCCCACTCCCCCCATTAGTATAGGCTGTGTGGCATCCCCACTCCCCCCATTAGTAAAGGCTGTGTGGCATCTCCACTCCCCCCATTAGTATAGGCTGTGTGGCATCCCCCCCCCATTAGTATAGGCTGTGTGGCATCCCCCTCCCCCCATTAGTAAAGGCTGTGTGGCATCTCCACTCCCCCCATTAGTATAGGCTGTGTGGCATCCCCCCCCCCCATTAGTATAGGCTGTGTGGCATCCCCCTCCCCCCCATTAGTATAGGCTGTGTGGCATCCCCCTCCCCCCCATTAGTATAGGCTGTGTGGCATCTCCACTCCCCCCATTAGTATAGGCTGTGTGGCATCCCCCTCCCCCCATTAGTATAGGCTGTGTGGCATCCCCCTCCTCCCATTATTATAGGCTGTGTGGCATCCCCACTCCCCCCATTAGTAAAGGCTGTGTGGCATCCCCCCCCCCATTAGTATAGGCTGTGTGGCATCCCCCTCCCCCCCATTAGTATAGGCTGTGTGGCATCCCCCTCCCCCCCATTAGCCCCATTAGTATAGGCTGTGTGGCATCTCCACTCCCCCCATTAGTATAGGCTGTGTGGCATCCCCCTCCCCCCCATTAGTATAGGCTGTGTGGCATCCCCCTCCTCCCATTATTATAGGCTGTGTGGCATCCCCACTCCCCCCATTAGTAAAGGCTGTGTGGCATCCCCCTCCCCCCCATTAGTATAGGCTGTGTGGCATCCCCCTCCCCCCCATTAGCCCCATTAGTATAGGCTGTGTGGCATCTCCACTCCCCCCATTAGTATAGGCTGTGTGGCATCCCCCTCCCCCCCCCCCATTAGTATAGGCTGTGTGGCATCCCCCCCCCCCCCCATTAGTATAGGTTGTGTGGCATCCCCCCTCCCCCCCATTAGTATAGGCTGTGTGGCATCCCCCTCCCCCCATTAGTATAGGCTGTGTGGCATCCCTCTCCCCCCATTAGTATAGGCGGTGTGGCATCCCCCTCCCCCCATTAGTATTGGCTGTGTGGCATCCCCCTCCCCCCATTAGTATTGGCTGTGTGGCATCCCCCTCCCCCCATTAGCATAGGCAGTGTGGCATCCCCCTCCCCCCATTAGCATAGGCTGTGTGGCATCCCCCTCCCCCCATTAGCATAGGCTGTGTGGCATCCCCCTCCCCCCATTAGCATAGGCTGTGTGGCATCCCCCTCCCCCCATTAGCATAGGCTGTGTGGCATCCCCCTCCCCCCATTAGCATAGGCTGTGTGGCATCCCCCTCCCCCCATTAGCATAGGCTGTGTGGCATCCCCCTCCCCCCATTAGCATAGGCTGTGTGGCATCCCCCTCCCTCCATTAGCATCAGCGCAGGCCACACCCACTCTATTCACAGAGACGGCCAGTAAGAAGCAGTGGCGGAGGCTCTGTCCTGGCCCTGCCGCTGCGATCGCTGTAATGTACTGGCAGCGATGACAGCGGCGGGGCCAGAGACAACGCCCCTGCCACTCCTCCAACTGCTGCCTCTTATTGGGGCCTTAATTCCAAGAGGCTCCCTCGCCTCCCCTCCCCTCCCTCTGTGGTGCCTAACTCTCACCTGCCACCGTGTCTTCTCCTCATTCCCGGGTCCCCAGTCCGACTCCCGCCGCACCGCACTTTTCTGCTGCGGGAGCTGGAGATCCTCTCCCGCCGTCACCTCCGCAGCTGGCCTGTCGGGGGGGCCTCCCCGCTCCGTGGTTCTCTGCCCTGCCGCTCCTCCACTGCAGTGCCGCCGATGCGGAAGTCGGCTGCGCACGTGGGCAGTGACGCTCCCCGGCTCACCTCCACGTCCACGTCCAGGGCTGCAGCCTCGGGCTCTTCTGCCCCAGTCGACCGGACGCTGGATGGCTGCTGGCTCCAGGGGGGCAGCTGGACACCTCGCCCCCTGTGCTGGGTGAAGGGCTGCTCATGCCTCCCGGCCGCTCCTCCACTTCAGTGCCTCCGGCGCAGAGGCCGATGGCGCACGTGAGCAGCGCCGCTCCACATTCAGGGCCGCTTCAGGCTCTTCTGCCCGGACGCTTGATGGCCTGCACGCCCACCCGCTGCCCTGACCTGCACTGGGAACAGGTGAGTTTTTTTTTTTTACATTCGCCCGATAAGGTGCACGGACATTTTTCTCCCACTTTTGAGGGAAAATAAGTGCATCTTATAAGGCGAAAAATATGGTACTAATCAAAAAGAAGAAATTGTTAAACGTGATCATAAAGAGTAAACAGTAACCTGACTGAGATAACGAATGGAAAGAAAGCAAGCAAGAAAAGGAATGGAAGAAGGAACAGATGAAAGAAACAAAATAGATAGATGGAAAGAAAGAGAATATAATAGAATGACTGAAAGACTCTCCCAATTGCCAGTCTGCCCCTGGTTGACAGTCCTTAGTCCTGATTACTGTATGGCCCTGCGTCCTGCATAGGGGCTTCCCAGGGTAGAGGAAATGAGTTGCACCCTCCCTAGGTGCTGGGACCCTGGCACCTGACCGGGTAAGCCCAGAGCGGACGCCTGCCCTGAACGTACCCACTCTTGCCATCAGTGATGGCTTTAGCTTGAGAAGCTCTACCAGACGGGGGACAGGAATTTACTGCCACACTTCCTCCCATAGCAGATGTGCAGATTTCCACAAGGTAAAGGTTCTTTGCAGATCTGGGCCACACCTGGTAAACATTTGCTAGGGAGGGCTTAGGTAATTATTTGTTTAATGTTGGGGTATTGTATTTAAATTGCTTCATAAAAAAATAACCATATTTTGTGATCATAACAAAAATGGCTGTACATAGCGTATTGATATATGTATCCATCGGGTATTATTACTATTCTTTGCATAGATATTGTGATAAGTGTGCGGGATCGCCCTCTTCTGATGTCCAGGGACACGTATTTGTCTTTATCCAATCAGGCAAATAGCAGAAAGTTCATTCAAGCTGACTCGAAGGTCAGTTTTATTTGTAAAGGTTGCAAATAAAAAATAAAGATAACACGGGAACAAAAGTAAATCCTTGCCTGTCCGGCACTTAACTATACAAGTGAAAACCCTCACTACTAGCTGGAGAGCTTCTCTCTGCCAACTTTAAAAAACTACTTCCAGCAACCTTTACTCACATGAGTCTCTCAACAGTCCTGGGCTGTGTCCTTTGCCCGAGAGAGAGCGAGCGAGCTCCTCTTTTTCAGTCTCTCATTCCCCCTAATTAATTACCTGACAGGTGAGAGGCTCAGCTATTACCTCACATAGGAAAGGAACCTGGGAGAAATATACCTGTCCTCTACTATCAGACCTGCATGAATGTCACAATATTTATATCTGTAGTCAGGGCCCCATGGTGGCCCCAAAGACACCTCTACATAAATAGTGCTGCACACTGAAATAAAAAAACATCCATTGGTTCCCACACCTACGAATATATACACACAAATACACACTAGACAATTATACAACACAGTACTGCCTGGTTTAGCCCCACCTTAAACTAAATTGACTTATAA
The DNA here is from genome assembly GCA_027917425.1 of Gastrophryne carolinensis. Classification (NCBI taxonomy): domain Eukaryota; kingdom Metazoa; phylum Chordata; class Amphibia; order Anura; family Microhylidae; genus Gastrophryne; species Gastrophryne carolinensis. Next base: position 335,052,913 of record CM051235.1, on the reverse strand, counting down.
TACAAGCACAAATCTAGTCCCTAAAAGTCCCTCTTGAGTGTCAGGGAACAGACCACAACAGAACACATATTAAATAAAAAAAAAAAAAAAAATGAACATGAGGAAGGAACTAAGTTTGGCTCCCGGACATGTGGTGCTGGATATAGGCATTTGTCTGGTCGGATGTTTCCCGTTTCGACCTTTCTGATTTGGTGATGTCTTTATGAGATCCCTTTTCCTCCCCCAAGTGAAATTGACACTCAAGAGGGACTTGTGGGGAGTAGATTTGTGCTTTTATTGCTTCTGAAGTTGATTCAGTGTAAGGTGTGGCTAAACCGGGCAGTACTGTGTTGTTGTATACTGTATTTTTTCGCCCCTATAAGACACACTTATTTTTCCCCAAAAGTGGGGAGGGGGAAATGTCTGTGCTTCTTTATCGGGCGCATGTAAAATTGGAGGATTCTGCACCTTGCCTATTTGGTTCAGAATATTATATTCTAAGTATGTCACACACCCCACTTCAGACTTTAATAATTACACTAGGGTTAACGCACCTCTAGGTGGCAGCATTGCAGAGAACTTCTCCAAAAAACTTCAACAGGCCCCTCCCGGTCTATACATACCTGGTACCTCCCAAGAACCTCCCAGTGTTGTTCTCTGCAAGGTGGCGACAAGACAGAAGAAAGAAGTCTCCTGCTTGCAGGTAGCCGGGGTATCCCCCCGGCCCCCCCCCCCCCCCCCGTGGTCTATTTCTGCCCGGCTTTGTTTGAATGTATTCTATGTAATGGCAGCCTCCCAGCTTCGGCTGTAGGCCGGGCAATAAGGTAGCCGGCACCATTGGTGCCTAGGAGATTAGCTCCTCCGCTCGACCCTTCATTGTGGGGCATAGCGGGATTCCCGGAGTGGTGATCCGGATGTGGGATGCCCCATTTTTTAGGAGTTAGTGGTCAGGTTGTGTCTTGCCCTGGGTTATTGTGTCTCTTCCGGGGTGTGGGACGCGCTGGGGACAGTGTCATGCTTTTATTAGGTGACATGCTGTGTGAGTGTGCTGCTGCGCTCTACCTTGTGATTCCCTTTGTGATTTTACTTTTCTCCCATGTCTGTGTGTATCTCCCCTCAGGAGCCGGGGGGGGGGCGGGGCTGCCCGGCTGCTCAGGGGGGACCTTTTATCAGTGTGTGGGTCTGTGTTTACTCCGGCGCTGTACACTGGGAGCCGGCGGGTGGCTCCGCCGGTCCTGTTATCGAGGTCTGCTTGCGGTCCCCGCAGGCAGACGCTGACGCTGCCTGGGGGCGGGGTCGCGCACGGATTGGATGCCCGGAGGGGCGGGGCCTTCTCGGCTCCCGCGCTCCCGGAGCTTCTCTCTTCCTCCGTCTAGGCGTGTGTGCTGGCCGCCATCTTCTGCTGGCTGCGCGGTTTTCCTCTCCTCTCCAGGTAGGCGTTTTTGGCTTGTATTTCAGTGACCCCTCGGATCCTTTCCTCCTCCTTTTCCTCCCTCCTCGCTCCGGCGCATCTTTATGGTGCTGGTTGGCAGTAACCATTTCCGTTGCTCTGGTTAATGAGGGGGGGAGGGGGGTGGTGTGAGGGGGGTTTTGTATATTATGTGGTTTTTTTGGCATGGTGCTGATTGACGCCTCTCCCTTTGTGTTTTTCAGATCCTGGGATCCCGTCTGGCAGGGCTCTCCCGGTCATATATACCTGGCTCGTGGGGGGTGTTTTTTCTTTGCAATATATTTATATATACACTTATATGTATTTTTATAAGGGTCTTATGCTATTCCCCTGGGTCAGGATCTTGTGACTGTCCTTAGACAAGTGTTAGGTTATTAAGGGGCATCCCGGGTCGCGTACCGCATAAATCCCTGGGTTCTGCAAATACCATAATTTCACCACATGGAGGTTGCCACAGATACCGGGAATGGTTCTTCGGGACAATCCAAGGTGTGCGGGGGTTGTGGGGCTCTGCTCCAGGGAGATGATGTCATTTTGTGTATTCCTTGTGCACAGCAGAACATTGCACGGCAGTCCAGTACTCCGGTGCCTAGCACTTCGTCAGCCGCGCCATCTCCCTCTCCCCCTCGCTTATTCCGGACCCCGTGTGACGTTGTCCTGGGCGGGGATTCGCAGGCTGAGGTATGTGCCCGTTTGACCAGCCTTGAGAAGCGGTTTTCTGCTATAGCCGCTCAGAAGGCTTCAGCTAAGCGGAAGCATCTGTCTCCGCCTCCGCCGGATTCAGATGAGGAAGTTGTGGGAGATCTGGATTGGTCGGATCGTCCCCGTGAAGAAGGTGAGCTCATTGAGGATGAAGATTCTGATGTTCAGCAGTTGCTGGTTCTGAGGGGGATCAGGATGATGGCCTCCCTCTCGATTCCTCTACCATTTTGAGCCAGATGTTTGAGGTTTTGGATTTGGAGCCTCCGGTGGTTGCTCCCAGGCCCAAGGGTCAGCTTTTTGGGGTGTCCAAGCAGCGTCTGGAGTTTCCCAGCCAACAGCATTTTGAAGAAATTGTCTTCAAGCAATGGGAGCAACCTACACGTATTGTTGGTGTGCCGTCTAGCTGGGATAGGAAGTATCCCTTTCCGGCGGAATTGATGAAGCGTTGGTCTGTCCCCCCTGAGGTAGATACTCCGGTCTTGGGACTGTCCAACACGGCGGTCGTGCATTCCCCTGACACGACTTCGCTCATGGACGGCGAGGATCGCCGGGTTGATCAGCTTGCCCGTCATGGTTTTGTATGTGCGGGTTCGATGTTAAGGCCTGTCTGTGCTTCGGCTCTTTTGACTTTTGCTGTCAGGTCTATTGTCAGGGACTTGGGGGTGGATCTCGAGCCCACCAGTGATGAGTCCCTTGGGCTTAAGCGCTGTGATGCTTTTTTGTCCTTTATCCTGGCCGCTCAGGAGGATGCCATGCTGATGTGTGGCAGGGCTACTGCCTTGCTGGTGGCTATCCGGCGCTGTGTGTGGTTGAGACAGTGGACGGCCGATTTTAATTCTAAAAGATCTCTCACGGCTCTGCCCTTTCTGGGTTTGAGGCTTTTTGGTGAGAGGCTGGACTCTGTTGCCAAGGGAGGTAAGTTACCTCAGCGCAAGAAATTTCGCCGTTCCTTTCGGGGGATGGTCTCGTTCAATCCGTCCTTTCGGGGAGTCGGCGCCGGTAGAGGTGCGGGCTCCTCGGCCCCCAGGGGCGGCAGTTGGAATAGGGGCAGAGGCCGTGGCCGCCCCACTCGCGTCTGGGGTGCCAAGCCCAAGCCGCCTGCCAAGCCCATCCAGCAATGAGGGGGTGCCCTCACCCGTTCGGGTGGGGGGACGGTTGCAACTTTTCTCCCGGGTGTGGGACCAGGAGGTCCCGGACAGATGGTTCCGGGAGGTGGTTTCGGCCGGTTACAGGTTGGAGTTCGAGTCCCGTCCTCCTCCAAGGTTCTTCAGGTCTCGGGTGTCTTTGGATCCTTTGGCCGCGCAGGGGCTCCTGGCGGCAGTAAGGAATCTTCTGGATTTAGCCGTCATTTGCCCGGTTCCTCCTTCAGAGGTGGGGCGCGGGTTTTATTCCAATCTCTTCACGGTCCCCAAAAAGGACGGGTCCTTCCGTCCTATTCTGGATTTGAAGTTTCTCAACAGGTTTATTCGTCCTCGGAAGTTTCGCATGGAAACCCTGCGGTCGGCGATCGGTTCGCTTCGGCAGGGGGACTTTATGACGTCCATAGACATCAAGGATGCGTACCTGCACGTGCCGATTTTTCCTGCTCATCAGCGGTTCCTCCGTTTCGTGGTGGGGGATCGGAATTTTCAGTTTGTGGCTCTTCCATTCGGTCTCACCTCTGCTCCGAGAGTGTTCACCAAGGTGTTGGCGGGGGTGATGGCCCTGCTCAGAGCTCAGGGGATTCGCATTGTGCCTTACCTGGACGATCTTCTCATCATGGCTCCTTCCTTCAGTCAAGCAGAGGGGGACACCAGCACGGTGGTGTCTATGTTGGAGAGGTTCGGCTGGGTGATCAATTACCCCAAGTCCTCGCTGGTTCCGGCCAGGGTGGTGACCTTTCTGGGGATGTCGTTGGACCTCATGCCAGCACAGAGTGTTTCTTCCTCAGGCCAAGGTTCTGATGATTCAGGAATTGGCCCAGCTGCTCCTCTCCCATCCTCATCCGTCCATTCGTCAGGGGATGAGACTGGTGGGGTTGATGGTGGCCTCGTTCGAGGCAGTTCCCTTTGCTCAGTTTCATACGAGGACTCTTCAACTTCATCTTTTGGTGTCTTGGAACCGGTGTCCGGGGTCGTTGGATCGGTCCTTCCGGTTGTCCCCTCGGGTTCGGCAGTCCCTTCTGTGGTGGTTGGTCTCGGACAACCTTCTGAAGGACAGGTCGTTTCTGACTCCACTTTGGGAGACTGTCACCACGGATGCCAGTTTGTCAGGCTGGGGAGGTTATTGGAAGGATCTTCGGTTTCAGGGGCAGTGGGACCCTCAGGAGGCCCACTTGCCCATCAATGTTCTGGAGCTGCGAGCCATCAGGTTGGTTCTGTCTCACTTGACGCATCATTTACAGGGTCTGCCGGTTCAGGTTCGCTCAGACAATCAGACGGCGGTTGCTTACATCAATCATCAAGGAGGGACTCGCAGTCTGGGTGCCCACAGGGAAGTGTCTCTGATTTTGGTCTGGGCAGAGACTCATGTCCCTTGCATCTCGGCAGTTTACATTCCGGGAGTGGAAAACACGGAGGCGGATTTTCTGAGCCGGTGTGCGTCCCGTCGGGGGGAGTGGTCTCTCCATCCCCAGGTGTTTCGGTCACTTTGTCTCCGGTGGGGGACGCCGGAGGTGGATCTGTTTGCCTCTCGTCACAATCACAAGCTTCCGTCCTTTGTGTCACTGTCCCGGGACCCTCTGGCTCTGGCGGTGGATGCCATGACCCTGAGCTGGAGGGACCTGGGGTTTCTTTATCTGTTTCCTCTGATTCCCATGCTAGGCAGGGTTCTGCGAAAGTTGGTTCTGGAAGGAGTTCCCGCCATTCTCGTGGCTCCAAGGTGGCCAAGGCGGGTGTGGTTCGCGGACATCGTTCGTCTGGCCGTAGATCAGTTCGATCTGCCTCTTCGGCCAGATCTTCTCACTCAAGGTCAACTCTGTTACCCCAGTTTACAAACGCTGGCTTTGACGGCTTGGCTGCTGAAACCTCCATCTTAAAGGAGGAGGGTCTTTCGGATGCGGTCATTCAGACTCTTATTAGTGCTAGGAAGAGATCTTCTTCTTCCATCTATTACAGGTATTGGAGATCTTATATTGATTGGTGTGAGGCTAGGTCTTTGCCCTGCCGGGTCTTTTCGGTGTCTAGGATTTTGGAGTTCCTTCAGGCGGGGCTGGACTCTGGTCTTCAGCTGAGTACCTTGAAGGGGCAGGTTTCTGCTTTGTCAATTTTTTTCCAGAAATCTTTTGCTAGTCATTCGTTGGTCAAGACTTTTTTCCAGGGGGTGTCGCATGTGCGGCCTCCTAGGAAGCCTTTGCTCCCAGTGTGGGATTTGAATTTGGTTCTTTCTGCTCTTAAGGCTCCTCCTTTTGAGCCTTTGCGGGATGCTGCTTTGTCCATTCTTACTCAGAAGGTTGCCTTCCTGGTGGCCATTACTTCGGTTCGGCGTGTTTCTGAGCTGGCAGCCTTGTCTATTCAGGCTCCTTATTTTGAGGATCATCAGGACAAAGTGGTTTTTCGTTACAAGTCAGATTTTCTCCCTAAAGTGGTCTCTGCTTTTCATCTTAACCAGGACATTGTTCTTCCTTCTTTGTGTCCTACGCCTAAGAATGTCAAGGAGAGTGCTTTGCACTGCTTAGATGTGGTACGTTGTGTCAGGTACTATCTACGTGCTACGTCTTCTTTTCGTAAGACTGATGCCTTTTTCGTGGTGCCATGTGGGCCTAGGAAGGGTTTGGCTCCGGCCAAATCTTCCATTAGTAAATGGATTCGTCAGGCCATTGTTGGTGCTTATTCGGCCAAGGGGAAGGATCCCCCTTTTCGAGTTACTGCTCACTCTACTCGTGCGGTTGGTGCGTCCTGGGCTTTTCAGCACCAGGCTTCGGTTGAACAAGTGTGTAAGGCTGCAACTTGGTCTTCTGTTCATACTTTTTCTAAGTTCTATAAGGTTGATGTGCGGGCCTCAGCGGATGCTGTTTTTGGCCGCAAGGTTTTGCAGGCTGCAGTGGTTTGAATTGTTTCTGCATTATTGCCTGTTCGGATACCCACCCTTTTCTGGACACTGCTGTTGGATGTCCCTAGTGTAATTATTAAAGTCTGAAGTGGGGTGTGTGACATAATAATAATACCATTTTGTGAATACTCACCTGTAAAATGGGTATTATAAGTATGTCACACACCCCACTTCACCCGCCCTTTTTGGTATCCTGGCTCTCTATTTGGTGAAGTTTGGTTCTTTACGTTGAGGGTTACATTGTTTGGTTCTGGTACCTTGTCTTACTGCTGTTCTAATACTGGGAGGTTCTTGGGAGGTACCAGGTATGTATAGACCGGGAGGGGCCTGTTGAAGTTTTTTGGAGAAGTTCTCTGCAATGCTGCCACCTAGAGGTGCGTTAACCCTAGTGTAATTATTAAAGTCTTAAGTGGGGTGTGTGACATACTTATAATACCCATTTTACAGGTGAGTATTCACAAAATGGTATTTTTTCTTATTTTCCTCCTCCAAATCCTAGGTGCGTCTTATATGGCGAAAAATACAGTAATTGTGTGTTTTGTGTATATATTCATAGTTGTGGGAATCAGTGGATGCTTTTTCCCAATACATTTGCTGTGATTTTATTTTAGTGTGCAGCACTATTTATATAGGGGTGTCTTTGGGCCCATCATTGGGCCCTGACTTTAGTTTCTACATATAGATCACTAAATTCCCCTGTGTCCTTGCACCATTTGGCTGTGTGCGCCCATTAACATGTGGACATGTTATTTTTGTGATGTGATATTCTATTTAAGGGGTTTTGTAGATGTTGGTGCTTTTAGCCTTTGATATGAGGACAAGGTGATTTTACTTAGTAGTCCTTTACAGGTCTGGGTCTTTTTTTTTTTTTTGTGAGATCTAAGACCTTCAGAATGGTAAAAGGTGCATAAATTAAAGAGGGGATTTGAATGGCTGTCTGCTGGATAAGAATGGTGGCTGATTTGGTTATTCTTAGTGAGTATGCAACTTGTAATGATTTATTATTCTTAGAAAGCACCAGATAGTAAAATAACAGAGATGCATAAGCCTAACTTAGACCATTTGAGGAACTCCGTTCAGAAATGGAAGTTGTTTATATGTATTTGAGTTCACAAACCTCCAGTCAGACTTCAACATTGCTTTTAGTGCACAAAAGTTCTCCATCTGCCCTGTAACTGAATATGCATGGCATGTCCCAGGTGCCATCATCTTGGTCCATTCCAAAGCTTCCCTATGGCCCTTACTATTTTCACTCTGGGGGAGTTGCCCTTCATTTTCCATCAGCGGAACCCATAACAGAAGTAGGTAAACCACTGATGCTGGGCATCACACTCCCATAACTGAAGAGGGCCTAAGAAGGAGTTAAACTGTAGAGTGAAGATGTATGCTGCACTCCTGTCACAGTGTTACATTATACAGGGTAAGGGAGTAAGGCAAATAGGATGAAGTCCTGCTGCTACATTGCCAGTTTCCTGCTGTGTTACCCTGTATCCTTGAGACAGGGGGCAGCTGTTACAGTGTAACAAGGGCTGCTGCCTATAGTAGGCGAACATCTGACAGATAACTGAGGAATGCCACATGTTAATGTTCTTATGCATATTCCCAAAGAGGAGGATTGGTATACCATGTTGGCGGGTAGCTGTTTATGTATTAACGTGTGTTGATTTGACAGTCTGTCTTACCTTGAATTAAATTGGGATCAGGAGGAGGTTAAAAAGAGTGGATCAGACTGTCTAAATGTGTTTTCATTTAGACAAATGTATTTAAAATAGTGAAGTATATATGCAATCTGTGTGCAGTTGTAATAATGCTTACATTGTACAATTCGTATATATTATATTTGCTAAAGCCTGGTAGGATCATAATGTTGCATAATATTCTCATATATTACATCCAGAAGAGATATTTTAAGTAGTTGAGCTTAGAGCATTGGTTATGCCTGTCCCTGACTGGAAAGGTGCTTTAACGCGACGTGTTTCACCCACTAAGGGCTTACTTGTTAAATTAGAAGCTGGATGTGTAATGAAAGGAGAGAAAAGCCAGAGATAAATAAAGTGAAATAATAAAGTCCTAATCAAAAAAGTTGTTTCATTACACCTCCAACTCCAGCCCGTATTTAAAAAAAAAAAAAAAAAAGGTGCACTTGTTTGTAAGCATAACTGTACACAGATTGCATTAAAATAATGTGATCAAGGCCACTCTTTAACCTCAATTACCTAAATGTTAGGTACACATGTGGGCATAAACTACTTTCCTAACGGTACTTGATACTAGACAGGCAGCTGCTCTGTATTTAAAGAACAGACCAGTAAATTAATATTTTACTATCTTGTTTAAAGAAATTCTATGCCAGGCTTTTTCACGCCACATCATATGATACCCTGTGTGTAGCCGGTTAGCCGGCCTAGGCTAGGAAAGCATATTTTAGAGACGGTGAACTCTGCTGGTTGAATTCTTTACATTTTCTACTCTTCTCCCAACAAAGCACTTGCTGTTTTATGCATTTCTTAGACAAAAAAAAAATCTGCTATCATTATCAACAGCAAAATCCTTCATTTGTTCAAGAATGTGATTGTATTTAGTGGTGTTTTAAATAAATGTGCTGACTTGTGACATTACAGTATGGTAGTAGGTCTGTGTTACCACTTTATCCAACAACGATCAGATTGGTCCTGGATTTCTGAACCTGACTCAAACCAAAATGTTTTTTGATAGCTTGAAATAATAATCTTTATATAGCATTAGAATATTCCATAGCACTTTACAGAGGGTTCATTTGCAAACAGGGTAATACAATATATAGCAACAAAACGAGTAACGAAATAAAGCAAAAGGACTTCCTTCACTTAACTCAATGCCCTATATAGGGGGAAGAAAGTTTTGGGAGGTTTGGAACACAGCAATCCTGTAATAACCCCAAGAAAGGACTTTACCTGATCTTGGACCTTAAAGAGGACCAACACCCAGGGGTGATCGGCCCGGAAATCTATAAGATTCCCGGGCCAATCACCTCCCACCCCGCGGGACATCCGAGATCGGGATGTCCCGCGGGGTGAAACCCCCCAGAAACTCCAAAAACCGCTTACCTGATCCGCCGCCGCTTCTGCCGCCGCCGCCTCCCGCGCGCCCCTCCAGATGTGCGCGCGCCCGCGCCGGCCCTCTGTGAATGGCCGGCGGGGGCGCGCGCCGAGAGTGACGCGCGGGAGGCGGCGGAAGCGGCTTGGACGTTCCTGATCCCCGCCTGGACGTTGGCGGGGATTGGCTGCGGCGTTCACGTGGGAGCGTTGAGAGGTGAGTTTTTTGGGGTTTCTGGGGGGTTTCACACAGCGGGGCACCCCCGATCGGGGTGCCCCGCCGAAGTGGACCAAAACCCAGGATAGTCAAAATCCTGGGTGTTGGTCCACTTTAAAGTGAACTGAGACCTGGGGCACACTGGTTTGGGGTGCCCCGCTATGTGAACCCACCCCCCCAGGTCGCCGAATCTACTCACCTCTCCTCGAGCTTATGGCGCCGGCACGGTCTCTCGTCCCATCATCTTCTCCATCCGCGTATATTAATGTGCGTCTGGAGAAGCTGAATGGAATTCCCAGACGCACACAACGCCGATGCGTGATATCACTTGTATCTCTTTGGCTGTGCACGGCTACGCACAGCCATTCGGGTGCAGAGGGTGTGGCCGTACACAGCCGAGATGGGATGGGAGTGGTGCTGGGGCCGGCTGTGCATATGCCGTGGGCTCGGCGGTAAGGTAAGAATTGCGGGCATTTTCGCGGGTTTCACAGAGTGAGGCATCCTAGTTCAGGATGTTCATGTAAATGTTCATCTAGATCTTTGCAATGGTCATGTGATTTTAAGGCAGCATGAGATTTGTCTTATCTCTTACCTTGAGGGACTTTTTTTCCCTTTTTTATTGAGACTCTGTCTTAAAGCAAAGCAAAACCCGGATGCTGGATTTTGGGATGCCCCACTGTGTGAAACTCCAGATCCCCCATAACTCACCTTTTGCCGGTCCCACAGCACATGCGTGGACTCTCTTCCAATCAGAGCAGTTTGCCGTGACTGTCATTTGGCAAATGGCTCTGAGGTGCTTCAATGGGTAGTTCAAGAGGGCGCATCCCCAGCAGTGCGTATGCTCCCGTCCCAGCCTATCTGAATGCATGGGGCACAGCCTGAAGATGCAGGGGATGCGCACTGCAAATGGCTTGGTTTGGATGAGAGCCCACTCGTGTCCTTCTGGACCAGGAACAGATGTTGTTATGGGTGATCTAGGGAGTTTCACACAGTGGGGCATCCCAAATAGGACAGTGGCTTGCCCTGGTAACTTTTAGAGTGTAATCATGTTTATTTATTTATTTTTTTTTCATGTCTTGCAGATTTTCGCCATAGTGGTCTTTGGGTGCATAGTGAATGAGGGTTATATTAATGAACCAGAGTCAGCAGAGGAGCATTGTATTTTCAACCGAAACCAAAGTGCCTGCACTTATGGAGTGACTGTAGGAGTGCTGGCATTCCTCACCTGTATTCTGTACCTGGCAGTTGATGTCCACTTTCCACAAATCAGCAGTGTCAAAGACCGCAAGAAAACTGTAATCTCTGATATTGCTATATCCGGTGAGTAAAACGAAACCTTTTTCTATTCTTAATAGATGGTGATGTTATGTTACAAATGTTGTTAGCAAATGTGTGTTTTTATGGACGCGTTTTTTACTGCCTGCAGTCTGTTGCTGTTGACAACTATGCACCAAGTCTGTACGCCAAGAGCTACAAGAAAAGAGAAGTGAGCCCTGTACACACAGAACACTGCTGCTATGGCCGCTGCTGAGGTGATGCCCAGAAGCTGTGTTCTTTGTGTATAGGACTCTCCTCTCTCTTGTAGATATGGTGAAAAGACTTGGTGTACAGTTGCCAATAGCAACAGATTGCAGGAAGTGAAAACTGCTTTCATAAAACACAATTTGCCAACATAAGAAAAAATAACAGAAACAGCTTGGCTCCTTGAGGGCATCATTTTTTAACACACAAAATATTTTCCAATCACCCATGTCGCACGTCCATTTTCATTAGAGTAACTGGAAATGCCTGAATCTGGATGTTTGTTTGCTCCTTCGCACCCCAGACCTAATGCTAACCAATTGGTCTCATGAAGTCCATTTGGGATGACACAGGGGGTCTCGTCGTTTTCTGCATTTCAAATGTACGTTTTAATTGAACCAATGGCACCAGTAATAGTTAAAAATCAATCATTTTTATAGCAACCCTTGGCTTCAACCATGCTTTTACATAACTGTTGCTGAAGTCCAAGAGGACAAAGTAATTATTTATTCTTAGTATACAGTACGTCCTGCTCCAGATAAGAATCATTGCACTTGGGTATTACTCCGCCAGATGGCGCTGGACTGCAGAGGCCCGCGAAATTGACTCCTCCCGGCCCCTCAAATACCCAGGACCTCCCACAAATCCCCAGAATTTCTCTGCAGTCTGGACTGCGAAGGACAAGAAGATGGCTCTCTCTTCTCGCAGGTGAGCGGGGCTATTAGCCTGCGGCCCTGTAGGACTATTCCCACCCGTTCCATTTTTAATGTGCCTCCCAGCCTTGGCTGCGCTGGTCCGGGTGATGGTAGGCAGCACCGATGTCAGGTTCTTAGGAGCGCTGCTCCACCGCAATCCCCCCCACCAAAGGGTAGGCGGTATAGGCATATGGTGAGCCTCTGTGGGATGCCCCTCCCGCCCTATTGCCCCTTGCCCCTGTCTATCGGTTGGCCCTAGGTTAAGTGGCCGCTGCCCTCCCTCGCTCTCCCTTGTAGTTCTCGGGGAGGGTGTATGTGCCTTGGTGCTTTCACTGTATTATGTGCTTCTGGTTGGTGTCAGTCTCCGCGCTGACTTGGTTGCACTGGTTGCGTTTTTGAATATGCCTCTGCCGCCGCGCGCTTCCACTGTGTTCCGCGGTTGGTGGCGGCATTACCTCAGGCACTGGTGCGCTGTTATTGGCTGCTTGTCACGTGTGCTGCTTCGCGCTCTTCGGGGGGGGGGGGGGCCCGGCGAGGTATACCCGGCGCCATTTTTTCTCTGGATTTGGCTGCTGCGTGGCTGGCATCTACCTACTGCAGTCCGTGAGTGCCCTCGCGGGCGGCTTTATTTACCCTATGTCATTATACATGTCACTTATGGGGTGCTCTTCGCTTATGTTTTTCAGACGGGTCTATTGGTTTCTCCCGGCCCTACTCCCTCTATTTAGTTATTAAACTTGTGAGGCCTAGCGTGAAAATTACTCCCACTTCCCTAGCGGGCTATTGGGGCATCTCGGGTTTCTTTTATAGCGTGAATCCCTATCGGCCTATTGTGCCGCTATAATCACCATATGGAGGCGTCTCAGGATAATGTGCTCGGGGTTCCTTCGGGACAAGCCCGGCTATGTGTAGCTTGTGGGGTGTCCCCTACTAGTGCTGACAATGTGCAGGTCTGTATACCTTGTGCCCAGTGTAGCGATAACCCTTATTGCCGGAGGGCTTCACCGCCCGAGACGTCCTTTTCCCAATCGTAAGAGGTGCTGCTGGAATTCCAGAGTCGTCCGTGAGGAAACAGGAACAGCCCTTACGAGGGCTAGTGAATTGTAGTATAGCGTTTCCCCCAATAAGAGACAGAACTTCAGTATTGAGGGTGAAGGTGAAGTGTATTTATTAGTGCCACTCTAGGCCTTATATACACAAGTCTCCATTGCATGACACACACACCGACCAATAGCAGCAGGGCACACAATCCCTCAACTCTGCCGGTGACGCAATCAGCAATACAATAGACGTCTGTAATACACTCAATCCGAACAATGCCATTGTCTGTGACGTAATCAATCAATACAATGGCAGTCAGAACAATGAATAACGTAATCAATTAATACACTGGCAGTCTGTAACATGCTTAAGAAAAGGAAAGTAATGAACCTGTGTAAAGTCCAAAGGGGCAGAGAGTCTGTCACACCCAGCAGGTGCTTTCGCTGCAGCCTGGTTTACCAGTAGCTGGGCCTGCGCCACGTATGGCGTCGCCTACTCCCCCAAGCTTAAATTTGACTCCCATTGAGTTGCATACCAGTGGGGAATCTCAGCCTGATGTGTCTTCCAGACTGGCTAGTGTTGAGAATTTGCTTGCTAATACCTAGACGCGTAAGGCCTCTAAGAAGCGGCACTTGAGGCCTGATGTCACTCTTTTCCCCATGGAGGTTGATGAGTTTTTGGAACTGTCTGGTTATACCCCTTTGGAAGAAGGGGAGTTATTCTCTGACTTGGAGTCATCTGATGAGCGGCCCAGGGGTCATGATGATTCTAGCTCTGACTCCTGGGCCCTAGATGATACTGATAGGCTGTTGGCTCAGATTTTTGAGGTACTGTCTATCTCTCCCCCGGTTGCGGCCCCCAGGCAGCAGGGGGAATTGTTTCATACTGCTAAGCCATGTTTAGAGTTTCCTGAGCAAGCCCATTTTAGTAATCTCGTGCTCAAGGAATGGGGGCGTCCCAGCAGGCTTCCCGGAGTCCCTAAGAGTTGGGATAAGAGGTATCCCTTTCCTGCTGATGTGGTGAAGTGTTGGTCAACCCCTCCAGAGGTGGATGCCCCGGTCCTATGGTTATCTAACACCTCGGTCATGCATTCCCCTGACTCTACTACGCTGCGGGATGGTGAGGACCGGCGTATTGATCAGCTGGCATCCCATGCCTTTGCCTGTGTGGGGACGGCGCTGCGCCCGGTCTGTGCCTCTGCCATTATGGCTGTGGCTATTAGGACCCTGCTTAGAAGTGTCCTAGATGGTGCTCCTGATGATGTGTCTAGTGAGGAGTTTAATGCACTCTCTCGTTGTGAGGTTTTTGTGACTTATGTCCTCTCTGCCTTGGATGATACCATTAGGATGTGTGGCAGAGCCTCTGCCCTTGAGGTGGCTATACGCCGCTCGGTTTGGCTGCGCCAGTGGGCTGCTGACAACGCTGCCAAGAAAGCTCTCACTGGTTTTCCCTTCAAAGGGCTACGCCTGTTTGGGGACCGCCTGGACCTGTTTGCTAAGGGAGGCAGGTTACCCCAGCGCAGGCGGCAGTCTCGGCCCTTTCGGGGACAAGGCTCCTTTTCTTCCCCCTACCGACAGGGGAGGGGGGGTCTCCCTTACCGGGGCCCGAGGAGATTTATGTGGTAGGGGCAGAGGACGTGGACGCCCTGGCTCATCCTGGGGCTCCAAGTCTAAGTCTTCTCCCATGCCCCCTCAGGCATGAAGGGGCTCACTCACACATCCGGGTGGGGGGACGGCTTAAGCATTTTGCTCACTTCTGGAGGCTTCATGTCTCAGACTGGTGGATTCAGGAGGTAGTGTCCTCCGGTTACAAGATAGTTTGCTGCCTGGTCGCCCCCAAGATTCATCAGATCCCGGATCTCTCGGGACCCTATGTCAGCTCAGGCTCGGGTTTTGGCATTGCAAAGCCATCTGGAGCTGGGGGTCATCTGTCAGGTCCCCTTACGAAAAAGGGGCAAGGGTTTCTATTCCAACCTTTTCACTGTGCCCAAAAGAGATGGGTCAGTCAGGCCCATCCTGGACTTGAAGATCCTCAACAAGTTTGTCAGGTGCAGGCGCTTTCACATGGAAACTTTGCACTCACGCCATCAGTTCCCTGCATCCAGGGGACTTCATGACCCCTGTGGACATCAAGGATGCTTACCTTCATATTCCTGTTTTTCCAGGTCATCAAAGGTTCCTCAGGTTCGCTCTGGAGGATCAACACTACCAATTTGTGGCATTGCCCTTCTGTCTCACTTCAGCTCCCAGAGTGTTCACCAAGGTGCTGGCAGGAGTGATGTCTCTGCTCAGGTCTCAGGGCATTCGCAGGCTGCCCTATTTGGACGACATTCTCATCACTTCTCAGTCCCTCCAACAGGCAGAGCTGGATACTCAGCTAGTAGTGTCCACTCTGGAGTCATTTGGCTGGGTGATCAACCATCCCAAATCTTCTGTGTCTCCCTCCTTGGTGACGCCCTTCCTGGGAATGAATCTGGATACAGTTCAGGCAAGGATTTTTCTTCCTCAGCAGAAGGTGGACAGTCTGCTAGCGCAGGTTCAGTTTCTGCTATCTTGCCCTCATCCCTCCATCAGGCAGGGAATGCAGCTGGTGGGCCTGATGGTGTCGTGCTTCGAGGCGGTCCCTTATGCCCAGTTTCACATGAGGCCTCTGCAACTCCACCTCTTGTCAGTATGGGACAAGGATCCTACGTCCCTGGACCAGGTCCTTGTTCTGTCCCCCCTAGTCAGGCGGTCCCTCTCGTGGTGGCTGGACTCCAGGAACCTGTTGGTGGGCAGATCCTTTCTGGCCCCCTGCTGGGAGCCGGTCACCACGGATGCCAGTCTGACAGGTTGGGGGGGGCTTCTGGAAGACCCTGCAGTTCCAAGGG
This sequence comes from Gastrophryne carolinensis, assembly GCA_027917425.1. NCBI lineage: Eukaryota > Metazoa > Chordata > Amphibia > Anura > Microhylidae > Gastrophryne > Gastrophryne carolinensis. The sequence goes on along the minus strand of CM051235.1, from coordinate 335,037,336 downwards.
CGGTGGGGCCCTCAGGAGGCCCACACACCTATCAATATTCTGGAACTGAGGGCGATCAGGTTGATTCTGGCTCACTTGACCCAACACCTTCGGGGCCGGCCTGTTCAGGTACGCTCGGACAACCAGACGGCGATTGCCTACATCAATCATCAGGGAGGGACCCGGAGCAAGGGGGCCCTCAAGGAAGTGTCTCTGATCCTGGCCTGGGCGGAGGACAATGTTCCCTGCATATAGGCTGTGTACATACCGGGGGTGGAGAATCTGCAGGCAGACTCTCTGAGCAGGGGGACCTCTCGCCTGGGAGAATGGTCCCTCTGCGACAGGGTGTTTCAATCCCTGTGTCACCGTTGGGGTCAACCAGATGTGGATCTGTTTGTGGCCCGTCACAATCACAAGCTCCCGGCCTTTGTCTCCCTGTCCCAGGATCCTCTGGCCTTGGCCACAGATGCCCTACCAATGTCATGGCAGGACTTTCAGCTCCTGTATGTCTTTCCTCCATTCCCCTTGTTGGGCAGGGTTCTGCGCAAGATAGCTTAGGAGGGGGTGCCAGCAATCCTGGTGGCCCCCAGGTGGCCAAGAAGAGTGTGGTTCGCAGACGTGGTACAGCTGGCAGTAGGTCAGTATGCTCTGCCCAGGGTGCCAGACCTGCTCACTCAGGGTCACTTACGCCATCCCAATTTACAAACTCTGGCTTTGACGGCCTGGCTGCTGAAACCTCCATCTTGATGGAGAAGGGGCTGTCTGCCTTTGTTCTTGATACCATGATAAAGGCTAGAAAGAAGTCGTCTTCTTCCATTCACTATAGGGTTTGGCGTGCCTACATTGACTGGTGCGAGTCTAGGTCTCTTCCCTGTCCGGTGTTCTCTATTCCCAGGATCCTGGAGTTCCTGCAGCATGGGTTGGAGCCTGGGCTCCAACTCAGTACTCTGAAGGGTCATGTCTCTGCCCTGGCTGTTTTCTTCCAGAGGTCCTTTGCCCAGCATTCTCTGATCAGGACTTTTTTCCAGGGGGTTACTCATGTGCGTCCCCTATGTTGCCTGTTTGGGATTTGAACTTGGTCTTGTCTGCCTTGCAGGGTGCTCCCTTTGAGCCTGTGCAGGAGGCTGCCCTGGCCATTCTTACTCTCAAGGTTGTCTTTGGTGGATATCACTTCTGTTAGGCGTGTGTCTGAGTTGACGGCACTTTCCATCCAGCCCCCCTACTTTGAGAGACACCAGGACACACCCCGCTTCACTTCTTAAATATTCATCCATTATTGGGTTAATCCACCGCCAGGTGACGTAGTGCAGAGAGGAAGTCTTGTAACGAGCCCCCTTCCGGCCTATATATACCTGGTACCTCCCTTCAATCACCAGTATTTTTTCTCTCTGCTTGCTGACAAGTCAGAAGATGGAAGTCTCCTGCTTACAGGTAGGCCGGGGTATTCTTACCCCGCCACCCCCCTTTTGGTCTATTTCTGCCCGGTTTGAGTTTGTATACCTTTATGGTGGAATGGAAGCCTCCCAGCCTAGGCTGCTCACCGGGCAAATGGTAGATGGCACTTTAAGTGCCTAGGAGCTTATCTCCTCCGCTCGACCTCATGCGTGGGGCAATGCGGCTATCCGGCATGGTGATCCGGAAATGGGATGCCCCTGTCCCGAGGGTCCCCGTAGCCCCTTTCTCTCCCGTTACGGTCCCTTCTCCCTTCACTATGGGGGGGGGGGGGGTGTGAGGGTGTGCTTTAAGTATATGTGTTTCACTTGTATCACTTCATTTCAACATGTGTGTGTATTCATGATTATGCATTCACTGTATTCAGCATGTGTATACTTTTGGTCTGCTTGAGGGCAGGCTGCGCTGGGTAGGGGCTGGCCACTTTTCTTTGCAGACTGTTGCTTTGTGGCCCCCTACCCCCTCCCCCCTCTCCTCTCCCCTCTCCCCGCCTGGCATTTTATGTATTCATTAGACGGCGCCATGCGGTCTTTACCCTCCCCCCTCCGCCGCCTGGGCGCACGTGTAGTGGCCCAGCTGAGAGTGATTTCCAGCTGATCGGCGTAGGGGGCGGCGGGTCCCGCTGATGCGGCGTCGGGGGCGCGGTGCCGACGTCATGCGGCGTCTTGCGGCGGGCCCAGCGTTTGCTTCCTTCAAATGCAGGAAGTCGCGTGGGCGCACGGCCGCACTTTGTCTTCCGTGCTGGCTACAGTCTTGTTCCGGCTGCTGCCTTCGCTGACCGGGTAAGCGGCCCCACCCGTTGGGGCCGTTAAATGGGGGATGCATTTCCTTGCAGTAATATAGTGGGGAGTCACTTTGTATTAAGGGGGCGTGATTTGACTGTTATTTAAGGGCCACTTTTGTGCCATGCTTATGTCTTTTTATACACATGTGAGGATCTGATGGTTTTTCTTTTCCTTGCAGATCCTGGGATCCCTGCTTATGGTGGCCCTCCGGCTCTATGTGCCTGGCTAATTATTGGGATATATACATAGACTATATATATAAATATAAATATATATATATATATATATATATATATATATATAGTTCATTAAAGGGGACCTTAACTTAAAAAAAAAAAAAAATCCTCCCTTCCGGGACATTACTAATAAAGGGGCATCCCGGGTTGGCTTATGCCTTAAAAGTCCCAGTATTGCGAATACCATAAATCACCATATGGAGGCTTCCGTAATTTCCGGAAACGGTTCTGCTGAGCCGTTCGGGGGGTGCGTAGGTTGTGGGGTTCCACTCCCAGCTGATGATATCTTTATTTGCATCCCTTGTGCAAAACAGACTATTGCGCGCCAGTCCGTTGCTTCGGCTGCGGGGCCATCGCATCCTTCATCATCTCCTACCTCTCCCTCCCTATTCCGGACCCCGCATGACACTGTCAAAAGTGGGGATTCGCATTCCGAGGCGGCAGCACAGCCCAGCCCCCGGAAAGTAATGCCCGTTAAAGCAGCGTTAAAGGCCGCTGCAAAACGAAGGCACCTGACTCCGGTACCTTCGGCTCCACAGGACCAGTTTTGTGAACCTGTGGAATGGTCCGATGGATCCCCGGGCGAGGATGAATTCCCGTCGGAGTCAGATGAGCCGACAGGTCAGCTTGTGGCTGATGAGATTGGCGATTGGTCAGAGGGGGTTGTTTTTGACACCCCCTCTATTCTGGCTCAAATGTTTAAAATTTTGAGTTTAGATACGCCTGAGGCGGCCGCCCCGCCAAAGGGTCAGTTGTTTAAAGAGCCTCAGCCGAGTTTGGTTTTTCCCAGACAACACCACTTTGAGAGGGTGGTTCTTAAGGAATGGGAACATCCCACGCGGTTGGGAAAAGCGTTATTCTTTTCCACCAGAATTGGTGAAGCTTTGGTCTGTCCCTCCTGACGTCGATACCCCTGTACTAGGGCTCTCCAGCTCGGCTATGGTACAATCTGCTGAGACCACTGTCCCCAAAGATGGGGAAGATCGTCGGATTGACCAATACGCTCGACATGCTTTTATCTATTCTGGGTCAGCGTTGCGCCCGGTATGTGCTTCAGCCCTTCTTCTATTGGGAATTAAGTCCTTAATTCAGGGGCTATATGAGGATCTTAATCCTGCTTGCAAACAGTTCACTGCGCTTAAGCAGTGTGAATCTTTTGTGGCTTATGTCCTGGCTGCTCAGGACGATGCACTGACTATGAGTAGCAAGGCAGCAGCTATGCTGGTGGCTATTCGCAGGTCAGTATGGCTGCGTCAGTGGTCAGCGGACACGGCTTCCAAAAAGGTGCTCACAGCTCTCCCCTTTTTGGGGTTGCGTCTGTTCGGGGAGAAAATTGATTCAGTCGCAAAGGGTGGTAAGATGCCACAACGCAAGAGGCCTCGTGGTCCCTTCAGGGGGACAAGTTCCAGTAGGCCTTCCTTTCGAGGATTCAGAGCGGGCAAGGGTGCGTCCTTTCCCGCTACCAGTGGCGCAGGTTGGACTCGGGGGAGGGGCCGTGGCCGGCCCACTCAGTCCTGGGGCACCAAGCCCAAACCTGCTGATAAGCTCACTCAGCAATGAGGGGCTGCCCTCACCCGTGCGGGTGGGGGGACTATTGCGACACTTCTACCATTGGAACCAAGTGGTTCCAGGCAGATGGATCCAGGAGGTAGTGTCGCCCGGTTACGACCTGGAATTCGAGTCTCACCCTCCTTCACGGTCCGTTCATGGGTCGGTTCATCCCGGCCTGAACTCTCATCAAGACGGAGTGTGTCTTTCTTTTGCCCAAATTCACACGAGAACGCTTCAGCTATTTCTGTTAGCGTGTTAGGACCAGCAACCTCAGTCGCTGGATCAGTCCTTCCAGTTGTCCTCCCGTGTACGGCAGTCCCTCCTGTGGTGTTTGGTCTCGACCAATCCTGTGTAGGGCAGGCCTTTCCTGACCCCCCTTTTGAAAAGTGTCACCACGGACGCCAGTCTGTCGGGATGGGGCAGATTCTGGAAGGAGCTGCGGTTTTAGGGGCAGTGGAGACCTTAAAGGCCCCACTTACCCATCAATATTCTGAATCTGAGAACCATCCGTCAGGTGCTTGCTCTCCTGACTCAGTACGTTTTGGGCCTTCTGGTCCAGATGTGTTCAGACAATCGATCAGCGGTTGCTTACGTCGGTCTTCAGGGAAGGACGCGCAGTCTGAGTACTCTCAGAGAAGTGTCCCTGATCCGGACCTGGGCAGTGTTCCATGTTCCCTGTCTCTCGGCGGTTTACGTTCCAGAGTTGATGAAACAGGTAGCGGCCCGGTTGAGCAAGGGCTCTCCCTGTCTGGAAGAATAGGCTCTCCATCCTCGGGTGGTTCGCTTACTGTGTCTCCAATGGGAGACCCCGGAGGTGGACCTGTTGGCCCCTCACCACTATCACAGACTCCCGAACTTCGTGTCGCTCTCCCAGGATCCTCTGGCTCTGGCAGTGGACGCTATGTCCCTGAACTAGGGAGCTCTGGGATTTCTATACCTGTTTCCTCCGTTGCCCATGCTGGGCAGGGTTCTTCAGAATTTGGCTCTGGAAAAGGTGTACGCCGTTCTCGTGGCCCCAAGGTGGCCAAGACGAGTGAGGTTCGCAGACATCGTTCGGCTGGCAGTGGTCCAGTTCGTTCTGCCTCTTCGGCCCGATCTGCTCACTCAGGGGCAATTGTGTTGCCCCAATTTACCAGCGCTGGGTTTGATGGCCTGGCTGCTGAAACCTCCATCCTGAGGGAGGAGGGTCTTTCTGATTCAGTCATTAAGACTTTGATCAGTGCCCGGAAGAAGTCTTCTTCCATCACCTACTATAGGACTTGGAAAGCCTATATCGCTTGGTGTGAGATAAGATCTTTTCCTTGTAGGGTCTTTTCGGTCTCCAGGATTCTGGAGTTTTTACAATCAGGGCTGGACTCTGGTCTCCAGCTAAGTACGTTGAAAGGGCAGGTCTCTGCCTTATCTATCTTTTTTCAGAAGCGTGTTGCGCTTAAACCTTTAGTTAAAACTTTTTTCCAGGGGGTTACGCATGTGCGGCCTCCCAGGAAACCATTACTCCCGGTTTGGGATTTGAATTTGGTTCTTTCTGCTCTTCAGGCTCCTCCTTTTGAGCCTTTGCAAGATATTGCTTTGTCTACCCTGACTCAGAAGATTGTCTTCTTGGTAGCTATCACTTCTGTCCGGCGTGTCTCAGAGTTGGCGGCCTTAACTATCCAGGCGCCTTACTTTGAGAGGCATCAGGATAAAGTGGTCTTTCGGTTCAAGCCAGACTTTCTTCCTAAGGTTGTTTCTGCTTTTCATTTGAACCAAGATATTGTTCTTCCCTCCTTGTGTCCTAATCCTAAGAATGACAAAGAGAGGGTTTTGCATTGTTTGGATGTAGTACGCTGTGTTAAGTACTACTTGATTATCACGTCTCCTTTTCGTAGGACGGATTCCTTTTTTGTGGTGCCCCATGGGCCTAAAAAGGGTTTGGCACCAGCCAAATCTGCCATTAGCAAGTGGATACGTCAGGCCGTTACTGCGGCCTATTCTGCTAAGGGAAGAGTTCCCCCTTTTCGTATTACTGCTCATTCTACTCGCGCCGTTGGGGCGTCTTGGGCTTTTCAGCACCAAGCTTCTGTTGAACAGGTTTGTAAGGCCGCCACTTGGTCTTCTGTTCATACTTTTTCTAAGTTTTACAAAGTTGATGTGCGAGCCTCAGCGGATGCTGTTTTTGGCCGCAAAGTTCTGCAGACTGCAGTCATTTAAGTTATGCTTCACCTGGCCTTGAGATGCCCTTCCCTTGTGGACACTGCTTTTGGATGTCCCAATAATGGATGAATATTTAAGAAGTGAAGCGGGGTGTGTGGCACACCAAGAATAATACCATTTTGTGAGTACTCACCTGAAAAATGGATATTGTTGGTGTGCCACACACCCCGCTTCACCCCACCCTCTTCGGTATTACCGAAGCATTTATATGGTGAAGCCCTTTTTTATTTATATATCAAAATTGATTTTTGAGGTTACCGGGGGAATACTGGTACCTTGTCTTTCTGCTTTTTAAATATACTGGTGATTGAAGGGAGGTACCAGGTATATTTAGGCCGGAAGGGGGCTCGTTACAAGACTTCCTCTCTGCACTACGTCACCTGGCGGTGGATTAACCCAATAATGGATGAATATTTAAGAAGTGAAGCGGGGTGTGTGGCACACCAACAATATCCATTTTTCAGGTGAGTACTCACAAAATGGTATTTTTTTCAGATTCTTTGCTGAGTTTTAAGCTAAAAGGTGTTTTGTTTAGTATAAATTATTCTTCATTTAAAGTTATAGGTTAATACCTGGGATCCTGCCCTGAAGTTTTTGGAGGTCCCATGCGTATCTCAATCATCTGACGGCCTGGAGTAAAATGGAAGAGAAAATACAATTGTGTGATTCTCACCCATAGAATTGTTTTCTCTTCCATTGTTACTTCAGGACGTAAGACCCTCCCTGCCTGCTAGATTACTATATCCATAACATGGGTGCCTAAGTCATAGTGGAGGTTGTATATATGTAAATAGTTGATCAGCATCAGGAAAAAAAAGAGAAAAATAAATGGAGAGAAGTAGAGAGGAGTTTGTTTCTTGTTTCCCCTTTTTGTCTCCAACGAAAATATAGCGATGTCTTATTTCTCCCAGGTGGCTGATTCTACTGCTTTTCAATTACTGGACTATGGAAATGCAGCCGGAGGCATATAGGCCGGGAGGAGCCATACCTTGTTCTTGCAGTCCACGCCTTTTGGCCAAGAGGTTAAACCATGCGTATCTGAATCATCTGACGTCCTGAAGTAATAATGAAAGAGAAAACAATTCTACAGCTGAGAATCACAGAATTGTATTTTCTCCTTGTTCCCCCGAGGTAAAATCCAGTTCTGTGATTAGCCACCCTCCAGGGTAAATAGGAGAGAGATAAGATCTTCTGTTTGTCACCGCTAATGCACAGGGGGACATCCGTAATCAGGGATGCCTCCCTGTGCCTGGAACAACACAGATTTTGTAAGAAGTCTATTTGCATTTATTCTTGGTGGGCCACACACCCCGCTTCACTTCTTAAATATTCATCCATTATTGGGTTAATCCACCGCAGGTGACGTAGTGCAGAGAGGAAGTCTTGTAACGAGCCCCCTTCCGGCCTATATATACCTGGTACCTCCCTTCAATCACCAGTATTTTTTCTCTCTGCTTGCTGACAAGTCAGAAGATGGAAGTCTCCTGCTTACAGGTAGGCCGGGGTATTCTTACCCCGCCACCCCCCTTTTGGTCTATTTCTGCCCGGTTTGAGTTTGTATACCTTTATGGTGAAATGGAAGCCTCCCAGCCTAGGCTGCTCACCGGGCAAATGGTAGATGGCACTTTAAGTGCCTAGGAGCTTATCTCCTACCGCTCGACCTCATGCGTGGGGCAATGCGGCTAACCGGCATGGTGATCCGGAAATGGGATGCCCCTGTCCCGAGGGTCCCCGTAGCCCCTTACTCTCCCGTTACGGTCCCTTCTCCCTTCACTATGGGGGGGGGGGGGTGTGAGGGTGTGCTTTAAGTATGTGTGTTTCACTTGTATCACTGCATGTTAACATATGTGTCATGATTATGCATTCACTGTAGCATGTGTATATTTTTGGGTCTGCTTTAAGGGCAGGCTGCGCTGGGTAAAGGCTGGCCACTTCTCTTGCAGTTTGTTGCTTTGTGGCCCCCTACCCCCTCCCCCCTCTCCCCTCTCCTCGCCTGGCATTCATGTTTGCGTTGTACAGCACCATGCGGTTTTTACCCTCCCCCCTCCGCCGCCTGGGCGCACGTGCTGTGGTCCAGCTGTAAGTGATTCCAGCTGATCGGCGTAGGGGGGGGCGGGTCCCGCTGACGCGGCGTCGGGGGAGCGGCGCCGACGTCACGCGGCGTCTGCGGCGGGCCCAGCGTCCTTGCTTCCTTCAAAACACAGGAAGTTGCGTGGGCGCACGGCCGCACTTTGTCTTCATGCTGGCTCCTGGCTGCTGGCTGCAGGCTTGCCGGCTGATGCCTTTGCTGTCCAGGTAAGCGGCCCCTCCCGTTGGGGCCGTTAAGTGGGGAATACTTTTAACAATATAGTGAGAAGTCACTGTTTATTAAGGGGGTGTCATTTAAGGGCACTTGGTGCCATGCTTATATGTTTATACACATGTGAGGATCTGATGGTTGTTTCTTTGCCTTGCAGATCCTGGGATCCCTGCTTATGCTGGCCCTCCGGCTCTATGTGCCTGGCTAATTATTGGGATTGCTTATATATAGTTTCTATTAAAGGGGACCTTAACTTAAAAAAAAAAAAAAAAAAAAAAAATCCTCCCTTCCGGGACATTACTAATATAGGGGGCATCCCGGGTCGGCTTATGCCTTAAAAGTCCCCATATGGAGGCTTCCGTAAATTCCGGAAACGGTTCTGCTGAGCCGTTTGGGGGGTGCGTAGGTTGTGGGGTTCCACTCACAGCTGATGATATCTTTATTTGCATCCCTTGTGCAAAACAGACTATTGCGCGCCAGTCCGTTGCTTCGGCTGCGGGGCCATCGCATCCTTCATCATCTCCTACCTCTCCCTCCCTATTCCGGACCCCGCATGACACTGTCAAAAGTGGGGATTCGCATTCCGAGGCGGCAGCACAGCCCAGCCCCCGGAAAATGATGCCCGTTAAAGCAGCGTTGAAGGCCGCTGCAAAACGAAGGCACCTGACTCCGGTACCTTCGGCTCCACAGGACCAGTTTTGTGAACCTGTGGAATGGTCCGATGGATCCCCGGACGAGGATGAACTCCCGTCGGAGTCAGATGAACCGACAGGTCAGCTTGTGGCTGATGAGATTGGCGATTGGTCAGAGGGGGTTGTTTTTGACACCCCCTCTATTCTGGCTCAAATGTTTAAAATTTTGAGTTTAGATACGCCTGAGGTGGCCGCCCCGCCAAAGGGTCAGTTGTTTAAAGAGCCTCAGCCACGTTTGGTTTTTCCCAGACAACACCACTTTGAGAGGGTGGTTCTTAAGGAATGGGAACATCCCACGCGGTTATCTGGAATTCCTTCCAGTTGGGAAAAGCGTTATCCTTTTCCACCAGAATTGGTGAAGCTTTGGTCTGTCCCTCCGGACGTCGATACCCCTGTACTAGGGCTCTCCAGCTCGGCTATGGTACAGTCTGCTGAGACCACTGTCCCCAAAGATGGGGAAGATCGTCGGATTGACCAATACGCTCGACATGGTTTTATCTATTCCGGGTCAGCGTTGCGCCCGGTATGTGCTTCAGCCCTTCTTCTATTGGTAATTAAGTCCCTAATTCAGGGGCTATATGAGGATCTTGATCCCGCTTGCAAACAGTTCACTGCACTTAAGCAGTGTGAATCTTTTGTGGCTTATGTCCTGGCCGCTCAGGACGATGCACTGACTATGAGTAGCAAGGCGGCAGCTATGCTGGTGGCTATTCGCAGGTCAGTATGGCTACGTCAGTGGTCAGCCGACACGGCTTCCAAAAAGGTGCTCACAGCTCTCCCCTTTTTGGGGTTGCGTCTGTTTGGGGAGAAAATTGATTCAGTCGCAAAGGGTGGTAAGATGCCACAACGCAAAAGGCCTCGTGGTCCCTTCAGGGGGACAAGTTCCGGTAGGCCTTCCTTTCAAGGGTTCAGAGCGGGCAAAGGTGCGTCCTTTCCCGCTACCAGTGGCGCAGGTTGGACTCGGGGGAGGGGCCGTGGCCGGCCCACTCAGTTCTGGGGCACCAAGCCCAAACCTGCTGATAAGCTCACTCAGCAATGAGGGGCTGCCCTCACCCGTGCGGGTGGGGGGACTATTGCGACACTTCTACCATTGGAACCATGTGGTTCCAGGCAGATGGATCCAGGAGGTAGTGTCGCCCGGTTACAACCTGGAATTCGAGTCTCACCCTCCCTCACGGTCCATTCATGGGTCGGTTCATCCCGGCCTGAACTCTCATCAAAACGGAGTGTGTCTTTCTTTTGCCCAAATTCACACAAGAACGCTTCAGCTATTTCTGTTAGCGTGTTGGGACCAGCAACCTCAGTTGTTGGATCAGTCCTTCCAGTTGTCCTCCCGTGTACGGCAGTCCCTCCTGTGGTGATTGGTCTCGACCAATCTTGTATAGGGCAGGTCTTTCCTGACCCCCCTTTGGAAAGGTGTCACCACGGACACCAGTCTGTCGGGATGGGACAGATTCTGGAAGGAGCTGCGGTTTCAGGGGCAGTGGAGGCCCCACTTACCCATCAGTATTCTGAATCCGAGAACCATTTGTCAGGTGTTTGCTCTCCTGACTCAGTACGTTCTGGGCCTGGATGTAGTACGCTGTGTTAAGTACTACTTGATTATCACGTCTCCTTTCCGTAGGACGGATTCCTTTTTTGTTGTGCCCCATGGGCCTAAGAAGGGTTTGGCACCAGCCAAATCTGCCATTAGCAAGTGGATACGTCAGGTCGTTACTGCGGCCTATTCGGCTAAGGGAAGAGTTCCCCCTTTTCGTATTACTGCTCATTCCACTCGCGTTCTGCGTCACGGCCAGATCGGGCCCGCCCCTCGAGGTTTGCTTGGCGCCATTTTGATGGTCTTCGCGCGTGGTTACGATCCTCCTCCTCCCTTGGTCATGTAAGTGCCCTCGTGGGTGGTTTTTCTTATGATCTTTCGTTCTGCTGGGCATGGCTCTGACACCCCCCCTTCTTCTCTTTATGTCTTTCAGGCGCCAAGATTTCGGTGGCCTCTCCCGGCCTGACATATATTATAGCGGGTTCACATAAAAATTCTCCCACATTCCTAGCGGGTCTTGGGGCGTCCAGGGTTGCCTATTGCATAAATCCCTGCGGGCATATTGCTCAGATAATCACCATATGGAGGCATCTCAGAATTTTGTGCCCGGGGTCCCTCGGGGACAAGACCGGCTGTGTACAGCGTGTGGACAGCCCCATGCTGATGCTGATAGAGCATGGGTCTGCGGACCGTGTGCTGAACAGGTACTGGCCCTGCAATCAGGTTTACCAGTGGCTGCACCTCGCTTCAATACACCTGTCTCCCCGTGCTTAAATCTCACTCCTGATGCGTCGCACTCGAGCGGGGATGACCAGCAAGTTGTGCCGCGCAGGCTGCCTACTGCTGAGCAGGTGATATCTAGTTTGGCGGAGCGCTTGGGCCCTGGAAAGAAGCGGTCCCTGACGCCTCCTGGTTCTCTGTTTCCTACTGAAACTGAAGAGTCTGCTGCTATGCAGGACCTTGCTCCTTCTGATGAAGGTGAGCTGTTCTCCAATTCGGGCTCCTCGGACGAGATGCCTTGGAGCCGTGATGATTCTGGCCCCGGTTCCTGGGGCCTGTGTGACACTGATGAACTACTTCCAAAAACACGGCTTCCAAAAAGGTGCTCACAGCTCTCCCCTTTTTGGGGTTGCGTCTGTTTGGGGAGAAAATTGATTCAGTCGCAAAGGGTGGTAAGATGCCACAACGCAAAAGGCCTCGTGGTCCCTTCAGGGGGACAAGTTCCGGTAGGCCTTCCTTTCAAGGGTTCAGAGCGGGCAAAGGTGCGTCCTTTCCCGCTACCAGTGGCGCAGGTTGGACTCGGGGGAGGGGCCGTGGCCGGCCCACTCAGTTCTGGGGCACCAAGCCCAAACCTGCTGATAAGCTCACTCAGCAATGAGGGGCTGCCCTCACCCGTGCGGGTGGGGGGACTATTGCGACACTTCTACCATTGGAACCATGTGGTTCCAGGCAGATGGATCCAGGAGGTAGTGTTGCCCGGTTACAACCTGGAATTCGAGTCTCACCCTCCCTCACGGTCCATTCATGGGTCGGTTCATCCCGGCCTGAACTCTCATCAAAACGGAGTGTGTCTTTCTTTTGCCCAAATTCACACAAGAACGCTTCAGCTATTTCTGTTAGCGTGTTGGGACCAGCAACCTCAGTTGTTGGATCAGTCCTTCCAGTTGTCCTCCCGTGTACGGCAGTCCCTCCTGTGGTGATTGGTCTCGACCAATCTTGTATAGGGCAGGTCTTTCCTGACCCCCCTTTGGAAAGGTGTCACCACGGACACCAGTCTGTCGGGATGGGACAGATTCTGGAAGGAGCTGCGGTTTCAGGGGCAGTGGAGGCCCCACTTACCCATCAGTATTCTGAATCCGAGAACCATTTGTCAGGTGTTTGCTCTCCTGACTCAGTACGTTCTGGGCCTTCGGGTCCAGATGTGTTCAGACAATCGATCAGCAGTTGCTTACGTCGGTCTTCAGGGAAGGACGCGCAGTCTGAGTACTCTCAGAGAAATGTCCCTGATCCGGACATGGGCAGTGTTCCATGTTCCCTGTCTCTCGGCGGTTTACATTCCAGAGGTGATGGAACAGGTAGCGGACCGGTTGAGCAAGTGCTCTCCCCGTCTGGAAGAATAAGCTCTCCATCCTCGGGTGGTTCACTTATTGTGTCTCCAATGGGAGACCCCGGAGGTGGACCTGTTGGCCCCTCATCACTATCACAGGCTCCCGAACTTCGTGTCACTCTCCCAGGATCCTCTGGCTCTGGCAGTGGATGCCATGTCCCTGAACTGGGGAGCTCTGGGATTTCTATACCTGTTTCCTCCGATGCCCTTGCTGGGCAGGGTTCTTCAGAAGTTGGCTCTGGAAAAGGGTGTACGCCGTTCTCGTGGCCCCAAGGTGGCCAAGACGAGTAAGGTTCGCAAACATCGTTCGGCTGGCAGTGGACCAGTTCGTTCTGCCTCTTCGGCCCGGTCTGCGCACTCAGGGTCATTTGGGTTGCCCCAATTTACCAGCGCTGGGTTTGATGGCCTGGCTGCTGAAACCTCCATCCTGAGGGAGGAGGGTCTTTCTGATTCGGTCATTAAGACTTTGATCAGTGCCCGGAAGAAGTCTTCTTCCATCACTTACTATAGGACTTGGAAAGCCTATATCACTTGGTGTGAGATAAGATCTTTTTCTTGTAGGGTCTTTTCGGTCTCCAGGATTCTGGAGTTTTTACAATCAGGGCTGGACTCTGGTCTCCAGCTAAGTATGTTGAAAGGGCAGGTCTCTGCCTTATCTGTCTTTTTTCAGAAGCGTGTTGCGCTTAAGCCTTTAGTTAAAACTTTTTTCCAGGGGGTTACGCATGTGCGGCCTCCCAGGAAACCATTACTCCCTGTTTGGGATTTGAATTTGGTTCTTTCTGCTCTTCAGGCTCCTCCTTTTGAGCCTTTGCAAGATATTGCTTTGTCTACCCTGACTCAGAAGATTGTCTTCTTGGTAGCGATCACTTCTGTCCGGCGTGTCTCAGAATTGGCGGCCTTAACTATCCAGGCGCCTTACTTCGAGAGGCATCAGGATAAAGTGGTCTTTCGGTTCAAGCCAGACTTTCTTCCTAAGGTTGTTTCTGCTTTTCATTTGAACCAAGATATTGTTCTTCCCTCCTTGTGTCCTAATCCTAAGAATGACAAAGAGAGGGTTTTGCATTGTTTGGATGTAGTACGCTGTGTTAAGTACTACTTGATTATCACGTCTCCTTTCCGTAGGACGGATTCCTTTGGCACCAGCCAAATCTGCCATTAGCAAGTGGATACGTCAGGTCGTTACTGCGGCCTATTCGGCTAAGGAAAGAGTTCCCCCTTTTCGTATTACTGCTCATTCCACTCGCGTTCTGCGTCACGGCCAGATCGGGCCCGCCCCTCGAGGTTTGCTTGGCGCCATTTTGATGGTCTTCGCGCGTGGTTGCGATCCTCCTCCTCCCTTGGTCATGTAAGTGCCCTCGTGGGTGGTTTTTCTTATGATCTTTCGTTCTGCTGCGCATGGCTCTGACACCCCCCTTCTTCTCTTTATGTCTTTCAGGCGCCAAGATTTCGGTGGCCTCTCCCGGCCTGACATATATTATAGCGGGTTCACATAAAAATTCTCCCACATTCCTAGCGGGTCTTGGGGCGTCCAGGGTTGCCTATTGCATAAATCCCTGCGGGCATATTGCTCAGATAATCACCATATGGAGGCATCTCAGAATTTTGTGCCCGGGGTCCCTCGGGGACAAGACCGGCTGTGTACAGCGTGTGGACAGCCCCATGCTGATGCTGATAGAGCATGGGTCTGCGGACCGTGTGCTGAACAGGTACTGGCCCTGCAATCAGGTTTACCAGTGGCTGCACCTCGCTTCAATACACCTGTCTCCCCGTGCTTAAATCTCACTCCTGATGAGTCGCACTCGAGCGGGGATGACCAGCAAGTTGTGCCGCGCAGGCTGCCTACTGCTGAGCAGGTGATATCTAGTTTGGCGGAGCGCTTGGGCCCTGGAAAGAAGCGGTCCCTGACGCCTCCTGGTTCTCTGTTTCCTACTGAAACTGAAGAGTCTGCTGCTATGCAGGACCTTGCTCCTTCTGATGAAGGTGAGCTGTTCTCCAATTCGGGCTCCTCGGACGAGATGCCTTGGAGCCGTGATGATTCTGGCCCCGGTTCCTGGGGCCTGTGTGACACTGATGAACTACTTATAAAGATCTTTGAGGTTTTGTCAATCTCTCCTCCTGGAGAGGCTCCCAAGCCCAAAAGGGAGAGTTTCCACACAGCGACACCGCGCTTGGAATTTCTGGAACAGGATCATTTCCAGGCTCTTATATCCAAAGAATGGGAATCACCTTGTAAACTTACAGGAGTTCCAGGGGTCTGGGATTGGAAGTACCCTTTTCCCCCTGATGTGGTTAACTTTTGGTCAGCACCTCCCGTGGTGGATGCACCGATCATAGGGGTTGCTAACCCCCCCCCTTCATGACAGCTCCTAATTATCGTACCCTTTGGGATGCTCAGGACCGGCGCATTGACAGATTGGCTTCCCACGCCTTTTCGTGTGCAGGGACAGCTCTGCGCCCGGTCTGTGCCGCGACCATCACTGCGGTGGCCGCCAGGACCCTCATTAGAAAGCTACTTGATCACCAACCTGAGAATCTCCCCTGGGAGGTCTTTAATGCACTCTCCAATTGTGATGTGTTTGTGAGGTTTATCCTCTCAGCGCTGGACGACACCATTAAGATGTGTGCTAGAACCTCTGTCCTTGTGGTAGCTATTCGCCGCCTGGTCTGGCTGCGACAGTGGGGTGCTGACGATGAGACAAAAAAGGCTCTCACTGGCCTTCCCTTTAGAGGACGACTCTATTTGGGTCCCGTTTGGACCTTTTTGGGAAAAAGGGTAAGGCACCCCCTATGCAGAAGGCCGTCTCGGCCCCCTCGGGGCAGGGACACCCCTCCCCCTTCCTACGTTAGTGTCAAGCACGAACTAGAGCTGTGCTTCCAACTTTTCGGCGTAGATTCCCACCCCAGGGTGGGCAGGCAACGTCCTGGGCCCTCCAGCAGGACCAAGTCCAAATCTGCCAAGACCTCCCAAGCATGAAGGGACGCCCTCGCCCTTCTGGGTGAGGGGACTGCCACAGCACCTGTCTCCTATCTGGAAGCGTCTCGCCTCCTTCTGGTGGATCCAGGAGGTAGTTCCCCTGGATGCAGGATAGAGTTTGCTGGGCGGTCCTTTTCCGAGGTTGTCGAGGTGCTTCTAGTCCCTGTCTCTCTTCAGGAGTTGGTGCAGGCCGTGCAGGGTCTGGGCTCACTTGCAGGTTGCCCTTAACAGGCTGGGGCGATGGCCTCTACATTAACCTTTCCTCTTTCCCTCAAAGGGATGAGGCAGTCTGGGCATTTTGTAGGCTTGGCAATTCTACGTTCACAGGTGGTTTCTGCATGATATCTCTGTGTTGGGCCACAGGCGCCCTGTGCCCGGTGGGCCTCTTGCCGCCTGTGGAGATCTAAGATCCTTTTTAGTTTCTTCTGGACACCAAAGCCATTACAGGTCAGTGTTGAAGGACCAACCCTGCGGATTGTGGCCTTGTTTTTTGGCCTCTCTTCTGCTCCCAGGCTGCTCGCCAAGGCACAGAAGGGGGTGATGTCTCTGACGTACCCGTGGGCGTCCGCGCTAGGACCTACCTGATCGTCCTTCTTTACTTCCCAGTCTCTACGTCAGGCCGAGTGGGTTATTCGGCCGGTGGTGTCCTTTGGGAGTCATTTGGATGGGTGCTCAGTCACCTCAATCCCTCATTGTCCCTTATTCGGTATCTCCATTCCTTGGATTCGGTTCAGGCTTGAACCTTCTACCTTGGCAATAAGTGGACTCCTGGTTACACGGGCTCTGTCCCTCTTTGCTGTCGCCTTACTTTCACCAGGCAGGAATGCAGCTGGTGGGCCCGTTGGTGGCAGATCAGATGATGTCCCTTATATTCAGAGCCCTTGGGCTCTTCGGCACAGTATGTTATTAATCCTGGACGGGGTTCCAGCACCCCTGGAGCTAGGTCTGTGCTCATTCCCCCTTGGTACTGTGGTTCCTCTTGAGCTGGGTAAATTCAAGGAACCTGTCAGGGGGCACCCCCTCCTTTTCTTACATCTTCCTGTAGATGGTCACCATGGGTACCAAGTTTTGCAGGTTGACAGGGGGGATTTTCTTCTAAAATCCCCCGCGGTTCCTAGGTAGGGGCCCTTAGGGGGTCCATTTACCTACTGAATTTGTTAAAACAATGAGCCTTCAGTTGGCTCTATCTTGCTGGGCTACTCCTCTTCAGGACCTGTCTATTTGGGGACTCTTGGTCTGTCAGAGGACAGTGGCCTGTATTTATTATCGGTGTGGAACTTGGAGCAGGATGATCCTCCAGGAAGGTTTCTGATCCTGGTCTAGGTGGGGGTCAACGTTCCCTGCATCTCGGTGGTATTCGCTCCAATGGATGTCCTTCAGTGGCAGGTTGTGCTATCCTGGTGTCCCTCTGAGATCCAACTAGGGTGGCTCTGTTGGCCCCCGTCACTATCACAGGGGCTCTGCCCTTGTTTTTACTGTCCCAGAATATTCTGACTTTGGTCATGGGGGCTTAGTAATTTTTTGTCTGGACATTCTATTTTATATGTTTTATCTTCATTCACCCTGCTAGGGTCCCCCGCGGACCTGTGATACTGATGGCCCCTGGGTGGCCTAGTGGAGTGTGGTTCGCAGATGTTTCTGCTGAGGACAGTGGACCTGTACGCTCTCTCAGGAGTGCGGTTCTGCCCGTTTCAGGCCCCTTCTTATGTCGCCCCAATCCACAGGCTCTAGTCTGACGGCCTGACGGTTGATTCATTCACCCTTTTGGAGACGGGTTTATCTTCTGGGTGTCTATGGAGGGCTAGGAGCCAGCTTCTTCTTCTTCCGTCTATTATAGGGTATGGCGTACCCATATTGATTGGCGTGAGTCTAGGTCTCTCCCCTGTTGGACGTTCTCTGTTCCCAGGGTACTAGAGTTATTACAGCATGGGTTGGAGTTGGCACTCCATCTCGGTGCTCTGAAGGTTCAGGTTCTGCCCTGTCCGCCTTTCCGTAGAAGTCTTGTTCAGTCTTCCTTGTTAAGCGTTCTTTCGGGGATTGCTCAGGTGCATCCCCAAGTAGTTCTATGGTCCCTGTTGGGATTAATTTTTATTCTGTTTGTCTTGCGGGGAGTTCCCTTTGGACCTATTCCGGATGCTGTCTGAACTGTTCTTACTTCAGGTTGCCCTTCTGGGGGCTGTTGCTTCAGTCAGACGTGTGCCTGAGAGGGCGGCTCTGTTTAGTTAGCCCTCTTTCATTATATATACACCATGATGTGGTGGTGTTCCGCCTTACGCCAGACCTTATGCCCAAGGTGGTGTCTTATGCTCATTTATTCAAGACCTTTTGTCTGCCTCTGGGCCTTATTCTTAGTAACGCTGAAGTAAGGGGGTCTACATTCCCTCAACAGGTGTTGAAGTTTTTCCTGGATTGTCTGTTGTCCCTTAGGGGGACTGATGCCCCTTGGGGTTTGCGGGCGTCTCCAACCGTATGTGCCTGATCTTGTCTGCTTCCAGGGGTTATGCGCCCTTTGGACTGGTCTTACTTGGATGGATTGTCCTTTCTGGTCCTAAGTACAAGTTTCGGCTTCTTGCTGATCCTGGTTAGTGTAGTGGTCAGTATCCCTGCCTGTCAGGCGGGAGACCAGGGTTCAAATTCCCAGATGGGGAGAGCTCTAAGTTTTACCAAGGCTACTGTTTGCATTTGGACTGGTCAGGCTGTTACTCTGGCCTATTCTTTTAAGGGGAAGAATCTTCTTCTCTTTTTATTCTTTTTCTACTTGTGCTTGGGTACCTTGGGCCTTTCAGCACCAGTTTTCTGTTAAACAGGTTTTGCTAGACCGCTGCTTGTTTTCTGTTCATACCTTTTTCAAAGGTTTTTTATGAGGTTGACGTTAGAGCTTTTGCTCATGTTGCTCTTGGTAGCAAGGTTTGCAGGTGACAGCGCCTTTACTGTCTGCTGTGCCTTTTTTGATGGGGATCCCACGCTACTTTATGGACACTGCTATTTGATGTCCCACGTGTAAGTATTATATTGGAGCAGGACGTACTGTATGCTTAGAATAATACAATTCTGTGAAATACTCACCTGTAGAATTGGTATTATACGCATACAGTACGTCCTGCTCCACCCCACCCTGGTTTTACATTTTTCTGGATCCCCTGTATGGTGATTGTTATCATTTCTATTGTTACCAGTTTTGGTGGTTGGTTTCTCCCGGCTTCTTTTCTCACTGCTTTTCAATGCTGGGGATTTGTGGGAGGTCCCTAGGTATATGAAGGGCCGGGAGGAGCCTGTTTTTTTGCATGTCTGCAGTGAACATCGCCATCTGGCGGAGGATTACCCACGTGTAAGTATTATATATGGAGCAGGACGTACTGTATGCGTATAATACCAATTCTACAGGTGAGTATTTCACAGAATTGTATTTTTCTCCCCTCTGCCGCACTGGAGAGGTGTGAATAGAGGTGCCATTGATGGATTCCTTTTTGTGATACCACTGCATCTGCCGTGAACGAAGAAACGCATGAGGTGGGCCGGCAGCGCTCCCTGCAGCAGATGAAAGCTGTCTGGAACGAGTGGCCTGCGCATGCACCATGGGAGTAGGGAAAAGGTGAGTTTACGGGTAATCGTGGGGCGATACATTCAACGAGAGAGCCTCTATAATTAAAGAAGAACTATGGTCACAAATGACCGTAATCCCTCTTTAATATGCAGCAGTGGGGTAGCCGGGTTCGGCTGTGCAACGTGCCGCTAAAAAGAACTGGACGACCGGATACTTGCCTCTTCCATATTGCGCTCCAATGTGACCGCGAGCAGCTGTAAAAGGGTTCCGGGCTCCCGGTTCTTTCTTTTAATAGCGCGGTGCAGAACAGCCCGGGTCAGGCTTCTTCACTGCAGCATATTAAAGAGGGGCTCTGGACATTTCTGACCATAGGTCCTCTTTAAAGACCAGGTCTAGTGAAAATGCTGCAGAAAGCCTAATCTTTACCCTGGTTTCAGGCTTTTTTTGCTTGCTAGACATGCACCAGTGGTTGGTTAGTTAAAAAGAAATAAGCAGTAGTGATTGAGCCACGGGGGTTAGACATTTAATGCAAATTCATATTATAATATATAATATATTATTCAGAAAGCCTGTGAAAACCTCTTCCTGTGTAAACGGTGATTTACTCTATGTATGTATATTAATTCTTGAATCCCCAAACAAGCTCCTTAAACGCACATGCTGTATTTTTATGTCCCTCAACTGTTCCTACTTTTATGTAATTCCTGTTCTAGGATGCTGGGCCTTCTTCTGGTTTGTTGGCTTCTGCTTTTTAGCCAATCAATGGCAGAACTCTAAGCCAGAGTATAATCCGATGAATGAAGGTGCAGATGCAGCGCGCGCAGCCATTGCTTTCTCCTTCTTCTCCATCTTTACATGGGTAAGTTCTGCTATTCAAAATGTTTGGGTTTCTCTGTATTTCCATGGCTAACCTATGCTTGAATCGAATGACATGGATCAGGATATGTGCCCTTTTGTTACTTTCAAGTGTTTAAACTGCAAGTGTACCTAAAAATAAAGTTATAATAACTTAATGTAATGTTGCTCATTTAGCCAGCTTTCTGCTCTTTCCAAATTGGCTGTGAGGGAAAGGGAGGGTCTTTCACCTAGCTTGCTTTATATTTCTCGATCGGCCCTAGTGAACTCTCCTACTTTAGCTGGGCCTTTGCATGTATGCATGCATTAGTCATTGCTCTCCTGCTGTGTGACTGTGAAGATCCCGGAGACATGTAATACATTGAGGGGAATATGTATAATGATCCTGCCCCCCTCTTCTGACTCAAAAGGGTTTATTAGGAAAAGCGGGCTAATGAAAGATGCAGAGACAGCAGGCACGGGGCAAGCAGTAAGCAGGCTAATTCAGCCATTTGCCTGGAATGCCCCCTTAACCTTTAGCATAATCGGTCCCACAAAGATAACGTAGCTAATGCCCATTTGCTCAAGTGCGGCCCTCATGCTCCCTGGCAAAGCTCATTTACCGCTGGCACAAGCATTTTGGCATGGACAGCGAAGTGGTACACCCTCTTTCCAATCAATAAGGGAGTCTGCAAGGTGGGTTATTACTGGCGCCCTGGGGGGTTTCACACAGGGGGCATCCGAACTGGCCAAGTGGAAAAGCCAGTGTCTCCTTTAGATTCCAGGCCAGCCACTAATGGGTTTTGTTCCACTTTAAAACAAAAGCTAATAGCTAGGGTTGTGATTTGGCAAAGGGAAATGTTCCTGGCTGCTTGTCCAATCAGCTTTTCCCACTGCGCATATTAATGCGCGACTAGAAAAGCTGAATGGAATCCCTAGTTGCACTTAGGAGAGAGGAGAACCGAAAAGGGAGGCAAGTGATGTCGGCTGCACATATGGCGCGGGCTCGGGGAGGGGGGGTGAGTTTACTGGGCGTCCTGGGGAGGGAGTAAGCTTGCTTTGGAGGACACAGCCTAATAGGGGTTAGAGGGGTGTAGGTCCACTTAAATGTTTGATAAACATCTAAACTATTATTGGAAACAAAATCAACCCCACTTTGTATTAACAAGAAGGATTTCCATCCTCAAGTGGAAGTATACACCAAATTAGTAGTCTTTGAGAGCCACTAACAGGTGATGTTTTGAGGATCTCCACTTGGCCTAGCTCTGCCTCAGCACATATTGTTTCAACTGTGAATCTGTGTGTAAATCTGCAGAACATGGCCTGTTGGTGGCGCTCAAGGAAGGAAAGGGTTGGGAGACGCTGCACTACATGATCATAAGTAATTGGGCACCACTTTTTAGTAATGTGGTTGGCAACAAATTGCCCAATATTCTGTCCAAAAATTTCCATCAAATGCATGAAGCCAAGAATACAACCATGCAATCTAAGCAAATGATAGGTTGAGTTGAGTTGGTGTTTGTTCACACATATTAGTCCTTGTATTGTTTGTGCAATATTTCAATATCCTGGTGATAGGTTCTTGTCCCTGGGGCTACCCTAGTTGGGATGCCCCGCCGTGTGAAACCTCCGCACAACTTGCCTTTCTGTTCACACTGAGCATGCGCAGGCTCTTGTCCAATCAGTACCTTATGGCATGCATACTAATACTGGGCATAAACCGCTGTTTGGAACAGAGCGCAGGTTTAGGTAGCGAGACCGGGCACATCCTCAGTTTCTCTGCAGAATGAGGAGTGCTCCAGCGCTCAGCCTGTCTGGATGGCACTTCGTCAGCTGGCCCTGGAACTTGTCCACTACTTGAAAACAGTTGGTTGAAGAGTCTCCACTCCTGCCTTCACCGTGACTAAAACACAAGGCCGCATTAAAATCATAAAATTAAAAACAGTGGTGCCATGCCAGGTACTTCATCGGGTGGGGTGGCAAAAGCAAAAATTCTGTGGGAATGGATTTGAGCAGGTAATTTGTTTTGTGTTTTAAAGTGGACCAAAACCCAGGATTTTGACTATCTTGGGTTTTGGCCCATGCCCCGGGGCACCCCGATCGGGGATGACCCACTGTGTAAAACCCTCCAGGTCGCATGAACAAACTCGCCTCTTCCGGGTCCTACGACACATGCGCAGCCTCTCATCCAATCCGAGCACGCTGGTGGCCTGCACCTAGCTAGCGGGATGGGGGCGCGGCTCACGCATGTGCTGTTGGACCAGAAAAGGCGAGTTTAGGGGCAACTTGGGGGGTTACACACAGTGGGGCACCCCCAATGGGGTGCCCCGTGGGGAGGGGGATTGTTCGGCCTGGAAATCTTATAGATTCATAGGTCCGCTTTAAGCTGAGACAACAACTCCAACACACCCAGACATAAGAAAACTGCCCTATAATAGATGATTTGTTAGAATGGTTTTAGCGATACTTGTGCAAGTTATTGTTGTGATTCAGTTATTAAGTATTGTATACAGACATTTTTTTTTAATAACTGACCAAACTGTTGCTGCAAATGAAAGCCTTCTGAGAAAGGCAACTCTTCGTATCTCTTACAGCATTATAACTTTATCCCTTCCACAGGCGTTCCTTACAGTGTTGAGACTCCAGCATCTGAAAGAAATTTCTTTCCAAGAGGAATACAGCAGACTTTTCCCCCCAAACCCCCAGTCCTTTCCCTAACACATGAACTAACAAAGACTAAGTTTCATGGTGCCTTAAGCAACTTTGCCCATAGTATTTCACTGTCTGGACTCAATTGTTTCAATCTCTGTATATCTTGTGCCTTAAGGTCTGCATATATGTGTAGGTTCAAAAGATATGACTACTAATGCAATCTTTACATAATAGTGTTTACAATAGTTTCTACTTATGAAAGCCACATTAGGGCTACATTAGAGATGCCCTCTGTACTCCATATACTGTACCTGGAGTAATGTATCCTCTGTATGGCGGATTCAGAAGGAATCTCGGCCCACATGTAGCATGCTGCTGTGATGCTGGCAGTGGCAGTCATTTAAACTACATGTGCTCTGCCAGTGTCCGAGTCAGTCACAGATTGACCTACACTGGCAGAGCACAAACCGTTTAAACGTCTGCTGTCGGCCACCCCCGCCAGCATCATGCAAGACACCCATCCAGCTCATTCCCTGGAGTCCCCCAAGCAGCGTAGGCCCACTGCCATAGCACCAATGATAATCATGCCCTGGTCTTTGCTGGACACAAGCTCCAGGGACACTGGTTCGAACAATATGTCTCAGTTTCATGCTACGAAAGCTTTAACACATTTAATTAGCCGTAGACCGTGCCTCTACACGGCAAGGACACTGGAAGCATGGGTAAACACAAGGGCAACCCCTTAGTGAGGTGTTTAGGAGGGGGTAAAAATGTAAAGTGGAATTTCCAATAGTTTGGTGTTGGGGTCTAAAGCAGACCCTTACATACCTGGTAAGTATATGCAAAAACAGTTTACATTCTGTAGTATTAGAGCCCCAGGCTACTGTTAGTCCTGTGTGTTTTTATAAAAAGTTTTGCAAAGGCAAAATAAATACTTTAATATGTGCTTTATAGCTGAATTTCTGTGTACTGTATACTAGTATTAATGGATGTGCATTATTATTATGTAATAGGTCCTTTCTTAAATGGCTTGTTTGTATAAGCCTTGCCACTCCCTGAGGATGGAGGAATCGCTCTATGGACCGCGTTCACTTAATCACATCATCTGCCTGGAATTATAGGCAGCTGAAATCAATAGTGTACATCTCTTGGCCATATCATAACACAAAACATATAATTGAGAGTACACAGATGCAAAATGAGTAGAAACCAAGCTAATTTAACCCTTTGCCTAAACTGTCCCTTTAAACTAGTCATCTGTACAGTTGCAGCTGGTTTTCTGTGGGGATAAAGTCGTTGTGCCCTCTCTTTAGTCATCTGTAGTTTAATTTTAGTGCTTTGGTTAAGAAGTTCCTCCAGTTTCAGGTTCTGGGATACCCTTTCACCACGACTACCCTGAGCAAGGTTTTGGTCCACATTTTAGCTCTTCTATGCCACTGAGGTCGCCAACCTTTCCTAACATGAGAGCCACATTTAGCACATAGAGGTGGCCGGGAGCCATATAACTTTACAGAACAGGAAACCTCTTGACCTGGTTCCAAAAAACAATGCAGTGAAATACTTGAAAGCACCATTATTTACTGTTCATTAAACTTACAGATCCTCCCTGGTGCCCAAGGAAGTGATATGCATGGTGGCAGTGTATTTTACCCTAAACTCATAAGCATAGTGCCCACAGACCCCCCTCATACAAAGAAGTGTGCTGGCTTCCCTGTCTCTAAAGTATTCAACATTGCATTTCCCAGCTTCCCTCCTCCCCATGGGAAACGGAGTATAGTGATGGAAGATGCCAAAACAAGTAAGCCAACACACGACTGCATGGCCGAATCTACATTTACCTCTTGCAGGGTGCTGACATTTAGTCCTGGGTGCCATGTACCAACCCACAGACCCTCACTGTGTGCTAGACAGCAGGTGAGCCACCCTGCAAAGGTCTGCAAGCAACATGCGGCTCCTGAGCTACCAGCTGGGGATCCCTTCCATAAAACATAAAATAGGTAGTCTCTAAACACCCATAAGGTTATTTTTTTGTACTTATGTGCTAAACTTTGTGTACTGAGCCTTATGTGTTGCAGGTACAGGCACATTTACTATGTTGATAATTTCTAAATTGCCAAATTGATGTGCCTTCCAGTATCTTCATGTCCAAGTGTTGTACACTGTATTTTGGTTTACCAAAGCCTTGAATGCACTGATGTAAAGAATATTTTGAATACACTGGTTTTCTAATGTATTAATCTAAAAGTATTTAGATCTTTAGCATACAAAGTTCTAGCTGTTACAAAATGCTTACCTGTCTGTTGCTTGAATGAGAATAGGCATGTTGTCAGCAGACTGTTCTAAATTGATGAAAGCAATGTTATTAGTAAAAAAAAATGCATTTGAAAGATTAAGTGTGTTTACAGTTTTTTACTAAAAATTTGAGTTAGAGGAGGTGTAACGCAAAATAATGTAAAAAAAAAAAGTTATTTAATAAGGGGAGGGGCCACTTATACACCTAAACTGAATAAAATGCTCAAACTTGTGGTTTTCCTCTCCTGGTAGGAATAAAAGGGGGTGCCAGGTTCGAGTGTGTCCGGGGAGACACCCCCTGAATCCTCTTCCCTCAAGAAAGAAAGAAACAAGCCTGGCTGGATATTTCCTGATTCTGGGGGTATATCCGACCCCTCCTCCCGCCATCCAGCATATTTAAATGGATTTTTATCATAGAGCCATTTTTTCGTGATAGTGCTCCTTTAAGTTACAGATGCTACAAATCAAACAATGCCTACCCTTCTCCTTTCTGTTCTGCAATTATTTTTTCAGTAATCCGTAGGAATAATATAGCAGAATGGGTTGGCATTCTTTGATTTATAGTGCCTAATAAGTATTTAAATATAGACTGTCAAACTTAGACCTGGGGGTAAGGTAGGGAATCAATCAAACATAACATGAAATCTGCTTTAATCCACGCTCCTCCTCCCAAAGATCCTTGTAAAGCCAGACACCCAAACTCTTTTCTAGTCCATCAGAGGTGGCTGTGGCTGGTGCAGTGAATGGCAGCCTATCATGTTAGCATGCATGCCTGGAAAATCTGCAGTGTCCATAGGAAAAGTGGTTTTCTGCTTTCCCGCAGACCTCCAGCTAGGGAGTGGGGTGGGGTATGTAGGGGCGCCCAAACACCACTGCGGTATCTGTGGTCTGCTTTAAAATGTTAGTCATGGTACAATACTGTCCTTGCTATAGCACTGCTAGAATTGATAAGTAAAAAAAGCTAACAGGTTAAGAGGTCCTCACTGGTGGCTTGACAGATGTCAAGCTGGAGTGGATACACCCAGTGACTCTCAAGGTGTGTATGTTAGCAGGCACTGTGTGGAGCCTACTTTTAACTCCTGTCTGCTATTTCAGATATAAAGACCTGGGGAAGGCTGAGTGTAAAATAAAAATATAGGTGTCCTACCTCAGGCTGAGTTCTCCTCTCCTCTCCTACAGGCATGCCTGCATTTCTCTGTACATTATTGGGGTAATCCAGAACAATTTACAGAAAAAAGATAAAGTCAGCTCTACCTGTATTTCAATCCTGTGACGGTGAACAACACATGGGTCTGCGGCCGCGGAAGCTCACTCCGTAGACAATCATACTAATCCAGAACAATTTAAGCAAGGCTAACTTTAGGTGTACTCACAAACAGCTTCTGGATACCTGTGCAGTGAGCCAAGTAGCAAAGAAGAGATTTACTGGCAGAGCAGGAAGTGGCTATTCCCCCAGCAGACAGTGAGTGGTTTTCCTCACAAGTGTCATCCAGGAGGGATGGAGTTCCAACCACCATAATGTATATGGGGGAGGGGAGGTGAAGTGGTAATGCAAAAAAGCTGGTAGGTTTGCTACAGAAACGGGGCTGAATCTGCTTCATGGGAGGTAATAAAGGTAAGCTTGTGATGTATTTTCCACGCTAAGTTGAAAAAATGTAATTTATCAGTGTATTTTTAACTGGTGCAGGGCTAGATTTATGCTGATTTGTTTTTTCTAGTTATCTGAGACTTAATTTAGATTTTTATAGATGCAAAAATAGCTACAACCTATATACTGATCCATTGGCTGGCTAATGCAACTCATTAACACAAAGCATAATTGACAACCTAACATATTCTTTGGTCAAGCTGTTAAAAAGGGAGGGATTATAAGGACTGCTGCATTAACAACTACTAACTTGGGTGTCTGTCTCCTTTTATTTTTTTGCTCTTGCCATCCTTTTTGTTGATCCCAACCTTGTACTATCCTCCCCCCCTCCCCACCCCCACCTTGATCCCTTACATTTCCTTCATCATTGATCCCCAGGCGGGACAAGCTGTTCTGGCCTTTCAACGCTACCGACTGGGCTCTGACTCTGCGCTGTTCTCTCAGGACTACATGGACCCAAGTCAAGATCAAGGCCCACCATATCCTCCCTATGCCAGCAACGAGGAACTAGACCCATCTGCAGGTTATCAACAACCTCCAATGGATGCCTATGAAGCTGGCACACAGGGTTATCAGTCCCAGGATTACTAAGATATTTACTTGATGGATCTTTCATTGCCTGACAGGCTAACAACTACCCCCTTTGCAATTTGTTGCTGCCTCTCTGATAGTGAAAGTGGTTAAACAGTATGTATTTATTTTTAACGACATGGTTCAAAGAATAACCGTTTTTTTATTTTTGCATTGGTTTCTAAATACATTGGTTCAGCTGTTTCTAGTTTTGCCAGGTATATGCCCTGTCACTTTATACCCCTTCAAATATATTGTATATTCTTCTTGGCAGTAGTAGGCAGCAACTACCTCTCTGAATTCAATTGCAAACCAAAATGTATTCTGTTATTACCTGGTTGAGAATTGGCTGAGCTGTGGGGCACTTTGGTAGATGTATTTTAGCAATAGTGTAAAGATCTGTCTGTTCTGGGTGTAGACATGTTAGTACATTCCGTTCTAAGAATAAATTCCACAGCCACTGAAATGGTTTCAAATATTACATGCAAACTTTGTAATAGGTAAGTTAAAGCCATGTTGGACAATGTTGGACATTGTTTCTGAAAAGGTTTTTGTTTTCACTGATTACATTTACTGTTTATTTTGTAGTAAATAGATTTCAACATTTGATCATTTCCCAACTCAAATGGATTTAAAAGGGACATTTACTAAAGCCAAGCTGAATTTTTAGTTTATATGTTATACATAGAGGGTAATGCAATTATTAGAGTCTCTTCAACTCAACACAATTTCAAGTTCTCTTGCACTTGATTTGGTTTTGCAATCAGAAAGCTCTACGGGTTTTTTGTTATTAAGTTAGTACATAGCAGCAGTCTATAGGCATTGTCAAACACATTGAGAAAATGCTCTTTTTAAATTGGATGTCCAGTCATGTCATTAGCCTCCCTCCCCTAAAAAAAAGCCTTGCCGGGAATTCAGAATTCAGTGGTGTTCCCCCCCCCCCCGGCATCTTGGGGCCTAGGTGAAGCAATCTTGAATAGGGTGCACAGAGCGGCATCTCAGAGTGGGAGATGCAGAATGGCATTGAATCCTGGGTTATCTGTTTGTGTTTTTTTTAAGTCCCTCCCCAATCCTCCTACCTTATCGGGAAATTCTGCACACAACCCTTAGAACTGCTCAAAACATCACCTCTATCCAACCAGCTGTAGGGCTTATTCGTGTGTTGAGTTGGAAAGGCTTGCCAAACTCATTATCTCCAAAAACTGCAGAAGTTCCCCAAAGCTAATAAATTACTTTCACAGAGAGAGGCTAATTAATTAGCCCTTACTTTTCCCGGCTTACTTTTTCCAGCCCTGTTGGCCAGACCACTTTTTATTATTTTCCAACCCAGCCCTCCAGGACAACATGAATAAGTGCTGCTGTCCTGGAACAGGTAACAGTGTTTTTATTTTATTTTTGCTGGTCACAGGTAAGATTTTTTTTCCCCGCAATATAACATTACATGAATAGTAAGCAGATAAAAACTGTTCCTACCCCTCCACAGAACTTGCATTCGGCGTGCGGTTCAGCCTGCACGGCTGTTGATATTCGGCATGTGAGAAATCCAGCTCACAAGTTAGTCCTTTAAAATCAGTGCTTTATTGGAACATCATAAAAGGCATCCAAGCCAATCCATTCCCATAAGAACAATAGAGACACATACGTGTTTCTGGCATCGCGGCTGGAGATTGTACGACATTTCTGTGGACCCATTCAAAAGGGGCTAAACTTTTACATTCATATTTGCATTGACTAAGGGGGCACTGTGATGGCCGAAACACGTATGTGCGTACATAACATGACATGTACCTGGTTTATTGATATACTCAATGCATTTGTGCATGTGTTTTTAGATTTTTTTTTTTTAATATACAACTGTCATATGGGTAAGATCTGCCCCATGTCAATGTTTACAAGAAGTGGCAGTGGGACCTTATGACTTTCTTGGAAATCAAAATTAAGGGTCAGCTGACCCAATAACTCGACACAAAAGTGATGCAGTGATCTTTACTCTGCCCAAAGCTGAGCATTATTTCCCAACACTTTATTATATACTTTGACCTTTTATTGCCAATTGCTTTTTACTAAATTGTGTTGCCATTTAGGGTGAGTCTACAAAGTTTAAAGTGGGCCAAAACTGGATTTAAAGACCAGTTCTTGCAGCTAAGCAGAATATGCCCTAACTTTATCCCAGAAGGAGGTAATTGGGCTTGGGAATTGGCTAGTTGGATGCCCCTGAAGGATTAGGAAAAGTCATTTTTGACTTTTGGTCCTTTTCAAAAACCCTTTCCTAGTCATCATTTTTTTTAAAGGAATGTTAGGCTTCTGTAGTTTCTCAGAAGGTCTGGAATGGCTTCATATGGAATGTACCACTTTTCAGCCATTCACTGTTTTGCTGTTTATACAGTAGCTGAAGCATGTTACAGTGAAGCTCACAACATAGGATCTCATTGTTGAAGACTGGCCTAAATTGCAAAGAATTATTTGCATAAAATCACTAATAGTAGTGGTGGATTACCCAGTAGGCTCAACCTCTTTTTGGAAAAATCGTCTTAGGTGCTCACCAAAGCATTGCTCCAGGTGGCAATCTCGTCTGTGCGCGTGTACCTTCCACCCCATTCATTGGAATAGGGGCCAGGAGCATGCACAGAGCTTGCTGCAGGGTAGGGACCATCAGGTAAGTTAATTTCTTTTTAATCTCCTCCTTGTCCTGCCCTAGTACCAGGCTATTTCTGGCTTTATGGCCTCTTTAGGCTGAACTTCATACCTGTTACATTACACTAGGTGATTTAAGAGACTTTTTTAGGAATGCAACATGAGCCACACATACTTTAACAGGTGAAAGGTGATTGGTGGAAAACACTGGTAGGATCTTGGCTCTGGAACCCACAAGACAGCAGAAAAAGTGTAGTTGAAAAATCTCTTCATTAGATTATTATTAGATGTTGTTTGTGAAATTCATTCTATTTATCTTGGTAATCACCCTCTTTCTATATTAAACGAAACCTTTTTTTAGCTGGCCTAAATAAAAACTGACAAACACAATCTGTTATTGTTCAGTTAAAGTGGTGGGTGGGGGACAGTATAAGGGGTTGAGTCACTTTTAAGGTATATGTATTCTGTACCTAACTAAAAACTGTATTTGAGTAAAAATAATAAAATAATTTTTCATGCATCTCACTGCTTCTGATAGAAATGGTTAACTATGCATCATATAACTGTATTCGCTTTAAAAAAAATGTCTAGATTAGAGTTAATTCATTAAACATTACCATGGCAAGAAAACAAGAACCTTGTGAACTGGATGGACAACCTTACCCAAGATCTGGTTTCCAGTATGGGATCTTATAAAGGTTACATCTCATGCAAATATCAGCTAAATGAGCTGTGTATAAAAGAGATCATATACCAAGTGATTTAAAAAAAACAAGAAAGACCCCTACACTGAAATGGCACCTGGAGTCTGATCCTTGTTGTCTCAGGACATTTATGCTAGACCAGAAATGTTTAACTAAGAACAGTTTTCTTAACCACTTGAGTTTAATATGTTGGTATTTTGCCAAACTGGGTTTCTTGGGACTGTCTATCTCTAATGAAAAAAGAATAGTGCAGTTCATACTGTCAGGGCAACCATCAAGGCAGTACATCCATGAATTCAGTATGGGACCTGCGGGGCTCAGCTGAGTGTCCATGATTGCAGCCCTGTGCTTATACAAAGCAGTGGGGCCCTGCATTGTTTTTTTTACTTTAAGTTGGGGGGGTTGTTGGAATGCTGCTGCAAGCCTGGTCGCTTTGAGCCAAATCTATAGGGAACTGAAGTTCAAACTGGGGGCCCAGCCATCACACCATAGTTTAAGATCGCTCCAAACACAATCTAGGCTGTATTGAGTTTGGGTCCCCAAGTATTGGCTGTTCTCCACAGCAATCAGGCTCACATCAGTATTCAGATGATAAAGAAAACTAAGCTCAAATTAGATGTCAGCCATCACATTATAGGGAGCCCAGCCACAATATAGGCTGTATAAAGTCCAGCCCTACATAAGATTTGCAATGGCTGGGTCCCCTTAAACTGGGCCACAAGGTAACCAGCTGGGTTGCCTAGGTCCCAGCCATCACATATGTTACAGGGGTCAGATCTTGTGCTTGTATGGGGCACCAAAAATCCATAATGCACGCTCTGTGTAGGTTTACCTCTCACGGTGCTTCTGAGATCAAAAGTGACACAGCTGTGACCTGTGTCTGCAGTGATTAAGCACAAAATCTATAAAAATGTTTTCCATCTGACCACACGGAGAGAAGGCTCCACCCCCTGGGAGGAAACACAAACTGAACAGATTAAAAGCCCCACCCCTTCCTGTCTACCTCAGTTCTTTGTGTTTCCTTTCTGGGGGAACCACTGAACAGAGTGTCTGAAGACTGTTAGTTGATGGCCACATTTTTTATTTTTGTTTTTTGTCTTAACAACCCAGCTTTGCTGGAATAGCCTGCTGTACCCTTAGATGTCACATATGGGGTGGAGTTGCATCCGCTGACTTGGGGCAGCCAGGGCGAAAGTTTATTCCCACATAGTAATTTTAAACCTAACCACTAGTTGTGTGATGAGTCTAGTCCCGAGCAATTTGTTTATTTGTTGCGGGTATATCAGCTCTTCTACCTCGCGTCGGTTTCAGGCTGAAGGTGGATCAGCAGTTTTTTTTATTTCAGCTTATTTCAAGAAACCTGTAGGACAGTACATGTTTTTTCTCTGGTTACTGCCCTGTTAACCAATATCAAAGCATAAGGTTACCTTTCATATCTTTGTGCTATGTTTTTATGCCTGAAACACCCAAGGTTAAGGACACTGAACCCCCTAAACCTAAAGAAGTGTGGAGCGGTGTTAAGACTGTAATTGTGTGCTTCCGCATTTTGCACTGGCCTTTATGTCTGGATTGCAGTGAAGCAAAAATGGATGCTGATGCAGCTGCCCTGTTAAGAGATCCTAGTAATAAAGCAACAGATTGCTTCAATGCAGGAGGCTCATTTTGAAAGGGGGCATCCCGAACCACCCATTGCTACTGCACTGTCTGTTAAATTTGTGGTTGAAGGTCTGGGGGAAAGTGTTGGGGCATTCCGATTGGCTCACTTCTGATGTTTTTGTTGGGCCTGCTGCCGTTTAATGCAGAACTAGAATCTAGGAAGGGTTCAGATGATGCGTATAAACTGTCAGCGGAACTCGAAAAATCATTAGGAGACCTTTATGCAGCTTGGGGCATTCAGGAGGAAGACAAACCTCTTTTTTTAGTTTAGGATGAACTGTATAAAAGGTTGTTGGAAAATAAATCAAAGTTTTTTCCTGTCTATTCAGCCTTAAAAACTTTTTAATGGTCAATGAATGGGTAAAGCCAGAAACGTTTTTATGCCAAGGTCCTTAAAAATAAAGTATCCATTTAATAATCCGGACATAAAAATGTGGAGTAAGTGTCCTAAGTTGGATGAATCCTTGGGTCAGATGTCTACGTCAGCAGACTTAAGTTTTGAGGACACGGGTACGCTAAGGAATCCCATGGGTCGTAGACTTGACATCTTGGCTTAAAGAGCTTGGGATATGGCCTCTTTCTCATATAGGCCTTCTTTGGCATCGGATGGGATCCTAAGAAGCATGGTGGTCTGGCTTAATAACTTAGAGTTATATGGAGAACAATACTCCAGGGGAGAGCCTTATCAAGGTTCTTCCAACTTTACAGAGCGGTTAGTTTTCTCACTAATGCTTCTGCAGAAAACATCAGAGCCACTGCTTTTCGGCTTTAGTTTCCTGTATTAAAAGGGCATTGTAGCTTAAAACCTGGTCGGGAAATAAAGTGTCTAAGACAAAGTTGTGCGGGATCCCCTTTCATGGGTTCTCCCTTTTCGGAGAAGAGTTAGATAATAATAATATTTTGGGGCCTAAGCCTCCATCCTGACAACGAGTTACCAGTGGGAGGCAGACTCTCCAGGTTGTAGCCACCTGGAGAACAGTCACTCAAAATCCATTTGTGCTACAATCACTGCAAGAGAGTTATCGGTTAGAATTTTCATCCCTCCCCCCACTCCTCATTTTTAGTGACCAAACTTCCAAGGGACCCCAAAAAGTGTTTAGCCTTCCCGTCTGTTATTCTAGAGCTTCTGCAGAAAAAGGGTGTCAATAGCACCATGGGCTCAACTTCACACAAGAGCGTTGCAAAGATTCTTTCTAAATCGATGGGACAGACTTCAGGGGTCACTAGATCAGCCTGTTCAGCTAACTCCCTGGGTGATAGAAAACCTAAAATGGTGGACCAATCCATTAGCACTAGGGAAGGGATTGGAGGCAAAACAACCCAGTGATAATCACAACAGATGCAAGCAGCTGGGGTTAGGGAGCCCACATAAACAATCTTCAGGTTCAAGGAAAATGGACGAAGGACTTGGCAGCCAGGTCCTCAAACTTCAGAGAGCTCCTGGTGGTCAAGCTGGCGTTGAATCATTTTCAGCCAGTCATAGCGGACAAGGAGGTACTGATAAGGTCAGACAACGCCTCAACAGTAGCCATCAGGGAGTTACAAGGTTCCTTGCACTGATGAACCTGTCAAATGAAATCCTTCTACCCCTACAAACAAAGGTTCTGTCCATCGCAGCAATTCATTTGAAGGTAACCCTCAACACTTTAGCAGATTGAGCAGGGTAAAGGTTCAGTAAACAGAGTGGTGCCTGGATGTATTTCTTCAGATTGTAAGTGTTTTGGGGGTTTCCGAATCTGTTTGCCAGGGCCAGCAACTCAAGTGCAAAATGTTTTTTTTTCACTGGCAAGGGGAGAGGGTGCGTTAGCAGTGGATGCTCTAGCTCAGCCGTGGAAGTTTCACCTTGCTTATGCTTTTCCTCCTTTCAGAATTCTGCCACAAGTTATCTGCAAAATAGCACAGGAGAAATTCAAGTCATCCTGGTGGCTCCGTTTTGGCTGAAAAGAGCGTGGTTTGCAGGGTTGAGAAGAATGTTGAAGAAGGGTCCTTGAGGGCTTCCAGATTTTCTGAACATAATTCATCAGGGCGGAATTCTGCATCCGAATCCTTCAAGACTTAAATTGAAGCGTGGAATTTGAAAGGTCCATCCTAAAGAGTGAGGGGTGCTCAAGTAGAGTGACTGAAACCCTACTAGGCAGCCAAAAATTAATTACTAGAAAAATCTCCAGAAAGGTATGGAAGCGTTTCTCTTCTTATTGTGAAGTTAACAATTTGAAGAAAGGAAAGATAGTTACAGTTCTCGAATTCCTGCAGG
This sequence comes from Gastrophryne carolinensis, assembly GCA_027917425.1. Taxonomy (NCBI): domain Eukaryota; kingdom Metazoa; phylum Chordata; class Amphibia; order Anura; family Microhylidae; genus Gastrophryne; species Gastrophryne carolinensis. Next base: position 335,002,743 of record CM051235.1, on the reverse strand, counting down.
AATGATTTGAAAAAAGGCTAGCAGTAAGTACTCGAAGGACTCAGACTTCCGCCCTTTCAGTTTTTCTTGAAAATAAGTTAAGACAGAATGAACTTATCAGTCGTTTTTTCACGTCAATTAGTCGACAGAGGCCAGCGCCTTTTTAAGGGTTTTCCTGCATGGGACTTATCAATTGTGTTGAAAGGACTGATAGAGCCTCCCTTTGAGCCATTGGATGAGGTCCCAGAGAAGTGGCTGTCTTTTAGGTTTTGCTTTTTGTTGGCCATTGCTTCTGCAAGGAGAGTCGATGAACTACAGGCCCTGTTGTCAAGAGCCTTTTTGTTCAATACTCCCAGATAAAGTTATATTGAGACCTGATCCATTATTTTTACCAGAAATTGTGACTACAACTAATAGGACTCAAGAGATAGTCCTTCCATCATCGCCAGTAAGAGCTGGAGGAGGAAGAAGATCTCATGATATTGGACTTTAAAAGAGCTCTAATTATTAATTTGGAAAGATCCAGAGAATGGAGGCGGGCAGAACCACTGTTAATAACTTGATTTATTATCTGCAAAGCATCAGACCTTGGGTAGAAGGGTACTACTTGCAGCTTTCCACTCCTAAGGTATAATTACTTGTCTAATCCTCTCCGAGTGGTCAGACTGACGTATGAAATGAAAAAACCCTGTTAGACTTACCGGTAATGGCTTTTTCATGAATACTTTAGGCTGACCACATATTACCCGCCCATAGTCTTTACAAAGACTGAGGTAGACAGGAAGGAGTGGGGCTTTTAATCTCTGCTTGGTTTTCGTTTCCTCCCAGCGGGTGGAGCCTTTTCTCTGTGTGGTCAGCCTGAAGTATTCATGAAAAAGCCGTTAAGTCGTGGGTTTTTTTTCTAACATATCCCAATAAATCACATACACCATAACCTGCTGTTGTTTCTAAACTTAAAATATTCCAAATAATCATCCTACTCCAAAAAATATCTATAAATGGTAAATATATAGATTCTACCCCAATAAATATACACAAGTATGCTGTATGGATCTCAGGCGCTGCTGACAAGACTCGGTAATACAACTTTGTTAAACAAACACAAAAAAGTTAGTGTTGATCCCCTAACAGGACAGACCTCCTAAATGCAAACCATCCTGTAACAAAAGGGGCGACATCCAGAAATAATGAAGTGGTGATTTGGGATCTTTAAATCAATAATTTGTTTTCCTTGTGGTCTTACCATTTTATTATCAGCAAATATGGTGGACACCTGTTTCTTTGTCTTAAATGTTTGCCTTGTCTTATTGTACTCAATGCACTGTTATGCTCTGGGGTAGGTAAAGTGCCATACTCATTGGCGCCAACAGCTACATTTTTTAAAGGCTAACCATAGCATGGGCTGTGAAAGAAGGTGCTTAACTGTGATATTAAGATGTAAAAGGAGGATTAAAGAGAGGGAATTAATCCAGAAAAGAGGCCATCTGCGCAACCATTGTAGCCGCTCGGACTATTGTGCAGATTAGACTTGCATCTGAAACTGACCTCTCAGTTGATTTTCATGCCTGGCTTCTAAATCTATGGTTCGGTTTTTCTTCAGAATCTTTTATCCTGTAGCTGTGAGTAGGTAGCACAGATAAGGCTACATTTACACGTCCATGGTGGTAATGGCAGATTTGATGGGGACATGCCAGATTTGTCGGGAGTCAGACCTAGCACCATTTACTGGCAACAGTAAAAACCTAAAATTCTATGGAATATATGGATGTGCAATGTCTGCGTGCAGGGCAGATACAGTAGCAAAAACCCTCATCGTATTTGGTCCCGCCTTTTTATATTTGAAATACTGATTTCATATATTTTGCCTTTGTGTATTATAGACAAAAAAATATACAGTATATATATTTTCTTTATAGTACATGTTATATTACATGTAAACAAAGATGTATCTTCACGGAGTATGGTTTAGGAGGCAGTCCTCCATAACCTCATTATAAAAAGTTGAATGGCTGGACAGACTTGTGTTCGGCTTATTAAAAATATTAAGGCTGTGGTGCTATTGGCCATTAAACAACCTGCTCACTTTTAATGTGCAAACTGTAATTGAAAATTACTGTGGCTGCCATCTCCTACCTACTGGATCAAGATGCCTGCTCTTGGGTGATGTGCAATAATATCCAATCCATGCGTAATTGTGGGGGCAAATTTGCTGCTGTGGGCCATCCTATAGCTTATTTATTAGGAGCATAACTGTGTTGCCAGTGGTCCCAGTGCAGAGTATCCTGCTTTGTAATTCCCTGCAGTGTGAAACCCGTGTCCCTGTAAACTCGCCTCAATCCTTGCTCCGAAGCCATATGTGCGAGGCTAGGACATCCCTGCTCTGCACGTGTGCTGCGTTCTACAGAAGTAAATGTATTCCAGCGCAACTACGCTGGTGGACAGAGCCGGTATCCCTTTGCACTCCTGCTGGCATGAGCCACAGGATTGCCGGTGAGGCAAGAATATTCAGTGTTCCGGGATGTTTCACATTGCTAAATTACGATGCCCCCTGGTTGGGATATAACACCTTTGGGCTCTATCCATTGTATGAATGCAGTTTATCGGTTCTTCTCTGGCGGTCCGTGGCATTACGTAGATCATAGGGACCTTTGACTAAGCAGGGAAGGTCATGGCCACACCCTCTCCATTCACTGCAATGGAGGGGGTGCACTGAGGTCTGACTGATGGTGGGGGAGGGCATAATCTAGACAATCCAGCGATCTGGTGAGTTGCTGATTGCAGAGTAGGACCGATCAGCTGTTGTTGAGAAAAGGTGAGTACACTTTTTGTTTCTCTTTTAGCTGGGTGGTCAATCCCTTGAATGCTCACCTTTTTCCTGCAGCCTTTCATTTCTAGTCTCATTGCGTTCCAAGACGTGTGACTGAGGGGGGTGGCCATACAACACTGTGGTCACCACAGAATGGTATTGAGGGCCTTGATGCTGCAGGATTAGTTTTATTCAATGGGACTAAGACCAAGGCTGTGGGGGCAGAAAAGGTGAGTATTTTCTACTCTTTGCCTGAGCTGTTGCTTTTAATATTTTAAAATATGTTTTAGCTGAACTGAAAATTGACAAAAATATAGCAATGAGTAGCAAAATGATTGCTTTTATTAGAAAAATGGCGCCCCCATTGAGAGCTCCACGTATTGGATGCATATGAAATAAAGCACTGTAACCAAGTAATGAACTCTCTATTAGATCTTTAACTGTGTCATTGCTGCTTTAGGCACTGCTAGATGGAAATAAATACTCCTTGTTTTTTCTCTTTCATTGAATTAGCCATATATTCTCCTCAAAGCACAATGCTGTAAAGTAAGTCTTTTTTTTGTGATAAGGCTTCCATGGTATAGTATGTTGCAAGTTGTTTCAGTGATGCAGGATAATTTATTTTTATTAATTAGTAAATGGCCGCTTATTTTTCCATTCTACTATCCAGGTTATTTTTCTACCCCCCCCCCCCCCCCCCAATTGAATTGAGGTCTTTTTTTAAATGGAATAATGTATTGAAATTCAATCATCAAAGTCCACGGCCTAAACATGAACACATATGTATGTTAAATTGTAGCATAGTTTTAAGACAAAAAACATATTTCATCAGACATTGCTTGGCAATGCACTCCTCATTTTACAGAGACCCTATGGTCTTGCAAGGAGGAGGTATTGCTGATATCATGTGTAGCATTGATGTTGGTTCTGATTTCATTAAACCTGTTATACTGTCTAATCTACAGTATTTAGACATCTGAAAGCTACAGAAGAAGCAAAAGTCGATCTAGTTTTATGATCACTGTTAAAAACAGGTGCTAGTAGATACTATGGAACTAACTGCCATTTTTAAGAGTGTATTTCTTCACCATAAACTATTGTCACCCTGTTTGCAGCTCATATTCAAGACGCCATCAACCCCCTTTCCTGTACTCGATGTTTTTGTTCCCCACCTGTTGTCTATGAATACCAAACTGCCCTCTTGTTTTCACTAATACTTTAAAAATATTTGATTTCAATATATTAGAAACAGAAGAAACATGACCATTTGATCATGTGTTCTGTATTATAAGCCAGAGTTTTTTTTAATTTCAATGCCTTTAAAAAAGTTACAATTTCTATTTACATATAGATAAAATACTATGTATAATATTGTTTATGTACATTAAATAGTATGTATCTGCCTTTACTTACATGTACAATGTGAGACTGGTTACTCTAATGGTGTGTAATCTCAATAAATATAAAAAGGTGAAACCATTGGTGCCGTGTGTTTTTGTTTGTCAATAATTGATGTACCTGGAAGAATCTGCAAACATTGAATTACAGTGATTACTGATTCCTTTTTTGTCAATGAACAAGGGAATACCGGTTGTCATTATGTGTGTTAAAGTTTGGTCTTTGCCCCCCCCCCCCCCCCAATTTGGTATGCCCTGCTGTGTGACACCCCTCAGGTCGTCCAATAATACTCACCTTTCCCTGGTCCTACAGCACATGCGTGGGCTCTCATCCAATCAGCACGCTCGTCAATATCCGCTTAAGGCTCGGTGGTGGCTGCGTGCCCCGCCGGCCATCCACAAAATGCCTGGCGCGGGCGTGCCCCATGGTAAAGGTATAGTTGACAGCAGCCACAGCTCAAGCATGCTCCGTTTGGATTGGGGAGAAGGTAGGTTTTTTAGGTGACTCGGGGGGGCTTTCACACAGTGGGTTCATCCAGTTTAGGATGCCACAGGCGGAGGAAATTAGGCAGCCCTGGTTATCCTGTCTTGTAGCATCTTCTGGTGCCTCAAATCTCTCATCCCTGGGCAGGACCACTGTCTAAGATCTGTTCTGGATACCCTAGGACTAGAAATTGATCACTTGAAATGCATCTGGAGGTAAATTGTTTCACAAGTGCTTAACATATTGTCAGTGGGTTCAATAAAAAGGTTAGTTATCCAACTCGTATGTTATGATAACTTTTGCCTAAATGCAATAGCATATAGTGGTTTTAGAAAGGTAAAGCTTTAATTTGGACTACAGACCTTAGTAGCATTAATATGTATGTTAATGTCTTTCAGATAAAGCCCTTTATTGATTCCTCCCTCATTCATCACAGAAGGACTTTTTACCATAACAATAAGAAAGAGGTCCAGCACCCCCATACATCCAAATACAAGTTATATAAAGTCAAAAGTAGCTTTTAATTCCATTTTATTTATTTTTTTTTTATTTTAATAACACATTTTACTTAATCAAATGCAGAAGTGTGGTCCTGGTTCCCCAGACCCAGTGGCAACATCCTTTGGGGTAAGTCCCCTTAATCATGCTGCTGAAACATACCTATTCCACTATCCAAAAATAGACCCAAAACTGGAAGCAGGGCAGCCTGCCCCCACCAGAACAATTGGGTAGAAGCTAGAACGGAGGCCGATCAGTAACATCCCACTAGGGACATCAGCTGCCAGAGATGATGTCACTTGTGAGGAGGAAGATGATGGAAGGGTGGGCAAAACCCTGGTTGCCACCAACAGAGCGGCCGGATAGGACGTGACTGTTGACAAACACATCGGCCTGCCACAACCACCCTCAACCAGCAATGCCACCAGCTGCTATTGCAGGCCAAGCCATCAAAAAGGATCAGCGCTGCAGCCAGAAGGGGGGTAAATCTAGAAGAGGAAATATGGGTGAGGTAAGAATAATTGCATTAACATTTAAAAGGAATATAATCCAGGGGTGACAGGTTTTTAGGCATACCATTCCACCTTTACAGGAGTGATCTGCTCCATTTCAGTGCCAGCCCGTGGGAAGCAGCATCAATAACCACTTTTAAATACTGCCCAAAACATTGCATGATGGTTAAAGTGGACCAACACCCAGGATTTTGACTATCCTGGGTTTTGGTCTACTTCCCCGGGGTGCCCCGCTATGTGAAACCCTGGGGGGTTTCACACAGTGGGGCATCCCGATTTTGGATGCCCTGTGGGGAGGGATTGGATCGGCCCGGGAATCCTATAGATTCCGTACAGACTGCAGTCACAATAACCTTTTTTCAGCACAAGCTGGCTCAAGGGACAGGCTGTTAAGAGCTGAGACATTCTCCCCTAAAAAATCAGAATGTTGCATTCTAATGATGCCCCTAAAGTGAATCAAAACCCATTTCTCTGCCCTCCCTGCCCCGCTATGTGAAACCCCCCAGATCGCAGGAATTAACTCACCTCACCCCGCTCCTACAGCGCATGCACGGCCGCTCGTCCAATCAGCGTGCTCGGAGCCGCTGACTCTGAGCTATGACGCCACTTAGACGCGCATAGCTCAGCGGCTCTGAGCACAGTGGCGGCCGCATCTCGCGCTTCCCTAACAGAGCGCGCCCGCGCCGGGGGTTTCACACAGTGGGGCGCCCCTGATCGGAGTGCCTTAGGGGAGAGAGTATGGGTCCTCTTTAAAGTGGAACAAAACCCACTAGAGTCTAAAAGATTTCCGGGGCGACCGATAGCTTTCCCCTGGAGCACCCTGAATCAGGATGCCCTGCTGTGTGAAACCCCCCCAGGGCGCAGTAGAGGATGTAAACACAGCAAAGGGCTCTGATTGGATGAGAGGCCACACATGCACTGGTGGACTGAGGAGAGGTTAGTTATACTGGGGGGGGGGGGTTCACACAGCTGGCATCCTAATTTGTGGAACAAAACCTGGGAAAGTCAAATTCACTGCTTTTGTTCCGTTTTAAAGCAGAACAAATCCTGGTTAGCCAGTCCTAGACTCCAAGGCCTGTCGTTGGCTTCCCCCTGGGACATGCGAATTGGGGATGCTTGCTGTGTGAAATACCCCGTCCCCCAGCATCTCTGGCCAGAGGCATGCTCCTACGCCATTCAGATAGACCCTCATCTAAAGGGGAACCTGGGGATGTGGTCACTCCCCCCCCTATTGCCGAACTCTTACTGTGTGTAAACAGAGCCGTATGGCGATCATTAATATGAACAGCACAGATTGGATGAGAGCCTGCATGTGCGCTGTAAGACCGGAGAAAGGTACCTTTTTATGGATGATCTCTGGGGTTCTGAAAATTGGGATGCCCCGGGGCAAGAATCAAAACCCAGGACAGTGAAAATGCTGGGGTTTGTTCTGCTTTAAAGTGGACCAAAACCCACAGAGATCAGCCCGGGGATGCCCCGCTTTGTGAAACCCCCCAGGTCACCCATAAACTCACCTTCGTTTCTGGTCTAATGGTGCATGCACGACCCACGGCCACGTCATTGGGCATTTGAGCTGACGTGAGTGGATCCGAGCATGCTGATTGGACGGGTGACCGCGCTTGTGCCAGAGGACTTGGAAGGGGTGAGTTTTTTTCGGCGACCTGGAGAGTTTCACACAGCAGGGCACAGACCAAAGCCCAGGATAGTCAAAATCCTGCGATTTGGTCCACTTTAAAATAATAAAGGACTGTACCGGGTCCTGGTAGTCCCCTGCCACCAGACAATCAAGCTGCATTGGCAAGTGCAGAGCAGGGGTGTTGAGTCCAATGTTGGAAGCGATTCGAGGACCAGATATGTTTCTTTATTTTTAACCCCTGTGTATTGAATAAGGGCTTTTATTTTTCACGTCATTGACTGTCTACTCTAAAGGGGAACGCTTGCAAACAAAAAAGAAAAACGAAAATAAAAGTGGCACGTGAGTGTGAGGCGTCTCTATAAGCGGCCGCTAGATGTCAGCCTAACACCGCCGGGAGCCTGGCGATCACGTGACCTCAATCAGCTGGCTCGTCACTTCTGGTCCAAGATGGCCGCACTGGGTAGGAGTGTGCCGCAGAATGTAAGTGGGGCTATTAGCGGCTGCTGACAGGGCAGGGGGGAATTAGGCGGGGACACATGGAAGGGAGAGGCGGGTGTGATGAATCGGAAGTAGAAATATCGGGGAACTGGCGTGTTATAATTAGTAGTGCATGGAGCGCAGCGCTCTCAGCTTGATACATATACATACCTCCCAAGTGTCCCTGATTTGGAGGGACTGTCCGTCTTTTGAGTCCATGTCTCCTTGTCCCCCAGTGTTCTCAAGTGTCCCTCTTTGAGGTGTAACATGCGGATCTGCATCAAATATGATTCATTTATCTATTCAACTAGTTTCTATTGTAACAGTTACAACCTATCTCCTTCCATCAATCAATGAGGGATTGTGGCTTAATTTAACAATTGTCCCTCTTTCCCACCCTGAAAAGTTGGAAGGTATGCATATGTGGAAATAGCACGGGGCCATGCAACATGTGTTTACAGAAATGGCTAAAGGAAGGCTGGCTGTATGTTTCCTGTATCAGTGATGCAGCCAGTGAGAAATTTGGGTATGATCTGCTGCCATACAATAGGTCAGAGGGGGATCACTTGTAATTTCCATACTTCCCAACTGTCCCTCTTTTCAGTCCATGACTCCCTGTCCCTCGTTGTTCTCGTTTGCCCACTTTTAGCATTCAAAGTATATTGTAACTTTTATGTCTTATCTCAAATGTTTATAATGTGAAAGTGTCTATATTCCAGGGCCGCTTGATTCCCTCCCCCAGGGTATCCAGAATCGTGATGCACCACTGTGTGAAACCCCCCAGGGTGCCCGAAACTCACCTTCATCCTTCGGTCCAATGGTGCACAAGCAGCGGTCACATCCCGCTATCCCTTTAGCAGGGCATTTGTGAATGGTGGGTGCAGGCACACTCCCTGTTAGAGGGAAGCTCCGGCATGGCTGTCAGAGCGCTGGGGTCCGCTCCCTTAGACCAAGGAGGTGGGAGCGTATCCTAGCATGCCTATTGGACGAGAGGCTGTGCAGGCGCCATAGGACTGGGGAAGGGTAAGTCAGATGGGGTGCCCGGGAGGTTTCACACAGTGGTGCACCACCAATTGGGGTGCCCAGGGACCAAAACCCAGGATAGTCAAAATCCTGAGTTTTGGTCCACTTTAAAGTGTAACAACCACATCCTTGAGGTGGGGGGAAACTTCTCACCAGTCAGTCAGCCAGCCCACACTGCAAAAATCTCAATGCCGCTCCCGCATTCCACCTCCGTGACATCCCGACATCCCTGCATTTCTATGAGCTCCCACACCCATAGACCCAAGAGCAGCTGACTCTTATACAAGCATCCATTCCTCCCTCCCATCCCAGCTCATCCCATTCCAGCTCAGCTCATCCCATCCATCCCTCCCTCCCACCCCAGCTCATCCCATCCATTCCTCCCTCCCACCCCAGCTCATCCCATCCATTCCTCCCTCTCATCCCACCCCAGCCCAGCTCATCCCATCCATTCCCCCCTCCCTCCCTCCCTCCCAGCTCATCCCATCCATTCCCCCCTCCCTCCCTCCCTCCCAGCTCATCCCATCCATTCCCCCCTCCCTCCCTCCCTCCCAGCTCATCCCATCCATTCCCCCCTCCCTCCCTCCCAGCTCATCCCATCCATTCCCCCCTCCCTCCCTCCCAGCTCATCCCATCCATTCCCCCCTCCCTCCCTCCCAGCTCATCCCATCCATTCCCCCCTCCCTCCCTCCCTCCCAGCTCATCCCATCCATTCCCCCCTCCCTCCCTCCCAGCTCATCCCATCCATTCCCCCCTCCCTCCCTCCCAGCTCATCCCATCCATTCCCCCCTCCCTCCCTCCCAGCTCATCCCATCCCATCCCTCCCTCCCAGCTCATCCCTCCCCTCCCTCCCAGCTCATCCCATCCCATCCCTCCCTCCCTCCCTGCTCATCCCATCCCTCCCTCCCTCCCTCCCTCCCTGCTCATCCCATCCCTCCCTCCCTCCCTCCCTGCTCATCCCATCCCTCCCTCCCTCCCTCCCTGCTCATCCCATCCCTCCCTCCCTCCCTGCTCATCCCATCCCTCCCTCCCTCCCAGCTCATCCCATCCCTCCCTCCCTCCCACCCCAGCTCATCCCATCCCTCCCTCCAACCCCAGCTCATCCCATCCATTCCCCCCTCCCTCCCTCCCAGCTCATCCCATCCCTCCCTCCCTCCCTCCCAGCTCATCCCATCCCTCCCTCCCTCCCACCCCAGCTCATCCCATCCCTCCCTCCCTCCCACCCCAGCTCATCCCATCCCTCCCTCCAACCCCAGCTCATCCCATCCATTCCCCCCTCCCTCCCTCCCAGCTCATCCCATCCCATCCCTCCCTCCCTCCCTCCCTCCCAGCTCATCCCATCCCTCCCTCCCAGCTCATCCCATCCCTCCCTCCCTCCCTCCCAGCTCATCCCATCCCTCCCTCCCAGCTCATCCCATCCCTCCCTCCCTCCCTCCCAGCTCATCCCATCCCTCCCTCCCTCCCTCCCAGCTCATCCCATCCCTCCCTCCCTCCCTCCCTGCTCATCCCATCCCTCCCTCCCTCCCTCCCTGCTCATCCCATCCCTCCCTCCCTCCCTCCCTCCCAGCTCATCCCATCCCTCCCTCCCTCCCAGCTCATCCCATCCCTCCCTCCCTCCCTCCCAGCTCATCCCATCCCTCCCTCCCTCCCAGCTCATCCCATCCCTCCCTCCCTCCCACCCCAGCTCATCCCATCCCTCCCTCCAACCCCAGCTCATCCCATCCATTCCCCCCTCCCTCCCTCCCAGCTCATCCCATCCCTCCCTCCCTCCCAGCTCATCCCATCCCTCCCTCCCACCCCAGCTCATCCCATCCATCCCTCCCACCCCAGCTCATCCCATCCATCCCAGCTCATCCCATCCATCCCAGCTCATCCCATCCATCCCTCCCTCCCTCCCACCCAGCTCATCCCATCCATCCCTCCCTCCCACCCCAGCTCATCCCATCCATCCCTCCCTCCCACCCCAGCTCATCCCATCCATCCCTCCCTCCCACCCCAGCTCATCCCATCCATCCCTCCCTCCCACCCCAGCTCATCCCATCCATCCCTCCCTCCCACCCCAGCTCATCCCATCCATCCCTCCCTCCCACCCCAGCTCCTCCCATCCATCCCTCCTTCCCACCCCAGCTCATCCAATCCATCCCTCCCTCCCACCCCAGCTCATCCCATCCATCCCTCCCTCCCACCCCAGCTCATCCCATCCATCCCTCCCTCCCACCCCAGCTCATCCCATCCATCCCTCCCTCCCACCCCAGCTCATCCCATCCCTCCTTCCCTTCCACCCCAGCTCATCCCATCCATCCCTCCCTCCCACCCCAGCTCATCCCATCCATCCCTCCCTCCCACCCCAGCTCATCCCATCCATCCCTCCCTCCCACCCCAGCTCATCCCATCCATCCCTCCCTCCCACCCCAGCTCATCCCATCCATCCCTCCCTCCCACCCCAGCTCATCCCATCCATCCCTCCCTCCCTCCCACCCCAGCTCATCCCATCCATCCCTCCCTCCCACCCCAGCTCATCCCATCCATCCCTCCCTCCCACCCCAGCTCATCCCATCCCTCCCTCCCACCCCAGCTCATCCCATCCATCCCTCCCTCCCACCCCAGCTCATCCCATCCATCCCTCCCTCCCACCCCAGCTCATCCCATCCATCCTTCCCTCCCACCCCAGCTCATCCCATCCATCCCTCCCTCCCACCCCAGCTCATCCCATCCATCCCTCCCTCCCACCCCAGCTCATCCCATCCATCCCTCCCTCCCACCCCAGCTCATCCCATCCCTCCCTCCCTCCCACCCCAGCTCATCCCATCCCTCCCTCCCTCCCACCCCAGCTCATCCCATCCCTCCCTCCCTCCCACCCCAGCTCATCCCATCCATCCCTCCCTCCCACCCCAGCTCATCCCATCCATCCCTCCCTCCCTCCCACCCCAGCTCATCCCATCCATCCCTCCCTCCCTCCCACCCCAGCTCATCCCATCCACCCCTCCCTCCCTCCCTCCCACCCCAGCTCATCCCATCCATCCCTCCCTCCCACCCCAGCTCATCCCATCCATCCCTCCCTCCCACCCCAGCTCATCCCATCCATCCCTCCCTCCCACCCCAGCTCATCCCATCCATCCCTCCCTCCCACCCCAGCTCATCCCATCCATCCCTCCCTCCCACCCCAGCTCATCCCATCCATCCCTCCCTCCCACCCCAGCTCATCCCATCCATCCCTCCCTCCCACCCCAGCTCATCCCATCCATCCCTCCCTCCCACCCCAGCTCATCCCATCCATCCCTCCCTCCCACCCCAGCTCATCCCATCCATCCCTCCCTCCCACCCCAGCTCATCCCATCCATCCTTCCCTCCCTCCCACCCCAGCTCACCCCATCCATCCTTCCCTCCCACCCCCCCTCCCTCCCTCCCCAGCTCATCCCATCCATTCCTCCCTCCCTCCCACCCCAGCTCATCCCATCCATTCCTCCCTCCCTCCCTCCCACCCCAGCTCATCCCATCCATTCCTCCCTCCCTCCCACCCCAGCTCATCCCATCCATTCCTCCCTCCCTCCCACCCCAGCTCATCCCATCCATTCCTCCCTCCCTCCCACCCCAGCTCATCCCATCCATTCCTCCCTCCCTCCCACCCCAGCTCATCCCATCCATTCCTCCCTCCCTCCCACCCCAGCTCATCCCATCCATTCCTCCCTCCCTCCCACCCCAGCTCATCCCATCCATTCCTCCCTCCCTCCCACCCCAGCTCATCCCATCCATTCCTCCCACCCCAGCTCATCCCATCCATTCCTCCCTCCCTCCCACCCCAGCTCATCCCATCCATTCCTCCCTCCCTCCCACCCCAGCTCATCCCATCCATTCCTCCCTCCCTCCCACCCCAGCTCATCCCATCCATTCCTCCCTCCCCAGCTCATCCCATCCATTCCTCCCTCCCTCCCTCCCTCCCACCCCAGCTCATCCCACCCCAGCTCATCCCATCCATTCCTCCCTCCCTCCCACCCCAGCTCATCCCATCCATTCCTCCCTCCCTCCCTCCCACCCCAGCTCATCCCATCCATTCCTCCCTCCCTCCCACCCCAGCTCACCCCATCCATTCCTCCCTCCCACCCCAGCTCATCCCATCCATTCCTCCCTCCCACCCCAGCTCATCCCATCCATTCCTCCCTCCCACCCCAGCTCATCCCATCCATTCCTCCCTCCCTCCCTCCCTCTCACCCCAGCTCATCCCATCCATTCCTCCCTCCCACCCCAGCTCATCCCATCCATTCCTCCCTCCCTCCCACCCCAGCTCATCCCATCCATTCCTCCCTCCCTCCCACCCCAGCTCATCCCATCCATTACTCCCTCCCTCCCACCCCAGCTCATCCCATCCATTACTCCCTCCCTCCCACCCCAGCTCATTCCATCTATTCCTCCCTCCCTCCCACCCCAGCTCATCCCATCCATTCCTCCCTCCCACCCCAGCTCATCCCATCCATTCCTCCCTCCCTCCCACCCCAGCTCATCCCATCCATTCCTCCCTCCCTCCCACCCCAGCTCATCCCATCCATTCCTCCCTCCCTCCCACCCCAGCTCATCCCATCCATTCCTCCCTCCCTCCCACCCCAGCTCATCCCATCCATTCCTCCCTCCCTCCCACCCCAGCTCATCCCATCCATTCCTCCCTCCCTCCCACCCCAGCTCATCCCATCCATTCCTCCCTCCCTCCCTGCCACCCCAGCTCATCCCATCCATTCCTTCCTCCCTCCCTCCCTCCCATCCCAGCTCATCCCATCCATTCCTCCCTCCCTCCCTCCCTGCCACCCCAGCTCATCCCATCCATTCCTCCCTCTCTCCCTCCCATCCCAGCTCATCCCACCCCAGCTCATCCCATCCATTCCTCCCTCCCTCCCACCTCAGCTCATCCCATCCATTCCTCCCTCCCTCCCACCCCAGCTCATCCCATCCATTCCTCCCTCCCTCCCACCCCAGCTCATCCCATCCATTCCTCCCTCCCTCCCACCCCAGCTCATCCCATCCATTCCTCCCTCCCTCCCACCCCAGCTCATCCCATCCATTCCTCCCTCCCTCCCACCCCAGCTCATCCCATCCATTCCTCCCTCCCTCCCACCCCAGCTCATCCCATCCATTCCTCCCCCCTCCCTCCCACCCCAGCTCATCCCATCCATTCCTCCCTCCCTCCCATCCCATCCCAGCTCATCCCATCCATTCCTCCCTCCCTCCCACCCCAGCTCATCCCATCCATTCCTCCCTCCCTCCCACCCCAGCTCATCCCATCCATTCCTCCCTCCCTCCCACCGCAGCTCATCCCATCCATTCCGCCCTCCCTCCCACCCCAGCTCATCCCATCCATTCCTCCCTCCCTCCCACCCCAGCTCATCCCATCCATTCCTCCCTCCCTCCCACCCCAGCTCATCCCATCCATTCCTCCCTCCCTCCCACCCACCCCAGCTCATCCCATCCATTCCTCCCTCCCTCCCACCCCAGCTCATCCCATCCATTCCTCCCTCCCTCCCACCCCAGCTCATCCCTTCCATTCCTCCCTCTTTCCCACCCCAGCTCATCCCATCTATTCCTCCCTCCCTCCCTCCCTCCCACCCCACCCCAGCTCATCCCATCCATTCCTCCCTCCCTCCCTCCCACCCCAGCTCATCCCATCCATTCCTCCCTCCCACCCCAGCTCATCCCATCCATTCCTCCCTCCCACCCCAGCTCATCCCAGCTCATCCCATCCATTCCTCCCTCCCTCCCTCTCACCCCAGCTCATCCCATCCATTCCTCCCTCCCTCCCTCCCTCCCACCCCAGCTCATCCCATCCATTCCTCCCTCCCTCCCTCCCACCCCAGCTCATCCCATCCATTCCTCCCTCCCTCCCACCCCAGCTCATCCCATCCATTCCTCCCTCCCTCCCTCCCACCCCAGCTCATCCCATCCATTCCTCCCTCCCTCCCTCCCACCCCAGCTCATCCCATACATTCCTCCCTCCCACCCCAGCTCATCCCATACATTCCTCCCTCCCACCCCAGCTCATCCCATCCATTCCTCCCTCCCTCCCACCCCAGCTCATCCCATCCATTCCTCCCTCCCTCCCACCCCAGCTCATCCCATCCATTCCTCCCTCCCATCCCAGCTCATCCCATCCCAGCTCATCCCATCCATTCCTCCCTCCCTCCCACCCCAGCTCATCCCATCCATTCCTCCCTCCCACCCCAGCTCATCCCATCTATTCCTCCCTCCCACCCCAGCTCATCCCATCCATTCCTCCCTCCCACCCCAGCTCATCCCATCCATTCCTCCCTCCCACCCCAGCTCATCCCATCCATTCCTCCCTCCCACCCCAGCTCATCCCATCCATTCCTCCCTCCCCAGCTCATCCCATCCATTCCTCCCTCCCCAGCTCATCCCATCCATCCCAGCTCATCCCATCCATTCCTCCCTCCCTCCCTCCCTCCCATCCCAGCTCATCCCATCCATTCCTCCCTCCCTCCCTCCCACCCCAGCTCATCCCATCCATTCCTCCCTCCCTCCCTCCCACCCCAGCTCATCCCATCCATTCCTCCCTCCCTCCCTCCCACCCCAGCTCATCCCATCCATTCCTCCCTCCCTCCCTCCCACCCCAGCTCATCCCATCCATTCCTCCCTCCCTCCCACCCCAGCTCATCCCATCCATTCCTCCCTCCCTCCCACCCCAGCTCATCCCATCCATTCCTCCCTCCCTCCCACCCCAGCTCATCCCATCCATTCCTCCCTCCCACCCCAGCTCATCCCATCCATTCCTCCCTCCCACCCCAGCTCATCCCATCCATTCCTCCCTCCCACCCCAGCTCATCCCATCCATTCCTCCCTCCCCAGCTCATCCCATCCATTCCTCCCTCCCCAGCTCATCCCATCCATCCCAGCTCATCCCATCCATTCCTCCCTCCCTCCCTCCCTCCCTCCCATCCCAGCTCATCCCATCCATTCCTCCCTCCCTCCCTCCCACCCCAGCTCATCCCATCCATTCCTCCCTCCCTCCCTCCCACCCCAGCTCATCCCATCCATTCCTCCCTCCCTCCCTCCCACCCCAGCTCATCCCATCCATTCCTCCCTCCCTCCCTCCCACCCCAGCTCATCCCATCCATTCCTCCCTCCCTCCCACCCCAGCTCATCCCATCCATTCCTCCCTCCCTCCCACCCCAGCTCATCCCATCCATTCCTCCCTCCCTCCCACCCCAGCTCATCCCATCCATTCCTCCCTCCCTCCCACCCCAGCTCATCCCATCCATTCCTCCCTCCCTCCCACCTCAGCTCATCCCATCCATTCCTCCCTCCCTCCCACCTCAGCTCATCCCATCCATTTCTCCCTCCCACCCCAGCTCATCCCATCCATTCCTCCCTCCCACCCCAGCTCATCCCATCCATTCCTCCCTCCCACCCCAGCTCATCCCATCCATTCCTCCCTCCCACCCCAGCTCATCCCATCCATTCCTCCCTCCCACCCCAGCTCATCCCATCCATTCCTCCCTCCCACCCCAGCTCATCCCATCCATTCCTCCCTCCCACCCCAGCTCATCCCATCCATTCCTCCCTTCCACCCCACCCCAGCTCATCCCATCCATTCCTCCCTCCCACCCCACCCCAGTTCATCCCATCCATTCCTCCCTCCCACCCCAGCTCATCCCATCCATTCCTCCCTTCCACCCCACCCCAGCTCATCCCATCCATTCCTCCCTCCCACCCCACCCCACCCCAGCTCATCCCATCCATTCCTCCCTCCCACCCCACCCCACCCCAGCTCATCCCATCCATTCCTCCCTTCCACCCCACCCCAGCTCATCCCATCCATTCCTCCCTTCCACCCCACCCCAGCTCATCCCATCCATTCCTCCCTCCCACCCCACCCCAGTTCATCCCATCCATTCCTCCCTCCCACCCCAGCTCATCCCATCCATTCCTCCCTCCCACCCCACCCCACCCCAGCTCATCCCATCCATTCCTCCCTTCCACCCCACCCCAGCTCATCCCATCCATTCCTCCCTCCCACCCCACCCCACCCCAGCTCATCCCATCCATTCCTTCCTCCCACCCCACCCCACCCCAGCTCATCCCATCCATTCCTCCCTTCCACCCCACCCCAGCTCATCCCATCCATTCCTCCCTCCCTCCCACCCCAGCTCATCCCATCCATTCCTCCCTCCCACCCCAGTTCATCCCATCAATTTCTCCCTCTCTCCCTCCCACCCCAGCTCATCCCATCCATTCCTCCCTCCCACCCCAGCTCATCCCATCCATTCCTCCCTCCCACCCCAGCTCATCCCATCCATTCCTCCCTCCCACCCCAGTTCATCCCATCAATTTCTCCCTCCCACCCCAGCCCACCCCAGCTCATCCCATCCATTCCTCCCTCCCACCCCAGCTCATCCCATCCATTCCTCCCTCCCACCCCAGTTCATCCCATCAATTTCTCCCTCCCACCCCAGCTCATCCCATCCATTCCTCCCTCCCACCCCACCCCAGTTCATCCCATCCATTCCTCCCTCCCACCCCAGCTCATCCCATCCATTCCTCCCTTCCACCCCACCCCAGCTCATCCCATCCATTCCTCCCTCCCACCCCAGCTCATCCCATCCATCCCTCCCTCCCACCCCAGCTCATCCCATCCATTCCTCCCTCCCACCCCAGCTCATCCCATCCATTCCTCCCTCCCACCCCAGCTCATCCCATCCATTCCTCCCTTCCACCCCACCCCAGCTCATCCCATCCATTCCTCCCTCCCACCCCACCCCAGTTCATCCCATCCATTCCTCCCTCCCACCCCAGCTCATCCCATCCATTCCTCCCTTCCACCCCACCCCAGCTCATCCCATCCATTCCTTCCTCCCACCCCACCCCACCCCAGCTCATCCCATCCATTCCTCCCTTCCACCCCACCCCAGCTCATCCCATCCATTCCTCCCTCCCACCCCAGCTCATCCCATCCATTCCTCCCTCCCACCCCAGCTCATCCCATCCATTCCTCCCTTCCACCCCACCCCAGCTCATCCCATCCATTCCTCCCTCCCACCCCACCCCACCCCACCCCAGCTCATCCCATCCATTCCTTCCTCCCACCCCACCCCACCCCAGCTCATCCCATCCATTCCTCCCTTCCACCCCACCCCAGCTCATCCCATCCATTCCTCCCTCCCACCCCAGCTCATCCCATCCATTCCTCCCTCCCACCCCAGCTCATCCCATCCATTCCTCCCTCCCACCCCAGCTCATCCCATCCATTCCTCCCTCCCACCCCAGCTCATCCCATCCATTCCTCCCTCCCACCCCAGCTCATCCCATCCATTCCTCCCTCCCACCCCAGCTCATCCCATCCATTCCTCCCTCCCACCCCAGCTCATCCCATCCATTCCTCCCTCCCACCCCAGCTCATCCCATCCATTCCTCCCTCCCACCCCAGTTCATCCCATCCATTCCTCCCTTCCACCCCACCCCAGCTCATCCCATCCATTCCTCCCTCCCACCCCAGTTCATCCCATCAATTTCTCCCTCTCTCCCTCCCACCCCACCCCACCCCAGCTCATCCCATCCATTCCTCCCTCCCACCCCAGCTCATCCCATCCATTCCTCCCTCCCACCCCAGCTCATCCCATCCATTCCTCCCTCCCACCCCAGCTCATCCCATCCATTCCTCCCTCCCACCCCAGCTCATCCCATCCATTCCTCCCTCCCACCCCAGCTCATCCCATCCATTCCTCCCTCCCACCCCAGCTCATCCCATCCATTCCTCCCATCCCACCCCAGCTCATCCCATCCATTCCTCCCTCCCACCCCAGCTCATCCCATCCATTCCTCCCTCCCACCCCAGCTCATCCCATCCATTCCTCCCTCCCACCCCAGCTCATCCCATCCATTCCTCCCTCCCACCCCAGCTCATCCCATCCATTCCTCCCTCCCACCCCAGTTCATCCCATCAATTTCTCCCTCCCAGCCCACCCCAGCTCATCCCATCCATTCCTCCCTCCCTCCCACCCCAGCTCATCCCATCCATTCCTCCCTCCCACCCCACCCCAGCTCATCCCATCCATTCCTCCCTCCCACCCCACCCCAGCTCATCCCATCCATTCCTCCCTCCCACCCCAGTTCATCCCATCAATTTCTCCCTCTCTCCCTCCATCCCTCCCTCCCAGCCCAGCTCATCCCTTAGGATGTCTGGCCCAAAACTTTCTGTAGCATTAAATGCTAAAGGGTATTTCAGGACAGATGTCCTAATGCTAATCATTTATACAGTGAGGAGTTACTTACAAATCACTAAGAAATTATTTAACCTACCTTACTGTAGATCTTGACCATAATTTCCCTGTACCTGACTTGTTATAACAGGAACAGCCAAGCTGGACGGATGACCTGCCCCTTTGTCACTTGTCTGGAGTTGGATCAGCTACGAACCGAACCTATAACCCTGAGGGACTGGCCAAGGAGGAGCACCCCTGTGAAGACAACTGGCTGAAGTTCAGGTGAGCCATTTGGTGACACTTTTAAGGGACTGTCCTGGCAAAGGGTCAACTAAGTGTGTTTACTCGCTGTCTCATGTTTGTGTCAGGGGCTGTGCTTCTGATCAATTGATGCCTAAAGTTTCCTTTTATTCTGCCGTAATTGAGAGTGCCTGCATCCCTCACTGAAATCCCAGAAGACAAAGGCAAAACCAAGAAGGTCTCAGAGCAGTGCAGGAGCTTTTCTAGTTTAATAGAAAAGAAATCCGCAGACAATTATTGATTAGAAAGCCCATGGCCCAAACCTGAGATACCAAGTAGCCTTCCTTAGTTAACCCTTTGCCTTGACAGTCTTTTATTTTTATTTTTTTGTTAAGTGGCTCTTTTAATTATCTAGAACGGGGAGTTCCCAACCTTTTTTTTCACCAAGTTCCACTTTCCATTTTAGACCATATACCACCTGGGTGGTGCTTGTGGGTTGTCAGTCACCTAAAATCTTGGTAAGAACACACAAAACATCAATTTAAAGTGAATGAAATTCACATAGTTGCCATTACCTTTTGGAGCAGTTTTGTATTTAGGAAGCATATATTATTATTGTTTATTTCTATAGCCCCATCATCTTCTTACAAGGTATAATCACATGGTAAAACATACTTTACAGGGACCAATCCAAACTAGATGGTACAAAGCTCAAACCAAATGTTGGGAGCACAGGAAACGAGGAAAGAGATCAGGTTTGGGGTAAGTATAGATGGTAACAGATCAGGTTGGAGTACAGATAAGTCTGCAACCTTGTCAATTACCACCTGATAGGACCTTGAGTACCATCAGTGATACTAGTACCACTGGTTGGGAACCTCCTGATCTAGAACATGTGAATGAGTGGGTTGCTGCAGCCCATGAGTAAGGGTGCAGCAGTAGATCATTCTTCCTATAGCTTTTTATCCCAAACATTGGTGGGGGGTCCTCCAGTTAATGCTGTGATCTATGGCACAAATGTAAAAAGAGCTGCAAACAGCACAGGACTTTTAGATATGTACTGAAAAAATAGTGACACATATAGCTAATATCACCACGTAAATCAGTATGCTCTTACTTGTCCTATAGAAACGCACAGACCAAAATGCATCCTGAATTGGGATGCTCTGATACACTCACCTTCTCCTAGATCCCTTGCCGCATTTGTGCGCTGCACCCGCATCCCCGCTTACCTTTAGCCGTGCACGCACCCGTGCCCAGCCTTTCTGAATGGGAGATGCAGGTGTGCCATGACTATAATGTGAGCGGCGGATGAGGCTGGCGGCGGATGAGGCTGGCGGCGCACTCGGCTCGCTTTGGTGCTGCTTAGCCATCCAAGCAACCTGGGGGGATACACAGAATGAGACATCTCAATTCGGGAATGCCGACGCATAGAGGAATACCCCCACCACAAAGTCAAAGTTGGGTGTGTTGTTTCTCTTATAATAAGAGGTTGTGCTAAAGCAAGCAAAACGCCCATCTCGCCTCCACTAAGCTTGATTTAGGGAAAAAACAAATCTGTTATTCATTTGGAGTGTAGGCCTGCTATAAGTTTATTTGATCCCTCTCTGGCAACTCTGTGCCAGCTACGGAACAGGCCCTCAAGGACCCTAACCCACTTGCTTCCACTGCTCATGAGCCCCAAAATTAGGAGATGCATTTTCCTCATGGAGCTCTTTATGACATGAGAACAGGATACAGCTGTAGGGAAGCACATTTCCTATTGGAGCAGCTGCCACACTTGCATGGTGCTGCCTCCTTTCTTCCACTGGGTAGAGCTCCACAGGAAAAACATTAGTATCTGTCTAACCCAGGGTCCTCTTATGGTGTTTGGGAGCACAGAAAAGCAAATGCAATGCAGAATTTAAAATTGAGCCTCCAGTCAAACAAAGGTAGTGGAGGGGGGGGGGGGGGTGTCCTGCTCCTCATACTGGTGCTGCAAGCTTATTTTGGCCTCAATACTCACCTACTTTTGCATTCCCTTTTTCTAGTGGGCAGATTATGACCCCCTGACCCTCACTGGCTATACAAAGCTGCATGGAACGCGGAAGCAGGCGAGTACCAGGCACATTGATTGGGTCTTCAGTGCCCATATGCAGAGTGGAGCATCCCTTTCTGAGAATAACATACATTTTAGATAATATTGATAATGTGTTAATATTCACTATAATGTACCCTCTCGTTGCACAGGGGAGAGTGGAGCATCCCTCATTATATGCCCTCCCCACGGTCTAGTTCAGGAACCCACCCACAAGTCATATTTGATTGTAGGGTAGCTTTAACTTACGCCAGTGTCTTTCTGAGAATAACATACATTTTAGATAATATTGATAATGTGTTAATATTCACTATAATGTACCCTCTCGTTGCACAGGGGAGAGCATAATATCTATCTGTATGGTGTCTTTAATGGCTACAATGGCACAAAAGCCACCAATTTTGTGGGTCAGCGATTATCTGCCGAGCTTCTTCTGGGACAGTTACATTCCGATGTTACTGATGCTGAAGTTCACAGAATGTTGTTACAGGTGAGTGAACTATGTCCAAGGGACACCTGTAGGATAAAAGGGTGGCGATCGCTGAGTGTATGCAAAATGGCAGCCTTGAATAGATTGGGGGAATCAAGTGTGTATTGCTGAGGCAAATTTCTGACTTGTTTTCATATTAATAGAGAGTTTTGAAGGTTTCATCTTTCCTGTTTGTCTCTGTTTTCTGGATCTTGTGTAATCCGAACGGCCCAGCTCTGACATTTGTGTTTTGTCTCCTCTAGGCATTTGATGTAGTGGAGAGAAGCTTCCTGGAGTCTGTTGATGACTCCTTAGCTGAAAAAACAAGCCTGCAGTCACAGCTCCCAGAGGTAAAGGAAAAAGAAATGAGGCCTCTAGAGCTCAAGGCATTGTGTACAAAATACGTATTAAAGGGCAGTTTAGTTGTAATATTATAATGTAAGATATTCGTTAAATGCCTTGCATTGCCAAATGGGCAACAGATCTATCTCACAGATTTGGATACAGCTTTAAAGAAGTTTAATTAAATTGATTCTGCAGGCAAAGGTAATTGTTACACCATTGTATTGGGCTACATTTGGCACTTTCCTAAATGCCGAGATATCGGGGTTTACAGGTTCAGCCAATGACCTTCTTTTTTTTTCATCCCTTCCCTCAATCAGCTCAGTAGAGCAGGACAGAAATGCTGGTCCCTAACTCTTCCCGCCCCTTCCTCTGCCTCCAAATTCACATTGCACAGCCAGTGGGTCTTATGCAAGTTCTGGAAATCTTACAGAACCCTCCCATTATGCTGATTACAGCATCACAGATCCAAGGCTCATGCCCACTTTTTCACGACCACGTTTGTCAGAAGAGAAATCATAAGGTAAGATATCTCGGCCATTTCTTCTTCAATTTAAATATGGAAACCACACTATACTATACACAAATAGGGGTGCACCACATAGTAAGAGTAGGTTGTGCTACACTGTCTATTTACATGTACTATTCAAAAAGTGGCTTAAGGGGAAAAAAATCCTCTTCACCACATGACAGGAGCACCACAAATAAGAAATAAATCTAAAGCATTTCATACATTAGTTTATTAATAGCTTGACAAAGACTAGATAACATAGACTATACATAAAACACATTAAAAAACTGCTTATCCCAAATAAGTACCAGAGCCAACATATAAAAGGCATACAATCACTGGCAACTCTCCTTTGTTACACTACTGTAGGACTACACTCAATAAAATCCTAATATTTTGTGCCGGCACAAAAAACTACAAGTGGACCTAAACTCCTTTTTCCCAAATCGGGAATAGATATATACACAAATACTAAGAAGTGCAAAATAATATATCTGTGCAACCAAACAAGGTGACTAGTGCTTGAATAAATTGGAGAAAAAATATATTATATAAAGCTATCTATACAAAATTCATAGAAAATATATAAACACTCTAAAAAATATATATAAACACTCTAAAAAAAATTTTTGCATATATATATACATGTGCAATAACCCATCTAAGAATATCTACTACAGTACTATTGTCAACTGGTCATAATCACTAAAATCTGCAACAATAACAATGGAATTATGAAAAAATATATGAAAAAAACACAAAGGTGAAATACTTAGCACCGGACTAAGGAGTCCAAGACAGAGTGAAGGAGAGTGGGACTAGCAGGTGGGACACCTGCGCACGCGGCCGCCCGTGCCGCTTCGCTGGGTGAAACAAGACAAAAGACTTACTGTGCCCATGCTGTTTTTAAGTATGCCGCCATTGTTAATCAGATTACTGAATGGAAAACGCTGTGTCTGGAACGCAGCTGCGCACCAGACTCAGCGCGCCTTAAACCGCACATCCCGGAAGTACCATAGAAGTACGTCACCGTGCTAGAGATCAGCGTCCCCCATCTGTGTCCCTGTAACAGGCAGCCGCCTGGTTAAAACCAATTTACATCACTCGATCTACATATAATATCAGTACCGAGTGATTTCTATAAAGCAGGGCTTAAATATTCACTCGCCCAAACGCAGTGGTGCGCCTGGAACGCATATGCGCACCAAACACAGCACAGCCGGAAGTCGGCGCCCCGGCAGTGACATGGCTGTGGGAGAAATATTATCCTCATCTGTCATCCCAGGGGCGCTGTCAAATGGGAGCGCTTAACAAAATATGTATAAATATAACCAGCGCTTACTTAGTATTATAATGTAACCAAGGGCACGGAGGGGCGAAGTAAAAATCTGAGGCATGTATTAAAACAAAAAGGGCCGCAGTTCATAAAAAGGGCGAGACATAGGGTTACAGCATGGGACTTCCATTATTTCATTCTGAGCAAGCCATATTGTGTGTTGATATAATGCTTAATCCTAATCATCAAATTTAAGAACATTTTTTAACCATATCTGCTAATCAATACAAGAAGCCTATATTAATATGAAGGGTAGCCATCTGGCTATTCCTCAAATATGCTACATACTAACTACACCAAGGACAATTATTGTAACCATAAATGCTGCACTTTAATTCATGATAGGTGGAACAAGCAAGTTCCCCATATTCTGACGCTAGGCAGAGATTGTATATTAGGGGGGGGGGGGGGGGAAGGGGGAAAAGGGGAGGGAGGAAAGAAGGGAAGGGAAGTTGAAGGGAAAAAAAGGAAAGAAAAAGGAGGGGGGGGGAGGGAAAAAAAGGAGGAAGGGGGGGAAAAAAGGAGAAGGGGAGGAAGGGGGAAAAAGAGGATAGAAACAAACTATAATTATTAATAAAAAAGAAGAGAAAAGGTCCTGGTAAGGACAAAGAGAACAAACCCACACCGGAACTTATCATGCTTCATAGAGCATTATTATTAACACTAGATAGTATACGCCTAATTACTGCTCCGCATGTCATAACCAACATTTGTTCAAGTCCCCGATGGGTTGGTTCAGTTCTGCAGTTGTCCGCAGGGTATCTGAGTAGAGAATCCTATGAGTCCAGAACCTTGGGCGAGTTTTTTCTGGTAGAACCACGATATTATAGATCCACAATATTCTGTACAGGAGGAGGGACCACATCCACAAGGGTGAAGTTCCTAAAGTCGTGTAGATTCAAACATCCTTAGCCATCTAAAATATCAACCACAACATATATTTTATGTGTTATAATCCACAACAAAACTGTGAAAGAATACCGTGTGAAACTTAAAAAAAAAAAAAAAAAAAAAAAAAAAAAAAAAATTATATTAGTGCCAGTTCAAAAACAATTTCAATAAAGCCCTACATACAACCCATGACCAAACTGAACATACTTGATCAAAAAGTATATTTTAAGTGCCAACCCTAGTAACCCCAAGAAGTGCACTACTTATATAAAGGTGGTAGTGGTCCCCCTTAAAACCTAATCAGAAACCATGATGGAGCAAGACCATGGTATCCACCCAGAATAGCTTATCCCAGGAATGGTGTAAAAGCCCAATCCTCATTTAGGCCGATTGGGCTCCGAGTGTCCAGCTGGAAAATCCACCTCAGCTCCCGCTGTTGGAGGTGGCGTTTTAGGTCTCCACCCCGTACCCCCAAGCTGACTTTGTCTATACCTATCACTTTTAAAGTTCTCGGGTCCCCCCCATGCTTGTCCAGAAAATGCGCCGCCACTGGGGAGATGATCTTACCTTGTGCCTTATCCCGGTTGGCCAAACGAATATTTGACAAGTGAGCCTGTATTCTGGATTTCAATGTATTTTTGGTCTCTCCAACATATGCTTTTGGGCAACCACATCTTAAGAGATAGACGTGGGTACAAACCAATTGGAACCAAAGAAATACTATGTACGGACCGCACCAGTCTAAATATCAACCGGTGTGCTCTCTATCCCTGGTGCTAGAAAGTCACAGAAAACAAAATTTATGTATCGGGTCCCCACACACCCAATGATAATGCACCAGGACAGATGAAAAAGGATAGGGCACTACCTCCTCATTAAATAGTAGAAAATAATTTTATTATATTCAAAGCATGATTGTAAAAGCCAACACTAGACAATACAGTTTAAAATACATATAAGCACAATACTACAAAAACACACAACAAAAGGGGGGGAACCAGGGTAAAAGATCTCATAATAATAAAGTTCCAATTAGATATATATGTGTAAGCAAAGTTAGAAAGTTATAAAAGCATTTGATACAATAAAACAATGTGCAAAAAGAGTCATATAGAAAAACATACAATATTACAGGTGCCTGTGCAAATCAATTCTATACAAGTTTGTCTATCCAATACATCATAGAAAAAGTTCAAACCAACCCAAATTATGTGAAAGAGACATGGAACAATATATAACAGTTATACCAACTGGACCTTACCCCATAAAACTCTGCCAAACGCGTTATTGCCCTGAGGAAGCAGCTTGTGGACGCTGCGATAACGCGTTTGGCAGAGTTTTATGGGGTAAGGTCCAGTTGGTATAACTGTTATATATTGTTCCATGTCTCTTTCACATAATTTGGGTTGGTTTGAACTTTTTCTATGATGTATTGGATAGACAAACTTGTATAGAATTGATTTGCACAGGCACCTGTAATATTGTATGTTTTTCTATATGACTCTTTTTGCACATTGTTTTATTGTATCAAATGCTTTTATAACTTTCTAACTTTGCTTACACATATATATCTAATTGGAACTTTATTATTATGAGATCTTTTACCCTGGTTCCCCCCCTTTTGTTGTGTGTTTTTGTAGTATTGTGCTTATATGTATTTTAAACTGTATTGTCTAGTGTTGGCTTTTACAATCATGCTTTGAATATAATAAAATTATTTTCTACTATTTAATGAGGAGGTAGTGCCCTATCCTTTTTCATCTGTCCTGGTGCATTATCATTGGGTGTGTGGGGACCCGATACATAAATTTTGTCTTAAGAGATAGACAATAGAGCGTGACCTGCAATTAATAAACGCCTTGATATTAAAAATCTTCCTGGTCTGTAAATTCTGAAACTCCGTAGTTTTCTCTATGTAGCCACAAACCGAGCATTTTCCACATGGGAAACATCCCACCATTTCTCTATCCTTCAGCCATGTCCTAGCCGGCTCAAAGTGGCTCCTACACAGATGATCTCGGAGATTGGGTGCCCTTCGAGCTGTCATAGTGACCCTTGGTCCAACCAGGTTCTTTACCACTGCCTAGCGTCAGAATATGGGGAACTTGCTTGTTCCACCTATCATGAATTAAAGTGCAGCATTTATGGTTACAATAATTGTCCTTGGTGTAGTTAGTATGTAGCATATTTGAGGAATAGCCATATTAATATAGGCTTCTTGTATTGATTAGCAGATATGGTTAAAAAATGTTCTTAAATTTGATGATTAGGATTAAGCATTATATCAACACACAATATGGCTTGCTCAGAATGAAATAATGGAAGTCCCATGCTGTAACCCTATGTCTCGCCCTTTTTATGAACTGCGGCCCTTTTTGTTTTAATACATGCCTCAGATTTTTACTTCGCCCCTCCGTGCCCTTGGTTACATTATAATACTAAGTAAGCGCTGGTTATATTTATACATATTTTGTTAAGCGCTCCCATTTGACAGCGCCCCTGGGATGACAGATGAGGATAATATTTCTCCCACAGCCATGTCACTGCCGGGGCGCCGACTTCCGGCTGTGCTGTGTTTGGTGCGCATATGCGTTCCAGGCGCACCACTGCGTTTGGGCGAGTGAATATTTAAGCCCTGCTTTATAGAAATCACTCGGTACTGATATTATATGTAGATCGAGTGATGTAAATTGGTTTTAACCAGGCGGCTGCCTGTTACAGGGACACAGATGGGGGACGCTGATCTCTAGCACGGTGACGTACTTCTATGGTACTTCCGGGATGTGCGGTTTCCGGCGCGCTGAGTCTGGTGCGCAGCTGCGTTCCAGACACAGCGTTTTCCATTCAGTAATCTGATTAACAATGGCGGCATACTTAAAAACAGCATGGGCACAGTAAGTCTTTTGTCTTGTTTCACCCAGCGAAGCGGCACGGGCGGCCGCGTGCGCAGGTGTCCCACCTGCTAGTCCCACTCTCCTTCACTCTGTCTTGGACTCCTTAGTCCGGTGCTAAGTATTTCACCTTTGTGTTTTTTTCATATATTTTTTCATAATTCCATTGTTATTGTTGCAGATTTTAGTGATTATGACCAGTTGACAATAGTACTGTAGTTGATATTCTTAGATGGGTTATTGCACATGTATATATATATGCAAAAAATTTTTTTAGAGTGTTTATATATATTTTTTTAGAGTGTTTATATATTTTCTATGAATTTTGTATAGATAGCTTTATATAATATATTTTTTCTCCAATTTATTCAAGCACTAGTCACCTTGTTTGGTTGCACAGATATATTATTTTGCACTTCTTAGTATTTGTGTATATATCTATTCCCGATTTGGGAAAAAGGAGTTTAGGTCCACTTGTAGTTTTTTGTGCCGGCACAAAATATTAGGATTTTATTGAGTGTAGTCCTACAGTAGTGTAACAAAGGAGAGTTGCCAGTGATTGTATGCCTTTTATATGTTGGCTCTGGTACTTATTTGGGATAAGCAGTTTTTTAATGTGTTTTATGTATAGTCTATGTTATCTAGTCTTTGTCAAGCTATTAATAAACTAATGTATGAAATGCTTTAGATTTATTTCTTATTTGTGGTGCTCCTGTCATGTGGTGAAGAGGATTTTTTTCCCCTTAAGCCACTTTTTGAATAAATATGGAAACCAGTTTAGGACAGTGGCAAATGTTGCCAAACGCAATGTTGTAATAATTACCATTGCCTGCTGTATCACTTTAAGTGATTGATATGCTGATACCTACTCAGGTGATTTGAAGTATACCTTAGAGTCAACTGCAATCGAAATTAGTCTAATACTTCTTTATAATCAAATATAATCAAGGATAATCAAAGATACTTCAACCAGACCTTGGCCTGAATCTTATTTCCCCCACCCTGTACATACAGATTACCCACATTAATAGATTAATAGATGGCAGCCCCTGAAGTCTCAGGCTGCCTACAGACAGGAAGTGTCTGCTGACTATGCCGCTCTGCATTTTGGGATTGCTGTTCTTTTCCTGACCCCAGCTCTGCTCTGTCTGTGCATAACACAGCTATAACCCCGCCTCCTGCACTTTAACCCCCTCTCTTCTTCTCAGTATTTGATGCTTCTGAGGCAAGATGGCAGCACCTGTATCCTAGAGTCCTGAACACAATTGAAGCCCAGCAGGGACTTAAAATATATTAATTTTAGATGCTGGGAATAGTTTTTTAAAGTGGACCAAGACCCAGGATTTTGACTATCCTGGGTTTTGGTCCTTGCCCCCGTGGTATCCCGATCAGGGGTGCCCCACTGACTGAAACCCTCCAAGTCCCCTGAACAAACTCGCCTCTTCCCGGTCCTATGACACATGCGCGGCTACTCGTCCAATAAGCACACCCAAGTGACCACATTGCCTGCTACCCTCTAACGCCCTCGTGCCGGGCATTCACAAATGCCTGGCGCAGTTATGAGCCCTGCTAGAAGGATGTGGTCGCTGCTCGCGTGCCCTTGGCCCGGGAAAGAAGGTGAGTTAATGGGCAACCTGGGGGGTTTCACACAGTAGGGCATCCCGATTCTGGACGACCCCAGAGAGAGAGAATCAATCGGCCCTGGAATCTTATAGATTCCTGTGCTGATCTCTGTGGGGTTTGGTCCACTTTAAGGGTTTAGGCTTGTCATTGATGCTAAAGATGCACTTTCAGTTTCCTCACCACGTGGATATTATTTCCATCTGTGACCAATCAACTGTGAAGCCAATGATGCAATCAGACAGCAAACAAACCTGTGGGAATTCACAGTAAAACAGCATCCCATCTTTGCATAGAGAGAAAATCTGATCAACATCAAAAGGGTCTCTGGCTTTTGTACCCCTTGTCTATCTAATCACAAACAAATTTGTGTTATCACTAACTGGCAATGGCCTGTTTCCTGCTAGTGATCGTAGTTACAGTTTAAAGTTAGTAAACCAGATGTCTATACATCGGAGTGGTAAGCATCAACAAGTATAATACAGGATATAAATGTCACAACAGGATTTAGCCAAGTGTGCTGTATTATTTAGTGAAGCACAGCAATCTAAGTGTTTTGCATAAACTCATCTGATCGGCCAACTAATGGCTATTAATACTTTCAGACAACCATTTCTTATGCTAATATGGTTCCAGACAGCCATTTTGTCCATCTTTTGCCATTTGTACCACCGATATCTAGCCTCAATTTTATATCTGCTCTGTTGTAGGGGGCAGGGCACCAGCAGCTTCCTAGCCAGTACCAGAAGATTGTAGAGCGACTAAACACTCTAGAGAAGGAGATTTATGGAGGAGCAATGGTTATTGTGGTGTTGATTGTAAACAACAAATTATATGTTGCTAATGTCGGTAAGTATTACGTTTTTGTTCTGCTCATTTCCCGAAAAATCGTTATTTTACATCAATGATTCATCTCAAATTACTAAGAAAATGGATAATTGGGGGGTTTTATAGCTCTGTGGCAATATATTACTTTAAAGTCCTGTTACAAACAATAGTTTTATTTTAGGTTGATAGAATGAGCAGAGTAGGCTTGCTAATGAACCTATTAAAGGGACAGTTCCAAGCTGTCACAGCCACAGCAGCATTAAAAATAAATTGAAGGACGCTAGGTCATCCTATTATTTCAGGTCACCTCCCAATTAATTCATTGCAATTGAAAGTGGGGGGGCACAAGTACCCTTTTTTATTTTATACCTAATGTTTTACATCCATTCCGGGAAATAAAACTTTCTAAACGATAGTGAAGACTGATGAGAACAGGGATCACTATTACTAATGAGAAGAGAGATCAGATGTGTGATCTTGTAATGTGATGGAAGACTTAAAAGTTAATGGCATTTTTGAATGTGTATAGTTTTGTGTGGCAGTATGATATCCTCTAGGTGCTGAGCTTGTCTAGTTTCCTTTTCTTATGCCAGCAATAGTTTGTTTTATGGAAGCAGTGTTCACTATCTGCAATCTGTTGCTATTGGCAACTCTATACCAAGATCTACCAGAAGAGAGATACGAGTTCTGCACATATAGAACAGAACACGGCATTCTGTGTGCATACAGGATTTAGTAGGGATAGTGGTCATGTTGGGCAAAGCCGCTCTCCATCAATGTATTGAAACTGCAATACTCTGTATGACTGGACTCTACAGTACTGGCGCCATCTAAAATGCCACTGTGATGGCATACATCAATAATCAGTTTGGGTGAGGAACACAGCAGTAATGGCAGAGGGTCATCAATCACTGGGTGTAAAGACAAGTGTCAGCCTTTTTCGGTGGTCCACATGTCAGCATTTCTGAGCAGATTGCCAGAAGGAGTGGTGGCTGGCCCCTGGATCATTTGCATAAATGTGGGGAGGGGTGGTTAAAACAGGTTATGTATTTCCACTTCTCGACTCAAGTCTTCATATGGCTGTGGCATCCCTGTCTACAGTCTCTTTGCCATTAATCTCCACTTTGCCCCAAACATCCTCAGCAGTGATATATCACAGGTATTGGAGAGGTCCTACTTCAAGTAGTTTAGGCAGTAGAAGGTTTTATACTGCTCGTTCCTGATGGGGAATTTCTATTCCTTTTTGGGAATTCAGTCTTTAGTTTGTTGGCCCCTTTCCAGGCAGTTCTAGTTGCTTCAGAACTATTTGGTCCAGACTGTCCTGCGAGGGCCCTCCCCTTGGCTGCCCCTGGAGAATCCTGCAGTGTGAAACCTTACCGATCGCCTACGCAGCTTTCATGGCCTGCAGCTGCACTCGCCGCTTCCCTGAGATGTACTCCTGCATCCAGCCATTCAGATAGGCTGGGGCGGGAGTGCGCGCCAAACTAGAGAGAATCCGGGGATCCCCCCAGCAGTGCTTGTCATATCAGCTGACACGTTTAAGATCAGCCATTCAGATTTCTTAAATCTGCTGGGTGGGCCTGGCTAAGGCATCGAAAAAATACAGAGTGACCTGAGAAATAGGCGAGCCACCAGCATCGGCCGAGGTACTCTGGTGGGGGGTTTGGAAGGAGTTGATCTGCTTAAAGGAACCTTAAGGAACAGCCATTGTCACTCTCTCGGGCCTTACCAGATCGGGCGGGGGGGGGAGTAGTTGTACTTATCATTAAATCCTTTCTGTTATTCCCGGGGCTAACCCCCAACCCCTCATTTTGGGATACCCTGCTTTTGTTAAACTAAATAGGGATCCCAGAATGAATAAAGGGTAAATATTTCAATCATATTCCCTCCCCAAAAGCCCCAAAAAACCTTACCTTATCGGCGACGGATCATCCGCCTCCCGCGCGCCCCTCTAGCAGTGCGCGTGCCCGCGCCGGCCGTTTGTGAATGGCGGGCGTGGGCGCGCGCCCTGTATGAGGGACAGACGGAGGCGGCGGCGGCTGATCCGTCGCTTGTCCGTCGACGAAAAGGTAAGTTTTTTTGGATGGGGTTTCACACAGCGGGGCATCCTGATCTCGGATGCCCCGCTGAAGTGGACCAACACCCAGGATAGTGAAAATCCTGGGTGTTGGTCCACTTTAACACTGTGGTGGATCCCCAATGGGTTTAGTCTGGCTATGATGACCATAGTAATAACATGAGAAAATTATGATCAACAATTAGGTCTAATTTTTTTTTAAAGAAGATATCTCAAATGGACTTAAAGATGTTACATCATGCCAGAAAATGTTTTTTTTAAGCCGGGACACCACTCCACCACCACCACAAAAATTGAATGTTCTAACCCCTAATGTACACAACACAATGGTTCCATTGCTATACTGAACTGCCACTTTAAGCAGAATTGCGATTCTGTGCACAAAAGCTTTTCTGCCTGATCTGCACATTAGGAGGATACTCATATTACAGTTACCAAGGTGAAACGTTTTACATCTAAGGCTGAAATTCATACTGTGGATTGCTTCTTCAAGGCGCAACGAGCTTCCATGTTTTGGGGAGTCGCAGTCCCTCTCTAAGCACAGCCAGCTCTGCAAGCGGCCGGCTACATGTCTCTATGTGGATTTTTGCAGGGGACTGGGAAGAATAAAAGGCAAGGTTTATCCTAAAAAATAAAAGGGACGCAGGATAAAAAAAAGTGATTTCCACCGCCAAAGCCACATCCTCTGGCAGTTTTGAAATAGCCGGGAGCCGTCGGGTGCGTTTGCTGGCGACCCTGGGGGTTTCACAGGGCAGGGCAAACCAGTATAGAATTCCCCTGGGGGGGCAGGTCTGGTTTAGAACCACTTTTTATTGAACAGGATAGGTTTGGTACCACAGTTTGGTCAGTAGGGGTCGCTATCGCATTTCTTGGTTATGAATACCAAGCCAAGTCAGGCTAGTGTACAATAAGAAACTGGTAACATGGTCAGTGATAATTGTTGCAGAAAGAAGGTTTTCCTGGAATCTTTTTGTAAAGGTGCATTGTATAAAATGACATAGGAAGTCTAGATATGTACAGTACCACAGTTATACTTAACAGTTATACAGTCATATCACATCAAACATGATCAGAACATACTTTAGAAAATGAGACATAAAACTCAAAGGCTGGTAGAAGTGTAGCCCTTCCTTAGAGTAAAAGGAAAGTGCCTTATATTTTGCACATGTGCTGTCATTGGAAATCATTTTGTCATAGGTCAAGGTTTACTTTCGTTCTTTGGTTCTATAATGTAGATGTAAAAATCATTCCAATTATTTTTTTGTTAGTTTAAAGAGGATGGCTAAGCATTTTATAACACTCCATTCACTCCTCACTCCCTCCTGTGCTGGAGTCCAATTCCAAACTCAGCGGTGGTGGGCACTCTGCACAGAAGCTGGGGACCTTGACTGATGGGTCAGTTACCCATGCAGCAAAGGGACTGTATCGGTCTGTCACTCAAGTCCAGCTGTCACTTAACAAGGCACAACACCAAAAACCTAACAAAATAAACATTTGTGTTGGGATTGTGCCTCCAGACCTGTGATTTACAGCATGCGGTTCCCAAGTTTTTTATATACTCCTTGCTCTCTGTTGAAAAAGTGGGACCGGCTTTTCTGTCCACGAGAATCCCTTTAGTATACATTCTTACTACAAATCCCATAATTCTTTCACTGTATTAGGATTAAAAAATCTGCGATACTGGCTTCTCCAGCTGAGAACACCGCCAGTAACCCTTTACTCCCCTTATCTGGAGAGATTGAATGAATGCAGAAGGGGTTAATCCACTTGTATCTGCCTTAAAGTGGACCAACACCCACGGGTGATCGGCCCGGGAATCTATAAGATTCCCGGGCCGATCACCCCCCACCCCGCGGGACATCCGAGATCGGGATGTCCCGCGGGGTGAAACCCCCCCAAACACCCCAAACTCCTTACCTTATCTTCGCCTCCCTCGCGCTCCTGTAGGCGTGCGCGTGCCCGCGCCGGCCGTCTGCGAATGGCCGGCGGGGGCGCGCGCGCGCCGAAAGTGACGCGAGGGAGGCGGCGGCTGCCGCTTAGACGTTCCTGATCCTCGCTTGTACGTCGGCGCGGGGAGAGGTGAGTTTTTCGGGGGTTAGGGGGGGTTTCACACAGCGGGGCACCCCGATCGGGGGTGCCCCACCGAAGTGGACCAAGACCCAGGATAGTCAAAATCCTGGGTGTTGGGGGCGTGGCCTGGCCATGAAGGAGTGAGGACGTGCTGCTGCTAGCTCTGCCTCATACCCAGACTAATTAGCAGATTATAGACCCTTCTGGCCCCCCTGCCCGGAGCCATGGGAAGTGGGAAGAAGAGGAGACCCGGGACCTCCACCCGGAAGCCTTCCAAGAAGGATATTGGGGCATATTTCAGCCGCAAGGACCTGGCAGACCGAGGAGCCCAGCAGACCAAGATGGCGTCTGGTCATCCATGTGAGGAGAAGGAACGCTCGGGGGCCCGCCGCAGGAAAACAGGAGTGGACCCAGGAGGTGAGATGCCCCTCGATGCCCTGTCCCCATTACCTGCCGTGGGTCGGGTGTCCCCCTCCATATGCCCGGCGCCTGAGGCGGACGCGGGTGGCGCCGGAGTAATGCCGCCGTCATGTCGGCGGATGGACCCCGAGAGCGGGAGCCGTGCTGAGACTGGAGGCGGCTCGGGACCTTCCCCGCTGGGACCCCAACAGACCTCCGTCCCCCCTGTCCCGTCGAAGAGAGCCCTCGTGGAGACCGGCGGTGGCCGGGAGAAGACGCCGGCGGAGGGTGGTGACGTCATCGGCGAGCAGGGAGCTGGGGACCCGGGCTGTGCTGGGCTGCTGCCTATGTGCCCCTCGCTGCCTGCTGCTGTTCCCCAGCCCCAGCGGAGCACAGCTTCTCCCACTGCCACCAATGTGGGGCTGCAATCCTCAGCAGACGACTTAAAGGGGCAGGACGCCCTGAAATCCCCTTTCTGGCTGGACCCCTCAGCTCCGGAGTGGCCGTCGCCGGCGCAGCCCAATCAAACCCCACACTCCTGGGGAGACAGTCCGGGTCCAAACACAAGAACTGTGTGGGCGGATGTCCATCGGGCCCCTGAGTGGCCTGGACCTGGCCAATCCCCTCAGTCCTCTGTCGATGCTGTGCCCCTGGAGTGGTCCCCGGGTCCCGGTGATGATCCCCCGAGTGAAGCGTTCCCCTCCTATGTGGGCGGGGTGAATCCAGGAGGACCGAACCCTGCAGAATTGCCCTCCACAGGCATGGCGCCTGGTGAATCCTCATACGGGATGCCCTCGATCCACACTTCCGCAGGGAAGCAGCTTCCGCAGCCTACTATTGATACCTCCCTGAGAGACTTACTTCATAGTCTTCCGACCAAAGCTGAACTAAAGGCTGACCTGGAGGCCGTGGCTACAAGAATTGAACGCGCCTTGCGCCGGGAAATTGAAGATTTGCAACAGAAGTCCTCCGCCTTGGACACTAAAGTTGTTTCTTTGGAAGAGTCCCGCCTAGATCATGACTCGCGCCTGTCAAACCTTGAAAGAAATCAGGAGCTGCTCCACCAGCAACTGGTGGAGGTTAGACTCCAGACGGATGATCAAGAAAACAGGAACAGACGTAACAACTTGAAGCTCCGGGGCATACCGGAATCGGTCAGATCGGAGGATCTACGCTCATGGGCAACGGAGTTATTCAACGATTTGTTGGGGCGCCCGCTGGACACTGAGTTGATTCTAGACCGGATTCATCGGGTCAACGGACGCCCAGCCGGTGACCCTCAGGCCCCCAGAGACGTTCTCTGTAGGGTTCATTTTTTCCTCATTAAAGAAGACATCCTGCGATCTGCCTGGGAGAAGGGGAGAATCGCCTGGAAGGGATCACAAATCGCAGTTCTGCCTGATGTCTCTCGTCGAACCTTGCTGATGAGACGTGTGCTACGGCCCCTCCTCGATGGGATACGGGAAGTTGGAGCTTCCTATAAGTGGGGACATCCATTTCATCTTATTGTTCGGAAGGACAATTCCTCGTACACTCTCAGAAGCAAGGCAGATTTGCCCGGAGTGTTTATTTTTCTAGGCCTGGATCCTTTCCCGATACCGGACTGGTTGGCTTTTGACCCCCTGCCCCCTCTGCCGCAGCGAGCCCCGCGGAGGCCTCGGCTGGCTCGGGATCGAGCGCGAGGTGCCCCCGGCCCGATCCGGGGCCGCTAATCACTATAACCCCTGTTCCGGGACTTTTCACGTTACCTCCCCCCAACTCCTGTCTTATGGGCGATTCCTGACGGGACTCTGACTACTCTGATGCCCCCCTTGCTCCTTTGTCCTCCCCCCCCCCTTTTTTTTGGACATTCTGCCATGGACTTTGCATTTTTAAGGGTCTTTGAGTTGGCTTGCGTATTATAGTCTAATCTTGTTACTTGAAGAGCCCTATGACCTGGCTGGTGTGGATACTCGGGCTTCCCTTCCTCCCCGCGGTCCACTGTGCGGCTGTCGCGGTGGGCTGGGGGGTGGACGACATGCCTATCGGGGCGGGTGGTGGGGTTGGGGGACGCCTAGTGGGTTACGCCCTGGTTGCCGAGAGGAGGGGGGGTCCTTTCTGATTTTCTGTTCCTGGTATCCCTCTGGGAGGGGGAGGGTCAATTCGATTATAATTGTTGTGGGACGGTTTCGGGGACCTGGTAGGTTGTGAAGATTTCTTCCCCCTGCTCGTTGGGGGCTGCGGGAGGCTCGTGGTTTGGCAGTGGCTTTCCTTAAGTGAATGGATCTCTTCTCATCCTGGGTGGGAGGGTTGGTTAGGTGGGTTGATTGTTGGTTGGGTATAACTGGGTTGGCTCCTGAGTTGCTTGGCCACCTTCCACAACAAGTTTCCCCGCACTGCTCTGCCGGATCCTGACCGGTGAATAGTGCGTGGTGGTTGAGGACACCATCCTCATTACTTCTGCCTGCCCTCCTCTGTAAGGAAGGGCTCTTTGGGCTTTTTCTAATCTTACTGTTGTTCCTTTCCCCTTCCTTTCCTACTCCTTTCTTTTTTTTTTTATCTCTGTTTTCCTCTGGGCCTTAGGTCCATCTCCTGGTGTGTGTTTGTTCAGTGTCCCGCTTCGCCCCCCCCCCGGGAAGTGGTCCCTGCCGCGGGTCTCGCCCCTCCGGTACCCCTAGCCTTCTGCTTCTATAGGGCATTGTGGTACACTTCCTTTGCCCTATAGCCCTGGCCTAGGACGGGTATGGCAGGCCTTAAGATTTGCACTTTCAACGCCAAGGGGCTGAATATCCCGGAAAAGAGGGCAAAAATATTGTACGGTTTTCATAAGGAACGGGTCGACATTCTCCTACTTCAGGAGACTCATTTCTGTCAGGGGAAAATCCCGGAGCTCAAAAGTAGATACTATGATAAATGGTTTCATAGTCCGAACCCGGAAAACAAATCTAAAGGGGTCTCTATAGGTATCCATAAAGCTGTCCCCTTGGAAACATTAGAATCTAAAACAGACCCCAATGGTAGATTTATATTCCTCCGTTTTACAATGTGTGGGGCTATGTATACCCTTGCTAACCTTTATCTTCCCAACCAGGCTCAGGTGGAGGCGGGCATTGAGATTTTACATGTGTTGGAGGGATTTGCGGAGGGCACCTTGGTGATCGGGGGCGATTTCAATCTGGCCCTAGACCCGAGACTTGATTCCTCCCAGGGTAAGTCAGCCATACCTTTTTCTAAGTTAAACAGCCTCCGGAGCGCTCTCCGTGCCCTTCAGGTGGTCGACACCTGGAGGATCCAGCATGGGGGGGCTCGGGATTACACGTTCTTCTCCCACCCCCATAACACGTATAGTAGGCTAGATTACATCTTCCTTAGCCACCACGCACTCTCGTATGACCCTGATACCTCTATAGGTCGGATCCTCTGGTCGGACCATGCCCCTGTCTTCTTGAGCCTCCCGATCCCAGACATGATTCCTAGACAATACAATTGGCGCCTGAACGACAATTTATTAAAAGATGCCGTTTGTTTAGCTGACGTTAAGGCGTCCATTAGACATTTCTTCTCTGACCATGCGATTGATCCGACCCCGCTGCCATTGCAGTGGGAGGCCCTTAAATGTGTGTTGCGTGGAATTTTTATCAAACATGGGTCTAGGCTCAAGAAGGACAGGGCGCATCGGATTAGGGAGGCACTGACGCGCATTGGGGAGTTGGAGGAGGCGCACAAGGCCTCTCCCACAGGCACTGTTTTGAGGGAGCTACTGGATGCTAGGCAGGGCCTTAAGACCCTGTACGATCAGTGCTTTCTTAAGTATCGTGATAGGTTCAGAGCCCGTATCTACGAGCACTCTGATAAATGCGGCAGGATGCTTGCTAGATCTCTTCACCCTAGACAAGGTTGTACTTTCATTCCGGTCCTAAAAGGGAGTGACGGCACGGAATCTCACAAGACGCCACAGATAGCGGGTGAATTCCAGGCCTTCTACTCCAAACTCTATAATCTCGGGTGCCCCTCCACGCGAGATGGGAGGGTGGGGAGCAGTGGCGCAATCTCAGCTTATGTTCAGGAGACGGCCCTCCCAACACTGCCTTCAGCAGACGGTGAATTTTTAGAGGCTCCATTTGACCTGGAGGAGGTGAGTCGGGCAGTCAAGGGGGCCCCTGTAGGTAAAAGTCCCGGCCCTGATGGGTTCACCCCCAGATTCTACAAAACGCTTGGGGCTCTCCTCAACCCCTTTCTAGTTAAGGTATTTAACTCCATTTCAGTTGACTGCCCCTTCCCGAGACAGGCCCTGGAGGCACACATTGCGGTGATCTTGAAGCCTGGTAAAGATGCCACCGTGCCTGGAAGCTATAGACCGATTTCACTAATTAATGTGGATCTTAAAATTTACGCTAAAATCATCGCTCTGCGGATGCAACCTCTGCTCTCCACTTTGATCCACTTAGATCAGGTGCGGTTTGTCTCGGGAAGGGAGGCGAGAGACAACACCATCAAGGCGATATCTCTGGTCAATCATGCGCAGTCACGTAACATACCGACATGTCTACTGGCGGTTGATGCGGAGAAAGCATTTGACCGGGTACACTGGGGATTCCTGGAGGCTACTCTGAGTCAGATTGGGGTGGGCCCGGTCATGTTATCCAGAATAATGGCCCTTTACCGAGAGCCCACTGCGAGAGTGAAGGTGAATGGCTCTCTGTCGGGTTCCTTCCCGATTCGGAATGGCACCCGGCAGGGCTGCCCTTTGTCCCCGTTGCTGTACGTATTGGTGATGGAACATCTTGCCAATGCACTAAGGGCCAATCCATCGGTGCATGGGGTCGTGTGTGGAGGGAGTGAGCACAAGCTCTCTCTCTTCGCGGATGATTTACTCATGTATGTGACTTCGCCCCACATCTCTATGCCTTCTATCTTATCCGAGTTCAGGCGCTTTGGCGACTTGAGCAACTTTAAGGTGAACTTGTCCAAGTCTGAGATCCTGAATGTATCTTTGAACGCTCGGACCCGGCTCCTCATGCAGGCTGACTTCCCCTTCAAGTGGCAGAGGGAGGCCATCACGTACTTGGGGGTCCAGCTGCCCTCAGATTTAGGGAAGCTATACCAGCTTAATTACGCTCCACTTCTCCATTCTACGGCCACCTCCCTTGCCTCCTACAACAAGAAGCAGTACTCATGGTTAGGCCGTATTAACATCCTTAAGATGGACATCCTCCCCCGATTCCTCTACATATTTCAGACAATTCCTTTAGCCCCTGAGCGAGGGTTCTTCCAATCTTTACAAAGATGCTTTTTTAAATTTATTTGGGGTAATGGGAGACCCAGAGTCGGGAGGGATACACTCTTTAGATCCAAGCTTGGGGGAGGACTGGGGGTCCCGGATATTAGGACCTATCACGCTGCTTCGGTACTAGTGCGCTTGTCGGACTGGTTTCATCACCAGGAGGACAAGGGCTGGGTGGCTATTGAGAGGGCGGTTTCTCCTCTCAACCTGATGGCCCTTCCTTGGGTGACCCCCCTAGATAGGCCCGGACCCCAGGAGCTGCCATACTTGGCTGTTCCGTTGCTGAAGGTTTGGGATGGATTCTTGAGGCGAGGAAAACTCTCACTAAGACCGGGCCCCCTTACCCCGTTGTTTGACAACCCAGCCTTCCCCCCGGGCTTACACTCTAGGTCCTTTCTTGTGTGGGAGGCCTCTCGGGACACTAGGCTCCGGGACATAATGACGGAGGCGGGCCCCCCTTCCCTGCCCGATCTGGGAGTTAGGAGCGGGCTGCGTAACATCTCATGGCTCTTACATGCTCAACTGGTGGACTTTGTCAGGTCTCTCAGTCCATCCCCGAATCTTTCTCGCTCATTGACTCCCATGGAAAACTTTCTCCGGGACCCCTCTCCCCCTACACATGTGATTTCTGCTTTGTATAAGATCCTCCGGGATGAGGAAGAGGGTGAGGGCCTGCCACGATTTTGCCGGAAATGGGAGGAGGACCTGGGACAGATGTTCGAGCCCGAGGACTGGGAGAAGTCCTTTGCACTAACCCACAAACTTTCAGTAGCATCTCGAGCTCAGGAGCGTAACTATAAGATCCTTGCAGGATGGTACAGATGCCCCTCAGACCTTATTAAGTTTGGCGGGGTGGACTCCGGTGATTGCTGGAGATGCACCGGGGCCCCTGGAACCATGCTGCATATTTGGTGGGAGTGCCCGCTGGTGAGGACTTTTTGGGAACGGGTGTTTGAAATGTATGAGCACCTGTCTCTTGAGGGGCTTCCCCGGACTCCACAGGCTGCCCTGTTATCCATGCTCCCGGGGTCAGTGTCATCTTGCAAGAAGGGGCTGTTGAGGCACCTTCTTACTGCTGCTAGGTCAGTGATCCCCAGACACTGGCGCACTCCTGCTGTTCCATCTGTACTGGAGTGGTATGGGGAGGTAGAGTCTATTAAAAGGATGGAGGAGCTATCACTGGAGGGAGTGGAGGGGGGTACCCGGCGGTTCCTTGAGACTTGGACTCTCTGGGAGGTCTCCCGAGAGTCTCTTGCTTTTCGGACGCTGCTGGAGCGTGACTGAGCCCCAGGTGGTGTTGGGGGAGAATTGGGTCGTCTGGAGGTTGGTTGGTTGGGATTCCCGGGGTGGGTTGGAGCGGGGATGTGATGTGATGTGTTGTGTTGTCAGTGTACTCGTACTTCCCGAGCTTATCTGTCTTGTTAGTCTGGCGTTTTTGTCCTCCCTGTTGTTTTTCCCCTTTTTTCTTGTTCTTGTCTGTTCCTACGCTCTCCCTTTCTCTTTCCCCCCTATACCTTTCTAGCTTTCTCTCTTCTATAGCTTTCCTTACGCTTGGGGCCACGGGAGGGACAGGTGTGGTCACGATGCTCTGTTAGGCCGGAGGTTGGCATCCACGGGGGATGAACTTGGGTTGGCCTTAAGCCTAGGTGATGAGCGGGGGCCGCGGGCCTCGGTGTTGGGACTGCGCCCCTGCTACCCCTGATCTCTCAAGTATGTTATTGGGCCTGGCCTCCTTGGTTTGTCCTGGATGTATTATTGAATGCCTGCTGTTCCGCCCCGTTCCCGTAACTCTCTTTGTATGTTAATTACTCCTTTTCTGTACTGTTTTATATTTTCTTTGCAAAACTCAATAAAGATATATTGAAATAAAATCCTGGGTGTTGGTCCACTTTAACCAATCAAATGATTTAGCAAACCAGAGTCAGGATGTTTCTGATATGTACTCCAGAACACAGATTTGGTGTACTTAGTAACAAACAGATTGTTGCTAGGTAAATAACACAGAGTTGCAAATAAATAGAAAAGGAAACAAAGGCACTACCGTCTCAGAAGCATCACATACTGAGGACAGGAAGGGGGGAGTGCAGGGGGCGGGGGTATAGCTGTTCTTTGCTCAGACAGAGCAGAGCTTGGGTCAGGGAAAGGACAGAAATCCCAGAATGCAGAGCAGCTGAGACTCCACAGGCAGCCCCCGTATCCTAGAGTCCTGAACAGAGTTGAAGCCCAGCAGGGGAAAGAATAATATGTAAGCAACTGAAAACTTAAAATATATTAATTTTAGATGTTGAATAATAGTTTTTTAAGGGTTTGGACTTTTCATTAAATGATGCTGAAGGTCCGGTATAAGTCCATGATTGCCATGCAAAATGTTCAGCATAGTCAGAACAATGCATGCCTGTCAGTTGTCTCTTTGCATACTCCCCTGTTGGGCCCCTCCTGACATTTGCTCACCTATTCATCAACCGAATATTGCCTCATTTCCTCTGATGACTTGGACTGCTATAGTCATTGGATGCTTAGGCAGCATTGTAGTACTTTTTGTATTTGTGCCATGCTAAAGAAGCTTGCAGTGTATCTACTTTGTGCTGAACATGAAGTGACGGCACACTGATATTTTCTTGGTGCTGAACATGCTGCAGTGACTGCACATAGGAAAAATAAATCTCCAGGTTTGATGTCCTCTGATTCCGCTGCTGTGTGTGTTTACCCCTGTCTGCCCAGGTTAGCTTTTCAGTGGTTTTGCTATGGTTGTAACTGACCGTTTTTACACCTTAAGCATCTATTCACACCTCTGCGCTGCGTTGAGCAACCTAGTCACAACGCAAGTGGAAATGCTGCCCATTATTTTTTATGGGCCAGTTCACATATGCAGAATACATATGTGGCCTGGCTCATAAAATTAATGGGCAGCATTTTTCCTTGTGTAGTGACTGCGTTACCCAATGCAGCGCAAGCAGAGAGTTGTGAGTAGAGCATTAACCACAGTTCAGTAGTTTCAGAAATGCTACTGTGTAAACATACAGGGGCAACAACAACAGCTAACAAAAAGTTAATGTGCAACATAAAAAAAATGATAGTTATAAATATAATTTATTTTATTAATATAGTGCAGTCATCTTCCATAGTGCTGTACAAGGTAGAAGTTACAGACAGGGTTTAACAAATATATCTAAAATACACAGGGCATTATAGGTGAGATGTGTTACAGATGCAACAAAAACATGTTGATGATAGATTATAATGGAAGTGAGAGTCCTTCCATTGCAGGCTTATCAGTGTTAGTTGTTAAAGAAGATATATACTGTTGGGGGGGACTTGAGGACAGGTTTGGTTTGGAAGCACTTTTCTTCTAGCAAGGCATACATTTGTAGTAGTAAAAGAATATCTTTTGCCCAGAAACTGCTGCATTCAAAAGATCTAGCCACAATCCCCTAATGGTATTTTCAACAAACAAAAGTTCCCGCACTCTTGTCAGGCCTGCTGTGCTCCCAGCAGAATTTAGATACAACAAGAGAGTGTGTCCTGACAAAAGTAAGATATGGGGTGGGGTTTGGAATGTTCTGCTAATTCTTCTCTGTGAGTCAAAACATATGCCTAGTGCTTCTTCAAGAGAATATTGATCAGTGATGGCCTAGGGTGTGGTGAGCCCAGTTACATGCAGATATTACTGGCCTTATGCACACAGACATTATGCAAAACCATATTGTGTGAGTGGATAGCCTGTGCTTTTCTGCCATAAAACAGTATAACCCACCACTCCTATTATAGAAAAATGGTCATTGTAATCATTATTAGCACATATTATACTATTTGTGCACTGAGCACTAGAGCTGTATAGAGGGCTTCTCACACCCAGGGCAGGGGGGCCACTGGAGAACTCCCTGGTAACTTGGTGGGCCAATCAGAGCCTGGTATTGATTCTTTGTTAATTTAAAGCGGAACAAACACCCCCCCTGGATTCAGGACCATTCTGTCACCCCTTTCCCCTGAAAAGTAATGAGGATTCTTTTTAGGAAGCATGTTTGCGTTGATGCTACTTATTGAAACTTATTATGTGTTTAATGTGTGTGTTATAGTAAACCTTATTTATGTACCTATAAACCTAAAAAAGGATCATTGAATTGAAAATATGAATGCTCACTTTTTTATCTAGGTACCAATAGAGCTCTGCTTTGCAAATCCACAGTGGATGGACTGCAGGTCACCCAACTTAATGCAGATCATACAACAGAAAATGAAGATGAGATTTTCCGGCTATCCCAGTT
The DNA here is from genome assembly GCA_027917425.1 of Gastrophryne carolinensis. NCBI lineage: Eukaryota > Metazoa > Chordata > Amphibia > Anura > Microhylidae > Gastrophryne > Gastrophryne carolinensis. The sequence goes on along the minus strand of CM051235.1, from coordinate 334,958,453 downwards.
GGGTAAGTTTTTTTAGTTTTATAAAAAACGAAACAGAAAAAAAATAGTTCTGTACTTACAGAATATTGTGTAACCCATATTGAACCATTTTCAAGATCGTCATGCTTCCATAAGAGTCATACATTTCTGCATGGAAACCTTACGGTCGGCGGTGAGATCGCTTCGGCCCGGCGACTTCATGACCACGGTGGACATCAGGGATGCTTATCTGCACATCCCGATTTTCCTGGGGCATCAGAAGTTCCTGAGGTTTGCTCTGGAGGACCGGCATTACCAGTTTGTGGCTCTTCCATTCGGGCTTTCCTCAGCCCCCCGTGTATTCACCAAAGTGCTGGCGGGCATCATGGCCATCCTGAGGAACCAGGGCATTCGTGTGCTGCCTTATCTGGACGACTTGTTGATTGCGGCCCAGTCCCTTCAGCAGGCCGAGAGCGATACTCGGATGGTGTTGTCAACCCTGGAGGACTTCGGCTGGGTAATCAATTACCCAAAATCTTTTGTCACTCCAACGGTGAGGTCCTTCCTGGGAATGACGATAGACACCGCTCAGGTCAAGGTCGTCCTGCCACAGCAGAAGGTTGTGGGTCTCCAGACGCAGGTGCAGGCCTTGCTGTCTTGTCAGCGGCCGTCAATACGTCTGAGGATGAGATTGGTGGGCCTAATTGTGTCATGCTTCGAGGCAGTGCCCTTCGCCCAATTTCACATGAGACCTTGCAATTGAACCTGCTTACCGGCTGGAATCGGATGCAGGATTCTCTGGAACAAGAATTTTCGCTGTCCCCCCTGGCCAGACAGTCTCTCTTGTGGTGGTTGGACTCCCGGAACCTGTTGGTGGGCAAGTCTTTTCTGACTCCCCATTGGGAGATAGTTACCATGGATGCCAGTCTGACAGGCTGGAGAGGCGCTTGGCAGACGCAGAAGATCCAGGGTCAGTAAGGTCCGCAGGAAAACCGCTTACCCATAAACCTCTGGGAGCTGAGAGCGATCCAGTTGGTGCTGCTTCGCTTGACTTCCCACTTAAGGGTCGTGCGATCCAGGTTCGCTCGGACAATCAGACGGCTGTCGCCAACATCAATCACCAGGGCGGGACTCGGAGCAAGAGAGCCCTCAAGGAGGTGACCCAGATTCTGACTTGGGCAGAGGAGAATGTTCCCTGCATCTCGGCGGTCTACATTCCTGGGGTAGAAAACCTGGAGGCAGACTCCCTGAGCAGGAGCGTCTCGCGCCTGGGGGAATGGTCTCTCAGCAGCGAGGCCTTTCATGCTCTGTGTCTCCGCTGGGGTCAGCCGAACGTGGATCTCTTTGCGTCCCGACACAATCACAAGCTCCCAAGTTTCGTCTCCCTCTCAAGAGATCCTCTGGCCATTGCCACAGACACTCTGGCGATTCCCTGGACGGAGTTCAAGTTTCTTTATGCATTCCCTCCGTTTCCACTCCTGGGCAGAGTGCTGCGCAAGATAGCCCAGGAAGGGGTACCCACTATCCTGGTGGCTCCTCGCTGGCTGAGAAGGAGTTGGTTTGCGGACATAGTCCAGATGTCAGTAGATCGCTTCATCATGCCCGGCGATCCGGGGCTTCTCACACAAGGGTCGCAGCGGCACCCCAATTTTCGGACGCTGGCTTTGACGGCCTGGCTATTGAAACCTCAATCCTGATGGACAAGGGGCTGTCGCCCACGGTTGTGCAGACAATGATTCAGGCACGGGAAAAGTCTTCTTCCATGATATACTACAGAGTTTGACACGCTTATATTGCTTGGTGTGAGACCAAGTGTCTCCATTGCCGCACTTTTTCTATTTCTAGGATTCTGAAGTTTTTGCAACATGGCCTAGACTTGGGTCTCCAGCTGAGCACCCTCAAGGGTCGGGTATCGGCTTTAGCCATCTTTTTCAAGAGATCCATTGGCAACCATAAGTTGATCAGGACTTTTTTCCAGGGAGTCACCCATGTCCGGCCACCGTGTAAGTCAGTATTACCGGTGTGGGACTTGAATTTAGTGCTGTCTGCTCTTCAGGGTCCTCCCTTCGAACCATTGTGCGATGCTATATTGCCTATCTTGACTCTCAAAGTGATCTTTTTGGTAGCGATCACCTCGGTGCTTCACGTATCAGAACTGGTCGCGCTTTGTATGAAGCCACCCTATTTTGAGCGCCATAAGGATAAGGTGGTTTTTCGATTTAAACCTGATTTTTTTGCCTAAGGTCGTTTCTCCCTTTCACCTTAATGAGGAAGTTGTCTTGCCTTCCTTGTGTCCGGCACCGACTAATTCTAAGGAAAGGACCCTCCATGCCTTGGATGTGGTCAGAGCCATTAAGTATTACCTGGTTGCTATTGAGTTCTTCAGGAAATCGGATTTTCTCTTTGTGCTAACAGAAGGCTCTAGGAAAGGTTTGCCACCAGCCAAGTCCACTCTCAGTAGGTGGATCAGACAGGCAGTGGTGCAAGCGTATTCTGCCAAGGGGAAGGAACCCCCTTTTCGGATCACAGCTCACTCTACCAGAGCTATTGGTGCCTCTTGGGCTTTTCAGCACTAGGCATCGGTGGAGCAAGTTTGTAAGGCCGCAACTTGGTCTTCAATTCATACTTTTACAAGGTTTTACAAGGTGGATGTCAGGGCCTCAGCTGACGCTGTTTTTGGCTGAAAGGTGCTTCAGGCGGTAGTGAAATGAACTACATGCTGTTCTGCACTGGGGATCCCACCCAAATGGACACTGCTTTTGGATGTCCCACATGTCATCACTGGGACGACCTGGACTGGATATAGGGAAAAATACAATTCTGTGAAACTCGCCTGTAGAATTGTTTTTGATTATATCCAGTCCAGGTCGTCCCAGCCCGCCCTTTTGTTCATTATCTCTTGTTTGCCTGTGATGGCGATTACCATTTTTTCTTCATTGGACTTGTATCCTTGAGTCTTGTTAGAGAGAGTACAAGCTGAAGCTATGTGAAGTAACATGGTTTCTTGGCCTCCCGGCCTGTCCTCTTTTTTGTTTACTGCTTTTAACCACTGGAGAATGATGGAGGGACACCTGCCTTTATTGGGGGTCGGGAGGAGCTACATTTTTTGATATTGCAGTCCACTGCCCCCTAGGGGCGGAATACCCACATGTCATCACTGGGATGACCTGGACTGGATATAATCAAAAACAATTCTACAGGTGAGTTTCACAGAATTTTATTTTTGATTGGCCTGAGAACATGGCACAAGGTAAGAATACCGGCAATGCACATGCTTTCACACACAGGGGCATCCTACAAGGGTATGCCGAAACATTCACCTGCTTTTGGGCTCCCACACTGATGTAGACATTGGTGGCTGCATCCCCAGCATCTTTGGGCTATGCTCCCACGACCAGCCATTCAGATGGGTTGAAGGACAGGAGTGTGCACTCTGCAGGACATGCGGCTGCTCTCCCTCAGATTGCCGCAAGTGTGCTGTTTGCCATACATATAGTATGCACAGCAAACAGCTCTGATTGGAGGAGAGCCTGCACATGCACCATAAGACCGGGAAGAGGTGAGTTGTTCTGGGCGATCTGGGGGGGTTTACACAGTGGGGCATGCCCCAAAGGCTAGGGAACGAAACCAGGATTATCAAAATCCTGGGTTTCGTACTGTTTTAATTTCTGTGATGTGTACATTTTTAGACTGGAGATCAGACATTTACTAAAACATATATACTTGTCAATTTTACCATAATGAAATGTGGAAATACATTTGTGGAATGCTGTCACTGTATGTGTGGGTTAATTTACTGTTTATGGCTTACCTTTAGGGTTGGACACTGCCAAAATGAAACAGGCAGGTATGATTGGGGGCCAGACAAGCACCCGCAGGATCGGGGATTACAAAGTCAAATATAACTACAATGACATGGAACTGCTGAGGTAAGAAAGACTATGCTAATAGATAATAATTCTCAAATCACAGAGTGTTGCTCATTAGCTCAAGCCCCCAGGTACAATACCGCTTGGATGTTTTCTGTCCTCAATGCTGCTTGGTATTCCTGTTATAGTGATTTTCCTTTTCCCCAGGTATGCCATTGTATGCCGTTGGTTTCTGACAGGATACCATCGTTCTAAACTAGCTGTTTAAGCCCCCCTCTTCCCCCTTCCTTGCAATCACATGCTGGGAGCAATTAGAGCCTATTGAACTTAGTACTAGACAGAAGATAATCGTTAAAAGAAGATTTAATTTTCCCCTGATTTTTCCTTTGACGTCAAAATTGTTTGTGAGTATTTTTATCCAATTCATTACTAGGACACTAAGGGGGGGGACATGGGTTATTTTTACCTATTTAAATTTAACCCTCAGTGCCTGCTACGTGAGTCTCAGGTAGCTGCCTCTCCAACTGTTAAGTGCCAGCTACTCACCTGACCCCTCGATCGATCGGCCGGGTCATCTCTTCACCCCTTTGGCACCCGATCCCCCCCCTCCCCCCTGGGGCATCTACCTTCAGGAGAGGGCCCAGAACTCACCCTGCTTCTGCAGCGCTGTCTCGAGCCCCACCTTTCCTTGACGGGGCGGATGATGTAATCCCACTCCCCTCGATGGAGGGGCAGGGGACTCTGATCCCTTGCCTCCCCACCCCTCCTCCAGCGATCACTGGTATCTGGAATCGGATCAGCGTGGAACATAGGTTTAGAGGTAAGTAAAGAAAAAAACATTGTTTTTAATAAATTACTTTTACCCTGTGTGTGTTTTTTTGTGAGTGATCGGCACGCTCCCTGGTAGAGGGAAGCAGGGATGCGGCTGAAGTCAAGTCTTAGATGATCCTTAGACAAGTGGGAAGGAGCGGATCCGAGCATGCTCATTTGACAGGAGGCCACGCATGTGCTGTAAGATCGGGGAGAGAGTAGTTAGTTTGGGCGACTTGGGAGGTTTCACACAGCCAAGGATCAAAATCCTGGGTTTTGTTCCAATGTAAAACATAAAGCCAAAAAAAATATATAATTTTCCTGCAAAGATCTCAGCAATCTTTATAGTGTAGAATGGTGAAAAATGACCAGAGGGTGACAAAATCTCAAGTAGGCTGGCAGTTTAAAGTAACAATGCATGTTGGGTACTGTTTTGTTCAGGAAACCTTGCGCTTTCAAATTTAGCTTGTTTTTTCTTGTTTGCATATTGATATTTTAGGAAAATGTGTTTTTATTATGCTTTTTTTACATAGTTAGGGAAACCCTGTGCAACTAAAGAATTTTCCGAGATTTTACTTCCAGAAAGATGAGCCCACTACAACAAGCTGGGTACGCCTAAAAAGCTTAATGTGCCTACTATCAGGGAATATATGGTTTGTGGTGGGGGGTATCTAAATGTAAATAGTTTTTTCTAGAAAAGCTGCAACATGCACATGGCAGTTATATTTTATTATTTATTATTATTTATTTTTTTTACTCAGCGTCTGGGGGGGGGGGTTAAATGCCACAATGCCTATGAATAGGAGGGGCGAGTGCTACAATACCTATGGGAATAGGAGGGGGGAGTGCCACACTACTTATGGGAATGGGAGGTGGCTCTGCCACACTGCCTATGGGAATGGGAAGGGGCTCTGCCACATTGCCTATGGGAATGGGAGGGGAGGTGCCACACTTCCTATGGAAATGACAGGGGGGAATACCACTCTGCCAATACGAATGGGATGGGGGGGAAACACCACACTGCCTGTAGAAATGGGATGGGGGGAAACACCACACTGCTTATAGAAGTAGGATGGGGGAATGCCACTGTGCCTATAGAAATGGGATGGTGGAATTCCACACTGCCTATAGAAATGGGATGGGGGGGATGCCACACTGCCTATGGAAATGGGATGGGGGAATTCCACACTGCCTATAGAAATGGGATGGGGGAATGCCACACTGCCTATGGAAATGGGATGGGGGGAATGCCACACTGCCTATGGAAATGGGATGGGGGAATGCCACACTGCCTATGGAAATGGGATGGGGGGAATGCCACACTGCCTATGGAAATGGGATGGGGGGAATGCCACACTGCCTATGGAAATGGGATGGGGGAATGCCACACTGCCTATGGAAATGGGATGGAGGGTAATGCCACACTGCCTATGGAACTGGGATGGGGGGAATGCCACACTGCCTATGGAACTGGGATGGGGGGAATGCCACACTGCCTATGGAAATGGGATGGAGGGGAATGCCACACTGCCTATGGAAATGGGATGGGGGGAATGCCACACTGCCTATGGAAATGGGATGGAGGGGAATGCCACACTGCCTATGGAACTGGGATGGGGGGGATGCCACACTGCCTATGGAAATGGGATGGGGGAATTCCACACTGCCTATAGAAATGGGATGGGGGGAATCCCACACTGCCTATGGAAATGGGATGGGGGGAATGCCACACTGCCTATGGAAATGGGATGGGGGAATGCCACACTGCCTATGGAAATGGGATGGAGGGGAATGCCACACTGCCTATGGAAATGGGATGGGGGGAATGCCACACTGCATTTGGAAATGGGATTGGGGGGAATTCCACACTGCCTATAGAAATGGGATGGGGGGAATGCAACACTGTCTATGGTGAATGGTATGCGAGCAATGCCACACTGTCGATGGGAATGGGATGGAGGAATGTCACACTGCCTAGGTGGAATGGGAGGGGGGAATGCCACACTGCCTATGGAAATGGGATGGGGGAATGCCACACTGCCTAGGTGGAATGGGAGGGGGAATGCCACACTGCCTATATGGGGAATGGGATGGGGGAATGCCCACTGCCTATATGGGGAATGGGAGGGGGTGCCACACTGCCTATATGGCGAATGGGATGGGGGGAGAATCCCAATCTGCCTTTAAATGGGGTATTCTGCACCTTACCTATTATTCGGTTTTTGGGAGATGTTTTAGGACATGTGGTTCAGGATTTTTTTTTCTTACCTTCCTTCTCCAAATCCTGTGTCTTGTAGGGTAAAAATATGCTTCTTGTGACGCATGCAGGATCAATATACTGCAGCACTTTGAATGTGTCCTGGGAATTCGATAGGGTTGGGTGGATTTTAAAGCCCAATGGTGGCCAAGATGTTTTAGTTTTTTTCAGTTTTAGTAGGACATTTTAGTGTCACTGTTGTGGATTTCCAATGAGAAGCCATAGCTTTCAGAGAGGTGTAAGTCTTACAGAAACCTTGTATTTTATGCTGATCACAAGCTTGCAAGGAAGGCCAATTGTTTTAAACCGGACCTAATTCCAAATTAGAGTGTAAAACCCAATAGTAGTATCATCAGCAAGCCTGTCACGTTACTTAAAGCGGACCACCAGTCAAAAAATGTAAGCATAGTAAATTACTTCACTGAAGCCCCTCTGTGGTAATCAGTGACATAAGCTTAATGAGAAGGATTAACACCATGCTGATGTTTGGAATAGCAGGTAGATTCTGCGCTCTTAAACATGCATGGCAGCAGCCATCTTGCAACACATAGGAAGGAGCTGTCAAAATTGCCTCATTGCTCTGTGCAATAATCACTTATTTCTAGGCAGAAGAGGAAATCCTTGCTGTAATGATTCATCATTGAATAAAATACATTGCATCCCGACTGAGTGCTTTTTGTGTCCACAGAGATACATTGTAACTGCTCCCCTCACACAAATGTCTTTTGCTACATTAGTTGTTTATTCAGTGTTTGTGTGTGTGAAAAATGACAGGCAGGCTTCTCCTGCTGGCACAGCATCCCCCTAATTCTCATATGTAAGCAGGACTATCAGGTGTGTGACAAGATGGCCGTCCTCATGTAATTCTAGGGTGATTAATCTTTATGCCATTCCACAACATCTGCATGGGGTTAAGCCCTCTCAAACTGCTTATGCCACTGATCATAAGAGGGGAAGCAATTTACTAATCTTTGTATTCTTGGTGTGCCACACACCCCGCTTCACTTCTTAAATATTCATCACTTCATGGGTTAATCCACCGCAGGTGACGTAGTGCAGAGAGGAAGTCTTGTAACGAGCCCCCTTCCGGCCTATATATACCTGGTACCTCCCTTCAATCACCAGTATTTTTTCTCTCTGCTTGCTGACAAGTCAGAAGTTGGAAGTCTCCTGCTTACAGGCAGGCCGGGGTATTCTTACCCCGCCACCCCCCTTTTGGTCTATTTCTGCCCGGTTTGAGTTTGTATACCTTTATGGTGAAATAGGAAGCCTCCCAGCCTTGGCTGCTCACCGGGCAAATGGTAGATGGCACTTTAAGTGCCTAGGAGCTTATCTCCTACCGCTCGACCTCATGCGTGGGGCAATGCGGCGAACCGGCATGGTGATCCGGAAATGGGATGCCCCTGTCCCGAGGGTCCCCGTAGCCCCTTTCTCTCCCGTTGGGGGGGTGGTGAGGGTGTGCTTTAGTGTGTGTTTCACTGTATCACTGCATGTTAACATATATGTCATGTTTATACATTCACTGTAGCATGTGTATATTTTGGGTCTGCTTTAGGGCAGCTTGCGCTGGGTATGGGCTGGCCACCTCTCTGGCAGTTGGTTGATTGTGGCCCCCTAGCCCCTCCCCCCTCTCCCCTCTCCTCGCCTGGCATTCATTGAGCTTTGTCAGCACATGCGGTTTTTACCCTCCCCCCTCCGCTGCCTGGACGCGCGTGCTGTGATCAGCTGTAAAGTGTTCCAGCTGATCAGCGTAGGGGGGGGGGGCGCGGCGCCGACGTCATGCGGCGTCAGTGGCGTCTGCGGCGGGCCCAGCGTCCCAGCTTCCTTCAAAACAGGAAGGCACGTGGGCGCACAGCCGCACTTTGTCTTCTTCCGGCTCATGGCTGCTGGCTGCAGGCTTACCGGCTGATTGCGGTACAGGTAAGCGGCCCCTCCCGTTGGGGCCGTTAAATGGGAGATATTGTTTAATAATACAGTGAGAAATCACTATTATCAAGGGGGCGTCATTTAAGGGCACTTGGTGCCATACTTATATGTTATACACATGTGAAGGATCTGATGGTTGTTTTCTTGCCTTGCAGATCCTGGGATCCCTGCTTATGCTAGCCCTCCGGCTCTATGTGCCTGGCTAATTATTGGGATTGATTTGAATGTTTATATACATAGACTATATATAAGTATATATATATAGTTTCTATTAAAGGGGACCTAAACTTAAAAAAAAAAAAAAAAAATTATATAAATCCACCCTTCCGGGACATTACTAAAATAAAGGGGGCATCCCGGGTCGGCTTATGCCTTAAAAGTCCCATTATTGCGAATACCATAAATCGCCATATGGAGGCTTCCGTAGATTCCGGAAACGGTTCTGCTGTTCCGTTTGGGGGGTGCGTAGGTTGTGGGGTTCCACTCCCAGCTGATGATATCTTTATTTGCATCCCTTGTGCAAAACAGACTATTGCGCGCCAGTCCGTTGCTTCGGCTGCGGTGCCATCGCATCCTTCATCATCTCCTACCTCTCCATCCCTATTCCGGACCCCGCATGACACTGTCAAAAGTGGGGATTCGCATTCCGAGGCAGCAGCACAGCCCTGCCCCCGGAAAATGATGCCCGTTAAAGCAGCGTTTAAAACGCTACAAAACGAAGGCACCTGACTCCGGTACCTTCGGCTCCACAGGACCAGTTTTGTGAACCTGTGGAATGGTCCGATGGATCCCCTGACGAGGATGAACTCCCGTCGGAGTCAGATGAGCCGACAGGTCAGCATGTGGCTGATGAGATCGGCGATTGGTCAGAGGGGGTTGTTTTTGACACCCCCTCCATTCTGGCTCAAATGTTTAATATTTTGAGTTTAGATACGCCTGAGGCGGCCGCCCCGCCAAAGGGTCAGTTATTTAAAGAGCCTCAGCCGAGTTTGGTCTTTCCCAGACAGCACCACTTTGAGAGGGTGGTTCTTAAGGAATGGGAACATCCCACACGGTTATCTGGAATTCCTTCCAGTTGGGAAAAGCGTTATCCTTTTCCACCAGAATTGGTGAGGCTGTGGTCTGTCCCTCCGGACGTCGATACCCCTGTACTAGGACTCTCCAGCTCGGCTATGGTACAATCTGCTGAGACCACTGTCCCCAAAGATGGGGAAGATCGCAGGATTGACCAATACGCTCGACATGGTTTTATCTATTCCGGGTCAGCATTGCGCCCGGTATGTGCTTCAGCCCTTCTTCTATTGGCAATTAAGCCCCTAATTCAGGGCTATATGAGGATCTTGATCCCGCTTGCAAACAGTTCACAGCACTTAAGCAGTGTGGATCTTTTGTGGCTTATGTCTTGGCCGCTCAGGACGATGCGCTGACTATGAGTAGCAAGGCGGCAGCTATGCTGGTGGCTATTCGCAGGTCAGTATGGCTGCGTCAGTGGTCAGCAGACACGGCTTCCAAAAAGGTACTCACAGCCCTCCCCTTTTTGGGGTTGCGTCTGTTTGGGGAGAAAATTTATTCAGTCGCAAAAGATGGTAAGATGCCACAACGCAAAAGGCCTCGTGGTCCCTTCAGGGGGACAAGTTCCGGTAGGCCTTCCTTTCAAAGGTTCGGAGCAGGAAAAGGTACGTCCTTTCCCGCTACCAGTGGCGCAGGTTGGACTCGGGGGAGGGGCCGTGGCCGGCCCACTCAGTCCTGGGGCACCAAGCCCAAGCCTGCTGATAAGCCCACTCAGCAATGAGGGGCTGCCCTCACCCGTGCGGGTGGGGGGACTATTGCGACACTTCTACCATTGGAACCATGTGGTTCTAGGCAGATGGATCCAGGAGGTAGTGTCGACAGGTCACAACCTGGAATTCGAGTCTCACCCTCCCTCGCGGTCCATTCAGGGGTCGGTTCATCCCGGCCTGAACTCTCATCAAGACGCTGTGTGTCTTTCTTTTGCCCAAATTCGCACAAGAACACTTCAGCTATTTCTGCTAGCGTGTTGGGTCCAGCAACCTCTGTTGTTGGATCAGTCCTTCCAATTGTCCTCCCGTGTACGGCAGTTCCTCCTGTGGTGATTGGTCTCGACCAATCTTGTATAGGGCAGGTCTTTCCTGACCCTCCCTTGGAGAGGTGTCACCACGGACACCGGTCTGTCGGGATGGGACAGATTCTGGAAGGAGCTGCGGCTTCAGGGGCAGTGGAGGCCCCACTTACCCATCAGAGAAATGTCCCTGATCCAGACATGGGCAGTGTTCCATGTTCCCTGTCTCTCGGCGGTTTACATTCCAGAGGTGATGGAACAGGTAGCGGACCGGTTGAGCAAGTGATCTCCCCGTCTGGAAGAATAAGCTCTCCATCCTCGGGTGGTTCTCTTATTGTGTCTCCAATGGGAGACTCCGGAGGTGCACTCTCTATCTCAGGCTCCCGAGCTTCGTGTCTCTCTCCCGGGATCCTCTGGCTCTGACAGTGGACGTCAGGTCCCTGAACTGAGGAGCTCTGGGATTTCTATACCTGTTTCCTCCGTGGCCCTTGCTGGGCAGAGTTCTTCAGAAGTTGGCTCTGGAAAGGGTGTACGCCGTTCTCATGGCCCCAAAGTGGCCAAAACGAATAAGGTTCGCAGACATCGTTTGGCTGGCAGTGGACCAGTTCATTCTGCCTCTTCGGCCCGATCTGCTCACTCAGGGTCAATTGTGTTACCTCAATTTACCAGCGCTGGGTTTGATGGCCTGGCGGCTGAAACCTCCATCCTGAAGGAGGAGGGTCTTTCTGATTCAGTCATTAAGACTCTGATCAGTGCCCGGAAGAAGTCTTCTTCCGTCACCTACTATAGGACTTGGAAAGCCTATATCACTTGGTGTGAGATAAGATCTTTTCCTTGTAGGGTCCTTTCGGTCCCCAGGATTCTGGAGTTTTTACAATCAGGGCTGGACTCTGGTCTCCAGCTAAGTACATTGAAAGGGCAGGTCTCTGCCTTATCTGTCTTTTTTCAGAAGCGTGTTGCGCTTAAACCTTTAGTTAAAACTTTTTTCCAGGGGGTTACGCATGTGCGGCCTCCCAGGAAACCATTACTCCCTGTTTGGGATTTGAATTTGGTTCTTTCGGCTCTTCAGGCTCCTCCTTTTGAGCCTTTGCAAGATATTGCTTTGTCTACCCTGACTCAGAAGATTGTCTTCTTGGTAGCGATCACTTCTGTCCGGCGTGTCTCAGAATTGGCGGCCTTAACTATCCAGGCGCCCTACTTCGAGAGGCATCGAGATAAAGTGGTCTTTCGGTTCAAGCCAGACTTTCTTCCTAAGGTTGTTTCTGCTTTTCATTTGAACCAAGATATTGTTCTTCCCTCCTTGTGTCCTAATCCTAAGAATGACAAAGAGAGGGTTTTGCATTGTTTGGATGTAGTACCCTGTGTTAAGTACTACTTGATTATCACGTCTCCTTTCCGTAGGACGGATTCCTTTTTTGTTGTGCCCCATGGGCCTAAGAAGGGTTTGGCACCAGCCAAATCTGCCATTAGCAAGTGGATACGTCAGGCCGTTACTGCGGCCTATTCTGCTAAGGGAAAAGTTCCCCCTTTTCGTATTACTGCTCATTCCACTCGCGCTGTTGGGGCGTCTTGGGCTTTTCAGCACCAAGCTTCTGTTGAACAGGTTTGTAAGGCCGCCACCTGGTCTTCTGTTCACACTTTTTCTAAGTTTTACAAAGTTGATGTGCGGGCCTCAGCGGATGCTGTTTTTGGCCGCAAAGTTCTGCAGACTGCAGTCATTTAAGTTATGCTTCACCTGGCCTTGAGATGCCCTTCCCTTGTGGACACTGCTTTTGGATGTCCCATGAAGTGATGAATATTTAAGAAGTGAAGCGGGGTGTGTGGCACACCAAGAATAATACCATTTTGTGAGTACTCACCTGAAAAATGGATATTGTTGGTGTGCCACACACCCCGCTTCACACCCGCCCTTTTCGGTATTACCGAAGCATTTATATGGTGAAGCCCTTTTTTATTTATATCAAAATTAATTTTGGAGGTTACTGGTGGAATACTGGTACCTTGTTTTACTGCTTTTTGAATATACTGGTGATTGAAGGGAGGTACCAGGTTTATATAGGCCGGAAGGGGGCTCGTTACAAGACTTCCTCTCTGCACTACGTCACCTGTGGTGCATTAACCCATGAAGTGATGAATATTTAAGAAGTGAAGCGGGGTGTGTGGCACACCAACAATATCCATTTTTCAGGTGAGTACTCACAAAATGGTATTTTTTTTGACTGAAAGTCTGCTTTAATGCTGTCTTTTTAGCAACGCTTAGACTATTAATGTAAAATAGAAACACATTTAAGCATCTTTTCTCAACTTGTGGTTGTTTTTTCTAGCCCACTGTTTTTTTTCTGGTGATCTGGAGTTTAGGGAGTTTTAGTTTTTCCTCCTCTTATCGAATCAGTCATTCCTGAAAAATATTTCCTTTAGAATCAGAATGTCTGTTATATGTGATTTTGCTGTATTTATGCTTAGCTGTTTAATGAAGCTGCCCCAGAGATACAGAAAGTCCTAGGATATGTTGGCATTAAAGCACTTGTTTTGTATAGAGATGAGCTGTATTTCTTATCATACATGTGTCAGAAGCAAATCATTCTTTTTGTCTGTGCCAAGAACTTAATAATGAAAGAAGGCAATGTTTCATACAATACTGAAGCGTCTCTTATTTATTTATATATATATATATATATATATATATATATAACATAAACATGTCTAAATATAATAAATATAAGTGTGATTTTATATTAAAAGCACAAAAGATATTTATTGCTGCACAATAATACACATCTTCATTTATTATTGATGCAGGTAAAAGGTGATATCAAAGGGTTCAAAGAGGCAAAAACCCCTATATCAGTCACCTAAATCTCATCCTTCTCAGTCTGGCAATAATAATAAAAGGTGCTAGACATTTTATTTTAGTTTTGTTGATTTGGGAAAGCTAGATTACCCTTTTGTGTGGAGATGCATTTCTGGTCGCTGAAAAAAAAGTATGCGTGTCCTCCAGATTAAAAGGTGTTGACCAACATTTTTAGCCCATGTGACATGCACTACTTTTCCAATGAATGTACTGGCAGGAATGTAATGCTAAATTTCTGTTATCTGAAGAGGGTTACAGACCACAAAAAGAACATTTAAGTTATTAAGTTAAATTATTTGTCTGCCACCTTTAATACTACTAAAACCATGCCCATCCATTGTCGTTTACTATCCCTGACCAATCTGTACTAGTATTGCAGTGATTCATCAGTAGTGTGTGAAGAGGTGGGGGTGGGGGGGGTAATAAAGTGGCAACCTTCAGGACCATGATATAAATGCTAGCTTTCGCTTGGGAGACACATTATCAAATCAGAGTACATTTGGGTCATTACTGCCCACCAGGAGGAATGTACTCCTTAGTATTTAACCCCCACTGAGTCTTCAGTACTTCTAGGAGTCCTTAAGACTACAGATGTGTGTTTTGTTCTGCAAAAACCGCAGGGGAATCCGAAATGTTCTTCCTATTGATCGGTGAAGAGTGATACACTCCCCAATCCAACATATATTCTAAGTATGTCACACACCCCGCTTCAAGATATTCATAACCTGTGCGTATACTGACCTGTAGAGGGCGATCTGCAGAGATGATTGGAGGAAAGAAAGCCCCTCCCGGTCCATAAATACCTGGGACCTCCCACTCATTACCCAGTCTTTCATCTCTGCAGACGGCGAGCAAGTCAGAAGATGATGTCTCCTCCTTGCACAGGGGGATTTTCAGGTAGCCGGGATGATTCCCGGCCAGTTATTTACTATTTCCGTCAGACCCTTTTATTATTATTATGCATGCCTCCCAGCTGTGGCTGTTGGTCTGGACGAGGGTACTTCAGCACCTCTGGTGCCCAGGAGCAACGCTCCTCCGTGAGACCCTATACAGAGGGTAGACGGTTGCACCGGGTTGGTGACCCCGGTTTGGGATGCCCTGTCCCTTAGACTTAAAACCTATGTGGCCATTTTAGGTTCCCCTCTCCTTGCTGGGGTGGTGTGTGAGGTCTCCCCTTTATCCCTCCTTATTGCTCCGTATTTATTCGGCTATTGCTGTTTTTATGTGTGTCCCCTTTAAGTGTGTGTGTTTTGTTACTGTAGCGCAGCGGCCGTTTTTATTCTGGCCGCGGCGCCGGTTAATGGCGGTTAGTTACCTCAGATGAGGTCTTCAGATTTACCTCAGGTAATGTAATGGGAGGGGGGCGGGGCCGGACTTTCGGCGTGAGGCCGAGGCCCGCCCCTCCTCGCATTTGGTGCCGAGACATTTCAGGGAGATTTGTGTCCTCCTATATTGCATCGGCTAAGTGGTGGAGGAGCCAGGCGCCGCGGTCATTTAATTGACCGCGGCGCAGGCTCTTGGCGCCCTTTTTTCTTCTGAGGAGATTTGTCTCTTCACGATGCAGACGGGGGGGGCGGGGCCGGTTTTGCGGCGCGTCACCGCGGCCCGCCCCCATCTATCTCCGCCGCCGCTGAGGAACCTCTGCTTCCTAGCTAGGTGGGAGGGGCGTGACGCGGCGCGCGTTCCGCGCTGGCCACGCCCCCCTTCTCTTCACGGTCTCTCATAGAGTTGTTTTGTCTTCTCCTCACGGGTCGGACACCATTACGATCTCCTGTGGTCTGTGAGTGGCCTGTTGGCCCCCTCTCCTTCATATTCTTTATTATATGCTAGTTCTTGGTCTCTCATTTGTTCCTCTGTGTCTTTCAGGAGGACCCACGTTGACAATTAGGGGGTCCCTCTCGGTCCTATAGTCTCTGGGCTATTTAATTTTTAAAGCTCAAAAATCCTCCCACTTGGGACATTAAAAGGGCATCCCGGGTTGCTTATTAGCGTAATTCCCTCGGTCATAGTGACTTATTACAAGTTCACCGTATGGAGGCATCCCAGGATACCGGGCTCCCCTCGGGACAATCCCGGAAGTGCATGGGCTGTGGGGTATCCCTAACTGGGGATGACTTATTTCTATGTATTTCTTGCGCACAGCAGACTATTACACGGCAGTCCGGAACCCAGCCTTCTGGTTCAGCACCGCCGGCCTCATCCCCTCCCCCTCCCATTTTGACCCGTGCCCCATGTGACGTTTTCATGGGTGGGCAATTACAATCCGATGTGTGTGCTAGATTGGCCAGTATTGAAAAATGTATTTCTACCTCGGTTGCCAAGAAGGCACCGGCTAAGAGAAAGCATTTGTCTCCGGTCACTCCGACATTTGAATATGATGCTGGGGATGGTCTGGATTGGTCAGATTATTCTCCCCCGGAGGATGGGGAGCTGTTTGAGGATTCGGATCATTCAGATGATCAGCAATTTGTGGGCACTGATTCCGAGCGGGGGTCAGGGAGTTCTTCGGATACTCCCAATGTCCTGGCTCAGATGTTTGAGGTTCTGGCTATTTCTCCTCCAGAGGTTGCTCCTCATCAACAAGGGGAGTTTTATGAGGAATCCAAGCCGCGTTTGGAATTTCCTAATCAGAAGCATTTTGATAGAATTATTTCTAGGGAATGGGAGAGGCCGGCCCGCCTCCCAGGCATTCCTCAGAGTTGGGATAAAAGATATCCTTTTCCAGTGGATACGGTTAAGTGCTGGGCGTCCCCTCCCGAGGTGGACACACCAATTTTAGGGTTATCCAACTCAGCCGTCTTGAATAACCCTGATTGTTCCTCTCTTAAAGATGGTGAGGATAAACGCATTGACCAGATGGCTTGTCATGGTTTTGCCAGTATTGGGGCAGCCATTAGGCCGGTTTGTGCCTCATCGCTCTTGGTGGTGGCCACCAGGACGGTGGTCAGGGACTTGTTATCCTCTTCCACTCCGGATAGTGACGAATTTCTTGGACTTAAGCGATGTGAGTTGTTTTTGTCCTTCATGTTAGCCGCTTTGGATGATTCCTTGATGATGAGTAGCAGAGCTTCTGCTCTGATGGTGACTATTAGGCGCTCAGTTTGGCTGCGCCAGTGGGCGGCTGATTTTGGGTCAAAGAAGTCGCTGACATCTCTCCCCTTCGTGGGGTTAAGGCTTTTTGGAGAGAAATTGGATTCTGTGGCTAAAGGTGGTAAGTTACCTCAACGCAAGAAGCAACGACGTCCTTTTCGTGGTGCAGCTTCTTTCACTCCTTCCTTTCGGGGTTCTAGAGTGGAAAGAGGATTTGCCTTCCCTTCTACGAGAGGAGACTCCTGGAATAGGGGCAGAGGTCGTGCCCGTTCAGGATTCAATTGGGGCTCTAAGCCCAAACCTGCGGCCAAGCCTGCTCAGCAATGAGGGGGCGCCCTCACCCGTGCGGGTGGGGGGACGGCTGCGATACTTCTCCCATATCTGGATTCAGGAGGTTTCGGACAAATGGATCCAGGAAGTGGTGTCTTCCGGCTACAAGCTGGAGTTCGAGTCCCGCCCCCCCCCCCCGCGTTTCTTCAGGTCTTGGACGCACTGGCCGCGCAGGGGCTCCGGGCGGCGGTCTCGAGTCTTCTGGAAATGGCGGTCATCTGTCCGGTGCCCCCATTAGACCGGGGTCGGGGTTTTTACTCAAATCTGTTCACGGTCCCCAAAAAGGATGGTTCTGTCCGGCCCATCCTGGATCTGAAGATTCTCAACAGATTTCTCAGGCTGCGAAAATTTCGCATGGAAACGCTGCGTTCAGCTATCCACTCTCTTCGTCAAGGGGACTTTATGACGTCAATAGACATCAAGGACGTTTACCTCCATGTTCCAATTTTTCCTGCGCACCAGAGTTTTCTCAGGTTCGTGGTGGAGGATCGGCACTTTCAGTTTGTAGCTCTTCCCTTCGGTCTCACCACAGCTCCAAGGGTTTTCACCAAGGTGCTTGCTGGGGTAATGGCCCTCCTCAGAGCGCAGGGGATTCGCATAGTGCCATATCTGGACGATCTCCTCATCATGGCATCGTCATTCAGCCAAGCGGAATTGGACACCAGGACGGCGATATTCACTCTGGAGAGGTTCGGCTGGGTGATCAACTACCCCAAGTCCTCCCTCTACCCGTCCAGGATAATATCTTTTCTGGGAATGTCTCTGGATACAGATCAGGCCAGAGTGTTCCTGCCTCAGTCCAAGGTTCTTCTGATTCAGGAGTTGATTCGGTTGCTCATGTCCGTTCCGCGGCCGTCCATCCGGCTAGGGATGAGACTGGTGGGGTTGATGGTGGCCTCCTTCAAGGCAGTCCCCTTTGCTCAGTTTCACACAAGGACGCTACAGCTCCATCTGCTGTCGGTCTGGGACAGGTCTCCTCAGTCGCTAGATCAATTCTTTCTGATGTCTCCCCGAGTTCGCCGCTCGCTTCGGTGGTGGCTGAACTCTACCAACCTGCGGAAGGGCAGATCCTTTCAGACTCCTCATTGGGAGGTGGTCACCACGGATGCCAGCCTCTCAGGATGGGGGGGCTTCTGGAAGGATCTACAGTTTCAGGGTTTGTGGGGACCCCTGGAAGCCCACGAGCCTATCAATGTTCTGGAATTGAGAGCCATCAGGATGGTTCTTTGTCGTTTGACTCCTCAACTGCAGGAATTGCCGGTTCAGGTCCGGTCGGACAGTCGGACGGCGGTTGCCTACATCAATCACCAGGGAGGGACTCGCAGCAGGAGTGCCCTCAGGGAAGTGTCTCTGATTCTGGACTGGGCGGAGAGCCACGTCCCGTGCATCTCGGCGGTCTACATCCCGGGAGTGGAGAATACGGAGGCGGACTCTCTGAGCAGGCTGTCAGCCCGCAAAGGGGAGTGGTCTCTCAATCCCAAGGTCTTTCACACAATCTGTCGCAGGTGGGGGTCACCGGTGGTGGACCTCTTTGCCTCCCGTCACAATCACAAACTTCCGTCATTCGTGTCTCTGGCAAAGGACCCTCTGGCTCTGGCAACGGATGCCATGTCTCTGAACTGGAGGGATCTGGGTTTTCTGTACCTATTCCCTCCGTTTCCCATGGTTGCCAGAGTAGTGCGCAAGCTGGCTCTGGACGGAGCATCAGCAATTCTGGTGGCCCCAAGGTGGCCAAGACAGGTCTGGTTCGCAGACGTGGTAAGGCTAGCAGAAGATCAGTTCGCCCTGCCTCTGCTGCCAGATCTACTCACACAGGGTCGTCTTCGTTACCCCAATTTACCAACGCTGGCTTTGACGGCGTGGCTGCTGAAACCTCCATCTTGAAGGAGGAAGGTCTTTCTGATGCTGTGATTCGGACTCTTATTAGTGCTAGGAAAAGGTCTTCATCATCTGTGTACTATAGGACTTGGAGGTCTTATATTGATTGGTGTGAGACTAGGGCCTTCCCTTGTAGGGAATTCTCTATTTCTAGAATCTTGGAGTTCCTGCAACATGGTTTGGATCTAGGGCTCCAACTCAGTACTCTGAAGGGGCGGGTGTCTGCCCTGGCGGTGTTTTTCCAAAGATCTTTTGCGCTTCATCCTTTGGTTAAGACTTTTTTCCAGGGGGTTACGCATGTGCGGCCTCCTAGGAAGCCTCTGATTCCGGTTTGGGATTGGAATTTGGTTCTTTCTGCTCTTCAGGGTCCTCCCTTTGAGCCTTTGCATGATATCCCTTTGTCTTCCCTTACACAGAAGGTGGCCTTTTTGGTAGCTATCACTTCTGTTCGGCGTGTTTCTGAGTTGGCGGCTCTGTCTATTCAAGCTCCGTATTTTGAAAGACATCCGGACAAGGTGGTTTTCCGTTTCAAGGCGGACTTCCTTCCTAAGGTGGTTTCTTCCTTTCATCTAAATCAGGATATTGTTCTACCCTCTCTCTGTCCCAACCCCAGCAATGACAAGGAGAGGGCCCTGTATTCCTTGGATGTGGTTCACGTTGTGAAGTACTATTTGGTGGTAACGTCTTCCTTTCGCAAGACTGACGCTTTCTTTGTGGTACCATCTGGGCCCAAGAAGGGTTTGGCGCCCGCCAGGTCTTCCATCAGTAGGTGGATTCGTCAGGCCATTGTTGGGGCCTATTCTGCTAAGGGGAGGAATCCTCCTTTTCGTGTTACAGCTCATTCTACTCGTGCGGTTGGGGCTTCCTGGGCTTTTCAGCACCAGGCCTCTGTTGAGCAAGTTTGCAAGGCCGCCACCTGGTCTTCTGTTCACACTTTTTCAAAGTTTTACAGGGTTGATGTTCGGGCCTCAGCGGATGCTGTTTTTGGCCGCAAAGTTCTGCAGGCTGCAGTGGTTTAAGTTGTGCTTTATGCCTTGTTTTGGATCCCCACCCCTTATGGACACTGCTATTTGATGTCCCACAGGTTATGAATATCTTGAAGCGGGGTGTGTGACATACTTAGAATAATACCATTTTGTGAATACTCACCTTGTAAAATGGGTATTATAAGTATGTCACACACCCCGCTTCAACCCGCCCTTTTGTATTCTGGATCCTTCATATTGTGAACTTTGCGTTGTTATGACTTATATTTGGCTCTTCCTGGTCCCTTGCCTTACTGCTTTCTTTATACTGGGTAATGAGTGGGAGGTCCCAGGTATTTATGGACCGGGAGGGGCTTTCTTTCCTCCAATCATCTCTGCAGATCGCCCTCTACAGGTCAGTATACCCACAGGTTATGAATATCTTGAAGCGGGGTGTGTGACATACTTATAATACCCATTTTATAAGGTGAGTATTCACAAAATGGTATTTTTAACATGTTGCCATAACCTTTTACACGTTTCCAAGTTCTACAAGACTTTGTGTCAACTGATGCTGCTTTTTTGCTGCAAGGTATTGCAGGTGGTACCGTCCTACCCTAAACTACTGCAGACTTGTTATTGTGATCCGCACCCAAGCTCATTTTGATTGGCTGTTGTGTCTGCCACTGAACAAAATAGACTTTAGCAATTTCCAAGTTTCACTGGAAGCACAGCTCTTGTTGGTTAGACTGGTGTTTTTATTTGTTATGGCTGTGTTGGTGTAAGATTGTGATGTGAGCCCCATGGGATCCTTCTGATGTTATAGCTTGTTACAAACCAAAGCCTTATGGCCGGAATGAAGTTACATGCCCACGGGCATAGATAACCCAACTGTATTCTAATTAGTTGCTGTGTCTCCCATGACGCTCTAATCAAATTAGTACTAAATCCTTGTTTATAAAGAAAAGCTGCAGTTGCTCATGTAGTTGTGGAGTCTACCTGAACTAGCCACTGACCTGGAACAAGTATGCATTAAGCTGCTCAAAACTTTTAGGTGAATAAGTTGAATGCTTGTTTCGGATGAAAAGCTAACCAAGTATTACAGTCAAAGGCAATTAGCATTTTTATAGGAAAGTTTACAAAGTATTCATGTATTGCATTATTTCCGCTCACACTAAACTAATTTCAAATCTGGTCTTTAGTGCTGCCAAAGCGAAACCAATCACAGCAGAGCCAGAAATCCATGGATGCCAACCCCTGGATGGAGTTACAGGCTTTCTTGTGCTTATGTCTGAGGGGCTTTATAAGGCCCTGGAAGCTGCCCATGAACCTGGACAAGCTAATCAGGTGATTATCATTCTACATTTTGTTGTTACCTACAGTGATAGAGCCATTTTGATACTAATTGCTCTTGTTATTCAAATCCCTTTTTTTAAGGAAATTGCAGCAATGATTGCCACAGAGTTTGCCAAGCAAGTGTCTCTAGATGATGTAGCACAGGCAGTGGTAGAGAGAGTGAAGAGGATTCACCATGACACTTTTCTCAGTGGTAGTGAACGTGCAAAGTTCTGCACCAAGCACGAGGACATGACCCTTCTTGTTCGGAACTTGGGCTACCCATTAGAAGAAGCTAACCAACCTACTCTTACTCCAACACAAGGTTTGTGGCTATTATCAGGTACTACCATATTTAGCTATATAAGAGGCCCTTTTTTGTTCAAAGTGGGGGAAAAGTCTGGATGCAAAAACCCCATGACAGGCAGCGATTAGAATCCCCACTGAACCTCATAACAGGCATTCTGCAGAACCTCCCTCCCCAAATATTACGTGGGTGGTGTCCTTTTAGATTTCGTTTAATGCTTCTGAACCAATTGGTTCAGAATACTTTTCTTATTTTCCACCTCTAAACCATTATGGTCTTATAGTGCCACGGATGGTATATTGAGGATTAGTGGCTTGGTAGATGCCTTTTTTTTTTTTATATATAAAACCTGCAGACACTGGAAATGGTGTGTCCCACACAGTGTGATGCAGGGGGATGGAGTTCCAAAAAAGCAAACTGGGGGGTTGGCTACAGCACAGAAGCTTTATTCAGCAGCACAACAGGATGAATGCTTTCAGTTTTACTTGTCTTTCCCGGGTTTCGTTACGTGTCCATAAGACATCCTGAATTTGGAGGTTCTATTGTGTAAACACCCTCACCCCCCCCCCCCCAGTTCGCCCAGTAAAACTCACCTCTTCTTGATCCAATGGTGCATGTCGTGTTTACATCCTTCAGCAAAGGGCTCTAAGTGGCTCCAATGGGGGTTGCGCTCTACCACATCTCCTGCACCCCCTGAATGGCTCGGGTGGTAGTGCATGCCACCAGGGGTGCGGCAGCAAGCACTTCCCATCATAAACAGACGAGAGCATGCGCCGTTGGACCGTGAATAGGTAAGCTATCCCTGGAGGGTGTCAAATGGCAGGGAATCCTAATTCGGGATGCCCCCGGGGAAAGCCAGATAACGGCCCTGGAATATCTTCGGTTCCAGGCCGACCACATTGTGGGCTTTGCTCCACTTTAGGTTTGGGCAGTCCTGTTAAGCTAAAAGCAAAGTATGGGTTCACTAATGAAAAGCGGATTGCTGACACTGATTCATTAATACGTTTTTTTTTTTTTTTTTTTTAATCCAATTAAAAAGGTGTACAGCAAGTGACACGTTTCAAGCCCTTTATGGGCCCTTAGTCATACAAGAATGAATCTTACTTGTAGGTATATATAGGAATGCAGATGCACGTGCTGATGGCCCGTCCCATATGAATCCAAAAGTTCCCATCACCCGAAACGAGTTGATTGCTAATGTCACGAAAAGTCGTCAGGTCAAAGGGGAGCGAGGAGGTTCACCCAGCAGGAGGGTGATGAGGCATACAACAAAGTTGCACTCTTTCACTAGTGGGGGGGGGTCGTGCAATGGGGAACAAGGCAATGTGCACAATCCAGCGTGCTGCATTCCTAAATATATGCCAACCAATAAGATAGTAATGAGTAAAACGGAACTTGACAGAGATCACTAAATCTCAATGAACACCAAATACCTTGTATGCAAGTATTATCGTATACAATCATTGTATACGCAGGAATGGGGTTGCCTTGGACTATAACAATAATAGTTGTTGAGACAATAATAACATATGGAGGATAATAATCATATTGGTATTGTCTCATGTGGCAGCAGGGACACATGTTCACTAGGTAACCCTTATTGTTAAAAGGGCAACAGGTGTAAAATACACTAGGCTTCTGTGGAAGAAGTCTAATCCTTCCACTAATTCCCTGCCCTTTCAAAGTGGCAGAGGCTCAGCCAACACAAGGTGCCAGGAGGATTTTTGGGGTAAGTTTTTAAATCGGTAATCAGTTTATTTTTCGCCAAGTACATTAAATACAAGCACATTTTTTTTACATCAGAAGCCACCTCCATTTGTACAAAAGGTTGTTATGAGTACAAAAAAGAAAGTTCCAGCTCGTATGGTCTGGCAATGAGCGGAAGGTTGCTTATATAGTACTGCCAAAGGGTTACATATCTGGAGGGGCCGATAGTAAGGTGGGCGGGTCTGCAGACGAATGAAAATGCCAGCTGGAGCTGGGGAGACACACTGTACTATTTGTAGGTGGTCTAGAGGAGTGTCAGCTAAATATAGATGTCACAGACTGAGAGCAATATACATTTACAGGATGCAAATTGACGTCCGCTAGTCCCTACACTTTCCTGGAACAAACACCTCTCTTGTACGGTGACTGCAGATTTTTAAACTTAATACTTGCTACCCCCATGGACTTAATGACTGCCTCAATATAGCTTTGCAGAAGAATCAGTGATTATTTATTTTACTGGTGTAGTTGTTTTGTCTGGTTTTCAAATAATTGGGTCCTTTTCCCAGTAGAAGTGGGTTACCTACTTTTCAATTTTACATTAACAGGTGCTTTTTCCAGCTTGTTGTTTTAATCTTCTTTTTACTTCCAATGTAGTGGCTTGTTATCATAATTTCTATTTACTTGTATTTTCAGTTATCCTTAGAGGGTCACCCAATATAGTAACAGACTCTGGCAGTATCTGCATAGATTATAGTCATCCTTACAAATCTCCTTTTGCTTTTTATCATTAATTCATCATTAGAATGCATGCTTTATATATTTGTGTATGGCCCTTTATTATGGACCAGCTTAAATGACCATTTCTCCATCATGCATCCTATATAGCATATAGTATTTATCTTGCATGTAGCCCTTATAATTATTGAATGGATGCCAGTTGTCTTTAAGCGGCAGCAAGTATGTACGCTACTATGAAAAGGGGTTACTATAAATAGGGGTAGATATCTTTATATATTTTATCCTTTTTTCATTTTTATCTCAGGGGATTTCCCCATTGTAATTGGAAGTCACAAAAGATGTTTAAATTTTGTCAGTAAATGTCTATTATTTTAAATTCATTTCCAACCTCGCTCATTGTGTAAATGGACTTGGGCTCTTTATTATTACAAATTAATTCATTCATGCCATGGTAAGCAAGTGCTGGGCTTTATCGTCAAGTGCAATGCCTGCTATAATCTGTGTATGTTAAAACCTTATATACTATATTTTTTCCCCAAAAAGTGTTGCAGGGAATGTTGGGGCACCTTATCGGGCGAAGGTAAAAAAAAAACAGAACCCTTGCTGCTGCTCCACTGCCACCAGGAGGCCAGCCGCTGGAAGGGAGAGAGGAAGGGTAAATGAACCCTGCGCTGTTTCCTCGCTCTGGCTGCCTCCGCTGCTTTTCGGGCTGGCGCACAGTAACACGTACCCTTCGGTCCGTGCAGCGGGTGGGCATGGGCTGCATCTTTTGTCCTCAATGTACACAAACACAAGCCATGCCCACTCGCTGCACGGACCTGGGTGTGTACCTGCACTGGCCTAAGAAACAGCAGTGGTGGCAGCTAGGACAAGACAGCAGTCGGGTTTCATTTACCCTGCCCTTTCACCCCCACTCCTCCATTGCCCGGCCTTCCGGCAGTGGGCGCAAGAATTATGTAAGTTAATTTATTCTAAGTATACAGTACGTCCTGCTCCAGATATAATACTTACACTTGGGTTATCCTCCGACAGATGGTGCTGTGCACTGCAGACTTGCAAAAACAGGCTCCTCCCGGCCCTTCATATACCCAGGGACCTCCCAGAAATCCCCAGATTTCTCTGCAGTGCTGACTGCGAAGACATGAAGTATCACTCTCTCGCAGGTGAGCGGGGCTATTACAGCCTGCGGCCCTGTTGGACTACTCCCACCCGTCCTATTTGTGATGTGCCTCCCAGCCTGGGCTGCGCTGGTCGGGTGAAGGTAGGCAGCACCATGCGTGCTTATGGAGCCCTGCTCCACCGCAGTCCCCCACCAAAGGGTAGGCGGTTTAGGCTGATGGTGAGCCTTTAGGGGATGCCCCTCCCGCATCATTGCCCCATGTCCCGTGTAGCGGTGGACCCTGTGTAAAGGGTTGCCATCCTCCCTCGTTCCCCCCTTAGGGAAAGAAAGGGGGGGAGGGGTTTGTGAGTATGGCGGCCTCAGTGTACCCTATTACACGCTTATGGCCTTAGTATCGCGTTTGTCTGGGAAGGGGTGTCAGAGCCGCGCTGTTTACTTTTCACTTTTTACTTGTATTGGTCGCCGACGCACCTTTCCTATATGGTTGTACTGCATGGGCGGTGGTGACTTTGCAGATGCTGCGGCGTCTCTTTTTTAGCCTGTAGTGGCTCTGCTGCGGTAATCCACTCGATCAATTCCTTCAGGCGTCACTGCCCTGTTTTCTCTATTGGCTACGCGTTTTTTGGAGCTTCGCGCTCTCCTTGGGTGGGGGGGGGGCGAAGCCTGGCTTGGCGCGCTCCGCGTCACGGTTTGGCGCGCTCCGCGTCGCGGTCAGCTCTGGCCCGCCCTTCGAGGTTCGCTTGGCGCCATTTTTACTTGCGCGCGTGGTGAAGACAGTCCTCCCCCCTCTGTCTGTAAGTGCCCTCGCGGGCGACTTTATATTACCTTTATTACTCCCTTGCGCATGGCTCTGACATTCTTGTTCCCTTTTTGTCTTTCAGACCGTGGATTCCGGTGGCTTCTCCCGGCCCGGTGTAGCTTCCGGTTGAGACTATTAAATTTACTCCCACTTCCCCGCGGGTTATTGGGGCATCCAGGGTAGCTTACAGCGTCAATCCCTACTGGCTTATTGTGCTGATTAAATCACCATATGGAGGCGTCCCAGGATATTGTGAATGGGGTTCCTTCGGGACAAGCCCGGCTGTGTGTAGCTTGTGGGGTCTTACCTAGCAGCGATGACAATGCACGGGTCTGTGTTCCTTGTGCACAGCAGGCGCTATCGGTTCTTCCCGCCTCTTCCGTGGCTGGGCCTGCACCTCGCCTCACTTCACCTACTCCCCCAAGCTTGAGTCTAACCCCCAATACAAGCGGGGATTCTCATCCTGATGTGGCAACTAGACTGCCCAGTGTTGAAAGATTGCTTGCTAGCTCATTAGCACGTAAGGCCACCGCTAAGAGGCGGCATTTAACCCCTGACTCTGCTCTTTTCCCTATGGAATCTGATGAGTTGTTGCATCCTTACGGCCATACCCTCTCGGACGAAGGGGAGCTGTTCTCTGACTCAGGGTCATATGACGAGGAGTCAAGGGGTCATAACGAGTCTGTTTCCGAGCACTGGACCCCGGATGATATTGACAGACTGCTGGTTCAGATTTTTGAGGTTTTGTCCATCTCCCCCCTGTTGCGGCTCCCAGGCAAAGGGGTGAGCTTTTTCATACTGCTAAGGCTCGTCTGGAATTTCCCGAGCAAACCCATTTCAATAGCCTCGTGCTTAAAGAATGGGAACATCCCAGCAGACTTCCTGGGATCCCTAAGAGAGTGGATAGGAAGTATCCCTTCCCGGCTGACTTGGTTAAGTGCTGGTCATCGCCCCCCGATGTCGATGCTCCTATTCTAGGGTTGTCCAACACCTCTATTATGCACTCCCCTGACACTACTACGCTACGGGACTCTGAGGACCGGCGTATTGATCAATTAGCATGCCATGCCTTTGCATTTGGGGGAGCGACCCTGCGCCCGGTTTGCGCCTTAGCCATTACAGCAGTAGCGCTCAGGGCCATGGTCAGGAACGCACTCGATGGCACAGATGAGTTGCCACCTGATACTGTCAATGCACTGTCTAACTGTGATGTGTTTGTAAACTTTATCCTGTCTGCATCGGACGATGCTATAAGGATGTGTGCCAGATCTTCTGCCCTGGCGGTAGCTATACGCAGAGCGGTTTGGTTGCGACAGTAGGCTGCTGACAATGCCGCTAAGAAAGCCCTTACTGGGCTTCCATTTAAGGGGCTGCGCCTGTTTGGGGACCGTCTAGACCTCTTCGCCAAAGGAGGCAAGTTGCCCCAGCGCAGGCGGTAGATTCGGCCCTTTCGAGGCCAGGGCACCCTTTCAATCCCCTACCGTGGGGCTAAACAGGGAAAAGGGGCCCCTCCCAAGACCCCTCAGGCATGAGGGGGCGCCCTCGCCCCCTCAGGGTGGGGGGACGTCTGCAGCACTTCAAGCATGTCTGGAGGTGCCACGTCTCAGACCGGTGGATTCAGGAGGTAGTGTCCTCCGGCTACAAGATAGAATTTGCTGTACGGCCCCCCACCAGGTTCATTGGGTCCCGGATTCCTCAGGCCTCAGCTCAGGTCTTGTTGCCGGCCGTGCAGGGTCCCCTTAGGAGACAGGGGCATGGGGTTCTTTTCCAACCTTTTCACCGTACCCAAGAAGGATGGGTCAGTCAGGCCCATTCTGGATTTTAAAATCCTCAACAAATTTGTCAAGAACAGACACTTTCGCATGGAGACTCTGCGCTCGGCCATTGGCACTCTGCGCCCAGGGGACTTTATGACGTCCGTAGACATCAAGGATGCTTACCTTCACGTCCCGGTGTTTCCAGGACACCAAAGGTTTCTCAGATTTGCACTGAAAGATCAGCATGACCAATTTGTGGCCTTGCCATTCGGCCTCACGTCGGCTCCCAGGGTGTTCACCAAGGTGCTGGCAGGGGCGATGTCCCTGATAAGGCTAAGGGGCATACGCGTGCTGCCCTACCTGGACGATATACTCATCACCTCTCGGTCTCTGCAGCAGGCAGAGTTGGACACTCAGCTGGTAGTGTCCACCCTGGAGTCCTTCGGCTGGGTGATCAATTACCCCAAGTCCTCTCTGTCCCCCTCCTCTGTGACTCCATTCCTGGGAATGATTCTGGATACGGTTCAGTCAAGGATATTCGTTCCTCAACAAAAGGTGGAAGCTCTGACTGCGCAGGCGAGGTTCCTGCTCTCGTGCCCACAGCCCTCCATCAGGCAGGGAATGCAGCTGGTGGGCCTGATGGTGGCAAGCTTTGAGGCGGTGCCCTTTGCCCAGTTTCACTTGAGACCTCTGCAGCTTCACCTTCTGTTAGTATGGGACAAGAACCCAGCGTCCTTGGACGGGGTCTGTGTGCTTCCCCCCCTCGGTCAGACAGTCCCTTGCGTGGTGGCTGGACCTCGGGAACTTGATAGGGGGCAGGTCTTTTCTGGCCCCCTCCTGGGAGACGGTCACAACGGATGCCAGTCTGTCAGGTTGGGGGGGATTCTGGAAGTCCCTGCGCTTCCAGGGGAAGTGGGGTCCTCAGGAGGCCCATTTACCCATCAACATTCTGGAATTGCGGGCAGTCCAGTTGGTACTGGAGCGGTTGACCCAACACCTGAGGGGTCTGTCGGTCCAGGTAGGCTCAGACAACAGGACGGCGGTTGCCTACATCAACCATCAGGGAGGGACCTGGAGCAAGGGTGCCCTCCAGGAGGTGTCTCAGATTCTGACATGGGCGGAGGCCAATGTACAATGCATTTCGGCTGTTTACATTCCGGGGGCGGAGAATCTGCTTGCAGATGCTTTGAGCAGGGGGACGTCCCGTCAGGGAGAGTGGTCCCTCTGCAACAGGGTATTCCAGTCCCTGTGTCACCGTTGGGGTCTACCGGATGTGGACCTGTTTGCATCACGTCACAACCACAAGCTCCTGGCTTTTGTATCCCTGTCTCAGGATCCTCTGGCCTTGGCCACGGATGCCCTGTCCATGTCATGGAAGGAGTTTCGGCTCCTGTATGTATTTCCACCATTCCCCCTTCTGGGCAGGGTTCTGCGCAAGATTGCTCTGGAAGGGGTGCCTGTGATTTTAGTGGCCCCCAGGTGGCCAAGAAGAGTGGTTCGCAGACGTGGTTCAAATGGCAGTAGACCAGTACGATCTGTCAGGGGTGCCAGATCTGCTAACTCAGGGCTCCTTACGCCATCCCAATTTACAAACGCTGGCTTTGACGGCCTGGCTGCTGAAACCTCCATCTTGATGGAGAAGGGTTTGTCTGCCTCTGTGGTAGGTACTATGGTGCAGGCTAGGAAGAAGACTTCTGCTGCTATCTATTATAGAGTATGGCGTACCTACATTGGCTGGTGTGAGTCTAGGTCTCTTCCCTGTAGGGAGTTCTCTGTCCCTAGGGTTCTGGAGTTCTTACAGCATGGTTTGGAGTTAGGTCTAAAACTCAGTACTCTGAAGGGTCAGGTTTCTGCCCTGTCCGTCTTCTTTCAGAAGTCCTTTGCTCAACATCATTTGATTAAGACCTTCTTTCAGGGGGTCACTCATGCGCGTCCCCCTCGTAAACCTTTGGTCCCCGTTTGGGATTTAAACTTGGTTTTATCTGCCTTGCAGGGTGCTCCCTTTGAGCCTATTCACGATGCTGCTCTGGCTGTTCTTACTCTCAAGGTTGTCTTTTTGGTGGCCATAACTTCGGTTAGGCATGTGTCGGAGCTGGCTGCTCTATCCATTCAGCCTCCGTACTATGAGAGGCACCAGGACAAGGTGGTGGTCCGCTTCAAGCCGGATTTTCTGCCTAAGGTTGTGTCTGCTTTTCATTTGAATCAGGACATTGTTCTTCCTTCATTGTGTCCCAATCCTAGCAACGACAAGGAAAGGGTTCTGCATTCCTTGGATGTGGTCAGGTGTTTGAAGTATTACCTGGTTGTCACTGCGGCTTTCAGGAAGACTGATGCTCTCTTCGTTGTGCCTTCTGGGCCTAGGAAGGGTTTGGCTCCTGCCAAGTCTACTATCAGCAAATGGATCCATCAGGCTGTGATTCAGCCTATTCTGCTAAGGGGAAGAGTCCTCCTTTCCGTCTTACTGCTCATTCTACTCGTGCTATTGGGGCCTCCTGGGCCTTCCAGCACCAGGCTTCTGTTGAACAAGTTTGCAAGGCCGCTACTTGGTCTTCTGTTCATACCTTTTCAAAGTTGTACAAGGTTGATGTTCGGGCCTCAGCTGATGCTGTGTTTGGCCTGCAAGGTTTTGCAGGCGGCAGTAGTTTAAGCTTGCCTTTTTTGTTGGGGATCCCACCCTACTTTTATGGACACTGCTATTGGATGTCCCAAGTGTAAGTATTATATCTGGAGCAGGACGTACTGTATACTTAGAATAATACAATTCTATGAAGTACTCACCTGTAGAATTGGTATTATACGTATACAGTACGTCCTGCTCCACCCCACCCTGGTTTTTGCATTATTCTGGATCCCCTGTATGGTGATTGTTATCATTGTTGTTGTTACCAGTTTCGGTGGTTAAATTCTCCCGGCTTCTTGTTTACTGCTTTTCAATGCTGGGGATTTGTGGGAGGTCCATGGGTATATAAAGGGCCGGGAGGAGCCTGTTTTTGCATGTCTGCAGTGCACAGCGCCATCTGGCAGAGGATAACCCAAGTGTAAGTATTATATCTGGAGCAGGACGTACTGTATACGTATAATACCAATTCTACAGGTGAGTACTTCACAGAATTGTATTTTTTTTGTGATGAGGGGGGTGCCAGACTGCCTATAGGGATTGGGCGGGTGGGCATGTCACACTTTCTGTAATGGGGAACGGGAGGAGGAATGCCACACTGCCTACGGGGATTGGGAAGAAGGAATGACACACTGCCTGTAATAGAGAATAGGAGGGGGGAATGCCACACTGACACAATGGGATGGCACTCTGCCTGTAATTAGGGTATTCTGCATCTTGTCTATTTGGTTCTTGGGGGGGCATTTATTGTAGGGAGGTTATGATTTTTTGCTGCTTTAGCAATAATTCTATCAAAATACATATGTTTTTATCCATGCCCGCCACGCTTGTTTTCATGCTGATGTGTCCCTCGTTTGATCAGTGTTGCATTCTGTTATTACACGTGGATTTGTTTATGCTCTCTTATGACAGCCCCTTTTTGTTTCCTCAAATTTTAATGGTGCTGGGGGGCAGTCACCGCACTAGTCAGGAGAGGTGTTTGTTCCAGAATAGTGTAGGGACTAGTGGACAGCAATATACTCAATCTAATTGTATATGCTGTATATGCTCTATGCCTGGCAGGGTCTTATGAGTGTGGATAGGTGTGCTCCTGCACTGATCACGTGCGTGTAAGTACATAAACTGTATTTTTGTGTATTGTGTGTTTCGCATTAAACTGATTTTTCTATATAATTGTTACTATTTAAAAAGGATTTTTGCCAAAGGCGAAGATTTCTTGCTTTTGTGTAGTTGTGTCCCACTGCTTTTTAATTACTGGAGTGGAGAATGCAGCTGGAATTATATGTGGACCAAGAGAAGCCATACCTTTTCATTTTGCAGTCCTCCCTTAGTTAACCCTTTATTATCAAATTCAGTGACACCCTGGGATGGAAGACAAGAGATAATTCTGCATTCGAGCATCACAGAAATGAATTTTTACAGTTTGTTTGCCAGAAACCAGAATACAGAAACAGATATTTCCCATCCGGCAAAAAACATGGAGGCAGGACGTTTTTTGCTAAGCTAAAAGATCAGACACTTATGAAACAAGCTCTGTCTCCTCTTTATATACCATCCTTCCTGGCAGTTCGAAGCAAGCAGTACTACCCTTACTATCTCAAGATTACCTTTTATACTCCTACACACTTTAACCTGCATGGAATATATAGTTTATAGTCAGGCTGGTGTTAGCAGGGCAATGGCCTGGTCACAGGTTATAGCCATTTGGATGCTGGCATTATCATAAACTATTGTGAAGCAGGTTATATAAATAATATATGTGTTACCTCTTTTTAGAACATTCACTTTTAAGTTACCAAAGCAAACTACTAATGATATGTTTCACATTAGTTATATTCTAAGTGTGCCATACACTCCACTTTGATCTTCATGACATGTGGGTAATCTCCAGTATTCTGCAGAGATGAATATGCAAAAAAGAAAGCCCCTCCCGGTCCATATATACCTGGTACCTCCCACCAATTCCCCAGTTCCTTCTCTGCAGGGAAGGCGACAAGACAGAAGATGAAGACTTCTTTACTTACAGGTAAGCCAGGCTCGCGCCCTATATTGAGCCTCCCAGCTTAGGCTGCGGGTCCTGGTGAAGGTAGGAGCACCCTATGGGTGCAGCAGGAGCACTGCTCCACCGTGAGACCTCACTATGGGGTAGGCGGTTATCCAGGTTTCTTGGTGATCCTGGTGTGGGATTCCCCGTCCCTCTAGGCTTATGGCCGGCTTCTGGCAGGGTTCCCCCCCTTCCGGGTCCCTTATTCCCCTCCGGGGGGGGGGGGGGGGGTTGCCTGGCCTGGCCGATATTTTGTTTTCCCCAGCTTATGTCCCTGTGTGGTTAGTGTGTTTTCACTATGCATGTGTGATTGACAGAGTGCCTTTACTGGCATAACAGGGCTAGTTGCAGCCTGGGGGGAGCTTCTCCCCCTCAGGCTGCGTTCTGGAAAGGGGCGGGGTCGGGCTCTCGGCACGGCCGCGGTAGCCCCGCCCCCTTCTTTGGCGCGATTGCTGTGCTCGTTTCTAGGGGTCTGCGTTGCTGGGAGGGGGGCGTGGCCTTGGCAAACGTGCGTTCTGTGCTGGCCCGCCCTCCCCCTGCTCTCCCTCCTCACGCATGAGGCTTCGTGGGGGGCATCTTCTATGAGCAGGCCGCAGAGCAGATCGGTGTGGTAAGGGCCCGATGGCCACTTCCTTAGCTGGTGTGTGGGGGCTCCTCTTTAGCTGGGGCCCCCACTGGTCTAGAGCATGTGTGTGTGTGTGTTATTTACACTGTGTGGCTGGGATATAGTTAACATATATATATATATGTATATATATATTTTGTGGCTGCAAGATCAAATGCTGTGGTCTTTTATACTGTAAGGTTATGGCCATTTTTACTCAGCACTGCACTTATGTTGCCTGTCTTGTGTGTTACAGGTTGCCCTGTATATGTGCATATTAAGGGGTCCCTCCTGGTCCGGGGGTCCCTAGTGTAAAATTGTCCACCCAAAAATCCTCCCACCGGGACTTTTAAGGGGCATCCCGGGTTGCTTATGCGTAATTCCCTGCGGTCTTGCGACTGACCACAAAAATTCACCATATGGAGGCTCCGCAGGATACTGGGCTCGGGCTCCCTCTGGGACAATCCGGGCCATGCGTGGGGTATCCCTTACGGGGATCTGTATACCATGCGCACAAAAGGCCATAACGCGGCAGACTGGTACCCAGCCTTCTGGGTCGGCTCCTCCCGCTTCATCGCCTTCCCCTCCCCACCTTATTCGTACCCCAAGTGACATTGGTACCAGTGGGGAGTCGCTTTCTGATGTTTGGGCTAGATTGGCCAGCATCGAGAAAATTATTGCTAGCACGGTGGGCAAGAAGGCCCAGGCTAAAATGAGACATTTGTCCTTGTGGTATGTTGACGACAATTCCACTGATTTGTCAGATTATTCCCCGTTAGAGGAGGGGGAATTGTATCAGGAAGCAGAGGCTGACTATGTTCAATCTGGGAATTCCAATGTCGGGCAGGCGCTGGGGGATGCCGTAGATACGCCCACTGTTTTGTCACATTTATTGGAGGTGTTGGATATTGGACCACCTGAGGCGTCCCCTCTTAAGAAGGGGAAATTTTTTGGGGCCTGCAAGCCCCGTCTGGAATTCCCTACCCAGGGTCATTTTGATGCGCTGATCCTGTGGAATGGGAGAGGCCCAGTCGGCTTCCTGATGTGCCTCAGGGATGGGATAAGAAATATCCTTTTCCGGTGGAGGCGGTTAAGCGCTGGTCTTCCCCTCCCGAGGGGTTTTTGGTTTTGACCAACTCCTCTGTGCTAAGCACCCCTGACGCCACTTCCCTTAAGGATGGCGAGGATAAGCGCCCTGATCAGATGACGTGCCACGCATTTGCCAACGTGGGCTCGGACCTGCGGCCTGTTAGTGCATCTGCCCTGGTGTCGCTTGCTACCAGGTCTCTTATCAGGGACTGGCTGAATAACGCTCAGTTTGATCCAGCTGGCGCTGAGTTCGCTATCCTTAAGAAATGCGAATTGTTCATGGATTTTGTCATAGCTGCGATGGAAGATTCTATTGTCGTGTGTAGTAGGACTTCAGCCTTACTGGTGGATATGCGCAGATTGGTCTGGCTCCGCCAGTGGACAGCGGATGTTGGGGCCAAGAAGTCGCTCACAGCTCTTCCCTTCTTGGGTTCGCGGCTGTTTGGAGATAAATTGGATGCTGTCGCTAAGGGAGGTAAGTTACTTCAGCGGAGGAAACAGCGCCGGCCCTTTCGGGGGGCTGGCTCGTTCACTCCTTCCTTTCGAGGGGCCAGAGCGGCTAGGAGTTTGGCCTTCTCGGGCGCCAGGGGCTCGCCCTGGAACAGGGGCAGAGGTCGGGCACGTCCCGCGGCTGCCTGGGGTTCCAAGCCCAAGCCTGCCGTTAAACCGGCTCAGCAATGAAGGGGCGCCCTCACCCGACAGGGTGGGGGGACGGCTTTGGCTCTTCTTCCAGGTCTGGGCCCGGGAGGTCACAGACAATTGGATCTTGGAAGTGGTCTCCTCCGAGTACAAACTGGAGTTCGAGTACTGGCCGCCCCCAAGATTCTTAAGGTCTCGGGTGCCCGCGGACCCTCAGGCTGCACAGGGGCTCCTGTTAGCAGTGAAAAATCTTCTGGACATGGGGGTTATATGCCCGGTGCCTCCGTCGGAGAGAGGCAGGGGTTACTACTCCAACCTTTTCACGGTTCCCAAAAAGGAGGGTTCGGTGAGACCCATTCTAGATCTCAAGGTTCTCAACAGGTTTATCAAAGTCAAAAAGTTCCGCATCCATAGACATCAAGGATGCGTATCTGCATGTTCCGATTTTTCAAGCACATCAGAGATTCCTCAGGTTTGCGGTGGAGGATCAACATTTTCAGTTTGTAGCTCTTCCCTTCGGACTGACCTCGGCGCCGAGGGTCTTCACCAAGGTCTTGGGGGGAATAATGGCTCTGCTCAGGGCATTCGCATTGTGCCTTATCTGGACGACCTGTTGATCTCAGCTTCTTCCCTCCGTCAGGCGGAGCTGGACACCCACCAGGTGGTGTCGACCCTGGAGAGGTTCGGGGGGGGTGATCAACCGCCCCAAGTCTTCTCTCTCTCCGTCTTGTGTGATTTCATTTCTGGGTATGGATCTGGATACCATTCAGGCCAGAGTGTTTCTGCCCCAGACCAAGGTGCAGGGGATTCAGGGTCTGATCCGCCTTCTTCTGGCCAATCCTTGTCCCTCTATCCAACAGGGGATGAAACTGGTGGGCTTGATGGTATCCTCCTTCGAGGCGGTACCGTTTGCACAGTTTAATATGAGATCTCTTTGACTTCACCTATTGACGCAATGGGACAGGTGTCCACAGTAATTGGATCAACCTTTCAGGATGTCTCCCAGGGTTCGGCAGTCCCTTCGGTGGTGGCTGGAATCGAGCAACCTGTTGAAGGGCAGGTCCCTCCCTTGTTGGGAGACGGTTACCACTGATGCCAGCCTGTCGGGCTGGGGAGGTTATTGGAAAAGTCATCAGCGGGGTGTGGGGTCCTCAGGAGGCTCACACCCCCATCAATGTCTTGGAGCTCAGAGCCATCCGACTGGTTCTGGCTCGGCTGACCTCACATTTACAGGGTCTACCGGTTCAGGTTCGCTCAGAGAACCGAACGGCGGTAGCTTACATCAATCACCAAGGAGGGACTCGCAGCAGTAGTGCCCTCAGGGAGGTCTCTCTGATCCTACGCTGGGCGGAGAGCAATGTTCCTTGCATTTCGGAAGTATACATTCCGGGAGTGGAGAACACGGAGGCGGATTCTCTGAACAGGGGATCTTCTCACCAAGGAGAGTGGTCTCTCAACCCCGAGGTTTTTCTGGATCTTTGCCGCAAGTGGGGGACTCCGGAGGTGGATCTCTTTGCCTCGAGGCACAATCACAAACTTCCGGCCTTTGTGTCTCTTTCTCAGGATCTTCAGGTCTCTGGCAGTGGATGCCTTGTCCCTTGCTTGGAAGGATCTGGGGTTTCTGTACCTGTTTCCGCCCGTCTCCATGCTGGGCAAGGTAGTTCGCAAACTGGTTCTAGAAGGGGCCCCAGCGATTCTGGTGGCTCCAAGGTGTCCAAGAAGGGTTTGGTACGCAGACGTTGCAAGGCTGGCCGTAGATCAGTATCGGCTTCCCTTGTTGCCGGATCTGCTATCTTAGGTTCAACTGCTTTACCCCAATTTACAAACACTGGCTTTGACGGCTTGGCTGCTGAAACCTTCATTTTGAAAGAGGAAGGCTTGTCTGAGGCTGTTGTTCAGACCCTGATTAGGGCTAGGAAGCGGTCCTCTTCTGGCATTTACTATAGGGCTTGGAGGTCCTATATTGATTGGTTTGAGGCTAGGGCCTTGCCTTGCAGGGTGTTTTCGATACCCAGGATTTTGGAGTTTCTTCAGCATAATCTGAATCTTGGTTTCCAGCTTAGTACTTTGAAAGGAGGGGTTTCTGCTCTGTCGGTTTTCTTCCAGAGGTCTTTTGCCTTACACCCGCTGGTTAAGACCTTTTTCCAAGGGGTCGTGCATGTGCGGCCCCCTCGGAAGGCTGTGGTTCCTGTTTGGGATTTGAATTTGGTTCTTTCGGCTCTGCAGGGTCCTCCTTTTGAGCCGCTACAGGATATTGCTGTTTCGGTTCTCACTCAGAAGGTTGCTTTCTTGGTGGCTATTACCTCTGTTCGGCGTGTCTCTGAGTTGGCGGCTCTGTCGATTCAGGCACCTTACTTTGAGAGACACCAGG
This sequence comes from Gastrophryne carolinensis, assembly GCA_027917425.1. Taxonomy (NCBI): domain Eukaryota; kingdom Metazoa; phylum Chordata; class Amphibia; order Anura; family Microhylidae; genus Gastrophryne; species Gastrophryne carolinensis. The sequence continues at coordinate 334,921,309 of CM051235.1, read as the reverse complement.
AGAAGGTGGTTTTTCGTTTTAAACCGGATTTTCTTCCTAAGGTGGTGTCTGCTTTTCACCTCAATCAGGATATTGTTCTCCCTTCCTTGTGTGCTAAGCCTAACAATGACAAGGAGAGGGTTCTGCACAAGTTGGATGTTGTTCGCTGTGTGAAGTACTATTTGGTGACTACTGCTTCCTTCCGCAAGACGGACGCTTTCGTGGTGCCCTGCGGGCCCAGGAAAGGTTTGGCGCCTGCTAAGTCTACAATTAGCAAATGGATTCGTCAGGCCATTGTTGGGGCCTATTCTGCTAAGGGGAGGATTCCCCCTTTTAGGGTCACTGCGCACTCTACTCGTGCTGTGGGTGCATCCTGGGCTTTTCAGCACCAGGCTTCTGTTGAACAAGTTTGTAAGGCTGCTACTTGGTCTTCCGTTCATACTTTTTCCAAGTTTTACAAGGTTGATGTGCGGCCTTCAGCGGATGCTGTTTTTGGCCGCAAGGTTCTGCAAGCTGCAGTGGTTTGAGTTGGTACATTCTTTACTGTTTCTGTTTCCCACCCATGATGGACACTGCTATTGGATGTCCCACATGTCATGAAGATCGAAGTGGAGTGTATGGCACACTTAGGATAATACCGTTTTGTGAGTACTCACCTTTAAAACGGGTATTATGAGTGTGCCATACACTCCACTTCGCCCCACCCCCCTTTTTTCAGGTATTCTGGGGCTTTTATATGGTGAACCATTGGTTTTGATTGTTAAGGTTATAATTGGTTCTTCCTGGTCCCCTTACTGCTTTTATACACTGGGGAATTGGTGGGAGGTCCCAGGTATATATGGACCGGGAGGGGCTTTTTTTTTTTTTTTTTGCATATTCATCTCTGCAGAAGTTTGCCCTCTACTGGATATTACCCACATGTCATGAAGATCGAAGTGGAGTGTATGGCACACTCATAATAACCGTTTTAAAGGTGAGTACTCACAAAACTGTATTTTTCTATCACTGATGTGCTTTTGGCTTTTTTTAGGTGGCCGTGTATACCCTGTATCTGTGCCTTATTCCAGTGCCCAAAACACTAGTAAGACCAGTGTTACTCTGTCACTGGTAATGCCATCACAAGGAACAATGGTGAATGGAACTCACAGCAGTTCAACTTTGGATGGAGCTACTCCAACAATGTATGTACTACTTTAATGCAAATACACACTAATGCTCAAATCACTGTTGTTGGTTACATAATTGTAATTAAACAATTAGTCATGAATCCTTTTTTATTTTTTTATTACAATTACAATTTTTAAATTACAGCATGTTAACTGGTGGACCATGTTCCCCCTGAATGTTTGGTGACATTGCTCTTTAATTACACTGTTATGAATGGTGTTAATTATCGGGCATTGATGGAAATGCATTTGGGAAATGAATCAAATTCCTTTCTGGCAAAACACATTTAGGTTTTACACACCCTTGTTGTCATGTTGAATGTGATGCGCATCATTTCTTGTCTCACTCTTCTGATCTATTTATTGCATTTTATTTTTCCAGGCAATCACCAAGTGCTACCCTACAGTCCACCAACACTCACACTCAGAGCAGCAGCTCCAGCTCAGATGGCGGGCTCTTTCGTTCTCGCCCATCTCCGTCTCTTCAGCCAGATGAGGACGGTCGTGTGGAGCCCTATGTTGATTTTACAGAATTCTATCGACTTTGGAACATGGAGCATGGGGATCCCTCCCCTCTTGTCACTGCACAGTGAGCCAGTATGCCTCTCCCAATCAGCCATTTGCATGTATACATTTCCCTAGTTGGTGACCGAGCAAAAGCTTTTACAAAACATGCATGGTAAATGTCCCCAAATAATATCAAGTTTTGTTTCTTCCTAATATTCTTTCTTATGTGCCAGAAAGGGTAGTGGTGTAATTTTCCCTTTGTTTAAAGTGGACCAAAACCCACACCCCGACGGCGTGGAATCTATAAGAGACCCCCCTGGGCATCCATAATCGGGATGCCCCGCTGTGTGAAAACCCCCAGGTCACCCGGATATTTGCCTTCTTTCCTGTCTCCCTTTAGCAGGGCGTGTGCCCGTGGCAGGCATTTGTGAATGGCCCACATGGGCACGCTTCCTGTTAGAGGGTAGCAGTGGATGTGGCCACCATTGCGCTCGGATCCTCTCTCCTTAGACGAAGGGCGGGAGCAGATCCGAGCGTGCTGATTGACAAGAGGCTGCACATGTGCTGTATGATCGGGGAAGGGAAGGGGGTTTCACACAGCAAGGCATCCCTGATCCAGGTGCCCCGGGGGCAAGGATCAAAACCCAGGATAGTCAAAACCCTGGGTTTTAGTTCACTTTTAATGTACTAACCTACAGCAACTTGAGGGTTCTGGCATATCGTCCAGGAATGCCTATCCTCTAAAAATGCCATAAATAGAGCAAGTTACCCTATTCACACTCCCGTGCTCTATGCCTTGATTACCTGAACTGCCACCTGAAAGTATTTACTGTACAGTTCAAAATTGTGACAAACAGCAGGATAAATCATGTGCTCCTAGTGGGATGTAGTTTTATTTGATCCTCAAATGTATGCCGGTACCTTGCATGTCTTCATATTGTTCTTATATGGATCAGATGTGGTGGGTGATAAAGTGGCAGTATTAATTCAAATTGCTAAACAAAAAAAACAACATGCTTGCTAGCACCCGCCATCTTGTATAAAAGGAGCACACTGGGGGAAAAATGATGCGTACTATATGGCAGCAGGTGGACAGATCAAATGGGTAGACTTGCACCAGAAGAACTGGTGTGTGCTTGCACGCACACCACAGAGCTGAATCTGGTGAGCTGGACAGTGTGCCAGCTGCTGCTTGGGATAAAATAGAGTACTGGCCTATTTAATTTGACATCAGATTACTTCTAATACTTTAATACAGAATTTAAAGCTGGTTGTACCTTGAAGACTGTCCTGAAGTCCTTACCGATCAAGACCAGAGTGAAATTGCGTAAAATAACATTATTTATAATTATTACAGAGGGGGAGCCAAAGTATCTTAAAGACATTCTGCAGACAAAAATTATTTCCCCACAGGGGATTGCTGCTAGTCTGGCGCTGGGGTGCCTACCAGTCCACCCAATCCCAGTCCATTGGCTCTTGCATGGAGGAGAATGGCTGGATGATAGCTCAGTGGTGGTGGTGTGGACTGGGATCGGGTGATTCAATGAGTATACACTTTTAATTCTTTGCCTGCAGAATGATTTTAAGATACTTTGGCTCCCCCTCTGTAATAACCCCCAATCTAGATTAGGTTCTGTTCAAAGCTCCATCTCCGGTGTTTGCAAATGCTGCTGAAGATTTTGCAGATGTTATTTTTCCTAGGTATCAAGAATGTACTTTTTGGTTGAGAAACATGCTTTCAGGACAAGGTCTGAGAGCTCTTACCCTTGAATTTCTGACCCTTCAGCAAGACACGAGGGTTTTGTGACTGAAAGCGGTGGTTCCTAGGCTTTGCTCCAGACCTAATATTCTGTCAACTTGGAACGATCTGCGCATTTGAGGCAAACCACCTTCTCATCAAATCAGGTCAAGTCAAGCCCTTTTGTGTGATTTAGGCTCCCCAGCTCAAGGAGTCATTCATGCCCCTTCAGTGGTATTTATGTACATCAGCCTACAGTGCTGTGGATGTTTCCTGAACCACATTACTACACTCATGTCATATGAATTTTATTGATTCTAGGTGGACACATTTAGCAAACTAGTCACATAATTTTGTGCACTACAATTTTACAGTACTAAAATGTCTCAATGCAAATTGTAATTGTGAAAACAAACCGTTTTAAAGGACAGCTAAAGATTGCAACGCTCAGTCATTTCGCTTACAGTGCCGTGAACATGTGAAAAAATGCCAGAGGCTTGGTTTCCCAAGGGCTGAGAAGCACTATTATTCTTTGCTGTTATTAGTAATCAGAAAAAATTCAAACCATCCCAATCACATTTGCTGGCCTTGTTATGCCATGCTCCAGACATACAATGTAGTTGTACATGCATCCTATTCATGAAGTTTTTCAGAAACAGCAGTTAACAAATGCTTGTGAAACAAAGGCACGCGTGTTGTGAAAAGAAGACTGTGTACTACTATTTCTGAGGAAGAAAACTTAGATTTCAATACGCAGCTTTTTAGAACATAACTGCATGAAAAGTTGCCTTTTCCCTTTAAGATTGCTACATTCCAGCAGGATCATGACCATATCTTTTTGGCTTTGATAATAAAAGGCTCTAGGCCAAGATCATCAAAATGAGGAGTATGCTTGAATAAAGACAGCATTATTTCAGCACAGCATCAGGACAAACACGTCAAACAACAATGTTGTGAACAATGGTGTGCTTAATTTCATCAAGACCTTACTAAAATGTTAAATTCCAACCATAAACCTTTTTAGTTCTAGAGAACTGGGGGTGGCATCATTTTTGGTGTGTGTCAACTCAATGGAAAAATATAGCATTGCTTCCTCTTTGGTCATTGGTGATATTAACGCAACAGAATTAGTGAGGCAGAAAGCTGCTGATTGTATTGCGTGTATTATGTATGAAATAGACTATTTACTGCACGCCTCATTTTTTGCACAGGAACTGAGCATTGTCAATATTTAGGAGCTATACAGAGTCTCATTTTATAAAGACCAAGCAAATAACTTTGCACAACACTCCACACAAGAAATTTGAAACAGAACTGGGCCCTATGGTACAACTGATTTCATTATGACATCACATATATCTGTCGGTCCTTTTCCTATCTTCATAACATTATAAGTATGTTTGCTAGTGGCAGTGTGGGCTGTTCTGTTACGTGTACTTCTTGTTTGGCCACTACAAGGAAGTGAAGCTAAATCACTGCAATCAGGGATGGCACACAGCAAAAGTAATGTGAAAATGGTCTTTATCCACTGTATTCGTAATTAATAAACTAAAAGTTTGACTAGACCTGGGCATTAATTCACAAAACAAAGTTACTTGTATTCTGAACATTACAAAAGAGCTGTACCATATGCCATTGTCCGAGGGCCACACTTTGTCATACTTTGCCATACTGTGCTGTCCTTTCACTCTATTATGTATACAAAAGTACGACTGCATAATATTCATTTCTTTTCTATTCTTATTGTTTACTCTCCCCTTGGAAATGAGTAAAACATTTCTAAATTATAGGGGATGCAAGACTGAAAAAAGATCTTTTGAAATTGTAGGTAAAGTAACAAATGAGCCATAAAATGGAGAAAACAAAAATAAAGGTATTATATGTATATATGTACAGTAATTTCTCTTTTTGTGTTGACTTGTAAACTTGTCTTGTAAACACAAAATAAAATCTGATGGCTATTTTTCAAATTGTTGTGTTTTGCATGATTGTTTAGGACAGTAGTCCTCAACCTTTTACGCCAAGTACCCCTCTAGCAACAAGCAGTTGCAGCCAAGTACCCCCCCTTCCCCAGGGGAAGATCAGTTATTGTAACCAAAATAAGTAGGGTCACAGGCCTTGTAGCACTTTAGGAAAGAGTAATGTTTTACTGTTAAAATAATTTACCAGGCCTATAAGCCCCCTGTTGGTGTATCCCTGAACATTGCTATGTTGCCTCCGGGGTATGCGTACCACAGCTTGAGAAACAGTGGTTTATGATACAGTTTGAAAAATAATGTAGCCAAAGTGTTTTTCTGTGAACAGAATTTATGAAACAAAATACTTTGAAGTTCATCCCGGTTTTATCATTCTATTAGCTCATCACTATTGTTGCCATAGTAATTTGCTGTACAGTAAGCAAAATACTGCATTCCACTAACAATGTGTAATATTCAGATTTAAGTCATCATCGTCGTCCTCCTAGCATCTCCACCACCTACAGTGTAATGAATAAGTATTTGACACCTTCCAGATTTTCACAGTTATACATCTGTCATTCTGAATGGCTACTCTTCATTAAGCAACGGTAAATGGGGAACCTGCAATAAGCATTCTACGCACAAACCCAAGGTGAGCAAGTGTTGATCACAGTGAGAAAATGCTTCAAAAGCTTAAAGTGAACTTTTCTCAAAACATCCTCAGGGCAGCATACTCTTGACAACTTGTGGCTCCACCCATAGGTAGGAACACATGTTCACCAAAAATGAATATAGCTTTGGCTCCTCCTCCCAGCCTCTAGTTCTCTGTGTTCCTGCCTTGGGCAGGAGCCAGACCACCAGCTCCTGAACCGACGGGTTTAGGTAAGTACTGGAGCTATGGGTTTTGTGCAGGACAGACCCATTTCCCGACTCCGGAGGCAACCTTTCAGGGCCCCGGGATGTCCTCAGGGGTTAGGATGATTTTACTCCTCTCCCAAGGGGCAGGGAGGGAAGCCTGGCTCTCAGAAACAGTCTAGATTCTATCTTGAGGGTGATTGTCTCAGTTCCCCGCCAGCAGTGGGGGAAGGGGTTCTATGTGAGCATATTTCTAGTGGAGAAGACTTCCAGGGGATTCTGGTTCATTCTCAACTCAAAGAAACTGAATATCTTGGTACGTTACTGGTATTTCCCCATGGAATCCATCTTCTCTGTCAGGAACCTGAAGGGTGCCTATTGGCAGGTCCCAATATGCTGCTATGCTCAAACGTTCCTGAGATTTACAATAAAATTAGGCGACAAAACACTCCACTTTCTATTTTTCTGATTCCCCTTTGGTCTGGTATCAGCTCCCAGGATCTTTACCTAGAATCCTTACCATCTTTAAGGCAAAAGGGAATTGGGATCATAGCTTACTTGGTCGATCTCCTACTTGTTGCCCCAAACCACAAGAAATTACTCCAGGATCTATGTGTAACAAAGGATTTGTTGCTTCAACTAGGTTGGGTTCTGAATTATGAAAAGTCCAGCCTAGTTCCATCTCGGGTCATGACTTATCTAGGTTTCGAGATCAATACGATGCTTCAGGATATTGTCTTGCCTTCCCAGAAGATAAATATCCTCCAGGAAGCAGTTTAATCTTTGTGCTCCAGTCAGATGGCCCCGGTGTGTGTCGACCGATGAGGATCTTGGGGTTTTTGACCTCAGCCTTCCTGACGGTAAGGTGGGGTCAGCTACATTCAAGGACTCTCCAGCTGCACATCCTGGGACAAGTCTCGGGAATCCCTGGAAAATATGATAGAAATCCACAAACTCGTAAAGAGCTTGCTAAAATGGTGGCTGTGCAAAAACAGAATTGTAAGCGGTCTAGCTTGGAGGGATACCAAGGAGAATATTGTGACGATGGACTCCTCCTCATGGGGTTTGGGGGCCCATTGCGGGTCCTTGACTGCACAGGGAAAGTAGTCCAAATGGCAGATTCCGTCGTCATAAAAACCTAAGAGAGTTGATAGTGGTAAAAAAAAAGCCTTGTTCGCCTTCTCATCCCAATTGAGGGGTTGTCACGTTCAGATCAGAACACACAACACAACAACAATTACATACTTGAATCGTTAGGGGGGGGGGCAAGATCTCCCCTCTTACAGAGAGTTGCAACAAAAATTCTGCTTTGGGCAGAACAGAACCTGTTATTTCTGTTAGCCATTCACCTGAAGGGTGCATAAATCATGTGTCGCTCTCCACTGTTGGAGGAAGAATGGTCTTTAAACCAGGAGGTATTCGATCAAGTTTGTGTCCTGAGGGGAACTCCGGAGATGTATCTTTTTGCACCTGGGAAAAATCACAAGCTGAAGAATTTTTCTCTAGATTCCTTTGACCCAGCCCTGGGAATAGATGCCTTAGCCCGCGATTGGCCCTTTGGTCTGGTCTACGCATTTCCTCCAGTCCGAATACTTCCTCAAGTTCTCAAGTTGTCCTGTCAGCCAGCCATGGTTCTTCTTCTGCCAAAAAGACCTTGGTTCTCAGCACTGAAAATGCTTTCTATTAAGGAACCTTGGGAGCTTCGGGGGAGACCGGACCTGCTATCCCAAGGACCAGTGCTTTGTCAAGATCCCCAGTGTTGGCGTTTGACTCTGTGGACGCTGAAGTCGCTATGCTTCTAAGAAGGGTTTTTTTCAGACAATGGCCTTGGTAGTAAAAAAAATCAATTCATGAGAATTTCACTAGTGAATCACCAGATAGGAAGACAATGAAAGTCAATAGCACTTTTTTACTACTGGAAAAAGTATCGAACTTTTTACTAGTAAAAAGTGCAATTGAGTTTAATTGTCTTCCTATCTGGTGATTCACTAACTCAGGCTTTTTTCTCAGCATTTGAATTTTTTACTACCATGAGATTTTTTTTCACCTTTTAGTGAATCAAGGAAAATGTTTTCAAGACCCTACTCTCCAGTACGAAGAAGGTTACAAGGAAGATTTATTTGAAAGTCTGGAAGACTTTAAAACATGGAAAAGACTTAGAATAGTAGACCTGATTCCAGCCTTCCGGTTATACTCGCTTTCCTCCTGGGGGGGGGGGGTTAATTTGGGTCTCAGTATCAATACTCTGAAGGTCCAACTGGTGACTATTTCAGTATTTTTGGATAAGAAGTTATCATCATTTTATTTTTCATTGGTCAGATGTTTTTTCTGGTAGACTCCTTCTTTTGGACCCGTTTTGCAATCGTCTATTGCATTTCCCACATGGAAGGCACTATTTTTAGCAAGTACTAATAGAAGCAATTACTTCTGCCCACGAATCAGTGATATCCAAGCATTATCCTGCCGTCACCCCTTTCTTCAGGTTTTCCAGGAGTGGGTTTAAGGGTGGACCTATTTCCTTACTGAAGATCTCTTCTGATTTTTATCGAACACAGGAGATGTTACATAGTTACATAGTTAATACGGTTGAAAAAAGACATATGTCCATCAAGTTCAACCAAGGGTGTTGGGGTAGTTTATTTTATAGGGGAAGCTTTTATTTTATTTTTTTTTAACTGATAACAGCGAATAGTAACTTGTTATTTATTTCTAAATAAGCATCTAATCCTTTTTTGAATCTGTCAGCGGTTGATGCTGTAACAAGCTTCTGTGGGAGGCTATTCCATAGATTTATAGTTCGTACGGGAAAAAACGATTGTCGCCTCCGGAGACTAAATTTCTTTTTTTCCAATCGAAGGCAGTGGCCTCTTGTCTTTAGAGAGGATTCTCCTCTCAAGACTAAACAGATTTAATTCCCGTAATCTTTCCTCATAAATAAGATCCTTCATTCCCCTTATTAGTTTGGTGGCTCTCCTCAGCACCCTTTCCATAGTCAGAGCGTCCTTTCTATGAATGGGTGCCCAGAACTGGACGGCATATTCCAGGTGAGGGCGCACAAGTGCCTTGTAAAGAGGCAAAATTACATCCCTATCCCGTGATTCCATGCCTCTTTAAATGCATGATAATATCTTGGTGGCCTTGGAAGCAGCTGCTTGGCATTGCATGCTGTTATGTAGCCTGTGATCTACCAGTACCCCCAGATCCTTCTCAACAAGTGACTCTCCCAGTTTTACTTACCCGAGGACATATGTGGCCTTCAGGTTGTTAGACCCCAAGTGCATGACTTTACATTTTTCCACATTGAACTTAATTTGCCAAGTTGATGCCCAGACACTCAATGTGTCCAAGTCAGCCTGAAGCTTGTGAACATCTTCAATAGACTGCACTGTGCTACGTATCTTTGTGTCATATGCAAAAATAGAGACAGTGCTTTTAATTCCATCTTCTATGTCGTTTATAAACAAGTTGAATAATAGAGGGCCCAGCACTGAACCCTGGGGTATGCCACTTACAACCTGTAACCATTCAGAGTATGTATCATTAACCACAACTCTCTGCACACGATCCTTCAGCCAGTTTTCAATCCCGTTACAAACTGTGTTTTCTAATCCTGAAGACCTCAGTTTCTCCAATAAGCGTCTATGGGGGACCGTGTCAAATGCTTTTGCAAAATCCAGAAAAACTATATCCACAGCCGCCCCTCTTTCCAAGCTTCTACTCACCTCCTCATAGAAGCCAATCTGGCAGTTAGTCTGGCAGCTTCTGTCATTAGTAAAACCGTGTTGGTTGTCACTTATAATATTATGAATAGTTACATATTCGTGTATGTAGTCCCTTAAAAGCCCCTCAAGCAATTTTCCCACAATGGATGTTAAGCTAACAGGTCTGTAATTGCCCGGAGAAGACCTAGAGCCCTTTTTAAAAATGGGCACCACATTTGCCTTGCGCCAGTTCCTTGGCACTATACCAGTTGCTAGTGAGTCTTTAAAGATCAACAACAGGGGTGATGAGATAACGGAACTGAGTTCTTTGAGAACTCTTGGGTGAAGTCCATCTGGTCCTGCAGTCTTATTCACATTTAAATTATTTAGTTTTTCTTGGATGGTATCCACGTTTAGCTTGTTAATTATTATACTTGGGCTATTGCTATCAGTGGTAACTCCTGTATTGGCTCTTTGCTCCTCTCGTGTGTACACAGAGCTAAAGAATCCATTTAACAGCTCCGCCTTATCTTCATCCCCAGTGACCATTTCCCCATTGTCATTAATTAGGGCACCTACCTGTTCTGATTTAGTTTTCTTCTAATTAATATATTTTAAAAAAGTTGAGGGTTTTTCTTTCTTTGGCTACATCTCTTTCATTTTGTGCTTTTGCCAACCGTATTTCTTTGTTACACATTTTATTTACTAGTTTATACTTTTCAAGTGTTACAGCTGAGAGTTCAGCCTTGTAATTTTTAAATGCCCTTTTTTGTTCTTTATTGCCCTTTTAACTGCAGCCATGAGGGGTTTAATTTTAGCCACTTATATTTGTTACTCGTAGGAATACATTTTGCTACGTTGGTACTCACAATTGATTTAAAGCACTCCCATTTGGCATCTGGATCTTTATTCCTGAACAGTGCAGCTCTGAGTCTGGGGAAGTTGGCCTTCCTAAAATTTAGTGTTTTTGGCTTCCCCAGCAGAAAATCTTTCTTACAGTTTATGTTAAATGCAACTATATTGTGGTCACTGTTACCAAGATGTTCACGGACTGTTACTGTCCCCATCAGGTCTTGATTATTTGATATTACCAGATCTAAAAGAGCATCACCCCTAGTAGGTGCCTCCACGAACTGATTCATATAGTTATCTTGTAGCAGGCTGAGGAATGCTCTCCCCCTTGTAGTGAAAGCAGAACCATGTCTCCAGTCGATTCCTGGGTAGTTGAAGTCCCCCCATCACCACCACTGTACCAGCCAGTGACGCCCACTCTATCTGTTTATGCAGTTGACCCTCTATTTCCTCTATTATATATTTGGGGGCCTATAGATTACACCAAACTGTATTTTAACATTGTTTACATTGCCTCCCACATCTACTTACAAGGATTCTACATCCTCACAATCTTCTGCTAGTATCCCCTCATTAATATATGCTTTGAATTCTTGCTTTACATAAAGACACACGCCGCCCCCTTTCCTTTTTGCTCTGTCCTTCCGAAAAAGAGCAAAAACTTGAAGATTTACAGTCCAGTCATATGTGGAATCTAGCCATGTCTCAGCCACACCAACAACATCAATATTCTCTGCCAGCACCAGAGCCTCAAGCTCCCCCACTTTACTTGCCAGACTTCTGACATTTGTGAACATACACTTTATGTTCCTATTTAGTATGGCACATTGAGGTATAGTATTAGCTTCTACAGTAATGCATCTGCCTAATTTTTCACTGCTGGTTTGCAACACATGGATCTCCTTATCCATCATAGCAGTCCTCCCCCCTTCTAATTCTCCACCCACCATCATATGCTGTCCCCTAAGTAACCTGTCTTCACTTTTGACTTCACTCTTGCCCCCCCTCATCTCTAGTTTAAATAGCTCTCCACCCCCTCTAGTATCCTCTTACTCAGCACAGCAGCCCCCTTCCATTCAGGTGCAAATTATCTGTAGAATACAGTTTGTACCCCAATGAAAAGTCAGCCCAGTGCTCTAGGAACCCAAATCCCTCTGCTCTGCACCAGGACTTGAGCCATGCGTTTAACTCTCTAAGCTCCTGCTGTCTTTCATGTGTAGCACATGGCACTGGCAGTATTCCAGAGAATGCAACCTTGGAGGTCCTTACCTTCAACTTGGTGCCTAATTTCCTAAATGTATTCTTAAGGATCCTCCATTTCCCATTAATTCTGTCATTGGTCTACACGTGGACCACGACAGCTGGGTCATCCCCAGCCCCTCCCAGTAATTTATCCACCCTTTCCACCATATGCCGAACTCTGGCACCAGGGAGACAGCAAATTCGGTTGAGGCGTCATCAGTCCGCCTGGTAATAGAATCCCCTATGACCACTAACTGTCTAGTCCTACCTGCAGTCCCACCCACCCACTCACTAGCTGGGCTGTCCTCCCGGATGTTGGGGAGAGCAGTATCCGCTAGGGCTGCCATTTCTGAGACTGACACTCTTGCATCATTTCCTAACTTGGCAATTTTGCTAGGGTGCACAGACACAGGTATGGCCATCCTTTTCTGTGCACCCTTTCTACTCCCTCTATCTACAGCTACTTATCTGCTCCTCCTGATCCATTACTCCACCCTCTGTTCCCTCCCTCATTGGCTTGCTTTTTGTTGAAAGCATTGATTGTTATACTATTACTGTGTTATACATGTACCGATCCTCTGACAAAGTTAAATATATTTTGGGTAATAATCACATTTGTAATAAATGGTAAAAGCCGTTATCAGCTTTTTGGCATTAAAAGACATTAGGCAGGCTAGAATTACTATAGAATGTGACTAATTAATTAGCTCTGTAATTTTGTTCGCTTCCCTTTCTTCTCAAAAGCATTTTATAGAGTCACCCAATATCCTTACACGTATGAGGAGCCCTCGGCGCATGCCTGACCAGCAGCAGCATCACTCACATCCCTTCTCGGCTGTATGTGGCCACCCCCGCCGCAACTGGATGACTCGTGTGGTAGCACACAGGTGACGGATGCAAGTGAGTCCACATGCCGATGATGTGTGTGGTTGGGATTCCATTTAGCTTCATAAAATACAATTCTGTGATTACTCACCTGTAGAATTGGTATTATATGTAAACAGCACGTCCTGTTCCAGAAGATATTCCTTACACTTGGGTTATACATCCAGTAGATGGCGCTGGACTGCAGAGACAGGAAAGTGGCTCCTCCCGGCCCCATATATACCAGGGACCTCCCACAAATTCCCCAGATCTTCTCTGCAGTCTGGGCTGCGATGACTAGAAGATGGCTCTCTCTACTCGCAGGTGAGTGGGACTATTAGCCTGCGGCCCTGTAGGACTATTCCCACCCATTTCCTGTTATTGCCTCCCAGCTTAGGCTGCACTGGTTCGGGTAAAGGTAGGCAGCACCACTGTCAGGTGCTAAGGAGCGCTGCTCCAACCGCAGTCCCCCACCAAAGGGTAGGCGGTACAGGCCTATGGTGAGCCTTATGGGATGCCCCTCCTGCGTCTTATGCCCCTCGCCCCCTGTCCCCGCAGTTGGCTCCCTTGGGGTGGCCTTCGTTTCCCCTTCGCTCTCCCTGGAGATCTCGGGGGGGGGGGAGGGGTGCATGACTTATGTATACATATATGTAACATATGTTTTATGTGAGATCCCTGTTTGAATTGGTTGCACTGGTTTCTTTGCTGCCGCCGTGGCGCCATCACCTCAGGCGCAGCTGCGCCATCATTGGCTGGTCTTGTCACGTGGGTGCGTTTTCGCGCTCTTTGGGGGGGGCGGGCCTGGCGGCTGACGCGTTCTGCATCACTGTCTCCGCGCCCCTCGAGGTATATGCGGGCGCCATTTTAAGCTTTCTGCTGCTTGTGTCTAGCGTCTCCCTATCGTGGTCCGTAAGTACCCCTGCGGGCTGATTTTTTTTTGTATTCTCTGGATTGCTCATGGGATCTTTTTGCTTATGTCTTGCAGGCGGGTCAAACTTTAGTGTTTTCTCCCGGTCCTATCCCCTCTATTTAGTGTTAACTCTTATTGGAGGGCTATTATATTCCCTTACTCCCACTTACCTAGCGGGCTATTGGGGCATCCCGGGTAGCCTTATTGGCGTCAATCCCAATTGGCCTATAGTGCCACAATAATCACCATATGGAGGCTTCTCAGGATAATGTGCTCGGGGTTCCTTCGGGACAAGCCCGGCTGTGTGTAGCGTGTGGGGTATCCCCTATAAGTGATGATGTCAGGGTGTGTGTACCCTGCGCCCAGCAGACGAATTGCAGTCTGGGTTACCTGCGGCTGGGCCTGTGCCCCCTCTGGCTTCGCAGAGGTGCATACCAGTGGGGAGTCTCAACCTGATTTGGCTGCCCGGGTGGCCAGCATTGGAAGAAGCTGATTAAATGAGTGGCTGCACATGCTCCGTTGGACCGAGGAGAGGTGAGTTTACTTGGCAGGTTTCACAAAGCGGGGTATCCCAAACCGGGGTGCCCCGGAGCAGCGGACCATAACCTGGGGTAGTGAAAAATTCCTAGTTTTGGTCCATGTTACATATGACTAAGACTCAACTACAGTACTAGCAGAAGATGCAACTCTAGCACCCCATCACTTGGACAATGGAGGCTATTATTACTTTGTTTCCAGAAGAAAGATTCTGTAGGCCTCTACCTTAAATATTTTATGATGGGAAAACAAACTAGGCGGCAACATGGTTAGTTAAAGGATCCTGTAGCATGCATTTCCTGCATTGATTTTGTTGCCTATGTGGGTTTCTTATGTACGCTCCAGTTCTTTTCTACAGCCCCAAAATACTTACTCATAAATCCCTGGAAGAACACAGAGCAGGTCGCTTTTATTTCTGATACTCCATTAGAAACTATTTTACCTCTATGCCTGAGTTTAAGGCCCTTATTTAAGAAGTGCACCGTTGTCAGTTTGCAGGCATGCTAAAGCGCCGGCATCTATTTATATTTTGGTGCTGCTATTTGTACAGAATGGCGCTGCAAGTCACAACGCCCCATGTTAAATAATCAGCTTGGATTGGCACACTAGGTTTTGGCTGGCCTGTGTCAGCACCTGTTGGACCCTTATGCCGATTATAACTCTGTACCGCCACCTTATAGATGCTGCACACAGTAATTATTCATTTTTGGCACCCTAAAAAATGTATGTATTTAACAGGCGCCGGTCGGCATTACTTCATTACAATTACAATTTCATTGCTGTGAATAAAGGGAACAAATGTTACAGTGTGTTTAGGCTGTGTTAACGCTGTTTGGTAAAAGGAATAAGCCTCCAAAAATGATTTTACAAGAAAATAATACAATTTATTAGGTGACATCTAAGTCCTGAGTTTCCCTTACTGACAAGTCACCAATGCAAATTCTGTACAAATCATTTTGTTCAATATTATTATAAGCAAGAGACACTTAAAAAAGTACAGCTCTGCCCATTGTGGTCTATGGGATCTAAACCTACAGCACCACTAAAAACTGGGGCAGCTTTGAGAAGAGCGCCAGTCACCGCAAACTGTATGGCGCTGGTGATAAATTAGACGCAGGCTGGTGAAGGCATCAGTGCTGGCTTTTTTTTGCTCGTTAAAACTGGCACTGAGTGGCATTGCAGCCAAATATCGGCACTGATGCTTGATAAGTAGGGCTCCCCATGAGGGATAGTAAACATCAAAAGCTGCTTGTTGCTGTATTTTCTCCTCATTCACTCATCACTGCATCAGGATCAAACAAAGGCACATTTAATAAAACATTTAAAATCCAGCACATAGTATGAAAATCACAGGCTCCTATGTTTCCAGTCCACCACTGATTCTCCGTATTGGCTGTACACAGACACTTTGACTGCAAGGAATCCTCAAATATAATCAATACAGTCCACAAGTTTCGTCCCATTGGGACTTACAATTTTTGCTCATGGAAGAAACCCATTGAGTAGTGTGTTGAGCCTGCTTTGGCCTTCAGAACTGCAACAGCACAAATTGTTTGAAAATATTTGAAATTGTTCTGCAGGATAACTGGCTCATGGCAAATAGTAATAAGAATAGTACAGATTCATGTAGTTGTTGACACCTAACCATCACCAGTGGTCAAAAATCAGCCTGGGATTTTACAAGCCCAAGATCGGCTTGAGACATCCCTGCTGTGCGTACCCCACCACCAGTACCAATGGACAGTCAATAAAAATGTTATTGGCAGGTGGATATAGCCACTCAATGTTTATGAATCTTCAGTATTATAGGGGCTACTGGGTGAGGTTCCTTGGCTTGTGGGTACAGTGGGGTTGGGTACAGGGGACTGAGAGCCAGACTAAGGGGACACGAGCATGTGGGTGTTTGAGGGCAGCCCAACTGGCCCTCAAAGCAGGGATCTCCCTATGGCCAGTGCCCCCCCCCCGGACCACCACCATGGTGCAACAGAAATCTGCATTCTTCTGACCAGTATTTTTCCATAGTTTTGTGATTCAATGTTTGTGTTCATGGCTCTCCAGGAGAGGCTATTCAGGCACCTCTTTTGAGAGAAATCTCTTCACTCATCAGGTCTATTCTTGCTTATAAACCAATAAAAAACAGCTCACCCACAGTACTTGAACACTCCTTGTGTGCACAGTCTAGGACGGGTGTGAAACTCAAATACTCGGTAGTCCAAAATTAAAAACTTGGGACAGAGTCAATGGCCAGCCTCAGTGCACTCAGCTCCATCTGGCTTTTCACACACCCGGCGATACGCAACCGTGACCCACGCATGTGCTGTTGGATCAGCGGTCAGGTAAATTTTACTGGCGATCTGGGATGCCCTGGGTAGTGAGGATCAGACAGCCCTTTGTTTACTCCAGAGCCACTTCTGGTCCACTTTAATCACCCAGCCCTGAAGTCTTTTAGACTCCAGGGCCAGCTAAATTCGTGGTTGGTCCTCTTTAATTTAGTATGCCACTTTGCATGGGGTGAGATTACCTCACACAGTCGTTTTTCACAGTCGCTGACAGGCTGAGCCTGATTAATGTTATCCTGTGTAGAGGGAGACTGTGGCCAGCTCAGCCTGGTTGGCAGTTACTTTGGCCAACCACTGGGGGAAGTACTTCCCTACTACATCATCATAGGGGCAGTGCAATCCGGCATCTGGGCGGGCTTTTTAACTAGTCTCTCAGGTACTAAATGGCACTGTGCAACAAGTGTGTGGTCATGCGCCTGGTTTAAAGGTAAAGCCCGCAACCGTCCTAGTCCTGTCACTCACAGATAACAGCGTGGGAAGGGGAGGGACAAGGCAGACTCTTGGTCAAATCCGATGACACTGTGGGGCCAGATTTGGCCCACAGGCCAGAGTTTGATGCTTGTGGTCTAGGACTATGGCAATCCATGTACATGCAGCAAAGTAGACAAAGACTGGGCACTCCGAAGGTGCCCCATAACATTTTACTCAAGCAGCATAAAAACGTGCAAAAATATAGCATCAAAAGCCCATGGTAGCCTCAGACACACAGGTTATACGTTTCTGGAACGCTCTTCCCTTAGTCTTACCTGAATAAACATGCCATCCTGTACCCTTATATGTCAGCAACGCTGGAAATGCATCCTCACTGCATAAGCCACCTGGACCATCCCTCAATAACCCCTCAATACCAAAATGAAGAGCTGATCAGTCTGCACACTATAGAATTACACCCCACCCTGAACAATCTCAGTTTCACCCATTCCTCCATCTTTATATCTTTTCTTATGTTGTATTGTTCTAATTTTCTTCTGCTTATCCTCTCCTCCTTTCCCCAGCTCTCCCTCTCTCTTTTCTGCCAGACTTCTATCTCTTTTTTAGAATTCCCTCTTGTTTTTCTTCTCTTTTTGGTGCTTCATCCTTCTTGCACTGTCTCCTAGTTTTCTATGTTGCATCTATCTCTTTTTCCTGCAATTTCTGCATCTCTTTATTTTTACCTCCCTTGATTCGTAAAATCCCATCCATTTACTCCTCTATTGCTTTCCCTCCATTATCTCTTTTCCTCTTTCATTTTCATTCCATCTCTCCACTTTTTCTCCATCCGTCACAATTGTATTATGTGTGTATTTGTGGAACACCAGGCAACTTTTCACCAAGTCTGTCTCCAAGTCTTATCTATCTATTATCTATTATTACACTATAATAGCAATTAAACTGGGGGGGGGGGGTCAAGTCCAACATTGATTGTACGCACTTGGTCAACTTAGGGATACCCATGTGCTGCCATCAGGGTGATTGAGTAAAGGAACAAATTACTTTAATTCCTCTTTAATGTTCAAGAAGGTGTACAAGAGCAGAATCGGTTTAGATAGAGGGTAGTAATTCTTAGCATTAAAAAAGGTGCCCTTCACCTCCACTGTTGTCCACCGCCTCCATACATACAAGTTTGCAGGGTGCCATTTCCCACAACTGGGTGGATGTGGCCTGTGACTCGTGGCAGCGTCTACCCAGAAGCTGGAACTGGTGCCCAGTGAACTTGTATGTGTGGAGGCGACGGACCCCCAGAAATGTCTGTTTTTGTATGTGTGTTTATGTCAGCAAGAGACAGCTGCTGCAGCGCAAAAATGTATATTAATTTAAGTATACAGCACGTCCTGTTCCAGAATATTCCTTACACATGGGTTATACATCCACAAGATGGTGCTGGACTGCAGAAAAACAGCTTGTGGCTCCTCCCAGCCCTATATAAGTCAGGGACCTCCTACAAATTCCCCAGTTCTTTCTGCAGTCTGCGCTGAGAAGATAGAAGATGGCTCTCTATGTGGCGCAGGTGAGTGGGGCTTACATGCCTATGGCCCTGCAGGACTATTCCCACCCGTTCCGTACCATATACTGCCTCCCAGCCTCGGCTGACAAGGTTCGGGTGAAGGTAGGTTAGTAGCACCAGTTAAAGAGGTGCTGAGGAGCTAGGCTCCTACCGCAGTCCCTGCTCTGACAGGGTAGGCGGTTTAGGCTGATGGTGAGCCTTTTGGGATGCCCCCACTGCTTCTTGGGTGTTTGCCAGGTAATCCTGCGCAGTTAACCCTTTACCATAGGTGTTCCCCTCCCTCGCTTCTCCCATTGTCCCCTGGGCGCTGTTATCCCCCGGAAATCCCTTATGTTTACCTCTCTCGCTTTCCCTCCGGGAGATCTCCGGGGGGGGTGTTCCGTGGTAAAAGCCTGTGTTTTACTTAATCCTGGTATGTTATACTGTAAAACGCTGCCACCGTTGCGTGCTTGTACAGCGCAGTTAACAAGAAGCCGGGAGAACAATAACGTCAAAAATGAACATATGAACAATCACCATACAGAGGCAAATAAGAATAATGATAACAAGGACGTGCTGTATACGTATAATACCAATTCTACAGGTGAGTAATCACAGAATTGTATTATTCTTAGTATACAGCACGTCCTGTTCCAGAATATTCCTTACACATGGGACATCCAATAGCAGTGTCCATAAGGTAGGGTGGGATCCCCAAAAGTAACAGCAGACAGTTTAAACCACTGCCGCCTGCAGAACTTTGCGGCCAAAAGCAGCATCAGCTGAGGCCTTAACATCAACCTTGTAAAACTTAGAAAAAGTATGAACAGAAGACCAAGTGGCGGCCTTGCAAACTTGTTCAACCGAAGCTTGGTGCTGAAAAGCCCAAGAGGCACCAATAGCAAGAGTAGAATGAGCAGTAAGGCAGAAGGGAGGCTCCTTCCCCTTAGCAGAATAGGCCTGTATCACAGCCTGACGTATCCACTTGCTGATAGTGGACTTAGCTGGAGCCAGACCCTTCTTAGGTCCAGACGGGAGAACAAAAAGAGCATCGGTCTTCCTGAAGGATTCAGTAGCCACCAAATAGAAGTTCAGAGTCCTGACCACATCCAGAGAATGTAAAACCCGCTACTTAGGATTACTAGGATTAGGGCAAAGAGAAGGGAACACAATGTCCTGATTGAGATGAAAAGCAGACACAGAAAATCTGGCTTAAAACGAAACACCACCTTGTCCTGGTGTCTCTCAAAGTAGGGAGGTTTGATGGAAAGCGCCGCCAACTCAGAAACACACCTAACAGAAGTAATAGCCACCAAAAAGGCTACCTTAAGAGTCAATATGGACAAAGGGGCCTCACGCAAAGGCTCAAAGGGAGACCCTTGTAATGCAGATAAGACTAAGTTCAAATCCCAGACTGGTAACATATGCTTACGTGGCGGACGCATGTGAGTAACCCACTGGAAGAAGGTCTTGACCAGACGATGGTGAGCAAAGGATCTTTGGAAGAATATGGCCAAAGCAGAAACATGACCTTTGAGGGTACTAAGCTGAAGACCCAAATCCAAACCATGTTGCAAGAATTCCAGAATCCTGGGGATAGAAAACACCCGACATGGAAGCAACTTAGACTCACACCAGTCAATGTAAGCATGCCATACCCTATAGTAGATGGATGACGAGGACTGCTTCCTAGCCTGAATCAAAGTATTAACAACAGTGGCAGGCAGCCCCTTCTCCATCAGGATGGAGGTTTCAGCAGCCAGGCCATCAAAGCCAGCGTTTGGAAATTGGGATGGCGTAGCTGCCCCTGAGTGAGCAGGTCTGGATCCTTGGGCAGAGCATACTGATCTACTGCCAACTGCATGACGTCTGCGAACCACACCCTTCTTGGCCAAGAGGGGGCCACCAGAATGGCTGGTACCCCTTCCTGAGCAATCTTGTGCAACACCCTGCCCAGCAGAGGGAAAGGAGGAAACGCATAGAGAAGCTGAAAGCTCTTCCAAGACATTGCTAGAGCATCCATGGCCAAGGCCAGAGGGTCCTGTGACAGAGAGACAAAGACTGGAAACTTGTGATTGTGACGGGACGCAAACAGATCCACATCTGGCTGACCCCCGCAGTGGCACAGGGAGCGAAACACCCTGCTGCTGAGGGACCATTCTCCCAGGCAAGAGACCCCCCCTGCTGAGGG
Organism: Gastrophryne carolinensis; assembly: GCA_027917425.1. Classification (NCBI taxonomy): domain Eukaryota; kingdom Metazoa; phylum Chordata; class Amphibia; order Anura; family Microhylidae; genus Gastrophryne; species Gastrophryne carolinensis. Next base: position 334,900,507 of record CM051235.1, on the reverse strand, counting down.
AGTCTGCCTCCAGATTCTCCACCCCCGGGATGTACACAGCTGAGATGCAGGGAACATTCTCCTCCGCCCAAGACAGTATCAGGGACACTTCCTTGAGAGCCCTCTTGCTCCGGGTCCCTCCCTGATGATTGATGTAGGCAATCGCCGTCTGGTTGTCCGAGCTGACCTGAACTGCCCGACCTCGAAGGTGTTGAGTCAATTGGGTGAGAACTAACCTTATCGCCCTCAATTCCAGTATGTTGATAGGGGTGTAGGCCTCCCGAGGGCCCCACTGACCCTGGAATTTCAGGGATTTCCAGAAGCCCCCCGCAACCTGTCAGGCTGGCATCTGTGGTGACTGTCTCCCAGCACGGGACCAGAAAGGATCTGCCCACCAACAGGTTTCTTGAGCCCAGCCATCACGAGAGAGACCGTCTGGCCAGGGGGGACAGAACCAACAGAGGGTCCCGATCCCAAACTGCACCACCAGGCCCACCAACTGCATTCCCTGCCGGATGGAGGGATGAGGGGAAGACAGAAGACGCCTGTCTAGAGCCTGAAGATTCTCCACCTTCTGCTGAGGGAGAAGTATCTTGACCTGAGAAGTATCCAGAGTCATGCCCAGAAAGGACCTCACCATTGACGGTGACAGGAAAGACTTGGGATGGTTGATCACCCAGCCGAAGGACTCCAGTGTGGACACCACCAGCTGGATATCCAGCTCGGCCTGCTGGAAGGACTGAGAAGTGATGAGAATGTCGTCTAAGTAAGGAAGGATGCGAATGCCCTGAGATCTCAGCAGAGCCAGTACGGCCGCCAGCACCTTGGTGAATACCCTGGGAGCTGAGGTGAGGCCGAAAGGTAAGGCCACAAATTGATAGTGCTGATCCTCCAGAGCGAACCTGAAGAATTTCTGATGACCTGGAAAGATTGGTACATGAAGGTAAGCGTCTTTGATGTCTACAGAGGTCATGAAGTCGCCCGGGCGTAGGGAATTGACAGCTGAGCGCAGAGTCTCCATGCGAAAGTGTCTGGATCTGACAAATTTGTTGAGGCACTTTAAATCCAGGATAGGTCTGATGGACCCGTCTTTTTTGGGAACAATGAAAAGATTGGAATAGTAGCCTTTCCCTCAAAGGCACCTGGCAAATGACCCCCGACTCCAGAAGGTTTTGGACACCAAGGCACAGACCCTGAGCTGACAGAGGGTTTTGAGCCATCCGGGATTTGATGAACCTTGGGGGGGGGGGGGGGGGGGGGCAGGCAGCAAACTCTATCTTGTAACCAGAGGACACTACCTCCTGAATCCACCGGTCTGAGACGTGAAGCCTCCAGACGTGAGCAAAGAACCGGAGCCGTCCCCCCACCCGGATGGGTGAGGGCACCCCTTCATGCCTGAGGGGGCTTGGGTCAGGATTTTGGCTTGGGACCCCAGGAGAGGCCAGGACAACCACGTCCTCTGCCCCTTCCCCAGTGATCACCACGGACCCCAGTAAAGGAGACTCCTCGGACAGTTCTGAAACCACGGAAGGATGGGAGAAAGGCACCCATCCCCCGAAAGGACCGGGACGGCCTCCTACGTTGAGGTAACCTGCCATCCCTGGCAAACAAATCCAAGCGCTCCCCAAAGAGACGCAGGCCCTTGTAAGGGAAACCAGTGAGGGCTTTCTTAGCAGCATTATCAGCTACCCATTGAGGTAGCCAGATAGAGCGGCGTATAGCCATCAACAAGGCATAAGTTCTACCACACATTCTAATGGCATCATCCATAGCAGACAGAATATATGCAATAAATTCCTCACAAAGTAGAAGAGATCTATACTCTTCTCTACCTGCGTCCTCAGATGCTCCGTCCAAGAGACACTTAAGCACCCCTTTAATGGCAATAGCCGTAATAGCAGAGGCACAAATCGGGCACAGAGCCGTCCCCACACAGGCAAAGGCGTGACAGACCAGTTGGTCCAAGCGCCGGTCCTCCCCATCCCGCAGGGTAGTAGTATCAGGGGAGTGCATGACAGATGTATTGGACAACCCGAGAACGGACGCATCCACCTCGGAAGGACATGACCAACGCTTAACAACATCAGCAGGAAAGGGATACCTCTTGTCCCAACTCTTAGGCACCCCTGGCAGCTTGCTAGGCCGTTCCCATTCCTTGAGCACTAGATTATTAAAGTGAGACTGCTCAGGGAACTCCCAGCGTGGCTTAACCGTATGAAAAAGCTCACCCTGCTGCTGCGGATGATGTGTTTGGGGTTCCTTCGGGACAAGCCCGGCTATGTGTTGCGTGTGGGGTATCCCCTATAAGTGATGATGTCAGACCCATCCTGGATTCAGCCCGGGCGACTTCATGACCTCTGTAGACACCAAGGACGCTTACCTTTATGTACCAATCTTTCCAGGTCATCAGAGATTCCTCAGGTTCGCTCTGGAGGATCAGCACTACTAATGTGTGGCCTTGCCTTTTGGTATCACTTCAGCTCCCAGGGTATTCACCAAGGTGCTGACGGGTGTAATAGCTCTGCTGAGATCTCCGGGAATTCGCATCCTTCCTTACTTGGACGACATTCTCATCACATCTCAGTCCTTCCAGCAGGCCGAGCTGGATACCCAGCTGGTGGTGTCCACACTGGAGTCCTTCGGCTGTGTGATCAACCACCCCAGTCTTCCCTGTCACCATCAATGGTGAGGTCCTTTCTGGGCATGACTCTTCATACGTCTCAGGTCAAGATTTTTCTCCCTCAGCAGAAGGTGGAGAGTCTTCAAGGCCAAGCCAGGCATCTTATGTCTTGCTCTCATCCCTCCATCCGGCAGGGGATGCAGCTGGTGGGCCTGATGGTGTTTTGCTTCGAGGCTGTTCCATACGCTCAGTTTTACATGAGACCTCTTCAACTTCACCTCTTGTCGGTATGGGATCGGGACCCTCGGTCTCTGGATCAGGTGTTTGTTCTGTCCCCTCTGGCCAGACGGTCCCTCTCGTGGTGGCTGGACTCAAGGAACCTGTTGGTGGGCAGATCCTTTCTGGCCCCGTGCTGGGAGACAGTCACCACAGATGCCAGTCTGACAGGTTGGGGGGGCTTCTGGAAATCCCTGAAATTCCAGGGTCAGTGGGGCCCTCGGGAGGCCCACACCCCTATCAACATTCTGGAACTGAGGGCGATAAGGTTGGCAGACAGCTACTCATTCTCTATTCAGCTTCACTTCACTGCCCTTCTGGGGGGGTCCTGACCTGGGGACCCCCCCTTAGGTTCGTCCCTGGTCATGCATATATACACAAAACTACAAATGAGGCACAATTGTTTTTCTCCTGGCACTGAATAACGAAGAAAGTCATAACATTTATGAGATGTAGATAAGGGCCGGGGGAATTATTGACAATTATGGTTTTCTGATAAGGAGTTTATCACATTTGAGGGTGACAGAACGTCTGGAATTTTTATGGCATTCAACCTTAGTCACCTCAGCTAAGAGATGTTAGGATTTCAGATCCTATGGTAAAGCCAGTCCTTGCTTTCTTTTAATGAAAGTCTTAAGGATACATAAAATTATTGTTTGTATTTAGCCCACAGTTCATTGCATTGAATTTCAGTATGAATTTCTATTCCCACTCCAACCTCTCTTTTTGTGACCGAAAGCCTCCTTAAGCACCAAGATTTGGAAGGCACTTCATTTATGATCTGCCTTACCAAGGGTTGTAACAGGTTCATTAGTTTTGTGCTATTAATGGTGAACCTAGGTAAATAGCATAGGGGCAGTGCAGGCACGTGCCCCCAGGCCCGTGGAACAAGGGGACCTGGCGCAATCTGCCTCCACCACCTCTGCGGTACCTGCTGACATACTTAGCTAGCCATGCCGCCTTCTTTCCTCTGGGACTCTGAACCTGCCTCTACATAATCGCCGCACATGGGTCCTGCCACTATGTCGACGTGACATGTTTGGCCTTCTCTGATTTTGGCAAGGCACGCAGCTTTCTTCTACATTGAGGTGCACGGTTGCCTATCTCCTCCACCTTTGACGTTTGCACACCCTGCTCCTCTGATGCCGCACCAAAGAAAGTTGTGACTGCCTGATGTGATGAGGTGGGCCTGTGGTGGAGCCCCATAAGGACTATGTACAGCCCTGGGTGAACCTGTGCAGATTTAGCCTCTTTCTTAGTGCCTGTCACGTCTGCTCGATATAGATTGTGGTGAGGGCACCACACACACTTGATCGGGTACACCACATTAAAGGTTTCAAAAAGTAGTCTAAAAAATGTGCAACCTCCTGACTTTTCCAATGGGCCACATGCCCAGGCAGACTGACCATAGGAGGCACAGGGAGAATTCCTGGTGGGCAGCACTGGACCCCAGCATGCAGCCCACCTCACCCAGAGCCTGTGCTGGAAATCACTCATTTCTCCTCTAACACTCCACCCCATTCCACTCAATGCCTTCTATTTCTCCCAACCCTACTCCCTGTATCTGATTTCACTGTAACCCCTAACAAGCTACCTGCTATGTGGGATAGTAGACCAGGGCGCAGGGGCAAGTCGGCCCTGAACACAGAGAATTAAAACCAGTACACAGAGAATTAAAAGAAAAACACACACAGCAGCAAAAATGTAATTTATTTATTTATTTTCCTACTTACCTCAATTCCATCGCCGACTGCTATGTCCCACGCTGATCACAATAGTGACAGTGTATAGAGACGGTAGTGATTGGCAGAAGCCACATGCGAGGCCCGAGGATCGGAGTCCCCTGCCCTTGCACCCTCCCTCCACTGATGACTACCAGCTTCTGACAGCTCTCCCACAGCCATAAGCAGCCTTTTATAGCAGCAGAATGAGATGACATCATCTTGCTTGCCCTATAAAGGGCCTCTCCCTGCCTCACAGAAGGCCCCGGGGGAGGGGGGGTTGGAGGCCTCCTGGGGAAAGATATCTATTTTTTTTTAACGTTTTTCCCTGGATGCAATTCAGGATCATATTTAGCTGTGAAAATGTTTAAAAAATGCACAGCTAAATATGTTACTGAATTGTACTGAGATAAAAAATACAGTCCTCTTGTGGGACCTTGGGCACCACTGTTCTAGAACCTTACACATGACTAGCAGAAAAATAGCCCCAGAGGTATGATTATTATAGAAATAAAAAGAGTTCTAGTAACAGAAATGTTCTTTTATGGATGTGGCTGCGGTTGCTTTTAGCTTTACTTCTGCACTTTGATGTGACTGCAAATGCAATCAGAGAATAAACCTCATTGGAGCCACATTCTTTCTTTTCCCATTCCAAGTATAGTGTTCACATATTTCAGCGTGCTCCTGATCATGGAGGTCAGTGCGGCTGCAGCTGGCAGGTGGTTGTGGGGCTGCTCTTCCCTCTTCTGCTGTCACAGGGGTTTGGAAATTACAGCCTAACACAGTTGTTAACAGTTGTTATTTGATGACAGCTCTAAGTATTGTTTACAGTACATAAAAAACGAAAGAGTGAATCGCTAAAGAAGAACGTGTATGTGATTACTCTCCCAGCTACAGCACAAATATGTGTATATGTATGCACACAGAATGTTAGATGGCTACTTTAGATCATATATATATATATATATATATATATATATATATATAAGCACGATATGACAATTATTATTAAACACCTGTGAAAATGCTATTTTTTTTATATTTGACTAATATCATTTTTTTTTAAACGGTCAGAGGGTGAAGTATGTCAACAAAAAGTGACAAGGATGAGCAACTTGATGGGCATAGAGGGCAGCATTTGTATGCTCACAAAGTTACATTGTAGAGTGGAGGGTCACCAAACTTTCTTGACATGTGACCCAGGAAACCAGGAACACAAGTGCAAAGCCAAAACCTAGAAATACATCAAACTTGGCATTTCAGTCAAAATGGCTCCCCTCTTTACCCCAAGAAATGAAAAGCCATAGTGCACTCTGATCTCCAAACCCCATAAAATACGCCAAGGTGAGATGTGTCCTGTTATACACAGGGGAATAGAGTGTGAACTTATCTGTGACATTTCTCCACTTTCCCAACCCTGTGCACCATATACCGCCCTCAGCCTCAGCCTCAACACAGACTGAATGCAAATGAGAAAATAGGCCGGGTAGCAGGGTCAATGTCAGACTTGCCCACCAGAGGTCCCTTCATGGGCTCCAGCAGGGTACTATCCCATTGTGTTATTCACTTAATTTCATTTTATTAAAAGAAGATCTTTAGTTAAAAATGTAGACTGTAGGTCTACTCAAACCTCAATCCCTGGGGCGTCTAACCCATAAGGGTTGATTCAGAGACACAAAAAACGTTTGTTTTTGTGTGGATCTGTTTTTTTTTTTTTTATTTTTCCGCTCTCGTATGAGTGTACGAGTGATTCTATGCATGCATTGCAAGCCTTCTGTAACGTCTTCGTCCGTTCGTATGTCAACGAGAATGTCATTTTCCTGCTTTCGTTTTCCGTTTATGTTATTCATGTTACAACGTTGGCTTTAGTTTTTGCCCTTTTTCCATCGTCTCCTCCCACGAATCCTTTACGTTTCCCGTTAGATTCTGATTTCCTTTTACAATAAATAATCGTCCAGACGAAAATCCTTAAGAACTTATGCTTGCGCACTACAAACTTAACTCATTAATGTGCTCGCCTACATATTTGGTTCACTAAATTTGGCTACAACGCTTAGCTAAATCCTTTCGCGGTCTCATTCTTCTTGCATTTCCCACCCCTAAAACTTACCTAAATCACTTCGCGGTCAGTATATTCTTGCATTTCCCACCCCTAAAACTTACCTAAATCACTTCGCGGTCAGTATATTTTTGCATTACCCACCCCTAAAACTTACCGAAATCACTTTGCATTCTTGCATTTCTCACTCCTAAAACTTACCTAAATCACTTCGCAGTCAGTATATTCTTGCATTTCCCACCCATAAAACTTACCTAAATCACTTTGCGGTCTGATTCTTCTTGCATTTCTCACCCCTAAAACTTACCTAAATCACTTCGCGGTCTGATTGTTCTTGCATTTCCCACCCCTAAAACTTACCTAAATCACTTCGCGGTCAGTATATTCTTGCATTACCCACCCCTAAAACTTACCTAAATCACTTCGCGGTCAGTATATTCTTGCATTTTCCACCCCTAAAACTTACCTAAATCACTTCGCAGTCAGTATATTCTTACATTTCCCACCCCCAAATCACTTCGCGGTCCTGTGAATCTTCATCTCTAAATATTTCTTGCCCCATTCGTTTTGTGGTAACCAACCCTTAATGAATGTATTTAGAAAAAGAAATGACACAGAAACAGGACCCTGGCACTCATTTGTGCCACTCTGGCACGTGTGGTCCCTGTATAAAAAAGAAAAATACATTATTTGTTGGCAAATACATGTTTATCAGCTGTGGATGGAATGTTTATTAGGTTGCAAGATAACTAATGAGGCCATATGTAATTATGCTAAGGAATTAATCAAAGGAAGAGGGCATATGTCATTATGCTAATGCCATTGACTATGGCTTTAGGTATCTTGGGGATCATGTCAATTCCCACATACTCAAAATAATGACATTACAACTTACTTCGTTGGTGGCCGAGGTCTGCTTCGGGGACCACCCTCCGTTCTGGGACCTGCCACTGCTGGGAAGTTGAGGCTGTAGAGACATGTCAAATAGGGTCACTTTTAATGTCTGAGTCAACAGTAAGCAAATGACAATTTGAATGTGTGTGTGACATCACCCACCTTCTACATGTGCAAAACCCAAACCAACCACCAAAGCCAAGGAGGGAGCAGCTAAGAAGAAGCCAACAACATCAAAGCAGCCAGCTACGCCAGGCAACAAAGGCCACTAAGAAGCAAAGGGTGAGAAGCCCCAGCCCCCAAAGAACACCCTCCCCTCCTCCCTGCCCTAGCACATCCCTTCATAAACCACGCTCCACTGGCAAGGCCAGTAAGAGCCAGCGTGGCAGAAGCCCCAGCCCAGCCAGCACTGCCTCTCCAGCTCCACATGGCAAAAGCTCCCATGGGCATCGAAGCACTAGTGGCAAGGCCACAAAGAGCCACAGGGCCAGAAGCCCCAGCCCAGCCGGCACTGCCTCTCCTGAGCCACGTGCCAGTACCTCCCATGGGCATCAAAGCACAAGTGGCAAGGCCAGAAAGAGCCACAGGGCCAGAAGCCCCAGACCTCCAAGCACACCCTCTCCTCCTCAGCCACATTTGCCACCGGCACAGGTGGCAACCACCGATCCATATGCCACATCCACGCCTGAAAGTTCGGTGGCCATCCAGGCAAGGGGGTCCGATTGCAAGTCCAGTCCATTCGTTCTCAAGCCACGTGTCACACATTACAACACCACAGAGCCAGCCCAGAATGTCCCCCGAATTGCCAAAAACATAGATGAGCCAGAAGAGCAAGCAATAGGCCGAACATTGCGCTGAGGACAGTTGAGTGGCAGGTTTGGTGAGGCCCAAACATTGGCAAGTGGGCTCACACTCAATTATGACGAGCTATGTGGGCGAAAGTTAAAATCTGCAAGCAAAATGAGAAAGACACAAATCTTGGAGGAGCTCACCAGACAGGTCAATGCAGCAGGGGAGGAGCTTAAAGATGTGGAGCAGATACAGCGCAAAATATCTGTCCTGAAGTATGCAGCACGGAAGAAACCGAATAAACGGCGCAATCACAGGTACATATTTGAGTTGTGCATTTTTCTGCTTGTTGTATTGGCCACGATGCTCTAAATTTGCCAACCTCAATTTTTCAGCTTACGAACTGGCGTAGGCTTTCCCACAAAATTACAGTATACACAAGCTGAGGAGATGGTGCTGGTGTTGATACACCCCGTGGCATTAGAGGGCCTCTCTGGCAGACAGGACACGGACATCCCTACCATTCCTGCAGGTTAGTAATGTTAGTTTGTATGTGAAAGGTTTTAATCGTGTGAAATGAGGCTCACAGGCAGATATGAACACATGCCCCTAGGGAGTGGCTTTGAGGGGAGGTTACAGTTTTAGCTGGGTGTTTAATGTCTGTGGAATGGTCATTTTAAAGGTTTGCAGGCCATACACGACCTTGGACAGTATTTATGGTCACTATTAAAGTCTTTATCTTAGCAAAGCACTGCCTGATATGTGAATCTAGTCAATCATATACAACACTTCCTTCTTTGTCTTTATACCACTTGGGTTTTAGCTGTGCTTTGGTCTAAAATACTTGATCTGGGGTCAGAGAAACGTCTACATAGGAAGAATGCCCACCAGCATACTCTGAAGACAAATGCTATTTGCAAGCTGAGTGTGGGCCCCTAATGTTATGCCTAATAACATGCAGTACATGCATGTTTGTACTATTTAAGGTGACCAATGTGTATATACAAGGTGAGGCATACATATAACAGATACTGACATTAATAGTGAAGGACACCTTGTCCCGCTGTTGGAGTTTGCATTCCTGCTTGGCCACATGTTTTTTAAAGCATATGTAGTAATCCAGATCATCAATGGATTTTTTGGTGTTTACGTGCCTTTTTATTTTAAACACAGCCTAGCATCAAGCCTCAGCAAGTGTGGAAGCCTCATCCAGTTTGACCACGCTGTCTACTTCCGTGCTGCCTAGGAGCCAGGAACAGATATATAGGGTAAGTGGACTTTGATCCGCTCCAGGCATGTGTACACTCACTGCACGGATGGGTTAAATGCGGAGGACGAATTCCTATGTGTGCGCAAGCATACAATGGCCATCTATGCATTAAAAAAATAAAAATTAAAAATGAAACTGCTGATGCATGTAAATGCACATGACTAATTTGCCTAACAAATATATTTAGGGCCCAAACTGAACCTTTTTTTGCACATGTCCCAACAGACCCACACACTGATGGAGGAAATCCAGGAGATGGAGGAGGATTCCAGCTTGATGGGACCTTGAGAACTGACCCCCCTGGAACCTAATCTGCCACTGTCCCAACATGATACTGCACCAAATCTTCTGCAGCAGAGTGAAGCTGGACGCATGCTGCCAGCCCATCGTGGGCAGCAGGCTGAGACTGAGCTTACAGTCCCCAGTGGTAGCTCTGCTGCAGAGGATTTGCCGAGAACATCTGCTACTCTTGCTCGCGCTAGAGGTCCAGCATCTGCAGACGCTCAAACCCGGGGAATTGGTAGACGAAGTCAGCAACGTTGACCAGTTTCCCAGGGGAGGCGCGTGCCGATCCTGGAGTCAGCATGGCGTCATGACAGCCGTTACTTTCTGCAGCTGACTCAAAGAACCACAGAGCAGCTTACTGCACAATTAGATACATTAAATAATACATTCACCACCATGCTGACTGAATCAAGGACGAGCAACAGCCACTGCTCGAGGAAGTTAGAACAAGCAATAGACACATGTTGGAACAGTGGCAGATTATGAATGCCAAACATGCCCAGGTGATGGGACACCTCCAAGGCCCACCACCAGGGTTTTATGGGCAACTTCCATTTTAACGGCTATTTGACCTGTATCTCCACATCTTTCCTCTACATCCCCACTGTATTGACCTATCTGGTGAGCGCTACCAAGATTGCCTTTTTTATGGCTTTGCTTGTATGATTTTGAATGTCGCCCATATAGCTCATTAGAGTGCTGAGATACCCCACTAGCCAATGCCTGAGCTAAAGCCTCACTGAAGCTGCCGCTCAAGCTGCCACACTGCAGGCTTGGGCCTAATGAAATTGTGTCTGGCTCATTCTGTTTGTTGGCAAGATTGGGGGACATTCTGGCCTGGGAAACTGCTACCTTGAACCATGGCAAAGATTAGACTGGACTTGCATTCGGACTGGGGTTATTGTTTGGGTGGGCCACTGACTTACAGGCGTGGATGTGGCATAGGTATGACTGCTTTCCACCTGTGCCTGTGGCAAATGTGGCCAAGCAGGAGAGGATGTGTATGTGGCCCTATGTATTACTGGCCAAATATTCTCATGCAAATGGTTGCTCCCTATGTATGTTTATTTTATTGGTTATTGAAACTTCGGCCTGGAGCGCATTACTTTAAAACTCCTAGATGTGGCCAATTGCTAGGTGCCATGAGTCTGCACCAATATATATTTCTGTTTTACTATGTATGTACATGAAGTCTGCGAGTGCCCTTCAACTAAAAATGTTCATATTTCAATAAAATATATTGAATCTGACTTTAGCTGTTGTTCACTAAGTTGATGCATTAATGTTCGAGTTCTTTTGAGACTACTGAAGGTTTTTCTAAACAAACATGCAAAATAAAAATGCATGAAGCTCAGATCATGTGTCAATATTTTAGTATTTAATTCATTACTATTTTTTACAAAAAAAATACAAAAGCCTTTACAAAGGCAAATTAAAGTAAGAATAAATAATTACATTCAACAAACAAACACAGGAAAACCAAATTAGGCAAAATGGGTGCTTATCAAATTGGCCCGAACAGCTTGGCCAGAGGCACTAGGTGTGCCACGGTAGTTCTCTTCTGGGTCCTGGCTGGGTGGAGAGGGGGGCAGATCCACATACCGAGGGACACTCTGCATTACGGCAAAGTTGTGGAGGACACAGCAGGCCAGTATGATATCGATGACCTTGTTGGGGGTCATACTGGAGTGTCCCCCCGGTATGGTCCGAACACCGGAAGCGTGTTTTTAACAGGCCAAAGGCCCTCTCCACAACGGCCCGGGTCTTGCGGTGCGCACGATTGTAGGCATCCTGGGCCGCATTCTGTGGCCGAAGGACTGGCATCATCAGCCAGGGAAGAAGCGGATAGCTGGAATCCCCTGAAAGAATAATAAAATACTTACATAAATGACATAACAAAAATGAATGGACAAGCGGTCGTTCACCCTGACTAAGAGCCTATCTTATATTTTAGCCACACCCTGTACATACAAATTGCTCACCTAAAAAAACAGCCTAACAGCATCTACTGCATGTTCTGAGCCTTTAAACATCAAAGATGGCGGCTGAGGGCAAATCAGGCAGGCTGCAAACAGGAATTGGCTTAGGACTGTGCTGCTCAGCATTCTGGGATGTCTTACCTTTTCAGGACCCCAGATCTGCTTTGTCTGAGCAAAGCACAGCTCTAACCCGCCCCCTGCACTTTATCCCACTCTCCTCTCCTCTGTAAGTGTCATGCATCTGAGCAAGGTTGGCGCCGACCCTATCATAAAGTCAAGAACAGAATTGCAGCCGAATATGGGAAAGAATAATAAGTAAGTTACTAGAAAAATATTATTTTGAAATGCTGGGAAATCAGTTTTTAAGGGTTTGTGCTTTGCTAAAGATCATGGTTAAGGTCCGGTTTAGCATGTCATCAAGGGGTAAAAACAGCCATAGGTTCAGACATGGGTCATCAACTATATTCATAGGCATACAGTGAAAAGTGAATGACGTTATTTGCTGAAACTTGCCAAGGAGCCATCCACCTGAGAATTCTCCAGACTCAAACCGACGGTAAAATCCAGATCTTCGCAAGATGTACGCGTCATTGGATGAGCCTGGACGCGTCAATAGTGAGCACACTAAGGAACCGCATGTCCGGGGCCACCACTGCTTGGACATTCAGTGAGTGGCCCATTTTGCGGTTCCTGGGAAAAAAGAAATAAAAAAATATTAGCAATGCAAGGTAAACTACTCAAACTCCTAACACCCTCCAGAAAACATGTTGGACAATACAAATAACACTAAGTACATAAGTAGTTTTTTAAAAAAAAAGTATGTTGGATCAAATAAAGATTAACATTCAAATGACTAATTAAGGTCCACATGAAAATGTTTGCCTAAGGCCGACATTAAAAACATTACTGAAGCTAAACACGGTCAAATGGATCACAGGGACAATTTACAAGGAGGGATTAAGCTATACACGGTCAAATGGGGCACAGGGACACTTGAGAAGGAGGGATTAAGCTATACACGGTGAAATGGGGCACAGGGACAAGTTACTAGGAGGGACTAAGCTATACACTGTAAGCTGTTTCACAGGGACAATTTACAAGGAGGAATTAAGCTATACACTGTAAGCTGTTTCACAGGGACAAGTTACAAGGAGGGATTAAGCTATACACGGTGAAATGGGGCACAGGGACAATTTACAAGGAGGGATTAAGCTATACACTGTAATCTGTTTCACAGGGACAACCTACAATGAGGGATTAATAGATAGTTACAATACAGTTTGTCTAAACTATATAACAAAAGGACCGATTGAACTTACCTATAGATGTACTCGTCAGCTGCAGGAGGGACCAATGCAACGTGGGTGCAATCAATCGCACCCATGACGTTGGGCATGTCGGCGATATTATAAAAAGCCAACTTAAGCGCGTTCTAGGCTACCATGTCCCCCTCCAAGTAGGGTCAACAATTGAAACTGGAGTGAGTGACATCCACAGGGGAACTCCTACCCAGTACTACTGAGAGCAATGCAAGTTTGTCTTGTATTGGAAAGATGAAATCTTGCCCGACATGTACACAGTCCCTGAGAAATAGCTGTATTGTAGGCAGGTTCCCGTGCTAAATGTCTGACTGGTGTTAGACCCAGCACAGAAAATCAGGCATGGGACCCACCCAAAACCACGTGAATGCATGTATAAGCCACAAGGGCACCCTACTCTGTGCTTTTTCACTCTGTGGAGTCTGTGGTGAGCACACTCCGCAAATCAAAGCCTATAACAGTCTGTGCTGGGCCCCCAACCCAAAGTGCAATTGGGTGGGTATACACTTCTTATACACTATAGCCTCGAATCAGAGACACATTCGTCTGGACTTTCATAGCTGTCTGTGTATGTTTTTGTGTGTGTTTGTCATTTTTTTTGGTTTTTACGTTTGTTTTTCCATTCGTATGTTCGTTCCCGCTAATGCGTATATGTGCTTTCGATGAATGAAACTAAATCAGATCATTTGCGTTAGTTTGGATCATTTTCCCACCACAAGGAAGGGGCAAGCAATTTCAGGTATGACCAAGATGCTTAGCTGTCTGCAATTTTTTGGCAAACGGCTCGTTCCAGAGGCTGGGTGCCCTCTCCGTTGGGATGTCCCAGCCTACGCTGAGCCGCGCGCTATCCAAGTTTTTGAATGGCATGGCCACCATTAGTCTAAAATATATTTCATTTCTGGACGAGGCACTATTGTTCACATGTCGGCTACAGGCATATAGTGCACGTTTCTTTGAGATACCCTTAGCTTTAGGTCTGATCAATCAGGAAAGAAAAGGATTTCTGCACTTTCATGGCTCTCCTCCTACCTCACATTTAGGCTCAGCAAAATGATCAGAAACGCAAAATGCATTCACACTTATCTGCGCGCGCTGTGTTGGGCAACGCAGTCACAACGCACTGGAAAATGCTGTCCATTATTTTTAATGCGACAGTTCTCATATATACACAGGGTAAAATGTGAACTGACCCATTTAAAACAATGGGCAGCATTTTCGCTTGCGCTGTGACTGCGTGGCCCAACACAGCGTGACCAGATAAGTGTGAATAGAGCCTTAGTATATTCCACTCCATTTCGGTTTCCTGTACTCTTCTCAATTTACACATATGAGGGTTGATTCAGAGACTGATACGTCTGGACTTTCGCATGTGTCTGGGTATGTTTTTGTGTCTGTTTGGCATTTTTTTTTTTGGTTTTTACATTCCTTTTTCCATGCTTATGTTCGTTCCTGCTAATGCGTATATGTGTTTTCGATGGACGGATCTAAATCTGATAATTTGCGATAGTTCTGATCATTTTTGCATCTAAATCTGATATTTTGTGTTCGTTCAGATAACATATGTTATTGGGATGGGCTTGCGTCTGATTCAGAGAGCTGATTGCCGAGGGACCACCGCCCCAATAAAACGGTTTCATTTGCGATTCACTTACGGGACCATTTTGCACTCGGCTTGCTTGCTTGACAATGTATTGCGGCTTTGTGGAAGAATATGAGCGCCTTCAGCTCCAGGGCATTGCATGTGTCAGCAGGGCTGAGGCCAGATTGCACCGGCGACGCATGCATATCGATCGCATGCATGACATTGAGCTGTTCGAGCTGACCCGACTTAATCACGCTTCCCTCCATAAATTGTAAAGTGAGCTGCGGCCATGGTTAGCCCGCACCACAAGGAAGGGGCAAGCAATTTCACGTATGACCAAGATGCTTGGCTGCCTGCAATTTTTGGCGAACGGCTCGTTCCAGAGGCTGGGTGCCCTCTCCGTGTGGATGTCCCAGCCTACGCTGAGCCGCGCGCTATCCAAGTTTTTGGATGGCATGGCTACCATTAGTCTAAAATATATTTCATTTCCGGATGACATGGTAGCTTGGAACGCGCTTAAGTTGGGTTTTTTTTTAATATCGCCGACATGCCCATTGTCATGGGTGCGATTGATTGCACCCACGTTGCATTGGTCCCTCCCGCAGCCGATGAGTACATCTATAGGTAAGTTAATTAAGTCATTTTGTTATATAGTTTAGGCAACTTGTAACTATCTATTAATCCCTCCTTGTAAAGTGTCCCTGTGAACCAGTTAACAATGTATACCTTAATCCCTCCTTGTAAAGTATCCCTGTGAACCAGTTTACAATGTATACCTTAATCCCTCCTTGTAAAGTGTCCCTGTGAACCAGTTAATGTATACCTTAATCCCTCCTTGTAAATTGTCCCTGTGAACCAGTTAACAATGTATACCTTAATCCTTCCTTGTAAAGTGTCCCTGTGAACCAGTTAACAATGTATACCTTAATCCCTCCTTGTAAAGTGTCCCTGTGAACCAGTTTACAATGTATACCTTAATCCCTCCTTGTAAAGTGTCCCTGTGAACCAGTTAACAATGTATAAGGGCAGACTAGATGGACCGTATGGTCTCCTTCTGCCGTCAACCTTCTATGTTTCTATGTTTCTATGTATACCTTAATCCCTCCTTGTAAAGTGTCCCTGTGAACCAGTTTACAACATATACCTTAATCCCTCCTTGTAAAGTGTCCCTGTGAACCAGTTTACAATGTATACCTTAATCCCTCCTTGTAAAGTGTCCCTGTGAACCAGTTAACAGTGTATACCTTAATCCCTCCTTGTAAAGTGTCCCTGTGAACCAGTTTACAAGGTATACCTTAATTCCTCCTTGTAAAGTGTCCCTGTGAACCACTTTACAATGTATACCTTCATAACAGTTTTTAATGTAGGCCTTATCAAACCATTTTAATATTGACCTTAATTAGTCATTAGAATGTTAATCTTTATTTTCTCCCACATACATATAATCTTGGTTATTAAAACTACTTATGTACTTTGTTAATGTTATTTGGATTGTACCACATGTTTTTTGGAGGGTGTTGGGAGTTAGTGTTTTGAGTAGTTTACCTTGCCTTTCTGTAATATTTTTTTTTTTTTCAGGAACCGCAAGATGGGCCACTCACTGAATGTCCAAGCAGTTGTTGGCCCGGACATGCGGTTCCTTAGTCCTTGCATTGTGTGTCTGTGTGCGCCACACTAAGCATGGACAACAGAGGAGAAGAGAACTGCCTGAGGACCAAAATTGTGGAAAAATATCAACAATCTCAAGGTTACACCCAGAGATCAAGGCTCAAGTCCATCTCCATGGATCTAGATTTGGCTTTGTCCACAATGCGCAAAATTATCAAGAAGTTTGCAACCTATGGCATTGTCCATAGTCCGGATGGTGGATAAGCAGCCCCAAACAAGTTCCAAACATTTTCAAGTCCTTGAGGCTCAGGGAGCATTAGTGTCAGCGCAAACTATCCGTCGACATTTAAATGAAATGAAACTCTATGGCAGGAGACCCAGGGGGACCCCACTGCTGACAAAGACATAGAAAAGCAAGACTAAATTTTGCTAGAATGCAATTGAGTAAGCCAAAATCCCTCTGGGAAAATGTCTTGGGGACAGATGAGACAAAGATAGAGCTTTTTGGTAAAGTACATCATTCTACTGTTTTCTGAAAACGGAATGAGGCCTACAAAGAAAAGAACACAGTACCTACAGTGAAATATGGTGGAGGTTCAGTGATGTTTTGGGGTTGTTTTGCTGCCTCTGGCACTGGGCACCTTGAATGTGTGCAAGGCATCATGAAATCTGAGGATTACCAACGGATTTTGGGACGCACTGTACAGCCCAGTGTCAGGAAGTTGGGTTTGCGCCCGAGATCTTGGATCTTCCAGTAGGACAATGACCCCCAGCTATACGGCAAAAAGCACCCAGAAATGCATGGCAACCAAGCACTGGAGAGTTCTGAAGTGGCCAACAATGAGTCCAGATCTAAATCCCGTTTAACACCCGTGGAGAGATCTTAAAATTGCTGTTGGGAAAAGGTGCCCTTCCAATAGAGAGACCTGGAGCAGTTTGCAAAGGAAGAGTGGTCCAACATTCTGGTGTAAGAAGTGATTGATTTCAGTTATTATTTCCAAAGGCGGTGCAACCAAATATTAATATTTTGTTTTGGAGTTTCGTGTGACATTATGTACAATTTGCTTTTTTTCCTCCCTTTTTGGTTTAGTTCCAATACACACAAATGGAATAAACATTTGTATAGCAAAACATGTATTTCTGCAATCCTTTTCTGTTAGAAATACTTCATTTTTTTGAAAAATGTCAGTGGTGCCAACATTTACGGCCATGACTGTATTTCGTTTTTTCCCCATGCTTCTTTGTTCTGTGTTTGGTTTCATCATGGTGTCAGTTACTTTAATAGTGAAGTGAGTGTGTGTAAGGCCATAATTATTAGGTAAGCTGTATGTATTTGTTTATACGTCCATTCTGCGCCATGTGTAACTAATGTATGGCTAATTTCTATGGGGCTGATAGAAACTACTTATTTCTCAAAAGCCTGCAAATAAGCCACACCCCCTAGACCACCCCCCTGTCACACCCATCACCCTGTAAACTGACATCTCTGCATTATATACTGCACTCTCTAGCTCTATGGCTCTATGTTTCCATTACGGCAATCTCCAGCTATATGTCAGTATCATTTGCAGCAACTTGCTCAAGATTTGTACTGTCGCTCTTTCTTTATTCTAGGTGAGTGAAAAAAGACATTTTCTTTCCAAAATAACTAGAAAATCAATCTGTACCACTTGTGATGAAGTATATATGTGTGAATGCAGGTGGCAAATATTGTGACACAATAACAAGAAAACAGAAACTGACTTGATGCTTAAGCAGACAATTGCTGTCATTTATCACCCGTGACACTTAATTACAACAAAATCACAGAGCATTTGCATCAGCAAGTCTCTCACTATGGTTACTGTAAGAGGGAAGTTTTGTGTATTTTTTGTTATTGTCAATTTAAAGGAGCACTATCGTGAAAAATGATCCAATAATAAAAATCCATATAAATATGCTGGATGGCAGGAGGAGGGGTCACTTATACACCTGGCAAAAAAAATATCCAGACAGGGTTTTTATTTTTATCTTAATGGAAGGAAGAGGGAACCAGGGGTGTCAGGCTCTGTCACCCCCGGATACACTAAACCTGTCACACCTGGGTTTTATTTCTACCGTATTTTCTATAGCTATGTATTATATGATACTGAAGATTGAAAATGACTTGAGGTTATGATCCTGGCTTCCTGCCAGCTTCCATATATGATCTGTAATTTTCTCCAAAATTTAGCATCACTTGCACTTCCCCTTGAGGACTCACTGTCTGTCAATTATGTTTGGCTGCTTCTCCAAAAATGACTAAAACCTTGTCCTCGGGGCATCCTGATTTGGGATGCTTCACAGTCTGAAACTTCCTGGCTTCTCCATATACCCACCTCTAGCCTCGATCCCACAATGCATGCATGGGCCTCTGGCACCATTCCACATACAGCAGACCTGAATGCCAGCAGAGCCCCGCAGGCCTAAGGGGGTTTCACACTATAGTGCATTCCAAATAAGGATAAATCCTTATCTCTTAAGTAAATCTCTTAAAGAGGGCCAAATTATTTATAGTTTTGGTACGGATCCAACACCCATAAAAAATGCAGATTGTTTTCAGAACGGGGGGGCATCCCAATAGTTGACGACCACTGATGCATACACCCTTTCAAGTCTAGTTAATGCTTACCTTCTTCTCGCCCCCTGGGAGCCAAGAGGACTCAGGATCACATGATTGCTGACAGTCAATCGCTTATGTTAAAAGCAGAATTAAAGTCTAATAAGACTTTAGGTCCACAGCACAGCCTCCCCCAGGGTTAGCCCAATATGGGATGCCCTGCTTTTCTACAAGGAATCTTGCAAACAAGCTGAAAGACTTTCCTGGTCCATGCTCCCATGCTTCCGTGCCATAGGACTGCCAGCAGTCAGTATGGTTCACTGGGTGCTTGTGCACAACACATGTGCATGCCTTGCCCTGATTTTTCCCTGATTCTGATTGGTCATTTGGGAGAACACTGTGTTAGCCACCATGGGGATCCTAGAAGAGTAAGTATTATGGCAAAATGATGATTGGCAAAAGAGTTTGGCTAAGAAGTGTTATACTTACCTGGCTTATGTATTCAGGTCTCTGTCCTCCCTGTGGCACAGGAAAGAACATGAGCTGTAAAATAATACTTCTGTTACTCTTCTAAGCTGCCAGGAGGTCTTGTCCGTCGGACGTACTGCCACAGTCTGCGATGCTCATTATTGCAAGCTGTAGGGAGAAAGAAAGGTCGTTATTATTTTGACATGGCAAAAAAATAAAGCAAACTATGAAAGGTATTGAATTTTATGGCTTAAAAATTGTTGTTTCTAAATAGTACGGATATTTGACATGACAAGCTAGTATGTTCCAATATTTTTGTTTATTAATTTAGTTTGTGTCCTACCATTTGCTATTTTCCTCCTTACCCTATATGTTTACATTAACTAAAATAATCAAATAAGGGCTACTTAAGCTTTTGAAGAATGTACTTCCTGTTTTACTAAAGTACTCATGTCCATAGTACTAACTAAACAAATCCTTCAGCTATTACAATTCTAGTTATCCAGTTTACTATTGAAGGATTTGGTTAATGACCAAACTCACTCACAGGCTGAATGTATTATTTGTTTAAATGTAAACAAAGGGGAGCCACCAATCTAGCATGCATACATGCAGTTATGACTGTGGCTAGGCCAAATGTCATCTACATGTCTCCTACTTAACCCCATAATGACATTAACCCTTATGCGTGGTCATCTCTCAAGACATATGGTTTAAATGTATGTTTGGCAAACACGTCATTGTACTCACCATCGCAGCTGTGGCTAGGGACCATGCTGCTGGGGGTTCCCGGAGCTGGGGTGGGGAGTATGGTGACCGGGTCCGTCTGCGTGGAAACATCTGTGTAGACAAAAACACAACAGAAAACTTCATAACCTTGGTCCCTGAATATTATTATTCCACAACTACCTGTTTTTGTATGATATAAATCAGCCAAAACATTTTTAGCAAATATTTAAACACACATTTCTTTCATTATTCTAACAAGGTTTAACACATGTTTTGAAGACATTAGCATGGTATTTAGTGGTTTATGAGTTCAGCTGTATCATTTAAGTAGTCCACATGATCCACTCAATACCATTGTCCTGTTTTACAAGGCATTTTTGAAAGACAGTGCCACTGCAATGCAAATTACATTAGTAAAAAATCACTTAACATATTGATATTTTAGACTTGCGCATGTGGCAGCACTACAAGGTGCACATTTAACATTTATTTGTGCATACTGGAATTTGTAGTGAACTGGAGTTGTGTTACAGAAGTGGCTGAAAAATCAGGCACAATATAATGCTATGTAGCATAAAACGTGTATGTCTTTTATAATTTCATTAAATACACCATGTGAATGATAATCAAAAACACTTACCACGACTATGCCCGAGTGCAAGCTCTGCTGCATAGCTGCTGGATGTGCCGGCTCTATGATGCCCTGCAAAACAGTTAATGTGGGAACGGTATATTGAATAAAGTACAGAATCACCCTGGAACATACAAACACCAATAATAAATGCACTCACCAGGGGATGAGCTGCTGCTGGTATCCCAGGAAGGCTCTGAGGTGGAGGTGTGGAGCCTTTACTCCTCACAATCGGCCCAGAAGATCCCAAACCCCATGGACCACTCTCCTCCCTCTCACTCCCTGATCCTCGAGGGAGTGTGGGCGAGTCCATGTCCTCCTCCCCACTGGGACTCCCCACTTGAGAGTGGCCACAAGGGGTTTGAGACTCAGCTGAGTCCGACTGTGAGGAGCAGCAGCACACTCATCCCCTTCCTCCCCTGGGTCCTCAAGATCGGACTGACGAGGATTCCCTCTCCATGTTTCCCCAGGGGAGGACGTTTATCTGTGGAGAGGAAACAAACGCAAAAAAAGGACACATCACACAAAAATACCTTACTCATCCAACATTATAGTCATTACAAGCATGTAGTGATGTATCACTTACCTGATGCGTAGGCATCATAGAGCCTGTAAACCCCCTCATTGTCCCGGCACTTGAAATCCGACCACTTCTGTATAATTGACCTTTTGCTCAACTTCGTGTTAAAGCACCGGGACACTGTGGCTTGCACCTCATCATCACTATGCTGCTTTTTGCACTCAGGGCATAGTCGTATTCTCTGATCCAGAAATCCTATAAAAACATAAATTAGAAAAAAAAACATTAGACCAAACCCCCCCCCCCCCCCCCCCAAAAAAAAAAAAAGAAAACAGCAATATGTAAAGTTAACACTGCATTTGAGGATTTTTTTTTAAAAGGCCTTTAGACAACAGAAAATGAAAAAAATACAAGGCAGGATTTTACAGTAAATAACCATATAAGAAAAAGTCATAAGTTAATAAACAACTCCATACAACAAAAATACGTTACATATTTCATTGAAACAACACACAATCTAACATTATGAAATAGAGAAAAAAAAAATAAACTCATTTTAACTTGCCCATTAACACGAGGATCCACCCTCTTTCTCTGCTTCTTCTGGCTTTGGGGGGGGGGAGCAGGGGATGCTGAAGGGCCGGGGGGGGAGGGGTGGGGGGTCAGAATCAGAGGAATAGCTGGGGAGAGGTCTGGCAGGGCGTCTGGGCCTCATCATGGTTCCTCGGAGGTGGAAAACTGGAAGTCACAAAAACGAAAGTGAAAGCAAAAATTTGGACACTGCTTGCATTAAAAATACGCTCATGATACCGCTATGAAACGCAAAGTTTACAAAGCGCATGCATACCAATGTTTGCCGCTAGAGACACACACGCCAAATCAATATTTAACAATTGTGGAGCGCAGCATGTTGCGAACAACAGCGACTGCTCAGTGCGACCGAAACTATGCAAATTCTACCGTATTCAACACAAATTCACAGCGACCGAACCCAGTCGGTATAGATTGTGTGGATGGAGGACATAGCGCCAGTCGTTGTGTGATTACAATGATTTTTACAAGTCAAAAATAACATTAGGCAAGCACAATACACTGGAATGACATTGTTGAAGGAGTGTGACTTTTACAGTTTCATGTCATACATACATACAATTCAGGAATAATGTATTAAACACTTGTAAGATTTTTTTTAAGGGGCTGAGAAATGGGATTTCAGGCTCTTCCATTGAAATGTATGGGAGAGCGGCAGGTAGTGAGAGGTAATAGGTGGAGCTGTGAAAGTGCGAACGCCGGCGCTGTACGCTGAGCCTGGGATAAAGATGAATCTAACGCTACATGGCATTTTCCCAGTCGCTAAACAGGATCGGCTTCGTAAATGTGTAATTGTGTGCTGGAGCCGGCGTTCTCTTGCCGATAACTCTCGCTACCTGTCGCTAAAGAGTCACTACCTGGAGCTATCCCTTCATGAATAAGGCCCAAAGTCAAAACTAAGCACACTTTTTACCTGCAACTTTGGGAGAGGAGCAGTGGAAACTGTGATCTTGGATGCTGCATATTTAACTTTGAAACTTGGCAATGTGCACTTTCTTGCTGGATGAGGCAAAGTGGAAAAGAAGAAATTATTGAATTATGCTAATTACAAATGGTCAAACGGGGCAAAGAGTTCCCCACATGTACTGAAGAGGTTCTCCGCCCCATGATTTTCTTCGTAAGAACCATAGTTTTGTGTCATGATTCAGCAGGCACCTTTTTACATGCACGTTTTTTTCAAGGTAAATTTGTGCACAAGCCCAGACACAAGCAAGTTTTCTCTTTTTAAGCTTTCCGGCGTGCTCTAATTTGGTTGCGTTCACAACCACTTTTGGGCACCACAATTAACCTTAGGGATGGGTTATTAAGGCAAGAAATTGGTCTGATAATTCTCTCCACATTTTTTTTTAAATTTGTAATTTTCCTGTGTTGTTTTTACTTTTAATATTTATTGAGGAAAATACTATAATCTACTAATTAAATATTCATTTTATTACAAAAGAAAAGTGCTAACATTACAGAGGTATTAGATTCAACATACATGTTACATGCAAACAATGTAGAGGATCTAGAGGTACCCAATCTAAGCCCCACAATAGTTGACTGCACTCCAAAAATTAAATTAGAATTACATTTTAATTTTTGGAGTGCGGTTAACTATTGTGGGGCTTAGATGGGATACTTCTAGAGCCTCTACATTGTTTGCATGTTCTAAGAGTGGCCCCTATAGACCAGCACCCTTTACTGTATATTCACTGGCAGTTGAGATTGATAGGATAGTTAAGAGCAGACCTGGAAATGTATAATAAAGCAACTCTGAGCCGCACCTATGACTCAAATATAGTGCAACTAGAAAATGGTAACTACTGTGCTCTGCCAAGTCGCAGAACTTGTATTTTATGTTTGATGTTATACTATTAGTATGCTTTACATGAATGTTGTTTTTGTAGCTCCTGTAGTCAGGCTGCCATGCGGTCTTCTTTATCACTGTGTGGGGCCATTTCTGCTGAGCAAGCAACTGCACAGAGAACTGTCTCTGTAGAGTAAGCCACTTGTCAAATCTCATAACAAAAAAATCAACAGTGCAGAGTATAAACATCACCTGGATCTTTCATGATATCATTTTTGATTGTGAGTATCTACTACTGTTACAGCTCAGATATGCAGTTCTAGTAATTAGACTTACTGCCCGCAAACACCAAATCAGAATAGTAAACGCACCAACAACTAAAACGCAGCCTAAACACGCTGTCAATTTTGTCCCCAGTAGTGATTTCTTTAAAAACTCTGACCAGTGGCAAAAAAACACAGCGCCAAAGATTTCAAGGAGAAAAGAAATCATGAATATGCAGGGGAGTGCTGAAAACACGGCAGTACAAAGTGGCGCTCACAGGTGCTGGGATAATCGCCCAGAGGGTCAAACAGCCGCTGACATAGGCCCTGCCAATATCTAAGTACATCAATCAAAGCTAATTAGTAGTGTTCGGTGCAGCGACTGCTAGCGGAAATGTAGTACACAGCACAGCGCCAGGCGGAAATGCTTGCGCACCAAAGCTGGTGCTTTAGCCACAGAATTGATGCTAAGTCCCACATCATGGCCCCATGCCATCTTTTCTGATGAAATCACCACACAGTCTATTTACAGGCTGATTCATTACTAACGCCAGGTAGCGGCAGATGAGCGTCTGTAGCGAGGATTTCAGAGCGACCGCTAGTAGTCGCTGTGCTCAGCCATGGTTTGTTGTTTCAGAGCGCCTCAGTCGCTGGCTGGCATTGATGAATATGTTGTGTGAGACGCAGTACAGTGCTGTATGGGAGCGAACAGTAGCGCCAGCTCAGTGCGACTGACTCATACCCCATTCATCAAAAAAACAGCCTCAAACAGCGCCAGCGCTCAAAATCGGTTTGTTGTAGCCCATAGCGCCAGAGGCTGTGTGATTAAATCTGTTGTTGAACATGTATCCAGTAGTAACAAAGCGAAAACACATGGAATTACTTTGTTATAACATTGTAACATGAACATTTTAATACCGGACATGTAAGGACAATTCTGCATAAAAATATTATAAATCAA
Source organism: Gastrophryne carolinensis (assembly GCA_027917425.1). NCBI lineage: Eukaryota > Metazoa > Chordata > Amphibia > Anura > Microhylidae > Gastrophryne > Gastrophryne carolinensis. The sequence goes on along the minus strand of CM051235.1, from coordinate 334,875,596 downwards.
AAAAGTTTTCTAAAATGTCATTTTCTAGGCCAGGAAACATGTCAGAAAGATTTTAGATCTTATTAAAAAAAAATTGGGATCAAGAAAGGGATTTAAGGATTGTCTATAGAAATGTATAGGAGAGCGCCAAGTAGCGACAGGTAAGACGTGGCGCTCTGCAAGCCTGAACGCCGGCGCTGTACGCTGAGCCTGGGATAATGATGAATCGCTACATGGCGTTGTTCCAGTCGCTCACCGAATTCGGCTTCATAAATGTGGTATTACGTGCCGTGTCTGGCGTTCACCTGCCGCTACCTGACGCTGTACAGACACTACCTGGTGCTAGAGCTTCATGAATAACGCCCATAGTGTGAACAATACCTCATTAAATGGACCTGTTCTAAAACATTTGTGTTAGCATTGTGCCCCCAGACCTGACATTTACTTATGCTGTGAAACCTGCCGTGTCCAGGTTACTTATATTCCTGTGGCTCTGTGTTGCTTAAAGTGGGGGGTGGGGGCTTCCCTGGCTTTGAGTAAAACCCTTTAGTATAGCTGTTGCTGTGCCCAGGGTTTTTATATTCCTGTGGCTCTGTGTTGCTCAAGTGGAGGTAGCTTTCCTGGCTTTGTGTGGCGTCCTTTAGTATAGCTGTTGCTGTGCCCAGGTTTTTTTTACATTCCTGTGGCTCTGTGTTGCTCAAGTGGGGATGGCTGTTGCCTGCAAATTTCAGAAGTCTACCACCGTCAAGGGTGAAAGCCCCTCCCCCCCACAAAGCAGAGATTGGAAAAATCAGTCAGCAGGTGAGAAAGATGTCAGTAACCTTTTGCCTACTGCAACAAGATTGTGACCCCCTCAGCTAAAGAGGCTGAATTGAGTGTGAAGCATTAGCTCTGCCTCAGCCAATCGGACGATTATCAAGCCAGGGTCAGGAAGTCTCTGCTTCGTACACCAAACACACCACACATTGTTGCTAGAGAAAATTGTTTCTTTTCAAAACACAGAGATGCAAACAAATAAAAAAAGAAAAAATAACAGATAAACCAAGCACCTTGAAGACATCATTTTGGAACAAAATAATGGACACTTTTAAATATGCTATTGAAAATTGGCTTTTCGTTTAGGCTTATTTGGAAGGTTCAAGAGAATCTTAAAAGTGGATTAAAACCTGCAGACTACCGTTTGCATGGCTGCCCCCTGGGCATCCCATTTCCAGGTGCTTTTCTGTGTGAAACCACCCCAGGGTTGCCTGCATAAATCGCCTTTTCTGGGGCTCCCAGGCTGTTTTTGCGGCCCCCAGTCATTCAGATAGGCTTGGGGGGTGTGCACGTCTCAGGCAAAAGTCATGTCGGATGGAAAATTTTAGATCAGAGCTGGTCGTGCAAGCATTGTGGGCTCAAGGAAAAGGTAAGCATATAACAGAGCGGGGCATCCCAGTCTCTCATAGATTCCATGGTGGGTTTTGGTCCACTTTAAAATCTAAAATTACTAAATTAATGACTTCTCCTCCAGGGGAAATATCCAGTGTGAACACCTTGGCCAGGGTGTAGGTAGGGGGGGGGGGGGGGTAGGGAGGGCATTTGACAGGCAATCACATTGACAGGCAACAGAAACAGTGTAAGTAAAGCATACTCCAGGCCTCCCCAGATGCTGTCATTCACTTGCCATTGTGTCTCCCTGTTCGCCCCTGTTGGATTTATTTCTCCATTGTATTGGCTTGGTACCTTGCTGAACTTGCTGCCCCCTCCACCTAGATCATGTTCCGGATACACTAATGTTAGTGTGTCTTTATGAGGCAATTCATAGCTTTAGACACTTTTTAAAAAGCCTCCAACCACAACCTGACACTGTCTCTTAGGCCAGACTGCTGTGCTTACTGTAGGAGTCAGGTGCTGACCTAATGCAGGCTGCACCTTGACTGCCACACTTATGTCCTAATGTTGTCTTACACTTCCGTCTGTATAGGAAGAAATGTAGTTGGGGCTGCAATGCAGATGTGTCCTTTACTGGGTCTGTGGCCACCCATTTAAAGTTCCGAACGGCCGCGGGGTGTGCGTGTTCCCGTGAGTGTGACTTCAACTAGATAGCGGCGAGCATAGGACAGAATTGGCAGCATTGTTCAACTTGCTGGATTCAGGTGCGGGTAAGTGCCTTTTCTTTATTTTACCCCCGAGGGTATTTAAAAATTGGCAATCCTGGGCTGGAGTGGCCTTTTATAGTGGACCTATCACCAGGATTTTCAATATCCTGGTGATTAGTCCTCTTTTCTGGAGCATCTTTATTTGGGATGCCCCATTGTGTGAAACCCTGAAGATTGCCTACTCAACATACCTTTCCACCATTCCTACAGCACATGTACGGGTTCTCATCCAATCATAGTAATGCACAGCATAAGCCCGTTTTGGAGAGAGCATCGGCATAGTGAGCAGTGGCCGCCACATCACTGCAGAGTACATGTCCCCCTTGCTCGGCCTATCGGAATGGCTGGGTGCAGAAGCATGCACATCTACAGGAATATATATATATATATATATATATATATATATATATATATATATATCCTGCCTGGCTCAGCTAAATAGGCAAACAAATATATATATATTATTTTATAAATAACTGGCCAATAATAACGCAGCTGATACATGCAAAAAGTTGTAGGAACTTTTAGATATCTGGTAATCCAAAGAGTCAAATGGTAAATTAAGACTTATATTAGTTTAATCTGTTTTTATTGAGAAAGATCAAATAAAATAAGAAACATAAACACATACAGAGTGTCATACATAAAACAATGTTACATCCATCAGTTCAACATTACATCAGCTCCGTCCACTGCCACAGCATTTCACTTATGCCTGCAAATCTGCCTACTACCATCGCCTTGCCCCAGTTTATCAGAGAGAATGCAACTAAATGCAACAGTAATCAGAACGCCAGACAAGATAAAGAAAAAAAACCTATAGACAAGAAGGAGGAAAGGAAAAAGGAAGAGGAGAAGAATAGCGAAGAGGGAAGTGAAGAAAAAAAGAGGGGTGGGAGGGGGGAAGGGGGGGGGGAAGAGGGGGGAGGGAAGTACCCTTAGCTGGGTCGGATATATATAGCTCCGTTTTGCCACAAAAATCCTACCTCATAACTGGCCAAGGTATGGTCAAATGACTTTCTCTACCACCGAGATCACTCAATCAATGTTCGGAAACGGTCTGAGTCCCGAAGATCGACCCAGCAAGCCCAGGTCATGGCGTACTTTTCTACCAGGCCCTTATCGCTAAGAATGAGCTCTTCCATACGTCTAAGGGGCTTCTCAGGACTTCCAGCATCTGGGTATAACAGCCTGCGCTGCCGTTAGGAAATGCCGGAGTAAGCATTTTTTATATTGCGATATAGAATCTTCCACTAGGGAGAGGAGGGTTAATTGAGGTGAGTTATTCACAATGGTGCCCGTTGTCTCTGTATATATGCTAAGAACCTTATCCCAAAAGGATGTAACAGCCGGGCACCCCCACCAAATATGAGTCATGGTTCCTTCCTCCACTAGGCACCGCCAGCAACTGCTCGAGGTCTGGGGTGCGTATTTATTAATGTCGAACGGGCACCTGTACCATCTTGAAACAATCTTAAAACCTCTCTCTTGTGCCGCCCCCTCCACAGCCGATTTATGCGTCAAGCTAAACATTTTAGATAGGTCTTCTTCTGAGAAGGACCGATCCAACTCTTTTTCCCATCTGATTACGTACCCCGGAGGATCCGAGTGTATACTGTTCAATAAAGTATGGTACAGTACGGAGAGGGCGTGGGGTATAGGCGTCACAGAAGAGAGAAGCTGTTCCAGATCAGACAGTGGGCAGTCCCTCACACCATTCAGGCGATGTGAGGATATATAGTTAGCCAGCTGTCTGTGAAGGAGCCATAACATACGCACCCCGGGGCACCGTGCTCTAATCTCTTCCAGTGTTGGTAGACCCGTTTCTCCCACGATGTGCCATAGCCGCGGGTCTGACGCAGCTTGCCAGCCCAAAAAGGACGAAGCCCCCACACCGGGTGCAAAGTCCGGATTCCCGATAATCGGGGTCAGAGGCCCCGGGCGTTGGACTAACAGGAATTTTGAGGTCAATCGATCCCATACCGTGAAAAGGTGCTGTGCCAAAAAAGGTAATGTTCTAAGAATGCGTTTGGGCTGGGGTCCCACCCAAGCGAGAGAAACCAAGGGGAGGGGCGACAACCCTTTCTCGACAGTGACCCAAATCATGTTCGAGGCATGGTGAGCCCAGTCTAAGGTCCTTATGAGGACCGCTGCTGCATGGTAGAGCTTTAGGTCAGGTAGTCCCACCCCTCCCTTCGCTTTCCTACGAGACAGTATTTCATGGCGAATGCGAGGCTTAGAGACTCCCCAGACGAATTTGAGGAACGCGGACTTCAGAATCTTAAAAAAGCTGTTGGGGGGCGCAATAGGGGCTGTTTGAAACATGTATAAAAAACGGGGCAGTACATCCATTTTTAATACGAAGACTTATATTAGGGTACAATAACACAAGATGCAGTCAAATGTTAAAAAGCAACAAGATACAATACGTTATGATTGAGAGTTATATGACCGGCATAGAAAAAATACAGTGTTTAAGGCAGACTTAAGAGCATTTCCTGACCAGCAACTGATATATTTGCCCTCCTGACAGGGGAACCTACAAGCAGACTTCAACCTGGCAGCCTCAGCCTCTTCTCCTTCTCCTAGGGCTCTCTTCCTCAGGCTTTCTCTGGGCCCTCTTCCTAAGGCTCTCCCTTCCTAAGGCCCTCCTGTCAGTTATACCTCAATATTACTTTGATGTCCAGACTTGTCCTCCCAGTTTTGCTGGCTTGAAACATGTGAAAACCTGTTTTGCTGGACTCTACATGGACAAGTATTGGAATTCCATAGCCAGTGAAACTGGATTTGAATATTCTCAGGATCTGCCCAAACCTGATTTGAAAACCTGTTTTTTTTAATTAGGGTGGGGGAAAGAAATGTGGACTTGATGAGCAATTTAACAATATAAATTTTTCATAAAAGCCCGTTGTTTACATATTCGCCCACTAAAGAAAGAGATATATGTATATTATATCTATATATATCAAGTTCTTTCAAATATATAAAATGTAAGCCTTAAAGTGATTCAAATTTGCTGAGACTGATGGGACCCAATACATTACACAATTATGCTATCACACAAATGTTTTTTTTTGTTTCCCCCTCTCTTTCTTTTTCTTCATTCCTCTTTTTTTCCTTTTCTTTTTCAAATATCTCTTTTTCTCTCTCCTTCCACTTTCTTATTTTTCTACATTCTCCTCATCTCAATCTTTTTTTCTCATCGATTCTCTCTTGCAATTTTCCTTATCTCTATCGCTTTTCCACATTCCCTCTTATTTCTCTCCAGTCTTTGTTTTTCCTGCATACCCCCTATTTATTTTGCCCTGTTTCTCCATCTCTTTCTTCTTTTCCTGTTTCCTCTGTTGGTCGATTTTGTGTGTGGGGCATCATCCTGAAACTCTGCACTCTAAAGTAGTGGCAGGTAAATGGAGGCAGCCATTGGGATCACTGTTTTTTTCTTCCCGGGGGGGGGTTACACTGTGGCACCTGCACAGTCATACCAGAATGACCTACTGCTGGATTACAATGTAGAAATAGCAGAGAGGTGGGAAAGATAAAAGACAACCAAGTTAATACGAACACTTTCCCAGTGGAATAACTTAATAATGGGGCCCTGGTGCAAACATTAAATGGGGCCCTTTTGCCGGCTCATACAGTAAACTTTATTTCTGCCTTTTAACTCTGTTGGATGCAGCTAAACAACTAATGACTGAAACAGCTGAGATAAATGCTGCTTCCTTTTTCTAAATGATGCCAAGCGAGTTCAAATATGATAAACAAGGTCGCACCCCCTCAAGTTACACCCCTGCACTTTCCTGTTTTGAAAAGACAGTGAGGGAAGTTAAGCGCATTAGAAATAACAGTTATGTATTTAACAGGAATTACCTCAGGACAACTCTAATAGTTAGGTATAACCTTTAGCTTTTATTCCCCACAAAATAAGCGACAGTCCCTAACAATCTTTAGCAAGCAGCTGCTTTATTTCTCTCTTATCTGTAAAGTGCGGCCTTAATGAAGCTGAGGCAAAATACAGCCATTAGACTAGTCCTGCTCAACCATTATGGAAAGGAGAGAAGCATGGAAAGCTTTAATCCTTAGGCATGTATCACCCTCAAAAACCACACTAAAGTAATAAGAGGTAATAACATTTTTCTCAAAACAACCTGCTCCTTATCGGGCTTAGACAGTAAATGCTGCTGTACAAGCTGCCATCTCAAAGATGTTTCACTGCTTCATTGCCAATAAATACAATTACCTCAGAGGCCGATTCATTAATAGCGGCAGGTAGCGACAGTTGAGTGACTGTAGCGGCATTTTCAGAGCGCCCGCTAGTAGTCGCTGTGCTTGGCCGTTGTTCTGTTGTTGACAGCGACTCAGTCGGTGTGCGGTAATGTTGAATACGGGGTTAGGAGTCGCTATTTGACAGGTTCTGCGCTGTATGGGAGCGCATGACAGCGAATGGCCATAGCGAACGGCTCCCAGCATATTCATTAACAAATCACGCTCCAAAAATTCTCGCGCAGTGAAATGCTTGTTTAAACCCCAGAGCGCTGGCGGCTATGGGTTAAAAGTAATTTTTTAACCCCCAAACAACCATATTTTTAGGAGAAAAAGAAAAAAAGTTTTTCAAAACATATTGTAATATGAATACATTAATATCAGACCTGTAATATCAATTCTGCACAAATTTTTTTTTTTTTTTTTTTTTTTTAACCTTAAAAAAAAAAACTAACATTGCAGAAGTGGTCACAGAATTTTTGACATTAAAAAAAAAAAAAAAAAATTAATAGCAATTAATTAAGAATATTTAAAGAATGCTCCATTGAAATGCATTGGAGAGCGCCAGGTAGCGAGAGGTCATACCTGTCGCTGTTCAATGTCGCTCGCTGGCGCTGTGGGGTGAGGCTGGAAAAATGAGGAATGATTCGCTATCTGGCGCTCTGTCAGTCGCTAAGCAGGATCGGCTTGATAAATGTGTGATTGCGGAGGGGAGCCGGCGTACTCGTGGCGGTGACCGTCATTACCGTTCGCTCACCATTCGCTACCTGGCGCTATCCCTTGTTAAATAAGGGCCTCAGTTTCTATAGCACGGGACAATGGATTCAGTGAGGCCTATGTATGAGGTAACAGTCCCTCTCCTTGTTTAGCAGCCTGTTTGGGGGGACCCTTTTTTATATTTAGATTTTTTATATTTGCGGCCATTGTATACTTTCCACACTCCAGTCATAGGCCCCTTCTTTAACTACTAGGCCATGAGTGCCCCCTGTAATGTGTTATATACACATGACACATTGTATATAATACCTGTGCTTGAAGTCTATAACAAATTGTTTTAAATAAAATTTAGCAAATCGAATTTAGCAAATAAATACATTGTTACATACATAACAGAAATACTATCCAATAAATAGCATAGAGTTATCACATTATGCAAAATAATACAAACAAGGTCTGTGAATTTTGGACCAAATGATTTTTACATGGTGTCGATCACAAATATCACCTAAAAAATGACAACATTAAAACTGCTTAAAGTGGACCGACACCCAGGGGTGATCGGCCAGGGAATCTATAAGATTCCCAGGCCGATCACCTCACTCACCGCGGGACAACCCCCCAAAAAAAACCCAAACTCCTTACTTCGCTTCCGCCGCCTCCCGCGCGGGAGTGAATGGCCGGCGCGCGCACGCCGAGAGTGACGCGCGGGAGGCGGCGGCGGCGGACGGCGCGGTCACGTGGGAGCGGGGAGAGGTGAGTTTTTTGGGGTTTCTGGGGGGTTTCAGAGAGCGGGACACCCCCGATCGGGGTGCCCCGCCGAAGTGGACCAAAACCCAGGATAGTCAAAATCCTGGGTGTTGGTCCACTTTAAAGTGGGACAGGTTTTTGTTTTATGATATGCAATTCCCGCTGTGTGAAACCCCCCAGATTGCCCAGTAAAACTCACCGCTTCCCAGTCCTATGGCGTATGCATGGGCTCTCATCCAATCAGAGCCATATTTAAAGTTTGGCATTTATAGATGGATGGCCCTTACGTAAGTGCAGTAACAAACAGTCGCATACCTCAGGCTATGTTTGTTAAAGCAGACCAACACCCTCTGTGGCGAGATTGCCAGCGCTGCCATTATAGCACAGGCTGGGGGGTATCCAGAATGCTGGGGCCCCCCTGAACATAACCCCCCAGGATGCCCATAATCTTTTCCTTATCCCCACTCCCCTGCCAGAAATCCTGTTCCACAATTGGCCATGCGGCAAATGCGTGGGCGCTGACAGTGTTGTGATTGACTGCATTCGGCCGCTGGAATGTCACTGCCCACATGAGCACCAGCAGCCAATTGGAACAAAATTCCCGGTAGGGGAGGGAAGATAGGGTAAAGATTAGGGGCGTCTTGGGTTATGTTGGCTGCAATGCAGAAGGTGTTGGTCCAGAGCCTAGAGCTCGACGGTTGCCATCTGAAACCAGGGAACCCCAAACGTTGTCAGCAGCAGGGCTTATGGGGCTACCTGGGATTGTACCAGTGAAGGTGATACAGGTGATCCAAACTTAGAAGTTGGTGTGATCAGACATGGTAAGGTTGGCATCGAGGCTTGGCACCAGAAGTGGTCATATGTGGCAGGGCCAGCAACCGCGCTTGACACAAGACAAGGTCAGATGGGCAGGGTAAGCAACAAGACATGGGATAAGATGTGGTCAGATGTGGCAGGGTCAGCAACAAGGGCTGGGCAGCAGATGTGGTCAGACAAGGCAGGGTCAGCAATAGGACTTGGCATCAAAGTTCAAGAGGCTAACTTCACAGGAAGGGGCTGGAACACTACAGTCCTGAAAGGGGGTTTTACATTATCCTCCCTTCAATAAGCTGTTGCGCGCAGCCAGAATGATGCTGTCAACTATGACACAGTTTTACACAACTAATCTGCCATCTACATCTGACATGGCATGGGTTTAATCTTTTAGCTAAGGTGTTATATTCCATGTCTTGGTCATCCATATACACGGTAACAGGATAACAGCTCTCTCCATCCAAAGCTACCACTCTTCAAAGGCAAGAGTTCATGATTACTGGTGTCTTAGAATGCACATGGATGACACGTCCCTGTTGCAGGAGAGTGTTGCAACAACCATGTGCCTACACCCACTTCTCAGGCATCGGGTTTATGAGCATCAGATCTGAGTAAGAAGCTTTATTCAAAGACTCAAAGGCACACATTGCTTCCGAAGACCAAACCTTGGGATCTGCCCCCTTTTTGTTGAGGGCCGTGATTGGGAATATGATGATGGAGAAGTTTCAGATGCACTTCTGATAAAACTGATAAAGGTTTGTGAAACTCCAGAATCTCTACACTGCTTTTGGATAAAGCCCTTAGCCAAGCTTTCTTGTATATTTTCCTCAATGGCCTGTGTCCCAGAGATGGTCGAGAAAAAAACTCTTGTTTCTATTTCCCGCCTAATAAAAGGAGGGCCTAGCACCCTTGGATTGCATCTTTACAGGTATGTGTTACTTTATTTCACTTTGTTGGCACTATGATGATACAGGTCCTTCTCAAAAAATTAGCATATAGTGCTAAAGTTCATTATTTTCCATAATGAAATGATAAAAATTAAACTTTCATATATTTGAGATTCATTGCACACCAACTGAAATTTTTCAGGTCTTTTTTTGTTTTAATACTGATGATTTTGCCATACAGCTCATGAAAACCCCCAAATCCTATATCAAAAAATTAGCATATCATGAAAAGGTTCTCTAAACGAGCTATTAACCTAATCATCTGAATCAACTAATTAACTCTAAACACCTGCAAAAGATTCCTGAGGCTTTTAAAAAAGCCCAGCCTGGTTCATTACTCCAAACCGCCATCATGGGTAAGACTGCTGACCTGACTGCTGTCCAGAAGGCCATCATTGACACCCTCAAGCAAGAGGGTAAGACCCAGAAAGAAATTTCTGAGCAAATAGGCTGTTCCCAGAGTGCTGTATCAAGGCACCTCAATGGGACGTCTGTGGGAAGGAAAAAATGTGGCAGAATACGCTGCACAACGAGAAGAGGTGACCGGACCCTGAGGAAGATTGTGGAGAAGGACCGATTCCAGACCTTGGGGGACCTGCGGAAGCAGTGGACTGAGTCTGGAGTAGAAACATCCAGAGCCACCGTGCACAGGCGTGTGCAGGAAATGGGCTACAGGTGCCACATTCCCCGGGTCAAGCCACTTTTGAACCAGAAACAGCAGCAGAAGCGCCTGACCTGGGCTACAGAGAAGCAGCACTGGACTGTTGCTCAGTTGTCCCAAGTACTTTTTTCTGATGAAAGCAAATTTTGCATGTCATTCGGAAATCAAGGTGCCAGAGTCTGGAGGAAGACTGGGGAGAAGGAAATGCCAAAATGCATGAAGTCCAGTGTCAAGTACCCACAGTCAGTGATGGTCTGGGGTGCCATGTCAGCTGCTGGTGTTGGTCGACTGTGTTTTATAAAGGGCAGGGTCAATGCAGCTAGCTATCAGGAGATTTTGGAGCACTTCATGCTTCCATCGGCTGAAAAGCTTTATGGAGATGAAGATTGCATTTTTCAGCACGACCTGGCACCTGCTCACAGTGCCAAAACCACTGGTAAATGGTTTACTGACCATGGTATTACTGTGCTCAATTGGCCTGCCGACTCTCCTGACCTGAACCCCATAGAGAATCTGTGGAATATTGTGAAGAGAAAGTTGAGAGACGCAAGACCCAACACTCTGGATGAGCTTAAGGCCGCTATCGAAGCATCATGGGCCTCCATAACACCTCAGCAGTGCCACAGGCTGATTGCCTCCATGCCACGCCGCATTGAAGCAGTCATTTCTGCAAAAGGATTCCCGACCAAGTATTGAGTGCATAACTGAACATAATTATTTGAAGGTTGACTTTTTTTTTTATTAAAAACACTTTTCTTTTATTGGTCGGATGAAATATGCTAATTTTTTGAGACAGGATTTTGGGGTTTTCATGAGCTGTATGGCAAAATCATCAGTATTAAAACAAAAAAAGACCTGAAAAATTTCAGTTGGTGTGCAATGAATCTCAAATATATGAAAGTTTAATTTTTATCATTTCATTATGGAAAATAATGAACTTTAGCACTATATGCTAATTTTTTGAGAAGGACCTGTATATGTCCTATGAGGTTTACCATTTATCAAACTTTTATTCACTTCAATGGAAAAACTCTGCTCCATTGTGAAATCACACTCAGGAAAAGTAAATCAAACAACAGTCATAAGGTGGTAAAGTCCTTGTAGATTTTTTAGATAAAAACATCAGTATAGTCCTGGTAACACATAGGCTGGGTCAACAAAGAGGAGGTGGTAGTCAGCATTTCCCACGGTATGCAGTGACTGTGTCTGACCAGCGGAGAATATATCCTGGGATTATGACTTGTCTACCAAGATAGGCCCAGTGCTAACAGAGTGGCAGGACAGGAGATAACAAAGCAAGAGCTTTCTTCATAATGAAGTGCTCCCAGGGTTTAACAGCAACAGTCTTCTGAGCGATGTTCTCTTGAGTGAGAGGCTGTCCATCAATGGATGTGATAGGACAAAAAAAATTCATCTGACGGGTTGAAATCTTGAGGGCCATGATTAATCCCAGCGGCTCCAGTAACAACATAAGCTGTTGGGAATGATGATCAGTGTTTAAGACAGGGCTTTGGGAAGGAACAACTTACTGGATGGAGGGTGGTGAACTCGACTCTAAATGATCCCCTCAACATCATGCCGTCTATTTTCCAGCCACAATGTACACTCTAGTCGGAGGTGGCCTTTACCTACACAGTACAGAGAGATCTTCCTTACGCCTCCTGTGGACAGCTTTGTTACCCTAAGCCAGCGGTTCTCAACCTGTGGGTCGGGACTCCAGCGGGGGTCGAACGACCAAAACACAGGGGTCACCTAAAGCCATCGGCCACCAATATGGATGCACGTTCCAAACTGAATGCCTGCGCGCATGCGCAGATGTGATTGCGTCAACCGTCCGGGGCCTAAGGGGCGGGGGAAGCGGGGGGAACGTAACACAGTCCATAGCAGCGCATTACGTATGTCCTGCGCTTGCTGACGTCATCAGTGGGCAGATGCAGCAAGCGCCGGAGTACAGAAGCCTAGGAGGCGGAGAGGCAAGACAGCCTGCTGGTGTAAAAAAGGTTAATAATGTAAAAACAGTACACACACCATACAAACAATACTGTGTAAGTGTAAGGTGCTTTGTGTGTAATCATTACACAGTACACAAAGCAGCTTACACTTACACAAAGACCATACATTTACACAGTGTGAACTACATCGGTCTTATACTATAAGATGTAGTTCACACTGTTCCCCAATGTATAATTATCTCCCACTATTTTCCTATATTCTGAATGAGGTAACTGCTGAAATCAGCGGTTTCCAGCATTGAATCCGCCTACTATTGATTTCATTGTGAGTGCGGAGGATTTTGTGGAAGAGAGCTCCCGAGAATCTCGAGTTACCACACAATCCGCCGCAGTCTCCTATTAATTTCAATAAGAGGCGGAGAAATGACAGTTTCCGACACATGCTATGCCATGGTGAAATGTTATTTATTGGAATTAGTAATAAATATTTCTCAACATATAATTAAATATTGTTTTTGTGATTAATCACTATGTTTAAATTATGTTTGATTTGTAGCAATAAGAATACATAATGTATTTCAGGTATTTACATTCCAAACCATAACTGTAGCAAAATTACAGTTTTGAAGTAGCCACCAAAATTATTTTTTGGTTTGTGGTCACCACAACATGAGGAACTGTACTGCGGGGTCACGGCATTAGAAAGGTTGAGAACCACTGTTCTAAGCTATATAGGTTCAGAGGAGATGTCATGTTTTTGAAAGGTAATTGGGGATTCCGATGTGTTTGCATGTTTGTTCCCAGAATGAATGTGATATACTGTATAATGATACTCATGGGTACTATAGGACAGAATCCCACCTCACTTCCATCCCCTCTCTCTCCCCCTACTGCTCTCTGTCTCTTGGCATTGTCCCTTAGATAGCACAGTTTTATGTAGATACTCCAATTCTAAATAAACAGCATACTCTTATAATCTATGGTTTAACTTTATTCACCAAGCACCTTGAAAACAAGCAGATACTACTGTCACAGGGCTTGGCACAAAACATGGTCAGATGTGGCAAGGTGGGCAGCAGGGCTTGGCACAAGACATGTTAATACATAACAGGGTTGGGAACATGGCTTAGCAGCAGATCTGGCCAGTCAAGGCAGGTTGAGCAAAAGGACTTGGCATCAAGGTTCAAAAGGATAACCTTGCAGGACCTGGCTGGAAGAGCACGTATGCTGAACAATATAGTCAGCGATGTGCTAGTTCCTTGAGGTGGGGGTTTAAATTACCTGTTGTAAAAAAATGACCTGGCTGCAATGTTGCTGCAGTTTCCCTGGAAACTGAGCCTTCTGCAGGGCAACAACCTTTCTATTCACAACTATGAAGAGGAAAGCCAGGCACCCCCTCCACTGCAGTGAATAGAGTTGAGCATGCTCAAGCACTGTGGCTGATGGGGGGAGTCAGAGCCACAAATGACAGTGAGAATTGGTCGGACGTCTCAAGGAATTCTAAGGTGCATGCATGTCCCAGGACTCCTTAGCTGCAGGCAGTGCCCCCACCACATGAATGGGTAATATTCTCCCAATATGGGAGAATGGGGGTCCTGGTTTATCTTGTTGTAAACATAAAGGCGTATACACAATGGCCTTGGCAATCACACTGTGCACAGCGATACAGTTCCTTTTTTAAAAACCATATAGGTAGGCAGCTACCATGGTTCTTTATAGTAAACATATAACTACATATGTGAACCTTGTTAATACTTTAATAATGCATGTTTCAAAAATGTTCGACTAACACCTCCCATGTACAGTTGCCAATAGAAATAGAAACATAGAAGGTGAAAACAATAAAGGCTCATAACATGCAATAGATGCAGGTAGGATGATTTTTAATGTGAGCGATCTGTATGTACAGGGTGTGGGAAACATATAAGAAAGACTCTTATTCAGGGTGAAGGTCCGCTTTAAATCGCACATGGAGTCCCGCTAAGTGGTATTAACAAGCGCTTGATAAATCAGACTCTAAATACCCCTGGTCTCCCAGCTCCTGCGGGTTTGTTTAAAGTGCTCTGCCCCATAGATCTATATAGTATTTTCCAGATATCATCAGTAAAGGGAGCTGATTGGGAGTGAGTGGTGTAGCTTAGAATATGTAACCCAGTCTAAAATCTAACCTATTTGTCTCCAGTGTCAGTATAGAGATAATAGAGCAGCAATGTCTGTCCACCCCCATTTTTAATTCCTATAGCCTATACGGCTTTATGGAGTATTTCTCAGCTCATACACCAATGGCTGGCACCTACGATCTTCAGAGGCTTAGGCATTTAAAGCAGAACAAAACCCCCCTAAATGATTCCAGAGCCTGTTGCTGGCTTTCCCCGGGGCATACTGAATCGAGTTGCCCCGCTGTGTAAAACCCTCCAGGTTGCTGGTAATAACTTACCTTTTCCCAGTCCAATGTCACATGTGCAGGCTTTGTCTGCCGTGACTACGTAATTTGGCAAATACCTCAATGGGAAGCACGCGCTGCTGCATTCTTGGCGGCATGCACATGCCCCCGCTCCATCCATTGTAAACCTGGCAAAGGACTCTGATTGGACAAGAGCCTGCCCATGTGCCTTTGGACCAGCAGAAAGGTGAGCTTTACTAGGGGAACTGGAAGAAATCACAATTTCGGTCTAATTCCCGGGTTTTGTTCTGCTTTAAATATCAAAGTTGACCCAAGTTTAGTTTTTCTTTTCTTTTAAAGCTCAGTCAAAACTATTTTATGCTGGGAAAGGAGTTAAACAATTTGAGTTTCTTCTGACAACTTTGGACTCCCTGGGAACATTTTTCTTCACTTCCTGTCTTCAAAGAGCAAACAGGAGATCCCGAAAGTAACATTTTTACAATCACTGCCAATGCAACCACATAATTCTGCTGGTTTCCAAAAAAAATATGACTAAAATTGGGCTAAAGTTGGGCTTTAACAAAGTAAAAGATTTGGACGAGTCCAAATAGTTGGAGGCATTCCACATTATTATATTGGGTATTCTTCGAAGTACACAGATAAGCACATTTCTGAACTGCACGTTCACATTCAAACAATAGCTATGTTCCCAAGGAAAGGCACGTTTCAGTGACTTATTTCATTTCCTTTACATCAAGCAGTGCTATAAATGGACTTCATGAAACAATTCAAACTGAGCAGAAACATGGCTAATAAAATACATTGCTTCCAGATATACAGAAATCCTATTCTGGTGCTTAAACTCAATTCAATAAGAGTTAAAAAAAATTCTCATGGTAGTAAAAAAAAACACTTTTTGAGAAAAAGCATAAGCATTTCACTGTTGCTGAATCACTAGCTAGGAAGACAGTGAAAGTCAATGCCTCTTTTTACTACTGTGTAAAAAAAATGAGTTCTTTGCTTTTCTCAGGAGTAAAAAAGTGCCATTGACTTTCATTGTCTTCCTGTCTGGTGATTCAGCATCAGTGACATTCTCAGGCTTTTGTCTCATGATGTGACTACCATGAGAATGTTTTTCAGCTCTTATTAAACCAAGGCCAATGCCTTAGACCAATACTACTTGGCCTGTGTCTGCAAGTTGCCCATCTAGCTTCTTGACACATGCCAGCTTTGACCAGGCCTAAGCATTCTTCTTATTTGCGTCAAATTAATAGCAACTCCCCTATTCCGTATTGCATTAGGCTGCCTCTTGGTAGCTTCTTCTTACTGGGCACTGAGGGGTTAGTTATTAAAGAGACACTAAAGTCTCTGAGAAGAAAATCACTTAACCCTTTCGCTGCCAGCCTACCTGCAGCATTTGCCACTCCCTGTTGCCAGACGATGTTTCACTATTTTGCGCTACACATGTTCAACTGTCATTTTTGAAAGGATTTCCAGGGATTTCCCAGGAAAATTATATATTGTTTTTTTCAACAGAGTCTGGGCTTTAACATGAAATGTCTTGTTTGTATTTTTTAGGTGTATTCTCAATATTTTTGGGTGAAATGTGTGAAAAAAAATAAAAAAAAAATATTTTTTTACAATTTGTAGAGTTTTTTTGTAATAAAAAATGTAAGTTTGTCAATAAAATCTTATTGCGTGAGAAACCCCAATTTCTCCCGGTTACAGCGATACCACATATGTATAGGTAGACACCCTTTCCTGCCCAGAAGCATTTTATAGCTGCTGGATGACAAATGGTTAATTAAAAAAAAAATGACATAGGGTCCCCCTTCCCGGGGAGGGGGACCCCATTTTTTTTGGATTTTTAAGGGTTAAAAACCCTTAAAAATCAAAAAAAAAAATGACGTGGGGTCCCCCTTACCCAAAGTAACCAGCCCGGGACCAGCTATGGGGGCTTGTAGGCACAGAGTGGGGGGGCCAGCTTTGGTGGCCCCCCCACCCTGCAGCCTACGAGCCCACATAGCCTATGTGGGCCCGGGCTCTTCTGCCCCCCCCTGGGCTTTGGGGAGGCAGGTAATGGGGGTGCGGGGGTTAATGGCAAGTCACCCGCTAGGGCAGGTGACTTGCCACCCCCCCAGCCTTGTGAACTGGTATAAGGGGTCTCATGGACCCCTTACCAGCTCACAAAGGGTTAACTGTTAAAAAAAAACACCACACAATAATAAAAAGTATTTTATTAGAAAAAAAAAAATTTTTTTTTACTGTACTTACCTTCGATTGCAAGCTCTTGTCCCTCGCCGCTCAGCTGACAGATGCCGGTGATCGGCATCCAGAGAAGGAGAAGGCAGGAGATCAGAGGATCTCCTGTCACCTCCTTCCCCAGCGCCGATCACCGGCATCTGAGAAGCTGAGAAAGCTGAAGCTCGTTCGGGGCCCAAGGGGGCGGGGCTTAGAGGCATGATGGCGGCCGCCATCGAGAAGAAGAGAGGAGAGAGCCTCCCAGGCTCTCTCCTGAAGATCGGTAAGTCCTGGGGGGGGATCGGAGGCCCCCCAGGTGAAGAGGAGGGACAGCGGGAGCCAGCGCACACGCAGGTAAGTGAATGTCATTTTTATTTTTTTATTTTTTTTACAGTTAGCAGCTGCTGCTGCAGAAGCGGGGGGGGCGGCCTATTCCGGGGGCTCTCCTGGAGCCATCCGACCCCCCACGGGGGATCGGATGGCACCAAATTAAAGAGGAGACCTGGCCGGATCCAACAAGGGGTCAGGTGAGTATTTTTTATTTTTATTTTTTAAACTAGAAGCGAGGAAAGTCAAGCATGTAACACCTACGGGCTTGGCACTTAAGGCCCAGCCAAGCCAGCACGTAGGTGTTACGTGCTTGGCAACAAAAGGGTTAAAGGTGCTGCATTGCAAAACTTGGTAATAATAAGAATCCTTATAAACATGTCAGCTAATGAAAGGAGGGGTCACTTATACGCCTAAACTAAAAAAATACTAAAAATCCCATCAAGCTTGTGGTTTTCTTCCCCTGGTAGGAATATAATTGGTCAATTTTTTCACTTTCAACTGTTCCTTGCACTCCAATGTGGTCCGAGCTTTTCATCTTCCTGACCGTTAGAGCTTGCCTTGTTTCTTTTGAGATTTCCGTTCTAAAAAAAAAAAAGAGAAAAAAAAAAATATTTCTCTATCTCCCTTAACCAGATTTGAGAAACTAACAAAAAACATCTTGCATGCTCTCATAATCCTTAGCCAGTGCGTCAGATTGCCGGCAGCCTCCATGCTCTAGAGCAGGGGTCCTCAACCTTTAGCTTGGAAGCCATAGGTGGCTCATGGACCCTTGCTGTGTGGCTTGCAGGCTCTCTACTAGACCAAATGACTTGCAAAGGTTTAGCACACTGCTAAGGCTGTGGCTTCACAGGGCAGCCAGGTTGGGCATTGACAGCGCTGTGCACGGGGTAAGTGCAGTCAAATCTGTTTTGGCAGTTTCCAACTCAACACCTTGCTCCAAGATCCCCACACAGTGTCACTGTGACACCAGTGTCATGGCACAGTTATTTGGGTGTCTACATGCACTCCAGATATTATTGGCCTTATTTAGGAAATGCTAATGCCATGTAGCAGCAGGTGTTTTTTGTGAACGCCACCAGCAAGTCATATTTATGATGCCTCTCCTCCTAGCGCCATGTAGCTTTGTTAGCTTTGAACACAGCACCACATCACATCAGACGCTCAGCGTGGTTCTCCCATAGACTTCAGTTAGCCGTTCCAGTTCTGTCTTCTTGGTGACTTCTGGTTAGCGTATTTTAATTTTTTGGTGCTCAGACAAGTGACACGGGATCCCTGGCCTGTTCAGAATGTTTTTTGTGATCATTATTGTACTTAGATTACTCGCGGCTAACTTGGATTTTCATGCCTGCTAATAGTGTCTCTCCGCAGATGCTCAAGTGGTGCTACAAGGCACTAGTGATAAATCAACCTCCACAATCTATTCATGGCAATCTCAGTGCTGAATATCTCGTGTGGATAAAAAGGATGAGGTCATACGTGGTTGTGGCTGGGCCGCCATCAGAAATTACTGGGCCCCCTTCCACATAGGTTCTGAGTGGAGCTGGGTGGGTGAGTGGAGCTTGGAGAGGGGAAGCTGAGTGGTGTGGGTGTACTGCATGATTCATATTATGAGCGGGGAGCACACAGGACAGGCTAGGCAAAGTTGCTGCAGGGCTAATAACAAGGCCAGCAGCTGTCCCACACATAGGATTCCTGCCTCTACTGTCCTGATTGCTGCCTTCAGACTTTTAAACGTTCAGACTTGTTGCTGTTTGGATTATGATTAAAGTGGACCAAAATCCAGGATTTTGACTATCCTGGCTTTTGGTCCTTGCCCCCTGTGTGAAACCCCCAGGTCGCTGAAACAAACCCACCTCTACCCAATCTTGCCGCGCATGGTGGCAGCTGGCGTCTCTCTAAGGTGAGCGTCTCTGAGCATGCTGACGGCCACATACCCCACTACCCACTAACAGGGAGCGTCCCCACTGCCACTCACAAATGCATGACACGTGCCCTGCTAGAGGGATAGCGGCAAAGCGGGTGCGGCTCGCACATGTGCCGTTGGACTGGAGAAGTGTATGGGCGACCTTGGGGGTTTCACACAGCGGAGCATCCTGATTTTGGATGCCCTGGGGGGGCCGTGGGTTTTGGTCGACTTTAAAGTAATAAGAATTTAGTCAATTTGATTCAAATCCATCAGAACAGATTTTTGGGTTGTAACAATCTTTCATTGTTGAAGATGTGGTTCTGTTCACATGGCTTTGTTCACCCTGTAATCAATCTGTAGTGCTTTGTGTTAAATGTTATAGGTTTGATAAAACACATAAAAAGAGAACAGAATGTTTCCAATGTTCTGATGAAACTTGACCAGCTTGATTTTTAATGCAAGTAGTTTGTTTAGATAATTACAGAGAACTACTGCATATTTAGAGAGCAAGGATAGTGTTAAGCTATGATATTTTAAAATATTTAGTTGACAAAGAAATTGTAAAAATCTTATACAATCAAAAATTACACTTTATATAGGATGAGCCTGTTGTTCAGCCACATGGTTGGCTCCTTAATATGCAGCATGGTCGGAGGCCTTCTCTTTGTTGTGAAGACTGGCCTGGCCAGAGATTTTTTTTTTAATTTATGCAATCACATGCAAATTAAGTTGGCCAGCAGAAAATCACCTGTGATAGTTTTATCTGAGCCAATCAGAGTATCACCCGTGCTATTTCAAATGTCAAAAAAAGGGTCAGCTGGGAAAAAGCTGCTGGTCGAGAGAGAGATTTTTCTCAGGGCAGCCGAAGGACACACGGGGAGGCCGATTCATTAACAGCGGCAGGTAGCGACAGTTGAGCGACTGTAGCGGCATTTTCAGAGCGCCCGTTAGTAGTCGCTGTGCTTGGCCGTTGTTCGGTAGTTGATAGTGACTCAGTCGGTTTGCCGTAATGTTGAATATTGGGTGAGGAGTCGCTATTTGACAGGTTCCGCGCTGTATGGGAGCGCATGATAGCGACTGGTCCTAGCGACCGGCTCCCACCATATTCATTAACAAATCATGCTCAAAAAATTCTCGCGCTGTAAAATACATGTTTAAACCCCAGAGCGCTGGCGGCGATGGGTTAAAAGTAGTTTTTAACCCCCAAACAACCATATTTTTGGAAACCAAAAAAACAAGTTTTTTAAATAACTTGGTAATATGAATACAATAATATCAGACCTGTAATATCAATTCTGTACAATTTTTTTTTCCCTTAAAAAAATTATCTAAAATGGCAGAAGTGGTCACAGAATTTTTCACATTTAAAAAAAAAAAAAAAAACATTAATAACAATTAATTATGAATATTTAAAGATTGTTCCATTGAAATGCATTGGAGAGCGCCAGGTAGCGAGAGGTCATACCTGTCGCTGTTCAAGGTCGGACGCTGGCGCTGTGGGGTGAGGCTGGAATAATGATGAATGAGTCGCTATCTGGCGCTATCTCAGTCGCTAAGCAGGATTGGCTTGATAAATGTGTGATTGTGGTGGGGAGCCGGCGTTCTCGTGGCGGGGCCCATCATTACCGGCCGCTCACCAGTAGGGATGAGCGAATCGATCCGGACGAACCCGGATTCGATCCGAATTTCAGGAAAAATTCGATTCGGATCGAATCCGAATTTCCCCGCGATTCGATCACTCGAAGTTTTCCTTTAACATCCATTCATTTACATTACAGGCATTCTAAGATGGCGGGCGGGACATGTCTGGACATGTATCCCGCGCCAGTGCAAGCTGGGGCAGTCACATGCAGCCTATCAGCAGCCAGCAAGCCCGGTGACGTCACACAGCGGTATTTAACGGCGGCCATCTTGCTTTTCCTCATTTCTCTATTGCATTCGTGACAGACAGAACGCTGTGTAGCTGAGGCACTTAGACAGGCTGGAGACAGGCTGGAGACAGGGACAGACAGGGACAGACAGGGACAGGCTGGAGACAGGCAGGAGACAGGCAGGAGACAGACAGGAGACAGACAGAAAGCCAGGGAAAGGTAGGAAAAACGGAGGCTGTGACAGGGAGATTTTTTTTTTTTCATCCAGCCTTTGTTAGCGTTTTCAGGCTGCTTATAGTAACTAACTGTGCATATATACTGAACTGATCTTAAGTCTGCTGTGAGGCATCCCATTCTGTGACTAAAGCAGCCTCTATTTAATAGCATAATAAACATTTGCACTTATTCTCATAGAAATCAGGCCTGATAAAGACACTTTTGCTGTGCATGCTCTCTGGTTTTTGTGGCACTGGCATCCCATTCTGTGACTAAAGCAGCCTCTATTTAATAGCATAATAAACATTTGCACTTATTCTCATAGAAATCAGGCCTGATAAAGACACTTTTGCTGTGCATGCTCTCTGGTTTTTGTGGCACTGGCATCCCATTCTGTGACTAAAGCAGCCTCTATTTAATAGCATAATAAACATTTGCACTTATTCTCATAGAAATCAGGCCTGATAAAGACACTTTTGCTGTGCATGCTCTCTGGTTTTTGTGGCACTGGCATCCCATTCTGTGACTAAAGCAGCCTCTATTTAATAGCATAATAACCATTTGCACTTATTCTCATAGAAATCAGGCCTGATAAAGACACTTTTGCTGTGCATGCTCTCTGGTTTTTGTGGCACTGGCATCCCATTCTGTGACTAAAGCAGCCTCTATTTAATAGCATAATAAACATTTGCACTTATTCTCATAGAAATCAGGCCTGATAAAGACACTTTTGCTGTGCATGCTCTCTGGTTTTTGTGGCACTGGCATCCCATTCTGTGACTAAAGCAGCCTCTATTTAATAGCATAATAAACATTTGCACTTATTCTCATAGAAATCAGGCCTGATAAAGACACTTTTGCTGTGCATGCTCTCTGGTTTTTGTGGCACTGGCATCCCATTCTGTGACTAAAGCAGCCTCTATTTAATAGCATAATAAACATTTGCACTTATTCTCATAGAAATCAGGCCTGATAAAGACACTTTTGCTGTGCATGCTCTCTGGTTTTTGTGGCACTGGCATCCCATTCTGTGACTAAAGCAGCCTCTATTTAATAGCATAATAAACATTTGCACTTATTCTCATAGAAATCAGGCCTGATAAAGACACTTTTGCTGTGCATGCTCTCTGGTTTTTGTGGCACTGGCATCCCATTCTGTGACTAAAGCAGCCTCTATTTAATAGCATAATAAACATTTGCACTTATTCTCATAGAAATCAGGCCTGATAAAGACACTTTTGCTGTGCATGCTCTCTGGTTTTTGTGGCACTGGCATCCCATTCTGTGACTAAAGCAGCCTCTATTTAATAGCATAATAACCATTTGCACTTATTCTCATAGAAATCAGGCCTGATAAAGACACTTTTGCTGTGCATGCTCTCTGGTTTTTGTGGCACTGGCATCCCATTCTGTGACTAAAGCAGCCTCTATTTAATAGCATAATAACCATTTGCACTTATTCTCATAGAAATCAGGCCTGATAAAGACACTTTTGCTGTGCATGCTCTCTGGTTTTTGTGGCACTGGCATCCCATTCTGTGACTAAAGCAGCCTCTATTTAATAGCATAATAAACATTTGCACTTATTCTCATAGAAATCAGGCCTGATAAAGACACTTTTGCTGTGCATGCTCTCTGGTTTTTGTGGCACTGGCATCCCATTCTGTGACTAAAGCAGCCTCTATTTAATAGCATAATAAACATTTGCACTTATTCTCATAGAAATCAGGCCTGATAAAGACACTTTTGCTGTGCATGCTCTCTGGTTTTTGTGGCACTGGCATCCCATTCTGTGACTAAAGCAGCCTCTATTTAATAGCATAATAAACATTTGCACTTATTCTCATAGAAATCAGGCCTGATAAAGACACTTTTGCTGTGCATGCTCTCTGGTTTTTGTGGCACTGGCATCCCATTCTGTGACTAAAGCAGCCTCTATTTAATAGCATAATAAACATTTGCACTTATTCTCATAGAAATCAGGCCTGATAAAGACACTTTTGCTGTGCATGCTCTCTGGTTTTTGTGGCACTGGCATCCCATTCTGTGACTAAAGCAGCCTCTATTTAATAGCATAATAAACATTTGCACTTATTCTCATAGAAATCAGGCCTGATAAAGACACTTTTGCTGTGCATGCTCTCTGGTTTTTGTGGCACTGGCATCCCATTCTGTGACTAAAGCAGCCTCTATTTAATAGCATAATAAACATTTGCACTTATTCTCATAGAAATCAGGCCTGATAAAGACACTTTTGCTGTGCATGCTCTCTGGTTTTTGTGGCACTGGCATCCCATTCTGTGACTAAAGCAGCCTCTATTTAATAGCATAATAAACATTTGCACTTATTCTCATAGAAATCAGGCCTGATAAAGACACTTTTGCTGTGCATGCTCTCTGGTTTTTGTGGCACTGGCATCCCATTCTGTGACTAAAGCAGCCTCTATTTAATAGCATAATAAACATTTGCACTTATTCTCATAGAAATCAGGCCTGATAAAGACACTTTTGCTGTGCATGCTCTCTGGTTTTTGTGGCACTGGCATCCCATTCTGTGACTAAAGCAGCCTCTATTTAATAGCATAATAAACATTTGCACTTATTCTCATAGAAATCAGGCCTGATAAAGACACTTTTGCTGTGCATGCTCTCTGGTTTTTGTGGCACTGGCATCCCATTCTGTGACTAAAGCAGCCTCTATTTAATAGCATAATAAACATTTGCACTTATTCTCATAGAAATCAGGCCTGATAAAGACACTTTTGCTGTGCATGCTCTCTGGTTTTTGTGGCACTGGCATCCCATTCTGTGACTAAAGCAGCCTCTATTTAATAGCATAATAAACATTTGCACTTATTCTCATAGAAATCAGGCCTGATAAAGACACTTTTGCTGTGCATGCTCTCTGGTTTTTGTGGCACTGGCATCCCATTCTGTGACTAAAGCAGCCTCTATTTAATAGCATAATAACCATTTGCACTTATTCTCATAGAAATCAGGCCTGATAAAGACACTTTTGCTGTGCATGCTCTCTGGTTTTTGTGGCACTGGCATCCCATTCTGTGACTAAAGCAGCCTCTATTTAATAGCATAATAAACATTTGCACTTATTCTCATAGAAATCAGGCCTGATAAAGACACTTTTGCTGTGCATGCTCTCTGGTTTTTGTGGCACTGGCATCCCATTCTGTGACTAAAGCAGCCTCTATTTAATAGCATAATAACCATTTGCACTTATTCTCATAGAAATCAGGCCTGATAAAGACACTTTTGCTGTGCATGCTCTCTGGTTTTTGTGGCACTGGCATCCCATTCTGTGACTAAAGCAGCCTCTATTTAATAGCATAATAAACATTTGCACTTATTCTCATAGAAATCAGGCCTGATAAAGACACTTTTGCTGTGCATGCTCTCTGGTTTTTGTGGCACTGGCATCCCATTCTGTGACTAAAGCAGCCTCTATTTAATAGCATAATAAACATTTGCACTTATTCTCATAGAAATCAGGCCTGATAAAGACACTTTTGCTGTGCATGCTCTCTGGTTTTTGTGGCACTGGCATCCCATTCTGTGACTAAAGCAGCCTCTATTTAATAGCATAATAAACATTTGCACTTATTCTCATAGAAATCAGGCCTGATAAAGACACTTTTGCTGTGCATGCTCTCTGGTTTTTGTGGCACTGGCATCCCATTCTGTGACTAAAGCAGCCTCTATTTAATAGCATAATAACCATTTGCACTTATTCTCATAGAAATCAGGCCTGATAAAGACACTTTTGCTGTGCATGCTCTCTGGTTTTTGTGGCACTGGCATCCCATTCTGTGACTAAAGCAGCCTCTATTTAATAGCATAATAAACATTTGCACTTATTCTCATAGAAATCAGGCCTGATAAAGACACTTTTGCTGTGCATGCTCTCTGGTTTTTGTGGCACTGGCATCCCATTCTGTGACTAAAGCAGCCTCTATTTAATAGCATAATAACCATTTGCACTTATTCTCATAGAAATCAGGCCTGATAAAGACACTTTTGCTGTGCATGCTCTCTGGTTTTTGTGGCACTGGCATCCCATTCTGTGACTAAAGCAGCCTCTATTTAATAGCATAATAAACATTTGCACTTATTCTCATAGAAATCAGGCCTGATAAAGACACTTTTGCTGTGCATGCTCTCTGGTTTTTGTGGCACTGGCATCCCATTCTGTGACTAAAGCAGCCTCTATTTAATAGCATAATAACCATTTGCACTTATTCTCATAGAAATCAGGCCTGATAAAGACACTTTTGCTGTGCATGCTCTCTGGTTTTTGTGGCACTGGCATCCCATTCTGTGACTAAAGCAGCCTCTATTTAATAGCATAATAAACATTTGCACTTATTCTCATAGAAATCAGGCCTGATAAAGACACTTTTGCTGTGCATGCTCTCTGGTTTTTGTGGCACTGGCATCCCATTCTGTGACTAAAGCAGCCTCTATTTAATAGCATAATAAACATTTGCACTTATTCTCATAGAAATCAGGCCTGATAAAGACACTTTTGCTGTGCATGCTCTCTGGTTTTTGTGGCACTGGCATCCCATTCTGTGACTAAAGCAGCCTCTATTTAATAGCATAATAAACATTTGCACTTATTCTCATAGAAATCAGGCCTGATAAAGACACTTTTGCTGTGCATGCTCTCTGGTTTTTGTGGCACTGGCATCCCATTCTGTGACTAAAGCAGCCTCTATTTAATAGCATAATAAACATTTGCACTTATTCTCATAGAAATCAGGCCTGATAAAGACACTTTTGCTGTGCATGCTCTCTGGTTTTTGTGGCACTGGCATCCCATTCTGTGACTAAAGCAGCCTCTATTTAATAGCATAATAAACATTTGCACTTATTCTCATAGAAATCAGGCCTGATAAAGACACTTTTGCTGTGCATGCTCTCTGGTTTTTGTGGCACTGGCATCCCATTCTGTGACTAAAGCAGCCTCTATTTAATAGCATAATAAACATTTGCACTTATTCTCATAGAAATCAGGCCTGATAAAGACACTTTTGCTGTGCATGCTCTCTGGTTTTTGTGGCACTGGCATCCCATTCTGTGACTAAAGCAGCCTCTATTTAATAGCATAATAACCATTTGCACTTATTCTCATAGAAATCAGGCCTGATAAAGACACTTTTGCTGTGCATGCTCTCTGGTTTTTGTGGCACTGGCATCCCATTCTGTGACTAAAGCAGCCTCTATTTAATAGCATAATAAACATTTGCACTTATTCTCATAGAAATCAGGCCTGATAAAGACACTTTTGCTGTGCATGCTCTCTGGTTTTTGTGGCACTGGCATCCCATTCTGTGACTAAAGCAGCCTCTATTTAATAGCATAATAACCATTTGCACTTATTCTCATAGAAATCAGGCCTGATAAAGACACTTTTGCTGTGCATGCTCTCTGGTTTTTGTGGCACTGGCATCCCATTCTGTGACTAAAGCAGCCTCTATTTAATAGCATAATAAACATTTGCACTTATTCTCATAGAAATCAGGCCTGATAAAGACACTTTTGCTGTGCATGCTCTCTGGTTTTTGTGGCACTGGCATCCCATTCTGTGACTAAAGCAGCCTCTATTTAATAGCATAATAAACATTTGCACTTATTCTCATAGAAATCAGGCCTGATAAAGACACTTTTGCTGTGCATGCTCTCTGGTTTTTGTGGCACTGGCATCCCATTCTGTGACTAAAGCAGCCTCTATTTAATAGCATAATAAACATTTGCACTTATTCTCATAGAAATCAGGCCTGATAAAGACACTTTTGCTGTGCATGCTCTCTGGTTTTTGTGGCACTGGCATCCCATTCTGTGACTAAAGCAGCCTCTATTTAATAGCATAATAAACATTTGCACTTATTCTCATAGAAATCAGGCCTGATAAAGACACTTTTGCTGTGCATGCTCTCTGGTTTTTGTGGCACTGGCATCCCATTCTGTGACTAAAGCAGCCTCTATTTAATAGCATAATAAACATTTGCACTTATTCTCATAGAAATCAGGCCTGATAAAGACACTTTTGCTGTGCATGCTCTCTGGTTTTTGTGGCACTGGCATCCCATTCTGTGACTAAAGCAGCCTCTATTTAATAGCATAATAAACATTTGCACTTATTCTCATAGAAATCAGGCCTGATAAAGACACTTTTGCTGTGCATGCTCTCTGGTTTTTGTGGCACTGGCATCCCATTCTGTGACTAAAGCAGCCTCTATTTAATAGCATAATAAACATTTGCACTTATTCTCATAGAAATCAGGCCTGATAAAGACACTTTTGCTGTGCATGCTCTCTGGTTTTTGTGGCACTGGCATCCCATTCTGTGACTAAAGCAGCCTCTATTTAATAGCATAATAAACATTTGCACTTATTCTCATAGAAATCAGGCCTGATAAAGACACTTTTGCTGTGCATGCTCTCTGGTTTTTGTGGCACTGGCATCCCATTCTGTGACTAAAGCAGCCTCTATTTAATAGCATAATAAACATTTGCACTTATTCTCATAGAAATCAGGCCTGATAAAGACACTTTTGCTGTGCATGCTCTCTGGTTTTTGTGGCACTGGCATCCCATTCTGTGACTAAAGCAGCCTCTATTTAATAGCATAATAAACATTTGCACTTATTCTCATAGAAATCAGGCCTGATAAAGACACTTTTGCTGTGCATGCTCTCTGGTTTTTGTGGCACTGGCATCCCATTCTGTGACTAAAGCAGCCTCTATTTAATAGCATAATAACCATTTGCACTTATTCTCATAGAAATCAGGCCTGATAAAGACACTTTTGCTGTGCATGCTCTCTGGTTTTTGTGGCACTGGCATCCCATTCTGTGACTAAAGCAGCCTCTATTTAATAGCATAATAAACATTTGCACTTATTCTCATAGAAATCAGGCCTGATAAAGACACTTTTGCTGTGCATGCTCTCTGGTTTTTGTGGCACTGGCATCCCATTCTGTGACTAAAGCAGCCTCTATTTAATAGCATAATAAACATTTGCACTTATTCTCATGGAAATCAGGCCTGATAAAGACACTTTTGCTGTGCATGCTCTCTGGTTTTTGTGGCACTGGCATCCCATTCTGTGACTAAAGCAGCCTCTATTTAATAGCATAATAACCATTTGCACTTATTCTCATAGAAATCAGGCCTGATAAAGACACTTTTGCTGGCCAAAGCCCTACTGGACCCTGCCAGGTCCATTCCTGCCCAGGGCATCCCATTCTGTGACTAAAGCAGCCTCTGTTTAAGACCATATAAGCATTTGCTCTTATTATATTTATATTATAAGACACTTTTGCTGGGCATAGGCTTACTGCTGCCTGCCAGGTGCACTTCTGTTGAGGCATCCCATTCTGTAACATAGCATACCCCTCTTTATTTACACTAAGCAGCTCTCTTATTTACACTAAGCAGGCCTGTTGGAGGCTGAGTGTTACTGCTCACTTTTGGTGTGCATTATATTCTGTTTTATATAGACCCACTGCTGCCTGGGGGTTCTTAAAATATCACCTACTACCACGCCAGTTAGACTATGTCGGGCAGACAAGTGCCTGGAAGTGAAAAGAGGAGTGGCAGAGGCCAAGATTCCGCAGGCAGAGCTCGCATCAGACTGGGGGCCAGTAGCAGCAGGAGTCACGCTGAGAGACCTAATCTGCCAGTATCTGCTAGCGGTCGGGTCTCCACCAGTAACGCATCTGCCGTGGTAGATTGGCTGACGCGCTCATCAACAACATCATCACAACTTACATCTGAGACCCCCAGTCTAGGGTCGGTAGGTTCCTCTGACACAACCCTGAGTTGGCATGCCCCGAGAGCAGTCCCTGTCCTCCCATTGCCTCTGTCCTACGCCGTTCCCTCCCCCAGCGACGTATCCTATGCTTTGGGTTCAGCTCCACTCTTTAGTGAGGAGGACGATCAGATACAGGAGGACAGTCAGCAGCTACTGCCCAGCCAAGAAATGGAGGTGGCTTCTTTAGCTAGGCAGACAAATAGTGATGTGGACAGTGTCGTGGGTGCTGCGAGCGTTCCAGCTCCTGCGCCAGACACTGTTGACGAATCCACGAACATCAGTGACGTACAGCCACAACCCGGTGATGATGATGATGATGACGATGAAGCCGATCGCACTTGGGAGCCGGGTGATGAAGGGGCTTCATCGTCATCATCAGGAGAAGAGGGGCGCAGGTTGCCCCGGAGTCAGCAGCTGAGGCAGCAAGGTGGTAGCAGTCAGCATGGGGGCACAATTCCAAAGGCTGGAGCCGGCCGGGGCCGGGGCCGGGGTAGAGCACCTGCTGTGCGGCAGTCTACCTTATCGGGAGGTAGTGGAGCAGGGGTTCCTGGAGTTGGCAACAGCAGCAGTGAATCAGTGAGGCCAGGGGGTGGGAAAAGTAGCTACTCGGCAGTGTGGCAGTTTTTCCTGAGGCATCCGCAGGAGGGTAACATGGCCACATGCAAGATATGTAGGCAAAAGGTGAAGCGTGGCCAGGGTCCAAATGTTGGCACCACGGCCCTGCGTCAACATATGATGCGTCACCATAAAACGACCTGGGAGAACCGAGGCTCCCAAGGGGTGGTCCAGTCTGCTTCCTCACCAAGTGAGCTCCCAATTTCTGCCAGCCAAGGCTCCAGCACCTCAGCCGAAGGCAGCTGTGCGTCACACCCATCCTCTGTCGCTCCTGCTCCTCCTCCTCCTCCTCCAAGTCATGCATCCCGCCAGCAATCCATCAGCGAAGCCATGTCCAAGAGACAGCAGTATGCGCCCACTCATCCTACGGCGCAGAAGCTGAATGTGCTCCTGTCCAAGTTGCTGGTGCTGCAGTCGCTCCCTTTTCAGGTGGTGGAATCTGCACCTTTCAGAGAACTGATGGCTTGTGCCGAGCCCGAGGTGGAGAGTCCCAAGCCGTCATTTCTTTGCCAAGAAGGCAGTACCAGCGCTGCACACTTTTGTTGAACAGAAGGTGGGCCAGTCCTTGAGCCTGTCGGTGTGTAGCAAAATACATGGCAGCGCCGACATCTGGAGCTGTAACTACGGTCAGGGGCAGTACATGTCGTTTACGGCCCACTGGGTGAATGTGGTCCCTTTGCAGCAGCAACTTGGACAGGTCACGCCGCTTCGGCCTCCGCGCTCTCTGCCCATTGGGCCTGTGACACCGTGCGACTCGGCCTCCTCATCCTCCGCCATCTCCTCACCCTCCACTGTAGGCTCAAGTCTCAGTGCCCCTCCAGTCTACCATGTGTGCAGGGCACGGAGGTGTCACGCAGTGCTTCACATGGTTTGTCTTGGCGAACGGAGTCACACAGGGGAGGAACTGCTTAAATGTATTCATCAGGAAATCCAAACATGGCTTACTCCGAGAAAACTTAAAATGGGAATCATGGTTACCGACAATGGGAAGAACATTTTGTCTGCGCTGCGCCAAGGAAGCCTGACCCATGCCCCCTGCATGGCTCACGTCTTCAATCTGGTTGTCAAGCGGTTTCTGAAGTGTTCCCCCCATCTGCAGGACATCCTAACAACTTCACGGAAACTTTGCATGCACTTCAGCCACTCCTACACCTCCAAACACACCCTTCTTGAGCTACAGCGTCAGAATGGTATCCCCCAACATAGTCTGATTTGCGATGTTTCCACCCGTTGGAATTCCACCCTTCACATGTTGGACCGATTATATGAACAGAGAAAAGCCATCACGGATTTCCTGATGATCCAAGCAGATAGGGGGACTCCCCTGTGTAACTTCAATGTCAACCAGTGGCAGCTCATACGTGACACCTGCCGTTTGCTCAGGCCCTTTGAGGAAGCCACTTTATTTGTCAGTCGGCAGGATTACGGGATGAACGACGTGATTCCACTGCTTCATGTACTACAGCACATGTTGGAAACCATGGCTGGTCAGGGCACTGGAGACATGGCGTTTACATCTTACGGCCACATGAACCCCGTTGGAGCTGAACTGGAGGAGGAGGAGGAGGAAGAGGAGGAGGAGGAGTTGCCCAGCGAAACACAGTTTAGGCTTGGCGAAATGGCTGGTTTATCTAGTCAGCGGACAGGAGAGGAGGAGCAGGAGCAGCCAGAGGAGCTAGAGGTTTTTGAGGAAGGAGAGACAGAGGACCCGGGCACACCGTGGCAGTATGCAGTGGAGATGGAGACAGGTAGTCCATCCGAGTCACTTGCGCAAATGGCACGAAGCATGCTCACATGCTTGCGTAGTGACCCCAGAATTGTTTCCATCTGTCGGCGGGATGACTTCTGGCTGTCCACCTTATTGGACCCTCGCTTCCGGCACAAAATGGGGGCATTTTTTAAACCCACCGAGAGGGAGGACAAACTCAACTACTACAAAGACATTCTACGTAGGCAGTTGGCCGATGCCTATCTGCGCCATGGTCCATACTCTCGCAGGTCTGACTCGAGGGGACCTCTGCGCTCACCTTCCACTGCCATGGCCGCTGGGGGGGTTGGCAGCAGCAGCAGCAGAAGCTCCATCAGCAGCAGCAGCCTCAGTCTTCAGTCGCTAATGAGTAGCTTTCTACACCCGCATAGTGAGGCTACTCATGAGCAGCAGGAAGACCTGGAGCAGGACCTGAACCAGCAGGTCATGTCATACTTTGACATGACCATGCCAACACACCTTGAGGATCCGCTGGACTTCTGGGCAGCCAAACTTGATTTGTGGCCGCAACTAGCAGAGTTTGCCCTGGAAAAGCTGTCCTGCCCGGCAAGTAGCGTGCCATCTGAGCGGGTGTTTAGTGCGGCGGGGGCCATAGTTACGGCGAGGAGAACTCGTCTGTCAACTAAAAATGTGGAGAGACTCACCTTTGTCAAAATGAATCAGGGATGGATCAGCCAGGATTTCCACCCACCAATGCCTGATGCATGCGACTAGATTCAGCATGGTGCCACGTTTTACACTTTACAAATGGTGCAAAACATATTTATGTCTTTAGGCCATTTTTTGGGCTCCTGCTGCTGCTACTGCCAACTTCTGCCAACTCCAGGGTGTGATTCATCCAATTTTTGGGCTCCTGAAGCCAACTCCAGTGTATATTTGGGCTCCTGCTGCTGCTGCTGCTGCCAACTTCTGCCAACTCCAGGGTGTGATTCATCCAATTTTTGGGCTCCTGAAGCCAACTCCAGTGTATATTTGGGCTCCTGCTGCTGCTGCTGCTGCCAACTTCTGCCAACTCCAGGGTGTGATTCATCCAATTTTTGGGCTCCTGAAGCCAACTCCAGTGTATATTTGGGCTCCTGCTGCTACTACTGTCAACTCCTGCCAACTCCAGGGTGTGATTCATCCAATTTTTGGGCTCCTGAGGCCAACTCCAGTGTATATTTGGGCTCCTGCTGCTGCTGCTGCCAACTTCTGCCAACTCCAGGGTGTGATTCATCCAATTTTTGGGCTCCTGAGGCCAACTCCAGTGTATATTTGGGCTCCTGCTCCTGCTGCTGCCAACTTCTGCCAACTCCAGGGTGTGATTCATCCAATTTTTGGGCTCCTGAAGCCAACTCCAGTGTATATTTGGGCTCCTGCTGCTGCTACTGCCAACTTCTGCCAACTCCAGGGTGTGATTCATCCAATTTTTGGGCTCCTGAAGCCAACTCCAGTGTATATTTGGGCTCCTGCTGCTACTACTGCCAACTTCTGCCAACTCCAGGGTGTGATTCATCCAATTTTTGGGCTCCTGAAGCCAACTCCAGTGTATATTTGGGCTCCTGCTGCTGCTACTGTCAACTCCTGCCAACTCCAGGGTGTGATTCATCCAATTTTTGGGCTCCTGAAGCCAACTCCAGTGTATATTTGGGCTCCTGCTGCTGCTACTGCCAACTTCTGCCAACTCCAGGGTGTGATTCATCCAATTTTTGGGCTCCTGAAGCCAACTCCAGTGTATATTTGGGCTCCTGCTGCTGCTACTGTCAACTCCTGCCAACTCCAGGGTGTGATTCATCCAATTTTTGGGCTCCTGAGGCCAACTCCAGTGTATATTTGGGCTCCTGCTGCTGCTACTGTCAACTCCTGCCAACTCCAGGGTGTGATTCATCCAATTTTTGGGCTCCTGAAGCCAACTCCAGTGTATATTTGGGCTCCTGCTGCTGCTGCTGCTGCCAACTTCTGCCAACTCCAGGGTGTGATTCATCCAATTTTTGGGCTCCTGAAGCCAACTCCAGTGTATATTTGGGCTCCTGCTGCTACTACTGCCAACTTCTGCCAACTCCAGGGTGTGATTCATCCAATTTTTGGGCTCCTGAAGCCAACTCCAGTGTATATTTGGGCTCCTGCTGCTGCTACTGCCAACTTCTGCCAACTCCAGGGTGTGATTCATCCAATTTTTGGGCTCCTGAAGCCAACTCCAGTGTATATTTGGGCTCCTGCTGCTGCTACTGTCAACTCCTGCCAACTCCAGGGTGTGATTCATCCAATTTTTGGGCTCCTGAGGCCAACTCCAGTGTATATTTGGGCTCCTGCTGCTGCTACTGTCAACTCCTGCCAACTCCAGGGTGTGATTCATCCAATTTTTGGGCTCCTGAAGCCAACTCCAGTGTATATTTGGGCTCCTGCTGCTGCTGCTGCTGCCAACTTCTGCCAACTCCAGGGTGTGATTCATCCAATTTTTGGGCTCCTGAAGCCAACTCCAGTGTATATTTGGGCTCCTGCTGCTGCTACTGTCAACTCCTGCCAACTCCAGGGTGTGATTCATCCAATTTTTGGGCTCCTGAGGCCAACTCCAGTGTATATTTGGGCTCCTGCTGCTGCTACTGTCAACTCCTGCCAACTCCAGGGTGCGATTCATCCAATTTTTGGGCTCCTGAAGCCAACTCCAGTGTATATTTGGGCTCCTGCTGCTGCTACTGCCAACTTCTGCCAACTCCAGGGTGTGATTCATCCAATTTTTGGGCTCCTGAAGCCAACTCCAGTGTATATTTGGGCTCCTGCTGCTACTACTGCCAACTTCTGCCAACTCCAGGGTGTGATTCATCCAATTTTTGGGCTCCTGAGGCCAACTCCAGTGTATATTTGGGCTCCTGCTGCTGCTGCTGCCAACTTCTGCCAACTCCAGGGTGTGATTCATCCAATTTTTGGGCTCCTGAAGCCAACTCCAGTGTATATTTGGGCTCCTGCTGCTACTACTGTCAACTCCTGCCAACTCCAGGGTGTGATTCATCCAATTTTTGGGCTCCTGAGGCCAACTCCAGTGTATATTTGGGCTCCTGCTGCTGCTGCTGCCAACTTCTGCCAACTCCAGGGTGTGATTCATCCAATTTTTGGGCTCCTGAGGCCAACTCCAGTGTATATTTGGGCTCCTGCTCCTGCTGCTGCCAACTTCTGCCAACTCCAGGGTGTGATTCATCCAATTTTTGGGCTCCTGAAGCCAACTCCAGTGTATATTTGGGCTCCTGCTGCTACTACTGCCAACTTCTGCCAACTCCAGGGTGTGATTCATCCAATTTTTGGGCTCCTGAAGCCAACTCCAGTGTATATTTGGGCTCCTGCTGCTGCTACTGTCAACTCCTGCCAACTCCAGGGTGTGATTCATCCAATTTTTGGGCTCCTGAAGCCAACTCCAGTGTATATTTGGGCTCCTGCTGCTGCTACTGCCAACTTCTGCCAACTCCAGGGTGTGATTCATCCAATTTTTGGGCTCCTGAAGCCAACTCCAGTGTATATTTGGGCTCCTGCTGCTGCTACTGTCAACTCCTGCCAACTCCAGGGTGTGATTCATCCAATTTTTGGGCTCCTGAGGCCAACTCCAGTGTATATTTGGGCTCCTGCTGCTGCTACTGTCAACTCCTGCCAACTCCAGGGTGTGATTCATCCAATTTTTGGGCTCCTGAAGCCAACTCCAGTGTATATTTGGGCTCCTGCTGCTGCTGCTGCTGCCAACTTCTGCCAACTCCAGGGTGTGATTCATCCAATTTTTGGGCTCCTGAAGCCAACTCCAGTGTATATTTGGGCTCCTGCTGCTACTACTGCCAACTTCTGCCAACTCCAGGGTGTGATTCATCCAATTTTTGGGCTCCTGAAGCCAACTCCAGTGTATATTTGGGCTCCTGCTGCTGCTACTGCCAACTTCTGCCAACTCCAGGGTGTGATTCATCCAATTTTTGGGCTCCTGAAGCCAACTCCAGTGTATATTTGGGCTCCTGCTGCTGCTACTGTCAACTCCTGCCAACTCCAGGGTGTGATTCATCCAATTTTTGGGCTCCTGAGGCCAACTCCAGTGTATATTTGGGCTCCTGCTGCTGCTACTGTCAACTCCTGCCAACTCCAGGGTGTGATTCATCCAATTTTTGGGCTCCTGAAGCCAACTCCAGTGTATATTTGGGCTCCTGCTGCTGCTGCTGCTGCCAACTTCTGCCAACTCCAGGGTGTGATTCATCCAATTTTTGGGCTCCTGAAGCCAACTCCAGTGTATATTTGGGCTCCTGCTGCTACTACTGCCAACTTCTGCCAACTCCAGGGTGTGATTCATCCAATTTTTGGGCTCCTGAGGCCAACTCCAGTGTATATTTGGGCTCCTGCTGCTGCTGCTGCCAACTTCTGCCAACTCCAGGGTGTGATTCATCCAATTTTTGGGCTCCTGAAGCCAACTCCAGTGTATATTTGGGCTCCTGCTGCTACTACTGTCAACTCCTGCCAACTCCAGGGTGTGATTCATCCAATTTTTGGGCTCCTGAGGCCAACTCCAGTGTATATTTGGGCTCCTGCTGCTGCTGCTGCCAACTTCTGCCAACTCCAGGGTGTGATTCATCCAATTTTTGGGCTCCTGAGGCCAACTCCAGTGTATATTTGGGCTCCTGCTCCTGCTGCTGCCAACTTCTGCCAACTCCAGGGTGTGATTCATCCAATTTTTGGGCTCCTGAAGCCAACTCCAGTGTATATTTGGGCTCCTGCTGCTGCTGCCAACTTCTGCCAACTCCAGGGTGTGATTCATCCAATTTTTGGGCTCCTGAGGCCAACTCCAGTGTATATTTGGGCTCCTTCTGCCCCTCATAGTGATGCCACTTCAACTCTCTGCAATTGTGCCGCTCTGCGATTCTATTAGCGATGCCTCTGATCTGCATGTGATATTTCTTCAAAGTATTATTTAACAAACCCAGCACGCATCCTGTGCGTGTTACAGCAAGGCTGAATGGTTTACAACCCTATTGAGGCTGTAGGAGGCTCAGAAATAGCCGTTTTTAATAGCGATTCGTCGCGAATTTATTCGGGTCGAAACGATTTTTGTCGGAAAATTCGGCGAATCAGTCGAATCGAATTTTTCAAAAGTTCGCTCATCTCTACTCACCAGTCGCTACCTGTCGCTATCCCTTCATAAATAAGGGCCAAAGTCGTATTTGAATGGGGATGGACCCAGGCGGATGCTGATGAGATGTGTTTTGGGATATAGAGACCTGCTACTTGAATACAGCAGCCATCTTGTTTGGAGATTGGATGAGGCCTGCTGATTTCTGCAGATCAAACAGATGAATAATCCGTTTCAATAGATGCTTTCTGTGTTGTAACTTGTAGCGTTCTTTGGGACTTGTACATTTTTTGCAAGCAAGGTATAAATATGCATCGTCTAGCTTTTCCTTGGGAGTTACTGACAAAAGAACTTATTAGACAATGTGGTGTAATTTTATATATTTATATATATATATATATATATATATATATATATATATATATATATATATTTGGGCTTTTAAATTGCCTTATACATTTAAGGGCTGCAAATATATATAATTTTAGCTAAATTGCACCCAAGCAAAACAGATAGAAGAAGTTACCTGTAACTACAGAAAAAAAATCTGTATATCATACTAGAGTATTTACTTTACAAAACACACTTTAACAGTCTATGAAAAATCTGACCTTTGAACTGTGTATAAAAATAAAAATGGATGCCAATTTCAAAACCCCTTCCCCTAGCAACAAAGAAGATTTAAAGTTGAAAGTTCCTGCGACAACATTCTGCATAATATAAAGGTATCTATGTCTGCAATTAATGTGGAAAGTGCTCTCCCG
Organism: Gastrophryne carolinensis; assembly: GCA_027917425.1. Taxonomy (NCBI): domain Eukaryota; kingdom Metazoa; phylum Chordata; class Amphibia; order Anura; family Microhylidae; genus Gastrophryne; species Gastrophryne carolinensis. The sequence continues at coordinate 334,838,380 of CM051235.1, read as the reverse complement.
CTGCCACTGCTATTCACTTTGATTGAAATTAGGAGGCATCAGCATTCACTGCTGCTGGGTAATTTCCCCCCTTTCCCCTCTTCAAGCCCTGAAAGAGATTAGAGAAGTAGCCGAAGGGAGGGGGGAGAAATCACTCAGCAACAGACTTGCTGTTTTAATAAAAGTCTATGGCTGTGGCTGCTGTGGAGAGTTTATCTGTTGTCAGAAAACATTAATTATGCTCAGAGATAAGAATTTATATTATTCAAAATGTGTCAATTGTTGAAAGAACTTTAATCGAGGCTTTAAATCCAGGTTTTGATTTGATGCTTGTCCCTGTTTATGGTTGTCAGGTTACAAGGTTCCTGTCTGTTTAAGTATCAGTCTTTTGAAGAATCCATGATGAATTTGTTATGGTAATATACCATGCACTGGCACAGCAAAGCCACCCCAGGCCACTTTCATCCCCATAAATTACAGGTGGTATCATGTTATCTTGGTGTAACTAAATGTGACAGGGCTCTGGTGCGAACAATAAATGGGGTCCTGTCAAGGCTCATACAGTTTTTCTGTCTCAATTGGATGCAGCTAGACAACTAAATGCTAAATCAGACAAATGATGCTTTCTTTCTCTAAATGATGCCATGTGAGCACAAATCTGACAAAGTGGAGGAGCAACACTGATGGAACCCCCCTGATCTTCTGGGTGCCAGTGTGGTAGTAAAACCCATGGTGAAATGCTGCTTTTGCTGAACAATGCTTCTGTTGTATGGCCAAAGAAATCTATCAGTGATGTGTCTGAGCACATTCATCTAGAAGTTGTGTCGAGGTCTTTGTAAACCTTAAACAGACAGGGACACCATTAAAAATATTTGAGCCACACATAGATTACCAAAGTGTTTGCCACCTCTCCATCCATGACCCAGGATGCTATTAAGCACACCCTTCCATCCTGTCTCCCCAGATGCCATTAAATGGCCCAACATAACGTCCAAGAGTCCCCTTTACAACTTATATTATACAAAAGCCCTCCTTTCACACTTTAATTCTATTCCATCACAACACGAGCAGGATGGTGTGAAAGGGACAGTTCCCTCATACTATCCAACAACCTATCAGGACCCCATTATTCATCCCTGGAGCCCTCCTTATACCATTTGGAATTGGTGGTGCTGTGGTCTACTTGTAGGTCATGTAGCTAGAGGCAGAGCATTTTGTGTTCAGCTCCCAGGCTAACCTTGCAGTGATGGCCTGGGTTGGGCAAGTGGCTAGCTGTTTCAAATGTTTTCCTCCTGTAAAGAACCTTTATACAATGTCTGGTGTCCAGTTGTTTAACTCCTGGTCATTCATAACCTTTTGTCTTCAGTTCTTAAGTTTGTAAATCATTTGTTCAAAATCATTAGCATATGCTCTGTTGCATTTATTCCAATATTCAGCATTTGAGTTTGGGATGGATATAGTCTTTGTGTTCGAATGAGAAAAGTGCATCTTAGGCCCTTATTTATGAAGGAATAGCGACAGGTAGCGACTGGTGAGCAGCCAGTAATGACGGGCCCCGCCACGAGAACGCCGGCTCCCCACCACAATCACACATTTATCAAGCCAATCCTGCTTAGCGACTGAGATAGCGCCATATAGCCACTCATTCATCATTATTCCAGCCTCAGCCCACAGCGCCAGCGTCCGACCTTGAACAGCGACAGGTATGACCTCTTGCTACCCGGCGCTCTCCAATGCATTTCAATGGAACAATCTTTAAATATTAATAATTAATTGTTATGAATTTTTATTTTTAATGTGAAAAATTCTGTGACCACTTCTGCCATTTTAGATTTTTTTAAGGGAAAAAAAAAATTGTACAGAATTGATATTACAGGTCTGATATTAAGGTATTCATATTACAAAATTATTTAAAAAACTTGTTTTTTTTTGTTTCCAAAAATATGGTTGTTTGGGGGTTAAAAAACTACTTTTAACCCATCGCCGCCAGCGCTCTGGGGTTTAAACAAGCATTTCACAGCGCGAGAATTTTTTGAGCGTGATTTTTTAATGAATATGGTGGAAGCCGGTCGCTCTGACCAGTCGCTATCATGCGCTCCCATACAGCGCGGAACCTGTCAAATAGCGACTCCTCACCCAATATTCAACATTACGGCAAATGGACTGAGTCGCTATCAACTACAGAACAACGGCCAAGCACAGCGACTACTAGCGGGCGCTCTGAAAATGCCGCTACAGTCGCTCAACTGTCGCTACCTGCCGCTATTAATGAATCGGCCTCTATGTTTATGTAAAGTGGAACATCCCTGGTAACTCTGTAGCAGGTAGGTTACAGGTCACCAGAGTTTCTATATTACTAACTTCTGTTGAAAATATTCTTCATGGAGCTCTGTATGAGGAGGACCAGAAAACAGCTGCACACAGTATTGCCATATGCCTCATATTGGAAGAGATGTGGCATTCATGCAGCTGATTTTTGCCCCCCCCCCCCTTTGGATAGAGCTCTGCTAAGAAAAGGTGAGTATGTCTCTAATGATAGAGTGAGGGGGTAGGCTGAGCTAGTTTAATGCCGCTGTGGGGTGAACATGATTGGATGCCAGCAGTGACACCAATCCTGTTACTTGCAGACGGTCGGTGGAACCTAGGAAGGTGAGTATTTGGGCTCTAGGGACCAGGCTTGTGAAGAGGATATCCCAACTCGGGATGTCCATCAAGTCACAAGCAGCATGCTGTCATGAATTATAGGGTGTTGGGGCTTGAGTATATTTGTGGGTGAGCTTACGAGAACACTTTGTCCTCTTTCTCAGACGTGATGTTAATACTGTAATAAAGTCAGGTATTCCGACTTTCAACTGAAACTGGAATGGATGACATTGGTTTTGATCTTCCAGCAGGTCTATTTTTGGTTGCACATGAATTAGTATGAGTGTGCTTATTAAAAAGGCCGCTCTCCAGTATCTAGTCTTGTCAGCAGAAGCAAAGCGTCCCCAGTGCAGCAACAAGCCGCCAGTGATGATTGCTGCAGACGGGTATGAGGGCACACAGGGCAAGTTAATGCTCATGTACATACACAAGAATACACTAGTGGCCTGTTAATTGCTTGTACACAGCGCAGAATCCATCATAACAAGCTAATCAACACTTCTGGGAGTTGGCTGGAACTTTTCTTATTTTAAATTTGATTACATTCAACTCCAGCTTTCCTATAAAAATTACCTAATATTTAAAACTATTTAAATATATAAATATGCTAGATCGTGGGAGGCTGCTTATACAGCTCAACTAACAAATCCTCTCAAACCTGTGGTTTTCTTGTGGCAGAAATACAATCCTGGGGTTTCTGAACGTACTATTTCACTTTTACAGGGGTGACATGCTCCATTCTAGTGGCTCCTGAGCCAATCTGTGGGATGCAAGAGCAAAATCCACTCTAATATCTTGCCAAAGCCATGCATGATAGGTTAAAGCATGTACACAAATCAGAAGAACTGTAGCAGCAATAAGCCACTGGAGTCAAAGAGTGTAGCAGGGACACCTGGCGCAGTTTGGGTGTGCTGGCGTGTCTGGGAAGTGACCATTGGACAGGCCAGGTTTGTCCAGGGGCTGTCCCAGGACAATCAGTTCCTGGGGATAGGGAAGCCAGCAGAGGACATCGAGGACTTCGGGTAGCCTTAAAACTATGAATCAGTGGCAGTCCAATGTTCAAACAAATCAATCCTTTATTTCACAGCTGAGTAGCTATATTCAGGATCCCCTGGCACTTAGAGGCCGATTCATTAATAGCGGCAGGTAGCGACAGATGAGCGCCAGTAGCGTGATTTTCACAGCGCCAGCTAGTATTCGCTGTGCTTGGCCGGGGTTTGCTTGTTGACAGCGACTCAGTCGGTGTGCGGTAATGTTGAATACGGGGTTAGGAGTCGCTGTTTCACAGGTTCTGCGTTGTATGGGTGCGCCTGACAGCGAATGGCCAGAGCGAACGGCTTGCTGCAGATTCATTAACAAATCACGCTCAAAAATTTCTCGCGCTGTGAATTCCTTGTTTAAACTCCAGAGCGCTGGCGGCGATGTGTGTAAAGTAGTTTTTAACCCCCAAACAACCATTTTTTTTTAATGTAAAAATTATACAAGTTTTTCTAAACATTTTGTAATATGAATACATGAATATCAGACCTGTAATATCAATTCTGCACAATTTTTATTTTATTTTTTTTTTAACTTAAAAAAAAATCCTAACATTGCAGAAGTGGTCACAGAATTTTTGACATTAAAAAAAAAAAAAAATAGCAATTATTTAGGATTATTTAAAGATTGCTCCATTGAAATGCATTGGACAACGCCAGGGAGCGCCAGGTCATACCTGTCGCTGTGATGGGATTATCAGCGGCGCTGTTCGTTGCAGTCGGCTACATGATGAATCCCGCACTAGCTGACGCTCTCGCCGGCGCTAGCCTCATTTAGCGTGATAAATGCATCATTGTGACCGCCGCCGGGCGTACTTGAGTCGGTAGCCGCCGTTAGCTGGCGGTACCTGCCGCTCGTCAGACACTACCTGGCGCTAGCCCTTGATAAATAAACCCCTTAGTGTCCAATTGCCAGTCATGTCCTGTTTTTGGCGCCCATCTGGTCCACCATTCAGGAGCCTACCACAACGTGGTTTTCTTCCACCAAGGGCTACTGAGAGCGTGTCAATTTCGCCCTTTTTATTTGCCCCTTCTTGGGGGAGGGGGGGGGACTACTCCAGTCCGACTTAAATGTAGGCAGTCTGGGGTCGAATATCCAGCACCCCTGAATTACATCTACCAGTCACTCTGCACAGCCCTGGCGACCAGTCTTACAGACCACCCAAATCTGTTTATAGACTCGAGAGCCAATCAGCAGACATGGGCGGGAACTTCCCTAGTCAGTGCCTAGCTACCCAGTTTATGCAGTGAGGGTGACACCTAGTGTCTGTAGGACCTTACTGCCATTACTGCCTATCCAATCCTATCTAATTCTCCTGCTCTGTGCTTTTCCTAACTAAGCTTATCCTAACCTATCTAACATGGTTAACAGGCGTGATGGCTATGAGAGTTCTCCCCTGCCACCCATGATAATAGAAAGGCTTGGCTGGAATTTCTTATGTAGTTTTGTAAATATACAGTAGTATATTATTTCTCATTTATTAAATATGTGACTAAACAGTAAAATCTGTTATGGCATGGCATCAGTGGGAAGCTGCTAGGAATATCAGCAGGTCTGGACAGAAACTGTATTTGAATTAGCTAGTATCAGCATTCCGAACTAAACAATAAAATCAATTTCAACCAAACAAGCAACACAGGTTGGGGAACAAATTCTGGGGAATATCCTGGAATGTGGAGTACAGTCAGCGCAGTTTTTAGGCAAGACAAGTTTCAGCGTCTGGGAAATCCCAGGATATCTCTGCAAAGAGGGCTTTCACAAGTTTCCGGCTAGTGAAACTGGGAGGACAGGTCTGGACATTAAAGAAATATCGAAGTAAAACTGACCAGTGACAGGCCAGAGGGAAAAAGAGACTTGGGTGCCAGTAAAGCGAGAGAGGAACTAATAGCCCACCATGACAGCCGTGCTATAGACCCAAGGAGAGACCAGCAGCTGGAGAGCTGGCCGGGGACAGGCTAGAGCATTGACCTAGGTAACAGATGTGGAGGCTAATTCTCTACTAACGCCACGTATTGCCAGATGAGAATCTGTATAGCGATGCTTAGAGCGACCGCTAGTAGACGCTGTAAGCAGGTATCGGGCGCTGTAACAGAGCGTCTCGGGCGTTGTAGTAACCTGGCCAGCATTGATGAATGTGATGTATATTGGGTGCTCTAACAAGAGTACAGCGCTGCAGTGAGCGAGAGGTAGCGCCATCTCGGTGTGTCCGGTGTGTCCACGTTCAACACCATAGTTAAGAAAAAACTACACACACACAGCGTTAGTGCTCTAAAGCTGGGCGCTCGACACTGTGTGATTAAAGTCTGTTTTTGAACACATATCCACCAGTAACAAAGCGTAAACACATGGAATGACATTGTTTTAACACTGTGACATTAACACTTTAGTGCCAGACCTGTAATGACAATTTTGCATAAAAATATAAAAAGTCCAAAAATGTATAAAAGTGTTTGTTTGCAGCCAGGAGAGGTCACACAATGATTGGAGCAAAGCACTACCTGGCGCTAGCCGTTCCTAAATAACCCCCTTAGTTGATACTCATATCTTGCCATAACTATCAACGCTGGTGGGTCTTGCTGTGTTGTAACCAATAACCGTTTTTTGTGTCACTATAATAACTTGTTGAGGTGTTCTTTTCTTTCCAGTCTTCATGGTTTTTACATATATATTTTTCTGTATGGTCTTTGCTCTCAGAATGGTGTTCATGATTTCAATCTAGTTTCGGTGGCTGTTATATGAGTTGTTGCATGTAGGCTAAATTGTAGTGATTTATCTAAAGAACTACAATCTTTTGCGTTTCTCCACTGCGTTTCTATTGGCCAGTTAATGATATATATATATATTTGTTGACATATTTAGCTGAGCCAGGCAGGCTATATATATATATATATATATATATATATATATATATATGTTATTAATAATAGGGACTGGTGATATTGGTTATGATTTTCAGTTATTAATTCATTTACAGCTTGTATAAGTGACCCCCTACTCTTACTATCGAGCATATTTGTGAATTATTACTAGCCCATTTTGTCACGATATAAATCCTTTTGGGGACCAGAACACATAACCCAAATTTTCCCTCCAAAACTTGAATGATTTTCAGTAGGGATGAGCGAACCGGTTCGGACGAACCGGTATTCGCTCCGAATTTCAGGGAAAATTCGATTCGCCACGAACCCGTATTTTTTTTGGTTCGTGCCGATCGAATTTTCCCTGAAATAAAAAAAAAAAAATGGCGGCATGGTGGGAGCGGGCCGGCCGGCTGCGCTGTCAGCGGGCCGGCGGCGGCCCGCTGACAGGCGTAGCCGGCCTGCCCGCTGCCACCATGCTGGCATTTTTTTTTTTCAGATGAGCGATTTGTGAAAGTTCGATTCGGGCGAACCCGAATTTCTTGGGGAAATTCGGCGAATCGCCCGAATCGAACTTTCAAGAAGTTCGCTCATCTCTAATTTTCAGCTTCCAGTGCCCCTCCCCCATATGAATATTCCAAAAAAGAAAAGTCTGAACTACATCAGAAGAGAACAGAGGCATATTCAAGCAACATTTATTATACACATTAGAATTTTGTAATTCAAATTTTTTATTAAAAAAAATACAAAAGAATGATGGTTTACAATACAATGGAGTGCTGTATTGGTCGATCAGTTGACAGGAGCAATGTATCTTTTACATGTTAAACATCTTGGGATGTCAGTCAGAACAAAATGTCTTATTGATTGAAAGGGCTGAGCCTATGGCCTAAGGCAGGTCCTGTGTCATAATAGTCATTCCAGGCATGCACTGCCTACTCATGCACACACTGATGGCTTTGAGCATGCATGCGGTAGGGCCTTTGTATGTGCTGTGTGATGTGTTTTGTATATTGCACGAGTGAACGTTTATTCGGGTGACAATGCCATAAGTGAGTAGTTTCATACAATTTTTATTTAAAGGGACAGACCACCCAACTAAAAAAACGAAGGGGTAACCACCTTTTCTCCCCCGCAGCTGATCGGTCCTACTCTGGTGATCAGGAACTCACCTGATCACTGGATCCCATCCTGTGCTGGGCAGTCCAAAACTCTGTTCAGCAGTACTTCAGTGTTGCAATCGAGCCCCTCCACCATCAGTCACAGGAGCACAACCACTACATTTTACTGGGTGTGTCAGTCCTCAGCACACACCCTCTGCACTCTCCATTGAAGTGAATGTAGAAGGTGTGACTGATGACAGAAGGGTGCAATCCCATCACGCCCCGGAGGGATGCAATCCCGGCGATCGGGTGAGATGCAGATTACCAGAGTAGGACCAGCTGAGGGGGAAAAAGCTGAGTGCTTTTCTAAGTTTGGATACACTGAAGGTGCTCTGTGTCCCCTGTAAAATCCTCATCTCTCAAATGTAGGGTATACTGAATAAAAAAAGGGATGACACTACACCTATCTGTAAAAGAACAAATCCCTACCCAAAGCTATCTGGTGTAAACATTTCAACAGAGCCATATGCTCTTTTTCAACTGTATTCTTGTACCTTTCATAGACTTAAAGTGGACCAACACCCAGGATTTTCACTATCCTGGGTGTTGGTCCACTTCAGTGGGGCATCCAAGATCAGGATACCCCGCTGTGTGAAACCCCCCCAAAAAACTTACCTTTTCGGCGACGGACAAGCCGCCGCCGCCTCCCGCGCGTCCCTCTTACAGGGCGCGCGCCCGCGCCGGCCATTCACAAACGCGCACTGCTAGAGGGGCGCGCGGGAGGCGGCGGCGGCTGATCCGTCGCCGATAAGGTGAGGTTTTTTGGGGCTTTTGGGGGGGTTTCACCCCGCGGGACATCCTGATCTCGGATGGCCCGCGATGAGGGAGGTGATCGGCCTGGGAATCTTATAGATTCCCGGGCCGATCACCCCTGGGTGTTGGTCCACTTTAACAATATGTTGCCAAGCTTGTCCTCTTTGTGTTGGGGATGCAGGACTTGGGGGAGGGTATTTTTTTTACATAGCATCATTTTAGACCTAGGTATCCACCAAATTGTCTTTCACTTACTGTAATGGGGGGACCACTTCCCTAACAGATATCAGCATAGGTCAATCAGCATATTCTCCATTCCACCCAACTGCATCTCTTTTTTACTGCACATGCCTTTTGGACTTTAGACATTTATGCCTACAACCCTAATGCCCCCGCCCAATGGACTAGGCAACATGTTTCATACCATTACAGGTCCTTAGTCATGCAATCAGAACAAATGGATCTCCTGTTTCAAAACATTCAGAGGATGGTTCACCTGAAAACTCCACCCCCTCTTTGTAACCATTGGAATTCAAATGTAATGCTCATATAACCATACACATAATGATAAATACTATTTGGGCTTAATTATTTAGGTCACAGGATCAGGGTTTTTACACCAAGTATCCCTAGAGACAAGACGTTCCAACAGAGAAACCCCAAAGAGAGGATAAGTTATACATTTGACCAAAATCAGTAGGCCACAGGCTTTGTAGTACTTTTCAAGCAAAAATGAATAATGTTTTACTGTTAAAATAATATACCAGACCCTTGCTGTTGGTGAACTTCTTCGTACCCCCTGGGTTACACGTATCGTAGGGTGAGAACCAGTGTGCTAGATCACTAAATTGTGTATAGATCAAATATAGAACTTTCGCTAGATGTCAGTAATAGGTAATAAATTGGTTTAATTGGTGAAGAGCAGACCTTTTACTCTGGTGCCCATGATGGCTGTTGTTACCTACAGTGGTCAGTACATCCAGCTCTTGCAGTTGTCCCCACCTAACTTCTACTAGAACTTTTGGGCCAGATTTCTTTTTTGCTCACCTAAGAGACTCATTCTCATTTATCATATTATCTCGAGGTACATGACAATGCCCTCACTCCCACTTTCCAGTTAGAGGTAGCTCAATAACAGCTGCTTTTATAAAATATCGGGCACATTGCAGGCAGCATAGCACATATTGAGTTCTGTAAGCATTTAGTTAATGACCATGAATTTCTCCTTGCACATCAAGATTATTATGATGCTGGTCAACAATTGAATGCAGAAATATTGCTCCCCCTCCAACATTTCAGCAACATCAATAGCCGCACTAACAAGTAATCTCTCTGTCTGTAACCCCCCCAATTAAAATGTACTTGTGGACTTCTATGTGTGAGAAGAAGGAATGACTGATGACATGGAGCTTATGTTTTTTCATCAAAGGTATCCTCTTGACAAATTGCTCAATCACGGACTTGCTGGAAGGATGAAAAGCTATCTTTAAAGGACATGCTATTTTTTTTATTTAATCTCCTATGACACCTTTTGGCCTCCCTTGTTTTTCTATGGCACTGGCCATTAAAAGACAGATTCATTTTTCTGTCCCAGACCTATAAAAGTTATACTGCACATACTGTATACAAATTATTTTATAGCTATTTTATATTGTTCAAAACATAGGTGTTAAAGGCTCTATAGAATAGATTAGACACTTGGCTCTATATCTCTTAAAAGGAGCATGCAGCAAAGGATGATCATTATTGTGCAATATCATATTGAAACAATGTTCGATTATAATCTATTCATATTATTGTTGTTGATGTGATTATGGGCCTAATTTATGATGTGTGCCATTTAGCATCATTTTTGTGGCTATAGCACCAGCATTCCTGTCTAATCTGGCACTGTGCTATGGACTACATTGGCGCTAACAGTCACTGTGCCAAACGCTAACTAATTAGCTTTGATTGTTGCTCATAGACATTGGCTGGCCTATGTCAGCACCAGGGCAAACTGGCCATAGGGAGACCCAGGACAATGCCCGGTGGGCCACACTGCTTTGGGGCCAGCTGGGCTGCTGCTTTTAGGATCCATCCCTTCCCCCTTAGTTTCCCTCTCAGCCCCACTTTACCCACAAGCCAAAAAACCCCAGCCCCAATGCTATAGCCGTGGCATCGCGATGGGGGGGGGGGGGCTCAGCAGGGATGTCTCGGCTGGCCAGGGGCTGATAAAATCCAGGGCTGATTTTTGGCCCCAATCCACCACTGGTCAGCAGTTGTTGGACCCGCTGGTCAATTACCCTAGAGCCATTGAGCGCCACTTTGTACTGCCATTATGTGTACAAAATACATTATGTCAGGTAGGTTAATAAACAGAAAGAAGTTAAAATGCTATCTAATGTAACAAAGGGAAGAGCAAATGTAGAAGGTGAAGTTTCTTATATGATCTAAGATAGATAGTAAACCCATTGGCCTATTGGAGCAGCTGAGGTTTCTCTAGTAGTTTGGGCTTAGCTGCAGGCCCATGGTGTTTTTCATCTATGGCATGCAAAAAGTTGTGCCTTACAGTAATGCGCAGACTGGTAGTAGAATTTTAGAACTAGTTACAAATCAAGAGCAGGATCGTGCAGACTTGGAGCAAGACTTGTATAGCCATACATGGGACAAAAACATCTTAAAGCTGAATAAGAAATAGGATCAAGATCTTGGAGCCTGGAAATAGTCATGGAAGCAGAACTGTGATGGCATATCATAGAACAGATATCAGAACAGCTATGAATAACAGATCCAACCAGAATCATGGGCATGAGAGCCAGGCACAGGTACTGAAACACAAACCTAGAAATAGACCAGATGAAAGGGTATCGACTGAATTCTTGGAGCAGGTGCACTCAGAGCAGGACTATCATGGCAAATAGTGAAGTAGAACCAGCATTGAAGATTTTGGGAACTAACTAGATTCAGAATGGGAAATCAAACAAAGTGTGTTGCATTCAGCAAAGCCGTAGGAAGTACTTTGTTTGATCACCAACTGTGCCACCATACAGGTACTCAGTAGTAGGGGGTTCCTGTTTTATTTAACTCATCATTTAAACACAAATTCTTCAATAGTTATGAGTCAACATTGTTTTTCTCTACCACCCATTCTCATCCACTTTACAACAGTAGTCAGTAGATGGAGCCAATAAGCCTATCAGCATTTTACCATAGGATACCAAAAACGACGTAGTCTGAGGACATTTTTGAAAAATCTGGGTTGTAAAAAAGTTTCACAACCAAGCTGTAATGTGTCTAACCAGCTGTATACGTTTAATCGAATCCGATGAGTAATTCTGATGCAAAAAGAATTTCTATAAGAGAATACTTCTGTGTGGTTTGGGAACGATTCAATAGCTATTGTCTAGCCACATTTTGTGATATTACATTATACAATTGTTGCAATACATTTCATTTTCTAGATCCAGTTAAAGACTAACAACGCTCTGAAAGAAAACAACATTTAGTTAAATAACTGGAGGATGTAGTCTACAGAACACTTCAAACCACAAGCCCATATTGAATGGAGACAAGCTTCTGCATTATTTAAGGGAGGCAGAAGCTTTCATCACTGGGTAATTAATGTTCCTGCATTGTATTATATTTGCAAACCCTATCTATTTCATTTCAGATATCATATCCTAGGCACTCCTGTAAAATTCAGAGGCAACATGCTGGCAACAATTTCAAGCTTTATAGTCCAAGTAAAGGAAATATGGAGAACTCTAAGAAGCCCCAGAATTGGAATGCATTAATAAAACAAATGCACGAAGATATTGCAGACAGTTAATTAAAAACATTGCAGATCTAATTTTTAAAAGTGACAGGATTAACCTTACTGTTATGAAACGGTATTCCTTTGTTATTCTTTTATAACTGGCTGAACCTAATCATTTATAATAAACCTCAAATGTCAAGCTTACGAAGAAGCAAAGAGTACTTTCCTAAAACAGAAAGCAATTGTGTGGTTCATACTGAGCAAGAAGAGCAGATTTACCTCTCTGTATTAACCAGTGTGTTGAGACTAGAGATGAGCGAACTTTTTGAAAGTTCAATTTGGGCGATTCGCCGAATTTCCCCAAGAAATTCGGGTTCGCCCGAATCGAACTTTCACGAATCGCTCATCTGAAAAAAAAAATGCCGGCATGGTGGGAGCGGGCAGGCCGGCTACGCTGTCAGCGGGCCGCCGCCGGCCTCCACGCTCCGGCTCCGCTCGCAGCTGTCATCAGAGGACGCGTCATCAGAGGGCGCCTGAGAGCGGCGCTGGCCTCCACGCTCCGACCATGCAGGTAAGTGTTTGCTTTTTAAACAAATGCTTCCGCCACCCGCTGACAGCGTAGCCGGCCTGCCCGCTCCCACCATGCCGGCATTTTTTTTTTTTTCAGGGAAAATTCTTTCGGCACGAACCAAAAAAAATTCGGGTTCGCGCCGAATCGAATTTTCCCTGAAATTCGGAGCGAATTCCGGTTCGTCCGAACCGGTTCGCTCATCCCTAGTTGAGACAGGCAAATCTTATTTTCTATCATTGCAAAGTGGCTCATAGAACGTGATATAATCAAGCATAATTAGTCCTATTTGTCAGACGTGATGTAAAGAATACTAAAAAGCTCACCCTTTAATTTACCCAGGTTGTCATAAAAGAGGTATTGTCTTTTTATTTCACTTTCTGCTGATCACTATGGCTGTGCAACACACTACTGCTTGCAAAATGGCTAGAGATCCAGGGAGTATGGGCCTTTTGAGCCCCCTTCCAAGAGGTGACAAACTGGTGAGTCATGATCAGACAATAATCAGGGAAACCATCCTTGTACCTCAAGGGGGTGATGTGACAAGAGGAGGAGGAGGGAAAAGAAGTACTGGCATTCCCCCAAAGTCAATGTGAGCTGAGAACTGCCCAACCAAGAAGGGATGCAATTTGGCAAAGACCTCTCCTATGTCATGTATCTTCATTCTTTGGATACAGATGGAGAGGGGGTATATAGGAAACAAGGTGTGTTTTTGTCTATGACAAAGCATTTGTTTGCAAATTAAGAACACACATGGGATATACCAGTTGAGTATTTGGCATTATGCCAGTTCCTGCCCCATAAGATGTGTATTCCTTAAATGCACACAAAATCATTCTGTCATCTTTAAGCCAACTAGAAATGTTCTTGAGATTTTGCTAGCAAATCAAAAACAGCTAAAAATGATCCACAGGCATACAGAAAATAATGTACGTTGAGCGCCGGAATAACAGCAGTACAAAGTGGCGCTAACTGGCGCTGGGATAATTGGCCAGCGGGTCCAACACATGCTGACATAGTAGCACACACCACAGGCTTTTTCCTCACTTTTTTCTCACTTTTTACTACCATGAGAATGTTTTTCAACTCAACGTATTGAATCAAGGCCTTTATTTTTTTTTATTCACACTGAAAATTGAAATAAAGTAGCAGTAGTTATTATCTAACACAATGGCCTTGATTCAATAAAGGTAGAAAAAAATTCTCATGGTACTAAAAAATTCAATTCATGAGAAAAAAGCCTGAGAATGTCAGTGTTACTGAATCACTAGATAAAAATACAATGAAAGTCAATGGCAGCTTTTACTACAGCGTAGAAAGGAGTAAACAGTTCTCTACTTTTCTTAGGAGTAAAAAAGTGCCAGTGCATGAACTTTTGGACGTGATTGCTGGGGAAAATTGCAGTGATCTTCATGCTATGTTTAAGTAGGAATAAAATGTAGGGTATGTGAATTGTACATACATAGCCACCGCGGCCGGCTAATGCATATTTTCATGCTGCTTTTGGGATGCATAAAGTTCATACTTTAGGTTGACACAAGTGTTGCTGAATTCTGGTAAAATTGGGATGAAATCTCTATCTGCAGATGATTAGCAGTGTGAGTGATAGAAAAGGCTTACTATAAGTGCTGTAAAGTATCTGTGTATAATGCGTTATTACAATTGTTACAATGAAAAAACCCTCTGACTGCTTAAAAGTGAACCAAAACCCACAGCCAACAGCCCTGGAATCAATAAGTTTCCAGTGCAGCTTGATTTCCTCTCCCCAGGGCATCCAGATAGGATGCCCTGCTGTGTGAAACCCCCCTGGTCGCCCGGTAAACTCACCTTCTTCCCAAATCCATTGGCGCATAAGCGAGAAGAGGCCATTCCATGCTATACCTCCAGGCATTTGTGAATGGGCAGTGTGGGTACGCTTTCTGTTCGATGGTAGCGGAGATGCAACCTGGCTGTAGTCGAGCCTTAGAGTTGACATGAGCAGCTCCAAGCACACTGATTGGACGAGAGGCCACTCATGCGCCGTAGGACCGGGGAAAGGTGGGTAAGATTGGGGCGACCTGGGGGGTTTCACACAGCAGGGCATCCCAGATCAGGATCAAGGACCAAAACCCAGGATAGTCAAAATCCAGGGTTTTGGTCCACTTTAATGAGAGCCTATCTTGTATGTTCCCCCCACCCTGTACAAAAAGAATAATAAAGAATAATAAGTAAGCAACTAAAAACTTAAAATCTATTAATTTTAGATGCTGGGGAATTGTTTTAAGGGTTTGGACTTTTCATTAAATGATGCTGAAGGTCCGGTTTAAAGAAAACTCCCATCCTTCCCAGCAGTAAGTCCAGAAAAAAAATCCTTCCCAGCAGTAAGTCCAGAAAAAAGATACGCGGCACGGTAGGAGCAGCAACTTAGTGACTCAAGCCATCTGGGACATTGGTGGCAGCAGTGACTACACCCAAATCAGGCTCATCACTAAGGGAGGGGTGTCTCCGCGGCCCGCCCCTCGAGGTATCTGCGGGCGCCATTTTGCCGTCTCGTGTTGCGCGTCTACCTACCTCGGTCCGTAAGTGCCCCGCGGGCTGGCTTATTTTTTATATCTTATGTATGCATGCCGCTTACGGGACCTTTCTGTTTATGTCTTGCAGGCGGGTCAAACTTAATTGTGGTTTCTCCCGGCCTATCCCCTCTATTTAGTTGCTATTAGAGGCCTATTCTGCCCTTACCTCCCACTTCCCTAGCGGGCTATTGGGGCATCCCGGGTGGCCTTATAGCGTAAATCCCTATTGGCCGGTTGGGCCGCGATAATCACCATAATGTGAGGATAATGTGCTTGGGGTTCCTTCGGGACAAGCCCGGCTGTGTGTGGGGTGTCCCCTACAAGTGATGACAATGTGCGGGTTTGTGTGCCCTGTGCCCAGCGGGTGCTTGCGCTGCAATCTGGGTTGCCTGTGGCTGGGCCTGCGCCCCGTATGGCTTCGCCTACTCCCCCACACTTACATCTGACTCCCAGTGAGGTGCATACCAGTGGGGAGTCTCAGCCTGATTTGTCTACCAGGGTGGCTAGCATTGAGAAGCTGATTGCTGGCTCTACAGCACGTAAGGCCTCGGCTAAGAGGCGGCATCTGGCACCTGGCGTTACCCTTTTTCATATGGAGGCTGAGGAATTTTTTGACCTAGCTGGCTATACCCCCCTGGAAGAGGGGGGACTGTTTTCTGATTCAGAATCATCTGGTGAGCAGCCTAAGGGTTATGCTGGTTCTGGCTCTGACCCATGGGCTCCAGATGATACTGACAGGCTTTTGGCTCACATTTGTGAAGTACTTTCTATCTCTCCTCCTGCCGGGACTCCTCGGCAGCAGGGGGAGTTGTTTCACACTGCTAAGCCGCGTTTGGAGTTTCCTGAGCAAACTCACTTTAATAATCTCGTGCTCAAAGAGTGGGAGCGACCTAGCAGGCTCCCCGGGGTGCCTAAGAGCTGGGATAGGAGGTATCCCTTACCTGCTGAAGTGGTTAAGCGTTGGTCGTCCCCTCCCAAAGTGGATGCACCAATTCTGGGGTTGTCTAACACTTCTGTCATGCATTCCCCTGACTCTACTACCCTGAAGGATGGGGAGGACCGGCGCATTGATCAGCTGGCTTCCCATGCCTTTGCCTGTGTGGGCTTCACGCTGCGTCCGGTTTGTGCCTCTGCCATTACAGCTGTGGCTATTGGGACTCTGCTCAGGAGTATTTTAGATGGGGCTCCTGATGATGCTGCTAGTGAAGAGTATAGAGCCCTTCTGCGTTGTTAGGAATTTGTTGCTTATGTCCTCTCTGCCTTGGATGATACCATTAGAATGTGTGGCAGGGCTTCTGCCTTGGCGTTGGCTATACGCCGCTCGGTTTGGCTGCGCCAGTGGGCAGCTGACAACGCTGCCAAAAAGGCTCTCACTGGGTTCCCCTTTAAAGGACTGCGTCTATTTGGGGATCGCCTGGACCTGGAAGCAAGTTACCCCAGCGCAAGAGACAGTCTCGGCCCTTTCGGGGTTCAGGTCCTTTCTTCCCCCCTACTGTGGGTCCAGAATGGGAGCTTCATTTGCAGGGGCCCGGGGAGATTTCTGGGGCTGGCCCCTCCTGGGGTTCCAAGTCTAAGTCTTCCCCCAAGCCCCCTCAGGCATGAAGGGGCGCCCTCACCCATCCGGGTGGGGGGACGGCTTCAGCTCTTTGCTCACGTCTGGAGGCGTCATGTCTCAGACCAGTGGATTCAGGAGGTAGTGTCCTCCGGCTACAAGATGGAGTTGGCAGCCTGGCTGCCCCCAAGATTCATCAGATGCCGGATGCCTCAAGACCCCCTGTCAGCTCAGGGCCTGTTGCTTGCTGTGCAGAATCTACTGGAGCTGGGGGTCATCTGCCAGGTGCCCTTAAGGGAAAGGGGCAAGGGCTATTATTCCAACCTTTTCACCGTTCCCAAAAGAGATGGGTCTGTCAGACCCATCCTGGACTTAAAGCTTCTCAACAAGTTTGTCAGATCCATGCGTTTTTGCATGAAGAAGCTGCACTCAGCTGTAAGTTCACTGCGCCCAGGGGACTTCATGACCTCTGTAAACATCAAGGATGCTTACCTCCATATTCCAGTCTTCCCAGGTCATCAGAGATTCCTCAGGTTCGTTTTGGAGGATCAGCATTACCTGTTCGTGGCATTGCCCTTCGGTCTCACTTCGGCTCCCAGGGTATTCACCAAAGTGCTAGCGGGCATTATGGCTCTGCTGAGAGCTCAGGGCATTCGCATTCTTCCCTATTTGGATGACATTCTTATCACTTCTCCGTACTTCCAACAGGCAGAGCTGGATACTCAGCGGGTGGTGACCACACTGGAGTCATTCGGCTGGGTGATAAACCATTCCAAATCTTCCCTGTCTCCCTCTTTGGTGAAGCCATTTCTGGGCATGAATCTGGATACAGCTCGGGCCAGGATCTTTCTTCCTCAGCAGAAGGTGAACAGTCTGCAAGCGCAAGCTCAGCTCCTTCTGTCCTGCCCTCATCCTTCCATCAGGCAGGGAATGCAGCTGGTGGGCCTGATGGTGTCCTGCTTCGAGGTGGTTCCTTATGCTCAGTTTCACATGAGGCCTCTTCAACTCCACCTCTTGTCTGTATGGGACAGGGACCCTGTGTCCCTGGATCAGGTTTTGGTTCTGTCCCCCCTAGCCAGGCGGTCCCTCTTGTGGTGGCTGGACTCAAGGAACCTGTTGGTGGGCAGATCCTTTCTGGCCCCTTGCTGGGAGACAGTCACCACGGATGCCAGTCTGACAGGTTGGGGGGGCTTCTGGAGATCCCTAACATTCCAGGGTCAGTGGGGCCCTCAGGAGGCCCACACCCCTATCAACATTCTGGAACTGAGGGCGATCAGGTTGGTTCTAGCCCGCTTGACCCCGCACCTTCGGGGTCAGGCTGTTCAGGTCCGCTCGGACAACCAGACGCAGTTGCCTACATCAATCATCAGGGAGGGACCCGGAGCAAGGGGGCCCTCAAGGGAGTGTCTCTAATCCTGTCCTGGGCAGAGGACAATGTTCTCTGCATCTCAGCTGTGTACATTCCGGGGGTGGAGAATCTGGAGGCAGACTCTCTGAGCAGGGAGACTTCTCGCCTGGGGGAATGGTCCCTCAGCAACAGGGTGTTTCGCTCTCTGTGTCACCGTTGGGGTCAGCCAGATGTGGATCTGTTTTTGGGTTATCAGCTCCTGTATGTCTTTTCCCCGTTTCCCCTGTTGGGCAGGGTGCTGCGCAAGATAGCTCAGGAAGGGGTGCCAGCAATCCTGGTTGCCCCCTGTTGGCCAAGAAGAGTGTGGTTCGCAGACATCGTGCAGCTGGCGGTAGATCAGTACGCCCTGCCCAAGGATCCAGACCTGCTCACTCAGGGGCGGCTACGCCACCCCAATTTACAAACGCTGGCTTTAATGGCCTGGCTGCTGAAACCTCCATCTAAATGGAAAAGGGGCTGCCTGCCTCTGTTGTTAACACCATGATCAGGGCTAGGAAAAAGTCTTCTTCTTCCATCTACTATAGGGTTTGGCGTACCTACATTGACTGGTGTGAGGCTAAATCTCTTCTCTGTCGTATGTTTTCTATTCCTAGGATCCTGGAATTTCTCCAACATGGTTTGGATCTGGGGAATCAACTTAGCACTCTGAAAGGTCATGTTTCTGCCTTGGCTGTTTTCTTTCAGAGATCTTTTGCTCAGCATCATCTGGTCAGGACTTTTTTCCAGGGGGTCACTCATGTGCGCCCCCCACGTAAGCCTATGTTACCAGTCTGGGACTTGAACTTGGTCCTATCTGCCTTGCAGGGGTCTCCTTTTGAGCCTGTGCATGAGGCTGCTTTGTCCATTCTTACGCTTAAGGTGGTCTTTTTGGTGGCTATCACTTCTGTTAGGCGTGTTTCTGAGTTGGCGGCGCTTTCCATCAAGCCCCCTTACTTTGAGAGACACCAGGACAAGGTGGTGTTTCGCTTTAAACCAGAATTTCTGCCTAAAGTTGTGTCTGCTTTTCATCTCAATCAGGACATTGTTCTGCCTTCTCTGTGCCCTAATCCTAGTAACCCTAAGGAGAGGGCTCTACATTCCTTGGATGTGGTCAGGAACCTGAAGTTTTATTTGGTGGCTACTGAACCCTTCAGCAAGACTGATACTCTTTTTGTGGTCCATTTTGGTCCTAAGAAGGGTCTGGCTCCTGCTAAGTCTACCATCAGCAAGTGGATCCGTCAGGCTGTGATTCAGGTCTACTCTGCTAAGGGGAAGGATCCTCCCTTCCGCCTTACTGCTCATTCTACTTGTGCTATTGGTGCCTCTTGGGCTTTTCAGCACCAAGCTTCTGTTGAACAAGTTTGCAAGGCCGCTATTTGGTCTTCTGTTCATACTTTTTCTAAGTTTTACAAGGTTGATGTTCGGGCTTCAGCTGATGCTGTTTTTGGCCGCAAAGTTCTGCAGGCGGCAGTGGTTTAATCTGCATATTGTTGCTTTTGCGGATCCCACCCTACCTTACGGACACTGCTATTGGATGTCCGAAACGTAAGAAATTATCTCTGGAGCAGGACGTGCTGTATACTTAGAATAATACAATTCTGTGATTACTCACCTGTAGAATTGGTATTATACGTATACAGCACGTCCTGCTCCACCCCGCCCTTGTTTTCATTATTCTTAGTGCCTCTGTATGGTGATTGTTATCATGGTTAAAATTATTTTATTATGGGTGTTATTCTCCCGGCCTCTTGCTAACTGCTTGTCAATACTGGGGAGTTTGTGGGAGGTCCCTGGAATATAAGGGGCCGGGAGGAGCCACTTTTTTGCTGTCTCTGCAGTCCAGCGCCATCTTGTGGATGTATAACCCCAAATATAAGGAATTACTCTCTGGAGCAGGACGTGCTGTATATGTATAATACCAATTCTACAGGTGAGTAATCACAGAATTGTATTTTTACTTAAAGTGGAACAAAATCCAGGAATTTGACTTTCCTGGGTTTTGTTCTGTGCCCCAGAAAAAATCCAGCGGCCAGCCCTGGAATCTTTCAGATTTCAGGCCGGTCGCCGGTGGGTTTTGTTCCGCTTTAAATCATTTGTAACAAGCACTGTTACAATTGCATCACTCCCAAGGTCCAAAAGGTGAATGTAGTTTAAGCTGATCTGTACCCTACAGCATCACTCAAGGACACTGTGTTCCCATGCCCCTGAAATTATATTCAGAGATGACTATTTGCACACAACCCAAAAACCGGGCATCTACTCACCACCTTGCTCTCCCTCTGTGCGGCAGCTGGCATTCCTGCTCTCTATTAAATGCCTGTCAGTAACCAAGGGTTTTAATTTAAAGTGCTACTGCACTAATTGTAATTGTTACACCATTGCGTCAGGCTACATTTGGCAGTGTCCTAAGATTTTTAGCTGTTTAGAGTTTCCGCCAATGACATTCTCTTTTTCATCCTGTCCCTCAATCAGCTCAGCAGAGTGGGACAGAATTGCTGGTCCCTCCCTCCTCCCGCCCGTCACTCCGCCTCCTTCTACTGCCCGTCACTCCTCCTCCTCCTCTCGATTCCCATTGCACAGTGCAGAACAGCATCACAGATCCAAGGGCCACACCCACTTTTTTCAGAAGAGAAATCAAGAGGTGAAACTGTAAACTGTGATATCTCAGCCATTTCTTCTTCAATTTAAAAACAGAAAACAGTTAAGGACAGTGCCAAATGTAACAGTTGCATTTGCCTGCAGTAGCACTTTAACTTGCCTGGCATTAATAGTTCGATGCTCACTTAGTGAGCCCCACTGTCCACAGTGGTCACATGGTGGCGTGGAAGATTTCTTTCATGGGCAGGATTTTACCCCAAAAACCCCTAGATGTTGCAGAGTGTTTACATCATTACAGGTCAGACCAGGGCTCGATGTTGGAGGTACTCCTTTGTTCGGGGCAGAACAGGCAGTGTGTATACAATAAGATAATAACAAGAATAACAATACAAGAAAAAGGCACTTTTCAATATGGAAAAATCACTATGTTATTGTAAACATCATCATCTGCTCGATTTCCCTGCATTGAAAGACAGATCCCATGACTACAAGAACTGCTTATTACATTTACTAACAGCTCCTTCAGAAATCCCAAGCAACTGAATCTTTGTTACAAGTATTTATTTAAAGCAGCTCATATATTGATAGAAAGCAACTCCTGTTTTGGCACAGCAAAACACTGCAAAAACACTACATGTCATCCTGGGCATCTAGAGAATTGGAAAAAGTGGAACTTAGCACCTTTCCACTACCCCCAGTACCACAGTGAGACAGAGTCACCCATCCACCACTGCAGTCAATCCAAGTATTGACAGTGTGCTGCTACACCTGGTCTCCTGTTGCTTTACTGGGGGGGGGGGGGAGAAGTCTGTCCCTCGGGAATACATTTTCTTTTTCTCTAGGTCAGGGGTTCCCAACAGTGCCGCTTTTTTTTTTTTAGTTATCTCATGTATCATCTGGGTTGTACGTGTGGGTTGTCAGACAGCTTGAAGTGGACCAAAACCAGGCAGGCATACTCGGTTTCCCCCGCTGCGTGAAACCCCCCAGGTTGCCCGAAGACTCACTTCTGTTCCAGGTACAACGGCGCAGGTGCGAGCAGCGGCCGTATCCCTGCTATCCCTTTAGCAGGGCGCGTTCCCTGCACACATGCTCCCTGTTAAAGGGTAGCAGGGGATGCGGCCGCCAGTGTGCTCAGATCAGATCAGATTAGACAAGCTCCTGGATGATGGCGCTTGAGCGGATCTGAGTGTGCTGATTGGACAAAAGGGCTGCGCATGCGCCCTATTACTGGGTGGGAGTAAGTGAGATCGGGCGACCTGGGGGTTTCACACAGCGGGGTGCCCAGGGGGCAAAGACCAAAACTCAGGATAGTCAAAATTCTGGGTTTTGGTCCACTGCCAGTCAGAAATTTTAGTAAATTGCTCCCCTAAACCTGGTCTCAATGATGTAATACACTTGTAAGGGCTTAAATCCATCCAGATGTTGTGGGATAGCAGGGAGATTCTATGCTATTGAACTGCATGGCCACAATTCTGACAGGCCTGCTTGTGAAAATATTACCCTTAATCTCCTTTAAATAATGCATCATCTCTGGCCAAAAGTAAAAAGCCCTCTCACTCAGCGCTACTCAGAATGCTCTTAAAACATTGTAACAACTCTGTGGCAGCCAAACCTATTGACTAACATTGACTGATACATAGTTACATTCATTCCCTCCAGCAGCTGGCGATTCAGTGTGTGTGTGTGTGTGTGTGTGTGTGTGTGTGTGTGTGTAACCTGAGAGAGACTGATCCCTTTTTTGAAGTAAATCCCACTGTTTGGTGCGGGCTGCTTATAGCAAAATCCCGTGGCTCCAGCCTGCCCTGTGTGGGGACACAATATCACACAGATATACTGTAGCCATGCAGATCTTCATCAGCATTATATCCTTCTTACATTCTGTGTGGTTGGCCTGATCTTATGAAAGCTCCCAGCTCAACAGCAGCGTGCCTGTGTGCTAACAAAATCCCCCCCTCTCAAGTGTTATCATATATAATCAGGGCTCTCAGGTGTGATCCAAGATCTAGGATCACAGCTATTCCACAACATCTGCATGGGCTTAAACCCTCTCAAGCAGCATATGCCATTGATCATGGAAGGGGGGAGTTAGGGGAGCAAATTACTAAACTTTATTTTCTTGACTCGAGGTTGGCCTTAAACAGCACTAAAATGCTCAAAACAGCTGTTTAAACTTTTGGAACAGTTGTTTACTCATTGAGTAAATCAGAGTTGAGTAATAGATGGCAGCAAATCAGGTTGGGGTACAGACCTGTCTACAACCTTGCTGAGTACAACCTGATAGGCTCTCAAGTACCACCAGTGGTTGGGAACGCCTGCCCTTGGTTATAGATTCCTTCCTCTTATTGATTCTTAAATATAATAATATTATTAATAATTACAAATGATTCTATAAATAAAATCAGGATGTTTATGGCTAATAAATACTTTATAAAATAAAGTACTTTATGTCTAGCAAGATTAAATAATTATTTATGAATTTATTTCCTTGTTTTATTGGTGGGGAGGACTGCAAACTTAGGCCCTTATTTAAGAAGGGATAGCGTCAGGTAGTGGCTGGTTAATGACAGGTAGCGACAGGTAGCGACTGGTGAACGCCGGACATGGCACACAATTACACATTTATCAAGCAGAATCTGTTTAGCGACTGGGATAACGCCATGTAGCGTCTGATTCATCATTTTCACAGCCTCAGCGAACAGCGCCGGCGTTCAGCCATGCACAGCGCCAGGTATGACCTCTCGCTACCTGTCGCTCTCCCATACATTTCAATGGACGATACTTTTCTTCTCTTTAAACGGGTTTATGTGGGTTTTTTGGGGGGGAAAAAATCTCAAATAATGTTGTGACTCTTCTGGCAGTGAAAAAGCAGTTCTTTGACAAATTTTTCATTTTTCATATATTTCTTCAGAAATGACATTACAAGTCTGGCATTAATTTGTTCATGTTATAATGTTGTTACAATGTAATTCCATATGTTTTCGCTTTGTTACTAGTGGAAAGATGCTGAAAAACACACTTTAAACACACAGCCTCTGGTGCTCTGGGCTTCAAAGAAGCATTTTTCAGCGCCAGAATTTTGTGAGGATGTTTTTATAATGAATATGGTGTGAGTCGGTCGCACTGACCAGTCGCTAACATGCGCTCCCATACATCGCTGTACTGATCAAATAGCGACTCCTCACAATTTATTCATCATTACTGCACAGCGAATGAGTCGCTATGAACTAGCGACTCACGGCCGAGCACAGTGACTACTAGCGGGCGTTCTGAAAATGCCTGCTTTAGACGCTCATCTGTCGCTACCTGGCGTTAGTGATGAATCAGCCTGCCCGTATTAGAGATGAATACTCA
Source organism: Gastrophryne carolinensis (assembly GCA_027917425.1). NCBI lineage: Eukaryota > Metazoa > Chordata > Amphibia > Anura > Microhylidae > Gastrophryne > Gastrophryne carolinensis. Next base: position 334,814,199 of record CM051235.1, on the reverse strand, counting down.
CCTGACCATCACTCTTGTGCTGGGGCTACACTTCTCAGATTGATTACCTATGCCTTTCCTGGCCTGTTTAATGGCAAAGAGCACCAAAAAGTTGGTTAATCCAGGGGTGGGGGTGAACTGAAGTAGTATAGGAGTGCAGGGTAAACCTCTATACAGGTTTACTGGTGGGGTGTATAGCAGGTCAGTCATCACTAATAAATTGTATTTACATGCAACAATTGCTTTATTGTCTGGTTATTTCAAACTAATATGGTCAAACCTTTTTCATTTATCTTGTATTTATCTGCTTTTACCTGGCCTGTCTCCGGTCAATCCCTTGTTTTGCCCTGGCCTTTCATCTGTCTTTGAGGCCTCAGCCCTCACTATTTGTGCATTAATCCCTAAAGGTAACCATTGCTGGGCTGGCATATGGTGCCTCCTGATGCTGAGTAGGGGCTCAACTATAAGGAAAGTATGCCAATGTAAGTTAAGGTTTTACAGCTAAGCAAAGGCTAGTGACTAATCAGGAAAAATAGAATAGCCCGTAAGTCCATGCAATTGCAGCTGAATGTTCCAGGAAAATTGTCTCCAGAACACCTAAACTGGACCAACACTCATTTATGGGTGTTGGTCCCCTGAGGGGGGGGGGTCCCATTTTTCTCTGCAGTTTTTAGTTACACTAGAAAACCTTAAATCAGGTACATTTTATAAAATAAACCCTACTTGCTATTACTCATAAAATATAACTCAGAAATATTTCTTGTTTCCTATTGTTTCTTTGCCTGTACATTGATGATAAAACAATAATGATAAACAATAACAACGCTGTTCAAGTAGACAGAGCAACCTGATCTTGCAGGGCAGATGATATGCTGTCATAAAGGTGTATATTAAAAAATTATAGCATTTATCGATTTTAGAGTTAAAGTGGACCAACACCCAGGATTTTGACTATCCTGGGCTTTGGTCCACTTCGGTGGGGCACCCCGATCGGGGGTGCCCCGCTGTGTGAAACCCCCCAGGAAGCCCCAAAAACTCACCTCTCCTCGCTCCCACGTGACCGCTGCTGCCAATCCCCGCCGACGGACAAGCGGGAGGCAGCGACGGACAAGAGAGCGCGCCCGCCGCCGCCTCCCGCGCGTCACTCTTACAGGACGCGCGCCCGCGCCGGCCATTCACAAACGGCCAGCTAGAGGGATGCGCGGGAGGCGGCGGCGGGCGCCGCTGGATCGAGGAGCAGGTAGGGATTTAGGGGCTTCTGGGGGGTTTCACACAGTGGGGCACCCCCGATCGGGGTGCCCTGCAGTCAGGGGACTGATCGGTCCAGGAATCTTATAGATTCCCGGGCCGATCAGTGGAGGGTGTTGGTCCACTTTAAATAGGAATTATAGATATATGTCAATATATATTATATCATGTATATATAATAGACATTAGTTTATAGTACTGAGGATTTTTTTGTCTGTAATGGTTTAACATAGATATCAGTAATAGTTAATAGTATGGCTTTATGTCAACAATTATGAGTCCAATTTATTTCTGGCGCCACTTGAGCGTCTGCGAGAGACTCCATTAGTGCCTCAGCTGCAAAACCGGCTACAGGCAGACAGCTTTGCTAGTGTTCCGCGTTGTGCAGTTGTACCTTTGCTTGTTCATTTTTCAAATGCAAAGCACAGCTATAACCCGCCCTCCTGTACTTTATCCCACTCTCCTCTCCTCAGTAAGTGTGATGCTTCTGAGTCAAGATGGCGGTGCCCGTATCCTAAAGTCCTGAACATAGTTGCAGCCCAGTGGGGGAAAGAATAATAACCTGGACTTAAAGGAGCAAAGAAGTGCAACCTGCAACGAGTGGGACCAGAACTCCCCGCCACATCTAAGAATCGCCATTACCTCAGAGGCCCAGGGTGGGTTACGAACCCCCGGGCCACGGCGGTGAGTGTCTAAACAAATAAGTGTTCCATTTTATTTACTTGACCTGTCTTATCACTCATCACTTGAGATTTTGGTTACATATATAACCTTTTGATTAATATCTGCAAATTTCACAGAGAAACCACTATTAAGTGAATGACAGCAGATATATTAATAATCAGATGAAGCACAGTCCCAGCAGGTAAAATATACACATCCTTATTGGGCTGCTTCCCTCCTGATACATCACACAAGCGCACCTAAACCAATCTCCTCCCTGAGGACAAGTCTCAGGATAGGAATTGATTCTTTTTCCCATTTTTCAATTGCGCCAGTTGCAATGGCAAAAAAAGGCTTTTACAAAGGATGGCAGCACAGTGACAAGTTTAAAACACATGGAATGTCATTGGGGACACACAAACGCCATGACACGATTGGCAGGCATAAAAACACAAGTTTGCCACGGATAACCTAACTACAATAAATGAAAAAACACAGGCCAGGGATCCCGTGTCAGCTGAATGGGCACAACAAAATGAAAAACGCTAACCAGAAGTCACCAAAATAACATAACTGGAATGGCTAATTGAAGTCTAGGAGAGAATGACACTGAGAGCCTGATGCGCGGTAGGGAACACAGATACATGGGACACGCTCCTTGGCACTATGTGTGGCGCTAAACATTTTGTTCACATCATAAATATGACTTGGTGGTGCTGAAGAAAACACCTAGGCCCTTATTTATGAAGGAATAGCGACAGGTAGCGACTGGTGAGCGACCGGTAATGACGGGCACCGCCACGAGAACGCCGTCTCCCCACCACAATCACACATTTATCAAGCCAATCCTGCTTAGTGACTGACAGAGCGCCAGATAGCGAATCATTCATCATTATTCCAGCCTCAGCCCACAGCGCCAGCGTTCGACCTTGAACAGCGACAGCTATGACCTCTCGCTACCTGGCGCTCTCCAATGCATTTCAATGGAACAATATTTAAATATTCATAATTAATTGTTATTAATGTTTTTTTTTTTTTCAATGTGAAAAATTCTGTGACCACTTCTGCCATGTTAGATAATTTTTTTAAGGTAAAAAAAAAAAACATTGTGCAGAATTGATATTACAGGTCTGATATTATTGTATTCATATTACTAAATTCTTTAAAAAAAATTTTCGTTGCCAAAAATACAGTGGTTTGGGGATTAAAAAACTACTTTTAACACATCGCCGCCAGCGCTCTGGGGTTTAAACATGCATTAAACAGCGCTTGAATTTTTGGAGCGTGATTTTTTGATGAATATGGTGGAAGCCGGTCGCTCTGACCAGTCGCTATCATGCGCACCCATACATCGCGGAACCTGTCAAATAGCGACTCGTCACCCCGTATTCAACATTACTGCACACCGACTCAGTCGCTATCAACAACCGAACAACGGCCAAGCACAGCGACTACTAGCGGGCGCTGTGAAAATACTGCTACAGTCGCTCAACTGTCGCTACCTGCCGCTATTAATGAATCGGCCTCCCCGTGGTTTGCCCCCCCTTGGTAACCAGAAATAACCACAATAACCACAGTGAAGTGACTCCAGTGGTGAAAATTCTATGGCTTATTGGGGTAGGTCTTATTCTCAGGGATACAGGGGTAACTGGTTCCTGAATATCTGAGGTGTTCAATTATTTTTGTGAAACCCTGCAATGTCCTTTTAGGTATTATTACTAAAATCGAGGATTAAACCAGCCAAGTGTCAGGTCATGCAGGTCTCCGATAGGAATCTTGCCCACATCTGAGATGAAGGGCAAACATTCCTATTGCCACTGGCTCACTGGCTGCTGATTGGTTGCTCTGGGTTTTATGGGAAGGCACGTTGGAATTCTATGGAATTAATGGTCATATTTGGTTCCAGTTAAACCAGAAAAAGTAAGAAAAATACACAGGGCAATAGGAGTCGTATATAACAGAGATATGACAACATATGCATATAATACATATAGCATTATTAGTCAAATGCAACAAAACGCATTGATATAGGCGTACGTTAGGAGAGAGAGCAATGTTTTTGCGAGCTTACAATCTAAAGGTTTGCTTTCAAGAAACACTGTTGTAATTGTTGTCATTGTAAACATTATCTGCTCCATTTCCCATCACTGAGACAGATCCCATGACTAGTATAACTGCTTATTAAATTTCCTTCCTTAAAAATAGCTGGAGATAACTGCTATCACATCCCTTCAGAAATCACATGCAATACAAACATTGCTAAAAGAGCTTCCTCATGGACAGAAACTAGTGTTTTGGCAAACCACCTACCGATACATCCCCATGGCGTTTCTATTGGATTGCCTCATGCAATGTCTTCATAGTTGCTTTCGTTGTTGTAATTGTTGGCTGTTGTGTCATTAATTCTTATAATAAAACACCTTGTTACGCTCCGGGTTGAACGTGTGAAGAAGTGGACCCGCAGGATCTGCAGAACTGTTTGGCAGATACCGCGTCAGGGGAGCGGAGTCTAAGGAGCCACTGGTTTTCACCAGAGCCCACCGCAAGGCGGGATGGTCTTGTGCGCAGGTGACTCCCAGGTCGCTACCCCCCAACAGCGGCACAGTTCCACAAACTGCTGAAGTGACGTGCAGTAGAGACAAACAGTGGTCGAAGGAGAAGGCCGAGGTCAGGACTGGCAGCGCGGGTTCAGTAGCGGAGACACAAGCCGAGGTCGGGACTGGCAGCGCGGGTTCAATAGCGGAGACACAAGCCGAGGTCGGGACGGGCAGCACAGGTTCGAAGGTCAATGGGAGAGCCTAGGTCATACACGAGGAATCAAGCAAAACAGCGAATATCATTCAGGGAACAACACCGAAGATCCGGCACAGGAAGTAAGGCAGGGTTCTATTTAAAGGAAGAGCCAAAAAGGGATTGGATGGCAGAGACCAATTAACAGGGCCTTGGCCCTTTAAATCTGAGAAGGTTGACGCGCGCGCCCCCTAGTGGCCGGGGACGTGCGCGCCGGGAAGGCGGAACTGTAACAGAAGGAGGAAGCCGGCGGCCATGCCGGTCAGAGGAGGAGGCGCGGGGACCAGGTAAGGGGGAAATGCAGCCTGGGGGGCCAGCAGCGGACGCCCGGATGGCGGTAGAGCGGGGAGCGCTGCAGGAAGGGGACGCAGCGCTCGCCCGAGGAGAGGCACGGAGGGGGGCGCTGCGCGGGGAAAACGCAGCGCTCGCCCTAACAGTACCCCCCCCTTAGGTCTCCCCCTCTTTTTGGGACCGAGGAAGTTTGAAATAAGGCTCCGATCGAGGATATTCTCCTCAGGCTCCCAGGACCTCTCTTCTGGACCGCAATTCTCCCAATCCACTAGAAAGTATCGTCTCCCTCTGGATGTTTTGGAAGCCAGAATCTCTCTCACCGAGAAGGCATCTTCGGTACCCGCGACCGGAAGTGGCTCCAACGTTTTAGAAGAGAATCGATTAGTCGTCAGAGGTTTTAATAATGAAACATGAAAAGAGTTGGGAATACGTAAGGAGGCTGGCAGATGAAGTTTGTAACAGACCGGATTAATTTGTTGCTTGATCCTGTACGGCCCTAAATAGCGAGGGCCCAATTTATAACTGGGTATCTTGAAACGAATGTACTTGGCTGAAAGCCAAACTTTATCTCCAGGAGAGAAAACAGGAGCGATTCTCCTTCTTTTATTAGCGCTGTCCTTCATGCGGGTAGAGGCTAGAACAAGAGAATGTCGTGTTTCACGCCAGATAGAGGAAAAAAACTGTGTTAAGTCATCCACGGCGGGTACCCCCGACTGTGTAGGTAAGGGTAGAGGAGGCAAAGGTTGGCGGCCATAAACAATGAAGAATGGAGATTTTTTTGTGGCTTCAGAATCTTTGAAATTATAAGAGAACTCCGCCCATGGCAAGAGATCGACCCAGTCATCTTGTCGGGCCGAAATGAAGTGACGTAGATATTGTCCTAGAACCTGATTGACCCTCTCCACTTGGCCGTTGGACTGGGGGTGGTAAGCCGAGGAAAAATCTAATTTCACTTTTAACTGAGTACAGAGAGCCCTCCAGAATTTTGAAACAAACTGAACTCCCCTGTCGGAGACAACGTGGGAAGGAAGCCCATGGAGCCGAAAAATATGCTTAAAAAAGTTCTTAGCCAACTGAGGAGCGGATGGGAGTCCTGGTAGCGGAACGAAGTGCGCCATTTTAGAAAAACGATCCACAACAACCCAGATCACTGTATTGCCTTGAGATGGAGGAAGATCCGTGATAAAGTCCATAGCGATGTGAGACCAAGGGATTTCAGGAATAGGAAGAGGATGAAGAAGACCCGCCGGTCTTTGGCGAGGGGTTTTATTACGTGCACAGGTGGTACAAGCTTGCACGAATTCTGCCACATCCTTCTCAATGGAGGGCCACCAATAATATCTGGCAATAATTGCGTTAGATTTTTTGATACCAGCATGCCCGGCAATACGGGAAGCATGTCCCCATTTTAATATTTGGAGGCGTCGGCGAACCGGGACAAAGGTCTTCCCAGGCGGAGCCTGCACTAGGGAGGCAGGAGCAGAATGAATCAAATGATCAGGGGATATAATGAACTGAGGAGCAGCGTCCACGTCTGTGAAGTCCGAGGAGCGAGATAGAGCATCTGCCCTGATGTTCTTAGAGGCAGGCCGAAAGTGAATGCGGAAATTAAACCGCGCGAAGAATAGTGACCAACGAGCTTGGCGAGGATTCAAGCGTTGAGCAGTTTGAAGATACAAAAGGTTCTTATGGTCGGTAAAAATAGATATGGGGTGAAGCGACCCTTCTAGTAGATGTCTCCACTCTTCAAGAGCTAATTTGATAGCCAGGAGCTCACGATCCCCAATAGAATAATTTCGCTCCGCGGAAGAAAAGGTCCTAGAAAAGAACCCACAAGTATGATTTTTTCCTGAAGGAGACCTCTGAGTGAGAACAGCTCCTGCTCCAATGGAAGAAGCGTCAACCTCCAGAGAAAAGGGACGAGAAGGGTCTGGTCTGGAGAGCACCGGGGCCATGGAGAATGTCTTTTTCAATGCTAAAAAGGCTGCCTCCGCCTGTGGAGGACATGACTTGGGGTTGGCTCCCTTTTTGGTGAGAGCCACAATGGGGGCCACGATAGTGGAAAAATGGGGTATGAATTGACGGTAATAGTTGGCGAAGCCCAGAAATCGTTGAATGGAATGCAGACCAACAGGCCGAGGCCAATCTAATACCGCTCTCAATTTGCTAGGGTCCATTTGTAGTCCTTGGGCTGAAACAGTATAACCCAAAAAGGGCAGAGCGGTCTGGTGAAAGAGACACTTTTCTAATTTGGCATAAAGATGATGCTGCCGAAGGCGGGATAGTACCAGACGAACGTGCCGGTGATGCTCTTAGAGGGAAGAAGAGAAGATGAGGATATCATCTAAATAGACCACGACACAGGAGTACAACAAGTCCCGGAAGATGTCATTGACGAACTCTTGAAATACGGCAGGGGCATTACAAAGCCCGAAGGGCATCACCAAATACTCGAAATGACCGTCACGGGTATTAAAGGCAGTCTTCCATTCGTCTCCCTTGCGGATGCGGATCAGATTGTAGGCTCCTCGGAGATCTAGTTTGGAAAAGATCCTGGAGCCACGAAGACGGTCGAAGAGTTCTGGAATTAAAGGTAAGGGGTATCGGTTCTTTACCGTGATCTTGTTAAGACCCCGATAGTCGATACAGGGTCGGAGAGAACCGTCTTTTTTCTGTACAAAAAAAAAGCCTGCCCCAGCGGGAGAAGAGGACTTCCGGATGAAGCCCCTCTGCAGATTTTCTTGTATGTAAGTAGCCATTGCTTGAGTTTCGGGGACGGATAGTGGGTAGATACGGCCACGAGGAGGAGTGGTTCCAGGCAGGAGATCGATCGGGCAATCATAAGGGCGATGTGGCGGAAGGGTCTCAGCTTGCTTCTTACAGAAGACGTCAGCGTAGGCCCGGTAAACTTTGGGTAGGCCCGGTAGAGATGTGGTAGGATGATCGGTTCGAACTGGTAAGGCTTTCAAGCAATTCTTTAGGCAGGTTGTACCCCACGCCTTGATGTCCCCAGTGACCCAGTCTAGGGAAGGATTATGAAGCTGAAGCCAAGGAAGACCCAATAGAATTGGGGAAGTACAGTGGGGTAACACAAAGAGTTCCAAGTATTCCTGGTGAAAGAGGCCAATCTTAAGGAGCAAAGGCTTGGTACGGTACTGCACCATACAATTCAGTCTATCTCCATTAACTGAGGCGATGAATAACGGTTTGGCCAAGCGGTTAACTGCTATGTCGTATTTCTTGATCAGGGAGGCCTCTATGAAATTGCCCGCCGAACCAGAATCCAGGAAGACCGGCAAATTAAGCACAGAGGCAGATGAGAGACAAAGCTGTGCAGGTACGGTAAATCTTGGAGAGGAAGCACACACACCCAGAGACGCCTCTCCCAACGAGTCTAGGTGCGCCCGTTTCCCAGTCGAGAAGGACGAATGGGGCAATCTCTTAGAAAATGATCAGGACTGGCGCAATACAGACAGAGATTTTAATTCCTCCTGCGAGACCTCTCCACGGGGGTTAGGCGAGAGCGGCCGACCTGCATGGCTTCCACCTCTGGAGATGATGGTACAGACAAAGGTTTCTGAAAGGTGGGAGCCAAACGAAACATCCTCCTGTCGCGTTGGGAATCTCTCTCCAGGCGAAGTTCTTCACGCCTCTCAGCAAAGCGTATGTCAATGCGAGTGACGAGATGAATGAGTTCAGAAAGGGAGTCAGGTATCTCTCGGGCCGCTAGAACATCTTTGATCTTGCTAGAGAGACCTTTCTTAAAACAAGCGCAGAGGGCCTCATTATTCCACGCTAACTCGGAGGCCAAAGTACGGAATCGAATAGCATATTCACCAACAGAAAGATCGCCTTGCGTTAAATTCAATAGAGCGGACTCGGCAGATGAGGCCCGAGCGGGTTCTTCAAAAACCTGACGGAATTCTGTAACAAAGGCCTGGACGGTGAAGGTGAGAGGATCATTACGGTCCCACAAGGGAGTGGCCCAGGCCAAGGCTTTTCCGGAGAGCAGACTAATGATGAAGGCCACTTTAGAGCGTTCGGTGGGGAATTGATCGAACAATAATTCCAGGTGCATAGAGCACTGGGCTAGAAAGCCTCTGCACAACTTCGCGTCCCCCTCATATTTTGCTGGCAAGGAGAGGCGGATTCTGGATGAGGAAACTGCTGGAGACTGCGGTGGCGGCACCGGTGGCGGTGGAGAAGGCGACAGCTGCTGGGTCAAGAGTTTCTGCATCATAGCGGTAAGCTGATTAATCTGCCGGGACTGCAGAGCCACCAGCGCTGGGAGTTCAGAAGTCTCCGGCAAGGGCACCTCAGCGGGATCCATGGCCGGATCTTACTGTTACGCTCCGGGTTGAACGTGCGAAGAAGTGGACCCGCAGGATCTGCAGAACTGTTTGGCAGATACCGCGTCAGGGGAGCGGAGTCTAAGGAGCCACTGGTTTTCACCAGAGCCCACCGCAAGGCGGGATGGTCTTGTGCGGCAGGTGACTCCCAGGTCGCTACCCCCCAACAGCGGCACAGTTCCACAAACTGCTGAAGTGACGTGCAGTAGAGACAAACAGTGGTCGAAGGAGAAGGCCGAGGTCAGGACTGGCAGCGCGGGTTCAGTAGCGGAGACACAAGCCGAGGTCGGGACTGGCAGCGCGGGTTCAATAGCGGAGACACAAGCCGAGGTCGGGACGGGCAGCACAGGTTCGAAGGTCAATGGGAGAGCCGAGGTCATACACGAGGAATCAAGCAAAACAGCGAATATCATTCAGGGAACAACACCGAAGATCCGGCACAGGAAGTAAGGCAGGGTTCTATTTAAAGGAAGAGCCAAAAAGGGATTGGATGGCAGAGACCAATTAACAGGGCCTTGGCCCTTTAAATCTGAGAAGGTTGATGCGCGCGCCCCCTAGTGGCCGGGGACGTGCGCGCAGGGAAGGCGGAACTGTAACAGAAGGAGGAAGCCGGCGGCCATGCCGGTCAGAGGAGGAGGCGCGGGGACCAGGTAAGGGGGAAACGCAGCCTGGGGGGCCAGCAGCGGACGCCCGGATGGCGGTAGAGCGGGGAGCGCTGCAGGAAGGGGACGCAGCGCTCGCCCGAGGAGAGGCACGGAGGGGGGCGCTGCGCGGGGAAAACGCAGCGCTCGCCCTAACACACCTTCTGTATTTCAAAAAAATGTTGTCATGACTTTTGAAGCTGGCTGCTGCACACAAAAGTTTCTTTGACGTTGGTGACCCCTTGTGCTTCCTTTACATTGACTCTTGTTTGGTCTAGGGATCATGGTGGTGGGCCCATGTTTTATCACCCGTAACCCGTCGTTAATAGAAGTCTCCGGATGTTTTCTAAGCACCTCTAAATGCTCTTGGCAAAATTGCTTCTTTTTCCACCATCAACAATCATGGTACCCACTGGGAACTGACCTTTGACCTCATAAAAACATCATTAATGACACAGGAAACTGTGCCAACTGAAATGCCTAATTCATAAGTTATAACACTGACTTTTACACAACAATATTCCAAAATCATGGTCTCCACTTTATGGTACATTTCTTTTGATGATTCTTTAACAGATTGCCCTGAGTGTAGATCATCCTCAGTTGACTCTCTCCACACAAAACTTGTGAAAATAATTTGGTCATGACCCCTGCCGATAATCCCTTCTTAGGGTGTTGAACTAGAAATGGATATTTTCTCCCAAGAGCATTCTCCTGGAACACTGAATTTTTTGCTGTCCCTCTCTGTGAGGCGAGGTGGTCATGTATTGCATAGGTGTGGCAATGACATGCACAACAGTGACAATGACTTGAGGAGGCTAAAATAAGCGACATTAGCTAGGAGTAGAGTGAAGCAGGAGCAGCGAAAATTGCCAAAGGGCACTCTCCAATGGGGGAGCAATTCAGGGGATGCTAGTTGAAAATGTGGGTTTTGGCCCGCCTTAAATGGCTTCGTACTCTGTTTCGCCGAAAATAAGCCCTACCCCGAAAATAAGGTCTAGGTACAATTCATAATCCAGCTGCCATGCTTCAGCAGAGGTAGGATGAAGAAGGTTTAAAGGAGGGTGAGGAGAAATTACAGCTGTAAAGAAGGGTGAGAACACATCAAGTCACACAGGTAAGCTTGTGTGTCGGGAGAGAAATGTCTCCTCTTGCCGGCTCTACCCCAGCCCGCTGCCATGCCGAGCACATGGCTGAATCCCTTCGCATCCCCTGCTGCCAGTCAGCTCTTTGTACGTACTATACTGGAGCTGCTGTACTGCCACCATCCTGCCAGCTGCCAGCCGGCTATATGACATGCCATGAAAATAAGCCTCAGTGCCTATTTTTAGAGCAAATATGAAGGTGCATCATCACCATTTACAGCAATCATCTATTCAAAGATTTTTCAGGCTTTTTTTCTCTTCTTTTGTAAGGAATGTAATTATGGAATGAATTTCCAAGTCCCTCGTTCTTTGTAGACCCGCACTTTACTGCAGTGCTTTCATCAGATTGAACTGCTACTGTGTGTGTTGTATGCCCAGACATGTCACAGAAAAAGAACACACTAGAGTTGATAACTTATTGAACACCTCTCGTAACTACCTAGCCTGTGAGAAGCAATAGCATTAACCACTCGAATCTGGGCAAAACATTGCATGATGGGCAAAAGCATGCTTCTGAAAAATGTCAATAGCAATTTATAGCATTTATATCAGCACTGGCTGGCTAGAGACATGTAGAGCTCAACAGTCCTCTCCTGTAAAAGCAGAATGCTACATTTACAAACGTACCACACTTCATTCTTTGTACTTTCAGTTATTTTTTCAGTTTAAAAAAAGTACACCCCCTCCTCCTGCTAACTAGCATTTTTTTTTAAATCTATTTTATTAACATTTTTCATAGTAAGTAAATATATATATATATATATATATATATCATCATACTTATATTGGAGACCCCCTAAGTCTGCTTTGTTTCTTTCTACTCTCACCTACATGGCCTACATGGGAGAAGAAAAAAGTGTGTAACTTTTGGATATGCCTCTCTCAGAACTTTGATCCAATTTAGGGAGCAATTCTCAGACATTTGGTGCACTCAAGAGGGCTAACCAAATGAAGGTACAAAACAAAGAAAAAGAGAAAAGGGAAGAAAATAAGATGGCATAAGGGGGAGGATCATTCATTCGTCAGTCACTTTTCAATCCACGCCTCTCTAATCTTACAATTTATAGGGCCTGTGTTTAATTCCACAGCAAACTCCAGTCTGTCTGATGTGCCTGGGGGTCTACATTGCAAGCGCTCCCCGACCGTCAGAAGACTCCGCCATACCATACCATCCACATTAAGCGGAATATATAGGAAGTCCCCTTCAGCCTGGCAGTAAGCTCCTCCATCCTCATGATATGAGTACCATTCAGTAATAGAGGGCGTCTGTGTTGACTGCCAATGATGTGGGATTACCATTCTGGCAGCTATTATGAAATGTCGATGAGGTCTTGTCTTACTTACCCTCCATGAATCTGGAAGCATGGACAGAAGAACAACTTGGGGTGTGTTAGGGGTATCGTGACACATTGCCTAGAATGTTTTATTTTATCTCACATTCCCACATATATGCAACAAAGATCATCCAGACATGTATCTGGAAGTGAGAGGAACATTTCTGTGGGCTAAGATACCATCTGGATAACAGTTTAAGGTTATTTTCTTGTGCTTTACCTGATATTGGCATTTTGTACATCAGGAAGAAAGATTTTTTCCATGCTTTGCTGTCAGAAAACTCCTGATCCTATTCCCTTGCACATTTTAGTTTTTTGGGGGCTAAGCAATCCTGTATACCATTGTATATTATCGAAAGAGTCTAGGGACTACATCCATCTTGAGGACATTAACTCTACCAAACCAGGATAGTTCCTTTCCTGTATATAAGTCTATGGCCTGTTTGGTGAGTTGAATGAGTCTTCAGCTGGGATCCTTATGCCTAAATATTTCAAGGATCCCAAACACCATTTGAAATGGAAATTGTCTTGCATCCGCCTGGCGGATGGGGGGATTGTTATGTCATGTATCTCAGTTTTGGTAAGATTGACTTTAAAATTGCTCTGTTTTCCTGACTTGTAGCCCATGGATATCTGGATTGTTCCTGAAAGCCACCTCTAGATGCTTCATGGCTAACACATACAGCAGAAGAGAAAGGGGATACCTCTGTCTAGTGCCATTGTGAATGTTAAATAGGGAGGACAAGATTCCATTTGCCCTGCCTCTCGCTGATGGGTTCCTGTATAATGCTTGTTTCTTAGTGGCTATATACAGGCCTAATCCAATTTGCTTAAGAGTGTGGTCAATAAATCTCCAATTCACCCTGTCAAATGCGTTTTCAGCATCTACCAATAGCAGGCACATGGGGATCCCTGATTTCCTAACATATGAGTTAAGTAAGTGAGTAAGGTTTTAACTGAATTGTCTCTAGCCTCTATTGCTTTGATGAAGCCTACTTGGTCAAAGTGGATCAGCATGGGCAGTAAGGCTTGGAGCCTATTGGCGATCATTTTCGAAAAAAAAAAAAAATTTACATCAAAGTTAATCAGAGATATAGGTCTGGAGTTCAAACATAGCATGTGTTCCCTTCTCAATTTAGGCAACACTGTATTGTGAGCTTCCATTGATTGCATTAAAGGCTTTTATCATGAGCGGAGTGTTCTTTGAACTTTTTATAAAATTTGACAGCAAAACCGTCTGGTCCTGGGATTTTCCCTGATGGCTTAGACGAGATTACATTATGCAGTTCCATTGCTGCAATTTTGAAAGTGCTCTGCTATCTGTATCCCTGAGGGATCGCAGTGTTAGGGCATGTAAGAGTTATTCTGCCAAGGGTGTAATAACTTGGCCAATGGTTGTCTGCATTTATTGCTGAACTCATATTGAATTGTACCAGCTCTGTTTACCTCATAGTGCGCTGGTCCAGCTATTTCAATAGGGCATTCCTTCTATCTGTAAGTGCAACCATGAGAGAAGGGGTTGGAGATTTCTTGTGTGACGATTCCAATTGAGATATCTGCTGCATTAACTCATCTATTCTTGCCCCCTTCTCTCTCTTGAGTTGTGTACCATGCTGGATGAGTATCCCTCGAATTCTACATTTCAATGCCTCCCATGCATGTGAAGACATCTGGTCATTGATATGGTCTGTCTGGAAGTGTTTAACTGCCATTGCAATCGCCTTCGAGCTGACACTATCTTCTAGCAGATTGCCATTTAGACACCAGGTCAAGCAGTCTTGAAAGTTGCTGCTAATTCAAACGATAAGGAAATGGGAGCATGGTCTGACCATGCTCTAATACCAATGTGCGAGGTCGGAGACCACTGAGAGCCCTTGGTGACTTATGAAAAAGTGGTCAAGTCTGCTATAAGTCAAGTGGATGCTGGAGTAATATGAATCTTCTCTGCTCTTTGAATGGCATAGTCTCCAAACATCTTTTGTCAGCAAGTAACTACTTAAACATTTTCAATCTGGAATAGGGCATGGCAGATTTCCCTGAAGATGATTCCAAAGATGGTTGCATCACCAAATTAAAGTCACTTCCTGCTATTATTATTCCTTCTGCAAAGTCGTCCACCTTTTAAAAATCTCTTTGCAAAGTTTACCTGGTCTGCGTTGGTGAAATATATATTAGCCAAAGTATAAATCTTTCTCCATAGCAGTAACTTGCCAAATAAGTACCCCCGCAGGTCAGGCACAGTGTCTTTGATTGTGCAGGGCACAGACTTGTGAATAGCTATTGAAGCCCCTTTTTGACTTTCCATCAGTATTAGGAGCATGGAGCCAGTGCATACAATACTTATTCTTACATCTAGGGATATAGTCTTGCTTTAAGTGTGTTTCCTAGTAGGCTTACCTTTTTTCTTGCATGTGTCCCAGGATTTGGGAGCGTTTCTGCGGACCGGTCAAGCCCTTTGCATTAAAATCGCACAACTTGCCGGGGGTTTTCTGTGCTGTTGAGTCATTCTACCAGTCATTTTGCACACTCATACTGGGAGGAGGGGGATAAGGAGGTGAAAAAGAAGAAAATAGAGGGAGAACAGAAAAAGAAACAGAAACAATTAGTACACAGTGTGAATTTCACTGGGTAAACCTTAAATGTTGCATTATGTATTCCAATTTTATAGTGTGTACAAGAAGGGAAAGACTCACCTCACCTTACCATGTGTACACAGACTAAGTTAAAAAAACTTCCAAAAACTTTCCGAGAGGAGGAGCACTCCTTTTTATAATTTATAAAAGGGGGGGAACCCAGAGTTGTGATCCATTAGGAAGGTAAAATATGTTGCTAACTGGCAGACCAGAATAACGATCAAAAGACAAACAGAAATTCCATATCTGAAACAAGACCCCAGATATGATCCTGCATCAAGGCATTAAGGCCCCGGAGTGCCACCAGGCCGACCCCCACCCCGTCTCTGGATACCCTTGTTAACATTGAGTGAGGTCCGGGAGCAAAGTCCCTTTTACCAGCGAGGGAGGACCAAGCCTAGACACGCCCAAGGAAGGCGCCCATACTTTACAAAATCCAGTTTGAAATCCACTCTTATCTCAGGGAGCTAGACATGCAGTTCTGAACAAACCCTTAGTCATCACTATCCTACTGGCGAGGTAGGACCAAGCCTAGACACGCCCAAGGGAGGCGCCCATATTTTACAAAATTCAGTTTAAAATCCACTCTTATCTCAGGGAGCTAGACATGCAGTCCTGAACAAACCCTTAGTCATCACCATCAGATGGGAGCAGAGGGCATAAATAAATGACACAGATATTCAATTCAGGAAACAAGAGGATAGGTAATTTTCCCACGTCCGCCCACCCCAAACATGCCTTCCTTCAACAACACAAATTAAAGTTCATTCATCAGTAGAGTAAAAATATAACCAAAGCAGTACACTCATCCTTCTAAAACGGAGTATGCCATGGTCAAGGCAAAACAACCGTTTAAATTCTGGTCCATCTCAAGAGGCATGTAAAGTTCTCCCAGACACACCATTTTGCCAAATACATTATGTCCCACAGCATATCCAGATTCGCCCTCGCCTCCAAGTAGCCACCATTGAACATTTAGCGGCAAGCAAAGCTCCAAATGGAGTCTCTGTTATGTGGCTGTCTAATAAAGTGGGAGTTAGGGGACTCCCTGTGGCGAGATAACTCCCATCTGACCACAGCCCTTCAAGTAAGAGCCCCGCTAACAAGGCAGCGCGTCCAGATTTTACACTTAACCGAACCAAGCAATGTGGCATGTGTACTTCAACATAGTAAAAAACGCAAAACCTATCAAAGCTTACGTATTATTAACAGACTTTAATGTAACCTAAACCAAACTATTTCAACTTTATGAGTCGGCATAGCTAGTCAGCATCAACTTCTGATTGTTCGTTCTCTAATGGCAGGCCGAAGGTTGAGACGTTGGTCTGTTGGTCGGGCAGATCTATTTATTTGCATAAAAACAGTTATCTTGGCGATTCACTTGGTTTCTATCAGCCCTCCACAGCGAAGATGGTAGGGGGATTAAGGGCATCAGCCAGTTTGGTACCACAGGAGGGCAGTCTATAAAGGAGAAAAGTTCTGGCAGGTCAGATGAATTCCTCAAGATGAACATGTCAGCTCCTTTTCTGACCAGAAAATGAAATGTGTAAGCCCATCTATATGTAGCACCTGCCTCCTGTATTTTGGCTAGTAGGGGTTTGAGTAGACGCCTCATGTTTATAGTTGTTTTTGACATATCAGGAAAAATTTGAATAAATGCCCCATGAAAAGTGGTCTGTTTTCCCACTCTTTTATTTGGATCCCTTCCTTCAAGCGGAAATAATGAATACAGCATATAACATCCCATGGTCCTTTCCTGTCTGGTGATTTGAGGGCCAGAAGCTCTATGTATGCAGTCTATTGGTATTTCTGATGTTGGTGGTCTTTCTAAGATGCTGTTAAAAATTCCTGTTACAGTCTGCACAAGCTGATCTTGACCTGTTGCCTCAGGAAGACCTCTCAGGCTGGTGTTGCTTCTTCTGTTTCGGTTTTCCTGATCATCAATCTGCTGGAAGGCATATTGAATTAATGTTGAAAGAGTGTTGTGAATCAAGTTGTCGAACATTTTTTGTGCTGAAGACTGTGGGGACTGCTCTACTTCTGAAATCTGAGTGTCCAAAGTCGCCACAGATTCCGTCAGATAAAAAGTTAAAGGAGTTTTCCATTTTCTGGAAAAAGCTCTCCATAGCTGTTTTCGATTGGTAATGCCCTGATTTCCATTTTATTGGCTTCTAATTCAGTGGCGGGGACGACGGAGGCTTTGCTAACTGTTAGAACATCTGCAGATTTAATTATTGATCTTGCCTTGGATCCCTTGAACTAGGCTTCTTGATGTGCTGCTACAACTCCAGTTTTTAGAGGAGCATGGATTCCAGCTGGATTGTTGGGAGTGGGGTGCATTGGGAAGCAATGTTGGGCTGTCGGATTGAGGGGAGAGGGACATGCCCACGGTGCATGCGGCTTCATGTATCTTATGTCTTTTCATTTTGAATCAGCCATCCTGGAGAGGAAGCCAGTTGATGCAAGATATAACCCCCTGGAAAACATTTCTCTGTAGGATTATAAATGATGAGTTTATAAGCAATAAATAAATGTGTTAACATTTTTTTCGTAAGGGCTTGGTAATAGTAGAATATTGTTCAGAGTAAAGGGGCAGTCCAGTGTTGTTCAAAAAATATTTATTTGTGCACTTGATAGCAAATTAGGACTTGTTATGATGAATTCTTCTGGACTAGGAAATTAATATGGATACACAGAACCAAGATGACCAATGCCATGTAAGACCTACATACAGGCAAGGGGTAAACTGGCCATAGCGAGGGCAGGGAGAATTCCTGGTTGGCTGCACTGCTTTGTTTGCCAACTGAACCAGGCCTAGCCATTGGAATTAAGTATGGGGACCCACCCCACACCAGATACACAGAAACATTATGCTAAACTGTATTGTCTCTGTGTATGCAATTGGGATGCCACATATATATGCTCTTCATAGTTTAAGCTTTTGTTAGGAAGG
The DNA here is from genome assembly GCA_027917425.1 of Gastrophryne carolinensis. NCBI lineage: Eukaryota > Metazoa > Chordata > Amphibia > Anura > Microhylidae > Gastrophryne > Gastrophryne carolinensis. Next base: position 334,796,173 of record CM051235.1, on the reverse strand, counting down.
CCCTGAAACTGTTACCCTGATAACCCTGTTGGCCAGTCCAAGCCTGGCCTCAGCTAATGAATACATGCATTGACTGGCTGGGAAGCACATTGAGGGGTGGGCCTGAAGGACTCATGGGCTGGTGGTGCACTGGTTCAGGGGTCAGTATTTGGCACAGTCCTCACTTGAGTACAGTAGGAAAATGGGTACCAAGTTGTTCTGGCAGATCATCTGTGAAACAGGCTAATTTTCAAAATCCATATAAACGTTCTACATCGTGAAAGGATTTTACACACCAAATCGAAAATGATTGTTGCCAATCTTTTGGTTTTCTTCTACTGATAGGGATAAAGTCCTGGCCTAACAGGTTTTTGAGTGTGCCATTCTGCTGCGCACCACTACTGCATGTGCAACCGGTTGGAGGAGGGCATATTTCAAAGCTAGGATGCTGCCAAGCCCAACTGGGGGGGGGGGGGGGGGTAAAGGGGAGGTAGATTGCTATTGATTGCTAATTTTTTGGGTGCCCTCAGATGGCTCTCTGCCCTTTTTTGAGCTGACAGGCAGCACACAGTCCTCTGCTGACCACCACACATCTTCTATGCAGAGATTCAGCCCCCCTCCAAAAGGATTACGGCTCAGCTTAAAGAGGGCAGAGAGAAGAAACAAAACATATTTTAAATATTACTTGGTCATCTTTAAAATATTTTCCTAGTGGTGCATTCAAGTTTGGGAAGCCCCAGTTTAACACACACTGATTTCACCATATACTCACGACCATTATTCTTGATTCCATAGTACATGCGCAGGCCTCAGATGGCATCCCCGATTAGCATTTTGGGGCCAGCAGGGTGAAGGGAGCAGTAATGCCACAGGTTTCTGTGCTGTGCTTAAAGAGGAACTACGGTCAGAAATGACTAGAGTTCCTCTTTAATATTCAGCAGCGGGGCAGCCCAGATTTACACACTACCAGTTTCTTAAGGAACATTTAATATTTTTTTGTCCTGAAAAAAATCTTCTATTTTTTTAATCACTAAACATTAATTTAATCACCAGCTATATTTGCATGGACTGTTTTTTGCACCACTGTTTCAAGGATCTTGCTAATCAAACTGACGTTTTCTAGGGAAACCCCCATTGTACCAATGCAGCTTGAAAGTTTTCAGACTGTGCTCTTTGATGGTAGAGACAACATAAGAGTTGGTAGTTTACATGCACCTGTTTTTCCTCTTTCCACCAGTAGGTGTCTCCCTGCAGTTCCTTACTGCATTCTTAACCTTCAACTAGGCTTGATTGCTGCAGATACTGTATATCGCCAATCCTTACAGTTGGTTCACGTTTGAGAATGTGGGCCACTATAGTCTAGAACCCGTGATCACATATTTCTGAACTCTGCAATATTACATGTAAGTGTGAGTGCTGGGAAATAGGGAAAAGTGGCGCTCGCTGTCACTGGGATAATGGGCTAATTTGGGGCAAGAAAGGCAGCTTCAGGTATGAAACAAGGCTAAGAACTTGTGAAAGTAGATACTGGGCTGCAGCCAGGTTATAAAATCCTCCACTGTCAATAACTACAGGCAAGATATTAGATTCAGGGTTTAGAGAGTTGGAACAGGACTGCACTGTTTTCCCTCCTTAGAATCTTTGGCACTGTATTTTTCTTCATCATTACAGTTACAAGAAATCACTACTGGGGACAAAGGGGACAAACTTTATAGTGTGTTTAGGCTGCGTTTTAGTTGTTGTTCTCCAAATTACACTTTGTTAAGCAAAAGAAGCCATTAATCAATTTTAGTAACACCCAAAAAAAATACATTCTGGACCATGTAGGTCCTACGTTTTAATTATTGGCAAGCCCCAATGCAAGTTCTGTACAAATAAATGTTCTTAATATTAATTTTAAGTATTAAGCACTTCAATCTAGTTCTGCCCATTGGGCCTCTATGGGATCTTGAGCTACGGCACCAAGTTTCATCTGGTGCTTCTTCAAGTATTAAAAAAGACGCTAGCCAGTGACCGCATCAGTGTTATCTTTTTTTAGTTGTTAAACCAGATGCTGAGTGCCGCTGAGGCCAAAAAAAGTGGCACTGCCGCTTCTTAAAGTGGACCAACACCCAGGATTTTGACTATCCTGGGTCTTGGTCCACTTCGGTGGGGCACCCCCGATCGGGGTGCCCCGCTGTGTGAAACCCCCCCTAACCGCCCGAAAAACTCACCTCTCCCCGCGCCGACGTACAAGCCAGGTCCAGGAACGTCTAAGCGGCTGCCGCCGCCGCCGCCGCTGCCTCCCGCGCGTCCCTTTTGACGCGCGCGCGCCCGCGTCGGCCATTCGCAGACGGCCGGCGCGGGCGCGCGCACGGCTACAGGGGCGCGAGGGAGGCGGCGGCGGCAAGATCAGGTAAGGTTTTTCGGGGGTTTTGGGGGGGTTACACCCCGCGGGACATCCCGATCTCGGATGTCCCGCGGGGTGGGGGGTGATCGGCCCGGGAATCTTATAGATTCCCGGGCCGATCACCCGTGGGTGTTGGTCCACTTTAAAGAGTAAGTCCACTTCCGACTGAATTTTTTAAAGTGTATATTTTTGTGTGGCAAAATGATGTCTTAAAGCTGCTGGGCTGATGTAGCATTTTTTAAAATGTTTTCTAACATTAGCAAATGTGTTTTATGGAAGCCCTTTTCACTATCTGCAATCTGTTGCTATTGGCAACGTACACCATGTACATTGCCAATAGCAACAGATTGCAGATAGTTGCATAGAACACTGCTTCTGGGCATGTGTGAGGTTGAGTGAGCTCCCTCACCTCAGAAGCGGCCATAGCACCAGTGTTCAGGACTCACTTCTCTCTTCTTGGTGTACAGACATGTGGCCTGATTCAGAGCCTCTCTAGCATGCATTCCCTCCAGCGGGAATGACGTCAAAGGGCTTTTTGTTGGCTGGAAAAGGTGAACGGTCTAGTGAAAATACAGCCTACATCTTCCGCACCTACAAAGGAGCCCCTTGACGAGTTATGTGAATGAGGGTCTGCAGCAGTGGGGGCTGTTAACCAGTTACCTTCCAGAGCCTAAATATACACGCAGTCGCCTGGATATCGATCAGATGACAGATCAGCAGGTGTCTGAATTGACCCGATTGAACCGCCTTTATTTTGAGAAGCTTTACTTAGAGTTGCAGCCATGGTTGGCCTCCGCCACAAGAAAATGGCAGGCAATTGGAGGTATGACCAAATTGCTTGGCTGCCTTCAATTTTTTGCGAATGGCTTCTTCCAGAGAGCAGTCAGTTGGCATGTCCCAGCCTTCGCTGAGCCCTGCCTACCTGCCCTGACTATATTTATCAATGGCATGGCTGTCCTGCAGGAGAAATACATATCTTTCCCTGACAGGATGGCAGCCTGAAGGTTGGGGAGGTTGAGTTTCTTCAACACTACGAATATGCTATATACGAGTATATGTTTCATAATGTTTCACAATGTTACCACACGGCCTCCAGGGCCCCAAACTTTACCCTGTGTTCACCCTCCTCCTCCACCCTGCCCCTTGCCTATTAAGCACACTTATTTACTTCATCACTGTGTAGACTCTGCTGCCTTGGTGACTGGTGGGTGGGTTCGGCCTAGATGTCATCTTGGTGATAGCTAAACCAGAGGGTCCAGCTGTGGCTGCAGGTGGGGGGTCTTGTGGGTGAGGTGCTGCTGGCTGGGGTGTTGCTGCAAAGTTAAGGTAAATGCACTGGTAGTTTCCACTTAATGGTATATGTCCCCCTTCGAAATCTCTACAAGGGATACACATTAGGTCCCACATTGACGTGGGGCCCCAAATTTTGGTCTGCTCAAACCCATGTTAGGGGGTTACATATAAAGGTTGCCTAATACCCTTGGTCTGTGTAGTTACACAACATATGTTGCACAAGCAAGCCCTCAAAGTTGGCAGTTCATGTGGGAACTAAGCTTGGTGGGTGACGTGTTTGGTTGGCCTACTCCCCCTGTGCCAAGCTACAATTTGCTAACAAGTCTTACCACTGGTGGGAACATGCTGCCTAACGTTGTCCATGGTGCCCGACACCCCATGGTAGTTGTTTAGATCATTCAGGCCAGCACTCCATAGAATATATTCAATATTCAAAGTGTAATTAAACCATTATAGGTATAGATCAAATCAAGGCAGTCCATAAAGTCCAACATTTCGGGGTATTACGGTCCCCCTTCCTCAGGGTCAGAGTGCTAAGCAGAACAGCAATCTCTAAAGTGTTAAATAGACCAGGTCCAAAGGTCAAAAGATTCCCACCTGATGTCACAGTGAAGTCTGCACTGGGGTCTGTCCTAGGATATGCATAGTGCGGTGTCCTGACCGTTGGTTGGTCCATGGTGGGCTGTGCCAGAAGCCCTGGGTTTCTGACTCCCACTGCTGATGCCTTAAACTGCTGCAGGTGACCCGCAGGTGGGTGTCAAGCCAATGAATCAGAACAATACATAAGAATTACTCAAACAACACATGACCATAAATACGAACTCTTTTAGTTTCTTTTTCTCTACAGACCCCGAAGAAGGGATGGTGCCGCAGAGGTGGGGGGTCCCCTAAAAGTATGCGTCAACCAGTTTGGGTGAGTATGTAAAAATGTGTGTGCATGTACAAGCACACATGTGGACAAAAAAAATAAAATAAAATAAAACAAGAGTTTATGCTGTTATATGCCATAGATGCCAGCAGGGGGAAGAAGTGCAAGTATGTGATAGGACATGCAGACTACATGGGATGCTATAGATGCCAGCAGGGGGAAGAAAAGGTAAGTATGGGGTAGGACATGCAGACTACCACAGCTACAGTGGCGGGGGATGGCGGGAAGCACACTAAAATAGGAGGAACACGGAACACCGAGAACAATGGGCTCCACAGAAATTTACATCCAAAAACAGGTAAAAACTTGGCTTCCCGAAACTACTTCGGTTGCACGTAAAACCAATATGGCCGCTTAGGCATGAACAAACTCTTCTCAGAATGCGACTGTGAATGATATGAGTGTTCGCAATTTCCCAGTTACCAAGGTCAGTTCCCAAAAAAAAACATTTTGTGATTACTCACCTTTAAAATGGGTATTATAAGTATGTCACACACCCCGCTTCCACTATTCATGACATATGGGTTATGGTCCAGTAGAGGGCGAACTTCTGCAGAGATGAAAGCAAAAAAGAAGCCCCTCCCGGTCCATAAATACCTGGGACCTCCCACACATTCCCCAGTATATGACAGCAGTAAGGGGACCAGGAAGAGCTAATAAAACATTCTTAACCATAAAAAGGTTCACCATATAAAGGTTCCGGAATACAAAAGGGGCGGGATGACATACTTATAATACCCATTTTAAAGGTGAGTAATCACTAAATGGTATTATTTCAAGTATGTCACACACCCCGCTTCCACTATTCATGACATATGGGACATCCAATAGCAGTGTCCGTCATGGGTGGGGATCCAAATACAGCAAAAAATCCACCAATTTAAACCACTGCAGCCTGCAGAACCTTGCGGCCAAAAACAGCATCCGCGGAGGCCCGCACATCAACCTTATAAAACTTTGAAAAAGTATGAATGGAAGACCAAGTAGCAGCCTTACAAACCTGTTCAACAGAAGCCTGGTGCTGAAAAGCCCAGGAAGCCCCAACAGCACGAGTAGAGTGAGCAGTGATCTTAAAAGGAGGAACCCTCCCCTTAGCAGAATAGGCCCCAACAATGGCCTGGCGTATCCATTTACTAATGGTAGACTTGGCGGGCGCCAAACCTTTTCTGGGCCCAGAAGGCACCACGAACAAGGCGTTCGTCTTACGAAAAGGGGAAGTAGCAACCAAATAGTACTTCACACAATGAACCACATCCAAAGAGTGCAAAACCCCCTCCTTGTCATTGCTAGGCTTAGGACACAAGGAAGGGAGAACTATATCCTGATTGAGATGGAAAGCAGAACCCACCTTAGGAAGGAAATCTGGTTTAAAGCGAAAAACCACCTTATCCTGGTGTCTCTCAAAGTAAGGGGCCTAAATAGACAGAGCCGCCAACTCAGAGACACGCCGAACAGAGGTAATAGCCACAAAAAAGGCAACCTTTTGAGTAAGCACAGAAAGAGCCACATCCTGCATCGGTTCAAAGGGAGGCCCCTGGAGGGCCGAAAGAACCAAATTTAGGTCCCAAACGGGAACCAAAGGCTTTCTAGGGGGCCGAACATGAGTGACCCCTTGGAAAAAAGTCTTGACCAGATGATTCAAAGCAAAAGACCTTTGAAAAAAGACAGCCAGGGCAGAAACCTGACCCTTCAAAGTACTGAGCTGGAACCCTAGATCCAGACCGTGTTGTCCAAAATCCTAGGAATCGAAAACACCCTGTAAGGTAAGGCCCTAGCCTCACACCAGTCAATATAGGACCGCCAAGTCCTATAGTAAATAGTACAGGAAGACCTCTTCCTAGCTCTAATCAAGGTATGAATAACCGCCTCAGACAAACCTTCCTCCCTCAGGATGAAGGTTTCATCAGCCACGCCGTCAAAGCAAGCGTTTGTAAATTGGGGTAACGTAGTTGACCCTGAGAGATCAGATCCGGAGACGGGCAGCCTGTACTGATCTACCGCCAATCTTACGACGTCTGCGAACCAAACCTGTCTTGGCCACTTTGGGGCCACCAGAATTGCTGGTGCCCCCTCTAGAGCCAGCTTGCGCACTACCTTGCCCACCAGAAGGAGAAGGGGGGAAACAGGTACAGAAACCCCAGATCCCTCCAGGCAAGGGACAAGTCATCCACTGCCAGTGCCAGAGGATCCTGAGACAGAGATACAAAGGTTGGGAGCTTGTGATTGTGCCGAGAGGCAAAGAGATCCACCTCCGGAGTCCCCCACTTGTGACACAGGGCCCGAAACACCCTGTGGTTGAGAGACCATTCCCCTCGGCAAGAGAATCCCCCTGGCAAAGGGATGACATGCCATCTGATCAATGCGCTTGTCCTCGCCATCCTTAAGGGTAGTGGCGTCAGGAGTATGTACAATGGAAGTGTTGGACAATCCTAGAATGGGCGCATCAACCTCGTGAGGGGAAGACCATTGCTTCACCGCGTCCATCGGAAAGGGATACTTCCTATCCTATCCCTGAGGAACACCGTGAAGGTGACACGGCTTCTCCAGAACCCAAGAATTCCCCCTTCTTCGGAGGAGCCTCCGCTGGTGGGGAAATATCCAGAACCTCTAACAGATGGGTCAGTACCCTGGGGGTATCAACAGCATCCCCCAGCGCCTGCCCGGCATCAGAATCAAAGAACTGCAATTCCTCAGTCTCAGATTCCTCAAACAATTCCCCTTCCTCAAGCGGGGAATAATCAGCCCAATCAGGTGAGTCATAATCATCAAAATCAATTACCGGCGTAGCCGGTGACAGATGCCTTTTCTTAGCAGTGGCCTTTCTGCCCACTGAGCTAGAAATAATTTTCTCGAGGTTGGCCAGCCTGGCACATCCGAGTGCGACTCCCCACTAATGACAGTGTCACTTGGGGTACGGATGATACGGGGTGGGGTAGGAGAGGCGGGCGGCACTGACCCAGACGCCTGGGGTCCCGACTGCCGCGTTATGGCCTGTTGCGCACATGGTATGCAAATAAGTACATTCTCCCCCGGAAGGGATACCCCACAACCCACACATAGCCGGGATTGTCCCAAGGGAAGCCCAAGCCCGGTATCCTGTGGAGCCTCCATATGGTGATTTTAAGGTAGTCGCAATGACCCGAGGGAATTACGCTAGTAAGCAACCTGGGATGCCCCTTAAGTCCTGAGTGGGAGGATTTATAAGTGCCCCAAATTTCTGCTAGGGACCCTAGGACTGGGAGAACCCCCTTTTAAGCAAGGCACAGGGAGTCCTCCTGAAAGACACAAAGGAGTGGCCATAAGCACATGCACACACACCTATATTAATATACATACATATATATCATATATATACCATCAAAAATCAATGGAAATAGTGACAAGTACTAACGCTGTCCCCTGACAGAATGGGGAGCATGGCCAATTCAGGAACATAAAAGGGGGAGCCCGGGAGGGCACTCACGTGTCTTGTTTAATGGCTGCCACCGCTCATCAGCTCAGAAGAGGGAGAAGGGAGAAGAAGAAGGGGTGGGCTAGCGCGGATCGCGTGCCACGCCTGGCCCTGCCCCCCTACACTCTCAACCAGCAGCGCGGTTCCCAGCCGTGGCCTGGGCCCGCAATTGGCTCCAACAGAAGAGGGGGCGGGCCATGGCAACACACGTAGCGCCCGGCCCCGCCCCCTTAACACCGCAGCCTGAGGGGAAGAAGCTCCCCTCAGCAGCGGCAGAAGAAAACGGCGACAAGCCAGTAAAGTGAAGCACCAAGCGCCATACACAAACACATTCACACTGAAAGAAAAGGAAAAGTCCGCCCCCCCCCCCACTGGAGGGTTAACAGAGGGACCCGGAAGGGGGATAATCCCGCACCAAGTATGGTGTAAGGGATATAGATTATATATATATATATATATAGGGACAGGGCATCCCAAACCGGGATCACCAACCCGGATTCCGCCTACCCCTTTATATGGGGTCTCACGGGGGAGCATGGCTCCCTAAACACCTATTAAGGTGATTCCTACCCTCACCCAGACCTGCAGCCAAGGCTGGGAGGCTAATAATGGGCTTAAAGTGGACCAACACCCAGGATTTTGACTATCCTGGGTTTTGGTCCACTTCGGCGGGGCACCCCAATCGGGGGTGCCCCGCTGTGTGAAACCCCCCAGAAAGCCCCAAAATCTTACCTGTCCCCGCTCCCACGTGACTGGACGGTCCAATCCCCGCCAACGTCCAGGCGGGGATCCGGAACGTCCAAGCGGCTGCCGCCGCCGCCGCCTCCCTCGCGTCACTTTCGGCGCGCGCGCGCCCCCGCCGGCCATTCGCAGACGGCCGGCGCGGGCGCGAGCACGCCTACAGGGGCGCGAGGGAGGCGGCGGCGGCCGGCCGCCGCCGAAGATCAGGTAAGGTGTTTGGGGGTTTTTTGGGGGGTTTCACCCCGCGGGACATCCCGATCTCGGATGTCCCGCGGGGTGGGAGGTGATCGGCCCGGGAATCTTATAGATTTCCGGGCCGATCACCTCTCGGTGTTGGTCCACTTTAAAGAATAAAGGTCCGGGCAGAAATAGGGCAAAGAATGGCCGGGCGTAAGCCCGGCTTACCTGCAAGGAAGAGAAGCAGACATCTTCTGACTTGCTCGCCGTCCTGCAGAAAAGGAACTGGGGAATGTGTGGGAGGTCCCAGGTATTTATGGACCGGGATAGGCTTCGTTTTTGCTTTCATCTCTGCAGTAGTTCGCCCTCTACTGGACCATAACCCATATGCCATGAATAGTGGAAGCGGGGTGTGTGACATACTTGGAATAAACGAACATTCACGGGCAGGCTCTGGATCAGACTAAAGGCTCTGTTTCAAGCTGCCTATAACAATTTAGTGCCATTTAGTGCTACCATATTTCATTTTCAACCTTGGCACCTTGGCATGGTATGTGATGGTGTTGTGGTATGCTTTGCTCCATTAGCTTTGAAAGAACAACATTTCATACAATGTACCTCTTGCATCCGACTGTACATTGTGCCAAATTATAGTGTCTTGGCCAATCACTCAGAATGACAAGCAAAGCAGAATAGAGAGATCTAGACTCTTCTGAATGTCTGGCACGGGTATGCACAGACATTGGGGCATGTCCCACAAGAGGGACACCACCCACTACAGTCCACTTGGCGAGTGGTTGCTCCTCTTTAAAAGGAACCAGCACTGAATAAAGCCCAGCTTCAGCACAGCCTTTGCTTTTACGCTTGATTCAGCAAACTTGCCTTAAAGTTATTGTCCAGACACAACACACCATACTCACCTCTTTCCTCTGACAATGACTGCTCTCTGGCACTCTAAGCTGACCACTGTATCCAAGTTCCATTCCACCCGGCCTGACCTGCATTTGCACCTTCATACTTAGTGAGAGTGGGGATCCAGCGTCTACCATGCCCGTCAGCATGGTGGCGTCCATGGGGCCTTGTTTACACCTCCACTGCAATGAATAGAGTAGGGTGCCAAGGCAGCATGGTGGTGTCCATGGGGCCTTGTTTAATCCCCCACTGCAATGAATAGAGTAGGGTGCCAAGGCAGCATGGTGGTTTTCATGGGGCCTTGTTTAACTACCGCACTGTAATGAACAGAGTAGGGTGCCAAGGCAGCATGGTGGTGTCCATGGGCCTTGTTTAACTCCCGCACTGCAATGAATAGAGTAGGGTGCCAAGGCAGCATGGTGGCGTCCATGGGGCTGTGTGAAACCCCCCAGGTCGCCCGATCTCACTCACCGCTCCTCAGTCCTACGGTGCATGCGCACTCATCCAGTCAGTGTGCTTGGATCCATTCCCACCCCTTAGTCCAAGAGCTCGTCTAAAGCAATTGGATCCGAGCACACTGGTGGCCGCATCTCCCGCTACCCTTTAGCAGGAAAAATGGAAAGTGGGGATGCAACCACTGCAAGCAAGATGGCTGCTGTATTCAAGTTCACAAAGCAGGTCTCTTTATCCCAAAGCATATCTTATCATCGTCCGCCTCCATTCAAAACACTACTGTGTGTGTGTCCTTCAGCTGCCCGAGTGAATCTCTCCGTCTCTCACCAGCCCACTCTTTTTACCAGACTGACCCCTGTGTTTCATTGGAAACAGCACAGGTGATTTCTGATTGACCCAGACAAACTAACCAAGGTGGCTCAGATAAAACTATCACATGTGATTTTCTGCTGGATAACTTAGTTTGCATGCGCATACAGACATGAAACTAAGCTCAGGCCAAAAGGTACCAAGGCCAGTCTTCAGAAGAAAGGAAGGTCTCCCACTGTGCTGAATATTAATTAAGGAACCAAGTTATGCTGGCTTTACAATTTCTAATGGGAATAAAATATATAAAAATATCCTAGCTTCACAAGGATCATATGATTGCCCACTAGGACTTCCCCTCCACCTCCTGTCCTGTTACATACCCCCTCCAAAACATGATCTGTACCTGACAGCTCAGCAGCTCTCCTATAAAGATCCACTCTATCCCCTGCTCGCTGCCCTGCAGTCTGCTGATAGTATGCCTTGACAGTCCCTGATAGGAGCAATGGCTTCCCCCACAAACCTCATAAACGGCTTTATAACTCAAGATGTTGACATTGATCTAGTGAGGAACTCACCTCCTCACTTCACATGTTGCAGCAGTCTGTCATCTACTCTGCTCTGCTTAGGAAACATGAAGAGAGCAGTGATCACTCCTTCCATTACTCACAATATCTTCATGCTCCTTGTGTTATGGCTCTATTGCCCTTGCTCCGGACTGCTGCTCCCACCTGCTGCGCACAAGTTTTCCCCATCCAAAGGTTGTCTCCCGCAACCAGCACTGATTGGCTGTAGCACAGTGGGCTTCTCAATGCAGCTGAGAGTCAGACTCGGCATGGGAAAAATATATAAGCAGGTGGCAGGTTGGTCCCGGTCCCGCCCGATCTCACTCACCGCTCCTCAGTCCTACGGTGCATGCGCACTCATCCAGTCAGTGTGCTTGGATCCATTCCCACCCCTTAGTCCAAGAGCTCGTCTAAAGCAATTGGATCCGAGCACACTGGTGGCCGCATCTCCCGCTACCCTTTAGCAGGAAAAATGGAAAGTGGGGATGCAACCACTGCAAGCAAGATGGCTGCTGTATTCAAGTTCACAAAGCAGGTCTCTTTATCCCAAAGCATATCTTATCATCGTCCGCCTCCATTCAAAACACTACTGTGTGTGTGTCCTTCAGCTGCCCGAGTGAATCTCTCCGTCTCTCACCAGCCCACTCTTTTTACCAGACTGACCCCTGTGTTTCATTGGAAACAGCACAGGTGATTTCTGATTGACCCAGACAAACTAACCAAGGTGGCTCAGATAAAACTATCACATGTGATTTTCTGCTGGATAACTTAGTTTGCATGCGCATACAGACATGAAACTAAGCTCAGGCCAAAAGGTACCAAGGCCAGTCTTCAGAAGAAAGGAAGGTCTCCCACTGTGCTGAATATTAATTAAGGAACCAAGTTATGCTGGCTTTACAATTTCTAATGGGAATAAAATATATAAAAATATCCTAGCTTCACAAGGATCATATGATTGCCCACTAGGACTTCCCCTCCACCTCCTGTCCTGTTACATACCCCCTCCAAAACATGATCTGTACCTGACAGCTCAGCAGCTTTCCTATAAAGATCCACTCTATCCCCTGCTCGCTGCCCTGCAGTCTGCTGATAGTATGCCTTGACAGTCCCTGATAGGAGCAATGGCTTCCCCCACAAACCTCATAAACGGCTTTATAACTCAAGATGTTGACATTGATCTAGTGAGGAACTCACCTCCTCACTTCACATGTTGCAGCAGTCTGTCATCTACTCTGCTCTGCTTAGGAAACATGAAGAGAGCAGTGATCACTCCTTCCATTACTCACACTATCTTCATGCTCCTTGTGCTATGGCTCTATTGCCCTTGCTCCGGACTGCTGCTCCCACCTGCTGCGCACAAGTTTTCCCCATCCAAAGGTTGTCTCCCGCAACCAGCACTGATTGGCTGTAGCACAGTGGGCTTCTCAATGCAGCTGAGAGTCAGACTCGGCATGGGAAAAATATATAAGCAGGTGGCAGGTTGGTCCCGGTCCCGCCCAATCTCACTCACCGCTCCTCAGTCCTACGGTGCATGCGCACTCATCCAGTCAGTGTGCTTGGATCCATTCCCACCCCTTAGTCCAAGAGCTCGTCTAAAGCAATTGGATCCGAGCACACTGGTGGCCGCATCTCCCGCTACCCTTTAGCAGGAAAAATGGAAAGTGGGGATGCAACCACTGCAAGCAAGATGGCTGCTGTATTCAAGTTCACAAAGCAGGTCTCTTTATCCCAAAGCATATCTTATCATCGTCCGCCTCCATTCAAAACACTACTGTGTGTGTGTCCTTCAGCTGCCCGAGTGAATCTCTCCGTCTCTCACCAGCCCACTCTTTTTACCAGACTGACCCCTGTGTTTCATTGGAAACAGCACAGGTGATTTCTGATTGACCCAGACAAACTAACCAAGGTGGCTCAGATAAAACTATCACATGTGATTTTCTGCTGGATAACTTAGTTTGCATGCGCATACAGACATGAAACTAAGCTCAGGCCAAAAGGTACCAAGGCCAGTCTTCAGAAGAAAGGAAGGTCTCCCACTGTGCTGAATATTAATTAAGGAACCAAGTTATGCTGGCTTTACAATTTCTAATGGGAATAAAATATATAAAAATATCCTAGCTTCACAAGGATCATATGATTGCCCACTAGGACTTCCCCTCCACCTCCTGTCCTGTTACATACCCCCTCCAAAACATGATCTGTACCTGACAGCTCAGCAGCTCTCCTATAAAGATCCACTCTATCCCCTGCTCGCTGCCCTGCAGTCTGCTGATAGTATGCCTTGACAGTCCCTGATAGGAGCAATGGCTTCCCCCACAAACCTCATAAACGGCTTTATAACTCAAGATGTTGACATTGATCTAGTGAGGAACTCACCTCCTCACTTCACATGTTGCAGCAGTCTGTCATCTACTCTGCTCTGCTTAGGAAACATGAAGAGAGCAGTGATCACTCCTTCCATTACTCACACTATCTTCATGCTCCTTGTGTTATGGCTCTATTGCCCTTGCTCCGGACTGCTGCTCCCACCTGCTGCGCACAAGTTTTCCCCATCCAAAGGTTGTCTCCCGCAACCAGCACTGATTGGCTGTAGCACAGTGGGCTTCTCAATGCAGCTGAGAGTCAGACTCGGCATGGGAAAAATATATAAGCAGGTGGCAGGTTGGTCCCGGTGCCTATCGTCCACACTCATTTCACAGACGTCCCCCTAGCGCAGTAGGCCTGGTGCAGTAGCACGCTTCCCAGCAGAAGGAGGAGGATCAGCAGCAAGTTGAAAAAAGATACAAACTACATACCTACCAAGTGTCCTTGATTTGGAGGAACTGTCCCTCTTTTGAGTCCATGTCCCCTGTACTCCATTGTTTTCCTTTGTCCCTCTTTGAGGTGTAACATGCAGATCTGCATCAATAAATGTTTAATTTGCCTATTTGTTTTGTGTTTAAATTGTTTATAACTGTTACACCCTATATCTCCTATCTATCCATCAATAAAGGGGTGTGACCTAATTTAACAAATGTCCCCCCTTCCCACCCTGAAAAATTGGTAGGTATGAGTATAAGAATGAATCTGAGAAGGGCCACAATAAGCAAAAGAAAGTCGCTGAAGAAGACTAAAGAAGGAGCCCTGAGAGTGTTGCAGAAAACTCAGGAAAAGCCTTGGAGGGGGCCGCAAAGAGAAGAGAAACAGAATGGGTTCAACAGGGCAAGGCATGAACACAGTGTAGACAAAAGGAGAAAAGATTCCATGTTAGGGGCAATGCCTAGTGATGTGCACAGGGGGTGTTCAGATTCCGGTTGAGCTCTGATTGAAATAGTGGGAGATAGGGGTTGACACATGAAGATGTTGTCTGTTTTGACCACCCAGAACCAAAGTTGCCAGTTTCCTGGTTGAGAGCTTGTTTGAGTTCATTGCAGCGTGGCACAAACAAGTAACTGCATTGGAACCCACCATGGGTCAGAGAGCCAGCCCTGGCACATAATGAGTTCTTAAAGTGGCAACATAGTTTTTAAGGTGTATTACAAGAAACTACAAGAGCATAGGTCTGAAACCTACTTTGGGCCTTGCTGAAATATTTAGTATTTCATGCCTTAAAATACACAGATCACTCTGGTTTGGCCAAGCAACATTGGAAAATATGTTGTACATAAAACACAATCGGGTTGATTCAGAGAGACAAAAAAAGACTTTTGTTTTTGTGCCCTTCTGTATTTTTTTTTTAAATGTTCCCGCTCTCGTATGAGTGTACGAGCGATTCTATGCATGCATTGCAAGCCTTCTGTAAAGTCTTTGTCCGTTTGTATACCAACGAGAATGTTATTTTCCAGCTTTCGTTTTCCGTTTATGTTACTCATGTTACAACGTAGGCTTCTGTTTTTGCCCTTTTTCCATCGTCTCCTCCTACGAATCATTTACGTTTCCCGTTAGATTCTGTTTTCCTTTTACAATAAATAATTGTCCAGAAGAAAATCCTTACGACCTTACGCCTGCACACTACAAACTTAGCTCGCCTACATATTTGGTTCACTCACTTCTACTACAATGCTTAGCTAAATCACTTCGCGCTCTCATTCTTCTTGCATTTCTCACCCCTAAAACTTACCCAAATCACTTCACGGTCATGTTCTTCTTCCATTTCTCACCCCTAAAACTTACCCAAATAACTTCGCGGTCATGTTCTTCTTCCATTTCTCACCCCTAAAACTTACCCAAATCACTTCGCAATCATGTTCTTCTTGCATTTCTCACCCTTAAACTTACCCAAATCACTTTGCGGTCATGTGAATCTTCATCTCTAAATATTTCTTGGCCCATTCGTTTTGTGTTAATGTATTTTGTAAATGAAATGACACTGAAACAGTTTTTTGTTTTTTTTGTTTTTAATCACATAGCAATGGCAGGACCCAGCACATTAGTCTTCATCTGTGGTCCCCAACGAGTCGCGCAGCTCCTGCATGTTGGCCACTAATGCAAGGACCCTTGCACTCATTTGTGCCACTCTGGCACGTGTGGTCCCTGTATAAAAAAGAAAAAAAAAATATTTGTTGGCAAAATACATGTTTCTCAGCTGGGAATGGAATGTTTTTTAGGTGGCAAGCTAACTCATGACTCCATATGTCATTATGCTAAGTAATTCATCTAAGGAAGAGGCCATATGGCATTATGCTTATGGCATGGACTATGGATTTCGGTAGATTGGTGGTCATGTCAATTCACACATATACTCCAAATAATTACATTACAACTTACTTCGTTGGTGGGCGAGCTCTGCTTCGGGGACCACCCTCCATTCTGGGACCTGCCACTGCTGGGAAGTTGAGGCTGTAGAGACATGTCAAATAGGGTCACTTCTAATGTCTGAGTCAACAGTAAGCAAATGACAATTTGAATGTGTGTGTGTGACATCACCCACCTTCTACATGTGCCTCCTGGGCCTGATCTGCTGCAGTCCCTTCTCCAGATCCTTCACCTGCTACAGAATCATCTAGAAAAAGAGATTAAGGGAATCAGCTTTTGTCTACATGTATGTGTGTGCAGTTACATGAAGAGTCACATACCAGAGGCTAATGGTTGCGTCGCTTGGTACGACTCCCTGCCCACGCCGTGGTACCCCTTCTCTATAGAAATGTCCAGGGTCTGGTCGGAGGCCGCTACAGAGTAGGGGTAGGAACGTCGCTCTGGAGATCCACCACCTTCACTTGGTGCTGCAGATTCATGCAGCACTGGTCGACCTCTGGGCCTCTGGGTGCATTGGATTCGGTACTCCATTTCCAACACTAGAAAAGAAAAGCATTTATAAATAAAGGCCTACCTTCTGTATTATGTACATCTAGCATGCACTCGCTATGTACTTACTTGGGGCATGTGGAGCAGTTTCAGGTCCGACCAATGCTGCATGATCTGCGTATGGGTGAAGGTGGTGTCCGTCTCCTGCTGGATCCTGGAAACGATCTCCAGGGCGACGGTCCTCTTCTCAAAAGAGTTGGGCAGGTAGTCGTACCTGCGCTGAAGCATGATCTAAAAAACACAAAATAAACATAGTTGTTAGATCAAACTGCATACATATATCTGTCACAATTAGATCAGTTGACTAAATGACATTCTCAGACACATTTCTAGCCTCAAACTATCCTTCTAGATCAGGGGTACTCAAGAACTTTTTGTAGAGGTCCGCTTGTAGCAGTATGCCACAAACTGAAGGTCCGGAACCGGGGGGTAGGTTAAAATCAGCGCACCAGGGAGCTATATATTCCAGAAGCATAATTAAATAAAGGCTGCTTGTCCCCCCTCTGGCATTATATCTATTGGACATTGGGGAGGAAACAAACAGCAACTTTTTTTTTGTTTGACCATGTCGAGCCTACAGCTCTTACCCTTGGTGCACTGATTTTAAATAAACAGAGAGAGATGGGATGGGACAGAGCTGGGAATAGAGAGATGGGATGGGACAGAGCTGGGAATAGAGAGACGGGATGGGACAGAGCTGGGAAAAGAGAGATGGGATGGGACAGAGCTGGGAATAAAGAGATGGGATGGGGTAGAGCTGGGAATAGAGAGATGGGATGGGACAGAGCTGGGAATAGAGAGATGGGATGGGGCAGAGCTGGGAATAGAGAGATGGGATGGGATGGGATGGGACAGAGCTGGGAAAATAGAGATGGGATGGGGCAGAGCTGGGAATAGAGAGATGGGATGGGATGGGACAGAGCTGGGAATAGAGAGGTGGGATGGGACAGAGCTGGGAATAGAGAGATGGGATGGGGCAGAGCTGGGAAAAGAGAGATGGGATGGGACAGAGCTGGGAAAAGAGAGATGGGATGGACAGAGCTGGGAATGGAGAGATGGGATGGGACAGAGCTGGGAATAGAGAGATGGGATGGGACAGAGCTGGGAATAGAGAGATGGGATGGGACAGAGCTGGGAAAAGAGAGATGGGATGGGGCAGAGCTGGGAATAGAGAGATGGGATGGGACAGAGCTGGGAAAAGAGAGATGGGATGGGGCAGAGCTGTGAATAGAGAGATGGGATGGGATGGGATGGGACAGAGCTGGGAATAGAGAGGTGGGATGGGACAGAGCTGGGAATAGAGAGATGGGATGGGGCAGAGCTGGGAAACGAGAGATGGGATGGGGCAGAGCTGGGAAAAGAGAGATGGGATGGACAGAGCTGGGAATAGAGAGATGGGATGGGACAGAGCTGGGAATAGAGAGATGGGATGGGACAGAGCTGGGAAAAGAGAGATGGGATGGGACAGAGCTGGGAACAGGGAGAGCTGGGAATAGAGAGATGGGATGGGACAGAGCTGGGAATAGAGAGATGGGATGGGGCAGAGCTGGGAAAAGAGAGATGGGATGAGTCAGAGCTGGGAATAGAGAGATGGGATGGGGCAGAGCTGGGAATAGAGAGATGGGATGGGGCAGAGCTGGGAACAGGGAGAGCTGGGATGAGGCAGAGCTGGGAACAGGGAGAGCTGGGATGAGGCAGAGCTGGGAACAGGGAGAGCTGGGATGAGGCAGAGCTGGGAACAGGGAGAGCTGGGATGAGGCAGAGCTGGGAACAGATAGAGATGGGATGGGATAACTCACCCTGCTGTCTTTCCTCCTGCGTTCCCACACGCTGTTTTTCCTCCTATTCGCCGGCTCCGCTCCCTGTCTCCTCTCGTCAGTCGGCCCCTGTGTTTCCTCCCGCCGGCCCCGCCCCCGTCTCTGCACCAGTCCGCCGTCCCCTGGGTTTCCGCCCTCCGGCCCCACCCCCTGTCTTTGCTCCCGCCCACCTGCCCCGCTCGCTGTCTCTCCTCCCGGCCGCCTGCCCCGCCCACTGTGCCTCGGCCTCCGTCATTTATCCCGGCCGGCCATGGGGTCCGGAGAGCAAGCGGCCGCAGTCCGGAAGTGGACCGCGGTCCGCGGGTTGAATACCCCTGTTCTAGATGTTAGTGAGTTGGTTCGCACATGTGCGCACTAACTTCTGTTTGCCACGGAGTTTTACAAACTTTTACACATACCTGTTTCTTCCTGCGCTTCCTTAAGGCCTAGGCATGCATTTGGATGGCAAATCAAAGTCATTACAATACACTTACGAGCATAATCAGCTGTTCTTGTTGGCGGGTGAAGATCGTGGGCGCCATCTTTCTTCTTGTCCGCAGCAGATAAGTAATATCCCAGCGGTTTCTGGGTTCCGCACGGCCGGATGAACGGCCATACGCACGCGTACACGAACGAGTGAGCGTCATACCCAGGCATTAGGATTTAAAGGGTCCTGGACATACAGCTCACTCTCTTTGAGATTTTCAACATGCCAGCTAAAAAATCCCTCGTTAAGGCCACACCAGCCAAGGAGGCCACCAGCAAAAGGCCACAGCGCCCTGAGGAGCCTTCTTCATGTCCGACCACTCGGTCCAAAATACCAACTCCGAAGGTGCGGAAAACGCACAGCCACAGTGGCCAACCCAAGGCGACATTACCCACCAAGTCCGCTAAACCTAAAACAACCAGCAAAGCCAAGGAGGGAGCGGCTAAGAAGAAGCCAACAAAAAAAGCAGGCAGGTACACCCGCAAGAGAGGCCACTAAGAGGGTGAGAAGCCCCAGCCCCCAAAAAACACCCTCCCCTCCTCCCCGGCCTAGCACATCCCTTCAGAAAGAACGCTCCACTGGCAAGGCCAGTAAGAGCCACAGGCCCAGAAGCCCCAGCCCAGCCAGCTCTGCATCTCCTGAGCCACGTGTGAAATGCATGTAAATGGAAAATCGAACACCCATGAAACATACTTGCATTCACAAAAGGATGATTTTTAATGCTGGTGAAAATACACAAAAGAACAGAAGTGGTGATAAATACAACAGTATATACACACATATAACAATACAAGGTGCAGACCGCTATAAGGCCAATTAAGATATGGTATCCAGCATATGATGGGGAATATTGCTCCAAAGGTTATAAGTATACAGGCTAAATCACTGAGTCAAGGTTTATGCAAGGGATGCAGCAGTATAAATTGTACATAGCAACAAGCCCATATTCATCCAATATCAAGCAGTACAGAAAAGATGAGCAGCAAGACACTTGCAATGGTGAGCAACAAGCTGTAATACCAGGTGGACACAACATGCACATGGAATCTTTGAACCCCTTGCTGACCTTCATATATATTTTTAATCCATTGATCTTTATGAAAGTGTGCTACTACCTTTAATTATCCACGTGTGAAACGGCCATGGAACCACCAAGAGCCGCAGGCCCAGAAGCCCAAGCCCAGCCAGCTCTGCATCTCCTGGGCCACGTGTGAAACGCACCCATGGGCATGGAACCACTAGTGGCAAGGCCACCAAGAGCCACCAGTCCAGAAGCTCCAGCCCAGCCAGCTCTGCATTTTCTGAGCAACGTGTGGAACGCACCCATGGCCATGGAACCACCAAGAGCCACAGGCCCAGAAGCCCAAGCCCAGCCAGCTCAGCATCTCCTGAGCCACGTGCAAGTACCTCCCAGGGGCATGGAACCACAAGTGGCAAGGGCACAAAGAGGCCAGAAGCACCACACCCTCAAGCACAACCTCTCCTCCTCGGCCACATTTGCCACCGGCACAGGTGGCAACCAACTATCCATATGCCACATCCATGCCTGGAAGTTCTGTGGCCACCCAGGCAAGGACCCCCAGTCCATTTGCAAGTCCAGTCCATTCGTTCTCAAGCCACGTGTCCAACATTTCAACACAACAGAGCCAGCCCAGAATGTCCCCCGAATTGCCTACATACAGAGATGAGCCCGAACAGCAAGCAATAGGCCGGACATTGCGGCGAGGACAGTTGAGTGGCAGGTTTGGTGAGGCCCAAACTCTTGCATTGGCAAGTGGGCTCACCTTCCATTATGACGAGCTATATGGGCGAAAATCAAAATCTACAAGCAAAATGAGAAAAACAGAAATCTTGGAGAAGCTCACCAGACAGGTCAATGCAGCAGGGGAGGAGCTTAAAGATGTGGAGCAGATACAGCACAAAATTTCTGACCTGAAGTATGCAGCAAGGAAGAAAGAAAATAAACGGCGCAATTACAGGTACATATTTGAGTTGTGCATTTGTCTGCTTGTTGTATTGTCCACAATTTCCTAAATTATCAAACCTATATTTTTCAGCTTACAAACTGCCGGAGGATTCCCCACAAAATTACAGTTTACACGAGCTGAGGAGATGGTGCTGGCGTTGATACACCCCGTGGCATTAGAGGGCCTCTCTGGCCGACGGGACACGGACATCCGTACCATTCCTGCAGGTTAGTAATGTTAGTGTGTCTGTGAAATGTTATAAACGTGTAAAATGAGGCTCACAGGCATATATGAACACATGCCCCTAGGGAGTAACTTGTAGGGGTGGTTACAGTTTTAGCAGGGTGTTTAATGTCTGCAGAATGTTCATTTTAAAATTTTGCAGGCCATACACGACCTTGGACAGTATTTATGGTCACTATTAAAGTCTTTATATTCGCAAAGCACTGCCTGTTATGTGATTCTACTCAATCATATCCAACACTTCCTTCTTTGTCTTTAGTCCACTTGAGACCAGCTGTGCTTTGGTCTCAAATACTTGATCACGGGTCAGGGAAAGGTCTACATAGGAAGAATGCCCACCAGCATACTCTGAAGACAAATGCTATTTGCAAGCTGAGTGTGGGTCCCTAATGGTCCTTTAGGGATGTGTGAAGCCTCAAAACGTGCAGTACATGCATGTTTGTATTATTTAAGGTGACCAATGTGTATGTACAGGGTGAGTCATATATATAACAGATAATGACATTCATAGTGAAGGTCACCTTGCACCGTTGGGAGAGTTGGCATTCCTGCTTGGCCACGTGTTTTTGGAAGCATATGTAGTAATCCAGATCATCAATGGATTTGTGGGTGTTTACGTGCCTTTTTATTTAAAATACAGCCCAGCATCAAGCCTCAGCAAGTGTGGAAGCCTCATCCAGTTTGACCACGCCGTCAACTTTCGTGCTGCCTAGGAGCCAGGACCAGATATATATGGTAAATGGACTTTGATAAATCTCCTGATGCATGTGAATGAACATGACTAATTTGCATAACAAATATATTTAGGGCCCAAACTGAACCTTTTTTTGCACATGTCCCAACAGACCCACACACTGATGGAGGAGATCCAGGAGATGGAGGAGGATGCCAGCTTGATGGGACCTTCAGAACTGACCCACCTGGAACATAATCTGCCCCGTCCCAACATGCTACTGCACCAAATCCTCTGCAGCAGACTGAAGCTGGACGCATGCTGCAGAGGATTTGCCAAGCACATCTGCAACTCTGCAACTCTGCAGGCACTCAAACCCGGGGAATTGGTAGACGTAGTCAGCAACGTCGACCAGTTTCCCAGGGGAGGCGCTTGCCAATCCTGGAGTCAACGTGGCACCATGAAAGGCGTTTATTTCGACAGGTGCCTCAAAGTACCACAGAGCAGCTTACTGCACAATTAGATACATTAAATAATACATTCACCACCATGCTGACAGAATTTAGGACGAGCAACAGCCACATGGCCATCTTAACTAATAATTTCACAGCCATGCTCGAAGAAGTTAGAACTAGCAATAGACTCATGTTGGAACAGTGGCAGATTATGAATGCCACACATGCCCAGGTGATGGGCCACCTCCAAGGCCCACCACCAGGGTTTTATGGGCAACACCCAATTTAACAGCTATTTGCCCTGTATCTGCTCCACATCTTTCCTCTACATCCCCACTGTATTGACCTGTCTGGTGAGCGCTACCAAGTTGCTTGTATGATTTTGATTTTCGCCCATATAGCTCATTAGAGTTCTGAGATACCCCACTAGTCAATGCCTGAGCTAAAGCCTCACTGAACCTGCCGCTCAAGCTGTCACGCTGCAGGCTTGGGCCTAATGACATTGTGTCTGGCTCATCCTGTTTGTAGGCATGATTGGGGGACATTCTGGGCTGGCAAACTACTACCTTGAACCCCAGCAAAGATTGGACTGGACTTGCATTTGGACTGGGGGTTATTGTTTGGGTGGGCCAATGACGATTGTAGGCAACCTGGGCCGCATTCTGTGGCCGAAAGACGGGTGTCATCAGCCAGGGAAGTAGCGGATAGCTGGAATTACCTGAAAGAATAAGAAAATACTTACATAAATGACACATTCCAAAAATAAATTTTGGCACAAGCGGTTGTTCACCCTAAGAGTCTATCTTATATTTTAGCCACACCCTGTACATACAGATTGCTCTGCTAAAAAACAGCCTAACACCATCTACTGCATGTTCTGAGCCTTTAAACATCCAAAATGGCGGATGAGGGCAAATCAGGCAGCCTGCAAACAGGAATTGGCTTAGGACTGAGCTGCTCATCATTCTGGGATGTCTTACCTTTTCAGGACCCCAGATCTGCTTTGCCTGAGCCAAGCACAGCTCTAACCCGCCCCGGCACTTTATCCCGCTCTCCACTACTCAGTAAGTGTCATGCATCTGAGCAAAGATGGCACAGACCCTATCATAAAGTCAAGAACAGAATTGCAGCTGAGTGTGGGGAAGAATAATAAGTAATTTACTTGAAAGTAGAAATATATTATTTTTAAATGCTGGGAAATCAGTTTTTAAGGGTTTGTGCTTTGCTAAAGATCATGGTTAAGGTCCGGTTTAACATGTCATCAAGGGGTAAAAACAGCCATAGGTCCAGACATGGGTCATAAACTATATTCATAGGCATATATTGAAAAGTGAATGACGTTATTTGCGTCAACTTACCAAGGAGCCATCCACCTGAGAATTCTCCAGACTCAAACCGACGGTACAATCCAGATCGTCGCAAGATGTACGCATCATGGGATGAGCCTGGAAACCCGGCGAGGACACTAAGGAACCGCATGTCCGGGGCCACCACTGCTTGGACAATCAGTGAGTGGCCCATTTTGCGGTTCCTGGGAAAAAATAAAAAATATTAGCCAGGCAAGGTAAACTACTGAAACACTAACTCCTAACACCCTCCAAAAAACATGTTGGGCAATACAAATAACACTAAGTACCTAAGTATTTTTTTGCAAAAAAAAAGGATATGTATGTTGGATCAACTAAAGATTAACTTTACAATGATTAATTAAGGTCCACATGAAAATGTTTGGCTTTGGCCGACATAAAAAATCATTGATGAAGCTAAAGACGGTCAAATGTATCACATGGACAATTAACAAGGAGGGATTTATAGATATACAGTGTAAGCTGTTTCACAGGGACAATTTACAAGGAGGGATTTATAGATATACAGTGTAAGCTGTTTCACAGGGACAATTTACAAGGAAGAATTAATAGATATACAGTGTAAGCTGTTTCACAGGGACAATTTACAAGGAGGGATTTATAGATTGTAGCGATAACCCTTATCGCCGGAGGGCTTCACCGCCCGAGACGTCCTTTTCCCAATCGTAAGAGGTGCTGCTGGAATTCCAGAGTCGTCCGTGAGGAAACAGGAACAGCCCTTACAAGGGCTAGTGAATTATAATATAGCGTTTCCCCCAATAAGAGACAGAACTTCAGTATTGAGGGTGAAGGTGAAGTTAACTTTATTAGTGCCACACTGGGCCTTATATGCAAGCCTCCATGCAAGGGGACCTCCCCCATGGACCTGATGGAGGACTGCATGACAAATACACAGACCAATGGGAGCAGGGCACACAATCCCTCAACTCTGCCGGTGACGCAATCAGCAACACAATAGACGTCTGTAACACAATCAATCAGAACAATGCCATTGTCTGTGACGTAATCAATCAGAACAATGAATAACATAAACAATCAACACAATGGCAGTCTGTAACATGCTTAAGAAAAGGAAAGTAATGAACCTGTGTAAAGTCCAAAGGGCAGAGAGTCTGTCACATAGATAAACATTGTAAGCTGTTTCACAGGGACAATTTACAAGGAGGGATTTATAGATAGTTAAAATACAGTTTGTCTAAACTATATAACAAAATGACCGATCGAACTTACCTATAGATGTACAATATATAGGGCACAGAGCAATGAGCAAACAATAATCCTTATAGCAGATGGAAATGATCCCACTGTGCATGCACATCAACCAACTATTTCAGCACTCGTGCCCACCACCTTATGGGTATACGCTTACCAGATATTAGCTTATCAAAGCGCTGTACAATATATTCCACCAAAAGGAGACAGCTCCACGATGAATCATCGAGATGTTATCTGATCTGATAGCCGTATAGTATGTTCCACTAATGTAAGACAACTCCGTGATATATAATCTTTCAATCATATGCAGAAGTGTCTGTCCTTAAAATTGCATGTTGGTCTCATGTATGCATTAAAAAAGAGAGCACAAAAAAATCTAGTGCAACTCCATGATGTTAATAAGACATGTTTAATAAATAAAAATTTTACATTCACAATCTTGCCGATCTATATATACAACGGCGATGGGTTAAAAGTAGCTTTTTAACCCCCAAACAACCATATTTTTGGAAACCAAAAAAAAGTTTTTTAAATAATTTTGTAATATGAATACATTAATATCAGACCTGTAATATCAATTCTGTACAATTTTTTTATTTATTTTTTTTACCTTAAAAAAAATTATCTAAAATGGCAGAAGTGGTCATTTCACATAAAAAAAAAAAAATCATAACAATTAATTATGAATATTTAAAGATTGTTCCATTGAAATGCATTGGAGAGCGCCAGGTAGCGAGAGGTCATACCTGTCGCTGTTCAAGGTCGGACGCTGGCGCTGTGGGCTGAGGCTGGAATAATGATGAATGAGTGGCTATATGGCGCTATCTCAGTCGCTAAGCAGGATTGGCTTGATAAATGTGTGATTGTGGTGGGGAGCCGGCGTTCTCGTGGCGGGGCCCATCATTACCGGCCGCTCACCAGTCGCTACCTGTCGCTATCCCTTGTTAAATAAGGGCCTAAGTCTGGTCAGCTTGAACAGCTCAACCTCATGCATGCGATCGATATGCATGCGTCGCCGGTGCAATCTGGTCTCGGCCATGCTGATACATTCAATGCACAGTAGCTGGAGTTGGTGATATTCCTCCACAAAGGCACAAGACATGGTGAAAGTAAGGTATCCAAGGTCAAAATGGTCCCGTAAGTGGATCGCAAAGGAAACGGTTTTATAGGGTGGTGGTCCCTCGGCAATCAGCTCTCTGAATGAGACACAAGCCCATACCAATAACGTAAGTTATCTGAACGAACACAAAATATCAGATTTAGATGGGAAAATGATCCGAACTAACGCAAATGATCCGATTTAGTTCCGTTCATCGAAAGCGCATATACACATGAGCGCAAACGAACTTACAAATGGAAAATGGAAACAAAAAAAATGACAAACACACACAAAAACATACACAGACAGCTACGAAAGTCCAGACGTATGTGTCTATGAATCGAGCCTAATATACATCGAATGCAGGTGCATTTTTCTCATTTGTTTCCTATGTAAATAAACAGTACAGAACACGTATCAATATGCAGTCAACTAATAAGAACAAGCACAACACACATACTGTACAAAATGCATCCATCCTTGCAATGACACTTGATGTGTACATAAATGTCCCTGGATGAATAGGTTAAAAATAAAGTTAGGTCCGGTGATGAGTACAGTAATGCCTATGCATACAACACAGGAGATTGTGATATTTATATTAACAAGCTCTGCACAATTAGGATGTAATCTTGACATGTAAATTCAATGTTGTGTTAGCATCAGGATGGCAAGAGATGGAAAGATGTTGACATGTAAACATTACATTAACAGTGTTAAATGCTGCGGGCTGTGTAAGCAGGGAAGCTTTTCTTTCTGAAGAAGCTGTATATTTGCAGATGGTCCCTGAGAGTGTAAGGTTCCTCATCTATCACCCCCCCCCCCCTTTACACACATGCTCACAATGCTTTCCTTTGTGGTCCCAGAGGGGGCAGAACCATAAAAAGTCCTGAGTCATTATTAGTAAATGGGCCATGCAAAGCTTGTCTTTCCACGAGGTTAAATCCTTATATTCATGTGTATTCTAATGTGCCAAATGCACCTAACAATAATAGCTGCACCATTGCAGAAACATTTACACAATTATACTTTTTTTGCCGCATGAAATACATTCATATTTCTGCCTACCAATATTCTTAAAGATGGCTGTTCAGGAACAGGTCACATTCATTTTTAGAATATTCTGGTTAAGCAGCACCCAAATCCAAATACTATGGGCGGGGGGAAGATTGTCTTCTGGTCTCCGAAAAGCAATTAAAGCAGCAAAGTCTCACACACAGACCACACATGAAAGAACATTAGGGTTGATTCCGAGAGACAAAAAAAGACTTTCGTTTTTGTGTCAATCTGTTTTTTTTTTTTTAAATGTTCCCGCTCTCGTATGAGTGTGCGAGTGATTCTATGCATGCTACGTTTCCCGTTAGATTCTGATTCCCTTTTTCAATAAATAATCGTCAAGACGAAAATCCTTACGACCTTACGCCTGCGCACTACAAACTTAACTTAACAAGTGGTCGCCTACATATTTGGGTCACTCACTTCTGCTACAATGCTTAGCTAAATCACTTTGCTCTTTCCTACATCTTCCATTTATGACCCCTAAAACTTACCCAAATCACTTCGTGGTTAGGTTCTTCTTCCATGTATGACCCCTAAAACTTACCCAAATCACTTCGCGGTTAGGTTCTTCTTCCATTTTTCACCCCTAAAATTTAGCCAAATCACTTCGCGGTTAGGTTCTTCTTCTATGTATGACCCCTAAAACTTACCCAAGTCACTTCGCGGTTAGGTTCTTCTTCCATTTTTTTACCCTAAAACTTACCCAAATCACTTCGCGGTTAGGTTCTTCCACCATTTTTCACCCCTAAAACTTACCCAAATCACTTCGTGGTTAGGTACTTCTTCCATTTTTCACCCCTAAAACTTACCCATATGACTTCGTGGTTAGTTTCTTCTTCGATGTATGACCTCAAAAACTTACCCAAATCACTTCACGGTTAGGTTCTTCTTCCATGTATGACCCCTAAAACTTACCCAAATCACTTCGCGGTTAGGTTCCTCTTCCATGTATGACCCCTAAAACGTACCCACTTTGCGGTCATGTGAATCTTCATCTCTAAATATTTCTTTGCCCATTCATTTTGTGTTAATGTATTTTTAAAATAAAATGACACAGAAACAGTTTTTTTGTAAATTTTTGGGTTAAAAATGTACACACTTTTTTGGCTTATAAAAATGTTACAATATTTAAAATATATAAAATGTTTGGCAATAAAATAATTAAAAACTATATACAAAACAATGGCAGGACCCAGAACATTAGTCTTCTTCTGTGGTCCCCAAAGAGTCACGCAGCTCCTGCATGTCGGCCACCAACTGAAGGACCCTTTCACTCATGGCTTCCACTCTGGCACGTGTGGTCCCTGGAGAAAAAAGAAACAAACATGTATTTTTGACAAATACATGTTTCTCACCTGTGGATGGAATGTTTTTAGGTGGCAAGCTAACTCATGACGACATATGTCATTATGCTAAGTAATTAATCTAAGGAAGTGGGCATATGTCATTATGCTAAGTAATTAATCTAAGGAAGTGGGCATATGTCATTATGCTAAGTAATTAATCTAAGGAAGTGGGCATATGTCATTATGCTAATGCTATTGACTATGGCTTTAGGTATCTTGGTGATCATGTCAATTACCACATAATCCAAAGAATGACATTACAACTTACTTCGTTGGTGGCCGACATGTGCCTCGGGGACCACCCTCCGTTCTGGGCCCTGCCACTGATGGGAAGTTGAGGCTGTAGATACATGTCAAATAGGGTCACTTCTAATGTCTTAGTCAACAGTAAGCAAATGACAAATTCAATGTGTGTGTGACATCACGCACCTTCTACATGTGCCTCCTGGGCCTGATCTGCTGCAGACTCTTCCACAGATCTTTCACCCGCTGCATCAAAATCTAGAAAAAGAGATTAAGGGAATCAGCTTTGCTTTTAATAGCATGTATATGTGTGCGCTTACATGAAGAGTCACATACCAGAGGCTAACGGCTCCGTCGCTTGGTACGGCTCCCTGCCCATGCCGTGATGCCCCTCCTCTGTAGAAAGGTCCAGGGGCTGGTCAGAGGCCGCTACAGAGGAGGGGTAGGACTGTCGCCCTGGAGATCCACCACCTTCACTTTGTGCTGCAGAATCATGCAGCACTGGTCGGCCTGTGCGCCTCCGGGTGCGTCGTATTCAGTACTCTATTTCCAGCACTAGAAAAGCAAAGCATTTATAAATAAAGGCCTACCTTCTGTATTAGTTACATCTAGAATGCAATCACTATGTACTTACTTGGGAAATGGAGTCTGAAAAATCGCCGCACCCGGGGCATGTGGAGCCATTTCAGGTCCGACCAGTGCTGCATGATCTGCGTGTGGGTGAAGGTGGTGTCAGTCTCGTGCTGGATCCTGAAAACGATCTCCAGGGCGACGGTCCTCTTCTCAAAAGAGTTGGGCAGGTAGTCATACCTGCGCTGAAGCATTGTCTAAAAAACACAAAAGAAAATAGTATTTAGATCAAACTGCATACAAATATCTGTCACAAATCGATCAGTTGACTAAATGACATTACCAGACACATTTCTAGGCAAAACTATCCTTCTAGATGGAAGTGACTTGGTTCGCACATGTGGGCCCTAACTTCTGTTTGGCACTGAGTTTTAGACACTTTTCAACCAAACCGTTTCTTCCTGCGCTTCCTTAAGGGCTAGGCATGCAGTTAGATGGCAAATCAAAGGCATTAAAATACACTTACGAGCCTAATCAGCTCTTCTTGTTGGCGGGTGAAGATCGTGGGCGCCATCTTTCTTCTTGTCTGCAGCAGATAATTAATGCCCCAGCGGTTTCCGGGTTCTGCCGGCCGGACGAATGGCCGTATGCACGCGTACACGAAGGCGTAAGCGTCATACCCAGGCATTCGTAATTAAAGGGTCCTGGACCCACAGCTCATTCTCTTTCAGAGTCTCATCATTATGGCACCCAAAAAAGCCGTCGGGAAGGCAAAAGCAGCCAAGAAGGGCAGCAGCAAAAAGCAAGATAAGCGTGCGGAGGCTTCTTTAGGCCCCACCACTCGCTCAAAAATTCCAATGCCGAAGGTGCGGGAAACCTGCAGTGGGCAGGCCAAGGCGACAATACCAACAAAGTCTGCTAAGGCACCACCAACCAGATAACCAAAGGAGGCAGCGGCGAAGAAGAAGCCCCAGGCCCCCAAGCAGACAGGTACAGCTGGAAAAAAAAACCCACAAAGAGTGTGAGAAGCCCCAGCCCATAAAGCTCAGCATCACCACACTCACGTGGGAAAAGCGGGCATGGGAAGAGGAAAAGCCACCGGGACAGAAGTCCCAGCCCCCAAAGCTCAGCATCACCACACCCACGTGGGAAAAGCGGCCATGGGAAAAGCAAAAGCCACCAGGACAGAAGTCCCAGCCCCCAAAACTCAGCATCTTCACACTCACGTGGGAAAAGCGGGCATGGGAAGAAGAAAATCCACCGGGACAGAAGTCCCAGCCCCCAAAGCTCAGCATCACCCCACCCACGTGGGAAAAGCGGGCATGGGAAGAGGAAAAGCCACCGGGACAGAAGTCCCAGCCCCCAAAGGTCACCATCTCCACACCCACGTGGGAAAAGCGGGCATGGGAAGAGGAAAATCCACCGGGACAGAAGTCCCAGCGTCCAAAGCTCAGCATCACCACAGACACGTCCAACTACCTCCCAGGGGCATGCAAGCACAAGTCTCAAGGGCCCACAGAGGCACAGGGCAAGAAGCCCAACAAATCAAGCACACCCTCTCCTCCTCGGCCACTGGGCACTCTCCATATGCCACAGCAACGCCTGCAAGTTCAGTGGCCACCCAGCCAAGGACCCCAAGTCCATATCCAAGTCCAGTACAATCTTTAGCCAGCCACCTGTCCTACATTTCTCCCCAACACAGCCAGCCCAGAATGTCCCCCGAATTGCCTGCAACCACTGATGATCTTGAACATCAAGCAATAGAGCGGACATTGTGCCGAGGACAGTTGAGTGGCAGGTTTGGGGAGGCCCAAACTCTGGCATTGGCTAGTGGGCTGACCTTACATTTTGATGAACTATATGGGCGCAAATCCAAAGCAACCAGCAAAATGCGCAAAGCTGAAATTTTAGAGGAGCTCACCAGACAGGTCAATGCAGCGGGGGAAGAGCTCAAAGATGTGGAGCAGATTCAACGCAAAATATTGGACCTGAAGTATGCAGCACGGAAGAAAGAAAATAAACAGCGGAATTACAGGTACATATATGCTTTGTGCATTTGTCTGCTTCTTGTATTGTCCACATTTTCATACATTTCCCAAACTATATTTTTCAGCTTACAAACTGGCGGAGGCTCCCCCACTAAATTACAGTTTACCCGAGCTGAGGAGATGGTGCTGGGTCTGATACATCCTGTGGCCTTATAGGGCCACTCGGGGTGTCGGGACATGGACATCCCTAATACTCCAGCAGGTTAGTAATGTTAGTGTGTCTGTGAAATGTTTTAAACGTGTAAAATGAGGCTCACAGGCATATATGAACACATGCCCCTAGGGAGTGGCTTGTAGGGGAGGTTACAGTTTTAGCAGGGTGTGGAATGTCTTTGAAATGTTCATTTTCTAATTTGTTAGGCCATACATGACCTTGGACAGTATTTCTGGTCACTATTAAAGTATTAATATTAGCTAAGGACTGCCTGTTATGTGATTCTACTCAATCATATCCAACACTTACTTCCTTGTCTTTAGGCCACTTGGGTTTGAGCTGTGCTTTGGTCTCAAATACTTGATCTGGGGTCAGGGAAAGGTCTACACAGGAAGAATGCCCACCAGCATACTCTTAAGGCAAATGCTATTTACAAGCTGAGTGTGGGCCCCTAGGGATGAGCGAATCGATCCGGACAAACCCGGATTCGATCCGAATTTCATGAAAAATTCGATTCGGATCGAATCCGAATTTCCCCGCGATTCGGTCGCTCGAAGTTTTCCTTTAACATCCATTCATTTACATACAGGCATTCTAAGATGGCGGACGGGACATGTCTGGACATCTTCCCCGCGCCAGTGCAAGCTGGGGCAGTCACATGCAGCCTATCAGCAGCCAGCAAGCCCGGTGACGTCACAGCGCTATTTAAGTCGGCCATCTTGCTTTTCCTTCCTCATTCCTCTATTGCATTCGTGAGAGACAGAACGCTGTAGTGAGGGAGAGGCAATTAGACAGGCAGGGACAGACAGGGACAGGCTGGAGACAGGCAGGAGACAGACAGAAAGTCAGCGAAAAACAGGGAAAGTTAGGAAAAATCGGAGGCAGTCACAGGGAGATTTTTTTTTTTCATCCAGCCTGAGTGTTACTGGCTGGCTGACAGGCTTTGTTAGCGTTTTCAGGCTGCTTATACTAACTAACTGTGCATATATACTGAACTGATCTTAAGTCTGCTGTGAGGCATCCCATTCTGTGACTACAGCAGCCTCTATTTAAGACCATAACCATTTGCACTTATTATAATTGAAATTAGGCCTGATAAAGACACTTTTGCTGTGCATAGTACTACTGGTCCCTGCCAGGTGCACTCCTGTTTGGGGCATCCCATTCTGTGACTACAGCAGCCTCTATTTAAGACCATAACCATTTGCACCTATTATAATTGAAATTAGGCCTGATAAAGACACTTTTGCTGTGCATATTCTTACTGCTGCCTGCCAGGTGCACTCCTGTTGGGGCATCCCATTCTGTGACTACACCAGCCTCTATTTAAGACCATAACCATTTGCACTTATTCTAATTGAAATTAGGCCTGATAAAGACACTTTTGCTGTGCAT
This sequence comes from Gastrophryne carolinensis, assembly GCA_027917425.1. Taxonomy (NCBI): domain Eukaryota; kingdom Metazoa; phylum Chordata; class Amphibia; order Anura; family Microhylidae; genus Gastrophryne; species Gastrophryne carolinensis. Next base: position 334,763,578 of record CM051235.1, on the reverse strand, counting down.
ATTCTTACTGCTGCCTGCCAGGTGCACTCCTGTTGTGGCATCCCATTCTGTGACTACACCAGCCTCTATTTAAGACCATAACCATTTGCACTTATTCTAATTGAAATTAGGCCTGATAAAGACACTTTTGCTGTGCATGCTACTACTGGTCCCAGGTGCACTCCTGTTGTGGCATCCCATTCTGTGACTACACCAGCCTCTATTTAAGAACATAACCATTTGCACTTATTCTAATTGAAATTAGGCCTGATAAAGACTCTTGCTGTGCATGCTACTACTGGTCCCAGGTGCACTCCTGTTGTGGCATCCCATTCTGTGACTACACCAGCCTCTATTTAAGACCATAACCATTTGCACTTATTCTAATTGAAATTAGGCCTGATAAAGACACTTTTGCTGTGCATAGCACTACTGCCTGCCAGGTGCACTCCTGTTTGGGGCATCCCATTCTGTGACTACAGCAGCCTCTATTTAAGACCATATAACCATTTGCACTTATTCTAATTGAAATTAGGCCTGATAAAGACACTTTTGCTGTGCATATTCTTACTGCTGCCTGCCAGGTGCACTCCTGTTGGGGCATCCCATTCTGTGACTACACCAGCCTCTATTTAAGAACATAACCATTTGCACTTATTCTAATTGAAATTAGGCCTGATAAAGACTCTTTTGCTGTGCATGCTACTACTGGTCCCAGGTGCACTCCTGTTGTGGCATCCCATTCTGTGACTACACCAGCCTCTATTTAAGACCATAACCATTTGCACTTATTCTAATTGAAATTAGGCCTGATAAAGACACTTTTGCTGTGCATATTCTTACTGCTGCCTGCCAGGTGCACTCCTGTTGTGGCATCCCATTCTGTGACTACACCAGCCTCTATTTAAGACCATAACCATTTGCACTTATTCTAATTGAAATTAGGCCTGATAAAGACACTTTTGCTGTGCATGCTACTACTGGTCCCAGGTGCACTCCTGTTGTGGCATCCCATTCTGTGACTACACAAGCCTCTATTTAAGAACATAACCATTTGCACTTATTCTAATTGAAATTAGGCCTGATAAAGACTCTTTTGCTGTGCATGCTACTACTGGTCCCAGGTGCACTCCTGTTGTGGCATCCCATTCTGTGACTACACCAGCCTCTATTTAAGACCATAACCATTTGCACTTATTCTAATTGAAATTAGGCCTGATAAAGACACTTTTGCTGTGCATATTCTTACTGCTGCCTGCCAGGTGCACTCCTGTTGTGGCATCCCATTCTGTTACTACACCAGCCTCTATTTAAAGACCATAACCATTTGCACTTATTCTAATTGAAATTAGGCCTGATAAAGACACTTTTGCTGTGCATAGCACTACTGCCTGCCAGGTGCACTCCTGTTTGGGGCATCCCATTCTGTGACTACAGCAGCCTCTATTTAAGACCATATAACCATTTGCACTTATTCTAATTGAAATTAGGCCTGATAAAGACACTTTTGCTGTGCATATTCTTACTGCTGCCTGCCAGGTGCACTCCTGTTGTGGCATCCCATTCTGTGACTACACCAGCCTCTATTTAAGAACATAACCATTTGCACTTATTCTAATTGAAATTAGGCCTGATAAAGACTCTTTTGCTGTGCATGCTACTACTGGTCCCAGGTGCACTCCTGTTGTGGCATCCCATTCTGTGACTACACCAGCCTCTATTTAAGACCATAACTATTTGCACTTATTCTAATTGAAATTAGGCCTGATAAAGACACTTTTGCTGTGCATAGCACTACTGCCTGCCAGGTGCACTCCTGTTTGGGGCATCCCATTCTGTGACTACAGCAGCCTCTATTTAAGACCATATAACCATTTGCACTTATTCTAATTGAAATTAGGCCTGATAAAGACACTTTTGCTGTGCATATTCTTACTGCTGCCTGCCAGGTGCACTCCTGTTGGGGCATCCCATTCTGTGACTACACCAGCCTCTATTTAAGAACATAACCATTTGCACTTATTCTAATTGAAATTAGGTCTGATAAAGACTCTTTTGCTGTGCATGCTACTACTGGTCCCAGGTGCACTCCTGTTGTGGCATCCCATTCTGTGACTACACGAGCCTCTATTTAAGACCATAACCATTTGCACTTATTCTAATTGAAATTAGGCCTGATAAAGACACTTTTGCTGTGCATATTCTTACTGCTGCCTGCCAGGTGCACTCCTGTTGTGGCATCCCATTCTGTGACTACACCAGCCTCTATTTAAGACCATAACCATTTGCACTTATTCTAATTGAAATTAGGCCTGATAAAGACACTTTTGCTGTGCATAGCACTACTGCCTGCCAGGTGCACTCCTGTTTGGGGCATCCCATTCTGTGACTACAGCAGCCTCTATTTAAGACCATATAACCATTTGCACTTATTCTAATTGAAATTAGGCCTGATAAAGACACTTTTGCTGTGCATATTCTTACTGCTGCCTGCCAGGTGCACTCCTGTTGGTGCATCCCATTCTTTGACTACACCAGCCTCTATTTAAGAACATAACCATTTGCACTTATTCTAATTGAAATTAGGCCTGATAAAGACTCTTTTGCTGTGCATGCTACTACTGGTCCCAGGTGCACTCCTGTTGTGGCATCCCATTCTGTGACTACACCAGCCTCTATTTAAGACCATAACCATTTGCACTTATTCTAATTGAAATTAGGCCTGATAAAGACACTTTTGCTGTGCATATTCTTACTGCTGCCTGCCAGGTGCACTCCTGTTGTGGCATCCCATTCTGTGACTACACCAGCCTCTATTTAAGACCATAACCATTTGCACTTATTCTAATTGAAATTAGGCCTGATAAAGACACTTTTGCTGTGCATGCTACTACTGGTCCCAGGTGCACTCCTGTTGTGGCATCCCATTCTGTGACTACACCAGCCTCTATTTAAGAACATAACCATTTGCACTTATTCTAATTGAAATTAGGCCTGATAAAGACACTTTTGCTGTGCATAGTACTACTGCCTGCCAGGTGCACTCCTGTTGGTTTTTGGGGCATCCCATTCTGTGACTACACCAGCCTCTATTTAAGACCATAACCATTTGCACTTATTCTAATTGAAATTAGGCCTGATAAAGACACTTTTGCTGTGCATGCTACTACTGGTCCCAGGTGCACTCCTGTTGTGGCATCCCATTCTGTAACATACCATACCCCTCTTTATTTACACTAAGCAGCTCTCTTATTTACACTAAGCAGGTCTGTTGGAGGCTGAGTGTTACTGCTCACTTTTGGTGTGCATTATATTCTGTTTCATATAGACCCACCGCTGTCTGGGGGTTCTTAAAATATCACCTACTACCACGCCAGTTAGACTATGTCGGGCAGACAAGTGCCTGGAAGTGAAAAGAGGAGTGGCAGAGGCCAAGATTCCGCAGGCAGAGCTCGCAGCAGACTGGGGGCCAGTAGCAGCAGGAGTCACGCTGAGAGACCTAATCTGCCAGTATCTGCTAGCGGTCGGGTCTCCACCAGTAACGCATCTGCCGTGGTAGATTGGTTGACGCGCTCATCAACAACATCATCACAACTTACGTCTGAGACCCCCAGTCTAGGGTCGGTAGGTTCCTCTGACACAACCCTGAGTTGGCATGCCCCGAGAGCAGTCCCTGTCCTCCCATTGCCTCTGTCCTACGCCGTTCCCTCCCCCAGCGACGTATCCTATGCTTTGGGTTCAGCTCCACTCTTTAGTGAGGAGGACCATCAGATAGAGGACAGTCAGCAGCTACTGCCCAGCCAAGAAATGGAGATGGCTTCTCTAGCTAGGCAGACAAATAGTGATGTGGACAGTGTCGTGGGTGCTGCGAGCGTTCCAGCTCCTGCGCCAGACACTGTTGACGAATCCACGAACATCAGTGACGTACAGCCACAACTCGGTGATAATGATGATGACGATGAAGCCGATCGCACTTGGGAGCCGGGTGATGAAGGGGCTTCATCGTCATCATCAGTAGAAGAGGGGCGCAGGTTGCCCCGGAGTCAGCAGCTGAGGCAGCAAGGTGGTAGCAGTCAGCATGGGGGCACAATTCCAAAGGCTGGAGCCGGCCGGGGCCGGGGCCGGGGTAGAGCACCTGCTGTGCGGCAGTCTACCTTATCGGGAGGTGGTGGAGCAGGGGTTCCTGGAGTTGGCAACAGCAGCAGTGAATCAGTGAGGCCAGGGGGTGGGAAAAGTAGCTACTCGGCAGTGTGGCAGTTTTTCCTGAAGCATCCGCAGGAGGGTAACATGGCCACATGCAAGATATGTAGGCAAAAGGTGAAGCGTGGCCAGGGTCCAAACGTTGGCACCACGGCCCTGCGTCAACATATGATGCGTCACCATAAAGCGACCTGGGAGAACCGGCTCCCAAGGGGTGGTCCAGTCTGCTTCCTCACCAAGTGACCTCCCAATTTCTGCCAGCCAAGGCTCCAGCACCTCAGCCGAAGGCAGCTGTGCGTCATACCCATCCTCTGTCGCTCCTGCTCCTCCTCCTCCAAGTCATGCATCCCGCCAGCAATCCATCAGCGAAGCCATGTCCAAGAGACAGCAGTATGCGCCCACTCATCCTACGGCGCAGAAGCTGAATGTGCTCCTGTCCAAGTTGCTGGTGCTGCAGTCGCTCCCTTTTCAGGTGGTGGAATCTGCACCTTTCAGAGAACTGATGGCTTGTGCCGAGCCGAGGTGGAGAGTCCCAAGCCGTCATTTCTTTGCCAAGAAGGCAGTACCAGCGCTGCACACTTTTTTTGAACAGAAGGTGGGCCAGTCCTTGAGCCTGTCGGTGTGTAGCAAAGTGCATGGCAGTGCCGACATCTGGAGCTGTAACTACGGTCAGGGACAGTACATGTTGTTTACGGCCCACTGGGTGAATGTGGCCCCTTTGCAGCAGCAGCAGCAACTTGGACAGTTCACGCCGCTTCGGCCTCCGCGCTCCCTGCCCGTTGGGCCTGTGACACCGTGCGACTCGGCCTCCTCATCCTCCGCCATCTCCTCACCCTCCACTGTAGGCTCAAGTCTCAGTGCCCCTCCAGTTTACCATGTGTGCAGGGCACGGAGGTGTCACGCAGTGCTTCACATGGTTTGTCTTGGCGAACGGAGTCACACAGGGGAGGAACTGCTTAAATGTATTCATCAGGAAATCCAAACATGGCTTACTCCAAGGAAACTTAAAATGGGAATCATGGTTACCGACAATGGGAAGAACATTTTGTCTGCGCTGCGCCAAGGAAGCCTGACCCATGCCCCCTGCATGGCTCACGTCTTTAATCTGGTTGTCAAGCGGTTTCTGAAGTGTTCCCCCCATCTACAAGACATCCTAACAACTTCAAGGAAACTTTGCATGCACTTCAGCCACTCATACACCGCCAAACACACCCTTCTTGAGCTACAGCGTCAGAATGGTATCCCCCAACATAGTCTGATTTGCGATGTTTCCACCCGTTGGAATTCCACCCTTCACATGTTGGACCGATTATATGAACAGAGAAAAGCCATCACGGATTTCCTAATGATCCAAGCAGATAGGGGGACTCCCCTGTGTAACTTCAATGTCAACCAGTGGCAGCTCATACGTGACACCTGTCGTTTGCTCAGGCCCTTTGAGGAAGCCACTTTATTTGTCAGTCGGCAGGATTACGGGATAAACGACGTGATTCCACTGCTTCATGTACTACAGCACATGTTGGAAACCATGGCTGGTCAGGGCACTGGAGACATGGCGTTTACATCTTACGGCCACATGAACCCCGTTGGAGCTGAATTGGAGGAGGAGGAAGAGGAGGAGGAGGATTTGCCCAGCGAAACACAGTTTAGGCTTGGCGAAATGGCTGGTTTATCTAGTCAGCGGACAGGAGAGGAGGAGCAGGAGCAGCCAGAGGAGCTAGAGGTTTTTGAGGAAGGCGAGACAGAGGACCCGGGCACACCGTGGCAGTATGCAGTGGAGATGGAGACAGGTAGTCCATCCGAGTCACTTGCGCAAATGGCAAGAAGCATGCTCACGTGCTTGCGTAGTGACCCCAGAATTGTTTCCATCTGTCGGCGGGATGACTTCTGGCTGTCCACCTTATTGGACCCTCGCTTCTGGCACAAAATGGGGGCATTTTTTAAACCCACCAAGAGGGAGGACAAACTGAACTACTACAAAGACATTCTACGTAGGCAGTTGGCCGATGCCTATCTGCGCCATGGTCCATACTCTCACAGGTCTGACTCGAGGGGACCTCTGCGCTCACCTTCCACTGCCATGGCCGCTGGGGGGGTTGGCAGGAGCAGCAGCAGCAGCTCCATCAGCAGCAGCAGCCTCAGTCTTCAGTCGCTAATGAGTAGCTTTCTACACCCGCATAGTGAGGCTACTCATGAGCAGCAGGAAGACCTGGAGCAGGACCTGAACCAGCAGGTCATGTCATACTTTGACATGACCATGCCAACACACCTTGAGGATCCGCTGGACTTCTGGGCAGCCAAACTTGATTTGTGGCCGCAACTATCAGAGTTTGCCCTGGAAAAGCTGTCCTGCCCGGCAAGTAGCGTGCCATCTGAGCGGGTGTTTAGTGCGGCGGGGGCCATAGTTACGGCGAGGAGAACTCGTCTGTCAACTAAAAATGTGGAGAGACTCACCTTTGTCAAAATGAATCAGGGATGGATCAGCCAGGATTTCCACCCACCAATGCCTGATGCATGCGACTAGATTCAGCATGGTGCCACGTTTTACACTTTCCAAATGGTGCAAAACATATTTATGTCTTTAGGCCAATTTTTGGGCTCCTGCTGATGTCAACTCCAGGGTGTGAATCATCCAATTTTTGGGCTCCTGAAGCCAACCCCAGGGTCTCTTTAAAGTAATATTTGGGCTCCTGCTGCTGCTGCTGCCAACTCCAGGGCGTGATTCATCCAATTTTTGGGCTCCTGAAGCCAACTCCAGTGTATATTTGGGCTCCTGCTGCTGCTGCTGCCAACTCCAGGGTGTGATTCATCCAATTTTTGGCCTCCTGAAGCCAACCCCAGTGTCTCTTTAAAGTAATATTTTGGCTGCTCCTGCTGCTGCTGCCAACTCCAGGGTGTGATTTATCCAATTTTTGGGCTCCTGAAGCCAACTCCAGTGTCTCTTTAAAGTAATGTTTGGGCTCCTGCTGCTGCTGCCAACTCCAGGGTGTGATTCATCCAATTTTTGGGCTCCTGAAGCCAACTCCAGTGTCTTTTTAAAGTAATATTTGGGCTCCTGCTGCTGCTGCTGCCAACTCCAGGGTGTGATTCCTCCAATTTTTGGGCTCCTGAAGCCAACCCCAGTGTCTCTTTAAAGTAATGTTTGGGCTCCTGCTGCTGCTGCCAACTCCAGGGTGTGATTCATCCAATTTTTGGGCTCCTGAAGCCAACCCCAGGGTCTCTTTAAAGTAATATTTGGGCTCCTGCTGCTGCTGCTGCCAACTCCAGGGTGTGATTCCTCCAATTTTTGGGCTCCTGAAGCCAACCCCAGGGTCTCTTTAAAGTAATGTTTGGGCTCCTGCTGCTGCTGCCAACTCCAGGGTGTGATTCATTCAATTTTTGGGCTCCTGAAGCCAACTCCAGTGTCTCTTTAAAGTAATATTTGGGCTCCTGCTGCTGCTGCTGCCAACTCCAGGGTGTGATTCCTCCAATTTTTGGGCTCCTGAAGCCAACCCCAGTGTCTCTTTAAAGTAATGTTTGGGCTCCTGCTGCTGCTGCCAACTCCAGGGTGTGATTCATCCAATTTTTGGGCTCCTGAAGCCAACCCCAGTGTCTCTTTAAAGTAATGTTTGGGCTCCTGCTGCTGCTGCCAACTCCAGGGTGTGATTCATCCAATTTTTGGGCTCCTGAAGCCAACCCCAGTGTCTCTTTAAAGTAATATTTGGGCTCCTGCTGCTGCTGCTGCCAACTCCAGGGTGTGATTCCTCCAATTTTTGGCCTCCTGAAGCCAACCCCAGTGTCTCTTTAAAGTAATATTTGGGCTGCTCCTGCTGCTGCTGCCAACTCCAGGGTGTGATTCATCCAATGTTTGGGCTCCTGAAGCCAACTCCAGTGTCTCTTTAAAGTAATATTTGGGCTCCTGCTGCTGCTGCTGCCAACTCCAGGGTGTGATTCCTCCAATTTTTGGGCTCCTGAAGCCTACCCCAGGGTCTCTTTAAAGTAATGTTTGGGCTCCTGCTGCTGCTGCTGCCAACTCCAGGGTGTGATTCATCCAATTTGTGGGCTCCTGAAGCCAACCCCAGTGTCTCTTTAAAGTAATATTTGGGCTCCTGCTGCTGCCAACTCCAGGGTGTGATTCATCCAATTTTTGGGCTCCTGAAGCCAACCCCAGTGTCTCTTTAAAGTAATATTTGGGCTCCTGCTGCTGCTGCTGCCAACTCCAGGGTGTGATTCCTCCAATTTTTGGGCTCCTGAAGCCAACCCCAGTGTCTCTTTAAAGTAATGTTTGGGCTCCTGCTGCTGCTGCCAACTCCAGGGTGTGATTCATCCAATTTTTGGGCTCCTGAAGCCAACCCCAGTGTCTCTTTAAAGTAATGTTTGGGCTCCTGCTGCTGCTGCCAACTCCAGGGTGTGATTCATCCAATTTTTGGGCTCCTGAAGCCAACCCCAGTGTCTCTTTAAAGTAATATTTGGGCTCCTGCTGCTGCTGCTGCCAACTCCAGGGTGTGATTCCTCCAATTTTTGGCCTCCTGAAGCCAACCCCAGTGTCTCTTTAAAGTAATATTTGGGCTGCTCCTGCTGCTGCTGCCAACTCCAGGGTGTGATTCATCCAATGTTTGGGCTCCTGAAGCCAACTCCAGTGTCTCTTTAAAGTAATATTTGGGCTCCTGCTGCTGCTGCTGCCAACTCCAGGGTGTGATTCCTCCAATTTTTGGGCTCCTGAAGCCTACCCCAGGGTCTCTTTAAAGTAATGTTTGGGCTCCTGCTGCTGCTGCTGCCAACTCCAGGGTGTGATTCATCCAATTTGTGGGCTCCTGAAGCCAACCCCAGTGTCTCTTTAAAGTAATATTTGGGCTCCTGCTGCTGCCAACTCCAGGGTGTGATTCATCCAATTTTTGGGCTCCTGAAGCCAACCCCAGTGTCTCTTTAAAGTAATATTTGGGCTCCTGCTGCTGCTGCTGCCAACTCCAGGGTGTGATTCATCCAATTTTTGGGCTCCTGAAGCCAACCCCAGTGTCTCTCTTTAAAGTAATGTTTGGGCTCCTGCTGCTGCTGCCAACTCCAGGGTGTGATTCATCCAATTTTTGGCCTCCTGCAGCCAACCCCAGTGTCTCTTTAAAGTAATATTTGGGCTCCTGCTGCTGCTGCTGCCAACTCCAGGGTGTGATTCATCCAATGTTTGGGCTCCTGAAGCCAACTCCAGTGTATATTTGGGCTCCTGCTGCTGCTGCTGCCAACTCCAGGGTGTGAATCATCCAATTTTTGGGCTCCTGAAGCCAACCCCAGGGTCTCTTTAAAGTAATATTTGGGCTCCTGCTGCTGCTGCTGCTGCTGCCAACTCCAGGGTGTGATTCATCCAATTTTTGGGCTCCTGAAGCCAACTCCAGTGTCTCTTTAAAGTAATATTTGGGCTCCTGCTGCTGCTTGGAACTCCAGGGTGTGATTCATCCAATTTTTGGGCTCCTGAAGCCAACCCCAGTGTCTCTTTCAGCCAATGTTTGGGCTCCTGCTGCTGCTTGCAACTCCAGGGTGTGATTCATCCAATTTTTGGGCTCCTGCTGCTGCCAACTCCAGTGTCTCTTTAAAGCAATGTTTGGGCTCCTGCCCCTCATAGTGATGCCACTTCAACTCTCTTGAATTCAATTGTGCCGCTCTGCGATTCTCTTAGCGATGCCTCTGATCTGCATGTGATATTTATTCAAAGTATTATTTAACTAACCCAGCACGCATCCTGTGCGTGTTACAGCAAGGCAGAATGGTTTACAACCCTATTGAGGCTCCAGGAGGCTCAGAAATAGCCGTTTTTAATAGCGATTCGTCGCAAATAAATTCGTGTCGAAACGATTTTTGACGGAAAATTCGGCGAATCAGTCGAATCGAATTTTTCAAAAGTTCGCTCATCTCTATGGGCCCCTAATGGCCCTTTAGGGATGTGTGAAGCCTCATAACATGCAGTACATGCATGTTTGTTTTATTTAAGGTGACCAATGTGTATGTACAGGGTGACTCATACATATAACAGATAATGACATTCATAGTGAAGGACAACTTGGACCGTTAGGGGAGTTGACATTCCTGCTTGCCCACGTGTTTTATTGAAGCATATGTAGTAATACAGATCATCAATGCATATTTGGGTGTTTATGTGCCTTTTTTTAAACAATACAGCCCAGCATCAATCCTCAGCTAGTGTGGAAGCCTCATCCAGTTGGACCACTTCCGTGCTGCCTAGGAGCGAGTGAGTGAGTGTAATTTGCTGAATCTGCTGATGCATGTGAATTAACATGACTAATTTGCATAACAAATATATTTAGGGCACAAACTGAACCTTTTTTTTCACATGTCCCAACAGACCCACACACTGATGGAGGAAATCCAGGAGATGGAGGCGGATGCCACCTTGATGGGACCTTCACAACAGACCCCCCTGGAACATAATCGGCAACTGTCCCAACATGTTTCTTCACCAAATCCTCTGCAGCAGAGTGAAGCTGGCTGCATGTTGCCAGCCCATCGTGGGCAGCATGCAGAGACTGAGCCTACAGTCCCCAATGGTAGGTCTGCTGCAGAGGATTTGGCAAGCACATCTGTGGCTGTTGGTTGGCCTAGACATCCATCATCTGCAGGCGCTCCAACCTGGGGAATTGGGAGGCGTAGTCAGCTACGTCGCCCAGTTTCCCAGGGGAGGCGCTCATGGAGTCAACATGGCACCATGAGAGGCGTTTATTTCACCAACTAACTGAAAGAACCACAGAGCAGCATCATGCACAATTAGAGACCTTAAATAATAAATTAAACACCATGCTGACAGAATTTAGGTCAACCAACAGCCACATGGCCACCTTATCTAATAATTTCACAGCCATGCTTGAGGAAGTTTGAACTAGCAACACCCACATGGCCACCTTAAGTAGTAATTTCAGTGCCATGCTGGATGAAGTTCGAACAACCAATAGAAACATGTTGGAACAGTTGCAGATTATGAATGCCACACATGCCCAGGTGATGGGCCACCTCCAAGGCCCACCACCAGGGTTTTATGGGCATCATCCATTTTAACACCTATTTCCCCTGTATCTGCTCCACATCTTCCCTCTACATCCCCACTGTATTGACTTGTCTGGTGAGCGCTACCAATATAGCCATTTTTTATGGCTTTGCTTGTATGCTTTGGATTTTCGCCCATATAGCTCATTAGAGTGCTGAGGTAGCCCACTAGCCAATGCCTGAGCTCAAGCCTCACTGAACCTGCCACTGAAGCTGTTGCGCTGCAGGCTTTGGCCTAATTACATTGCTTCTGGCTCATCCTGTTTGTAGGCATGATTGGGGGACATTCTGGGCTGGCAAACGACTACCTTGAACCCTGGCAGAGATTGTACTGGACTTGGATTTGGACTGGGGGTTATTGTTTGGGTGGGCCACTGACTTACAGGCGTGGATGTGGCATAGGTATGGCTGCTTTCCACCTGTGCCTGTGGCAAATGTGGCCAAGCAGGAGAGGGTGTGTATGTGGCCCTATTTATTACAGGGCAAATATTGACATGCAAATGCTTGCTCCGTATGTATGTGTATTTTATTTAGGATTTAAACTTCGGCCTGGAGTGCATTACCTTAAAACTCTTGTATGTGGCCAATTGCTAGGTGCCATGATTTGCCCTAAATGTATTTTAATGTTGTACTATGTATGTACATGAAGTATGCGAGTGCTCTTCAACTCCAAATTTTCATATTTCAATAAAAAATATTGAATGTGACTTGACCTGTTGTTGACTAAGTTGATGCATTAATGTTTTGGTTTTAGATTACCAAACATGGCAAAAAAAACGCATGAGTCTCAGATCATGTGTCAATATTTTAGTAATTAACGCATTGCTAGTTGATACACCAGATTTACAAGGCAACATTAGAGGAGCAAATAATAATTAAAGGCACAAAACAAACACAGGCAACAAAAATTATGCAAAATGTGTCTGAATCAAATTGGCCTGAACTGCTTGGCCAGAGGCACTAGGTGTGCCACGGTGGTGGTCTTCTGGGTCCTGGCTGGGTGGAGAGGGGGGCAGATCCAAATATCGGGGGACACGCTGCATGATGGAATAGTTATGTAAGACACAGCAGGCCAGTATGATGTTATGACCTTTTTGGGGTCATACTGGAGTGCCCCCCAGTACGGTCCAAACACCGGAAGCGTGTTTTTAACAGGCCAAAGGCCCTCTCCACAACGGCCCGGGTCTTCCGGTGTGCCCGATTGTAGGGATCCTGTGCGGCATTCTGTGGCCGAAGGACAGGCATCATCAGCCATGGAAGTAGTGGATAGCCGGAATCCCCTGAAAGAGTAAGAAAATACTAACATAAATTACACATGACACAAAAATGTATTCAAAAAAAAAAAGTTGTTCACCCTGAATAAGAGCCTATCTTATATTTTAGACACACCCTGAACATACAGATTGCTCTGCTAAAGAAACAGCCATCTACTGCATGTTCTGACCCTTTAAACATCCAAAATGGTGGATGAGGGCAAATCAGGCAGATTGCTAACAGGTACTGGCTTAGGACTGTGCTGCTCAGCATTCTTGGATGTCTTACCTTTTCAGGACACCAGATCTGCTTTGTGTGAGCCAAGCACACCTCTAACCCGCCCCCCTGCACTTTATCCCGCTCTCTTCTACTCAGTAAGTGTCATGCTTCTGAGCAAAGATGGCGCAGACCCTATCATAAAGTCAAGAACAGAATTGCAGCCGAGTGTGGGGAAGAATAATATGTAATTTACTAGAAAGTATAAATATATTATTTACTTATTATTTGTAAGGGTTTGTGCTTTGCTAAAGATCATGGTTAAGGTCCGGTTTCACCTGTCATCAAGGGGTAAAAACACCCATAGCTTCAGACATGGGTCCAAAACTATATTCACAGGCATACATTGAAAAGTGAATGACGTTATTTGCGTCAACTTACCAAGGAGCCATCCACCTGAGAATTCTCCAGACTCAAACCGACGATATAATCCAGATCATCGCAATATGTATGCGTCATGGGATGAGCCTGGAACCCTGGTGAGAACACTAAGGAACCGCATGTCCGGGGCCACCACTGCTTGGACAGTGAGTGGCCCATTTTACGGTTCCTGGGAAAAAGGAAAAAAAAAAAATTAGCAAGGCAAGGTATACTACTGAAACACTAACTCTTAACACCCTCCAAAAAACATGTTGGGCAATACAAATAACACTAACTAAGTATTTTTTTGCAAAAAAAAGGATATGTATGTCGGATCAACTAAATATTAACTTTCACATGACAAATTAAGGTCCACATGAAAATGTTTGGCTTTGGGCTACATGAAAAACCTTGATGACGCTAAATCCGGCCAAATATATCACATGAACAATTTACAAGGAGGGATTAACAGATATACAGTGTAAGATATTTCACAGGGACTATTTACAAGGAGGGATTAACAGATATACAGTGTAAGCTATTTCACAGGGACTATTTACAAGGAGGGATTAACAGATATACAGTGTAAGCTATTTCACAGGGACTATTTACAAGGAGGGATTAACAGATATACAGTGTAAGCTATTTCCCAGGGACTATTTACAAGGAGGGATTAACAGAAAGCTATTTCACGGGGACTATTTACAAGGAGGAATTAACAGATATACAGTGTAAGATATTTCACAGGGACTATTTACAAGGAGGGATTAAGAGATATTTAAAATACCATTTATGTCAACTATAATAAAAAATGACTGATTGAACTTGCCTATAGATGTACTCGTCGGCTGCCGGAGGGACTAAGGCAACGTGGGTGCAATCAATGGCACCCACGACGTTGGGCATGTCGGTGATATTATAAAATGCCAGCTTAAGCGCATTCCAGGCTACCATGTCGTCTGGAAAATAAATATATTTCTGATGGTAGCCATGCCATCCAAAAACTTGGATAGCGCGCGGCTCAGTGTAGGTTGGGAGATCCCCACGGAGAGGGCACCCAGCCTCTGGAACGAGCCATTCGTTAAAAATTGCAGGCAGCCAAGCATCTCGGTCATACCTGAAATTGCTTGCCCCTTCCTTGTGGTGCGGGCTAACCATGGCCGCAGCTCACTATACAACTTATGGAGAGGAGCGCGATTAATTCTGGTCAGCTCGAACAGCTCAACGTCATGCATGCCATCGATATGCATGCATCGCCGGTGCAATCTGGCCTTGGCCCTGCTGATACATTCAATTCCCATTAGCTGGAGCTCGTGATGCTCCTCCACAAAGGCACACAACTGGTTCATTGCAAGGGTATCCGAGGTCAAAATGGTCCCGTAAGGGGATCGCAAATGAAACAGTTTTATAGGGTGGTCGGCAATCAGCTCTCTGAATGAGACGCAAGCCCATACCAATAACGTAAGTTATCTGAACGAACACATAATATCAGATTTTGATGGGAAAATGATCCGAACTCGGGCAAATGATCCGATTTGCTTTCGTTCTTCGAAAGCGCATATACGCATTAGCCCGAAAGTTCGTACGAATGAAAAATGAACAAAAAAAACAAATAAAATGACAAACACACACAAAAACTTTCACAGACAGCTACGAAAGTACAGACGAATGTGCCTCTGAATCAAGCCTATTGTGCTACTCAAGTAAAAAAAATCAGATAAAGGATTCCCCTTTTTTTCAAATAATATATTTGGTGTGTATATAATGTTGGAATTCCCCTAAAAAGCAGAACAAACCCCAGGATTTTGACTATCCTGGGTTTTGTTCCGTGCCCCGGGGCCTCCAGAATTGGGATTTCCCTGCTGTGTGAAACCCCCAGAATGCCCATTACACCGCCTTTTCCAGGTCCATTGGCACATGCACAGGCTCTTGTCCAATCAGAACCTTTTGCCAGCTCTGATTTGCTTCAATGTGGAACAGCAGCTTGTTCACTCCTGCCCCAGCCTATCTGAATAGCTGGGAGCAAGAGCACGCACAGACCAAAGATGCAAGGGATACAACTGCTCCCGCTTCCCATTGAAAACAGTTAGAGTCGTTTGCCTAATGACATTGTCATGGCAAACATTCTGATTGCACAGGAGCCTGCGCATGCTCCATTGGACCGAGGAAAAGGTAAATCTTACTGACGCAGCAGGGTATCCCAATTCGGGATGCCTCTTTTAGATTCCAGGGGCAGCCGTCCTGCTGCCACCCAAGAAATTGCCTTTTTGAGGTTTTGTTCCTCTGCCATTGTGTGTATCCCTCTGGATCACCTGTAAACTCTCCTTTTCCTTGCTCCCACAGCACTTGCGTGGGCTCTATGTCTCATTCTATTTAGATTACCTTTCCTGCACTGAGCTTAGTGGGGCAAAGGAAATCTTAATGGAGTGAGCGACATCGGGCATATCCCCGCCTCTAGCTGTGGGTATGCCCACACTGGCCATTCAGAAAGGCCTGGGGCAGGTGCGCCATCCAAGCTATGCTGGGAATGTGCTCGTACTGCAGAGATTCAGCGCAGGCTCGCGGAAGAGGTGAGTGGATCGGGTGATCCAAGGGGTTTCACACAGTGGGAAATCCCCATTCCAGATGCCGCTTTAAGAGGTAGACAAACCCCAAGTCAGGGTTGGGTTAAAAAAACATCAAAATCACCATGCAATTATCATCAAATGGAAAGAATATGGTACAACAACAAGCCCCCAAAACCCTCAGACCAGCTAAGGAGGGCATTATTTAGAGAGGCAGCAGATAGACCTAAGGAAATGTTGAAGGAGCTGCACAGTTCCCAAGCAGAGACTGGAGTATTTGTCCATATGACCACTATCAGCCATACACTCTTTAAAACTGGGTTTTATGGAAGAGTGGAAAGAAAATTCCCAAAGCATATTGTTAAAGCAACACTCAAAAGGTTTTAGGGGAAACGTGTAAAATGTATTGCAATGGCCTAGTCAAAGCCCAGATTTTATTTTAATTGAGAACCCGTGGTCAGACATGAAGATTGCTGTTTATTAGTGAAAACCATCTAACATGAAGGAGCTGGAGCAGTTTTGCCTTTAGGAAAGGGCAAAAATTCCAGTGGCGAGCTCATAGAGACTTAACCAAACTGAATTTTAGCTCTAATTTCTGCAAAAAGGTTAGGTACACTGAAGCTTTCTGACATTTTGTTGTGCTGTTTGCTTGACAATAAAAAGAAAACCTTTTAATGTGGGATCTGGCACATTAAAACAGGCTCAGGTTTTTTTGTTTTTTTTTCATATCCCCTCCCGTTTATCCCAGTGCCTGTGTCTGCCTGCTTTAAGTGGAACTGCTACCATGAGCCAAATCCAAAGTTCGCCGAACGGAACTGATCTAAACTTTAAATTGCTTTCACAATGTGCAAGGTTTTAACTCCCCGCATAAGCGGACTAAAGCATTCCATTATTACAGGCAGATGCGGGCTGACATTTTGTGCCTTCAGGAGACAAGGTTCTCAACCACCAGCTCCCCAAGGTATTTGAACCCGCAATACCCGACATTTTTTTTGGCATGTCACGTGGAGAAAACCAGGGGAGTAGCTATTGCATTCAGACGTAACGTTCCATTCAACGGTACCTGATTGTGATTGGCAGCTTAAATGATACACAAATAACCTTTGTATCGTACTATGCACCAAACACCCACCAGGCAAATTTTTTCTCACATCTTTTGAAGAAGATCAAGGAACATAGCAAAGGGTTACTAGTTATGGCTGGGGACTCCAATATTGCATTGGACCCGAAGCTAGATAGATCACTCCAGCAGGGTGGCGGCCATTCCTCACCACCCATGCAACAACCCCCGAATCGCATTAACGCCATGTTGAAGGATGCAACCCTGATAGATGTGTGGCGTGATCTGAACCCTAAAACGCGGGATTACACCTTTTATTCAAATCCCCACAATTCGTTTTGCAGAATCGATCATATCATGGTACCTCAGACTGTTTTGCCCTTGATTGGCAAATGTCAGATTCTGGCTACACCCTGGTCTGACCATGCCCCACTGCTTATGAGGTTTGAGGCAACTCCCCCCATTGCTAGGCCGTTCAAGTGGAGACTAAACGACTCCTTGCTTACATGCAAGGAGACCCATGACCAGATCCTGCAGTCCCTTAAAAATTATTTTACAATTAATACTGACTCAGCCACGGCGGTCAGTGTATGGGAGGCTCACAAAGTAGTACTCAGAGGAGAACTCATTGCGCTGGCCACCTCTCTTAAAAAACGTAGAACAGAGCGGATAGTCCAACTAACGACCAGCCTGGAAAAGCTGCAATCTGCCTGGAAGGCAAACCCCTCGAAAGAATTTAAAAAGAAGGTAGACGAGGTCACCGTGCAACTCAACGTGGCGTTAGATGAGGTAGCAGAGAAGAAGCTTAGGTGGAGCAGACAGAAGATGTATGCGAGGGCCAACAAGCCTGATACCCCTTTAGCAAACAAGCTCCGATACTCGGGGGCGAGGCATTCTCCAATTATGTTACGATCTGCAGAGGGTTCCAACACGGCCAACCCCGTAAAAATTGGTGGCATTTTTAAAAGGATGCTGGGCAAGCTCTATGCAGCACCTCAGGCGTTCCCTAAAGAGAGAGCCACTAAATTTCTGGACTCGGTCTCACTTCCCGCGGTGGCAGCAACTCATAGAGCTAGTCTTGAAGCTGAGATTTCTGTTCCAGAGGTATTGAAGGCAATCAAAAGCTTTAAGGCTTCCAAGGCGCCGGGACCTGACGGCTTCTCAAACCTATATTATAAGAAATATGCTGCGGAGCTGGCCCCTCACCTAGCAAAAATGTTCAACTCTCTTGCGGAAGAGGGTACTTTGCACCGAACCTCTATGGAGGTATTAATTTGCATGATCCCGAAGCCGGATAAGGATCACCTAAACCCACAGAACTACAGGCCTATATCGTTGCTTAATGTAGATCTTAAGATACTGGGGAAGGTTTTGGTCTCTAGGATTAACGAGTTTTTGGGCACACTGATCGGGAAGGATCAAGTAGGATTTGTACCTAATAGGCAAGCCTCGGATAACATTCGTAGAGTAACCCATTTGATTAGGCAAGCCCAGCAGAGGGAAATCCATAGCCTCCTCTTATCACTGGATATGCAGAAGGCATTTGACTCCCTATCATGGGACTATATGTTCCTTGCCCTTCAGAAGTGGGGATTTGGAAATAACTTCTTAGCATGGATACGGTCCATATATTCGTCTCCCTCAGCTAAGGTCCAGTACGGGGGTTGTCTCTCAGAGTCACTCCCAATCAGCAGAGGTACACGACAAGGGTGCCCACTCTCTCCAGTGTTATTTGTGTTAGCATTAGAGCCACTGGCAATTACAATCAGAACACACCCAGATATAGCGGGGATAGAGTTAGCAGGGTACCATCACAAAGCATGCCTTTTCGCAGATGACATTCTGCTAATCCTTTCGCGACCTCATATTTCATTGCCCAATGCCCTCCACCTCCTAGATGACTTTTCGCAAATTTCAGGCCTTAAAGTCAATAAGGAGAAATCTTTGGGGCTAAATTTAAATATCCCTCCTCAGATGCTGAGATCACTTCAATCCAACTTTCCCTTCCGATGGGCCCCGGGAACACTATCATACCTAGGGGTTAAGGTTACCCCTCATTACCATACCTTATACCAGGCCAACTACCCTCCCCTCTTTCGCTCACTGAAAGCTATGCTTGCCTCTTGGCAGGGTCATGGGATCTCGTGGATAGGAAGGATAAATGCGGTAAAAATTATTCTATTACCCAAAATGCTTTATTATTTTCGGACGCTCCCTGTCCAGATCCCCTCGCACCAGATTAGAAGCATGCAGAATAGCATCATGCGGTTTGTCTGGGGAAGTACCAGGCCGAGGGTAGCCAAAACTACTATGTTTAGGCACAGGACGGAGGGTGGGCTGGGAGTCCCATGCGTGAGCAAATACTACATAGCAGCGCAAATTGCGCAGTTGCATAACCTACGTCTCGAGGTAGAAATCCCTCTCTGGGTCTCCTTAGAAGCCATGGCAAGTGATCCCGTCCCCATAGACAGCTTGATTTGGATCCCGCCACAGTATAGACCCCGCATTACGTGTCCGATTTTGGGCCACTCCCTCCGTGTGTGGGATGGAGTGAAATACTCGGGGAAGCTGATCTCACCGCATCTCCCAGCAATGCGTCTATTTAGAAACCCCTGGTTTCTTCCGGGGATGGAGAGTTCTGAAGCGTTTGCGTGGTGGAGGCGGAAAGGTATTAATAAAGTGTGTCACCTACTAGATCGGGAGGAAATAATCCCTTGGTCAACATTGGTGTCGAAGGAGGGTGCACCTGCCACCGAATGCTTCAGATATGTTCAGATCCGGCATTGGTTAACTCCCTTACTGAAAAACAAAGCCCATGGGGTAGATAAAACGACCTTTGAGAGGGTGTGCCTTTGGGGGATGCCGGCACCGGGCCTTATCTCCACGATTTACACCCAACTCACGACATTACCGGACAATCTGAAACATGGATACATGACAAAATGGGAAACAGATTTGAATCTAGTCCTGGAAAGGAAGGAATGGATGGATATCTGGGCAGGGATCAACAAATGCTCTATAAACATCACCACACTAGAGGCGGCATATAAGATGCTTACAAGATGGTACCTGGTACGATCTCGCGTGGCTAAAGCTGTCCCAGGGTACCCAGCCACCTGCTTTCGAGGTTGTTCCACAGAGGGGACAGTCCTCCACATTTGGTGGGATTGCCCGAAGGTCAGGAGGCTCTGGTCTCGGGTCTTTGGCATGCTTTATAGTCTCCTACATGTCAACTTGCGCAGGGACCCCTGGGTTGCTTTGCTACATGTGAAGCCAGAAGGAATCACTAAGTCCCAGCACGCTTTGCTGACTCAGGTCATACTGGCGGCCAAATTAGCTATTGCAAGCTCATGGAAAAAAGGGAGTGTTCCATTCCAGTTAGTAAAGGAGAGGCTGAATGGTATTTTCATCAACGAAAAACTGACAAGCATCCTGAGAGATACTCATGAGAAATTCATGAGGATTTGGGACCCGTGGGTGGAATACTCGTTTCCAGATTTGAGAGAAGCCTTGTTGCGGTGAAGAGTGGTTTGCGAGCCTTCCCCTTTAAATGCATATTACATTTGTGCACTCCCTTTCCCCCCTTTTTTTTTTTTTTTTCTCTTCTTCTCTCTCTCTCGCTCTCTCCTTCTTTCTTCCCCCCATGTTTCTCGTCTGTTCCCTTCCTTCCCTCTCTCGTCGTTTCCCGTCCCCCCCCCCTCCCTAGACCCCTCACCCTCCACCTGACACCAGAGGGGTGGCGGTGTGGAGAGCATGTGGCAAGAGAGGATAATCTACTTACCCTCAACTCGGGTGAGGATGTCTATTAGTTAATAGGTGCTGATTTTACGTCGCTTATGTTGGCACATCATTGAACTTTAAGGGCCCAAACATATTAAATGTGCCTTAGCAACTTATTGAATATGTCACACCTGACTGAAACACTGTATGAAAAATGACAACTCATGTTTGTAACAGTTTATTTGTAAATGAACAGAATGTTGTATTGTATATCTTTTACACCAAAAATACCAAAAATTTCAATAAAAAGATTGAAACAGAAAACAGGCTCAGGGGGCATCCAGGATGCTGGAGTCTCCCCACACATCACCCCCAGAATGCCTGAAGTTCTTACCTGATCCTGGATCCTCAGCCAGAAATGGAGATCCGTGATTGGCTGCTAGAGCCTGGGTCAGGGTCGTGATCTCATCTCCGGCTGCCGAAAAGTCACACCCACGAGCCGCCCATGTGAGCACCTGCAGCCAATTTCGTGTCTCCATGTCTGGCCAAGGATCCAGGAACAGGTGAGAATTGCGGGCGTTCAGGGGGGGCTCCAGCATTCTGGTTGCCCTCTAGAGCCTGTTTTAATGCACCAAGTTCCAGACCAAAACCTGTTAGCTGCTGATTGGGTGTTGGCCTGCTTTAGGGGAAAACTGTTACACTGAATCTTTTGTATTATTATTATAGTTTATTTATGTAGTGGCATCGCCTTTCATGGAACTGTTACAAACAGGGTAAAACAAATAACTTACAATAAATGAGCATTATGAGTCAGATGAGACAATAAAAGGACAAATACACAGTCACTAAAATAAACTAGGAGAGACGGCCCTGCCCATGCAGGCTTACAAACGAAAAGATTAGGCATGGCGAGAATAGCTAGGTCAAACGTAATATATACTTATCACGAAGGCTAAATTGGTTGGGGCTGTCAGTTATTTAGGTCAAATGATAGGCTCGTCTGAATAAGTGGGTTTGAGGGCACCCTTATAAGCATGAAGTGGCGAATTGTATTGGGTAGGGCATATGAGAAGTCCTGTACAAGGGAGTGGGAGGAGGTGATTAGGGTTGAGGACAGGAGGAGATCCTGAGCAGAGCGGAGATTGTATCTAGGTTGGTATTTGTTGATAAGCGAAGTAATGGAGGCAGCGGCCTGATTGTAGAGAGCTTTGTAAGTTAAGGTTAGTATTTTAAATTGAATTCTCTCAGAAATTGGCAGTCAGTGGAGAGACTAACACAGAGGAACAGAATCATGGCCTGAGAGGTAGATTTGAGTATTGTCTGCATAGAAGTGATGTTGGAAGCCAATTTAGATTATAAGTTGTCAAGACCATAGGTGTAGACAGAGAAAAGAAGGGGTTCAAGCACAGAACCTTACAGAACCTTGTGCTACACCAACAGACAAAGGACGGGGAGAGAAAACTATGTTTGAGTGGGAAACACTAAAAGTGCAATCAGAAACGTAAGAGGAGTGCCATGAAAGAAATGAAATTCCCAACGATGCCAGAATGTGCATTAGAAGAGGATGGTAAACAGTGTTGAAAGGAGAGGATAGGTGAAGGAGGATAAGGTTGTTGGCTGTTAATAGATCGTTAGTTCCTTTGGCGAGGACAGTTTCAGTAGGGTGGTTGGAGTGGAATCCGGATTGAAGAGGATCTAGTAAAGAGTTAGCAGAGATATAGCATGCCAATTCTGAGTGAAAGTGCTATTCTAGAAGTTTGGATGAGAAAGGAAGCAGCAAAATACGTCATTAACTGGTGGGAGCAGATGGGTCCAGAAATTATTTTTTGAGTATTGGGGTTATGCCAGCATGTTTGAATAGTGAAGGTGGCAAATGTGAGAAAGGTTAAATAGTGAAGTGAGAGCTGGAGTGAGGGATAGGGTGAGATGGAATAGGGTCTAGGGGCAAGTAGTATGAGGTCTTTGTGCTGACAGCAGAGTGAAATGGGTTAGGGAGGTCATTGGGCGGTCAGGTGGAGTAAAAGTAGAAGTAGAAAGAGGGGTTAAGCCAGCGCGGAAGCTGACAATCTTGTTAGTGAAGAAAGCTGCAAGCTGTCAGCTGTTATTCAGGAGATTTGGAAGATAGTTAAATGTTCTTAACAGCTGTTTGGGATTCCGGGCCTGTGTGGATATGAGAGAGGTGGAGTATGTGTGTTTAGCAGATGAAAGGAAAGTTCCTGAAGAGCTTGGTGGTAAAGCAGGAAAGCCCCATTGGATTTTAATTACCGCCAGTGCCACTCAGTGACTTGGGAGTGCGGTTTCAGTTTAGCGATATCTATATTAAACCATGGTTGTTTATGCATTGAGGGTAGCTGTAAGTGAGGGAGGGCAACTGACTCCAGGGATGAAGTTAAGGTGTTGTGGTGGTGCAAGGCTGCAAAATCTATAATGGTAAATGAGGAGAGGGTGGGGAGAGGTTTCAAAGAGTCAGCGAGGGAATGACGATCTAGAGGAACGTAAGTTTCGGCACAAGGCTGACAGTGTGTGGGTAGCAGAAGTAGAGTAAAAAAGATGTTCAGTGTTAGCAGGCTGTGATCAGAGAGGGGTAGAGGAGATGAAATGAAAACTGACATTAACACTAACCCAAATCTGAAGATCAACATTTCATGCATTACTTATAACTATCCTATGGACAGCCCTGGTGTTACAGACTATAGGCCACAAGAACTTGGTCCTCAGTCCTATACACCTTGAAAAGTTAATGATTAATGGTTTTTATGCTATTGCATGTTTTCTCTTTATTCTTTAGGACCCAGGGCTGTAGCCTAGCTGTGATGCAAGCAGCTTCTCCCCCCCCCCATGTATTCAGCCATTTTCTATGCTGCTACTCTCTGGCAAAAGAAAAGCATTTTTACCTGCTGTAAGAGTGTCAAGATTCCAGGCTGAAAATATAGTTCAACAGGAACTGCTATCTGAGTCTCTTGGGGTGAAGCTGTCTCCAGAACCCCACATATAATGCCATTTGACGAGTAATAGGGTCGATCATCTACTGTAAACCTGTTTGTTCAACAGATGTTTTTAGTAGCCTTAGTATTTATTCTACAACTTTGATAACTTCTTTTATTCTCTTCAATTACAGTTTGATCTTTTCAGAACAAATAGTCTTCAGTATAAACAATTCTAAAACAGAGGCATTTGGTGGATATCAGATGACTTTTGATGAGTAATAGCCATCGACAGAGATCTAAGGCCAGTAGATCTTGGCAAACAAAAGTAGCAAGCCAGATGGGAAACTCCTGGCTAAGTTTAGTGTGCTTTTCGGGATGATAGGACGGTGCTGGAGCTGTCTGGCACTCATAAAACAACCCTGAAACAAAATCAGCCTATATATTTAAATATATTTGAATCCAAAGAGCTTTTGTACTTTTTTTCAAGTTTTGGCCACCTTAAATTGATCCAATTCACTTGACCAATTCACTTGACCTTTTATCAGTTAATGTATGAGTCAAATTGAGTCAAATTGAACATTATCTCTAGAGATGAGCCCAAAAATTGGATGAATCACACCCTGGAGTTGCAAGCAGCAGCAGGAGCCCAAACATTACTTTAAAGAGACACTGGAGTTGGCAGCAGGAGCCCAAAAATTGAATGAATCACACCCTGGAGTTGCAAGCAGCAGGAGCCCAAATATTGTCTTTAAAGAGACACTGGAGTTGGCAGCAGGAGCCCAAAAATTGGATAAATCACACCCTGGAGTTGGCAGCAGCAGGAGCCCAAACATTACTTTAAAGAGACACTGGGGTTGGCTTCAGGAGCCCAAAAATTGGATGAATCACACCCTGGAGTTGGCAGCAGCAGCAGCAGCAGGAGCCCAAACATTACTTTAAAGAGACACCGGGGTTGGCTTCAGGAGCCCAAAAATTGGATGAATTACACCCTGGAGTTGGCAGCAGCAGCAGGAGCCCAAACATTACTTTAAAGAGACACTGGAGTTGGCAGCAGGAGCCCAAAAATTGGATGAATCACACCCTGGAGTTGGCAGCAGCAGCAGCAGGAGCCCAAACATTACTTTAAAGAGACACTGGAGATGGCAGCAGGAGCCCAAAAATTGGATGAATCACACCCTGGAGTTGGCAGCAGCAGCAGCAGGAGCCCAAACATTACTTTAAAGAGACACTGGGGTTGGCTTCAGGAGCCCAAAAATTGGATGAATCACACCCTGGAGTTGCAAGCAGCAGCAGGAGGCCAAAAATTGGTTGGAAGGCACACCCTGAAGTTGGCATCAGCAGGAGCCCAAAAATTGGCATAAAGACATAAATATGTTTTGCACCATTTGGAAAGTGTAAAATGTGGCACCATGCTGAATCTAGTCGCATGCATCAGGCATTGGTGGGTGGAAATCCTGGCTGATCCATCCCTGATTCATTTTGACAAAGGTGAGTCTCTCCACATTTTTAGTTGACAGACGAGTTCTCCTCGCCGTAACTATGGCCCCCGCCGCACTAAACACCCGCTCAGATGGCACGCTACTTGCCGGGCAGGACAGCTTTTCCAGGGCAAACTCTGCTAGTTGCGGCCACAAATCAAGTTTGGCTGCCCAGAAGTCTAGCGGATCCTCAAGGTGTGTTGGCATGGTCATGTCAAAGTATGACATGACCTGCTGGTTCAGGTCCTGCTCCAGGTCTTCCTGCTGCTCATGAGTAGCCTCACTATGCGGGTGTAGAAAGCTACTCATTAGCGACTGAAGACTGAGGCTGCTGCTGATGGAGCTGCTGCTGCTGCTCCTGCCAACCCCCCCAGCAGCCATGGCAGTGGAAGGTGAGTGCAGAGGTCCCCTCGAGTCAGACCTGCGAGAGTATGGACCATGGCGCAGATAGGCATCGGCCAACTGCCTACGTAGAATGTCTTTGTAGTAGTTCAGTTTGTCCTCCCTCTCGGTGGGTTTAAAAAATGCCCCCATTTTGTGCCGGAAGCGAGGGTCCAATAAGGTGGACAGCCAGAAGTCATCCCGCCGACAGATGGAAACAATTCTGGGGTCACTACGCAAGCACGTGAGCATGCTTCCTGCCATTTGCGCAAGTGACTCGGATGGACTACCTGTCTCCATCTCCACTGCATACTGCCACGGTGTTTCCGGGTCCTCTGTCTCGCCTTCCTCAAAAACCTCTAGCTCCTCTGGCTGCTCCTGCTCCTCCTCTCCTGTCCACTGACTAGATAAACCAGCCATTTCGCCAAGCCTAAACTGTGTTTCGCTGGGCAACTCCTCCTCCTCTTCCTCCTCCTCCTCCAGTTCAGCCCCAACGGGGTTCATGTGGCCATAAGATGTAAACGTCATGTCTCCAGTGCCCTGACCAGCCATGGTTTCCAACATGTGCTGTAGTACATGAAGCAGTGGAATCAAATCGTTCATCTCGTAATCCTGCCGACTGACAAATAAAGTGGCTTCCTCAAAGGGCCTGAGCAAACGGCAGGTGTCACGTATGAGCTGCCACTGGTTGACATTGAAGTTACACAGGGGAGTCCCCCTATCCGCTTGGATCATCAGGAAATCCGCGATGGCTTTTCTCTGTTCATATAATTGGTCCAACATGTGAAGGGTGGAATTCCAACGGGTGGAAACATCGCAAATCAGACTATGTTGGGGGATACCGTTCTGACGCTGTAGCTCAAGAAGGGTGTGTTTGGCGTTGTATGAGTGGCTGAAGTGCATGCAAAGTTTCCTTGAAGTTGTTAGGATGTCTTGCATATGGGGGGCACACTTCAGAAACCGCTTGACAACCAGATTGAAGACATGAGCCATGCAGGGGGCATGGGTCAGGCTTCCTTGGTGCAGCGCAGACAAAATGTTCTTCCCATTGTCGGTAACCATGATTCCCATTTTAAGTTTTCTTGGAGTAAGCCATGTTTGGATTTCCTGATGAATAAATTTAAGCAGTTCCTCCCCTGTGTGACTCCTTTCGCCAAGACAAACCATGTGAAGCACTGCGTGACACCTCCGTGCCCTGCACACATGGTAGACTGGAGGGGCACTGAGACTTGAGCCTACAGTGGAGGGTGAGGAGATGGCGGAGGATGAGGAGGCCGAGTCGCACAGTGTCACAGGCCCAACAGGCAGGGAACGCGGGGGCCGAAGCAGCGTGACCTGTCCAAGTTGCTGCTGCAAAGGGACCACATTCACCCAGTGGGCCGTAACCGACATGTACTGTCCCTGACCGTAGTTACAGCTCCAGACATTGGCGCTGCCATGCACTTTGCTACACACCGACAGGCTCAAGGACTGGCCCACCTTCTGTTCAACAAAAGCCATCAGTTCTCTGAAAGGTGCAGAGTCCACCACCTGAAAAGGGAGCGACTGCAGCACCAGCAACTTGGACAGGAACACATTCAGCTTCTGCGCTGTAGGATGAGTGGGCGCATACTGCTGTCTCTTGGACATGGCTTCGCTGATGGATTGCTGGCGGGATGCATGACTTGGAGGAGGAGGAGCAGGAGTATCTGGAGCGACAGAGGATGGGTATGACACACAGCTGCCTTCGGCTGAGGTGCTGGAGCCTTGGCTGGCAGAAATTGGGAGCGGCGTGCCACTTGGTGAGGAAGCAGACTGGACCACCCCTTGGGAGCCTCGGTTCTCCTAGGTCGCTTTATGGTGACGCATCATATGTTGACGCAGGGCCGTGGTGCCAACATTTGGGCCCTGGCCACGCTTCACCTTCTGCCTACACATCTTGCATGTGGCCATGTTACCCTCCTGCGGATGCTTCAGGAAAAACTGCCACACTGCCGAGTAGCTACTTTTCCCACCAACAGGCCTCACTGATTCGCTGCTATTGTCGCCAACTCCAGGAACCCCTGCCCCACTACCTCCCGCTAAGGTAGCCTGCAGCGCAGCAGGTGCTCTACCCTGGCCCCGGCCCCGTTTGGCTCCAGGCTTTACAATTGTGCCCCCATGCTGACTGCCAACCATGCTGCTAACACCTTGCTGCCTGAGCTGCTGACTCCGGGGCAACCTGCGCCCCTCTTCTCCTGATGATGACGATGAAGCCCTTTCATCACCCGGCTCCCAAGTGCGATCGGCTTCATCGTCATCATCATTATCACCGAGTTGTGGCTGTACGTCACTGATGTTCGTGGATTCGTCAACAGTGTCTGGCGCAGGAGCTGGAACGCTCACAACACCCACGACACTGTCCACATCACTATTTGTCTGCCTAGCTAAAGAAGCCACCTCCATTTCTTGGCTGGGCAGTAGCTGCTGACTGTCCTCTATCTGATCGTCCTCCTCACTAAAGAGTGGAGCTGAACCCAAAGCATAGGATACGTCGCTGGGGGAGGGAACGGCGTAGGACAGAGCCAATGGGAGGACAAGGACTGCTCTCGGGGCATGCCAACTCAGGGTTGTGTCAGAGGAACCTACCGACCCTAGAGTGGGGATCTCAGACGTAACTTGTGATGATGTTGTTGATGAGCGCGTTAACCAATCTACCACGGCAGATGCGTTACTGGTGGAGACACGACCGCTAGCAGATACTGGCAGACCAGGTCTCTCACCGTGACTCCTGCTGCCACTCGCCCCTAGTCTGCTGCAACCTCTGCCTGCTGAATCTTGGCCTCTGCCACTCCTCTTTGAACATCCTGGCACTTGTCTGCCTGACATTTTTATGTATTTGCTTATTTAGTATAAACAGATAGGGTTCAATGTGCAGTTTTGCGGTGCCCTGCGGCCTGGTTTATTAAAAGCAGTCAAAAACAAATGGGATGCCCCCACAGCAGACCTGAGATCAGTATATATGCACAGCAACAGTGTCTAAGCAGGCTCCAACAGGCCAAATTACTTTAAATAAGTG
Source organism: Gastrophryne carolinensis (assembly GCA_027917425.1). Classification (NCBI taxonomy): domain Eukaryota; kingdom Metazoa; phylum Chordata; class Amphibia; order Anura; family Microhylidae; genus Gastrophryne; species Gastrophryne carolinensis. The sequence goes on along the minus strand of CM051235.1, from coordinate 334,735,316 downwards.
TGCAGCTTAGAGTAAATACAGAGGCTAATGTGATGTTACAGAATGGGATGCCCCCAAGCAGGCTTTAGAACAGTATATATGCACAGTAAAAGTGGATAATCAGGCTCATACAGGCCAAATTACTTTAAATAAGTGTGCAGCTTACAGGAAATACAGAGGCTAATGTGATGTTACAGAATGGGATGCCCCCAAGCAGGCTTTAGAACAGTATATATGCACAGTAAAAGTGGATAAGCAGGCTCCAACAGGCCAAATTACTTTAAATAAGTGTGCAGCTTAGAGTAAATACAGAGGCTAATGTGATGTTACAGAATGGGATGCCCCCAAGCAGGCTTTAGAACAGTATATATGCACAGTAAAAGTGGATAATGAGGCTCATACAGGCCAAATTACTTTAAATAAGTGTGCAGCTTACAGGAAATACAGAGGCTAATGCGATGTTACAGAATGGGATGCCCCCAAGCAGGCTTTAGAACAGTATATATGCACAGTAAAAGTGGATAAGCAGGCTCCAACAGGCCAAATTACTTTAAATAAGCGTGCAGCTTAGAGTAAATACAGAGGCTAATGTGATGTTACAGAATGGGATGCCCCCAAGCAGGCTTTAGAACAGTATATATGCACAGTAAAAGTGGATAATCAGGCTCATACAGGCCAAATTACTTTAAATAAGTTTGCAGCTTAGAGTAAATACAGAGGCTAATGTGGTGTTACAGAATAGGATGGCCCCACAGCAGACTTGAGATCAGTATATATGCACACAGCAACAGTGGATAATCAGGCTCATACAGGCCAAATTACTTTAAATAAGTGTGCAGCTTAGAGTAAATACAGAGGCTAATGTGATGTTACAGAATGGGATGCCCCCAAGCAGGCTTTAGAACAGTATATATGCACAGTAAAAGTGGATAATCAGGCTCATACAGGCCAAATTACTTTAAATAAGTGTGCAGCTTACAGGAAATACAGAGGCTAATGTGATGTTACAGAAAGGGATGCCCCCAAGCAGGCTTTAGAACAGTATATATGCACAGTAAAAGTGGATAAGCAGGCTCCAACAGGCCAAATTACTTTAAATAAGTGTGCAGCTTAGAGTAAACACAGAGGCTAATGTGATGTTACAGAATGGGATGCCCCCAAGCAGGCTTTAGAACAGTATATATGCACAGTAAAAGTGGATAATCAGGCTCATACAGGCCAAATTACTTTAAATAAGTGTGCAGCTTAGAGTAAATACAGAGGCTAATGTGATGTTACAGAATGGGATGCCCCCAAGCAGGCTTTAGAACAGTATATATGCACAGTAAAAGTGGATAATCCGGCTCATACAGGCCAAATTACTTTAAATAAGTTTGCAGCTTAGAGTAAATACAGAAGCTAATGGTATGTTACAGAATGGGATGGCCCCACAGCAGACTTGAGATCAGTATATATGCACACAGCAACAGTGGATAATCAGGCGCATACAGGCCAAATTACTTTAAATAAGTTTGCAGCTTAGAGTAAATACAGAGGCTAATGGTATGTTACAGAATGGGATGCCTCACAGCAGACTTGAGATCAGTATATATGCACACAGCAACAGTGTCTAAGCAGGCTCATACAGGCCAAATTACTTTAAATAAGTGTGCAGCTTACAGGAAATACAGAGGCTAATGTGATGTTACAGAATGGGATGCCCCCCAAGCAGGCTTTAGAACAGTATATATGCACAGTAAAAGTGGATAAGCAGGCTCCAACAGGCCAAATTACTTTAAATAAGTGTGCAGCTTAGAGTAAATACAGAGGCTAATGTGATGTTACAGAATGGGATGCCCCCAAGCAGGCTTTAGAACAGTATATATGCACAGTAAAAGTGGATAATCAGGCTCATACAGGCCAAATTACTTTAAATAAGTTTGCAGCTTAGAGTAAATACAGAGGCTAATGGTATGTTACAGAATGGGATGGCCCCACAGCAGACTTGAGATCAGTATATATGCACACAGCAACAGTGTCTAAGCAGGCTCATACAGGCCAAATTACTTTAAATAAGTGTGCAGCTTAGAGTAAATACAGAGGCTAATGAGATTTTACAAAATAGTAATGTTCCCACAGCAGACTTGAGATCAGTTCAGTATATATGCACAGTAAGTGTATAAGCAGCCTGAAAACGCTCAGTAACACTCAGGCTGGATGAAAAAAAAAAAAAATCTCCCTGTGACTGCCTCCGATTTTTCCTAACTTTCCCTGCTTCTCGCTGACTTCCTGCCTGTCTCCTGCCTGTCTCCTACCTGTCCCTGTCTGTCCCTGTCTCTCTAACTGTCTCTCCCTGACTACAGCAGTGTCCTGTCTCTCACAAATGCAATAGAGAAATGAGGAAAAGCAAGATGTCCGCCGCCTTAAATAGTGCTGTGACGTCACCGGGATTGCTGGCTGCTGATAGGCTGCATGTGACTGCCCCAGCATGCACTGGAGCGGGGTAGATGTCTGGACATGTCCCGTCCGCCATCTGAGAATGCCTGTAATGTAAATGAATGGATGTTAAAGAAAAACTTCGAGCGATCGAAGCACGGGGAAATTCGGATTCAACCCGAATCGAATTTTTCATGAAATTCGGATCGAATCAGGGTTCGTCCGGATCGATTCGCTCATCCCTAATTATCTCTAACAGATAAACGGAAAGAAGATAAAATATGAAACATATGTCAAAGACAAAAATCATTGTTCATTTAACCCTAAGGAGGGTGAAATATTATGATTGGAAGATCAACACCAATAATCAATGTCCATTTTAATCCCCAAAAAATAAAGGGTAAATTGATTAGATTAAAAATTGATGTATGTTTTAGCATATGGCGAGCAGCTCAGGCTCAACTGCAGAGAGCCAGTGCTGATCCTCGCTTGCTCCTGGCCGGCATTTGGGCACTAGGGCAGAGCTTGTATAACCCTTCGCACTAGCGACCCCTAGCGTTGCTTGGGAGCGCAGTTAAACTAAAGTATTTAAGACAAAAAAGAAGGGATTCTAGGCGTTCAGGGCCTGTTGCAATTCCTGTTTTTTTATTTTGGGGTGATGGCACCACAATAAAATAAAAACTGGAATTGCACTGGGGACACTTGAAAGGCATGGCCCAAATCACGTGCAAAAAATGCATACAAAAAATGTTTCCAAACAGCTCAGCTCAAGGATCCTGTGCCACATGCACCAGCCAAAAAAATAAATAAATAAACATCTAAAAAGTAGCCAAAAAAACTATAACCAACCCAGCCTATTGACATCTATGGGTTAAGGCCATGCAGTGCAGGGTAAGCGCCTGGTCTTATCTGGCACTGTAGGGAACTCAGCACTGGCACTCATCCCATCACTGGCATTGATGATAGATGGCGCTATCAGAGGCGCTCTGGATTTTTGACTTGATAACTACACCTTCCTCTGACGTTCAACGGGCACTACATGGCACTAGTGCTTCTTAAATAAACCCCTGAATGATGCCAAATGAGCACAAATATGATAAATAATGTGGAGGAGCAAGAATGAATGGACCTCCCAGGTCTGGTCGCGCTCTCACACCCCCTGCACCCCCTATAGTTATGGCCCAATGAAGGCCATTCGGCCATCCTATTTTGTTTACAGAAATGTATTATCTACTGTTATTATTCTTTTCTATTTATATAGCCCCATCTTCCATAGCTCTGTACAAAGTAGCAACTACAGATGTGGTGACATACAGTACAGATTATTACAAAAAGGATATCAAATACAATGTCAAAGTAAATGAGCTGAAAACAGGATACAATAGAAGAAAGAACCCTACCCTTACAAGCTTACACTTTAAAGAGTAAGGGGTAGAGTCAAAGGGGTAGGATCACAAAAGGTCCAGAGGGGGAGGCCGATTTATTAATAGCGCCAGGTAGCGACAGATGAGCGACAGTAGCGTGATTTTCACAGCGCCCGCTAGTATTCGCTGTGCTTGCCCGTTGTTCGGCTGTTGACAGCGACTCAGTCGGTGTGCGGTAATGTTGAATACGGGGTTAGGAGTCGCTGTTTGACTGGTTCCGCGCTGTATGGGAGCGCATGACAGCGAATGGCCATAGCGAACGGCTCCCAGCATATTCATTAACAAATCACGCTCAAAAAATTCTCGCGCTGTGAAATGCATGTTTAAAGTAGTTTTTTAACCCCCAAACAACCATATTTTTGGTAAAAAAAAATAAACATGTTTTTATAAACATTTTGTAATATGAATACATTAATATCAGACCTGTAATATCAATTCTGCACAAATTTTTATTTTTTTATTTTTATTACCTTAAAAAAAATATCTAACATTGCAGAAGCGGTCACAGAATTTTTGACATTAAAAAAAAACAAAAAAACATTAATATCAATTAATTATGAATATTTAAAGATTTCTCCATTGAAATGCATTGGAGAGCGCCAGGTAGCGAGAGGTCATACCTGGCGCTGTGATGGGATTAGCAGCGGCGCTGTTCGCTGAAGTCTGCAACATGATGAATCCCGTGCTAGCTGACGCTCTCGCCGGCGCTAGCCTCATTAAGCGTGATAAATGCGTGATTGTGTTCGCAGCCTGGCGTTCTGGAGTCGGTAGCCGCCGATAGCTGGCGCTACCTGGCGGTAGTGAGACACTACCTGGCGCTATCCCTTGATAAATAAGGCCCTAAGTTTCGTAGCCTGTGCCCTGTAGAGTTACTTAAATCAGGTTAAATGCTTGTCTGGAGCAGTGAGTTTGAGGGCACTTGTGAAAGCTTGGAGGGTTGGGGAGTGCTAAAGTGAGCAGGCGAGGGTATTCCAAAGAAGGACTCTACTAGTAGTCTAAATTTTTTTAAAAAGGTGTCCAACTGGTTCAAGTAGGACGCGCAGTGAAATGTTATTATATGTTTGCCCATTGAAGTATGATCTAAGGTTATTCAATCAGCATCGGGCCTGTGGGGCACCCCGATCGGGGGTGCCCCGCTGTGTGAAACCCCCAAAAAAGCCCCTAAAACCCTACCTGCTCCTCGATCCAGCCGCGCATGCGCGAGCCGCCACTCGCGCATGCCTCTAGCAGGGCGCGCACCCGCACCGGGTGCGGGTGTAAGAGTGACGCACGGGAGGCGGCGGCGGGCGCGCTCGCTTGTCCGTCGGCGGGGATTGGCTGCAGCGGTCACGTGGGAGTGGGGACAGGTGAGTTTTTGGGGCTTTCTGGGGGGTTTCACACAGCGGGGCACCCCCAATCGGGATGCCCCACCGAAGTGGACCAAAACCCAGGATAGTCAAAATCCTGGGTGTTGGTCCACTTTAACAATACATACAGTCCTGTAAAAGGTGAGACCCTTTTGGAATCAACTGGCTGGTCTGCCCTTTTTTCAGAAAAAGTCGCCAAATGCATGAGAATGTAATGGGGGTGGAGCCTTTTTTGAAAAACAAAGCATTTAAAGGGTTATCTAATTGTTGGCAGTTGTGGTGTATCCCACAGTATTATTTGCAACAGAGGTCTTGGATTGGACAAATCCAGGTTGTTATGGAACCCTTACCAGGAAACCATGCTCATGCAAAAAATAATTCTGATGCAGCTTATAGCATAATTTATTATATTTTGTTGCGGGCGCTAGATGAGTGTCTCCTGCGAGATTCTCAGCACCCGCACTGCCAAACTGTCTGGAGACAGCTGACACTCAATGTTGGAGGGCTCCTGGCGGGGCAAGGTCTGCAGCACAGGGCTTGTATAAGTCTATGCAATAGCGGGGGATGGCAGGCCAAGGGAAAAAAACACCGGGAACACGTGAAAAACATGACAAAAAAATACATACAAAATCATTTCCATACAGCCCTGGGATCCTGTGGCACATGGAGCAGCCCCCACAAAAGTGGCTAAAAAAATGACAACTATCCCAGCCCATTGAAATGTATGGGTTCTTGAAAAAATCTTTAGGGACCTGTCAGACCTGACCCGAAAAACCTTCTTCCAATGGATGCTTCTCACAAACAGTCAAAATGTCAAGCATAGTTTAAAAACAGTCTAGGGAGAAGGATGCTTTGTACAGAAGTGCCAAGATGTCTGCTGGCTTTTAGAAAAATAGGACAGAGGAGCAGCTATCAGATTGTAAGGAAAACAACCTGGCAGCAGAAAAGACTTTGTGAAAAGTCTCTGAATATTGAGATTGTGTATTTGAATGCAGTGAGGAGGCATTTGAAGCTAGGTACTCTGGGAAGTATACCCTTGCAACTCTAATAATTAGCAAATCACCTAAAATGTTTCGCTATGCCTTTTACTTAAAGCGGGTCAAAACCCACTCGGCCAGTGGGAAAAAATTCCTTGGGTCTGCAACGTATTCAATGAAAATTGGTGACGAAGCTTTTGTTAACTTCACATTTACGTGCGCACATTAGCCTCGATTCAGAGACACATTCGTCCGGACTTTCGTAGCTGTCTGTGTATGTTTTTGTGTGTGTTTTTCATTTTTGGGGGTTTTTACGTTTGTTTTTCCATGCGTATGTTCGTTCCCGCTAATGCGTATATGCGCTTTCGATGGACGGAACAAAATCGGATCATTTGCGTTAGTTCGGATCATTTTGCCATCAAAATCTGATATTTTGCGTTCGTTTAGATAACTTACGTTATTGGGATGGGCTCATTCAGAGAGCTGATTCCCGAGGGACCACCACCCTATAAAACGGTTTTGCGGCTTTGTGGAGGAATATGAGCGCCTTCAGCTCCAAGGCAATGCATGTATCAGCAGGGCCGAGGCCAGATTGCACCGGCGACGCATGCATATCAATCGCATGCATGATGTTGAGTGGTCCAAGCTGACCCGACTTAACCGCACTCCTCTTCATTCTACACTGAGCCGCGCCCTATCCACGTTTTTGGATGGCATGGCTACCATTAGTCCAAAATATATTTCTTTTCCGGACGACATGGTAGCCTGGAACGCGCTTAAGTTGGTTTTTTTTTAATATCGCCAACTTGCCCAACGTCATGGGTGCGATCGATTGCACCCACGTTGCATTGGTCCCTCCGGCAGCCGACGAGTACATCTATAGGTAAGTTCATTTATGTAATTTTATTATCTATTTTAGACAAACTGTCCCTGTGCCCCATTTGACCGTGTATAGCTTAATCCCTCCTTCTCAAGTGTCCCTGTGCCCCATTTGACCGTGTCTAGCTTAATCCCTCCTTCTCAAATGTCCCTGTGCCCCATTTCCGTGTCTAGCTTAATCCCTCCTTGTAAATTGTCCCTGTGCCCCATTTGACCATATATACCTTCAGCAATGTTTTTAATGTAGGCCTTAGCCAAACATTTTAATGTGGACCTTAATTAGTCATTCGAATGTTAATTTTCTCCAACATACATATACTTTTTGGCTTTAAAACTACTTATGTACTTAGTGTTATTTGTATGGTCAGACATCCCCGAATGCAGAGCAGCACAGTCATAAGCCACTGCCTGTTTGCAGGCTGCCTGATTTGCCCTGAGCTGCCATCTTTGATGTTTAACCCTTTAAATGCCAAGCACGTAGTTTCTACGTGGTTGCTTCTCCTACCGTTAAGTGCCAAGCACGTAGAAACTACGTGCCTGGCATTTCCCCCAAACAGTTAAAAAATAGAAAAAAAAAATCACTTACCTCCGGTATCCTTGTGAAGCCTGGGGTCCCCTCTTCCTTGGGGGGGCATCCGATCGCCCCCCCGTCGTCCTCCGTCTTCAGGGGGGGGCCCGAAACCAGCCGCCCCCCCCCGTTTCCAGCGCTGATCGCCGATCGCCGCTGTAAAAAAAAACAAAAAACTGTCATTTACTCACCTCCGCGCCCGAGCCTTCGGTCCGGGTCTCCTCTTCACCAGGGGGGGGTCCGATCCCCCCCCTGGGCTGCGCAGTCTTCAGGTGAGGACCCTCTTCCGGGTCCTCACCTCTTGTAATGGCGGCGACGGCCGCCGCCGCTTAGCCCCGCCCATTGTGGGAGGAGCGGGATGACGTCATCCCGCTCCTCCTATACCCCCTCCGAGCTCCGGCATCTGTCAGATGCCGGTGGTGATCGGAGCAGAGCGGGTGTCAGGTGAGGAGGCTCCGATCGGAGCCCCCTCACCTGTCACCCGCCCTGCGCCGATCACCACCGGCATCTGTCAGTGAGGTGATCGGCGCGGGACAGCGGCGAGGGACGTCGGATCGGAGGTGAGTATAGTGTAAAAAAGAAAAATAAAGATTTTTTTTTCTCTGTGTGTGTGTCATTTTTTTACTATTAACCCCTTGTGAACTGGTAAGGGGTCCATGACCCCTATACCAGTTCACAAGGCTGGGGAGATGGCAAGCCACCTGCGCTAGCGGGTGGCTTGCCATTAACCCCTGGCACCCCCATTACCTGCCTCCCCAAAGGCCAGGGGGGGGGCAGAAGAGCCCGGGCCCACATGGGCTATGTGGGCTCGTAGGCTGCAGGGTGGGGGGGCCACATAAGCTGGCCCCCCCACTCTGTGCCTACAAGCCCCCATAGCTGGTCCCGGGCTGGTTACTGTGGGTAAGGGGGACCCCACGTCAATTTTTTTTTTGATTTTTAAGGGTTTTTAACCCTTAAAAATCAAAAAAAAAATGGGGTCCCCCCCCCTGGGAGGGGGGACCCTATGTCATTTTTTTTTTTGATTAACCCTTTGTGTTCTGTCATCCAGCAGCTATAAAAGGCTTCTAGCAAGTGAGCAGAAGTGATCGCCGAGGGACAGAGGGCTCCAGGATGGATGGGAGGTGAGTACAGTGTAAAAAAAAAAAAAAATAAAATAATAAAATATTTTTTCTATGCTTGTGTCTGTGTGATTATTTACATTTAACCCCTTGTGAACTGGTAAGGGGTCCATGACCCCTATACCAGTTCACAAGGCTGGGGGGATGGCAAGCCACCTGCGCTAGCGGGTGGCTTGCCATTAACCCCCGGCACCCCCATTACCTGCCTCCCCAAAGGCCAGGGGGGGGCAGAAGAGCCCGGGCCCACATGGGCTATGTGGGCTCGTAGGCTGCAGGGTGGGGGGGCCACAAAAGCTGGCCCCCCCACTCTGTGCCTACAAGCCCCCATAGCTGGTCCCGGGCTGGTTACTTTGGGTAAGGGGGACCCCACGTCAATTTTTTTTTTGATTTTTAAGGGTTTTTAACCCTTAAAAATCAAAAAAAAAATGGGGTCTCCCTCCCCTGGGAGGGGGGACCCTATGTCATTTTTTTTCCCGATTTAACCCTTTGTAGTGTGGATGGTTTTTGTATTTTTTTTGTGAATGTTATAAAATACTTGTTTCAGTTAGGGGGGTCTCCTGGGCAGGAACGGGGGGCTACCGATAAGTATGTGGTACCGTTCTAATCGGTAGAAATGGGGCTTTCACATGCAATATGATTTTCCTTAATAAAATACATTTTTTATTTAAAATAAAGGAGTCAATTTTCTAAAAAAATGTTTTTATTTATTTATTTTTTTTTCACTTAATAATATTGTAAAAAAAAAAAAAAAAAAATACAAACAAGACATTTCATGTTAAAGTCTAAACTCTGCTGCAAAAAATATATATATAATTTTTCTGAAAGTTACAGCAAAAATGGCGCAAAACATGTCGCAAAACATGACGCAAAATGGGGAAAATGGCCTGTCAACAGAGGGTGACAAAATCTCAAGTAGGCTGGCAATTAAAAGGGTTAATAGTACCTATGCATGTTGGGTATTGTTCTGTTCGGGGGACCTTGCGCTTTCAGACTTAGCTTGTTTTTTCTGGTTTGCATATTTATATTTTAGGAAAAGGTGTTTTTTATTCAGCTTTTTTATAAATTTTTTAGGGAAACCCTGCGCAACCAAAGAATTCTTTGAGGAATTAATTCCAGAAAGATGAGCCCACTAGAACAAGCTGGGTACCCTTAAAAAGCTTAACGTGTGTACTTTCAGGGAATATATGGTTTATGGGGGATATTCCAAATGTAAAGGGTTGTTTTGGTTGAAAAATCGCAAGGTGCGCACTTTGTCTGCAGAGCTGAAATTTTCAAGTAAAATTACCGTTACGCACATGCTTTACTTTGGGGTGTTTGGCAACTCTTCCCTTGACAGAACCTATGCATGTTGGGTGTTGTTCTGTTCGGGGGATGTTGCGTTTTCAGATTAAACTTGTTTTTTCTTGTTTGTATATAGTTTTTTTAGGAAAATGTGGCTTTGATTCTGCTTTTTTATCCTTTTTTTAGGGAAACTCTTTGCAACCAAAGATTACGTTGAGGGATTACTTCCAGAAAACTATGGCCACATCCACAAGCTTGGTACCCCTAGAAAGCCTGAGGTGTGTACTTCCAGAGAATATATAGTTTGTTGGGGGTATTTCAAATGTAAAGGGTTGTTTTTCTGGAAAAACCGCAAGGTGCGCATATTGCATAGCATAGTTGTATTTTATCTGAAAATCTCCTAAAGCGCTGTTTCAGTTTGGGGGAGTCTCCTGGGCAGGAAAGGGTGTCTACCTATACATATGTGGTACCGCTGTAACCAGGAGAAATTGGGATTTCACACGCAATAAGATTTTATTGACAAACTTACATTTTTTATTCCAAAAAAAACTACAATATGTAAAAATTTTTTTTTTTTTTTTTTTTTTGCACATATTTCACCCAAAAATATTAAGAATACACCTAACAAATGACAAACAAGACATTTCATGTTAAAGCCCAGACTCTGCTGAAAAAAACAATATATCATTTTCCTGGGAAATCCCTGGAAATCCCTTCAAAAATCACATTTGAACATGGGGAGCGCAAAATAGTGCAAAATGGTCTGGCAACAGAGTGTGACAAAAACTCCAGGTAGGCTGGCACTTAAAGGGTTAAAGGCTCATAGCATGCAGTAGATGCTGCTGGTAGGAGGTTTTTTAGGATGTTGCAGTGCCCCCCCCTGTAAGGTCCAAACACCTAAATCTGGACTTCAAAAGCCAGAGGGCCCTCGCCACCACGGCCCGGGTTTTGCATAGTGCCCAATTAGAGAACCTCTGGCCCGCATTCTGCAGGCAAAGAACGGGCATCAGGAGCAAGGGCGAGTGTCACATCTTGCAGTTCCTGCAACCAAATATAAAATAATTACACAAAGCAAAGGTAACCGACTAAAACAAGAACTCCTACAACAAATTAAGATTCAAGTTCAACAATCCAAATATAATTCACAAAGGACAAAAGTCGAAAAAAATATAGCAATTATATGGATGTGTGGGAAAATAAATGTTTACATGCTAAGGACTAATTAAGGTCAGCATTAAAATGCATCTATAAGGCATACATGAAATGTATTAATTCAGGTATGCATTGCTATACAATTTATGGCCTCGGCCATGCTGATACATGCAATGCCTTGGTGCTAAAGGCGCGCAGACTCCTCCACATAGCCGCAAAACATGTTCAACAATAGCAATCCGAGCCCTCAAAGGTCTCGTAAGTGGATCGGAAATGAAACGGATTTATAGGGTGGTGATCCGTCGGAAATCAGCTCTCTGAATCAGACAGAAACCCATCCCAGCAACGGAAGTTTTCTGAACGAACGGAAAATTTCCGATTTTGTTTGGAAAATTATCTGAACTAACGGAAATGTTCCGATTTGCTTCCGTTCATCGGAAGCGCATTCCCGAACGTTCGTGCGAGTAGAAAATGGACGAAAAAAAGCAAAAAAATGACAAACATCCACCAAAACTTTCACAGACAGCTACGGAAGTCCGGACGAATGTGTCTCTGAATCGAGGCTAATGTCCTTTTAGGATTGGATAGGATCCAGCATCATTGGAGAGGATCCAATATGGTCAGAGAGCTGTCCAAATGGGAGGGCTTCTGGATTTATCATTTAAACACCTAATCCCCAGGGGGGACTCAATATAGATTTTGATTTAAATTGTTTTATCGATACCTCATAGAAAAATTGCTTTTCAATATCGTGTTGCTAACCCTGTAATTTTTATAATGTGTGAAGTAACTCTCACTGCACCTGTCGGTATGAGAATTCCTATGTGTGCATTTTTTAGAATCTGATTTGTCTTACACCCTTGTTAAAGCCGCAGGACACTGTGAAACGTGTTGGGGGACTGTTGCATTGTACCTCCACCTTTTAACAGGGCAGGAGTTCTTATTGACTTTTCTGAGCATTGAACATTGAGGAAATCTGGAAGTCTGATACGCTGTTCATGTGCGGTGAGAGTTACTGATTTTTACCTGGCTTGGATCTTTTATGCTTTTTACTTAGCTACACTTGTGAGTGTTTTATCTATTTTTATTATACAAATAAATTTGGTTCAGCATTATTGCTTTTTGTGCTTCTCTTGCATGCTCAATTTGTCTGTGGGGATTTTAACCATACCCCTGCTGGAAACAACGTTTGACCATTGAAAGGAATAGCGGATTTGGCTTTCTATGCATCCTCTGAGTCTTAAAGGAACAATCAGAGTATAAATATCTTATGCTTAAGCTGATGAGTGTGTGATCAACGTTGGATTTTATTATATATGTCATTTACCCTCCGCCGTCTGGTAAGAGTTTGAGCTTTCTGGTGGTGGGAACACTTGCTATAAAGTTTGATGCATGCACTTCGGGACACTCTAATTTGGCTGTCTTACGCTTGAGGTTGAAAGGCCTATCAAGAAAAGCTCTGTGTTCTTATAATATATATATATATATATATATAAATATATATAGCCACATATATCCACATACCCACATATAGTAGTAATTAATGGATGTCAACCACCTAAAGATGGGCATTAATTCCACAAAACTAAACAAGCTTCTTTAGTATGCACCAACACAATCGCAGAGATGTCTCCATTAGTTCGAAAACAGACACAGTTTCACTAATATACATAAAAGAATATACAAATATACCTCCAAAGAGACTAGTAAACCTTATTACAGGGGTGGGGTGCACAATCATAAATTTATAAGAAATAATTCAATCTATTAGATCCTTGAAACATACACATAAGACAATGACAAGCCAACTAAAAAGCACATAGCCAGGGTCATACTAAGAATCTGGTGAAGCAAGTTTACCTTTACATCTAAGTGAGCCTCCGTTCTTGGCTGTGCACAGCCACGCCTGCCACAACTGAAAGACTGTGCATGCCCATGCACAGCCAAAGGGAGGGAGTGGTGCCACGTGCCACTTGTAAGTGCAGCTGGGGATTACATTCAGCTTCTCCGACTGCACATTAATATGCGCAGCGGGTGCCCGGGGGAAGGGGGGGAGACCAAAACACAGTATAGTCAAAATCCCGGGTTTTGGTCCACTTTAACTTGAGTACGCTAAAAATTCTGTAAAAATGTTTTGTTCTAATGAAGTACATTGAAGGATCGGGATTAGGCCCCTCCCGGTTGTATATAATGGACCCAGTAATCCCACCACACCTCTTACTTATGTTTAAAAGACACTTTATTTCTATTATATAAAAGGAATGTACAAAACAAGGTCCATATCTAGGAAAACTATGAACTATACATTATTGGTCCTACTACGTGTGTAGCATACATGTGTAATAGGTACATGCATTAAAAACAGTGTAAACACACAGCATTTTTCATGTGAGTCAATTTTTTCTTGTTAACAGAATGTTTCCATCTGATTTTTTGTGATCTCTATTAACTCTTACTGGTGGGGCATTCAGAAAAGGGCAAACATGTTTCGCCTTTAAGGCTTCTTCAGTGCCCTAATGTAAAGATAAATAAGGTGTGTTCAGTAATAACATCTCAATCAGGTACAATGGAAAAGATCACAATTGAGTTTTTCCCACCTGAGAAATATTTGTACAAAGAGCTTTAAATGACCAGGAAAAAGATGGAGGGAATCCCCCTATTCTTATCTTGAAATACTTTCTCTGTGGGAGTATTTCGGGTACTAGCCCTTTAAGAATAAAGTTTTTTTTAAATGCGTGAACTTTATTTCCAGTTAATGTTGGAAAATAAATAAATTGAATTACTGAATATTCTATTGCAATACTTTTGGAAAAAATTACCTTGTGGCTGTACTTGCCAGAAGTATATTCATTCAATTTAGGTGCTCCTTAAGGAGTTGTTATACTTGATTAAATGAGAGAAAGTCCTTTCTTCCTTCTATATATGCTTCTATGGGATGACAATGTAATTTATCAGAAGGCAGTTGTTTAGTATCAATATTGGAAGTGTAATAAAAAGAAATAGGGATTTACCTTAAATGTTGGCTTACCCGTGTGGTACGGATGTTACTGCGGACTTTTTTACCGCTGTTGTGGCGGCGCGCGGCGCGGGAAAAGTTTTGATTGTATAATCCTTCAAAATGAGCCGTTATTCATATGGTCTGTGTCCTGGCCAGTCGTGGCCTGTCAAATGTTTAGTATTTATGTGCCGGCTTTTATCTGTGCCCAGATCGCGCATCGCGTGCGTAACCCGCCCGTCCACGCGCCACCACTACAGCGCATTTTCTTCTGCACTGCAAACCCTTGGGGCGCAGTCTACGTCACTTCCGGCTCCCGGCCGGAAGTGACACAGTATGCGCTGGCCGATTTACAGAAAGGTCTGAGTTCGCTGCCATCTTTCTGAAGACCGGCGGCAAGTGCATTTTGAATGTTATTAAAAAATGTCATTATTAAAAAGACATTTGGCTAATATTGTATACAGGTCTTGATAATTATTTTTGCTAACAATGTTTTAGTAATGTCATCGGCACTGCAGTCTAAGGCCCTTATTTAACAAGGGATAGCGCCAGGTAGCGAATGGTGAGCGAACGGTAATGACGGTCACCGCCACGAGTACGCCGACTCCCCTCCGCAATCACACATTTATGAAGCTGATCCTGCTTAGCGACTGACAGAGCGCCAGATAGCGAATCATTCATCATTATTCCAGCCTCACCCCACAGCGCCAGCGAGCGACCTTGAACAGCGACAGGTATGACCTCTCGCTACCTTGCGCTCTCCAATGCATTTCAATGGAGCAATCTTTAAATATTCTTAATTAATTGCTAATAATTTTTTTTTATTTTTTTTAAATGTCAAACATTCTGTGACCACTTCTGCAATGTTAGTTTTTTTTTTAAGGGTTTTTAAGGTTAAAAAAAAAAAAAAAAAAATTGTGCAGAAATGATATTACAGGTCTGATATACTCATATTACAATATGTTTTGAAAAACTTTTTTTTTTTTTCCTAAAAATATGGTTGTTTGGGGGTTAAAAAACTACTTTTAACCCATCGCTGCCAGCGCTCTGGGGTTTAAACAAGCATTTCACTGCGCGAGAATTTTTGGAGCGTGATTTGTTAATGAATATGCTGGGAGCCGTTCGCTATGGCCATTCGCTGTCATGCGCTCCCATACATCGCGGAACCTGTCAAATAGCGACTCCTCACCCAATATTCAACATTACGGCAAACCGACTGAGTCGCTATCAACAACAGAACAACGGCCAAGCACACCGCTACTGTCGCTCATCTGTCGCTACCTGGCGCTATTAATGAATCGGCCTCTAAGTCTTCACATTCATCATCCTTATCACTATTAATTTTTAGTGTGCATCCTGATCGCTATTGCTTTCACTTGATACTATCGTTTGTCATTATTTAAAGGGGGACCCCCCATCTTTTTCATGGGTGAACAAAATTTTTTGGCAAATTGCATTCACAAGATTGAGAAAAACATTAATGATAACATATTTTTTTATCTTATACATGGTGCTGACTGTTAAAACTTCATACCTAAGATTGATTATATTATATTAGTCCTTATACTGGAAACTTTATTAAAAAATTGAAGAATCAATATACGGGCAGTGACCTAGATTTTTTTTGCGTATGTATAATGGTTCTTTTATTATGTTGGTGAAATCCTAGGATTACCAATAAGGTTTTATTTAAAATTATAAGTAAGGCGCAAAGCTCATATTTTCATTCAGGCCGGGAAATTTATGGGCCTGTAAACGAAAAATCCAACGTGTCTCTAGTCTTAGAGTGATTTTTTCCAGATTACCTCCCCGTGCTGCTGGGTGTATTCTGTCTAAACCTTGAATTCTTAAGGTACTCGGATCACAATTATGATATCTAGAAAAATGGTGTCCTATAGGTGTTTTCATATTCCCTACTCTGATACTATAATGATGCTCATAGATCAGCTTTTTTAACGGGCGATTCGTCTTGCCCACGTAAAATCTGCCACATCCACATGTTAATAAATATATGACATGACCCGTTCTAATTACTCTAATTAAAAAAAAATCTCACCTACCCCTGTTATGGGGCATTCCTGCAGATGAGGTCCATCATGGTGTAATGGATGGATTTTTTTTTTAAGTTTAAAAAAAACAGCACCCTACAGGCCAGCGATACACTGGCAGACCGGGGTCCAAATGCGGACCTTGGTGCCAGATTTCCAGACCCCTGCCCTGTCAGCCCTGATGTGTTGCCGTGCTCAGAACAGGAGTTTTGTAATTCAATGTATTGTACTTTCCTTTTCTTTATTACCAGCTTTACTATACACCTACTGTTTTATTATTGTTATTATTATTATTATTGTTGTTAATAATGTTTATTTTTAAAGCACCATCATCTTCCATGACGCTGTACAATGTCCACAAATTTAGAAACTCACAACAGCATTCATCCATCTAAAGTGTCCATATGTTATCAATGTTATGGTGGCCAGAGGCGAATCACTTCCTGAGAAAGACAGATGGGCTGGGAATCGCTGCATGCAATAACAAGCACTTCAGATGCTTAGGAACACTTGTTATGGCTTTGATGTGAGACCCGTATGGCCCAATAATCAGGAGTCTAAACTGCTAGCACTTTGTTTAAAAATTAATTTACCAGTCACCAAGTCATTGTGGACAATACCATCATACACATTTTTTGGTGCTGCTAATGAGATAGTTGGTCATTCATGCTATTAAAGTAGATCAAAAGCCATAAATTAAGATCAGCCCGTTTGAACTTCTTTAAACTGGGATGCCCAGCAGTGTAAACCCCCCTCGATTCATCAAATAATCATCTAAATTAGTGAATGTGCGTCCCTAGTCGGACAGACACTCACAGTCAAAGAGTACATGGATTGGGGATGACAGATAACACTAGTCCTTGGCCCTTCACGTACAGCTGGGATTCCTGGTGAGAACTGCACAATAAGATATTGGATTGATATGAGTATCCTGAAAACCAAAATGGGTTCACACTGTGGGACATCCCAATTCAGGATGCCCTGAGGGGGAGGGAAAGCAGGGGACACTTAATTTATTGGTTGTGGTCCTCTTTAACCCTTTAAGTGCCAGCCTACCTTGTCACCCTCTGTTGTCAGACCATTTTTTAATACTTTGCACTTTAAATGTTTAACAGTGATTTTTAAAGTGACTTCCCATGAAAATTATATGTTGTTTTTTCAGTGGAGACTGAGCTTCAACATGAAATGTCTTGTTTGCTTTTTTAGTGTATTCTCAATATTTCTGGGTAAAATATGTGCAACATATTTGAATAAAATCTATTTTTTACCATTTCTAGTGTTTTTTTGTAATAAAAAATGTAAGATTTTCAATAAAGTCATATTGCGTGTAGGGATGAGCGAATCGATTTGGACGAACCCGAATTCGTTCCGAATTTCATGAAAAATTCGATTCTGAACGAATCCGAATTTCCCCGCGATTCGATCGATTGAAGTTTTCCTTTAAACTCCATTTATTTCAATTACAGGCATTCTAAAATGGTGGATGAACATGTCCAGACATATCCCCTGGGGCAAGTTATCATGGGAAAGTCACATGCAGCCTATCAGCGGCCAGGAAGCCCGGTGACGTCACCGTGCTATATAAACGGCGGCCATTTTCCTTTTGCGCATTTCAGCAATGCATTCCAGAAACAGCGGTGGTTGCTGCAGACAGGGAGAGACTTAGAGATAGGCAGGGACAGTCGTTGAGACCCACAGAGAGGCAGACAGAACCAGGGAAAGATAGGGAAAATCGGAAACGATCGAGAACGATCCAGGCAGGGACAGTGAGAGGGAAAGCTTTTTTTTATTTTCATTTGCCAGATCAGTTTTCAATCGATGTTCTTTGTGCTGTAAATATTCCTTGCCACTGTGCATCCTATCTTGGCAGTGGCATATTTAACCCTATCTGTTAAACACAAGCACTTCTCATAACTGGATTAGTTTTAATCTTTTTTTGTCTGCTGTAAAAACCCCAGGCCACATGGCAATTCCATTTCAGCACATGTGACCCTATCTTTTATACTAAATCAGCTTGTTCATCCTCAGCTTTATTAAGCTATTGCATTTTGAATTGGTTTTTGTCTGCTTTAAAAACACCAGCCCACATGGGCATTCCAAACCAGCACATGTGACCCTATCTTTTATACTAAATCAGCTTGTTCATCCTCAGCTTTATTACGCTATTGCATTTTGAATTGGTTTTGTCTGCTTTAAAAACACCAGCCCACATGGGCATCCGAAACCAGCACATGCGACCCTATCTTTTGTACTAAATCAGCTTGTTCAGCCTCAGCTTTATTAAGCTATTGCATTTTGAATTGGTTTTTGTCTGCTTTAAAAACACCAGCCCACATGGGCATCCCAAACTGGCACATGTCACCCTATCTTTTATACTAAATCAGCTTGTTCAGCCTCAGCTTTATTAGGCTATTGCATTTTGATTTGGTTTTTGGCCTCCTGTAAAAACCCAAGCCCACATGGGCATCCCAAACCAGCACATGTGACCCTATCTTTTATACTAAATCAGCTTGTCCGGCCTCAGCTTTATTAAGCTATTGCATTTTGAATTGGTTTTTGTCTGCTTTAAAAACACCAGCCCACATGGGCATCCCAAACCAGCACATGTGACCCTATCTTTTATACTAAATCAGCTTGTTCATCCTCAGCTTTATTAAGCTATTGCATTTTGAATTGGTTTTTGTCTGCTTTAAAAACACCAGCCCACATGGGCATCCCAAACCAGCACATGTGACTCTATCTTTTATACTAAATCAGCTTGTTCAGCCTCAGCTTTATTAAGCTATTGCATTTTGAATTGGTTTTTGTCCTGCTGTCAAAACACCAGCCCACATGGGCATCCCAAACCAGCACATGTGACCCTATCTTTTATACTAAATCAGCTTGTTCATCCTCAGCTTTATTAAGCTATTGCATTTTGAATTGGTTTTTGTCTGCTTTAAAAACACCAGCCCACATGGGCATCCCAAACCAGCACATGTCACCCTATTATACTAAGTAAGCTTGTTCAGCCTCAGCTTTATTAAGCTATTGCATTTTGAATTGGTTTTTGTCTTGCTGTCAAAACACCAGGCTGCAGGGTATCCCAAACCACCACGTTGCACCCTATCTTTTATACTAAATCAGCTTGTTCATCCTTAGCTTTATTAAGCTATTGCATTTTGAATTGGTTTTTGTCCTGCTGTCAAAACACCAGGCCGCAGGGTATCCCAAACCACCACGTTGCACCCTATCTGTTATACTAAATCAGCTTGTTCAGCCTCAGCTTTATTAAGCTATTGCATTTTGAATTGGTTTTTGTCCTGCTTTCAAAACACCAGGCCGCAGGGTATCCCAAACCACCACGTTGCACCCTATCTGTTATACTAAATCAGCTTGTTCAGCCTCAGCTTTATTAAGCTATTGCATTTTGAATTGGTTTTTGTCCTGCTGTCAAAACACCAGGCCGCAGGGTATCCCAAACCACCACGTTGCACCCTATCTGTTATACTAAATAAGCTTGTTCATCCTCAGCTTTATTAAGCTATTGCATTTTGAATTGGTTTTTGTTCTGCTGTCAAAACACCAGGACGCAGGGTATCCCAAACCACCACGTGGCACCCTATCTGTTATACTAAAAAAGCTTGTTCATCCTCAGCTTTATTAAGCTATTGCATTTTGAATTGGTTTTTGTCCTGCTGTCAAAACACCAGGCCGCAGGGTATCCCAAACCACCACGTTGCACCCTATCTGTTATACTAAATCAGCTTGTTCATCCTCAGCTTTATTAAGCTATTGCATTTTGAATTGGTTTTTGTCCTGCTGTCAA
The DNA here is from genome assembly GCA_027917425.1 of Gastrophryne carolinensis. Lineage (NCBI taxonomy): Eukaryota > Metazoa > Chordata > Amphibia > Anura > Microhylidae > Gastrophryne > Gastrophryne carolinensis. The sequence continues at coordinate 334,715,326 of CM051235.1, read as the reverse complement.
AACACCAGGCCGCAGGGTATCCCAAACCACCACGTTGCACCCTATCTGTTATACTAAATAAGCTTGTTCAGCCTCAGCTTTATTAAGCTATTGCATTTTGAATTGGTTTTTGTCCTGCTGTCAAAACACCATGCCGCAGGGTATCCCAAACCACCACGTTGCACCGTAACTGTTATACTAAATAAGCTTGTTCATCCTCAGCTTTATTAAGCTATTGCATTTTGAATTGGTTTTTGTCCTACTTTTAAAACACCAGGGTGCAGGGTATCCCATATTGCCAATTTTCATAGTATCTGGTGCAGAGAAGCAGTTCCTCACTTTATTTAGCTTCTGCTTTTTAAAGTAAACACATTTTTTAAAGTACCTATTGCGCATTTCAAATACATAAAAATGTCAGGAAGACAAGTGCCAGGATGTTCAAAGAGGAGTGGCAGAGGCCAAGATTCAGCAGGCAGAGGTCGCAGCAGACTAGGGGCGAGTGGCAGCAGGAGTCACGGTGAGAGACCTGATCTGCCAGTATCTGCTAGCGGTCGTGTCTCCACCAGTAACGCATCTGCCGTGGTAGATTGGTTAACGCGGTCATCCACATCATCACAAGTTACATCTGAGACCCCCAGTCTAGGGTCGGTAGGTTCCTCTGACACAACCCTGAGTTGGCATGCCCTGAGAGCAGTCCCTGTCCTCCCATTGCCTCTGTCCTATGCCGTTCCCTCCCCCAGCGACGTATCCTATGCTTTGGGTTCAGCTCCACTCTTTAGTGAGGAGGACGATCAGCTCCATCAGCAGCAGCCTCAGTCTTCAGTCGCTAATAAGTAGCTTTCTACACCCGCATAGTGAGGCTACTCATGAGCAGCAGGAAGAGCTGGAGCAGGACCTGAACCAGAAGGTCATGTCATACCATGCCAACACCTTGAGGATTCGCTGGACTTCTGGGCAGCCAAACTTGGCTTGTGGCCGCAACTAGCAGAGTTTGCCCTGGAAAAGCTGTCCTGCCCGGCCAGTAGCGCGCCATCTGAGCGGGTGTTTAGTGCGGCGGGGGCCATAGTTATGGCGAGGAGAATTCGTCTGTCAACTAAAAATGTGGAGAGACTCACCTTGTGAAAATGAATCAGGGATGGATCAGAGCGGATTTCCACCCACCAATGGCTGATGCATGCGACTAGATTCAGCATGGTGCCACGTTTTACACTTTCCAAATGGTGCAAAATATATTTATGTCTTTAGGCCAATTTTTGGGCTCCTGCTGATGCCAACTTCAGGGTGTGCCTTTCAGCCAATTTTGGGCCTCCTGCTGCTGCTGCTGCCAACTGCAGTGTGTCTTTCAAGCTATGTTTGGGCTCATGCTGCTGCTGCTTGCAACTCCAGGGTGTGATTCATCCAATTTTTGGCCTCCTGCTGCCAACTCCAGTGTCTCTTTAAAGCAATGTTTGGGCTCCTGCTGCTGCTTGCAACTCCAGGGTGTGATTCATCCAATTTTTGGGCTCCTGCAGCCAACTCCAGTGTCTCTTTCAAGCTATGCTTGGGCTCCTGCTGCTGCTGCTGCTGCTGCTTGCAACTCCAGGGAGTCATTCATCCAATTTTTGGGCTCCTGCAACCAACTCCAGTGTCTCTTTCAATCTATGTTTGGGCTCCTGCTGCTGCTGCTTGCAACCCCAGGGTGTGATTCATCCAATTTTTGGCCTCCTGCTGCCAACTTCAGTGTCTCTTTAAAGCAATGTTTGGGCTCATGCTGCTGCTTGCTACTCCAGGGTGTGATTCATCCAATTTTTGGGCTCCTAAAGCCAACTCCAGTGTCTCTTTAAAGCAATGTTTGGGCTCCTGCTGCTGCTTGCAACTCCAGGGTGTGATTCATCCAATTTTTGGGCTCCTGCGGCCAACTCCAGTGTCTCTTTCAAGCTATGTTTGGGCTCCTGCTGCTGCTGCTGCTGCTGCTGGCAACTCCAGGGTGTGATTCATCCAATTTTTGGCCTCCTGCAGCCAACTCCAGTGTCTCTTTCAAGCTATGTTTGGGCTCCTGCTGCTGCTTGCAACTCCAGGGTGTGATTCATCCAATTTTTGGCCTCCTGCAGCCAACTCCAGTGTCTCTTTCAAGCTATGTTTGGGCTCCTGCTGCTGCTTGCAACTCCAGGGTGTGATTCATCCAATTTTTGGGCTCCTGCAGCCAACTCCAGTGTCTCTTTCAAGCTATGTTTGGGCTCCTGCTGCTGCTGCTTGCAACTCCAGGGTGTGATTCATCCAATTTTTGGCCTCCTGCAGCCAACTCCAGTGTCTCTTTCAAGCTATGTTTGGGCTCCTGCTGCTGATGCTTGCAACTCCAGGGTGTGATTCATCCAATTTTTGGGCTCCTGTAGCCAACTCCAGTGTCTTTTTCAAGCTATGTTTGGGCTCCTGCTGCTGCTTCTGCTGCTGCTGCTTGCAACTCCAGGGTGTGATTCATCCAATTTTTGGCCTCCTGCTGCCAACTCCAGTGTCTCTTTAAAGCAATGTTTGGGCTCCTGCTGCTGCTTGCAACTCCAGGGTGTGATTCATCCAATGTTTGGGCTCCTGAAGCCAGCTCCAGTGTCTCTTTAAAGCAATGTTTGGGCTCCTGCTGCTGCTTGCAACTCCAGGGTGTGATTCATCCAATTTTTGGGCTCCTGCAGCCAAATCCAGTGTCTCTTTCAAGCTATGTTTGGGCTCCTGCTCCTGCTGCTCCTGCTTGCAACTCCAGGGTGTGATTCATCTAATTTTTGGGCTCCTGCAGCCAACTCCAGTGTCTCTTTCAAGCTATGTTTGGGCTCCTGCTACTGCTTGCAACTCCAGGGTGTGATTCATCCAATTTTTGGGCTCCTGCAGCCAACTCCAGTGTCTCTTTCAAGCTATGTTTGGTCTCCTGCTGCTGCTTGCAACTCCAGGGGGTGATTCATCCAATATTTGGGCTCCTGAAGCCAACTCCAGTGTCTCTTTCAAGCTATGTTTGGGCTCCTGCTGCTGCTGCTTGCAACTCCAGGGTGTGATTCATCCAATTTTTGGGCTCCTGCAGCCAACTCCAGTGTCTCTTTCAAGCTATGTTTGGTCTCCTGCTGCTGCTTGCAACTCCAGGGTGTGATTCATCCAATTTTTGGGCTCCTGAAACCAACTCCAGTGTCTCTTTCACGCAATGTTTGGGCTGCTGCTGCTGCTGCTTGCAACTCCAGGGTGTGATTTATCCAATTTTTGGGCACCTGCAGCCAACTCCAGTGTCTCTTTCAAGCTATGTTTGGGCTCCTGCTGCTGCTTGCTACTCCAGGGTGTGATTCATCCAATTTTTGGGCTCCTGCTGCCAACTCCAGTGTCTCTTTAAAGCAATGTTTGGGCTCCTGCTGCTTGCAACTCCAGGGTGTGATTCATCCAATTCTTGGGCTCTTGCTGCCGACTCCAGTGTCTCTTTCAACCAATGTTTGGGCGGCTGCTGCTGCTTGCAACTCCAGGATGTGATTCAGCTAATTTTTGGGCTCCTGCTGCTGCCATCTCCAGGGTGTGTTTTTCAGACACTATAGGGTCGATTCAAAGAAACATGTAACAGCTTGGATTTGGGTGCCGATCATCCTATTTTTCACGTCCGCTCGTGCGTTCGTATGAACTTGCGAGTGATTCTATAAGCAAATACGTTTCTATCCTAAAATGTACGTCTGTTCGTATGTTATCTCCCGAACTTGCCTCAGTCAGTTGTCAATCGTAAAAAACACGTTGATGTGATCACTTGTTGCGGCGGCAGCCTGTTTTTTCGTCCGCTTCCATCGTCCACCTCTTCCAATTACTTGCGTCTGCCTCTGGTTTTCAATGGTTTTTGGCCTCTTATATTCGTTCGTTCGTATGTATCTAGGGTCTTGCGCATGCGCGATCCAAGCTACACTCTACAAACCAATGTGTGCCCTATCTGACACTACCAATCTCACCACTACTGCCTCGCGCCAGGCTAACACTTACCTTTAGGAACCATAAAACTTACCCAAACCCCTTAGCGCTTGCATCCTTCTTCATGTTGACGACCCTAAAACTTACCCAAACCCCTTAGCGCTTGCATCCTTCTTCATGTTGACGACCCTAAAACTTACCCAAACCCCTTAGCGCTTGCATCCTTCTTCATGTTGACGACCCTAAAACTTACCCAAACCCCTTAGCGCTTGCATCCTTCTTCATTTGGACGACCCTAAAACTTACCCAAACCCCTTAGCGCTTGCATCCTTCTTCATGTTGACGACCCTAAAACTTACCCAAACCCCTTAGCGCTTGCATCCTTCTTCATGTTGACGACCCTAAAACTTACCCAAACCCCTTAGCGCTTGCATCCTTCTTCATGTTGACGACCCTAAAATTTACCCAAACCCCTTAGCGCTTGCATCCTTCTTCATTTCTCGGACCCTAAAACTTACCCAAACCCCTTAGCGCTTGCATCCTTCTTCATTTCTCGGACCCTAAAACTTACCCAAACCCCTTAGCGCTTGCATCCTTCTTCATTTCTCGGACCCTAAAACTTACCCAAACCCCTTAGCGCTTGCATCCTTCTTCATTTGGACGACCCTAAAACTTACCCAAACCCCTTAGCGCTTGCATCCTTCTTCATTTGGACGACCCTAAAACTTACCCAAACCCCTTAGCGCTTGCATCCTTCTTCATGTTGACGACCCTAAAACTTACCCAAACCCCTTAGCGCTTGCATCCTTCTTCATTTGGACGACCCTAAAACTTACCCAAACCCCTTAGCGCTTGCATCCTTCTTCATTTCTCGGACCCTAAAACTTACCCAAACCCCTTAGCGCTTGCATCCTTCTTCATTTCTCGGACCCTAAAACTTACCCAAACCCCTTAGCGCTTGCATCCTTCTTCATGTTGACGACCCTAAAACTTACCCAAACCCCTTAGCGCTTGCATCCTTCTTCATGTTGACGACCCTAAAACTTACCCAAACCCCTTAGCGCTTGCATCCTTCTTCATGTTGACGACCCTAAAACTTACCCAAACCCCTTAGCGCTTGCATCCTTCTTCATTTGGACGACCCTAAAACTTACCCAAACCCCTTAGCGCTTGCATCCTTCTTCATGTTGACGACCCTAAAACTTACCCAAACCCCTTAGCGCTTGCATCCTTCTTCATGTTGACGACCCTAAAACTTACCCAAACCCCTTAGCGCTTGCATCCTTCTTCATGTTGACGACCCTAAAACTTACCCAAACCCCTTAGCGCTTGCATCCTTCTTCATTTGGACGACCCTAAAACTTACCCAAACCCCTTAGCGCTTGCATCCTTCTTCATGTTGACGACCCTAAAACTTACCCAAACCCCTTAGCGCTTGCATCCTTCTTCATGTTGACGACCCTAAAACTTACCCAAACCCCTTAGCGCTTGCATCCTTCTTCATGTTGACGACCCTAAAACTTACCCAAACCCCTTAGCGCTTGCATCCTTCTTCATTTCTCGGACCCTAAAACTTACCCAAACCCCTTAGCGCTTGCATCCTTCTTCATTTCTCGGACCCTAAAACTTACCCAAACCCCTTAGCGCTTGCATCCTTCTTCATTTCTCGGACCCTAAAACTTACCCAAACCCCTTAGCGCTTGCATCCTTCTTCATGTCGACGACCCTAAAACTTACCCAAACCCCTTAGCGCTTGCATCCTTCTTCATTTGGACGACCCTAAAACTTACCCAAACCACATAATGTACATATGTGTATATGTTTCTAAGCATCTATTTTCGTGTTTGTGTAAATGTCTTTTTGGGCGCATACTAGAAATGACACATTTATAAAGGCTTAAAAGATTATTTATTATAATTTTTTTTTTGTTGTGGTGCTTTGCCTTTTTTAAAAACTTTTTAAAATGTTAAATTTTTTTTTTTTTGTTTTTAAAACTATAAAAGTAGGTCCAATAAAAATAACTTTAAAACTATTTTACTAAATTAGCCAGGACCAAGGGCACTAATCCTCCTCCTCTTCTTCGACTGTTGGCCCCAACGTCGCCTGTATGGCCAGCAGCTCGGCCACCAACTCCTTTATTCTTTTTTTTTTCCCCTCCAATGTTTTTGGGATCATCCCTGTAACCAATAGAGAAATAAACATAAATAGGAGTACCAGACCGGTTTGTATGCTGGGAATAGATTTAGTGTTAATCAAATACATGTAAATGCATGACATATGTCATTCTTCTAAGGGATAAAGTAAATGCATTTCCCACTGGTAAGTATTGAAACTCCTTAAACCGGACCTTCAACATTATTTAATGAAAATCAATAACTATTCCCAAATGATTCTGCACCAGATAAAAGTACATTTTGGTGCATTTTTTATTACTGCGCCGCCATCTGGACTCAGAAGCATAACACTTAATGAGGAGAGGAGAGTGGGATAAAGTACAGGGGAGTAGGTTACAGTTGTGCTTTGGTAATACAGAGCATAGCTGGGTTCAGGGAAAGGTCAGCAGTCCCACAATGCATGGCAGCACCTTACTTTTTAAAATCTGTATGCCATGCTGCCTGTAAATATTGCGCATTCCATATGCCGCCATCTTGGATGTTTAAAGGCTCCTAACATGCAGTAGATGCCGGTAGCCTGTTTTGGAATGTTCGCAATCTGTATGTACAGTGTGTGGGATAATTATTAGCTAGGCTCTTAATACGAGTTAGGGTCCGCTTTAAGCTAACGAAGTGCCCACATGAAAGTGTTAACTATACATTGGCTACGCCTTTAGTTATGTGTGTGTTATTAGCTAAAAACACATAAATATGAATAATGGCATGGCTACTTACTTTGTTGGTGGCCGACAGATGGCAGGTTGGGGCCAACAGGATGCCCTTGGTCCTGGCTATGCTGTGAAGAAGTCCCTGGAGAAACATGTGACATTTGGTTAGTAGTTGTATAGAGTCACTATTCCCAACATATCTGGCTCCCAGTCTGGCTGACATCACTCACCTTCGCCAGGATCAACTTCCAGCATCTCTGCTGCCTCCTCCTCCACTATCTCACCCGCTCCCGAAGCTTCTACAAATACATAATAAAGGAGCACTTAGTTTTTTGCCTGGCATGTATATCTTTGTGCATATACATGAAGAATGACATACCAGAGCCTTCCCCATGCCTGGCCGGGCATGACTCCACGCCCACGCGGTTGGGCCCCTCCTCTGTGGTAAGGTCCAGGGGCTGGTCTGAGGAGGCCACAGAGGAGGGGTAGGTCCGTCGCCCGGGAGATCCACCACCTTCACTCACAGATGCAGAATCATGCAGCACTGGTCGGCCTGTGCGCCTCCGGGTGCGGCGAATTCTGAAATCCATTTCCAACACTAACAAAGAAAAGTCATTATAAATAAAGGCATAACTTATACATTTGGAACATATACCATGCAATTGCTTTGTACTTACTTGGGAAATGGATTCCAAAAAACCTCCGCACCCGGGGCATGTGCAGACGTTTCAGGTCCGACCAATGCTGCATTATCTGGGTGTGAGTGAAGGTGGTGCTGGTGACACGGTGTATTTCCGCGATGATCTCCCGGGCGATGTCCCTTTTTTCGCACACATTGGGCGCGAAGTCATACCGGCGCTGAAGCATGATCTGAAAAACATAATGGACACAGAGCTTTTACTTTTACACACAGAGCCATATGTGTTGCATCACAAGTAGCGAATGTCATGTCATTAACACACACATTTAGAGTGCCAGACATTTTTGGGGAGTGCCTTAAAGCGGACGTTCACTCTGATTCAGAGTCTGGTCTTATGTTATATGTTTCACACACCATGTACATACAGATAGCCAACATTACAAATCAGGCCACCTGCCTGGCATGTTATGATGGTTTGAACCTCCAAGATGTCGGCTTATGTAAAATGCCTTCTTTGCAGGCAGCCTGCAAACAGGAAGTTCATGCAAACTGTAAGTGTGTGTGCTGCTCGGCATTCTTGGACTGATGACCTTCCCATGACCACAGCTCTGCTGTGTCTGAACAAAGCACAGCTATAACCCACCCCCCTGTACCTTATCCCACTCACCTCTCCTCAGTAAGTGTGATGCTTCTGAGTACAGATGGCTGCGCGCATCTCTTAAATTCTTGAGCAGAGTTTCAGGCCAGTGGAGGCAAGACTAATAAGTTATTGCCTTCAAATGGACCATTTGGAAATGTCATAGGCTGTGTACTGGTTTTTTAGGTTTTATTGCTTTTTAGTCAATCAGGCTGAAGGCCCGGTTTCTGTCTTTTTGCCCGCGTGTGTGGCTTGCCGTTGTGTTTTGATGTCTTAGGCAAACAGTGGTCCTCAAACATCCGCATCAAGGTCCGAGACAGGCCAGGTTTGACAGCTAGCCACGCTACTCCACAGGTTAATTAACTGTTGCTAAGCCAGAGCAATTGCCCGAATTAGGACATCAGCATAGAGAGGTGAAAACGTGGCCTGTCTCGGCCCTTGAGGATGAAGTGTGAGGAGCCTGTTCTAAAACATTAAGATCCCCAAAACTAGTTCCAACCGCATCATTTACATTTAGTACATCAGTCAGTATTAGCTTAAAAGGCAGAGCAAGGCACTTACCAGCATGAGGATCTCTTCCTGTTGACGGGTGAAGATAGTGGGCGCCATCTTTATGCTTCTTCAAGGCAGCAGATAAGTGAAACCCCAGCGGTTTCCTGGTTCCGCACGAACGTACGTCCGTACGAGCGCGTAGTCGTGCGCATAGGCGTCAGACGCTGGGCGCATGATTTAAAGGTCCCTGCACCCAAAGCTCATTCTCTTTGAGCTTTTTGAGAAAATGGCACCAAAAAAGGCAGCAGCTAAACGCGCCCAGCCAAGGCAGACCTCTGAGGGCCCAACCACCAGGTCCCAGCAACGACCGAAGAAGCTAAGGGCCCAGAAGGCAAGTACCACCTCGGCCCCACCAAGGGACACTGGACCCTCCCTTTCCCAAAAAAGGGCCCCAAAGGCACGTGCCCCTGCGGCCAAAAAACAGGCCACAGCAGCCACCACCACCTCTGCCCCCAGAAGAGGCCGCCCAAGGGAGCCCACACCACCCATGCTTTCAAGCCGGGCACTTAGCCAACCCAGGCCCCGCAGCAGGGCCAGAAGCCCATCCAGGCCCCACAGCAGGGCCCGAAGCCCATCCAGGCCGCACAGAAGGGCCCGAAGCCCATCCAGCCCGCACAGAAGGGCCCGAAGCCCATCCAGCCCGCACAGAAGGGCCCGAAGCCCATCCAGCCCGCACAGCAGGGCCCAAAGACCATCCAGGCCCCACAGCAGGGCCCGAAGCCCATCCAGCCCGCACAGAAGGGCCCGAAGCCCATCCAGCCCACGCAGAAGGGCCCGAAGCCCATCCAGCCCGCGCAGAAGGGCCCGAAGACCATCCAGCCCGCGCAGAAGGGCCCGAAGCCCATCCAGCCCGCACAGAAGGGCCCGAAGCCCATCCAGCCCGCGCAGAAGGGCCCGAAGCCCATCCAGCCCGCGCAGAAGGGCCCGAAGCCAATCCAGCTCGCACAGCAGGGCCCGAAGACCATCCAGGCCCCACAGCAGGGCCCGAAGCCCATCCAGGCCGCGCAGAAGGGCCCGAAGCCCATCCAGCCCGCACAGCAGGGCCCGAAGCCCATCCAGGCCGCGCAGAAGGGCCCGAAGCCCATCCAGCCCACGCAGCAGGGCCCGAAGCCCCCGACCTGGCACCAGCCGGGAACATAGCCCCCGACCTGGCACCAGCCGGGAACATAGCCCCCGACCTGGCACCAGCCGGGAACAGAGACCCCCAAGAGGCCAAAGAATGGACACCCGGACCACATCTACACCTGGAAGTTCGGTGGCCAGCCACGCAAGAACACCCAGTTCCTTGGCCAGTCCAGTCCAGTCATTGGGAAGCCAGCAATCCTTCCATTCCCCTACCCAGCCCCAGGCCATAATGTCACCACATGTGTCTGCACACATGGAGGAGCACCCAAGCCAACCATCTGTCCGCACATTGCGGCGCGGACATTTGAGTGGGAGATTCTCCCATGACCAAAATATGGCATTGGCTAGTGGCCTTACATTATACTATGACGAGCTCTATGGGAGCAAATCAAAACACACCACTAAGCAGCGCAAGATGGAATTGTTTGAAACCATCCTACGACAAGTAAATGCAGCGGGGGAAGAGAGGAAAGATGTTGGACAAATCCAGAAGAAAATTTCGGATCTCAAATATGCTGTACGCCAAAAAGAAATTAAAAGGCATAATTACAGGTAAATAAATGATGTCTCCAAATGTAATGATTAGGATGTACTGTATGCACCTTTTCTGGGTACCAAACTATTTTTTCATTTCAGCATGAAAACTGGAGGTGGCTTTCCAACCAAACTGGAGTTTACACCTGCTGAGGAGATTGTGCTGGGCCTTCTCCATCCTGTGGCGGTCGGTGGCCATGCGGGTCTAAGGGACACAGACTCACCGACCCGTACACAAGGTGAGTACTCTTAATCTGCATGTTTGCCTGTTTGCCCAGAAAATTAAAGTTCACTAGTACCAAGATGACGGTATGGCCCTATGGTGTGGCTTGCTTGGCCTCGCACTACTGTGCCTGTTTGTGTCCTGTTTTGGTCCCTGTGAATCAGGCATTTTGGAACACAGACATTATGTAAAAGAACAATTAACACTAATTATGTGTGAAGGAAGGAAGTTTATGAAGAAAAGTGATATATTTTGACTCAATCACAAAACACACATCATTAGGGATGTGTTGGCTATTTGTTGTGTGAGTTGTGTTTGAGGTAACAATTTAATTCAACACCCCCAAACATATCTGACCTAGAGCAGCGAGACTCAACTGGCGGGCCGGGGTCCCAATGCGGACCTTGCCACCAGATTCCCAGACCCCTGCCCAGACAGCCCTGCACTCAATTACTTCTGTGTTGACGTGCTCAGAGCTGCCCCCTTGATCGGCGATGTAGTGGTTGGTCTCCTGGCCAATGTCATGGCTCCATGAAACCTAGCATTGCAATATGAAGTACTGCACAGGAAGTGGCATTGCAAGGTACACACTAACTTGGTGCATCATTATCTTTGTCCAATCCTGTCCCGCTGCCCCAGCTCTGCCCCATCTGCCCCTGTCCCACCATCTGCCCCCCCCACATCAGCCCCATCCATTCCTAACAGATTTGCTCCATCCATCCCATCACCATCCATTCCTGTCCTCCCAGCTTTATCCATCCAATCCCTGTCCCCTCAGCTCTGCCCCATCCAGCCCAGCAAGGGCAAGCAGCCTTTATTAGTTTGCACTTGGCAATCTCTAGCCCCTCCCCCAGTGTGCTGATTTATAACTAGACACCCCCTGCGACACCGCCCCATGCCCGGACCTTCACCTCTCACCGGATACCTTTAAATGGACCTTTACAAGAAGTGGTTGAGTACCCCTGACCTAGAGAATGGTAGTCAAACTCTAAATAGTTGCTCTGCAAGTTGTATGCTGACTGGGTACACTTCCTGACTTCAAACTGAGGTCAGTTAGCAGTTTACTCGATCCATTGCACATATGTTAAATTGAGTGTCTTTTACCAATTGGACCCATTGCTGTAGAGTTGCTTAATATTAGAAATAGTGGCTTGTTTTAGTACGTACCCAAACAATGCTTATGTGTGTGTTTACCTTGTTTTTTTTTCTCTTCTTCAGCCCAGCATGACCCCTCAGCAAGTGTAAACTCACCCCCCAGTTTGATTATGCCTACCAGGTCCGTACAGCATAGGAGCCCAGATCCGAGTTTTCCGGTAAGTTTATTTAGTACCCAAAATACTAACAAGTGCTTAAGCATGTGTTAAACTGATGTAATCCTAATTTGGGACGCCAACTTAACCTTTTTTTTTCTATGTCCCTACAGACCCACACACTCATGGAAGAGATCCAGGAAATGGAGGAAGATGATGTATCCCTGCTGGCCACGTCAGATGACCTCCCCCTGGGTCCCAATCTGCAACTGCTCCCTAATGTTTCTCTGGCCAATCCTCAGCAGCAGAGTGAATCGGCATCCATTGTGCATGCACATGGGGAGACTGACACAACAGTCCCCAGTGTTCACTCTGCTGCTGAGGATTTGCCAAGCATGCCTGTTGCTGTTGAGGGGACGACACAACGCGGCAGGGCACGCCCAAGAGCCAGGGTAATTGTGCGGCGGACTCCATTACGCCGCCGCACAATTCCCCAGGGGAGGCACAGTGCCCTGCTTGATTTATGGAACCAAGAGAGGGACTCTTTTGAGGCACAGCTCGTAACTGAGTGGGAGGAAAGACATGCCGATATGGTGAACCTAACTACCACCTTACAGGGCATCCTCGCGGAGTTTCGGACCCTCAACAGCAACATGGTCACTGCAAGTAATGGCATCCAGTCAGCCATGGCTGAGATGACCAATATGCAGAGAAACATTATGGAGCAGTTGCAAATTCACAATGCAACCATGGCCCAGGTTAGGTCCCATCCCCACGGACCTCCACCTGGGTTTTATGGGCAGCCACCCTATTAATCCATGAATGTGTGGGACATCTTTTCTCTTCCCCCCCACTGTATTTACTTGTCCTTTGAGGTTTCAAACAATCCATTTTGTGTTTCACATGCAGGTTGTGTTTTGTATTTGCTCCCATAGAGCTCCTTAGAGTAATGATTAAGGCCACTAGCCAATGCCATAGGTCTATGTGCAGTCTAGTTGGCAACTATCATGTGCCAATTATGGCTTTTGACATTTGTTTGGTTTGTGCTCCTCCTGTTTGCAGACATGTTTGTGTGACATTATGGCCATGCCCTAATATCCCTTGGCACAGGCAATATTAATGACTGGACTAGGCTGGCCTTTGGACTGGGTGTCCTTGTTTGGTTGTGCCACTCTCTTCCAGGTGTAGATGTGGTAGATTTAATGTTAATACCTTATTTTTTTTTGACCCACAGTTGTATGTGGATTTTTATTTGTTATGCACCACCAATCAAAGTGCAAAAAGTAAAAAAAATTCAAACTTACTATACTTGTTGCGTTTTGAGTTGAAACACATTTAACATCACCTTGGGCTAAAGCAGATACATTTTTGGTTAAGAGGTGTAAAAATGCAAAGATCAATCTAAGTAAACACCAGGAAAAACATTAGCCAACAATTAAGGGAACTTGTGTATTTATTTAAGGTAATGCCACATTACGGCCAAACAAATATTTGAAAATAAAGGCAAATACACACACACAGACTGGGAAACAAAAAAAAGGCTTTAACTAAAATGCTGCAAGATCAAATTTGCTCGCACTGATTGGCCAGACTCACTGGGTGGGCCAACATAATTGTCACCATCATCTTCTCGGGCTGTAGAGGGCAGAACATCAACATAACGGGGGACACGTTCTTGAATGGCAAAATTATGCAGAACAGCACATGCCATTATGATGTCTATCACTTTGTCAGGAGCATATTGCAGGGCGCCCCCGGTATGGTCCAAACAACGAAAACGTGTCTTCAACAGTCCAAATGCCCTCTCAACAACAGCCCTGGTCTTGCGGTGCGCACGATTATAGGCTTCCTGAGAGGCATCCTGGGGCCGCAGCACAGGCGTCATGAGCCGGAATCACCTTAACAAGACAATTAAATAACAAAAATTAACACATTGCAAGACAACAAACACAAACAATTTGCCATATATCAAAATGAGGTAAGCTAAAGGGCCAAAAAAGACACCCAGGGTACATTAGAAAAAACACTATTGGCCCAAATGTAGTACATAACTAAAAATGCTGCTTAAATAAAGTCAAAAATTAAAAAACATCTGCACGGACAAGGCTGTTTAGAAATATGTTTTTGATTCTGGCTTCGCAAATGTTACAATTAGGATGCTGCTGAGGGGCCCACACCATTTAGATAAAGAATGCACTGTATGCAGTTTAAGTCCACTTTGGCGTTGCAAGACCAATACTACAAAAGGGCCAAAAAATAGCAGATACTTCGGGACAATCTGCTAGCCAATATATTTTGGGACATGGAAGTTACAGACATCCTAACCAAAGTTATCAAAAAAACAGAAGCACAAAGGGAGCAAAGCGTTTGGTTGAAAACCAAAATACAATCCACAAAAGCCCCCCCCAAAAAATGCTGGTTCGTTTTCCTGACAAGAATTATAAAGCTAAAATAGGCAAACAATACAGATTCCTGGGAAATATCGGTAACCAAAAATAGGACACACTTACCAAGCAGCCATGCACCCGAAAATTCCCCAGACTCAAATCTCCTAAACAAACCAGATCGTCTCAGGATATAGGAGTCGTGCGACGATCCAGGGTAGCCGGCAAGGACACTCAGGAAACGCATGTCCGGCCCCACCACGGCCTGGACATTAAGGGAGTGTCCCATTTTTCGATTCCTTAAGGCAAAAACAAAAAAAAAGGGTAAGTGATAAGGGCCCAAAAATTTTTGCCAAAAAAAATGTCTGCACACAAAATCAAACAACAAATGAGAAGCCTAAATAAAGCATGTACACAAAAGTCCAAACAAAAATATGCTGCCGCCAAGGAAAATAGGTTACATTACACGTTGGGCCCCATAATAACCCAAACCCAAAATATATACCTATATATATATTCGTCGGATGCCCTAGGTACGAGTGCCACATGTGTGCAGTCAACAGCACCAATGACGTTGGGCATGTCGGCCACATTATAAAAACCAAGCTTAATGGCGTTTCTGGCTGCCATATCATCCGGGAAAAAAATATATTTTGGAGTTATGGCAGCCATGCCTTCCAAAAATTTAGAGAGTGCGCGGCTCAGCGTAGGCTGGGACATCCCCACGGAGAGGGCACCCAGCCTCTGGAACGAGCCATTCGCCAAAAATTGCAGGCAGCCAAGCATCTTGGTCATACCTGAAATTGCATGCCCCTTCCTTGTGGTCGCAGCTCACTATATAATTTATGGAGGGAAGCGCGATTAAGCCTGGTCAGCTCAAACAGCTCAACATCATTCATGCTATCGATGTTCATGCGACGACGCAGGGGCAATCTGCTCTCAGACATCCGGATCAAATCGATGCCAAAAAGCATAAGCCCTTGATGTGCCACAAACTCGCTCCTCTCCATCCTACTCCCGAGGCCAAATAGCTGCCGGCAAACATTTCGGGAAGCAGCTCTTTAATGGGCTTCAAAACAATTAGCAATCACCTCTCTGAATTGGTCGCAAGCCCATGTGAAGCACGTAAAAAATAGGATCGGACCTAAAAAATACGATTTGGACGGGAAAAACACACAAACTAACGCAAAATATACGATTGGCGTCCGGAAAGCGTATGTTCATATACGTCTATGCGCGAACGTTCGTGCGAATACGAAATGGCCAAAAAAAAAGGAAAAAATGACAAACACCCACCCAAACTTACGATTCTCGATACGAAATCAATTAACTTTTGCTCTTTGAATCGAGGGGTATAGGTTGCAAATGAAACCAGCACTCCATGTGTGCATAAGGTAAGTAGGATTGTAATTGCACACAAAAATTACAAACAGGAACAGTTAGTTCATAAGTCCGACGTTTCGGGGGTCACCGCGAGCCCCCTTCATCAGGGAATACATACCCCCCCCCGAAAACGGGGGTAACCCCCGAAACGTCGGACTTATGAACTAACTGTTCCTGTTTGTAATTTTTGTGTGCAATTACAATCCTACTTATCTTATGCACACATGGAGTGCTTGTTTCATTTGCAACATATGGACTTGCGGCGTCACCGCTAACCGTGCACCCCCTGCCTTGTTTTTGGTAGGTGTGCGGCGGCAAACGAGTTTCAAGCACTATAGGGGCCCCTCATAGTGATGCCACCTCAACTCTCTGCAATTGTGCCGCTCTGCGATTCTATTAGCGATGCCTCTGATCTGCATGTCATAATTATTTACAGTATTATTTCACTAACCCAGCACGCATCCTATGCATGTTACAGCAAGGCAGAATGGTTTACAACACTATTGAGGCTCTAGGAAGCTCAGAAATAGCCGTTTGTAATAGCAATTCGTCGCGAATAAATTCAGGTCGAAACGTTTTTTGTCGGAAAATTCGACGAATCAGTCAAATCGAATTTTTCAAAAGTTCGCTCATCTCTAATTGCGTGTAAAAGCCCTTTTTCTCCTGTTATACCACATATGTATCAGTAGACACGCTTTTCTGCCCAGGAGACTCAGATTTTCAGATAAAATACAACTGTTATGCGCACCTTGCAGTTTTTCAAGAAAAACAACCTTTTACATTTGAAATCCCCCCACAAACTATATATTTACTGGAAGTACACACCTCAAACTTTCTAGGTGTACCAGGCATGTTTTTTCTGGTAGTAATTCCTTGATTAATTCTTTGGTTGCAAAGGATTTCCCAAAAAAAATTAAAAGCAGAATCAAAGCCACATTTACCTAAAATAATAATAAATAAAACAATATGTAAACAAGAAAAAACATGTTAAATCTGAATAAGCAAAGTCCCCTGAACAGAACAATACACAACATGCAAGGAAAGAGTTGCCAAACGCACCAAAGTAAAGCATGCGCGTAAAGGTAATTTTACTTAAAATTTCAGCTCTGCAAAGTGCGCACCTTGCGTTTTTTCAGCCAAAACAACTCTTTACATTTGAAATATATTGCCTGAAAACACATACCTTCAGCTCTCTAGGTGTACACAGCTTGTTGTACTGGGTACATCTTTCTTGAAGAAATCCTTTAAATAATCCTTTGGTACAAAAAAAGCAGTATAAAAACACATTTTTCTAAAATATCAATATGCAAACAAGAAAAAATAAGATCAATCTGGAAGCGCAAGGTTCCCTGAACAGATTACCCAACATGCATTGGCACTTTTAACCCTTTTAACAACCAGCCTCCTTGAGATGTTGCCCCCCCTGTTGACAGGTTATTCCTTATCATTTGCACTATACATGTTTAACTGTAATTTTCCCAAGAATTTCCTATATTGTATTTTTCTGGCTCAGGAGACCTCCCCAAACCAAAAAGAGCTCTTTATTACATTTTCAAATAAAATATAACTACTATCTGCTCTATCAAAAGTTAAATGGACTTGCCAGCCCCCTAAGCCTTGTGAACTGGTATAGTGGTCTCATGGCTCCCTTACCATTTCACAAAGGGTTAAATGTAAAAAAAAAAACAAACAGACAGCTCTATTGCTGCTGCTGGAAGCCTTTTATGCAAGATGGGTGATGTGATATCAAGGATTAATAAAGAAATGTCGTGGGGACAATCTTTTTTCATTTTTAAAGGTTAAAAGCCCTTTTAAAAAAATTACAAAATGGCATAGGGTTCCCCTTTCCAGGCATAACCAGCCAGGGCATCAATCATGCAGGACTTGTAGAATGCCAGCCACTGAGCCTTCATGGGCCGCAGGCTCTTCTGCCCCCCCCCCCCGAGCTTTGGAGAGGCAGATAATAGGGGGCTAGGTTAACCCTTTCGCTGCCAGCCTACCTGCAGCATTTGCCACTCCCTGTTGCCAGACGATGTTTCACTATTTTGCGCTCCCCATGTTCAACTGTCATTTTTGAAAGGATTTCCAGGGATTTCCCAGGAAAATTATATATTGTTTTTTTCGAGTCTGGGCTTTAATATGAAATGTCTTGTTTGTATTTTTTAGGTGTATTCTCAATATTTTTGGGTGAAATGTGTGAAAAAAAATAAAATAAAAATATTTTTTTACAATTTGTAGAGTTTTTTTGTAATAAAAAATGTAAGTTTGTCAATAAAATCTTATTGCGTGAGAAACCCCAATTTCTCCCGGTTACAGCGATACCACATATGTATAGGTAGACACCCTTTCCTGCCCAGAAGCCTTTTATAGCTGCTGGATGACAAATGGTTAATTAAAAAAAAAAATGACATAGGGTCCCCCTTCCCGGGGAGGGGGACCCCATTTTTTTTTGGATTTTTAAGGGTTAAAAACCCTTAAAAATCCAAAAAAAAAAATGACGTGGGGTCCCCCTTACCCAAAGTAACCAGCCCGGGACCAGCTATGGGGGCTTGTAGGCACAGAGTGGGGGGGCCAGCTTTGGTGGCCCCCCCACCCTGCAGCCTACGAGCCCACATAGCCTATGTGGGCCCGGGCTCTTCTGCCCCCCCCTGGCCTTTGGGGAGGCAGGTAATGGGGGTGCGGGGGTTAATGGCAAGTCACCCGCTAGGGCAGGTGACTTGCCACCCCCCCAGCCTTGTGAACTGGTATAAGGGGTCTCATGGACCCCTTACCAGCTCACAAAGGGTTAACTGTGAAAAAAAAACACCACACAAGTAATAAAAGTATTTTATTAGAAAAAAAAAAATTTTTTTTACTGTACTTACCTTCGATTGCAAGCTCTTGTCCCTCGCCGCTCAGCTGACAGATGCCGGTGATCGGCATCCAGAGAAGGAGAAGGCAGGAGATCAGAGGATCTCCTGTCACCTCCTTCCCCAGCGCCGATCACCGGCATCTGAGAAGCTGAGAAAGCTGAAGCCCGTTCGGGGCCGGGATGACTTCATAAGCCCCGCCCCCAAGGGGGCGGGTCTTAGAGGCATGATGGCGCCCGCCATCGAGAAGAAGAGAGGAGAGAGCCTCCCAGGCTCTCTCCTGAAGATCGGTAAGTCCTGGGGGGGGATCGGAGGCCCCCCAGGTGAAGAGGAGGGACAGCGGGAGCCAGCGCACACACAGGTAAGTGAATGTCATTTTTATTTTTATTTTTTTTACAGTTAGAAGCTGCTGCTGCAGAAGCGGGGGGGGGGCGGCCTATTCCGGGGGCTCTCCTGGAGCAATCCGACCCCCCACGGGGTCCTCGCTTTTTAAACTAGAAGCGAGGAAAGTCAAGCACGTAACACCTACGGGCTTGGCACTTAAGGCCCAGCCAAGCCAGCACGTAGGTGTTACGGGCTTGGCAACAAAAGGGTTAAGGGACAGTCCAGGCAATGGTTATAATAGGGCAGCAAGGAGCTTATCTAAAGTCCCATGTATCTCCCCCCAGTGCGCTGTAGATGCCACTCTCCATCACTCCAAGCCTTTAAAAGCGCCCTCAAAACTCACTTCTTCAGACAAGCATATGACCTGGCGTAAGCAACTCCTATAACCTTCAATGGCACATGCAGCCATACTCAAGCTCTACCACTTGTGACCCCGCCCCCTCTGTCTCCACCCCCATCCTTTAGACTGTAAGCTCGCAAGGGCAGGGCACTCCTCCCTATTGTCTCCTGTGCTCACAACACTTGGTTTTAACCTGTGGCATCTCATTTTGTATTGTTTTCTGTACTATATGTTTTACCCTGTCTGTAATCATAAAGCGCTACGGTTGATGGCGCTATATAAATAAACAATAATAATAATAATGCTGGGGCAGGTCTACAAAGTTCTTCTTTAAGCCACTTCTATGTCTTCCAATTTCCCACGACCACACTCGAAATGTTGCATGGCTGTCCCTGTTCTTCAGTGCAAACCCAGTGGTTGCACTTGCTCGGTCTGCTCACAATGGGAATATTGAGAGAAACGGGTGGGTGCGCAACCACCATTTGGAGCGTGTATGTGAGAAAATATAAAGGAGAAGCAAAGTTGGTAGACCTGCTCCAACATTTATATGTGCAGGAAATAAAGGAGAGGTAAATTGGACAGGCATTCAGGTTCTTGCTGCCTAATTTTTGCCATTGCCTGGACTGTCCATAAAGCAGACCAAACCCCATATTTTTAACTAGCATCCCCTGAATTTCTCCCCCCACAAATAGTACCTTTTGTCTATTCTTACTGATTTTGCATCACTCTAGTCCCAGATAATGCCGCCTATTTTAGCTGTAAAGTCCCGCCTCCTCCATTCATTGCCACGGCTGTGTGTGGCAATGATGTAATTGCTGCACTTATGGAATGACAGAGAAGTACAGCAAAAAAACAGTGTTTCAGGCCGATTTGATAAGTGAAAAATGCCCAGTTTTCATAAGAATTAGAGTGCAATGCATTAAAATTCGGCTGCCAAATATAATTATTATTTAGGATTATTTGACTATACCTTTTATATTACAGTTATTTGTGGTTAGCATGATTTACTGACTCATGCCATGATGTCCACATTCCAGAAGTGGATGTGGGACAGTTACAGTATCAGGGGCTTGACCGCATGGTAAGTGTTGCACTGATTTTATTTGTTCTGGACAAAATGCATTATTGCAGCTCCTGTTATTTAATTAATTTTAATATTTAAATATGTCTATTGTGATTGAGATTGGATTGTCCATTTAAATTTGGAGCTAGCCCTGAATGATAAAGATTGGCTGAAAACAAAAGATAGACATAAAGCTTGATGCAAAGCCTCCCTATGATGGCTAGTTTTTTTTGCAAGAGCAAACTCAGAAACCGTGAAGTTGCGAAAGCTCGTATTATTCATAGCCGCCCCCCACCATTTTCTTGGCCAGCTGTACGCGATCGTAAGCACTTCATGTACGCATTCAGTTTAGCTGGGCAGTTACGGTTTTGGCCTGCGACCTGTTTCGACCCGTATGTTGCCACTGAGTCCTTCAATCTCGTTGCTCCATGGCCATCTCCCTGGTATGCCGGCATATGCATTCAGTTTTTTATTTTTAAACTCGCTGAACCCCACCTTTGGGGCATCCCATGTTTGTGTGCTTACCTGCAGTGTGACTTACCTTCTCACTGTTGAGTCCTGGAGGTGTATCCCATGGCACTTGAGTCTTAGCCATAACTCCAAATCAGTCACACAGTTCAGCATGACTGGGCAACTGGCAGGCTGATTCATTACTAGCGCCAGGTATCGGCAGATGAGCATCTGTGCAGATGCGCTAAGAACAACCACTAGTATACACTGTGATCGGCTATCGGGTGCCTCAGTTGCTGTAGTAACCTGGCCGGCATTGATGAATCAGATGTATGTTGGGCGTTCTAACACCAGTACAGCGCTGCAGGAAGCGAAAGGTAGAGCCAGCACATTGCGACCAACTCTCAATGACACACACCATTTTCAACAAAAAAACAGACTCACACAGCGTCGGCGCTCTGAATCTGGTCTCTGTAGCATAGGGTGCCAGACGGTGTGTGATTAAAGTCTGTTTTTGAACACATATCCACCAGTAACAAACCGAAAACACACGGAATGACATTGTTGTATCATTGTGACATTAACACTTTAGTGCCAGACCTGTAATGACAATTATGCAGACAAATATAAAAAAATCTAGGCAAATATTAGTAAAGATAGTCTACTATGCCTTGATGTAGGCAGTAGTAGGGTGTAGGGCCCATGCAGCTAAGGCCTTTTTGGCTCCTATGCACAATGCTGCACATGGTGGGTATGAGAGGGAGAGAGTAAAAAGTTGACAAACACACACTGTATTTTTAAGGCTGATAAGGCCAAAAAAATGTTCAAATATAAATACTACTGTTGATCATGATCTGCATTAGAAGCAACCAAACTAATGCCATTTGCCTCTGATAATAAATGTCTGGAACAGTCAAAATATGCTGTCTTTGAAAAAGTGTAGGGAATCTTTGGACACCCTTTTTTGATTTGCCTGTGACCTCATTTTCTATAATGCAGACAGAGAGTGATCTTTAAAGGAAAACTCCCTTTTTGGCATGTTTCTTGGTGTTCGGCCTCATTGTTTTCCTCTTTCAGTATGTAAAATATACTTTTTTGTTAGAATTGTGCCCCCAGACCTGTGATTCCATGATTCTCATATTCCTGGAACCCAATTTTGCTACAGTGCAAGTGGTTTTCAAGGCCTTGAGTAAAAACAATGCACTACAAGTCCCACAATTCTTCCAATGTAAAAGGTGAACTATTTAGCAGCGTGGAGTCACTACTAACACCAGGTATTGGCAGATGAGCGTCTGTATAGCGGTGCTTAGAGCGACCGCTAGTAGACACTGTAAGCGGGTATCGGGTGCTGTAACAGAGCGCCTCAGTCGCTGTAGTAACCAGGCCCGCATTGATGAATGTGATGTGATTAAGGTCAATGTAACGCCAGTACAGCGCTGCAGCGATAGGTAGCGCCAGCTCAGTGCGACTGACTTTCAGCGCTCCACAGCATACTTATCAAAAAAGGAAACACACACAGCGTCGGCGCTCTAAATCTGGTCGCTATAGCATAGAGAGCCAGACACTGTGTGATAAAAGTCTGTTTTTGAACACATATCCACCTGTAACAAAGCGAAAACACATGGAATGATATTGTTTTAACATTGTGACATCAACACTTTAGTGCCAGACCTGTAATGTCAATTCTGCATAAAAATATAAAAAGTCAAAAAAGTTTTTAAAAGTGTTTGTTTGCAGCCAGGAGAGGTCACACAATGATTTGAGGAAAAAAAAAAACACACTGTTTAAACACAAGCAAATGAACGTCCATTGAAATGTATGGAAGAGCGACACTGAGCTGGAGCTCTGGAAGCTAGCGCACTGGCTCTATACGTAATAATATGCGTAATATTACATCAGACGCTACATGACGCTGTTAGCTCACCAGAATCGCTTGCATAAATATGGTTTTGTGTACAGTGCCCAGTGTTCACCAGACGCTCTACGAGGCACTACCTGGCGCTAGCCCTTCTTAAAGTGGACCAACACCCAGGATTTTGACTATCCTGGGTGTTGGTCCACTTAGGTGGGGGCACCCCAATCGGGGGTGCCCCGCTGTCTGAAACCCCCCCGATCGCCACAAAAACTCACCTCTCCCCGCTCCCACGTGACCTCGTCCGGCCAATGACAGCGCTCAGAGCAGCTCTGGTATGCGCGTCCAAAGCCGCTTGGACGCGCATACCAGAGCGCTGTCATTGGCTGCGTCTCTCGCTTCCCTCTAACAGGGAGCGCGCCTGCGCCGGCCATTCACAAAACGGCCGGCGCGGGAGCGCGCCCTGCTAGAGGGAAGCGAGAGACGCGGCCGCGTCTCGCGCATGCGCCGTTGGATCGCAGGTAAGGTGAGGATTGTGGGCCTCCTGGGGGGTTCCTCCCCGCGGGACATCCCGATTTCGGATGCCCCGCGGGGAGGGATCTGATCGGTCCGGGAATCTTATAGATTTCCGGGCCGATCCCCCCTGGGTGTTGGTCCACTTTAAATAACCCCCATAGGCTAAGGGCCTTATGCATGAAGCTCTAGCGTCAGGTAGTGCCTTGTAAGCGGCAGGTAGCGTTAGGTAGCGGCAGGTAAACGCCGGACACAGCTCCCAATACCACATTTATGAAGCCGAATCTGGTGATCAACTGGAACAATGCCATGTAGCGTGCGATTCATCATTATCCCAGGCTCAGCGTTCAGCGCCGGCGTTCAGCCTTGCAGAGCGTCACGTCTTACCTCTCGCTACCTGGCGCTCTTCCATACATTTCAATGGAAGATCCTTAAATCCCTTTCCTGGTCCCATTTTTTTTTTTTTTTTTTATAAAATCTCTAAACTTTCTGACAAGTATCCTGGCCTAGAAAATGGCATTTTTGAAAACTTTTTTAATTTTTACAGGTCTGGAATTAATGTGTTCATGTCACAATGTTATAACAATGTAATTCCATAAGTTTTCGCTTTATTACTGGTGGATACATGTTCAAAAACTGACCAGTCGCTACCATTCGCTCCCATACAGCGCTGTAATACTCATATAGCAACTCCACACAACTTATTCATCAATTTTGCACAGCGACTGAGGCGCTCTGAAGTAGCGAACCATGGCTGAGCACAGCTACTACTAGCGGGCGCTCTGAAATGCCTGCTACAGACGCTCATTGGTTGCTACCTGGCGTTAGTGATGATTCAACCTGCCCATTTTGACATACAATAATGGAAACACCATTAAAAGTGTAATTACCTTTTAATCTCATCAAAAGGGTCACAGAAAATTGTGACCACTCAGTTAGTTAAAAGCATTACATGCTGCTTTCCAAACAATAGTTGAAGTTTAGTCTTTATTTGTATTGCTTTAACCAAGTCATTTGTTTCTTGGCTTTTCATTTGATGTCTCTTCTCAATAATAGTGGCTGCCTTTGTTCACATTAACTGTTGGCAGATTGTTCTTATTGTACAATTGTTTTTCTGATTAAGGTCAGCATAACGTTGGCTAATTTCCACTATAGAAGTAAATTCTCCCTGTCTGAAACCTTGACTTCTCTCCTACGGCAGCTTCCTCAGGCTGTGCACTCTTTAAAATGTGTATTTGTTTCTGATATTTCATCGGAAAGGGGACGTATTCTATTTTTGCCATCTAGGTATACATTCTTTGAAGACAAAAGGGCATAAGAGCTAAGTCATGTCTGGCAAATTCAAACTCGTTCAAATTGACCACTGAGGCCAAGTGGTCACAAAGCCACCATGCTTACACTCATCCCTCTCTTACGATACACTACTGTCTAAAAATCTGTCATCAAAACCAATCGCTTTTGCAAAATAATATCAACATTTATTATGATTAACAATTCATTGTTAATCATTTACGAGGATGTCCTGTTTATGGGGTGTCATCTTCTAATGTTCTCATGATATCTCTTGATACATGACCTTTAATCGAGTTTTATTACATATCCATAAACTTGTCATCATTTATGATTCTAAAAAGCAAATACAATGTGTTCCAAATTATTATGCAAATTGGCATATAGATGTCATATTTTTGTTAACCCATTCCCGCTACAGCCAGATTTGGTGTTTTTGACCAGGCCCAGTTTTGAAAATCTCACATGTGTCAATGTATGAGATTATAACTTTGGAATGCCACCACATATACCCAAAATGTATTTTTTGTGACACATTGTACTTAATACTAATGGTAAATTCAGGCTGATAGAAATTACATGGGGAGGCCGATTCATTAATAGCGCCAGGTAGCGACAGATGAGCGACTGTAGCGTGATTTTTTCAGCGCCAGCCAGTATTCGCTGTGCTTGGCCGGCATTAGCTTGATGACAGCGACTCAGTCGGTGTGCGGTAATGTTGAATACGGGCTGGGGGGTCGCTGTTTCACAGGTCCAGCGTTGTATGTGAGCGCCTGACAACGAATGGCCAGAGCGAACGGCTAGCTTCATATTCATCAACAAATCACGCTCCGAATGTGCTGTCGCTGTCCATTCCTTGTTTAAACCCCAGAGCGCTGGCGGCGATGTGTATTAACTAGTTTTTAACCCCTAAACAACCATATTTTTTGAATGTAACATTATACATGTTTTTAGAATCATTTTGTAATATGAATACATTAATCTCAGACCTGTTAGATCAATTCTGCACATATTTTTTTTAATTTTTTTTTTGACTTAAAAATAAATCCTAACATTGCGGTAATGTTGAATACGGGCTGGGGGGTCGCTGTTTCACAGGTCCAGCGTTGTATGTGAGCGCCTGACAACGAATGGCCAGAGCGAACGGCTAGCTTCATATTCATCAACAAATCACGCTCCGAATGTGCTGTCGCTGTCCATTCCTTGTTTAAACCCCAGAGCGCTGGCGGCGATGTGTATTAACTAGTTTTTAACCCCTAAACAACCATATTTTTGAATGTAACATTATACATGTTTTTAGAATCATTTTGTAATATGAATACATTAATCTCTGACCTGTTAGATCAATTCTGCACATATTTTTTTTAATTTTTTTTTTTACTTAAAAATAAATCCTAACATTGCAGAAGTGTTCTCCGATTTTTTGACATTAAAAAAAAAAAAAAAAAATTAATACCAATTAATTATGAATAATTATAGATTGCTCCATTGAAATGCATTGGACATCGCCAGGGAGCGACAGCTCATACCTGGCGCTGTGAAGGAATTTGCAGCGGCGCTGTTCGGTCCAGGCGGCTTCATGATGAATGCCGCGCTAGCCGTCGCTCTCGCCGGCGCTAGCCTCATTTTGCTTGATAAATGCGTCATTGTGACCACCGCCGGGCGTACTTGAGTCGGTAGTCGCCGTTAGCTGCCGCTACCTGGCGCTCGTCAGACACTACCTGGCGCTATCGCTTGATGAATAAGGGCCTTAGTTATGAAAATATCTAAAATGTGACAAAAAATAACATTTTAGTCGAATTTTTGTTTTTATTCAATTTTTCACTCCACTATTCATTCACACCCATTTTTCAATCGCTTTTGCAAAATAATATCAACATTTATTATAAAAATCATCAATCTCCATAATTACAATTGTCTGTATCTCAGATATTGTATAAATACTTACTGTATGCAGGGACGTAACTTAAGGGGGTGCAACCGCACCAGGGTTCTAAGGATGTGTGGGAGTGAGTGCTCCCAGCGGCAGCGATCAACGGGCCTGGGAATAGCAAACATGGTGGCGAGCAGTGCTGAAATCACCCGACTTCCCATCGCTGCTGGATTCTGGGCAGTTGCATTTTTATATTTATGTCCTTCAGTGCTTCAGTGCTAGGGGAGGGTGACAAAGTGGTGGGGATTTAGAAAATAGAGATCCGGAGCTGGACTGGTCCTTTAGCCCTTAGGGACCTTTAAAACAAGCACAATACTATACTGTCTATACTGTCCTGTAGAGTCTATACTTTTTAGGTCCCTCAGCAACAGCAGAACCCTGGTGGAAGTAGGCAGCATTGGTAGCACTAGGACCTGGGCAGAAGGAGGCGGCATCATTGGCAGAAGGAACTGGAGGAGAGATTAGGTGGCTATAGTGGGGGCCTGAAGAAGAACAGATACTGCTGGATTTGACCTCAATCGAGCATTGATCAAGCCTGCTGGACAAACTTTCCTTGCTGCCTGGGGTCATGTAGGGGTTGTGATGTAACTTGGAATTCAGGAAGTTTTGGCGCAAGAGCACTGCCAGTACGCAGTGTGGTGCAGTGCATTCAGCAATTGGATGCCTCTTGATTCCAATTTAAAGGCACTGTCCAGGCATGTACTCATCTTTTGTCCCCGGCAGCTTCTCTGTGTGGGTCTGGTGATCCCCCACAGCTCCTATGTCCAGCTCCGTCATCTGCATACTTACTGAGGATGGGGATCCAATAATTCTGTCTCCCACCGAGGTGACCACTCAAGGCGGCATCCTGGGGTTTCAGCATCACACTTCAGCTACACTGAAATGAATGGAGTAGGCATGTTAGGGGGGAGTGAAGCCAGCCGATGGATGCCACCATATCTGCAGTGGAAGAAGGCAATTGCTCGATCAGTAGGAAAGAATGGAGGAGCTGCGGGGGATAAATGGTGAGTATAGACTTTTTTTTTTAACGCCTGCACAAGGACTTTAAGTTACCTCTTTAAGAGGGACTACAATTTTGAGTGTTGTTTATTTGACTTCATTGTTAATCATTTACGAGGATGTCCTGTTTATGGGGTGTTATCTTCTAATGTTCTCATGAAATCTCTTGGTACATGACCCTTAATCAAGTTTTATTACATATACATAAACTTGTCATCATTTATGATTCCAAAAAGCAAATACAATGTGTTCCAAATTATGCATATATATGTCATATTTTTGTTTTCAAAATAACCCATTCCCGCTACAGCCAGATTCAGTGTTTTTGAACAGGCCCAATTTTGAAATTCTCACATGTGTCAATGTATGTGATTATAATTTTGGAATAACTTTGGAATGCTACCACATATACCCCCATTTTTTTGTGACAGGTACTTTATACTAATGGTAAATTTAGGCTGATAGGAATTTCATTTAGTTATGAAAATATGTAAAATGTGGCAAAAAAAAAAATTTTTGTTTTTATTCAATTTTTCACTCCACTATTCATTCACACCCATTTTTCACTCAGTAGCTTGCAACCACGTGACCTCGGCGGCCAATCACATTGCTCAATTTCCCCAGGGGACTGAGGATTTCTCCCATTAAGCTCTATTAATACGCGGGGGAACAGCAATCAGGGCGCCCCCCTGCCCCTGGAACAACACCCATTTTGTGAAAAAAGGGGGGTTGTTCCAGTTTAATTCCTCTGAGATCCTGTTCTTCTGATGTAGAGGCTCCTTAACCCTTTCGCTGCCAGCCTATCTGGATATTTTGTCACCCTTGTTGCCAGACCATTTTGCACTATTTTGCACTCCATATGTTCAACTGTGATTTCTGAGGGGATTTCCAGGGATTTCCCAGGATAATTATGAATTGTATTTTTCAGCAGAGTCTGGGCTTTAATATGAAATGTCTTGTTTGCAATTTTTTAGGTGTAGTCTCAATATTTTTGGGTAAAATATGTGCAAAAAAATAAAAAAAATAAATTTTTTACAATTTGTAGTGTTTTGTTGTAATAAAAAAAATGTAAGTTTGTCAATAAAATCTTATTGCGTGTAAAAGCCCCATTTCTCCCAGTTACAACGGTACCACATGTGTATTGGTAGACACCCTTTCCTGCCCAGGAGACTCCCCCAAACTGAAACAGCGCTTTAGGAGATTTTCAGATAAAATACAACTGTGCTAGACGCTAGGTGCATCTTGCAGTTTTGCAAGAAAAACAACCCTTTACATTTGAAATACACCCACAAACTATATTTATATATATTTTCTGGAAGTACACACCTCAAGCTTTCTAGGCGTACCAGGCTTGTTGAAATGGGTGCAGTTTTCTGGAAGTAATCCCTCAATATATTATTTGGTTGCACAGGGTTTCCCTAAAAAAAGAATACAAAAACAGAATCAAAGGCACTTTTTCCTAAAAAACAATAAGCAAACAAGAAAAAACAAATTAAATCTGAAAAAGCAACAGAACAATACCCAAGATGCATGGGTACTGTCAAGGGAAGAGTTGGCATATGCGTAAAAATAATTTTACTTACCTAATTTCAGCCCTGCTGACAAAGTGCGCTCCTTGCGCTTTTTCTACCAGAACAACCCTTTACATTTGGAATGCACCCCACAAACCATATATTCCCTGAAAGTACACATGTTAAGCTTACTAAGCGTACCCAGCTTGTTGTAGTGGGCTCATCTTTCTGGAAGTAATCCCTCAAAGAATTCTTTGGTTGCACAGGGTTTCCCTAAAAAATGTATAAAAAAGCAGAATAAAGAACACCTTTTCCTAAAATATCAATATACAAACAAGAAAGAACAAGGTAAATCTGAAAGTGCAAGGTCCCCGAGCAGAACAATACCCGTAATGCATAGCTACTTTCAACCCTTTTAATTGCCAGTATGAAGTTAGTGTTCCTTTCTTCAAAGAAAGAAAGAAGTTCTTTTGGGAGCGCTTCAGGTTGGGGACAGCAGCTGCCTTTAAATAAGGGGTCACGCCTTATTGTAATTCGTGGAAATGGCTATGGACTAATACACTTGGAAAGTTTATTAGTTTTAGGCGCGCTTTGAGGTAAAAGGATGAATGGAGGAGGGGGGGGGGGAGGGGGGTGGGGGAGAGGACTTGTTCTCACTTAATGGTTCTAGGACTGTTAGAGGCCAATTGACACCAGATAACCTATGGCACCAAGTGATATCTAGTTACATGCAATACCTCTAGGATAGATAATTTCTGCTGCCTGATTTTAGTCATGCGGCAAATAAACTCAAAGAATATTTGTTATAGTAGTAGACTCCTAATCAATAGGACTAAACCGACACTTGTAAGTATTCATATGTCACTTTCTGCAACGAGTTGCCTTTTTACTCTTATACTATATATCAAGAACAGAGTAAAAAACAAAATAAGAAACTCACCGCCGCGGCCCGGGGGTGCGCCGACCTACCCAGGGCCTCTGAGGTTCAATAGCCTGAATCAGGGTTACCCGGTGTGAGGCTTCTGCTGTGCTGGATGTGTCCTTGTGGGTGGTCACCCCGATATCCGGTGCTTCTCACTCCGTTGCTCCTTGTCTGCGCCCTGGGGTGCTGTGCCTTCCCAGGTGATTAAACGATTAACAGCTGGGATAATGAATTTAGTTGCACAGGGTCTTTTCCAGGTTATTTTCGCCTCTTTAAAAAAGACCGTCACGCACCTTCTTAAAGAGTAAAAATCTTTTTATTTTGTACAAATGGGGGTAATTGGTTCAATCATATAGTCTCTAAAAATGGGGGGGAGTGTAACTCCGGATTGTATGAAGATTTGGGCCCTGGGTAGGTCGGCGCACCCCCGGGCCGCGGCGGTGAGTTTCTTATTTTGTTTTTTACTCTGTTCTTGATATATAGTATAAGAGTAAAAAGGCAACTCGTTGCAGAAAGTGACATATGAATACTTACAAGTGTCGGTTTAGTCCTATTGATTAGGAGTCTACTACTATAACAAATATTCTTTGAGTTTATTTGCCGCATGACTAAAATCAGGCAGCAGAAATTATCTATCCTAGAGGTATTGCATGTAACTAGATATCACTTGGTGCCATAGGTTATCTGGTGTCAATTGGCCTCTAACAGTCCTAGAACCATTAAGTGAGAACAAGTCCTCTCCCCCACCCCCCTCCCCCCCCCCCTCCTCCATTCATCCTTTTACCTCAAAGCGCGCCTAAAACTAATAAACTTTCCAAGTGTATTAGTCCATAGCCTTTTAATTGCCAGCTTACTTGAAATTTTGTCACCCTCTATTGACAGGTCATTTTTTCCCATGTTTAACCGGGATTTTTGCAGGAATTTCCAGGAAAATTCTATATATTTTTTTTGCTGCAGAGTTTATGCTTTAATATGAAATGTCTTGTTTGTAATTTTTTTTTTGTTTTTTTAAATTTTAAGTCAAAAAACTAAAAAAAAACCATTATTATTTCTTTTAAATTGTCTCATTTATTTAAAATAAACAATTTATTTTACTAAAGAAAACCATATTGCATGTGAAAGCCCAATTTTTCCTGATTACAACGGTACCACATATGTATCAGTAGCCCCCCGTTACTGTCCCGGAGACCCCCCAAACTAAAAAGAGCACTTTATAACATTTACAAATAAAATACAACTACTATCCACACTTTAAAGGGTTAAATAAAAAAAAATGGCATGGGGGCCCCCATTTTTTGTGGGGGAATTTTAAGGGTTAAGAGACCCTTAAAAATCCCCCCCCCAAAAAAAATGGCGTGAGGTCCCCCCTACCCAGCATAACCAGCCCTGGGACCAGCTATGGGGGCTTGTACAAGGCGCAGGGGCCAGCTTTGGTGGTCCCTGGCCCTGCAGGCTACAAGCCAGCATAGCCTATGGCTACGGGCTCTTCTGCCCCCCCCCGGGCTTTGGGGAGGAAGGTAATGGGGGGCTCAGAGTTAATGGCAAGTCACCCGCTAGCTGCAGGTGACTTATCAGACCCAGAGCCTTGTGAACTGGTATAGGGGTCTCATAGATCCCTTACCAGTTCACAAAGGGTTAAATGTAAACAAAACACACACACACAGAGTAAAAAAATAATATTATTTTTTTAATGCTTACCTCCCATCCATCCCAGAGCACTGTGTCCCACACTGATCACTTTGGCTTCAGCGCTCCTGCTGCTGCTGGAAGCATTTTTTACCTGCTGGGTGACAGGTAACATAGGGTTAATTTAAAAAAATGACATAGGGTCCCCCCTCCTGGGGTGGGGGACCCCATTTTTTGGGGAACTTTAAGGGTTAAAAACGGTCCCCCCTACCCTGCATAACTGGCGCAGGGCCAGCTATGCAGGGCTTGTAGAACAGGGCGCAGGGGCCAGCTTTGGTGGCCCCTGGCCCTGCAGGCTACAAGCCCACATAGCCTCTGTGAGGCCCGGGCCCTTCTGCCCCCCCCCGGCCTTTGGGGAGGCAGGTAATTTGGTGGGCCGGGGGTTAACGGCAAGTTACCCGCTAGCCGCAGGTGACTTGCCAGTCCCCAGCCTTGTGACAAGATATAGGGGTCTCATGGATCCCTTATTAGTTCACAAAGGGTTAAAAGTAAAAAGCACACCACACACATAATTAAAAATGACTTTTTTGTACTTTACTCACCTCCAGTCGTCAGCTCCTGTGTCCCTTGATCTGATGACAGATGCGGTCATCGCTGGCCAGTGAAGGGGGGAGGCAGGCGAGCAGATCATCGCCTGCCCCTCTGCTCCTGTGGCCAGCGATGATCGCATGTGAAAGAACAACAGCCGGGAGCCAGGACGACACCCGGCGAGTGACGTCATAAGCCCCTTAGCAACAAGATGGCTGTGCCCGTCGGGAGAGGAGACCTGAAGACAGAAGAGGAGTGCTGAAGACAGAAGAGCCCGGGGGGGGGGACCGGAGGCCCCCCCGGGGGAAGAGGAGGGGCGGCGACATGGAGGTGAGTAAATGTGTTTTTCTTACAGGAAAAGCTGGCGCGGCTGAAACGGGGAGGGGGGCACCCTATTCCAGGCACTCCACTGCAGCCGAAGGGGCCCCAATGGTGATCGGAGCCCCCCAGGGTGAAGATGAGACCCGGAGGGGTCAAACGAGGGATCAGGTGAGTGTTTTTTTACTTTAGTCTTGCTGTAGCAGGGAGGGAAATCAGGCACGTAGATTCTACGTGCTTAGCACTTAAAGCGGACCTTCATCCTGAATAAGAGCTTATCTTATATGTTTCCCCATCCCTGTACATACAGATTGCCCACATTAAAAATCATCCTACCTGTATCTACAGAATTTTATAAACCTTTAAACATCCAAGATGGCGGTACATGGACTCTCAGGCTGCCTGCAAACAGGAAGTGTCTTCTGACTGCGCTGCTCTGCATTCTGGGATTGCTGTCCTTTTTCTGACCCCAGCTCTGCTCTGTCTGAGCAAAGCACAGCTATAACCCGACTCCCTGTACATTTGCCCCCCCTGCTCTCCTCAGTATGTGATGCTTCTGAGGCAAGATGGCGGCACCCGAATCCTGGAGTCCTGAACAGAGTTAAAGCCCAGTGGTGGAAAGAATAAAAAGTAAATGGCTAAAAACTTAAAATATATCAGTTTTAGTTGTTGGGGACTAGTTTTTTAAAGGTTTGGGCTTTTCATTCAATTATGCTGAAGGTCCGGTTTAAGTGGAGTAGACATTAATGCTACGTGATTGGCACTGAAAGGATTAATGTCTCTTTTTCAAATGTGGTGTGGTCCTTAAAAAAATAGGAGTAGAAGTATATTTTAAAAATGCTGAGGCTGTAAAGTACGGTAGTCAAATGGGAAATGTTACTTATTAACATTTATGTGTGTATGCAGTAAGAGAAAATGTACCCGTATGTAGTGTGTGGGTATAAAATAAATTAAAACACTGACGTGCATTATTATTTGGAACAGCACAGGAATTTAATTTGGCAAAAAAATGGCAAGCTGCTCTGAGAATTAAATATGTAGTGTGGGAGGCCCCAATATGGGCCCACCCATCAGTCTCATCTAAGTATTAAGAACCAAGCTATGTATTAAGCACTATGTCTAGCTATGTGGAAAGACAGAGATTTGTTTGCATATATCTGCAGATACATGCTGAAGCCACACCGCGCCGACAAGGCACTCTGTGATTAGTGTGGTCCCTACTCTATGTATATGAGCCCCATAATAGGGACATATACTGCAGCTAGTAAAATACAGAGCTACTTACCAGGAGCTGCCGACTCCCATTCGGTGCACTAAATGGGGGAAGGGTCACAGCCTGCTAGTGTCAGGTAGATCTTAGCCCCCATGCGTGCACCTGGCTACATACAATTGAAAGAAAAAGGACAAGCTGCTCTGAGAATTAAATAGGTAGTGTGGGAGACCCCAATATGGGCCCACCCATCAGTCTCATCTAAGTATTAAGCACCAAACATGTCTAGCTATGTGGAAAGACAGAGGCTTGGTCGCATATATCTGCAGATACATGTGGAAGCCACATCGCCCCGACAAAGCACGCATGGGGGCTGAGGTCTACCCAACACTAGCAGGCTGTGACCCTTCCTCCATGTAGTGCACCGAATGGGAGTCGGCAGCTCATGGGGCTCATATATATAGAGTAGGGACTACACTAAACACTGAGTGCCATGTTGGCGCGGTGTGGCTTCAAAATGTGTCTGCAGATATATGCAACCAAATCTCTGTCTTTCCACATAGCTAGACATAGTGCTTAATAAATAGATTGGTGCTTAATGTTTGGTGCCTAATACTTAGATGAGACTGATGGGTGGCCCACTTTGGGGCCTCCCACACCACCTATTTAATTCTCAGAGCAGCTTGCCATTTTTTTTTTTCATTTGAAAATTCTGTTATACTGTTACCATTAGGGTGGTTGTTCAGTAAAATTTGATTTATAATCTAATGGTTGATGACTTGAAAATGAATCAATCATCAAATCAACAATTTAGGAAAATCTGAGAAAAATATAATTTGCTTAATAATCTGGAACATTGTATAATTCCAAATTATAAATATTGATAAAACTGAAGCATAAAATGTAAGCAATCATTTTAAAAATAATTATAGTAAATAATTTTAAACAGAAATCACAAAAAATCTAAATTCTTTTACCTTATCAGATAAATATTGATCACTATTTGTCTATGCTGTGATGGTGCTGTGTAGCTCCATTGGGGCACTTCCTCTTTACCACAATTTATTCACCACATTTACCTTTGATGACTGTGATCCATAATCCTTAGGGACTCCCCTAGAACCTTTGAATGGTGGCAAGAATGGAAATTTGTTTTAAATTAAACGTTTTTATTGAAGGAAGCAAAAAATTACAGTGCTTGGCAACGCAGTGCCACACAAGTACACACATAACAATCAGCATGTAAACGGAATCGCACAATGTCAATCTTCAAGATTCGAGGAGCACATGAATAAAGTGCCGGGGCCACAGTGAGCCCTGTATTTTAGGCTGTTAAATTGCTTTAGCCTCTGCAATCTCTGCCTCCAACTTTCTTTTAAGGGGTAAAGCAACGAAGAATAATTGAACTAATCGGAAATAAGTAACAAGAGGGGAGAAAAAAGGGGGGGGAGACTAGACAGACACAGAACGAGGATGAAGCGGGAGGGAAAGTACGGTATGGGGTAGGAAAGAAAAACAGCAAAAAGGGGGGGCCATCCCCCTAACAGCCCAGGCCCTTTTACGTATATAGGAGAAAATCTGGGGAGAAGGTGAAACGGTCCCATTCCTGCCAGGTCCTCCTATGTTTTTCCAGAGTCCCCTTTAGCGAGGCAGTGAGTTCCTCCATCCTGCATATGTCCTGAACAGCAGCCAGCCATTGTGCTGTAGTGGGAGGTTCAGTGGACTTCCATTTAGCCGGAATACATGTTCTGGCAGTGCTCAAGAGAGGGGCAAGAAGGGACCTGCGCCTAGAGCTCATGGAAGCCGGAGCCAGGTTAAGCAAGTAACACGCAGGGTCTCCACCAAGGTCAACATCCGTCAATTTCCTAACAACCTTCCTCACCCTCCCCCAGAAAGCAGTTAACTTCTCGCACTCCCAGAAGACATGTGTCATAGTCCCCCTAACACGCAGGCACCTCCAACAGAGGGGGGAAGAGGAGGGAAACATTTTTGCCAATAATGCTGGGACACGGTACCAGCGAGAAAGAATTTTGAATGTGGTCTCCTGATATTTGCAGGAGATAGAACTCTTATGCGCCAACTGCATCATGGCAAGCCTTTGCTCATCCGTAAAGGTTCTGCGCAATTCCCTCTCCCATCCCCTCACGTAGGGGGGAACAAAGTCATCCGGGGGCTCTACCAGTAGGGAATATGAGTATGACAGAGCTCCTCTAAAATGGCCGGACCCCAAACAGGTTTGTTCAAATTGTGTTGGCCGCCTAGATGTGTCAGCCGTGCACTCAACCGACCGCTGATAATGCAGAAGCTGAAGAGTCTGTAACTGTGAAATAGGTCTGAGGGCAAGGTCGTCCACCAGTGTCTCCGGCCTCCTCCATTCGCCACCCGCCTGCATATGAAGTCTCCTGAAACAGTTCTGCTGGATCCAGGCTTTAAAGGGACTACCAGTTATCGCCACCGGAAAATCAGGGTGACCCAGGACAGGTGTCATGGGGGAGGGTAGGGGAGAGAGACCCGGCCTAGGAAGAAATCTATCCACTACTCTCCTGGATGGGCCAATTGTAGGGTGTTTGTTCAAGTGTGTAAGTCTATTCAGTGGGACCCATGGTAGACCTGGGAGAGGACACGGAGAGGCATCCTGTTCCATCCGGACCCACTGTTTCAGAGCGGAATGCCTGCACCAGTCAATAACCCGGCTTAGGTGAGCCGCCGCATGATAACACCTCCAATCCGGCAGGCCCAGTCCCCCCCTTGATTTAGAGAGTGTCAAAAGGGAAGCCGCCAAACGATGAGAGCGGCCCGCCCATACAAATCTAGTGCACATTCCTGTAAGCTGCTTAAAGAAGGTAGAGGGGATGTCTATCGGGAGGGTCTGAAATAAGTACAGCACCCTGGGAAGGATGTTCATCTTGACGACGCTAACCCTTCCAAACCAAGAAAAGACCCCCCTGTTCCATTTCAGGAGGTCTGCCTCCAGCCTTTTTAACAGCGGAGGGAAATTTAGTGCAAACGTCTCTTGCAGTTTGGAAGGGATCCGCGTACCCAAGTACGTAATAGCCTCCCGCTCCCACTTAAAGTGAAAATTTTCCGTGATGCGACGCAATCTCTCCGTAGGGACATTAATGTTCAGAGCAGAGGACTTCTGATAATTGATCTTATAATTGGAGACCTCCTGGAAACTCCTAAGCTCCGCGAGAAGGTTGGGCAAAGTGATCTCTGGTTTCGAGACAAAAAACATTAAATCATCGGCATAAGCCGCTACCTTGTGCTCAGTCCCGCCCATCCTCACACCTGCAACATCCACATTCTGTCTAACCAACCGAAGGAATGGCTCCAGAGAGAGGATAAAAATTTGCGGGGAAAGCGGGCAGCCCTGCCGCGTCCCGTTAAAAAATTGGAAAGCCTGAGAAGGCATGCCATTCACCACCACGGATGCCGAGGGGCAGGTGTATGAAGCCAGGACCCGGCGAAGCATCTTGTCGCCCAGCCCAATGTGCCTGAGGGTCTCCTCTAGGAAAGTCCAGCTCACCCTATCAAAAGCCTTCTCGGCATCTCGGCATCTGTTTTGCGCGATGGATCACACCCATAACTCTTATCGTGTTGTCTCTCCCTTCGCGATTTGGAACAAAACCAACCTGGTCCCAGTGTATGAGGTCCGGGAGGAGGGGGGCTAATCTGTCCGCCAGAATTTTGTTGTATATTTTAAGGTCACAATTTAACAGGGATATGGGCCTGTAACTGCCGCATTGTGCTGGGTCCTTCCCCGGTTTGGGAATAACTGCAATGCTGGCCCGAAGAGTGTCCCGCGGGGGGGGGAAGGCCATTGCTCAAGGAGCCAAAGGATGAAATAAAGTGGGGGCCCAAAGTACCCGCCAATTCCTTATAGTAGTCCAGGCTAAAGCCATCAGGGCCAGGAGCCTTTCCGGGTTTCATGTTCTGGACAGCCTTTAAATACTCCCCCATGTCAATCTCCTCCTCGAGAGCCTCCACCACATCCCGCCCGAGCCGGGGAAGGCCTGATTTCTGAATATAGGCCCTAATTTTTTGCTGATGAGCCTGAGACTTATTTTGCGGCAGATTATAGAGGCCTGCATAAAAGTCCCTGAAAGTTTTGGCTATATCCCCTATTTTATAGTGCCGGGCACCGACAGTGTCAAGTATGTTGGGAATAAAGTTTCTGGCCCGCTGCCCCCGCAAGGCTCTAAAGAGAGCCCTGCCACTTTTATTGCTGAATTCATAGAAATACCTACGGCACCTAGCAATCTGGCCCCTAACTTTCACAAAGCTCACATCCCGGAGGGTTTCCCGTAGTTTAGCCAATCCAGTACCCAATGCAGGGTCCAAAGACTGTTTATGCCGAGTCTCCAGACTTCGAATCTCCTGCAGAAGGTGAGCTGTTTGCTTCTCCCTCTCCTTTTTAAGGTAAGCACCCCGTCTAATCAGAAGGCCCCGGATCACACACTTGTGGGCCTCCCACTGAGACATCCGAGAAACGTCAGGGGTGTTGTTTACTGAAAAGAATTCAGTGATTGCCGATTTAATTTCCGCTTTGAACTCAGGGTCCTGAAGGAGGGAGCCGTTGAGCCTCCAGTGTCCTGACGGGGGGGGGGGGGGTCCGGGATCGATAGAGAGATGGAGATGGGAGCGTGGTCAGAGACTGAGATTGAGCCTATAGAAGTCCGCGATATAAGATGCACGTATCTATGAGGGACCAGGAACCAGTCAATACGCGAGTAAGTATTATGAGGGGGGGGAAAGTAAGTATAGTCCCTCTCCCTGGGATTCACGATTCGCCATACATCTAAAAGTTGATGTTCAAATAGGAGGGCTTTAATCCTCCTCAGAGCTGAATATGGTATACTAGAAGTCCCCCTAGAGGTGTCAAGCTGAGGGTCCAGAACACAGTTGAAATCGCCTCCCAAAAGGAGAATGCCAGTGGTGAACTCAGCCAGCCTCTCCAAGGTAGACCTCAGGAACCCGGCTTGGTTCAAGCTCGGACAGTAGCAAGTCGCCAGCGTCACCCTCTGAGTATAGAGAGTACCCCTCACAAAGAGGTATCTACCTTCAGAGTCGTGAAGCGTCTCCTCCACCGCCCAAGGGAGGTAACCCGCCAGAACGATGGCCACCCCTCTCGACTTAGAGTCGGGGGACAAGGCATGGTACTGGACAAGTTGTGCACTCTCCCCTCTTTGAGGTGGGTCTCCTGAAGGAAGGCGATTCCCGCTCCCAAACGTCTCAACTCACCCAATACGGTATAGAGTATAGAGAGTACCCCTCACAAAGAGGTATCTACCTTCAGAGTCGTGGAGCGTCTCCTCCACCGCCCAAGGGAGGTAACCCGCCAGAACGATGGCCACCCCTCTCGACTTAGAGTCGGGGGACAAGGCATGGTACTGGACAAGTTGTGCACTCTCCCCTCTTTGAGGTGGGTCTCCTGAAGGAAGGCGATTCCCGCTCCCAAACGTCTCAACTCACCCAATACGGAAGAACGTTTGACAGGGGAGTTTAGACCCTTAACGTTCAAGGAAGTGCACTGGACTCTAGACATGTCAGATCAAAACAAGCGGCCACTAACTCAGGGAGAAAGAAAAGTAAAGAAAAGAGGGGAGGGGAGAAGAAGGGGGGGGGGAAGAACAAAAGGGCCAAGAATACACCAGGAACGAGGACGGATAACCACGAGGGACAAGGGGAAACACACAAAGGAAAAGCCAACACCCTACGCAAACGTATGGGGCAAAACCAGTGAATAAAGAAAAATCAAAGGGGATCTAAATGGGGAAGAATCCTTCTTTCCCCAAATTGGGCCCTAGGCACCCGAGGTGAGCAAAGCGCCAACCCAGGGGACCCAAGGGTCCTGGCCTATGGTGGGGGCGAGACGGGTTCGAGAAACAGAGGAGGTCCCCCCCGGCCATCCCAACTGCTAACCTATAAGGGCAACCCCCGCTGGCCATACTGCCAGAGGAGATCCCCGTCGCAGGGTGTAACCCACATGAATTCAAACCAATTAGCTACAACCAAGCCCAAACCCAACAGCCCTCGTCAGGAAGCCCGACAGCGGACAAGGGGGCCGTCCAGACAAGGGTCAGCTAAAAACGTGACAAAACAGCAAATGAGCAAAAGGAGCTATACATAGATACAATTCGAAGTAAACAACTATGGAACTGATTCAAGGCTCGCCGGGTCTGTCCCCATGAGATGGTGAGATGAGAGGGAGGCGCCGCCCAAACGTGCACGCCCAAACCCCTCAACCCGCTAACCGGTGGGTAAGGTGAAAGAACAGCCCGGCGAACCCGAAGCAGAAAGAGCAAGTGAAAACATTCAATGAAAAATTAACCTTTACGGCTAAGCTTCACGGAAAAAAGCACAAATAAACGTGGAGCACAGTATAAACAATCAACAATTAAGGAGCAGGTTCAGGGCCTGTCGGGACTGGCCCCCGGGTCACCCACAACCCATCCAGAGCAGGCGCCCGGTATGGAGAGTCAGCCAAATAATGATGCGAACAGCACCCTAGTGCATGTATCTATGCTGCCTACTCCTCGAGCGAGCCGAGTAAGCGGAGGACAGCCCGACAGGCCCGAAGCGCAGTAAACAAGCTTACATAACTCAAGATTATACAGCAAAGCAGAGCAAAACTTCAGGTGAAGACATCACCGAAGGCGACGAAGCCTGCCTAAGCTTCATTGGCTGAACGGCGGGGGTCTCTTGATGGGCCGCCGTCGAGTCCTCTGCGCACCACAGCTTCGACCCTCGCCCGGCGGATTCTCTGCGGCCGTCCCCCCTGAGGCCGTGGGGGGCCGAGCGGGAGAGAGACGTCGCGCCAATCCGGGATCGCCACCGGGGGGCAGTCCAAGAAGGTGAACAAGCCTGAAAGGTCCGCGTGGGTTTTCACAGTGAAGGTACGTTGGTTCCTACGGACCCCAAGATGAAAGGGGTATCCCCACCGGTATGATCCGCCGCAGTCCCGTATCCTGGATAGCAAAGGTTTCAGGATCCGTCTCATCATGAGAGATC
This sequence comes from Gastrophryne carolinensis, assembly GCA_027917425.1. NCBI lineage: Eukaryota > Metazoa > Chordata > Amphibia > Anura > Microhylidae > Gastrophryne > Gastrophryne carolinensis. The sequence goes on along the minus strand of CM051235.1, from coordinate 334,675,042 downwards.
TACGTGACACATCCGGAAACAGCTGTAGGGGAGCTCCATCGAAGCATATCCGACCTTGCGCCCAGGCCTTTGCCAAAATGTCCTCCTTCACGGTGTAATAATGCAGGCGACATATAACATCACGCGGGTGTGAGAGGTCAGAAGATCTGGGACTGAGAGCTCTGTGGACGCGGTCGATCACTATGCCGACAATGGTAGGACGAAGTTGATCTGGGCCCGTCGCCTCTGGGAGACCCCGGACACGAATATTATTGCGGCGGCTCCAATTTTCTAGGTCGTCCAGGTGCAGGACCGCTGCCTGTGTGACAGCTTTCTGATGAGACCAGTCCCGCTCCAGCGCCTCCAGTCTCTGGGTGGTCGCGGTCCGGAACTGTTCCAAGGAGTCGACTCTGGTGTCAAGGTTGCCCACCGATTGCTGCAAATCTGAAATATCTTTCTTAAATGCGCTTTCCACCCTCTGAATGAAGGAATCAAGGTCATCCTTAGTGGGCAAACTTTTTAGCTCCGCCTTCAGGGCTGCAAGGATAGGGTCAGGGGAGGATTGCTGCAACGTCTGGAGCAAGCAAGGTTCGTCAGCACTGGCGCAGATCTCACTCCATGGGCGCCGCGCGGTGTCAAATCCCTGGGGCATCCCGGACCCGCGAGCAGGGGGAACCGGCCCGAGCGGGCGTCAGAATAAGCGCTCGCCAGCGTACCACTCCCCTGGGGTGCCGCCGCGGTATCCTCCCTCCCAGACAGAAGCCGGTCCCGGGGCCAGGTGGAATTTGAGGAGTTGCTCCTTTGCTGCCATGGGGGGGGGAGGGGGCCGTCCCCGGCCAAGTCCCACACGTGTGCCACTCGCCTGGCGAGCTCCGCGGCGCAAAACTTGCTGCTGCTGTTGCGTCTTGGGGAGCACTAGAGGGGGCCGGTGCAGCCCGAAGCTGGGGGACTTCTTCCAGTGATCCCGGATATGGGCCAGAGCCAGGGCTGAACTCCAGGCTGTTTGGCTCCTGCCCCAGTGGCGGGGAGGGGGTAGCAAGAGAGGAGCGGCACGGGGACACAAGCAGGGCCCCTGACCCCCCAGGGCGCCCCCCCCCCCTGAACCGGTGCAAGGGAATCTGGGCTTGAGCAGCTCAGCTGCATTATCCCCGGGCTCACCGGCAGTCTCTCCGCAGCCGTCCAGATCCGGGCCATGCGCACGTCTCCGGGGGGGCTTCTCCCTCCTTCCCTCGCTCCCGCTGATGTCGATGCTGACGCGGCTTCTCCAGAGCGGGCACTCCGACCTCCCCGCCCGGGTCCCGCACACAGCTCACCGCGGGCGGCGGGGAGGTTCCCCTCCGCCTCTCGTGCAGGTCTCCCGCACGTCACCGCCGGCTCTTCTCCCGCCGCCGCCGCCACCTCCAACACCGCAGCTCCGCCGACACCCTCCGCACGCGAGGCAGGTGGAGGGCAGCTTCCCGCCCTGACAGTGCGGACCACATCAGGGGCCCCCAGCGGCGACAACGACCTCGAGGCCTGGTTCTCCCGGCGGCAAGTGGAAGCCCCGGTAGCAGCATCAGTGACCGGCGCCATTTAGGACATGGCGCCCTCCTGGCCATGCGCGCCGTTTCTCTCCATATACGCGCTGATCTTCCGACCTGGAGCAGCCACAGGTGTCTTGGCACCCTTCCGCCTCTTCACCATTGTCAGCAAACGCAACGTCAGGTGGGTGATCCCGTGAAAATGTCGAGGACGGCCAGTGGGAGCCCATACAAAGCACGTCCTCACACTCCCATAGTCGGCCACGCCCCCTGGAAATTTGTTTTAAATTATGACAAGTTTGGGCGAACTGCAAAATCAGCCATCTTCCTTACCCTCCCTCCATTGGCCTGGCAGGACATGTGACCCCTGCCGTATAAAAGGCAGGGTCCGCATCATGCCGCACAATGCAACTGTGCACTCTGCAAGCTAGTTAGGGAGAGTTGCTGCTGCTGAGGGACAAACAGGGCTTTATTTGTTTGAAAAACAACTGTCCTTTTCATGACATTTATTTATGGAAAGCATTTTAGTCAGAGCTAGATAGGTGTTTAATCTCGTTATTTTCCTTTTCAGGACATTTAGTCAGGAAAAGGTGCCGAGAGTGAGGGCGAGAAAGGTAGAGTGCCATTATTATGTAATTGCCTCTTGGTGTCAGTACTGTGTAATAGCCTCTCTGTGTCAGTACTCTGATAGTACTGCAACAGTGTCAGTGCTGTGTAATAGCCTCTCAGTATAAGTACTCTGATAGTACTGCAAGTGTCAGTACTGTGTAATAGCCTCTCAGTATAAGTACTCTGATAGTACTGCAACAGTGTCAGTGCTGTGTAATAGCCTCTCAGTATAAGTACTCTGATAGTACTGCAACAGTGTCAGTGCTGTGTAATAGCCTCTCAGTATAAGTACTCTGATAGTACTGCAACAATGTCAGTACTGTGTAATAGCTTCTCAGTATAAGTACTCTGATAGTACTGCAACAGTGTCAGTGCTGTGTAATAGCCTCTCAGTATAAGTACTCTGATAGTACTGCAACAGTGTCAGTGCTGTGTAATAGCCTCTCAGTGTCAGTACTCTGATAGTACTGCAAGTGTCAGTACTGTGTAATAGCCTCTCAGTATAAGTACTCTGATAGTACTGCAACAGTGTCAGTGCTGTGTAATAGCCTCTCAGTATAAGTACTCTGATAGTACTGCAACAGTGTCAGTGCTGTGTAATAGCCTCTCAGTATAAGTACTCTGATAGTACTGCAAGTGTCAGTACTGTGTAATAGCCTCTCAGTATAAGTACTCTGATAGTACTGCAACAGTGTCAGTACTGTGTAATAGCCTCTCAGTATACCTACTCTGATAGTACTGCAAGTGTCAGTACTGTGTAATAGCCTCTCAGTATAAGTACTCTGATAGTATTGCAAGTGTCAGTACTGTGTAATAGCCTCTCAGTATAAGTACTCTGATAGTACTGCAACAGTGTCAGTGCTGTGTAATAGCCTCTCAGTATAAGTACTCTGATAGTACTGCAAGTGTCAGTACTGTGTAATAGCCTCTCAGTATAAGTACTCTGATAGTACTGCAACAGTGTCAGTGCTGTGTAATAGCCTCTCAGTATAAGTACTCTGATAGTACTGCAAGTGTCAGTACTGTGTAATAGCCTCTCAGTATAAGTACTCTGATAGTACTGCAACAGTGTCAGTGCTGTGTAATAGCCTCTCAGTATAAGTACTCTGATAGTACTGCAACAGTGTCAGTGCTGTGTAATAGCCTCTCAGTATAAGTACTCTGATAGTACTGCAACAGTGTCAGTGCTGTGTAATAGCCTCTCAGTGTCAGTACTCTGATAGTACTGCAAGTGTCAGTACTGTGTAATAGCCTCTCAGTATAAGTACTCTGATAGTACTGCAACAGTGTCAGTGCTGTGTAATAGCCTCTCAGTATAAGTACTCTGATAGTACTGAGCAAAGGGAGTGGGAGTAGCTCCATCACTATTATTTATACAAAATTATCATCATTATTATTCAGTGCCTGGGAACCAATTTACCGCCCAGTTTAACCCTCTCATCATCTAAGTATAAAGCACCAAACATGTCTAGCTATGTGGAAAGACAGAGATTTGGTTGCATATATCTGCAGATACATGTGGAAGCCACACTGCCCCGACAAGGCACTCTGTGTTTAGTGCGGTCCCTACTCTTATTTTTGAGTCCCCAAAGTTGGGACATACAATGCAGCCAGAGCTACTCACCTGGGAAGCTGCCAGCCTCCCTTTAGAACACTCCATAGGGAGAGATCCATGGTGGCTGAATCCCTCCCTGTGTGTGTTCATGGCGATTCAAACTGAGCAAAGGGGGTGGGAGTAGCTCCATCACTATTATTTATACAAAATTATCATCATTATTATTCGGGGCCTGGGAACCAATTTACCGCCCAGTTTAACCCTCTAAATTGGTTCCCAGGCCCTGCATAATAATGTTGATAATTTTTTATAAATAATATTGATGGAGCTGCTCCCACCCCCTTTGCTCACTCTGATAGTACTGCAACATTGTCAGTGCTGTGTAATAGACTCTCAGTATAAGTACTCTGATAGTACTTCAAGTGTCAGTACTGTGTAATAGCCTCTCAGTATAAGTACTCTGATAGTACTGCAACAGTGTCAGTACTGTGTAATAGCCTCTCAGTGCCAGTACTGTGTAATAGCCTCTCAGTGTCAGTACTGTGTAATAGCCTCTCAGTGTCAGTACTGTGTAATAGCCTTTCAGTGTCAGTACTGTGATATAGTACTGCAGCAGTGTCAGTATTGTGTAATAGCCTCTCAGTGTAAGTACTGTGTAATAGCCTCTCAGTGTCAGTACTGTGTAGTAGCCTCTCAGTGTCAGTACTGTGTAATAGCCTTTCAGGGTCAGTACTGTGATATATTACTGCAGCAGTGTCAGTATTGTGAAAAAGCCTTTCAGTGTAAGTACTGTGTAATAGCCTCTCAGTGTCAGTAGTGTGTGATAGCCTCTCAGTGTCAGTACTGTGTAATAGCCTTTCAGTGTCAGTACTGTGATATAGTACTGCAGCAGTGTCAGTACTGTGTGATAGCCTCTCAGTGTCAGTACTGTGTAATAGCCTTTCAGTGTCAGTACTGTGATATAGTACTGCAGCAGTGTCAGAACTGTGTGATAGCCTCTCAGTGTCAGTACTGTGTAATAGCCTTTCAGTGTCAGTACTGTGATATAGTACTGCAGCAGTGTCAGTGCTGTGTAATAGCCTCTCAGTATAAGTACTCTGATAGTACTGAGCAAAGGGAGTGGGAGTAGCTCCATCACTATTATTTATACAAAATTATCATCATTATTATTCAGGGCCTGGGAACCAATTTACCGCCCAGTTTAACCCTCTCATCATCTAAGTATTAAGCACCAAACATGTCTAGCTATGTGGAAAGACAGAGATTTGGTTGCATATATCTGCAGATACATGTGGAAGCCACACTGCCCCGGCAAGGCACTCTGTGTTTAGTGCAGTCCCTACTCTTATTTTTGAGTCCCCAAAGTTGGGACATACAATGCAGCCAGAGCTACTCACCTGGGAAGCTGCCAGCCTCCCTTTAGAACACTCCATAGGGAGAGATCCATGGTGGCTGAATCCCTCCCTGTGTGTGTTCATGGCGATTCAAACTGAGCAAAGGGGGTGGGAGTAGCTCCATCACTATTATTTATACAAAATTATCATCATTATTATTCGGGGCCTGGGAACCAATTTACCGCCCAGTTTAACCCTCTAAATTGGTTCCCAGGCCCTGCATAATAATGTTGATAATTTTTTATAAATAATATTGATGGAGCTGCTCCCACCCCCTTTGCTCATTCTGATAGTACTGCAACATTGTCAGTGCTGTGTAATAGACTCTCAGTATAAGTACTCTGATAGTACTTCAAGTGTTAGTACTGTGTAATAGCCTCTCAGTATAACTACTCTGATAGTACTGCAACAGTGTCAGTGCTGTGTAATAGCCTCTCATTATAAGTACTCTGATAGTACTGCAAGTGTCAGTACTGTGTAATAGCCTCTCAGTATAAGTACTCTGATAGTACTGCAACAGTGTCAGTGCTGTGTAATAGCCTCTCAGTATAAGTACTCTGATAGTACTGCAAGTGTCAGTACTGTGTAATAGCCTCTCAGTATAAGTACTCTGATAGTACTGCAACAGTGTCAGTACTGTGTAAAAGCCTCTCAGTATACGTACTCTGATAGTACTGCAAGTGTCAGTACTGTGTAATAGCCTTTCAGTATAAGTACTCTGATAGTATTTCAAGTGTCAGTACTGTGTAATAGCCTCTCAGTATAAGTACTCTGATAGTACTGCAACAGTGTCAGTACTGTGTAATAGCCTCTCAGTGCCAGTACTGTGTAATAGCCTCTCAGTGTCAGTACTGTGTAATAGCCTCTCAGTGTCAGTACTGTGTAATAGCCTTTCAGTGTCAGTACTGTGATATAGTACTGCAGCAGTGTCAGTAGTGTCAGTACTGTGATATAGTACTGCAGCAATGTCAGTATTGTGTGATAGGCTCTCAGTGTCAGTACTGTGTAATAGCCTTTCAGGGTCAGTACTGTGATATATTACTGCAGCAGTGTCAGTATTGTGAAAAAGCCTTTCAGTGTAAGTACTGTGTAATAGCCTCTCAGTGTCAGTACTGTGTAGTAGCCTCTCAGTGTCAGTACTGTGTAATAGCCTTTCAGGGTCAGTACTGTGATATATTACTGCAGCAGTGTCAGTATTGTAAAAAAGCCTTTCAGTGTAAGTACTGTGTAATAGCCTCTCAGTGTCAGTACTGTGTGATAGCCTCTCAGTGTCAGTACTGTGTAATAGCCTTTCAGTGTCAGTACTGTGATATAGTACTGCAGCATTGTCAGTACTGTGTAAAAGCCTCTCAGTGTCAGTACTGTGTGATAGCCTCTCAGTGTCAGTACTGTGTAATAGCCTTTCAGTGTCAGTACTGTGATATAGTACTGCAGCAGTGTCAGTACTGTGTGATAGCCTCTCAGTGTCAGTACTGTGTGATAGCCTCTCAGTGTCAGTACTGTGTAATAGCCTTTCAGTGTCAGTACTGTGATATAGTACTGCAGCAGTGTCAGTACTGTGTAAAAGCCTCTCAGTGTCAATACTTTGATAGCAGGGCCGGCTCCAGGTTTGTGGGGGCCCTTGGGCAAAAGAGTCTTAGTGGGCCCTAAAGTAGTGTATCACATGATGTCACCTTTCAGCTCTGCTGCCATGAATGGGTCATCTTCTGCTGCTGAATGCCCTCCAGTACTGCAAGTGTCAGTACTGTGTAATAGCCTCTCCGTATAAGTACTCTGATAGTATTTCAAGTGTCAGTACTGTGTAATAGCCTCTCAGTATAAGTACTCTGATAGTACTGCAACAGTGTCAGTACTGTGTAATAGCCTCTCAGTGCCAGTACTGTGTAATAGCCTCTCAGTGTCAGTACTGTGTAATAGCCTCTCAGTGTCAGTACTGTGTAATAGCCTTTCAGTGTCAGTACTGTGTAATAGGCTTTCAGTGTCAGTACTGTGATATAGTACTGCAGCAGTGTCAGTAGTGTCAGTACTGTGATATAGTACTGCAGCAATGTCAGTATTGTGTGATAGGCTCTCAGTGTCAGTACTGTGTAATAGCCTTTCAGGGTCAGTACTGTGATATATTACTGCAGCAGTGTCAGTATTGTGAAAAAGCCTTTCAGTGTAAGTACTGTGTAATAGCCTCTCAGTGTCAGTACTGTGTAGTAGCCTCTCAGTGTCAGTACTGTGTAATAGCCTTTCAGGGTCAGTACTGTGATATATTACTGCAGCAGTGTCAGTATTGTGAAAAAGCCTTTCAGTGTAAGTACTGTGTAATAGCCTCTCAGTGTCAGTACTGTGTGATAGCCTCTCAGTGTCAGTACTGTGTAATAGCCTTTCAGTGTCAGTACTGTGATATAGTACTGCAGCATTGTCAGTACTGTGTAAAAGCCTCTCAGTGTCAGTACTGTGATATAGTACTGCAGCAGTGTCAGTACTGTGTGATAGCCTCTCAGTGTCAGTACTGTGTAATAGCCTTTCAGTGTCAGTACTGTGATATAGTACTGCAGCAGTGTCAGTACTGTGTAAAAGCCTCTCAGTGTCAGTACTTTGATAGCAGGGCCGGCTCCAGGTTTGTGGGGGCCCTTGGGCAAAAGAGTCTTAGTGGGCCCTAAAGTAGTGTATCACATGATGTCACCTTTCAGCTCTGCTGCCATGAATGGGTCATCTTCTGCTGCTGAATGCCCTCCAGTTGGTATTGCCACCCCTATATCCACCAATCGTCCTTGTTGCATTCTCTACTGCCACCAAGCATCCTTCAACCCTTACTGCTTGCTCCGCTGCCTCATTGCTGTCTGTTGTCACCTGGTTCTCGCCACCTTCTGAGCTTCCATCAACTACCCTCCGTTCCATGCCACCTTCTCCACTGTTGCGGAGGCCAGCCATGAGCAGGTCTGCAAACAATACCCTGGTTTCAGTGGTTCGGGTACACTGTAAAATAATACTATGTCCAAGTGTGAGCCTGATGGGCCCCTGAAGATGCCAGGGGCCCTGACACTTGCCCGGGTTTGCCCTGTGCAGGCACCAGCCCTGTCTGATAGTATTTGTGTCAAGTCTTTGTTTTTGCTCTTATTTATAGTAAAAGGTCAAGGGACCTGTTAATAGTAACAGTTTAAGGTAATTCTGTGTTATTGCTTATTTACATCAACTGTTAGTGAAGTATCTACTGGTTCACTGCACTTAAGGGGCATTTTCCTGCTGCATGTTTATTTTTTATTCGTCCATTTCGGGGCGCTGTAACTGTAGGCGTTCAACAATGCAGAAAGAAGCAAATAAGGGACAGGGATGTGGTGCTGCTGCTGCTGGGAATGAAGCTGGTGCAGCCAGGAGAAGGCGTGCTTCATCCTTGACTGCTACACCTTCCTCTGGTGCAATCAGACACCAGGGTTTGGAGCAAATTTTTGTAGGCCCTAATACTTCTGGCAGAGGGGTGAGGCCAAAACAAGTTGAGGCAGTCGTAGATTATATGGCACACAGTGGTACCAGTTCCATGGGATTGTCATCCCGCCACTCCACTTGCTGAGCCCTTCAACTCAATCCCCTTTAAATCAGCAAGCCTGTCCCAGTCACAAGTCATGGAGTTACAAATGCTCTACGATGACACTCCTAGCTGGCATACTATGGGCCTTCCACCTGCCCCAGTTGGACACCGAGTGTTCCCAGATGCCCAACAACTTATATTGGAGTATGAGGATGTTGCCAGCAGACCATCACAGGACACCCTGGATGATGATGAGACCCAAGTTCTGACAGCTGCAACTTTCTGCACTGTTGAGGCTGAGAGCAGGGCTAGCAGGGAGGAGTGGGTGGTAGAGAATGCCAGGGAGCATGACAATTAGGTAAAATAATTAAGAATCTTAGAACTACGTCTACGATCAGGCACCTGCAAGCCAAACACTAGCTGCATTGGCAAAAACACCTACAAAACTATATAAACATCTGAGGCTCACTCTGCTGCTTCCATTGACTCTATCACCCCTCCTCTGCTTCCTCCTCAAGCAGTCAGCACAGCCCCTGCATCACCAATTTGGGCACTGCCATAGGGAAATAGCAGCATGCGGTGCTAAAACTTATCTGTCTGGCCGAAAGACCCCACACCACCCAGGAGCTCTGGACCAGCATCCAGGAGCAGACAGATGAGTGGCTGCTGCTATAGCACCTGAAGCCTGGCAGGGTGATGAGCAACAATGGCCATAACGTTTTAGCAGCTTTGGGACGAGCCGAGTTGACGCACATCCGTTGTCTTGCGCATGTGCTCAACTTGGTGGTGCAGAGCCTCCCGGCCCATCCCGATATGCCGAAGCTGCTGTACAAAGTGCTTAGCGTGTGCACGCACTTTCAAAGGTCCCACCCTGGTGCTGCTTACCTTTCTGCACTGCAGAGAGACTTCTCTAGACTTCCCAACCACTGCCTCATATGTAAGTTGCCCACCAGGTGGAATTCTACATTGTATAAGCTGGAATGGGTTTGTGAGCAGCAGCAGACAATAGTAGAGTTTCAGCTCCAAAATTCCCAGGTGAGTAGAGGTACAGACCAACAGCACTTCACCACCAATGAGTGGGCCTTCAAGAGGGACATCTGCGCTGGTGCTGTAGTGTTTCCAGTATGCCACCAATATGATCAGCGCTACCATTCCTTTGCTGGAAAAATCCCTTCAGGCCATGATGGAGGATGTGTTGGAAGCGGACTTGTCCCATTGTCTACTACTCTGCCTCTGTCACCAATCAGGTCCTAGCTTAAAAATCCTACACAATACACAGTACACACTAATCAACGATAATACACAACATTCATACGTAGAAAAGTGACCTGGGAACCTCCAGATCAGAGAAAGAATGTGGAAAAATCTGGAACGCGGTAGATAAATGCTCAAAAATATGTTACTCCTGGATAAAATATGAATACCCAGCCATCCACCCAAGTAGCGGGACAGGAAAGAGCGAACTTCCCAAAGTTCAGGTACGGCATGTTCGTCCAAACCTTGAATAAATGTTCAGGTTCAGGGACCCATACCTGGTCCCCACTGACATCAATGGGGACCCAAGTGGCTGTGTTGGAGGGGGGGCATAGAGTGTGCAGCACAAAGCACAATGCTGTAACTCATCTCGGCCCGCGATTCTCTACCTCTCAGTGGCAGCCGAGTGGTAATCTTTTATGACTAGTTGAGAGTCTCCTTGCCCCCCACACACCCTCCCCATCAGTCTTTCGTTAACTTTACTCTATTTGGTACAAACTGACCCCCCCACATACTTGGGCCAATACCTTCAACTGAATGTTGCTCAACTAACAAGGGCTCTTATTAAACAACTCTGCCGGATTAAGTGTGGTGGAGACCCCTGGGCACAAAATCTGGTGGAGGCCCCAGATACAGTATTTTTTTCCTTTTAAAATAATAGTCCAGCCAATTAACTGAGGGTTGTCTGACCCCCACCTACTTACTGGAACGTCAGATCGAGTCCCTTGTGCGGGTGCATGCTGCACTGGAACCGCTTTGCCGTTCTGGATGGGGGTAGTGTAGTCACCCAGCTGCAGCAGAAAACTTAAGCAGAAGACTTATGTACAGTGAGCGGCCATCGATTGACTACTCTGCACCCAACCACACTGTAGCATTGCTGATGGCGGCCTTGCTGCTCTAGACTCTCCCGTCAAACCAAAGACTGAAAAGCCTCCTGGACTAGACCATAGTTTGGTTGGTGGTGGCCCCCTTTGCAGAGCAAGTGGTGAAGCACCCGGGGCTACAGCCCCTTGCGCCCCTCTCATTATCCGGCCCTGCTGTTTGTTCATCTCTGCCTACTCCAAACTGTACAGCTTTAACAAAACACAACACAAACCTCTTTATTATTCTTAATGAACAAATACTTACCTTTTCCAGACATGTGTCCCACGCAGGCTTTGTAAAAATGAATCCAGCATGGCTTTAATATCAAACCCTGCCAGCATCTGGACTGAACCCCTGAAAGAGCTACAAACCCACAGCGAAGGGCATAGGGGCTGGTGTACCGGCAGGGCCAGGGGCCAGCTGATCGTCTTCTGAGTCCTTGGTTACCAGCCCTTATACAAGGTGCACATGCAGCTGGCTTTTTAAAACAAAAAAAAACACCCCTGTAAGTAATTTTCGTTGGAAGACAAACATGCCGACATTTGCGGCATTGCTTTTTTTAAATGAAAAAACATGCCAGTTGGTGAAGCCAACTTTTCTTACCTGCTCTGAAGAGGTGCCTACACAAGAAATGATCTCTCCCACCAAAAAAAATCACTCCCTGAATCACATAAGTTTACCTTATTGAGAGAATTTTCATGTGAGAAATTCCTGCATCTGCAGTATTTACCACATAAAAAGAAATACAAAAAATAAGCCGAATATTCTTTAAAATAACCCAGTCAAACTCATGTGCCTACTGAATCGTGCAAGTGTCAAAAACAAGTTTGTCCCACAAAAGCCTGTGCGAGAATGCATCCTTGCATTGTACTAAATAGTTTAGTGATTAAACAGGAACAACACCCATTTTTTGAGAGTACAGAGGGGCTTCGGCATTTGGGAGGATAAACAAATTTTCCCATCAGTCCTGCTAGGTCAAAAACACTTAAATGGCACATTGGTATAGAAAATACCAAATCAAGTAAATCATGGATGGTATAGAAAATAACAAATAAAGTCAAATGGATTACAGGGACCCCTGAATTGTCCTCCTCCACATGAAGCCATGATGCTACAATGAATGGGCATAATTGATAACATTTGTCCTCCTAGCTGCAAAACAAATCATGGATAAAAAAACATGAAAAACAAAGAATAAGTGGTGTGTAACATAATAGATGGATTCTTTATAAAGAAGAAATTAACTAGCATTTTTAATGACAAGAGAATCTTGTTGGTTTGGGTGCATTAGGTAAAGAACCACATGCCTAATTTAGACCCCAACACTCTTGTAGTTAGCTGTGAAGATGCTAGATGCCCCCCTTCCCGGGAAACCCAAATCAGATGTAACATCATTATCCCACTAAATCCCCTACACTGTAACTACAAATCCCTTCACTCTTTCTCCACCTCCTATCTCTTTCCATCATCATCATCGTCCCTTTTATTTTTATTTATTTTCCAGCGTTCTCGGGGCAAGCAAAAATACCGTTTTGTGAGTACTCACCTTTAAAAAGGGTATTATGAGTGTGCCATACACTCCACTTCGATCTTCATGACATGTGGGTAATCTCCAGTAGAGGGCGAACTTGTGCAGAGATGAATATGCAAAAAAAGAAAGCCCCTCCTGGTCCATATATACCTGGGACCTCCCACCAATTCCCCAGTGTAAAAAAGCAGTAAGGGGACCAGGTAGAACCAATTATAACCTTAACAATCAAAACCAATGGTTCACCATATAAAAGCCCCAGAATACCTGAAAAAAAGGGTGGGGCGAAGTGGAGTGTATGGCACACTCATAATACCCGTTTTAAAGGTGAGTACTCACAAAACTGTATTATTCTAAGTGTGCCATACACTCCACTTCGATCTTCATGACATGTGGGACATCCAATAGCAGTGTCCGTCATGGGTGGGAACCAGAAACAGTAAAGAATGTGCCAACTCAAACCACTGCAGCTTGCAGAACCTTGCGGCCAAAAACAGCATCCGCTGAAGCCCGCACATCAGCCTTACAAACTTGTTCAACAGAAGCCTGGTGCTGAAAAGCCCAGGACGCAGCAACAGCACGAGTAGAATGCGCAGTGACCCTAAAAGGGGGGGTCCTCCCCTTAGCAGAATAGGCCCCAACAATGGCCTGACGAATCCATTTGCTAATCATAGACTTAGCAGGCACCAAACCTTTCCTGGGCCCGCAGGGCACCACGAAAAAAGCGTCCCTCTTTCAGAAGGAAGAAGTAGTCATCAAATAGTACTTCACACAGCGAACAACATCCAAATTGTGCAGAACCCTCTCCTTGTCATTGTTAGGCTTAGGACACAAGGAAGGGAGAACAATATCCTGATTGAGGTGAAAAGCAGACACCACCTTAGGAAGAAAATCCGGCTTAAAACGAAAAACCACCTTATCCTGGTGTCTCTCAAAGTAAGGGGCCTGAATCGACAGAGCCGCCAACTCAGAGACACGCCAAACAGAGGTAATAGCCACCAAAAAAGCAACCTTCTGAGTGAGAACCGAAAGAGCAATATCCTGTAGAGGCTCAAAAGGAGGACCCTGCAGAGCCGAAAGAACCAAATTCAAATCCCAAACAGGAACCACAGCCTTCCGAGGGGGTCGCACATGCGCGACCCCTTGGAAAATGGTCTTAACCAGCGGGTGTAAGGCAAAAGACCTCTGGAAGAAAACCGACAGAGCAGAAACCTGTCCTTTCAAAGTAGTAAGCTGGAACCCGAGATCCAGATTACGCTGAAGAAACTCCAAAATCCTGGGTATCGAAAACACCCTCCAAGCCCTATAGTAAATGCCAGAAGAGGACTGCTTCCTAGCCCTAATCAAGGTCTGAACAACAGCCTCAGACAAACCTTCCTCTTTCAAAATGAAGGTTTCAGCAGCCAAGCCGTCAAAGCCAGCGTTGGTAAATTGGGGTAAAGTAGTTGACCCTGAGATAGCAGATCCGGCAACAAGGGAAGCCGGTACTGATTTACGGCCAGCCTTACAACGTCTGCATACCAAACCCTTCTTGGCCACCTTGGAGCCACCAGAATCGCTGGTGCCCCTTCTAGAACCAGTTTGCGAACTACCTTGCCCAGCATGGAGACGGGTGGAAACAGGTAGAGAAACCCCAGATCCTTCCAAGCAAGGGGCAAGGCATCCACTGCCAGAGACAGAGGATCCTGAGAAAGAGACACAAAGGCCGTAAGTTTGTGATTGTGCCTCGAGGCAAAGAGATCTACATCCGGAGTCCCCCACTTGCTGCAAAGATCCAGAAAAACCTTGGGGTTGAGAGACCACTCTCCTTGGCGAGAGGATCCCCTGCTCAGGGAATCCGCCTCCGTGTTCTCCACTCCCGGAATGTATACTGCCGAAATGCAAGGAACATTGCTCTCCGCCCAGTGTAGGATCAGAGAGACTTCCCTGAGGGCACTCCTGCTGCGAGTCCCTCCTTGGTGATTGATGTAAGCTACCGCCGTTCGGTTGTCCAAACGAACCTGAACCGGTATGAAAGTGAGGTCAGCCGAGCCAGAACCAGTCGGATGGCTCTGAGCTCCAAGACATTGATGGGGGTGTGAGCCTCCTGAGGACCCCACACCCCGCTGAACTGATGACTTTTCCAATAACCTCCCCAGCCCAACAGGCTGGCATCCGTGGTAACCGTCTCCCAAGAAGGGACCAGAAAGGATCTGCCCTTCAACAGGTTGCTCGATTCCAACCACCACCGAAGGGACTGCCGAACCCTGGGAGACATCCTGAAAGGTTGATCCAGTGACTGCGGACACTTGTCCCAATGCGTCAATAGGTGAAGTTGAAGAGATCTCATATGAAACTGCGCAAACGGTAATGCCTCGAAGGAGGATACCATCAAGCCCACCAGTTTCATCCCCTGTCGGATAGTGGGACAAGGATTTGCCAGAAGAAGGCAGATCAGACCCAGAATCCCCTGCACCTTGGTCTGGGGCAGAAAAACTCTGGCCCGAATGGTATCCAGATTCTTGCCCAGAAATGAAATCACACGAGATGGAGAGAGAGAAGACTTGGGGCGGTTGATCACCCACCCGAACCTCTCCAGGGTCGACTCCGCCTGACGGAGGGAAGAATCTGAGATCAACAGGTGGTCCAGATATGGCACAATGCGAATGCCCTGAGCTCTGAGCAGAGCCATTATTCCCGCCAAGACCTTGGTGAAGACCCCCGGCGCCGAGGTCAGTCCGAAGGGAAGAGCTACAAACTGAAAATGTTGATCCTCCACCGCAAAGCGGAGGAATCTCTGATGTGCTTGAAAAATCGGAACATGCAGATACGCATCCTTGATGTCTATGGATGTCATAAAATCCCCTTGGCGAAGGTAATTGATAGCCGAGCGCAGAGTCTCCATGCGGAACTTTTTGACTCTGATAAACCTGTTGGGAACCTTGAGATCTAAAATGAGTCTCACCGAACCCTCCTTTTTGGGAACCGTGAAAAGGTTGGAGTAGTAACCCCTGCCTCTCTCCGACGGAGGCACCGGGCATATAACCCCCAAGACCAGAAGGTTTTTCACTGCTAACAGGAGCCCCTGTGCAGCCAGAGGGTCCGAGGGCACCCGAGACCTTAAAAATCTTGGGGGCAGCCAGTACTCGAACTCCAGTTTGTACCCGGAGAAGACCACTTCCAAGATCCAATTGTCTGTGACCTCCTGGGCCCAGACCTGGAAGAAGAGCCGTAGCCGTCCCCCCCACCCTTGCGGGTGAGGGCGCCCCTTCACTGCTGAGCCGGTTTAACGGCAGGCTTGGGCTTGGAACCCCAGGCAGCCGCGGGGCGTGCCCGACCTCTGCCCCTGTTCCAGGACGAGCCCTTGGCACCCGAGAAGGCCAAACTCCTAGCCGCTCTGGCCCCTCGAAAGGAAGGAGTGAACAAGCCAGCCCCCCGAAAGGGCCAGCGCTGTTTCCTCCGCTGAGGTAACTTACCTCCCTTAGCAACAACATCCAATTTATCTCCAAAGAGCCGCGAACCCAAGAAGGGAAGAGCTGTGAGCAACTTCTTGGCCCCAACGTCCGCCGTCCACTGGCGGAGCCGATCTGCGCATAGCCACCAGTAAGGCTGAAGTCCTACTACATACGACAATAGAATCTTCCATAGCAGCCATGACAAAATCCATGAACAATTTGCATCTCTTAAGGATAGCGAACTCAGCGCAGGCTGGATCAAACTGAGCTTTATTCAGCCAGTCCCTGATAAGAGACCTGGTAGCAAGCGACACCAGGGCAGATGCACAAACAGGCCGCAGGGCCGAGCCCACGCTGGCAAAAGCGTGGCACGCCATCTGATCAAGGCGCTTATCCTCGCCGTCCTTAAGGGAAGTGGCGTTAGGGGTGTTTAGCACAGACGAGTTGGTCAAACCTAAAACTGGCGCGTCAACCTCGGGGGGAGAAGACCAGCTCTTAACCGCCTCCACCGGGAAAGGATACTTCTTATCCCATCCCTGAGGAACACCATGAAGCCGACTGGGCCTCTCCCATTCTCTAAGGATCAGCGCATCAAAGTGACCCTGGGTAGGGAATTCCAGACGGGGCTTGCGGACCCCCAAAAATTCCCCTTTCTTGAGAGGGGGGCCTCAGGCGGTTCAATATCCAACACCTCCAATAAATGTGACAAAACAGTAGCCGTATCTACGGTATCCCCCAGCGCCTGCCCGACATCGGCATCCCCAGGCTGAACATAGTCAGCCTCTGTTTCCTGATACAATTCCCCCTCCTCTAACGGGGAATAATCTGACAAATCAACAGAATCGTCGTCACCTAGCTAGCAATAATTTTCTCGATGCTGGCCAACCTAGCCCAAACATCAGAGAGCGACTCCCCGCTGGCACCAATGTCACTAGGGGTACGGATAAGGTGGGGAGGGGAAGGCGATGAAGCGGGAGGAGCCGACCCAGAAGGCTGGGTACCAGACTGACGCGTTATGGCCTTTTGTGCGCATGGTATACAGATCAGCACATTCTCCCCCGTAAGGGATACCCCACACCCCACACATGGCCCGGATTGTCCCAGAGGGAGCCTGAGCCCAGTATCCTGCGGAGCCTCTATATGGTGAATTTTTGCGGTCAGTCGCAAGACCGCAGGGAATTTACTCATAAGCAACCCGGGATGCCCCTTAAAAAAGTCCCGGTGGGAGGCTTTGAGGTGAACAAATTTACACTAGGGACCCCAGGACCAGGAGGAACCCCTTAATATGCACATATACAATGCAATATGTAACACACAAAACAGGCAACATAAGTGCAATCCTACAGATATAAGGCAAAAACACATACCTAATCGTATATGTAATTAAACATATATATATATATGTATATATATCTGTATCCCAGCACACATGCCCGCAATCATTGGGGGGCCCCCGCTAGAGAGGGGCCCCCACGTAATCTAAGGAAGTGGCCATCCGGCCCTTACCACCCGGAGCGCAGCTCCCAGCATCAAAATGGCCCCCGAGAGGTGCCCCCTGCAGAAGGAGGGAGCAACGCGGATCCCCTAGAAACGAGCCACCAAATCGCGCCAAAGAAGGGGGCGGGGCTACCGCCCCCTCCCTGAACACAGCCTGAGGGGGAGAAGCTCCCCCAGGCTAATCACAGCACTGGGCACGGTCCCAGAAGTAAAAACACACTGTCAGGCACACACACGCACAGTGACAGGGGCATGGGTAGAACTAAAACCAATTAAAGGGCCGGCCAGACCACCCCCCCCCCCGGAGGGGAGTAAGGGACCCAGAAGGGGGGGAACCCTGCCAGAATCCGGCCGTAAGCATAGAGGGACGGGACATCCCACACCAGGATCACCAAAAAACCTGGATAACCGCCTACCCCATAGTGAGGTCTCACGGTGGAGCAGTGCTCCTTCCGCACCCATAGGGTGCTCCTACCTTCACCAGGACCCGCAGCCTGAGCTGGGAGGCTCAATAGGGGCAATATAGAAAGGGTCCTGGCAGTAATAGGGACAATAAACGGCCGGGCGCGGGGCCCGGCTTACCTGTAAGTAAAGAAGTCTTCATCTTCTGTCTTGTCGCCTTCCCTGCAGAGAAGGAACTGGGAAATTGGTGGGAGGTCCCAGGTATATATGGACCGGGAGGGGCTTTCTTTTTTTGCATATTCATCTCTGCACAAGTTTGCCCTCTACTGGAGATTACCCACATGTCATGAAGATTGAAGTGGAGTGTATGGCACACTTAGAATATAATGCTTATGTAAACTGTGCGTTGCAGAAGAATACATCGGCTTTTAAAGTGGAACAAAACCTGGCATTTTGACTTTCCTGGGTTGTTGGGAAGATTCCATGTCTTCTGTTCTGCAGCATGCCTGACATTTCCTGTCTCTGTGTGAGAAAAACTGTGATCATCCCCTGAAGATCTGTGAAAGCAGAGGGATGTTTCATGGGTTTGCATGTCTGTATATCTGTCTCTTCCTTTCACATGCCTGCATAAAAGGATATGATTCATTTTGTTTTGCTATTAATGTACATTATACTGAACATACCACAGAAGACACAGGCAATATAAATATGCAACATACAGGCACAGGACATGGTGTGCCCCCCTCATTCTGGGGCAAGAAGAGTGGAGATATGGCCACCATTCAGGGTGAAAAAAACGTGATCATACATAAATTAATTGCAGGGGAAAAGTTACAGAAAGGGAGATATATCTCAACTTTATCCAGCAGCACTCCAGGATGAATCCCCTGTAAGGCACATAAGCAAAGAGTGTTTTTTTTTTAGACTTAGCCTGGACAATCTCTAATGACCAACTCCAGGGAAATAAAAAATCTATCATTCTAAATATGTCATTTATTATGCACTTTAGCATGTGGTTGAATTTCCTACATGTGGTCCAATGAACAACCATACAAAAATTGACTAAATACATTTACACAATTAGATTTAAGGATCACATGTAAATTGGAGAATTCAATCACATAGAAAAATGGATAATCAAAAGATCCATTTTCCTAACATTGATTGTTAATACATTTTCCTAATTTTAGTACAAGGGTACATGAGGTACCTCTCTATGCTTTATAGTCAGCAATGTATTTAATCTGTCTACCAGTGATAAGAATTAAACAGAAGCAGAAATGATAGAAAATTGGTTTGTTTATTTTCCACTTTGCCTTTTTTTGCAGAAGAGCTAAATGTAAACAATGTAACTTTTTTACCTGAACTCCAAAAATGTAACCAAAATAAGGAAATAAGAAAATGCATAAAATTAAAATATAAGGTTATATTATCTACATATCCAGTATATATTTAAATGAACTAAAACTGGAGGTACCTTTAAACGGCCCATTAATTACCTTCTCCTGAAAGAGGCAGCATGCATCAAGAAGGCAGTTTGTAGTCCCAGGTGCTCATTACACCAATAGGGTGACTAGAGCCAAAAAACACACTGGGATTTTGCTGGCCTAGGTTGACCAGCTGGCCACATGACCTTGTTGAGCCCCCAATTTTCTTTTTTGGGCAGTCAACAAGTGTGCTACAAGAAGAACTTTTAGTGGCCAGCTCAATCCGGTCCTTAGGCTTGTTAATACCGAGGCTTAGGACAGGCCTGCAAGGCAGTAGTCCATATATGTACAATGTCCAGCTTTCAGGTATTTAAAATCATCTATTTATTTGTTCCAATCCATAAAACACCGGTACAATACATTGATACACACTTACATGTTCTGACTCTGATGCATTTCGGGACACTAGAATGTTGCCCTCTTAGTCTGAAGCTATAGCTTTACAGAGACAAATCATAGGCAGGGATGGTGGATATGACCAATCTTAAATCAGTGGAACTAAAGGTTTTGTACTGTGGAGGCAGTTAATATGCCAGGACTGGGGCAGACTTTCACTCCAACATACAATGCAAGCATTTCTATTAGTAGAGCGGCAAATATATGATATATATATATATATATATATATATATATATATATATACCCTATAGAGATAATGTTAAAGGGGGGGGGGCGAGCAGTCTTTAGTTAGTTCTGCTCATGGAAACTGTAGCCCACTGGTGCACTGACCTCTACAAAAAGTTCTTGAGTATCTCTGCTGTAAGGCATACTTGCCAGTTTGAGAAAATGCTTCTACCTCTATTGAAGAGATTTTGCAATTGAGATTGCAAGCTCATCCCTTTAGCATTAATGCAATCCTAAAGATTTTAGGAATACTAAAGGGGCTGCATCAATAAAATAACTTGCCCAAAACAGTGCTACACCAGTCTCCACTGTAACAGGGAAAAACATCCCAGCTGATACCCCAGCAACCTATGGGGTTCATTTTATGTGCCCACAGCCATCATTGTAGCAAGGGTGCACTTTTTTCTGCTGTGGTGGAGACTGATGCTGCAACACTGTAGGGAATCCCAAATTGGGATGCCTCCTCAGTACACTAGTCAGTCATCATAACGACTTTATGATTGCGTATGATATCCAAAGCTCTCCTTGAGAGCCACCAACAGTTTATGGTTTGCAGATCTCCACACAGATGCACTAGTTGAGTTATTATTGCTGTTATATGGAAAACCACAAAACATAAGGTGTTGGTGGCTCTCTAGGAAAGAACACTGTTCTATAGCATGAGGTGAAGAACTCCACAGTATTTAGCAAATTACCCCCAAAGTTATACAAATACAGACACAAATCTGTACTTGGAAGCTGTGGCGAAACACTAACCTAATAAGCACACCTTCTACCTGCCTGATGTCTGTATGTCCAGGAGTATCTTTAGATTACCCCAATCGTCCTTGCAGGAACATTGTGTCCTGCACTTCAAGAATTCCTAAACTCATTCACAAAGTTCCATCGGGCTTGTGTTAACCTGTGATTCTCTAGATTGGCTCTTTTTGCTGACCAGCCAGTACTTACTGGTCTAGAGTTGGAAAACAGAGAGGACTGCAAGTCGTTTCAAAGTCAAAGCTGAACCAAACTCTCTTGACCTCTATATCTTCCCCTAGCTAAACCATATATCCACAGCAGCCACACTTCAGCAACACAGGGAATCATGAAGGATGCTTTTTATCATCCAGTTACTGTAGCAGCTGAACTCTCGGCACTTGCACATGCTGGACCCAAATTCTAGTTAGGGAAAGGCTCATTCATAGAAGAGGTAATTATTAAATATGTTTATTCCATGTAGTGGACAGTGATGGGAGGGGCATTTGGTGGACTGGAGATTCACTTCCTCATATTGAAATTGCTTACAATTGCAGTATTCCCTTTACTTAACACTATTGGCTTGATGCAGAGCCTCCCCGTTCAGCTCCCCCGTGCGTTTTCCCGTTGGTTTGGGGCTTTGATCGGGTCAGGAAAGGGTGCTACGTTGATTTTAGTGTGCGCTTATGCGCTCAGGTGTGCGCTCAGCCGCCTTTCCGATTGTCGGCTCGCACGAGGCTGTTTCCCGGGAAAACGGACGCCTCGTTCATTGGTCCGTTTTTTTCAGTGATGCAGAGCCTTGATTTCCGATTGAAATCACCCTAATAAAACGGGGCCGCCGAGCCTTCACTTACGGCAAGTCAGAGCAGCCGTATTTGCACTCGGGCAATAATATGCAGTCCTCTGTTACAGAGACAAATCATAGGCAGGGATGGTGGATATGACCAATCTTAAATCAGTGGAACTAAAGGTTTTGTACTGTGGAGGCAGTTAATATGCCAGGACTGGGGCAGACTTTCACTCCAACATACAATGCAAGCATTTCTATTAGTAGAGCGGCAAATATATGATATATATATATATATATATATATATATATATATGCCCTATAGAGATAATGCTAAAGGGGGGGGGGGGGCGAGCAGTCTTTAGTTAGTTCTGCTCATGGAAACTGTAGCCCACTGGTGCACTGACCTCTACAAAAAGTTCTTGAGTATCTCTGCTGTAAGGCATACTTGCCAGTTTGAGAAAATGCTTCTACCTCTATTGAAGAGATTTTGCAATTGAGATTGCAAGCTCATCCCTTTAGCATTAATGCAATCCTAAAGATTTTAGGAATACTAAAGGGGCTGCATCAATAAAATAACTTGCCCAAAACAGTGCTACACCAGTCTCCACTGTAACAGGGAAAAACATCCCAGCTGATACCCCAGCAACCTATGGGGTTCATTTTATGTGCCCACAGCCATCATTGTAGCAAGGGTGCACTTTTTTCTGCTGTGGTGGAGACTGATGCTGCAACACTGTAGGGAATCCCAAATTGGGATGCCTCCTCAGTACACTAGTCAGTCATCATAACGACTTTATGATTGCGTATGATATCCAAAGCTCTCCTTGAGAGCCACCAACAGTTTATGGTTTGCAGATCTCCACACAGATGCACTAGTTGAGTTATTATTGCTGTTATATGGAAAACCACAAAACATAAGGTGTTGGTGGCTCTCTAGGAAAGAACACTGTTCTATAGCATGAGGTGAAGAACTCCACAGTATTTAGCAAATTACCCCCAAAGTTATACAAATACAGACACAAATCTGTACTTGGAAGCTGTGGCGAAACACTAACCTAATAAGCACACCTTCTACCTGCCTGATGTCTGTATGTCCAGGAGTATCTTTAGATTACCCCAATCGTCCTTGCAGGAACATTGTGTCCTGCACTTCAAGAATTCCTAAACTCATTCACAAAGTTCCATCGGGCTTGTGTTAACCTGTGATTCTCTAGATTGGCTCTTTTTGCTGACCAGCCAGTACTTACTGGTCTAGAGTTGGAAAACAGAGAGGACTGCAAGTCGTTTCAAAGTCAAAGCTGAACCAAACTCTCTTGACCTCTATATCTTCCCCTAGCTAAACCATATATCCACAGCAGCCACACTTCAGCAACACAGGGAATCATGAAGGATGCTTTTTATCATCCAGTTACTGTAGCAGCTGAACTCTCGGCACTTGCACATGCTGGACCCAAATTCTAGTTAGGGAAAGGCTCATTCATAGAAGAGGTAATTATTAAATATGTTTATTCCATGTAGTGGACAGTGATGGGAGGGGCATTTGGTGGACTGGAGATTCACTTCCTCATATTGAAATTGCTTACAATTGCAGTATTCCCTTTACTTAACACTATTGGCTTGATGCAGAGCCTCCCCGTTCAGCTCCCCCGTGCGTTTTCCCGTTGGTTTGGGGCTTTGATCGGGTCAGGAAAGGGTGCTACGTTGATTTTAGTGTGCGCTTATGCGCTCAGGTGTGCGCTCAGCCGCCTTTCCGATTGTCGGCTCGCACGAGGCTGTTTCCCGGGAAAACGGACGCCTCGTTCATTGGTCCGTTTTTTTCAGTGATGCAGAGCCTTGATTTCCGATTGAAATCACCCTAATAAAACGGGGCCGCCGAGCCTTCACTTACGGCAAGTCAGAGCAGCCGTATTTGCACTCGGGCAATAATATGCAGTCCTCTGTTGGAGCACATCAGCGGCGCCAGCTCCGCGGTCTTGTCCTGCTGAGTATGGCAGAAACCAGGCTGCACTGCACGCCTTTGGACATCGATGGTATGAGTATTTGATATATTTTAGGGGGGGGGGGTTTGGGGTCCTTTTTACAGGCTCTCCCTAATTTTTTTTTTATTGCCTGTGTGCAGGAATTGGAAGATGGGACATAGCATAAATGTGCAGGCACTGGCTGGCCCTGAATTGGTTTTTGGGACTCGTTTTGCTGGCTTTCCCTGCTCGACGCATGATGCGCACATCTTGAGGAATTCCTGCCTAGATGAGCGATTCAAATCTGGCGATCTTTTTGGTGGCTGGCTACTGGGTATGTGTATGAAACTTGTATTGGTTGCCCACCTTGTCTGACTGTGTTTTTTCCCTTAACACATTATTTTGTAACTATTTTCGTAGTATATTTTTAGCCTAATTATTGAGCTTTAAATTAAATCGGTTAAGTTATTGTACCCTATTGCGTCCTGTTCTTGCCCTCTTATGTAAGTACCATCCCACAGACATGTTTAAGGAGTGTCCAGGTTGGATGTGCAGGTAGCCTCATTCCAAATGTCTTTTCCTACAACACTAGCCCGCTCACCTATTTGTCCCTCTTTAATAATGTTGCTATGCACCCCTTAAACGTTGGGAGTTGTTATAAATTTTTTTTTTTTTGCAGGTGACTTTGCTCCCCTGGATGCTGAACCCCATCCTGCACCCATCTTCCCAGGCAGAGGAGCGCTAGAATACTGCCCATAGGAGGACTCGCTCGGTGGTTGAGCGAGCATTTGGTTTGCTCAAGATGCGTTTTCGCTGTCTAGATCATCAGAGCATTCCAATATAAGCCGGCCAAGGTCATACAAATTGTATTCGCTTGAGGGATCCTACACAACCTGGCCATTCGTAGCAGGGTTACCAGATATTCTGACCTGCCTGCCGATCATATTTTTCTTGCTGAAGAGCACACCCCTCCTTTATCAGGCAGCCAAAGTGGCACCGCACAAACCATACATGCGCAACTTGTTGAGAATGTATTTGCATACAACACAAGTGTTTTTTCGGCTTTTTATTGTGCTTAAACAAATTGTTAGTTTTCATTTTTTTGGGGGGGTAAAAGGAAACTTACACGTGGGGACAGATATTGTAACCAAAATCTTTAGTGGTATGTGTGGGAGGATGGTGCAGATGAATGCCGGTGTGGAACAATATTTGCAGCAATGTGTGCCAGGCTTTCCTTAATGTGCTGCCACTGTTGGAATAGGTCAACCATATGGCTGGTAAGGGCAGACACATTTCGGTTTAATACCTGTAATTGGGTACTTATGTTGGTTAATTGTGTGCACACAGTGGCACTGAATTGCTGTGTGCTTGCTGCAAAAGCTATATTTTCCTTGCGCCACGCTTCCTCCATAATTTGCAGTTGCACTCTTTGGCTAATCTGGCGCCTGGTATGGGTTCTAGCAGTGGGCTGGGTGGTTGTTTCGGGTTAGGAAAGAGGTTGTGGATGTGGTGGTTGTGGCTGTGTTGACTGCGTTGCGGCCACTGGCTCAGTAGTGGTTGGTAACAGATGTGGGTTGTCCTCCTTAAAATCTCGGATATCTTCTATTATGGGTGTGCTTACTCTGTGCTGTAAATAAATCTAGTTTCATTTTACTTTTTGGATGGCACACCAATCGTTCCTAGTTCAAAGTTAAAAGTACAGACAAAGGACCATTGACTTACCTCCTCCAAATCCTCATTTTGGGTTCGTGCTGTTGAATCCTGGTTTGGCCTTGCCTTCGGTGTTAAGGCAGGGGTTGCTTGGCCTTGTGTGTCCTGTTGCCTTTGGCCTTGGAATTGAGAATGTAAGATTATATTTACCCCAAAGTAGAGTGTGTTGTCTAGCCTAACACTGGCTTTTGCCCCTCATTTTAAAAGCTCATGGAAAAGTCAAACTCACCTTGGGACCTTACATTCCGGTCTGTGTCGTGTGCCTCTTGCAGGCCCCTGGACGCTGGCAGGGTGTATGTATGTATAGACATGTTCCTCGGCGGGTGTTAGGATTATTTTTGTGGGTAAGGCACCCCCTGTCTGCTGGCAGGGGAAGATTAAATCACACCTAATAAGTGTTACATCCTGTTATGAATGCAACTATAAAGGCATTTAAAATGGGCTTTACCTCTGCTGGCGGCGCATGTCCCTTTTTTTTTGGGCTATAATAGTTAAGGTCCCCAAATTTCCTTTGGATTTGTGGAATATCTCGCCGGACAGATCCCACACTATTTACTTGCCGCCAAATATTCGTCAAGATCTCCACCTTAGCCTGCTTAGTGGTTGATTTGGAGGTCCGGCCAAATAGGGCATCATAATGCTCACAAACTGCATTTGCACCAGCCATGCTTTGAGCATCGCAAAATCGTGCAGTTAGTGAGCCACGGCGTAGTTGTCGCCCACATGAGTGTGTTGTGTCCCCTGCATCTGTGGAAATTGATGGTTGACTATCTGGGGAATCGTGTGTGTGTCTTGGGCTTATGGGGGATGGTGATGTGTTGTGTGTGTGCTGCTGTGGGTTAATGTATGGGTTCCTGTTCAGCTCTCACCTGTTGAGCTGGATGATGTTTCTGAGGTACTTGAATTGGGAGAACCAGAGGGTTGAGGTGGAGGGGTGGGTGACCTTGGTGGGGTGGAGGGTTTGGCACTACGCTTACCCTTGCTGATGTGTTTGCTTTTGTGTGTATGCTTGCTGTGTTGCGGTTGAGGATGCTGCAGTGTTTTTATCGATTTGGCACCCTTTGGAGGTCTGGTTTTTTGGGCAGGTGGTGGAGAATGTGTTGTGGTATCTTTGCTCCTGCGCTTTTTAGAATGTTCCTGTGGCTGTGGAGTACCCACCGTTTTAGTTGGGGCATGTGTCTTGTGTCTTCTCTTTTGGCTTTTTTTTTATGAGCCATGTGTGCGCCTGCTATGTGGCTCGGGGCTTTGGTGGCTTTTTTGGCTCCCTTTATGTCTGGCCAGATTGATATGGTATACAACACTGAGCTGAGGGCCTTGCGCTTTAAATTTGTGGCCCGTGTGGGCGTGTTCCTTGGTGCCTGCGTGCCCGTGTGCGCACGCACGCACATCACCGCGGGGGCTCGTCACTGATAAACCTTGAAAAGAAAACAAAGATGTCGGCCGCCATCTTCACTCAGGAGCAGGACAAAATCATCATGGATGTGAGTAGGTGAGCGTGCGTTTATGTGCGCGCACACATTTCTTGTAATAAAAAAAAAACAAAGTACAAGAATAGTCTTGAACAACTTAGTTTGTCATGCTAAATACAAGCCCACCTTAGTTTAACACATGTACGCAGCTACAAACTAGGCTAGATGCAGATAGCAGAACTAGGGCAATGTGAGTCAGCAAGAGGTTAATAAAGTGACTTTATTTAGGGCAGGAAACATATTAATGTATTTTGGGGATTCATGGTGGGTCCTTGTATTTTTGAATAACAGATGATGCTGAGGAATCGCTACGACTTCCTGCCGTCAGATTATGCCAAACGGACGTTGGCCCTGGAGGTGGTGGAGGCGATAGAACGCAGATCCCAAACCACCTATACCTTCACCCAGATCGGCCAACACTGGTCTGATTTAAAAAGAAGGCATAAGCCCCGGGTGAGGCGGTACTTCGACAAACATTTCCCATGTAAGTGTTGAAAATGTAAATGCACCTATAACCCTGGCATCACCTGGGCGTGGTTTAATGTTTGTGTTTGTATTTCAGCCCATGAATGGAATATACGGTTCCGCCCCACCCGGACCAGGACACGCAGCCCAGTGTTGGGCGAAACAGGTGAAGGTGTAGGTGGCCCACCGCCAGGGTCAACGGCCACCCCCTCCTCTGTAAGTGACTCGGAGGAGCCGCTGGACCTCAGCATGCAGGGGAGGGGGGAATCTGACGGCAGGGAGTCTAGCAGAACAGAGCCTCAACCGGACTCCGGTAAGGGAAATATAGTTAGATATGTGGCAATACATGCAGTAAATACAGATACTCATGTGCACTATTGTTGTAGATTCAGACGTCGCTGGAACATCCCAAGGGATGAGTGAGGAAGGGGGCGAGGAGGAAGAGGTTGCTGGGGAAGGTGAGTAGATTGATACCTAGAAGCCTAACTTAATATTCTATTCATGAAAGAACAACAGTCTCTAATATCAGTGTGTTTGTCATCCATACAGATTCACAACAGCAACAGAGGGAGGCTGAAGGGAGACTCCGCCCCCGACGCAATGTGCGGGCCAAACCTTGTAAGTGGTGTTTATTTAAACTAAAGAAAATGAGCAAACAATTAAATTTGAAAACTAAAATTCAGAGACATTTCCACATTATTTTTAATAAAAAAGCACTTAAAGTGGACCTTAACTCTGAATAAGAGTCTATCTTAAATATTTCCCACACCCTGTACATACAGATTGTCCACCTTACAAATCATCTTACCAACCTTTTCAAGAGCACAGCTCTGCTCTGTGTGAGCAAAGCACAGCTATAACCCACCCCCTGTACCTTATCCCACTCTCCTCTCCTCAGTAAGTGTGATGCTTCAGAGTCAAGATGGTGGCGCACGTATCCTAAATTCCTGAACTGAGTTGCAGCCCAGTGGGGGAAATAATAATAATTGATTGATTAAAAACTTACTATATATTATTTTAAGATGC
Source organism: Gastrophryne carolinensis (assembly GCA_027917425.1). Taxonomy (NCBI): domain Eukaryota; kingdom Metazoa; phylum Chordata; class Amphibia; order Anura; family Microhylidae; genus Gastrophryne; species Gastrophryne carolinensis. The sequence goes on along the minus strand of CM051235.1, from coordinate 334,647,225 downwards.
TGCGGAATCTTTTAAAAATAGTTTGCTCTTTTCATGAAATCACGCAGAAGGTCCGGTTGGGAAAGGGCCCCAAAAAAACCACGCCCAACCAAACCAAAAAAAAATGCTAAACTAATGTTGTTTTTCATTCACAGATCAAAGAAGACAACATCCCGAAGACCCCGAGGCATAATTTTTTACACAATTTTAAAAATGTAAATATTGGTTTCTGTTTTACCCCCCCAAAAAAAAACCTAAAAAAAACGTTTGATTAATAAAAAAATTAACATATTTTGAGAGTTGGCTTTCCTGCAAAAGTACAATCACACAACATCAGCACACATTTCCATTACACCAAAGGTTTAGATATGGAACAATAATTCAGAAAAACACACAAACAATTAAGGTATGCATTAAGGACAAGGAAGAAGGAACAAGCAAGGAGATTAAGGTATGCATTAAGGACAAGGAAGAAGGAACTACTAGATGATTAAGGTATGCATTAAGGACAAGGAAGAAGGAACTAATAGATGATTAAGGTATGCATTAAGGACAAGGAAACCCCCACAAAAAAAACCAAAAAAAAAAAGATGTGTGTCACATTTGCATTTGTGTTTTTATGCATATTCCAAGGGAGTTTGAGGGATTTGCGCTTGCGTGTAGCCTGATTGGCAACTGAAGAGCCGTGGAGATGTAAGTATACTTGCTAAAACCACCAAAATGGAAGGTCAAATACGACGGAAACCAAGCAGGTACGTTCAAAAAGGCAGGAAAAATCAGGGGAAAAACGGGCCTCCCGTGTGAACGTGAACGGGAGCCCCGATCAAATTGAAGGCACCCGAGAGAGCAAATAAAGCTTTCCGAGTAAAGTGAAATTGACGGATCAGTTAAAGAGCCATTCCGACGGAGGCTCTGCATCACATTTGAGCCACGATTCAAACGGGAGCCCCGGACAATCGGAAGGTTTTAAGGGCAGTTGAGAGGAGGCTCTGCATCAGGCCCTTTGAGTGCCAGCCTAACTATAGATTTTATCATTCTCTGTTACCGGACAATTTGTTAGCATTCTGCACTATATATATATATATGCTTAACTGTGATTTTTGTTATTTTTTTAAATTATTTTGATTGAAAATTACATATTGTTTTTTGGCAGAGTTTGGGGGGTGGAATGTCTTGTTTGTTAATTTTTTCAGTGCTTTTAAAATATTTTGGGGTAAAAAATATAAAAAATGTATAATTGTTAAACTTTGTCACTTTTTTAAATAAAAAATGTAATTATTTCATGAAAACCATATTAGGGTTGATTCAGAGAGACAAAAAAAGACTTTCATTTTTGTGCCGATCTGTTTTTTTTTTTTTTTAATGTTCCTGCTCTCGTATGAGTGTACGAGCGATTCTATGCATGCATTGCTATCCTTCTGTAAAGTTTTCGTCCGTTCGTACGGCAGAGTACAAGTACGAGGATATAATTTTCCAGCGTAACTTTTCAGTTTCATTTTCTCATGTAAGCTTTCGTTTTTGCCCCTTTTCCATCGTCTCCTTCCACGAATCCTTTACGTTTCCCATTAGATTCTGTTTCCCATTAGATTCTGTTTCCCTTTTTCAATAAATAATCGTCCGGACGTAAATCCTTATGATCTTGCACCTGCGCACTACAAACTTAACTCATTAAAGTGCTCGCCTACATATTTGGCTCACTCACTTCTGCTACAATGCTTAGCTAAATCACTTTGCGCTTTCCTACATCTTCCATGTTTGACCCCTAAAACTGACCCAAACCACTTTGCGCTTTCCTACATCTTCCATGTTTGACCCCTAAAACTCACCCAAACCACTTTGTGCCTTCCTACATCTTCCATTTTAGACCCCTAAAACTCACCCAAACCACTTTGCGCTTTCCTACATCTTTCATTTTAGACCCCTAAACCCCCCCAAACCACTTCGCGGTTAGGTTCTTCTTCCATTTTAGACCCCTAAAACTCACCCAAACCACTTCGCGGTTAGGTTCTTCTTCCATTTTAGACCCCTAAAACTTACCCAAACTACTTTGCAGTTAGGTTCTTCTTCCATTTTAGACCCCTAAAACTCACCCAAACCACTTCGTGGTTAGATTCTTCTTCCATTTTAGACCCCTAAAACTTACCCAAACCACTTCACGGTTAGGTTCTTCTTCCATTTTAGACCACTTCGCGGTCATCTGAATCTTCATCTCTAAAAATTTATTTGCCCATTCCTTTTGTGTTAATGTATTTTGTTCCAAAAATGACACCGAAACTATTTTTTTAAAGTTTTTTTTATAAAAAATGCAATTTTTGGTTGGCTTTTTTTTTAAATGTTTGGGCTCGAAAAAGTACATTTTTGGGGAGGTTCAGGTAAAACATTTAAAATGTGTAAAAAATATATTATTGTTAATAAAAACAAATGTAAAACTATATACAAAACAATGGCAGGTCCCAGAACACTAGTCTTCTTCTGTGGTCCCCAACGAGTCACGCAGCTGCTGCACGTCGGCCACCAACTGAAGGAGTCATCGCTTCTACTCTTGGACGTGTGGTCCCTGTATCAAAAATCAATAAATGCATTATTTCCAGACAAATACATGTTTTTCACCTGTGGATGTAATATTTGTTAGTTGGCAACCTAACTCATGACGACATATGTCATTATGCTAAGTAAGTAATTTAAGGAAGTGGGCATATGTCATTATGCTAAGTAAGTAATCTAAGGAAGTGGGCATATGTCATTATGCTAAGTAAGTAATCTAAGGAAGTGGGCATATGTCATTATGCTAATGCCGTTAACTATGGCTTTATGTATCTTGGTGATCATGTCAATTACCACATACTCAGAAGAATGACATTACAACTTCATTGGTGGTCGACGTCTGTGTCGTCGGGGACCACCCTCCGTTCTGGGCCCTGACACTGCTGTGAAGTTGAGGCTGTAGAGACATGGCAAATAGAGTCACTTATAATGTCTTAGTCAACAGTAAGAAAATGTCAATTTCAATGTGTGTGTCACATCACCCACCTTCTCCATGTGCCTCCTGGGCCTGATCTGCTGCAGACTCCACAGATTCTTCACCCGCTACATCAAAATCTAGAAAAAGAGATTAAGGGAATCAGCTTTGTTTGAAATAGCATGTATGTGTGTGCGGTTACATGAAGAGTCACATACCAGAGGCTACTGGTAGGAACGTCGCCCTTGAGATCCACCACCTTCACTTCCAGCTGCAGATTCATGCAGCACTGGTGGGCCTGTGCGCCTCCGGGTGCGTCGGATTCGGTACTTCATTTCCAACACTAGAAAAGAGAAGCATTTCTTAATAATGGCCTACCTTCTGGATTACTTACATCTAGCATGCAATCGCTATGTACTTACTTGGATAATGGAGTCCGAAAAAACGCCGCACCCGGGGCATGTGCAGCCATTTCAGGTCCGACCAATGCTGCATGATCTGCGTGGGGGTGAAGGTGGTGTCCGTCTGTTGTTGAATCCTGGAAATGATCTCCAGGGCGACGGTCCTCTTCTCAAATGAGTTGGGCAGGTAGTCGTACCTGCGCTCCAGCATCATCTTCAAAACACAAAAGAAACATAGGATTTAGCACAAACTGCATACAAATATCACTCACAAATCAATCATTTGAGTAAATGACATTACCAGACACATTTCTAGGCTAAAACTATCCTTCTAGATGTAATAGACTTGGTTTGCACTTGGTTTGCACATGTGGGCCCTAACTTGGTTTGGCACAGAGTTTTAGACACTTTTCAACAAACCATTTCTTCCTGCGCTTCCATAAGTGCTAGGCATGCATTAGATGGCAAATAAAAGGCATGAAAATACACTTACAAGCATAAAGATCTCTTCTTGTTGGTGGGTGAAGATTGTGGGCGCCATCTTTCTTCTTGTCTGCAGCAGATAAGTAATGCCCCAGCGGTTTCCGGGTTCCGCACGGCCGGACGAACGGCCGTACGCACGCGTACGCGAGCGCGTAAGTGTCATACCCAGGCATTATTATTTAAAGGGTCCTGGACACACAGCTCATTCTCTTTGAGAGTCTCAACATTATGGCACCCAAAAAAGCCGCAGCAAAGGAGGGCAGCAGCAGCAAACACCCACCGAAGCGTGAGGAGGCTTCTGCAGGCCCCACCACTCGCTCACAAATGCCTAAAGGTAAGATGCGGGCAACACGCAGTGCTCAGGACAAGGCACCAACAACCACCAAAGAAAAGGAGGCAGCGGCAAAGAGGAAGCCCCAGGCCAGCAAAAAAACATCTACGGCCACCTACGGTAACCAAACAACCAAGAGGGTGCAAAGCCCCAGCCCCCCAAGGTCACCATCACCACCCCCACGTGGCCAAACCTCCCATGGCAAGAGGCCAAGACACCGGGCAAGAAGCCCCAGCCCCCCAAGGTCACCATCACCACCCCCAGGTGGCCAAACCTCCCATGGCAAGAGGCCAAGACACCGGGCAAGAAGCCCCAGCCCCCCAAGGTCACCATCACCACCCCCAGGTGGCCAAACCTCCCATGGCAAGAGGCCAAGACACCGGGCAAGAAGCCCCAGCAGGCAAAGGTCACCATCACCACCCCCACGTGGCCAAACCTCCCATGTCAAGAGGCCAAGACACCGGACCAGAAGCCCAAAAAGTCCAAGGTCGCCATCACCCCAGGCAAGTCCCACAATCTCCCAGGGGCATGCAACTCTGAAGGGGCCACAGAGGCCAAGAAGCCCTACTTCATCCAGCACACCCTCTCCTCCTCGGCCACATTTGCCACCGGCACAGGTGGCAAGGCACTCTCCATATGCCACATCTTGGCCCCCCAGCCACGAACACCCAGTCCCTATCCAAGTCCTGTCCAATCTCAAGCCAGCCAGCTGTCATACATTTCACCCCAACACAGCCAGGCCAGAATGTCCCCCGATTTGCCTGCAAACAATGAGGAGACAGAACCTCAAGTAACAGGGCGCACATTGCGCTGAGGCCACTTGAGTGGCAGGTTTGGGGAGGCCCAAACTCTGGCATTGGCTAGTGGGCTCACCTTACATTATGATGAACTATATGGGCGCAGATCCAAAGCAACAAGCAAAATGCAGAAAGCAGAAATTTTAGAGGAGCTCACCAGACAGGTTGCCTCCTCAGTACACTAGTCAGTCATCATAACGACTTTATGATTGCATATGATATCCAAAGCTCTCCTTGAGAGCCACCAACAGTTTATGGTTTGCAGATCTCCACACAGATGCACTAGTTGAGTTATTAGTGCAGTTATATGGAAAATCACAAAACATAAGGTGTTGGTGGCTCTCTAGAAAAGAACACTGTTCTATAGCATGAGGTGAAGAACTCCACAGTATTTAGCAAATTACCCCCAAAGTTATACAAATACAGACCTCTGTATCTTGTAATCTGTACTTGGAAGCTGTGGCGAAACACTAACCTAATAAGCACACCTTCTAACTGCCTGATGTCTGTATGTCCAGGAGTATCTTTAGATTACCCCAACTGTCCTTGCAGGAACATTGTGTCCTGCACTTCAAGAATTCCTAAACTCATTCACAAAGTTCCATCGGGCTTGTGTTAACCTGTGATTCTCTAGATTGGCTCTTTTTGCTGACCAGCCAGTACTTACTGGTCTAGATTTGGAAAACAGAGAGGACTGCAAGTTGTTTCAAAGTCAAAGCTGAACCAAACTCTCTTGACCTCTATATCTTCCCCTAGCTAAACCATATATCCACAGCAGCCACACTTCAGCAACACAGGGAATCATGAAGGATGCTTTTTATCATCCAGTTACTGTAGCAGCTGAACTCTCGGCACTTGCACATGCTGGACCCAAATTCTAGTTAGGGAAAGGCTCATTCATAGAAGAGCTAATTATTAAATATGTTTATTCCATGTAGTGGACAGTGATGGGAGGGGCATTTGGTGGACTGGAGATTCACTTACTCATATTGAAATTGCTTACAATTGCAGTATTCCCTTTACTTAACACTTTGAGTGCCAGCCTAACTATAGATTTTGTCATTCTCTGTTACCGGACAATTTGTTAGCATTCTGCACTATATATGCTTAACTGTGATTTTTGTTATTTTTTTACATTATTTTGATTGAAAATTACATATTGTTTTTTGGCAGAGTTTGGGGGGTGAAATGTCTTGTTTGTTAATTTTTTCAGTGCTTTTAAAATATTTTGGGGTAAAAAATATAAAAAATGTATAATTGTTAAACTTTGTAACTTTTTTAAATAAAAAATGTAATTATTTCATGAAAACCATATTAGGGTTGATTCAGAGAGACAAAAAAAGACTTTCATTTTTGTGCCGATCCGTTTTTTTTTTTTAAATGTTCCTGCTTTCGTATGAGTGTACGAGCGTTTCTATGCATGCATTGCTACCCTTCTGTAAAGTTTTCGTCCGTTCGTACGGCAGAGTACAAGTACGAGGATGTAATTTTCCAGCGTAACTTTTCAGTTTCATTTTCTCATGTTACAATGTAAGCTTTCGTTTTTGCCCCTTTTCCATCGTCTCCTTCCACGAATCCTTTACGTTTCCCATTAGATTCTGTTTCCCTTTTTCAATAAATAATCGTCCGGACGTAAATCTTTATGATCTTGCGCCTGCGCACTACAAACTTAACTCATTAAAGTGCTCGCCTACATATTTGGCTCACTCACTTCTGCTACAATGCTTAGCTAAATCACTTTGCGCTTTCCTACATCTTCCATGTTTGACCCCTAAAACTGACCCAAACCACTTTGCGCTTTCCTACATCTTCCATGTTTGACCCCTAAAACTCACCCAAACCACTTTGTGCTTTCCTACATCTTCCATTTTAGACCCCTAAAACTCACCCAAACCACTTTGCGCTTTCCTACATCTTTCATTTTAGACCCCTAAACCCCCCCAAACCACTTTGCGGTTAGGTTCTTCTTCCATTTTAGACCCCTAAAACTCACCCAAACCACTTCGTGGTTAGATTCTTCTTCCATTTTAGACCCCTAAAACTTACCCAAACCACTTCGCGGTTAGGTTCTTCTTCCATTTTAGACCCCTAAAACTTACCCAAACCACTTCGCGGTCATCTGAATCTTCATCTCTAAAAATTTATTTGCCCATTCCTTTTGTGTTAATGTATTTTGTTCAAAAAATTACACTGAAACTATTTTTTTAAGTTTTTTTTATAAAAAATGTAATTTTTGGTTGGCTTTTTTTTTAAATGTTTGGGTTCGAAAATGTACAACATTTTTGGGGAGGTTCAGGTAAAACATTTAAAATGTGTAAAAAATATATTATTGTTAATAAAAACAAATGTAAAACTATATACAAAACAATGGCAGGTCCCAGAACACTAGTCTTCTTCTGTGGTCCCCAATGAGTCACGCAGCTGCTGCACGTCGGCCACCAACTGAAGGACCCTTTGAGTCATCGCTTCTACTCTTGGACGTGTGGTCCCTGTATCAAAAATCAATAAATGCATTATTTCCAGACAAATACATGTTTTTCACCTGTGGATGTAATGTTTGTTAGTTGGCAACCTAACTCATGACGACATATGTCATTATGCTAAGTAAGTAATCTAAGGAAGTGGGCATATGTCATTATGCTAAGTAAGTAATCTAAGGAAGTGGGCATATGTCATTATGCTAAGTAAGTAATCTAAGGAAGTGGGCATATGTCATTATGCTAATGCCGTTGACTATGGCTTTATGTATCTTGGTGATCATGTCAATTACCACATACTCAGAAGAATGACATTACAACTTCATTGGTGGTCGGCGTCTGCGTCGTCGGGGACCACCCTCCGTTCTGGGCCCTGACACTGCTGTGAAGTTGAGGCTGTAGAGACATGGCAAATAGGGTCACTTATAATGTCTTAGTCAACAGTAAGAAAATGTCAATTTCAATGTGTGTGTCACATCACCCACCTACTCCATGTGCCTCCTGGGCCTGATCTGCTGCAGACTCCACAGATTCTTCACCCGCTACATCAAAATCTAGAAAAAGAGATTAAGGGAATCAGCTTTGTTTGAAATAGCATGTATGTGTGTGTGGTTACATGAAGAGTCACATACCAGAGGCTACTGGTAGGAACATCGCCCTGGAGATCCACCACCTTCACTTCCAGCTGCAGATTCATGCAGCACTGGTGGGCCTGTGCGCCTCCGGGTGCGTTGGATTCGGTACTTAATTTCCAACACTAGAAAAGAGAAGCATTTCTTAATAAAGGCCTACCTTCTGGATTACTTACATCTAGCATGCAATCGCTATGTACTTACTTGGATAATGGAGTCTGAAAAAACGCTGCACCCGGGGCATGTGCAGCCGTTTCAGGTCCGACCAATGCTGCATGATCTACGTGGGGGTGAAGGTGGTGTCCGTCTGTTGATGAATCCTGGAAACGATCTCCAGGGCGACGGTCCTCAAATGAGTTGGGCAGGTAGTCGTACCTGCGCTCCAGCATCATCTTCAAAACACAAAAGAAACATAGGATTTAGCACAAACTGCATACAAATATCACTCACAAATCGATCATTTGAGTAAATGACATTACCAGACACATTTCTAGGCTAAAACTATCCTTCTAGATGTAATAGACTTGGTTCGCACATGTGGGCCCTAACTTCGGTTTGGCACAGAGTTTTAGACACTTTCCAACAAACCATTTCTTCCTGCGCTTCCATAAGTGCTAGGCATGCATTAGATGGCAAATAAAAGGCATGAAAATACACTTACAAGCATAAGGATCTCTTCTTGTTGGTGGGAGAAGATTGTGGGCGCCATCTTTCTTCTTGTCTGCAGCAGATAAGTAATGCCCCAGCGGTTTCCGGGTTCCGCACTTCCGGACGAACGGCCGTACGCACGCGTACGCGAGCGCGTAAGTGTCATACCCAGGCATTATTATTTAAAGGGTCCTGGACACACAGCTCATTCTCTTTGAGAGTCTCAACATTATGGCACCCAAAAAAGCCGCAGCAAAGGAGGGCAGCAGCAGCAAACACCCACCGAAGCTTGAGGAAGCTTCTGCAGGCTCCACCACTCGCTCACAAATGCCTAAAGGTAAGGTGCGGGCAACACGCAGTGCTCAGGACAAGGCACCAACAACCACCAAAGAAAAGGAGGCAGCGGCAAAGAGGAAGCCCCAGGCCAGCAAAAAAACATCTACGGCCGGTAACCAAACAACCAAGAGGGTGCAAAGCCCCAGCCCCCCAAGGTAACCATCACCACCCCCATGTGGCCAAACCTCCCATGGCAAGAGGCCAAGACACCGGGCAAGAAGCCCCAGCCCCCCAAGGTCACCATCACCACCCCCAGGTGGCCAAACCTCCCATGGCAAGAGGCCAAGACACCGGGCAAGAAGCCCCAGCCCCCCAAGGTCACCATCACCACCCCCAGGTGGCCAAACCTCCAATGGCAAGAGGCCAAGACACCGGGCAAGAAGCCCCAGCAGGCAAAGGTCACCATCACCACCCCCACGTGGCCAAACCTCCCATGTCAAGAGGCCAAGACACCGGACCAGAAGCCCAAAAAGTCCAAGGTCGCCATCACCCCAGGCAAGTCCCACAATCTCCCAGGGGCATGCAACTCTGAAGAGGCCACAGAGGCCAAGAAGCCCTACTTCATCCAGCACACCCTCTCCTCCTCGGCCACATTTGCCACCGGCACAGGTAGCAAGGCACTCTCCATATGCCACATCTTGGCCCCCCAGCCACGAACACCCAGTCCCTATCCAAGTCCTGTCCAATCTCAAGCCAGCCAGCTGTCATACATTTCACCCCAACACAGCCAGGCCAGAATGTCCCCCGATTTGCCTGCAAACAATGAGGAGACAGAACCTCAAGTAACAGGGTGCACATTGCGCTGAGGCCACTTGAGTGGCAGGTTTGGGGAGGCCCAAACTCTGGCATTGGCTAGTGGGCTCACCTTACATTATGATGAACTATATGGGCGCAGATCCAAAGCAACAAGCAAAATGCAGAAAGCAGAAATTTTAGAGGAGCTCACCAGACAGGTCAACGCAGCGGGGGATGAGCTCAAAGATGTGCAGCAGATTCAACGGAAAATATCGGACCTAAAGTATGCAGCACGGAAGAAAGAAAATAAACGGCGAAATTACAGGTACATATCTACTTTGTGGATTTTTCTGCTTCTTGTATTGTCAACATTTTGCTACATTTTCCAAACTATCTTTTTCAGCTTACAAACTGATGGAGGCTTCCCCACTAAACTTCAATTTACCCAAGCTGAGAAGATGGTGCTGGGCCTGATACATCCCGTTGCCTTAGAGGGACACTAGGGGCAACGGGACATGGACATCCCTACTATTCCTGCAGGTTAGTAATGTTAGTGTGTATGTGAAATGTTTGCAACGTGTAAAATGAGGCTCAAAGGCATATATGAACACATGCCCCTAGGGAGTGCCTTGTAGCGGAGGATTCATTTTTAGCAGGGTGTCATGTCTGTGGAATGTTAATGTTCTAATTTGCTTGGCCATACCTGACCTTTGAGAGTATATATGGACACTATTAAAGTATTTATATTAGCAAAGGACTGCCTGTTATGTGAATATAATCAATCAGATCCAACACTTCCATCTTTATCTTTAGGCCACTTGGGTTGGAGCTGTGGTTTGGTCTCAAAAACTTGATCTTGGGTCAGGGAAAGGTCTGCATAGGAAGAATGGCAACCAGCATATTCTTAAGCCAAATGCTATTTGCAAGTGTGGGCCCCTAATGGCCCTTTAGGGATGTGTGAAGCCTCATAACACCCAATACATGCATGTTTGTTTAATTTAAGGTGACCAATGTGTATGTATATGTTGATTAATACATCTAACAGATAAGGACATTCATAGTGAAGGACAACTTGGACCGTTGGGGGAGTTGCCATTCCTGCTTGGCCATGTGTTTTAGTGGAGCATATGTAGTAATACAGATCAACAATGCATAGTGGTGTGTTTACATGCCTTTTTTAATCAATGCAGCCCAGGAACATCCCTCAGCTAGTGTGGAAGCCTTAGCCAGTTTGACCACGCCGTCAACTTCCGTGCTGCCTAGGAGCCAGGATCCTATACATACGGTAAGTGTATTTTTTTTTCACATGTCCCAACAGACCCACACACTGATGGAGGAAATCCAGGAGCTGGAGGAGGATGGCACCTTGATGGGACCTTCACTACAGCCCCCCCTGGAACATAATCTGCAACTGTCCCAACATGTTTCTACAACAAATCCTCTGCAGCAGAGTGAAGCTGCCTGCATGCTGCCAGCCCATCGTGGGCAGCATGCAGAGACTGAGCCTACAGTCCCCAGTGGTAGGTCTGCTGCAGAGGATTTGCCAAGCACATCTGTGGCTGTTGGTCGAACTAGAGGACCATCATCTGCACGCGCCCCAACCCGGGGAATTGGGAGGCGTAGTTAGCTACGTTGCCCAGTTTCCCAGGGGAGGCGCGTGTCGATCATGGAGTCAGCATGGCACCATGAGAGGCGTTTATTTCGCCAACAAAATCAAATAAACAACGAGCAGCATCATGCACAATTAGAGATCTTAAATAATACCTTAAACTCCATGCTGACAGAATTTAGGTCGACCAACAGCCACATGGCCACCTTATCCACAAATTTCACAGCCATGTTTGAGGAAGTTCGAACTAGCAACACCAACATGGCCACCTGAAGTACTAATTTCAGTGCCATGCTTGAGGAAGTTCGAACAACCAATAGAAACATGTTGGAACAGTTGCAGATTAGGAATGCCACACATGCCCAGGTGATGGGCCACCTCCAAGGCCCACCACCAGGGTTTATGGACATCAAACATTTTAACGCCTATCTGTCCTGTATCTGCTCCACATCTTTGATCGACATCCCCACTGTATTGACTTGTCTGGTGAGCCCTACCAATATACCCTTTTGGTATGGCTTTGCTTGTATGCTTAGGATTTGCACCCATATAGCTCATTAGAGTGCTGAGATAGCCCACTAGCCAATGCCTGACCTCAAGCCTCACTGAACCTGCCACTCAAGCTGTTGCGCTGCAGGCTTTGGCCTAATTACATTGCTTCTGGCTCATCCTGTTTGTAGGCATGATTAGGGGACATTCTGCCTTGGCAAACTACTACCTTGAACCCTGGCAGGGATTGGACTGGACTTGGATTTGGACTGGGGCTTCTTGTTTGGGTGGCCCACTGACTTACAGGCGTAGATGTGGCATAGGTATGGCTGCTTTCCACCTGTGCCTGTGGCAAATGTGGTCAAGCAGGAGAGGGTGTGTATGTGTCCCTATTTCTTTGAGCCTAAATATTGACATGCCAATGCTTGCTCCATATGTGTGTGTGTATTTACTTTGGGATGGAAAACTTCGGCCTGGAGTGCATTACTTTCAAACTCCTGCCTGTGGCCAATTGCTAGGTGCCATGATTTGTCACTAATTGAATTGGTTGTTTTACCATGTATGTACATGAAGTATGGGAGTGACCATCCACTCCAATTTTTACTTTTACAATTTAAATAAAATGAATGTGACTTGACCTGTTGTTGACTAAGTTGATGCCTTAATGTTTAGGTGTTTTGTAGATTACTTAAGGTTTGCCCAACCAAACTGGGGCAAAAAAAAGGCATGAGTCTCAGATCATGTGTGCATTTTTTAGACCAAAATTTGTGGGAAGGAAGAAGAGAGCAAAGAAAATCTAGTGCAACTCCGATGGACTATAAACTGTTTCGTCGGGCGGGACAGTTTATAGTCCATCGGAGTTGCACTAGATTTTCTTTGCTCTCTTCTTCCTTCCCACAAATTTTAGTCTGCATTGAGTTTACTACCCCTACGGCGGTGGATTGGAATTGGTCTGAACAGATGTTAAACGCCTCGGAGGAGACCTTTTTTATACTCTGCTTTTATATTTCTACTATTTGGTAAGAGCATTTCCTAAAGGTGACGGGCACAGTGTGATTTGTGCATGCACACCGGGACTGTTGCTTCCTCATCTTGGATTCAGTGACCATTGGTTATTGGAAAGATTGACTTTTTGCTCTGTGCTTTTTTAGAACATATATTAAAAAATGACAGACGGAGCTGTTAAATGGATTTTTTAGCTCTGTGTACACAAGAGAGGAGAAAGGAGCCAACACAAGAGATGCCACTGATAGCAATAGCCCAAGTATAATAATTAACAAGCTAAACGTGGATATCATCCAAGAAAAACTAAATAATTTAAATGTGAATAAGACTGGAGGACCAGATGGACTTCACCCAAGAGTTCTCAAAGAACTCAGTTCCGTTATCTCATCACCTCTGTTGTTGATCTTTAAAGACTCACTAGCAACTGGTATAGTGCCAAGGGACTGGCGCAAGGCAAATGTGGTGCCCATTTTTAAAAAGGGCTCTAGGTCTTCTCTGGGCAATTACAGACCTGTTAGCTTAACATCCATTGTGGGGAAATTGCTCGAGGGACTAATAAGGGACAACATACACAAATATGTAACTATCCATAATATTATAAGTGACAACCAACACGGTTTTACTAAGGACAGAAGCTGCCAAACTAACCTGATTGGCTTCTATGAGGAGACGAGTAGAAGCCTGGACAGAGGGGCGGCTGTGGATATAGTTTTTCTGGATTTTGCAAAAGCATTTGACACTGTCCCCCATAGACACTTATTGGGGAAATTGAGATCTTCAGGATTAGAAAACTCAGTTTGTAACTGGATTGAAAACTGGCTGAAGGATCGTGTGCAGAGAGTTGTGGTTAATGATACATACTCTGAATGGTTACCAGTTGTAAGCGATGTACCCCAGGGTTCAGTGCTGGGACCACTATTATTCAACTTGTTTATAAACGACATAGAAGATGGAATTAAAAGCACTGTCTCTATTTTTGCAGATGACACAAAGATATGTAGCACAGTGCAGTCTATTGAAGATGTTCACAAGCTTCAGGCTGACTTGGACACATTGAGTGTCTGGGCATCCTCTTGGCAAATGAAGTTCAATGTGGAAAAATGTAAAGTCATGCACTTGGGGTCTAATAACCTGAAGGCCACATATGTCCTCGGGGGAGTAAAACTGGGAGAGTCACTTATTGAGAAGGATCTGGGGGTACTAGTAGATCACAGACTAAATAACAGCATGCAATGCCAAGCAGCTGCTTCCAAGGCCACCAAGATACTATCATGCATTAAAAGAGGCATGGAATCACGGGATAGAGATGTAATTTTGCCACTGGTGCGCCCTCACCTAGAATATGCCGTCAAGTTCTGGGCGCCCATTCATAGAAAGGACTCTCTGACATAGAAAGGTGCAAAGGAGAGCCACCAAACTAATAAAGGGAATGAAAGATCTTAGTTATGAGGAAATATTACGAGAATTAAATCTGTTTAGTCTTGAGAGGAGGCGATTGAGGGGGGACATGATTAACTTGTATAAATATATAAATAGACCATACAAAAAAATGGGGGAACACTATTTCAGGTAAAATCCTCTCTAAGGACAAGGGGGCACTGCCTTCGATTGGAAAAAAAGAAATTTAGTCTCCGGAGGCGACAATTGTTTTTTACCATAAGAACTATAAATCTATGGAATAGCCTCCCACAGAAGCTTGTTACAGCATCAACCGCTGACAGCTTCAAAAAAGGATTAGATGCTTATTTAGAAGAAAATAACATTAACAGTTACTATTAGCGGTTATCAATAAAAAATAAAAATAAAGACAAAAAATAAAATAAATAGCTTCCCCTGTAAAATAAAAATAACTTCCCCCTACCCCAACACCCTTGGTTGAACTTGATGGACATATATCTTTTTTCAACCGTATTAACTATGTAACTATGTACTTGCCTGTAGATGTACTCGTCGGCTGCCGGAGGCACCAGGGCAATGTGGGTGCAATCAATGGCACCCATGACGTTGGGCATGTCGGCGATAAAATGCCAGCTTAATCGCGTTCCTGGGTACCATGTCATCAGGAAAACAAATATATTTCTGACTAATGGTAGCCATGCCTTCCAAAAACATGGATAGCGCACATCTCAGCGTAGGCTGGGAGATTCCCACGGAGAGGGCACCCAGCCTCTGCAACGAGCCGTTCGCCAAAAATTGCAGGCAGCCAAGCATCTTGGTCATACCTGAAATTGCTTGCCCCTTCCTTGATGTGCGGGCTAACCATGGCCGCAGCTCACTATACAATTCATGGAGGGAAGCGCGATTAAGTCTGGTGAGCTCGAACAGCTCAACGTCATGCATGCCATCGAAGTGCATGCGTCGCAGGTGCAATCTGGTCTCGGCCCTCCGGACAATTTTAATGCCCATTAGCTGGAGTTCCTCATGCTCCACAAAGGCACTAGACTGGTTCATATCTGCTGTTTCCGAGGTCAAAATGGTCCCGTAAAGGGATCGCCATTGAAACGGATTCATAGGGTGGTGGTCCCTCGGCAATCAGCTCTCTGAATGAGATGCAAGCCTATACCAATAACATAAGTTATCTGAACGAACGAAAAATATCAGATTTGGATTGGAAAATGATCCAAACTAACGCAAATGATCCGATTTTCTTTCGTTCATCGAAAGCGCATATACGCATTAGCCCGAACGTTCGTACGAATGAAAAATGAATGAAAAAAACAAAGAAAATGACAAACACACACAAAAACTTTCACAGACAGCTATGAAAGTCCAGACGAATGTGCCTCTGAATCGAGCCTATTGTGTGTAAAAACTCCATTCCTTCTGATTACAATGGTACCACATATGTATTGGTAGACACCCTTTGCTGCCCTGGAGACACCACAAACTGAAAACAGCGCTTTATGACATGAAATGAAATACAAACTACTTTGCACAGTATCAAGGGTTAAATCCATAAAGAAATGTTTAAAAATATTGTGGGGTCCCCTCTATCCAGCAAAATTTCTCCTGGGTGTAGTTCAGCACCATATGTATATGTGTGTCCTATTAACCCTTAAAGTGGCAGCCTACCTAGAGTTTTTGTCACCCTCTGTTGCCAGACCATGTTTCACTATTTTGCGCTAAATATGTTCAACTGTAATTTTTTAAGGGATTTTCCAGGAACATTATATATTGTTTTTGGTCTGGGCTTCAACATAAAATGTCTTGTTTGGCCTCTTTTTAGTGTATTCTCAATACTTTTGGGTGAAAGATGTGCAAAAAAATCTATTTTTTACAATTTGAAGTGTTTTTTTGTAATAAAAAATGTAAGTTTGTCAATAAAATGTTATTGCGTGTTAAATCCCAATTTCTCTGGTTACAGCGGTACCACATATGTATTGGTAGACACCCTTTCCTGCCCAGGACACTCTCCCAAACTGAAAAAGCACTTTCTTTTTTTTTTTCAGATAAAACACAACTGTGCTATACACTATGCACACCTTTCAGTTTTTCAAGAAAAACAGCTCTTTTCATTTGAAATACCCCCACAAACAGAATATATATTCTCTGGAAGTAAACACCTCAAGCTTTCTAGGCATACCAGGCTTGTTGACGTGGGCATAGTTTTTTGGAAGTAATCCCTCAATGAATTCTTTGGTTGCACAGAGTTTCCCTAAAAAGGAATAAAAAAGAAGAATCAAAGCAACATTTTCCGAAAAAAAAAAAAAACTATATGCAAACAAGAAAAACCAAGTCAAATCTAAAAAAGCAACATCCCGCGAATAGAACAATACCCAACATGCATAGGTCCAGTCAAGGGAATAGTTGGCAAACACCCCAAAGTAAAGCATGTGTGTAACGGTAATTTTACTTGAAAATTTTGTGCCAAGTTTAACCGTGATTTTTGGAGGAATTTTCAGGAAAATTATAAATATATTTTTTGCAGCAGAGTTTAGGCTTTAATGTGAAATGGTTTGTTTGTACCGTAATTTTTCTACTGTTTTTTTAAATATTTTTGTGGAAAAAAAAAACAAAAAAAAAATATTTTTGAGAAAATTGTCTATTTCAAATAAAAATAAAATTCTGTGATTACTCACCTGTAGAATTGGTATTATGAGTATACAGTACGTCCTGCTCCAAATTTAATACTTACAGTTGGGATATACTCCGCCAGATGCCGCTGGACTGCAGAGACATCGAAAATAGGCTCCTCCCAGCCCCTCAAATACCCAGGGACCTCCCACAAATCCCCAGCATTGAAAAGCAGTTAAGGAGAATCCGGGAGAATTACACAATCCAAACTATCAACTATAACAACGATAACAATCATCATACAGGGGATCCAAGAAAATGCAAACCAAGGGTGGGTTGGAGCAGGACGTACTGTATACTCATAATACCAATTCTACAGGTGAGTAATCACAGAATTGTATTATTCTTAGTATACAGTAAGTCCTGCTCCAAATCTAATACTTACAGTTGGGACATCCAATAGCAGTGTCCATAAAGTAGGGTGGGATCCCCAAGAAAAATCAGCAGCAGGCAGTTTAAACCACTGCCGCCTGCAGAACCTTGCGGCCAAAAGCAGCATCAGCTGAGACCCTAACATCAACCTTGTAAAACTTTGAAAAGGTATGAACAGAAGACCAAGTAGCGGCCTTGCAAACTTGTTCAACAGAAGCCTGGTGCTGAAAAGCCCAAGAGGCACCAATAGCACGAGTGGAATGAGCAGTAAGGCGGAAGGGAGGATTCTTCCCCTTAGCAGAGTAGGCCTGAATCACAGCCTGACGAATCCACTTGCTGATAGTAGACTTGGCAGGAGCCAAACCCTTCCTAGGACCAGAAGGGACCACAAAAAGAGCATCAGTTTTCCTGAAAGGTGCAGTAGCCACCAGATAGTACTTCAGACACCTAACCACATCCAAAGAGTACAAAACTCTCTCCTTAGCATTGCTAGGATTAGGGCACAAAGAAGGAAGAACAATATCCTGATTCAAATGAAAGGCAGACACTATCTTAGGCAGAAAATCAGGTTAGAAACGAAACACCACCTTGTCCTGGTGCCTCTCATAGTAGGGGGGCTGAATGGACAGCGCCGCCAACTCAGACACACGCCTGACAGAAGTGATAGCCACCAGAAACACAACCTTGAGCGTAAGAATGGAGAGGCAGCATCGTGCACAGGTTCAAAGGGAGCACCCTGCAAGGTTGACAGAACCAAGTTCAAATCCCAAACAGGCACCATAGGTTTACGTGGGGGATGCACATGAGTGACCCCCTGGAAAAAAGTCCTGATCAGAGGGTGCTGAGCAAAGGACTTCTGGAAAAAAAAAATAGCCAGGGAAGAAACCTGACCCTTCAGAGTACTGAGTTGGAGCCCCATCTCCAACCCATGCTGCAGGAACTCCAGAATCCTGGGAATAGAGAACACACGACAGGGAGGAGACTTAGACTCACACCAGTCCATGTAGGCACGCCAATAATAAATGGAAGAGGAAGACTTCTTCCTAGCTTTAATCAAAGTATCCACAACTGAGGAAGACAGCCCCTTCTCCATCAAGATGGAGGATTCAGCAGCCAAGTCGTCAAAGCCAGAGTTTGTAAATTGGGATGGCGTAGTGAGCCCTGAATGTTCAGATCTGGCACCAAGGGCAGAGCGTATTGATCTACTGCCAGCTGTACCACGTCTGCAAACCAGGGGGCCACCTGGGGGCCACCAGAATTGCTAGCACCCCTTCCAGAGCAATCTTGCGCAGAACCCTGCCTAGCAGGGGAATTGGGGGGAAGACATACAGGAACTGAAAGTCCTTCCATGACATTGCTAGCGCATCCAAGGTCAGGGCCAGAGGATCCCTGGACAGAGAGACAAAAGCTGGAAGCTTGTGATTGTGGCGGGACGCAAACAGATCCACATCTGGTTGGCCCCAACGGTGACACAGAGATTGAAACACCCTGCTGCATAGGGACCATTCTCCCTGGTGAGAGGTCCCCCTGCTCAGAGAGTCCGCCAGGTGATTTTCCACCCCCGGGATGTACACAGCTGAAATGCAGGGGACATTGGCCTCCGCCCAAGTCAGGATCAGAGACGCTTCTTGGAGGGCCCCCTTGATCCGGGTCCCTCCCTGATGATTGATGTAGGCAACTGCCGTCTGGTTGTCCGAGCGCACCTGAACAGGCAGGCGCTGAAGATGAGTAGTCAAGCGAGCCAGAACTAACCTGATCGCTCGCAGCTCCAAGACATTGATAGGTGTGTGGGCCTCCTGAGGGCCCCACCTCCCCTGGAATCGCAGGGACTTCCAGAAACCCCCCCAACCTGTCTCCCAGGAAGGGGCAAGAAAGGATCTGCCCCCCAACAGGTTCCTTGAGTCCATCCACCACAAGAGGGACCTCCTGACCAGGGGGGAGAGCACACAGACCCTGTCCAGGGACGCTGGGTCCTTGTCCAATACAGACAATAGGTGAAGTTGCAGAGGCCTCAAGTGGAACTGAGCATAAGGGACTGCTTCGAAGCACGCCACCATCAGGCCCACCAGCTGCATCCCCTGCCTGATGGAGGGATGGGGACAAGCTAGGAGGGACTGAGCCTGTGCAATCAGACTGTCCACCTTCTGCTGAGGAAGGAAGATCCTTGCCTGAACTGTATCCAGATTCATTCCTAGGAATGGAGTTACCAAGGAAGGGGACAGTGAGGACTTGGGGTGGTTGATCACCCATCCAAATGACTCCAGAGTGGACACCACCAGCTGAGTATCCAACTCTGCCTGATGTAGAGACTGGGAAGTGATGAGGATGTCGTCCAGATAGGGAAGCACGCGGACGCCCTGACATCTGAGCAGAGACATCACGCCAGCCAGCACCTTGGTGAACACCCTGGGAGCTGAAGTGAAGCCGAAGGGCAAGGCCACAAATTGGTAGTGTTGATCCATCAGAGCGAACCTGAGGAACCTTTGATGACCTGGGAACACAGGAATATGAAGGTAAGCATCTTTGATGTCCACAGAAGTCATGAAATCCCCTTGGCGCAGGGAACTGATGGCAGAGCGCAGAGTCTCCATGCAAAAGCGCCTGCCCCTGACAAACTTGTTGAGAATCTGTAAGTCCAGGATTGGCCTGACAGAACCATCCTTTTTGGGTACTGTGAATAGGTTGGAATAAAAGCCCTTGTATTTTTCTCTTAAGGGGACCTGGCAGATGACCCCCAGCTCCAGGAGGCCTTGCACTGCTTGCACTAGCTCCTGAGTTGACACAGGGTCCTGAGGAATCCGGGACCTGATGAATCTTGGAGGGGGATCGGCAGCAAACTCCAACTTGTAACCGGAGGACACTACCTCCTGAATCCACTGGTCTGATACATGAAGCCTCCAGACGTGAGCGAAGTGCTGCAGCCGTCCCCCCACCCGGATGGGTGAGGGCGCCCCATCATGCCTGAGGGGGCTTGGGAGAGGATTTAGCTTTGGGACCCCAGGAGGAGCCAGGACGTCCACGTCCAGAAATCTCCCCGGGCCCCAGGGAAAGACACCCCCCTTCCCTGTCTTGCACCGTGGTAAGGGGAGGAGAAGGAACCCTGACCCCGAAGGGGCCGAGGTTACCGCCTGCGCTGGGGTAACCTGCCTCCCTTAGCAAAAAGGTCCAGGCGGTCTCCAAACAGACACAGTCCTTTAAAGGGAAAACCAGTGAGGGCCTTCTTGGCAGCGTTGTCAGCAGCCCACTGGCGCAGCCAAACCGAGCGGCGTATAGCCACCACGAGGGCAGAAGTTCTGGCACACATTCTGATGGTGTCATCCAATGCTGATAGGACAAAATTTACAAAAACATCACAACTGGAGAGTGCATTAAGCACCTCACAAGGCAAATCATCAGGGGCACTATCGAGCATATTTCTGATAAGGGTTCTAGTGGCCACAGCAGTAATGGCAGAGGCACAGACCGGGCGCAGCGCCGTCCCCACACATGCAAAGGCGTGGGATGCCAGCTGATCAATACGCTGGTGTTCGGCATCCCGCAGGGTAGTAGAATCAGGGGAATGCATGACAGGGGTGTTAGATAGCCCTAGGATCGGGGCATCCACCTAGGGGGGGGGATGACCAACATTTAACCACCTGGCTTGCTAGGGAGAGCACCTCAACCCAGAGATGCTGGGGATGTGGCCATGATTGTTTACATGACGGAAGTGGCTGCTGGAAAACGTGCAACACGGATGGGGGTTTCACACCTAATGTCGGGTGCTTTGGGTGAAGTGCAGAAGCCAGCCACTGAGCGTTTTGTTCTGCTTTGAAATCAGAAATCTAACTACCACAGTTCAATCCTTCCTCCTCATATGCTGCACTCAAGTTTATAGGGCAAACTCAGGTAGGGCCAATTTATCCCTACACATAAGAGTTGATTCAGAGAGACATAAAAAAACTTTTGTTTTTGTGTCGATCTGTTTTTTTTTTTTTAATTTTCCCGCTCTCGTATGAGTGTACGCGCGATTCTAAGCATGCATCGCAAGCCTTCTGTAACGTCTTCGTCCATTTTCCACCCCTAAAACTTACCCAAATCACTTCACGGTCAGTATATTCTTGCATTTCCCACCCCTAAAACTTACCCAAATCACTTCGCGGTCAGTATATTCTTCCATTTCCCACCCCTAAAACTTACCCAAATCACTTCGCGGTCAGTATATTCTTCCATTTCCCACCCCTAAAACTTACCCAAATCACTTCATGGTCTCATTCTTCTTCCATTTCCCACCCCTAAAACTTACCCAAATCACTTCATGGTCAGTATATTCTTGCATTTCCCACCCCTAAAACTTACCCAAATCACTTCGCAGTCAGTATATTCTTGCATTTCCCACCCCTAAAACTTACCCAAATCACTTTGCGGTCTCATTCTTCTTCCATTTCCCGCCCCTAAAACTTACCCAAATAACTTCGCGGTCAGTATATTCTTCCATTTCCCACCCCTAAAACTTACCCAAATCACTTTGTGGTCTCATTCTTCTTCAATTTCCCACCCCTAAAACTTACCCAAATCACTTCGCGGTCAGTATATTCTTCCATTTCCCACCCCTAAAACTTACCCAAATCACTTTGTGGTCTCATTCTTCTTCCATTTCCCACGCCTAAAACTTACCCAAATCACTTCGTGGTCAGTATATTCTTCCATTTCCCACCCCTAAAACTTACCCAAATCACTTCGCGGTCAGTATATTCTTGCATTTCCCACCCCTAAAACTTACTCAAATCACTTTGCGGTCAGTATATTCTTCCATTTCCCGCCCCTAAAGCTTACCTAAATCACTTCGCGGTCAGTATATTCTTCCATTTCCCGCCCCTAAAACTTACCCAAATCACTTCGCGGTCAGTATGTTCTTGCATTTCCCACCCCTAAAACTTACCCAAATCACTTCGCAGTCAGTATATTCTTCCATTTCCCACCCCTAAAACTTACCCAAATCACTTCGCTGTCAGTATATTCTTGCATTTCCCACCCCTAAAACTTACCCAAATCACTTCGCGGTCTCATTCTTCTTCCATTTCCCGCCCCTAAAACTTACCCAAATCACTTTGCGGTCAGTATATTCTTGCATTTCCCACCCCTAAAACTTACCCAAATCACTTCGCGGTCAGTATATTCCTCCATTTCCCACCCCTAAAACTTACCCAAATCACTTCGCGGTCTCATTCTTCTTCCATTTCCCACCCCTAAAACTTACCCAAATCACAGTCAGGCGAATCTTCATATCTGAATTTGGTTATTTTCATTCGTTTTGTGGTAACCAACCCTTAATGAATGTTTTTTGAAAAGTAAATGACACAGAAACAATTTTTTTTGTTTTTTTAATTTTAACTGGCATTTTTATGTTGCCATTTTTTAAAAAACTTTTTTTTTGTAAAATGGAACAATTTGGAGATTAACCCTTTAACCGCCAGCCTTCCTGGAGATTTTGTCACCCTTTGTTGCCAGACCATTTTGCACTATTTTGCGCTCCCCATGTTCAACTGTGATTTTTGAAGGGATTTCCAGGGATTTCCCAGGTAAGTGATATATTGTTTTTTTCAGCGGAGCCTGGGCTTTAACATGAAATGTCTCGTTTGTCATTTTCTAAGTGTATTCTCAATATTTTTGGGTGAAAATTGTGCAAAAAAATAAAAAAAAACTATTTTTTACAATTTGTAGTGTTTTTTTGTAATAAAAACTGTAAGTTTGTCAATAAAATCGTATTGCGTGTGAAACCCCAATTTCTCCCGGTTACAGCGATACCACATATGTATAGGTAGACACCCTTTCCTGCCCAGGAGACTCCCCCAAACTGAAACAACGCTTTAGGAGATTTTCAGATAAAATACAACTATGCTTTGCAATATGCACACCTTGCAGTTTTTCAAGAAAAACAACCCTTTACATTTGAAATACCCCCAACAAACTATATATTCCCTAGAAGTATACACCTCAGGCTTTCTAGGCGTACCAGGCTTGTTTACATGGGTGCTGTTTTCTGGAAGTAATCCCTCAATGTATTCTTTGGTTGCACAGGGTTTCCCTAAAAATGAATAAAAAAGCAGAATCAAAACCACATTTTCCTAAAAAAACCTATATGCAAACCAGAAAAAAACAGAAAATCAGAAAAAGCAACATCCCCCAAACAGAATGATACCCAACATGCATAGGTTCTGTCAAGGAAAGAGTTGCCAAACACACCAAAGTAAAGCATGCGCATAACGGTAATTTTACTTCAGATTTTCAGCTCTGCAGACAAAGTGCGCACCTTGTGCTTTTTCTACCAAACCAACCCTTTACATTTGGAATATCCCCCATAAACCATATATTCCCTGAAAGTACACATGTTAAGCTTTCTAAGCGTACCCAGCTTGTTGTAGTGGGCTTATCTTTCTGGAAGTAATATCTCGAAGAATTCTTAGGTTGCACAGGGTTTCACAAAAAAATGTATAAAAAAGCAGAATAAAAAACACATTTTCCTAAAATATCAATATGCAAATAAAAAAAAACAAGCTAAATCTGAAAGCGCAATGTACCCAACATGCATAGGTACCTGTAACCTTTTGACTGCCAGTCTACTTGAGATTTTGTCACCCTCTCCTGACAGGATATTTTTCACCATTTTGCGTGATGTTTAACTGTGATTTTTGCAGGAATTTCCAAGAAAATGGCATATTTTCTTTTTGTGGCAGAGTTTAGGCTTTAACATGAAATGTCTTGTTTGTATTTTTTCTACTTTTTTAAATTTTTTTAAATAAATAAATAAATAAAAAAAAATATATTTTTTAAATTGTCTCCTTTATTTTAAACAAAAACATTTATTTTATTAAAGAAAACCATATTGCACGTGAAAGCCCCATTTCTCCCGATTACAATGATACCACATATGTATCGGTAGCCCCCCGTTCCTGTCCAGGTGATCCCCTAAACTGAAAAGAGCACTTTATAACATTTACAAATAAAATACAACTACTATCCACATAATAAAGGGTTAAATAAAAAAAAAATTGGTGTGGGGTCCCCCTTCACGGGGGGGGGGGGACACCATTTCTTGGGGGAATTTTAAGGTTTTCTTGGGAGGCAGATAATGGGGGGTCTCTGGGTTAATGGCAAGTCACCCACTAGCCGCAGGTGACTTGCCAGACCCCCGAGCCCTGTGAACTGGTATAGGGGTCACATGGACCCCTTACCAGTTCACAAAGGGTTAAAAGTAAAAAAAAAAAAAACACACACAGAGACACACTTTAAAAAAAACTTTATTAAAAAAAAATATTTTTTTTATTATTTTTTTTAATACTTACCTCCCATCCATCCCTGTGTCCCACGCTGATCACTTAGGCTTCTGCTCTCCTGCTGGGTTACAGGTAACAAAGGGTTAATTAAAAAAAAATGACATAGGGTCCCCCCTCAAAGGGAGGGGGACCCCATTTTATTTTTTTGGATTTTTAAGGGTTAAAACCCTTAAAAATCCAAAAAAAAAATGGCGTGAGGTCCCCCCTACCCAGCATAACCAGCCTGTGACCAGCTATGGGGGCTTGTAGAACAGGGCGCAGGGGCCAGCTTTAGTGGCCCCTGGCCCTGCCGGCTACAAGCCGTCATAGCCTAGGGCCACGGCTCTTCTGCCCCCCCCCCCCTGGGCTTTGGGGAGGCAGGTAATTTGGGGGGCCAGGGGTTAATGGCAAGTCACCCGCTAGCCGCAGGTGACTTGCCAGACCCCCGAGCCTTGTGAACTGGTATAGGGGTCACATGGACCCCTTACCAGTTCACAAAGGGTTAAAAGTAAAAAAAAACACACAGACACACTTTTTAAAAAATATTTTTATTAAAAAAAATAAATGTTTTTTAATTTTTTTTTAATACTTACCTCCTATCCATCCCTGTGTCCCACGCTGATCACTTAGGCTTCTGCTCTCCTGCTGCTGCTGGAAGCCTTTTATACCTACTGGGCTACAGGTAACAAAGGGTTAATTAAAAAAAAAATGACATAGGGTCCCCCCTCGAAGGGAGGGGGACCCCATTTTTGGGGGGGATTTTTAAAGGTTAAAACCCTTAAAAATCCCCCCAAAAAATGGCGTGAGGTCCCCCCTACCCAGCGTAACCAGCCTGTGACCAGCTATGGGGGCTTGTAGAACAGGGCGCAGGGGCCAGCTTTAGTGGCCCCTGGCCCTGCGGCTACAAGCCGTCATAGCCTAGGGCCACGGCTCTTCTGCCCCCCCCTGGGCTTTGGGGAGGCAGGTAATTTGGGGGGCCAGGGGTTAATGGCAAGTCACCCGCCAGCCGCAGGTGACTTGCCAGACCCCCGAGCCCTGTGAACTGGTATAGGGGTCACATGGACCCCTTACCAGTTCACAAAGGGTTAAAAGGTAAAAAAAAAAAAAGACACACACGTTTTTGAAAATAACTTTATTAAAAAAAAAAAAAAAATTTTTACTTTACTCACCTCCGATCTTCATTTCCTGTGTCCCGCGGCGATCTGCTGTCAGTGACGGCTGGGCACAGGAGCAGGGAGACAGGCGATTGCACGATCGCCTACCTCCCTCCTCCTCTGTCCAGCCGTCACTGGCATCTGACAGCTGATCCGCCGGGTGCCCCGATGACACCCGGCGGTGACGTCAGAATCCAAGATGGCGGCCGCCATCGGAAGACGCTGCTGAGGGAGGAGGGCTGTTATGCCCCCTCCAGAAGACAGAAGAGCGGGGAGGGGGGATCGGAGCCCCCCCCCCCGTGAAGAGGAGAGCCTGCGGGAGCCGGCGGGGACAAAGGTAGGTAACTGTCATTTTGTTTTTTTGTTTTTTTTTTTTACAGGAAACCGGGCGGCTGCTGAAACGGGGGGGCACCCTATTCCGGGCCCTCCCCTGCAGCCGGAGGAGCCCCGATGGGCGATCGGAGCCCCTCTGGCTGAAGAGGAGACCCGACCGGATCGAACGAGGGGTCAGGTAAGTGTCTTTTATTTTTACTTTTTTTTTTATTTCTGGGGAAATCAGGCACGTAAATTTTACGTGGCTGGCGTTTAACTGTTGGAGAGGCAGCCACGTAAAATTTACGTGGCTGGCGTTAAAAGGGTTAAATGTTTTTTTTTATAAAATGTTTAATTAAAAAAAAATAATAAATTACTTTTTTAAAACTATATACACAGCAATGGCAGGCCCCAGAACATTATTCTTCATCTGTGGTCACCAACGAGTCGCGCAACTCCTGCATCTCGCCCACCAACTGTACGTTGGTGCAGCAACCAGCACGTGTGGTCCCTGTATAAAAAATAAAATAAAATTATTTGTCGGCAAATACATGTTTAACAGCTGTGGATGGAATGTTTAGTAGGTTGCAAGCTAACTCATGAGGCCATATGTCATTATGCTAAGGAATTAATCCAAGGAAGAGGCCATATGTCATTATGCTAAGGAATTAAACAAAGGAAGAGGACATATGTAATTATGCTAAGGAACTGATCAAAGGAAGAGGCCATATGTCATTATGCTAAGGAATTAATCAAAGGAAGAGGCCAGTAGATTGGTGATCATGTCAATTCCCACATACTCCAAATAATTACATTACAACTTACTTCGTTGGTGGGCGAGCTCTGCTTCGGGGACCAATCTCCATTCTGGGACCTGCCACTGCTGGGAAGTTGAGGCTTGTAAAAAGTAAAAAGTAGAGACATGTAAAATAGGGTCACTTTTAATGTCTGAGTCAACAGTAAGCAAATGACAATTTGAATATGTGTGTGACATCACCCACCTTCTCCATGTGCCTCCTGGGCCTGATCTGCTGCAGTCTCTGCTCCAGATCGTTCACCCACTACATAATCATCTATAAAAAGAGATTTAGGGAATTAGCTTTGCTTTTAATAGCATGTATGTGTGTGCGATTACATTAAGAGTCACATACCAGAGGCTAATGGCTCCGTCACTTGGGCCGACTCCCTGCCCACGCCGTGACGCCCCGGGGAGGGGTAGGAACGTGGCCCTGGAGATCCACCACCTTCACTTTCTGCTGCAGATTCTTGCAGCACTGGCCGGCCTGTGCGCCTCCCGGTGCGTCAGATTCGGTATTCCATTTCCAGCACTAGAAAAGAAAAGCATTTATAAATAAAGGCCTACCTTCTGTATTAGTTACATCTAGCATGCAATCGCTATGTATTACTTGGGAAATGGAGCCCGAAAAATCGCCGCACCCGGGGCATGTGGAGCCGTTTCAGGTACGACCAGTGCTGCATGATCTGTGTATGGGTGAAGGTGGTGTCCGTCTCCTGCTGGATACGGGAGACGATCTCCAGGGCGACGTTCCTCTTCTCGAATGCGCTGGGCAGATAGTCGTACCTGCGCTCAAGCATCGTCTAAAAAACACAAAATAAACATAGTTGTTAAATCAAACTGCATACAAATATCTATCACGATTAGATCAGTTGACTAAATTACATTCACAGACACATTTCTAGCCTCAAACTATCCTTATAGATGCAAGTGGCTTGGTTTGCAACTGTTTCTCCCTGCACTTCCTTAAGGCCTAGGCATGCATTTAGATGGCAAATCAACGTTCTTACAATACACTTATGAGCATAATCAGCTCTTGTTGGCAGGTGAAGATCGTGGGCACCATCTTGTTTCTTGTCCGCAGCAGATAAGTAATGCCTTAGCGGTTTCCGGGTTCCGTACGGCCGGACGAACGGCCGTAAGCACGTGTACGTGAACGAGTCATACCCAGTCATTAGGATTTAAAGGGTCATGGACACACAGCTCATTCTCTTTGAGATTGTCATCATGGCACCAAAAAAACAGTGCTAAGGCCACACCAGCAAAGGAGACCACCAGCAAAAGGCCACAGCGGCATGAGGACACTTCTTCCTCCCGTCCGACCACTGGGTAACACCAAGCTACTAGCAAGGTGTGGGAAACGCGCAGCAAAAGTGGCCACCATAAGGCGACATTGCCCACAAATCCCGGAACATCCAAAACAGCAACCAAAAGCAAGGAAGGGACCTCAAAGAAGAAGGCACCCACATCCAAACAGCAAGGTACGACAACGTCCAAGGCCACCAAGAAGCAGAGGGCCCGAAGCCCCAGCCCACCAAGAACACCCTCTCCTCCTCCCCGCCCTACCACATCCCATGATACACGGAACACCAGTTCCAAGGCCACCAAGAAGCAGAGGGCCCGAAGCCACAGCCCACCAAGAACACCCTCTCCTCCTCCCTGCCCTACCACATCCCATAATAAATGGAGCACCAGTTCCAAGGCCACCAAGAAGCAGAGGGCCCAAAGCCACAGCCTCACAAGCACACCCTCTCCTCCTCCCCACGCAAGCACATCCCATGATAAACGGCGCTCCAGTGGCAAGGCCAGTAAGAGCCAGCGTGCTCGAAGCCCCAGTCCAGCCAGCACTGCCTCTCCTGCTCCAGGTGCCAGTACATCACATGGCCAAAGTACGTAGCACCACTTCAAAGGCCACAAAGAGGCACAAGGCCTGAAGCCCCACCCCCTCAAGCACACCCTCTCCTCCTCGGCCACATTTGCCTCCGGCACAGGTGGCAACCACTGATACATATGCCACATCCACGCCTGGAAGTTCGGTGGCTACCCAGGCAAGGACCCCCAGTCTGATTGCAAGTCCATTCCAGTTGTTTTCAAGCCACGTGTCACCCAATTCATCACCACAGAGCCAGCCCAGAATGTCCCCCGAATTGCCAACAAACATAGATGAGCCAGAAGAGCAAGCATTAGGCCAAACATTGCGGCAAGGCCAGTTGAGTGGCAGGTTTGGTGAGGCCCAAACTCTCGCATTGGCAAGTGGCCTCACACTCCATTATGACGAGCTATATGGGCGACATTCAAAATCTACAAGCAAAATGAGAAAGACAGGTCAATGCAGCGGGGGACAAGATGAAAGATGTGGAGCAGATACAGTGCAAAATATCTGACCTGAAGTATGCAGCACAGAAGAAACAGAATAAATGGCGTATTCACAGGTACATATTTGAGTTTTTCATTTTGCTGCTTGTTGTATTGCCCACAATGCCCAAAACTTGTAAAACTCTTATTTTTCAGCTTACAAACTGGCGGAGGCTTCCCCACCAAATTACAGTATACAAGAGTTGAGGAGATTGTGCTGGCATTAATACACCCCCGTTGCATTAGAGGGCCTCTCTGGCAGATGGGACACGGACATCCATACCATTCCTGCAGGTTAGTAATGTTTGTTTGAATGTGAACTATTGTAAATGTGTGAAATGAGGCTCACAGGCAGATATGAACACATGCCCCTAGGGAGTGCCTTTGAGGGGAGGTTACTGTTTTAGCCGGGTGTTTAACACTTACTTCTTTGTCTTTATACCACTTGGGTTGTAGCTGTGCTTTGGTCAGACAAACTTGATCTGGGGTCAGGGAAAGGTCTACATAGGAAGAATACCCAGCAGCATACTCTGAAGCCAAATGCTATTTGCAAGCTGACTGTGGGCCCCTAATGCGCTATTTTGGATGTGTTAAGCCTCATAACATGCAGTACATGCATGTTTGTATAATTTCAGGTGACCAATCTGTATGTACAGGGTGAGGCAAACATATAAGAGATACTGATATTCATACTGAAGGTCACCTTGGACCATTGGGGGAGTTGCCATTCCTGCTTGTCCACATGTTATTTAAACCATATGTAGTAATCCAGCTCATTAATGGATTTTTGTGTGTTTACATGCCTTTTACTTTTAAACCCAGCCCAGCCTCTGCAAGTGTGGAAGCCTCCTCCAGTTTGAGCACGCCGTCTACTTCCATGCTGCCTAGGACCCAGGAACAGATATATAGGGTAAGTGGACTTTGTTGAAAC
The DNA here is from genome assembly GCA_027917425.1 of Gastrophryne carolinensis. Classification (NCBI taxonomy): domain Eukaryota; kingdom Metazoa; phylum Chordata; class Amphibia; order Anura; family Microhylidae; genus Gastrophryne; species Gastrophryne carolinensis. The sequence continues at coordinate 334,617,058 of CM051235.1, read as the reverse complement.
TGCTGATGCATGTGAATGCACATGACTAATTTGCCTAACAAATATATTTAGGGCCCAAACTGAAACATTTTTTTCACATGTCCCAACAAACCCACACACTGATGGATGAAATCCAGGAGATGGAGGAGGAGGAGGATGCCAGCTTGATGGGACCTTCTGAACTGACCCCCCTGGAACCTAATCTGCCACTGTCCCAGCATCCTACTGCACCAAATCTTCTGCAGCAGAGTGAAGCTGGACACATGCTGCCAGACCATCATGGGCAGCAGGCTGAGACTGAGCCTACAGTCCCCAGTGGTAGGTCTGCTGCAGAGGTTTTGCCGAGCACATCTGGGACTGTTGCTCGCTCTAGAGCGCCAGCATCTGCAGGTGCTCCAACCCGGGGAAGTGGAAGACGCAGTCAACAACGTAGACCAGTTTCCCAGGGGAGGCGGGTGCCGATCCTGGAGTCAGCATGGCGCCATGACAGCCGTTACTTTCGGCAGGTGACTAAACGAACAACAGAGCAGATTACTGCACAATTCGAGATTTTCAATAATACATTAACCAACATGCTGACTGAATTTAGGACGAGCAACAGCCAGTTGGCTGAACAAATGGCCAACTTAACCACACAGATGGCAGGACAAATGGCCAACTTAACCACACAGATGGCAGAACAAACGGGCACCTTAAATGCAAACTTCACTGCCATGCTAGATGCTAGAACTAGCAACAGACAGATGCTTGACCAGTGGCAGATTCTGAATGACACACATGCCCAGGTGTTGGGCCAACTCCAAGGCCCACCACAACCTTATTATGGCCAACATCACTTTTAAGATCTATTTCACCATGGTCCACATCTTTCCTTTACATCCCCACTCTATTTACCTGTCTGGTGAGCGCTACCAAGATTGCCTTTTTTATGGCATTGCAGGTTTGATTTTGAATGTCGCCCATATAGCTCATTAGAGTGCTGACATACCCCACTAGACAATGCCTGAGCTAAAGCCTCACTGAAGAGGCCGCACAAGCTGCCATGCTGCAGCCTTGGGCCTAATGAAATTGTGGCTGGCTCATCCTGTTTGTTGGCAATATTGGGGGACATTCTTGGCTGTGAAACAACTACATTTACCCATGGCAAAGAATGGACTGGACTGGCATTAGGACTGGGGGTTATTGTTTGGGTGGGCCAATAACTTCCAGGCGTGGCATAGGTATAGCTGCTTTTCACCTGTGCCTGTGGCAAATGTGGCCAAGCAGGAGAGGGTGTGTATGTGGCCCTATGTCTTCCTGGCCAAATATTCCCCTGCAAATGGTTGCTTCCTGTGTATGTTTATGCATTACTTGACAACTCCTGGATGTGTCCAATTGCTTGGTGCCATGAGTCTGCACCAATGTATATTTCAGTTTTACTATGTATGTACATGAAGTCTGTGAGTGCTCTTAAACTCTTAATTTGCATATTTCAATAAAAATATATGGAATGTGACTTTAGCTGTTGTTGACTAACTTGATGCATTAATGTTTGTGTTATTTTGAGATTACTGAAGGTTTTTAAAAACAAACATGAAACAATAAACTTCATGAGGCTCAGATCATGTGTTAATTTTTTAGTAATTAATGCATTACTAATTTTTTTTAACAAAAAAATAAAAGCCTTAACAAAGGCAAATCAAAGTCATAATCACAAATTAACATCAGAAAACAAACAAAGCAAGACAAAATTAGGCAAAATAGCCGGTGATTAGGTTGGCCTGCACGGCTTGACCAGAGGCACTAGGTGTGCCAGGGTAGTGCTCAGCTTGCTCCTGGCTGGGTGGAGAGGGGGAAAGATCCACATACTGGGGGACACGCTGCATGATGGCAAAGTTATGCAGGACACAACAGGCCAGGGTTATGTCGATGACCTTGTTGGGGTCATACTGGAGAGCCCCCCCAGTATGGTCCAAACACCGAAAATGGACTTTTAGCAGGCCAAAGGCCCTCTCGACTATGGCCCGGGTCTTTTGGTGTGACCTATTGTAGGCCTCCTGGGCCTCATTCTGTGGCCGAAGGACGGGCGTCATGAGCCAGGGCAGAAGTGGATAACCGGAATCCCCTGAAAGAATAATAAAATACTTACATAAATTACACATCCCAAACAACAATATTTTTTAAAGCTGTCTTTCACCCTGAATAAGAGCCTATCTTATATGTTACCCACACCCTGTACATACAGATTTCTCACATAAAAAAACATCCTACCAGCATCTACTGCATGTTATGGGCCTTTAAACATCCAAGATGGCGGCTCAGGGAATATCAGGCAGCCTGCAAACAGGAAGTGGCTTCTGACTGTGCTGCTCTGCATTCTAGGATTTCTGACCTTTTCCAGACCCCAGCTCTGCTCTGTCTGAGTAAAGCACAACTGTCTGAGCAAAGATGGCGCCGACCCTATCCTAAAGTCATGAACAGAATTGCAGCCCAGTGGGGGAAAGAATAATAAGTAAGTTAATAAAAACTAGAAAAATATTAGGTGGAAATGCTGGGGAATCATTTTTTAAGGGTTTGTGCTTTGCTAAAGATCATAGTTAAGGTCCGGTTTAACATGTCATCAAGGGGTAAAAACAGCCATAGGTTAAGACATGGGTCAGCAACTATATTCATAGGCATACAGTGAAAAGGGAATGACGTAATTAGAGGAAATTTACCAAGGAGCCATCCACCTGATAATTCTCTAGACTCAAACCGACGGAATAATCCTGATCTCCGCCAGATGTACGCGTCATGGGATGAGCCTGGATACCCGGCGAGCACACTAAGGAACCGCATGTCCGGGGCCACCACTGCTTGCACATTCAGTGAGTGGCCCATTTTGCGGTTCCTGGAAGGAAAAAGGAGAAAAAAAAATTTTAGCAATCCAAGGTAAACTACTCAAACACTAACTCCTAACACCCTCCCAAATACATGTTTGACAATCCAAATAACACTAAGTACATAAGTAGTTTAAAAATCAAAAAGTATATGTATGTGGGAGAAACTAAAGAGTAACATTCTAATGACTAACTAAGGTCCGCATTAAAATGTTTTGCTAAGGCCTACATTAAAAACATTGATGAAGGTATACACGCTTAAATGGGTCACTGGGACACTTGAGAAGGAGGGATTAAGGTATACACGGTTAAATGGGTCACAGGGACACTTGAGAAGGAGGGATTAAGGTATACACGGTTAAATGGGTCACAGGGACACTTGAGAAGGAGGGATTAAGGTATACACGGTTAAATGGGTCACAGGGACAATTTACAAGGAGGGATTAAGGTATACACACTTAAATGGGTCACAGGGACAATTTACAAGGAGGGATTGAGGTATACATGCTTAAATGGGTCACAGGGACACTTGAGAAGGAGGGATTGAGGTATACACAGTTAAATGGGACACAGGGACACTTGAGAAGGAGGGATTAAGGTATACATGGTTAAATGGGTCACAGGGACAATTTACAAGGAGGGATTAAGGTATACACGCTTAAATGGGTCACAGGGACACTTGAGAAGGAGGGATTAAGGTATACACGCTTAAATGGGTCACAGGGACACTTGAGAATGAGAGATTAAGGTATACACGGTTAAATGGGTCACAGGGACAATTTACAAGGAGGGATTAAGGTATACACACTTAAATGGGTCACAAGGACACTTGAGAAGGAGGGATTAAGGTATACACGGTTAAATATGTCACAGGGACACTTGAGAAGGAGGGATTAGGGTATGCACGGTTAAATGGGTCACAGGGACAATTTACAAGGAGGGATTAAGGTATACACGCTTAAATGGGTCACAGGGACACTTGAGAAGAAGGGATTAAGGTATACACGGTTAAATGGGTCACAGGGACACTTGAGAAGGAGGGATTAAGGTATACATGGTTAAATGGGTCACAGGGACAATTTACAAGGAGGGATTAAGGTACACACACTTAAATGGGTCACAGGGACACTTGAGAAGGAGGGATTAAGGTATACACAGTTAAATGGGTCACAGGGACAATTTACAAGGAGGGATTAAGGTACACACACTTAAATGGGTCACAGGGACACTTGAGAAGGAGGGATTAAGATATACACGGTTAAATGGGTCACAGGGACACTTGAGAAAGATGGATTAAAGTATACACTGTTAAAGGGGGTCACAGGGACAATTTACAAGGAGGGATTAATCGATATTTACAATACAGTTTGTCTAAACTATATAACAAAATGACATAAATGAACTTACCTATAGATGTACTCGTCGGCTGTGGGAGGGACCAATGCAACGTGGGTGCAATCGATCGCACCCATGACGTTGGGCATGTAGGCATATTAAAAAAACCCAACTTAAGCGCGTTCCAGGCTACCATGTCGTCCGGAAATGAAATATATTTTAGACTAATGGTAGCCATGCCATCCAAAAACTTGGATAGGGCGCGGCTCAGCGTAGGCTGGGACATCCCCATGGAGAGGGCACCCAGCCTCTGGAACGAGCCGAAAATTGCAGGCAGCCAAGCATCTTGGCCATACCTGAAATAGCTTGCCCCTTCCTTGTGGTGCGGGCTAACCATGGCCGCAGCTCACTATACAACTTATGGAGAGAAGTGTGGTTAAGTCGGGTCAGCTCGAACAACTCAACATCATGCATGCGATCGATATGCATGCATCGCCGATGCAATCTGGCCTTGGCCCTGCTGACACATGTAATGCCCTGGAGCTCAAGGCGCTCATATTCCTCCACAAAGCCGCAATACATGGTCAAAAGCAAGCTAGCCGAGTGCAAAATGGTCCCGTAAGTGGATCGCAAAGGAAACCATTTTATAGGGCGGTGGTCCCTCGGCAATAAGCTCTCTGAATCAGACACAAGCCCAGCCGAATAACGCAAGTTATCGGAACAAACCCAAAATATCAGATTTGGATGCGAAAATGATCAAAAGTAGCGCAAATGATCAGATTTCGATCCGTCTATCGAAAGTGCATATACGCATTAGCGGGAACGAACATACGCATGGAAAAATTAACGTAAAAAGCAAAAAAAAGGCCAAACAAACCCAAAAACATACACAGACACATGCGAAAGTCCAGACGAAGGCTATAGGGTTACCCAGAGACTGGACATCTGCTTTAAATAGCAGCCTACCCCCTCCCATGCCTGTATTGGTGCTGGCAAGGGGCTCTGGTGCTTGCAATATAGGATAGTACAGGGCAACTGCAAAACCATTTTTTTTTAAATGTGGAATCACTGCATTCTAAAAACTTGAAGGTGACATACTGATAATGTTTCACAAAATAAATCCGATTAAGCGATCCTTGATGGGTTTGCGGGCTGCTTCCAGAACAGCAATCACACCAGAAACACCACACCAATACAACTGGCTGCCACCACCACTGCTAACTACACTTTAAATGATTAAATTGGGCCGGTGGAACCCCCATTTACTAGCCAATCAAACTCTGCTGGCGAGTAGTCACAACTGTCACAACACACCTAAAAAACCACTCTCCACATACAAGCAGGGCTTAGGTAATCTACGCTGATTCCATCCCAAACTTACCACTGGGAGAGTCTGATCAGTTATGAACCATCATATACAATCTGCCCGAATCTGCTGGTTCACACACAGTCACTATGCAGTACTTCAAGGTAATTGTGAGTCATTCACCCTTGTTACATTAGATGCTATATCATCATATAGCAGATTAGGCACAATCAATCTTACAGTCTATAGGTTAATACACATTTACGAGCAGTCATACAATCTTCAGAAACCAGGGTATTTTTAGAGCTTCATTGAACCACATTAGGAATTTTCAAATTGCCATAGGGTAGGCCTGTAGTTACCGTATTTTTCGCCCTATAAGACGCACTTATTGTTCCCCAAAAGTGGGGGGAAATGTCTGTGCGCCTTATCGGGCGAATGCAAAAATACAACTCTGTGAAGTACTCACCTGTAGAGTTGGTATTATATGCAGACAGCACGTCCTGCTCCAGACATAGTCCTTACATGTGGGTATACCTCCGCCTTCAGCGCCGTGCACTGCAGAACATGAAGAAAACAAGCTCCTCCCGGCCCTACATACATCCTCCCACAAATCCCCAGCATTGAAAAGCAGTGAGAAAGAGAGGCCAGGAGAAACAATCCACCCAAAACTGGCAAAAAAAATATCAAGGATAACAATCACCAAACAGGGGATCCAGAACAAAGTGAACCAGGGTGGGGTGGAGCAGGACGTGCTGTCTGCATATAATACCAACTCTACAGGTGAGTACTTCACAGAGTTGTATTATTCTAAGCAGACAGCACGTCCTGCTCCAGACATAGTCCTTACATGTGGGACATCCAATAGCAGTGTCCATAAAGAAGGGTGGGATCCCCAACAGAAGGCAACAGCCAGCAGTCTAAACTACTGCCGCCTGCAGAACCTTGCGGCCAAACACAGCGTCAGCTGAGGCCTTAACATCAACCTTGTAAAACTTTGTAAAGGTGTGAACCGAAGACCAAGTAGCGGCCTTGCAAACTTGTTCCACAGAGGCCTGGTGCTGAAAAGCCCAAGAAGCCCCAACCGCTCTAGTAGAATGAGCAGTAAGACGAAAGGGGGGAGTCTTTCCCTTAGTAGTATAGGCTTGAACCACAGCCTGACGAATCCATTTACTGATGGTAGACGTGGCGGGAGCCAAACCTTTCCTAGGCCCGTGAGGCACAACGAAGAGAGCATCTGTCTTCCTAAAGGCCTGCGTGGTAACCAAGTAAGACTTGACACACCTGACCACGTCCAAGGAATGCAAAACCCTTTCCTTAGGGTTACTAGGATTGGGGCACAAGGAAGGAAGTACGATATCTTGATTCAAATGAAATGCAGACACAACCTTAGGCAGGAAGTCTGGCTTGAAACGAAACACCACCTTGTCCCGGTGTCTCTCAAAGTAGGGAGGCTGAATAGACAAGGCAGCCAACTCAGACACACGTCTGACTGAAGTAATGGCTACCAGGAAAACAACCTTGAGCGTGAGCACAGCTAGGGCGGCCTCATGGATAGGGTCAAATGGAGCCCCCTGTTTCCGAGGGGGGCGCACATGAGTGACCCCCTGAAAGAAAGTCTTGATAAGAGAGTGATGGGCAAAGGTCTTCTGAAAGAAGATGGACAGGGCCGAAACCTGGCCCTTCAAGGTACTGAGCTTGAGACCTAAGTCTAGGCCATGTTGTAAGAACTCCAGCACCCTGGATACTAAGAATTCCCGGCAGGGAAGAGACCTGGATTCACACCAGTCAATGTAAGCCCTCCAAACTCTATAGTAGATGGCAGCAGAAGTCTTCTTCCTGGCTTGGACCATGGTAGCCACAACAGACGCAGACAAACCTTTTTCCCTCAAGATGGCGGTTTCAATAGCCAGGCCGTCAAAGCCAGCGTTAGTAAATTGGGATGGTGTAGAGACCCTTGGGTCAGAAGGTCTGGTAACCTTGGCAGATTGCACTGATCTACTGCCATTTGAACCACGTCCGCGAACCACACTCTTCTTGGCCACCTTGAGGCCACCAGAATCGCGGGTACCCCTTCCAGAGCGATCTTGCGCAGCACTCTGCCCAGAAGGGGAATAGGTGGAAACACATACAGGAGCCGAAACTCCTTCCAAGACATTGACAGGGCAAACGTGGCCAAAGCCAGAGGATCCTGAGACAGGGATACAAAGCTCGGAAGCTTGTGATTGTGACGTGACGCAAAGAGATCCACGTCCAGCACACCCCATCGGTGACAAAGTGACTGAAATACCCTGTCGCAGAGGGACCATTCCCTCTGACAGGACGACCCCCTGCTCAGATCATCTGCTAGCAGATTCTCCGTCCCCGGAATGTAGACAGCCGATATGCATTGTACATTGGTTTCTGCCCAAGTTGGAATCAGAGACACCTCCTGGAGAGCACCCTTGCTCCGGGTTCCTCCCTGATGATTGATGTAGGCCACGGCCGTCCTGTTTGAGCGTACCTGAACCGCCAGACCCTTCAGGTGCTGGGTCAATCGTTCCAGCACCAATCTGACCGCCCTGAGTTCTAGGACATTGATAGGAAGATGGGCCTCCTGAGGGCCCCACCTCCCTTGGAAGCGCAGGGACTTCCAGAAACCCCCCCAGCCCAAAAGACTGTCGTGACCAGGAAGGATCTGCCCCTTGTCAAATTCCTGTGGTCCAACCACCACGCAAGGGATTGTCTGACCGAGGGGGGAATCACCAAGCTGTCGTCCAGAGAAGCTGGGTCCTTGTTCCATACTGACAGAAGGTGAAGCTGTAGGATTCTCAGATGAAACTGGGCAAAGGGCACCGCCTCGAAGCTTGCCACAATCGAGCCCACCAACTGCATTCCCTGCCGGATGGAGGGATGAGGGTTCGCGAGCAGGGATCTCGCCTGGGCTGTCAGAGCTTCCACCTTCTGCGGAGGAAGGAATATCCTTGACTGAACCGAGTCCAGAATCATCCCCAGAAACGGGGTCACTGAGGAGGGGGACAGAGAGGACTTTGGGTAATTGATCACCCAGCCGAAGGACTCCAGGGTGGACACCACCAATCGGGTGTCCAGCTCTGCCTGCCGCAGAGACCGAGAGGTGATGAGAATATCGTCCAGGTAGGGCAACACGCGTATGCCCTTTAGTCTTAAGAGGGACATCACCCCTGCCAGCACCTTGGTGAAGACCCTGGGGGCCGACGTGAGGCCGAATGGGAGGGCCACGAACTGATAGTGCTGATCCATCAGCGCAAATCTGAGGAACCTTTGGTGCCCTAAGAACACCGGCATGTGCAGGTAAGCGTCCTTGATGTCCACAGATGTCATGAAGTCCCCTGGACGCAGAGAGGCAATGGCCGAGCGCAGAGTTTCCATACGAAAATGCCTGCTTCTGACAAACTTGTTTAGGATTTTCAAATCCAGAATGGGTCTGACTGACCCGTCCTTTTTGGGCACCGTGAACAGGTTGGAATAAAACCCCATGCCCCTGTCTCTTAAGGGGACCTCGCAGATGACCCCGAGCTCCAGAAGGTCCTGCACAGCCAGCATCAAGACCCAAGCTGAGGCAGGATCCTGCGGGATCCGACACCCGACGAACCTGGTAGGGGGCAGCACCGCAAATTCTATCTTGTAACCGGAGGAGACTACCTCCTGAATCCACCAGTCTGGGACGAGGCGTCTCCAGACATGCTTGAAGTGCTGTAGACGTCCCCCCACCCTGACGGGCGAGGGCGCCCCTTCATGCTTGGGGGGTCTTGGGGGGGACTTTGGGCTTTGGCCCCCAGGAGGAGCCGGGACGGCGTCCTCTGTTCTTGTTCCAGGGTTCTGAGCGCGACCCAGAGAAGGACACCCCTCTACCTTGCTTGGTCCCCGTAAGGGCCTTCTTGGCGACATTGTCAGCAGCCCACTGGCGTAACCAGACCGCACGGCGTATGGCTACCACCAGAGCAGAGGATTTAGCACTCAGCTTAATAGCATCATCCGATGCAGATAGGATATAATTCACAAAGGTCTCACAGGTGGCCAGAGCATTGGCGGTATCAGAGGGCAAGTCATCCGCCACTTCCAGAGCAGTCTTAACCACAGTCCTGAGCGCCACCGCCGTGATGGCTAAGGCGCAAACCGGGCGGAGCGACGCTCCCCCGAATGCAAAGGCGTGACATGCCAATTGATCAACTCGCCGATCCTCTAGATCCCGCAGCGTAGTAGTGTCAGGGGAGTGCATAATAGAGGTATTGGACAGACTCAGAATCGGGGCATCGACCTCGGGCGGCGATGTCCATCACTTAACCAGGTCGGCAGGGAATGGATACTTTTTATCCACAGCCTTGAGAATCCCCTGGAGTTTACTGGGATGTTCCCATTCTTTCAGCACTAGGTTATTGAAGTGAGTTTGTTCGGGAAACTCTAACCTGCACCCTAGCGGTATGAAACAGATCGCCCCTTTGCTGAGGGGCCGCGGGAGGGGGAGAGAGGGATAACACATCAAAGATCTGAGACAGCAGTCTGTCAATATCGTCCTGGGACCAAAGATCAGAGCCAGACTCCTCCTGACTCCTGATCAGAGCAGTTCCCCTTCCTCTGATGGGGACTGAGCATAGGAAAGCAGCAAATCATCAGATTCTACAGGGAGAATAGTAGCTTCAGGGTTCAAATGACGCTTCTTGGCAGTAGCCGTGCGCGCCAGGGAGCCAGCAATAAAGCTTTCCACACTGGCCAATCTAGAGGCCAAATCAGCATGAAAATCCCCACTAGTATTGGGGGTTATGCTCAAGCTTGGGGGAGTAGGGGAAATAAGGCGAGGTGCGGGCCCAGCCTCGGAAGAGGTGTGGAGACCGGCTAGCGCCTGTTGAGCACAAGGTACGCAGACCCGTGAATTGTCACTGCTGCTAAGAGAAACTCCACAAGCTGCACACAGACGGGCTTGTCCCAGGGGGACCCCGTTCGCGATGTCCTGGGATGCCTCCATATGGTGATTATTAACTTCAATGTGCCAGTAGGGACGCTTTAAGCAACTCTGGATGCCCCTATGACCCGCTGGGAAGTGGGAGTAAAATCTGAAAAATGGTCTGGACCGGGCGCTACGTCGGACTAGGGAAAGCCACCGGTGACCACTGTCTGAAAGACACAAGGGGAAACAGGGATGTCAGAGCCGAGCGCGAGGAAACAAGCTAGAAAAAGGATCGCCCACGAGGGCACTTACAGTCTGCGAGGGGAGGACCGTCTTCACCACGCGCATGCGAGAAGAAAATGGCGCCCAGCGAACCTCAAAGGGCGGGCAATAGCGGTCGATGACACGGAACGCGCCAGGCCGAACCACGCCCCCCCCCCGGAGCGCGCGAAGTTAGAAGGCGCACAGCCAATCAGGAGAGAATGTAGCTACGTCAGCATCCCTTCAGAGAAGGGAATTTGAAAAACGCCGTAGCTTCCCCAAAACGTGCTGCTGTGTGTGCATAAGGCACAGTAAAACGCTGCAATCAGTTTAATATTAAGCAAGCGAAGCGCGCTCTGACACCCAGTAGTAGTAAGAGTCTAAAGTGTACTTAGGGCAAGGAGTAGGCCATGAACACACAGCCCCCCCCCCCTCTTTTTTCCCCTGCAAACGGGGGAATCTGGGAAGGAAGGTGACCCAATAGAGGGTTCACCGTTAGATGGGGCATGGGGGCACTAGTGCAGGAGGGGCATCCACTGAAGGCTCACCATTCGCCTTAACCGCCTACCCTATGGAGGGGGATTGCGGTGGAGACTAGCTCCGTAAGCACACTAAGTGCTGCCTACCTTCACCCGACCAACGCAGCCCAGGCTGGGAGGCATAATCTTAACAAGAAGGTCGGGTGGAAATAGTCCCGCAGGGCCTCGGGCTGTCAAGCCCCGCTCACCTGCGAGAGCGTGATACTTCATGTCTTCGCAGTTCCAGCACTGCAGAGAAATCTGGGGATTTGTGGGAGGTCCTCCGGTGTATGTAGGGCCGGGAGGAGCTTGTTTTCTTCATGTTCTGCAGTGCACGGCGCTGAAGGCGGAGGTATACCCACATGTAAGGACTATGTCTGGAGCAGGACGTGCTGTCTGCTTAGAATAATGCCACACTGCCTATATGGGGAATGGGGGGATGCCACACTGCCTATATGGGGAATGGGAGGGGGAATGCCATTTTGTCTATGGGAATGAGGAGTCACACTGCCTATATGAGGAATGGAAGGGGGGGAATGCCACACTGCCTATACGGGGAATGCCACACTGCCTATATGGGGAATGCCACACTGCCTATATGGGGAATGGGGGGGATGCCACACTGCCTATATGGGGAATGGGAGAGGGAATGCCACACTGCCTATATGGGGAATGTGAGGGGGGAATGCCACACTGCCTATATGGGGAATGGGAGGGGGAATGCCACACTGCCTATATGGGAAATGGGAGGGGGGATGCCACACTGCCTATGCAATTGGGGTATCCCACACGGCCAATGGGAATGGGAGGAGGAAAGCCACACTGCCTATATGGGGAATGGGATGGGGGCATGCCACACTGCCTATGGAATAGGGGCATCTCACATGGCCTATGGGAATGGTATGGGGCATCCCACGCTGCCTATGGGAATGGGAGGGGAGCATGCCACACTGTCCATGAGGAATGGAATAGGGGGAATGCCACTCCATCTGTAATGGTGTGTTTTTGTTTTACTTTTTTTTTTTTTCCTCCTCTAAATTCTAGGTGCATCTTATGGGCAGGTGCGTCTTATAGGGCGAAAAATATGGTAGTTGGGAAATGTTATCAAAATAAAACTGGAAAAAATAGTATGGGGTTTCAGATCCTGGAGGCAAGGTTTAGAGGTGACCACACACACCAAATGTGAATCTGGACCCTCTGTATGTGACGATTTTCACTTATTCGCAAGAAATGCCCAAGGAATCATGGAGGGGCAGTGGCGGACTGGGGGCCATAAAATCAGCCCGGGATTTTATCAGCACCTGACCTGCCCATGACCAGCCAGTGGCATCTCTGCTGCTTCCTGGCCAGTCAACCATTGTGCTCAAAAGCTGAGGCAAAATCCTTAGGGGGAGGGCATGGGGTGGAGTTGCTAGCGTGAGGGGGTAGAGTAGTGAAGGGAATTGGGGAGGCAGGAATTGGACGGGAGTGTTGGTAAAGGTAGCAGCCCAGACTGCCCCAAAGTAGTGTGGCCCACCGGGCATTTGCCAGGGTCTCCCTATGGCCAGTATTTACATTTAAACTATTCCAAAATATAGTTGGGTAATAAACCTCCTCAAAGATGTACATGTTTTTTATGGCTCTCTCTATTCCTGGTCAGCTAGATTATTGTGGGCTCCACCTGGTCCAGGCTCTCAGTTCTTGCCCACACCCCCAAATACTTCTGAGTATCCAAATACCCCCCTTCACGTATCCCGGTATGTCTCCTCTGCAGAAGGTGGTCCAGTACCCCCCCAGGCAGGACTGGAGCTTGGGGGGGGGGGGGGCAAAGCGGGCAATTGCCCACGCCCTCTAGCACTTCCCCTCCTCACTGCAGTCAGTGAGGGTTGTACTTGTGATGGCAGGGCCCCAATTTGCCACCTACCCAGCCATTGACATGCAACCTCACTTTGCCCCTACCAAGCAACTGACCTGCAAACTCACCTCCCCCTTACTCAGCCATTAACCTGCAACCTCATCCCCCCCACCCAGTGGGTGACCCATAACCTCACCCCCCACTTAGCTACAAATTATTTATTTAACCCAACAACCTACAGCCACTGGGCCAAACCCTTGATCTAATATCCCGCCCCAGCCACTGACCGAAAACTTCAACTCCCTCCTCCCCAGCCACTTATCTGAAACATTACCTCCCCCTAACCTAGCTGCTGGACAAACCCCTGACAATTCCCTCCACAATTGTGGACCTGGACTTCTTATCTCTGCCTTAGGATGTTTACCTGAAAAACCATCATGAGCACCTCTCCCTGGGGCATCCTGATTCGAGATGCTCCACTGTGTGACCCACCCCCAGAGTCCTCAGTAAGACCTACTTGCTCCCTGATTGAGTGGCCATATACTGGGTGTGGACGTACTACGCTATACCTTTAGCCAGCCAAGTCTGGCACTTGTGAATGGATGGAGCAGACATGCCCCCTGCTAGAGGCTAGAGGCTAGCGGGGATGCGTCCATCAGCGAGCTCAGCTGCATTTGGCTCTTAGATGATTCTTCGAATCGATTCGAAAGGGCTGAATGGAGCTGGGTGTCCCAAGTGGCTAAGGGCGTGTGCTGTACTACCTGGGAAGGGTGTTTTTTATGGGCTACCTGGGGGATTTCAAACAGCGATCACGGGCTTTGATCCACTTTAACATGAAAGCCCTTTAACATCCAAGATGGCAGCCCATGGAGTGTCAGGCTGCCTGCAGAGAGGAAGTGTCTTCTGACTATGCCAGCTCTGCATTCTGGGATTGCTGTCCTTTTCCTGACCCCAGCTACTATGCACAATATCAAGGGTTAAACCCGTGAACCAGACTTTCACCCTGAATAAGAGAATATCTTGTATGTTTCCCCTACCCTGTACATACAGATTGCCCACATTCAAAATCATCCCACCTGCACCTATTGCGTTTTCTGAGCCTTTAAACATCCAAGATGGAGGCCCATGGAGTGTCAGGCTGCCTGCAGAGAGGAAGTGTCTTCTGACTATGCTGCTCTGCATTCTGGGATTGCTGTGCTTTTCCTGACCCCAGCTCTGTTCTGTATATGCAAAGCACAGCTATAACCCACCCCTACACTTTCACCCCCTGTCTGTTGTCACGGCCACCTCCACCTCCTTACCTGGCCGTCGCTCCCCCGCCGACTCCTCTCGGCGGGCTGCATGTCTGTTGCAGCCGTCGGCGGGTCGGCGTCGCTCCTGCCCGCCCGCCGCTCGGCTGTCACGGGCAGCCGCTCAGGCGGCTTCCGGCTCGGCGGCGTCGGGAGCGGGCGCGCCGCTCTCTGTGCGGCGCGCTCCCGGCGCGTGTCCGCGGACGCGCGCACGTGCGCGTCTTACAGGTTCTTATGCTCTCCGGCGGCGCTGCGCACAGCGCGCCCGCCGGAGGTTATTATTGGGCCAATGAGCCCTAATTATTAAAGGGCAGGTGCCCAAGAGACTATCCACTCCCACAATGAATTGGGCCAATGAGCCCTAGTTATCAAAGGGCATGTGCCCTATTAAACAGTCCGCCTCCCTATTCAAACTGGGCAATCAGCTCAGAGATCCCAGTTGCTTCAATCACTGCACTCCTCCCCTCAGCCAATCCAGTCTGTCCCCGTCCTATATAGGTACTCACCCTGCAGTTAGTCGTTGCCCGTTATAGCGTGCTACTGGGTGCGATTTGGATAGCTTATCTCGTTGTGATTTCTGCCGTGATTTTGACCCTTCCCTGTTTGCCGCCTGGACCGACCCTTGCTTGCTCTTCGACCTCGATTCCGCCTGACCCTCTGTACCGCGAACTTCTGATCTCCCGTTGTGACCTTTGGCTTGCCCTGACTACTCTTCCGTCTAACCCTTCTGTACCGTGCCTCCTCGGATTGACCACCCGTGTATGACCCCTGTCCGTTCATCATTACTCAGTCTCGTCCCTGGATTCATCTGCCTTCCCCTGCATAAGTCAGCATCCTTTGTGCTAACAAGACCTGGGGGCAACCGTGTCCGGTGAGGCGTGTCTAGCGTCCCGGCAAACGGGGGCTTACTATAGGTGAAGAAAGCAGCGGAGATTGGGGGTTGCTGATTTATTGGAAGGTGGGTGTCTCCGGGACCTGACATCTGTATCCTAAGGTCCTGAACAGAGTTGAAGCCCAGTGTGGGAAAGAATAATAAGTAAGCGACTACAAACATGAAATATATTACATTTAGATGCTGGGGAATAGGTTTTTTAAGAGTTTGGGTTTTTCATTAAATGATGCTGAAGGTCTGGTTTAAATTGAAAAAAAACACGCAGGGTCCCCCCCTCTTTAGCAAAACCAGTCCGAGCACCAGCTATTTGGGAAGGTAGACCAAGCACGGGAGACCAAATTGTGATCTTTTTTTTTACTACTTATCTTCTTCCATCGCCGGGTGCTGATCCACACTATCCGATTGCTGCTGTCTTCAGCTGGAAGTGGGTGGCATAAAGCCAGGAGCAGGGCTAAGGATCAATATCCTCTGCCCCACTGCCAGCTTCCACCACACACTCCTGTTGCAGGGAGGGGCCTTTTATATTGGAGGAATGACCTGACGTCAGCACATGCGCCGGTATAAAGGGTCCCTCCCTGTGGCAGCGAGTTGCCAGAAGCTGAGCGCTGGGCAGAGAATCAGTTCTCTTTTTTTGGCTCTAATGAGCCATGTAAAATTAAAGGTGCTGTCCATTAACGATTGAAAAAAGCAGCCCCATAAATTGAATGTGCCTGGTAGTTAGAGTGTTAAGGGGTGGCGGAGAAGAATCTGCTTGTTTTTATCATAGTTAAAGAGGAACATCAGACCTGATGAATGTGGCCAATCCCCCCCCCCCCCAAATTGGGCCCTGCTTACCTTTTGGATGTTGCCGCTTGATGCGTCACCCTGCCTCCCCTGCTTGCCTAAATGAGGCAGGCAGGGTGACATTGCAAGGCTTGATAAATGAGGCAGACAGGGTGACGTTGCAAGGCTTGATAAATGAGGCAGGCATGGTGGTGTTTTAAGGCTTGATAAATGAGGCAGACCGGGTGATGTTGTAAGGCTTGATAAATGAGGCAGGCAGGGTGATGTTGCAAGGCTTGATAAACGAGGCAGGCAGGGTGATGTTGTAAGTCTTGATAAATGAGGCAGGCAGGGTGATGTTGTAAGGTTTGATAAATGAGGCAGGCAGGGTGATGTTGCAAGGCTTGATAAATGAGGCAGGCAGAGTGATGTTACAAGGCTTGATAAATAAGGCAGGCATGGTGATGTTGCCAAGCTTGATAAATTAGGTAGGCAGGGTGAGGGCACCAGGCTGGGTAAGGGTGCCAAGATTGATAAGAGAGGCTGGCAGGATCATGTTGCAAGGCTTGATAAATTAGGCAGGCAGGATGAAGGAACCAGGCTGGGTGATGTTGCCAGGCTTGAGAAATGAAGAAAACGGGGTGAGGGCTTCAGGTTGGGTAAAAGAGCTATGCTTGATAAGGAAGGCAGGCATGGTAAGAGCACCAAGATTTGAGGGATACCCGAGTACTGTATGTAGACTATAGCTTCTGTATCAGTAATGGGACAACAGTATCAGGAACCAACATAACAATTTAAACAGCTCTTAAGATCATGGATTAGAATTCATTGTGCCACTTCTTGCTATTGTGTAATATTTGTTAAGCAGTTTTGAGTATCAAAATGTGGCAATACCTTTTGAGTGCTTATAAGAGAGGCACTGTTTGTGCGCTGGCAAGGAACATAATATTGCGTATCCCGACTGCGTCAAATGTTGCTGCTGACACGTGTTTCGTTATTGGAACCTTCGTCAGAGCGGAGTCCGAGAGTTGTGCTGAGGAGGAGAGCAGTGCCTGCCATCCATCTTTTGCTCAGCTGTTTTTATAGCGTTAGAGAACGCGCAAATCCCCCGGGCCAGGCCTGTGCCGCGCCAGTCCCACAAGCGTTGTTCGCGTCATCGGGCGTCACTTCCGACACTTGGCAACCATCTTTCGGCCGGCATATTTGCCAGTCTTAATATGGCGGCATGCAGGCGCATGGGGCGTCTGTCACTACGGTGATCAGCGGAGCGTTGGAAGGTGGGTAAAGGGAATTGCGGAGGATGTAAGAGGCGGGGGATCCGACTTCCATCTATAAGATAAACGGAAAAGATGTTAATAAAAGATATACCGGCCGCATGAATGTCAGATTATATGAATAAAGGCAACAATATGACAAACTGAGATCTTTTGCATATCCCTTGGGTAGTTACTTCCTAAACTCAGGCAGTCACATTTTTAAAAAAAGGAAAGTATGTCCTCTATATCAGATAATAGAAATTATGGCAATAGGGAGTACTCCATTATATCCCTATTATAAGGACATAGCAAATTGAAACAGTTCTTAAAACACAAGTGAACCATCGTCCTTCAATGTAGACCTAAAGGCTAATCTGAACTATAATATTGAGCTCAGTGTATGTATATGTAACCCCGGTGGGGTAATATTTAATAATTACTGATTGGCAACCAAAACTTAAGATGCAATTGCACTTTATAACCTCAGGTGGATCTAAAGGCTCAATTATGTTGTATCTAGAAATTTGTGGTTCTCTTCTACCCTGTATAATGATTATATGGAATTTTAAAGTGGTATTCCGGATGACAATGTTACAGAGTAATAGTTCTTGAATAACAGGGATGTCATAACAAAGCTGACCAACTGTGATACACAATAAAAATACTTAAGAATATACCTGCATGAACATTTCATTTCATTTGTATAGTAAACCAATCGTTTGGATGGGACATTGTGCTATAGAAGAAAGACAAATGATGAATTATTGTGAGAATGGATGTTAAAAGGTCTGTACTGTTCACAAAAATGGGCATAAGTCTCAATCTTCATTCATGCGCATAGTGATTTTAGTGTTCAGTTCGTAAATCCCAAAAAGTTCGCGCTTAGATAATCTATTGGCCATATCTCCTCACTTTCTCAATTACAACGTGGTCTTGATTTCCCTCATTTTAGTAAATAAATTACATTATTCGTGTTGCAATTATAGAATACCCGTAACAGATAGGGTTTACCTGTAGATGGGTGATTGAAAGAACTACATTTGATTACAGAACTGCACTGTGCACAGTTCCCGCAAGAGAACTGTGCACAGTTTGGGGAGTGTACTAAGCCAGTCTCTGTCTACTGATGTGGAAGATTTTTGTGATGTGTATCAGGGTATCCTTGATACTCTTTGAACGCTTATAAGTGAACATGGGGGTTTGAGCAAAGACCTCGGAGTTCTTCATCGCATGTGAGGATGTGCCAATGTTTGTTGATTATAGAGAGAGCTGCAATGCTGTTGATGTTATATGTCAGTACAAAGGGAATGCGTTTTGTCGGTTATTTGGGCTTATATTGTAGGAGGGAGGCTCTTGGTAATGTGGCAGCCTTTTGAAGGGCCCTGTCTATGGTAGAGGGCAAGTACCTACGTTCTTTAAAATCATGGGCCATTCTTTCAGCTCTAATCTGGAAAGTATTGTCATTGTCCACAATTCTGCATAGTCTGACAAATTGGCTATATGGGATACCGTCCTTGAGTTTTCTTGGGTGGAAGCTAGTCGCATGTAAATAGGTATTATGGTCTGTTGTTTTGGAATAAAGATTGTGTAAGGTACCTCTGGACAGACTAACCCAGACATCTAAAAAATGTACCTTAGTGGTATCTGCTTCCAAGGCGAGTGATATGGTTGGCCATGCATGATTGAGGTCATCTTTAAAGGTCATGAGGCTGTTTAGGTCGCCTGTCCAGAGGAAAAAACTTAATCAATGTATCTAAACCAGACTTAGGCATGTTTGAGGTACAGAGGATGTGGATATACACCTGTTCTTTTAAATTCTGCCATGAATAGGTTGGCATAGGCGGGAGCGATGTTTGAGCCCATGGCTGTCCCCTGTTTTTGTAGGTAAAAGGTATCATTGTAACAAAAATAATTTTTGGTAAGAATTACCCTTAAAAGATCCATGCACATTAATTTATAGGTGGGTGACAATGGCACCAATTCCAAATTTTTATTGATAATTTCAATCCCTTTAGAGTGTGGTATAGATATATATATACTTTTCAAGTCCATGCTACATAAGTTTGTGGAGGGATAGAGCCCAATTATGTCAATTTGGTCAGGAAGTCACCTGTATCCAAAAGAAATGAGGGAATTTTAAGGACATTGGTTTGTAGGATTTCATTAAAAAAAAATGGCCAAAGGTTGGAACACAGAGCTTGTACCTGCCACTATTGGTTGTCCCGGTGGTCTAGTCGGATTTTTATGGATCTTGGGCAAAATGTAAAAGGTTGTAGAAAGTCACGCAGTTCACGGTCAAGGAGACTGGGAGAATGCTCTCTCAATTATCCCATTGACTTCCTGATGTATATCTGATAGTGGATCTCTGGGTAGGGGCTCATACACCTGTTTGACTGATAGGTGTTCAAGTACTGTCTCATTGTAATATGTGGCGTCCAAAATGACGGTGGCACCCCCCTTGTCTGCCGCTTTGATTACGATGGATTTGTCATCCGTCAGGGTCTTTAAAGCATCTCTTTCCGATTTAAGCATATTGTTATGATAGCGGAGGCCCTGGGGGTGCCACTTTAAATTGGATATGTCCCTCTGTACCATTTTAATAAAGGTTTCCACACTATGTGACATTGTCGGAGGCAACCACTTAATAGGTGGATGGCATTTGCTCAAGTCCACTCCCATCGGAGTTAGTTCCGATAAGGTTGTAGGGAAGGTCACAGGGGAGGTATCAAAGATCGTAACCTAAGGGAATGAAAAAATTGTTGTAAATCGATACCTAGTTCTTGAGGATTACCACAATGTGTTCGTACAACTCTCTGTAATACCTTCGTTTCTACTGGTGAGAGTTCTCTAGAGGAGAGGTTTACTACTAGGAACGGTGAGTTTGTGTCTGGCTCCGTAGGACCCGTTGTGACCCGGGTGGTCCCTGGGCGTTTCTTCCCCCTCCTCGTCTTCTTAAATTTGGGCCTTGTGAAGTTTGAGAGTGGCCTAAAAAAGCCTGCTGTTCCTCATCATCCGATGATCTGCTAGAATCTGAGTCACTTTGGCTCCCCTTCTGTGGGTCCCGTCTGGGCTGATATCTAGGGTGCCTAGACTCCCGCCAGGAATAGACTCAGTTCTCCTTGTAGTCGAGGGTGTCCCTTCGATATTTGTTAAGTTTTATGGTTAGTGTATCTTTCCTATATTGTTCTACTGAGGCTTCTAGGGAATCAAGGTAAGATTGTAAATCCTGGCTGGATAGGGTGTTGGTTAATTTTTCTTTTGTAACAGTGATGGAAAGCTGTAGAGTAGTTAGCTGTTCCTGTATGCCCTGAATCGTGAGGACGATCAAGTCTAAACTGCACTAATGTAGAATTTGATTCCACTGATTACAAAATGTGGGGTCTTCCCGACAGAAGGAGGGTTTTAAATGTATTCTTAGGCTCCTTGGAATTCTTTTGTTCCTCAGGTATTCAACTAGGATGACAGAGTGGAGCCAAAATTGTACCACACTCTTCCTCTGAGTCTCAAAATGGTGTTTAAGTAAAATAATATCCTTATCCAAGGGACTGAATGTATTCCCATACTGGGACACAATAGCATCTATTTCTGATTGAAAAAGGTGAGTGTGTCCGGCGTTTTAGAAGTTAGTGAATTAACGTAATCAAATGACTTATTATGCAATAATATGTGTTATACCCTCAACGATAATATTTCCAGAGGTGCTTTAACAAGACAATATAATGAAGACTGATAAGCACACTCAATCGAGAATAGGTAACGCTAGTAGTCTTTTGGCTATATGGGTGCATTTACAATCAAACGAGGCAACAGTCCCCCTGTATATCTAGAAAGGACTAATTATAAATGCACACCTTACAACTCGAGTTTAAATGCATATCTTTTTGTGCTCATTAGTCTTGCCTTTCTGGTATGATGATCATTCTAATAGATGGCCACTGACCAGGAAATGCTTATTTACTGCATATACTGCTTGAATCATATTTTCCTTGACTCTGTTCATCCTGGTCAGCAGCCACACTGATTCACTCCTCAGGACCATTGCAGAAACCCCTCTTAGAATTACATGGTATAATCTTTTACCTTACTATAGTCTTACCCTTTGCTGTATGGTTAAAGTTATATGGCATATTTTCTTTATTTGAAGTGGTCCATGATCCTGGAGACTGTACAAATCTTTGCAATCTGAGCCTACATTTTTGTATAGTCAATCTGTACCTACATTCGTAAACTTATGATATTTCAATACACATTTGAATTGCAAATCATATATATATGTGTGGCGTGCATTCCTTGATATGTTTATTTGAGGTGTACAGTGGGGAGTCACCTTGGATATTGGTTGCACCCAACTTTCTTCTGTTATATCACTTATAAGCTTTGGTGTGCCACTACCTACCGATATTTTAATAAGGGAGGCATGCACCCTTGGGTCACCAGGCTGGGAAAATGAAGTTTGCAATGTTAGGTGCATCACACTGGGTAAGAGTGCCATGCTTGATAAATCAGACAGGCAGGGTGAGGGCACCAGGCTGGGTAAAGGTGTTATGCTTGATAAGGGGGCAGGCGGGCATGCATGGTAAGGGCACCAAGATGGGTAAATAAAGTTGGCAGGGTAAGGGCACCAGGCTGGGTAAGAGAGGCTGGAAGGGTGATGTTGCCAAGCTTGATAAATAAGACAGGCAGGGTGAGGACACCAGGCTGGGTAAAGGTGCTATGCTTGATGATAAGGGAGGCAGGCGCCCTTAGGTCACCAGGCTGGGTAAAGGTGCTATGTTTATTATGGAGTCAGTCAGGCAGGGTGAGGGCACCAGGCTAGGTAAAGGTGCTATGCTTTATAAGGGGCAGGGTGAGGGAACCAGGCTAGGTAAAGGTGCTATGCTTTATAAGGGAGTCAGTCAGGCAGGGTGAGGGTACCAGGCTAGGTAAAGGTGCTATGCTTTATAAGGGAGTCAGTCAGGCAGGGTGAGGGCACCAGGCTGGGTAAGGGTGCTATGTTTATTAGGGAGTCAGTCAGGCAGGGTGAGGGCACCAGGCTAGGTAAAGGTGCTATGTTTTATAAGGGAGTCAGTCAGGCAGGGTGAGGGCACCAGGCTGGGTAAGGGTGCTATGCTTGGTGATAAGGGAGGCAGGCACCCTTAGGTCATCAGGCAGGGTAAATGAAGTTAGCAAGGTTAGGTGCACCAGGCTTGGTGATAAGGGAGACAGTCAGGGTGAGGGCACCAGGCTGGGTAGGGGTGCCATGCTTGATGATAAGGGAGGCAGGCACCCTTAGGTCACCAGGCAAGGTAAAGGTGCTATGCTTGATGATAAGCGAGGCAGGCACCCTTAGGTCACCAGGCTGGGTAAAGGTGCTATGCTTTGTAAGGGAGTCAGTCAGGCACGGTGAGAGCACCAGGCTGGGAAAAGGTGCTATGCTTTATAAGGGGCAGGGTGAGGGCACCAGGCTGGGTAAAAGTGCTATGCTTTATAAGGGAGTCAGTCAGGCAAGGTGAGGGCACCAGGCTGGGTAAGGGTGCTATGTTTATTAGGGAGTCAGTCAGGCAGGGTGAGGGCACCAGGCTGGGTAAAGGTGCTATGCTTTATAAGGGAGTCAGTCAGGCAGGGTGAGGGCACCAGGCTAGGTAAAGGTGCTATGCTTTATAAGGGGCAGGGTGAGGGCACCAGGCTAGGTAAAGGTGCTATGCTTTATAAGGGAGTCAGTCAAGCAGGGTGAGGGCACCAGGCTGGGTAAGGGTGCTATGCTTGATCATAAGGGAGGCAGGCGCCCTTAGGTCACCAGGCTGGGTAAATGAAGTTAGGAAGGTTAAGTGCACCAGGCTTGGAGATAAGGGGGACAGTCAGGGTGAGGGCACCAGGCTGGGTAGGGGTGCCATGCTTGATGATAAGGGAGGCAGGCACCCTTAGGTCACCAGGCTAGGTAAAGGTGCTATGCTTGATAAGGGAGGCAGGCACCCTTAGGTCACCAGGCTGGGTAAAGGTGCTATGCTTTGTAAGGGAGTCAGTCAGGCAGGGTGAGGGCACCAGGCTGGGTTAAGGTGCTATGCTTTATAAGGGAGTCAGTCAAGCAGGGTGAGGGCACCAGGCTAGGTAAAGGTGCTATGCTTTATAAGGGAGTCAGTCAGGCAGGGTGAGGGCACCAGGCTAGGCAAAGGTGCTATGCTTTATAAGGGAGTCAGTCAGGCAGGGTGAGGGCACCAGGCTGGGTAAAGGTGCTATGCTTTATAAGGGAGTCAGTCAAGCAGGGTGAGGGCACCAGGCTAGGTAAAGGTGCTATGCTTTATAAGGGAGTCAGTCAGGCAGGGTGAGGGCACCAGGCTGGGTAAAGGTGCTATGCTTTATAAGGGGCAGGGTGAGGGCACCAGGCTAGGTAAAGTTGCTATGCTTTATAAGGGAGTCAGTCAGGCAAGGTGAGGGCACCAGGCTAGGTAAAGGTGCTATGCTTTATAAGGGAGTCAGTCAGGCAAGGTGAGGGCACCAGGCTAGGTAAAGGTGCTATGCTTTATAAGGGAGTCAGTCAGGCAGGGTGAGGGCACCAGGCTAGGTAAAGGTGCTATGCTTTATAAGGGGCAGGGTGAGGGCACCAGGCTGGGTAAAGGTGCTATGCTTTATAAGGGAGTCAGTCAGGCAGGGTGAGGGCACCAGGCTAGGCAAAGGTGCTATGCTTTATAAGGGAGTCAGTCAGGCAGGGTGAGGGCACCAGGCTGGGTAAAGGTGCTATGCTTTATAAGGGAGTCAGTCAAGCAGGGTGAGGGCACCAGGCTAGGTAAAGGTGCTATGCTTTATAAGGGAGTCAGTCAGGCAGGGTGAGGGCACCAGGCTGGGTAAAGGTGCTATGCTTTATAAGGGGCAGGGTGAGGGCACCAGGCTAGGTAAAGGTGCTATGCTTTATAAGGGGCAGGGTGAGGGCACCAGGCTAGGTAAAGTTGCTATACTTTATAAGGGAGTCAGTCAGGCAAGGTGAGGGCACCAGGCTAGGTAAAGGTGCTATGCTTTATAAGGGAGTCAGTCAGGCAAGGTGAGGGCACCAGGCTAGGTAAAGGTGCTATGCTTTATAA
Source organism: Gastrophryne carolinensis (assembly GCA_027917425.1). Lineage (NCBI taxonomy): Eukaryota > Metazoa > Chordata > Amphibia > Anura > Microhylidae > Gastrophryne > Gastrophryne carolinensis. The sequence continues at coordinate 334,592,807 of CM051235.1, read as the reverse complement.
GGGAGTCAGTCAGGCAGGGTGAGGGCACCAGGCTGGGTAAAGGTGCTATGCTTTATAAGGGAGTCAGTCAGGCAGGGTGAGGGCACCAGGCTAGGTAAAGGTGCTATGCTTTATAAGGGGCAGGGTGAGGGCACCAGGCTAGGTAAAGTTGCTATGCTTTATAAGGGAGTAGTCAGGCAGGGTGAGGGCACCAGGCTGGGTAAAGGTGCTATGCTTTATAAGGGGCAGGGTGAGGGCACCAGGCTGGGTAAAGGTGCTATGCTTTATAAGGGAGTCAGTAAGGCAGGGTGAGGGCACCAGGCTAGGTAAGGGTGCTATGCTTTATAAGGGAGTCAGGCAGGGTGAGGGCACCAGGCTGGGTAAAGGTGCTATGCTTTATAAGGGAGTCAGTCAGGCAGGGTGAGGGCACCAGGCTGGGTAAGGGTGCTATGCTTTATCAGGGGCAGGGTGAGGGCACCAGGCTGGGTAAGGGAGCTATGCTTTATCAGGGGCAGGGTGAGGGCACCAGGCTCGGTAAAGGTGCTATGCTATATAAGGGAGTCAGTCAGGCAGGGTGAGGACACCAGGCTAGGTAAAGGTACTATGCTTTATAAGGGAGTCAGTCAGGCAGGGTGAGGGCACCAGGCTAGGTAAAGGTGCTATGCTTTATAAGGGTGTCAGTCAGGCAGGGTGAGGGCACCAGGCTGAGTAAGGGTGCTATGCTTTATAAGGGGCAGGGTGAGGGCACCAGGCTAGGTAAAGTTGTTATTCTTTATAAGGGAGTCAGTCAGGCAGGGTAAGGGCACCAGGCTGGGTAAGGGTGCTATGTTTATTAGGGAGTCAGTCAGGCAGGGTGAGGGCACCAGGCTGGGTAAAGATGCTATGCTTTATAAGGGAGTCAGTCAGGCAGGGTGAGGGCACCAGGCTGGGTAAGGGTGCTATGCTTTATAAGGGAGTCAGTCAGGCAGGGTGAGGGCACCAGGCTAGGTAAGGGTGCTATGCTTTATAAGGGAGTCAGGCAGGGTGAGGGCACCAGGCTAGGTAAAGGTGCTATGCTTTATAAGGGAGTCAGTCAGGCAGGGTGAGGGCACCAGGCTGGGTAAGGGTGCTATGCTTTATCAGGGGCAGGGTGAGGGCACCAGGCTCGGTAAAGGTGCTATGCTATATAAGGGAGTCAGTCAGGCAGGGTGAGGACACCAGGCTAGGTAAAGGTACTATGCTTTATAAGGGAGTCAGTCAGGCAGGGTGAGGGCACCAGGCTAGGTAAAGTTGTTATTCTTTATAAGGGAGTCAGTCAGGCAGGGTAAGGGCACCAGGCTGGGTAAGGGTGCTATGTTTATTAGGGAGTCAGTCAGGCAGGGTGAGGGCACCAGGCTGGGTAAAGGTGCTATGCTTTATAAGGGAGTCAGTCAGGCAGGGTGAGGGCACCAGGCTAGGTAAAGGTGCTATGCTTTATAAGGGGCAGGATGAGGGCACCAGGCTGGGTAAAGGTGCTATAATTTATAAGGGAGTCAGTCAGGCAGGGTGAGGGCACAAGGCTAGGTAAAGTTGCTATGCTTTATAAGGGAGTAGTCAGGCAGGGTGAGGGCACCAGGCTGGGTAAAGGTGCTATGCTTTATAAGGGAGTCAGTCAGGCAAGGTGAGGGCACCAGGCTAGGTAAAGGTGCTATGCTTTATAAGGGAGTCAGTCAGGCAGGGTGAGGGCACCAGGCTGGGTAAGGGTGCTATGTTTATTAGGGAGTCAGTCAGGCAGGGTGAGGGCACCAGGCTAGGTAAGGGTGCTAAGCTTTATAAGGGAGTCAGGCAGGGTGAGGGCACCAGGCTGGGTAAAGGTGCTATGCTTTATAAGGGAGTCAGTCAGGCAAGGTGAGGGCACCAGGCTGGGTAAAGGTGCTATGCTTTATAAGGGAGTAGTCAGGCAGGGTGAGGGCACCAGGCTGGGTAAAGGTACTATGCTTTATAAGGGAGTAGTCAGGCAGGGTGAGGGCACCAGGCTGGGTAAAGGTGCTATGCTTTATAAGGGGCAGGGTGAGGGCACCAGGCTGGGTAAAGGTGCTATACTTTATAAGGGAGTCAGTCGGGCAGGGTGAGGGCACCAGGCTGGGTAAAGGTGCTATGCTTTATAAGGGAGTCAGTCAGGCAGGGTGAGGGCTCCAGGCTGGGTAAGGGAGCTATGCTTTATCAGGGGCAGGGTGAGGGCACCAGGCTCGGTAAAGGTGCTATGCTTTATAAGAGGCAGGGTGAGGGCACCAGGCTAGGTAAAGGTGCTATGCTTTATAAGGGAGTCAGTCAGGCAGGGTGAGGGCACCAGGCTGAGTAAGGGTGCTATGCTTTATAAGAGGCAGGGTGAGGGCACCAGGCTAGGTAAAGGTGCTATGCTTTATAAGGGAGTCAGTCAAGCAGGGTGAGGGCACCAGGCTAGGTAAAGGTGCTATGCTTTATAAGGGAGTCAGTCAGGCAGGGTGAGGGCACCAGGCTAGGCAAAGGTGCTATGCTTTATAAGGGAGTCAGTCAGGCAGGGTGAGGGCACCAGGCTGGGTAAAGGTGCTATGCTTTATAAGGGGCATGGTGAGGGCACCAGGCTAGGTAAAGGTGCTATGCTTTATAAGGGGCAGGGTGAGGGCACCAGGCTAGGTAAAGTTGCTATACTTTATAAGGGAGTCAGTCAGGCAGGGTGAGGGCACCAGGCTGGGTAAGGGTGCTATGCTTTATAAGGGAGTCAGTCAGGCAGGGTGAGGGCACCAGGCTAGGTAAGGGTGCTATGCTTTATAAGGGAGTCAGGCAGGGTGAGGGCACCAGGCTGGGTAAAGGTGCTATGCTTTATAAGGGAGTCAGTCAGGCAGGGTGAGGGCACCAGGCTGGGTAAGGGTGCTATGCTTTATCAGGGGCAGGGTGAGGGCACCAGGCTCGGTAAAGGTGCTATGCTATATAAGGGAGTCAGTCAGGCAGGGTGAGGACACCAGGCTAGGTAAAGGTACTATGCTTTATAAGGGAGTCAGTCAGGCAGGGTGAGGGCACCAGGCTAGGTAAAGGTGCTATGCTTTATAAGGGTGTCAGTCAGGCAGGGTGAGGGCACCAGGCTGAGTAAGGGTGCTATGCTTTATAAGGGGCAGGGTGAGGGCACCAGGCTAGGTAAAGTTGTTATTCTTTATAAGGGAGTCAGTCAGGCAGGGTAAGGGCACCAGGCTGGGTAAGGGTGCTATGTTTATTAGGGAGTCAGTCAGGCAGGGTGAGGGCACCAGGCTGGGTAAAGGTGCTATGCTTTATAAGGGAGTCAGTCAGGCAGGGTGAGGGCACCAGGCTAGGTAAAGGTGCTATGCTTTATAAGGGGCAGGATGAGGGCACCAGGCTGGGTAAAGGTGCTATACTTTATAAGGGAGTCAGTCAGGCAGGGTGAGGGCACAAGGCTAGGTAAAGTTGCTATGCTTTATAAGGGAGTAGTCAGGCAGGGTGAGGGCACCAGGCTAGGTAAAGGTGCTATGCTTTATAAGGGAGTCAGTCAGGCAGGGTGAGGGCACCAGGCTGGGTAAGGGTGCTATGTTTATTAGGGAGTCAGTCAGGCAGGGTGAGGGCACCAGGCTAGGTAAGGGTGCTAAGCTTTATAAGGGAGTCAGGCAGGGTGAGGGCACCAGGCTGGGTAAAGGTGCTATGCTTTATAAGGGAGTCAGTCAGGCAAGGTGAGGGCACCAGGCTGGGTAAAGGTGCTATGCTTTATAAGGGAGTAGTCAGGCAGGGTGAGGGCACCAGGCTGGGTAAAGGTACTATGCTTTATAAGGGAGTAGTCAGGCAGGGTGAGGGCACCAGGCTGGGTAAAGGTGCTATGCTTTATAAGGGGCAGGGTGAGGGCACCAGGCTGGGTAAAGGTGCTATACTTTATAAGGGAGTCAGTCGGGCAGGGTGAGGGCACCAGGCTGGGTAAAGGTGCTATGCTTTATAAGGGAGTCAGTCAGGCAGGGTGAGGGCTCCAGGCTGGGTAAGGGAGCTATGCTTTATCAGGGGCAGGGTGAGGGCACCAGGCTCGGTAAAGGTGCTATGCTTTATAAGAGGCAGGGTGAGGGCACCAGGCTAGGTAAAGGTGCTATGCTTTATAAGGGAGTCAGTCAGGCAGGGTGAGGGCACCAGGCTGAGTAAGGGTGCTATGCTTTATAAGAGGCAGGGTGAGGGCACCAGGCTAGGTAAAGGTGCTATGCTTTATAAGGGAGTCAGTCAAGCAGGGTGAGGGCACCAGGCTAGGTAAAGGTGCTATGCTTTATAAGGGAGTCAGTCAGGCAGGGTGAGGGCACCAGGCTAGGCAAAGGTGCTATGCTTTATAAGGGAGTCAGTCAAGCAGGGTGAGGGCACCAGGCTGGGTAAGGGTGCTATGCTTTATAAGGGAGTCAGTCAGGCAGGGTGAGGGCACCAGGCTGGGTAAGGGTGCTATGCTTTATAAGGGAGTCAGTCAGGCAGGGTGAGGGCACCAGGCTGGGTAAGGGTGCTATTCTTTATAAGGGAGTCAGTCAGGCAGGGTGAGGGCACCAGGCTGGGTAAAGGTGCTATGCTTTATAAGGGAGTCAGTCAGGCAGGGTGAGGGCACCAGGCTAGGTAAAGGTGCTATGCTTTATAAGGAAGTCAGTCAGGCAGGGTGAGGGCACCAGGCTGGGTAAGGGTGCTATGCTTTATAAGGGGCAGGGTGAGGGCACCAGGCTGGGTAAAGGTGCTATGCTTTATAAGGGAGTCAGTCAGGCAGGGTGAGGGCACCAGGCTGGGTAAGGGTGCTATGCTTTATAAGGGGCAGGGTGAGGGCACCAGGCTAGGTAAGGGTGCTATGCTTTATAAGGGAGTCAGTCAGGCAGGGTGAGGGCACCAGGCTAGGTAAAGGTGCTATGCTTTATAAGGAAGTCAGTCAGGCAGGGTGAGGGCACCAGGCTGGGTAAGGGTGCTATGCTTTATAAGGGGCAGGGTGAGGGCACCAGGCTGGGTAAAGGTGCTATGCTTTATAAGGGGCAGGGTGAGGGCACCAGGCTGGGTAAAGGTGCTATGCTTTATAAGGGAGTCAGTCAGGCAGGGTGAGGGCACCAGGCTAGGTAAAGGTGCTATGCTTGATAAGGGAGTCAGTCAGGCAGGGTGAGGGCACCAGGCTGGGTAAAGGTGCTATGCTTTATAAGGGAGTCAGTCAGGCAGGGTGAGGGCACCAGGCTGGGTAAAGGTGCTATGCTTTATAAGGGAGTCAGTCAGGCAGGGTGAGGGCACCAGGCTGGGTAAGGGTGCTATGCTTTATAAGGGAGTCAGTCAGGCAGGGTGAGGGCACCAGGCTGGGTAAAGGTGCTATGCTTTATAAGGGAGTCAGTCAGGCAGGGTGAGGGCACCAGGCTGGGTAAAGGTGCTATGCTTTATAAGGGAGTCAGTCAGGCAGGGTGAGGGCACCAGGCTGGGTAAGGGTGCTATGCTTTATAAGGGAGTCAGTCAGGCAGGGTGAGGGCACCAGGCTGGGTAAGGGTGCTATGCTTTATAAGGCAGTCAGTCAGGCAGGGTGAGTGCACCAGGCTAGGTAAAGGTGCTATGTTTTATATGGGAGTCAGTCAGGCAGGGTGAGGGCACCAGGCTAGGTAAAGGTGCTATGTTTTATATGGGAGTCAGTCAGGCAGGGTGACGGCACCAGGCTGGGTAAAGGTGCTATGTTTTATATGGGAGTCAGTCAGGCAGGGTGACGGCACCAGGCTGGGTAAAGGTGCTATGCTTTATAAGGGGCAGGGTGAGAGCACCAGGCTAGGTAAAGGTGCTATACTTTATAAGGGGCAGGGTGAGGGCACCAGGCTAGGTAAAGATGCTATGCTTTATAAGGGTCAGGGTGAGGGCACCAGGCTGGGTAAGGGTGCTATGCTTTATAAGGGGCAGGGTGACGGCACCAGGCTAGGTAAAGGTGCAATGCCTTATAAGGGGCAGGGTGAGAGCACCAGGCTAGGTAAAGATGCTATGCTTTATAAGGGTCAGGGTGAGGGCACCAGGCTGGGTAAGGGTGCTATGCTTTATAAGGGGCAGGGTGACGGCACCAGGCTAGGTAAAGGTGCTATGCTTTATAAGGGAAGAGTGAGGGCACCAGGCTAGGTAAAGGTACTATGCTTTATAAGGGGCAGGGTGAGGGCACCAGGCTAGGTAAAGGTACTATGTTTTATAAGGGGCAGGGTGAGTGCACCAGGCTAGGTAAAGGTGCTATGCTTTATAAGGGAGTCAGTCAGGCAGGGTGAGGGCACCAGGCTGGGTAAAGGTGCTATGCTTTATAAGGGGCAGGGTGAGGGCACCAGGCTGGGTAAAGGTGCTATGCTTTATAAGGGGCAGGGTGAGGGCACCAGGCTAGGTAAATGTGCTATGCTTTATAAGGGGCAGGGTGAGGGCACCAGGCTGGGTAAAGGTGCTATGCTTTATAAGGGGCAGGGTGAGGGCACCAGGCTAGGTAAATGTGCTATGCTTTATAAGGGGCAGGGTGAGGGCACCAGGCTGGGTAAAGGTGCTATGCTTTATAAGGGAGTCAGTCAGGCAGGGTCAGGGCACCAGGCTAGGTAAAGGTGCTATGCTTTATAAGGGAGTCAGTCAGGCAGGGTGAGGGCACCAAGCTAGGTAAAGGTGCTATGCTTTATAAGGGAGTCGGTCAGGCAGGGTGAGGGCACCAAGCTAGGTAAAGGTGCTATGCTTTATAAGGGAGTCGGTCAGGCAGGGTGAGGGCACCAAGCTAGGTAAAGGTGCTATGCTTTATAAGGGGCAGGGTGAGGGCACCAGGCTAGGTAAAGGTGCTATGCTTTATAAGGGAGTCGGTCAGGCAGGGTGAGGGCACCAAGCTAGGTAAAGGTGCTATGCTTTATAAGGGGCAGGGTGAGGGCACCAGGCTGGGTAAGGGAGCTATGCTTTATCAGGGGCAGGGTGAGGGCACCAGGCTGGGTAAAGGTGCTATGCTTGATAAGGGAGTCAGTCAGGCAGGGTGAGGGCACCAGGCTAGGTAAAGGGGCTATGCTTTATAAGGGGCAGGGTGAGGGCACCAGGCTAGGTAAAGGTGCTATGCTTTATAAGGGAGTCAGTCAGGCAGGGTGAGGGCACCAGGCTAGGTAAGGGTGCTATGCTTGATGATAAGGGAGACAGTCAGGGTGAGGGCACCAGGCTAGGTAAGGGTGCTATGCTTGATGATAAGGGAGACAGTCAGGGTGAGGGCACCAGGCTGGGTAGGGGTGCCATGCCTGATGATAAGGGAGGCAGGCGCCCTTAGGTCACCAGGCTGGGTAAATGAAGTTAGCAAGGTTAGGCGCACCAGGCTTGGTTATAAGGGAGACAGTCAGGGTGAGGGCACCAGGCTAGGTAAAGGCGCTATGCTTTATAAGGGAGTCAGTCAGGCAGGGTGAGGGCACCAGGCTGGGTAAGGGTGCTATGCTTGATGATAAGGGAGACAGTCAGGGTGAGGGCACCAGGCTAGGTAAAGGCGCTATGCTTTATAAGGGAGTCAGTCAGGCAGGGTGAGGGCACCAGGCTGGGTAAGGGTGCTATGCTTGATGATAAGGGAGGCAGGCGCCCTTAGGTCACCAGGCTGGGTAAGGGTGCTATGCTTGATGATAAGGGAGGCAGGCGCCCTTAGGTCACCAGGCTGGGTAAATGAAGTTAGCAAGGTTAGGCGCACCAGGCTTGGTGATAAGGGAGACAGTCAGGGTGAGGGCACCAGGCTGGGTAGGGGTGCCATGCTTGATGATAAGGGAGACAGGCACCCTTAGGTCACCAGGCTAGGTAAATGAAGTTAGCAAGGTTAGGTGCACCAGGCTTGGTCATAAGGGAGACAGTCAGGGTGAGGGCACCAGGCTGGGTAATAAGGGTGCCATGCCTGATAAGGGAGCCAGTCAGGCTGGGTAAGGGTGCCATGCCTGATAAGGGAGTCAGTCAGGCAGGGTAAGGGTGCCATGCCTGATAAGGGATTCAGTCAGGCTGGGTAAGGGTGCCATGCTTGCTATCCGGGGGCAGAGTGAGGGCTGAGGGGCTGCCGCTTCCCCCCACTCTCCTGCTTATCATGAGGGGAGGAGGAGGAGGAGCCATGGCCGGAGCGGTGTAGTGGGGAGCGCTGCACACAGACAGGCAGGCAAAGCAGGAGGGAGGGAGAAATGGGGGACAGGCGAGCCTATGTGACGGGCGCCGGGCGAACACACAGCAGTAGCAGCAGTAGGCAGAGGGCGAGGATGGCGGTGCCCGGGAGATGCTGCGGCAGCGCTGTGGCCGGAGGCGGTGTGTGAGCCGTTCACAATACATTGGCTGAGGAGAGAGAATATATAGCGCGGTGCGGTTGCACAGGAAGGAGGGGAGGGCGCAGCCCGGGCTGGAGATAGCGCAGCTCGCAGGGGGCACCTCTCTCTCTCTCTCTCCCCTTTATCCTTCCTCAGAGGACAGCGCCGAGGATTTCCAGCCGCCACAGGACACACGGGGGCTCCCGCACAGGAGACGCAGGGCTGCCCCATGCTGTGTTGTGCATCGCCCCCCTGATAAGACTGAGGAGCCGCCGCCGCCTGGGAGCCCGTCTCTGCAATGGGTGAGTGTGCAGCTGAAATAAGGGAAGGGGGATGGGCGCTCTATCACCCGCTATGGCCGGGTCCCCCCTCACCAATCTCTCGCCATTACTCTACCGGCTGCTAGATATGATGGTGCCATCTCCTGACCTTGTAACACAGGTGCACCGGGCACAGGCCCCCTTCATTAACCCTCTCATGACCGGAATCATGGTCCTAGATGGAGGAGGGGCTGGTGGTCGTCTTTACGTGCGCTAATCACATACATGGAGGCCGAGACAATGCCCCCGAGGGGGGAGGTTTACATCATATAATCCTAACAGCAATAACATTATGGGGGGGGGGGGGGGGGGGGGGTACCTGGGCCTAGCACCCTGGTCTCAGAATGAAGGTGGCCATAGACCTGAGAGAAGCATCATCAGCTGTGTTGTGATGCTCTTGGAAGAGGCAGACCATAGATGTGCTCCATGTTTATCTGGGAATGCTCTCCCTAATCATGCCACATCTTTCTAGAGGTGTCTGCCTCCTCGTCTCCTCCTTGTGCCATGGGTGTGATGAGATGGGAGCAACCTTGTGACCTTCTACAGGTGCCCTCTCTTCATGCCAGTCTTAAGATACAGTGCAGAAGCCTCAAAAGCTCACCAGTGCCTCTTTACCTAAATGTGACCCCCATCCCGATGATGCCTTCTCACTAACACAATCTAACAGGAAAGCCAATCATCTGATCATTGGATCAGCATCATTACACCCCCCCGTATGGTGTGCAGGGTGTCACCCTTTAATCCTGAGGGCACCCATGAAGTTTAAAGTAACACACCCTCATATCCATTATTTGTAAATATAAGAGGATGCAATATGTTAATATATGTTTTCATGGGCGATTTCTTATCCTAATACTAAAGTCTCTCCTTGTTCTGACCCCTTATCTTACAAAGCATTGTCACCCTGAATTAAAGCCTATCTTATATATTTTCCCCACTATGTACATACAGATTGCCCACATTAAAATCATCCTACATGCATCTACTGTATTTTATGAGCCTTTAAACATTCCAGATGGTGGCCCATGGAGTCTTAGGCTGCCTGCAAACAGGAAGTGTCCTCTGACTATGCTGCTTTGCATTCTGGGATTGCTGTCCTTTTCCTGACCCCGGCTCTGCTCTGTCTGTGCAGAGCACAGTCATAACCCATCCCCCTGCACTTTTGCTCCCTCTAACTTTTCTCAGTATGTGATGCTTCTGAGGCAAGATGGTGGCACCCATATCCTAGAGTCCTGAACACAGTTGCAGCCCAGCGGGCGAAAGAATATTAAGTAAGTGACTAAAAACTTAACATATATTCATTTTAGATGCTGGAGAATAGTTTTTTTAAAGATTTGGGCTTTTCATTAAATGATGCTGAAGGTCCGGTTTTAAAGCTGACCAAATGTCTAAAGACCTGCCACACCACCAATGGCCATCAAGGTTAGATGAGATCAAGTGTCAGCATGCATGTAGCATGGATGCCACTGCAGATTGACACATTTGACCACCAGATCAACTCACCTCACCCCGCTCCTACGGTGCATGCGCGGCCGCTCGTCCAATCAGCACGCTTGGATCCACTGAGCTATGCACGTCGTAGCAGCGTCTAAGCTCAGCTGCTCCGAGTACGCTGGCGGCCGCATCTCGCGCTTCCCTCTAACACGGAGCGCGGCGCGCCGGCCATTCACAAATGGGCGGCGCGGTCACGCTCCCTGCTAGAGAGAAACGCGAGATGTGGCTGCGGCCCGCGCATGCGTCGTTGGACTGGGATTCAGGTAAGGTTTGCGGGCGTCCTGGAGGGTTTCACACAGTGGGGCATCCCGATTTTGGATGCCCCGCGGGGAGGGAATGGATCAGCCTGGGTATCCTGCTGGGTTTTGGTCCACTTTAAAGCCATCCCTACAGAGGCATCCGACTACCTGTATATTCCTTGTTGGTAGAACATGCAGAGCAGGGATGCCACTAGGGTAGGGATGTCCTTAGGGCAGTTCAATAAAGAGGGTTTTGGTCCTGTTTAATCATATAATACTCTCAAGACTGAAAACAAATCCAGCTTCTGGTCTCTGGTTGGGATGTAAGGATGGATATATCTGAGTGGGGTTACACACACAGCAAAGGATGGAAATAACCTTTTAGGGCTGGCAATGGACCTTATAAAGGTTCTACTTCTGTTGCAGAGTGGTAATTTGTGACCTCACCAGTTGGGTACCAGAACCCAAGGGTACCATCAGTGCTGAAAGGTGGTCCCCAGCATGGAATAACAAGTGCCATGCTTTTTTCAGATGAATGGATGTCTAGTTTGGTCACTGAAGAAAGAAAGTCAGACTGATTCTCAGTGGGGCCATGGCAATGAAACAAACTGTAGCCCCCCCACACACACACATCTAGTCATCAAGTTTATCATGACCTCTGTAGAACGCTTGAGCTAGGATTGCCAAAGCCATCACTGGGTCTCTGTGTGATGGACACTATTGTGGGGGGGGATCTGAAAGCTACAGCACAGATGGCAGCACACTATTAGAGATTGCTACTATGACCAACAGGGCCCCATGTGCTGCCATCTGTGCTGTAGCTTCCAGATCCCCCCCCCCCCCCCACATGGACAGTACAGGCTGTTTAAAAAAAACCCTGCTGCCAATCAACGAGGGAGTCTTCTTCCCTGTGACTGGCAGCTGGGCACATGCACCAAGGCCAGCTGGGAAACCCAAATATCAGCACTGGGGCTGGAGTGTGGAAACCTGGCAGCTTCAGGCCACGGGAATCAAGCCTGCAGACAGATTAGATTTTTTTTATTTCTGTTACTTTAATCAGGCGTGTAGATCTGCTTTAAAGCAGAACAAAAACCCAAGGTGGCTGGCTACCTGTCTTCCCCCGAGCATCCCGAATTGGGATTCACTAGTGTGTGAAACCCTCCAGATCCGATTGTTTGTTGTTTACACCCTGCACCTTTGGGCTATGCGCATGCTCCTGTCCCAGCCATTCAAATAGGTTGGGACGGGAGCTAGGAAAGTGGCCTTTTTGCTCCCCATTGAAGTCTATCAGAGTCTATCATGCATCATTGGGCCGGGAGGGGTGAGGAGAGTTTTTTGGGGGGTTCTAGGGGGGTTTCAAAAAGGATAATCAAAATGCTTGGTTTTGTTCTGCTTAAATGTTATCTCCGCCCAAAACTTAAAGGGAAACTCCACTTTCTATGGCTTTTTTATAGTATAAGTATACTTTTATTTCTCAAAAGGATGTTCACAGGGTGCTGAGCTGATCTAGTATTTTTTTAATTTGTGTATGATCTAGTGTTTTTTTTTTTAAATGTGTGTTTTATTGAAACAGTTTTCTCTGTCTGCAATCTGTTGCCTTTGGCAACTTTACACCAAGTCTGTACTCCCAAGAAGAGAGATGCGAGCGGCCATAGCAGCATTGTTGTGTGTGTGCAGAGTTTACTTCTCTCTTCTGTGTTTAAATAGCAACAGACTCTGCAAGTAGAGAAAACTGCTTCCATAAAACAAAGCATACAGGAGAAATCTTACCTTTCTCCTCGGGCCCACTGAGCAATCCAGATCTCTGATTGGCTGGCGCAGTCACATGGCTGCTGGCAGGCCGGATGCTGGCAGCCATGAGATCACGCCGGCCAATTAGAGTATTGGGATTGAGGAGAAAGGTAAGATTTGTCCCGTTCTGCATCATTAAAATGAAGAGGGGCATCTGCAATTGGGATGCTCCCCTGCGGTTATAACAACACCCAATTTTTTTTCAAAACATGGGCATTGTTCTGATTTAAGGCTTCAAACATTTTCTTGGTAGCAAGAGTTCTTTATGAGAAAAAAGCATGAGAATGTTACTCATGCTGAATCACCAGGTAGGAAGACAATGAAAGTCAATGGCTCTTTACATTGCAGTAAAAAGTGCCATCACCTTTCATTGCGGTCATGCCAAAGATTTACTTAAAGGGTTACTGAACCCAAATAAACAAACAGCCATTCATCTTCATAGTCCTGTCCGCTGCTTCCTCCCGGTTTTCAAGAATGACGCTGGGGCAGCGGTGGGGAGGGGCTAGCTGTTTTGGTATGAGCCCCGCACTTACGCCTGCGCCTTCCATTGCAATGAATGGATGGTACGGTTTGAATGACGGCGGGGTGGCACGCGGGGCACCGGGTGCCCTGTTCTCTGAAACCGCAAGGTTTCAGAACGTTGAAGCGGCCCAGGTGAGCTGCGTGGGAGTAAAGGTGATTGCCTGTTTTTTTTTTTCTTTGCCGTTAGTAACCCTTTAAGCAAGTGTAACTCTCGGGTGCACATTTCAGTGTGAATTGCAGCCTGCACCTTGGTGAGCTTTTTAATTAACACCAAGTCACCACCATATCACAAATGTTTGTTCTAATGTTTCCTAAAAAAACACCTGCACATGTTAGGGGGCATTTTTACAGGTAAGGGGCAACATTTTTCCAAAAAAGTATGAATATTTTTTTGAAAGTTCTTTTCTGCATACCCCATAGGTTGCTGTTGTTTCCAAACTTTTAAACACTTCGGCCTCGATTCAATAAAGGTAGAAAAAAATTCTCATGGTAGTAAAAAATTCAATTCATGAGAAAAAAGCCTGAGAATGTCAGTGTTATTGAATCACTAGAAAAAAAGACAATGAAAGTCAATGGCAGCTTTTACTACAGTGAAGAAAGAAGTAAACAGTTCTCTACTTTTCTTAGGAGTAAAAAAGTGCCATTGACTTTCATTGTTTTCTTATCTGGTGATTCAGCAACAATGACATTCTCAGGCTTTTTTCTCATGAATTGAATCTTTTACTACCATGAGAATTTTTTTCTACCCTTACTGAATCGAGGCCTTCGATTCAATAAGGGTAGAAAAAAATTCTCATGGTAGTAAAATATTCAATTCATGAGAAAAAAGCCTGAGAATTTCACTGTTGCTGAATCACCAGAAAAAAAGACAATGAAAGTCAATGGCAGCTTTTACTACAGTGTAGAAAGTTCTCTACTTTTCCTTAGTAGTAAAAAGTACCATTGACTTTCATTGTTTTTTTTTTCTGGTGATTCAGTAACAATGACATTCTCAGGCTTTTTTCTCATGAATTGAATTTTTTACTACCATGAGAATTTTTCTACCTTTATTGAATCGAGACCTTATTCTTACCTCATTGGAAAAATGATGCACCTCACCTGTAAATATGCCCCATCACATGTGCAGGTGAATTGAAAAAAGCTCACAAAGATACAAGTGAATTTTTTACTAAATGAGCAAGTGTAAAGCCAACACTTACTTACCTGACCTCCTATACAGCAAATCCCTCTTGGTCTGTTCTCTCAGAACTTTCAGAAGGCGGTACCATAGATGATGAGTTCCGGTCCTTCTATAGAAACACCTACCGCTGTCTTCTAGTCAGGCCAACTTCTGCTAGGAGCAAAGCTGTGGTCTGAATCCCACCCCTTACTGCTTTTCAGTGTGTGGACAGTGGCATTTACTGTCTGCAGGGGGAGCCTCTGCCAATGCCTGTCTGTCTAATCTAGCCCATGTGCAGCTGCGGAAGAGGAGAGTTACTGTCTGAAAGTCTTTGTATTGACTGGTGAACATAGACTGCATCAAATAGTCATAGAGAATGCCATCCCCCATCCCCTCCCTTCCCTGCACACAGTGTTTCATGTTTCTCCCACACTGTGATGCAGGCAGGGACTAGCCTGATTAGTGGCACAACTATAGAACTCAGCAGTCCTGAAAGGATGAGCTGCAGATAAGGTAAGTATTCTTTGATTTTACACTTGGCCCATATGTGGCCTTTAAAGTATCCAAAGACTAGATGCCTGGGCATTCTGTGAGGTAAAACTAAGGCACACAGCCAAATCTGGAAAGCTTGGCTGCTGGGTGTATACTTCAGATGGATGGCGTGATGGAGGTAGAATCTGTCAGGCTGTATTACAAGGATTCACAGTGGATTCTGCAGAGCAGGGCAGGATCAGTTGTCCAGTTAAGGACCTGCTTTGCTTCTGAGGCTGTGTTGTTGTACCAGTGTGAGAAATCGCTGTTTTGATTTCAGCTTCTGCTGGTGATGCAGAGCCATGGTTGGGGTGATAGGCGTCCAGCTGCCTCTTATTTTTAGCATTTTACATTTGCTGTGGATTGTTTCTAAAACACCATGTTGGGCGACGCCGTGGGGATTCTGCTGTCCTGGCAGTTACTCTGCTCTAGGCAGTGTTGCAGTTCTGCAATTTCACATGTGGACTGTAATGAAGGGTGTCTATTTTGAAAGCACCAACTGTGGAGTTGCCAATTATGGGTGACTAAGCTTGGGCACAAATTGGTAGTCTTGTGAGTCAGATGCTTTGTATGCTGGTAGCGATCACTAGTGCACGTTATCGCAAAATACATTTTTCTGTGTTGTTGGAAAATGTTTGTGCATGTGGAACTATCAGCTGATTCTTTCCTCTGTTGCAAAGATGGAGGGAGGTAGCCCCATCCCATGCGCCACCGTTACCCGCAGGATAAGCATTTACCCAGATGTCGTCCTGTAAAAATTGACAATGGGAGCATACTGACACATTCCCCAGCCAGGTCCTAAACATTCTTTGCCATGAGCTCACTAGACCTGGCTGTTCACAGCTGGGGTGGTCAGTAGTTTTATCCCTGCTGGCACCAGCCTACTGGCCACCTCCTGTCTTGATTTACTTGTTATCCCTCATTCACACCAAGGCAATTATGCGATTCTACCGGCGATTGTGCTGTCATAGATTGAAATTGCAATTGATCCCCTATGCCGAATGCAGTGCAATCGCCTAAATACTGTATGTTTTGCCCTATAAGACATGCCTAGGATTTGGAGCAGGAAAATAAGAAAAAATCTGAACCAAATGTTGTGTTAAAACACTGTCACCCCCAAGAACCGAATAATAGGCAAGGTGCAGAATTCCCCAATTACAGGCAGTGTGGCATTCCCCCCTTTCCCCATTATAGGCAGTGTGGCATCCCCCCATCTCATTCCCCATAGGCAGTGTGGCATTCCCACCACCCCATTCCCCATAGGCAGTGGGACATTCTCCCATTCCCCATAAGCAGTGTGGCATTCCTCCTCCCATTCCGTTCCCCATAGGCAGTGTTGTATTCCCCCTAGCGCATTTCCCATAGGCAGTGTGGCATTCCCCCCTCCCATTCCCCATAGACAGTGTGGAATTCTCACCCCTCCCATTCCCCATAGGCAGTGTGAAATTCTCACTCCTCCCATTCCCCATAGGCAGTGTGCCATTCCCCTCATCCCATTCCCCATAGGCAGTGTGGCATTCCCCCCATCCCATTCCCCATAGGCAGTGTGGCATTCCCCCCATCCCTTTCCCCATAGGCAGTGTGGCATTCCCCCATCCCATTCCCCATAGGCAGTGTGGCATTCTCCCCTCCCATTCCCCATAAGCAGTGTGGCATTCCTCCCCCCATTCCATTCCCCATATAGGCAGTGTTGCATTCCCCCCATCACATTCCCCATAGTCAGTGTGGCATTCCCCCCTCCCATTCCTTATAGACAGTGTGGAATTCTCACCCCTCCCATTCCCCATAGGCAGTGTGGCATTCCCCCCATTCCGTTCCCATAGGCAGTGTTTCATTACCCCCTCCCATTCCCCATAGGCAGTGTGGCATTCTCACCATCCCATTCCCCTGGTAGAAAGATGCTGCTGGCCTGGGCTACCATAGCCACTGGGAGGCCAGAAGATCCAGGAACGATGGGCAGGCAGGGTAACTGAAGCCTGCCGCTGTCCTGCTGCCTCCCCGCAGCCTCTGCTTTGGCTTCTCTGGCTCAGACACATGCAACCACCCATCTCCATGTAGCATGTGGGCGTGGACTTCTGGCCTCCCGGCGACCGCGGCAGCCCGGCCAGCAATGCGGGAGCACCGGGACATTATTTTTATTTTTTTACATTTGTCCCATAAGATGCACGCAATCCCCCCCCCCCCCACACACACACACAGACACTATTTTGGGGAATATAAGGGCGAAAAATACATGCGTCAGGCTTGCTATTGTTGCAATTATTCTGGATGATCTATTAGAATTTCAGTACAACTGTAGGTATTTGACTAACTGTTTACAGTTTAATTAGTTAGGTTCAACCTTCTGTCTTCACCTTTAAACCTTAACTCTTGCTGAAAGAAATTCCTTGTATATTCTCATACAATAAAGTCATCACTAATGCCTTTTTGTAAGGACCCCTAGACATGGGAAGCAACTGACTTGCGCTTGATGGCAGGTCTCACTCTACAAACATCAGAAGAATTGCAATAGCAATAAGTAGTTATTCCAGAACTGATTGGCTAATTAGTCAGGCAGTTATTGTTTACCCCCCTCCCCAACTATCTAGCAAATTCCAGATCATCGCAAAATCTTAGATTACCTGTAAATAGTTTATGTATTCTAAGCAAAGCTGTGTGCTTCGCTTCCATTTCTGTTTTGTGGTTGAGCTGGGAAGGGTGAGTCATGACCATGCTGTGCTCTGGTCACAGACATCTGTGGGACCACTATGGCTTACCAGGCTCGCTCATACTGAGAGCTTCAAGGAACATGGTGGCTGTTAGTCCACTTTTTACTTCAATATATCTTTATTGAAATTTTCATTTTATACAGAACAGTAAATAGAAAAAAGAAATCAGAGGATCACAGGGTGAGGATAACACGGCAACCAGATACAAAGTATTACATTTTTTATCCGGCCTACAAGGCCCCGAACCTACTTCCTTCCAAAGCTCGGGGTACAGCCTATTTACGGGCTTAGGGGATCCATCCCCCATCTTATGACCCCATCCCTGACCGGCTCTTCCAGCGTGTGTACTGCCGCATCCACTCCTCCCAGTGATCAGCAGAGATAGAAGAAGTATGGGAAAAGGAAAAGAGAGAGAGAAAAATGAAGAAAGAGGGGGAAAAAAAGGAACAAAAAGAATAGGTAGAGAAGAATAGAGAACCAAGAGCCATGAGGCCCGGTATTCCGCGCCCGGACCCCGCCCCCAGATCCGTCCTGACCACTCTCCACCGACCGGGGATCGGGTTCCTCCCCCGCCACTGCCCCCCCCCCAACGCTACACACGCTCCAGGAGCGCCCAGAAGTCTGGCGAGACCCGTGACACCTCCCATAGAGTCCATGTCCTAAGGAACTTCTGGGTTCCCTCCTCCATCTTTTCCAATGCCAGCTCCTCCATCCTCTTGATATTCTCCACCTCCCCGTACCATTTTAACAGGGAAGGAGCAACATTGGTACGCCAGTGTCTGGGGATCACTGACCTGGCGGCTGTAAGCAAGTGTCTGAGCAGCTCCTTTTTGTTTGCCGCCACCGCCCCTGGGATCATTGATAGGAGGGTTACCTGTGGTGTGTTTTCAAGGGTCAGGTGTTTATAAATTCCGAGCACCCCATCCCAAAAGGTCTTCACTATCGGGCATTCCCACCAGATGTGGGCCATAGTCCCTGGGACCCTCCCATACCTCCAACAGTCTCCAGTCTCCGCTCCCCCAAATTGTACCAGGACTGAAGGGCATCTATACCATCTTGCGAGAATTTTATAATTCTTTTCCTGTGCTCTGCACGCCATAGACAATTTGTGAGTAAGCGCGAAGGACTTCTCCCACTCCTCAGGTTCAAATGTTTGTCCCAATTGCTCTTCCCACCTCCCACAGAACTGGGGCAACTCCCGACCCTCCCCCTCATCCTGAAGGATCTTGTAGAGAGTAGAAATCACGTTTAGGGGGTGTCGGATCTTTCAGAAGCCTCTCTAAGGGTGTAAGAGGGCGAAAGAGGTTCAAGACTGGTGTATGGGATTTGACAAAGGCAACCAGTTGGGCATGCAAGAGCCAGGAGATATTCCCACTTCCACCCCGAGTCCGTAAGTCTAAGAGGGAAGGCAGGCCTGCACTCGACACTATGTCTCCCAGTCTAGTGTCCCGAGATGCCTCCCAAAGGAGGAATGTCTTAGATTTCATTCCTGGAGGGAATGCCGGGTTATCGAATAACGGGGTGAGGGGTCCAGGTCTGAGTGACAATTCCCCCCGTCTCAGTAACCTATCCCATATCGTCAGCAAAGGGCCCACCAGATAGGGCAGCTCCTGTTTCCTAGGCCGGCGTGGGGGGTCCACCCAAGGTAAGGCCGTCAGTACGAGTGGGGAGGTATCCCTCTCTATGTTGACCCAACACTTATTTTCATTTTGGTGGAACCAGTCTGAGAGGCGTACCAACACCGACGCGGCATGGTAGATCTTGAGACCTGAACCCCAAGTCTCCCCTCACTTTTGGGCCTGCAGAGTGTTGCCCTACGCACCCTGGGCCTCCCACTGCCCCAGATGAATTTAAAAAGGCTTCTTGGAGCAGCTTGAAGAGGCCACGCTCCGGGGCCAGTGGGATTGCCTGGAATAAATAGAGGAATCGAGGCAAGATGTCCATTTTTAAAATACTTATGCGCCCCAGCCATGAATATTGTTTTTGGTTATAGAGGCTTAGATTGGTGACCATTGACTTAAGGAGCGGGGCGTAATTGAGTTTGTACAGTTTACCCAAATCCGAAGGCAGCTGGACCCCTAGGTACTTTATGGCCTCTCCCTGCCACTTGAAGGGGAAATTCGCCTGTAGGAGTTGCTGAGTCCGCGTGTCTAGAGAGACGTTTAAGATCTCTGATTTAGAGTTCGCTAAAACGCTTGAACTCCGCCAAAATAGAGGGCATAGATGTATGCGGTGAGGTTACATACATAAGCACCTTCATCAACAAAGAGAGAAAACTTGTGCTCTTTCCCCCCACAGGAGATCCCCCTGATAGAAGGGTTGGTCCTCAGGGCATTGGCCAGGTGCTCCATCACCAACACATAAAGCAGTGGAGATAGAGGGCACCCTTGACGAGTACCATTCCGGATGTTGAAGGAGCCTGACAGGGAGCCATTGACCTTTACCTTTGCGATAGGGTCATGGTATAGGGCCATAATTCTAGCTAGCATGACCGGGCCCTTTTCCTACAGTGTTGCCTTCAGGAACCCCCAGTGCACCCTATCAAAGGCTTTCTCTGCGTCCACCACCAGCACACAGGCCGGGATAGTCCGCGACTGTGCATAATGAATCAGGGAAATTGCCTTAATGGTGTTGTCTCTTGCCTCCCTTCCTGGGACAAACCCCACCTGATCGAAGTTGACCAATGAGGGGAGCAGTGGCTGAACTCTGAGAGCAATGATTTTAGCATATATTTTTCATCTACATTGATCAGTGAGATTGGTCTGCAACTTCCCTGCAAGGTACTGTCCCTACCGGGCTTTGGGATGACCGCAATGTGCGCCTCTAGGGCCTATCTCGGGAAGGGGCAGCGGCTCGAGATCGAGTTGAACACCTTCACAAGAAAGGGGACGATCAAATTCCCCAGCACCTTTTAAAACCTGGGGGTGAATCCATCCGCTCTTACCTGCGGGGGATTCCCCTATGGCCTGAACCACCTCCTCTATCCTAAATGTGTCCTCCAGCAAGTCACTATCTTCTGGGAGTAAGGTTGGAAGGGCTGTTTCCCTTATATAGTCTACTATCGAGGCGCTCTCTGCCTGCCTCGGCCCCTGGGCAGGGGTGTTCTCGATGTTATATATAGTTTGGAGTAGAAGGCCTGAAACTCGCCCGCTATCTGAGGTGTCCTATGAACCTCCAGTCCCCCGGCCCCCTTGATGGGGGGTATGAACGCACAACCCTGCCTTGGGTGGAGGGACTGGGCCAGCATCCTGCCACATTTATCTGAGTGCTCATAGATACAGGCACTACATCTGTCTCTGAATTTAAGAAAACATTGGTCGTATAAGCCCTTCAAGCTCTGCCTGGCATCCAATAGCTCCCTCAAAACTGCTGGGGCGGAGGAGGTTTTGTGCGTCTCCTCTAATTCCTTGATACGCTCCAGCACAGCCCCAATCTGGTGCATCCGTTCCCTCTTGAGCCTACATCCATGCTTGATGAAGACCCCCCGCAATACACATTTGAGCGCTTCGCACTGCATTGGCAATGGAGTTGTGTCATTGACATGGTCAGATTGGAAGTTAGCTATGGTGATCTTTATTTCGGCCAGACACAAGGCATCCTTCAACAAGTTATCATTAAGGCGCCAATTATAGTGCCTAGGGATCACCTCCGGGATCGGAAGGCTCAAGAAGACGGGAGCATGGTCTGACCAAAGTATCTGCCCAATAGAGGTATCAGGGTCACGCGCGAGTACATGGTGGCTGAGGAAAAAGTAGTCTAATCTACTATAGGTGTTATGGGGGTGGGAAAAGAACGTACACCAAAGAACGCACCCCACCATGCTGAATTCTCCAGGTATCCACAACCTGGAGGGCGCGGAGGGCCCCACAGAGCCTATTCAACCCGGAGTGGGGTATCGCTGACTTACCCTGGGAGGAATCCAGCCTCAGGTCTAATACCAGGTTGAAGTCTCCTCCTAACACTATGGTACCCTCCGCAAACTCCTCCAGCAAACGCAAGATCCCCAGGCCCACCTCCACCTAGTTCTGATTGGGCAAGTACAAGTTAGCGAGTGTATACCTGGCCTCATATAGTGCAAACTTTCAAAATAAATATCTGCCATTCGGGTCTACCTTCGAGTCCAAAGGTTCTATGGGGACAGCTTTATGGAACGCAATGGACACTCCTTTAGATTTGTTTTCTGGGTTGGGGCTGTGAAACCATCTATCATAGTACCGGTTTCTAATTTCTGGGATTTTCCCCTGGCAAAAATGCGTTTCTTGCAGCATAATGACGTCTACCCTTTCTTTGTGAAATCCGTACAATATTTTTGCCCTCTTTTCAGGAATATTTAGCTCCTTAGCATTGAAGGTACATAACTTGAGGCTAGCCATGTTAGCGGGATGTCCGGGGTTGTGGCGTGCGATCAATGTACGTTGCAGCAGTCAGGAAGCCGCAGAGGGCCGCAAAGACACAGAGGCACCAAGGGCGCGGGATCCGAGCCAAGGGCCGGGACCTCTAAGAAGAACGGGAGGAAAGGTGAGAAAGAGGAAATAGAAAATAGAGAGATAGATTAGTATCCCCTCTGAGGTATAGCCAAAGGGGACGTAAGGACGAAGAGATTGCGTGAAAATTAGAAAAAGAAAACTAATAAGCCCTTCCTTTACAGAGGAGGGCAAACAAGAGTACTGAGGACAAGGTCCCCAAACACCACACGACACCTGCTGGTCAAAGTCCAGCAGGGTAGCGTGGGACGGTTATTGGAGAAGTGACTTCGCAACTCGGGAGCTAGCCCCTATATGCCCACAGTTACAGACCAGGCTCCTATCCCACCCTGCCCGCTCAGGAGACAATCACCATCTCCAACCAGGCACCCACCGCAACTCCCCCGATTGCCCCCTCCGTCTCCGACAACAAACCTTTAACCAGCAAAAAACTATAACAGCAGGTAACCCCAAAACCATTACCGCTAACGGGTCACACCAACAATTATTATTGGTAGCGCCCCCTCCTCTTGTTGAAATAACGAAGACAGGGCCATTTCTGGCCCCCGGCCAGCCAAGCTGATCCGGTCCCCCCCCCCCACCGCAACGCATGCAGGAATGGGGGGGAACCCCAGCCCCCCAGCAACGCAGACCAGGGGAGGAGGCCCACATATATTCCCCAGACTCCCACCCCAGCCCCCAAAGTCTAGAACACTCGCACTGTTGCTGTGCTGTAGAGTCACACTGGAGCACGTCATTCCTCGTCGAACGGTTACTCACTGGGGGGCGGGGGGGACCGCGGGAAAAACAAGAGGCAGTCCTTGGGAGGGGAGGAGCAAAGGAAGAAGAAAAGGGAGGGGGAAGGGGGAGGAGGGGGCTTAGCGCCCCATGTTCCTTCCGGGGGCAAACGTGGAGTTGTCTCCTACGTACTATAAGGTGAAATGGGTGGCCCCACTTGTAGGAGGCCCCGATCTCCTGTATCTTGTCGAGGAGAGGTCTAAGCACGCGCCTCATCAGCAGGGTGTGACGTGACACATCCGGTAGAATCGTGATTTGCGAGCCCTGCCATTCAAACCTTCTCCTTTCCCAAGCCTGGCGTAGAATGTCCTCTTTGATGGTGAAAAGGTGAAATGGGTGGCCCCAATTGTAGGAGGCCCTGATCTCCTGTATCTTGTCGAGGAAAGGTCTAAGCACGCGCCTCATCTGCAGGGTGTGACGTGACACATCCGGTAGAATCGTGATTTGCGAGCCCTGCCATTCAAACCTTCCCCTTTCCCAAGCCTGGCGTAGAATGTTCTCTTTGATGGTGAAAAAGTGAATTCTACAGAGAACGTCTCTGGGTGCCTGGGGGCCCCCGGCCGGGCGACCAGCCACCCTGTGGATTCTGTCGATGATCAGCTCAGCGTCCGACGGTCTCCCCAACATATAATTAAACAATTCTGTTGCCAATGGGCGTAGTGTCTCTGATCTGACCGATTCGGGGATGCCTCGAATTTTCAAGTTGTAACGCCTATTTCTGTTCTCCTGGTCATCTGTTTGAAGCCGGAGGTCGAGCAACTGTTGTTGGTGCAGATCTTGAGACCTTTCAGGGCCGCTAGGTGCGCTTCATGGTCTGTGCGAGAGTCCTCGAGTGGCGCGACTTTAGTATCCAGGGCAGAGGATTTTTGTTGCAAGTCCTCAATTTCTCTGCGTAGAGCCCTCTCGATTCTGGTTGCCACCGCCTCCAGGTCCGCCTTAAGCTCCGCTTTGGTCGGGAGGCATTGCAGGATGGCTCAGATGCTGGGGTCGATAGTTGGCTGAGGGAACAGCTGTCTTGTGCCTGAATCGGGGCATCCCGGATGAGGAGCCGGAGGGACCTTCAGCAGCCTGGTCGGACATGGCAGGTCCCAGGCTCCCGGTGCTGCTCGCAGACCTCTGACCTGGGGACAATCTGCTTGGTGGGTTGATGCTGGAGCCGGGTGACCACTCCCAACGCACAGCGTCTGAGGATGTTTGGGCCGGTGTACATGGAAGGTCAATACCTCCAGGGGTCGGGTGGATGTCTGCCCACACTGTGCTTTTGGTGGGAGCAGGGTTGTCTCCCCAGATGGGGGTCATGATATGTGACTGTCCTGGGGAGAGCATCTCAGGGGACGGGGGTTTATGTGCTGGAGATGTCATCTGAACAGTGCTGACATTTATTCCCCTCTCCCCTGCATCCGGGTGTTCACCCAGGCTGCCCTCTTTATCGTGGTGCACAGAGGGGATCTCGCTCCCAGGCAGCGCAGGCACGTGTGAGGTTGTGTGCCCAGCCGTCTGTCTGACAGCCTGCCTCCCTCCCTCGGCACCGCACCGCTCTCCCGGCGCCTGCCCCCGACACCCGCCGCCCACGCAAGCTGACTCCTCCGGCGGGGCCAGGACAGACTCAGGGCGGCTCAGTATCTCAGATGCGGATCCCCGCCGCGTCTCACGGCAGTACTTCACCGCCTCAGCGGTGAACTCGGGCCCAGCGACGTCATCTCCTCGTCCAGATAGGTTGCAGCAGCTCTACCTGGCACAATAGCGGCTCCCGGCTGCAGCTTCGGACGCAAGGTAGGGGGCATATTCTTCACTCCCCGGGGTGCCTGGGAATCGACACCATCCTCCAGCCTCTCTCGACGCTCCCCTCTTCCGCCGGGGGCCCCGCCGGGCGCCATCTTGCTGGTAGGGGCTTTCTGCCCCGCCGGGTCTTTAGATGTAAAGAAACTGCCTATAGCCTTCTTGGGGGGCTTCTTTGTGGATCCCCCTGCTCTCCTCTTCTTATTGCTCCCCATTATGCAGGTTTCCAGGAGGTATATGCCGCTTGGATCACCTATAAAATCAGGGGCTGCAGCAGAGCTCTTGCATGCGCTCCCTCACTCCCTCATGGCCAAGCCACACCCCGTCTAGTCCACTTTTTATGTGGGCCTGGAGGAATGAAATCGAAAGGAGGAGCGAAATTCTACTCTGTGCTGCAGTAAATGGAAGGGAAGCACATGGGATGACATCAGATGAGCTGCTTCCTACCTTATCGTTGCAATTGGATTTTCAGTCCCTATAATGATAATAATGGTATACCAGCAGGTATGCATGATAAAACATAACAAACAGCCTGTTTGGGACATCCCAAATACGGATGGGGTTGGGGAGGGCTTTTAGTGGACCCTGGAGTCTTTCAGACTGTAGGGCAGAATGGCTTAGGTTTTGGTCCACTTTAAAGTCATTCAGCAGTCAAACAAAAAACAAAAAGGTTACTTACATTTTGTCACCCGCAAAGGATCAGTGGTATCACTTGTTTGTTGGATCTGAGCCTGCGCTGCAGCTCTGGCTTACCATGTCACCCTGGGCCGAAACTTCTTTCCCTGGTGCTTCCGTGCCACCTCAATCCCCGCTTTCCATCAGTCACAGGGGCACGGCCACTCCCTGTCAATTCAGTACAATGCAGGGGGGGCGTGTCAGGCCTTGGTACACACCCACTATTGCAATCAATGTAGAAGGCCTGGCAGCACACCTATAACTGATGCTGGTCGCAAACCCAACCCACCATCAATTCTGATATTATTTTTGGCCCTGGACTGGGTGGGAAGTGCAGGCTTGGATCCAGAGATCAAGACTACCACAGCTGCGTAGGACAAAAGGTAAGTACTGTTTTGTTTTTGGTATTTTGACTGTCGAATGGCTAACTTTTAGTTTCACCTGTCATGAGTATTAGATTTGTGGACGAGGCCCAGCCCCATTACAGTGCTATATATGTGCAGGGGTCTCACAAAGAAAAAGCAAAACTGGAGTTGGTCCTGAGTCATGAAGGTTTCTGCATATGCTAAGCTGTTTTTTGCCCTTCCTGGCTATCAGCTACACATAAACAGGGATTTGAATGTGTATTTCTTTGTGCCAAGAAGCATGGGCAGCACAGGGGAGGGGGAGCACAGTCGCCTTGCAGTGCACTTTGGCTACCCTCTGCATTTGGTGTACCCCAAAATATGCTCATAGGAGCATAAGGGTCTGTAGACAATTCTGCATTCCCGTGAGGGACAGTGGTGGATGCCAGTGCTTCTGCTGGCACTATGTCAAAATAAAATGCGGTAGCTGAGGAAGGCAGAAAAAAAGACAAAGCCACAAAAGAATCCACTCTGCAGGTTGAAGCTTGTGCTACCGGTCAGCATGATTGTGGAGGGAGCATGCAGACAAATCATTCACAATGCTAATATGTACTGTAGGGCTGTTCAATGGAGCCTGCCAGATGAGAATTATGGGGGATGTTATTGTCAGGGGAGTTCCATTTAAAAGGGAAAAAGTGGGTATCAAACTGATGTTTTAAAGAAATGGAGCTTGTTAAAGTGGACCTTTTTTAACCTTTTAATATCCAAGTTGGCGGCCCGTTGAGTTTCAGGCTGCCTGCAAACGGTGTCTGAATATGCCACTCTGCATTCTGGGATTGCTGACCTTTTCCTAACTTCAGCTCTGCTCTGTCTCTGCGAAGCACAGCTATAACCTGCCCCCTGCACTTGCCCACCCCCTTCCTCTCCTCAGTATGTGATGCTTCTGAGGCAAGATGGCGGCACCCATATCCTAGAGTCCTGAACAGAGTGAAGGCCAGTGGGGGAAAGAATAATAAGTAAGCAACTAAAAACTTAAAAAACATAAATTCTAGATGCTGTGGAATAGTTTTTTTAAGGGTTTGGGCTTTTCTTTAAATGATGCTAAAGGTCCAGCTTAAGGATTAACAGCTCACTTTCAGAACTGACTGAGCAAAGGGTGGTTGCACACCTATTAAAAGCAAAAACACTCACAAGGCCTCAAAAATAAAGCGATATATTTATTGTTCTTGTAATATCCATTAGGATATAGCCTCTCTATTTGTTTGGTTGTTGGTGGCCACCAGGTAAAGAGATTTAAAATTACAGGGTAAAATAGGAACCAAAAGTGGTAAGATGGGGTTCCTCAGCTGCTGGCGCTCTTTTGATTCCTGTGACATTCATAGCTTTTCAGTTAGATCCACTTTCTCTTTGCTCCACAGAACAGGTGGGGCCCAATCTTTGTAATGTAGACATCGCAGACATCTTGGTTCTCATCCTCCCCTACCCAAACTAAAAAAGAATGGCTGAGGTAGGGCTTTACAGTCTTTTTTGTCTTGTTGTGATCTATACAAATTTTCTTTATTATGGGAAAAAATACCGCACTAACGAGAAATATGAAAACTGTAAAAGTTCTTAGTCGGGCGCTCAATGTGCAGACTCCTCAATCCAAAGAAAGTCAAGTAGAATGTAGTAATTAGGCACAGAGATCCCCAGTTGTGAAGAGATAGTAGTCAGCCGAACACCGCAGTCCCAAAGCACATGCACATCAAATGGACATACACTGGTGTATCCTTCACCAAGAAGTTTGGACTCTTACCAGACTTCAGCAACCATTAAGCCCATCAATCAGCGGGTAAATTTCCATATATATACTCTAATCAGTGATTCCATGTGGGGACCATATCACTTGCGCATGATATCCCAAATACATAAGGATTAAACGGAACTGCACATCCATTTCTGATTATGACACTCAATCTGAGATCCTAACAAAAGGATTTCTTGAGAATGTTTAGAATAGAAAGAGATTGAGGACCAAAGATTGAAGGTTAGGAATGTAAATAGGGAGGACCTGATCTCTCGGAGGCGGAAGGATAATTGTCCACAGGCAGGTACAGGATTGGCCTTTATTACCAGTTTTAATTCCCAGCACAGGAATATCCAACGCTTGGTTTCCAAGCATTGGCATATCCTTAAAACTGACACGGTGCTGGGCTCAACATTACCCGAGAGACCTAAGGTGATTTTTCGAAAGGGCAGCGAATTTAAAGGATCTCCTTACTGGGATTTTCATGGACCCTCCATGCCCTGTATCGTTAACTAGTAATTCCTTGGCAGGTTTTTATAGATGTGGGAATTGTGCAGGGTGTAAAACTTGTGTGCAAATAGAGAAGCCCAAAAGGGATTTCTGTGATAGGAAATCGGGTCCTACAAAAGTCCTACAAATTCACACAGTTCATTTCCTGTCATTAAAGTATGTTGTGTATTTAATCTGGTGCCCATGCGAATTACTATATGTGGGCAGGACCACCCGTGAGCTTCGGATTAGGGTGCGTGAGCATATATATAACATAAAGCGTGGTTATGACCTGCATAGAGTCTCTGCACATTTCAAGGAGTTTCATTCCTGTGATCCCAGCAAAATGTCTTTTATGGGCATAGATCGGGCAGCTAGACATTGGAGAGGTTCAAACCTGACTCGTGAGATTTCCCAGAAAGAAGGGAAATGGATCTATAACCTCAACACTTTGGCGCCGTCCGGATTAAACATCGAGTTCGATCTGTTTTGTTTTACTGTTTTATTGATAATTCTTGGTCAAAATTTTTTTTATAAATAAGAATAGTTTTATATAAAAGTTTTTTTATGTAAAAAAGTTTTCATGAGAAATTATGAAATATGATTTGTGTGTGATTACATTTTTTTAGGATTTTAGTATGTTTGAAAGTCTTTAGTCTTTTTTAAATTTATTGAGTACCCATGATGTTATGTGGAGGGCTGTCATCATCCCTCCATATGCATCATATATTCATTTTTTCTATCTTGTTTTCTATCCTTTTTACATTTTTAACATTAGGCTCCATTTTGTTGGATAATTCACTTATCCTTATTCTTTATTGGAACTAAACAATGCCACTGTATTCTGTGTTTCATCACACATCATGTTAGTAGCATTTGGCTAGCAGGTAAGTTTGTTGCAATAGCATCTGCACAGGTTTGTTTATCCTTTATTGGAACTAAACAACAATACCACTGTATTCTGTGTTTCATCACACATCATGTGTAGAAGCAGTTGGCTAGCAGGTGAGTTTGTTGCAATAGCATCTGCACAGGTCTGATTATCCTTTATTGGAACTAAACAATAATGCCACTGTGTTCTGTGCTTCATCACACATCATGTTAGTAGCAGTTGGCTAGCAGGTGAGTTTGTTGAGGCAGTTGCATCCGAGAGCTCATGCCCTCATTTGCAGCAACTGCCTCTCCGTGTATGAAGAGAAAGCTATTTATTTCTTTGTTTGCCGCCATGCCGCCAGCCTCGTGAGAGTTGCTGCGGGCCACGAAACACGTCGGCGGCAGGCCGCTTTTTTTCTGAACTTCATGGACACATTTGGATCTGGCCAGTTCTAAGATTTGGGTTGGTGAGAGCTGCCTACACTTTTTTATTGCTGTATATGCGTATTAATATTGTAAGTGCACTCATATCAGGATTAAAGCTTTAGCTATCTATACAGTATTATGCTAGGTGCGTTCTTTCTTTTTTCCCCTTTATGCTTATACTGTTTCTGAACATTTGGGATATCATGGGCAAGTGATATGGTCCCCACATGGAATCACTGATTGGAATATATATATATATATATATATATATATATATATATATATATATATATACTGTATATATATATATATATATATATATATGGAAGTTTACCTGTTGATTGATGGGCTTAATGGTTGCTGAAGTCTGGTAAGAGTCCAAACTTCTTGGTGAAGGATACACCAGTGTATGTCCATTTGATGTGCATGTGCTTTGGGACTGCGGTGTTTGGCTGACTACTATCTCTTCACAACCGGGGAGCTCTGTGCCTAATTACTACATTTTCTTTATTCTTTATAAACGTTTAATTCCCTAATATACTTTAACTTACTGCCCAGTCTTGTATTTTACATTGAATGTAGCTAGAATCTTGTGTTACCTAAAGCATTCCAGTGATATCTCCAAAACCCTGCTGAACCCCTGGGGCTGGCCAAATTGAGGGACAAAATTAACATGTGGCCAAGGATGCAAATAACACTGTAGGAACCAGCTGACCTGTACTGACATCCAGGGGCTTGCCAAGTTTAGGGGAAAGATGAACTGTCAGCCAAGGATACACAGAACTCCAGAACTTGGTGGAAACCGGCTGACCCATATGGACACACTGAGGTTGAATCATTTGGTCTAGAACCCTTTGCAAACCAGCCTAGTGGTTCTGATTCTCACATGCAAAGAACAACAGAACCTGGTGACCCATGCTGACACACTGGGGCTGGCCAAGTTTAGGGATGAGATGAACTGTCCGTCAAGGATGCAAAGAACTCCAGAAATCTGCTGTGCTGAAAAAGGCCAAGATGCGCAGTTAGCTAGGGATACAATGGACTCCAGAACGCTGTAGGAACCTGCTGACCCAAGCTTACATCATTGGACTGGCCACAAATGCAAGGAACCCCAAGAGAACTGACTGATCATTGTTGACACCCTGGGGCTGGCCAAGTTTAGGGACAAGTTGATCTGTCAGCTAAAGATGCAGAGAATGCTTGTTTATGTCAGAGCATGATCGTAATCAGGCCACCCTCTCTCATCTGCGATTGCAATAGACTAACTTTTTTTTGATTAGCGTAAAGCTCTTTGCGAAGTATCCTTTCTTGATATTGAAGCTATGTGTAAAAATCAGTGCTGCATAGGCAGAATTAGCAGGCACTGACATTTTAGATGCTCTGTGTCCAATTTAATTGGCGTGAGACATTTTAATTTAGCATGTGCTAGGTTAAGAATATTAATAGGTTGCTAAGATCTGAAGCACCATCTGTTCACTTATAAAGATCACGTCATCTGCTGCAGCATCATTTCTTTTCATCCCGTTAGATTGTAGCAGTTATGAGGATCATAGGCTAGAGATTGAGAATAATCAATAAAGCAAGTAATTCCTTTTTCAGTCATCTGGAAGAACAAGTCTGGAAACGACGGTTCTTTTTGTCTCCATGTCCTTGTTACTGCCCAGTGTTTCAAGGCAGACCACACACCTCTTCCAGCACCGGGTCACTTAATTGACAGCAGTGCATGCTGTGGCTTGCAGTCACAGCTCACTGAGACTCAGCACTGGAAGTAGTGGGTAAGCAGAATAGGGACTTTTGGGTGCTAATATACGGTATATAGTAATGCAGATTTCTGGCTGTAGCAGGAAGTGGAATCTTTGGACCCTTTTAATTTTGAGATAGTAATTTCACATTAAAGTACTGTCCGGGATGGTCAGAATTTTTCTTTAATAAAAGAATACAGTGTTTTGTGGCATCGGCCACCTGAAAGCTTGTTATTGCTGAGCTGTGTAGGAAATTGTCAGTTGATTGTCAGTCATGCATACAGTCATCAGCAAAGCGTCATGCGTGTCACACTGATGTACCCCCACAGCTTTGTTTCCTGTAACTGCACTGACATGCAGGATTCAAAGCCCAACTAAAGGCGTTTTCTTTTAATCTTCATA
Source organism: Gastrophryne carolinensis (assembly GCA_027917425.1). Lineage (NCBI taxonomy): Eukaryota > Metazoa > Chordata > Amphibia > Anura > Microhylidae > Gastrophryne > Gastrophryne carolinensis. The sequence goes on along the minus strand of CM051235.1, from coordinate 334,562,056 downwards.
ACCAGACCTAAACAAAAAAAAACTGCTTCTGAGCTATAAGTCCCTGGCACCCCAATTCAGGCTGCCCACTGGCTGATTATCTCTTGGAAATGCCCCATAATTGAAAGCAACTAATTTCAGGCATTTCTACCTGGTTACAAGCTGATGGGTCATCCTGATTGGATAGGGGACACCATGGCCTTAGTAGGATGCCCCCCACCTTTGTCATTTGAAACTGTCTTGAATTTTCCTTTAGGAGCTTTGCTCTAAGCTTGGATTTCAAATTGTTTCTGACATCGGTTACAAGTAAGTGTGAATGCGAATGTGCCATTTTGTGTGAAAAGCAAGAAATACTGGGGGCTGGAGCAGCTAGCGGCTGTCACTTCTCACCCTTGATACGTAATCGATGGAGGCATACAACACTAGGTGTCTTATTAGATTTACTGTGTTGTCCTCCAGTGTGTTGGGCCTACATTGGCAACATCTTTGAAGGGTAATTGGGGTGCAGGGGCAAAGATAATAGACCTCACTGACCCCCCTTGGCATTTGCTGGTTTGAAAATCAGATTTAGAAAGATTCTTAGTGGATAAAGGTCAGTGGTGGGGCATAAGCTTGACCATTAAAGCGTCTCCTTGCAGGTTAGATATCAGCATGCTGCACCATGCTCAGGACATTTTCTTGTGAAGCCGCAGGAGATTCCAGCAGGCAGAACTGCGGGTGGAGGATTTATTTCTCCAATACGCTGTACAGAGCAGAATAGCTTCTAAAATGCGCAGCGTTGTGGAAGCCATGCTGGCCCGGCAGCTGTGACTATGAATTGCTCATATACATTCTCTTCTGGAATGTGCATTGTAATTAATCTGCACCTAGCAAGATGCTTGCCTTAATCATTTATGAGAAAGGATTCAATGCACAGTGTGGAAACAAGGGATGATTCTATGCATCACGCAGTTTCAACAAAATGTGAACCCTTTTTTTTCATTTCTACCTCTAGAGAATGAATACTTACCTATTCTCCACAGTCAGGCCCACTGCCAACAGTTCTGCTGTGTGTATTGTCTTATGTGACGATCCATTGTCTACCCTCACAAACAAATGCCACATTCATCCCCTTCTGGTTATCAGGCAGTAAGGAGGCGCACAGTGACCATAGACTGCAATATATGGCATGTTTACTGTGTGTACATGAAACCCACTGAACTTGTGAAATACATTTGGCCAAAGAACCTGCCAATACTCCCCTCTTAGGGTGTAGAACTAGAAATGGATATTTTCATTCTTTTGAATAGTCCTGGAACATTGTTTTTTTTTTTCTGCTGCTCCTCTCTGTAAGATGGCAGGCTATCAGTCATTACATTATTGCCACACACAACAGTGACAACGAATGGAGGTGTCAGAGCTTTACAGCTAAAACAGGCAGCATTATCTGGGATTAGAGGGAAATAGGGGCAGTGAAAATTGGCAAAAGGTACTCCACATGGGGGGGGGGGTCAATTCAGGGGATGCTAGTTAAGAATGTGGGTTTTGGTCCACTTTAAAGTCATTGCCCAGACACATATAAATGTACTCTGTATTTTGCAGCTTGTCAGTGGCATATGTTCCATATTATCTATCATTGTCATTATGCTTTTATTATACAGGGCAGTTTCTGCTGCATAGTTAACCCCTTATGGGGATTGTATATATGTTTAACCCTTTCCTGACACATGGTACGTACTATTACTTCATGTTCAAATGGAGCTTCCCGCGATGTGTTCATTCCTGTGAAGCAACTAAAGGGTTAATACATTTCCCATAAGTGGTTTTGCATACATTGAAGGGTGCAGTTTTAAAAATAGGGTCTTGTTTGAGGTTTTTCTGGCTTATTGTCCCTTTGGGGTCATTCCAACTAACATAATCCCAAATCTTATTGTGGCGGGAAGGGGTTAATGGAAAACTCCAATTTTTGTCATGTTTTTGGTGTTTTGCTGTATTGTTTCCCCCCTCTGGGAAATAAACATTTGTGCCCCCATACCCATAATTTTCTTTATTAGCATTCTACTTCCAAGTTTCTTACATTCCTCTGATTCTGTCTTGGTAAAATAAGAGTGCCTTCCTTGGCATTAAGTAAAGCTCTTAGTATCCTTTCTTACTACAACTCCCAGAATTCTTCCACTGTAACAGGTGAGCGTATTAGCATCTTTGGCTAAACAAGGCAGCAGCATTTTACCTCCCCAGCTGAGAACACTGCAAGCTTGGATCACATGATTGTTTTCCTCCCATCTGAAGAGGTTGAATTAGAGCAGAATCAGTTAATACTTGTGTCTCTGCCTCTGAGGATTAAAGTGGACCAACACCCAGCATGATAGATTCCTGGGCCGATCCAATCCATCCCCGCGGGGCATCCAAAATCGGGATGCCACGCTTTGTGAAACCCCCCAGGAGGCCCGCTGCACTTACCTGATTGCCGGTCCAACGGCGCATGTGCGGGCCACGGCCGCATCTTGCACTTCTCTCTAGCAGGGCGCGGGCCATTTGTGAATGGCCGGAGCCGCTGCGGTAAGACGTCTCATTGACGCACATACCACGGCGGCTCTGAGCGCGCTGATTAGACAAGCGGCCACGCAGGAGCGAGGTGAGGGGAGTTGATCTGGCCATTCTGGGGGGTTTCTCATAGCGGGGCACTCGCGATCGGGGTGCCCCGGGGAAGTGGACCAAAACCCAGGATATTCAAAATCCTGGGTGTTGGTCCACTTTAACAGGCTAGAATGTTGATATCAGGTTGAAGCACACTGGATAAATAACAGCATATAGCAAGTAAACACCATTAGAATCTGTGTAACAATGAGAGGGTTCAGAAATCCCTAAGTACGCCCACTCGCTACGTACCAATATACTATGCACAAGGATGGAGTGGAAGATTGAACACCTAAACAGAACTATGCAAATAAATAAGTGTTTTAAAGTGGAGCAACACCCAGGATTTTCACTATTCTGGGTTTAGTCCACTTCCGCGGGGCACCCTGATCGCCCCGCTGCGTGAAACCCCCCAGAATGGCAGAAAAAACTCACCTCACCCCGCTCCTACGGCGCATGCGCAGGCCTCGTCCAATCAGTGCGCTCAGAGCCGCTGTGGTATGCACGTACAAGGGACGGACAACCACAGCGGCTCAGAGCACGCTGGCGGCCGCATCTCGCGCTTCCCTCTAACAGGGAGCGCGCCCGCCCCGGCCATTCACAAACGCGCCCCCTGCTAGAGAGAAGCGCGAGATGCGGCCCGCGAATGCGCCGTTGGAACGGGAGTAAGGTAAGGTGAATGGGGCGTCCTGGGGGGTTTCGCAAAGTGGGGCATCCCAATTTCGGATGCCCCGCGGGGAGGGATCTGGTCGGCCCGGGAAACTTATAGATTCCCGGGATGACCAACCTGGGTGTTGGTCCACTTTAATGCTTGTGGTGTAAAAATTCAACATGGCTTAAAACAAGATATTAGAAATGTATCACAGTTCAATGGTACATTATGTACAGTTTTTAACACAATGTAACAAAATGGACCACTGAGTCATATTCTAGAGATGTATTCCAGCATGAGGGGGGATAATAATCCTTAATTAGTGCCCTTATGGGTAATTCAAGTCCAGGTATAGGTTAATAGGTAACATAAATAAGACTGAAGAGATTCCCATAAGTGCGACCATAAAGAGTCCGCCAAATTAACATTAGATGCATAGTAACATAGAAAAATATAGAAGACAAATATAATCGATCAGTTTCAAGGATAAGCTTAGAGGCTGGAACACCAGGAAGATAACACAGAAACCCTCAACATTTTGGACCTTTATCAAGCGGAGCGGTATCCTATAAGGTGCCTGAAGCAGTATTTATGAGAAAATGAAAGTCTCCGGCATATGGAAATGGCGCCAAAGACAGCACAGGTGTCGGCGTCATCCTGTGATGTCATTCGCGGCCGTTGCTGCCTGTTCTGGTCACTCACAGGTCGGATGGTAAGCCTGCCATCCAAGATCAGAGGTGGCGCATGGGGCAGGGAACAATGCTGTTTCCAGGAGTAAGGAGGAGTCGGTATCCAACCAACAAAATGGCGGCTTGCTATGAGGCGACTGCCGTCATAACCTGCAACAATATGGTGGAGCACAGGAAGACGACCATTGTGAGACCCAGTCCTACATAACGATTAGCGAATGGTGATACGGCTGGGTCTGATGTCAATCGTGGAGGTGTGCCCTGGTTGGCAGTTGTTGGCAAAAGTGCAGAGTGTAGGTGTGCGATGCTTAGTATAGTGTGAATCCTGACAGGGATGGATCTGGAGACAGGTGAAGCATCACACTGGAGACAACGCAGGAGAACTTAGGTAGTGGCTATTGATCACCCCAAACTAACTGTGGGAAAATGAGTGATAAAAATGATTAGTGATAGGTGAGATTAAAACACAAAGAAATGTCTGGTTTACTACTTATTGCACAGTATTCCAATTGTCGAAAAGAGAGAATTATTTTTGTTTAACATTATTTCAAAGCTGCAAACAGAAACTAACTGTGTATATGTGAGCCTAGTACAATCTTCAAGCGGAGCTGAACAAAATGATTCCCAGCTCACAATACAAAGGAAAGCACTGTAACGGAAAGCACTGCAGAGCAATTATCAGTAAAAGACGGAAAAGTCCAACTCCTCATTCAGACCCCAAGTACCTTTTGTGTGTAACTGGAAGATCCAATAAAGTTCACGCTGCAATATTTTTTTTTCTATTTTCCGGCCCCTACTGGACGGTTTGACAACTGAGAATCCGTACAAATTGGCTAAATGACAGGGCTTTGATCAGGGAGAGTGGGTGGAAGCTATCCACATAGAAAAGTATTGCGGTCTGTGGGCTTCCTATATACATCCATAATAAGGGAGCCCTTATCAACCGTGACTCGAACATCCAAGAAATGTATGACAGTCATGCTATAGTCCATGGAGAAAGATATTGTGGGTGTGCATAATATATAATAATAAACATAATATTCTCACATGGCTACGCTACATTGACAATGTATTCCTTATCTGGCAGGGCGACTTGGATCACCTAAGGCCTTTTAATACCTACCTCAGTCAATGTACAGTCCAATAGGAGTGGGAATATGGGAAAAAAATTATTGCAACGTGAATTTTATTGGATGTTCCAGTTACACACAAGAGCTGGGAATCATATTCTAAGTATACAGCACGTCCTGTTCCAGAAGATTCCTTACAATCTATGGGGAAGTGCACCACACTACTGGTAATGAATAGGTGCCGGCCATGGGGGTAACAATATTCCACAGCAAACAAAAATGGAGGAGCCTAGACTATTCCCTCCAACCCCCACACAGGGCCGCACACTGAATGTAAGAAATGTATAAAAACTAATTTTAATGAATACCATATATATCAAAAGGACATCTACATAACATACAGACAATGTTAAAAAACACGAAACACAAACAGGGGTATCCCGATCATGGTGATTATTGCATCAATATAATCGCCATAAATATATACACAATAAATATATGCATAGTACTATGAATGTACCCAAAGTGTTCCTACCTTCAACACTTTGGGTACATTCATAGTACTATGCATATATTTATTGTGTATATATTTATGGCGATTATATTGATGCAATAGTCACCTTGATCGGGATACCCCTGTTTGTGTTTCGTGTTTTTTAACATTGTCTGTATGTTATGTAGATGTCCTTTTGATATATATGGTATTCATTAAAATTCGTTTTTATACATTTCTTACATTCAGTGTGCGGCCCTGTGTGGGGGTTGGAGGGAATAGTCTAGGCTCCTCCATTTTTGTTTGCTCCAGAAGATTCCTTACACATGGGTAATACATCCACAAGATGGAGCTGGACTGCAGAAAACAGCTTGTGGCTCCTCCCGGCCCTATATAAGTCAGGGACCTCCCACAAAATCCCCAGTTCTTTCTGCAGTCCTGGACTGCGAAGATGGAAGATAGCTCTCTGTGGCGCAGGTGAGCGGGGCTTATATGCCTGCGGCCCTGCAAGACTATTTACACCCGTTCTGTCTCATTTACTGCCTCCCAGCCTCGGCTGTTAAGGTTCGGGTGAAGGTAGGTTAGGTAGCACAAATGGTGCTGAGGAGCTAGGCTCCTACCGCAGTCCCTGCTCTAACAGGGTAGGCAGTTTAGGCTGATGGTGAGCCTTTTTGGGATGCCCCCACTGCCTCATGGGTTTTGCCAGGTTATTCTGTGCAGTTAAACCCTATTCACATATATATTTCCCCCTCCACCCTCACTTCTCATATTAGTCCTCTGGGCGCCATTTTCCCTGGGAATTCTGCTGTTATCCTCCCTCACTCTCCCCTTGGGGGATCTCCGGGGGGGGGGGGGGGTCGTCTAGTGATTCAACACTGTATTTCACTCTTGACATGTTTTAGTGCTTGTAACTTTATAATATGCCGCGGCGGCGCTTTGTACGCACGCCTGGCAGCCCCATTCACCTCAGAGCTGCCGGGCCGCTATTGGCCGGCCGGATCACGTGGGCGCATTTCCCGCTCTTCAGAGGGGGGGGGGCGTGTTGATGATGCATTTTACCTCATAAACTCCACGGCCTGCCCCTCGAGGTCTACGGACGCCATTTTGCCTCCTTGCTGCATGCTGCCTGGCTCTCTGCGGTCCGTGAGTAACCCCGATGGGGTGATTTTTTTTCTAAAAGTTTTTTTCTAACTGCCTTATTCTCATGGGAATGTTGATTATGTCTTCCAGGCGGGTGAATACTTCAGCACTGTGGTTTCTCCCGGACTTTTTCCCTCACTAACTCCCACTTCCCTAGTGGTTCTTGGGGCATCCCGGGTAGCACTTTAGCGCTAACCCTTACTGGCCTATTGTGCCATTCAAATCACCATATGGAGGCTTCTGTGGATAATGGGCCTGGGGTTCCTTCGGGACAAGCCTGGCTATGTGTTGTGTGTGTGGTATCCACTATTAGTGATGATGTCAGGGTGTGTGTACCCTGCGCCTCGCAGGTACTTGCGCTTCAGTCTGGACTGTCTGTTGCTGGGCCTGGTGGTGCGACCCCTCTGGCCTCACCTACCCCCCCACGCTTACATCTGACCCCCACTGCGGGGCATACTAGTGGGGAGTCTCAACCTGATTTAGCTGCACAGGTGGCCAACATTGAGAAACATCTTTCTGGGTCTGCCCCGCGTAAGGCTTCTGCTAAGAAGGGGCATTTATCACCCACGGTTTCCCTCTTCCCTGTGGAGAGTCACATATTTGAAGTGCTTTGTATTTCTCCCCCGGCAGTGGCTCCGCAGCAGAGTGAGCTTTTTCATACGGTTAAGCCACGCTGGGAGTTTCCTGAGCAGTCTCACTTTAATAATCTAGTGCTCAAAGAATGGGAACGGCCTAGCAAGCCGCCCGGGGTGCCTAAGAGTTGGGACAAGAGGTATCTGTTTCCTGCTGATGTTGTTAAGCGTTGGTCATGTCCTCCCGAGGTGGATGCGCCCGTTCTAGGGTTGTCCAATACATCTGTCATGCATTCTCCTGACACTACTACCCTGCGAGATGCCGAGGACCGGCGTTTGGACCAACTGGCCTGTCGTGCCTTTGCCTGTGTGGGGACGGCACTGCGCCTGGTTTGTGCCTCTGCTATTACAGCTATTGCCATTAAAGGGGTGCTTAAGTGTATTTTGGATGGGACATCTGAGGATGCGGATAGAGAGGAGTATAGATCTCTCCTGCTTTGTGAGGAATGTATTGCATATTTCCTCTCTGCCATGGATGATGCCATTAGAATGTGTGGTAGGACTTCTGCCCTGTTGGTGGCTATACGCCGCTCTGTCTGGCTACGTCAGTGGGGGGCTGACAATGCTGCTAAGAAGGCTCTCACTGGTTTCCCCTTCAAGGGCCTGCGTCTCTTTGGGGAAAGCTTGGATTTGTTTGCTAAGGGTGGTAGGTTACCTCAATGCAGGAGGCCGTCTCGGTCCTTTCGGGGGACAGGTGCCTTTCTCCCATCCTTCCGTGGTTCCAGAACTAACCGTGAAGTCTCTTTTACTAGGGCCCGTGGAGACCATTGGGGTAGGGGCAGAGGACGTGGCCGTCCTGGCCTCTCCTGGGGTCTCAAGCCAAAAATCTCACCCAAGCCCCCTCAGGTATGAAGGGGCGCCCTCACCTATCCGGGTGGGCGGACGGCTTCGGCTTTTTGCTCACGTCTGGAGACTTTACGTCTCAGACCAGTGGATTCGGGAGGTAGTGTCCTCCGGTTACAAGATAGAGTTTGCAGCCTGGCCGCCCCAAATCCCGGATGGCTCAAAACCCCCTTTTAGCCCAGGGTCTGCGCCTTGCTGTCCAAAACCTTCTGGAGTTAGGGGTCATCTGCCAAGTGCCTTTAAAGGAAAGGGGCAGAGGCTACTATTCCAATCTTTTCACTGTTCCCAAGAAAGACGGGTCCATCAGACCCATCCTGGATTTAAAGCGCCTCAACAAATTTGTCAGATTCATACACTTTCGCATGGAGACTCTGCGCTCAGCTGTAAATTCACTACGCCCAGAGGACTTCATGACCTTTGTAGACATCAAGGATGCTTACCTTCATATACCAATCTTTCCAAGTCATCAGATTCCTCAGGTTCGCTCTGGAGGATCAGCACTACCAATTGGTGGCCTTGCCCTTCGGTCTCACCTCGGCTCCCAGGGTATTCACCAAGGTGCTGGCGGCCATTATGGCTCTGTTGAGATTTCAGGGCATTCGCATCCTTCCTTACTTGGACGACATTCTCATCACGTCTCAGTCCTTCCAGCAGGCCGAGCTGGATACCCAGATGGTGGTGTCCACACTGGAGTCCTTCTGCTGGGTGATCAACCATCCCAAGTCTTCCCTGTCACCGTCAATGGTGAGTCCTTTCTGGGCATGACTCTGGATACATCTCAGGTCAAGATCCTTCTCCCTCAGCAGAAGGTGGACAGTCTGCAAGCTCAAGCCAAGCTTCTTCTGTCTTGCCCTCATCCTTCCATCCGGCAGGGTATGCAGCTGGTGGGCCTGATGGTGTCTTGCTTTGAGGCTGTTCCATACGCTCAGTTTCACATGAGGCCTCTTCAACTTCACCTCTTGTCAGTTTGGGATCGGGACGCGGTGTCCCTGGATCAGGTGTTTGTTCTGTCCCCTCTGGTCAGGCGGTCTCTCTCGTGGTAGCTGGACTCAAGAAACCTGTTGGTGGGCAGATCCTTTCTGGTTCCATGCTGGGAGACAGTCACCACAGATGCCAGTCTGACAAGTTGGGGGGGTTTCTGGAAATCCCTGAAATTCCAGGGTCAGTGGGGCCCTCAGGAGGCCCACACCCATATCAACATTCTGAAACTGAGGGCAATACGGTTGGTTCTCATCCAACTGACTCCACACCTTCGGGGTCGGGCTGTTCAGGTCCGCTCAGACAACCAGACGGCGGTTGCCTACATCAATCATCAGGGAGGGACCCAGGGCAAGAGGGCCCTCAAGGAAGTGTCTCTGATACTGTCCTGGGCGGAGGAGAATGTTCCCTGCATCTCGGCAGTGTACATCCCGGGAGTGGAGAATCTGGAGGCAGACTCCCTCAGCAGGGGGACTTCTCGCCTGGGAGAATGGTCCCTCAGCAGCAGGGTGTTTCGCTCCCTGTGCCACCGTTGGGGTCACCCAGATGTGGATTTGTTTGCGTCCCGCCACAATCACAAGCTTCCAGCCTTTGTCTCTCTGTCCCAGGACCCTCTGGCCTTGGCCATGGATGCACTAGCAATGTCTTGGAAGAGCTTTCAGCTCCTTTATGTGTTCCCTCCGTTTCCACTGCTGGGCAGGGTGCTGCGCAAGATATCCCAGGGTGGCCCCCTGTTGACCAAGAAGAGTGTGGTTCGCAGACATTGTGCAGTTGGCAGTAGATCAGTACTCCCTGCCCAAGGTTCCAGACCTGCTCACTCAGGGGCAGCTACGCCATCCCAATTTACAAACGCTGGCTTTAGCGGCCTGGCTGCTGAAACCTCCATCTTGATGGAAAAGGGGCTGCCTGCCTTGTTAATATCATGGTTAGGGCTAGGAAGAAGTCCTCGTCCTCCATCTACTATAGGGTATGGCATGCTTATATTGACTGGTGTGAGTCTAAGTCGTTTCCCTGTCGGGTGTTTTCTTTCCCTAGGATTCTGGAGTTTCTGAAACATGGTTTGGATTTGGGTCTTCAACTTAGTACCCTTTTTCTGCCTTGGCTATTTTCTTCCAAAGATCTTTTGCTCACCATCGTTTGGTTAAGACCTTCTTCCAGGGGGTTACTCATGTGCGTCCCCCGCGTAAGCCTATGTTACCAGTCTGGGATTTAAACTTGGTCTTATCTGCCTTGCAGGGGTCTCCCTTTGAGCCCTTGCATGAGGCCCCCTTGTCCATTTTGACGCTTAAGGTAGTCTTTTTGGTGGCTATCACCTCTGTTAGGCGTGTTTCTGAGTTGGCAGCGCTTTCCATCAAACCCCCTTACTTTGAGGGACATCAGGACAAGGTGGTGTTTTGTTTTAAGCCAGATTTTCTGCCTAAGGTTGTGCCTGCTTTTCATCTCAATCAGGACATTGTTTTGCCTTCTCTGTGCCCTAATCCTAGTAACCCTAAGGAGCTGGTTTTACACTATTTGGATGTGGTTAGGAACCTGAAGTTCTATTTGGTGGCTACTGAATCCTTCAGGAAGACTGATGCTCTTTTTGTGCTCCCGTCTGGACCTAAGAAGGGTCTGGCTCCAGCTAAGTCCACTATCAGCAAGTGGATCCGTCAGGCTGTGATACAAGCCTATTCTGCTAAGGGGAAGGAGTCTCCCTTCCGCCTTACTGCTCATTCTACTTGTGCTATTGGTGCCTCTTGGGCTTTTCAGCACCAGGCTTCTGTTGAACAAGTTTGCAAGGCCGCTACTTGGTCTTCTATTCATACTTTTTCCAAGTTTTACAAAGTTGATGTTAGGGCCTCAGCTGACACTGCTTTTGGCTGCAAAGTTCTGCAGGCGGCAGTGGTTTAAACTGCCCGCTGTTACTTCTTGGCGATCCCACCCTACCTTACAGACACTGCTATTGGATGTCCCATGTGTAAGGAATCTTCTAGAACAGGACGTGCTGTATACTTAGAATAATACAATTCTCTGATTACTCACCTGTAGAATTGGTATTATATGTATACAGCACATCCTGTTCCACCCCACCCTTGTTATCATTGTTCTTAGTTACCTCTGTATGGTGATTGTTCATTTTGAGTTCTTGTTATTATTGTCCTCCCGGCTTCTTGTTAACTGCTTGTCAATACTGGGGATCTTGTGGGAGGTCCCTGACATATAGGGCCGGGAGGAGCCACAAGCTGTTTTCTGTAATCCAGCGCCATCTTGTGGATGTATTACCCATGTGTAAGAAATTTTCTGGAACAGGACATGCTGTATACATATAATACCAATTCTACAGGTGAGTAATCACAGAATTGTATTTTTGTTCAGCTCTGCATGAAGGTTGTACTATTCTCACGTATACACGGTTAGTTTCTGTTCGCTGCTTTGAAATAATGTTAATCAAAAATAATTTTCTCTTTTCTACAACTTAGTAGTATTAATGGTTGGTAATTGTCACACCATGAAGTAGAAAGGCAAAAAGATAATCAGAGAGGGTGCTCTTAAGATCCAGTGGGTCCACCACATTAACACCCCTATATAGACTCGTAGGGAAAAAGGGTTTGGATCAAAGGCACACCAAAACACAAGGTTTACTTTGCAAATAAAAGATTGTATTAAGTATAGAGTTTACACATCTATATACACAGATACACAAAATAATGGGTTGCAGGTATACAACATCAATAGCAAAAAGGATACAATAAATGGCTCTGTATGAGCGAAGGTCAGGATGTCATCAGGAGCGTTTGACCACCTCAGCAGAAAAAGGAAGTTTATAGTATTAGCACTAACATGTATATAATCTAGGACACTTGCTGCTATGTAAAGGTAACCACATATTACCACATATCTATGAGGTGATACTGTCACGGACCTGATGAGAGGTATGCAGTGCAGGCTATCAGATATGTCAAGGAAAATAACCAATATGAGAGAACAATAAATGTTACATGAAAAAAAGGTTTCTAATCAGTAACACTGTATATAGCCCTGCATCATACAAGAATGAGACCTTCAATACAGTACAATATATAAAGCAAAATAGTTAAATCATGATCTTTTAAAGTAATCTATGGAAAGGTATTACCAAGTGGCAGTACAATAGCATCTGATCGGAATTAACACGCCCACGTTCCGGAGCCCACGGCCCCTTTCTCAAGGCTTGCGATATCCCTGTTACCTGCAAGGTGCCTCTTATTCTGGCCGGCGCCAGTGTGGTTTCCCGGCGCGCTCTTGGAGCGCAGCCTGGGACGTCACTTCCGGTTCCTGTGTTAAAGATTGTACATACTGTACCATTGAACTGTGATACATTTTTGATATCTTGTTTTAAGCCATGTTGTATTTTTTACACCACCAGCATTAAATCACTTCTTTATTTGCATAGTTCTGTTTGGGTGTACGTTCTTCCACTCTCCTTGTGATTAGCAAGCTAGAGTCAGGAAGTCTCTGGTCTGTACTTTGAACACACCTCTTTCATGTACATTACTAAGGTAAAGACTTTGTTGCTATGGAAAACTGTTTTCTTTTGGAGTTGCAAACAAATAGAAAAGAAAAAATAGCAGCTAAGCTTAGCGCATGAATTACATGATTTTGACAGATGGTAATGGAAACTTTTAAATCAAAGGTGGAATTACCCTTTAACAATGTCCTGGAATTTACCCTTTAAGTGCCAAGCCCGTAGTTTCTATGTGCTTGCTTCCACTCCATTTATGTGCCAAGACCTGCCCCCCCCCCCCCCCCGCTACAGTGAAAAAAGTTAAAAAAAAAACTCACCTGACCCCTTGCTCTTCCAGCTTCAGTAGTGGGCCCGAAAGAGGCCCCCCCACTTCTGCCGGCGCTGACATCTACAAAAAAAAAATTTACTCACCTGCGGCCACGATCCCTCTTGCCAGGTCTCCTCTTCACTTGGAGGGCTTCAGATCCCCCCCGATATCTTCCGTCATGACAAAAAATGGGCCCTTCCCCGCAACCCTAGCTGCTGGCCCCGCCTTTTGTGGGAAAGGTGGATGATGTCATCCCCACACCCGCCCCAAGTTGTTCATTTGCGCTGGGTGATCGTCGGGGAGAGGTTGAGGGGCAGGGGGCTGTGATCCCTTGCATCCCCAGCCCCCCTCCACCGATCTTCCAGCATCTGTCATCGGATCGGCGTGGGACACAGGATCGCTGTGGATCACAGGATTGGAGGTGAGTGTAAAAAAAATTCTCTGGTGTTTGTGTTTTTTTACTGTTAGCCCTTTGTGAACCGGTAAAGGATCTATACCAGTTCACAAGGATTGGGAGTTTGGCAAGTTGTCTGTGGCTAGCATCTGCACTCCAAGAGGCAGGCTAGGACTTCCGGGAAGAAGACGACGGACGTTCGGTGCCGCCATGTCTGGCACCGCCAACTTTCGGGGGCTGGATTTGGGGTGAAGGTGATTGTGTTTTTTTTTCTTTTATTACATTAGCAGGATCGCTATTTGGAGGGGACAGGGCAGGAGTTTATATTGTCATTATTTTTGTGTAGAACCTCCTTATTTAGAACTCAAGGTATTCAACAAAGTCTTTCTGTCTTAGCTGAGTCAGCCTCGAAAATTGTCATTTGTTACTTGTGAGTACCACCTCCCTAAATCTGTTACCCATTTGACAACAATCTCTGAATTCACTTCCCGTGTATCTTTTTGTGCTGTACCAGTAATGAATGCTCAGTAGCACCCTACAAACAATGCATGTAGTGTGTAGGGTGCCATTGATAACTAACCAGCAGGCTTCTTCCATCTCTAGCAGCGATATTATAGCTATTTTTTGTTAGAGAATCTATTCCGATTCCAGATTTTCAGACAGTGTAAGATATAAGCTGACCATCCATAGAGATTTGGACTTGACCGCTACTGCCCTTCTTGTATGGTACCCCCTCTGCTCATCCATAACAGTGGAGGATCTACTGACAAGCCTTCTTGTTATAAAGCTTAGGCATGGGTCATGATTCAGCAGGGAATAGGCAACCAGATTCTACGTTAATGACTTAGTCTGCTTTACCAACAGGCCTTTTGTGTATACGAGTATAAATAAATTCATAATGTCCATTCTATGTAGGTGAGAATATGATAAGATTTGGAAATGGTTTCAAACAGTGTTTCTCAACCAGTGGTCCGCCAGATCCTATCAGGAAGAAGACTGATCTTCAGTTATCTATTCTTTAGGTAAGCCTGATTTGCTCCATAGTCACAGAACTGTGTCAACAGACTTTTTATGTGCATTTTAGAGTTTTTAATGTGCTTTAAAGAGGACCAAAACCCACCTACCTCTAGGGCATCCCGATCAGGGTGCCCCATTGTGTGAAACCCCCCCCAGGTCGCCCAAAAACACACCTCGTTCCTGGCCCAACAGCGCATGCGCAAGCAGCAGCCGCATCCCTGCTGTCCCTTTAGCAGGGTGCGTGAATTGTGAATGGCTGGCACGGGCACACTCCCTATTAGAGGGTAGCGGGAAATGCGGCTGCCAGTGCACTCAGATTGCATTAGACTAGATTGGACGAGCAGCCTCGCATACGTTGTAGGACCGGGAAGAGGTGAATTCCTGGGTTTTGGTCCACTTTAAGAGGCTGTTTTGGGGGGATGACAATCCATACAGTCCACCCAGGGTGTACTTGCGATAATTCTAAAATAAAAAGTGGTTGTGAAACTGGTTAAAAGAGGCTACAAAGGCCAGCCCTCACTATGGTGCACAGTTTGATATGCTCAGAGCTGTGGTGGGGTGTGAGTGTTTTAGTCTTTTCACCACCAGCACTGGAATAGCAAGTCATTAGGTTTAATTCAACACCGTGAGATTTTGTTTGTGAAAAAACATTTTTTTCATCGGTGCTTGGTTTAAAAAAATGCACAGATAAATATGGTGCTAAATTAGCAATATCAGGCAGGGGCAGTGGGCTAAAAAGCTCAACTAGCAGTGCAGCCGGCCTCCAAAGATGTAAAATAGGGTCTAAAAGAGTGTATAGTGTAGGGGGTTTCACCACACGCACGGGATAGAGAAGGGGAATTTACAGTAAATACTCTGGGTAAACATGTACCGGTATTCTGTTTCAAGCTAAAACTTGGTAGCACTTGCCTGGTAACAAGCCTTGACCACACCCAAATATGACTGTTTCTAAAGCAGGGGTCCCCAACCCTCTCCTACAAGGCCCACCAACAGATCAGCTTTCTAAGCATACAGCACGTCCAGCTCCATCTATAATACTTACACATGGGTAATCCTCCGCCAGAGGGCGCTGTTCACTGCAGACATGCAAAAACAGGCTCCTCTCGGCCCTTCATATACCCAGGGACCTCCCACAAATCCCCAGATTTCTCTGCAGTGCTGAACTGCGAAGACATGAAGTATCACACTCTCGTAGGCGAGCGGGCTTTACAGCCCGAGGCCCTGCGGGACTATTTCCACCCGTCCTCTTTGGAAGAATATGCCTCCCAGCCTGGGCTGCGTGGGTCGGGAGAAGGTAGGCAGCACCTTGTGTGCTGAACGGAGCCATGCTCCACCGCAATCCCCCACCATAGGGTAGGCGGTTAGGGTGATGGTGAGCCTCTAGTGGATGCCCCTCCCGCATTGTTGCCCGTGCCCCTCACAGATTTAGTCCACTGGACGCTGGTCCGCTTCTCCCTCGCTTCCTCCCGAGGGAGAAGCGGACCAGCGTCCAGTGGACTAAATCTGTGAAGGGGTGGGCGGGTATGTGTGGCAGTCCTAGTGCAGTATTCACGTTAAGGCCTTTGGTTTTTATTATAATTGGGTGTCAGTGTCGCGCGCCTGCTATACAGTTGCGAGCCGTTTGTCCTTTCATTAACATCTGCCCAGACGGCAGCATCATTTCCAGCGTGACAGCATCTTTATGCATGCGCTTCTATCCAATACTGTCCTTCTTATTTCTGTTGGTTAGAGCTTCGCGCTCTTTGGGGGAGGCGGGGACTCGGCATGACGCGCTCCGCGTCACAGCCTGGTCTGGCCCGCCCCTCGAGGTTCGCTTGGCACCATTTTGACAATCTTTGCGCGCACGCGGTGCAGTCCGCCTCCTCCCTTGGTCATGTAAGTGCCCTCCGGGGCGGCATTGTTCTATGTGTTTATTCGGCTGCGCATGGCACTGACACCACCCCTCTTGTCCCATTATGTCTTTCAGACGCCAGGACTTCGGTGGCTTCTCCCGGCCTAACATATATTACAGCGGTTCCACATAACAAATTCTCCCACTTCCTAGCGGGTCTTGGGGCATCCAGGGTTGCCTATTGCGTAAATCCCTGCGGGCATACTGCTCAGATAATCACCATATGGAGGCATCTCAGAATTATGTACCCGGGGTCCCTCGGGGACATGACCAGCTGTGTACAGTGTGTGGTCAGCCCCAGGCTGAGGCTGACAGAGCACGGGTCTGCGGACCGTGTGCTGAACAGGCAGGTCTGCCAGTGGCTGCACCTCCCTTCAATACACCCGTCTCCCCGGACCTAAACCTCACTCCTGATGAGTCCCACTCGGGCGGGGATGACCTGCAAGCCGTGCCGCGCGTGCTGCCTACGGCGGACCAGGTGCTGTCTGGATTGGCGGAGCGTATGGGCCCTGGTAAGAAGCGGTCCCTGACGCCTCCTGGCTCTCCGGTTCCTAACGATACCGATGACTCTGCTGATATGCAGGACCTTGATCCTTCTGAGGAAGGTGAGCTATTCTCAGATTCGGGCTCCTCGGATGAGATGCCCGGGAGCTGTGATGATTCTGGGCCCGGTTCTTGGGGCCTGTGTGACACAGATGAAATTCTTATTAAGATCTTTGAGGTTTTGTCAATCTCCCCTCCTGGAGAGACTCCCAAGCCTAAGAAGGAGAGTTTCCACACAGCGCCGCCGCGCTTGGAGTTCCTAGAACAGGATCATTTCCAGAATCTTATATCCCAAGAATGGGAATCGCCTTGTAAACTTAAAGGGGTCCCAGGGGTCTGGGATTGGAAGTACCCTTTGCCTCCTGATGTGGTTAATTTCTCTTGTGGTGGATGCACCGATTATAGGGGTTACTAACCCCCCCTTCATGACGGCTCCTTATTACCGTACCCTTCGGGATGCTGAGGACCGGCGCATTGACAGACTGGCTTCCCACGCCTTCTCGTGTGCAGGGACGGCTCTGCGCCCGGTCTGTGCCGCGGCCATCACTGCGGTGGCCGCCAGGACTCTTGTCAGAAAAGTACTAGATCACCGTCCTGAGGACCTCCCCTGGAGGGTATTTAATGCGCTATCGGACTGTGCTGCGTTTGTGAAGTTTATCCTCTCAGCGCTGGATGACACCATTAAGATGTGTGCTAGAACCTCTGCCCTTGTGGTAGCTATTCGCCGCCTGGTCTGGCTGCGACAGTGGGGTGCTGACGATGCTACGAAAAAGGCTCTCACTTGCCTTCCCATCAGAGGACGGCGACTATTTGGGGCCCGTTTGGACCTTTTTGGTAAAAGAGGTAAGGCACCCTTGCGCAGAAGGCCGCTCCGGTCTCCCCGGGGCAGGGTCACCCCTCCACCTCCCTACGTTAGTGTCAAACGCGAACCTGAGGTGTGCTTCCAACTGTTCGGTGTGGATTTCCACCATGGGGTGGGCAGGCAACGCCCTGGGCCCTCTGGCAGGACTAAGTCCAAATCTGCCAAATCTGGGCTTACTTACAGGTTGCCCTTAACAGTATGGGGCTATGGCCTCTATATTAACCTTCCTCCTTCCCTCAACAGTATGAGGCAGTCTGGGCCACGCTGGCCTATGGTAGGCCTGGCAATTCTACTCTAACACGTAGTCCCTATATGACATCTCTGTCTTGGGACACAGGCGCCCTGGGCAAGTGGGGCTTCCGACCTCCTGTGGAGTTCTAGATCTTCTTAGCTCCCCCTGTGTCTGCTGGACACTAAGACCGTTACTAGGCGGTGTGGCAGGACCAACTGCGGCTTGAGGCATTGTTGGTGGCCTCTCTTTCGCTCCCAGGCTACTCGCCATGGCGCGAATGGGGGTGATGTCTCGGACATACCTGGGGGGGGGGGGGGGGCTTCCGCATTAGGACCTACCGGGTCGTCTTTCCTTACTCCCCAGTCTCTACGTCAGGCCGAGTGGATTGGTCGGCCGGCGGTGTCCCCTGGGAGTTACTGGATGGGTGCTCAGTCACCTCAGTCCCTCTTGGTCCCTTATCTGCTATCTCCATTCCTTGGATTCGGTTCAGGCTTGAGCCTTCTTCCTTGGCAACAAGTGGACTCCTGGTTACGGTGGCTCTGCCCCCCTTTGCTGACTTCTTACCTTCACCAGGCAGGATTGCAGCTGGTGGGCCCGTTGGTGGCGTATCAGATGATGTCCCTTATATACCGAGCCCTTGGGCTCTTCGGCACAGTAGGTTATTGATCCTACATGGGGTTCCAGCACCCCTGGGGTTTGATCTGTGTTCATTCCCCCTTGGTAAGGTGGTTCCTCCTGAGCTGATCATATTCAAGGACCCTGTCAGGGGGCACCCCCTTCTTTGCTTACATCTTCCTGTGAATGGTCACCTTGGGTACCAAGTCTCGCAGGTAGGCGAGGGGGGGGGACTTTCTTCCAAAGCCCCCGTGGTTCCTAGGTAGGGTTCCTTAGAGGGGCCATCTTACCTACTGCTTGTGGCAACAGTGAGCCTTCCGTTGACTCTATACGGCTGGACTTCTCCTCTTTAGGACCTGTCTATTTGGGGACTCTTGGTCTGTTGAAAGACAATGGTCTGTTTTATTATTGGTCTGGAGCTTGAAGCAGGATGATCCCTCTGGAGGGTTCCTGATCCTGTTCTGGGCGGGGGTCTACGCCCCCTGCTCCTCAGCGGTATTCGCTCCAATAGATGCCTTTCAGTGGCAGGTTATGCTATCCTGGTGGCGCTCTGAGAGCCAACTGGAGTGGCTCTGTTGGGTCTTGCTTATACCACAGGGGCTCCGCCCTTGTTTTTTTTTTTACTGTCCCAGAATATTCTGACTCTGGTCATGGGGGCTTAGTAAAATCATGCATAGACTTTCTATTTTGTATGCCTTCTCTTCGTTCACCCTACTATGTGGGGTTCTGCGCACGGTTGTGCTGATAGAGAGACCCGTGAGATTGATGGCCTGGGTGGCCTTGTGAACTGTGGTTCGCAGATGCTTCTGCTGAGGTCTGCTGACCTGTACGCTCTCTCAGGAGTGCGGTTCTGCCCTTGTCAGGCCCCTTCTTTTGTCATCTCAATTTACAGACTCTTGTCTGGGGCTTGACAACTGATTCATTCACCCCTTGGAGACGGGCTTATCTTCTGGGTGACTTGGTATATGGGGGACTAGGAGCAAGCTTCCTTGGCTTCCTCTTCCTCCGTCTATTGGGGATCATGGTGTACCCATACTGATTGGCATGAGTTTTGGTCTCTTACCTGTTGGACGTTCTTGGTTCCCAGGGTTCTAGAGTCTTTACAGCATAGGTTGGGGTTGGCTCCCCATCTAGGTACTCTGAAGGTCCAGGTCCTGTCCTGGCTGTCTTCCTGTAGGAGTCTGGTTCTGTCTTCCTTGTGAGGAATTTTCTTGGGGTTTTGCTCATGGGCATCTCCCAAGTAGTTCTGTGGTTCCTGTTGGGATCCATTTTCATTCTGTTTGCCCTGCGGATTTTTCCCTTGGGACTTATGCTGGATGCTGTCTGAGCTGCTCTGTAGACCCAGTCGCTTCTCTGGGGGCTCCTACCTCAGTCAGACGTGTGCCTGAGAAGGTGGATCTGATTGCTTAGCCTTGACTCAATATATATATATATATATATATATATATATATATATATATATACAGGTCCTTCTCAAAAAATTAGCATATAGTGCTAAAGTTCATTATTTTCCATAAAGAAATGATAAAAATTAAACTTTCATATATTTGAGATTCATTGCACACCAACTGAAATTTTTCAGGTCTTTTTTTTTTTAATACTGATGATTTTGCCCTACAGCTCATGAAAACCCCAAAATCCTATCTCAAAAAATTAGCATATTTCATCCGACCAATAAAAGAAAAGTGTTTTTAATAAAAAAAAAAGTCAACCTTCAAATAATGATGTTCAGTTATGCACTCAATACTTGGTCGGGAATCCTTTTGCAGAAATGACTGCTTCAATGCGGCGTGGCGTGGCAATCAGCCTGTGGCACTGCTGAGGTGTTATGGAGGCCCATGATGCTTCGATAGCGGCCTTAAGCTCATCCAGAGTGTTGGGTCTTGCGTCTCTCAACTTTCTCTTCACAATATTCCACAGATTCTCCATGGGGTTCAGGTCAGCAGGGTTGGCAGGCCAATTGAGCACAGTAATACCATGGTCAGTAAACCATTTACCAGTGGTTTTGGCACTGTGAGCAGGTGCCAGGTCGTGCTGAAAAATGCAAACTTCATCTCCATAAAGCTTTTCAGCCGATGGAAGCATGAAGTGCTCCAAAATCTCCTGATAGCTAGCTGCATTGACCCTGCCCTTTATAAAACACAGTCCACCAACACCAGCAGCTGACATGGCACCCCAGACCATCACTGACTGTGGATACTTGACACTTTGCATTTTGGCATTTCCTTCTCCCCAGTCTTCCTCCAGACTCTGGCACCTTGATTTCCAAATGACATGCAAAATTTGCTTTCATCAGAAAAAAGTACTTGGGACCACTGAGCAACAGTCCAGTGCTGCTTCTCTGTAGCCCAGGTCAGGCGCTTCTGCCGCTGTTTCTGGTTCAAAAGTGGCTTGACCTGGGGAATGCGGCACGGTGGCTCTGGATGTTTCTACTCCAGACTCAGTCCACTGCTTCCGCAGGTCCCCCAAGGTCTGGAATCGGTCCTTCTCCACAATCTTCCTCAGGGTCCGGTCACCTCTTCTCGTTGTGCAGCGTTTTCTGCCACATTTTTTCCTTCCCACAGACTTCCCATTGAGGTGCCTTGATACAGCACTCTGGGAACAGCCTATTTGTTCAGAAATTTCTTTCTGGGTCTTACCCTCTTGCTTGAGGGTGTCAATGATGGCCTTCTGGACAGCAGTCAGGTCGGCAGTCTTACCCATGATGGCGGTTTTGAGTAATGAACCAGGCTGGGCTTTTTTAAAAGCCTCAGGAATCTTTTGCAGGTGTTTAGAGTTAATTAGTTGATTCAGATGATTAGGTTAATAGCTTGTTTAGAGAACCTTTTCATGATATGCTAATTTTTTGAGATAGGATTTTGGGGTTTTCATGAGCTGTATGGCAAAATCATCAGTATTAAAACAAAAAAAGACCTGAAAAATTTCAGTTGGTGTGCAATGAATCTCAAATATATGAAAGTTTAATTTTTATCATTTCATTATGGAAAATAATGAACTATATGCTAATTTTTTGAGAAGGACCTGTATATATATATATATCTATATGCGCACCATGCCGTGGTGGTATTCCGTCTTACGCCGGACCTCTTTGCCCAAGTGGTGTTTTATGATCATTGTTTAAGTCCGTTTAGTCTAACTACAGACCTTATCCTTAATAATGATAATGTAAAGGGTCTACATTCCCTCAACAGGTATTGCAATTTTTCTTGGTGGTTTCTTGTCCCTTAGTGGGACTGATGCCCTTGGGGTCTGCGGGCGCCTCCTTAGGTATGCGCCTGATATCGCTTGCTTCCAGGGCCACTGCGCCCTTTGGATTGATCTTACCTGGATGCCTTTTGGTTCTGAGTAAAGCTTTCAGCTTCTTACTAATGAAGGGGTCAGTATTCCCGCCTTTTGACGGGTGACCAGTTCTCTT
Organism: Gastrophryne carolinensis; assembly: GCA_027917425.1. Taxonomy (NCBI): domain Eukaryota; kingdom Metazoa; phylum Chordata; class Amphibia; order Anura; family Microhylidae; genus Gastrophryne; species Gastrophryne carolinensis. The sequence continues at coordinate 334,540,204 of CM051235.1, read as the reverse complement.
TCCCCTTAGGGAGAGTTATACGTTTTCCACGAGGCTTCTGTTGCCTGTGGGCTGGTTGGGCCGTTACACTGGGCTATTCCTTTAAGGGGGAAGAATCTCCCCTTTTTCAGTTTATTCCGTTATATTGGTGTTTGGGTACCATTGGCCCTTCAGCACCAGGTTTTTTCTGTTGAATAAGTTACTAGACTGTTGCTTGTCTCTGTTCATACCTTTCAAAGGTTTTGTTATGAGATTGACGTTAGAGCCTCTGCTCATGTCGTACCTGGTTGCAAAGTTTTGCAGGTGACAGCGCCTTTACTGTCTGCTGTGCCTGGTTTTTGGGGATCCCACCCTACTTTATGGACACTGCTATTGGATGTCCCATGTGTAAGTATTATAGATGGAGCAGGACGTGCTGTATGCTTAGAATAATACAATTCTGTGAGATACTCACCTGTAGAATTGGTATTATATGCATACAGCACATCCTGCTCCACCCCACCCTGGTTGTACGTTTTTCTGGATCCCCTGTATGGTGATTGTTATCATTACCTTAGTTACCAGTTGGTGGTTGGTTTCTCCCGGCTTCTTTTCTCACTGCTTTTCAATACTGGGGATTTGTGGGAGGTCCCTGGGTATATGAAGGGCCGGGAGGAGCCTGTTTTTGCATGTCTGCAGTGAACAGCGCCCTCTGGCGGAGGATTACCCATGTGTAAGTATTATAGATGGAGCAGGACGTGCTGTATGCATATAATACCGATTCTACAGGTGAGTATCTCACAGAATTGTATTTTTGCAGATCTCCACCCAGATGCACAGGTGGAGTAACTAGTGCAACAGCAAAGCTATAGAGATCCACAAAACATGGCCTGTTGGTGGGCCTTGTAGAAAAGGACCACTGCTTTAAAGGGCCACTCCTGCCCCTTCCTGAAAAATAAACATAACTCCAAATAGTGATCCTGAAGGCTCCGGCCCACCAGATAAGGATGCCCTGGGGGTGGTGGTTTCTGCTGTTTATTGCTGCTTGTATTTTCTGTCTTGCATGCTACGACTTTGTTATTGCAATCCTCTGTTAGAAGAGCTGAGCAGACATTAATGTCCGGAGTGTTTGCTTGTTGATCTTGTACAGTTTATGTTCATTACCTTATTACTTGCTAATCACATAAACAATTACTATTCAGCCGCACACCTCTAATAACAGGCTTCCACAATACATAGCTAGCTATTAGCCCTTCCATACACAGAGCCTCAGGGAGCACCTTCAGAGCCAGGCAAAGGCTGCATTCAACACTGCAGAGCCACATATCTAACTGGGAGCAACTGTCACCAACATAACAGCTAAACTGAATGCAGACACAACCACAGCATATATACAAGGCTTTACCTGATGGATGGAGCTTCTGGAATCTTAAAATAACACATCATACACAACTGCCAGACGCCTGTCTGCATTGTGTAGCTCTGTGTTATTAAAGGCCCTTCCCTGCAGCAGATCCATTGATGTCTTCTTGGTTCTTCAGTTCTCACTCATCTTAATGATCCATCCCCACAATATGCACACATGCTGTGCAGTTATTCTAAGTATACAGTACGTCCTGCTCCAGGTATGATACTTACACTTGGGTTATCCTCCGCCAGATGGCGCTGCACTGCAGAGACATGCAAAACAGGCTCCTCCCGGCCTCTCAAATACCCGGGGACCTCCCACAAATCCCCAGATTTCTCTGCAGTGCTGAACTGCGAAGACATGATGTATCACTCTCTCACAGGTGAGCGGGGCTATTATAGCCTGCGGCCCTGTTGGACTATTCCCACCCGTCCTTTTCGTGATGTGCCTCCCAGCCTGGGCTGCGCTGGTCGGGTGAAGGTAGGCAGCACCCTGTGTGCTTATGGAGCCATGCTCCACCGCAGTCCCCCACCAAAGGGTAGGCGGTTTAGGCTGATGGTGAGCCTTCAGGGGATGCCCCTCCCGCATTATTTCCCCCGTGTTGCGGTGTGTGGTGGTCTCAGTGTACTGTGATTACACGCCTATGGCCTTAATATTGCCCTTGGTTGGAAACTTGGTGTCAGAGCCGCGCTGTGTGAATTTTATTGTGTATCGGCCGCCGCTGCACGCTGTCTCCCTCTTATATTGGATGTGCTGCTCCGGGCGGCGGCACAGTCTCAGACGCTGCCGCGTCGCCATTGGCAGTTTTCTCTTATGTAACTTTGGACTGCTGCTTTAGAGCTTTGCGCTCTTCGGGGGGGGGGGGCGGGGACCTGGCTTGGCGCGCTCCGCGTCACAGCCTGCTCTGGCCCGCCCTTCGAGGTTCGCTTGGCGCCATTTTGACGATCGTTGCGCGCGTGGTAACGGTCCTCCTCCTCCCTTGGTCTGTAAGTGCCCTCGCGGGCGATTTTTAATTTCCTTTTATTACTGCGCATGGCTCTGACACCCCTTATTCCCATTATGTCTTTCAGACGGTTGGCTCCGGCGGCTTCTCCCGGCCCGGTGGAAATTATAGCGGGCCTTGTTAAATCTCCCACATTCCTAGCGGGTCTTTGGGGCATCCAGGGTTGCCTATTGCGTAAATCCCTACGGGCATATTGTGCCCCAATAATCACCATATGGAGGCATCTCAGAATTATGTGACCGGGGTCCCTCTGGGACATGACCGGCTGTGTATAGCGTGTGGACAACCCCATGCTGATGCTGACAGGGCACGGGTCTGCGCACCATGTGCCGAGCAAGCACTGGCCCTGCAATCAGGTTTGCCAGTGACCACACCTCGGTTCAGTTCACCTATCTCCCCATGCTTAAATCTCACTCCTGCTGAGTCGCATACTAGTGGGGATGACCAGCCTGCTGTGCCGTCCAGACTGCCTACGGCTGATCAGATTATTGCAAGATTGTCAGAGCGCATGGTCCCTAGTAAAGAACGGCACCTGACGCCTTCTATCTCTGTTTTTCCTATGGGAACTGAGGAGCATGCTGCTCCGCGTGTCTTTACTCCTTCTGATGAAGGAGAGCTGTTCTCTGACTCGGGCTCAGCTGATGAGAGACCTAGGAGTCATCATGATTCTGGCCCTGAATCCTGGAGCCAGTGTGACACTGACAAATTATTGATTAAGGTCTTTGAGGCTTTAGCTATCTCTCTCCCTGGTGAGGCTGCCAAGCCTAGAGGGGAGAGTTTCCATACAGCGCCTTTGCGCTTGGAATTCCTGGAGCAGGATCATTTCCAGGCTCTTGTACTTAAGGAATGGGAAAGCCCTAGTAAACTTCTAGGGGTTCCAGGGGACTGGGATTGGAAATACCCTTTCCCCCTTGAAGTGGTCAATGGTTGGTCTTCACCCCCCGTGGTGGATGCACCAATCTTAGGGGTTCCTAATCCCCCATTTATCACAGCCCCTGGTTTTAGCTCCCTTCGGGATGCTGAGGACCGGCGCATTGATAGACTGGCTTCACGCGCCTTTTCTTGTGCAGGAACGGCTCTGCGCCCGGTCTGTGCCGCGGCCATTACTGCAGTGGCCGCTAGAACCCTCATCAAACAGATGCTTGAACATCACCCTGATGATCTCCCCTGGGAGGTATTTAATGCACTCTCCAGTTGTGACGTATTTGTAAAATGTATCCTTTTAGCACTGGATGACACCATTAGAATGTGTGCAAGGACCTCTGCCCTTGTGGTGGCTATACGTCGCTTGGTCTGGCTGCGTCAGTGGGGTGCTGACGATGCTGCTAAAAGGACTCTGGCTGGGCTTCCCTTTAGAGGACAACGCCTGTTTGGAGCCCGTCTGGACCTGTTTGGGAAAAAGGGCAAATCACCCCAACGCAGGCGGCCATCTCGGCCCCCTCGAGGCAGGGGCACCCCTCCCTTCCATAGGGTTAAACAAGAATCAGGGGTGTCCGCCCTAGGGGCTAGTTCAGACTCCGGTCCTAGGAGCGGCTAACAACACCCCAGCCCCTCCGGCGGGGCTAAGCCTAAATCTTCCACCAAACCCCCTCAGGTATGATGGGGCACCCTCGCCCGCCTGGGTGAGGGGATGGCTGCAGCGCCTTGCTCCTGTCAGGAGGCATTACGCCTCTTTCTGGTGTCTTTAGGGGGCAGTGTCCCCCGGATTCAGGTTGGAGCTTGCTGCGCGGCCTCCTTCAAGTTTGTCAGGGCCCCTGCCTCTGGTCAGGTGCTGGCTCAAGCCATTCAACATCTGTGGTGTCTGGGGGTCACTTGCAGATTGCCCTTAGCAGGCAGAGGCAGGGGCCGCTACACTAACCTTTCACAGTTCCCCAAGAAGATGGGTCAATCTGGACCGTTCTAGATTCACAGATGTTGGCAACTCATCAATTGCAGGCGGTTCCAGCATGGAGGTTCTTAGCTGAACCATCAGCTCCCTGGGTCCTGGGAGCTTCTTGCCGTCTGTGGTGATCAAGGATGCTGATTCGCATCCCTGTGTCTTCTGGGCACCGAGGCTTCAGGTTTGCGTTGGAATTCCAACACTGATAATTGTGGCCTTGTGATATGGCCTCTCTTCAGCCCCCGGAGTGCTCTCCAAGGGGCTAACGGGGGCGATGTCTCTGAGGAGACCAGGGGGCGTCCTTGCGTGGTCCTACCTGGTCGTCCTTCTCCCCTTCTAGGCTATATCTCAGGCCTAGTTGAAGACTGGACTGGTTTGTCCATTGGGAGTCACTGGGATGGGTGTTTATTCACCCCTAGTCCTCATTGGCCTCTTATTGTTAATCCCTTCCTTCTTTCTAGTATGGTAGTCAGTATCCCCGTTCTGTCACGCGGGAGGCCGGGGTTCAATTCCCAGACGGAGAGCTGGGACTGAATTTGGTTAAGGTCAGGAGACAATCTTACTGCCTTGGCAACGGATTGGACATTCTAGTTGCATAGGCTTTGTCTCTCATAGCTGTCCCCGTCCCTTCGCCAGGCAGGGATGCAGCTGGTGGGCCGTTGGTGGCTTGCTCAGATGAGGTCCTTTATGCTCAGTCCCCCTTGGGTCCTCTGCAACTTCTGTGGTTAGTACTGGTCAGGGATCCAGTATCCCTGGAGCAGGGTCTGTGTACCTTCCCCCCTGGCAAGGAGACCTCTCTTGGAGCGGTTTAACTTAAGGAACCTGTCTGGGGGCAGCCCCCTTCTTGCCCCTTCCCCGGGGATGGCCACTATGGATGCCTGTCCATCAGATTTATGCGGGGGGTTCTTCTGAACCCCCTGCGGTTCTGGGGGAGGTGAGGCCTTTAGGAGGTCCATACACCTATCAATTTGTTGGTAGCAGTGTAACAGTCAATTTGTTGGTTTCAGGTTGATGCTACCTCGCTTGACTGTTCCTCTTCTGGGTCGGCCCGTCTGGTGGGCGCCCGATCTGTCTGACGACAGTGGCTACACTAATCATCCTGTGGGACCTGGAGCAGAGTGGTTCTCCAGGAAGGTAGCTGGCCCTGATTGGGGTGGAGGTCTATGTTCCCTGCCTTTCAGTGGTATCCGCTCCGGTGGGGGTCCCTCTGCGACAGGATGTGATAATCCTTGTGTCACAATGAGATCCAGCCAGTATGGATCTGTTTGTGCTCCGTCACTGTTATAAGCTCTCGACCATTCTTGATGCATTGGTATCTTCATGGCAGGACATTCTGTTTTGTATGCCTTTTCTCTATTCACCCAGCTGCAGGGTTCTGTGTAATATTGCTCTGGAAGGAGGGACCTGTGATTCTAGTGGCCCATGGGCGGCCTAGTAGAATGTGGCTCGCTGACATGGTGCTGAGGTCAGTAGTTTTGTATGTTCTGTCAGGTGTGCCAGCTCTGCTCACTCGGGCACTTTTGCGTTACCCCAATCTACAGACTCTGGTCTAGATGGCCTGACTGCTGAATCGTCCTTCTGTGGAGCGAGCTTATCTGTCTCGGCGATTGAGACTGTGGGAAGACTAGGAGCTAGATTCTTCCTCTTATTCTTCCATCTATTATAGGGTATTGCTGCCCATATTGATTGACGTGAAGTATCAGCTTCTGAAGGTGAAGTTTCAGCTTCTGCCAAGGTTGCTGTTAACTTTTGGGGCTTGTCAGGCTGTGGTTCTGGCCTATTCCACTATGGGGAGGAATCTTCCTTCCCGCTTTATCCTTTATTTTACTCGTGCCTTGGTGCCCATGGGCTCTTCTGCGCCAGGCTTCTGTTGATCAAGTTTGCTAGACCGCTACATTGGTCTTCTGTTCATACATTTCAAGGTTTTACAAGGTTGACGTCTGGGCCTCAGCTCTTGCTGTCTCGGCCGCAAGGTTTTGCAGGTGACAGTGCTTTTAAATTGTCTGCTGTTGCCTTTTTTGTTGGGGATCCCACCCTACTTTATGGACACTGCTATTGGATGTCCCAAGTGTAAGTATTATATCTGGAGCAGGACGTACTGTATACTTAGAATAATACAATTCTGTGAGATTCTCACCTGTAGAATTGGTATTATACGTATACAGTACGTCCTGCTCCACCCCACCCTGGTTTTTGCATTCTTCTGGATCCCCTGTATGGTGATTGTTATCATTGTTATAGTTACCAGTTTTGGTGGTTTAATTCTCCTGGCTTCCTGTTCACTGCTTTTCAATGCTGGGGATTTGTGGGAGGTCCCCGGGTATTTGAGAGGCCGGGAGGAGCCTGTTTTGCATGTCTCTGCAGTGCAGCGCCATCTGGCGGAGGATAACCCAAGTGTAAGTATTATATCTGGAGCAGGACGTACTGTATACGTATAATACAAATTCTACAGGTGAGAATCTCACAGAATTGTATTTTTTAGTGGCTGGCACTGCTGATCATACCTGGCCTTCCATTGCATAGCTCACCTGCTTTGTAGATTGAGACTCTGAGTCCACAGCTACATTCTGCTTGTTTCTTGGGAGCAACCCCATTGCCATAGCAGAGGGATCACTCCAAGGCCATACAGTGCATAGAGCTATGGGTTCCCACACTGTGACAACTGCAGCTCCCCCCTGCATACTGTGACCAGGACCTCTAGCTTTGGATATTTTGGACACTGGAATTTGGTCTAGATGGTGATAACCAGCCCAAAACATGGGGCTCCAATGCCAGTGACTCCTATCTTGTCTCGGCAAAAGTTGGCCATTCTGTTAGTTGAGCTTCCTGTTAGATAACCAAAAACTGGAAGCGAATATCCAATGTCACATACAGTAACTAAAACAATTGATGAAAACCAAAACAGGTTTTGGCTGGATTTAGGCTTTATTGAGGCTGTTCCATGCCAGTGACTGCCTCTGTTTCTTGGCGCTGCATGAGGGTAACTGAAAGGTATTCACAGATGACTTGCATTGGGATTAAAAGGCGCTCTTATGAATGAAAGGCTGTACACGCTAGCAGGCATTTGTGTGCGTAGCTTTCAAGGCTTCATTTTCACTGGCTGTAAATTGGGCTAAAATAATCCTGACACACATAAGCTTTACGATTTTCTTCCATTTTCTTCTTTCCCAGCATTATGAAGGGTCAACTCAGGGCATGTTTAATCATGGCTAGAAAGATCCTGGGAGCAAAGTAGAAAATGTACCTATATAATTTATATACAAGACTTAACTTGTCTTTTAGATAATCGGTTATGGCAGTATGTGTTTTTATGGCTACTAATGGCAGCTCCTCAACTACCTATGCTAGCTACCTAATTCATTAGAGGGATGTTGAACCCCCACACCCATTTTGGTATGCCCAACTGCTGAAATCATCCTGGAATGGCTGGAATTGAAGCTTTGGCAAACCCCTTTGGCCGGTAAACACATGAACAGCCATTTGTGGCTGCCACACAATGCCTCAGCAGCACATAAGGCACAGTAGGAACTCTTTAATATCTACAGTGACTATACTGCCCACTTACATAGTTGACACTGGGCTCGATTCAACAAAGGTCGAAAATGGATTTTTCTTGTGTTTTGTGCTTAAAAAGTTGCGATTTTGCGATCGTTCATTTCATTTCAGCACCTGGGTGGTGTGGCGGTTGGCATGTCCCAAACTTCTGTATGCTGTGCTGTAGATACATTTTTAAAGGCAATGCATGCCATTTTGCATGCCACAGTATGTGCATTTACCCTCCTCACCCAATGGACTGTAGTAAAACAGGGTTTTTATTGCATTGCTGGCATGCCACATGTTATGGGGGCTGTGGATTGCGCCCATGTTTGCTTTATCCCACCCAGTGTGGATAAATATATCTACCGCAATTGCAAGATGGGACATTCACTGAATGTACAGATGATTGCTGGTCCAGATCTCAAAATACCTAGCTTTGTGGCTGGCTTTGCCAGATCATGCCATGATGCCCACATTCTGCAAAATGCATCAATTTTTCGACTATTTGAGGAGGGGCATTTATCTGGTGGATGGCTTTTTGGTAAGTGTTTAAACATTATTGCCTAACTTTCTGCAGAGTGCTTGTGATATATTGGAAAGCTCCAACCTTTTGATAGCCTCACCCTTATAGGAACTTAGAATCTGTAACTGATGTTAAGGTCCCAAAGTATGCTTGATATTGTTGCACAAAGGTTTGAGTATGGAAGTGTTAAATTTTGCCCCATTTATTTGCTTATTTGGTGACTGCCGTGGGCTTGCCTATTTAGGCAATAGCGTTATTGCTGACGTGCTCTTACAGTACCCCCAAAACCACCACCTTTGCTCTGGAAATTGTTAAAACTCCATGGCTACTTGTTTCCTTGCCTTTGGCTGACTATAATTTGACATGCCCTGCTGTATGAAACAACCCAGGTTGCCTACTCACCAACTGCCACACTTCAAGGATGCATGCACAAGCAGGGGACACTCCTTGCTTTAACTTTAGCAGGGTATGCCATGGTACCAGTCATTTGTAAATGTCTGGAGGAGACACACTCCCTGTTCCAGCCTAGCATGGATGTATAACCCAGTTATACTATGCTCAACTGGACTGTAGCTGAGTCCTTAAACAACCCTAGACCAGTTTGCGTCTGGACCATTTATACGGATGAATGCATGGGAGGCCACGCATGTGCCATAAGAACAGGGAAAGGTAGATGGGAGTGGTCGACCTTTGGGTTTTTACACAGCGGGGCACCAAAACCCAGAATAGTCAAAATCCTGGGTTTTAGTCCACTTTAAAGTTTAAGCGTGATGCAATGAGAATGGCGTACCACTGGGTTATCCTCGTGGCCAGGCACTCCAGCATACCATTCATTGGCAACATATGCAAAGCTAGCAAAGAGCTGCACCCTGCACCCTGCACCCAAGGACACGTGGTGCTATGTGAGCAAGCTTTGTATAGAAAACAATGGACACATTTCTGCATTAAAGGAAAAATTGTTTAATCCAGGTCCCTGGCAATCCAACCAAACTCAAAAAGAAAACAACATACATGCCTCTTACAAATATTACTGTTTAATAAGTACTTCCACTACAGCATACCTTGCCTCTTTATTACATGTATCCACAATGTTAGCCATGTACATACAGCTACACAGGCAACTTAAAAAGTTGAAAAAAATTATGCATTTACATTTACCCATTAAAAAGCCTTACAACACCATGCAACAATCAGAAAACAATACAAAACAATAGAAAACAAATTCAAGTACATTTTCCAATAATTTTTACTTGCAACAGTTTTATTATAAGTATACAGTACGTCCTGCTCCAGATATAATACTTACACTTGGGTATTCTCCGCCAGGAGGCACTGTGCACTGCAGACGTGAGAAAGCAGGCTCCTCCCGGCCCCTTAAATACCCAGGGACCTCCCACAAATCCCCAGATTTCTCTGCAGTGCTGACTGCGAAGACATGAAGTATCACTCTCTCGCAGGTTAGCGGGGCTATTACAGACTGCGGCCCTGTTGGACTACTCCCACCCGTCCTCCTTGTGAAGTGCCTCCCAGCTTTGGCTGCGCTGGTCGGGTGAAGGTAGGCAGCACCATGTGTGCTTATGGAGCCACGCTCCACCGCAGTCCCCCACCAAAGGGTAGGCGGTTTAGGCTGATGGTGAGCCTCTAGTGGATGCCCCTCCCGCATTATTGCCCCATGCCCCGTGTAGCGGTGGGTCCTGTACAAAGGGTCGCCACCTTCCCTCGTTCCCCCCCCCGTAGCTCGGGGGGAAAGAAAGGGGGGGTGTGTGTGTGTGGCAGTCTCTTGTACTGTGATCACACGCTTTTGGCCTTAGTTTTGCCCTTTACTTGTAACTTGGTGTCAGAGCCGCGCTGTTTGCTTTTTTATTGTGTATCTGCCGCCGCTGCGCGTGTCTCTTTCCTTTACTGGATGAGCTGCGCCGAAGGCGGCGGCGTCGCCTCAGACGCTGTGGCGTCTTCATTGGCAAATCATTTTTCTAGTGTGTCATACACTTCGCTCCTCATGACAGAGTTGAAACTATCTCAGAGCTTTGCGCTCTTCGGGGGGGGCGGGGGTTTGGCGCGCTCCGCGTCACAGCCCGCTCTGGCCCACCCTTCGAGGTTCGCTTGGCGCCATTTTGATGCTAGTCGCACGCACGCGTGGTAGCGGTCCTCCTCCTCCCTTGGTCTGTAAGTGCCCTCGCGGGCGATTTTCATTATCCTTGATTACTGCGCATGGTTCTGTCACCCTTTATTCCCATTATGTCTTTCAGACTGATGAACACCATTGGCTTCTCCCGGCCCGGTGTAATTATAGCGGGCCTTGTAAATTTACTCCCACTTTCCTAGCGGGTCTTGGGGCATCCAGGGTTGCCTATTGCGTAAATCCCTACTGGCATATCGTGCCTAGATAATCACCATATGGAGGCATCTCAGAATTATGTGACCGGGGTCCCTCTGGGACAAGACCGGCTGTGTACAGCGTGCGGACAGCCCCATGCTGATGCTGACAGAGCACGGGTCTGCGGACCCTGTGCTGAACAAGTACTGGCCCTGCAATCAGGGTTGCCAGTGGCTGCACCTCGTTTCAATACACCTGTTTCCCCGTGCTTGAATCTCACTCCTGATGAGTCGCACTCGAGCGGGGATGACCAGCAAGTCGTGCCGCGCAGACTGCCTACGGCTGATCAGATTATTTCGAGGTTGGCAGAGCGCTTGGGCCCTGGTAAGAAGCGGTCCCTGACACCTCCGGTTTCACCTTTTCCTGGAACTGAGGAGTTCACTACTCCGCGGGTTTTTGCTCCTTCTGGTGAAGGTGAGCTGTTCTCTGACTCAGGCTCATCTGATGAGAGGCCGAGGAGTCATGATGATTCTGGCCCTGGTTCCTGGGGCCTGTGTGACATTGATGAATTACTGATAAAGATCTTTGAGGTCTGTCTATCTCTCTCCCTGGCGAGGCTACCAAGCCTAGAGGGGAAAGTTTCCATACAGCGACACCGCGCTTGGAATTTCTGGAGCAGGATCACTTCCAGGCTCTGGTACTCAAAGAATGGGAATTCCCTTGTAAACTTCCAGGGGTTCCAGGGGACTGGGATTGGAAATACCCTTTTCCCCCTGATGTGGTTAACTGTTGGTCATCACCTCCCGTGGTGGATGCACCGATCATAGGGGTTCTTAACCCCCCCTTTATGGCAGCCCCTACTTATCGTACCCTTTGAGATGCTGAGGACCGGCGCATTGATAGGCTGGCTTCCCACGCCTTTTCTTGTGCAGGGACGGCTCTGCACCCGGTCTGTGCCGCGGCCATCACTGCAGTGGCCGCTAGGACCCTCATCAGAAAGATGCTTGATCATCAACCTGAGGATCTCCCCTGAGATTTGTAAGGTTTATCCTTTTAGCGCTGGATGACACCATTAGGATGTGTGCCAGAACTTCTGCCCTTGTGGTAGCTATACTTCGCTTGGTCTGGCTGTGACAGTGGGGTGTTGACGATGCTACAAAAAAGATTCTTACTGGGCTTCCCTTTAGAGGGCAACGCCTATTTGGGGCCCCTCTGGACCTGTTTGGAAAAAAGGGCAAAACACCCCTACGCAGAAGGCTGTCTCGGCCTCCTCGGGGCAGGGGCACCCCTCCCCCCCCCCTACGTTAGTGTCAAACACGAACCAGATCTATCAGGTTGACGGGGGAGGGGGGGGGGCTTTTCTTCTAAAATCCCCTGTGGTTCCGGGGGAGGTGGGGCCTTTAGGGGTCCATACACCTATCTATTTTTGAAGCGGCGAGCCTTCAGGTTGGCTCTATCTCGCTGGACTACTCCTTTTCAGGACCTGTCTATTTGGGGGCTCTTGGTCTGTCTGACGACAGTGCCCTGTATTAATTATCTGTGTGGGATTTGGAGCAGGATGATCCTCCAGGAAGGTATCTGATCCTGATCTGGGTGGAGGACAACGTTCCCTGCATACCAGTGGTATTCGCTCCGGTGGATGTCCTTCTGCGACAGGATGGGTTAATCCTTGTGTCACTATGAGATCCAACTAGTGTGGATCTGTTTGGGCCCCGTCACTATCACAAGTTCTCAGCCCTCGTTCCCTGTCCTAGAATATTCTGACTGTGGTCATGAGGCTTAGTTACGTTATGACTGGACATTCTATTCTTATGTCTTATCTTCATTCACCCTGCTAGGCGGGGTTCTGCGCAAGATTACTCTGGAAGGGGGGACCAGTGATACTGGTGGCCCCTCGGTGGCCTAATGGAGTGTGGTTCGCTGACGTGGTGCTGAGGACAGCGGACCTGTACGTTCTGTCAGGAGTGCTGATCTGCTCACTCAGGCCCCCCTTTTATGTCACCCCAATCTACAGGCTCTGGTCTAGACGGCCTGATGGCTGATTCATCCATCTTGATGGAGACGGGCTTATCTTCTCGGTGACTGTGACTATTGGAAGTCTAGGAGCAAGCTTCTTCTTCTTCTTCCGTCTATTATAGGGTGTGGTGTACCCATATTGATTGGTGTGAGTCTAGGTCTCTCCCCTGTTGGACGTTCTCTGTTCCAAGGGTTATAGAGTTATTACAGCATGGGTTGGAGTTGACTCTCCATCTCTGTACTCTGAAGGTTCAGGTTCTGCCCTGTCCGTCTTCCTATAGAAGTCTTTTGCTCGCTTTTTCCTTGGTTAAGCATTCTTTCGGGGATTGCTCATGTGCATTCCCCATGTAATTCTATGGTCCCCGTTGGGATTTGAATTTTAGTCTGTTTGCCTTGCGGAGTGTTCCCTTTGGACCTATTCCGGATGCTGTCTGACTGTTTTTAACCTCAAGGTTGTCCTTCTGAAGGCTGTTGCTTCAGTCAGACGTGTGCCTGAGCGGGTGGCTCTGTTTAGCTAGCCCTCGTTCTTTGATATACACCAAGATGTGGTGTTCCGCTTTACACCGGACCTTCTGCCTAAGGTGGTGTCTTATGCTCATGTATTCAAGACATCTTCTCTTTTTTCTGGGCCTTATTCCTACTAACGCTAAGAGAAGGGGGTCTACATTCCCTCAACTGGTGTTGGAAGTGTTTTTCCTGGATTGTCTCTCGTCCCTTAGGGGGACTGATGCCCCTTGGGGTTTGCGGGCGTCTCCATCCTGTATGTGCCTGACTTCGTTTGATTCCAGGGGTTAAGCAGCCTTTGGCCTGGTCTTTACTTGGATGGTTTGTCCCTTCTGGTCCCAGGAAAGGTTTCGGCTTCTGCCTAGGCTACTGTTAGCGTTTGGACTTGTCAGGCTGTTTCGAAGAATTTTCTTCTCGCCTTACTTCTGATTCTACTTGTGCTTCGGTATCTTTGGGCCTTTCGGCACCAGGTTTATGTTGAACAAGTCTGCTAGACCGCTACTTGTTCTCTGTTCTTACCTTTTCAAAGGTTTTTATGAGGTTGACGTTAGAGCTTTTGCTCATGTCGCTCTTGGTAGCAAGGTTTGCAGGTGACAGTGCTTTTAACTGTCTGCTGTGCCTTTTTTGTTGGGGATCCCACCCTGCTTTATGGACACTGCTATTGGAAGTCCCAAGTGTAAGTATTATATCTGGAGCAGGACGTACTGTATACTTAGAATAATACAATTCTGTGAAATACTCACCTGTAGAATTGGTATTATACGTATACAGTACGTCCTGCTCCACCCCACCCTGGTTTTTGCATTATTCTGGATCCCCTGTATGGTGATTGTTATCCTTGTTATAGTTACCAGTTTTGTTGGTGGTTGAATTCTCCCGGCTCCCGGTGTTCTTCTCTGCAAGATGGCGACAAGACAGAAGAATGAAGTCTCCTGCAGGTGACACCCCGGCCCCCCTTGTGGTCTATTTCTGCCCGGCTTGTTTTATCTATTTGCCCTTGATTCATTGTGTAGCCTCCCATCTTAGGCTGCTGGCCGGGCAAGGGTAGACGGCACCCTAAGGTGCCTAAGAGCTTGCTCCTCCGCTAGACCCCATACCATGGGGCAGCGCGGTTATCCGGCCTGGTGATCCGGATTTGGGATGCCCTGTCCCGTTGCCCCCTATGGGTATTTGCCCTGTGTCCCGCTTGGTCCCTTCTCCCTATGCTGGGGGGGGGGGCTGTGTCTGTGTGCTTGGTACATGTTGTTTGTCTTCATGTGTTGTCTGACTCTTGTTTTGCAGCTGGCACGGCCGGTGGGGGGCGGGGCCGGGCGGCGTGCGTGTCCCGGCCCGCCTGTCTGACCGGTCCCCTGGTGTGTGCGGGGCTCAGCCCTTCTGGCTGTGTCTGAGTGTGGCTGGTACTCTGGAGGAGGAGGGGGGCGGGGCCGCGTCTCGCGCGGCCCGCGCTGTGCTACTGATTGGAGGGGGCGGGGCCGGAGCGCCTGCCACGCTTGGGTGGGCCCGCCCTCCTTCTTCTTCTTCCTGCCTCCTCGTTTCAGGATGGTCGTCTGAATGCTGCGGCTGTCCTCTGCGCTGCCATTTTCTAAGATCGGCTTTTTAAGGTAGGCTGTGTTCTATTTAAGGTGGTATGGTAATTCTGCTTTTTACTGGGGACATTAGAGCTGGCTTCTTATGTCAGGGCGCGGCTGTCAGTAACTCCTCAAGGTTTGGGGTTTGTCTGGGTGCCGTCAGCGTGATCTTTAGTTATCAGCTGTATTGCAGCTGGGTCCCTTGCCCTTGTGTGCATCCATAGATATATATATATATATATATATATATATATATATTCTCTATATTTTTCTGTGTACTGGTCTATGCTTGTTTTTGCATTTTATTCACGTACTGATGCATGCTTGTTTGTTATTTGCTTGGAGTGACTGTTGTCTTTTCTGTTGCAGATCCTGGGATCCCGTGCTGAAGGGGTCTCCCGGTCTTAGATACCTGGCTAGTGGGTTTGTCCAAGGATACCGGAAACGGCCCTTCGGGGCAATCTAGGCTGTGTTGGGGTTGTGGGGCTCTGCTCCTGGGGAATGATGTCATTATATGCATTCCATGTGCGCAGTGGAACATTGAGCGCCAGTCCGGCACCCCGGTTTCTGGCCCCTCACCGCCCGTGTCATCTCCTTCTCCTCCCCGCCTGTTCCGGACCCCGTGTGACGTTGTCATGGGTGGGGATTCACAATCCGAGGTATGCGCCCGGTTGGCCAGCCTTGAGAAAATGTTTTCTGCTGTGGTTGCTCAGAAGGCTCCGGCTAAGCGGAAACACTTGTCCCCGCCTCCGCCGGACTCAGACGTGGATGTTATTGAGGCATTGGATTGGTCAGATTGCCCCCCGGCTGAAGAGGGGGAGATTCTAGAGGAATTGGACGACCCTGAGGTCCAGCAGTTGTTTGGTGCTGAGGGTGACCAGGCGGCGGGGATGGTATTTGACACCCCTTCCATATTGGCTCAAATGTTTGAAGTTTTGGATTTAGACTCTCCTGAGGCGGTTCCTCCGCCTAAGGGTGAGTTGTTTGATGTGGCCAAGCCGCGTTTGGAGTTTCCCAGTCAACGACATTTTGAGAATGTCGTCCTTAAAGAATGAGAGCAGCCTACGCGTCTCGTTGGTGTTCCGCCTAGTTGGGATAAGAAGTATCCTTTTCCGGCGGACTTGGTGAAGCGTTGGTCTTTTCCTCCCGAGGTTGATGCCCCGGTTTTGGGGCTATCTAACATGGCTGTGTTGCATTCTCCTGACACTACTACCCTTAAGGATGGCGAAGATCGCTGGATTGACCAGCTGGCTCGCCACGGTTTTACCTGTGCGGGTTCGGCTTTGAGGCCTGTTTGTGCTTCAGCACTTTTGTTGTTGGCGGTTCGGTCCATTGTCAGGACCTTGATCCTACTTGTGATGAGTTTGTTGCTCTCAAACTTTGTGAGTCCTTTGTTTCGTTTGTCTTAGCCGCTCAGGATGACACCATGGTGATGTGTGGCAAGACCATGGCTTTGTTGGTGGCTATCCGACAGTCGGTGTGGTTGCGGCAATGGACTGCTGACTTTACTCTTCCCTTTTTGGGTTTGCGCCTGTTTGGTGAGAAATTGGATTCGGTTGCCAAGGGAGGTAAGTTACCTCAGCGCAAGAAACTTTGTCGTTCCTTTCGGGGGGCGGCCTCTTTTAATCCCTCCTTTCGGAGAGCCAGAGCTGGCAGAGGTGCGGGCTTTTCGGCCTCCAGGGGTGCAAGCTGGAACAGGGGTAGAGGCCGTGGCCGTCCCGGTCACTCCTGGGGTGCCAAACCCAAACCCGCTGCCAAGGCCGCTCAGCAATGAGGGGGCGCCCTCACCCTTGCGGGTGGGGGGACGGTTGCGGCACTTCTCCCGAGTGTGGGACCAGGCGGTCTCGGACAGGTGGATCCGGGAGGTGGTGTCGGCCGGTTACAAGCTGGAGTTCGAGTCCCGACCTCATCTAAGATTTTTCAGGTCTCGTGTTCCCTCAGATCCTTTGGCCGCGCAGGGGCTCCTGGCGGCGGTGAGGAATCTTCTGGAAATGGCAGTCATCTGCCCGGTCCCTCCCTCGGAGGTGGGCCGCGGGTATTATTCCAATCTCTTCACAGTGCCCAAGAAGGACGGGTCAGTTCGTCCCATCCTGGATCTGAAGTTCCTCAACGTGTTTATTCATCCCCGGAAGTTTCGCATGGAAACACTGCGCTCTGCCATCAATTCTCTTCGGCAGGGGGACTTCATGACGTCCATAGACATCAAGGATGCCTACCTTCATATTCCTATCTTTCCGGCTCACCAAAGGTTTCTTCGCTTCGTGGTGGAAGATCGGCATTTTCAATTTGTGGCTCTTCCGTTCGGCCTTACCTCGGCTCCAAGAGTGTTCACCAAGGTGTTGGCGGGCGTGATGGCCCTTCTCAGAGCTCAGGGGATTCGCATTGTGCCTTATCTGGACGATCTTCTCATCATGGCTCCTTCCTTCAGTCAAGCGGAGATGGACACCAGGACGGTGGTATCCACTCTGGAGAGTTTCGGCTGGGTGATCAACTATCCCAAGTCCTCTCTCATTCCGGCCAGGGTGGTGTACTTCCTGGGGATGTCCTTGGATTCTTGCCAACACAGAGTGTTTCTGCCTCAGGCCTTCCTGCCTGCCTCAGGCTTCCTTCGAGGCAGTTCCCTTTGCTCAGTTTCACACGAGGACGCTTCAGCTTCATCTGTTGGCGTCTTGGGACCGGCGACCGCGGTCGTTGGATCGGTCCTTCCGGATGTCCTCCCGGGTTCGGCAGTCTCTCCAGTGGTGGATGGTCTCGGACAATCTCTTGAGGGGCAGGTCCTTTCTGACGCCTCTTTGGCAAACTGTCACCACGGACGCCAGTTTGTCGGTATGGGGAGGTTTCTGGCCCACTTGCCCATCAACGTTCTGGAGTTGAGAGCCATCAGGTTGGTTCTGTCTCACTTGACACAGCATTTACAGGGCTTGCCGGTTCAGGTTCGGTCGGACAATCGGACGGCGGTTGCTTACATCAATCACCAGGGAGGGACTCGCAGTCTGAGTGCCCTCAGAGAGGTGTCTCTGATTCTAGCCTGGGCGGAGACTCATGTCCCTTGCATCTCGGCAGTGTACATTCCAGGAGTGGAAAACACGGAGGCGGACTTCCTGAGCAGGTGCTCTTCCCGCCGGGGGGAATGGTCTCTCCACCCCCAGGTGTTTCGGTCGCTTTGTCTCCGATGGGGGACGCCGGAGGTGGATCTGTTTGCCTCTCGTCACAATTACAAGCTTCCGACATTCGTGTTGCTCTCTCAGGATCCCCTGGCTCTGGCTGTGGATGCCATGTCCCTGAGCTGGGGGGACCTGGGGTTCCTTTATCTGTTTCCTCCGATCCCCATGCTAGGCAAGGTGTTGCGAAAGCTGGCCCTGGAAGGGGTTCCCGCCATTCTCGTGGCTCCAAGGTGGCCAAGGAGGGTGTGGTTCGCAGACATCGTTCGTCTGGCGGTGGATCAGTTCGATCTGCCTCTTCGACCGGATCTTCTCACACAGGGTCAACTGCGTTACCCCAATTTACCAATGCTGGCTTTGACGGCCTGGCTGCTGAAACCTCCATCTTAAGGGAGGAAGGTCTTTCGGATTCTGTTATTCAGAGTCTTATTAGCGCCAGGAAGAGGTCCTCTTCTACCATCTATTATAGGACTTGGAGATCTTATATTGATTGGTGTGAGGCTAGATCTTTGCCCTGTCGGGTCTTTTCTGTTTCCAGGATTTTGGAATTTCTTCTATCGGGGCTGGACTCTGGTCTTCAGCTGAGTACTTTGAAGGGGCAGGTTTCTGCCTTGTCTGTCTTTTTTCAAAAGTCCTTTGCACTTCATCCTTTGGTCAAGACTTTCTTCCAGGGGGTCTCGCATTTGCGGCCTCCTAGGAAGCCTTTGCTCCCTGTTTGGGATTTGAATTTGGTTCTCTCTGCTCTTCAGGCTCCTCCTTTTGAGCCTTTGCAGGATATTGCTCTTTCTACTCTGACTCAGAAGGTTGCCTTTTTGGTGGCCATCACTTCGGTTCGGCGCGTTTCGGAGTTGGCAGCCTTGTCGATTCAGGCTCCTTACTTTGAGAGACATCAGGACAAAGTGGTTTTCCGCTTCAAACCGGACTTTCTTCCTAAGGTGGTCTCTGCTTTTCATCTTAACCAGGACATTGTTCTTCCGTCCTTGTGTCCTAAGCCTAGGAATGACAAGGAGAGGGTTTTGCATTGTTTGGATGTGGTACGCTGTGTTAAGTACTATTTGCTTACTACATCTCCTTTTCGTAAGACTGATGCCTTTTTCGTGGTGCCCTGCGGGCCTAGGAAGGGTTTGGCACCGGCTAAGTCTTCCATTAGCAAGTGGAATCGTCAGGCTGTTGTTGGGGCCTATTCTGCCAAGGGGAAGGCTCCCCCTTTTCGTATCACTGCTCATTCTACTCGTGCTGTTGGGGCGTCTTGGGCTTCTGTTGAGCAAGTTTGTAAGGCTGCTACTTGGTCTTCTGTTCACACTTTTTCCAAGTTCTATAAGGTTGACGCGCGGGCTTCAGCGGATGCTGTGTTTGGCCGCAAGGTTCTGCAGGCTGCAGTGGTTTGAGTTTTGCATTATTGCCTTGTTGGATACCCGCCCTTTCTGGACACTTCTTTTGGATGTCCCAAGTGTAAATATTAATGTTTGAAGCGGGGTGTGTGACATACTTAGAATAATACCATTTTGTGAATACTCACCTGTAAAATGGGTATTATAAGTATGTCACACACCCCGCTTCACCCGCCCTTTTTGGTATCCTGGATCTTTTTTATATGGTGAAGCTTTGTTTACAGTTTGTTTTTTTTCTGGTACCTTGTCTTTACTGCTGTTTGAAAACTGGGGGATAGGTGGGAGGTCCCAGGTATGTATGGACCGGGAGGGGTTCGTTTTTCAAGACTTCTCTGCAACGTCGCCACCTAGAGGTGGGTTAACCCAAGTGTAATTATTAATGTTTGAAGCGGGGTGTGTGACATACTTATAATACCCATTTTACAGGTGAGTATTCACAAAATGGTATTTTTGCGATAGATCTCCTTTTATTAAAAAAATATATTCCCTTACTCCCCTGCAGTAGCTTCTTTCAGGTACACTGCTGTAAAACTTGTCCAGGCTGGGGAACAGTCCTCATGGTGTTCAGATGGTGATTTTATAGGAGCAAGGTGGACAGGCCTCTGCCCCCTGTTGCCATCACAGTGAGTGGAGGACAATGCTGTAGGCACTGCCTGGGCACTCTCTCTCTTTATGAAGCGGGGGGGCCTTAATTTTATTTTTAACAGGATCTGCTCCCTAAGCCCAATAAGTTATAAAGTACTGGACCCCCAGGTGCAGTGGGGGGGAAAGAAGGTGAGTTCAGACTATTAAAGTCAAACATGACTAGGTTCATTTTAACAGTAGCCTTGGAGGATCCTGAATTGGGATGCCCCACAACTTCAAGATTCTTCTGCTTAGTAACTTATAAGTTATGGGGTATTTGCTGCAACAAGTATGATCCAAACCTTTTAGGGCTTGTATAGCCCTAATCTGGTCACCACAGGTCAGCATTTACAGCAGTAGTCCCCAACCCGTGGCTCGCCTGCTGTCTGGTAGCAGAACACTTGTGGAGGTCAAGCAAACAGTCTTGGCATCTGTCATGAATGTACTCTGTTTCTCAATGTCTTCCTATGGCATCAGTTCAGGACACTGGGAAGCCGGCCTTACTCAAGGTCCAGGGGGATCCACATGCATACTGAACTGTCAATTTTGAAGCTTTCAATTCCTTTAATGCATTGTTGTTGTGTGGACCCTTTTCCAGTTTACTGTTCTGTACGGGTTTAAGTGGACCAACACTCAGGATTTTGACTAGCCTGGGTTTTGGTCCACTTCCCTGGGGCACCCCGAACGGGGGGTGGCACGCTATGTGAAACCCCCCAGATTTCCGGATAAAACTCACCTCACCCCGCTCCTACGGCGCATGCGCGGCCGCTCGTCCGATCAGCTCGCTCGGAATCCGATTAGCTCATCCCGAATCTGGATGCCCCTGGGGGGAGGGAATCAAGCAGCCTTGGAATCTTATAGATTCCAGGGCTGTCAGGTGTGGGTTTGGTCTGCTTTAAAGTCAGTCACCTTTAAATTATTTTGTTTCATGCACATCTTTCTTGATCTAGCACAGGGTTTACATATTGCAGATATCAGGTACTGCTCAAAAGCTTCTGGACAAGTGGGTGTATTGGAAAATATTTGTGGTGTGGGTGAATGCTTTTTCCCAATATGATATAAGTGTGGTGGTGGCCTGAGCTGCGTGAAAAGAGTTCTGCTTTAGGAATGCATACTGTGTTTAGGAACCTTAGGAAGAGGCTGATGATAAAGCGCAGATCCTCAGGAAGCATACAGTGGAGAGTGAGGCTGGCCAGATGGCACCCTGCCATGAAACTGATGCTGAGTGAGAACATAAATAGGGCAGAAGCAATGGAGAATTAAAGGGGTCTGCATCCTTGCAGGTCTGTTACTTTACCAATATTTCATTAGTTCTTGGTCACCCTCACAATTCCAGAAAATTGGACTTTACCACTAGCAAAGAGGATTTAACAAGGTACCGTATGACATGGAATTCATCACTAGCAAGCAATAAATGCTTCAAATCTTTTTATATTGAAAAACTTGAAGGGAAATATAGATTTGAGGTGGACCCAGTACCAAAAGTGGGAAGGGTACCCAACAGGGACCCAGCAAGGAGGTAAGGGCAAGTAAGACATCTGCTAATACCACACAGGACAGGTAGGATTGCCAGAAGAACTGTGAGATTTCACACAGTAGGGCATCTCACAATGACAAAACCAGGGCTAGGCAAAATACTGGGTTTTGATCCACTTTAAATTACCCTAACCTCCCCTGCTGCCATAGAGCTCCACATTTAGCAGATACTTACCTTTTCTTCCTGGAACTCCATATGGTATTTCAGCGCTGCATGTACCCTATTGAAGGAGGTTCTGGCTGCTGCATATGTTTGTAGGTCATTCCTATCTCCAATAGATGGAGCTCTGCTAGGAAAAGGTGAGAAATTCACTTTTACAGGGGTGCCAGGGGTAGGTTAGTTTTTTTTTACTGGACTGGGATCCCCCCTGGCAACTTGAGTTAAGGTCTGCTTTAAGAGAAGTAATACAGAACATAGTACCAGCTATATGCTATGTATATACTCCAGAGCATCGACTAATTTGCAGAGGCGGCTGCCGCCTTGTCTATGTTTCATCTAAAGAGTGGCCCCTTAATAAAGAGAATTGGACACTGGTGCGCACAGGCCATGGTGTAGACCTGCAATTACCCTTCTGTGGCTTTTGTTTTCATTCATGCATGGCCTATACACCTATATACCGATATTCAACTGGCAGACCGGGGTCCGAATACAGACCTCGGCGCCAGATTTCCGGACCCCGGCCCTGGCAGCCCTGCACTCAGTTGCTTCTACGATTCCATACTCAGAGCTGCCCCTTTGATCGGTGATGTAGTGCTTATCTCTCCGCCAGTGTCATGGCTCCCTGGCATCTAGCTTTGCAATATGAAGTATTGGTATATGAAATATCAATTCCTGTCCCCCTAGCTCTGCCCCATCCATCCCTGTCCCCTTAGCTCAGCCCCATCCATCCCTGTCCCCTTAGCTCAGCCCCATCCATTCCTGTCCCCTCAGCTCTTCCCCATCCATCCCTGTCCCCCCAGCTCTGCCCCATCCATCCCTGTCCCCTCAGCTTTGCCCCATCCATCCCAGTCCCCTCAGCTCTGCCCCATCCATCCCTGTCCCCCCAGCTCTGCCTCATCCAATCCCTGTCCTCTCACCTTTGCCCCACCCACCCCTGTCCCCTCAGCTCAGCCCCATCCATCCATATCCCCTTAGCTCAGCCCCATCCATTCCTGTCCCCTCAGCTCTTCCCCATCCATCCCTGTCCCCCCAGCTCTGCCCCATCCATCCCAGTCCCCTCAGCTCTGCCCCATCCATCCCCTTCCTGTTCTGTCTACCCATCCTTTCAGCTCCTCTCTCATTCAGCCCTCTCCCCTGAGCTCTATCTATCCATCCTTATTACCAGACTTCATTGCTGGTAACATTGTGGGCCCTAGTCCATCCTGTACACGGCTTGTACAGAATGCAACTGGGGAGTTAAAGCAGTGTGCCATGGCCCAGAGCTGTAGGCTCTGTGGGGCCGGCCAATAGAATTTTTGGGGTGGGGGGAAGCAGCCTTTTTTAGTTTTGCCTGGGGAATTTACAGACCCCCCCCCCCCCCCCCCGTGCAATGATTTCTAACTATTCCCCCCCCCCTCCCCCCCCCCTGCCTTTAAATGGACCTTTACACGATGTAGTTGAATACCCCTGGCCTAGATCAAGGGTGTTAAACTAATTTCCACATATGAGCATTCTGGTCGCCTTCAAAGGGCTAGTTAATAACAAACGAAAAAATGCAAAACATGACCATTCAAATGGTTACAGACACTGACTGAAATATTTTGCCCAGGACAGGTGCAGACGCAGCATTATCTTGCCCAGGACAGATGCAGGCGCAAAATTATTTTGCCTAGAACATACGCAGGGGATAACCATTTTTTTCCCACCCCACCTGACAACAGATAGCAATAACCAGCTGTTTCACCCTTGCTATGGCAGTAAGTTGGTTGGGTTGGGCCCCCCCTTGTATGGGGAGGAATGTTTACACAGCGATGAAGGGCAGTTGCAGACGCTACCCACTCCCCCCCAGAACATTAAAAATGTATTCATCAGCCACTTTTATAGGCACCACGCCTGTGTACCAGTGTGTCACACAGAAACAACATGCTGCTGGTTCAGCAGCGTTACTGACTGGACTGTCTTAAAGGATGACCCCAGCCGCTGTTTGTCAGTGGGCCACATAAAAAGGCTTAGAGGGCCGCATCCAACACATGTGGCCTAAATTCTAGAATAGGTGGTGGGTTTGTCAGGCCAGGCCAGCCCCGTCATTCTTCCTTGCTTTTTTTATATACATTGCACAACCATTCTATCTTTGAAGCAATGTTCAACCATTTGCAGAAAGTGCACAAATGCAGCACCGCCCCGTTGCTTCCAGTTTCCCAAGGGTGGGCGCCTTAAATAGCAGTGAGGATATGGAGAGACGACTGAGTATTTATACTCCCAACAAGACGCAAGCGGCCTGGTGTGAGGAGCCATACATTTGCATATGCTGAAGCCTTCAGCTGCCATCCCAAGCTTTCTCCCCAACAGATTCTCTTAAAGCCCCCTAACCCAGCGCTATACTCAGCTGCCCAGGTTGGGTCTCTGTGAGATAGAAAACTGAATGTAGCAATGCACAATGCAGCAGCTGGAATCTTCTCCTATAGGCGTGCATGTCTTATAGGAGGCCCATGTCTCACAGAGACCCAGCCTGGACCAGCCAAACCCTGTCAGGACTATGTCGGTATATGTAACTGGGAATGCTTTGTGTCAAAGGTAAGACTGCCCTTTGCACATACCTCGGTAAAGTTGAGGGTGTGGGTTTACTTTAAAACAGTTTTTCTTATTTGATATGTTGATATGATATCTTTGGAAACGTAAAAAAAGTTGGGGAAGAATTAATGCCGATTTCTTTGTGAGCTGATTTACAGATTTACCCAGATCACTAGAAAACTTGCTGAAAACTAAAAGCCAGGAGTTGTAAAAGCCAGCCAGTGTAGTGCCTCCAACCTTTCCTGCTGTATGCAAAACTAGAATGCCTAACATTTAGATTTCATAAACATTGTAACCTTGGCACTATAGCTCTATAGGATTTTCACTATCCTGGGTTTTGGTCCACTTCCTCGGGGAACCCCGATCGCCCTAAAAAACTCACCTCACCCCACTCCTACGCGAGCGCTCGTCCAATCAGAGCGCTCAGAGCCGCTGTGGTATGTACGGACAAGCGATGGACAACCACAGCGGCTCTGAGCACGCTGAAGGCCGCATCTCGCGCTTCCCTCTGACAGGGAGCACGCCTGCGCCGGCCATCCACAAACGGCCGGCGTGGGTGCGCGCCCTGCTAGAGAGAAGCGCGAGATGCGGCTCGCGCATGCGCCATTGGAACGAGAATAAGGTAAGGTTTCTGGGTGTCCTGTGGGGTTTCACACAGCGGGGCATCCCGATTTCGGATGCCCCGCGGGGAGGGGGCTGATCCCCCCTGGTCCACTTTAAGTCATTTGAGACCTGTGCGGGTGCTCAGCCTGTGAAAAAATGCTTTGTTTACAGAGGTAGAAGGGAATGAAAAAATCATGAGGACTCACTTCAGAACTGGGGGTGGTGGAGGAGGTCTAAAGTGTTAGCTTTATGTCTAAATACAACCCAAGCTAGGTTTTAGGGCCTGATCGCCTATCTTTTGCTTCTGCCTAAGGGTAGCTATATGTACACAAATCAGAGTGATACTGCATGCAAAGTTAATTGTTCCACCATTGCATCAGGCTACATTCGGCACCTTCCTAAACTGTTTTCTGTTTTTACATTTATGCAGAAATGGCCGAGATATCAGGGGTTTATAGGATCAGCCAATGACATTCCCTTTCAGCTTGGCTAGGTGGGGCGGAATGTGTAATTTCTTCTCCTAATGTTCCGCCCCCTCTTCCTCCTCAGATCACTGCCTGCCTGCCTTCCTTCCTCCCCTGCGCTGATGCCGGGAGAGGGTGATTTTTCTTGCCCTGCTCTCCTCCGGGGGTGACACCAGGAGAAAATGCCCTCTGCCCCCTTTCCCCCACTCTCTTCTCGGGCTGATCCTGGGCGAGAGCGCTGTGGCTTCTGACCCTCTTCCCCGCTCTTCTCCTGGGCTGATGCCAGGAGAAAATGATGCGGTCTCCGCCTCCCTTCCCCCACTCTCTTCTCGGGCTGATGCCGGGCGAGAGCGCTGTGGCTTCTGACCCTCTTCCCCGCTCTCCTCCTGGGCTGATGCCAGGAGAAAATTATGCGGACTCTGCCTCCATTCCCCAATCTCTTCTCGGGCTGATGCCGGGCGAGAGCGCTGTGGCTTCTGACCCTCTTCCCCGCTCTTCTCCTGGGCTGATGCCAGGAGAAAATGATGCGGTCTCTGCCCCCCTTCCCCCACTCTCTTCTCGGGCTGATCCTGGGCGAGAGCGCTGTGGCTTCTGACCCTCTTCCCCGCTCTCCTCCTGGGCTGATGCCAGGAGAAAATTATGCGGACTCTGCCTCCCTTCCCCAATCTCTTCTCGGGCTGATCCTGGGCGAGAGCGCTGTGGCTTCTGACCCTCTTCCCCGCTCTCCTCCTGGGCTGATGCCAGGAGAAAATTATGCGGACTCTGCCTCCCTTCCCCAATCTCTTCTCGGGCTGATCCTGGGCGAGAGCGCTGTGGCTTCTGACCCTCTTCCCCGCTCTTCTCCTGGGCTGATGCCAGGAGAAAATGATGCGGTCTCCGCCCCCCTTCCCCAATCTCTTCTCGGGCTGATGCCGGGCGAAAGCGCTGTGGCTTCTGACCCTCTTCCCCGCTCTCCTCCTGGGCTGATGCCAGGAGAAAATGATGCCATCTCTGCCCCCCTTTCCCAATCTCTACTCGGGCTGATGCCGGGCGAGAGCGCTGTGGCTTCTGACCCTCTTCCCCGCTCTCCTCCTGGGCTGATGCCAGGAGAAAATGATGCCGTCTCTGCCCCCCTTCCCCAATTTCTTCTCGGCCTGATGCCGGGCGAGAGCGCTGTGGCTTTTGACCCTCTTCCCCGCTCTCCTCCTGGGCTGACACCAGGAGAAAATTATGCGGACTCTGCCTCCCTTCCCGAATCTCTTCTCGGGCTGATGCCGGGCGAGAGCGCTGTGGCTTCTGACCCTCTTCCCCGCTCTCCTCCTGGGCTGATGCCAGGAGAAAATGATGCAGCTTCTGCCCCCCCTTCCCCCAGTCTCTTCCCAGGCCGATGCATGGTGAGAGCGCTGTGGCTTCTGACTCCCTTTCCCCGCTCTCCTCCGGGGTTTATGCTGGGAGAGAGCGCTGCGGCCTCTGCCCCCCTTCCCTGCTCACCTTCCGGGCTGACGCTGGGAGCGAGAGCTGCGACCTCTGCCCCCCTTCCACCCCTTCCTGGCTGAAGCCCGGAGGGTGAGTTCTACTCAGCCAGCCGGCCACCTGCTCCTCCCAGCCGGGAGGGAGTGCAGCCATGTCACCAGGGAATGCATGTGCTTTGGGAGTGTTTCTGGAAGTGCTGGTCACCTAGCAACAGAGGGATAGAAGAGAAGCCCAGCCAGGGTGTTTTATGCAAGTTCTGGGAATCTTACCGACCCCACCCATTATGCTAATTATTATGCAGCCACACAGATTCAGGGGCCACTTTTTTCAGAAGTTAAATAATGAGGAGAACCTGTAAACCTTGACATCTCAGTCATTTCTTCTTCAGTTTAAAAATGGAAAACAGTCAAATGTAGCCCAATGCAGTGGTGTAACAATTACCTTTGCCAGCAGTAGCACATTAATATTTACACAGATAAAAGCTCACTCTGTAAATACAGAGGAAATAATGCTCTGTAATATGTCTATGAAGGTTCCCATTCATCCAGGTCATTGTATATCTGCAGGAATAAATCAAAGCAACTGGACTATCTAGTAAAAGGGGCAGTCGTGGCATAGTGGTAATCAAGCTGCCTTGTGACTGGAGGATGGCAGGTTTGCTTCCCAGCCATGGGACATGACTGAAGTTCACCTAACCCCCCCCCCCCCCCCACTACTCCCCGGGGCGTCATAATTATAGCAGCTTCAGGCATGTGTACGCTCACTGCGGGGGTTGCTTCAATTCAGAGGAAAAGTTGTGTGCGCAAGCAAACAGTGGCCATATATGCCCCTCCAAAAATCATCTTCAAGAAAATAAAACTAGTTTAGTTTAGCCTATTGTAGAAACTATGGCCTTAAAATTTCTGAAAACACACGCCCCTCAATAAGTTAAATTGATAAGTTTCCAGGTCAGCTGAATCCCTCCCTCAAGGGCATCCAGAATTGGGATGCCACGCTATGTGAAACCCCCCCATGTCGGCCGGAAACTCACCTTGGCAGTCGCATCCCCGCTATCCCTTCAGTAGTGCGCATGCCTGCGCCAGGCATTTGTGAATGGGTAGTGGGAGATGCGGATCTGAGCATGCTGATTGGATGAGAGGGCTGCGTATGTGTCATAGGACCGGGGAAGAGTGAGTGAAATCAGGGGACCTGGGGGGTTTCACACAGCAGGGCATCCTGATTTTGGATGCCCCGGGGGGAGGGAATCGATCAGCATGGAAATCTATAAGATTCCCGACCTGATCAGAATGGGTTTTGGTCCACTTTAACAAAAGACCTACACCCTCCTTGGCAAGTTTTTCCCAGGTAGGGTTTAGGTGACCCTTAGCACTTATCTTCTGTGATACTTCCTTATCTTCCGAAGGCTCCTCATTAGGACTAGGGACCAGAGACTGAGGGAAACACTGACTCATCCAGCAGGAGATTTCTGTGGTGTCCTCATTTCTTGTCGCTGGTGTGCTAGAATGCTTTAGTGAGAAGGTGAGTATAAGTCACTCGAGAGTATAGCTAAGCTTTAACCCTTCTATTACCAGCCATGTAAAATTTACGTGGCTACCTCTCCAACCAACGCTAGCGCATAAAAAATAAAACAAAAGCACTTACCTGACCACTCATTCGATCCGTCCGGGTCTCCTCTTCAGCCTGGGGGGGCTCCCCCGGGTACAGGAGAATGCCCGGAATAGGTAGCCCCCCCCCCTTTCAGTCGCCGCCGGCTTTTCCTGTAAAAGTAAAAAAAAATAAAAATGACATTTACTCACCTCGCGTTTGTTTGCTCTCACTGGCCCTCTATTCTAAGTATACAGTACGTCCTGCTCCAGATATAATACTTACACTTGGGTAATCCTCCGCCAGATGGCGCTGTGCACTGCAGACATGCAAAAACAGGCTCCTCCCGGCCCTTCATATACCCAGGGACCTCCCACAAATCCCCAGATTTCTCTGCAGTGCTTACTGCGAAGACATGAAGTATCACTCTCTCGCAGGTGAGCGGGGCTATTACAGCCTGCGGCCCTGTTGGACTACTCCCACCCGTCCTCCTTGTGATGTGCCTCCCAGCCTGGGCTGCGCTGCTCGGGTGAAGGTAGGCAGCACCATGCGTGCTTATGGAGCCTTGCTCCACCGCAGTCCCCACCAAAGGGTAGGCGGTTGAGGCTGATGGTGAGCCTTTAGGGGATGCCCCTCCCGCTTCATTGCCCCACGCCCTGTGTAGCGGTGGACCCTGTGTAAAGGGTCGCCATCCTCCCTCGTTCCCCCCTTAGCCCGGGGGAAAGAAAGGGGGGGGGGAGGGTTTGTCAGTATGGCGGCCTCAGTGTACCCTATTACACGCTTATGGCCTTAGTATCGCGTTTGACTGGGAATGGGTGTCAGAGCTGTGCTGTTCACTTTTATTTTGTACTGATCGCCACCGCGTCTCTCCTATATGGTTGTACTGCATGGGCGGCGGCGGCTTCGCAGACGCTGCGGCGTCTCTTTTTTAGCTTGTAGTGGCTCTTCTGAGGTAATCCCCTCGATCATTTCCATCAGGCGTCAGTGCCCTGCTGTCTATATTGGCTACGTGCTTTTGGAGCTTCGCTCTTTTTGGGGGGGGCGGGGTATCCTGGCTTGGCGCGCTCCGCGTCACGGTCAGCTCTGGCCCGACCTTCGAGGTTCGCTTGGCGCCATTTTTTACTCGTGCGCGCGTGGTGAAGACCGTCCTCCCCCCTCTGTCTGTAAGTGCCCTCGCGTGCGACTTTATATTACCTTTTTATACACCCTGGCGCATGTCTCTGACATCCTTGTTCCTTTTTATGTCTTTCAGAAAAACGTGGATTCCGGTGGCTTCTCCCGGCCCGGTGTAGCTCCCGGTTGAGACTATTAAATTTACTCCCACTTCCCTGCGGGTTATTGGGGCATCCAGGGTAGCTTACAGCGTCAATCCCTACTGGCCTATTGTGCCGATTAAATCACCATATGGAGGCATCCCAGGATATTGTGAACGGGGTTCCTTAGGGACAAGCCCGGCTGTGTGTAGCTTGTGGGGTCTTACCTGGCAGCGGTGACAATGCACGGGTCTGTGTTCCTTGTGCACAGCAGGCGCTATCGATTCTTCCCGCCTCTTCAGTGGCTGGGCCTGCACCACGGCCTCACTTCACCTACTCCCCCAAGCCTGAGTCTAACCCCCAATACAAGTGGGGATTCTCATCCTGATATGGCTGCTAGACTGGCCAGTGTTGAAAAATTGCTTGCTAATTCCTTAGCGCGTAAGGCCACTGCAAAGAGGCGGCATTTAACCCCTGACTCTGCTCTGTTCCCTATGGAATCTGATGAGTTGTCGCTTCCTTACGGCCATACCCCCTCGGACAAAGGGGAGCTGTTCTCTGACTCTGGGTCATATGACGAGGAGTCCAGGGGTCATGACGAGTCTGGTGCCGAGCACTGGACCTCGGATGATATTGACAGACTGCTGGTTCAGATCTTTGAGGTTTTGTCCCTCTCTCCCCCTGCTGCGTCTCCCAGGCAAAGGGGTGACCTTTTTCATACTGCTAAGGCTCGTCTGGAATTTCCCAAGCAAACTCATTTCAATAGCCTCGTGCTTAAAGAATGGGAACATCCCAGTAGACTTCCTGGGATCCCTAAGAGTGTGGATAGGAAGTATCCCTTCCCTGCTGACTTGGTTAAGTGCTGGTCATCGCGCTGAGGGACTCTGAGGACCGGCGTATTGATCAATTGGCTTGCCATGCCTTTGCATTTGGGGGAGCGACTTTGCACCCGGTTTGCGCCTTAGCCATCACGGCAGTAGCGCTCAGGGCCATGGTCAGGAATGCACTCGATGGCACAGAAGAGTTGCCACCTGATACTGTCAATGCACTGTCTAACTGTGATGTGTTTGGGAACTTTATCCTGTCTGCATCGGACGATGCTATTAGGATGTGTGCCAGATCTTCTGCCTTGGTGGTAGCTATACGCCGCGCGGTTTGGTTGCGCCAGTGGGCTGCTGACAATGCCGCTAAGAAAGCCCTTACTGGGCTTCCATTTAAGGGGCTGCGCCTGTTTGGGGAACGTCTAGATCTCTTTGCCAAAGGAGGCAAGTTACCCCAGCGCAGGCGGCAGATTCGGCCCTTTCGAGGCCAGGGCACCCTTTCAATCCCCTACCGTGGGGCTAAACAGGGAAAAGGGGTGTCCTTCGCTGGGTCCCGCGCAGATTCCTGGCACAGGAACGGAGGATGCCGTCCTGGTTCCTCCTGGGGGTCCAAGCCCAAAGCCCCTCCCAAGACCCCTCAGGCATGAAGGGGCGCCCTAGCCCGTTAGGGTGGGGGGACGTTTGCAGCACTTCGAGCATGTCTGGAGGCGCCACGTTTCAGACCGGTGGATTCAGGAGGTAGTGTCCTCCGGCTACAAGATAGAATTTGCTGTACGGCCCCCCACCAGATTCATTGGGTCCCGAATTCCACAGGACCCTGCCTCAGCTCAGGTCTTGTTGCTGGCCATGCAGGGTCTACTGGATCTAGAGGTCATTTGCAAGGTCCTCTTAGGAGACAGGGGCATGGGGTTCTATTCCAACCTTTTCACAGTACCCAAGAAGAATGGGTCAGTCAGGCCCATTCTGGATTTAAAAATCCTCAACAAATTTGTCAAGAACAGACACTTTCGCATGGAAACACTGCGCTCGGCCATCGGCTCTCTGCGCCCAGGGGACTTTATGACGTCCGTAGACATCAAGGATGCTTACCTTCACGTTCCAGGACACCAAAGGTTTCTCATATTTGCACCAAAAGATCAGCATTACCAATTTGTCAGGTGCTTGAAGTATTACCTGGTAGTCACTGCAGCTTTTAGGAAAACTGATGCTCTCTTCGTTGTGCCTTCCGGGCCTAGGAAGGGTTTGGCTCCTGCCAAGTCTACTATCAGCAAATGGATCCGTCAGGCGGCGATTCAGGCCTATTCGGGTCCTCCTTTCCGTCTTACTGCTCATTCTACTCGTGCTATTGGGGCCTCCTGGGCTTTCCAGCACCAGGCTTCTGTTGAACAAGTTTGCAAGGCCGCTACTTGGTCTTCTGTTCGTACCTTTTCCAAGTTTTACAAGGTTGATGTTAGGGCCTCAGCTGATGCTGTGTTTGGCCGCAAGGTTTTGCAGGCGGCAGTAGTTTAAACTGCTTGCTGTTGCCTTTTTTGTTGGGGATCCCGCCCTACTTTTATGGACACTGCTATTGGATGTCCCCAAGTGTAAGTATTATATCTGGAGCAGGACGTACTGTATACTTAGAATAATACAATTCTGTGAAATACTCACCTGTAGAATTGGTATTATACGTATACAGTACGTCCTGCTCCACCCCACCCTGGTTTTTGCATGATTCTGGATCCCCTGTATGGTGATTGTTATCATTGTTGTTATTACCAGTTGTTGGTGGTTAGTTTCTCCCAGCTTCTTTCTCACTGCTTTTCAATGCTGGGGATTTGTGGGAGGTCCCTGGGTATATGAAGGGCCGGGAGGAGCTTTTTTTTGCATGTCTGCAGTGTACAGCGCCATCTGGCGGAGGATTACCCAAGTGTAAGTATTATATCTGGAGCAGGATGTACTGTATACGTATAATACCAATTCTACAGGTGAGTATTTCACAGAATTGTATTTCTTCATCCGGGGGGGGGGGGGGGGGGGCTTCCGATCCCTTCCCCCAGGGCTCTTCTATCTTCAGGAGCCTGCCAGGCTCTCGCCCCCTCTTCTCCCGACGGGCGCCCCAATTACCTGGCTCCCCAAAGCCTGGGGGGGGGGGGGCAGAAGAACCCGGGCCCACAGAGGCTATGTGGGCTTGTAGAGTGCAGGGTGGGGGGCCACAAAAGCTGGCCCCTCCACTCTGTTCCTACAAGCCCCCATAGCTGGTCCCTGGCTGGTTATGACGGGTAGGGGGGACCCTACGTCATTTTTTTTGGAATTAGGCCTAACCCTTAAAATTCCCCAAAAAAAGGGGGGACCCTATGTCACTTTTTTTTAAATTAACCCCTTATGCTCTGTTGGCCAGCGGCTATAAAAGGCTTCCAGCAGCAGCAGGAGAGCAGAAGCCAGATTGATCAGCGTGGGACACAGTACCCAGGGATGGATGGGAGGTAGACATAAAAAAAAACAAATAAAATATTTTTTCTCCATGTGGCTGTGTGTTTTTTTACATTTAACCCCTTGTGAACTGGTAAGGGGTCCATGAGACCCCTATACCAGTTCACAAGGCTGGGGGCTGGCAAGTCACCTGCGGCTAGGGGGGAACCTACTTCATTTTTGGGTTTTTTTTATGAGTTTTTAACCCTTAAAATTCCCCCAAAAAATGCCCCCCCCCCCCCCCCCCTGGGAGGGGGGACCCTATGTCATCTTCTTTTAAAATTAACCCCTTATGTTTATAGTGTGGATAGTAGTACCGTATTTTTCGCCCTATAAGACGCACTTATTTTCCCCCAAAAGTGGGGGGAAAATGTCCCTGCGCCTTATCGGGCGAATGTAAAAAAAAAAAACTCACCCGTTCCCAGCGCAGGTCAGGGCAGCGGGTGGGCGTGCAGGCCATCAAGCGTCCGGGCAGAAGAGCCTGAAGCGGCCCTGGATGTGGAGCCGGGGATGAGGTGGGGAGCGGCGCTGCCCACGTGCGCCATCGGCCTCCGCGCCGGAGGCACTGAAGTGAAGGAGCGGCCAGGAGGCATGAGCGGCCCTTCACCCAGCACAGGGGAGGGCGAGGTGTCCAGCCACCCCCCTGGAGCCAGCAGCCGTCCAGCGTCCGGTCGACTGGGGCAGAAGAGCCCGAAGCTGCAGCCCTGGACGTGGAGCCAGAGGTGAGCCGGGGAGCGTCACTGCCCACGTGCGCAGCCGACTTCCGCGTCGGCGGCACTGTAGTGGAGGAGCGGCAGGGCAGAGAACAACAGAGCGGGGAGGGGGAGGCCCCCCCCGACAGGCCAGCTGCGGAGGCGACGGCGGGAGAGGATCTCCAGCTCTCGCAGCAGAAAAGTGCGGTGCGGCGGGAGTCGGACTGGGGACACGGGAATGACGAGAAGACCCGGCGGCAGGTGAGAGTTGGGCACCGCAGAGGGAGGGGAGGTGAGGGAGCCTCTTGGAATTAAGGCCCCAATAAGAGGCAGCAGATGTGGCGGATGCCACACAGCCTATGCTAATGGGGGGAGGGGGATGCCACACAGCCTATGCTAATGGGGGGAGGGGGATGCCACAGAGCCTATGCTGATGGGGGGAGGGGGATGCCACACAGCCTATGCTAATGGGGGGAGGGGGATGCCACAGAGCCTATGCTGATGGGGGGAGGGGGGTGCCACACAGCCTATGCTAATGGGGGGAGGGGGATGCCACAGAGCCTATGCTAATGGGGGGAGGGGGATGCCACAGAGCCTATGC
Organism: Gastrophryne carolinensis; assembly: GCA_027917425.1. Taxonomy (NCBI): domain Eukaryota; kingdom Metazoa; phylum Chordata; class Amphibia; order Anura; family Microhylidae; genus Gastrophryne; species Gastrophryne carolinensis. The sequence continues at coordinate 334,506,148 of CM051235.1, read as the reverse complement.
TGATGGGGGGAGGGGGATGCCACACAGCCTATGCTAATGGGGGGAGGGGGATGCCACAGAGCCTATGCTGATGGGGGTAGGGGGATGCCACACAGCCTATGCTAATGGGGGGAGGGGGATGCCACAGAGCCTATGCTAATGGGGGGAGGGGGATGCCACAGAGCCTATGCTGATGGGGGGAGGGGGATGCCACACAGCATATGCTAATGGGGGGAGGGGGATGCCACACAGCCTATACTAATGGGGGGAGGGGGATGCCACACAGCCTATACTAATGGGGGAGGGGGATGCCACACAGCCTATACTAATGGGGGGAGGGGAGAATGCCACACTGCCTATATGGGGAATGGGAGGGGAAGAATGCCACACTGCCTATATGGGGAATGGGAGGGGGGAATGCCACACTGTCTGTAATGGTGCGTTTTTGGTTTAAAATATTTTTTTTTCTTATTTTCCTCCCCCAAATCCTAGGTGCGTCTTATGGGCAGGTGCGTCTTATAGGGCGAAAAATACGGTATTTAATTTGTAAATGTTATAAAGTGCTCTTTTCAGTTTGGGGGATCTCCTGGGCAAGAATGGGGGGGCTATCAATATATATGTGGTACCGTTGTAATCGAGAGAAATGGGGTTTTCACATGCAATATGGTTTTCATTAATAAAAAAAATGTTTTATTTAAAATAAAGGAGACAATTGTCTAAAAATATTATTTCATTTATTTTTTTGCTGCAAAAAATATATATATATTTTCCTGGAAATTCCGGCAAAAATCACGGTTGAAAAATGACCTGTCAACGGAGGGTGACAAAACTTCAAGTAGGCTTGCAATTAAAAGGGTTAATAGTACCTATGCATGTTGGGTATTGTTCTGCTCAGGGGACCTTGCGCTTTCAGATTTAGCTTGTTTTTTCTTATTTGCATACTGATATTTTGGAAAAAGGTGTTTTTTATTCTGCTTTTTTATACATTTTTAGTGAAACCCTGTGCAACCTATGAATTCTTCAGGGGATTACTTCCAGAAACATGAGCCCACTACAACAAGCTGGGTATGTTTAGAAACCTTAACATGTGTACTTTCAGGGAATATATGGTTTATGGGGGATATTCCAAATGTAAAGGCTTGTTTTGGTAGAAAAAGCACAAGGTGTGCACTTTGTCTACAAAGCTGAAATTTTGAAGTAAAATTACTGTTACGCACATGCTTTACTTTGGTGTGTTTAGCAACTCTTCCCTTGACAGTAGCTATGCATGCTGGGTATTATTCTGTTCGGGAGATGTTGCTTTTTCAGATTTTCAGTTTTTTACTTGTTTGCATATAGGGAAACCCTGTGCAACCAAAGAGTACATTGAGGGATTACTTCCAGAAAACTGCACCCATGTCAACAAGCCTGGTACGACTAGAAAGCTTGAGAAACTGCAAGGTGCACATATTGCATAGCATAGTTGTATTTTATCTGAAAATCTCCTAAAGCGTTATTTCAGTTTGGGGGAGTCTCCTGGGCAGGAAAGGGTGTCTACCTATACATATGTGGTACCGCTGTAACCGGGAGAAATTGGGGTTTCACACGCAATAAGATTTTATTGACAAACTTACATTTTTTATTACCAAAAACACTACAAATTGTAAAAAATAGTTTTTTTTTGCACATATTTCATTCAAAAATATTGAATGCACTTAAAAAATGACAAACAAGACATTTTATGTTAAAGCCCAGACTCTGTTAAAAAAAACAATATATCACTTTCCTGGGAAATCCCTGGAAATCCCTTTAAAAATCACAGTTGAACATGGGGAGCGCAAAATAGTGCAAAATGGTCTGGCAACAAAGGGTGACAAAATCTCAAGGTAGGCTGGCAGTTAAAGGGTTAAAATAATCCATGTTCAGTGTTTACTTGAGCCAGGAAAAGAGTGAAACAAGACAAGAACTGGATCAGAGAACACCTTGGGCTCCCAGCTTGGCAACTATATTAATTCTATTGTATCATGATTATCTACTGGAGCTTTTGGTGATTCCTGAAATGCATCACAAATATTGTATAGGCCATCTATACTTGTGTAGTCCTCCCGCCGCACCTTGTTGGTGCCACCATGATGTTACAGCTCAGTGATCTGCTTTGTAAGCCCATAAACAACATGGGGGCTGGCTCATTGCACGTGCATTAATAACACTGGTTCTACAACATTGCTAACACTGCAGGTAGGGGGGATCAATACATGTCTATGCTGCAGCCTGTCTGGTTGCAAGAATTTTACAAGAACTATTGAGACACGGAATGCCTGCAGATTTATCCATACCCAACGTATGAGTAGGCACAGAGCTTTGATGAAATTGATGATGTCTATTTACCTTAGGTTCAGCTTTAAAGACTTATTTTCAAAGAACCCAACTCAGGAGTGTTTTACGAACTTGAACCTTCTAGTGTTGGGCTGATATTCAGTATACAGCATGTCCTGTTCCAGAAGATATTCCTTACTCTTGGGTAATACATCCAGTAGATGGCGCTGGACTGCGGAGACAGAAAAGTGGCTCCTCCCGGCCCCATATATACCAGGGACCTCCCACAAATTCCCCAGTTCTTCTCTGCAGTCTGGGCTGCAATGACTAGAAGATGGCTCTCTCTACTCGCAGGTGAGCGGGGCTTATTAGCCTGCGGCCCTATAGGCCTATTCCCACCCGTTCCTTTTCACTGCCTCCCAGCTTAGGCTGCGCTGGTCGGGTGATGGTAGGCATCACCGCTGTCAGGTGCTAAGGAGCGCTGCTCCAACCGCAGTACCAAAGGGTAGGCGATATAGGCCCCTGGTGAGCCTTATGGGATGTCCCTCCTGCGACTGCTGGCCCTTCGCTCCCTGTCCCCTCAGGCTCCTCTTAGGCCGGCCGCTGCTTCCCCTTCGCTCTCCCTGGGTAGATCTCGGGGGGGGGGGGGGTGTATATGTTAACTTGTATATACATGTTGTGATTCAGGGTTTTTTATTATCGCCGCCGCCGCGCGCTTGTACTTTGCTCCGCGGACAGCGGCGGCATCGCCTCAGACGCTGCTGCACTGTCATTGGCTGGCCTTGTCACGGGGGCACATTTTCACGTCCTCGGGGGGCGGGCCTTGCGGATGACGTTTTCCGCATCTCTTCTCCGCGGCCCGCCCCTCTGGGTATATGTGGGCGCCATTTTGGAGCTCCTGGGCTGCGTGTCTGGCATCTCCCTATCGCGGTCCCTAAGTGCCCCTGCGGGCTGGCTTTTCCTTTCATTGTATTATGCTTACGGGATCTTTGTTTTATGTCTTGCAGGCAGGTCAAACTTTTTTGTGGTTTCTCCCGGTCCTATCCCCTTTTATTAGCGTTAACTCCTTCTTGGAGGGCTTTTTTGATCCATTGTCTCCCACTTCCCTAGCGGGCTATTGGGGCATCCCGGGTAGCTTTATTAGCGTCAATCCCAATTGGCCGGTTGTGCCACAATAATCACCATATGGAGGCTTCTCAAGATAATGTGCTTGGGGTTCCTTCGGGACAAGCCCGGCTGTGTGTGGCGTGTGGGGTATCCCCTATAAGTGATGATGTCAGGGTGTGTGTACCCTGCGCCCAGCAGACGCTTGCACTGCAGTCTGGGTTACTGGTGGCTGGGCCTGCACTCCCTCTGGCTTCGCCTACCCCCCCACGCTTACATCTGACTCCTAGTGAGGTGCATACCAGTGGGGAGTCTCAACCTGATTTGGCTGCATGGGTGGCCAGCATTGAGGGACCTATTGCTGGCTCTGGCCCGCGTAAGGCTTCTGCTAAGAAGCGGCATTTATCACCCTTTTTCCTATGGAGGCTGAGGATTTTTTTTACGTTACCGGTTATACCCCCCTGGAAGAGGGGAAATTATTTTCTGATTCAGAATCATCTGAGGATCAGCCTAAGGTTTATGGTGCCGATTCTGGGTCTGACCCCTGGGCTTCAGATTATACTGACAGGCTTTTAGCTCACATTTTTGAAGTACTCTGTATCTCTCCTCCTGCCGTGGCTCTGCGGCAGCAGGGGGAGCTGTTTCATACTGTTAAACCACGCTTGGAGTTTCCTGAACAAACTCACTTTTATAATTTGGTGCTCAAAGAGTGGGAACGGCCTAGCCTGCTTCCCGGGGTGCCAAAGAGTTGGGATAAGAGGTATCCCTTTCCCGCTGAGATGGTTAAACGATGGTCATGTACTCCCGAGGTGGATGCACCAGTTCTGGGGTTGTCCAACACATCCGTCATGTATTCCCCTGACTCTACTACACTGAGGGATGGGGAGGACAGGCGCATAGATCAGCTGGCTTGCCATGCCTTTGCCTGTGTGGGGACCACGCTGCGTCCAGTCTGTGCCTCTGTCATTACGGCTGTTGCTATTAAAAGCCTGCTCAGGGGTCTCTTAGATGGGGCCCCTGATGATGCAGGTAGTGAAGAGTATAGAGCTCTTCTGCGTTGTGAGGAATTTGTTGCATATGTTCTCTCTGCATTGGATGATACCATTAGAATGTGTGGCAGGGCTTCTGCCTTGTTGGTGGCGATACGCCACTCGGTCTGGCTGCGCCAGTGGGCAGCTGACAACGCTGCTAAGAAGGCTCTCACTGGTTTTCCCTTCAAGGGGCTGCGCCTCTTTGGTGAATGTCTAGACCTGTTTGCTAAGGGAGGCAAGTTACCTCAGCGTAGACGGCAGCCCCGGTCCTTTCGGGGTTCAGGTGCCTCTCTTCCTTTCTTCTGTGTCTCCAGAATTGGACGGGGAGCTTCCTTTGCTGGAGCCCGCTGTGATTTTTGGGGCAGGGGCAGAGGACGTGGCCGCCCTGGCCCCTCCTGGGGTCCCAAGCCTAAGTCCTTCCCCAAGCCCCCTAAGGCATGAAGGGGTGCCCTCACCCATCCGGGGGGGGGGGGGCGGCTTTGGCTCTTGGCTCATGTCTGGAGGCGTCATGTCTCAGCCCGGTGGATTCAGGAGGTAGTGTCCTCCGGTTACAAAACCGAGTTTGCAGCCTGGCCGCCCCCAAGATTCATCAAATCCTGGTTAGCTCAAAACCCCCTGTCAGCTCAGGGTCTGTCCCTTGCTGTCCAAGGCCTTCTGGCATTGGGAGTCATCTGCCTGGTGCCCTTGAGGGAAAGGGGCAAAGGCTATTATTCCAATCTTTTCATTGTTCCCAAAAAGGATGGGTCCATCAGACCCATCTTGGATTTAAAGCGCCTCAACAAATTTGTCAGATTCAGACCCTTTCGCATGGAGACTCTGCGCTCCGCTGTGAGTTCTTTCACCCTTCAGAAGCCGCACGGGGGCGGCGGGCGCGGGTGGCCGGGTCTTTTTCGTGTGGTCCCTCTTTGCAAGATGTCTGCTGACATGCTCCTGGTTCTATCTGAGTAACGTTGGACACTGGTTTACATATCTTGATTTCCTGTGCTGACAGTCTCACTTGTGCCTTTTTGTGCTCTGGTTATTTCCTATATCACCTGCCATATTACAGTTTAGCGATTATTTAATTATATATGGTGCATTAAGTTTACATTTTTGATTCACTGTATTTTTAGTATTTAGGGTTTAGATTATTATTTGTATTGAACCATACTAATGTAGTAAAGGTATACAAGATGTTCTTGGTATTATATGTAGATAGCACTTAGCACTTTGTTCATAGGATTAGACATTGCACTTAGCACTTTACTTTAATATATTGCACAGCGTTTTTGTTCATTAATTGTTGGGTTTAGCTTGAATTGTACACTTTTTTGCCTTATTGTATATATTTTAAAGTCATAGTTCCTCAATATACTGGTTTTTTTATATCGGTGATAGGATTGTATAAACCCATAGAGACCCTTGATTTGGTCCATAGTATGCCGGCACAGGTGTTGGGATAAGTGAGTGTAGGGGTAGTTTACCCCTACAAGCACAGACCCCGATACTATACATATGGGTATATTTTGTCCAGTATTGAACATATATATGGGAGTGTTGTCTGCAGCACAATATATATGATATGAGATTCCCCAGGATTGGGGCATATGAATTGTTTAGATAACATTGATGAATTGGGACCCACTTATTTATTTTAAATTGTCTTGTGTTATGTGTGTGTGTATGGTTTTATGAATTTATATGCTACAATAAACTTTATATATTCAGTTTTGGTAGACTTTTGGTGCTCCTTGCAGGGAGGGAGGTGTGTGGATTACATGGCCACTCCCATTGGAATTCTCCGCTGTGAATTCCCTACGCCCAGGGGACTTCATGACCTCTGTAGACATCAAGGATGCTTACCTTCACATACCTATTTTTCCAGGTCATCAGAGATTCCTCAGGTTCGCTCTGGAGGATCAGCACTACCAATTTGTGGCCTTGCCCTTCGGTCTCACCTCGGCTCCCAGGGTATTCACCAAGGTGCTGGCAGGAGTGATGGCTCTGCTGAAATCTTAGGGCATTCGCATTCTTCCCTACTTGGACGACATGCTTATCACTACTCAGTCCTTCCAACAGGCAGAGCTGGATACTCAGCGGGTGGTGTCCACACTGTAGTCATTCGGCTGGGTGATCAACCACCCCAAATCTTCCCTGTCTCCTTCCATGGTGAAGTCCTTTCTGGGCATGATTCTGGATATATCTCAGGTCAAGATCTTTCTTCCTCAGCAAAAGGTGGAGAGTCTTCAAGAGCAAGCACAGACCCTTCTGTCTTGTCCTCATCCATCCATCAGGCAGGGAATGCAGCTGTTGGGCCTGATGGTGTCCTGCTTTAAGGCGGTTCCATATGCTCAGTTTCACATGAGGCCTCTTCAGCTTCACCTCTTGTCAGTATGGGATCGGGACCCCGTGTCCTTGGATCAGGTGTTTGTCCTGTCCCCTCTGGCCAGGCGGTCTCTATCGTGGTGGCTGGACTCAAGGAACCTGCTGGGGGACAGATCCTTTCTGGCCACTTCCTGGGAGACTGTCACCACGGATGCCAGTCTGACAGGTTGGGGGGGCTTTTGGAAGTCCCTGAAATTCCAGGGTCAGTGGGGCCCTCAGGAGGCCCATACCCCTAACAACATTCTGGACTTGAGGGCGATCAGGTTGGTCCTCGCCCACTTAACCCCACACCTGCGGGATTGGGCTGTTCAGGTCCGCTCGGACAACCAGACGGCAGTTGCCTACATCAATCATCAGGGAGGGACCCGGAGCAAGAGGGCCCTCAAGAAAGTGTCCCTGATACTGTCCTGGGCGGAGGAGAATGTTCCCTGCATCTCAGCTGTGTACATTCCGGGGGTGGAGAATCTGGAGGCAGACTCTGAGCAGGGGGACCTCTCGTCTGGGAGAATGGTCCCTCAGCAGCAGGGTGTTTCGCTCCCTGTGCCACCGCTGGGGTCAGCCGGATGTGGATCTGTTTGCGTCCCGTCACAATCACAAGCTTCCAGTCTTTGTCTCTCTGTCCCATGATCCTCTGGCCTTGGCCATGGATGCCTTGGCAATGTCTTGGACGAGTTTTCAGCTCCTGTATGTGTTTCCCCCATTTCCCCAGGGTGCTGCGCAAGATAGCTCAGGAAAGGGTGCCAGCCATACTGGTGGCCCCCTGTTGGCCAAGAAGAGTGTGGTTCGCAGACATCGTGCAGCTGGCAGTAGATCAGTACGCCCTGCCCCGGGTTCCAGATCTGCTCACTCAGGGGCACCTACGCCACCCCAATTTACAAACGCTGGCTTTGACGGCCTGGCTGCTGAAACCTCAATCTTGATGGAAAAGAGGCTGCCTGCCTCGGTTGTAAATACCATGATCAGGGCTAGGAAAAGGTCCTCTTCTTCCATCTACTACAGGGTTTGGCGTACTTACATTGACTGGTGCAAGTCTAACTCGCTTTCCTGTCGTGTGTTTTCTATTCCTAGGTTTCTGGAGTTTCTGCAACATGGTTTGGATCTGGGTCTTCAGCTCAGTACTCTGAAAGGTCATGTTTCTGCCTTGGCCATTTTTTTCCAAAGATCCTTTGCTCAGCATCCCCTGGTCACGACCTTCTTCCATGGGGTTACTCACGTGCGTCCCCCACGTAAGCCTATGTTACCAGTCTGGGACTTGAACTTGGTCTTATCTACCCTGCAGGGGTCTCCCTTCGAGCCCTTGCAGGGGGCCTCTTTGTCCATTCTTACGCTTAAGGTAGTCTTTTTGGTGGCTATCACTTCTGTTAGGGGTGTTTCTGAGTTGGCGGTGCTTTCCATCAAACCTCCTTATTTCGAGAGACACCAGGACAAGGTGGTGTTTCGTCTTAAGCCAGATTTTCTGCCTAAGGTTGTTTCTGCCTTTCATCTCAATCAGGACATTGTTTTGCCTTCTCTGTGTCCTAATCCTAGTAACTCTAAGGAGAGGGTTTTACACTCTTTGGATGTGGACAGGACTCTGGAGTTCTATTTGGTGGCTACTGAATCCTTCAGGAAGACTGATGCTCTTTTTGTGCTCCCGTCTGGACCTAAGAAGGGTCTGGCTCCGGCTAAGTCCACTATCAGCAAGTGGATCCGTCAGGCTGTGATACAGGCCTATTCTGCTAAGGGAAAGGAGCCTCCCTTCCGCCTTACTGCTCATTATACTCGTGCTATTGGTGCCTCTTGGGCTTTTCAGCACCAAGCTTCTGTTGAATAAGTTTACAAGGCCGCCACTTGGTCTTCTGTTCATACTTTTTCTAAGTTTTACAAGGTTGATGTTAAGGCCTCAGCTGATGCTGCTTTTGGTCGCAAAGTTCTGCAGGCGGCTTTGGTTTAAACTGTCTGCTGTTACTTTTTGGGATCCCACCCTACCTTACGGACACTGCTATTGGATGTCCCAAGAGTAAGAAATATCTTCTGGAACAGGACGTGCTGTATACTTAGAATAATACAATTCTGTGATTATTCACCTGTAGAATTGGTATTATATGTATACAGCACGTCCTGTTTCACCCCACCCTTGTTATCATTATTTTTAGTTACCTCTTTATGGTGATTGTTCAATTTTTTATAATGGTTATAGTTCTCCCGGTTTCATTTTAACTGCTTTTCAATACTGGGGAATTTGTAGGAGGCCCCTGGTATATATGGGGCCGGGAAGAGCCACTTTTCTGTCTCTGCAGTCCAGCGCCATCTACTGGATGTATTACCCAAGAGTAAGGAATCTTTTCTGGAACAGGATGTGCTTTATACATATAATACCAATTCTACAGGTGAGTAATCACAGAATTGTATTTTTCTTTATTAGTTTTTTTTTTTAGTTCTTCGGTTGTGTCTGCCTCCAAAGTCCTTCTGCTGTGTCAGGTGCCATTAAGTTCCTCTGTCAGACGTGCCTCCTTGCTATCTGTGTTTAGTCATATGTCGGCCCCACACAGTGCGGAGTGTGGGAACCAAAAGGACAAGGAAGTTGATGAAAAGTTTTCGTAATTGGAGAAATTGTAAAAGTGTAACTTGGTTCTCACTGACATTTTTTGTAACTAGGTTATATCAGTAGTGACTCGCAGTACAGATCAGATTGAACCTCTTCTGTTCTCCGGGAACATTCCTCCTTCTGGCCTGGAAGTATTGTGGCCGGTCATTGTTCAGGTTCCATGCAAATTTAACCTTTTAGTGATGTCTGGCATCTTTGTATGTCCTTATTCCTGCCCACGTGCCACCTCCCACACTCATGGTTTTGTAATGGCACCATTCAGCCTGTAAAATGCTCCCCCTCTTCTCAGTGCATTCCCAGCAGATGAATTCACTTATGTAAGAGAGCTTGTTATAGGGATGATTGCAAAGTGGTTATGGTAGTTACTCCATCACTCTTAGACATTTGCATTCTTACCCATCCTAACTTCTAATACAGAAAAAACACATCTGTGTGCTACATTGTGCCAGTGCTGGCCTGGACCCAGTATAGTATTCTATGCCTGCGCAGGTAAAGTGTTTTATGAAACACAATCTCTATAATGTACCTCATTGCTAATTCAGCTCCCAGGCCTAAGACGGTCCAAAAATGAACTGTTTCTGTAGAATTCTTCTGTTATTAGTTAAAGGGAAAGTCCAAGCAAAGGGTTACATTAGCCTGCTTTCTGCTCTTCATGTGCTGGCAATGAGGGGCTTCATTTGTAATCTGCTGTGCTTTACATTTTTGACAAGCCCTAATGAACTCTTATGCTGACCCTCCCAATGCATGCACGAGTCTTCTGTTCTGCTGATGTTTCAGACTGTGAAGGTTCCGGAGAAGTGCACTTTATGGAGGGAACTATGTTTGACATAGTCTGCAGGGTCAATAGGGCTTATCCGGAAATACAAAGTGGTGGTAATTAAAAGATGCAGCCCCTGACCATGGTCAGCATGGGGCAGGCTAATTTAACCCTTTCCCTGAAAATATGTAGTTAATGATTGTGGGACCCACAATGCTGCAGTATATATAGCTCCACTTTGAATTGCACTTAAAGAGGAACAACATGCAGGAATTTCACTTTCCTGAGTGTTGTTCCTCTCTGCGACAACTTCCCGAATTGGGATGCCCCACTGTTTGTACCCCCCCAAGTTGCCCTATTTCACTCACCTTCCTTCTGTTCCCACAGCGCAGACTCGTGTGAGATCGAGTGCTCTGATTGGCTGAGCGGCCATACGGCCCTGCCAGCCGCCTCCACCACCCACCTTGCAGCCGTGGCTGTCCGCACCGTCCATGCAGGAAGGCCGTGCACGGGTGCACACACGGCTAGAGGTGACCGGGGATGCAGCCGGAGCGCACAGACTTGCTCGCTGAGTGGACAGCCAATTGATCTGTTTGTGTAAACCCAACATAACACAAAGTTTCTGGCTTTAGTGCATAAATACAATTAGTCTGGTAAGCACACCGTATGATTATATCAAATGATATAAAAATGCATTAAAGGAGTGCTTCCACTTCAGTGTAGATCCATCAAAAAACATACCCTAGGTAGCAACAAAATGTAGTGCTTCGGGGGCTGGTGTTCTCCTCTTCTATACTACATTTTGTGGCTTTAGTGCAGCCATCTAATTATTTATTCCAAGTATGTCTCACACCCTGCTTCGGAAATATTAATTACACGTGGGTTATAGTCCACAAGAGGGTGCTTTACTGCAGAGATGGCAAAAAAAGAAGCCCATCCCAGTCCATAAATACCTGGGACCTCCCACACATTCCCCAGTATAGTCTCTGCAGTGAAGGCGACGACAGTCAAGATGATGGCTCTTCTCTCCTTACAGGTAAGCCGGGGAACACCCGGCCCCCATTTTGTCCTATTTCCACCCGGACCCTCTTTTAAATGACATTAAGCCTCCCAGCTACGGCTGCAGGTCCGAGTGAGGGTAGGTAACACCTATTAGAGGTGTTTGGCTATGGAGCCATGCTCCACCTCAAATCCCACACCAAAGGGTAGGCGGTTGTCAGGTTGGTGATCTTGAAGTGGAATCCCCTGTCCGTTTTAAAGCCCTCACTACATAACCTAAATGTAGCTATCGGCTTCCCCCCTTACTCCCTGTTCCCGGTTAGTGGGGGGGGGGGGGGCGGTATGTATATTAGATATATATGTATTTATTATTGTGAATGTTTTACATGATGTGTGTGTGTTTTTACTATAGCACTGGCGCCGTCCAGTGCTGCTTCTATCTGCTCTGCATAAGTTTCCTGGCATGTCGCAGCCAGCTCCCGCATGTCGGGGAGCTCGGCTGGTTGTATGCTCTGCGGGGAGGTAGGGGGCGTGGCTTAGCGCTCGGCGCTGCCCGCCCCCTTCGCTCCCTCTTGTCTTTGACCACCGACGGAGGTCCGGGCGACGGCGGGCCGGCTCCTGCTTGACTGGGAAGCGCGGCTGCCTCGTGGGTCCTCGGCGTTGATAGGGGGCGTGGCCTAGCGCTCGGCGCGCTACTCTGGCGGCCCGCCCCTTTGGCTCTTAGTATGGAAAGACTTCGCGCTTGGAGGGGGCGGGGCCTAGCACTCGGCGCGCTGTACAGACGGTCCGCCCTCCTTCTCTCTCTTCTTCTGTCCCCCTCTGGTCGCCATCTTGTCACCCATAGTGTGGGTGAGTGCCCCATGCGGGTTGATTATTGTCTAATTTATGTGCATGTATTTTATGTGGGTACATTACCTTTTTGTCATGTGCTTCCTCTGTGGCTTGGGGGCTGCATTGTATGATAATTGTATTTTAGGTATATAATTATTTATATATGTTATGCGGGTGATGATTAGTTTGTCTTCCGGGGGACTTCCCAATTTAGCGCTTCCCCTGGTCCTGTGGCCTTTTCCCTCATTTTAAGGGGGTATAATGCCTTCTCATAAATTACCTTATAAAAAAATCCTCCCACTAACGGACATTTAAGGGGCATCCCGGGTAGCTCAACAGCGTAATTCCCATTGGTCGTTGCGACTACCAAAAATCACCTTATTGAGGCTTCCCAGGATGCTGTGTTCGGGGTCCCCTTGGGACAACCCCGGCTGTGTGTGCTATGTGGGGCATCCCTTTTGGGGGATAATGTGCAAATTTGTATACCTTGTGCACAACAGGCTCTTGTGCGGCAAGCCGGGCCCCGTGCGGACGGTTCTACCCTGCTGGCCTCATCTCTTACACCCCCACGCCTGGTTATGACCCCAAGTGACGTCACCAGTGGGGAGTCGCAATCTGATGTATGCGCAAGACTGGCCAACATTGAAAGAATGATTGCTAGCTCTGCGGCCAGGAAGGCCCCAGCTAAGAGATGGCACTTGACGCCCGCGGCGCTGGCCTGTGATTATGCTGATTTGGAACCATTTGACTGGTCTGATTGTTCCCCACTCGAGGAAGGGGAACTTTTCCCAGACTCTGACTCATCTGAGGATTGGCAGTACGCCGGCGCTGATGCCGATCCAGAGCGCGGGGATACTGTCGACACCCATAGGCTCCTTACTCAAATCGTTGAGGTACTTGCCATTTCACCTCCTGCGGAGGCCCCTCCGCAACGGGGGGAATTTCTTGGGAGTTCCTGGATCAGAAGCACTTTAACAATCTGATCCTTAAGGAATGGGAAAAGCCTAGCCGGCTCTCTTGTATTCCTCATTGGTGGGATAGGAAGTATCCCTTTCCTGTTGATGTGGTTAAGCGCTGGTCGACACCCCCAGAGGTCGACGCGCCCGTCCTGGGATTGTCCAATACTTCAGTCGTGCATACCCCGGATTCCACTACCTTGAAGGATAGTGAGGACCGATGTCTCGATCAATTGGCTTCACATGCCTTTGCTTGTGTGGGTTCGGCCTTGCATCCGGTTTGTGCTCCTGCGCTCACGGCCGTGGCTACTAGAGCTCTGATTAGGGGCCTTTTGGATGGTTCCCAATTGGATCCTTGCAGTGAGGAGTTTACAGCCTTGACTCATTGTGAGATGTTCATTGCTTTTGTCTTATCAGCCTTGGATGATACTATCCGTATGTGTAGCAGGACCTCGGCATTGCAGGTTGCCATACGCCGGTCGGTCTGGTTGCGCCAGTGGGCGGCGGATAATGCTGCTAAGAAGGCGCTCACAGGACTTCCCGTGGGTCTGCGCCTGTTTGGAGATTGTTTAGACTCTGCTGACAAAGGGGGTAAGTTACCTCAACTCAAGAAGCAGCGCCGGCCCTTTCCGGGTTCGGACTCATTCAACTCCTCCTTTCGTGGCTCTCGGTCAGGCAGGGGAACGTATTTCACTGCATTCCGAGGAGATTCCTGGGGCAGGGGCAGAGGACGTGCCCGACCCGGGACTTCCTGGGGTACTAAACCCAAATCCGTTGCCAAGCCCGCTCAGCAATGAAGGGGCGCCCTCACCCTTGCGGGTGGGGGGACGGCTTTGGCTCTTTGCTCAGGTCTGGTCCCTAGAGGTCACAGACGTCTGGATCCGGGAGGTAATTTCCTCTGGGTACAAGCTGGAGTTTGCATGCCGGCCTCCTCCCAGATTCATCAGGTTCCGGGTTCCGTCGGACCCACGGGCGGCACAGGGCCTTTTTCTGGCATTGCAAAACCTTTGGGATATGGGGGTAGTTTGTCCGGTTCCCCCCACAGAGAGAAGTTTGGGTTTCTATTCCAACCTCTTTACGGTGCCCAAAAAAGATGGTTCCATAAGATCCATTTTGGACTTGAAAAATCTCAACCGGTTCATCAGAACCAAAGAATTTTGCATGGAGACTCTGCGCTCTGCTGTCGACTCACTGCGTCCGGGGGACTTTATGACCTCAATTGATATCAAGGACGCTTATCTTCATGTGCCGGTCTTCCCGGGACACCAAGGGTTCCTCAGGTTCGTGGTAGACAACCAACAGTTTGAGGCTCTTCCCTTCGGGCTGACTTCGGCGCCCAGGGTGTTCACCAAGGTTTTGGCGGGCGTGATGGCCCTTCTCAGAGTCCAGGGCATTCGTATCTTGCCTTACCTGGACGCCAGAACGGTGGTGACGACGCTGGAGAGGTTCGGGTGGGTAATCAATTACCCCAAGTCCTCTCTATCCCCATCAAGGGTGGCTTTGTTCCTGGGCATGATTCTGGATACCATTCAGACCTGGGTGTTCCTACCCCAGCCGAAGGTGGATGTTCTGCAGGCTCTTATTCGTTTTCTTCTGTCCAGCCCTCATCCTTCCATCAGGCAATGCTTGAGGCTGGTAGGTTTGATGGTGGCTTGCTTCGAGGCAGGGCTATTTTCTCAGTTTCACATGAGACCCCTTCAGCTCCATCTTCTATCGGTTTGGGACAAATGTCCTCTGTCGTTGGATCAGACTTGTGTTCTGTCCCCTCTTGTCCGGCGGTCCTTCCAGTGGTGGATGGACCAGAGGAATCTCCTGGGGGGCAGGTCCTTTCTTGCGCCCTGTTGGGAGACAGTCACACGGATGCCAGTCTGTCAGGCTGGGGAGGCTTCTGGAGGAAACATCAGTTCCAGGGGCTGTGGGGTCCTCAGGAGGCCCATATCCCCATCAACATTCTGGAGCTGAGGGCGGTTCATTTGGTGCTGTCGCACCTGACACGTCACCTTCAGGGCTTACCAGTTCAGGTTCACTCCGACAATCGGACATCGGTCGCTTACATCAATCACCAAGGAGGGGCTCGCAGCAGGAGTGCCCTCTGGGTAGTGTCTCTGATTCTTGCTTGGGCTGAGAGCATTGTTCCGTGCATCTCGGCAGTCTACATTCCAGGGGGGGAGAACCTGGAAGCGGACTCCCTGAGCAGGGGGACCTCTCGCCGGGGGGAATGGTCCCTCAGCAGCAAGGTATTTCTATCCCTCTGTCGCAGGTGGGGGAGGCCGGTGGTGGATCTGTTTTCCTCTCGTCACAATCACAAGCTTCCGGCATTTGTGTCTCTGTCCCAGGACCCTCTGGCTCTGGCAGTGGATGCCATGTCTCTGTCCTGGCGGGAGCTCGGTCTCCTGTATCTGTTTCCTCCCTTTCCCATGGTGGGCAAGGTGGTACGCAAGCTGGCTCAAGAGGGTGTGCCAGCAATCCTGGTGGCCCCAAGGTGGCCAAGACAGGTGTGGTTCGCAGACGTCGTCCGGCTGGCGGTCGATCAATTCAGGCTGCCTCTGGTTCCGGATCTGATCACACAAGGTCAGCTTTGTTACCCCAATTTACAAACGCTGGCTTTGACGGCGTGGCTGCTGAAACCTTCATCTTAAAGGAAAAGGGTTTGACTGAGGCCGTTGTCCAGACTCTCGTCAGGGCTAGGAAGAAATCTTCCTCTAATATCTATTACAGGACCTGGCGGACCTACATTGATTGGTGTGTGGCTAGGGCCTTTCCTTGTCGGGTGTTTTCCTTTCCTCGGATTTTGGAGTTTCTTCAGCTTGGTCTGGACATGGGTTTTCAACTTAGCACCCTTAAGGGGCATGTGTCCGCTCTGGCGGTTTTCTTTCAGAGATCTTTCGCTCTTCATCCTTTGGTTAAGACCCTTTTTCAGGGGGTTACTCATGTGCGCCCTCCTCGCAAACCCATGTTGCCTGTTTGGGATTTAAATTTGGTGTTGTCTGCCCTTCAGGGTCCTCCTTTTGAACCAGTGCAGGTTGCTGCACTATCCATTTTCACCTTAACAGTTGCCTTTTTGCTGGCTATCACCTTTGTTTGATGGGTTTCTGAGTTGGCGGCTCTGTCTATTCAGGCCCCTACTTTGAGAGACATCAGGACAAGGTGGTTTTCCTCTTTAAACCAGACTTCCTGCCAAAGGTTGTCTCTGCTTTTCACCTCAATCAGGACATTGTGCTTCCTTCATTGTGTCCTAAACCTAGCAATGACAAGGAGAGGGCTTTGCACTCTCTGGATGTCGTTAGATGTGTAAAGTACTATCTGGTGGCTACTTCACCATTCCGGAAGACGGACGCCTTTTTTGTGGTGCCCTCCGGGCCCAAGAAGGGTTTGGCGCCCGGCAAGTCTACCATTAGTAAATGGATTCGTCAGGACGTTATTAGGGCCTACTCTGCCAAGGGGAGGGATTCCCCCTTTCCAGATCACTGCTCATTCTACTCGTGCTGTTGGGGCTTCCTGGGCGTTTCAGCTCCTGCCTCTGTTGAACAAGTTTGTAAGGCTGCTACTTGGTCTTCTGTTCATACTTTTTCCAAGTTTTATAAGGTTGATGTGCGGGCCTCAGCGGATGCTGTTTTTTGGCCGCAAGGTTCTGCAAGCTGCGGTGGTTTAATTTGTGCACTATTGCCTGTTGGGATCCCCACCCTTTTTGGACACTGCTATTGGATGTCCCACGTGTAATTAATATTTCCGAAGCAGGGTGTGAGACATACTTGGAATAATACCATTTTGTGATTACTCACCTGTAAAATGGGTATTATAAGTATGTCTCACGCCCTGCTTCGTCCCACCCCGAGTTGTATCTTGGATCCTCTGTATGGTGAGTTTTTTTTCCTTGTTCATGTTGTTAATTTTATTATTGACTTCTCCTGGTCCCCTTACTGCTTTCATATACTGGGAAATGTGTGGGAGGTCCCAGGTATTTATGGACTGGGAGGGGCTTCTTTTTTTGCCATCTCTGCAGTAAAACGCCCTCTTGTGGACCATAACCCACGTGTAATTAATATTTCCGAAGCAGGGTGTGAGACATACTTTTTACAGGTGAGTAATCACAAAATGGTATTTTTACTACTAAAGAGCAGTCTTACATTATTTCTATATAGCTGAAAGGGTGGGCCTCAAAAATGATTTCCTAGGGTGGGACCCCAGAATGTTTTCCTAGGGTGGGACCACAGAACGTTTCCTAAAGTGGGACCCTAGTATGATTTCCTATGGTAGGACCCCAGAATGTTTTCTTATGGTGGGACCCTAAAATATTTTCTAATGGTGCAATCCCAGAATGTTTTTTCCTAGGTTGAGACCCCAGAAAGTTTTCCCTAAGGGGGGGGCCCAGAATGTTTTTCCATAGGGTGGGACCTCAGAATGTTTTCCTAGGGTGGGACCTTAGAGTGATTTTATAGTATGGGACCCCAGAATGTTTTTCTATGGTGGGACACCAGAATGTTTCCTATGCTTTGCTATGAGAACAAGCGATCGATCTAGAGGCCGATTGACCAACATGTCTCAAGATTTGTATGGTCGGTTGCTCGCTGAGTGAACAGCCAATTGATCTGCTCGTGTAAACCCAACATAACACAAGATTTCTGGCTTTTTTTGCAGACATGTACTTGTCTCACTACTAAAGAGCGGTCTTACATTATTTCTATATAGCTGAAGGGGTGGGACCCCAGAATGTTTACTTAGAGTGGGACCCCAGAATGTTTTTCTAGGGTGAGACCTCAGAATGTTTTTCTGCGGTGGGATCACAGAATGTTTTTCTAGGGTGGGATCCCAGAATGTTTACTTAGAGTGGGACCCCAGAATGTTTACCTAGGGTGAGACCTCAGAATGTTTTTCTGCGGTGGGATCACAGAATGTTTTTCTAGGGTGGGATCCCAGAATGATTCCCTAGGGTGGGATCCCAGAATGATTCCCTGAGGTGCGAGAATGATTCCCTAGGGTGGGATCCCAGAATGATTCCCTAGGGTGGTGTCCCAGAATGATTCCCTAGGGGGGTATCCCGGAATGATTCCCTAGAGTGGGATCCCAAAATGATTCCCTAGGGTGGTATCCCAGAATGATTCCCTAGGGTGGTATCCCAGAATGATTCCCTAGGGTGGGATCCCAGAATGATTCCCTAGGGTGGGATCCCAGAATGATTCCCTAGGGTGGGACCCCAGAATGATTCCCTAGGGTGGGACCCCAGAATGATTCCCTAGGGTGGGACCCCAGAATGATTCCCTAGGGTGGGACCCCAGAATGTTTTTCCTAGGGTGGGACCCCAGAATGTTTTTTCCTAGGGTGGGACCCCAGAATGTTTTTTCCTAGGGTGGGACCTCAGAATGATTTCATAGGGTTGGGCCTCAGAATGTTTTCATAGGGTGGGTTCCCAGAATATTTTTTTTTCTATGGTGAGACAGGACCCCATAATATTTTTTCCATGGTGGGACCTCAATGATTTCCCATGATGGGACCCCAGAATGATTTCCTGTGGTCCCAGGGTCCTCTAGTCCAACACTGTTAGTGAGGCCTCTGGGAGCACTGGAGCCCACATAGTAAAGCAGGCCTAGTTTGGGGGTGGAAGGGGCAGCACTCACAGTGGTTGTGCGTATCTGTAATTCCTAAAGTGATGGAACCAGGAACCAGGGATAGGGTGTATTGACCACCCATGGTGCCTGAGCAGAGTGTCCTGTAATTTGGGGATGTCCCCATGCTCTAAGGGAAGGAGCGGGAGTTTCTGCAGGTTCTGACAATTTGTGTTTCCAGTATATTAGCATGATAATGGAAATCCCAAAAGTATCAGTTATTGTTGTTTCCATGAAAATCCTTTCATTCCAGTGAAAATCCCCCATCCTGCTCCTGAGGTATGCAGAAAAAAGCTGTGCAGAAGCAGCCTGCCATTGGGGTCATCTAATTGTCTAGATTGCTCAACAGTTAAGTAATGAGACCTATCTTATGATTGCTCAATGTGCGACACGTTGCTCGAGCTCCATGGTCCATTTACTTAACACACAATAGGACCAGAGGTGTGTCAGGCCAGCACTGGGTTCCGCTGTGCCTCAAGTCACCCGAGATGGTAAGAGTTGGCCAATAATTCATGCAGCATTCGTGTAGACACTCCTTTTGTCATGGAAGGGGAAGTGACAAAAATGTAAAAGTCACTATATAGCTCTGAGCAACTTTTCTCCACATTTTTTTCTTGTGAAGTTTTTCTACACATGAAGCTGCTTTTGCTCCTTACCACTCCGCTACTTTTTACAAGCTAGGTTATCATTTTCTGGTGCTGCTGCCTGATGCTGTGTGTGCTGCGACATCTGGTCCTTCATCCGACGGGTGAGTATTACTCAGTGTTGGGTGGGAGGGATGTGTTTAGTGTGCCAAGGAAATGCCTGCTTTATTAAGGGTGTAGGTTTGCTTGAACATTTAATAGCTTTCTTTTCTATGTTGTTGTAATTGTGCTTCTCTCTGCTTTCATGTGACAAATAGTGCATCAGTAAAAAATATGCAAATATATATTTGCTTTCACCTGCAGATTTAATTTAAATAAGCAAATTTAACTCCCAAGCTTTAAAACTTTAATAACATTGCAAGCACTACAACTTTTGTAATACTATGTCTGGGCATTGGGTGTAATGTCATCCCACCAAATTACCTTTGAGGTAAAAACTGCACATTGATTGAACTGCTATGTCATTCTTATCGGCCGGCCCACATATTAATAAATTAGTTTTCCATCCAAAAATACATACATTTTGTCGGATATCTTGCAAAAGAAAAAAAAACAAAACTATCTAATGTTTTCTTTAGAACTAAAAGGAAGTTTGGGGTCCGGTGCAAGTACTGTGGTTAGAGAGCGATAGATTCTAAACAGCAGCGTTGGTGTAGATGTATTTTCAGTTTTTAGTCATAGATTCCAGCCTTAGTGGTAGAGACTACGTCGGCTAAAACTGCTGATAAGAAAGGAGCTTGTTTAGCTTAGTGCATCAGTGTAAAACCTGCTGGAATAGGAAAAAATATGTTTGTAGTTACCGCTTTGTTATGAGGTTAGTAACCCTAAGCAGTATGTGCCTAGCCTATATAACGTGGGAGCCGTCATACTGATTCTGTCAGGGTCTTTTATAAGCAGCCGACTGACTTGACTCCCCAGGCAGCAACTACTTTTATGCCTGCTGCGCACACGTGTGTTCCATCTGGTAAAATCATTTGATCGCTTTAATTGATTAAACTTTTTTTTTTACTATTGACCTATCACACATGGTATTACTTTTTTGCATAAAAAAAATTCAAAATATCATGCAGTGTAAATTGATCGATTGAATTTTCCAGCCTTTACAGATTTATCTGTAAGGAACTGGAAAGAAGAGTTAAAGATGTGCACTTGATTGAATGAAAATAAAAATCCAATTGAACAAACAGTGAAATAAAAGTGATGCAGAATAGACTTGGATAAAATCTCAGGAGCATGCTAAATGGGAATACCTTGTAGTATATTTCTCAGTGGAACCGCCCCAAGCCTGATCACCATCTTCGCCACCTCCGTGATCCCACCCACGATGACCAAACCCATCCCCCACCAGCAGATATCAGAGAGCAGGGATGCAGCTGCAAAGTAACACTGCAGAATCCCAGAAATTGTGAGTATTGTGATTTGGGTGCAAAAAAATAATAGGGTGTATTCAGCACCATGAGAATTTTTTTCGTTTTTTTGTGAGAAAAGGCTTTTCATAATGATCTTTTTCCTTGGTGCCCATTTTTCACTAATAAGCACAGCTAAGATGGTGTGTTGAATTTCATTAAGGAAAAAAAATAATTCTAAAATCTTTGTTCTAACAAAAAAAAGTGAGAAAGAAAATGATCACGATGCTGAATCAGCCATATAAGGTCCATTGAGACTTTTGGTTCATGTTTAAGCGTGGTCCTTGCTTTTACCATTTACAATTAAAAAATTAAATCTGTTTAAAGCAGATTTGAAATTGAACATACAGTGCGACTATGTGTTTGAAACACGGCTAACCAGTGGGTGGCCCTGGGGATTCTAAGGGAGATGATGACTATTGACTAGCACCAGTGACACCAATTTAAATTCTGTGACACCCATAGCTAGACAAAGGAAGTGATGCAAAGTAGGTAGGTCCTCTCGTCCTTGTATCGTGGAGTCATGCTGATTTATATTTAGATTTTAATACTCGTTTAGGTGTGGGATATGACGGCTTTGCAGTGATTTGCTGATAGTCCTAGGAATAAACATGCATGGACAGTGCACGCAGCTTAAAATAGGGAGACCTTGTTTTATCATGAGAATGTGAATATTAGTTCCTTTTAGTGCTGAAGTTATGAGGACTGTGTATTGAAAATTCGAAAATATTTAAAAAATGCAAAATGTTGTTTTTATATTTCTAAAGTATGTCATTGTGATTGTTTGCTGATGACGGAGAAGAGACCTGCTTAAAATAACAAGCAGGCTATACTCCTTTACCCCGGGCCAGCCTGTCCAGTTATGAGCCGACAGTAAAAATGGCCTCCCACTGTCCTGCTGCCTCCAGTATGCCCACCTGCAGATTAGGGGCAGGGGAGCGCGCCCAGACCCGCCATGCTGAGGGCTCTTATCTCAGTGGCAGTATGCAGCCGCTAAGGACTGCTGATAATAGAAGAGGGAGAGCTTGCTAGCTTTCGACTCATTTTCTGGAGGTAGGGCGAGTATATGCGGTTTGCTTTTTTTTTTATTGTAAAAATCCAGCCTGACATGAAACAACAACAAAATCCCAATGTGGGAGAAATTGTGGCCAACATGCTGCCCTTATTTCTCAACCGTGCCCTATTTAGAGCTTCTACCCCCTTTTCTGTCTTTATTTCAGGTCTGATGTATAGATCTACATGAGTGAACCACCCATTTACCTACCTACTAAAATGTAGCTGAAGTTGAATGTTTTTTTACACAGTGTGCTGACAAGCTTTCCCCAAGGCTCAGGTTCAGATTGCTGCAGCAGGTTACTTGATCTTCGGCCTTGCATGGTGGCCCTGCTGTGTGCCTCCCACTGAGCCCTGTTCACTTTACCCCCTGGGTCATCCACCCCCATGGCTTCATGACACCCTGAGAGAGATATGCTTCCCCAGGGCTGCTGGGGGGGGGGGGGGGGGGGGGGGGGGGGCTGAGCTAGGGTTACTACTGGGCAGCCATGCTGGTTACAGCTTGTTCAGAGCTCGACTGCCATCATTTGGGGGTGACAGGCACCCTCGTTGTGAGGGGGCATGGCCACTGACCATGTGACCTGCCAATTGGCTAATTTTGAAAGGGGACGCGCTGGCCACACCTGCAATGCCAGCGGGGGCGTGGCTTCGACCCGCTTGGGCCTTACAGTGGAGGACAGGAGGGGGAGGCAGGTGCAACTGCATTTGCTTGGTCCATGGCTCCGCCCCCTTCTCACTAGCAGCAAGTGCGTCTTGGCTATTACCAAGCATAGGCATATTCAGACGTCCTTGGAGGATTCTAGCTCCTATGTCGTGGACCTGTTTAGGGGTTCAGGATTTAGTTCCGGATGGTTGGAGGGGGAGGTGACTCCCGGCAGCTGAAAGGAACTGGAAGCCACGCCACAGAACCTTCCGGTTTACCTAACTGATCAGATTGAGGAGCTTATCCCCACCTGAGGTAGATGAACCGATGGGTCTGGCTCGGCACACCATTATCTCTACTTCGGATAGTGCGTCCTTGAGAGACCTGGCAAATAGGAGGTTGGACACTAAAGACTTAAAGGAGCCGCAGCACTCAACCCTGTTAGCTTGCAGACCAACCTATAATCTGTCTCTAAATCTGGTAAAAACAGGCTTGGTCACACACATCTGCAGAAGTATGCTAAGCTGCACCACCACGCCAAGGTGCCTCTATGGGTGCAGTCCTAACTCTAATCTATGAGAGCTCCATTTGAGACATATAATACAAGAGATAAAATGGGAGCAGCTTACCTGAGGTTGCCCTAAACCTCATGTGCAAGCCATGGGGTGGAAGGGTCAAGACCTTGCAATACAGCCTAGACCCCACACCCCAGGTTGGACAGGTTGGTCAGTTCTCCATGATGGGGTCGGCCGTGCGCCCAGCTTGTGCCACGTCCATGGCCTGGCAATCTGGGTGCTCTTATACTGTAGGGCACATGTGCTCAACCTGCAGCCTGGGGACCACATTTGAGACCCTCAGAGTCATCAGCCCCCTGGCCTGATGTGGCGTAAGTAGGAGGGGTTAATAGAACTGACATGTAAAGATAGTTAAATAGGGGTACAGTAATGATGGGCAAGGGATATAGGTTCTTGATTGTTGTAGAACACCTTTATTATGCTATTCCAAATTATTTTTTTGGATACTATTGAATACTATTGAAATCATTATCATATAAACCAAAATATGTGGGATATTTTATGTGATAAGCTGTCCATCTTAGCAAAAACTAAGCTGTCTCCACCTGCAATACTTTCAACCTTAAAACCTTATCAGATAGGTGGGATTTCAAAATTCATTAACCCTTTAAATGCCAGCCACGTAAAATTTACGTGCTTGCCTCTCCGTCACTTAAGTGCCAGCCACGTAAAATTTACGTGCCTGGCATTTACCCCTGCTAGTGGGCAAAAAAAAAAAAAAATCGTTGGATCCGGCCGGGTCTCCTCTTTAATTTGGTGCCATCCGATCCCCCGTGGGAGGCTCTCTCCTCCTCGATGGCGGCCGCCATCTTGCCGCTTCTCTGGATGCCGATCACCGGCATCTGTCATCAGAGGCGGGACAAAGGAGCTTACAATCGGAGGTAAGTACAATAAAAAAATTTTTTTTTTTTCTTTTTAATAAAATACTTTTGTGTGGTGTTTTTTTTCAGTTAACCCTTTGTGAACTGGTAAGGGGTCCATGAGACTCCTTATACCAGTTCACAAGGCTCTGGGTATGGCAGGTCACCTGCGGCAAGCGGGTGACTTGCCATAACCCCCAGCCCCCCATTACCTGCCTCCCCAACGGCCAGGGGGGGGCAGAAGGGCCCGGGCCACGTGGCTATGTGGGCTAGTAGCCTGCAGCCAGCATTGGTGGCCCCTGCGCCCTGTTCTACAAGCCCCCATAGCTGGCCCGGGTCGGTAATGCTGGGTAGGGGGGACCCTACGTCATTTTTCGGGGGGATTTTTAAGGGTTTTTAACCCTTAAAATTCCAAAAAAAAAATGGGGTCCCCCCCCCCTAGGAGGGGGGACCCTATGTCATTTTATTTTTTAATTAACCCTTTTGTGTCCTGTCATCCAGCAGCTATAAAAGGCTTCTAGCAAGTGAGCAGAAGCCAGTGATCGCCGAGGGACAGAGTGCTCCACTATGGATGGGAGGTAAGTATTAAAAAAAAAAATAATAAAATATTTTTTCTCTTTGTGTGTTTTTTTTTACATTTAACCCCTTGTGAAAAATAATAAAATATTTTTTCTCTTTGTGTGTTTTTTTTTACATTTAACCCCTTGTGAACTGGTAAGGGGTCCATGACCCCTATACCAGTTCACAAGGCTGGGGGAGGTGGCAAGTCACCTGCGCTAGCCGGTGACTTGCCATTAACCCCTGGCACCCCCATTACCTGCCTCCCCAAAGCCCGGGGGGGCAGAAGAGCCCGGGCTATGCGGGCTTGTAGCCTGCAGGGCCAGGGGCCACAAAAGCTGGCCCCTGCGCCCTGTTCCTCCAAGCCCTGCATAGCTGGTCCCGGGCTGGTTACTTTGGGTAAGGGGGGGGCCCATGTCATTTTTTTTTTTTAAGGGTTTTTAACCCTTAAAATCCCCCCCAAAAATGCCCCCCCCCCCCTCCTGGGAGGGGGGACCCTATGTCATTTTTTTTTCTCGATTTAACCCTTTGTAGTGTGGATGGTAGTATTTTATTTGTAAATGTTAAAAATTACTTGTTTCAGTTAGGGGGGGTCTCCTGGGCAGGAACAGGGGGCTACCGATAAATATGTGGTATCGTTCTAATCGGTAGAAATGGGGCTTTCACATGCAATATGGCTTTCCCTAATCAAATACATTTTTTATTTAAAATAAAGGAGGCAATTTTCTAAAAAAATTTTTTATTTATTTTTTTTTACTTAATAATAAATAAAATTAATAATAAATAAAATACAAACAAGACATTTCATGTTAAAGCCTAAACTCTGCTGCAAAAAAATATATATAATTTTCCTGAAAATTCCAGCAAAAATGACGCAAAACATGGCGCAAAATGGGGAAAAATGACCTGTCAACAGAGGGTGACAAAATCTCAAGTAGGCTGGCAATTAAAAGGGTTAATAGTACCTCTGCATGTTGGGTATTGTTCTGTTCGGGGGACCTTGCGCTTTCAGACTTAGCTTGTTTTTTCTTGTTTGCATATTTATATTTTAGGAAAAGGTGTTTTTTATTCTGCTTTTTTATACATTTTTTAGGGAAACTCTGCGCAACCAAAGAGTTCTTTGAGGGATTAATTCCAGAAAGATGAGCCCACTACAACAAGCTGGGTATGCTTAGAAAGCTTAACATGTGTACTTTCAGGGAATATATGGTTTATGGGGGATATTCCAAATGTAAAGGGTTGTTTTGGTTGAAAAATCGCAAGGTGCGCACTTTGCAGAGCTGAAATTTTCAAGAAAAATTACCGTTATGCGCATGCTTTACTTTGGGGTGTTGGCAACTCTTCCCTTGACAGAACCTATGCATGTTGGGTATCGTTCTGTTCGGGGAATGTTGCTTTTTCAGATTAAACTTGCTTTTTCTTGTTTGTATATAGTTTTTTTAGGAAAATGTGGCTTTGATTCTGCTTTTTTATCCTTTTTTTAGGGAAACTCTCTGCAACCAAAGAATACATTGAGGGATTACTTCTAGAAAACTGTGGCCACATCAACAAGCCTGGTACAAATAGAAAGCCTGAGGTGTATTTCCAGAGAATATATAGTTTGTGGGGGGTATTTCAAATGTAAAGGGTTGTTTTTCTGGAAAAACTGCAAGGTGCGCATAGCGCATATCACAGTTGTATTTTTTCTGAAAATCCCCTAAAGCTCTGTTTCAGTTTGGGGGAGTCTCCTGGGCAGGAAAGGGTGTCTACCTATACATATGTGGTACCACTGTAACTGTGAGAAATTGGGGTTTCACACGCAATAAGATTTTATTGACAAACTTACATTTTTTATTACAAAAAAACACTACAAATTGTAAAAAATTGATTTTTTTTTATTTTTTTGCACATATTTCGCCAAAAAATATTGAGAATACACCTAAAAAATGACAAACAAGACATTTCATGTTAAAGCTCAGACTCTGCTGAAAAAAACAATATATCATTTTCCTGGGAAATCCCTGGAAATCCCTTCAAAAATCACATTTGAACATGGGGAGTGCATAATAGTGCAAAATGGTCTGGCAACAGAGTGTGACAAAAACTCCAGGTAGGCTGGCACTTAAAGGGTTAAAGAGCTCCTCAAATGGTAAATTGACGTGGCAGGCTTGCCACATAAGTTGTTGACTCAAAATGAGGTGGAGAGCTGTTGTGAATTACTCGAATTATAGAGAATTGTGATTATTTTATTGACTTTCTTTTATTTTGCAATTTTACAATTTTTTATTGTGCGAGTTTATAATGTCATATGTTTGCTGGTGTGCTGCAAAATTGTCACCGTGCATTCCTTCTACAATAGGACGTGCTGGTTGGCCACATTGCCTTGCAAGCCGTACTGTCTACTGTGGGATCATTGGCTCACAAACCTGTGCCTGAAGGAGATGTATCACCAATTGCACAATAATAAAAATCCATTTATATCTATACTAGGTTGTGTGTGTGTGGGGGGGGGGGGGGGCGTCACTTCCCAACTGAAAAAAATCAAACCAAACTGGTGGTCTTCTTCTCCTGGGAGACATAAAATTGAGGGGTGACAGATTTCTGAGGGTATCATTCCACTTTTACAGGGGCAATCTACTCTATTCCAATGTCTGAGCCAGCATGTAGGGAGCAGCATTACCCACTCTACAGGGTCGATTCATGGCTGATGCGCAACCGATTCCGCATGGGCACATGATTCATGGCT
Organism: Gastrophryne carolinensis; assembly: GCA_027917425.1. Lineage (NCBI taxonomy): Eukaryota > Metazoa > Chordata > Amphibia > Anura > Microhylidae > Gastrophryne > Gastrophryne carolinensis. The sequence goes on along the minus strand of CM051235.1, from coordinate 334,479,178 downwards.
GTGTGCCCAACCTGGACGCACCAAATTGCAAGCGCACAAGAGAAGCGCAAATTGTGCTTTCTGCAAGGTAAATTCTGTTTTGAAGCGCAAATGACTCTGCCCTATGCAAATTTGGCCAGCTAAGCGCTTAACTGCTCCCGATGATCCCTCATGTTTCTCTCCATTTCTTTACTGTTTCTCCATAGCAATTTGATCTCTCTTCTGTGTTTTGTGTGAAGATCTATTCGCCGTTTTGGCATGTATTCTCTGGAGAACCTGTGTCCTCCATTTTTGGGAGAGTTTTTTTTTTTTGGGGGGGGGGGATAGTCTGGTTCCAGTTAACCCTTAACAGTTTTTTGCCCAATGTTTTGTCCCAGATGTTCTCTTTAACCCTCCCTGTTCATTTTGCATATTCATGTTTAATAATTTAAAGTGGACCAACACCCTGAGGTGATCGGCCCAGGAATCTATAAGATTCCCAGGCCGATCACCTCACACACCGCGGGACATCTGAGATCGGGATGTCCCGCAGGTTGAACCCCCCCCCCTGAACACCCCAAATCCACCTACCTGGTCTCTGAATGGCCGGCGCGCACACGTCAAGAGTGACGCGCGGGAGGCGCCGACGGGCAAGCTGCTTGTACGTTGCTGTCAATCAGCTTGTCCGTCGGCGCCGATTGGACGGCGCGTCCACGTGGGAGTGGGGAGAGGTGAGTTTTGGGGGCTTTCTGGGGGGTTTCACACAGCGGGGCACCCCCGATCGGGGTGCCCCGGGGAAGTGGACCAATACCCAGGATAGTCAAAATCCTGGGTGTTGGTCCACTTTAACTAGAAATGTAGCCAGACACAATGGTGTAGCAATTACCTTTGCCTGCAGTATCACTTTAAGTAAGTCCTCATCTAGCATATTTATTTTGATTTATATTATTGGGCCATTTTTGTTATAGCACACCTTTAAAAGCCTGTATGGCAGTGCAGCTTCTAGAGCAGACATACTTCAGGGCAGGGACAGGAGGGTGCTGCACAAGGAGATGCTGATCACCTAGATGTGATTCTTATCAGGAGGGCAGATAGCCGCTTGCCTATAGCTCATGTTCCTGATAACCTGTGCTCTAAAAAAAAAAATGGACTACCGGCTTCCTGGCTGAGTGGTGTGAATGCTTAGGCCCCTTTCACAGTGAAGCAATTCCGGCAAAATATAGATATCATTTCTACTTGTAATTGTACAAATTAAATAATTGTAAATAAAATGTTAATGTCTAACACTTGGTTGAAACCCCTTTTTTTAGTTTCATTGTCAATGTCCAAATATTTATGGACCTAACTGTATGAGCTATGGCCAAAGCCATTTCAGTTCATCGTTGAAAGTGTGAGGTGGATTTTTTTAGCAAGTTCCTAAAATGGGAGAAATCATTTGCAGAAATCAAACTCCTGGTAATTAATCATAGAAAGTAGGAAAATAGAAACCTTAGTCATTGAGCTAAGTTGGCAAAGCTGACTGCATTGTTGAAGCAATAGCACTTGTTAACACTAGCAGTGTTAGCAAGTGATAATTAAAGCACAGGCTACACAATACTCAGTTGTATCATACATATGTTTTGAGTTTTTTACCTGTCGAATTCCACTACCCATTCCAACACTAACCCTCCCCCTACACACATAATAGACCTAGTGGGGTGGTGACAATAGTTCTGTTCACGTCTTGACATTTAGCCTCATTTGTCATATGCCTGCTACATGCCTCTTTAGTCACTTGGCTATAGGGATTGCGTAATTTCTCTCCTGTAAGCATGCCCAACCGACATTGCTTCCAAAATTCTGTGCACGGAGGCCATATTGATGCAGATTGCATCACAATGAATCACAGCTGATATTAGGTACTGAGATACATGTGCTGTGTTCTTCATGGTGATGATGGGGAAATTGAAGTGGAACAGAAACTTTAATTCCCCCTGTGTCCCTGCAGGACAGGCTTCCCTTCAGTACATAACTGGGTATAGGTCTGCTTCAGCACCTCCACCTTAAAGTGGCCCAATCAGCAGGATTTTGACTATCCAGAATTAGGATGCCCTGCTCTGTGAAACCCCCCAGATCGCCCTGTATTCGCCTTTCTCCTGTTCCTATGGGGCGTACTAATGCACAGCATAAAGCCTGTGTTTGAGCAGGCATAGGAAGCAGCGGCGCACAAATCCCCGCAATCACGGCCAGGGCCCAGGGGCAGACAATCTGCTGAATCAGCATGCACCAGTGGCACCTAGTCAGCCAACTCCAGGACCAGACAATTTTTCATTTCCCTCCACTGCAAGGTTGCCAGGAAGTCGGTCTCAAAATCTGCTTTGTTAAGGAGGAACAACACACAGGAATTTCGCTTTCCCATGTGTTGTTTCTTCATGCAGCGGCATCCCGAATTGGGATGCCCTGCTGTGTGTATTTGCCTCGGTCACCTGATCAACTCACCCTCCAATCCCTTCCACGGTGCAAGCTCAAGCTGAAAGCAAGTCGCCTGCTCAGCCAATCAGCGCACTTGCTGTCACTCGACTCTTCAACGCGGCTGATGGCTGAGCCACCTGAGCTCACCTTGCAGCCGAGATGTGCCCGCTCCGCTCACTCAGAACGCACACGGGGACGCAACAAGCGCACATGAGAAGGTTAGTGGATCTGGGCATCTGAGGGGTTTCACACTGTGGGGCATCGCAATTCGGGATGCCCCACTGGACAGGAACTTGGATGGCCCAGGATTATTTTAGACTCCAGGGCCTCCGAAGTTCCTCTTCAACTAGCTGGGTAGATTTCCTCACTCGCTTGCTGTCACTTGGCTCTGCAAATCAGCATCAGTGTGGTTAACTAGTAACTAAATACAGAGGAGAAAACTTTGGTTCAAGCTTGACTAGAGGACTCTCCTCATTTGTGACATGTGGAATGGCTGACAATTTTGTAGTGACGGAAGCAGGGGATTAATTGCTTAATCACATTGAGAGGTATTAGAAGAGCTTGATTGCATGATGGACATCTTGAATTATGCATGTACGTTATTTCTTATTTCTAGCGAAGAATGCTATATACGCTGTGTATGCCAAATCCCTGTGTGAGAAAATGTTACTTTCTCTCCAGCTCTTTTCCAGTTTTCCTTTGGAATCCCCGACCTTAAGACTCTTTCTAGGCACACATGCATCCATTTCTGTTCATTCATTAACTTTTGTCAACTTTTTACTACTTTCAATCTCCCCATCTTATAATTCAATTATATTGATTTTGTAGATTGCTGTGTGAGGTGCACAGTGGGAAGGCACCTTTGGTTGAATTTGAACCCTAGAGTACTTACCTTTGAGTTCAATTGGGTGTGCCATTGCCTACATGTATTTACTTTGTGTTCGTGCATGTACATTAAAAAAGACGATTGCTATTTTATCACAAAAAATGGATGTTAGCTAAAGAAAAAATTATTTCATGTTGTAACCAGACAAAGAACAACCTTCTTGATCTAATATATATAAAGTATACAGCACGTTCTGTTCCAGAAGGTATTCCTTACTCTTGGGTTATACATCCAGTAGATGGCGCTGGACTGCAGAGACAGGAAAGTGGCTCCTCCCAGTCCCCATATATACCAGGGACCTCCCACAAATTCCCCAGTTTTTCTCTGCAGTCTGGGCTGCGATGACTAGAAGATGGCTCTTTCTACTCGCAGGTGAGCGGGGCTTATTAGCCTGCGGCCCTGTAGGACTATTCCCACCCATTCCTTTTCTCTGCCTCCCAGCTTAGGCTGGGCTGGTCGGGTGATGGTAGGCAGCATCTCTGCCAGGTGCTAAGGAGCGCTGCTCCTACCGTAGTCCCCCACCAAAGGGTAGGCGGTACAGGCCCGTGGTGAGCCTTATGGGATGCCCCTCCCGCGGCCATGTGCCCTTCGCCCCCTGTCCCCTCAGTTAGGCTCCTCTTGGGTGGTCCGCTGCTTCCCCTTCGCTCCCCCTGGGTAGATCTCGGGGGGGGGGGGGGCGGTGGCATATATATTTACTTTGTGTTTTCATGTTTTGCCTTGTGCACTGTCTTTGTATTATATGCTGCCGCCGCCACCGCACGCTTGTACTCCGCGGACGGCGGCGACATCGCCTCAGACACTGCTGCACCGTCATTGGCTGGCTTTGTCACGGGGGCGCGTTTTCGCGCTCTTCGGGGGGCGGGCCTTGCGGATGACGTTTTCCACATCACTTCTCCGCGGCCCACCCCTCGACGTATATGCGGGCGCCATTTTGGAGCTCCTGTGCTGCGTGTCTGGCGTCTCCCTTTCACTGTCCGTAAGTGCCCCTGCGGGCTGTTTTTTTCCTTGTACCTTCATTGTATTATGCTTACGGGTTCTTTGCCTTATGTCTTACAGGCGGGTCAGACTTTTTAGTGGTTTCTCCCGGTCCTATCCTCTTTTAGCATTAACCCCTTATTGGGAGGCTTTTGTATTTGTGCATCTCCCACTTCCCTAGCGGGCTATTGGGGCATCCCGGGTAGCTTTATCAGCGTCAATCCCAATTGGCCGGTTGTGCCACAATCACCATATGGAGGCTTCTCAGGATAATATGCTTGGGGTTCCTTCGGGACAAGCCCAGCTGTGTGTGGCGTGTGGGGTATCCCCTATAAGTGATGATGTCAGGGTGTGTGTACACTGTGCCCAGCAGACGCTTGCGCTGCAGTCTGGGTTACCAGTGGCTGTACCTGTGCCCCCTCGGGCTTCGCCTACCCCCCCACGCTTACATCTGACTCATAGTGAGGTGCATACCAGTGGGGAGTCTCAACATGATTTGGCTGCATGGGTGGCCAGCATTGAGAGACATATCGCTGGCTCTGGCCCATGTAAGGCTTCTGCTAAGAAGCGGCATTTATTACCTGGTGTTTCCCTCTTTCCTATGGAGGCTGAGGAATTTTTTGACGTTACCGGTTATACCCTCCTGAAAGAGGGGGAATTATTTTCTGATTCAGAATCATCTGAGGATCAGCCTAAGGTTTATGGTGCCGATTCTGGGTCTGACCCCTGGGCTTCAGATGATACTGACAGGCTTTTAGCTCACATTTTTGAAGTACTCTGTATCTCTCCTCCTGCTGTGGCTCCGCGGCAGCAGGGGGAGCTGTTTCATTCTGTTAAACCACGCTTGGAGCTTCCTGAACAAACTCACTTTAATAATCTGGTGCTCAAAGAGTGGGAACGGCCTAGTCTGCTTCCCGGGGTGCCAAAGAGTCGGGATAAGAGGTATCCCTTTCCCGCTGAGATGGTTAAACGATGATCATGTACTCCCGAGGTGGATGCACCAGTTCTGTGGTTGTCCAACACATCGGTCATGCATTCCCCTGACTCTACTACCCTGGGGGATGGGGAGGACAGGCGCATAGATCAGCTGGCTTGCCATGCCCTGGCCTGTGTGGGGACCGCGCTGCGTCTGGTCTGTGCCTCTGCCATTACTGCTGTTGCTATTAAAAGCCTGCTCAGGGGTCTCTTAGATGGGGCCCCTGATGACGCAGGTAGTGAAGAGTATTGAGCTCTTCTGCGTTGTGAGGAATTTGTTGCATATGTTCTCTCTGCCTTGGATGATACCATTAGAATGTGTGGCAGGGCTTCTGCCTTGTTGGTGGCGATACGCCGCTCGGTCTGGCTGCGCCAGTGGGCAGCTGACAATGCTGCTAAGAAGGCTCTCAATGGTTTTCCCTTCAAGAGGCTGCGCCTCTTTGGTGAATGTCTGGACTTGTTTGCTAAGGGAGGCAAGTTACCTCAGCGTAGAAGGCAGCCCCGGTCCTTTCGGGGTTCAGGTGCCTTTCTTCCTTCCTTCTGTGGCTCCAGAATTGGACGGGGAGCTTCCTTTGCTGAAGCCCGCTGAGATTTTTGGGGCAGGGGCAGAGGACGTGGCCGCCCTTGCCCCTCCTAGGGTCCCAAGCCTAAGTCCTCCCCCAAACCCCCTCAGGCATGAAGGGGAGTCCTCACCCATCCGGGTGGAGGGACGGCTTCGACTCTTGGCTCATGTCTGAAGGCATCATGTCTCAGACCGGTGGATTCAGGAGGTAGTGTCCTCCGGTTACAAGATAGAGTTTGCAGCCTGGCCGCCCCCAAGATTCATCAAATCCCGGTTAGCTCAAAACCCCCTGTCAGCTCAGGGTCTGTCCCTTGCGGTCCAAGGCCTTCTGGAATTGGGAGTCATCTGCCAGGTGCCCTTGAGGGAAAGGGGCAAAGGCTATTATTCCAATCTTTTCATTGTTCCCAAAAAGGATGGGTCGGTCCATCAGACCCATCCTGGATTTAAAGCGCCTCAACAAATTTGTCAGATTCAGACGCTTTCGCATGGAGACTCTGCTCTCCGCTGTGAATTCCCTACGCCCAGGGGACTTCATGACCTCTGTAGACATCAAGGATGCTTACCTTCGCATACCTATTTTTCCAGGTCATCAGAGATTCCTCAGGTTCGCTCTAGAGGATCAGCACTACCAATTTGTGGCCTTGCCCTTCGGTCTCACCTCGGCTCCCAGGGTATTCACCAAGGTGCTGGCAGGAGTGATGGCTCTGCTGAGATCTCAGGGCATTCGCATTCTTCCCTACATGAACGACATGCTTATTGCTTCTCAGTCCTTCCATCAGGCAGAGCTGGATACTCAGCGGGTGGTGTCCACACTGGAGTCATTCGGCTGGGTGATCAATCACCCCAAATCTTCCCTGTCTCCTTCCATGGTGAAGTCCTTTCTGGGCATGATTCTGGATTCATCTCAGGTCAAGATCTTTCTTCCTCAGCAGAAGGTGGAGAGTCTTCAAGAGCAAGCACAGCTCCTTCTGTCTTGTCCTCATCCGTCCATCACGCAGGGAATGCAGCTGGTGGGCCTGATGGTGTCCTGCTTCGAGGCGGTTCCATATGCTCAGTTTCACATGAGGCCTCTTCAGCTTCACCTCTTGTCAGTATGGATTCGGGACCCTGTGTCCTTGGATCAGGTGTTTGTCCTGTCCCCTCTGGTCAGGCGGTCTCTATCGTGGTGGCTGGACTCAAGGAACCTGCTGGGGGGGCAGATCCTTTCTGGCCCCTTGCTGGGAGACTGCCACCACGGATGCCAGTCTGACAGGTTGGGGGGGGCTTTTGGAAGTCCCTGAAATTCCAGGGTCGGTGGGGCCCTCAGGAGGCCCATACCCCTATCAACATTCTGGAGTTGAGGGTGATCAGGTTGGTTTTCGCCCACTTAACCCCACACCTGCGGGGTCTGGCTGTTCAGGTGGGCTCGGACAACCAGACTTACATCAATCATCAGGGAGGGACCCGGAGCAAGAGGGCCCTCAAGGAAGTGTCCCTGATACTGTCCTGGGTGGAGGAGAATGTTCCCTGCATCTCAGCTGTGTACATCCCGGGGGTAGAGAATCTGGAGGCAGACTCTATGAGCAGGGGGACCTCTCATCTGGGAGAATGGTCCCTCAGCAGCAGGGTGTTTCGCTCCCTGTGCCACCGCTGGGGTCAGCCGGATGTGGATCTGTTTGCGTCCCGTCACAATCACAAGCTTCCAGTCTTTGTCTCTCTGTCCCATGATCCTCTGGCCTTGGTCATGGATGCCTTGGCAATGTCTTGGATGAGGTTTCAGCTCCTGTATGTGTTTCCCCTGCTGGGCAGGGGGCTGCGCAAGATAGCTCAGGAAAGGGTGCCAGCCATACGGGTGGCCCCCTGTTGGCCAAGAAGAGTGTGGTTCGCAGACATCATGCAGCTGGCAGTAGATCAGTGCGCCCTGCCCCGGGTTCCAGATCTGCTTACTCAGGGGCACTTACACCACCCCAGTTTACAAACGCTGGCTTTGACGGCCTGGCTGTTGAAACCTCCATCTTGACGGAAAAAGGGCTGCCTGCCTCGGTTGTAAATACCATCAGGGCTAGGAAAAGGTCCTCTTCTTCCATCTACTACAGGGTTTGCGTACTTACATTGACTGGTGCGAGTCTAACATAGTAACATAGTATGTAAGGCTGAATAAAGACTTTAGTCCATACAGTTCAGCCTGTTTAACTCCTTCCAGTGGTCTAGTAGCCATAGCTGGAAATGTTATTACATGCCAGGAAGGCATCAAGGCCACTTTTAAAACGTTTTTACTGCATCCTTCATAACTACCTCCTCTGGAAGCGAGTTCCATAGTCTCACTGCTCTTACAGAGAAGAATCCCCTCCTATGTCGGTGAAGAAAGCACCTTTCCTCTAACCTTAGTGGATGCCCTCGGGTTATAGTTACACTCCAAGGTATAAATAGATTGTGGGACAGATCTTTGTATTGACCCCGAATATATTTATACATAGTTATTAGATCACCCCTCAATCGTCTTTTTTCTAAACTAAATAAACCTAACTTTGACAATCTTTCAGGGTACTCTAGTCCCAGCACTCCTTTTATTAACTTTGTTGCCTTTCTTTGAACATGCTCCAGTTCTGATATGTCCTTCTTAAGCACAGGTACCCAGAACTGTACACAGTACTCCATATGGGGTCTGACCAGTGACTTGTACAGGGGTAAAATTATGCTCTGGTCATGAGCACCTATGCCCCTCCCGATGCACCCCATGATCCTATTTGCTTTGGCAGAAGCTGCCTGGCCTTGATTACTACAGTTGAGCTTATTGTCAACTACAACCCCTAGGTCCTTTTCCATTGTTTTTTTACCAAGTGTTTGTTTATTTAGTGTGTAATCATGATACAGAGTTCTCCTTCCCATGTGCATAACCTTACATTTATCTGTGTTAAACTTCATTTGCCATTTAACTGTCCATGCTTCCAATTTATCTAAATCTGTTTGTAGCTGCCTGCTGTCCTCTTTTGTTTTAATTACTTTGCACAGCTTAGTATCATCTGCAAAGATTGAGACTTTACTGTTTAATCCATACCCTATGTCATTTATATATATATTGAAGAGAATTGGTCCCAGAACTGACCCTTGTGGTACTCCACTAGTAACAGTGACCCAGTCTGAGTGTGTACCATTGATAACCACCCTCTGCTTCCGATCATTAAGCCAATTTCCCACCCATCTGCACACATTTTCCCCTAGTCCAAGCATTCTCATCTTTTGTACCAGCCTTTTATGTGGCACAGTATCAAATGCTTTAGAAAAGTCAAGATATATGATATCCAATGACTCCCCCTGATCCAATCTTGAACTTACCTCCTCATAAAAGCTGATTAGGTTTGTCTGGCAGGAGCGATTCCTCATAAATCCATGCTGATATGGAGTAATAAGGTCATTTTCCCCAAGGTGCTCCAGGATAGTATCCCTTAAGAAACCTTCAAACAGCTTGCCCACCACAGATGTTAAGCTTACCGGTCTGTAGTTCCCAGGTTCCCCCTAGATCCCTTTTTGAATATTGGCACCACATTTGCCAAGCGCCGATCCCTCGGAACAGACCCTGTAGTTATTGAGTCCACAAATATTAGAAATAATGGCTTGTCTATTACTGTACATAACTCCCTTAAAACACGAGGATGTATGTCATCTGGTCCCGGTGATTTATCGTTTTTTATCGGCTTGAGACGGTTCTGGGCTTCTTCCTTGGTTAGGCCAGTGACATTTAATGGAGGGTTTCGGTTATTCCCCTGCATTTCACTCGGCATGTCACATTCTTTTGTGAATATAGAAGCAAATAAGTTGTTTAGTAAATTAGCTTTCTCCTCATTTCCCTCTATAGGTGTCCCCTCCTTGCTTTTCAGGGGCCCACACCCGCAGGTTTGTACCTTTTACGGTTTATGTAGCTAAAGAATAATTTGGGGTTAGTTTTACTCTCTTTCGCGACCAGTCTTTCTGTCTCCAGCTTAGCTGCCCTTATCTGTTGTTTACATTGTTTATTTTCTTTTTAACGCTTCCGCTGTCCCTTACTGCTTTAAACGTTTAAATGCCTTTTTTTGTTGTTTATTGCCCGCTTAACCTTTTTGTTTAGCCACATCGGTTTACATGTGTGTCTAATAGTTTTATTCCTGTAAGGTATATATCTGTCACAATGAAAATTAAGGATTCCTTTGAAAGTATCCCATTTAGTGTCCATGCTTTTGTTTTTAAGGACATTTTCCCAGTTAATGCAGTTTAGGGCATCTCTAAGTTGGTCAAACTTTGACTTTTTGAAGTTCTGCGTTTTTGTGGCTCCTTGATAAGGCACCCTAGTGACTGCTAAGTGGAAATTAATGATATTATGATCACTGCTTCCAAGGTGTCCCCCCAACCTGTACCTTTACTACTTTGTCTGGTACTTGTTGGGAAAGGTAGCCATCTTTTGTTTTAGATAAAAATCTATTACTTTTATCTGAAACACATGTTTAACTACCCAGATATAGACTGGGACGCTGAAAGTCCCCCCATAGTCACTACCTCATTTAGTTTAGCGGCTATATCTATTTGCCTTAGCATCATATTTTCTATGGATTCGGATATATCTGGAGGTTTGTAGCAAACCCCCATCAGTATTTTATTTTTGTTTCTCCCTCCATGTATTTATACCCATACAGACTCCACATGGTCATTCCCCTCACATATATCCTCCCGCAGAGTGGGTTGTAGAGAGGATTTTACAATTAAGCAGACTCCACCCCCTTTGCGTTTGTTACGGTCCCTCCTAAACACACAGTATCCCTGTAAATTTACTGCCCAGTCATAGCTTTCATCCAGCCAGGTCTCTGTTACCCCCACTATGTCATATTGCTCTTCTGTTATTATCAATTCTAGTTCATCCATTTTATTAGTCAAGCTTCTAGCATTTGTAAGCATGCATTTCAAATGCTTATGATAATTTTGATAATTTTGTATATTGCCCTTTTTCCTCCTAGATGTGCTAACCCCTCCCCCCTCTCCACCCCCAGTTTCATGTCTATACCCACTGTCACTTTCTTTCCTAACTTCCCCTTTGTAACTGCTATTACCCTTCCCCCCAGTGCTTAGTTTAAACACTCCTCCAACCTTTTAGCCATCCTCTCCCCCAGAACAGATGCACCCTCCCCATTGAGGTGCAACCCATCCCTGCCAAAGAACCTGTAGCCCACTGTGAAGTCTGCCCAGTTATCTAAGAACCCAAACCCCTCCTTTTTACTCCCAATTTTTGAGCCACCTGTTTACCCCTCTAATCTCCCGCTGCTTCTCTGGTGTGGCTCTTGGTACTGGTAGTGTTTCTGAGAATACTACAGTTGAGGTCCTTAAGCTTACGGCCTAAGTCCCTGAAATCATTTTTAAGGACCTTCCACCTACTTCTTCCTATGTCATTTGTGCCAATATGCACCATGACCGCTGGGTTCACGCCAGCCCCTACCAATAATCTGTCAGCCCGCTCCGCTACATGCCGTACTCTTGCCCCAGGAAGGCAACACACTGTTCGGCAATCCCGGTCTTTGTGACAGCTTGCCCTGTCTGTTCCCCTAATAATAGTCACCCACTACCAGCACCTGTCTTGCCTGCCCTGTTCTCCCATTTCTCCTCCCTTTCTTACTGGAGCCGACAGATGTGTCTTGCTGCAGCTGTGCCATCCCTGAGCTAACATCCTCCTCATCTGCCAACCGGGCAAACTTGTTTGGAGGTGCCTGTTCAGGGCTAGCCTCTCTATAACTTTTACCCCTACCCCGCCTTCTAACTGTTATCCAGCTAGCTGCCTCATTTTCCTGCTTTTCCTCTCCCTCGCCTGACCCATGTAGTGCCGGATCAGTGAGATCCAGACTCTTTTGCATGACAACAATGTCTCTCAGTGTTGCCAATCGCTTATTTAGATCGTGAATGACAGCTTCCTAATCAGCAATTCGCAGACATCCGGGGCATAAATATACACCCTCGACCGATTGATCAAGTGCATACATAGCACAAGATGTACACTGAACAGCATTGTTAGGCATGGAACCCATTGTATCAATTTGTTGGAACACTGAGTGAAGAATTTACAACACTTAAAATAACAATCTGAAATCAAAGGTAGATACTTACAGCTTCAGCACTTCTGCTTGTAACTTCTGCTTTTAACTCACCACTTACCAAGCAGCTACTTACAGAGTCAGCCTCCAGGAGCAAGCTCCAAGAGCTGTACAATGGCTTATAACACACCTGCTTCAATTAGGCTTCAGCAGGAATCCAGGAGAGTGAAAGTGAAAAAAAAAACTTTTTTTTTTCTTTTGTTTAAATTTGTGCCAGCATTAACACACTGATTCACAAAAATAAAGCAACTACAGTTTGTTATATATTCTTAGTATACAGTACGTCCTGCTCCAGATATAGTACTTACACTTGGGTTATCCTCCGCCAGATGCCGCTGCACTGCAGAGACATGCAAAACAGGCTCCTCCCAGCCCCTCAAATACCCGGGGACCTCCCACAAATCCCCAGATTTCTCTGCAGTGCTTACTGCGAAGACATGAAGTATCACTCTCTCGCAGGTGAGCGGGGCTATTAAAGCCTGCGGCCTTGTTGGACTATTCCCACCCGTCCTCTTTGTGATGTGCCTCCCAGCCTGGGCTGCGCTGGTCGGGTGAAGGTAGGCAGCACCATGCGTGCTTATGGAGCGCTGCTCCCCCGCAGTCCCCCACCAAAGGGTAGGCGGTGTAGGCTGATGGTGAGCCTCTATGGGATGCCCCTCCCGCATTATTGCCCCTTGCCCCGTGTAGCGGTGGGCCCTGTACGAAGGGCCGCCATCCTCCCTCGTTCCCCCCGTAGTCGGGGGGGAAAAAAGGGGGGTGGGTGTGCCTGTAGTGTCTGTGTGTGATTGCACGTATATGGCACTTTGTCTGTCTTTGGACTTTTATATATATGGTGTCAGCCGCCGCGCCTTTTTGTATTTTACTCGTATAAATGCCGCCACCGCGCGCGTTTTTTCCTTCGTTGGATGTTCCGCGCCAGGCGGCGGCGTTACCTCAGACACTTCTGTGTCCTCATTGGCTGATGTTGGACTTCGCGCTCTTCGGGAGGGCGGGGCCTGGTCTGGCGCGCTCCGCGTCATGGCACGCTCTGGCCCGCCCTTCGAGGTACATGGCGCCATTTTGTCTGTTCGCGCTACGGCTGAACAGATTATTGCGAGGTTGTCAGAGCGCAAGGGCCCTGGTAAGAAGCGGCACTTGACGCCTCATGTTACTGTTTTCCCTATGGGAACTGAGGAGTTTACTACTCGGTGTGGTTATACCCCTTCTGATGAAGGAGAGCTCTTCTCTGACTCAGGCTGGGTGGGTGTGCCTGTAGTGTCTGTGTGTGATTGCACGTATATGGCACTTTGTCTGTCTTTGGACTTTTATATATATGGTGTCAGCCGCCGCGCCTTTTTGTATTTTACTCGTATAAATGCCGCCACCGTGCGCGTTTTTTCCTTCGTTGGATGTTCCGCGCCAGGCGGCGGCGTTACCTCAGACACTTCTGTGTCCTCATTGGCTGATGTTGGACTTCGCGCTCTTCGGGAGGGCGGGGCCTGGTCTGGCGCGCTCCGCGTCATGGCACGCTCTGGCCCGCCCTTCGAGGTACATGGCGCCATTTTGTCTGTTCGCGCTACGGCTGAACAGATTATTGCGAGGTTGTCAGAGCGCAAGGGCCCTGGTAAGAAGCGGCACTTGACGTCTCATGTTACTGTTTTCCCTATGGGAACTGAGGAGTTTACTACTCGGTGTGGTTATACCCCTTCTGATGAAGGAGAGCTCTTCTCTGACTCAGGCTCATCTGATGGGCCGGGGAGTCATGACGATTCTGGCCATGAATACTGGGCCCAGAGTGACACTGACGATCTGTTGATTAAGGTCTTTGAGGTTCTGTCTATCTCTCTCCCTGGTGAGGCTCCCAATCAGAGAGGGGAGCGTTTCCATACAGCAACAGCATGTTTGGAATTCCTGGAGCAGGCACATTTCCATACTCTTGTTCTCAAGGAATGGGAGTGCCCCAGTAAACTGCCAGGGTTCCCAGGGGACTGGGATAGGAAGTACCCTTTCCCCCCTGAGGTGGGTAATTGTTGGTCATCCCCCCCCCCCCCCCGTGGTGGATGCCCCGATCATAGGGGTTCCTAACCCCCCCTTTATTGCAGCCCCTGCTTATACTACCCTTCGGGATGCTGAGGACCGACGCATTGATCTGCTGGCCTCCCACGCCTTTACATGTGCAGGGACGGCGCTGCGCCCGGTCTGTGCCGCGGCTATTACTGCCGTGGCTGCTAGAACCATAATCAGAAAGATGCTTGATCGTCCCCCTGATGATCTCCCCTGGGATGTGTTTAATGCACTCTCCAGTTGTGATGTGTTTGTAAAATGTATCCTATTAGAGTTGGATGACACCATTAGAATGTGTGCAAGACAGTGGGGTGCTGACGATGCTGCTAAAAAGACTCTTACCGGGCTTCCCTTTAGAGGGCTACGCCTGTTTGGGGCCCGTCTAGACCTGTTTGGTAAGAAGGGTAAGTCACCGCAACGCAGGCGGCCGTCTCGGCCCCCTCGGGGCAGGGGCACCCCTCCTCCCCCCTACCATAGTGTTAAACAAGAACCAGGGGTGTCCTTCGCGGGGACTCGCGCAGACTCCTGCCCCGGGAGCAGCAGACAACGCCCTGGCCCCTCCGGCGGGGCTAAGCCTAAATCTTCCACCAAGCCCCTTCAAGCATAATGGGGCGCTCTCGCCCGTCTGGTTGAGGGGATGGCTGCGGCACTTTGCTCTTGTCAGGAGGCATTACGCCTCATACTGGTGGATTCAGGAGGTAGTGTCCTCCGGATACAAGATAGAGTTTGCTGTGCGGCCTCCCCCAAGATTATCAGGTCCCGGGTACTCCTGGTCCCTGCCTCTGTTCAGGTGCTGGCGCAGGCCATGCAAGGCCTGCGGGGTCTGGGGGTCACTTGCAGATTGCCCTTAACAGGCAGAGGCAGGGGCCGCTACACCAACCTTTCCACAGTCCCCCAAAAGGATGGGTCAGTCTGGCCCATTCTGGATTCACAGGTTCTCTGCAATTCTCCAATTACAGGCAGTTTCTGCATGGAAACTCTGAGATGGGCCATCAGCGCCTTGCGCCCAGGGGGCTTCTTGCCGTCTGTGGAGCTCTAAGATGCTTATGTTCACATCCCTGTGTCTTCTGGACACCGAGGCTCTTCAGGTTCGTGTTGGAAGTCCAACACTGCTAATTTGTGGCCTTGTTATCTGGCCCCTCTTCAGCTTCCAGAGTGCTTACCAAGGTGCTGACGGGGGTGATGTCTCTGATGAAACCAAGGGGCTAAGTTGGATACTCGGCTGGTAGTGTCCATTGGGATTCATTTAGATGGGTGATCAATCACCCCAAGTCCTCATTGTCCCCTTGATTGGTAACTCCATTCCTAGGAATGAATCTGGATTCGGTTCAAACGAGAATCTTCCTTCCTCAGCAATAAAGTGGACAATCTGGTTGCATGGGCTCAGTCCCTCATTGCTGTCCCAGTCCCTTCACCAGGCAGGGATGCAGCTGGTGGGCCCA
The DNA here is from genome assembly GCA_027917425.1 of Gastrophryne carolinensis. NCBI lineage: Eukaryota > Metazoa > Chordata > Amphibia > Anura > Microhylidae > Gastrophryne > Gastrophryne carolinensis. Next base: position 334,463,797 of record CM051235.1, on the reverse strand, counting down.
TTGGTGGCTTGCTCAGTTCCCCTTGGGCCTTTCTGCGACTTCTATTGTTAGTACAGGACAGGGATCCAGCATCCCTGGAGCAGGGTCTGTGTGCCTTCCCACCTGGTAAGGAGGTCCCTCTTGGAGTGGAGGAACTCAAGGAACCTGTCTGGGGGCAGTTCCCTTCTTGCCCCTTCCTGGAGACGGTCACCATGGATGCCAATCTATCAGGTTGAAGGGGGGGGGGGTTTCTTCTGAAACTCCCTGCGGTTCTGGGGGAGGTGGGGCCCTTAGAAGGTCCATACACCTATCGATGTTTGAAACTGAGCGTTTTGGTTGGTTCTATCTCGCTTGACTACTCCTCTTCTGGGCCTGCCTGTTCAGGGGCGCTCGGTCTGTCTGACGACAGTGGCCTACATTAATCATTTGGGAGGGACCTGGAGCAGGAGGGCCCTCCAGGAAGTGTCTATGATCCTAATCTGGGTGGAGACAATGTTCCCTGCATATCAGTGATATTCGCTCCGGTGGGGGTCCCTCTGCGATAGGATGTGCTAATCCCTGTGTCACTATGGGGTCCAACCAGTTGTGGATCTGTTTGTGTCCCGTCACTATCACAAGCTCTCGGCCCTTGTTTCCCTGTCCCAGGATCCTCTGTCCGTGGTCCGGATGCCTTAGTAACGTCATGGCTGGACGTTCTGTTCTGTATGTCTTTTCTCCATTCCCCCTGCTAGGCAGGGTTCTGCGCAAGATTGCTCTGGAAGGGGGACCAGTGATTCTGGTGGCCCCCGGGTGCCCTAGTAGAGTGTGGTTTGCAGACGTGGTACCGAGGGCAGTAGTTCTGTACGTTCTGCCAGGATTGCCAGCTCTGCTCACTCAGGGCCCCTTTACGTCACCCCAATCTACAGACTCTGGCCTAGACGGCCTGACTGCTGAAACATCCATCTTGAATGGAGACAGGCTTATCTGTCTCGGTGATTGAGACTATGGGAAGACTAGGAGCAAGCTTCTTCTTCTTCCATCTGTTATAGGGTATGGCATACCCATATTGATTGGTGTGAGTCTAGGTCTCTTCCCTGTTGGGCATTCTCGATTCCCAGGGTTCTAGAGTTATTACAGCATGAGTTGGTTCTCCAACTCAGTACTCTTAAGGGTCAGGTTCTGCCCTGGCCGCCTTACTTTAGAAGTCTTTTGCTCAGTTTTCCTTGGTTAAGACTTCTTTCAGGGGGTATTCATGTGCGTCCCCCATGTAATCCTATGGTCCCTGTTGGGATTTGTATTTAATTCTGTCTCCCTTGCGGGGTTTTTCCCTTTGGTCCGATTCAGGATGCTGTCCGGCTGTTCTTACTCTCAAGGTTGTCCTTCTGGTGGCTGTTACTTCGGTCAGACGTGTGTCTGGCGGGCGGATCTGTCTATCTAGCCCCCATTCTTTGAGATACACCAGGATGGGTGGTGTTCTGCCTAAGGTGGTGTCTTATGTTCATTGTTTCAAGATATTGTTCTTCCTTCCTGCCTTATTCCTAGCAACGCTGAGGAAAGGGTTCTGCATTCCTTGAACAGGTGTTGGAAGTTTTTTCCTTGGTAGTCACTGTGTCCTTTAGTAGAACTGATGTTCCTTTGGGCCTACGGCCACTCCATCCTGAATGTGCCCGATCTTGTCTGCTTTCGGGAGTTAGGTGGCTTTGGCCCTGGTCATTACTTGGATGGGATGGTCCCTTCTGGTCCTAGGAAAGGGTTTTTGGCTTCTGCCAAGTCTACTGTTAGCAATTGGATTAGTCAGGCTGTTACTCAGGCCTATTCCACCAAGGGGAAGAATCTTTCCTTTTCGCTTTACTTCTTATTTTACTTGTGCTTTTGGTGCCTCTTGGGCTTTTCAGCACCAGGCTTCTGTTGAACTGGTTTGCTAGGCCGCTACTTGGCCTTCTGTTCATACCTTTTCAAAGTTTTACAAGGTTGATGTTAGGGCCTCAGCTCATGCTGTCTTGGCCGCATGGTTATGCAGGTGCCAGTGGTCTGCTGTTGTCTTTTTTGTCAGAATTTCTGCCTAAGGTTGTTTCTGGCTTTCATCTTAATCAGGACATTGTTTTGCCTTCTCTGTGTCCTAATCCTAGTAACCCTAAGGAGAGGGTTTTACACTCTTTGGATGTGGTCAGGACTCTGAAGTTCTATTTGGTGGCTACTGAATCCTTCAGGAAGACTGATGCTCTTTTTGTGCTCCCGTCTGGACCTAAGAAGGGTCTGGCTCCAGCTAAGTCCACTATCAGCAAGTAGACTGTGATACAGGCCTATTCTGCTAAGGGGAAGGAGCCTCCCTTCCGCCTTACTGCTCATTCTCCTCGTGCTATTGGTGCCTCTTGGGCTTTTCAGCACCAAGCTTCTGTTGAACAAGTTTGCAAGGCCGCCACTTGGTCTTCTGTTCGTACTTTTTCTAATTTTTACAAGGTTGATGTTAAGGCCTCAGCTGATGCTGCTTTTGGCCGCTGCTGTTACTTTTGGGGATCCCACCCTACCTTACGGACACTACTATTGGATGTCCCAAGAGTAAGGAATATCTTCTGGAACAGGACGTGCTGTATACTTAGAATAATACAATTCTGTGATTACTCACCTGTAAAATTGGTATTATATGTATACATCACGTCCTGTTCCACCCTACCCTTGTTATCATTTTTAGTTACCTCTTTATGGTGATTGTTCAATTTTTTATAATGGTTATAGTTCTCCCGGTTCCATTCTAACTGCTTTTCAATACTGGGGAATTTGTGGGAAGTCCCTGGTATATATGGGGCCGGGAGGAGACACTTTTCTGTCTCTGCAGTCCAGCGCCATCTACTGGATGTATAACCCAAGAGTAAGGAATATCTTTTGGAACAGGACGTGCTGTATACATATAATACTAATTCTACAGGTGAGTAATCACAGAATTGTATTTTTATTAATTTAGCCCAACATAATGAAGCTAAAGGAATTGAAAGTGGAAAATATTTGAATTTGATTTGTTCAATTCTGTGTATATGATGACTGATCAATAGCAGGAATTTGTGGTTTATCACCTGGTTTGATTTAGATGCTGATAGTGTTTTAAGTGAATAATTGGAACATAGTAAATGTTCAACACTCTCCTACAAGAGCTTTTTCTAGCAGGACTCGATTAAAGGTGCTGCTTCCCTCACCTCCTTGGCATCTCTAATAACAATGGCCATCACTACCCCTCCCCACAACCACCTACAACCCACTATGAGGTTCTGTGTACATACCCCTCTGCACTCCCACAACTTTTTGGCCACATAAACTACCAATAGGAGCTGCCAGCTGGGTTGTACTGGATTTAGACTAGACCCAAAACCAGTCCATGATATTACTGGCCCTGGCCAGTCCAGGACAACCCCACTGAGCCCCACCCCTTATGTGCTTTTCATCCAGTCAACAAGTGCGCTCCAGGCAGTGTGGCCCACCAGGGATTCTCACAGGTCTCCTTTTAGCCAGTGAGCCCCTGGTTACAGGCAGGCCACAACAATGCAAACTGTTCATTGACAGTTGAGCAAGTGGGCATAGATAGAGTTAATAAACTATGACGGTCCTTGTTTAGAAGTGTTAAACTACTACTGAGTGTTAATGTACTAGCCCTATGCAAAATAGTGTGACAAATTCAAATTCTTTGTTGGCATTCCATTGATGTCCTCACCGGCACATTTTAACAAGATGTATATTAAAATGCCTTGTATTGGGTCTACTGATTTGACTTGGTAACTTAGTAGAACTTTCCACTTTTAGGGTCTGTGTGGACCAGTCAAGTTCTTCCACACCAAACTCACCCAACTAGGTCAACCATGGAGCTTACACTGGGACACAGTCCTGCGGATGCATATGAGCACTGTTCATTAGGCTCGATTCAGATAGACAACAAAAAACTTCCGTTTTAGTGCCGATCTGTTTTTTTTGTGAAATGTTTCCGTTCTCGTATGAGTGCACGAGCGATTCTGTGCATGCATTGAAAACCTTCTGTAAAGTTTCCGTCCGTTCGTACGGCAGATTACGAATACGAGGATGTCATTTTCCATCCAGACTTTTCCGTTTCATTTTCACATGTTACAACGTAGGCTTTTGTTTTTGCCCTTTTACGTTTCCCGTTAGTTTCTGTTTCCCTTTTTCAATAAATAATCGTACAGACGGAAATCCTTGCGATCTTGCGCCTGCGCACTACAAACTTAACTCATTAAAGTGCTCGCCTACATATTTGCCACCCTCACTTCTACTACAATGTTTAGCTAAATCACTTAGCACTGTCCTCCATCTTCCCTTTTGGACCCTTAAAGCTCACCCAAACCACTTCTCGTTTAGGTTCTTCTTCCATTTTATCCCCCTAAAACTTACCCAAATCACTTCTCGGTCATGTGAATATTCATCTTTAAATATTTCTGGGCCCATTCGTTTTTTGTTAATGTATTTTGTAAATGAAATGACAATGTAACATTTTTTTTTTTATTCCATCATAAAATTTAAAATGTAAAAAAATTTTGAACTATAAAAAACAAAATACATAGCAATGGCAGGCCACTGAACATTATTCTTCATCTGTGGTCCCCAACGAGTTGCGCAGCTCCTGCATCTCGCCCACCAACTGAAGGACCCTGACACTCAGTTGTGCCACTCTGCGACGTGTGGTCCCTGTTAAAAAACGTAAATTAAAATATTGGTATAACCTTGTTGGGGTCATACTGCAGTGACCCCCCCCCCCCCAACCCCGTATGGTCCAAACACCTAAATCTGGATTTCAAAAGCCAGAGGGCCCTCGCCACAGGCCGGGTTTTGCATAGTGCCCGATTAGAGAACCCCTGGCCCGCATTCTGCAGGCAAAGAACGGACATCAGGAGAAAGGGCAAGTGGCACATCTTGCAGTTCCTGCAACCAAATATAAAATAATTACACAAAGCAAAGGTAACCAACTAAAACAATAACTCCTACAACAAATTAAGATTCAAGTTCAACAAACCAAATATAATTCACAAAGGATATAAGTCTAAAAAAATATAGCAATTATATGGATGTGTGGGAAAATAAATGTTTACATGCTAAGGACTAATTAAGGTCAGCATTAAAATGCATCTATAAGGCATACATGAAATGTATTGATTCAGGTATGCATTGCTATACAATTTATGGCCTCGGCCATGCTGATACATGCAATGCCTTGGTGCTAAAGGCGCGCAGACTCCTCCACATAGTCGCAAAACATGTTCAACAATAGCAATCCGAGCCCTCAAAGGTCCCGTAAGTGGATCGGAAATGAAGCGGATTTATAGGGTGGTGATCCGTTGGAAATCAGCTCTCTGAATCAGACGGAAACCCATCCCAGCAACGGAAGTTATCTGAACGAACAGAAAATTTCCAATTTTGTTTGGAAAATGATCCGAACTAACGGAAATGTTCCGATTTGCTTCCGTTCATCGAAAGCGCATTCCCGAATGTTCGTACGAGTGAAAAATGAACGAAAAAAAGCAAAAAAAAGACTAACACCCACCCAAACTTTCACAGACAGCTACGGAAGTCCGGACGAATGTGTCTTTGAATCGAGGCTATTGTGTTGGTCTGGTTTAAGTCATTTTTGACTATTGGTCCACTTTTTGTCCCACTTTAATGGGGGTGGAATTGTTTTCAAAACCTCTTTTCGTAAAAAGTTATCCAGCCTACTCTGAACAATGTTATTTAAACACTATGTAAACACAGGTACTGGGACATGACTTCTAATACACTAAACTAACAAAAAAAGCCAAGATGCTCTCACAAAGTTGGAGAATGGCACAATACCATTATACAGGTAGCGTTATCCTGGTATTGACCAAACCAGATTTGTCCATCATACTGCCAAGGTATAAAAGCATGATTGGTCACTCCACAGTACACATCTCTACTTCCCCTGAGCCCAGTGGCAGCTCGCATTACTCACTTCATCCCACCCAGCCATGGAAACCCATGCTAACATGCTCCCATGTTAAAGGAGGTTTAGATCTTTGCTGTTATTGAGTGAGCAGAGGACTTGTTGCAATTGTGTCTCACATTACACTACCAACGCTCTTAAAAGGACCCATTCTTAATATTTATAAAGGGTAGAATTTTACAACCAAGTGGCGATAATACGGGATTGAATGTTTAGTTTAGTGATTAAAAGTCATGTCCCAGTACTTACGTTTATATGGTTTTTAAAATAGTGTTTAACATTGTTCAAAGTAGGTTAGATTATTTTTTAAAGTGGACCAACACCCAATGCTGATCGGGGGTGCCCCGCTGTGTGAAACCCCCCAGAAAGCCCCGAAATCCCTACCTGCTCCTCGATCCAGTTGCGCATGCGCGAGCCGCCGCTCGTGCATCCCTCTAGCAGGGCGCACACCCCTGTAAGAGTGACACACGGGAGGCGGCGGCGGGCGCGCTCGCTTGTCCGGCGGCGGACCTCGCTTGTCCGGCGGCGGGGATTGGGCACGGAGCGGGGGCAGGTGAGTTTTTGGGGCTTTCTGGGGGGTTTCACACAGCAGGGCACCCCCGTTCGGGGTGCCCCACCGAAGTGGACCAAAACCCAGGATAGTCAAAATCCTGGGTGTTGGTCCACTTTAAGAAAAGATTGCTTACCCAATCGGGTTTTGAAAACAATTTTACCCCCATTAAAGTGGGCAAACTTAAAGTTGACCAACAATCAAAAAGGACTTAAAGCAGACCAGCACAATAAACAGTGCCCATATGCATCTCTACCCGGGGCAATTCAGATTGCTGCCAATAAACATTCATTTACCTTTTTCTAACTTCTGCTGTGGTAAATTTTAAACACAAAATAGGGGCTCATGTATCTGCAGGCCACCTGCAAACAGGAAGTGCTGCTGGGTTTCCTGTTACTGTGCATTGTCGGGTTTGTCAGCTGATTCCAGGCTGAGATGCTGGGAAAAGAAGCTCCAAAATGGCATTTTAGCTTTGAGTGGATGCAGGATTAAATGTAAGTGCTGACAATGCTTCAGTATCATGAATGCAGATGGGGCAAGTGAGTTTTGGGGAGTTTTCTTTTCCAACTGTGCCAGTTTAAGGAGCAATCGTTTTTTCCTGAGTAAATAACCCAGAAATGATCTTCACAGATATCTGGCACTGGCGTAACCTTCACAGTCAATACTGCTTAACATTCACATGTCCGCCAGATCCAGGATGTCTCAGCAGGTCTGGCTCCACCCATGATTTATAAAGATGCCTCATAATTTTACTACTAGCGTGTTGATGTCCCTTGCAGATGAAGCCCTTCAGAGACCAGTCACACTTGCCTTAGGTTTATAGACCTCCTAACATCCCCTTGGCTACATAAAATATCATGCTTATGACAAAATGACTCAGTCTCTGTTATAGCTCCTTTATGAGCATTCTTGGAATATCCAATTAAAATGCAGGCACGCAATGCCTACACACCTTTATCACATTATCTACAAAGGTCTTCTTGTGAAAACATAGCTGGAGACTGTCATCTGTTGCTTTTTGGTGTTGAGGCTAATTTTAGGGGAATTAAAGTGGACCAACAGTCAAAAATGACTTAAACCAGACCAATACAACAAACAGTGCTCATATGTATCCCTCCAAGGGGGAAATTTAGATTGCTGCGCTTCAACATGATTTTACCTTTTTCAAATTTAAAAACAGAATTGCGATTCATGGATGTGCAGGCTGCCTGCAAACAGGAAGTTCTGCTGGGCTTCCTGTTACTGTGCATTGTCAGTTAGGTCAGTTGAATCCAGGCATCAGCATGGCTGAGATGCTGAGAGAGGAATCTCCAAAATGGCCGCTACCTTTCTTTTCCAAATGTACTAGGCTATTGGTCCATTCTAAAGCTTGGCAGTTGGTCTTATTGGAGAATGAGGATTAGATACCAAGTGAATAAACAACTTTTTTGTGATACTGGTATGCAATTTAAACTGGACCAACTGCATGGCACAGTTGGAAAAAAAAACTCCACCAAACTCACTTGCCCCATCTGCACGCATGATACTGAAGCATTGTCAGCACTTACATTTGCTCCTGCATCCACTCAAAGCTGAAACGCCTTCTCACCGATTTTCTAGTGGTAGCAGCCATTTTGGAGCTTCCTTTTCCAGCATCTCAGCCATGCTGCTGCCTGAATTCAACTGATATAACTGACAATACACAACAACCAGGAAACCAGAAGCACTTCCTGTTTGCTGGCGGTCTGGAGATACATGAGCCACACTTTTGTTTCCAAAATTTACAACAGCAGGAGTTAGAAAAGGGTAAATTAATTTTCATGTGCAGCAATCTGAAGGGGGCATATGAGCACTGTCAATTTTGACTGTTGGTCCAATTGAAGGTTCCTGTTATTCATTCTGGAAATCATCTATTGGTGGTAGCTCTTGTTATATGTTACCTAGTAATGCTTCCCTTTCAGGGCCATCCTAAAGCATTGTAGGTGACACAGATTCGGCGTGGGTGGCTGGTGTAAAGATCCAGCCAGTCCTGTCGCCTAACTTCTTGAGTTAACCTCTCAGATCACTAGGAGAATACTGGCTTCGGGCAAGAGGGACTTGGTCCTTTGTTCTTTGGTATTTACTGTGCATGGAGATTAAGGGCCTTATTTATCAAGGGCTAGCGCCAGGTAGCGCCAGCTATCGGCGGCTACCGACTCCAGAACGCCAGGCGGCGGACACAATCACGCATTTATCATGCTAAATGAGTCTAGCGCCGGCGAGAGCGTCAGCTAGCGCGGGATTCATCATGTAGCCGACTGCAACGAACAGCGCCGCTACTAATCCCATCACAGCGCCAGGTATGACCTGTCGCTCCCTGGTGCTCTCCAATGCATTTCAATGGAGCAATCTTTAAATATTCATAATTAATTGATTTTAAGTTTTTTTTTTTTTTTAACTGTCAAAAAAGGTAAAAAAAAAAAAATAAAAAAATTTGTGCAGAATTGATATTACAGGTCTGATATTAATGTATTCATATTACAAAATGTTTAGAAAAACTTGTTTAATTTTTTATTCAAAAAATATGGTTGTTTGGGGGTTAAAAACTACTTTTAAGCCATCGCCGCCAGCGCTCTGGGGTTTAAACAAGCATTTCACAGCGCTAGAATTTTTTGAGCGTGATTTGTTAATGAATATGCTGGGAGCCATTCGCTCTGGCCATTCGCTGTCAGGCGCACCCATACAGCGCGGAACCTGTGAAACAGCGACTCCTAACCCCGTATTCAACATTACTGCACACCGACTGAGTCGCTGTCAACAACCGAACAACGGCCAAGCACAGCGAATACTAGCAGGCGCTATGAAAATCACGTTACTGGCGCTCATCTGTCGCTACCTGGCGCTATTAATGAATCGGCCTCTAAAGTTTGTTTGCACAGAATTTCTTGGCAATAGGGCTTTAATAATGCCCTTGCTTAGAAGAGCCACGTGGTCAGGGTTTGTGAAGCACGTGGCATATTGCAACCTGCATCTGAGTGATGTTCTAGTTCCCTGTATGTGTGATAGGACATTTCTAATGAGGTAGCTCAATTTTCCAATGGGGTAAGGATAACAGTTAACAGTACCCCAGTGGGGGGTGGGTATGCAGAAATTAAGTGCCAATTTTCTAAGGATGCTCATGCACCCAAACTTTCCTCACTGGGCAAATGAGGTACCTTACCTGTAAAAATGCCCCATCACTTGCGCAGCTGATGAATTGGAAAAATTAAAACAAAAGTGAAAAAGCTCACCTAAATACAGGTTTACATTCCCACTCCAATCTATATCCCAAGTTAAAATTGCTTCACCAGCTAATTAGCATCACCCCAATGCTCAGCAGTCCTGGCCGCCCTGCATGCTTGGCCACACTTTCTGACCTGGAAGCTGAAAGCATAATTTGGCCTTTCTCTGCCAATGCACTATGAAGGGAAAGAAATCATGACTGAGTAGTGTTTGCATATAAATGAGTAATAAATATATGGTATGAACAGCTTGGAGGTGGTATTTTTACTATAGGTAGTGTGCAATCATGTTTCAACCACTTTCACTTTAAACAAGAACTCCTTCAAAAATGTATCAACATACAGCCAGCCCTCTGTATTTTCCCCCGAGAAAACAGAGGGCTGTGAGGCGCACACTGTAGGGCAGGGCAAGGCAGGGAGGGGGTTCACAAAGAAAAAAACCCCTTATTCTAACTATACAGCACGTCCTGTTCCAGAAGATATTCCTTACTCTTGGGTTATACATCCAGTAGATGGCGCTGGACTGCAGAGACAGAAAAGTGGCTCCTCCCGGCCCCATATATACCAGAATAAACCAAGTTGCTGGTGCACACTTACTAGTTTTGCGTGGGTGCCAGGTCAGCGGTGGCTCCGCTGTGAATCCAATCTGTACAAATGACCAGCACTCCGTTATATAATTCCACCAAGTGTATCATAGCAAGACAAATGTGGTATGAAACATCCATCACAAAGTGTCCAAGTCCATATTAGGTCAAATGGTAAGCAGTGTCCTGAATTCCAATGTTTCGGGGGAGCAGCCCCCTTCATCAGGGACAGACAAACAGACATGTGCCAAGAGGGAGGTCCTTACAAACATTGTAGTCAGGAATTCCCGCCTGACGTCATAGTGACGTCAGCGGGAGTTAATAAAGCTCATTAGAAAAAAAAACAAAACATTTTTTTCAAAATGAGCATCATCATGATCAAAATAACAATGCTGAAGAAGTAACAACTTGCCTGCACCTGTAAGGGTCCCTGAACAGCGGGAGCCCCTCCACTGCCAACCACTGCATGAGCGAGCGGCAATGTCCCTGCCTGTCACCAGGGACCTCCCACAAATTCCCCAGTTCTTCTCTGCAGTCTGGGCTGCTATGACTAGAAGATGGCTCTTTCTACTCGCAGGTGAGCGGGGCTTATTACTTCTCCGCGACCCGCCCCTCGAGGTATATGCGGGCGCCATTTTGGAGCTCCTGTGCTGCGTGTCTGGCGTCTCCCTATCGCGGTCCGTAAGTGCCCCTGAGGGCTGGCTTTTACTTGTACTTTCATTGTATTATGCTTACGGGATCTTTGCTTTATGTCTTACAGGCGGGTCAAACTTTTAGTGGTTTCTCCCGGTCCTATCCTCTTTTAGCGTTAACATCTTATTGGCGGGCTTTTGTATTGTATATCTCCCACTTCCCTAGCGGGCTATTGGGGCATCCCAGGTAGCCTTATTGGCTTCAATCCCGACTTGGCATATTGTGCCACAATAATCACCATATGGAGGCTTCTCAGGATAATGTGCTTGGGGTTCCTTCGGGACAAGCCCGGCTGTGTGTGGCGTGTGGGGTACCTCCTATAAGTGATGATGTCAGGGTGTGTGTACACTACGCCCAGCAGACGCTTGCGCTGCAGTCTGGGTTACCGGTGGCTGGGCCTGCGCCCCCTCGGGCTTCGCCTAACCCCCCACGCTTACATCTGACTCCTAGTGAGGTGCCTACTAGTGGGGAGTCTCAACCTGATTTGGCTGCACGGGTGGCCAGCATTGAGAGACATATTGCTGGCTCTGGCCCTCGTAAGGCTTCTGCTAAGAAGCGGAATTATTATCTGGTGTTTCCCTCTTTCCTATGGAGGCTGAGGAATTTTTTGACGTTACTGGTTATACCCCCCAGGAAGAGGGGGGATTATTTTCTGATTCAGAATCATCTAAAGATCAGTCTAAGGTTTATGGTGCCGATTCTGGGTCTGACCCCTGGGCTTCAGATGATACTGACAGGCTTTTAGCTCACATTTTTGAAGTACTCTGTATCTCTCCTCCTGCCGTGGCTCCACGGCAGCAGGGGGAGCTGTTTCATTCTGTTAAACCACGCTTGGAGTTTCCTGAACAAACTCACTTTAATAATCTGGTGCTCAAAGAGTGGGAACGGCCTAGCCGGCTTCCCGGGGTGCCAAAGAGTTGGGATAAGAGGTATCCCTCTCCCGCTGAGATGGTTAAACGATGGTCATGTCCTCCCGAGGTGGATGCACCAGTTCTTGGGTTGTCCAAAACATGGGTCATGCATTCCCCTGACTCTACTACACTGAGGGATGGGGAGGACAGGCGCATAGATCAGCTGGCTTGCCATGCCTTTGCCTGTGTGGGGACCGCGCTGTGTCCGGTCTGTGCCTCTGCCATTACGGCTGTTGCTATTAAAAGCCTGCTTAAGGGTCTCTTAGATGGGGCCCCTGATGATGCAGGTAGTGAAGAGTATAGAGCTCTTCTGCGTTGTGACGAATTTGTTGCATATGTTCTTTCTGCCCTGGATGATACCATTAGAATGTGTGGCAGGGCTTCTGCTTTGTTGGTGGCGATACTCCGCTTGGTCTGGCTGCGCCAGTGGGCAGCTGCAAACGCTGCTAAGAAGGCTCTCACTGTTTTTTCCCTTCAAGGGGCTGCGCCTCTTTGGTGAACGTCTGGACTTGTTTGCTAAGGGAGGCAAGTTACCTCAGTGTAGACGGCAGCCCAGGTCCTTTCGGGGTTCAGGTGCCTTTCTTCCTTCCTTCCGTGGCTCCAGAATTGGACTGGGAGCTTCCTTTGCTGGAGCCCGCGGAGATTTTTGGGGCAGGGGCAGAGGACGTGGCCGCCCTGGCCCCTCCTGGGGTCCCAAGCCTAAGTCCTCCCCCAAGCCCCCTTAGGCATGCGGGCCCATCCGGGTGGGGGGATGGCTTTGGCTCTAGGCTCATGTCTGGAGGCGTCATGTCTCAGACCGGTGGATTCAGGAGGTAGTGTCCCCCAAGATTCATCAAATCCCGGTTAGCTCAAAACCCCCTTTCAGCTCAGGGTCTGTCCTTTGCTGTCCAAGGCCTTCTGGAATTGGGAGTCATCTGCCGGGTGCCCTTGAGGGAAAGAAGCAAAGGCTATTATTCCAATCTCTTCACTGTTCCCAAAAAGGATGGGTCCATCAGACCCATCCTGGATTTAAAGCGCCTCAACAAATTTGTCAGATTCAGACACTTTCGCATGGAGACTCTGCGCTCCGCTGTGAATTCCCTACGCCCAGGGGACTTCATGACCTCTGTAGACATCAAGGATGCTTACCTTCACATACCTATATTCTTAGTATACAGTACGTCCTGCTTCAGATAAGATTCATAACACGTGGGTATTACTCCGCCCTCCCACAAAATCCCCAGATCTTCTCTGGAGTCTGGACTGCGAAGGACAAGAAGATGTCTCTCTCTTCTCGCAGGTGAGCGGGGCTATTAGCCTGCGGCCCTGTAGGACTATTCCCACCCGTTCCATTATTAATGTGCCTCCCAGCCTTGGCTGCGCTGGTCGGGTGATGGTAGGCAGCACCGCTGTCAGGTGCTTAGGAGCGCTGCTCCACTGCAATCCCCCACCAAAGGGTAGGCGGTATAGGCATATGGTGAGCCTCTATGGGATGCCCCTCCTGCCCTATTGCCCCTTGCCCCTGTCTATCGGTGGGTCCTATGTTAAGTGGCCGCTGTCCTCCCTCGCTCTCCCTTGTAGCTCTCGGGGGGGGGGGGGATGTCTGTGAATTTGCCTTGGTGCTTCACTGTATCATTGTACTTATGGTTGGTTCCGCTATAATCACCATATGGAGGCGTCTCAGGATAATGTGCTCGGGGTTCCTTCGGCTGTATGTAGCTTGTGGGGTTCCCCTATTGGTGCTGACAATGTGCGGGTCTGTGTACCTTGTGCACAGCAGGTGCTTGCGCTGCAGCCTGGTTTACCAGTAGCTGGGCCTGCGCCTCGTATGGCTTCACCTACTCCCCCAAGCTTAAATTTGACTCCCATTGAGTTGCTAACAAGTGGGGATTCTCAGCCTGATGTGTCTTCTAGACTGGCTAGTGTTGAGAAGTTGCTTGCTAATACCCTAGCGCGTTAGGCCTCTGCAAAAAAGCGGCATTTAACGCCTGATGTCACTCTCTTCCCTATGGAAGCTGATGAGTTTTTGGAACTGTCTGGCTATACCCCTTTGGAAGAAGGGGAGTTATTCTCTGACTCTGATGATTCTGGTTCTGACCCCTGGGCCCCAGCTGATACTGATAAGCTGTTGGCTCAGATTTTTGAGGTTCTATCTCCCCCCCCCCCCCCCCCCCGGTTGCGGCCCCCAGGCAACAGGGGGAATGGTTTCATACTGCTAAGCCATGTTTAGAATTTCCTGAGCAAGCCCATTTTAATAATCTTGTGCTCAGGGAATGGGAGCATCCCAGCAGGCTTCCCAGTGTACCTAAGAGTTGGGATAAGAGGTATTCCTTTCCTGCTGATGTGGTGAAATGTTGGTCATCCTCTCCTGAGGTGGATGCCCCGGTCCGGTGTCATGCACTGCCCTGACTCTACTACGCTGCGGGATGCTTAGGACCGGCACATTGATCAGCTGGCGTCCCATGCCTTTGCATGTGTGGGGACGGCGTTGCGCCCGGTCTGTGCCTCTGCCATTACGGCTGTGGCTATTAGGACCCTGCTTAGAAGTGTCCTTGATGGTGCCCCTGATGATGTGTCTGGTGAGGAGTTTAATGCACTCTCTCGTTGTGAGGCTTTTGTGTCTTATGTCCTCTCTGCCTTGGATGATACTATTAGAATGTGTGACAGAACCTCTGCCCTTGTGGTGGCTATATGCCGCTCGGTTTGGCTGCGCCAGTGGGCTGCTGACAAAGCTGCCAAGAAAGCTCTCACTGGTTTTCCCTTCAAAGGACTACGCCTGTTTGGGGACCGCCTGGAACTTTTTGCTAAGGGAGGCAGGTTACCCCATCGCAGGCGGCAGTCTCGGCCCTTTCGGGGTCAGGGCTCCTTTTCTTCCCCCTACCGTGGTGCCAGACAGGGGAGGGGGGTCTCCCTTACAGGGGCCCGAGGAGATTTCTGGGGTAGGGGCAGAGGACATGGTCGCCCTGGCTCCTCCTAGGGCTCCAAGCTTAAGTCTTCTCCCAAGCTCCCTCAGGCATGAAGGGGCGCCATCACCTATCCGGGTGGGGGGACGGCTTCAGCACTTTGCTCATATCTGGAGGCTTCATGTCTCAGACCGGTGGATTCAGGAGGTAGTGTCCTCCGGTTACAAGATAGAGTTTGCTGCCTGCCCCCCCCCCCCCCCCCCCCCCAAGATTCATCAGATCCCGGATTTCTCAGGACCCTGTGTCAGCTCAGGCTCTAGTGCTGGCGGTGCAAAGCCTGTGGGAGCTGGGGGTCATCTGTCAGGTCCCTTTACGAGAAAGGGGCAAGGGCTTCTATTCCAACCTTTTCAACGTGCCCAAAAGAGATGGGTCAGTCAGGCCCATTCTGGACTTGAAGAGTCCTCAACAAATTTGTCAGGTGCAGGCGCTTTCGCATGGAAACTCTGCGCTCTGCCATCAGTTCCCTACGCCCAGGGGACTTCATGACGTCTGTGGACATCAAGGATGCTTATCTTCATATTCCTGTGTTTCCAGGTCATCAAAGGTTCCTCAGGTTCGCTCTGGAGGATCAGCACTACCAATTTGTGGCATTGCCCTTTGGTCTCACTTCAGCTCCCAGAGTGTTCACCAAGGTGCTGGCAGGAGTGATGTCTCTGCTCAGGTCTCAGGGCATCCGCGTGCTGCCCTACCTGGACAACATTCTCATCACTTAGCCAGTCCCTACATCAGGCAGAGTTGGATACTCAGCTGGTAGTGTCCACTCTGGAGTCATTTGGCTGGGTGATCAACCATCCCAAGTCTTCTCTGTCCTCCTCCTTGGTGACTCCCTTCCTGGGAATGGATCTGGATACAGTTCAGGCAAAGATTTTTCTTCCTCAGCAGAAGGTGGACAGTCTGATTGCGCAGGTTCAGTTCCTGCTATCTTGTCCTCATCCCTCCATCAGGCAGGGAATGCAGCTGGTGGGCCTGATGGTGGCGTGCTTCGAGGCGGTCCCTTATGCTCAGTTCCACATGAGGCCTCTACAACTCCACCCCTGTCAGTATGGGACAAGGTTCCTGCGACCCTGGACCAGGTCTTTGTGTTTCCCCCCTAGTCAGGCGGTCCCTCTCGTGGTGGCTGGACTCCAGGAACCTATTGGGGGGCAGATCCTTTCTGGCCCCCTCCTGAGAGACGGTCACCACGGATGCCAGACAGGTTGGGGGGGTTTCTGGAAGTCACTGCAGTTCCAAGGGTGGTGGTGCCCTCAGGAGGCCCACACACCTATCAACATTCTGGAACTGCGGGCAATCAGGTTGGTTCTGATTCAGTTGACTGGTCACCTTCGGAGGCCTGCCTGTTCAGGTACGCTCGGACAACTAGGCGGCAGTTGCGTACATCAATCATCAGCAAGAGGGCCCTCCAGGAAGTGTCTCTGATCCTGGCCTGGGCGGAGGCCAATGTTCCCTGCATATCAGCTGTGTACATCCCAGGGGTGGAGAATCTGCAGGCAGACTCTCTGAGCAGGGGGACCTCTCGCCTGGGAGAATGGTCCCTCTGCAACAGGGTGTTTCAATCTCTGTGTCGCCGTTGGGGCCAACCAGATGTGGATCTGTTTGCGTCCCGTCACAAACACAAGCTCCCAGCCTTTGTCTCCCTGTCCCAGGATCCTCTGGCCTTTGCCACGGATGCTCTAGCAATGTCATGGCAGGACTTTCAGCTCCTGTATGTCTTTCCTCCATTCCCCTGTTGGGTAGGGTTCTGCGCAAGATAGCTCAGGAGGGGGTGCCAGCAATACTGGTGGCCCCCAGGTGGCCAAGAAGAGTGTGGTTCGCAGACATGGTGCAGCTGGCAGTAGATTAGTACGCTCTGTCCAGGGTGCCAGACCTGGTCACTTACGCCATCCCAATTTATAAACTCTGGCTTTGACGGCCTGGCTGCTGAAACCTCCATCTTGACGGAGAAGGGGCTGTCTACCTCTGTTGTTGATACCATGATAAAGGCTAGGAAGAAGTCTTCTTCCATTTATTATAGGGTTTGGCGTGCCTACATTGACTGGTGTGAGTCTAAGTCTCTTCCCTGTCGTGTGTTCTCTATTCCCAGGATCCTGGAGTTCCTGCAGCATGGGTTGGAGATGGGGCTCCAACTCAGTACTCTGAAGGGTCATGTTTCTGCCCTGGCTGTTTTTTTTTCCAGAAGTCCTTTGCCCAGCATTCTCTGATCAGGACTTTTTTCCAGGGGGGTTACTCATGTGTGTCCCCCACGTAAACCTATGTTGCCTGTTTGGGAATTGAACTTGGTCTTGTCTGCCTTGCAGGGTGCTCCATTTGAACCTGTGCAGGAGGCTGCCCTGGCCATTCTTACTCTCAAGGTTGTCTTTTTGGTGGCTATCACCTCTGTTAGGCATGTTTCTGAGTTAGCAGCGCTTTCCATCCAGCCCCCCTACTTTGAGAGACACCAGGACAAGGTGGTGTTTCGCTTCAAGACAGATTTTCTGCCTAAGGTAGTGTCTGCCTTTCATTTGAATCAGGACATTGGTGTCTGAAGTACTATCTGGTAGCTACTGCACCTTTCAGGAAATTTGATGCCCTTTTTGTGGTCCCTTCTGGTCCTAGGAAGGGTTTGGCACCCGCCAAGTCTACTATCAGCAAATGGATCCGTCAGCCTGTGATTTAGGCCTATTCTGCTAAGGGGAAGAATTCTCCCTTCCGCCTTACTGCTCATTCCACTCATGCTATTGGTGCCTCTTGGGCTTTTCAGCACCAGGCTTCTGTTGAACAAGTTTGCAAGGCCGCTACTTGGTCTTCTGTTCATACTTTTTCAAGGTTTTACAAGGTTGATGTTAGGGCCTTAGCTGATGCTGCTTTTGGCCGCAAGGTTCTGCAGGCGGCAGTGGTCTGACCTTTCTATTGTTACCTTTGGGGATACCACCCTACTTTATGGACACTGGTATTGGATGCATTTTCCTGGATCCCCTGTATGGTGATTGTTATCATTGTTATAGTTACCAGTTTGGTTTTGTTTAATTCTCCCGGCTTCTCGTTAACTGCTTTTCAATGCTGGGGATTTTGTGGGAGGTCCCTGGTATTTGAGGGGCCGGGAGGAGCCAATTTCGATGTCTCTGCAGTCCAGCACCATCTGGCGGAGTAATACCCATGTGTTATGAATCTTAGCTGGAGCAGGACGTACTGTATACTCATAATATCAATTCTACAGGTGAGTAATCACAGAATTGTATTTTTCCCAGGTCATCAGAGATTCCTCAGGTTTCGCTCTGAAGGATCAGCACAACCAATTTGTGGCCTTGCCCTTCGGTCTCACCTCGGCTCCCAGGGTATTCACCAAGGTGCTAGCAGGCGTGATGGCTCTGCTGAGATCTCAGGGCATTCACATTCTTCCCTACTTGGACGACATGCTTATCGCTTCTCAGTCCTACCAACAGGCAGAGCTGGATACTCAGCGGGTGGTGTCCACACTGGAGCCATTCGGCAGGGTGATCAACCACCCCAAATCTTCCCTGTCTCCTTCTATGGTGAAGTCCTTTCTGGGCATGATTCTGGATTCATCTCAGGTCAAGATCTTTCTTCCTCAGCAGAAGGTGGAGAGTCTTCAAGAGCAAGCACAGCTCCTTCTGTCTTGTCCTCATCCGTCCATCAGGCAGGAAATGCAGCTGGTGGGCCTGATGGTGTCCTGCTTCGAGGCGGTTCCATATGCTCAGTTTCACATGAGGCCTCTTCAGCTTCACCTCTTGTCAGTATGGGATCGGGACCCTGTGTCCTTGGATCAGGTGTTTGTCCTGTCCCCTCTGGTTAGGTGGTCTCTATCGTGGTGGCTGGACTCAAGGAACCTGCTGGGGGGCAGATCCTTTCTGGCCCCCTGCTGGGAGACTGTCACCACGGATGCCAGTCTGACCGGTTGGGGGGCTTTTGGAAGTCCCTGAAATTCCAGGGTCAGTGGGGCCCTCAGGAGGCCCATGCCCCTATCAACATTCTGGAATTGAGGGCGATCAGGTTGGTTCCCGCCCACTTAACCCCACACCTGCTGGGTCGGGCTGTTCAGGTCCGCTCGGACAACCAGACGGCGGTTGCCTACATCAGTCATCCCTGATACTGTCCTGGGCGGAGGAGAATGTTCCCTGCATCTCAGCTTTGTACATCCAGGGGGTGAAAAATCTGGAGGCAGACTCTCTGAGCAGGGGGACCTCTCGTCTGGGAGAATGGTCCCTCAGCAGCAGGGTGTTTCGCTCCCTGTGCCACCGCTGGGGTCAGCCGGATGTGGATCTGTTTGCGTCCCGTCACAATCACAAGCTTCCAGTCTTTGTCTCTCTGTCCCAGGATCCTCTGGCCTTGGCCATGGATGCCTTGGCAATGTCTTGGACGAGGTTTCAGCTCCTGTATGTGTTTCCCCGTTTCCCCTGCTGGGCAGGGTGCTGCGCAAGATAGCTCAGGAAAGGTTGCCAGCCATACTGGTGGCCCCCTGTTGGCCAAGAAGAGTGTGGTTCGCAGTAGATCAGTGCCCCGGGTTCCAGGTCTGCTCACTCAGGGGCACCTACGCCACCCCAATTTACAAACGCTGGCTTTGACGGCCTGGCTGTTGAAACCTCCATCTTGATGGAAAAAGGGCTGCCTGCCTCGGTTGTAAATAACATGATCAGGGCTAGGAAAAGGTCCTCTTCTTCCATCTACTACAGGGTTTGGCGTACTTACATTGACTGGTGCAAGTCTAACTCGCTTTCCTGTCGTGTGTTTTCTATTCCTAGGATTCTGGAGTTTCTGCAACATGGTTTGGATCTGGGTCTTCAGCTCAGTACTCTGAAAGGTCATGTTTCTGCCTTGGCCATTTTTTTGCAAAGATCCTTTGCTCAGCATCCCCTGGTCAAGACCTTCTTCCAGGGGGTTACTCACGTGCGTCCCCCACGTACGCCTATGTTACCAGTCTGGGACTTGAACTTGGTCTTATCTACCCTGCAGGGGTCTCCCTTTGAGCCCTTGCAAGGGGCCCTTTTGTCTATTCTTACGCTTAAGGTGGTCTTTTTGGTGGCTATCACTTCTGTTAGGCGTGTTTCTGAGTTGGCGGCGCTTTCCATCAAGCCTCCTTATTTCAAGAGACACCAGGACAAGGTGGTGTTTCGTTTTAAGCCAGATTTTCTGCCTTTCATCTCAATCAGGACATTGTTTTGCCTTCTCTGTGTCCTAATCCTAGTAACCCTAAGGAGAGGGTTTTACATTGTTTGGATGTGGTCAGGACACTGAAGTTCTATTTGGTAGCTACTGAATCCTTCAGGAAGACTGATGCTCTTTTTGTGCTCCCGTCTGGACCTAAGAAGGGTCTGGCTCTGGCTAAGTCCACTATCAGCAAGTGGATACGTCAGGCTGTGATACAGGCCTATTCTGCTAAGGGGAAGGAGCCTCCCTTCTGCCTTACTGCTCATTCTACTCGTGCTATTGGTGCCTCTTGGGCTTTTCAGCACCAAGCTTCTGTTGAACAAGTTTACAAGGCCGCCACTTGGTCTTCTGTTGATACTTTTTTAAAGTTTTACAAGGTTGATGTTAAGGCCTCAGCTGATGCAGTTCTGCAGGCGGCAGTGGTTTAAACTGTCTGCTGTTACTTTTAGGGATCCCACCCTACCTTACGGACTCTGCTATTGGATGTCCCAAGAGTAAGGAATATCTTCTGGAACAGGACGTGCTGTATACTTAGAATGATACAATTCTGTGATTACTCACCTGTAGAATTAATATTATATGTATACAGCACGTCCTGTTCCACCCTACCTTTGTTATCATTATTTTTAGTTACCTCTTTATGGTGATTGTTCAATTTTTTATAATGGTTATAGTTCTCCTGGTTCCATTTTAACTGCTTTTCAATACTGGGGAATTTGTGGGAGGTCCCTGGTATATATGGGGCCGGGAGGTGCCACTTTTCTGTCTCTGCAGTCCAGCGCCATCTACTTGTATAACCCAAGAGTAAGGAATATCTTCTGGAACAGGACGTGCTGTATACATATAATACCAATTCTACAGGTGAGTAATCACAGAATTGTATTTTCTCACCAGAGATCCAGCAATGGTCCGTCAGCAGTTCGGGTCCTATGTGCCACCATCTTGAGGGAAATACACAGAGTGTAATTTCTTGCATAGTGTGCAACTGCATCTGCCTGTCCATTCACTGAAATGGGTGGGAGCGCGCAGAGTGTGGGGAATACCTCTGTGAGGTCGTGGCCTTTGCCCGGGGCAATGAATGGTGCTAGTCCCATATGCAAAAAACATATGAACACAGAGGGTTGGCTATGTCAGAGGTGACATAGCCCAGGGAGCCATAAATTGGGATTATCTCTTCCCCCCTGCTGTGAAAACACCATGAGTCACTCTGAAAAGCCTGCCAGCTCCCTGCTGAGAGGTTCATTGTGTTCCACTATTTAAGACCAATAGCAACTCATTTATCTTAAATGATTCTATTGTAAACAGCTGTAATACTTTCTAAAGCAGACTTGAGCCTATTATTGGAACCCAGCTAACATTGCAATGTGATGTGTGCATCACACTGTGGGATGGGGGTCTAAAGATTGTCTCCTCTGTACCTTGCAAAAGACAACCTTCAGTCAAAATTGACTGGTGCCCTGCTGGGTTTGACTGGAGACTGGAGGTCCTGTTATAAGTGCTTGAAGTTTCCCCTATTCTGTTCCATCCACAAATTGTGTGTGTGGTAGGTCTGCTAGTTTGTAGGGACAAAACCAGATTAAATCCCTTTCCTAGGGGCATCCAGATTTGCCATGTCCCTGCAGTGTGAAACCCTCCTGGCCCATACTGCATACTCCCCTAGTACCTTAGTACCAGGCACCAGGAGAGTTTTGCATGGCCTCAGCATCCACATTACCACCCTGTGCAGCACTGCTAGCAGACCGTCAGGTCTGCCATGACCATGCAGTGCACTCGTATTGTCGGATGTGACCGTTGCGAGATCCAGAGACTAGTTGTAGATGGAATATGCAGCACAGGTTGGGGGGGGGGGGTTGCACAATGCGAGGCATCACAAATGATAGACTTTAAGGCTCTGTCACTGCACACGGAAAAAACTGCCTATTATTTTCAATTAGCCAGTTGACATATGCACTGTGTTGCACTTTGCATTGGGAATCTGTTCGTTGTGGCATTTTCAATGCAATGTTAATGGAAACACAAGCAACAATGTCTATATGAACAACAAGCATCCCCAGGGTATCCAAATTTGGGATGGCCCACAAGTTAAAAATAGGTTAAATTACAATGTGGTTCACTGAGTGATTGCCGGCGAAGTGTGAAGAGAGTGATCCACAGCTGCTAAACCCCAGAATGATTTGTATTTTCCCCATTTCATTTAGTCATCTGACTTTTTATTTATGGGATATCCCCAATTCCTGTCGGTGAGGGTATGGGGGGACCCTGCAAAAAAAAAAATCCCTTTCCTCCCCACTCCAGCATATTGTGGTTGATCCATTGCATCAATATCTACCGAACCTAAAGATCCAATGTGCACACACTTCCCCTGGTACATGCAGCCAGGAGCATGAATACACATGACCATTATTCCCCTTGAGCCAAGCCCTGCCAGTGACTGCTGCCAGTCTAGACTGTCCCTTTCCATGGGGTATCTACAGGCTGCATGGAAACAAAGGAGCAAATGCTGAAAAAGAACGGAGTGTGAAAATATGAGTGGGCCTGAGAAAGTGGAAAAGAGGAGG
Organism: Gastrophryne carolinensis; assembly: GCA_027917425.1. NCBI lineage: Eukaryota > Metazoa > Chordata > Amphibia > Anura > Microhylidae > Gastrophryne > Gastrophryne carolinensis. Next base: position 334,441,264 of record CM051235.1, on the reverse strand, counting down.
TGCAGGGAATGTGGCAATTAGATATATAGGAGATGTGGGGAGAAAATATGAGAAAGGGAGAAAAATGAAGTCTGAGATAAAAAAAAAAAAAAGAGAGACAGACACATCAAGGGACCCAAAGAGCCAGCTGAAGGGTTCTTTCTCAACAAGTGTTTTAATAGGGACTCCTTGCACCCCCACCTACGATGGTACACATACCAAGGGCCGACCATTACTACAGGAGGACGGTTTGTTGATTATTGGGGCAGTATCAAACAGTGCATTATTGCAATGCTCCATCTACTTATAACAGTCCTAGTAAAATAAAAAAATCACCCATCCCTTTTTCTGGAAGTTAGCTGGGTGAGGGTTATTGGAAGCTGAGGTTTAAGCTGCACACTTGTTCCAGGGTGCTTAATGGAAGCCATTGCGCTGACTGATCACCACTGCAGCCAAGCAACTAACATGTTAAAAGAAGAGAAACTACCTCCCTAGAGTCTATAAGAAGTGGTCTCCTACCATATATTATCCAAAATTGCTGTACACACTGCTATGTATATCCCCAGGGATCGCCAAGTACACTAATCTCACCGGCCATCCTATACCACATACCTGTTATACCTTAAGCCTAAGCACATACATATGCTAGGCCTTTCTGAATGGCTGGTACCAGTACTCCCCCAGCTAGAGGTGGGCAGGGATGCGACCAGTGGCTAGTTCAATTCTGAATCTGAGTGGAACACTGTGGGAACGAAAAAAGTGAGTGTTGATGCGATCCTGGGGATATGCAGCAAGGCATCCCAAATCAGGATGCCACAGGCAAGAGGAATGAAAAGGACCACCTATGGCAGCTTCCATGTTTCTCTCTCTCTGTAATTAGGGGAACGTGAAAGTTGCTGCATTGTGAATCAGTGGTGTTAATTGCTGCTCCACCCACATTCATGGCCACTTGCTTGCTTGTACTGGTAAGCTGTGAAGTACTTTGTGGGTAGAGTAGTAGGTTTCAGGCAAATATCATTTGCTTTATGATGAGCTCACATCTATATCTAAAGGATTGACTTCCTGCCTGCCTGAGGCGGTCACATCATGGTTAACTGTGTGGTGGTTTCCTAGCTGGCCCCTAGCTTGCCTCACCTGTGTTTGAGGATCACTGAGCTCCTACGAGGTTCCCTGGCTACAGGCACAATACATCTCTGTGTAATGAATAAAGGCAGCGGAGCAATAGCTAACCAAGGTCTTTTGTGGCTCTGCCTTCCAGTTGATGTACAACTTCAAGCTGACACTGAAATACCTGCTGGGCGCAGTTGGAACTTTCAACTTTTAAAGTCACAGCTATCTGATTCCCTTTTGAACTGATTATGGTCATAAAAGCTTCTCTGAGAAAAAGCACTGCCCTGTATTACTGCACTACTCCCATATCCTTCCACTCGCCATCACTGATGCAAGTCTGTGCTAAGCACCCTCTCACTGGAGGAACTACAGGAGCCAGCTATGATCAAGGGGGTGTCCTACAGAAAGAGAACAAACTTTTCCTATATGATCCATACATATAAGACAGGGAGGCACTGTGAATGCTCTGGCAAAATGACCTTTTTCAGGTATGTATCTTATCCCAAATTAATTTCCAGGAGAAATAGGTAAAGGTACCGACAGACATTGCTATTTAATTGCTTTTTATGAAGAGGTCTGTCATTTTGGTTGTATCGTCTTCAAATACTACTTTTACCTAGAGTTTCTATAGTATTCCCTTTTAGGGAAATCTTTCATTCTCTGTTTGGATGTGCATAAATATGATTTATTGTGAATGTGATTTTTGTCTGATCAGATATTTGTCAAAGGTGTTTGTTAAAGTCAAACGTGAACAACATGTTTGTGTTCATCATTATTTGTGGCACAACAATAATCTTATTATTATGATAATAATAAATACCTAAAGTTTAAGCTGACTTACACCATTTTAGGTTTTAAGGCTATATGGTCTTTACATTGACACCTAACCTCCCACACTAGGACTCACAGTAAGTTATATTTAGCTGGTCCAGCCTGGGTGCTCATGTCTTGGAAGAACAGAAGCCACAACACACATAGCAGCCAGCACTGGCCATCAAACGTTCTACTGTGAAATCGGACCATCTCGGTGGTAGATCTGTTGTGCTAAACGTAAATACTATTAGGATGGATTTACCGTTATTTGTGTCATTTATTGAGTTGTCATATTCTATGGCCCTTTACAAAGTAGTAATCACAAAAAGTGAAGCAGATAAAATGTAATCATGAAGGGATAGCGCCAGGTAGTGCCTGTACAGCGGCAGGTGAACGCCGGAGATGGCGCGCAATTACACATTTATGAAGCCGAATCTGGTGAGCGACTATGAGCGAACAACGCCATGTAGCGTACGATTCATCATTATCCCAGGCTCAGCGTACAGCTCCGGCGTTCAGGCTTGCAGAGGGCCACGTATTACCTGTCGTTACTTGGCGCTCTCCTATACATTTCTATAGACGATCCTTAAATCCCTTTCCTGATCCCAATTTTTTTTTCTTCTGACATGTATTCTGGGCAAGAAAATTTCATTTTTGAAAACTTTTTTGATGAAGAATATTTTTATGCAGAATTGTCCTTACATGTTTGGTATTAAAGTGTCCATGTTACAATGTAATAACAATGTAATTCCATATGTTTTCGCTTTGTTACTAGTGGACTTTAATCACACAGCTTCTGGCGCTGTGGGCTACAACGGCATGATTTTGAGCACCGGCGATGTTTGAGGCTCTTTTTTTCATGAATGTGGTGTAAGTCAGTGGCACTGAGCTAGCACTACCATTCGGTCCCATACAGCGTAGTACTGCGACTCACACATCATATTCATCAATGCTGGCCAGCGACTGAGGCGCTCTGAAACAATGATCCATGGCCGAGCACAGCGACTACTAACAGTCGCTCTGAAATCCGCTCTACAGACGCTCATCTGTTGCTACCTGGCGTTAGTAATGAATCAGCCTGTTAGACATAGATAAGGTAGAATTTGGGGTTGCCTTGCCAGTAGCAGAGTGATCCCTCCCAACCATTGGGGCCTGTCAGGTGGTACACAGGCTGCACATTGACCTGTACCCCAACCTGATCTGCTGTCATATATTTTACCCAAGCCTACTTCAGTACAAAACTTTCACATCAGATGATGGAAGCAATTCATGAGCATTTTACATGGCTGTTTTTTGCATTTTGAACCCACTACTATTTTGACTAACCAAATAACCACCAAGGTTGTCCTTGAGATATTGCTAAAAGTGGAACTTGATTAAAAACAGGTTGGGGCCCTCATTTATTGTGTGTTTATTTAGCTTTTCACTGTCAGTTAAATTTTTATGTTACGTTCTCATTTTGTATTTGTTTTAAAGGGTGAAAAGCAGTGAAAGCATAAATGTCCGCTACAAGTAAGCATAGGGTCAAGTATAGCGGAACAACAAACTTCCTTGACTCTCAATAGCGGGGGTAATTGCATAAAGCAATACATAGCTAAGTTTAATGAAATTACAAATGGGGATATATGCAAGTCCAGGACATTCACACTTATCACAGCAATTGGGGGTACAACCAGCTCACTACACATGGTCATACCCCAAAACAACCACAATCCTTTTCTTTTAAAAGATAAATATATTTATTAATATATTTTCGCACAAATAGGTGACATATATATGCCATATGTCCTGCTAAAGAGTGAGCGTTGATGCATTCAGTGAGGCTCCGCTTACAGAGCTGAAAATATGGCACACATTGGGGGTCATGCTAATTATTTAGTGACTTCTGTATCTGAGTGAGGTTTATGTAACACACAAAAAATGTTTTTGTTCTACTTTTTCCCTCAAATACTCCCTGTGGTGGACCAGTTGTACATGTGGGGGTACATATTTTTTCCCTTTAAGGTAAGGATAGTTTTGTTCGAGAACAGCACTTTAGGAACTATGCAGAAAAAAGAATCACCAAATATTTATGCATAGCATATAGGGTGGTTTCAGGCTCAATGGAAAATTCTGTTCACCTTCAAAAATGCCCTAGCATTATTGTTTTTAGTGTGTTACAGTAAAAAAGAAAAAACACATTTACTGCGTTCGCTCCTAAACAATGATGCTTCAAAACAATATCTCGTGCTGTTGGGGCCTGGAAAGGTGAGTTTTTATGGGGAAACTGGAGGGTTTCACACAGCAGAGAAGATTCCAGGCCGGCCGGTGGCAGGTTTTGTTCCTCTTTAATGAATTTCTGCTTTGACCTTTAATCACATGAGACCTTTTACTTATCTATTACTTCGTGGCTAGCCCTTGAGTCTAAAAGACTTGGCTGACAGATTACCTCTTTCTTTGTGAGCCTTGGCAAATTCCGATGGCCACATCCCTGGTCTCTTTGTGCAGGGAGACCAGGTAATAGGCCTCTTCCCTTTATGCCAGTGTGTAAGCAGAGCTGTATGCCATGCATTAATATGCCACCTGGCGATAGGTCCACTTTAAAGTAAAACTCCTTTGTCAGGTTTTGTTTAGCCTTATTGTTTTCTTCTTTTGGAATGTGTTGTGTTATTTGTGTTATTGTGTTAGGATTGTGCCCCCAGACCTGTGATTTATTTATCACCATGTTGTTTCCATGATTCTCTGTTTTGCTACAGTGGGAGTGGTTTTCATGGCCTTGAGTAAAACTAATGGACTACAAGTCCCACAATTCTTCCAATGTAACAGGTGAACTCTTTAGCAGCTTTGGCTAAGTCTAAGCAGGCTAATGACCTTTCCAGCTGAGAACTCTGCCATTACCCCCCGCTACTAGAACGCAAGACTGTGATAGTTTCAAAGTGTTAAGTTTCAGCAGAATGGGTTAAACTTGTCGTCAGATGATTAGCAAGCTAGAGTGAGGAAGTCTAAGATATCACCACATAGCTAAGGTAAACACATTGTTGATGCTATGGAAAACTGTTTTTCTTTTATAACACAAGAGTTTCAAACAAATAGAAAAAAAAATAACAGATACGTTTAGCACATTGAAGACATCATTTTGCCACACAATAATGGAAACCTTAAAAAATGACATTGACATTTTGACTATCCAAGGTTTTGTTGCCTGATCTGGGGGTATCCTGAATTGGAAAACCCCCTCAGAACAACTCGCCTCTTCCTGGTCCTACTTCTCCTGGTCCGCTTTCCATGCATGTTAAATGTTATGCAAACAGCTCTTGTTTATGGCAGTTGGAGTGAGAGCAGCCAAATCCTCTGCAGTGCTCCCACCCCCAGTCTATTCGAATACCTGTGCACAGGAGTGGGCATGGTGGCCAGAGATGCAGGGGGTGTGGTCACCGGTGTTTACATCAACGAGGGTGCCCAGAAGCAGGTGAGTATTGTGGCGCTCCAAGGCGGGGGGTTCACACAATGGGCATCCTGATCTGGGATCCCCTGGGGAAGGCCAGAGGCAGACCCTGGTATCTTTTTAATTTTACAACGCTTTAAGTGCATTAAACAAATGATCAGACATTTACACTAGCCATGAGGGAGCAGGTAGGCGGGTCCCCCTTCCAACCTCTTCTGAAGTGGCAAGCCCCTGTTGTTGGCATTGGCTAAACTCAGACCTGCTGGACTGTATCTGCATATACCAGAGATGGGGGTTAATGATTTTTTTCAGTGAGTCAATACCTTGGAACTCCAGTATGGGCTCTATTACTGGCTGGGACTTCTGCAACATACCCTGCCCAATACACACCAAAGTCCACATAGCATTTCGTGTCTGTGTCTTGCAGCAGCCACTTACTAGCAGGATGTAGACTAGTGGACTAGGAGACAAATGCTCCTGGGCTTTAAAAGAAAAGGGCCACCTCCAAGGGCTGGGCTTTTTTTTCATAAAGTTTCAAAAACAGAGGTCTCTTTTAAGCTTCAGTAGTGCTTTGGTGCGCTAGAGGTTTGCAGTAATTCCTCTAATAGAGCGAGAAAAAGCTCCCCTGATTAACTCTACTGATATCAGATGATTCCTTGTCACCTGGCATGTCGGAAGAAAAAAAGTGTGACTAAGGATCTGATCTTTCCATGTCAAGTGATCAAATTGCTAAGTGCAGATGGCAGGCAGCCCTGTAACATGAAGGCTTCAGCCTAGGAAAATGCAGCTTGCCACAACTGTGATGTTACTGGCCTAAATGGAGTGCGGCAATTACTTGCAAGCTTCTGTCCTGCGCATAGGAATAGTTTTTTGGGGGTTTGTGACATTAGAGGGATCTTGTCACTCCTGTCTAATTAGACTTCCTACTGGGCATGCCCCCCCCCCATCTCACTAGAATTCAGCACAGGTTGGCAGTCGTCTAACTAATGATGCCTTTAGGGAGGTAAACTAGAGTTGTAGCCATCAATATTTCATTTACCAGCAGAGATGACAACTGTTACAGTGATGGGATTCTTCTGTGTAAAAAAGGGATGGGAGTTCTTAGGCGCCATTAAGGGGTGGAGCTATTGCTCTTTCTAGCCCTATTTGTCTGACAATTTTTGTCGTGCTAAATATGTGGTGTGTCAAGGGGCACTTTTGAGTGTGGTTTGTGGTGTAAATTGCAACTTGCATCTTGATGAGCTTTTTAATTTTTACACACAAGGGGCTTGATTCAACAAAGGTAGAAGAAAATTCATTGGATTGGATCACATGCGTGAATTTTTTCGTGCAATTCACCAAAGGGGTCAAATTAAATACCTGCGCTCGAATGTGTTCGAATTTTTTAAGCGCTTGTAAAAAGGCTGTAGCAAGCGAAAACTATTGGAAAATGTGCTCGAATTTTCACAATGTATGTGCAATTCTGGAGCAGGGTATTGTTTCTCTGACTGTTGCATGTTGTGTTTAGCCTTTTCATAGGTTATTTTTGCATGCACAGGGACAGGGTCTGTGTGCTCTCCTTCCTGGTCAGGAGGTCCCTCTTGTGGTGGATGGACTCAAGGAACCTGTTGGGGGGCAGATCCTTTCTTGCCCCTTCCTGGGAGACGGTCACCACGGATGCCAGTCTGTCAGGTTGGGGGGGGGGGGTTTCTGGAAGTCCCTGCAGTTCCAGGGGAGGTGGGGCCCTCAGGAGGCCCACACACCTATCAATGTCTTGGAGCTGTGAGCGATCAGGTTAGTTCTGGCTCGCTTGACTACTCACCTTCGGGGCCTGCCTGTTCAGGTGCGCTCGGACAACCAGACGGCAGTTGCCTACATCAATCATCAGGGAGGGACCCGGAGCAAGGGGGCCCTCCAGGAAGCGTCTCTGATCCTGACTTGGGCGGAGGCCAGTGTCCCCTGCATTTCAGCTGTGTACATCCCGGGGGTGGAAAATCACCTGGCGGACTCTCTGAGCAGGGGGACCTCTCGCCAGGGAGAATGGTCCCTATGCGGCAGGATGTTTTAATCTCTGTGTCACCGTTGGGGCCAACAAGATGTGGATTTGTTTGTGTCCCGCCACAATCACAAGCTTCCAGCTTTTGTCTCACTGTCCCAGGATCCTCTGGCCTTGACCTCGAATGCTCTAGCAATGTCATGGCAGGACTTTCAGTTCCTGTATGTCTTTCCTCCAATCCCCCTGCTGGGCAGGGTTCTGCGCAAGATTGCTCTGGAAGGGGTGCCAGCAATTCTGGTGGCCCCCAGGTGGCCAAGAAGAGTGTGGTTCGCAGACGTGGTGCAGCTAGCAGTAGATCAGTACGCTCTGCCCTTGGTGCCAGATCTGCTCACTCAGGGCTCACTACGCCATCCCAATTTACAAACTCTGGCTTTGACGGCTTGGCTGCTGAAACCTCCATCTTGATGGAGAAGGGGCTGTCTTCCTCAGTTGTGGATACTTTGATTAAAGCTAGGAAGAAGTCTTCCTCTTCCATTTATTACAGGGTTTGGCGTGCCTACATTGACTGGTGTGAGTCTAAGTCTCTTCCCTGTCGTGTGTTCTCTATTCCCAGGATTCTGGAGTTCCTGCAGCATGGGTTGGAGATGGGGCTCCAGCTCAGTACTCTGAAGGGTCAGGTTTCTGCCCTGGCAGTCCTTTGCTCAGCACCCTCTGATCAGGACTTTTTTCCAGGGGGTTGCTCATGTGCGTCCCCCACGTAAACCTATGGTGCCTGTTTGGGATTTGAACTTGGTTCTGTCAGCCTTGCAGGGTGCTCCCTTTGAACCTGTGCAGGATGCTGCCTTGGCCATTCTTACGCTCAAGGTTGTGTTTCTGGTGACTATCACTTCTGTTAGGCATGTGTCTGAGTTGGCGGCGCTTTCCATTCAGCCCCCCTACTATGAGAGGCACCAGGACAAGGTGGTGTTTAGTTTCAAACCTGATTTTCTGCCTAAGGTAGTGTCTGCCTTTCATTTGAATCAGGACATTGTTCTTCCGTCTTTGTGCCCTAATCCTAGTAATACTAAGGAGAGAGTTTTGCATTCTTTGGATGTGGTTAGGTGTCTGAAGTACTATCTGGTGGCTACTGCACCTTTCAGGAAAACTGATGCTCTTTTTGTGGTCCCTTCTGGTCCTAGGAAGGGTTTGGCTCCTGCCAAGTCTACTATCAGCAAGGGATTCGTCAGGCTGTGATTCAGGCCTACTCTGCTAAGGGGAAGAATCCTCCCTTCTGCCTTACTGCTTATTCCACTCGTGCTATTGGTGCCTCTTGGGCTTTTCAGCACCAGGCTTCTGTTGAACAAGTTTGCAAGGCCACCACTTGGTCTTCTGTTCATACCTTTTCCAAGTTTTACAAGGTTGATGTTAAGGCCTCAGCTGATGCTGCTTTTGAATGCAAGGTTCTGCAGGCGGCAGTGGTCTGACCTGTCTGTTACCTTTGGGCATCCCTACTTTATGGACACTGCTTCTGGATGTCCCGAGTGTAAGTATTATATTTGGAGCAGGACGTACTGTACACTAAGAATTATACAATTCTGTGATTACTCACCTGTAGAATTGGTATTATGAGTATACAGTACGTCCTGCTCCAACCCACCCTTGGTTTGCATTTTCTTGGATCCCCTGTATGGTGATTGTTATCATTGTTATAGTTGATAGTTTGGGTTGTTTAATTCTCCCGGCTTCTCCTTAACTGCTTTTCAATGCTGGGGATTTGTGGGAGGTCCCTGGGTATTTGAGGGGCCGGGAGGAACCTATTTTGGATGTCTCTGCAGTCCAGCGCCATCTGGCGGAGTAATACCCGATAGTAAGTACTATATCTGGAGCAGGACATACTGTATACTCATAATACCAATTCTACAGGTGAGTAATCACAGAATTCTGTTTTTTGGACTGGGGGTTTGGATTGGCAGCCAGCTGGTTGTAGACATTGGGCTTGATTCAACAAACATAGAAATAAATTCTTTTGGTTGGAAAATTGAAGTCTTTACCCCAAATGGTGCATTTGATTTCTACATTTCACACTGCCACAGGATGATCAGATGACTTCCCCGTGTATTATATTTCGGGTGACCATTGTTTTTTAATGCACCAGTGCAACTAGTCACTTTGTTATGAAGGATCACATTCATCCATGTAATGCTAGTTATGTATTTTGTAAAAGATCAAGGCAACTGGACCTACTGTTTTCTTTTGCTTCACATGTTTTTTTAATTATCCCACCATTAGAAAAGGCACCTGGATGACTTGTGAAATGTGTTGAAGTAGAAAAAAATATTGCAGTTTTGTCGATACATTCCTACAGATATGCTGGAGTTAATTTTATTTATTTCGTAACGGTTTCAAATAAAATGAAAGAAGAATCATGATCCTTCCTTCAGATTACCAGGCATAGTAAGGCCAGGGTGAAAAAGCTGAACTAAGTGCCCCTGGCAACTTTCCAGCCCCAGAGGCTTTGGCCAAGGTTTGACACTTTGGCTTGGGTGTCAGCTTTAATATTTTATTAAAGCAGTAATTAAAAAATATTAAATTAACTAATAAAGAGATGTATTGAGTAATAAATCAAGGTAACCAGACCTGCTGTTTTCTTTTGCTCCACATGTTTTGTTATTCATCCCACTGGATGTATGTATGAATTCAACATTGCCTATTGGGAAAGGTGGCTGGCTGACTTGTGAAGAGTAAAAAAAAAATCTATTGCATAGTTTTATTCCTGCAAACCTACTGGAGTTACTTTTTCATTTATTTTATTTTATTTTTACTGTTTCAATTAAAATGGAAACAAATCATGCCCCTCCCTCCAAATCACCAGGCTTCTGCACCAGTCTGGTCCTGGCAACTCACTAGACCCTTTAGTCTTTGGCCCAGGTTTGGTGCTTTGCCTGGGGTTTCTAAATTAAAACAGTCCTAAAATATATAAAGTTAGTTCTGCATGTATTTTACACTGATAAAAAAAAACATGCTGGCAGTTAACAACCTGGCTTTTTTAGGTAAAATAAGGGAATGTGCTGAGAATTTTTTACACCTGCTCGGGACAGCTGTAAATAATTTGTTCAAAATAGTAGTCTAAACATTGCTGAATCACACTCAATTTTTACAACTGTAAATTTCAGTTGTATTTTTTTCAATTCACTTCATGAGAAAAGACAAATGAAAAAAATTAGTGTAGAAAATAAAGCATGGTTTTTCTTTGTTGAATCACAATAATTTGAAAAAGCTAAAGCCCAAGGTATAATAAATGTTTTCCAGTATTACCCAACCTGTACCTGTGATGGAGCATTTTTACAGATATGTTTTTTAAGAAATTTAGATTTAACAGCGCCCTATGGGCCGTACATAAAAAGTGCTGGTACTTCAATGAAAACTGAAGTACTGTGCCTTTTAAAATTGCATGTTTTGACGATCTTTGCGGAACTAAAATGTTCTTTTGAACCTTTTTGTGTGTCTCTAAGCCATGAATGTTGTGTTCATACAACTGATCAAAAAAGGCGATCGATGCAGCGCAGCTAATGAAGTGGTCAGAAACCCTTTATAAACTTCTAAAAGAGATTTTAAATGGATTGACTACCCACATAGTAAAAAAACAAAAACGTACTCTTCCTTTGTGCCCAAAGCTGATCAATCCTGCAAATGATGGCAGTGAGGTGCGAGTCCAACAAGGAAGTCGATTTCGGGTACCCATTTAGTAAATTACTAGACTTGGGGGGGTCTATAGCTGACCTACCTCTTAGAACTTCCACAGCAGACATAGTCTTTCCAAAAGCAGAACTCTCTTTGGCAAGTGATAAGTCTCAGCTGTCAGGTCTGATGCGAGACTGCAGATACAGATTTGAAAAGGTTTATGCCTAGCTTAAAGTGGACCAACACCCACGGGTGATCGGCCCGGGAATCTATAAGATTCCCGGGCCGATCACCCCCCACCCCGCGGGACATCCGAGATCGGGATGTCCCGCGGGGTGAAACCCCCCCAAACACCCCAAACTCCTTACCTTATCTTCGGCGGCGGCCGGCCGCCGCCGCCTCCCTCGCGCTCCTGTAGGCGTGCGCGTGCCCGCGCCGGCCGTCTGCGAATGGCCGGCGGGGGCGCGCGCGCGCCGAAAGTGACGCGAGGGAGGCGGCGGCGGCGGCTGCCGCTTAGACGTTCTTGTACGTCGGCGCTGGGAGCGGGGAGAGGTGAGTTTTTCGGGGGGTTAGGGGGGGTTTCACACAGCGGGGCACCCCGATCGGGGGTGCCCCACCGAAGTGGACCAAGACCCAGGATAGTCAAAATCCTGGGTGTTGGTCCACTTTAATGTCTTCTTCTAAGCATTTGGTCCACTTTAGGATTTCTTTTTACATTTCCTCCTAAATGTTTAAAATCCTGAGATCCTTATCCTTTCCGCTCCATGCTGAAGATGTGCTGTCATTTGGATATCCCCCTCACTGCCACACAGCTTAGTGACTGAGAATGGGATAATAAGTATGCAGGGTACAAATGGTTAATTTTTAAAGGATGCCCTATTTGACCCCAACTGATACCAGCAGCTGTAAACAGAGGATCTGATGGCAGATGACAGTTCTTGCTATGTTGCATTTTTTTCACTGACAGAGCTTGGATCAGGTTTGACCTTTGAGCTTTATTGCTCCTCTCGTTTATTTCTGTATGTTGCTGCATAAAGTAGTAACAATAAAAAGATAGACTAGGGCAAAGGTTGGTTTGATGCTCCTTGGAGCATACACATTGCATGTCTCAGGAGATTCTATTTATATAAATATATACAAATAGATTGCATTTTCAATCTTATTGAGTTGGCCAATAAATGGTATTACCTTAACCTTGGATTTCCTGCTTATAAATATATTCAAAAGTGTATGACAAATGGCACATGTATAATTAATAAAGATTTCTCCCATTTGTATCCCTAAGCCCAGTCCCCTGCTGACTGCAGGCGACAGAGAGGCTCTCCAGACCTCTGGGGATATTATCATAAAATGATTTAAATGGGAAAGGGAGAAGAAATGAATTAACCCCACCTATAAGACCATACACAAATCCAGTCATTAAAGTGGATTTTGACTATCCTGGGTTTTGGTCCACTTCGGTGGGGCATCCCGATCGGGGGTGCCCCGCTGTGTGAAACCCCCAGAACGCCCGGAAACACTCACCTCCCCACGCTCCTACGCAGGCGCTCGTTCAATCAGAGCGCTCACAGCCGCTGTGGTATGCACGTACAAGCGGCGTCCAACCACAGCGGCTCTGAGTGCTGGAGGCCGTGTCTCGCACTTCCTTCTAACAGGGAGCGCGCCCGCGACGACCATTCACAAACGGCTGGCGCGGGTGCGCGCCCTGCTAGAGGGAAGTGCGAGACGCGGCCCACGCATGCGCCGTTGGAACGAGGTTAAGGTAAGGTTCCTGGGCTTCCTGGGGGGTTTCACCCCGTGGGACATCCCGATATCGGATGCCCTGCGGGGAGGGATCTGATCGGCCCGGGAATCTATAAGATCCCCCCTGGGTGTTGGTCCACTTTAAGGCAAAATAGAAAATTTACAAACCGTTCATTCAAATGCTCTAAAGATAAAAACATTTCAAACCATAGCACCAAACAGCAGATGAGGTAATATTAATAAATGTCAACAGTCCAAAAAAAAACAGTAATCATTATCCAAATAAATAGCGAATGTCAAAACAATACATAAACAATCTCCCCAAAAACAATCTCCCCAAAAACATAAGCAATCAAATATATAGCACAGACACCTTTCCGCAAATCAATGTAGCTAAATAAACACCGGTGGACTGCTCTCCTTGGAAAGGAACAGGTGCACATCAACCATTCTGGACTGTGCTATTGTGCTATGTGCTACGCTATCTATTGGTACAGCATAGAAAAGCCCCACCCACCTACCTACATTTCATCTGCCTGTAATGGAGGCACATCAGAGAAAAGCTTGCTAAATGCAGAGCCATAGTCTCTCTGAGCTTTAGGGGGCATGCATGAAACCCAGGATCCAGATGTCTTGATTAGTAAAATATTGAAGATCCAGAGAGGTGATTTTAGGTTTTTCCTACATGCCCACGGATGCCTTCCAAGTAAAAAGATGTCCCAATTAGACACCTTTCTATGGCATGTAAATCAGACCTAAACCCTCTCTGGGCAACTGGGTAGCATGGGGACAAAGCAGCCCTGAGGGCCACATTTGGGTACTGACCCACTTTTATGTGGACCTCAATCCTCCCTGGCAACAACCTACCAGACAGGGTCCAGGTCTGCAAGGGGCCCTTACCCACCTAATTGCCACTGCCTGTCAACCCTGAATTAAGAGATCTCTTTTCCTCATACAGATTTGTATGAAGGGACTGGGAAACCGCTGCTTGTCTTCTAGTGGAGGAGATTCAGCTGCTGCATGTGTGTGTAGCTGTTTTATATCCCACTTTATATGGAGCTCTGGGGGTATGTTTAGTCCCCATGGACCAAGAGACTCGCTTTAGATTCACTTTAATAACTGAATCCTATTTGTTGACATTGGTATTGATATTTCATGAATAGAAGTTATTTTTATAGGTTTTATTAAATATATTTAAGTAACCCCTCCCCCCTATGTATTATGTAGGGTGTAAGTCGGCTTATCCTTGAGCTTGGAAGATTTCCTTATTTCCAACTTAAAGCAGAACAAAACCCTGAATGGCATCCTCTCCTGGGTCATTCCAAATCAGGATGTCCCTTTGTTTTACTGTTTCTTTTTAACCCATCATGCAAAGATCAGCCTGGGATTTTACCAGTCCATGAGCAGCCTACGCCATTCCTGCTGAGCTGGAGTGCCCTGCTAGGCATTGAAGCGACAGGTCGGCTACAGGGGTGCTGGAAGGGAGACTAGAGAAGCAGAAATCATATAAGGGAGCAATAGGCAGCAGCCCAAATGGCCTTAACCCTTTCGCTGCCAGCCTACCTGCAGCATTTGCCACTCCCTGTTGCCAGACTGAGTTTGACTGTTTTGCGCTACACATGTTCAACTGTCATTTTCGAAGGGATTTCCAGGGATTTCCCAGGAAAATTATATATTGTTTTTTTCAACAGAGTCTGGGCTTTAACATGAAATGTCTTGTTTGTGTTTTTTAGGTGTATTCTCAACATTTTTGGGTGAAATGTGTGAAAAAAAATAAAAAAAATATATTTTTTTACAATTTGTAGAGTTTTTTTGTAATAAAAAATGTAAGTTTGTCAATAAAATCTTATTGCGTGAGAAACCCCAATTTCTCCCGCTTACAGCGATACCACATATGTATAGGTAGACACCCTTTCCTGCCCAGAAGCCTTTTATAGCTGCTGGATGACAAATGGTTAATTAAAAAAAAAAATGACATGGGGTCCCCCTTCCCGGGGAGGGGGACCCCATTTTTTTTTGGATTTTTAAGGGTTAAAAACCCTTAAAAATCCAAAAAAAAAAATGACGTGGGGTCCCCCTTACCCAAAGTAACCAGCCCGGGACCAGCTATGGGGGCTTGTAGGCACAGAGTGGGGGGGCCAGCTTTGGTGGCCCCCCCACCCTGCAGCCTACGAGCCCACATAGCCTATGTGGGCCCGGGCTCTTCTGCCCCCCCCTGGCCTTTGGGGAGGCAGGTAATGGGGGTGCGGGGGTTAATGGCAATGCCACCCCCCCAGCCATGTGAACTGGTATAAGGGGTCTCATGGACCCCTTACCAGCTCACAAAGGGTTAACTGTAAAAAAAAAAAACACCACACAATAAAAAAAAGTATTTTATTAAAAAAAAATAATTTTTTTTTACTGTACTTACCTTCGATTGCAAGCTCTTGTCCCTCGCCGCTCAGCTGACAGATGCCTGTGATCGGCATCCAGAGAAGGAGAAGGCAGGAGATCAGAGGATCTCCTGCCACCTCCTTCCCCGGCGCCGATCACCGGCATCTGAGAAGCTGAGAAAGCTGAAGCCGGTGATCGGGACCGGGATGACGTCATAAGCCCCGCCCCCAAGGGGGCGGGGCTTAGAGGCAAGATGGCGGTCGCCATCTTGAAGAAGAGAGGAGAGAGCCTCCCAGGCTCCCTCCTGAAGATCGGTAAGTCCTGGGGGGGGATCGGAGGCCCCCCAGGTGAAGAGGAGGGACAGCGGGAGCCAGCGCACATGGAGGTAAGTGAATGTCATTTTTATTTTTATTTTTTTTTTACAGTTAGCAGCTGCTGCTGCAGAAGCGGGGGGGGGGGGCGGCCTATTCCGGGGGCTCTCCTGGAGCCATCCGACCCCCCACGGGGGATCGGATGGCACCAAATTAAAGGGGAGACCCGGCCGGATCCAACAAGGGGTCAGGTGAGTATTTTTTATTTTTATTTTTTAAACTAGAAGCGATCAAAGTCAAGCACGTAACACCTACGGGCTTGGCACTTAAGGCCCAGCCAAGCCAGCACGTAGGTGTTACGTGCTTGGCAACAAAAGGGTTAAAGCAGTACAGCACACCGGGTATTCTCCCGGGTCTCCTTATGGCTAGTCTGCTCCTTGCTGCCCCACATAAGTAACCCCTCTGCTTAACTAGCGTGTTTAGATGGATTTCAAATTTTGTGATAGGGCTCCATTTAGAAAAGAAAAATTCTGGTGAGTGATGCATTTTATATTGGTAGATCCGTGGGAGCTGAATAATGGGATAGTTCATGAAAGTGAAGGGAAGGGTGGTGTGGCTACATCAGTGGAACCGCCCCCTCAAATGAGAGACGGCTAAAAATTCTGCCGCTATAAGGAAGCCAGCCGGGTGATTATAAAATAAAAAAACTGTGGAAGAGTTAATTTTTAGTACAGTATCTGTGACCAGGCATCTGTTGTCTCTGCGTGACACCCGCATGTATGTTTGGTATATAAAGTATGTTCTCATACCTCTCATGTTTCTCCTGTTTATTGTCCTAAGAGAGGCAGGAAACTTGGCGACACACCTATTCTCCAGAAGCACAGCTCGATTATTTAAGTCACTGTTGTTCACAATATCAAAACGTCTGTGTTTCCAAGTCTTCATTGTGCCCTATTAGTATTTGTATAGCCACTTTCCCCATGAAACAATGTCCTATTTCAGTTGATACACTGTAGTGGAGTTGGGCAAAGCATCACTGACCGCAGTATGTATTTTACCGAAACTCTGTATATACTGCCACTGTCAATCATAAAACAACCCCAAACCACTGACTTACTATTAAAAGTAACCAAGTGACCTTTTTGAGAACCTCGGTATTGCCAGGGAGGGTTATCCAATTGACTTGGGAGGGGGGGGGCTTTACAGCTTTTGGAGACTTTTATAAGACTCACTCAACACACAATAAATTGAAAATATTTTCAGAAAGCATTGAGAAAATCTGTTTTATAGGTAAGTGGAAAATCTGTAGAAAAAAATCAAGGCAACTTGATTTATTGTTTTGCTAATCATCCAACTAAGTTTTCCAATTCAGGTGTGGGAATCTGGCAGCAAGAAAATAGCACAGCAAGTCCAGTTGCCTTGTTTTATTCTTATAGATCTATCAGATCTCTTTCCCAGACGAAAGTGGAGAATTTTAAATATGAAGATTTTTTTCCCAAATGTGTTAAAGGACATTCCAGAAAGAGGTTAATTAGCTTGCTTTCTGCTCTCCCCATACTTGGTGGCATATTTGCCTATTGGAAATTTAGATTTGGAAAGGCTTCTTTTTATTGTATTTTAATGCCGAATAGCGGCATATATTTGTCTACCTCAGTAGAAAAGAAATATGTCCTTTATTTCAAAACTCATTTTGGCAGTGGCTACCGAATCCTGAATACCCCCCCCATTCCACTGCAGGGGTCAGCTGACCTCTAGTCACTTTAAAGCTATTACAACTGTACAGGCCACAGTACGCTCCTCTGCTTCATATTCCTAAATGGCCTTTTTCTGTAGAAAAGGCTTCCACTTGTTACTATTTGATTGGAAGGTAATCCATTCAATTGTGTATTAGTAGGGGAAAGGGGGGGTGTGTTTCCAGAGCTGGGCTCATGCTGTCGCTTAGTCTAGTAAATCTATTCAACGGAGTACAAATAAATAAGACTTAACGCTTGCATGGCAATCGCCTTGGATCTACAGTGTTAACCACTCTGACAATTAAAGAGCATTCCATTCAAGCGCATGGGTTAAAACGGAGCCTAGAGCGCCGGCGCACAGCAGCTGACCTGGACTACAGCAAGATGGTGGCGGAAGATCAGATAGAATCTGCGGTTAGTGTCTTGTCTTATTTTACTCATTAGTGCTGCTTCAGCGCTAATATAGGGATGTGGAGGATTTTATAATTGTGAAACCTGGGCTGGAGTGGCCCTTTAAACCATTTACCGGCTCCCATCAATCACTTCCAGCTAGTGACAGCAGCGATAAATGGGACAAGTGTTTTTTTTTTGTTTTTTTTTAGAATCCAAGGCCAAATCCACTCATTGGGACATCCTGAATTGGGATAACCTCGCTGTCGCTGTGTGAAATCCCTTGGGCCGCTCATTCCCTAGTTCCACTCACCTGCTCCTGAGCCCTTGCCATGTATCTGTGCCGTGGCGGCATCCCCACTCACCTCTAGCTGTGAACGTACCCGTGCCAGGCCTTAATGGCCGGTACTGGCATGCCCACAACTAGAAAGTGATTGGTGATGCTGCCAGCGGCTAGCGGAGCCAAAGGAAGCTGAGCAGGACGTTCGACCAATTGGCGCTCGGTGTCGGCTATGCCTGTGCTGTGTGAATGCCAACATTTTCTGAGTGAACCCCATGGGGATACACACAGCAGGACATCCCAAATGTCCCGATTGGTGTTCATCTTTAACCCCTTGTGAACTGGTAAGGGATCCTTGGGACCCCAAAGGGCAAAAGGGGTTGGTAAGCCCCCTGCCAGCAAGCGAGTGATTTTCTTTCCCCCCTCGCTGCATTACCTGCATCCCTAAAGCCCAGGGGGGGGGGGGGGGCAGAAGAGCCCATGTGGCTGTGTGGGCTGATAGTCCTCAGGGGCCGTCCTCTCGACACTGGTATACCAGCCCCCATAGCTGGTGCCCGGGCTGATTTTGCTGGAGAGGGGGGAACCACACTGTTGTGTTTTTATTTTTCTATTTTTTTAAAATCTTTTCAGTTTTGAGTGTCTCCTGGCCAGGAATGGGTGTCCACCTATACATGTGAGGCATTGTAATTGGGAGGAATGAGGCTTTTGCACGCAGTTTTTTCTAAAGACTAGGGATTTAGATTTTTAAAAAATGCTAAAAATTTGCTTTTTAAAAACATGTCCCCATATATTTCACCTAAAAAAAAATGCAAGCAAGACATATCGTGTTAAAGCCCAGGCTCTGCTGAAAAATTAATATAAAGTTTTCGGGTAGCTGTTCTTTGACCACGGGACTCATTTATATTGGCGGTAGCTAACTTGCTCATTATCATTTAGTATGGACGTTTTTTTGTGTACTTTGCTCCCATTTAATCTTATATGCAATACTATATATTATGATGTAGACCAATGTTAAAACTTTATCTTTGCACTTGGCACTTTATGTTAGGCAGCTGTATATATATATATATATGTAATAATGAAAATTAATTTATTTATACTTTTTTAGAGGAAGGGTTAGTATCTCAGCACCTTGCACTTTATTTGTATCACGACCTTAGAGCCTCACGTAGCTTATGAATTATTATTGAATATAGGGTAATTAATATATGCATTGTAATCTGGGGAACAGTGGAGGTTTTTATAGTTCTGCTACAGTTTTGAAGCTTCACCTTATATAATCTGGCAATAGCGTCCTGTAGCAGACCTCTCTATCCTTCGGTTTGGGGCGGGAGACCCTCCCCGTACACCATCTTTTTAGTAGTAGATAGTATATTATTTAGAGCAGTTTGCTTCCTCCCTCACACTATTTGTGATTTAATCTTCCTTGATGAAATTTGGATATTTATTATTATTGTACAAGGATCTTATTTTGCCCAGTGGTCATATGGTTTTATGAGTGTTATGTGTTTGTCTTGTATGTGTTTTTATAATAGTGCGCTAATTAATAAATTAATTTCATTGTAATCTGGTGTAGTGCCCAACTGTTGGAATTCTGTTTGCGAATGTTGTGCTTCTATGTTGTTAATATAGGAATTCCAGGAGCACCCACTGGATGGTGTATTTTACCGTGGTGCCCTCACAATAGCAGTTGTTGCTCGTGATAATCCCAGAAAATTGCTGCAAAAATAACAGAAATGTTTTCAACGTGCTGTGCTATAAATGTTTAACTGTTATTTTTGCATTATGGCATGTTGAAAACATTTCTGACTATGGAGGGTGACAAAAGCTCTAATTAGGCTGGCACTGAAAGGGTTAAAGCTTTCCTACACCCATTACTAAGCTGCAGCATCTTAGATCTGCTGCCCCCCCCCCAAATATTTGCTGTGGAAGGTATGTTTCAAGCAGTCCCCAAGCCTAAGATGCTGCATTGGCCCCAAGGGCTGATGCCTCTCCTAATCCAAGTTCTCTCTCCAGGGATTGCTTGTGTGTTACAGCTGGTGCCCAATGGGGTTTGCCAGATGGGTGTGTGCAGCTCCTCGCACAGTGTTTGCATGCCCATCCAGTGAACCCTATTGCTTTGTATAGGCCAGACGGCCCTGAAATCATATAGATTCCCTCCCACCTGGTAAACTCACCTTCTCCCCCAATCCAACAGCGTATGCGCGAGCAGTGGCCGCTCCCTGCTATACCTTTTAGTAGGCATGCTACCTGTTATAGGGTAGCTGGCATTTTCAATATGACTGGAGATAATTCTTAAACGAGTGGGCAGGAGTGGATTCGAGCATGCTGACTGGACGAGAGGCTGCACGTGTGCCATATGGCCGGTGGAAAAGTGAGTTAGATTGGGCAACCTGGGGGGTTTCACGCAGATGGGGGTGCCCCGGGGGCAAGAACCAAAAGCCTCTGGAGTAGGGTAAAATGGGCCTGCAGTTATTCTTGGCTTTACAGGGATTGTAAAGTCTAAAAAATAAAAAAAGAAAGAAAAAAATAATAAAGATGAGCATGTTGTTAAATGTGAAATAAAAAGGCTCTGAAGCTCTGATCAGCTGGGCTGTGCCCCTACAGCCTGTGTAGGTTATATGAACTATGCCAATAGGACAAAGCTGGTGATGAGCACTGCGGAGGCACAGCGAGTCAAGGATCTATTCGGTGTTCTGCATCATGTCCGCCCACTGCAAGCTGCTATAACACAGCACAGACATGCTGGAAATGCTACTTTCATGCCCCCTGCTGCCAGTCAGTGAGCCTGCTTCCTCGTGAATGGCAACAGGGATGCACACTGTCTGCACCGGAGCAGCTCACTAGAGAATTAAGAGGGTTATCTTAACACTGACTTTTAGAACTCTTTTGTGTGTAAGCTTGGCCATGGGCCTGATTATTGAGAAACACACAACGGTCTGATCGCACGTGAATGGACCTGTGGGACATGTATAGATACGTTTTGAACTACATTTGCTTTGCCATGGGTTCATTGGGCAAATAAACAAATGTATTTACTTGCCAAAGTGACACAATGCAGCCTAAACCCAGTCTAAGTTTTCAAGTCTTAGAAAAAAACCTGTTTGTTGAAAGGTCTGTGTTGGCATAATTCATCTGCTAAACAGTACTGAGAAAACATTACTATACATACTATACATATCCTGATTGCAGCAGTTGTTTTTTTCCACGCTGGGTTGAGGTAGTAACAATGTTTTTTTTTAGCCCTGCCTTTATCCAGCATGCCTGGATTGTGGTTGTGCAGGTGTGTAGTAGATAACACTGTTTATCTAGTCCTTCTCGTGTATAATGGTCATAGAAACTCCATTATTAAGCTGTCGCCTTCCTGGACTGAGATATGGGAAAAGAGTAGAGGCCTGGGCGCGGCTAAAGATTGTACATGTTTGATGCATTTCTTGTATATTTGTGGAATGTTTGTTCTCGAGGGGTTGAGTAATTGTTAATTTAGTTTGAAAGCTTTCAGTGTGGTGTTTGTGTTAAAGGATTTGACTTAGTTTTTGTGTAAGTGTTAAAAGGTTTACACCATGGAAACTGTCAGAGCTGAATAATGTCGGTTTTCCGTACAGCGAGGCATAGAAGACCATGCTCTCTACGTAGCGACCTCTATAGCTGGCAGCACACTTGTCAGGGTATTTTCTAGGCATCTGGGAAATTACTGCTGGTTTCTTCAATCCGATACAATAAAATGAAACTCAGTAAAGTGCACAACTTCATACACCACAAAGGAAGCAGTAGCTGGAGCTCAGAGAGGTTATGCCCTTTCACATTGTACGCTGTATTTGCTGCATTTCCAATGGGAGACGAGGAGGAGGCAGCGGCGGCGGCAGAAAACAAGGCAGCAGACCAGCGGTGATGGATTTAGAGGTGACAGGGAGTATGACCCTTCACCGCACCACAGATAAAGCCCAATACATGTGATTTACCTGTGGTGCCCATAAACCTCTATGGGGGTGTGTTGCTGTTGCGCTGCAGTCAAAGGCTCCTTTCACACCGCTGCGCATTTGCACTGCATTGCATTTGACTTTGCATTGCAATAGACTTCTATGGAGCTGTGCATTGATGTGAAAGGGCCCATTTATTTTAATCGGCTGCGTTCTTTTACACTTTGTGACTTGGAATAATTGTACTCCAATGCAAAACAAACAGCCAGTTGTGAAAAGGGCCTTAGAATTGTTAGTTAAAGTGGACCAAAACCCAGGATTTTGACTATCCTGGGTTTTGGCCCTTTTCCCCTGTGTGAAACCCCCCCAGATGCGAACTCGCCTCTTCCTGGTCCTGTGACGCATGCACGGACGCTCATCCAATCAGCGTGCTCGGAGCCGGTGACGTCACGCCATTTAAACCTTTGTTTACGCCTGTCGCTCCGAGCGCTTTGCTGGCCCCTGCTAGAGGGATGGGGGGGTGATGATGGGATGATGCAGCTGCGGCTCGAGCATGCACCATTGGAGCGGGAAAGAAGGTAAGTGAATGAGGCAACCTGGGGGGTTTCACACAGTGGGGCATCCCAATTTTGAAACCCCCCAGGGGGAGGGGGAGGGCCGATCACTTTGGGTTTTGGTCCACTTTAACTGCCTAAAAAAGAAAATGAAGGAAGCTGCCATCTACTAACTCCCTGCATCTTGATTATCTTTCTTTCCATAAGCTGAAATGTAGGTGTCGCTACAATAGTCAGCAAGTTGTCCTTGCTGTTCTGGCACCTGCTGAATCACCTGTTGCAGCCTTCTAATTACCTAATGATGGCTGGCCCTGCTTCTCTTGTTTCTCCCGGAGGCGTGTATTACTGCATACATTATGACTGTTTGTTTATAAAGTGCCATGATGCTGTACAATGTAGCACATCTTAGTATTAGTATTATCCTTACCATGACTGCTTTGCTTTCAAGAGGAAAGACAAGCTTATAGTAACGCCCCTCCCTCCCCTTGGACATGTAAAAGAAACAACTCACCTGGTCACCTAAATCTTTCCCTTTATACCTGCAGGGGGCATGGATTGGATTACTGGCCTGTCACTCAAGCATCCTAGCTTCAACTTCTGTGCAGATTAATCACCCCCTAGTGAGATGGGTGGGTGGGGTTTCACAAAATGCTCGGATTTCCTCTTTAAAGTGCACCTATACCACCCATCCTCAACCCAGTGCCCCAAAACAGCCTGTGTTCGTTTTTTTTTTCTTTTTTTACTAAAGCCTTTGCCCAATTTTCATAACACGAACTGGATGTAGCCAGCCATATAGCATATAGTCAGCCATCTCCCTTGCCGAGCAGCCCGGCCCCCAGCGATGATGCGTTAAGTCACACACAGCTCAGCAATGGGGAGCACTTCAACCTAACTGCCATTAGGGCTGATTTAGCACTGAGTATTTTTTTTCCTTGCGGTTTTGTGAGAGAAAAAAATTATCTTTTTGTGGGAAAAAAGAAAATCAAGGTTACATTTTTTTCTTCATACTTTTTCTGTACAGAATTTTTCTTAAATGAGTTTTTCTTAATGCAATTCAGCAATATTTAGCATATATAATAATATTTACAGCAATTAGCCGTGCAAATGTGTTAAAATGATGCTGAATTGCACGTAAGAAATAAATCATTATAAAAATGTTTTTTGCACAGAAAAACATTAGAAAAATACATTCTCACAGTGTTCAATCGGCCCTAATGTTACAGTTCAGTTGTAAGCATATGGCTGTCATTCACCATGTTACTATTTCCTGTTAGTCTTTTTATTAACATAAAGGCTTTAGTGTTTAGTAAAGAAAAAAAGAAAAGAAACACAGGCTGTTTTGCAGCACAGGGCTGGGGTTGGCAGGTTACAACGTAAGCTTCCTTTTTGAGTATAGGTGCACTTTAATATTAAAGTGATTGTCCATCCCCCCCCCCCCCCCCCCAAAAAATGGTAATTCTCACCTTTTGTGCAGTGCAGCTCCGCTGCCCGAACCCGCTGGTGTACAACTGCCCCTTTGGTCCTCTCTGGTCCATAATGGCGGTCATGAACGTGTAGGGTAGCATGACCCTACCTATGCACCTCCCCTATCCATTGCAATGAATACAGTGGGTGTGCTGCATAGGCGTAAACCTGCTTCACTAATGGCGAAAGCCGGGCCAAATATTTGAATACTGCACAAGGCAGGGTTACTAATAAATGCAGGTTCAAAAGATGTTCTTTTATTATAAACAATATAAAAAGAAAATCTAACATACTTCTAAACGTAAAAGCAAGCTAACTAAAGTAATATATAAATACACAAGAAAAATTACAGTAACATCACTTTTCCATCAGCACTCAAATGGGAAAATGCTGCTCACTTTGGCCCATGTAGTTCATTCAGTCACAGGTAAATAAGGCCCTGGTAAGTCATTTTGGCTTTTCTTGCTCTACCCAGTCTTTTAAAAGGGCAAAATAACAACAATTTTGCTTGTACATCTTTTCAAGAAGGAGCAGGTTCCTCAGGTACCTCTCAATTGCCTTTCAATTTTAGAGACAAATTATAGTCAGGAGTTTAAGTGGAACTCCAGCGCTAGCCAAAGTGCTATATATTAGTCAAAATACCTTTGTAATACAAAAGCTGACACATTCATGGCTGACACCTAGGATCAGAGATGAGTGCTAAATCTCAGTTTTATTTTTGGCTGGACAATCCCTTTAGAATAAATCCTTCCCTCTGGTTTTGTGTGAAACCAGCAAGAAGCTAACCCATCTCTCCTGGAACCCACGGTGCGGCTAGCCACACTTATGAGCGGCGCATGGCATCACTTTCTTCTTTCAGCTGTGCACAGCCTTTCAGTTGCAGCAAGCAGGGCCACACACTGCCGAGAAGAGAGGCGAGTGATGCCGGCTGCGCATGTGCCATGAGCTCCAGGGAAAGATTAGAATATCAGGAGCCCTGGGGAGAGAGTAAGGCTGGAGTATCTTAGACATTTTATTATTCCAGTATTTTTATGTGCATATGCATATAAGTAGTATAATGGTAGATCCATGGCTCATTTATTACTTACATATTCCATATTCCGCTACAGGTGTCACCCAAGGTGATGCAAAATGCTCTCAAGAAGTTGCATTGCAGTAGTAAAAAATTGGCCTGGCTTTTACACCTAATACTCTCTCAATGTTATGGGAGGTTTTAAGTAATACAACTAAACAGATGATTCGGGACATCTACATACTATTCAAAAGCCAACTAAAGTTCTGACAGGATCCATTTTTATTTATTATTTATGATGCGGACTAAAACCCCAGGACACGGCATGTGTTTAACTCGCA
The DNA here is from genome assembly GCA_027917425.1 of Gastrophryne carolinensis. NCBI lineage: Eukaryota > Metazoa > Chordata > Amphibia > Anura > Microhylidae > Gastrophryne > Gastrophryne carolinensis. The sequence goes on along the minus strand of CM051235.1, from coordinate 334,416,182 downwards.
GTCCCCCTCTTGTTAGAGGTTAGAGCACCCGCTCCTGGTTTTGCCAAGATACTATGATATTAAGGATGTCCCTGCAAACACTGAAGTATGCTCCCTGAAGTGGGTTGGAGGGTTTGGACATATGCTGTGTCTTGGGATTTAGAGTAAGCTTTACTGGTGATCTGGGGAGTTCACATAGTAGGGCATCCCAATTCAGGATGCCCCAGGAGAAGGCTAGCGGCAGGCCCTGGGTATCCCTCTTTATGGGACATCCTGAGTTAGGTAAGTTTTTGGGCAATCTGTGGGTATACACACAGCAGGTAATGCCAAAGCAGGAGAAACATAACACAAGATAGTGAGAAGTCCTTGGTTTTGTTTCTCTTTTAAGTAGGCACAGTTGTGGTGGGTTGGATTTTTCTATTTCTGTAATTCGTGCTGCAAAAGTTAAAATGTGATACTTAATCCGGACTTCAATATGTAGCTCAGGTCTCTGGGTTTACTGTCAGAACATGTACCAAAATATGTACATAGGGGTAACTGAATAAACAGAAAATGTATAGTTGCTGTTAGATATTTGAAACATTTCATTCATTAATCTTTATGCATCGTTGGTAATATTGTATTGTTTTTTCATTGGCAGGATGAAGATGAGGTGGCACAAGATGTTCCTGCTGCTTTGTATGGCTGGTCTCTGTGTGATATCGGTTCTACACTTTCTGAAGGCCCTTTCCTATGTCTCCCTCTCTCGAGAACTGGTCTCGTTGAGTCCCAACTTTATTTCGGGCTTCTTCTGGGAATCCCGACCCCTCATACCTCTACCTGCAGAAAGGATTGATGATGGATTCCAGGTTTTGCGCACCCCTGGATACTATCGACTACCTCCATTTCTTCATCAGCAACTTAAACTTCCGCCTTCAGCACATGGTGAAACTCTTAACGTAGATGACCTTAATGTAAAAGAACATGTGTTGCAGGAAGATACAACAGAGTACTTCGTGCGAACCAAATCGGGAGGCGTTTGCTTCAAGCCAGGAACAAAAGCCCTTGACCGCCCGCCTTCTGATAAAACAGAAAAAAACTCCCTTCGCAAATCTTCCTCTGGTGTTTCTAAGCAGCAGCAGCAGCTGCAAACCCAGCGACGAAGGAAATGGGTAGAGTGTGTTTGTTTGCCTGGGTGGCATGGACCAAGTTGTGGGGTGCCCACAGTTGTTCAGCACTCCAATCTTCCCACAAAGGACAGATTAACACCTCGTCTAAAACCACGTCGTGTTATTAATGCAATTAATATCAACCATGAATTTGACCTTCTGGAAGCCCGATTCCATGAACTGGAGGGAGTAGTTGATGTCTTCTTAATATGTGAATCAAACTTTACTGCGTACGGGGAAGCCCGGCCTCTTTTGTTCCGCCAAATGCTTCTTAATGGAACATTTGATTATGTTAAATCTAAAGTTGTATATGTTTTCTTGGATCACTTTCCAGATGGAGGTAAACAGGATGGTTGGATAGCAGATGATTATTTGCGGACATTTCTGACCCGCAATGGAGTATCTCGACTGCGCAATTTGCGAGATGATGATCTCTTTATCATAGATGATGCCGATGAGATCCCTGGCAGGGAAGGTGTGCTGTTTCTGAAACTTTATGACGGATGGACAGAGCCTGTAGCTTTTCACATGCGTAAATCACTCTATGGCTTCTTTTGGAAGCAACCGGGGACCCTGGAAGTCATTTCTGCTTGCACTGTTGGAATGCTCCGGTCTGTGTATAGCACAAATGGTATCCTTCTACGTCGAAGGGAGTACTATACTATGCCTAACTTCCGCCAATATGAAAACAAGACGGGACACATATTGGTTCAGTGGGCCTTGGGAAGCCCTTTACACTTTGCTGGCTGGCACTGCTCCTGGTGCTTCCCACCAGAAGGAATACATTTTAAACTCATTTCTGCACAGAATGGGGATTTTCCAAGATGGGGAGACTATGAGGACAAAAGGGACCTGAACTACATAAGGTGGCTGATAAAGACAGGGGGGTGGTTTGATGGAACCAAACAAGAGTATCCAGCAGCTGACCCACATGAGCACATGTATGCTCCTAAATATATCATGGAAAACCCTCAACAATTTGGTTACTTAATTAAAAACCCCTATAGCTGAGGTGTAAAGGGAAGAGAGAGGATGCTGAACATGGTACAGTTCTCTTCAACTGCTTGGAATATCCATTTAGGTTTTTGTTCATTTGCTCCCTAATGGCTCCAATGGAAATGAGATTTGTCAGTAACCTGAGAGGAAGGTAACAAAGGTTACAGAGTAAGACGATCGTTCACGATACTGGTTGGTAACATTTCAGGGATGTAGCTGAGGGAACAGAATACTCAGGAGAATGATGGTGGGTCATACTGCCCACCAGTTGAGTGGTATTTAAACCATGATACTCCCAACATAACGTATGTTCTGTCAATGCAGCTACTTCAGCAATGTTGCATGTTTACATATCTTTCTAATGAAACCTTTTCATTGTTAGATGCTTTTTCTTTACAAAGAAAAATGTAATGATCACATTTATATGACAGTATCATTGGGAACATCTAGGTCCACATACATGATTACCTGTTTACACAGAAAAAGAAAAGCATCTATTGAACACTGTTTGCCACCAAATGAGTTACATTCCATTTGTGAACATGGAAAGCCACTGTGATACTCTGCATTGTGACCTTATCAGTTTGCTAGTTTAACACCTATCCGCTTCAGTGCCAATATATTGCGGGTCTTGAAACTATGGCATAATAGGGGTAACAATGAAGGGATAATGCACTTTCTTTCTTTTGCACCTTTTGTGGTCTACACAAATCTATTCTGTTGGCATTGTTGTTTTTGATATAGTTTCTTTTTGCCAAACAGCAAGCATACATTCTCAAGTGTGGTCATATAATTGCATAATAAGTGCCAGGGTTTGTGATAAAATTATTTAAAAAGGCAACGGTTTATACCATTTTAATAGCAATGTCTTACAATGCTTGGCCATAGTACAGTGGGGGGAGTGATGTTAGTCCATGTATTGTATACTTCCTACTATGTCTTATCAAATCAAAGGTATTATAGCTCATATTAGGTTTAGGTAAGGGTATTATGACTGCGATACTCCTATCCCCCTAAAGCCGTGTTCCCCAATGCTCTCCATGAAGCCACCAACAGGTCATGTTTTTTGGCTCTCCGCCTAGCAGCTTCCTAGCTCTGCTGCTGCACTTATATAACTTCACCTTTTCATCACTGTGGAGATCTGCAAAACATGACTAGCTGGAGAACACTGCCGTAAAGTATATCAAAATTTAGACCAGAAAAAAAAGTTTCTTCTAAAACCTAATTTTGGTTTGGCTATGGTTGCAACCTTCCATTTCATGCCTTTTTTACATTTTCTTTACAAGAAAGAACAAAAAAGTCCTAAAATAAATCCCCAAAAAAGGTATATGTACGAAACTTGGTGACCTTACAAAATGTTATGGCCAGGGCACTGGACTGGTGCAGGAAGAAATGGGTTTATGATAAGGATGTCCACCAAGGGATAGAATCTTACAACTTCTAGGCTCTTGACGGTTTGATAGAACTGTAGCTTGAAACCCAGCAGACAGCATTCTTCCACAAGTAGTGTGGCCAAGCCAAGGGACAATGTTAACACCAAGAGATAGAATTCGAACAAAGCATAGCACTTTGATTGAATCATTTTGAATACTTTAGGTACAGCATCGCTATGACTTAATCTGTTTCCCGTGAAAGGAAGCTTTGCTCTGCACAGATACGAAAATACAAAGGGAATAAAGATTAAATGATAGCTAGCTAGCTAAAAAGAGCATGTAAGAAACTCTTTCTGTAGACTCTATAGGAGTTTCTTATAGTTCTTAAAAAATGTTAGTATGATACAGGAAATAATATTCACTAGTTCAGTTACTTTTTTTTTTGTTTGTGTTAAAGCAGACCAACATTTTTTCTGGTGTGGGTTTTGGTACCGCGGCTATACCGGGTTTCGGGACCGCGGCCCGTAAACCTTACCCTAATCTTATAGCCACGGTATCAGCCCCCGTGGCCGCATGGGTGTTGGTCCACTTTAATGTTCTCATTCCAGTGCTGACAGAAATAGGACAATATATGGGTATTCTTGAAGGAAGAAGACATCCTGTTGACTACTAAATACATTTAAGTTAATCATTATGTTGTGATTGGACTCCAGTAAGTTCAGTAGTTCCTATTTTGCATGGCGTGGGAAGGTTTCTTGTTTGGGATGTATGGAAAGATGGGAACCTAAGCTGAACTGTGTGACAGCAGATATTTCAGGCCTGCAGTGAGTGACTAGTCTTCATTGAACAGCTATGAAGACCCAGTCAAGAGTCCAAACCTGCCATAGTTCCAAAAATATAAAGGCTACCTTTAGACTGTGAATTATTCGTAAGGAAAAAAGTGCTCCATTTCATACATTTGGCACTGGCATAAAAGCATGACTGACATAGAACCAAGTAGGGAAAGTCTGCCCTGTACCATGCTATCTTGGCACCCTAAAGTCCACACTGGTAAGCTTTCATCTCGGGTGTTTGTTCAATGCAAAGGAGACTGGAAGCTGCAGTACACAACAGCTGCAAGCACTGCCTTCTATTAGAGAAGCATCAACACTAGCAATGTGTGATGTGGCTTTCACTTCCCGGGCAAAGAAGACACCATACTTGTGGGGAACAATGAAGAGGGCTTTTGTGGTGCCGGAAGGAATCCTGGCCCACAGACCCCCTCCCCCCCCCCCCACACGTTGGATCTAGGTTAGTTTTGACTATGTTTTACACTGTTTTACACTGCCATCACTCTGCAAACTTGTGTCTGCATTTTACATTCATGCTTTATATAATTAACAAGGGTCTGCTGTAATGAATTAGCTCCTCCTATGGGTTTTTCATAGTTGTTTATTGTGCAAACATGTTTCCTAAGAGGAATAAACTGGCATTTCAGGTACTAATGAAGTTTATCTACAGCACTGTATGCACTGTGCTATAAAATGATATTGACTTACCTCTGTTTTGTAGACATTGCTATAGGCTTTTCTTCGGGCATCCTGTCTGCCTCCGGGGCACACACTTGATGTGAATAGTTTTTTTTCTCGTTTATTGGAGGGAAAAACGCAACAGCAGGCAGGTGCTAGCCAGAAACACCGATATCATTCAGACTGACAGCAGAACAACAGGCTAAGTGTTTCTACAGTCAAAAACAAAAAAAATACTCTACACTTAAATCCTATCGCCCCACTAATCAGCGTTGCTAGTCCATTGCTTTGATACTTACTGGATCACCCAGTCCATGTCTAGCACCGCCAGGCCACCAACACATCATCAAAGCACTGTCTTCCGTGCTTCACCTCTCTATTCCTCAATGGAACTACAGCCCCCTCCATTGCAGTGAATAGAGGGGGCATGCCACAGTTTATGTGCCCAATAGCGCAAAGAAACGGGGGTATATATGTGTTCTATTAGAATCACAGGCCATTTTAGATATAGCATGGAAAGTAGATCAAATCTGCAGAGCTCACCCAACTTTAGTAAATATGTGGAAATATTTCCTCCTTTATAACTCCAAACAATATTTAATTTTTGTGTGTTGAGATTTGGAGCTTTTCTTGGGACAGAGCGCTCTTGCCACTTGAAACAATGCATCTATAGCTTGAAACAAAAAAAATCTATGCACATCTGACCCCCGGGCTAGCAACAAGCCCAAAGCAGTTAATGGGTTTACCTCACCTTCTGGTGTTCCGCCAGTTGCATGTGATCCTGCCAGATTCCTGTTGTGAGAAGAACTGAGTTTTCTGCTTACATCAGAGCAATGGGTGTCACCAAGAAAACAAAGTAACTGTAAGACTCACAGCCCCTCTTTGCCATTTTAAAAGTCCATCTAAAGCCAGGCAAAAAATGCACATCCTTCCCCACCTACAGGATTAATCTGATGGAGTGCAGCGCGCTGAGCCGCAGCAGATTCTGCATTATCAGCTGTGGTGCTGATAGCATGCTCTGCAGCCCACGGGGACTAAGAAGAATCAAACGTGCAGGTAGAGAGTTGAATGTATGTTTTTCTTTTATTCTTAGTATACAGTACGTCCTGCTCCAGAAAGAATACTTACACTCAGGCTATTACTCCGCCAGATGCCGCTGGACTGCAGAGACATCGAAAATAGGCTCCTCCCGGCCCCTCAAATACCCAGGGACCTCCCACAAATCCCCAGACGAGACATGTCTCTCTACTCGCAGGTGAGCGGGGCTATTAGCCTGCGGCCCTGTAGGACTATTCCCACCCGTTCTATTAGTAATATGCCTCCCAGCCTTGGCTGCGCTGGTCGGGTGATGGTAGGCAGCACCGCTATTAGGTGCTTAGGAGCGCTGCTCCACCGCAATCTCCCACCAAAGGGTAGGCGGTTCAGGCTTATGGTGAGCCTCTATGGGATGCCCCTCCCGCACTATTGCCCCTGCCTATCGGTGGGCCCTATTTAAGTGGCCGCTGTCCTCCCTCATTCTCCTGGTAGCCTTCGGGTGAAAAAAGGGGGTGTCGGTATGTATGCTATGCATTTACGCCACGCTGTCTTGCTTTAGGTTGACTGTATTTAAAATTACCACCGCCGCGCGCCTTTTCTGTCACTGGCTGGGCCTGCACCTCGTATCACTTCACTTACCCCCCCAAGCTTAAATCTCACTCCTACTGAGTTGCATACAAGTGGGGATTCTCAGCCTGATGTGTCTTCTAGACAGGCTACTGTTGAGAAGTTGATTGCTAATACCTTGGCGCGTAAGGCCCCTGCTAAAAAGCGGCACTTAACGCCTACTGTCTCACACTTTTTCCTATGGAAACTGAGGAGTTTTGGGATCTTTGTGGCTACACCCCTTCGGATGAAGGGGAGCTTTTCTCTGACACAGGGTCATCTGATGAGAGGCCAAGGGGTCATGACCCCTGGACCCCGGAAGACACTGACAGATTGCTGACCCAGATTTTTGAGGTTCTGTCCTTTTCTCCCCCTGTTGCGGCTCCCAGGCAAAGGGGGGAACTCTTTCATACAGCTGAATCACGTTTGGAATTTCCTGAGCAAGCACATTTCAATAACCTTGTGCTCAGGGAATGGGAGCGCCCCAGTAGACTTCCGAAAAGTTGGGATAGGAAGTATCCCTTTCCTGCTGATGTGGTAAAGTGTTGGTCATCCCCTCCCGAGGTGGATGCCCCGGTCCTAGGGTTATCTAACACCTCTGTCATGCATTCCCCTGACTCTACTACCCCGCGGGATGCTGAGGACCGGCGCATTGACCAGCTGGTGTCCCATGCTTTTGCATGTGCGGGGACAGCGCTGTACCCGGTCTGTGCTTTTGCCATTACCGCTGTGGCCACTAGAACCCTTATCAGAAATATACTTGATAGTGCCCCTGATGATTTGCCTTGTGAGGTGTTCAATGCACTCTCCAGTTGTGATGTTTTTGTAAATTTTGTCCTCTCTGCCTTGGATGACACCATTAGAATGTGTGTCAGGACATCTGCCCTTGTGGTGGCTATACGCCGCTCGGTTTGGCTACGCCAGTGGGCTGCTGACAATGCTGCCAAGAAGGCCCTCACTGGGTTTCCCTTCAAAGGACTACGCCTGTTTGGGGACCGCCTGGACCTTTTTGCTAAGGGAGGCAGGTTACCCCAGCGCAGGCGGCAGTCTCGGCCCTTTAGGGGTCAGGGCTCATTCTCCTCCCCCTATCGTGGTGCTAGACAAGGGAGGGGGGTTTCCTTTACTGGGGCCCGGGGAGATTTCTGGGGCAAGGGCAGAGGACGTGGGCGTCCTGGCTCCTCCTGGGGCCCCAAGGCAAAATCTTCTCCCAAGCCCCCTCAGGCATGATGGGGCGCCCTCACCCCTCCGGGTGGGGGGACAGCTTCAGCACTTCGCTCACGTCTGGAGGCTTCATGTCTCAGACCAGTGGATTCAGGAGGTAGTGTCCTCCGGTTACAAGATAGTTTGCTGCCTGGCCGCCCCCAAGATTTATCAGATCACGGATTCCTCAGGACCCTGTGTTAACTCAGGAGCTGATGCAGGCAGTCATCTGGGGGTCATCTGAAAGGTCCCTTTAAAAGAAATGGGCAAGGGTTTCTATTCCAACCTATTCACAGTCCCCAAAAAAGATGGTTCAGTCAAACCCATCCTGGACTTAAAGATCCTCAACAAATTTGTCAGGAGCAGGCGCTTTCGCATGGGAACGCTGCGCTCTGCCATCAGTTCCCTGCACCAAGGGGATTTCATGACTTCTGTGGGCATCAAGGATGCTTACCTTCTGTATTTTCAGGTCATCAGAAGTTCATCAGGTTCGCTCTGGAGGATCTACACTACCAGTTTGTGGCATTGCCCTTTGGTCTCACCACAGCTCCCAGGGTGTTCACCAAGGTGCTGGCGGGCGTGATGTCTCTGCTCAGGTATCAGGGCGTCCGCGTGCTTCCTTATCTGGATGACATTCTCATCACCTCCCAATCTCTACATCAGGCAGAATTGGATACTCAGCTGGTGGTGTCCACCCTGGAGTCATTTGGTTGGGTGATCAACCACCCCAAGTCCTCACTGTCCCCTTCCTTGGTGACTCCATTCCTAGGAATGAATCTGGATACGGTTCAGGCAAGGATTTTCCTTCCTCAACAAAAGGTGGACAGTCTGATTACACAGGTTCAGTTCCTGCCTGTTCAGGTGCGCTCGAACAACCAGACGGCAGTTGCCTACATCAATCATCAGGGAGGGACCTGGAGCAAGGGGGCCCTCCAGGAAGTGTCTCTGATCCTGACCTGGGTGGAGACCAATGTTCCCTGCATATCAGCTGTGTACATCCCGGGGGTGGAAAACCTCCTGGCAGACTCTCTGAGCAGGGGGACCTCTCGCCAGGGAGAATGGTCCCTATGCAGCAGGGTGTTCCAATCTCTGTGTCACCGTTGGGGCCAACCAGATGTGGATCTGTTTGCGTCCCTTCCACAATCACAAGCTACCGGCCTTTGTCTCCCTCTCCCAGGATCCTCTGGCCTTGACCACGGATGCTCTAGCAATGTCATGGCAGGACTTTCAGTTTCTGTATGTCTTCCCTCCATTCCCCCTGCTGGGCAGGGTTCTGCGCAAGATTGCTTTGGAAGGGGTGCCAGCAATTCTGGTGGCCCCCAGGTGGCCAAGAAGAGTTTGGTTCGCAGACATGGTGCAGTAGATCAGTACGCTCTGTCCATGGTGCCAGATCTGCTCACTCAGAGCTCACTACGCCATCCCAATATACAAACTCTGGCTTTGACGGCCTGGCTCCTGAAACCTCCATTTTGATGGGGAAGGGGCTGTCTACCTCGGTTGTTGATACCATGATAAAGGCTAGGAAGAAGTCTTCTTCTTCCATTTATTACAGGGTTTGGCATGCCTACATTGACTGGTGTGAGTCTAAGTCTCTTCCCTGTCGTGTGTTCTCTGTTCCCAGGATTCTGGAGTTTCTACAGCATGGGTTGGAGATGGGGCTCCAACTTGGTACTCTAAAAGGTCAGGTTTCTGCCCTGGCTGTTTTCTTCCAGAAGTCCTTTGCTCAGCATTCTCTGGTGAGGACTTTTTTCCAGGGGGTGACTCATGTGCGTCCCCCACGTAAGCCTATGGTGCCTGTTTGGGATTTGAACTTGGTTTAGTCAGCCTTGCAGGGTGCTCTCTTTGAACCTGTGCAGGATGCTGCCCTGGCTATTCTGACTCTCAAATTTGTCTTTTTGGTTGCTATCACCTCTGTTAGGCGTGTGTCTGATTTTGCGGCGCTTTCCATTCAGCCCCCCTGCTATGAGAGACACCAGGACAAGATGGTGTTTCGCTTCAAGCCAGATTTTCTGCCTAAGGTAGTGTCTGCCTTTCATTTGAATCAGGATATTCTTTTTCGTTCTTTGTGCCCTAATCCTAGTAATGCTAAGGAGAGGGTTTTGCATTCTTTGGACGTGGTTAGGTGTCTGAAGTACTATCTGGTGGCTACTGCACCTTTCAGAAAAACTGATGTTCTTTTTTGTGGTCCCCTTCTGGTCCTAGGAAGGGTTTGGCTCCTGCCAAGTCTACTATCAGCAAATGGATCCGTCAGGCTGTGATTCAGGCCTATTCTGCTAAGGGGAAGAATCCTCCCTTCCGCCTTACTGCTCATTCCACTCGTGCTATTGGTGCTTCTTGGGCTTTTCCGCACCAGGCTTCTGTTGAACAAGTTTGCAAGGCTGCTCCTTGGTCTTCTGTTCATACCTTTTCAAAGTTTTACAAGGTTGATGTTAGGGCCTCAGCTGACGCTGCTTTTGGCCTAAAGGTTCTGCAGGCGGTAGTGGTTTAAACGGTCTGCTGTTATCTTGGGGATCCCACCCTACTTTATGGACACTGCTTCTGGATGTCCCGAGTATAAGTATTCTTTCTGCAGCAGGACGTACTGTATACTAAGAATAATACAATTCTGTGATTACTCACCTGTAGAATTGGTATTATGAGTATACAGTACGTCCTGCTCCACCCCACCCTTGGTTTGCATTATCTTGGATCCCCTGTATGGTGATTGTTATCATTGTTATAGTTACTAGTTTGGGTTGTTTTAATTCTCCCGGCTTCTAGTTAACTGCTTTTCAATGCTGGGGATTTGTGGGAGGTCCCGGGGATTTGAGGAGCCGGGAGGAGCCTATTTTTGATGTCTCTGCAGTCCAGCACCATCTGGCGGAGTAATACCCCGAGTGTAAGTATTCTTTCTGGAGCAGGGCGTACTGTATACTCGTAATACCAATTCTACAGGTGAGTAATCACAGAATTGTATTTTTTGCTATTTAAGTCACATATGTCACTAAAACACTAAAACCTTGACCTTGATGGATGCCCTGGCAATGAAAATGTGAAATAAAAGGTTTTGACTGTAGGGCTTCATCTACCCATGCCCTGCTTCAATAAGCATACACATAATACATACAACAAACACACACACACATAGAGGGTTTCCGGTTCAACTTTTAAGGCATCACTATAGAGCTGTTACTGAAATCAGTAGATTTTATCAGGATCAAATTGTGGTGACCAGCTCAAAATATTGTGTCATTGTCCCCTCTCCTGCCACAGTGACAGGCATTTCCTTTCTGGTAAATCTCACCAATAGGGTCATGTGAATTACAAAATAGAAGCTCTGATCTTTCCTTATTTTATGAAATGGAAATTTTGTCCTGAGGTGACCTTTAAACCCCACATTTTACCACATCTTCTCAATAAGGCCACAGACGGGAAGTTTAAGCTCTGGGTGTTGTCCTGATCAGACCAGAGACTTCTCCCCCCCTTTTTGTTTTTTTTGCTGGTCACCACCTTTACTCATAGTCTTGATAACATCTATTCAATTTCTGTTAAAAGTAAACAACAAAATAGGCTCAGTCTCTTAACAAAATACTTTGTTTAACCATTCTTTATTCCAGTAGAAAAAAATGGGTTCCAATGTTTAAAGCAAACCTAAAGCCTAAAGGAGAGTTTGGTGGACAGACTGCACCAGTCATTGCAATATAGTCTGAGGTTTTCAGTCCCCTGTTGGTGAGGAGTAGGGAAGTGTAACTGGGACAGGGACATGCTTCCCCTCATTTTTAACCAGAGCGCTGGTTCACTTTTATTACACAACAGATTATTTAACTGAAACTGTGTGAAGATACCCATACACATGTCCACTGACCTGGCTGAAAGCAGTACAGAAGTATTTAGAGCTATAATAGGGACAATACCACTGGCAAGTCGGCTGCCGGTATAATCTGACACTATGTTGTAATATCCTATGCCATTATGAAAAGGGCTTCTATCATTTTACGGAACAAGTGTCTGGTTACTAATGAATGAAAGGCTGACTTGGCCATTCCCCTGCATATCGTTTATCATTTCAGACGGTTTAGCTTTCAGTCAGTGGTGGACTACAAACCATTCCAGATATATGGCTAACTTTAAGATTACTTAAACTGATAGGTGGAGTGCCCCTAGCACAACATTAGAGTGGCTTAATAAGGAATGAGGGAGGGAGAGCACAAGATGAGCTGTATAAATAGCCCCTCAAAGACGAACAAAAACCCTGGGCTAAAAGACAAATATATGTTTAGGCACATTGCTGGGTACACAATATCTCCATGTGCTCTGGAGTGCTGTAATTCTGTTGCCATTGAACTGGTCCCTGCCTCTCTTTCCTGAAACGGTGTGGGGAAGGAATAAAACTGCATTGTGTCATGTGACAGCAATGCAGTACTCAGTCAATCCTGCCAAGGGAACAAGTAGGCAACTGGTTTAATGCAAATGTAGCCAAGACCAGTCGTCTTCTAGAAGAATGGGTCTGGAAAAATCATGTGACCAGCTAAGAATAAATGGGGGTTGTAGCATGCTGTATGAGTGGTGAAGGAGGGATATTTTTGAGTATTATTCTCAGCTGCTTCATATCCTTATGACCTCACATCTAGATATGACGCCATCTACCCCAGGCTGTTTTCTAGACAAGGAGTCACATGATCACTGTTGAAAGATGCCTCCTTTTGTCTGCCCTCCTGTAGAAGAAACTTCCAAAGTTACATGGGGCAGTAAGATGCCTAGTGAGCACTGGTTAGCTTACCATGCTTTTGAGCTTCTGTAGTCTATTTATTTTACAGTACTCTAATCCCTTTGTGAACATGTTATTCCAATGGTAGCCCATTGAATGGGCTTTCCTTCTACCATATCACTTGTAATGATGAAACCATGCTGTTGTGTATACTTTATTGAAGATTGCACATACATACATTCATATACACTTGATAACCCCTGGAAATACTGGGATAAATCTGTGCAAGCTTGTTTCCTACATCACCACCCACTATGGTGGCCACAAAACTGAAAATATGTTTAATTAAGGTGACCAGGTGAAATCCTATAGCCATGGCTGGGGATTAGCCCAGGAACATCGGGTGAAGAGCTCCCCCCAGGAAGTAAAATAAAGATTAGTGCCTGGATTCAATGAGAGTTGAAAAAAAATCTTGTAATAAAAAGCGTGAGGATTTCACTGTTACTGAATCACCAGATAGACAATGGAAGTCGATGGCTTTTGCTACAGTGTAGAAAGGAGTAAAAAGGTTCTCTACTTCTTTGTAGGAGTAAACAAGTGCCATTGACTTGATTGTTTTTCTAGCTGGTGATTCGGCAATGGTTGCATTCTCATTCTTTTTTCTCATGAACTGAATTTTTTACTACATAGAGATTTTTTTTAAACTTTTATTGAATCGAGGCCCTAGGACTTTTTAAGCTAGAAGGAGCACATACCTAAATTAATACATTTTCTTTCTCTCACTTTATTTTGGAGACACAGGTCATGCATGGGGTTAGCATGCAGCCTTGATTTCATATGAAAGTCTCCCTATTTCTAATGCTATTAAAGTTACTAACATGTCAGTCAATGCTTTTATCTCAGACGCATTATTCTGCTTTGAAACGAGCAGTTGCATGACTTGTGCTGCTGTCTTCCAGGCCATCACCTGTCTCTCTGCAGTCTTGGATCTCTATGGTGCCTGTGTGCAGATCATTGGCAGCTATTCCATGCTTTATGCTTTTACAGGCATGCTGAGCATAAAAGGCAGAGGAGAGGTACTGGACGGCCTAATAAGGAAATTGCCCAGAGATCCTGAGTGAACTCTCTTTTAATGTATAATAGCATTCAGCCATGGGTGGAGTGTTGATGTGCTCATCAAAAGAATCTGTATCCACTGCAACATGTGTAAATCCCACAAGTAACACTTGTTAGTACAAGTGCTCTCTAAATCACTGTCTCAAATGACGTCTAATGAACGGCTAGAACTCTTAGGTAGCTTCTGTAGCTCTGAAGATATTACCAAAATCTATTACATTGTACCCATTGTCTGTGCACTATGGAAGCAGCTAGACCTTGTGCTTAACCATATTGTCTTGATCCACAAATCCCAACATAGGGTATATTCCTTATTTAAATTCCTGCTCATGGTGAAAATATGAATTGCTTTATCATACCAATACAGGCCACAACTCTGCACCCTTATGTAAGTGTGAGCCACTGATGTACTTCTGCCCCATAAATATATATTTCCATTGCTTTCGTTATCAGCGGCTAATACTTACAGCGCTTATGCTGTAAAGGGCACAGTCATTGTTTTCTTTCAAAACCATGAAATACAGGGATATGTTTGCATGTGATAAACTAGGCGTAATTGGTGTCTTTATATATAATATGTATGTATATTTAAGTATGTGTATATACAATATGTATATATGTGTGAATATCTATTTTTAAATTGTGATATACAAAGATATACATTGCTATATGTAAATAAAGATCATGGACATTTGAGTAGGTATAAACTGAGAACAATTTGTATGAATTTTTGTTTGTGTCTTTGTGTGAAATTTGTGTATTTGCGGTAATGGTGACATTTATGCAGCTGGCTGAATATGCTTAGGAGCCAGCCTTTGTTGCATATATATATACAAACATGCTTAAAGGTCATCTATCCAAATATGACGCTTCTAAAAATAGCAGCCTTCCCAGTCAATATATCTGCTTTAATTTTTTTTCATTAGGGCCCCTCCCCCACCTTCTCTGGTGGGGGAGGGGCCTTTTTTCATTAGGGGCCGCCCTGACCTTCTCTTAAAAAAAGACCAGTCTGTTCACTCTATTGACAACTGTCGCAAGCACAGAAAAAGCCATTGTGAGCTGGTGACCTACACACTGTCAAGGACACCTGCAGGCAAATAATAAAATCTTCCTGCATTTCACCTCCCTCTCTAATCCCTCCAACCCACATATGCTCAACCTGCTCCTCAAGCTCCACCAACAGATCAGGTTTTGCAGATCTCCAAACAGATTTTTTTTTTTTTTTAATACTTTATTTACCTTTTTCAAAATTTTACAACATAAGTGGAAGAAAAGGAAGACAATCCACAAGCCACATGTATACAGCAAAGTCAGGTAAGTGTAAAATTTAACTATCACGTAGTTCCAAAAGGCATCATCGCAGCCAAGCCCTTCCCAAGCATCTGTTACGCTCTACCCGAGAGGGGAGCGGCGACCTCCATGCCCAGCCCACTGACAGCTTCAGAATGAGATCCCGAGGACGGTTAGCCTACTCATCTCTATCCGGCTGCCAGGGAGTCTCCAGTACCGACTCCCTCCCCCCGGCAGAGCGGGACAGCACAACATCTATCAATATTTTGGGAGGCCTGGCGCAGACACCTCTGCTGAGAACTTAAAGTGACTAGAACTGGGGAGGGGGATAAGCAGAAATAAGTAGACCACGGGGAGAAAGGGGGGAAAGGAGGTTAGCGAGAGCGGGGAGGGAGGACTGCACGTCTGCGCCAGCTTGTGGCTATCCTCTAATAGCGTCTGAAAATCCTGTGAGGTGGTGAAAATATCCCAATTAGTCCAGTTAAGGTGGTGATCTTCAGAGGCTTCATTCTGTGCGGCGATCAGACCCTCAAACCTCTCAATCTCTGCCACTTTACTCAGCCACAGCAAAATACTTGGGGGAGTTGGACTCTTCCAGAGCGAAGGGATGCATGCCTTTGCGGCGTTTACCATCTGGCTAAGGACAGATCTCTGGTACCTTTTTAGTGGGCAGCTCTGAGTGGTGGAGGAAGAAAAAGGCCTGGTCCTCGGGGATCTCCCAATCTGTCATGCGCTGCATTGTGTCTCTAACCCTGGCCCAGAAGTTGGTCAACTTAGGGCACGACCAGAAGATATGGAGGAGATTACCTTCATCTCCACCACAGCGCCAGCACGAGGGGGGGACGGCTGGGTACCACTTGTGGAGTAGCGTAGGGACTCTATACCACCTTGTAAGAACTTTATAGTTACATTCCTTGTACCTAGTACAAGTAGCTGTTTTGTGGGCAAGGCGACAGATGCGCTTTTTATGCCCCGCCGAAAAGGTGTTACCCAGTTCCCCTTCCCATTTTATGATAGAAGGTAGAGGTTCTTGGTCCTGGGGCATCACTAGAATTTTATAGGTATATGACAGCACATGTTGGATAGGCCCCTTTTCCTCGCAAAGCCTCTCAAACAACGTGAGCTCTCTAAGCTGTCGGGACTGCTGTTTCAGGGTGGATAGAAAGCGGCTTAACTGCCTTTGCTGCCAACTACTCCATCTCGGGAGATCTCTGGACTCCGCAATTGTGTCCAGGGGCTCCCAGCCGTCTTGACTACAGAAGTGCCAAATCCTAACCTGAGCCAGCTCTCTGCCGTCCCTCCTCGCATCCCAGGAGGGAATGCTGGGTTTCCCAGGACCGGGAACAACGGAGAAAAGGCAGGTGACATATCACACCATGGGAAGTACCTGTGGCAGATTTTAAGCGATGCCCCAATTGTCGGGTGCTTCAATTCAGCGCTTAGCGCCTGTTTCGGGAAGCCAGGGGAGCGATGTAAGCGGGAGCGACGAACCACCCTGCTCTATCTGGACCCATTGCTTATGCTGTGAGTGCCTACACCAATCTACTACCCTAGTTAGGTGCGTGGCCGCATAGTAGAAGTTCGGATCAGGGAGGCCTATCCCACCCTCGTCTCTTGACCTAACTAGAATCTTCCTGCTCGTTCTTGGGGTTTTACCCAGCCAGATGAATTTAGAGAAGAGTCCCCCTACTCTTTGTAGGAACATGGTAGGGATAACCACCGGCAAGGCCTGCATTATATTGTATTGTATAGGAGACTGGGGAGTATGTTCATTTTGAGGGCATTACATCTCCTGAACCATGAAAGTTTTTTGAAGGACCAAGACTCTAGATCCTTTGAGAATGCTCAGAGCAGAGGGGGGAAGTTTAGGGAGTAAATTGTATCCAAGGACCTGCCCAGCTTCGTACCAAGGTATGTAATGGATTCCGTTGCCCACTTAAAAGGGAAGGAATGTCTGAGATTCTCCTCCCTCGCCGATGATATGCAGAGATTCAGCACTTCAGATTTCTGCATATTAACCTTGTAGTTGGACAGGCTACCAGACAACTCTAGCTCCTTTACAAGGTTAGGCAGTGTCACCTCGGGGCCGGTTATGAAAAACAGCAGATCATCAGCGAATGCCGCGGCTTTGTAGTGGCCTGATGGGAGGGAAATCCCCTGTATATTGGGATTCTGTCGTACTCTGCTGGTTCCAATGACAATATGAAAATCAGTGGATAGAGGGGGCACCCCTGCCTCGTCCCGTTCCCAATGCCGAAGGGTTCCGAAATAGCTCCATTAACCCTCACTGCAGCCATGGGTTGCCGATATAGGCTGGCAATCCAGGACTTCATGCTGGGTCCCAGACCGACGTGATCCAGGACGCCGAACATGAAGTCCCATCGCACCCTGTCAAATGCCTTCTCGGCATCGGTCGCAAGTAGGATTGAGGGCAGCTTACTTTTTAGGGCAGAGTGGATAAGGTTTAATGCCTTTGCGGTGTTATCCCTAGCCTCCCTATGGGGCATGAATCCCACTTGATCCAGATGGATAACCTGGTGAAGATGGGGGGGAGAGGCATTGGCCAAAATTTTTGCGAAGAACTTAATGTCGGCATTGAGAAGGGAGATCGGCCTAAAGCTAGAGCTCAAGGTGGGGTCTTTCCCTTCCTTCGGTATCACCGAAAAATGTGTCAGGGAATTGAGAACCCCAAGGAGACTAGTTGAGAGGGCTTCCGTGAACGTCTTGTAATAGAGCAGGGGGAAACTGTCCGGTCCTGGTGCTCTGCCGTTGGCAGATCCCTTGATGGCTAATGCCAGCTCGTCTGCCGTGATAGGGGCTTCCAGGTCTTCTAGGATTGCCTGTGGGAACTCGGGCATTCCCGATAGCTGGATATACTCACTGATCCCCATCTGCCCGAGACCAGGGCAGTTGGGAGGGATGTTGTAGAGCGCTTTGTAGTAGTCCCTGAAGACCCTCACTATATCATTGTCTTTGTGCATCATGTTTCCCGGCTGGTTCCTAATTCTGGGAATGTATGTTCTGACCTTTTCCCCCCTCAGAGCCGAGGCCAAGAGACGTCCGCATTTGTCTCCTGATTCATAGAAAACTCTCCTGCTTTTTAAAAAGCTGGAGTTTATTTCTATCATT
Organism: Gastrophryne carolinensis; assembly: GCA_027917425.1. Lineage (NCBI taxonomy): Eukaryota > Metazoa > Chordata > Amphibia > Anura > Microhylidae > Gastrophryne > Gastrophryne carolinensis. Next base: position 334,398,115 of record CM051235.1, on the reverse strand, counting down.
GTAGATCCCCTTCAGTCTCTCTCTGAGGGAGGTCAGGGCAGCTAAGTGCGTCGCTGCAAGCGACTGCTTGTGAAGGGCTTCTAATTTTCGGATTTCCCCGAGGAGGTCGCCCACTTGTTTGGCCCTCTCCTTCTTGACTCTGGCCCCATGTTGGATCAGCAACCCCCGTATTACACATTTGTGTGCTTCCCACACCATGGGCAAACTTGTGTCGGGGGAGGTATTGATTGTGAAATATTCCTGGATTTTCTGTCTTACGTCTTCTTTGACTACAGGATCTTGTATAAGAGCACTATTTAATTTCCACGTCCAGGGCCGTTGTGCTGACTCTTGTGTCACTAGTTTGAGAGAGACCGGGGCGTGGTCCGATATGGTAATATTGCCTATCGCAGTGGCATTGACTCGCGGCAACAGATAATGTTGAATTAGAAAGAAATCCAGTCTCGAGTACATGCTATGCGGTGCAGAGAAATAAGAATAGTCTCTCCCACTTGGATTGAGGACACGCCATGGATCAATCAGCTGATGGGAGTGGAAAAGTTGTTTAATTTTCCTGAGCTTAGAGTATGAAATGTAAGAGTGACCTTTAGACGTGTCTATCGTGGGTTCCAGGGTAAGGTTAAAGTCTCCCCCCACTATTAACTTGCCCTCGATAAAGTCCGCCATCTTGTCTAGTACCTCCTCGAGGAAAGAGACATGCCCGGTGTTAGGTGAGTAGATATTAGTAAAGGTAAACATTTCATGTCCTATCTTCCCCTTGACAAATAGCCAACGCCCGTCCCCACCACCCAGAGCACCCACCTCCTCCCATGGAGTGGACCTGGCGATCAGAATACTCACTCCTCTAGATCTAGAATCCGGGGAGAAGCTGTGGTCCTCGAGGAGGTTGGGAAAGCCCTGTTCCTAAGAGATGGAGGGTTTGCGGCCCTGAAGTGCGTCTCCTGGAGAAAAGCTACCTGCGCCTTCAATGACTTGAGGTTATTCAGGACCATAGACCTTTTTTCTGGGTTGTTTAAGCCCTTCACATTAAAAGAGACCAAATTAATTAACAAAAAAAGGGGGGGAGAAAGATTTAACCAGTAACTTGTGCCCAAACCTGGGCAAGGGGGTATAAGCTAAGTAGCGACTGCTCTAAATTTCAACTCTCCTCTGTGCCGAGGAAAGCGGAAACCGGCCTAAGTGGGGGACTGTGTCTAGCAGCGAACCCGGGAATAGCTGTCGACCGTGTCTTCCGGGCATGTAATATCACCTGGGCTACCGGATCCAGAAACCAACAATGTCAAAAACATAACCGTAATGCTAAGGAAGACAAAATTCTCACGTCTGTTGAGGCGAGTGGTCGGCTGTCGCCCCCCCAGCCCTGAGCTCACAGGCCCTGACCGGGTCTCAAAACCCTTGCCGGCCCTCCCAGTTCAGGCTCACGCTCCGTCCCACCGATGACCCGCCAGGCCCGACCCCGCCGGCGGCGGCAGACAACAACAAACAGTTAAATGTGTAAAACTTGCACCGGAAACCTATATAGAAAACGGATAAAGTCTGAGGCTTAGAAGGTCAGGAAAGTAAGCAGATTCTTGCGTAGCCATCGAATAGAAATTCAAAGCTCGTTACCCGTTGGTCCGAAGCGCCGCTCATTTCTCATTCTTGGTCTGGACGCTCTGGCCCGGCGAGGAGGATCCGCCCAGGGCCTCTGCATGGCGGGCTCCACTGTAGGTAGGAGCCAGTTGGGTGTTGGGATCGGATCGCTGCCTAGGAAGGAGAAAAAGGCCATCCAAGTCCCGATATGTTCTGAGGAGAAACGTGTCCCAGTTCTTAGTGACAATTAGGTGGAAGGGAAATCCCCAACGATATGAGGCACCCGTGTTCCTGATGACGTCCAGCACAGGCCTCAGCATTCTCCTCATTTGAAGCGTGCACCTGGAGAGGTCCAGGAGGATTTGTATCCGTGCTCCATCAAAGTCCAGTGGGCCATGTCTCCAGGCCCTGCGTGAGATTTCCTCTTTAATCTTGTAAAAATGCGCCCGGCAGATAACATCTCTGGGGTGCGCCGGGTCCGGGCTCCGAGGACCCAGGGCCCTATGTGCCCTGTCAATCTCAATCGGAGTGTCAATGCTTCTCTCCAGGAGCGTATTAAAGATGGAGGTGATGATTTGATTTACGTCTTCTCCTGATGACGCCTCAGGTATACCCCGAAGTCGAAGATTATTCCTACGATGTCTATTTTCTAGGTCATCGTGTTGAAGTTGCAGCTGGAGGATTTGTGTATTCTGTGCCTCGACGTGGGCCGCCAAATCGGCGATAGCCGCCTCATTTGCTGACTGATGGGATACAACTTTGGAATCAAGGACCTGGATCTGACCCCGGATTTCAGCGATGTCTTTCTTATATGCCGCCTCATATTTGGTTATGAGCGCCTCAAAATCTGCTCTGGAGGGGATGGATCTTAAAAAGGCGAGGGTTTCTTGATGTATGCTGCCTCCGTCAGCCGCGACGCTCTTGCTGAGAGGTGTAGGACGGGGCGCTTCCTCCGAATCCCCTCTCCCTTCCTGACCTCGATCTACTTCTGGAACGTGGGGGTCTCTGCGGTAGGGCATCCCCAAGAGGCGCATGTGTGGTGTGTGGCAGTCCCTGATTCGTGATGGGGGGTCCCTGGGGTCTCTGCTATCTCTCATTGGGGGTATAAGCATATTTCCCCAGCTTACCAATGGTTGCATCCCTCCAGCTGGTGCCCTGTGCAGGAGTGACAGACCTAGAGGGGAGCTGCTGGGATCTTCCCCTTGTGATCTCCCCCTGGCTCCCTGGTGTCATGTGTTCATCCTCCCTCCTCAGGCTGTAAACGGGGGGACCCTCACCATACCTCAGGTCCCGGCTCTTGATAGATGCGGATGGGGGCTCTGACGTCATCCCTCCAGCGGTCGCCATCACGCTGGTCCCCTGCCCCTCTGAGTCTCCTCCATAGCTGAGCGGGGGAGATCTGCTGACATGGTCCACGCTGGCGCCACTCCGGGGACTGGAGCCAACGCTTGATCTAGCGCAGGCGGCTGTCTCGTTCCCAGCTGCCGCGCACGTCATGGGGGAGGGCGGGGGTGTCCGATCCTCCTCGGACCCCGGCTCCCTCCGCTGTCACACTGCCTGACAGAGTCTCTGTCACACACGGCGGTTCAGTTGCCGGCCAGTCTCTGCCTCCATGGCTGCTCAGGGGAGACTCCTCACCGCTCACCAACGCCGCTGATGCTGGGGACGAGGAGAGCACGCTCAGCTCCCTCCCCACGCGGTCCGCCCGGCCGGTCATCGTGCTCGCTCCTGCCCTGCCAGCTGTAAGTACCGCCATCCTTCCACGCTCCTTCCTCTTGCTCTTCTTCCCGGCCATTATTGGGGTGGTTTGGATAGTGGAAAGCCTTCCGAGACTGCTAAAAAGCCCGGGTACGGTCAGGACCTAGTGCCCGCAATTCTGCTCCATTCGCACGCCAGGCCACGCCCCCACTTCTCCAACAGATTTACTGGTGGAGTAATTAGTGCTCAGACAGAGCTGTAGGTGGTTATCCACATGACTTATTCTAAGTATACATCACGTCCTGTTCCAGAATATTCCTTACACATGGGTAATACATCCACAAGATGGCGCTGGACTGCAGAAAACAGCTTGTGGCCCCTCCCGGCCCTATATAAGTCAGGGACCTCCCACAAATTCCCCAGTTTTCCATCTGTAGTCTGGACTGCGAAGATAGAAGATGGCTCTCTATATACGCAGGTGAGCGGGGCTTACCAGCCTGCGGCCCTGCAGGACTATTACCACCCGTTCTGGACCCACTGTCTCCTCGGCTGACTGGTTCGGGTGAAGGTAGGACAGCACCCGGGTTAGGTTGCGTTGCTCCTACCGCAGTCCCTGCTTTGACATGGGTAGGCGGTATATGCCTGTGGTGAGCCTTGTGGGATGCCCCCCTTTAACCCTACCCCCCTTAGGTGTCTTCTCCCTCATTTCCTTTTTATTTCACTTGAGTGTTATGTGGTCACTGCTCCCTTGCTTCGCTCTCCCTGGGGAGATTGCGGGGGGGGGGGGGGGTTCAGTATGTCAAGCAGCCTGAATGCTCGCTTGCTTGTGCCAGAATTGATTTTGTTGTATCCGGCAAGTCTTGCTTAATGTGTTTTACTGTTAGCCACCGCACATTTGTACAGCGCTCCGTGGGCGGTGGCGACATTACCTCAGGCTCTGCCGCGCCATCATTGGACAGCAGGATCATGTGGGCGTGATTCGCGTTCTTTGGGGGGGCGGGCTCTGCGGATGATGTTTTCCGCATCACTTTTCTGGTGGCCCACCCTTCGAGGTATATACGGATGCCATTTTTACCTTCCTCGTGCTGCGTGTCTGCTGTTTCCTACCACGGTCCGTGAGTGCCCCTGCGGGGTAGCTTGTTTTATTTATCTATTTTTTATTGTATATATTCTTACGTGGATGTCTTCTTAAGTCTTTCAGGAAGGTAGACCTCATTGTGGTTTCTCCCGGTTCTCCCCCTTTTAGTTAGGCTATTACTATTATATCTCCCACCTCCCTAGCGGTCTTTTGGGGCATCCCGGGTTGCTATCATTAGCGTTAACCCTATATTGGGCTATTGTGTCACTATAATCACCATATGGAGGCTTCTGGGGATAATGTGCTTGGGGTTCCTTCGGGACAAGCCCGGCTATGTGTTGTGTGTGAGGTATCCCCTATAAGTGATGATGTCAGGGTGTGTGTACCCTGCGCCCAGCAGGTGCTTGTGCTGCAGCCTGGGTTGCCTGTTACTGGGCCTAGTGCTGCGCCCCCTCTGGCTTCACCTACCCCCCACGCTTACATCTGACCCCCACCGAGGGGCATACTAGCGGGGAGTCTCAACCTGATTTAGCTGCATGGGTGACCAGCATTGAAAAACATCTTGCTAGGTCTGCCCCATGTAAGGCTTCTGCTAAGAAGCGGCATTTATCACCCGCGGTTTCTCTCTTCCCTGTAGAAGATGAGGGACCTTACTCTCTCAGGTCCCTACCCCCTTGAGGAGGGGGAATTGTTTTCTGATTCAGAATCCTCTGAGGAACAACCTAAGATTTACGGTAGTACTGGGACTCCCTTTGGGGGAAGACCCGTGGTCCCCTGATGACACTGACAGATTGCTGAGTCATATTTTTGAAGTGTTTTGTATTTCCCCTCCTGCAGTGGCTCCGCAGCAGCAGGGCGAGCTTTTTCATACGGTTAAGCCACGCTGGGAGTTCCCTGAGCAGTCACACTTTAATAATCTAGTGCTCAAGGAATGGGAACGGCCTAGCAAGTTGCCTAAGAGTTGGGATAAGAGGTATCCCTTTCCTGCTAATGTTGTCAAGCGTTGGTCATGTCCTCCTGAGGTGGATGCGCCCGCTCTCGGGTTGTCCAATACATCTGTCATGCACTCTCCTGATCCCTGCGGGATGGGGAGGACCGGCGCTTGGACCAACTGGCCTGCCACGCCTTTGCCTGTGTGGGGACGGCGCTGCGCCCGGTCTGTGCCTCTGCTATTACGGCTATTGCCATTAAAGGGGTGCTTAAGTGTCTCTTGGACAGGGCATCTGAGGATGCGAGTAGAGAAGAGTATAGATCTCTCCTGCTTTGTGACAAATTTATTGCATATATTCTTTCTGCTATGGATGATGCCATTAGAATGTGTGGTAGAACTTCTGCCTTGTTGGTGGCTATTCGCCGCTCTGCTGGCTACGTCAGTGGGTAGCTGATAATGCTGCTAAGAAAGCTCTCACTGGTTTCCCTTTCAAGGGCCTGCGCCTTTTTGGTGAACGCTTGGATTTGTTTGCCAGGGGTGGTAGGTTACCTCAACGTAAGAGGCCGTCCCGGTCTTTTCGGGGGACGTGTGCCTTTCTCCCATCCTTCCATGGTTCCAGAACTGGCCGAGGATTCTCCTTTACTGGGGCCCGCGGAGATCACTGGGGAAGGGGCAGAGGACGTGGCCGTCCTGGCCTCTCCTGGGGTCCCAAGCCAAAATCCTCACCCAAGCCCCCTCAGATATGAAGGGGCGCCCTCACCCATCCGGGTGGGGGGACAGCTCCGGCTCTTTGCTCACGTCTGGAGGCTTCACGTCTCAGACCGGTGGATTCAGGAGGTAGTGTCCTCCGGTTACAAGATAGTTTGCAGCCTGGCCCCCCCCAAGATTCATCAAATCCCAGATGGCTCCAAACCCCCTGTCAGCTCAGGGTCTGTGCCTTGCTGTCCAAAGCCTTCTGGAGTCGGGGGTCATCTGCCAGGTGCCCTTGAGGGAAAGGGGCAGAGGCTACTATTCCAATCTTTTCATTGTTCCCAAAAAGGACGGGTCCATCAGACCTATCCTGGATTTAAAGTGCCTCAACAAATTTGTCAGATGCAAACACTTTCGCATGGAGACTCTGTGCTCAGCTGTCAATTCACTACGCCTGGGCGACTTCACAACCTCTGTAGACATCAAAGACGCTTACCTTCATGTACCAATCTTTCCAGGTCATCAGAGATTCCTCTGGTTCGCCCTGGAAGATCAGCACTATCAATTTGTGGCCTTGCCTTTCGGTATCACCTCGGCTCCCAGGGTATTCACCAAGGTGCTGGCGGGCGTACTGGCTTGCTGAGATCTCAGGGCATTCGCATTCTTCCTTACTTAGACAACATTTTCATCACGTCTCAGTCCTTCCAGCAGGCAGAGCTGGATACCCAGCTGGTAGTGTCCACACTGGAGTCCTTCGGCTGGGTGATCAACCACCCCAAGTCTTTCCTTACCCTCAATGGTGAGGTCCTTTCTGGGCATGACTCTGGATACATCTCAGGTCAGGATTTTTCTCCCTCAGCAGAAGGTGGAGAATCTTCAGGCCCAAGCCAGGCTTCTTATCTCTTCTCCTCATCCCTCCATCCGGCAGGGGATGCAGCTGGTGGGCCTGATGGTGTCTTGCTTCGAGGCGGTTCCATACGCTCAGTTTCACATGAGACCCCTTTAACTTCACCTCTTGTCAGTTTGGGATCGGGACCCTCAGTCCCTGGATCGGGTGTTGGTTCTGTCCCCTCTGGCCAGACGGTCTCTCGTGGTGGCTGTTGGTGGGCAGATCCTTTCTGGCCCCATGCCAGTCACCACAGATGCCAGCCTGACAGGTTGGGGGGGCTTCTGGAAATCCCTGAAATTCCAGGGTCAGTGGGGCCCTCAGGAGGCCCACACCCCTATCAACATTCTGGAATTGAGGGCGATAAGGTTGGTTCTCGCCCAACTGACTCCACGCCTTCAGGGTCGGGCGGTTCAGGTCCGCTCGGACAACCAGACAGCGATTGCCTACATCAATCATCAGGGAGGGACCCGGCGCAAGAGGGCCCTCAAGGAAGTGTCCCTGATACTGTCTTGGGTGGCAGTGGTTTAAACTGCCCGCTGTTACTTTTGGGGATCCCACCCTACCTTACGGACACTGCTATTGGATGTCCTATGTGTAAGGAATATTCTGGAACAGGACGTGCTGTATACTTAGAAAAATACAATTCTGTGATTACTCAACTGTAGAATTGGTATTATACGTATACAGCACGTCCTGTTCCACCCCACCCTTGTTATCATTATTCTTATTTACCTCTGTATGGTGATTGTTCATATGTTCATTTTGATTCTTGTTATTATTGTTCTCCCGGCTTCTTGTTAACTGCTTGTCAATACTGGGGAATTTGTGGGAGGTCCCTGACTTATATAGGGCCAAGAAGGGCCACAAGCAGTTTTCTGCAGTCCAGCGCCATCTTGTGGATGTATTACCCATGTGTAAGGAATATTCTGGAACAGGATGTGCTGTATACGTATAATACCAATTCTACAGGTGAGTAATCACAGAATTGTATTTTTCCCTACATCCAGTCCAGGCCGTCCCAATATCTCACAATTGGGTGTTCGCCCCTATGGGGCACTTGACTGCAAGATCAAAAATGTAGCTCCTCCCGGCCCCCTATAAAGGCAGCTGTCCCTCTATCATTCCCCAGTCGTTCATCTTGCAGATTGGCTGCACAAGATCGTTGGCACTCTCTCTCAGCTATTGGCAGAAGAGCGGGGCCACCTAGCCCGTCGGCCGCTGCAGACTCTATTTCCATAGATCCCTTCTGACCCATTCCTGCCTCTTAGCCCTTGGCTACTATGGGATCCGTGACGGTAGGGTGAACGCCGGGGTCTGTGGCATTCAGCAGAGCTCATGCTCTTATTCTGTGTATTCACTGCTGTTTGGTGTGATTTTACTGGTGCTCCTCACTGACTGCAGTGAGGAGCGGTCTCTGGCTGCCTACTCAGCTCCCTGCGTTCCCCCGTCGGGTGCCCGGGACGTGCGCCACTCAGCTGTCTCGCCCCGTGGGCCTCCTCCGCATTTCCGTATGCGGCGCTGTGTGAGAGATGGGGGGAAGGGGGTGGCCGCGCTTGTACATGCGGCAGCCCTCGCTACAGGCGGCGCCGCCATTGCAGCTCTGAAGGAGGCGTCGTTCTTCTGGTGATGCGCCGCGGAGGGGGCGGGGCCCGGCGTCCGCAGGCTGCTGACTCGCCAGAGCCGCCCCCCCGAGGATCCTTGGCTGGGCTAGATGCGCTGCTCTGCTGCTGTTGCTGGGGACCAGGCTCAGGCCTTCTTGCTGCGGTAATCCCTCCTGTCGGTGTCGTGAGTCCCTCTTTTGATGCTTTGCTTTCTGCCATTTGTATTTATGCTAAGGCTGACCAGGTGCTCTGTCTCTCTTTTTTGTCCAGATCGTGGGCTAAGGTTGAGGGTTGTGGTTCCTCCCAGTCCCCCTTTTTAATAAGAGGGATCGTTTATAGGCTTAGGCTGTTAGCGTCTAGTAGCCTTATTGAATTTTACTATTCTTAATCACCATAATGGAGGCATCAGGGGATAGTGAGCTCCCATTTGGGCAGGACAGGCTCTGCCCCTTGTGCAGAAGGAATCCTCTGGGCGGATTAAGCACTGTTTGTACCACTTGCGCCAGAGGCATTATTTTGGATCATGAGCGGGCGGTCGTCTCTGACCATAGCCCTGTATTACCATCGGCCTCTCCGGGCCCTCCGCTGCTGCATTCAGCCCCTAGTGAAGGGGGAGCCAGCAAAGGGTTTCATACTGATTTTGCGCATAGGCTGGCCAGTTTTGAGAGACAGATCTCGTTGACAGCCCCTAAGAGAGCCTCGAGTAAAAAGCGGCATCTGGAGCCGATTTACTCGGATGATGATCTGTTTGATTGCTTGGGCTCTGCAGAGGAAGGTGAGTTGCCAGATGATTCACGCTGAATGGTGGAATATGCCACTGGCGATGAAAGTATCTCTGGCTCCTCCTTGGAGAAGGATTCTTGTCTCCCGGATGATACGGAGAATTTGCTCTCCTCCATGTTTGATACCCTACACATTGTTCCTCCCAGAGCGGCTAAGAGGAAGCAGGGTGATTTATTTTGGCCTGAGAGGCAAAGACGAGTCTTCCCGGAGCAGCCTCACTATTCTAAGCATACAGCACGTCCTGCTCCATCTATAATACTTACACATGGGTAATCCTCCGCCAGAGGGCGCTGTTCACTGCAGACATGCAAAAACAGGCTCCTCCCGGCCCTTCATATACCCAGGGACCTCCCACAAATCCCCAGATTTCTCTGCAGTGCTGAACTGCGAAGACATGAAGATATCACGCTCTCGCAGGCGAGCGGGGCTTTACAGCCCGTGGGGCTGTGGGACTATTTCCACCCATCCTCTTTATGAAGAATATGCCTCCCAGCCTGGACTGCGTTGGTCGGGTGAAGGTAGGCAGCACCTTGTGTGCTTAACGGAGCTATGCTCCACCGCAATCCCCCACCATAGAGTAGGCGGTTAGGCCAATGGTGAGCCTCTAGTGGATGCCCCTCCAGCATTGTTGCCTGTGCCCCTCACAGAGTTAGTCCCTGGACGCAGGTCCGCTTCTCCCTCGCTTCCTCCCGTAGCTCGGGGAAAAAGAAGGGGGGGGGGGGTATGTGTGGCAGTCCTAGTGCAATGTAACAAGTTTAAGGCCTTTGATCTTTATTGTACTTGGGTGTCAGTGTCGCGCTCCTTGCTCCACATAAGTTTATGGTTGCGAGCCTGTTTGTCCTTTCATTAACATTAGTGTACTGCCCAGACGGCAGCATCATTTTCCAGCGTGACAGCAACTTTATGTATGTGCGTACTATCCACTACTGTCTTTCTCTTTTCGTTGGTTAGAGCTTCGCGCTCTTTGGGGGAGGCGGGGACTCGGCATGACGCGCACCTCGAGGTTCGCTTGGCGCCATTTTGACAATCTTCGCGCGCGCGCGCGGTGCGATCCGCCTCCTCCCTTGGTCATGTAAGTGCCCTCCGGGGCGGTATTTGTTCTATGTGTTTATTCGGCGGCGCATGGCACTGACTCCACCCCTCTTGTCCCATTATTTCTTTCAGACGCCAGGACTTCGGTGGCTTCTCCCGGCCTCACATATATTACAGCGGGTCCACATAACAAATTCTCCCACTTCCTAGCGGGTCTTGGGGCATCCAGGGTTGCCTATTGCGTAAATCCCTGCGGGCATACTGCTCAGATAATCACCATGGAGGCATCTCAGAATTATGTACCCGGGGTCCCTCGGGGACATGACCGGCTGTGTACTGTGTGTGGTCAGCCCCAGGCTGAGGCTGACAGAGCATGGGTCTGCGGACCGTGTGCTGAACAGGCACTGACCCTGCAATCAGGTTTGCCAGTGGCTGCACCTCCCTTCAATACACCTGTCTCCCCGGACCTAAATCTCACTCATGATGAGTCTCACTCGAGCGGGGATGACCTGCAAGCCGCGCCGCGCCGCGCGTGCTGCCTACGGCGGAGCAGGTGCTGTCTGGATTGGCGGAGCGTATGGGCCCTGGAAAGAAGCGGTCCCTCTGCTGACCTCTGGATGACTCTGCTGATATGCAGGACCTTGATCCTTCTGAGGAAGGTGAGCTATTCTCAGATTCGGGCTCCTCGGATGAGATGCCCGGGAGCTGTGATGATTCGTTCTTGGGGCCTGTGTGACACAGATGAACTTCTTATTAAGATTTTTTAAGGTTTTGTCAATCTCCCCTCACCATTAAGATGTGTGCTAGAACCTCTGCCCTTGTGGTAGCTATTCGCCGCCTGGTCTGGCTGCGACAGTGGGGTGCTGACAATGCTACGAAAAAGGCTCTCACTTGCCTTCCCTTCAGAGGACTATTTGGGGCCCGTTTGGACCTTTTTGGGAAAAAGGGTAAGGCACCCCTGCGCAGAAGGCCGCTCCGGCCTCCCCGGGGCAGGGCCACCCCTCCACCTCCCTACGTTAGTGTCAAACGCGAACCTGAGGTGTGCTTCCAACTGTTCGGTGTGGATTTCCACCATGGGGTGGGCAGGCAACGCCCTGGGCCCTCTGGCAGGACTAATTCCAAATCTGCCAAGACCTCCCAAGCATGAAGGGACGCCCTCGCCCTTCTGGGCAAGGGTACTGCTGCAGCTGCTGTCTCCCATCTAGGAATACCTTCTCCTTCTGGTGGTTCCAGGAGGTAGTTCCCCCTGGACACAGGATAGCATTTGCTGGGCGGTCCATCTCAATGGTTGTCAGGGTGCTTCTAGCCCCTGTTTTTCCCTCAGGAATTGGTGCAGGCCGTACTGGGCCTACAGAGTTTGGGCTTACTTACAGGTTGCCCTTAACAGTACGGGGCTATGGCCTCTATATTAACCTTCCTCCTTCCCTCAACAGTATGAGGCACTCTGGGCCACGCTGGCCTATGGTAGGCCTGGCAATTCTACTCTCACAGGTAGTCCTTATATGACATCTCTGTCTTGGGACACAGGCGCCCTGTGCAAGGGGGGCTTCCGACCTCCTGTGGAGTTCTAGATCTTCTTAGTTCCCCCTGTGTCTGCTGGACACCAAGACCGTTACTAGGCGGTGTGGCAGGACCAACCCTGCGGCTTGAGGCATTGTTGGTGGCCTCTCTTTCGCTCCCAGGCTACTCGCCATGGCGCGAATGGGGGTGATGGGGGGGGCGTCCGCATTAGGACCTACCGCGTGGTCTTTCCTTACTCCCCAATCTCTACGTCAGGCCGAGTGGATTGGTCGGCCGGCGGTGTCCCCTGGGAGTTACTGGATGGGTGCTCAGTCACCTCAATCCCTCTTGGTCCCTTATCCGCTATCTCCATTCCTTGGATTCGGTTCAGGCTTGAGCCTTCTTCCTTGGCAACAAGTGGACTCCTGGTTACGGGGGCTCTGCCCCCCTTTGCTGACATCTTACTTTCACCAGGCAGGATTGCAGCTGGTGGGCCAGTTGGTGGCGTATCAGATGATGTCCCTTATATACAGAGCCCTTGGGCTCTTCGGCACAGTAGGTTATTTACCCTACATGGGGTCCCAGCACCCCTGGGGCTTGGTCTGTGCTCATTCCCCCTTGGTAAGGCGGTTCTGCTTGAGCTGATCATATTCAAGGGCGCTGTCAGGGGGCACCCCCTTCCTTGCTTGCATCTTCCTGTGAATGGTCACCTTGGGTACCAAGTCTCACAGGTAGGCGGGGGGGGACTTTCTTCCAAAGCCCCCCGTGGTTCCTAGGTAGGGTCCCTTAGAGGGTCCCTTACCTACTGGTTGTTGAAACTGTGAGCCTTCCGTTGACTCTATACGGCGGGACTTCTCCTCTTTTAGGACCTGTCTATTTGGGGACTCTTGGTCTGTTGAAGACAATGGCCTGTTTTATTATTGATCTGGAGCTTGAAGCAGGATGATCCCTCTGGGGGGTTCCTGATCTGGGCGGGGGTCCATGCCCCTGCTCCTCAGCGGTATTCGCTCCAATGAATGCCTTCAGTGGCAGGTTATGCTACCCTGGTGTCGCTCTGAGAGCCAACTAGGGTGGCTCTGTGGGGTCTCGCTTATACCACAGGGGCTCCGCCCTTGTTTTTTACTGTCCCAGAATATTCTGACTCTGGTCATGGGGGCTTAGTAAAATTATGCATAGATTTTCTATTTTATATCCTTCTCTTCGTTCACCCTACTATGTGGGGTTCTGTGCACGGTTGTGCTGATAGAGAGACCCGTGAGATTGATGGCTCCTGGGTGGCCTTGTGAACTGGGGTTCGCAGATGCTTCTGCTGAGGTCCGCTGACCTGTACGCTCTCTCAGGAGTGCGGTTCTGCCCTTGTCAGGCCCCTTCTTTTGTCGTCTCAATCTACAGACTCTAGTCTGGGGCTTGAAAGCTGATTCATTCACCCCTTGGAGACGGGCTTATCTTCTGGGTGACTTGGTATATGGGGGGCCAGGAGCAAGCTTCTTGGCTTCCTCTTCCTCCGTCTATTGTGGTCCATGGTGTACCCATATTGATTGGCATGAGTTTTGCTCTCTTACCTGTTGGACGCTCTCTGTTTCCAGGGTTCTAGAGTCATTACAGCATAGGTTGGGGTTGGCTCCCCATCTAGGTACTCTGAAGGTTCAGGTTCTGTCCTGGCTGTCTTCCTGTAGGAGTCTGGTCCTGTCTTCCTTGTGAAGAATTCTCTTGGGGATTGCTTAGGGGCATCTCCCAAGTAGTTCTATGGTCCCTGTTGGGATCAATTTTCATTCTGTTTGCCCTGCGGATTGTTCCCTTGGGACTTATTCTGGATGCTGTCTGAGCTGTTTTGTAGCCCAAATCGCTTCTCTGGGGGCTCTTGCTTCAGACGTGTGCCTGAGTAGGTGGCTCTGATTACTTAGCCTTTGCTCGTTATATATATCTATATGCACACCATGACGTGGTGGTATTCCTTCTTACGCCGGACCTCCTTGTCCAAGTGGTGTTTTATGATCATTGTTTAAGTCCTTTTAGTCTAACTAGGGACCTTATTCATAATAATACTGAAGTAAAGGGTCTACATTCCCTCAACAGGTGTTGAAATTTTTCCTGGTGGTTTCTTGTCCCTTAGGGGGACTGATGCCCTTGGGGTCTGCGGGCGCCTCCTTATGTATGCGCCTGATATCGCTTGCTTCCAGGGCCACTGCGCCCTTTGGATTGATCTTACTTGGATGCCTTCCTGGTCCTGAGTAAAGGTTTCGGCTTCTTGCTAATGAAGGGGTCAGTATTCCCGCCTGTCTGACGAGGCTTCTGTTGCCTGTGGGCTGGTTGGGCCGTTACACTGGCCTATTCCTTTAAGGGGGAAGAATCTCCCTTTCTCATTTTATTCCTTTATATTGGTGTTTGGGTACCATTGGCCCTTCAGCACCAGGTTTTTTTCTGTTGAATAAGTTACTAGACTGTTGCTTGTCTCTGTTCATACCTTTCGAAGGTTTTGTTATGAGATTGACGTTAGAGCCTCTGCTCATGTCGTACATGGTTGCAAAGTTTTGCAGGTGACAGCGCCTTTACTGTCTGCTGTGCCTTGTTTTTGGGGATCCCACCCTACTTTATGGACACTGCTATTGGATGTCCCATGTGTAAGTATTATAGATGGAGCAGGACGTGCTGTATGCTTAGAATAATACAATTCTGTGAGATACTCACCTGTAGAATTGGTATTATACGCATACAGCACGTCCTGCTCCACCCCACCCTGGTTTTACATTTTTCTGGATCCCCTGTATGGTGATTGTTATCATTACCTTTGTTACCAGTTGGTGGTTGGTTTCTCCCGGCTTCTTTTCTCACTGCTTTTCAATACTGGGGATTTGTGGGAGGTCCCTGGGTATATGAAGGGCTGGGAGGAGCCTGTTTTTGCATGTCTGCAGTGAACAGCGCCCTCTGGCGGAGGATTACCCATGTGTAAGTATTATAGATGGAGCAGGATGTGCTGTTCGCGTATAATACCAATTCTACAGGTGAGTATCTCACAGAATTGTATTTTTCTAACATGATCCTTAAGGAATGGGAAATGCCCAACAACTTACCATCAGTCCCTAAGGGCCTGGATAGGCGGTACCCCTTCCCTAATTAGTTGGTTCGGTTATGGTGTCACCCTCCCGAGGTGGATCCTCCCGTGTCAGGCTTGTCCAACACTACGGTTATGCCGTTGCCTGACAATGCTTCCTTACGTGACCCTGCAGACAAGCGCATGGATCAGCTGGTCTGCCATGCGTTCACCTTTACTGGTGCCCTCTTTCGGCCTGCGTGTGCCTCGGCAATCGTCTCATTAGCCAACAGGAGAAAGGTGAGACACCTTGTGGCTAGAGCTAAGGCTCGCAAGCGGGCTGAGGAGTATAAGGAACTCAAGGCTTGCTTGGATTTCATTGGCTTTGTTTTTACTGCCATGGATGATGTGGTCAGGCTTGGTGCAAGGATTTCGGCCTTGCTTGTTGCTCTGCACCGCTCGCTCTGGCTGAAGCAGTGGTCGGCTGATGCGGCTGCCAAGAAGTCCCTAACAAGTCTACCTTTTGTGGGAAGCCGGCTGTTTGGGGAGCGCCTAGACCTTCTGGTCAAGGATGGTAGACTCCCTCAGAGAAGGAAGCCTGCTTGGTCCTTTCGGAACCCCTCTTACTATCGTTCCTTTCGAGGAGGAAGAGTAGGAATAAAATCCTGGGGTTAAAGATTTAGTCTATGAGGGATGACAGAGTCTGTCACCCGAGATGTTCTCTTCCTTTAATTAAAATATAGAAAACAAGCCTGGCTGGATATTTCTCGATACCGGGTGTATAAGTGACCCCTCCTCCCTCCATCCAGCATATTTATATGGATTTTTATCCTTGGGCCATTTGTTCGCGATAGTGCTCCTTTAAGAAGAGGGTTGAACACCTATGCTCTAGCCTTAAACCTAAAAACTGAAATGGTGCAATGCAGGGGCATCCTGATGCTGTTCCAGGCTGCAGAGGTCACATCAGTGGAACACATAAGAAAACAATCATTTTAAATTAAACAGGAACACCCATTTTTCACAAAATGGATGTTGTACCAGGGGCAGGGAGGCATCCTGATTGTGGACAGAATGGATTGTGGTGTAGAATGGGAGAAATCTTAGCTCACTCATTTGTCACTCAGAGAAATCCAGTGCTCTGATTGGCCACGTGACTGCCAGCACTTGGTCGGAAACATAGCTGCCTGACAGTCACGTGATGCTGGCCAATCAGAGAGCTGGATTTCCCCGGGAGACCAAGAAGAAAGGTAAGAGTTCTCATATTCTGTGCAGTTAAGGCACAGGGGGCAATTGCAATCAGGATGCCTTTAAAATAAAAATTATCTATAAAATAAATGGTCCCTGATATTCAGAAAATTACTAGCAATGAGCATTAAAAGGATTTTAATTTAGAAACTGCCTAATTAACAACAAATGTCACCTCGAAAGAATGTCCAGTCTCATGAAAAGCTTTAATGACTTGCTAGAACCGAGACAATCGTACACTTGATACAGTGGTTAAGTAACTGCTAGTGCCGCCTAATGTATGCGCGGCTGCTAGGAAAGCCTTGCTGCCATTGGCTAGAGCCTAATCAGACCACACAAAGTCTCGCTACTCTTCCTTCATTGTACAGGTAACCACAAGGAACACAACAAACAAGCCATCTCCAGAAAATCTCCCCATCAATTTTAATGGGAGACCTATTTATCAAGCATCAGCACCTGATAATACCACAATACCACTCATAGCCAATATTTTTGCCTCAGCGTCATCAAACAAAAACAGGCAGTACCAATGCGTCCACCAGTCTGCGTCTAATTTATCACTAGCGCTATATAGTTAGCAGTGCCGGGTGCTCTTGTACAAAATACCTCTGCGGGCAGAACGCTCCTCCCCCCTCCCTTCTACCTCATCATGGCAATTCATAAACCACCAGTTGAAATGGTAAAAAGTTTGGAAGGTAAAGTTTTACCTCCATGTTTTCCATTGCATTGCATGTTTTCTTCTGGTCTGGTGGTGTGGCTTAGGGATAAGGGCTAGACTTACATAATGATGCACAGTGTGACTGGCAGCTCTTCTCTGGCAGGGAGAGAAACAATGATGTACACAGAGGCTGGCTGCAAACGTGACAGGCAGGGAGAAGTATGGTGACTCATGCTCTCTCAGCCCTGCTATACTGTCAGGCTGGGGAACGCGCCCAGCAGTCGGGATCGAGCGCAGCATTGGAGGAGATTGGCGGGAGCGGACATGCGACCACTTTTGTAGCGTGGTCCAGATCAGGGCAGGAGAATGACTACTTACTGCAAGATTGAAAGATGAGCTTCAGGAGAAGAGACCCAGCCCCAAAGACAACACTGAGGGAGACCAGCAAACTATACATTTTTACCTTTAGAGTCCCTTTAAGCTGTGCCAGTTTATAGTGTCGCTGTAGGTTAAGATCCCGTAGAGCGCAATGGGCTGAACTGTACTGAAAATGTTTTATGCTTAAAATTAATATTACACATATTAATTTGTCAGTAATTGAAACGTAGGCCAAATGTCTTTTTTTTTTTTTTCTTGTAAAATCATTTTTCCAGGCTTCTATTTTTTACCAATGTGTAAACTAAAACGCAGCCTAAACACTTTGTACATTTATCCTCTTTTGCCCTCAGCGGTGATATTCTGTATGTGTAATAATGAAACACCGAGATCACTGGAGCTTCACTTTAAGGTTTGTAAGACTATTAGCGGTATTGCTGGATTTCCTATACTTATAAGTATACCAAAGTTGTATTACTTCAGGAAAAGGCTGCAGGGCAGTTGGATTTGATGTCAGATTCTGGTTGTGGCAGCCATTGGCAGTATGTGTAGATTCCATTGAGCTACAATACAAATTAAAAGCTAGGCCTGAAACACATGGCTGCAAGATCCTATATACATGATTTTATATATATATATATATATATATATATATATATATATATATATATATATATATATAGCTATATCCAAGCATTGCGTGCTTAGTGGTTTTAAGCATGTAGGGGAGCAATAAGAGACACAAAGAAATAATTAGCGTGGCTCTGCCTGCTTTCTCGGAATACTGGGAAGTACTGTTATTCTAGGTCTCTATGCTTTTTTTTTTACAGGGGGCTCTCCCTGGGGTGGCTTGCTACCATTTTAGATTCCAGTACATGCTCCAATCCAGCTCTTTTACCAGCCTAGGATATTTCCTTGGTTTAAGTTAGTAATAATGTTATTCTTTATACATTTCTTTTATGTGACTTTTGAAGTAAATGTCATCAAACAAGCCCGTATTTGACTTGCTGCGTCGCCGCTGTAGCCTTGCATGTGAGAAACAAAAAATAAGCTAAAGCTTCAGGCCACATTCCTGAAATAAACCCAGATCTGATTGATTTGCAATGAGTCCTGACTTGCCCTGGTGGATGGCGAGATAAAAGAGCTGTAACATGCGTGTGACCCTTTCAGTCTATTTCTCTACCTGTCATTGGTAACATGGGTCGGAACTCTTCTCTTTGGCTGACCTGCAAAGTCAGGGCAGAGCGGGGTCAAGTTTCTGCCTCAAGCATCACATGTTGTGTAAAATGTAATGTTTAAGGTTCATGGTCACTTATGTACAAACCTAAAGAGGGTAATTGTGACGGAAGAAAAGGGTGACACCATTGCGAAACTCAGGGCTGGGCAAACCAGGTTTTGGTCCTTTATTAAAGCGGAACAAAATCCAGGGCCAGCCACTGGCCAAAATTATGTGGAACCCCACACATCAGTGATTTTTCACTCACCTTTTCCCTATCCAACGGTGCATGCACAGGCTCTCATCCAATCAGAGCTGGGCCTATGTAATGCTGCAGATTTCTCTGATTGTTTACTATGGGAAGCTGGGGGGAGCACTTGTGCCGATAGCATTCCTCGTATGAAAAATTCTGCATAATGAGTTTTACCAGAATAAGCAGATGTAATACAAAAATGGTCTGGTATCCCTGATCACAGTCTGATACAGACATACTCCTGGATAAGGCTTAAAGTGCACCAACCACACCCTATGGGAGGATAAATAAAAAAAACTATGTATCAACTCCCCTTAGTGTCCTGGTAATAATTTGGTAAAATTTTATCACAAATTATTTTGGCTTTAAAGGAAACATTGGGGGAAAATCAAATCTTCTTTTAGCTCTCTTTTCAACTCTCTTTTCAACTGTTGCTCCCAGCATGAGATTGCGACGAGGGGGGCTTAAACAGCTAGTTTAGAACAATGTTATCCTGTCAGACCCCAATAGCAAACCTGGGGAAAATGAAAATCACTATGACAGGAATACCAAGCAGCACTGAGGGCAGAAAACATCCAAACGGTAATGTACCTGGGGTGAGAAAGCAAAATAGATAGAGTTGGTTTGGGGGGTTTTGATCCACTTTAAAGGAGCATACGCTGCATGTGAAAATGCCTTCCAGACAGAGAATCCATTATGCAGCACCTGCTATTGATGGCCTCTTTCTATGGGTAGGATCCCTCTGTTTAGATGTTTATAGCCATGCTCTGGTGTTAACAGGCTGAACAATCCATAATTGTGTATTGTTATGTATAATTGTGCCAATCAAACTTGGATGTTTCTCACAATGATAGATTTAGGGCCCTTTCACACCTTCCTGCATGTGACGTGTTGGAGCTGGAATACTCCAGTGCTGAATACTCCAGTGCTTACCGCTCCATTGTTGGCTGTCTCCACCTCTGGCACTCCATGGTCCACCATTGCAGTGGAAATGCAATGCAAGGGGGGCTTTCCACTAGATAGCCATAACAGAGGCATGGTGGGTATAGACCCACTTTAGGCTTAAAGCAGCACAAAACCCAGGAACTTTCCCAGGTTTTGTTCTGTTCCCCAGGGCCAGCAGCCACCCCTGAAATTTGACTTTTGGTCTGGATTTATAGATTGCTAGGAGGCACCCCAATTTAGGATCCACTACAGTCATAACTTTCCTAACCGTGATCCAGTGCTGGATTCAAATACAGCCAAGGCATCCACTGCTTCCCCTCTGCACACACTGCCACCTGGTGGACTATAGAGAGCAGGGGAGGAGGAGATCCTACAGTATGCAATTCTTGTGCTACATTGGAATACAGTGGCTAGGTAAGTGTGAGAGCATGGATGGGGCATGCATAGCAATTCTGACCATGGGGCATCCCAATTGCAATGCAATCAACTCATTATGTCTCTTATTGCTTCTCCAAGCACTTGCAAACTGCAGAGCATGAAATGCTTGGATTTAGCTTTTAAATGTATAGGGCCATTTTAGACGTGTTGGGGGCTTTTGGCCCCCATCAGCACATGGCCAGCAGAATCTGTAGCAGGAGCCATGTGACTGCTGGATGCCCCTCAACGCATAGCTTCAGGGAAGCTCATTCCCCAGTGCTGCTACCTACTACCTGAATCCTACCCCGCATTGCTACCCCACCGGGGTGTGCAATGTGGGGTATCCAGGTACTCCATTACCGATTAAAGCTGGAAAACTCTCATTTTTGAGTGTCATTCTGTTTATGGCAGGTGAAGGCTCTTTACATCGGATAACTACACATGTCCTTAACACCAAGGCCTTGATTCACAAAGAGTTGAAAAAAACGCTCATGGTGGTAGAAAATACAATTAATGAGAAAAAAGCCTGAGAATGTCACTGTTACTGAATCACAAGATAGGAAGACAATGAAAGTCAATGGCATTTTTTTTTACTGTTGAAAAAAGTATTGAACTTTTTACCCCTTTTTTACCTGTAGTAAAAGCTGCCATTGACTTTCATTGTTTTCCTATCTGGTGATTCAGTAACAGTGACATTCTCAGGCTTTTTTCCTCATTAATTGAATTTCCTACTACCATGAGAATTTTTTTCAACTCTTTGTGAATTGAGGCCTCAGTGTGCTCTAGTCAGTGCCCTTTTCCCCTCCCATAACAGTGATCTTTATTTTTCTTTCCCCTGTAGTACACTGACACATGGCGAGTAGCTCTCACTTTTTGTTCTACGTGAACTCTGGTGTTTTTTAAAGTGCACCAAAACCAGGATTTTGACTATCCTGGGTTTTGGACCTTACCCCTGGGACAAGCTGATCCAGGATGTGTGATCGGTTGAACTCACTCACCTCTTCCCACACCCCAATTATGCAAGAGGATAAAGGGAATGGGTCCGCACACCTTAAAAAAAAAGTCTTTAATGAAAATTATTAAAATCATCTCCAAAAAATTGTCAAGAAGCAGTGCTAAAATACAAAGGTAGACGGCCACTCGTCCAATCGTTGCGCTTGGAGCCGGCGACGTCACGTCATCTAAGGCTTCATCTAAGGCCAGCGGCTCCGAGCACACTGACGGCCGCATCCCCCGCTACCCTCTAACGGGGAACGTGCCCGCGCCGGCCATTCACAAATGCTTGGCATGGGCATGTGCCCTGCTAGAGGGATGGCGGGGATGCAGCCGGCCCATGCACGGCCTCTTGTCCAATCAGCGCACTCGGATCCACACACGTAAGCTCGTCGAATACCCCAGCCAAGTCTAGCCAAGCGGACTTGAGCGCGCAGACGGCCATATCCCCGCTACCCTCTAACAGGAAGCTGCATGCTCCCTGCTAAAAGCATAGCGGCCGCGGCTTGCATATGCACAGTTGGATCGGGGGAGAAGGTGAGTTTACTGGGGGGCTTCCAGAATCTAGATGCCCCAGGGGAAAGGAAATCAAGGGACCATGGAATCTTATAGATTCTAGGGCTGTGGGTTTTGGCCAGGTGCTATAATGTATTCACAGACTAAGGCTGATATATATATATATATACACAGTATATATACCTATAGCTATGTATAGCAGCAGAAGTGCTGTATCTAATATAGTACAGCTGCTAAGTGAATCCACAAGCAGCATTATTGTGATGAATTAAGCTTAATTGCATTTCTCCTGCCTCTGCAAAGGTCATAAGAGAAGATTTAGCTGATTCATATTCCCTAGAAAGGCTGAGGAGTCTGAGGTTACTCTGTATACAAGAAGTGTTGATTGCAGCGGCCAGAAGTCTGCATTGCAGTCTCTCACACAGTCCAAATGTTACTAAACACAAGGCCTCAGGGATACAATTTCTGCGTCTGTTTCCTGCAGAAAAGGAAAGGTCATGCTCCTTGTCTTTTTCCCTAACAGACCCAGCCCTGTGTGAAAATAGCATCTCGGTTCCCCTTCCCCCACTAAAATGAGGCTCCATACTAGGCGCAAGCCTGTGGGTCCCAGAGCTGCGGGAGCCAAGAAATGTGGGAAGAAGGCTATTTTAATGTTCCCTGGCTGTACGCATTCACCAACATGAATGGCCACGCTTGTGCCATTAATAACTACAAGAGTTGAGCTTACAAGTTAAATTTAGCTTACTATAATAAACCCATGAATGTTACCTCCAGGAATTATAATGTACATGGCAGAAATACCAAGATAGTCTGTCCTCCATTACTTTACTTTAAAGTGCACCAAACCCCAAGATTTTGACTATTTGGGGTTTTGGTCCTTTCCTCTGTGGCACCCTGATCGGGGGTGCCCCGCTGTGTGAAACCCCCCAGATCAGCTGAACTCACTCACCTCTTCCTGGTGCTACAGTGCATGCACAGCCGCTCGTCCAATCAGCACGCTTGGAGCCGCTGACGTCACGTCGTCTAAGGCGATCGGCTCAGAGTGCACTGATGGCCACATCCCCCACTACCCTCTAACAGGAAGCATGCCCGCGCCGGTCATTCACAAATGGCTGGCGTGTGCACCGTTGGACCGGGAAACAAGGTACGTGTATGGGGCGACCTTGGTGGTTTCACTGAGTGGGGCATCCCGATATTGGATGACCCAGTGGGAGGGAATCGATGGGCCCAGGAAACGTATAGATTCAAAGTGTCACCCAAGAAGGTACAAGCTGTTAAAGAGGAACAACCCCCTTTTTAGATTATATAAGACTCTGGGGTGGGTGTTCTTCCTCCTTATGGGGCATCCCAAATAGGGGGGGGGGTATCCCTGGGTATCCTTTGCCGGCGATCTCGCACTGCATTCCAGGCAACATCCTTGATATATCGTTAACCTAGGTATTTAGAAATGGCTGGCACGGCCACACCCCACAGCTAGAGGTGAGCAGGTGTGCACTCATTCAGCTTTACTTGACGTTCTTAGCTTAGAGCGGCATAATAACATTGATTGGCTGCTCATACATAGCGGGAACGAAAGAACGATATATTTTTACCCCAGGAGGAACAAAACCCTAAATTGTTTTTTTACTCTTGAAAGTTGACCAAAACCCAGGATTTTGACTATCCTGGGTTTTGGTCCTTGCCCCCAACTGTGTGAAACCCTTCGGATTGCCAAAATCGACTATCCTCTTCCCGGTCCTACAGCGCATGTGCGGCCAATCAGCGCACTCAGATCTACTGA
This sequence comes from Gastrophryne carolinensis, assembly GCA_027917425.1. Taxonomy (NCBI): domain Eukaryota; kingdom Metazoa; phylum Chordata; class Amphibia; order Anura; family Microhylidae; genus Gastrophryne; species Gastrophryne carolinensis. The sequence goes on along the minus strand of CM051235.1, from coordinate 334,374,912 downwards.
TGTCACATCGTCTAAGCCTTCATCTAAGGCCAGCGGCTCCGAGCACGCTGACGGCTGCATTCCCCGCTTCCCTCTAACAGGGTACAAGCCAGCTAGAGGGATAGCGGGGATGCGGCCACGGCACGCACATGCAACATTGGACCGGGAACAAGGTAAGTGTATGGACCACCTGCGGAGTTTCACACAGCAGGGCATCCCAATTTTGGATGCCTGGCAGGAGGGAATCGATCGGCCCGGGAATCTTATAGATACCGATCTCTGTGGGTTTTGGTCCACTTTAAGTAAAAATGTTTGTGTACAACTATTAGGGACACCAGTAGAATCTGTATTGATGATACAAACTGGGAGACAAAAAGAGCATGTCAGTTTTTTGTAAGGCGTCTGAGGAAGTTGGCAGATGCCAATAAAACGCACCAGCCAAGACATAACAGCCTTTCTGGTGTTCTTCAAAAATGTTTATGTCTTCATGATTTCATGTGGTTTGTTAGGGGGGATCTTTCCAACCCTGTTCCTACCATCATGTGATTTTATTGGATTCACTAGTATATACTGAGATGGACTTTTCCTGAATGTTTATTTAATGACTTTGTATGCAAATAAAAAGATTATTAACCTGAATATATTCTAAAAAGCTGGAGTAACCTAAGATGTGTTTCTCCTCCCCGCTGGGAGTCAAGTTAAGGTCAGGTGCATTCATTGCGCAGTGATTGCGCTTTCTAAGCAAGCACCCTGCAACCACTAAAAGAATGCAGCCACTGCAAGTCAAGGGGGTCTCTCACATGTGCTTGAACTTTTTCAGTGCTTAGATCAGCCTTGTCTGCAGCGTTTTTGACAGATCAAATCGCTATATCGGGCCACTATTCAACTCTATGGAAGAGCGCTTTTCAATCACCAATCGGCCCTGTTTGCTTTAGAAAAGCCCTGCATTCGGTGTTCCCAATGCAATGCAAACGCAGCTCCACGAAACACAAACGCAAGCGAAAAGCAAGTAAAACGCAACACAGTACAAACACAAGTAAAGAGCAGGGGTGTGAAAGGAGCTATACACAGTGCTTTTGCGCTTGCTCTTTTCTGTACAAATCCAGGAGCCAATCATATCCCTTGCAATTTTTAAACAGGAAATGACACTGTACAATACAGGTGCTTTTTTCCAAAATGTAAAATGTGGACAAGGCTAATGGGGGTATTATGTGTATAAATAAAGTGGGCCTCTGCATACATTGCCTGCTTCTGAAGTCTGGGACCTCTCCACCTCAAATGGCCACTGGAGCACTGGAGAGCCTCTTCACCTCAAATGGCCACTTGAGCAATGGAGAGCCTCTCCACCCCCAAATGGCCACTTGAGCACTTTAGAGCCTCTCAAGCCCAAATGGCCAATTGAGCACTGGAGAACCTCTCCATCTCAAATGGCCACTTGAGCACTCTAGAGCCTCTCCAGCCCAAATGGCCACGTGAGCACTGAAGAGCCTCTCCACTTCAAATGGCCAATGGAGCATTGGAGAGCCTCTTCACCCCAAATGGCCACTTGAGCAATAGAAAGCCCCTCCACCCCAAAATGGCCACTTGAGCACTTTAGAGCCTCTCAAGCCCAAATGGCCACTTGAGCACTTTAGAGCCTCTCAAGCCCAAATGGCCACTGGGGCACTGGAGAACCTTTCCACCCAAATTGTGCAAATAATCCAAGTTTTGGAGTCGTTTTGCACTACAGGAAATAGAAACTGGATTTTCTTCCTGTGTGTCCTGATTATTTTTTATGATGTTTCAAGGGGAAATCGCTTTCACAATCACCTTTCAGAAATTGCAAATGCTTTTCAATTGCAAACACTTTCAAGTAAAAAAAACGCTAGAAAATCACAATCGCCTTGGTGCGAATGCAGCCTAAGCATATCTTAAACCAGGAAATTCTTTTGTATAGAGAATTATCGTGTTTTCATAATTTGTAGAAAACAAACCAGGATGATCCTGTGTGTGAAACTCCTAGGACCAAATCATACTTCGTCCACCCTCCCATGGCAGACATGGATCTTGCTGCTATCCTGCTCTGACAGACTGGACCAAATGGGCAAGATCCAGTTCACAACCCAATTTACTGAAACAGCAACAGAGATCATATAACCTGACCCAACCAATCTTAACATCAAAAAGCACCTTTGGTTACCCTAAACCAGGGGAGCCACATTTATCATGAGAGACGGTCATGAGCCTAATTCGGCATGAAGATATTGGAGAATGCGCAAATCCTCCTTACCGTATAAAATATTTGCCCCTATAAAAGCCAATCTTCTATCTCCAAAAGGTTGAATGGCAGATGTGTTGGCTTACCTGCTGCTTCTAACACAACACTCAATTGGAGTCCCTTGTCCACTTGCCAACACATTAACCCCTTGTTTTGGATGTTTTCTCTTTTGGACCAGTAATAACTACAGGCAGCAGCTCAATGAGAGAGAAGAGGCATCAAAAAATGAAGGGGTGGATTTTACAGTTACCACAGTCTATGAATTTTAGCTTGCGAGGAAACCCCAAGCAGTCTTCTTTGTCATCTTACAAAGAGAGAAGACAAAATATAGCAACTCGGTCTTAAGGTAGGGCTCTTGTGATGGGCTGGGCTAGTGAGCAATTCCCTAGTTTAGCAGGACCAGTGGAGATAGCTAACCAAGAAGGTTACATTTCTCCAAGGAAAATTACCTGTTGGTCCTGTGTGATTGCAATAGTCTTATGGGATTACTCAATTTAGTACTAGAATAGGGTGAATAAATAGTTAAGTAGCATGTACTTCTAATGGGCTTTTAACTAGGAGGGATCAGCGATTATATAATTTAGAAACCAGTCAGAATGTAGAGATTTTTTAGCTAGAAGTCCAACCTGTATTTTACCCCTCCCCCTCCTTTGAAGGGGGGGGTTACTCCCTTGGCACTTCAAGGGAGAGGTGCATACCTCTTGGATCTGTTCCACAGAGCAGAATCCCCCGCTCTGTGTGTGGTTGCGCTCGTACATTAACTTGAATGGGGGGGCCAGAGCACACACAGAGCGGGGGATGCTGTCCTGTGCAGCTGCAGCTGTTGTGTTGGTGACAGGACTTGATCCTGGGAGAGGTAAGGTGTTTTTTTTTGTTATAACCGCTCTGGCCTGCCTCAATGCCAGGGAAGGAAAGCAGGGCAGGTTGTTAAAAATAGACTGGACATCCATTTTCATTCTCCTGGGAGTGGAGCCTGTGAGAAGTGTATGTGGAGGTGAAAACCAGCAGTGAATCTGGGGAGAAGACAGACAGAAGCCAAGGAAACCCTGGAGCCTGAACTAGGCCAGACAGTTATTTCCAAAATCTGCAGAGGGAGCCTAAGGGCCTAGGTATCTACTCAGGTCCTGGTGGTCATGTGCAGCTGCAACAGGTCTCACATGGCAGGTACATATGCCTGTCTATACCCGAAATTAGGTTGTAGCTGGGAGGAATCAGAGGTAATATAAGCTTAAAATCAGCCAGGGCATAGATTTCCTTATTGTACTGGGGGTGGAACCTGTGAGAAATGTATGCAGGAGTAAGAAACAACAGTGAGTCTGGGGAGAATCCCTGGATCCAAGACTATGCCAGTCAGTCATTAATAATCCATGTGTAGGGCCAGATTATAATTGTTGCAATGAAACATGTGCTACACGGCCCCACTGCTCAGCTCCATTAGGTAGCACAACCAGGGCTGAATTATAGGGCGGGCACCTGTGGCGCATACCCTAGGGCTATGGGGAACAACTTGTTCCCAGTGGGCCCCTGAGTTGAGAGCCATGGTGTAGGAGGCATCTTGGAAAAAGAGCAGGCGGGTCTATAATGAAACTACATGCTGCAGCTCCCCATTGCAATACCACTGGCTGTTCTTGATCTGGTGGAAGGTGTGTGTGGGTTTGGGGAGTGTGAGGTGGAGGTTGTGATGATGGTGTTGGGGCCTATACAAATAACTGCTTTAATCTGGCCCTGGAACCATGGGGGGAACTTAAGCCCCAGGTAGTTACTTGAGAGACTTGGACTGTACTGTGTCAGCTGGAAGAGGTAGCTAAGGACTGGTGTTGTGTAACCATGTGTTTAGGAACAATTGCTACTGCTGAAACTGTTGTAAACCTGGTTATGCTCCTTTCTAGGAGACCAGTCAATGTTTGTACTCCTGTGAGAGAGGTTTGATGTTAGAGAACAAACTACATTCCACACTTGCACTGCAGGACAGCTCAGGGCTCAACTCCCCACCCCGATGTCACCCCCATGCCCGTGTATGTGTAAAAATTGCTGCATATGATAATATCGTTGTGAAAAGTGACCACCGAAACAAATTCTGGGGAAACAAATATAGACACTCTAGCAGGTGGCTTGTTTTGTTGCCCAAAGCCTCAGGATGTTGACATCTGTGACAAACATACCCTAATTGTTCCTTACTAGTGATGGGAAAACCCGTAGATGTTCAGGTTCAGCAAGTTTGGCTGACCTTGCCACCAAAGTTCAGTTCATGCAACCGAACTTGACCAGATCCCCATTGAACTTGAACTTGGAGGCCCAAAAATGGCTGTAAAATGGGGGTTGCACGGGCTAGAGGGCTCCAAATCTGGGGGGGGGGGGAGGTAAGGACACCAGAAAACACAAAACTAAAATACATAAATAATGAATTAATTAAAATATTACTTTTTTTACAGGTGTCAGATGGCAAATTAAGGGTTACACCCGAGCGATTCCCCTGCACAAAATGGGGTAAGGACAGTACTAATATTAGGTATCCTTTATTAAAAAAAATAATAATAAGAGCCCCCCTCCATAACCCTATAACAGACCGTGTGAGAGAATCCCCCATCAGCCCACAGCAGACTGTGACAGAGCCCCCACCCATCATCCCCATAGCAGACTATGTGGAAGAACAACCACCATGATCCTCATAGCAAATTGTGTTGCAGAACAACCCCCATCATCGCTTTAGCAGACTGTGCAGCAGAACAACCACCCCGTCATCCCTATAGCAGACTGTGTGACAGAATGCCCCCATTATCCCCATAGAAGACTGTGTGGCAGAACAAACCCTATCATCCCCATAGCAGACTGTGACAGAGCCCCCTTATCAACCCCATAGCAGACTGTGTGACAGAATACCCCCATCATCCCCATAGAAGACTGTGTGGCAGAACAAACCCTATCATCCCTATAGCAGACTGTGACAGAGCCCCCTTATCAACCCCATAGCAGACTGTGTGACAGAATACCCCCATCATCCCCATAGAAGACTGTGTGGCAGAACAAACCCTATCATCCCCATAGCAGACTGTGACAGAGCCCCCTTATCAACCCCATAGCAGACTGTGTGACAGAATACCCCCATCATCCCCATAGAAGACTGTGTGGCAGAACAAACCCTATCATCCCCATAGCAGACTGTGTGGCAGAACCACCCCCATAGCAGACTGTGACAGAGCCCCCCATCAACCCCATAGCAGACTGTGTGGCAGAACAACCCCCATTATCCCCCATAGCAGACTTTGACAGAATACCCCAATAGCAGACTGTGACAGAGCCCCCCATCATCCCTATAGCTGAATGTGTGCAAGAGCAGCCCCCATCAATCCCCCATAACCCTGTAACAGGCTGTGTGACAGGATGCCCGCATAGCAGACTGTGACAGAGCCCATCATGCCCATAACAGACTGTGTGGCAGAACAACCCCCATTATCCCCATAACAGATCGTGTTGCAGAACAACCCCCATCATCCCCATAACAGATTGTGTGGCAGAACAACCCGCATCATCCCTATAACAGACTGGCAGAACACCCCCCATAATCCCCATAACAGACTCTGCCAGAATCCCCCATAGTAGACTGTGACAGAGCCCCCATCTTCCCCATAATACCCTGTGGCAGAACTACCCCCATCTTCCCCCATAGCAGACTGTGAAAGAATCCCCCATAGGAGACTGTGACAGAGCCCCCCGTCCATCATTCCCATAGCAGAATGTGTGGTAGAACAACCCCCATCATCCCCATAACAGACTGTGTGGCAGAACAACCCCCATCATCCCCAAAACAGACTGTGTGGCAGAACAACCCCCATCATCCCCATAACAGACTGTGTGGCAGAACAACCCCCATTATCCCCATAACAGACTGTGTGGCAGAACAACCCCCATTATCCCCATAACAAATTGTGTGGCAGAACAACCCCCATCATGTCCATAACAGATTGCGTGGCAGAACAACCCCCATCATCCCCATAACAGACTCTGCCAGAATCCCCCATAGTAGACTGTGACAAAGCCCCCCATCACTCCATAGCAGACTGTGACAGAGCCCCCCATCAACCCATAGCAGACTGTGACTGTGCCCCCTATTGCCCCATATCAGATTATGATAGAGCCCCCTAGCTTCTCCTATAGCAGGCAGAGCACTGTGTGCACTTTCTGCTTGCTGGCTGGGGTGGGCGCCCCGCTTTTGTAGCCTGTCCCTGCCTAGTCTCCACTCTGGTTGCTTGGGGGTGGGCTGGGCGGTGGGAGGGAGCAGAGAGATAGTCAGCCTGCTGGCCAATCTGATTGACTGCGGGGAGGGTAGAAGCTGGTTTAGTGTTTAGTGTCCCGGCCAAAGAAAAGATGGCGGCATTTTTTTGGCGGCCAACTTTAGCCGCTGGATTCTGGGCCAGGTAAGTGTTTTTTCTACCCCCCCTCGCTCTGTTTCAGCGATAGGGAAGAGTGGCAGGGCAGGGGGATTATAAACAATGGCCAGTCTGAGCTGACCCTTTAAATATTACGTTTAAAGTTTACAGGGTCTTGATAAGCATGAACATTTTCCCATACAGGGAAAACTCTAGAGGATAAAGATGTTTGTTGATACTGTCCTCAGTCTCATAACCACAAGCTCCTCTGGGACCTCAAGATGTCATATACGAGGCTTCCTGTCACACTGCCTCTTGTATTTTTATTTTTAAACAAGCTATAAAGAGCCTCTGTATGCTGAATATCCTTCTATAAAGAGGCGTTAAATAACTGGGGTGGGGCATTATATTTGTTTTATGACTATTAATCTTTTTTCTTTGTTTCAGTGAAGTTCTGAGACAAAGCTTTTATCAGCAAATCCGTGTTTACCCAGCAGTACTGCTTTGTGCCATGTGCCAGTGCCACAAGCTCCCTTCTGGTTCAGTACTTGCTTGTTTTATCTGTATAATTTGTTATGTTAAGATAATGAGCATTATGTTTCTGTTTAACCCCTGACATAACTGGCTGTCAGCTGTTGCTTTTCTTTTTATGCAGAGAATAAGAGCATGCTTTATTTGTATTGCTGACATTCCAGCAGTATATTACATTTTCTGGGGAAAGAGGCCAAAGTGATTAGGAGTTTCTCAGCCCTAGAGCACATTTTACACATGATTGGAGTTATATGAGAAGCTTAGCTTTTCTATTTTTTCATTGTGTTCATGGGATGAACCAGTCAGCCCAGACCTTCCTGTGCCGAGTCACTGACTATCTCCTCCTGGGATATTCCTAGGCATTCCCAGGAAAACTGCCAGCGTGTTCTTGGCATGACTAAAAGCTACATATACTTTAAACACGCTCCAGTTCTGATATGTCCTTCTTATGCACTGGTGCACAGAACTGAACACAGTACTCCATATGGGGTCTGACCAGTGACTTGTACAGGGTAAAATGATGCTCTGGTCATGAGCACCTATGCCCCTCCTGATGCACCCCATGATCCTGTTTGCCTTGGCAGCTGTTGCCTGGCACTGCTTACTACAGGTCAGTTTATTGTTAACTAAAACCCATCGGTCATTTTCCATTGTTGTTTTACCAAGCATTTCTTTTTTTAGTGTGTAATCATGGCACAGATTTCTCCTTCCCATGTGCATAACCTTACATGTATTCATTTGCCATTTAACTGCCCATGCTTCCAATGTATCTAGATCTGTTTGTAGCTGCCTGCTGTCCTCTTTTGTGTTAATTACTTTACACAGCTTAGTATCATCTGCAAAGATTGAGACTTTACTGTTTAAATTGTACCCTATGCCATGTATTTATATACTGAAGAGAATTGGGCTCAGAACTGACCCTTGCAGTACTCCACTAGTAATGGTGACCCATTTTGAGTATTTACCATTGATAACCACACTCTGCTTCTGATCATTAAGGCTATTTCTCACCCATGTACACACGTTTTCCCCTAGTCCAAGCATTCTCGCCTTTGGTACCAGTCTTTTATGTGGCACAGTATCAAATGCTTTAGAAAAGTCAAAATATACGATATCCAATGACTCCCCCTGATCCAATCTTGAACTTACCTCCTCATAAAAGCTGATTAGGTTTGTCTGGCAGGAGCGATTCCTCATAAATCCATGCTGATATGGAGTAATAAGGTCATTTTCCCCAAGATACTCCAGGATAATATCCCTTAAAAAACCTTCAAACAGCTTGCCCACCATAGGTGTTAAATTCACCGGCCTGTAGTTCCCAGGTTCCCCCTTAGACCCCTTTTTGAATATTGGCACCACATTTGCTAAGCGCCAATCCCTCGGAACAGCCCGAACCTCGGAACATCTACAAATATTAGAAATAACCACTTGTCTATTACTATACATAACTCCCTTGAAACACGGGGATGTATGTCATCTGGTCCTGGGGATCTACTGATTTTTATTTCTTCCTTAGTTAAACAAGTGGACCAAACCTCACATTTTTAACTGGCATCCCCTGAATTGCTCCTCCCATGTAGAGTACCTTTTTGGCAATTTTCACTGCTCCTGCTTCACTCTGATTCCAGCTAATCTCACTTGTTTTAGCTGTAAAGCTCCGTCTCCTCCATTCATTGCCACTGTTGTGTGTGGCAATGATGTCATTACCACACCTATGCATGTAGCATGGCCCTAATATCCATAATGAGGGAGCTCTAGGACAGATTGCCATTGCATATAAAAAAAACTTAAAGGGCCAATCCAGGCAGATGTCCCCATTTGCAAATACCCCCATCCTGCCACCCTCACCTGGTGATGAGTCAGGGCAGGGCGTTATAAAAAAAACAACTTACCTCCCCTGTGACGTGGCACAGATCATCAAACGATTCTGCCATCTTGCATTCTGCGTTCCTTTGTGCATGTTCCCACCCACCTATTCAAGTGAATGGGCAGGTGGGGCTGCGCATAGACGGAGGAATGCACTCTTTGCGTCCGGATCCAAGATGGAGGTGGAATCACCTGATGATCACCACCTGATGATCATTTTAACTACCGGTTCCCTATACTTAAAGTTATCAAGTGCTGCACACATTTATATATTTAAAATAAATGTTTGCATACAATCTAATAAAGAGCAAACTGTGTAATACTATTAACATGTATCTAAGCAATAATAAGAGATTGTATAACTTATTTGTGCTAGCCCTCCTCAGTTCTGAGAACTACAATTTTAACAACTGGTTCTGCAGAACCAGGACAAAGCTGCTGAATCCCACCCCTGAGCACCACACAGGATGCTAATGCGTGTCTGCATGCTGTTCTGACCCTCAAGGTGCACTGCCCTCTACTCCAGCAAAACAGACTCTCCAGCCAGTCTGTCTGTTGTGATGACCACTCTCTCTTGGCCTCTGCTCCTCGTATCTGCCCCCCCCCCCCCTTGGCTCCACCCTATGCAAGTCTCTGATTGCCTGGCTGCCAGAAGTGCAGTGCTGGAAATAGCACCAGCAAGCCTGCACACACTGTTACTAGTGGCCCGGGCTGGTACACATGTGTAAAATGATGTCCCAACCCCCCAACCACACAATTGTGGTCACTTACCTGCTCCAGACTTGGTCTCTCTGAGCAGGGGGACAGAAAGTTGCAGCACAAACACTGCAGAAGCAGAAGTGTTTTTGTTCACAGGGAAGGAATAGGTCCCGTTTACGGGATCCCGGAGGGGTGGTACACTGCAGGGTATCCCAAATCAGGATGCCCCTGGGACAGGGAATCACCCAGCCCTGAATTTTATTTTATACAATTTTTAGATAAATAAAAAACAATCTTCCTCTGACTACTATTATTCCTCCACACCTTGTACTGAAATCTATCAGATAGGTAAAAAGAGACGTGTCAGTCTAGAGAACACATTACTGGTATTCCATCATCCCGTGGTGTTGTGTTTTACACCACTCCTTCATGTATTAATATCCGGCATGGTAACTTTAGACATGTTGGCGCTTTGGGCCATAAAAAAACAATTTATCACAGCAAACATTTATTGCTTTAACAACTATAGACAGTGGCCGTGTAATAACCATTACTCCTGATACAGAAGTTAATGAGTTTTGGAGAACATTTAGCATCCCACGTGTTTAAGTTGGGGAGAAACAGGCATTTTTCAGAACATAAGGGAATTGGGCCACAGTATGGGGATGTGGACATTATGATAGAAGTAGAAGTAGAAGTGGTAGGGACCAGAGCAGGGAGATCCAGTCAGAACTAGATGGTTGGCTCCAGTCCTTTATATAGAAGGCTGGACATGCCTGGGGAAGAAGTAAGAAAGAGAGAAAAACAGAGTGTGAAGGTTACATCAGAAGCAAGGCAGAGAGAGTCCTCGTCGTGAATAGAGAAAAGAGCCGATGTGTTCGCCCTCTGGTCCTTTTGAACACAGATTCAGGCTACAAAATCACACTGGACTAACCTTCTGGAGACTGTTAGTACTGGCTGGCAGGAGTAGTACCCCCTCTGGAAAGGGACAAGGCAGAAAGGCCATGTTGAGTGCTCCCTTGACGGGACAACACTGTGCTGAGTAGTACTCCTTCTGGAAGGAATGTGGAAAAGGGCCGCGATGTGCATTCCTTGGATGCCTTGAAGGGAGAACGCCATAACCAGGCGAGTGCCAACCAAGCTGGGAGTGATTGGAGAAAGGGTGATCCTGAGTGCAAGAAGTGCCCGTTGTGAGTTGCTGTGTAAATGATTATGCCAGCAAATAAAGATCTTTGTTGAGCTGCCGTTTTTCATCCCAAAATATGCCTAAAGTCATCAGGGGCCCTCTGCTGGCTTCCCTCTCCCCAGGAACTGATTGTGTACCTTGCCACCTCTTCCTTCACAAGTAAGTTCCTTCACAAGTGTCCTAGGGTCACCCTCTGAGCCTAAAGCACACCCACCAGGTGCCCCTGTTCTGTTACAGCAGTTTTGAACTCATTAGTGAGTGCTGTAACTGACAACAATTAATTTTATGGTACAACGCATTTCATCACTTCCGCACTTCTTTGAGGATAAACTGTTTCTCAAGGACATTTCCACTTTACAGTAAAAGAACCAATGCCTGATCAGAGCAGAACAACTGATATGTGGAAAAGGTGGCTAGAAATTATTGGCCAAAATGCTATTAAGAAGAAGAGGGTTGCACATACTTTTGACTAGTATATTTACTAGCATTCTAAAAACGAAGCTTAAATGTGCTTTTCTGGGTTAGTTTAAACGCCTTCGCTCTTCATTCACTTTATTTGTCTGTAATTGTATAGAGTGCATATTAGAACATATTCTTAATTTCACTGAGGGAATGTCAAAGCTCAAACATCTTATTATGCATGTTGAAGCATATATTGTGCATAGTGCTTCAAACTTAACATCTACATTTTTTTTTATTTAAACAGGAAATAGCTCCTTTATTTAAAGCACCAACACATTTTGTGGTTATTTAGGAATAATACCATCAATTATTGTGTACAGGGTGCTTAAAAATACACTTTATAAAGATAATGTTCATGTCCTCTCTGCTGCCTAAGGCAAACTAAAGAATGGACATGCTGCTGTGCTCCTCAACAGAGCAGCGCTGACTGTGGGGGGTAAGGGAGTGACTGCAGCCACTGAGCCACCAATGATTGACTGTAAACACATGATAACATGAAGTGGTGCACAATGAATGATGAATAAAATAGAAAAAAAACGGAAAAAATAGAAAATAAAAACAGGTCCAGAGATTGCCACCCCCCCCCCCCTTGCAGTGCCGCCTGACATGGACCCATTACAAGTGCACCCCTGCATGTCCTTTGCATAATGTAGGGACCCTTTGAATAACTACAAACATTGTAATAGCTAGGTAGACACTAGATAGATTTTTAAACAATTGAAAAAACTCATCTCAATACCGAGACACTGGAGATCCCCCTTGCCACCTACCCTTAGAGACTGGATCATACGCATACATTTTACAGAAGAAATGGAGAATATCCTGCACTATAGAGATGCCATAGTCCAATACTGCCATACCTGGTGCGAATGGACCCAATTCAAAAATGTCAGATAAAATTATGGGTGTGTAACAGTCTCACTAACCTATACTAATTACTGGGCCATAAACAGAGATGCTTTAGAAATGCAATAGCTCTAAGAATTTACTGTAAACTAGGTTTGCACCATTGCATATTTCTTAAGCCCACCCCTCATCTATTTTTCCCTAACCCAAAGCTTTTCTGGTTTCAGCTTTAAGGTGTTTTCACTTTGATGTGTATGAAAACTCTTTCTCTAAAAAATACTTTTCCCTCACTTTTCATGGACTCAGGCTTCTAGTCTCGGAACAACTTTAGCAGACTCCTGCAGTTCAGATCAAGCTCCTACATGTTCTGCGCTATATTGTGTATCCACATGAATCCAGCATCTCCACATTGGGTGGAAAAGAAACAATTGCTAGCAATGCAAGTCCAACCACGTCATTGCACTGGGTGTTGTGCGTCATCCATTGCCTTGCTGTATCCTGCTGCTGTGTGTATTTACTTATTAAAGAATGACTTGCAAAGTATGAACTGAGCCCACATTACTCGTGGCTCTGTTTTTTTTTTGTCTGCGTTTATTCCTGAGAGGTTGTTGAACAGAGATGAATAGATAGCTGGTGGATTGGAGCAGCCAGGGAGGGAGCACTGCCTGACACAGAGGCAGAAAAAGAGGTGCGCAGGCAGGGAGGGCGAACAAAAGCCTGATTTTTACTTCCAAACAAAAGTGTTAATAATGAATGCTGCAGTCTTGGTGGTATTTAGTCATAATAATGTTTATATTATCTTAGGGGAAATGTCTGTCAGCACAGAATTTGCTCATCTGAAGTGGAATACGCTTCTTTATGTCAACCACAAGACGTCAGACCGCTCCTGCTGCCCACACACACATAGGCTGCCATCTTGTGGGCTGAAAACAATTATCTTGGGACACAAGCTGAAGATAAGTGATTAAGAACCAGCAACGTCACAAGTACCATTGTCTATTCATATTATTTTCCCAGCCTCCAACATTTTTTCCTCCATTGGGAGTACTTTAAGCAGGAGAGGAAGTGGAATATGAAGCTGTGGCACATAACAAAGCTGATTCCAACTACACTTTTAATAGAGTAGCCCAAACAGTGAAAATAAACAGTTGGCTGGTTTCTTTGAGTATAAATGTCACTATTCAATTTCTCTTTTCAAAGGGGCTGATTTATAAACCTGAAGAGAGCCAAGACAAACCAAGGCATTTCCCACTGAAGCCACTGAGATTCCTGATGTTATTTTCTTTTTCTACATACATAGGAAATGCATTCCCTAACAGTCTGCTATGGGGCTGAGAAGCTGTATGTGGGCTGCAGCCAATGCAGATGCTACTTTTAAACCTTATTAAAGAGGAAATTCAAGCATTTTGTAACACTTCACCCACCCATCCCTCCCTCTGAGCTAAAATCGCTGTGGCAGGCAATCTGCCATGGAAGCTGAAGCTAGGATGTTGAGTGACGGGTCAGTCACCCAATCCCGTGCAGCAGTGTGACTGGACTGGTCTGTCACTGAATTTCAACTGTCACTTAAAGTATCATTTGCCAACTGCTCTGGTGACAGGCTGTGTATATTGTCATTAATGGGACACTGTAGGCGAAGTGTCATTCAGAAGCTCACCTCGTCACGTCATGGCTGCCCTTTCCCTTCCAGTCAGAACAGAGCTGCTCCTGAAAGTAGAAACAAGGCAAAGAGTAGTGGCATATGCCCTGAATTCCTTTGCCATAGAGGAATAGGAGGCCGAGATGGGCTGGACCAGTCGTGGCTAGACCAGTCTAATTGGACATTAACAGTCATGGGACCGTCAGCCATACAATGAATGAGGAAGTGGTAAGTATATTGTTATATTGCCACTGTAAGCCATTATTCAGCTTGACACTTTAACCCATTAGTGCCAGCTACGTGGAATTTAAAGAGCAACTTTACCAGTCCTTAGGGCATCCCGAATTGGGATGCCCTGCTGTGTGAAACTCCACTATGAAACTCCACTGGAAACACTCACCCTCTCCCAGAGCCCTCGTCACGTCTGTACGCTCCGGCTGCATCCCCGCTCACCATCTAGCCATGCGCACTGAATGGGTGGCGCGGTCACACCACAGCTGCAAGGTGGGAGGGGGATGTAGCTGGCAGTGCTGCTTGGCTCCCTTCAGCGCCACTTGGCAGCATAGCCGTCAGCAGCACCGAAGGGAGCCGAGTGACAGCGAGCGCGCTAATTGGCTGAGTCTACACCGTGAGAGTGAAATGGGGCCACTTGGGTGGCGCACACAGCAGGGCATCCCAATTCGGGATTCCGCTGCAGAAAGGAACAAGACACAGGAAAGTGAAATTCATGCGTGTTGTTCCTCTTTGTGTAGCTGCCTCTCTGACAATTATGTGCCAGCTATGTAAATTCTATGTCACTGGCGTTTTCCCCTAGTTGCGGGCAAAAATGCTCTCCTCCAGGATCCAATGCAGAGGTCTCCTCTTCCTACAGGGGGCCTCTGATCCCCCCCGGGGTCTACAGCTGGGAAGAGGTCACCCGAAAGCCAGCCGCAGCAGGGAGGGGCCTTTTATACTGGGAGTGAGATGATGTCATCTCACTCATTTGCTATAAAAGGTTGCTCCCAGCAGCGGGGGTGAGAGCAGAAGCCCGTAGTGATTGGCGGATGCGGGTGCTGGAGACTCTGATCCTCTACTCTGCCCCCGGCTTCCACCGATGACTTCCACCTGTCAGACAACAGCCCGGGACACAGCAATCGGCAATGGAATACAGGTAACTAGAAAAAAAAATAATAAAGACTTGTATTCCTGGGTCTGTGTGTTCTTTACACGTAACCCTTTGCAAACTGGTAAGGGGGTCTTTGATACCCCTATACTAGTTCACAGAGCAGGAGGGGCTGGCAAGTCAGCTGCGGCAAACGGGTGACTTGCCATTACACCTGGACCCATTACCTGCATCCCCAAAGCCCCAGGCTGCTAGTCTTCAGGGTGGGGGCTGGCCTCTGCACACTGGTCTACCAGCTCCCATAGCTGCTGCCCTGACTGGTTTTATGGATGGGTGGACCCCACGCTATATTAAATAAAATTGTCAGGGTTTTACCCATAACATTTGGGGGGGACCCCTTGCAGTTTTTTTTACAATTAACCCTTGATAGTGTGAAAAGTAGTTTTATTTTATTAAAGCCCAAACTCTGCCTGAAAAAAAGATATAATTGTACTGGTGGAAATTCCTGCAAAATCACAGTTAAACATGTACAGTGCAAAATGGTGAACAAAATTGTCTGGCAACAGAGAGTGACAACATCTCTAGAAAGGCACTGAGATGGTTAAAAAAATCAATTGTTTGAAACCTCTGAAAATTGTATGTTCTTCTATTATATACCCTTAGAAAATGAAACATTTTACCAATATACTTTATTAAAAAATTAAATTATTTCTTTACTTTTTTCACACTTAAAAATCACGAATTCACTATCAATGTTACACACAGAACTGGCACTTAGGACAGGTGAGGGGCTGTGATGTGTGGTTCTGAAGATACAGCACTGTGCTTGAAATCTTTGCGAGCAGACATATACATACCCGTGTTGGTTTGGTGGCCCCCCAGCACTCCTCTAGCTGATGCGCGCACCCGCCACCAGCATATCAGAATGAGCGACACAGGCTGTGTGCAGCATGTGGCCAGAGGGAGGTGCCTAGCAATACATTCTATTTAGAAATCATTACCCAGTATAATTATGCACATTTAGTTCAGATTGAGGGAGAGTGTGCATGTGCCAGGGTAACCTGGATTGAAGTGAGTAAGCAACTGTTTCATATACACCCCTGTAATGCAGAACAAAACCCAGGTAGGAGAAAAACAAGGGTTCTAGTCCACTTTAAAATACATAGCATGACAGCGTTCAACAGCGCCCTGATCTCAAATAAAATGGGTCCAATAGATGCCACCTCAGATGGTGCTGCCTCAGGTGGCGTCATTACGGGATTCCCCCCTGTGTAGAGAGCAACACTTTTGTGAAAACTTAGGGTTGTTCCAGTTTAAACCGGACCTTCAGCATCATTTAATGAAAAGCCCTTAAAAAACTTTTCTCCAGCATCTAAAATTAAAATATTTTACGTTTTTAGTCACTGACTTATTATTCTTTTGCCTGCTGGGCTGTAACTCTGTTCAACACTCCAGGATTTGGGTGCCGCCATCTTGTCTCAGAAGCATCACATACTGAGGAGAGGAGAGGGGCCAAATGTACAGGGGTATAAAGCTGTGCTTTGCTCAGACAGAGCAGAGCTGGGGTCAGGAAAAGGACAGCAATCCCAGAATGCAGAGTGGCACAGTCAGAAGACACTTCCTGTTTTCAGGCAGCCTAAGGCTCCATGGGCTGCCATCTTGGATGTTTAATGGCTCAGAAAATGCTGTAGATGCAGGTAGGATGATTTTTAATGTGTATGTACAGGATGGGGGAAACATAAAAGATATGCTCTTATTCAGGGTGAAGGTCTGGTTTAAGGTTCAAACTGAATTCTCACTTTTTATGAGAAATAAACTTTCTGTCTGAGCTGACAGAAAATCCTATGGGGAAGGTCGCAGACAGAAAAAAATGTACATGGGCTTTAGCTTATGACAATCTTACCTGGAGTTGGCCCTTATAAAATGTAAAAATGTTCAGGAAATGGGATGACTGCTGAACATAATGTACATATACGTGAACATTGTACGTAATGTCATTCATCATCCCATTACAAGCTGATCCACGCTCCTGCCTTGTTCTACATATGTGTGTTGGTATGGAGCCATGTTTGCTGATAAGAAATAAGCACTTTATATTTCCAGACAGATATGTAAACCATTGCACAACATTTGCTTCTGAATATCCTCCCTGCAGCCCACACACACACACACACACGCACAGGTTAAAAATCTTAGGGAGAAAACGATTTAAATATTGTGGAAACAACTACCTAAAGAGGACCTGAATTGATTTTAAGTGTGTAGTTAAATATATTCTCATTGTTTTTAAGAAGACCTGAAGCCTTTGTTATTTGATGTGTGGCTAAATAATCAAACCGGTATGCATTGAATCTCTTGTGGTGGTGGATTCACAGACATTATATTTTCACACTACTGGTTTTAACTCCGCAGGAAGGCATCATTGTGGTTCCATCATTGGGACGGTATATGATAGAGAAATTTGTTTACATTAGGATCTACAGATAGGAAGCACATTCATTTACCTATGGCAGTCCTGTGTAGCAGGACAAATTTTTGGATATAAAGTGCTAGAGTGAAATATATACTAATCATGCTAATTGCCCTAAAGTCTACCAAAGTCAGGATGAATACCAAACTACACAAACTACAGTGATGCCAAAGCAAACCTAAATAGTGAATAATAAATAGCTAAGTGACATTTAAAATGAGATCCAAACTGAGTACATAAATAATACAATCCAAGTGCTAAGAGAGCAGGAGGAGCAGTCTGCGAAGGATGAACTAATAACCTCTTCATATCCTGTATTTAAGCTGTTGTGTGAGGGGCTGGATGGGAGATAGCAAATCACCCCTTACCCTACCAGCATGCACTGTCCCTTCCCTCTAAATATGCACCTCGGGCAGCTGGTGGAGACAGATAATGAGGGGTGGGACCATGTCATCAATGATGATGTTGGGTATGAAACAACCCAAGACTGAAACCCTGTAAATAACCAGTGAAAAGAACACCTGGGATATGTCCCTGTAACAGGAAGGCACACCCCCCTTGCACAATCATGGGAAACTTTAAAAATTAACAGTGGCTACATATGCACTTTAACATTAACACAACTAATTAACTAATTTACCTTAAAGCAGTGGTGTCAAACTCACTTTCACCAAGGGCCACATTAGCCTTCTGGTTGCTTTCAAAGGGCCGCTTTCATTAAAAAACACAAAACAAAATGCAAACAAGACCATTCGAATCTGTGGTTACAGACACAAAATTATTAGCTGGTATCACTTGCACTATGTAGGAGCATCTATAGCTTTGTATTCTATGTAATTTGTTTATCTTGTTGTAAGGCTCTTACCGCCTCGCCGTCCCCGGTCCCGCAGTACGTCTTCAGGCGGCCCGCTGCCACCTCCGGTCCGGCGGTCTCCTTGTGTGGTTGCCTCTCGGCGCTGCTGTGGGGTCCGGGGTTCGGCGGCGGCGGGGTGTGCTGGTGGCCGCGCTGCGGCCCGCTCAGTGCGGCTGGGCGGCCCCGCCAAGCTGTTCGCCGATGCGGCTCTTCCTCCCTCTGGCAGGGGGCGCACCCGATCAGCAACGTGCTCGCTCGCGCGCGCGCGCGAGCACGTCTTGTTTATGCCTCCGGGCGGCGCTTCCCCCAGCGCGTCCGCCGGAGGCGGATTTAAAGTGACCAATCCTCTGCATCCTGGTGGGAGTCGGGCTCAGGGACTGGACGGCCTGTCTGGCCTGGGCAGTCCAGTTCCTGGGACCGCTCCCGTTTTTTAAAGTTGCACCAATCATTCCCATTCCCTCCTTTTGTTCCCTTTCCTACTGGCCAGTACTCCCTTTATATTCAGGCTGCTCCATTTTCCCAGTGCCCGTTATAGCCTCTGGGTTGTTGGGAGCGTGATAGACTGACCTATATCGTTTATACTCGGCTTGTTACTTCTGACCATCCTTGCTTGCTGCCTGCCCTGACCTTTTGCCTGCCTGACCTCGATTTTTGCCTGATCCTTCTGATACCTTGCCCCGTGACCTTCTGGATTGACCTCGGCTTGTTTTGACTCCTCCTTGTTACCTCCGCTGGATACTTCGCTTCGTGATCTCCTGGTTTGACCTCGGCTAGTTTTTTTGACTTCCGCCTCCTAGCATCCTCATTTGGGACTCCCTGCTGTTCATCAGTCTCCACCTTAAGCTGGTAATCTTTGCGCCCATTAAGTCCTGGGGGTAACCGAGTCTGGAGAGGCATTATCCGCGTCTCCTGCGAGCGGAGACTTGTCTATAGGCAGAAGAGGCGGTGGAGATTGGGGATTATCAGCTTAAGACAGAAAGGTGTCCGGCACAGTCCTTACACTTGTATTCAATTTCTATGTCATTTGTAAATATCTGTTGTACTGTGTATATGCCAAAAATAATTTCTTGTTCATCACACGATGTACTTGGCGACCAATAAATTGAATTGAATTGAATTATTTTGCCCAGGACACATACAGACGCAGTATGATTTTGCCCAGGACAGATGTAGACACTGAATTATCTTGCACAGGGCAGCCAAATTTTTTTACCCCGTACATATGCAGACACTGAATTATTTTGCCAAGAGCGTCCACAAAAATATTTTTCCCAGGACAGATGCTGACTTATTTTTACCAGGACAGATGCAGACATGATATTATTTTACCCAGGACCGATGCAGATGCTGAATAATTTTGCCCAGGTCAGATACAGGCACTGAATTATTTTGCCCTGGACAGATGCAGATGCTGAATTATTTTTCCCAAGACAGCAGCAGAATTACTTTGGTGAAGCTAGATGTAGACAATGAATTTGTTTACCCAAAACAGATGCAGATGAAGAATCATTTTGCGCAGGGCCCACCTGGCAATAGCTAGCAATAAACCCAATCAAGCAAATAAAGCCCCCCTCTGACCCATTGCTGTGACTCCAGTGATCATGAAGGTCTTCGAATGGTTAGTCATGTCATTCCTCAAGGATGCTACCGGTTCTCAATGGGATCAATGGCAAACTACAGTTTGCATACAAAGCAAACAGATCAGCAGATGATGTGGTCAGTCTGGCGATCAAGTACACTTTAGATCATTTTGATCAACCCGGGGCTTATGCCAGAATGCTATTTGTGGACTTTTCATCCGCATTTAATACCATTGATCCCCAAAAACTCCATGGGAAGTTGCTATCTCTGGGCATTCCACTAATCATATCTGACTGGATTAATAGCTTTCTGTCTGGTAAGTCTCAGAGGGTAAAATTGGGCCCGTTTGTTTCTTCGAACAGGATCACAAACACGGGAGCTCCACAGGAATGCTTTCTGTCTCCCCTTCTTTTCTCACTATTTACCAATGACTTCACCTCATCAGAGCCTTCGGTCAAGATCATCAAGTATGCGGATGATACCACCATAGTAGGCCTCATTAGTGACAACGATGAGTTCACTTAGCAGAACCAAGTCAAAACCCTCGAACGTTGGTGCAAGGCAAACAACCTAATTCTGAGTCGAAATCATAACTGACTTCAGGCGATCCCACAAAACGCACCATCCCATTTTGATTGTCGAGGAGGAAGTCAAAAATGTAGCCAGTGCAAAATTCCTAGGTACCCAGATCTCGCAGGACTTAGAGCGGACCATCACTCTATCTTATATGTTTCCCACACCCTGTATATACAGATTGTCCACATTAAAAATCATCCTACCTGCATCTACTGCATGTTATGAGTCTTTAAACATCCAAGATGGCGGCTTATGGAAGCCGCCATCTTATCAGGCAGCCTGCAAACAGGAAGTGCCTCCTGACTGTGCTGCTTTGCATTCTGGGACTGCTGATCGTTACCTGACCCCAGCTCTGCTCTGTCTGAGCAAAGCACAGCTATAACCCGCCCCCCTGTACCTTATCCCACTCTCCTCTCCTCAGTAAGTGTGATGCTTCTGAGTCAAGATGGCGGCGCCCGTATCCTAAATTCCTGAACAGAGTTGCAGCCCAGTGGGGAAAAGAATAATAAGTTAGTGATTAAAAACGTAAAATATATTAATTTTAGATGCTGTGGAACCATTTTTTAAGAGTTTGGGCTTTTCATTAAATCACACTGAAGGTCCGGTTTAAAGTGGAGCAAGTAAGCAACAGTTATCACAACAAAGACTATACTTCTTGAGACAACTGAAAAGATACGGTATGCCTGAAGGAATCCTAAAAACCTTCTACAATGCTGCCATAAGATCGATCCTGACTACTTCATTCACAGTCTGGTACACTGGGGCTACAGCCAAGGACAAGCATAGGCTGAAGAGGATAACTAGAATTGCTGAGCATATAATTGGGTCCCCTTACCATCTCTGGGCAAGCAATTCATGAGTAGATTCTCCTCAAGGGCCAAGAAAATACTACTCATCCAGGGCATTCCTTCTTCAAGCTTTTACTCTCTGGATGCAGATTTGTGGCTCATTCGTCTAAAACCTCCAAACCAAAAAACATTTTTTTTTCAGGCCTTTATGGCTCTAAACAAAACCAGTTTCTCCACAGACTTAATTCCTGTTATTGCTTTGTTATTGTATGTAATTGTTAATAGCTCTCATGGTGTATCAACTTGCCAAAAACATTCCTTGTATACTGTACTTACTTGGCAGAATAAAGTAAGTATCTAAAGTATCTGCTGTGGCAGTAATTTGGATAGGTTAGGGGGCCCCTTGGTGTGGTCAGAGTTGGTTGAACAGAGACACAAAACAATTGAAGACACTACTCTCTTCTACCCCAGATTGTTACAAAGGTTTTTATAGACCCTATGCCTGGGAGCAGGATTAAAGCTGGTACTGCATATTGGAGTGCAGTGTACCAGTGCATCACTCAGAAGTGCCACACACAGGCCCAAAGACATACTGCCAGTGCCAGAAGCTTTAGAGTAACGGGGCCGGCTAGAAGGGGCTTCAACTAGCTTTCTCCATCTGGCACCTGTCAAAGGGCCACATTAAAAGGATTGGAAGGTCGCATCCAACTCCCCGGCCTTGAGTTTGACATTTGTGCTTTAAAGGGATTGTCCAACCAAAGATAAAAAAAAACGGCACTACTCACCTTTTGCCCAATGCAGCTCCACCACCCAGGCCCACCGGTGCACAACTTATCAAGATTGGGTGCCCCGCTGTCCTTTCCAGATGGCGACCATGAATGTGTCAGGCCTACACCCCACAGCATGCTCACCCTATTAATTGCAATAGAGGGGGCAGTGCAGAGGTTGCGGTCATGCAGGCACACCCCTCTATTGACATGAATGGAGTAGGCATGCTGCGGGACATAAACCTGACACATTCATGGCTGCCACCCTGAACCATGAGAGTTAACCCGGGACAATCAATCTCCATCCTCATTAAGTTGTACACTGACGGGTCTGGGTGGTGGGGCTGTACTGGACAAAAGGTGAGTAGGGCGTTTTTTTAATTTTGGCCGGACAATCTCATTAGGGTATAAATCAGATACATAAACAAGATACTACTGTGCACTACAGTCACAGATATACACAGTGTAATAGAGACATAAATGTATCAAACAAATAAATGATGCAAGGGAGACACCGACATAGGATCCCAATTAACCAAACCATAAAGTACAATTTTGATAATATCCAGATTTATTCTGGCACAGCTCTTCAATAATGTGAAGCATTTACCAACCACTGTGTAGCGTGTGGTGGTCTTTTAAGAAGAACCCAGAGTAAACAAGAGACCTATCGAATACAGATGTAACCATTCTATCTACATCCACACCTTTGTACACACGTAATCCACATCTAGATATTGCGAGTGCCTGAAACTAATGCAGAAACCTCAGTGTATAACAAACAAACCCCTGAAAACATGCAGAGGCCCAAAGTGTGTACTTGGATACAAATGATGCAATACTTGTAGGACATATGTTATTGAAAAAAAACATTAAAACAAAAACATGAAAACAGAAATAATTGTGCATAAGGTCTGCTTCAATATGGCAGCATACAATGAAGACATGTCTGAAGCTAGACAAGAATATGTGATTGTTAACCAAGAAGGTATGTAAAAGGAGAAAGAGGAGTGTAAAACAAAGAGCAAGCCACAAATCGTGAAAACAGAGAGGATGTAATAGACTTTAGTAACCAATTTATGAAGTATAAGACATCTCTTAATTTATTAAGGCCAAATGGTTTCTTTGTGTCAAGATGAAAGGTACAATGTAGCTCCCTGTGAAGGAGTAGTGATTTAAAGAGCATCAAAACCAGACCTAGTGTCTATATGATGATAGATCTGGTTCAACATCCACCCCTGGGGCATTCTGATTCAGGATATCCTGCTTTGTGAAACCCCAGAAGACGCTTAGTTTTCTTTCCTTGCCTGTCGGCAAGCAGGTGACTTGCCAACCCCCCCGCCTCATTACTTGCATCCCCAATGGCCAGCAGGTTGCAGAAGAGGCCATTGCCTGTTTGTGCCCACATAGCTGGCGCCCAGCTGGTTTTGCTAAAGAGGGGGGACCCCAGACCATTTTATTAAAAAAATGAGGGGTTTAACCTGTTAAAACTTTTTTTAAAAAGCACTTATTCTTTAGAAAAAATCTAAAGGGCTTAACCACTAAGGGCATACAATGGGGTGTCTGCTTTGCAGGAACGGGTGTCTATCGAAATATACCACATATGTGGTACTGTTGTAATTGGGAGGAATGGGGCTTTTACATGCAACATGTTTATTGAAACAAACGCTAAAAATATTAAAAAAAGATTTTTTTTTAGTTTGTAACCCATATTTTACCTAAAATATTGAGAAATCACTGAAAAAATTACAAACAAGATACTTCATGTTGAAGCCCAAACTCTGAAACTGCTGAAAAAACAATATATAATTTTTCTGGAAATCCTTGAAAGCTGCAAAAATCACAGTTAAAGAGATATAGTGCAAAATGGTTACTGGCAACAGGAAAACACAGCAGAACGCTAATGCAATAGCATAATCTTTAACACAGCAGCGCACAGTAAAAAACTTGCAGCATAATAAGGCAATTCTGTGAAACTCACCTGTAGAATTGCTTTTGTTTCCGATCCATTCCAGCCCGTC
This sequence comes from Gastrophryne carolinensis, assembly GCA_027917425.1. NCBI lineage: Eukaryota > Metazoa > Chordata > Amphibia > Anura > Microhylidae > Gastrophryne > Gastrophryne carolinensis. The sequence goes on along the minus strand of CM051235.1, from coordinate 334,350,922 downwards.
CGTTCACGTTTGGGAGTTCGCCCCTAGGGGCGCTGACTGCAAGATCAAAGATGTAGCCCCTCCCGGCCCCCTATAAAGGCAGCTGCCTCTCAACACAGCCCCAGTAATTTAAAAGCAGTACTCAAACAGAAGAAGCAGGCCGTGAAGGTCCAAAAAATAGGAGACTATGTTACTTCACATAGCCTCCGCTTGTACTCTCTCGAATCAAAACTAAAAACTTGTATAACTAGTGTCCTATGAGCAAAAATGGTTCAATCACCATAACAGGCATGCAGGACAAAATGAACCACAAGTGCGGGGTGGACGGGCTGGAATGGATCGGAAACAAAAGCAATTCTACAGGTGAGTTTCACAGAATTGCCTTTTTCTTTCCAATCCCTTCCAGCCCATCCAGAAGTATTCACGTCATCCAAAAGCAGTGTCCATATGGGCGGGATCCCCAGTGCGGAACAGAAGATAGTTCATTTCACTACCGCCTGAAGCACCTTTCGGCCAAAAACAGCGTCAGCTGAGGCCCTGACATCCACCTTGTAAAACTTTGTGAAAGTATTAACTGAAGACCAAGTAGCAGCCTTGCAAACTTGTTCCACCGAGGCCTGGTGCTGAAAAGCCCAAGAAGCACCAATAGCTCTAGTAGAATGAGATGTGATCCGAAAAGAGGGTTCTTTCCCCCTAGCAAAGTAGGCTTGTACCACCGCCTGTCTGATCCACTTACTGAGAGTGGACTTTGCTGGCGGCAATCCCTTCCTAGAACCCTCTGTCAAGACAAAGAGAAAATCCGATCTTCTGAAGGATTCAGTCGCAGCCAGGTAATACCTTATGGCTCTGACCACATCCAAGGCATGGAGGGTCCATTCTTTGGAATTAGCCGGAGCTGGACACAAGGAAGGTAAGACAACTTCCTCATTAAGGTGAAAAGGAGAAACGACTTTAGGCAAAAAATTTGGCTTAAAACGAAAAACCACCTTATCTCTGTGCATCTCAAATTAGGTTGGTTTCATACATAACACGACCCGCTCTGATACACGATGTACCGAGTTGATCGCCACCAGAAAAACTACCTTGAGTGTAAGCATAGACAATGTAGTGTCATTCAATGGCTCGAATGGAGGACCCTGGAGAGCAGACAGCACTAGGTTTAGGTCCCACACCGGTAAGACTAATTTACGCGGTGGACGGATATGGGTGACCCCCTGGAAAAAGTCTTGATCAATCTATGATTGGCAATGGACCTCTGGAAAAAAATGGATAAGGCCAAGACCTGACCCTTGAGGGTGCTCAGCTGGAGGCCCAAGTCTAGACCGTGTTGTAGAAACTCAAGAATTCTAGAAACAGCATATTTCCGGCAAGGCAGACTCTTGGCCACACACCAAGCGATATAGGCCTGCCAAACTCTGTAGTATATCATGGAAGAAGACTTCTTCCGTGCCTGAATCATTGTGTAAATAACCGTGGCCGATAAACCCTTCTCCATCAGGATTGAGGTTTCAATAGCCAGGCCGTCAAAGCCATCGTCCGTAAATTCGGGTGCCGTAGCAACCCCTGTGTGAGAAGCTCTGGATCATCGGGCATGATGTAGTGATCTATTGACATCTGTACTATGTCCGCAAACCAACTCCTCCTCGGCCAGCGAGGAGCCACCAGGATGGCTGGTACCCACTCCTGGGCTATCTTGTGTCGCACTCTGCCCAGGAGCGGAAACGGAGGGAATGCATACAGAAAGTTGAACTCTGTCCAAGGAATCGCCAGAGCGTCTGTTGCTATGGCCAGAGGGTCTCTTGAGAAAGAGACGAACCTTGCAAGCTTGCGATTGTGTCTGGACGCAAAAAGATCTACGTCTGGTTGACCCCAGCGGAGGTACAGAGCCTGAAAGTTCTCGCTGCTGAGGGACCATTCCCCCAGGCGCTCCTGCTCAGGAAGTCTGCCTGGCGGTTGATGTAGGCTACAGCTGTCTGATTGTCCGAGTGGACCTGAACTGCATGGCCTTTTAAATGGGGAGTCAGGCGTAGAAGAACCAACCAAATTGCTCTCAGCTCCAAGAGATTTATGGGTAACCGGTTCTCCTTCGGACCCCACCTGGATCTTCTGGGTCTGCCAAACGCCTCCCCAGCCTGTAAGACTGGCATCCGTGGTAACTATCTCCCATTGGGGAGTCTGAAAGGACTAGCCTACCAGCAGGTTCCGAGAGTCCAACCACCACAAGAGGGATTGCCTGGCCGGGTGGGACAGCAAAAATCCTTGTTCCAGAGATTCCTGCGACCAATTCCAGCTGGTCAGCAGGTTCAGCTGTAGAGGTCTCATGTGGAATTGGGCGAAGGGCACTGGCTCGAAGCACTCCACTATTAGGCCCACCAATCTCATCCCCAGATGTACCGATGGCTGTTGACAAGCCAGCAAGGCCTGCACTTGCTTCCGGAGTCCCAAAACTTTCTACTGTGGCAGAAAGACCTTGACCTGACCGGTGTCTAGCGTCATTCCCAGAAGGGATCTCACTGTTGAAGGCGTGATAAACGACTTGGGGTAGTTGATCACCCAACCGAAGTCTTCCAGGGTTGACAGTACAGTCCGGGTGTCGCTCTCGGCCTCCTGAAGGGACCGGGCCGAAATCAGAAGGTCGTCTAGATAGGGTAACATGTGAATACCATGACTCCTCAGGATAGCCATGATGCCCACCAGCACCTTGGTGAACACTCGGGGAGCTGAGGATATGCCGAAGGGGAGTACCACAAACTGGTAATGTTGATCCTCCAGTGCAAACCTCAAAAACTTCTGATGTCCTGGGAAAATCAGGATGTGCAGATAAGCGTCCCTGATGTCCACCGTGGTCATAAAGTCGCCGGGCCTAAGCGATCTCACTGCCGACCGCAATGTTTCCATGCGGAAATGTCTGACCTTTACAAATTTGTTGAGACCCTTCAGGTCCAAGATCGGTTGCAGCGATCCGTCCTTTTCGGGGACCGTGAACAAGTTGGAGTAAAACCCCTGACCCTGTTCTTGCCGGTGCACATGGCAAATCACACCTATCCGCAGGAGGTGTTGAACAGCTGCTTTCAAAGCCTGCGCCTTTAGCGGATTTCGGGATATCCTGAAACCTAGAAATTTTGTGGGTGGTCTGGCTGCCAGCTCTATCTTGTAACCTGAGGACACCACCTCCTGAATCCAACGATCCGAGACGTGACGTCGCAAGAATGGAGCAAACAGCAGAAGCCGTCCCCCCACCCGCATGGGTGAGGGCGCCCCCTCATGCCTGAGTAGGTTTGGCTGGGGGTTTGGGCTTAGCTCCCCAGGCAGGGTTGGGCCGGCTGCGGGACCTACCTCTGCCCCAGGTATCTCTGCGGGCACCTGGAAAAGAAGATCCTCTTCCTCCCCGAAAGGACCGATAAGAAGAGGGGTTCCGAAAGGACTGAGCAGGCTTTCTTCTCTGAGGGAGCTTACCATCCTTGACCAAGAGGTCCAGGCGCTCCCCAAACAACCGGCTTCCCACAAAGGGAAGACTTGTGAGGGACATCCTGGCAGCCGCATCGGCCAACCACTGCTTCAACCACAGCGAGCGGCGTAATGCTACAAACAAGGCCGAAATTCTGGCACCGAGCCTGACCACATCATCCATGGCAGTAACAACAAAGCCGATGAAATCCAAACAGGCCTTGAGTTCCTTAAACTCCTCCGCCCGTTTGCGGGACGTAGCCTTAGCCACAAAGTGTTTAACCTTTCTCCTGGTGGCTAGGCAAACAATTGCTGTGTCACAAGCAGGCCGAAAAAGGACACCAACAAAGGTGAAAGCATGGCAGGCCAACTGATCCATGCGCTTGTCTGCAGGATCACGTAAGGAAGCATTGTCAGGTGATGGCATAACCGTGGTGTTGGACAACCCTGACACCGGAGGGTCCACCTCGGGAGGGTGAGACCATAAACGAATCAATTCGGCAGGGAAAGGATACCATCTATCCAGGCCCTTAGGAACCGACGGTAGCTTGTTGGGCCCTTTCCATTCCTTAAGAATCATGTTAGAAAAATGTGGCTGCTCTGGAAAAACCCGCCGTTGTCTTTCAGGCCGAAACAAATCACTCTTTTTCCTCTTAGCCATTCTGGGAGGAACAATGTGTAAGGTATCAAAAACGGCAGAAAGTAAACTTTCCGTATCATCTGGAAGGAAGGAATCCTCATCCGAGGAGGAACCAGAGATGCTATTGTCTCCGGCAGGGAGCAACTCACCTACTGAGAGTGGGTCATCTGGCGACTCAACTTCCTCCGCAGATCCCAAGGAATCATAAAAATCATCATCCGAGTAAACCGGCTCCAAATGTCTTACTCGGGGCCTTTTTAGGGGCTGCCAACGAGATCTGTTTCTCGAGGCTAGCCAGCCTGTGCGCAAAATCAGCATGTGACCCCCTGCTGGCTCCCCCTTCACTAGGGGCTGACTGTAGCAGCTGAGGATCCGGAGAGGCCGCTGGTAACGCAGGTCTAGGGTCAGAAGCGACCAAAGCCATGGTCCAAAGCAATGCCTCTAGCGTAAGTGGAACAAATTGTGCTGAATCCGCTCAGGGGATTCCGTCTGCACAAGGGGCAGAGCCTGTCCTGCCCAAGTGGGGTGCCCAGCTCACTATCCCCTGATGCTTCCATTATGGTGATTCTGAATAAAAATATTCAATAAGGCTAATAGACACTAATGGCCTAAGCCTGATAGCCGATCCCTTTTTAATAATGGGGACCGGGAGAAGCCACAACCCTTAACCTTCAGCCCACAGTCTAAAATCAAAAAGAGAAAAGACAGCAATTACAAAATGACCCACAATGTCATGCATTAACACATAAGAATCATAAAATATACATGGCAATAAAATAAAATACGCATACAGCGATAACACATTGCACAATACAGTATCTATCCCCCTAAGGCAGGACAACAAGAGACTCAGTTACGTGAGTCTCACGTAGCTGGCACTTAACGGTAGGAGAGGTGGCTACGTAAGACTCACATAGTTGGCACTAGAAGGGTTAAGTGACTCCTTGCCTCATGCTGTGAGGTACTCACCTTACCTGCCTCCAAGATTGCTCTTGTTCCTGAAGTTCTTCTTCACAGTAGACATCTGCTTCTCTATGAATGACTGTACCTAGGGCACCTGCTTAGAAGTTCAACCCAGTCAACATACCTCAGGGAATCTTGATCGTCGCAACCAAAAGCACAATCCCTTTAGAGTTACTGTCTATGCAATTCAAAAGAAATTAGGTAATCCCAACCCCTCCAGTTTCCCCCCCTCCTGGTCTGAAATTGAGTTTTCCTAACTGTCCATGGAAGACACAGCTGATGAATCAGATATATTTAGAAGGTCCCAAAGCAATGCACATAAGGGCAGAATAGACGCAATAGGTAAATGCATAAGAAGCTGCAACCATAAGGGATAATTTTATGAAAAAATGCAAATTCTGCATCTAAAAGCTCTCCCTTATTGCTCAGTAGTTTTCCTACTAATAATTATGATGTTTATTGTCATTTTGACGTTTTAGCTAGTGCTTTGCTTAATGGCCACTTGTGTTTTACTGGGATAGTCCAGGCTATGGCACATAATAAAGCAGCTAGCAGCTTACCTGAAGCCTGTCTCATGTATCTCTCCTCCATTTCCTGCAGTGTGTGGTAAATGCTGTAGCAGGACTCCAATATTTGCCCTACTAACCATTCCATAAATTCCATTCATCCATGACCACCTACAAATGTGGTCGCATGGTCGTCTCTTGCCCCTCAGTGCTCCCAGCATTAGTGAGCCAGGCAAGCCATAATGGTTGCTCAAGCTGGGAGTGCTGAGGGACAGGAGTTCATGCTGCCACATTTAAAGACTGGTCAAGGAAAAATGAGAAGGAAAGGAGTGGGGAACAATTTGGAAACCTACATCGTAGGAAATGCAGAAGAGGCATATGGGACAGGCTTCAGAGCTCCTTGATGCCTTAGTATTGCCATTGTGTGGACCTTCCCTTTAAAGTGGACTAATCTATAAGATTCCCAGGCCGATTGATTCCCCCCCGGGGCATCCAGGTCGCCCCATTCACTTACCTCATTTCCCGGTCCCACTGCGCATCTACGAGCCGGGGGCCACATCCCGCTATACCTCTAGCAGGGCTCGTGCTCGCACCAGGCATTTGTGAATGGCCAGCGCAGGCACACTCCCTGTTAGAGGGAAGCGGAGGATGCGGCCATCAGAGTCACTTGTCTTAGATGCACCGTGGGACCGGGAAGAGGTGAGCTGGTCTCGGCGTCCTGGGAGGCTTTAAACAGATCAGGGTGCCCCAGGGGAAAGAACCAAAACCAAGGATAGTCAAAATCTTGGGTTTTGGGCCACTTTAAAAGAAAGTATTATTTAAGCAGTTTACCATAATAATAAAAAACTAAGAGGCCGATTCATCAATAGCGCCAGGTAGCGACAGATGAGCGACTGTAGCGTGATTTTTTCAGCGCCAGCCAGTATTCGCTGTGCTTGGCCAGCGTTAGCTTGATGACAGCGACTCAGTCGGTGTGCGGTAATGTTGAATACGGGCTGGGGGGTCGCTGTTTCACAGGTCCAGCGTTGTATGTGAGCGCCTGACAACGAATGGCCAGAGCGAACGGCTAGCTTCATATTCATCAAAAAATCACGCTCCGAATGTGCTGTCGCTGTCCATTCCTTGTTTAAACCCCAGAGCGCTGGCGGCGATCTGTATTAACTAGTTTTTAACCCCTAAACAACCATATTTTTTTAATGTAACATTATACATGTTTTTAGAATCATTTTGTTATATGAATACATTAATCTCAGACCTGTTAGATCAATTCTGCACTTTTTTTTTTTTTTTTTTTTTTTTACTTCAAAATAATTCCTAACATTGCAGAAGTGTTCTCCGATTTTTTGACATTTAAAAAAAAATTTAAAAAAATAATACCAATTAATTATGATTAATTATAGCTTGCTCCATTGAAATGCATTGGACATCGCCAGGGAGCGACAGCTCATACCTGGCGCTGTGAGGGAATTTGCAGCGGCGCTGTTCGGTCCAGGCGGCTTCATGATGAATGCCGCGCTAGCCGTCGCTCTCGCCGGCGCTAGCCTCATTTTGCTTGATAAATGCGTCATTGTGACCGCCGCGGGCGTACTTGAGTCGGTAGTCGCCGTTAGCTGCCGCTACCTGGCGCTCGTCAGACACTACCTGGCGCTATCGCTTGATGAATAAGGGCATAAGTCCCAATAGTATTAAATTAGCCATAAAAAATATTTCATAGGATTCTATAGGGAGCTGTAAACTGTGGCCTGATTTTGGAAACTAGGGGCAGCACTAAATTGGATCAACTGATATTATCAAGGAAAAACTGGAAAGGAAGCAAAATTACATTTTCTTACTAGCACAGAATAGAGAGTTTGAAAGGTATTATAGGCAGAAAAACAGAAGTTCAACTAATAACTTTTTTAGCTAACTCAACAGATTGAAAAGGCGATTTTTGTAACCTTTTAGGTCTGAACAGGAAACCTAAAGATTTTAAAACCTACTAAATTAGACAATACATGGCATTACTTTAACTTTGTATTTTCCGCTTACCATCGATGACTAATACAGTGCAACAACTTACAAAAGAGCAAAAAAGCTGAACCGGAGAAAGGATGAAAAATGTAGGGCTATATTTAAGAAACGCTAATGCCACGTTTTTTTTTTTCGTGAGCGCCACCTCCTCTTAGCACAATGTAGTGTTTCATGTATCAATCGTGCCAGGTGCTTTGTTAGTGACGGGGCAGTGTTCCCGGCAGCACATCACATCAGGCGCTCAGCGTTGTTCTCCTATAGACTTCAAGGAGCCTTTCCAGTTCTGTCTTTTTAGTGACTTCTGGTTGGCGTATTTGAATTTTTTTGCGCTAAGTCAAGTGACACAGGATCCCTGGCCTGTTCAGAGACCTGCCTGGCCTGGAGAACTCACTCTCAAGCTGCAATATGAAGTATCCAACCAGGTGCCCGACCTGGCTCGTCCACTGCCATAAGCTTATAGTCTGAAGAAAAAAGCGATGCGAAACATCATTTTTTTTTCTTCAGACTATAAATTGGCCTCCACATTTAAAACCTCCATTAGTGCTCCAGTGCCACCCATGACATCAGCTGATGTCTAATCCAGTGACTAATTTATTACACTTCAACCAGAACACTGTAGTGAGGGTCGGCAGATTACATAAGGAATCTAATTCACAATTATGATAAATATGGCCCCAGTTGAAAGGACCTGATTGCCCAAGCAAAACATCAGTATTCACAATCCAGATATATTTCACTACTCAGAATAGACCTATAGCCCCTGCGGCCCCTCTCACACACCCACCACTGGATTTCACACCTAAGACACTAACCTATTGGACTACAGACTGATGTCCTTCTGTCATCCTGCAACCTCGGTCAAGGAAGCACCAATACAAGAGCACGCTTACTTTAAGAGTATAACTCAACATAGCCCAATATCTCAATCAACTGCCTGTCTGTTCCAGATGGTCCCCAGGGCAAATAATTGGTCCCAGTTACTATACTTGCACCATTATTACCATAACTACTCCACAGAGGGTATCTTATTCCAAAACTCCAAGGAGATCCCCTGTTTCTGTCCCCTGAGTCCTGGCCATCCAGTGAGAATGCATGAACCCACCCAAGAAGTGAGTCTAAGCAGCAACTTCCCCACTGAACTAACACTCCAGTCAAAATCCTTGAAAAAATTCAGTTGCGACAAGACCCGACACCCCTTCTTCCTGAGAACAGATCTTCACAGTTATATTGGCAGGGTCCTCCAACTATTTATTTCATGAAAGCAGAACGTATCATGAGAAATCACCCCTCTCCAGACCAGATCCATAGTGCATAAAGAACTTGTTGGCAAAGGGGAATCAAGAACTGCCATCACTGCCATCGGTAACCTCTCTGAGCACCAAATAGGCCATGCCAGGGTGTCTACCTCCTTTACCAGGAAGGTGGGACAGCACCCGTAGCTGCCTAGAAGTAGCTTGGTGCTTGATTTTTTTTCTTAAACTCTGCCACTACATTGCTGCCAGTGTCTTAGTAACTACAAGCCTGCTGAACCTCCAACAGGGACCCTATGCTACTAAGAAAGGGGAATGCTCTTACAATCTGGCTGCTGAGTCCCCTAGGGGAATAAGAGACACCACGGAGCATTACCAGAAAAGCTCAGCCTTCCAAACTGGTCAGTAAAATTTGGTAGGTTATCACCCAAGTTGTGAAACAAAATAACAATCTCTGGCTTAAAGGTTCTCAAAACCCAATGGCAAAAATTATCCAGGAAGCAGCTCACCTGATGCCTGTCCCATGTGCCTCTTCTGCATTTCATGCAGCGCAGGGAAAACGCTGTAGGAGGGCTGCAAAGTTTGCTCTTTTTTCAATTTTATTCCTCCAGAACCAAGTAAAGAAGTAGTCCCACAGCCACCTTGATCCTTGGTGCTCTCAGTGTGAGCGAGCACAGCAAGTCACAATGGTTCCACAACTGTCTCTGACCACAGCAAAGCATGCCCAAGACTCAAAAAGCTTCACCATGATATGTCCTTCCCAGCTCAGCCACAAACCAGGAAACTGAAGCAAAGAAAGCTGTTGAGTGATGGCCTGGTTCTGTTGTTGCAATGGGTTAAAATGCAGCTTGTGACGTTTTCCCAACGCATTGTGCAATGCAATATATGAATTGGCCTATTAAATGGGAAGCATTTTTTTTGCATTGGTACTGCTTTGCCCAGTGCAGCGCAAACAGATAGGTGTAAACAGGAAGTAATTGAGCACCAAATATTGTGTTTCTTTCTAGTTCAAGGCTTTTAAAAATGAAGTTGTCCAAATCTTTTCAACGTTTAATTAAGGAAGTATTCCAGGAAACCGAAGTGTATAGAGGCAGAAGGTAAGTAAACCATGGCATCCTGTGCTTATCTTAGTGTTCTGTTTGTAATATACTTGTAAATTCAGGACCCCTTTCAGGCTTCTGCATGTCCGTCCTCTTTTGAAATGGAAGAGTCACTGTGTTGAGAAAAGTAAAGAGCAGCCACTGGATCTAGTTGACATACTAGATACAGAAGTGGTCTAGAATCTAGTTGACATACTGTCCCACCTGATCCAGTACTCAGTAAGTATGGAGTTGGGCTTTAAAATGTAAATATTACCTAATATTTAAAATACAATAAATCGTATACACTGAATGAGTTTGAATTATATTTAATTTCATACATAATCTTTGCAATAACTGTTTACATAAGGGTTGATTCAGAGCCAGATGGGAATTCTCACTTCTTTTTAGGAGAGAAAACTGCCATTGACTTTTATTGTCTACCGGGTATACATTTTCACTTGGCTCTGAATCTGAAACCCAAGGTAGACGAAAGTAAATGGCAATTTTCTCTCCTAAAACAGGAGTGAGAATTCTCACCTGGCTCTGAATAGGCCCCATAGTGGTGCAAATTATTGGGACTCAGTAAAACGTATTTGAACATTTCCTTTGCCCACCGACCCCCACCACCAACACCAAGACCTATGCAAGTTTGACATGCCTGGTCTAGCATATATACACCACCTTCCTTGGAGGGTGACTGCAAGGTTTACATTTGTGAAATAAAAAGGACACTAATGGAGTACTTCTAACATTTCTCTGACCCCTAATGTCAAGGACTCGCCATCAGTTTAACATCAGTGTAGTGTCAGCTTTAGATGAGAGAGGGCAAGTTATAACTCCAGGCTTTGTATGGCGTTCACATGTCACATGACATGTGTCTCTTGATAATGCAAAAGGCCCTTAGGCTTGATTCAACTGGAGTTTGTTTTTGAGTTGATCTTAATCATCAGCACTCTCTAATCTTTTTCAGACTCCGGCCAAAAGGTTTTTGTATTTTTTTTTTTATTTAAGCAGGCTCAAACCCCACAGTCATAGCTGGGGCATCAGGGCAGATGGTCATCTGTGTAAAGAACCCATTAACATTATTCTGTGTTCCTGAGGTGCCCTTTGTGTGTGTGGCAGCTGTGCCCAATGCAGATGTGGCCGCTAACAGACAATACTGGGCAAGTTGGCGCAGCACTATGCATGGTGCCATGTACATACACCTGGCAAACCCTACGTATTGTCATTGGTGAGTTTTTGCTTTAAAGCAGACCAAAACCAACCCCCCTAATCTAAAACACTACCCAGCTGTTTGTAATCCTATGGTGCATGATCATTTATTGTTGTGCGTGGGTAAAAGATGTAGTTGCCTGTCCTTAGGGAGGGAAGTACTGGGCAGAAGGAAGGGACTGCAATTAACTGACTAACATGGAAAGCAGAGATTACTTGGTTACAAAAAGCCCAGCTTTTGCTGAATTACTACCTTGTCCTTTGACAGACCATGTAGATGTAGACTGAATCCACAGAGAGGGCCGCCAAATCACAACCATTGTCCACAAGCCAGCTGAAAGAACAGAAACCAAGAGGAGTCTGATCATCAAGGTATGACAGGACTTGAATCCTTTGCATTCTCAGGAGCAGTGGGGTAACTAAATATGACGGGGCCCTGGTGCAAACATTAAATGGGACCCTTTTATGGCTCATAGAGAAAACCTTTTTCCATCTAAACTAGAGCTAGACAACTAAAAGTGAAACAGCAGAGGCAAATGGTTCTTTCCTTCTCTAAAGTGATCCAAGTGAGCACAAATATGATAAATAAGGTGGAGGAGCAACAATGATGGGGTCTCCATGAACTTCTGGGCCCCAGTGCAGCCACCCCCTGCTCTCCCTCAACTTATTCCCCTACTTATGAGAATGACCAGTGCTATTCACCAGTGTGCTGGTAACCCGCCGAAGAATGAAAGGGATTCAATTCTTATCTTGCCTTAATCAAATCAGATCAAAAAAGCAAGTTATACCTTACTTGGGTGATCTCCTGTCAGGGTTCCTTTACTGACAGAGATTCAGTCTGAATCAGAGTGCCACAAATTTGTATTGGAAATTTCAGTTGTATATCTTTATCTACCAATTAATTACATCTGGGCCACCTGATCTGGAGTACATAAGAATTTAGGTAGTGATAGTTGTACACATGTAAAAAAAACAGTATGCAATACTTACCAAACCCACTTACAGATCTTCAATAACACAGGTCTGCAACCAAAAACTTGAGATTTTTGCATGCTGATTATGTGAGAAAAACAAAAAAGAACAATGCCATCATTTCAGGTTATCTTGCTAATGTGTTTTGGGTGTACAGCTACTAAATTTATAATGGAACGAAAAGCTTTTTTGTGAGCTATTACCAATTTGAATACTTCTTATGGAACAATTTTTTAAACAGGAATTTCACTTTCCCATGTGCTGTTCCTCTGTGAAGCGGCATCTCAAATAGGGAAGCCCGCAGAGCGTCGAGAGCAAGTCCACTGATTGGCGGAGCGGCACGCTAGCTGTCAATCAGCTCCATTCGGCGCTGTTGACAGCTATGCACCTGACGATGCCGAAGGGAGTAGAATGTGCCACCAGCCGCATCCCTTGCTCACCTTGAAGCCGCGGAGTCCCCGCGCCACTTATTCAGAAAGGCTGGGTGCGGGAGCGTGCACGGCTAGAGGTGAGCGGGGATGTGGCCACAGCGGAGAGACGCAGCAAGGGCTCAGAAGAAGGTGAGTGGATCTGGGGGGTTTCACACTGTGGGGCATCCCAATTCGGGAAGCCTCAAGGACAGGAACTCGGGCAGCCCAGGAGTCTTTTGGATTATTAGTATTGGATTAGGGATTATGAATTAAGCGTATGAGAGGGGTGACTGGATTTGAGCAAATGGTTATTTAAACATTTTAAAGTTACTGTATATGTGTTAGCTATAGGAGCAGCAACTTTGGATATTTAAGTGGACCAACAGTCAAAAATGACTTAAACCAGATCGACACAACAAACAGTGCTCATATGTATTCCTCTCCGGGGCAATTTAGATTGCTGCACAAATAAATTAATTTACCTTTTTCTAACTCTTTCTGTGGTAAACTTTAAAAACAAGATGGCGGCTCATGGATTTGCAAGCCACCTGCAAACAGGAAGTGCTGCTGGGCTTCCTGTTACTGTGCATAGTCAGTTATGTCAGTTGAATCCAGGCAGCAGCATGGCTGAGATGCTGGGAGAGGAAGCTCTACCTTTCTTTTCCAACTGTGCCAGGCTGTTGGTCCGGTTTAAGAAATATTCGACAAACTCTGTAAGATGTTATTTTCTACCAACTTGGCTTTGTTTTTCCCTTGTTCCTGTGCGGTTGTTGCACTATAAAATGCCTTGTTAACTGTGAGACATTATTGATACAGCTGTAACATTGCTAAATGACTTTTCCTTTAAAACGGAAGCTTGGTCAAAAGGTGACCCTCCCCCAGCCCTGCCACCCTACCCTGGTACTGAGGCAGGACTGGGGGGTTAGAAAAAAAAAAGATCCCTTACCTTCCCCTCGGGCCAGCGCACCTCCCCCGGTCTCTGCGTGGCCACCATGGGGAAAGCACAAAGCCCCCCGGGTCTGCTCATTCTCCCACCGCCCATTCACATGTTTTATGGAAGCAGTTTTCACTCCAGCCATATGTTGCTATTAGCAGCTGTACACCAAGATCTACAATAAGAGAGGAGTAAGGCCTGCATGGGTGGGCGGGAGCGCGCATGGAATCGGGGGGATGCGGCTCTGTGCTTTAAAGCAAGATGGCGGTGCCCAGAATCCGAAGTGGCCCTTCTCCTGGTGTGGACCCGTGGATAAGATCTTTCACCTGTCCTACCTCAGCGTCAGGATAGGGTGGCAGGGTCACCTTTTGATGAAACTACCGCTTTAATAAAGATAAGTTACAGTAAAAAAAAGTAAGGGGAGAGAAAAAAATGGGAAGAAAATAGGGACAGTGGATAGGGATTGTGTGAGGTGAGGGAGGGGGGTTTGGACTACATCACAGTACCAACCATGTTCTGTCATATTCTATTTAGCTGTTGGTAGATGTTGTGGTGGTGGGGGACAACCAGGCTGAACGAGCCTTGATGTGTCCCATTGACATATCTCACAACTTTTTAGGATGTCTAAGAGGGATGCAAGTCACCCCCCCACCCCGCATCAGAAAAATTGACCTAAATCTGATATAGTCAGAATCCCAGGTTTAGGTCCACTGTAGAGTGGACCAAAACTCATGTAACTGGGCTCTAGAGTCCTGATTTGGGATGCCCTGCTTTGTGAAACCTCCCAATCCCCCCAATACCTCTAGCTCACATCTGGTGGCATGTCTGCTCCCTCCAACTGCAGATGCCATTAAAGTCTGCCTGGCATAGTGCATTCACAGACCAGGGATGATGCCATGGGATCTCCAGATTGAGCTATCAGGTGAACGTGAGTGGTTTCGCACAGTGGGGCATCACAAATGGGAGTACCCTTAAAATGCAGGCAGTCCTTGGATTTAGTTCACTTTAAAAAGGAAGTAAAGTTGGGGCATCCTGATTTGGAAATGTGCATTAAGGAATGAAAGGGAAAGATAGCTCACCCAACACCGCTCTGTCCCAGATGTGCACGGCAGGGCTCTGTGAACCCGAAATCCAGAGGCTAAGGGAAAGTCCAGCGCTACAGGTGGCAGTATAAAATCCAGCGTTTATTGAAATCAGCTAAATTGCAGAAGCACCAAAGTGTACCCCATATCCCGTACTAACTAGTGATTTGTCATTTAAGCTGATTTCAATAAACACTGGATTTCATACTGCCACCTGCAGCGCTGGACCGTCTCTTAGAATCGAGATATACATCCCAATAGTAATACCATTTTGGTATCTATGGCTACATCGTCCCAGTACACCAATATCCCCAATGAGGTCTCTCACGCCAACCTTTGAAAAGTATAGACCTCCTGTGGTGTTCATGCTACTAGGAGAGCAAAGCTTCCCTACAGCCTCCCGCTGAATAAAAGGAGGTGGGAGAGGGAGTCAAAGGGGAGATCTGGGGCAAATTACTATACTTTGAAATTAGAATGTCACTCCCCTGCCCACAAGAATGGGTGGACATAATACTACATGGATGACTCGGGGTAAGCTGACTGCTGGGACAGAAAAGCAGGCGACCAGAATAACAGGCAAAAGAGATTGAGGACAGGACATCGGGAACCAGAACAAGGAGGGAAACCTGTGGACCAGAATAATGAGCAACTGAGGCTGAGGGGAAGATACCTGAAACAAAAGCTGGATTTAGAACAGGAGGACCAAATATCTTAGACATGGCTGCCAGGGACTGGAACACTAAGATGACAGGGAACCAAAGCTGAAGGTGCATAAAGGGTCTGGAGCAGAGCAGCAGAAACTTGTCTCACAGGTGCAATAGGTCTATATAGCTTATTTATAGGCTGTTAACTGAATGCAGCAGAGATTGTCGATCCTGTTGAGAAAGCCACAGAGAGCCACCTGCTGGTAAGCACTAGTAATCACAGGCCCAATCGGACAACAGTGTATGCAGTGTCTTGAAAAACTATTGATGGGCAACTCTCAAAGTTCGGGTTTGTACCAAAGTTTGTGAGTTCCCGAACTTGGACTTCAGCAAGCAGTCTCTGTTCGAGTTCAGTGTCCGGCCCGAACACAGCTCAGCAGCCCATCAACCAGCTTCATCTAAAGGGTGCAGCAGCAGGAACTGCTGTAAAACTTACCTAAGCCCCTCAACACCTCGAGGGCATCATTTTGGCAAACTGAAATATACATTTTCAAAAATGTCATTGAAAGTGAACTTTCCCTTTTAAATGTATTTTATTGGCATGTGATTGAGCAACACAAAGTGGCAAGTGTAAAGAAGTAAAGAAAATGAAAAATGCTTTTCCAAATTGAAAAAAAAAAAAAAGCGAAAAGCATTTACCATATTTTTCGGCCTATAAGACACCTGCTCATAAGACGCACCTAGGATTTGAAGAAGGAAAATAAGAAAAAAAATATTCTGAACCAAATAATAGGCAATGTACAGAATAGCAGAATTACAGGCAGAGTAGCATCCCCCACCCTGCTTCCTATTGGCTGGGACACTCAAACTCCTGGCTCTGTATAGCAGGTGGGCGGGGCCTGCTCCAAGTCAGGACAGGCCATGCCCACCCACTACAAGGAGCCAGGTGCCGGAAGAGGCATCAGCAGCAGTGCCAGGGACAGCGCCCACCACTCTTCTATCTTCTTCTGGCCCCCGGCAGTGTGGTAGCCGGACAGCAACGTGGAAGTGCAAGGAACACAACAGACAGCTCAGAGATACAATTGTGATGAAGTGTATAGCCTTAGCTGTGAACATCTCATTGAGCACTGTTCAATTCATCACCTGAAAATGCTAGGAGTATGGCACAACAGTCACTCTTGATATATATATATATATATATATATATATATATATATATCTCCACAGCTCAAGTGAAACTATTCGTATTGTACATCACAAGTCTGGCGTTTATGAAAGCGCAGCAAGAAGAAAGATATTTTTAGAACCTTGCTGTTTGCCTCAAGCTATGTATTGCAGATCACCCTGAACAGACCATGCTCACTGTGAAACATGGTGGTGGGGGTGCTTTTCTTCAGTAGGGATGAGACGATGGAATATGCTAAATACAAGGATAAACCCTGGTTAGAATCTGCAAAAGACCTGAGACTGGAGTATAGGTTCACCTTCCAGCAGGACAACAACCCAGAGCTACAATGATATAGTTTAAATCAAAGTATATTCTTTTTTGGCATGTATACCATATTTTTCGCCCTATAGGACGCACCTGCCCATAAGACGCACCTAGGATTTGGGGGAGGAAAATAAGAAAAAAAATATTTTAAACCAAAAACGCACCATTACAGACAGTATGGCATTCCCCTTTCCCATAGGCCGTGTGGGATGCCCCCATTCCATAGACAGTGTAGCATGCCCCCATCCCATTCCCCGTATACCCAGTGTGGCATCCCCCCCTCCCATTCCCCATATAGGCAGTGTGGCATTCCCCCCTCCTATTCCCCATATAGGCAGCGTGGCATTCCCCCCTCCTATTCCCCATATAGGCAGTGTTCACCATATTATCTTAAGCAGTGTGGCATTCCCCCCCTCCTATTCCCCATATAGGCAGTGTGCCCCCCCCCCCCCATTCCCATAAGCAGTGTGGCATCCCCCTCTCCCCATTATCATAGGCTGTGTGGCATTCCCTTCCTCCCATTCCCATTGGCTGTGTAGCATCCCCCCATTCCTATTGGCAGTGTGGCATCCCCCTCTCCCCATTCCCATTGGCTGTATGGCATCCCCCTCTCCCCATTATCATAGGCTGTGTGGCATCCCCCTTCCCCCCATTTCCATTGGCAGCGTGGCATCCCCCTCTCCCCATTATCATAGGCTGTGTGGCACCCCCCTCCCCTTATTTTCATTGGCAGTGTGGCATCCCTCTCCCCCCATTTCCATTGGCTGTGTGGCATCCCCCTCTCCCCCCATTTCCATTGGCTATGTGGCATCCCTCTCCCCATTGACATAGGCTGT
Organism: Gastrophryne carolinensis; assembly: GCA_027917425.1. Classification (NCBI taxonomy): domain Eukaryota; kingdom Metazoa; phylum Chordata; class Amphibia; order Anura; family Microhylidae; genus Gastrophryne; species Gastrophryne carolinensis. The sequence goes on along the minus strand of CM051235.1, from coordinate 334,333,463 downwards.
GTGGAATCCCTCTCCCCCCATTCTTATTGGCTGTGTGGCACCCCCCTCTCCCCATTTCCATAGACAGTGTGGCATCCCTCTCCCCCCATTCCAATTGGCAGTGTGGCATCCCTCTCCCCCCATTCCCATTGGCAGTGTGGCATCCCTCTCCCCCCCTTCCAATTGGCAGTGTGGCATCCCTCTCCCCCCATTCCAATTGGCAGCGTGGCATCCCCCTCTCCCCATTATCATAGGCAGTGTGGCATCCCTCTCCCCCCATTCCAATTGGCAGCGTGGCATCCCTCTCCCCCCATTCCAATTGGCAGTGTGGCATCCCCCTCTCCCCATTATCATACGCTGTGTGGCATACCTCTCCCCCCATTCCCTTTGGTTGTGTGGCATCCGTCTCCCCCCATTCCCATTGGCAGTGTGGCATCCCCCTCTCCCCATTATCATACGCTGTGTGGCATCCCTCTCCCCCATTCCCATTGGCTGTGTGGCATCCCCCTCCCCCCATTTCCATAGGCTGTGTGGCATCCCTCTCCCCCCATTCCCACTGGCTGTGTGGGATCCCCACTCCCCCCATTAGCATAGGCTGTGTGGCATCCCTCTCCCCCCCATTAGCATAGGCTGTGTGGCATCCCTCTCCCCCCAATCCTATTGGCTGTGTGGCATCCCTCTCTTCCCATTATCATACGCTGTGTGGCATCCCTCTCCCCCAATCCTATTGGCTGTGTGGCATCCCTCTCCCCCCATTCCCATTGACTGTGTGGCATCCCCCTCCCCCCATTTCCATTGACTGTGTGGCATCCCCCTCCCCCCATTTCCATTGACTGTGTGGCATCCCCCTCCCCCCATTCCCATTGGCTGTGTGGCATCCCCCTATCCCCATTATCATACGCTGTGTGGCATCCCTCTCCCCCCATTTCCATAGGCTGTGTGGCATCCCCCTCTCTCCCCCCATTCCCATTGGCTGTGTGGCATCCCTCTCCCCCATTCCCATTGGCTGTTTGGCATCCCTCCCCCCCCATTCCCATTGGCAGTGTGGCATCCCTCTCCCCCCCATTCCCATTGGCAATGTGGGATCCCCCTCTCCCCATTATCATAGGCTGTGTGGCATCCCTCTCCCCCCAATCCTATTGGCTGTGTGGCATCCCCCTCCCCCCATTTCCATTGACTGTGTGGCATCCCCCTACCCCCCATTCCCATAGGCTGTGTGGCATCCCTCTCTTCCCATTCCCATTGGCAGTGTGGCATCCCTCTCCCCCCATTCCAATTGGCAGTGTGGCATCCCCCTCTCCCCATTATCATACGCTGTGTGGCATACCTCTCCCCCCATTCCCTTTCTCCCAGCCGCTGCTATCACTGTCTTTTCCGGCAGCATCCATCTGCTGCCTTTTCCTGGGCACGGACGAACACCCAGGTCAGGGCAGCGGGTGGGCGTGGCCTGCACCGACTCAGTGCAGACCACGCCCACCTGCTGCACGGACCTGGGTGCTTGCATCTGCCCCAGACGGAAGAGGCAGCAGATGGTGGAGCGGCGGGCGCTGTCTCTGGCCCCACCGCTGCTATTGCTGCCGGAAAAGACAGCGATCGCAGCGGCTGGGACAGGGACAGAACCCGCCGCTCCTCTGTCTTCATCTGGCCTCTTGCAGAGTGACAGGCAACGCGGGAGCACCGGTAACGGGTGAGTTTTGCTTGGACTATCTAATTTAATAAATTATTGATCTATTTTTATATAGTCTTTAGTGTGCGGCTGTATTATATAAGTGGGAGCATTTGTGGTCTGTGCTGGCAGTCCACTTTTCTCTTCTGTAAACGGGTGAGTTTTGTTTTTGTTCTTTTTACATTCGTCCGATAAAACGCATGAACATTTCCCCCCCACTTTTGGGGAAAAATAAGTGCGTCTTATATGGTGGAAAATATGGTAAGTCTCTTTATACTATACATGACACACATAAATGGAATTTCATGTGGGTGGATAGGGATGGATTATAAGGGAGAGAGCCTAGATTGAGAACACTAAGGATATATACCAATATTTACAAAAAAAATTGCAGGGTCAACCTAAATTTTAGATCACACAAATCACAAATAGAGTTCAGTCTTCTTTTGTACAGCCATGATTTTTATTGCCCATCTCAGGTCTTGTGAGATGATGATAGTGCCCAAAAACTTTAGGTTGTTTACTCTGCACACTGCTTGACCATTTATTTCCACTGGAAGAGGCTCTAGTGGGGCCTTCCTGAAGTCATCTAACATTTTAACAGTTTTACCAATGTTGAACATGAGATTGTTTACCACAACACAGAGAAATATAACACACCCTTGCACAAGGAATGTGGATATTTTCTCGATTCTGGGATCCCGATAACTTTAGGGACTATGGTGTTAATGGCTGAGGGAATCTTGACATGTGAGCTGGGTTTATCTGTGTGTTCCATAGCATACTGGAAAGGCAAGTTTACCATGACCTCTGTAAATCTATTTTTGCTATAGGCAAAACTGAAGAGGGTTCAGTAATCATGTGGATAATGTGGATACACATTGTACAGAAAAACAAATTAGAATAACGGGTGGCAGAGTAGCAATTTATGTCACGAATACTCTTCAATCAACAATAATTCAGCATACACATAATGAACTAGAAACTCTCTGGGTTACCATGCACACTAAGGAGGGAGTAGTGGTTGGAATTGGTGTGATATATAGCCCCCCCCCCCCCTGGACAATCTGAGGATTTAGATAATCTGTTAATAGATGAAATTAGTGGAATGGCAGAGAAGGGGGAAGTAGTAATCATGGGTAACTTCAATGTGCCTGATATCTACAGGGGTGGCTGAGGCTACCAAAGGAAGTTTGTCATCAGCAGAGTTCTATTCACTAACCACAGAGGTTTCAAGTAATCAACGTCAGAATTGGCTGAAATCCTCCACGAGATATTTGTTTGAGGTTATCAATGTGGATAGACTGATAGTTTGTGACTGCCTCACAACCACACCACCACCATTCTTATAGAGTTCTCAGGGGGAGAATTAGGACTTTGGACAGTATCACCAGCATGCCACAATTTTCCAAGTGAGCTTTCTTCCTTGTGCTGGCTTTCTCATGCTAAAAGTCATCAGCTTTACATGTATTTCTATAGGGGACCCTGACAATGGAGTCAGCAGAAATGCTTAAGTTCAATGGCATTTATCAGAAAATGCAACCCTGCTGGTGAATAAAAGATGCAGCCCCTGACAAACAGCATGGGGCAAGCTATAAGAAAGCCAATCTTACCTTTTGCCTCGAATGTCCCTTTAAGCACATTTTTTCACCATTATAAAAATGTCCTATTTTTTTTTATTCAAATGGCTGTTTTGATTATGGTTTTAGGTGACTGACAACCCTCACACAGCACCCAGGTGGTACTTGATATAATCAGAAAATGGAAAGTGGTACTTGATGAACAAAGGTTGAGAACCCCTGTCCTAGAGGGTAGTGGGAGTAAAACTGCAGATACTGGTCCATGTGAGTGGATTTCCTGAAGTAGAAGATCTGATTAGACTAAAAAAAGTTCACTAGGGGACCCCTGCTAAGTTTTGGATAAGCCCAACAGATTTCTCATATGGATATCAATCTTGGCATCTGTTGTCATCATCAGAAGAGTGCGTGACCCCTTTAATACAATACATAAACAGGTCACAGTCCCCAGTTTCCCAAGCAAGAAAAAAGCAATGTTGTGGATTTCCCTTGAGGAAGCAGAGGACAAAACCAACAGAGGCAGGTAAAGGCTGCAAATCATGACCTAACAAGGCACTTCAGCCAAGGCAGCAGCTTACTTCATCATATCTGCCCTCTCCCTTCCTGTAAACTCGCAGCGGCACTTAGAAGCAGAAAACTGGCGCTGACATCTGAAACTTCCCCTGATTCCCCCAGCAATAGACCACCAATCATAGGGCTGTGATTATGTCCCCTGTGGCTGCCTGTGTGTTGCAGCATTATAATAAGTTGTCAAAGTATGCTGATAAAACACCTCCTGATACTGGAGAGCAGCCACACCCACTTTAAACATTCAATGTGAAATTTGAAAAAAAAAACACAGGAAACCATAGGAGCTTTAGGGCTATGGGATTATATGGTCTATGTAGTTGCCTGGACAATCCATTTAACATGGGGAAAAACACACCCACAGAGGCCCCTCCCCCAGATAATTACACAAATACAAACTTTATGCAAATGTTTAAAGACCATGCATCTCGATTTAGGTCTCCCTGATGTGTGAAACCCTGCTAGTCGCCCAATATTCTTACCTCGCCAGCGAACGTACGATAGATGCGCGGCCGCCGGCATCTCTCGCATCATTCTAGGTTTGTGTGTGGTCCCACCCACCGTACAAACTAAGCTGTCACGCTGGACACATGACTGGTATGTGACTGTAAGGGGCTGCCACTACTCAGAAAAGGGATAAAATTAGATCAGGAAGAGGTCAGCGGCGAGAACCACAAGAACATTAGACAAACTGCAATCTAGGTCACATCTCTCTAAGGTCTGACTATATCCTTGCCAGACCCCCCTCTACCCCTTCTCTGGGTCATGTGACAGAGGCTGGCTAATTGCATGCAGGAGAAAACAGGTTTACACAATTTTCATATATTCCATCATTTCATATTTCTCTTAGATAAATAATTTAACCAGCAGGTATTTCAGAATAATTTTACCAACTCTGGAATATCAAACATGAATAGGAAATATTGAATATTATCATAGAAATTATATTCAGTGGGTCTCCCAAGGCCGAACAGTTTGAAATGAGGGAGGCATCCACATACCCTCATCAGAATTATAATGGCATATTATTAATATGTACAGCTTTCTACCATGCTTTTTATGTATAATATTTTTCTTGTTCTTCTGACATGTCTGATGAATTGCAGTGGAGTCGAGCTGTCTGGGGTACTCAGCATTTCCTTTGTGAACTTAAGGTGCACCTAGAACTATATTAAAAATTGGGGTCAGAGTGTTAACACAATAATAATTTGATCATCTCCATAGGAGATTCCTGAGGACAAGTCCTGGGAAACTCAGCATACTTTTATAGACATGTCTACAGAAAACGGACAGTTTCAATTCACTTGAGAAATGATAATCCATAACACCTTTACAACTCTACACATCACACCACAGCTGCACATTTGCCCAGCTTGATGGCAATATGCTTGACCATATTACGAAATTACTAATGTTGCAACTACTATTAAAACCTACTCGGGGATGGGGTATCCCTTGCTCCCCCGCTGTGCTCAATGCCCTGACAGTCTGCTGGGTGGGAGCGCCCATAGCAGGGGAGCAGGGGATGTGCTGCATAGGACTACAGCAGTGGATTTGCAGATACGTTAGTTTGCTGCATGAGTAGGGGTTAACTAGTGATGTCAACTGTTGAAGCATCTCAAATCGGGATGCCCACAAATCATAAACCAAGTAGGAATTTTTGTCGGGTTTAAGTCACTGTTGGATGGCACAAGTATAAATCAGTTCAACATTGCATTGTAATCCAAAAAAGCTTCCAAACTCACCTAATATGGAACATCAGTGCTTAACACTGCTTACTGTGCTATCTGTGGTAGCTGCCTGGTAGAACTTATAAAAGTTGGGGATTGCCAAACCACCTTTAGTTACAATGTGTAATTTTAGGTGCTTTGGGATATTTTATTTAGTTATTAAAATACATTTTTATATGTTGGAAACGTACTAATTGTACAACAGTTAATGCTTACCTGGAATGCGGGCCTAGGGCTAAGCTGGAAGCTAGCAGTAAATCTGAAATATTTATTGTATCGCGGGTTAAAATACATTTCTTTCAGTGATAAAACCAAGATCCATTTCTGCAATTTCTTTTTTCAGTGCTGTAAGATAATCACATGGTGCTATGAATAGTTGAAAATCATTTTCTATGTAAAGGGTTTTGTTTAATTTCATCCTTAAAGGGATGTGTAAGAAAGATATTATTAATTCAATTAAAGAATAGCAGTGGGGAGAAAACTTTTTAAGTAATTAAGTTCTCTGCGTGTGTGTGTGTGTGTGTGTTTTATTTCTGGCAGTATCATGTATGCCATTAAATGAAAATGTCTCATTAAGCGGATTTTCCTACCGGATTTAAGAAGGAAGGAACAATTACCAGTGATTCACTAAATGAACACAAGCTAGTGAAGGGTTTCTATAGAAATATTCCAACATAAAAGGCGATAACAATTGTAAAGCTACAATTTAAGAACAAACAATTTTAGTACAAAACAGAAACAAACGTTTCCTTGTTTGCAGGTTTTCATTAAGTGGTAAAGCAGACTGGGGTACCCTGGGACCATCAAAGAAAATTCAGTGACGGAACAAGTTTTAGTTAAAGATGTATATTTGCCCAACCCAGTTATTATTCAAATTGCATATTTTTTTTCTCATTTTAGCCCCAGGCTAGGAAGTATAATGAGGAACCAGCCTGTATAGAGGTCACTTAGCTCCCCATAGTACTTGTGCACTAACATGTCATTTTCTTTACATTGCATTTTGGCCAGAGCCCCGCACACTCAGGATGCTCTCGTGTGAAATCCCCGGGGACGCCATAAACGCACCTTTTCCAGTGGCATCTATCTTCCCTTTAACTGAGGCCCTCTCTCACACCCAGCAATTTGGGGGCAGGAGTGCTTCCCAGATGCTGCTGTCCTCTGCTGCATCCTCCAGTTTTCATTGCCGCCACTGGGTCCTCTGATCTTCTTTGCCATCTCTGCTCCATCGGTAACCACACTTACACCCTCACCAGCCACCCTTACACCCCCAACTCTGCCTGTTCCTTTCTGCACACCCATCTCTGTCCTGCTGTCACACTGCACCCCCATCTCTGCCCTGCTCCATTCTGCACTCCCATCTTTGCCCTGCTTCTCACTGCACCCCATCTCTGCCCTGCTCCATACTGCACCTCCATCTGTGCCCAGCTCCACGCTGCACCCCATCTTCTTCCTGCTCCTCTCTGCACCCCCTTCTACACCCTACGCATCTCTGCACCCCAATCTCTACCCTGCAACCTTCTCGCCCCTGCTCCTCTCTGCACCCCCATATCCTACCTTTTCCTCTCTGCGCCCCCACCTCCGCCCTGCTCCTTTCTGCAGTCCTGTCTCCAACCTGCTTCTCGTTGCACCCCCATCTCTGCCCTGCTCTATGCTACACCCCCACCCCTGCCCTGCTTCATCGCTTCACGAATCTCTGCCTTGTTTCACTCTGCACCCATATCTTTGCCCTGCCCCATGTTGTACCTCATCTTCTCCCTGCTACCACACTACACCCCCATATTTGCCCTGCCCCATGTTGCACCCCCATCTCTGCCCTGCTGCCACACTGCACCTCCATCTCGACCCTGCTCCTCTCTGCACCCCCATATCTTCCTTGCTCCTCTCTGCACCCCCATCTCTGCCCTGCCCCTTGTTGTACCCCATCATATCTGCCCTGCTTCTCTCTGCATCCCAATCCCTGCACTGCTCCATGTTGCACTCTCATGTCTTCCCTGCTCCAAGCTGCACCCTCACATCTGCCCTGCCTCATGCTGCACCCCCATCTCTGCTTCTCTCTGTACCCCATTCACTACCCTGTTTCATGTTGCACTCCCATCTCTGTCCTGCAGCTTTGCTGTACCCCCAGCTTGGCCCAGCTCCTTATTGCACCCCCATCTATGCCCTGCTCCTTGTTCCAACTCTGTCTCTGCCTAGTTCCACGCTGCATCCCCATCTCCTTGCTGCACTGCTGGGCCCCCGGGGACTTTTATGGGCCCCATCAGCACGACTGCCTTTGGGGTCCATCATATTTCCCTAGCCCCAGGTGAAATGAAGGTTTAGCAGCTGAACCCCCATTTCTGTACTGTGGCGCTTTAGGAAAGTAGTGGAATATGATGGGCCCCAATGGCAGTGCTGTTGGTGGGGCCCAGAAAAGTCCCTAAGGAGTCCAGCAGTGAGGAAATTGCTGAGGCCAGAGGTTGAGAAACGAGTCTCCATCGGGAAAGCTTTGTTCTGTCCTTGTTGTTGTGCAAGTCATCGAAAGCAATGTTCATACGGCTTTCGCGGCTTAGGCGGTGGATTACAGATTATTTTACGCTGAAGAGAATGACCCGTCCGTCAGCGTTTTTACGGCATACCTTGCTACGCAAAGTTTCAGTGTCCAGCAAAGTCCTACTAGTTCCTGTCGGAAAAGACCAGTTTTTTCCCTCAATTTTTTTTTTTTATACGTTTACGTTTTGTATGTTTTTCAAAAATGTATACGCATATGCAGGCTTGAGCGCATATGAGAGACTCTCTTTTTTAGTGTTTGCTGTTCTTCATCCCCTGGCCCTGGTATTCCATTACTTACTTATTGCTGTACCAAGTCTCTTCTGCTCCAAAGTGCTTAGCATGCCATGCCATGTTTGGCATGCATTTTTCTTTTCTTCTTCCTAATGCTTACTTTTACCACTTTCATGCTTGGCATGCATTTTTCTTTTTGTCTTCCTGATGCATACCTTTACCACTTTCTTCTCTCCAGGGAAGGTCATTCTCCTTGTTAGTTGTACATTTTGGATATAATGTAAACATTGCTATGGTTGCAAATAATATTAGATGAAAGACACCTCAATTATTTAATTGTTAATTAAAACTTTTTAACTATTTTTTTTTATTATTTATTAAATGCATGTATAGGATTTTTATGTAATTTTTAAATACAAGTTTTTAATTAAAAAGGTATAAAATAAACATATATAAAATGTTTGTTAAAACTATGTACAATGTGGGGGGGTTAAAAGAAGGTGGCAGGCTCCCAGCGCCTTAAAGAGGCTGGCCCCCCATGGTTGTGGACAGCTCATCAATCTCCCCCACCAGCCTATGCACAGCAGATGAGAGCTCCTGCAGGCACTGCTGGGCATCTTCTGTAAAAGACAAAAAACAAACAATTAGTGTCTACCTTCTGCTTACTGCAAACCTGTTGAAAAAGGCATGTTAGTAAATAGTCATATATCTATAGACTTACTAGGATGGTGGGTTAGTCGGGGTTGGGTAGCCACCCTTCACACTGACCTGCCAAACCTCTTGGTCCAAGTCTGTAGAAGAAAACAAAAATTGTTAGTGAATGTGTTAGAGGTGTGAAATGGCTTTTGTTGAGTGTGGGACATCACCCACCTTCTTCATCTTGCTGGGGCATCCCAACATTTGCGTTTCCTCCCTGTTCACCTGCATGGCCCTCTAGCTGATCTATAGGCTTGATTCAGAGAGACAAAAAAAAACTTCAGTTTTAGTGCTGATCTGTTTTTTTTGTGAAATGTTTCCGTTCTCGTATGAGCATGCGAGCGATTCTATGCATGCATTGAAAACCTTCTGTAAAGTTTCCGTCCGTTCGTACGGCAGATTACGAATACGAGGATGTCATTTTCCATCTTGACTTTTCCGTTTCATTTTCACATGTTACAATGTAGGCTTTTGTTTTTGCCCTTTTCCCATCGTATCCTCCAACGAATCCTTTACGTTTCCCGTTCGATTCTGTTTCCCTTTTTCAATAAATATTTGTCCAGACGGAAATCTGCCTGCGCACTACAAACTTAACTCATTAAAGTGCTCGCCTACATATTTGCCACCCTCACTTCTACTACAATGTTAGCACTATCCTCCATCTTCCCTTTTGGAACCTTAAAGCTCACCCAAACCACTTAGCACTATCCTCCATCTTCCCTTTTGGAACCTTAAAGCTCACCCAAATCACTTCTCAGTCATGTGAATATTCATCTTTAAATATTTCTGGGCCCATTTGTTTTGTGTTAATGTATTTTGTAAATGAAATGACACTAACATTTTTTGGGGGGATTCCATCATAAAATATAAAATTTATCAAAATTTTTAAAATTTAAAATTTTTACAACTATAAAAAACAAAATACATAGCAATGGCAGGCCACAGAACATTATTCTTCATCTGTGGTCCCCAACGGGTTGCGCAGCTCCTGCATCTCACCCACCAACTGAAGGACCCTGACACTCAGTTGTGCCACTCTGGCATGTGTGGTCCCTGTTAAAAAACTTAAATTAAAATATTGGTATAACCTTGTTGGGGTCATACTGCAGTGCCCCCCCCCCCCCCCCCCGTATGGTCCAAACACCTAAATCTGGACTTCAAAAGCCAGAGGGCCCTTGCCACCACGCCGGGTTTTGCATAGTGCCCGATTAGAGAACCCCTGGCCCGCATTCTGCAGGCAAAGAATGGGCATCAGGAGCAAGGGCAGGAGTGGATATCCAGAATCCCCTGAAATAATTTAAAAATACTAACATAAAATACACATTCTAAGCTACAATATTGTTTAACATGTCATTAAGGGCTAAAAACAGCAATAGGTTAAGTCATGAGTCATCAACTATATTCATTGCCATACAGTGAAAATGGATTGATGGAATGTGAGCAAACCTACCCTGGAGCCATCCACCAGATAATTCTCCTGACTCAAACTGACGAAATAAGCCGGAGCTCTGCAATATATAAGCATCATGGGACGATCCTGGATGCCCTGCAAGAACACTGAGGAATCGCATAGCTGGACCAAACACTGCTTTTATGTTGTGTGAGTGGCACATCTTGCGGTTCCTGCAACCAAATATAAAATAATTACACAAAGCAAAGGTAACCGACTAAAACAATAACTCCTAAAACAAATTAAGATTCAAGTTCAACAATCCAAATATAATTCACAATCCAAATATAATTCACAAAGGACATAAGTTTAAAAAAATATAGCAATTATATGGATGTGTGAGAAAATAAATGTTTACATGCTAAGGACTAATTAAGGTCAGCATTAAAATGCATCTATAAGGCATACATGAAATGTATTGATTCAGGTATGCATTGCTATACAATTTATGGGCTCGGCCATGCTGATACATGCAATGCCTTGGTGCTAAAGGAGCGCAGACTCCTCTACATAGCCGCAAAACATGTTCAACAATAGCAATCCGAGCCCTCAAAGGTCCCGTAAGTGGATCGGAAATGAAACGGATTTATAGGGTGGTGGTCCGTTGGAAATCAGTTCTCTGAATCAGACAGAAACCCATCCCAACAACGGAAGTTTTCTGAACGAACGGAAAATTTCCGATTTTGTTTGGAAAATGATCCGAACTAACGGAAATGTTCCGATTTGCTTCCGTTCATCGAAAGCGCATTCCCGAATGTTCGTACGAATGAAAAATGAACGAAAAAAAGCAAAAAAATAACAAACACCCACCAAAACTTTCACAGACAGCTACGGAAGTCTGGACGAATGTGTTTTTGAATCGAGGCTTATATTAAAATATCCCAAAATTCAACGTTAGAACACATATGTATGAGTGTATAGTGTGTGTCCTCCTGTGTGTGATGCTCATACCTCAACATCTGGGCCTCCTCTTCTGCACGTTGGTCCAGGTGATCTTGGGGTTCACCTGCAGAGTAGGATGAGGACGTGGCACTTGACTCACACCACCTACACGCCCACCAGATCTTTCCAGCATTGGCCAGACTTGTTGCCTCCGGGTGGGCCGCACTCTTTGGCAAACTCTGGCACTAGAAGAGAATAGCATTGTTTTAAACACAGGCCTGCCTAATGTGATTGGAATAGTGAATGTTTAGGCAAGAATTGTCACTTACTTGGGAATAGTTTTCCGAAAAAACATCCTTACCTGGTGCTTCTTCCTCCTTTCCAGGTCTGACCAATGCTGGATGATCTGTGTCTAAGTGTAGGTGTTGTTGGTCTCCTCCTCCAGTGTTGCTACTATATCAAATGCCAACATCCCTTTGGCATATGTGTCGGGCAGGAAGTCATAGCGGTATGTCATCATCTAAAATGTACAGTACAGTCTAAACAGTCTCTGCATGGTGCCAATGTGCGCACTAGCTTTCACCTGTGTTGCTTATGCCACCTTGCCCCCCTAGGGGGCCCACAAATTGCAGTGGCAGATCGGCCTGACTGCCTATACACTTTCCACCCTGATTAACTAAACCTATCCCTAACCACGTGGGTGAACAGCGAGGCTGCCATTTTTGATAGGGGTCTCTGCGACATCTGATGCGCCCCATCTGATCCCGGAAGTTGGCATACGTCGGAACTTCGGTGTATAGGCATATGTATTAGGGAAGTATAAATACACACTGACGTGTGGAGAAGGCAATACTCCAACACTGCAGTTTCCATTGTGCATGCAATCTCCATCCACACATGGTCGATGCAATCTAAAGTCCGAAAAACACATGCCCAGAATGCCGCGATGTGGCAGACACTCATATACAGCGCAAGGTATTCCTCGAAGAGCTTCTTTACACTTTCTCTCTCACCTGGAAAACACATTCTCAACAAAAAATAGAGCCCGTAAGTTGAGCATGAAAAAAACATTTTATTGGCCTGTCTCTGGGCTCAAGGCTCTGAATCATGTGTAAGCCCATAACAATCACATAATATACACAGCAACGCGAAAACAACATGAAACAAATACACAATGAATGGATACAGGAACAAAAGGCTTAAACTTACACAATTTTTCATGTTGTGAAAAAAGAGGTTGTGAATCTTAATATCTTTTTTCTTTACAGAAATATAAACATGGCTTCAGTCTAGCACTGATCGCACTGCCCTCTACCAACTTGTGTCTGAGACATGCAGCACATGCTGCCCCATCTACCTGCAACTGTTTGAGTTGCACAAACCACTGGGGATACTTTGCTGCTCCCATACTGATCTGCAAAGAGTTGAGAGGGTTTTGAAAAAGACTGGAGAAGTATGTGGTACTGATGAAAAACAGATTTAGATTTTTCCAAAAATTAGCATGTTCAAAGGGTAGAGTTTCTCAGAAACAAACATGTTCAGAGGTCAACCAGTTTGTGAAAAACTGCATCTAAAAATTGTGGAATTACAACTTTTCAAGAATGCTAAGAAAGGTTAATTGTTAAATTAATTGTTAAAAGTCTTTAGTAACCTAATTGCCCTGCTGACTTGCATCTCCCAGGTTAGTTATAAAATGGTCTGAGCAGCTGCCACTCCCCCTTTGTTCATTTTGAATTTGTGCAAGCACATGGTGTGTGGGGTCTAGGCTGTATTGCAAGGTCTTGACCCTTCCACCCCATGGCTTGCACATGAGGTTTAGGGCAACCATAGGTAAGCTGCTCCCTTTTTATCTCTTGCATTGTATGTCCCAAATGGGGCTCTCATAGATTAGTTAGGACTGCACCCATAGAGGCACCTTGGCGCGGTGGTGCAGCTTAGCATACTTCTCCAGATGTGTGTGACCGAGCCTCTGTTTTTACCAGATTTAGAGACAGATTATAGGTTGGTCTGCAAGCTAACAGGGTTGAGTGCTGCGGCTCCTTTAAGTCTTTAATTGTTAAATTGCCTTTTCAATTACATATATTAATGTAACTGCTTTCTCTCTATGTTTTCAAAAAAAAGTTGTGGAATAATTCTAGAAAAAGGAGAATCTCTTGAAATCTATATGTACAAGGCTGGTGGTCAATGATGGATGCTCGTGATCTACAGGCCCTTGGCACTGCAATAAAAACAGTTATGAATAAGTAATGCAAATCACTGCATTGGCTTTTAGAAAGAAACACAGTGGAATCCATGAATGCAAGTTAAACCGGACCTTCAGCGTGATTTAATGAAAAGCCCAAACTCTTAAAAAACGGTTCCCCAGCATCTAAAATTAATATATTTTACGTTTTTAGTCACTAACTTATTATTCTTTCCCCCACTGGGCTGCAACTCTGTTCAGGAATTTAGGATACGGGCGCCACCATCTTGACTCAGAAGCATCATACTTACTGAGGAGAGGAGAGTAGGATAAGGTACAGGGGGGCGGGTTATAGCTGTTCTTTGCTCAGACAGAGCAGAGCTGGGGTCAGGAATAGGTCAGCAGTCCCAGAATGCAGAGAATCACAGTCAGGAGGCACTTCCTGTTTGCAGGCTGCCTGATAAGATGGCGGCTTCCATAAGCCGCCATCTTGGATGTTTAAAGGCTCATAACATGCAATAGATGCAGGTAAGATGATTTTTAATGTGGGCAATCTGTATGTACAGGGTGTGGGAAACATATAAGATAGACTCTTATTCAGAGTGAAGGTCCACTTTAAAGCAAAACAAAAACCACAGGGGCTGGCTCTGCTGCCTGACAGACTTCAGGGTCGGATGCTAGCCTTCCCTCAGAGTATCCAAAAGTGGGGTGCCCTGCAGTGTGGAACCCCCTGGGTTGCCAGATAAACTGACCCTTACCAAGGCTGTTACGGGGCTGTTGCTACCCCAGCTTCCCTTTAGCTGAGGCGTGCTCCCATGCCCAGCCATTCATGGTGGGTGGGCGTGGCCACAGCGGTGAGAAAACCCATTTAAAAAAAAAAAAGCCCCCACTGAGCCAGCATCATCACCCGAGGAGGGGTCAGAGTTAGTTTGCGTCTTTTTTCCCCTTTTTTAATAATTATACACTCCTTGATATAGTGTATTGATCTCCTACCTCTTCACACAAATGCACATTCCCTGATATGGTTCAATCCAAAAAGCACTTATGTTTATACAGCTTTGAGTTGGAAATAAAAATGATTATATTGTCGAAATACTCACTTGCCTAATAATTGTGCATGCTGTGTACGCATCATGACACCAAATCCCAATACTCATTATGTGATGTCATCCTAATAGCATCCAATCTGAAGACCAGAATATTACTACTACTATACATGTCCTGTGGTTTCTAGCCACTTTCTCAGGGTTTGAACTTTCCTTTTAGTGTTTGAAATTGCAGCTGTTTCCCTGCTCTGTTCCCTATGGTCACCCGGCAGACATAAATCCATCCAGAGCAAAGGGAGCAGGGACGTTGCCCTGCTAAATCCACCGATGACACCTGGAATTAGGTATTAGGGCAGGTGGTGGGTAGTGCATTACCATGCAGGGAAATCGGGATATCCACTGGAGTAAAGCCGACCAGAATTTATTCCTGCCTTTTGGTCCATTTTAAAATAAAAACTGGCAAGAAAACAAATCAAATGTGAATACTGCAAATGTCCCTCTGAAATGAGCAGTCTGGCATGTGTATATATATATATATATATATATATATATATATATATTACTATATACTAAGCAGTAGCTGGCAGTCATTCTTTGAGTTAAACCATTCTAAATCTTCACTTCTCCTGCTCCACTTCACTGGAATACACTTCCCCATACAATTCACCACTCTCCATTCACCTTGAAACCTTTCAAAGTATCCTGAAAACCCACCGATTTAGACAAGCCAATCATCTGGTTTAACCAACAAATCACTTGTTGTCCCTCATTGGTAAGTATGAAGAAGACCAAGCCCAAATAAATGACCTCTTCCGGGATTGACCTGCGTGACTGACACTGGCCAATAGCTATGGCCTTGATGCGGACAGCAAACCCTAAACCCATAAAAGAACTTTTGTTGGGGTGGCACATCTTAAATCAGGGTGGCACAAGTACCCCTCTTTCCATATCCAAGTAGCCCAAGCACCAGGCATAAGGGCTGGTAACCTCGGATTCAGAGGCCGTCCGGCCCCTGGTTCTGCCAGTATACCAGCCCTTATGCCCTTCATTATCTGTTTGGTGATGATGGGTACTGGGCTGTTCTGCACCCCCCTGTGTCCAAATAGGGGTTCGATTAATCGGGCGGGGTACCCCCATGTCACCTGCCAGGACTGCCCCTGACCCTGTGTACTGCTATATGGGCCCCTTGGACTCCTTACCAGTTCATCCAGAGTATTTAAAAAAGTACACAACACACAAAATACATTCCATAGTGCTGGAACCAATGTGGCCCCTCCCCCTTATGGCACCCATAAATTACTATGGGCACCTTTGTACAGGATACTGCAGGGTGCTTGCCCAAAAGCAGGAGCGCTCCGCAGACACGCTGCTGTGAAACCAGCCTAATGGTCAGCGAGAGAAAAACTCGAAACATGTTCATTAAGTGGACAAGAACTTAAATAGAAATAAATGACACTGAGGCTTTAACCAATGGAAGAATAAAAGTTATTTTAAACCCAGCAAGTAGAGTCTATATGAGCTTTTATTGGAAAGAAGTCTGGCACACGAGGAGCCTGTTTAAGTATAAAATAATGATGGAACTTAAAATGAATGTTTAAGGATGTGAACCATGGGATAGAACGAGTATATCTTTTTTCCCTGTCTGCCCCTAGTGGACAAAAGGGGAAAGAAAAAAAATGTTAAAGCGGACCTTCACCCTGAATAAGAGTCTATCTTATATGTTTCCCACACACTGTACATACAGATTGCCCACATTAAAAATCATCCTACCTGCATCTACTGCATGTTATGAGCCTTTAAATATCCAAGATGGCAACTTATGGAGCATCCACTTTTGGATACTCTGAGGGAAGGCTAGCATCCGACCCTGAAGTCTGTCAGGCAGCAGAGCCAGCCCCTGTGGTTTTTGTTTTGCTTTAAAGCGGACCTTCACCCTGAATAAGAGCATATCTTATATGTTTCCCACACCCTGTACATACAGATTGCTCACATTAAAAATCATCTTACCTGCATCTATTGCATGTTATGAGCCTTTAAACATCCAAGATGGCGGCTTATGGAAGGCAGCCTGCAAACAGGAAGTGCCTTCTGACTGTGCTGCTCTGCATTCTGGGACTGCTGACCGTTTCCTGACCCCAGCTCTGCTCTGTCTGAGCAAAGCACAGTTATAACCCGCCCCACTGTACCTTATCCCACTCTCCTCTCCTCAGTAAGTGTGATGCTTCCAAGTCAAGAGGGCGGCGCCCATATCCTAGAGTCCTGAACAGAGTTGCAGCCCAGTGGGGGAAAGAATAGTAAGTCACTAAGAACTTAAAATATATTAACTTTAGATGCTGGGGAATAGTTTTTTAAGGGTTTGGGCTTTTCAATAAATCATGCGGAAGGTCCGGTTTAACATAACCCTCGGTGTAATTGTAATGTTGTTGCTAGGCAAGTCCAGTTTTGTGTTGTCCTATGTACATATTCTGCTGGTTCCGGGTTCAGGCCCTACCTGGTCTTTTTTCTGAGCATTTGATTATGACCACACTACACAAAAAATACAATTTATGAGGATAAATCCTCGCATTTATTCATCATATTAATTTGACACATAATTTCATTTAAAATTGCACATATTAAATTTCAGACATATTGCTAGTCCTCATAATGTAAACATGATTCTTCATTCGCACATTCTCTTGTTGGTGTTATATTAATCAAATTTTAATTCGCCTGACGGGCAGGGCAGAAGAAGGTTTTACTTTGCTTTAAAAAAACATGAGCAAATGGTTTGGCGACCTCTGCTGAATCGTCCCTAATGTATTTTGTAGCACTTCTGTCCCATATGACCCACACTGTGTTTTATATCATGTATCTTATCCTCTCCTGTAATTTATAGTTTGTACAGCACCATGTACAGGAAAACAATAATAATCTGAGCCATGGAAAATATTCTATTCCAGATTATATCATGGCATGCATTCCAGGGCCGTGAAGTCAGAAACAAAATGTACCTAATGCAAAACTCTTTCTAATATTGTATAATTAATGTAACTTTTGTTGCAGAGTGTGAGTGCTGAGTGCAGTCAAATCCAGATAGACATTAGTGGTGTAACAGGAACTGGCTTTACTGGAGCATGAGTGCAATAAGAGAACATACAAGATGGATAACACAAACAGGAAAAACAAACCTCAATGTACAGGAAACACAACATGCAGCAGAGAATGTACAACAGAGACTACACATAGATATATGTAACAGTGAGAGTAGAGACAAGCTGTGAGCTGCTGCACAGTATCTCCAACAACTTTCACAGGAAGTTTAGAAACATTAAACCAGACCTTCACCCTGAATAAGAGCATATCGTATATGCTTTCTCCACCCTGTACATACATATTGCTCACATTAAAAAATCATCCTACCTGCATCTACTGCATGTTATAAGCCTTTAAACATCCAAGATGGCGGCCCATGGATTTTCAGGCTGCCTGCAAACAGGAAGTGTTTTCTGACTGTGCTGCTCTGCATTCTGGGACTTCTGACCTTTTCCTGACCCCAGCTCTGCCTGTGCAAAGCACAGCTATAACTTTCCCCCCCCCCCCCCCCCCCCCACTTATCTCAGTATGTGATGCTTCTGAGGAAAGATGGCGGTACGCATATCCTAGAGTCCTGAACAGAGTTGCAGCTCAGTAGGGCAAAAGAATAAAAAGAAAGTCACTAAAAATGTAAAATATATTAATTTTAGATGCTGGGGAATAGTTTTTTTTTTTTAAAGTTTGGGCTTTTCATTAAATGATGCTGAAGATCCGGTTTAATGATGAATATATTTTATGCTTTTTTCAATTGAAGGTCCTTGTTTTTAACAATTTGTGATAAGCAGTGGTGTAACTAGATGCGAACACTGAACGCAGCCCTGTCAGGGCTCATACAGTAACACTTTTCCTGTCATTTTAACTAAATTCGATACAACTAAACAAAAGACTCAAACAGCAGAGACAAATTATGCTTTTTTTGTATGTTATGCTAGAACAGCAAAGATCGAATAAATAAGGTGGAGGAATAACAACTTTGCACCCTATATAAAGGTAATAAGCAGCAGCAGGGTGTTCTAGTGGTGATAATGAGCCCTCCATACGTTGTGTCTTTATGCTGCCCCCATGCCCTTAGTTACAATGCCTGACACTTACAGGACTTTAAAGTTATAGTCCAAGCAGAAACACAAAAAAGTCTATACTCACCTGTAGCTCCTCCATGCAGCTCCGGCATCTTCATACTTACCAATGGCGGGGAGCCAGGGATTCTATCTACCAGCATTGGTGGCTTCATTTAAGCGTCCATATGACCCCACAAGCCTGCTTTATAGAGGGCTCATCCCAGAGCAGGTTCAGCCTGTCTGGCTGAGCCCCCCCCCCATCCATTGCAATAAATGGGAGTAGGAGTGTTAGGGGATGTAACGCCATATTGATGGACGCCACCACGTCTCCCCAGCGAGGATGGAATCGCTTGTTCTCCCGCACTGGTAAGTATTAAGGTGCCTTTGCTGAACGGAGGAGCTGTGGGGAGTATAGAATTTGTAATGTTATTGCACGTACAGGAAATTTAAAGGAACATTTCAGGCAAATTGATAAATGAGCTGTTTTTTTTTTTGTTTTTTTCATGCTGAAACCGGCACTTCAGTATGATTAAATGAAAAGCCCAAACCCTTAGAAAACTATTCCCCAGCATCTAAAACTAATATATTTTACATTTTTAGTCACTTACTACTTATTCTTTCCCCACCGGGCTGCAACTCTGTTCAGGACTCTAGGAAATGGGCACCGCCATCAGAGCAGAGCTGGGGTCAGGGAAAGGACAGCAATCCCAGAATGCAAAGCGACACAGTCAGAAGACACTTCCTGTTTGCAGGCTGCCTGATGTTCCGTGAGCCGCCATCTTGGATGTTTAAAGGCTCATAAAATGCAGTAGATGCAGGTAGGATGATTTTTAATGTGAGCAATCTGTATGTACAGGGTGTGGGAAACATATTAGACTGTTATTTAGGGTGAAGGTCCGCTTTAACCCTTTGCTTGGAGTGTCCTTTTAACTTAAAGCATATTTATTTAAATTTTACTATGTTCTATTTAAAGTGGACCAAAACCCAGGATTTTGACTATCCTGGGTTTTGGTCTTTGCCCCCTAACACCCCGATCGAAGGTGTCCCACTGTGTGAAACCCCCCAGGGCGTCCGAACAAACTCGCCTCTTCCGGGTCCTACAATGCATGCTCGTCCAATCACTGCACTCGGATCTGCTCGAGCCCCTTCGTCCAGGAGCTTGTCTAATGGGAGTGGATCCGAGCACGCTGGCGGGCGCATCCCCCGCTACCCTCTAACAGGGAGCATGCCCGCGCCGGTCATTTACAATGGGATAACATTTGCCCGCTGTTGGATCGGGAACAAAGGCTACCTGGGGGGTTTCACACAGTGGGATGCCCATCCCATAGACTGTAAAATAGGTTTTGGTCCTCTTTAAGATAATGGTGAGAAAAAGCCCAGTGTTACAATCTTAACACAGTAAATGTATTACTAATTATTGAAGGAGCCTGATAACATTAAGGCGTTTGTCCGGCTTTCTCTCACCAAATGCGTATTATTTAGATAACCATTCCATTAATAGAAACTTTTCTGGCCCTGAACGTAGAACTGACTGATTCCCTAAACCTGACACATATATCCCACAGGAAAGGCTGCTCATGGTCTTAGACTTGCTGTAGTAAAGCTATTAGAGCCAAGTACAGGTGGATGGCTACACACCTGACCAACCCCGCACAACTATTTCCAAGTACCCCCTAGCTGCCGTCCCAGCACGCACCGCTCCGGAGACGCTCTATCCTATGGCTCTGATGAGACTGGCTGGCTCTCGTCCCTCCTCTCTATAGTCTCTCTATCCCGGAAGGGCAGCAGTCCTCTAGCGGTAGCGGAAGCGCGGTTATGAGCGGCGACCCTGAGAGGTAATAGGGCGGTGTGCGGAGATAAGCGGGGCATTGGCGGGCTGGTGTGGCGGCTTCACCCACAAGCAATATTAAAACAACATCTGTTTAGATGAGGCTTATGTTATAACACACAGGAGACCGGTCCTGCGCATACTGTTACATTGTGAGACTATAAGAGCACTACAAACCCCAGGGTGTCCTCCCAGTCACTGGCGTGTGATGAATAGGACCAGGCCCGGGTGCAGACATTCTGCCTACAGGATACAAGTTTTTAAAGTGGACCCACACTCACGATTCTGCCCCCTAATAACTGGTTTGGTTTTGTGTAAGTGAAATGTCCTGCTGTGTGGAACCCCTCAGAACTGGCAGATTCTTACCTTGCCTCTCCCTCTAATAATGCAGGAATGGGAAGCTGTGCATGTGCTGTGGGAGCATGGATGTCGCCCTGTGGACGCCCAGTCTTTATGTAATCACCCTGCCTCCCAACACTGGGGTTACCAAATAAACAGGCCTTACATCTCCCATTAGCCAGCACTTTAATATGGGCAGTGGCCACACAGAGTGGTATCCCCCACATAGGGACTGGACTTCCACTTTTAAGGGTTTCTGGCCTGCTTTAAACGGACTACAGTTAGACTACTATGCCCTGCTTAAAACAACATGCCATGCAATCACAAACAATAAAGATGTTGGTGGACCCACTCCCCCAACCTCCTTTGCCCTAATGCAGCTGCTACCTATGGACCCCCTGTATTTATGATGTGACCCTCCTATATACAGAATGGCAGCCTGATAGCGGGCACCATAGTGATCTGGCCATTTTCTCATGTCACCCTAGTTCCCTGACAGATGGGCTGGAATGGCAGGACCCACATGATTTATATAAATAGTGAGAGGCAGGACAAAGCTTTGGGTAAGGAGACTGTAAATCTGCTCCTTTACAATATGTATGTGTCAAAGAGGAACACCTAGGATTTGTCAGTCAATGACTGACTGAATGATTGAACTAGATCATATATTCCCACAATTCCTCTATTTATTTCCTCCTTTATTTTGTGTTGCAAAATGTTTTTCTGGTGTCATGTTATCCTCTTTCCTGTTGTCTCTTGTAATCAAATTTGGTTTGAACTTTAACATCTAGTTTATAATGATCCATGTACAGTATGTTTTATCTTGTCTGTAATTATACCTTTTTCAGTGCTATGGAAGGAGATGGTGCTATATAAATAATCCTGGCAATACTATGGGGATAATGGTTTAGATCCCACAACACATATGTGGGCCACATCCAGGCACCAAGCATTTCTGAATGGCTGATGAGGGGGTGTGCACGCTTCATTCAGCTTTGCTTGCACTTGAGCTCAGAGCAGCAAAGCAAAAGCTGAATGGAACGCAAGCTGATAATTTGCTGGTAGCCTGCGCATGTGCAGTGGGATAGAAGAAAAGGTGAATGTACTGGAGAACAGGGGATGTACACAATGGGTCATCCCAAATAGCAAGTCCCCAGGCTGGAGGAACAAAACGCAGTATAGTGAAAATCCCAGATTTCGTTTCTCATTAAAGTGGACCTCTATGCTTCCTGGCAACTCTATGTAAGGGGGGGCCTAGTTCACAGGGACACTAACTAACTAACCCCACCTACCCCCTCACACCATTAGTGAGCCCTCTATTAGGGAGATGCTGACATTTTTCAAAGTTCCATCAGACATGGAACAGGAATGACTGCATGCTCACATGCAGAAGCCACAGCTCCTCCAATAGTGCGGCATTGCAGTTCCATGCCTGATTTTGGCTTCCTAAAGATCTTTAAAGTGGACCAAATCCCACAGCGATCTATAAGATTCCAGGGCCGCTTGATTCCCAACCCCCCCCCCGAAGTGTCTAGATGCGGGATGCCCCGCTGTATGAAACCCCCTAGGTTGCCCAGAAACTCCGTTCCAACGACCCATGCGCAAGCCGCGGCCGTATCCCCACTATCCCTTTAGCAGGGCATGTGCCCGTGCCAGGCATTTGGGAGTGGCGCGGGCACAACCACTATTAGAGGGTAGCAGGGGATGCAGCCAACAGTGCACTCGGATCCGCTGACTATAGATGAAAGGGGCGGGAGCGGATCTGAGCGAGCTGATTGGATTAGCAACCACGCATGCGCCGTAGGACCAGGAAAAGGCGAGTTTGTTCAGGCGACCTGGGGGGTTTCACACAGCGATTGGGGGCAAGAACCAAAACCCAGGATACTCAAAATCCTGGGCTTTTGTTCCACTTTAACTGTACAGGGATCCCAAATCGGAATGCCCTGGGATTGCTAGAAGGGACCTAATGTAAAGTTTGGCTGGATTTCCAATTTAAATGATTTATTCTAAAGCTAGAAAGGGTTTAGGGTTCCTGAACTAGCTCCCAGGGGGCATCCCAAATCGTCTCCACATGTGACCTTTAAGGTTCGCCAACAAGCAGAGAGGGGCACCATGGGATACACTTTCTCTGCTTTTATGGCAACTGGAAGCACAGCACAAGGGACCAGATGTATGTGAACATTAGCAGTTTTTGTGCTTGTCCCCTAAAGATTTGTTATTGTTTTTTCTGACCCCTCTTGAGGGGATTAAATCCTCATAACATACTATAGGAGCAAATATGGAAGTTATTGCGATTTCCACAGGGGGAAACATTTTTTTTTTATCCCAGAGTCACTAATGGCTGAGCTTCCTGTTCATTCGGAATTGTACTATTAATAAACATGATGTTCTACCCTTACTAATATTTTTTAAAACTTAGTGATTGGCAAGTCAAAAGAATTCATTGAGTGGCTCCAGAGTTGTGCTTCCTCCTCTGTAGGTCTCCTTAGTGAGGGAATCACTTCCTCATTCAGCTTTCAGTTTCCACCCCTTCGACCTGGTCCTTCAATCAACCTTCAGTGAACCGAGAAAGGATACAACCCCCCCCCCCCGGCGCCCTGAATGGCTGCCTCTCTGAAACTCCTCCCTCCTCTCTGAAACTCCTCCCTCCTCTCTGAAACTCCTCCCTCCTCTCTGGTCACACTATGTGCTGACAGACTGGAGACGCTCTTAGCCTGCAGCATATCTCACCCCCTTTTTTCTGGTCACACTGTGTGCTTGCAGTAAGAACAGGTTGTAGTAATAATTTGGGGCAGTTCAACATGTAGCCCGAGACAATGGGACAATAATTGGCCATGTCTTTAAATGTATAACTTTAAATTGCTTTAATATGTTTGCTGATGGAATCCTTGGCTAACACTTCTGTGTACTTCTTCTCAGACTGGCAGGGCTATCTGTTCTCTCTTCATACCTGCCATGGCAGGCTGGTCTCGTGAGGCAGTCCTGACCCTATACCGTGCCCTGCTGAGGGAGGGACGCAAACTTCAATTTACTGACTGTGATTACTACTCCTTTTACATACGCCGAGAATTCAGAAGGAACCAGAAGCTGACAAATCTGGAAGACAAGGAGAAGCAGCTGGAGAAAGGACAGTTCTTCCTCAGGACCAAGCTTGGAGGACTGGTGTGAAAGGGGCCAGTTATCATTAAGTAACTCCTCTGCTTAACAGCAAGGTAACATTCTATGAATGGTCTAATCGTTGAACCCTTTTGATACACCAGGCATCAGTGTTAGGGGGTTTTAGAGCACATACCCCTTTTTACCTGCTTTCCACTGCTCTCTCTGCTCAGATAGGGTGGCTAGGCCACTGAATTGGGACTCCATATCAGGGGCACAAAGAGGAAAAATAACAGTTTAGATATGTTACATTTGAAAGCCTAAACACTGCCACCTGACTAAATTTTGTAACTGACAATCTTTTGGTAAAGCTGGTAGGGATAAGAATACTAGTCATCACGATCTGGAATCATATTTCACACACTTCTGGTATGGAAGTGTGTGTGAAGTACAAGACCAGAAAGTGGCATCCATTATTCTCTAGAGGCACCTTGCTGAGCTTTGTACATCGCTGTACACAACTACCATCAGAAACACGGGCCCTCATGCCCCAGCCAACACGGGATGTGAGCCATGGAATAGGACCGATCAGCTGCAGAGGTCATTTTTTCATTGATTTATATTAAAGTATAAATTGGATGCTCTAGTTGCCTGCCCATTTTTATAGATAGTCTCTATGTTCTGCAGCTAGTAGATGTTTTCTTCCTTCGAGCACCATCTCACACTACATTTTCTGGGTGTACTACTTGGCTGCTACAGCATTTGTAGTTCCTGAAGGGCCATGCACTGGCTTTGTGGTGTTTAAAGAAACTGTGCAATCAAGAGTTAAACGAATGGGTGTTGCTGAAAATGTTAATGGTTTATGCCAGGAAGTGTATACTTCTGAACTGGAAGCATCCAGCGGCCCCCGTCGGGGCAGGCGTGGAAGAAATTGGTCTATCAAGAATGATGTCTTTGTGTGCTAGGTTGTATCGCTTTTTCGCCTGCAGCACCGCGGTCGTGTACGGTTATCGGTTTGTTTGGTTTCTTTGAAATGGAAAATAAAAACTTAAAAAAAAAAATAGTTAAACTAACAGGCATTTGCTCACCTCATGGATAATGGCAGTAAATGTATCTTCCCTCTCCCAATCCCTTGTTTCCAGGCGGTGTTGTAAATCAACTACCTTCCCCTGTCTTTCAGAAGCTTCTCACACATATCAAGCTCTGAGACTATGACATGTTTACACCCCTCTCACACTTACCTGATCATTCAGCTTTCCCAGCATGCCCTGTGCTCATGCACGTCTCCCCTCACTGTCTGTCAGCAAACTCATGCAGCTTACTAGCTGTGTGCTAGGCAAAACCCTAAAAGCCTTCAGACAAACAAATATTAGTTGTGAATGAGATTGTGCTGTAGGTGAATGGAGGGGTCACTGGCATCACACTTCCCCCGACCACTCATACTTAAATTACAGGCTGCTGATATATCTAGGGGGGCGTGGCTTGATATGGTGCCGTAAAGACGCAGGCGAGGGGAGCTCCGCACTAACCTGAAGATTGCAGACACTCAGGCGATCCAGCTGTGCTGCCAACGCAGATGCCCAAGAAGGGGAGAGGCAGGGGAGCCCCCAGGAAGGTCAGCGAGCGCTCCATACCCTCCTTTTTCCGCGCCCGGGAGGACGCAGAGACACGCGAGGGGGAATCCAAGATGGCGGCGGAGAGTGCTGAGCCGAGGATGGACGTGGCTCGCTCTGCTGCTGCTGCCCGGCGCGGCCCCGACTGTCTGACGGGGGAAGAAGACCGGCGGCCCCGTGGAGGTGAGACCCCCGCGTCGCAGGCGGTAGATGGGAGCGGCGGACGCGAGCCGACAGGGAGGGGAGGAGCTGCCGCCGCCGGAGGATGGCGGGGACAGACGCGCCCCGGCTGCTGCTGGGGGAGATGCCCCTATACCACTGACGAAGGAGGCTGGTGGATGCGCACCTGCTGGGGCAGGGAGGAGCTGCAGACTGGTGGAGGCGCAGGTACACCATGGGGAAGACAGTGACACAGGAACCACTGGCGGAACACCGGGCGGCGCTGGGACCAACACCTCCTCAGGTCACAAAACATATAACCTGGGCATGCCACCTGACGATCCTAAGCTACATAGAGCCCTTTCTGCAGAGAGGGGGGATGAACAGCGAGGGGGCAGGGGCAGCCTTCCCCCGGAATTGCAGACGTATAAACGTCCAGGGGGAGCTGGGTCCCCGGAGACAGCCAGCAGTGACCCAGATTCGCCACCTAGGAGCGCGGGACAGTTGCACATGACCCCGACTGGTGGGAGTAGGATGGGGCTCTCATTGAAGTCAATCGCCTTCTCCCCCGAACCTGGAAGCACATCGGGCGCCCCGACGCCCTCGGGGAGTCCCGCCCCGTCCTGGACGCCCCATCATGAGATGGCCCCGAATAATGGACTGTGCGATCGTGCCCCCTGGGATGCATTTGAGCCCTCGCGGCGGGGGGGGGCAGGGGAGTGTCCCCACGGCCATAGGGGGATTGGCCTGCCATGCCCACCCTACAGCCCACCAAGCTGAGCAAGACATCCACGACTCCGAGTCCAACCCACATATCGGGAGAGCGGTCCTGCACAGCCCCACGCTTCCGGCATATAGCCATGGCTCCTGCCCATCCATTCCGCTCGATTTTCTGTCACATGTAGTAGCAGAAGTGGTTAAAGTCAACATCAAAGAGGCACTGGGTGGTCTCCCTACCAAAGGTGACTTTGATGGATACGTTTCCAGGATGGAGGGGGCTTTTAAGAAAGAGCTGGCGGCCCTCCAGGGAGCGGTGAATGATGTTGCGCTCAGAGTAGACGGCGTGGAGAACTCACACGGGGCACTGGAGGCGCGCGTGGCGGCTCTGGAACAACAGCAAGCAGAGAACAAGCGATACGTGTCTGACCTGCTCCTGGCGCACGACGACGCTGAGAACCGCAACCGCCGAAACAACCTTCGATTGAGGGGAGTGCCCGAGTCTGTGGAGCCCCGCGACCTGGAGGCTGCGATCACATCCATCTTCAATGAGCTTCTGGAGCTTCCCAGCACTAACCACATTGAGCTTGACCGTGTGCACCGAGGCAAAAGTTGAGATATGTATCTGCGCCCCGCTTTGCGCGAGTGGGCAAATTTGGGCCCTGTCGCGTCTGGCGGGGCGCGCGCCCCCGGCCTCTTTACTTGAACAACAGTATATAGTTAAGCTGAGTTTGTTTGGATCTATTCCTGTTTGAACACATGTGTAAACGCGTGAATATGTATGGGTGCTGGCTGGTCATGGTTGTGCGGGGTCTGCCGGTTGGCCGCGTGGTGGGCGGCTCCCCCCCCCTTGCGGGGAGCCCGCCCCATGGGCATCGGCCACCGACATGGGCACTTGTCGGCCTTCTGGGAGGGAGAGGCTGCTACGTGTGCGGCCGTGCCCCTCCTGCCCCGGTGCGCCATCTTACGGTCTTCAGCCGTCGTATCATCCGTGTCCCCCTTTACATTTACAATTACAAATGCCTTAGAGTGTAACAGAATGAGAGTTTATTATATAGTGCGGTTCATCCCCCCGAGGATGGCGGCCCTAGTCCTCCTATCCCCCCGTACAACAGGTGCACCCCTCCAGCGACGATCTTGGCCCTCGTGGAGGGGAAGATAGAAGTGGACCGCTGTCTACCCACATATCTGGGGAGATAGTGGGGAATCCCACCGTTTTCCGCTAAAAAGCACCATCTCCGGGACACGTGTATCGTGACCTACCGGTTGACTATCACCTAGTCTAGTTCCTTGTTACATAATTGTTTGATCCCCTGCCCCTGTGTTCCCCGCGGCCTCCCCCGCTACCCTAACCCCCAACCCCCTTCCCGACTCCCCAAAACCCTAGAGGCTCAGGCAGCGGCCTCATCTTACACAGTCTATTTGAGTGGCGACTACAGGCATCCACATACCATGGGCTCGCTGAAGGTTGTATCCCTTAATGTGAAAGGCCTTAACACGCCTGAGAAAAGAACAATATTGTGGCAAGAGTTAAGGAGATACAAGGCGAAAATAATCTTTATCCAGGAGACGCACTTCAAAAAAGGAGCCTCCCCCAAGCTGAACAGTAAATTTTTCCCACACGCCTACACCAGCAGTGCCTCGGAGGGTAAGAAGAAGGGGGCGGCTATCCTAATAGCAAGAGATACCCCTTTTTTATTGTCGGATTCCTGGGCTGATAACTCGGGGAGAGTGGTCATGGTTAAAGGGACAATTAATCAGAAACGATATACCCTGGTTCGATATATGCCCCCAACCAGGGTCAGGTTCATTTCCTCAAGCTGACATTAGACAAAGTTGAAAAATTTGCAGAGGGTGAGCTGATCCTCGGTGGTGATTTTAATCTACCGATTGACCCTCTCATCGACACCTCGGCGGGCAAGTCGACAATTACCCAGTCAGCCTTGAGATCCCTAAAGAGGAGGTTGCATAGTTTACAGCTGGTGGACGCATGGCGAATTAGAAACCCCACGGCTAGAGACTATTCATTTTATTCGAAGGTGCACGGGACTTATTCCCGAATTGATTATCTTTGGGTCTCGCATAGCTTGCTGGAGCGAGTTTCAGGTGATGGCATTTACCCCACCTCATTCTCAGATCATGCCCCGGTCTACCTTGATGTGGATCTGGTGAACAGGCCCCTCTCCCCCTTTACATGGAGGCTGAATGAATCCCTGCTACAGAACTCGGTGATTCTGCAGGCAGTCAGGGATGGTATCACCCCACAAGAGCGTTGTCCGGGCATCCTGATTGGCCACGCCTCGCGATTAAAGAGGGAAAACACAGCTTTGCTGGCGAGACTGATAGAGAGGGTCAATGCACTGGAACTCTCCCACAAACAGTCGGAGGCAGCGAGCGTACTCGGTGAACTTACACAAGCCAGAGCGGCCCTCAACGCCCTACTAAGGCAAAAAGCCAAGCATGTGATTAGGAAATGTAAAAGGCGGTATTATGAGTATGGCAACAAAAACAGCGCTCTCCTTGCGAGAGGCCTCAAGCAGCAGCAGGCCCAAAACTTCATATCTGAAATTATAGACGATTCCCAACAGAAACAGCACACCTCAGAGTCGATAGCAGGCACATTTAAGAACTATTACTCAGGTCTCTATGGGCTACGTGGGGACGCATCAGGGCTGGGGCAGCTGGAGAGAATTAAGCAATACCTGGCGGGCTCTAATATGCCGAAGATTTCGGAGGAGGCTGCAGCCCTAATTGAAGCCCCAATAAATGAGGGGGAGTTGGCCGAGGCCATTAAAACTACACCCACAGGCAAGGCGCCGGGACCGGACGGTTTTACGTCCAGGTACTATAAAACCTTTGGGGCCCTACTGGGCGCGCGACTGGTAAGGGCCTGGAACACAATACTGGACGAGGAGAACCCAGGAGCTTTCTCATGCAGGGAGTTAGAAGCCCACATTACGGTTATACATAAGTCGGGAAAAGATCCGCTGTACTGTAAAAGTTATAGGCCCATCTCTCTACTTAACGCGGATATGAAGCTGTATGCCAAAATCTTGGCAAAAAGGCTGGCCCCCCTGGTTCCCCACCTGGTGCACCTAGATCAGACTGGGTTTGTGCTCCATAGAGAGGCCAGAGACAATGTTATCCGTGCCATTAACATCATACACACAGCCAAAACCTCAGAGACCCCCCTGATGCTCCTGTCAACTGATGCTGAAAAGGCCTTTGACAGGGTAAGCTGGCCTTTCCTGAAAGAGTCTCTTCGGTACATCGGGCTGGGGGACAATATGAGACGGCTCATAGAGGCCTTATACACCTCCCCTTCGGCGCGAATAAGAATAAATGGCCACCTTTCTGACCCGGTGTGGATCAAAAATGGAACCCGCCAGGGCTGCCCCCTCTCGCCCCTCCTGTTCGCTGTGTCACTTGAGCCGTTCCTGTGTAGAATTAGGAATAATCATGACATCCAGGGACTGACCACCCGTGAGAGCACCCACAAGGTCGCCGCTTACGCGGATGATCTGCTCTTTTTTATTACTAACCCCTCCGTAACTATCCCAGTCCTGATGAGGGAGTTTGAGACCTACGGGAGACTCTCGTACTTAAAATTCAATTTCGATAAGTCCGAAGCCATGAATGTCTCCCTTCAGGGAGACCTGTTCCGGACTATACGACAGTCCTTTCCCTTCAAGTGGGCCAAGGCCTCATTGACATATCTGGGAACCCAATTGCCAAGCTCCTTGTACAACATAGTACCCCTGAATTTCCTTCCCCTGGCCAGAAGAATTGGGGCAGATCTAGGGAGGTGGGACCTCCCCACATTCTCCTGGATGGGGAGGGTAAACATAATAAAGATGACGGTGCTGCCCAGACTGTTGTACTTGTTCCAGGCCCTACCGGTTCGGATCCCTGCGGGCTTCTTTGATGATCTTAGCAGGTCCCTCCTGAGCTTCGTCTGGAACAAGAAGCGAGCGAGACTCGGGAAACGCCTGCTATATAGACCCAAGAATCAGGGGGGCATGGCACTACCGGATATTAGGCTCTACTGGGCGGCCTCACGTTTACAGAGAACTTGTGAGTGGGCGACATGCCAGGAAACAAAGCGGTGGGTTCAGCTGGAACGCGCCGTGACCCTCACCCCACCAGATGTCCTGATGTGGGGCAGAGGGGCCCTGCCCTCGGACCTAAAGAGGCATCCGACCATTGAAGCAACACTGTGGGTCTTTGGGAGATACAGATCCTATCCGGAGGTATCCCCGTGGCCTTCCCCCATGGTCCCTATAATCACTAACCTGTTACTGGCCCCTGGATCATCCAGAGCGGACCTCAGGGGGTGGGGTGAGTTGACTCAGCTAAGGGCGGGGGATTTGATTACGGAGGGCGGGTGGACACCCCTGTCGGACTTGAGATCCAGGTGGGGAGGTGTAGACACGGACCCATGGACCCTGGTTAGATTACAATCCTTTGTGGCTGGGCAGGGATTGAAGAGAGAAAGGTGCAGGGCTCATACAGAGCTCGAGAGGGTTTGCCTGGGCGAGGCGCCAAATGACCACCTGACCTCCAAATTATACTCATTACTGGTAGGAGAGAGTGATAGCCCCCCGACGTTCTGGAGGGAGTGGGAGGCCGATTTGGGGATGGAGTTCGATGAGGAGCAGAGAGAAAAGATTGCATCTCTTGCCCACAGATCCTCGATTGCCACCAGAGTACAAGAATCTAACTACAAGGTACTGACCAGATGGTATTATACCCCCGACAGGCTCAACAGAATGTCGGCCTCGGTAGACCCGCAGTGTTGGAGGTGTGGGGCTGAACGGGGCACTCTGATACACATCCTATGGTCCTGCTCCAAGATACGTGCATACTGGGAGGGTGTGCTGGCCATAATCTCTCAGCTCACGGGGGGCCGGATCCTCACTGACCCAGCTCAGATTCTGCTGCATTCGACGAGTCACTCCGTAGGTGAATATAAGAAATCGCTGCGGGCTCATTTGTTGAATGCGGCTAAGCTAGCGATTCCAAGATTTTGGAAACAAAAAAGAGCCCCCACTGTAAGGGATTGGGTCGCGGAGGTGTTAAACATCTCGGAGATGGAGGACCTCACACTCGCTATACACGATAGAGATGAGCAATATAGGCGGACATGGATGCCCTGGCTAACCTACCAGGAATCTGAAGAGTTCAAGCAGTTATTCAAAGAACCAGAGTGCAGATGACCAGGGCTTGTGCTGCTGCGCTGACGTGCTGAGGTAGGGGCTTACCCCCGCCCCCCCCCCCTTTGTTTTGGCCCCCCTTGCAGTAGGTCTATTATCTTTTTACCTAAGCTCCAAATGGCCCTGGGGGAGTTCTGTGAGGGGAGACATCAGCACTTTGCCCCGGGCGGATGCACCTCGTATCCATTTTGGGCGAGCTCGTCCCGGCAGCCTCCGCGTGCTGTTGAGTTATTAGCCTGTAAGCCTGCGTGCAACGTAGGGCACCCAGTTGCTGCCTCACCTTTCCCTACACCAGAACCCCTGCCCACTTAACCCTCGCCCACTGCCCTACCCTATGGTGTACTGCACGGTATTGTATTCTACATTTTGCTTGTGTATGTTCACATGCAAAGAAACTTTAAATATGTATGCAGGTTTACTTGATATGTTTTTCATTGAGCCGCTCCTTTGCCCTTATGCCTTCCCCTGACCCCCTCCCGCACCCCCCCTTTTCCCCTTTCCCTAATGTGTATTGTGATGTATTGTGACTTGTTCCCTTTTCTTTGTATGTTTCTATGCAAAAACCCTTAAATAAAGAATTATAAAAAAAAAAAATTACAGGCTGCTGATGAAGGTAACATTTTAAACCCTACACAATGGGCTAACACTTGGCTATACCTGGACAAGGACTTTAAAGAGGACCAAAACCCTCAATTTGTCCCTAGCATTCCCTAAATTGCTCCCCCCCCCCCCATGAGGAGTACCTTTTGTCCATTTTGCCTGTTCCTGCTTTACTCTGCTCCCCACTAATGCCTCATGTTTTAGCTGTAAAGCTCCGCCTCCTCCATTCATTGCCACTGTAGTGAGTGTCAATGATGCCATTGCCACACCTATGCAATTTGTTATAGTCTGCAGTCTTACAGAGAGGGACAGCAAAGAAATTGGTGTTCCAGGACATTACTGTAGGCGAAAATATCTATATATTTACAGGTCTACACTCGAAGGGATTATTGGGGGGATGGGGGGTTGTTTGTCTCTCCTTGGCACTGCTGCAAATAGGGGTACATGTCCACTTTAAATTATAGTTGTTTTGGAATCTGTGTTTAGATTGCTTTGTAATGTCCTTAATTTTTCCATTTGTCCATAATTTGTTCCCCATGTTAATTGTTTTTTTTTTCATTTGCTACACTATTTGCGTTACATTTTATGTTATAGCTGCACCATGTTCCAGCCATTTCGTATTGCTGTTCTTTTAGTCGTATGTTTGCTGTTGCAGGACATCATGGCAGGAGCTGGTGAGAAGAAAGGCCGGAAGGATGACAATGGCTTAGGAACCGCAATTGACTTTGTATTATCCAACGCCCGCCTAGTCCTTGGAGTAGGGGGGGCCGCCATGTTGGGGATTGCTACTCTTGCTGTGAAGCGAGTATGTATTTGTTTTTTTTTCTTTTAGTTTCTATGTTTTGAAGACACATTTTCCTGTGTGAAACTTTTGTGAAAAGTACAAAAGTAACCAAAATATTGACTGAAAATATCTGTCTCCTGCCCAATTTAACAATTTAGACAGTCAGGGTTACATTTAGATGCTAAATTTGAGTGGTCCAATTACCAGGATTTTCACTATCTTGGTGATTGGTCCCTGCCCCAGGGGCTTTCTGTTGTAGGATGCCTCCCTATGTGAAACCCCCCGCGTTGCAGGACCCACCGGGGTCAGGTAAGATTACAATGGCGCGGAAAGCCTGAGCCCAGTAGGCTCCACATTCCCACAAAGCACCGCAGCCCCACATGACTGATGCAGACATTGAGTTTACTAGGCAAGCTTACACAGTGCTGTGTGTCCACCCACCCAAAGCACACCTCTGTTAAAAGGCCAGCATAATACAGAAGGAGGGACACCAGAAGATTCTAGGTCCTCTATTGTTTACAGTTTAAAATTGCAGGATGGAACAATCTGCAGGCGGGTATCTCAAGAATTTCCATTTCTATTGCTGTCCCCTGTGCAATAACCCATTGCAATGGCCGATGGCGTGAAGTGCAATGTAAACAAAAAAAACCTTGGTTTGCAGATGGGGCAGCGATCAGGATGCCCTGTGCCCAGTAAGCTTTGTTAGGTGAAAACTAGGTGTTGGTCCAGTTTAATATTCAATTTTGATTACCCTCTCTCAAGACTTGCGCGTAACAATACAATTATAGGAACCAGTATTACATTTGATTGCAGTCGGGAATCTATCCTCAAAAAAGGTGTTTCCTTTACAGTTGCGCTTTTAGATTAGCAGCTAGTTTTGGTTTTTGTCCCAGCTTAAGCTTCAGTGCAGTACAGTACTTTTGACATTGTTTGGAATGCACATAAACAGATGTCAGGGGCAGCACAAAAAAGCATGATTTTATCCCAGCGCAGCACACTAGTGGACTCTAATAATATGGTGAGTGCTGCCATAGAGAAGTTTTTAAACTTATAGAAAAAGATAATTGGTACAAACTGGGGAGGGGGGGATTTTTGCTGTATGGCTTGGGCTCAAACTACACCTAAAATTGTGTGTTTTACAATGATATACTGTTTAAACAAGTTTGTACACATTGCTTTGCTTAGATGTATGATCGCGCCATCAGTGCTCCTGCTAGCCCCTCTCGCTCCAGCCAAACTGGAAAACGAAGCTGGGAAGAGCCAAGCTGGCTGGGATCATCTACTCGCCTTTTAAACAATGACATGAAGTCATCGATCTCTCGCAGCCTGCAGACGTTACCAACAGACAGTTCTGCATTTGAACCAGGTAAAGGATCAATCTCAAACTGTTAGGTCACTTCCACACAGGGGTGATCTCTTCTCGCTGAGGATCGACCCGCAATCACCAGTGAAACGATGCCCAAAATAGGATTGAATAAGGTTCAAGACGGAAGTGAAGTGTCTTTTAAAGAGGAACTTCGAGGGCCCTGGAGACTTTTAGAGTTTCACTCCTATTTTTAATTTTAAAAAAGTACACACACATTACACGCTCACATGCGCAGTGCAGAAACACAGAGAGGGCTACGGGAGAAGGTGAGTGTTTCCGGGCATCCCAATTCCCTTCTCCTGTAGCCCTCGTGTAATTTGTGGTACTTTTTAAAAATTAAAAATAGATGCCCCTAGCCCCCGAGCCAACCGTAAGGGCTGACAGGCCAGGCCGAATGGTCCAAAAGTGGTGTTTGCCTACGTAATTCATGGGGTATTTTTGAGTTATTCACTTGGGTATACTACTTCATCAGATTGTTGCCTTAACATGGTATTATATTAGACCTATTACCTGCATGATTTGTTATTTTTGTCAGGCTGAATTTGTGTGTAGTTTGAAAGAAGTGGGGCTGTGGTTTTAATGTCTGTATCAGGTATAATTGTTTTTACACCACAGGTTATGCAGATAACTTAGTATAGCAACCCAATGCTTTTGTGGTATGCATGACCATATTGTGGGCTGGGGATTTTAAATATTTGTACCAGACTCTCTATTTGTAACCGAGAGCTTATGTCCTGCGCACTTTCAGTACAGACTGTACTAGAACAGGAAAAGTCAGAAAAAACTTCTTTACTCCTTTATGAACAGACCATACCAAACTATTGCTCTCTTGTCTTGCCTCCGGGTGTTTGTGTTTTTTCAGTAATGCAGTCCTAGGAAAGGACCTTTTTGTAACACATTCAGGTGCCAAAAGAACATATTTATATTTAATATATTGGCGCAGAGACCATTTGGATTCCGCCTTTAAATTAAGGCCTCTCTGCTAAAATATAATCCCTGTTGTATCGCTAGTTGCTTCCTGCTTTTTAAAAGATAGAAATGACACAAAATTTTAATAGATATTTTTTGTTTTTTAACAGTGTCTGTCCGGCCCAAACCACCTTGTCGCAAGTCACAATCAGATCTGAAAAAGACAAGATTAAAACTGTCCCTTCAGGAGAAGCTTTTCACTTATTACAAAAAACATGTTGCCATTCCGCCTGCAGAGCAGAGCTGCGCCAAACAAGCTGCTATAGACATCTGTGCTGAGCTGCGAAACTTCATCCACAACAAGTTTCCAGACATGCCGCTGAAAGACATGCATCTTAGCGGCAGTCTGTATGATGATCTGCAGGTAACAATCTTAGTTTTCTCATTCATTTGGGGACACAGACATTACTGTTACAGTGAGTGTTCAAGTGGAAATCTCTTGTTAAAGACTTTGTTTACTCTTACGAGAGGTCTCAAGAAAGCCCTAATGACTGTTTCAAAATGATTATCAATTATTGTCTGAATTATATAGCATTTCATAGTCCGCTCTGGGGCGTCACCAATTTACATACTATTGCGGGTATCTCCCGGCCAAATGCGGGACTGCAAGATAAAAGGTCTGGTCTCTCCTGGCCTATATATACTTCTGCCCCCCCCCTCCCGTTTCATTCTTGCAGTTGGACTGGACTGCGAAGGTCACGCATGGATTTTTTTTCCTTATCTACTTTTATTTTTCTTTTTAAAAGCCATTCTTTAAGGAAGCAAGGGATTTTAACCCTGTCTGTCAAGGCCATTACGTTCCCACTGACCCATGAGTAATGCCTCCTGGAGTTGGTTAAACTGCATCGGATCAGGGTGAGGGTAAGCATCAGGGTCCTGGGGGCGCTACGGGGTGTCCTGCTTTTCTTGTGGGTAAGTGACACTCTTAAGGGCTGGCAGATCCCTTTTAAGGGACACCCAGCCGCAGGATTGTCTCGTGGCCGGTGGGATGGACCTTGGGGCAATGGTTCCACCATTTACCTTCCTCCACTTCTCTATTGTTTTCTTAGGGAGAGCACATGTTGCATTTTTTTTTCAATTTTTGTAAAATTTCACCTAGACATGGTCTAGGAACATAACATCAGAGAACGTGATTTCACTTCCACTTTCGGGGCAGCACACTCCCATGTCTTACGGCTTCTCCTCTGGAGCACTGCCCCTCGCCATCGCCGGGCCGAACCTTTTATTTTCTTTCCTTACTTTTTTTTAGTGCTTCCAATCTTTGTGGAGTAATAATTACATAGTAACATAGTATGTAAGGCTGAATAAAGACTTTAGTCCATCCAGTTCAGCCTGTTTAACTCCTTCCAGTGGTCTAGCAGCCATAGCTGGAAATGTTATTACATGCCAGGAAGGCATCAAGGCCACTTGAGTCAACTTGGACAATCTTTCAGGGTACTGTAGGCCCCGCACTCCTTTTATTAACTTTATTGCCTTTCTTTGAACGCGCCCAGAACTGTACACAGTACTCCATATGGGGTCTGACCAGTGACTTGTACAGGGGTAAAATGATGCTCTGGTCATGAGCACCTATGCCCCTCCTGATGCACCCCATGATCCTATTTGCTTTGGCAGCAGCTGCCTGGCATTGATTACTACAGTTGAGCTTATTGTCAACTAAAACCCCTAGGTCCTTTTCCATTGTTGTTTTACCAAGTGTTTCTTTATTTAGTGTGTAATCATGACACAGATTTCTCCTTCCCATGTGCATAACCTTACATTTATCTGTGTTAAACTTCATTTGCCATTTATCTGCCCATGCTTCCCATTTATCTAAATCTGTTTGTAGCTGCCTGCCGTCCTCTTTTTTTGTTTTAATTACTTTACACAGCTTAGTATCATCTGCAAAGATTGATACTTTACTGTTTAATCCATACCCAATGTCCTTCATATATATATATTGAAGAGAATTGGTCCCAGAACTGACCCTTGTGGTACTCCACTAGTAACAGTGACCAAATCTGAGTGTGTACCATTGATAACCACCCTCTGTTTCCGATCATTAAGCCAATTTCCAAAGATGGAGCACCATTTTCCTCAAGGTGCTCCAGGATAGTATCCCTTAA
This sequence comes from Gastrophryne carolinensis, assembly GCA_027917425.1. Taxonomy (NCBI): domain Eukaryota; kingdom Metazoa; phylum Chordata; class Amphibia; order Anura; family Microhylidae; genus Gastrophryne; species Gastrophryne carolinensis. The sequence goes on along the minus strand of CM051235.1, from coordinate 334,296,006 downwards.
GAAACGTTCAAACAGCTTGCCCACCACAGGTGTTAAGCTTACCGGTCTGTAGTTCCCAGGTTCCCCCCAGATCCCTTTCTGAATATTGGCACCACATTTGCCAAGTGCCAATCCCTCGGAACAGACCCTGTAGTTATTGAGTCCACAAATATTAGAAATAATGGCTTGTCTATTACTGTACATAACTCCCTTAAAACACGAGGATGTATGTCATCTGGTCCCGGTGATTTATTGATTTTTATCTGCTAGGTATTAGGTAGTGGTCCATCCCGAGAATCTCCGAGTAATCATATTGTATTATCAAGATTTTTCATTTACTTTGGTCTTGAGTTATCTGATGTATCTGAGGTGTTCGGCTCTGGTACCTTGGCAGAGAGCCCTATGTCCCTGTGCATTCGGAGAGCTGTCAGAAAGGGACAGCACCATCTGCTCCGAGTGCACCGCTGCTTTAATACTGTCCAGATTTAAAGGACAGTCTCCCTCCTCGGATGTACTACCCTCTAAAGAGGTTACAGAGTCGGCTTCTTCAAGAATCCATGTTTTGGCCTTTTTGCTCAGGCAGAATTGATGAAGAGATTAGCCCGCTTGGATAGCCATTGCTTCCAACCTCAGAGTCCCGAGGATCATGTAGTCTCTAGATCCTTAAAGGTTTCGAAAGAAAGCTGAAGCATTTAGACCATGCAGATTCTTCTCCTTACTACCTTAGAATCTCAGGACGATTTTTCAGAAGGGGAAATCTGCTCCATTAGAGAAGAGGGGAGGTGGGACTCGAATTCTGCGCCAGAACAGTGGCCCGCTATGCTCTGGGAGCAGATTGACAAGGTAACTTCTTCTATTCTAGAGGGATTGGATATTCCCAGAGTTCCTCAAAGGATTAAAGGAGATGCGTATAAATCTGAGAAACAGAGGCAGCTTTTTCCTGAACAGCCTCACTTTCTAGGCTAATCCAGAAGAAATGGGGAAAGCCTGATAAGCTTCCCAACATTGCTAGAATTTTGCCCACAGACCTAATCGACTTATGGTAATTTCCCCCAGAGGTGGACGACCCTGTTTCGGACCTGTCAAAAGAAAGTTATTCCTACCTCAGACAGTGCTTCCCATAAAGCAGACCAACAATCAAAAGTGACTCAAACCAGATCAACACAACAAACAGTGCTCATATGCATCCCTCCCCAGGGCAATTTAGATTACTGCACATAAAAATTAATTTACCTTTGTCTAACTCCTGCTGTAGTAAATTTTAGAAACAAAATAGCGGCCCATACATTGCAGGCCTCCTGCAAGCAGGGAATGCTGCTAGGCTTCCTGTTACTGTGCATTGTCAGTTATGCCAATTGAATCCAGACAGCAGCATGGCTGAGATGCTGGGAGAGGAAGCTTTTCAACCGATCCTATGGATAAGCGCCTTGACCAGGTGTCCAGGCATGTTTTTCTATTGTAGGGTCTGCCTTGCGACCAGCCTGTGCAGCTTCTATGGTTCTATGGCAGTTAAGAGGTGGTGGAAGCGCCCAGCTGTGTGGGGGTGGGGTCACTCCCGAACTTTATGTGCGCAACTGATTAAGTTTACAGATACGTTATATCTGCTATGGATGATATTGTTAGATTGAATGGCATGGATTTAGCCTGACTGGTATCCCAAAGACGTTCACAAAGGGAAGCGGTGGTCTCCGGATGCAACTTCTAAGAAGTCTCTGACGAGACTTCCTTTTGTAGGAGGTCGTTTTGATTGTAGGAGGTCGGATGATATTGTGAAGAGAGCCACAGGGTAAGTCCACTCGGCTCCCACGGAAGAGGAAATCTCTGCCTGCTTTTCGTGGCTCTGTTAATTTCCATCCTTTTCGCAGTGGCAGAGGTTCACAGTTCTCCAGACACAGAGGAGAGGAGTAAGAATAATCTTACCTAAAGTGGAACAAAACCCATGATTTTGACTATCCTGGATTTTGGACCTTGTATTGTGGTGCCCCAGTGTGAAACCCCCCAGGTGGCCCAAACAAATTCGCTTCTTCCTGGTCCTACGACGCATACGCAGTCGCTCGTCCAATCGGCTCGCTTAGATCCGCTCGAGCCCCCTTCGTCTCATCTAATATGAGCGGATCCGAGCGTGCTGGTGGTCGCATCCCCCACTACCCTCTTACAGGGAGAGTGCCTGCGCCGGCCATTCACAAATGCCTGGCGCGGGCATGCACCCTGCTAAAGGCATAGCGGGGATGCGGCCCCGGCTCACGCACGCGCGATTGGACTGGAAAAGGTGAGTTTTTGGGCGACATGGGTGGTTTTACACAGTGGGGCACCCCTGATCTCATAGACTCCAGGGTGGGTTTTGGTCCTATTTAAGAATAAGCTTAAGACCCAGAGCAAGGCCAGATCCTTCTGGTGGAATAAGTTTAAACCACCTTCCAAGCCTTTGCAGACGTGAAGGGGGCGTCTTCTGCTCTTTGGAGACTCCATGTTTCAGATGCATGGATCCAAGAGATAGTTTCATCTTGTTACAAGAAGGAGTCAGGGCCAGGCTGCTTCAAAGGTTAGTTTCATCAAGGCTGGCCCTGAATCAAGAGAGGGCAGAAGCATTCAAATCCGCAGTGGCTCATCTGTTGCAACTGGGAGTGGTCTGTCCTGTCCCCCTGTCAGAAAAGGGGATTACGGTTTTTATTCCAATCTATTTGTAATCCCCTAGAGGCACGGCTCTGTGCATCAATTCTGGATCTCAATAGGTTTGTCCAACTTCATAGATTTCGCATGGAGTCATTAAGGTCCACAATAACCGCACTGCAGCAGGGGGATTTCATGACTACAGTGGGTATAAGGGATGCTTACCTGTATATTCCAATCCCAGGCCATCAGAAAATTCTGTGGTTTGCAGTAGATGGCCTTTATTTCCAGTTCGTGACTCTGTCTTTCGGTCTCTCCTCGGCTCCTAGGGTTTTTACAAAGGTTTTGTCAGGCCTTATTGCTCTTCTAAGGAACAAGGGGGTTACGTATCACCCTATACTTAGACAATCTACTATTCAGAGCTCCATAATTTCAAAAGGCTCTGAGGAACACACAAACAGCTTTGTCAATTCTGGAACACTTCAGGTGGATAATCAGTTACCTGAAGTTGCATGTGATTCCCTCAAAAATAATATATTTTCTGGGAATGGTGTTGGGCACGACGCACTCCAGAATTTTTCTCCCGAAACAAGAGTCTCTCTCTTCAGGCCAAGGTGGAGGCTCTCTTGTCAGCCCTCATCAAGGTACACCGTCCCTGCAATCTGAGCTACTCCCCATTGGGGACTGAACTCCAGAGTCCCTGGATCACCTTTCACTTTCTGATCCCAGTAAGGTGGTCTTTGGCAGCCGAAAGCAGGCGTGCTCTCAGGGAGGCAAGTCAGATTTTACTCTGGGCCGAGAACAACGTCCCGTACATCTTGGCTATCCACATACTGGGAGAGGACAGTGTTCAGGCCGATCATCTGAGCAAAGCAGCTGTGGGTCAGGCAGAATGGTCTCTCAGGCAGGAGATTCTTCAAGATCTCTTTGCATCCCGCCACAATTGAAAAGTGCCAAATTTTGTCTCCCGGACCAGAGACCCCCTGGCGATGGCAGTGGATGCCCTAAACTTTCCATGGTCGGCGTTCAAGCTAAGAGTGTCCGAGGACCTTCTCACGCAAAGACTCTTGCGGCACCCCAATGTTCAAGTGCTTGCTTTGACGTCCTGGCTACTGATACCAGCATCTTGTCTGCTGGAGTCATCAAAACAATAATTGGGGCATGGAAGCAGACCGCGCCTAAGATTTACTATGGAGTCTGGCGAGTCTTTATTTCCTGGTGTGTGTCCAGGGCTTATGTCTGCAGAATCTTCTCTATTTCCAGGATCCTGGAATTTGTACAGAAGAGGCTTGATGAGGATCTTAAGTTAAGTACCCTCAAGGGACAAGTCTCGGCCTTGTCTATTTTCTTTCAGAGACCCACTGCAGAGAAGGCTTCTAAAGACATTTATGCAGGGGGTCACCCATGTGCATCCACCCCGAAAGCCTCTCTTGCCTTTCTGGTACCTTAATCTAGTTTTATTGGTCCTTCAGGCGCCTCCAGTCGAACATGTAGCAGAAGCAAGGTGGTCTTCCGCTTTGGACTTTCTTCTAAAATGTAGTCTCCTCTTTACATCTTAATGAAGAGGTGGTTCTTCTTTCTTTGTCCTGCTCCTACTTGCCATAATGAGACATTTCTCCACTCCTTGGATGTGGTGAGAGCTCTTAGGTATTAGATTTCTGCTACTCGGACCTTTCACGGGACTGACTCCTTGTTTATCATTTTTAAAGGAGCAAGAAGTGGCCTAGCGTCGGCCAAATCTACCATCAGTCGATAGACCAGATAATGTTGAAAGTACCTTTTTTTTTTCGGGTCACTGCCCTTTCTACCCTGGCCATTGGCGGTAGTTACTGCTTCAGGTGCGTTTTGATTTCTGCTTACTCATTAGGCCAGAGGAATAAGGATTCCCGTCCTGAAAGAAAGGTACTGCATTGGGACACCCCATTCGTATCTGAATCTGTGATGCCCTGGATTGGAATCTGAGAGAAAATACAATTCTGTGACTCTCAACTGTAGAGCTGATTTCTCCTTCCACTCCAGGGCGTCACACCCTCCCTGTTGCTGGGCTACTAGATCTATTCCTTAAATGCCTTAGCCATGGTGGAAGCATTTTTACATATTGTATATATTGTGTGCCAGCATGTAAAAAAATAAAATGAACAAGGAAAGATAAAATATTCATGGAGAAGAAACAAGAATATAAGTCTCTTTCTTGACTTAAATGTGGTCCCTTTGAAGATTCCTTTATCCTCCCATGCTGCTGTTGCTACTGCTTTTCAATTACTGGTGGGTGGGGGGCAGCCGGAAGTATATGTAAGCCAGGAGACCACGTCTTTTATCTTGCAGTCCCACCTGCCGAGAGTTGGCCACATTCATATCTGAATCTGGAGTGGAAGAGAGAAATCAATTCTGTAGGTGAGAATCACAGAATTGTATTCTGCTCCTTTCATATCCTAGATAAATGGACAGTGAGGTAACATAGTGGCATGACAGATATAACTGGCAAAATTCGTTGCTTTTGAACTTTGTTTTGCTTTTTTTTATTTCAGGTCGTGAAAGCAGATCATATTCAGCTCATGGTACCTCTTTTAGTGGAAAATAATCTATGGTCATGTGTCCCTGGAGAAGAGACTATCCTTAATTTACCAGGTTTCTGTCTTCTGCGTCGAGAAAATGTTGAATATTTTCCTCGTGGGACCAGCTACTGGGACCGCTGTGTGGTAGGAGGCTACCTTTGTCCCAAAGCTGTAGTAGCCACATTTGAGAAAGTCGTAGCTGGTTCGATCAACTGGCCAGCCATTGGAAGCATGCTGGGCTATGTGATTCGGCCAGTAGTGCCCTCAGAAAGCCTTATTTTGGAGGTTCAGTATGAGGATGATCAGAAGCTCTTCATCGACTTTTTACCATTAGTTGCGCTTGGAGATCGCTTAGCAGTTGCCAAAGCTCATAGACTTCCTCGATATGGTAACATGTGGCGTCTGAGCCAACGTGGCACAGAAACGGCTGCATTAATAGGACGGGATCAACAGGATTCAGGCTGTCGATGCCTCTGCCTGAAAATTTTAAAGGCTATTTGTCGATATAATGTGCCCCTTTCTCATCTTACAGCTTCTCACCTCACAAACATACTTTTACATATATGTGAAAAAGAGGAGGATTGGTCACAGGCATCCTTAGCAGATCGCTTCCTTCAATCTCTAAAAGAAACTGTTGGCTACTTAGAAAAAGGAGAGTTACCCTCAGCCTTGGACACCAAGGTGAACTTGTTTTCTGAACTTACACCAGAAGAGGTGGATGAGATGGGCTATTTTCTCTATTGCTCCTTATCTGAGCCAGATGTGCTGTTGAGGACAGGGGAGTAAGTGTGCCTGGTTTAGATGAGAATGGGATAGTAAACATTACAAGGTTATATCTGAAGGAAATAATTCAGCTTCCAACAATGTTACACAATGCCAAAAATCCAATGTTATTTCATTGCCAGTATCTTTTCAGTGGTCCTTTTCCATCTCCACAGCAAGGAGGCCAAAAGCATCCATTTTCAAGACCTGAACAGCAGCAACCGGTTATGGGTTCAGTTTTTTTCAGTATAATCATTTATCCTGGTTTAGTGTGCAGGGATGTTTATGAATTCCATCCTGGTTTCTGTAGACTCTGTAGTTCTTTATGAATGAGCTTTAAACATCTTATGTATTGTTGTCCATCAAAGGTTTTAGTGTATGGTCAAATCGTGTACATGGGTAAAATGTGTATTTTCCCTTTTAGGGTTTTAAATATTAGGATTTCTTCCCTTAGTTGAGGGGCAGAATAGCCTTTAGTAGGTGCTACAATAGCTGGGGCGTGTTTTGTCCTGAAAACTGTATAGTATCAGCAGACTTGGGCTATCCATTCATAGCCTGCTTCTGTGCTTTTAGAAAGCATCTAGCTTTTTAAAGTGGCGACTGCTACAGAATAGAGCTAGCTGAAGCAGGCTGAATAACTGGAGCACACACAAAAGGTCATTAAATATTTTTTAATTGTGCAATAAAATACACCTGCTTAGGTGTAAGATGAAGAGACAGAAGGTGTTACACAGACAAGCCAACCAACTTAAACTCTGCCAGGCTTATCAGAACTTTCTACACTACTACCAGCCTATTTTTACTTGGTATTGACGTACAGTCACATCAGTGATTGCCAGACAATGACAATGAAGGCAAGAAATTGAGGACGCTGTCACATTTTAACAGACCTTGTCAGCATTTCTGTAGTTGTCAGTCAGACTATGCTCTGTACACACCCAAATGCATACTGTGCGTTGCATTGAAGTTCATTTCGGCCATGACATTATATATAGATCAAAATTATAGTAAATGGGGCCAGATAATCCACAGTCAGTGTGTTCTGCTGTGATGCAGCTCATCCGGATTGACCTGGCCTAATAGGAAAGAATACATTCTGATGTCTCTTCATTTTGCTCCATTTAACCCCGAACCAGCTCAAATCATGGACTACGATGCACCAGCCAGTTTGGTCTTCAATTATAATGGCATGCTGGGAAACTTGGGGTAAGCAAACCTGCAGGGTCCAACTAACAGCCACCTGCCTCTAGACCTATACATACATAGGTGCCCATAAGCTAAATCATTATTGTAAAGTACTTATAGATGTGGTAACAAAAATATCTAAATATGTACAGAGACTATACTTTCATGTAAAAAAAATATTTTTTATTAACACACAGAATGTTTTTAAAAAAAAAGTGTAAGACCGTGAAAAAGGTCAGGGAGGTTAGCCAATGAGTGGTTGAAGCAGAGTAACACTTTTTTTTCAGCCTGTGCTATATTACTAAAATGACGCTCACCTAACAAATATGAGCTTGTAACTATGGCATTATAATAAACACTCTCTAGCTGTGAAGGTATATGGATGCAGCTAAATAGATACAATTGCTACCATGTTTAAACAAAACTGTTCATATGTAATAAAGCACAGGGACTATCCGGCCAAAAACAATATACCATACATACTCGTCTGTAGTTGGGGCGGGCGATCGTCGATATTTTAGTACTTTGAAACTTACCTTTGCCAGATTGTGCCATCCCAGTGGTCTCATTGCTGCTGCCTTACTGCAGTCCTGGCATCCATTATGAGGAATGGCACACCTGCTCCATTCATTTCAATGGAGGGGGAGTTCCAGGGGACACACCCCTTCCCTGTAGTAAATAGAGTGGGTGCAGGCAGTCACTGACGTGAGGCTCCGGCCCGATTGGATGGCGGGTTTGAGAATGCCATTACTGGTAAGTTTCACAATACCAGTATTGTGCGGGACTAAATGTATGTGATGGTATTATCTTTGCCAGTACAGGGAGTTAAAGATTATTACAATGTTGGCACCTGCTGGGCTGGGAGACTGTCCAGACAACACTGTAATAATCTTAAAGTAAGCAACTGTGTTTTATTATGTATTAATGTGTTAATAAAGATTTATTTTCTTTACATGAAAGTATAGTCTGTGTAATATTCCGATTACATACCTCCAGACCTACTTCCTTGCCCAGCTGTGGAGCAAGTAAGCTGCCTTGGCCATATTCGCCACCTCTATTGGCTACTGAGGCCCATGTGACCTGGAATGGAGCCTCTGTTGGGTGCTGGGCACCATCAGAGTAAAGGTTATATCATTGCTTGTTTCTTGCATTACTCTGCTTTGTATGTCAGCTGACCTACTGCTGCACTGCCAATCTACTGCCTGTCTAGCCTGTTCTGTCTGCTCTGTATAGGTGCCACTAATGTTACCTAGAACCTGGCTGCTGCACACCTACATGTTTACTATGCCTAGTAAAAGCTTGGTTGGTGGAGAATTGTCATCTTTGTCACATCTATATATCTCAGGATATGTGGCTTGAGATGCTGTTTTCAATAAATGGCATACAACTAATGGGATAATGGCAAAATAACATGGCTGGACCACCTTGGCCATTAATAACCATGTCAAAGCTCCGGTTTTGCTGTTTGGTAGGCCAAGCTCCATAGCAGCTACAGCCATCAGTAAAGTATGGGCTGTCATTTACTTTGACTGGCAATATATAATCTAGTTTTTATTTAGAGTGACCCAGATTTTACCCACTTCTAGAATGGGGTAATAGTTTTCACTGACCCATTTTTATCCAAAAACCTGCCATTTTACTGTGTTGTCCTATATTTTAACTCCCTAACTTTTACTTATTAAAAAAATGTTTTTAGGAAAAAATGAAATACACTTTCTTTCTTCATGAAATAAATTAAAAAGCTGAAATAGCTTACCAACAAACACAGGTATTGCAAAAGTGTGCTTTATTTGCTGAAACCCCAGCCAGTCATGTTAAACAGCCTGTGATTTATATCAAAAGAACAATTTTGAGACCGGCCTCTTGGGAACATTTCTCTCTACAGCTGGTAAATGTGACTCACACCCTCCTACTTCTGTGGATCATGGCCGTCACATGCATGTTCTCACCAAACTGTCATCTGCCTACACTTGTCTGCATTCTGGCAGCTGGAAGGTTAACCCTGCTCCTCTTAAAACTATTATTGGGTTGGCTCTAACTACCATTTATATTGGCTGAATAGGCTGCAGCAGGGTTTTGGTATTCTAAATATGGAGAAACTAGACACCAAGGTAGGCCACCAATATCAGTGTGAATGAGCACATATTGGTAGCCACCAATATGATTCTAATTCTCAAACCTGTACTAAGGTTTTGCACTTTTGCAATAGACAGTACTGGGCTCAGCTGAAACGGCAAACTTTCTGCACAACCCTGTGCTCAGAACGTGGTAGCACCCGTACCCAATGGGACAAATGGCTTGTTGGCTCGCCATGATATTGCCTTAAACCAATTAAAGATTTGATCATTATAAATGTTTAAAAAGGTCCTATACACATACTATGTCTTCTGCTAACCCTGGAAATGCTAATATAACAAGGGAATGCTCGCATGTTACTCTGCACTGCAGCCCACACAGTGGTCTCTAACTTACCAGAGAACAGGCTCTAACATGCTCAAGTATACCCCCAGATATTTTGTACAGGGTGCTGAGGCAGTGCCTCTGTCGCTGTTAAAGTGGACCATCACCCTCGGGTGATCGGCCCGGGAATCTATAAGATTCCCGGGCCGATCACCTCCCTCCCCGCGGGACATCCGAGATCGGGATGTCCCGCGGGGTGAAACCCCCCCAAAACCCCCAAACCCCCTTACCTTAGTCCCTCGCGCCCCTCTAGGCGTGCGCGCCCCCGCGCCGGCCGCCTGTGAATGGCCGGCGCGGGGGCGCGCGCGTCAAGAGGGACGCGCGGGAGGCGGCGGCGGAGGAGCCACGGACAAGCGGCTGTCAAATCGCTTGTCCGTCGGCACTGGGAGCGGGGAGAGGTGAGTTTTTCTTGGGGTTCGGGGGGGTTTCACACAGCGGGGCACCCCGATCGGGGGTGCCCCACCGAAGTGGACCAAGACCCAGGATAGTCAAAATCCTGGGTGTTGGTCCACTTTAATGGAGAAGTGTGCTCCAGGCCTTGACAAGGCAGGAATTAGAGTTTTATCCACTGGCTTGTAAATGAGCTCCTGAAGAATCCCTGGACAGATTCCAGGCTCCCAGTCTAGCCTCAGCAATTCAGGTTTTCCTTATTAAAACCAGAGGGCACTGGCACGGGGAATGAGCTTATGGCTGTGCAAGATTACAGCCAGGAACCTGGGAGGATTATGGGATATGTACACCTCCCAGGTGATCCAAAATAGTGCTGAGGAGAGCAAAGCCACAATCTCGGGTACTTACAGCTACTTAACTTTCTATCTATGTGAAGGTGCATGAGATGCAGGATTTAAATACCCACCTCTCCATCCTGCTTATGAAATGGTGGTTAGTTGATTTCATGACCACATAAAATTAAATATCTACACAGAAAAAATATTTGACTTCTTTCCTTTTGTGCTTCCAATGTCCTAACTGGAATTCTCAGCCTGGGTTCCTATTTAGGATAAATGTGGTGGTGGGGGGAAGGGAGATAGGATATATTTTTGGAGATCAATTTTATGAAATTTGCACTTCTGTGTAATAGTCTATCATGTTAACATACATGCTGTAAGCTGAAGTTATACTTTGTGTAATGTTTCTTGTATTATCAACTTTGCTCTTTCAGCCCTTGATAATTTTGTGACACATTACATTGTGTATGGAGGTCGATGTTGCTTGCTGGTATGTTACTGCTGGATACCTTGAATATTTATCATTAAAATGGTGTGGACCGATGTTCTATGCATGTTTTGTTTGGGGAGTGTGTGTTTCTGACAGCACTATAACCAATAAATTCTGACAATTCACAATAGTTCTGTATTTTTGTATATTGTTTTAGCCACTTGGATATAAATGACGCCTAGTACTGCATCCTTACCTGTTATCTGCTGGGAATTACTGACGCACAGTATTTATATTGATTTGCAATTTGCATACAATGCTGGAACAATTCCTTTGTCCATAAATAACTGATTGAAGAAGTTAGCCATTTATGGCAAAAAAGACATAGGTGGAAGTCTCTTGATAAATGTACACCATATAATGTGTGAGCAATGGAGGCAATGTTACAAACAAACTGTTTTCATTTGCCATCCTATTGTGATGGAACTGATAATTCTTTGGAATCGTTATTCAGTCTAACAAGTACCAAGTACCTCAACACTGTGCATGTTGAGTGGCCTAACAAGGCTTCTTGAGCGTCACTTTATTTTGAAGCTTTCCAAGGGTGCCTGCAAATCTTAATCTTGCAGTAGTTCTCGCCTTCTCTGACAACCAATACCAGGGAAGTGTTAGATCCCCCCACGCAGCATACATATAGCCCTCCTGTCTCTTTGGCTAATTCTCAAGTTCCTAATTAGCCTCTTTGGCTAATTCCGGTGTGGATTATTAGAAGGCACTGCAGCATTAGTTGTCCTTCCGTTTTCCCTTTTTGTAGGGATTCTTGGGAATAAGGTTAATGGCCGATGGCTGACTACCATGAGTTCAACCGGTCACCCTACAGTCTCAATGCAGTGACGCAGCTCCAGTGGTGGTCATTTTTGGGTGCTGGAGCAGCACCCTAGGTAAGTCACTATGGACGTTGCTGGGGGCAGGCTGCCTGCAGATGTGGTCAGGGCTACTGGGTTGGCTGCTCCCCCTCCACCTTGTCTCCACTAGGGTCTCTGCTGGCCACAAATCCGGCATACCCACAGGCAGGCTTTTATGTCTTTTTGTATTCTGGTGCCTGCTGCAACCACATAATGCAAAGCATCAGCAAGGCTCCATAGAGAAGTGCTCAACTCTATGACACTGCTTCCTCCCAACCTGGTAGGGTGCTCTGGTAGGTATAAACAAGAAAAAATACACACAGCTCTGTGTATTTTTTCTTGTTTATTTCATTGGGAAGATTGGGAATTTTCCGACACGTTGAGCTTTATTTAAATAATTTTTTCACATGTTTTAAATTTTGTATGTCACTGTTTATAAGCACGGTGTTGCAGTTTTTTATTGCTCTGGTAGGTAGATGCTCAGATTTTCTTTTTGTCTAAATTTGCGTTGACGAGTCCTGGCTGAGCAGGGGGACACAGAGCTTGGGGTGTCCATAGCTGGGGCTGGGACTACACTTAGTTACCAGGGTGCCGTTACTTCTCTACCTTTGTGGTTTAGGTGTTCTTGGGGGGTAAGATGCAACAGTCCACGAGGCCGCAACCACATCTGCGTCACAACCCAACCGGCATGTTGGCTACATCACAATTTTCCTCCTCCTGCCCAGCTCCAAGAATGGGTGTTGTCTGTGCAGGCTGCAGGTTGGACCTTCCACATGTCTCACAGGGACCACTGTGTACCAGGTGTGCTTCTATTTTAACATCTGCTAAAATAGGGTTGTCGACACTTAACGCCCCCTCACCATTCCAGTTCGGGTTGGATTTGGTTTTAACTTTTGCAAGACATAATGGACAATTTGGATCTGTTCATCACTTCCGCAGAACAGTGCAGGTATGCCACGCCGCAAATATTACACCAAGAGTGGCCCTGAGCCATGCTTTCAGAGGAGTCGAACGTAGAACCTTCCTCGGAGGATTGCTGCTACAACCAAAAATGGGAACCTACAGGCTTACAAGCTCCAGAAATTCAGGAAGGTATGCCAAACAATTAGCAACAGTTTTTGAGAAGGAATGTGAAAAAATACAATTCTGTGAAATAGTCACCTGTAGAATTGGTATTATAAGTATACAGTACGTCCTGCTCCAGATAGATTACTTACACTTGGGTTAACCTCCGCCAGATGGCGCTGCACTGCAGAGACATGTAAAAACAGGCTCCTCTCGGCCCCTCAAATACCCGGGGACCTCCCACAAATCCCCAGCATTGAAAAGCAGTGAACAAGAAGCCGGGAGAATTTAACCACCCAAAAACTGGTAACTTATAACAATAACAATCACCATACAGGGTATCCAGAATAATGCAAAAACCATGGTTGGGGTGGAGCAGGACGTACTGTATACTTATAATACCAATTCTACAGGTGAGTATTTCACAGAATTGTATTATTCTTAGTATACAGTACGTCCTGCTCCAGATAGATTACTTACACTTGGGACATCCAATAGCAGTGTCCATAAAGTAGGGTGGGATCCCCAATAAAAAAGGTAACAGCAGACAGTTTAAACCACTGCCACCTGCAAAACCTTGTGGCCAAAAACAGCATCAGCTGAGGCCTTAACGTCAACCTTGTAAAACCTTGAAAAGGTATGAACAGAAGACCAAGTAGCGGCCTTGCAAACTTGTTCAACAGAAGCCTGTTGCTGGAAGGCACAAGAGGCACCAATAGCATGAGTAGAATGAGCAGTAAGGCGAAGGGAGGACTCCTCCCCTTAGCAGAATAGGCCTGAATCACGGCCAGATAGATCCAGTTGCTAATAGTAGACTTGGCATGAGCCAAACCCATCCTGGGCCCAGAAGGGACCACAAAAAAGAGCATCATTTTTCCTGAAGGACGCAGTGACCACCAGGTAATACTTCAAACACCTGACCACATCCAAGGAATGCAAAACCCACTTCTTAGCGTAGCTAGGATTAGGGCACAAAGAAGGAAGAACAATATCTTGATTCAATGAAAGGCAGACACTACCCTAGGCAGAAAATCTGGCTTAACGCGGAACGCCACCTTGTCCTGGTGTCTCCCAAGGTATGGGGGCTGAATAGAAAAAGCCGCCAACTCAGACACACGCCTGACCGAAGTAATGACTACCAGAAAAACAACCCTGAAGGTAAAAACAGCCAGAGCAGAATCCTGCATAGGTGCAAAGGGAGCACCCTGCAAATCAGACAAAACCAAGTTCAAATCCCAAACAGGGACCACAGGTTTACGTGGGGAACGCACATGAGCGACCCCCTGGAATAAAGTTCTAAATCAGAGAATGCTGAGCAAAAGACTTCTGAAAGAAAACCGACGGCAGAAGCCTGACCCTTCAGAATACTGAGTTGGAGTCCCGACTCCAACCCATGCTGTAAGAACTCCAGAACCCTGGAGACTGAAAACACCCGACAGGGAAGACCTAGACTCACACCAGTCAAAGTAGGTAAGCCAAACCCTGTAATAGATGGAAGAAGAAGTTTTGTTCCTGGCCTGCACCATGGTATCAACCACCGAGGCGGACTAGCCTTTCTCCATCAAGATGGAGGTTTCAGCAGCCAGGTCGTCAAAGCCAGAGTTTGTAAATTAGGATGGTGTAAGGGGCCCTGAGTGAACAGATCTGGCACCCCTGGCAGAACGTACTGGTCTACTGCCGTCTGCACCACGTCTGTGAACCACACTCTTCTTGGCCACCTGGGGGCCACCGGAATTGCTGGCACCCCCTCCAGAGCAATCTTGCGCAGAACCCTGCTCAGCAGGGGGAACGGAGGAAAGACATACAGGAACTGAATGACCTGCCATGACATTACTAAAGCATCAATGGTCACGGCCAGAGGATCCTGGGACAGGGAGACAAAGGCCAGGAGCTTGTGATTGTGACGGGACGCGCAAACAGATCCACATCTGGTTGGCCCCAACGGTGACACAGAGATTGGAACACCCTGTTGCAGAGGGACCCCCCCCGGAATGTATACCGCTGATATGCAGGGAACATTGGCCTCCACCCAGGTCAGGATCAGAGACACTTCCTGGAGGGCCCTCTTGCTCCGGGTCCCTCCCTGATGATTGATGTAGGCAACTGCCGTCAGGTTGTCCAAGCGCCCCTGAACAGGCAGGCCCTGAAGATGAGTAGTCAAGCGAGCCAGAACTAACCTGACCGCTCACAGTTTCAAGACATTGATAGGTGTGTGGGCCTCCTGAGGGCCCCACCGCCCCTGGAACTGCAGGGACTTCCTGAACCCCCCCCCCAACCTGATAGACTGGCATCCGTGGCGACCGTCTCCCAGGAAGGGGCAAGAAAGGATCTGCCCCCCAACAGGTTCCTTGAGTCCATCCATCACAAGAGGGACCTCCTTACCAGGGGGGAAAGCACACAGACCCTGTCCAGGGATGCTGGGTCCATGTCCCATACAGACAATAGGAGAAGTTGCAGAAGCCCCAAGTGGAACTGCGCATAAGGGACCGCTTCGAAGCACGCCACCATCAGGCCCACCAGCTGTATCCCCTGCCTGGTGGAGGAATGGGGACACGCTAGGAGGGACTGAGCCTGTGCAAGCAGATTGTCCACCTTCTGCTGAGGAAGGAAGATCCTTGCCTGAACTGTATCTAGATTCATTCCTAGGAATGGAGTTACCAAGAAAGGGGATAGTGAGGACTTGGGGTGGTTGATCACCCATCCAAATGACTCCAGAATGGACACCACCAGCTGAGTATCCAACTCTGCCTGATGTAGAGACTGGGAAGTGATGAGGATGTCCAGGTAGGGCAGCACGCGGATGCCCCTTGGCCTCATCAGAGGCATCACCCCCGCCAGCACCTTGGAGAGCACTCTGGGAGCTGAAGAGAGGCCAGATGGCAAAGGCCACAAATTGGCAGTGTTGATCTTCCAACGCGAATCTGAGGAACCTTGGTGTCCTGAAAACACAGGGATGTGAAGGTAAGCATCTATGATATCCACAGACGTCATGAAACCCCCGGGGCGCAAGGAGCCGATGGCCGAGCGCAGGGTTTCCAATTTTGCTGAAGATCTGTAAATCCAGAATGGGCCTGACTGACCCATCTTTTTTGGGAACTGTGGTGTAGAGTCCCTTGCCTCTGTCTTTTAAGGGAAATCTTCAAATGACCCCCAGACCCAGCAGGCCTTGCACGGCCTGCGCCAACACCTGAGCAGATGCAGGGACCAGGAGTATCCGGGACCTGATAATCTTGGGGGAGGCCGCACAGCAAACCCTATCTTGTAGCTGGAGGACACAACCTCCTGAATCCACCGGTCTGAGGCGTGATGCCTCCAGACTTGAGCAAAGTGCCGCAGCCGTCCCCTCACCCAGACGGGCGAGGGCGCCCCATCATGCCTGAGGGGACTTGGGAGAGGATTTGGGATTTGCCCCCCCCGGAGGAGCCAGGACGTTGTCTTCTGCTCCTGTGACAGGAATCTGCGTGAGCCCCCGCGAAGGACACCCCTGTTTTTTGTTTTTACACCATGGTAGGGGGGTGAAGGGGGGCCGAGACAGCCGTCTGCGCTGGGGTAACTTACCTTTCTTAGCAAACAGGTCTAGACGGGCCACAAACAGGCATAGCCCCTTAAAAGGAAGCCCAGTGAGGGCCTTCTTAGCAGCATTGTCAGCACCCCACTGTCGCAGCCAAACCAAGCGGCGTATAGCCACCACGAGGGCAGAAGTTCTTGCACACATTCTGATGGTGTCATCCAATGCTAATAGGACAGAATTTACAAAACATCACAACTGAAGAGTGCATTAAACACCTCACAAGGGAGATCATCAGGGGCACTATCAAGCATATTTCTGATAAGGGTTCTAGTGGCTACAGCAGGAATGGCAGAGGCACAGACCGGGCGCAGCGCTGTCCCCGCACATGCAAAGGCGTGGGAGGCCAGCAGGTTAATGCGCCGGTCCTCAGCATCCCGCAGGGTAGTAGAATCAGGGGAATGCATGACAGGGGTGTTAGCCCTAGGATTGGGACATCCACCTCGGGGGGGGGGGGATGACCAACATTTAACCACCTCAGGGGGAAAATGATACTTCCTATCCCAATCCCTTGGAACCCCGGGAAGTTTACTGGGGCACTCCCATTCCTTGAGCACAAGGGTATGGAAATGTGCCTGCTCTAGAAATTCCAAACGTGATGTTGCTGTATGAAAACGCTCCCCTTTTTGCCTGGGAGCCTCACCAGGGAGAGAGATAGACAGAACCTCAAAGATCTGGGTCAATAATCTGTCAGTGTCATCCGGGGCCCAGGGGTCAGAGCCAGAATCGTCATGACCCCTTGGTCTCTCATCAGATGAGCCTGAGTCAGAAAAGAGCTCTCCTTCATCAGAAGGGGTATAGCCACACAGATTCATAAACTCCTGAGATCCCATAGGGAAAACAGTAACATTAGGCGTCAAGTGCCGCTTCTTACCAGGGCACTTACGCGCTAAAGACCTCGCAATAATCTGTGCAGCAGTAGGCAGTCTAGAAGACACATCAGGCTGAGAATCCCCACAAGTATGCAACTCAACAGGAGAGAGATTTAAGCTGGGGGGAGTAATGAAATGAGGTGCAGCCACTGGCAGGCCAGATTGCGAAGCCAGCGCTTGCTCAGCACACGGTACGCAGACCCATGCCTTGTCAGCGTCAGCATGAGGCTGTCCACACGCTATACACAGCCGGTCTTGTCCCAAGGGGACCCCGGTCACATTATGCTGAGATGCCTCCATATGGTGATTATTAGGCACAATATGCCAGTAGGGATTGACGCTATAAAGCAACCCTGGATGCCCCAATGACCCGCTAGGGAAGTGGGAGTGATTTTACAAGGCCCAACTATCAATAACACCGGGCCGGGAGAAGCCAATGGATTCACCCGTCTGAAAGACACAATGAGAAGAAAGGGTGTCAGAACCAAACCCACTACAATGAGCATAAAGCCACCCGCGAGGGCACTTACGGACCACGGTAAGTAAGAACGTTACACGCGTGCGCGTGCGACCTGACAACATGGCGCCGAGTACTTCGAAGGGCGGGCCAGAGCGAGCCATGACGCAGGGCGTGCCAGGCCAGGCCCCGCCCCCCTGAAGAGCGCGAAGTCCACCAACCAGCAGACAAGCAGCCAATGAGAACGCAGAAGCGCCGTGAGGTAACGCCGCCGCCCGGAGCGGAACATCCAAATGAAGGAAAAGGCGTGCGCGGTGGCGGCATTTGCAATAGTAAAAAGAGAAGTGAGCGCGGCGGTGACACCACATATACTAGTCCAAAAAACATGACAAAAGGCTGTATGCACGAATCATGATACACACTCACCCACACCCCCCCCTTTCTTTTCCCCCCGAAGGCTACAGGGAGAATGAGGGAGGATGGCGGCCCTTTGTACAGGGCCCACCGCTACAGGGGCATGGGACAATAATGCGGGAGGGGCATCCCATAAAGACTCACCATCAGCCTATACCGCCTACTCTTTGGTGGGGGACTGCGGTGGAGCAGCGCTCCATAAGCACGCACGGTGCCCCCTACCTTCACCCGACCAGCGCAGCCCAGGCTGGGAGGCACATCACACGAAGGACGGGTGGGAATAGTCCAACAGGGCCGCAGGCTAATAGCCCCGCTCACCTGCGAGAGAGTGATATTTCATGTCTTCGCAGTAAGCACTGCAGAGAAATCTGGGGATTTGTGGGAGGTCCCCGGGTATTTGAGGGGCCGGGAGGAGCCTGTTTTTACATGTCTCTGCAGTGCAGCGCCATCTGGCGGAGGATAACCCAAGTGTAAGTAATCTATCTGGAGCAGGACGTACTGTATACTAAGAATAAAACAGATAAGATTCTCACTAATCTTTACTGTCTAGTGGTTTCTTGTCGATGCGCTGGCTATGAGTAGCAAGACAGCGGCAATGCTGGTGGCTATTCGTCGGGCAGTATGGCTGCGCCAGTGGTCGGCGGACGTAGCTTCTAAAAAGGTGCTCACAGCTCTCCCCTTTTTGGGATTGCGACTGTTTGGTGATAAAATTGATTCAGTTGCAAAAGGTGGCAAAATGGCGCAACGCAAGAGGCCTCGTCGTCCCTTTCGGGGGGCATGTTCTGGTAGGCCTTCCTTTCGGGGATTCAGAGCGGGTAGTGGGGCTTCCTTTCCCGCTACCAGAGGTGCAGGTTGGACTTGTCCTGGGGCACCAAGCCCAAGCCTGCCGGTAAGCCCGCTCAGCAATGAGGGGCTGCCCTCACCCGTGCGGGTGGGGGGACGATTACGACACTTCTCCCAGGTTTGGGACCAGGAGATTCCGGACAGATGGATCCGGGAGGTAGTTTCGTCCGGTTACAAGCTGGAATTCGAGTCTCGCCCTCCTTCACGGTTCTTTCGGTCTCGGGTGCCCATCGATCCTTTGGCCGCACAGGGGCTCCTGGCGTCGGTAAAGAATCTGTTAGAGATGGCGGTCATCCGGCAGGTACCGCGTTTAGAGATGGGCCTCGGTTTCTACTCCAATCTTTTCGCAGTCCCCAAGAAGGACGGGTCAGTTCGTCCCGTCCTGGACCTGAAATTACTCAACAGGTTCATCCGTTTTCGGAAGTTTCGCATGGAAACTTTGCGTACGGCCGTCGGTTCCCTTCGGCAGGGGGACTTCATGACGTCCATAGACATCAAGGATGCTTATCTTCATGTTCCCATCTGCCACGCTCATCAACGTTTTCTTCGATTCGTGATGAAAGATCAGCATTTTCAATTCGTGGCACTTCCGTTTGGCCTTACCTCGGCCCCAAGAGTGTTTACCAAGGTGCTGGCAGGGGTGATGGCCATTTTCAGATCTCGGGGCATTTGGGTCATACCTTATTTGGACGACCTTCTCATCATGGCTCCGTCACTCAATCAATCGGAGACAGACACCAGGATTGGGGTCTCCACGCTGGAAAGCTTTGGTTGGGTGATCAACTTCCCCAAGTCCTCCCTCGCTCCGGCCAGGGTGGTGTCCTTTCTGGGGATGCAGTTGGACTCTCTTCAACACAGAGTGTTTCTCCCCCAGTCCAAAATTCATCTGATTCAGGAGTTGGCTCGGCTCCTACTTTCCAATCCTCGGCCGTCCATCCGTCTGGGGATGAGGCTGGTAGGGTTGATGGTCGCCTCTTTCGAGGCAGTTCCTTTTGCTCAATTTCACACGAGGACGCTTCAGCTTTATCTGTTGGCGTCCTGGGACCGGCAGCCTCGGTCGCTGGATCAGCCCTTCCAGTTGTCCTCCCGGGTCTGGCAGTCCCTCCAGTGGTGGTTGGTCTCGGCCAATCTCGTGAGGGGCAGGTCCTTCTTGACCCCTCTTTGGGAAATTGTCACCACGGACGCCAGTCTTTCGGGATGGGGCGGATTCTGGAAGGAGCTTCAGTTCCAGGGGCAATGGGGACCTCAATAGGCCCACTTACCCATCAATGTTCTGGAACTGAGAGCCGTCCATCGGGTGCTTGCTCTCCTGACTCATCACGTTCTGGGCCTTCCGGTTCAGGTGCGTTCAGACAATCGAACAGCGGGTGCTTACATCAATCATCAGGGAGGGACTCGCAGTCTGGGTGCTCTCAGAGAGGTGTCCCTGATCCTGACCTGGGCAGAGGCCCATGTTCCTTGTCTCTCGGCGGTATACATTCCAGGAGTGGAGAACCAGGAAGCGGACCGGTTGAGCAGGGGCTCTCCCCGTCTGGGAGAATGGGCTCTCCATCCTCAGGTTTTTCGCTCACTGTGTCTCCGATGGGGGACACCGGAGGTGGACCTGTTTGCCTCTCGTCACAATCATAGGCTCCCGAACTTCGTGTCGCTCTCCCGGGATCCTCTGGCTCTGGCAGTGGACGCCATGTCCCTGAGCTGGGTGGATCTGGGATTTCTATACCTGTTTCCTCCGATACCCATGCTGGGCAGGGTGGTTCGGAAGTTGGCTCTGGAAAGGGTGTTCACCATTCTCGTGGCCCCAAGGTGGCCAAGGCGAGTGTAGTTCGCAGACATCGTTCGGCTGGCAGTGGACCAGTTCGTTCTGCCTCTTCGGCCCGATCTGCTCACTCAGGGTCGGTTGTTTTACCCCAATTTACCAGCGCTGGGTTTGACGGCCTGGCTGCTGAAACCTCCATCTTGAAGGAGGAGGGTCTTTCTGACTCAGTCGTTAAGACTCTGATCAGTGCCCGGAAGAGGTCTTCTTCTATCATCTACTATAGGACTTGGAAACCCTATATAGCTTGGTGCGAGATTAGATCTTTTCCTTGTAGGGTCTTCTCGGTCTCCAGGATTCTGGAGTTTTTACAATCTGGGCTGGACTCTGGTCTTCAGCTAAGTACTTTGAAAGGGCAAGTTTCTGCCTTATCTATCTTTTTTCAGAAGCGTTTTGCGCTTCATCCTTTAGTTAAAACTTTTTTCCAGGGGGTTACGCATGTGTGGCCTCCCAGGAAACCATTACTCCCGGTTTGGGATTTGAATTTGGTTCTTTCTGCTCTGCAGGCTCCTCCTTTTCAGCCTCTGCAAGATATTGCTTTGTCTACCCTGACTCAGAAGATTGTCTTCTTGGTAGCTATCACTTCGGTCCGGCGTGTCTCGGAGTTGGCGGCCTTGTCTATCCAGGCGCCCTACTTTGAGAGGCATCAGGATAAAGTGGTCTTTCGGTTCAAGCCAGACTTTCTTCCTAAGGTTGTTTCTGCTTTTCATTTGAATCAGGATATTGTTCTTCCCTCCTTGTGTCCTAATCCTAAGAATGACAAAGAGAGGGTTTTGCATTGTTTGGATGTAGTACGCTGTGTTAAGTACTACCTGATTATCACGTCTCCTTTTCGTAAGACGGATGCCTTTTTTGTTGTGCCCTGTGGGCCTAAGAAGGGTTTGGCACCAGCCAAATCTGCCATTAGCAAATGGATACGTCAGGCCGTTACTGCGGCCTATTCTGCTAAGGTGAAAGTTCCCCCTTTTCGTATCACTGCTCATTCTACTCGCGCCGTTGGAGCGTCTTGGGCGTTTCAGCACCAAGCTTCTGTTGAACAAGTTTGTAAGGCCGCCACTTGGTCTTCTGTTCATACTTTTTCTAAGTTTTACAAAGTTGATGTGCGAGCCTCAGCGGATGCTGTTTTTGGCCGCAAAGTTCTGCAGACTGCAGTCATTTAAGTTATGCTTCACCTGGCCTTGAGATGCCCATCCCTTGTGGACACTGCTTTTGGATGTCCCAATCGTGAGGAATTAAAGGTGAAGCGGGGTGTGTGGCACACCAAGAATAATACCATTTTGTGAGTACTCACCTGAAAAATGGATATTGTTGGTGTGCCACACACCCCGCTTCACTCCCACCCTTTTCGGTATTCCGAATCCTTTATATGGTGAAGCTTTTATTTATTTTGAGGTTACCGTTAAATTACTGGTACCTTGTCTTTCTGCTTTTTAATACACTGGTGATAAATGGGAGGTACCAGGTATATATAGGCCGGAAGGGGGCTCGTTACAAGACTTCCTCTCTGCAACAGCGTCACCTGGCGGTGAGTAACCCAATCGTGAGGAATTAAAGGTGAAGCGGGGTGTGTGGCTCACCAACAATATCCATTTTTCAGGTGAGTACTCACAAAATGGTATTTTTTTGATCGGACAAACACCAGCATTACACATTTCCCACTTGTTATTAGTATTCACAACCTGGAGTGCACCACCCATAATGTACAAGAAATATGTAACTTGTCAACAGCAGGAGGGGCTAACCTACAATGATTGCACAAGCAACACATTTGACAGATGGGCATATACAGTATTATAGGTATTTAACCTTTAATGTTGGCAGCACATAGCTATGGTTTTCTTTAGTCTTGTTCTGTCTCCAAAAGTCAAGTAGTACAAGCATATACAGTTGTGCTAAGTATGAATCCTGTTTCATTTTTGAACAGCAGAGGGCACACAAACATCAGTGTTGTTTGCAAGTTATTAAATCAGCCTGAAGCTCTTCCTCTGAAGGAACACAGCCATAAAGTACAACAATAAGGATACAAATTGTTTCCACCCACACTCTACTTGTATGTCCTTCCACCACACCCCTACATTTATATGTGACAATGCCCACATGTTAGCAATGCACATGTCGATTGGCTTACCTCTGAAAATATGGGTCCGTTATTTATAATCCTCTGTTCGACATCTTAACCATTTTTCCGGTACTCAACCCATCTAAGCTCCCACCAATTCTAAGCATACAATTGTAATAGAACTAAACTATTTTACTAAATTATTGTGCCAAAGATGTCACCCTGGGTGGTGGTGTACAATCAATGTCACTGTGCTACTCTAAGCCACTGCAGTCAGCTCTATTGCAGAAGGGCTCCTTCTAAATTACTCTCTGTGCAATCACCATCCTTACTGTGCCCCTATTTAACTACATTTGCACCTTAGTTCTGTTTACCCCTCCCACTTTCCCTACAGCAGGTCATGGGCCACATCAGAAGTGGCCCCCAGGCCGCAGGTTGAGCACATGTGCTTTAAAAGATACATAGCAGAGAGTGCTTTCAAAAAACAGACAGCATTTGTGTGGGACATGCAAGCCAAGGATAATAGGATTTCTCCCAGAATCCCTTGCAGCAGGCAGACCAATGCAAATGATCTCTTTACATCTCTTAAACTGGACTGACACCCTTAAATCAAATAGTGACCACACCACTCCGTTAGCTGCAGAGTTAGGATTGTTGCAATTATAAAAGTGTTCTATTCCTTCTAGAATCATGGCGACCAGCAAAAAAAACAGTCTTTAGCTGAGCTGCCTGCTTGGTGTAAACCACTCATTTCTTGTCCCACTCCCTCATCTCACCCTCACAAATATACATGCCAGGTCAATGATGATAACCTGTCAGGCTACCGGGTGTGAACCCTGATTGCGGAGACTAAGAACTGGCTCACCTCTCGACCGGGAAGCCTGGAATCTAAGGACCAACCTGGTTTTCACTAGAGCCTCTAATGGTGAGGATAGACTGGGCTGCAAAAAGGCCCCAGGTCAGGGAACCTAGGAGTGGGTTTCACCAAGTTCTGGGCAGAAGACAGACCAGAGCTGGACTGGAACGTAGAACAAGCAGATGTTGTGGGCAGGCAGATCAGGATCGGAGTCGTAAACAAGCCGAGATCGTGGGCAGGCAGATCAGGATCGGAGTCGTAAACAAGCTGGGGTCGTGGGCAGGCAGATCAGGATCAGAGTCGTAAACAGGCCGAGGTCGTCAGGAGAACAGGAGAGTAGTCAGGATCAAGCCGGGTCGGTACACAGGAATGGACGATTGGAACTCAGGAACAAGCAAGAGAAATGACCAACTGGCAATGAAGCTCAGGGCTCGCCAGTATTTAAAGGCCCTGTGCATGCGCAAAAGTGAGCGCATTTTTGCGCATATGCAATGCACATGCGCGCGCATTATCGCACATGCGCACAGATCCATTGGCTTATATGGCGCACAAATGCAGGCGCATATTCGCACGCTTACTGGCCCTACTATTTCTATTGCGAAAATGCAAGTGCACGGGGAACCTTGGGAATTCATAGGAACAGTCCTGGTTCTATGACATAACTCCTCAAATGTGTCCTCTCCTACTCACTTCCTCGCCCCCCTCCCACCTAGTAATAAATACAGAGTGGTTGGGGGTAATAAAACCCCTGGTGTGGAAACCAAATAAAGAACAGATCACAAAGTTCCTAGCCTGCTTGTGTCACCGTCTCCCTTGGAATGTGTTCATCTGGTATCATATAGCAGAGATTGGAATATTCAGGAAAGGCTGTGATACCAACACCAGCCCCCTGGTAGGAGGGGCAGGGAAACACACTCTTCTGGGGCCTATAAGCATGGCTGGCAAGAATGGCGGGGCACTCTAATCTTACCATTAAGAGTGGAGGAGAACAGAAAAGCATAGGGGGACTGACAGACCATTTGATTCAATCGAACCGCAGCCCAGACAGACGTTTATTTTTCACCTTTTCTTATTTTGGAATTGCTATCTAAATTATTTGTACTGTGTTTTATAGTTAATCCTGTTTTATCACCTTGCACCGTTTTCTTGTTGTTTTTGTGTTTCTATGTTTGTTTAAATTAATTCTAAAAATACAGCAGAGGGTCACTGATGCTCTGAATTAAGGATCTAAACTATTTCTAAAGAGCCTGGCTACCTTACTTGCCTAGGACGCTCGATCGCCCCCGCCTGGAAGTGGTTGTGGGTCGATCAATTCGTTCGATCAGATTGTGTTGTGTGTGACTTATATAGAGGTGAACACTTGTTTGTGTTCTGGTGGCAGTAGTTTATAGCCATGTGTGTTGCCATTTGAACAACTGCGGTGATCAGATGAACGATCAATAGGTCTAATCAACCTGTGCAATTGTCACAAGAAGCACCACTGGGCTTTTGTGTTTATAATCCTGAGATTGTTCAGAATGAACAGGAATCAGCGCTGGTCCAGCCACACAAGTCTTCCTGTAAAACCTGAACCTGTGCATGACCTGTTCATGACTGTTGCCAAACTGTGGGGCTCGCTGGCCAGTTGGGTGGAGCCAAGAGCCTTACCTTGGCTCTTGTGTGTGCGGGCATGCATCTGCTGGAGTAAAGAAATCATTAGGAGGTGACCGCCACTAAATTCATTCTGAATAGATTGCAATTGATGCAATCTATTCTGCTTGGCAGGCATCACCTGGCAATCTTTTCTCTTCTATCCATTCCAGAAGTACTTACAGATGGGTGTTCGCCCCTAGGGGGCGCTGACTGCAAGATCAAAAGATGTAGCTCCTCCCGGCCCCCTATAAAGGCAGCTGCCCGTCTATCCAGTCCCAGTTCTTCATCTTGCAGTTGGCTGCATAAGATCGCTATTCACTCTCTGAGAATTTGGCAGAAGAGCGGGGCCACCTAGCCTGTCGGACGCTGCAGGACCCTATTTCCACGGATCTCTTCTGACCCATCCTTTGCCTCCCAGCCTTGGCTGCTACAGGGATCCGTGTACGGTAGGGTGAACGCCGGGGTCTGGGGCGTTCTGACAGAGCACATTGCTCTGGGCCGCAGACTTTAATAATAAAAAGTAGTCGGCCACAGGCTTTATGGTGGGCCTGATGGGGAACCACATATATATTTTTCATATATTCCCTCCCTTCTCCCACCTCTTTTTATTGATGTGTGTGTGGTGCTGTGCTTGGTGCTACTATGAGCTTTGGAGAGCTCCATCACTGTCACTTGCAGCGAGGAGAGGTCCTGCCGCTCTTTCCATTCTTTCCTCCCTCGTTCCCTCTCCGGTCTCGCCCCGGGGCTCATGCAGCTGCTGCTTCTCACGAGCGGCGGAGGGGGGACCGCCGCCATGTCAGTCGGTGCTCGTGGCACGGCACTGGGTCTGATGACACGCCTCAGGGGGCGGAGTCAGGCGGCGGCACGTAGGCTGACGCTGCGCCGGTGACGCCCACCCCCCCCCCCCCCCAGCGGGTCTTTCTAGAAGTGCTGCGGTGTTATCACGCCTTCAACAGTGCCGGAGGCTGCAGATCTGTTAGCGCTGCTGGGGCCCTCGGCTGTGTCGGGGAGACAGCATTTGCTGTGTCTCCTGGTGGTGTGAGCGGCGGTCATGAGTCCCTCCTTTTTGGTTATACTTTCTTAAGGGGATATGGGAAGACATTGTACTTTCTCAATGATTGCATGTATTTCTATGATTCTATGTTAATGCATGACATTGTAGGGTCATTTTGTAATTGCTGTCTTTTCTCTTTTTGTTTTAGACTGTGGGCTTAAGGTTGAGGGTTGTGGTTCCTCATGGTCCCCATTACTAAAAAGAGGGATTGGCTATTAGGCTTAGGCCGTTAGTGTCTAGTAGCCTTATTGAATATTGCTATTCAGAATCACCATAATGGAGGCATCAGCGCAGGATTTTTTCCACTTGCGCTAGAGGCATTGCTTTGGACCATGAGCGGGTGGTCGCTTCTGACCATAGCCTGGCGTTACCATCGGCCTCTCCGGACCTTCCGCTGCTGCAGTCAGCCCCTAGTGAAGGGGGGGCCAGCAGGAGGTCACATGCTGATTTTGTGCACAGGCTGGCTAGACCCTAAAAAGGCCTAGAGTAAGAAGCGGCATCTGGAGCCGGTTTACTCAGATTATGAGTTCTATGATTCCTTGGGATCTGCAGAGGAAGGTGAGTTGCCAGATGACTCACTCTCAGCGGGGGAGTTGCTTTCCGCCGGAGACGACAGCATCTCTGGTTCCTCCTCGGATGAGGATTCCTGCCTTCCGGATGATACGGAAACTTTGCTCTCTTCCGTTTTTGATACCTTGCACATTGTTCCTCCCAGAATGGCTAAGAGGAAAAAGGGTGATTTATTTCAGCCTGAAAGGCAACGGCGGGTTTTTCCTGAGCAGCCGCATTTTTCTAGCATGATTTTTAAGGAATGGGAAAGGCCCAACAAATTACCGTAGGTCCCTAAGGCCCTGGATAGGCGGTACCCTTTCCCTGCTGAATTGGTTCGGTTATGGTCTCACCCTCCCAAGGTGGACCCCCCGGTGTCAGGATTGTCCAACACCACTGTTATGCCATCGCCTGACAATGCTACCTTATGTGATCCTGCATACAAACACATGGATCAGTTGGTTTGTCATGCTTTCACCTTTGCTGATGCCTTTTTTTCGGCCTGCTTGTGCCTCGACAATTGTTTTGCTAGCCAACAGGAGAAAGGTTAAACACCTTGTGGCTAAGGCTAAATCTCGCAAACAGGCGGAGGAGTATAAGGAACTCAGGGCCTGTTTGGATTTCATCGGCTTTGTTGTTACTGCCATGGATGATGTGGTCAGGCTTGGTGCCAGAATTTCAGCCTTGCTTGTAGCTTTACGCCGCTCGCTGTGGTTGAAGCAGTGGTCGGCTGATGCGGCTGCCAAGAAGTACCTCACAAGTCTACCTTTTGTGGGAAGCCGGCTGTTTGGGGAGCGACTGGACCTTTTGGTCAAGGATGGTAAGCTCCCTCAGAGAAGAAAGCCTGCTCGGTCCTTTCGGGACCCCTCTTCTTATCGGTCCTTTCGGGGAGGAAGAGGTTCTTCATTTCCCGGTGCCCACAGAGATACCTGGGGCCGAGGTAGGTCCCGCAGCCGGCCCAACCCCTCCTGGGGAGCTAGGCCCAAACCCCCAGCCAAGCCTACTCAGGCATGAGGGGGCGCCCTCACCCATATGGGTGGGGGGATGACTTCTGCTGTTGATGCTGCTCTGATCTGGAGACGTCACGTCTCGGATCGGTGGATTCAGGAGGTGGTGTCCTCCAGTTACAAGATAGAGCTGGCAGCCAGGACACCCACGAAATTCCTATGTTCAAGGATATCCCGAAACCCGCTAAAAGCTCAGGCTTTGAGAACAGCTGTTCAACACCTCCTACCGACAGGTGTGATTTGCCCTGTGCCCCGGCAGGAACAGGGTCAGGGGTTCTACTCCAACCTGTTCACGGTTCCCAAGAAGGACAGAACGCTGCGGCCGATCTTGGACCTGAAGGGTCTCAACAAATTTGAAAGGTCAGACTTTTCCGCATGGAAGCGTTGTGGTCGGCGGTGAGATCGCTTCGGCCCGGCGACTTCATGACCACGGTGGACATCAGGGACGCTTATCTGTACATCCCGATTTTCCAAGGACATCAGAAGTTCTTTAGGTTTGCACTGGAGGATCAACATTACCAGTTTGTAGCACTCCCCTTCGGCATATCCTCAGCTCCCCGAGTGTTCAACAAGGTGCTGGCGGGCATCATGGCTATGCTGAGGAGTCAGGGTATTCGTGTGTTACCCTATCTAGACGACCATCTGATTTCGGCCCGGTCCCTTCAGGAGGCCGAGAGCGACACCCAGACTGTACTGTCAACCCTGGAGGCCTTTGATTGGGTGATCAATTACCCCAAGTCAATTATCACGCCTTCAACAGTGAGATCGTTCCTGGGAATGACACTAGACACTGGTCAGGTCAAAGTCTTTCTGCCACAGCTGAAGGTTTTGGGACTCCAGACGCAAGTGCAGGCCTTGCTGGCTTGTCAACAGCCGTCGGTACGTCTGGGGATGAGACTGGTGGGCCTAATGGTGTCGTGCTTCGAGACAGTGCCCTTCGCCCAGTTTCACATGAGACCTCTACAGTTGAACCTGCTGACCGGCTGGAATCAGTCGCAGGAATCTCTGGAACAAGAATTTTTGCTGTCCCCCCTGGCCAGGCAGTCCCTCTTGTGGTGGTTGGACTCTCGGAACCTGCTGGTAGGCAAGTCCTTCCTGACTCCCCATTGGGAGATAGTTACCACGGACGCCAGTCTTACAGGATGTGGAGGCGTTTGGCAGACCCAGATGATCCAGGGTCAGTGGGGTCCGAAGGAGAACCGGTTACCCATAAATCTCTTGGAGCTGAGAGCAATCCGGTTGGTTCTTCTACGCCTGACTCCCCATTTAAAAGGCCATGTGATCCAGGTCCGCTCAGACAATCAGACAGCTGTGGCCTACATCAACCACCAGGGCGGAACTCGGAGAAAGAGATCCCTTAAGGAGGTAAGCAGGATTCTGACTTGGGCAGAGGAGAATGTTCCCTGTATCTCAGCGGTTTACATCCCCGGGGTGGAAAACCAGGAGGCAGACTCCCTGAGCAGGAGTTGCTTGCGCCTGGGGGAATGGCCCCCCGCAGCTAGACTTTTCAGGCTCTGTGCCTCCGCTGGGGTCAACCAGACGGGGATCTTTTTGCGTCCAGACACAATCACAAGCTTCCAAGGTTCATCTCTCTTTCTCAAGAGATCCTCTGGCCGTAGCAACAGACACTCTGGTGATCCCTTCGGCGGAGTTCAAATTTCTGTATGCATTCCCTCCGTTTCCGCTCCTGGGCAGAGTGCTGTGCAAGATAGCCCAGGAGGGGGTGCTAGCCATCCTGGTGGATCCTCGCTGGCCGAGGAGGAGTTGGTTTGCGGACATAGTACAGATGTTAATAGATCACTACATCATGCCAGACGACCCAGGCCTTCTCACACAGGGTTGCTATGGCACCCGAATTTACCGACGCTGGCTTTGACGGCCTGGCTATTGAAACCTCAATCCTGACGGAGAAGGGTTTATCGGCCATGGTTATTCACACAATGATTCAGGCATGGAAGAATTCCTCTTCCATGATCTACTACGGAGTTTGGCGGGCCTATATCGCTTGATGCGAGGCCAAGAGCCTTCTTTGACTGAAATTTTCTATTTCTAGAATTCTGGAGTTTTCTACAACACGGCCTAGACTTGGGCCTCCAGCTGAGCACCCTCAAGGGTCAGGTCTTGGCCTTATCCATTTTTTTCCAGAGGTCCATTGCCAATCATAGATTGATCAAGACTTTTTTCCAGGGAGTCACCCATGTCCTTCCACCGCGTAAATCAGTCTTACCGGTGTGGGACTTGAATCTAGTGCTGTCTGCTCTCCAGGGTTCTCCCTTCGAGCCATTGAATGATGCTACATTGTCTTTGCTGACTCTCAAAGTGTTTTTTCTGGTGGTGATCACCTCGATGCTTCACGTAGCAGAGCTGGCCCGCTTATTATGAAACCACCCCACTTTGAGTTGCACAGAGATAAGGTGGTTTTTCGTTTTAAACCTGATTTTTTGCTTAAGGTTGTTTCTCCCTTTCACCTTAATGAAGAAGTTGTCTTACCTTCCTTGTGTCCAGCACCGGCTAATTCCAAAGAACAGACCCTCCATGCTTTGGATGTGGTCAGAGCCATAAGGTATAACCTGGCTGCGACTGAATCCTTCAGGAAATCGGATTTGCTTTTTGTCTTACAGAGGGTTCTAGGAAGAGGTGAGTTGCTTTCGGTGACCTGGGGGGTTACACACAGCAAGGACCAAAACCCATTATAGTAAAAATCCTGGGTTTTGGTCCACTTTAAGAACAAGGTTGAGAAACACTGTTATAGGGCATTCCAAACCTATAGGCTTTCTGTACATCCCCTGGCCACACACCACTTTCTAGAAGCACTTAATAAATGTTAAATACTGAGAGGCATAGACTTAGCATTCAATCTTCCCTGGTAAATAAATGCCTTCTATTTGACTTGTAGCTTCAGTAATAATGTAATGTAAGCATGGCCTCCTTATGCACACATTTAGATGATGTCTACATATTTCTCCTACTTTCTACTTTCCACTGGACTTTTTAGATAGGGATGCCTGATGCTCATAAGTGCTCCTAGTTAAACATGTTCAGCAGATTTGCATGGAAAGGTGTCTTAGGGATCACTTAAGACAACAAGGTACAAGGTAGAAATTGGTCAGTAGCTTGTATTTATCTGCTGCCAACAAATTCTTCTATGTAGAAAGCAACTTTTCCACCACAGTCAAGAAAAGAACATGTTTGCAGGGTTTTTTAGCATGCCTATTTAGATACAGCCCAACTCCAGTTGTATGCAGCAATGTTAAGAAAAAAAAACTGAAATTGTATTCACACAAAATACTGCTGGTTTGGTTCTGCAATAATCCAAGTATAGACAAGAGTTTAAAGGTATTTGTCATCATAAACACCTACAATCTCTTTTCCAGGTTAATTTGGAACCACATTCATATCTCCACAGTAACTGCAAGGTGTAACACCTAGAATAAAAGATAATGCTTCCCTTCTTAGCCGTGACATTACAATGTAATTACAGAAGCTAACAGGCTCTGCTGGCATATATATATTTAGACAAATAGCGTTCAGGTCATGTTACTTGTCTGTGCCCGCACTGGAGAGATTTATGTTCACTTCCTGTTTTAAGCTACGGGAGTCGCTAAAAACAGTTCTGGTTACAGTAGAAGTATAGTAGTAAAGGGTAATCAGTGACACCGGGACAGAAAGCTTGAACATACATGCATGTGACTAAAGAACTGGGAAGGGGGGGGAGGGGGGGAATCTCCACGGTGGGCGCACAAACACTTACAATATATCTTTTCTCTATGTAAATTTAAAATAAAAGATGTGCCCAGAGATCTACTTGAAAGCACTACATGGCTGACCTTTGGGTTGTGCATATAGAGCACTCACATAGGATGCGTTTTATCTTTTTAATAAATAGTTAGCAACCAATGCTGCTCTTGGCTAGCCCATTGCCTCTGCTGGTGCACTTGTAATGTAGTGTGCTGTCACTGTGGTGGCCGAACTGGCCTGGCTTTTGAAATGGAGGCTATGTAGTGGTACCTACATGGCCGGCGCCAGCGGGCAGCAAGCCCAGTCACCTGCCGAGGGCCCAGGGTCAGAGGCGGGGCCCCTCTGTGTTCTATAGAACCCATGTTTTACGATGGTTTTAATAACTTCTTTTTAAATTCTTACCAGCAGCCACTCTGGAATCAAAAATATTCCAGGGCCAGCCACTGACTTTTTTTAGAGGCATCCCGAACCGGGAAGCCCGGCTGTGTAATACCCTCCAGGGCACCAGTTATAACTCCCCTTTTCTCCATTTTTCTTTTGGCAAATGGCTCTGATTGTTGTCAGTGAGGAGCACAAGCTGCCGCATCCCCTGCAGCGTGTGCCTATCTGAATGGCTGGGATGGGAGCAAGTGCGCCACAGGGGATGCAGCGGGGCATAAAGCAAAACCCAGAAAAGTCCAATTTCCAAGGGTTTGGTTTGTTTTAAAGGGGATCAACCGCACTATTTGGGATGCCCGCAAACCTGAACAGGGTTCCAGGCTCTCCTGCTAGCCACTCCCCTACAGCGTGTGCACCTATACCGGCCATTCAGCTCTATGGTTGGCACAGTCATGCACAGCCAGAGAAGGGAAGCCATGGCAACACACACATGATCCTTGGCTTGGTAAGTATATGGGGAATCAAGGGGTTTCTCGAGGTTGAGCATTTCAAGTTGGGATGGCCCAGGTACAGGGAGTAGTCTGGCCCAGACAAGCTGGCTCTACAGTTTTAGTGGCTTGTAAATAATGTAAATGGTATATGAGGAGGATAGGAGAGGATGGGGGGGGGGGAAGACATTCAGAAAAACAAAGGCGCAGAAACAAATATGGAGGGTTGAATCGTCACCATGAGAGAATGCATTCCCATACTTTTTAGTTTTCAGAAATGTCCTATCCTGTTTTCCAAACGCTACAATTCACATCTCTTCCAGGCTGCCTAAATACCATTTTAAGGGGTCCTAACACTACAAGGGCCAACTCTGCCAAGGCCATATTAGTAAGGATGCTGACCCAGTGGTGGAAGCCCCGATGCATGCACCCACTCGCCTTCACTTTAATCCGACACTGACTTAAGGGGAGAAACAGCTCTATCAGGTATCTCATACTTCTGGTTGACGGACATAACCCGAGTGTATCCATCTGTTCTCTATCATTGCCGCGCAACACACAGGTGCAAAAAGAAAATCCTTTTTTTAAACCCTCACTTCTGATACCTTTCTCACCCACCAGCTCATAAGGAGTCCTCTTTTACCATCCCAGAAAAGTGCATATAGAAAGAAAGTAACTCATATTTGAAAAACAGCTGCTGCATTTACATTCCTGGAATACTTTAGATGACAAATGTTCCATAAATACACAAAGGAAGTAAGCACGCAAGATTCTAAAAGTCTATAGCATGGAGCATGAACTGTGTTGTTACCTCTATAAATGTTTCTATATGTTTTACACAATTTGATTAAAGTGCCTGTCAAGTCTGAGCAAAGAAAATGTGAGATTAATAAATAGTTTCTCCTCTCTGGGAGGAGGTCACTCGTAGATAATGGGTCAACTAGTGGCAGCAGGCAAGATAACACCCCCAAAAAAACTCCAATGGGGATATCAACCAAATTGAGGAATGGTTCCCTTGGCAGGTGTAAAAGTCATCTACTGTAAATCTATTGTAGCGACCTATCCAGGTGGAAGACCCAGCAGATTAACTAATGTTTAGGTGGAAGGGCAAAGCAGTCTGGGTTAGTCAGGAAGGCTACCCCCACTTGCACCCCTTATCCTAACAATTTCCAACATATCTATACAAAAGATAAAGAGGGTGCAGGTCTTACAGAAGCTTCATAAAGGCACAATCCTGGGCCTGGTCTCTAGGGGTCTGGAGGGTAGCCCTCCTGGAAAAATTAGAAGTTGTGAGAGGCCTGATGAATTGTAGAAGATACAGTTGGGTTCTGGGGCTTGCACTTTTTGTTAGCATGGGTCCTGGGAAATAGGAGTTCTTGGTTGCTGTAGTTAGGAGGCTACAGAAACTAGCGATACATATAAAACACAGGTCTGTGAGAATAAAGATCTATGCTGCTGCACTAGCAGTGTGTTAGTCTCCTCCAACAAAAGCTGATGATTCCCACCTATTGGGTTTTAAGTAAGGCTTGCTGGGCTATGGTCTTTATTTTGTGGGTTCCTGCCTCTTGGCTGTAGATACCAAAAGACCCAGACATTATCTTAAGAGGGGCTCTTTCCTTGGCTTTTAGAAATAAAGGCTTTTTCCTGGCTGATCAAAAGCAAGCCTGATCCCACTCCCCCCCAGTCTCTGTGGTTTTCCTTTCAGCTTTGTTGCTTGGTAGCATGCTTCCTGATCAGCTGTTGTGCTTGCCCCTGCTTACAGTTGGTGACTGGAAGCAGGGGCAAACCATGTGAACATCCAGGGGTGGCTGGTCTTGTGACGCCAGTGAAGAAGCAGGCTGCAGGGCTACAGTAGGTGGCATCAAGACATTAGGAGATCAAGTAATAGCTTTTTCTTTGTTTTAGCCCAGAAAACCCTTTGACTTGTTTACTGCCCAAGGTAACAAGACCAGAGGGGAGTCACTGACACTGGGACCCTGTATTTTGTTGTGTCTACTAGCTAACAAAATAAATTAAGGTTATATGTCTCATGCAACAACTGCTAAACCTTCCCTAAATAATTTGTCTAAATATGACTTTTGATTTTTTTTTTTTAGGTAGCCAGATGGCATATGTAGGAGGGAGGGAGTTCACCTAAACTGAAATATATGATATAATAATAATAAATTATATTAATTGCATATTTTTTGTTTTGTCTCAACCATATAATAGCATTTAGTTTTCACAGGTGTTTCATGATAGCTTCTTTCCTGTCCCTGTGTTATGATGGCTTTGGTGTTCGCTCCCCACACACAAAGGGTTAAGTATTGACGGTCTAATCTTGTGCCAGCTGAGTGTGTCAACAGGAGGCATAAAGCCTGCAGCTTTTTGTTTCTTTTTCCAGGATTTAGATATATTTACTTTTCCAAATGCCTCTATGAAAGCAGTTGGCTTACGGTTCTAGTTCTTTCTTATATTAAAAAGGTCATCTTTTCTTTTGGGTGTAAATGCTGTAGCAATATGTTCTCACAATAAAAGGTAGATAACGTTATTGCAGAACCATAGCCAAACTAAATACACGCTATATAATTGCTTCCACCAATACATGCTTTATACATCAGTCTACCACAATGGTGATGGCCATACCTAATGTGGCCCTCCACCTTTCCCCGATACTCATGGTGGCATAGTGGTAATGACTGTATGACATAGGGGCTGATTCAGCACCATGCAAATTTTGTCAAAGACAAAAACTCGCATCAACTCACATGCGGAATTTTTTCGGATGC
This sequence comes from Gastrophryne carolinensis, assembly GCA_027917425.1. Classification (NCBI taxonomy): domain Eukaryota; kingdom Metazoa; phylum Chordata; class Amphibia; order Anura; family Microhylidae; genus Gastrophryne; species Gastrophryne carolinensis. Next base: position 334,260,831 of record CM051235.1, on the reverse strand, counting down.
CGGGTGGTTTTATGAAGATGATTCGCATGCGAGAGATGATACCAGCTTGCAAGTGTCTTTATTTTACTCTCGCATCAGCCAGAGTAACATTAATGACAGCATGCGAACACGCAAATGTTGGCATGTTTTTTTCTGTGAATTTGATTTTTTTTCCCAGCAATTTAATATTTTTTAAAATAAAATAAAATATACAAAAAGGGGCTCCGCAGGCTCAGGGGTTCACCAGCTCCTATGCCCTTTGGTATGGGTCAATTGCTCTTCCTAGGGGCATTCCACCCCCCTCCCCCCAGAATAAATGTGGCTCCCTCCCCCAAACTTATCAGCCCGGCACACCAAGCACAGGGGCTGGTAATACAGGCCTCAAGGGCTAAACTATTGGCCCTACTATTTACCAGCTCTTGTGCCCTTCGGCACAGGTCTGGTGCTGCACATGGGTCCCATTCAAAGGGGGATCTGTATTATATGCCCCTGCCAGCATTGAAGACATCACGCTGATGGATGGAGAAGTCCCGAACCTGATGGAAGAAGATGAGGACACCACAAGGTGGGTGACAGAAGGTAGAAGACCTGGACTTGTAAGTAGGCAATGAGACCTCTGACATTGGCTCAAAAGCTCTGCTACACCAAAATCAAGTGTCAAAGAGACAATGAAGCCTTAAACAGGTCTCATATGAACTGCTACCTAAATAAACACCCTCAAAAAAAATTTCTCTGGACAGCTAAGGCATTTTAAGGTCAGAGCCAGGGTATATTCCATATTGCTCAGAATAAAACTTTGTAACCTGGACATGAAAAATTAATGGAGAACAGTCACTCTAATCCTATACTGCCAAGGAGGTTTTGACCCTTGTTTGCTTATGTTGACTTGCTGAATGCACCTAGGTGTCAACAACCATTCATGATGAACCAGTTAATGTACACACACATACACCAGATGTAAAAACTGTTTGGTTTCTATGTTGATGTAGTCACAGGTACAACAAACATGACAATCATAGCATACAGCAAACCAGCACATGACGGCACACAAGAACTAGATATTTACAATATATACACATACCTCCCAAGTGTCCCAGATTTGGAGGGACTGTCCCTCTCTTGAGTTCATGCCCCCCTATTCCTCATTGTTTTCATTTGTCCCTCTTTGAATGGCCAAATTAATAATTCATTGATGCAGATATGTTACACCACAAAGTGTTTATATTGTTGTAACTGTTACGAACTCTCTTCTATCCATCCCTTAATGAGGGGGTGTGGCTTATTTTAACAATTGTTCTTCTTTCCCACCCTGAAAAGTTGGAAGGTATGTAAACTATATGCAGATAAGAGATTGCTCTGCAGGCGAGGCACACAAGTACCTGAACAACTGGAGTTGCGGGGGCAGCAGAATGAGTGTAATAACCAGAGGCTGATTACTGGCAGGGAAACTGGAGGACTGAGATGACAGGGCTGAACTGGACAAGATTTAAGCAGATAAAGTAGGATGGCGATGATAGGGTAGCAGGAATGGCACAGGACTGGAGACTGAATGCAGATAGAAAGTGAGAGGATGAGCAGGACTTGGATTTGACAAAGGTGGCAGGATACAGGAGTAGTGAGGGCTTGTCTGTGGAGCTGCTTTCAAGCACCCCTGGGTTTCAGTCTGCTTCACAGTGGTATCCCTGTTTGGAATGCCTGCTGTGTCAAACCCTCTGGTTTGCTTGGATACCTACCTCTACCTGGCAATCCCATGGTGCATGCAGGGCCCAGCTGGCATTCCCTCGGAAGAGGAACAAAACTACTCTTCTGGGTTCAGTTCCTCTTTAATAGTCAATACAATGTATAGTCCACCACAGGGGGGTAGTCAGTTTCTTAACCAAATGGAGAAGATTGCCAGGGCTGGAATCCTATGCTTTGATGCTTTAATTGCCTGTTAATAATCTGGATGAAACTTTGTGAATCCAAAATTGCATCTCTACCCCTAACCTTCACCACCTATTTCTAATTAACTTTATGGTCCAATTCCTCCTGGCGCCACACGATCAAGTGATAAATGAGAACTTGCTCATTGAGTGTCTTATCATTTTGGCTGACATAACATTTCTCATTCTTCGTGTTACTATCAGCATGTGGAAACGATTGCAAATAGGACTATACAAATAACTTGAATGAGATTGAATTTTGATGGCCCTAAATTACTCTAATGAATATTTATCTGACCAATCATCCATGTGCAAAGGCAAGCCGTCTGATCGCCAGGTTTAAACCTGACCAGGGTGTTTAGTCCATGGGCTCTTGTAGCTGACCAAGGGCGGCAGAGCAATAACTGTTTAGATGAATCTAGTTTTGCAACTGAATCCCTATGTTTATGTTCTACATTGTGAGTTTCAAACTAGGTACATTGGGCCCCTCTGGCAGAATAACTAGCTGGTCATAGAAATTAATATCTGTGAAGGAATCTTCCTATCACAGCATAATGGAGTTAAGGTCTTATACTATAGGTTATTCTGGGCCTCCATGCCCCATTTGGACCATCCTAGGAATATAAAGTTTATCTACCAGTTTTTGGACTTGTATATACAGTATCATGAAATTGAGTACACCCATCACATTTTGGTATGTTATTATATATTTTCATGGGACAACACTGATGATACAGTATGACACAATGTAAAGTTGTCAGTGTCCATTCAGCTTGTATAACAGTGTTAATTGCAGGCAAGACATTTCATGTAAAAGCCCAGACTGCTGAAAAAATAGGCAATATATAGTTTTCCTGGGAAATCCCTGGAAATTCCTTCAAAAATCACAGTTTAACATGTATAGCGCAAAATGGTGAAAATGTCCTGGCAACAGAGGGTGACCAAATCTCTAGGTAGACTGACACTTAAAGGGTTAAAATGGCCCATTTTAAACTGTTCCCAAGGGGTATAAGTAAGGGGGGAATAGTGCATGCCAGGACAGGGACTTTAAGGGGTAAGTCGGCTTTCTATGGAATTTTTGAAAGTGTAAATGTTTGTGTGTCAAAATTATGTGCTTAAGGTACTGAGCTGATCTAGTTTGTGTGTTTATGGATGCAGTTTTCACTACCTGCAGTCCGTTGCTATTGACAGCATACACCAAGTCTGTATACCAAGAAGAGATAAGTCCTGTACACACAGAACACTGCTGTTATGGCCACATAATATACACTTTAAAAATTCTATTGAAAGTGGACTTACCCTATAACTTGCAGCTTACAATGTTTATATTTACAGCAGCAATATAAACTGAACCTCTTATTAAGATGCAGAAAGCGATGGATACCTGTGATTTTCACACATTTGTAGCAGGTATTGGGTTGCTCAAAGCTATGACCAGGGGCGTCTTTAACAGGGTGCAAACTGTCAGGGAGTCCCTATCATTGCGGTTCCTCCACCTTATTTATCAGATTTGCGCTTTCATGGCATCATGTACATGAAAAGGCTCCACTTGTCTCAGCTGTTGCAATCTTTAGTCGTCTAGTTGTATGCAACAGACTTAAAATGACATGAAAATGGTCACTGTATGAGCCACGTAAAGGCACCACTAGATGAGAGCCCCAACACAGTTATGTCACTGGCTATGACTCAAATCAATGCATTGATGATATTCAAGATCAGTTGTTGGTTTTTCTGTACTTACCATGCAGATGACACAGGAAAGTTGTCATGAGCAAGTTGTAACAGAGAAAATCTCTAGTAGTATTCTGCAGTTCCTTCGGACCAAGCAAGCGTAACATGACAACCTCTGATAATATTACAGTATTAGCATATCAACAGTAAAAATAACGGACAGGGTAAGTTTGCAGGCACTGTGAAATTAAAATAGATAGTAGGTGCAAGGTCTACAGAAAACGACTTGCTTAGTTATTGTGGAGGCCCCAGATCACAGACATAAGCATCAAACCTAAATGTTGGTATATATTTACCTAATTACAATTGACTGTCTACAGTTCAGTTTATAGCCTGTTTTTTATTTCTACATAGTAAATACATTTTCAAACAAAATACTGTTACTATTTTTTACATGTGTAATAAATTACTATTTATTAATAATGGAACAAAACTCTAGGACTTGTTTCTGCACCATGTAGCACCCCTTTTCTGTATTTTGTCTAGTGCCAAGAAGAAAGTCTGTGTAACTTTTTTGACATGTTTTCTCACTGGTATCACTGGCCATTATTGTGAAGCAATGCCTCCTCGAAAAATGTTCTTAATGAAAACTTTTTGAGTGTAAAAATCCCTGTCCTGGTTACCACATCCGATGGGACAGAATGACAGTTAAAACTGAAACATTACAAAATGAAATATATATATATATAAATACAAAACTAAATAATAATAACATATCAAGATTTATCACTAAGTGTGATGCTAAGGTAGGATATATTTTTGGTGCCACAGAATCATGTTCTGTAGCACGATTCCTAGAAAGGGATTATGACATCTCCAGAGTAAGCATCAAAAAGTTCTGGGTCCCATAAAAAATAATAGGGACAGTCCTGGCAAAACAAACGTCACCTGCCAGCCTGCATGCCCGATCCCTCAGTCCTGTGGGCTAAACCCATCTGGTTGCAGTGCTCTCAGTTCCAAAACTTACGAGTGCTCACGCGCCCCTGTGGACAAACAATGAGGTAGCATGATTGCCAACAGGGACGTGTACCAAGGCAAGTTTTTCTTTAATATATTCTTTAATAATGTGAAACATTTTAGAATACATAGAAAGACATGCAGCAGACCCCTATGTCAATAAGGTAGAGCATAACCATTTAATTACATTAATACCTAATACAAGGCATACGATTTCCCAAAGAGCTTCTATGAGTAGCTGTTAAAGGATATGATTACAGATGTCCCCCAGATTAACACTCAAATAGTATGTGAATCTTAGATTCTGCCACTTGTCTATGCCCCATGAATACAATAGACTATAATGACACCTAGCACACCTATATTCACACCTTGCTTCCAAATACCTCAATAGCTGGGGTGTTTTCTGGGCTGCAGCTCATTTCCCCTTCAAAATGAATCCTTGCATCCCTAATTAGGTTGGCCTCCAACTCAGAAAACTCAGACACTCGACACATTCGACACAATAGACATGGACTTATATTATTTGTGGAGAGCGGTGTAACTCCTGAAATATGTCAGTATGACTATATTAATGAGAGAGTCTTATTCAGAATTATAAGACCTTTTATTTGATATCATGGCATACATATATTGGCCAAAGACTGATAATCCACATAGTATGACACTCTGTATGATATGTATTTGATGTTTCATTTAACTAAGAAATTAATGGCCATCATACATTTCTTGGTTACAATATGATAACATGCATATTGTGGGAGTTATACCCTTTATAGAATATGTATCTAATCTCAGAGGCAGGTTATAGGCAGATCATTGCAGACACACCCAGGAGGCTGGGAATGCTGGCCACACCCCTTAGTGTTCAATAAATTAGGAAGCTGGTTGCAGGAGTCAATGGATGGACCCCCTACACGATGCTAAGTATCTCCCTCTCTCCATTATCTCTCTCTCTCTCTCTCCCATTATAACATTTATTGTACTGTAACTAATGTATAACTTATCAGGTGTTAACTGCCTGTAATATCTAAGGTTATCTGGGGAAACTTCATGAACATACTGGGTTAGTAAAAGTTATTTACTGTGCTGGTAAACTAAACCCGTTTTCATTTATATATCTTATTGTGTGTGGTGGATAATTTCTCACTCAATAGATTGTAGTTACAAAGTATTTAAGGGAAGATATTTCTTCGTTGGGACATTTCACTGGATGTGTGAGGAGAGCCTCAACGACCATTGGTTTGTATCAGATTGATGGTTGTTGGGCTGATATGATTATTAGTATTTGTGATATTTATAATATTAATCTCTAGTAGTAATATTGGAGATTAATGTGCAGCAAATATTAATATTATTTAATCATATTCCCCTCTTTCAGTAGCGAAGAGGCAAAGCTTATATAAACTAGACAACATTCTAAGATGTAGTTGCAGTTTACAACTTTTCTACCCTACACACGGGCCTTTGTTCATATGGGTGGAGGGCTGCGAGAAAGAGTAAAGAATAAAGAAGGTTGGGGGATGGGGGAGTTATAAAAGAAAGATGGAGAGCTGGGGGGTTGGCTCAGCCAAAATAAAGATAATGTCCCATTGTCTGGCACTTAAAGTGGACCAAAACCAGATGGCAGGTTTGGGATGCCCTGCTATGTGAAACCCTGCTGATAGTGCGCTTTTCTTACCTTTCCAAAGAGCCCACAGTGCAAGCACAGCTAGTGGTGGCATCTCTCGCATCTTTCTCCAGCTCTATGCGACACTGGCCGCTGTAACTGAATGGCTGGCGACGCTGCACACAGCCAAAAGACGCAGGGGTGCTGCATGCTGATCACAAGTACAGCTAGATTATCTTTCAGTTTCTCAAGCCACATATGAGCCTCCAAAAGAAGCTGGTAGGAGGAGAGCTGTGTCTGCGCCGTGGGAACATCGGGAAGGTATGTATAGCGGCCAAGTTTGGGGTTTTTACACAGCAGGGCATCACAAATGGGGGGGCGGACCAAAATTTGGGGTTTTGGTCCACTTTAAGGCCTACATGATATAGTATAGTATAGTCAGGAATCTAGGCCGTTTTTTTAACCAGATTGAGATCCTCAAATATTGTCCATATTTGGCCCATTTTTGCTTATTACCAATAATCATCATGAAGTATTTGAAAAGTAGACAGTTTCAAGGTTCCATCTTCTTTATCTGGCTCCCTTTGCTGAACAAAGTGTTCCATTCTCCTCTCTCTATTAAAGCGGAGCAAAACCTTTGCGTCTCCGCCCTGGAATCTAAAGAATTCCAGGGCTGGCCGCTGGCCTTCCCCGGGGACATCCCAGATCGAAATACCCCCCCCCCATTTGAAACCCCCCCCAGGGCACCGCACTTCGGCGTGGGTCCGGTGCTCCTGCAGGAGTGAAGACCCAGGTGCAAAGCTCTTCCGTACCCCCTGGCCAGTACGTCCTGCTCCAGATATAATACTTACACTTGGGACATCCAATAACAGTGTCCATATGGGACATCCAATAACAGTGTCCATAAAGTAGGGTGGGATCCCCAACAAAAAAGGCAACAGCAGGCAGTTTCAACCACTGCCACCTGCAAAACCTTGCGGCCAAACACAGCATCAGCTGAGGCCCTAACATCAACCTTGTAAAACTTTGAAAAGGTATGAACAGAAGACCAAGTAGCAGCCTTGTGAACTTGTTCAACAGAAGCCTGGTGCTGGAAAGCCCAAGAGGCACCAATAGTAGAATGAATGAGCAGTAAGGCGGAAGGGAGGTACCTTCCCCTTGGCAGAATAGGCCTGAATCACAGCCTGACAAATCCATTTGCTAATAGTAGACTTGGCGGGAGCCAAACCCTTCCTAGGCCCGGAAGGCACAACGAAGAGAGCATCAGTCTTCCTGAAAGCCGCAGTGACTACCAGGTAATAACTTCAACACCTGACCACGTCCAAGGAATGCAGAACCCTTTCCTTATCGTTGCTATGATTGGGACACAATGAAGGAAGAACAATATCTTGATTCAAATGAAAAGCAGACACCACCTTAGGCAGAAAGTTTGGCTTAAAGCGGAACACCACCTTGTCCTGGTGTCTCTCATAGTACGGAGGCTGAATAGACAGAGCAGCCAGCTCAGACACACGCCTAACCGAAGTAATAGCCACCAAAAAGACAACCTTGAGAGTAAGAACAGCCAGAGCAGCATCATGAATAGGCTCAAAGGGAGCACCCTGCAAGGCAGACAAAACCAATGAGTACATGAGTGACCCCCTGAAAGAAGGTCTTAACCAAATGATGCTGAACAAAGGACTTCTGAAAGAAGACGGACAGGGCAGAAACCTGACCCTTCAGAGTACCGAGTTTTAGACCTAACTCCAGAACCCTAGGGACTGAAAATTCCCTACAGGGAAGAGACCTAGACTCACACCAGTCAATGTAGGTGCGCCATACTCTATAATAGATAGCAGAAGAAGTCTTCTTCCTAGCCTGCACCATAGTACCTACCACAGAGGCAGACAAACCTTTCTCCATCAAGATGGAGGTTTCAGCAGCCAGGCCGTCAAAGCCAGAGTTTGTAAATTGGGATGGCGTAAGGAGCCCTGAGTGAGCAGATCTGGTGCCCCTGGCAGGTCGTACTGGTCTACAGCCATTTGTACCACGTCTGCGAACCACACTCTTCTTGGCCACCTGGGGGCCACTAGAATCACAGGTACCCCTTCCAGAGCAATCTTGCGCAGAACCCTGCCCAGAAGGGGGAATGGTGGAAATACATACAGGAGCCGAAACTCCTTCCATGACATGGACAGGGCATCCGTGGCCAAGGCCAGAGGATCCTGAGACAGGGATACGAAGGCCGGGAGCTTGTGATTGTGACGGGATGCAAACAGGTCCACATCCGGTAGACCCCAACGGTGACACAGGGACTGGAATACCCTGTTGCAGAGGGACCACTCCCCCTGACTGGACGTCCCCCTGCTCAGAGCGTCTGCTAGCAGATTCTCCGCCCCCGGAATGTACACAGCCGAAATGCATTGAACATTGGCCTCCGCCCATGTCAGATTCTGAGACACCTCCTGGAGAGCACCCTTGCTCCGGGTCCCTCCCTGATGGTTGATGTAGGCAACCGCCGTTGTCGGAGCGCACCTGTACCAACAGACCCTTCAGGTGGTGGGTCAACCGCTCCAGTACCAACCTGACTGCCCTTAATTCCAGAATGTTGATGGGTAAATGGGCCTCCTGAGGGCCCCACCTCCCCTGGAAGCGCAGGGACTTCCAGAATCCCCCCCAACCTGACAGACTGGCATCCGTTGTGACCGTCTCCCAGGAGGGGGCCAGAAAGGACCTGCCCCCTGTCAAGTTCCTGTGGTCCAGCCACCACGCAAAGGACTGTCTGACCGAGGGGGGAAGCACACAGACCCCGTCCAAGGACGCTGGGTTCTTGTCCCACACTGACAGAAGGTGAAGCTGCAGAGGCCTCAAATGGAACTGGGCAAAGGGCACCGCCTCGAAGCTCGCCACCATCAGGCCCACCAGCTGCATTCCCTGCCTGATGGAGGGCTGGGGGCACGAGAGCAGGAACCTTGCCTGCGCAGTCAGAGCTTCCACCTTCTGTTGAGGAAGGAATATCCGTGACTGAACCGTATCCAGAATCATTCCCAGGAACGGAGTCATCGAGGAAGGGGACAGAGAGGACTTGGGGTAATTGATCACCCATCCGAAGGACTCCAGGGAGGACACTACCAGCCGAGTGTCCAACTCTGCCTGCTGCAGAGACCGAGAGGTGATGAGTATATCGTCCAGGTAGGGTAGCACGCGTATGCCCCTTGACCTTATCAGGGACATCACCCCTGCCAGCACCTTCGTGAACACACTGGGAGCCGAAGTGAGGCCGAATGGCAAGGCCACAAATTGGTAATGCTGATCTTTCAGTGCAAATCTGAGAAACCTTTGGTGTCCTGGAAACACCGGAACGTGAAGGTAAGCATCTTTGATGTCTACGGACGTCATAAAGTCCCCTGGGCGCAGAGAGCCGATGGCCGAGCACAGAGTTTCCATGCGAAAGTGCCTGTTCTTGACAAACTTGTTGAGGATTTTTAAATCCAGAATGGGCCTGACTGACCCATCCTTCTTGGGTACTGTGAAAAGGTTGGAATAGAACCCCATGCCCCTGTCTCCTAAGGAGACCTTGCAAATGACCCCTAGATCCAGGAGACCCTGTACGGCCAGGAACAAGACCTGAGCTGAAGCCGGGTCCTGTGGAATCCGGGACCCAATGAATCTGGTGGGGGGCCGCACAGCAAATTCTATCTTGTAGCCGGAGGACACTACCTCCCGAATCCACCGGTCTAAGACGTGGCGCCTCCAGACATGCTCGAAGTGCTGCAGACGTCCCCCCACCCTGACGGGCGAGGGCGCCCCTTCATGCCTGAGGGGTCTTGGGAGGGGCTTTGGGCTTGGACCCCCAGGAGGAACCAGGACGGCGTCCTCTGTTCCTGTGTCAGGAATCTGTGCGGGACCCAGCGAAGGACACCCCTTTTCCCTGTTTAGCCCCACGGTAGGGGATTGAAAGGGTGCCCTGGCCCCGAAAGGGCCGAGTCTGCCGCCTGCGCTGGGGTAACTTACCTCCTTTGGCGAAGAGGTCTAAGCGGTCCCCAAACAGGCGCAGCCCCTTAAATGGAAGCCCAGTAAGGGCTTTCTTAGCAGCATTGTCAGCAGCCCACTGGCGCAACCAAACCGCGGGGCATATAGCTACCGCCAGGGCAGAAGATCTGGCACACATCCTAATAGCATCATCCGATGCAGACAGGATAAAGTTCACAAACTCATCACAGTTAGACAGTGCATTGATAGTATCAGGTGGCAGCTCATCTGGGCCATCGAGTGCATTCCAGACCATGGCCCTGAGTGCCACTGCCGTAATGGCTAAGGCACAAACCGGGCGCAGAGCCGCCCCCCCAAATGCAAAGGCATGGCATGCAAATTGGTCAATACGCCGGTCCTCAGAATCCCGCAGCTTAGTAGTGTCAGGGGAGTGCATAATAGAGGTGTTGGACAACCCTAGAATAGGAGCATCGACCTCGGGGGGCGATGACCAGCACTTGACCATATCAGCAGGGAAGGGATACTTCCTGTCCAAACTCTTAGGGATCCCGGGGAGTCTACTAGGATGTTCCCATTCTTTAAGCACGAGGTTATTGAAATGGGTTTGCTCCGGAAATTCCAAACGAGCCTTAGCAGTATGAAAGAGCTCACCCCTTTGCCTGGGAGCCGCAACAGGGGGAGAAATGGACCTCAAAAATCTGAACCAGCAGCCTGTCAGTATCATCCGGGGTCCAGTGCTCGGAACCAGACTCGTCATGACTCCTTGACTTCTCGTTGGATGACCCTGAGTCAGAGAACAGCTCCCCTTCGTCCGAGGGGGTATGGCCATAAGGATTCAACAATTCATCAGATTCCGTAGGGAAAAGAGCAGAGTCAGGGGTTAAATGCCGCTTCTTTGCGGTGGCCTTACGCGCTAATGAATTAGCAAGCAATTTTTCAAGACTGGCCAGTCTAGTAGCCATATCAGGATGAGAACCCCCGCTTGTATTGGGGGTTAGACTCAGGCTTGGGGGAGTAGGTGAAGTGAGGCAAGGTGCAGACCCAGCCACAGAAGAGGCGGGAAGAACCGATAGCGCTTGCTGTACACAAGGAACACAGACCCGTGAATTGTCACCACTACTGGGTAAGACCCCACAAGCTACACACAGCCGGGCTTGTCCCGAAGGAACCCCGGTCGCATTATCCTGGGATGCCTCCATATGGTGATTAATCGGCAACAATAGGCCAGTAGGGATTGACGCTGTAAGCTACCCTGGATGCCCCAATAACCCGCGGGAAAGTGGGAGTAATTTTAATAGGCCCAACCGGGAGCTACACCGGGCCGGGAGACGCCACCGGATTCCACGGTCTGAAAGACATAAAGGGAACAAAGATGTCAGAGCCATGCGCAAGAAAAAGAATAATGAAAATCGCATGCGAGGGCACTTACAGACCGAGGGGGGAGGATGGTCTTCACCACGCGCGCGCGACTAGAAGTAAAATGGCGCCAAGTGAACCTCGAAGGGCGGGCCAGAGCTGGCCGTGACGCGGAGCGCGCCAAGCCTGGGCGCCGCCCCCCCCCCCCCCCCCCGGAGAGCGTGAAGCTCCAAAACCCGTAGTCAATGTAGACAGCAGGGGAATGACACATGAAAAGGAATTGATCGAGTGGATTACTTCAGAAGAGCCACTACGACACTAAAGGAGACGCCGCAGCGTCTGCAGCGCTGCCGCCGCCCGATACAATATAAAAGGGGCAAACAGCGCGGCTCTGACACCCATTCCCAGTCAAGGGCAAGACTAAGGCCATAAGCGTGTAATAGGGTACACTGAGGCCGCCATACGCACACACCCCTCCCCCCCCCCTTTCTTTCCCCCTGGGCTAAGGGGGGGAACGAGGGAGGACGGCGACCCTTTGGACAGGGTCCACCGCTACACGGGGCAACAATGCGGGAGGGGCATCCCCTAAAGGCTCACCATCAGCCTAAACTGCCTACCCTTTGGTGGGGGACTGCGGTGGAGCCTGGCTCCATAAGCACACATGGTGCTGCCTACCTTCACCCAACCAGCGCAGCCCAGGCTGGGAGGCACATTACAAGGAGGACGGGTGGGAGTAGTCCAACAGGGCCGCAGGCTGTAATAGCCCCGCTCACCTGCGAGAGAGTGATACTTCATGTCTTCGCATTCGGCACTGCAGAGAAATCTGGGGATTTGTGGGAGGTCCCCGGGTATTTGAGGGGCCGGGAGGATCCTGTTTTGCATGTCTCTGCAGTGCCACGCCATCTGGTGGAGGATTACCCAAGTGTAAGTATTATATCTGGAGCAGGACGTACTGTATACTTAGAATATAACTAACATACATTTCCATTCTTTTTTATATCCAGTTATGTCTCAGATCTTAGACTTCCTCCGAAGTAGTGCTATTAAAGATTTTGCTGCTGTCATAATCAGGCTAACCAATCTACTCTTTGTCTCACATAACCCTAATGGTCTTGCCCCTAGCCATGCTACTTTTGACTTGCACTCCACTGCTACTGTTCGTTATTAGTTTAAATACATTATTCCAATTGCCTTTCGGCAAAGCCACCAAATATCTTCCCCGAATGACACACCCTTAAAACATTTTGATACTGGATTTGACTGATCTCTAAATAGCTGGGCTGGTACCAGGTACCATCTCATTATAAATTTTATATTAGCTTCTGATATAGAGCTGTTTACAAAGATTTGTCCTGCATTCTTCCCACTGCTAACTTTTTGCACAGGTCTTTATCCCATGCCTGTATATAGGATATATTCTTTTGATATTTAATTAAGATTGAATAAATCAGTGAATACCTTCAGAGCTACCTGGGGATTCAAAGTTAAATCTTTAGAATTTTAAGAACTCCATTATGCCCCCCAACCCTCCTTTTTAAACATACCTAATAGTTGAGCCATTGTTATTATCTGCTTTTTAGGATAAAAATTATATGTCACCCCTTATTAATCCAATCCAACAAATTTTGTTTCCCTCTAGTGCTGGTCTAAATGTGGGGCTCCCAAAAATAGGTGTCAATGGGGCCATCTTTTATTTCAGGGGGCTAGTCTTCTTTAACATTGGGGCAAGTGAGCAGGAGTCTATGTCTCATCAAGATCCAAAGTTAATTAACATTGGGACTATTGAGACCCATTTGGGTCTCTCTCCCCCTTTTGGTGAAAGTTGGACAATTCTCTACGTAAATGTATTTAATTAAACAGGGGACCCCCCCCCACTCCCCCAGCGGCATATAGTGTACCTCTATTTATTCTTTTAGCCCTTCCAGATAATAGCTTAAGATGCCATCTTGTAACTTACCTATATCCTCTGGATCCACTTGTACAAGAAGTGCTCTAAAGTAATATAGCAGTGTAGGTAATAAGTCCATTTTACTTGCCACTATTCAATATTACCGGGAGGATTCTGGGCTGGTTATGTATAACGGGAGGTAATCTGTGAAGCAGGCACATCACAGAAAAGTTTTTTATACTCTACTTACCTTTACCATCCTTATCCAGTGCAGAGTGGCGTCCTCCCGCTATTTCTGCTCCTCTGTATGATTCAAAATGACAGCTCTGCTGACGTTAGGAATGAAGATGGAAAAAAGTACAGGCTGGCTTACTCCCCGTCGGTGGTGAATTTATGCCCCAAGGCATGGCTTCCCTGGGAATCTCCTCCGACCCCTAGCTGCTAGGGGAATCCCAGTGAAGTCACATGCTGGGGGATAAATGCCCCTCTATTTAGTGGGGAGTGCTCAAAACCTGGCAGACTGCCAGTCTCTATGGAAGGAAAACCCTTGCCCTCCATGCATCCAAATGCTGGCAGAGCAATTATTTTGACCGACTAGGCAGAAGAAAAGCCCATGGAGGACCCCATCAAATGTCCAAATCCAAAACTCAAACTCCTAGCTGCAAGCCATTACTGCAAAATATATGCCACAAACATGTCCAGCAGGTGTGAACGTAGCCTGAAACTGTTCCACTGCAGACATAATAAGTCCTTTCACATTTTTATGTCAATATAAATTAGCAATTTAAAACCATATTTTATCCGGGATAAAAAGCCTTATTGACAAGTTGAATAAACCATTGCAGCCTCTACAATGAGAGATAATACAATTATACGTATAATACCAATTCTACAGGTGAGTATTTCACAGAATTGTATTATTCTAAGTATACAGTACGTCCTGCTCCAGATATAATACTTACACTTGGGACATCCAATAGCAGTGTCCATAAAGTAGGGTGGGATCCCCAACAAAAAAGGCAACAGCAGACAGTTTAAAGCACTGTCACTTGCAAACCTTGCGACCAAGAGCAACATGAGCTAAGGCTCTAACGTCAACCTTGTAAAACCTTTGAAAAGGTATGAGCAGAGATCAAGTAGCGGTCTAGCAAACTTGTTCAACAGAAACCTGGTGCTGAAAAGCCCAAAGGCACGAGTAGAATAATAAGTAAGAGGAGAAGATTCTTCCCCTTAAAGGAATAGGCCTGAGTAACAGCCTGACAAGTCCAAACACTACAGTAGACTTGGCCGAAGCCGAAAAAACCTTTCATAGGACCAGAAGGGACCATCCCATCCAAGTAATGACCAGGCCCAAAGCCGCCTAACCCCCCCGATATCAGAAGAGATCAGGCACATACAGGATGGAGATGCCCGTAGACCCAAAGGGACATCATTTCTCCTAAGAGGCACAGTGACAACCAAGAAATACTTCCAACACCTGTTGAAGGAATGTAGACCCCTTTCCTCAGCGATGCTAGGAATAAGGCACAGAAGGAAGAAAAATATCTTGAATCAATGAACCTTAAACACCACCTCAGGCAGAAGGTCCGGCTTAAGCGGAACACCACCTTATCCTGGTGTATCTCAAAGAACGAGGGCTAGATAGACAGAGCCGCCCGCTCAGACACACGTCTGACTGAAGTAACAGCCACCAGAAGGACAACTTTGAGGTCCTGAATAGGTCCAAAGGGAACACCCCGCAAGGTAGACAGAATCAAATTCAAACCCCAACAGGGACCATAGAAATACGTGGGGGGACGCACATGAGCAACCCCCGAAAGAAAGTCTTAACCAAGGAAAACTGAGCAAAAGACTTCTACAGGAAGGCGGACAGGGCAGAACCTGACCCTTCAGAGTACTGAGTTGGAGAGCCAACTCCAACCCATGCTGTAATAACTCTAGAACCCTGGGAACAGAGAACGCCCGACAGGGAAGAGACCTAGACTCAAACCAATCAATATGGGTACGCCATACCCTATAATAGATGGAAGAAGAAGAAGAAGCTTGCTCCTAGACTTCCAAAAGTCAATCACCAAGACAGATAAGCCTGTCTCCATCAAGATGGATGATTCAGCAGTCAGGCCGTCTAGGCCAGAGTCTGTAGATTGGGGTGACGTAAAGGAGCCTTGAGTGAGCAGAGCGGCACTCCTGGCAGAACGTACAGATCTACTGCCCTCAGTACCACGTCTGCGAATCCACACTCCACTAGGCCCCCAGGGGCCACCAGTATCACTGGTCCCCTCCAGAGCAAGCCTGCGCAGAACCCCGCCTAGCAGGGGGAATGGAGGTAAGACATACAGAATAGAATGTCCCGCCATAACGTTACTAAGCCTCATGACCACGGACAGAGGATCCTGGGACAGGGAAACAAGGGCAGAGAGCTTGTGATAGTGACGGGGCCCAAACAGATCCACACTGGTTGGACCCCATAGTGACACAAAGATTAGCACATCCTGTTGCAGAAGGACATCCACCAGGGCGAATACCACTGATATGCAGGGAACATTGTCCTCCACCCAGATAAGGATCAGATACCTTCCTGGAGGATCATCTTGCTCCAGGTCCCATACAGATGATTAATGCAGGCCACTTTAGTCAGACAGCCCGAGCGCCCCCAAACAGACAGGTCCTGAAGAGGAGTAGTCAAGCGAGATAGAACCAATCTTGAAAGCAGGGGGTTTCAGAAGAAAACCCCCTCCCCCCGTCAACCTGATAGATTGGCATCCATTGTGACCGTCTACGGGAAAGGACAAGAAGGGGGGCTACCCCCAGACAGGTTCCTTGAGTTCAACCGCTCCAAGAGGGACCTCCGTACCAGGAGGGAAGGCACACAGACCCAGCTCCAGGGATGCTGGATCCCTGTCCAGTGTTAACAATAGAAGTTGCAGAAGGGCCCAAGGGGGACTGAGTATAAGGGACCTCTTCTGAGCAAGCCACCAACAGGCCCACCAGCTGCATTCCTGCCTGGTGAAGGGACGGGGACAGCAATGAGGGACTGAGCCCATGCAACCAGATTGTCCACTTTATTGCTGAGGAAGGAAGATTCTCGCCTGAACCGAATCCAGATTCCTCCCTAGGAATGGAGTTACCAATTAAGGGGACAATGAGGACTTGAGGTGATTGAACACCCATCCAAATGACTCCCAATGGACACCAACAGCCGAGTAACTAACTCAGCCTGACGTAGAGATTGGGAAATGAAAAAGGACGTCCGGGTAGGTCCTCGCGCAGACGCCCCTTGGTCTCATCAGAGACATCACCCCCGTCAGCACCTTGGTGAGCACTCTGGGAGCTGAAGAGAAGCCAGATAACAAGGCCACAAATTAGCAGTGTTGGGCCTCCAACACGAACCTGAAGAGCCTCTGTGTCCAGAAGACACAGGGATGTGAACCATAAGCATCTTTGATCTCCACAGACGGCAAGAAACCCACTGGGCGCAAGGCGCTGGCGGCCCACCTCAGAGATACCATGCAGAAAACTGCCTGTAATTGTAGAATTGCCGCAACCTGTGAAACCAGAATGGGCCAGACTGACTCATCCTTTTCGGGCAATGTGGAAAGGTTGGTGTAGTGGCCCCTGCCTCTGCCTGTTAAGGGCAATCTGCAAGTGAGCCCCAGACCCTGCAGGCTGTGCATGGCCTGCACCAACTCCTGAACAGAGGCAGGGACCAGAAGTACCCTAACAATCTCGGGGGAGGCCGCGCAGCAAACTCTATCCTGTATCCGGAGGACACTACCTCCTGTATCCACCAGAATGAGGCATGATGCCTCCTGATAGGAGCAAGGTGCTGCAGCCATCCCCTCACCCAGACGGGCGAGGGCGCCCCATCAAGCTTGAGGGGGTTTGGTGGAAGATTTGGGCTTAGCCCCGCCGGGGGGGGGCCAGGGCGATGTATGCTGGAGCAGGAGTCTGTACGAAACGCCATGAAGGACACCCCTGGTTCTTGTTTAACACTAAGGTGGGGGGGGGGGAGGGTGCCCCTGCCCCGAGGGGATCGAGACGGTCGTCTACGTTGGCGTAATTTGCCCTTTTTACCAAACAGGTCCAGACGGGCCCCAAATAGGCGTTGCCCTCTAAAGGGAAGCCCAGTAAGTCTTTTTAGTAGCATCGTCAGCACCCCACTGTCGCAGCCAGAGCAAGCGACGAATAGCCACCACAAGGGCAGAAGTTCTTGCACACATTCTAATGGTGTCATCCAGCGCCCATAGAATAAATTTTACAAATACATCACAACTGAAGAGTGCATTAAACACCTCCCAGGGGAGATCCTCAGGGTGATGATCAGGCATCTTTCTGATGAGGGTTCTAGCGGCCACTGCAGTAATAGCCGCGGCACAGACCGGACGCAGCGCCGTCCCTGCACAAGAAAAAGCGTGGGAGGCCAGCCTATCAATGCGCCGGTCCTCAGCATCCCAAAGGGCACTATAAGCAGGGGCTGTAATAAAGGGGGGATATGGAAACCCTATAAATCGGTGCATCCACCACAGGGGGTGACGACCAGCAATTAACCACCTCAGGGGGCAAAGGGTATTTCCTATCCCAGTCCCCTGGAAGTGTACTGGGGCATTCCCATTTCTTGAGCACAAGAGCGAGGAAATGAGCCTGCTCTAGAAATTCCAAGCGTGCTGTCGCTGTATGAAAACGCTCCCCTCTCGGCTTGGGGGCCTCACCAGGGAAAGAGACAGACAGTACATTAAAGACCTTAATCAACAAATCGTCTGTCACACTGGCCCCAGTATTCAGGGCCAGAATCGTCATGACTCCTCGGCCTCTCATCAGATAAGCCTGAGTCAGAGAACAACTCCCCTTCATCAGACGGGGTATAGTCACATGGAGTAGTAAACTCCTCGGTTCCCATAGGAAATACAGAATCATGAGGCGACAGGTGCCGCTTCTTAGCAGGGCCCATGCGCTCTGACAACCTCGCAATGATCTGTTCAGCCGTAGGCAGTCTGGAAGGCCCAGCATACTGCAATTCCCCACTTGTATGCGACTCAGCAGGAGTGAGATTTAAGCCTGGGGTGATAGGTGAACTGAAGCGAGGTGAAGCCACTGACAAGCCTGATTGCAGGGCCAGTGCTTGCTCGGCACAGGGTCCGCAGACCCGTGCCCTGTCCGCATCAGCGTGGGGTTGTCCACACGCTATACACAGCCAGTCTTGTCCCAGAGGGACCCCGGTCACATAATTCTGAGATGCCTCCATATGGTGATTAATTAGACACGATATGCCAGCAGGGATTTACGCAATAGGCCAACCTGGATGCCCCAAGACCCGCTAGGAAAGTGGGAGTAAATTTACAAGGCCCGCTATAAATTACACCGGGCCAGGAGAAGCCAATGGTGTTCATCAGTCTGAAGACATAATGGGAATAAAGGGTGTCAGAACCATGCGCAGTAATAAAAGATCATGAAAATCGCTCGCGAGGGCACTTACAGACCAAGGGAGGAGGAGGACCGCTACCACATGAAGGGTGAAATACTTAGCCTAATGGCGGCCATGTTGAAAAGAAGACTCCATTTTGTATTCTATAATCTGATATTATTATATAGATATACATGTAATGTGTTAAGTTCTGGGCATAAAGCTAACAGACGTTTTAGTGTGTAGGAATGTCCTTCTCTCAGTGATTTATCTAGATGTAGGTCACGGGAATCCCTTGAACTTCATTATCAGCAGACATATAGGAAAATACTTTACACAGGAACCATGAGATTTATTGCCAGCTTTATGTGTGAAGGTTTTTAGTTACATCACAAAGGTGGGGGCTAAATACTCCTTTTTGTGTGTGACATTCTGTATAAATATGCATTGATTTCTGAATAAACTTAGATCAGTCTTTGAACCGTACCTCGTGTACAAGCTCGTGGTTCTTAGTATCTGATCTCAAGCAGCTGCTGATGGAACACTGACAGACCTTGGGCGAGGGAGGCCAGACAACCCTTAGAAACCCCAACACCACGCGTGCGTGCGACTAGCATCAAAATGGCGCCAAGCGAACCTCGAAGGGCGAGCCAGAGCGGGCTGTGACGTGGAGCGCGCCAAACCAGGTCCCCGCTCCCCCGAAGAGCGCGAAGCTCTGAGATAGTTTCAATTTTGTCACGAGGAGCGAAGTGTATGATGCACTTAGAAAATGATTTGCCAATGAAGACGCTGCAGCGCCTGAGGCGGCAGATACATAATAAAAAGGCAAACAGCGCGGCACTGACACCAAGTTACAAGTAAAGGGCAATACTAAGGCCAAAAGCGTGTGATCACAGTACACTTGAGACCGCCACACCCCCCCCCCCCTTTCTTTCCCCCCGAGCTACGGGGGGGAACGAGGGAAGGTGGCGACCCTTTGTACAGGGCCCACCGCTACACGGGGAACGGGGCAATAATGTGGGAGGGGCATCCACTAGAGCAGTGGTACTCAACTGGCGGACCGGGGTCCGAATGTGGACCTCGGTGCCAGATTTTCGGACCCCTTCCATGACAGCCCTGCACACAGTTGCTTATGTGTTGCCATGCTCAAAGCTGTCCCTGATCAGCTGCCCCTTGATAAGCGATGCAGTGCTTAGTCTCCCTGGCACCTAGCATTGTCATATGAAGTACTGCACTGCACATTAACTATCCACCCCCCCCGACAGCCCCCCGTCCGGACCTTCACCGCTCATGGGATGCCTGATGGACCTATACAAAAAGTGGTTGAGTACCCCTGCACTAGAGGCTCACCATCAGCCTAAACCGCCTACCCTTTGGTGGGGGACTGCGGTGGAGCATGGCTCCATAAGCACGCATGTTGCTGCCTACCTTCACCCGACCAGCGCAGCCCAGGCTGGGAGGCACATCACAAGGACAACGGGTGGGAATAGTCCAACAGGGCCGCAGGCTGTAATAGCCCCGCTCACCTGCGAGAGAGTGATACTTCATGTCTTCGCAGTCGGCACTGCAGAGAAATCTGGGGATTTGTGGGAGGTCCCTGGGTATTTAAGGGGCCGGGAGGAGCCTGTTTTCTCATGTCTGCAGTGCACAGCGCCTCCTGGCGGAGAATACCCAAGTGTAAGTATTATATCTGGAGCAGGACGTACTATATACTTAGAATACATTATTTTTCTTACCTTTTATGTCTATGAAGTATCCTTTAGAATTTTTTCCAAAGACCTTTTCAGCTCACTAAATTTGTTCTGTGAGTTGGACAAGAAAAACAAAAATACATGGACTGGTATTTGTGTGATGGGAGTAAATAAATAATTATTCAGTTAATCCAATGTATTTTTGACACCTGATGCTATATTTTGGATCAAAGCCAGTGGGTAGCATGTTAAACTTGTTTTCAACTAGCACTTTTACAAAAAATGGTCCAATAAAAAATACACATAAATATCCTAGATAGCAAGAGGACACATCACCTGATATGCTTCAATCCAATAAGCATGTAAGTTAATACAGCTCATTGTAGTTGGAGTGAAAATATGCGTAAAAATGATAAGAACAAATGTATTTGCGTTTTTTGGTGCGAATACGGGCTCATTTGTGGGAATCTCTGTTATGTGCCTATACTTGCTCATGATTCAGAGCCCTGTTTTGCCCTTGCAGATGAGATTATATATTTGTTTTTCTTGTTCCCAAATTACAGGCCTGGCGGACGAGTAAAAAGAAATGCTGGAACACCCTGAGGAGGTTGCTTTCTTCCAGGCACCATCTTTGTTCCAGCACTACCCAAACTATCAGCTATACAGGGCAGTGTGTTTTTGAGTTTAGTAATTGTCTGCATTATATAGGCGCCTCTATTTCCCACTCAGGATTTCTTTTAGTATTAGAGAATTTGATAAATCTTTCTTGCACTAGGCACTTCATAAACATTCATTACATTATATACCTTGCATTTGCATTTGCATCCTGCATTCGCACTTTGAGATGAAATTCTTTTTGGGAAAATATTTTGTACTAGGCACTTTAGAGAAGATATTGAGTTAGTGCAGATATTTTCATTACCTATGCAATTTGAGATTAAACTACTTTTTACTAGTGTGATTTGTTTCATGTTTTAGGATGCCCTAATATCATTTATTATCACTTGTGCTGGAATGTGTGTTTTTAACGGTATATGTGTATTAGGCTTATCTGCTTCTTATTAAAATTATGTGATTTTTTACTTATGCTTGGAGTTGTACATAGTGCTTGCAGTGGGTAGTTTTCTGTGTTTCTCTTGAGAAGTTATATTTGGATCTGCGGTCATGGTTGCCCCCCCCCCCTCCACCACCACAAGAAAGGGGCATGCATTTGATGGCATGACCAAAGTTGTTGGCTGCCTTCAGTTTCTGGCGAATGGCTTGTTCCATAGGCTGGGTGCACTTTAAATTCATTTCTTGATGGCAAGGCTGCCTTGCAAGAAAAGTAGGTTTGCTTCCCTGACTGCCTGGAATGCAGTTAAGTTTGGGAAGGCAGATAAGCAATAAGTGTAGCAGAAGACCATGTGGAGCTAAACTAGTAGCAAAGGGATGGTTAGAACAACCACATGAACCTGATTGGTCCAAAGTAGATTGGGGGGTCACTTTTGCTTCTCTGGACAATTGCTTCTCTGGACAATTGTGCATTGCTCTGTCTCTGGGTTGACCAGGATGACAGAGTAGTATGACTTCATGCCCAACATTTATGCCAAGAGGGCAGTGCATGGTCACAGACATGGTGAGCTTGTAAGGCATCTAGGGCGAAGACTGCCAGCGTCCTCATCCTCCTCTTCTGATGAGAAAGCAGCAGCCCTGGACCCAGCAGAAGAGGAGGAGGCACAAGTGTTGAGCATGCAGTCACAGGAAGAGCCACATGAGTCAGGTATGAGCCAATAAAAAAAAAACACTCATGAAGATAGACACACACAAATGACACCTGTGCTAAGTGATTGTGATTTTTTTCTAATCTTGCCCTGTAGACTCTTTGGACCCAGGGGAAATGGCAGCCACCATGGCAGGGGAAGGCCAGGTCCAAACACAACAGCCACTGGACTCAGGTGGGTGAAGTGAAACACAACTAGGCTGCAATAGAAAGTGCCACCTAAAACCTGTGCTAATTTCTTTGCAATGTTTTCATGTAGACACAGAATACCCTGAGGAAGGCATGGCGTTAAGAAGGAGAAGGTCTCCCTAAACCAGAGTCCAACATCAGCCTAGTAAGCAATGAACAGTGTGTCCAATTGTAAATGATACCTTGAAGACATGTAAAAATTAGATGTTGATCTGTATTTCTTTTGATTTTACAGTAGACAGGGCCTATACTCAGAAGCAGTTGGAAAATTAAGGGCCCATGGCCAAAGGCCGATTTGGTGCAAGAAATTTTATGGGATGCCCTGGGGAGAACACCCCCAGCCATCAGAATTGTTTAAACCAAAAGGTTTACCATTTTATGGTTGGATTTGTTTATTAAAGGGGAACATTACAGGTCATGGGGAGTTAGAAAAAATTCTCAGACCTGGCTTGCCGGGCCCCCCTGCCCCCTCCGGTTTACCTATCCGGTCGCATCACACTCAACATCCCTCTGCTCCCCTGTCATCCTCTGTAGGGCAGCGCCACCTTGGATTCCTGACATACACTGCACCACCCATCAGAGCTCGCTCATGTACAGTGTCATTGCATAGGCTGCAGTGACACTCAACAAGAAGAGCGCTAGATCTGAGGAGCAGCGCGTGAGTTTTGAAGAGCGGGCGGCTAGCCTGCTGTCATCAGTCATCAACAGCTAAGGGGGGGGTGGATTGCAGCAGGATGTTGGCATTTTAGATAATGCCAACATCTAAAAGGTAGTACGGGAGGTGAGAAGGATGAAAGGTATGTTCCTCTGTAAATCATTTTCAAAGTTCTATTTTTATAAAAAAAAAAAAGTTGGCAAACAAACAACAAAACAAAAAAGTTTTGGAGCTACATTATGGTGCGGTGTTCACAACATTTAAAAAAACAAAAAAACTACACACACAGTGCGTGGGGGGGGGGGGGGCAGGCAAATGACTCTTGCATGTTAATGTGGGGGAACCAGTTATGAGTACAGGAGGAGGAACAAGGAGGACAAGGTGAGTGACACTGGGGGTTTACACACAGGATGAGATGCCACAAAGGAGGAGGAACAAGGAGGACAAGGTGAGTGACACTGGGGGATTACACACAGGATGGGAAGACCCAAAGGAGTGAGGAACACTGAGGACAAGATGAGTGAGTCTGAGGGATTACACACAGGATAGGATGCCCCAAAAACAGGGAAAAACATACACATGACAGGGGAGATACAAAAGGGGCGCACATGGGGAAAAAGGGGGAAGATGGCAACAAAGGAGCTAAACTAATTCAATTCTGGGACACGAACGCCAGCGGAACTCTGCGCTAGGATACGTAGGGAAAATCAGCACGTAAAAGGTCGCCTGGAGTGAAAGCTTACACGCAAGACTTTCGCAGGAGTTTGCATGAGCGAACTATTCTCGGAAGCGGCTGTGAATCACAAGAGCATTCAGAAATTCACGTATTGCGAGTTTGCTTTCACCAACAAACAAATCTTTACGCAGAGGCACTGAATAAACTCTAAGGTCAATATATTCCTTTGCCTGGAAAATCTGCACACAGTGCAGTCCAAAACATGGATCATGTAAGGCTTGAGGGCAGGCCATGGGTATAATGAAAGTAGGGGCCTCTAATTTCTAGTTACCGACAATGCAGTCACATAGTCAATTCAATAAAAAAAGATGAATATGACCACGTGAATGATATGCACAGGACCCGGGGCCCCTCCCAATAATAAATATGCAGAGTGGTAGTGCTCCCAGCTCTCCTCTCAATATTTTATATGCAGAGTGACGAGCAGCTCCATCCTCTCCCAATAATTAATATAGAGGGTGGTAATGTCCCCCTTCTTCTATCTGAAAAATAATATGCAGAGTGGGTAGCAGCCTCCTCCCAATAATCGAAAGATTCCAAGGCCAGTTTACAACTTGCTGTGTCAGATCCTGCCTTCCCCAAGTTTAGCTTGATCTGGCAATCCCACAGCACATACCGGGCCCCCGACAACATGACCCGAGACAGAACCATTCGATCTGTTGTGTGCACTCCTGCCGGACATATCTGCATGGATGTCGGGAGGTTTCTGCAGCTGAAAGGAGTGGCTCTGAAGGCCCCTGAACTAGCAGGTTTCACACCCAGGTGGATCCAAAATCAGGATGCCCCTGTGAAGCACACCAAAACCCAGAAGGTTGAAAATACTGGGATTTGGTATTTGAAGCATCTTATGCCAAGAACTGCTCAGTTAGTGGGTCAGGTCTTGGTACAGGTCAGGTGCAGGACCAATTTGGCAAGTCTCCTCCCTTGACCCCCACCTCCAAACTGTAGATTAGTGGTCATTAAAAAAAACATTGAATTGCTTTAATTAGGAACATCCCTATCCCTGAGGAATCCCAATCTAAAATGCCACACTGTGGAAAAAAAACAGATCACCCTGTAAACTCACCTTACCGGCAATCCCACTGTACATGTGTGACCGTAGGTCACATCCCTGGTTTCACTTCGGGTGATGCAAGTACCGTGCCAAGTATTTCTGAATGCATGTATGCCCAGCTGAAGGGGAGTAACCAATGCTGCATTTAGCAGGTGAGGTGAGTTTACATGGTGATCCAGAGGATTTCACACAACAGGACAACCCCAAATCAGGATGCCCCCGCTGGAGAGGAACAAAACTTGGGATTGTGAAAATCCTGGGTCTTGTTCCTCTTTAAACAAGGTGGCCCCATTGGTAACTGCAGAGGCCACTTAGCGCCAATTCTCACTGCACTAATTCCCTTGCCTCCCCCAGCTGTTTTCTGACCACAAGACCACCCCCAGCCAGCAACTGTCCAGCAACAGAGCTCCCTACATGGCTGTTCCTTGATCACAGGATAAGGCTGTGGCACCTGGTTGCTCCAGCATCAGTTCCCCCTGCTGCGTAATTTGGCTATTTTCTTCCTGGCGAGAAGTGCTGCCATGAGTGACGTATTTCACTCATAGCCACCCCAGTGCTTCCAACGCAAACAAATGACTCTTTTATAGCAAAGCAACAGCGGTAGGCCGAAGCGATTAAGTTGCGCAGCAGTTACCCACTGATCCACCATTTAAAAAGGCAAAGCAGCACAGTGGTCCTTCAATGCACGAGCGAGGGGGCCCCCAATCTCGACTCCCAACCTCCACAGAACAGGGGCCCAGGGCATTTGCCAGCCCTGCCACCCCCTTATGCCGGGCCTGCTTGAGGGTAAGGTTGCAGCTCGTAAACTTGAGGTGAAAAGGGTCTCAAACCGGGTCCCATGCGAGATACCTTTTTTTTTGCCCCATAAGACGCACGATCTGGAGGAGGAAAATAAGAAAGGAATATTCTGAAATAAATGGTGTGCTAAAATACCCCCTCCCAATCACCTTATTACAGACATTGTGCAGAATACCCTCAATCACCTTTTTACAGACCTCCCATTACAGGCAGCATGTGTGGCATCCCAAATACAGGCAGCCTGAGTAGCATCCCAAATACAGGCAGTGTGTGTGGCATCCCAAATACAGGCAGCCTGAGTAGCATCCCAAATACAGGCAGTGTGTGTGGCATTCCAAATACAGGCAGTGTGTGAGGCATCCCAAATACAGACAGTCTGTGAAATATACCAAATACAGGCAGTGCGTGTGACATTCCAAATACAGGCAGTGTGTGTGTCATTCCAAATACAGGCAGTGTGTGAGGCATCCCAAATACAGGCAGCGTGTGTGAGGCATCCCAAATACAGGCAGTGTGTGAGGCATCCCAAATACAGGCAGTGTGTGAGGCATCCCAAATACAGACAGTTTGTGAAAAATACCAAATACAGGCAGTGCGTGTGTCATTCCAAATACAGGCAGTGTGTGGCATTCCAAATACAGGCAGTGTGTGGCATTCCAAATACAGGCAGTGTGTGTGGCATTCCAAATACAGGCAGTGTGTGAGGCATCCCAAATACAGGCAGTGTGTGAGGCATCCCAAATACAGGCAGTGTGTGAGGCATCCCAAATACAGGCAGTGTGTGAGGCATCCCAAATACAGGCAGTGTGTGAGGCATCCCAAATACAGGCAGTGTGTGAGGCATCCCAAATACAGGCAGCGTGTGTGGCATCCCAAATACAGGCAGTGTGTATGGCATCCCAAATGCAGGCAGTGTGTGGCATTCCAAATACAGGCAGTGTGTGTGGCATCCCAAATGCAGGCAGTGTGTGGCATTCCAAATACAGGCAGTGTGTGTGGCATCCCAAATGCAGGCAGTGTGTGGCATCCCAAATACAGACAGTTTATGAAATATACCAAATACAGGCAGTGCGTGTGGCATCCCAAATACAGGCAGTGTGTATGGCATCCCAAATGCAGGCAGTGTGTGGCATTCCAAATACAGGCAGTGTGTGAGGCATCCCAAATACAGGAAGTCTGAGTAGTGTCCCAAATACAGGCAGCGTGTGTGGCATCCCAAATACAGGCAGTGTGTGTGGCATCCCAAGTACAGGCAGAATGTGTGGCATCCCAAGTACAGGCAGTGTGAGGCATCTCAAGTACAGGCAGTGTGTGAGGCACCCCAAATACAGGCAGTGTGCAGCATGCCCCCAAAAACAAAACAAAAAAACTCCCATGCTGCAGCAGCAGTCTCCCACTGGCATAAACACATAGGGGTCCATTCAGAGACAGGTGGTAACTCTCACTCCTTTTTTAGGAGGGAAAACTGCCATTGACTTTCATTGTCTAATGGGTGTAAATTTTAACTTCGCTCTGAATCAGCCAAGGTAGACAATGAAAGTCAATGGCAGTTTTCTCTCCAAAAAAAGAATTAGGAATTCTCACCTTGAGACACACATACACAGAAAATATATTACTGCCGTCCGATGCCCTTGCCATCATCCGCCACTGCCCGCCGCCTCCACGTAAACAATTTCCCAGGACGTTGGGTTCCAGCACCCGGGTGGGCATGGCCTGTGACTCATGCCAGCTTGTTTATGTGGAGGCAACGGCAGACGACAGCAAAAGGAGTAATGTATTTTCTGTCTTTGTGTGTCTCTATGTGCTTTTTTTTTTTTTTTTTTTTTTAACATTCGCTCGATAAGGCGCACCGACCTTTTCCTCCACTTTTTGGGAGTTTTCCATTAAACCGAGGAATGCAATATTTTTCTGGCAATGCAATGGATTTGATAGCAATTATTGATATGTGGTCCCTGTAATTTGCTGCTATAAACCATACCACTTCTGGTACATGGTATTCAACTGGGGGGAGGGGGGGGGGGTTAAGATAGGTGATACACAAGGCTGATCTTCTGCCATCTATAATTTACCCAAGATGATTTGCTCCAAATGTAGAAAACTGGTCCAAAAGGTGATGTAAACTTATTTTTGTCCATTCCATGCACTTTAAATGTATGCTTTTGTGTTTTAAATACCCATACATACAACCCAGGTCTTACTTGAGATAATTATAAATGGAACATGGTAACATTCAGAATCATTGATTAAATTATTTACGGATACCCATGTTTTATTATTTAGTAATAAAAAGTTACCTGTAAAAGCAGGAAAGATTCCTCCAAAATCATCTTCTCACTATCAACTTTTTCTAATTGTCCCTGAAAAGAATTGTTGAATATGTAATTTTATCATTTGTCCAGTGCCTAGCCAATTAAAGATCCTCCAGCCTCTTTTTGAGCTCTCAGCCATTTATCTCTCTGCCTTTACAGTGTCTTTCAAGTCTACCCTTAGTACCAGGCCATAGAGACTAAAAGACTTTAGGGCCAGGTAAAATTGCTTCTGATTCAGGGTGCCCTAGTGTAAAAAAACCCCATCAACTTGCTAATTCCGACGGTGGATGGCAGCGGCAGCATCACCTGACCCCCTTCATCTGTTTGCACCGAAAGTAGACAGTAGGAGGCATTTGGCCAAAAATTCAATATCTATTCACTTCTGTGCATTAATAAGCATAACAATGAATGCTCATTGGATTCCCTGCGCATGCACTGTGAGAGTGAATCGTGAGCAAACACATTGGGGAATCCCAAATAAGGGTGCCTCTGTATGAACCAAAACCCATCCTGGGGTTCGCTCACCTTTAACATGTGATGTCACAAAATAGCCATGAGATAAGTTTAGTATGATTAGTCAGTAGGTTTAACCCAAACACGGATTTCAAATTGAAATCTTTGGGTGCGTTCGGCCCAAACCCAGGAGAAGGCTGATTGGCTGCACAGCAACCAATCAGCCTTCTTCCTGCACTAGCAACCACAGAATGCCCAGAGTGGACATGGCTGTGATTGGCCAGATATCCACTTGTTCATTGCACTTGTGTGTCACTGCTCTTTAATACTAATTGTTAGTGTAGTGTCCACTTGTTCAAGCCACTTGGGGGTCACTTCTCTTTAATACCAATTGTTAGTTGAGTATTTACTAGTTCAGGCAACTTGTTTGTCTACTCTTTAATGCCAATTGTTAGTGGAGTATCCACTTGCTCAACCACAAGTCATGGAGTCACTAATGCTCTATGATGACACTCCTAACTGGGCTAATGTGGGTCATCCACCTGCCCCTGCCCCAGTTGCAGACCTAGTGTTCCCAGATGCCCAACAACTTATGTTTGAAGATGAGGATGTGGCCATCGGACCATCACAGGACACCCTCGATGGTGAAACCCAGTGCCAACTGCTCCTGCCCCAGGCAGCCAGCAGAAGAAGAAGGGTGCAAACTATCAGCGGTCAGCCCGTTGTGACTACTGGCCACCAAGCCCAGGGAGTGAGCATGCCAAAGCTGCCTCAAAGGATCTCACAAGCGTGGCATTTTTTTAAGCAATCGCATTAGTTCCAGTGTCCACATTACCACTGACATGTGGACAAGTAAGCATGGGAAGGTGTGTTACATCTCTCTAACTGCCCACTGGATCAATGTAGTGGTGGCTGGGACTGGGGCAGGAAGCACTGTGACATATCCTTCCACCACCCAGGATTGCTGGAAAGCAGTTGGTACTTCCTGTAGCCTCCTTCTCTGTTTCCTCCTCATGCAGTCAGCACAGCTTCTGCACCACCAATTTAAGCACTGCCATTGGGAAACAAATGCAGTGCTAAAACTTATCTGTCTGGGCAAAAGACCTCACATCATCCAGGAGCAGACAGATGAGTGGCTGCTGCTGTTGCACCTGAAGCCTGGCAAGGTGGTGTGCGACAATGGGTGTAGCCTTGTAGCAGCTTTGGGCTGAGCCGGGTTGGTTCACATCCCTTGCCTGGCGCATCTGCTCAGCTTGGTGGTGCAGAGCTTCCTGGCTCATTATGCAGAGATGCTGGAAGTGCATAGTGTGTGCGTGCACTTTCAGCGTTCCCACCCTTCTGCTGCTCGGACTTGCCACCCACCACCTCATATGTGACTTGCCCACTAGGTGGCATCATGTATGTGTGGGCTTCCATGAGGGACCTCTGTGCGGTGCTGCAATGCTTCCAGTATGCCAATAATATGGTCAGCGATGATGGCGCCATTGTCAGGGCTACCATCCCCATTCTTTGCCTGCCAGAAAGCCCCTTCAGGTTATGATGGAGGATGTGATGGTGGCACAGGAGGAAGCAGAGGAGAAGGAGGAAGGCATATTTTCCCAGGCATCAGGGGAGTGAACACGTGGCTCACAGGGTGGGTTGCAGGGCTGACAGCGGCCAGGTACTCCACTGTTTAGCCAGTGGACAGTTTTGGAGGATTCAGAGGAGGAGGAGGAGGAGAACTTTCTCTTACAACAGAGTGGCACCCAGCGCAGTTCAAGGGCATCACTGGAGAGTGGCAGGTGGGAGGAGCATGAGGAGGAGAAGACACTTGAGGCCAGCTCACATGAGCCACTACATGTTCCAGTGCCTGTGCAAGGACTGCAGAGTTGCCTGCATAGTCACCAGTGCCAATTCCTGGGTGACAACCCTGCTGGATACTTGCTATAAGGACAACACCACCTCCTTGATTCCAGCACTGAAGAGGGATAAAAAAAATTAGAGAGTACAAATGTACGTTGGTGTATGCACTACTGGTGGAGTTCCCAGCTGACGTTGAGGGCTCAGTGGCAGCACAAAGCAGAGGAGAAGCAAGTCACCAAAGCAGCAGGAGCACCGGTAGCACCTCACAGGTGGGGGGTGAGCATGGCCACAATGTGGAACAATTTATTCAATTGTCTGCCACATCCACCTCCATCGGCCTGTAGTACTGGGAGGCGGACTTTGACTAGATTGGTGGACTACTAGCCTTGGAGGTGCTGGCCCAGCCTGACCTGTGGCAAGTGCCCTATAAGAACGTGTTTTTAGCACTGTGGGGGGTGTCATCACCGACAGCAGGATCCATCTATCCACAGCTAACAGGGATATGCTTACATTCCTTAAACCGGACCAACAGCCTGGCACAGTAAAACAAGAAAATTCCCCAAAAGTCCCTTGCCCCATCTGCATGCATGATACTTAAGCATTGTCAGCACTTACATTTACATCCACTCAAAGCTGAAATGCCTCCTCACCAATTTCCAGAGGTAGCAGCTATTTTGCAGTGTTCTTTCCCAGCATTTCAGTCATGCTGCTGCATGGATACGACTAACATAACTGACAATGCACAGAAACAGGAAAACTAGCAGCACTGCAGGTCCATGAGCCACCATTTTGTTTTTAAAATTGACCACAGCAGGAGTTAGAAAAAATACCATTTTGTGATTACTCACCTGTAAAATGGGTATTATAAGTATGTCACACACCCCGCTTCAGAATAGTCATTACACTTGGGTTATACTGTCCTGTAGAGGGCGTTCTTGCAGAGATGTAATGAAAACAAGTAAGCCCCTCCCAGTCCATAAATACCTGGGACCTCCCACTCATTCCCCAGTATTAAGACAGCAGTAAGGTAAAGGGACCAGGAAGAGCCAATTATAAACATTAACAACAAAAAAGGATCCAGAATACAAAGGACGGGTGAAGCGGGGTGTGTGACATACTTATAATACCCATTTTACAGGTGAGTAATCAGAAAATGGTATTATTCTAAGTATGTCACACACCCCGCTTCAGAATAGTCATTACACTTGGGACATCCAATAGCAGTGTCCATAAAGAGCGGGGATCCAAAACAAGGCAACAATGCCCAAACTCAAACCACTGCAGCTCTCAGAACTTTGCGGCCAAAAAACAGCATCCGCTGAGGCCCGCACATCAACCTTATAAAAACTTGGACGTGTGAACAGAAGACCAAGTAGCAGCCTTGCAAATTTGTTCAACAGAAGCCTGGTGCTGAAAAGCCCAAGACGCTCCAACAGCACGAGTAGAATGAGCAGTAACAAGAAAAGGGGGAACCTTCCCCTTGGCAGAATAGGCCCCAACAATGGCCTGGCGAATCCACTCACTAATGGAAGACTTGGCGGGCGCCAAACCTTTCCTAGTCCCGGAGGGCACCACGAAAAAGTAATCAGTCTTATGAAAAGAAGGAGGAGTCACCAAATAGTACTTCACACAGCGAACCACATCCAAGGAATGCAATACCCTCTCCTTGTCATTGCTGGGCTTAGGACACAAGGAGGGAAGAACAATGTCCTGATTAAGATGAAAGGCCAAAACCACTTTAGGAAGGAAATCTGGCTTGAAGCGGAAAACAACCTTGTCCTGATGCCTCTTAAAGTAAAGTGCCTGAATGGACAAGGCCAACTTTGAGACACGCCAAACTGAGGTGATAGCAACCAAAAAGGTAACCTCCTGAGTAAGCGTATAAAAAGCAATATCCTGCAAAGGCTCAAAAGGAGGACCCTAAAGAGCAGAAAGAACCAAATTCAAATCCCAAACAGGGAGCAAAGGTGTCCTAGGAGGCCGCACATGCGTAACCCCCTGGAAAAAAGTCTTAACCAAAGGATAAAAAGCAAAAGACCTTTGAAAGAAAACCGCAGAAACCTGCCCTTTCAAAGTACTAAGCTGGAACCCCAAGTCCAGACCATGCTGCAGAAAATCCAAATTCATAGGGAAAGAAAACACCCTGCAAGGCAAGGCCCTCACACCAATCAATATAAGACCTCCAAGTCCTATAGTAGATGGTAGAGGAAGACCTCTTCCTAGCGCTAACAAGAGTCTGAATCACAGCCTCAGAAAGACCTTCCTCCTTTAAGATGGAGGTTTCAGCAGCCATGCCGTCAAAGCTAGATTTGGTAAATTGGGGTAGAGTAGTTGACCCTGAGTGAGCGGACCCGGCAGAAGGAGCAGATCGAACTGATCCACTGCCAGCCGAACGACGTCTGCGAACCAAACCTGCCATGGCCATCTTGGAGCCACCAGGATTGCCAGCGCCCCTTCTAGAGCCAGCTTGCGCACCACCTTGCCCACCAAAGGGAACAGAGGGAACAGGTACAGGAACCCCAGATCCCTCCAGCACAGAGACATGGCATCCACTGCCAGAGCCAGAGGATCCCGCAAAAGAGACACAAATGACGGAAGCTTGTGATTGTGACGAGAGGCAAAGAGGTCCACCTCCGGAGTCCCCCACCTGTGGCAAAGCGACCGAAAAACGTTGGGATTGAGAGACCATTCCCCCCGGCGAGATGAGCACCTGCTCAGGGAGTCCGCCTCAGTGTTCTCCACTCCCGGTATGTACACCGCCGAAATGCATGGGACATGGCTCTCCGCCCAGGCAAGAATCAAAGACACTTCCCTGAGGGCACTCCTGCTCTGAGTCCCCCCCCCGGGGATTGATGTAGCCGACCGCCGTCCGATTGTCCGACCGAACTTGAACCGGTAAGCCCTGTAACTGAAGAGTCAAGTGAGACAGAACCAACCTGATAGCTCTCAGCTCCAGAACATTGATGGGATCGTGAGCCTCCTGAGGCCCCCATAGTCCCTGAAAATGAAGATCCTTCCAGAAACCCCCCCAACCTGACAGGCTGGCAACCGTGGTGACCATCTCCCAACGAGGGGTCAGAAAGGACCTGCCCCTCATCAGAATGCTTGGTTCCAGCCACCACCGAAGGGAATGCCGAACCCGGGGGTACATCAGAAAGGATTGATCCAATGACAGCGGACACCTGTCCCAGGCCGCCAAAAGATGGAGCTGGAGCATCCTTGGCGTTGGCCTTGAAACTGAGCAAAGGGAACCGCCTCGAAGGAAGCCACCATCAATCCCACAGTCTCATCCCCATCCGGATGAACGGGCGAAGGTTGGACAGAAGAAGCTGAGTCAATTCCTGAATCAAAAGAACCTTGGGTCGAAGAAGGAACACCCTGGTCTGAGAAGTATCCAGCGACATTCCCAGAAATGACACCACCCTGGACGGAGAGAGGGAAGACTTGGAAAAGTTGATCACCCAGCCGAATCCCTCCAGAGTGGATACCACAGTTCTGGTGTCTAGCTCCGCTTGGCTGAGAGAGGACGCCATAATGAGAAGGTCATCCAGATATGGCACTATGCGGATACCCCGAGCTCTGAGGAGGGCCATCACCCCAGCCAGCACCTTGGTGAAAACCCTTGGAGCCGAGGTATAGCCGAACGGAAGAGCCACAAACTGAAAATGCCGATTTTGCACCACGAACCTGAGAAATCTCTGGTGTGCCGGAAAGATAGGAACATGCAGATAAGCATCCTTGATGTCTATGGACGTCATGAAGTCCCCCTAACGAAGTAAATTGATAGCTGATCCGCATGGAAACGCTGTGAACTTCCAGGGACGGATAAACCTGTTGAGGAGATTCAGATCCAGGATGGGACGAACAGAGCCGTCCTTCTTGGGCACCGTGAACAGATTGGAATAGTAGCCCAGGCCCCTTCCCGAGGGAGGCACCGGGCAAATGACAGCCATGTCCAGAAGATTCCTTACTGCCGCCAGGAGCCCCTGTGTAGCCAGAGGATCCGAAGGCACCCGAGACCTGAAGAATATGGGAGGGGGCCGGTTCTCGAACTCCTGCTTGTAACCGGAAGACACCACTTCCCAAAACCATCTGTCTGAGACCTCCTGGTCCCAGACCTGGGAGAAGTGTCGCAGCCGTCCCCCCACCCGCAAGGGTGAGGGCGCCCCCTCATTGCAGAGCTGGCTTGACAGCGGACTTGGGCTTGGAGCCCCAGTTGTGTCCTGGACGAGCACGTCCTCTGGTTCCAGGAATCACCTCTGGTGGAGGAGAAGGCCAATCCCCTGCCAGCTCTAGCCCCACGAAAGGAAGGGGCAAAGGAAGCCGCCCCCCGAAAGGGATGATGTCGCTTCTTTCGCTGAGGTAACTTACCTCCTTTTGCCACCAAATCCAATTTTTCTCCGCAACCCCACAAAGGGAAGGGCCGTAAGCGACTTCTTGGACACACAATCAGCTGCCCACTGGCGCAGCCAAACCGACCGCCGGATAGCCACAAGCAAGGCCGAAGTTCTACTGCCCATCACCATGGTGTCATCCAAGGCGGCCAGCTCAAACGACATAAACAATTCGCACCGCTTAAGGCCGGTGAACTCATCACTAGCCGGGTCAAGCCTTGAAGTAGACAACAGGGTCGATTCAAAGAAACATGTAACAGCTTTGATTTTGGTGCCGATCATCCTATTTTTCCCGTACGCTCGTGCGTTCGTATGAACTTGCGAGTGATTCTATAAGCAAATACGTTTCTATCCTAAAATGTACGTCCGTTCGTATGGCAGTTCGGGAATCAGACCTATGTCAGTTTCCATCCTGAATTTTCCGTTTCATTTCTCAGGTTGCAACATTGGTTTTGCCCTTTTTCCTTTTTTGTCTGGACGTAAATCCTTCTGATCTTGCGGCTGCGCACTACAAACTTACCTCATTAAAGTGCATTCTAAATATTTGGTCTTTTGTTTTTCTTTATTTCATTCATTTTGTAGTAACCAACCATTAATGAATGCATTTGCATAAGTAAATCTTACTTTGTTTAATTTTTAGTTAACTTGCATTTTTTACTTGTGGATTTAATTTTAATATTTTGGCTTCAAATGGTACAACTTAAAATTTTGGGTGTGGTTACCCACACCCTCTACATACAGATTTGCTCTCAAAAATTAAAAAACACCCAGCAACTTCAGCATGTTATGAGCCTAGAAACAGCCAAGATGGCGGCTCAGGTATTATCGGGCAGCCTGCAAACAGAAAGGGCCTTGTGACTGTGTTGCTCTGCATTCTTTGATTTCTGACCTTTCCGTGCCCCCAGCTCTGCTGTGTCTGTGCAAAATACAGCAGTAACCCACATCCTGCACTTTATCCCGCTCTCCTCTCCTCAGTAAGTGTGATGCATCTGACCAAAGATGTGCTTAAATAATTAAACAAAGCAAAGGTAAACAACTACACCAATAAATTCAATCTAAAAATATTATTGTAGTACATCAATTTAAAAATAAATAACAAAGGACATAAGTTTCTTTAATTAACGCAAATATATGGATGTATTGCAAAATAAAGGTTTACATGCAAAGGACTAATTAAGGTCCACATTAAAATGCTTTTATAAGGCATACATGAATCAGGTATGCATTGCCATACAATTTATGGCCTCGGCCATGCTGATACATGCAGTTCATTGGAGCTCAAGACGCGCAGACTCCTCCACATAGCCAAAAAACCTGTTCAAGAACAGCAATCCGACTGCTAAAAGGTGTCGGAAGTGGCTTTCTTTTAAAACGTATTTAGAGGTTTGAAAACTGTTCTCTGAATCACACCTAAACACATCCGATTATCCTAAGTTTTACGTTTTGATCCTAAGTTTTAGGATTTGATCCTAAGTTTTAGGATTTGATCCTAAGTTTTACGTTTTGATCCTAAAATTTAGGAACGAACTTCCGATGATCGTAAGAGCATATACGCATTCGTACGTAGGCTCGTGCGAGTCGGAAATGGCCAAAAAAACAGGAAAAAATGACTAACACCCACCCAAACTTACGATTCTCGATCCGAAATCAATTAACTTTTGCTCTTTGAATCGAGAAGAACAGGTCCCTAACAACCGACCTGACAGCTACCACTAAAAGCGCTGAAGCACAAACAGGCCGCAAGGCCGACCCGACACTGGCAAAACCGTGACAAGCCATCTGGTCAATGCGTTTATCCTCACCATCTTTGAGGGTAGTACAGTCAGAAGAATGCAAAACGGAGGTGTTAGACAACCCCAAAACAGGGGCATCCACCTCGGGAGGGGACGACCAGCGCTTCACCGCGTCCACCGGAAAGGGATATCTCTTATCCCAACCCGGAGAAACACCTGGAAGCCGAGCAGTCCTCTCCCATTCCTTAAGAATAATGCCATCAAAATGCTTTTGACTAGGGAATTCCAAGCGCGGCTTAGACGCCTCAAAGAATTCCCCCTTCTGCGGAGGAGCAACTTCAGGGGGAGAATCGCCAGAACCTCAAACAGATGAGCCAGGACCTTAGGGGATCCAAGGTATCCCCCTGACCCTGCTCGGCCTGAATCAAACTCATCAAAATCACAGGCCGGCGCGGCTGGAGACAAGTGCTTTCTCTTAGCCGGGGCCTTTCTGGCCACAGCGCTAGAAAATAATTTCTCAAGATTGGCCAATCTGGCACACACATCAGATTGCGACTCCCCACCTGTGACAACATCACTTGGGGTACGGATCAGGCGGGGATGGGTAGGCGATGAGGCCGGCGGCGCTGACCCAGACGACTGGGACCCGGACTGCCGCGTTAAGGGATACCGCACACCCCATACACTGCCGGGCTTGCCCCGCAGGGAGCCCAAGCCCGGTATCCTGGGAAGCCTCCATATGGTGATTTTATAGGTAGTCGCAATGACCAAGGGAATTACGCAATATAAGCAACCCGGGAT
The DNA here is from genome assembly GCA_027917425.1 of Gastrophryne carolinensis. NCBI lineage: Eukaryota > Metazoa > Chordata > Amphibia > Anura > Microhylidae > Gastrophryne > Gastrophryne carolinensis. Next base: position 334,223,602 of record CM051235.1, on the reverse strand, counting down.
GGTCAGTCCCAAGTGGGAGGATTTTTTTTTTGGGGAGAAATTGGGAGCCCTAAGCGAAAGACCCCAGGGACCCTAGGACCGGGAGGACCCTTTAACGTCCAATAAAGGTCCACCAGGAAGACAAAGGAGAAGGGCAGATGACACACATCCACACACAGGCCCCCACATAAAAAACAGAGCAGAATGACATTTTAAAAAATATATAAATATATATGTATAACAATGCAATTCAATAGATAAGAATAATGGAGCCCACAGGGCGCTTACAGCAATGGCGCCGTCCACCAGACACCACCCCGAGACGCAGAGCAAGAGACCGACCAGAAGAGAAAGAAGGAGGGCGGGCCGGCGCGCCGCACCCAGCCCAGCCCCTTTTCCTGACAAAACACGTCTCCCGGCCAGCCGGGCTCCGCAGCGGTACCAGCAGCACGAGGGGCGGGTCGTAGGAGCGCGCCCGGCCCCGCCCCCCAAAGCACCGCACCTGAGGGGAAGAAGCTCCCCCAATGAAAAATAGCTGCCAGTCACGGTCAGCGCCAGAGCAACAGACGGCGCCGGCCAAGAAGAAAAAGTACCGCACAAGCACACACACACTCAGACACACACCAATAAAGGCCAAAATCTAAATACACAAGGGAGAAGGGCGCCCCTCCCCCCGAAAAGGGAGTAATGGGAGACTGGGAGAGGGGAAAAACCACACTAAGGTGGAAGGCAAGGGACAGGGCATCCCGCACCGGGATCACCAACCCAGGCAACCGCCTACCCCTTGGTATGGGGTCTCACGGTGGAGCATAGCTCCTAAGCACCGTAAAGTGCAGTCTACCCTTGCCCTGACCAGCAGCCAAGGCTGGGAGGCAAGGGGTATCTTAATTAAAGTGGGTCCAGGCAGAAATAGACTAACAAGCGGGCCGGGAGTTACCCCGGCTACCTTCAAGGAGGAGACATCCATCTTCTGACTTGCTTGCTGTCTGCAGAGATGAAAGACTGGGGAATGAGTGGGAGGTCCCAGGTATTTATGGACTGGGAGGGCCTTACTTGTTTTCATTACATCTCTGCAAGATCGCCCACTACAGGACAGTATAACCCAAGTGTAATGACTATTCTGAAGCGGGGTGTGTGACATACTTAGAATAGGTAAATTATATGTGCAGCATATTGCCCTGGGGAAGGATACATATGAGCACTGTTTGTTTTGGAATTTAATTTAGGTAATTAATTAATTAAGTAATTTTAGACTTTTGGTCCACTTTCAGAGGAACCAGGTGGGGATCCCACAGGACTTGGCTTCCGCTTATACCTCCACCACCCCCTCCCCCCCCCCCCGGACCTCTGACACCTGTAAAAATGTAATATGTTATTATTTATATATTCACTTATGAATATATTGATTGATGTATGTATTTCCTATTTTTTTGTTTTCTGTTATTATTTTACATACCCCATTTTGTGCAAGGCAATAGCCCTGATTTTTTTCCATGATTTGCAGCCCTCTAGCCCTTGCCTCCTCCATTTTACAATCATTTTTGGGCCCCCGTTGACTTCCATGGGGTTCAGGTTTGGGTCGAGTCCAGGGGCTCGAACCCAACTTTAGTGGCAATTGCGGCCGAACTCATCTAACTTGAACATTGATGGGTCTGCTCATCCCTAGTTTTCAGCTGCTACACCATACACATTAAACTATACAACTTTTAAATATACATTATCACATATATAATAGAATGCAATTACCAGGAGATGTTTAATTGTTTCTCTATCTTCCTGACAGGAAGTATTAAAAATACAGAAAAAACCTAAGATGCAAGAAAAAACAAACATGATTTATAGCTTTAAAATAAGCCAGTTGTATCATCATATAAATGCAAATTGCAACTGTATAATTAGATCATTATCATAATCCTAGAGCTCCTATGCTGTTATATATAAAATACATATACTTATACTTCATAGGCAGCATCTCAATGTTAAAGGTTGAAAAGGCTAATATTTATATTGAAGGATGAACTCTGACCATTATATTTTTTATTTTTTAATATTTTTATTGCTCAAAACATTGCAAGTACATTGCATAATATCACAGCATGGGTGGCGAGGGTGCTGGTTGCCGCCACCACTGCTAAAATGACAGCCTGGGAAAGAATGCTGGAACCCCCCTGCACATAACCACCCAGAACGCCCATAATATTCCGCCGGGAATCCAGCACCGCAATTGGGTGCCCGGAACTTACCTGCCGGAATGTCACTGCACATGTGAGCGCTGGGTAGCCAAACTTAGCGCTGGATTCCTGAGGGGAGGGAGCGAGGATAAGGTAAAGATTATAGGAGGACAGGAGGGTGCACTGTCAGTCTGTGTGCTGACATTAGAAAACCTGAGACATTTTACCAACCAATGCCATGATGGCTCCATTCCAGAGGATAGGCAGATAATTTTTAACACAACTAATACCATTAAGATAATTTGGTATATTTATATAAACTTGCTGGTGTCTATGGTATCATTTGAAAGCCTAAATAGTAAGCATGCTTTAAAGCAGTCTAAAATTCTAAAATACATTGTGCCCTCTTACTCGTTCAACAGCTCCTGAAATTGCTGCAGAGAACGCTTCCATCTTGCCTCCTTAAAATGCCGGATTCAGTAGGCAGCCCTCTTTACATCAAGATGGAGGTTTCAACAGCCAGGACGTCAAAGCCAGCATTTGTAAATTGGGGTGGCGTAGGTGCCCTTGAGTGAGCAGATCTGGAACCCGGGGCAGGGCGTACTTATCTACTACCAGCTGCACGATGTCTGCGAACCACACTCTTCTTGGCCAACAGGGGGCCACCAGTATGGCTGGCACCCTTTCCTGAGCTATCTTGCGCAGCACCCTGCCCAGCAGGGGAAACGGGGGAAACACATAAAGGAGCTGAAACCTTGTCCAAGACATTGCCAAGGCATCCATGGCCAAGGCCAGAGGATCCTGGGACAGAGAGACAAAGACTGGAAGCTTGTGATTGTGATAAGACGCAAACAGATTCACATCCGGCTGACCCCAGCGGTGGCACAGAGAGCGAAACACCCTGCTGCTGAGGGACCATTCTCCCAGACGAGAGGTCCCCCTGCTCAGAGAGTCTGCCTCCAGATTCTCCACGCCCAGGATGTACACAGCTGAGATGCAAGGAACATTCTCCTCCGCCCAGGACAGTATCAGGGACACTTCCTTGAGGGCCCTCTTGCTCCGGGTCCCTCCCTGATGATTGATGTAGACAACCGCCGTCTGGTTGTCTGAGCGGACCTGAACAGCCCGACCCCGCAGGTGTGGGGTTAAGTGGGCAAGAACCAACCTGATCGCCCTCAACTCCAGAATGTTGATAGGGGTATGGGCCTTCTGAGGGCCCCACTGACCCTGGAACTTCAGGGACTTCCAAAAGCCCCCCCAACCTGTCAGACTGGCATCCGTGGTGACAGTCTCCCAGCAAGGGGCCAGAAAGGATCTGCCCCCTGGCAGGTTCCTTGAGTCCAGCCACCACAATAGAGACCCCCTGACCAGAGGGGACAGGACAAACACCTGATCCAAGGACACAGGGTCCCGATCCCATACTGACAAGAGCTGAAGCTGAAGAGGCCTTATGTGAAACTGAGCATATGGAACCGCCTCGAAGCAGGACACCATCAGGCCCACCAGCTACATTCCCTGCCTGATGGAGGGATGAGGACAAGACTGAAGGGTCTGTGAGTTGAATCCAGAATCATGCCCAGAAAGGACTTCACCATGGAAGGAGACAGGGAAGATTTGGGGTAGTTGATCACCCAGCCGAATGACTCCAGTGTAGACACCACCCGCTGAGTATCCAGCTCTGCCTGATGGAAGGACTGTGAAGTGATAAGCATGTCGTCCAAGCAGGGAAGAATGCGAATGCCCTGACATCTCAGCAGAGCCATCACTCCTGCCAGCACCTTGGTGAATACCCTGGGAGCCGAGGTGAGACCGAAGAGCAAGGCCACAAATTGGTAGTGCTGATCCTCCAGAGCGAACCTGAGGAATCTCTGATGACCTGGAAAAATAGGTATGTGAAGGTAAGCATCCTTGATGTCTACAGAGGTCACAGCGGAGCACAGAGTCTCCATGCAAAAGTGTCTGAATCTGACAAATTTGTTGAGGCGCTTTAAATCCAGGATGGGTCTGATGGACCCATCCTTTTTGGGAAAAATGAAAAGATTGGAATAATAGCCTTTGCCCCTTTCCCTCAATTGCACCCGGCAGATGACTCACAATTCCAGAAGGCCTTGGACAGCAAGGGACAGACCCTGAGCAGACAGGGGGTTTTGAGCTAACCGGGATTTGATGAATCTTGGGGGCGGCCAGGCTGCAAACTCTATCTTGTAACCGGAGGACACTACCTCCTGAATCCACTGGTCTGAGACATGACGCCTCCAGACATGAGCCAAGAGCCGAAGCTTTCCCCCCACCTGGATGGGTGAGGGCGCCCCTTCATGCCTGAAGGAGCTTGCGGGAGGACTTAGGCTTGGGACCCTAGGAGGGGCCAGGGCGACCACGTCCTCTGCCCCTGCCCCAAAAATCAACAAAAAAAAAAGCAAAGGAAGCTCCCCGTCCAATTCTGGAGCCACGGAAGGAAGGAAGAAAGGCACCTGAACCCCGCAAGGACCGGGGCTGCCTTCTACACTGAGGTAACTTGCCTCTCTTAGCAAACAAGTCCAGGCGTTCACCAAAGAGGCACAGGCCCCTTGAAGGGAAAACCAGTGAGAGCCTTCTTAGCAGCATTGTCAGCTGCCCACTGGCGCAGCCAGACCGAGCGGCGTATCGCCACCAACAAGGCAGAAGCCCTGCCACACATTCTAATGGTATCATCCAGGGCAGAGAGAACATATGCAACAAATTCCTCACAACGCAGAAGAGCTCTATACTCTTCCCCTGCATCATCAGGGGCCCCATCTAATATTAATAGCAACAGCCGTAATGGCAGAGGCACAGACCAGACACAGTACAGTCCCCACACAGGCAAAGGCATGGCAAGCCAGCTGATCTATGCGCCTGTCCTCCCATCCCTCAGTGTAGTCGAGTCAGGGGAATGCATGATGGATGTGTTGGACAATCCCAGGACTGGTGCATCCATCTCGGGAGGACATGACCAACGTTTAACCATCTCAGCGGGAAAGGGATTCCTCTTATCCCAACTCTTTGGCACCCCCGGAAGCCGGCTAGGCCGTTCCCACTCTTTGAGCACCAGATTATTAAAGTGAGTTTGTTCAGGAAACTCCAAGCATGGTTTAACAGAATGAAACAGCTCCCCCTGCTGCCACGGAGCCACGGCAAAAAATTCCTCAGCCTCCATAGGAAAGAGGGTAACACCAGGTAATAAATGACGCGAAGCGTCTGCTGGGCGCAGTGTAAACACACCCTGACATCACTTATAGGGGATACCCCACACGCCACACACAGCCGGGCAAGCACATTATCCTGAGAAGCCTCCATATGGTGACTATTGTAGCACAATAGGCCAAATGGGATTGACGCCAATAAGGCTACCCGGGATGCCCCAATAGCCCGCTAGGGAAGTGGGAGATATACCAATACAATAGCCCGCCAATAAGGGGTAAACGCTAAAAGGGGATAGGACCGGGAGAAACCACTAAAAGTTTGACCAGCCTGTAAGACATAAAGCAGAGAATCCGTAAGTATAATACAATGAAGGTACAAGGAAAAAAACCAGCCCGCAGGGGCACTTACGGACCGCGATAGGGAGACGACAGACAGCGCAGCAGCATATAATACAGAACCAGTGCAAAAGGCAAAAATAAATACATACACCACCCCCCCACCCCGAGATCAACCTAGGGGGAGCGAAGGGGAAGCAGTGGACCGCCTAAGAGGAGCCTAACTGAGGGGACAGAGGGGCATCCCATAAGGCTCACCACGGGCCTATACCGCCTACCTTTTGGTGGAGGACTGCGGTAGGAGCAGCGCTCCTTAGCACCTTGTAGCGGTGCTGCCTGCCATCACCCGACCAGCACAGCCTAAGTTGGGAGGCAGAGAAAAGGAATGGGTGGGAATAGTCCTACAGGGCCGCAGGCTAATAAGCCCCGCTCAGAGAGAATATCTTGATTGCCAGCCTCCGACCACATGAATATGCAACAAAGTTCAAACAAAGGGCACCAGGCAAAGAGAGCTCACCTCCTGATACGATCAATGTCCATAATGAGAAAGCGCCAGCCACATAGTTTGATTGGTAAAATCATCCATCCTTTATTGAAAACCACGGTAAAAAGCCATCACAGCAGATAAAACATGGTACGCATATAGAAAGCAGACCCCGCGTCTACGCGTTTCGAGCAAGGTTCTTAATCATGACAATGGGGGTGTTCTCACACACAATAAAATAGACCATCAAATTACTTGTAAATTATTACACCTGGGGAAACAACAACAACCGGCGCTACTAATTAGTCTAAAAAGCCTACCTTTAGCCTCCCGTTCGTCCGCAGCGAGAATGTTGTGCTGTACTCCGGTGTGTCCATTAGCAACGTGCGGGAAGATACAGAGAAATTGACTTCCGCATTCGGACGAGGAGTTCAGCCAATTACAATGCGCTAGATACGTCAAAGCTCCTGATAGGCCAGATAGAAGTGGACGTCACTGAACTGGCAAAACAGAAAAGCATACTAGCCGCCATTAAGGGCAAGCGGGGTGTCCGCTAATAGACAAACTGGAGTAGCGGGCAATTGCAGGAAAGGGGCATAAAGACAGCTTGAATGCTGATTTACATTCCTCAGTATATCTTGTCAACATATCGGGGATACAAGAGAAATTACTGCCACATTAGATCGGGAGAAACAGCCATTCACATTGCATCAGATACGTCTACACTAATGATAGGCCAGATAGACATAAACGTCATTACACTGGCAAAATAGACCTTTATGCTGGCCGCCATTAAGGGCAGGCGGCATATCAGCTGGTAGACGATCTGAAATAGCGGATATTAACACTGCAGGGGCTTAAAAACTGTTTAAATGGACAGAAATAGTTAAACTCACTAATATTATTTCAAATATTTGAATCAAAAATACGAATCTATATAAAAAAGGATCATAAAAAAAGGATTTTTTAAACTCTATAATCCCTGCAACCCCAAAAAATTATAGTATTGGCCCCATGTAATACTGAGCCAAGTATAGAGACTGGCCCTAGAATTTCATACTGCAGGATGTGGTCCAAGGGGAGGAAAAGGGAGGCAGAAAATTAGTGCAGCCGTTCTTGTTGTGCCCAGGAGTAAACAAAAATATATATCAGTAACATTCATGGAAACAGACATATGAATACAGACACACATATTATTATGAAATTCCTGATCAAAGATTCAAATCCATGATGACATCAAATGAGTAATTAATTCATTAGAATATATAAGACTACACTATTTGGAAAACAACCATTGATTAATCCCTATTATCCAGAGAGTTCGTTCAAGAGAACCTTCTCCCATCATTGGAGATTCATATTAATCTCCTCATCCCTAGAATAACTAAGGAAAGGACTACTGTACCGGCCAAATAAATCCATTAAAGGGAGTGGTTAGGATGAAGAATTCTAACTAGCCCTAAAATATTAATATCCAAAGTCTCTATCCCATAGAGCCATAAAGAGACATATCAGATCCTGACTTAAGTGAAAATCATCGCACTTCTATGATACCGTCCCTAACCTCACAGTTCAATAATACTAGGTTCTCAGAAACAAATCGACATCCCAGCGGGAATTTAGACCCTTAGGGGTGCGAGTATCCAAAATAAAGATCCAAAATACCTCGCGTTGGAGTAGTTTATCTATGAGATTCCCACCCCTAGGACCTAATGTCACTTTTTCTATGGGCATACATCTAAAGCTAGATAAATCACCCCCGTGACAATCCCTAAAGTGTCTCCCTGCGTTTGATGTACTCGTAGGGCGGTCTGGAAAAGATGCAGAAATATGTAATAAGCCCCGCTCACCTGCGAGTAGAAAGAGCCATCTTCTAGTCATCGCATCCCAGACTGCAGAGAAGAACTGGGGAATTTGTGGGAGGCGCCTGGTATATATGGGACCAGGAGGAGCCACTTTTCTGTCTCTGCAGTCCAGCGCCATCTACTGCATGTATTACCCAAGAGTAAGGAATATCTTCTGGAACAGGACGTGCTGTATACTTAGAATATTGTATTGGTGAGAAACACTCCAAACAAGCAAAGTGTGTACAGGCATAAAAAGTCCAGGTCAACGTTTTGCATGCAAAAGCCCCCTAACTCAGGACCCTACAACAACAACCCGTTGCGAGTATACAGAAGTAAATGATAGCACCCCGGAATCAGAACCAACCAGAGGTTCTTGTCTAACTGGTGCTGTTGTGTCACTAGGTGTCCGTGCCCGGGTCTGCCTCTCCGACTTCCCAAGGATGCTCCCCCCCTCCCCACCAGGTGTATCGTGGAACTCCAACAGTTTGCCACTATTAGAACATCCTTATAGCTTGTGGCATTTCCCCGCTTTTCTTTCTCTTCCCCACTGCTTTTTTCTGCTGACTGTTTATCTAGATATATTTCTGTCACCGATATCTTTTTATCATTTACAATTGTATGCACTAATATTATTGCATTTATGTTTAAGATGTATTATCTGCATTGAAAATCCCTGTCTCATCTGTGGCGGGACTGGTGCCAGGCCCAATGCTCCCACGGTCTGGGGAAGTTTACACATGTGCCCCCTGGAGTTTCCACGCAGTTCTTTTCCTGTGGACTCCCCATATGCTGGACGATCTGTCCACAGTCTGAGGAGCCTGGCTGAGTATGCGTTGACCTGTCTGAGCTCTGTTAAAGGTGATGGTGCTGTCATCTGTTGCGGAGTATACTGGCTGGAGTGACGTCCTCTCCAATTGGTGGAGATGGTGCAGCCGCGTTGCTTAACAACCCAGCAGTGCCACGACAGACAGCCAGAGGTCGAGAACCCGCTGGAGACCCGATACACCTGGTGGGGGCGGGGTGCGGAGCATCCTTTTGGGGTCGGAGAGGCGGACCTGGGCACAGACGCCCGGCTGATAGGGTATTCTTGCAGTGACACATTTAACAGCACCAGTGATGATCATGAATGATGTCAGGCAGGAACCTCTGGCTGCAGTTGCCACCTCTGATAGGTTCCCGGGTGCTATCATTTCCATCTGTATATTCGCAACTCGTTTTTGTAGGGTCCTGAGGAAGGGGCTTTTGCATGCAAAACGTTGAACTGGACTTTTTATGCCTGTACACACTTTGCTTGTTTGGAGTGTTTCTCACCAATACAATTTTCGAGTTCAATTGGAGTGCTGGTCCCTGCTTTTAGACTTTGGAATAGAGCGGTGCCTCCACGGACCCATGCACTCAACCATCACAATTTTGTTGTTGGGTTACCAGAAGAGTCGGACTTTGAGGACTAGAAGGTGACAGGGATGGGGCCCTGGCTTCCTGTAAACTCTTGTAAAAAAAATAAATGGGCACAAATGAAAGAAAATCCTGCAAAAAATCTTCACAGCCACTTCCCGGCTGCCTGCAAACACTGAACTGGGGTCTGGTATTTCCCGTGGAGGTGAAGCAGAAGGTGAAAGAAATATACTACACATAAATATTGATTTTACAAAACATGTCTATACTGTACATAAAAATTTTGAACACAAGGGGGACCTAAATCCATCAATTTCATGTCAGATCAACAAATAATAATTCATATAATGTGTTACACTACTGACCCCTTCTAAGCCTGCCTGTAAGGTCTGGACTGTCACAAAATCAATAGTTCAATGTTGGTTTGATCAAGCTATCTATGTGGGTGGGCTGCTTCCAGCACAGAGAGGAAACACACCATAAACACCCTGCCACCACCACTGTAACTACACTTTAAATGTTTTTAATCGGGCTGGTGGAACCCTCCCCAATCACCATCCGATCAAAATCTGCTGGCGAGTAACCGAGACAGTCACCACACACCTACAAACCCCTCTCTACATACAAGCAAAGGACAGGCAATCCACAATGGTTCTGCCCCACACTTACCCCGAGGAGAGTCTGATCAGTTCTGATGTGGATCCGTCATATACAATCAGCTTGCAATCTGCTGGTTCACACACAGTCACCATGCAGCACTCCAAGTCATTCACCCTTGTTATACTATATGATTATATTCGCTTTCCCAATCATACAATGGATTAGGTACAATTGATCTTACAGTCTATGGGTTAATACACATTTACGATCAGTCATACAATCTTCAGAAACCAGGGTAGTTTTTAAAGCTTCAAGTAAACCTTGTTAGGGTTTTCAAATTGGAAAAAAAGGTTGGTCTGTGCTTAGTTGGAATTTTAATTAAAATTTTAATAAAATGAAAAATACAAATATTTCAATATATATACATGCAGAAAAACAGCCAGAAACGTCATAAAGGGATATAAAGACTTCAGGTTCCGAGAGTTGGATCGGACACACCACGATCATGGATCTGACCCTCTGTATGTGACCCAGAAAACAGTTTCTCCCCCTGCATTTATGCTAGATTCCAAGGGTAAAGGGGGTGGGAGTAGCTCCATCTCTACTATTTATACACAATTATTAAATTATTATTCAGGGCCTGGGAACCAATTTACAGCCCCAGTAGGAATGCAAGGGGATGAGACGGGGGGGGGGGGGGGGGGGGGGGTGAATCACAACATAAATTAAGACATTGAATTGGTGGTTACATGGACCACTATCTAGTCTACCATATACCATCTTTCTTACCCCAGAAGCAAGTGCAACATTAAATATTTTCAATGAAATGATTATATGCATCAACCATATCCGGAATACATTAAAATAATTAATAGCCACATATAACATGATATGAATACATTAGTATGTGCTCGAAAGTGCCAGTGCATAATAAGTGGTGGCTGCAGAGAGGTTGCACAGAGTATCTTCTCCCGCTTTATGCGCGTTCCCAGTCCCTGTTCAAGTTAATAGGTAGCAGGGCACGCATACAAAGCGAGGCTGCGGCTCTGTGCTGCCTTGCCAAGATGGCCATGGTCAGGGCTAGCAACATCAGGGGAAAAGATAAGGTGTATTTTTTTTTAAACTCCTTACAGAGCTGGAAAATGGGATTGGTTAGTGCCACGTGCACTGCGCTGGTTGTTGGGGAGTTGTTGGAAATCCTATCAATGAGCTACACTCTCACACTAACTAGCTAGCATTTTAGAAAGCAACTAAATCTCTAGATACTTCAAAGCTTACTTACCGTAAACTAATACTGTAGCAAGAAGAATCAATATGATTTTTTTATGTAGTTTCCTAAAAAGAACATAAAACTGCAGCAATAAAACTGAATAGAACAGAAGCACAAAGACTAACTGTAATAATACAATTCTGTGATTACTCACCTGTAGAATTGGTATTATGAGTATACAGTACGTCCTGCTTCAAATCTAATACTTACAGTTGGGATATACTCCGCCAGATGGCGCTGGACTGCAGAGACATCGAAAATAGGCTCCTCCCGGCCCCTCAATACCCAGGGACCTCCCACAAATCCCCAGCATTGAAAAGCAGTTAAGGAGAAGCCGGGAGAATTAAACAATTCAAACTATCAACTATAACAATGATAACAACCATCATACAGGGGATCCAAGAAAATGCAAACCAACGGTGGGTTGGAGCAGGACGTACTGTATACTCATAATACCAATTCTACAGGCGAGTAATCACAGAATTGTATTATTCTTAGTATACAGTACGTCCTGCTCCAGATAAGATTCATTACTCTTGGGACATCCAATAGCAGTGTCCATAAAGTAGGGTGGGATCCCCAAAGGTAACAACAGACAGGTCAGAACCTTTCGGCCAAAAGCAGCATCAGCTGAGGCCCTAACATCAACCTTGTAAAACTTTGAAAATGTATGAACAGAAGACCAAGTAGCGGTCTTGCAAACTTGTTCAACAGAAGCCTGGTGCTGAAAAGCCCAAGAGGCACCAATAGCACGAGTGGAATGAGCAGTAAGGCAGAAGGGAGGATTCTTCCCCTTAGCAGAGTAGGCCTGAATCACAGCCTGACGAATCCACTTGCTGATAGTAGACTTGGCAGGAGCCAAACCCTTCCTAGGACCAGAAGGGACCACAAAAAAAGCATCAGTTTTCCTGAAGGACGCAGTGACCACCAGGTAATACTTCAAACACCTGACCACATCCAAAGAATGCAAAACCCTCTCCTTAGCGTAGCTAGGATTAGGGCACAAAGAAGGAAGAACAATATCTTGATTCAAATGAAAGGCAGACACTACCTCAGGTAGAAAAACTGGCTTAAAGCGGAACACCACCTTGTCCTGGTGTCTTCCCAAAATATGGGGGCTGAATAGAAAGAGCCACCAACTCAGACACACGCCTGACCGAAGTAATGGCTACCAGAGACAACCTTGAGGGTCATCCTGCAGCATCCTGCATAGGTTCAATGGGAGCACCCTGCAAGGCAGACAAAACCAAGTTCAAATCCCAAACAGGGACCACAGGTTTACGTGGGGAACGCACATGAGTGACCCCCTGGAAAAAAGGTCTTAATCAAAGAATGCTGAGCAAAAGACTTCTGAAAGAAAACAGACAGGGCTGAAACCTTACCCTTCAGAGTACTGAGTTGGAGTCCCAACTCCAACCCATGCTGTAAGAACTCCAGAACCCTGGGGACTGAAAACACCCGACAGGGAAGAGACCTAGACTCACACCAGTCAAAGTAGCTACACCATACCCTGTAATAGATGGAAGAAGAAGTTTTCTTCCTAGCCTTCACCATGGTATCAAACACCGAGGCCGACAAGCCTTTGTCCATCAAGATGGAGGTTTCGGCAGCCAGGCCGTCAGATGAGCCCGAGTCAGAAAGGAGCTCCCCTTCATCAGACGGGGTGTAGCCACACAGAGCCATAAACTCCTCAGCTTCCATAGGGAAAACAGTAACATTAGGCGTCAAGAGCTGCTTCTTCCCAGGGCCCTTATGCTAAGGACCTCGCAATAATCTGTTCAGCAGTAGCCAGTGTAGAAGACACTGCAGGCTGAGAATCCCCACTAGTATGCAACTCAACAGGAGTGAGATTTAAGCTTGGGGGAGTAGGTGAAGTGAAACGAGGTGCAGCCACTGGCAGGCCAGATTGCAGTGCAAACACCTGCTCAGCACAGGGTACACAGACCCATGCCTTGTCAGCGTCAGCATGAGGCTGCCCACACGCTACACACAGCCGGTCTTGTCCCAAGGGGACCCCGGTAACATTATCCTAGGATGCCTCCATATGGTGATTATTAGGCACAATATGCCAGTAGGGATTTACGCTGTAAGCAACCCTGGATGCCCCAATGACCCGCTAGGGAAGTGGGAGTAAGTTTACAAGGCCCTTATCAATTACACCAGGCCGGGAGAAGCCAATTGATTCACCCGTCTGAAAGACACAATGAGAAGAGGGGGTGTCAGAACCAAACACACTAAAAAAAGAGTATAGAGCCGCCCGCGAGGGCACTTACGGACCACCTCGAAGGGCGGGCCAGAGCGAGCCGTGCTGCATAGCGCGCCGATCAGGCCCCGCCCCCCCCCGAAGAGCGCGAAGCCCACAGACAAGCAGCCAATGAGAAAGCATAAGCATCTGAGGTAACGCCGCCACCGGGCGCGGGGCTCCAAATGAAGGAAAAGACGCACGCGGCGGCATTTGCCATAGTAAAAAAGACAAGTCAGCGCAGCGGCTGACACCGCATATAATGGTACAACGAAAAAAGACAAAACGCCGTATGCACAAATCACAATACACGCTATCAACACACACACACACACACACACACACACACACCCCCCTTTCTTTTCCCCCGAAGGCTACCGGGAGAATGAGGGAGGATGGCAGCCCTCAGTACAGGACCCACCGCTACAAGGGGCATGGGCAATAATGCGGGAGGGGCATCCCCTAAAGGCTCACCATCAGCCTATACCGCCTACCCTTTGGTGGGGGATTGCGGCAGAGCAGCGCTCCTTAAGCACGCATGGTGCTGCCTACCTTCACCCGACCAGCGCAGCCCAAGCTGGGAGGCACATCACACGAGGAACGGGTGGGAATAGTCCAACAGGGCCGCAGGCTAATAGCCCCGCTCACCTGCGAGAGTGATAATTTCATGTCTTCGCAGTAAGCACTGCAGAGAAATCTGGGGATTTGTGGGAGGTCCCCGGGTATTTGAGGGGCCGGGAGGAGCCTGTTTTACATGTCTCTGCAGTGCAGCGCCATCTGGCGGAGGATAACTCAAGTGTAAGTACTCTATCTGGAGCAGGATGTACTGTATACTAAGAATAATAGCCGGGGCAGAAACCTGACCCTTCAGAGTACTGAGTTGGAGCCACATCTCCAACCCATGCTGCAGGAACTCCAGAATCCTGGGAACAGAACACACACGACAGGGAAGAGACCTAGACTCACACCAGTCAATGTAGGCATGCCAAACCCTGTAATAAATGGAAGAAGAAGACTTCTTCCTAGCTTTAATCAAAGTATCCACAACTGAGGAAGACAGCCCCTTCTCCATCAAGATGGAGGTTTCAGCAGCCAAGCCGTCAAAGCCAGAGTTTGTAAATTGGGATGGCGTAGTGAGCCCTGAGTGATCAGATCTGGCACCAAGGGCAGAGTGTATTGATCTACTGCCAGCTTTACCACGTCTGCGAACCACACTCTTCTTGGCCACCTGGGGGCCACCAGAATTGCTGGCACCCCTTCCAGAGCAATCTTGCGCAGAACCCTGCCCAGCAGGGGAATTGGGGGGGAAGACATACAGGAACTGAAAGTCCTTCCATGACATTGCTAGCGCATCCGAGGTCAGGGCCAGAGGATCCCTGGACAGAGAGAAAAGCTGGAAGCTTGTGATTGTGGCGGGACGCAAACAGATCCACACAGAGATTGAAACACCCTGCTGCATAAAGACCATTCTCCCTGGCGAGAGGTCCCCCTGCTCAGAGAGTCCGCCAGGTGATTTTTCCACCCCCGGGATGTACACAGCTGAAATGCAGGGGACATTGGCCTCCGCCCAAGTCGGGATCAGAGACGCTTCCTGGAGGGCCCCCTTGCTCCGGGTCCCTCCCTGATGATTGATGTAGGCAACCGCCGTCTGGTTGTCCGAGCGCACCTGAACAGGCAGGCCCTGAAAATGAGTAGTCAAGCGAGCCAGAACTAACCTGATCGCTCGCAGCTCCAAGACATTGATAGGTGTGTGGGCCTCCTGAGGGCCCCACCTCCCCTGGAACCGCAGGGACTTCCAGAAGCCCCCCCAACCTGACAGACTGGCATCCGTGGTGACCGTCTCCCAGGAAGGGGCAAGAAAGGATCTGCCCCCCAACAGGTTCCTTGAGTCCATCCACCACAAGAGGGATCTCCTGACCAGGGGGGGAGAGCACACAGACCCTGTCCAGGGACGCTGGGTCCTTGTCCCATACAGACAATAGGTGAAGTTGCAGAGGCCTCAAGTGGAACTGAGCATAAGGGACCGCTTCGAAGCACGCCACCATCAGGCCCACCAGCTGCATCCCCTGCCTGATGGAGGGAATGGAGTTACCAGGGAAGGGGACAGTGAGGACTTGGGGTGGTTGATCACCCATCCAAATGACTCCAGAGTGGACACCACCAGCTGAGTATCCAACTCTGCCTGATGTAGAGACTGGGAAGTGATGAGGATGTCGTCCAGATAGGGCAGCACGCGGACTCCCTGACATCTGAGCAGAGACATCACGCCAGCCAGCACCTTGGTGAACACCCTGGGAGCTGAAGTGAGGCCGAAGGGCAAGGCCACAAATTGGTAGTGTTGATCCATCAGAGCGAACCTGAGGAACCTTTGATGACCTGGGAACACAGGAATATGAAGGTAAGCATCTTTGATGTCCACAGAAGTCATGAAATCCCCTTGGCGCAGGGAACTGATGGCAGAGCGCAGAGTCTAAGTCCAGGATGGGCCTGACAGAACCATCCTTTTTGGGTACTGTGAATAGGTTGGAATAAAAGCCCTTGCCTTTTTCTCTTAAAGGGACCTGGCAGATGACCCCCAGCTCCAGGAGGCCTTGCACTGCTTGCACTAGCTCCTGAGCTGACACAGGGTCCTGAGGAATCCGGGATCTGATGAATCTTGAAGGGAGATTGGCAGCAAACTCCAACTTGTAACCGGAGGACACTACCTCCTGAATCCACCTGTCTGAGACATGAAGCCTCCAGACGTGAGCGAAGTGCTGCAGCCGTCCCCCCACCCAGATGGGTGAGGGCACCCCATCATGCCTGAGGGGGCTTGGGAGAGGATTTAGCTTTGGGAACCCAGGAGGAGCCAGGACGTCCACGTCCTCTGCCTCTACCCCAGAAATCTCCCCGGGCCCCAGGGAAAGACACCCCCCTTCCCTGTCTTGCACCACGGTAAGGAGAGGAGAAGGAACCCTGACCCCGAAAGGGCTGAGGTTGCCGCCTGTGCTGGGGAAACCTGCCTCCCTTAGCAAAAAGGTCTCCAAACATACGCAGTCCTTTAAAGGGAAACCCAGTGAGGGCCTTCTTGGCAGCGTTGTCAGCAGCCCACTGGCGCAGCCAAACCGAGCGGCGTATAGCCACCACAAGGGAAGAAGTTCTGGCACACATTCTGATGGTGTCATCCAATGATGATAGGACAAAATTTACAAAAACATCACAACTGGAGAGTGCATTAAACACCTCACAAGGCAAATCATCAGGGGCACTATCAAGCATATTTCTGATAAGGGTTCTAGTGGCCACAGCAGTAATGGCAAAGGCACAGACCAGGCGCAGCGCCGTCCCCGCACATGCAAAGGCGTGGGATGCCAGCTGATCAATACGCCGGTCTTCGGCATCCCGCAGGGTAGTAGAATAAGGGGAATGCATGACAGAGGTGTTCGATAGCCCTAGGATCGGGGCATCCACCTCGGGGGGGGGGGGGGGGGGGGATGACCAACATTTAACCACCTGAGCAGGAAAGGGATACTTCCTATCCCAACTCTTTGGAACCCCGGGAGGTTTACTGGGGGGGCTCCCATTCCTTGAGCACAAGGTTATGGAAATGTGCCTGCTCTGGAAATTCCAAACGTGTTCTTGCTGTATGGAAAAGCTCCCCTCTTTGCCTGAGAGCCTCAACAGGGAGAGGGATAGACAGAACCTCAAAAATCTGGGTCAATAATCTGTCAGTGTCATCCGGGGCCCAGGGGTCAGAGCCAGAATCGTCATGACCCCTTGGTCTCTCATCAGATGAGCCTGAATCAGAAAAGAGCTCCCCTTCATCAGACAGGGTATAGCCACACAGATTCCAAAACTCCTCAGTTCCAATAGGGAAAACAGTAACATTAGGCGTCAAGTGCTGCTCCTTAGCAGGGGCCTTACGTGCTAAAGACTTCGCAATAATCTGTTCAACAGTAGCCAGTCTAGAAGACATCAGGCTGAGAATCCCCACTAGTATGCAACTCAGCAGGAGTGAGATTTAAGCTTGGGGGAGTAGGTGAAGTGAAACGAGGTGCAGCCACTGGCAGGCCAGATTGCAATGCAAGCACCTGTTCAGCACAGGGTACACAGACCCGCACCTTGTCAGCGTCAGCATGAGGCTGCCCACACGCTACACACAGCCGGTCTTGTCCCAAAGGGACCCCGGTAACATTATCCTGGGATGCCTCCATATGGCGATTATAGCGGCGCTATACGCCCCAATAACCCGCTAGGGACGTGGGAGCATAATTTTTACAAGGCCTACAAGTAATATACTAAAAACAGGGCCGGGAGAAGCCAAGAAGGGTTCATCCCACCTGAAAGACATAAGCAGACAAGACCTTAAGTACATCGTAACAAAAGTGAAGCAGATAAAGCCGCCCCCGAGCGCACTTACGGACCACGGTAGGTAGGAGTCCGTTGCGCATAAGCCAACCAAGTCAGAAAAGATGGTGTCGGTATACCTCGAGGGGCGGGCTAGTAATAGCGATGACGCGGAACGCGCCAAAGACGGGCCCCGCCCCCCCGAAGAGCGCGAAGCCAGAAGGCCAACAGCCAATGTTGGCGCACCAGCGCCTGAGGTAATGCCGCCGCCAAGCGCGGAAACAAGTCAGCGCGCGGCGGCGGTATATTTAAAAGCAATAAAGACAAGTCAGAGCGGCGGCTGACACAAGAATAAAGACATGTGAAAAGTGAAAGCACAGACTGCATAACATACATATCTATACACATACACACACCCCCTCCTTTCCCCCGAAGACTACAAGGAGGATGAGGGAGGACGGCGGGCACTAAAATAGGGCCCACCGATAGGCAGGGGCAAGGGGCAATAGTGCGGGAGGGGCTGCCTACCTTCACCCGACCAGCGCAGCCAAGGCTGGGAGGCATATTACTAGTGGAACGGGTGGGAATAGTCCTACAGGGCCACAGGTTAATAACCCCGCTCACCTGCGAGTAGAGAGCCAATTTCTGGTCCTTCGCAGCCAGACTGCAGAGAAATTCTGCGGATTTGTGGGAGGTCCCTGGGTATTGAGGGGCCGGGAGGAGCCTATTTTCGATGTCTCTGCAGTCCAGCGCCATCTGGTGGAGCATATCCCAACTGTAAGTATTAGATTTGGAGCAGGACGTACTGTATACTAAGAATATATAATTTCAAGATGTACTGCGCAATTGATCCTGCCGGGTCTTCTCTTCACCCAGGGGGCTTCCGATTCCCACCGCCATGGGGCTCTTCTGCTGGCATAGGCGGTCAGCACTGCTGACCTTCGTTTGCTTCGCCTTTTGCCATGCCACTGACACCATCCCACTCCCAGCGCCGTCAATCTCAGGTAGTGATCGATGGAGAGTGGGTGGAGGAGCATATTATTTTTTTAAAATGTTTGCACAAAATTCCTGAAAAAACACAGTTAAACATAGTGCAAAATGATGAAAAATGAGGGTGACAAAATCTTTAGTAGGCTGGCTGTTAAAAGGGTTAAAAGTACCAATGCATGTTGGGTATTGTTCTGTCCGTGAAATTGTAAAAAATAGATTTCTCAATGTTGAGCATATGTTAAACAAATGACAAACAAGGCATTTCATGTTAAAGCCCAGATGCTGCTGAAAAAAACATGTTTCTGGGAAATCCCTTCAAAAGGCACAGTTAAACACGTGGAACACAATATAGTAAAAAATGGTCTGGCATGAAAGGGCGACAAAATCTCCAGATAGGCTGGCACTTAAAGGGTTAATGCCCATTCATTTAAATTAAGTGAGCACCTTGTGCTTTTTCTACCAAAACAACCCTTTACATTTGGAATGCCCCCTACAAACCATATATTCCCTGAAAGTACACACGTTATGCTTTCTAGGTGTACCCAGCTTGTTGTAAGTAATCCCTTGAAGAATTCTTTGGTTGCACAGGGTTTCCCTAAAAAATTTATAAAAAAGCAGAACAAACACCTTTTCCTAAAATATCAAGAAAAAACAAGCTAAATCTGAAAGCGCAAGGTCCTCCGAACAGAATACCAAACATGCATAGCTACTTTTAACTCTTAATTGCCAGCCTACTGATGACGGCGCCTGTCAGGAAGGCAGGGGGAGAGGGCCTGTCAGGCTGAAGACTGAAGAGCAGAGGGGGGTGATCGGGGGGCCCCACTGGTGAAGCGGAGAGCCAGCAAGAGTGATTAGGCACAAAGGTGAGTAAATGTCATTTATTCTAAGCATTCAGCACGTCCTGCTCCATCTATAATACTTACACATGGGTAATCCTCCGCCTGAGGGCGCCGTGCACTGCAGACATGCAAAAACAGGCTCCTCCCGGCCCCACATACACCGAGGGACCTCCCACAAATCCCCAGATTTCTCTGCAGTGCTGACTGCGAAGACATGAAGTATCACTCGCAGGTGAGCGGGGCTTTTACAGCCTGCGGCCCTGCAGAACTATTCCCACCCGTCCTCTTCAACGATGTGCCTCCCAGCCTGGGCTGCGCTGGTCGGGTGAAGGTAGGCAGCACCATGTGTGCTCACGGAGCTATGCTCCACCGCAATCCCCCACCATAGGGTAGGCGGTTTAGGCAGATGGTGAGCCTCTAGTACAGGGGTATTCAACCCGGGGACCGTTTCCGGACCGCGGCCGCTTGCTCTCCGGACCCCATGGCCGGCCGGGAGGAGAGACAGCGCATGCTTGAGAAAGACAGCGCGCGATGCACAGTGGGCGGGGCAGGCAGCCGATAGGAAGGACAGCGGGGGAGTGAGAAGAGACAGTGGGCGGGGGAGGCGGGCCAGAGGAGAGACAGCAGGCAGGCGTCAAGCCGGGAGGAGAGACAGCGAGCGGGGCCAGTGGGCGGGAGGAAAGACAGTGGGAGGGGCAGAAGGAAAGAAAGTGGGCGGGGTGACAGTAATACAGCAGGCAGGGTTCGTTGTGGAAAGGACGCCGGCTCAGTTCCCTGCTTCGATCGCAGGAGGCTGAGCGGCGCTCACTGATAGATGTTCTGCATGTGCCCTGTTTAATATCCTCCGGGCAGAAACAAGCAGAGCGATACATAGTTCCACTGGCAACGGATATAAAAGGTGCATGAAGCAGAACGTCTATGATTGTGCGTCGCCCAGCCTCCTGGAATTGTAGCAGACAGCTGAGCGTGCCCTTTTTTTACAGTGTCAGATCACAAGCCAGCAATCAGCAAATAAAGGTAAAAGCTAGCTGGCTGGCTGTTTATCATGGGATTGGGGGGAGATAAAAACTAAACGTTGTAAGCATAGCAGCAAGTTGGAGAGTACAGTGAAAAAGTGCAGCATAGCAGCAAGTTGCAGAGTAGAGTGAAAAAGTGCAGCATAGCAGCAAGTTGCAGAGTACTGTGAAAAAGTGCAGCAGAGTACTGTTAAAGAGTGCTGTCAGCAAGAAGTTAGCAGCTCAAGCTAAACATCTATTAGCTATCTATATAAGAAGTGTAAAAAACCATGGCTAGCACATCCAAGCACATCCTGTTGTCATTTAGACACCCCTCATCCATCCAGTCCCATCCCCATCCCTCTTATTCCCAGCTCTGTCCCATCCATCCCTCAAAAATAGAATATATAGCCTCCGGTGTGCTAATTTCAGTTATCCCCCCCCCCCCCGGACCTTCAACCTGCCGCAGGCCACGATTAACGGACCTCTACCAAAAGTTCTTGAGTACCCCTGCTCTAGTAGATGCCCCTCCCGCATTATTGCCCCGTGCCCCTTGTGACGGTGGACCCTGTGTGACGGGTCGCCTTCCTCCCTCGTTTCCCCCCGTAGATCGGGGGAAAAGAAAGGGGGGGTATGTGTGGCGGTCTCAGTGTAGTGTTGTACACGCTTATGGTTGTTGCCTTGTATTGACCGGCAACTGGGTGTGGCAGTGTCTTTCATGAATTCTACATTTATTCACAGCTTGTCATGTACATTCCGCGGGCCAGAGCTTCGCGCTCTTTGGGGGAGGCGGGGACATGGTTTGGCGCGCTCCGGGTCACGGCCAGATTGAGCCCGCCCCTCGAGGTTCGCTTGGCCCATTCTGATGGTCTTCGCGCGCGCGGTTACGATCCTCCTCCTCCCTTGGTCATGTAAGTGCCCTCATGGGTGGTTTGCTTATGATCCTTCGTTTGCTGCGCATGGCTCTGACACCCATTCTTCTCCTTATGTCTTTCAGACGCCAAGATTCCGGTGGCTTCTCCCGGCCTGATATATATCTTAACGGGTTCACATTAAAATTCTCCCACATTCCTAGCGGGTCTTGGGGCATCCAGGGTTGCTTATAGCATAAATCCCTGCTGGCATATTGCTTAGATAAATCACCATAAGGAGGCATCTCAGAATTATGTGTCCGGGGTCCCGCGGGGACAAGACCGGCTGTGTACAGCGTGTGGACAGCCCCATGCTGATGCTGACAGAGCACGAGTCTGTGGACCGTGTGCTGAACAAGTACTGGCCCTGCAATCAGGTTTACCAGTGGCTGCACCTCGCTTCAATACACCTGTCTCCCTGTGCTTAAATCTCACTCCTGATGATTCGCACTCGAGCGGGGATGACCAGCAGGTGGTGCCGCGCAGGCTACCTGCGGCTGAGCAGGTGATGTCTAGTCTGGCGGAGCGCTTGGGCTCTGGAAAGAAGTGGTCCCTGACCCCTCCTGGTTCTCTGTTTCCCACTGAAACTGAGGAGTCTGCTGCTATGCAGGGCATTGATCCTTCTGATGAAGGTGAACTGTTCTCCGATTCGAGCTCCTCGGACGAGATGCCTTGGAGCCGTGATAATTCTGGCCCTGGTTCCTGGGGTCTGTGTGACACTGACGAATTGCTTATAAAGATCTTTGAAGTGCTATCCATCTCTCCTCCGGGAGAGACTCCCAAGCCCAAAAGGGAGAGTTTCCACACAGCGACGCCGCGCTTGGAATTTCTGGAGCAGGATCATTTCCAGGCTCTTATATCCAAAGAATGGGAATCACCTTGTAAACTTACAGGGGTTCCAGGGGTCTGGGATTGGAAGTACCCTTTTCCCCCTGATGTGGTTGACTGTTGGTCAGCCCCCCCCCCCCCCGAGGTGGATGCACCGATCATAGGGGTTGCCCCCCCTTCATGACAGCTCCTACTTATCGTACCCTTCGGGATGCTGAGAACCGGCTCATTGACAGACTGGCTTCCCACGCCTTTTCATGTGCAGGGACGGCTCTGCGTCCGGTATGTGCCACGGCCATCAGGACCCTTCTTAGAAAGATACTTGATCACCAGCCCGAGGATCTCCCTTGGGAGGTCTTTAATGCACTCTCCAATTGTGATGTGTTTGTGAGGTTTATCCTCTCAGCGATGGACGACACCATTAAGATGTGTGCTAGAACCTCTGCCCTTGTGGTAGCTATTCGCCGCCTGGTTTGGCTGCGACAGTGGGGTGCTGACGATGATACTAAAAAGGCTCTCACTGGCCTTCCCTTCAGAGGACGACGTCTATTTGGGGCCCGTTTGGACCTTTTTGGAAAAAAGGGTAAAGCACCCTTGCGCAGAAGGCCGTCTCGGCCTCCTCGGGACAGGGACACCCCCCCCCCCCCCTCCTACGTTGGTGTCAAGCGCGAACCAGAGGTGTGCTTCCAACTTTTCGGAGTAGATGCCTGCCCCAGTGTGGGCAGACAACGTCCTGGGCCTTCCGGCAGGGCTAAGCCCGAATCTGCCAAATCCGCCCAAGCATGAAGGGACGCCCTCGCCCTTCTGGGTGAGGGGACTGCCGCAGCACTTGGCCCCTATCGGGGGGCGTCATGCCTTTTTCTGGTGGATCCAGGAGGTAGTTCCCCTGGATGCAGGACAAGGTTAGCTGGGCGGTCCCTTTCTGAGGCTGTCAGGGTTCTTCTAGTCCCTGTCTCTCTTCAGGAGTTGATGCAGGCCGCGCTCGGCCTGCAGGATCTGGGCTCTCTGGCAGGTTGCTCTTAACAGGCGATTGCCTCTACATTACCTTTTCCCTTTGGGGATGAGGCAGTCTGACCCAGGCTAGCAGTTTGTGGGCCTGACATTTATACTTTCACAGGCAGTTCCTGCATGGCACCTCTGTGTGGGGCCGCAGGCGCTCTGTGCCCAGTGGGCCTCTTGATGCCTGTGAAGATCTAATCCTTTTTTAGTTTCCCTGTGCCTTCCTGGCACCTAGGCCAGTACTGGTCAGTGTTTAAGGACCAACTCTACGGATTGTGGCCTTGTTTTTGGTCCCTCTTCTGCTCCCAGACTGCTCGCCATGGCGAGGATGGGGGTGATTTCTTGGACGTGCCCGTGTGGTGTCCGCGCTAGGGCCTACTTGGTCGCCCTTCTTTACTTTCCAATCTCTACGTCAGGTTGGAGTTGGTTATTCGGCTGGTGGTTTCCTTGGGGAGTCTTTTGGATTGGTGCTCTGGCACCTCAATTACCTTGTTCGGTATCTCCCTACTGGGTTACCTTTGGATTCGGTTCAGGCTTGACCCTTCTTCCTTGGCAATAAGTGGACTTCCGATTACACGGGCTCTGTCCCTCTTTGCTGTCACCTTACCTTCACCAGGCAGGATTGCAGCTGGTGGGCCCGTTGGTGGCGGCTCAGATGCTGTCCCTTATACTCAGAGCCCTTGGGCTCTGCGGCACCTTATGTTATTAATCCTGGACAGGGTTCCAGCACCCCTGGAACACCCCTTGTTATGGTGGTTCCTCTTGAGATTGTTAAATTCAAGGAATCTGTCAGGGGGCATCCTCTCCCTTCTTGCATCTTCCTGTTGATGGTCACCATGGTACCAAGTCTTGCAGGTTGACGGGGGGGGGGTTTGTCTCTTCTGAAATCCCCCGTGGTTCCTAGGTGGGACCTTTAGGGTGTCCATTTACCTACTGATTTTGTTGAAACAAGTGAGCCTTCGGCTCTATCTTGCTGGACTACTCCTCTTCAGGACCTGTCCGTTTGGGGCCTCTTGGTCTGTCTGAGGACAGTGGCCTGTACTTTTATCTGTGAGAGTCTCGGAACAGGATGATCCTCCAGGAAGGTTCTGATCTAGGTGGGGGTCAACATTCCTTGCACTTCATTAGTATTGGCTCCGATGGCTGTCCTTCAGTGGCAGGAGGTGCTATCCTGGTGTCTCCCTGAGGTCCAACTGGTGTGGCTCTGTTGGGCCCCGTTGCTATCACAGGGGGTCTGCCCTTGGTTATTGTCCCAGAATTTTCTGACTTTGGTCATGGGGCTTAGTAATGTTATGTCTGGACATTATATTCTATATGTCTTATCTTAATTCGCCCTGCTAGGCGGGGTTCTGCGCAAGATTGCTCTGGAAAGGGGGACCCGTTATACTGGTGGCCCTGGGTGGCCCAGTGGGGTGTGGTCCGCAGATGTATCTGCTGAGGACAGTGGTCCTGTACGCTCTCTCAGGAGTGCTGTTCTGCCCATTCAGGCCCTTTCCTATGTCGCCCCAATCTACAGGCTCTAGTCTGACGGTCTGACGGTTGTATTCTTTCACCCTGTTGGAGACGGGTTTATCTTCTGGGTGATTTTGTCTATTGGAGGGCTTAGAGCTAGCTTCCTCCTCTTCTTTTTCTGCCGTCTACGTTAGGGTATGTTGTACCCGTATTGATTGGTTTGAGTCTAGGTCTCTCCCCTGTTGGACGTTCTCTGTTCCCAAGGTTCTAGAGTTATTACAGCATGTGTTGGAGTTGGCTCCCCAACTTGGTACTCTGAAGGTTTCAGGTTTTGCCCTGTCCGCCTTCCTGTAGAAGTCTTGTTCGGTCTTCTTTGTTAAACTTTCTTCAGGGGTTGCTCAGGTGCATCCCCCAGGAAATTCTTTGGTCCCTGTTTGGGTTATTTTTTTCTGTTTGCCTTGCAGGGTGTTCCCTTTGGACCTATTCCGGATGTTGTCTGTACTGTTCCTTCCCTCATGTTGCCCTTCTGGGGGCTGTTGCTTCAGTCAGACGTGTGCCGGAGTGGGCGGCTCTGTTTAGTTAGCCCTCGTTCATCATATATATATATATCATGATGTGGCGGTGTTCCGCCTTACGCCGGATCTTACGTCTAAGGTGGTGTCTTATGCTCTCTTATTCAAGACCTTTGTCTGCCTCTGGGTCTTATCCTTAGTAAGGGGGTCTGCATTCCCTCAACAGGTGTTGCAGGCTTTTCCTGGATTGTCTCTTGTCCCTTAGGGGGACTTATGCCCCTTGGGGTTTGCGGGCGTCTCCATCCGTATGTACCTGATCTCGTCAGCTTCCAGGGGTGTATGTGCCCTTTGGATTGGTCCTTCTTGGATGGATTGTCCTTTCTGATCCTCAGTAAAGGTTTCGGCTCTTGCTGATTCTTGTTCGTGTAGTGGTCAGTATTCCCGCCTGTCTCGCGGGAGACCAGGGTTCAAATTCCCCGATGGGAAGAGCTCTAAGTTTACCATGACTAATTTTTGCATTGGCATGGTCAGGCTGTTACTCTGGCCTATTCTTTTAGGGGAAGAATCTTCTTCTCTTTTTGTTCTGTTTCTACTTGTGCTTGGGTACCCTTGGGCCTTTCAGCACCGGGTTTCTGTTGAACAAGTTTTGCTAGATCGCTGCTTGTGTTCAGTTCATCCTTTTCAAAGGGTTTTATAAGGTTGACGTTAGAGCCTTTGCTCATGTTGCTCTTGGTAGCAAGGTTTGCAGGTGACAGCACCTTTACTGTCTGCTGTGCCTTTTTTGATGGGGATCCCACTCTACTTTTGGACACTGCTATTGGATGTCCCATGTGTAAGTATTATAGATGGAGCAGGACGTGCTGTATGCTTAGAATAATACAATTCTGTGAGATACTCACCTGTAGAATTGGTATTATACGCATAGAGCACGTCCTGCTCCACCCCACCCTGGTTTCACTTTGTTCTGGATCCCCTGTATGGTGATTGTTATCATTGTTATTATTACCAGTTTTTGGGTGGTTGGTTCTCCCGGCTTCTCCTTCTCACTGCTTTTCAATGCTGGGGATTTGTGGGAGGTCCCTTGGTGTATGTGGGGCCGGGAGGAGCCTGTTTTTGCATGTCTGCAGTGCACGGCGCCCTCAGGCGGAGGATTACCCATGTGTAAGTATTATAGATGGAGCAGGACGTGCTGTATGCATATAATACCAATTCTACAGGTGACTATCTCGCAGAATTGTATTTTTTTATTTTACATGTTATGCGGCTGCTGAAGCGGGGGGCTATTCCGGGCACTCCCCTGCAGCCGGGGAGGCCTGGGTGAGGGATCGAAGCCCCCCCCCCGGATGAAGAGGAGACCAGACCGGTTTGATAGGGTCAGGCGAGGTGAAAAGGTTGGGTGCTGGGTGCTCAGGTCCCATAGATCACAATGGGCAGAACTGGACTGAAGTGTTTATGCTTTAATAATGAATATTAAACATGTTTATTTGTACAGAACTTGCATTGGGACTTGTATATAATTGAAATGCAGCTCCGAAATGTATTTTTTGGGGGATTATTACATTTGATTTTAATGGCTTCTTTTGCTTAACAATGCGTCATTAGAACAACAACAACTAAAACGCAGCCTAAACACACTGGAAAGTTTGTCTCAGTAGTCCCCAACAGTGAATTTTTGTAACTGTAATCATGAAATGCTGACCAGGCTGGGGAAAATACAGCACCAAAGATTTCAAAGAGGGAAAAAAACAAATATGATGTTGAGCGCTGGAAAAATGGCCGTGCTAAGTGGTGCTAATTGGCTCTGGGGTAATCGGCAGACGGGTCCAACAGGCGCTGACATAGGCTGGCCAATACCTAGTGCAACAACCAAAGCTAATTAGTAGCGTTCTGCACAGCGACTGCTAGCGCCAATGTAGTCCACAGCACATTGCAAGATAAGACAAAAATGCAAGCACTCCGGAACTGGTGCTATAGCCACAAAACAGATGCTAAATAAGGTCCATAGCATATTATGTGGCATTTGTTCAAATTATAAATTATAAATTATCTGGCTTTTCTTCTTGTATTGCTTATTATTCTAAAAAATGATTGAAAATATAAAGAACAGTACCACTGCATTACACAGGAAAAAAAAACTCTGCACCCCTGCACATTAAATTAATATATTTTTTCAGATATTTTTCTATTTTTTGCCCGACCTAGGGAAGAAAATTGAAAAAGTTAACCTGTCTACTGAGCAGACAAATATGGCTGCCGACCACTAGGACTATGCCAAGATGTCATATGCAGCATTTCATAGAAGACCGCGGTAAAAGGCCCTAATGCGATAGCAGGGCGATTTCATTGTACATAGTTTTTTATGGAGATGTTAAAAGATAGCATGCAGCATTTTGAAAGTCGCGCTAGGGATCACTCTATAGCAAATAGTGATCTCAAGCATGATTGCTCCAGAACAGGGCAATCACACAGCGATATCAATTACTGCTATCACAACGCAATTTCGGCAGTTGAACAGGGCTGAAGAGATATCATGATATCAGAAGCTAAGGCTGCAGCTGGCATTTAAAAAATCCTGAAAACTAAAATTCATTTTGACGTCAGAGTAGCTGAAACCTCAGCTGGCACAAGAAATTCTGAAAAAAACATATACGGCTAACAATCTTTGGTTGCAGAGGGACCAAAGAACTGGCACTTCTAGGACAGAACAATGTTACCAAGTGTCCAGGGCACAGCATAACCAGCTTTGTGTCCTCCATAGATGATAAAGCTCCATGGAGGAGTGCCATGATTTTAATGGGTTCTAAAAGATTGGCAACCATGCTAGTAAAACAGAATGCTGGGCCAGTGCAATTATGACATTTTATATAAGAATAGTGATATAATAAAAACATACTGACTTCAGACAGTAGATTAGTAGTAGTTGTAGCAGGTCAAGAAGTCCATTTCCTTTTATACACACTAAACCTTCCAAAAGAATGAAAACATATTATTCTAGAACTATTTACCGGTAGTTTGTTTCATGTACTTATTCGTAAATTAGGATCATTGATTGATTTGAATTTAATGGATCTGTGACCTTCTGGAAACAAGATCTGACCCGGAAAAGAGAAAAAAATATCAGTCTGGGAAAGGGGTGTCCTGATTGATTGGGGGGGGGGGGGGTCATACTAAATATTTGGCGAAGCTAGTGTGACTTGCAACCTGCATCTTGGTAAGCTTTTTAGCTTTTAGACACAAAAAAGTGCAAAAAATGTTTTTTCTACTTTTTTCCCCCCCAAATTACCTGTACCTGTGGGGCATTTTTTCCAGTGAGGTAATACAATTTGTTTTTAAGTTTGGAAACAATAGAACCCTATGAGCTATGCAGAAAAAATGGGCAAAATAGTTAGCATAGCCCATAGGGTGCTGTTATTTCCAAACTTTAAACATGGAAAATGTACCTGTACTGTAAAAATGCGCCTTCACGTGTACAGATGATTTTTGGGGGGAAATGTAGGACAAAGACTTTTTTTTTTGCACTTTATGTGTTATTGCTAAAATGCTCACCAGGATGCAGGTTGCAATCCACACCGCAATGCACACTGCAAGTCACACTGGCTTCACCAAATATTTAGCATTATCCCCAAAGCATAGTAGTCTGAGAAGATGTGAGGCAGTGGATATGGGTATCAAAGGTCTAAAACTAAAAGTATAAGGGGGGGGGGGGCAAATTAAAGGATGTATTAACCCTGGCGCTAATGTAAGAGATTCGTAATATCAGAATTGGGGATATCCATCCAGAAAAATGTGTGGCTTTAGAATGAGGGAACGTTAGGCACAGTACGTGGTACAAAAATAAATACTTTACCAGGTGAGTTAGTAAGAGGAAACATGTCCATTGCAAATGCCCAAGTACTCCTGTACCCCTTGAAGTTCTAAAAGCAAAAGAGAGGATTATTTTGATTATATAAACATAACATTTATTTTAGTTTTTAGCTGGGTCCTGCTCTACTAAAGCCTAATATTACAGGATGTCCTAATACAAGCATGCAATGCTGGGATAAAAAAATGCCATTATGTCGACAACCTGTAGAAATTGTTATCTATAAAAATGGTTTTGCAGCTTTGTGCTTCCTATGAATTTCATACAGGATACTGTCATTATCAGTAAAGTTATTTTCTTTTGTTTAGGGGTTGTAATACCGCGCTGCTCACAGTAACATAATAAAGATGACAGTATAGAAAGGCAGTGTTTTAAACAAATAGAGCTCAACGTGTTCAATAGGATTCCAAGTCCTACACCAAAGTTCACAAATGTCATATAAGTATATGAATACACAGAGCTCTTGATAGTCCACCGTGCTGTTAGGCAAATCCACACGTGTTAACACACAATATAGGCCGCCACCATACAATCAAGCCTCTTACCAGATGGCTATCATAAATCAGCAAAAATGTAAGATCTTTCTCGCTTCGATCCAGGTCTTCTTTAGATTACTCCTAGTCACCAAGGTTACCTCAACCATTCAGGTTAGCCAGAAGATTGAATCTGGCAAAACAACAACTCCCAATCCAGGGCGATACTCAGAAAAGGAAGGCTCCAGAGTAGTTCAGCAGTTATGCAGTAAAAGATTGGCCATGAAAAAATAAAAACATATATAGTGCAGATTGTCTTAAAAAATAGCTAAAGTTTAATAGGCAGAGTTTGCACTCACAATATAATCAATAAAACCAAGCATGTTCTAAATACAGCTGTATTGTTAGTAGTAGCTCTCACCACACGGACATCCAGATGTAACTTGCACGCCAATTTTTAAAAAGATAAGCAGGTACTCCAACGCGTTTCACCCTCTCAGGGCTTTAGCTAGGATAACCTGCTCCATATTCAAACTCTATTTATAACCATGTGATCCAATGGGTGGGCAAGCTAGCTAAAGCCCTGAGAGGGTGAACCGCGTTGGAGTTATATTGTGAGTGCAAACTCTGCCTATTAAACTTTAGCTATTTTTTAAGACAATCTGCACTATATATGTTTTTATTTTTTCATGGCCAATCTTTTACTGCATAACTGCTGAACTACTCTGGAGCCTTCCTTTTCTGAGTATCGCCCTGGATTGGGAGTTGTTGTTTTGCCAGATTCAATCTTCTGGCTAACCTGAATGGTTGAGGTAACCTTGGTGACTAGGAGTAATCTAAAGAAGACCTGGATCGAAGCGAGAAAGATCTTACATTTTTGCTGATTTATGATAGCCATCTGGTAAGAGGCTTGATTGTATGGTGGCGGCCTATATTGTGTGTTAACACGTGTGGATTTGCCTAACAGCACGGTGGACTATCAAGAGCTCTGTGTATTCATATACTTATATGACATTTGTGAAAGTTATTTTCTTATTTAATGTGATAATTTTTCTTTTAATAATTTTTTTTTTTTTTAATTATAGCTATTAGGCTTCGTTCACACGGATGCATTTGTATTTTAGCGTTTCAGCAGATCTGCATAAAAAGTCATGCAATGTATCCTTTATTGCCCCTTTCGCACCTCGCCGTTTTAATACAATGCGGTTAGGACCTAGTCAAATAAAGTCCTGCTTGCTGCCCTCCAACCGAACTGTATATGCAGATCTATACTGTGTCTATTCTATGGAACTGCAAATGCAAAGAAAACGGCCCTGATCTGCAACGGCATAGTGTGAACGTAGCCTTAACAAATAGTGATAATAAACAAACATGATCATTTGTTTGTTTGCATTTTTTTTATGCACTCCTGAAACTTTGCCCTTCACCTCCATGACACACTTCCCCCAATTCTCCAACTCCATCATGCATATCATCTCCAGGATTAATTATAGTTGATGCTATGGGAGGATCTCCAGAGGCCATTCTAGGAGGAACCATGTGGTCTGATCGAAACCAGTTGCCTCTAATTTCTTTATTAAGCTGTGTTTCAACCCACACCATCCTGAAAAGATCCCTTAACTTATTTAGAATGCGTTTTAAAGAAGGTTGGTCAGGGGCACACTTAGATTCTAGACAATTAGGTTCTAATAATAAAAATGATGTTGTTTATTGGCCAAAATACAAATGTAACCTTTAGAAGGAATAACACACTCAGAGTGGGCTGGGGCCCACCAGAGGATACACTGGTCAGGAGTTACATACAGTTATGTATTCCAAGCCTTGTGAGGATTGGGACCCAAACATCTCCAAAAGTAGAATGGATCAGCTGTGTAATAATTAGCTATACCAAAGCATTGCACCCCCCCCCCCCCCCCCCGTGAAAGCACCTGCCTGGACCTTCACCTCCAACGGATGCCTGTAAATGGATTTTTACAAGAGGTGGTTGAGTTCCCCTGATGTAGGATATGAAATTCATAGATGTTTGCAGGATAATATAATATGTCTCATATTGTTCTTTTTATGTAACATGAGAAGCACAACATTTTCAAGTGCCTCATAGGGTGTACTAACATAGCTAAGAATAGCTAAGTCTTAGTTGCTTATAATCTGTGAAACTTTCCAATACTATACTTTTCTTTATGTAACATGAGAAGCATGGTATTTTTCAAGGGCCTAACAGGATGTACTAAGCTGTCATGGTTGCTTATTAGCCTGATCTGTCCTGGATATTCCCACAGGCTTTCAACCCAATTAAAGTATTTTGAGTGATGCCATCATAAAGAGAGCATTTATTCTTTGTTAAGCATCTAGCATGGACGCTGAAATACATCAGCTTAAAGAGTAACAACACCGAAGAAGTTTACGGACCCTGCTTTGGGATACCCACTGTGTACATCCCCATGGATCGTCCTAAAAACGCAACTCTTCCTGGTTCGCACATTGGCCGCTCAGCCAATCAGAGTTCCATTCAGATATTATTTCCCGATCTAATGTCAGCGCGCAAGGAAATCTGAATAGAGAGCATACCGCAGGCCGCATCCCAGCCACTGGCTGCTGACAAGCCTGTGCCACAGGTATGCCGGGGATGTGTCCGCACCACAGAGATGCGCCTCAGGCACGCCGGAGAGGTTAGTCAATTGGGCGATCTGGGGGGGTTTCACACAGCTGGGCATCCTAAACTGGAAGAGGTAGAGCATCACCCCCAAGAGTCTTAGACTTGAGGAGGGTGTTACTCCTATTTAATGGCAATTAAAAAATACCATTTTGTGATTACTCACCTGTAAAATGGGTATTATAAAGTATGTCACACACCCCGCTTCAAATATTCATGACATATGGGTTATGGTCCAGTAGAGGGCGAACTTCTGCATAGATGAAAGCAAAAAAGAAGCCCCTCCCGGTCCATAAATACCTGGGACCTCCCACTCATTCCACAGTATATGAAAGCAGAAGGGGACCAGGAAGAGCCAAATATAAAATTCTTAACAATAAAAAGGTTCACCATATAAAGGATCCAGAATACCAACGGGCGGGGTGAAGCGGGGTGTGTGACATACTTATAATACCCATTTTACAGGTGAGTAATCACAAAATGGTATTATTCCAAGTATGTCACACACCCCGCTTCCAATATTCATGACATATGGGACATCCAATAGCAGTGTCCGTCATGGGTGGGGATCCTAAAACAGTAAACAAATGTACCAATTTAAACCACTGCAGCTTGCAGAACCTTGCGGCCAAAAACAGCATCCGCTGAGGCCCGCACATCAACCTTATAAAACTTTGAAAAAGTATGAACGGAAGACCAAGTAGCAGCCTTACAAACTTGTTCAACAGAAGCCTGGTGCTGAAAAGCCCAGGAAGCCCCAACAGCATGAGTAGAATGAGCGGTGATCATAAAAGGGGGAACTTTCCCCTTAGCAGAATAGGCCCCAACAGTGGCCTGACGAATCCATTTACAAATGGTAGACTTGGCGGGCGCCAAACCTTTCCTGGGCCCGGAGGGCACCACGAACAAGGCGTCCGTCTTACAAAAAGGAGAAGTAGCGACCAAATAGTACTTCACACAACGAACCACATCCATAATGAGTCTCATGGCACCATCCTTTTTGGGGACTGTGAAGAGGTTGGAATAATAGCCCCGGACTCTCTCTGAGGGAGGCACCGGGCATATGACTTCCATGTCCAGAAGATTCCTTACTGCCAACAGGAGCCCCTGCGCAGCCTGGGGATCCGAGGGCACTCGGGACCTTAGGAATCTGGGAGGAAGCCAGTACTCGAATTCCAGTTTGTACCCGGACGAGAACACATCCAAAATCCACCTGTCTGACCTCCTGGGCCCAGACCCGGAAGAAGAGCCGCAGCCTCCCCCCCACCCGTAAGGGTGAGGGCGCCTCTTCATTGCTGAGCTGGCTTAGCAACGGGCTTGGGCTTGGAACCCCAGGTAGAGGCCGGACGGGCAGAGGCTCTGCCTCTGTTCCAGGAATCCCCTCTGAAGCTAGAGTAGGCAAGACCTCTGCCCACTCTGGCACCGCGAAAGGAAGGATTGAAGGAGCTTGCCCCCCGAAAGGAGCGACGCCGCTTCTTACGCTGAGGTAGCCTTCCACCTTTTGCCACAGAATCCAATTTGTCTCCAAACAGCCGGGTACCCAGGAAGGGCAGAGCCGTAAGTGATTTCTTGGCCACAGCGTCAGCCGCCCACTGGTGTAGCCAGACCGATCGGTGCATGGCCACCAGCAGAGCCGAAGTTCTACTACACATGGTAATAGTGTCGTCCATAGCCGACAAGACAAAATTCATGAACAATTGACACCTCTTAAGGGCTGTG
This sequence comes from Gastrophryne carolinensis, assembly GCA_027917425.1. Lineage (NCBI taxonomy): Eukaryota > Metazoa > Chordata > Amphibia > Anura > Microhylidae > Gastrophryne > Gastrophryne carolinensis. The sequence continues at coordinate 334,189,558 of CM051235.1, read as the reverse complement.
AATTAAATGCTGGCCGGGTTGAGCTGGGACCCATTTAACATGTCCCTAATCTCAGACCTGGTAGCCACAGCCACGAGTGCCGATGCACAGACAGGCCGCAAGGCTGAACCAACACTGGCAAAAGCATGACATGCCATCTGATCAATGCGCTTGTCCTCGCCATCCTTAAGGGTAGTGGCATCAGAAGTATGTACAACAGAGGTGTTGGACAATCCTAAGATGGGCGCATCGACCTCAGGAGGGGAAGACCAGCGCTTCACCGCGTCAACCGGAAAGGGATACTTCCTATCCCATCCCTGAGGAACACCATGAAGCCGACTCGGCTTCTCCCATTCTCTAAGAATCATGCTGTCAAAATGATCGTGATTTGGGAACTCCAAGCGGGGCTTAGAGCACCCAAAGAATTCCCCCTTCTTCGGAGGGGCATCCGCTGGTGGGGAAATATCCAGAACCTCTAAGAGATGGGCCAGGACCTTGGGGGTATCCACAGCATCCCCTAGCGCCTGCCGGCATCAGAATCAAAGAACTGCAGTTCCTCAGTCTCAGATTCCTCAAACAATTCCCCCTCCTAAAGCGGGGAATAATCAGCCCAGTCAGGGGAGTCATAATTATCAAAATCAATTACCGGCGTAGCTGGTGACAGATGCCTTTTCTTAGCAGGGGCCTTTCTGCCCACTGAGCTAGCAATAATTTTCTCGAGGTTGGCCAGCCTAGCACATACCTCCGAGTGCGACTCCCCACTAATGACAGTGTCACATGGGGTACGGATAAGGTGGGGAGGGGTAGGAGATGAGACGGGCGGCACTGACCCAGACGCCTGGGGTCCCGACTGCCGCGTTATAGCCTGTTGCGCACATGGTATGCAAATCAGTACATTCTCCCCCGTAAGGGGAACCCCACAACCCACACAAAGCCGGGATTGTCCCGATGGGAGCCCGAGCCCGGTATCCTTGTGTAGCCTCCATATGGTGATTTTTAGGGAAAGTCGCAAGGACCAGAGGGAATTACGCTAATAAGCTACCCGGGATGCCCCTTTGTGTCCCGAGTGGCAGGATTTATAGGAGTCTAAATTACTTCTAGGGACCCAAGGACCGGGAGAACCCCCTTAATTGCAAGGCACAGGGAGTCCTCCTGAAAGACACAGAAGAGTGGCATAAGAACATGCCCACACACACATGCGTAATCTAATACAATCATATAATCACACAATGGAGAAAAAAGGGGGCCAGCGCGATCCCCTGTCTGAACGAGGCGCATGGCAAGACAGTAAATACCATGAAAAGGAGCCCAAGAGGGCACTCACGTGTCAGCAGTAATGGCTGCCACCAACTCAGCAGCTCAGCGTCGAGAGAGAGAGAGAGATGAAGAAGGGGCCGGGCCAGCGCGGAGGCTGGGCTCCGCAAATGGCGCCAAGGCAGGAGGGGGCGGGCCGCGGCAGCGTCGATCGCCGCCCCCGCCCCCTCAGGAGATAGTAGCAATGCAAAATATGGCAATAAAAAAAAACACCACGCACACATCCACTAACAATCATACCACAGATGAACAGAGTGAAATGGAAGAAAGAGCGAGAGACACATCCACCCCCCCCCCCCCCGGGTGGGTTAGCAGAGGGACCCAGAAGGGGGGAATCCCACACTCTAGATGCAAGTGATAAATAGGGACAGGGCATCCCAAACTGGGATCACCAACCCGGATTTTGCCTACCCCTTTATGTGGGGTCTCACGGGGGAGCATGGCTCCCTGAACACCTATTAAGGTGTCTTACCTACCCTCACCCGGACCTGCAGCCAAGGCTCGGAGGCTAGAATAGGTTTACAGTATAAATGTCCGGGCAGAAATAAAGCAAAAAATGGCCGGGTGTAACCCGGCTTACCTGCAGGGAAGAGAAGCAGACCTCTTCTGACTTGCTCGCCGTCCTGCAGTGAAGGAACTGGGGAATGAGTGGGAGGTTCCAGGTATTTATGGACCGGGAGGGGCTTCTTTTTTGCTTTCATCTCTGCAGAAGTTCGCCCTCTACTGGACCATAACCCATATGTCATGAATATTTGAAGCGGGGTGTGTGTGACATACTTGGAATAAATTGCCAAGGTATATAAATGAGAAAGGCAATGCAAGATATATTTATGAAAGAAATAAAGAAGCATTGAAATATAAACTTAAAGTGGACCAACACCCAGGGGTGATCGGCCCAGGTATCTATAAGATTCCCGGGCCGATCACCTCCCTCACCGCGGGACATCCGAGATCGGGATGTCCCGCGGGGTGAAACCCCCCCCAAAACCCCAGAAAAACCTTACCTTATCGGCGCCCCTCTGGGTGTGCGCCCTGTAAGGAGTGACGTGCGGGAGGCGGCGGCGGACGCGCTGTCTTGTCCGTCGCTGTCACCCGCGTGTCCGTCGGCGGGGATTGGACGGTGCGGTCACGTGGTGAGGTGAGTTTTTGGGGCTTTCTGGGGGGTTTCACACAGCGGGGCACCCCCAATCGGGGTGCCCCCCCGAAGTGGACCAAAACCCAGGATAGTCAAAATCCTGGGTGTTGGTCCACTTTAAGATTTCAAAAGGCCTCCCATGGGGAGCTTTCCACGTTTACTTGATATGCATATGCAATCCAGTGAGTGAATCTAATGAACATGCAATTAAAAAAAATGTGTTTTTATAGGTGGTGGTTGATTATGCTCAGATAGTTCTTTGTTTTTCCTTCCAATAAAAAAAAACAAAACATATTTAGAGCTGGTTTTGCATAGGTTGTGTAAGTAAGCCCGCCTCTTGCCATCTAATCTTGTTTGTAATGCTTTTTAAAATTGAACCATCTTAGAAATATTAACCCCTATTTTATATGCTCCCTTAGACCTCCCCGGGCGATTGAACACCATTTAGGCTCCCATCATACTAAAGGGCTCCCTGAACCCAGATGATTACCTTCTCATCCATAAAATAGTGATGTCACCGTGGTAAGCGAGGGTTTACTGTGTACTTTTTATACCTGCCTAGAGTAAAAAATTATTTTGCTACTATATCAGGTGATTCCCATTCTGAATTTTACATACTTACAGGCACACTTACATAGACCACGCATTCATTTGAACTCGCCAAAACATTACACGGACATACCTACCAGGGTGGGAAAGAGGGACATTTGTTCAATTAGGCCACATCCCCTCATTGTGGGATGAATAGATTTGTTGTAACAGTCAAAACAATAGAAACACTTTAAATAGGCAAATGAATCCTTTGTTGCTGCAGATCTGCATGTTACGCCTCAAAAAAGGGACAAATTAGAGACAAGGGGACACAACCTCAAAAGAGGGACAGTCCCTCCAAATCAGGGACACATGGGAGGTATGCACTGAATGTATGGCTCCATCCACTGTAACAAAGGGACGCTGTTCTTCAGAGTGCTCCCTCTGTCCAAAGATGCCAGGGGCACAGCACGGTTCCTGCGACCTAGATCTTTTTAATCAGTAACAAGTATCCAGCCTGGGAAGCATCACCAGTGGGTGGCCCCATATAAACCAGGGACCTCCCACAAATTCCCCAGTATTGACAAGCAGTTTCACAAGAAGCCGGGAGAACTATAAGACCAATCACCATACAGAGGTAACTAAGGATTATGATAACAAGGGTGGGGTGGAGCAGGACGTGCTGTATACTTATAATACCAATTCTACAGGTGAGTAATCACAGAATTGTATTATTCCAAGTATACAGCACGTCCTGCTCCAGAAGATTCCTAACACATGGGACATCCAATAGCAGTGTCCGTAAGGTAGGGTGGGATCCCCAAAAAGTAACAGCGGGCAGTTTAAACCACTGCCGCCTGTAGAACTTTGCCGCCAAAAGCAGCATCAGCTGAGGCCCTAACATCAACCTTGTAAAACTTAGAAAAAGTATGAACAGAAGACCAAGTAGCGGACTTGCAAACTTGTTCAACAGAAGCCTGGTGCTGAAAAGCCCAAGAGGCACCAATGGCACGAGTAGAATGAGCAGTAAGGCGGAAGGGAGGTTCCTTCCCCTTAGCCGAATAGGCTTGTATCACAGCCTGATGGATTCACTTACTGATAGTGGACTTAGCTGGAGCTAAACCCTTCTTAGGCCCAGAAGGGAGAACAAAAAGAGCATCAGTCTTCCTGAAGGATTCAGTAGCCACCAAATAGAACTTCAAGTTCCTGACCACATCCAGAGAATGTAAGACCCTCTCCTTAGAGTTACTAGGATTAGGGCACAGAGAAGGCAACACAATGTCCTGATTGAGATGAAAGGCAGACACAACCTTAGGAAGAAAATCTGGATAAAACGAAACACCACCTTGTCCTGATGTCTCTCAAAGTAAGGAGGTTTGATGGAAAGCACCACCAACTCAGAAACACGCCTAACAGAAGTAATAGCCACCAAAAAGGCTACCTTAAACGTCAAAATGGACAAAGAGGCCGAACGCAAGGGCTCAAAAGGAGACCCCTGCAGGGCAGATAAGACCAAGTTCAAATCCCAGACTGGTAACATAGGCTTACGTGGGGGGCGCACGTGAGTAACCCCCTGAAAAAAGGTCTTAACCAGACGATGGTTGGCAAAAGATCTTTGGAAAAATAGCCAAGGCTGAAACATGACCTTTGAGGGTACTAAGTTGAAGACCTAGATCTAAACCATGTTGCAGGAATTCCAGAATCCTGAGGATAGAAAACACCCGACAGGGAAGCGACCTAAACTCACACCAGGCAATATAAGCGTGGACTTCTTCCTAGCCTGAATCATAGTACTAACAACAGAGGCAGGTAGCCCCTTTTCCATCAAGATGGAGGTTTCAGCAGCCAGGCCGTTAAAGCCAGCATTTGTAAATTGGGATGGCATAGCTGCCCCTGAGTGAGCAGGTCTGCAACTTTGGGCAGGACGTATTGATCTACTGCCAACTGCACGATGTCTACAAACCACACTCTTCTTGGCCAACGGGGGGGCCACCAGAATGGTTGGCACCCCTTCCTGGGAGATCTTGCGCATCACCCTGCCCAGCAGAGGGAACGGAGGAAACACAAAGGAGCAGAAAGCTCTTCCAAGACATTGCTAGCGCATCCATGGCCAAGGCCAGAGGATCCTGGGACAGAGAGACAAAGGCTGGAAGCATGTGATTGTGACGGGAAGCAAACAGATCCACATCCGGCCAACCCCACGGTGGCACAGGGAGTGAAACACCCTGCTGCTGAGGGACCACTCCCCCAGACGAGACATCCCCCTGCTGAGGGAATCTGCCTCCAGATTCTCCACCCCGGGATGTACACGGCTGTGAGGAAGGGGACATTCTCCTCTGCCCAGGACAGAATCAGAGACACTTCCTTGAGGGCCCTTGTGCTCCGGGTCCCTCCCTGATGAATGATGTAGGCAACCACTGTCTGGTTGTCCGAGTGGACCTGAACAGCCCGACCCCGAAGGTGTGGAGTCAACTGAGCGAAAACCAACCTTATCGTCCTTAGTTCCAGAATGTTGATAGGAGTGTGGGCCTCCTGAGGACCCCATGGACCCCGGAATTGCAGAGACTTCCAGAAGCCCCCGCAACCGGTCAGACTGGCATCCGTGGTGACCGTCTCCAAGCAAGGGGTCAGAAGGATCTGCCCATCAACAGGTTCCTTGAGTCCAGCCACCACGAGAGAGACCGCCTGGCCAGAGGGGACAGAACAAACACCTGATCCAGGGACACAGGGTCCTGATACCACACTGACAAGAGGTGAAGTTGAAGAGGTCTCATATGAAACTGAGCGTATGGAACCGCCTCGAAGCAAGACACCATCAGGCCCACCAGCTGCATCCCCTGCCATATGGAGGGGTGACGACAAGACAGAAGAAGCTGGGCCTGAGCTTGAAGACACTCCACCTTCTGCTGAGGAAAAAGGATCTTGGTCTGAGACGTATCCAGAGTCATGCCCAGAAAGGACCTCACCAAGGACGGGGACAGGGAAGACTTGGGACGGTTGATCACCCAGCCAAAAGACTGCAGTGTGGACATCACCCTCTGGGTATCCAGCTCTGCCTGCTGGAAAGACTGAGAAGTGATGAGAATGTCGTCCAAGTAAGGAAGGATGCGAATGCCCCGAGATCTTAGTAGAGCCATTACTCCCGCTAGAACCTTGGTGAACACCCTGGGAGCCGAGGTGAGACCGAAAGGCAAGGCTACAAACTGATAGTGCTGATCTCCCAGAGCGAACCTGAGAAATTTTTGATGACCTGGAAAAATTGGTACATGAAGGTAAGCATCCTTGATGTCTACAGATGTCATGAAGTCGCCCGGGCACAGTGAATTGACTGCAGAGCGCAGGGTTTCCATGCAAAAATGCTTGAATCTGACAAACTTGTTGAGACATTTTAAATCCAGGATCGGTCTGAGGGACCTGTCCTTTTTGGAGACAGTGAAAAGATTGGAATAGAAGCCTCTGCCCCTTTCCCTGAAAGGGACCGGGCAGATGACCCCCAACTCCAAAAGGTTTTGAACAGCAAAGCACAGACCCTGAGCTAACAGGGGGTTTTGAGCCATCCGGGATTTGATAAATCTTGGGGGTGGCCAGACTGCAAGCTCTATCTTGTAACCAGAGGACACTACCTCCTGAATCCACCGGTCTGAGACGTGGAGCCTCCAGACGTGAGCAAAGAGCCGAAGCCGTCCCCCCACCTGGATGGGTGAAGGCACCCCTTCATGCCTGAAGGGGCTTGGTGGAGGACTTAGGCTTGGGACCCCAGGAGGGGCCTGGGCGGCCATGTCCTCTGCCCCTTTCCCTAAAATCACAGAGGGCCCCAGCAAAGGAGGCTCCTCTCCCAATTCTGGAAGGGAGAAAGGCACCTGTACCCCGAAAGGACCGTTACTGCCTCCTACGTTGAGGCAACCTGCCACCTTTAGCATACAAGTCCAAGCGTTCACCAAATAGGCGCAGCCCCTTAAAGGGGAAGCCAGTGAGAGCCTTCTTAGCAGCATTATCAGCTACCCACTGGCGCAGCCAGACAGAGCGGTGTATAGCCACCAGTAGAGCAGATATCCTCCCACACATCCTGATGGTATCATCCATAGCAGATAGAACATACGCAACAAATTCATGGCAAAGCAGGAAAGAACCGTACCCTTCTCCTCCCGCGTCATCAGAGGCCCCATCTAAGAGACTCTTGGGCAGGCCTTTAAAAGCAACAGCTGTGATGGCAGAAGCACAAAACGGGCGCAGTGCGGACCCCACACAGGCAAAGTCATGGCAAGCCAGCTGGTCCATGCGCCGGTCCTCACCATCCTTCAGAGTAGTGGTATCAGGGGAATGCATGACGGAAGTATTGGACAGCCCCAGAACAGGCGCATCCACTTCGGGAGGACATGACCCGTGCTTAACCACATCAGCAGGAAAGGGATACCTCTTATCCCAACTCTTTGGCACCCAGGAAGCTTGCTAGGCCATTTCCATATGAGCACCAGATTATTAAAGTGAGTTTGTTCAGGAAACTCCAATAGTGGTCTAGCCGTATGAAAAAGCTCACCCTGCTGCTGCGGAGCCATGGCAGGAGGGGAAATACAGAGCACCTCAAAAATATTAGCCAAAAGCCTGTCAGTGTCATCTGAGGACCATAGGTCAGTCCCAGACCCGGTATCACCATAAACCTTGGTCTGATCTTCAGATGATTCTGAATCAGAAAATAATTCCCCCTCCTCCAGGGGAGTATAACCAGGAAAGTCAAACATTTCCTCGGCCTCCACTGGGAAGAGAGAAACAGTGGGTGATAAATGCTGCTTCTTAGCAGAAGCCTTACGCGGGGCAGATACAGCAATATGCCTTTCAATGCTGGCCACCCGTGCAGCCAAATCAGGTTGAGACTCCCCACTGGTATGCACCTCACTAGGAGTCAGATGTAAGCGTGGGGGGGTAGGCGAAGCCAGAGGGGGCGCAGGCCCAGCCGCAGGTAACCCAGACTGCAGCGCAAGCAACTGCTGGGCTCAGGGTACACACACCCTGACATCATCACTTATAGGGGATACCCCACATGCAATACACAGCCGGGCTTGTCCCGAAGGAACCCCAAGCACATTATCCTGAGAAGCCTCCATATGGTGATTAATGTGGCACCGCAGGCCAATAGAATTAACGCTAAATTTAGCAACCCGGGATGCTAACAGCCCACTAGGGAAGTACAATAGCCCTCCAATAAAGGATTAACGCTAATCAAGGGGAGAGGACCGGGAGAAACCACAAAAAGTTTGACCCGCTTGAAAGACATAAGCAGACATCCCCATAAGCATCACAATTCAAAAGAACACAAAAAAAAAAAAATCCACCCCACAGGGGCACTTACGGACCGCGGTGGGTAGAGAGCAGCCATGCAGCTTCCTTAAAGCAATCAAAATGGCGCCCGTATATACCTCGAGGGGCGGGCAGCGGAAGAAGTGACGCGGAAAACGCCATCCGCAAGGACCACCCCCCGAAGAGCGCAAAACGCGCCCACGTGATAGATGGCGCAACACCCACAGCGGCAGTAATAAAAAAACACTTATTAACGGGTGCAGCACACATACACGCACCCCCCCCCCCCCCCCCCGAAGATCTCCCTCCTCGCTCTCCCTGGGGACAGCGAGGAGGGAGAGCAGCACCAACCTAAATGACGGGGCCCAACCAAGGACAGGGAATAAAGGGGACCCCAGAAAGCGGGAGGGGCATCCCATAAGGCTCACCACGGGCCTATACCGCCTACCCTTTAAGACAGGGACTGCAGTTGGAGCAGCGCTCCTTAGCACCAGCGTTCCCTCTAAGGTGCGCGCGCACGGCGGCGCACCCGCATCTGCCCCTCCGCGCAGCCCCGTCTGCTGCCCGCGCACAGTCGCCTTACGTCGCCGCGGCCGCTAGGTGTTCGGACCCCACAGCCGGGAGCAGAGACAGATGCGGCCACGGGGCCGGCGCGGCCAGGAGGAAAGACCCCGCGCGCAATTTTGAGGCTCCTGCGCTTCAGTGGAACTGTGTGAGGAGCTGTATGGGACCGCAAGGGGGCAGCGCGCATTGCTCCCACAGCCTGGCTTCAGGTAAATAGGGAAAACACAGGGAATATCTCTGCATATATGCCCCCTCCCAAATACACATTTAGCTGTAATTCCTGCAGCATACCCGACCCACAACCAGCCTTTACCACCCACCACAGGTCAGTCAGAGAAAGCGTGTGTTATTGGAGCCTATAGAGGCTGCTGCTGGGGACTAATAGTGGCTTCTATTGTATTACTGGAGACTGGTGGCTTCTGCTATATTACTGGAGACTAATAGTGGCTTCTGTTATGTTACTGGAGACTGCTGGCTGCTGCCTAGTTGCTGGAGACCGATAGTGGCTTCTATTGTATTACTGGAGACTGGTGGCTTCTGCTATATCACTGGAGACTAATAGTGGGTCTGTTATGTTACTGGAGACTGCTGGCTGCTGCCATGTTGCTGGAGAATGATAGTGGCTTCTGTTACTTTACTAGAGACTGCTGGCTGCTGCCATGTTGCTGGAGACTAATAGTGGCTTCTGTGATGCTACTGGGGACTGCTGGGCACCGCAGAGGCCAATGGGATGGCCTGCCCTTCCATCATGTCTCCCGGCTGAACCCAGTTGCCGGCACTGCTCCTGTGATTAGAGGGAGCCAGGCTCCCCCATGCCCTCAGTTCGGCCATCTTGCTCCATCATAGGCAAGTCCCCAAAGGAAAAGGTAAGCTCTTCCTTGGGTGTGAGTAACGGGTTATGGGATAACTGGAGTGTATGGGAGTTAAAGTGGGCCTACATGTGTGCTGGTTGAATTAGTGCACCTAAGTGCATCCAGATTTGGGATGCCCAAGGGACATTTTATTGGGAGGGGGGTTACTGATGTATATGTTTGCAGGGAGGGCTTAATGACTGTATATTCAGGAATGCCAGTTTTCTCCATCCTTTGGGATGCCTGATTTGGGATGCCCCCTTGTGCAACCCCCCTCGTGTTTCCACAAAACTCTCCTTTATTCTGGCTCCAAGGGCAGTGTAAACAATGTGGTTGCATCCCCAGCATCTCCCGCCCTGACACCAAATTGGGAAGCCCCCTTGGGTTGTAAGTCAGCCGGCTGGCTTTTAGGGCATGTTCCTCTTTAAAGTGGACCAATGCACAGCTGAAGAATGCAAGCAATGCCACCCACTGTCGATGTGTGTAGCTGGGATTTCAGTAAGGTGGACCAAAACCCACGGAGATAGGCCCGGGAATCTATAAAATTCCAGGGCCGCTTGATTCCCTCCCCCCGGGGCATCCAGAATCGGGATGCCCTGCTATGTGAAACCTCTCAGGTTGGGCGTACCCACAGTGTGGACAATCCCCCTATTAGAAGGAAGCGGGGGATGCAGCCGCCAGCACGCTCGGGCATTGCCCAGCTCCCTCGCTACTCCGCTCAGCAGCTGCTCCGGCTTAGAGGGAACATTGCTTAGCACCAGACCCCGGAGCTACCTACCCTCACCCGAACCAGTGCAGCCTAAGCTGGGAGGCAGTGGGTTCGGAATGGGTGGGAATAGTCCTACAGGGCCGCAGGCTAATAGCCACGCTCACCTGCGCAGCATAAAGAGCCAACTTCTATTCTTCGCAGCCCAGACTGCAGATAAGAACTGGGGAATTTGTGGGAGGTCCCTGGTTTATATGGGACCGGGAGGAGCCACAAGCTGTTTTCTGCAGTCCAGCGCTACCTTGTGGATGTATAACCATGTGTAAGGAATCTTCTGGAGCAGGGCTGGAGCAGGACGTGCTGTATATTTGGAATAGTGGGTGTAGAGGAATTTTCATTTAAGCTGGATAAAGACATGCAATAAAAACCAGCCAGAGCACTGTGAACGATAAAAATACAACTCTGTGAAGTACTCACCTGTAGAGTTGATATTATATGCATACAGCACGTCTTGCTCCAGATATAGTAATAACGTGTGGGTAATCCTCCGCCTCGGGCGCCGTGCACTGCAGACATGTAGAAAACAAGCTCCTCCCGGCCCTACATATACTGAAGGACCTCCCACAAATCCCCAGCATTGAAAAGCAGTGAGAAGAGAAGCCGGGAGAAACAACCACCCAGAAACTGGCAATAATATCAGGTGCAAACAATCACCATACAGGGGATCCAGAATAAGTGAAACCAGGGTGGGGTGGAGCAGGACGTGCTGTATGCATATAATATGAACTCTACAGGTGAGTACTTCACAGAGTTGTATTATTCTAAGCATACAGCACGTCCTGCTCCAGATATAGTAATAACGTGTGGGACATCCAATAGCAGTGTCCATAAAGTAGGGTGGGATCCCCGTGAGAAGGGCACAGCCAACAGTAAAGCGCTGTCACCCCCAACCATGCTACCAGAGCAATGAGAGCAATGCTCTAACCTCAACCTGTGAACCTTGTAAAGGGAGAACTAAACCCAAGCAGCGGACTAGCCAACTTGCTCACCAGAACTTAGTGCTAAGAGTCACGAGACCAATCACAAGTGGTGAGAGAACAGAAAACAGTAGAGAAGAAGAATCTTCCCATAACAGAATAGGCCAGAATAATGACCTAATCATGCTACTGCAAGGTGTGCAGCCATGGCAACATCAGAACTTTCCCCGACAGGGAATATGAAACCTGGTCTCAGTCAGGACCAGCAGGAACGCTAACAACAACACTCAACAGAAGCCGAAGGTATACTTCTCGGCACAGCAGGTCAAAACTAGCCAAGTAAGACCAATCCAAGGGCACCTCACCTGTGGAGGTAATTTGAGCCGGTACTTCATAAGAGGACACCGAATCCCTAAAATGCAAAATCCCTCCAGGGACAAAAGACCATTCAGGAGATCTCCAACCTTGTAGAGAGATGCAAGTCCCTTTATCGCAAGTAAGCGGGACAATAGCCCAGAGACTGGAGAATCTGGAATAATGAGAATAAGGACCCTCGTCTGGAACCAGACTCGGCGTAAGGCGGCACCCTCACTTCATGGGGTACAGATATAAATAACAATGTACATATATGGAATGATCAGAACCGCCCCAGAGCCATATTGTATGGTACACTTCTGATCGGAGCAACCGCCCCAAGGAGCGATACGATGAAAGGAACGGTTCAGACAAAGAACCTGAATAAGAACCAAGGGAACCCTGGGCAGGGCATCGGGTTAAGAAATCCCCCCAAAGGGAAACCAGGAATTCCCCAAGGAAGGCAACTGAGCAGACCCTGAAGAATGCTCAACACCAGAGATTGGATCAGTCTTTTACAATGGGTGAACAGGGCAAGCCCTGGACCATTCACAGAACCAAGTTGGGAACCAATACCGACACAGCTGATAGGACCCTAATCTCCAGGAACACAGATCGTCCAACAAGGAAAAAGAGCTTAGACCCAGCAAAACAGAATGGGTACAACATACCCTAAAATAGCGTGGCAGAAGGAAGGACGCGAAGAGTAGGAACTAGGTCCTAACTCACCAAAAGATCAAGACACCCCGAGATATGTAATCTCCAACGAGGTAAGCACAAAACCTGCCGAACGCCAAGGTAGAGCCCAAGATAAGGGGCCTGACCATATAAAATAGACCTCGTGAGGGAACATACAGGCCTACTGTTCTTCAGCAGAAACCTCTGCAGACCACACCCAACTGGGCCACCCAGGCCCCTAGTATAAGGGTGCTGCTTGTCGTCGGAAAACTTGCACAGGCCCCCGCCCAGGAGGGCAAAAAGGGGATAAGGCATTTAAAGTATAAAGTCTAGCCAGAACCACTAACCCAACTTAGGGCAGACCAATCTGGACCAAAAATAAGGGTAGAACCCTGTGATAGAGACGGAGTCCAACAGGACCATACCAGTATGCACTCAATGGAACAATAGAGAACCTCCTGGAGGAGGGATAGTACAAGAAAAGGACTAGGAAAATTAATTTCCCCATAGAAGGAATCAGAGCTCCCCTGGAATAGAGCCAGGCCCAAGAATTCCACAGGGAACAAGGAACATGCCACTGTCCTACAACAGACCAAGAGTCCCCAATTGGACAGGTACTGAAAGGGAATAGTCCAGCAAGCTAGGACCCACCGAAAGCTCATTGTGACAACCAAAACCAGATAGGTAACCGGATCCTACAAGGTCCCTACCTAGAAACCACCTGGGGTTTCAGAAGAACAAGCCCCTTTTGTCATCCTGCCAGAATTGGTACCATGGTAACCATCAGCAGGGAAAAACAGAAGGTAGGGAATGATCCCAACGGTTCCCTCAAGTAAAAACCAGCGGAAGAATAACCGCCTCCAATAGAAAGAAGGTAACAGACCTAGACCCAGGGTGCAAAACCCTCATCCAGGACTAATAGCTAAAATGCCTCAGAGCCCAAGGGCACAGAGAGCAAAGGGATGTCAACAGACCAGCCGCCAACGGCCACACCAGGTGCAATTCTGCCTGGAGATAATAACTAGACAGGACGGAGGACCGGAGGCCAGTAAATTCCCTTATAGCCAAGAGAAAATAGCACTAGCCGAAGCCTAATCCAGGTACAATCCTGGAACTGGAGGATGGAACAGAGTAGGGCTTGAGTCAACTAAGGTCCATCCAAACGACTCCCTCTTGTAAGTAAAAAGGAGGGGCTGATAGGTCCCCTGGTAGCTGTGCCCTGGTGTCGTGCGAGACATCACTCCCATCCAGAGCCTAGCGGGCACAAGAATGCAACAGGGGACCCAGCCTAAAGCCACAACGGTGGCGATGACCGTCAATACCCCGCAGTAGTAGACTCAGTATCCAGAAGACACCTTGGAGTCAGAACATCTCAACACGCCACGGGCGGCCAGATGGACCCCTGGTATATAGAGCGCCGACGGCCCATTCAGAGGCGCCAAACCTGAATGCCTATAGATACAGATGCTAAACCCCCCAAGGGTTAGAAGAATAGACTCCCTCATCCTCAAGGGAGAGGAGGAGCCACTGGCGTAGAGACCCCAGTCTCTATATGACAATGGCGTACTAGCAAGGAAGCCATACCTGACAGGCCCAGGAAAGCCTGCACCCATACCTGAAGAAGAACAGGGGACCGTAGTCCTCCTGACCGACTCAGGGAAGGACCACCCAGCAAACACTATCCCGTATCCGGAGGAACTACCTCCTAAGGCCACTAGAACGAGGCAGGATGCCTCCTGATAGGAGAAATGTGCTGTGGCGCCCCATCATGCTTGAGGCGAATGATACGGGCTTAGCCCGGCCAGAAGGCCCCGGGCGTTGAATGTCACCTCTGGACAGGATACCGAACCAGACCCCGCAAAGGGCATCCCCGGTCCCGGCTTAACACTATGATATGGAGGTGGAGGGGTATCCCTGCTCCTAGGGGGCCGGGACGGCCGCCCCTGATTGGGTGAACTGTCCTGTTTCCCAAATAGGTCCAGACGGGCCCCAAAAAGGCGATGCCCTCTAAAGGGGAGCCCCATCAGGGTCCTTTTAGCATCATCATCTGCCCCCCACTGTCGCAACCAGAGCAGGCGACGTATGGCTACCACTTGTGCAGAAGTCCTTGCACACATTTTGATGGTGTCGTCCAGAGCCAAAAGGATGAATTTAATAAAAATATCACAGCTGGAGAGTGCGTTAAACACCTCCCAGGGTAAATCTTCAGGTTGATGCTCCAGCATCTTTCTTATAAGGGTCCTAGCGGCCACTGCAGTGATGGCCCCGGCACAGACAGGGCGTAGCGCCGTTCCTGCACAGGCAAAGGCGTGGGAAGCCAGCCTATCAATGCGCCGGTCCTCGGCGTCCCGCAAGGAGCTGTAAGCTGGAACTGTAAGGAAGGGGGGGGGGTTAGGAACCCCAATAATCGGTGCGTCTACCGCTGGAGAAGAAGACCAAATATCAACCATCTCGGGGGGAAAAGGGTATTTCCAAACCCAATCCTCTGGGACCCTTTGAAGTGCAGTGGGGCATTCCCATTCCTTAAGTACAAGAGCATGGAAGTGAGCCTGCTCGAGAAATTCCAAGCGCGCAGGCGCAGTATGGAAGCACCCCCCTCTTGGCCTGGTGACCGCACCGGGAGGCGAAATGGACAAGGCCTTAAAAATCCTGAGTAACATACCACCAATATCAAGCTGGTCCCAATCATCTTGACCAGCATCATCCTGACACCTCGGCCTCTCGTCAGAGGAACCTAGGTCAGAGAACAGGTCTCCATCTTCCGACGTGGCACTAGCACGCGTAGAAAAGGACTCCTACGAGCCCATAGCACAGGCCGAAGCCGGGGGGGTCCAAGGCCGTTGTCTGCCAGGACCCACCCGGCCAAACAACCCTTCAACAATCTGGTCAAGCGTGGGCCGTCTAGGAGAGGTGTCTATTTGTAATTCCCCGCTTGTACAAGACTCAACAGGAGTGAGATTTAGGCAAGAGGAAAGGGGAGAGAAGGAGCGAGGTGCAACCACAGGCGCCGCTCGCAGGTCCAGCGTCTGCTCGGCGCATGGCGCGCAGACCCGTGCCCCGTCAGCCTCAGCATGGGGGAGACCACACGCTACACAAAGCCGGTCCTGTCCCAGAGGGACCCCAGTAACACAATCCTGAGAAGCCTCCATATGGTGATTTGTTAAAACACAATATGTCAATAGGGATTTATGCAAAAGCAACCCTGGATGCCCCAACAACCCGCTGATTAATGTTGGAGATTTAAGGAAGGCCCGCGAATATCCTTATACGTATAAGTATAAATATATTATATATATATATATATAATATATATATATATATATATATCCGGGAGAAGCCACCGGGAACTCAGCGTCTGAAAGACATAATGGGAAAGAGATGTCAGGGCCATGCGCAGCTGGACAGACAAAAACAGAGGGATTCGCCCACGAGGGCACTTACAGCTAAAGTGGAGGAGGAGGAGACCGTCACCACGCGCGCGAAGCTCAACGAAAATGGCGCCCAGCGAACCTCGAAGGGCGGACTAAATGCTCTGCCATGACGCAGAGCGCACCGAACTAAGGCCCCACCCACTCTAAAGGGCGCAAAGCTCTGAGGTAAAAATAAAGGCAAGGATACAACCACAAGCCTAAGGTTCAATAGAACGGTTACAGTTAATAAGTAAGGGCACCTCAGCATCAAGACTATGCGGCAAGCAATGTAAAAAACATACGGCGGCAGCCGAAATAAGGAGCAAGCAGCGCGGCTCTGACTTCTCTGAGTTAATAATAGACAGAATAAAGGCCACGATCGTGACACACTGGTACACTGGGACCGCCACACACATACCCCCCCCCCCTTTCTTTTCCCCCTAAGTAGTTGGGGAAAAGAGGGAGGATGGCGACCTTTTACACAGGGTCCAGCACTACGCGGGGTACGGGGCAATAATGCGGGAGGGACATCCACTAGAGGCTCACCATCAGCCTAAATCGCCTACCCTATGGTGGGGGATTGCGGTGGAGCATGGCTCCGTTAAGCACACACGGTGCTGCCTACCTTCACCCGACCAACGCAGCCCAGGCTGGGAGGCATATTCTGTTCACAAGAAGGACGGGTGGAAATAGTCCCGCAGGGCCTCGGGCTGTAAAGCCCCGCTCGCCTGCGAGAGCGTGATACTTCATGTCTTCGCAGTTCCAGCACTGCAGAGAAATCTGGGGATTTGTGGGAGGTCCTTCAGTATATGTAGGGCCGGGAGGAGCTTGTTTTCTACATGTCTGCAGTGCACGGCGCCCGAGGCGGAGGATTACCCACACGTTACTATATCTGGAGCAGGACGTGCTGTATGCTTAGAATAAGACTGAAAAAGGATCCAATAAGCTACAAAGACACGTGCACATTCCAGATATCAGTCATTGTACTTACTCTCTCTGCTTTTGTTACACCTCTAGAATGTGGAATCTAGAATTCCACATTTCCTATGTGTATAGTGATCACCTGCCAAACGTTTCACAGTGACATATGACTAGCCACAAAAAAATACAATTCTGTGAAATACTCACCTGTAGAATTGATATTATTTGTATACAGTACGTCCTGCTCCAGATATAGTACTTACACTTGGGTTATCCTCCGCCAGATGGCGCTGCACTGCATACATGCAAAACAGGCTCCTCCCGGCCCCTCAAATACCCGGGGACCTCCCACAAATCCCCAGCATTGAAAAGCAGTGAACAAGAAGCCGGGAGAATTTAACCACCAAAACTGGTAACTATAACAATGATAACAATCACCATACAGGGGATCCAGAATAATGCAAAAACCAGGGTGGGGTGGAGCAGGACGTACTGTATACAAATAATATCAATTCTACAGGTGAGTATTTCACAGAATTGTATTATTCTTAGTATACAGTACGTCCTGCTCCAGATATAGACATAGATATGGACACACCCTGGCGAAGTGTCTATACGACACGCAACACGTCGGTGGCGGCTGCTGCGGGGGATCCCCGGGTGACAAGGTGATGTAAATCCTTATACTCGTTATTCATAGCATTGATTGTTTAGCTTGGTGGCGCCATAGACATCCTTCTAGAATTTTACTGGCTGGTTAAGCACCATGTGTGTGCTGCATTGCACTTCAGCACTTTGATTACTATTGTGGGTCTGCTTTGTTTATGGCACATGGTTTTTTGTTTCATTGTTGTTGTTTTTTCTTTTTTGATGCACTTCATTAGGGCACACATTTGTTAGCATTGTTAAAATTGCACATAATATGCACATTATGCACTTTAAAAAATTTTTTATTAACATAGTGATAGCATCTTTTTCATCTATTTTTGGTATACATATGTATTATCCAATCAGATTAACTTATTCAGATAATTATACGCCACCCAGTATTATCATTACTAGTATAGTCTCCGTATATGGTGGATCCCCTGTGTTTGTGTATATGTTTTTTAATTGTGTAATGTGTTGTATGAGTTGATATAATTATTATTATTTTTTCTTAAATTATTGTGGATGTACTTATTAATAAAATAGATATATATTCTTTTTTTGAGTGCAGCCTTTGTATGGTGGTTACTTGAGGGGATAGATCCAGGATCCCCTCACTATATATACACACTGCTCCAGATATAGTACTTACACTTGGGACATCCAATAGCAGTGTCCATAAAGTAGGGTGGGATCCCCAACAAAAAAGGCAACAGCAGACAGTTAAAACCACTGTCACCTGCATAACCTTGCGGCCAAGACAGCATGAGCTGAGGCCCTAACATCAACCTTGTAAAACTTTGAAAAGGTATGAACAGAAGACCAAGTAGCGGCCTAGCAAACTAGTTCAACAGAAGCCTGGTGCTGAAAAGCCCAAGAGGCACCAAAAGCACGAGTAGAATAAGAAGTAAAGCGAAAAGGAAAGATTCTTCCCCTTAGTGGAATAGGCCTGAGTAACAGCCTGACGAATCTAATCGCTAACAGTAGACTTGGCAGAAGCCAAAACACCTTTCCTAGGACCAGAAGAAACCCATCCAAGTAATGACCAGGCCCAAAGCCGCCTAACCCCCCGAGATCAGACGAGATCGGGCACATTCAGGATGGAGTGGCCGTAGGCCCAAAGGAGCATCAGTTCTCCTAAAGGACAAAGTGACTACCAAGAAAAAAACTTCCAACACCTGTTCAAGGAATGCAGAACCCTTTCCTCAGCGTTGCTAGGAATAAGGCACAGAAGGAAGAACAATATCTTGAATCAATGAACATAAGACACCACCTTAGGCAGAAAGTCCGGCATAAGGCGGACCACCACCTTATCCTGGTGTATCTCAAAGAATGGGGGCTAGATAGACAGAGCCGCCCGCTCAGACACGCGTCTGACCAAAGTAACAGCCACCAGAAGGACAACCTTGAGGGTAACAACAGCCAGACAGCATCCTGAATAGGTCCAAAGGGAAAACCCCGCAACACAGACAGAATCAAATTCAAACCCCAACAGGGACCATAGGATTACATGGGGGACGCACATGAGTACCCCCTGAAAGAAGTCTTAACCAAAGGAAACTGAGCAAAAGACTTCTAAAGGAAGGCGGACAGGGCAGAACCTGACCCTTCAGAGTACTGAGTTGGAGAACCAACTCCAACTCATGCTGTAATAACTCTAGAACCCTGGGAACAGAGAACGCCCGACAGGGAAGAGACCTAGACTCACACCAATCAATATGGGTATGCCATACCCTATAACAGATGGAAGAAGAAGAAGCTTGCTCCTAGTCTTCCCATAGTCTTCCCATAGTCTCAGTCACCGAGACAGATAAGCCTGTCTCCATCAAGATGGATGTTTCAGCAGTCAGGCCGTCTAGGCCAGAGTCTGTAGATTGGGGCCCTGAGTGAGCAGAGCTGGCACTCCTGGCAGAACGTACAGATCTACTGCCCTCAGTACCACGTCTGCGAACCACACTCTACTAGGCCACCCGGGGCCACCAGAATCACTGGCCCCCCCTTCCAGAGCAATCTTGCGCAGAACCCTGCCTAGCAGGGGGAATGGAGAAAAGACATACAGAACAGAATGTCCTGCCATGATGTTACTATGGCATCATGACCTCAGCCAGAGGATCCTGTGACAGGGAAACAAGGGCTTGTGATAGTAACGGAACACAAACAGATCCACAACTGGTTGGACCTCATAGCGACACAGGGATTAGCACACCCTGTCGCAGAGGGACCCCCACCGGAGTGAATACCACTGATATGCAGGGAACATTGTCCTCCACCCAGATCAGGATCAGAGACACTTCCTGGAGGACCCTCCTGCTCCGGGTCCCTCCCTGATGATTAATGTAGGCCACTGTCGTCAGACAGACCGAGCGCCCCCGAACAGGCAGGCCCTGAAGAGGAGTAGTCAAGCGAGATAGAACCAACCTGAACGCTAACTGTTTCAAACATCGATAGGTGTATGGACCTCCTAAGGGCCCCACCTCCCCCAGAACCGCAGGGAGTTTCAGAAGAAACCCCCCCCTTCAACCTGATAGATTGGCGTCCATGGTGACCGTCTCCAGGAAGGGGCAAGAAGGGAACTGCCCCCAGACAGGTTCCTTGAGTTCATCCACTCCAAGAGGGACCTCCTTACCAGGGGGGAAGGCACACAGACCCTGCTCCAGAGATGCTGGATCCCTGTCCTGTACTAACAATAGAAGTTGCAGAAGGGCCCAAGGGGAACTGAGCATAAGGGACCTCTTCTGAGCAAACCACCAAACAGGCCCACCAGCTGCATCCCTGCCTGGTGAAGGGACGGGGACAGCAATGAGGGACTGAGCCCATGCAACCAGATTGTCCACTTTATTGCTGAGGAAGGAAGATTCTCGCCTGAACCGTATCCAGATTCATTCCTAGGAATGGAGTTACCAATTAAGGGGACAATGAGGACTTGGGGTGATTGATCATCCCATCCAAATGACTCCCAATGGACACCACCAGCCGAGTATCCAACTTAGCCTGACGTAGAGACTGGGAAGTGAAAAAGGATGTCCAGGTAGGTCATCGCGCGGACGCCCCTTGGTCTCAGAGACATCACCCCTGTCAGCCCCTTGGTGAGCACTCTGGGAGCTGAAGAGAGGCCAGATAACAAGGCCACAGTGTTGGACTTCCAACGCGAACCTGAAGAGCCTCTGTGTCCAGAAGACACAGGGATGTGAAAATAAGCATCTTTGATCTCCACAGACGGCAAGAAGCCCCCTGTGCGCAAGGCGCTGATGGCCCATCTCAGAGTTTCCATGCAGAAACTGCCTGTAATTGGGGAATTGCCGAAAACCTGTGAATCCAGAATGGGCCAGACTGACCCATCCTTTTGGGGGACTGTGGAAAGGTTGGTGTAGCTGCCCCTGCCTCTGCCTGTTAAGGGCAATCTGCAAGTGACCCCCAGACCCCGCAGGCCTTGCATGGCCTGCACCAGCACCTGAACAGAGGCAGGGACCAGGAGTACCCGGGACCTGATAATCTTGGGGGAGGCCGCGCAGCAAACTCTATCTTGTATCCGGAGGACACTACCTCCTGAATCCACCAGTATGAGGCGTGATGCCTGACAAGAGCAAAGTGCCGCAGCCATCCCCTCACCCAGACGGGCGGAGGCGCCCCATCATGCTTGAGGGGGCTTGGTGGAAGATTTAGGCTTAGCCCCACCGGAGGGGCCAGGGCGTTGTCTGCTGCTCCTGGGGCAGGAGTCTGCGCGAGCCCCCGCGAAGGACACCCCTGGTTCTTGTTTAACACTATGGTAGGGGGGAGGAGGGGTGCCCCTGCCCCGAGGGGGCCGAGATGGCCGCCTGCCTTGGGGTGACTTACCCTTCTTACCAAACAGGTCTAGACGGGCCCCAAACAGGCGTAGCCCTCTAAAGGGAAGCCCGGTAAGAGTCTTCTTAGCAGCATCGTCAGCACCCCACTGTCGCAGCCAGACCAAGCGACGTATAGCCACCACAAGGGCAGAAGTTCTTGCACACATTCTAATGGTGTCATCCAACGCTAATAGGATACATTTTACAAACACATCACAACTGGAGAGTGCATTAAACACATCCCAGGGGAGATCATCAGGGTGACAATCAAGCATCTTTCTGATGAGGGTTCTAGCGGCCACGGCAGTAATAGCCGCGGCACAGACCGGGCGCAGCGCCGTCCCTGCACATGTAAAGGCGTGGGAGGCCAGCAGATCAATGCGCCGGTCCTCAGCATCCCGAAGGGTAGTATAAGCAGGGGCTGCAATAAAGGGGGGGTTAGGAACCCCTATGATCGGGGCATCCACCACGGGGGGGGGGGGATGACCAACAATTAACTACCTCAGGGGGAAAAGGGTACTTCCTATCCCAGTCCCCTGGGACCCCTGGAAGTTTACTGGGGCACTCCCATTCCCTGAGCACAAGAGTATGGAAATGTGCCTGCTCCAGGAATTCCAAACGTGCCATCGCTGTATGGAAATGCTCCCCTCTCTGCTTGGGAGCCTCACCAGGGAGATAGACAGAACCTCAAAGACCTTGATCAACAAATTGTCAGTGTCACTCTGGGCCCAGTATTCAGGGCCAGAATAGTCATGACTCCTCGGCCTCCCATCAGATGAGCCTGAGTCAGAGAAGAGCTCTCCTTCATCAGAAGGGGTATAGCCACACAGAGTAGTAAACTCCGCAGTTCCCATAGGGAAAACAGTAACATGAGGCGTCAAGTGCCGCTTCTTACCCGGGCCCTTGTGCTTTGACAACCTCGCAATAATCTGTTCAGCCGTAGGCAGTCTGGAAGACACAACAGGCTGCAAATCCCCACTTGTATGCGACTCAGCAGGAGTGAGATTTAAGCATGGGGAAATAGGTGAATTGAAACGAGGTGCAGCCACTGGCAGTCCTGATTGCAGAGCCAGTGCTTGCTCGGCACAAGGTACGCAGACCCGTACCGTGTCAGCATCAGCATGGGGTTGTCCACACGCTATAAACAGCCGGTCTTGTCCCAGGGGGACCCGGTCACATAATTCTGAGATGCCTCCATATGGTGATTATTTAGGCTTAATATGCCAGCAGGGATTGACGCTATAAACAACCCTGGATGCCCCAAAGACCCGCTAGGGAAGTGGGAGAATTTTACAAGGCCCGCTATCAATTACACCGGGCCGGGAGAAGCCAATGGTGTTCACCAGTCACAAGACACAATGAGAAGAGAATGGTGTCAGAACTGAAACACTACAATGAGTAGTGTAGCACTACTTAGAGTAGAGGGCACTTACAGACCACGGTAAGCAGGAACGTCCCACGCGTCGTGCGCGAACAGACAAAATGGCACCGTGTACCTCAAAGGGCGGGCCAGAGCGTGCCATGACGCGGAACGCGCCAGACCAGGCCCCGCCCTCCCGAAGAGCGCAAAGTCCAACCATCAGCCAATGAGGACACAGGGATGTCTGAGGTAACGCCGCCGCGGAACATCCAACGAAGGAAAAAACAAGTAAAATACAAAAAGGCGCGGCAGCTGACACCATATATGTATATAAAAGTCCAAAGACAGACAAAGGCCATATACGTGCAAAGATCATACACAGACACCACAGGCACACCCTCCCCCCCCCTTTTTTTCCCTCCCCCCCGACTACGGGGGGGAACGAGGGAGGATGGCGGACCTTCGTACAGGGCCCACCGCTACACGGGGCAATAATGCGGGAGGGGCATCCCATAGAGGCTCACCATCAGCCTACACCGCCTACCCTTTGGTGGGGGACTGCGGTGGAGCAACGCTCCATAAGCACGCATGGTGCTGCCTACCTTCACCCGACCAGCGCAGCCCAGGCTGGGAGGCACATCACAAAGAGGACGGGTGGGAATATTCCAACAGGGCCGCAGGCTGTAGTCAGTACTGCAGAGAAATCTGGGGATTTGTGGGAGGTCCCCGGATATTTGAGGGGCCGGGAGGAGCCTGTTTTGCATGTCTCTGCAGTGCAGCGCCATCTGGCGGAGGATAACCCAAGTGTAAGTACTATATCTGGAGCAGGACGTACTGTATACTAAGAATATAACCAAGACAGAGATAGTCCAGCTTTGTACAATATGATCAGAAACATTCATTTGAGATGCCATTTATGGGTGTTTGTACCAGCTTCTTAGGGCTTATTTACCTGGGATGGAGGAGTGGTATGTCACAGCCTATAGTACATATCGAGCACTGGCTGAAGTTTTTTCGTCACTATTTGAATTTAAAATAGCTTCTGTAGCTTGCAGTATCATTTCCCTTTGTTCCTGTACCTGTTATACTGACACACAGCCTCAAACAAGTCAGTACTAGGATACCAGTCAGGACACAAAATGCAGAAGGAAGCTAAGTTTTACAACAAAACACTGTTGCTAAAGTAATATCAGTAAATCTATTGTGTAAAGACAAAGGTGTATTGCTCCGGATAGCTACAAAATTAAACCCCAGGCAATAGAGGAGGAACAACTGACAAAACAAGTAGCACATTTTAAACTATATTGTATACTATATTCTCATACTATGTATTTTCTATGGATTGTCCTGGCTAGGTTTTTAGAAACATTGATGTAAAACAAGCTGGTTTATTCAATCCCAAGCCAGCATTCCTGATATTTTTCTCTCCACCTACACACTACTGGTTTACATTCATTCTCACTCCCACCTAGTAGGAGAGTCTGTTTATGTCGTATGATGCATATACAGGGGTTGGGCACTCATTTATGTGCTTCTAGTATCAATGCCACCTGGGCATCCCTGTTATAAAGACCTGAGTATAAAAGCTTTGAAACTGCATCTGCCATGCTTTGTAGTTTGAACAAGTTAGTTTACAATTTTAGTCTGTAAAGAGGTGCATTGAATAGAGCTTTGAAATCTGGTCTGCACTATTCCTGCAGGTTGTAAGTCGTGGGTTTGCAGAAACATGGAGGCTCATTACTAACGCCAGGTATCGGCAGATGAGCGTCTGTATAGCAGCGATTAGAGCGACCGCTAGTAGATGCTGTAAGCGGGTATTGGGCGCTGTAACAGAGCGCCTTAGTCGCTGTAGTAACCTGGCCTGCATTAATGAATGTGATGTATGTTGGGCGCTGTAATACCAGTACAGCGCTGCAGGGAGCGAAAGGTAGTGCCAGCTCAGTGCGACCGACTCTCAGCACTCCACACACAGAGCGTCGGCACTCTAAATCTTGTCGCTATAGCATAGTGGGCCAGACACTGTGTGATTAAAGTCTGTTTTTGAACACATAGCCACCAGTAACAAAGCGAAAACACATGTAATGCCATTGTTTTAACTTTGTGACATTAACACTTTAGTGCCAGACCTGTAATGACAATTCAGCATAAAAAGTCAAAAACGTTTCTAAAAAGGTTTGTTTGCACCCAATGATTTGAGCAACACGCTGCTTAACCCTTTAAGTGCCAGCCTACCTAGATTTTTTTGTCACACTCTGTTGCCAGACTACTTTTCACGTTTTTGCACTACACATGTTCAACCTTGATTTTTGAAGGGATTTCCAGGGATTTTCCAGAAAAATTATATATTGTTTTTTTCAGCACAGTCTGGGCTTCAACGTGAAATGTCTTGTTTGGCCTTTTTTTGTGTATTCTCAATACTTTTGGGTGAAATATTTGCAAAAATGTAAGTTTGTTAATAAAATATTATTGCGTGTGAAAGCCCTATTTCTCCTGGTTACAACGGTACCACATATGTATTGGTATACACCCTTTCCTGCCCAGGAAACTCCCCCAAACTGAAACAGCAGTTTAGGAGATTTCAGATAGGATACAACTATGCAATATGATTGCATAGTTATAAGGGGTTAACTTAAAAAAAAAATGACATAGGGTCCCCCTCCCGGGGAAGGGGGAGGGACCTCTTTTTGGGGAATTTTAAGGGTTAAAAACCCTTAAAATCCCCCCAAAAATGACATAGGGTCCCCCTTACCCAGCATTACTGAACCGGACCAGCTATGGGGGCTTGTAGAACTGGGCGCAGGGGCCAGCGTTGGCCCCTGGCCCTGCAGGCTACTAGCCCACATAGCCACTAAGTGGCCCAGGCCCTTCTGCCCCCCCCCCCCCAGCGGTTGGGGAGGCAGGTGATGGGGGGCTGGGGGTTTTGGCAAGTCACCCACTAGCCGCAGGCGATTGCCAACACCAGAGCCTTGTGAACTGGTATAAGAGGTCTCATGGACCCCTTACCAGTTCACAAAGGGTTAAGTAAAAAAAAAAAAAAAAAGACAAAATTCTTTATTTTTTCTTTTTTCACTTTTTTTACCTCTGATCCCGTGTCCCGCGCCGCTGCAGATGACACTTGTCGGTAGTGATCGGGGCAGGAAGGGTGGGAGGCAGGGAGATCAGAGCCTCCCTGCCTCCCACCCTCCCTGCTCCGATCGCTACCGACAAGTGACAGATCAGAGCCGGGTGCTGGTATACGTGGGTGAGGCTAGGGGCGGGGCCAGCGCCGGCCGAAGGACGGTGAGGGCCCGTTGCTGGCTCCTCACCCGAAGCGTGGTAAGTCCAGGGGAGCCCCCCCTGGTGAAGAGAAGATCCGGGAAAGTGATCGGGCTGTCAGGTGAGTTTGTGTCATTTTAAATTTTTTTTTTTCAGATGGAGTGGGGGGGGGGCTATTCCGGGCCCCCTCCTGAAGATCAGAGGCCCGGGGGTGGAAATCAAACAGGTGATGATTGAAGATAATCACTGGCACTTTCAAACGAGGGGTCAGGTAAGTATCTTTTTTACTTTTTTTTTATGGGGCTCTAAAGTCAGCTACGTAAGACTCACGTAGCTGGTACTAGAACGGTTAAACACAAGCAAATGAAAGCTCACTGAAATGTAGGGGAGAGGGACACTGAGCGAAAGGTAAAATCTGGCGATCTGAAAGCTAGAGCACCGGCGCTATACGCTTATCCGTCTTTAATATATCGGATGCTATATGGAGCTGTTAGAGTCGCTCACCAGATTCACTTTCATGTGGTTTTGCGTACAGCGTCCTGCGTTCATCAGACGCTGCCTGCCGCTACGAGGCAATACCTGACGCTATCCATTATTAAATAACCCCCATAGGGTAACTGCACTGCTCACTGAATGAAGTCTTTATCAGGAATCGAAAGTGCCAGATTTTAAAAAAGCAGGATCGAAAACTCCAGACCAAATGTTTTGTATACAGTGAGCAGGTATTATTTTGTTTGAGCCCAAAAGCAGCATCAGCTGAGTCCTTAACATCAACCTTGTAGAACTTAGAAAAAGTATGAACAGAAGACCAAGTGGCGGCTTGCAAACTTGTTCAACAGAAGTCTCGTGCTGAAAAGCCCAAGAGGCACCAATAGCACGAGTAGAATGAGCAGTAAGGCGGAAGGGAGGCTCCTTCCCCTTAGCAAAGTAGGCCTGTATCACAGCCTGACAGATCCACTTGCTGATAGTGGACTTAGCCGGAGCCAGACCCTTCTTAGGCCCAGACGGGAGCACAGAGAGCATCAGTCTTCCTGAGGGATTTAGTAGCCACCAAATAGAACTTCAGGGTCCTGACCACATCCAGAGAGTGTAAAACCCTCTCCTTAGAATAACTAGGATTAGGACACAGAGAAGGCAAAACAATGTCCTGATTGAGATCGAAGGCAGAAACAACCTTAGGCAGAAAATCTGGCTTAAAACGAAACACCACCTTGTCCCGGTGTCTCAAAGTAAGGAAGCTTGATGGAAATAGTCGCCAACTCAGAAACACGCCTAACAGAAGTGATGGCCACCAAAAAGACTACTTTAAGCGTAAGAATAGACAAAGGGGCTCCTTGCAAGGGCTCGAAGGGAGACCCCTGCAGGGCAGATAAGACCAAGTTCAAGTCCCAGACTGGTAACATAGGCTTACGTGGGGGACGCACGTGAGTAACCCCCTGGAAGAAGGTCTTGACCAGGGGATTCTGAGCAAAGGATCTACGGAAAAAAATAGCCAAGGCAGAAACATGACCTTTCAGAGTACTGAGCTGAAAACCCAGATCCAAATCATGTTGCAGAAACTCCAGAATCCTAGGAATAGAAAATACACGACAGGGAAGCGAGTTAGACTTGCACCAGTCAATGTGAGTACGCCAAACCCTGTAGTAGATGGAAGAAGAGGACCTTTATCTAGCCCTGATCATGGTATTTACAACCGAGGAAGGCAGCCCTTTTTCCATCAAGATGGAGGTTTCAACAGCCAGGCTGTCAAAGCCAGCGTTTGTAAATTGGGGTGGCGTAGGTGCCCCTGAGTGAGCAGATCTGGAACCAAGGGCAGGGCGTAATGATCTATTGCCAGCTGCACGATGTCTGCGAACCACACTTCTTGGCCAACAGGGGGCCACCAGTATGGCTGGCACCCTTTCCTGTGCTATCTTGCGCAGTACCCTGCCCAGCAGGGGAAAAGGGGGAAACACATACAGAAGCTAAAACCCCTTACAGACATTGCCAGGGCATGGCCAAGGCCAGAGGATCCTGGGACAGAGACAAAAACTGGAAGCTTGTGATTGTGACGGGACGCAAACAGATCCACATCCGGCTGACCCCAGCGGTGGCACAGGGAGCGAAACACCCTGCTGCTGAGGGACCATTCTGCCAGACGACAGGTCCCCCTGCTCAGAGAGTCTGCCTCCAGATTCTCCACCCCCCGGGATGTACACAGCTGAGATGCAGGGAACATTCTCCTCCACCCAGGACAGTATCAGGGACACTTCCTTGAGGGCCCTCTTGCTCCGGTTCCCTCCCTGATGAATGATGTAGACAACCGCCGCCTGGTTGTCCGAGCGGACCTGAACAGCCCGACCCCGCAGGTGTGGGGTTAAGTGGGCGAAAACCAACCTGATCGCCCTCAATATCAGAATGTTGATAGGGGTATGGGCCTCCTGAGGGCCCCACTGACCCTGGAATTTCAGGGACTTCCAAAATCTCCCCCAACCTGTCAGACTGGCATTCGTGGTGACAGTCTCCCAACAGGGGGCCAGAAAGGATCTGCCCCCCAGCAGGTTCCTTGAGTCCAGCCACCACCATAGAGACCGCCTGACCAGAGGGGACAGGACAAACACCTGATCCAAGGACACAGGGTCCCGATCCCATACTGACAAGAGGTGAAGCTGAAGAGGCCTCATGTGAAACTGAGCATATGGAACCGCCTCGAAGCAGGACACCATCAGGCCCAACAGCTGCATTCCCTGCCTGATGGATGGATGAGGACAAGACAGAAGGAACTGAGCTTTCTCTTGAAGACTCTCCACCTTCTGCTGAGGAAGAAAGATCTTGACCTGAGATGAATACAGAATCATGCCCAGAAAAGACTTCACCATGGAAGGAGACAGGAAAGATTTGGGGTGGTTGATCGCCCAGCCGAATGACTCCAGTGTGGACACCACCCGCTGAGTATCCAGCTCTGCCTGATGGAAGGACTGAGAAGTAATAAGCATGTCGTCCAAGCAGGGAAGAATACGAATGCCCTGAGATCTCAGCAGAGCCATCACTCCTGCCAGCACCTTGGTGAATACCCTGGGAGCCGAGGTGAGACCAAAGGGCAAGGCCACTAATTGGTAGTGCTGATCCTCCAGAGCGAACCTGAGGAATCTCTGATGACCTGGAAAGATAGGTACCGGAAGGTAAGCATCCTTGATGTCTACAGAGGTCATGAAGTCTCCTGGGCGTAGGAGTCTCCATGCGAAAGTGTCTGAATCTGACAAATTTGTTGAGGAGCTTCAAATCCAGGATGGGTCTGATGGACCCATCTTTTTTGGGAACAATGAAAAGATTGGAATAATAGCCTTTGCCCCTTTCCCTCAAGGGCACCCGGCAGATGACTCCCAATTCCAGAAGGCCTTGGACAGCCAGGGACAGACCCTGAGCTGACAGGGGGTTTTGAGCTAACCAAGATTTGATGAATCTTGGGGGTTGCCAGGCTGCAAACTCTATCTTGTAACCGGAGGATACTACCTCCTGAATCCACCGGTCTGGGACATGAGGCCTCCAGACATGAGCCAAGAGTTGAAGCCGTCCCCCCACCCTGATTGGTGAGGGCGCCCCCTCATGCCTGAGGGGGCTTGGGAGAGGACTTAGGCTTGGGACCCCAGGAGGGGCCAGGGCGCCCCCACGTCCTCTGACCCTGCCCCAAAAATCTCCACGGGCCCCAGCAAAGGAAGCTCCCCGTCCAATTCTGGAGCCCCTGAAGGAAGGAGAAAAGGCACCTGAACCCTGAAAGGACCGGGACTGCCTTCTACGCTGAGGCAACTTGCCTCCCTTAGCAAACAAGTCCAAACGTTCCCCAAAGAGGCGCAGCCCCTTGAAGGGAAACCCAGTGAGAGCCTTCTTAGCAGGATTATCAGCTACCCACTGGCGCAGCCAGACCGAGCAGCCAGACCGAGCAGCGTATCGCCACCAACAAGGCAGATGCCCTGCCACACATTCTAATGGTATCATCCAGGGCAGACAGAACATATGCAACAAATTCCTCACAACGCAGTAGAGCTATATACTCTTCACTACCTGCATCATCAGGAGCCCTGTCTAAGAGACCCCTGAGCAGGCTTTTAATAGCAACAGCCGTAATGGCAGAGGCACAGACCGGACGGAGCGCGGTCCCCACACAGGCAAAGGCATGGCAAGCCAGCTGATCAATGCGCCTGTCGTTCCCATCCCTCAGTGTAGTAGAGTCAGGGGAATGCATGACGGATGTAGACAACCCCAGAACTGGTGCATCCACCTCAGGGGGACATGACCAACATTTAACCATCTCAGCGGGAAAGGGATACCTCTTATCCCAACTCTTTGGCACCCCCGGAAGCCGGCTAGGCTGTTCCCACTCGTTGAGCACCAGATTATTAAAGTGAGTTTGTTCAGGAAACTCCAAGCGTGGTTTAACAGTATGAAACGTGGGGCCACGGCAGGAGGAGAGATACAGAGCACTTCAAAAATGTGAGCCAAAAGTCTGTCAGTATCATCTGAAGCCCATGGGTCAGACCCAGACTAACCCCTAGGCTGAACCTCAGATGATTCTGAATCAGAGAATAATTCCCCTTCTTCCAGGGGGGTATATCCAGTAATATCAAAAAACTCCTCAGCTTCCACAGGAAAGAGTAACGCTGGGTGCCAGATGCCCCCGCTTAGCGGGAGCCTTACGCGGACCAGACCCGGCAATATGCCTTTCAATGCTGGCTACCCGGGCAGCCAAATCAGGTTGAGACTCCCCACTGGTATACACCTCACTGGGAGTCAGATGTAAGCGTGGGGGGGGTAGGCGAAGCCAGAGGGGGCGCAGCACTAGGCCCAGCCGTAGGTAACCCAGACTGCAGCGCAAGTACCTGCTGGGCACAGGGTACACAAACCCTGCCGCCGTCACTGACAGTGGATACCTCACACGCCACACACAGCCGGGCTTGTCCCGAAGGAACCCCGAGCACATTATCCTGAGAAGCCTCCATATGGCGATTATCACGGGACAACAGGCCAATAGGGATTGACGCTAATAATAGCAACCCGGGATACCCCAATAACCCGCTAGGGAAGTGGGAGTAAGGGAATATAATAGCCCTCCAATAAGAGTTAACACAAAATAGAGGGGATAGGACCGGGAGAAACCACAAAGTTTGACCCACCTGGAAGACATAAGCAAAAAGATCCCATAAGCAATATGCAATACAGAGAAATAAAAAATAAATCAGCCTGCAGGGGCAGGGACCGCGATAGGGAGACGCCAGACACACGCAGCAGAGAGCTAAAATGGCGCCCGCATATACCTCAGCGCCTGAGGCGATGTCGCCGCTGACCGCAGAGCGTAGTACAAGCGTGCGGCGGCAAAAGAAACCAGTGCAATCAATTCAAAAGGGTTCAAAACACATAAAGACATGCAACCCCTCCCCCCCCCCCCCCCCCGAGATCTACCAGGGAGAGCGAAGGGGAAGCGACGGCCAGCCTAAAGGGAGCCAACTGCGTGGGACAGGGGGCGAGGGGCATAAGACGCGGGAGGGGCATCCCATAAGGCTCACCATTTGCCTATACCGCCTACCCTTTGGTGGGGGACTGCGGTTTTGAGCAGCGCTCCTTAGCACCTGACAGCGGTGCAGCCTACCTTCACCCGAACCAGTGCAGCCTAAGCTGGGAGGCAGTAAAAGGAAACGGGTGGGAATAGTCCTACAGGGCCGCAGGCTAATAAGCCCCGCTCACCTGAGTTCCGGAGTTCCCTGGTATATATGGGGCTTGGAGGAGCCACTTTTCTGTATCTGTAGTCCAGCGCCATCTACTGGATGTATAACCCAAGAGTAAGGAATATCTTCTGGAACAGAACGTGCTGTATACTTAGAATACAAAAGTTATGGCGCTGTGGTGTGAGAAACATAAAGCTAGCCTCCTTAGCTCAGATCCAGCGTGATGCCAGCCCATTGCGAGAAAGGCCTGACTCATCTGTTTAACAGCTATCTTCTTGTACAGTCACAGAACCGATTACGAGACGCCGGAAAATGGCAGATAGTGTGACTCATCAGGCTTCACCAGACTGTAAAACCTCCCTAGCTGCTGCTTCCCTTCATGTTCATTTTATTACTCACTGTATAAGACTAGATACCTGCATCAAGTCTGGATTTAAAGGCCTCCTGCCAAACCCTAGATCCTAGACTGGGTACCTTGGGTTGGGTCCTGCTGCCTTGTCCTGGAGCCAAATTTGACAGTAATGTTCTATTATTGCAATGAAATATTATATAAAATATATAATTGTGGCAACAGAAGAATAACTTTTTTGACGTGGATAAAGCCTTGAAAGCTGCACTCCATTATTATGAAAACACCCTGCTCAGGCTAGAATTTCTCCCAGAGAACATTTTTTAAGGTATATAGGGGAAAGGTCATACAGTCAAGTCTTCAGAGAGCAGGTGTTCTGCTCCACATACTATTAATTGTCTGTTGGAAACCTATGGAATAATTCTATATTTTGAAAAGTGATTAAATGTTCTACATAGAGTATTCTATATTTTACTAATTTCTGTGCAAGTTGCTTCTCTGTAACAATAAATGAAGTGTGGGCACTTTGCACAAGAAACATAACTCCCTGAGATGCATGTGCGCAGGAGACATTTCCCAAGCCAAACTTTTCCTATCTTAAAAAACAAAGGGTTTAGGCTAGAGATCCACTTTAACTCTCCCAAAACCCCTTTATCTGCATCCATGATACTGAATCATTGTCAGCACTTACATTTGGTCCTGCTCAATGCTGAAATCTCTCTCCGATTTGTCTTCTGGTCGTGGTCATCTAGGAGCACCTAAGAGGCTTCCTTTTCCAGCATCCCAGCTGTGCTGCTTCCTAGATTAATCCAACATAACCCACAATGCAGAGTGACAGCAAACCCAGCAGCACTTTCTCTTTGCATGCGACTGGCAGATCCAAAGGACGCAACTGATGGTGGAAAATAGACCAGGGCAGGAGTAACAAAAAGGTATCAAGTAATTTTGTATGTGCAGCAATCTGAATTGCCCTGGGAGGAATGCATATGAGCACTGTTTCGTTTAAGAGTGTTGGCTCAGTTTAAATACTATGAATTGGATTTGGTGAACTGGTGTTTTCTGTTTATACAGTTCGTAAGTAAAATAACAGAAATATTTGAGGATTAGATTTTTTATGAATGACACTCAGATAATTCCTGGGATGTTTGTAACATGGAAAAGTTTCTAAATGTGCTCTTGGGGGCAAAATGTTCCCTTGCATTGTGAATACAGTATCTGAAATAGATAAGAAAAGATGACTACCAGACAGGTAAATAATAGAACTAGGCAGCGATGAAAACAATCACTAAATGAATCAACAGCAGAAAAAGGAAGTCCTAATCCTGCTGTAAGGAACTTAAAGGGCCAGCTGTCTGTTTTTAAATCACCTCCTACCCCGCCACCCTTACCTAGCGCTAAAGCAGGGCAGCGGTTACATAAGAAACAAAGACTTACCTTGCTTTAATTCCACTGGTAAAAGAGGAACAACACAGTGTGTATTCCCCAGTATTGTATTTAAACCCACCTTTACCTTGCGCATGCTCAGGCCACTTAGCCAATCAGCGGCGCTCATTCCATACAGATTTTTTTTGTCGCACCGGTGTCAGTGCCTGAAGAAAAAGCAAGCTGAAACGCATTTAAAATTTTCTCAACATATAGACAAGCCTGTGAAATACTGGGGAAATATAGACTGGTCAGATGAAACCAAAACTTAATTCTTTGGATGCCATAATACACAAAGGTAGCACTGCATAACACTCTAAAAATACCACAGTAACAGTGACGTTTCAAGGCGAGATCATCATGGTGTGGGGCTGTTTTTCAGCATACGGCACTGGCACACTTCCAATAATTGAAGGAAGGCTGATTGGATAAATGTACTGAGACATTCTTCATAAAATCATCTGCTGCCATCGACCAGGATGATGAAAATAAAACAAAGGTGGACACAAGTCTCTACAAATGGCCAAGCAAATCACTTGACCTGAATCCAACTGAAAATCTATGGAAGGAACTAAAGCTCAGAGATCATGGAAGGATTTACAGAGTGTGCGGAAGAATGGGCCAAAATCACACCTGAGCAATGCATGCGACTGGTTTCTCCATACAAGAGGTATCTTGACGCTGGCATCACCAACAAAAACTTTTGTATGAAGTATTAAATATATTTCTGTAAGAGTGTTCTATACTTTTTCCCTGTGTAATTTCTCATTATGAACCATAACTTATGGACATCTATGGTTTCTTTGTATGTGCGGATTGGATGGATCGTTACCGAAAGCTGGTGAGAACTTCATGTACATAGCACCTTTAAAAATATATTTACTTGGTGGCATGTTCAATACTTATTTAATCCACTGTACCTTATGTATTCTAAGCTTTGCTTTGAATTCAAGGTGTGGCTGAGTTGGGAAAAGTGTGTCCGAGTTGGGAAAAGTGTGTCATGGTGCAACTAACTCTCTCCCCACGTAATCGCCCGAGAGAACAGTATAAAATATGCCCATTCACAGCACCCGAAATCTCTGATAATATGTAAATACTGTATGTATTTTAAACTAAGCCATTTTCTTTGCTTCAATTTCTAGGGCAAGGCTGAGTTGGGAAGGGCGTGTTATGGCACAGTTTTATGAGTCATGAGCCTGCTCTGCTGCAGTCAGAGACAGCTGTGGGAACCTTGACTTACTGTGTTCACTCATGGTGACAGCACCAAAGGACAGAAGAATGAAGTTGAAAGGATACATTTTTGGAACCCTGTTACAGCTTCAACCTGGCAGTGCTGAAAATGAAGAAGAGGCACGTTGGGCAGGCATTAGATAAGCTGCTTACTGCATTAATATTGCTGTGGAGTTTACAGTCTGTTTAAGCATGCTGCGGTTGTCAAAAGCAGCTAGGGGACCACAGAGGCTTGTTGTGCTCACTTTGCACTTCAAAAGACAGGGCTGTTAGACCTTTATTTTGTATTGCCGTGGAGAAATAGAATTGAAAAGAGGGCAAACTTTGGAGCCCTGCTACAGCTTCTACCCAGCTCTGCAGGGAATAGAGGAGAGGCACATGAGATAGGCATCAGGGGACTGGCTTGCCGCCTTTTTATTGCGGCTGACTGGAGGGTATTTAGGGCATGGATAGGTTCCAATATGTGCAAAAATAATGGTTGCAGCATGAAACACAGATGGATCCAAGCAGAGAAAAAATACAATTCTGTGAAATACTCACCTGTAGAATTGGTATTATACATATACAGTACGTCCTGCTCCAGATATAATACACTTGGGTTATCCTCCACCAGAGGGCGCTGTGCACTGCAGACATGCAAAAAACAGGCTCCTCCCGGCCCTTCATATACCCAGGGACCTCCCACAAATCCCCAGCATTGAAAAGCAGTGAACCAGAAGCCGGGAGAATCCAACCACCAAAAACAACTGGTAATGATAACAATAACAACAATCACCATACAGGGGATCCAGAATAATGCAAACACCAGGGTGGGGTGAAGCAGGACGTACTGTAATACCAATTCTACAGGTGAGTATTTCACAGAATTGTATTATTCTAAGTATACAGTACGTCCTGCTCCAGATATAATACTTACACTTGGGACATCCAATAGCAGTGTCCATAAAGTAGGGTGGGATCCCCAACAAAAAGGCACAGCAGGCAGTAGAGACACTGTCACCTGCAACCTTGCCACCGAAAGCAACAGGAGCAAAGGCTCCAGCGTCAAATCATAAAAACCCTTGAAAGGGTATGAACCAAAAACCAAGGTAGCTGTTTAGCAAACTTGTACAACAAAACCTGGTGGCGAAAGACCAAAGGATACCTACTCACCAGTAGAATCAGAATAAGGCGAGAGAAGCTCAGCACCTCAAAGGAATAGGCCTGAGTAACAGCCTGACAAGATCAAACGCTAACAATTATTCCAGGAAGAAGCCAATCTTCCCTAGGACCAGAAGGGAAAACCATCCAAGTAAAGGCTAGGCCAAGGGCCGCGTAACCCCTGGAAGCAGACAAGCACAGGCACATACAAGGTAAGTGCCCACAAACCCCAAGGGGCATCAGTCCCCCAGAGGGACCAGAAACAATCCAGGGAAAAGATTCCAGCACCTAATGAGGGAAAATAAATCCCCTTGCCTCAGAGTTACTAGGAATAAGGCACAAAATAGTTACTACGACTAAGGCTCAAAAGAAAGGCGATGTCTTAATACATGAGCCTAAGTCACCACCAGAGATAGAAGGTCCGGCGTAAGGCGGAGGACCACCTTATCCTGGTGCATAACAAAGAACGAGGGCTAGCGAAACAGAGCCACCCGCTCATACACACGTCTGACTGAGCCAGCAGACCCAAGGAACAACGATGAAGGTAAAAGACAGCCAGACAGCCTCCTGAATCGGTCCAAAAGGAACGTCCCACAAGGCCAATGGAATAAAAATTAAAATCCCAACAGGGACCGTAGAATTAAGTGGGGCGCGCAGTGAGCAACCCCCGAAAGAAAGCTTAGCCGAGGGAAATAAGCAAAAGACTTCTGCCGGAAGGCGAACAGGGTAGAACCTGACCCTTCAGAGTACTGAGTAGGGGAGCCAACTCCAAGCCATGCCGTAATAAACTCTAGAGCCCTGGTGACAGAGAATGCCCAACAGGGAAGAGACCTAGACTAACACCAATCCATATGGGTAAGCCATACCTCATAAGAATGGAAGAAGAAGAGCGCTGCTCTTAGACTTCCATTAGCCATGAACACAGAGGAGAGAATCCCGTTTCCATAAGGACGGAAGAACCAGAAGTCAGGCCGTCTAGGCCAGAGACTGTGAAATTGGAGTGACGTAACGGAGGCCCTGAGCGAAACAGGGCGACACCCCTAGCAGAAGGTATAGAACTACTACCCTAAGGTATCACGTCTGTGAATCCACACTCCCACTAGGCCACCCAGGGGCCACCAGTATCAATGGTCCCCCTACCAGAGCGATTCTGCACAGAAACCCGCCTAGCAGGGGGAAGGGCGACAAGGCATACAGGCCAGAATGTCCCGTCATAAAAATACTAAATCCTCATGACCACGGCCATAGGGGCCAGGGACAGGGAAACGAGTGGCAAGAGCTTGAAAAAGTGACGGTGCACCAAACAATCCATACTGGTTGAACTTCATAGTGATCCAAGAATTAGCACATCCTGTCACAGAGGAACCTCCACAGGAGCTTTGAATACCAATGATAAGCAGGCAACATTATCCTCCACCCAGAACAGGAGAATATACCTTCCTGGGGGAACCCTCCTGCACTAGGTCCCACACAGCTGATTAAGGTAGGCCCCAGTCGTCAGACAGACCGAGCACCGCCCAACAGGCAGGCCTGGAAGAGGAGAAGTCAGGCGAGATAGCGACAGCCTGAAAACTCACCGTTTCAATACTAAGAGGTACAAGGACCTCCTAAAAGGCTCCACCTTCCCCACACCCGCATGGGGTTACAGAAGAAAAACCTCCCCATCACCTGATAGGTTGGCATCCACGGTGATCGTCTGTGGAAGGGGCAAGAAAGGAACTGTCCCCAGACAGGTTCCTAGGGTAAATCCACTCAAAGAGGGACTTCTAACCAAGAGGAAAGGCACACATGATCCCGCTCCAGGGATGCTGGGTCCCAGTCCAGTATTAAGAATAGAAGTTGCAGAAAAAAACCCTGGTAGAGGAATATAAGGAACTTCAACTAAGCAAGTCACCAAAACGGGCCCACCAGCTGCATTCCTGCCTGGTGAAGGGACTGGAACAGCAAGTAGGGACTGAACCCACATAACCAGATTGTCCACCTTATTGTAGAGGGAAAAGATTCTCGCCTGAACCGAGTCTAGATTCATCCCTAGGAATGGAGATACCAATCAAGAGGACAAGGAGGACTTGAGGTGAAGAAAACGCCCATCCAAATGACTCCCAAGGGACGCCACCAGCCCAGTAGCTAACTCGACCTGACATAGAGATTGGGAAGCGAGAAGGACCTGGCAGGCCTCACGCGGACTCCCCTTGGTCTCATCAGAGACATAGCTTCCATTAGTACCCTGGTGAGCACTGTGCGGGCAGAAGAGAGGCCAGATAACAAGGCCACAGGTTAGTAGTGTTGGATATCAAACACAAACCAGAAGAGCCTAGGTGTCTAGAAGACACGGGGAAGGGAGCATAAGCATCCTTGATCTCCCCAGAAGGCCAGGACCCACTAGGCGCAAGGCGCTAGTGGCCCATCCCAGAATTTTCATGCAGAAACTGCCTGAATAGTAGAATTGCCAACAACCTGTGACATCAGAAAGGCAGACAGACTCATACTTTTGGGAGAATGTGAAGGGGTTGGTGTAGCGGCACCTGCCTCTGCCTGATAAGGGCAAATCGCAAGTGACCTCCAACCCCGCAGGCCATGTATGGCCTGCACCATCACCCGAACAGAAGCAGGGACCAGGAGTACCCCGACAATCATGGGGGAGGCCACGCAGCAAACTTTATCCTGTATCCGGAGGAAACTACCTCCTGTATCCACCAGAAAGAGGCAAAATGCCTCCTGATAGGAGCAAGGTGCTGCAGTCATCCCCTCGCCCAGTCGGGCCAGGGCGCCCCATCATGCTTGAGGGGATTTGGTGGAAGATTTAGGTTTAACCCCGCCAGAGGGCCCAGAGCGTTGTCTGTTGCTCGTGGGGCAGGGGTCTGTACTAAGACTCCGTGAGGACACCCCCGGTTCTTGTTTAACGCTATGGTATGGAGGGGGAGGGGTGTCCCTGTCCCGAGGGGGCCGAGACGGGCACCTGCGCCGGGGTGACTTGCCCTTCTTTCCAAACAGGTCCAAACGGGCCCCAAACAGGTGATGCCCTTTAAAGGGGAACCAGATAAGAGTCCTTTTGGCAGCATAGTCAGCACCCCACTCTCGCAGCCAGAC
The DNA here is from genome assembly GCA_027917425.1 of Gastrophryne carolinensis. Lineage (NCBI taxonomy): Eukaryota > Metazoa > Chordata > Amphibia > Anura > Microhylidae > Gastrophryne > Gastrophryne carolinensis. The sequence continues at coordinate 334,150,826 of CM051235.1, read as the reverse complement.
CAAGCGACGCATAGCCACCACAAGGGCGGAAGTTCTCGCAGACATTCTAATGGTGTCATCCATAGCTAAAAGGATAAATCTTACAAATACATCACAACTGGAGAGTGCATTAAACACCTCCCAGGAGAGATCGTTAACGTGATGCTCAAGCATCTGTCCGATGAGTGATGGCCGCGGCACAGACCGGGCGCAGCGCCGTTCCTGCACAGGAAAAGGCGTGTGAAGCCAGCTTATCCATGTGCCGGTTCTCGGCGTCCCAAAGGGTACTGTAAGCAGGAGCTGCAATAAAGGGGGGGTTAGGAACCCCAATGATCGGTGCGTCTACCACAGGGGGCGATGACCATCAACCATCTCAGGGGGAAAAGGGTATTTTCAATCCCAGTCCCCTGGAAGTTTACCGGGGGTGTTCCCATTCCTCGAGTACGAGAGCATGGAAGTGAGCCTGCTCTAGGAATTCCAAGCGCGGTGTCGCTGTATGGAAATGCTCCCCTCTCGGCTGGGGAGCCGCGTTAGGGAGGGAGATAGACAGGGTCTTAAAGATCCTAATCAACAACCCAACAGTATCAAGAATGGTGGAAACTAATAGGCTTTGGGCAAGTCTATTAGTTTAGGCGCGCTTTAAAGTAGAACTGGAAAAAGGAGGGGGGGGGCAAGGTGAGGAGTTCTTTTCTCACTTTGTAGATACCAATCTGTTAGAGGTTATCTGGCACCAGATACCATATATTGATAGATTGTATCTGGTTCAGAGCACTACCTCTATATTCATTGGAAGATATTATATGCTGCGTGATTTTACTCATGCAGCAACAACCATCAAATGGCGTTATAAGGTTTTGACCAACACATATATATCACATCAAAGGTGTGCACTCATAGAACAGATCTCTGTGCTGTGTTACTATATATTGCTTTTAGAAATCAGAGTAAAAGACTCACCGCCGCGGCCCGGGGGTACGCCGACCTACCCAGGGCCTCTGAGGTTCTGTTGCCTGTGTGGTTGCTGCTCGGTATCTGATCACAGCTGCAGTTGATATGCTTTAGTGGAGGGATCCTCTGGTCTTCAGTAATCCTCTCTGTCTTGGTTGCCTTAAATGATTCACAAGGCCTGTTGTATATTAATTCATTTATTGCTTGGTAAAACTAATAAAACAAATAAATAAATACGATCCTGGAAGTCAGGTCCGGTGTCTCTAAGGGAGACAGTAAAGTATCAGATTCTCCGTGCAGACTGCCTTTGCAAAAGGCTGCACACAGTCCCAGTCTGTTGAGTTCTCTCTTAATTGTTCGTTCTGTTCTTATAAGTCCCAATTCCTTGGTGGGTGAGAGCCCAAAAAAAGTTTGTAAATGCTTGCAGAGCTTCTGTCTTGCAAGCGCACCTTAATATCTTCCAATGAATATAGAGGTAGTGCACTGAACCAGATACAATCTATCAATATATGGTATCTGGTGCCAGATAACCTCTAACAGATTGGTATCTACAAAGTGAGAAAATAACTCCTCACCTTGCCCCCCCCCTCCTTTTCCAGTTCTACTTTAAAGCGCGCCTAAACTAATAGACTTGCCCAAAGCCTATTAGTTTCCACCATTCTTGTCACTTCCAATAAGGTCTGACCCCTTATTTTTAGGCAGCTGCTACACCCAACCTGAAGCGCTTCTTAAATTTTTAGTTACAACTAAAAAAACCTCCTTTCAAACCCAACAGTATCAAACTGGTTCCAGTCTTTGAGGTTAGAATCGTCATGACTCCTCGGCTCCTCATCGGATGAGCCCGAGTCAGAGAACAACCCTTCTTCATCAGAAGTGGTGCAGGCACGCGGGGTAGCGAACTCCTCCGATCCCTTAGCAGGGGCAGAAACAGGGTGCGTAGAGGACCGCTTCTTAGGGCCCGAGCGTTTTGTCGACCCTGTAATAGTCTGGTCAGCCGCAGGCAGTCTGGAAGGCGCATCCGGCTGTAACTCCTTGCTCGTAAGCGACTCAGCAGCAGCGAGATTTAAGCCTGGGGGAATAGGAGTGTTAGGGCGAGGAACAGCCCCTGGCGATCCTGGCTGCCGGACCAGTACTTGCTCGGCACAGCGTGCACAGATCGGTGCGCTCTCAGCACCAAAGTGGGGGTAGCCACACGTTATACACCGCCGGTCTTGTCCCAGAGGGACCCCGGGTACAAAATTCCGAGATGCCTCCATATGCAATAAGCAACCCTGGATGTCCCAAAGGCCTGCTAGGAATGTGGGAGAATGTTTTGTAAGCCCGCTACGAGTTATGTTAGGCCGGGAGAAGCCACCGGAGTCTTTGACGTCTGAAAGATAGAAGGGGAACAATAGGTGTCAGGACCATGCGCAGCAGAAGAATTAATAAAGATGAAATCGCCAGCAAGGGCACTTACAGACCAGGGGAGGAGAAGGACCGCCAACACGCGATCCACAAAATGGCGTCGACCGAACCTCAGAGGGCGGGTCTGATCTGGGCGTGACGCGGAGCGCGCCACGCCAGGTCCCCGCCTTCCCCAAAGAGCGTGAAGCTCTGAAGCAGCCATTAAGGCTTGACAAGCCAATCGTATAGTATGAGTAAGAGCATCTGCTAGTGGATACTCGTAAAGTCCAAAGACGGCGCCACCATTCCGCCGCCCGAAGGCGTTGTACAAAATTAGCTTCCTGCCCAAGTTGCAGGATGATAAAGCAGCACGTGCTGTACACGATTGCATAGTAGGGTCCACCTCTACACGGGGCATGGGGCAATAATGCGGGAGGGACATCCACTATGAGGCTCACCATCAGCCTAAACCGCCTACCCTTTGGTGGGGGACTGCGGTGGAGCATGGCTCCGTTAAGCACCCATGGTGCTGCCTACCTTCACCCGACCAGCGCAGCCCAGACTGGGAGGCACATCAAAAGGAGGACGGGTGGGAATAGTCCAACAGGGCGAGAGAGTGATACTTCATGTCTTCGCAGTCAGCACTGCAGAGAAATCTGGGGATTTGTGGGAGGTCCCTGGGTATATGAAGGGCCGGGAGCAGCCTGTTTTTTGCATGTCTGCAGTGCACAGCGCCCTCTGGCGGAGGGTAACCCAAGTGTAAGTATTATATCTGGAGCAGCACGTACTGTATACTTAGAATTAAAAAACTTACTCCAAGCCTGCCTTCTGAAACAGCTTATTGAACTCCTACTAATTCCTACTAATTGGGATTGGGACTTTAGTAGTAGTTTGGTTCCATACACGTACATAGTTCCAAAACATCAGTACCCAGGCAGTTTTGTTTGTCTACACCCAAAGGATGAGTAGTTTTGTAGATGTGCTGAGACAAAATCAGGTAGGATCCATGGTATGTGTGTTGCCCGGCATCCAGTGGTCACACTCAGGGGCGGACTGGGACCAAAAAACGGCCCTGGACTTTTTGGTCAGACTGGCCCTTCTGTACTGTGCTCGGCCCGGTAAAGTATATATATATATATATATATCTCTGAGCGGGATCGGCCCGGGACCTCCACCCGGGCATCCAAAATCAGGATGCCCCACTGTGTGAAACTCCCTCAGGTTACCTGCTACAGCTACACTTACCTTACTTCCCGGTCCAACACCACATGCGCGGGCCACGGCCGCATCCCGGCTATCCCTCTAGCAGGGCGCATGCCCGCGCCAGGCATTTGTGAATGGCTGGTGCAGGCACGTTTCCCGTTTGAGGGTAGCTGGGGATGCGGCTGCGGCTCACGCATGCGCCACTGCACTTAGGACGCTGGCTTAGGATAGTCAAAAACCTGGGTTTTGGTCCACTTCAAAGAGTTTTAATCCTTTTCTGTGGGGCGCCCTGATTTGGGATGCCCCATTTTGTGCAACCCCCTCAGATCACCAGTAAAACTTACCTGACCAGCGATCCACTGGCTCATGCATGGGTTCTCCTCGCTAAGGGCTGGGTGGAGCTGAGCTGGCTGCAGCCTCTAGCTGGTGCAGACACATGTTTGAACCACGCATGTGTTGTTTGATTAGCGGCCAGGTATTTTTACTGGGAATTTGACACAATGGGGCATCCCAAATCAGGATGTCAGGGAGGGGCCATGTAAAGAAGCTTCCATCTGTCTATACAATACATTGCTACACCACAGTCCAGCTCCCCTGTGCGTCCTCAATAGATACTGGGTCATACCATGTGCGGGCGGGGGGGTACTCAAGGAAAAGAAAATCAACAACCACAAACTGTAAAAATTGTACAAAAAAACCCCCACAAAACAGCAGTGTCCATGCTGCTGGGGCCCCATAACAATACTGGTGCAATGCAAATGCTGAAAGCAAACTTTTTTAATTCCCCTGCTGCCGCCCTATTCTATTACACTCTATTAGGGTATAAGGGAGGATACAGGAGGAGAGGAGCTTACAATCTATTAGGGTATAAGGGAGGATACAGAAGAAGAAGAGCTTACACTCTATTAGGGTATAAGGGAGGATACAGAAGGAGAAGAGCTTACAATCTATTAGGGTATAAGGGAGGATACAGGAGGAGAAGAGCTTACACTCTATTAGGGTATAAGGGAGGATATAGGAGGAGAAGAGCTTACACTCTATTAGGGTATAAGGGAGGATACAGAAGGAGAAGAGCTTACACTCTATTAGGGTATAAGGGAGGATACAGGAGGAGAAGAGCTTACACTCTATTAGGGTATAAGGGAGGATATAGGAGGAGAAGAGCTTACACTCTATTAGGGTATAAGGGAGGATACAGAAGGAGAAGAGCTTACACTCTATTAGGGTATAAGGGAGGATACAGAAGGAGAAGAGCTTACACTCTATTAGGGTATAAGGGAGGATACAGAAGGAGAAGAGCTTACAATCTATTAGGGTATAAGGGAGGATACAGGAGGAGAAGAGCTTACACTCTATTAGGGTATAAGGGAGGATACAGAAGGAGAAGAGCTTACAATCTATTAGGGTATAAGGGAGGATACAGGAGGAGAAGAGCTTACACTCTATTAGGGTATAAGGAAGGATACAGAAGGAGAGGAGCTTACACTCTATTAGGGTATAAGGAAGGATACAGGAGGAGAAGAGCTTACACTCTATTAGGGTATAAGGGAGGATACAGGAGGAGAAGAGCTTACACTCTATTAGGGTATAAGGGAGGATACAGGAGGAGAAGAGCTTACACTCTATTAGGGTATAAGGGAGGATACAGGAGGAGAAGAGCTTACACTCTATTAGGGTATAAGGGAGGATACAGGAGGAGAAGAGCTTACACTCTATTAGGGTATAAGGGAGGATACAGGAGGAGAAGAGCTTACACTCTATTAGGGTATAAGGGAGGATACAGGAGGAGAAGAGCTTACACTCTATTAGGGTATAAAGGGGGCGGGTTGACAGGAGGGTTGGTTGGTGGGTATTTAGATGTGCGAGTGGGCAGGTGGTCAGGCAGGTAGGTAGGTGGGTGGGTGGCTGCCACCTCCACGTCAGAATCCGCTGATTCCGCCTGCTCATCACTCCAGTCTGCTGCTGGTCCAGGGTCTGGGTAGGTAGGTAGGTGAGTGGCAGGTATATAGATAGGTGGGTGGATTAGGCAGTTGGATTAATAGGTGGGTGAGTGAGCAGGTGGGTAGATGGGCAGGGCAGGGTGGGTAGATGGGCAGAGCAGGTGGGTAGATGGGCAGGGCAGGGTGGGTAGATGGGCAGAGCAGGTGGGTAGATGGGCAGGGCAGGGTGGGTAGATGGGCAGAGCAGGTGGGTAGATGGGCAGGGCAGGGTGGGTAGATGGGCAGAGCAGGTGGGTAGATGGGCAGAGCAGGTGGGTAGATGGGCAGGGCAGGGTGGGTAGATGGGCAGAGCAGGGTGGGTAGATGGGCAGAGCAGGTGGGTAGATGGGCAGGTGGGTAGATGGGCAGAGCAGGGTGGGTAGATGGGCAGAGCAGGTGGGTAGATGGGCAGGTGGGTAGATGGGCAGAGCAGGTGGGTAGATGGGCAGAGCAGGGTGGGTAGATGGGCAGAGCAGGTGGGTAGATGGGCAGAGCAGGTGGGTAGATGGGCAGGTGGGTAGATGGGCAGAGCAGGTGGGTAGATGGGCAGGGCAGGTGGGTAGATGGGCAGGGCAGGGTGGGTAGATGGGCAGAGCAGGGTGGGTAGATGGGCAGAGCAGGTGGGTAGATGGGCAGGTGGGTAGATGGGCAGAGCAGGGTGGGTAGATGGGCAGAGCAGGTGGGTAGATGGGCAGGTGGGTAGATGGGCAGAGCAGGTGGGTAGATGGGCAGAGCAGGGTGGGTAGATGGGCAGAGCAGGTGGGTAGATGGGCAGAGCAGGTGGGTAGATGGGCAGGTGGGTAGATGGGCAGAGCAGGTGGGTAGATGGGCAGGGCAGGTGGGTAGATGGGCAGGGCAGGGTGGGTAGATGGGCAGGTGGGTAGATGGGCAGAGCAGGTGGGTAGATGGGCAGAGCAGGTGGGTAGATGGGCAGGGTGAGTTAAGAGAAACACATTGCACCATTAATTAGTATTAGCATTTAGTTTGAGGTTTATTGGAACACAGTACAGCAACAGCATGGACTCACCTGGAGCCACTTCACTGCCAAGTTGGAGAATCCTTTCTGTTGTTGACGTCTTCTCTGCTTCATGGTGTCTGCAGGCTGCTAACCTGTCCTCGTGGGTGAGACACACACATCTCTCTCTCTCCCTCCCCCTTCCTCTCCTCGGGCCATGGCCGCAACACACTCACACTCACACTCAGACTCTCTCTCTCTCTCTCCCCCCTCACCGACCTCTGCTCCCGCCATCAATCACAGTTTCTCTCGTCACTCACGTCATCCTCTCCCCGCGCTGGCCGGCCGGCATGACAGGAAACGGAAGTGCTGGCCTCTGCTGTGCTGTGCTCTGGGCTGTCCTCCGCAGTGGGGGGAAACAAGAGAGGAGTTTTTGGTTCCACTGAGCCACCAATGTAAAAAAAGAAATGACAGCACTGCGACTTGCGGCCCTCCCTGGCACCGGCCTACCGGGATTTTGCCCGGTATGCCCTATGGCCAGCCCGCCCCTGGTCACACTGCTAGGTCTACAAGAGATCTACACTTCAGGTCAATTTATGCTGCAATTAACACACCCCAAGAACCTAGAAAGGTGGTTATTAGAATTCCTAAGCATTGTTAGCTAATAGGGCATCCCAAATCAGGATGCTCGGGGGGGGGGGGAGCGGGGATGTAAGTAGAACTATTTTTTTTTTTTTTGCTTAAAAACTCAAAGCCTCCCTGGCAAGTTTGTGCCAGAGAAGATTCTGGTCCATGCCAGACAAAATATGGTCGAGCTTTGTCTGACAAAATCTGAAACACACAGCAGAACTGCATCTCCCCTATTAGTGGAGGTATGGCTGCTTCCTATCGAATGAAGCCCCTCCAAGAAAAAGATAAGATACTCTATAGTCTCCAAGGTTGCCAGGGAGGGTTTAGGTCTTCTTTTACAAGCATTTGTCCACTGGGTCCTTAGCAGCCATCAGTGCTGTTGTGTGGAGGGGAATGAGCACAGACAGTGGTCTCCCCTTTAAATAACTTCTAAAGAAAAGTGTTTGATGTGTCTCAGGGGTTTTTTTTTTTTAACTCTCTACTATGCCTTGACATTTCAATGCAGCCCCAGGTCTTCCACGTGGTGTTATATGAGAACAAAGATATATTTTCTTGACAGCCAGGGCTAATCTAGGACCAACAAAGTGCAGAGTTACTAAGAGCCTTATTTAAAAAGTGTCAGAGATTCACAGCGCCATTTTTTTGGCCTCAGCTGCACTCGGCGTGGGATTTTAAAAAGAAAAAAACGTCAGCAACGTTTTATTTCAAATTAGCTCAAAAAATGATGCAGTGCCGGCGGCTCTGGTTGTATCAGCACCAGATGAAACCTAGCGCTGTAGAGCACAATGGGCAAAACTAGATTGAAGTGTTTAATGCTAATTAATATTAAACAGAACAGAACTTGCATTGTGACTTATCAATAATTGAAACACAGAACCTAGATGGGACAAAATGTTTTTGGGGGGTTAATAAAATTTATTTTAATGGCTTCTTTTGCTTAGCAATGTGTAATTAGGACACCAACAACTAAAACGCAGCCTAAACGCACTGTAAAGTTTGTCCCCAGCAATGATTTCTTGTAACTGTAATGAAAAACTCTGACTAGAGCAGGCAAAACACAGCAACAAAGATTTTGAGGAATAATTCAAAAATATGCTGGGGAGTGCCGGAAAATTAGTACAGTGGCGTTCACTGGAGCTGGCATAATCAGCCAGCGGGTCCAACAGGTGCTGACATAGGCCCTGCCTATACCTAGTGCAAATAGTAGCGTTCTGCACAGCAGTGCTAGCACCACTGTAGTTCACAGCACAACTCTAGAGTCTAGAGAGCTGCAAGCTTCTGGGGCTTTTCCCAAATTGATAATGGTAAGGTTAAACCACCCTTTTTTTAACATTGGGTGTCAACATCAGACTGTGTGGGACATACCAACATCTGCTTATGTGCAGCGGAGGATTGTTGCTCCCTACTTTTCAGACTTTTCTCTGCTTCTTTGTCTAGATCCACCTTTCAGTGCTAAACAAAGGAGGTCATGAATAAACAAAATTGAGGGCTGGGCAACAGAAAAGGTGTCAGATCTCAGCAACAACAGCTTTATTCAGAAGCTCACCATGAATCTTCTGCATATCAGGTATACAAAAAATGATTTGTTTTTACACATAGCCTGCACAATCCCATTAAACAATACTTTAAAGGAATCAGAAAATAATTTGGAAAGTATGGTGCAACATTCCCAATGCTGACCTGAGTTTCTCTCATAGTTGGATACAATTAACTTCCCCTAGGCCTAATAGTTAAAGCGGACCTTCACCCAGAATAAGAGCCTATCTTATATGTTTCCCACACCCTGTACATACAGATTGCTCACATTAAAAATCATCCTACCTGCATGTACTGCATGTTATGAGCCTTTGAACATCCAAGATGGTGGCTCATGGGGCTTCAGGCAGCCTGCAAACAGGAAGTGTCTTCTGTGTCGCTCTGCATTCTGGGACTGCTGTCCTTTTCCTGACCCCAGCTCTGTCTGTGCAAAGCACAGCTATAACCCCGCCCCTGTACTTTATTTCGCTCTCCTCTCCTTAGTGTGTGTGATGGTTCTGAGTCAAGATGGCAGCGCCCGTATCCTAGAGTCCTGAACAGAGTTGCAGCCCAGCGGGGGAAAGAATAATAAGTATGTGACTAAAAACTTAAAATATAATAATTTTAGATGCTGGGGAAAAATTTAAGGATTTGGGTTTTTCGTAAAATCATGCTGAAGGTCCGGTTTAACTGTGGATTGTGTGATCTGACCCTGTTCATTTTATAACAACTTACTACCCCATTTAATCTCATGCCAAGGAGACAAAAAACGCTAGGTAGATCTAGCAGAACAACACTTAAAGCGGAACAAACCCCAGGATTTTGACTTTCCGGATTTTGTTCCATTTCCAGGGGGAATTGGGATGCCTTGCTGTGTGAAACCAGCGAGAAAGCCCAGAACAACTCTTACTTGTTCCTATGGCACATGCGCAGCCAATCATTCAGCAAGCAGCTCTCATTGCCTTTAATAGGGAGCGCAAGCTGCCACTTCCCCTGCACGCTCCCGTCCCACACTATCTGAAAGGGAGCAGGAGCTTGCGCACTGCAGCATCCCCTGCGCCTTCTTCTGCCCCATTGACAAATGACATGTCATGGCAGACAGCTCTCATTGAATGAGAGCCTGCTCATGCGCCGCTGGACAGGGCAAAGGTGATTACTGGTGATTACACTAGCGAGGGTTTCATACAGCAGGGCATCCCGATCTAGCATGCCCTGGGGAAAAGCCAGTAGCCAGTCCTGGAAACTTTTAGATTCCAGGGCAGCCGCGGGTGGGTTTTGTTCCGTTTTGTAGCCAGCAACAGTTGCCCATGCTCATACACATTTAGGAAGGGACAACACAAATTATTGAGCGCTGTACTTCTTTATCTCCCCAAAGTCATTCCCTAGGTTTGGCAGTTTAATATAATGTAGCAGAACTGGTTCTCTATCAGTCTATTAAAGCACTTTGCATCTATGCTATAAAAAAACAAGGGATACAGAATTAGGTAGGTTAGCAGGCTGCTACTGTTTTCTTATTTAGAATTAGGTAGTCATTTGTGATAGGGAAAAGGATATCTGATCTACTCACTATGCTGCTGCAATAGTCAAAAAAATGTAGGTTATCAAGCTTATCTGAGGTACAGAGACAGGCGACGAGCTGCAATGTATGAACACGCAAATAAGTGCTCCACTGCAGATCAACAGCAACATTCATCCCAAGCATCAAGGCAAGAGGAGGAGAGAACGTCACTGACCCATCTAAGATCCCAGAAGTGTTTAGAAGCTTCTACAGCAGCCTGTATAACCTTCAACCAAGCCTTACCCATGGTTCGGCCGCAGCATTGGAGACGAATATAAATAATTACATAGCAGAGACTCCACTTCCAACAATTCCGGAGGACTCCGCGACGGACTTGGAGGTGCCATTCTCAGAGGCAGAGGTCCTGAGGGCCATCAAGGAGGCGCCTGCGGGGAAAAGCCCCCCAACTCATTCCTTGACTGGTGAGAGCCTACAATCACGTAGGGGCAAACAGCCCTTTCCCAAGACAGGCCCTGGAAGCCACAATTACAGTGATTCCCAAACCAGACAAGGATCCCTCGGCATGTGGCAGCTATAGGCCGATCTCCTTGCTCAATGTCGACTTAAAGTTATTTGCAAAAGTAATAGCCACCAGAATCAAACCATTGATTCCTCAACTGATTCATTTGGACCAAGTGGGATTTGTCCCTGGCCGAGAAGCCAGGGACAACACCAATAAACTATTGGACCTTATCGCCCATGTCCACAAGAATGACATACCGGCTTGTGTTCTATCCTGCGACGCCGAGAAGGCGTTCGATAGGGTGAGTTGGCGCTTCCAGATTGGCTTGGGCCCCATCATCATCTCCAAGATCCTGGCACTATACCAGGATCCTTCAGCCCGTGTTAGAGCCAACGGAGTGTTATCGGACCCATTCACGATCACAAACGGCACTCGCCAGGGCTGCCCTCTTTCACCCCTGTTGTACATACTTACAATGGAGCACTTGGCGATAGCCATAAGGAACAATCCAGATATCAAGGGGATTGAGTGTGGAGGAAGACAATACAAGGCCTCGATCTTTGCAGACGACCTGCTCCTCCACTTAACATCTCCGGCCATATCTTTCCCGGCAGTTCTTGGGGAGTTTGAGCGATTCGGCCAGTTATCTAATTTCCGTGTTAACTATGCAAAGTCGGAGGCGTTGAATCTTACCCTACCGCAGCCCCTAGTGGAGAGACTCCGACACAGTTTGCCCTTTAAGTGGCAGCCCACCGCAATAAAATATCTGGGTGCCCTCATACCGTCCGACTTGGACAACCTACGAGCTAAACTTCAAGGCTCTACAGACGAGGGCTCACCATGACCTTACAAATTATGATAGAGGACGATACTCATGGTTTGGAAGGATCAACATTCTGAAAATGGACGTACTCCCCCGATTTTTGTATCTCTTCCAGGCAATACCGATTATGCTCCCCAGGCATTTTTTCAAATCAATACAAGCAGAGTTCCTGAAATTCATCTGGGGCTCACGGAGGCCACGCATCAGATTTAATATACTGGTCAGGCCAAAGAGCGCAGGTGGAATCGGGGCCCCGGACCTAAGGCTTTACCATGCTGCGGCTGTCATTACAAGGATGGCGGACTGGATTTACAGGAGAGAGGACAAACTCTGGGTCCAATTGGAGCAGGATATCCTGGGATATAGCCCGTGCGCCCTCCCGTGGATATCCACCGCGGGGGGTGCCAACAGAAAGGGGTTCCCTTACCTGGCACAGCATTTTCTCTCCAGCTGGGATAGACTGCAGCGGCGGGGGGAGTTGGTTAATAGGCCTGGACCTCTCACTCCGCTGTTCAATAACCCGGAGTTCCCACCGGGACAGGGCACCTCCCGTTTCCTGATCTGGAGAGAGACAGAGGATACTAGGTTACGTGACATCCTGTCAGGAGGGAGGCTGCCTTCCCTAGCTGAAATGAGAGCACGGTACGGGGGTGGCCACCTGTCCTGGTTGCATCATTGGCAGCTCGGGGCGTTCTTGGCCACGGGAGGGTGAATCAGCCATGCTTCTTTACCCGACACCCCTGGAGGAATGCCTTACACAGTTGCAGCCGCTGAAACATGTGATATCAGTTTTTTACAGCATACTGGTAGCCACCAGGCATACATCAGAGCTGGAATTCATGTCCAAGTGGGAAAGGGACTTGGGAACCCCGATTACGGGGGACGAAACCCAGAAGATATTTACGTTGACGCATAAGCTTATGGGGGCCAGTTCAGCGCAGGAAAAAAACTACAAAGTCCTCACAAGATGGTACAGATGCCCAATGGACATTGCCTCGTATGCGCCAGGGGGATCGGATGCCTGTTGGAGATGCGGAGCACCCCGGGGTGGGATCTTACACATTTGGTGGGAATGCCCCCCGATCAAGAGGCTCTGGGATACAGTTCTCGAGGTTCATACGGAGGTGAAGAACAATCCGAGAGTCGCCCTGCTCTCCCTGATTCCTGGCTCGGTGGCCAAGGCTAAAAGAGGAGTTCTCAAATACTTTCTGGCGGCTGTGAGATCAATTATCCCCAGACACTGGAAGTCCCCTGTTCCGCCAAGTATGGCGGAATGGTTTGCTGAAATTGACCATATCTTGAGGATGGAGGAATTGGTGGTGGAGGGTGGAGAGGGAACCGAGGCGCACTGGACGACTTGGATCAGATTCAGGGAGTCGGACGAGGCAAAGGCCTTCGTGGCAGTGGACGTGGGCCGGAGATGATATGTCTTGCGGATGAGATTGTGGCGATCCGTCGGTAGGAGGCCCCTCTTGCAACACTTCCCCCCCATCCCGTCCCCCCCCCTCCGATTATATCTCCCTCCCTCTTTTGCTTCCCCTTCTATCTCTTCTTTCTCTTTCTTTTTTCTCCCCCTTTCCCCTCTTGTCCTTTCTCTTGTTTCCCTCATTTACACATCATCTGCATGATGGGTTTCCTCTCCTCCCCCCGTCTATCTTGATCCGCCTCCCCTGGTCTCTTTTCGGTCACGGCCTGTGCCCTGTGGCGGGATCGCCGTCGGAGCCCACATGCCCCGGGCCCCCTTTCCGTCCTGGTGGCTGGCGGGGGGAGGGAGCCTTAGACCCTGACTTGAGCTCTGGGAGGACGAGCTTGGTTCGACATGATGCAGTTCAGATGACTCACCCATACGTGCCCAAAAGGACGAGGGGCACATCTCCTGTTGTTGACCCTCGCCTTTCTATGAATGATACCTGGCCAATTCGCTCCTTAGAAACTCTGGTTCTCGCCTTCAGGGGTGTGAGATGCAAACACAGTGTGCCGTTAATTTCTACAATGTCTTACAGGGGTGGCGGGGGGGCGGAGGGTTTGACTATGCCCCAGCTGCGTCTGGAGGCGGGGGTGGGGCGGGAGCCCGGATTGATTCTATGTCTGTACTACCTATTCTCTTATACTTGTATTGTTTCTTTATATTTGAAAATCTTAATAAACAAGAGATTAAACTAAAAAAATGTAGGTTCTCGCCCTAGGGAATACCGATTAGGGATGCTCCTCTGCTTTTTAAATAATGTAGGACGCTTTAATACTGACTCAGTGGCCTGCTGCTGCCTGTGTAACCGCTGGTTGATATTTGGGTTTGCCAAGGGCCCCTGACCTGTTGCTGGGGAAAGCTGGAGGGTAAATAGAACTAAAGTGTAAAGACAGCTAAATAGGGGTACAGTAAGGATGGGCGAGAGTGACACAGGAGGGGCACATTGGCAAATAGAGGTGACAGCTGTGCCTTGGAGGAACGCATTGATATTGATTGTATGACTTTGGCAGAATAATTTAGTAAAACCTTAGAAGGGTTAAGTATTGGGAACATGGTTAATAAGTGGGACTGATAAAGGATGGCAATAAATGAGTGACCAATACATTCAGAGAGGTAAGCCAATCGATATGTGCATAGCTAGCATGTAGAAATTGTTACATAAGAATGTAGGGGTGTGGTGGAGGGACATACGAGTGGAGTGGGTTCCTGATTTCTGTAGAAAATCTTCATTATGGTATTGCCAATAAAAAAAATTCTGAAAAATTCTTTGTGAGCCTGCGACCAGGTTCCAAATCACTTAAAGTGGAACAAAACCTGTGAATTTGACTTTTCTGGGTTTTATTCCGCGTTCCCCTGAGGTATCCCAAATTGGGATGCCCTGCTGGGTGATACCCCCAGAAAGCCTACTGAAACTCACCTTTCATCGCTCCAATGGTGCATGCACAGGCTCTTGTCCAATCATAGCCCTTTGCCTTGACGTCATTCGGCAAAGGGCTCCGATTATAATGAATGGGGAGTTGGAAGGACCCGAACGGCAAACAGCTCTGATTAGATGAGAGCTCTTGCATGCGCCACTGAATGGGGAAAATACCATTTTGTGAATACTCACCTGTAAAATGGGTATTATAAGTATGTCACACACCCCGCTTCAAACATTAAGAATTACTCTTGGGTTACTCCACCAGCAGGTGGAGACGTTGCAGAGAAGTCTTGAAAAACGAGCCCCTCCTGATCTATAATACCTGGGACCTCCCACTTATCTCCCAGTTTTCAAACAGCAGTACCAGGAAAAAAACCATTGCCAACCCTCAAACTGTAAACGAAACTTCACCCTATAAAGAATCCAGGATACCAAAAAGGGCGGGTGAAGCGGGTGTGTGACATACTTATAATACCCATTTTACAGGTGAGTATTCACAAAATGGTATTATTCTAAGTATGTCACACACCCCGCTTCAAACATTAATAATTACTCTTGGGACATCCAAAAGCAGTGTCCAGAAAGGGCGGGTAACCAACAAGGCCATAATGCAAAACTCAAACCACTGCAGCCTGCAGAACCTTGCGGCCAAACACAGCATCCGCTGAAGCCCGCACATCAACCTTGTAAAACTTGGAAAAAGTGTGAACAGAAGACCAAGTAGCAGCCTTACAAACTTGTTCAACAGAAACCTGGCGCTGAAAAGCCCAAAGACACTCCAACAGCACGAGTAGAATGAGCAGTGATACGAAAAGGTGGAGCCTTCCCCTTGGCAGAATAGGCCCCAACAACAGCCTGACGAATCCATTTGCTAATGGAAGACTTAACCGGAGCCAAAACCTTCCTACGCCCACAGGGCACCACAAAAAAGGCATCAGTCTTACGAAAAGGAGATGTAGTAAGCAAATAGTACTTCACACAGCGTACCACAACCAAACAATGCAAAACCCTCTCCTTGTCATTCCTAGGCTTAGGACACAAGGAAGGAAGAACAATGTCCTGGTCAAGATGAAAAGCAGGGACCACCTTAGAAAGAAAGTCCGTATTGAAGCGGAAAACCACTTGTCCTGATGCCTCCCAAAGTAAGGAGCCTGAATCGACAAGGCTGCCAACTCCGAAACACGCCGAACCGAAGTGATGGCCACCAAAAAGACAACCTTCAGAGTCAAAGTAGAAAGAGCAATATCCTGCAAAGGCTCAAACAGAGGAGCCTGAAGAGCAGAAAGAACCAAATCCAAAACCCAAACAGGGAGCAAAGACTACCTAGGAGGCCGCACAAGCGAAACCCCCTGGAAAAAATTCTTGACCAAAGGATGAAGCGCAAAAGCCTTTGAAAAAGGACAGACAAGGCAGAAACCTGCCCCTTCAAGGTACTCAGCTGGAGACCAGAGTCCAGCCCTGATTGAAGAAAATCCAAAATTCTGGAAACAGAAAAGACTCGACAGGGCAAGGATCTAGCCTCACACCAATCGATATAAGATCTCCAAGTCCTATAGTAGATGGTAGAAGAAGACCTCTTCCTGGCGCTAATAAGTCTGAATAACAGAATCCGAAAGACCTTCCTCCCTTAAGATGGAGGTTTCAGCAGCCAGGCCGGCAAAGCCAGCGTAGGCAAATAGGGGTAACGCAGTTGACCCCGTGAGAGAAGATCCGGCCGAAGAGGCAGAACGAACTGATCCACCGCCAGACAAACGATGTCTGCGAACCACACCCTCCTTGGCCACCTTGGAGCCACGAGAATGGCAGGAACCCCGTCCAGGGCCAGCTTTCACAACACCTTGCCTAGCATGGGGATCGGAGGCACAGATAAAGGAACCCCAGGTCCCCCCAGCTCAAAGACATGGCATCCACCATCAGAGCCAGAGAATCCTGGGAGGGCGTCACGAATGTCGAAAGCTTGTAATTGTGACGAGAGGCAAACAGATCCACCTCCAGCGTCCCCCACCGGAGCCAAACGACCAAAAAACCTGGGGGTGGAGAGACCATTCCCCCCGGCGGGAAGAGCACCTGCTCAGGAAGTCCGCCACCGTGTTTTCCACTCCTGGAATGTACACTGCCAAGATGCAAGGGACATGAGTCTCCGCCCAGGCCAGAAGCAGAGACACCTCTCTGAGGGCACTCAGACTGCGAGTGCCTCCCTGGCGATTGACGTAAGCAACCGCCGTCCGATTGTCCGACCGAACCTGAACCGGCAAGCCCCGAAATGCTGTGTCAAGTGAGATAGAACCAACCTGATGGCTCCCAACTCCAGAACATTGATGGACAAGTGGGCCTCCAGAGGACCCCACCGCCCCTGGAAACGAAGGTCCTTCTAGAAACCTCCCCATCCCGACAAACTGGCGTCCATGGTGACAGTTTCCCAAAGAGGCGTCAGAAAGGACCTGCCCCTCAAGAGATTGACCGAAACCATCCACCACTGTAGAGACTGCCGAACCCGGGAGGACATCCGGAAGGGCCGATCCAACGACCGCGGTCGCCGGTCCCAAGACACCAACAGATGAAGCTGAAGCGTCCTGGAGTGAAACTGAGCAAAGGGAACTGCCTCGAAAGAAGCTACCATCAACCCCACCAGTCTCATCCATAGCCGGATGGATGGGCAAGGATTGGAAAGAAGAAACTGCGCCAATTCCTGAATCAAGAGAACTTTGGCCTGAGGCAGAACAACTCTGTGTTAGCAAGAATCCAAGGACATCCCCAGAAAGGGCACCACCCTGGCCGGAACGAGAGAGGACTTGGGGTAGTTGATGACCCAGCCGAACCTCTCCAGAGTGGACACCACCGTCCTGGTGTCCACCTCCGCTTGACTGAAGGAAGAAACCATGATGAGAAGATCGTCCAGATAGGGCACAAAGCAAATCCCCTGAGCTCTGAGAAGGGCCATCACGCCCGCCAACACCTTGGTGAACACTCTTGGAGCCGAGGAAAGGCCGAACGGAAGAGCCACAAATTGAAAATGCAGATCTTCCACCACAAAGCGAAGAAACCTTTGGTGAGCCGGAAAGATAGGAATATGAAGATAGGCATCCTTGATGTCTATGGACGTCATGAAGTCCCCCTGCCGCAGAGAATTGATGGCAGAACGCAGAGTTTCCATGCGAAACTTCCGGGGACGAATAAACACATTGAGGAACTACAGATCCAGGATGGGACGAACCGACCCGTCCTACTAGGTCACTGTGAAGAGATTGGAATAATACCCGCGGCCCACCTCCGAAGGAGGGACCGGGCAGATGACTGCCATTTCCAGAAGATTCCTCACCGCCGCCAGGAGCCCCTGCGCGGCCAAAGGATCTGAGGGCACACGAGACCTGAAAAATCTTAGAGGAGGTTGAAACTCGAACTCCAACTTGTAACCGGCCGACACCACCTCCCGGATCCACCTGTCCGAGACCGCCTGGTCCCACACCCGGGAGAAGAGTCGCAAGCGGCCCCCCACCCGCAAGGGTGAGGGCGCCCCCTCATCGTTGAGCGGGCTTGGCAGCTGGTTTGGGTTTGGCACCCCAGGAGTGAACGGGACGGCCACGGCCTCAACCCCTGTTCCAGCTTGCACCCCTGGGGGCCGTAAAGCCACCGCCTCTGCCAGCTCTGGCTCCCCGAAAGGAGGGATTAAAAGAGGCCGCCCCCCGAAAGGAACGGCGAAATTTCTTGCGCTGAGGTAACTTACCTCCCTTGGCAACCGAATCCAATTTCTCACCAAACAGGCGCAAACCCAAAAAGGGAAGAGCCGTAAGCGACTTCTTAGATTTAAAGTCGGCAGTCCATTGCCGCAACCACAACGACCGTCGGATAGCCACCAACAAAGCCGTGGTCCTGCCACACATCACCATGGCGTCATCCTGAGCGGCAAGGACAAACGAAACGAAGGACTCACAACGTTTGAGGGCAAGGAACCCATCACAAGTAGGATCAAGGTCCGCACATAAATCCCTGACAATGGACCTAACCACCAACAACAAAAGTGCCGAAGCACAAACAGGCCTCAAAGCCGAAACCGCACAGGTAAAACCATGGCGAGCCAGCTGGACAATCCGGCGATCTTCGCCATCCTTAAGGGTATGTCGTGTCAGGAGAATGCAACACCGCCATGTTAGATAGCCCCAAAACCGGAGCATCAACCTCGGGAGGAAAAGCCAACGCTTCACCAAGTCCGCCGGAAAAGGATACTTCTTATCCCAACTAGGCGGAACACCAACAAGACAGGTAGGCTGTTCCCATTCTCAACGACATTCTCAAAATGTCATTGACTGGGAAACTCCAAACGCAGCTTGGCCACATCAAACAACTCACCCTTAGGAGGAGGAACCGCCTCGGGAGGGTCTAAATCCAAAACTTCAAACATTTGAGTCAATATGGAAGGGGTGTCAAATACCGTCTCCGCCACCTGGTCACCCTCAGCACCAAACAACTGCTGGGCCTCAGGGACGTCCAGTTCCTCTAGAATCCCCCCTCTCAGGCGGGGGGCAATCTGACCAATCCAAGTCCGGCGGAGGTGGGGACAAGTGTTTCCGCTTAGCCGGAGCCTTCTGAGCAACCACAGCGGAAAATATTTTCTCGAGGCTAGCCAACCGGGCACATACCTCGGATTGCGAAACCCCACCCATGACAACGTCACACGGGGTCCGGAACAGGCGGGGAGGTGTAGGGGATGGGCGGCGAAGAGCCAGAGACCGGAGTACCGGCCTGGCGCGCAATGTTCCACTGTGCACATGGAAAGCATATTATGACATCATCCCCTGGAAGCGGAACCCCACAACCCCCACACAGCCTGGATTGCCCCGAAGGGCCGTTCCGGTATCACTGGAAGCCTCCATATGGTGAAATTGTGGTATTCGCAATTACCCAGGGATTTATGCAATAAGCGACCCGGGATGCCCCTTTAAGTGTCCCGAGTGGGAGGATTTTGTATTAAAAAATTAATGGAAAATTTATGGAAGGTCAGGACCCCACTAGCCAGTTAACTAAGACCTGGAGACCCCTGCAGCATGGGATCCCAGGAACTGCAATGAAAAAAGGGGCAACAGTCACTCCATAACCAAGGTAATATATATATATATATATATATATTAGTCAGAAAAACAATTCTGAGATGGGCTCGAAAAAACACGTGACATAGGGCGATTGTGTTAACTGGTCCCGTGTCACTCAGGACAACCTTGGACCCTAAACACCATAGCTAAATGCTCTTCCTGCTGTACAGTATAATAAATCAAAAACATACACAGCCCGAAATACAACACACCCATATGCACCCATACATTGAGGGAGAACAACCAGAAGTGCCCAGCAACATATAGAACACAAGCAGCTACTCACAAAATGGCAGCGCCGATCACAGCAGCAACAGCAGCATCATCATCATCATCATCAGCGGCACTACAGTACAGAGCGAGGAGGAAGGAGAAGAAGGGCGGTCCGTTCCAGATGCGCGAAGCGCTACGGCCCCGCCCCCCTTCCACCACACGGTACAGCGCGGGCCGCGCGAGAAGCGGCCCCGCCCCCTCCGCCTGAGGTAACCACCGCACACTGGAACATGAGTGCCGGACTCGCATGGCGCCCGGTCCCGCAACTGCCCCGGGCAGAGGAGGCTCCAGACCTCCAGCCAACCAGCGCAGCAACGGAAGCGGGGGGACGGCGCCGCGCACGCCACCCGTCCAGTTTCAAAACCACAAACAGGCATTCCACACACTCCCATTGCCACCAACATCCAGGCACGGCGCCAATATAAGCCGCCGCCTGAAGAGAAGCTCACTCCCAGTCGAAAACAAACATACACCAGTAAGCCAAACACACTCACAAGAAGCTCACTCACACAAGGCGCCCCCCCTCTTTCTAGCGCAGGGAGAAAGGGATCCAAGCGGGGGACGGGGACAGCACCAATAAGGTGACAGCGGGACGGGGCATCCCAAATCCGGATCACCAGACCGGACATCCGCGTTGCCCCATGGTATGGGGTCTAGCGGAGGAGCTAAGCTCCTAGGCACCTTAGGGTGCCGTCTACCCTTGCCCAGCCCAGCAGCCTAGGCTGGGAGGCTTCACAATAAGGGGGATATCAAAAAGAGCCGATCAGAAATAGACCAGAAGGGGGGCCGGGGTACCTGCAAGCAGACTTCATTCTTCTGTTTTGTCGCCATCTTGCAGAGAAGAACACTGGGAGATAAGTGGGAGGTCCCAGGTATTATAGATCAGGAGGGGCTCGTTTTTCAAGACTTCTCTGCAACGTCGCCACCTGTTGGTGGAGTAACCCAAGAGTAATTCTTAATGTTTGAAGCGGGGTGTGTGACATAATTAGAATAGGTTTTATGGGTGCCCTGGGGGCAATGCAGTGGCACATGTACGGGCTAACAGCCATTCCATTTAGCCTTTACTCTGACAAGAAAGCACCACTGGCCACACCCCTACTCTGGCCACTCAGAAATGCCTGTTGTAGGCACGAATCTCAGCTAAAGGTATAATGGGACGCTACAGCCTGCAGGTGCGCTATTGGATTGCCATAGTCTAAAAGACTCCAGGGCTGGTCATTTCCCTCTCCATGATTTGGGCGGCCCTGCTGTATGAAACCCCAGTGATGCCCTTATTAACGGGATCAAAACACAGATGAGTGAAAACACAGGATTTGGTCCACGTTAATGTCTTGTTTTATATTTAACCCCTAACTCAAAAAAGGAAAGAAAAACAGGGGAGTAAATGGAGGGAGTGCGACCACAGCAGGAGGTCAAGGGGGGCCATCACTGCTGCCTCCACCTTATTTATCATACTTGTGCTCACTTGACGTATTTTAAGAATATTTGTCTTTGCTGGTTCAGTCTTTATAGTCTAGCTGCATCCAACTGACAACAAAAACCGTTTACTGTATGAGCTTTGAAAAGGCCCCATTTCTTGTTCCCACCAAGGCCCCGTCACGGTTATGGCACTTTGCCAAAAAGCATTCCTTATTTGTATCCTATACTTACCTGGCGGAATTAAGTTTTTATCTAGTATCTATCTTAAAAGAAGCGTAAAGCGGTTCCTAAAAGCACAAAGGCTTCTCAAAGCTAATGGGAAGATCTTACAGTATACAAGCAGTAACACTATTTATGGGTTGTTCTAGGCCAAGTATCTATGGCCACGGAACACAACTCTATGATAGATGAGAAATAGTGCGCAGTCCTCGTGTTTGTATACAGAGAAAGACACGCCTGACCCGAGGGGGGGGGGGGCAGCTCTCCTCATACGCACCTCACCCTGCCATGCAGGAATTTCCTCACACAGCCGGCCCCAGTCACCGCCCAGACACACAAGAGGCGCCGCTGTGTGCTCCGCGCGTGATACTGGAGGCTCATCGGCTAATAGCCAATCCGTCTTCGTCTCCGGATAAGGGCGCCGTCTTTGTCAACCAATCACTGACTAGTGTTCACGCGGTAGCCTCGTGATAGAGAGCGGTTTGCGCTTACTGAGAAGTGACGTCTGGATGCTGGTTCCCGCCTGACAAGCGCCTATCGGGCGGCCAATCAGCTGCTTGAGACAATTTCCGTCACAGACTACAGTGACGGAAAGTAGTGCCGCGCCCGTGCTATACTGCTCTATGCTCTTCCAGTACCAGTAAATGTACCTAGGAATGTCTCTAGCGCAGGGTGAGCGCCGCATATTTAACTCAATTGGATCGTAAGCACAGCAAAGTGATTTCTATAACCAGATTCCAGGGCATTACATACCACAAAGCTGAGCAAAAATGAGCCCAAGAAATGAAAGCAGATATAAAGCATCAAAAGGCGTGTCACTTCCCTTCCCGCCATAAGCACAACACACTGGTATAGAGCAGCTTTGTCCAATGACACACTCTTTGGTTGCCAGTGGGAAGATACATGAAGCGTGTAGGAGCAAGATTTGCTATCTCAAGTCTGTATAGATGAGCTTCAAGCAGACCTCAGTCTCAGAGCTATTATCATTTCCTCTCCAGAATAACAGAAATTGTCCAGCACTATGGTGTGTCTAAAATGTAACTTTTAATTTTCTTCCAATAAAAATCTTGCATTACCAGAATAAAATAATGTAGCACTTACATGTGTGATTCCCTTGACGCGTTTCGGACCACGAACAGTTTGTGGCCTTAGTCACTGTGGCATGCTTAGCTACTGCGCATACTATGCAAATGCATGGGGCCCCCTCAGAGGCAGGATCAGATCAGGGGCAACTTTTTGCTTAGAAAACTAAATAAATAATGGCAAGACGGCCTGTGGTGTCTGAGGGATGCCCTGTGTAACACAAAGCAGAGTGAGCAGCAGATGTTGTGAGTCAGCTGCTGCAGAATCAGTGGCTTAGACCTATTCAGTTATGCAGCTAGTGAGCTTAAAGTGGACCAACACCCAGGATTTTGACTATCCTGGGTTTTGGTCCACTTCGGTGGGCCACCCCGATCGGGGGTGCCCCGCTGTGTGGAACCCCCCAGAAAGCACCGAAAACTCACCTCACCCCGCTCCCACGTGACCACTGCAGCCAATCCCCGCTGGCGGACAAGCGAGAGGCAGCGCCGGACAAGCAGAGCGCGTCCGCCGCCGCCTCCCGCGCGTCCCTCTTACAGGGAGCGCACCCGCGCCGGCCATCCACAAACGGCCGCCGTGGGAGCGCGCCCTGCTAGAGGGACGCGTGGGAGGCGGCGGACGCGCATGCGCCGCTGGAACGTAGAAAGGGTAGGATTGTGGGCTTCCTGGGGGGTCTCACTTATAGATTTCCCGGGCCGATCCCCCCTGGGTGTTGGTCCGCTTTAATAGTGCAGAGCAGGCCACCGGTTGCATCCCTGCTCACCTCTAGATGGGGGCGTGCCCAGGCCGGCCAATCACAAATAGCTGCCTCGGGTATGCTCCTAGCTAAATGTATAGCAAGGATGCTATACAAGGATGCGTGATTGGAATGTTAGGTGAGTCATTTAATGGGGTTTCACACAGTGGCACATCATAGGTTGGGATGCCAAAGAGAGTGGATATTGGAAAGCAATATGGGCAATTCTCTATGCCATTGATGGACAATGCCAATATGCCCCTGTATAAACCCCCCTGGCTTAACTGGCGCTCCTGTATGAGCAGGCAGCGGCTACATCCTCCACAAGGTGCTTCACTACCTTATTTCACTATACAAAATGTGTCTTTTATTAGGACACAACTTTGCATGGGGCCCCAGAAATGATAAGCCTGCTCCTGCTGATGACCAATAGAGTTGGATGGGTTGGGGTTACCTAGGTCTCATGAGTGGTACTGGACCACTTGTTGCTGTGCAAATAGACAACACTGTGTACCCCTTCAACCTGCCGCATGTACCCTGAGTAGAGAAACAATGCTCTATAACAGTGATCCCCAACCAGGGGACCGCTTTCATTGGAGGAAATTGTTCCAGGGATTGTTGGCTGATATTGTTAGATTAGGTAGAACCGGCTTTAAAGTGGAGTCTCATGGCACAGGATCAATGCAATGCCCAATGAGAAGCTGTGGACCTTCCCCGGTGACTTACATCACCGCACCCACAGCTTGTGCTGACTCCCACACCACTAAGGTTGCCACTGGTCTGGTATTTTTTTTTTTTACTTTACTGGCCACTGGCCAGGTGGTAATGGTGTTTGTTTTTCTACTGGTAATTGATGGGGAAAAGTACACCTGCAATTAAAATGACTGCCAGGCCAGTGGCCAGTAAAGTAAAAAAGAATACCGCCCCCACATCATGAGGCTGAGGAAACAACATTGCAGGGCAATTGTGTGCAGGGAGACTTGCCAGCTTATTCCAGCAAATGTGAATGTTTGGTATTGGTCTATTGTTGGGCTGCCATCGCTGGATCATGGTAGTGCACAGTATTGCCAGACGGCTCTGCGCAGTGGGGCATCCCAATCTGCCAGTGTTTAGAGCAGGAAAGAGGAAGTAAGGTCCTTTTAGACTTCCTCTTTAAATTTCACATACTGGAGAATAAATGTGATGGTAATAACGGGTAAAGTATAGTCTTCTGTAGCTTCACACATATGAGTCGGGACAAAGGAGGACAATGATGGTCAGAGGTGGTCTGGGATAAAAAAGAGGGGCAGCCACAAGCAGTAGCGCACCCTGCCCTCTCTGCCCTATATATGGCTGGCTGCAATGTAGCTTTAATGAACATTTTAGACTGTGCTTTATTATTCTGTGGTTGGGACACGACTCACCAGAAGAACTGTAACAATACCGGCACGTCAGGTTGAAAACCAAAACAAACCAGAAGGGCTGCCGGGCGCCATTTTAGCAACCCCCTCCGCACCACACGAGACGTCCCAGCACTTCAGCACCAACCATGTGGTCAGCATCCCTGCCAACAATATGCGAACTAGCCAATATAATCCACCCTGCATCCCCCCCTTCTTCATTTATTACATCTTCTTGTAAGCAATGTGGATTTTTATTAGCTAAAATCCTACAATTTAATTTATTAATATCAAAAGAATGTGAGGCGGATGAACACAAACGAACAAGTAGCGCGCGGAAGGATACGCCTTTCAGCCCTGGCACTATATATGGCTTAGCGCGCCTTCCGCCACGTCAGTGTGCAGGTGGAATGAGAGCTATAACGTAGTGTGCTGTGTCGTGTCGCCACACAAGCGGTCCTTTATTTGCCCTTTCCGGTCTTCACCTTGAATAGCGGCACATAGAAGTCCAGCGGCGACCCCCCGAACGCCACCATGGCTGTATAGCGCCAGCAGCGGCCAGCGGCACCCCTCCCCCGGCCAGTGCAAGGCAGCAGCACCCAGCGGCGCTGGCAGCACCGGGCATCGGCTTAAACATGGCGTAAGTAGACCGGGAAACCGGAGCTTTATTCTTATATGCGTGTTTTTCTGTCTCGTGTATGGTGGTAGACTATGGCAGCTCTATTATAGAGCTATGACCAGACGATTTATTAAAACCTTTTATTGTGAAATGTGCCATATAAATTATGTACATGACTTGTAACATGTGTACACGAAATTTGGCTGAACACGTGTGGTTTAAGCTGAAAGATCGTTTTTCGGGAGAAGGTGGTTGGCTAATGATGGCTTTGTGATCTAATTGCTATTTCTTATGACCTTGTGGTGTGTGTGTGTGTGTGTGGCAAGAAGATCATTGGACTTTTCGTGATGAGATCACTGTTAGTGGGCTTTTTGTGATGAGATCACTGTTAGTGGGCTTTTTGTGATGAGATCACTGTTAGTGGGCTTTTTGTGATGAGATCACTGTTACTGGGCTTTTTATTATGAGATTACGGTTTTCTTTCTTAGTGATTGTAGTAAGCTTAGTCTCCCAGGAGAGTTGGGGATGCCCTGTCACCTACTGGGAGGGCATATTCCTCAGAGAGCAGCTAAATTGACTCTGTAGTAACAGCTGCTGGCATCCTCCTCTGTGAATTCCATTTGTGGGCTCAAATTCATCTCCCCTTACAAGACAGCAGATTGGGGGGGGGGGGGGTGTATTTTTAGACAGCCAATTATCCCCGCTTCTGCTTTGTTCCTGTCTGAGCTTGCCATTATTAAGATTGCTGTGACTCTGAGGATGAATCGGTTTAATCCTTGTGGAGCGAGGATGGATTGTAGGCTAAGATGGCGTTGCTGAGCTGAGGGTGGAGAAGAGCGCAGATGGTGAAGTTGTGAAATGGCCGCGGCTGAGCGCCTCTCGGTGTGACTCATGAGCGGTGGGAGTGGCAGAGGGGAAGTTGCCATATTTGGTCTCGAGGAAGATGCCGCATTCCAGCTGTGTCGACATTCAGAATTCGGTGCTCTGATAAGACCGAAAGTTGCCAGCCACATTTGTCTATTAAATTAAAGCTCTTTTAGTTTCCATGACACCTGTCTTTGTAAATCTACCACATTGTGTGTAAAATTAAGCTTTTTCTATATTTCTAATACTTTTTTTTTTTTTTTTTTTTTTTTTCAGGCTCCTCAAGGCAACCCGCAGCAGCACTGCTGTCTACGAGAAAAGCTACGAAACAACCCTCTACTTGAAAGCCCTGATACTTGTAAAAGATGAGCCTGTTAAGCGACGAGATGTTGGGGGACTTCTTGTCCCCCTTCAACCAGTCGTTTTTGGCGGCTGAGGAAAGTTTGGGTCTCTTGGATGACTGCATTGAGGTGCCCGGGTACCTCCCATCGCATGGGTTCTCCAGCGACAAGGCTAAGAATGGCGTCTCTGAACAGCTGCCTTTGGCTGAACCCTTTGGCAGTTTCCAGGGTGAGTCCTACTTGAAATGTGTTTTATGGCACACCAACCTTTTTTTTATTAAATAAAATTACCGTATTTTTCGCCCTATAAGACGCACTTATTTTTCCCCAAAAGTGGGGGAAAAATGTCAGTGCGCCTTATCGGGCGAATGTAAAAAAAAAAAAAATTAAAAAAAAAAAAAAATTAAAAAAAAAAAAAAACCTCACCCGTCCCCGGCGCTCCCGCGTTGTCTGGCACAGTGCGAGAGGCCAGAGGAGCGGCGGGGGCTCTGTCCCGGCCCCGCCGCTGCGATCGCTGTCTTTTCAGGCAGCGATGACAGCGGCGGGGCCAGAGACAGAGCCCCTGCCGCTCCTCCATCTGCTGCCGGGCTCAGAACACACGCGAGCACGTAGGTCCCGGCAGTGGGTGGGCGTGGCCTGCACCGGCGCAGGCCACGCCCACCCGCTGCCCGGACCTTCGTGATCGCATGTCGGGGAGCAGATGGAGGAGCGGCGGGGGCTCTGTCTCTGGCCCCGCCGCTGTCATCGCTGCCTGAAAAGACAGCGATCGCAGCGGCGGGGCCGGGACAGAGCCAGCTCGTGAATTGGGTGGGCGTGGCCTGCGTCGACGCTGCGGCGCAGGCCACGCCCACCCCATTCACGGAGCCGGCCGCTCAGCTCAGCGGTGTCAGCGGACAGGTGAGTTTAAGTTTTTTTTTTTTTTTACTTTGGCGCCTGTCTATACTAACGGGGGGAGGGGGGTGGGAATGTGGGGAGAGGGGCCACACTGCCTATGGGAATGCCACACAGCCTTTGGGAATGGGGGGAGGGGTGTGCCACACAGCCTTTGGGAATGGGGGGATGGGGATGCCACACAGCCTTTGGGAATGGGGGGAGGGGGATGCCACAAAGCCTATGGGAATGGTGGGATGGGTATGCCACACAGCCTATGGGAATGGGGGGGAGGGGGATGCCACACAGCCTTTGGGAATGGGGGGAGGGGGATGCCACACAGCCTTTGGGAATGGGGGGATGGGGATGCCACACAGCCTATAGGAATGGGGGGAGGGGGATGCCACACAGCCTATAGGAATGGGGGGAGGGGGTGGCCACACAGCCTTTGGGAATAGGGGGAGGGGTGTGCCACACAGCCTATAGGAATGGGGGGAGGGGGTGGCCACACAGCCTTTGGGAATGGGGGGAGGGGTGTGCCACACAGCCTTTGGGAATGGGGGGATGGGGATGCCACAAAGCCTTTGGGAATGGGGGGAGGGGTGTGCCACACAGCCTTTGGGAATGGGGGGATGGGGATGCCACAAAGCCTTTGGGAATGGGGGGAGGGGGATGCTACACAGCCTTTGGGAATGGGGGGATGGGGATGCCACACAGCCTATGGGAATGGGGGGATGGGTATGCCACACAGCCTTTGGGAATGGGGGGATGGGGATGCCACACAGCCTTTGGGAATGGGGGGATGGGGATGCCACACAGCCTTTGGGAATGGGGGGATGGGGATGCCACACAGCCTATGGGAATGGGGGGATGGGGGATGCCCCACAGCCTTTGGGAATGGGGGGAGGGGTATGCCCCACAGCCTTTGGGAATGGGGGGAGGGGTATGCCACACAGCCTATGGGAATGGGGGGAGGGGGATGTCACACAGCCTATGGGAATGGGGGGAGGGGGATGCCACACAGCCTATGGGAATGGGGGGAGGGGGATGCCACACAGCCTATGGGAATAGGGAGAGGGGGATGCCACACAGCCCATGCTAATGGGGAGAGGGGGATGCCACGCAGCCCATGCTAATGGGGGGAGGGGGATGCCACACTGCCTATGGGAATGGGGAGAGAGGGATGCCACACAGCCTATACTAATGGGGGGAGGGGGAAACCCACACAGCCAATGGGTATATGGGGAATGGGAGGGGGGGATGCCACACTGGATATACGGGGAATGGGATGGGGGCATGCTACACTGTCTATGGAATGGGGGCATCCCACACTGCCTATGGGAATTGGATAGGGGAATGCCACACTGTCTGTGATGGTGCGTTTTTGGTTAAAAATTTTTTTTTCTTATTTTCTTCCCCCAAATCCTAGGTGCGTCTTATGGGCCGGTGCGTCTTATAGGGCGAAAAATACGGTACATCTTGCTTGCTGCTCAAAATATGTAACATATGTACTCCTAATACATTTTTTTTTCTGCTTTGAGATATCTTTTCCGCACCAACAGTCAGCTTTTTTTTTTTTTTTTTAATAGGGCCCTACCTGTACTATTAGAATGGAAATCTGCATTTCTTTTCTGACCAATAGTGCCTATTTCTAATAGGGTTCTTCCTGTGCTGTTTGCATAGAATCCTGTATGCCATGCTGTTTCCACTTTTTTTTTTTTTAAGTTTTATTCTATTTTTTTTACAGGGGACGCCTTCTCCGGCATGGACTGGATGGTGGAAAAGATAGACCTGAAGGAGTTTGATTTTGATTCCTTGCTTGGGATGGAAGATCTTGAATCCACCGTCTCACCAGACGAGCTCATGGCCACGTTGGATGACTCGTGTGATCTCCTAGAGGACCCACCTCTCCCATTGGTGTTTGGCCAGTATGTGCCATCACCTGCCCCTGTCTCTCTTCCAGAAAGTCCACTGGAAGCCGATCAAGTGGCTCCGGTGAGTCCAAGCTTAGTAGAGTCCCTTACCTCTAGCCCTGACCATTCCTTTATCTTCGATGTAGGAAGTGAGGTAGATGTTGCTGAGGAGGATAAAAAGTCTTCCGTAATCTACACCATTAAAATTGTGAATTCTGAGAAGGAAGACTCCTCAGACATTGACAGCAGTATGTATATGAGTCCAAGTCTTAAATGTGAGAAAGAAGATTCCTCTGATAATGACAGTGGTATTTACATGAGCCCGTCGTATCTGGAGTCTCCTCAGCAAAGTCCAGAATCTAGTATAGAGTACCCCAGTAGCGTGCAGTCGTCACCTGCTTCCCCCATATCTGAGAGACCCAAACCTTATGATCTTCCCTCTAAGGATAAAGATGTTTTGGCAAAGGTTAAAGTTGTAGGGCAGCCCAAAGTAGACAAGAAGAAGAAGAAAATGGAGCAGAACAAAACAGCAGCCACTCGCTACCGGCAAAAAAAGAGAGCTGAACAAGAGGCAATATCTGATGAGTGCAGAGCTCTGGAAAAGAAAAACGATGCCCTTCAAGAGAAGGCAGATTCAATAACAAAAGAGATCCAGTATTTAAAAGATCTAATAGAAGAAGTCCGCAAGGCCAGAAGCAAGCGAGCAAAAAATTGAGTTAGGTGAAAGTTGGAGCGTTGTACATATAGGTTACATGGTTGTTGTTACATGTGATAAGTAATGTCTACTT
The DNA here is from genome assembly GCA_027917425.1 of Gastrophryne carolinensis. NCBI lineage: Eukaryota > Metazoa > Chordata > Amphibia > Anura > Microhylidae > Gastrophryne > Gastrophryne carolinensis. The sequence goes on along the minus strand of CM051235.1, from coordinate 334,120,914 downwards.
AATAAATTATTTTTTAGCTAGATGTCTAATATGTTTTGGTAGAGATTACATTTGCCTGTTTAATCTTTCGTATAGGGAAATGTGCTCATGAGCAATAGAGTTAAAAAAATGAATCAGATTCAGATTAAATCTATATGGTGGCCTGGGGCAGCTGCTCCATTTTGTTGTGTGGACATTTTAGGGGTAATTCATCTAAACCTAAGGCTTTCACCTACATATGAACCAATGGTTCAGATAAATAAGGGGGTGCTCCTCACTTTCGGTATAATATGGCCCAATTTCCTGGCTCACATGCAGATTTGCTGGAAACCTGTTGAACTACTGTACCAAACAGACAGTCTGAAAACAATCTTACAATTGCAAACATTGGGGGCAGGATCTCATTCATTATTGAAACTTATTTAACTAACCATGGCAAACCCTCACATTATTCTATTTGGCAATTGTGATCAGTTACTGTTAGTTATATATTTTTATGCCAATATGTCGTGCTGAGCTTATCTAGCATTTTTTTTATTATGTTAGCAAATGTGTGTTTTATAGAAGCAGTTTTCACTTCATCCAATCAAATGGTAACTGCATACCAAGATCTACAAGAAGAAGGCCTTTGTACACACAGAACACTGCTGCTATAGTGGCTGCTGAGGTGATGGTGCTTACACACATGTCCAGAAGCAGCATTGTGAGTGTACAGGCTCACTACTTTCACAAATTTGCCAACCTAGAATTTGCTGAAAAAATTAGATAAGCTCAGCACCTTGTGGACATCATAATATACACTTTCAAAAATGCAACTGAAATTGGTTATTCTTGAAATCCATCCTTTGGCCAAAAACTAAAACTTCACACCTTACCCTGGTACAGATGGTCAATATTGGCAGCAGTATTATGGTGTGTGTTTTCCCTAGTCTGCAATGGGATGTGCTCCTTCTCTGAATGGAAAAGGTAAACTATTGTTGAGCATGTGTGATAGACCAGTACAATCACACTGCTGCATACAGACAGATGGTCGGCCCATCAATAAGTTTTTTTGTGTAATTTCCCACGTTAGGCTTAGCACAGGGGTTGGGTAGTGTTACTAATTGCTTGGACTTATCTTGGAAGTGTTTTTTGGTCTGTAGACATAAAAACATATTCTAACCTTCAGTCCACTGCAGAGTATCACACCCAATCCAGATATTCAATATCTAGTCAGTAGGGGATCTCTCCCTGGGCTTTTCTACTGACTCTGAAATTTAGGCCACCCACAGTTATATATTATTAGCAGGGGAGTAAAGGTGAGTATAATGATTTGTAATGTTTTGCCTACATAAGGTTTTTAAAGGGACACTCCGGGCACTCATGTCGTTTTTTTTTTTTAGCACCGCAGCTGCTTTACTTACATTTGGCTGTATTCACCTATTCCCAAGCTTGTCGCTGCATTCAAGGATCCTTGCGAGCCACGTTCAGTGATCAATGAATTAAAGGGGATGTATTGCGAAATTGTGTAATATTAAAAATCCATATAAACATGTCGGCTAATGAGAGGAGGGATCACGTGTACACCCGAACTAAATAAAACTACCAAGCTTGTGGTTTTCTTCTGGTAGGAATAAAATCCAGGGGTGACAGGTTTGATTTTATCAGGGGAGACAGAACCTGCCCCCCACCCCACCGATTTTTCTCTTCCTTCCATTAAATGAAGGAAACTATTTCTTGAGGCCGGGTGTATACGTGACCTCTCCTCCCGCCATCCAATATATTTATATGGGTTTTATAACTAAGCTGGGTACACGTGGACCCCCCAGAAATGAATAAAAGGTCCCGAAACATATAGTGCTTTCAGTCCTATTGAGTTCCTCACAATTTACCAAGCAGAGTGAAAACAGATCCTCTTAATATATTAGTGACCCCACCATGGGTGGTTCCCATAGCTGTAATGAGGTAAAATGGTAGCTGTTGTCACTAGCACTTTTGGTTTCCTAGCTTCCAACTTCTGGGGGACAAAGGCTGGGAAACACAATGCAGGCAAACAATGGATGTAGGTAATCCCACATACTGCTCCCCCTGATTCTGCAATAATCCCAGGCAGCCTACAGGTCACAGCAGTCTCCAAACCACATGTGACTCCCAGTGCTAGGTTAAAAGAACACTATCATGAAAAATGGCCCAATGATAAAAATCTATATAAATATACTGGATGGTGGTGGGAGGAGGGGTCACTAATACACTCGGCATAAAGAAATATCCAGCCAGGCTTGTTTTTTTTTCTTTTAATGGTAGGAAAAGGACATCCAGGGGGGCGGCTCTGTCACCCCTAGATTTTATTCCTACCATGAGAGAATAAATCATGCTACTGCTTCCAATAGCGGCAGCACCATCTTGGAATCCCAACATGCCTCTCAGATCTTGCACATACGCAGTGTCACTGCACAGGCTGCAATGACATTCAGTGCGAGATCTAAGGAGTGGCTCGGGACATTTGAAGAGAAGATGGCCACAGGTAAGGCTGGCTAAGCCTACAGCCTTCACTCTGGGGCGGCTAAGGGGGTGAACATGGGCCAGGAATACTGCCGGATGTCTGCGTTTTAGATGGAGGGATGTTTGAAGAGGAACATCAGAAAAGGTCTGAGGTTCCTTTTTAAACTCTGAATTTCCGAATCTACTGCAGGGAAAGGACAGAAGACATGATGACAAAACCATCTAAAAGGTACTGCTTTTGAGATGAGGATGCAAGGGGAATTAAAGGGACGTTCCAGGCAAATTATTCATTTTTAAATTACTACTTTTATTCACTAGCACATTGCATTCCCTAATAAATCTTAAGATACATTTCTCCCTCCTGACTCATTTTTCAGGGTCCCCAAAATTAAATGACCTCTGAGGGGGCCCTGACATTGAAACATACATGGATGAGTTAACGTCTGCGGCTAAGGAGGCACACACAAATACTGCACCAAGTGCACACTGTCCAGCACCACCCCCAAAACAAGAAGGAAAGATGTGCCAATCCGGCATCCCAAATATTGAACAACCACAAACTTCTAGCGGCTCCAGCACACCGCCTATGGGATGCAAATCCGGGAGGCACCACTCACCCTCTATGAATAAGTAACACTAATAATGAATAGTAATCCTCTTTTAATTCATCAAAGTTAAAACGACATAGACAATACAATCACATACAATTTAAAAGCTACATATAAATCATCTCACCAACAGGAGCGACCCTATCCATAATCTAATCAAACAACCATTTATCATATCCATATCCTATTAATAATTAATTAAAGTGTCAATGCAATGTGCAAATGATAAAGTGCCAAGTGCTCAATGAAAAATATGTGCAAACAGCTATATAAAAATGAACACAGTAACCAATATTACACCTCAGTGCCGAATGTATATATGGTCCCCTCCTGCTAGGAAAACAATGCTCTGCCACCCACGCGTTCCGTGACGTAGAGTCACTTTATCAAGGGATACATTTCTTCCTCCTGACTCATTTTTCAGGGTCCCCAAAATGAAATGACCTCTGAGGGGGCCCTGACATTGAAACATACATGGATGAGTTAACGTCTGCTGCTAAGGAGGCCCTGCAGAAGGGAGATAGGTCACTGGGAGTTATTGCGAAATATTAAGCAGGCTGGATGAAAGATACAGACCCTGACAACCAGCATGGGGAGAGCAAAAAGCAGGCTAATTTAACCCTTTGCCTGGAATGTGCATACTCCAGCCCCTCCCTTCAAAATAAACCCAAGCCTCACTTTATTTTGAAGAAAGGGGCTGGAGTGGCCCTTTAATTATTAAAACACATTGGCCTCTATTCAATAAAGGTAGAAAAAAATTCTCATGGTAGTAAAAGATTCAATTCATGAGAAAAAAGCCTGAGAATGTCACTGTTACTGAATCACCAGATGAGAAAACAATGAAAGTCAATGGCACTTTTTTACTCCTAAGAAAAGTAGAGAACGGTTTACTTCTTTCTACACTGTAGTAAAAGCTGCCATTGACTTTCATTGTCTTTTTATCTGGTGATTCAGTATGAATGAATTGAATTTTTTTATACCTTTATTGAGGCCAAAGTGAGTGGACAATTAGGTCTATGGCCTCGATTCAATAAAGGTAGAACAAAATTCTCATGGTAGTAAAAGATTCAATTCATGAGAAAAAAGCCTGAGAATTTCACTGTTACTGAATCACCAGCTATGAAAACAATGAAAGTCAATGGCAGCTTTTACTACAGTGTAGAAAGGAGTAAACTGTTCTCTACTTAGGAGTAAAAAAGTGCCATTGACTTTCATTGTATTTTATCTAGTGATTCAGCAACAGTGACATTTTCAGGCTTTTTTCTCATGAATTGAATTTTTTTATACCTTTATTGAGGCCAAAGTGAGTGGACCATTAGGTCTATGGCCTCGATTCAAAAAAGGTAGAAAAAAATTCAATTCATGAGAAAAAAGCCTGAGAATTTCACTGTTACTGAATCACTAGAAAAAAAGACAATGAAAGTAAATGGCAGCTTTTACTACAGTGTAGAAAGGACTAAACTGTTCTCTACTTTTCTTAGGAGTAAAAAAGTGCCATTGACTTTCATTGTCTTTTATCTAGTGATTCAGTAACAGTGAAATTCTCAGGCTTTTTTCTCATGAATTGAATCTTTTACTACCATGAGAATTTTTTTCTACCTTTATTGAATCGAGGCCTACGTGTCCAATAAGTCCATGACATGCATTAGAAACAGGTTGCAGCTTGGGGATGATCATTATGCTGATCTGCGTTCAGTGCCAGGCAAGTATCTCTTATGTGTTATTGTGCTCCAGTAGAATGTCAGGCACTTGTGCACTCGCACTAACTCTTACTATGTTCTGGCTGCAGATCGCCAACTTACCTCCTTTTAGTCTGCATAGTGAGACAAACTCAATAGCAAAGTCACGCAGCAATCTACTGTTCCTTACCTAAATCATTTTTTGTTAAAGCTCATCAAAAAATGTAAACTTTGTGGCTTTCCTACTTTCTCCTCATCTCTACATGCTACGTCATAGCCAGCTGTATGGTTTTGGAAAGTATAGAAATGGTTAATCCAAATCTCCCTTTGGCAGGGTGGAAACAGTGTAACACGATACACTGTACAGCAGGTGCTGATGTGTCTGCTAGCTCTCAGATCTCTGTAACAGCTGTCTGAACAAAGGCCGATCACGCCCAAACTGGCTGAATGCCAAGGATAACAATGTCACTAGGTCACTGCCTGCGGTACAAAGGGCTGTTCTTAAAGAGGAACTTCGGAATACTCCAGGGCCTCCAGAGTTCCAGTCCTTGGGGCAACCCGAATTGGGATGCATCCTGAATCTGGATGCCCCAGGGGGAGAGAGTATGCCTCCAGGGTGGGTTTTGGTCCACTTTAAGGGCTTACATGGGTGTAAGTGTATTTGTGAATGGCCGGCGCAGGCACGCTCCCTGTTAGAGGGAAGTGGGGTATGCAGCCGCCAGCGCGCTCGGAGCCACTGGTCTTAGACGCTGTCTTAGATGGAGTGACGTCAGCGGCTCCGAGCGCGCTGATTGGATGAGCAGCCATGCATGCGCGGTAGGACCGGGAAGAGTTGAGTTTCTTTGGGTGTTCTGGGGGGGTTTCACACAGTGGGGCACCCCTGATCGGATCCCGTCCCATCTGGATGGCGCTCCCCATTCACCCCAATCAGAGGACAGGAGGCCGCTCAGCTAATCAGTGCGCTCACTTTCACTCTGCTCCCTTCGGCTCCACTGACAGCTAAGCCGTCTGGATGGTGAGCCGAGTGGCGCCAAAGTGTGCAGGGTGCACCGCCCGCCCATTCAGAAAGGCTAGTGGCCGTTGGTGCAAGGATGCGGCTAGGGCTCCAGGACAAGGTAAGTGAAACGGGGCTTCTGGGGGGTTTTACACAGCAGGGCATGACAATTTAGGATGCCTCAAGGAGTGAAACTCGGATGGCCCTGGAGTCCAAAGTTCCTCTTTAAAATGATGTGCAGTTTTGGAAGCCCTTGGCACATGGGCATCACATAAATTGTGCTTATGCTGTATAAACGCCTATAATATTTGCTTATTATTTGTTCACATTCCCACTTGAGTTTATAATGACATGTGCAGGGGCGGTGGGTGGTGCTGCGGATATGATCCAAAAATAATTATAGCCCAAGAACAGACTTTGAAACTACACACACAGACACATAAGTACAGTTCCTGTTTTCATGGTGTACTCTCATAAAAAACTCAATTACAATAACTTGTGTTGATGAATAAAAAAGACTCATTGTAATGGATACCATGCAAGTCACTTCCAAACAGTCTAAAGACCATGTGACTTGGAACTGTCAACAGGCTTGGCACTGAAGATGTAGTCTGACAAGGCCGGATCAGCAACAGGCTTGGCTCAGAAAGAAAAGCAAGTGAACCCTGGCATAGCATATACACTGACAATATATTCAGCGAGGTGCTAGCTCCTAGTGGCTATTGAATAAACCATCCCTGCGTTGCCTAGCAATGACACGGATAAAGGTCTCTAAAGCTCCCAGATGCCAAACTTTATGTGAGTGAAGATCCCTTTGGCTGTGTACTAACGCAGAAGTACACATTGGGCAAGGTATTTTATTTATCATTAAAGCGGTCCTTCACTCTGAATAAGAGCCTATCTTATATATATATATATGTTTCCCACACCCTGTACATACAGATTGCCCACATTAAAAATCATCCTACCTGCATCTACTGCATGTTATGAGCCATTAAACATCCAATATGGCGGCTCATGGAGCATGAGGCAGCCTGCAAATAGGAAGTGTCTTCTAAGTTGCTCTGCATTCTGGGATTGCTGACCTTTTCCTGACCCCAGCTCTGCTCTTTCAAGATGGCAGCACCCATATCCTAGAGTCCTGAATAGAGTTGCAGCCCGATGGGGAAAGAATAATAAGTAAGTGACTAAAAACTTAAAATATATTAATTTTAGATGCTGGGGAATGTTTTTTTTAAGGGTTTGTGCTTTTTTATTAAATCATGCTCCAGTTTACCTCTGGCAGCATATGGACAGGTTCCAAACTAATTTTCCAGACTCTTACATCTGGCAGAAAGAACGATTAGTTTGCTAGTATTGTTATCAATATTATTATAACAATATTATCAAGGGCAGGACAATTCCTAAAAGTTTGTATGAAAATGCTCCATCAGAGGACACATCGAGGAATATTTTGGGTTATAGGCTGGTATATAGATGCCAGTATGTATCTTATAGTGTTTCTTCTTAGCTAAATGTTATGGATGATTTCAGGACAAACTAGACAATGTCGTCCTTCTGGTTCGGGGATATTTATATTCCCACTTGTGCAGCTTTCCCCCAGGACCCGCCAGAGGCAGGACATTACAAGCCTAGCTGGTTACCATCCTGACTTTAAGCTCATTTTATGAGAGTTACAGTTATAGTGCAAACAAATGTGCATACAAATCTACATATAAAAACAATACACAGAGGCAGGGGATCATTTTTCCTAGGTTGCTCCAAAGTAAAACGGAATTCCATTTAGGCATGGAGGATAAGCAATTCTATTACACAAGTAGGATGGGGTTCTGTGCTGTAAAGGTAATATATGAAATGCCTTACTTACCAAGTGAATTAGTCTGGGCAAAATTAATAACAGAATTCCAAAAGATCATAGACAAAACTACAAATTTAATTGATGGTGGGCTATGGTGGTCCAGGAATCTGACCCGACCACCCCTTGTCAGTCTGGAAGGAATTTATGTAACTCTATCAAGCATAATTGTCTGAAAAGTATTTGGTTTTACCTTAACATGGACCAAAATGTATGAATGGCGTGAGGGGGTTACTTAATAGGCATGTGTTTTGTTTCAACGCAAATTACTGTGTAACTATGTACAGTGGGTTTGGTTCAGTAAGAGATGAAAATAAAATATTTTGGTAGTAAAAAAAATCACTTTAGGTGAATGTCACGGACCGGGTGGAGCGGACTCAGGTGTGGATCCGCTTTAACCGTGGGACCGATGGCGGGTACCGTGTCAGGGGAGCGGAGTCTAAGGGGCCACCGGTATTCACCAGAGCCCACCACAAGGCAGGTTGGTCTTGTGCGGCGAGTGACCCCAGGTCACTACCCCCCCAACAGCGGCCCAGTCCCACAGTCAGCCGAGGTTCAGCGAGGTACACAAGTGGCAGGCAAAAGGCGTAGTAAGTACAGGCAGAGATCAGGGCTGGCAGCACAGGTTCGCAGTAAAGGTGAGTAGCCGAGGTTGGGGCAGGCAGCAAAGGTTCAGAATCGGGGACAGGCAGAGGTCGGTACACGGGTGAGCAATCCAAGAATGTCTGACTTTCAACAAGCATGGAGAGACCAAGATCCGGCACTGAAGGAAGGAAGTGCCTCTTTAAATAGGGGAAGAGGATGCAGGATTGGATGACCAAACACCAATCAGTGCTGTACAGGCCCTTTAAATCTCAGGAATCCAGTGCGCTCGCCCTCTAGTGGACGGAGACGTGCGCGCACCTGAGCATGTGAGGAGGAAGCATGGGGGGAAGGGCGGCAGCTGGATGCAGTCATGAGGGAAGTGCTGCAAGATGGATGACGGCTGCATGCAGCCATGGAGGTAAATGACTTGCTGTGAGACGGGCGTGCAGCGCTTGCCCTAACAGTACCCCCCCTTGGGTCTCCCCCTCTTCTTGGGACCCAGAAAGTCCGAGATGAGACTACAGTCTAGAATATTCTCTTCGGGCTCCCAAGATCTTTCTTCAGGTCCACAGCCTTCCCAGTCGACTAAAAAATATCTTTTACCCCTGGAGATCTTAGAGGCCAGGATCTCTTTCACCGTAAAGGCATCCTCAGTACCAGAGATTGGGGCAGGCACCAAGGTTTTAGGAGAGAATCGATTGACAATAACTGGCTTCAACAAGGAAACGTGGAAAGAATTGGGAATTCGCAGTGATGTTGGTAGGTGTAGCTTATAACAAACTGGATTGATCTGTTGTTTGATCTTATAAGGAACCAGGTAACGGAGGCCCAATTTGTAGCTAGGAATTTTGAAGCTGATATATTTCGCCGACAGCCACACCTTATCTCCTGGAGAATAGACAGGCGGAGCTCTTCTCCTCTTATCAGCGCTAATATTCTAAGTATGTCACACACCCCACTTCAGACTTAATAATTACACTAGGGTTAACGCACCTCTAGGTGGCAGCATTGCAGAGAACTTCTCCAAAAAACTTCAACAGGCCCCTCCCGGTCTATACATACCTGGTACCTCCCAAGAACCTCCCAGTGTTGTTCTCTGCAAGGTGGCGACAAGACAGAAGAAAGAAGTCTCCTGCTTGCAGGTAGCCGGGGTATCCCCCCGGCCCCCCCCCCGTGGTCTATTTCTGCCCGGCTTTGTTTGAATGTGTTCTATGTAATGGCAGCCTCCCAGCTTTGGCTGTAGGCCGGGCAATAAGGTAGCCGGCACCATTGGTGCCTAGGAGATTAGCTCCTCCGCTCGACCCTTCATTGCGGGGCATAGCGGGATTCCCGGAGTGGTGATCCGGATGTGGAATGCCCCTTTTTTATAGGAGTTAGTGGTCAGGTTTGTCCTTGCCCTGGGGGGTTGTGTCTCTTCCGGGGTGTGGGACGCGCTGGGGACAGTGTCATGCTTTTACTATGCACATGCTGTGTGAGTGTGCTGCTGCGCTTTCCCTTTGTGATTTTACTTTGTGATTTTACTTTGTGATTTTACTTTGTGATTTTACTTGTGATTTCACTGTCTGTTCTCCGTTTTTTCTTTCTCCCATGGCTGTGTGTGTGTTTCTCCCCTCAGGAGCCGGGGGGGGCGGGGCCTCGCGGCGTGCTGCGCCGCGGTCCCGCTGGTAGCTGGGCGCCGTATTCGGCGCCTGCAGCCTGCTTGCCCGGCTGCTCAGGGGGGACATTTGATCAGTGTGTGGGTCTGTGTTACTCCGGCGCTGTACTCCGGGAGCCGGCGGGTGGCGCCGCCGGCCCCGTGATCGAGGTCTGATTGCGGTCCCCGCAGGCAGACGCTGACGCTGGCTGGGGGCGGGGTCGCGCGCGCGCGGGCCGCGCACGGATTGGACGGCCGGAGGGGCGGGGCCTTCTCGGCTCCCGCGCTCCCGGAGCTTCTCTCTTCCTCCGTCCTCGATGTGCTGGCCGCCATCTTCTGCTGGCTGCGCGGTTCCTCTTCTCTCCAGGTAGGCTGTTCTTAGGCTATGTCAGTGACCCCTCGGATCCTTCCTTCTCCCTTGCCTCCCTCCTCGCCCCGGCGCAGCTTGATGGTGCTGGTTGGCATTAACCATTTCCGTTGCTCTGGTTAATGGGGGGGGGGGGTGGTGTAAGGGGGGTTTTGTATATTATGCGGTGTTTTTTGGCATGGTGCTGATTGACGCCTGTCTCTCTCTCCCTTTGTGTTTTTCAGATCCTGGGATCCCGTCTGGCAGGGCTCTCCCGGTCATATATACCTGGCTCGTGGGGGGTGTTTTTTGTCCTTGCAATATATTTATATATATATATACACTTATTTGTATTTTTATAAGGGTCTTATGCTATTCCCCTGGGTCAGGATCTTGTGACTGTCCTTAGACAAGTGTTAGGTTATTAAGGGGCATCCCGGGTCGCGTACCGCATAAATCCCTGGGTTCTGCAAATACCATAATTTCACCACATGGAGGTTGCCACAGATACCGGGAATGGTTCTTCGGGACAATCCAAGGTGTGCGGGGGTTGTGGGGCTCCGCTCCAGGGAGATGATGTCATTTTGTGTATCCCTTGTGCACAGCAGAACATTGCACGGCAGTCCAGTACTCCGGTGCCTAGCACTTCGTCAGCCGCGCCATCTCCCTCTCCCCCTCGCTTATTCCGGACCCCGTGTGACGTTGTCCTGGGCGGGGATTCGCAGGCTGAGGTATGTGCCCGTTTGACCAGCCTTGAGAAGCGGTTTTCTGCTATAGCCGCTCAGAAGGCTTCAGCTAAGCGGAAGCATCTGTCTCCGCCGGATTCAGATGAGGAAGTTGTGGGAGATCTGGATTGGTCGGATCGTCCCCGTGAAGAAGGTGAGCTCATTGAGGATGAAGATTCTGATGTTCAGCAGTTGCTGGGTTCTGAGGGAGATCAGGATGATGGCCTCCCTCTCGATTCCTCTACCATTTTGAGCCAGATGTTTGAGGTTTTGGATTTGGAGCCTCCGGTGGTTGCTCCCAGGCCCAAGGGTCAGCTTTTTGGGGTGTCCAAGCAGCGTCTGGAATTTCCCAGCCAACAGCATTTTGAAGAAATTGTCTTCAAGCAATGGGAGCAACCTACACGTCTTGTTGGTGTGCCGTCTAGCTGGGATAGGAAGTATCCTTTTCCGGCGGAATTGATGAAGCGTTGGTCTGTCCCCCCCTGAGGTAGATACTCCGGTCTTGGGACTGTCCAACACGGCGGTCGTGCATTCCCCTGACACGACTTCGCTCAGGGACGGTGAGGATCGCCGGGTTGATCAGCTTGCCCGTCATGGTTTTGTATGTGCGGGTTCGGTGTTAAGGCCTGTCTGTGTTTCGGCTCTTTTGACTTTTGCTGTCAGGTCTATTGTCAGGGACTTGGGGGTGGATCTCGAGCCCACCAGTGATGAGTCCCTTGGGCTTAAGCGCTGTGATGCTTTTTTGTCCTTTATCCTGGCCGCTCAGGAGGATGCCATGCTGATGTGTGGCAGGGCTACTGCCTTGCTGGTAGCTATCCGGTGCTGTGTGTGGTTGAGACAGTGGACGGCCGATTTTAATTCTAAAAGATCGCTCACGGCTCTGCCCTTTCTGGGTTTGAGGCTTTTTGGTGAGAGGCTGGACTCTGTTGCCAAGGGAGGTAAGTTACCTCAGCGCAAGAAATTTTGCCGTTCCTTTCGGGGGATGGTCTCGTTCAATCCGTCCTTTCGGGGAGTTGGCGCCGGTAGAGGTGCGGGCTCCTCGGCCCCCAGGGGCGGCAGTTGGAATAGGGGCAAAGGCCGTGGCCGTCCCACCCGCGTCTGGGGTGCCAAGCCCAAGCCGGCTGCCAAGCCCATCCAGCAATGAGGGGGCGCCCTCACCCGTTCAGGTGGGGGGACGGTTGCAACTTTTCTCCCGGGTGTGGGACCAGGAGGTCCCGGACAGATGGATCCGGGAGGTGGTTTCGGCCGGTTACAAGTTGGAGTTCGAGTCCCTTCCTCCTCCAAGGTTCTTCAGGTCTCGGGTGTCTTTGGATCCTTTGGCCGCGCAGGGGCTCCTGGCGGCAGTAAGGAATCTTCTGGATTTGGCCGTCATTTGCCCGGTTCCTCCTTCAGAGGTGGGGCGCGGGTTTTATTCCAATCTCTTCACGGTCCCCAAAAAGGACGGGTCCTTCCGTCCTATTCTGGATTTGAAGTTTCTCAACAGGTTTATTCGTCCTCGGAAGTTTCGCATGGAGACCCTGCGGTCGGCGATCGGTTCGCTTCGGCAGGGGGACTTTATGACGTCCATAGACATCAAGGATGCGTACCTGCACGTGCCGATTTTTCCTGCTCATCAGCGGTTCCTCCGTTTCGTGGTGGGGGATCGGCATTTTCAGTTTGTGGCTCTTCCATTCGGTCTCACCTCTGCTCCGAGAGTGTTCACGAAGGTGTTGGCGGGGGTGATGGCCCTGCTCAGAGCTCCGGGGATTCGCATTGTGCCTTACCTGGACGATCTTCTCATCATGGCTCCTTCCTTCAGTCAAGCAGAAGGGGACACCAGCACGGTGGTGTCCATGTTGGAGAGGTTTGGCTGGGTGATCAATTACCCCAAGTCCTCGCTGGTTCCGGCCAGGGTGGTGACCTTTCTGGGGATGTCGCTGGACTCCTGCCAGCACAGAGTGTTTCTTCCTCAGGCCAAGGTTCTGATGATTCAGGAATTGGCCCGGCTGCTCCTCTCCCATCCTCATCCGTCCATTCGTCTGGGGATGAGACTGGTGGGGTTGATGGTGGCCTCGTTCGAGGTAGTTCCCTTTGCTCAGTTTCATACGAGGACTCTTCAACTTCATCTTTTGGCGTCTTGGAACCGGTGTCCGGGGTCGTTGGATCGGTCCTTCCGGTTGTCCCCTCGGGTTCGGCAGTCCCTTCTGTGGTGGTTGGTCTCGGACAATCTTCTGAAGGGCAGGTCGTTTCTGACTCCACTTTGGGAAACTGTCACCACGGATGCCAGTCTGTCAGGCTGGGGAGGTTATTGGAAGGATCTTCGGTTTCAGGGGCAGTGGGACCCTCAGGAGGCTCACTTGCCCATCAATGTTCTGGAATTGCGAGCCATCAGGTTGGTTCTGTCTCACTTGACGCATCATTTACAAGTCTGCCGGTTCAGGTTCGCTCAGACAATCAGACGGCGGTTGCTTACATCAATCACCAAGGGGGGACTCGCAGTCTGGGTGCCCACAGGGAAGTGTCTCTGATTTTGGTCTGGGCGGAGACTCATGTCCCTTGCATCTCGGCAGTTTACATTCCGGGTGTGGAAAACACAGAGGCGGATTTTCTGAGCCGGTGTGCGTCCCGTCGGGGGGAGTGGTCTCTCCATCCCCAGGTGTTTCGGTCACTTTGTCTCCGGTGGGGGACGCCGGAGGTGGATCTGTTTGCCTCTCGTCACAATCACAAGCTTCCGTCCTTTGTGTCCCTGTCCCGGGACCCTCTGGCTCTGGCGGTGGATGCCATGTCCCTGAGCTGGAGGGACCTGGCGTTTCTTTATCTGTTTCCTCCGATTCCCATGCTAGGCAGGGTTCTGCGAAAGTTGGTTCTGGAAGGAGTTCCCGCCATTCTCGTGGCTCCAAGGTGGCCAAGGCGGGTGTGGTTCGCGGACATCGTCCGTCTGGCCGTAGATCAGTTCGATCTGCCTCTTCGGCCAGATCTTCTCACTCAGGGTCATCTCTGTTACCCCAGTTTACAAACGCTGGCTTTGACGGCTTGGCTGCTGAAACCTCCATCTTAAAGGAGGAGGGTCTTTCGGATGCGGTCATTCAGACTCTTATTAGTGCTAGGAAGAGATCTTCTTCTTCCAACTATTACAGGTATTGGAGATCTTATATTGATTGGTGTGAGGCTAGGTCTTTGCCCTGCCGGGTCTTTTCTGTGTCTAGGATTTTGGAGTTCCTTCAGGCGGGTCTGGACTCTGGTCTTCAGTTGAGTACCTTGAAGGGGCAGGTTTCTGCTTTGTCAATTTTTTTCCAGAAATCTTTTGCTAGTCATTTCTTGGTCAAGACTTTTTTCCAGGGGGTCTCGCATGTGCGGCCTCCTAGGAAGCCTTTGCTCCCAGTGTGGGATTTGAATTTGGTTCTTTCTGCTCTTAAGGCTCCTCCTTTTGAGCCTTTGCGGGATGTTGCTTTGTCCATTCTTACTCAGAAGGTTGCCTTTCTGGTGGCCATTACTTCGGTTAGGCGTGTTTCAGAGCTGGCTGCTTTGTCTATTCAGGCTCCTTATTTTGAGGATCATCAGGACAAAGTGGTTTTTCGTTACAGGTCAGATTTTCTCCCTAAAGTGGTTTCTGCTTTTCATCTTAACCAGGACATTGTTCTCCCTTCTTTGTGTCCTAAGCCTAAGAATGTCAAGGAGAGTGCTTTGCACTGCTTGGATGTGGTACGTTGTGTCAGGTACTATCTACGTGCGACGTCTTCTTTTCGTAAGACTGATGCCTTTTTCGTTGTGCCATGTGGGCCTAGGAAGGGTTTGGCTCCGGCCAAGTCCTCCATTAGTAAATGGATTCGTCAGGCCATTGTTGGTGCTTATTCGGCCAAGGGAAAGGATCCTCCTTTCCGAGTTACTGCTCATTCTACTCGTGCGGTTGGTGCGTCCTGGGCTTTTCAGCACCAGGCTTCTGTTGAACAAGTGTGTAAGGCTGCAACTTGGTCTTCTGTTCATACCTTTTCTAAGTTCTATAAGGTTGATGTGCGGGCTTCAGCGGATGCTGTTTTTGGCCGCAAGGTTTTGCAGGCTGCAGTGGTTTGAATTTTTTCTGCGTTATTGCCTGTTAGGATACCCACCCTTTTCTGGACACTGCTGTTGGATGTCCCTAGTGTAATTATTAAGTCTGAAGTGGGGTGTGTGACATACTTAGAATAATACCATTTTGTGAATACTCACCTGTAAAATGGGTATTATAAGTATGTCACACACCCCACTTCACCCGCCCTTTTTGGTATCCTGGCTCTCTATTTGGTGAAGTTTGGTTCTTTACGTTGAGGGTTAAATTGTTTGGTTCTGGTACCTTGTCTTACTGCTGTTCTAATACTGGGAGGTTCTTGGGAGGTACCAGGTATGTATAGACCGGGAGGGGCCTGTTGAAGTTTTTTGGAGAAGTTCTCTGCAATGCTGCCACCTAGAGGTGCGTTAACCCTAGTGTAATTATTAAGTCTGAAGTGGGGTGTGTGACATACTTATAATACCCATTTTACAGGTGAGTATTCACAAAATGGTATTTTTCATACGGACGGAAGCTTGACAAAGGGCACGTTGGGTCTCTTGCCAGATGGTAGAGAAATCCTGTGTGATGTCATCCACGGCGGGTACTCCAGAGGACGTGGACAAGGGCAGAGGCGGAAGAAGATGCCGACCATATACTACCAAGAACGGGGACTTCCTCGTAGACTCAGAATCCTTGAAATTATACGAGAATTCCGCCCAGGGCAGAAGATCGACCCAATCGTCTTGACAGGCAGAAACAAAATGGCGAAGATAATGCCCAAGAATCTGATTAACTCTTTCCACCTGGCCGTTTGACTGGGGGTGATAAGCAGAGGAATAGTCCAGTTTAATTTTCATTTGTTTACAAAGGGCTCTCCAGAACCTGGAAACAAACTGCACACCTCTGTCAGACATAATGTGTGTAGGAAGCCCATGAAGCTGAAAGATATGCATCAGGAAGTATTTCGCCAAATGAGGAGCCGACGGGAGGCCAGGCAAAGGAACAAAGTGTGCCATCTTAGAAAACCTATCCACTATATCCACCAACCTATCCAGGGAGGTCAGTAATAAAGTCCATAGCAATGTGTGTCCATGGGGTATCTGGAATAGGCAGAGGGAGGAGGCCAGCAGGTCTTTGGCGAGGAGTCTTGTCACGTGCACATATGGTACAGGCCTGAATGAATTCCGTCACATCCTTTTCTAAGGAAGGCCACCAATAGTATCTAGAAATGATAGCACAGGATTTTCTGACGCCGGCATGGCCGGCTACATGTGAAGAATGGCCCCATCTTAATATTTTGCGACGTTGGCGAGCTGGCACGAAAGTCTTTCCCGGCGGTGCCTGTACAAAGGCAGCGGGTGCGGAGTGGACGAGGCATTCAGGCGAGATAATATGTTGTGGAGTGGATTCAACACCAGTGATGTCTGAGGAGCGAGAAAGGGCGTCCGCCCTGATGTTCTTGGCGACTGGCCGGAAGTAGATTTGAAAGTTGAAACGGGCGAAAAACGACCAACGAGCTTGTCATGGGTTCAGTCGCTGGGCAGTTTATAAATAAGACAGATTTTTATGGTCAGTATAGATGGACACCTGATGTGCGGAACCTTCTAAGAGATGTCTCCACTCCTCCAATGACAACTTGATGGCGAGTAACTCCCGATCTCCAATGAAGTAATTTATTTCAGCCGGAGAAAAGGTCTTCGAAAAGAACCCGCAGGTGAGAATTCTGCCAGTAGAAGATTTTTGAGTGAGCACAGCTCAGCTCCAATGGAGGAGGCATCTACTTCAAGGGCAAAAGGCCTAGATGGATCTGGCCTAGACAGCACCGGAGCAGAGGAGAAGGCTTTTTTTAAGGCAATGAAGGCCTCTTCCGCCTGAGGAGGCCAAGACTTAGAATTGGCGTTCTTCTTCGTGAGAGCCACAATGGGTGCCACTACAGTAGAAAAGTGGGGAATAAACTGTCGATAGTAATTGGCGAAGCCCAGGAAGCGTTGAATAGCCTGTAGGCCAATAGGACGTGGCCAGTCCAAAACTGCTTTCAATTTGCTGGGATCCATCTGGAGACCACGAGCAGAGACAATATATCCAAGAAAGGGTAAGGTGGTTTGATCAAAAAGACACTTCTCCAACTTGGCGTAAAGGTGGTGTTGACGGAGGCGAGACAGAACTTGCCGGATGTGACGGTGATGTTCTTCCAGATTAGATGGAAAGATGAGTATATCATCCAAATATACAACTACACAGGAGTAAAGCAAGTCCCGAAAAATGTCATTTACGTATTCCTGGAATACAGCGGGTGCATTGCAAAGACCAAAGGGCATCACTAAATACTCGAAGTGGCCAGGGTATTGAAGGCTGTCTTCCATTCATCGCCCTCACGTATACGTATCAAATTATAGGCCCCTCGCAGATCAAGTTTGGTGAAAACCTTGGCCCCACGCAGACGGTCAAATAATTCAGCAATCAAAGGCAAAGGGTAACGATTTTTGACGGTAATCTTATTGAGACCACGGTAATCAATACAGGGGTGTAGAGAGCCATCTTTTTTTGCCACGAAGAAACCTGCGCCCGCTGGAGAGGAAGACTTCCGTATAAACCCTCTTTGCAGATTTTCTTGAATATACTCCGACATAGCTTGTGTCTCCGGAACCGAGAGGGGGTAAATACGACCACGAGGTGGAGTGGTTCCCGGCAAGAAGTCTATAGGGCAATCGTAAGGGCGATGAGGCGGAAGTACCTCCGCTTGTTTTTTGCAGAATACATCGGAAAAGGACCGGTAGACCTCAGGCAGGCCAAGTAAAGGGGCTGAAGTAGGAATAGGTCGAACAGGAACGGACCTCAAATACCTCTTAAAGCATGCCGCACCCCAAGTCTTGATGTCGCCGGTGTTCTAATCAAGCGTGGGATCATGACGTCGAAGCCAAGGTAAGCCGAGAAGAATCTGAGATGCACAATTAGGGAGGACGTAGAACTCAATACTCTCTTGATGGAAAAGTCCAACCTTTAGAAGAAGGGGAACGGTGCGATAACGCACGGTACAGTCCAGCCTGTCACCATTGACTGAGGCGATAAATTAGGGCTTTGTGAGGCGGTTCACAGAGATATTATATTTATTAATCAAGGAGGCCTCTATAAAGTTTCCTGCAGAGCCCGAATCCAAAAAGGCGGACAAATTCAAAGAGGTGGTAGGTGCGATGGTAAGTTGCACAGAAACCGTGAGACGTGGAGAGGAAGCACATACACCCAGGGACGCCTCTCCCACATCCACTAGGTGCGCACGTTTCCCTGACGAGGAGGGCGAATAGGACAGTCTTTCAAAAAATGCTCAGAGCCAGCACAGTACAAACAAAGATTCTCGTTCCTTCTACGAGTTCTCTCGAACTGGGTCAGGCGGGATCGGTCGACCTGCATGGCCTTCTCACTGGGAGGTACATGCGCGGACAAAGGGTGTTGAAACACAGGGACCAGACGGGATGCCCTCCTAGGGCGCTGAGTATCTCTTTCTTGGTGGGATTCCTCACGCCTTTCAATAAAACGCACATCAATGCGTGTGGCCAGATGGATGAGATCAGTGAGAGACGAAGGCAAGTCACGTGCAGCTAGAGCATCTTTAATTTTACTAGAAAGTCCTTTCTTGAAGCAGGCACACAAGGCCTCATTATTCCAAGACAGTTCGGATGCTAAGGTACGGAACCGGATGGCGCATTCACCAATGGACAATTCACCCTGGACCAAGTTCAATAGAGCCGATTCAGCAGATGAAGCCCGGGTAGGCTCCTCAAAGACCTGGCGAAATTCTGAAACAAAGGTGTGAATACTAGAAGTGACAGGGTCGTTGCGATCCCACAAAGGAGTGGCCCAGGCCAAGACCTTTCCAGAAAGCAAACTAATGACAAAGGCCACCTTAGCTCGTTCAGTGGGGAATTGATCCGCCAACAACTCTAAATGTAGAGAGCACTGGGCAAGGAAGCCTCAGCATAACTTGGCATCCCCGTCATATTTAGCCGGCAAGGAGAGACGGATTCTAGCTGTAGATGCTACAGGAGTCTGAGGAGGGAAGAGGGTGGGGTTTCATAGCTGTAGAGAGAGGCAGCCACTCAGTATGTCTGGGCAGGGAGTGGGGGTGTTTCCATTCTTAATCCCCTGAAGGCTGATTGGTGGACCACATTGGTGGAGTGGGGTAGGAAACCAGAATGAGGACATGATTTTCCTCACTAATGAGGCAGACAGGAGAGGAAGGGCAGCGCTGGAGCCACTCAATGAAAGATAAACTACTGATTTTTTTTTTTACTTTTAACTTGCCAATCACTTTAAAGTGGACCAACACCCAGGGGGGATCGGCCCGGAAATCTATAAGATTCCCGGACCGATCAGATCCCTCCCCGCGGGGCATCCGAAATTGGGATGTCCCGCGGGGAGGAACCCCCCAGGAGGCCCACAATCCTCACCTTACCGGCGATCCAACGGTGCATGCGCGAGACGCGGCCGCGTCTCTCGCTTCCCTCTAGCAGGGCGCGCTCCCGCGCCGGCCGTTTTGTGAATGGCCGGCGCAGGCGCGCTCCCTGTTAGAGGGAAGCGAGAGACACAGCCAATGACAGCGCTCTGGTATGCGCGTCCAAGCGGCTTTGGACGCGCATACCAGAGCTGCTCTGAGCGCTGTCATTGGAGGTCACGTAGGAGCGGGGAGAGGTGAGTTTTTGCGGCGATCGGGGGGGTTTCAGACAGCGGGGCACCCCCGATCGGGGTGCCCCACCTAAGTGGACCAACACCCAGGATAGTCAAAATCCTGGGTGTTGGTCCACTTTAACTGACCAAAAAGCCCCCTAATTCAAAGACACGACGGAAAGAATGTTTTTATAAAACGGAAAGAATTTATATGGCACATACAAACCAGGAACAACAAGGTATAATAGATACAAAAAAATAAACATTAACAAATGCTGATAAGGTGGTTTCCATTTCCATTGCATGTCTTTTAATATCAGGTCTTTGTGACCCAGATGAGTCAACAGACTGCCTGCAGTTGTACTTTCCCCTGGACTCCTGAGTCACATTTTCATAACACGACTGGGTTCAGCAGTCATGCCAGTATTTGCAGCTTAAACAGTGCTGCATCGTGATATGTTACCAAGCAAGATATTATGGAATTGCAACCCAAGGGCATCTGTGTGCTGCCAGGAAAGAAAATCTGGTTGGGTAGCTTCACACAGACTCTATGTGAGCCTTAATACATGCATTAATTATAATGTAATGTGTCTGTTAAGATAGGCCCTCATACCATGTACACATGTACTACACCATGCTGATACAACAATACACTGTACTCAGAGTGTGTTTTGCTTTTATGTTCACAACTAACCTGATATTAGTCTTATTTTAGCCACACAATTTCCTTCTTATTGTTTATCAGGTGGGATTTATATTGTTTTTTTATCATGTATACTTACCTACTGTCAGCTGCAGGTAGAAAATTGGGAGACAAAGGGATTTTCTTATCCAGCTTGCACTTTTCACCACCCCTCCCTTCACCACTAGTACTGGGCTAGTTAGGGTAAAAAGGTAAGGTAACACCAGGCCCCCTTTCCACCCATATCAGGCTCAGTAATGCTGCTGCTAAAGTAGAGGCACAGCATAGTAATTACCAGTATGGGGCAATAGGATGGGTGAGGAGGGGGCAACAATTTTTTCTTTCTGCACTGGGCGCTATTTTGCCTATAAACTGCCCTGACTGTACCTCACTTTGATCCACAACTCAACTCTACAAATTATTTATCTGTACTTTACCCTGATCTACAACCCAGTCCATCACTTCTAAACTAAACCTGCAGCCCCATTCATCAGTATGACTATTTGACCCACAATCCCATTCCCATCTGTAAAACTGGCTCACAAATCCACTCGTGTTCCCCAAATCGTTACCCACAGGTTAAAATATCTGTTTGCCACTAAGGTGAAACTATAACCACTTGCATCCCAAAAATGAGCCGAATCTGAGCAACAGGAAAGAGGATGTACAGCAAGAGAAAAGCCATACTGCCACAGTAGTGCAGTACTTCTTTTCTGTACATATTTGGCCATTGAATGCGTAACCCATCCGTGCTATGAGACAGACACAAGCATTGGTTGCACACGTTCCCAGAGTGGTGTGCTGCCCAATTCTTGGCACCTGAGAAGCAGTTGGGGGGTTGGGTGCCTTGCTCAAGAGCACTTCACTTAGTCCCAGCTGGGAATCGAATATGCCACCAGTCATAAGTTTGGTTTCCGAACCACTAGGCCAGTAGTCCTCAAACTTCCTCCTCAAGGGCCGAGACAGGCCAGGTTTTGCAGCTCTCTATGCTGATGCACAGATGTAATAATTAGGGCTATAGCTCTGTCTGAGCACCAGTTAATTCACCTGTGGAGTAGCGTGGAGAGCTGCAAAACCAGGCCTGTCTCGGCCCTTGAGGAGGAAGTTTGAGGACTACTGCACTAGGCCATAAATGCCCTCATAACGTAGTGTGGGGCTGCCTCCCTAAAGTTGTAGGTATTTGGTAAGTGACAGCATTACACAGTTATCTATACTTAAAAAGACTGCCTTGTTTAAACTGGACCCACATTAGACACCTTACATAAGTCCCCCTGCATGATTAAACATTATTTCTATATAGAGTGAACCCCAGGAATTATTTCCTTCAGACACCAGAGTGACACTGGCAGTGAGCATCTTCCAGTTGGAGAGCAGATATTGTATTTTTTTTAATTTTTTTAGGATAGCGCTTTAATTACCTGGGGATGAGACTTTGATAACCATGCAATAAAGGTATGCCTGCCCCCCCGGGGTAGTAACAAAAAAAAATTTACACAAAATCCCTCAATGCACAGTTATATGATTCCATGAAGGAACTGTCAGAAAATGTATGGTTTGGGCCTGAAAGCCTTTAGATACATTTCTTGGGAAACAGAATAGTGGGAATTGTGTTCTGTGATCTGAGGCATAAACATGTGGCCAGAACTCAGCATCGAAAGGGTTAAACCAAGTCCTTCCTTTGTTCCCGCTTTTCAGCATGGCTTAGAAAAATGTTTTGCATTTCCCCATCCTGATTAGCGAGCAGGAAGTGAGCAAGCATTTGTGCAATTTCAGAAAACTACCTTACCAGAATGGTCTATGAAAAGAAACATTGTGTGTAGGGCATATAGGTCATGGCCTGCAGGCTTGTGGGGGAGAAGCAAAAACCTAAACATACATAGCTTGATACAACAATACCAACGCCAAAGAGCACAAGTTCAAAGAAGCTCATGTTCTTTAGCAATCCAATCACTTATAAAGATAGAGAAACTATATGGTTTTATTTCTAAATTCATCCCTGACCCCCTGAAAGTGCATGTTATTATCCGTTTACAGGTTGATATTCTCCACCACAAAAATAAGGGGTGAAGTTGTGTTGGGAATGCTGGATTCTTAAAAAAAAGAGAGGCAGGTAGCCAGACTAGGAAGAGACCCATGTTAGGCCATATAGAGAGAGTAAACACCCTCTATTTTAAAGTACAAGGCTGTGGGAAAGCTTTCTTAAAACAAAGTATTTGCATGCTGCATAGCAGGATATCTCCCAGAATCTTTTGCAGGAGGCAGAGCCATGCAAATTCTTTCTTTACATCCCCAGAGCACTCGGAGACCGCTGAGAGGGTGCAATGCTTGGGTATAACTACTAAATTTACACAACCATCTACTCCCACCTGTCAACACCTGTTTTGGGGTACTGCCCCTCATAAGCACAGGGAGGGAAGTAGATGGCTGTATAAAGGATGAGATTTCGAGTGCCAAAACATAGTCAGTAGCCAAGCTAGTCATAGACCAGTGTAAGGCCATACAAAGGGATTAGAGAGATCTAAATGCCCTCTATTTAAAAGAAACAGCAGAAAAAGCTGTTTTCTTAAAACAGAAAGTATTTACAAGCTGAATACAAACCAAGGATACCAGGAATCCTTTGTAGTAGGCAAATCTCATCCTCCATACAGCCATCTAAAAACCAGAATACTGAGGTTTTAGTTTAGAAAAAAATAATTGTCGATGTCCTCTTGTGTTAAGTGCTGCTAAAAGCCCAATACCACTGGTAAATACCTATTTCTGTAACCCCCAATTTTTGAAAGCCAGGAGGCAGAAGCTGGCCCCACTTGACTGACAGAACATGATCAGATTTTGGTCGCATAGGATCAGGTCCTGGAAAGCATTAACCAGTGGTATGGGAGACGTTTGGAGCTACTGTCTGCCACTTGTACAGTTCCTGTCAATTGCCAACCCACAACTGAATACTTACTGCAAACCTGCCCTCTGTACATTAGCACTGGTATTGTTCAAGTACAGTTTAATCGCTCCTATCCAAACTCCCACCCAAACATTGCTGCTGGTTATACCTTATATATAATATTTTGGCATGATTCCTGCTCCAGAGCTACTGTTAATTCTTGGGGTGACTTTTTACAGTTCTGCTTTCCCCTGCCAAAGAAATGTGGACAAGCCATGAAAATGTCCTAAATAGGCAAGCACACAGAATTGGTCCATCTGTCCCATGAGCTAATCAAGGGCCATTCATTTGGATCTACATAAAGAGTTATCATGAAAGCCAATATTTATTAACTATTCCAAGGTGAGTATTGCAAATGTAGTTATCCAATGAGTAAATTCAGCATTTCTGATTTTACTTGTTTATACCTTATCACTCTACAAGTGATTTTTATTCTCCTTTTAAACATATAACATTTCAGGGCACAAAAATACCATTTTGTGAAATACTCACCTGTAAAATGGGTATTATAAGTATGTCACACACCCCGCTTCAAGATAACCATAACACGTGGGTAATACCGACCTGAAGGGGCGTTCCTGCTGAGATGATAGCAAAAAAGAAAGCCCCTCCCTGATCCATAAACACCTGGGACCTCCCACTCATCACCCAGTATATAGAAGCAGTAAGGTAAGGGACCAGGAAGAGGCAAATATAAATCAAAATAACGCAAAGTTCACAATATAAAGGATCCCGAATACAAGAAGGGCGGGTGAAGCGGGGTGTGTGACATACTTATAATACCCATTTTACAGGTGAGTATTTCACAAAATGGTATTATTCTAAGTATGTCACACACCCCGCTTCAAGATAACCATAACACGTGGGACATCCAATAGCAGTGTCCATAAAAAGGGCGGGGATCCAAAACAAGGCAACAATGCACAACTTAAACCACAACAGCTTGCAGAACTTTGCGGCCAAAAACAGCATCCGCTGAGGCCCGAACATCAACCTTGTAAAACTTGGAAAAAGTGTGAACAGAGGACCAAGTAGCGGCCTTACAAACTTGCTCAACAGAGGCCTGGTGCTGGAAAGCCCAGGACGCTCCAACCGCACGAGTAGAATGAGCAGTAACACGAAAAGGGGGACTCCTCCCCTTGGCAGAATAGGCCCCAATGATGGCCTGACGAATCCATTTACTAATAGAAGATTTGGCAGGAGCCAAACCTTTCCTAGGCCCAAAGGGCACCACAAGAAAAGCATCAGTCTTACGAAAAGAAGACGTAACCACCAGATAATATTTCACAACACGGACTACATCCAAGGAATGCAGCGCCCTTTCCTTGTCGTTGCTGGGATGAGGACATAGAGAAGGCAGAACAATGTCCTGATTCAGATGAAAGGCAGAGACCACCTTAGGAAGAAAATCCGGCTTGAAACGAAAGACAACCTTGTCCTGATGCCTTTCGAAGTACGGAGCTTTAATGGATAAAGCTGCCAACTCAGAAACACGCCTAACCTAAGTGATGGCCACCAAAAAGGCCACCTTTTGGGTAAGTGAAGACAAAGCAATCTCATTCAAGGGCTCAAACGGGGGACCCTGAAGAGCAGAAAGCACCAGGTTCAAATCCCAAACTGGAACAAAAGGCTTCCTAGGAGGCAGTACATGCGTAACTCCTTGGAAAAAGGTCTTGACTAAGGGATGAAGAGCAAATGACCTTTGAAAAAACACCGCCAGGGCAGAAACCTGCCCCTTCAAGGTACTAAGTTGAAGCCCCAAATCCAGACCATGTTGAAGAAACTCCAGGATTCTGGAAATGGAAAACTCCCGACAAGAGAAAGACCTACTTTCACACCAGTCAATATAGGACCTCCAAGTCCTATAGTAAATAGTAGAGGAAGAGCGCTTCCTGGCGCTAATGAGAGTCTGAACCACCGCGTCAGAAAGACCTTCTTCCTTTAAGATGGCGGTTTCAGCAGCCACGCCGTCAAAGCCAGCGAAGGTAAATTGGGATAGCGCAGCCGACCCTGGGTTAGCAGGTCCGGCAGAAGAGGCAGAACGAACTGATCCTCTGCCAGTCTTACCAGGTCTGCGAACCAAACCTGCCTTGGCCACCTTGGTGCCACTAGAATCGCCGACACGCCCTCCAGAGCCAGCTTGCGCACCACTCTGGCTACCATTGGAAACGGAGGGAACAGGTAAAGGAACCCCAGATCCCTCCAGTTCAGAGACATGGCATCCACTGCCAGAGCCAGAGGATCCTGCGAGAGAGACACAAAGACTGGAAGCTTGTGATTGTGACGAGAAGCAAAGAGGTCCACCGCTGGGAACCCCCACCTGAGACATATCGAACGAAACACCGTGGGACTGAGAGACCACTCCCCCTGACGAGAGGAGGCTCTGCTCAGCAAGTCCGCCTCCGTGTTCTCCACTCCCGGAATGTAGACTGCTGAGATACACGGGACGTGACTCTCCGCCCAGTCCAGAATCAAAGACACTTCCCTGAGGGCACTCCTGCTGCGAGTCCCCCCTTGGTGATTGATGTAAGCAACCGCCGTCCTGTTGTCCGACCGGACCTGAACTGGCAGGCCTCTCAACTGATGAGTCAAGCGAAACAGAACCAACCTGATGGCTCTCAACTCCAGAACATTGATGGGCTCGTGAGCCTCCTGCGGACTCCACAGACCCTGAAACTGGAGGTCCTTCCAAACACCCCCCCAACCTGACAGACTGGCATCCGTGGTGACTGTTTCCCAGCACGGGGCCAGAAAAGATCTGCCCTGCGACAGATTGGCCGACCCCAGCCACCATTGCAGGGATCGACGAACTCGGGGAGTCATCAGGAAGGACTGATCCAACGATAGAGGAGACTTGTCCCAAACTTTCAACAGATGAAGCTGAAGCGTCCTTGTATGAAACTGCGCAAAGGGAACTGCCTCGAATGAGGCCACCATTAACCCCACCAGCCTCATCCCTAGCCGGATGGACGGACGAGGGGCCGACAAGAGAAGCCGAGCTAATTCCTGAATCAAAAGAATCTTGGCCTGTGGCAGAAACACCCTGGCCTGCGAAGTGTCCAGAGACATTCCCAGAAAGGTCACTACTCTGGACGGAGAGAGAGAAGACTTGGGGTGGTTGACCACCCAACCAAACCTCTCCAGGGTGGACACCACCATTCTGGTGTCCAACTCCGCTTGGTTGAAGGAAGAGGCCATGATCAAAAGATCGTCCAAATAGGGCACAATGCGGATGCCCTGAACCCTTAGCAGAGCCATCACCCCCGCTAGCACCTTGGTGAACACCCGAGGGGCCGAGGTGAGGCCGAAAGGGAGTGCTACAAACTGAAAATGCCGATCCTCCACCACGAACCTGAGAAACCTCTGGTGTGCTGGAAAAATTGGAACGTGTAGATAAGCATCCTTGATGTCTATGGACGTCAGGAAGTCTCCCTGACGAAGAGAGTGAATGGCCGAACGTAGTGTTCCATGCGGAATTTCCGTGGCCGGATGAACCTGTTGAGAAACTTCAGATCCAAGATGGGTCGGACCGATCCGTCCTTCTTGGGTACCGTGAACAGATTGGAATAAAAACCCCTGCCCTGATCCGAAGGAGGCACTGGGCAAATGAAAGCCATGTCCAGAAGGTTCTGCACTGCCAACAGAAGCCCCTGCGCCGCTAGAGGCTCTGAAGGCATCCGAGACCTGAAAAATCTGGAAGGGGGGCGGAGCTCGAACTCCAGCTTGTAACCGGAAGACACCACTTCCCGGATCCATCGGTCCGAGACCTCTTGATCCCAAACCTGGGAAAAGAGTCGCAGCCGTCCCCCCACCCGCAAGGGTGAGGGCGCCCCCTCATTGCTGAGCCGGCTTGGCAGCCGGCTTGGGCTTAGAGCCCCAACTGAATCCTGGACGGGCACGACCTCTGCCCCTGCTCCCAGAATCTCCTCTGGAAGAAGGGAATGCAAATCCCCTGCCAGATCTGGCCCCACGAAAGGAGGGGGTAAAGGAAGGGGCCCCCCGAAAGGGGCGGCGTTGTTTCTTGCGTTGAGGTAACCTACCACCCTTGGTGACAGAGTCCAATGTCTCTCCAAAAAGCCGTAATCCAACAAAGGGTAGAGCCGTTAGTGACTTTTTGGACATAAAATCTGCCGCCCACTGGCGCAGCCACACCGAACGCCGAATAGTGACCAGCAGCGCCGACGTTCTACCACACATCATCAAAGTGTCATCCAAGGCTGTCAACAGAAAAGATAAAAACAGCTCACACCGTTTGAGGCTAAGGAACTCAGCACTACCGGGACGCAGCCCGGAAGAGGTCAACAGGTCCCTAACCACGGACCTGGCAGCCAACACCATTAGCGCCGATGCGCAAACAGGCCGCATGGCTGACCCAACGCTAGCAAAACCATGACAAGCCATCTGGTCAATACGTTTATCCTCTCCATCCTTGAGAATAGAACAATCAGGTCTATTTAAAACCGAGGAATTGGACAACCCCAAAACCGGCGCATCCACCTCGGGGGGAGATGCCCAGCGCTTAACTGCCTCCGAAGGGAAGGGATATTTCCTATCCCATCCCTGAGGGATGCCAGGGAGCCGAGCCGGCCTGTCCCATTCTTTGGCAATAATTTTGTCAAAATGCCTTTGTGTAGGGAATTCCAAGCGCGGCCTGGATTCCTCAAACAATTCACCCTTCTGCTGTGACACCTCCTCAGGAGGGGAAATATTCAATACCTCCAACATCAGAGCCAGAGCGTGGGGAGTATCAGAGGATCTCCCCAAATCCCCCAGCTCGGCATCAGTGCCAAAGGACTGCTCATCGTCCGAAAAATCAGAATCCTCATAAACTTACCCTTCTTCTAGCTGGGAATAGTCAGACCAATCCAGATTATTAACATCCTCCAGGTCCTCCGCCAGCGGAGCCGGCGACAAATGCTTTCTCTTAGTCGGAGCCTTACGGGCAACCGAGCCAGAGATAATTTTTTCAAGGTTAGCCAATCTGGCGCACATCTCAGATTGCAGCTCCCTGCCCATGACGACGTCGCACGGGGCGCGTGTCAAAGCGGGAGGTGGAGATGAAGCGACCGGCGGTGCTGACCCAGACGCCTGTGGTTCGGACTGCCGCGTGATGGTCTGCTGTGCACATGGTATACACAGAAGTACATCGTCCCCAGAAATGGATACCCCACATAACATACACTTTCGGGGATGCCCCGAAGGAGCCCCGAGCCCAGTATCCGGGGATGCCTCCATAAGGTGAACTTTGTTTAGGAATAGTCGCTAAGACCCAGGGAATTACGCCGTTAGACAACCCGGGATGCCCCTTTAATGTCCCGAGTGGGAGGATTTATGGCAAACAATTAACCCAGTGATAAGGATCAGGAGGGACCCCCTAAATGCTACTGGCGAACCTCCTGAACCACCATCTGAAAAACAGAACAGAGGGACTGTTTTAGATAAGGCTAATGAAGAAACCATCAAGCATACAGGAAAAGGAAGAATGGCCAGAGGCCACTTACAGAACCATCGACCAAAATGGCGACCGTGAGGGAATTTCCAGACGCTCCACAGCAACAGGCAGGGCTGCAGTCAGAGAGGGAGAAGGGGGCGTGGCCAGCACGGGACGCGCGCGAGGCCGGGCCACGCCCCCCCTCTCCCCTCCACAGAGCTCCGCAGTGGCACCAGCGAAGGCAGGAGGCGGGGAGCGGTGACGCGTCGTCACTCCGGCCCCGCCCCCCCCAGTCTGCGTGAGGAGAGACATGGCAACTGTGAAATCACCTCAGGGAATGTGCTGAGAGCCGGCCGGCGCCGCAATAGCAAGGAGCGGTCGCCGGCCCGGCCAAAAGTAAAGAAACACTCACACACACACACAACAGGGAGAAAAACGGGAGGGACAAGTCCCGGCCCCGCCGACGGTCCGGCATCCGCCGCCGCCCCCCCCCCCCGAAGCACAGTAACATGGCGTGAGGTGAATACCTCCGCCATTAATAGTGATGAAGGGAAGAAGGGGGGAAGAAGGCAGCCAGCACCGCACAGGCCCTGAAAAAAACGGCTGCGGCAGCTGAAGACAGTTAAAGTGACAGGCCACACACACACTCAAGTATGCTGTCCTGTGAAAAATAAATAAGCTAATAAATTAATAAAAAGACCAACACTCCCCCACCCCACCTATGGAAGGGGATCCTGGGAGGGCCATTGTATGAAAGTAAGGGACAGGGCATCCCAAACCGGGGTCACCAACCCGGTAATACCGCCTACCCTCTCATATAGGGTCTCACGGTAGAGCATAGCTCCTGAGCACCTAAGGTGCTGAAATACCCTCGCCTGGACCCTCAGCCGAGGCTGGGAGGCATATGGATTTCTGGGGAAAAAGGTCCAAACGGAAATAAATAAATAGCGGGCCGGGAGTCATCCCGGCTACCTGAAATCCCCCTGTGCAAGGAGGAGCCATCATCTTCTGACTTGCTCGCCGTCTGCAGAGATGGAAAACTGGGTGATGAGTGGGAGGTCCCAGGTGTTTATGGATCAGGGAGGGGCTTTCTTTTTTGCTATCATCTCTGCAGGAACGCCCCTTCAGGTCGGTATTACCCACGTGTTATGGTTATCTTGAAGCGGGGTGTGTGACATACTTAGAATATACATTACATACATACACAAATACATACAATTACCTTTATGTCGGGTGCCTGCTGTTGCTGAGATTTAAAGGGCAACTTTATAAAATTATAGTTCTTAGTTGTCTATCTGTCCCACTCATTGCTTCAAAAGCTGGATTCTATTGTCTGACCGTCAACTCTCTCAGACCTGGATGATTTGTAAAGCCATGTGCTTGGCACCGCACCCACCTCTGATCAGGGTCAGCATTTGGGTTGGGCAAACTGGACAATCTCCCAAGGCCACAAGGGTAGAACTTCAGCACTTTACTGGAATAAATATGCAGCCTGGAGGAACAATATGATAGCCATAAATAATTTAGAGCCTTATTAGAGGTAAGTAATATAAATGAGTATCTCTCCCCCCCCTCCATACACTCATCTGCATTTCGTTCCCACGGGGCAGCACTGAGCCAATCACCACACTCACTTTCACTCAGCTCCCATTGGCTGTGCCGACCGATAAACCACCTGGACGACTTAGCCAAGGGGGTGCAGATAAGAGCAGAGTGCACTGCATCCCTCGCTCATCTTCTAACCATGGCATGCATACGATGCCCATTCAAAAAGGCCAGGCGCGGGCATGGCTACAGGTGAGAGGGGATGCGGCAGCAGCACAGAGTTGATGCAAGGGCTCCCGAAGCAGGTGAGTAAAACTGGAGATGGGGGCCCCAAGGAGTGGAACTCGGACAACCCTGGAGTGTTTTAGACTCCAGGGCCACCAATGTTCCTCTAAGTTTTCTGGGAGTGGGGCTAAGGCAATATAGTTTATTTGCCTTTACGAGTCGCTATAAGTTTTCATATATTGCAGCACATTTAATCATATTCCAGTAAGAGCTGGGCAGATAAAATACCTATATTGACCAAAATAAGCAATTCGGGCAGAATATTTACTTATGTGATGACAAACATACACTGCCACCCAGTGGTTGTCATTAGGACTGCAATGATAAAAAAAAAAGTGCCTATTTTGACTAACACTATCAACATGCTGATCCCTTTTTCCTAAGTAAAGCTAATTAAAGCAACCTTAGGCGTTAGTAGGCAATAGACATATAGTTAATAGGCAGGATAACATGCACCGAGTAGTGGCACTCTTGCTCCAGTCCCAGTAGCAGCTGCTCTTTCTGGTCAGGAAATCCTCTCTAGTCCCATTTACCAGATATGGCCATTACCAGCTAGCCAGTTTTAGCCCAGCTGGCACTCTGGCAACTTGACCTGTACCAAAGACTTTTTTCATCGAATCACAAATCAGATTTACTGTGGATACTGAGGCTCCCACACTTCCCTGCAGCATCTGCCTTATCTACTGCTACCCAAGTGACTGTTGGTCATCTTTAGCACTAAAGCTGCTGCCAGGGGCAAATAATCTGCCCCCCTCAAAAAAAAGCAAAAGTTGTCCATTAAAGTGAACAAATCCCCCCCATGCAGCTGGCCTGGAATCTAAAAGATTCCAGGGTTAACCACTAGCCTGCCCCTGGGGCATCCTGCTGTGTGAAATCCCCCCCCCAGGGCACCAGTAATCTTACCAAATTCGAGCGGCTGCCACAATCTTCGCAGGCGGCTGTATCCCCAGCTTCCCTGTAGCTGTGCGCACTCCCCACGCCCAGCCATTGAGATAGGCCGGGTGCACACTCCACGGGGGAGCGGGGGATGCGCCTATGCCAGGCGAGAAGTATAAATCAGCAGCTTTATGCTGCGCACATAAAGCGCCAATTGCACAAGTGTCCATGCCGTGGGAACATCAGACGATTTGGGGGGATTTCACACAGGGGGCATCCTGCATCGGGATGCCCCCAGGGCAAGAACCAGTCACCAGGATAGTCAAAATCCTGGTGATTGGCCCACTTTTAAGAATACTGATCAAACTTCGTGGACATTTTTTTTTTCAACTGTACTAAAATAGTTCAGCATCATATTGCTCATACATGACCTGCAAGCCGAAACCACAAAATGTGCAAGACATAATTTTTCTGACAGTATGACAGTTTAGGAGAGTAAATATTTTAAAAAGTGGGTTTTAGTATAGTTCAAAGACGACACAGCTATCCAATTAAATACAGAAAGAAAAAAAAACCTTTAGCCACCAAAACAGCCTGAACAGACTGCCACTTCAAAGCAAGCACCACATAATATTGTCTCTAGTAATCTGCAGACACGCACAGCCTTCGCTGCATAGGCCTCACATATGACCATGGAGAGCTGGTCTTTCTGAATGGTTTTGTATGATCCAAAAAGAACAGAACAAGCTAGAGCACATCCAGCATGCGAGAGACCCTCTCCTGTAGGATAAGTGGGAGTAGGACAGTAGCGGGCCAAAGGCCAAAAAATACAATTCTGTTATTACTCGCCTGTAGAATTGTTTTTACGGTGTACAGCACGGCTTGCTTCATTTCAATTCTTTACATGTGGGTAATCCGCCACAGGTGGTGCAGTCGACTGCAGGAAGACTTGTGGCCCCTCCCGGCCCATAAAAGGAATTACCCAGAAGACCCCCAGTGTTTAAAAGCAGTAATGCAAGAAGCCGGGAAGCAAGGACCATATTAGTAAAACACAGCCCACTAAAAGGAACTCTCTCAACAAAAATCACCATAACAAGGCAAAAGAGAACAACGATAACAAGGGTGGGATGAAGCAAGCCGTGCTGTACACCGTAAAAACAATTCTACAGGTGAGTAATCACAGAATTGTATTTTTCCAGGTGTACAGCACGGCTTGGTTCATTTCAATTCTTTACATGTGGAACATCCAACAGCAGTGTCCAAAAAAGAAGGGTGGGATCCCCAGAGAGCAATGGCAGGCAGTTCAAGCCACTACCACCTGGAGCACCTTGTGGCCAAAAACAGCGTCAGCTGAGGCCCTAACATCAACTTGGTAAAACTTGGAAAAAGTATGAACCGAAGACCAAGTAGCGGCCTTACAAACCTGTTCAACTGAAGCCTGGTGCTGGAAAGCCCAAGAGGCACCAATAGCCCTAGTGGAGTGAGCTGTAACACAGAAAGGGAGTTCTTTCCCCTTGGCAGAGTACGCCTGCACCACTGCCTGTCTAATCCACTTGCTGATCGTGGATTTGGCTGGAGGTAATCCCTTCCTAGGTCCGGAAGGAAGGACAAAAAGAGAATCGGACTTCCTAAATGACTCAGTGGCGACCAAATAATACTTGAGTGCCCTGACCACATCCAGAGAATGAAGGTTCCATTCCTTGGAATTAGCAGGGGCAGGACAATAGGAAGGTAAGACAATGTCCTCATTGAGATGAAAGGCAGATACAACCTTGGGCAAGAATTCCGGCTTAAGACGGAACACCACCTTATCCTGATGTCGCTCAAAATAATGAGGTTTCATGGAAAGCGCCGCCAGCTCAGAGACGCGACGCACCGAAGTGATAGCAACCAAAAAGGCCACCTTAAAAAGTCAGAATAGAAAGAGCAGCATCGCACAGGGGCTTGAAGGGGGGACCCTGAAGAGCAGAAAGCACCAAGTTCAAATCCCACACCGGTAGCAGAGGCTTACGCGGTGGACGTACTTGAGTGACTCCCTGGAAAAAAATTTTGACAAGCCTATGATTAGCGAAAGATCTTTGTAAAAAAATTGCCAAGGCAGAAACTTGTCCCTTGTGGGTACTCAATTGTAGACCCGACTCTAGACCGTGTTGAAGAAATTCCAGAATCCTGGAAAGGGAAAAGGTGCGGCAAGGGAAGGCCTTAGACTCACACCAGGCAATGTAAGCATGCCAGACCCTATAATAAATCACAGAAGAAGACTTCTTCCAAGCCTGGATCATAGTACTGACGACCGAAGCCGGCAAACCCTTATCCATCAGGATGGAGGTTTCAGCAGCCAAGCCGTCAAAGCCAGCATTTGTAAACTGGGGTGGAGCAGCTGCCCCTGAGTGAGGAGCACTGGAACTTCGGGCAGGACGTACTGATCCACCACCATCTAGACGACGTCCGCAAACCATACCCTCCTCGGCCAGCGGGGGGCCACTAGGATGGTCGGTACCCCCTCCTGGGCTATCTTGCGCAGCACACGACCCAACAGAGGGAAGGGAGGAAAGACATAAAGGAGTCGAAACTCCTTCCAAGGAAATACTAGCGCATCCATGGCGAAGGCCAGAAGATCTCTTGACAGGGAGACGAATCTTGGAAGCTTGTGATTGTGACGGGACGCAAACAGGTCCACGTCCGGCTGACCCCAGCGGCGAAACAGGGCATGAAAGATCTTGTTGTCGCGAGACCATTCCCCTAGGCGAGACGTCCCCCTGCTCAGGGCATCTGCCTCCTGGTTCTCCACCCCGGGGATGTAAACCACCGAGATGGAGGGAACAGTCTCCTCCACCCAAGACAATATCTGGGACACTTCCTTGAGGGATTGTTTGCTCCGAGTCCTTCCCTGATAATTGCTGTAGGCGACCGCCGTCTGATTGTCCGAGCGGACCTGGACCACACAACCCCGTAGGTGGGGAGTCAACTGGAAGAGAACCAAGCTGATCACTCTCAACTCCAAGAGGTTGATAGGCGCGTGGGCCTCTTGAGGGCCCCACTGGCCCTGGAACTTCAGCGATTGCCAAACTCCTCCCAACCGGTCAGACTGGCGTCCGTGGTAACAATCTCCCAGCACGGAGGCAGAAAGGACCTGCCCACTAGAAGATTCCTCGAGTCCAGCCTCCACAAGAGGGACTGTCTGGCCAGAGGGGACAGAGCGAATTCCTGCTCCAAGGACTCCTGACTCCGATCCCAGACGGTCAAGAGATTCAACTGAAGGGGTCTCATGTGGAACTGAGCGAAAGGCACAGCCTCGAAGCAAGACACCATGAGACCCACCAACTGCATCCCCAGATGGATGGAGGTATGAGGGCAAGCTAACAAGGCCCACGCCTGCATCTGAAGGCCCTCCACCTTCTGCTGAGGAAGAAACACCTTGACCTGAGAAGTATCCAGCGTCATTCCCAGGAAGGAACTTACCAATGAGGGAGAGAGTGAAGGCTTGGGATAATTGATCACCCAACCGAAGGACTAGAGGGTGGACACTACCATCCAAGTATCCCTCTCTGCCTGATGCAAAGATGGAGCTGCAATCAACAGGTCGTCCAAGTAAGGAAGAACGTGAATGCCCTGGCTCCTCAGAAGGGCCATGACACCCGCCAGCACCTTGGTGAACACCCGGGGGGCCGAGGTGATGCCGAACGGCAAGGCCACAAACTGGTAGTGTTGATCCCCCAGAACGAACCTCAGGAACCTCTGGTGTCCCAGGAAGACAGGAACGTGCAGATAGGCATCCTTGATGTCCACAGTGGTCATGAAATCGCCTGGCTGAAGAGAGCTCACCGCCGACCGTAAGGTCTCCATGCGGAAGTGTTTGAACCTGACAAATCTGTTGAGACCCTTTAGATCCAGGATGGGTCTCAGGGAATCACCCTTCTTGGGCACCGTGAACAGGTTGGAGTAGAACCCCCACCCCTGTTCTTGAAGAGGCACAGGGCAAACCACTCCTGATCACAGAAGATGTTGAACGGCCAACCTCAGGCCCTGCGCCATCACGGGATTTTGGGAGACCCGGGACCGAATGAATCTTGGGGGGGGGGGGGGGGGGCCCAAGCTGCCAGCTCTATCTTGTATCCGGAGGACACCACCTCCTGAATCCCCCGGTCCGAGATGTGTTGTCTCCAGACGTGAGCAAAGAGCCGAAGCCGCCCCCCCACCAGGCTGGGTGAGGGCGTCCCCTCATGCCTGAGGGGCCTTGGAAGGGGGCTTAGGCTTGGATCCCCAGGCAAGGCCGGGAAGACCTCGGCTCTACCTCGCCCCCATGAGTCTCTGCGGCCACCAGAGAAGGAAGATCCTCGTCCTCCCCGAGAGGGGCGAAATGAAGAAGAGCCCCGAAAAGGCCGTACCTGCAGTCGATTGTGCCACCTGTGGCGGATTACCCACATGTAAAAAATTTAAATGACGCAAGCTGTGCTGTACACCTGGAAAATACCAAGGCAATCAGCAATGTTTGGGCATACAGCAGTTCACCAAATGATCTGGCTGACCAGGTGTGTGACCCCATTCCTCCCTCACTGCTCCCTATCCAAAGGTGTGCACTCAGTAAGAGGATGAACCTCCCTCCTAGTAGACAAAGCATTGGAATACGTGTGGCTGCTCCCCTGCTAGACCCTCCAATCAAGCAATTTACAGAATGCAACCGCACATTTAGGCTTATGGCCCAGTCCACACTGCAGATGTTTTTTTAGGAAGAAAAGGCTGAATAGGAAGCAATAACAGGATTTTTGGGGACAACCAGAGCGTCCCAAAAAATTGTTGATGCCCAGGACTGGCACCAGCACTGGGCATACCAGGGCCCCTGGCTTCTAAAAGGGCCCACTCAGTCTTTGTGGGTCCCATGACCAGACTTGCTGATGATTGACTTTAGACTAGATGACAATCAATGGCAAAGGAGAAAGTGGCGAGAATTATAGGGCAATTGTGGCACGTTGGTGGCGAGGAACAAAGTAT
Source organism: Gastrophryne carolinensis (assembly GCA_027917425.1). NCBI lineage: Eukaryota > Metazoa > Chordata > Amphibia > Anura > Microhylidae > Gastrophryne > Gastrophryne carolinensis. Next base: position 334,084,615 of record CM051235.1, on the reverse strand, counting down.
AATCAGCTGCTTTATTGCCTCATAAAATCAAAGCAAGTCAGCCACAGCAATAGTCAACCCCACCTGCATTCTCCGCAGACATCTCTCGCCACTCAGTGTCACCCCCTCCCCCTGTGCACTAGGCACCCCCACCACTCAGCTCCTCAAGCAGTAATTTTAAAGTGGAATGGAATACCCATGTTCAAAGTGTGTTGTTCCCATTGTGGAAACACACATGCAGAGCAGTACACAATTGTGCACTGCATCATGCCTGCATTGCGGGCCCCAACAACTGCACAGTCTGGTTGTAAACAGGGCTGGCCTTAGGTTGGAAGGTGACCTGCACAAGACTGGAGGATGGCATGGATGGCATGCACATCGCCCAACAAAAGTCTTCATAGAAAAGACTGAACACACAGAAAAATCACACTATAGACTTTACACAAGGAGATCACGGAATAGAAATCTGTCAAAATGAGTCAAAGCAACTTGATTATTTAAAGATGTTTAGCTAGACACCCACCTGGCTTTCTCCAATCAAAATTCCAAACAGAGGTGTAACTAAACCTGGCATTAAAGAAGGGCTCCAGCAATGCTCATACAATATCTTATTTTGTGTCACATTCAGCCCCTAGGATGCCAACTTTAAATAAGATACAAGACAGCCACTAAAAAATACAATTCTGTGAAATACTCACCTGTAGACTTGGTATTATACGTATACAGTACGTCCTGCTCCAGATATAATACTTACAATTGGGGTTATCCTCCGCCAGAGGGCGCTGTGCACTGCAGACATGCAAAAACAGGCTCCTCCCGGCCCTTCATATACCCAGGGACCTCCCACAAATCCCCAGCATTGCAAAGCAGTGAACCAGAAGCCGGGAGAAACCAACCACCAAAACAACTGGTAATGATAACAACAACAACAACAATCACCATACAGGGGATCCAGAATAATGCAAACCAGGGTGGGGTGGAGCAGGACGTACTGTATACGTATAATACCAATTCTACAGGTGAGTATTTCACAGAATTGTATTCTAAGTATACAGTACGTCCTACGCCAAAGATAATACTTACAATTGGGACATCCAATAGCAGTGTCCATAGAACAGGGTGGGAACCCCACCAAAAAAGGCAAAAGCAGACAGTTGAAAGCACTGTCACCTGCAATACCTCGCTACCAAGAGCGACACGAGCAAAGGCTCTAACTTCAACATCAAAACAACCCTTGAAAGGGTACAAACAAGAAAACAAGTAGCGTTCAAGCAAACCTGTTCAAGGTCCAAAGATACCCAAAGGCCCAAAGATACCAAGGCACCAGCGTAATCAGAAGAGTGAGAAGAACTCGTCCCCTTAAGGAATAGGCTTAAGTAAAGGCCTAACAAGAGCAAAAACTAAAGTAGCCCAGGAAGAAGCCAAGCCTTCCCCAGGACCAGAAGGGACATCTTATACAGGTAAAGGCCAGGCCCAAGGCCGCCTAACCCCCAGAGGCAGAAGAGATCAGGCACATCCAGATGTAAGTGCCCACAACCCCGAGGAACATCAGTCCCCTAAGGGACAGGAGACAATCCAGGAAAAAAATTTCAGCACCTTTTGAGGGAAAATAGATTCCCGTGCCTCAGCATTACAAGGAATAATCCCAGAAGAAGGATAATGTCTTAATACCTGAGCCTAAGACACCACCTTAGGCCGAATAACAGGCATAAGGCAGGACGCCACCACATCACGGTGAAGATACAGTAAGAAAAACGAGGGCTAGCTAAACAGATCCGCCCGTTCAGGCACACGGCCGACTGAGGTAACAGTCCCAGAAGGGCAACCTCATGGATAAGAACCGTCAGACAGCATCCGGAATAGAGCCAAGGGGAACACCCCGCAAGGCAAATCGAATAGAAAGCAATCCCAACAGGGACCCTAGAACTACGTGGGGGATGTCACTGAGCAATCCCTGAAAGAAAGTCAACCCAGGCAAGGAACTGAGTAAGACATCTGCAGAAAACGGACAGGACAGAGCCTGAACCACCAGGGCACCAAGTAGGAGAGCCAACTCCAACCCATGCTGAAATAATTATATAACCCTGGGAACAGAGCTCGCCCACAGGGGAGAGACCAAAAATTCAACCCAATCAATATGGGTAAGAATACCCCACAATAGAGACGGAAGAAGAGGCAGAAGAAGCCAACTCCTAGGCTTCCAGAAATCACAGACACCCACGAAGGTGCACCCACTTCCATCAAGGTGGATGAACCAACCGTCAGACCATCCAGACCAGAGTCTGTAGATAGGGGTGAAATAGACAAGGGGGGCCCGAGTGAGCAGGCCAGCACTCCTGACAGGACGTACAGGTCCGCTGTCCACATAACCACATCTGCAACCACACTCCACTAGGCCACCCAAGGGCCGCCAGTATCACTGGTTCCCCCTTCCAGCAGCAAACTTGCACAGAACCCAGTTTCCAGCAGGCTGAATGAGGATAAAACATATAGAAACAGAATGTCCAGCATAAAGTCACGAAGCCTCATGACCAAGGACAGAACAATCTGAGACAGGGAAACAAGGGCCCAGGACCCATGAAGGTGACGGGCCCAGAAAGATCCACACTAGACGGATCACATGGAGACACAAGAATTGGCACATCCTGTCGCAGAAGGACATCCACCGGAGCGAACATCGCAGATATGCAGGGAACTCTGTCCTCCACCCAGATCAGGATCAGATACCTTCCCGGAGGATCATCCTGCTTCCAAGTCCACGCAGATAATTAATACAGGCCACTGTCGTCAGACCGACCAAGGGGCCCCCAAATAGACCAATCCCGCAAGGGAGAAGTCCAGCGATATAGAGCCAACCTGAAGGCCTACCTCTTCCAAAATAGACAGGTGGAAGGACCCCTAAAGGCCCCACCTCCCCTGGAATCACAGGGGAATTTAGGAGAAAAAAGTCCCCCCCTCCATCGACCTGATAGATTTGGAATCCAACTGCAGGAAGACGCAAGGAAGGGGGCGCCCCCTGATTGGTACCCCTAGTACCACAGTCTCAAGGGTAACCACCGTACCAAGGTGGAAGGGTACACAGACCCAGCTCCAGGGAAGCTGGAACCCAGTCCAGCATTTACAATATGAGTAGCAGAGGAGTCCAAGGGCTCGGAGCATAGGGGACAACCTTTGAGCAGCCACCAACAGGCCCGCCAGCTGCAATCCAGCCTGGTGAAGAGACAGGGAACAGCAAGAGGGACCGAGCCCCTGCAAACAGATTGTCCATTTATAGTCAAGGAAGCAGGAATTGAGGGGATTGAGCACCCATCCAAAGACTCCCAAAGGACACCACCAACTGAGTAACAAGCTCGGCCTGACGCAGGGATTGGGAAGCAAAGAGGGACGGCCAGACAGTTCCTCGTGCGGACGCCCCCTTGGTCTCGGTAGAGAATTCACCCCCGTCATCGCCTAGGCGATCACTCAGGGAGCAGAACCAAGGCCAGATAATAAGGCCACAATCAGCAGTGTTGGAGTGCCAACACTAACTTGTAAGGTCCTTGGTGCCCGGAAGGCACAATGGCAATGAAATAAGCGTCCTAGGTCCCTACCGACGGCAAGAGGTCCCTGGACACAGTGCACTGGCGGACCAACTCAGAGAAACCATGCAGTAAAACCGCCTGTGAATGTAAATTGCCTCACCTATGGAAGGCCATAATGGACAGAGTGTCTCATCCGTTTGGAGGAATGCGGAAAGGTTAGTGTAGAGGCCCCTGCCTCTGTCTGTAAAGGGCAACCAGCAGGTGACCCCAGACCTCGCAGATCGCACGTGGCCTGCGCCAACACAAGGAGAGGCAGGAACCAGAAGCATCCTGAATATCACGGGAAGGGGCCGCCCAGCAGACACTATCCTGCATCCAGAGGAACTTCCTCCTGACTCCATCAGAACGAGGCGTGCCGCCTCCTGATAGGGGCAAGGTGCTGCGGCCAGCCCCATCATGCTTGGGGGGTTTTGGTAACAGGCTTGGACTTAGTCCTGCCGGAGGGACCAGGGCGTTGGAAGGACACCACTGGTTCAGGTTTGACGCCAACATGGGGGGGTGGAGGGGTGCCCCTGCCTCGAGAAGGCCGAGACCGCCTTCTGTAAAGGGGTGTTTTGCCCTTTTTTCCAAACCGGTCCAGACAGGCCCCGAATAGGCGTCGCCCTCTAAAGGGAAGCCCAGTAAGAATCTTTTTCGTAGCATCGTCAACACCCCACTGTCGCAGCCAGACCAGTCGGCGTATAGCTACAGCAAGGGCGGAAGTTCTAGCGCACATGCTGATGGTGTCATCCAGCGCCAAAAGGATAAGTCTTACAAATACATCACAACTGGAGAGTGCATTAAACACCTCCCAGGGAAGATCCTCAGGTTGATGATCAATCAGCTTTCTGATGAGGGTCCTAGCGGCCACTGCAGCGACACAGACCGGGCGCAGAGTCGTCCCTGCACAAGAAAAGGCGTGGGAAGCCAGCCTATCAATGCGCCGGTCCTCAGCATCCCGAAGGGTACGATAAGTAGGGGCCGCAATAAAGGGGGGGGGGGTGAAGAACCCCAATGATCGGTGCATCCAGCAGTTAACCGGGTTAACCAGCAGTTAACCACATCAGGGGGAAAAGGGTATTTCCAATCCCAGTCCAATCCCAGTCCCCTGGAAGTTTACTAGGGCATTGCCATTGTTTGAGTACAAGAGCCTGGAAGTGATCCTGCTCCAGAAATTCCAAACGCGGCGCTGTATGTAAACTCTCCCTTTTAGGCCTGGAAGCCTCACCAGGGAGAGAGATAGACAAGACATCGAAGATCTTTATCAGTAATTCGTCGGTGTCACACAGGCCCCAAGAACCGGGGCCCGAATCATCATGACTCCTCAGCCCCTCGTCCGATGAGCCCGAGTCAGAGAATAGCCGACCTTCATTATAAAGAGCAAAACCCTGCTCAGCAGTGAACTCTTCAGATTCAGAAGGAATGGGCGAAACCGTCAGGGACCGCTTCTTACCAGGGCCCAAGAGTTCAGCCAACCTTGAAATCACCTGATCGGCCGTAGGCAGTCTGCGCGGCACAACTTGCTGTTCATTCCCGCTCGAGTGTGACTCATCAGGAGTGAGATTTAAGCACGGGGAGAGAGGTGTATTGAAACGAGGCGCAGCCACTAGCAACCCTGACTGCAGGGCCAGTACTTGTTCAGCACATGGTCCGCAGACCCGTGCTCTGTCCGCATCAGCGTGGGGCAGTCCACACGCTGTGCACAGCCGGTCTTGTCCCGGAGGGACCCCGGTCACATAATTCTGAGATGCCTCCATATGGTGATTGTTAATGTAATATACCAGTAGGGATTTACGCAATAGGCAACCCTGGATGTCCCAAAGACCCGCTAGGAATGTGGGAGAATTTGTAAGCCCGCTACAATATATGTTAGGCCGGGAGAAGCCACCGGACTCAAGGTCTGAAAGACAGAAGGGGAATAAGGGGTGTCAGGGCCATGCGCAACAGAAAGAATACTAATGATGAAAACGCCCGCGAGGGCACTCACCGACCTGGGGAGGAGAAGGACCGCCAACACACGCGCGCACGGGAATCAACAAAATGGCGCCGACCGAACCTCGGAGGGTGGGTCTAAACTGGGCGTGACGCGGAGCGCGCCACGCCAGGTCCCCGCCTCCCCCAAAGAGCGCGAAGCTCTGAAATAGCCGTTAAAAGCTTGTCAAGCCAAGCATAGAATGTGCCAGTAAAGGCATCTGCTAGTGGATACTCGTGAAGTCTAAATACACCGCCACCATTCTGACGCCCGTAGGCGTGCACAAAATTAGTTTCCTGCCCTAGATGCAGTATAATAAAGCAGGACGTGCAGTACATTATTGCATGTTAAATTGAGAAGGCCAAACTAGAAAGGCAGCGCGGCTCTGACACCCAGTTGTCTGTCAGGGGCAAAAGCACGGCCATAAGCGTGACAATACTGTACACTGAGACCGCCAACGGACACACACACAACACCCCCCCTTCTTTTCCCCCGAATACGGGGGGAAACGAGGGAGGACGGCGACCCTTTACACAGGGTCCACCTCTACACGGGGCATGGGGCAAGAATGCGGGAGGGACATCCACTATGAGGCGCACCATCAGCCTAAACCGCCTACCCTATGGTGGGGGACTGCGGTGGAGAATGGCTCCGTTAAGCACACATGGTGCTGCCTACCTTCACCCGACCAGCGCAGCCCAGGCTGGGAGGCACATCACAAGGACGACGGGTGGGAATAGTCCAACAGGGCCGCAGGCTGTAATAGCCCCGCTCACCTGCGAGAGAGGGATACTTCATGTCTTCGCAGGTCAGCACTGCTGAGAAATCTGGGAGGTCCCTGGGAATATGAAGGGCCAGGAGGAGCCTGTTTTTGCATGTCTGCAGTGCACAGCGCCCTCTGGCGGAGGATAACCCCAATTGTAAGTATTATATCTGGAGCAGGACGTACTGTATACTTAGAATACAAACAGTGCCCCTTTACTGTACAGGATGCCATGCAAGCACAAACAGGAGAAATAATGCAAAGGGGCAACAATAAGTGACATCTCTGACCTAGATCATGATGCGCTACCTCTCCATCCCCTGTAGTTAGGGAAGGGGGTTCCAACCAGGTTGCACAATGATGCGTTACATTCCATGCCCCAAGTTAGGCAACTTGGAAACTGCAACAACACTTTTAGGCTTAAAACGCAGAATTTCTGGTGACAACCCGAGGTTTCAATCAAATTGTACAATGTTGCAGTAACATTCCATGCTCACAGTTAAAGTGATCCTATACCCAGATAGGAAGCTTATGTGGTCCCCTTCTATCCCCAGCCCTCTGCCCCAAAATAGCCTGTGGTTCTTTTTTCATGAAAGCCATTGCTTAATATTCACAAAAACAGTAACAGGAAGCAGTAGGATGTCCAGATGGCAGCCATATGCCAGTTGATCTTGTTACAAGCTTAATCGTCACATAATGGCAGTTAAAGAGGAACCATGGTCAAACATGGTTCCTCTTTACTATGCAGCAGCAGGGCAGTGCGATCCAGGCTGCCCCACTGTGCATCAGCGCCACTATAAAAAAAATGACTGCCCAGGAACTCATCTCTTCCAGGTGCTTTTCAACGGCTGCCATGGAGCAGCCTATCAGCCTCCACCGTCAGCGCCGATAGGCCTGGCTGCTGGCTGTGCTGATAGGCTGCTCACGGTAACGTGGGGGAGTCACCACACAAAGATTTCAAGGACAGTGCTGTATCTTTAGAGACACATCACAATCCCTCACCCGTCATAAGCGCCGGCGCATACCATTTATAGTGATTTTTGCTGACTCTGCAAGTTTCCTGACCTTTGAGTGGTAAAAAAAGTATACTGGGGAAAATGTTTCTTTTAAGGGCTATAATATAAGAACAGAACACTTTCAGAAGTTTCAGATGATAGTTATCCTTTAATTAGTGCTAGTGAACGCTCCCCTCATCTTCAGGGCTGCCACAGCAGCATTTGAAAACAACAAATCCTGTAAACTCATTTAAAATAAAAAAAAACAAACGAAGTCAAAATGCATAATCCAGCAAGTATAGTTCACATTTATCTAAAGAACAAATGTGAAAAAAAGGTTAATTGTCACATATACAGCATAGGTGGCAACACTGTATAAAACAATATCAAAAGAATGGTCCAAAAAGAAATCACGCCAACCAATTTTCATTTGACAACACTGAATGTCACTGTTCCAACATGGTGTAGACCATATATTATGTCCAACAAATCCTGCCAGGCAATCCAGGTTTTTCAGTGTTTCCAACACCATCACTGGACATTTTGTGACGCTCGCCTCCTCAGTTAAAGAACACAAGCAGCAAAGTATGTCTATGAGCCACAGAGCATGCTCAATAATTTGATCATTTGGTAACAAACTATCTTTGGCCAAAGTACTCCTTCTCAAAGCGTTCGAAGTCTGAATCAGAAAACACAGAGGTCTCCTGTACTTTCTTTTCCATTGTCTCCTTCCTCTGGTCTCTTGCTTTACGTCCCGAGTGCTGTTTCAAGACCTAGACAACAAAAATAAAATATAGCCGTTATCACCTGGACATAGTACTAATAGGTGTACTGCCTAAAACTAAAGTGGACCAACACCCAGGATTTTCACTATCCTGGGTGTTGGTCCACTTCAGCGGGGCATCCGAGATCAGGATACCCCGCTGTGTGAAGCCCCCCCAAAAGCCTTACCTTTTCGGCGACGGATCAGCCGCTGCCTCCAGCGAGTCCCTCTTACAGGGAGCGCGCCTGCGCCGGCCATTCACAAACGGCAGGTGCGGGCGCGCGCACTGCTAGAGGGGCGTGCGGGAGGCGGCTGATAAGGTAAAGTTTTTGGGGGGGGTTTCACCCCGCGAGACATCCCGATCTCGGATGCCCCGCAGTGAGTGAGGTGATCGGCCCGGGAATCTTATAGATTCCCAGGCCGATCACCCCTGGGTGTTGTTCACTTTAAAGGTATACTTGTGGAAACAGGCACATTTACTTCACTATGGGACAACCAAAATATCTGCACTCAGTGTTAAGGTATTTAATTCAGCTGATGGCTAGCCCATACAGCTTGTATATACTCCTTGATTTTTCTAAGAATTCTGGACTATGGTACAAAGCTCTTATAACCTTTTCTAACAGCCCCAAAGCATAGAACAAAGCATAGAGGTAGCTGTACAGTCTTTCCATACTGGATGAAAATTAGTTAATCTAATAGGCAGACTTCTTCTAAATGTTTTTTTTATTTCACAGGATCGTACATCTCTTTATAGTAGCAAGTGTATCTGCTACAAGATAGGCTATCAGAATTTTCATGGCTGGTCCACTTTAAACAGAAAAACTCCAAGAATAGCCTAAGAATATACCATGTTATGCAGCAATGGTTGCATGTTGCACCTGCTAGTCCTGTGACCAACCAGGGGATATTACACCAGTCTACACAGTAAATCGGAGCTGTGGAGTACAGACTTTCATAAATGGCCACTAACTAGTAATAACAAATTTACTGTAGTAAAATGGTAACATCAGGCTTTTTCTCACCATTAAATAAGCAATCATGCTACTTAGAACATAAAGTATGTATCGATTAAGATTCTGAACAAAACCTGAAGTTCCAGTCCAAGTTTATACTTTATTCCATCACAACTCCTCTGTGCAGCGCTGGCATCTTCATACATACTGATGAGAGAGTGTGAACGATTCCTTCATGTGGACACTTCCATGAAAGGACACAGGCACTGGAATTGCTGTCTCCCCACCATCGGTATGAAGGAAGACAACTCTGCATGGAGGAGCTGCAGGGGAACACTGGACTTGCATGGAAGGACGGGGACTGGGACAAAGGCATGTATAGACTTTTTGTTTAGTCACACTGTAACTAAAGGGCTTGAGGCAGAATGAAGATATTGAGTCTAATGGACAAGGGAGATTGAAGAACTCATCTATCACCACTGGAACACCCTGCTGCTGCTTAAGAGAGAACAAAACATATAAATATGATTAACAATTCTAAACTTCATGAATTATACAAAACCAGGAAGATTTTTTTTTAAGTTGCACCATTTCTACTGACTCCAGCCAAGCTCCGACTCAGCCCAGATAGTAATGCCTGTATATTATAAAGTAGACCAAAACCCAGGGTTTTGGCTGTCCCAAGTTTTGGTACTTTCCCCACTGCATGAAACTCCCCAGGTGGCCCAGTAAACTCCTTTCGCTGGTCCTATGGCACATGCACAGCATACTCAGTTACGCACACAAATTGCCTAGAACTCGGCTGAGTCCAGTCGAGAATAGCCGAGTGCACAGGCGGCCGCATCCCCACTACCCATGTGTGCTAGCACCAGCAATTCACTAAAGGTATAGCAGATAGCGGACGCTGCTTTTTTTTTTCTATAGAGCAAGGCATCCCGGAATTGGATGCCTGGGTGAGGGAATCAGGTGTCCCTGGAATCAGACTTCAGGGACACTTTTGGTCTACTTTAAAGTATATGCTTTATTTAGAGTAGACATGTTCGCGCCTATCTGCTTGCACTGGACAATGCAATTACAAGGCAAGGGAAAGCACCCCAATCTTACACTAATTAAAAAAATGCACTTCTGCATGGAATGACTTACCTTGTTGACAAGATCTTTATTTGCAACACAATGGGAATCCAGCATGTACCTGAGGTTCTGTGCAAGATAGTTTTTGGATGCATGTTTTTTATATTCCTCTGAAAAAAAAGGAGAAGTATATGTATTAACTGTAATGTCTATTTCTTTAGTTTTCATAGAAGACACAGCCATCCAACTAGATACATATGAAATCTGCAACTACAAATAGTTGAAAAAATTCAGAGCTGTTCACCCTTCAGGCGTACATATCCTCATTCACAGCATATGCAAGACAGTATAGCAGCAACAACACACCTCACCCCAAAAAACAAAGATGAAATGCTGCAGTAGCAGATAGGGCTGCACCCCCACTATGTTCGCCCAGCAGTGGCATGCAGAGGAGCAAGCAAAGATGCAGATATTCTGCAGGTCCATTGACTGCCGCAATATTTCATTGCTGAAGAACCTGGAAGGAAAAGAGCAAGACTCCTGGTGCCTGGGCAGAGATTTATACTGTGGAGCAGCTAGAGAATTTGACAATGAACCAAATCTGTTGTAGACTTTTGGATTACTTTAAATTCACTTTTTTTGTAGAAAACACATCTGGCCAATCCGATACACTTAAGACATACCAGAACTAACCACAACATAACACCCCTTCAACAGAACAGTGATTATGCCTATAGAGCTTTGAGGCCACATGCAACAATAAAGATCATGATGGCAAACATGTGACCCTCACACTAAATAGCTGCCTTCCAGATTGATCTATTAAAGCCTGCTGACACAACTACTCTAGTAGAGAGCACGTCCACCCAAGAAACAAAGGCTCGCCTATTGCTGCAAAGCTCCACATATAGTCCTAAGAATCACTGTGCTGATGATGGACTGGCAGGTCGACCCCTTCCCCTTGGCCCTCAGTGTTTTAGGCAAGCATACAGGTATCACTCAGACCCCAAGGGGATATAGAGAGAAGAATAAACACACCTGTGCAACCATATGACATTAGAAATGAAACTAGGGTGGGTGTAGGACGCCGTCCTGGAGGACTATTGGAAAAATCAGTTACCGGTTTTCCCCAGAGGTCCTCCAGGACGGCTAGCCACAGAAGGCAAGAAAACACAGTGTCCTACCCCAAGGTGGGCAGACCTTATAATGCCTCAGGAAGGGGTGTGGAGACAAACAGGTGGCAGCTTTACATATTTCTTCCAGTGAGATGCCGCCGTTATAAGCCCATGAAGCCGACACTGCCCTAGCTGAATGTGCGCTTATGGCGTCGGGAAACCCACAGCTTGCTAGGCAGGCCCCTTGATGGTTTAGGAAGGCAACCACCGTGTCTGAGACAACCAGAATGTCCCTGGACAACGAGATCAATTCTAATTCCTTCAGGCCCCACCTCACAGCTAAGAGCTCCCTTTAATTTGAGGGCTTCCAGGCCATGGCTTCTGACCAGGCACTCCTCAGCCAAGAGCGGCATCTGCCGCTATCACCAAGGGCTTCATCTGGTGCCAGTGTTTCCTGCCAGACGATTTCTCCGACAAGGTCCACCACACCAGAATTTCCTGGGGCCTGCTCCAACGAGGTGACCAGGTGGTCCAAGGAGGATGGGTTTGCATGCCCTGCATCTAAGAAGGCAGCTTGCAAGGGACGAAAATGGAACTGTGCCCAGGGAACTTCTGGAATGAAGGAGGTCATGAAGCCCAATATGTCTAAGATCTGCCTTATCGAAACAGACTGGCGCTAGAGAACCTGGTCCTTGCATTTCATTATTTTTGACATGGGGAGAAAGACACTCTGGCTTGGGGTATCCATCTTGTACCCTACATAAGAACACCTGCTGCAGGGGATGAGGCTGGATTTCAACAGATTCACCATCCACCCTAACCCCTGAATACAAAGTATGGTTTTGTGCAAGGCTCCTGAAAGGGAGGACCTGTCCATTGCAAAAAGAAGCAGATCATCCAGACAGGCTATGGTGTTCACCTGATGAAGTCTCAGTTGAGCCATTGCTTCTGACAGAATCTTTGTGAAGATCTGAGGTGCCGAAGAAAGCCCGAATGGCAAAGCCCGAAACGGCCAATGCCCGATCTTCCCTTCTAACAGTATTACAAATCTCAGAAGCCCTCTGTGGGCAAGGTGGATAGGAATGTGCAGGTATGCATCTTGTAGTTCGACAGACCATAAATGTGTCCATTTGCTTCTGATGGAATAGATTGATTCCATTCTGATTTTTTTTTGTATGTTATCATGCAATTTAATTTCTTCAGATCATTCAGAGGTTCCCAGAGGGTTTTAGTACTAGAAAAATGTGAGTAAACCCCCTCCCCTCTTTGGAGACCCGGCACTGGCTCTATCATAGCTTTCTGCAAGAGTTCAGCTATAACCAATGTGAAGGCCTCTTGATTCAACAGAAAATGGTTCTGTGGCCACTGGGAAAATTCTAATCAGTACACTTATTGAATTGTTCAAAAAATAAAGGGGTTTGGGGAAATCTTCCTTGGGAAACCCCCTCTGAAGGTATCTTGCTTTCCGAATTCAGAGGGGGAACTGGCGCGTTTCTTTTTACTGGAAACTTGTTGCCTCTTTCAGAGGAACGGGAAAGAACGGAATCACACAGCCAAGCAACGGAACACAGAGCCAAGCAAGTGATTTTTCTCAAAGGGGAGTCCACAAAGATGTGACTTAGATGCTTGGTCTCCCTGCCATGTCTTAATTAAGAGCACTCGCCTAGCACTGTTGGAAAGTGCCATGCTTTTTGAGTTGGCTCATAAGAATCAGGCCCGAATCAGGCCTCTTTCGAGACTGTCAACACACATTCCTAAGACTTATCCTATGTAGTCTGTGGCAATCAAGGTTTTAATAGAAAAGCATCAGTGTCCCAAAACCTTTTAAGCAGAATGTTTGCTTGCTTGTTGAAGAAGCAGACCCCTGGCCTGGGCAGACCCACTGTCCTCCGACACTGGCAGGGTAACCTGGCTGGGAGTGCATAGTTGGTTGTTCCAGTTGTCAGGTAAAGGTATTTGGCAGTTTGAGCAAGCTCTGGGGCAGTAGTCTATCCCTATTCTCCTTAGGGGTTTTAGGCTCCCGAACCTCCTTAGTTCCTTTAGGCCCTCTGGGTTTGGCATATTATTCCTTCTCCTTTCCTTGAAAAGGAAATAACAGCACTTACAAAAGGAAAAAGACCTACAGACTGCTAACCTAACTTGCCCCTACCCTGACCCACTCAACACACTTTAGCAGCTTTGGCTAAGTCTAAGCAGCCTGAACACCAGGCTGTGATCCTTCCATACTGAAGTTAAAAGAGACACCACCCTGCCACACTACCCTGACCGCCATGGCGGTGGCCGCGGGAGACTAGGAGGATGACGCAGGCGCTTGGCTAAGGTATAGTTTTTTTTTTTCTTAACCCCCATCCCGCCTTCGCGCCAGGGTACTGTGGCAGGGCGGGGGGGGGGGGGGGGCAGTTTGAGTCCTTTTTAACTGAAGTTCTCCTTTAAGAGCCCCATGAATAAGTGGGCATTGAGGTATATCCAAGATTGGTGTGAAGCAGTCATTTTGGGGGAAAGAAAGAGACACTGAAGAAAAGCAGGCATCTAGTCCAGAACTTTATCTTGTAGCCGGATGATACTACCTTCCCAATCTCCTAGCCCTGATTCTCCTGCGTAAATACTGCATCATTGCAGCCACTGTATATGCTCTCCTTTTCCTGTCAAAATTAACTAGTTTTGGAATCATATACAAGTCTGTGCCCCAGGGCCAGTGGGTAAGTCCTCTAGAGAGTCTGACATGCCTCCGGAATACACCAATTTAAAATACCTATTATAGTTAATTCTTAAAGGAGAACTTTTGCTTTTACCCTTAAAGCGGACCTTCACTCTAAATAAGAGTCTATCTTATATGTTTCCCACACCCTGTACATACAGATTGCTCACATTAAAAATCATCCTACCTGCATCTACTGCATTTTATAAGCCTTTAAACATCCAAGATGGCGGCTTATGGAAGCTGCCATTTTTGCAGGCAGCCTGCAAACAGGAAGTGCCTGCAAACAGGAAGTGACTGTGCTGCTCTGCATTCTGGGACTGCTGACCTTTCCCTGACCCCAGCTCTGCTCTGTCTGAGCAAAGCACAGCTATAATCCGCCCCCCTGTACCTTATCCCACTCTCCTCTCCTCAGTAAGTGTGATGCTTCTGAGTCAAGATGGCGGCGCCCGTATCCTAAATTCCCGAACAGAGTTGCAGCCCAGTGGGGGAAAGTATAATAAATTAGTGACTAAACATGTAAAATATATTAATTTTAGATGCTGAGGAATTGTTTTTTAAGAGTTTGGGCTTTTCATTAAATCATGGTGAAGGTCCGGTTTAAGTCATCAACTCAGCCCAATGCTGTAGCAGTGCTGAATGCACCTTCTTGCATAAACACTGAAACGACTCCTATAGAGCACTATGGTTCAACATCTGAGAAGACTGTTTGCACACATATGGCGGATGGGGTAAGGTAGCCATGCAGCTTAACAGCCTTGAAAGTGTCCAGTCTCCTGTAGGATTGGCTTACAACCCAGGTGTATCTAACTAGACAATCACATTTTAAAAAGTTCTGCTTATCCCCACAGTGGGAAGACCTACTTGCCCACTTCTGTGTTCCCTCACTAACAAACATCAGTTTGGTATGCAAGTGACTATAGAGTTTTTTTTTTTTATTTTAGTCCAAATTTGCCTGCCACAAATCCAATCCCCAAATGATCATCTCGCAAAGTCATAGAAAGATGCCTCAACTCCTCAAAGCATATTTGAAAAAAAGAATGTCCAGCAGGGAAGAAAATTCAAATGTAAAAACACTCACTTTTCTTATATCTGTAGATCATCCTTAAAAAGCAACCCCTTTCACCATAAAAGTGTCCATGACCAATGCTGAAACTTTTTTTTATTTTAGCCTGGACAATCACAGAGAAGGTCCACTTTCTGACTTTTCCCAAAACCCCCCAGACCAGAACCTCTGCAGCGTGAGGCTCTCCCGATTACCAGCTGCCCCTCTCACTCCTCCTACCACTCTCCTGCAGGCCAGCAACTTGGTCCTGCATTTCTGGCCTACAGAAACGGAGGGTGTGTGGTGTATGGGACCAGACCAAGACACCAATTATTTTCCGTGGGTGGATAAATGTTTGTCTGTATTTGAAGGACAGCATCCGATTTTAAAAAATCAAGATACTACTAAAACGGTTAGAACCCAATGGAGTTTAAATACCCCACATAAGATAAGCTGCCAGTGCTAGTATTCACTTAAAATGGAACAAAACCCAGGATTTGGTCTACCCCACGTTTTTTTCCTTCCCCCAGGATTGCGATGCCCCGCTGTGTGAAACCCTCAGATTGCCCAGTAAAAACTCATCTCTACCTGGTCTTATGGTGCATGAGCAAGCTCTTTACCAATCAGGGCCGTGTGCCAAACACATTAATGCTCCTCAGCTGGCTCTGCACTTGGCAATCGGGACCGAGCAAATTGGGATAGATTCCAGGGCTGGCCTGCTTGGGTTTTATTCTGCTTTAACAATGTTCCACATCTGGCTGCTAACTGGTCCTCCAGTTCCTACTAAAATGTGTAGTTGTTGACAATGAGCTGCACTAGTATTATATTGAATGGGGGATATTTAGGAAGTCCATGTTTTGCGCCCTGCCTTTCATTCTTTTGACACGACTTAGTATTTTCAGAAAACATGTTTCTGCTTTTGGGGGACCATAACAAAACCAGACTGTAAAGAGACTGCGTAAAAATTATTCTAAAATAAAGACGTTTCTTACCTACTGCCGATTTAATCACTCTGCCTTTGGCTGTTGCCTTTTGTTTTTGGGGCAGGCCTTGACGTTTTAACCGTTTAAGCTGTTTCTTCAATCCAGTTTTGTTGCTGGCTAATGTGTTATTTACATTTCCTGGATGCCTCTTCACACCTGCATTTGGCAAAATGAGTGCATGTTTCAGACATGTATAGATTATGTTGACAAAGTGTAATGGAGACTAGCGCTCCAATGAAGATTAAGGTGTAACTTTTATTCCATGGTTAAAGGATCCTTTTCAGGCAGAGCCAGGACGGTAAAAGTAAAAATCCCTTGCGGTGACCGGTTTCAGGGAAGCACTCATTGGATGAGTGCTGGTCTCCATTACATTTTCACGGACTGCGCCTTTGGAGATGAGCAACCAGACCTTTTTTTCCTTATTATGTTGACATAGACACACGCAAATTCCTGCTTTAAAAAAAAGAACAGCGCACCCAGGAGTTTCACACATCTGGGTACTTTTCCTATCCAGTTTTGAAGCCCCAGGATTGCTGGAAGGATGAGTGCTTATGAGCGATCCTGGGACTTTCACCTAGCAGGGCAGCTTAAATATAAATCGCGATGCTCCAGTGACAACAGGGACAAGCAAACCAGCCTACCTGGAGTCTTCTAGAGGTCTTCTAGACTCCTGTGGGAACTTGAGTGGCCAGCAGGAACAAGACGAAAAGAGGCAGGTATTGAGGCTGCCCCCTTGCTACCATTAAAGTGGGACCCAACAGCAAGTCAACAAGCAGTTCATCTGACTCATCCTACCAGTGCTGCAGGAAATGGAGAAGCCGTAAAACGGCTCCACAGTTTGCCCATATTTCAGTTTAATTCCTCCAAGAGGAGGGGGGGGGGGGGGTTTGATACAGAACCGTCAAAATTCTAGGACCAGACACGTGCATCAATAAAGTGGACCAAAAATCTCGGGTTTTGGTGGTGCCCCACTGTGTGAATGCCACCGGTTCGTTGCACTCACCTCTCGTCCAATCAGCATCTCCCACCAGACATATTAATGTGTGGCTAGAGAAGCTGTATGGAATCCTAGTCACACTAGTAGCATAACTCGGCTCCATTCGGCTGTGTGCACAGCCATTCAGTTGCAGCGGGCGGGCAGGCTGGATTAGGTTATCAGGCGTTCTTTGGGGGGGGGAGGGGCGGTCACACAGCACAGCGTGCCAGTTTGGGAAGCCTTCTGGGGAGGGAATAAGCCTGCCATGTATTTACTGCCTACTGTATTTTACTCCAAGGTGGGTTTTGGTCCACATTCGATATAATCAGATGTTGATGCTTTAAAATAGATAATTTTATACTGTATCCAAGGGGAATAAGGTGGGAGGAAGTTCTCATGTAGATGGACAGAAATTATGGTCAGAAATGACTAGAGTCCCTCTTTAATATGCAGAAGTGAGGCAGCCTGGGTCAGGCTGTCTGCTGTGCATCGCCTCTGCACTTAAACCGGACCTTCAGCATTACTGAATGAAAAGCCCAAACCCTTAAACTATTCCCCAGCATCTAAAATGATTATATTTTAAGTTTCTTTAGTCCCCTTCTGGGCTTCAACTCAAGATTCTAGTATACGGGTGCCATTGGAGATCTTGCCTCAGAAGCAACACATATTGAGGAGAGGGCTGAAAAGTGCAGGGGGGTGGGTTAGAGCTGTGCTTTGCACAGACAGAGCAGAGCTGGGGTCAAGAATAAGACAGCAATCTCAGAATGCAGAGCGGCACAGAAGACACTTCCGGTCTGCAGACAGCCTGAGACTCCACAGGCTGCCATCTTGGATGCTAAAAGGTTTAAAAAAATGCAATAGGTACATGTAGGATGATTTTTAATGTGGGCAATCTGTATGTAGGAGCAGAGGAAACATACAAGCTAGGCTTTTATTCAGGGTGAAGGTCCGCTTTAAAGAAAGACAGACCGCCAGATACTCACCCCTTGGGGGGGGGGGGGGTACTCACCTCTTCAGATCGGCTGGCAGCCAAGCACACTACTGGGCAGCCGTTGCCTGTGCAAGCTGATAGCATGCTCCACAGCTGCAATAGAAGAATGCCAGAAGAGGCGAGTACCCCGGCAGCCCCGTTCTCTTTTAGCGGTGTGGGCTGATCTGGGCCACCCCACTGCTGCATATAAAAGAGGGATTCCAGTCAATTCTGACACTAGTAAAGAGGGACTGCACTAACTGCTCCTTTTAGTCACAATATTCTAAAATCTTTCAACATAAGCTGCTTATCTTCAATAGAATGTAATAAATCTAATCATTTAAAGGTGAGCTGTAATATTTACAGCAAAGGAAGTAAACAAAAGGAGGGGCAAATAGGGCCAAGGAGGGGCTTACAGGAAGGACAGCTACGAGTTAACACTAAGCTAGCACCGGGTAACACATTATAGCAGAAGAGCTGTGGCACGTCACAGCAGGTAACAATGGAGGTCAATGTGTGTTCTCACCGCTGGAACCGGAGCTCAGCAGCTCCAGCCCTTTCCTCAGCAACGAAGCCGACATCTTCAGCTGCCTCCCAGTGGCTTCTCTAACCACGCGTGTCCACAGCCTCTACTTCCGGGTGCACCAACAGCGTGGACTACAAACGGATGTGACGTCACCAGAGGGAGCGCTGACCTCGTAAAGCGTTGACGTTCCACCCCTAAGCGGTGCGGGTTTCTGGCAGTCACTAAGCTTGCGTAGCGCTGTTTACGCCGCCTGCGTAACACAGAGCCCCGCCCCCAGGTCTGGAAGCGGTCTCTCCAGTGGCAGCTCAGGAAGCTCCATTCCTAGAAAATGGTCCCATGACCATAAAAATAGGAAGGACAGGTGAGCGTGATGCCATTCAATGCTGCTTACCTGTATGATACACTATATACCAGCAGGCAAATTACCTGCAATTTCCACCCCTTCATTGTAAGCCTTTAAAGCAGAACAAAACTCAGAATTGTGACTCTCCCGGGTTTTGTTCTGTGCCATGAGGGCATTATGAATCTGGGTGCCCCGCTGTGTGAAACCCCTTAGAATGCCCGTACAGGCACACCTTTCCCCGGTCCTATGACACACCCTCTTGTCCAATCAGAGCTGTTTGCCGTGCATATGTAATGCTCAGCAAACGGCCCTGTTTAGATGCAGGGTTTGGCTATTGGGAGCCTATCTGAATGGCTGGGGATGGGAGCGTGCTCACTACCTGAAGATTCGGGGGTGCCAGGAAGCAGGTGACGTGTCATGGGGAGGTTATTTAACCTTAACTGATGCAGTGAGTAGCTTCTCATTTGTTACAGTTCCTGACCAGGCACATCCTATTTTCATCCACCTTGTTTCCTGATGTGGAACAGTGTAAAAAAGGTATTTCAAAGAATCTCAAAATATCTTTATTGTATCTAAATACCTTATGCATTCTATAGGAAGCCAGTTACTTTGTTTTACTTTCTGGAAGTAGCTAGGAAGGAGATGTAATGGCACAGCTTTATGACTCATGTTCCTGCTCTGCTGTTTTCAGAGACAGCTGTTGGGCCACTGTGGCTAACGTGTGCTAAGTGTACCAAGGGACTGATTGGCTGTTAGACCAATTTTTTTACGTAGTTCTGGAGGAATGAAATTGAAAAAAGGGCAAACTTTGGAGTCCTACGGCTTCTACTCTGCAGGAAAAGGAGCAGAGGCACTGTTTCTAGGCAAAGTAGCACTTTTGAGAAGGAAAAATATATGCTCCCTCCTCACCTATCCAAGGTGCTGCTGCTACTGTCCCATACAGGCATGTGCCATGCTGTGCCTCCGACCAGGCATGTGCCATGCTGTGCTTCCATACAGGCATGTGCCATGCTGTGCCTCCGACCAGGCATGTGCCATGCTGTGCTTCCATACAGGCATGTGCCATGCTGTGCTTCCATACAGGCATGTGCCATGCTGTGCTTCCATACAGGCATGTGCCATGCTGTGCTTCCATACAGGCATGTGCCATGCTGTGCCTCCGACCAGGCATGTGCCATGCTGTGCTTCCATACAGGCATGTGCCATGCTGTGCTTCTGTACAGGCATGTGCCATGCTGTGCCTCCGTACAGGCATGTGCTATGCTGTGCTTCCATACAGGCATGTGCCATGCTGTGCTTCCATACAGGCATGTGCCATGCTGTGCCTTCGTACAGGTTTGTGTCATGCTGTGCCTCCGACCAGGCATGTGCCATGCTGTGCTTCCATACAGGCATGTGCCATGCTGTGCTTCCATACAGGCATGTGCCATGCTGTGCTTCCATACAGGCATGTGCCATGCTGTGCTTCCATACAGGCATGTGCCATGCTGTGCTTCCATACAGGCATGTGTCATGCTGTGCCTCCGACCAGGCATGTGCCATGCTGTGCTTCCATACAGGCATGTGCCATGCTGTGCTTCCATACAGGCATGTGCCATGCTGTGCTTCCATACAGGCATGTGCCATGCTGTGCTTCCATACAGGCATGTGCCATGCTGTGCCTCCGACCAGGCATGTGCCATGCTGTGCTTCCATACAGGCATGTGCCATGCTGTGCTTCCATACAGGCATGTGCCATGCTGTGCCTCCGACCAGGCATGTGCCATGCTGTGCTTCCATACAGGCATGTGCCATGCTGTGCTTCCATACAGGCATGTGCCATGCTGTGCCTCCGACCAGGCATGTGCCATGCTGTGCTTCCATACAGGCATGTGCCATGCTGTGCTTCCATACAGGCATGTGCCATGCTGTGCCTCCGACCAGGCATGTGCCATGCTGTGCTTCCATACAGGCATGTGCCATGCTGTGCTTCCATACAGGCATGTGCCATGCTGTGCCTCCGACCAGGCATGTGCCATGCTGTGCTTCCATACAGGCATGTGCCATGCTGTGCTTCCATACAGGCATGTGCCATGCTGTGCCTCCGTACAGGTTTGTGTCATGCTGTGCCTCCGACCAGGCATGTGCCATGCTGTGCCTCCATACAGGCATGTGCCATGCTGTGCCTCCATACAGGCATGTGCCATGCTGTGCTTCCATACAGGCATGTGCCATGCTGTGCCTCCGTACAGGTTTGTGTCATGCTGTGCCTCCGACCAGGCATGTGCCATGCTGTGCCTCCATACAGGCATGTGCCATGCTGTGCCTCCATACAGGCATGTGCCATGCTGTGCCTCCATACAGGCATGTGCCATGCTGTGCTTCCATACAGGCATGTGCCATGCTGTGCTTCCATACAGGCATGTGTCATGCTGTGCCTCCGACCAGGCATGTGCCATGCTGTGCTTCCATACAGGCATGTGCCATGCTGTGCTTCCATACAGGCATGTGCCATGCTGTGCTTCCATACAGATATGTCCTATGCTGTGCCTCCGTACAGGCATGTCCCATGCTGTGCTTCTGTCTCCGTGTAAGAAGATAGGGGTTGAGGTGATGCACTCTTTGCCTAGTGCAGGGGTTCCCAACCTTTTTTCCATCAAGTGCACTTTCTAGTTTCTGGTTATATCAAGTACCACCTGTGTGAGTGTTGTCAGCCACCTAAAATCGTAATCAAAACCCACGAAACAGCCATTTCAAGTGAAACAAAACCTGGGAATTTGACTTTCCTGGGTTTTGTTCCTTTCCTTTCCTGGGGGCATACCAATCCTGTTTCAATGATGCAGGTGCGCAGCCAATCAGAGCGGTTTGTCATGTTTACATCCTTCAGCAAATGGCTCTCATTTACTTCACTGGGGAGCGCACGCTGATGCATCCCCAGCGACGTGCACACTCCTGCTCCTGCTGGGGGATGCAGCAGTGCACGCTTCCCATTGAGAACAATAAGAGTCATTTTCTGAAAGGCATTGATTGGACAAGAGCCCGCGTATACGCCATTGGAATGGGGAAAGATAAGTGATTCAAAAGTCAGCCACAGCACTCAACCCTGTTAGCTTGCAAAGCAACCTAAAATCTGCCTCTAAATCTGGTTAATAACAGAGGGCTCGGTCACACACATCTGCAGAAGTATGCTTAAGCTGCACCACCAGCGCCAAGGTGCCTCTGGGGTGCAGTCCTAACTCTAATCTCTGAGAGCCCATCTGGGACATACAGTGCAATAGATAAATTGGGAGCAGCAGCCCATGGGGTGGAAGGGTTAAAGACCTTGCAATACAGCCTAGACCCCACGCCCTATGTGCTTGCACAAATTCAAAAGAAACAAAGGAGGGGTGGCAGCCGCTCAGACCATTTTATAACTAACCTGGGAGGTGCACATTACCAGGGCAATTAGGATGCAAAATTCTTAAATGAGCCACAGCACATGAAAGATAAGCAGTTACCAGCACCCTGGGGTTTTCACCAAACAAGGCATCCCGATTCAGGATTTTTAGATTCCAGGGCAGCCACTGGACAGCAGTTTTTTTTAAATATGGTGCAAATCAGGCTTAAAGGAGCACTATTGCGAAAAAATAGGCCAGTATAAAAAAAACAATATAAATATGCTGGATGGTGGCAGGAGGAGTCACTTCATCAAGAAATATCCAACCAGGATATGTTTTTTATTTTTATTAATGGAAGGAAGAGGAAATCGGGTGACAGGTTCTGTCACCTCCGATACACTAAACCTGTCACCCCTAGTTTTTATTCCTACCAGGAGAGGAAAATCACAAGCTGTGAGTTTTAATCAGTTCGGGTGTATAAGTGACTCCTCCTATCATTAGCCAACGTTTTTATATGGGTTTTTAATATTACACAATTTCGTGATAGTGCTCCTTTAAGTAAAGTATAGATGGCTGCAGATCAGGTTGGGGGTACAGGTCAGTCTGCAGACCTGTCGAGTACCACCTGTTAGGAACCCCTGGCCTAGTGCAAACTACTGTACAAGCCTGTGAGGGCAGTGCTATGATCTGGGGTTGCTGCAGCTGGTTAGGCCTAGGTTTAGCATCATTTGCCCCCTGCAGCTCCTCTGTGCATTTCCGTTGTGTCAGCGCCGGCATCTTCATATTTCCCAACACCCAGCGCTGACAGCCTCACATGGTGGCGTTTGTGGGGCCCTGTTTGCACCCCCACAAACCTACATCATTCATTGCAGTGGACAGGGTGTGCCAAGGCAGGTTCAGCATGTCCTGCTCCGGCATACACTCTCCATTGCAATGAATGGAGTAGGCATGTTACAGCCATGTCTACCCAGCACTGTATAATGGAATCACTTGTTCTCCCTCACTGGTAAGTATCAAGATAGTGGCACTGCACCAAGGACAAAAGGTGATTAGAGACTTATATTAATGCCTGGACAAGGAATGAAAGGGCCGAGGAGATGGGAAGGATCTTCTAAACAAGGTGTCATGATGCATATCTTTAACTCAAAAGCATCTGTCTCGCAACACTTTCCTCTGCAATCTACAAGAAAACAGACTGATACCTCTCCAATCTATTTACAAATCTGCTGCTCACCTCATTCACCTCTTCCTGATTTTCTACTGCTGCTCCTCTCTGTCATTAACCTATACGTAAAATAATTCAGTTTAAAATTCTAACCCTAACCTACAAAGCTCACTGGCCATGTCCTAAATGTCATTACTAGTCCAGCCTCCTGCTGTCTTCAACCCTGATCACTCCCCCCACACTCGACTACAGGACTTTACATGTTCTGCTCTACTTCTCTGAAATGCCTTCCCTGATACTATTAATCACCCCAACCTTCCAAGCCCTCAAAAGATCCCTCAAAACTATTCAGACAAGCCTATTACCCGTTTACTGTTAAAGGGTTTAGGTGTCGGCACACCGGTTAAAGATTATGTATGTTTAGATTCATAGAAGTAGGTGCAGTTAACCCATAAGGCATCTCTCCAATAGTGCCTTGCGTAGCATTCGGGTATACGGGATTAGGATTAATGCACACTACACCACTTTTGTTATGCAATTAAAATATATTTAGAAAGATAATATACATTACAAGGTTTATCATACAGCAAAAAAAGGATACAGTGTAGAATTCTAAACCAGATCTGTCCAATTAATCTCCAGGATCGTGAGCCACCTCATAGAAGAAAAGAATGATATAGTAACCTTAGACTGTAGCCATACATATAATGACTATATACAGAAATGGTAATTACCAGACTAATAGTAGAGGGGTTAATCCAACGGTCCTGAAGAGTGTAAATGGCTGTTATTTGATCTGTTATGTTCCGTTAAGGAAGCACAGTAAAACAGAAATAGATACAGTGATCTGACCTCACTCTGGTCAGATAGTGCATTGCGACATCATTCCAGCATAGGCAGCATAGAGTTAAACATAAACATCGATATAATCATGACGCGCATCATAACAGAATATTAGTAATATAGCAACAGGTTTACCAAAGGCAAGTGCACCGTAATCGCTAACAGAGCCCACGTTTCGAGGCCGCCGGCCTCTTTCTCAGGGCTTTCTCAGATCACTGTATCTATTTCTGTTTTACTGTGCTTCCTTAACGGAACATAACAGATCAAATAACAGCCATTTACACTCTTCAGGACCGTTGGATTAACCCCTCTACTATTAGTCTGGTAATTACCATTTCTGTATATAGTCATTATATGTATGGCTACAGTCTAAGGTTACTATATCATTCTTTTCTTCTATGAGGTGGCTCACGATCCTGGAGATTAATTGGACAGATCTGGTTTAGAATTCTACACTGTATCCTTTTTTTGCTGTATGATAAACCTTGTAATGTATATTATCTTTCTAAATATATTTTAATTGCATAACAAAAGTGGTGTAGTGTGCATTAATCCTAATCCCGTATACCCGAATATTACCCGTTTACTGAAACATCACAGGTCCTATAATGAAAATACCATCAAATGCCTATGGGGTTTTCCCCCCTTCCCTAAGCATTGGCATATTGGGATGCTCAACTTCTGAAATCCTCCAGAAGTACCTAGAAATGGATAAAAAACATACCTGCATTCCACCTCCCCTCCCTGATCCATTCCTATGGCCCAGCAAATCCACCTTTCCACATTTCTGCCCCAAAACCATGTGCACATTGACTATAGGTTGATGTTCCTTATTTAGTTTCAATGTTTTTATCAAATAGGAACAGTTACTCTCCCACAATCAGGACAACCAGTAACATATATTAGTCAAAGTGGTGCTCTTTTTTTAATAATGTTTATCGCTAATTAAGGCGAATCTAGAAAAAATGGCAAGCCTAAAGTTTGCAGAATGGTGTCTGAAAAGGGAGTTTGGACCACATAGTACCAAAAAGGCAGAATACATTTCTCAAGTGTCCAATCCTTTCTAGTGGGTGTGATATAAACCAGATGTACTGTATTTGACTGGCTGCTGTTTCTTGCATAAAAACAAAAAAGACTTGGTTCTATGCAAGAGTACACTAAAATCACCCTCTCTTGTGGTTTTATATTAGCAAAGTCTGTCTATGTCTATAGAGAATCTGTCTATGGCTCCTATTAAAGTGGACCAAAAACCCCCAAAACAACTCAGTCTATTTTGCTCCGGTTTGCTATTGGTGTCTGACAGGATACTATTGTTCTAAACTAGCTGTTTCAGCCCCCTCCTCGCAATCTCATGCTGGGAGCAATTACTGCGTATTGAAAAGAGTGGTAGAAGGGAGATAAGACCGAAAAGAAGATTTCATTTTTCCCCAATTTTTCCTTTGAAGCCAAAATCGTTTGTGGATATTTTGATCCAATTTATTGCTCGGACATTAATGAGAGAGTCGATCCATGATTTTTTTTTTTTAATTTAACCTTCCATAGGATGTGGTTGGTCCACTTTAAAGTGGACCAACACCCACGGGTGATCGGCCCGGGAATCTTATAGATTCCCGGGCCGATCACCTCCCTCCCCGCGGCCGCCGCCGCCTCCCTCGCGCCCCTCTAGGCGTGCGCGCGTCAAGAGGGACGCGCGGGAGGCTGCGGCGGAGGAACCGCTTGTCCGGGACTGTCAGATTCCTTGTCCGTCGGCGCTGGGAGCGGGGAGAGGTGAGTTTTTCGGGTGATCGGGGGGGTTTCACACTGCGGGGCACCCCGATCGGGGGTGCCCCACCGAAGTGGACCAAGACCCAGGATAGTCAAAACCCTGTGTGTTGGTCCACTTTAACATTGCATGATGTTTACTTCTGTCACTTGACTTTTGCCTTGTGGTCCTAAACTACACAGAAAAGAGAAGTTGCACAACTACTTCCAGAGGAGGAGCCTGATATGCCGGGTGAAGTTACCACATTGTATGTCACTTTCTTTGAGATTAATTTTGGTTAGAAGAAGAATAAGTTGAAGATTATGCAGAAACAGAAATGCAGTTAGGACAGAGCTGTACTGCTGTATATTGGCAAACATTTATCTACAGCTGAGTCTGCAGAGAAACAGAAAGTGAGGTGAGTTTGAATAATTTAGGTTGTAGGTCTGCTTTAAGTGATCTTCATGTCTTTAGTGACCAAGCAAGCTGGGGGAATACATCTTCTCACTGGGGTAACAGCGCAAATGAATGGGATTATAACCCTTCACTATTGTATCAAGAACTAAAAAATGTATCTTGAACTGGGCTTGAACCAGCTCAGACATATATGTATCTGATAGAAACCGCCATCTCTATTGTAATACTGGCCACACAATTTTATGTCTTTATTTTAAATGGGTAAAAAAATGTTTTTCAGTTTGCTTCTTTAAAATTATTGTATATTTTAGAATGATGGAACGAATTTAAAATATTTCTGTATATAAGCATAATGCAGTAGATATACCTGTGCAATTTTTTACCAAAACCATGTAGTGCAAAGATCTGTCTACATCAAGGGTACTCACTTTCCATTTTCCAATTACCGGTAACTCAAGTATCATTTTAATGCTATATCTGGGTTGTTAATCACCTAAACTGTTTTTAAAATACACCAAACTATCATTAAAATGCACAAAATGTAGTTACATTGTTTAATTACTTTTTGGAGCAATTTGGTTTATGAGCACAGGCAGCAGAGCGAGCTGCACAAACTTTTTTTCTTGCTCAGACACAAATGCTGCCTCCCTGAGTATATTCCTCATTTACAGAATCATTCCCTACAGAGGTAGGGAAAAAGAGATCACTGCGCCTATTATGGGTTGCTGCACCCTCAATTATTGTCACAGCAATGTGTGGGGAGCATCAACCATTGGGGTGATATTTTATACAGTGACTGGGGTTGGATTGGAGTTCTGAGGACCCACCCTTCAGAGAACCCAGAGAGCCTATATGAACCTTTCCCACCTTCTCCAGCGAGCACCAAGAGAAGCTTTTTCACTGGACAAAGATATGTGAGGAAAGGGTAGGTATTCCTGTGATTCTGGCTCATAGGTGGAGACAGGGGGTGTTTAAGGTTTTCGTGGACAAGGCCGGCCTTAGAATGGAAGGTGCCATGTACGGCACTACAGGATTGCCCCTGCGCATAACCCAGCATCAAGCCTGATGCCAGGCAGAGGTACCCACTTGCAGAAGCGTCCCCTAGCCATTGGCTTCAGGGGTTACTGTCCCATGTGAACAGGCAGCCAGTGGGAGGCAATGAAGAAGTGGGGGAGTTCCTCTGGTATCAGACATGATGCTTGAGGCGAGTGGATCAGCAGTCATTTTTGAAGTGGATCCAAACCTGTATTTGCCATTTATGAAGTCTAAAAGACTCCGGAGCTGGGTGATTCCCTATCCCCTGGGCATCCCAATGTGGGATGTCCCACTGTGTGAAACCACTCAGGATTGCCAGTATACTTGCCTTGCAAGCGATATCATGGCGTATGCACAGGCCACATCCCTGGATGCCAGTTGCTCCCTATTCCATACTCTGTGGACAAAAGGAGTTATAACAAGCAGTGGGGGCAAGGGAACGGGCAGGTGGGGGTAAGATAGTGGGTAAGGCAGGGGGGCAGCATGCAAGCTGGTGGGTGGTGTGGGACAGGCACAGCTGTATACACCTCACACACCCTAAATGCCAGCCCTGCTCTTGGTGATGCAGAGACTGTAACTTGCCTTCCCGATTCCCGACATTAAAGAGCCACTGTGGATTGTGGGGCTCATGAAGGGTATCTAAAGTCACAGTTTACAGCCCCCTGCTCGGCTACACTCCAGTCCTAACTCTGGCCCCAGACCAGAAGCAGTAAACAACACCCCTAGCAGTAACTAACCCCTATTATCAATAATTAAATAACTTCCCCACCAGTGTGAAATAAAACAACCCTGGCATTAAAGGAGCTATAAATCTAGAGGCAATAATAAGGCAGCTTCAGCTCCATACAGCTTTTAAAGGGGTAATTGTGTCATCTAGTTTAGGGCGATTTTAGTCTTGTGCTTTATCTATCTCAGTTCTATACAAGCTCTCCTGTTCCACTATTTTAGGTCTCTTTGCTGGAGGACATATTGCTGCTTCTAAATTGCTGCAGATAATGACTTCCTTCTCCATGCATGCATTGACCAACCCAGCTAAACTGGTACTAAAGTGGCAGTGTCAGAATTTCAGTTTTGACCTGGTAAACATGGTAAGAACAAAATAATAATTTTTATGTTTTTTATAGCTGAAAATGATTTTTTTTAGCTTTTTGAGATCTAAACGAAAAATGAAAGAATGCCCAAAGCTCTTTTAATCTACATGATAAAATCAGTTTATTTATTTTAGTGTGTTGAATACCCCCTATTACCTCCTGCAGGGGGTTTGGACAGCCCCTAACAGAAGACAGGCCCCTTCTGAAAATACACCAGATGGAGCATGATAGTCTCAATTTTAGATGATGTCTTGTGAGGAAACAGACACACTGTTGATGCAGCTTACCTTAGATGAAATTCTTTCTCTTATTGTTATGCTTAACAATCCTGGCTGTTAAACTGATGTCTAAGGCCCAGGCCCTGCTCCTCCAAGGAACTGAATTTCCTGGCACCTCCATGACATCATTTTAAGGGTTAAGTATCCTGGATCCAAGCCTTATAGGACCAGTGATTGATTAAATTGAAACCCCTGGTGACGCTAACATTCCTTTTTGGTACTTTCCTTCTAGGGTAGGACTGGTGTTATCTGTCAAAGTTTTTTATTGTAAATTATGATTCAAATCTTGTTTTCTCTAGGAGTAAGCTTGTTGGATTGCTCAGTAGCAGAGTTGCCAAGAGCAGTGCAGCCCCTAAAAGCCTAAGGGCTTTACCTTGTGTCCCCTCCCCTCCTGGAATATTATATGGGGACCCTCCAGCACTGCTGACCACCCCCGCTGCTGCTGACCATGTCACTTTTGAGACCGGCATTGTTGCTGCTATCTGCCGCCGCTGCCGCCACTTGCATGGCCACCTTTGTGTCCTGCTTGGCGCATTTCTCCTCATTACTTCCTGGTGTGAGGCTATGAAGTTGAAGACATGTGCAGATGGTGCAAGTTTTCTGCCATCTAGTTTGGGGGCAAAGCAGCCCATCCTGGCGTGTCTGCATCACTGATTGACGGCGATGAAGAAGGCTTTATTTTAAAGGAGGCGCAGTTTAAGGGTGCACTGGAGCATTTTCCTGGCTGTGCTGTCCCTGTACTGTGAGTGAAAGGAAGATTTTTAGATAAATTATTGGTATATACATATTTTATGCCGAAAACCTTGTTGGTTCCCTATTTTTCCTTTCAGGCTATGGCTCAGTACTCTGATGCCCCCAAGCACAACAGCTCTTCTGCAGGAGGTATCTTTGCAGCCAAGGGTGAGATTTAAAGGTACATGTGACCT
This sequence comes from Gastrophryne carolinensis, assembly GCA_027917425.1. Lineage (NCBI taxonomy): Eukaryota > Metazoa > Chordata > Amphibia > Anura > Microhylidae > Gastrophryne > Gastrophryne carolinensis. Next base: position 334,055,048 of record CM051235.1, on the reverse strand, counting down.
ATATTTATATATCTTTATTTTAAAGTTCCAGGCATTTGTATCGTCAGAGCCCTTCAAGCCCTCAGCGACGGCACCGCATATCCCAACCCAGAGGTGGTCATGATGGATATCCTGGTCGTTCAAGGTTCCATTCAGGTTCAGGAGCGCCCAGGAGGAGGTCAGGACCTTGGCCTTGCTCAAAATCCAAGAATAGGAGTTCTGCCGGACAAGAAAGTCTGTGCCAGATGTTTTTCAGATTTAACCCTTCAAATCAGTCAAGATATGGACTCACTTACTGCTATTAGACAATCTGTTAGGGAGGAGATGGATGCTCGTGCCCAAGGTAAAACCCTAGGTCCTTGTTTTGCGGCTATGGAGTCCCTATCCTTATCCCAACCAATGAGGAAGAAGTTACTCAGGGCGACAGCTCTTCATACTCATATAGCCCTTATTAGAGCCGTCAGAGAGACTCTTAAGTGGGAAAAAGAATCGGAGGAATCTTTGTTGAAAGGCAGATTTTATCCTCAGTTGTCTAGATCCCATTTAAGCTTCCCATTCAATCTGGAAGTCAGGAAGATTTTCTACTGACAGGAAAAAATTCTTTAAGAGCAAAGCTTGCAAAATGTACCCTTTTAAGCCGGAAGATGTCAAAATGTTGGATGAAGCCCCTGCTGTTGACGCGGTTATGTTGAGGTTGGCGAGACATCTTACATTACCGCTAGAAGATAACACTTTGTATGACACACTCAATAAAAAGATGGAGATTATACCCTTATCAATAGCTAGAGCCCTCAAGGTTTGGGTCTCGATCGTCAATCAAGCTTTAAAGAATAGGGTGGAAGTTGAAAACATAATTACAGCCTTAAAAGAGCTAAAAATTTTCTCTGACTTCATCGCGGAGTCCTCCATTGATATTCTGAAGAATTCTTCCACGGCCATGTTATCTGCAGTAACCGTTTGTCGGGCCTTGTGGCTCAAAGCTTGGTCAGCTGACTTGAAAACTGTCCTGGATCAAACTTCCCTTTGATGGCTCCCTTCTGTTTGGAAACAAGATGGAGAAGGCCATTGATTTAGTCACAGGTGGAAAGTCCAAATGACTTTCTCAGGAAAAGAGGAGAAGTTTCCAAAGGCTGAATGATAGACAGTTTTCAAGCAGGATTCTGCAAGCCAGAGCCTACAGGGCAGTAAGGCCAACAGCCAGAGTTTGGAGGGGAACCCAGTCGTCATTGTTCAGAAACAATAAGAAGGGTCCCATGCATACTAACCAAGACCAGAGAAATCCTTTTGACAATTAGTGTCAGGGATCATGTAGGAGCAAGACTGAAAAGATTTCATTCAGTGTGGCAGCTTGGGTCTTTCAAACAATTTTCGAGGGACACAGTTGGACCTTTTCGAAGCCTCCCACAAAAGATTATTTTGTGCAGACCTTCAAGAAAGGAGGCAATCTCTTTATTCCACTACATCCAAACATTGTCCAACCATCAATCCGGTATCAAACTTCGAAAGGTTTTGGGGCTGGTATTCAAGAGTCTTCCTCATCCCCAAGAAGATGGGCGATTTACGTCTAAGGCGTAAGAAACGACCGAAGGAAACTCGACCAGCAGAAAGGTGTCCCAAAGTTTCGATGGAGGCATTGCCAATGGTGTCCCAAGCAATGCGGATAGGGGAATGGCTTCTTTCCCTCGATCTGAAGGAAGTATACATTCATATAATGATCCATTCAGCATACCAGAAATATCTGAGATTCACTGTTGGAGAAGATCATTATTAGTTCACAGTCCTCCCTTTTGGATTGTCCACTTTGCCAAGAACATTCACAAAGGTTCTGGTAGCGCTAACTGCATCCCTGAGAATATCGGGAATAAAAGTTTTCCATTATTTAGACGACTTGCTGCTAATGGCAGAATAACAGCAATTTCTGTTGTAGCACAAGCAAATTGTGATTAATGTTCTTCAGGACCATGGCTGGTTAGTAAATTGGCCAAAAAGCCAGTTAGTTCCAACCCAAATGCTAGTATTTCTAGGAGCCCTGTTCAACACACAAGAAGGGGCAATTTCGTGGCCAGAGAACAAGATAAAGATGATATGGTCAGATCCAGTCCATTTATTTTTCAGTCCTCCATGTTGGCCAGGGAATGCCTAAGTTTTCTAGGAATGCTGGCTGCAACCATCCCGGTGGGTGCACTGGCGTATGTGCATGTTCTGCTGGGGGTTTCTCAAGCAGTGAGACAAGAGCTCCATTTCCCATCTGGATGGCAGACTAAAACATTCTTTACTCTGGTGGTTCCGGTCCAAGAATCTAACCAAATGCCTGTCCTTCATCCCAGCTTCTTGAGTAGTGATAAACACAGATGCTAGCACAAAGGGTTGTGAGGTAGTTTGCGGGGAAGAGAAGGTGAGAAGGCCCTGGAACTTCAGAACATCAAGCCTTGTGTCCAATTTTTCAGCAACTAACCAGGAGGTGGTCCCTACTGGAAGTAGACCACTTTGCTAAACAAAAGAACAGGAAGATTAAAATTTTTTTCCCCAGATTCCGTTGTCTCAAGTCCAGCAGAGTAGAAGCACGTAGGTGAACTTAAATATGGAACTTCGACCTAGGATACACCTATCCTCCACCTTCTCTGATGTTTACATTTCTTCAGAAGCTGCAATGGTCTGCAGTTCGGGTGATTGCAGTTATCCCCTTTTGGCCTTGGAGACCATGGTCCAATTCATATTCCGAAGACATCGGACCTGCTGCTATAAGACCAAAACATTCATCCTTATACGCGCCAGCTGAATTTAACGCCTTGGTTAATGAAAGGGAAAAGGCTGTTAGATACTGGCTGAGAGATATATAGCGACCCTTTTAACCCTTTAAACGCCAGCCACATAAATTTTACGTGGCTGCCTCTCCAACAGTTAAACGCCAGCCACGTAAAATTTACGTGCCTGACTTTCCCCAGAAAAAAAAAAAAAAAGTAAAAATAAAAGACACTTACCTGACCCCTCGTTCGATCCGGTCGGGTCTCCTCTTCAGCCAGAGGGGCTCCGATCGCCCATCGGGGCTCCTCCGGCTGCAGGGGAGGGCCCGGAACAGGGTGCCCCCCCCCCCCGTTTCAGCAGCCGCCCGGTTAACTATAAAAAACAAAAAAAAAAAAACAGTCACCTACCTTTGTCCCCGCCGGCTCCCACAGGCTCTCCTCTTCACGGGGGGGGGGGGCTCCGATCCCCCCCCCCGCTCTTCTGTCTTCTGGAGGGGGCATAACAGCCCTCCTCCTTGCTCTCTTCCGATGGCGGCCGCCATCTTTGGTGACGTCACGGGGCGGGGCCAGATGACGTCACCGCCGGGTGTCATCGGGGCACCCGGCAGTTCGTCTCTCAGATGCCGGTGACGGCTGGGCGGGGAAGGAGGGAGGTAGGCGATCCTCCGATCGCCTGCCTCCCCCCTTCTCTGCCCAGCCGTCACTGACAGCAGATCGCCGCGGGACACAGAAGATGAAGATCGGAGGTGAGTAAAGTAAAAGTTTTTTTTTTTTAATAAACTTTTTAAAAAAAACGTGTCTTGTCTTTTTTTTTTACCATGTGACCCCTTATACCAGTTCACAGGGCTCGGGGGTCTGGCAAGTCACCTGCGCTAGCGGGTGGCTTGCCATTAACCCCTGACACCCCCATTACCTGCCTCCCCAAAGGCCAGGGGGGGGCAGAAGAGCCCGGGCCCACATGGGCTATGTGGGCTCGTAGGCTGCAGGGTGGGGGGGCCACAAAAGCTGGCCCCCCCACTCTGTGCCTACAAGCCCCCATAGCTGGTCCCGGGCTGGTTACTGTGGGTAAGGGGGACCCCACGTCAATTTTTTTTTTGATTTTTAAGGGTTTTTAACCCTTAAAAATCAAAAAAAAAATGGGGTCCGCCCCCCTGGGAGGGGGGACCCTATGTCATTTTTTTTTTTTGATTAACCCTTTGTGTTCTGTCATCCAGCAGCTATAAAAGGCTTCTAGCAAGTGAGCAGAAGCCAGTGATCGCCGAGGGACAGAGTGCTCCAGGATGGATGGGAGGTGAGTACAGTGTAAAAAAAAAAAAAAAAAAATTAATAAAATATTTTTTCTCTTTTGTGTGTCTGTGTCATTTTTTACTTTTAACCTCTTGTGAACTGGTAAGGGGTCCATGACCCCTATACCAGTTCACAAGGCTGGGGGGATGGCAAGCCACCTGCGCTAGCGGGTGGCTTGCCATTAACCCCCGGCACCCCCATTACCTGCCTCCCCAAAGGCCAGGGGGGGGCAGAAGAGCCCGGGCCCACATGGGCTATGTGGGCTCGTAGGCTGCAGGGTGGGGGGGCCACAAAAGCTGCCCCCCCCACTCTGTGCCTACAAGCCCCCATAGCTGGTCCCGGGCTGGTTACTGTGGGTAAGGGGGACCCCACGTCAATTTTTTTTTTGATTTTTAAGGGTTTTTAACCCTTAAAAATCAAAAAAAAAAAACGGGGTCCGCCCCCCCCTGGGAGGGGGGACCCTATGTCATTTTTTTTTTTTATTAACTCTTTGTGTTCTGTCATCCAGCATCTATAAAAGGCTTCTAGCAAGTGAGCAGAAGCCAGTGATCGCCGAGGGACAGAGTGCTCCAGGATGGATGGGAGGTGAGTACAGTGTAAAAAAAAAATAAAAATTAATAAAATATTTTTTCTCTTTTGTGTGTCTGTGTGATTATTTACTTTTAACCCCTTGTGAACTGGTAAGGGGTCCATGACCACTATACCAGTTCACAAGGCTGGGGGGATGGCAAGCCACCTGCGCTAGCGGGTGGCTTGCCATTAACCCCCGGCACCCCCATTACCTGCCTCCCCAAAGGCCAGGGGGGGGCAGAAGAGCCCGGGCCCACATGGGCTATGTGGGCTCGTAGGCTGCAGGGTGGGGGGGCCACAAAAGCTGGCCCCCCCACTCTGTGCCTACAAGCCCCCATAGCTGGTCCCGGGCTGGTTACTTCGGGTAAGGGGGACCCCACGTCAATTTTTTTTTTTATTTTTAAGGGTTTTTAACCCTTAAAAATAAAAAAATAAAAAATGGGGTCTCCCTCCCCTGGGAGGGGGGACCCTATGTCATTTTTTTTCTCGATTTAACCCTTTGTAGTGTGGATGGTTTTTGTGTTTTTTTTGTGAATGTTATAAAATACTTGTTTCAGTTAGGGGGGGTCTCCTGGGCAGGAACGGGGGGCTACCGATAAATATGTGGTACCGTTCTAATCGGTAGAAATGGGGCTTTCACATGCAATATGATTTTCCTTAATAAAATACATTTTTTATTTAAAATAAAGGAGCCAATTTTCTAAAAAAAAAATTTTATTTATTTTTTTTTTTTTTCACTTAATAATATTGTAAAAAAAAAAAAAAAAAATTACAAACAAGACATTTCATGTTAAAGTCTAAACTCTGCTGCAAAAAAAAAAATATATAATTTTTCTGAAAGTTCCAGCAAAAATGGCGCAAAACATGTCGCAAAACATGACGCAAAATGGGGAAAAATGGCCTGTCAACAGAGGGTGACAAAATCTCAAGTAGGCTGGCAATTAAAAGGGTTAATAGTACCTATGCATGTTGGGTATTGTTCTGTTCGGGGGACCTTGCGCTTTCAGACTTAGCTTGTTTTTTCTGGTTTGCATATTTATATTTTAGGAAAAGGTGTTTTTTATTCAGCTTTTTTATAAATTTTTTAGGGAAACCCTGCGCAACCAAAGAATTCTTTGAGGAATTAATTCCAGAAAGATGAGCCCACTACAGCAAGCTGGGTACCCTTAGAAAGCTTAACGTGTGTACTTTCAGGGAATATATGGTTTATGGGGGATATTCCAAATGTAAAGGGTTGTTTTGGTTGAAAAATCGCAAGGTGCGCACTTTGTCTGCAGAGCTGAAATTTTCAAGTAAAATTACCGTTATGCGCATGCTTTACTTTGGGGTGTTTGGCAACTCTTCCCTTGACAGAACCTATGCATGTTGGGTATCGTTCTGTTCGGGAGATGTTGCTTTTTCAGATTAAACTTGATTTTTCTTGTTTGTATATAGTTTTTTTAGGAAAATGTGGCTTTGATTCTGCTTTTTTATCCTTTTTTTAGGGAAACTCTTTGCAACCAAAGATTACGTTGAGGGATTACTTCCAGAAAACTATGGCCACATCCACAAGCCTGGTACGCCTAGAAAGCCTGAGGTGTGTACTTCCAGAGAATATATAGTTTGTTGGGGGTATTTTAAATGTAAAGGGTTGTTTTTCTGGAAAAACCGCAAGGTGCGCATATTGCATAGCATAGTTGTATTTTATCTGAAAATCTCCTAAAGCGCTGTTTCAGTTTGGGGGAGTCTCCTGGGCAGGAAAGGGTGTCTACCTATACATATGTGGTACCGCTGTAACCGGGAGAAATTGGGATTTCACACGCAATAAGATTTTATTGACAAACTTACATTTTTTATTCCCAAAAAAACTACAATATGTAAAAATTTTTTTTTTTTTTTTTTTTTTGCACATATTTCACCCAAAAATATGTTAAAGCCCAGACTCTGCTGAAAAAAACAATATATCATTTTCCTGGGAAATCCCTGGAAATCCCCTCAAAAATCACAGTTGAACAAGGGGAGCGCAAAATAGTGCAAAATGGTCTGGCAACAAAGGGTGACAAAATCTCAAGGTAGGCTGGCGGTTAAAGGGTTAAAGCTCAGAAGTGGTTCAATAAACTAGACCTACTTTTTTCATCTGACAGAATTTTTTTATCTTCCTTGCCGGATCCTGGAACGGATTATGATATAAAGGAAATTCTATAATTCCTTCAATCTGGACTCAACAAGAGGCTCGGTCTAAGGTCACTTAAGTTACAGGTTTCAGCCTTATCCGCTCTGAATGGAAAACAGTAGGCTAAACAACCGTTGGTGGTGAAATTCTTCAAAGCAGTCGTAAGGAAACCTCCTAGGAAGATCCCTATCCTCAGTGGGATCTTTCCTTGGTATTGGACTAGCTCTCTAACGAGCCTTACGTCCCATTAGAGAGTTCTTTACTGCAACAAGGATCTCTTGTCAAAAAATATGTTGCAGTAAATATGTGCATAGTTTAAGTTCAATTATAGCCTTCAGCATCCCTTATGAAAAGGCTAATTACGGAATGCTAGCGTCATCAGGGGTTTCAAATTTATCAGTCACCATTCCCATCAGGGTTGTATGCAACCATGGAGAATGCGCCAGGGAAGGAAAATTACAGGTAAGGTTAGTATACAATTTTTCGTTATTCTTGCTAAACCATCTGATTTTCAAAACATTTTTTCCTATCCGCCGCTGGAAAAAGCTGTTCTGGTTTTGCTGGCCTCTTCCTTGTTTGGCAGCCTTCCTTGTCTATGTAACAAAATGGCTGTCAAGACATTCATTAACCATGGTGCTTCTAATTCTTTTATGAACCTCATAGAATTCTAGGGTCAATTTGAGCCAAGCTTTGGCAATAGTGTGTCTAATTGCTATAGAAATAAAGGTAACTTTTTCTCTAGCCTGGTCAAAGAAAACCCCGAGCCATAGCCTTTTTACTAAAAGTAAACCCTCAGTATAACCCTGAAAGCAGAAGTTTGTACAAAGGGTATATTTCCTCCCACCTAAATACAAAACACAAACTGGACATACTTAAATACCCTGTCCCTTCCTCCTGGACCTCTGTGTTTTTGTGTTTCCTCCCAGAAAGCAAGCTGGACTCTGCGTCCCTATTTTTTGTTTTGTTTCCCAGGGAAGATGGCGGGTCCGGACTTCCTCCCCTCTTTCCAGCAGGCTCACTTGGTGCTCCTGGTGACCCACTGCTGCCAGAGTCAGGGGGTTCCCCTCTCTTTCTCCACTCCCCCTGGGAATTCCCTCCCCTGGAGCTAGTCCCGTTGGCAGTCTCCAGGGCAGGATCCATGATGAATTCTGGGCTTGGATACCACCGTTTTCCCCTATGTGCTATGCGGAAGTGAGGGGAACAGTGAAAACATCAACAGCCCCCCACCCTCTTCTGGGGGGGGTAAGTACAGAGCTCACCTTTGGGGCAGGTTGAGCCCTCTCTTCAGGATTTCTGGCCGGTCCAGTATTATGGAATCGGGACACGCTCTGGCTCCAGCACAGGGTGGATTTGAGCCAGTGTGCAGTTTCCGGGTCAGGGGGCGGCATGCACACACAGTCCGGGTTCGGAAATATGGGCCCCTCCCCTACAGGTAGCAGTGTGGACTCCTGCACTCGGGGCGCTGCCCCGGCTGCGCCTCACTCTAACAGCGGGGAGTACGGCTCGGACTGGCCCAGGCATACCAGAAGGCTTCCCAATCCGTGACACTTTACTGGATAGTGTAAGTCACCAACCCCCCCCCCCCCACAAACCCCTGCTTGGGAATGGAGGAATACGCAGTCCCAGGTCTTCCTTCCTAAGTCTCTTAAAGTGGATTCAAGGATTTTGACTATCCTGGGTTTTGGTCCTTTCTCCTGGGGCACCTCGATCTAGGTGAGATATAAAAACTCACCTTCGGTCCCCGGTCCACTGGTGCATGCGCGAGCAGCATTGCGAATGGCCGGCGCGAGCACGTTCCTTGTTAAAGGGTAGCGGGGATTCGGTCACCAGTACGCTGACTGGACGAGCGGTCGCGCTGTAGGATCAGGAAGAAGTGAGTTTGTTCAGGTGACCTGGGTGTTTTTAACACAGCGGGGCATCCCTGATATGTTTAGAATTTAATTATGTCACACATAAACTTATATAGAACTAATTTATATAGAACTGTAAATATGTCCACCATACTATGTTGAGATCATGGATACAAAAAGTAGCAAAAGAATATGGAAAATGGAAAAGTATCACCCAATTTCAACAAAGCCAAGCACAGCATGTCCAATCACTAGAGGGGGAAGGGGGAGCGCTCATACTTGACACCTGTGCACGCGGCTTCCGATGCTGCTTCAGCTGCATGTCATATTGCATGTGAAAGCCCCTTTCTCCTGATTACAACGATACCACACTATAAGGGGTTAAATAAATAAAGTGGGCATGCTTTTTTAACAATTGTTAAACATTTAAAAAAATGTTTTATAAACATTTTTAACCAGCCTGGGAACCAGCTATGCAGGGCTTGTAGAACATTGAAAGCTACAAGCCTGTGAAGCCTTCATGGCCCCCGGGCTTTTCTGCCCCCCCCCCCAGGCTTTGGGAAGGCAGGTAATGGGGGGCTGGGGGTTAATAGCAAGTCACCAGCTAGCCATAGGTGACTTGCCAGACCCCGAGCCTTATGAACTGGTATAGGGGTCTCATGGATTTTTTTACCAGTTCACAAAGGGTTAAAAGTAATTTAAAAAAACACACAGAGCAGAGAAAAAATGGCCCTTATTATTTTTTTTTACTTTACTCACCTCACTCTGATGTCCCACATCCCTGGGGCTGGTAACCTAGGGCTCAGGGGCCGAACTTGAGCCCTTATGTCTAAGGCACTGGGCTCTTCAACACCCCCCTGACCATTGGGAGTGTGGGTAATGGTAATGAGGCAGGGAGGTTCAGCAACCCACCTGCTTGTATGTCAGGCAGTTGGCTTCCTGCCCCCTGAACTAGTGTAGTGGACCTACTTTCCCAGATACTGGCCAATTTTCCTGTGCCCCCATTTTTCCGATGACGGCATATGCATTAGATGCTAATGTCAGCATTGACGACGCCAGCGATGAAGAGGAAGACCTGGCGAGGGCCATACCAGCCAAGGCTAATAGTTGCCAGTTGAGGAAAGCTTTTATACTAGAGAGGTGGAACCTCTCTCGTGACTTTCATGTCACTGGAAGTGAGGGATATAGAGGGGGATTTCCCTGTAAAACTCCCTCCATATCCTTCCCCACATAGGGGAATTAGAGGCTCCACCTCTGGGGTATCTCCTTTCCCAGAATAGAAGGAGGGGGGTCTGACATCAGTTTTTGATGTCGCTGTCTTAAGGAAACTCAAGACAAGACGATCAACCAAAGCACCCTGGCTGGATTGGAGGAGGATGCCACCATGGCACAGGGACAGGAAAGATGCAGACTGATAGTAGTGAAATTTAGACTATTAAAATGTTTTTTTTTGTGTGATGACAGTTGAATGTTGTTGGTGAACTGGTAAGGGGTTCAATTCACAGGGTAGGGGGTCTGGTATGCCATCTGCTAGCATCGGCAGGTGACATACCAGTATTCCGACACGATTACCCGTACCCCCTTCTTGAGGGTGTGGCAGAGCCCGGAGCCTATGAGTATGAACAGACCCATTCCGAAGGGCATGAGGGCTGGTGAACTGGCAGGGCCAGGGGTGGCCATCACAGACTAGTTAGCTCTTGTTTTAATTAAAAACTAAAGGAAATAAACAATTTATGTCTATTTTTAAATTGTAAATAGAACATTCACTGAAAAAAGCCACAACTCGCATACTGTCATTCATTTTACTCCCACTGATTCGAGAGTCATGCAAGTTGTAAAAACGTACAAATTCGAGCTCACACCATCTCTCACATGTGGAAGAATTTACTTCATAGGTAATTACTTCACCTGTGCCTCAGTGTGGGAATCTGCCAAACCTGGCCTGTTGGTGGACCTTGTAGGAGAGGGCTGGGGACCCCTACTCAGGAGTACTAAATCTCTGCAGAGGGCCCAAACAAACAATGGGCTGGCCAGTTGCTCAACAGTGCTGAGCCTATGACCACCCAGCACATTGGTTTAGGGGGTGGGGGAGGTGCCTGAACCATGACTGTCATATGGTTACATATATTAATTAGATATATAAAAAAAGGACGTTAGATATTATTAGCAATCTAAAATTATAATTTATTATTATAGCACATTACACAAGCGGGACCTTGAAGGGGAAGCCTGCTTTGCTCTTGCAGAAATATTAAAAATGATCATGCACAGTGAGATACAACAGAAATGCAAAGTTTACAAACTGATAACTACTGTAGATATGATAGGAATGCTAGCCTTGCCCTTACGAGCCTACAAACTAAAATACCGTACTTTTGGATTAAAAATAAAATGGCTAGCTTTATTAGGTATATACTACAGTATTGATCTTGTAAGGGTGTATTTTTGTATTATATTCATTTTCTATATAATTATACATGGTATATAATCTTATATATTGGTAAGTATTTTTCAATGTAATAATAAGATCCTTACAGACGTTCCTTTCTCTTCTATCTTCTCCCAAAAATAAGTTCCTTATTATAATGTTAGTATTACTTTATATACATGTGATGATGTGTACAAGTCCTGGCGAATACCTTCTAGCTGCTCTCAGGAAAGTCTTGCAGTAAAATGTTGAAAAACAGGTTTACTAATTGAAATCTCCCTCCCCCTTTCAGAAAACTGAACAGGAGTGTGTTCAGCAGCGCCTGGCAGGCAGTGCTCCTAACCTCGCCCTAATAGGAGGCAGGTAACAGTGATTGTGACATCCCATGTCTACCTTTTCTTTGCCTTGGCTACCCTGACTGTGCATGGGAGTCAAATCCGACCAAGACGAACCTGCGTACCACGGACTGACGTTCTGATTTACACTGCATAATTAATACTTTGTGATTTTAAACTTTAAACAAAAATGTCCGGAGAACAGGACTGGAACAAGAAATCCGTCAAGATTTTGGCAAAAAAAGCAGGAAATACAAAATGTGCCGACTGCGGAGAGCCAGGTGAGGTTAAATCTATCATGTTAGAGAGAACACGGGTGCCAGATAGATTATAGAGTAAAGCAGGAAGTAAGATTATATTATTTAATTGTGAAATTACCTGTTGCTAAATCAGGAGATCCTGTAAATATTCTGCTGTATAAAAAGCAGATGAGACTTAAAGATGAGGCATTTGTTCACGTCAAGGCAGAAACCCAGCTAAAATGTTTGATTTAGTTTTGGACACACTGCTAAACAGTTTTGCCTAAATTAGCTTTCTTTTTAGCCATTGTGAGCCAGTTGTGGAGCTCTAGATTTTTTATTAAGTCACCAGAAGGACGATATTTTGAGCAAAAAGAGTGTCATCAGAAACAAGGTGTTATGATTAGCACAATGCATAAGGTTACTGTGCCAGTTACAACCCAATTTTTCCGAGTGTGATTCTCCAGTTAGATAAACTTCTTGATCGGTCACCATCTTTACAATGGTGAACACAAGCAAAAGTAACTGGTTTGAACATGATTCCCCCATTTGGTCCAAAGCTAAAATGTTTGGAAATTAGTTTAATAATACCTTCAGCAATACCTCTTGAACATGCATCCATCAATGTGGAACTCCAGCAGATATATTTTCCAGATTTGAATAGATTGGGTAGATCTAGCCTTACCTCCTGATCGGTCACTGGTGACACAAAGTTAAAGTAGAGCTTGGGACCAAAACATTTTAGACAGAGTACCATAGGTAATTTTTGAAAGTCTTGTGTTTTTCAGGCCAACAAATGAAAAGAAAATGATTGCCAACCATGTTGGGGATTACTAGTATTGTGGATGTGTTAACCTAATATTCTATTTGTTGTGTATGTGACTAAAAACTTTAATTTGGCCCAACACGCATAAACCCCTCCCTAGTGGGTCAAATCAGTGATCCTGTGACAATCAAAATAATGTGGTGATCCCTCCGCCTTGCACACACACTCACCAGTATTCAATGGGGATGCTGTGTAAATGCAGTGCAGGCTGCTGATTGTGAACCTTGCCGTGGGATTGCTGCACTCATTGGGTTTTACACTGTAATTTAGGATGTGTCAGAGTGAAGGACACAGGTGGGCCTGAGTTGCGTTGTGTTGCTATGTTTGCGCTGCCCATAGACATTGATGGGCCTTTAGTTGCATTTGTATTGCAGGAAAAATGCTGCATACAATATCTCCCAAAACACTGTGAAAATGCTTATTTATTTCAACAGGCAAGACTCCCTTCCTGCTCTTGTAGTATTACAGTATTTTTACTTCAGTGCAGGTCATGTTTTAGTGCCATCTACGAATAAATGTACTATTAGTTTTTGGTAACCCAGTGACTAAAAATAGGAACTTCATTTTGCAACTCTAGATGTTCTCAGCTGTGGGGTAGCCGAGGACAAGAAGTGATAACAGATATAGCCATTCACATTAAGCACACTTTCCAAATCTAAAACATTTTGGTCAGACTAGAAGCTGACCATAAAACCAACCCCACAAACACAACACTATTGGAACTGTTAAATGCCAGAGAGAAGCTTCAAAAACTATATGTCCAATCCTAGCTAAGGTGAGGCAAGACCTGCCTGTATGAATCGGCCAATTAGTGCAGCCACCTGCTAGCGAGGTCTTTGCACCCCAGGTCATTAACAACGCACATCCCCAGTGTCCAGCGACAGGATGGCGCAATAGCTCAAACCCCATCTGACATAGCGGATACCTTCAGGGATTTCTATACATCACTATATAACTTGCAGAACCCCCCTTTGTCTTCTGGTCCCCTGGCGACCTCAGAGGAGATATCTGACTACATAGCGGCCACTTCCCTCACCGTTATTCCTATGCTAGAAGCCACAAATCTAGAAGCGCCTTTCTCTGAGCAAGAAATAGCCCAGGCAATCAAAGAAACGCTATCAGGCAAGTGTCCAGGCCCAGATGGGTATTCCCCTAAATTTTTTAAACATTTTGGACCATGATTGGTCTCCTTTTTAATGAAAACCTTTAATACAAGAAATGAGGACTGCCCCTTCCCAAAACAATCCTTGGAAGCAACGATTTTGGTTATCCCCAAGCCAGGCAAGGATATAACTCTCTGTAGCAGCTATAGGCCTATTTCCTTAATTAATGTCGATCTTAAAATTTATGCTAAAATCATCTCCATCCACTGTTACCTGGCCTGATACATCTGGACCAGGTGGGATTTGTCCCAGGGAGGGAGACCAGGGACAACACCAATATATAATTAAACTAAAACATTTTGGTTTTGCCTCAGGAGTGTCTGGTCACCAAGATGTCTAGCACAGTGCTGTATCTTCAGACACACAAATTACAATCCTGCCTCATCATAAGCGCCAGTCTGTGCATACAATTTATAGTGATTTCTAGATTTAGCAAGTTTTATTACATTTAAGTGGGAAAAAAGTACGGACAGAATTTTTTAAAATAATGCTTATTGGGGAAATGTTTCTTTTTATAACAAAGTACCAAATGCCCCCCTTCCTGGCCTCCAGTGCACAGGTATTGATGAGTTTATTAGTGAGGTCTGTATCACAGGGACAGACTTTACTTTTGCAGTGTAGGTCTGCTTTTGAAGTAGACCAATCAACAGGGGCAGTGGTGATTGATCCACTTCAAGTCATTCCAAATAAACAAAGGGATTAGCTGACTAAGCAATATCTTGTGTCTGTCTAGCCATTGAGGAACTGAGCTGGCCGTCCTGGGCACTGAATGTATTGCTCAACATCCTGCTCAGTCAGAAGAGATTCAGTATAATGCTGTGGTGTTGCTACTACACAAGGTGTGGCATATCACCACTTGTATTTCTATTTGTGTATATTTATTGTTTAAATGCTCTCTTCTCTCCAGATCCTCAATGGGCGTCCAGTACACTGGGTGTCTTCTTGTGTGTGACTTGTTGTGGGATACACAGAAATCTTCCGGACAGTAAAGTCAAGTCACTGTGTATGGCCAAGTGGGACGAGGACCAAATAGAGGTAATAAACTCTATTTACTTACCTGCCAAAGAATATGTGAAAATACTAATACTAAATTATGTAACATACACATGTGCTCATTTTGTTGATATCTATAGACATTTGAGTAGAGGCAACCATAATATTACACTTACGAGAAAAATAAATTGCACACAAGTATTTAATGGTGATTTCCAAAGTAAGTGAGCTGAGAGCATACATTTATCAATTAATATTTTAAAATAGTTTAAATATCTGCCATGGATGGGCACATATATCCATTTGAATCTAGGTCATAGTCTTAGTTCGAAGAATGACATATTTTAGAACTTTCTTTTAATTAAGAGTTTTTGATTTGGATGCCACAAGTGGTTATTTTAGGTTTGAACGCAGAACTAAAGGTTTGGCATATGGTCATTGATTGGTGTAATGTTTAAAGTTCCTGTCCAGGCACAAATAAGACACATACTCCCCTCTTCTCTCGTGCAGCTGATCTGTCTCATCCATACCGTATAAAACCTGAGATCAGGTTGTGGCATGCAGTCTCCATAGAAATGAATAGAGTGGGTGTGCTGAAATCACTGTGGCTGACTGCCGTAGGCCGTAGGCAGCACTATTCTCAGAGATTGGCTTTATACCTTCTCACTGGGACAGATCAGCTGTATGGCAGAAAAAGTGAGTAGGTGTGTTTTTTGTGTTTTGCATTGACTGCCCTTTTGGGGTTAAAATAATTCATCTTACATGTTATAATGATAGACCAGAGACTCTAAGCAGCATTAATATGACAGACCATGTACTATTACTAAAGCTTTGTAAAGATGGCCCTTTGCTATGATGAGAGCTTCAGCAGAAGCCTGGTGCTGGTCATCAACAAGTATTGGCTTTGGTTGTGGTCAGATGTGGTAAAGATCAGCATCAGGGCTTGGCACTGGTCATGGTCAGATGTGGCAAATGGCCAGCATCAAGGTTTTGCACTGGACATGGTCAGACGTGGCAAAGGTTGTCAACAAGGTCTCAAAGTATATCAGGTGAACTGAGGCAGGGTCAATAAAGTTGGTACTGTGCAGTTCCTGGAGGTGGCTTTTGAATTAGCGGCCTTCAATCAAAGTGGAACTGTAGCAGGCAGCAGACATGAGGAGCGTTTCTGCTGTCAAGTGGTTGCCAGGGTAATAGTAAGCCTTGCCTCTGCACTAGTCAAGGAACAGTGCAGGAGTGGTGGGGACTGTGACACATAGCCATGCACAAATGTTTAGTTTTGTTTATAATTGTTTAAAGCAGACCAAAACCCACTGAACTTGTGAAATACATTTGGTCAAAGCCCCTGCCAATACTCCCGTCTTAGGGTGTAGAACTAAAAATTGAAATTTTCACTTTTTGAATCATCCGGGAACACTGTTTTATTTTGCTGTCCCTCGGTGTATGGCAGGCGATCAGTCATTGCATAGGTGTGGCAATGAGATCACTGCCACACCTAACAGTAGCAATGAATGGAGGAGGCGGAGCTTTACAGCTAAAACAGACGCCATTATCTGGGATTAGAGTAAAGTAAGGGCATTGAAAGTTGGCAAAAGGTACTCTTCATGGGGAGAGCAATTTAGGGGATGCTGGGTAAAAATGTGGGTTTTGGTCTACTTAAAAAGTGTAAAGTTAGGCTATGATGGCCTCATCTTCTGTACCCTAAAATCACTCTTACAACATTCCTCAATAAACAAAAAAGCCCCAGACAAACCGGGTGTGTGGGAGTGTGCACTCCACGGGGAAAATGAGGATGCCCCATTCCCTATGCCAATGCACAGTCCAAAAACAACAGCTTTATGCTGTGCATTAGTATGAAAGGCATAAAGCGCTGAATAGAGGTGAGTGGAGTGGATAATTTCTGGGGTTTCACACAGCAGGGCACCCCAAATCGGAATGCCCTGGGGCCAGGACCAATCACCAGGATAGTCAAAATCCTGGTGATTGGTTCACTTTAACTTTAAAGCACAGCAAAACCCATGCGGCACGGCCGGGAGTCTAAAAGATTCCAGGGCGGCCTTTAGCCTACTGCTGAGCCATCCTATAGCGGGATGCCCCGCTGTGTGAAAACCCCATTATATTCATTGTTACTGGTGGCTCCCACGATGCTGCAATTGCATTACCATGTCGTAAAAGAAAGGTGATTAAGAGCGCTAGAGGGGTGGTAAGCTGCTGCCGTGAAATAAGGGGTCACACCTTATGGGATAACAAAGATAATGGTGAAATCCTAACCTAGGGTCTAACTCCAGGGGAGGTAGTCTTCGGAGGTAGCCGTGTGTTTGTATA
Organism: Gastrophryne carolinensis; assembly: GCA_027917425.1. Lineage (NCBI taxonomy): Eukaryota > Metazoa > Chordata > Amphibia > Anura > Microhylidae > Gastrophryne > Gastrophryne carolinensis. Next base: position 334,038,160 of record CM051235.1, on the reverse strand, counting down.
CACGGCTCAGTCATGGTAGATCATTTCCGGTCAGGTGCCTTTAACAAATTACATATGCTGAATGCATTGGGCAAATTTTCAGTTAACTGCCTATAGGGAAGCTTATAGCATGAGTCTCAGGTGTAGGATAGCACTCACTCCCCTTTATGAACCGTGTACTGCGACAGGCAGTGGTGTAACTAAATTTAATAAGACCCTGGTGCGAACATTAAATGGGGCCCTGTCTTGGCTCATACAGTGCCATTTTCCTGTTATTTTTTTTTTTTTTTTATAATTCTTTATTTATAGGTTTTTGCATATAAACATACATAAACATAAACAGAAAGGTCATAGATTACAGAGCATTAAAGTACACTGTAGGGGGAGAGGGACTAAGGGGAAAGGGTGGGGTCCGGAAATAGGGGACAGGGAAGGGGCACAGCAGCAGCCTGTTGATCCATAAGGCACTCTGGCTTGTACACTACTATTGCGATAATGCGGCCAGAGCCACTGGGGAGGGTTCCCGAACAAGGTCGCGAGGAGCCCCAACCAGCCCAGGGCTCGTCGCCGCCTCCCCCCGCAGGTCATCCCGGGAACCAACCGGGGCCAGGGATATATCCATTGCCCGAGGGGAGAGGGAGAGGGCCAGGGCGAGCCCCCACCGCTGCCCGACGGTGCAACGGTACGGGTTGCAGTCATCAGCCAGCTGGTTCTGAAAACAATTGTTTAAACTCCTCAGACTCTTGGAATATCAACCAGGGCATCCACGTGCGCCTGTACTGCTCATCTCTATCATGGATCGCAAGTGTAAGATCCTCCATCTCCGAGATATTCAGCACCTCCCCAATCCAATCCTTCACGGTGGGGGCTCTCCTTTGTTTCCAAAACCTTGGAATCACTAACTTGGCCGCATTCAACAAATGAGCCCGCAACGATTTCTTATATTTGCTTACAGGCTGGTTCGTCGAATGCAGCAAGATCTGAGCGGGGTCCGTGAGAGTCGGGTCTCCCGTGAGCTGAGAGACAATGGCTAACACCCCCCCCCAGTATGCCCGTATTCCGGAGCAGGACCAGAGGATGTGCAGCAAGGTGCCCCGTTCGGTCCCGCACCTCCAACAATGTGGGTCCACTGCGGGAGACATTCTGTTAAGCCTGTCAGGCGTATAGTACCATCGGGTCAGGATCTTATAATTAGATTCCTGCACCCTGGTAGCAATTGAGGATCTATGAGCGAGTGATGCTATCTTTTCTCTCTGGCTCTCCTCGAATGTCATCCCCAGTTCTGTTTCCCAATCCCTCCAAAACGTCTGGGGACTGTCGTCTCTTCCCACCAATTGCGAGTACAGTCTGGAGGTCAGGTGATCGTTCTGTGTCAACCCCAGGCAGATGTTCTCAAATTCAGTGTGAGACCTACAGTTGTCCCTCCTCAATCCCTGCCCCGACACAAAGGACTGCAAGCGAACCAAAGTCCATGGGTCGAGGCCTGCGTTTCCACATCTGGATCTCAGATCTGACAGGGACACCCATCCTCCTTCCGATAACAGGTCCCCAGCTCTCAACTGACGCAGCTTACTCCATTCCCTAGGGCCTGCTTCCGATGACCCGGGAGCCAACAACGGGTTTGCTATTATGGGAACCATAGGGGAGGGCCATGGGGATATCTCCGAGTAGGATCTGTAGATCCCGAAGACCCGCAATGATGCCGCTACGGTCGGGTGCCTCTTTATGTCCATGGGTAGGTTCCCCCCGCCCCACATCAAGACATCCGGTGGGGTGGAGGCCACCGCGCGCTCCAACTGGACCCATCTCTTGGTATCCTGGCATGTAGCCCATTCGCAGGTTCTCTGGAGGTGTGTGGCCGCCCAGTAGAGCTTGATGTCAGGCAAAGACATACCCCCCTGATTCTTGGGTCTATAGAGTGTAAGTCTCCCAAGCCTCGCACGTTTATTATTCCAGACGAACCTCAGTAGGGACCCGCTAAGGTCAGTGAAGAAGCTCGCGGGAATCCGCACCGGCAAGGCCTGGAACAGGTACAGCAGTCTGGGCAGGATCGTCATTTTTATTATGTTAACCCTTCCCATCCAAGAAAAGGTGGGGAGGTCCCATCTCTCCAGGTCGCTCCTAATTCTCCTAGCCATTGGGAGGAAGTTCAGGGCTACAATGCTGCACAGGGAGCTCGGCAGCTGGGTTCCCAGGTACTTTAGAGAGGCCCTAGCCCACTTAAAGGGGAATGACTGCCGTAGGGTCCTGACCAGGTCACCCTGGAGTGAGACATTCAAGGCCTCCGATTTATCGAAGTTTTAAGATTTTTAAATATGAGAGTCTCCCATATGCCTCAAATTCTTTCATCAGGACTGGGATGGTCACGGAGGGGTTTGTCACAAAAAAGAGCAGGTCATCCGCGTAGGCAGCGACCTTATGGGTGCCCTCGCGGGTAACCAGCCCCTGGATGTCCACGTTGTCTCTGATTCTACACAAGAAGGGTTCAAGCGATAGAGCAAAAAGGAGGGGTGAGAGGGGACAACCCTGGCGGGTGCCATTTCTAATCCACACCGGGTCAGAGAGGTGGCCATTAATCCTCACTCTCGCTGAGGGGGTGGTGTACAACGCCTCAATAAGCAATCTCATGTTATTCCCTAGACCGATGTGCCGGAGAGTCTCCCTGAGAAACGGCCAACTGACCCTATCAAAGGCCTTTTCGGCATCGGTGGAGAGAAGCATCAAAGGGGTCCCAGACGTCTTGGCCGCGTGAATGACGTTAATGGCCCGGGTGACGTTGTCCCTGGCCTCCCTGTGCAGCACAAACCCAGTCTGGTCCAAGTGCACCAGGTGGGGGACCAGTGACGACAACCTATTAGCCAGGACTTTGGCGTACAGCTTCATATCCGCATTAAGCAGGGAGATGGGTCTGTAGCTTCTACAGGACAAGGGATCCTTCCCCGGTTTATGTATGACAGTGATATGAGCTTCTAGTTCTCTACTGGAGAATGCTCCGGGGTTATCTCTGTCCAATAACGTGTTCCAGGCCCCCACCAGCCGCGGTCCCAGCAGGTCCCCCAGAGTCTTGTAGTACTTAGCCGTGAAGCCGTCAGGTCCCGGCGCCTTACCCATCGGAGCATATTTAATAGCCTCCGCTAGCTCATCCGTAGTAATTGGGGCCTCGACTAGGGTCGCAGCCTCTTCCGAGACCTTCGGCATATTTGAGCTCATCAGGTATTGCCTGATTCTCTCAACATGTGTCGACCCGGGCATATCGCTAGGTAGGCCATAAAGTGCCGAGTAGTATTTCCTGAACGCGCCTGCTATGGACTCTGAAGTATGCTGTTTCCGTTGGGTGTCGTCAAGAATCTCGGGTATGAAAGTCTGGGCCTGTTGTTGCTTAAGGGCTCTTGCAAGGAGGGCGCTATTTTTGTTGCCAAATTCGTAATACCTCCGCTTACATTTTCTTATCATATGCTTGGCCTTTTGCCTTAATAGGGCGTTGAGAGCCGCCCTAGCTTGTGTTAGTTCGCCTAGCACACTTGCTACCTCAGATTTTTTGTGGGAGAGTTCCAGAGCGTTGACCCTCTCTGTCAGTCTCTCCAGCATAGCTGTATGCTCTTTCTTTAACCTTGAGGCATGGCTAATCAGAATGCCCCGGACCACGCTTTTGTGTGCCTCCCATAGAGTCAGTGGGGAGACCTCCCCGTTATCGTTTTCGTTAAAGTACGAGACAATTCCATCTCTGACTGCCTGTAACACCACCGGGTTATGTAGCAGAGATTCATTCAACCGCCATGTAAAGGGGGAGAGAGGTCTATCCACCAGCTCCAAATCTAGGTAAACAGGCGCGTGGTCTGAGAATGAGGTGGGGTAGATACCGTCGTCCGAGACCCACCCCAGCAAGCTATGCGAGACCCAGAGGTAGTCAATCCGGGAGTAAGTCCCATGCACCTTTGAGTAGAATGAGTAGTCCCTAGCCGTGGGGTTCCTAATTTGCCACGCGTCCACCAGCTGCAGACTCTGTAATCTCACCTTTAGGGATCTTAGGGCAGGCTGGGTAATTACTGATTTGCCTGTTGAGGTGTCGAGGAGGGGGTCAACTGGCAGGTTAAAGTCGCCGCCCAGGATCAACTCGCCCTCAGCGAATCTTTCGACCTTTTCCTGTTATTTTAACTCCATTGGATACAAGTAGACAACTAAAGCTGAGGTAAATTGTGCTTCTTTTTCCATTATGTAATTTCAAGTGAGCACAAATCTGCTAAATAAGGTTGATAAGCAACAATACTTTGGCCCCTTCAGGGCCCTGGTGCAGTCGCACTTATGTAAGTACTCTGCACACTGCAATAATGTACTCATTTGGTGTTGGCACCTCTGCTACTACTGTAGCATTGTTTTTGATTGTTATCATTTTGGGTCTTTTGATATTAAATGTGAATGCCTTGGCAATTCATATTGTTGTCATACCTGTAGTGGAAGTGATTCATAATACTTGCCTTCTATTTACCCTTGTGTGTTCCCTCATTTGCTGCCTGTCACGCTGGGCTGCTAGGATGTAATTTTCAGCTTTTGAGTGTTTTTTTTTTTAATGTTTGTGCTAGTGTGTTTATAATTTCTTTTATGAAATAGTAGTACATAGCTGTCTTTTTGTGGCTTTATTGAGGTACTACTCAAATTTATTGATAGTACTGTTTTTTATTTACTATGTGTTTTGTATGTGCCAGGGGTAGGATTTATCATTTATGGTATACAGTATTTGTCAGGACTATTTAACCTTAGCTCTTTGTTCCACTACTTCTGCTGGTGCCTGAAGCAGGTTTACAGAAAAAAAATGGTTATTTTGCCTTTAAATACAATTTCATGTGTTGTTTGTTGAAAATAAGGTACAGAAGTACATGTCATTGCTCAAGATTTTTTCTTTTTTGTTTCCTTTTCTGGATAGTTTTTAGAAAAGCATGGCAATGACGCAGCTAAGGACAAATATGAGGCTCATGTTCCGGTGTATTACTACAAGCCGACACATCTGGACTGCCAGTAAGCCTACTCATCCAGACTTGTAATTAATGGCTCCATTGCTGTCAAGCAGAACAGCCATTCTTACTGCTTTGCCTATTGTTTATGGTATCCCCGCATTAAAGTGGACCAACACCCTCGGGTGATCGGCCCGGGAATCTTATAGATCACCTCCCTCCCCGCGGGACATCCGAGATTGGGATGTCCCGCGGGGTGAAACCCCCCCAAACACCCCGAACTCCTTACCTTATCTTCGGCGGCGGCAGGCCGCCGCCGCCTCCCTCGCGCCCCTCTAGACATGCGCGCGCCCGCGCCGGCCGTCTGTGAATGGCCGGCGCGGGCACGCGCGCGTCAAGAGTGATGCGCGGGAGGCGGCGGCGGAGGAGCCGCTTGTCCGCGGCTTGTCCGTCGGCGCTGGGAGCGGTGAGTTTTTCGGGGGGGTTCGGGGGGGGGTGCCCCACCGAAGTGGACCAAGACCCAGGATAGTCAAAATCCTGGGTGTTGGTCCACTTTAAACTGCTTCCTCTACATTGGCATCCCAATTCCTGTCTGGTTTTACTCTGTAAGTTTATTCATGATCAGGGACGCCATCAGGGAGGGGGGGGGGGGGAGCTCTGCTGTTAAAACTGACAGCAGAGCTGGCATTTAACTCTGGCACCAGCTGGGGCTACAAAAAGAGTCCTCTGACTCCAATGAGTGAGGACACTTCTAGAACCAGCACTGCCAGCTGGCACTAGAAGTGTCCTCACTCACAGGAGACGGTTTCTGTAGCCCCGGCTAGGGCCAGATTTAAACGCCACTGCCGCCGCCTGCTGCTGAGGATCAAGGACTGAGGTAAGTTAAAGTGACCCCTAGCCACAATATACAGTACTGCGTCCCGCCACGGCTAAGGAGACAGAAAATATTGCTAGCACCACCCCCTATTTGCCACCCCCCCCAGTACCTCATTTAAATGCTGCTTGGGCAGTGAGGGGAAGCTGGCACATGCTTGGAGGATAAGGTAAGTGTTTCCCTATATTCCTATGTCCAGTCCAGGTCGTCCCAGAAGTGATGACAATTGGGTATTCCGCCCCTAGGTGGCGCTCGACTGCAAGATCAAAAGCTGTCGCTCCTCCAGGCCCCCTATAAAAACACTATGATTTCCCAGTGTTCATCTTGCAATCTGGCTGCTGAAGATCATTGGATACTCTCTCCTGGATATTGCAGCTGAGCGGGGCCTCCTAGCCCGTCAGCCGCTGCAACCTTATTACCACTTATCCCGTGGACCCACTACTGTCTCCCAGCCATGGCTGATGGGGACGGTGACAGTAGGGAGAATGCCGGGGTCAGGCGTTTGGCAGAGCTAGGTTCTGGGCCGCAGGCCCTGACTAAGGGGTAGCCGGCCATAGGCTGATGGTGAGCCTATAAGGGGGGGGGGGGGGAGGAACCACTTACTCAGGCCTTTCATTCCCAATGTATCCCACAAGCTTTATTGCAGTGTGTTGTGTTTATTCACTGTGTTCACATCTCATTTTATACTTACTTACTTCCTGCTCCCTTCTCCCCTCCATCTTTATTGTACGCTGTGAGGGGGCGTGGGATCGGCGCCTGGCCTTTTTCTTGTGACCGCTGGCTTCTTTACTCTGGCGCGGCGCGAGGTGTGTACGGGGGCCCCGCGCGCCGACGACAGGGGGGGGCGCACTATGACGCGTTCCGCGTCACTGCCGTGCCCCTCGAGGAACACGCCTAAGCTGCTGGCTCGGCGCCATTTTATGCTGCCTTCTGCTCCACGCTGCTGGGGACGTTCGAGGAAATGCTGCGGTGTCGTGAGTCCCTATTGATAATCCCGCTTGCTTATCCACTGCGCTTGTGCTTTTTTTTGGGATACTTATGGCTTTCTTTGCTTGTGTCTTTCAGGTGGCCATTGATAGATTGTGGGTTGTGGTTCCTCCCGGTCCCCCTGCCCCCTCTCCCTTTTTAGTAAGAGGGATCACCAAAGGAGGGAATATATAGGGGGATAGAGTGGTTTGGGCCGTTAGTGCCTTGTAACCTGTATCCAAAATTGTTCTGCTAATCACCATAATGGAGGCTTCTGGGGATAGTGAGCTGGGGGCGGGTGAAGCTCTGCCCCATGTGCGGTGCTAGCCCTCTGGGCGGATTCAACACCGTTTGTATTACTTGTGCCAGGAGCGCCATTTTGGAGCATGATTGGGCGTATCTGCCCCTAGCCCCTTATTATCTGTGACCGCTCCAGAACCCCCGCTGCTGCATTCAGCCCCCAGTGAGTCCCATGTTGATTTGGCATAGCGGGTAACCAGCCTCGAGAAACAGATCTCGCGAACGGCTCCTAAGAAGGCCTCGAGTAAGAAGCGGCACATAGAGCCTGTTTACTCGGATAATGATGATGATCTTTTTGGAGGTCCGGGCTCCGTGGAGGAAGGCGAGTTGCATGAGGACTCCCTTTCCACAGTGGTTTATTCTGCTGGCTTAGACAGCGGCTCTGGGTCTTCCTCGGATGAGGATACGTGGCTCCCTGATGATACGGAGAAGTTGCTTGCTTCAGTTTTTGAGACATTGCACATTGTACCCCCTAGAGCGGCTAAGAGGAAGCAGGGTGATTTGTTTTGGCCTGAGAGACAGAGACGAGTCTTTCCCGAGCAGGCCCAGGGCCTGCGAATGGCCATGCAGCACCTTCTGCGGTTAGGCATGATTTGTCCTGTACCTCGTCGGGAACAGGGTCAAGGCTTCTACTTTAATCTGTTCACGGTGCCCAAGAAGGACGGAACGCTGAGACCTATCCTGGACCTGAAGGGTCTCAACAGGTTTGTCAGAGTCAGACATTTCCGCATGGAGACCTTACGGTCCGCTGTGAGCTCGCTTCGGCCTGGCGACTTCATGACCACGGTGGACATCAGGGATGCTTATCTGCACATCCCGATATTTCAGGGGCATCAGAAGTTCCTGAGGTTTGCGCTGGAGGATCAGCATTTCCAGTTTGTGGCGCTGCAGTTTGGGATATCCTCAGCCCCCACGTGTTTTTACCAAGGTGCTGGCGGGCATCATGACTATCCTGAGGAACCAGGGCATTCGGGTGTTGCCTTATCTGGACGATTTACTGATTGCGGCTCAGTCCCTTCAACAGGCGGAGAGAGACACCCGGGCGGTGTTATCCACGCTTGAGGATTTCGGATGGGTAGTCAATTACCCCAAGTCTTCTATCACCCCCCCAATGGTGAGGTCCTTTCTGAGCATGACATTGGACACCTCTCAGGTCAAGGTATTCCTGCCACCGCAGAGGGTGGTGGGCCTCCAGACGCAGGTGCAGGCCTTGCTGTCTTGTCAGCGGCCTTCGATCCGTCTGGGGATGAAACTGGTGGGCCTTATGGTGTCATGCTTCCAGGCAGTGCCCTTTGCCCAGTTCCACATGAGACCTCTTCAGTTGAATCTGTTGACTGGCTGGGACCAGACGCAGGAGTCACTGGAACAGGAATTTCCTCTGTCTCCACTGGCCAGACAGTCCCTCTTGTGGTGGCTGGACTCCGGAAATCTATTGGTGGGCAAGTCCTTTCTGACTCCCCGGTGGGAGATTGTTATCACGGACACCAGTCTGACCGGCTCGGGAGGCTTTTGGCAAACGCAGAAGATCCAGGGTCAGTGGGGTCCGCAGGAGGCCCACTTACCTATAAATCTCCTGGAGCTGAGAGCGATCCGGTTGGTGCTTCTTCACTTGACTCTCCATTTAAGGGGTTGTGCGATCCAGGTTCGCTCGGACAATCAGACGGCTGTCGCCTGCATTAATCACCAGGGCGGGACTCGAAGCAAGCGAGCCCTCAAGGAGGTGACCCAGATTCTGACTTAGGCAGAGGAGAATGTTCTCTGCATCTCGGCGGTTTACATCCCCGGGGTAGAAAACCAGGAGGCAGATTCCCTGAGCAGGAGTGCCTTACGTCTGGGCGAATGGTCTCTCAGTAACAAGGTCTTTCACGCCCTGTGTCTCTGCTGGGGTCAGCCCTGTTTGCGTCCAGACACAATCACAAGCTCCCAAGGTTCGTCTCCCTGTCAAGAGATCCTCTGGCATTTGCCACAGACGCTCTGGCAATTCCTTGGACGGAGTTCAGGCTCCTTTATGCATTCCCTCCGTTTCTGCTCCTGGGCCGAGTGCTGCACCATCCTGGTGGCTTCTCGCTGGCTGAGACGGAGTTGGTTCGCGGACATAGTGCAGATGTCGATCGCTACATCATGCCCGACGACCCAGGGCTACATCATGCCCGATGATCTCACTCAAGGGTCGCTGCTGCACCCCAATTTACAGATGCTGGCTTTGACTGCCTGGCTATTGAAACCTCAATCCTGATGGAGAAGGGGCTGTCTGCCACGGTTGTGCATACCATGATTCAGGCTCGGAAGAAGTCTTCTTCCATGATATATTACAGCGTGTGGCATGCCTACATTGCTTGGTGTGAGTCTCCCTTGTCGCATGTTTCAATCTCTAGGATATTAGAGTTTTTACAACATGGCTTAGACTTGGTTCTCCAGCTGGGCACCCTCAAGGGCCAGGTTTCGGCCTTGGCCATCTTTTTCCAAAGATCCTTAGCCATTAATAAACTGATCAGGGTGTTTTTCCAGGGAGTCACCCATGTACGTCTACCGCATAAACCTGTAATACCAGTGTGGGACTTGAATTTGATACTTTATGCTCTCCAGGGGCCTCCCTTTGAGCCCTTGTGCGATGCTGCATTGTCTATTTTGACCCTCAAGGTTGTCTTTTTGGTAGCGATCACCTCGGTGCGTCGCTTGTCAGAGCTGGCTGCGCTTTGTATGAAGCCTCCTTATTTTGAGCGGCATAAGGATAAGGTGGTTTTTCGCTTTAAACCTGATTTTTTGTCTAAGGTCGTTTCCCCCTTTCACCTTAATAAGGAAGTTGTCTTACCTTCCTTGTGTCTAGCACCTACTGATTCTAAGGAAAGGACCCTTCATGCCTTGGATGTGGTTAGAGCCATTAAGTATTACCTGGTTGTGGGGGGCGTGTCCTAGACATGGAGCTGTGAGGAGGCATCTTCCCCGAGCTCCCGCGCCAGTGCCCTATTACCGGGTGTTTTCCCTGCAGCAGACCCACCATACGCCTGATGGCAAAGCGGAGGAGCACGCAGCGGAGGGGAGGGGGAGTGAAGAAGGGCCCCCCCACTCGCCATCAAGCCTCTGCCGTGCAGAAAGAGAGATCGGAGTGCCGCCGCGCCAAGATGGCGCTGCACTTTCCTGCGGAGGGTGAGCTGAGTGGCCCTGAGGGGGCGAGAGGACCCCAGCGGAGATCGAAGTCGGTCGAGGGGAGAGGTGCCCGACACTTACCAGACGCAGATCGGGCGATTTCATCAGCTGCCCCCGATCCGGGGTGCACCAAGATGGCGGCGGAGACGAGCGTTGCCTCGACGGAGGAGACCGGGCAGACGACGGGCCATCCTGCTGTGCTGCGCCGGGAGCGGGGTGAGGAGCCAGAGGAGCGGGCGCCTGTTGCGCGGCTGTCCCCCGGTCGCTCCGGCGGGAAGGAGGAGGATGGGATGACTGCCCCGAGTGATGTGGGGTGTACCAAGATGGCGCCCGCCGAGATGAGGAGGCACGCGCCCGTGACGCGAGGGGGCGGGGCCTCCGAAGATCCGACCGAGTCTCCGGAGATAACGCGAGGGGCGGGAGAGCCCAGAAGTCGGGACCTGCGCACTGGGGTGAGCACCGATCGTGCGGGGAAGAGGGGAGAGGGAGGGGGAGTGGCGATACATGCCCGTCAAACCTCTGCTCCTGATACAATGAAGGAGCTGCCTGCGCCCCCCCCACCTCACATGCCAGCTGAGCCCCCGTCGCCTCTCCTGGGGAGCACATCCCCTGCCTGCTCTGGTGTGCCCCCGATACCCCCCCCCCAGCAGTAGATCCTTCCTGGGCAACATTCCAACACGCCGGGGAGCCTTGGTCTGCAGAGGTTTGCGTTCTCTGCAAGGGGAGAGAGGAGTGGGGATCTGGCACAGGGACATAGTGCCCAACCAGTTATGAAGAGCTCCCCTGGTGCAAGTCTCCCCCAGAGGACACCAAGACCCCGACACCCGCCTCCCTTGGAACCAGAAATAATAGTGCGGCAGGGAAGCTCCTCCCACCTGAGCCCCCCGACGACGCCTCTGTTGCCATCCCCAGAAGTGCCTTGGCCCACAGCCAGATCTAGCCCGACGCCGATGTCACCTTCTCAGCCGTGCTTTTCTCCGGAGCGGGGAGATGACCCCTGGGCCCCCTGGACTCGCTCTCCCCTTAATGGGTCGCTGCAGTCGTCCGTTGCCCCGTCGACGTCCGGTGGTCTGGGCGATGTAAGTGTGCCTCTTGGGTCCTCCAAGGGTGCGGATATCCATTTGGAAACGATCTCGTTATTGAGGGGCCTACCCACCAGGTCCGACATTGAGGGGTTGATCGCGAAGTATGCCGAAGCGCATAAGCGAGAATTGGGGGAGGTCAAGCTACAGGTTGCCGGGGTGGCCTCAAGAGTGGCGGCTTTGGAGGCTTTGGAGCCCGCGACTGAGTATCGACTTAAAGCGCTGGAGGAGCGCTGTGACCTCCAGGAGGCTATTCTTCAGTCCCAAATGCTTCACTTAGATGATGTGGAGAATCGGAGCCGGAGGAACAACTTGCGTCTGAGGGGCATCCCGGAGGCTTCCTCGGGCGAGGACTTGAGGTGCATTGTAACGGCAATCTTCAACTCTGTGTTGGACAGGGACCCTGCCACCCCAATTGAGCTGGACAGAGTTCACAGGGCCCTGGGTCCCCCGGGACCGGACCCCTCAAGACCAAGAGACGTGATTTGCAGGGTCCACCGTTATTCTCTGAAGGAAGACATTGCCCGTGGTGCCTGGAGGAAAGGGAATATTGATTTTGATGGGGCGCAAGTTCAGATTATGCAAGACTTGTCGCGAAGAACTCTACTAATGCGACGGGCTCTGAAGCCGCTCCTTGAGGTGATTGTACGCAATGGGGCGTCCTGCAGGTGGGGCTTCCCCTTCCATTTAATAGTTCGAAAGGACCGCAACACGTTTTTGGTTAAATCACCCAAGGACTTGCCGGGTCTCTTTGTTTTCATACAGTGTGAGCCAGTCGAAGTCCCTGATTGGCTGGCAGCTAGGGTGGCCCTGCCCCCCCCCCCAGCCCGGGGGTGCCGCTCGGAGGGGCCCTAGAGGCCCAAGAAGATCGGGGAGCCGACGCCGCGCAAGGGGAAACCAGGCGAGACCTTATGATGCAGAGACTTGAACTTTGAGGTCTTTTGAGTTGCGTTCGGTGCTGCTGCTATTTTTAATGTCATTTATATGGTTTATTGGTTGAGCTATGTTTGCGTTGGGTCTGCTGCACGCCTCTAGCAAGTCGGTGGGCCGCAAACCCACCGCCTGATTTTCTGGCCTGGTGCGGGAGGGGGTGACTGTTGTCCCAGCTCCGCGCCGACAGACACCTTCCCCCCGATAGGGTCAGCCCGTGGGTCCGCTGGACTTTTCGGGACTTTTTTTCCGTATAAGATCGTTTAGTGTTGTTATTTGTTTGTTCTTGCTTAAGTAACTTTCTTTGTCCTTCCTCTACCCGTCTCCCCTTCCCTTACCTTCCCTTGTCTCACTCACCCGTCCCGTTCCAGGGGGCATAACTCTTTCCACTAGGATGGCTGAGATCTCCCCTTCGCGGAGATCTGGCGGCCTGACGAGCCGGGGGGGGGGGTCTGGAACTAAAGTTGTTTCCCTAAATGCCAAGGGGTTGAACAGCCCGGAGAAAAGGTCACTGATCTTAAGGAATCTGTGGGGTTTGGGTGCCCATATAGGTTTCCTTCAAGAGACTCACTTCAGGGCGGCCAATCCACCTTCGTTGGGCGATAGGAATTTTCTCAGGTCCTACCACAGTTACTCCCCTGACTCTAGATCCAGGGGGGTCAGCATTGTAATTGCCAAATCCGTTGCTTGGGAACTGGTAGACTATAAGGGTGACCAGGAGGGCAGATGGATTTTTGTCAAGGGGAGGATACCATCTGAGATGGTTACTCTAGCTAACATATACTCCCCAAACTCAGGGCAACTCTCCTTCATAGAGGGCATGTTAGAGGCCCTGGGTCAGTTTCGGGAGGGGCTACTCATTCTGGGGGGGGACTTTAATTTGACACTGGACCCACTTTTGGACACCTCCAGGGGGGGCCCCCATTTGGCGTACCCTAGACTGAAGCGCCTTAAGAAAGTCCTTAACTCATTCCAGCTAGTAGATCCCTGGAGAATACAGCACCCAACCACACGGGATTTCACATTCTTCTCCCACCCTCACAATTCCTATTCTAGGCTAGATTTGTTCCTGATTCCACACGGCCAGTTGGGTAGAGTGGATGACACCTCAATTGGCAGCATTACCCTTTCCGACCACGCGCCTATCACGATTACGCTCAGAGACCCTAACCCCATCCCTAGAAGCTGGTCTTGGAAGCTGAACAAGTCGTTGCTGGAGGACCAGAGGGTTCTTGAGGTGGTTCAGAAAGAACTTAAGAACTATTTTGAGCTAAACACGAGCCCAGAGGTATCACCCGGAACTCTTTGGGAGGCCCATAAATGTTTTATTAGGGGGGTGTTAATCAGTCAGGGTTCCCGAATTAAAAAGGAAAAAGCTGAGTGTGTCGCGCGCCTCCTTGAGGAGATTGGGAGACTAAAGGCCCTGCATAAAGAATCTTTGGCAGCAGCCCACCTCACGACCCTCACGTCGTTGAGGGAAAAACTGAAAACAGTCTGTTTCGACAGGCTGAAAGCCCAAGTAGCGAAATGTAAGCAGGCTTTTTACGAGTCTGGAGATAAATGTGGCAGAATGCTTGCTAGGGCCCTGAGAGCGGAGAGAGCCACAACGTATGTACCCAAAATATCAGACCCGGAGGGGAACATGGTTCATAGGGTGGAAGCTATCGCTGAGGTTTTCCGCAAATTTTATAAAGACCTTTATAATCTGCCCACACCCGGGGAGGGAGGCTTCGCAAGGAAATGCATGCGGTACATTGAGGGCTCGGGGATGCCCAAACTTCCGGCCCAGATATGCGCTGAGCTTGAGAGTCCTATCTCTATGCTGGAGCTGCATAACGCGTTAGCCAAATCAGCCTCTGGCAAGATGCCGGGCCCCGATGGACTGCATCTCCAGTATTATAGAAAGCTGTTCCCCATCTTGGGCCCTAAGCTCCTGCATATGTTGAACTCTCTTATTAAGGGTTCCCCTCCCCCCCCTGTAGACTTTCTTAGAGCACACATAGTGGTCATCCCCAAAGAGGGGAAGGACCTGAACCTTTGTGGTAACTTTAGACCTATCTCACTCCTTAACGCGGACGTAAAGCTATTTGCTAAGGTCCTGGCGACTAGGATTGCCCCGCACCTGCACTCGGTGATAGGTCTGGACCAGGTGGGTTTCATGCCTCTCAGAGAGGCCAGAGACAACACTACTAAGGTTCTAAATATGATCCATCTGGTGCAGACGCAGAACCTGCCCTCTCTTTTGCTCTCCACCGACGCCGAGAAAGCCTTCGACAGGGTGAACTGGAGTTTCATGTCATCGGTGCTTAGCCACGTTGGACTTGGCCCAAACATGATAAGATGGATAGGGAGCCTTTACAGCTTCCCCTCGGCGGCGGTGAGAGTGAATGGGTACCTGTCTGATTCGTTTGCAATCAGGAACGGGACAAGACAGGGCTGCCCTTTGTCGCCCCTGATCTTTGTCTTGACTCTTGAGCCCTTCCTGTGCAGGGTGCGGGGGAATCCAGACGTCCGGGGAGTGGAGAATGTGTCGGGCCACTATAAGGTAGCGGCTTACGCAGACGATTTGATCTTCTGCCTATCCCATCCAGAAGTCTCCCTTCCTAATCTTATGTGGGAGCTCAGGGAGTATGGGAACCTTTCAAGCTATAAGATCAATTTCCAGAAATCCGAAGCCCTTAATCTGAACATTCCCCCTCGTAGGTTTGAAAACATCAAAAACTCCTTCCCGTTCCGCTGGGCCAGCTGTAGCATTAAGTATCTGGGGACCAATATCAGTAGTGACCTCCTGAAAATATACTCTCTCAACTTCCCCCTGCTTCTGAAAACTTTTGAGAGGGAGACCGCCAGGTGGGGTAGTGGGAGACTCTCATGGTTCGGGAGATGCAACGCGGTCAAAATGACCCTCCTGCCTCGTTTGCTCTATCTCCTTCAGGCTCTCCCAGTGCTTGTTCCTCGCTCCTTTCTCCTGAAGGTGCGCTCGGTGTTCACCAGATTTATTTGGGCTGGGCGGAGACCGAGGCTGGGGCGGGAGATTATAACCAGAGTGAAGGACCAAGGGGGCGTTGGTGTCCCTGATCCAGTACTCTATCATGCCGCGACTCACCTCAGTAGAGTGGTCGACTGGTGTGTCCATGGCCGGAGCAAGCAGTGGGTCGGTTTGGAGCAGAGCTTTCTTGCAGTTCCACTAAGAGGTGCTCCGTGGGTGGCGGCCGAGGGAGCTAAACTCGGGGGGCAACACCCCACCATAGGCCCCACGCTTAGGGTATGTGGAGCCACCTTTCGTTGCCAGGGGATCTCCCCCCCCCTCTCCCATGTACCCCATATTGGGGAACCCGCGCTTTGCGCCTGGATGTGAGGGCCCACAGGCGAAAACTTGGATTGCTGCAAATATGTACACTACTGGCCATTTTGTCAGAGAGGGAGGCTGGGCGGACTTCGGTGAACTGGCTAGAGGGGCCGGGATCCCGGAGTGGTCCAGGTGGCAAGGTATGCAGCTAAGTCATTTTCTGGCCTCTATGCGGGACCACAGGGAGGGCAGACAGATCCTTACGAGCTTCGAGGAAATGTGCCGCAGCACTGAAGCGGAGAGACACGTCCTCTCGAGGACATACAGACTCCTTGTGGCCCCGCCCGACTTAGAGGACCCCCCCTACTTGGGAAAATGGGCAAGAGACCTTGGCGCAGCATGGACCCCTGAGCAGCGTCGGAGGATTTTGGCGTTGCCGCACAGGTCCTCAATTTGTACCCGGATTCAAGAATGTGGATACAAATTGCTATCAAGATGGTACAGAGTTCCATCGGACCTGAACAGGTGGTACCCTGACGTCTCCCCAAACTGCTGGAGGTGTGACGGTGAGAGGGGGGATCTCTTGCACATTTTCTGGTCCTGCCCTTTGCTTAAGGAATACTGGAACCGGGTCAGAAAGGTCACGGAGGAAGTTTCGGGAGCAATAATACCTGACGACCCTGCCCTTTGCCTCCTTCACGCTTCGGAGATTCCTCTGAAACGTTACAGGAACTCCATAACTTGTCACTTGCTGAATGCAGCAAAATGCTGCATCCCACAGTTGTGGAAGAACAGGGAGCCTCCCTCTATAAGCATGTGGTGCCGCAGGGTGAACGACATCATGAGGTTTGAGAGCCTTATGTCTTCTCGCGACGGCACACATGAGAAATTTGCTGTCACCTGGTATGGTTGGATGGTGTTCATGGAGTCCCCGGAAGGCAAGGAGCTCCTCTGCCCACAACAAAGGCCTCCGCCCCTTCGGCCTACTCCCTCTGTGTGATGAGCAGGTTACGGTGGGCTGGTCCGGGCACAGATCTGGGTTGACTACCGCTGATGCTTGGGCCATGCTGAATCACTAAAGATCTCGGGTTCACATGGACAAAATCGGGGAGCCTCCTCTCCTCGTCTCCTCCCCCTCGTCCCGCCCTGCCCCTCCCCACTTCCCTCCCCTTGCCTTCCCTCCCCTTCCCCCCCTTCCCCTTCTCACCTCTCGGTTTTCTCACTCCCACTTGTTCCCTTTTAGATCAATGTCGATGCTAGCTAGCTTACAGACAGCCGCTAGCCTGACTGTCTAGATCTTGCTTAGAAGGACTTACTGTGTGTTTTCAGTGGTTGATTTGTGATGTCCTTTGCAATGCTTTAATTGATACATATCGCGTTAGCATAGACTGACATTGTACATTCCTTGGCTATCTATGTTTGTACTGTTTGAAAAATGTGTTCTTTGTTCCTTTTCTGGAAAACTTTCAATAAACACAGAATTATTAAAGTATTACCTGGTTGTGACTGAATCCTTCAGGAAGTCGGATTTGCTCTTTGTCCTAACGGAAGGTTCTAGGAAGGGTTTGCCACCAGCCAAGTCCACTCTTAGTAAGTGGATCAGACAGGCGGTGGTGCAAGCATATTCTGCCAAGGGGAAGGAACCCCCTTTTCGTATTACAGCTCATTCTACTATAGCTATTGGTGCCTCCTGGGCTTTTCAGCACCAGGCATCTGTTGAACAAGTTTGTAAGGCCGCCACTTGGTCCTCTGTTCATACCTTTACAAAGTTTTACAAGGTTGATGTTAGGGCCTCAGCTTATGCTGTCTTTGGTCGAAAGGTGCTTCAAGCGGTAGTGAAATGAACTACATGCTGTTCCGCACTGGGGATCCTGCCCTAATGGACACTGCTTTTGGATGTCCCAATTGTCATCATTTCTGGGACGACCTGGACTGGATATAGGGCAAAATACAATTCTGTGAAACTCACCTGTAGAATTGTTTTTGAATATATCCAGTCCAGGTCGTCCCACCCCGCCCTTGTTCATTATCTCTTGTTTGCCTGTTATGGTAATTACCATTTTTATATTGGACCGTTGACCTTAAAGTGGACCAACACCGAGAGGTGATCGGCCCGGAAATCGGCCCGCGGGGTGAAACCCCCCCAAACACCCCAAATCACCTACCTTATCTTCCGCCGCCGCCGCCTCCCTCGCGCCCCTCTAGGCGTGCGCGCCCCCGCGCCGGCCGTCTGTGAATGGCCGGCACGGGCGCGCGCGCGCGCCGAAAGTGACGCGAGGGAGGCGGCGGCGGTGGAAGCCGCTTGGACGTTCCTGTTCCCCGCCTGGACGTTGGCGGGGATTGGACCGGGCAGTCACGTGGGAGCGGGGAGAGGTGAGTTTATTGGGGTTTCTGGGGGGTTTCACACAGCGGGGCACCCCCGATCGGGGTGCCCCGCCGAAGTGGACCAAAACCCAGGATAGTCAAAATCCTGGGTGTTGGTCCACTTTAAGGTTTTTTGTTGGAGAGAGTACATGTTGAAGCTATGAGAAGTAACATAGTTTCTTGGCCTTCCGGCCTGTCTCTTCGTTTACTGCTGTTTAACCACTGGGAAATCATAGTGAGACACCTGCTTTTATAGGGGGCCGGGAGGAGCGTCAGCTTTTGATCTTGCGGTCGAGCGCCCCCCTAGGGGCGGAATACCCAATTGTCGTCACTGCTGGGACGACCTGGACTGGATATATTGAAAAACAATTCTACAGGTGAGTTTCACAGAATTGTATTTTTTATGACACATGGATGGAGCCCACAAAATGTATGTACAAAGGGCCCTAGGTTATGGGGGTCCCAGACAGGCATTATATAGCCCTGTAAACCCCTTTTTGTCTTTAAAGCAGAACAAAACCCAGGAATTTGACTTTCCCAGGTTTTGTTCCATGCCCCCGGGGCATCCTGAAACAGCATGCCCTGCTGTGTCAAACCCTCCAGAAAGCCAGAAAAAAGCCACGCCATGCTCAACAGCCACACGTGGGCTCTCGTCCAATGAGAGCCGCCTGTTGTGACTACGTAATACGGCAGACAACTCTCATTGCTTACAATGGATAGCGTGCACTGCCGCATTTCCTGCATCTCCATCTGTGCACATGCTCCTGCTCTAGTCTATCTGAATGGCTGAGGGGGGAGCACACGCACAATGCAGGGGATGTGGCAGAGCACGCTCTCCATTGTAAACAATAAGAGCCACGTGCCAGATGATGTAGACACAGCATTGGACGAAAGCCAGTGCCCGGGACCGCTGGAGCGCGGAAAGGAGAGTTTTTTTTATGGGACCTGGAGGGTTTTACAGACATTGTGACTGTACGGGGCCTTATAATTCCTAGTGGTGGCCCTGTTCATGACAATTATATTAATTTTCTTTCCCACAGTTTAAATCATGTATTTATTTTAATATATTAAAAAGAAATTTGAACCCCATCTGAGTCATGCAGTCTCCTGCATGACTAAGTGGAAGTGACAAACCTTTTAGGCTCGGTCATATTGCTGGTACAGGTTATGTGGAGGTCTGTGGAGACTCGTGCAGGTCTTTACAGCAGTATGTAGTTCTCCTCTGAAGCCTCATCTCAGTACAATGGAGTGATTCACAAGGAAGAACCAAAAGGGGCAGTAAAAACATGTGCTTAGTATTGAAAAACATGCAGGATTTTGTCAAGCCTTCATGAATGAGGATAGTAACTTCTCTTCACTGTCCTATAAAACAAATCCTTTTGACCATTTACAGCAGTGAACTGACATTTATGTTTTGTCTGCTAATCTTACGTACTTAATGGGTTACTAACCCCTCCTGCCCATCATGCTTTTCTACATTTAACCATTGCTTACTTTTACAGTGTGTTACGAGAGCAGTGGATTCGAGCTAAATATGAGCGCAAAGAATTTATGAAAAAAGAAGGTTCCGATGGCCTTCTTAATGGTAAAGTTCCATAACATTTTTTGCAAATTGTGATTTCATGTGTAGACCTGGGGGGGGGGGGGGGGGGGGGACTGAGCCTTTTTGAAACATCCATCCATGTGGTGGGAAATGTAAAACGTGTACCAAAATGATAGGATTTTTGCAGTACATACACTGCTATGAAAACCAGACACTGTAAGTTGTTTCTTAACTCACAATGAACCCACACCAATGTTGCTGGATTGTTGTCCTTGACAGCAGTTGATATTCATCCCCACCCCTCTGACCATATGTTCCGTTCTTTTGCATAGGGAGGACCATGACTGCAAGAGTTAAGGCTCCTCTTGTATATAATGTAAACAGTACAAAGGGCAGTGCTGGAATGGGGTTTCCTGGGCCCACCAGTGGAACTGACTCTAGGGAGCCCACCCTACAATGGACAGAAACATAACATCTACTTATTTATATGGATTGGTTGAGTACTGAGGCTGTACACAGGGCCAAAGGGAACAAAACGTAAAAGAAACAGATGACCATATTCTAAGTATGTCACACACCCCGCTTCAGTCATTACACTTGGGTTATACCGACCTGTAGAGGGCGATCTTGCAGAGATGTCATGAAAAAGCCCATCCCGGTCCATAAATACCTAGTACCTCCCACTCATTCCCCAGTCTTTCATCTCTGCAGACGGCGAGCAAGTCAGAAGATGGATGTCTCCTCCTTGCAGGTAGCCGGGGTAACTCCCGGCCCCCCTCTTTCGGTCTATTTCTGCCTGGACCTACTGTTATACCCCTTTTCAGTTAAGAGCCTCCCAGCCTAGGCTGCGGGTCCTGGCAAAGGTAGACGGCACCTTAAGGTGCCTCAGGAGCTATGCTCCACCGTGAGACCCCATACTAAGGGGTAGGCGGTATTCCGGGTTGGTGATCCTGGTTGGGATGCCCTGTCCTTACCCTTACACCTTTGGGGTGTTAATTCCCCCTTCCCCGGTCACCCATCGTTCCCTACTACTGGGGGGGGGGCGCTTATCCCCCTTTTCAGTGTTGCTGGTGACGCTGCGGAGCCCGGTCACTGGCCGGGAGCCGCCTGTTGTCAGCAGAGAGGGGCGGGACCGGGCGCAGCGCGCGATCCGTGCCGGGCCGCCCTTCTTCATCCTTGCCAGCCAAGTCCCTCCGCCTCGTGCAGGACGCCATTCAGTAAGCGCCCAGTGGGCTCCAGTCTTTCATTGCTCCGGCGTTGTGTGACAGGTACAGCTGCTTGTCAGCGCGAGATTGATTTATATTTTCCTAATTGTATGTATGTGTGCCTTGGCCCTTCTGTATGTGCCCTGCATTGTGTGACATATGTGTGACAGTCCCCCTTTTTCTATTCCAGGCGGACCCCTGTTGGATCCTAAAGGGTCCTCCCGGTCCTAGGGTCCCTGGTTTAATTTAAGAACTCCCCATAAATCCTCCCACTCGGGACACAGAAGGGGCATCCCGGGTCGTTTATATTGCGTAATTCCATTGGGTATTGCGACTACTGATAAAATCACCATATGGAGGCTTCCCAGGATACCGGGCTCGGGCTCCCCTCGGGGCAACCCCGGCAGTGTTTGGGGTGTGCGGCATCCCTTACCGGGGATGATGTTTTCCTTTGCATACCATGTGCGCAGCAGACTATTACGCGGCAGTCCGGATCCCATGCGTCTGGGTCTGCGCCGCCGGTCCCTTCTCCTACCCCTCCCCGCCTGACCCGTACCCCGTGTGATGTTGTCACGAGTGGGGAGTCGCAATCTGAGGTGTGTGCCAAATTGTCCAATCTTGAAAAATTATTTTCTAGCGCTGTGGCCAGAAAGTCCCTGGCTAAGAGAAAGCACTTGTCCCCAGCCACGCAGGCTTCTGATTTTGAGGAGTTTGATTCACTGGACTGGTCTGATTACCCCCCGCTAGAGGAAGGGGAGCTTTTTGAGGAGTCGGTTGGTTCTGACGATCAGCAGTTTGTTGGCGCTGATGTGAGCGGGGTCAGGGGGATTCTTTGGATACCCCTAAGGTCCTGGCTCATATGTTTGAGGTTCTGGCAATCTCTCCCCCTGAAGTGACTCTTCCGCAGAAGGGGGAGTTCTTTGAGGAGGCTAAGCCGCGCTTAGAATTCCCTAATCAAAGGCATTTCGACGGCATTATTCTTAAGGAATGGGAGAGGCCTACTCGGCTTCCGGGTGTCCCTCCGGGTTGGGATAAGAAATATCCCTTTCCGGTGGATGCGGTGAAGAGCTGGTCGTCCCCTCCCGAGGTGGACGCCCCTGTTTTGGGGTTGTCTAGCACCTCTGTTTTGCATTCTCCTGACTGTTCTACTCTCAAGGACGGTGAGGACAAACGCATTGACCAGATGGCTTGTCACGGTTTTGCCAGTGTCGGGTCGGCCTTGCAGCCTGTTTGTGCTTCAGCGCTTTTAATAGTGGTTTCTAGGTCGGTTGTCAGGGACCTGTTGTCTACCTCCAGGCTTGACCCGGCTAGTGATGAGTTCACCGCCCTTAAGCGGTGCGAATTGTTTTTGTCATTTGTGCTAGCCGCCCTGAATGACACCATGGTGATGTGTAGTAGAACTTCGGCCTTGCTGGTGGCTATTCGGCGGTCGGTTTGGTTGCGCCAGTGGGCGACTGATTTTGTGTCCAAAAAGTCGCTTACGGCTCTTCCCTTTCTGGGCTTGTGGCTCTTTGGAGAAAAATTGGATTCGGTCACAAAAGGAGGTAGGTTACCTCAGCGAAAGAAGCAACGTCGTCCCTTTCGGGGGCGGCTTCCTTTACCCCTTCCTTTCGTGGGGCCAGAGCTGGACGGGGTTCGGCTGTCTTCTCCTCCAGAGGTGATTCCTGGAACAGGGGAAGAGGACGTGCCCGTCACAGCTGGGGCTCCAAGCCCAAAGCCGCTGCTAAGCCGGCTCAGCAATGAGGGGGCGCCCTCACCCTCGTGGGTGGGGGGACGGCTGCGACACTTCTCCCAGGTCTGGGACCAGGAGGTCTCGGACAGATGGATTCGGGAAGTGGTGTCTTCCGGTTACAAACTGGAGTTCGAGATCGGGCCTCCTCCCAGATTCTTCAGGTCTCGGGTTCCCTTGGATCCTCTGGCCGTGCAGGGGCTCCGGGCCGCAGTAAAAGATCTCCTGGACATGGCTGTCATCTGCCCGGTGCCTCCCTCGAACCGGGGCCTGGGATACTATTCCAATCTGTTCACGGTGCCCAAGAAGGATGGCTCCGTTCGTCCCATCCTGGATCTGAAGTTTCTCAACAGGTTTTTCCGTCCCAATAAGTTCCGCATGGAAACTCTGCGCTCAGCCATAAATTCACTTCGGCAGGAGGACTTCATGACGTCCATAGACATCAAGGATGCTTATCTGCACATTCCAATCTTCCCGGCACATCAGAGATTTCTCAGGTTCGTGGTGGTAGATCGGCATTTTCAGTTTGTGTCCTTCCTCTCTCCGTCCAGGGTGTTGGCGTTCCTGGGAATGTCTCTGGATACTTCTCAGTCCAGGGTGTTCCTCTCCTGGCCCAAGGTTCTTTTGATTCAGGAATTGACTCAGCTTCTCTTATCCATCCCTCGCCCGTCCATCCGGCTGGGGATGCGACTGGTGGGATTGATGGTGGCTTCGTTCGAGGCCGTTCCCTTTGCCCAGTTTCACACAAGGACACTCCAGCTCCATCTCTTGGCGGCCTGGGACAGGTCTCCGCTGTCATTGGATCAGTCTTTTCTGATGTCCCCCCGGGTTCGGCATTCTCTTCGGTGGTGGCTGGAACCAAGCAATCTGATGAGGGGCAGATCCTTTCTGACCCCTCGTTGGGAGAAGGTCACCACGGATGCCAGCCTGTCAGGTTGGGGGGGGGGGGTTTGGAAGGATCTTCAGTTTCAGGGACTGTAGGGGCCTCAGGAGGCTCACAATCCCATCAATGTTCTGGAGCTGAGAGCCATCAGGTTGGTTCTGGCTCACTTGACTCATCAGTTACAGGGCTTACCGGTTCAAGTTCGGTCGGACAATCGGACGGCAGTCGCCTACATCAATCACCAGGGAGGGACTCGCAGCAGGCGTGCCCTCAGGGAAGTGTCTTTGATCCTGGCTTGGGCAGAGAGCAATGTCCCATGCATCTCGGCGGTGTACATTCCGGGAGTGGAGAACACGGAGGCGGACTCCCTGAGCAGGTGCTCATCTCGCCGGGGAGAATGGTCTCTCAGCCCCAAGGTGTTTCGGTCGCTTTGCCACTGGTGGGGGACTCCGGATGTGGTGGACCTCTTTGCCTCTCGTCACAATCACAATCTTCCGGCATTTGTCTCTCTCTCGCGGGATCCGCTGGCTCTGGCAGTGGATGCCATGTCAGTGGATCTGGGGTTTCTGTACCTGTTCCCTCCGTTTCCCATGGTGGGCAAAGTGGTGCGCAAACTGGCCCTAGAGGGTGCGTCAGCAATCTTGGTGGCTCCAAGATGGCCAAGACAGGTTTGGTTCGCAGACGTGGTAAGGTTGGCAGCGAATCAGTTAGATCTGCCCCTTCTGCCGGATCTGCTCACTCAGGGTCCACTGCTCTACCCCAATTTACCAACGCTGGCTTTGACGGCGTGGCTGCTGAAACCTCCATCTTGAAGGAGGAAGGTCTTTCTGATGCTGTCATTTAGACTCTGGTTAGGGCTAGAAAGAAGTCTTCCTCTGCCATCTACTATAGGATTTGGAGGTCTTATATTGATTGGTGTGAGGTCCGGGCCTTGCCTTGCAGGGTGTTTTCTACCCCTAGGGTTTTGGAATTTCTGCAACATGGTCTGGACCTGGGTTTGCAGCTTAGTGCGCTGAAAGGGCAGTTTCTGCCCTGGCGGTTTTCTTTCAAAGGTCTTTTGCTCTTCATCCTCTGGTTAGGACCTTTTTCCATGGGGTTACGCATGTGCGGCCTCCTAGGAAGCCTTTGCTCCCAGTTTGGGATTTGAATTTGGTTCTTTCTGCTTTTCAGGGTCCTCCTTTTGAACCTTTGCAGGATATTGCTCTTTCTACGCTTACTCAGAAGGTTGCGTTTTTGGTTGCCATCACTTCCGTTCGGCGTGTATCGGAGTTGGCGGCTTTGTCCATTAAGGCTCCGTACTTTGAGAGGCATCAGGACAAGGTTGTTTTCCGCTTCAAGCCAGATTTCCTTCCTAAGGTGGTTTCTGCCTTTCATCTTAATCAGGACATTGTTCTACCCTCCTTGTGTCCTAAGCCCAGCAATGACAAGGAGAGGGTTTTGCATTCTCTGGATGTGGTTCGCTGTGTGAAGTACTATTTGGTGGCTACTTCTTCTTTTCATAGGACTGACGCCCTTTTTGTGGTGCCCTCTGGGCCTAGGAAAGGTTTGGCTCCTGCCAAGTCTTCCATTAGTAAATGGATTCGCCAGGCCATTGTTGGGGCCTATTCTGCCAAGGGGAAGGTTCCTGCTTTTCGTGTTACTGCTCATTCTACTCGTGCCGTTGGGGCGTCCTGGGCCTTCCAGCATAAGGACTCTGTTGAGCAAGTTTGTAAGGATGCTACTTGGTCTTCCGTTCACACTTTTTCCAAGTTTTACAAGGTTGATGTGCGGGCCTCAGCGGATGCTGTTTTTGGCCGCAAAGTTCTGCAAGCTGCGGTGGTTTAAGTTTGTGCATTATTGCCTTGTTTTGGATCCCCGCCCTTTATGGACACTGCTATTGGATGTCCCAAGTGTAATGACTATCTGAAGCGGGGTGTGTGACATACTTAGAATAATACCATTTTGTGATTACTCACCTGTAAAATGGGTATTATAAGTATGTCACACACCCCGCTTCACCCCGCCCTTTGGTATTCTGGATCCTTTCTATGGTAAACCTTTTTTACTGTTACTGGTTATTTTGGCTCTTCCTGGTCTCTTTACTGCTGTCTTAATACTGGGGAATGAGTGGGAGGTACCAGGTATTTATGGACCGGGAGGGGCTCCCTTTTTTTCATGACATCTCTGCAAGATCGCCCTCTACAGGTCGGTATAACCCAAGTGTAATGACTATCTGAAGCGGGGTGTGTGACATACTTATAATACCCATTTTACAGGTGAGTAATAACAAAATAGTATTTTTAATCCCAGGGGTTTGAAAAAAGCCCAGGATTTGTTAGCACTGTGCTAACTGGGGTGCCAAGGTCAGGGGGGTCTTTTGAGGGATGGGGCCCCAAAACATGCCACTGAGTTCAAAGACCCACTGGGGATTCTCTGGTTCCATGTGGGACAGACTCAGCCTGATAAAGGCTGAAAATACATATTCTCTCTCTGTAACCTTGATCTGTTATCAACTATTAAAGGGTCCAAGGAACATTACCACAAGGCAGTTGAGTTTAATACTGATTGCTGGCCATGAAAAAACAAAAAGCTCATCCTTTTTTATCTCACTTACCTAGAATGTAATAGGAATGTGTGTATTCCTTTGCAGGAGTAAAGGAGGGGATCCTGTTTAAGCGAGGAAGAGATAATGGCCAGTATTTTTCAAGAAAATTTGTCCTTACGTTGTTGGATGGCACATTGAAATACTATATAAAACCAGATGTGAGTATCCTAGTTAATGATTTGTATTATGTTTTTTTTATTTAATGTGATTGTATCTCCTGATTATTTCACTTTGTTTGCAAGAGCATGAAATGTGTTTTTTTTATTGTAAGTGCTTTTAGGTGAAAAATGATTTGCTTGCCATTCTGTATGCCCAAGCAGACATTTAAAATTACGTAAAGTGGACCAAAATCCTAAGTTTTAATTCTTGCCCCCTAGGCACCCTGATTGGGAATGCCCCGCTGCGTACAACACCCCAGGTCAGCTGATCTGACTTACCCTTCTCCGGTCCTACGGCATCCTCTCGTCCAATCGGCGCGATCAGATCCGCTCCCGCCCCTTCGTCTAAGAGCTTGTCTAAGGCGAGGGTATCCGAGCGTGCTGGAGGCCGCAACCCCCTCTACCCTCTAACAGGGAGCGTAGCGTGCGCATGCCGGCCATTCACAAATTCCTGGCGCGGGCACATGCCATGCTAAAGGGATAGTGGGGACCGGCATGCACGAGCAGATGCTATCAAGTGTCTAGGTCTCTAGTAATTGATTATCAATCTGATTGAGGGGAAAAGCAATCAATCAGATCACATGTGAATACACTAGTAATGATAAGAGATATTGGCCTTGATTCAGTAACAGTTGAAAACAATTATAAATGGTAGTAAAAAAATAATTTTATTAGAAAAAAGCCTAAGAATTTCACTGTTGCTGAATCACCAGCTAGGAAGACATTGAAAGCCGATTGTTACTTCTAAGAAAAGTAGTACATTTTTTTACACCTTTCACAACGTAGTAAAAAGTGACATTGATTTTCATGGTCTTCCTAGCTGGTGATTCAGCGGCAGTGAAATTCTCATGCTTTTTTTTTTTTTTTACCTAAAGTGACTTTTTTACGATCATGATTTTTTTTTTTTGACTCTTCCTGAATTAAGACCATTGGATGCAAGCATGTTTTTCCTAAGAACACGTGCAGTTCAGTGGGCGATGAGGCACATGTAATTTAAATTAAACCTGAGAATTTCAATGTTGCTGAGTCTTCAGCTAAGAAGACAATGGAATTCAATGTCACTTTTTACTACAATGTAAAAAGGAGCAAAATGTTCACAAATTTTCTTAGGAGTAAAACGAGCTATTGAGTTTCATTGCCTTCCTAGCTGATGATTTAGCAACAGTGACCTTCTCATGCTTTTTTTTCTCAAGAAGTGCATTTTTTACTACTTTCGACTCAAAATCAGTAAACTCAGTAAAATGTTGTGTTGCTGTATCACAACACCACAGGCTGTTTGTAGTGTGGCATTGGTTAATCAGCCTACTGTCATCTGCAGTTGGTTATATCTGCCTATTTTTTTTTCACTGGGCTCTCTTCTCTAATACAAGTATTTATTATAGAATAATGCACACCTAAATCTCAATAAATATTACATTTGGGCTGCTGCCATATGGGGGAACCTCTCCCCACCATACCAAAATATCAAGAGATATTATAATAGATAATATCTATTACTCCTGCACCACCCGTATATAAATAATTGGGTTGAGTGTGCCGCTAGGGAGTTCTCCAAAACACAATACCGTATATACTCAAGTATAGGTCGACCCGAATATAAGCCGAGGCACCTAATTTTACCACAAAAAAAATGGAACAAGTTATTGACTCGAGTATAAGCCGAGGCGGCTTTTTTCAATTGGAATTGGAGTTGACACACAGAGAGAGGGACACACACACACACACACAGAGAAAGAGAGACACACACACACACACACACACACACTGTGGGTACCTGCTGCTGCTGCTGCCGCCGCTCTCAGACGCACAGGTGTCGGGGGTCAGGGTTTGGCCGAGGTTACCCTGCAGAGGGGCAGCGGGGTCCCCCTCCCCTCCTCTTCCTGCCGGTCGCTAGGCACACAACACCCTCCATTCAGCTCCGCCTGGCAGCCGCCAGCCGCCGCCGTTCTCATACACACACCAGCACTTCCTGGCTGTTGCGCGCTGGTCGTCGGTGGGCGTGCCCCATATGGCCGGCGTCCAATGAAAACATTGGACGCCGCCCTAGACGACCAGAGCGCAGCAGCCTGGAAGTGCCGGTCAGTGTGTGAATGTGTGTGCGTGTTTGTGTGTATGAGAGCGGCGCGGCAGCAGCGGGTACAGCAGGGACCCGCAGCGGCCGCCCCTCACCCTCCAGCATCTGTTGGGTTCAGGGTTGCGGCCTTCCCTGGCAGTCCGCCCCTGGACTCGAGTATAAGCCGAGGCGGCTTTTTTCAGCCCAAAATTGGGCTGAAAAACTCGGCTAATACTCAATTCATAACCAGGAAAACACATTAGTCCTGATAAAAAAATCTAATAATGCAATGCATTCCAGTCTAAACCGCAGCCCCTCTGTGTGCACAACACTAAATGCTCATAAATACTAATCGAAGATACCTTGCAAAGCTATATATTCCTTATTACAATGTATATTAGGTGTTGTGCTCACAGAGTATATAGGCTGTATCCAAGACACAGAACGCAATGCTATAGTACAAGTTATAATGTAAACATATCCTCTTTGTACACAATTTGTCCAACAAGATCTATTGCAATGTAGCAATTCAATTCCCAGCAGCACAGTTTAATATAAACAGCCGCACTTTGTAACCATAGTAAACCTCATTCCACATTACATTTACTAGAAGTGCAAATAGCATTAGTAAACATAAAATAAACATTACCGTGCGCCACCCTTGCAACGTTTCGGGGCCCTCCAACCCTTTCTCAAGCAGGCGTTTTATCTAACTACTAGAGGAGATCCCCGGGAACGGGCCAAGTGACGTCACAACCGCACACTTCCTGTGCGGGCGACGCAGCACCCGGTCACCGTGACTGATGGCAGGGGTGTCCCCACATCAGTACGAGACAGGGAGATAAGCCCGATGAGAGAGCAGCGCTGTGCAAGGTGCCGGTGCAGCGAGTGATCTGGATGAAGCCTTTCAGGTAAGCGGTTGAGTTTGAGTAAGAGTGGTGCTGGTTGTGTTTAAGTGGGCAAAGTGCATAAACTCATTTAGCAGCTCTCCTCATTGTGGCCACCCTCTCTCCTCCTGTCAGAACACAGTTGCTTCTGAAATTAGAAAAAAGGCAAAGAGTAGTGGCACACCCCCCGAATTCCTTTGTCATAGACCACCAATTATAGGGCTAAGCTGGTGGTTTAAAGCTCTGCATTACCAGACAGTGGACACTGGGACAGAGTGAGGACAGCCAGGGTGATGAGAATGCCTGCCTTACAGACCCTGCCCATAATACGGATAATTATACGGCATCACAGAGTCAAAGGCCACGCCCAAATATTTAAAAAGATAAATCATAAGGTGAAACTGTAAACCTTGATATCTTGGCCATTTCTTCTTCAAATTAAAAATGGAAAACAGTTTAGGACAATGCCAAATATAACATGACACAATGGTGTAACAATTACTTTTGCCTTCTGTATCTCTTCAAGGAATTAGAGGAATTCATAGGATGAATATCTTTAGCCATTTTCATTGGTGTTGGGTCTTGGTTACAAGTGAGTAGGGAATAGGGCCAATGGTAAGGCGATTATACTCAATTCATACTTTGAAAAAGTGCAGATGTTCAGATTAGTGACTAGCTATGGTGAAATATTTCCAACTCCTTTGGAGATATTTTACTCTTTTTGTCTTGAAATCGCCTTTTACTATTTTACAAGAAAGTAATTCTCAAGGAGAACACAGAAAAAAAAACTGGCACAATTTACCTATTGCCCACTTCTATTCTTAGAGAGTATTCAATGTTCTAAAATTATGCAGGTTATGTAAATAATAAAAACAACCGGTTTTCTGTTTGCAGGCTAAAGAGCCAAAAGCTGTAATTAAAATTGACAGTATTAATGCCACCTTCCAGCCTGAAAAGATGAAACACAATCACGGCCTACAGATCACATATGTTAAGGATAACAAGACCAGAAACATATTTGTGTATCACAATGATGGCAAGGTAAAGTATCGGCAGATGGCTAATTTCTATTTAAAGAGGATCATTGGAGGCCCTAGAATTTATAAGACTCCAGGGCCATCCAAGTTCCACTCCTCGGGACATCACTCACCTTCAGCTTGCTGCATCTGTGTGCTCTGACCACATCCCCACTCACCTCTATCCGTACGAGCGCCCAGCCTTTCTAAATGGGCATGCCACGGCTGCAATGTGGGCGGGGGTGCAGCTGGTGGTTCGCCGCTCAGACAATCCGTGCACTCACTCTCGTCCGAGTCTGCACCATGGGAGTGGAGGGAAGGTGAGAGAAACAGGGCGACATGGGGAGGTGCATGAAAGCAGGGGAGGCAGTTAATACTGGTCCCGTGGCAGAAGGGGGCCCATCGTAAGCTGCCTTCTCTGCCATGCAGCCCCTGTAGGTCAGCACATTGCGCCCCCCCCCCCCTTGTTTCCACAAACTTAAAGTTCCAGATGAAACAAGGTGCTGTCATCATAGTTCCATCCTGTGCAAACTTCTGCCTATGCAGTCAGTAAGTCGACATTATATACTGTAGTGGCTTCTGAGATAGGAACCACACTGGACCCTACAGCATTCTGCAGTATCCATAAGCATATTAAATCTTCTCTTTTTTTGGGAGGGGGCCCCATTTTACTATGTGGCCCTGTAAAATCTATATACACCTCTGTGTCCACAAGTCTGTTTTTGGCCATCCTTAGCAGCACTTGATGCACCTGCTGTTCCCCGGGAGGCAGCTGCCACCACCTTAAAGTGGACCAACACCCAGGATTTTGACTATCCTGGGTCTTGGTCCACTTCGGTGGGGCACCCCCGATCGGGGTGCCCCGCTGTGTGAAACCCCCCGAACTCACCTCTCCCCGCGCCGACGGACAAGCCGCAGACAAGCGGGTCCTCCGCCGCAGCCTCCCGCGCGTCCCTCTTGACGCGCGCGTGCCCGCGCCGGCCATTCACAGGCGGCCGGCGCGGGCGCGTCTAGAGGGGCGCGAGGGAGGCGGCGGCGGAGGAGCCGATAAGGTAAGGAGTTTGGGGGGTTTCACCCCGCGGGACATCCCGATCTCGGATGTCCCGCGGGGAGGGAGGTGATCGGCCCGGGAATCTTATAGATTCCCGGGCCAATCACCGGTGGGTGTTGGTCCACTTTAAAGTGAATCTAAATCTTTCCAGGCAACGCTGTGCTTGTTGAGGTCCAGATCCGCAAGGATCCAAACCTCACTCTATTTGGTGCCCATGACAAGAGAACCAACATTTCTTAAAGTGGATCAAAACCCTGTGCATCTAGCTCTGGAATTTAAAATACTCCAGGATTGGCCACTTACCTGCCCCACAGGGCATCCTACTGTGGGATGCCCTGCTGTGCGAGATCCCCATGGTCACCAGTAAATTCACCTTTACCTGTGCATCCCTTGCATCGCTATAGCTGCGCGCTCTCCCTCTCCCTGCCACTCAGATAGACTGGGCGTGGGAGCATGCACACTCGATCAAAAGGATGGGCCACTGCCTGCACAATGTCATATGTACATTTTGAGACCAGCCAAACGTTGATCTCAAAACTGCCACAGGGTGTGGCTTCAGCGGTGGAGAAACCCTTTTTTATTAAACCAGGCCACTGCTGTGCCAGTAGCAACGCCCTAGGTACTCAGATGGGGACGGGGAAAAAAGAGCTTTTGCTCCCCTTTAAGGGTAGCAAGAATAAGGGCTAGACAGGCTTCTTTGTATCTATTTTATATGTAATTAAGCTGTGTATTCTGCTATTTTGAACTTTCGCTTCAAGTGTCCTGTGTTATGGCAGCAAGTATTTACAGCCCACAGAATGCTCGAAAACCACTATATTTTACAACCAAATTGATGGGACATTTATACATTTTACTGACTTGTGTTCCACTGCAACTCGCTACTAATTTTGAAATGTTATAACTTCAGCCAAGGCTGGATTTGCCCAGTTTATCCTTGTTACCCTAAACCTCACCCCTGTTTGTCTGAGCCTTTTTTCAATGGTAAATACCAGTAAATTTATAGCATGCCATGGCAACAGACCTTTAAAATATGGAGCGGGCTTCAAGGACTAAACAGTGGAGGACTTTGTAAATACATACTAGACATTCCCCACCTCAACCTTATGATGTAATTATCCACTGAAAGAAGGGTTTAGTATGTCGTAGGCAATGGCAATATACTGATGGGGTAAGAAATCTCAAAGCTTAGGCTAGGCGAAGTAACCCTAGTAACCCTAGTAGACTAATAAAAGGTTCAAAGGGTCTGGGAAGTGGCTTCTGTGTGTTTTATTATGATTTGTTTACTTTTATATTGTTTTTGTCCAAAATAAATAACAGCTGTTAGCGTGAACGCTGTGACCACAGTGGTTTTACATCATTGCCTTTGGTGCCAATATACTGTAAGTCTTAGATAATTTGCTGGCTCATTAGGAATTGTACAGTATAAGCTGAAGTGTATTTTCTCTACTGCAGGAAATTGTTAGCTGGTTTAACGCTATCCGAGCTGCACAGTTTCACTACATGAAAGTTGCTTTTCCCACAGCATCCGACAAAGAGGTAACTGGAGATATTAACAGCGAGCAATATGGAAAAGTAACAAGAGCGTTTTGTTTTAAAGCAGCATGTGACAGAATGTAATGCTTGGTACAAATTCCCCACTGAAGTGTTATGACACTGTAGACGTCTGTAGGAAATCATCTGATCCTGACTGATAGGCAGTCATGTTATGTAAAGCATTTCTTGGAATTGAGCATAAAATGAAGGGCATAGAAGGCACTCGCTCAGCCCTATCCTAATGACAATCTGCTGTTTGTAATTTGAAAACAAATTAAACAACACATAAGGGTTGATTCAGCACTGTATTTTCTTACTCACGTTTTCTGGAGCGAAAACGCTTTTTTTCCCACGATTGCTTTGCTCTGTACAATTTAGCGTCACAGTTAAATTTGGTGCTGAATTGCACCAAGGGAACAAATCGTGAGAAAAAGTGTTTTCTCTCGTTTCCCTCCTTTACAGAACTAACTTTGGATAATAAGGAAAAGGGTTATTTTTTATATAAATATAAATATATTATGTCACCTTGTTTTTAGCGGGTGATCTAGCTACACATCCTGTTTTGCCACCAAAGACAGGAAATCGATTTAACAGAAAATGAATGAATGTACCATCAGGACCAAAGGGTGGTGGCCACTAGAAAAATAGTTATGTGCCAGTGACACCCCTGTTATACATCTTCAACATTTTCTTTTCAAAGATACTTTATATTTCCTCACAGTGGAACAGAAAATAATGATATCAGCGCTCACAGCATCCTTACCATGTCTTCTTCACTTGAGGTCTCTGTTGGTAGAAATCTGGACTGTGGCCCTCTTTGAGGCATGAATGATCAGATCCCATGTATACAGTATGCCTGGCTTATGGCATATTATTGTAGGTGGTCATCACAGTGATTGTGGTGCGTAACATTGTAACTATTATTTTTCGTGTTGACCTTGCATGCTTACAGAATAGTAAGCTAGGGAAGCTCACAGATTTTTAAAAACAATATTCATTGTAATATAGTATTTAATTGGAAAATGTTTTCTTAGCACTTTTTTTCACATTGGGGAATTTTTCTTCAATTGCGGGGCATTTATGATCGCCCTAGAATCGCCTCCGAAATGCTGCCTGTAGTAACCTATGGGCGCTTTTAAATCCGATTGCCAGCAGCACTTTGAATGCTGCTGCGATAGCACTTCCACTCCATTGATTGGCAATCACAATTTTCGCTTTCAAAACACTTTGGAATATCTTTTTTCTTACATTGTAACACTTTGGCCTCGATTAAACCGGAATAACAGCCTCAAAACATTTTTTTTGCATCTGGCTAGCACACCCACACTATCCAGATCACTGCTAATAAAAAAATGACAGTGTCTTGGTGGTCTAAGGGGGCTCTGTGGCTGCCCAAAGCAGAAGACGCTTTGACCAGCAAATCATAAGTGCCTGAGTGGCGTGCTCCTGCTGTCTCCAGAAGCAATGCCTGCACATACCCAGTTAGAAGGGGGCATGCCTGGCGATGGCACATTGAGAGGGAGCACGCACTGGGCTTGTTCCATTGGATGGGCAGACTGGGCCACACACATAGTGGGGAAGCTGCTCTGTGCTTTCTCTACAAGATGGTGGCGCCTAGGACCCAAAGCCACCGGGAGCATGGTGCTGGATCCCGGGCGAGGTAAGGCTTTTTTTCTTTGTAACTGCCCTTGGGGTTATTCCAGGATGCTGAAATTCTGCTTTAAGTTCTACAGTCATTGAAACTCCCCAGGGTGAAAGTATTAGATGTTAATAACCAGCTTATGTTCCCTTTTAAGAATTTATAAACTCAAAAAATGTTCTTTTTTTTTTTCTTTGTATTACACTTTATTTATCTCCTACCTTGTTTTGAAACGACACCTGAAATGGACCTGTGAGATGCAGTATTTTAAGAAAAGTTTATATGTATTATTAGACTAGTATAGCTTTCTTTTGATGTACTTTTGTAGATTTTGTGTCGTTTGCCTCGGAGTTTCTTAAAAGAAGGCTACATGGAAAAGACAGGTCCAAAGGTAAATGCAGTTAAACAAAGATACTGTAATAAAATGCTTGTAAACCACTAATGCTTAACATGGGCATATAGTAACAAAAAAACTACAAGAGATAGGTCCACTAACACTAAATGTAATTAAACAAAAATATTGTAATAAAATGCTTTTACAACACTAAAGCTTAACATGGACCTATAGTAAAAAAAAAAGACTAAGATAGGTCCACTAACACCTGCGCCCCTGAGGAATCCCAATTTGGGATGCCATGTAGGATAAAAACTAGAGCTACAGCCACAGTCTCTCCTCCAGCAGCCCAGCAAGATTGCCAGGCGAGGTTGCGACCAGCTAACCAAATTGACTGCCAGTGGTCATGTGGGCCATGAGGGTGGCATTTGAGCATGGACTGTGTTTTTGGGATGTGTTATACAGTCTTATTTGACTTTACATCTGCTTTTAAGAGCAGCGTGGGCATGTGCACGGCTATTGGCAGGGGCCCCCGACTGTAGCAATGGAAATCTGAATGGAACGAGCACTGATGATTGGCTGAGTGGTCCATGTGGCAACCAGGAAGAGGTGGGTTTTCAGGCAATCCAAGGGGAAATACACAGTAGGGCATCCCAAATCAGGATGCCCCACCAGAGGGCAACGACACCCAAGGAAGTCAGTTTCTTGGGTGGTGGTTATATTTAAGGGCTCTGCAAACCATGAAAACCAACTGCTATTGGGTATATGATAGCATACAAAGCAGATTTAAAAGTGTATAACTATATATAGTTTATATTTTTTGTCTACTGCAGCAAAAAAAGTTACTATATGACACAACAGAAAATGAGTGTATGTCTGTTGTTTTAGTCAACAGATGCATTTAAGAAGAGGTGGTTTACTCTTGATCATCGTAGACTGACATACTTTAAAGACCCCCTGGTAAGTCTACTAGATAACAACACAAGAAAATTGTAAATATTTTAGGATATGTTTTAGATTGGTTCGTTGGCAAGACTCTAAGCCGAAGCAGACACCAACTGCTTTTTGAGGGTTTGTTTGTGCTGTCCGCTCTTGGTTCCCCTATCAGACGGAGTGAGTATCTCACACTTTAGGGCTGGGGTTGAAATGGGACCTTTTTCATTCCATATTTTTAAATCAGCATTTGATAATTATTCAGTGGATACTCAACATAAATGGACTGGCATTTATTGTTAAAGTGGACCAACACCCAGGA
This sequence comes from Gastrophryne carolinensis, assembly GCA_027917425.1. NCBI lineage: Eukaryota > Metazoa > Chordata > Amphibia > Anura > Microhylidae > Gastrophryne > Gastrophryne carolinensis. The sequence continues at coordinate 334,002,410 of CM051235.1, read as the reverse complement.
TTTTGACTATCCTGGGTTTTGGTCCCCGATCGGGGGTGCCCCGCTGTGTGAAACCCCCCAGAAACCCCAAGAAACTCACCTCTCAACGCTCCCACGTGAACGCCGCAGCCGATCCCCGCCAACGTCCCGGCGGGGGACAGGAACGTCCAAGCCGCTTCAGCCGCCGCCGCCGCCGCTGCCTCCCGCGCGTCACTCTCGGCGCGCGCGGGCACGTCTGGAGGGGCGCGCGGGAGGCGGCGGCAGAAGCGGCGGCGGATCAGGTAAGATCTTTTTGGGGTTTCTGGGGGGTTTCACCCCGCGGGACATCCCGATCTCAGATGTCCCGCGGGGTGGGAGGTGATCGGCCCGGGAATCTTATAGATTTCCGGGCCGATCACCCCTGGGTGTTGGTCTACTTTAAGTGCTTATTTGTTATGTACTTTATAACCTTCGGAATGTTATAACACAGTAACAAAGATGGCAAGTCACCCTATTTTCCAGGGAGACACCTGGTTTTGACCCCCCCCCCCCTCACACGGTCAACCTGTGAAACTATTAAATCACCATGAAAAACATGAGTTTCTCAACCCCCCCCCCCCTCACTGTTTGACTGACTGCCATGTCCAACCCATGCACTATTTCAGCAGACACGACTAAATAATTGGCAGGCCATCTGGCCCCTCTCTATTGGCTACCTCTGACTTCTTTTATGTGTCTGGTTGCCTAGATTTGTCAGGGTTCTTGTGGCCTCACTACTGAGCGCTCCTATTGATTTCTATGGTCGCTTCCATGCGCAAAGATCTTTTGTGTATTTAGGCTCCAATTAAAGACACTAAGAGCTTGCTTTGTTTTTTTTAGTCCCAGTTACTGTAATAGGGAATAGAGTAAAAATGATTTTCTCATGTTTTTCCCCTTACTCCCAATTCTGAGAAAACTGTTGTGCACCATTTTTTGGTGAGTAAATTTGCGCATGGAGTAAGAATGTAATTGCATGTGATTCAGGAAGTGTTTGTACTGGTAAAAAGTGTGTGCAAATGTCTTTTGTCATACAGCATTTCGAAACCCCAGGCACAAGGCATAGGGGCTGGTATCCCAGGATGCAAAGGCTACGCTGGCCCTGCTGGTTTTCAGCCCTTATGCTCTTCCGCACCCCCGATGCCCCAAATGGGGTGCGAGTAATATGTCGGGTTCTCAGCATGTCACCCATTGAGTCCGGCAGGTGCCATTCCACCCTATGGCCCTGGTGACCTCTGGAATCCTTACCAGTTCCACCCCCCCCCAGTGTAGAAAAATAAAACACAGGACACAAACACCTTTATTATTCTAAATTTTAATACTCACAGGTCCCAGTATCCCCTCCTCTTCAGGACACAGGAAGACCCACCTGACCTGAGGAAGATGGCACCTAGCGGATCTTCCTTTGTCCTGTGCCACCCCGCCGTCTTCTGGAAGAGGCTCACCCCGCCGTCTTCTGGAAAAGGCTCAGGGCATACACTGTTGATGCCTGTACCGCCATTCCTAGAAAGGGGGTAACATGCCCCTATGCTTGGTTTGCTGAGTTGGTAAGCTGTCTGGGGTGCCCCCATACATTTTTTTTACTCTTTTGAGGTGGCAAGCTTTTTTAAAAAATCAAACCAGGCATAGGGGCTTGAAATTCCAGGGCTCAAGGGTCAAACGTCCGCCCCCTGGCCATTCCAAGCCCTTGTACCCTATAGTACAGGACCAGTGCCCAGCACTGGCCAAAGCTATGGGCTGCCTGGATCATCTGCACTACCATGCCCATTGGTGGTGCGGATAATGCACATTAAAGTGGTATAGAGGACCATTCTTAATTGAAGTTAAGAAAAACACAACACAGCTTTCCAAAAAAACACTTTAATCTTAAATCACTTATACTTACTTTTACCTATTCTTGGTCCAGCGCTGCCTGACTTCAATTTATGTCGACGGGACATCTATTGACGCTCCACCGGCATTTGCTAAGGAGGGGAATGCAGGTTCGCCTCCTTCCAACCCAGCTCCTGGCCAGGGACTCCATGACAAGCCAAAGGGTGATGCCTTATATATTGAGCACCGGGGCCTCCCTGGAATCTCCTCCACGTCACAGCGTATATCACAGAAGGGGAGGGGCATGGAGGGGGTTTTCCAGTTCAACCAGGGTCATGGGCCAGTATGGCACCTTCCAGACTCAGCGGGAGACATGCCAGAAACACAACATATCACCTGCACCCCCATTTGGGGCATTGGGAGTGTGGAAGGGCCGGTGCCCATGACTTTTTTGGGGGGGTTGAACACATTTTTTTTTTCAACAAATTCTAAAACATGGTTAAAAAACTGGTGGCTGTTTCATTTATAAAACACCCAGCTATTGGGTTTTATGACTGAAAACCTTTACACCTCACCTCAGTGATTCATTACTCGTCATATGAGAAGTAAACTGGTGCATGATGACAGAATTTACTCATGGCTTTGGTACATAGTTTGTGTACATGTGGAATTTCGGTGTATGTATCCCTCAATCACACGCCAATGAGTAAAATCCCACAAGGCGCCATGCTTTGCACACAGGAATAGGCACATTGCCACATTAATCGACCTTCACAAGTCTGTGAATAAGTCACATCTATAAACCACGCCATCAGCCTGTAAACTGGTCTCCAAGGTTGGTGCCTTTGCAATAATGATTTATATCTAATTGCCAGTTCACAATTCTGTAACGTGTCTAATGTTTTATGAATAAAAAACTTCAGGGCTGAAGTTAAGGAATATAGATAAAATTGTGTATTCCCACACCCAGCAGCTTATTGTTTATTACCCCTTTGATGCTGTCGGCTAGGTTTGCCCAGAAGGTGACTTTTATATACATATTGTCTACAGACACGCAAGATCTGCTTCCCCATATGCAATCAAAGACATATGAGTTGTTTGGTAACCATAGAGGTGTACTTTCAAGAGCTTTTCCAGGCTAGTAAATAGTGTTGTGTCCAGGCTCGATCTCCTCCCCCTGACATGGCATCGGCCATTTGGGTTGTGTCTGTGACATTCTGCCATTTATTTCTTAGGGGGATTCTCCGGATCCTTACTCAATTTATTTCTATAGGGCACCGTTAACTTCTAAACCTAAATTTATTAAAAACAACAAATCCAACTGGCTTAAAAAATACATGGCACACCTCTCTGAGCCAGCTGCTTTGAACCACAAAATTAACTGATTTTTTATCTTAAGTGGTTTGGGCTGCATTCATTGCAAAAAAACGGTAGAAAAAGAAAGCACGTTTCAATATAGTGCTTTTTCCGAGTTTTGGATGGTAGTGGGAGGGATCACTTATACACCCGGCATTAAAAAATATCCAGTCATCCGATAGACTAAACCTGTCACCCCTGGATTTTATTGCTACCATGAGAGAATAAAGCACAAGCTTGGTGGGAGTTTTATTCAGTTCGGGTGTATAAATGACCCCTCTTCTTATTAGCCAACATGTTTGTATGGAATTTTAATTTTACACCATTTTGCGATAGTGCTGCTTAAAGTAATTATACAGTACCAGTATTGTGACCATTGTTGCTTATCTGTTTACACTTAGGATGCTTTTGCCAAAGGTGAAGTGTTTTTAGGAAGCAGTGAGAATGGGTACCAAGTAAAGTCAGAGATAGTCTCAAATACACAGGGCAACCTATGGAATTATGCCATATCTATAAGTACCCCTGAACGGACCTACCTGTTTACCTGTGAGAGTGAGACTGATCGAGAAAGCTGGCTCAACGTGTTCAGGAAAGTTGTCAGCCTTCCCATGAATATTCGTGAATATGCAGGTAACTTATTTTACTTTATTCTTTTTATTTGTATATGTGGAAATAAATATATATATATATATATATATATATTTATTTATTTATGGTGATATGTTAAAACACATCAGCCAAAACATTTTTTGGTATAGGGTGAGGAAAAATTAGAAAAAAATGTAACCCCAAAAAGAGACCATATTAAGAAGATGAAGCTGAATTAGGGACAGCCATGGTCCAGTGAATAAGGGACCTATCTGGTGACCCTGGAGGGTTGCAGGTTCCATTCCCAGCTTGCACTTGAGCAAGGAACCTTACCTCCAACTGTTCTCCCAGAGCTGGGCTTGCGCAGCCCGCCCCCCCCGGGCATGTGTACACTCACTGGACATTGGTGGGTTTGTGTTCTCACTACATTACTTTAGGGTTTGCAGGGGCCCGGGAGGTCAGGGGACCCCCATCATTGTCGCTCATCAACCTTATTTATTATATTTATGCTAACTTGACATCATTTAGAGAAGGAAGCACCATTCGTCTCTCTGCGGATTTCATTTTTAGTTGTCTAGCTGCATCTCATTAAAAAAAGTTACTGTATGAGCTGTGAAAGGACCTCATTTAATGTTTGCACCAGGGCCCCATCACATTAAGTTATGCTACTGACACATACTATTATATTATTAAATTCTGATTGTGGGGACCAGAGGAGTGTCAGTAGAGCAAAAGCCACATATTTTGTGGTCTTGATGCCATGCATTGATTTCTTTTAAATTCATTTAATTGCCTCTTACAATTAAAAAACATGAGGCTGCATCTAGCTAATAGAGGTCAAGATTAATATTATTTTAGACCAATTTTGTCCCCCCTCCTGCTTACCTCCACTATGTCACCATCCATGTTTCTGTACAAGATGTGCCAAGGAGTATAATCCAGGATTTACTGGCTACTAATAGTCACCCAGGACAGGGTGGATGGGTACTACTTTGGTGTGGTCCCTTTGTTGTCAATTTAGGGCGCATATCTAAAGACTGCCTTCATGGACGGCTGAAAAAAAAACAACAAAATCCCTCACCTCTTCCCGGCTTTCACTCACTCCCATGCTTTGCTTGGTTTCATCTTCTTGTCCAGATCACTGAAGAGCATTAGTGACAGTCTTATCATCAAATCACAAGTGTTATTAGTCTATGGTTCACTTGCATTTGCCTGTAGAGGCCACCACTTATGACAGCCCTGCTTCCACTGCTGGAGCAGGCTTACTGTCAAAGTCAGGGGGGTTGTCTTAAAGCTGACCTTCACTCTGAATAAGAGTTTATCTTATATGTTTCCCACACCCTGTACATACAGATTGCTCACATTAAAAATCATCCTACCTGCATCTACTGCATGTTATGAGCCTTTAAACATCCCAGATGGAGGCTCATGGAACATCAGGCAGCCTGCAAACAGGAAGTGCCTTCTGACGGTGCTGCTCTGCATTCTGGGATTGCTGACCTTTTCCTGACCCCAGATCTGCTCTGTCTGAGCAAAGCACAGCTATAACCCACCCCCTGTACTTTATCCAGCTCTCCTCTCCTCAGTAAGTGTGATGCTTCTGAGTCAAGATGGCAGCACCCGTATCCTAAAGTCCTAAACAGAGTTGCAGCCCAGTGGGGGAAAGAATAATAAGTAAGTGACTAAAAACTTGAAATATATTAACTTTAGATGCTGGGGATTCGTTTTTTAAGGGTTTGGGCTTTTCAATAAATCATGGTGAAGGTCCGGTTTAATGCCTTAACTCGCCCAAAGCATGGGATTGGAGGCATAATTAAACCAGACTTTCAGCATCATTTAATGAAAAGCCAAAACACTATTCCCAGCTTCTAAAATTAATATATTTTAAGTTTTTAGCTTGCTTATTATTCTTTCCCCCCGCTGGCCTTAAACTCTGTTCAGAGGTCTAGGATATGGGCGCTGCCATCTTGCCCCAAAAGTATCACATATTGAGGAGAGGGGTGAAAAGCACAGGGGCAGTTTATAGCAGACAGAGTAGAGCTCTGTCAGGAAAAGCCAGGGTCAGGAAAAAGGATCACAATCCCAGAATGCAGAGCGGCATACTCAGAAGACACTTCCTGTCTGCAGGTGGGATGCTTTTTAATGTGGGCAATCTGTATGTACAGGGTGGGGGAAAGGTACAAGATAGGCACTTGCCCAGGGTGAAGGTCCGGTTTAAGGACTTCATATTAGCTGATATAGTAATATCTTTGGTGCTAAATGTTCTAAAATCTTTGGGTCTAAAAAAATAGCCGCAATATTTTAATATTTAAAAATTATTGTCCAGGGATAAAAATAAAAAACTCTATACTTACTTGCTCTTAGTCCAGTGATCCGACTCGATGAATCATCAAAGTCTTGGCCTTAACTTCAGTCACATCCACATTCACAATATGGAACCGCCCCGCCATCAGGCACAGTGACACTGGCATGCCTCCCCCCCCCTGCAATAGAGAGGACATGCCAGATCTTGACTTACCCCTTCCTTTGCAGTGAATGAAGGGGGCAAGTCAGTGTTACTGTGACTGATGGGGGGGGGGGGCTCGTCGTGAATGTGGAAGCAACGGATTATCAGACCAGGGGCGGCATGGGACCTGGATCCAGCGATCAGGTTAGATTCAGGGCACCTGACTAGGAGCTATCATTGGCAGGGGACAAAAGATGCACATAACGTTTTTTTATGTTTTTGCCAGGACATTGACCATGGCCGAACTTGTTTTAACATGGGTGCTACATAGTTGTCTTATATAATGTCATTCTACTGACTGCTCTTTTTTTCCCCTAGTTGAAGCCCAGTTTAAGCACCGTACTTAGATCACCGCTGATGCAGTCTTTCCCTCTGGCCATATTTGACAACAACCAGGATGTCCAATGATGGAACTTTAAACATTTTTCAGTTTCCTAGCAGTGTTGACCATACACTGGTAGAAGAAAGAGAGTGTTTTGTACATATAACATTTTTTTACATATACCTTTTGTACTAAATGGACAAATACAAAATCACTAAATGTGTACAATGTGTTGTTTTTGTCCTATAATATTATTATCTCCTTCAAGCTGGGTTGGAGACAGTTAAATCACAGAGGAGAGAATGTCAGAGGGTTGGCCCCTAGAGTATGAAAGTAGCAGTATTATATCAGTCTGCACACCTCTCTGTGAACACGTCCTGGTTGCATGGCCGGCATACTTACAGCAGCGAGGAAGAGCAAGCATATTCCAAGACAAATGAATACTACCTAAAACTTACAGCGCTGAAACCTGGGAGAAAATCTGCTGTTCTGTTTGCTCTTCTCACTATATGCCCAAATGGAAACATTGGGCACACCTTCCTCAGAAGATCCAGTCATATGTCCCATAAGTGTGGGATGCGTGCTATACAAAAGACTTATCTAGCACAAATGACTGCTCACACAGGACGCAAGTTGCAGATCTCGGGCTACAGTTTTCTCTATTGCCACCAAGAGCTAGAGTTTTACTTATCATGACATACTTTCCTCTTTATTACAAATAACACTGCAAAACAATTCACAATGGAGAATGACAACAGCAACATGTCCATGGAGTCTCCAGGGTTCCCTGAAGAAGAGGTTTTGGTCATCTCTAGCTTGAGTACTGTACTTGTGGTTATGTTTGTACTCGGGTTCTCTGGAAACATGTATGTGCTTGTGATAACCATATTGTCACCTAGACCAGCGGGTTCCTTGTGTGTCTATATCATAAACCTTGCTTTGGCAGACCTCCTATACATTTCAACCATTCCTTTTGTCCTGAGCACCTACCTGGCCCAAGACTGGTACTTTGGAGACATGGGGTGCAGGGTTCTCTTCAGCATGGACTTATTCACTATGCATGCTAGCATCTACATCCTCACTGCAATGAGCTTAGAAAGACATCAGGTAATAGTGAGACCCTTACGGACACGCGTTACCCAATTCCATCGAAAGCTGACCAGTCTAGGAATCTGGCTGGCCGCTTTTTTCCTCACTTTACCAATGATGTGTATGATACGGCTACAGGACGGCCAATATGCCAGGAGGAAAAGAATTTGCTTCCCCACCTGGACACCAGACTCGTTCAGGCATTACTTAACTGTCCTTTTCTGCACCAGCATTCTAGGGCCTGGCTTAATCCTGTTCTATATCTATTGCTGCCTAGCTAGGGCATACTGGATATCGGGACAAGAATTTCACAAGTTAAGGCAAAAACAAAAGCAGTGTGTGGGATTCCGTATATTTACTATAATCATTGTATACTGGGCTTGTTTTGTTCCTTTCTGGTCTTGGCAGCTAGCCAGAATTTATCAACAGGAACACCTAGGACTGAGTCCTTCTGCTCAGGTGTATCTGAACTTTGGAGTTACTTGCCTAACCTATGCAAACAGCTGTGTGAATCCCCTTCTGTACACTTTATTGACTCGTAACTACTGGGAATTTATGGCCAGCCGGAGCAGAGAGTCCACTGGGAAAACTCTGCAGGGGAGATTTATGGAAAATTAATGATGTGGATAACCTGTGCTTATTGTTTTAGCTTAAGTGTTTCAATTAATGAGACAGTCCAGATTAATCAAACACAAACATCACCTGCTGGCCCGTAGGCTCAATCGCATGTAGGGCTGCTGGCCGAACTAGTCTGGTTGCGGCAATATTCACTCCAAAACTGAGAGCTTGCGTCTGACAGCTGCGGACGCACACGCCTGAACATCCACCAATGATAGCATATTAAGGGTGACCGCTCATGTGATGTTCCCCGCTGCCAATCATTGAGGAGCCTTGCTCCCCCATGAAATGCAGCAGGGGCCCACATTGCAAACCAGACCACTGAATGTAAGTGATGTTTCTTTCTTTAATTGACCCGAGCAGAGACTTTAAATGTGGCCACTTTACAAATGAGTCACAGTATTAGTACATGTATGTAGACACATAGAAAATAGGTTATATAAAGTAGAAGAACAATAAAGATGGGAATTAAATGTACTGATTCGAATAACAAGCTTGAAACAGGAACACCCATAATCCAGTATCATAGTTATTCTTGATATAACTTTACCTTCAGTCCTATAATTAAACCTGCAGCATACAGGAACACCCATAATACAATATAATAGTTATTCCTGATATAACTTTGCCTTCAGTCCTATAATTAAACCTGCAGCATACAGGAACACCCATAATACAATATAATAGTTATTCCTGATATAACTTTGCCTTCAGTCCTACAATTAAACCTGCACCATACAGGAACACCCATAATACAATATAATAGTTATTCCTGATATAACTTTGCCTTCAGTCCTACAATTAAACCTGCAGCATACAGGAACACCCATAATACAATATAATAGTTATTCCTGATATAACTTTGCCTTCAGTCCTACAATTAAACCTGCACCATACAGGAACACCCATAATACAATATAATAGTTATTCCTGATATAACTTTGCCTTCAGTCCTATATTTAAACCTGCAGCATACAGGAACACCCATAATACAATATAATAGTTATTCCTGATATAACTTTGCCTTCAGTCCTACAATTAAACCTGCAGCATACAGGAACACCCATAATCCAGTATCATAGTTATTCTTGATATAACTTCGCCTTCACCTACTGTTAAACCTGCAATAATGTAAGTTAGACATCCACACTCTAGGGAAACTTTAGCCTGAAATGAGTTAACCTGTGTATTTTTCTTTAGAATACATTTTATTCACTGAAAGCGGAACAAAACACACGCACAGATTCCAGGGCTGTTCACTGGTTTTCCCCCAAGGGAATTGAATCGGCACCTGCTTTCGTCCAATGAGAGCCTTCTGCCGTGACCATATCATTCAGCAAATGGCTCTCATAGTTTTCAATGGGGTGTGTGCTCCCCCCCCCCCCCCCCTGTTGGACTGGGGATAGATAAGTGATTACAGGCTGTCTTGCGTGTTTCACAGAGCGGGGTATCCCAATTCCTGGTTCACTTTAAGTCTAAATTAATAGAAAGAAATAGCACATGTTGCAGTGTGGATGACACAGCATGTACCTGTGATTGTACTTAGACCTCAATTCCATGATCCAGGATCCATATTAATGAAGGTCAGACAGAGAGAATGAAAGCAAGAGAAAAAAGAGCTAAAAGAAAATTTATAGAGGGCAATGAGGCAGAGAATAAGAAAAAATGGGGGCATTAAAAAAAAAAAAAAAAAAAAAAAAAAAACCGATTCCACCCTAAATTCTCTACCCCCAAGAGACGGTGATTTTCAACTTATACAGGACAAATCCTTAGAAATTAAGCATTGTTTGATAGCAGGCTTCTGGTGCATGTGGGGGATACAGTGCAGATATACATCCCATACATCTGGGTTGGCGGGGTATTCGTAGGAGATTCGTGGATAACTAATCTCCACTGGATACCCCTTCAAACCAGATGTAATGAATATGTATCTGTGCTGCATCCTTCACGTGCACAAGAAAATACTTTTACGGTGAGTACTTAAACTCTTCTTCTTCTGCTAATAATAAGAAAAGATTTGAGAATTTTCAAGAATTTGCACTTACTTGTGTAGTGGTTAGGTTTTCATTTAGAAACCAGATACATCACTCTGTTTGTATACATGAGAGTAATCAGGTAATATCACCCAATTAGACGACATGCTATTTGATTATGTATACACTAAAGTGAATTATTACACTAAAATAAAAAAATATATACTTACCTTACCTTCCCTGCAGCATGTCACTCCAGGTCTGTTTCTTCTATACTTAACCATTCAGAGGATTCATGCTATAACTTCGGTTGTGGAAACTCGCTGTAACCACACCTTCTCCAATAGCAGCCACCATTGCAGAACTGTGTGTGAGAAAAAGTATTTGTCAGACTGGGGGAGAAGTCGGTGGGTAATAGGTTAGGTACCCTTCCTAGGCAGAGCTGTCTTATCCTTTTGCCGAGTCAGAAACATCCACATTAATAAGGACAAAACTAGGACAAGCTGGGCCTTAGTCTTGCATCTCATGAAGATTCTAACCAAAAACATTTCAGCTGTTGACTCCAGAAACAAAATGGATGAGGCTAAATCTTGTTCCTTAAAGTGGACCAACACCCAGAATTTTGACTATCCTGGGTTTTGGTCCACTTCGGCGGGGCACCCCGATCGGGGGTGCCCCGCTGTGTGAAATCCCCCAGAAAGCCCCAAAATCTTACCTGTCCCCGCTCCCACGTGACTGGACGGTCCAATCCCCGCCAACGTCCAGGCGGGGATCAGGAACGTCCAAGCGGCTGCCGCCGCCGCCGCCTCCCTCGCGTCACTTTCGACGCGCGCGCGCCCCCGCCGGCCATTCGCAGACGGCCGGCGCGGGTGCGCGCACGCCTACAGGGGCGCGAGGGAAGATCAGGTAAGCGATTTGGGGTGTCTGGGGGGGTTTCACCCCGCGGGACATCCCGATCTCGGATGTCCCGCGGGGTGGGAGGTGATCGGCCCGGGAATCTTATAGATTTCCGGGCCGATCACCTCTCGGTGTTGGTCCACTTTAAGGTTATACGCCTAAACACCCCCTTAAAAAGTTTAGGAGCTTCAAATATTGTGGGGAAACCACCACTGTAACTATGGCTGAAATCCATAGGCCTCACGGTGGCTAACAGGGGCGGACTGCCGTCACCTCCTCTGCAATGGCCGCCTGCTGATCTGGTAGTTTATCAGTTCCAGCAATGCTTCTTGCAGCGGGCTGGGTGAATAGGAGTCGCTGGGGGCCGTCCGGCCAGCTCCCATTCACCCGGCCAGCCACAAGAAGCTTTGCTGGAAAGTCGGCATTATCGTTAGCAGGTGGCCAGTGCAGGGGGGCAGCAGAGAGCAGGCGGCCAGGGTGGAAGTGCAGGGCTGATGGCAGAAAATCGGAAAGTGTGCTGTCTGACCGGTAATGAGGGCCGGCCTGAGTCCTTGCCAGCTCGTTATTGCCGGGTGCTGGGGAAGCGGTCTGTATGCTTATATGTTTGCTGTGTCTGCGCCTGCTGTGAGGTAAGCCGTGCCCCCCCCCTTCTATTTCTCTCTGACAAGTGCCGATGAATGGGGTCACGACCTGGCCAGATGTAAACCGGACCTTCAGCGTGATTTATTGAAAAGCTCACACCCTTAAACGATTCCCCAGCATCTAAAATTAATATATTTTAAGTTTTTAGTCACTTACTTATTAATCTTTCCCCCACTGGGCTGCAACTCTGTTCAGGACTTTAGGATATGGGTGCCGCCATCTTGACTCACACTTACTGAGGAGAGGAGAGCTGGATAAAGTACAGGGGGGCGGGTTATGGCTGTGCTTTGCTCAGACAGAGCAGAGCTGGGGTCAGGAAAAGGTCAGCAATCCCAGAATGCAGAGCAGCACAGTCAGAAGGCACTTCCTGTTTGCAGGCTGCCTGATGTTCCATGAGCTGCAATCTTGGATGTTTAAAGGCTCATAACATGCAGTAGATGCAGGTAGGATGATTTTTAATGTGGACAATCTGTATGTACAGGGTGTGGGAAACATATAAGATAGACTCTTATTCAGAGTGAAGGTCCGCTTTAAAGCGGTGTGGTGCCTGCAGTCCGTGACTTCCCTCCTTATCATTATCAGCCTTGACAACAAGGCCCATTGCCTAAGAGGGAGCCTGTCCTATCCCCTCTATCAGACATGCTGAGCTTCTGTGTACCTGCCTGCGGTCCCATTTGGTGACCAGACTCTGTTTATTCCTCTCTCTCCTTTTTCTTTTCTTCTCACTTTTCCATTTTTCTTTCTTATTAGCTCTCTTTCCCTTAACTCCTTTATGGCTTCCTTCCCTTTCTTCTTCTATTTTATGCTGGGAAAGGTGGCAACCTTAGCCGCTGCCGCTGTACACAAGGGGCAACACGGGGTTGCACACGCACTTGCTCCCGGTCCCAGGTGCCGCTATCCACTCGCCTCTACTTTAAAGGCAGTTTTTGCACCTTTTCTTGTCATAGGCCACATGAGCAGGACTGGAGAGGAGGACAGCAGCAGATGAGAGAGAGGTTTTCTTGTACCAGCAAAACCTCCCCGTCAGCCCCACCCCCACTTCCCAATGCTTTCTATGCCCTGGGGGGGAAGGCTAGTGGCTAGCAATGGAATCAAGTTAGATTCCAGGGTTGGCCATGATGGGTTTCACACAGCACCCTGGGTTGGGATGCCCCGGGGAGGTGGACCACTATCCCAATAGTGAAAATCCCAGGATTTGGTCCACTTTTGGGCAAATGTTTTTTTTTTTCATTGAAGACAAAAAAAAAAAATATTTGTAAACTTGTATAGGATCAAAATGGGGGGAGAATAATAATAGGGTTATTTGGGGAGATTCTCTACTGCACTGTTTATGTGGTGATTTGGGGGGATTTTCTGCCAGATTGCTCTTTAAGGGGTAATTGGGGGGATTCTGCACACCGCTTATTATGGGGGGGAGGGGTGTATTATATGGGGCCAGACACAAAGCAGAAGGGCCGGCGTGACCAAAAAAAGTCCTGGGCCGTTTATTAACCCCAGTCCACCCCTGGCTAACAACATCCATCCATAATTGCAAGGAACACCCTCTCCTCTATGAATGCCACCACAGACCCTAGGGATTCCACTCTGTGGATAATTAGTTCAAACTCTTGAGATTCAATATTGGTTGCACAGAACTGTCCTTAGAAACTTTAAAGTCAACCAAAACCCAGGATTGGGGGTGTCCTGCTGTGTAAAACACCCCAGACTTTTCCCAGTCCTATGGCACATGCGCGGCCGCTCGTTCAATCAACGCGCTCAAAGCCACTGACGTCACGTCGTCTAAGGCCAGCGGATCCGAGTGCGCTGGTCGCTGCATCCCCCTGCGTCTCTCTAGGGAACGTGCCCATTCACAAATGGCATGCGCCCTGCTAGAGGGATAGCGGGGATGTGGCCATGGATCGCACATGTGCTGTTTGACCGGGAAACAAAGTAAGTGTATGGGGTTACCTGGGGGATTTCACATAGCAGGGCATCCCAATTTTGGATGCTCCGGGGGGAGGAAATCGATCGGCCTAGGAATCTATTTGGCGTGGGTTTTGGTCCATTTTAAAGTCGGTTTATTTGCCCTGCTGAGGTAACAGAATACAATATATTACATATGAGGGGCCCCCCCTCCTCACCCGCTGGCCCCTCATATGTCATTTTAAATAAATAAATTATGGCAGCGATCAGGTGGTGGCAGTGAGTGAAAGGTTCCCCTTTAAACGAATGCAGAGTGTGCAGCAGCAGGAAGCGGCTGTACACTCACCTGGCAATTGGGTCAGCCTTCTTTTCTCTGTCAAAATGGCCAGGGCTTCAAAAACATGGCCACCCCCATGATGAGGAGGCTGGTATCTGGCACTAGAAGTGCTGCTAGTGTCCTCACTCAGGGGGGTGGCCATCTTTTTGCTCAGCAGTCCATCAACCAGCTTTTCCAGGTTCAGCCGAGTCTGTGTTTGGGTTTGAGAACCTGAAATTTGGGGTTCGGGTTAGCCCAACGCTAATCAGAAACCCTGACCTTCAGTATCTTAGCAGCCGCAGAATCTTTGCAGTACTCAATTTTGACTGTGGGATTAGTTGAAAATCTGGCTTAATGGGGGGGAGATGTAAAAAAAAATAATAATAAAAACTTCACAGAATGCCCTGTATGGTCTTTTTATTTCATTTTTTATTTTGCAAGTCAAAAGTTAAAAAATAAATATCAGTAGCTTACCTTTCATTTGGTGGCTTGTGCACTTAGCTTCCTGCTCAGTCTGTTTCCTTAGTGAGGAAATCACCTCCTCATTCAGCTTTCAATCCCCACCCTGCTGATCTGGTCCATCAATCAACTTTCAGTGGACCAAGAATGGAAACACCCTCGCTCCCTCCCCTCCCCTGATTGGCTGCCTCTCTCTGCAGCCCCATCCTTCTCTCTCCTCTCACAGTGTGCTTACATCATATAGCTGTTGCTACACCCACTGTTTCTCGTAATTTTTTCTCTCCATCTCCAATGCTCTAGTACTTTTACAAATAACTTAGCGACTACAGGGTCTTTTTGGAAACGGTTTGAAGTTTAGGACAGTGCAATGTGTAGCCTGAGACAATAGGACAACAATCGTGCTTGCCTTAAGTAGAACTTTAACAATGGAAAGTTTAGAAGGAGATAAGGGTGGAGTTGAGCTAAAAATCATCTGGTAAGCTGGAGCATTAACCCACAAGCCACTTGCTCTTCAAATAGAGAAAGATACAGGTGGTGCAAGGTGGTTATCCACAATATTCTGAGGGGCAGGAATAGGGTAGATATGACAATATTGGACATAATCATGAAGATACATGCAAAACAAGATATCTGGGTATGAACCAACCCAGTACTTGGTGGGAACTTTTAGTGTGACCGCGCCACATGGACTCAAATATCACTATAGCATATATAAAAAAACAAATTCTTTTATTGTTACATCAATTTCCTTAAAAGCATGCAATGATTACATGTGGAAATGACCTTAGCCACCATTGGCTTTAGATCAATTTTTCCAAAAAGCACCTACATGTCATAAAAGTTCCAATATGTATACAAACATAGTACAAAAAGCTAAATAAGATTTTGACAGTGGAGATAATCAGCAATATAATACAGCTGGTTGTTCAATTAAGCATTTAGTCATATACATAACAATTCAATGTGTTAAGATCATATTTCCTCACTCTATTTCAGTGAATAATTTTAATCCGGTGGTGGTGAACTAGTTTCTCCCCTACATGGGGGGCTTCATCTGCACCAATCCACTCTTCTTACTCTTAGAGAACCCAATCTGGTCAGCAGTAATTATTTTCACTGATACAGATCCAAGTATGGGACCCAAGTCAAATGCTGATTGACACGAAAAAAGACAAAACAGAAAAAGCTAAGTAATGTATCTGGTGCGTATACATGTCCATTAATAGTTGGACATCCCACCCACACATGTGTACCTGGGTATGGAAAAGGACTGAATACACCACATAGTCAGTGATAGTTCGATACACCCATGTTCAAAGACAGCCACTGGTCTCCAGCTCAGAAATTGCTCTGTGCCCTAAGATAACATATATACAATTTCACTATTAGCCCATTAGTCCAATCCTACATCTATCCATAATCTGCACTAAATGAAGAAACAAATGGTACTTACAGGTTGGATTGGTGGCAATGGCTTACACTCGGCAGAGGAGGCTAAGAAGGAAACCGCTTCACTGCCCAAACCCGCCGAATGCAGAGACAGGCAGAACTAACTCGATGCCGGTCAGCGGCACACATCTCGCTGTCTGTACCGCACGGATGTGGAATAGCAGTGAGAGCGGGCTTTGTACCTCGCCCGCCTCAACTGCTAGACAAATCAGCGTCCACCCCTGATGACAACATCGCGCCGCACGTGTATCACCACGTGCCGCCCGGAGGAGTGCACGTTCGCTGATGCATGGGTGGGAGGGGAATCAGCGTCCCTGTCAAACTGGCAGACGGGGCGGGAGGCTGGAGGGGGAGGACCGGGGGAGGGGAGGAGGACAGGTGAACAGCTGGACATGACGATGGCATGTCTGACCACGCCCCCATGTTTATAGATCGACGCTACTCCGCCAGAACGGCGGCTGGTATGGTAACATTGGCGTCCACAGCCTACAGCTGATCACTCCCCCCTCCCCCACCCCCCCCAACCCAGCCCCCACATCGCCACCAACGCCCCGATAGATAGAAAACATGCTCAAAAGTGACACGGCGCCATAAACACCACAGGCGTTTCTCCTCCCCCATCCCTGTCATCACATCCGTCCCTCGGCTACTACGGAGTCGTGGGAATCGCCACCCTGGTCCCATATGGGGCCATAGCATCCAGTTGGACATATCCCTTGGGCTACGGATTGCTATACTAGGGACCTAAGTACACCATACAATACAGTGAGCTTAACCCACCTGGACCCTGTAAGATCATTGTAAGAGGTAAAATAATAATTGAGTTAGATAATGACCCCTCTGGTAGTGTGTAGCAACTCTCCGCACCCAAACATACAACAATACAAAAAACCCTTCCCAGGGAAAAAAAAAACAAAACACCTATTATCCTCTCAGCCCAAAAATGAAGCGAAGCTGATGTTTTCATTTAATCCTGGGTGTAAGTATGCTTTAGTTTGGCTAATCCAACGGGTTTCTCGTTGTAATGTGACCTTCTCAATATCTCCCCCTCTCGGATGGGGGTGAATACGGTCTAGGCCTTGGACTTGTAGGCCCGTCACAGCCCGATTATAGCATCTAGTGAAGTGGCGACCCACCGGCGTTTAACATTGGCTGTACAAATAGCATACTGGTGCTCATATATTCTTTTTTTGAGCGGTCTGTTGGTTTTTCCTATGTAAAATGATCCACAGGGACATGTTAAAATATATATATGACATGGGGAGTGTCACAATTAATGAAATGACGGGCTGTTATTTGATTATGACCGGGAATGGTTACGGTTTTACCAGTTCGCATAAATTTACAGCAGCTGCACCTCTTTTGGCACGGGTATGTACCAGGGAACTTACAGCATTTAGCTTGATTTTTCGAGGCATAGTGACTTTTCACAAGTTTGTCCCGACTCTTTGCACGGCTAAAAATGAATTCTGGTTGTGTAGGAACAATGTTTCTGAGAGAATGATCATTGGCCAAAATATGCCAATGTTTCCTAAAAATATTTTTAATTTGACGTTGATGTACAGAGTAAGTTATTGAGATTGCTAGAGATCTTTCCTTCTCTTTCCAATTGGGTTTATAAAGGATCTCCGGTCGCGGCCTCTGCAGAGCTTTCTTATAGGCCTTGGTAAGGATGTTATTCTTGTAGCCTCTAAGTAAGAGCCTGTCCCTTATCCCTTCTTGTGTACAATTCCTACGTGCCCGTAAGTATTCCCCATATGGAATACTTCGCAACAAGTGTTGGGGATGGGCGCTAGACGCCCGTAGGATAGTATTAGCTGCCTATGCTTTACGGTAGAAACTAGAATGGAGCTGGCCCTGGGGATCTATAGAAATCGTAAGGTCATAAAAGTTAATCTGGTGGGTGCTCACCTCATGGGTGAACTTGAGGTTCAGGTCGTTACGATTCAGAACACGAATAAAATCCTCTAAAAGTTCTCCTGAACCTGACCAAAGGATATCATCGATGTACCTGTGCCACGAAAGGACGTGGCACAGGTACATCTCCAGTTCGTCCTCACCCCACAACCCCCTCTCCCAACGGCCCAGGTACAGGTTTGCATATGATGGGGCGCAAGTAGTCCCCATCGCGGTTCCCTGTACCTGATGGTAAAGTAGGCTGTTGAAGAGAAAGATTGTGGGTGAGGTAATAATAATAATCATGAAGATGACAAGTTTTTATTTATTTTATTATCTATTTAGATTATGATTTATGAATGTTCCTTTGGGTATATGAATGTAGCCCTGCTATTTTAGTTTCACTGAAAGCATATGAACTGGAGTGTAGCTGAATTAAATAGGAATCTAACAGGGGCCTACAATTGGATATTGTATTTCACAACTGAATATAGTGCATGCGCCACACACAGGTCACACCTCCACACCCAGTAGCAAAGGAAAATATGGGTACCAATTGCTTAGAACTTTCCGGTTAGTAGTTTTTCAACAAAGTAGCAACCTGGAGCATCATTAGCTAAATAAAAACATACAGTGGGGATGACTCGGGATGCCCCACTGTACTGTACTGTGACAGGTTGACTACCCACTTCTGCATTCCCTCACAGTCTGGTGCCCCTTGTGACTGCTAGTAGCCAATCAGGTGCGCAGAGGTGGAACAGCTTTGTCAAGCTTCCAGCCCTTTCATTGGAAAATAACCAAGATACATATGATTAGCTGCTGCACCTATCTTGGAATTAATAAGAGAGAATTATTAAAGTGGACCAAAACCCACTGAACTTGTGAAATACATTTGACCAAAACCCCCGCCAATACTCTCTTCTTAGGATGTAGCATTAGAAATGGTTCTCAAATCTCACTGGAACACAGTTTTTTTTGCTCTCTCTCCATAGGATAGCAGGTGATCACTCATTGCATAAGTGTTGCCATGACATCATTGCCACACACAGCAATGGCAATGAATGGAGGAGGCGGAGCTTTACAGCTAAAATAGACCTCATCTGCCATTAGAGTCAAGCAGGAGCAGTAAAAATAGGCAAAAGTTACTATTCATGGAGGGAGCAATTCAGGGGATGCTAGTTAAAATTGTGGGTTTTAGTCCGCTTTAACTGACCAACGAGTTAAGTGCCGGTAAAACTGCCAACAAAAAACATGTTAACACTGCTCTGGTGTCCATCTCAAGTGCTCCACCAAAACCTCTCACATATATATCTAAATATATATCAATGATCCTGTCCCAATGATGCTTACAGGCTGTTGTCATAGTTACA
Organism: Gastrophryne carolinensis; assembly: GCA_027917425.1. Lineage (NCBI taxonomy): Eukaryota > Metazoa > Chordata > Amphibia > Anura > Microhylidae > Gastrophryne > Gastrophryne carolinensis. The sequence goes on along the minus strand of CM051235.1, from coordinate 333,983,221 downwards.
TTTATGAGTAAAGGGGCTGGGAGTAGCTCCATCTCTACTATTTATACAAAATTATTAAATTATTATTCAGGGCCTGGGAACAAATTTACCGCCCAGTTTAACCCTCTCATCATCTAAGTATTAAGCACCAAACATGTCTAGCTATGTGGAAAGACAGAGATTTGTTTGCATATATCTGCAGATACACTATGTGTTTAGTGTGGTCCCTACTCCTATTTTTGAGTCCCCAAAGTTGGGACATGCAATGCAGTCAAATATTTCAGAGCTACTAACCTGGGAAGCTGCCAGCCTCCCTTTAGAACACTCCACATGGAGAGATCCATATTGACATCCATACTTAGATAATGAGAGGGTTAAACTGGGCGGTAAATTGGTTCCCAGGCCCTGAATAATAATAATAATTTTGTATAAATAATAGTGATTGAGCTGCTCCCACCCCCCTTTACTCAGTTTGAATTGCCATGAGCACAAGCAGGGAGGAATTCAGTCAATATGGATCTCTCCCTGTGGAGTAGTCTAAAGGGAGGCTGGCAGCTTCCCAGGTGAGTAGCTCTGAAATATTTGACTGCATTGCATGTCCCAACTTTGGGGACTCAAAAATAAGAGTAGGGACCACACTAAACACAGAGTGCCTTGTCGGGGCAGTGTGGCTTCCACATGTATCTGCAGATATATGCAACCAAATCTCTGTCTTTCCACATAGCTAGACATGTTTGGTGCTTAATACTTAGATGATGAGAGGGTTAAACTGGGCGGTAAATTGGTTCCCAGGCCCTGAATAATAATAATAATTTGTATAAATAATAGTGATGGAGCTACTCCCACCCCCTTTACTTAGTTACAGTTATGTCAAAACGAATGGCGCCAGGGATGTCATTAGAAGTTATTGTGCCCAAACATATCTTAGCCTATCTTTCTGAGACTGGAAAAAAGGACTCATCAACTGACGCACTTTCTACACTCAGTCTCATGGATCATTACATCTAAAATCAACCAAGCTCCTGATTTGGGATGCCCCCCTGTACACCTCTCTCCCTGCCAAGAAGCTCAAGGCAGCCTATACTCACTGCTTCCATGTTCCCTCATATGGATGCCATTCACCTGACCCCCAGCAGCCCACTGGATATGAAACCGAAAACTTCTGGTGGGAAAGGCAGGGAGCATAGAAGCTGCAAGGAGGTCCTCTTTGATTGTTCTAAAATATTGTCTCAACTGCTCTGATAGGATTTCAGTGTTTAATATACAGTATATTAGAAGTCAGAAAGTCAGAAGTCAGTTTTGACGGGAGTCCTCGTGCTAAAACAATTCAATAACAGATGTGATAGGATTTCAGTGTCGAATATACAAGAGGTTGGAGATCAGAAACCTTGGTAATAAAAGAAGAATTTATTTATACATTAATTTTGAAAGATGGACAATCAGGGGACAAGAAGCACAAGCTGCAATTAGGGACATTCCATTGGAGCCAAGACAGGGGTGGTGGACTAGACATGGCCACACACACCTCTATAGAGGCCCCCTTCCCCTCTGAGGCGATAAACACATGTGGAGGTTTTCTCCTCTGCAGGGCAGGTGTACCCAGGCCGGTGCTGGGGCCCCTGCACATTGGAAGGGTCCATCTATTTCCATCTACCATACAGTAACCAGGACTAAGGACTGTCAGCCAGGGGCAGATTGGCAATTGGGAGAGCCTTTTTTCTGTCAGTCGGGTCATTCTATTCTTTTTTTTTTCTATTATCTCTGACAGTCATTCTATTCTTTTTTTTTTTTTTTTTTTTTCTTTCTATTATCTCTGACAGTCATTCTATTCTTTGTTTATTTTTTTATTTTCATTCGTTTGAGTTTTTCATTCTGCCATTGCCTTTTTCTTTCTTCTCCCCTTCTTATTGTTTTCTGTCATTCCTTCTTTTTCCTCTGTGAGTTCTTCTATTTCCTGCCATCTCTTCTTTTTTGTCCATTCTCTCTTTCCTGCTTTTTTTCTGTCATCCCTTCTACTTTGTAATGCCTTCTTTCTTTTTTTGTCAGTCCTTCGCTAACCTGCTTTTTTCTGTCATTCCATATATTTTTTCTTTTTTATATATTTTTTTCTCTTTTGTCATTCTTTTATTTCATTCCTTTCTTTTTTGTCATTACTTCTATTCTTTTTTACCTTCTCTTTTTATTCTCCCATTCCTTCTCTTTCCTTTCATTTCTTATATTCTTTCTTTGATTTGTCACTGATTCATTTCGTTTCTATCATTCCTTCTATGCTTTTGTTATTTTCCATTTATCTTTTATATTTCTTTTCATCTAGTCTTTCTTTTTGATCATTCCTTTCCTCGTTCCTTATTACTTTATTTCAGTTATGCCTTATATTTTTTCATGTATTATTTCTGTCATTCCTTTGTTACTTTGTCATTGTTTTTTCTTTCCATTCTTTGGCAGTATTCTCGATACATAGTACTTTACCACCATGTATGACGTATATACCACGACGTAAGGTGCCCATTGAGACTCTTCGGCCAAGGGCTCGCATAAACCTGGAGCAGGGCCTGCTCCTCTGAACGTAATAATCACAAAGTGGCCACTTTGGCATAGGGTTAAACCTGAAAATAAAAAGGAAGCCCACATTATGTGTCCCCCCTTTCGCCAGGCTATTGAAGTAACATGAAGGAAACAGCATTTCAACCGGCACGCGCGCAGCTCTTCACTAGAGTACCTGACAGGACGCCGGCGCGATCTTTTGACGTCACCGGAACGCGACATGGAAGCTGGTCGCAGGGAAGCGCGTGGTACAGCTTTGCTAGTTGTGAGTGGCGCGTTACTTCTCAGCTGGGCTCTTTTATTTGGGAAGTCGCCGGTTTGCGGTCAGTGGAGACGCGGCTCAGGGCAGGTGACTTGTAGTTTCCCAGCAGGCTTTGAGGTACATGTCAGTGTTTTAAAGGTAAACTCCAGGTCTATCCCAAGTTCTCATCAGTTACTTAAAGGGGACCTCCAGTCTAAAGTGACTGCTCACACCCCTATTCTGGGACATCCCGAGGAATTGCAGGTTAAGGGAAGCCCTAAACTGGCCTGAATTCTTGCCCAGCTGTACCTGGTTTGCGATCCTCGCTCTGCCAGCGACCAATAGAATTTTCACCTCTTCACGGTCCAATGGTGCATGCAAGCCTATTTAAATGGCTGGAGGGGAGTATGTGCACAGGCCAAACATGCAGGGAATGCGGCCGGTCTCCCCAGTGTAAACAATCAGAGCCGTTTGCTGAATTACATAGGGATGGCAAGCAGGTCTTGGACTGGGGAAAGGTGAGTGTATACTGGCAAACTGGGCAGAAGGTTCACACAGCGGATCAAGCTCCGCATACCAGGTCCCTGGGTTTTGCTCTGCTTTAAGGAGGATGGGTTAGTTATACACCCTGCATCAAACATTTACTGCTGAGCCGGTTTCTTTTATGGGTGTTGAACCTTAAGGAGGACCAAAACCCACCATGGAGTCTGAGACTCCAGGGCAGGCATACTTGCTCCTCCATGGCTCCACGATCGGGGGTGCCCTGCTGTGGGAGCCCCCCCTCCCCCCGGGCCGCCCAAAAAAGCACCTTTGTTCCCGGTCCAACGGTGCACGTGCCAGCAGCGATCGCTCCTTGTTAGAGGGTAGCGGGCAATGCGCCCGCCAGCGCGCACGTATCCGCTTGCATCAGAGAAGCTCCTGGACGAAGGGGATGAGTGAATCCGAGCGCACGGATTGGACGAGTGGCTGCACATGTGTTGTAGCACCGGGAAGAGATTGTTCTGGTGACCTGGGAGGGGTTTCACAAAGCTGGGCACAGACCAAAACCCAGGATAGTCAAAATTCCTGGTTTTAGTCCACTTTAACTGCCCAGCTTCCAGCGTGTGCTAGAATACCAGATTATTTCGATTGCAATTCTTCTGATGTGCGCAGAGGCTTTTAGCCACCATACAATGCTTTAGGAAGAACTCTAGAGGGGCAATTGTCCTCACAGGCTGACTCAGGAGACAAACATTGGGATGGAGCAGATTTTATTCCTACTCCTAGAGCAGAACCATAAGCTTGGTGGCAATGTTTTTCATCTGGGCTGTATAAGCAACCCCTCCTCTCACTGTTTAGAAGGTTTATATGGATTTATAATATTCTCTGTCCACGCTTCTGAATAAAACAAAGACCACCCTTGGCTTCAGCACTGTTGGTGTTGACAGTGCCATCCAATTCAGGCAGTGGTGTAACCCGAGGGCTGCAGCCCGCCGTAATGCTTCTGGGTATGTGCAGTGAGGTATCCAAAATTGGGATACCCACTCCCCAGCAGTTTGACTTTTTCAATCTGCTTTAAAGTGGACCAAAACCCAGGATTTTGACTATACTGGTGTTTGAACCTTGCCTCTGGGGCACCCTGATTGGAGATGCCCCACTCTGTGAAACTCCCCACCCTCAGGTCTCCCGATCTGACATACCCTTCCCCGGTTCTATGGCGCATGCGCGGCCTCTGGTCTAATCAGTGCGCTCAGATCCTCTCACGCCCCTGCATCTAAGAGCTTGTCTAGGGCGAGCAGACCCGAGCGTTTTAGCGGAAGCATCCCCCACTATCCTCTAACAGGGAGTATGCCTGGCGTAGGCACGCGGGGATGCAGCCGCTGCTCACGCATGCGCCGTTCAACCTAGGGGGTTTCAGACAGCGGTTCACAGCACACATCCAGATTCTGGATGCCCCAGGGGGAGGGAATCTAGTGGCTCTGGAGTCTTATAGATTCTAGGGACATTGGGGCATGGGTTTTGGTCCACTTTAAAGTGGACCAACACCCAGGGGGGATCGGCCCGGGAATCTATAAGATTCCCGGACCGATCAGATCCCTCCCTGCGGGGCATCCGAAATCAGGAACCCCCCAGGAGGCCCACAATCCTTACCGGCGATCCAACGGCGCATGCGCTAGACGCGGCCGCGTCTCTCGCTTCCCTCTAGCAGGGCGCGCCTTCGGGGACCGGCCGTTCTGTGAATGGCCGGCGCAGGCGCGCTCCCTGTTAGAGGGAAGCGAGAGACGCAGCCAATGACAGCGCTCTGGTATGCGCGTCCAAGCGGCTTTGGACGCGCATACCAGAGCGGCTCTGAGCGCTGTCATTGGCCGAACGAGGTCACGTGGGAGCGGGGAGAGGTGAGTTTTTGCGGCGATCGGGGGGGTTTCACACAGCGGGGCACCCCCGATTGGGGTGCCCCACCTAAGTGGACCAACACCCAGGATAGTCAAAATCCTGGGTGTTGGTCCACTTTAAAGCTGAGGTGAAGCACATAGATTTGAGACAGTGGTGCAGGTTTCACCTCAGAACTTTTAAAAGGGACCCACAACTATTGAAGGGAATGTAAAAATTGAATGTAAAATAATTTTTCTGGCAGCTTGCCTCTTGCAGTGTCAGTCTCATGTTGTATCTTTGCTCTGCATTGAAAGGAAGAGGAATTTCTTCTTCTTCTGCCAGCGCATCCTCCCTGATCCCTCAGCGCCATTTACCTGCACTCATCATTGTACTTGTAGGTTATTCAACATCCTATAAGGGGAAATTTTTGGACAATAAAAAACCGGAAGAAGAGAGAAAAAAAAAAGCGTCACTTCCTGTCATGGTTTCCCACCAAATGCGGCACGGCCATGTGCTCCACACGGTGGAAATATGTCACTTCCAGTTCCGGGCCTTCACTTCCGGGCATCAACTTCCGGTTGCGGCGCCGGAGCTGTTACCGCCCCACGTGGGACACAGAGTATTTAGGGCACCCAGGTGGTGGCCACATCTGCTCTGTGCATGCCTGGACAATGTGTGGGGGACTCTGTGACGGCCATCGGGGGATTTTGGAAGCTTTGTGAAACCCAGTTTTCTCAAAACATCCTTCGGGCAGCATACGCCTGAGACCTCCAGGCTCCTCCTACCAATCTGGAACACATGACCACCAGACAGAATACAATTTTGACTCCTCCTCCCATTCCCCAGTTGTTTCCGTGTTCCTCCAGGAAGAGGAACGTGACCACTAGCTCCTGGACCGATGGTTCAGGTAAGTATATTCCGGTACTATGGGCCTGAGCAGGGGGTCCATTTCTCGGTCCCGAAGGTGATCCTTCTGCCTGTGGCCCGGGATACCCTATTCATTGGCCAGATCCCATTCTTTGATTATATCAAAGGGGGGTAAGTGATATGTTGCCCTCTTGCTGAGGATGAATTATAGGAAGTGGAATTTTTGCCGTTTTTCTTTTTGAATCAATTGGTTGCACTGAAAGGTGAGACAATGTTTATGGAGATTTGATGCACCCCTCTGCACTCACTGCCCAGGAAGGGAGAGTCTGTGTGCCTGTTTGCATTTGCTCTCAGTATTATGGGGCAGGTGTGCTGAACTAAAGGAAGGCACCCCTTGTCTCTCATTAAGCTTCAACCTGCCAGGACTCTGGCAGATGCACAGGCAGCCATTACTGAGATTGAATTTTTTTGAGCTGTTGCTCCAGATTTTAAAGATTCCAGGTCTCTTCCTCCCAGACTGCTGACGTCACATCTCGGCACCTGTGGAATTTTCTGCCTTTCTTTCAAACATGTGTGTTTTTTCTTTCATAGCACAGTGTTTTGGAGGTATATATATTATGGCCTCCCCTTCTATTTTTGTTATGAAGGGTTAATATTTCAATATGGGATTTAGCTCCTACCCTATGGTGACAGGCTCAGGAAGCAAATCCATTGGTGCCTCATAACCAGAAGCCTGGCAGACCATAAGGATGACATTTATATCGATCCTGCTGAAGTTTCCTCCACAAATATGTCTCATGTGAACCAGGATTCATCCTGTATTCCGTCGGTTGCCGATTCTGGAAGGAGGGGGCCCAGTTTTGTCCGGTAAGTCACTTTTATTTATTAATAGTGTCTATGGGCATGTTTAATTAAATTTTGATATAAGTATGGCCCTTGTTTTGCTTATGTATCTTAGTCTTTGACCTTAGACCACAGACTAAAGCTCATTTGAAGTATACCTAAATCCGATTCTTCCAGACCTATTTCATATAAGAAGAGTAGAAATGGTCCCAAGGATGTACTGCGCCTTGTACATTACTGGTTGTAACCCCTCTGCCAATATTGTCCAGACGGGTGTTGGATAATATTATTTGAAGGGTTTGAAGGGGGGGGTTTGAAGAGGCCGGTTTAATTGTTTTAAACTTAGGAAGGTACTATTCCCTCTGGGACATTTACCTTTCCTTTCTTAGGTTGTTTCAACCCTTGGGATAAAGGATTCAGGTCCAAGGTGTAATTAGGTTGGGCTTTATTCTGATTTGCCATCTGACTCTTCTCGTTCATTCCCTTTCTTATTCCGGAAGTATTTTCTTAACCTATGTGCAGGGCACCCTAGGTGCGGCTGCTCTCATCTGCTCGGATTGTAGCAGTATCGGACTCGGTCAATATTTGGGTCCTGGGCAGGGGATATTGCCCTAAGTTGGAAATCCTTTGGGCCAAATTCTTTAGGGGGCAGGATTAGCCTTTTGCTATCTCCTAAATAAGCTTTTATTTGATTCACTGCCTTAACTGGTTGGCAAGTGGAATCTTAATGGTTTAGACCTATGGCCGTTCATTCTATGATGGGAAGTTTACCTTCTGCTTCAACAATATAAGGACTATCTGTTGAATAGGACTTGTCCAGGGGTATTATTATTATTGCATATTTATATAGCGCCATCAACTTCCGTAGTGCTTTACAAAGGAGAATACAGACAAGGTAAAACATATAGTACAGAGAACTATACAAAATTAGATGCCACAGGTTAAAACCAGGTGTTGTGAGCACAGGAGACAATAGGAAGGGGTATGGTTATATCCTTTCTTCAGCTTTGGCGGTTAGTGACAATTGTCATGAGATTTTGGGCAAGGAAATATGATTGTATCATATTCAGTTCACAGCATTCTCTGAGAACCTGGACCGGGGATTCTAGGTCAGAGTGAGCCTTGTGCAATATTCCTTTGGGAATTTTTATTTTTGGGTAGATTTGTGAATACGCTGATAAATATAGGTATTTTCCACCTGATTTGGGCCGCCTGTTGAAGGGAGTGATCATTGGAGCTCCTTCTTTAAGCTGCTCCTTTCATTTGGGGACGCGGCTAAAGAATCCGGGGGGTACCTTCCTCCTCTACCTTATCTGTGGGAAGGAACGATTTTTAAAAGGGTCCTCTCGGTCTGGAATCTATTTGCCCAAACCCACTGAGCTATGATGCCATGTTTGGGTGGGTGCCTGGATACTTTGTGTTGCCCTCTCCATTCCAGGGGCATGAATGAGGGTTTCTCATAGAAATTACTTGTACCCCTCAGTGGGACTCTTGGTTTCTCTTATACCAGTGGGTTGGAGGAAAGAGAAGTTATTCTGAAGTTGCTAGCCTTGGAAGCCAGGCGGTTAATATCCTAGTTCCCTTCACCAGCAGAAATCTTTCTGGTGGTGGAGGTGTTGGAGGGAGTTTTATTCTCCTTTATAGAATATCTGTCTCCAGGTTCTATCAGATATTTAGAAGGGTTTTTAGACATTTTATTAGGAGGAAACTTGCTTCCACAAGGTTTTCTTCAAGACCGTAACAGATCTGGGAGATGTCTGGCAGTTTCCAATGAGCATGGGGCTCTGTCTTGTGTCAGATTCTAACAACCCCTAGGTTGTCTTAGCAGTAAAGACAGAGCTGGATGTTTTACTCATTGTTCCCTTTATGCTGGATTCACTCTGAGAATACACAGACTTCGGACTTATCAGACACTGAGAGGGGTCGGTGGCGGCTGATCTGAGCGATCTGCTACCTTTTTTTTGTACACTCCAGGGACAAAAATGCATTTGAGCTTCAGTTTCTTGGGTAGAGCTGTGTTCAGCTCGGTTGGATTGCTAACCTTTTTGGGAGGTTAGTCTAATTCCCTCTGGATTATGATTTATGGTCAAGAAGTCAACAACTTCTTCAGACTCTTCTCCTTTCCCAGAGGATTTCGGCCCTTCAGGAAATAGCGATTCCTTGTGCAGGTTCGGCACCTCCAATGTCAATAGCCATGAGGGTATTAGAATGATTGACATTGCTCTCTTCCGGGTGAGGTAATATCACTTGCTTTAAGTTCTATGATGTGCATGTCCGGAGTAAATCCTTCGGCACCCGGTATGAGTGGCGAACGGCAACGAGTTTCATCGCTAAATAATAATAGATAAAATAAATTATGCATAGATCACCATTGTATGCTTGCACACACGTAGGAATTCATCGTCCGCTTTTAACCCATCCGTGCAGTGAGTGTACACTTGCCCAGAGCGGTGGGCTGCCCTAATTATGGCGTCCAGGGAGCAGTTGCAGGGTTAGGTGCCTTGCTCGAGAGCACAACTGCCCCTCATGGAGATCGTATGGAATCCTTCTGGGTTAAATGAGGACCTGGGTCTCCTTCAGCTATGTTCTTATCCCCTCCTCCCCCTCTTTTTTTTTTTTTTTTTTTTTTTCTCCAAAAATGTCCCCTTATAGGGTGTTGAATAACCCGCAAGTACAACGATAAGTGCAAGTAAATGGCGCTGAGGAAGCCGAATGGAGGCAAAACTAGTACGCCAGTACCGCTAGTACTCAATTTTTTACTGTATTGTAGCAATGGAATATATGTGAATGGTGTGTTTTGTACTTTTTATACTGTTTATGAAGCTGTCTGTACTTTCTGGAGGAATATTATATTCCCATGATTGCACTTTAAAAATAAAACGTCAAGACATTTTTTAACCAGACTATAGGACTTGTATGTATGTAGCGAGGTCATATTCCCTTAGGCTGTTGTATGTTTTGGGCATGCCTACACCCAATATTTTTTGGTTACTCATATGAGCATACAGCCAGGGGCATGTACCAGCTTTTACATATTGAGCAGGTTTGGGTCACCTTTGCTGAGTGTGTCGCTTCCTGTTTCCAGACAGGGTACACACTTTGCATTTTTTTTTTTTAAATGCTGATCCAGACTACCAATACAATGCTGAGGCTCATGTCAGGTTGACTTCCCCCATACCCCCCCCCCCCCCCCCTTCAATGCAGTGCATCGTGCTATAGCTTCGTTTTTAAAAAGGAAAAAATTAGAACAGTGTCATGTGTAGCTCTACACAATGGGCATACTTTTGAGTGTGCCTGGACATTCACTTTAAATCTAAATACCTCATCCAAATGAGAAAAGGATTGGAACCCCCTGATACGGATCATTTTGCTTATTTCCATCCATTGTGTAGCTTTATACTTGAAGATCTCCTTTATTTAGAAGTGACAAGCTAGGTGAAAATAATAATTTACATTTTTTTTTTTGTTCAGAGGAAGAGTTGGATCTTGTGAAAGATGGGGAAAAAGAAGCAGAAAAAAGTCACTAAACGTCGAGAGATTGTTTTTGATGAGGAAAAACGAAGGTGAGTATTTGATATCTGAAAAATAAAACCTGCTTAAAGCAGGCTTGCATAACCTCTGCTGTCCTTTCCCCCAGATTTCAGATCAGCACTCGCTGGAAGGTCCAAAACTCCCTGCCCACCTGTCACCCATTCCCTGGCAGTGATCACAGCAGGAATGGGTGAAGGGGAAGCAGGGAGCCTCATGCCCCCCTGGAACCCCCCTGATCTAAGGTTTGAGGGCAAGTCTACAAGAAGTAGTTTCCCTTCAAAGCAGACCTATGCCATGCTGAGGAAGCCTGGCTCTGTAGCACATTCTTTCCCCTCATTCATTCATTCACATGCCACAAGCCCGGGCATTCCTACACTAGGGTCCAGCACCACATTGTGGTTTGTAGGTTAGATTCCTCCTTAGTGCTCATGGATTGTCCTAATAAAGTGAATCCATCTGGAGGGGGCCACCAATATTCAGTGTATGTGCAGGACAGTGGTAAAGTCCTACAAACCTCCTGCTGCCATGCTCCCCTGGACCAGGGCTGCAAGGTGGCCTAGTGGCACTCAAGTTGATAGGTTTGTGCTATGTCTGGCTCTAATGCCATTCAGAGGGCTTTGTAGTTTGGGTTTGTTCTGTTTTACTGGTTCCTTTCCAATGTTATTTTTGGCAGCCTTGTTATTGGTTTTTAGGAGTTTTCATCTTGTGGAGGGCACAGTCATTCAATAAGGAAAATTAGATCTCAGTATATACTGTAAAATACTTTTTCCTGAAGGGTACAACTCCCTTCCTTGGTGATAGCTGCAGGTGTTTTCAGGTTTCTTGGGCAAGTGTCAGAGTGTGGTCTGTTCTTTTTTTTCTTTTTTAACCATTTCTGCCTTGCTACATATAATCTGCGTTTTCTTTCCTAGGCCCAGAGTTATATAACAAATATTTTTTTATCTACATTTGGAGCAGGAAAGAACAATATTGTTGGGGCTTGAGTATTTCCACAATTAAAATAATGAAAAGGAAAGAGAGAGCTCACTTACGGAGAGGTTAATCCACATGCAGGACATGGCCTGGCTCGTCCCAAGTCTAAAGAGATGCTAGGTTATATGACTAAAATGTGTCACCACTTATGGATTCTTGATTGAAGTAAAGGCTATGTTCTATCCTGTAACAGTTGCTGGGCCTTCATGCACACTTCCATAATTGGGCCACCCCGACCAGCACACTGGTCACGCTATTGCAGCGTATCCTGGAGGATTATATAAATATTTCTCTCGTTTTATAGGGAATATTTGACTGGCTTCCACAAACGAAAACTACAAAGGAGAAAAGCTGCAGTGGAGGAAATAAAGCGCAAAATTAAAGAAGAGCAGAAGAAAATGAAAGAAGAGGTGAAAAAAAAAATGTTGCTACTAGCGCTTTTTAAAATGTACTAGTAATGGTGCATAATGTTTGGCGACTGTTTTACTGTTCCAGTGCTTGTCCAGTTGTGCATTGTATCAGTAATAGTGTGCCATTTGTGATTCTCTTCCCTAACAGAGGCACAAAGAATACATGAAGATGCTAAAGGAGAGGGTGGAAGCTTTAGGTAATGAAAATGAGCTCATTGGTGTCTTACCTGCTTTCAAATAGGGGGACGGATTGTGATACAAGGTATATACCCTGGCCAATTGAGTCAACAGATTCAATTGTCCAGCTATACTAACAGCATATACTACTCTAAAGGAATACTTCCAGTTACTGCATGCCACCTAGTGGATCATCCTTTTAACGTTTGTTTGTGGGCCTAGTCATTTGAGAAGCAATTAGGTCCCAGCCAGGAGGACCAAAACCCACCCTGGAGTCTCCAAGGCAGGCATACTCGCTCCCACCGGGGCACCCCAATAGGGGGTTTCCCGCTGTGTGAAAACCCCCCAGGTCGCCCGAAAATTCACCTTCGTTCTTGGTCCACCGACGCATGCGCGAGCAGCAGACGCATCCCTGCTATCCCTTTAGTGTCCTCGATACTGCAACTCAGTCCAGCCGATACTGGAGTTCAATGTGTTACTAAGTCATTGCACTTAATAGTGGCCTCATAAGAATAGGGGGGGGGGGGGGGTTGGGCTACATTGGACAATAGTTCTGTGTTTGACAGTGTGCCTCCTGCATCATTAGTTTGTGTCCCCTCCTTATGGGTTGCCGAATGGTTCACTAAGGTACTGGCAACCTGTATGCTTTTTGCTGACAGTGAAATCTCCATTATATCATATTGAGAGCCCCTCACCTGTAGTGAACTTTTGGGGTGTCCAGGTTATCCTAAGAACCATGGAGGTTTTTGGTTGGCTTGTAGGTTTGGACATAATACTAAGGAGATCTTACCAGGTACCCCTTCAGGGACAGTTTCTTTTCTTAGAATAGACATAAACAAAGCTATATCAAAGCTATATCCCCTCTACATGGAAGGACATGGAATATTCTGAAAAATGAAGGCTAGATCTTTCATGAAAGATAGGCAGGTGACGCATTTGATTCTCTTGGCACTAACAAACTTGGCTGAGCGACAGTTCTGGGGAATGTGTGATTGTTGCAAGTAGGGCTGTAGAGTCAGTCAGGGCTAGTTTTGGCTTTAGCCAGACTCCAGCATATAAAAGAGTCTCTTACTAATATTTTATAATGAATTTAGAAATACTAATAGATATATTTTATGTTCTCTCACTCTAAGGTCCTTGTATATAAAAATCAGTGATAATGGGCAGCAGGGTCATGTAGTGGTGGTAGATATTGACCTTTTACATGGTATCGTCATACTGTCCCAAGGAAGGCATAAAGGGAAGGGATTATCTAGGTAGAAACCAAATAAAAGTCTATACTCGCCTGCTGCAGCTCTTCTGTGCAGGTTCAGTGTTCCCCGCAGTTCCTCGGTGCAGTAGCGGCATCTTCATACTTTCCAATGGGGAGGGGAGCCATGGTGTCAGCTATCAAGCTAGGTTTTTTTTTTACTCGTACTACTACTACTTCTTACATTGTGATAAATGGAGTAGGCGGCTTACAGGGAGGACCTAAAGCCTTGCTTTCTGGATGCTCGCACCTCACCTCGCTCACTGGCCAAATTGCTGGAGCCCCCCCCCCTTGCAATCCATACCCGAACTTTGAGCAATCCTGCAATTTGCCTGCCAGAAGTCACCTGGGCCAGTTTGGCCAGGCGGCTAAAGGGAGACAACCCCAGCCAATCCCAGGGGTTGCATTGTGCCCAGGGATCCCGGTTAAGTTAAGGGTTGTGGAAGGATACAGCAATCTGGATGCCCCTGGGATTGTCACAATTTGCCCCCACATCCATTATGTAAAAAATGTGTGTCAGACCTCTTTAATGCCTGATGACTGATAAAATAGACAGAGTTGGGGCTAAGGCTTCAGACTCCACAGCTCAGTATTTACCTCTGCTTCCATTTCTGTACTTCTAAAATGGTTTGGAATGAGTACCTAACTGGGCACACCTAGTAATTGGTACTGGCAACCTGCCAATGCCAGATCTAAATCTTTTAATGGCTTGACTGTTGAAACCAAGGCATAAGGGCATTATCTGAAGTTAAAATGTCTGTGTCCCCATGTGAAATTTATTAAAAATTGAAAATTATTTAAGGCATTCTTCTGCTATCTGTCTACTTTGTAAAGATGTTTCATATTTAAAAAAATATCTATCTATCTAATTGTTTATTACAGAGGAGGCTGATGAAGTAGAGAGACTGGTAACCTCTAAAACAGAATCTGTGCTATATGACCACCCCAGTCACACTGTAACTGTGACAACTATTAGCGACTTGGATCTCTCTGGAATGGGTCTTCTGCCTCCCAGCAGCATAGAGGTATTATTCTTTGTATATTAAAGCAGCTTTAATATAAAATATTTCTATATATATATATATATATATATATATATATATATATATATATATATATATAGTGACAAATTTGTGGATACTCCTCCTGTGGTTTATTGTGTTTCAACATTTTGTGATTACAGAGGGCCCCTGTAATCATAAAAAAAATAAAATGTGTATGTTGTCTCCAGGGCCGGATCTCTCTGTGTGAAACTTCACTGATTATAATGTTACCCTTCTTGTGGGCCATGGTGGATCCGTGGGCTGCGCCAGCATTTCCAGTGTCTCATGCCTGATGCGTGTTTCCGCACCCAGCCATTCAGATGGTGGGAGCTGGCTGTAGACCACAGGCAACTTGAAAAGTTCTGTTAGAACTTAGCATTAAATCCAAAAAATAAAAACCTCCACAAACGAGAAAAAGGCGTGTTGTGGTGTAGCTTTACGAATTATACTGAGACCGCTTCAGGACCCCTGTTGCTTGCCGTAGGGGCAGACTTTGGATCCTTGCTACGGCTTCTACCCTACGCTGCAGGAAATGGAGGGGAAGCACATGGGACAGGCATCAGGTTAGCCGTTTGCTGGCTTATTATTGCCATTGGGTTTTACAGTCCCTTTAAACTAACCTCGCCTACCTCCTCACACCATCAGTGAGCTCTGCATGAGAGAGATACTCTCCTTTTCCATCACCAACACCATTTGGAGTGAGCTTGGAGCTTTTCATTTTAACACAAAAAGAAAAAACTTTGTTCCAAATTTTCCTACAGAATCATCTGCTCCTGTGATGGGGCATTTTTATTAGGAACTTATTAGGAACTTTGAAATAGCAGCACCACATAGGGTGCTGCTATTTCAAAATTCCTAAAACAATTTCCTTAACACATTGTAAAAAATATCGTCACCTTTAAATATGCCCCATCACAGGTGCGGGTGGTTTTCCGAGGAATAATTAGAAGCGGACCCACTTTCTGAAAGTCGCATCAAAACTGCTGCTCCTTACTCCTGTGTTCCCAGAACCCCAAAACTCACTTTCTCTAGGGTTTTATCCATGACCAGCCAGTTGCAGGACCCCAATATCCACCAGTGGCCAGTCATAATGATTTTGCTAGAGGTAGCGAATGCAGGTGCTGGATTGCTTTTAGGTCAACGCGCAGACTTAAAATTGTAAGGTCTTGGCTTTTGTTCATGGGGAACTATGTTCATCACTGCTACAGCACATGGCGACATGCCCGATCCCTTCAGCTTTGTGCTGGGGCTGCACATTTGCCATGGGGGAGACTGAGGTCGGGGTTGCATCCCAGATTGGAAAAAAAATACCTGCATAGATGACCTATAGTAATACTGGAAAAAGCATGACCTAAAACCATGAAGGTATGTCTGTCCCTGCATGATTTGCCTCACTGCAGCACCTCCTGAGCCCTGTAACTCACCTGCTGTCATGAAGGCCGTGGCTGCTGTCTGCTATACCTAGTAAGGGGCACGTATGCGCCAGGCATTTGTGAATAGCTGGCGGGGGCACACATCCTGCTAGAGGATACTAAAAGAAGGCATTGGACATTTAAGTAATATGCACATCTACAATGCAAATTTCTAGCTTTCCTGGCATTTTCTAGCTTTCCTGGCATTCTGCAGTGTAAAACACATACCCAACAGCTGACACTAGAACTAAAAGGTACTTGAGTTCATAAGACACTTATGTGGCTAGAGGGCAGTGCGCTAAACCAAATTTACACTTACTGTACCCTCTTTTGCATTTTACAAATTCCTTCACATACAGTTTGCATAGAGATGCACACATAAGAAGAAACTTATCTGTTCATCTTAACTTAACATTCTCTGTTTACTCATCACTCCCTCATTCCTCTGAGAGGTATTCACATTGCATACCAGGAAGACTTTCTTTCTGCGGAAGAATTCATTTTATGGCTGGTTCACATTCCTAGATATGGAACATAAACAAATGACTCTAATCACATTCCTTGCCCTCTCTATCATATAACCCCATTATTATTAAAAATGTTGAACCTAATATTAAATGATTAATCTGGAGCCTCAGATAGTATAGAAGTATATTTTCACTCTTATTCTATTCCAGTACACCAAATTCATATATATGGGGGCCCTAGCTGGAGGAGTGACTACAAGCTAATGCAACTCCTCCCTGCCACTTAATATACAGCAAACTGCGCCCTCTACCTCCAGTTGAGTCTTACAGTCTTTACGGCTAAGGGATATGTGAATCCTTTTTTGCAACTTTTTTTTTTTTTCTCATAACAATATTTCCAGAAAAGTCCTTCAGGAAACCTGTTTTTTTTCTTGGTGTTACTCTCTTTACGATGTGGGTATGAAGGCTTTGGCTGATGACAAATCGGGATGCCCCACTGTATGAAACCCCACAAGGGTGCCCATAAAAAACTCCTCATCGTCCAGCGAGAGCCTCCTGCTATGACTACCTCATTCGGCAGGTGTCATTGTTTACAATGGAGAGTGCACACTGCCGCATCCCTTACCTATCTGAATGTCTTTGGCTGGAGCACTCCCCATTCAAGTAAATGAGAGCCGTCTGCAGAATGATGTCACAGCAGGCAGCTCATAGAAGGAGAGCTTGCACATACGCCGTTGCAGTTTGGAGAGGCGAATATTCCTGGGCAAAGACACAGCCAGCATCCTGCTTCAGGATACCCGGGGGCACAGAATAAAACCTAGGAATGTCACCTTTCCGGAGCACAAAACTCAATACTGACTGTGATACTTTGCCTTTGTTTCCACTCCATAACCTTTAGATTGTAAGCTCATAAGGGCCGGGCTCTTTCCTATTGATTTTTTTGTATTCGGAATATAAATTGTGAACTGTACTGTATGTTGTACCCAATCTGTAATCACTACTTTGAAAGAGAAGAAGAAGGAAAAAAAAAAAAAATAATAATATATATATATATATAAATATTATTCCGATGCTAAGATAAAATCTCATTATTATTATTATTATTATTTTTTTTTTGGTGCTTCCGCCCCCTAGGAGGAAAATGAGGAGAATCAGGAAGAATCACTTGCCAAAGTTCCTCTTCCGAAAAAGGCTGGCGACCCGCTATTATCAAAGAGGTATTTTGTTCAACTGTGGGGGTCATTCTAATTTTCTGGTGTAGCAAATATATCTTTCGGAGTGAGCTTTGAGCTTTTCATTTTAACACAAAAAGAAAAAACTTTGTTCCAAATTTTCCTACAGAATCATCTGCTCCTGTGATGGGGCATTTTTATTAGGAACTTTGAAATAGCAGCACCACATAGGGTGCTGCTATTTCAAAATTCCTAAAACAATTTCCTTAAAGTGGACCAACACCCAGGATTTTGACTATCCTGGGTTTTGGTCCACTTCGGCGGGGCACCCCGATCGGGGGTGCCCCGCTGTGTGAAACCCCCCCAGAAACCCCAATAAACTCACCTCTCCCCGCTCCCACGTGACTGCCCGGTCCAACAGGAACGTCCAATCGGCTTCCGCCGCCGCCTCCCTCGCGTCACTTTCGGCGCGTGCGCCCGTGCCGGCCATTCACAGACGGCCGGCGCGGGGGCGCGCACGCCTAGAGGGGCGCGAGGGAGGCGGCGGCGGCGGAAGATAAGGTAGGTGATTTGGGGTGTTTGGGGGGGTTTCACCCCGCGGGACATCCCGATCTCGGATGTCCCGCGGGGTGGGAGGTGATTGGCCCGGGTCACCTTTAAATATGCCCCATCACAGGTGCGGGTGGTTTTCCGAGGAATAATTAGAATGGCATTTTTGCACTCCCCCCCCCCCCCCCCTTATGTGAAGGTCGCTCATGCAAACTTTCCTTTTCAAGGTCCTATGGTGCATGTGCGGACTCTCGTCCAATCAAGAGTCATATGCTCTGCATATTAGTGATTGGCAAGTCCAAAAGTAAAAAAAAAAAAAAATCAGTAGCTTACCTTTCATAGAGTGACTCTAGCGCTGTCCTTTCTGCCTTCTACGTAACGAAAATCACTTGCTCATTCTGGTCTCCATCCTGGTGATGCGGCCTAAGAAAGGAGCCCCCCCCCCCCCCCACACACTCCCTACAAAGATGCTTTGAGTAGCTGCACCTCTCTGCCCCTGCGAAACCCTGCCCTCTTCTCAGATCTCCACTTATGCAAATTATGTTCCGCTGGACTATGCTGCTAAGTGCTGTGAGCGGCGCAATATTCTAAAGTCTGGCACTGGTCTCGGGGACACTTTGATCAGGCTGCCAGCAACCACCAGCCTGCCCATGCCTCCCCCACCTTTACTTCCGCGTTCGACTCATATCACATGTCATACGCTCACCCTGCAGCAGCAATCGCCCCTTCCCTGTCCCAGATGCTCTCAGCCTTCAGCACCTCTCTCCCCCATCATCCATTATCTCGGTGCAGCTGGATCCCGGCCAGGTAAGATTTTTCTTTTCTCAAAATATGATTTAGCCTTAGCAAAAAGAACTAAAGATACTTCAATGCACTGTTTCAAAAAACACTAGAAAGTGGTCTTGTGCGCACACACGTTAGAGGCCGCCCATTAAGAATATCTAAAGCACTCAGTGTGCTTGCCTCACATCGCTGGTGCCACGCTCACTGTCTCAACATTTTTATGCTATATTTCTAATGTTCTAATATTTATATAAATCACTTGAGAACCACAGTGTCCTTTTTGAAAATGGTTTGAAGTTTGTGACAGTGCAGAGCATTGGGACAACAATACGCCTTTATTTAGACCAGAGCTTGGCAGTAGAGAGTGGAAGGGGCCACAACCCCAGCTCCCTTTAGATTTGACACACCCAGCCAAATTTGCTGAAGGCAGGAGCGCGCCTCAGCCCAGAGATGCTGAGCATCTCCATTTGGGGAGGGCCAGGCGCTTTAAGTTTCATTTTAAGTAATGCAAATGTCAAATCTCTGCTAAAGCTTAACCAGATAATTAGCATGACTGCATAGAGAAGATGGTTCAGAAGTATCGTATTGTTGTATGTATTCTGTTCATCCAGATGTAATCTCTGGAAGTCTATTTGTAGTTCTGCAGTAAACATTTAACTGTATATTTGTTTTGCTTTCATCTTACACATAAGCTCACTACCAATTTCGTTTACTCTTTCTGGGGCAGCATTTAGTAGACATGCAACATGCCTTGTTAAATACGTGAAGCAAATAAGCTGTCTGAAAAGAGGACACGCATTTTAAGTCATTGACAAGAGACAACTTTGAAACCAGACAGATAAAGTCTCCTTTAACTTCTATGGCAGCCTCACAGTTCCGTAAAGTCCATCTACCGTATTTTTCGCCTTAAAAGATTGCAGCCCCCCCATCCCAAGGAGCTGCGGCCGCTGGAGCCAGACCATAGAGGAGGGGCGGGCTGACAGGGTAACAGATCTCTGCCCGCTGTCCCTGCTCTGGGCGCCGCTGCTGCTTCTTGGGCCCGACATGCTTGCACACACACAAACTGGCCTGCAGCCGTGTCCATTGTCCTCAATGGACGCTATCCACAGACCATGCCCACCTGCTGCACGGACCTGGGTGTGTGCACGCAGTGAGCAGGATTCATTTACCCTGACCTCTCCCTGCTTCTC
This sequence comes from Gastrophryne carolinensis, assembly GCA_027917425.1. NCBI lineage: Eukaryota > Metazoa > Chordata > Amphibia > Anura > Microhylidae > Gastrophryne > Gastrophryne carolinensis. The sequence goes on along the minus strand of CM051235.1, from coordinate 333,963,440 downwards.
CGTCACCTGGCAGTGGTGTGGGAGCAATGTTTTTTTTAAGTTTAGTTGCCTTTTTTTTGTTCCCTACTTCTGGGGGGGGGTGTAGGCAGGGCTGTGGAGTCGGTGGATAAATGTTCCGACTCCTCAGTTTTTTGTACTTCCGACTCAGACTCCCCGACTCCTCTGTATTAATATGTGAATGTATTTTATGCATTCCTTGACGGAAAGAAAGGCAACATACATGTCATTACTTCTAGCAGAGAGAGGTAGTTGGGCAGAAGCTGCCTTCTCCTTTCTGTGTGCTGATCTTCTGCTGAAGATAGGGCAGTGGGAGGATCCAGAAAGGGGCCTTTATTATAAAACATGATTTCCCTAGTAGAATCCCATAGTCATGTTTAAAGTTTAAGCTAACAATCGAAGTTTACAAGTTTTTATAGCTTTTGCTGAATGACAGCAGTTTTTCCAATGGTACAGCTTCAGTCTTGAACTATTGATCCTCCATTCCCTTCACTTATACAAGTGTCTCTAGTCCTGCAAAAAACATATTTACTTAATCCCTTATCAGTGAGAGGCTCGGTTACCCATGGGTTCCCTGTAACAGCAGAACACAACACTATGCAAAGTATAAGTATTGCCGCTTCTAATTGTGCGTTGCGTGCCATATAGTGAAGCATATGAAAAGCACGCTTCTTCACGGTCACTTAAAGAGGACCAACACCCAGGGGTGATCGGCCCGGAAATCTATAAGATTCCCGGGCCGATCACCTCCCACCCAGCGGGACATCCGAGATCGGGATGTCCCGCGGGGTGAAACCCCCCAGAAACCCCAAAAACCTCTTACCTGATCCTATGGGGAATGGGGGGGGGCAATGCCTATAATGGGAGGATGCACTTTGCCAATTTCGTTCTTGGGGGGGGGGGGGGGGGGGGCTGTGTTTTGGCATATTTGGTTTAGAATGTTATTTTTCTTATTTTCCTCCTGCAAATCTTAGGTGTGAACTTTTGGGCATGTCCGTCGTATATGGTGAAAATACAGTATATTCTCAACCCATGCAGGCAGGTTCAGTGATGAATGCTGTATCATAAAAAAAGACCAGGATGTACTATTGGACAAGCACCAGGAGCCAGATCATGTGCTGCTAGCATTCTGATGTTGCTGAAAGACAAAAAGAGGGGGTAGAGGGGGGTAGATTTGTCACTAGAGGGCCGGTCATTGACTGCAGGGTTTGATGTTGCTACCCTGTTTCCCCGAAAATAAGACATCCTCCGAAAATAAGGCCTAGTGCCTGCTTTCGGAGGATATAGTTATATAAGTCATCCCCCGAAAATAATTCCTACCCGAAAATAAATCCTCCCCCGAAAATAGGGCCTCACCGTTGGTACAGTTCCGTCCACGAAATGTTGCTGAAGGATCCGGAGCTTCTACCGTAGAGACCGTTGGTGCGGTGGCGCCTCGCAGCTCACTGATTGGCTGCAGCGCTGTGGAGCAACGCGAGACTTCGGCCGGGTATTTGCTGAGGGACGGTGCGCAGGGGGATGTCAGAGAGCCCGCGCGAGCCTGAGGAAAAGCTGCCGCCGCCGCCTGCTCCCTGTGACCGCGCCGCCGAGTGTGCCCCAGCGAGACCTGGACCGAGACAATACGGTATCGGTAAGCAGGCCCGGATTAACGTAGGGGCGGACGGAGCTGCCGCTCCAGGCCTCTACGTTAAAACAGGCCCAGCAGCCTGCAAACACGGCCCGCATAGGCCGCCCGGTGGCTGCCGTGCGGGTCCCGTGAGACTCCCACAGGCTATAGCAGGCATACTCAACTAGCACAGCTGAGCAGCCTGATGCTCTGTGCAGCCTGGTATTGTAACCACTAGGGGGCGTAATGACGGGGCACGTAAGGGAGGAGCTCCAGGGAGGTGGAGGAGACGCACGCTGCCTGTCTTCTGTCAAGACATCCCCTGAAAATAAGGCCAAGTGCCTTTTTCCGGGGGAAAATTAATATAAGACAGTGTCTTATTTTCGGGGAAACAGGGTATATACAATATTTTGTGTTAAAAGACTGTCCAAGCTAATAGAACGTCAAAATACATACTCTCCCTTTATCCCCACATTTGATTGGTCTGGAACAACCTGCATATTGAGATCCAGTCCCTGTGCTGTCCAAGCACAAAATCTTTTCATGATGCCCACCCCATCATCTATAAGATTCCAGGGCCGCTTGATTTTCTCCCCCCCGGGGCATCCAGATTCAGGGTACCCCGCTGTGTGAAGGTCGCCCTGTAGACCTCACATTTTCCCTTGCTCCAACGGCGCATGTCTGAGCAGCGGTCGTTTTCTGCTATGGCTTTAGCAGGACGTGCACCTGTCCTAGGCATTTGTGAATGGCCAGCGTATGTACGCATCCTGTTTAAGGGCAGCAGAGATGCGGCTGCTGGTGGGGTTGGGTCCACTCGGCTTAGATGAATGGGCTGAAGCGGATTCGAGCTCCTTGTTAGGATGAGGGGCCGGGCATGTGCCATCGGATTGGGGAAAGTGGGTGACCTAGAGTGTTTCACACAGCGGGGCATCCCCAGTTGGTGTGCCCCAGGGGCAAGGAGCAAAACCCAGTCAAAATTCTGTGTTGATCACAATGTGCCGAATTCCCGACCACCAGAGTTGGGCTGATCAGCTTCAGTGGAGCAGAGGCGATGTTGAATGTTGTTGTTTTGCACATTCTTCACTGGAAAGCTAAGAATGCCAGTGCACATGCACCTAGTTTGTGTATGATACATATAAGCACCAATTACTGCTGGGTTGCCCATTTACTTTATTTCCGGAAACCTTTTTTTTTTTTTTTTCTTTGCTAACCTTCCATCCCCTTCCCTACCCATTGCCTCTGTACATGTATCCAGTACATCGCCTTGTACAGTGACCACTGCTCAGTGTTCCTGAGGCCATTATTATTATTATTATGCAACATCACAGCTCCAAGGACCATGCCTGCTTGCTTCAGAAGAGAAATCATGAGGTGAACCTGTAAACCTTGATAGCTCACCCTTTTCTTGAGTTTAAAAATGGAAAACAGTTTAGGTCAGTACCAAACCTTGTCCTTTGCAGTGGTGTAACAATCGCTTTTGCCTACAATATGACTTTAATAAAAAGAAAAGCAGAAATGGTAATAATGCACTTGGAGGCACTTATGTATATGCTGCTGTTTAAGGGGCTCTGATGTTGTGACTGTGGTACCTTAGTTGTATTTTTGTGGCTTGTAAGCATAATTTAGATTTATTTCTCTTCTCTATTAGGATCTCCAGTCTCACAAAGTCTCTACATGCTCGCAGTCAGCATAAATCCCAGAAACGGCCATTTAAGACTCAGGAAGGCAAAAAGCAACCTATTAAATCAACTGGACGCACAAGCAAAGCCCAGCGCAGGAGACAGACTGGCAAAACCAGAAGGAACAGAGTCATTGATTAAAGACTAATAGACATCTTATGTACCAACCTCAAGAAACCATTCTTCCCTGCTGCTGTTTACCCCCATTGACCTATATTATGCTTATGCTCTGTTTGCTACATTGACTGGCACTGATGGGCTATGTTTTGTTTAGAATCTTTTTTTATATCTACACCATAAAGCAAGAACAACCTTTTAAGGGTGAATTAGTTTGTACTATTTTATTGTAGTTAAATGCTAATTTAGGATTTGCAGTTCAGATCATACATTTGTGAAGCAGCAGGTTGCTGATGCTGTGGTGATCTCTTGTACAGCCAATGAGGGGTGAGGGGTGGTGATCTCTTATTTAAAAGGCCGCGGGGACGGCCCTGTGTGTGTGTGTCAAAGGGAAACTGTTCTGACAGCATGATGCAGGTAACTGAGAAGTGCAGAATGCTGTGTCAATTTGTGCAGTTCTGTGTTAACTCTCTAGGATTCAGACTTATGGCATATACAATGTCACAAGAGAAATTGTGTGCTCTTAATGCGTTTAATATACTTGTTCACTCGTTACAATGTCTTTTTATGCCTTAAGCTTAATGTTTGTATTTGTCTTGCTTGTTTAATTATGCATTAGAGGGTTGTAAAGCAGCTGATGCATGGTTGACTTGCTCAACTATTGTGAGTGTCTTATTCTGGAATATATATATATATATATATATATATATATATATATATATATTCAAACATTTAAGAAAAAAAGTGATGTCCCTTTTACAGCTCATCACATGGCAACTTTCACTTTCCATTCTGTGCTAGAAAAGGGCAGATACAATATGTGTGGTTGAGGCAAAGATTCTGCAGTCCATCTATTTATCAACCAAATATTTAGTGTGAAATTTGGAGCCTTATTTTATTTGCTAAAGTAAGATATATATATTTTTTTGTGTGTTTACATATGCAGTATTGCAGATGCAAATATTACCTTTTTTCTGTTTGCGATACTGTTGGGGGTGACAGGACTGTAACATTCAGGAAAGAAAATAGTAAAATTCAAGAAATGTCAGTTATAAATGGCTTTATTTAAAAATTGACCAAGGGATGTGCCCTTCATCCTGCAGGCCCCCTCATTATTAAACAACCATAAACGTCTGGGTTAAAAAAAAAGGAATTACTTACCTTGTTTCCCCTGAAGTAGCTTTTAGTCCTGTGATATGATGTCCGGCTTTGTTGATCCTGAAATCAGATCCCAGAGCCTTGCACAAAGGGGGCTCGGTGAGGCAGTGCCTGGCACGCCCCCTCTCTTGCAGTGAATGTAGTACGAGGTGACATGAGGTAATGGGGGTGGCTTCCAATTTATTTTGAATGGTGGGCGAACATCCAAGAAATTCCACAGGTGTGAGCACTTAGCAGGACCCTAGCTGCGGAAAAATGGAGGCAATTAGTTTTTTTTTTTTAAGGCCAGGTTCACACCAGTCTGATTGCAGAGCGCTTGCACTCAATCACTGTGTGCAGCGTGCGGAGAGCAATCAGGGCTACTCTTCACTCGCTTGGAGGGAGATCGCTAGCGCTGTGCCCTCAGGACGCTGCTGGCAGGGCCTTTCAGAGAGCGCACCGCAAATGCCTGATTCACATGTGAAAGTGCCCATAGATTACTATAGGCACCATTTCACAGGCAGATGCAGGGCACTCACCATAAATCGCATCCGCTCTGGTGTGAAATCAGCCTAATGCAGAAGAAAAGCCAGCGTGGCAGGCCCTGGACGCTGGCCTTCCCCTATTTTAATAGCTTGGGTGGGCCCGCTCTTGCTCCTCATTGCAGAAGGGCAGAGCCGTTTGCTGAATGACAGGCCCAGCAAATGACCCTTGATTGGACAAGAGTGAGCACACCGGGAAGAGGTGAGTTTTACTGGGAGAACTGGGGAGTTTCACACAAATTGGGATGCCCTGGGGATACAGCACAATTCCCTGGTTTTGTTCTGCTTCAAGCCCAGTCTGGATAGTCTCTTAAAAATCATTTCCTCCCCTTCAGTATGACATTAAAAAGAATAGTCCAGGCGAGGAGGTCATGCAGGAATTTGGTGGAAAATGATTGATGAGTGCAGAAGTTGAGAATTTGGAACATGATTAGCATTCTATCTAAAGAAGAATATACAGTTGAATACATTTTAAATAGTAGGGAGTAGGAGAGTGATTATAGAGGGAATCACAGTCTCATTAGATGTCCTGATACTGTTTTTTGGTAATGTAACATGAAATGCAATAAGTTATTGGCAACTCAAAGCTCAGATGGCACCCTGACTTTGAAAAAAGAATGGCTCCCGTATTGCCCTGAAAATAAGACTCTTATATTTATATTTGTTCCAAAAGATGCCCTAGGGCTGATTTTTAGAGGAGGTCTTTTTCACAATCAATCTACATTTGATCTTCATTTTACCGTCGAAATTTATAGAGCTGCCGTAATATGGCAGCCCCCTCCCCATGTTCCTGGTAGGTGCCACTTTAAAAAAAAAAAAAAAAAAAAAGTTAATATTTGCTATGGGCACTAAATTGCCAATCGTGGGCTTGGGGGTGGAAGGTCCCACTGCACAGTGTGCAGTGTGCGACGGTCTGTATATTTTGGGGGGGGGGGCATCTATTTGCCGCTGTGACTACAACTAGGACTTACATTTAAAGCATCTTCCAAAAATCCTGATAAATCATGCTAGGGGTTAATTTTGGGAAAATGTTACGGCTAGAAGTCTTCTTAGCAATGGGCCAGCTACAGGTCTGCCACAAAGATGACCGTAAGTAAAACTTAGGGTAGTTATTTGTAGCCCAAAATGTCTTAATCAGACAGCCAATGAGATATGCCTAACTTATAACCACTCCTACCAGGAGGTTGGACATTTTCAAGATACCTGCCTTTCGAGTTACTGTATATGCCCCTTTGTGTCATGTGATCACTAGTCTTTCAAAGTGTCCATGTGCTTTAAAATATTTCGCAGAATTCTCAGTGGGAGAAAGAGAGGGTTTGTGTTCATTGATTAGACATGGGCCTCAGCATGTCCTTGCTGTTGACATTGCAGAGTGGTGCTGTGTTTTTTGGGGGGTACTCTGTCCTTGGGGCTACTCTACTGGGTGGGTATCTAGGCAGAAGCTCCCCCACTGCAAATTGGAATACCTAGTAACTGGGGGCTATCCAGGACATGCTGCATTTCCCTAGCAGCCCTGCTTGTTTATCAGATGTTCATAAAGTGGGTCTTTACCAACCATCCTGTTGATATCCAAGTCTACCAGTTTCTGGTGCACTGACACTACCCCATTCCTTTTGGAGTTTAAGAAATGAGGGCATATCATTAATGTAGATCACCAAATTGCAATCAAGGAGTATTCAAAGTGTATGTCAATATGGGGCGCTGGATGTTTGAAGCGTTCTGTGGATACGAGGCTGGAGCCTGCTAAAACAAGCAGTGATCTCTGACATTTAAAGCTAGGTACAACTTGTCCTGCTGCTCAGATCCACTGTGGCCTTTCATTTAACTGGGCATTCCAGGAGGAGGGGATCCTGTGCAAAGTCTTGCTGATAACACACATTCTTTATTCATGGCTGCCCTGGATTGTGGCAAGGATGCAGGAGCTCTTAGTCACAATTTACTGCATATCGTGGCTAACGGTCTGTATCCAGGTCCAGATGCCATCATTAAAGAGCTTACAAGGCATACAAGTACTTTGTTGCTCAAAGGAGAATAATAGACTTCCATGGGCAGACCATTTTTGTTTGCTCCTACTAACAGTAATAGTATGACAAAAAATATTTCTAATGTTCCTCTCTGGTGGGGCATCCCAATTTAGGATGTGCCGCTGTGTGTATCCGCATGGATCACCGGGAAAACTCATACTTCCTGTGATCCTATGGTGCAGATGGAGCCAAGCGTGCCGCCGGACACATCTCTGCTCACCTCTAGCTGGGGGACGTACCTGTGCCAGCCATTACATACGGTTGAAAAAAGACATATGTCCATTAAGTTCAGTTTTCTTTCAATTTTTTTTATTACTGATAACAACTGTTGATGTGTTTTTCTCCTAAATTAGCGTTTAATCTTTTTTTGAAGCCGTCAGCGATTAATGATGTAGCAAGCTACTGTGGGTGGCTAAGAAAATGTTTGTTGCCTCCGGAGATTGAATTTCTTTTTTTCCAGTCGAAGGCAGTGCCCCCTTGTCTTTAGAGAGGATTTTACCTGAAATAGTGTTTCCCCATATTTGTTTGTGTTGCCTATTCATATATTTATACAAGTTAATCATGTCCCCCCTCGGTTGTCTCTTCTCAAGACTTAAACAGATTTAATTCTCATAATCTTTCCTCATAACTAATATCCTTCATTCCCCTTATTAGTTTGATGGCTCTCCACTGCACCCTTTCCATAGTCAGGGTGTCCTTTCTATGAACAGGTGCCTAGAACTGGACAGCATATTGGTGAGGGCGCACCAGTGCCTTGTAAAGAGGCAAAATTACATCTCTATCCTGTGATTCCATGCCTCTTTTAATGCATGATAATATCTTGGTGGCCTTGGAAGCAGCTGCTTGACATTGCATGCTGTTATTTAGCTGGTGATCTACCAGCACCCACAGATCCTTCTCAACAAGTGATTCTTTTACTCCCCTGAGGATCCATGTGGCCTTCAGGTTATTAGACCCTGACTCTTCATCCACCTTTTCTTCATCTCCAGTGACCATTTCATGTACCTGGTTTAAAGGTAACTCTTGCAACTGCCCCAGCCCTGTCACTCATGGATAACAATGTGGAAAGGGGGGACAGGGCAGACTCTTGCTCGCAGGCCAAATCAGATGACACTGTGGGCCATATTTGGCCCGCAGGCCAAAGTTTTACATTTGTGAGTTATTCTTGAGGGTGTGGTTTAAGCCTCTGTCTACCAAGAAGTGAGTGGCACTAAACATAGGTTGCTTTTTGCCACGGATGTCAGTTTGACCACTAAAATGTCAATTCATGGGCCTAATCCTTTGTGCTGCAGAAGGTTATTCTCTAGTAAGTGTTTGCTTAGAGCTGCAGTGCACCTTGTTTCAACTCTATTTAAAGCAGGTCAGTTGCATTCCAAAATGCTTTCAATGTATTATGGAAGAAGTGATGCGAATCCTGCTATGTGCTCCGAAGTTTATTTGTATAATTATGTACAAAAGCATCCAAAATGCAGCCCAAAGCACAGTGAAGTGTTACTGTTGGTAAATATGTACAGGTAGGCATTCATTTGGGCTACTATGTGTTAGAATAAAGCAGCATAGAGCAATCTTTCTGTGTAACCCCATTATAATGATACATATATTTATACTGTATGATCGGTTACTTTTGACCCAAGTCACTGTAGGTCAGTGCTGACTTAGCAAGAGAGTTAATGATAGAGGTCCACCTCTTGGCCTTTTTGGCACTCCTTTTGGCCTTCTCAGGTTCATCTGTCTCTGCTGCCCCTTTACTTATTCATTATTCAGACGTGAGCCACATTATCTGCCTGTCACCACCTCGGTCACATTACTGCCAGCCGCTGTGCGTCTGCTGCTAATCCAAGGGGTCCACCTGTTACCAGGAGCATCATTACTGGTATGGCACGGGCTGATGGGTGGTAGAGGCATTATGTAATCTCTGTTACCATGATAATATGGGGGGCTTGCTACACAAGATGAATGCAGTTTTACAGGGTGACGTACTATATTAGGCTAAGTGGCTGGCTGACTAGCAGCAGTTTCCTACCAGCATTGCCTGTCACGTTGTATACTGTCTGCATGGAATTTGTATATTCTACCTATGGATTCTACCACAACCCAAATTCATAGGCATAGGTGACTGGGCGTGTTATATTGTGAGCTCTGTGGAATATGTCCCCACTATATTAATGAGCATGTATGCCGATGTGTATATATTACTTTTAGATTTAATCTACATACAATTATTATTTTTTATCTTTTATTGACAAAAGTCAAAAGTTATACAAGCCATAGCTGAACTGTAAGTAATCTCTTACTACAACATTTTGGTAAGATTGTATGGCCAGCATTAGAGATAGAAAATAAACTTTAATTTAAAATGTTTGATTTTCTAAACAATCAAATCAAGAAACAATTTGTTTTGAGCCATTCTAACTTGTATAGCCAGCAGAGAGTGGACTGTCTGGAAGATGTAATATATCCCTGTAGGGCTATGGGCATGTAATAAAAGCAAAGTTTAATGTCTAAGGTGGGGAAAAAAGCTGATACCTAAACCAGACCAAACGTCAAAATAGCTGACAAGATCTTTCCTAGGGTGCATCCCAAATTGGGGTACTCTGCAGTATATTTCACTAAGGTATCCACCCCCGCCACCTGCCTGATTGCCATACCTACTATTCCTGGGACCCCACGCTGTTCATATGCAGCAATGTTAAAGGAATACAGTAGGCAAAGGCAATGCGACTATTGTGTCGGGCAACGTTTGGCACTGTCCTAAACTGTTTTCCGTTTTAAATTAAAGAAGAAATGGCTCAGATATCAAGGTTTACAGTTTCACCTCATAATTTCTCTTCTGAAGCATGTGGTTGTGGCCCTTGGAGCTGTGATACTGCATTATAATCAACATAATGGATGGGGACTGTAAGAGCCCAATGTTATGCTTCAGAATGTGCCCCCCCCCCCTCTAGTGTTCTTATACATTGGTTAGAATCAGTTTACACACACACACACGCATTCGAGTCATTCCTAAGCCACAGTCCGATGATTAATGGTGAAAGGAAATGGAGAAGGGTCTATTGTCTTGTTCCAAAGCTGTGATTATGATGCATAATCACAATCACACAGGCAACCGTACCCTGCTGGTTGTGTGTGTGTGTATACTAAGCAGGCTAAAAGTATATTTGGACATCTGGTCTGCTTTAAATGTTATGTATGTGATCCAGTAAAGGTATGGTTAAAGCCCAATTACAACCGAATGTTTTATTTTAGTATCAGTTCGAAGGGGGCATGGTAAGAACCATTTTAGTGCCTGTGTTTCAGGACTGACCCTTTTAGGGAGATTAGACATCATTCGCTTGCTGAGACCTAGTGGGATTATAAAATAAATGTTTTGGCTGGAGTTGGACTACAATACATGTATATATGTATATAACACCCTCTTATACTGTATATAGTTCTATATTGATTTGAAAATCATTTTACTTTCTAAAGTCCAGGTTAACCCATTATAAATATGAAAAGATTGAGTGACATGGTAACTAAATGCACATTTGATTTGGCCTCTATGGTGGGCCATTCTATTTTCTAACACACAGCTGGCTGGCTTCCTGTCAGGGTTGTCTCACAAAACAATGCGACCGGCTGTTTTTCACTTAAAAAAAACATCAGCTATTCTTGAACATTAATACAACGCTACAAAACAACCCAATTATGTTGTGCAGATGCGAGCTTTTGGCTGGATGGGACTGCAGTTGTTTTATCCATGTATTAGAACCTGCAGCTTGTTTTCTCTCTGCTAGGCTTGAACACTTGTGGACATTTAGCACATTGTTGGCTGGGAAGATTAAATTGTGCTCAGGGCTGGGCATTGTCAGCGGCATGCATGGGGTTAATACAACGTTGGACAGGCGGTGAAGCATGCTGGCTTACATGTTCCTGAAGCTTTAAACCTCTCGGTTTCCCAGCCTGGGTTCCTATCCTGCTATCTACTCTTTTGAGCAGCCGGATATGCTTGTGTGGTGCAAGTATTTTTCAGGGCAGTGGGATCTGCATGCAAACTGGACTGTCAAGTTTGATGCTTTCAAGTACGTCACTGTATTGTTATTTGGAACCCTCTCCAGTTGTTTTTTGTTCTCTAAGGCTGTTATGGCTGGTAAAAGGTTTTCATATGTGGCTCCCAGCCATCTCTCACAATGTGGCTTGTGTGTTAGGAAAGGTTGGGGACCACTATATTATAATAATAATGGTCCTTGCAAAATACAATATGTAACATGAAAATCAACTTCACAGTATTTACTCGAGGGTTACTAGAAGAAATTCCTTCTAAGCGTGCTATTTGGAAAATAAAAGAATATGACCTCATTGTCTTGGACCAGTAGCTGGGGGACATTCCTTTGCTGGATGGCTGAATACTGCTCTGGAGGAGTTAGTACCCAGGGTATGGGCTTCCCCCACTGACATGCAGTGCAGGGCACCCAGTAGTCGAATACCCCCCCCCCCCGCTGCTGAAATAAGAGGGCTAACAGTCACCAAAAGTGTTTGGTTCTCTTTAAAGGGACTTACCAGGAAAGGGAAAAAACGTCCATACCTCTAATCCACCTCTTTGTTGTCTTACCTTCCCTGCTTTCTATTTTAGATCTTATATTTGATGCATTAGGGATACTTCTTTACTTCTTCAGTCCTTCATTGGACGTCAGATGGTCCAGCGGCTGTCCTATAGGGCTGTCTTTGGTCCCTCATTGATTATGGAGGCTTCTTGTGGTTTTTATTCTCTTGCTGCACTCCTGATTTTCTTCCGATTTCCTCCCCATGCAGCAGGATTTGTCTGATCCTGCCATGCTTGATGAGGAAACCCTTTGCTCACCTGTCCCCTGGGGCAACTATACCCCCTTGGGTAGTACTTGTGTATGGTATAGGTAAATTGACCATTTTGGGGGGTCCTCGAAGTGGGACAATTTAATCCAGTTTGTGGGAGATGGACGTGGTAGGGGTGCAATTTAGCATGTGGCCTAATTACGGGTCACATGCTCTAGGAATATTTGGTCCATAAAAGATGTTGGTGATTGCGCCAATGCTCAGAAGTCCATGCATTCCACCACCATTCAACCAAAGAGAGCTGTTGTAAACCACCCAGACATCCAGCATTATGCATTTGATGGGACAGCCATACCTGTGTCAGCAAAGTGGGGCATTTAGGTATTTCCAGAGTTTTCGGAGGGACAGGGGGCCTCAAAGTGGGAATGTCCTACCAAAAGTAGAACATCTGGTCCCTTTAGGAATAGGAATTATAGTGCTTTATTACTCAGATTCAATAAAGCCTTTGTTTTAGCTGACTGTGGAAGTGCTGGATTTCCTACATTGTTGACTTAGAAACATAGAAGGTTGACGGCAGAAGGAGACCATACGGTCCATCTAGTCTGCCCTTATATGTATACTGTATGTACTCTTTATCTTAGGATAGATGTGTGCTTATCCCAGGCATGTTTAAATTCAGTGACTGTTGATGTTTCAACTACCTCTGCTGGAAGTTTGTTCCAAGCATCTACTACTCTTTCTGTAAAATAATATTTTCTAACATTGCTCCTGATCTTCCCCCCTGACTTCAATGCCTACCAAATCTCTTCTCTGTGCGCATTGGTCACATAGGAGCATGTGAGCTGTGTTATCTGATCTGGTGTGACTAGCTTACCAAATTCTGGTTTCATTTTATTTTCTTTTACTTGCTAATGCCTTTGCAGTTTATTCTTTGATTTGCATCCTGAACAATAGTTCCTCTTTAAAGTGGACCAACACCCAGGATTTTGACTATCCTGGGTCTTGGTCCACTTCGGTGGGGCACCCCAATCGGTGTGTGAAACCCCCCCGATCACCCGAAAAACTCACCTCTCCCCGCTCCCAGCGCGGACGGACAAGCGATTTGACAGGAGCGGACAAGCGGCTCCTCCGCCGCCGCCTCCCGCGCGTCATTCTTGACGCGCGCGCGCCCGCGCCGGCCATTCACAGACGGCGGGCGCGCGCATGTCTAGAGGGGGCGTGAGGGAGGCGGAAGACAAGGTAAGGGGATTTGGGGTGTTTGGGGGGGTTTCACCCCGCGGGACATCCCGATCTCGGATGTCCCGCGGGGAGGGAGGTGATCGGCCCGGGAATCTTATAGATTCCCGGGCCGATCACGGGAGGGTGATGGTCCACTTTAAGTTCCTTCTAAATAGCTAATCAAACAGTTCCCTGTTTCCTTACAATGAGCAACTAAAGTCCTAATCCTGGTTCTTTTTATCATCATAATGAGTGAGGCAAGCTTAAATTATTAATGATTAATGATTGTTCACACACAGAGCTCGGGAGTGAGAGCGTCTGCATCCTCAGCTCCCAATAGATTGAATGGCATCTGAATGGGTTTTGTTCCACTTTAAGTTTGTTGTTGTATTGTACATAGTCATTTTGTTTTGACAAGCTCAATGCAAGGGAAGAACAACAGAAAATGGCCCAATGATAAAAATCCATATAAATATGCTGGATGGCGGGAGGAGAGGTCACCCAACATCAAGAAACATTTTTATTTTACTGAAAGGAAGAGGAAATCAGGGGTGATGGAACCTGTCACCCCTGATTTCCTCTTCCTTCCATTAAAATAAAAAACAAGCTTGGTTAGATGTGTCTTGATACATTAAACTCCAGGAGAGAATAAACCACAAGCTTGTCGGGAGTTTTATTCACTTCTGGTGTATAAGTGACCCCTCCTCATTAGCCGATGTATTTATAGGGATTTTTAATATACAATTTCACAATAGTGCTCCTTTAAGGTAGAATGTGGAAAATCATGGCATAACCACTCTGCATTTAAACTCCTCAGAGGTACTGCAGTAGTACTCACCTGGTATACCTGCATCAGGGGCAGGCCATTACAGTTATACAGTCCTCCCCTGTAAAACAGAATGGTATGTTTACCAAGCTGTCACCTAAGATTGTACCTTTTCATAAAAGAAACAAACACGTTTTGGGGGGGATATTCCCTTTAGAGATGCTTGTCATGTCACAGGGATTCCACTTGGAGCAGGGATGCCCGGAGGGAGCAGGTGTTTCCTCCACAGTTATAAACACTGGGCAACACTGATGTGAGAGAAGAAGCTGGCACGGTTGTCTGGCTGTGTGTGCCAGGGGAAGATATATTATCCAGGCATATCTGTGCCAGCACTAAGCTCCCTCAGATGTGGCCAAGAAAGCAAAATATTCCTGGTAGTTTATAACTCATGTGATTTTGCAATTATTTGTGTAAAGGGAATCTCATTCTATAGCATTGTCTTTAAAAGCAGTTTGCATGGCTAAACAGAAATGGCTGTATTACCGCTAGGAAGGCAAACTAAGAGGGGTCAAAAGATGTGAACTATCTATTGCATACCTTCCAACTTTTGAAAGCCGTAAAGAGGGACACGAGAAGACCCTTTTTTTTTAACAATAAATCTTTATTGAGGTAGAGAGGGTAGCAAGGCAATCAAATACAAAGCCCAGTTTCATACAGCAGACAAATCCAAAATGCAGATTACGCAAAGCTATAACAAAGATCAAGATATGCATAACTCGCTGGACCTCTGCGAACTTCACCCTCCTGACTGTTGCCTATATTGAGCCTCACCGTTCCCCTCCAACAACTTTTTGTTATAGGAATGGAGGGAGAAATGGGGTCAAGGGTCAGGACATTGAGGTTTGGGAAGAGAAGGGGGGAGGGAAAGGAGGACAGAGAGTAAGGGAGGGAGGGGGAAAGTCTGCCCGGCACCCCGCCCAAACCATTCTAACCGTTCGGGCCGCACACCTCACACCGCCGTCCGCCCAGCAACCTTACCCCATGCGGTCATGCTATGTTCCAAAGGTTCTTGCCTTCAGCGGATTCTACGAACTTGTCCCACGGCAACCACCGGCATGTTTTCCCATTGCATGGCATGGCCTGCTTCCAAAAATCCTTACGTATGGGTAATCCCGCCACAAGATGGCACAGTGTACTGCAGAAGAGTTGTGGCTCCTTCCGGTACCATATAAAAACGGAATCACCATAGACTTATCCAGTGTTCTCTCTGCAGTGATTCTGCGAAGATAGAAGATAGCTCTTTATATTGCGCAGGTGAGCGGGGCAACCAAGCTTGCGGCCTGCGGCCCTGCATGGCTATTTCCACCCATTTCCAGACCCTCTGTGCCTCCCAGCCTCGGCTGACGAATCGGGTGAGGGTAGAGGAGCACTAGGGTCAAGTGCTCAAGGAGCGCTGCTCCAAGCCGCAGACCCTGTACCATAAAGGGTAGCTGGCCATAGGCTTTATGGTGAGCCTACTAGGCATGCAGAGTTCCTGTCCTAGCTTCTGAGGGGGTGAGTGTTTTGGGGACTATGTACTTCCCTGGGCTGGGCTCTCGCCACTGCCCGCTCGCCTTCCTCTCCCCCTCCCCGTCGTGTGTTCGGGGGAGAGGGGGGGCGGGTGGTAGCGGCGAGGGTGTTTAGCTATTTTAAACTGTTTTTAACTGTGTTTTAACTGTTTTCAATGCCGTCGCCGCTTTGTACTACGCTCCGCGGCGGGTGGCGCTATAACTGTGAGGCGTTTTTTTTTCTACTGATGACGCCGGCACGGTCACGTGAGCGCCGTTTTTCGCGCTCTTCAGGGGGGGCGGGGCCGGAGGATGACGCGTATCGCGTTATCCTCCCGCGGCCCGTCGCTCAAGGTTCCTCTGCTGGCACCATTTTGCTTCTGCTGCGTGTCTGGGGCCCTTCTTCATCCCGGAGCTGCGGCGATCTCTGTCTGTTGTCGCTTCCTCCTGTGGTCTGGCGGCCGGTGCCTTTGCCCTGCTTGGTCCGTGAGTCCCCTTTGGGGGTTTTTTGGTTTCCTTGGGGCATGTGCTGCAGGATGCTTATGTGTCATTACTTATGTCTTTCAGGCGGGACAACTGTGGGTTGTGGTTTCTCCCGGTCCTACCCCTTTCCCCTCCCTCATCTTCCCTTACGGGCTGGCCTATTGCGCCTGTGTTAATCACCATATGGAGGCTTCTGGGGATAGTGTGCTTGGGGGTCCTTCGGGGCAATCCCGGCTGTGTGCCATGTGCGGGGAATCCCCTCTGAGTAACAGTGCCGCGGTGTGTGTGCCGTGCGCCCAGGGTATTGTTGCGGCACAGGCTGGGCTACCTGCTTCGCTTCCCAGCTCTGCGCCCCTTTCGGCATCACCTACCCCCCCGCGCCTGCATTTAGCCCCCAGTGAGGGGGATACTAGCGGGGGTCACAGTCTGATCTGGCACTGCATGTGGCCAGCAATGAAAGGCAGCTTGCCAGGCCTGTTCCACGTAAGGCCTCTGGCAAGAAGCGGCACCTAGCTCCCGCGCCATCCCTCTTTCCTGAGGAGGATGAGGGACCTGATGATTTTGTTGGCCTTTACCCCCTAGAGGAGGGGGAACTTTTCCAGGACTCTGACTCCTCTGGGGACCAGCAGGAGGGTTACGGCAGTGACCCTGGGTCTGCGTCTGGGGAAGACTCATGGTTCCCTGAGGACACTGATAGCCTGTTGGCTCACATTTTTGAAATCTTGCACATTGTCCCCCCTGAGTTGGCTAAGAGGAAGCAGGGTGAGCTCTTTCGTCCTGATAAACAGCATCTGGAGTTCCCTGAGCAGAGCCATTTCACTAATATGGTGCTCAAGGAGTGGGGACGACCTAGTAGATTGCCCGCGGTGCCCAAGGGGTTGGATAAGAGGTATACTTTTCCTGCCGACCTGGTCAAGCGATGGTCGTGTCCCCCTGAGGTGGACGCTCCCGTTCTAGGGCTGTCCAACACTTCGGCCATGCCTTCCCCTGACACTACTACACTGCGGGACAGTGAGGACCGGCGCATGGATCAGCTGGTCTGCCATGCTTTTACATGTGTGGGGGCTGGGCTGCGTCCGGTCTGCGCTGCTGCCATTACAGCTATTGCCCTTAAGAAGCAGCTCAAGCGTCTCCTTGATGGCGCTACGGCTGGTATCAGGGGGGAGGATTATAGGTCCCTTTTACTTTGCTCTGATTTTGTTGCCTTTGTCCTTACTGCCATGGATGATGCGGTACGGCTGTGCAGTAGGGCCTCTGCCCTTTTGGTGGCTATGCACTGCTCTGTTTGGCTGCGTCAGTGGGCGGCTGATGCTGCTGCTAAGAAGGCTCTCACTGGGCTCCCCTTTACGGGGCTGCGGCTCTTTGGTGAGTGTCTGGATGTTCTAGCCAAGGATGGTAGGCTGCCTCAACGTAGGAGACATCCTCGGCCTTTCCGGGGGCCGTCCTTATCCCTCCCCTCCTTTCGTGTGCCCAGAGGAAGCCGTGGCTCCCTCTTCTCGGGTACCCGCAGGGATTCTTGGGGCCGTGGCAGACCACATGGTTGTCCCGGTCTCTCATGGGGCCCCAAGCCCAAACCTTCTCCCAAGCCCCCTCAAGCATGAGGAGGCGCCCTCACCCATCCGGGTGGGGGGACGGCTTGGGCTCTTTGCTCACGCCTGGAGGCTACGCGTCTCAGACCGGTGGATTCAGGAGGTGGTGTCCTCCGGTTACAAGATAGAGTTTGCTGCCTGCCCCCCCCCCCCAAGATTCATCTGATCCCGGATGTCTCAAAACATTTGCCTGGTGCCTTCCCAGGAACGGGGTCCAGGGTTCTACTCCAATCTCTTTACGGTCCCCAAAAAGGATGGGTCCCTGAGGCCCATCCTGGACTTGAAGGGTCTCAACAAGTTTGTCAGGTTCAAGCACTTTCGCATGGAGACTCTACGCTCGGCGGTCAGTACCCTGTGCCCGGGCGACTTCATGACCTCAGTGGACATCAAGGATGCATACCTTCTTGTGCCAATCTTTCCAGGTCATCAGAGATTTCTCAGGTTCGCTATAGAGGATCAGCATTACCAGTTTGTGGCTTTACCGTTCGGTATCACCTCGGCGCCTCGGGTGTTCACAAGGTGCTAGCGGGCGTGATGACTCTGCTGCGGAATCAGGGCATTTGCATCCTTCCTTACCTGGACGACATTCTGATTGCGGCTCAGTCTCTTCATCAGGCCGAGAAGGATACTCTGGTGGTGACCTCCACTCACGAGTCCTTCGGCTGGGTGATCAACTATCCCAAGCATTCGCTGTCTCCATCTTTGGTGAGGTCCTTTCTGGGCATGACTCTGGATACCTCTCAGCTCAAGGTTCAAGGTATTTCTGCCTCAGCAGAAAGTGGAGGGCCTTCAGAAGCAGGCACGGACTCTGCTCTTGTGGCCCCATCCTTCCATCTGGCAAGGGATGCAGTTAGTGGGTCTGATGGTGTCCTGCTTCGAGGCGCCCCCCTTTGCTCAGTTTCACATGATACCTCTTCAGTTGCACCTCTTGTCAGTTTGGGATCGGGACCCTGTGTCCCTGGATCAGGAATTTGCTCTGTCCCCCCTGGCCAAACAGTCCCTCTGGTGGTGGCTGGACTCAGGGAATCTTCTAGTGGGCAGGACCTTTCTGCCTTCGTGCTGGGAGACACCACGATCACCACGGATGCCAGTCTGACCGGTTGGGGGGACTTTTGGAAGTCTCTGAAGTTCCAGGGTCGGTGGAGGCCCATGCTCCCATCAATGTCCTGGAATTGAGGGCGATCAGGTTGGTTCTTTCTCAGCTGACCACGCACCTTCTGGGTCGGGCTGTTCAGATCCGCTCGGACAACCAGACGGCCTACATCAATCATCAGGGAGGGACTTGGAGCAAGCGAGCCCTCAAGGAAGTTTCCCTGATACTGTCTTGGGCGGAAGAGAATGTCCCTTGCATCTCGGCGGTTTACATTCCGGGGGTGGAGAACCAGGAGGCAGACTCCCTGAACAGGGGGACGTCTCGACTGGGGGAATGGTCCCTCAGCAACAAGGTATTTCACTCCCTGTGTCACCGCTGGGGTCAGCCGGATGTGGACCTGTTTGCATCCCGCCACAATCACAAGCTTCCCAGGTTTGTCTCCCTGTCACAGGACCCTCTGGCCTTCGCCACGGATGCTCTAGCAATGCCTTGGACAGAGTTTCGGCTCCTCTATGTGTTCCCTCCCTTCCCTCTGCTGGACAGGGTGCTGTGCAAGATAGCCCAGGAAGGGGTACCAGCCATTCTGGTGGCCCCCTGTTGGCCAAGGAGGGTGTGGTTCGCAGACGTTGTGCAGTTGGCAGTAGATCAGTATGCCCTGCCCAAGGATCCAGATCTGCTCACTCAGGGACAACTGTACCATCCCAATTTACAAACGCTGGCTTTAACGGCTTGGCTGCTGAAACCTCCATCTTGATGGAAAAGGGGTTGCCTGCCTCTGTTGTTGATACCATGATTAGGGCTAGGAAGAAGTCATCCTTTATCTACTACAGGATATGGCATACTTACTGTCATGAATGACTTGCCTTCAGTCCGTGCCCGTGGTGTCCCTAGGCAACTGGCCAGGGTTTCTCCTGCCCAGCAGCCGCCTCTGCCTCCGGTGCCATCCCCAGCGGCGCGTGTGTCGCCGAGTAAGTCCTCTCCCCTTGCCCATTGTCACTCAGCTTGTGCTTGCTGGCCTATACAATCAGCTCATGTCCTCCGGTGGTGCAATACTCAGAATGGCCACCGGAGGCTGTTTAAAAGAACGAAGTCTAGAAGGTGCAGCTCTGAGCAGTTTGCCTGGGAAGCTCAGCTGAAGCAATCAGCCCAGAGCTCACCAATCAGACCACAGGGCCAGTGCTCCAATCTGCTGCCAGATCCTAAGTGCACCAATCCCAGCCACTGTCTCACTGTCCAATCCTGCCGGTTTTCCCACTATAAAGGGATTTCCACTGCAGTGTGTCATTGCCTGTTATAGCGCCTAGTACTTAGTTGTCTAGCTAGTCTCTTGTGATTAGGGTGTGATTCTGTTAGCTGTTATCTGATCCTGACCCGGCTTGATCGACCATCCCTGTCTGCTGCCTGTACCGACCTCTGCTTTGTCTGACTGCGAACCTGCCTGCCCCTCTGGATACCCTGCGATCTCTGACCTCCTGGCTTGACCCATTGGCTACCCCTGACTACGCACCTGTCTCACCCCTGTACTCTGACGCACCATCCGGATTGACTACCTGTGAACGACCTCGGCTTTGGGATACCCTCGTGGTTCATCGGCCTTCACCGTAAGCAGCCATCCTTTGCGCCTATTAAGACCTGGGGGCAACCGTGTCCGGTGAGGCGTGCCTAGCGTCCCGGCAAGCGGGGGCTTGACTATAGGCAGAAGCGGCGGTGGAGATTGGGGGTTGCCTGCTTACAGAAGGCTGGTGTCCCGCTGGGCATCACACTTACATTGCCTGGTGTGAGTCCAAGTCTCTTCCTTGTCGGGTGTTTTCTATCCCCAGGATTCTGGAATTTTTGCAATATGGTTTGGATTCGGGCCTTCAACTTAGTACCCTCAAGGGACGGGTGTCAGCTCTGGCAATTTTTTTCCAAACATCCTTTGCCAATCACCTGTTGGTTAAGACTTTTTTCCAGGGAGTCACTCATGTGCGTCCACCACGTAAGCCTATACTACCGGTTTGAGACCTGAATCTGGTGTTGTCTGCTCTGCAGGGTCCTCCCTTTGAGCCTATCCGTGGGGCTGCTTTGCCCATTCTGACTCTTTAGGTGGCCTTTTTGGTGGCCATTACTTCTGTCAGGCGAGTTTCTGAGCTGGCGGTGCTTTCCATCAAACCTCCTTATTTTGAAAGGCATCAGGATAAGGTGGTGTTTCGGCTTAAGCCGGATTTCTTGCCTAAGGTTGTGTCTGATTTTCATCTCAATCAGGACATTGTTTTGCCTTCTTTGTGTCCTAACCCTGCTAATTCCAAGAAGCGGACCCTTCACTCTTTGGATGTTGTCAGGGCTCTGAAGTTTTATTTGGTTGCTACTGAGTCTTTCAGGAAATCTGACGCTCTGTTTGTGCTTCCTGCTGGACCTAGGAAGGGTTTGCCTCCTGCTAAATCCACTATTAGCAAGTGGATCAGTCAGGCGGTGGAGCAGGGGGAAGGTTCCTCCTTTTAGGGTTACTGCTCATTCCACTCGTGCTATTGGTGCGTCTTGGGCTTTTCAGCACCAAGCTTCTGTTGAACAAGTTTGGAAGGCCGCAACTTGGTCTTCTGTTCATACTTTTTCCAAGTTTTACAAGGTTGATGTTAAGGCCTCAGCTGATGCTGCCTTTGGTCGCAAGGTACTTCAGGCGGTAGTGGTTTGAATTGCCTGTTGTTACTCTTTGGGGATCCCACCCTACCTTACGGACACTGCTGTTGGACGTCCCATGCGTAAGGATTTTTGGAAGCAGGCCATGCCATGCAATGGGAAAAAGACAATTCTGTGAGTACTTACCTGTAGAATTGCTTTTACCATGCATGGCACGGCCTGCTTCACCCCACCCTTGTTATCGTTATTCTTGGTTGCCTCTTTATGGTGATTCCAAGTTAGTTGGGGTTTTGTTACCTTTTTTACCTTTATTAGCTCCCGGTTTCTTGAATAACTGCTTGTCAACACTGGATAAGTTTATGGTGATTCCGTTTTTATATGGTACCGGGAGGAGCCACAACTCTTCTGCAGTACACTGCGCCACCTTGTGGTGGGATTACCCATACGTAAGGATTTTTGGAAGCAGACCGTGCCATGCATGGTAAAAGCAATTCTACAGGTGAGTACTCACAGAATTGTATTTTTCCTCCGAGCCTCTGAGAAGGGCCGTCAAGTCCTCTATGCGCGTAATGTCTTCCACCCTACGGATCCAAGAGCCAATGAGAGGTGCAGAGGGGGACTTCCAGTGGGCCGGTATACATGCCCTGGCTGCATTCACCAGGTGGATAGTCAGCGACTTTCTGTATTTCCCAACTTCTCCCCTAATGAAGTGGAGTAGGATGGATAGCTCCCCTCTGATCGGCTCTGGTGACAAGCATAGCCGCTCGAAGGGCGTTAGCGCCCTCCCAAACTCCTCGGGGGGGGGGGGGGTTACCCAGAAATTGAGAGATTTGAAGCACTCTCCAATGCGACAAGTGGGGCGAGTCCCCCCACAATACCAGCTCCCGTTGGGTCTTCCATCCAGAGCCGTTTAGGAAGTTGCGGACGGTGCCTCTACCGGGCGCCCTCCACTTTTTAAAACCCACGTCTAGCCAGCCCGGGATGAAATCTAGGGCCCCTATGACCGGCCTGAGCGGGGAGGGTGTGGGGCTTTGTTCTCCTTTGGAGCTTGTCTGGTCCACACCTGCAGGGTTGGGCCTATTGTTGGGTGAGCTTTGAGTGTACCCGGGATCGCACCGGAGAACCAAGGTAGGCTCGCCAGTGGAACCAGACACCACGTCTGCTCCAATTGGACCCAGCGTTTGTGTTTTCCATGGACGGGAAGACATTTTTAACACTTAAGCCACGCCCTTAAAGGGAAACACTACCTAAGAATTAAATAAATAATAATAATACAGGCAAGGCCTCCACAAACACATTTCAGTGTGAGAGGGGCATACCTCCATTCCAGCCAGTGATGGGCATCCCTACATTACAGGCAGTGAGGGTCATCCCTCATTACAGTCATTGAGGGGCATTCATCCATTACAACCAGTGAGGGGCATCCATCCATTCCAGCCAGTGAGGGCAGCCCGCCATTCAAGCCAGTGAGGGGCTTCCCTCCATTACAACCATTGAGGGGCATCCCTCATTACAACCAGTTAGGGGCAACACAGACACAGGCAGACACACACACAGACACAATCACCGCAATGAAGGCGATCTCCCCCTCTAGTGAGGCCAGGCTCCTTCCTGGAGTCTCGTCCACCCATTGACCCACCAATGAGCTTAAAGAGGAAAAAAACAGCCAACCTCATAGACGCTGCCACTGGCCCTTAGTGTGCAGCCAAGCGCTCACTCTCGTGGCTGGCGGGTGTCTGAGTGGCCGCAGCGACCTTCTGGTAACAGGTGACAGCGAGGTTGCGGGACGCCGGGACAAACGCCCAAAAGCAGGATTGTCCCGTGATAATCGGGACAGTTGGGAGGTATGCATTGCAAGAGTTTTTCTCTGAAAGTTTGCTTTCCACCAGTAAAGATAAGAATATAGCAGTCCCTCTGTATTTGCTAGGGTCAGTTGCACAGCCTCCTTGTGAATACTGAAAATTCACAAATAACATTTTGATATACAGATATATTTTTTATTATGAGTGAGGCTGCTCTGGTCTGGAGATGGGATTTTGAAGGTACTATTGCTGTACTGTTTCCTTAAAGAATGCTGCAACCCTTCCCTCCCTGCAATACGGGGGACAGCTGTAAATAAATAAAATTGATTGGTACGCTACGATGTTGCTCAGATATGTCTGTTTGACCTGAATACAGTTTGGGTGAATTCTTGACAACAGTGGTATTTATGGTACCAATACCAATAATTTCTAACCAGCATCCCTTAAATTGCTCCGCCCATGAAGAGGACCTTTCGGCAATTTCCCCGGCTCTTCTCTCTCTTCACTCTGCCTCCTGCTAATGCTGTCTGTATTAGCTGCAAAGCCCCGCCTCCTCAAATCATTGTCACTGGTGGCAGTGATGTCATTGCCACATGTAGGCTATACATCTGTTACTACTTTACCCAAATATATGTCACCAGTTCAGTGAGTTTTGGTCCACTTTAAAGTCTACATTTTGGGTGTTGTTTTTCAGTCTCTGGAAAGCAATTAAAGCAAAAGTTCCTAAATTGCATTGGGCAAAGCCCACTTTGACAAAAATATTTCTAATTATAATTAAAGAAGAATCAATTTTTACTCCTTTAAACCATGTGTAAATCATTTAAAGCAGGGCCCCCAACCTTTCTGATCATGTGAGCTACATTCAGCATTGTGGGATGATTGGGAACCATGTTCGACAAGAATAGATCATAGCAACCATATAACAGGAAATAGTTTCAAGTAACAACACTGTACTCAAGTACTCAAAAGCATCAAACTGTTGTTGCTCCCATTGCCCTATAATACTTGCCCCAAGTGGATCCACCAGCCCCAAATAGGTGAATAGCAAAAACATAATCCAGACTAGACAATTCAGATTTTTCAACTGCATAAACGCCATGCATGGTGCTGACAAGACTCCACCCAGGCGCCATGTAACCACCTAGCCACAGCCGTTTGCTAGACCTCTAATTCACATTCGATGGGACTGGGGCACATATATATTTGAAAAGACAGATCCTGGATGCATGAATTTGGTAGCCGGATGCACTATGGAACCTTACAGTTTCTGTTTATGCTCTTTGGCTCTTAAAACCTATACATTGAGCTGCTGTAAACACAGATGTTTTGTGTTAAATATTAGCTACGCTAGAGAGGCAATGTATCAAAATATGTGTTGTGCTCTCAATGTGTTTGCACACCGAGCCTGTGTCAATGGACACCGGTCTCTTCTGCACACCCCTGGCTGGGGGTGGGTAATTGGGTGCGGGCATTGCGCCATTCTAGTTCACAAGTAATAAAAGTAAAGAGACCACACACAAAATTGTATTAGTTAAATTAATTGATTGTGAACCTTTCAATATTTTCTAGATTTCTGCATAAATTCAACCTAAAATTACAGCAGGTATTTAGATTTAGGATTAGCAGATGATTTGAAGTTGAAATGAAAGTTAAACTAGAGACATTTTCTGTTGCAAATTTTTTATTGAATTTTGAAATACAGTAGTTATACACTGTGAACATTAAGATAGCGAAGCAATATTGCTAATACAGAGATATAACTGTACCATTAGTGTCCCAATACATGTGATTAATTGCAAATCAGAGGGTGCTGAACCTGCTTTACATCATTGGTTGTCTAGGTGGGGCACACGTTGTCCCTCCTCCTTTTTTGATCTACTTAGCCCACACCCACATGCCATTCCCTCATTATGTATGCCCACTGTAGGCTCCTATAGAATTCTCTATTCATAAGCTATAGGGAGGTGATTAGGGGTGATTCCAACCCCTGGGCGGGAATGGCAGAGGGCAGCCAGCTCTGGAGGCCCCCCAGCTAAGGCACTACTGTGCCGCTGTCTATTTCTTGAATGGTGCAGGACTTCAAACACAGTCAAGGCTATACTATGTATAGATGAGTGAAGTTTAGGTGTGAAAAAGTCTTATTAGTAAAGCACTGGAGAGAAGAGTTAAAGTAGACAAAGTTGAAAGGAAAGTAATGGAAAAGAGAAGCAGAAATTGTAGGGGTGCCCCACCAAGTCCGTACCTCACGGAGGTCTAAACTAGTGTTTGAGCATCTAGATTAGAGCCACTGTGGATAATCCATGGTTTGCCGCACAGCCAGGAGCCGCTTGTGAGAGTCACTATGACTGCTGACAAGGAAACCGTTTAGTCTCTTGGTCACCTCTCTAAATGGGATAAATTGCTTCTTCCAAGCCACTGTTTTGCTGCCACTAAGTAGCTGGAAACTAGAGGTATTTTTAATCTGTGGGATGACAGTCAGATGTGAGTGGGCAACCTGTTTGATCCATCAGTCTGATCTTCCCAACATGTTTGTGATAGAGTTTTTTTACATAATCAAAGGACATTTCTGAGGACCTCAAAGGAATATTTGTTGATGCTCATCAGGCTGGAAAAGGTTACAAAAATCCTTTTTTTGGACTCCAAATAGAGGAAGTTCATGACCAATATAACCAAGAAGTGGTCAACCAACATGGGTCATGCCAGTAGTCAGCTACAGTACATCACAAAAGAACCTCTGAGAAAAGGCTGTTCTCATATTTGCTAATGTAAATGTTCATAAGTCCACCATCAGGACACTGAACAACACTGAACAGTAGTTGAAAAGCTACTCTCCTCTACTATCCATCTGTAGTTTGATTAAAGCTGAACAAAACCTGGGAATTTGACTTTCCTGGGTTTTGTTCTATACCCTGTTTGTATCCTGAATTGGGAACACCCAGTACAACTCACCTCTTCCTCGTTTCTGCGCACATGCAGTTTGCTGTGTTTACATCCTTCAGTAAATAACTCTCCTTGACTTCAATGGGGAGCACACACTGCCACATCCCGGCAGTGGCTGTACTCTCATCCCAACCTATCTGAATGGCTGGGGTGTGAGCGTGCACTGCCACGGTGGCGTGCACGCACTCCCGTCCCAGCCGTTGAAAACAATGTAAGCTGCTTGACGAATGACAGATGGCTCTCATTGGATGAGAGCCCACATGCGCAGGTGGATCTGTAAAAGGTAAGCGGTTACCAGCGCTCTGGGGGGATTCACATAGCGTGGCATCCCGACCCATGAGACCAAATTAGAGCTTTGGGCTTAAATCAGAAGCATTATGTTTGGAGCAAGGAAAATACAGTATTTCATTCCAGGTTCTTTACTCTTTAGCTGAACATACTTTGGAATGACCTACACAGAGAAGTAGCAGGGACTTTCTCAAGGTAAATATATGATTGTGTTTAACAATATCTCGGGGATCTAGTTCAGGGGTCCGATGTGACTGCCTTTAAGGGATTGGGAAGGCATAATTGATTACTATTCTCCCTATCGCCAGTCTGTCCCTGGCTAGGGAACTGAAGGCTACAGCTCAAACTGCTGGTTGCTAATGGTCCTCTAATAGCAGGATGCAGTGAGTAACCTAAAGTGTGCTTGGGGGGGGGGGCACCAGATTTGTTCATGATACTTGCTTGGCACTAGGTCTGTCTGGGACACACATTCAGTGCATTGACTACTAACAAAAGTGGAAAGATGAATGTCATCATTGTGATGGATTGTGGCACCTCTGCTAGTGTCCTCACAGCTTTGTGTCATATGGTCAAGAGGCAAAGAAGCTGGAGAGCAGGCTTGGCAGTGCGTAGGAGGAATGTTATGTACACTACTTTGGAACTCACTACTGAGGACACAGTCTTACCCTTTTCTACAACAGCACATACACAAAACTTAGACCACATTATTTCTGCTATTCTTTTTTTATTAATATTATTATTATAATTAATAAATAGAGCGTCATGCCCCGAGCATGTTCAATAAGTAAATCTAACCTGTAAATGTTTATACTTATTGTGATAATTCAGGCAGGACCATTCAGGGACCTTTTTCATGGATAACAATCCTGTGACTATTCTAAATGAATACAGCCAGTTCAATGATTCTAGTAGGGTCTCTTCTGAGCATAGGTTAACTGCACTTTTATTATTATTAAAGTTTATTTATTAGCGTCCATGACGCTGTACAATGTGAAATTACAAACAGGATAAAACAACTAACTTACGATACATGACAGAAAAGCACAAATACATAGTCGTACTGAAATACACTAGGAGAGATGGTCCTGCCCTTGTAGGCTTACAATTTAAAGGATAAGGGTGGATACAAAAGGTAGGTCACAAGTAGTATATACTTGATGATGGCAAGTGTTGAAGCGGCTGTCTTTTATTTAGGCCAAGTTATATGCTTATCTGAATAGATGGGTTTTGAGGGCACCCTTGAAGGCTTGTGGAGTGGCAGATTGTATGCTGAAGGGCATTCCAGGATAATGGGACAGCACGTGTGAAGTCCTAGATGTGGGAATGGGAGGAGGTCCTGGGCAGAGCGGAGATTGCGTCTGGGTTGGTATTTGTTGAAAAACGATGAAATGTAGGCAGGAGCTTGATTGTAGAGAGCTTTGTATGTTACAGTTAGTATTTTAAATGAAATTATCTCAGATATTGGCAGCCAGTGGAGGGACTGACATAGAGGAGCAGCACTAGAGAAGTGAGAGATGGATGAGTCGAGCAATAGAGTTGAGAATAGATTGGAGTGGTGTCAGTCTGTTTGTTGGTAGACCACAAAGGAGAGTGTTGCAGTAATATAGTCGGGAGATGATCAGGGCATGCACTAGGAGTTTGGTGGTATCAGGTGAGAGGAAGGGACGAATACGGGAGATGTTTTCGTGACTACAGGAGGTGGATGTGAGGTGTGAATGCGAGAGAGGAGTCCAGTATAACCCTAAGGCATTGGGCTTGGGGAGTTGCAGTAATTGTGAGCTCATTGACAGATATAGTTGTTGTGGAGGTAGTAGGGGAGTTTGATGGTGGGAAAACAACAAGCTCAGTCTTGTCTATGTTTAGTTTCAGGGAGCAAGATAACATAAATGATGAGATAGCTGTCAGACAGTCAGGAGCACGGGATAGGAGAGAAGAGAGTCCTGGGCCAGAGAGGTAGATTTGATATGTCATCTGCAGAGAAGTGATATTGGAAGTCAAATGGGTTTATGAGTTGTCCAAGACCATAGGTGTAGACTGAGAAGAGAACCTGTCCAAGAACAGACCCTTGTGGTACAGCAACTGACAGAAGGCGGGGAGAGGAAACCACATTTGAATGGGAGACACTAAAGGGTAAGAGGAAAGCCATTAAAGTGCACGGTCTTCAATTCCCAGTGCTGAAAGAAGAAGATAGGTCAAGGAGAATAAGGATAGAGTAGTGGCCTTTATATTTTCATGTTAATAGATCGTTTGGTGAGGGCGGTTTCAGTAGAGTGGTCGGAGCAGAATCCAGATTAAAGAGGATCTAGTATGGAGTCAGCAGAGATATAGCATGCCAATTCATAGTGAATATGCTGTTCCAGAAGTTTGGATGAAAAAGGAAGCAGCAAGACTAGTAACTGGTGAGGACCGGTGGGTCCAGAGAAGATTTTTTGAGTATTGGATTTTTTGAGTACCGTATAACGGTGTGTTAGAATAGTGAAGGAAAGGTGCAAGATGAAAGAGAGAGGTTAAATAGTGATATAAAAGCCGGTGTGAGGGACAAGGTCAGTTGTGGAATAAGGATGGATGGAATGGGGTCTAGTAGGTATGTAGTGAGGTTTGCCTTAGGGAGGACAGTCTTTGTTCTGATTGCAGAGTGAAACGGGTTTAGCAAGTCGTTAGAGAAGGAGTCATGTGAGGTAGATAGACAATTTAAGCCAGCGCAAAGGCTGTCAATTTTGTTAGTGAAGAATGTGGCAAGCTACTCAGCTGTTATTTGGGAGGTGGGAGGAGGAGGTAGTGGGCGAAGCAGAGAGTTGAATGTTGGGATTCTGGGCCTGTGTGGATATGAGAGGGGTAAAGTACGCTTACTTAACGGATGAAAGAGCAAGGGCTTGTTTACATAATAGAAAAGTCTCATTTGATTTCTGCCAGCACCTTTCAGTTACTCTGGAATAGTCAGTTAAGTGATGTTTAGCCATGGTTGTTTGTTAGCACATTGAGGGTGGCTGTGGGTGACAGTAGTCCAGGGCTGAAGTTAAGGTGTTGTGGTAGTGTAAGGCTGCAGAGTCTGTGTCTGTGAATGAGGAGGGAGCGTGCAGAGGTTTCAAAGAGTCAGCGAGTGAACGAAGGTCAAGGAAGGGTGGGAGAGGAGGACCACTGTGTGATGCCAAAGTAGGAAGTTAGCGAGAGTAATCTGGTAGCAGCAGGACTGGCAGTGTCAATAGGTATGTTGAAATCTCCCATGATTATTGCAGGTATGTCATTGGGGAGAAAGTGAAGTCAGGTTGAGAAGTGGTCAAGAAAAAGTGCAATGGGGATATAGATGACAGATAGATAGATGATAGATCTTCAAAGGTAGGAAAGGATAATGATGGCAAGGCAGGGGCTGGGCTGAAGGAGCATTGCTCAGAGAGTAGAACCCCAATACCCCCACCTTGTTAGTTTGTGGGCCTGGGGGTGTGGCTGAAAGCCCCTCATATGAATGGGCAGCTGAGGAGACTGAGGTGGTTAGCCATGTCTCTGTTAGGCCCAGGACTGTAAAAGATTTGGTGAAGAATAAATCATGTACAGATGTAAGTTTGTTATGTATGGACCTAGTGTTCCATAAAGCAAAGGTAACAGAGCTCAGGGGGGGCGTGGGCTAGATGTTATGTTTATCAGATTAGTAGGGTAATGGATGTGAGGTGTAGTGGAGGGAGTTAGTATTGCTTCTGGAGATCTAGAGATATGGTTGAGAGGAGAATGCGGGCAGAGACTTGGGCGAGAGGTTAGATGTCCCCAGTGACTAGGAGGAGCAGAGAGAGAAAAAAGGTAAAGAGGTAAATGTGGGAAGAAAAAGAGGCAATGCATTTGCTGTGCAATTTTAATGAAAAGGAGATTGTTTTAGTGAGACAAAGAAATTCATGAGAGGAAATATACGAGGAGGGTAGAAGTGAGGGGGATATGAAGAGAATAGGGGGATGCATTGCCTATGTGGTTTGGAGGATGATTGGTAGCACAATAGTCCGGCAGAAGCTTAACATTGTAAAAAGCGGGTGATGATTCAGCCCAGAGGTGTAGCTAGGCTTTCTGGCACTCAGGGCAAAGATTTGAAATGGCGCCCCCACTTGTGCTCAGGCCCCCCTTTGGCGCCCCCCCTGACCTGCTGCACCCGGGGCACGTGCCCCCATGCCCCCCCTATCTACACTCCTGGTTTAGCCGAGCAGAATCTTATAACTAGTCCCTTCAGTTCTCTTTGGGTTCAATTAGGGGTGTAATTCTTCTTAGCACTTATAAAAATTCAATACTTGGAAAAATTCTGCCCAG
Source organism: Gastrophryne carolinensis (assembly GCA_027917425.1). NCBI lineage: Eukaryota > Metazoa > Chordata > Amphibia > Anura > Microhylidae > Gastrophryne > Gastrophryne carolinensis. The sequence continues at coordinate 333,932,918 of CM051235.1, read as the reverse complement.
CCATCAGAACTGAGAATATACTAGTTGTGAAATGAAGTCTTGTTTAACCTGCTAGCTGGGTCAGAGGTGGTGTTACAAAATGGGTATTGTTAAGCACAAGGGCTCACTGATCACAGGGGAAAAGCCAGAGATAATATAGATAATAAAGTGGTGGTTGTAAAAAGACATGAATCATGACATGAAACAATGAGACTATGGTTGTGATTCAATAAAAGTTGAAAAAAATTCTCATGGTAGTAAAATATCCAATTCATGAGAAAAAAGCCTGAGAATGTCACTGTTACTGAATCACCAGATGGGAAAACAATGAAAGTCAATGGCACATTTTTACTCCTAAGAAAAGTAGAGAACAGTTTACTCCTTTCTACACTGTAGTAAAAGCTGCCATTGACTTGTATTGTCTTTTTATCTGGTGATTTAGCAACACTGACATCCTCAGGCTTTTTTCTTATTAATTGAATTTTTTACTACCGTGAGAATTTTTTTCAACTCTTATTGAATCGAGGCCTATATCTATAGCCCCCAAGTGAAAATACAACCACTATGTGCACTATAAAGGGTTAAACCCTTTCAAAAAAACAGCGTGAGAACCCAACCCTTTTTTAAAAAAAAAATCCTCCCCCCCCCCCCCGGAGCATCCTGATTTGGGATGTGTGAAACCGCCCCGATCGCCCATACAAGCTCACCTTTTCCCTGTCCTACGTTGCATGTACATATTTAATGCTAGGGCAAATGGCTATTGGGGGGGCTCTTTTTGGCACTTGGGGGCCATATCCCCAGTAGCATGCACCAGCAAAACGGGGTTTTCACACGACAGGGCATCCTGGAATCTTTTAGAATCCAAGGCCAGCTGCAAAGGGTTTTGTTCTGCTTTAACTAATCCCCTCCCACAAGCATTAAAATATTAATAAGCCCCTCTCTCTACCCAGCAACTTGTATACCACCAGAGGGCAGGTCACGTATAACTGTCGGTATACCAAAAAGAATGGTCTGGGATTGCTAGGCATTGTTGTGCTTTGGAAAAAAGTCCAGCCAGGTTCTGTGTTTGCTCTAATGAGTAACACTTTTGTCATGTCTGCTTTAAAACAAACTCTCAGTACTCCGAGTAGTTACAAAAGAAGTAAACATATTATAATGCAGTTTAAATAAAGAAAGCAAAGAAGAACACTTCATTTTACATTGTCAAATAATTCAAACACTTTTGGAAGCCAATATAGATGTGCTAAGGAGGGGTGACATGTTACCAGGCACAGCAGGTGCTCTGCTAGTCACCTTAGACAGCCTCAGACAGGGCTGCTTTTGCCTGGAGAATACTTTACTTACAATAAATACAAATACAGGCTCTAACATTTTGCTTTAAGAAGAGGTGAGTAGAATCCAGGACAGGGGGCCGGCTGTAGATATAGATTTTGCAAAGTGTTTGACACTGTCCCTCATAGAGGCCTTTAGGATTATAAAATACAGATGGTAAATTAATTGACTGATGCACCGTGTCCAGAGAGCTATAGTAAAAGTCATTGTGTAGGTATCTCTGCAATGTCAAGCTCATGGGTGGCATGAGTAGATGGGCAAGGTTTATATGGATCTCTGTGGACCAGGACTGTGCAGGAGGGTTTAGGTTCACTATTAGGCAGACTCTTAGCCTCCCTGGCAATTCTGTACTGGGTGGGTGCTGTGATGCTGGGACTGTAACCCACCCCCTATTACCTGCCTGTGAGCCCCACACTGGAGGTTTACTTACCTCTTCTTTGCGTTGCTCTATCCGCGTCTATGTGGCCTGAGAAAAAGCTGCACACTGGGCAGTGGATGAAGAATTTAAGAATCCCTCCACTCAGGTTTGAAGGTCTCAGTGGTTATAGCATAAGGTGCCTAAGTAACAGCACCACAAGGCCTCCCTCCCCCCCAATACACTCCAGTCCTAGCTCCCCTCAGATCACAGCAAAAACGACTGTGTTAAACGCCCACTCCAGCCCAGGATTGCCATTTTTAAATACCCCAGCAGGAGAACAAACCCCAAGCAGGACGGGAGGGGTAAAATAAAGACACGTACCGGCACCCAAATCAAGCAACAAAGTCGGGCAATGCCGCCGCTTCTGCACGATGCTCGCCGCCATCTTGCTGAAGTCCAGTACAGCCACTGGGTGTGTGCGCTCCCACTTGTCCATTCACTTGAATGGCCGGGGAGCGGGCCCACCTAGCACACAAGCCTAGCTAAAAACAAGACTAGGCACCATTAGCTTAGAGTGGTCTGGATTGCAGTTCACCACAGTCAGCCTGGGAGTGCACATCATAAACGAAGCTGATGGTGGTGAAACAGATCAATGCAGTGGAAGGGATTGTAAATTGCAAACACTGACACTTCAATTAAATTACTACCCCACCAGTATTAAAAACATCCTGGTTAAAAAAATATGACCCCTGCCAGCATAAAAAATCCATTAACTCCAATAGTTACCCCCTGCACATTACCTGCTCAGGAATGGTTGTGTCGGAATGTGGCCATGTTGATGGCGGCAGGGCTTGCTTGGCGCTTGCGGGACCTGGTTGTTGGTGGCATGTCCCTGGTTGGCAGCATCAGGGGTCATGCTGCTGTGGGCCTTGTAATGTGGCTAAGGGGCCTTGCTATTGCAGGACTGAGGCCCTGTAAGGTGGCTGTTGCTGGGGCCCTTTAAAGTGGAACAAATCCTGTGCCGCTCTGCTGAACTGAATTGGGGATGGAATGAAAAAGAGAATGTCATTGGCTGAGCCTGTAAACCCTAATATCTCAGTGTGAGGGGTATATCTAGTTTAAAGGTTAAAAATTGCCTAAATCCCCTGATATCAGTCCAGAGTTCTCTTTTACTCTGCCCTGAGCCTTTGGCTTTGTAGCCATAAACATGCACAGGACCTAATCTCTCCAAAGCTCAGATCACAGACTCCCTGCTCATTCTCTCACACCTCTGGGCTGGGAAGACCCCACTGAGACTTAGGGAGGCTAGTGTCTCAGTATGTAGCCACTGAACCCCCAAGGTCTGGTCCCCCAGACTTTAATAAAATGTAATCCAATGTGTGCAATTGATTTGAGTAATGTGTGTAACCTGCCTGCTACAGGGAATGTGGGGGTAGGTAGTATAGTGTGTGCTTCTTCCTGCTGGAGGAAGGAGCTTAATCCAGCAGTTGCAGAGGGAACAGTGAGGTGAGGGCTGTTCCAGGAGATGTGGGAACCCTAGGTAAGTCTGCATCACAGATTTTCTCTCTTGTAATATAAACCACAGCTCTGCTGACTTGAATGTTGCCTAGTGGGGACGTGTAATGCAGGGAGAGCAGAGGGACCAGAAGATGGCCACATCTTATCCCCAAGGAGGTGAGTATGTGGGCCCAGGGCACAAAGTTAGATAGCAAGGGGGTCACTATAGGGCAACCCAAATTGGGATGCCCATAGTTATTAGGAAAATACAGATAAATATAGTCAAACATCTGAGGCTAGCATGGATGTTTTTTTTATCTATCACTGGCTACTATTGTATGGTGAAGTTTTAGTTTTGCCTTTATACCAGCTGGGTACCCATCCTGTAGCTAAAGAATCATATATTGTGGACACCTGCTTTGGGGCTAGACCAGAACACTTGTGGAGTCCCCAACTCTCTCATCATAGCCCACCAACAGGCCATGTTTTGTAGATTTCCACATAGCACTATAGATCTGATGCTGCACTAAGGTACTCTACCTGTGCATCTGTGTGCAAAACCTGGCCTTTTGGTGGCCATTGAGCAGAGGCACTAGGAACACTGGTAAAACACACTGCTAAGGCTGTAATGTTACATGGTGCTCTGGGCTGGTCCTTGTCAGAACCATGCTGGGGGAACAGTACCTATATCTGCAGCTTACAGCACCTCACTCTCCAGTCTTGCTCCCGATTACCGAGCTCTGGTCTAAACAGAGCTGTATTTCTGATTATTAATGTGCTTGGTACATGGCGCTGAGTGGAAAAGAGCCCATGCATGGTCTGTAGGACCTGAGAAAGGTTGCATAGGCAATCTGGGGGGTTTCACACAACAGTGCATTCCAAATCGGAATGCCCCCAGGGCAAGGGACAGGGCCCAGGATAGCGGTTTTGTTCAGCTTTAAGAAAGGTTGAGAATTCTGGTATTTACTAATTATAACTAAAATTAACTTGACTTTATATACCTTTTAATGAACTAATATATTGCTTTCATTTCATTGCAGAGCTCCAAGGGCTCATCCAGGGATCATGCACTATATTTTGATGTTCTTGATTCTTCAGGAATTAGTGATCTTACCAGCCGCGTTTGTATAGTGGCTCCTCAGTGTGAGTTATACTGGGAAGAAGACGGGAATGCAGATGACAGGTTAGTCAATTTCACATAATCAGTTGGACTCAAATGCACATAGAAACAAATATAACCAATTTGGTAGCTTTTAGTCGAACTGATGTGAGAAATCCCCCAAATTTACCACTTACTGCTCTCCACACTTCCACAGCGAATGCGCAGGCCTTCTCTGAACCAGAGAGAGAATGCTGTTTTACAGGAGAAAAATTAGCAGTCTTCAACCATAGAGCTGTTCTCTGCTTTCTGAGTGAAATGTGAGCAGCTGGATGCTGTTGTGCCCTAGAGAAGGCACAGAATTTGTGTACCTAGATTCTTTATTGAACAGTTTACCTGATCGCGCCCTCTATGAACTAAACCAAAAAAAACGAGGCCGCTAAGCTCTGTACTTTTGGGTGCCAGGCTGGGAAAGCGTCAAGATAGAAAGGGGTAGCCAGCACAGCCAAAGTCATTAAAACTTCCAAAATATATTCCAGTTATTTAAAATCAGCATAGGGCCACCATGCCCAAAATGACATCAGATCTTACGCATTTTGGATCCGCTTTAGATCTCATAGCCCTAAAAACTGCCTCTATGAATAAGGTCCAAGGAGGGTCTGAAACGCTTAAGATCTTTCAACTTGTCTTATCTGCTCAGGTCCGGGTTGTGCTCTGATTTTATGTCATTTTGGGCATGGTGGCCCTATGCTGATTTTAAATAACTGGAATAAATTATGGACGTTTTAATAACTTTGGCTGTGCTGGCTACCCCTTTCTATCTTGATGTTCTCTATGAACTCACACGTTTAAATAGATCTGCATTGAATGAGCTATCTGTGGGTTTATCTGCATGCTAAAAATCCAAGCCACATAACAAGGCTGACTGTGAATGACTCACAGCAACACTCACATTCACATATAAATGTATCCACAGAGCAAGTACTCTACGTACTACGCAAAAAACGATGAACTATTAATCTACAAACCAACCAAATAAGTGGGTCCAATAACAATAGATGTACAGTATAGCGACACAAAACAACACTGCAAAAAAAAACAACATAACCCAAAAATTACACACATCAAATGAAAATGCAGAAATAAAGATAATTAGTTATAAAGTCAGGTAAAACAAACCCCAAATTTACAGAGAACAAAGGGCAACAACGGATTATAGAGCTCCTCTACAAAATACTAAGGAGTAGAAAAAAATTTGCACACACAGCATTTTGTTATGAAAAATCTGTGCACCTTTCACCGAGTTGTAAAAGGATTTTCGACTACGTTGGAAAAAATTTGCCTGCAAATTCGAGCACATTCAAGCGCAACAGCCTTTTTGAATCACTCCTAAGTTTTGAAAATTCTCGCATGCGATCCAATTTTCCAAGCATTCATTTTTTTCTCTACCTTTAGTGAATCAAGGGATGCATATGAGCACAGTTTATTAAAGGTCATGGTCTGGTTTTAACCCTCTCAAACTGCTTACTGATCACTATTCATGGGGGGGGGGGGGGGTAGGGGAGATATTTGCTAAATCTTCTTTAAATTACTTGAGGTCGACTTTAAGAGAGCAAGGCCAACATGCAACCTTGCCTAAAGAAAGCATCATGATTCTGGACAGGTGGAAACAATGTTTCTATGTGTTCTATGTCTATGTGAGTACTACCACCATTGTTCAGACCAATAAATCTCAAAAGTCTACTGTACTTTATAATACATTTTTCAGAGGAAGGCAGACTACAATAATTGTTGCTTGGAAAACCAACAAATGTGCCACTTGCAGTACCTCAGATGACAAAGCCCACCTGGCCAATGAGAGACTGGATATCAGAAACATACTGAGATTTCCATGTGGGCCCCATTGCTTTGAGGCAGAATGGTCTGGCATCTCACTGAGACCCTTTGCCAAAACTCACTCAATCCTCATCTAACACCCTTTCCAGGTCTGTCTATTGTAGACCCCAGCCAAGACACCTTAGCCTATGTATTGCCCCAACAATACTAAAGCTTTACTACTATTTTTTTAAGGAATGTCCATATCCACTTCGGCCCATAATCTGTCCAGCCTTGGCTGATGAATGCAGTTGTAGATTGACTGGAAAGCACCCTGGGGCATAGCTCAGCAGCATATGGGCCAGTCATGGGCTAGCTGTGGCAAGTAAAGTCCCAGGCTAATTGTTGGCCCCTGTCCAGCCCTGAACTTGGCTGTGTCACATTATTCTTTGTTCAGAATGGGATAAATGGTATATAGAGGTTATTTTACTTGTTTGTCTGGAGTTTGAATACTTTAAATGACAACTCTCATGAAAAATAATTGGGCCTCCCACTTCTAATCTCCTCAAAATGATGATGAAGTATCTGGCTAACATACTGCTTTGCTTGGCCAGCTACTAGCTTGGGTTAGGTGGGCTGATAAGAAGCTCTGACCATTTCAAGACTTTTGCCCTTATTCATCAAGCGATAGCGCCAGGTAGTGTCTGACGAGCGCCAGGTAGCGGCAGCTAACGGCGACTACCGACTCAAGTACGCCCGCGGCGGTCACAATGACGCATTTATCAAGCAAAATGAGGCTAGCGCCGGCGAGAGCGACGGCTAGCGCGGCATTCATCATGAAGCCGCCTGGACCGAACAGCGCCGCTGCAAATTCCCTCACAGCGCCAGGTATGAGCTGTCGCTCCCTGGCGATGTCCAATGCATTTCAATGGAGCAAGCTATAATTAATCATAATTAATTGGTATTAATTTTTATTTTTTTTTATTTAATGTCAAAAAATCGGAGAACACTTCTGCAATGTTAGGAATTATTTTTAAGTCAAAAAAAAAAAAAAAAAAAAAGTGCAGAATTGATCTAACAGGTCTGAGATTAATGTATTCATATAACAAAATGATTCTAAAAACATGTATAATGTTACATTAAAAAAATATGGTTGTTTAGGGGTTAAAAACTAGTTAATACAGATCGCCGCCAGCGCTCTGGGGTTTAAACAAGGAATGGACAGCGACAGCACATTCGGAGCGTGATTTTTTGATGAATATGAAGCTAGCCGTTCGCTCTGGCCATTCGTTGTCAGGCGACTCCCCAGCCCGTATTCAACATTACCGCACACCGACTGAGTCGCTGTCATCAAGCTAACGCCGGCCAAGCACAGCGAATACTGGCTGGCGCAGAAAAAATCACGCTACAGTTGCTCATCTGTCGCTACCTGGCGCTATTGATGAATCGGCCTCCCCATTTGCAGCTTAATTGTTTTAGCATTTCCTATGCTCTCGGTCTTCTGTTTTGTTGTGTTTGCCTATGAATAAATTGTTACTGCTTGTGCCAGGGGGTATATAATGTAATATGCCACCTTTATAAATAGTCTCTAGGACTAACATGTAACATTTCTTATTTCCAGATGGCAGGAATCTTACTCAGTGACCCATCTAACTTGTGCAGACTTCGAAGATGGACCCGAACCTGTGGTACATTTAAACCATATTTCATTAGTTATGTGGTCCCTCCCCCCTTGATCTATAGATACATGTGTATGGAGATTATTTGACTTAGGCATTTTACTGCTTCATATTGTGATATCTTCATACAAAAATGACTTTAGGTCCTATTTAAAAATCACTCTGGATTAAAGATCCATAGGAAGCAAACATCGCCCTGTATAACGAGACAAGGAAACTGCTGCACACTACAATAATGCACAGCTTGTACTGGAGGAGTTTCAGTGGCCTCACACTTGCAGCTGTGTTTTTCTGTCTCCCCTGTCAGATGGAGCAATATGTGGCTCACTGATGCCATGGAGATTAGCTTAGTTTAGTGTTTCTCATGAACCAGGACAGGTGACAGACTAGTCATAATGAAGGAGTGGTAGGAATCTTTTAAATAGAGAGCATTACTGGAATATTAGAAAAATGAAGCACCTAGTTAGAAAATAAATAAAATCTATGTAATATTCACATATTGTACTCTAATATACTGTAAATATGTCCCTAGGCATATTAGGATTGTTTCTCAATTATTGTATGATCATTTTTTGCTGTACTCCTAAGGGATGGAGACTAAGAAGTATCTATGAGGAGGTGTCAGAGAGTTTTGAAGCAGAAGGCGAGATGCAGTTGTCTGGGTCTTATGCGGCCTCCCCCACAAAGTCAAACCAAAGAAGTAATGCTCCTATCCAAAGAAACATTACCTCTGCAAGACAAAGCAGCTCTTCATTGGTGAAATCCCAGCAAAGGAGTAAATCTCCCTCAAGAACCCAACAGAGAAGTTCTTCACCCGTGACATCCCACCAGAGAAGCTTCTCACCGGGAATATTCAAGCAGGAAAGTTTTCCTCCTTTTAGATCTCAGCAAGGAAGTGCCTTTTCTTTTAAGCACCAGCAAAATGATTTTTCCTCATCATCCTTTTTGAAAGACCCTTCTTTGGCCTCCTACCAAAGAAATTCATCACCAGTGAAAGTACAAGAGCATAGCAAAGCAACAACTGCAACCGCTCAATTGAGAAGCACTAATTATAGGCCACAGCCCAATATGTCTCAAGTAAGATCACAGCAATCAAGAAGTGCTTCTCCTGTCAGAGCTCAAACAAAAAGTTCCCCGTCTGTAAGTCTTCAGAGAAGTATCTCTCCAGAGAGATCCCTTCAAAAAAATGCCTTCAAGCCTCAGAGTTTCACTGGAACATCTTCAGGATCCAAAACAGGTCTGCAGATGTTGTTATATAGGCATGTTTCTTGCTGTCTGTATATTCACTATTGAGGATTCACAGAATCTTATCCTTTATGTCTTTAAAAACTAAACTGATACCATTTAATGGCTAACTTAATAGATTAAAAAGGCAAGATTCTGAAGGCTTTTAGATCTCTTCAAAAATAATATGGTACAAAATCTGCTCTTCTTGGCCTTTAGAGTTAGCAAATCAATTGTAATTATTTAAAGTCCCTGCCCAGACACACACCAACTTCCTTCAATGTTATCCCTCTTCGGAACAATATAGAATGAGCCACTTTAAAGCACCTGAAAATATTCAATTGTATGTAAATACCTTATATATTCTAGGAAAGAAATTGACTTCTTTGGCTGAGCTAGGAAGGGCATGTCAGAGGAAGGTCAGAGGAAGTTCAGGACCACTGTGGCTGGCTGTGATTGCTCACACTGAAAGCTCTGAGGGACAGAGTGGCTGTCAACCCAACGGCAAATTATTGCTGTTGGGTTTACAGTCCCTTTAACCTACATCAATGGCTAACACAAAATGACAATTTACAGGTAATAATCTCTAAAATCTAAAATTGACTAGACTTCCACTTTAACATGATTAGTGTATAGCATGGGTGCTCCTCCTCAAGAACCACCGACAGGCCAAGTTTTCTTGGTGCTCTCTCTGAGCACTCTGTGTGGAGAGCTGCAAAACCTGGCCTGTTTGTGGCCCTTGAGGATTAGAGTTGAGCACATGTGGAGTAGTGTGGCTCCTTAAAGGAGCTCTAGTGTTAAATTGTCTAATATTACAAAAAAATCTATGTAAACATTATTGAGGATCTGTTAGAATAGAGAAATTCTCCACTGATTTTTCCTCCTTCAAGTAAATTAAAGAGCCAAGCTTGGCTAAATAAGTAATCCCTCCTTCTGCTAGCTAGTATATATAGTTATAGTATAGCTTGCTAGCTATAATATAGTATATCTTTTGCAATAGTGCTTTTTTGTAACTTTTAATTCATCAGTCAAATCTATGCATTCCGAGCAGGGGGGAGCTAAGGCCTCAGATATTAATTCAACCCTTTCACTGCCAGTCTACTTAGAGATTTTGTCACTCTCTGTTGCCAGCATTTTGTGCTATACTTAACTGTGATTTTGCAGGGATGTCCTGGAAAACTATAAAGAGTTTGGGCTTTAGCATTGTTTTTGCAAATTTATTTTTTTCAGCTTTCTCAATATGTGAAAATACAAGAATTTTTTTTTAGTAAGAAATGTAAGTTTAAAAAAAAAAAAAAAAATATTGAACCTACCCTCGCAATACTAAACGCACCCCACACTCCCAAACACATGCACACACTCCCACAAACATGCACACACTCCCACAAACATGCACGCACCCCCTCACTCCCAAACACATGCATCCACCCCCTCACTCCCAAACACATGCACACACTCCCACAAACATGCACGCACCCCCTCACTCCCAAACACATGCATCCACCCCCTCACTCCCAAACACATGCACACACTCCTAAAGACATGCACTCACCCCAAACACATGCACACATCCACAAACACATGCGCTCATCCCTGCACCCCCAAACACATGCACCCACCCTCACATTACCAAACACATGCTCGCACCTATGCACTCCCAAACACATGCATGTACTTCCAAACACATGCACCCACCCTCACATTCCCAAACACATGCATGCACCCCCACACTCCCAAATACATACACACACCCTTGCACTCCCAAGCACACACATGCCCCCTCATACTCTCAAACACATGCGCACACACTCCCAACAACATGCACACACCCCCCGAACTCCCAAACACATGTACGCACTCCGAAACACATTTGCACACTCCCAAACACATTCACACACCTGCAAACACATGCATGCACTCCAGGCTGGGGCCAGGCTGTTTTGTGGAGCCCTCCATGCCATTCATAGCCTAAATCGTAGAGATGGAAGCTACAGTAAGCAAGTGTCAAATAAATAATAATACAGTTGTAACATCCTGGCCTAAAGTCTGTCCTAAAAGTGGGTAAACCTTGCCTTTCCTGCAATTTCAGGCTAAACATTCAGAGCCTGAGCCTAAAATGCGCCAAAAGCTATCTGCTCAGTTCTCACTTATCACAGGCAATCTCTATCTAATAATAATACAGTTGCAACAATTACCTTAAAAGTCTCTTCTTTTCTTTTATATGTCTCATATCTTATCTTATTTGCAGGAGGAAAGGAAAGAACAAAACACGGACAAATGTAGTGTTTCTTCTTGTATATTCTCAACTTCTTTGTTAAATGAATATGAATATATATACAGGCTAGATATATAACAGAAACATATACATAGGTGGACAAAATAGTTGGTATCCTTCCATTAATAAATCCAATGTAATAAAAGCAATGGTCATGAAAAACTAGAAAGTAATTTATTCTAATTTAATTACTATTAAGAGAAACAAATGAAAATCAGGCATTGCTTTAAAATTGCCGTTCAACAGAAACATTTTAATAGAAACTAATGAAACTGGCCTGGAAAAGATGGAAAATAATTTGACCATAGGGACATGTTAAGCAAACATTCCTTCATATTCCTTTAGTCTGCCTATTTAAACATGAAAAATAGTCATATTGATTTTTTCATGGTTTCATGGTGTCTACCACACTGAACATGGACCAAAGGCTATAAGGCCATGTCCAAATAGTTTGATGTCACTGGTACTACAGTTGCACTTTATTTGGAATTGTGGACCCTATTTATGATGTGCGCCTTTAGCATCTTTCTGGTGTCTATACCGCCAGTTTTGGAGTGCCGGCATCTTTGTCTTTCTGGCACTGCGCTGTGGACTACAATGCGCTGGATGCTAACTAATTTGCTTTGATTGTTGCACTGGGTATTGAAAGGCCTGTGTTAGCACCAGTGAGCACCAATTTGTACCGCTGTCTTTTCAGCACTGCACAGCATATTTATGATTTTTTTTCCTGCTTGAAAAGATAGGTGCTGTAGTATTTTTCTGCCGTTGGTCGGCATTTCTTCATTACAGTTACAGGAAATTACTGCTGGGGACAAAGAGGGCAAATTTTACATTGCATTTCAGCTGTGTTTTAGTTGTTGTTGTCCCAAAAACACCTCTGTAACAAAAAGAAGCCATGACAAACGATTTTTCTATGAAAAAAATGTCCGTTGTTGACATCTAGGTCCTGCGTTTTCATTATTATAAGTCCCAATGTACTTCTTTCTGTACTAAAAAATGTTTGTAATAATAATTATAAACATAAAACACTTCAATCCAGTTCTACAGGTTTCAACTGGCACTACTGCAACCAGAGTGCCTGGCTCTGCGACCTTTTGGTTGGAAGTGTTAAATACTGATTAGTGTTAAATACTGATACTAAAGATGCTAGCTGGCGGTCGCATCAACACTGCCTTTTTATTGTTTCTTATATCGCACGCTGGGTGTCGCTGAGCTCAAAAGAGTGGCACTGTGTGGCACTGATGCTTCATAAATAAGGCCTCCATGGACATGGCCGCTAAAGTAAAATTGCTGATAAAAATAGTAACCAAAGAGCCCAGAAAGAGGTTAGCTCAAAGGTCAAGGTACATTAGTGTAAGATCGCAACATCTATCTCTGTCTTTGCCCAGGTGGAATTAATAGAAGACAACCGAGGCGGAAATCGCTGTTGAAAGCAAATCATAAAAAAAGAATTTGTCATAATGACCACTGACAAGCCACAAAGCTTCTGGGAGAATGTCCTCAGGACAGATGAGACAAAACTCAAGAAGAGAACACTTTATATACAATTATACCGTAACACTTATTTTTGATATGTGTCTACATACAGATACCATCTAGGTTTCTGGAAAAAAGAAAAGTCCATTAAACAAGAGCAGTCCCTCCCAAGTGTTTTGCACTGCACTTCCTCAGGGAGGACTTAAAGTGGACCAACACCCAGGGGGGGTCGGCCCAGGAATCTATAAGATTCCCGGGCCGATCAGATCCCTCCCCGCGGGGCATCCGAGATCGGGATGTCCCGTGGGGTGAAACCCCCCAGGAAGCCCAGAAACCTTACCTTATCCCCGTTCCAACGGCGCATGTGCGGGCCGCGTCTCGCACTTCCCTCTAGCAGGGCGCGCACCCACGCCGGCCGTTTGTGAATGGCCGGCGCGGGCGCGCTCCCTGTTAGAGGGAAGCGCGAGACGCGGCCTCCAGCACTCAGAGCCGCTGTGGTTGGACGCCGCTTGTACGTGCATACCACTGCGGCTCTGAGAGCTCTGATTGGACGAGCGCACGCGTAGGAGCGTGGTGAGGTGAGTTTTTCCGGGTGTTCTGGGGGGTTTCACACAGCGGGGCACCCCCGATCGGGGACCAAAACCCAGGATAGTCAAAATCCTGGGTTTCGGTCCACTTTAAATTCAGACTCTAGACAACATGTGTAGCGATAACCCTTATCGCCGGAGGGCTTCACCGCCCGAAACGTCCTTTTCCCAATCGTAAGAGGTGCTGCTGGAATTCCAGAGTCGTCCGTGAGGAAACAGGAACAGCCCTTACAAGGGCTAGTGAATTGTAATATAGCCTTTCCCCCAATAAGAGACAGAACTTCAGTATTGAGGGTGAAGGTGAAGTCAACTTTATTAGTGCCACACTGTGCCTTATATGCCAGGCTCCATGCAAGGGGACCTCCCCCGTGGACCTGATGGAAGACTGCACGACAAACACACGGACCAATGGGAGCAGGGCACACAATTGGGTTGATTCAAAGAAACATGTAACAGCTTGGATTTGGCTCACGATCATCCTATTTTTCACGTCCGCTCGTGCGTTCGTATGAACTTGCGAGTGATTCAATAAGCAAATACGTTTCTATCCTAAAAGATACGTCCGTTCGTATGATATCTCCCGAACTTGCCTCAGTCAGTTGCCAATCGTAAAAATCACGTTCATGTGCTCACCTGTTGCGGCGGCAGCCTGTTTTTTCGGCTGCTTCCATCGTCAAGCTCTTCCAATTACTTGCGTTTGCCTCTGGTTTTCATTGGTTTTTGGCCTCTTAGATTCGTGCGTTCGTATGTTTATAAGATCTTGCGCATGCGCACCCTCAAACAGAAACTTACCCTTAGCGGCTGCATCCAACTTCATTTCTCGCTCCCTCAAACTTACCTAAACCCCTTAGCGCTTGCATCCAACTTCATTTCTCGCTCCCTCAAACTTACCTAAACCCCTTAGCGCTTGCATCCAACTTCATTTCTCGCTCCCTCAAACTTACCTAAACCCCTTAGCGCTTGCATCCAACTTCATTTCTCGCTCCCTCAAACTTACCTAAACCCCTTAGCGGCTGCATCCAACTTCATTTCTCGCTCCCTCAAACTTACCTAAACCCCTTAGCGGCTGCATCCAACTTCATTTCTCGCTCCCTCAAACTTACCTAAACCCCTTAGCGGCTGCATCCAACTTCATTTCTCGCTCCCTCAAACTTACCTAAACCCCTTAGCGCTTGCATCCAACTTCATTTCTCGGTCCCTCAAACTTACCTAAACCCTTTAGCGGCTGCATCCAACTTCATTTCTCGCTCCCTCAAACTTACCTAAACCCCTTAGCGGCTGCATCCAACTTCATTTCTCGCTCCCTCAAACTTACCTAAACCCTTTAGCGGCTGCATCCAACTTCATTTCTCGGTTCCTCAAACTTACCTAAACCCTTTAGCGCTTGCATCCAACTTCATTTCTCGGTCCCTCAAACTTACCTAAACCCCTTAGCGCTTGCATCCAACTTCATTTCTCGGTCCCTCAAACTTACCTAAACCCCTTAGCGGCTGCATCCAACTTCATTTCTCGGTCCCTCAAACTTACCTAAACCCCTTAGCGCTTGCATCCAACTTCATTTCTCGGTCCCTCAAACTTACCTAAACCCTTTAGCGGCTGCATCCAACTTCATTTCTCGGTTCCTCAAACTTACCTAAACCCTTTAGCGCTTGCATCCAACTTCATTTCTCGGTCCCTCAAACTTACCTAAACCCCTTAGCGCTTGCATCCAACTTCATTTCTCGGTCCCTCAAACTTACCTAAACCCCTTAGCGGCTGCATCCAACTTCATTTCTCGGTCCCTCAAACTTACCTAAACCCTTTAGCGCTTGCATCCAACTTCATTTCTTGGTCCCTCAAACTTACCTAAACCCCTTAGCGCTTGCATCCAACTTCATTTCTCGGTCCCTCAAACTTACCTAAACCCTTTAGCGCTTGCATCCAACTTCATTTCTCGGTCCCTCAAACTTACCTAAACCCCGTAGCGGCTGCATCCCACTTCATTTCTCGGTCCATAAAACGTAAGAAAATCACATAATTTACATATGTCTATATGTTTCTAAGTGTGTTGTTTCTGGTTTGTGTAATTTTTGGGGTGTGTGCATATTAGAAAAGACACATTTAGGAAGGCTTAAAATATAATTTATTTAAAATATTTTCTTTGTTTTGTTTTGAATAAAATTCCCAATTTTTTTTTTTTTTTTTGGTTTTTTTTTTTAAACCTTTTTTTTTTTTTTGCCTCAGTAAAACATATATAATTATTTAGTTTGTTTTTAACAGTAAAACACTTTTTTTTATTTTGTGGGTTTTTTTGGTAAAAAAATATTTTTTTTTTTTTTTAAAAAACAATAAAACACTTTCTAAAATTTTAACAACTTTAAAAACAAGTTAAAGAAAGGAGCCAGGACCAAGGGCACTATTCATCATCCTCTTCTTCATCTGTTGGCCCCAACGTCGCCTGTATGGCCAGCAGCTCGGCCACCAACTCCTTCATTCTTTTTTTTTTTCCCGCCAAGGTTTGGGGGATCATCCCTGTAACCAATAGAGAAAGAAACATAAATAGGAGTCCCAGACCGGTTTGTATGCTGGAAATAGATTTAGGGTTAATCAAATACATGTAAATGCATGACATATGTCCTTCTTCAAAGGGATACAGTTAATGCATTTCCCACAGGTAAGTGTTTAAACTCCTTAAACCGGACCTTCAACATTATTTAATGAAAACCAAAAACTATTCACAAATGATTCTGCACCACCTCAAAGTTATTTAGGGTTTTTTTGGGATTACAGCGCCGCCATCTGGACTCTGAAGCATAACACTTAATGAGGAGTGGAGAGTTGGATAAAGTACAGGGGAGTAGGTTACAGTGGTGCGTTGGGAATCCAGAGCATAGCTGGGTTGAGGGAAAGGTCATCACTCACACAATGCATGGCAGCACCTTCCTTTTTTCAATCTGTATCCCATGCTGCCTGTAAATATTGTGCATTCCATATTCCCCAATATTGGTTTTGTTCTGTCTAATAACATGCATTAGATGGGTGAAGGGTGTTTTTCCATGTTTCTAATCTGTAGGTACAGTGTGATGGCTAAGTCTTTGGTTCTTAATACTAGTTAGGGTCCTCTTTAAGCTAACGAAGTGCCCACATGAAAGTGTGAACTACACATTGGCTACGCCTTTAGTTATGTGTGTGTTATTAGCTAACCAAACATTAATATGAATAATGGCATGGATACTTACTGAGTTGGTGGCCGACAGATGGCTGGTTGGGGCCAACAGGCTGCCCTTGGTCCTGGCTATGCTGTGAAGAAGTCCCTGGAGAAACATGTGACATTTGGTTAGTATTTGTAGAGAGTCACTATCCCCAACATATCTGGCTCCCAGTCTGGCTGACATCACTCACCTTCGCCAGGATCGACTTCAAGCATCTCTGCTGCCTCCTCCTCCACTATCTCACCCGCTCCTGAAGCTTCTACAAATACATAATAAAGGATAACTTAGTTTTTGGCCTGCCATGTATATCTTTGTGCCTATACATGAAGAGTGACATACCAGAGCCTTCCCCATGCGTGGCCAGGTATGACTCCACGCCCACGCGCCTTGGCCCCTCCTCTGTGGTAAGGTCCAGGGGCTGGTCTGAGGAGGCCACAGAGGAGGGGTAGGTCCGTCGCCCGGGAGATCCACCACCTTCACTCACAGATGCAGAGTCATGCAGCACTGGTCGGCCTGTACGTCTCCGGGTGCGGCGAATTCTGAAATCCATTTCCAACACTACCAAAGAAAAGTCATTATAAATAAAGGCATAACTTAGACATTTGGAACATATACCATGCAATTGCTTTGTACTTACTTGGGAAATGGATCCCAAAAAACCTCCGCACCCGGGGCATGTGCAGACGCTTCAGGTCCGACCAATGCTGCATTATCTGGGTGTGAGTGAAGGTGGTGCTGGTCACACGGTGGATCTCGGCGATGATCTCCCGGGCGATGTCCCTTTTCTCGCACACATTGGGCGCGAAGTCATACCGGCGCTGAAGCATGATCTGAAAAACATAATGGACACAGAGCTTTTACTTTTACACACAGACCCATATGTGTTGCATCACAAGTTGAGAATTTAATGTCATTAACACACACATTTCGAATGGCCGCCATTTTTGGGGAGTGCCTTAAAGAGGACGTTGACTGTGATTGACAGTCTGGTCTTATGTTATATGTATCACACACCATGTACATACAGATAATAGCCAACATCAAGAATCAGGCCACCTGCATCTATGGCATGTTAGGATGGTTTAAACATCCAAGATGTAGCCTAATGCTCAGGCTTTTGGACCACGTGTGTGGCTTCCCGTTGTGTTTTTATGGCTTAGGAAAACAGTGTTCCTCAAACATCCGCATCAAGGTCCGAGACAGGCCAGGTTTGACAGCTCGCCCCGCTACTCCACAGGTTAATTAACTGTTGCTAAGCCGGAGCAATTGGCCGAATTAGGACATCAGCATAGACAGGTGAAAACGTGGCCAGGCTCGGCCCTTGAGGATGAAGTGTGAGGAGCCAGTTATTAAACATTAAGAGACCCCAAACTAGTTCCCAACGCATCATTTACATTTAGGCCATCATTGACTATTCTATTAAAATGCACAGGCAGCCACTTACCAGCATGAGGATCTCTTCCTGTTGACGGGTGAAGATAGTGGGCGCCATCTTTAGGCTTCTTCCAGGCAGCAGATAAGTGAAACCCCAGCGGTTTCCTGGTTCCGCTCGAACGTACGTTCGTACGAGCGCGTAGTCGTGCGCATAGGCGTCACACGCTGGGCTCATTATTTAAAGGTCCCTGCACCCAAAGCTCATTCTCTTTGAGCATTTGTGTACGATGGCACCAAAAAAGGCGATGAGCAAGCGACCCCAGGCAAGCAAGACCGCGGAGGGCCCCACCACAAGGTCCCAGCAAGCTGGCCGAAAACTGAGAGCCAAGACTCCCACCTCGGCCCCACCAAGGGACCCTGGACCCTCAGGTACCAAAAAAAGGGGCCCCAAGCCCCGTGCCCCTCCTGCAGCCAAAAAGCTGGCAACTGCAGCACCCACCACCTCTGCCCCCAGAACAGGCAGCACCAGTGAGCCCACACCGGCCATGCCTTCAAGTAGGGCAGTTCGGAAAACCATGCCCCGCAGCAGGGCCCGAACCCCATCCAGGGCCCGAAGCACAGCCAGAGGGCGAAGAACACAATCCAGGGCACGAAGCCCAGACAGGGCCCGAACCCCATCCAGGGCCCGAACCCCATCCAGGCCCCGAAGCCCATCCAGAGGCCGCAGATCCCAAACCAGGGCCAGAAGCCCCTACAGGGCCCGCAGATCCCAATCCAGGGCCAGAAGCCCCGACAGGCCCAGAAGAACCCAATCCAGGGCCAGAAGCCCCTACAGGGCCCGCAGATCCCAAACCAGGGCCAGAAGCCCCTACAGGGCCCGCAGATCCCAATCCAGGGCCAGAAGCCCCGACAGGCCCAGAAGAACCCAATCCAGGGCCAGAAGCCCCTACAGGGCCCGCAGATCCCAAACCAGGGCCAGAAGCCCCTACAGGGCCCGCAGATCCCAATCCAGGGCCAGAAGCCCCGACAGGCCCAGAAGAACCCAATCCAGGGCCAGAAGCCCCTACAGGGCCCGCAGATCCCAAACCAGGGCCAGAAGCCCCGACAGGCCCAGAAGAACCCAATCCAGGGCCAGAAGGCCCGACAGGCCCAGACAAACCCAATCCAGGGCCAGAAGCCCCTACAGGCCCAGAAGAACCCAATCCAGGGCCAGAAGCCCCGACAGGCCCAGACGAACCCAATCCAGGGCCAGAAGCCCCTACAGGCCCAGAAGAACCCAATCCAGGGCCAGAAGCCCCTACAGGGCCCGACGAACCCAATCCAGGGCCAGAAGCCCCCGACCTGGCACCAGCCGGGAACAGAGCCCCCGACCTGGCACCAGCCGGGAACCTAGCCCCCCAAGAGGGCCCCGAATTGCCCCCATGACCACATCTACACCTGGAAGTTCGGTGGCCAGCCACGCAAGAACACCCAGTCCCTTGGCCAGTCCAGTCCAGTCATTGGGAAGCCACCAATCCGGCCATTCCCCTACCCAGCCCCAGGCCATAATGTCACCACATGTGTCTGCACACATGGAGGAGCAGCCAAGCCAACCATCTGGCCGCACATTGCGCCGCGGCCAGTTGAGTGGGAGATTCTCCCATGACCAAAATATGGCATTGGCTAGTGGCCTTACATTATACTATGACGAGCTATATGGGAGCAAATCCAAACACACCACCAAGCAGCGCAAGATGGAATTGTTTGAAACCATCCTCCGACAAGTAAATGCAGCGGGGGAAGAGAGGAAAGATGTGTCCCAAATTCAGAAGAAAATCTCTGATCTGAAGTATGCTGTACGGCAAAAAGAAATTAAAAGGCATAATTACAGGTAACTAAATGTTTACGCTAAATCTAATGTTTTGGATGTACTGTATGCACCTTTTCTGAGTACCAAACGATTTTCTCTTTTCAGCATGAAAACTGGCGGTGGCTTTCCATCTAAATTGGAGTTTACCCCTGCTGAGGAGATTGTGCTTGGACTTCTCCATCCGGTCGCGGTCGGTGGACATGCTGGTCTAAGGGACACAGACTCACCGACCCGTACCCACGGTGAGTACTCTTAAATCTGCATGTTTGCCTGTTTGCTAAATAATCTACAGTTCACTAGTAACAAGCTAACGGGATGCCCCTATGGTTTGCCTTGCTTGGCCTCGCACTACTGTGGCTGTTTGTGTCCTCTTTTTGTCCCTGGGAATCACACATTTAGGCCCACAGCCATTATGGCAAAGTTCAAATGTCCAATTGTATTGTTAAAGTCATGAAGTTTCGCAAGATAAGTGAGATATTTTGAATCAATCACAAAACACACATCATTATGTATGGGTTGCCTTTTGCTTGTGTGAGTTGTGTTTGAGTTAACAATTTAATTAGCCACCCACAAACATATGTGACCAAGAGCAGCGAGACTCAACTGGCGGCCCGGGGTCCCAATGCGGACCTTGCCACCACATTCAAGGACCCCTGCCCAGACAGCCCTGCACTCAGTTACTTCTGTGTTGACGTGCTCAGAGCTGCCCCCTTGATCGGCCATGTAGTGGTTGGTCTCCTGCCCAATGTCATGGCTCCGTGAAACATAGCATTGCAATATGAAGTACTGCCCAGGAAGTGGCATTGCAAGGTACACAGTAACTTATTTAAATTTTCACTGGCCACAATCGTGTCCCGCTGCCCCTGCTCTGGCCCATGTGCCACAGTCCCCCCATGCCCCCCCCCACATAAGCCCCATACATTTGTAACAGATTGGCTCCATCCATCCCATCACCATCAATACGTTAACTCCCCCCTTTAGCCATCCAATCCCTGTCCCCTCAGCTCTGGCCCATCCAGCCCAGCAAGGGCAAGCAGCCTTTATTAGTTGGCACTTAGAAATCTCCAGCCCCTCCACCAGTGTCTTTATTTTTAACTAGACACCCCCTGCGTCAGCACCATGGCCAGACATTCACCTCTCACCACATACCTTTAAATGGGCGTTTCAAACAATTGTTTGAGTACCCCGGACCTAGCGAATGGTAGGCTAAATCCAAAAATGTGCCTTGAAAGTTGGATGCTGACTGGGTACACTTCATGACTTAGAACTGAGGTCACTTAGCAGTTTGTCCGAGCCATTGCACCTATGTAAACTTGCGTGGGTTTGAACAAAGGTCACCATTGCTCTAGAGTTGAATAATATTACAAATAGAGCTATATTTGATTACCTATCCAAAAAAAGGTTATGTGTGTGTGTTTACGTGGTTTTTTTTTCTCTTCTTCAGCCCAGCATGATCCCTCAGCAAGGGTAAACTCACCACCCAGTTTGGTTATGCCTACCAGGTCCGTACAGCATCGGAGCCCAGATCAGAGATTTTCGGTAAGTTAATTTAGTAGCATAAATACTAACAAGTGCTTAAGAATGTGTTAAACTGTTGAAATCCAAAATTGGGACGCAAACTTAGCCTTTTTTTTTTTGATATGTCCCTACAGACCCGCACACTCATGGAAGAGATCCAGGACATGGAGGAAGATGATGATGTCTCCGTACAGGGCACGTCGGATGAACTCCCCCTGGGTCCCAATTTGGAACTGCTCCATAATGTTTCTCTGGCCAATCCTCAGCAGCAGAGTGAATCTCCATCCATTGTGCTTGCACATGGGGAGACTGACACTACAGTCCCCAGTGTTCACTCTGCTGCTGAGGATTTGCAAAGCAGGCCGGTTGCTGTTGAGGGTACGACACCACGCGGCAGGGCACGCCCAAGAGCCAGGGTAATTGTGCGGCGGACGCCATTACGCCGCCCCACAATTTCCCAGGGGAGGCAGAGTGCCCTGCTTCAATTATGGACCCAACAAAGGGACTCTTATGACGCCCAGCTCGTTACAGAGCGTGAGCAAAGGCATGCCGACATGGTGAACATCCATACCAGTCTACAGGGCATCCTCGCGGAGTTGCGTACCCTCAACAGCAACGTGGCCAATGCAAGTAATGGCATCCAGTCAGCCATGGCTGAGATGACCAATATGCAGAGAAACATTGTGGAGCAGTTTCAAATTCACAATGCTGCCATGGCCCAGGCTAGGTCCCATTCCCATGGACCTCCACCTGGACCTCCACCTGGGTATTATGGGCAGCCACCCTATTAAGCCATGGGTGTGTGGGACATCTTTTCTCTTAACCCCCACTGTATTTACTTGTCCTTTGAGGTTTCAAACAATCCATTTTGTGTTGCTCTGGCAGGTTGTGTTTTGTATTTGCTCCCATATAGCTCCTTAGAGTAATGCTTAAGGCCACTAGCCAATGCCATAGGTCTATGTGGAGTTTATCTGGCCACTTATGGCTTTACCTATGTATTTGGTTGGTGCTCCTCCTGTTTGCAGACATGTTTGTGTGACATTATGGCCATGCCCAAATATCCCTGGGCACAGGCAATATTAATGACTGGACTAGGCTGGCCTTTGGACTGGGTGTCCTTGTTTGGTTGTGCCACTCACTTCCAGGTGTAGATGTGCTCGATGTTTTTTTTTTAATGTTATCCATTTGTTACCACAGATGTATGTGGACTGATTTCTGTTAACCACTATAATTTTTCATTTTCAAAGTAAAACAAAAATTTCACTTCCAATACTTGTGGCGTTTTTAGTGGGAAGACATTTTTAACAGCTTGGCCTAAACCAGATAATTTTGGTTTGAAGAGGTGTAACAATGCAAAGCGAAAGCTAAGGAAACTACATGAAATACATTAGGCAACAATTAAGGTCTAAATGTTTTACTTAGAGGTAATGCCACATTACGGCAAAACAACATATGTTTCAAAAAGGATAACACAGACATACAGAATGGTGAGACAGGGAAAAAAGTTAACTAAAATGCTGGCTGATCAGGTTGGCTCGAACAGATTGGCCAGACTCACTGGGGGGCCCCTCAAAATTCTCGGCTTCATCCTCGACGGCTGAAGAGGGCAGGCTGTCCACATAACGTGGGACACGTTCCATGATGGCAAAATTGTGCAAAACAGCACATGCCATTATAATGTCGATCACTTTCTTGGGATCATATTGCAGGGCCCCCCCAGTATGGTCAAGGCAACGAAAACGTGTCTTCAGCAGACCAAAGGCCCTCTCCACAACAGCCCGGGTCTTGCGATGCGCACGGTTATACGCTTCCTGAGAGGCATCCTGGGGCCGCAGCACAGGCGTCATGAGCCAGGGTAGAAGTGGGTACCCGGAATCACCTTAAACAGAGAATTAAATGTAATCAAAATTAAAAAGGCAACACAACCAACACCAAAAATTTCACAGATATCATAATGATGTAAGGTAAAGTGTTCCCAAAAAAAAACAGGGCACATTAGGGCCCACAAAAATTGCACTAAGGTATCACCTAAATAAAAATGGCACTTCTATATACCAATTAATTAACAAACATCTGCACGGCCAAGGGTATTTGTATTTTACATATAGTTGTAGTTTTCAGACATGTTACAATTAGGATGCTGCGGAGGGCCTATCCACATTTCTCTGGAAACTACAATGTATGCAGTTTAAGTCCACTTTGACATTTAACGACCAATAGTACCAAAGGAGCCAAAGGTCAAAGATCCCTATCCACATTTCACTGGAAAATACAATGTATGCAGTTTAAGTCCACTTTGACATTTAAAGACCAATAGTCCCAAAGGAGCCAAAGGTCAAAGATCCTTGGGTATAAACTCCAAACCAATATATTTAGGCACAAGGAACTTACAGACATCCTAACTAAAGGGAAAACATTCTGAAGGCCACAGCGAGACAAGGATTTTTTGGGTAAGTTCCTAATATATGAGCCAAGAAAAAGGCAGTTGTACGCTTCTGTAAATTTATCCTTAAAAAACATATCAACAAATACAAGATTAATGCCACATTTAATAACACACAAATAGGACACACTTACCAAGCAGCCATGCCCCCGAAAATTCACCTGCCTCAAATCTCCGAAACAACCCAGATCGCCGGAGGATATAGGAGTCGTGGGACGATCCGGGGTAGCCGGCAAGGACACTCATAAACCGCATATCCGGACCAACCACGGCCTGGACATTAAGTGAGTGTCCCATTTTACGATTCCTTAAGGAAAAAACATACAAAAAGGGTAATTGATATTTGACCCAAACTAATAAATTAACCACAAAACATGTCTGCACTCTATTGGGAAAGACTAATGAAAAGCCGAGATAAAGCAGCTACACAAATGAGGGATAAACAAATATGCTGCCGCAAAGGAAAACAGGTTACATGACACGTTGGGCAACATAATAACCAATCTCAATACCTATATATATACTCGTCGGCTGCCCTAGGTACGAGTGCCACATGTGTGCAGTCAATTGCACCAATAACGTTGGGCATGTCGGCCACATTATAAAACCCAAGCTTAATGGCGTTTCTGGCTGCCATATCATCAGGAAAATAAATATATTTTTGAGTTATGGCAGCCATGCCTTCCAAAAATTTAGACAGTGCGCGGCTCAGCGTAGGCTGTGACATCCCCACAGAGAGGGCACCCAGCCTCTGGAACGAGCCGTTCGCCAAAAATTGCAGGCAGCCAAGCATCTTGGTCATACCTGAAATTGCATGCCCCTTCCTTGTGGTGCGGGCTAACCATGGCCGCAGCTCACTATATAATTTATGGAGGGAAGCGCGATTAAGCCTGGTCAGCTCGAACAGCTCAACATCATTCATGCTATCGATGTTCATGCGACGACGCAGGGGCAATCTGCTCTCAGACATCTCGATCAACTCAATGCCAAAAAGCATAAGCCCTTGATGTGCCACAAACTCGCTCCGCTCCATCCTACTCCCGAGGCCAAATAGCTGCCGGCAAACATTTCGTAAAGCAGCTCTTTAATGGGCTTCAAAACAATTAGCAATCACCTCTCTGAATTGGGCGCAAGCCCATGTGAAGGACGTAAAAAATAGGATCGGACGCAAATAATACGATTTGGACGGGAAAAACACACGAACTAACGCAAATTATACGATTCTCGTACGAAATGCGTATGTTCATATACGTCTATGCGCGAACGATCGTGCGAATACGAAATGGCCAAAAAAACCAGAAAAAATGACAAACACCCACCCAAACTTACGATTCTCGATACGAAATCACTTAACTTTTGCTCTTTGAATCGAGGGGAATCCCTCAACTCTGCCGGTGACGCAATCAGCAACACAATAGACGTCTGTAATACACTCAATCAGAACAATGCCATTGTCTGTGACGTAATCAATCAATACAATGGTAGTCTGTAGCATGCTTAAGAAAAGGAAAGTAATGAACCTGTGTAAAGTCCAAAGGGCAGAGAGTCTGTCACAACATGAAACACATTAGAATGTTGCTGAGAGGATGGGTTTGAAGTACCTCCCTGAGGAAGCACAATGCAAAACGAGTGGAGGGACTTTATAGTTAAAGAACATCTGCTCTTGTTTGATGGACTTTTTTTTTTCCAGAAACCTAGTTATTTGTATAAATAATATCTGTATGTAGATACATATCGACAACAAGGTAGATTTTTTTTGAGTAAATAAAAATTAGCATAAACCCATGTAGAGTATTTTATTCTTAAAGGGAAGTCCAGTCTAAATAATTTATTTGGTTCATGGGAGCAGCCATGATGGAATTACTGCAGCTGCTGTCCCGTTGAGTACTTTTGAGAGGAGAAGTGAGGGGGGAGTGCTTTGTTTAATACATCTCAATGGAAGACAATGGTGTGATGCCCAGCGGGACACCAGCCTGTAAGCAGGCAACCCCCAATCTCCACCGTCGCTTCTGCCTATAGTCAAGCCCCGTTTGCCGGGACGCTAGGTACGCCTCACTGGTCTTAATAGGCGCAAAGGATGTCTGCTTACGATGAAGGCCGATGAACCACGAGGGTATCCCGAAGCCAAGGTCGTTCACAGGTAGTCAGTCCGGATGGTGCGTCAGAGTACAGGAGACAGGTGCGTAGTCAGGGGTAGCCAAAGGGTCAAGCCGGGAGGTCAAAGATCGCGGGGTATCCAAAGGAGCAGGCAGGTTTGTGGTCAGACAAAGCAAAGGTCGGTACAGGCAGCGGACAGGGATGGTCGATCAATCCGGGTCAGAAACAGATAACAACTAAACAGAACCACACCCTAATCACAAGCAACTATCACGGGCACTGAGTACTGGACTGACTCCATATTTATTGGGGAATTGACCAATGGCCACCCTGGGGGGGAGTGTATGTGCTGATTGGTGCAACTTACAACACTGTGAGTGATTGGACACACTATCCAGGGGCTGGTCAGTCTTGGCAGCAAGGCTGATCAGCCCCTGATTCCCATCAGGTGTGGAGGACTCTGCGCTGCCTGCCACTCGCAGCGCAGCGCCTCCTAGTGGCGAAATTTACAGACTGCGGGACGCGCACCTGCACAGCTAGAGACGCCCCGAGCTCCCCATCATCCAGGAGCGGCAGCCGCACTCAGGAGTGCTGCGTTGAGTGCCGCGTCGCCCAGCAAACGTTCGCCGCGGGCCCCCTGGCAGAGGTAAGTTCCTTACAAATGGGGCTGCAGCCACAGGAACCTCAAGAACCCTCAAGTTTTTCAGACTGGACTATCCCCTTAATAGTAGATAAAAATTACAATAAGGGTTAAGAGGCATCCGACAGAGGATGTGTGATTTGGGTTAAAGTGGACCAAAACCCAAGATTTTGACTATACTGGGTTTTGGTTCCTGCCCCAGGTGCACCCGGATTCAGGATGCCCCACTGTGTGAAACCCCCAGGTCCCCCAGTAAACTCACCTTTCCCTGGCCCTACGGTGCATGCACAACCAATCGCCACTTTTTGCTAGAAGGTAAGGCTTTTGCAGGCTATCTGGGGGGCTCACACAGTGGGGCATACCGAATGGGGGCACCTAGTGGGCCTGCCCTGGAGCCTTTTAGACTCCAGGACCAGCATCTGTGGTGGTTGGTCCACTTTAAGTCCCTTCCCTTATCGATTGCACTAATGATATGTCAGATTACCAGGTTGATAGGAGTACAGAGCAGTATAAGGTTTAATCCTCTATACTTTAACTGTAGATTTATAAAAGAACATTGTACCAAATGTGTGACATGAAGGAGGCCCAGTTATGCTTTAGGGCTACTTAGCTGCATCTGGTACATGACATTCAACAAAACATGCCACCCAGAGTAAAAAGATTGGTCTCACGCAGGTCATGGGCCCTCCTACAGGATGAAGCACCAAAGCCACACAGCTAAAAACAAGGAAGAATGGCTTTAAGCCAAGCATTGGACTATTCTAAGCAGCCTTCTATTAGCCCAGATTTAAATCCTTTTCAATATCTGTAGAAGGAGCTGAAACATGCATTCGGAGAAGACACCCTTAAACCGGAGACAGCTTGAGCAGTTTGCTCTCAAGGAAGGTGTAGCGGTTACAGCAATCATTTTTGTCTCCAAAGCTTGTGAAACAAAAAAAGAAATAAGGATACTATAATTTTTGTTCAGACCAGTTTCATTAGTTTGCTTTATAAAAAAAAAATTCTGTTCAACCACAATTCAAAAGCAACGTCTGAATTGCATCAATTGTTTTTCAGTACATTAAAATGTATATTTCATATGTCAGTTTCAACTTATTTCAGTGACCATGGTGATTTTTCTTTCTTTAACAGAAGGTTACCAGCAATTCTGTCCACATGTGTATGTTGACCCAATTCCAGTTTGTGCCACTCCAGTCCCACTAGCTCCTTGGGTTATGCAGACTTCTCTACTGGCTAGCAAGGCCCCAACTAGCTAGGAAGAATAGCTGATGTACTCTTAGGGTTCTGCCCTGACAATTACTGGACAAGGCTTTGCTTAGGATCCTTAGTACTTATAGTACATAGTGATTGGCAGACAGTTTACACATTCATGGCCCATTCATTCATTGTTAGAGCACAAATACATATTTTTATTGCCAATAAAAACCTTTTCTTGATGCTTGTTGCAGGAGGAGTAACCTCTCAGTCAGCAACCTCCAGTCAGAGCTCATTACGTGCATGCCAAGATGCCATAAGCCTTGGAGTTAACCGTCGACTTACCTCATCTACAAGCTCTCTTGATTCTGAATGTAGCTCACGCGGAGCCTCAAGCAGAATTAATTATACGATGCTTGCAGATATCCCACAAACCAAACGTCTAAGAGCTCA
This sequence comes from Gastrophryne carolinensis, assembly GCA_027917425.1. Taxonomy (NCBI): domain Eukaryota; kingdom Metazoa; phylum Chordata; class Amphibia; order Anura; family Microhylidae; genus Gastrophryne; species Gastrophryne carolinensis. The sequence goes on along the minus strand of CM051235.1, from coordinate 333,904,838 downwards.
TCTCAACCGACATGAGGCAATGTCTAGATGGCGCAGTCCTGGAAAAGCAGAGGTGGAAAGAATGTTTGGCCAAGAACGGAAGTGAGTTATGGAAATAAATAGCAAGAAATATAGTGTTTTTCGTTATTATAATGAGTAAGAATATGAGAAAATGTTTCATGTAGCAGGGAAGTAGAATGGCTTAGATTACAATACAATATAGACTGTGGCATTTTAAGACCAGCTTTAGTCTTGTTTGTAATTCATATTTAAAGGAGCAGTATCGCGAAATTTGCATTAAAAAAGATAAATAATTAAATAGCCACACAATAGCTTCTAACATGTGTATAAATAATGCGGCGATAGAAAAAGGAAAAAATATCTGCCTTTCTTTTAAATTGTATAATGACAATGGCTCAGTCCATTTGCTGAATAGGGGGATCTGCTGGGTTGTATTTAATGAGCTGCTTCATTTAGCCCACTGGTCTCCTAGCAACACTTTACCTCAGAGGCTGACACTGTAATCAGTGGTAACGGCTGTGTGTGTGTGTGAGGTGCTGCTTTTGTTATGAGACCAGGTGACTCAAATGTGTAAAATCTATACAAAATAAACTAAACTGACTGAAAATGACTGAAATTCTTCTTTGAGTAATGTGCAGGAAAATCTAAAGGTATTAAAGTGGAACAAAACCCTGAGTTGCCGACCCTGAAGTCTATAAGACCCGGCCATTGACCTTCCCCCTTGGGCATTCTAAATCGGGATGCCCACTGTGTGAAACGACCCCTGGATAACCACAGATCCCCCCATTTTTCTGGCACGCTCACGCAGATAGTCATTTAGACAGGCCGGGCGGCCAGGAAGGTTACTGCTCAGGCTCCCCATCTGCGTGCAAACAGAGCTGATTGGATGAGAGCCCGCGCATGCGCTGTGGGACAGGGAAAGGTACTTTTTCACAGGTGAACTTGGGGATTTCACATATCAGGGCATCCCAAGTCGGGATGCCCCTAGGGGCACAAATCAAAACTCCAGATAGTGAAAATCCTGGGTTGGGCTTTGCTCAAAACACACAAAGCTGAAAGAAAGATCATATGGAAAAATTAAAAATAAGAATATGAAAGAGAAAATGGTAAACTGAAAGATTCTGCAGCAGAGCCAACATGAAGGGAAAGCTGTCAAAATCAGCTAAATGATTTCTAGAGCTTTTCTCTCTGTTTTAGATATATGAGTTCTGGCCAGGCAATGTTGTTATCTTATGCTGGATGGCTGCCAGCACTGAACAGCTGATACTTTGTTACATTGTTTCCCCCTCTCCTCAGCGTGGAACAGGCCAGTGTGTCGGCCCGACACTCAGCAGACATAAACATGAGCTATTAGTCTCCAGCTGCACAACACAGACATCATTTTTTTCTACATTTGTAATTCTTACTCCAACACTTACCTACATTCAAAGTACCATTTAAATATAAGTCACCAAGAAAAAATCACGATACTGCTCCTTTAATGTCCTGTGTATGTTTGTACTTGAAAGCACAATCCTATACATCAGTGCTTCACACCTGCCTGCTAAGCCACATGAGGGCATGGAGCGGGACAGGAGATCAGGCAGTGGGGTATCAGAATTCTGTCTTCATACTACATGGTTCAAAGTCATGAAAATATTCCACGTGACCACATAACTAAAGTGCATTCCAGTACCAAGCATATATGTTCCACATGTGAGGGTACAACTGCAAGCTGAATTAGAAAAATACTTGGCCTAACATTAGACTTTGCAAAGTGCTGATACTGCAAATCCAATTCCTGGCCCATCTATTACTACAGGCTGCTATGGGGTGGGGGTGGTGGGTGTAAGTAAGTGTGGCTGCTATGGGGAGGGGGGTGGGTGTAAGTAAGTATGGCTTCTTTGGGGTGGGGGAGCTTGCTATGGGGTGGGGGGTGGTGGGTGTAAGTGTGGCTGCTATGGGGTGGGGGGGTGGAGGGTGTAAGTAAGTGTGGCTGCTATGGGGTGGGGGTGGTGGGTGTAAGTAAGTGTGGCTGCTATGGGGTGGGGGTGGTGGGTGTAAGTAAGTGTGGCTGCTATGGGGAGGGGGGGTGGATGTAAGTAAGTATGGCTGCTTTGGGGTGGGGGAGCTTGCTATGGGGTGGGGGGTGGCGGGTGTAAGTGTGGCTGCTATGGGGTGGGGGGTGGCGGGTTTAAGTAAGTGTGGCTGCTATGGGGTGGGGGGGTGGCGGGTGTAAGTGTGGCTGCTATGGGGTGGGGGGTGGCGGGTGTAAGTAAGTACGGCTGCTATGGGGTGGGGGGAGCTTGCTATGGGGTGGGGGGTGGCGGGTGTAAGTGTGGTGGCTGCTATGGGGTGGGGGTGGGGGGTGTAAGTAAGTGTGGCTGCTATGGGGTGGGGGTGGCGGGTGTAAGTAAGTATGGCTGCTATGGGTTGAGGGGGTGGCGGGTATAAGTGTGGTTGTTATGGTGGTGGGGGGTGTCAGTAAGTGTGGCTGCTTTGGGGTGGGGGGAAGTATGGCTGCTATGGGGTAACTGTCATGGTTACTTTAGGAACTAAACGTTCCTCCTCTACACCAAACTGGCTTCTATCCTGATAGGTGATTGAGGGGGAAGAGAAGCAAGCTTATGCCTCTGTCTCCATAAATGAGGCCATTAAGCAAATGATGGCTGTCATGTGTATGGAATTGTTTGATTTTCGGACTATACTAGTTTGTCCCCCCCACTAAACAGAATGACCATGTACTGCCCAACAGTAATTTTATTTTGATTTCTGCTTAGAGGTATTAAATATAAAATAGCTTTCTGTGTACAATGGCAAGAGTGTACAGCTCTTATAGAGACTGTTGCATGCTATAACTAGTGCCTATAAGCTTGATGGTATGATCATTGCTGATCTGTGTGAGCCTGCCTAATGGTCAATTCAGCAAAAACTCTATCTTTTAGGAGAGAAAGCTGCATTCACTTTCATTGTCTATCGTGTGGCCAATTCAGCAACAGGTGAAAATTGACATCTATATGCTAAATCACCCCAAATTAGACAATAAAAGTGAATGGCAGTTCTCTCTCCTAAAAAGTAGGAGAGCTTATCACCTGGTGCTGAATCGATCCCATAGTGTGTGGCTCTTGGTTCTCAATAACTACAGCATGTCTGGTGATTATGTGCAGATTACGTGCAGCATAACACGGGTAGGGTCAGATCCCAGTGCCAACAGCAGCGTTCTATATGTATTGGAGTGCTTATGGTGGCCTGGCAGACCATTGCTTGGTTGCAACAAGATCACATATTACTGTAGGTGTGTTACAATGGTTTCATGTCTGGATACCTTGGGTTCATATTACCATCTGGCACGTGAGTCTGAAGGGACAAACAGAGGCCTGAGTTACCATGCGTGTGTCGTCTCGCTCCCAGGTGCCCTTGTACACTGGGAGGCTGATTCATCATTAGCGGCAGGTAGCGACAGATGAGCGTCTGTAGCAGGCATTTTCAGAGCGCCCTCTAGTAGTCACTGTACTCAGCCGTGAGTTGCTACTTTATAGCGACTCAGTCGCTGTTCAGTAATGTAGAATACATTGTGAGGAGTTGCTATTTGACCAGTACAGCGCTGTATGGGAGCGCATGTTAGCGACTGCTCATAGCGACCGACTCACACCATATTCAGCAAAAAAACATCCTCACAAATCTCTGGCGCTGAAAAATAGTTGTTTGAAGCCCAGAGCGCAGGAGGCGGTGTGTTTAAAGTCTGTTATCAAGCATCTATCAACTAGTAACAAAGCGAAAACATATGGAATTACATTGTAACAACATTGTAACATGAACACTTTAATGCCAGACATGTAATGTCATTTCTGAGGAAATATATAAAAAATGAAAAAATTATGAAAAAACTGCTATTTCAATGCCAGAAGAGGTCAAATAATTATTTGTGATTTTTTTTGAAAAAAAAAAAAAAAAAAACAGTTTAAAGAGAAGGAAAGGATCGTCCATTGAAATGTATGGGAGAGCGACAGGTAGCAAGAGGTCATACCTGGCGCTGTGCAAGGCTGAATGCTGGCGCTGTTCGCTGAGGCTGTGAAAATGATGAATCAGACGCTACATGGCGCTATCCCAGTCGCTAAACAGATTCTGCTTGATAAATGTGTAATTGCGTGCTGTGTCCGGTGTTCACCAGTCGCTACCTGTCGCTACCTCTCATTAACCAGCCACTACCTGACGCTATCCCTTCTAAAATAAGGGCCTTAGATAGAATGAAAAAAGACCATTAGAAAGAAATTTTGGTTTGTGTGTGTGCTGTCATTATAAATGTTTTTCACACTGCCGATTTAATATTATTCTCTAGGACAGCAGAAGCTCTTGAAGCTTTTCAAGCCTTGGAAGCTGGACTACTAGAAAGCCTTTCAGGGAAAAATAATTTATTACAATGGAGAAAAGCAAGACGACAGTCCAGTCCATGCCTGTACCCTGATGTAAGACATTGTTTAGCCATATATTGGTATTAAAAAGGCAAGGCATTTTATATCATTTATATCCTAGTAATGCCAGCCTACATAAATCGAACTTGCACTGCTTACTGCCCGATTTCTAACATAGCACAAATTGCCTCAATTCACTTTGCTATCAATAGCACTCAATTTTGAACACATAACAAAGAAATACACTTGGAGATTTTTACATAATGAACTGAACTTACAGCTATATTACTCTCTACAGGATTCTCTGCGCATGCGCCAGGAGTTAAAGTTGCGAAGGGGAAGTCTGCATCCACCACTAAGAACAGATGAGGTAAGGAATGGTTAGTGGCATGAACATTTGGATTAAAAAGGAATCTATCACCTAGTGTGCCGCCAACTGCGACGAGGTTGACTAAATCAGATATATAGTAGTCAGTAAGCTTAAAGTAAATTTACAGGACAGTCAACCCCCTCCTAACTCCTCCCATTTACCCTGAGTCTTAAATACTAAAATAAAAGTCCTTTCACTTGCCGTACCCTATATTTTTGGCATTGGCTGATCCTGCAGAGGATCATGGCTGACGCCATTCCCACCTAATCACTGTGGCAGTTGGCCCCCTTGGGGTGACACAAGTGTTAGCCATTATCCCAGCAGCACTAAAGCTGTGGTGGCCACATATACAGAACTTGGCTTATGGCGGGAGACTAAGCGAGTATTTTTTTAATTAAAGGTTGATATTGTGGAAAAATGGCCCTATCCATATAAATATGCTGGATGGTGGGCATCAAGAAATATCCAGCCAGGCTTTTTATTTTTTATTTTAGAGGGAGGAAGAGGAAATCAGGAGTGACAGGTCAGGTACGTGAAAAGATTAGTAATGTGTGGGTCATAGAAAATTCCCCCACAATTCTTTTTTTCTGAAAGAGACCTTTGACTGGTGCTATAGATTGTATGAAAATTGCTTGTGACCCCTCTAACAATCATGGCTTTCCTTTTATAAATATATTCTGTTTTATCGCTGCATCACCTTAGTTCATTTTGGGTCGGCCTAATGTGAAAGTGGTATTATTACACTTTAGGGTAAATAACCCCTACTTTATGTCTGTTGTGTGAAAAAAAAAGTTTGGAATCTGATTTATTATTGCCAAGTATATACAACATACATACACACGGAAAGGAATTCTTTGTGGCTATAGTAGGTCCACGTTTAGATGTACTCCAGGAGTTCAGGTTTAGAGTTGGAAGGGATTCCTCTTGGGAAGTTCCTTTTCAGAATGCCATTCCTGTTGCTGCTCAAAGTAAGTGGGGGGAGGATTCTAGGAGCATAAAGTGAAATTTTATTTACCTATAACTAGGCACCATTTTATTTTTTTATCTTAGGGATTTAGCAGTTCCAAAGTTGCAGATCCCAAATGTCAAGCTCCCTCACCACAGTGGTTCAGCAGTTTGAGTACAAATCGCGACCCATCCTCACACCGGTCTACCAGTTCAAGAGCTCTGAGGCGTGACCCCTCCCCACAATTTCCTACCAGTTCAAGAGCACTAAGTCGTGACCCATCCCCACACCGATCTACCGGTTCAAAAGCACTAAGTAGTGACCCCTCCCCACACCGATCTACCAGTTCAAGAGCAATGAGTCGTGATCCCTCCCCACACCGTTCAACCACTTCAAAGGCACTGAGTCGTGATCCCTCCCCATATCGGTCTACCAGTTCAAGAGCACTGAGTCGTGACGCCTCTCCACATCGGTCTACTACTTCGAGAGCACTGAGTCGTGACCCCTCTCCACATCGGTCTACTACTTCGAGGACACTGAGTCGCGACCCCTCTCCACACAGATCTACCACTTCAAGAGCACTAAGTCGTGACCCCTCTCCCCATCGGTCTACTACTTCGAGGACACTGAGTCGCGACCCCTCTCCACACAGATCTACCACTTCAAGAGCACTGAGTCATGACCCCTCTCCACATCGGTCTACTACTTCGAGGACACTGTGTCGTGACCCCTCTCCACAACGATCTATGGCTTCAAGGGCACTGAGTCTTGACTCCTCCCTACATCGGTCTACTACTACAAAAGCACTGAGTCGCGAGCCCTCTCCACATCGGTCTAGTACTTCAAGAGCAAGTCCTGACCCTTTTCCACAATGGTCTACCAGTTCAAGGACACTTGATCCCTCAATGCACCAAAGGGCACTAAGTAATGACCCCTCCCAACACCGGTCTACTACTTCAAGAGCGATGAGTCGTGACTCCTCCCCACACCGTTCTACTAGCTCAAGAACATTTGATCCCTCACCGCACCAAACCACTATTTCAAGAGCCCTAAGTACCACGAGCCATGACGGAGCTGGCAATTTAAGAACACACAGCACAGCAAGCAGTGATCTCTCACTACACCAAGCCAACAGGAATTTAGGAACAGCAGGCTCAAAGAGCAGGGACTCTTCTCCACACCGATCAAGGAGTCAGGTAAAAATCTTTATAAAAACATATATGACAAATACAAGACAGAGGTGCATGTGCTTTAGAAAACTAACTTTAATTAAAGGGACTGTTCATGCAAAATGTAAAAAACTTTATTAAGAATTTTACCTCTTCATATCTGCCCTCTTCCTTCCTGTAACCTCGCAGAACCTAGAAGCTGAAACTTGGCACTCCCCCTGATTCCCCTAGCAGTAGACCAATCATAGGTCTCAACTACTGGTCTATAACTCTGCCCCCCCCTGTGGCACCTAATCACAATGCTGCAATACACAATGTATCTTTGTTGCTATGTGATTTTATGGTCGATGTAGTTGCCTGGACAATGTAGTTGCCTGGAAAATCCCTTTTTTATTGTTATTTTGAATGTTCCTGAATTGCAGTAACACCATTTTTCCGAATTTTAGAGCATAATCCCCCTGCTCTGTGACGGAAAATTATATACTAGCTAATTGTTGTATTACTGTGCACTCAACAGGCGAGAAGTAGAACTTCAGAGCCAGAGTGGATTAATAGGGATAGAATACTGCGACCAGTTGGAGCTTTTGATAAGGTGAGGTTTATATATGGCTCCTTTATTCCATAAAACTACGTCAACTACATATTTCTTATCCTTGATGTATATATTTTTTTCCTACAGATCCAGTCATGTTTTTTACAGAATCGTTGTTACTTAGATTGCCTTTTATATTGTTTAACTTGTAACATAATCCATATGGATAAATATAAGATGTTTGTTGGCTAGAATTGGAAATGTTTTAAGCCTGTTTTATGTTTATGATTTTGCTACCGGTGAACTTATTGGGGAGAGGTCACTTACTCTCCATGGTGTTTAAACATGCATTTTATCTAGTAGAAGTCTTGACTCTCATCCGGACCAGAGGGGTGTTACTAGCCCCTTTTTATTCTCTGCTTTACCACCTTTTGGAGAGACTGTGGTGGCTCTATATCTCAAAATAGCAGCTGTCATTTAAAAAAAAAAGTGCAGCTAGGTGGCCATAGCAATCCTTAGAATGGGCAGCATAGCCTTGCCCTCCCAGTTATGTGGACCGATCTGTTGGCTAAACTTGGCTAGAAGAACCCCAAATAACTAGGAAGAGGAGCTGACTTTGGCTGGTGAGGTTGAAAATTTGCTGATTTGCCCCTCGCTCCCTCCAATCAAATGATGGATGTCTTGTTACAAACATTTTAATACTATTATATTTCTCTGTCCAAACGGTGAAATGAATGTGCATTGTCTTTAGGGTGTAAGTAGAAAGCTAGAGATCTAATCTGGTGAGATGGCACTCCTCCATTGCATTGCATTGTTTTGCTTGTTGTTTGATGCTGAACTGCATATACAGGATTTTATTGCCATCCATAATTTATTCAAAAATGATCTGCAGATGTCCTGTTGCTGTTAATTTATCACTACATATACAGTACTAGGACCTAGAAGAATGGAAACCTTAAGAGGAATCTATTAAACCACATTTCTACACATTTTGGTTTAGAAAGAAGAAGGTTTGGAAACCACACATGAAGTTGCCTGGAAAAACCGAGAGACCTTCCTTAAATCGGTGAGATAAAAGATTCTTTATAATCATATCTAATAGAAATAAGGTTGCCAGTTGTCCTGTTCAGTGTAAGCCCCACTATTGTAGAGGGAGCCTACAAGATGCAGCAGGCATCTCATAATGTGGAAACTTAACAGGGCTTGCAGTGGTGTAAGCATCCACTATTAATGGATAATGCCATATCTGTGGACTTCAAGTCCCCCCAAGCTTTCAGGCTTCCCCCACAATTGTAACCTTGGCATTTAGATTCTAGACAACTCCACACTGCTTCCACCATGCTGACAGCTTTATATAAGTGCATACATGGCTATACACTTCCAGTCCAGTTGGAAGATTTTTGCTAGTATTCAGTCAGGCCCACAGGTGAATTTCTTTGCTTGAATGGATTGAGGCTGACATGATAAGACATGCAGACTTATTTTTTGAGATCCTGAGATATCAGGTTTATGTGTCATTCATACAGAAATGTTAACTGGAGCTTAGTATTTAGGGGCAATGGCACCTGCGGTGTGAAGAAACATTTAATACATTATTGCTTTCTAATGTGTGATTAGTGTTCTCTATACAGTAGCTGGTCTGCTATCAGGTACATTATATTTCCACATGTATTTGGTTAACTACAATACACCTACAAGCTTTTACTGACATTTCATGCTAAATCTAAAGGCATTAATATGAAATTAGTTCCCCTTTGCAGCTAAAACAACTTCCATTTCTCTCGGAAGGCTTTTTACAAGACTTTAGAGTGCGTCTGTGGAAAGAGCATTTGTTAGGCCAGATACTGTTGTTAGATGAAAAGACCTGTCTAATTCACGATCTTCATATTAGTTGAATCACAAGACAATGCTGAAGTTAAGGCTCTGTGTGACCAGCCTAGTTCTACCACACCAACCTAACTAGTGGTGGACTGGGCTCAAAAATCAGCCCAGGCTTTTACCAGCATCTGGCCTGCCCATGACCAGCCAGTGGCATCTATGCTGCTTCCTGACCAGTCAACCAGTGTGCACCAAGACTGAGGCTATATCATTAAGGTGAGGTCATGTGCTGGGGTTGCTTGGGTGAGGGGATAGAGTGGTGAAGGAGATGGGGGGCTGGAATTGGATGGAAGTGTTAGTAAATGTAGCAGACAGCCCCAAAGAAGTGCGGCCCACCGGGCACTTGCCCAGGTCTCCCTATGGCCAGTCTGCCTTGAACCTAACCCAACCATGGACCTTAGTTTGTGCACTCGACACTGTGATTCTGGAACAGAAAAGGTTCTTCTCCAAAGTGGTTCCCACAAAGTTGGAAGCATAAAATTATCACAGTTATCCATAATGTCTTGGTATGCTAAAATATTAAGATGACACTTTATTGTATCTAAAGGGGCCTTGGCCAACACCTGAAACATAACTCCAAGTTTTACAGATGGCACAATGCAGCCAAGCAGATACTATTTAATAATATAGATAGGTATGTGGAACAGTGGGCAGGTATATAGGCAGGTAGGTGGGTGGGCCAGTAGGCTGATAGGTAGGTGAGTGACTGGGCATATAGGTAGGTGGGTGGGTCAGAATGTCAACACAAATGTAGCATTATCTCTATATATAGCAACAGGCACTCAGTGGGTGAGGTCACTGACCTGGGTTGGAAAATCCTATTCTTTATCCCTGTCCACTGTTTAGAGCTGACTGACAATGCCCCCCCCCCCCCCGCCAGGCACCCAGTCACCTAGTCACCTGAACTGGTACATTGTTGTTCTGACCTCCTTGCTCCCTCTCTACAAAGTGGGAGGGAAAATACAATTCTGTGATTCTCACCTGCAGAATTAGTTTCTCTCTTCTTCAACTCAAGGGTGTCACCAAATCACATCCGAATGGGTTAACTCTCGGCCGAAGGATGGGACTGCAAAATAAAAAGGTGTGGTTCCCCCCGGCCTACATATACCTCTGACTGCCCTTAGCAATCCAGTAATTGAAAAGCAGTAGGAACAGCCACCCGGAAAGATAAAGGATCCAAGATATCACCATGTTTCGCTGGAAAAGGAGACCTATGCATTTCATCTCTTCTCCTTCAAAATTATTTTTTTTTTATGCCAACACAAAAAGATATTTACAATTTATACAAAGAGTCTACCATGACTAAGGCGCCTAAGGAATAGATCTAGTAGCCTAACAGATATGGCGGGTATGACACCCTGGAGTGGAAGAAGAGAGGAGCCAATTTTACAGGTGAGAATCGCAGAATTGTATTTTCTCTCATATTGCACTACAGGGCGTCACCGATTCAGATACGAATGAGATGTCCCAAAGCAGTGCCCTTCTTTCAGGGTGGGAATCCCGAGTGTCAAAACCTTATTGCTCTAGCCTGAAAAGGTAAGCAATGAAAAACCTAATCTGGAGAGTTCACCACCGTCTGTAATATCGACCAAAAGCACCATCAGATGAGGCTCTTAGGTCTACCTTGTAAAACTTGGTAAATGTATAAACAGAAGACCAGGTAGCAGCTTTGCAGACCTGTTCCACTGAAGCCTGGTGCTGAAAAGCCCAGGATGTGTCAATAGCCTGGGTAGAATGGGCAGTGACCCAAAAGGGAGGTTCCTTTAGAAACGTAGGTTCTTATCACTGCTTGTCTGATCCATTGACTGATGGTAGACTTGGCCGGTGCTAGACCCTTCCTTGGACCATAATGATGAACAAGGCATCAGTCCTACGGAAGGTCTTAGTAGGGGAGATATAATATATAAGAGCTCTCCCCACAACCAAGGAGTGGAGAACTCTCTTCTTATGGTTAGTAGGAGCAGGACACAAGGAAGGCAAAACCACCTCCTCATTAAGATGGAAAGAGGAGACTACCTAAGAAGAAAGCCTTGTTAAAAGTGGAAAACTGCCTTGTCCTTGTGCATCAGGAGGTAAGGAGATTTGACTGATAGAGCCGCTCACTCAAAAACTCACCTAACAGATGTTATTGCCACCAGAAAGATGACCTTAAAGTGGACCAACACCCAGGATTTTGACTATCCTGGGTTTTGGTCCACTTCGGTGGGGCACCCCGATCGGGGGTGCCCCGCTGTGTGAAACCCCCCAGAAAGCCCCAAAAACTCACCTCTCCCCGCTCCCATGTGACCGCTGCTGCTGCTGCCGACGTACAAGCGGGAGGCAGCGACGGACAAGAGAGCGCGCGCGCCGCCGCCTCCCGCACGTCACTCTTACAGGGCGCGCGCCCGCGCCGCCCATTCACAAACTGAATGCTGGATTGAGGAGCAGGTAGGGATTTAGGGGTTTCTGGGGGGTTTCACACAGCAATGTGGGGTACCCCGCAGTCAGGGGACTGATCGGTCCGGGAATCTTATAGATTCCCGGGCCGATCAGTGGAGGGTGTTGGTCCACTTTAAGAGTCATCAAAAACAGTGATGCTTCTGCTACAGATTTAAATTGAGGGCCCTGAAGGGCTGATAAGACTAGTGTTAGGGCGAGCGCTGCACGCCCGTCTCACAGCAAGTCACTTACCTCCATGGCTGCATGCAGCCGTCATACATCTTGCAGCACTTCCCTCATGGCTGCATCCAGCTGCCGCCCTTCCCCCCATGCTTCCTCCTCACATGTTCAGGTGCGCGCACGTCTCCGTCCACTAGAGGGCGAGCGCACTGGCTTCCTGAGATTTAAAGGGCCTGTACAGCACTGATTGGTGTTTGGTCATCCAATCCTGCATCCTCTTCCCCTATTTAAAGAGGCACTTCCTTCCTTCAGTGCCGGATCTTGGTCAGTCCATGCTTGTTGAAAGTCAGACATTCTTGGATTGCTCACCCGTGTACCGACCTCTGCCTGTCCCCGACTCTGAACCTTTGCTGCCTGCCCTGACCTCGGCTACTCACCTTTACTGCGAACCTGTGCTGCCAGCCCTGATCTCTGCCTGTACTTACTACGCCTTTTGCCTGTGACTTGTGTACCTCGCTGAACCTCGGCTGACTGTGGGACTGGGCCGCTGTTGGGGGGTAGCGACCTGGGGGTCACTCGCCGCACAAGACCAACCTGCCTTGCGGTGGGCTCTGGTGAATACCGGTGGCCCCTTAGACTCCGCTCCCCTGACACGGTACCCGACATCGGTCCCACGGTTAAAGCGGATCCACACCTGAGTCCACCCGGTCCGTGACGACTAGATTTCGGTCTGAAAAAGACAAGAGAAGCATTAGGGATGGTCACACATGGGTTACCCCTGCATAAATGTCTTTATAAGCTTGTTCTATGCAATGGGCTTCTGAAAAAAGATGGACAAGGCTGAGACCTGTCCCTTAAGCGTACTTAACTGAAGTCCCTCATTGAGCCCCCCGCTCCAAAAAATTCCAGGTTTAACCGACTCCAGGAGGCAAAAAAGCAGGGTCCATTCAGATCATTGGGAACATAAGGGCCTGGGAGACAGAGAGGGTTATAACTCCCTGCTTCTTGAAACAAAATCCCTTTAAAAGAAAAAAATTAACAGAAACAAGGAAAGCAAAGCACAACCTTTGCAGTCCAGTCCAACTGAATGAAACTGGATTGCGAGGGGCAGTCTGAGGTATATGTAGGCCAGGAGGAACCACGCCTTTTTATCTTGCTGTCCCACCCTTCTGTCATGAGTTGACCCATTTGTATCTGATTCAGTGACACCCTGGAGTGGAATATGAGAGAAAACTGGATTTAGGTTTTTGCCATCATAGCCACACACTCTAGGTCTCAATGCTTGCTGATGCTGGGCTGGTCCCACCACCACTGATCCTGCCTTGCCCCATCATTAATGGGTAATTGGAGTCCAGACTGATCATCATGCTTGTCATTAAGTTGGTGCAGACCCTCTTAGCAAGGGCAAATGATAGGGGCCCAGGGGTACCCTGCCTATAATCTGTCCTTGTATTGTACATACATAGGCAACGGGTAATATACAGATGCTTAAGTTTACAAAAAGGAGTAATAGCCAGGCCTTGATGGAGCAAGCATTTGCCATATTTTGAAACAAAGCTGACCTTATACACAATAACAGTGATACTCTACTGGTGGACCTCGGCACAAGATTTCTGGACCCCTACCCTGACAGCCCTGCACTCAGTTGCTTTATTTAGAGAAAAAGCCTTAAGATCGGCTAGCTTAACATCAAGTTCAACAAAAAGCATGTGAATGAGAATGAAGCAATCACTACAAGGCATGTAGCAATGGTTAGCCAAAAAGAATGCAGGGAAGCAATCGCTCTCAGAAAGCTAGGTTTAGGGCATAACTTTAGGGCTAGGTTTAGGGACTTTCGATTGAATTTTTGAGAGTGTATATTTTTGTGTGGCAAAATGATGTCTTAAAGGTGCTGAGCTGATCTGGCATTTATTTTCTAATGTTAGGAAATATGTGTTTTATGGAAGCAGCTTTCATCTGTTGCTATTGGCAACGTACACCAAGTGCAAACTTGGTGTATGTTGCCAATAGCAACAGATTACAGATAGTTGCACAGAACACTGCTGTTGGGCATGTGTAAGGTGGAGTGATCTTCCTCACCCTAGCAGCGGCCATAGCTACAGTGTTCTGTGTGTACCGGGCTCACTTTTTTCTTGTTATACAGACTTGGTACACATTGCCAATAGCAACCAATTGCAGGTAGTGAAAAGTGCTTTCATAAAACACACATTTGCTAACATAGGAAAACATTAAAAAATACTAGATCATCTCAGCACCTTGAGAACATCCTTTCGGCACAAAAAAATATACACTTTCAAAAAATACATGGAAAGTGGACTTTTGTTTTCAAATTTGGTGCTGAAGCAACCAAAACATCTTACCAAACAGGCAGGTCTGACTGTTAAATAAAGAATCATACAATTAATCATTATGTCTTGTGTTCTAAGATTTCCCCTGCCTGTGAGAAAAAGCTCTATAGGGGAGCTATTGCAAATTTAGCTGTCACTGGGTGGGTGGTGATATCTATTGAAAGAAATTCTGCACAGGTTAATAGTCTATACAGGTCACAACAACTTGCTCTGATTGCTACCTAACCCGATGTCTGCTGGACTCTCTTTGTCGTGCTTTATTCTTACTTGCTTCATGTTTAATTTTCTGGTTACCTACAAACCTGCCCATGGTGACACTGTTCCATACTTTTGTTGGTAACTATTCTGAGTCTCTAGGTGCTCCAGAATCTCTGCTAAATCCAACCCAATTTCAGGCAGCCACTACATTTATTAGAAACCATATCCCACTGGAGAAATCCTTTTAGCCCTTAGCTATAGGAGACTTTGTTGGGATGGAACCATTGCTCCAAGATTTCTAGTCACTTTGGTCCTCATTACACCGAGACATAACCAACAACCAAACCAAGTTTGCACTCTTTGCCCTGTAGGGCAGTGGTCCCCAACCCTGTCCTCAAGGCCCACCAACAGGCCAGGTTTTGCAGATCGCCACAAAGATGCACAGGTGGAGTAATTAGTGCAGCTGCAGAGCAATAGAGCTAGCTATTTGGAGATCCAAAAAACATGACATGTTGGTGGGCCTTTCATGGTTGACCTTGGAGGTGATTCAGCACCAGGTTAAAAACGTGATTAGATCTGGTGCTGAATGATCACCAAGGTAGACAATGGAATTGAATGGCAATTTTTCCACTTTTTTCACCTGGTTCTGAATCGTCTTCTCTCGGTGCCTCTTCAACTATGAGGCTACTACTGAGCCTGTGAAGACTCTTACACCATATGTATGTGGCCAGTGGGTTTTCACTATTCACCATGACATGTATATTTAGAAAAATAATTCATTCGGATCTGTAAAATATATGCTCCATGACAAAGGGTCATCACTTAAACAACTTTTTTCATCAACAAGCAAGGCAAAAACATATCACTGTGTTACAATGTAATTTCCCAACCTGTATGGCAGCAGCTGCATTTGCTAAATAATATTACTGATCACTTGCTGTCACAGTAGTCATTACTGTGCTGCCAGGTGCCTTATGTCAGCCCCCAACCAGACCTATTGCTGAGAGATCAATTACTGAGGCCCTTATTCATGAAGGGATAGCGTCAGGTAGTGCCTTGTAAATTACAGGTAGTGACAGGTGACCGCAGGACACGGCACGCAATTACACATTTATCAAGCAGAATCTGTTGAGCTACTGGGATAATGCCATGTAGCGTCCGATTCATCATTATCCCAGCCTCAGCGAACAGCGCCGGAGTTCAGCCTTGCACAGCGCCAGGTATGACCTCTCACTACCTGTCGCTCTCCCATACGTTTCAATGGACGATCCTTTTCTTCTCTTTAAACTGTTTTTTTTTTTAAATCTCAAATAATGTTGTGACCTCTTCTGGCATAGAAAAAGCAGTTTTTCCACAAATTTTTCATTTTTTATATATTTCTGCAGAAATGACATTACAGGTCTGGCATTAAAGTGTTCATGTTACAATGTTATTACAATGTAATTCCATATGTTTTCGCTTTGTTACTAGTGGATACATGCTGAAAAACAGACTTTAAACACACAGCCTCATCCAGGGTCATTGATACTCTGTTCTATGCATTACCCTACAACTCAATCATGGTCAGTCTTCAGGGAGGTGCCAGGAACGTCAGAGAGAAAGCTCTCTTGCACATTCCTTATGCCATTCCCTTTCTCCCCCTGTACTCTTTTTTTTTTTCTCTCGGTCTTTAATGCTTTAACTTGATCCCTCCATATTTCACCCCTCTTCATTTCATATGTTTTCCACATTCCATCTTGCTCTAATTTTTTATATTCATTCTTCTCCTTTTTCACCTTCCATTCTTTCCTTCTACATTCTTCTTCCTCGTTCTTTTCCACATTACCTACTCTCTCTCTTTTCATAATTTATTTTCTTTCATTTTCTCTTTCAATTTTATTAATTTTTCCCTCTTAATACTTTCATCTATCTTCCTCTGTCTCACTTTTCTTTTCCCTCTGTCTCATTATTTTTCCTGCATCACCCCTATCCCTCTCTCTCTCTCTTGCTGTCCCTTGCCCTGTTCACTTTCTAAATTGCCTCTTTTTCCCTTTGTCCGAGTATGAATGTCTTTGTGTGTGTGTGTGTGTTTGGGGAGTGCCATCTTGAAAATTCACATATAAACTATACATTTCTAATTGCAGACTCCGCTGAGCACAGAAGCTCTCCTTGACCGCTTAAGCCCCACACAAATTGGCGGCTTGAACAGAGAGGTGAGGAACTTGCTTTTTCTACTTCTCTTTCTCTTATCGTTTACTGTTCCTTTTTTTTAATTCAACCTTAGTGTAATTAGGTGAATTATAATATCCCTGTTGGTGGCAACTCAACAGACATTTGTCTATTCGGTTAATGTTTAACAGTAAGTATAAACTAAAGACAATGTGCAGGGTTTAAATAAGCAGGCGGTAGATTGCCAGCCTTGATTCCAACACTTTCCCAAAATCTCCAGTAGCAGTAGCAAGTACATCGATCACTTACCCATATAAAAAGTAGGGAAATCAGGAAACAATTTAAATACAAGCATAGAGAAAGTCAAATCCAAACCAAAAGCTGAAACAGAGTAATGATAAAGTGCATTCCTAACCATAGTGAAGCTAAGAGACAAGCCAGGGACCAAAACTGTTTCAATCCAGGGAGGCAAAGGTTCCAAATAGCAAAGATCTGAAATTAGATATCCGTTCAAACAGAAGTGCAGCTCTACAAGTCAGATTCTGAACTCTGACATGACTTTGGCCATTTATGAAGAACAGACTTTTAAATTACATTCAGGCAATCATTTTGAAAAATGTGTTTTGATGACCTTAGTGGTATTAGAGTGCTAAGTATATTACTCAGGGGTTTAAAAGCAAAAAAGATGAGTAACTTACCTTCATGTCATTTTTTAGACACCAGCAATAAAATATTTGGATAAGATTTTATATTTGTACCTACAGCACCTTCTTTTCATACGCAAATGTGATGCACATGTAAAGATAATACTGAATTTTCAGTCAGTGTTTAATCTTTTAGGTTGGCCATTGTATTTAATAAAGGAAATACTGTCCCACTATACGAGTGCAACCTGTTCTCGCCTGGAACCTGAGCACTATATTCTTTGTTGATGCAGCTGCAGTGCTGCATAGACAATGGCTTTATCACCCAACAGCGAGCCATAGTTTATATGAATACTCAAGCTGGGGTTAGCGGGGGGCAATGGAGAGTTTTTAAGGCGTTATGTCCAACCTTAACATGTTTTTATTGTAACCTGATGTAGAGAAGTTATGTATTTTTATTTTGCCAGGTCTTTTTATACTTTTCCAGGTCTTTTTTTTACTTTGCCAGGTCTGTAATGATTCCAGCTGTATTCAGATTGTGCATGGGTAGGGGCAGTCCTTACCTGTAACAATAAAAACCTTGTATGGGTTTAGAAACCCCCTTATGTTCCATGTATGCCATTACAAAACACCCCTTCCTGCTGCTATACACCCCTTGCTGCTGCTGTGCTTGGGCTAATTCAGGTCTGACAGTAAAATGTTACTTTTGCTTTCTGAATGAGTATAACTTCACCATAATATTTTGCCCCTAGGGTCAGCAAGCATGTTTCTCAAGGATTTCACAAGGACAACCATTAGGTCATACTTCTGAATCACAATATCAGCACTCACAAAGACCAGATACGATTCAGATGTCAGAACAACAGTATAAGCCTACTGTAAGGAATACCCCAGAGTCTCAAAATACTGGTCCCAAGCATCCACAGTATATACAGCGTCATATATCCCTGGACTCTTTTACAGATCAGGAACTACTATATGAAGATAGCTCAATCCAAAACAAAGCAACCTGGTCTCAGTACAAGCCCGCGGGACCTCTTTCTTGTCACACACCAGAGATACAAGCACAACAATATTTTGGTAACATTAATTGTCCAGGGAGTTCCCTGTCTTATATTGTATTAAGGTCAACTGGAGCACAAACAGACCAAGATGTATCAGAGAAGCCAGTGTCACGTCCAGTATCTCCACATGAACCTATTCGTAGAAATTCAGAGAGTTTGGGACAAGTACCACAGAATAGTGGAAGTAGAAGAAGCTCTTCACATGAACTAGTCCAGTCTTCTCCAAAATCTATTTCAAGGGAAACCCAAAGACTGCAATCAGCTCATCTACAAGTCACACCAGTGAGTCGTAACCCACCACGTACTCCTTCTCCAGAGCCATCATATAGTGATTTGACATCTTCGGCCTATGAGGGGCCAGGTAAAGATGATAACTCACAGAGTAAAGAAAAAACAAAGGTTCTGAATGCTGAAGTTCCATCAGCCAACAGAACTGCTCCACAAACTGAGGATGAAACGAATCTAAAAGATGCTGAGGCCAACGTCATCCCAGAGGTAAAACGTTCTGGAAGTTCCTTTTACAAACCAGCTGGGCCACTTTCCTGTTTTAGACCAGAACCCCAGCCCCAGCATATTGTGGAGTGGTACAGTGGCACTGAAAGCCCATTGTCCAAAGTTGTACTTAGGCCAACAAGAACTCATATGTCAGCAAATGTAGTTATATCACGTCCTGAATCCCCTGAAGATATTAAACCTGACTCCAAGGCATCAACAGAAATTAGACAGCAGAATATCAGCGGGATCCAAAGTCCACTGGAGTCAGAAAAGAAGGGTTATATGTCTCCAGTGAAAAAAGAATTTCAAGGATTACAGACATCTCAGACTACCGAGCTTCAAAGACCCAGCCCTTCCCCGGAGCCCATTCCAAGTTTACAAATATCTCATCATCCTGAGAACTCAGTATCCCCAAAAAGGAATGATTCTTATTGTATGGAGCCACTAAATCAATATTCTGTCAATGGGAAATCCCAGCTCAAACATATGACTGAATTTAGCTGGGCTGATGATGATTATACCTCAGAAAGGAATACACCAGAAATGACAGAGGCCGATGACAGCGACATGTACCTGAACACCATGGTGAAAGCCATTGAGGTTTGTAGGTCCCTCATTCCTTCTCCACTCTACTTTCAATGGAATTTTTTTGTGTATATTCTTGTGTGCCAAATTATGTCCTTAAGGTGCTGAGCTGATCTGATAGCTGATAGCTTTTTCTTCTTATGTTAACAAATGTGTGCTATATGGAAGCAGTTTTCTGCAATCTGCAATCTTTTGATGTTGGCAACTGTACATCAAGTCTGTACACCAAGATCTACAAGAAGGGGGATGTGAGCTCTGTACACACAGAATACTGCTGCTGGGAATGTATATATGCAACAGAGTTCCCTCACCTCAGAAGCGACAACAGTAGCTGTGTTCTGTGTGTACAGGACTAACTTCTCTCTACTTGGTGTACAGTCACCAATAGCACCAGCCTGGAGGTAGTGAAAACTGCTTCTATAAAACACACATTAGCTTGTGTGTTGTCCTTTTTTATTTTGGAGTCTTGTCATGCGAATGGATATGAATGAGAAGTAAATGGATGAGATATAAAAATTGGTTACAAGTTTAATACTGTGGGTTGCAAAAACTATGTTACTCTATTATACGCTGGATAAACAGGCACATTTTTTATTCATGCAGTTTGAAATCAAAGTATATACAAGGCTTTGCAATTTTTCTCATGCGCTTTAAAGTGGACCAAAACCCAGGACTTTCACTATCCCAGATTCTGGTCCTTCCCCCTGTGGCACCCCAGTATTGGGTGCCCTGCTGTGCCCTGAGAATGCCAAGCAGACTCACCTCTCTGTGAGCCCACGGCGCGGCTAGCCGTACTTACGAGAGGCGCGCGGCATTACTTCCTCACTTTGGCTGTGTGCAACACCACAGACGGGCCGCGTACTGCCGAGAAGGGTGGTGAGTGATGACAGCGCTGTGGGCTCGGGGGAATAATAAGTAAATCGGGCGCCCTGGGGAGTTTGACCCAGCAGATCAGCTCAACACATTAAGGACATCCTTTTGGCACGCAAAAAATATACACATTTTTGCTGTGGAATGTGTGCTATTACAGGTGCATTAATTGCCAGGCAATTTTTTAGCAGGTGCATGCAAAGACAGACTGTGTACTTATATTTACAGTGCCAAGACCTTTTCTTTTTCTTTTACCTTAAAAAAGGGCAGTGCAATGAACAAAGAATCTGAACTGGTAACTCAGGGCTCGTAGGCCGAGTGGCTGACCCCTGGCCTAGTAAGTTACTAGAACTCATGCCCTTTAGCACAGATCCAATGGATACCAGGCCCTTATCCACTCTCTGTTGAAAAGTCACCTGCCGCTGCTACCAAATGGTTTCCTGCCCCCTCCCCCGCCCACCCATTGAACTGGTAATGGGTATTACCAGCTCCCCGGCGATTAAAACAAACACAAACAGTAGGAAAAAATAATGTATTAAACTCAATTAGCACCTCCAGACAGTAAATAAGCATCCCTGTGCAGGGGAGGTGCATAGAGGGGAGCTGATGGGCGACCACACGTGAGAAGGATGGCTTCTGGAATTAGATAAATGTTAAAATGTTTTTATGGTGTGTGTTTAATTTTTTTGTTTTAACCTCTTGCAAACTGACAATAGGTCTAAAAGACCCCTGCAGGAGTTCAGGAGGGGCTGTCAAAACAGTTGCCTGGCATGCCAGTAGGTGGCTTGCCAATTGGGGACCGGTGTCCCTCTAGGGGTGTCCCTGGTACCAGACCTTTGTCAAAGGTCTCGTATCTTGCTAGGGCTGGCTGCTCTAACTGGCTGTTCGGCGCCTGAAGCCTGGGATACCAGCCCCTATGGTGCACTAGGCTAGTAAAGTAGAGGAGGTGGAGCAAGTTTTTTAGATTAAACAGTAAAAGAGGTATATTATTACCACTAGCTCCAGGCATGAGTAAAAAGGTATGTTCAAAAAATAGTAAGAAACAATGTATAACAGAGCTGAATCACATGACAGATGTATTTTTGCAATGTACACTTTTTTTCCTTGGTAAATCGCACAAACCTGTAGGAGCAGGAGAAAATCAGACCTACTTCTCTGTTGAATTGAAATATTTAGAATGTTGCTGATTGAACCCCCCAAATAAATTTCACCTCAAACTGTCAGTCAAGTAATACTTATTTAAAGCGGATAAAAACCCACTCAGCATGGTCCTAGAATCTAAAAGATTGCAGGCCCAGCCATCAGCCTTCCCCGGGGCATCCCATACCAGATGCCCTGCTGGGTGACACCCCCCGGGTCGCCGGTAAACTCACCTTTTCCGACATGTCCCGTGATGCTGTGATCATTGGTTGCCGCATCCCGGGCTTCCCTGCATCCGCATGCTACCGTACCCAGGCTTTCTGGATAGCTGTGCATGGGAATGTGCAAGCCCAAACAAAAAGCCTGGGATGCGGCCAGTAGTGCTGCTGTGTGTTGCTGTGGCACATTTGAGCTTAGGTGGTGGAAAAAACGGCAGCATTGCCCAACTGCTCGGGAGGAGGGGGGCCCTTGGTCTAAGCGGGGCACCCAAAAATGGGTTTTGCACCCATCCTGTTGGCTGCTTTCACCCATATTCAGGCAGGCAGATTTTCACATTTTGTACCTGTAAGAAAATCAACATAACCAGTCATTAAATCAACATTATTTGTTTTAGATAAGATATAACCTACAAAATATGCAAGTGGAGTTTGTCCATTGCAGAGTACTCCTCAAAGCGTGCCTTCTCCCCTGCATGCAACAACTGTTTGTTTGATCCAATGGGGATCTGGTGACTGAGGTCAGGGTTGAAGAAAATATGGGTTCCAGTGACCAACCATTAATGCTTATGGTTCAGGATAAAGACATTGTGCAATCCCACACCAGACCCAAAGTGTTAGACTTTAAGACTATGTAGACAAGGAATTAGGTGAGTGGAACAGAGTAGCAGAAGTGAGTGCACAGTGGTCACTATTAAAAATCTTAAAGGCAACTAAGCAATATGTGAAGCAAATTAGAATAAAAGGAAGAGGAAATAGCTATGGTTTACTAGGGAAGTCAGCACCATAGTAAAAGAAAAGAAGTCTGTCTATAAGAAGTATATAGAAAGTGGGAATGTAGCTGAGTAGTAGAGAGACATATAACATTAAACAGAGGGAAGCAAAACTTATTATAAATGCTGCTAAAAGGAAAAAGGAGAAAGAAATGGCCAAATCTGTGAAGAGGGGAGATGAACCTTTTTATATATTGGCGACAGAAAGAAGAAAAACAGCGCAGTCCTAAAAATTAGTAACAAAAAGTAAAATAATTATATTGACGAAGATAAGGCTGTGGCTGACCATGTGAATAGCTACTTGTGTTCAGTATTTTCAGATAAAGGCTTTCAAACCCATGGCAGATATGGCCATAGCACAGCATCCAGCTGGGAGGGTACAGCTCCAGAGTTTCTGGAGGCTGATGTCCTAGCCGAGCTGGCACATCTAAAGGTACGTAAGGCGATGGGTCCAGATGGAATCCACCCCAGAGTTCTAAGGGAACTCAGATTTGTGATTGCAGCCCCTCTGACTGATTACTAAACAATTCCCTTTCAACTGGTGAGGTTCCAGATAATTGGAGAATGGCCAATGTTGTACCAATCCATAAGAAGGGGAGTAGAGAAGAAGCCAGTAATTACAGGCCAGTTAGTTTAACATCTATAGTGGTTGGACCCAAAACAGCATGGCTTTACTGAGAACAGATCATATCAGGCCAATCTTTTTGATTTCACTGACTATGTCACTAAAGTATTAGATGAAGATGGTGCTGTGGATATTGCCTATCTGGATTTTAGCAAAGCCTTTGACACTGTGGCCTCGATTCAATAAAGGTAGAAAAAAATTCATGGTAGTAAAAGATTCAATTCATGAGAAAAAAGCCTGAGAATTTCACTATTTCTGAATCACCAGCTAAGAAAACAATGAAAGTCAGGCAATGAAATGTAGAGAACTGTTTACTCCTTTCTACACTGTAGTAAAAGCTGCCATTGACTTTCATTTATCATTTATCTAGTGATTCACTAACAGTGACATTCTCAGGCTTTTTTCTCATGAATTGAATTTTTTACTACCATGAGATTTTTTTTTTCTTTATTGAATTGAGGCCTGTACCACATAAAGAGCTCATAGATAAGTTACTGAAGTTAGAATTCAATCCCTGGATAGTTCAGTGGATTTCCAGCTGAAGGATCGGTATCAGAGTGTTGTTGTAAATGGTGTGCAATCTGAACAAAGGCGAGTTACAAGTGGTGTGCCGCAAGGCTCTGTCCTGGGCCCCATTCTTTTTAATATATTTGTAAGTGACATAGGAGAAGGCTTGGTAGGAAAAGTTTGTCTGTTTGCTGATGATGCAAAGGTTAGTAATAGGGTGGATATTCCTGGAGGTGTCTGCAACTTGCACTTGGGTAGAAGGAATCCCTGCTCTGAGTACCGTATGGGCAGTACTGTGTTAGCCAGGACCTCGGAGGAGAAAGATTTAGGGGTACTGATTACTAATAGCTGCAAGATGAGTGGACAGTGTAGCCAGGCAGTGGGAAAAGCAAGCAGGATGCTCGGCTGCATAGCTGGAGGCATCACCAGTAGGAAGAGGGAGGTTGTGATGCCGCTGTATAGAGCCCTGGTGAGGCCACAGCTAGAATACTGTGTGCAGTTCTGGAGACCTTACCTGCAAAAAGACATTATTCAAATAGAACGTGTCCAAAGGCCGGCAACAAAAATGGTGGAAGGACTTAAACTTAAAACTTATGAGGAGAGACTTAAAGAACTTAATTTGTACAGTCTAGAGGAAAGAAGGGAGAGGTGGGACATGATTGAGACCTTTAAATATGTGAAAGGATTGAATAAGGTTCAGGAGGGAAGTGTTTTTAAGAGGAAACTTAATGATAGAACAAGGTGCACAACCTGAAGCTAGTCGGGGGGGGGGGGGGGGGGAGATCAGGAGCAATGTTAGAAAATATTACTTTACAGAAAGAGTAGTAGATGCTTGGAACAAACTTCCAGCAGAGGTAGCTGGTGGAAAATCGACAGTCACTGAATTTAAATCACTAGGTCCTGAAGACTGTGAAGGGCATGCCTTGCTCACCAGGAGCTATTCCAGAGCTGGTTGCAGAATTTGCCCTGTATGTTTCCATTGCATTGGAGCCCCCCACATTTAGCTACGCCACTGGCTGAAGGTGCACCCCAACTACTGAAGGAGAGGTCTAGCTGAATGTTGCCTGAGGGACTGGAAAAGACACCCCTTGCTCACCCTATTGCATATAAGCAGCTGAGATTCCAGATTTTTATCCCCCCACTGTAATATCCCTCACTGCGAGTGTGGTTTAAGCTAAGCCATGGTTGAGCAGCGTGCTGTGAAAATATGTTTTGGAAACAAACCAAAGCCACTAAAAATTCGAGAAAGTAGCTCTGCACAATATGGAAGTGATTTAGTGAATAGCAGCACAAAAATGTGCCCTACATTGAGTGGAACTTTTGCTCTTTCTCTCCCAAACATAATGACTATTAATTCAGAGTATAGTCCACCACACTTTGTACTGAGCATCATAATAAACCGTCACTCACAGGTTTTTCACAGGGACAGGCTCCTATTCCTAGGTGGAGGTTTGCTGAAAGCAAAACATACCACAGTGGACATCCAGATTTGGGATTTCTGTCCACTGAATGCCCTCTAGGTTTGCCTGATATCTTGCATTAGTACTGACCCCCTCCATGCACTCGGGGCTGTGGAATCTGGAATCCAGTGCTGGAGTGTGTACTGACAAGTACTATGTTACAATTTTGGGTATTCTTTGGGGGCAGGTGAGCATCTCAAATCAGGATCCTCAGCATCCTACAAATGCTGTCAGATGTAATTATCAGGTTCATTTTGTGTGTGGGGGGGGGGGGTAAGGGAGCGCCCCCCAGAGCAACACCATTGAAGGCTCGCAAATCAACACACTGTGTGCTACTCTTTGCTGAAGACAACAGCAATAAAGAGAGTCTTCTGCAGCTAGCAAAGTGATGGCTTCACAGTCAAACCAAAAGTCAATTGGGGAGTAGTGAACGGACCAAAAGTCAAATATGATTTTTGATCTACTTTAATATGCATGAGCAAGGACACTTAGTGGCAGAGATGTGGCTGTGCATGCACTGTGAAATGGAGGAAGACGTAAGGAAACCTGTAAGGCCAGGAGGTTTCATACAGTGGAGTTTTGTTTTGTGGCATCCTTAATCAGGATGCCCCTCTGGGTAAAACACCCTGTTCGCCCATAAAAACCTGTCCAGGCTCCAACGGCGCATTCATGGGCTCTCTTTCAATGAGAGCCGCCTGCTGTGACTATGTAATTCAGCAGGCGGCTCTCATTGGCTTAAATAGGGCTGGGGCGGGAGCACATGGCTGGGAATGCGTCCTATCTGAATGGCTGGGACGAGCGTGTGCGCACAATGCCGGGGATGCAGCAACATGTGCTCCCCATTTTAAACAATGGGTGAAAAACCATTGGATAGCCCTGGAATATTTTAAAATACAGGCTGGCTGCTGGGTTTAGTTCCGCTTGAAGTACACATCCAAAGATTAAAATTGAGAGGAGGGTTTCTCCCTGAACTAGAGGCCGCCATCCCAGCCAGACTTTCCATTTCAAGGGGTTCCTGGTTCAAGGAAATGAATATGAGGACTATCTAAGAGGGGTCCAAAAACATAGGTTATAATGGAGAAGAGGGAATCTCATTGAACCAATGGCCCCCTAACCAGTCAGTCATTTTATACCAAGATGCCATTTGATGGGGTCCTAGTTCGAGTAGAGGATCAGGTAGTTGAGAGAAAAATTGAGAAGTAAAAAAAGTAGGCTAACGCTGCAGGTTTGGGGTTAGAAAGCACTACCTAGGTGGGGAGCAAGACACTCAATATACAAAGTGCTGGAGAGCATATTCCTGTAAGTCACTTAACATCTACTACTACATCTGTTGTATTCAGTGTTTTCTAAGGGCCGTTGAACAGCTCCTGAATGGAAGCCACATACAGATTATATAGCACGCTGACCACCTCCATGATAAGGCAGCTACCAGCTTAAAAACACATCAGGGAAGAAGAGTATAGCAACTGGCACAATGAATAAATGGCGATGAGCATCACTTTCTCTTTCCCTTCAAAATTCAGAAACATTCCTTACCCAGTAACTAAACTGGTAATGTATTTACTTTTTCCCTTCATACTTTCTATTATTTTGCTAATAAAATTGAAAAAAAATGCAACTTGGGGGGGTTAATTTGTCTAGGGAATGCTATTTACCCTCTTCTGCTCAGGCTTGAATGTGGATTTTGAGTTTTACCCAATAAAGTATCTAGAAAAAAAGTATTATTTCAAAGCGATGTAGGGTAGGGTAGGGTAATTTTGACTTTTTTTCTTGTTCAATATTTTTTTATTGTAAGAAAAAAGTTACAGTAAGCTCCTCACAACATAAAGATTCAAATATCAATTTTACATGGCATAAGGCAGTATTCAAGAAATATAACAGTCAATATCTACAACCGTATATAGAAAAATAAGAAAAGGGCTGTCAATACAGTTATATTAAGCTCACAAACCGTATCCAAAACGAGCTGGACAACCCTTCCAAAGCCTGGAGGTCCAAATTGGGACTTCCCAGCTTTAAACATAATCTCTAACGTATATGAAACATTCTACATACAAAAAAAAAAGTTATTACTATACAACAACCAGAGTAGGATAAAAGGGAGGGAAAGTATGAACAGACAAAAGGAGGGACAGGTGACAGGGAAAGGGGAAGGAAGGAAAAAAAATAGGGATTAACCAACCAAATTACAACACGCAACTCCCGAAGATTAGGCCCTATTCTCTAAATCATGTACCTAGATAACGAGGAGGGTAATATCAAAGCCTGGCGGTAAGGATTTCTGGACCCAAGGAGACCACACTTCTCGAAAATCCTCCAGGTTCCCTCCATGGAGGGCAGATATTTTTTCCATTGCCATTATGGATTTTACCCTGTTCTGAAACGCTGCAAAACTCAAATCTGGAGACTTCCAGGCTTTTGCTATCACTAATTTAGCCCCAGACATTGTATGGTATATAAGATTCTTTTGGGCAATTGTACATTGGCTATTAAATCCTCCCACTAATGGATGTTAAGGGGCATCCTGGGTAGATTCATAGCGTAATTCCCATTGGTCATTGCGACTACCTTAAAAAATCACCATATGGAGGCTTCCCAGGATACCGGGCTCGGGGGGCCCTTTGGGGCAACCCCGGCAGTGTGTGGTATGTGGGGCACCCCTCGTGGGCGACAATGTGCAGATTTGTGTACCATGTGCACAGCAGGCGATTGCGCGGCAATCCGGGCCCCGTGTGGCCGGATCAGCCCCGCTGGCCTCATCACCTACTCCCCCATGCCTGGTTATGACCCCTAGTGACGTGGTCACTAGCGGGGAGTCGCAAACCGATGTCGGCGCTAGACTGGCCAACATTTAGAGATTGATTGCTAGCTCTGCGGCCAGGAAGGCCCCAGCTAAGAGACGGCACTTGGCGCCCGCGGTGCTGGCCCCTGATTTTGATGAGTGTGACCTTTTTGAATGGTCCGATTACTCCCCGCTTGAGGAAGGGGAATTGTTTTCTGATTTATCCGATGATCAGCAGTACCTTGGTGCTGATGCCGGTACAGAGCGCGGGGATACTGTTGATACCCATAGGCTCCTTACTCAAATGTTTGAGGTGCTTGCCATTTCCCCTCCTGCGAAGGCCCCTCCGCAACGGGGGGAATTTTTTGGTACCGCCAAACCTAGATTTGAGTTCCCGGATCAGAAGCACTTTAACACTCTGATCCTTAAGGAATGGGAAAAGCCTTGCCGGCTTCCAGGTATTCCTCAAGGGTGGGATAGGAAGTATCCTTTCCCTGTTGATGCGGTTAAGCGTTGGTCTACACCCCCTGAGGTCGACAATCCTGTTCTGGGATTGTCCAATACGTCGGTCATGCATTCCCCTGATTCCACTACCTTGAAGGATAGTGAGGACCGACGTCTCGACCAATTGGCCTCTCATGCTTTTGCTTGTACAGGTTCGGCCTTGCGCCCGGTGTGTGCTTCGGCTCTCTCGGTCGTGGCTACTAGGACCTTAATCAGGGGTCTTCTGGATGGCTCCCAATTGGACCCTCTGGTGCGGAGTTTAGAGCTCTGACACAATGTGAGATGTTCATCGCCTTTGTCTTATCAGCCTTAGATGACACCATCTGTATGTGTAGCAGGGCCTCGGCGTTGGTGGTTGCCATACGTCGATCGGTCTGGTTGCGCCAGTGGACGGCCGACAACGCTGCAAAGAGGTGCTCACGGGGCTTCCATTTACTGGACTGCGCCTGTTTGGTGATCGCCTAGACTCCGTTGCAAAGGGGGTAGGTTGCCTCAGCGCAAAAAGCAGCGTTGGTCTTTTCGGGGTTCAGGCTCCTTCAACCCCTCCTTTCGTGGCCCTCGGACGGGCAGGGGGGTATCTTTCGCTACGCTCAGAAGAGATTCCTGGGGTAGGGGCGGAGGTCGTGTCCGACCCGGGTCCTCCTGGGGTGCCAAACCTAAATCTACTGCCAAGCCCGCTCAGCAATGAGGGGGCGCCCTCACCCTTGCGGGTGGGGGGGCGACTGCGGCTCTTCGCCCAGGTCTGGGCTCAACAAGTTACAGACAAATGGATTGTGGAGGTGGTCTCCTCCGGGTACAAGCTGGAGTTCGCAGTCCGGCCTCCTCACAGATTCCTCAGGTCACGGGTCCCTACGGACCCACGGGCAGCACAGGGGCCGTTTCTGGCGGGGCAAAGCCTTCTGGATATGGGGGTCATTTGTCAGGTTCCCCCCTTAGAGAGAGTTCAGTGTTACTATTCCAACCTCTTTACGGTGCCCAAGAAGGATGGCTCCATAAGACCCATTTTGGACTTAAAAATTCTCAACCGGTTCATCAGAACCAGAAAGTTTCACATGGAGACTCTGCGCTCCGCTGTCAACTCCCTACGTCCGGGGGACTTTATGACTTCAATAGACATCAAGGATGCTTACCTCCATGTGCCGGTCTTCCCGGGACACCATCGGTTCCTCGGGTTTGTGGTAGGCGAACAGCACTACCAGTTTGTGGCTTTCCCCTTCGGGCTGACTTCCCAGGGTGTTCACCAAGGTATTGGCGGGCATGATGGCCCTTCTCAGAGCCCAAGGCATTTGCATTTTGCCTTATCTGGACGACCTTCTCATTACGTCTTCTTCACTCCACCAGGTGGAGCTGGATACCTGGACGGTGGTAACGACGCTGGAAAGGTTCGGTGGGTAATCAATTACCCCAAGTCCTCACTCTCTCCGTCACGGGTGGCTTCCTTCCTGGGCATGACGCTGGGTACCATTCAGACCAGGATTTTCTTGCCCCAGCTGAAGGTGGATGTTCTCCTAGCGCTAATTTGTCTCCTTCTGGCCAGCCCTCGTCCGTCCATCCGGGAAGGGATGAGGCTGGTGGGGTTGATGGTGGCTTGCTTCGCGGCGGTGCCTTTTGCTCAATTTCACATGAGACCTCTTCAACTCCATCTTTTATCGGTTTGGGACAAATGTCCTCTGTCTCTGGATCAGACCTGGGCTTCTGGAGAGACCGTCAGTTCCAGGGGCTGTGGGGCCCTCGGGAGGCTCACGCCCCCATCAATGTTCTGGAGCTGAGGGCGGTTTGGTTGGTGCTGGCGCATCTGACACATCACCTTCGGGGCCTACCTGTTCAGGTTCGCTCCAACAACCGGACTGCGGTCGCGTTGTACCGTGCATCTCGGCAGTTTACATTCCAGGTGTGGAGAACCTTGAAGCGGACTCCCTGAGCAGGGGGACCTCTCGCCGGGAGGAATGGTCCCTCAGCAACAGGGTTTTTTCTATCCCTCTGTCGCAGGTGGGGGATGCCGGAGGTGGATCTGTTCGCCTCTCGTCCCAGCCTTTGTGCCTCTGTCACAGGATCCTCTGGCGCTGGCAGTGGATGGCAGGTCGCTGCCCTGGCGGGGGTTCGGTCTACTGTATCTGTTTCCTCCCTTCCCCATGGTGGGCAAGGTGATACGCAAGCTGGTTCACAAGGGTGTGCCAGCAATTCTGGTGGCCCCAGAGTGGCCAAGACAGGTGTGGTTTGCAGACGTCGTGCAGCTGGCGGTCGATCATTACGTTCTGCCTCTGGTTCCGGATCTGCTCACACGGGGCAGCTCTGTTACCCAAATTTACAAACGCTGGCTTTGACAGCGTGGCTCCATCCTAAGGGAAAAGGGTCTGTCTGAGGCGGTTGTTCAGACTCTGGTCAGGGCTAGGAAGTAATCTTCTTCTGGTATTTACTGCAGAACCTGGCGGACCTATATTGACTGGTGTGAGACTAGGGCCTTTCCTTGTCGGGTGTTTTCCATCCCTCGGATTCTGGAGTTCCTTCAACATGGTCGGGACTTGGGTTTTCAACTCAACACTCTGAAGGGGCATGTCTCCGCTCTGGCGGTTTTCTTTCAGAGGTCTTTCGCTCTTCACCCTTTGGTTAAGACTTTTTTCCAGGGGGTCACTCATGTGCGTCCTCCTCGCAAACTCATGTTGCCGGTTTGGGATTTGAATTTGGTATTGTCTGCCCTTCAGGGTCCTCCATTTGAGCCAGTGCATGAGGCTGCACTGTCCATTCTCACCTTTAAGGTTGCATTCTTGGTGGCTATAACCTCTGTTCGACGTGTTTCTGAGTTGGCGGCTCTGTCCATTCAGGCCTCCTACTTTGAGAGACACCAGGACAAGGTGGTTTGTCAATTTAAACCTCACTTCTTGCCTAAGGTTGTCTCTGCCTTTCATCTTAATTAGGACTTTGTGCTTCCTTCCTTGTGTCCTAATCCTAGCAACGACAAGGAGAGGGCCTTGCACTCTATGGATGTCGTTAGATGTGTGAAATACTATCTGGTGGCTACCGCGCCATTCAGGAAGACGGACGCCTTGTTTGTGGTACCCTCTGGTCCCAAGAAAGGTTTGGCGCCCGTCAAGTTTACTATTAGCAAATGGATTCGTCAGGGCCTATTCTGCCAAGGGGAGGGATCCCCCTTTCCGGATCACTGCTCCTTCTACTCGTGCTGTTGGGGCTTCTTGGGCTTTTCAGCACCAGGCCTCTGTTGAACAAGTTTGTAAGGCTGCTACTTGGTCTTCTGTTCATACCTTTTCCACATTTTACAAGGTTGATGTTCGGGCCTCAGCGGTAGTTGTTTTTGGCCGCAAGTTGTATCTTGGATCCTCTATATGGTGAATTTTTTCCTTGTTCAAGTTTTTAATTTTAATTATGTTCGGGCCTCAGCGGTAGTTGTTTTTGGCCGCAAAGTTCTGCAAGCTGCAGTGGTTTGATTTGTGCATTATTGCCTTTTGGATCCCCACCCATTGTTGGACACTGCTATTGGATGTCCCAGAAGTGATTATTATATTCAAAAGCAGGGTGTGATGCATACTTGGAATAATACCATTACTCACCTGTATAATGGATATTATAAGTATGCATCACACCCTGCTTCGTCCCATCCTCAGTTGTATCTTGGATCCTCTATATGGTGAATTTTTTCCTTGTTCATGTTTTTAATTTTAATTATTGGCTTCTCCTGGTCCCCTTACTGCTTTCTTATACTGGGGAATGTGTGGGAGGTCCCAGGTATTTATGGACCGGGAGGGGCTTCTTTTTTTGCCATCTCTGCTAGAAAAGCGCCATCTAGTGGCTATAACCCAGAAGTGATTATTCTATTCCGAAGCAGGGTGTGATGCATACTTATAATATCCATTCTACAGGTGAGTAATCACAGAATGGTATTATCGCCCCCCTCCCCCTAGGGTCCCTCAAACATCTTGTTTCAAATAGGGTCAATGCATCCAACTTTTTCCTCCTTTTGACTAGCGCTCGTACAAAATCAGCTATTTGCATCTAACTAAAAAAAATCCTTTGATAGTAGTCCAAATTTATCTTTGAGTTGCGGGAATGAGGATACCACGGAACCCTGTACAAACCCTATTAATCTTGAGGCACCTCCCACCCTCCATCTAATAAACCTCTCAGGGTCAGCGAGGGCTGGTTCAAACATCGGATTATCCCAGAGTGAGATTAGGGGGAGATGAGAGGACGCATGACCCTCAGAAAATTTAAGGTCATCCCAAACCCTCAATGAGTGGTCCATGATCGGGTTGTGGTCCAATCTCCTAAATTTTGGGGTAACCCAGAGAATATTATCTATCGCCACAGGATGGCAAATAGTATATTCTATCTGGACCCATTTAGGGACATCTATTGTCGAATGATATGAGAGTAACTGAGCTATTTGAGCTGCCTGATAGTATTTTCTAAGGCAAGGAACCCCCAGTCCCCCTGACTCTTTTGTTCTACATAGGACTCGTCTTGACACTCTGGGTCCCCTATCCATCCAAACAAATTCAAAAATTTTGTTCTGAAGAGCCTTCAAAAAACTGGGGGGAATTCTCACCGGTAAGGTTCTAGCAAGATATAAAAATTTAGGCAAGAGGGTCATTTTTATTGCCGCCACCTTCCCGAGCCATGACAACTTATATTCCCTCCATTTTGACAATAACGCCTGTAATTTCTGCTGTAAGGGGATGTAATTAGCTGCGAATAAAGTCTCATAGTCATTGGTCAAATTAACCCCGAGGTATTTAACCTTTTCTTCCCATTGGAAATCAAATGACGCCTGTAGCTGAAAGTTGACCCTTTCATTAACGTTAATATTCAACACCTTAGATTTACCCGTATTGACCTGAAGGCCAGATACAGCAGCAAACACATTCAATACATCCATTATATTGGGAAGAGAGATGAGGGGATTAGAGACCAACACCAAGACATCGTCTGCAAACAGACAAAGTTTATGCTGGACACCCCCCATCTCTATCCCCGATATGTCCATAGAGTCTCTAATCATCTGGGCCAGTGGTTCCATAACCAAGGTGAACAGGAGGGGGGACAACGTGCAGCCCTGTCTCGTTCCTCTGGCTAAGGAGAAAGGGCTAGATCTAAAGCCATTATATTTAATATAGGTGATTGGGTTAGCATATATAGCCCTCATAATTCCTAGGAATGCACAATAATGACCCTTATTGTGGTCTATAAACGGGCAAAAAGGTTACTTTATTTTTTTTTTTGCAACATGATTTTATTAAATTTTCAAGTAAGCCCAGAAATCGTACAGAGAAAAGAGAAAAAAAAAAAAGGGAAAAAAGCATACATATGTAGATGCAGAACAGGGCATACATGACATCAATACAAGACACCTCAAATCCTTGATTATTATCCAAGGTGCTATGGTCCACTGTCCAATGACCTAGTAATTAATACCTGTGGGTGAGCCGTGGGAGAAAAGTTGTCAGTACCAGAGAATGCCCGTCCTATGGACCAGCCAGGGAGTTTACGATCCCCCCCTATCGCTAGACGACCCTCCGGAATGCCCCCGGATCTGAACTGCCACATCCAACCCACCCGCCTCTCAAAGGGAGAGCGGGAGAGAAGGACATGCCCTGAAAAGCGCGAGTCAGGGAAAGAGAAAGAAGACAAAAGAAACTAAGAAAAAGAAGAAAAAAAAAAAAAGAGAAAACAGGAAACCCGTACCCTCACGCCCCTACCCCGAACCCCACCACATCCTCCCCCGTTTCCCTCAGGCCGCCCCCGTGCCCCCCACTCCGCCTATCGACCACTAAATATCCTTCAAGAGATCCTGAAAGTCCAGAGCTTCTTTAGAAACTTCCCAAACCAACCATACACCTAGGTACTTCTGCGTTCCACCATCAGTTCTCTCCAGAGCCAGTTCCTCCATTCTTCTAATATTCTCTACCTCTCCGTACCATTCCAATAAGGAGGGGGTAACATTAGTCCGCCAGTGGCGAGGGATCACAGTCCTAGCCACTGTGAGCAGGTGTCTCAGGAGTCCCCTCTCCCCCCGCCGCCACTGATCCCGGAAGCATAGACAGAAGGGTCACCTGGGGAAGATTAGGGATGCTCTGGAGCGTCAAAAATTTAAAGACTTCCAGCACCCTTTCCCAAAAGGTCCTGACCACTGGGCACTCCCACCAAATATGAGTAAGTGTCCCCGAGGCTTTATTGCACCTCCAGCAATCCCCCGATTCCGCGCCCCCAAACCGTACCAGGTCCGCTGAGCCCTGCATGCCATAGAGAATTTATGAGTCAAGGTAAAGGATTTCTCCCACTCACACGCATCAAATGGCTGTCCCAGTTCCTCCTCCCACCTCCTACAGAACTGAGGAAGCTCTCCTCCCTCCCGGAGGATCTTATAAGGACCAGAGATTACATGTGTGGGGGGGGGGGGTTGGAGCCTTAAGAATCCTCTCTAGCCCATGTGATGGGGCGAGACAACACCAGTCTGGGAGTAAATGAGTTAACAAAGGCCTCCAGCTGGGCATGCAGGAACCAGGACAATCCACGTCCACCCAAGCTACGCCCCTGGAGGTCCGCAAGGGTGGGAAGGCCAGACCCAGAGACCACATCCCCCAACCCTACATCCCGGTCGACGTTCCAGATGAGAAATGTTGAGATGTCCACCCCCGCAGGAAATGCCGGATTATCAAATAGAGGGGTGAGGGGACCCGGTCTATGCGAGATGTTCTGTTTTATAATCCTGTCCCACAGGGCCAGCAGGGGACCCACCAGATATGGGAGCTCCTGTTTCCTAGGGAGACGGGATGGCTCCACCCAAGGCAAGGCTGAAGGTTATTTTATTTTAATATGTTACAAGCCAAACCAAAGAATCTAAAAACATATAGACACCGACTCATTTAAAACCAATTGTCTACCCTGAACTATAAATAACATCAATATTATACAATAAAGGGTTAAATACCGCAGGCGGTGTCTCTTGTCTCTACCTCTTAATAATACAAAACACATGGGGGTATCACAAAGTGACCTCCATATTCTCTATCTAAAGTGCACACCAACATATCTTGATAAACAAAAGGGGAATATATGCTTATATACAATCCTATAATAATCTTTATATAGTGCGAGTGCTATAATTTAGAGGTGATATAAATAAAAAATGTAAAAATCCAAAAGTGACATGATACAACAACTGAAAAACAATATCAAACCTAAATGTTCAAGCTACCACAATAAAAACAGTGAATGTAAATCCCTACAAAAAGGTTTAGATTAATCCTAGGAATTCCTAGGAATTTAGGGCCAAATCCCCACTTATCCAACAAGCCAAATAGGAACTCCCACGATACCATATCAAATGCCTTTCTAATGTCCAAAGAAAGGAGTATAGATTGGGTTCCCCTCGCTTTGGCTATATGGGTAAGCTGAAGTATCCTCCTTACATTGTCCCCCGCCTGTCGCCCCGGAATAAAACCTACTTGTTTAGTAAATATCTTCATGTCCAAATTTATAAGGGAAAGTTAGACCATATAGCGTAATCAGTGTCCGGTTTAGGGACCATGCTTATTGAGGCAGTAAGAGACTCCTGGGAAAAGTTGTTGCTCCCCCCCCCCTAATGTCATTAAGCATGGCTGTAAGTTTGGGAGCTAAAATATCAGTAAAGGACCTGTAATACGCCGCTATAAATCCATCCGGTCCCGGCCTCTTATTCAACTTCAGGCTCCCAATGGTCTTCTGAACCTCTGTCACATTAAAATCCACTTCCATGACATCCCGAAGACCGGCAGGCAACCCCGGTAGAGCGAAACTCTCAAAAAACTCAGTTAGCCTGCCTGCCCTCGGGGGGGCCCGGCTCAGCATATAATTTCAGCAACTGGAATCTAAATAAGGTCATAATTTTTTCAGGGTTACCCGAGAGAAACCCCCTCTCTTCTTTAAGCCTGAGGGGACAGAAGTCCTGGTCTGGAGTCTTCAGTCTCCTAGCTAGCAGCGTGTCAGGTCTGTTTGCCTTAAATATAACCTATGCTTGACCCGGTTTAGAGCCCTTTCAGCTTTTCCCACAAGTTGAGATCCTGGGAGATCCTATGTAGCTTAGATCTCGCGGTCGGGGACATTTGCATTTTGGCCTCCTCAGCAGCTACCCTATATTCCTCCTCCAATTTATTAATGCGTTGCTCCCTCTCCCGCTTCTTTCTGGAAGCTAATTGGATGAGATTACCTCTAAGAGTGGACTTATGTGCTTTCCAGCATATTGTCACCGAGACCTCAGAGGACTCATTCTGTAAAAAATATTCCGCCAACATCTCAGAGACCGAGGAGATAACTTCTGGGTCTGAGAGGAGTGAGGCATTAAGAGACCAAGAACAACCCCTTGGCCTGGATGACAAAGATACCAAAGTAAGAAACAGGCTGTTATGGTCCGACCACGAGATTGGGATTATTTTAACAGACTGCATCTGAGGTAAATATCTTTGGAGGAGCAATATATGGTCAATCCTGGCATAAGTGTTATGTGGAGCCAAGAAATTAGTAAAATTACGGCATCCTGTATGTGCTTCTCTCCAGCAGTATACTAAAGAATGCATATCCAATAATTTCCTAAATTTTTTTTAAGCCGCCGCAGATTGGGTACACACTATAGGGTTTTTAGGGGACTGCCTGTCCAAGTAGGGATTCAAGGTGAGGTTAGAATCTCTGCAAATTACCATCAAACCCTGCACAATTGCAGCTACTTTGTTAAAAAATTTAGAGAGGAATTTCCTCTGGTTAACATTAGGGGCATAATAATTCGCTATAGTCACTACAGTATCCTGAAGGGTCCCTATCAGGATCACAAATCTCCCATCTGGGTCCACAATTTTTTTCTGGCATACAAATTGGGTCCCCCTATGAAATCCGATCAGAACTTCCCTCTGTTTAGTCTCTGCACAACTCATGAATAACTGACGGTATGATGCATCCAGAAATTTGGGTCTGGAGGATTTTGAGAAGTGGGTCTCCTGCAAACAGATCACATCAGGACGCAGCGCTCTAATCTTGCGAATACCATGCTCCTTTTATTGGGAGAATTAAATCCCTGTACGTTTAAAGATAAAACTCATAAGCTCGTATGAACTCGTAAGTCATTATTACCTCCTTGATTGCCACCAACACACAAAAAATAAAAAGAAAAAAGAAAAAGAAAGGACTGTAAAAAAAGGAGATGGGGGTGGAAGAGAAACAAAGGTAAAAACACTAGGGAAAATTAAACTAAACTTGTGAGCCCCTGTTAAGGGGAACTTAGTAAACAGTACCCACACCCGGAGGTCTAAAACAGACCACTATGCTCATGGGTACCGAGACAGCTCCCTCCCGCGTGACTAGGGTCCCTCTGAACTCCTTAGAGGGGTAGGCCCGCCAAACATCCCCGAGGAGTGAAGACGGTACCCTGTAAATAACAACCCTAAAAATATTAAAAGGGCCTAGGGCCACAAAAATACAACTCTGTGAAGTACTCACCTGTAGAGTTGATATTATATGCATACAGCACGTCCTGCTCCAGATATAGTAATAACATGTGGGCAATCCTCCGCCTCTGGCGCCATGCACTGCAGACATGCAGAAAACAAGCTCCTCCCGGCCCTACACACACCGAGGGACCTCCCACAAATCCCCAGCATTGAAAAGCAGTGAGAAAGAGAGGCCAGGAGAAAACAACCACCCAAAACTGGCAATAATACCAAAGATAACAATCACCAAACAGGGGATCCAGAACAAGGTGAAACAGGGTGGGGTGGAGCAGGACGTGCTGTATGCATATAATATCAACTCTACAGTTGAGTACTTCACAGAGTTGTATTATTCTAAGCATACAGCACGTCCTGCTCCAGATATAGTAATAACATGTGGGACATCCAATAGCAGTGTCCGTAAAGAAGGGTGGGATCCCCAACAGAAGGCAACAGCAAGCAGTTTAAACTACTGCCGCCTGCAAAACCTTGCGGCCAAACACAGCGTCAGCTGAGGCCCTAACATCAACCTTGTAAAACTTTGTAAAGGTATGAACGGAAGACCAAGTAGCGGCCTTGCAAACTTGCTCCACAGAGGCCTGGTGCTGAAAAGCCCAAGAAGCCCCAACAGCTTTAGTAGAATGAGCAGTAAGACGAAAGGGGGGAGTCTTCCCCTTAGTAGTATAGGCTTGAACCACTGCCTGACAAATCCATTTTCTGATGGTAGACTTGGCGGGAGCCAAACCCTTCCTAGGCCCATGAGGCACAACGAAGAGAGCATCCGTCTTCCTAAAGGCCTGAGTGGTAACCAGGTAAGACTTGACACACCTAACCACATCCAAGGAATGCAAAACGCTTTCCTTAGGGTTACTAGGATTAGGGCACAAGGAAGGAAGTACAATATCTTGATTCAAATGAAATGCAGACACAACCTTAGGCAGGAAGTCTGGCTTGAAGCGAAACACCACCTTATCCCGGTGTCTCTCAAAGTAGGGAGGCTGAATAGACAAAGCAGCCAACTCAGACACACGTCTAACCGAAGTGATAGCTACCAGGAAGACAACCTTGAGCGTGAGCACCGCGAGAGCGGGCTCATGAATAGGCTCAAAAGGAGCCCCCTGCAGGGCCGACAACACCAAGTTCAGATCCCGAACAGGAACCATAGTTTTCCGAGGAGGACGCACATGAGTGACCCCCTGAAAGAAAGTCTTGATAAGAGGGTGCTGGGCAAAGGTCTTCTGAAAGAAGATAGACAGGGCCGAAACCTGGCCCTTCAAGGTACTAAGCTTAAGACCTAAGTCTAGACCATGTTGTAAAAACTCCAGCACCCTGGAGACTAAGAATTCCCGGCAGGGAAGAGACCTGGATTCACACCAGTCAATGTAAGCACGCCATACTCTATAATAGATAGCAGCAGAAGTCTTCTTCCTGGCTTGCACCATAGTAGTCACAACAGATGCAGACAAACCCTTTTCCATTAAGATGGAGGTTTCAATAGCCAAGCCGTCAAAGCCAGAGTTAGTAAATTGGGATGGCGTAGAGACCCCTGAGTTAGAAGATCTGGCAACCTTGGCAGATCGTACTGATCTACTGCCATTTGAACCACGTCTGCGAACCACACTCTTCTTGGCCACCTTGGGGCCACCAGAATCGCGGGTACCCCCTCTGCCCAGAAGGGGAATTGGTGGAAACACATACAGGAGCCGAAACTCCCTCCAAGACATTGACAGGGCATCCGAAGCTAGAGCCAGAGGATCCTGAGACAGGGATACAAAGCTCGGTAGCTTGTGATTGTGACGTGACGCAAAGAGATCCACGTCTGGCACCCAACGGTGACACAGGGACTGAAATACCCTGTCGCAGAGGGACCATTCCCCCTGACGGGACGACCCCCTGCTCAGAACATCTGCTAGCAGATTTTCCGCCCCCGGAATGTAGACAGCCGAGATGCATTGGACATTGGTCTCTGCCCATGTTAGAATCAGAGACACCTCCTGGAGAGCACCCTTGCTCCGGGTTCCTCCCTGATGATTGATGTAGGCTACCGCCGTCCTGTTGTCTGAGCGTACCTGAACCGCCAGACCCTTCAGGTGCTGGGTCAATCGTTCCAGCACCAATCTTACCACCCTGAGTTCCAGGACATTGATAGGAAGATGGGCCTCCTGAGGGCCCCACCTCCCCTGGAAGCGCAGGGACTTCCAGAATCCCCCCCAGCCTGAAAGACTGGCATCCGTTGTGACCGTCTCCCAAGAGGGAGCCAGGAAGGATCTGCCCCATGTCAAGTTCCTGTGGTCCAACTGACCCCTATGTCTAGAAGGTCCTGCACAGCCAGCATTAAGACCCGAGCTGAGGCAGGGTCCTGTGGGATCCGGGACCCAACGAACCTGGTAGGGGGCAGTACAGCAAACTCTATCTTGTAACCGGAGAACACTACCTCCTGAATCCACCGGTCTGGAACGAGGCGTCTCCAGACATGCTCGAAGTGCTGTAGGCGCCCCTTCATGCTTGGGGTGTCTTGGGGGGGGGGCTTTGGGCTTGGGCCCCCATGAAGAACCGGGACGGCGTCCTCTGTTCTTGTTCCAGGAATCTGCGCGAGACCCAGCGAAGGACACCCCTCTACCCTGCTTGGCCCCACGGCAGGGGGTCGAATGGGAGCTTGGGCCACGAAAAGGCCGAATCTGACATTTGCGCTGGGGCAACTTGCCACCCTTGGCAAAGATATCTAACCTTTCTCCAAACAGGCGCAGCCCTTTAAATGGAAGCCCCGTGAGGGCCTTCTTGGCGACACTGTCAGCAGCCCACTGGCGTAACCAGACCGCACGGCGTATGGCTACCACCAGAGCAGAGGATCTAGCACTCAGCTTAATAGCATCGTCCGATGCAGATAGGATATAGTTCACAAAGGTCTCACAGGTGGCCAGAGCATTGGCGGCATTAGAGGGCAAGTCATCCGCCCCTTCCAGAGCCGTCTTAACCACAGTCCTGAGCGCCACCGCCGTAATGGCTAAGGCGCAAACTGGGCGGAGCGACGCTCCCCCAAAGGCAAAGGCATGACATGCCAATTGATCAACTCGCCGATCCTCTAAATCCCGCAGCGTAGTAGTGTCAGGGGAGTGCATAATAGAGGTATTGGACAGACTCAGAATCGGGGCATCGACTTCGGGCGGCGATGTCCAACACTTAACCAGATCGGCAGGAAATGGATACTTCTTATCCACAGCTTTAGGAATCCCCTGGAGTTTGCTGGGATGTTCCCATTCTTTCAGCACAAGGCTATTAAAATGAGTTTGTTCGGGAAACTCCAACCTCACCATAGCGGTATGAAACAGATCACCCCTTTGCCGAGGAGCCGCGGGAGGGGGAGAGAGGGATAATACATCAAAGATCTGGGTCAGCAGTCCATCAATGTCATCCTGGGACCAATGATCAGACCCCGACTCATCCTGACTCCTGGACTCGTCGTCGTAGGACCCTGAGTCAGAGAACAGTTCCCCTTCCTCTGATGGGGAATGTGCATAGGAAAGCAGTAAATCGTCAGATTCTACAGGAAGAATAGTAGATTCAGGATTCAAATGACGCCTCTTGGCAGTAGCCTTGCTCGCCAAGGAGCCAGCGATTAAGTTTTCCACACTAGCCAGTCTAGTGGCCAAATCAGCATGAGAGTCCCCACTAGTATTGGGGGTTAGGCTCAAGCTTGGGGGAGTAGGGGAAGCAAGGCGAGGAGCGGGCCCAGCCTCGGAAGAGGTGGGGAGACCGGCTAGTGCCTGCTGGGCACAAGGGACGCAGACCCGTGCATTGTCACCGCTGCTAGGTAAGACCCCACAAGCTACACACAGACGGGCTTGTCCCAAGGGAACCCCGTTCACCACTTCCTGGGATGCCTCCATATGGTGATTATTAAATTTAATATGCCAGTAGGGATTGACGCTATAAAGCAACCCTGGATGCCCCAATAACCCGCTGGGAAGTGGGAGTGATTTCTTAAAAAGGTCTGGACCGGGCGCTACACCGGGCCGGGAGAAGCCACCGAAGTCCGCGGTCTGAAAGACACAAGGGGAACGGGGATGTCAGAGCCAAGCGCAAAGAAGCAAGCTAGGGAAAAGGTCGCCCATGAGGGCACTTACAGAACTGCGAGTGGAGGACCGTCTTCACCACGCGCATGTGAGAAGGAAATGGAGCCAAGCGAACCTCGAAGGGCGGGCCAGAGCGGGCGATGGCGCGGAACGCGCCAAACCGAACCACGCTCCCCCACCCGGAGAGCGCGAAGCTCGAAGGCGCGCAGCCAATCAGAAGAAACAGCAGTTATGCTAGAAATCACCTCAGAGAAAAATCTGACAGGGTGAATACAGGGATGAAAAACGCCGTAGCGTCCCCGAACAGAGCTGCCATACGCACCAAGTAGAATACAATAAAAGTGCTGCGGTTAACAAAAAACTTAAATGAGAAGCGCGCTCTGACACCCGGAAACCGGTAAAGGCTAAAATTCTCTAGTGTAATCAGGGCAAGGCTAGGCCATCGTACACACAACCCCCCCCCCCCTTTTTTTCCCCACTAACGGGGGAATCTAGGGAGGAAGGTGACCCAATATTCGGGCTTCACCGTTACACGGGGCGTGGGGGCACTGGTGCGGGAGGGGCATCTCTGAAGGCTCACCATTCGCCTTAACTGCCTACCCCTATGGTGGGGGATTGCGGTGGAGTCTAGCTCCGTAAGCACACTAGGTGCTGCCTACCTTCACCCGACCTACGCAGCCCAGGCTGGGAGGCATTAATTCACAATGAGGACGGGTGGAAATAGTCCCGCAGGGCCTCGGGCTGTCAAGCCCCGCTCGCCTGCGAGAGCGTGATACTTCATGTCTTCGCAGTTCCAGCACTGCAGAGAAATCTGGGGATTTGTGGGAGGTCCCTTGGTGTGTGTAGGGCCGGGAGGAGCTTGTTTTCTGCATGTCTGCAGTGCACGGCGCCGGACCTACATCAGAGCCATGTCAACATATCAGCACAGACATAAAAACAATATAAAACTAGACATAAGTCTCCTAAAAAACATGTGAATAAGGGGAAAACCACTTTAGGGACCATCCCATAACGACAGGGATGCACCAGTAAGCACCAGTAAAAAAGGTGCTGAGGAGCTATGCTCCTACCTCAGGCCCTGCTCCGATAGGGTAGGCGTTTAGGCTGATGGTGAGCCTTTTGGGATGCCCCCACTGCTTCTCAGGTTGGCCAGGCTCTACCTGTGCCTTAATCCTTCCCATAGGCTCCCCTCCTCCCTCTGCTCCCTTTGTCCCCTGGGCGCCCATGGCTCCCCAGGAATCCTGTCTTTAACCCCTCTCGTTCTCCCTCTGGGTGATCTCGGGAGGGGGGGGTCTCCAGTTGTTTAAAGCTGTGTCTTTATCCTTTGTGTCTTTTTTACTGTATACACCGCCGCTGCACGCTTGTACTGCGCTCCGCGGACGGCGGCGTCATTCACTTCAGAGCTGCGCGGCCGCTATTGGCCGGTAGGATCACGTGTGCGCGTTTCGCGTTCTTCGCGGAGGGTGGGCTCCGGGGATGACGATTTTGACGTCACATCTCCATTTTCTTGCCATTGCTGTGTGTGCTGCCTGGCTCCCAAAGCGGTCCGTGAATAACCCTGGTGGGGTAAAAATGTTTTTTCTGGATTCCTTGCTGTATTCTCATGGGAATGTTTGTTATGTCTTTCAGGCGGGTTAAAACTTCAGCACTGTGGTTTCTCCCGGCCATCTCCCCTCATTATCTCCCACTTCCCTAGCGGGTTATTGGAGCATCCTGGGTAGCTCCTTAGCGTTAACCCTTACTGGCCTACTGTGCCATTCAAATAACCATATGGAGGCTTCTGGGGATAATGGGCCTGGGGTTCCTTCGGGACAAGCCCGGCTATGTGTTGCGTGTGGGGTATTCCCAATCGGTGATAATGTCAGGGTATGTGTATCCTGCGCCCAGAATGTACTTGCACTGCAGTCTGGGTTACCTGTTGCTGGGCCTGCGCCCCCTCGGGCTTCGCCTACCCCCCCCACGCTTACATCTGACCGCCAGCGAGGAGCATACCAGCAGGGAGTCTCAGCCTGATTTGGCTGCACGGGTGGCCAGCATTGAAAAACATATTGCTGGTCTGCCTAGCGTAAGGCTTCTGCTAAGAAGCGGCATTTATCTCCCGCCGTTTCCCTCTTTCCTATGGATGCTGAGGAATTTTTTGACACTACTGGTTGGTTCCCCCCCTGGAGTAGGGGGAATTGTTCTCTGATTCAGAATCATCTGAGGAGCAGCCTAAGGTCTATGGTGGTACTGGGTCTCCCTTTGGGGAAGATCCATGGTCCTCAGATGACACTGACAGGCTTTTGGCTCATATTTTTGAAGTGCTCTGTATCTTCTCCTCCTGCCGTGGCTCCGCAGCAGCAGGGTGAGCTTTTTCATACGGTTAAACCACGCTTGGAATTCCCGGAGCTCAAAGAATGGGAGCAGCCTAGCAAGCTCCCTGGGGTGCCCAAGAGTTGGGACAAGAGGTATCCCTTTCCTGCTGAGGTGAATAAGCATTGGTCATGTCCTCCCGAGGTGGACGCGCCCGTTCTGGGGCTGTCCAATACATCTGTCATGAATTCCCCTGACACTACTACCCTGAGGGATGGTGAGGGCCGGCACATGGACCAGCTGGCTTGCCATGCTTTTGCCTGTGTGGGGACCGCGCTACGCCAGGATTGTTCCTCTGCCATTACAGCTATTGCTATTAAGGGTTTGCTTAAGAGTCTCTTAGATGGGGCCTCTGATGACGCGGGAGGAGAAGAGTATAGATCTCTCCTACTTTGCTATGAATTTGTTGCATATGTTCTGTCTGCCATGGATGATGCCATTAGAATGTGTGGGAGGACTTCTGCCCTTTTGGTGGCTATACGCCGCTCTGTTTGGATGCATCAGTGGGTAGCTGATAATGCTGCTAAGAAGGCTCTCATTGGCTTTCCCTTTAAGGGGCTGTGCCTCTTTGGTGAACGATTGGACTTGTTTGCCAGGGGCGGTAGTTTACCTCAATGTAGGAGGCCGTCTCGGGCCTTTCGGGGGACGGGTGTCTTTCTCCCTTCCTTCCGTGGTTCCAGAATTGGTCGAGGAGTCTCCTTTGCTGGGGCTCGCGGAGACTATTGGGGCAGGGGCAGGGGACGTGGCCGCCCGGGCCCCTCCTGGGGTCCTAAGCCAAAGTCC
The DNA here is from genome assembly GCA_027917425.1 of Gastrophryne carolinensis. Classification (NCBI taxonomy): domain Eukaryota; kingdom Metazoa; phylum Chordata; class Amphibia; order Anura; family Microhylidae; genus Gastrophryne; species Gastrophryne carolinensis. Next base: position 333,859,918 of record CM051235.1, on the reverse strand, counting down.
TTCCCCAAGCCCCCTCAGGCATGAAGGGGCGCCCTCACCCATCTGGGTGGGGGGACAGCTTCGGCTCTTTGCTCACGTCTGGAGGCTTCATGTCTCAGACCGGTGGATTCAGGAGGTAGTGTCCTCCAGATACAAGATAGAGTTTGCAGCCTGGCCGCCCCCAAGATTCATCAAATCCTGGATGGCTCAAAACCCCCTGTCAGCTCAGGGTCTGTGCCTTGCTGTCCAAAATCTTCTGGAGTTGGGGGTCATCTGCCAGGTGCCTTTGAGGGAAAGGGGCAGAGGCTACTATTCCAATCTTTTCCATCAGACCCATCCTGGATTTAAAGCGCCTCAACAAATTTGTCAGATTCGAACACTTTCGCATGGAGACTCTGCGCTCAGCTGTCAATTCACTACGCCCGGGCGACTTCATGACCTCTGTAGACATCAAGGACGCTTACCTTCATGTACCAATCTTTCCAGGTCATCAGAGATTCCTCAGGTTTGCTCTGGAGGATCAGCACTATCAATTTGTGGCCTTGCCTTTCGGTATCACCTCGGCTCCCAGGGTATTCACCAAGGTGCAGGCGGGCGTAATGGCTCTGCTGAGATCTCAGGGCATTCGCATCCTTCCTTACGTGGACGACATTGTCATCACGTCTCAGTCCTTCCAACAGGCCGAGCTGGATACCCAGCTGGTGATGTCCACACTGGAGCCCTTCGGCTGGGTGATCAACCACCCCAAGTCTTCCCTGTCACGGTCAATGGTGAGGTCCTTTCTGGGCATGACTCTGGATACATCTCAGGTCACGATTTTTCTACCTCAGCAAAAGGTGGAGAGTCTTCAAGCCCAAGCCAGGCTTCTTATGTCTTGCCCTCATCCCTCCATCCGGCAGGGGATGCAGCTGGTGGGCCTGATGGTGTCTTGCTTCGAGGTGGTTCCATACGCTCAGTTTCACATGAGACCTCTTCAACTTCACCTCTTGTCGGTATGGGATCAGGGCCCTCGGTCCCTGGATCAGGTGTTAGTTCTGTCCCCTCTGGCCTCTAGTGGTGGCTGGGCTCGAGGAACCTGTTGGTGGGCAGATCCTTTCTGGCCCCATGCTGGGTCACCACAGATGCCAGTCTGACAGGTTGTGGGGGCTTCTGGAAATCCCTGAAATTCCAGAGTCAGTGGGGCCCTCAGGAGGCCCATACCCCTATCAACCAGACGACGGTTGCATACATCAATCATCAGGGAGGGACCCGGAGCAAGAGGGCCCTCAAGGAAGTGTCCCTGATACTGTCTTGGGTGGAGGAGAATGTTCCCTGCATCTCAGCTGTGTACAGAATGTGTGTGGAATGTATGTGGAGAATCTGGAGGCAGACTCCCTCAGCAGGGGGACTTCTCGTCTGGGAAAATGGTCCCTCAGCAGCAGGGTGTTTCGCTCCCTGTGCCACCACTGGGGTCAGCCAGATGTGGATCTGTTTGCGTCCCGTCACAGTCACAAGCTTCCAGTCTTTGTCTCTCTGTCCCAGGGTCCTCTGGCCTTAGCCATGGATGCACTAGCAATGTCTTGGAAGTGCTTTCGGCTCCTCTATGTGTTCCCTCCTTTTCCTCTGCTGGGCAGGGTGCTGCGCAAGATTGCCCAGGAAGGGGTGCCAACCATTCTGGTGGCCCCCTGTTGGCCAAGAAGAGTGTGGTTCGCAGAAATCGTGCAGTTGGCAGTAGATCAGTACGTCCTGCCCAAGGATCCAGACCTGCTCACTCAGGGGCAGCTACGCCATCCCAATTTACAAACGCTGGCTTTAACGGCCTGGCTGCTGAAACCTCCATCTTGATGGAAAAGGGGCTGCCTGCCTCTGTTGTTAATACCACAATTCGGGACAGGAAGAAGTCCTCGTCATCCATCTATTATAGGGTATGGCATGCTTACATTGACTGGTGTGAGTCTAAGTTGCTTCCCTGCCGGGTGTTTTCTATCCCTAGGATTTTGGAATTTCTGCAACATGGTTTGGATTTGGGTCTTCAACTTAGTACCCTCAATGGTCATGTTTCTGCTTTGGCCATTTTCTTCCAAAGATCCTTTGCTCACCATCGTCTGGTCAAGACCTTCTTCCAGGGGGTTCCTCACGTGCGTCCTCCACGTAAGCCTATGTTACCAGTCTGGGATTTGAACCTGGTCTTATCTGCCTTGCAGGGGTCTCCCTTTGAGCCTGTGTGTGAGGCCCCTTTGTCCATTTTGATGCTTAAGGTAGTCTTTTTGGTGGCTATCACTTCTGTTAGGCGTGTTTCTGAGTTGGCGGCGCTTTCCATCAAACCCCCTTACTTTGAGAGACACCAGGAAAAGGTGGTATTTCGTTTTAAGCCAGATTTTCTCCCTAAGGTGGTGTCTGCTTTTCATCTCAATCAGGACATTATTTTGCCTTCTCTGTGCCCTAATCCTTGTACCCCTAAGGAGAGGGTTTTGCACTCTCTGGATGTGGTCAGGAATCTGAAGTTCTATTTGGTGGCTACTGAATCCTTCAGGAAGACTGATGCTCCTTTTGTTCTCCCTTCTGGACCTAAGAAGGGTCTGGCTCCAGCTAAGTCCACTATCAGCAAGTGGATCCGTCAGGCTGTGATACAGGCCTATTCTGCTAAGGGGAAGGAGCCTCCCTTTTGCCTTACTGCTCATTCTACTTGTGCTATTGGTGCCTCTTGGGCTTTTCAGCACCAAGCTTCTGTTGAACAAGTTTGCAAGGCCGCTACTTGGTCTTCTGTTCATACTTTTTCTAAGTTTTTTAAGGTTGATGTTAGGGCCTCAGCTGATGCTGCTTTTGGTCGCAAAGTTCTGCAGGCGGCAGTGGTTTGAACTGCCCGCTGTTACTTTTTGGGGATCACACCCTACCTTACGGACACTGCTATTGGATGTCCCAAGTGTAAGGAATATTCTGGAACAGGACGTGCTGTATACTTAGAATAATACAATTCTGTGATTATTCACCTGTAGAATTGGTATTATACGTATACAGCACGTCTTGTTCAATTCCACCCTTATTATCATTATTCTTAATTACCTCTGTATGGTGATTGTTCATATGTTCATTTTTGAATTCTGGTTATTATCGTTCTCCCGGCTTCTTGTTAACTGCTTGTCAATACTGGGGAATTTATGGGAGGTCCCTGGCTTATATAGGATTTGTGAGGAGACACAAGCTGTTTTCTGCAGTCCAGCGCCATCTTGTGGATGTATTACCCAAGTGTAAGGAATATTCTGGAACAGGACGTGCTGTATACGTATAATACCAATTCTACAGGTAATCACAGAATTGTATTTTTTCTAACTCTTTTGAGAGGTGATCAGTGATAAGCTTATTATTAGATGTCAGAGCCCTTTGCAGGAGAGTCTCAAACTGTATCAAGATATTAGGACTTACTTCGGGTTGTAAGGCAGTGCTAGTGGTCGCCACATCACTCTCACTGGCAAGAAAGGAGACCTCACTGCATTCAATCTCCTCCAGCTCCTCCAACTCAGCTGTAGTGAGCTCCGCTGCCATCTTGCCTCTGCCTGCAACGCTTCCTGTTATGCTGCACAGGCCCGGCAGCCGCCGCCAGTCACCTCTCCGGCACCCCCACAGTCGTCCCAGGACCCTCCTATAGTCTCCCCCACTCTTTTTAGAGAGGGCGTGCACTCAGTCTCGCAGCACGACCCCCGTTTGTGTCCGCCGGGCACGGAGCAAGTCAGCAGGCATCCATCAAGCTCCGACGTGCATGCGCACTCCCATTTTGACTTTTTTTTTTCTTTTTAGAAGCAGGGCTGTCAGAATTGTGGCAAGATGTCCGCTCCCATGCAATTCAGTAGCATAGAATCTGCCTGCTATTTCACATCTGCATGGAGTTAAGCCCTCTCAAATAGCTTACATTATTGATTGTGAGGGGGGAAGATTAGGTAAATAATTTACTAAACTAAACTTTCATATTTTGATTGGAGGTCTGCTTTTAGAAGTGAAAAGGTAGCTTGAGAGAAGGTTAAAATCATTCTGCAGTCAAAAAGCCAAACGCTATACTCACTTTCGTCCCCCGCAGACTATCACTGCTAGTCCAGCACTCACACACTTAACGGATTTTTGATCCAGTCCTGCGTAGCTACCTCCGGGGCATGGTCAAGCAGCCTCTGCTCTCCATGCACCTGCGATGGACCAATGGGTGGCATTCATCTGAGGAACTATAGTACGTCCTTCTCAATGGCAGTGAATGTACGGGGGCATGCCATAGTTCCTGTGATGAATGTCACGGGGAGGTTCATTATCCAATGTACAGCAAGACGATATGGTGGAGGCAGCTGTGGGCAGCACCGGACTGTATCACACAATCCGGGAACTGTTTGAGCACTGGACTAGCTGCGATAGCCTGCGGGGTATGAAAGGTGAGTATAGTGTTTTATTTTTCGACTGAAAAATGTATTTAAATTGGAATAAAACCTGGAAATGTGGCCCTCTATGTGACCCCCCCCGAACACCACTATTCACTCAACTCTCTCTCGATCCTTCGGCGAATGAACAAACTCTTGTCAAATGAGAGACGTCTGCCATCACTATGTCATTTGGCAAACAGTTCTTACTGACTTCAATGTGGAGTGTGCACTGCCCCATCCCCAACGGCGTGCAGGCTCCCACCCCAGCTGAATAGATGGGCCTGTGGCAGGAGCATGCACTTCCCATTGAAAACAGTAAGAGCCATTTTCTGAATGGTATAGTTATGCCAGACGGCTCTCATTGCACGATAGCCTGCGCATGCGCTGTATGAGCGAGGAATAGACAAGTGAATAGCCGCGTTCTGGGGTTGCCCTGGGGGAAATCCAGTGTCCGGCCCTGAAATCTTTTAGATGCCATGGAAGCCGCTGGTGAGTTTTGTTCCACTTTGAAGTGAGGATTAGGAGATGGGATAGGGAGGTAAGGGAAGGATGTCTTATGTGAGTGTACCCTAGTCCTGCACTTAGCAGTGGCAGATTTTAATATCACCAGGCTCAGGTAATAGGAGGAAATGAAAGATTCAGGATACCCTGATCATTCTTAAAGAAAGTCAGCTTTTTTAGACCTCAGATCAGGGGTGCTATAAAGGCACGAGGTTCCCTGCTTACCTTTCACCTGATCCAATTTCGGGAGCCGGGTTTCCCACTTCGGGCTACTAGGTGGGTTTCTGTTGTGTACAATGCCAGACTAATGTGCTTTAGCTGAGCTTTGCATCTGGAAGCCTGAGGTATACCACCGGGTGTCCTAACCTGGGTGAGGGGTGCCTTGGGAACTATTAACCCCCCCAAATGGGCTTGAACACCTATCTAACAGTAATCCTCTGATGTGGCAACTGCAACCACAACCCCACTGAGGGTGTGAGTATGGCATGGGTTAGTAATTAAAGGAGCTCTGTCATGAAATCACCTTATTTAAAAAAAAAAACTAAAAAACTGTATGATACATGCTGGATAGCGAGAGCAGAACTTATACACCCCAAGTGAAGAAAATCCTACCAAGGGTGACATGTTTCATGAGCTTTCCATTCCATTTCTCCTCCATGACAATAGGCTCGATTCAGAGAGACAAAAAAAAAAACTTCCGTTTTCGTGCCGATCTGTTTTTTTGTGTGAAATGTTTCCGTTCTCGTATTGGGCATGCGAGCGATTCTATGCATGCATTGAAAACCTTCTGTAAAGTTTCCGTCCGTTCGTACGGCAGATTACGAATACGAGAATGTCAGTTTCCATCGTGACTTTTCCGTTTCATTTTCACATGTTACAACGTCGGCTTTCGTTTTTACCCTTTTCCCATCGTATCCTCCAACGAATCCTTTACGTTTCCAGTTCGATTCTGTTTCCCTTTTTCAATAAATATTCGTCCAGACGGAAATCCTTACTATCTTGCGCCTGCGCACTACAAACTTAACTCATTAAAGTGCTCGCCTACATATTTGCCACCCTCACTTCTACTACAATGTTTAGCTAAACCCCTTAGCACTATCCTCCATCTTCCCTTTTGGACCCTTAAAGCTCACCCAAACCACTTAGCACTATCCTCCACCTTCCCTTTTGGAACCTTAAAGCTCACCCAAATCACTTCTCGGTCATGTGAATATTCATCTTTAAATATTTCTGGGCCCATTAGTTTTGTGTTAATGTATTTTGTAAATGAAATGACACTGTTACATTTTTTTTTTGGATTCCATCATAAAATATAACATTTATAAAAATTTTGAAAATGTCTAATTTTTACAACTATAAAAAACAAAATACATAGCAATGGCAGGCCACAGAACATTATTCTTCATCTGTGGTCCCCAACGAGTTGCGCAGCTCCTGCATCTCGCCCACCAACTGAAGGACCCTGACACTCAGTTGTGCCACTCACGTGTGGTCCCTGTTAAAAAACTTAAATTAAAATATTGGTATAACCTTGTTGGGGTCATACTGCAGTGTCCCCCCCCCCCCCGTATGGTCCAAACACCTAAATCTGGACTTCAAAAGCCAGAGGTCCCTCGCCACCAGGGGCCGGGTTTTGCATAGTGCCCGATTAGAGAACCCCTGGCCCGCATTCTGCAGGCAAAGAACGGGCATCAGGAGCAAGGGCAGGAGTGGATATCCAGAATCCCCTGAAAGAATTTAAAAATAATAACATAAAATACACATTCTAAGCTACAATATTGTTTAACATGTCCTCAAGGGCTAAAAACAGCAATAGGTTAAGTCATGAGTCATCAACTATATTCATTGCCATACAGTGAAAATGGATTGATGGAATGTGAGCAAACTTACCCTGGAGCCATCCACCAGATAATTCTCCTGACTCAAATTGACGAAATAAGCCGGAGCTCTGCAATATATAAGCATCATGGGACGACCCTGGATGCCCTGCAAGAACACTGAGGAATCGCATAGCTGGACAAATCACTGCTTTTATGTTGTGTGAGTGGCACATCCTGCGGTTCCTGCAACCAAATATAAAATAATTACACAAAGCAAAGGTAACCGACTAAAACAAGAACTCCTACAACAAATTAAGATTCAAGTTCAACAATCAAAATATAATTCACAAAGGACATAAGTCTAAAAAAAATAGCAATTATATGGATGTGTGGGAAAATAAATGTTTACATGCTAAGGACTAATTAAGGTCAGCATTAAAATGCTTCTATAAGGCATACATGAAAAGTATTGATTCAGGTATGCATTGCTATACAATTTATGGCCTCGGCCATGTTGATACATGCAATGCCTTGGTGCTAAAGGCGCGCAGACTCCTCCACATAGCCGCAAAACATGTTCAACAATAGCAATCCGAGCCCTCAAAGGTCCCGTAAGTGGATCGGAAATGAAACGGATTTATAGGGTGGTGATCTGTCGGAAAGCAGCTCTCTGAATCAGACAGAAACCCATCCCAACAACGGAAGTTATCTGAACGAACGGAAAATTTCCGATTTTGTTTGGAAAATGATCCGAACTAACAGAAATGTTCCGATTTGCTTCCGTTCATCGAAAGCGCATTCCTGAACGTTCGTACGAATGAAGAATGGACGAAAAAAGCAAAAAAATGACAAACACCCACCCAAACTTTCACAGACAGCTACGGAAGTCCGGACGAATGTGTCTCTGAATCGAGGCTAATGTCTGTCTCTTGAGCCAGCCTGTGGAGAGCAGCAGCATTAGCCACTCTAAAAAATCCAATGCATTGCATGTTATGTAAAATTATCTACACATATCAGAAGCATTGCAATATCAATAGGCACAGGCTGGCTGAGTAAACAGGTCATTAATGTTAAAGGCATTTGTGAGGAATAGGTCAAATATTATATTGCACCTTATCGCTGATGTCGGCATTCCCCTTTAAGAAACCCCACATATCAAGGTCTAGAGTTTCCCTTTATTCCCCCTGTTATAAATGCACAAGTCCTTAGCTCTATTCAGGAAAAGAAATTAGCATTTACAGGTCAAACAGCAGAGATCACAGACCCCCTGTGATGCTGCTTTCCTGCCGATAGTCGCACCTTAGTCTGGGAAGAAGCCGTTAGGTCTGCAGATGGTCGAACCCCTTGCTGTGAATTTGTCATAGCAAGGATAAGAACCACAGATGATCCGGCACCAACAGAAACTGGACCATAACTGCGCGCCCATGTGTCGCAGCACCAAACCAGTTACAGAATCAGAACTGGCTCACACAACTGCATAAGGGGATATGTCATTGCGTTCCTAGAAATAAAGGAAAAGGCGGAGATCTAAGGTTCTGAACCACTCAGGAACCTCACTTGACTGGACTCATTGGGAGCACGGTGTCCAGCCCGATAGTTTGGGACCGCTTCCAAGGCCATACGATCCCCCTGCTCCAAGTTATAACCTCTAAAGGGTTTTAGGGCAAAAACACACGCCAGAACCATAGGAGGTGACGGCCCATCCCACAGAGGGGAGGGGGGCAGAGAGCCCTTGCAGCATAAATAGGGTGGTCTGGAACCAGGTAATGGTCACTCATCTGGAGGGGATATGCGGTCAGCATACTGGGGGTGGCCATCATCATCGATAAGCTCTTGATACACCCCTTGTGAGAACTCCCCATCATCACTACTACTCTGCAACTGCATATTAAGGTAACTGCTTATTGTTTCTCTGTGTAACGCACTCTACCCTGTAACCATCTCAGAATAGCATAATTGTATCATCTGTATCATATTATATTACATCATAGTTAAATGCTTGTTATCAGTGCCTAGTGTGCTTATAGCATTAAAACTTATATTTAACCTGAGCGATCTGTTGCCTTAAACCAAGAATCTGTGTGTCCGTGGCTTCGGGCCTTGTATCCCTGGTAGGAGGGGTCGGACAAAGGGTTTTGGGGAACGCGGTCTTTGTGTCGGGAGGTCCCCGGTTTGTAGTGGGACCACGTGACTCGCGGTTCCCTGACAAATTGGTGGCAGCGGTGGGATAAGGCAAATAGTGTAAGTGAGTGTGGGCCCCATACTCTCATACACTAAAGATTACCAGCAGTGACTTTTCTGTTGCTGGGATCTTAAGATCGGCTCAACACTAGGCATATTCTGAGAGTGGTTACAGTAAATTTTGTGACTACAACAGTGTGCAATAGAGCAGCTGCAGGCATGGCAAGTGGCACCAGGGCCAGAAGCAGGGATGTGGCTGCCGACGTTACACTGGGTGCGGAGGGGCCCAGCCAGGGCTCTCCCAGAAGCCAGTCACCAGCCCTCAGTATCCCGGAGGACCGAGCCCCGCCTGCCGGTCCCCCCAGCCAAGCAGGCTCAAACGCTCTCCCTCATGCTGCTCTGGCAAGTCTACGGGCTGGAGACCGGGCCACCTATGAGGTCCTCATGGAGGAACGCCGGGAGCAGGCTGAACGTGAGGAACGCAGTGAACGCGAGGAACGCCGGGAGCAGGCTGAACGCGAGGAACGCCATGAACGCGAGCAGAGGGAGGCTGCCGAGCGCCGGGAGCAAGCTGAACGGGAACACCAGCTCCAAGTATTGCAGCTAAAGCTCCAGCACCCTCAACTCATCACAGCTGGTAGCGGGCCCCCTGAGAACCAGGCCCCAAAGTTGCGTGCAGAGGATTTCCCCGTCTTGGACAAAGGCACAGATCTGGACACCTTTCTGCTGGCTTTTGAAACGGTTTGCCATCAATACCATGTCCCGGAGGATCAGTGGGTCAGGTGCTTAACCCCTCAACTTAGGGTTAAAGCCCTGGAAATCTTTGGGTACCTGCCCAGCGAGACCACCCTGAGCTACGAGGGGGTCAAGCAAGCCCTGATCCGACAATATAACCTTACCCCGGAATTTTATCGCAAGAAGCTGCCGGGTTTGCGACGGGGCCCCAGCGATAGCTGGGCTGATCACATGAGGGCGCTACAGAGAGCAGTCGAGCAGTGGACCACCGGCTTAGAAATCACCACCATCCAGCAACTAAAGGAGCTGATTGCCATAGAGCAGTTCCTCTGGAATTGCTCTGAGGAACTGCAGCAGTTTCTGCGTGACCGGAAGCCGGAGGGGGCCTCAGCAACGGCAGCACTTGCGGATGAATACAGTCACAGCAAAGCCCAGGAGCCCCGGAAACCTGCCAGCTGGAAAGTGGGTAAGCCGCCGCTGGCATCTGTTGTACATGCCCCTCAGCCCAAGACCCCTACCCCCTTCTCCAGGCAAGGGGGACCCCAACTGTGTCACCACTGCAACCAACCAGGACACTTCAAGGCTACATGTCCTCAGCGCCAGCAGGGCCTGTCCCAGAACTCCTCCACTGTGCTGTATGTGGGTAAAGGTGCTGGGAGGTCCCGGGACAATTTGCAATTCGTCACTGTGGGCCAAGCTGTGGCCGTGGGACTCAGGGACACAGGCGCAGAGACAACTCTTGTGCGCCCTGAGATGGTGTCCCCACCGGACTTCCTCCCTGGAAAGACTGTCTCAGTCTCCGGAATTGAGGGAGGTGCATCGGCACTCCCCATGGCAAAGGTTTATTTGGACTAGGGTGCCGGGGCGGGGTGTGCGGGAGGTGGGGGTATCGCCGAATATCTCTGCCGGTGTTTTTCTGGGGACAGACTTGGGGCGGCTAGTGTCTCAGTATGTGGCCACTGAACCCCCGAGGTCTGGTCCCCCAGAATGTAATGACATGTATACTCCTAGATGTGCAAATAATATGAGTAAGGTGAATAACCTACCTGCTACAGGGAATGTGGGGGTAGGGAATATAAAGTGTGCTTCTTCCTCCCAGAGGGAGGAGGGTTACCCAGCAGCTGGGGAGGGAACTGCGACTGAGGTGAGGGCTGTTCCAGGAGTCGTGGGACCCCTAGGTAAGTCCACATCGCAGGGTTTCTCTGCCACTGGGGTATCAGAGGGCCAGGCTGGTCTGTCTGGACTGGCGGCTTGGATGGGAATGGAAGGGGGGCAGGCATTACCTGAGGCCACGGTGGCTCTGGCCACTATCGTGAATAGTGAGAGCGCTGGTGGCTCAGTGGCCCCGCGGGGGTTTAATTGCTCCCTTCCTCCAAGCCAAGTGGCTGCCAGGGCCGACGGAGGTCCGGAAGGAGGTCCTGGGAAACGGACAGGGGATGGGATGGTCTCTTCTATTCCAACCACCCCACGTCCGGGGTTCCTGGCACCTCAACCCGAGAGGACCAGTCCAGGCCAAAACGCAGGGGTGGTGGAACATGCAGGTGGGGTGGAGGGTGTCCATGGAGAGATGGGACCCCTAAGTAAGGCCCTATTGCAGGGGTCCATCACACCCGGGGTGTTAAGGGACCAGGGTGTTCTGCCTGGACCGGCAACTTGGGTGGAAGTGGTGGAGGAGCAGGTCCCAGAGTCCTCTCAGGGGACCGACCGCTCCTTCCCTTGCTCCCAGGAGGCTGCTGAGACAGGCGGAAACCCAGAGGTGGGTCCCGTGAAACTGACTGAGGACATGGTGGTCCCGACCATGTCCAGGCAGAGATGTGGGGTAGCATCAGACACTGATGACCCCCAGAGAGTCCTCCCCAAACAGGAGATGCAGCTCCACTTGGGCCCAGACCCCAGCCGTGTTGTCTGGAGACAAGTTTGGCTGTATCCAATGATGGTCAAGCCAGGGTCACCGGGAGAGTGGCCTGAGAACCAGCAGTTGGTGGTTCACTATCTGTCCAGGGCTAAGGAGGGCTAAACCTTAGAGGGCCGGATGATTGGGCACATAGGGATCACCAAGAAGCCAGTGGGGCCTGACCTGGCTGCCCACTGCCATTGGCACCATACCTGTCAGAGGGCAGGGCCAAGTCCCAGCAGCCCACCGGGAACTCTGCCGCAAAGAATAAGGTTGGTACCGATGGTGGTGGACTATGCCACCCAGGCAGGCACCCACTCGGGGCGGCCTCCTTGGCCAGTGTTGGCAACATGCATCGGGGCCCCTGGCTCGGGTAAAGCAGAAAGGGAGGAGTTGCCATTGGCAGACTGTGGACCCGCGGTCCCAGCTATGGGCCACCCTACACCCCTTCCGGGAGTGGTCCAACCCCTACTCTGGACCGCTGCCGCGGAGTGCTACCGAGAGGGGTAGGGGGCACATGGGCGCACGGGCCAGCATCAGTAAGCGCTGCCCCTTAGCGCCCTCTTAGAGGGGGAGGTGTGAGGAATAGGTCAAATATTATATTGCACGCTATCGCTGATGTCGGCATTCCCCTTTAAGAAACCCCACATATCAAGGTCTAGAGTTTCCCTTTATTCCCCCTGTTATAAATGCACAAGTCCTTAGCTCTATTCAGGAAAAGAAATTAGCATTTACAGGTCAAACGGCAGAGATCACAGACCCCCTGTGATGCTGCTTTCCTGTCGATAGTCGCACCTTAGTCTGGGAAGAAGCCGTTAGGTCTGCAGATGGTCGAACCCCTTGCTGTGAATTTGTCATAGCAAGGATAAGAACCACAGATGATCTGGCACCAACAGAAACTGGACCATAAATGCGCGCCCATGTGTCGCAGCACCAAACCAGTTACAGAATCAGAACCGGGTCACACAACCGCATAAGGGGATATGTAATTGCATTCCTAGAAATAAAGGAAAAGGCCGTAAACGGAGATCTAACGTTCTGAACCACTCAGGAACTTTTGGACTCATTGGGAGCACGGCGTCCAGCCCGATAGTTTGGGACTGCTTCCAAAAGCCAGCATTTTGATTATCCTGGGTTTTGGTCCTTGGCCCCGGGGCATCCTGACCCCGCTGTGTGAAACCCTCCAGGTCACCCAAACAAACTCACCCCCGGTCCTAATATGCATGCACGGCCGCTCATCCAATCAGCGTGCTTGAATCTGCTCGAGCCCATGTGTCCAGGAGCTTGTCTAATACGAGCAGATATGAGCACTCTGATGGGCACATCAGCTCCTCTAACAGGGAGCGTGTCCACGCCGGCCATTCACATATTGGGGATGCCCTGCGATGTGAAATCCCCCTGGGTCACTGTTACATTTAGTTTTCCCAGCAGCTCCCATGGCGATATAAACAACTATGAGGTCCTGCGCCCAGCTATTCAATCTAAAGCACATGTGTCAAACTCAAGGCCCGGGGGCCAGATGTGACCCTCTAAGCCTTTTTATGTGGCCCTTTCACAGATGCCAGAGAATGGCAGCTTGGTGAACCACTTTAGCAGCACATTTTTATGCCTGTGTGTGGCACTGCCGGGTGATGCACCATATTGCTTCTAATCCTGCCCCCAGACGCAGAGCTTATAAAAGCAGCTGGTGCCTTTTTAATATTTTAGGGGAGGTGTAGTGTCTGCAACTGTGTCTCTGTTCATACAGCTCTCACCACACAAGGGGGGGGGGGGGGGGGCACGCATTCCACCCAACTCACTGCCAGCAGAGGGGGCTAAAGCGGTAGTTAGGGAAAATTCAATGGCTGTCCTGGGCAAAATAATTCTGCATATTCTCTGGGAAAACTAATTCTGTGTCTGGATCTGTCCTGGGAAAAATAATTCTGCATCCGCTCTGGGAAAACAAATATGGCCGTTGCATCTGTCCTGGAAAAAATAATTCAGCTTCTCCATCTGTCCTGGGCAAAATAACTCGGCTTCTCCATCTGCCCTTGGCAAAATAACTCAGCTTCTCCATTGGTCCTGGGCAAAATAACTCAGTTTCTTCATCTGCCCTTGGCAAAATAACTCAGCTTCTCCATTTATCCTGGGCAAAATAATTCAGTGCCTGCATCTGTCCTGGGCAAAAAAATTCTGTGGCTGTCCTGAAAAAAGTATTTCAGTCCCTGTCTGAATCTCTCCTGAGCAAAATCATTGTGTCAATAACCATACATTTGAATGGTTGTGTTTGCATTTTGTTTTGAGTTTGTTATTAAAGCAGGACAAAAGACGGAAATTTGACTTGACCTGGGTTTTGTTCTGTGCCCCCCCAGCATTACAAATTGGGTTGTCCTGCTTTGTGAACCCCCCTTTTCGCCCCATAAAACTCCCCTGTCCAGGCTCCAGCAGCGTTTGCATGGGATTTCGTCCAATGAGAGCCTCATGCTGTGTACTACGTCATTCAGCTCTCATTGAGTTGAATGGGGATTGTAAACAATGAGAGCTGTCTGCCGGAGAGAGCCCATGCATGTGCCTTCGGAACCTGGGAAGGTGAGTTGTTATGGACAAACTAGGGGGTTTCACACAGCACGGCATCCCAATTTAGGATGCCCCGGGCCATGCCATATCAGGATGACCCCAGATCAAGGAACAAAACCTAGGTTTTGCTGTGCTTTAACCCTTCTTGTGCCAGCTATGTGAGTCTCACGTAGCTGCCTCTCCAACCGTTAAGTGCCAGCTACGTGAGACTCACTTAGCTGACTTTAGAGCCCCATAAAAATGTCAGTACTCACCTCGCAGCGCAATCGCTCTCCCCGGGTCTTCTCTTCACCAGGGGGGGCTCTTCCCCCCCCCCCCCCTGGGCTTTCCACGCTGCTAGTGAGGACCTAGAAACGGGCCCTCACCATCCTCTTCGGGCGGCGCTGGCCCGCCCCTAGCACCGCCCACCTGTGGGAGGGGCGGGATGATGTCATTCCGCTCCTCATAGTGTCACACCCGGGCTCCGATCTGTCACTTGTCGGTAGCGATCGGAGCAGGGAGGGTGGGAGGCAGGGAGGCTCTGATCTCCCTGCCTCCCACCCTCCTCCGATCACTACCGACAACTGTCATCTGCAGCAGTGCGGGACAGGGGATCAGAGGTAAGTATAAGTGAAAAAAGAATAAATAAAGAATTTTGTGTCTGTGTCTTTTTTTTTACTTAACTCTTTGTGAACTGGTAAGGGGGTCCATGAGACCCCTTATGCCAGTTCACAAGGCTCTGGGGCTGGCAATCACCTGCGGCTAGCGGGTGACTGGCCAAAACCCCCAGCCCCCCATTACCTGCCTCCCCAACGGCCGGGGGGGGGGGGCAGAAGGGCCCGGGCCTTAAAATTCCAAAAAAGAATGAGGTCCCCCCCTAGGGGGGAGGTCCCCTATGTCATTTTTTTTTTAAGTTAACCTCTTACAACTATGCAATCATATTGCATAGTTGTATCCTATCTGAAATCTCCTAAACTGTTTAAGTTTGGGGGAGTTTCCTGGGCAGGAAAGGGTGTATACCAATACATATGTGGTACCGCTGTAACCGGGAGAAATAGAGCTTTCACACACAATAATATTTTATTAACAAACTTAAATTTTTTATTACAAAACAACACTACAAATTGTAAAAAATAGATTTTTTTTTTTATTTTTTTGCACATATTTCACCCAAAAGTACTGAGAATACACTAAAAAAAGGCCAAACAAGACATTTCCTGTTGAAGCCCAGACTCTGCTGAAAAAAAACAATGTATAATTTTCCTGGAAAATCCCTGGAAATCCCTTTAAAAATCAAGGTTGAACATAGAGCAAAAACGTGAAAAGTAGTCTGGCAACAGAGTGTGACAAAAAATCTAGGTAGGCTGGCACTTAAAGTGGACCAACACCCAGGATTTTCACTATCCTGGGTGTTGGTCCACTTCAGCGGGGCATCAGAGATCAGGATGCCCCGCTGTGTGAAACCCCCCCTAAAAACCTTTTCGGCGACGGCGCCTCCCTCTTACAGGCGCGTGCACTGCTAGAGGGGCGCACGGGAGGCGGGGGCGGCTGATTCCCGGGCCAATCACCCCTGGGTGTTGGTCCACTTTAAAGGGTTAAAGCGGTCCTTCACCCTGAATAAGAGTCTATCTTATATGTTTCCCACATCCTGTACATACAGATTGCCCGCATTAAAAATCATCCTACCTGCATCTACTGCATGTTATGAGCCTTTAAACATTCAAGATGGCGGCTCATGGAACATCAGGC
Organism: Gastrophryne carolinensis; assembly: GCA_027917425.1. Lineage (NCBI taxonomy): Eukaryota > Metazoa > Chordata > Amphibia > Anura > Microhylidae > Gastrophryne > Gastrophryne carolinensis. The sequence goes on along the minus strand of CM051235.1, from coordinate 333,844,145 downwards.
AGCCTGCAAACAGGAAGTGCCTTCTGACTGTGCTGCTCTGCTGACCTTTTCCTGACCCCAGCTCTGCTCTGTTTGAGCAAAGCACAGCTATAACCCTGCCCCCTGTACTTTATCCCACTCTCCTCAGTAAGTGTGATGCTTCTCAGTCAAGATGGCGGCACCTGTATCCTAAAGTCCTGAACAGAGTTGCAGCCCAGTGGGGGAAAGAATAATAAGTGACTAAAAACTTAAAGTGGACCAACACCCAGGATTTTGACTATCCTGGGTTTTGGTCCACTTCGGCGGGGCACCCCGATCGGGGGTGCCCCGCTGTGTGAAACCCCCCAGAAACCCCAAAAAACTCACCTCTCAACGCTCCCACGTGAACGCCGCAGCCTATCCCCGCCAACGTCCAGGCGGGGATCAGGAACGTCCAAGCCGTTTCCGCCGCCGCCGGCTCCCACGCGTCACTCTCGGCGCGCGAGCGCCCCCGTCGGCCATTCACAGAGGGCCGGCGCGCGCATGTCTGGAGGGGCGCGTGGGAGGCGGCGGCGGAAGCGGCGGTGGATCAGGTAAGAGGTTTTTGGGGTTTCTGGGGGGTTTCCCCCCCGCGGGACATCCCAATCTCGGATGTCCCGCGGGGTGGGAGGTGATCGGCCCGGGAATCTTATAGATTTCCGGGCCGATCACCCCTGGGTGTTGGTCCTCTTTAAAATATATTAATTTTAGATGTTGGGGAATCGTTGTATAAGGGTTTGGGGCTTTTCATGAAATCTTGCTGAAGGTCCAGCTTATGCAGATGTAACATCCTATTTGAGTTAGGTTTGCTTTAATTAGCTGAGCTGGGGTTTCAGGAAAACAATAAGTGCAGGAATGAATCACACTGAATAATTGGTTCCGGGTAACATAATAAGTCCCGGGCACCTTAACACCCCTCAGGCCAGGTTTTGTATTTGGCGCAGCAGTGTGGCGGCTGCTGGGTGCACTTGTTCCGCTCTCTTGGCTGGGGCCATATTGGCGGGCACCTGTGGCAGAGCACCGGGCGCTGTGGGTGGGAGATTCACCGCTGCGTGGGCGCAAAACAACTTTTCCAGAGCACTGTGGTGGTGTCTCCCGGGCATGTGGTGACCGGCCCCCCGCACACACACACACACACACACACACTTCCACACACACATAGAGCTATCTATGAATGGGGCGTGATGTTAGGTGGAGGCGGTGGCAGGCAGGCAGTCGGGCAGCGGGCGGGCCAGTGCGAGTTCCTGTGTGAGTGTAAACTTCCTCCCGCTCCCCGCTATTGGGCTGCATCCCCTCCCCGGCCGGGTCCTCCTTTCGCGCTGCCCAGCTTTCCTGTCCCCTCCCAGGAAGTGTGAAGAGAAAATTATAGGAAGCGGCAAGGGGAAGGGGTTACCCGGGGAAGGAGAAGCCGTGTCCGCACCCCATTCCTGGCAACAGGGCCGGCCGGCTGGATGACGGGAGGGACAGCCATGACGGTGAGCCTGGTGACATGCTAGCAATGTGGGGGGACATGTCTGCCAGGTTGCCCCCGGGTCACCTCAGGCACATGAGGGCGCAGCCTGGGGGGGGGGGGGTCTGTCGTTACTATATGGGTGTGAGGTGAGTGCACAGCTATGGCATGACTGAGGCAGGGCTTCCTCATACATGACACACTGTGGCTTCCTCTCGGCTCCACCAAGCCCCCCTGGAGCCCTGTGATGTCTGAGTGACCCCACCAAGCCCCCCTGGAGCCCTGTGATGGCTTAGTGACCCCACCAAGCCCCCCTGGAGCCCTGTGATGGCTTAGTGACCCTACCAAGCCCCCCTGGAGCCCTGTGATGTCTGAGTGACCCCACCAAGCCCCCCTGGAGCCCTGTGATGGCTTAGTGACCCCACCAAGCCCCCCTGGAGCCCTGTGATGGCTTAGTGACCCTACCAAGCCCCCCTGGAGCCCTGTGATGGCTGAGTGACCCCACCAAGCCCCCCTGGAGCCCTGTGATGGCTTAGTGACCCCACCAAGCCCCCCTGGAGCCCTGTGATGGCTGAGGGACCCCACCAAGCCCCCCTGGAGCCCTGTGATGGCTGAGGGACCCCACCAAGCCCCCCTGGAGCCCTGTGATGGCTGAGGGACCCCACCAAGCCCCCCTGGAGCCCTGTGATGGCTGAGGGACCCCACCAAGCCCCCCTGGAGCCCTGTGGTGGCTGAGTGACCCCACCAAGCCCCCCTGGAGCCCTGTGGTGGCTGAGTGACCCCACCAAGCCCCCCCGGAGCCCTGTGATGGCTGAGTGACCCCACCAAGCCCCCCTGGAGCCCTGTGATGGCTGAGTGACCCCACCAAGCCCCCCTGGAGCCCTGTGATGGCTGAGTGACCCCACCAAGCCCCCCTGGAGTCCTGTGATGGCTGAGTGACCCCACCAAGCCCCCCCCCTGGAGTCCTGTGGTGGCTGAGTGACCCCACCAAGCCCCCCTGGAGCCCTGTGGTGGCTGAGTGACCCCACCAAGCCCCCCTGGAGTCCTGTGATGGCTGAGTGACCCCACCAAGCCCCCCCCCCTGGAGTCCTGTGGTGGCTGAGTGACCCCACCAAGCCCCCCTGGAGCCCTGTGGTGGCTGAGTGACCCCACCAAGCCCCCCTGGAGCCCTGTGGTGGCTGAGTGACCCCACCAAGCCCCCCTGGAGCCCTGTGATGGCTGAGTGACCCCAGCAAGCCCCCCTGGAGCCCTGTGATGGCTGAGTGACCCCAGCAAGCCCCCCCCCTGGAGCCCTGTGATGGCTGAGTGACCCCACCAAGCCCCCCTTGGAGCCCTGTGATGGCTGAGTGACCCCACCAAGCCCCCGCCTGGAGCCCTGTGATGGCTGAGTGACCCCACCAAGCCCCCCCCCTGGAGCCCTGTGATGGCTGAGTGACCCCACCAAGCCCCCCCCCCTGGAGCCCTGTGATGGCTGAGTGACCCCACCAAGCCCCCCCCCCTGGAGCCCTGTGATGGCTGAGTGACCCCAGCAAGCCCCCCCCCTGGAGCCCTGTGATGGCTGAGTGACCCCAGCAAGCCCCCCTGGAGCCCTGTGATGGCTGAGTGACCCCACCAAGCCCCCCCTGGAGCCCTGTGATGGCTGAGTGACCCCACCAAGCCCCCCCTGGAGCCCTGTGATGGCTGAGTGACCCCACCAAGCCCCCCTGGAGTCCTGTGATGGCTGAGTGACCCCAGCAAGCCCCCCTGGAGCCCTGTGATGGCTGAGTGACCCCACCAAGCCCCCCCCCTGGAGCCCTGTGATGGCTGAGTGACCCCACCAAGCCCCCCCCTGGAGCCCTGTGATGGCTGAGTGACCCCACCAAGCCCCCCCCCCTGGAGCCCTGTGATGGCTGAGTGACCCCACCAAGCCCCCCCCCCTGGAGCCCTGTGATGGCTGAGTGACCCCACCAAGCCCCCCCCCTGGAGCCCTGTGATGGCTGAGTGACCCCACCAAGCCCCCCCCCTGGAGCCCTGTGATGGCTGAGTGACCCCACCAAGCCCCCCCCTGGAGCCCTGTGATGGCTGAGTGACCCCAGCAAGCCCCCCTGGAGCCCTGTGATGGCTGAGTGACCCCACCAAGCCCCCCCTGGAGCCCTGTGATGGCTGAGTGACCCCACCAAGCCCCCCCTGGAGCCCTGTGATGGCTGAGTGACCCCACCAAGCCCCCCCTGGAGCCCTGTGATGGCTGAGTGACCCCACCAAGCCCCCCCTGGAGTCCTGTGATGGCTGAGTGACCCCAGCAAGCCCCCCTGGAGCCCTGTGATGGCTGAGTGACCCCACCAAGCCCCCCTGGAGCCCTGTGATGGCTTAGTGACCCCACCAAGCCCCCCTGGAGCCCTGTGATGGCTTAGTGACCCTACCAAGCCCCCCTGGAGCCCTGTGATGTCTGAGTGACCCCACCAAGCCCCCCTGGAGCCCTGTGATGGCTTAGTGACCCCACCAAGCCCCCCTGGAGCCCTGTGATGGCTTAGTGACCCCACCAAGCCCCCCTGGAGCCCTGTGATGGCTTAGTGACCCTACCAAGCCCCCCTGGAGCCCTGTGATGGCTGAGTGACCCCACCAAGCCCCCCTGGAGCCCTGTGATGGCTTAGTGACCCCACCAAGCCCCCCTGGAGCCCTGTGATGGCTGAGGGACCCCACCAAGCCCCCCTGGAGCCCTGTGATGGCTGAGGGACCCCACCAAGCCCCCCTGGAGCCCTGTGATGGCTGAGGGACCCCACCAAGCCCCCCTGGAGCCCTGTGATGGCTGAGGGACCCCACCAAGCCCCCCTGGAGCCCTGTGGTGGCTGAGTGACCCCACCAAGCCCCCCTGGAGCCCTGTGGTGGCTGAGTGACCCCACCAAGCCCCCCCGGAGCCCTGTGATGGCTGAGTGACCCCACCAAGCCCCCCTGGAGCCCTGTGATGGCTGAGTGACCCCACCAAGCCCCCCTGGAGCCCTGTGATGGCTGAGTGACCCCACCAAGCCCCCCTGGAGTCCTGTGATGGCTGAGTGACCCCACCAAGCCCCCCCCCTGGAGTCCTGTGGTGGCTGAGTGACCCCACCAAGCCCCCCTGGAGCCCTGTGGTGGCTGAGTGACCCCACCAAGCCCCCCTGGAGTCCTGTGATGGCTGAGTGACCCCACCAAGCCCCCCCCCTGGAGTCCTGTGGTGGCTGAGTGACCCCACCAAGCCCCCCTGGAGCCCTGTGGTGGCTGAGTGACCCCACCAAGCCCCCCTGGAGCCCTGTGGTGGCTGAGTGACCCCACCAAGCCCCCCTGGAGTCCTGTGATGGCTGAGTGACCCCACCAAGCCCCCCTGGAGCCCTGTGGTGGCTGAGTGACCCCACCAAGCCCCCCTGGAGCCCTGTGATGGCTGAGTGACCCCAGCAAGCCCCCCTGGAGCCCTGTGATGGCTGAGTGACCCCAGCAAGCCCCCCTGGAGCCCTGTGATGGCTGAGTGACCCCAGCAAGCCCCCCCCCTGGAGCCCTGTGATGGCTGAGTGACCCCACCAAGCCCCCCCCCCTGGAGCCCTGTGATGGCTGAGTGACCCCACCAAGCCCCCCCCCCTGGAGCCCTGTGATGGCTGAGTGACCCCACCAAGCCCCCCCCCTGGAGCCCTGTGATGGCTGAGTGACCCCAGCAAGCCCCCCCCCTGGAGCCCTGTGATGGCTGAGTGACCCCAGCAAGCCCCCCTGGAGCCCTGTGATGGCTGAGTGACCCCACCAAGCCCCCCCTGGAGCCCTGTGATGGCTGAGTGACCCCACCAAGCCCCCCCTGGAGCCCTGTGATGGCTGAGTGACCCCACCAAGCCCCCCTGGAGTCCTGTGATGGCTGAGTGACCCCAGCAAGCCCCCCTGGAGCCCTGTGATGGCTGAGTGACCCCACCAAGCCCCCCCCCTGGAGCCCTGTGATGGCTGAGTGACCCCACCAAGCCCCCCCCTGGAGCCCTGTGATGGCTGAGTGACCCCACCAAGCCCCCCCCCCTGGAGCCCTGTGATGGCTGAGTGACCCCACCAAGCCCCCCCCCTGGAGCCCTGTGATGGCTGAGTGACCCCACCAAGCCCCCCCCCCTGGAGCCCTGTGATGGCTGAGTGACCCCACCAAGCCCCCCCCCTGGAGCCCTGTGATGGCTGAGTGACCCCACCAAGCCCCCCCCCCTGGAGCCCTGTGATGGCTGAGTGACCCCACCAAGCCCCCCCCCTGGAGCCCTGTGATGGCTGAGTGACCCCAGCAAGCCCCCCTGGAGCCCTGTGATGGCTGAGTGACCCCACCAAGCCCCCCCTGGAGCCCTGTGATGGCTGAGTGACCCCACCAAGCCCCCCCTGGAGCCCTGTGATGGCTGAGTGACCCCACCAAGCCCCCCCTGGAGCCCTGTGATGGCTGAGTGACCCCACCAAGCCCCCCCTGGAGTCCTGTGATGGCTGAGTGACCCCAGCAAGCCCCCCTGGAGCCCTGTGATGGCTGAGTGACCCCAGCAAGCCCCCCTGGAGCCCTGTGATGGCTGAGTGACCCCAGCAAGCCCCCCTGGAGCCCTGTGATGTCTGAGTGACCCCACCAAGCCCCCCTGGAGCCCTGTGATGGCTGGGTGACACCACCAAACCCCCCCTGGAGCCCTGTGATGGCTGGGTGACACCACCAAACCCCCCTGGAGCCCTGTGATGGCTGAGTGACCCCACCAAGCCCCGCCCTGGAGCCCTGTGATGGCTGAGTGACCCCACCAAGCCCCGCCCTGGAGCCCTGTGATGGCTGGGTGACACCACCAAACCCCCCCTGGAGCCCTGTGATGGCTGAGTGACCCCACCAAGCCCCCCCGGAGCCCTGTGATGGCTGAGTGACCCCAGCAAGCCCCCCTGGAGCCCTGTGGTGGCTGAATGACCCCACCAAGCCCCCCCGGAGCCCTGTGGTGGCTGAGTGACCCCACCAAGCCCCCCCGGAGCCCTGTGGTGGCTGAGTGACCCCACCAAGCCCCCCCGGAGCCCTGTGGTGGCTGAATGACCCCACCAAGCCCCCCCGGAGCCCTGTGGTGGCTGAGTGACCCCACCAAGCCCCCCCGGAGCCCTGTGATGGCTGAATGACCCCACCAAGCCCCCCCGGAGCCCTGTGGTGGCTGAGTGACCCCACCAAGCCCCCCTGGAGCCCTGTGATGGCTGAGTGACCCCACCAAGCCCCCCCCCGGAGCCCTGTGGTGGCTGAATGACCCCACCAAGCCCCCCCGGAGCCCTGTGATGGCTGAGTGACCCCACCAAGCCCCCCTGGAGTCCTGTGATGGCTGTGCTGTGCATTAGCTGCCAGTTCAGATGAATCAGGCTGAGGGTCAGGATTTGGTAGCAGGTAGGTCTGCACAGATATTTCACTGGAGGGTGTCTTTCAGATCTGACCTGAACTGCATGAAATCTGAACCGATGACATTTAAAGGGAACGTCCACTATGGATGGCAAGTGTGTCTTTTGTTTCAAAAGAATGTGCTGAGCTCATCTAGTCACTTTGTATTTTTTTTTTTACTCTAGTATATGTATATATATGCTTTTTTTGGAAGCAGTTTTCACTACTTGTAAGCTATTACAGTTAACAACCACCAGCATGGCTTGATCGTAGGGCATGTCTTACAGTCAAAGCAAGCCTGAGGGGCTCCATTATTTTGAATGGTCATTAGTCTCTTCAGTTATGTTATACAAAAACCAGAAGCAGCTTGTGGTTCATCGGAGAACTCCCCTGATCTCCTCTGCCCTGATGTATCCCCCCCTCCCATGTGCAGTTAAAGCACAAATTGAAGTGCATTTTGTGGGTAACAAAGTGTTCCTAGCTATCATGTTATCCTTGTTTGCTACTAATACTTTTAAACTAGATCTATACCCCCTCGCCTCCAGTTCTTAAAGCACAACAAAACTTAAGGTTTTCCCTATCCCAAAATGTCTCTTGCCTGCGGTATGCCAATTTGGGATGCCCTGCTGCTCTGTAAATCTCACTTCCTCGCGGTCCTACGGTGCAGGCTCTCGTCCATTCAAAGCTGTTTGCCATGCATATTAAATGTTTGCCATCTGGCTCTGTCTTTACGCAATGTGGTCACATTGGCCGCGTCCTGACTGGCTGCTTCAGCCGCTGAAATGGCCAGCCCACGGGACTGGACTGCCGGCGGAATTGCGTGTGTTCTGGGGGGCTCCAGCATACTGGATGCTTATGTGGCCAGATCCGAACCAACATCCTTTAGCAGGAAAGCGAGTGTTAGTCCGCTTTAGCTATGGGTTTACCTGCATGTAAACCTGGGGCGGCATATTGTGTCTTCAGAGGGCCCCTGGTTGTGATATTACCCAGCAGTTGTCTGCACATTGGTTCTCTGATACGGTCAATTCAACTCCTGTACAGGACTATAGGTAACCTAAGCATTGCTGTGTCTAAGGTTGCAGGGCTCCTGTTGTACCAACCATGATGGCCTTCTGTTGCTGGTAAAAGGCCCATAGACCTGTATAGCAGATGGTCTGATGGATTCTAAAGAGGGACTTTGCAGGGCTTGGAGTCTAAAAAGACTTCAGAGCCATTTGAGTTCCACTCCTTGGGGCATCTAGAATTTGGGCCGCCACCGCATAGAGGAACAACACCCCAAAGAGGGCATCCCAATTCAGAATGCCATCGTATAGAGGAACAACACTGGAGGAGTCAAAATTGGGTGTGTTGTTCCTCTTTAAAAGAGACAAAATAGTCAAGTCATCACTTTCTCATTCACATGTTTGGTAGCAAAATGTCATGACAATCATGTGACTGCTGACGACCATTCAGGTTTGATGTGCAAACCCGATTGGTCACTGGCAGTTAAGTGATTGCCATACAATGAATGGAGAAGTTGGATGACTTTACCATAATGCCACATTCATTCTCTGAAGACCAGAATCTGCCAGTTCTAACTGGCTGAGCCACTGCCATTCTTTTCCAGAATCTCAGTGGCCAATTGTACTTTTACTAATCTCTCCCAGAACCCCCATGACCATGTGATCCTGTGCTGCTCATTCCCAGAATCCCAGTGGCCAGTTGGACTAGTGCTGATTACTGATGTATCTAGGAGCTTTGCACATCTGGAAATTTTTGCCCAGTCTTTTTGCAATATACGGTAACTCTAGCTCAATCAGATTGGATGGAAAGCATTTGTGAACAGCAATTTGGATTGACCAATGCTCCTTGAGATGGTCAGAGCTTGAGTTATTTGTTTTTATAACCTAACACTACAACTTTGTCCCTGAGCTGACTGGTGTTTTCCTTGGTTTTCATGATGCTGGTTGTTCACTGATGTTCTCCAGCAAACCTCTGAGGCCTTCACAGAACATTGCACTGAGAATAAACTACATACAGATGAACTGTTATGAATTAGGTGACTTCTGAAGTAATTGGTCACCCTGGATATTTTTGCTTGGGCCCGCAACCAGTCGGCGCTCTCGCCTCTATTCATCATTTTCAGCTTAGAATTGGTTAAGGACCAAATGGAGCCCAGTGTGCCGAGCCTGTGCCACCCATTCACAAATGTCTGGCTAAAGGTATAGCGTGGCATGCGCTGTTGGTTTGGGAATCAAACAGGTTTTACTAGGGGCAAGTTTCATATGGGGCAACGCAAATCGGGATGTCCCAGGGAGAGGAAATCAGGCTGCCCTCATGATGGATTTTGGTCCACTTTAATGCACATCCCACTTTTCCTTTTTTTTTTTTTAAATGTGCAGAAATGTGTATCATTTTCTTTACACTTTACTTGCTACTTTGTGTTGTTAAGTCTATCTCAATAAAATACATTTAGGTTTGTGGCTGTATGTTTTTAAGGCACTGTACCTGTGCATGGTCTGGTCTGCTCACCAGTGAGCACCTCTCTGAGCTTCCTATGTGAAGCTCCAATTGATGGAAAAGTAGGAGATATGGCCATGTTTGCAGAGACAGAGCTCTGAATTAGGCGAGTGTATTGGTGAGTGGGCAGGTTTTGAAGCAGTCCTTCACCCGGAATAAGAGCATATCTTACATGTTTCCCCCACGCTGTACATACAGATTGCTCACATTAAATCCTTCCTGCATCTACTGCATTTTCTGAGCCTTTAAACATTCAAGATGGTGGCCCATGTAGTTTCAGGCTGCCTGCAAACAGGAATTGTCTTCTGACTGTGCTGCTCTGCATTCTGGGATTTCTGACCTTTTCCTGACCCCAGCACTGCTCTCTGTGTAAATGACAGCTATAACCCCGCCCCCTGCACTTTTGACCCCTCTCCTCAGTATGTGATGCTACTGAGCCAAGATGGCAGCGCCCATATCCTAGAGTCCTGAACAGAGTTGCAGGCCAGTGGGTAAAAGAATAAAAAGTGATTAAAAACGATAAATATATTAGTTTAAGCATTTTTTAAGTGATATAAACCATTCTGGGCTGCCCCACTGTTTGAACCCCCCAGATCATATGATCCACTCACCTGTTCCTGGAAACCCCTTTCTGCAGACGCATCCCCAGCATAATGTTAGCTGGGATGCTTATAGGTACCAGGCCTTTCAGAATAGTCAGGGAAGGCAACCCCACAGCTAGAGGTGAGCGGAAATGCTGGCTGACAGTGTGTTCGTATTGCTCTGCTCCGTTCGGCACAGCTGCTATGTGGCTAGCCAAGCCCAATGGAACTGAGCGCCATAACGTTTAAAATAAGGCATAAGTAAGGCCATGGAAATGAAAAGGATGGTTCTTTTTACAGCAGAACTGTGAGTGATGTCACATGAGCAAGTCTTAACTTTCTGTGGCTCTATTATTAGGCTGTCCTTTCAGTTTCTGTCTTGATGGAAACTGTAGCTTAGTTACCAGCCCCTGTAGCCAGTGAAGACATTTCCCCATAGAGACTTGTGCCAGTTTTACCCCTGTTGTGCTGTCTGAAGTTCTACTGGAAGGAAGCTCATTTGCTTCACCTAGTTCTACTTTTAGGACCATGGATGAGATGCCTTTTCCCCCATATAACAGTAAAATCCACACACTCCTCATCTATCTTTGACTATTATTACTTATGTAGAGCTTAGCAGAAGGGAGTTGTCTCTGCATGCTTACATAGAGCTGAGGGGCTTTACCGTTCAGGTGATGATTTCATTTTCTCAGTACACACTCCTTTCACCCTTTTATAGGGCTTGTGGCAGCTGATAGACCAAACAACAGAAGGTTCTCCTGCTATAGGCAGACATAAAAATTTGTATGTGCGCTTTAACACCACCTTGGTGTCCTTCCTGCTAGGTCACAGACTGGTGCAGATATGCACCTCGGCTAAAAGTGAGTTGGGATGAGGTCCGCACATGCGCCATGGAATTGATATTTTGTGCGAGTGGTCAAAATGTTGCGACGGTAACAAGGGGGCTGCCTATTGCGAAGGTGAAGGGGGGGGGTCTATTTTGAGTGGCTCGAGCAACCAAGATATACTGTAAATTCTGAGGTTTAGCATTGCACCAAATGAAAGAGAAGCCTGGCCTCCAATCACTAAATTATTACTGAAACCCAAGAATGCTAAGTATTTCTAAACTGACCACACAGTAACAACATAATATACAGTCTGTTCATAAAACAATGTGGATATTGTATTTCAGAAGATAAAAATACAAACACTACTTAAACTAATCCCCAATCTTAAGTATGTCCTTTAATGTGCTGATGATACAAAGCCTGAAGATCCCATTTCAGTTAAGAATCCTTTTCTCCTTTTCTGGAAAAGCTGGGAAATTCCTTCTTCACCGCTTGGGCCATGTGGTTGCTGGCAGGTCTGCTTCCATTCAGTTCCACCTGACAGGACCATTTTGCTATACTCCTGTGCATTGTGGGGGATGTCTGCGGAGGATATAGAAAGCTCTGACCCGAGTTGTCATTACAGAGCCGTGTCCTCTGTACCACTTCATGCCATAGCACATTTCTGCATAACATGCACCCACTGGGTTGTTTTCATTTATTTATATTTGAATAATGATATAGTTCACAACATATCACCTAACATTTCGTCTCTGTTCCCCCAAGGAGCTCACATTGTAATGTACTTTGCACACAGGCGCATGGTCTATTTTTAGACTGAAACCAATTATCCTGCTGCTGTGGTTTTTTTAAATATGTTTTAGTAGGTTTGTGGGAGGAAACCGGATCAGCCAGGTGAAATGTATGCAAACTCCTAGAGAACATACTAACTACAAAGCAGTACAGATATGGCAAGTTCTTAAAAGGAATATTACCCCATAAAATAAACCAGGGAGCAGAATGTTGTCTTAATCTTCAGTTGTTTTCAATAGCTTCTGTGCCAAGTTAACTAGTTATGTTATGCTTGGGAAGTTAACTATTGCTGCATCTGTAGTTCTACCTACTAGCACTGGCCTACACGTTTAGGAAAGATTGCTGGCGTTAGAGGGTATTCCAATGTATTTCAGACATACAGGAAGGGATGAGCTTGCTAAAAAGAAAAGGAGACCATTGGACGGCAATAAATGTGAGCAATTATTATTTATTTATTTTTTTTTCGTATTGAAGTTTACTATTTTAAGAGGACATTTGTTAGCCCTGCTCTTACCATCTTCCTCATCTTCTTTGTAGTCCTTGCCCCCAGGGCACCCTGATCTGGGATGCCCTACACTGTGAAACTGCCCAGGTTGCCTGATCTAACTCGCCTTTTCTGTCCTTCAGCGCATGCAGGACCTTTTGTCCAATAAGCGTGCTCGGATCCGCTAACTCCCACTTGTCTAAGACTCCACTCCAGCCAAGTGTGCAGATGGTGCAGCATTCCCGCTGCTCTCTGACCAGCTATCTAGAAATGCCTGGTACGGGCATGTGCCCCACTAAAAGTAAAGCAGGTGGCGGCTGCTGCTTGCACATGCGCCGTTGGATTTGGGGGAAAAGGTGAGTTTACTGGGCTACCTGGGTGGTTTCCGGGACCTGGGGGTAGGGAATCGGCGACTGTCAGTCATTGAGTTTTGGTCCACTACTTTGGTGCACATTAGAGTGTTTCTTGTAATGTTGTAAATCAAAATGAATGAGCACTACATAATTTTAAGAATGTATTTACAGTTAGGTCCATAAATATTTGGACACTGACACAAATTAGGTTTTTTACCTATTTACTGAAACATATTCAAGTTATATAAGGACATGGACATAAAGTCCAGGCTTTCATTTGAGAGTATCCAGATTAAAATTGGATGAGGGGTTTAGGAATTTCAGCTCTTTATGTGTCACCCAGTTTCTAAAGGGACCAAAAGTAATTGGACAATTCACTATAAGGCTGTTTCAAGGGTAGAAGTGGGCAATTACTTTATGTCATGCTCAGTTAAGCAGATAAAAGTCCTGGAGTTTGAACTGTGGTGCTTGCATCTGCAAGATTTTGTGGTCAAAGGAGCTCTCCTTTATGCCATCCTTTTAAAGCAGAAAAAAACCCACCAGAGGCCGGTCTGGAATCTATAAGATTCCCAGGGCATCCAGAATTGGGATGCCCCGCTGTGTGAAACCCTCCCCGGGCGCGCGGGCACCACCTTGCATCACCTTTCCCTGGTCCAACGGCACATGCACAGGCTCTCGTCCAATGAGAGCAGGTCGCTGAACTCATTGTTGTTAATGGGGAGTGCGGTCTGCCGATCCCGCCCAGCCATTCACAAAGGCTAGATTGGACTTTGCTATAAAACATCTAAAAAAGCCAGCACAGTTCTGGAAGAATCTTTGAACAGATGAAACCGATCAACCTCTACTAGATGGGAAGAAAAAAGTATGGTGAAGGCATGGTCCAGCATAGCACATCATCTGTAAAGCACAGCAGAGGCAGTGTGGTAGCTTAGGCATGCATGGCTGCCAGTGGCACAGGGTCGCTAGTGTTTATTGATGATGTGGCACAGGACAGAAGCAGCCACATGAATTCTGAGCTATTCGGAGACATGCTATATGGTCAAATGCAGCCAAACTGATTGGTCAGCATTTCATAATACAGATGGACAATGACCCAAAACATAAAGCCAAAGCTGCTCAGAAGTTTATTAAAGCAAAGAAGTGGAATATTCCTGAATGGCCCAAATCAGTCACCTGATCTCAACCCAATTGAGCCGCATTTCACTTATTATAGACTAAACTTCAGACAGGACCACAAACAGCTGCAGTAAAGGCCTGGCAGAGCAACACAGCGTCTCATGATGAGTTCAAGACTTCAGGCAGTCATTGCCAACAAAGTATTAAAAATTAACAGTTCATTTACAATTATATAATTTGTCCAATTATTCTTGAGCCCTTGGAATGAAGGGATTGTGTATCAAAATGCTTTAGTTCCTCACATTGTTGTTCAATCATTTTCAATCATTCTGAACTCTCTGAGTTTTGTTCAAATTCATTGTGGTTATGTACAGAACCAAAATTAGAATAATTTTATCTATGTCCAAATATTTATGGACCTAACTGTAATTTAGACTGCTAAGCTGTCTGTGTTAAAAATCCTCACCTATTATTTTGTTATTACTTTCATGCTAGGCATTCTTGTGGCTGTTTTTGCCCTGCTTTTAGGTTTACAGCCTGCTTCTCTAATACACGCTCTTTATTTCTTTTTCCTTACAGATCTCTGTGTGTCTGATTGCACATTTCCTATTATATTTTAAGCTTCGGTCATCTTGCAGTACTTGCCACTATGCAAGCAGGTGCCATGGCTATGTTCCTTCTCTAAAAATGTCTTGGCATGTGCATATCCCTTACTCTCTTGCTTCTGTGTCTCTTTTTAACTGTCTGTGTGTTTGCAACCCCATTGTGGTGTTCTGCTATGTGTTTAGGCCTCTGTCATACTCTGTATGTGGCAGTCTCGCTTTTCACTAGTCTCTCATCTGGCATTCGCAGGAGTGAAACAGAATCTGCTCTATCCCTCCGATGTCTCTCGCTGCCCCTCTATGCCCTCCAACCGGCAGGACTCTGGCCAAGGGGTGGGAAATCGCTCTCATCCCTTCTCATCCGCACAAACGCGCTGTAACTAGAGAAGAAAAGGACTCCCGAGAGGGCCACCGCTTACTATCAGACAAGCCAGTGCTTATAGCGACAGGGACATAGAGCAATCTGTATGGGCTTTCTGTACAGTCTAGTTTATATAATAGTACTACTAAATAGTGTTAGTAGGAGACTAAAGGGGAAGGTCACCCTATTTACAGAGGCCTCTGCTCTTTGGCAGTCTATATATTTTTACACTAGTAAGGATTTGCTTAGAATGTGTCAGAGATGACAACTTCCAGCCTTAATGTTTGAATAGCACACATTTTTAGACACCCCAAAGTGATTTCTTCTCATGTCGCTCAGAGTGGCATCTACAGACAAGGATGATATGGAGGTAGGGTAGGCCTTGTTAAATAAGTGCCTGATATCTCTGCTTAGTAATGTCTGATGTTACTTTCTTTGTTTAATATTTCCATAAAATTATTGGTTTGCCTGCTGCAGCCTTTTTATTAATTTGCACTTTGTGTTTTCCTCACAGCCTGACCTCCTAAATTTTAAGAAAGGATGGATGTCCTTGCTGGATAGCAATGGGGAGGTGAGACTATGTGTTATCTGACACTGTCTGTAAAGTGTGAGCTTGCGTCATGATTAGTAGATCAATGTGGGTCAGTGTGACACACTCCATACTTTCTTCCCGGTGGGGATGTACTGTAATACTATACAGTACCTGCTACGCTGCATTTATAATACACGTATTCTGCAACAAACGTAAAAAATATAAACTTAAGAATGATGGTTTGTGGTATTGAAATCTAGTAGACTTGTCATTATTAGCTATTGGCCTTATTGTTAGATCCTCCCGAATGACTTGTTTGGTACTTGCCGCTGACATTAGACAGCTGCTCTGCTATGCAGCCCTTCACCTGCTGTAGAGCTTGTACACACAAGCGCTGGAATTTCAGGTTGAATGTCAACTGCAGTACTTTCTCTTAATGCCACGAAGCAAGTTAGAATCATTAATGGACTTTTGTTAATTTGGCTATTACCACCGGGAAAGGGAATCCCATATACCAAAACGAATGTACAAAATACAACGGAAGTATTTCCCCTATGTGCCATTTCCTTAAATAACAATCAGGTTTAATCTCTGATGCAACTGTGTATATTCTGTAGATGAAATTGTGTTTACCATTGTTTTTGTAAATAGTTTTCATAGGGTTCCTTTTTTCATAGAATTAGTCAACATGAAATACTTTTGTAACTTCAGACTTTTTATTTGTTAGAAAAAAAAAATCTAAATTGGAAGAATAGGCTGTACAATTTGTTTTAACATCGTTGATAGCGAAGGGTAATACGAGTTTTAATTTTGTTTTGTTTTTTTGTTATGTACTACCTTTCTAACTGGTCTCTGATAAAGAATATCAACCGTATAATATGGTGTAAACCAATATTTTCTGTAAATCTGTTCTATGTGGTTATTGATGGCCTTCAGTGTGAAGCACCTGCATTTGCCAGTTGTTTTCAGTTAGCACAGGAAATGGTGCTTTTGATGATTACCTAGAGGTCAGTCGCACACACACCACACCCCAGCAGTTCCTCACATGCTGCAAAAAGACACACTAAATAGAAACGGAAATCTACCATTTAAAAATGTTGTCAAACAATGGGGGCTGTAACTGCCCTGGCATACTGCTCCAGTGTAGTCCTGCAGGAGTCTGATGCATATACTGTATTTGGGTGGGTTGCAGGATATCGCCATGTAAACGCTTTTGCTAACATACAAGCAATTTGTATGATGATATTTTGAACATAACATGTAGGTCCTTTTTCTGATTTTAGTAATCCTCATTAATTGGTCCTGCTCCACCATTTATTTATTTTGCTGATATTGCTGCCAAATTCTGCAGCACTTTATAGATCTCATATCATTTGTGTTGGTCCCTGTTACTCAAAGGAGTTGATTTTCTATACATTTTTAGAATACAACATTGGGCTAAATATTTAATGAAAATATACACTCTTCAGAATCATTAATCTGTCATTTTGTTCTCACTCCTGATCTGAGATGAAGGCTATTCTATTATTCCAAGTATGTCTCTCACCCTGCTTCGGAAATATTAATTACACGTGGGTTATGTCCAGTAGGGGGCGAACATCTGCAAAGATGACTAGAAAAAAGAAGCCCCTCCCGGTCCATAAATACCTGGGACCTCCCACACATTCCCCAGGTAAGTCTCTGCAGACGGCGAAGCAAGTCAAGAAGATGGCTGTCTATCTTTCCCTTGCAGGTAAGCCGGGTTTACACCCGGCCACTTGTCCCTATTTCTGCCTGGACTTTAGTTCTTAGTCCCTATGCCTCCCAGCCTTGGCTGTGAGTCCGGGTGAGGGTAGGTTACACCTTAGAGGTGTACTGTATAGGTGCTCAGCTCCTCCGTGAGACCCTCTCCAAAGGGTAGGCGGCTGCCAGGTTCGTGATCTTGGTATGGGATGCCCTGTCCGTTTTATTTTCCCTGCGCTACATTAGGTAGTTTGGGACCCCCCCTCCGTTACTCCCCGTCTTGGATTATAGGGGAGTACCTCCATTTTGCGACCTATTGTGGTTCTTACGCGGTCATTGCGACTACCATAAAAAATCACCTTATGGAGGCTTCCCAGGATACCAGGCTCTGGATCCCTTTGGGGCAAGCCCGGCAGTGTGTGGTTTGTGGGGTATCCCTTGCGGGGGATAATGTGCTTATTTGCGCACCATGTGCACAGCAGGCCATTGCGCAGCAATCTGGGCCCCTGGTGTCTGGCTCAGCACCGCTGGCCTCATCACCTACACCCCCACGCCTGGCTTTGACCCCAAGTGACGTTGTCATCAGTGGGGAGTTGCAATCTGATGTATGTGCTAGATTGGCCAACATGGAGAAGATGATTGCTAGCTCTGCGGCCAGGAAGGCCCCAGCTAAGAGACTGCATTTGGCGCCGGCTGCTCCGGCTTTTGATTATGATGATTATGACTCGTTTACTTGGTCTGATTATTCCCCACTTAAAGGAGGGGAATTGTTTTCAGACTCTGAATGCTCTGATGATCAGCAGTTCTTTGATGCTGGGCAGGAGCGTGGGGATACTGTGGATACCCCCAGACTTCTGGCCCATATTCTTGAGGTTCTTGCTATTTCCCCTCCTGCGGAGGCCCCCCTGCAGAAGTGGGAATTTTTTGGGGGCCACTAAAGCTCGCCTTGAGTTTCCTGATCAGAAGCATTTTGACAAATTGATTCTTAAGGAATGGGAAAGGCCCAGCCGGCTTCCCGGTGTCCCTCAGGGGTGGGATAGGAAGTATCCCTTTCCGGTGGACACGGTGAAGCGCTGGTTGTCACCCCCAGACGTCGACGCTCCGATTCTGGGGTTGTCCAACACATCGGTTGTGCATTCACCAGACTCCACCACGCTGAAGGATGGTGAGGACCGTCGTCTTGATCAAATGGCGTCACACGCCTTTGCCATTGTGGGTTCGGGCCTGTGCTCCGTTTGTGCTTCAGCTCTCACGGCCGTGGCTACCAGATCTGTAATTAGGGGCCTGTTGAATGGTCCCCATCTTAACCCTGCTAGTGATGAGTTTGCAGCGCTTACGAGGTGTGATTTGTTCATGACCTTTGTCTTATCAGCTTTGGACGATACAATATGCATGTGTAGTAGAACCTCGGCTTTGCTTGTGGCTATACGCCGATCGGTTTGGTTGCGCCAATGGGCGGCTGATATGGCGGCTAAGAAGGCGCTCACAGGGCTACCCTTCTTGGGTATGCGCCTGTTTGGAGATTAATTGGACTCAGTGGCGAAAGGAGGAAAGCTGTCACAACGCAAAACCCAACGCCGCTCCTTTCGGGGTGCAGGCTCCTTTAATCCTTCCTTTCGTGGCTCTCGAGCAAGCAGGGGAGTTGCTTACTCTGCGTTCAGAGGTGACTCCTGGGGTAGGGGCAGAGGACGTGCCCGCCCCGGAACTGCCTGGGGTGCCAAACCCAAGGCTGCTGCCAAGTGCTCTCAGCAATGAGGGGGCGCCCTCACCCTCGCGGGTGGGGGGACGGCTACGGCACTTCGCCCAGGTCTGGAGCTGGGAGGTCACAGACAAATGGATCCTGGAAGTGGTCTCTTCCGGGTACAAGCTGGAGTTTGAGTTCCGGCCTCCTCCCAGATTCCTCAGGTCTCGGGTTCCTTCGGACCCCCGGGCCACGCAGTGGCTGTTGTTGGCAGTACAAAATCTTCTGGAGTTGGAAGTCATTTGCCCGGTGCCCTTCTCAGAGAGACGCCGGGGCTATTATCCAACCTTTTTACAGTTCCCAAAAAGGATGGTTCCATAAGACCCATTCTGGATTTAAAGATTCTCAACAGGTTCATCGGGACCAAGAAATTTCGCATGGAGTCTCTGCGCTCGGCCATCAATTCTCTTCGTCCAGGGGACTTTATGACGTCCATAGACATCAAGGACGCTTACCTTCATGTGCCGATCTTCCCAGGTCATCAGCGGTTTCTCAGGTTTGTGGTGGGAGATCAGCACTATCAGTTTGTGGCTCACCCGTTCGGGCTGCCCTCGGCACCAAGGGTATTCACCAAGGTGTTGGGGGTATAATGACTTTTCTCAGGGCCCAGGGCATTCGCATTGTGCTGTATCTGGACGACCTTCTCATCACGGCATCCTCTCTCAGCCAGGCAGAGCTGGACACCAGGACGGTGGTGACATCGCTGGAGAGGTTCGGTTGGGTGATCAACTACCCCAAGTCTTCTCTCTCCCCGTCAAGGGAGGTTTCCTTTCTGGGCATGAATCTGGATACCATTCTGACCAGAGTGTTCCTGCCTCAGTCGAAGGTGCAGATGGTTCAAGATCTGATACGTCTTCTTCTGTCCAACCCTCGCCTGTCCGTCCGGCAAGAGACGGATGCCCTCTGTCTTTGGATCAGTCATTTGTGATGTCTCCCCTGGTTCGGTGGTCTCTTCAGTGGTGGCTGGAACCGAGGAATCTTCTGAGGGGCAGATCTTTTCTGGCCCCTTGTTGGGAGAAGGTCACCACGGATGCCAGCCTGTCGGGCGGGGGGGGGGGGGGGGTTCTGGAAGGAACATCCGTTCCAGGGGCTGTGGGGTCCTCAAGAGGCTCACACCCTCATCAACGTCTTGGAGCTGAGGGCTATCCGGTTGGCCAAGGAGGGAC
Organism: Gastrophryne carolinensis; assembly: GCA_027917425.1. NCBI lineage: Eukaryota > Metazoa > Chordata > Amphibia > Anura > Microhylidae > Gastrophryne > Gastrophryne carolinensis. Next base: position 333,824,581 of record CM051235.1, on the reverse strand, counting down.
TCGCAGCAGGAGTGCCCTCAGGGAAGTTTCTCTGATTCTTGCATGGGTCGAGAGCAATGTTCCATTCATCTCGGCGGTGTACATTCCAGGTGTGGAAAACATGGAAGCGGACTCCCTCAGCAGGGGGTCCTCTCGTCGAGGGGAATGGTCCCTCAGCAACAAGGTATTTCTATCCATTTTGTCACAAGTGGTGGTTCCCGGAGGTGGATCTCTTTGCCTCCCGTCACAACCACAAGCTCCCTGCTTTTTTGTCTCTGTCTCAGGATCCTCTGGCTCTGGCAGTGGATGCCATGTCCCTTGCCTGGAGGGATCTGGTTCTCCTGTACCTGTTTCCTCCCTTCTCCATGGTAGGCAGGGTGGTGCGCAAGCTGGTCCAAGAGGATGTGCCAGCAATTCTGGTGGCTCCAAGGAGGCCAAGACAGGTGTGGTTCGCAGACGTCGTGCGGCTGGCGGTCAATCAGTACAGGTTGCCCCTGTTTCCGGATCTGTCACTCAGGGTCAGCTTTGTTACCCCAATTTACAAACGCTGGCTTTGACGGCGTGGCTGCTGAAACCTCCATTCTAAAAGATGAAAGTTTGTCTGATGCCGTGATCCAGACACTTGTTAGGGCTAGGAAGAAGTCTTCCTCTAACATCTACTACAGGACTTGGCGGTCCTAAATTGATTGGTGCGAGGCTAGGGCCTTGCCTTGTAGGGTGTTTTCGATTCCCAGGATTTTGGAGTTTGTTCAACACGGGTTTTCAGCTTAGTACCTCGAAAGGGCAGGTCTCCGCCCTGGCGGTTTTCTTTCAAAGGTCTTTTGCTCTCCACCCTTTGGTTAAGACTTTTTTCCAGGGGGGTCACTCATGTGCGGCCCCTCGAAAGCCTTTGTTGCCTGTTTGGGGCTTGAATTTGGTTCTGTCGGCTCTCCAGGGCCCCCCTTTTGAGCCGATGCAGGATGTTGCACTTTCCATTCTCACGCAAAAGGTTGCCTTTTTGGTGGCTATTACCTCTGTTCGATGTGTTTCTGAGTTGGCGGCTCTGTCTATTCAGGTCCCTTGCTTTGAAAGACATCAGGACAAGGTGGTCTTCCGTTTTAAGCCAGATTTCCCACCTAAAGTGGTCTCTGCCTTCCATCTCAATCAGGATGTGGTTCTCCCTTCCTTGTGTCCTAAGCCTAGCAATGACAAGGAGAGGGCCCTGCACTCTTTGGATGTTGTTCGTTGTGTGAAGTACTATTTGGGGGCTACTTCTCCTTTCTGTAGGACGCCTTGTTTGTGGTGCCCTCTGTGCCCAAGAAGGGTTTGGCGCCCGTCAAGTCTACCATTAGTAAATGGATATGTCTGGCCATTGTTGGGGCCTATACTGCCAAAGGGGAGGGCTCCCCCTTTTCAGATCACTGCTCATTCTACTCGTGCTGTTGGGGCTTCCTGGGCTTTTCAGCACCAGGCTTCTGTTTTGTACAGCTGCTACTTGGTCTTCTGTTCATACCTTTTCCAAGTTTTATAAGGTTGATGTGCGGGCCTCAGCGGATGCTGTTTTTGGCCGCAAAGTTCTGCAAGCTGCAGTGGTTTAATTTGTGCACTTTTGCCTGTTGGGATCCCCACCCTTTTTGGACACTGCTATTGGATGTCCCACGTGGAATTAATATTTCCGAAGCAGGGTGTGAGACATACTTGGAATAATACCATTGTGTGATTTACTCACCTGTAAAATGGGTATTATAAGTATGTCTCACACCCTGCTTCGTCCCACCCTGAGTTGTATCTTGGATCCTCTCCTCTCCTCTCCTCCTCTATACTTTTTTCTCATAGATTTTATTTGCTCTTCCTGGTCGCCTTACTGCTTTCTTATACTGGGGAATGTGTGGGAGGTCCCAGGTATTTATGGACTGGGAGGGGCTTCTTTTTTCTAGTCCTCTCTGCAGAAGTTCGCCCTCTACTGGACATAACCCACGTGTAATTAATATTTCCGAAGCAGGGTGTGAGACTTATAATACCCATTTTACAGGTGAGTAATCACAAAATGGTATTATTTTGGAGCCCTTCTGTATCCTTGAGCTGGGATCAATTGGCTTACAGAGCTACATGAGTAGACAGTGTCTGGTTGCTGTAACATATGGAATGCATGACGGCTGTGTTTGGAGTGGCTGAATAATTGCTAAGGATGACAGTGTTCAGCTTTGTGTTTATTTTTGCTCTTCTAGTGGAAGAAGCACTGGTTCGTTTTGACAGATTCCAGTCTCAGATATTACAGGGACTCCAATGCTGAAGAGGTAAGGAACTGGTTTGTGGCTGGTAGCAGGAGGTTTCTGTGTGTTTATTCAAGATCTATATTAAATTACTCTGCCTCATTCATCATTAAACATTGACCGGTGCTTGGCTACATATGGATTGGCCCTGGCTCACTGGCCCATTTCACTGCAAGGTTACCTCTATGAATAAATAATTGCAGATGTCGCTCCTAGTAAATTGCTAAAGTTGCTAGGTAATCCTGGACGCTATTTACAGGTAGTACAAGAAAATGAACTATGGTTTATAACTCTTCTGTAGTCGCTTCGACAGGGCTAAAGCAGCACAAAACCCTCCCTGGTTCTCCCCCAAGTGATTGGCAAGTCAAAAGTTAATAAAAATAAATATCAGTAGCTTGTCTTACATTGAATGCCTCAAGCACTCTCCTTCCTGCTATGTCGGTCTACTTAGTGAGGAAATCACTTCCTCATTCACCTTTCAGTCTCCACCCCGCTGACTTGGTCCTTCAGTCAACCTTCAGTGGACACAAAAAGGAAACCCCCCCCACTCCCCGTCCAGATGTCCTGATTGGCTGCCTCTCTCTGTAGATATGAAACCTCGCCCTCCTCTCTGGCAGGCTGGAGACGCTCTTATCCTGCAGCATCTCTCGCCCCCTTTTTCTGATCGCACTATGTGCTGGCAGTAATAACTACAAGCACAACAATGCACTTATTCTTTTACTATGATATATGTAAAGCACCCAGTGTGCTTACATCACATTGCTGTTGTGAGACATAGAGCTAGGCAATTGGGAGTGGCCACATCCTCAGTTTCTCTTTAGACAAGGAAGCCCTCCCTATAGCTGGGAGCACGTCCTAGCCAATGATTCTGGGGATGCGTCCAGCCTTGTTTCACCTTTACTACCTGTGCCCTCTGTTGGAGTATCTGTCTGAAAGCTTCACAGAATTCAATGTACTACCTGGCATCAGCACCAGTAATTTTTAATGCCTCACATTTGGTACCAACTTTAGAAAAAAAGTTGGCACAGAAGAATGGACAGGACTATTTATTTTTCAAATAACAAATCATTTTGACTGGAGTCTAGCTTTAAAATTAATTGTGAGGCCATTTTCATTGCAGCTATAGTGGCTTACAGTTCACAAAAAAGTCTACAGTGTGAGACTGCACAGATTTTACCATGAACATTTTGTTTCCTTAGGCAGATGAGCTAGATGGGGAGATTGATCTGCGGACTTGCACTGACGTGCCTGAATTTGCTGTACAGAGGAATTATGGATTCCAGATTCATGTGAGTGTATCCATGCATCATTGCTGGAATTTTATACCACAGATTGTATCTGAAAATTCAATTCGTTAATCCATGATCCCAGATATAAGGCATGGGTCAATACAAAATAATGTCTATAATGAACTTGGCCAAGTTTGTAAAGCACAACGAACAATGAATGGGTGGTGAAGCCACAAAGAAAATAGGTACATCTGCAAAGTATTACACCAGCTGTAAAAGAAAGGGGGACATGACAAGGCTGGGAAAGGAGGATCAATCTACATTGTCCTAAATGTAGATTTCCACATGGGAATGAAGGTTTAGTTTAAAAGTGTGGCACTGCCAGTTATCGCCCCCAACACACCTATGTCTCTTTATAGTATTAGCTTGCAACCAGCCTAGATTTCTGGCTGAAACAGGAAGGGGGTCTGCCCCTTATTACATTTTAGGAGTGGGAATTTGGGATGCAGGGAGATGTGAAGCCAACCTCACCCCACGGTTTGCTCGAAAACTCTAGAAAATGTACTGCCTGTGGCGGCATCTGGCTGATGTGTGCTGGTGCAGGTACACACAGCCAGAGGGATGCAGCCACAGAGATGCTTGTCCACTCTCCTTTCATTTAGCATTGTCTCAAATCCATGTGTCCATCATGGATTTAAGGATTGGACTTCTTAAAGTGGACCAACACCCAGGATTTTGACTATCCTGGGTATTGGTCCACTTCCCCGGGGCACCTCGATTGGGGGTGCCCCGCTGTGTGAAACCCCCCAGAAAGCCCCCAAAACTCACCTCTCCCCGCTCCCACGTGGCCGCGCCTCCCGCGCGTCACTCTTGACGTGTGCGCGCCCGCGCCGGCCATTCAGAGACGGCCGGCGCGGGCGCGCGCACGTCTAGAGGAGCGCGAGTGAGGCGGCGGCAGCGGCTGGAGAGGTAAGGTTTTTCGGGGGTTTTGGGGGGGTTTACACCCCGCGGGACATCCCGATCTCGGATGTCCCGCGGTGTGTGAGGTGATCGGCCCGGGAATCTTATAGATTCCCGGGCCGATCACCTCAGGGTGTTGGTCCACTTTAAGGATTTTATATCGTGCTTCTCCAAAAATACGACAGGTCTTATTTTTCTCCAAAAATAGGTGATAGGGCTTTTTTCAAGGGATGTCTTATAGCTGGTTGGCAAGATGGTGGTGGCAGTACAGCAGCTCCAGTACAGTAGGTGCACAGAGCCAGCTGACAGTGGGGGGGATTCGGTCGTGTGCCCGGCATGGCTGCAGGCTGGGGTAGAGCCAGCAAAATCAGACATTGCACTCCTGACAGACAAGCTAAGTGTAATTTGATGTGACCCTCTGCTGAAGCCCGACAACTGGATTATGAATTGTAACTAGGGCTTATATTTCACACATTAGCAAAACATGCTGAAAAATCTTAGTAGGTCTTATTTTCGAGGAACAGGGTTCTAGGGGGGGAGCCTTGTCTTGCCAATTCATTTCATGCATCTAGTTTAGTTTAGGGGATGTGATATTCTGTACCCTATTTGTTGTGGTGAGAGCTCCCTTTATTAGGACTCCAGGACATTTCAGAGGCACACATTTAAAAGGCATACAATTATGACAATTGCAATAAATAAAATGTGCAATAAGAAAGCTGGCTCTGCTGTGCCCCCTACTGCTAGCATTGTGCACTCACCGATTTGGTTGTCAATGAAATAAGCATTTCTTTGGGGCAGGTAGTGCGCAGCATGGTGGTGCTATGCGTTCATAAGTATTTCACTGAACTAAAGGTCTCCTCTGTTCAAATTGAGGCAAACCTGTTAATACCAATCTTATATTTGCTTTATTCCAAGTATACAGCACGTCCTGTTCCAGAATATTCCTTACACATGGGTTATACATCCACAAGATGGTGCTGGACTGCAGAAAAAGGCTTGTGGCTCCTCCCGGCCCCATATAAAGCCTCCCACAAATCCCAGTTCTTATCTGCAGTCTAGACTGCGAAGATAGAAGATGGCTCTTTATACTGCGCAGGTGAGCGGGGCTTATCAGCCTGCGGCCCTGTAGGACTATTCCCACCCATTCCGAACCCACTGCCTCCCAGCCTCGGCTGACTGGTTCGGGTGAAGGTAGGCAGCACTGGGGTCAGGTGCTGAGGAGCGCTGCTCCGACCGCAGTCCCTGCTTTGACATGGGTAGTCGGTATAGGCTTGTGGTGAGCCTTGTGCGATGCCCCCTCCCGCCATTCCGGGGTTCCCTTTTATCCCTATTCCCCTTAGGGTCTGTTCCCTCATCTCCTTTTATTCACTTGGGCGTTATGTGGCTGCTGCTCCCTTGCCTCGCTCTCCCTGGGGAGATCTCCGGGGGGGGGGGGGGATGTGTGTGCGGTAGGTCAAGCTCTCCTTGTTTATGTGCCTGCTTCATGTTTGTTACTGTTCGCCGCCGCCGCGCGCTTGTACAGCGCTCCGCGGACGGCCGGCGGGATCACGTGGGCGCTCTTCGTGTGTCGGGCTCTGCGGACTCTGCGGATGACGTTTTCCGCATCACTTCTCCGCGGACCGCCCCTCGAGGTATATGCAGACGCCATTTTGCCTTCCTCGTGCTGCAAGTCTGCTGTCTCCTACCGCGGTCTGTGAGTGCCCTGTGGGGTGGCTTTTTTATATTTATTGTTATATTCTTATGGGGATGTTTTCTTATGTCTTTCAGGCGGGTTTAACTTCATTGTGGTTTCTCCCGGTCCTCTCCCTTTTGGTTCAGGCTATTGCTATCTCCCACCTCCCTAGCGGGCTTTTGGGGCATCCCAGGTTGCTATAATTAGCGTTAACCCTATATTGGCCTGTTGTGCCACTCAAATCACCAGGCTTCTGGGGATAATGTGCTTGGGGTTCCTTCGGGACATGCCCGGCTATGTGTCGCGTGTGGGGTATGTGATATAAGTGATGTCAGGGTGTGTGTACCCTGCGCCTAGCAGGTGCTTGCGCTGCAGTCTGGGTTGTCTTTTACTGGGCCTGGTGCTGTGCCCCCTCTGTCTTCACCTACCTCCCCACGCTTGCATCTGACCCCCAATGAGGGGCATACTAGCGGGGTTTCTCAACCTGATTTGGCTGCGCAGGTGGGCAGCATTGAAAAACATATTGCTGGGTCTGCCCCGCGTAAGGCTTCTTTTTTTTTTTTTTTTTTTTTTTTATATATATTCTTTATCATTTTCAAAATTTTACAACGCATAGGGAGAAAAAGGAAGACAATACACAAGAAACAGGTATACAGCATAATCTGGCACGTGCAAAATTGAACAATCACTTGTTTCAAAAAGGCATCTTAGCAGCCTGGCCGTCCCCTCCCGAGCATCTGTTACGTTCTACATGAGAAAGGAGAGAAGCAAAGATCCCAGAGGACTCCAAAGCAAAATCCCCGGGACGGTCGGACTGTCCGTCTCCATCTGACGTCCAGAGGAATCCCACGGTAGAACAGAGCAACCCAACCTCAATCACTATTCCGGGAGGCCCGGCGCAGGCTTCCCTGCTGAGAACCAAAAGGACCAGAACAGGGGAGGGGGAAAGATGGAACAAACGTAAACAGTGGGTTGGAGGGGGGGGGAAAGGGGCAAGTATGGGGGAAGGGCTATGCGCCCGAACCTACTACTGACTGTCCTCTAATAATGTCTGAAATTCCTGTGAGGTAGTGAATATTACCCAATTAGTCCACTTGAGGTGGTGAACTTCAGAGGTTTCAGTCTTTGCAGCAATCAGGCCCTCGAACCTCTCAATCTCTGCCACCTTACCAAGCCACATAGAGATGCTTGGAGGAGTTGGACTCTTCCAGAGCGAGGGTATGCAAGCCTTTGCGGCGTTTACCATCTGACTAAGAACCGATCTCTGATATCGTTTAGTGGGCAACTCTGAGTGGTGGAGAAGGAAGAAGGCCGGGTCCGCGGGGATCTCCCAATCTGTCATGCGTTGCATTGTATCCCTGACCCTGGCCCAGAAGCTAGTCAGCTTAGGGCACGACCAGAAGATATGGAGGAGGCTACCTACATCTCCATTACACCGCCAGCACAAAGGGGAGACAGCTGGGAACCATTTGTGCACTAGCGCGGGGACCCTATACCACCTCGTAAGGACTTTATAGTTACACTCCTTGTACCTAGTACAAGTAGCTGTTTTGTGTGCAAGCCGAATTATGCGCTTTCTATGTCTTGCCAAAAAGGTGGTGCCCAGCTCCCCCTCCCACTTCGCGAAAGACGGCAAGAGCTCCTGATCTTGGGGTGTCGCCAGATTTTGTAGGTATACGATAGCACATGTTGGATAGGCCGCTTCTCCTCGCAAAGCCTCTCAAACAATGTGAGCTCCCTGAGCTGCCGGGCCTGCCGCTTCAGGGTGAATAGGAAATGACCAAGCTGCCTCTGCTGGCAATCAGTCCAGCTCGGGAGCTCACCGGACACCGCAATTGCGTCCAGTGGCTCCCAAGCGTCCCAACCCCAGAAGTTTCTAATCCTAACTCCCTTCCTAAGCCAACTCTCCGCCGCCCCCCCCCGCATCCCAGGAGGAAATGCTGGGTTTCCCAGGACCGGGAACATCGGAGAGAAGGCCGGAGGCATCCCACTCCAAGGGAAGTACCTGTGGCAGATTCTAAGCGAAGCTCCAATTGTCGGGTGTTCCCACTCCGCGCTGAGCACCTACTTCGGAAGCCAAGGGAGCAACATCAATGGGGAGGACGAAACACCCTGCTCGATCTGGACCCATTGCTTATGCTGCGAGTGCCAGCACCAATCTGCTACTCTAGTTAGGTGCGTAGCTGCATAATAGAAGTTAGGTTCGGGGAGTCCTATCCCGCCATTGTCCCTTGACCTAACCAGGATCTTCCTGCTTTTTCTTGGGGTTTTACCCAACCAGATGAATTTAGAGAAGATTGATCCTACATTTTGTAGAAACGAGGCAGGGATCACCACTGGTAGGGCTTGCATTAAGTAGAGGAGGCGGGGAAGCATGTTCATTTTAAGAGCATTGCATCTCCCAAACCATGAGAGTTTTTTGAGGGACCATGACTCTAGGTCTTTCGAAAATGCTCGGAGTAAAGGGGGGAAGTTAAGGGAGTAGATTTTCTCCAAGGACCTGCCCAGCTTCGTACCCAGATACGTGATGGATTCAACAGCCCACTTAAAAGGGAAGGATTGTCTGAGGTTCTCTTCCCTCACTGAAGATATGCAGAGGTTCAACACTTCAGATTTCTGCATGTTGACCTTGTAGTTGGACATGTTCCCAAAGAGCTCCAACTTCTTGACAAGGTTTGGTAGCGTCACCTCGGGGCCAGTTATGAAAAACAGCAGGTCGTCGGCGAAGGCCGCGGCCTTGTAATGGCCTGATGGAAGGGAAATCACCTGTATATTGGGATTCTGTCGTATTCTGCATAGGAACGGTTCCAGTGAGAGTATGAATATTAATGGAGAGAGTTGCATCGGTTGCAAGGAGGATTGAGGGCAGCCTACCTCTTAGGGCAAAGTGGATAAGGTTTAACGCCTTTGTGGTGTTATCCCTCGCCTCCCTATGAGGCATGAATCCCACCTGGTCAAGATGGATGACCTGGTGGAGATGAGGGGAGAGGCGGCTGGCAAGAATTTTGGCGAAGAGCTTAATATCGGCATTGAGAAGGGAGATTGGCCTAAAACTGGAGCTAACGGTGGGGTCTTTCCCTTCCTTTGGTATCACTGAGATATGTGCACGTAGGCTATCCAATGGGAGGGTATTCTCTACTCTCAGAGAATTGAAGACCCCAAGGAGTCTAGTCGAGAGGGTGTCTGCAAATGTCTTATAGTAGAGCAGGGGGAAACCATCCGGTCCCGGTGCCTTCCCGTTGGCAGATCCCCTAATGGCTAATGCCAGTTCCTCTGGCGTGATAGGGGCCTCTAGGTCTTCCAGGGTTGCCCGTGAAAACTTGGGCATACCCGATTTGCTGGATGTATTCACTGATCCCCATCTGTCTGGGGCCCGAGCAGTTAGGAGGGATGTTGTAAAGCGATTTGTAGTATTCCCTGAATACACTCACTATATCATTGTCTTCATGCATCATGGTTCCTGCCTGGTTCCTGATTCTGGGAATATAAGTTTTAATCCTTTCCCCCCTCAGAGCCGAGGCCAAGAGACGTCCACATTTGTCTCCTGACTCATAAAAAAACCCTCCTGCTCTTTATGAGCTGGAGTTTATTTCTATCATTGTAAATCCCCTTCAGTCGTTCCTGAGGGAAGTCAGGGTAGCTAGGTGTGTCGCTGCCCCAAGAAGGTCGCCTACTTGTTTGGTCCTCTCCTTCTTGATTCTGGCCCCATGCTGAATCAACAGTCCCCGTATATAACGCATTTGTGGGCTTCCCACACCATGGGCAAACGTGTCGGGGGTGGTATTAATTGAGAAATATTCCTGGATCTTCTTTCTAATGTCTTCCTTGACTACAGGGTCCTGTAAAAGGGCGTTATTTAATTTCCACATCCAGGGTCGTGGCGCTAAATCTTGGGTCACCAGCTTGAGAGATACTGGGGCATGGTCCGATATGGTGATATTACCAATTGCAGCGGCAGCGACTCTCGGCAAAAGGTAATGCTGAATCAAAAAGAAATCCAGCCTCGAGTACATGTTGTGCGGCGCAGAGTAATAAGAATAGTCTCTGGCACTTGGGTTGAGGACACGCCACGGATCAATCAGCTGATGGGAGTGGAAAAGTTTTTTAATCCTCCGAAGCTTAGAGTATGCAATATATGAGTGACCTTTGGATGTGTCTATCGTGGGTTCCAAATTAAGGTTAAAGTCCCCTCCTACTATTAACTTGCCCTCGGCAAAGTCTGCCAACTTGTCTAGTACCTCTTCAAGGAAGGAGACCTGTCCAGGTTAGGTTGTTAGGTGAGTAGACATTGACCAAAGTAAACATTTCGTGTCCTATCTTCCCCTTAACAAATAGCTATCGCCCGTCTCCACCACCCAGAGCACCCACCTCCTCCCACGGAGTGGATCCGGCGATCAGAACACTCACTCCTCTGGATCTAGAGTCCGAGGAGTAGCTATGATACGGGAATGGGAAAGCCCTGTTCCTGAGAGATGGAGGGTTCGCGGCCCTGAAGGGCGTCTCCTGGAGGAGAGCTATCTGCGCCTTCAGTGAGGTTATTCAGGACTAGCAACCTTTTTTCTGGAGTATTCAAGCCCTTCACATTATAAGAGACCAAATTAAATTCACTCATTTCCGTGGCGATGTGCTAGTTGTGGGTGAGAGGTCCGAGAGCCGATACGGGGTTGGAAGATGGAGGGTAAAAGAAAAAAAAAAAAACAAAACAGAAGGGGGGGGGAGACAAAAGGGAGGAGGGGTGGGAGAGAAACACGGAGAAAAGTTAAACAGTAGTTAAGCCCAAGCCTGGGCAAGGGGGTATAAACTAATGAGCAGCTGCTCTAGGTTTCAGCTCTCCTCTGCGCTGAGGAAACCAGGAGCCGGCCTAAGTGGGGAACTGTGTCTAACAGCGAATCTGGGAGCTACTGTCGCCCGCGCCTACCGGGCATGAAATATCTCCTGGGTTATCGGTTCCCAAGATCCACACTTTTAAGAGCATAACCATAATACTAGGGAAAACTGTACTATCGCGTCCATAGAGGCGAGTGGCCAGCCATCGACCCCCGCCAGCCACCAGCGGGACCACATGAGCGTACGCTCCCGAGGGAGCTCACAGGCTCCAGCCAGGTAACAGGACCCTTGCCGGCCTTCTATATTCATGCTTACAATCCGCCCCGCCGATGACCCGCCAGGTCCCACCCCGCCACAGCCAGCAGACAACATCAAACAATTAACTGTGGAAAAATGGCACAAAAAAGCTTAAAGTAAGAACTTTCTGAGGCTTAAAAGATCAGGCAAGTTAGCAAACTCTTGTGCGGTCAACGAGTCATTATTACTTTCGCATCTATAAAGGCGAGTGGACAGCCGTCGACCCCCGCCAGCCACCAGCAGGACCACACGAGCTGGCGCTCCCGAGGGAGCTCACAGGCTCCGGCCGGGCATCAGGGCCCTTGCCGGCCTTCTAAGTTCAGGCTCACAGTCCGCCCCGCCGATTGCCCTCCGGGCCCGACCCCGCCACAGCTAACAAACAACGGCAAACAAGTAAATGTGGAAAATTTGCATAAAAAGAGCTTAAAGAGAAAACTTATAGAGTCCGAGACTTGAAGGAACAGGCACGTAGGCAAACTCTTGCGTGGTCATCAGGTCGTCATCAAGGCTCGCTGTCCGTTGGTCTGACGCGTCTCTCCTGTCTTATTCTTTGTCTGGGCGCTCTGGCACGGCGAGGAGGCTCCCCCAGGGTCTTCGAGCGGCAGGCTCCGCAGTAGGCAAGAGCCAATCAGGGATCGGGATCGGAGCACTTCCCAGGAAGGAGAAGAGGCCATCTAAGCCCCGATAGGTTTTGAGAAGGAACATGTCTTGGTCCTTAGTGACAATCAGATGGAAGGGGAATCCCCAACGATACGAGGCACCTGCATTCCTGATAACGTCCAGCACTGGTCTCAGCATTCTCCTCATTTGAAGCGTGCGCCGGGAAAGGTCCGGAAGAATTTGTATCCTGGCACCATCAAAGTCCACTGGACCATGTCTCCAGGCCCTGCGTGAGATTTCTTCTTTAATTTTATAAAAATGCACCCTACAGATAACATCTCTGGGACGTGCCGGATCAGGGCTTCGGGGGCCCAGGGCCCTATGCGCCCTGTCTATCTCAATTGGGGTGTCAGTACTTCTTTCCAGGAGGGTATTAAAGATGGAAGTGATGATTTGCTTAACGTCCTCTCCCGACGACGCCTCGGGTATACACCGGAGCCGAAGATAATTCCTACGATGTCTATTCTCCAGATCATCGTGTTGCAATTGCATCTGAAGAATTTGTGCGTTCTGTGCCGCCAGGTCCGCAATAGCCGCCTCATTTGCTGACTGATGCGATGCCACTCTAGAATCGAGAGCCTGAATCTGACCCCGGACTTCAGCGATGTCCTTCTTATGCGCCGCCTCATACTTGGTTATGAGCGCCTCGAAATCTGCTCTGGTGGGGATGGTTCTTAAGAAGGCAAGGGTCTCCGGTGAATACTGCCTCCGTCAGCCACAGCAACAGGGACGTCCGCCGTACTTTGGGTTGGCGCTGGAGTATAGGAGGTAGCCGGGGATGGGAGGGCAACCCCAAACTCAGGTGAATGATCTACCACAGGCGGCGTGGGGTCCTCCTGCAGCATGGGGATCATGGATGGAGAGCTCATGAGGCCAGCAGCCCCTGGGGTAAGCCACAGGTATCACGGGGCGATCTCAAGGGACTAGTCTGTTGCTCACAAGTGTAAGGTGGGGTGTCTCTTCCAAACCCCCTCCCCCGCTCTGATCTGGATCTGCTTCTGGAGCGCGTTGGTCTTTGCGGGAGGGCATCCCCAAGGGGCACATGTGCGGTGCGCGGTGCGAGTTGGGGGGGCCCTGGGGACCCATCTCTCTCATATTGGGGGCATAGGCAAATCTCCCAAGTTTGCCCAGGGCTGTGTCCCTCCAGCTAGTGCCCTGCATCGGCTGAGCGTCTGGTGCAGTAGGGAGTTGCTGGGATCTTCCCCTCGTGTCATCATTTTGTGATCCCGGGGACAAGTGTATTGGCTCCCTCAACAGGCTGCGCTTGGGGCAAACCCCCCCCCCCCGCACCTCGAGTCTTGGACCCTGGCTGATGTTACAGGGGGCTCTGACGTCGCCCAGCTTGCGGTCGCCATGTCATCGCTCTGCTCTCCCCGATCTTCAAACCACATCAAGGGAAGCCCGCCAGCAGGCTCTGTCGCTCCGCTACTCCGGGAGCCGGAGCCGACGCTTGTGTCAGCCCGGGCGGCTGACACTGCCACCGCAGATGCATATGACTTGTGGGAGGGCAGGGGTGTCCGCACCTCCTCGGGGCCGGCCGCCATCTTGACGGGGGGAACCATCACCTCCCCAGCCCCCTCCGTTCTCACGCCGCAGACCTCCGCCGCCGACTCACCCGCCGGATCAGCTGTCAGCCAGTCTCCGCACCCTTGACTGCCGGGGAGACACTCCTCTCCATGCTGCGATTCCTCTGAAGCACGGGAGGAAGAGAGCTCAGACCGACGCTCTCGCCCCATGCGGTCCGCCCGCCCGGATGTCGGGCTTGCTCCCGCTCTGTCGGCCACGCCAACTGCCATCCTCTCACGCTCCTTCTTCTTGTGCCTCTTCCCTGCCATGTGTGGAGTACTTTGGGAACCGGCAAGTCTACAATAACTGGTGTAAAGCCCGGGTTCGGTCAGGAGCTAACGTCCGCACCTCTACTCCATTCGCGTGCCAGGCCACGCCCTCCCGCGTAAGGCTTCTGCTAAGAAGTGGCATTTCTGGTTATTGTCCCCTTGAGGAAGGGGAATTATTCTCTGATTCAGAATCATCTGAGGAACAGCCTAAGTTTTATGGTGGTACCAGGTCTCCCTTTGGAGAAGACCCTTGGTCTCCAGATGACACTGACAGGTTATTGTCTCACATTTTTGAAGTGCTTTGTATTTCCCCTCCTGCAGTGGCTCCGCAGCAGCAGGGTGAACTTTTTCATACGGTTAAACCACGTTTGGGAGTTCCTGGAGTAGTCTCACTGCCCAAGAGTTGGGACAAGAGGTATCCCTTTCCTGCTGATTTGATTAAGCGTTGGTCATGTCCTCCCGAGGTGGACGCACCCGTTCTGGGGCTGTCTAATACATCTGTCATGCATTCTCCTGACACTACTACCCTAAGGGATGGTGAGGACCGGCGCATGGATCAGCTGTCCTGTCATGCTTTTGCTTGTGTGGGGACTGCGCTGCGCCCGGTTTGTGCCTCTGCCGTACAGCTGTTGCTATTAAAGGGCTGCTTAAGAGTCTCTTAGATGGGGCCTCTGATGACGTGGGAGGAGAGGAGTATAGATCTCTCCTGCTTTGCTATGAATTTGTTGCATATGTTCTGTCTGCCATGGATGATGCCATTAGAATGTGTGGAAGGACATCTGCCCTTTTGGTGGCTATACGCCGCTCTGTTTGGCTGCGTCAGTGGGTAGCTGATAATGCTGCTAAGAAGGCTCTCACTGGCTTTCCCTTTAAGGGGCTGCTCCTCTTTGGTAAACGCTTGGACTTGTTTGCCAGGGGGCGGTAGGTTACCTCCACGTAGGAGGCCGTCCCGGTCCTTTCGGGGGACGGGTGCCTTTCTCCCATCCTTCCGTGGTTCCAGAACTGGTCGAGGAGTCTCCTTTGCTGGGGCTTGCGGAGACCATTGGGGCAGAGGACGTGGACGCCCCGGCCTCTCCTGGGGTCCCAAGCTGAAGTCCTCCTCCAAGCCCCTTCAGGCATGAAGGGGCGCCCTCACCCATCCGGGTGGGGGGTACGGCTTCGGCTCTTTGCTCACGTCTGGAGGCTTCACGTCTCAGACTGGTGGATTCAGGAGGTAGTGCTTGCAGTAGATAGAGCTTGCAGTCTGGCCACCCCCAAGATTTATTAAATCCTGGATGGCTCAAAAACCCTTGTCAGCTCAGGGTCTGTACCTTGCTGTCAAAAACCTTCTGGAGCTGGGGTCATCTGCCCGGTGCCTTTCAGGGAAAGGGGCAGAGGCTTCTATTCCAATCTTTTCACTGTCCCCAAAAAGGACGGGTCCCTTAGACCCATCTTGGATTTAAAGCATCTCAACAAGTTTGTCAGGTTCAAGCATTTTCGCATGGAAACCCTGCGCTCAGCAGTCAATTCACTGCGCCCGGGCGACTTCATGACTTCTGTAGACATCAAGGATGCTTACCTTCATGTACCAATCTTTCCAGGTCATCAGAAATTCCTCAGGTTCGCTCTGGAGGATCAGCACTACCAATTTGTGGTCTTGCCTTTCGGTATCACCTCGGCTCCCAGGGTATTCACCAAGGTGCTGGCGGGCGTGATGGCCTTGCTGAGATCTCAGGGCATTCGCATCCTTCCTTATCTGGACGACATTCTCTTCACGTCTTAGTCCTTCCATCGGGCCGAGCTGGATACCCAGTTGGTGGTGTCCACACTAGAGTCCTTCGGCTGGGTTATCAACCATCCCAAGTCTTCCCTGTCACCGTCTCGGGTGAGGTCCTTTCTGGGCATGACTCTGGATAGATCTCAGGTCAAGGTTTTTCTCCCTCAGCAGAATATGTCCTGTCTTGTCCTAACCCCTCCATCCGGCAGGGGATGCAGCTGGTGGGCCTGATGGTGTCTTGCTTCGAAGCGGTACCCTATGCTCCGTTTCACATGAGACCTCTTCAGCTTTGCCTCTTATCAGTGTGGGATCGGGACCCGGTGTCCCTGGATAAGGTGTTTGCTCTGTCCCCCCTGGCCAGACGGTCCCTCTCGTGGTGGCTGGACTCAAGGAACCTGTTAGTGGGCAGAACCTTTCTGCCCCTTGTTGGGAGACTGTCACCACGGATGCCAGTCTGACGGGTTGGGGGGGCTTCTGGAAGTCCTTAAAATTCCAGGGTCAGTGGGGCCCTCAGGAGGCCCATACCCCTATCAACATTCTGGAACTGAGGGCAATAAGGTTGGTTCTCGCCCATTTGACTCCTCACCTTCGGGGTCGGGCTGTTCAGATTCGCTCGGACAACCAGACGGCTGTGGCCTACATCAATCATCGGGGAGCGACCCGGAGCGAGAGGGCCCTCAAGGAAGTGTCCCTGATACTGTTTTGGGTGGAGTAGAATGTTCCCTGCATTTCGGCAGTGTACATTCCGGGGGTGGAAAATCTGGGGGCGGATTCTCTGAGCAGGGGGACGTCTTGTCTGGGAGAATGGTCCCTCAGCAGCTGGGTGTTTCGCTCCCTGTGCCACCATTGGGGTCAGCCAGATGTGGATCTGTTTGCGTCCCGTCACAATAACAAGCTTCCAGTCTCTGTCTCTCTGTCCCAGGACCCTCTGGCCTTAGCCACGGATGCCCTAGCAATGTCTTTAAAGAGCTTTCGGCTTCTCTATGTGTTGCCTCCGTTTCCTCTGCTTGGCAGGGTGCTGCGCAAGATAGCCCAGGAAGGGGTGCCAACCATTCTGGTGGCCCCCTGCTGGCCAAGAAGAGTGTGGTTCGCAGACGTCGTGCAGCTGGCAATAGATCAATATGCCCTGTCCAAGGATCCAGACCTGCTCACTCAGGGGCAGCTACGCCACCCCAATTTACAAACGCTGGCTTTAACGGCCTGGCTGCTGAAACCTCCATCTTGATGGACAAGGGGCTGTCTGCCTCTGTAGTTAATACCATGATTAGGGCAAGGAAGAAGTCCTCGTCCTTTATCTACTATAGGGTATGGCATGCTTACATTTCCTGGTGTGAGTCTAAATCTTTTCACTGTCGGGTGTTTTCTGTTCCCAGGATCCTAGAGTTCCTGCAACATGGTTTGGACTTGGGTCTTCAACTCAGTACCCTCAAGGGACATGTTTCAGCTTTGGCCATCTTCTTCCAAAGATTTGCTAATCATCGCTTGGTTAAGACTCTTCCAGGGGGTTACTCACGTGCGTCTTGTCTGCTATGCAGGGTTCTCCTTTTGAGCCTCTGCATGCGGCTCCTTTGTCCATTTTGACTCTTAAGGTAGCATTTTTGGTGGCTATCACTTCTGTTAGGCGTGTTTCTGAGTTGGCGGCGCTTTCCATCAAACCTCCTTACTTTGAGAAACACCAGGACAAGGTGGTGTTTCGGTTTAAGTCAGATTTTCTGCCTAAGGTTGTGTCTGCATTTCATCTCAATCAGGAAATTGTTTTGCCTTCCTTGTGTCCTAATCCTAGTAACCCTAAGGAGGGGGTATTACATTCTCTGGACATGGTTAGGACTTTGAAATGTTATCTGGTAGGCTACTTAATCCTTCAGGACGACTAATGCTCTTTTTGTTCTTCCTTCTGGACCTAGGAAGGGTTTGCCTCCGGCTAGATCCACCATCAGTAAGTGGATTCGTCAGGCTGTGATTGAGGCCTATTCGGCTAAGGGGAAGGGGCCTCCCTTCAGCCTTACTGCTCATTCTACTTGTGCTATTGGTGCCTCTTGGGCCTTTCAGCACCAAGCTTCTGTTGAACAAGTTTGCAAGGCTGCTACTTGGTCTTCTGTTCATACCTTTTCTAAGTTTTACAAGGTTGATGTTAGGGCCTCAGCAGATGCTGCTTTTGGCCGCAAAGTTCTGCAGTCGGCAGTGGTTTAAACTGCTCGCTTTTACTTTTGGGGATCCCACCCTACCTTACGGACACTGCTATTGGATGTCCCATGTGTAACGAATATTCTGGAACAGGACGTGCTGTATACTTACAATTCTGTGGGTACTCACCTGTAGAATTGGTATTATAAGTATACAGCACATCCTGTTCCACCCCGCCCTTGTTAGCATTATTCTTGGTTACCTCTGTATGGTGATTGTTCAATGGTTCATTTTGGAATTTTGTTATTATTGTTCTCCCGGCTTCTTGTGCAACTGCTTGTCAATACTGGGGATTTGTGGGAGGTCCCTGGCTTTATATGGGGCCGGGAGGAGCCACAAGTTTTTTTCTGCAGTCCAGCGCCATGTTGTGGATGTATATCCCATGTGTAAGGAATATTCTGGAACAGGATGTGCTCTATACTTATAATACCAATTCTACAGGTGAGTACTCACAGAATTGTATTTTTTAGTGTCTAAAAGATACTTGTGCCCCTTTTGATCTTCATATGTTTACTTCAACCTTGTTTTGCAGACCAGTGAAGGTGTGTTCACCCTTTCTGCTATGACTTCTGGGATACGCAGGAACTGGATTGAGGCACTGAGAAAGAATGTGCACCCAGTTAGCATACCTGATGTAACGAAGTAAGCTTTGTCTGTATGCCTGGGGTGACTAGTTTGGCAATAGTAATGTTAGGTTTTTATTTTAGGCTGGCCAAAGACCACCTGAGCCATACTTTAAAAAATATGAAGTTGATTCAAAGCAAGGTGAGAAAACTCATTCCTTATTTAGGAGAGAAAACTGCATTTCACTTTCATAGTCTACCTTGGGGCTGATTCAACACCAGGTGAAAATTTTACATTGGTTGTTGAATCAGCCCCGAGGTAGACCATGAAAGTGAATGGCCGTTTTCACTCCTAAAAGAGGAGTGCGTTTTCTCACCTGGCTCTGACTGGGAAACTGTTGTCTGTTATACTGTTGTCAGAATCATTGTTGTGCAGCAATATGACCTCTGGTTTAAAATAAAGGTGACAGACCAGCTGTGTGACAGAAATGCACATTGTACTCTTTTTGGACCCCCCCCCCCTTTACATCAGTGAAAGGTACTGTAGGCTGGACTAGTATGAAACTGTGCACATAATCTGCAATGTTTTGTATGAAGCATCACAACTAAGCCTCTGCTCACAATGAAACCAATTGTTTAGGTACACTGCAATGCGCTCACACGTATCCTTGCTTTACCTTCTCTATTTGAAGGTGGGCGGACATGCCCATTAAATACGTTCTTCAATATTCACTGCACTGAGACAGATCTAGTGGGAATTAACTCCTTTAGACAATAATGCATTGCGTTTAATAGAGGGCCCAAATGCAAAAAAAGACAAAAAATACACTACAGCGGAACATATATTGTGACTTATAGCTCAAAGGAGCATATTGATTTCTCTGGTGTCCCCTTTACTTTTTGTAGTGGTGTACACTTGCTCTAAAATGTTAAACCCGGAGATTAGCATTAGCATAGAAGTCTGTATTTCTGCCAAGCACTGACCAATATAATCTTGTTACAGATGGACTGATCCCTGTTGTTGGCATATTGTTTTTAAAGATGCAGTAAAGCAATGTATTTTTCAGTGCCCGCTCACAATGGTGTGCCAGGAATTACTTTATCACCCCCCCTCCTCTCCTCCTCTGGAACCTTATTATTTGACACTCTTACTGAACTTTTTACATATGAAGGTTCTACACGCAGTACTGCTTCTCCTTTAGGCTGTCACATGACCTAGGTGCCTTTTTGACATACAATGCCCCTGCATTTTTGGGATCCAGCTTACTGCTGTTTTGTCACTGGACCTAATGGCCATGTGGAGACTAAATATCCACTAGGGAAGCCTGCGTGGCCAGGAAGCAGAACCTGCTGCCTGGTGCAGCAGTAATGAATCCAACATACAATTAGATTGTATTGGCTTTGAGTTTGAAAGCAAGCTAATAAATAGTGGAGCCATCTAAGGGTAACAGCTTTCTATTTTTTACTGTAATGTTAAGGATATATGTGCATTTTCCCATTTTTTACTGTAATTTTAAGAATATATGTGTGTCTGTTAAATATCATTTTGTTTTTTGTTTTTTTTTGTTTGTTTTGTTTTAGGCTGTCTGAAAGTAACAAAGAAAACACATTTGTTCCCTCTCGCGCTCCACAAAGGCCAGATGAGTTGCGTTTGGGTTCAGAAGTTAGACAAAGAAAAGTAGAGCTGGTAGGATCTCGGCAAGGGTCATTTGACTATGTGGAGTTATCTCCATTCTCCCCGGGGGAAGAGCGGGATCACAGACTGGAGGAGAGGAAACGCTGGTTTGAAGCACCTTCTGGAGGCGACACACCCACCAGTCGCCGGGCTCCCATTACACCACTCACTGAAGAGCAGAAGCAGCGACTCAATGAAGACATTGAAGCTAAATGGAAGGAACTGGAACGCTTGCCTTTGCGAGAGACAAAGCAGACCCCACTTACTTGTTTGCTAGTGGGAAACAAAAATAAAATTGGGGGGGAAAGCACAGCAGCACTTGAAAAGCAGGTATATGTCTGACTGAGGTAATGCATTTAAGGCTCTTCTGGGGAAACCTTTATTTAAGTGTGTGGTACTTGAGAGTTTGAAAGTTGTATAGGGTCTGTACTTTAAAGTGGACCAAATTTTGACTATCCTGGGTTTTGGTCCTTTTCCCTGAGTGAAACCCCCCAGGACGCCGAAACCAGCTCACCTCTTACCCGGACCCATGGCGCATCTAAGAGCAGCGGCTCTAACAGCCGCATCCTTCGCTTCCCTCTGACAGGGGATGTGCCCGCACCAGCCATTCACAAATGCCTGGCGCAAGCACGTGCCCTGCTAGAGGGAGAGTGGGATGCGTCCACTGCTTTTAGATGCACCGTGGGACCGGGAAAAGAGGTAAGTGAATGGGGCGACCTGGGGGGTTTCACACAGCGGGAAATCCCGATTTTGGATGCCCCGGGGAGAACTGCATATACATGCTTTTATGTATATGCAGTTCCTTCCAAGCTGGTGTTTGGTCCCCTTTTGTAGGGCATCTCTTATATATCTCTTATATTAAAGTTCACCTATACTTAGAAAGGAAGTTTATGTGTTTACCTTCTATCCGCAGCCCTGTACCCCAAAACAGCCTGTGTTTCTTTTTTTACCTCGGCCTTTGTCCAATATCTATGAACACACCAGGAAAAGACAACAGGAAGTTGTATTATGGTGAATGTCCTGCCATATACTAATTAATTCAGTTACAACCAAACGGTCACACAGCTGAGTGTACTCTAACTGATTGCATCATCACTGGGGGGGGGGGCTGCTCAGCCAAGGAGCATACTGCCGACTGCATCCAGTTCATGTTGTTATGAATATTGGGCAAAGATTGAGGTAAACAAAGAAACACTGCTTTGGGGCACTGGGCTGGGGATGGAAAGTGGCGACATAAACTTCCCTCTGAGTATAGGTGCACTTTTTTCCCAAATCAGACTAAGGAGTAGCTGTCATTTACTAGACATCAGAGGTCCTCTTATAGATTGTCTGACATTTGGCTGGTGAATTTTCAATCTGTTGTTTCTCTGGACTTATGTTACCTTTCATCGTTCTTATTCAGGTTCAGAGTTTGAAGCTGCAACTAGAAAAAGCTAAGAAAGAGGTAGAATTTCAGAAAGGAGGATCTGAAGGGGTGGTTCCTGTGGGCTTTATTTCTCAGGTGAGTGAAATCTGTCAGCATAGTACATAATGCATTGACCAAGTGTTGGAGCTGCATTAATACACCTGTAGCCTTTATCCCAGTGAAAACAGTTTATTGTAGGAAAGATGTAAACATAATGCATTATATATGCTTTTATGTATATGCAGATATCGTCCAAGGTGAGGCAGGAAGAAATGGGCAAGGTGAGGATGAAAACAGTGAGGTGAGCAGAGGTGGGTTGAGGTAGGCAGAAATTAAATGTGTAGACATGAGATGAGGTGAAGTTGGCGTAGGTGAGGCCGTAAGAGGTAATGACGTGGTCAGAAGTGATGGGGTGAGCAGAGGTGGGGCAGGGAGAGGTGAACAGAGGTGGGTAGAGGTAGGAAGAGGTGAGGTTGGCTGAGGTGAGGTGGAAAAAAGTGGCTGAGGTGAGGTAAGACGAGTAGAGGTGAGGAGAGAAAAGGTGAGGCAGGAAGAGTTGAGGTGGGAAGAAGTGGGCAGGGTCCAGTGGGAAAAACTGATGTGGGTTGAGATGATTAGAGCCAATGCAGGTGGGCAGAAGTAACCAGTGGTGAGTTGGGCCGATGTAGGCAGAAGTGCCAGGGGCCTCGACTACTTCGTCCCTGCTTTAGCCAGTTTACAAAATATGAGAAGGCTCCGGTCCCTGATTATTCTATAGCTAATAAACAAGGTCTTTATGTACCGTGTCTATAGTAGCAGTTACATGACACAGAAAGCTAATGAATTAATGAAGATAAGGCTTGTAGTATTTTGTTTTTGCAGACAGGAAATGTGGTCTCCATACTGGATTTATAGTGGCTTGATTACAGTGTAATTATTTGGAATTAGGGCTAGATCCATACACCTGCCATAAACCCTAGGCCCCAGTTAATAACAGTGCGTGGTAGGTGATTTCTAACTGTTACACATTTCCGAGTTGTGCTGTATGTATCCTGTGGGTGCTATGTTTTATAACACTGCTCAGTGAGGACAATCCATTTCGGCACAAGACTTGTCTATGGCATCTGGACATTTCAGTATTAAAAGTATTTTGGTGGTTAATTTAGTGTTAGATGTGGATTGAAGATTGATGAAGAAGCGGGTCATTCATTATCATATGGGGAAGAGTGCTTTATAGTCATTTGTGGGAAACTTCACCTAAAAACCATCTCCAGACGTGCCTTACTAGCTGGTGCTATTCTGATCCGTTAGCTTAAACTGGCTCATGGTTCTCCTTCTGCATTTCAGGAAGCTTGTGAGTACAGCCTCTCTCAGATGGAGGCTTCACACAAGCAACTTTTAACAGAGCTGCAAAGACATCATGAGTGGGAGATTCAGCGATTGCGCCAGGAAAAAGACCAGCTGTTGGCAGAGGAAGCCGCAGCTACAGCCTCTGGTAAGTGAAAGGTCTAATATGGGAAATAATATGTCTGCTAATAAATAAAAGTGGAGAGTGCCTTAGAAGACTAAGGGCTGTGAAAACTTTCTGGGTTAAAATTATGCTAGACAGAAGTAATAAAGAAGCACTATAGTCAAGTCAACCAATGCCTGCCACTTTCTTATTCCATTATAGTAATTATGTGACCACTCGCGACTGTTCAGGCTGGCGTGCAAACTGATAGTCACGTGAATGATAGCCATATAAGGGAATGAGCAAGTGGTAAGCATTGCCTGACTTAAGTTCCTCCTTAAATGGGCTACCAACCATATATATATCATTAAGTACCTCCTCCCGTTACCCTAGCTTTGCACATAGAAGTAGTTGCAAGCCAACACCTTCTGTTGGGGCTGGTGGTGGTTGCCGAACGTGTGCTGCCTGCCTGTCTGTCATTGCACCCAATGCTGAATTAAAATGGTCCTAACTTTTAAAGTTTTTAAGACTTCCAAACAACATTCGGATATCTTGCATTGTATTAGTAAAAAAGAGGCCCAAAAATGGGTCAAAATATATACCACTTGTGGGTTTCAGCGCTCCAGGTATGCTGTGGCTTAGAGTGATTGATGGTAAAATACAGGCACACAGGGCTATTAGGATTTTTCAGTAGCAGTTTATTTTTCCTCAGTACAATTAAATATTAATATAATTATAGTAATTAAAAAAAAAAAAAAAAAAAAAATAAATAAATAAATATATATATATATATATATATATATATATATATATATATATATATATATATATAATTAAAGTGTGTGTTCGTGAATCTGTATATGTAATATCACTAGAACATTTATCATTCTATGATGTTTCCATTTTTGTCAGTAATTGAGGCAATGAGAGCTGCTCATAAGGAAGAGCTGCAAAAAGAAGTAGAAAAGGCTCGCACATTTCAGCATAGTGGCTCATCAGGAAATGAAATATTTCGTCGACAGCATCAGTAAGTATTTTAGCCAAATATTAATATATTTGGTATGGGTATGGGTATCTGGTTTTAGACACTTTAATCAATCTATGCTTTACACAGCATAACCTCAGGATTTTTGTAACCTAATAACTAGGTAAATAATTTGATTATCACCTTAATCTATATGCAGTTAGCTTATTCTAAGTGTGCCATATACGCCACTTCGTTCTTCATGACATGTGGGTAATCTCCAGTAGAGGGCGAACTTCTGCAGAGATGAATATGCAAAAAAGAAAGCCCCTCCCGGTCCATATATACCTGGGACCTCCCACCAATTCCCCAGTTTCTTCTCTGCAGAGAAGGCGACAAGACAGAAGATGGAAGACTTCTTTGCTTACAGGTAAGCCGGGCTCGCGGCCGGCCTTCTGTTATCCCTATTACTGCCAGGACCCTTCTAAATTATCCTGTATTGAGCCTCCCAGCTTAGGCTGCGGGTCCTGGTGAAGGTAGGAGCACCCTATGGGTGCAGCAGGAGCACTGCTCCACCGTGAGACCTCACTATGGGGTAGGCGGTTCCCAGGTTTCTTGATGATCCAGGTGTGGGATGCCTCGTCCCGTTAGGCTTTTGGCCGGCTCCTGGCTGGATTTCCCCCCTTCCGGGTCCCTTATTCCGCTCCAGGGGGGGGGGGGGGGGCCTGGCCTATATTTAGTTTTGGCCGATATTTCGTTTTACCAGCCCTTGTCACTGTGTGAGTGTTTCACTTGTGTGTGTGTGTGAGTGCTTGATGTTTACTGGCCAACACGGTCTGACTACAGCCTGGGGGAGCTTCTCCCCCTCAGGCTGCGTTCGGGAAGGGGGCAGGGCCGGGCTCTCGCCGCGGTAGCCCCGCCCCCTTATTTGGCGCGATTACAGTGCTCGTTGTCTAGGGGTCCGCATTGCTGGGAGGGGGCGTGGCCTCGGAAAACGCGCGTTCTGCGCTGGCCCGCCCTCCCCCTGTTCTCCCTTCCCAGGCACGAGGCTGCGTGGGGGCCATCTTCCCTGGCAGGCCGCTTTGCACTCGGGGTGGTAAGGGCCTGATGGCCATCTCTTTAGCTTTTGTGTGTGTTTGGGCCCCTATTTAGCGGGGGCCCCCACTGGTCTCTAACGTGTGTGTGTGTTTATGCCTTATTTGCACTGTTTGGCTGTGTTGTAGTATATATTATATACATATACATATATATATTTCCATTGTGTGGCTGTAAGATCAAATGCTATTGCATTTTTTACACTGCTCTGCTCTTATGTGGCTTATTTCGTGTGTTACAGGTTGCCCTGTATATGTGCATATTAAGGGGTCCCTCCTGGTCCTGGGGTCCCTAGTTATAAAAATTGTCCACCCAAAAATCCTCCCACCGGGACTTTTAAGGGGCATCCCGGGTTGCTTATGCGTAATTCCCTGCGGTCTTGCGACTGACCACAAAAATTCACCATATGGAGGCTCTGCAGGATACCGGGCCCGGGATCCCTTCGGGACAATCCGGGCCATGTGTGGGTTGCGGGGTATCCTTTACGGGGGAGAATGTGCTGATCTGTATACCATGCGCACAAAAGGCCATAACGCGGCAGTCTGGTACCCAGCCTTCTGGGTCGGCTCCTCCCGCTTCATCGCCTTTCCCTCCCCACCTGATCCGTACCCCAAGTGACATTGGTACCAGTGGGGAGTCGCTTTCTCATGTTTGGGCTCGGTTGGCCAGCATAGAGAAAATGCTAGCACGGTGGGCAAGAAGGCCCAGGCTAAAAAGAGACAGTTGTCGTCGGCCCAGCCTTTGTGGGATATTGACGACGAGTCCGCTGATTTGTCCGATTATTCCCCGTTAGAGGAGGGGGAATTGTATCAGGATTCAGAGGCTGACTACGGTCAGCCTGGGAATTCCAATGTCGGGCAGGCGCTGGGGGATGCCGTTGATACGGCCACTGTTTTGTCACTTTTATTGGAGGTGTTGGATATTGATCCACCTCTTAAGAAGGGGGAATTTTTTTTGGGCCCACAAGCCCCGTCTGGAATTCCCTACCCAGGGTCATTTTGATGCGCTGATACTTAGAGAATGGGAGAGGCCCAGCCGGCTTCCTGGTGTGCCTCAGGGATGGGATAAGAAGCATCCTTTTCCGGTGGAGGCTGTCAAGCGCTGGTCTTCTCCTCCCGAGGTCGACACGCCTGTTTTAGGTTTGACCAACTCTTCTGTGCTGAACACCCCTGACGCCCCCCCCTTAAGGATGGCGAGGATAAGCGCCTTGATCAGATGGCGTGCCATGCATTTGCCAACGTGGGCTCGGCCCTGCGGCCTGTTAGTGCATCTGCCCTGGTGTCGCTTGCTACCAGGTCTCTTGTCAGGGACTGGCTGAATAACTCTCAGCTTGATCCAGACGGCGCTGAGTTCGCTATACTTAAGAAGTGTTCATGGATTTTGTCATGGCTGCAATGGAAGACTCCATTGTCTTGTGTAGTAGGACGTCAGCCTTACTGGTGGCCATGCGCAGACTGGTCTGGCTCCGTCAGTGGACAGCGGACGTTGGAGCCAAGAAGTTGCTCTCCCCTTCTTGGGTGCGCGGCTGTTTGGAGATAAATTGGATGCTGTTGCTAAAGGAGGGAAGTTACCTCAGCAGAGAAAACAGCGCCGTCCCTTTCGGGGGGCGGGCTCGTTCACTCCTTCCTTTCGAGGGGCCAGAGCGTCTAGGGGTCTGGCCTTCTCAGGTGTCAGGGGCTCGTCCCGCGGCTGCCTGGGGTTCCAAGCTCAAGCCTGCCATTAAACCGGCTCAGCAATGAAGGGGCGCCCTCACCCACAAGGGTGGGGGGGGCGGCTGCAGCTCTTCTTCCAGGTCTGGGCCCGGGAGGTCACAGACAATTGGATCTTGGAAGTGGTCTCCTCCGGATACAAACTGGAGTTCGAGTACTGGCCGCCCCCAAGATTCTTAACGTCTCGGGTGCCCTCGGACCCTCAGGCTGCACAGGGGCTCTTGTTAGCAGTAAAAAACCTTCTGGACATGGGGGTTATATGCCCGGTGCCTCCGTTGGAAAGAGGCAGGGGTTACTACTCCAACCTTTTCACAGTTCCTAAAAAGGAGGGTTCGGTGAGACCCATTCTAGATCTCAAGGTTCTCAACAGGTTTATCAGAGCCAAGAAGTTCCGCATGGAGACTCTGCGCTCGGCTATCAATTCCCTTCGCCAAGGGGATTTTATGACATCCATAGACATCAAGGATGCGTATCTGCATGTTCCGATTTTTCAGGCACATCAGAGATTCCTCCGGTTTGCGGTGGAGCATTATCAATTTGTAGCTCTTCCCTTCTGTCTGACTTCGGCACCGAGGGTCTTCACCAAGGTTTTGGCGGGCGTAATGGCTCTGCTCAGATCTCAGGGCATTCGCATTGTGCCTTATCTGGACGATCTGTAGATATCAGCTTCTTCCCTTCAGCAGGCAGAACTGGACACCCACCAGGTGATGTCGACCCTGGAGAGGTTCGGGTGGGTGATCAACCGCACCAAGTCTTCTCTCTCCCCGTCTCAAGTGATTTCATTTCTGGGCATGAATCTGGATACCAGTCGGGCCAGAGTGTTTCTGCCCCAGACCAAAGTGCAGGGGATTCAGGGCCTGATCCGTCTTCTTCTGGCCAGTCCTTGTCCCTCTATCCGACAGGGGATGAAACTGGTGGGTCTGATGGTGTCCTCCTTCGAGGTAGTGCCGTTTGCACAATTTCACATGAGATCTCTTCAACTTCTCCTATTGACGTATTGGGACAGGAGCCCACAGTCATTGGATCAACCTTTCAAGATGTCTCCCAGGGTTCGGCAGTCCTTTCAGTGGTGGCTGGACTCGAGCAATCTGGTGAAGGGCAGATCCTTTTTGGTCCCTTGTTGGGAGACGGTTACCACGGATGCCAGCCTGTTGGGCTGGGGAGGTTATTGGAAGAGTCATCAGTTCAGCGGGGTGTGGGGTCCCCAGGAGGCTCACACCCCCATCAGTGTATTGGAGCTCAGAGCCATTCGACTGGTTCTGGCTCGGCTGACCACACAGTTACGGGGTCTTCCGGTTCAGGTGCGTTCGGACAACCGATGGCTTACATAAATCACCAAGGAGGGACTCGCAGCAGGAGTGCTCTCAGGGAAGTCTCTCTGATCCTGCACTGGGCGGAGAGCAATGTTCCTTGCCTTTCGGCAGTCTACATTCCGGGAGTGGAGAATACGGAGGTGGATTCCCTGAGCAGGGGATCCTTTCGCCACGGAGAGTGGTCTTTCAACCCTGAGGTTTTTCTGGATCTTTGCCGCAAGTGGGGGACTCCGGAGGGGGATCTCTTTGCCTCGAGGCACAATCACAAACTTCCGGCCTTTGTGTCTCTTTCTCAGGATCCCCTGGCTTTGGCAGTGGATGCCTTGTCACTGGCTTGGAAGGACCTGGGTTTTCTGTACCTGTTTTCACCTGTCTCCATGCTGGGCAAGGTAGTTCGCAAACTGGTTCTAGAAGGGGCACCAGCGATTCTGGTGGCTCCAAGGTGGCCAAGAAGGGTTTGGTACACAGACGTTGTAAGGATGGCCGTAGACCAGTACCGGCTTCCCTTGCTGCCGGACCTGCTATCTCAGGGTCATCTACTTTAAACCTTGAAACCTTCATCTTGAAAGAGGAAGGTTTGTCTTAGGCTGTTGTTCAGACCCTGACTAGGGCTAGGAAGCGGTCCTCTTCGGGCATTTCCTATAGGACTTGGAGGTCCTATATTGATTGGTGTGAGGCTAGGGCCTTGGCTTGCAGGGTTTATTCTATACCAGGATTTTGGAGTTTCTTCAGCATAATCTGGATCTTGGGTTCCAGCTTAGTAATTTGAAAGGACAGGTTTCTGCTCTGTCGGTTTTCTTCCAGAGGTCTTTTGCTTTACACCCGCTGGTTAAGACCTTTTTCCAAGGGGTGGCGCCCTCGGAAGGCTGTAGTTCCTGTTTGGGATTTGAATTTGGTTCTTTCGGCTCTGCAGGGTCCTCCTTTTGAGCCGCTACAGGATATTGCTCTTTCGGTTCTCACTCAGAAGGTTGCCTTCTTGTTGGCTATTACCTCTGTTCGGCGGGTCTCTGAGTTGGCGGCCCTGTCGATTCAGGACCCTTACTTTGAGAGACACCAGGATAAGGTGGTTTTTCGTTTTAAGCCGGATTTTCTTCCTAAGGTGGTTTCTGCTTTCCACCTCAATCAGGACATTATTCTCCCTTCCTTGTGTCCTAAGCCTAACAATGACAAGGAGAGGGTTCTGCATAATTTGGATGTTGTTCGCTGTGTGAAGTACTATTTGGTGACTACTTCTTCCTTCCGCAAGACGGACGCCTTTTTCGTGGTGCCCTGCGGGCCCAGGAAAGGTTTGGCGCCTGCTAAATCTACGATTAGCAAATGGATTTGTCAGGCCATTGTTGGGGCCTATTCTGCTAAGGGGAGGACTCCCCCTTTTAGGGTCACTGCGCACTCTACTCGTGCTGTTGGGGCATCCTGGGCTTTTCAGCACCAGGCTTCTGTTGAACAAGTTTGTAAGACTGCTACTTGGTCTTCCGTTCATACCTTTTCCAAGTTTTACAAGGTTGATGTGCGGGCTCCAGCGGATGCTGTTTTTGGCCGCAAGGTTCTGCAAGCTGCAGTGGTTTGAGTTGGTACATTCTTTACTGTTTCTGGTTCCCACCCATGATGGACACTGCTATTGGATGTCCCAGATGTCATGAAGAACGAAGTGGAGTGTATGGCACACTTAGAATACCGTTTTGTGAGTACTCACCTTTAAAACGGGTATTATGAGTGTGCCATACACTCCACTTCGTTCTTCATGACATCTGGGTAATCTCCAGTAGAGGGCGAACTTCTGCAGAGATGAATATGCAAAAAAGAAAGCCCCTCCCGGTCCATATATACCTGGGACCTCCCACCAATCCCCCAGTGTATAAAAGCAGTAAAGGGACCAGGAAGAACCAAATATAACCGTAACAATCAAAACCAATGGTTCACCATATAAAAGCCCCAGAATACCTGAAAAAAACAAGGGTGGGGCGAAGTGGAGTGTATGGCACACTCATAATACCCGTTTTAAAGTGGACCATCACCCCCCTCACCGTGGGACATCCGAGATCGGGATGTCCCGCGGTGAGGGACCCCCCCCAAAACCCCAAAAGAACTCACCTGATCGGCGGCCGCCTCCCGCGCGCTTCTCTAGCCGTGCGCGCGCCCGCGCCGGCCGTTTGTGAATGGCCGGCGCGGGCGCGCGCACTGTCAGAGGGGCGTGCGGGAGGCGGCGGCGGACGCGCTGCCTTGTCCGCCGCTTGTCCGTGGGAGCGTGGTGAGGTGAGTTTGGGGGTTTCTGGGGGGTTTTAAACAGCGGGGCACCCCTAATCGGGGTGCCCCCCTGAAGTGGACCAAAACCCAGGATAGTCAAAATCCTGGGTGTTGGTCCACTTTAAAGGCGAGTACTCACAAAACGGTATTATTTTTCTTGGCTAAAGAACCGGAAGCTTTACTCTTTTCACCTGGCTATGTTCTACCAATGTGTGCTGCAGTTGTGTGTATTCATCCTTCTGACTTTGCCTCGAAAAGTCCTGAAAAAAATGTCTGGCTTGCCACACTCATCTGGCAACAGTCATAATGAATAGTAAAGCCTCCAAAAGAAGCCTGTTTGAAACACACTTTTAGTTTGGACTGGTTATTGCAGATACATAAAATGTGAAGTTTGATAAGAGGTCTCAAGGAATAACATACTACGGCTTTGTAGGAACAAATTATCTCCGTGCAGCTCTAGGTTTGTCTGACAAGAACAGGATGTGAGCTCACAGAAGGTGTTGAATAGTGAAGGTTATGTTAAAGAGAGTGTAAACCCAGTAAAATAACAAAAACGGTCACCTACCTACTATCCCCCCCTAGCAGTTCCAGGTAAGTCTGCCTCTCAGAAACCTCCCAGTTTCCGAGAATGGGGCTCCCATTCTCCTCACAGGCTGTCCCCACCTTCACGTTAGTCCCGGTGTACGCTCCCTTCGTTTATTGCAAAAAAGGGGGCATGCCCTGCCCCAGAAACTAGGACTGGTGTGGATCATTCTGGAGCACATGCTCCGGTTTCTGAGCAGCGGACTGTCTGTGAGCTGCTGCAGGGGAGAGATGTTTTCGGTCATTTTAACCTATCTGGGAGGTTTATTCTGATGATGTGGCTAGGATACGATTTGTTTATTCTTAGTATACAGTACGTCCTGCTCCAAATCTAATACTTACACTCGGGATATACTCTGCCAGATGGAGCTGGACTGCAGACATCGAAAATAGGCTCCTCCCGGCCCCTCAAATACCCGGGGACCTCCCACAAATCCCCAGAATTTATCTGCAGTCTGGCTGCGAAGGACGAGAAATGGCTCTCTACTTGTAGGTGAGCGGGGCTATTAGCCTGCGGCCCTGTAGGACTATTTCCACCCGTTCCACTAGTAATATGCCTCCCAGCCTATATATATATAGCCTATATAACTTGTAGGCCTTGTAAAAATAATACTCCCACTTCCCTAGCGGGTTATTGGGGCATCCAGGGTTGCTATATAGCGTTATTCCCCATCGGCGTATAGCGCGGCTATAATCGCCATATGGAGGCATCCCAGGATAATTTGACCGGGGTCCCTTCGGGACGAGACCGGCTGTGTGTAGCGTGTGGGCAGCCTCATGCTGACGCTGACAAGGCGCGGGTCTGTGTACCCTGTGCTGAGCAGGTGCTTGCATTGCAATCTGGCCTGCCAGTGGCTGCACCTCGTTTCACTTCGCCTACTCCCCCAAGCTTAAACCGCACTTCTACTGAGTTGCATACTAGTGGGGATTCTCAGCCTGATGTGTCTTCTAGACTGGCTACTGTTGAGCAGTTGATTGCTAAGTCCTTAGCGCGTAAGGCCCCTGCTAAGAAGCGGCACTTGAAGCCTAATGTCACTGTTTTCCCTATGGAAACTGAGTTTTGGAATCTTTGTGGCTATACCCCGTCTGATGAAGGGGAGCTCTTTTCTGATTCAGGCTCATCTGATGAGAGACCAAGGGGTCATGACGATTCTGGCTCTGACCCCTGGGCCCCGGATGAGACTGACAGATTATTGACCCAGAGGTTCTGTCCATCTCTCTCCCTGTTGCGGCTCCCAGGCAAAGAGGGGAGCTTTTCCATACAGCAAAATCACGTTTGGAATTTCCCGAGCAGGCACATTTCCATAACCTTGTGCTCAAGGAATGGGAGCGCCCCAGTAAACTTCCCGGGGTTCCAAAAAGTTGGGATAGGAAGTATCCCTTCCCTGCTCAGGTGGTTAAATGTTGGTCATCCCCCCCCCCCCGAAGTGGATGCCTCGATCCTAGGACTATCTAACACCTCTGTCATGCATTCCCCTGACTCTACTACCCTGCGGGATGCTGAGGACCGGCGCATTGACCAGCTAGCATCCCATGCCTTTGCATGTGTGGGGACGGCGCTGCGCCCGGTCTGTGCCTCTGCCATTACTGCTGTGGCCACTAGAACCCCTATCAGAAATATGCTTGATAGGCCCCTGATGATTTGCCTTGTGAGGTGCTTAATGCACTCTCCAGTTGTGATGTTTTTGTAAATTTTGTCCTCTCAGCATTGGATGACACCATCAGAATGTGTGCCAGAACATCTGCCCTTGTGGTGGCTATACGCCGCTCGGTTTGGCTGCGCCAGTGGGCTGCTGACAACGCTGCCAAGAAGGCCCTCACTGGGTTTCCCTTTAAAGGACTGCGCCTGTTTGGGGACCTCCTGGACCTTTTTGCTAAAGGAGGCAGGTTACCCCAGCGCAGGCGGCAATCTTGGCCCTTTCGGGGTCAGGTTTCCTTCTCCTCCCCTTACCGTGGTGACAGACAAGGGAGGGGGGTTTCCTTTCCTGGGGCCCGGGGAGATTTCTGGGGTAGGGGCAGAGGAAGTGGACATCCTGGCTCCTCCTGGGGTCCCAAAGCAAAATCCTATCCCAAGCCCCCTCAGGCATGATGGGGCGCCCTCACCCATCCGGGTGGGGGGACGGCTGCAGTACTTCGCTCACATCTGGAGGCTTCATGTCTCAGACCGGTGGATTCAGGAGGTAGTGTCCTCCAGTTACAAGTTGGAGTTTGCTGCCTGTCCCCCTCCTAGATTCATCAGATCCCAGATTCCTCAGGACCCTGTGTCAGCTCAGGAGCTAGTGCAAGCTGTGCAAGGCCTCCTGGAGCTGGGGGTCATCTGCCAGGTCCCCTTAAGAGAAAAAGGCAAGGACATTTATTCCAACCTATTCACAGTACCCAAAAAAGATGGTTCAGTCAGGCCCATCCTGGACTTGAAGATCCTCAACAAGTTTGTCAGGGGCAGGCGCTTTCGCATGGAAACTCTGCGCTCTGCCATCAGTTCCCTGCGCCAAGGGAATTTCATGACTTCTGTAGAGATCAAAGATGCTTATTTCATATTCCTGTGTTCCCAGGTCATCAAAGGTTCCTCAGGTTCACTCTGATGGATCAACACTACCAGTTTGTGGCCTTGCCCTTTGACCTAACTTCAGCTCCCAGGGTGTTCACCAAGGTGCTGGCTGGCGTAATGTCTCTGCTCAGATGTCAGGGCGTCCGCGTGCTTCCCTATCTGGACGACATTCTCATCACTTCCCAGTCTCTACATCAGGCAGAGTTGGATACTCAGCTGGTGGTGTCCACTCTGGAGTCATTTGGATGGGTGATCAACCACCCTAAGTCCTCACTGTCCCCTTCCTTGGTAACTCCATTCCTAGGAATGAATCTGGATACAGTTCAGGCAAGGATCTTCCTTCCTCAACAGAAGGTGGACAGTCTGATTGCACAGGCTCAGTCCCCCCTAGCTTGTCCCCATCCCTCCATCAGGCAGGGGATGCAGCTGGTGGTCCTGATGGTGGCATGCTTCGAAGCGGTCCCTTATGCTCAGTTCCACTTGAGGCCTCTGCAACTTCACCTATTGTCGGTATGGGACAAGAACCCAGCGTCCCTGGACAGGGTCTGTGTGCTCTCCCCCCTGGTCAGGAGGTCCCTCTCGTGGTGGATGGACTCAAGGAACCTGTTGGGGGACAGATACTTTCTTGCCCCTTCCTGGGAGACGGTCACCACGGATGACAGTCTGTCAGGTTGGGGGGGTTTCTGGAAGTCCCTGCGGTTCCAGGGGAGGTGGGGCCCTCAGGAGGCCCACACACCTATCAATGTCTTGGAACTGCGGGCGATCAGGCTAGTTCTGTCTCACTTGACTACTCACCTTCGGGGCCTGCCTGTTCAGGTGCGCTCGGACAACCAGACGGCATTTGCCTACATCAATCATCAGGGAGGGACCCGGAGCAAGGGGGGCCCTCCAGGAAGCGTCTCTAATCCTGGCTTGGGCGGAGGCCAATGTCCCCTGCTTATCAGCTGTGTACATCCCGGGGGTGGAAAATCCCTGGCGGACTCTCTGAGCAGGGGGACCTCTCGCCAGGGAGAATGGTCCCTATGCAGCAGGGTGTTTCAGTCTCTGTGTCACCGTTGGGGCCAACCAGATGTGGATCTGTTTGTGTCCCGCCACAATCACAAGCTCCCAGCTTTTGTCTCTCTGTCCCAGGATCCTCTGGCCTTGACCTCGGATGCGCTAGCAATGTTATGGCAGGACTTTCAGTTCCTGTATGTCTTCCCTCCAATCCCCCCGCTGGGCAGGGTTCTGCACAAGATTGCTCTGGAAGGGGTGCCAGCAATTCTGGTGGCCCCCAGGTGGCCAAGAAGAGTGTGGTTCGCAGACGTGGTGCAGCTGGCAGTAGATCGGTACGCTCTGCCCTTGGTGCCAGATCTGCTCACTCAGGGCTCACTACGCCATCCCAATTTACAAACTCTGGCTTTGACGGCTTGGCTGCTGAAATCTTCATTTTGATGGAGAAGGGGCTGTCTTTCTCGGTTGTGGATACTTTGATTAAAGATAGGAAGACGTCTTCCTGTTCCATTTATTACAGGGTTTGGCGTGCCTACATTGACTGGTGTGAGTCTAAGTCTCTTCCCTGTCGTGTGTTCTCTATTCCCAGGATTCTGGAGTTCCTGCAGCATGGGTTGGAGATGGGACTCCAGCTCAGTATTCTGAAGGGTAAGGTTTCTGCCCTGGCTATTTTCTTCCAGAAGTCCTTTGCTCAGCACGCTCTGATCAGGACTTTTTTCCAGAGGGTCACTCATGTGCGCCCCCCATGTAAGCCTATGGTGCCTGTTTGGAATCTGAACTTGGTTCTGTCAGCCTTGCAGGGTGCTCCCCTTAAACCTGTGCAGGATGCTGCCTTGGCCATTCTTACTCTCAAGGTTGTATTTCTGGTGGCTGAGTTGGCGGCGCTTTCCATTCAGCCCCCCTACTATGAGAGACACCAGGACAAGGTGGTGTTTCGTTTCAAACCTGACTTTCGGCCTAAGGTAGTGTCTGCCTTTCATTTGAATCAGGATATTGTTCTTCCTTCTTTGTGCCCTAACCCTAGCAATGCTAAGGAGAGGGTTTTGCACTCTTTGGATGTGGTTAGGTGTCTGAAGTACTATCTGGTGGCTACTGCACCTTTCAGGAAAACTGATGCTCTTTTTGTGGTCCCTTCTGGTCCTAGGAAGGGTTAGGCTCCTGCCAAGTCTACTATCAGCAAGTGGATTCGTCAGGCTGTGATTCAGGCCTACTCTGCTAAGGGAAAGAATCCTCCCTTCCGCCTTACTGCTCATTTCACTCGTGCTATTGGTGCCTCTTGGGCTTTTCAGCACCAGGCTTCTGTTGAACAAGTTTGCAAGGCCGCTACTTGGTCTTCTGTTCATACCTTTTCCAAGTTTTACAAGGTTGATGTTAGGGCCTCAGCTGATGCTGCTTTTGGCCAAAAGGTTCTTCAGGCGGCAGTGGTTTAAACTGTCTGCTGCTGATTTTTCTTGGTGATCCCACCCTACTTTATGGACACTGCTATTGGATGTCCCGATTGTAAGTTTTAGATTTGGAGCAGGACTTACTGTATACAAAGAATAATACAATTCTGTGATTACTCACCTGTAGAATTGGTATTATGAGTATACAGTACGCCCTGCTCCAACCCACCCTTGGTTTGCATTATCTTGGATCCCCTCTATGGTGATTATTAGAGATGAGCGAACTTTTGAAAAATTCGATTCGACTGATTCGCCGAATTTTCCGACAAAAATCGTTTCGACCCGAATAAATTCGCGACGAATCGCTATTAAAAACGGCTATTTCTGAGCCTCCTACAGCCTCAATAGGGTTGTAAACCATTCAGCCTTGCTGTAACACGCACAGGATGCGTGCTGGGTTAGTTAAATAATACTTTGAAGAAATATCACATGCAGATCAGAGGCATCGCTAATAGAATCGCAGAGCGGCACAATTGCAGAGAGTTGAAGTGGCATCACTATGAGGGGCAGAAGGAGCCCAAATATACACTGGAGTTGGCCTCAGGAGCCCAAAAATTGGATGAATCACACCCTGGAGTTGGCAGAAGTTGGCAGCAGCAGCAGCAGCAGGAGCCCAAATATACACTGGAGTTGGCTTCAGGAGCCCAAAAATTGGATGAATCACACCCTGGAGTTGGCAGAAGTTGGCAGCAGCAGCAGCAGGAGCCCAAATATACACTGGAGTTGGCCTCAGGAGCCCAAAAATTGGATGAATCACACCCTGGAGTTGGCAGGAGTTGACAGTAGCAGCAGCAGGAGCCCAAATATACACTGGAGTTGGCCTCAGGAGCCCAAAAATTGGATGAATCACACCCTGGAGTTGGCAGAAGTTGGCAGCAGCAGCAGCAGGAGCCCAAATATACACTGGAGTTGGCCTCAGGAGCCCAAAAATTGGATGAATCACACCCTGGAGTTGGCAGGAGTTGACACCAGCAGCAGCAGGAGCCCAAATATACACTGGAGTTGGCTTCAGGAGCCCAAAAATTGGATGAATCACACCCTGGAGTTGGCAGAAGTTGGCAGCAGCAGCAGCAGGAGCCCAAATATACACTGGAGTTGGCCTCAGGAGCCCAAAAATTGGATGAATCACACCCTGGAGTTGGCAGAAGTTGGCAGCAGCAGCAGCAGGAGCCCAAATATACACTGGAGTTGGCTTCAGGAGCCCAAAAATTGGATGAATCACACCCTGGAGTTGGCAGGAGTTGACACCAGCAGCAGCAGGAGCCCAAATATACACTGGAGTTGGCTTCAGGAGCCCAAAAATTGGATGAATCACACCCTGGAGTTGGCAGAAGTTGGCAGCAGCAGCAGCAGGAGCCCAAATATACACTGGAGTTGGCCTCAGGAGCCCAAAAATTGGATGAATCACACCCTGGAGTTGGCAGGAGTTGACAGTAGCAGCAGCAGGAGCCCAAATATACACTGGAGTTGGCCTCAGGAGCCCAAAAATTGGATGAATCACACCCTGGAGTTGGCAGAAGTTGGCAGCAGCAGCAGCAGGAGCCCAAATATACACTGGAGTTGGCCTCAGGAGCCCAAAAATTGGATGAATCACACCCTGGAGTTGGCAGGAGTTGACAGCAGCAGCAGCAGGAGCCCAAATATACACTGGAGTTGGCCTCAGGAGCCCAAAAATTGGATGAATCACACCCTGGAGTTGGCAGAAGTTGGCAGCAGCAGCAGCAGGAGCCCAAATATACACTGGAGTTGGCCTCAGGAGCCCAAAAATTGGATGAATCACACCCTGGAGTTGGCAGGAGTTGACACCAGCAGCAGCAGGAGCCCAAATATACACTGGAGTTGGCTTCAGGAGCCCAAAAATTGGATGAATCACACCCTGGAGTTGGCAGAAGTTGGCAGCAGCAGGAGCCCAAATATACACTGGAGTTGGCCTCAGGAGCCCAAAAATTGGATGAATCACACCCTGGAGTTGGCAGGAGTTGACAGTAGCAGCAGCAGGAGCCCAAATATACACTGGAGTTGGCCTCAGGAGCCCAAAAATTGGATGAATCACACCCTGGAGTTGGCAGAAGTTGGCAGCAGCAGCAGCAGGAGCCCAAATATACACTGGAGTTGGCCTCAGGAGCCCAAAAATTGGATGAATCACACCCTGGAGTTGGCAGGAGTTGACAGTAGCAGCAGCAGGAGCCCAAATATACACTGGAGTTGGCCTCAGGAGCCCAAAAATGGGATGAATCACACCCTGGAGTTGGCAGAAGTTGGCGGCAGCAGCAGCAGGAGCCCAAATATACACTGGAGTTGGCCTCAGGAGCCCAAAAATTGGATGAATCACACCCTGGAGTTGGCAGGAGTTGACAGTAGCAGCAGCAGGAGCCCAAATATACACTGGAGTTGGCCTCAGGAGCCCAAAAATTGGATGAATCACACCCTGGAGTTGGCAGAAGTTGGCAGCAGCAGCAGCAGCAGGAGCCCAAATATACACTGGAGTTGGCCTCAGGAGCCCAAAAATTGGATGAATCACACCCTGGAGTTGGCAGGAGTTGACAGTAGCAGCAGCAGGAGCCCAAATATACACTGGAGTTGGCCTCAGGAGCCCAAAAATTGGATGAATCACACCCTGGAGTTGGCAGAAGTTGGCAGCAGCAGCAGCAGGAGCCCAAATATACACTGGAGTTGGCCTCAGGAGCCCAAAAATTGGATGAATCACACCCTGGAGTTGGCAGGAGTTGACAGTAGCAGCAGCAGGAGCCCAAATATACACTGGAGTTGGCTTCAGGAGCCCAAAAATTGGATGAATCACACCCTGGAGTTGGCAGAAGTTGGCAGCAGCAGCAGCAGGAGCCCAAATATACACTGGAGTTGGCCTCAGGAGCCCAAAAATTGGATGAATCACACCCTGGAGTTGGCAGGAGTTGGCAGCAGCAGCAGCAGGAGCCCAAATATACACTGGAGTTGGCCTCAGGAGCCCAAAAATTGGATGAATCACACCCTGGAGTTGGCAGAAGTTGGCAGCAGCAGCAGCAGGAGCCCAAATATACACTGGAGTTGGCTTCAGGAGCCCAAAAATTGGATGAATCACACCCTGGAGTTGGCAGGAGTTGACACCAGCAGCAGCAGGAGCCCAAATATACACTGGAGTTGGCTTCAGGAGCCCAAAAATTGGATGAATCACACCCTGGAGTTGGCAGAAGTTGGCAGCAGCAGCAGCAGGAGCCCAAATATACACTGGAGTTGGCCTCAGGAGCCCAAAAATTGGATGAATCACACCCTGGAGTTGGCAGAAGTTGGCAGCAGCAGCAGCAGGAGCCCAAATATACACTGGAGTTGGCTTCAGGAGCCCAAAAATTGGATGAATCACACCCTGGAGTTGGCAGGAGTTGACAGTAGCAGCAGCAGGAGCCCAAATATACACTGGAGTTGGCCTCAGGAGCCCAAAAATTGGATGAATCACACCCTGGAGTTGGCAGGAGTTGACAGCAGCAGCAGCAGGAGCCCAAATATACACTGGAGTTGGCCTCAGGAGCCCAAAAATTGGATGAATCACACCCTGGAGTTGGCAGGAGTTGACACCAGCAGCAGCAGGAGCCCAAATATACACTGGAGTTGGCTTCAGGAGCCCAAAAATTGGATGAATCACACCCTGGAGTTGGCAGGAGTTGACACCAGCAGCAGCAGGAGCCCAAATATACACTGGAGTTGGCTTCAGGAGCCCAAAAATTGGATGAATCACACCCTGGAGTTGGCAGAAGTTGGCAGCAGCAGCAGCAGGAGCCCAAATATACA
The DNA here is from genome assembly GCA_027917425.1 of Gastrophryne carolinensis. Classification (NCBI taxonomy): domain Eukaryota; kingdom Metazoa; phylum Chordata; class Amphibia; order Anura; family Microhylidae; genus Gastrophryne; species Gastrophryne carolinensis. The sequence goes on along the minus strand of CM051235.1, from coordinate 333,785,182 downwards.
CTGGAGTTGGCCTCAGGAGCCCAAAAATTGGATGAATCACACCCTGGAGTTGGCAGGAGTTGACAGTAGCAGCAGCAGGAGCCCAAATATACACTGGAGTTGGCCTCAGGAGCCCAAAAATTGGATGAATCACACCCTGGAGTTGGCAGAAGTTGGCAGCAGCAGCAGCAGGAGCCCAAATATACACTGGAGTTGGCCTCAGGAGCCCAAAAATTGGATGAATCACACCCTGGAGTTGGCAGGAGTTGGCAGCAGCAGCAGCAGGAGCCCAAAAAATGGCCTAAAGACATAAATATGTTTTGCACCATTTGGAAAGTGTAAAACGTGGCACCATGCTGAATCTAGTCGCATGCATCAGGCATTGGTGGGTGGAAATCCTGGCTGATCCATCCCTGATTCATTTTGACAAAGGTGAGTCTCTCCACATTTTTAGTTGACAGACGAGTTCTCCTCGCCGTAACTATGGCCCCCGCCGCACTAAACACCCGCTCAGATGGCACGCTACTTGCCGGGCAGGACAGCTTTTCCAGGGCAAACTCTGCTAGTTGCGGCCACAAATCAAGTTTGGCTGCCCAGAAGTCCAGCGGATCCTCAAGGTGTGTTGGCATGGTCATGTCAAAGTATGACATGACCTGCTGGTTCAGGTCCTGCTCCAGGTCTTCCTGCTGCTCATGAGTAGCCTCACTATGCGGGTGTAGAAAGCTACTCATTAGCGACTGAAGACTGAGGCTGCTGCTGCTGATGGAGCTTCTGCTGCTGCTGCTGCCAACCCCCCCAGCGGCCATGGCAGTGGAAGGTGAGCGCAGAGGTCCCCTCGAGTCAGACCTGCGAGAGTATGGACCATGGCGCAGATAGGCATCGGCCAACTGCCTACGTAGAATGTCTTTGTAGTAGTTGAGTTTGTCCTCCCTCTCGGTGGGTTTAAAAAATGCCCCCATTTTGTGCCGGAAGCGAGGGTCCAATAAGGTGGACAGCCAGAAGTCATCCCGCCGACAGATGGAAACAATTCTGGGGTCACTACGCAAGCATGTGAGCATGCTTCGTGCCATTTGCGCAAGTGACTCGGATGGACTACCTGTCTCCATCTCCACTGCATACTGCCACGGTGTGCCCGGGTCCTCTGTCTCTCCTTCCTCAAAAACCTCTAGCTCCTCTGGCTGCTCCTGCTCCTCCTCTCCTGTCCGCTGACTAGATAAACCAGCCATTTCGCCAAGCCTAAACTGTGTTTCGCTGGGCAACTCCTCCTCCTCCTCTTCCTCCTCCTCCTCCTCCAGTTCAGCTCCAACGGGGTTCATGTGGCCGTAAGATGTAAACGCCATGTCTCCAGTGCCCTGACCAGCCATGGTTTCCAACATGTGCTGTAGTACATGAAGCAGTGGAATCACGTCGTTCATCCCGTAATCCTGCCGACTGACAAATAAAGTGGCTTCCTCAAAGGGCCTGAGCAAACGGCAGGTGTCACGTATGAGCTGCCACTGGTTGACATTGAAGTTACACAGGGGAGTCCCCCTATCTGCTTGGATCATCAGGAAATCCGTGATGGCTTTTCTCTGTTCATATAATCGGTCCAACATGTGAAGGGTGGAATTCCAACGGGTGGAAACATCGCAAATCAGACTATGTTGGGGGATACCATTCTGACGCTGTAGCTCAAGAAGGGTGTGTTTGGCGGTGTAGGAGTGGCTGAAGTGCATGCAAAGTTTCCGTGAAGTTGTTAGGATGTCCTGCAGATGGGGGGAACACTTCAGAAACCGCTTGACAACCAGATTGAAGACGTGAGCCATGCAGGGGGCATGGGTCAGGCTTCCTTGGCGCAGCGCAGACAAAATGTTCTTCCCATTGTCGGTAACCATGATTCCCATTTTAAGTTTTCTCGGAGTAAGCCATGTTTGGATTTCCTGATGAATACATTTAAGCAGTTCCTCCCCTGTGTGACTCCGTTCGCCAAGACAAACCATGTGAAGCACTGCGTGACACCTCCGTGCCCTGCACACATGGTAGACTGGAGGGGCACTGAGACTTGAGCCTACAGTGGAGGGTGAGGAGATGGCGGAGGATGAGGAGGCCGAGTCGCACGGTGTCACAGGCCCAATGGGCAGAGAGCGCGGAGGCCGAAGCGGCGTGACCTGTCCAAGTTGCTGCTGCAAAGGGACCACATTCACCCAGTGGGCCGTAAACGACATGTACTGCCCCTGACCGTAGTTACAGCTCCAGATGTCGGCGCTGCCATGTATTTTGCTACACACCGACAGGCTCAAGGACTGGCCCACCTTCTGTTCAACAAAAGTGTGCAGCGCTGGTACTGCCTTCTTGGCAAAGAAATGACGGCTTGGGACTCTCCACCTCGGCTCGGCACAAGCCATCAGTTCTCTGAAAGGTGCAGATTCCACCACCTGAAAAGGGAGCGACTGCAGCACCAGCAACTTGGACAGGAGCACATTCAGCTTCTGCGCCGTAGGATGAGTGGGCGCATACTGCTGTCTCTTGGACATGGCTTCGCTGATGGATTGCTGGCGGGATGCATGACTTGGAGGAGGAGGAGCAGGAGCGACAGAGGATGGGTATGACGCACAGCTGCCTTCGGCTGAGGTGCTGGAGCCTTGGCTGGCAGAAATTGGGAGCTCACTTGGTGAGGAAGCAGACTGGACCACCCCTTGGGAGCCTCGGTTCTCCCAGGTCGTTTTATGGTGACGCATCATATGTTGACGCAGGGCCGTGGTGCCAACATTTGGACCCTGGCCACGCTTCACCTTTTGCCTACATATCTTGCATGTGGCCATGTTACCCTCCTGCGGATGCCTCAGGAAAAACTGCCACACTGCCGAGTAGCTACTTTTCCCACCCCCTGGCCTCACTGATTCACTGCTGCTGTTGCCAACTCCAGGAACCCCTGCTCCACTACCTCCCGATAAGGTAGACTGCCGCACAGCAGGTGCTCTACCCCGGCCCCGGCCCCGGCCGGCTCCAGCCTTTGGAATTGTGCCCCCATGCTGACTGCTACCACCTTGCTGCCTCAGCTGCTGACTCCGGGGCAACCTGCACCCCTCTTCTCCTGATGATGACGATGAAGCCCCTTCATCACCCGGCTCCCAAGTGCGATCGGCTTCATCGTCATCATCATCATCATCACCGAGTTGTGGCTGTACGTCACTGATGTTCGTGGATTCGTCAACAGTGTCTGGCGCAGGAGCTGGAACGCTCGCAGCACCCACGACACTGTCCACATCACTATTTGTCTGCCTAGCTAAAGAAGCCACCTCCATTTCTTGGCTGGGCAGTAGCTGCTGACTGTCCTCTATCTGATGGTCCTCCTCACTAAAGAGTGGAGCTGAACCCAAAGCATAGGATACGTCGCTGGGGGAGGGAACGGCGTAGGCCAGAGGCAATGGGAGGACAGGGACTGCTCTCGGGGCATGCCAACTCAGGGTTGTGTCAGAGGAACCTACCGACCCTAGACTGGGGGTCTCAGACGTAAGTTGTGATGATGTTGTTGATGAGCGCGTCAACCAATCTACCACGGCAGATGCGTTACTGGTGGAGACCCGACCGCTAGCAGATACTGGCAGATTAGGTCTCTCAGCGTGACTCCTGCTGCTACTGGCCCCCAGTCTGATGCGAGCTCTGCCTGCGGAATCTTGGCCTCTGCCACTCCTCTTTTCACTTCCAGGCACTTGTCTGCCCGACATAGTCTAACTGGCGTGGTAGTAGGTGATATTTAAAAAAACCCCGGGCAGCGGTGGGTCTATATGAAACAGAATATAATGCACACCAAAAGTGAGCAGTAACACTCAGCCTCCAACAGGCCTGCTTAGTGTAAATAAGAGAGCTGCTTAGTGTAAATAAAGAGGGGTATGCTATGTTACAGAATGGGATGCCTCAACAGAAGTGCACCTGGCAGGCAGCAGTAAGCCTATGCCCAGCAAAAGTGTCTTATAATATAAATATAATAAGAGCAAATGCTTATATGGTCTTAAACAGAGGCTGCTTTAGTCACAGAATGGGATGCCCTGGGCAGGAATGGACCTGGCAGGGTCCAGTAGTGCTTTGGCCAGCAAAAGTGTCTTTATCAGGCTAATTTCAAATATGATAAGAGCAAATGCTTATATGGTCTTAAACAGAGGCTGCTGTAGTCACAGAATGGGATGCCCTGGGCAGGAATGGACCTGGCAGGGTCCAGTAGTGCTTTGGCCAGCAAAAGTGTCTTTATCAGGCCTAATTTCAAATATGATAAGAGCAAATGCTTATATGGTCTTAAACAGAGGCTGCTTTAGTCACAGAATGGGATGCCCTGGGCAGGAATGGACCTGGCAGGGTCCAGTAGTGCTTTGGCCAGCAAAAGTGTCTTTATCAGGCCTAATTTCAAATATGATAAGAGCAAATGCTTATATGGTCTTAAACAGAGGCTGCTGTAGTCACAGAATGGGATGCCCTGGGCAGGAATGGACCTGGCAGGGTCCAGTAGTGCTTTGGCCAGCAAAAGTGTCTTTATCAGGCCTAATTTCAAATATGATAAGAGCAAATGCTTATATGGTCTTAAACAGAGGCTGCTGTAGTCACAGAATGGGATGCCCTGGGCAGGAATGGACCTGGCAGGGTCCAGTAGTGCTTTGGCCAGCAAAAGTGTCTTTATCAGGCTAATTTCAAATATGATAAGAGCAAATGCTTATATGGTCTTAAACAGAGGCTGCTGTAGTCACAGAATGGGATGCCCCAACAGGAATCGACCTGGCAGGGTCCAGTAGTGCTTTGGCCAGCAAAAGTGTCTTTATCAGGCCTAATTTCAAATATGATAAGAGCAAATGCTTATATGGTCTTAAACAGAGGCTGCTTTAGTCACAGAATGGGATGCCCCAACAGGAATCGACCTGGCAGGGTCCAGTAGTGCTTTGGCCAGCAAAAGTGTCTTTATCAGGCCTAATTTCAAATATGATAAGAGCAAATGCTTATATGGTCTTAAACAGAGGCTGCTGTAGTCACAGAATGGGATGCCCTGGGCAGGAATGGACCTGGCAGGGTCCAGTAGTGCTTTGGCCAGCAAAAGTGTCTTTATCAGGCCTAATTTCAAATATGATAAGAGCAAATGCTTATATGGTCTTAAACAGAGGCTGCTGTAGTCACAGAATGGGATGCCCTGGGCAGGAATGGACCTGGCAGGGTCCAGTAGTGCTTTGGCCAGCAAAAGTGTCTTTATCAGGCCTAATTTCAAATATGATAAGAGCAAATGCTTATATGGTCTTAAACAGAGGCTGCTTTAGTCACAGAATGGGATGCCCTGGGCAGGAATGGACCTGGCAGGGTCCAGTAGTGCTTTGGCCAGCAAAAGTGTCTTTATCAGGCTAATTTCAAATATGATAAGAGCAAATGCTTATATGGTCTTAAACAGAGGCTGCTGTAGTCACAGAATGGGATGCCCTGGGCAGGAATGGACCTGGCAGGGTCCAGTAGTGCTTTGGCCAGCAAAAGTGTCTTTATCAGGCCTAATTTCAAATATGATAAGAGCAAATGCTTATATGGTCTTAAACAGAGGCTGCTTTAGTCACAGAATGGGATGCCCTGGGCAGGAATGGACCTGGCAGGGTCCAGTAGTGCTTTGGCCAGCAAAAGTGTCTTTATCAGGCCTAATTTCAAATATGATAAGAGCAAATGCTTATATGGTCTTAAACAGAGGCTGCTTTAGTCACAGAATGGGGTGCCCTGGGCAGGAATGGACCTGGCAGGGTCCAGTAGTGCTTTGGCCAGCAAAAGTGTCTTTATCAGGCTAATTTCAAATATGATAAGAGCAAATGCTTATATGGTCTTAAACAGAGGCTGCTGTAGTCACAGAATGGGATGCCCCAACAGGAATCGACCTGGCAGGGTCCAGTAGTGCTTTGGCCAGCAAAAGTGTCTTTATCAGGCCTAATTTCAAATATGATAAGAGCAAATGCTTATATGGTCTTAAACAGAGGCTGCTTTAGTCACAGAATGGGATGCCCTGGGCAGGAATGGACCTGGCAGGGTCCAGTAGTGCTTTGGCCAGCAAAAGTGTCTTTATCAGGCCTAATTTCAAATATGATAAGAGCAAATGCTTATATGGTCTTAAACAGAGGCTGCTGTAGTCACAGAATGGGATGCCCTGGGCAGGAATGGACCTGGCAGGGTCCAGTAGTGCTTTGGCCAGCAAAAGTGTCTTTATCAGGCCTAATTTCAAATATGATAAGAGCAAATGCTTATATGGTCTTAAACAGAGGCTGCTTTAGTCACAGAATGGGATGCCCTGGGCAGGAATGGACCTGGCAGGGTCCAGTAGTGCTTTGGCCAGCAAAAGTGTCTTTATCAGGCTAATTTCAAATATGATAAGAGCAAATGCTTATATGGTCTTAAACAGAGGCTGCTGTAGTCACAGAATGGGATGCCCTGGGCAGGAATGGACCTGGCAGGGTCCAGTAGTGCTTTGGCCAGCAAAAGTGTCTTTATCAGGCTAATTTCAAATATGATAAGAGCAAATGCTTATATGGTCTTAAACAGAGGCTGCTGTAGTCACAGAATGGGATGCCCTGGGCAGGAATGGACCTGGCAGGGTCCAGTAGTGCTTTGGCCAGCAAAAGTGTCTTTATCAGGCCTAATTTCAAATATGATAAGAGCAAATGCTTATATGGTCTTAAACAGAGGCTGCTTTAGTCACAGAATGGGATGCCCTGGGCAGGAATGGACCTGGCAGGGTCCAGTAGTGCTTTGGCCAGCAAAAGTGTCTTTATCAGGCCTAATTTCAAATATGATAAGAGCAAATGCTTATATGGTCTTAAACAGAGGCTGCTGTAGTCACAGAATGGGATGCCCTGGGCAGGAATGGACCTGGCAGGGTCCAGTAGTGCTTTGGCCAGCAAAAGTGTCTTTATCAGGCCTAATTTCAAATATGATAAGAGCAAATGCTTATATGGTCTTAAACAGAGGCTGCTTTAGTCACAGAATGGGATGCCCTGGGCAGGAATGGACCTGGCAGGGTCCAGTAGTGCTTTGGCCAGCAAAAGTGTCTTTATCAGGCCTAATTTCAAATATGATAAGAGCAAATGCTTATATGGTCTTAAACAGAGGCTGCTTTAGTCACAGAATGGGATGCCCTGGGCAGGAATGGACCTGGCAGGGTCCAGTAGTGCTTTGGCCAGCAAAAGTGTCTTTATCAGGCCTAATTTCAAATATGATAAGAGCAAATGCTTATATGGTCTTAAACAGAGGCTGCTGTAGTCACAGAATGGGATGCCCTGGGCAGGAATGGACCTGGCAGGATCCAGTAGTGCTTTGGCCAGCAAAAGTGTCTTTATCAGGCTAATTTCAAATACGATAAGAGCAAATGCTTATATGGTCTTAAACAGAGGCTGCTGTAGTCACAGAATGGGATGCCCTGGGCAGGAATGGACCTGGCAGGGTCCAGTAGTGCTTTGGCCAGCAAAAGTGTCTTTATCAGGCCTAATTTCAAATATGATAAGAGCAAATGCTTATATGGTCTTAAACAGAGGCTGCTGTAGTCACAGAATGGGATGCCCTGGGCAGGAATGGACCTGGCAGGGTCCAGTAGTGCTTTGGCCAGCAAAAGTGTCTTTATCAGGCTAATTTCAAATATGATAAGAGCAAATGCTTATATGGTCTTAAACAGAGGCTGCTGTAGTCACAGAATGGGATGCCCTGGGCAGGAATGGACCTGGCAGGGTCCAGTAGTGCTTTGGCCAGCAAAAGTGTCTTTATCAGGCCTAATTTCAAATATGATAAGAGCAAATGCTTATATGGTCTTAAACAGAGGCTGCTTTAGTCACAGAATGGGATGCCCTGGGCAGGAATGGACCTGGCAGGGTCCAGTAGTGCTTTGGCCAGCAAAAGTGTCTTTATCAGGCCTAATTTCAAATATGATAAGAGCAAATGCTTATATGGTCTTAAACAGAGGCTGCTGTAGTCACAGAATGGGATGCCCTGGGCAGGAATGGACCTGGCAGGGTCCAGTAGTGCTTTGGCCAGCAAAAGTGTCTTTATCAGGCCTAATTTCAAATATGATAAGAGCAAATGCTTATATGGTCTTAAACAGAGGCTGCTGTAGTCACAGAATGGGATGCCCTGGGCAGGAATGGACCTGGCAGGGTCCAGTAGTGCTTTGGCCAGCAAAAGTGTCTTTATCAGGCTAATTTCAAATATGATAAGAGCAAATGCTTATATGGTCTTAAACAGAGGCTGCTGTAGTCACAGAATGGGATGCCCCGGGCAGGAATGGACCTGGCAGGGTCCAGTAGTGCTTTGGCCAGCAAAAGTGTCTTTATCAGGCCTAATTTCAAATATGATAAGAGCAAATGCTTATATGGTCTTAAACAGAGGCTGCTGTAGTCACAGAATGGGATGCCCCAACAGGAATCGACCTGGCAGGGTCCAGTACTGCTTTGGCCAGCAAAAGTGTCTTTATCAGGCCTAATTTCAAATATGATAAGAGCAAATGCTTATATGGTCTTAAACAGAGGCTGCTTTAGTCACAGAATGGGATGCCCCAACAGGAATCGACCTGGCAGGGTCCAGTAGTGCTTTGGCCAGCAAAAGTGTCTTTATCAGGCCTAATTTCAAATATGATAAGAGCAAATGCTTATATGGTCTTAAACAGAGGCTGCTTTAGTCACAGAATGGGATGCCCTGGGCAGGAATGGACCTGGCAGGGTCCAGTAGTGCTTTGGCCAGCAAAAGTGTCTTTATCAGGCTAATTTCAAATATGATAAGAGCAAATGCTTATATGGTCTTAAACAGAGGCTGCTGTAGTCACAGAATGGGATGCCCCAACAGGAATCGACCTGGCAGGGTCCAGTAGTGCTTTGGCCAGCAAAAGTGTCTTTATCAGGCCTAATTTCAAATATGATAAGAGCAAATGCTTATATGGTCTTAAACAGAGGCTGCTTTAGTCACAGAATGGGATGCCCTGGGCAGGAATGGACCTGGCAGGGTCCAGTAGTGCTTTGGCCAGCAAAAGTGTCTTTATCAGGCCTAATTTCAAATATGATAAGAGCAAATGCTTATATGGTCTTAAACAGAGGCTGCTGTAGTCACAGAATGGGATGCCCTGGGCAGGAATGGACCTGGCAGGGTCCAGTAGTGCTTTGGCCAGCAAAAGTGTCTTTATCAGGCCTAATTTCAAATATGATAAGAGCAAATGCTTATATGGTCTTAAACAGAGGCTGCTTTAGTCACAGAATGGGATGCCCTGGGCAGGAATGGACCTGGCAGGGTCCAGTAGTGCTTTGGCCAGCAAAAGTGTCTTTATCAGGCTAATTTCAAATATGATAAGAGCAAATGCTTATATGGTCTTAAACAGAGGCTGCTGTAGTCACAGAATGGGATGCCCTGGGCAGGAATGGACCTGGCAGGGTCCAGTAGTGCTTTGGCCAGCAAAAGTGTCTTTATCAGGCTAATTTCAAATATGATAAGAGCAAATGCTTATATGGTCTTAAACAGAGGCTGCTGTAGTCACAGAATGGGATGCCCTGGGCAGGAATGGACCTGGCAGGGTCCAGTAGTGCTTTGGCCAGCAAAAGTGTCTTTATCAGGCCTAATTTCAAATATGATAAGAGCAAATGCTTATATGGTCTTAAACAGAGGCTGCTTTAGTCACAGAATGGGATGCCCTGGGCAGGAATGGACCTGGCAGGGTCCAGTAGTGCTTTGGCCAGCAAAAGTGTCTTTATCAGGCCTAATTTCAAATATGATAAGAGCAAATGCTTATATGGTCTTAAACAGAGGCTGCTGTAGTCACAGAATGGGATGCCCTGGGCAGGAATGGACCTGGCAGGGTCCAGTAGTGCTTTGGCCAGCAAAAGTGTCTTTATCAGGCCTAATTTCAAATATGATAAGAGCAAATGCTTATATGGTCTTAAACAGAGGCTGCTTTAGTCACAGAATGGGATGCCCTGGGCAGGAATGGACCTGGCAGGGTCCAGTAGTGCTTTGGCCAGCAAAAGTGTCTTTATCAGGCCTAATTTCAAATATGATAAGAGCAAATGCTTATATGGTCTTAAACAGAGGCTGCTGTAGTCACAGAATGGGATGCCCTGGGCAGGAATGGACCTGGCAGGGTCCAGTAGTGCTTTGGCCAGCAAAAGTGTCTTTATCAGGCCTAATTTCAAATATGATAAGAGCAAATGCTTATATGGTCTTAAACAGAGGCTGCTTTAGTCACAGAATGGGATGCCCTGGGCAGGAATGGACCTGGCAGGGTCCAGTAGTGCTTTGGCCAGCAAAAGTGTCTTTATCAGGCCTAATTTCAAATATGATAAGAGCAAATGCTTATATGGTCTTAAACAGAGGCTGCTTTAGTCACAGAATGGGATGCCCTGGGCAGGAATGGACCTGGCAGGGTCCAGTAGTGCTTTGGCCAGCAAAAGTGTCTTTATCAGGCCTAATTTCAAATATGATAAGAGCAAATGCTTATATGGTCTTAAACAGAGGCTGCTGTAGTCACAGAATGGGATGCCCTGGGCAGGAATGGACCTGGCAGGGTCCAGTAGTGCTTTGGCCAGCAAAAGTGTCTTTATCAGGCTAATTTCAAATATGATAAGAGCAAATGCTTATATGGTCTTAAACAGAGGCTGCTGTAGTCACAGAATGGGATGCCCTGGGCAGGAATGGACCTGGCAGGGTCCAGTAGTGCTTTGGCCAGCAAAAGTGTCTTTATCAGGCCTAATTTCAAATATGATAAGAGCAAATGCTTATATGGTCTTAAACAGAGGCTGCTGTAGTCACAGAATGGGATGCCCTGGGCAGGAATGGACCTGGCAGGGTCCAGTAGTGCTTTGGCCAGCAAAAGTGTCTTTATCAGGCTAATTTCAAATATGATAAGAGCAAATGCTTATATGGTCTTAAACAGAGGCTGCTGTAGTCACAGAATGGGATGCCCTGGGCAGGAATGGACCTGGCAGGGTCCAGTAGTGCTTTGGCCAGCAAAAGTGTCTTTATCAGGCCTAATTTCAAATATGATAAGAGCAAATGCTTATATGGTCTTAAACAGAGGCTGCTGTAGTCACAGAATGGGATGCCCTGGGCAGGAATGGACCTGGCAGGGTCCAGTAGTGCTTTGGCCAGCAAAAGTGTCTTTATCAGGCCTAATTTCAAATATGATAAGAGCAAATGCTTATATGGTCTTAAACAGAGGCTGCTGTCGTCACAGAATGGGATGCCCTGGGCAGGAATGGACCTGGCAGGGTCCAGTAGTGCTTTGGCCAGCAAAAGTGTCTTTATCAGGCCTAATTTCAAATATGATAAGAGCAAATGCTTATATGGTCTTAAACAGAGGCTGCTGTAGTCACAGAATGGGATGCCCTGGGCAGGAATGGACCTGGCAGGGTCCAGTAGTGCTTTGGCCAGCAAAAGTGTCTTTATCAGGCTAATTTCAAATATGATAAGAGCAAATGCTTATATGGTCTTAAACAGAGGCTGCTTTAGTCACAGAATGGGATGCCCCAACAGGAATCGACCTGGCAGGGTCCAGTAGTGCTTTGGCCAGCAAAAGTGTCTTTATCAGGCCTAATTTCAAATATGATAAGAGCAAATGCTTATATGGTCTTAAACAGAGGCTGCTTTAGTCACAGAATGGGATGCCCTGGGCAGGAATGGACCTGGCAGGGTCCAGTAGTGCTTTGGCCAGCAAAAGTGTCTTTATCAGGCCTAATTTCAAATATGATAAGAGCAAATGCTTATATGGTCTTAAACAGAGGCTGCTTTAGTCACAGAATGGGATGCCCTGGGCAGGAATGGACCTGGCAGGGTCCAGTAGTGCTTTGGCCAGCAAAAGTGTCTTTATCAGGCCTAATTTCAAATATGATAAGAGCAAATGCTTATATGGTCTTAAACAGAGGCTGCTGTAGTCACAGAATGGGATGCCCTGGGCAGGAATGGACCTGGCAGGGTCCAGTAGTGCTTTGGCCAGCAAAAGTGTCTTTATCAGGCTAATTTCAAATACGATAAGAGCAAATGCTTATATGGTCTTAAACAGAGGCTGCTGTAGTCACAGAATGGGATGCCCTGGGCAGGAATGGACCTGGCAGGGTCCAGTAGTGCTTTGGCCAGCAAAAGTGTCTTTATCAGGCCTAATTTCAAATATGATAAGAGCAAATGCTTATATGGTCTTAAACAGAGGCTGCTGTAGTCACAGAATGGGATGCCCTGGGCAGGAATGGACCTGGCAGGGTCCAGTAGTGCTTTGGCCAGCAAAAGTGTCTTTATCAGGCTAATTTCAAATATGATAAGAGCAAATGCTTATATGGTCTTAAACAGAGGCTGCTGTAGTCACAGAATGGGATGCCCTGGGCAGGAATGGACCTGGCAGGGTCCAGTAGTGCTTTGGCCAGCAAAAGTGTCTTTATCAGGCCTAATTTCAAATATGATAAGAGCAAATGCTTATATGGTCTTAAACAGAGGCTGCTTTAGTCACAGAATGGGATGCCCTGGGCAGGAATGGACCTGGCAGGGTCCAGTAGTGCTTTGGCCAGCAAAAGTGTCTTTATCAGGCCTAATTTCAAATATGATAAGAGCAAATGCTTATATGGTCTTAAACAGAGGCTGCTGTAGTCACAGAATGGGATGCCCTGGGCAGGAATGGACCTGGCAGGGTCCAGTAGTGCTTTGGCCAGCAAAAGTGTCTTTATCAGGCCTAATTTCAAATATGATAAGAGCAAATGCTTATATGGTCTTAAACAGAGGCTGCTGTAGTCACAGAATGGGATGCCCTGGGCAGGAATGGACCTGGCAGGGTCCAGTAGTGCTTTGGCCAGCAAAAGTGTCTTTATCAGGCTAATTTCAAATATGATAAGAGCAAATGCTTATATGGTCTTAAACAGAGGCTGCTGTAGTCACAGAATGGGATGCCCCGGGCAGGAATGGACCTGGCAGTGTCCAGTAGTGCTTTGGCCAGCAAAAGTGTCTTTATCAGGCCTAATTTCAAATATGATAAGAGCAAATGCTTATATGGTCTTAAACAGAGGCTGCTGTAGTCACAGAATGGGATGCCCCAACAGGAATCGACCTGGCAGGGTCCAGTAGTGCTTTGGCCAGCAAAAGTGTCTTTATCAGGCCTAATTTCAAATATGATAAGAGCAAATGCTTATATGGTCTTAAACAGAGGCTGCTTTAGTCACAGAATGGGATGCCCCAACAGGAATCGACCTGGCAGGGTCCAGTAGTGCTTTGGCCAGCAAAAGTGTCTTTATCAGGCCTAATTTCAAATATGATAAGAGCAAATGCTTATATGGTCTTAAACAGAGGCTGCTTTAGTCACAGAATGGGATGCCCTGGGCAGGAATGGACCTGGCAGGGTCCAGTAGTGCTTTGGCCAGCAAAAGTGTCTTTATCAGGCTAATTTCAAATATGATAAGAGCAAATGCTTATATGGTCTTAAACAGAGGCTGCTGTAGTCACAGAATGGGATGCCCCAACAGGAATCGACCTGGCAGGGTCCAGTAGTGCTTTGGCCAGCAAAAGTGTCTTTATCAGGCCTAATTTCAAATATGATAAGAGCAAATGCTTATATGGTCTTAAACAGAGGCTGCTTTAGTCACAGAATGGGATGCCCTGGGCAGGAATGGACCTGGCAGGGTCCAGTAGTGCTTTGGCCAGCAAAAGTGTCTTTATCAGGCCTAATTTCAAATATGATAAGAGCAAATGCTTATATGGTCTTAAACAGAGGCTGCTGTAGTCACAGAATGGGATGCCCTGGGCAGGAATGGACCTGGCAGGGTCCAGTAGTGCTTTGGCCAGCAAAAGTGTCTTTATCAGGCCTAATTTCAAATATGATAAGAGCAAATGCTTATATGGTCTTAAACAGAGGCTGCTTTAGTCACAGAATGGGATGCCCTGGGCAGGAATGGACCTGGCAGGGTCCAGTAGTGCTTTGGCCAGCAAAAGTGTCTTTATCAGGCCTAATTTCAAATATGATAAGAGCAAATGCTTATATGGTCTTAAACAGAGGCTGCTGTAGTCACAGAATGGGATGCCCTGGGCAGGAATGGACCTGGCAGGGTCCAGTAGTGCTTTGGCCAGCAAAAGTGTCTTTATCAGGCTAATTTCAAATATGATAAGAGCAAATGCTTATATGGTCTTAAACAGAGGCTGCTGTAGTCACAGAATGGGATGCCCTGGGCAGGAATGGACCTGGCAGGGTCCAGTAGTGCTTTGGCCAGCAAAAGTGTCTTTATCAGGCCTAATTTCAAATATGATAAGAGCAAATGCTTATATGGTCTTAAACAGAGGCTGCTGTAGTCACAGAATGGGATGCCCTGGGCAGGAATGGACCTGGCAGGGTCCAGTAGTGCTTTGGCCAGCAAAAGTGTCTTTATCAGGCTAATTTCAAATATGATAAGAGCAAATGCTTATATGGTCTTAAACAGAGGCTGCTGTAGTCACAGAATGGGATGCCCTGGGCAGGAATGGACCTGGCAGGGTCCAGTAGTGCTTTGGCCAGCAAAAGTGTCTTTATCAGGCCTAATTTCAAATATGATAAGAGCAAATGCTTATATGGTCTTAAACAGAGGCTGCTTTAGTCACAGAATGGGATGCCCTGGGCAGGAATGGACCTGGCAGGGTCCAGTAGTGCTTTGGCCAGCAAAAGTGTCTTTATCAGGCCTAATTTCAAATATGATAAGAGCAAATGCTTATATGGTCTTAAACAGAGGCTGCTGTAGTCACAGAATGGGATGCCCTGGGCAGGAATGGACCTGGCAGGGTCCAGTAGTGCTTTGGCCAGCAAAAGTGTCTTTATCAGGCCTAATTTCAAATATGATAAGAGCAAATGCTTATATGGTCTTAAACAGAGGCTGCTGTAGTCACAGAATGGGATGCCCTGGGCAGGAATGGACCTGGCAGGGTCCAGTAGTGCTTTGGCCAGCAAAAGTGTCTTTATCAGGCTAATTTCAAATATGATAAGAGCAAATGCTTATATGGTCTTAAACAGAGGCTGCTTTAGTCACAGAATGGGATGCCCCAACAGGAATCGACCTGGCAGGGTCCAGTAGTGCTTTGGCCAGCAAAAGTGTCTTTATCAGGCCTAATTTCAAATATGATAAGAGCAAATGCTTATATGGTCTTAACCCTTTAAATGCCAAGCACGTAGTTTCTACGTGGTTGCTTCTCCTACCGTTAAGTGCCAAGCACGTAGAAACTACGTGCCTGGCATTTCCCCCAAACAGTTAAAAAATAGAAAAAAAAAATCACTTACCTCCGGTATCCTTGTGAAGCCTGGGGTCCCCTCTTCCTTGGGGGGGCATCCGATCGCCCCCCCGTCGTCCTCCGTCTTCAGGGGGGGGCCCGAAACCAGCCGCCCCCCCCCCGTTTCCAGCGCTGATCGCCGATCGCCGCTGTAAAAAAAAAAATAAAACTGTCATTTACTCACCTCCGCGCCCGAGCCTTCTGTCCGGGTCTCCTCTTCACCAGGGGGGGGTCCGATCCCCCCCCTGGGCTGCGCAGTCTTCAGGTGAGGACCCTCTTCCGGGTCCTCACCTCTTGTAATGGCGGCGACGGCCGCCGCCGCTAAGCCCCGCCCATTGTGGGAGGAGCGGGATGACGTCATCCCGCTCCTCCTATACCCCCTCCGAGCTCCGGCATCTGTCAGATGCCGGTGGTGATCGGAGCAGAGCGGGTGTCAGGTGAGGAGGCTCCGATCGGAGCCCCCTCGCCTGTCACCCGCCCTGCGCCGATCATCACCGGCATCTGTCAGTGACAGCGGCGAGGGACAGCGGCGAGGGACGTCGGATCGGAGGTGAGTATAGTGTAAAAAAGAAAAATAAAGATTTTTTTTTCTCTGTGTGTGTGTCTTTTTTTTACTATTAACCCCTTGTGAACTGGTAAGGGGTCCATGACCCCTATACCAGTTCACAAGGCTGGGGAGATGGCAAGCCACCTGCGCTAGCGGGTGGCTTGCCATTAACCCCTGGCACCCCCATTACCTGCCTCCCCAAAGGCCAGGGGGGGGCAGAAGAGCCCGGGCCCACATGGGCTATGTGGGCTCGTAGGCTGCAGGGTGGGGGGGCCACATAAGCTGGCCCCCCCACTCTGTGCCTACAAGCCCCCATAGCTGGTCCCGGGCTGGTTACTGTGGGTAAGGGGGACCCCACGTCAATTTTTTTTTTGATTTTTAAGGGTTTTTAACCCTTAAAAATCAAAAAAAAAATGGGGTCCGCCCCCCCTGGGAGGGGGGACCCTATGTCATTTTTTTTTTTGATTAACCCTTTGTAATCTGTCATCCAGCAGCTATAAAAGGCTTCTAGCAAGTGAGCAGAAGCCAGTGATCGCCGAGGGACAGAGTGCTCCAGGATGGATGGGAGGTGAGTATAGTGTAAAAAAAAAAAAAAATTAATAAAATATTTTTTTCTTTATGTGTGTGTGTCATTATTTACTTTTAACCCCTTGTGAACTGGTAAGGGGTCCATGACCCCTATACCAGTTCACAAGGCTGGGGGGATGGCAAGCCACCTGCGCTAGCGGGTGGCTTGCCATTAACCCCCGGCACCCCCATTACCTGCCTCCCCAAAGGCCAGGGGGGGGCAGAAGAGCCCGGGCCCACATGGGCTATGTGGGCTCGTAGGCTGCAGGGTGGGGGGGCCACAAAAGCTGGCCCCCCCACTCTGTGCCTACAAGCCCCCATAGCTGGTCCCGGGCTGGTTACTTTGGGTAAGGGGGACCCCACGTCAATTTTTTTTTTGATTTTTAAGGGTTTTTAACCCTTAAAAATCAAAAAAAAAATGGGGTCTCCCTCCCCTGGGAGGGGGGACCCTATGTCATTTTTTTTCCCGATTTAACCCTTTGTAGTGTGGATGGTTTTTGTATTTTTTTTGTGAATGTTATAAAATACTTGTTTCAGTTAGGGGGGTCTCCTGGGCAGGAACGGGGGGCTACCGATAAATATGTGGTACCGTTCTAATCGGTAGAAATGGGGCTTTCACATGCAATATGATTTTCCTTAATAAAATACATTTTTTATTTAAAATAAAGGAGTCAATTTTCTAAAAAAATGTTTTTATTTATTTATTTTTTTTTTCACTTAATAATATTGTAAAAAAAAAAAAAAAAAAAATACAAACAAGACATTTCATGTTAAAGTCTAAACTCTGCTGCAAAAAATATATATATAATTTTTCTGAAAGTTACAGCAAAAATGGCGCAAAACATGTCGCAAAACATGACGCAAAATGGGGAAAATGGCCTGTCAACAGAGGGTGACAAAATCTCAAGTAGGCTGGCAATTAAAAGGGTTAATAGTACCTATGCATGTTGGGTATTGTTCTGTTCGGGGGACCTTGCGCTTTCAGACTTAGCTTGTTTTTTCTGGTTTGCATATTTATATTTTAGGAAAAGGTGTTTTTTATTCAGCTTTTTTATAAATTTTTTAGGGAAACCCTGCGCAACCAAAGAATTCTTTGAGGAATTAATTCCAGAAAGATGAGCCCACTAGAACAAGCTGGGTACCCTTAAAAAGCTTAACGTGTGTACTTTCAGGGAATATATGGTTTATGGGGGATATTCCAAATGTAAAGGGTTGTTTTGGTTGAAAAATCGCAAGGTGCGCACTTTGTCTGCAGAGCTGAAATTTTCAAGTAAAATTACCGTTATGCGCATGCTTTACTTTGGGGTGTTTGGCAACTCTTCCCTTGACAGAACCTATGCATGTTGGGTGTTGTTCTGTTCGGGGGATGTTGCGTTTTCAGATTAAACTTGTTTTTTCTTGTTTGTATATAGTTTTTTTAGGAAAATGTGGCTTTGATTCTGCTTTTTTATCCTTTTTTTAGGGAAACTCTTTGCAACCAAAGATTACGTTGAGGGATTACTTCCAGAAAACTATGGCCACATCCACAAGCTTGGTACCCCTAGAAAGCCTGAGGTGTGTACTTCCAGAGAATATATAGTTTGTTGGGGGTATTTCAAATGTAAAGGGTTGTTTTTCTGGAAAAACCGCAAGGTGCGCATATTGCATAGCATAGTTGTATTTTATCTGAAAATCTCCTAAAGCGCTGTTTCAGTTTGGGGGAGTCTCCTGGGCAGGAAAGGGTGTCTACCTATACATATGTGGTACCGCTGTAACCAGGAGAAATTGGGATTTCACACGCAATAAGATTTTATTGACAAACTTACATTTTTTATTCCAAAAAAAACTACAATATGTAAAAATTTTTTTTTTTTTTTTTTTTTTGCACATATTTCACCCAAAAATATTAAGAATACACCTAACAAATGACAAACAAGACATTTCATGTTAAAGCCCAGACTCTGCTGAAAAAAACAATATATCATTTTCCTGGGAAATCCCTGGAAATCCCTTCAAAAATCACATTTGAACATGGGGAGCGCAAAATAGTGCAAAATGGTCTGGCAACAGAGTGTGACAAAAACTCCAGGTAGGCTGGCACTTAAAGGGTTAAACAGAGGCTGCTTTAGTCACAGAATGGGATGCCCTGGGCAGGAATGGACCTGGCAGGGTCCAGTAGTGCTTTGGCCAGCAAAAGTGTCTTTATCAGGCTAATTTCAAATATGATAAGAGCAAATGCTTATATGGTCTTAAACAGAGGCTGCTGTAGTCACAGAATGGGATGCCCCAACAGGAATCGACCTGGCAGGGTCCAGTAGTGCTTTGGCCAGCAAAAGTGTCTTTATCAGGCCTAATTTCAAATATGATAAGAGCAAATGCTTATATGGTCTTAAACAGAGGCTGCTTTAGTCACAGAATGGGATGCCCTGGGCAGGAATGGACCTGGCAGGGTCCAGTAGTGCTTTGGCCAGCAAAAGTGTCTTTATCAGGCCTAATTTCAAATATGATAAGAGCAAATGCTTATATGGTCTTAAACAGAGGCTGCTGTAGTCACAGAATGGGATGCCCTGGGCAGGAATGGACCTGGCAGGGTCCAGTAGTGCTTTGGCCAGCAAAAGTGTCTTTATCAGGCCTAATTTCAAATATGATAAGAGCAAATGCTTATATGGTCTTAAACAGAGGCTGCTTTAGTCACAGAATGGGATGCCCTGGGCAGGAATGGACCTGGCAGGGTCCAGTAGTGCTTTGGCCAGCAAAAGTGTCTTTATCAGGCTAATTTCAAATATGATAAGAGCAAATGCTTATATGGTCTTAAACAGAGGCTGCTGTAGTCACAGAATGGGATGCCCTGGGCAGGAATGGACCTGGCAGGGTCCAGTAGTGCTTTGGCCAGCAAAAGTGTCTTTATCAGGCTAATTTCAAATATGATAAGAGCAAATGCTTATATGGTCTTAAACAGAGGCTGCTGTAGTCACAGAATGGGATGCCCTGGGATGGATGGGAGGTGAGTATAGTGTAAAAAAAAAAAAATTAATAAAATATTTTTTTCTTTATGTGTGTGTGTCATTATTTACTTTTAACCCCTTGTGAACTGGTAAGGGGTCCATGACCCCTATACCAGTTCACAAGGCTGGGGGGATGGCAAGCCACCTGCGCTAGCGGGTGGCTTGCCATTAACCCCCGGCACCCCCATTACCTGCCTCCCCAAAGGCCAGGGGGGGGCAGAAGAGCCCGGGCCCACATGGGCTATGTGGGCTCGTAGGCTGCAGGGTGGGGGGGCCACAAAAGCTGGCCCCCCCACTCTGTGCCTACAAGCCCCCATAGCTGGTCCCGGGCTGGTTACTTTGGGTAAGGGGGACCCCACGTCAATTTTTTTTTTGATTTTTAAGGGTTTTTAACCCTTAAAAATCAAAAAAAAAATGGGGTCTCCCTCCCCTGGGAGGGGGGACCCTATGTCATTTTTTTTCCCGATTTAACCCTTTGTAGTGTGGATGGTTTTTGTATTTTTTTTGTGAATGTTATAAAATACTTGTTTCAGTTAGGGGGGTCTCCTGGGCAGGAACGGGGGGCTACCGATAAATATGTGGTACCGTTCTAATCGGTAGAAATGGGGCTTTCACATGCAATATGATTTTCCTTAATAAAATACATTTTTTATTTAAAATAAAGGAGTCAATTTTCTAAAAAAATGTTTTTATTTATTTATTTTTTTTTTCACTTAATAATATTGTAAAAAAAAAAAAAAAAAAAATACAAACAAGACATTTCATGTTAAAGTCTAAACTCTGCTGCAAAAAATATATATATAATTTTTCTGAAAGTTACAGCAAAAATGGCGCAAAACATGTCGCAAAACATGACGCAAAATGGGGAAAATGGCCTGTCAACAGAGGGTGACAAAATCTCAAGTAGGCTGGCAATTAAAAGGGTTAATAGTACCTATGCATGTTGGGTATTGTTCTGTTCGGGGGACCTTGCGCTTTCAGACTTAGCTTGTTTTTTCTGGTTTGCATATTTATATTTTAGGAAAAGGTGTTTTTTATTCAGCTTTTTTATAAATTTTTTAGGGAAACCCTGCGCAACCAAAGAATTCTTTGAGGAATTAATTCCAGAAAGATGAGCCCACTAGAACAAGCTGGGTACCCTTAAAAAGCTTAACGTGTGTACTTTCAGGGAATATATGGTTTATGGGGGATATTCCAAATGTAAAGGGTTGTTTTGGTTGAAAAATCGCAAGGTGCGCACTTTGTCTGCAGAGCTGAAATTTTCAAGTAAAATTACCGTTATGCGCATGCTTTACTTTGGGGTGTTTGGCAACTCTTCCCTTGACAGAACCTATGCATGTTGGGTGTTGTTCTGTTCGGGGGATGTTGCGTTTTCAGATTAAACTTGTTTTTTCTTGTTTGTATATAGTTTTTTTAGGAAAATGTGGCTTTGATTCTGCTTTTTTATCCTTTTTTTAGGGAAACTCTTTGCAACCAAAGATTACGTTGAGGGATTACTTCCAGAAAACTATGGCCACATCCACAAGCTTGGTACCCCTAGAAAGCCTGAGGTGTGTACTTCCAGAGAATATATAGTTTGTTGGGGGTATTTCAAATGTAAAGGGTTGTTTTTCTGGAAAAACCGCAAGGTGCGCATATTGCATAGCATAGTTGTATTTTATCTGAAAATCTCCTAAAGCGCTGTTTCAGTTTGGGGGAGTCTCCTGGGCAGGAAAGGGTGTCTACCTATACATATGTGGTACCGCTGTAACCAGGAGAAATTGGGATTTCACACGCAATAAGATTTTATTGACAAACTTACATTTTTTATTCCAAAAAAAACTACAATATGTAAAAATTTTTTTTTTTTTTTTTTTTTTGCACATATTTCACCCAAAAATATTAAGAATACACCTAACAAATGACAAACAAGACATTTCATGTTAAAGCCCAGACTCTGCTGAAAAAAACAATATATCATTTTCCTGGGAAATCCCTGGAAATCCCTTCAAAAATCACATTTGAACATGGGGAGCGCAAAATAGTGCAAAATGGTCTGGCAACAGAGTGTGACAAAAACTCCAGGTAGGCTGGCACTTAAAGGGTTAAACAGAGGCTGCTTTAGTCACAGAATGGGATGCCCTGGGCAGGAATGGACCTGGCAGGGTCCAGTAGTGCTTTGGCCAGCAAAAGTGTCTTTATCAGGCTAATTTCAAATATGATAAGAGCAAATGCTTATATGGTCTTAAACAGAGGCTGCTGTAGTCACAGAATGGGATGCCCCAACAGGAATCGACCTGGCAGGGTCCAGTAGTGCTTTGGCCAGCAAAAGTGTCTTTATCAGGCCTAATTTCAAATATGATAAGAGCAAATGCTTATATGGTCTTAAACAGAGGCTGCTTTAGTCACAGAATGGGATGCCCTGGGCAGGAATGGACCTGGCAGGGTCCAGTAGTGCTTTGGCCAGCAAAAGTGTCTTTATCAGGCCTAATTTCAAATATGATAAGAGCAAATGCTTATATGGTCTTAAACAGAGGCTGCTGTAGTCACAGAATGGGATGCCCTGGGCAGGAATGGACCTGGCAGGGTCCAGTAGTGCTTTGGCCAGCAAAAGTGTCTTTATCAGGCCTAATTTCAAATATGATAAGAGCAAATGCTTATATGGTCTTAAACAGAGGCTGCTTTAGTCACAGAATGGGATGCCCTGGGCAGGAATGGACCTGGCAGGGTCCAGTAGTGCTTTGGCCAGCAAAAGTGTCTTTATCAGGCTAATTTCAAATATGATAAGAGCAAATGCTTATATGGTCTTAAACAGAGGCTGCTGTAGTCACAGAATGGGATGCCCTGGGCAGGAATGGACCTGGCAGGGTCCAGTAGTGCTTTGGCCAGCAAAAGTGTCTTTATCAGGCTAATTTCAAATATGATAAGAGCAAATGCTTATATGGTCTTAAACAGAGGCTGCTGTAGTCACAGAATGGGATGCCCTGGGCAGGAATGGACCTGGCAGGGTCCAGTAGTGCTTTGGCCAGCAAAAGTGTCTTTATCAGGCCTAATTTCAAATATGATAAGAGCAAATGCTTATATGGTCTTAAACAGAGGCTGCTTTAGTCACAGAATGGGATGCCCTGGGCAGGAATGGACCTGGCAGGGTCCAGTAGTGCTTTGGCCAGCAAAAGTGTCTTTATCAGGCCTAATTTCAAATATGATAAGAGCAAATGCTTATATGGTCTTAAACAGAGGCTGCTGTAGTCACAGAATGGGATGCCCTGGGCAGGAATGGACCTGGCAGGGTCCAGTAGTGCTTTGGCCAGCAAAAGTGTCTTTATCAGGCCTAATTTCAAATATGATAAGAGCAAATGCTTATATGGTCTTAAACAGAGGCTGCTTTAGTCACAGAATGGGATGCCCTGGGCAGGAATGGACCTGGCAGGGTCCAGTAGTGCTTTGGCCAGCAAAAGTGTCTTTATCAGGCCTAATTTCAAATATGATAAGAGCAAATGCTTATATGGTCTTAAACAGAGGCTGCTTTAGTCACAGAATGGGATGCCCTGGGCAGGAATGGACCTGGCAGGGTCCAGTAGTGCTTTGGCCAGCAAAAGTGTCTTTATCAGGCCTAATTTCAAATATGATAAGAGCAAATGCTTATATGGTCTTAAACAGAGGCTGCTGTAGTCACAGAATGGGATGCCCTGGGCAGGAATGGACCTGGCAGGGTCCAGTAGTGCTTTGGCCAGCAAAAGTGTCTTTATCAGGCTAATTTCAAATATGATAAGAGCAAATGCTTATATGGTCTTAAACAGAGGCTGCTGTAGTCACAGAATGGGATGCCCTGGGCAGGAATGGACCTGGCAGGGTCCAGTAGTGCTTTGGCCAGCAAAAGTGTCTTTATCAGGCCTAATTTCAAATATGATAAGAGCAAATGCTTATATGGTCTTAAACAGAGGCTGCTGTAGTCACAGAATGGGATGCCCTGGGCAGGAATGGACCTGGCAGGGTCCAGTAGTGCTTTGGCCAGCAAAAGTGTCTTTATCAGGCTAATTTCAAATATGATAAGAGCAAATGCTTATATGGTCTTAAACAGAGGCTGCTGTAGTCACAGAATGGGATGCCCTGGGCAGGAATGGACCTGGCAGGGTCCAGTAGTGCTTTGGCCAGCAAAAGTGTCTTTATCAGGCCTAATTTCAAATATGATAAGAGCAAATGCTTATATGGTCTTAAACAGAGGCTGCTTTAGTCACAGAATGGGATGCCCTGGGCAGGAATGGACCTGGCAGGGTCCAGTAGTGCTTTGGCCAGCAAAAGTGTCTTTATCAGGCTAATTTCAAATATGATAAGAGCAAATGCTTATATGGTCTTAAACAGAGGCTGCTTTAGTCACAGAATGGGATGCCCTGGGCAGGAATGGACCTGGCAGGGTCCAGTAGTGCTTTGGCCAGCAAAAGTGTCTTTATCAGGCTAATTTCAAATATGATAAGAGCAAATGCTTATATGGTCTTAAACAGAGGCTGCTGTAGTCACAGAATGGGATGCCCCAACAGGAATCGACCTGGCAGGGTCCAGTAGTGCTTTGGCCAGCAAAAGTGTCTTTATCAGGCCTAATTTCAAATATGATAAGAGCAAATGCTTATATGGTCTTAAACAGAGGCTGCTTTAGTCACAGAATGGGATGCCCTGGGCAGGAATGGACCTGGCAGGGTCCAGTAGTGCTTTGGCCAGCAAAAGTGTCTTTATCAGGCCTAATTTCAAATATGATAAGAGCAAATGCTTATATGGTCTTAAACAGAGGCTGCTGTAGTCACAGAATGGGATGCCCTGGGCAGGAATGGACCTGGCAGGGTCCAGTAGTGCTTTGGCCAGCAAAAGTGTCTTTATCAGGCCTAATTTCAAATATGATAAGAGCAAATGCTTATATGGTCTTAAACAGAGGCTGCTTTAGTCACAGAATGGGATGCCCTGGGCAGGAATGGACCTGGCAGGGTCCAGTAGTGCTTTGGCCAGCAAAAGTGTCTTTATCAGGCTAATTTCAAATATGATAAGAGCAAATGCTTATATGGTCTTAAACAGAGGCTGCTGTAGTCACAGAATGGGATGCCCTGGGCAGGAATGGACCTGGCAGGGTCCAGTAGTGCTTTGGCCAGCAAAAGTGTCTTTATCAGGCCTAATTTCAAATATGATAAGAGCAAATGCTTATATGGTCTTAAACAGAGGCTGCTTTAGTCACAGAATGGGATGCCCTGGGCAGGAATGGACCTGGCAGGGTCCAGTAGTGCTTTGGCCAGCAAAAGTGTCTTTATCAGGCCTAATTTCAAATATGATAAGAGCAAATTCTTATATGGTCTTAAACAGAGGCTGCTGTAGTCACAGAATGGGATGCCCTGGGCAGGAATGGACCTGGCAGGGTCCAGTAGTGCTTTGGCCAGCAAAAGTGTCTTTATCAGGCCTAATTTCAAATATGATAAGAGCAAATGCTTATATGGTCTTAAACAGAGGCTGCTTTAGTCACAGAATGGGATGCCCTGGGCAGGAATGGACCTGGCAGGGTCCAGTAGTGCTTTGGCCAGCAAAAGTGTCTTTATCAGGCCTAATTTCAAATATGATAAGAGCAAATGCTTATATGGTCTTAAACAGAGGCTGCTTTAGTCACAGAATGGGATGCCCTGGGCAGGAATGGACCTGGCAGGGTCCAGTAGTGCTTTGGCCAGCAAAAGTGTCTTTATCAGGCCTAATTTCAAATATGATAAGAGCAAATGCTTATATGGTCTTAAACAGAGGCTGCTGTAGTCACAGAATGGGATGCCCTGGGCAGGAATGGACCTGGCAGGGTCCAGTAGTGCTTTGGCCAGCAAAAGTGTCTTTATCAGGCTAATTTCAAATATGATAAGAGCAAATGCTTATATGGTCTTAAACAGAGGCTGCTGTAGTCACAGAATGGGATGCCCTGGGCAGGAATGGACCTGGCAGGGTCCAGTAGTGCTTTGGCCAGCAAAAGTGTCCTTATCAGGCCTAATTTCAAATATGATAAGAGCAAATGCTTATATGGTCTTAAACAGAGGCTGCTGTAGTCACAGAATGGGATGCCCTGGGCAGGAATGGACCTGGCAGGGTCCAGTAGTGCTTTGGCCAGCAAAAGTGTCTTTATCAGGCTAATTTCAAATATGATAAGAGCAAATGCTTATATGGTCTTAAACAGAGGCTGCTGTAGTCACAGAATGGGATGCCCTGGGCAGGAATGGACCTGGCAGGGTCCAGTAGTGCTTTGGCCAGCAAAAGTGTCTTTATCAGGCCTAATTTCAAATATGATAAGAGCAAATGCTTATATGGTCTTAAACAGAGGCTGCTTTAGTCACAGAATGGGATGCCCTGGGCAGGAATGGACCTGGCAGGGTCCAGTAGTGCTTTGGCCAGCAAAAGTGTCTTTATCAGGCCTAATTTCAAATATGATAAGAGCAAATGCTTATATGGTCTTAAACAGAGGCTGCTTTAGTCACAGAATGGGATGCCCTGGGCAGGAATGGACCTGGCAGGGTCCAGTAGTGCTTTGGCCAGCAAAAGTGTCTTTATCAGGCCTAATTTCAAATATGATAAGAGCAAATGCTTATATGGTCTTAAACAGAGGCTGCTGTAGTCACAGAATGGGATGCCCTGGGCAGGAATGGACCTGGCAGGGTCCAGTAGTGCTTTGGCCAGCAAAAGTGTCTTTATCAGGCTAATTTCAAATATGATAAGAGCAAATGCTTATATGGTCTTAAACAGAGGCTGCTGTAGTCACAGAATGGGATGCCCTGGGCAGGAATGGACCTGGCAGGGTCCAGTAGTGCTTTGGCCAGCAAAAGTGTCTTTATCAGGCCTAATTTCAAATATGATAAGAGCAAATGCTTATATGGTCTTAAACAGAGGCTGCTGTAGTCACAGAATGGGATGCCCTGGGCAGGAATGGACCTGGCAGGGTCCAGTAGTGCTTTGGCCAGCAAAAGTGTCTTTATCAGGCTAATTTCAAATATGATAAGAGCAAATGCTTATATGGTCTTAAACAGAGGCTGCTGTAGTCACAGAATGGGATGCCCTGGGCAGGAATGGACCTGGCAGGGTCCAGTAGTGCTTTGGCCAGCAAAAGTGTCTTTATCAGGCCTAATTTCAAATATGATAAGAGCAAATGCTTATATGGTCTTAAACAGAGGCTGCTTTAGTCACAGAATGGGATGCCCTGGGCAGGAATGGACCTGGCAGGGTCCAGTAGTGCTTTGGCCAGCAAAAGTGTCTTTATCAGGCCTAATTTCAAATATGATAAGAGCAAATGCTTATATGGTCTTAAACAGAGGCTGCTGTAGTCACAGAATGGGATGCCCTGGGCAGGAATGGACCTGGCAGGGTCCAGTAGTGCTTTGGCCAGCAAAAGTGTCTTTATCAGGCCTAATTTCAAATATGATAAGAGCAAATGCTTATATGGTCTTAAACAGAGGCTGCTTTAGTCACAGAATGGGATGCCCTGGGCAGGAATGGACCTGGCAGGGTCCAGTAGTGCTTTGGCCAGCAAAAGTGTCTTTATCAGGCCTAATTTCAAATATGATAAGAGCAAATGCTTATATGGTCTTAAACAGAGGCTGCTTTAGTCACAGAATGGGATGCCCTGGGCAGGAATGGACCTGGCAGGGTCCAGTAGTGCTTTGGCCAGCAAAAGTGTCTTTATCAGGCCTAATTTCAAATATGATAAGAGCAAATGCTTATATGGTCTTAAACAGAGGCTGCTGTAGTCACAGAATGGGATGCCCTGGGCAGGAATGGACCTGGCAGGGTCCAGTAGTGCTTTGGCCAGCAAAAGTGTCTTTATCAGGCTAATTTCAAATATGATAAGAGCAAATGCTTATATGGTCTTAAACAGAGGCTGCTGTAGTCACAGAATGGGATGCCCTGGGCAGGAATGGACCTGGCAGGGTCCAGTAGTGCTTTGGCCAGCAAAAGTGTCTTTATCAGGCCTAATTTCAAATATGATAAGAGCAAATGCTTATATGGTCTTAAACAGAGGCTGCTTTAGTCACAGAATGGGATGCCTCACAGCAGACTTAAGATCAGTTCAGTATATATGCACAGTTAGTTACTATAAGCAGCCTGAAAACGCTAACAAAGGCTGGATGAAAAAAAAAAATCTCCCTGTCAGCCAGCTCCGTTTTTCCTACCTTTCCCTGGCTTTCTGTCTGTCTCCTGTCTGTCTCCTGCCTGTCTCCTGCCTGTCTCCTGCCTGTCTCCTGCCTGTCCCTGTCTGTCCCTGTCTCCAGCCTGTCTAACTGCCTCAGCTACACAGCGTTCTGTCTGTCTGTCACGAATGCAATAGAGAAATGAGGAAAAGCAAGATGGCCGCCGTTAAATACCGCTGTGTGACGTCACCGGGCTTGCTGGCTGCTGATAGGCTGCATGTGACTGCCCCAGCTTGCACTGGCGCGGGATACATGTCCAGACATGTCCCGTCCGCCATCTTAGAATGCCTGTAAATGTAAATGAATGGATGTTAAAGGAAAACTTCGAGTGATCGAATCGCGGGGAAATTCGGATTCGATCCGAATCGAATTTTTCCTGAAATTCGGATCGAATCCGGGTTCGTCCGGATCGATTCGCTCATCCCTAGTGATTATCATTTTTATAGTTGATAGTTTGGATTGTTTAATTCTCCCGGCTTCTCATTAACTGCTTTTCAATGCTGGGGATTTGTGGGAGGTCCCCGGGTATTTGAGGGGCCGGGAGGAGCCTATTTTCGATGTCTCTGCAGTCCAGCGCCATCTGGCGGAGTATATCCCGAGTGGAAGTATTAGATTTGGAGCAGGACGTACTGTATACTCATAATACCATTTCTACAGGTGAGTAATCACAGAATTGTATTTTTCACCGCCTGGAATATTTTACAATTTATCATCAGGAAACAGGATATTTTAATGTTGTCTTTGAGGCCTTCACCTTTTCTTTGTTCTGAATGGACCTATGGATGCCTCTTAAAAGTCGGTCAATCCAATATTGTAGGATTAGGATATCCCCCCATCTGCACCCTAGGACCCTGGCACCAACAGTGAGGATGGGTGCCAGGGTCCTAGGGTGCAGATGGGGGCACAACCGTTTTAAGTGGTTAGCACCCCAAGGCCTGGGAAACCCAGCCTTAGGTTATGGTGGCCCTGCTGGATGGACTTTTCAATTCACCCTACATATTTCTGTGTTTATTCCTGTTAATAGGATATATGTTTGTTCTAAGTATACAGCATGTCCTGTTCCAGAAGATATTCCTTACACTTGGAATATACTCCAGTAGATGGCGCTGACTGCGGAGACAGAAAAGTGGCTCCTCCCGGCCCCATATATACCAGGGACCTCCCACAAAATCCCCCTTTTTCTTCTCTGCAGTCCTGGCTGCGATGACTAGAAGATGGGTCTCCCTACTCGCAGGTGAGCTGGGCTATTAACCTGCGGCCCTGTAGGACTATTCCCACCCATTTCCTTTTACTGCCTCCCAGCTCAGGCTGCTCTGGTTTGGGTGAAGGTAGGCAGCACCGCTGTCAGGTGCTAAGGAGCGCTGCTCCAACTGCAGTCCCCCACCAAAGGGTAGGCGGTATAGGCCTATGGTGAGACTTATGGGATGCCCCTCGCCCCCTGTCCCGGCAGTTGGCTCCCTTTAGGCTTGCCGTCGCTTCCCCTTCGCTCTCCCTTGTAGATCTCGGGGGGTGCATGTCTCTGCTATATGTTGTGTTTTGTGCTTTTGATCCCTTTTTGAATTGATTGCATTGGTTTCTTTTGCCGCCGCACGCTTGTACTATGCTCTGCGGTCGCCGGCGACATCACCGTCATTGGCTGGCCTTGTCAGGGGGGCGCGCTCTTCGGGGGGGCGGGGGGGGGCGGGCCTTGCGGCTGGCGCGTTCTGCATCACTGTCTCCGCGGCCCGGCCCTCGAGGTATATGCGGGCGGCATTTTAGTTCTCTGCTGCGTGTGCCTGGCATCTCCCTATCGCGGTCCGTAAGTGCCCCTGCGGGCTGATTTTATTTTATATTTTTCTGTATTGCATATTGCTTATGGGATCTTTTTGCTTATGTCTTGCAGGTGGGTCAAACTTTGTGGTTTCTCCCGGTCCTATCCCCTCTATTTAGTGTAAACTCTTATTGGAGGGCTATTATATTCCATTACTCCCACTTCCCTAGCGGGTTATTGGGGCATCCCGGGTTGCTATTATTAGTGTCAATCCCTATTGGCCTGTTGTGCCGTGATAATCACCATATGGAGGCTTCTCAGGATAATGTGCTTGGGGTTCCTTCGGGACAAGCCCGGCTGTGTGTGGCATGTGGGGTATCCCCTATAAGTGATGTCAGGGTGTGTGTACCCTGCGCCCAGCAGACGCTTGCGCTGCAGTTTGGGTTACCTGCGGCTGGGCCTAGTGCTGCACCCCCTCTGGCTTCGCCTACCCCCCCCACGTTTACACTTGACTCCCAGTGAAGTGCATACCAGTGGGGAGTCTCAACCTGATTTGGCTGCCCGGGTAGCCAGCATTGAAAGGCATATTGTCGGGTCTGGTCCGTGTAAGGCTCCTGCTAAGCCGCGGCATCTGGCACCCGGTGTTACTCTCTTTCCTGTGGAAGCTGAGGAGTTTTTTGATATTACTGGATATACCTCCCTGGAAGAAGGGGAATTATTCTCTGATTCAGAATCATCTGAAGATCAGCCTAGGGGTTGTGCTGAGTCTGGATCTGACCCATGGGCTTCAGATGATACTGACAGACTTTTGGCTCACATTTTTGAAGTGCTCTGTATCTCTCCTCCTGCCGTGGCCCCGCGGCAGCAGGGGAAGCTGTTTCATACTGTTAAGCCACGTTTGGAGTTTCCTGAACAAACTCACTTTAATAATCTGATTCTCAAGGAGAGGGAACGGCCTAGCCGGCTTCCCGGTGTACCAAAGAGTTGGGATAAGAGGTATCCCTTTCCTGCTGAGATGATAAAACATTATCCATGTCCTCCAGAGGTGGATGCACCAGTTCTGGGGTTGTCTATCACATCTGTCATGCATTCCCCTGACTCTACTACCCTGAGAGATGGGGAGGACTGGCGCATAGATCAGCTTGCTTGCCATGCCTTTGCCTGTTTTGGGACCGTGATCTGTGCCTCTGCTATCACGGCTGTTGCTATTAAAAGCCTGCTCAGGGGGCTCTTAGATGGGGCCCCTGATGATGCTGGTAGTGAAGAGTATAGAGCTTTTCTGCATTGTGAGGAATTTATTGCATATGTACTCTGTGCCTTGGATGATACCATCAGAATGTGTGGCAGGGCATCTGCCTTGTTGGTGGCGATACGCCGATCGGTCTGGCTGCGCCAGTGGGCAGCTGATAATGCTGCCAAAAAGGCTCTTACTGGGTTTCCTTTCAAGGGGCTGCACCTCTTTGGGGAACGCCTGGACTTGTTTGCTAAAGGTGGCAAGTTACCTCAGCGTAGAAGGCAGCCCCGGACCTTTCAGGGTTCAGGTGCCTTTTCTCCTTCCTTCAGGGGCTCCAGAGGTGGACGGGGAACTTCCTTTGCTGGAGCCCGTGGAGACTTTTGGGGCAGGGGCAGAGGACATGGCCGCCCTTGCTCCTCCTGGCGTCTCAAGACTAAGTCCTCCCCCAAGCCTCCTCGGGCATGAAGGGGTGCCCTCACCCATCCGGGTGGGGGGACGGCTTCAGCTCTTGGCTCATGTCTGGAGGCGTCATGTCTCAGACCAGTGGATTCAGGAGGTAGTATCCTCCGGTTACAAGACAGAGTTTGCAGCCTGGCCGCCCACAAGATTCATCAAGTCTCGGTTAGCTCAAAACCCCTCATCAGATCTTTGTCTCTCCCTGGCTGTTCAATGCCTTCTAGACCTAGGTGTCATCTGCCGGGTGCCCTTGAAGGAAAGGGGCAAAGGCCATTATTCCAATCTTTTTATTGTGCCCAAAATGGATGGGTCCATCAGACCTATCCTGGATTTAAAGCTTCTCAACAAGTTTGATGACCTGGAAAGGTACGTAAGTGTCTAAATCTGACAGAGATTCCTCAGGTTCGCTCTGGAGGATCAGCACTACCAATTTGTGGCCTTGCCCTTCGGCCTCACCTCGCCCCCCAGGGTATTCACCAAGGTACTGGCAGGTGTGATGGCCCTACTGAGATGCGACATGCTTATCGTTTCTCAGTCCTTCCATCAGGCAGAGCTGGACACTCAGAGGGTGGTGTCCACACTGGAATCATTTGGCTGGGTGATCAATCACCTCAAATCTTCCCTGTCTCCTTCCATGGTGAAGTCTTTTCTGGGCATGACTCTGGATTCAGCTCAGGTCAAGATCTTTCTTCCTCAGCAGAAGGTGGAGGTCCTTCAAGAGAAAGTTCATCTCCTGCAGCTGGTGGACCTGATGGTGTCCTGCTTTAAGGCGGTTCCATATGCTCAGTTCCACATGAGGCCTCTTCAGCTTCACCTCTTGTCAGTATGGGATCGGGACCCTGTGTCTCTGGATCAGGGCTGTTCAGGTCCGCTCGGACAACCAGACGGCAGTTGCCTACATCAATCACCAGGGAAGGACCCGGAGCAAGAGGGCCCTCAAGGAAGTGTCCCTGATACTGTCCTGGGCGGAGGAAAATGTTCCCTGCATTTCAGCTGTGTACATCCCCGGGGTGCTCTCTCTCTGAGCAGGGGGACCTCTCGTCTGGGAGAGTGGTCCCTCAGCAGCAGGGTGTTTCGCTCCCTGTGCCACCGCTGGGGTCAGCCGGACGTGGATCTGTTTGCGTCACAATCACAAGTAGAGATGAGCGAACTTCTTGAAAGTTCGATTCGGGCGATTCGCCGAATTTCCCCAAGAAATTCGGGTTCGCCCGAATCGAACTTTCACAAATCGCTCATCTGAAAAAAAAAATGCCGGCATGGTGGGAGTAGCGCAGCCGGCCTGCCCATCAGTGGGCTGGCTTCCGACGCCCGCTGACAGCGCAGCCGGCCTGCCCGTTCCCACCATGCCGGCATTTTTTTTTTAAGCAAAAATTCCGGCATGGTGGGAGCGGGCAGGCCGGCTACGCTGTCAGCGGGCGGCGGAAGCCGGCCCACTGACAGCGCAGCCGGCCTGCCCGCTCCCACCATGCCGGCATTTGTTTAAAAAGCAAACACTTACCTGCATGGCCTCCACGCTCCGGCGCCGCTCTCAGCTGTCATCAGAGGACGTGTCATCAGAGGGCGACTGAGAGCGGCGCCGGCCTCCACGCTCCGACCATGCAGTAAGTGTTTGCTTTTTAAACAAATGCCGGCATGGTGGGATCGGGCAGGCCGGCTGCACTGTCAGCGGGCCGGCTTCCACCGCCCGCTGACAGCGTAGCCGGCCTGCCCGCTCCCACCATGCTGGCATTTTTTTTTTTTTTTTATTTCAGGGAAAATTCGAATTCGGCACGAACCAAAAAAAATTCGGGTTCGCGCCGAATCGAATTTTCCCTGAAATTCGGAGCGAATTCCGGTTCGTCCGAACTGGTTCGCTCATCCCTAATCACAAGCTTCCAGTCTTTGTATCTCTGTCCCAGGATCCTCTGGCCTTGGCCACGGATGCCCTGGCAATGTCTTGGACGAGGTTCCAGCTCCTGTATGTGTTTCCACCGTTTCCACTGCTGGGCAGGGTGCTGCGCAAGATATTTCAGGAAGGGGTGCCGACCATCCTGGTGGCCCCCTGTTGGCCAAGAAGAGTGTGGTTCGCAGACATCGTGCAGTTGGCAGTAGACCAGTACGCCCTGCCACTGGTTCCAGATCTGCTCACTCAGGGACACCTACGCCACCCCAATTTACAAACGCTGGCGTTGGCGGCCTGGCTGTTGAAACCTCCATCTTGATGGAAAAAGGACTGCCTGCCTCAGTGGTGAATACCATGATCAGGGCTAGGAAGAGGTCCTCTTCTTCCATCTATTACAGGGTTTGCCGTACTTACATTGACTGGTGCGAGTCCCACTCGCTTCCCTGTCGTGTGTTTTCTATTCCTAGGATTCTGGAGTTTCTCCAACATGGTTTGGATCTGGGTCTTCAGCTCAGTACTCTGAAAGGCCATGTGTCTGCTTTGGCTATTTTTGTTTCCAAAGATCCTTTGCTCAGCATCCCCTAGTCAAGACTTTTTTTCCAAGGGGTTACTCACGTGCGTCCCCCACGAAAGCCTATGTTACCAGTCTGGGACTTGAACTTGGTCTTATCTGCCCTGCAGGGATCTCCCTTTGAGCCCTTGCAAGGGGCTCCTTTGTCCATTCTTACGCTTAAGGTGGTCTTTTTGGAGGCTATCACTTCTGTTAGGCATGTTTCTGAGTTGGCTGCGCTTTCCATCAAGCCTTCCTTTTTTGAGAGACACCAGGACAAGGTGGTGTTTCTTTTTAAGCCAGATTTTCTGCCTAAGGGTTTTGCATTCTTTGGACGTAGTCAGAACTCTGAAGTTCTTTTTGGTGGCTACTGAATCCTTCAGGAAGACTGATGCTCTTTTTGTGCTTCCGTCTGGACCTAAGAAGGGTTTGGCTCTGGCTAAGTCCACTATCAGTAAGTGGATACGTCAGGCTGTGATACAAGCCTATTCTGCTAAGGGGAAGGAGCCTCCCTTCCGCC
Organism: Gastrophryne carolinensis; assembly: GCA_027917425.1. NCBI lineage: Eukaryota > Metazoa > Chordata > Amphibia > Anura > Microhylidae > Gastrophryne > Gastrophryne carolinensis. The sequence goes on along the minus strand of CM051235.1, from coordinate 333,751,323 downwards.
TTACTGCTCATTCTACTCGTGCTATTGGTGCCTCTTAGGCTTTTCAGGACCAAGCTTCTGTTGAACAAGTTTGCAAGGCCACTACTTGGTCTTCTGTTCATACCTTTTCAAAGTTTTACAAGGTTGATGTTAGGGCCTCAGCTGATGCTGCTTTTGGCCGCAAGGTTCTGCAGGCAGCAGTGGTTTAAACTGTCTGCTGTTACTTTGGGGATCCCACCCTACCTTACGGACACTGCTATTGGATGTCCCAAGTGTAAGGAATATCTTCTGGAACAGGACGTGCTGTATACTTAGAATAATACAATTCTGTGACTCACCTGTAGAATTGGTATTATATGTATACAGCACGTCCTGTTCCACCCCACCCTTGTTATCATTATCTTTAGTTACCTATAGACATCCAATGTTGCCAGCCTTCACTCCCCGGACAAAAACACACATCTGCTGCCGGCACGGCACAAGGAGCTCACCCAAGCACTGCAAATGATCCACGGTCAAAACGAGCCAGCCCGCAGCCGAGGTGTTTTAAGAATTATCCACTCTTTATTTTCTCGCATAAAACAGCATAGCAGTTTAAAACAGCAATAGGAGCATACTCAAGCAGATATCGCGTCGACGCGTTTCGAGCCTGCGCTCTTAATCATGATTAAGAGCGCAGGCTCGAAACGCGTCGACGCGATATCTGCTTGAGTATGCTCCTATTGCTGTTTTAAACTGCTATGCTGTTTTATGCGAGAAAATAAAGAGTGGATAATTCTTAAAACACCTCGGCTGTGGGCTGGCTCGTTTTGACCGTGGATCTTTAGTTACCTCTTTATGGTGATTGCTCTTATGTTCAAATTTTCATATAATGGTTATAGTTGTCCCGGTCTCATCCTAACTGCTTTTCAATACTGGGGATTTTGTGGGAGGTCCCTGGTATATATGGGGCGGGAGGAGCCACTTTTCTTTCTCTGCAGTTAGCGCCATATACTGGAGTATATCCCAAGTGTAAGGAATATCTTCTGGAACAGTATGTGCTGTATACATATAATACCAATTCTACAGGTGAGTAATCACAGAATTGTGCTTTTGTTAGTTAAGCAGCTCATCTTGTGCATATGCCCCGTGTGAGGGCAATTATTATGAGCACATGGCAGGGGCTGGGGATCTTGTGTGCATGGCCGGCCTAACTCCCGTTGTACATGCTCACTCATTATTTATTTTTTCATTGCGCACCAGAGCTGGGGGGGGGGGGGGGGGGTCGCAGTAATCGGGAAGAATATACACTCGGGCAGTGCTGCATTGGGAGCCTCCGTACTCACCCCCCCCCCTCCTCTGGCTGCAAATGTCAGGTGTCACTTCAGTATTAATATTTGCAAGTGACTAGAAACAGTGCAGCTAAAGGAATAGTTAATTCAGCTAATTAGGTTTGTAAGTGATCTTGTGGGTATATTGTGTGTATACATCTGGCTTTTTATACTGCAATGCATATTGCAGTGGTTTAACTGTATTAACTGGTGTTTTGTGTTACATTTTCTGTGGCTAGATCTGAAATGGAGGCTCTGAGGAGGGAGCTGCAAACCTTGTCTGAACGATACTCCCAGAAATGTCTGGAGATTGGAGCACTAAACCAGGCCTCAGCGGATCGGGAGAGGGAGTTACAAAGGGGCCAACAGGAAGCACAAGAGCTACTTCGACAGAACCAGGTAAGTGGTAATGTAAACTCCACCAGGCTTTGGGTAACGCTATCAAGTTGTTTCTATAAATGTGTCATTTCCTTAGTCCATAAGGATTTAATTGTGTATATTATTCGTGGGAACAAGGAAATGAGACCTTAAAGCAGGGCCAAACCCAGGATTTTCACTTTCCCAGGTTTTGTTCAATGCCAAAGGCCCCCCCACATCCCAAATTGGGATGCCCCACTGTGTGACCCCCCCCCCCCCCCCACCAGATCATGCATTTAGACTCGCCTCTCGTCAAGTGAGGGAGTGATGTATTGGCGAGCAGCTCTGATTATTGTGAATGGGGAGCAAGAGTGGACGCATCCCATTCTGCCCCGTGCTTGCTTCCCAGCCTATCTGACTGGCTGGGGCGGGAACACATACACAGCCCGAGGATGCGGCCACTCTCGCTCCTCGATCACAATCAAGAGAGCTGGCTCGTTGAATTACGTCAGTTCAACTGGCTCTGATTGGACAAGAGGCTGTGCATGCCCCGTTGGACCGGGAAAAGTGAGCGATTACCGGCACTGGCAGGGCATCCCAATTCAGGATGCCCCCGGGGGGGAAGCCCAGTGTTCGACCCTGGAATCTTTTAGATTTCATGCTGACCCAGTGGGTTTTGTTCTGCTTTAAAGACATTTGACCATCTCCCACTCAGCCCATCACTCCTAGTACCCAGCTGCAACTTTTACCTGCAGGCTGGATCCAGATCTATCGCCACCCTGGGTTGATCACGCATATGTCATGTTTCTTCGACGTGGAGACGCCCCCTGCCTCGTCACTGTGAGCTGGCACGGCATTCAGTGCAATGCAAAGGCATGTGTTACATCATCATCACACCCTTTTCTGTTACTGTGAATGGAAAAGGTGAGTATAGTGTTTATTTGCCTGAAAAACATCTTTAAAGAAAGCCCGTCTCTCATTCATAAATATTTAGCTAAATGTCTTGTAGAAGAGTTGAGGTATAGTTTTTTTTTTTTCCTGTGTGGAAGTCTTGATTCATTGTATTGTGCATTCAACCGAGGTTTGACCTTTTGTCCACTGGGGGAGCTGTGAAATCTGAAAAATGCATATAAACCCTACTTAAAGGGAGCCTCAGTGGCATTGTATGTCCTCTAAGTGCTAAGCTTTTATTCTTAGTATACAGTACGTCCTGCTCCAGATAACAATCATTACACTTGGGTATTACTCCGCCAGATAGCGCTGGACTGCAAAGACCGCGAAATTGGCTCCTCCTGGCCCCTCAAATACCCGGGACCTCCCACAAATCCCCAGAATTTCTCTGCAGTCTGGACTGCGAAGGACAAGAAGATGGCTCTCTCTTCTCGCAGGTGAGCGGGGCTATTAGCCTGCGGCCCTGTAGGACTATTCCCACCCGTTCCATTTTTAATGTGCCTCCCAGCCTTGGCTGCGCTGGTCCGGGTGATGGTAGGCAGCACCGCTGTCAGGTGCTCGGGAGCGCTGCTCCACCGCAGTCCCCCACCAAAGGGTAGGCGGTATAGGCATATGGCGAGCCTCTGTGGGATGCCCCTCCCGCCCTATTGCCCCTTGCCCCTGTCTATCGGTGGGCCCTATGTTAAATGGCCGCTGCTCTCCCTCGCTCTCCCTTGTAGCTCTCGGGGGGGGGGGGGGTGTATATGCCTTGGTGCCTTCACTGTATTATGTGCTTCTGGTTGGTGTCAGTCTCCGCGCTGACTTGGTTGCACTGGTTGCGTTTTTGAATATGCCTTATTTACCCTATGTCATTATACATGTCACTTATGGGGTTCTCTTCGCTTATGTCTTTCAGACGGGTCGAACTCTATTGGTTTCTCCCGGCCCTACTCCCTCTATTTAGTTATTAAACTTGTGAGGCCTAGTGTGTAAATTACTCCCACTTCCCTAGCGGGCTATTGGGGCATCCCGGGTTGCTTTTATAGCGTGAATCCATATCGACCTATTGTGCCGCTATAATCACCATATAGAGGCGTCTCAGGATAATGTGCTCGGGGTTCCTTCGGGACAAGCCCGGTTGTGTGTAGCTTGTGGGGTGTCCCCTACTAGTGCCGACAATGTGCGGGTCTGTATACCTTGTGCCCAGCATGTATACCTCTGTATACCTTGTGCCCAGCATGGTCATGCGCTGCAGCCTGGTTTACCAGTAGCTGGGCCTGCGCCACGTATGGCGTCACCTACTCCCCCAAGCTTAAATATGACTCCTATTGAGTTGCATACCAGTGGGGATTCTCAGCCTGATGTGTCTTCCAGACTGGCTAGTGTTGAGAAGTTGCTTGCTAATACCTTGGCGCGTAAGGCCTCTGCTAAGAAGCGGCACTTGACGCCTGATGTCACTCTTTTCCCTATGGAGGCTGATGAGTTTTTGGAACTGTCTGGTTATACCCCCTTGGAGGAAGGGGAGTTGTTCTCTGATTCGGAGTCATCTGATGAGAGGCCCAGGGGTCATGATGATTCTGGCTCTGACCCCTGGGCCCCAGATGATACTGATAGGCTGTTGGCTCAGATTTTTGAGGTACTGTCTATCTCTCCCCCAGTGGCAGCCCCCAGGAAGCTGGGGGAATTGTTTCATATGGCTAAGCCACGTTTAGAGTTTCCTGAGCAAGCCCATTTTAATAATCTCGTGCTCAAGGAATGGGAGCGTCCCAGCAGGCTTCCCGGAGTCCCTAAGAGTTGGGATAAGAGGTATCCCTTTCCTGCTGATGTGGTGAAGCGTTGGTCATCCCTTCCAGAGGTGGATGCCCCGGTCCTAGGGCTATCTAACACCTCGGTCATGCATTCCCCTTACTCTACTACGCTGCTGGATGGTGAGGACCGGCATATTAATCAGCTGGCGTCCCATGCCTTTGCCTGTGTGGGGACGGCGCTGCACCCGGTCTGTGCCTCTGCCATTACGGCGGTGGCTATTAGGACCCTGCTTAGAAGTGTCCTAGATGGTGCTCCTGATGATGTGTCTAGTGAGGAGTTTAATGCTCTCTCTAGTTGTGATGTTTTTGTGACTTATGTCCTCTCTGCCTTGGATGATACCATTAGGATGTGTGGCAGAGCCTCTGCCCTTGTGGTGGCTATACGCCGCTCGGTTTGGCTGTGCCAGTGGGCTGCTGACAATGCTGCCAAGAAAGCGCTCACTGGTTTTCCCTTCAAAGGACTACGCCTGTTTGGGGACCGCCTGGACCTGTTTGCTAAGGGAGGCAGGTTACCCCAGCGCAGGCGGCAGTCTCGGCCCTTTCGGGGACAGGGCTCCTTTTCTTCCCCCTACCGTGGAGCCAGACAGGGGAGGGGGTCTCCCTTACCGGGGCCCGAGGAGATTTCTGCGGTAGGGGCTCATCCTGGGGCTTCAAGCCTAAGTCTTCTCCCAAGCCCCCTCGGGCATGAAGGGGCGCCCTCACACATCCGGGTGGGGGGACGGTTTTAGCATTTTGCTCACTTCTGGAGGCTTCATGTCTCAGACCGGTGGATTCAGGAGGTAGTGTCCTCCGGTAAAAGATAGTTTGCTGCCTGGCCGCCCCAAGATTCATCAGATCCCGGATCTCTCAGGACCCTATGTCAGCTCAGGCTCTAGTTCTGGCAGTGCAAAGCCTTCTGGAGCTGGGGGTCATCTGTCAGGTCCCCTTACGAGAATGGGGCAAGGGTTTCTATTCCAACCTTTTCACCGTGCCCAAAAGAGATGGGTCAGTTAGGCCCATCCTGGACTTGAAGATCCTCAACAAGTTTGTCAGGTGCAGGCGCTTTCGCATGGAAACTTTGCGCTCTGCCATCAGTTCCCTGCGTCCAGGGGACTTCATGACCTCTGTGTACATCAAGGATGCTTACCTTCATATTCCTGTTTTTCCAGGTCATCAAAGATTCCCCGGGTTCGCTCTGGAGGATCAGCACTACCAATTTGTGGCACTGCCCTTAAGTCTCACTTCAGCTCCCAGTGTTCACCAAGGTGCTGGCAGGAGTGATGTCTCTGCTCAGGTCTCAGGGCATTCGCGTGCTGCCCTATTTGGACGACATTCTCATCACTTCTCAGTCCCTCCAACAGGCAGAGCTGGATACTCAGCTAGTAGTGTCCACTCTGGAGTCATTTGGCTGGGTGATCAACCATCCCAAATCTTCCCTGTCTCCCTCCTTGGTGACACCCTTCCTGGAAATGAATCTGGATACAGTTCAGGCAAGGATTTTTTTTTCCTCAGCAGAAGGTGGACAGTCTGCTAGCGCAGGTTCAGTTCCTGCTATCTTGCCCTCATCCCTCCATCAGGGAGGGAATGCAGCTGGTGGGCCTGATAGTGGCGTGCTTTGAGGCGGTCCCTTATGCCCAGTTTCACATGAGGCCTCTGCAACTCCACCTCTTGTCAGTATGGGACAAGGATCCTGCATCCCTGGACCAGGTCCTTGTTCTGTCCCACCTAGTCAGGCGGTCCCTCTCGTGGTGGCTGGACTCCAGAAACCTGTTGGTGGGCAGATCTATTCTGGCCCCCTGCTGGGAGACAGTCAGCACTGATGCCAGTCTGACCGGTTGGGGGGGGCTTCTGGAAGTCCCTGCAGTTCCCTCAGGAGGCCCACACACCTATCAACATTCTGGAACTGAGGGCGATCAGGTTGGTCTCTTCCCTGCATATCGGCTGTGTACATTCCGGGGGTGGAAAATCTGCCGGCAGACTCTCTGAGCAGGGGGACCTCTCGCCTGGGAGAATGGTCCCTCTGCAACAGGGTGTTTCAATCTCTGTGTCACCGTTGGGGCCAACCAGATGTGGATCTGTTTGCGTCCCGTCACAGTTACAAGCTCCCGGCCTTTGTCTCCCTGTCCCAGGATCCGTGGCCAAGGCCAGAGACAAAGGCCCTAGCAATGTCATGACAGGACTTTCAGCTCCTGTATGTCTTTCCTCCATTCCCCCTGTTGGGCAGGGTTCTGCGCAAGATAGCTCAGGAGGGGGTGCCAGCAATCCTGGTGGCCCCCAGGTGGCCAAGAAGAGTGTGGTTCGCAGACGTGGTACAGTTGGCAGTAGATCAGTACGCTCTGCCCAGGGGGCCAGACCTGCTCACTCAGGGTCACTTGCGCCATCCCAATTTACAAACTCTGGCTTTGACGGCCTGGCTGCTGAAACCTCCATCTTGATGGAGAAGGGGCTGTCTGTCACTGTTGTTGATACCATGATAAAGGCTAGAAAGAAGTCTTCTTCTTCCATTTACTATAGGGTTTGGCGTGCCTACATTGACTGGTGTGAGTCTAGGTCTCTTCCCTGTCGTGTGTTCTCTATTCCCAGGATCCTGGAGTTCCAGCAGCATGGGTTGGAGCTGGGGCTCCAGGGGGTTACTCATGTGCGTCCCCCACATAAGCCTATGTTGCCTGTTTGGGATTTGAACTTGGTCTTGTCTGCCTTGCAGGGTGATCCCTTTGAACCTGCAGTCCAGAGCCATCTGGCGGAGTAATACCCAAGTGTAATGATTTATATCTGGAGCAGGACGTACTGTATACTCATAATAACAATTCTACATGTGAGTAATCACAGAATTGTATTTTTTCCTATTGCATGGCACGGCCTGCTTCAAGAAGTCCTTACGTATGGGATATTCCGCCACAAGGTGGTGCAGTGTACTTCAGAAGAGTTGTGGCTGCTCCCGGTACCATATAAAAACAGGATCACCAATAGACCACTCCAGTGTTTCCTCTGCAGTGTATACTGCGAAGATAGAAGATGGCCCCATTATTGCGCAGGCGAGCCGGGCAACCAAGCCTGCGGCCCTGCATGGCTGTTTCCACCTGTTTCCGGACCCTCTGTGCCTCTCAGCCTCGGCTGACGGATCAGGTGAAGGTAGAGGAGCACCAGGGTCAGGTGCTCAAGGAGCGCTGCTCCAAGCCGCGGACCCTGTAACACAAAGGGTAGCCGGCCATAGGCTTTATGGTGAGCCTACTGAGGGATGCGGAGTTCCTGTCCTAGCTTCTGAGGGGATGAGTGTTTCGGGGACTGTGTGCCCCTTTTTCTCTGGTTCTGGGAACCCCCCCCCCATTCCTGGCCTGCCTCTCACCGCTGCCTGCTCGCTTCCCTCCCCCCCCTCTCCCCGATGTGTGTTCGGGGGGGGGGGGGGTGGTAGCGGTGAGTGGTGTTTAACAGTGTTGTTTTCGCCGCCGTTGCCGCTTTGTACTACTGCTGAGCGTCTGGGGCCTCTCTTCCTCCCCGGGCTGCGGTGGTGATCTCCCCCTGTGTCGCTTCCTTCCGCGGTCTGGCGGCTTGGTGATCCTTGGTCTACTTGGTCCGTGAGTCCCCTTTGGGGGGTTTTCTGTTTACTTGGGGCATGGACTGCGGGATGTTTATGTGCCTTTTGCTTATGTTTTTCAGGCTGGACAACTGGGGGTTGTGGTTTCTCCCGGTTCTACTCCCCCCTCATCTCCCCCTTCCTGGTCTGGGGGCATCCCGGGTGGCTTTTTATTAGCCCTTACCCTGTGCTGGCCTATTGTGCCTGTGTTAATCACCATATGGAGGCTTCTGGGGATGGCTTGCTCGGGGGTCCTTCGGGGCAATCCCGGCTGTGTGCCATGTGCGGGGCATCCCCTTTGAGTAACAGTGCCGCGGTGTGCGTGCCGTGCGCCCAGGGTATTGTTGCGGCCCAGGCTGGGCTGCCCGCTTCTCTTCCCAGTTCGGCGCCCCCTTCGGCATCGCCTACCCCTCCACGCCTGCATTAAGCCCCCAATGAGGGGGATACTAGCAGGGGGTCACAATCTGATCTGGCACTTCGTGTGGCTAGCATTGAAAGGCAGCTTGCCAGGCCTGTTCCACGTAAGGCCTCTGGCAAGAAGCGGCACCTGGCTACCACGCCCTCCCTCATTACTGAGGAGTATGAGGGAATTGATGCTTTTGGTGGTCGTTACTCCCTAGAGGAGGGGGTGCTTCTCCAGGACTCTTGACTCCTCTGGGGACCAGCAGGAGGGTTGCGACAGTGACCCTGGGTCTGTGTCTGGGGAGTACTCATGGTTCCCTGAGGACACTGATAGCCTGTTGACTCACATTTTTGAAATCTTGCACATTGTCCCCCCTGAGGTGGCTAAGAGGAAGCAGGGTGAGCTCTTTCGTCCTGATAAACAGCGTCTGGAGTTCCCTGAGCAGTGCCATTTCACTAATATGGTGCTCAAGGAGTGGGAACGTCCTAGTAGATTGCCCGCGGAGCCCAAAGGGTTTGATTAGAGGAATCCCTTTCCTGCTGACCTGGTCAAGCGATGGTCGTGTCCCCCAGAGGTGGACGCTCCCGTTCTAGGGCTGTCCAACACTTCGGTCATGCCTTCCCCTGACACTACTACACTGCGGGACAGGGAGGACCGGCGTATGGATCAGCTGGCCTGCCATGCTTTTATCATTTGTGGGGGCTGTGCTGCATCCGGTCTGCGCCACTGCTATTACAGCTATTGCCCTTAAGAAACAGCTCAAGCGTCTCCTTGATGGCAATATGGCTGGTAGGAGGGGGGAGGATTATAGGGCCCTCTTGCTTTGCTCTGATTTTGTTGCCTTTGTACTTACTGCCATGGGTGATGCGGTACGGCTGAGTGGTAGGGCCTCTGCTCTTTTGGTGGCTATACGCCGCTCTGTTTGGTTGCGTCAGTGGCCAGCTGACGCTGCTGCAAAGAAGGCTCTCACTGGGCTCCCCTTTGCGGGGCTGCGGCTCTTTGGTGAGCGTCTGGATGTTCTAGCCAAGGATGGTAGGCTGCCTCAGCGTAGGAGGCAGCCTCTGCCTTTTCGGGGGCCCTCCGCTTCCCTCCCCTCCTTTCGTGCTCCCAGAGGAGGTTGTGGCTCCCTCTTCTCGGGTAGAGAAGGGGGTTCCAAGCCCAAACCTTCTCCCAAGCCCCCTCAGGCATGAGGAGGCGCCCTCACCCATCCGGGTGGGGGTGGCTTCGGCTCTTTACTCATGTCTGAGGCTCTGTGTCTCAGACCGGGGGATTCAGGAGGTGGTGTCCTCCGGTTACAAGATAGAGTTTGCAGCCTGGCTCTGCTTTCGTGTCCCCATCCCTCCATCCGGCAAGGGATGCAGTTAGTGGGCCTGATGGTGTCCTGCTTCGAGGCGGGTCCCTTTGCTCAGTTTCACATGAGACCTCTTCAGTTGCACCTCTTGTCAGTTTGGTATCGGGACCCTGTGTCCCTGGATCAGGAATTTGCTCTGTCCCCCCTGGCCAGACTGTCCCTCTCGTGGTGGCTGGACTCAAGGAACCTTCTAGTGGGCAGGACCTTTCTGCCTCCATGCTGGGAGACTATCACCACGGATGCCAGTCTGACCGGTTGGGGGGCTTTTGGAAGTCTCTGAAGTTCCAGGGTCGGTGGGGCCCCCAGGAGGCCCATGCTCCCATCAATGTCCTGGAACTGAGGGCGATCAGGTTGGTTCTTTTTCAGCTGAACACACACCTTCGGGGTCGGGCTGTTCAGATCCGCTCGGACAACCAGAGGGCGGTTACCTACATCAATCCTCAGGGAGGGCCTCGGAGCAAGCGAGCCCTCAAGGAAGTGTCCCTGATACTGTCTTGGGAGGAAGAGAATGTCCCTTGCATCTCGGCGGTCTACATTCCGGGGGTGGAGAACCAGGAGGCAGACTCCCTGAGCAGGGGGGCGTCTCGGTTGGGGAAATGGTCCCTCAGCAACGAGGTATTTCACTCCCTGTGTCACAACTGGGGTCAGCCGGATGTGGACCTGTTTGGGAAGCTTGTGATTGTGTCGGGACACAGATTTGTCTCTGTCACAGGATCCTCTGGCCTTCGCCACGGATGCGCTAGCAATGCCTTGGACGGAGTTTCGGCTCCTCTGTGTTCCCTCCTTTTCCTCTGCTGGGCAGGGTGCTGTGCAAGTTAGCCCAGGAGAGGGTACCAGCCATCCTGGTGGCCCCCTGTTGGCCAAGGAGGGTGTGGTTCGCAGACGTCGTGCAGTTGGCAGTAGATCGGTACGTCTTGCCCAAGGATCCAGATCTTCTCACTCAGGGACAGCTGTGCCATCCCAGTTTACAAACGCTGGCTTTAACGGCTTGGCTGCTGAAAAGGGGTTGCCTGCCTCTGTTTTTGAAACTATGATTTGGGCTAGGAAGAAGTCTTCGTCTTTTATATACTACAGGGTCTGGCATGCTTACATTGCCTGGTGTGAGTCCAAGTCTCTTCCTTGTTGGGTGTTTTCTATCCCTAGGATTCTGGGATATTCTTAGTATACAGTACGTCCTGCTCCAGATATAGTACTTACACTTGGGGTTATCCTCCGCCAGATGGCGCTGCACTGTAGAGACATGCAAAACAGGCTCCTTCCGGCCCTCAAATACCCGAGGACCTCCCACAAATACCCAGATTTCTCTGCAGTGCTGAATGCGAAGACATGAAGTATCACTCTCTCGCAGGTGAGCGGGGCTATTAAAGCCTGCGGCCCTGTTGGACTATTCCCACCCGTCCTCGTTGTGTTGTGCCTCCCAGCCTGGGCTGCGCTGGTCGGGTGAAGGTAGGCAGCACCACGCGTGCTTATGGAGTGCTGCTCCTCCACAGTCCCCCACCAAAGGGTAGGCGGTGTAGGCTGATGGTGAGCCTCTATGGGATGCCCCTCCCGCATTACTGCCCCTTGCCCCGTATAGCGGTAGGCCCTGTACCGAGATGTACCATAGATATGGTGTCAGCCGCCGCGCCCTTTCTATGTATGGTCTGTATTGGACCCTTGCACTTATATGGCCTTGTCTATCTTTGGACTTTTATAGATATGGTGTCAGCCGCCGCGCCCTTTCTATGTATTTTACTTGCGGACTGCCGACGCCGCACGCGCTTCTTCCTTAGTTGAAGGCTCCACGCCGGACGGCGACGTTACCTCAGACACCTACGTGTCCTCATTGGCTGTTGTTGGACTTCGCGCTCTACAGGAGGGCGGGGTCTGGTTTGGCGCGCTCCGCGTCATGGACCGCTGGTACACGGCGCCATTTTGTCTGTTTGCGCGTGACGCGTGGGACGCACCTGCTTACCGTGGTACTGTAAGTGCCCTCGGGGCGGCTTATTCTCATTATTGTTTTCTTGGTTCTGACACCATTTTCTTCTCTTTGTGTCTTTCAGACCGGTGAACACCATTGGCTTCTCCCGGCCCGGTGTAGAATTATAGCGGGCCTTGTAAAATTCTCCCACTTCCCTAGCGGGTCTTTGGGGCATCCAGGGTTGCTTATAGTGTAAATCCCTACTGGCATATTGTGCCTTAAATAATCACCATATGGAGGCATCTCAGAATTATGTGACCGGGGTCCCTCTGGGACAAGACCGGCTGTGTATAGCGTGTGGACAACCCCATGCTGATGCTGACCGGGCACGGGTCTGTGGACCCTGTGCCGAGCAAGCACTGGCTCTGCAATCAGGCCTGCCAGTGGCTGCACCTCGCTTCATTTCACCTATTTCCCCATGCTTAAATCTCACTCCTGCTGAGTCGCATACAAAGGGGGAGTTGCAGCCTGTTGCGTCTTCCAGACTGCCCACGGCTAAACAGATCATTGCGAGGTTGTCAGAGCGCAAGGGCCCTGGTAAGAAGCGGCACTTGACGTCTCCTGTTTCTGTTTTTCCTATGGGAACTGAGGAGTTTTCTACTCCGTGTGACTATTCCCCTTCTGATGAAGGAGAACTATTCTCTGACTCAGGCTCATCTGATGAGAGTCCGAGGAGTCATGACGATTCTGGACCTGAACTCTGGGGCCAGTGTGACACTGATGATTTGTTGATTAAGGTCTTTAAGGCTCTGTCTATCTCTCTCCCTGGTGAAGCTTCCAAGCCAAGAGGGGAGCGTTTCCATACAGCAACAGCACGTTTGGAATTTCTAGTACAGGCTCACTTCCATGCTCTTGTCCTCAAGGAATGGGAATGCCCCAGTAAACTTTCAGGGGTCCGAGGGGACTGGGATAGGAAATACCCCTTTCCCCCTGAGGTGGTTAATTGCTGGTTATCCACCCCCCCCCCCCCCCGTGGTGGATGCCCCGATCATAGGGGTTCCTAACCCCCCCCCTTTATTACAGCCCCTGCTCATAATACCCTTCGGGATGCTGAGGACCGACGCATTGAGCTGCTGGCCTCCCACGCCTTTTCTTGTGCAGGGACGGCGTTGCGCCGGTCTGTGCTGCGGCTATTACTGCAGTGGCCACTAGAACCCTTGTCAGAAAGATGCTTGATCATCACTCTGATAATCTCCCCTGGGAGGTGTTTAATGCACTCTCCAACTGTGATGTGTTTGTAAGATTCATCCTATTAGCGTTGGGCGACACCATTAGAATGTGTGCAAGAACTTCTGCCCTTGCGGAGGCTATACGTCGCTTGGTTTGGCTGCGACAGTGGGGTGCTGACGATGCTACTAAAAAGACTCTTACTGGGCTTCCCTTTAGAGGGCTACGCTTGTTTGGGGCCCGTCTAGACCTGTTTGGCAAAAAGGGTAAGTCACCCCAACGCAGGCGGACGTCTAGGCCCCCTCGGGGCAGGGGCACCCCTATTTTCCCCTTCCTTAGTGTTAAACAAGAACTAGGGGTGTCCTTCGTGGGGGCTCGCACAGACTCCGGCCCCGGGAGCAGCAGACAACGCTCTGGCCCCTCCGGCGGGGCTAAGCCTAAATCTTCCACCAATCCCCCTCAAGCGTGATGGGGCGCCCTCGCCCGTCTGGGTGAGGGGATGGCTGCGGCACTTTGCTCTTGTCAGGAGGCTTTACGCCTCATACTGGTGGATTCAGGAGGTTGTGTCCTCCGGATACAAGATAGAGTTTGCTGCGCGGCCTTCCCCAGTTTTATCAGGTCCCAGGTACTCCTGGTCCCTGCTGCTGTTCAGTTGGTGGCACAGGCCTTGCAAGGCCTGCGAGGTCGGAGGGTCACTTGCAGATTGCCCGTAACAGGCAGAGGCAGGGGCCGCTACACCAACCTTTCCACAGTCCCCCAAAGGGATGGGTCAGGCTGGCCCATTATGGATTCACAGCAATTCTCCAATTACAGGCAGTTTCTGCATGGAAACTCTGAGATGGGCCATCAGCGCCTGGCACCCAGGGGGCTTCTTGCCGTCTGGGGAGCTCTAAAATGCTTATGTTCACATCCCTGTGCCTTCAGGACACCGAGGCTCTTCAGGTTCGTGTTGGAAGTCCAACACTGCTAATTGTGGCCTTGTTATCTGGCCTCTCTTCAGCTCCCAGAGTGCTCACTCAGGTGTTGACGGCGGTGATGTCTCTGATGAGACCAAGGGGCGTCCGCGCAATGACTTACCTAGACGCCCTTTTTCACTTATCAGTCTCTTCGTCAGGCTAAGTTGGATTCCCGGCTGATGGCGTCCATTGGGAGTCATTTGGATGGGTGATCATTCACCCCAAGTCCTCATTGTCCCCTTAATTGGTAATTCCATTACTAGGAATGAATCTGGATTAGGTTCAAACGAGAATCTTCCCTTCTCTGCAATAAAGTGGACAATCTGGTCACATGGGCTCAGTCCCTCATTGCTGTCTCGGTCCCTTCACCAGGCAGAGATGCAGCTGGTGGGCCCGTTGGTGGCTTGCTCGGAAGAGGTCCCTTATGCTCAGTTCCCCTTGGGCCCTTCTGCGACTTCTATTGTTAATACAGGACAGGACAGGGATCCGGCTAATCCCTGTGTCACTATGGGGTCCAACCAGTTGTGGATCTGTTTGTGTTCCGTCACTTTCACAGGCTCTCGGCCTTTGTTTCCCTGTCCCAGGATCCTCTGGCAGTGGTCCAGATGCCTTAGTAACGTCATGACTGGACGTTTGGTTCTGTATGTCCTTTCTCTATTCCCCCTGCTAGGCAGGGTTCTGCGCAAGATTGCTCTGGTAAGGGAACCAGTGATTCTGGTGGCCCCCAGGTGCCCTAGTAGAGTGTGGTTATGGTACCGAGGACAGTAGTTTTCTGTACCTTTTGCCAGGAGTGCTAGCTCTGCTCACTCAGGGCCCCATTTACGTCACTCCAATCTACAGACTCTGGCCTAGTCGGCCTGACTGCTGAAACATCCATCTTGATGGAGACAGGCTTATCTGTCTTGGTGATTGAGCCTATGGGAAGGCTAGGAGCACGTTTCTGCCTCTTCTTCTTCTATCTGCTATAGGGTATGGCATACCCATATTGATTGGGTGAGTCTAGGTCTCTTCCCTGTTGGGCGTTCTCGGTTCCCAGGGTTCTAGAGTTGGTTTCAGCATGATTTGGAGTTGGTTCTCCCACTCAGTACTCTGATGGGTCAGGTTCTGCCCTGTCCACCTTGCCTTAGTAGTCTCTGGTTCAGTCTTCCTTGGTTAAGACTTCTTTCAGGGGGTACTCATGCGCGTCCCCCATGTAATTCTATGGTCTCTGCTGGGATTTCAATTTGAATTTCATTCTGTCTGCTTGCAGGGTTTTGTCCCGTTGGTCCTATTCAGGATGCTGTCTGGCTGTTCTTACCCTCAAGGTTGTCCTTCTGGTGACTGTTACCTTGGTCAGGCGTGTGTTAGCGGGCGGCTCTGTCTACCTAGCCCCCATTCTTATAGATACACCAGGATAAGGTGGTGTTCCGCCTGAAGCCGGACTCTCCGCATCAGGTGGTGTCTTATGTTCATTGATTTGAGATATTGTTCTTCCTGCTGTGCCTTTTTCCTAGCAACACTGAGGAAAGGGTTCTGCATTCCTTGAACAGGTGTTGGAGGTTTTTTCCTTGGTAGTCACTGTGTCCTTCAGGAGAACTGATGTTCCTTGGGGCCTATGGTCACTACATCCTGATTGTGCCCGATCTCGTCTGCTCTCGGGGAGTTGGGCGGTTTTGGCCCTGGTTATTACCTGAATGGATGTTCCTTCTGGTACTTGGAAGGGTTTTTTGGCTTCCACCAAGTCTACTGTTAGGGATTGGATTCGTCAGGCTGTTGCTCAGGCCTATTCCAACAAGGGGAAGAATCTTCCTTTTCGCTTTGATTCTTATTCTACTCGTGTTTTGATGCCTCTTGGGCTTTTCAGCACCAGGCTTCTGTTGAACTGGTTTGCTAGGCCTCTACCTTGGCCTTCTGTTCATACCTTTGCAAAGTTTTACAAGGTTGATGTTGGGGCCTCAGCTCATGCTGTCTTGGCCGTATGGTTATGCAGGCGACAGTGGTTTTAAACTGTCTGCTGTTGTCGTTTTTGTTGGGGATCCCACCCTACTTTTTGGACACTGCTATTGGATGTCCCAAGTGTAAGTACTATATCTGGAGAAGGATGTACTGTATACTAAGAATAATACAATTCTGTGAAATACTCACCTGTAGAATTGATATTATTTGTATACAGTACGTCCTGCTCCACCCCACCCTTTTTTTTCGCATTATTCTGGATCCCCTGTATGGTGATTGTTACCATTGTTATAGTTACCAGTTTTGGTGGTTAATTCTCCTGGCTTCTTGTTCACTGCTTTTCAATGCTGGGGATTTGTGGGAGGTCCCCGGGTATTTGAGGGGCCGGGAGGAGCCTGTTTTGCATGTCTCTGCAGTGCAGCGCCATCTGGCGGAGGATAACCCCAAGTGTAAGTACTATATCTGGAGCAGGACGTACTGTATACAAATAATATCAATTCTACAGGTGAGTATTTCACAGAATTGTATTTTTTACAACATGGTTTGGATTCGGGCCTTCAACTTAGTACCTACAAGGGGCAGGTGTCTGCCCTCGCAATTTTTTTCCAAAGATCCTTTGCCAATCACCGGTTGGTTAAGACTTTTTTCCAGGGAGTTACTCATGTGCGTCCCCCACGTAAACCTATGCTACCGGTTTGGGACTTGAATCTGGTGTTGTCTGCTCTGCAGGGTCCTCCCTTTGAGCCTATTCGTGGGGCTGTGTTGCCCATTCTGACTCTTAAGGTGGCCTTTTTGGTGGCTACTACTTCGGTCAGGCGAGTTTCTGAGATGGCGGCGCTTTCCATCAAACCTTCTTATTTTGAGCGGCATCAGGATAAGGTGGTGTTTCGGCTTAAGCGGGATTTCTTGCCTAATGTTGTGTCTGCTTTTCATCTCAATCAGGACATTGTTTTGCCTTCTTTGTGTCCTAACCCTGCTAATTCCAAGGAGCGGACCCTTCATTCTCTGGATGTTGTCAGGGCTCTGAAGTTTTATTTCGTTGCTGAGTCTTTCAGGAAGTCTGATGCTCTTTTTGTTCTTCCTGCTGGGCCTAGGAAGGGTTTGCCTCCGGCTAAATCCACTATCAGCAAGTGGATCTGTCAGGCGTTGGTGCAGACCTATTCTGCTAGGGGGAAGGTTCCTCCTTTTAAGGTTACTGCTCATTCCACTCATGCTATTGGTGCTTCTTGGGCTTTTCAGCACCAAGCTTCTGTTAAACAAGTTTGTAAGGCCACAACTTGGTCTTCTGTTCATACCTTTTCCAAGTTTTAGAAGGTTGATGTTAAGGCTTCTGCTGACGCTGCCTTTGGTCGCAAAGTACTTCAGGCGGTGGTAGTTTGAACTGCCTGCTGCTACTTTTTGGGGATCCCACCCTACCTTACGGACACTGCTGTTGGACGTCCCATACGTAAGGACTTCTTGAAGCAGGCCGTGCCATGCAATAGGAAAAAGACAATTCTGTGCGTACTTACCTGTAGAATTGCTTTTACTATGCATGGCACGGCCTGCTTCACCCCACCCTTGTTATCGTTATTCTTGGTTGCCTCTTTATGGTGATTGTTCCAAGTTAGTTGGGGTTGTTTTTTACCTTATTATCTCCCGGCTTCTTGTATAACTGCTTGTCAACGCTGGAGTGGTCTATTGGTGATCCTGTTTTTATATGGTACCGGGAGGAGCCACAACTCTTCTGCAGTACACTGCGCCACCTTGTGGTGGAATATCCCATACGTAAGGACTAATTGAAGCAGGCCGTGCCATGCATAGTAAAAGCAATTCTACAGGTGAGTACTCACAGAATTGTCTTATTCTAAGTATACAGCACGTCCTGTTCCAGAATATTCCTTACACATGGGTAATACATCCACAAGATGATGCTGGACTGCAGAAAACCGCTTGTGGACCCTCCCGGCCCTATATAAGTCAGGGACCTCCCACAAATTCCCCAGTTCTTTTATGCACTCTGCGCTGAGAAGGTAGAAGACAGCTCTCTTGTAGCACAGGTGAGCGGGGCTTATTGCCTGCTGCCATGCAGTACTATTCCCACCCATTCCGTTCCAGTTACTGCCTCCCAGCCTCGGCTGATAAGGTTCGGGTGAAGGTAGGCTATTGAAGCACTATGTGCCGCGGAGCTAGGCTCCTACCGCAGTCCCTGCTCTAACAGGGTAGGCGGTTTAGGCTAATGGTGAGCCTTTTGGGATTCCCCCACTGCCCCATGGGTTTTGCCAGGTTTATCCTGGGCAGTTAAACTCTATTCCCATTTTGCCCCTCCACCCTCACTCCTCATCTTAGTCCCTGGGTGCCGTTTCTCCCTGGGAATTTTGCCTTTATCCTCCCTCACTCTCTCGGGATCTTGGGAGATCTCCTGGGGGGGGGGGGGGGGGTTGTCTAATGGTTTAAGACTGTAGACATATGTTGTGCCTTGTCACTGCGCGTTTGTACTGCGCTCCGCGGCTGGCAGCCCCATTCACCTCAGAGATGCCGGGCGCTACTTGCCGGCTGGATCACGTGGGCGCACTTTGCGCTCTTCGGGGGGGGGGGGGTGGACTCTGTGGATGATGCATTTTACCTCATATCTCCACGGCACGCCCCTCGAGGTCAGCGGACACCATTTTGTCTCCTGCTGCGTGCTGCTGGCTCTCTGCGGTCTGTGAGTAACCCCGGTGGGGTGATTTTTTTTCTGGTTGTTTCTTATGCCTTATTCTCATGAGATTGTTTGATTATGTCTTTCAGGCGGGTTAAAGCCTCGGTCCTGTGGTTACTCCCGGCCTTCTCCCCTCATTATCTCCCACTTCCCTAGCGGTTATTGGGGGCATCCCGGGTAGCTCTTTAGCGTTAACCCTTACTGGCCTACTGTGCCATTCAAATCACCATATGGAGGCTTCTGGGGATAATGGGCCCTGGGGTTCCTTCGGGGCAAGCTCGGCTATGTGTTGCGTGTGGGGTATCCCCAATCGGTGATGATGCCTACCCCCCACGCTTACATCTGACCCCCTGCGAGGAGCATACCAGTGGGGAGTCTCAGCCTGATTTGGCTGCATGGGTGGCCAGCATTGAGAAACATATTGCTGGGTCTGCTTCGTGTAGGGCTTCTGCTAAGAAGCGGCATTTATCTCCCGCCATTTCCCTCTTTCCTGTGGAAGCTGAGGAAAATTTTGACACTACTGGTTATTCCCCCCTGGAGGAGGGGGAATTGTTCTCTGATTCAGAATCATCTGAGGAGCAGCCTAGGGTTTATGGTGGTACAGGGTCTCCCTTTGGGGATGATCCATGGTCCTCAGATGACACTGACAGGCTTTTGGCTCATATTTTTGAAGTGCTCTGTATCTCCCCTCCTGCCGTGACGCAGCAGCAGGGTGAGCTCTTTCATACGGTTAAACCACGTTTGGAATTCCCGGAGCAGTCGCACTTTAATAATCTGGTGCTCAAAGAATGGGAGCGGCCTAGCAAGCTGCCAGGGGTGCCCAAGAGCTGGGACAAGAGGTATCCCTTACCTGCTGATGTGATTAAGTGTTGGTCATGTCCTCCCGAGGTGGACGCGCCCGTTTTGGGACTGTCCAATACATTTGTCATGCATTCTCCTGACACTACTACCCTGAGGGATGGTGAGGGCCGGCGCATGGACCAGCTGTCCTGTCATGCTTTTGCCTGTGTGGGGACCACGCTACGTCCGGTTTGTGCCTCTGCCATTACAGCTATTGCTATTAAGGGTTTGCTTAAGAGTCTCTTAAAGGGGGCCTTTGATGACACGTGGGGGGGGGGAGGAGAAGAGTATAGATCTCTCCTGCTTTCCTATGAATTTGTTGCATATGTTCTGTCTGCCATGGATGATGCCATTAGAATGTGTGGTAGGACTTCTGCCCTGCTGGTGGCTATACGCCGCTCTGTCTGGCTGCCTGCCTCTGTAGTTCATACTATGATTCGGGCTAGGAAGCAGTCCTCGTCATCCATCTACTATAGGGTATGGCATGCTTACATTGACTGGTGTGAATCTAAGTCGCTTCCATGTCGGGTGTTTTCTATCCCCAGGATTCTGGAATTTTTACAACATGGTTTGGATTTGGGTCTTAAGCTTAGTACCCTCAAAGGTCATGTTTCTGCTTTGGCCATATTCTTCCAAAGGTCCTTTGCTTACCATCGTCTGGTCAAGACTTTCTTCCAGGGGGTTACTCACGTGCGTCCGCCACGTAAGCCTATGTTACCAGTCTGGGATTTGAACTTGGTCTTATCTGCATTACAAGAGTCTCCCTGAAGTTCTATTTGGTGGCTACTGAATCCTTCAGGAAAACTGATGCTCTTTTTGTGCTCCCGTCTGGACCTAAGAAAGGTCTGGCTCCAGCTAAGTCCACTATCAGCAAGTGGACCCGTCAGGCTGTGGTACAGTCCTACTTTGCTAAAGGAAAGGAGCCTCCCTTCTGCCTTACTGCTCTTTCTACTCGTGCTATTGGTGCCTCTTGGGCTTTTCAGCACCAAGCTTCTGTTGAACAAGTTTGCAAGGCTGTCACTTGGTCTTCTGTTCATACTTTTTCAGTTTTACAAGGTTGATGTTAGGGCCTCAGCTGATGCTGCTTTTGGCCGCAAGGTTCTGCAGGCGGCAGTGGTTTAAACTGTCTGCTGTTAATTTTGGGGATCTCACCCTACCTTATGGACACTGCTATTGGATGTCCCATGTGTAAGGAATATTCTGGAACAGGACGTGCTGTATACTTAGAATAATACAATTCTGTGATTACTCACCTGTAGAATTGGTATTAGAAGTATACAGCACGTCCTGTTTCACCCCACCGTTATCATTATTCTTAGTTACCTCTGTATGGTGATTGTTCATATGTTCATTTTTGAAATTATTGTTCTCCCTGCTTCTTGTTAACTGCTTGTAAATACTTGGGATTTTGTGGGAGGTCCCTGACTTATATAGGGCCGGGAGGAGCCACTAGCTGTTTTTCTGCAGTCCAGCTCTATTTTGTGGATGTATTACCCATGTGTAAGGAATATTCTGGCACCACACTAAAGGGGTCCTAGATTACCCCTGAACTTCCATCCCCATATATTAAATGCCGCACTCTGAGAATAAAATCAACAATATTTTATTAATAAATTATTACACGTAGACAACACAAACCGCAACACATCGCAGTACACTACACAGAATTAAAAAACATATACACACACAGCGGGGAATTGACCTCCAGATTGTGACTATTATACATGGAGATTAAACCATGATTGCAACTCACATATAAATGTTGACATATTATTTCATAACTGGGCCTACATATAGAAAAAGTTTTATTTTTATATATGCAGAGATAATTCCTGAATTTATTAATGGCCAGGAGGAGTTTTTAACCACGTGATGAATAAAGTGAGTAGTATTAAAAAGACCAACCCTAATTATGACCACCATTAATTTAAATGAAAACTAGTGCTGTATGAAAAATTATTACACACTACAACCAACCAGTAAAACACAACCTAATTAATACAAAAATGTGTTAAGTGCCTGAATATCTGCTATAGCATTACATGTGAAAAATAAACAACCATTAGTGAACCAAAACACCTATATGCAGAAATCTTTACAAAAGAGTGCTATACAATCAATATGTGCCATGAAATCCCCTGGCCGATTATACTACAAAGATAAGACATGTGCCCAGAGCAGTTAGAAGTATAAATATAACGCAATATTGTCCTTTACATACCTAGTCACTCGGGGGTCCCCCGTAGCAGCCGCCACCGACGCGTTGCGTGTCAGATTGACACTTCGCCAGGGTGTATCGGCTGCCCGAGGATCCCCCCTCCTTAAATACCCCGAGAATAAGAAACGCTGGCCAATGAGGCGGCGCCACGTCATCGCCCCTACGCGCGCCCCGTCCAGCCAATAGAAATGGCCGCAAGGGCAGCGCGTCAGGCGTCACGTGGCCCACGTCTCAATAGGCCGCTGGTATCGGGTGCGTCGGAGTCAGTCGCGCCGCCGCGCGCGCGCCGCGGGTGGCCGCTCTCCCCTGCAGTAGGAGGCGACCACCCGCCGCGCACGCGGCCGCGCGCATAGACACCACCGCATCCCGTCCACCCAGAGGCTGAGTAAACAAATCCAGCCTGGATCGTGGAAGGTGAGTATTCGGGGAGGGGGGGAGGAACCGGAAAGGAGAAGAATATAAACACAATACTGCTGTTATTATTATAGTACGTTGATCAGAATGTGTGTCACCTGGTTTACATCTATATTTGATACAACGGTGATAATATATACAATGAAAAATCTAAGCCATATATGATATAATAATGTATGGCTGAATATTGCTACACTGTCCCTGACTTATTACATTGAGGTATTACATTGTTAGAGCAATGTGGTGGTACATAACTAAATATTGCTACACTATGTCTAACTTGTTAGGATATTAAATTATTAGGGCAAAATTGTACCAATTAAATATTTAAAATCATGGGTAGTTTAATACTCATAAAGGTTACATAGGATCAAGCATACATGTTTATTTAGGGATTTATAAGTCCCTGATTGCCCCATCGCTGTATCTCCACACATTATCAATGTGGAGCTCTGGGAATGTTTACTGGATGGTGCATCCCAGGCAAGACTCCACACACCGCACAGTGAATAAGATGGAGCTAATGGGTCACTCAAGACCAATTTATATGCGGTGGGCGCTGCCGGGCACACATCACCCAGAACTCAAAAAGCATCTGCTGCATGGAGGTGACCGCATCAAGGTAGTTGATAGGTGCGTGGAGCCAGGAATACCTGACATCCACACATACAAAATCATAGATGCTATAATGCCCACTCCATCCGGCCGGTGCTCACCATGACCAAGAAAGTGGTGGCATACCAGATACACCAAGGACATACCTTATACCTCCGAATTGTCATAAATCACTACAAAACAATGCTAGTAGTTATAATCATGTTGACATTTAAATTTTAATTTTGAATAATGGACTAGTGTATACCATAAAGGTATACACAGCATTGTACAAATGCAGAGATTGACCATATAGGGCAGCAGGTGCTGGGTATTAATACATGAATGAATTCAGAAATTATTATTAGTATTTACAACATCTCGTCAGGCATTGGTAGAGGATCATGTGACCTCATATCTCATATCTCCAATCCAGGAGTTCCTAACAAGCGGACTAATGCCTTCTATATATATATAGAGGATGAATATACATGTTGTCTTAGTCATATTCATAGTGGAGCTCACAAGAAGGAGGGGGAAAGGACTCGATGAATAATTGTCCACGCCGTGGATCTTCACACTAGGGGCTGCATTCATGGTAGTCTGTGATATATAGGATGGAGAACTGATCAATCTTTTTCTAAAAATGAAAAATATATAACAAGAGAAGATTAGTCACAGTGCTACATTGCATTACTAATGGATTCACATAGTAGCATACAATATGGGATCAATCAGGGGACAGCGATATTCTGGAACAGGACATGCTGTATACTTATAATACCAATTCTACAGGTGAGTAATCACAGAATTGTATTTTATTTGTTTAACTTTTGACTTGGCAATCACTTTAAGGAGGTCTGATGCCCTCTTTGTTCTCTCATGGGGCTAGGTGTCCCTTCTGTCAATATCTTGCACGTAAGCTGCTGTTGTTATATTACTAATGTTCACATGATACTATGCTTTTGGTATAACTGGTTTCTGTTTCATTTGCATTCCCCGGTGCCATCTTGTGACCAGTAACTAAATTCATTGAGATTGTTTAAAGTGGACCAACACCCAGGGGTGATCGGCCCGGGAATCTATAAGATTCCCGGGCCGATCACCTCCCTCACCGCGGGACATCCCAAAACCCCCAAAAAACGGCCGCCTCCCGCGCGCCCCTCTAGACGGGCCCGCGCCAGCCTTTTGTGAATGGCCGGCGCGCGCCCTGTAAGAGTGACGTGCGGGAGGCGGCAGCGGACTTTAAAGTGGACCAACACCCAGGATTTTGACTATCCTGGGTCTTGGTCCACTTCGGTGGGGCACCCCCGATCGGGGTGCCCCGCTGTGTGAAACCCCCCCGATCACCCTAAAAACTCACCTCTCCCAGCACCGACGGACAAGGGATTTGACAGCCGCTTGTCCGTGGCTCCTCCGCCGCCGCCTCCCGCGCGTCCCTCTTGACGCGCGCGCGGCCGCGCCGGCCATTCACAGACGGCCGGCGCGGGTGCGCGCACGCCTAGAGGGGCGCGAGGGAGGCGGCGGCGGAGGAGCCACGGACAAGCGGCTGTCAAATCCCTTGTCCGTCGGAGCTAAGGTAAGGGGTTTTGGGGGGGTTTCACCCCGCGGGACATCCCGATCTCGGATGTCCCGCGGGGAGGGAGGTGATCGGCCCGGGAATCTTATAGATTCCCGGGCCGATCACCCGAGGGTGATGGTCCACTTTAAAGCGAACCAAAAGCTGCACACCTCAATTCTGGCTCCCCAGGTCATGCCGATTGTGTGTGAAACTCCCTGGGATCCCTGTAATGCGTATCTTTCTGGTACTCCCACTGCACATGTGTGCTCCCACAGCAGCCCTATCTAAAATGGTGAGCACAGGCAGGCACAGCTGGAGTGAAGGTGCCCAGCACTCGATTCATGCTGAATAGATTGAGGGGTGACACAATCTATTCTAATTGGCTAGAAGCCAGTGCATGTGCCAAAACTGGGTTTAACATCAATTTAATACCATTGTGGTTGCACGTGTTGCTTTGTATATGCTCTGTAAATGCTATGTCAATCAAGAAAATATATGGGGCCTTTGTTATACTGTATCTTAATTATCATGTTTGTAATTCCTATGTATCATTTAAATCTGAATAATATTTATAAGGCAATTGTTTAGGTGTGCTGGTAATTCTAATTTGGTATTTAGGCCTGTAGGTGGCCACTGAGCGCATACATCCATGCTTTTGATTATACCTTTTCTTTTCTTATTAGTCTATGTGTGAATAATAAAACTATAATCACTTAATCAATCATTCCAACCTTATAATGAGGCGATGAAACCCGCTTTAGCATATGATATTGTAAAATGTAGGTATCATTGTAGTCAGTATAGTTTATGGACCTCAACCAATTAAATTTTTCTATTTAAACATGGTTCCTCCTGTTTCTCCAGCTATATGATGACTCATTACAGTTGCTACTGCCTGTCATGCCTGAAGCCTATTTACATTGTATAGTAGAATTAGTGGGTGTTTCCCGCAACTGCAAATGTGTTTTAAGGACAGGCGATAAACAGCTGAGTAGAGATTATGAGCAGGGTGTGTCTCCAAAAGCTATTAGTCTGAAGTGTGGAAAAATAGCAGGTTGTTGTGCAAGTGCTAATTATGGATGAAGGGGACAGAGGAGCATCCTCTGTGGATATTGTTACTGGCTGTAATCCCATTGTGCATATATGAATCCAGTGGTTGAAACACAAGTACATTTGTGACCATGTTTTTTTGTCGTAAAGATACATTTTTGTTACCCATGCCTAACAAACCATAAGTAACATTTAATTTTCCCAAGTGATGACACACAGAAAAAGAGACAGGTATTGCTGTAAGATATCATAAAAGCCATAGATGTGATAATTAAACTCCCCAGACATCCTAATGTATGGAACCCTATCGGACATGATTTTTAGCTGCTGGTTTGAATTTTTTTGTATTGGTTATAGTGACACTTTGGATCGGTTACAACAATATAGCTCTATTCATGTCCATTTAAACAGGAGGGTGTTTTTCATTTGTTTTACTGCATGCAATCACTTAAAGGGCCCTTTTGAGAAAACAGGGTAAGAATTGGGTTCTATTCTCACTGCTTCTCTCCCTTTTTTTCCAGGAGTTAAATAGTCGGTTATCGGAAGAAATTGCAAAACTTCGAACAATCATTTCTGGTAATGGTCCAAATGAAGGTCGGTTACAAGGCGAGAAAAACAGTGCTGAGCTTGAGGTACATAATAGAAGCATTCAATATTGTTTTCTGTTAAGATACCACTTAAAGTGAAATTAGAGTCCATCTGCACCCCTCCCAGCTAGCACTAATTTAGGAAGTGAAAATAAAAAAATAATAATAAATTAATTTATGCTGAAACTGAACTGTAGCAGTGAACAGTTCGCTTTACAAGCAGCCCTATGCTAACCATTAGTCCTCACCAGTTGCTGCACATTGAAATAATGGGTTAGGAGATTTGCTCTCTATAACCCCATTGTAGAGGCTGGTTTCACACCAATCGATTGCACACTAGTGCTCACTAGTATTTTCCACTCATAGTGTGGAATCGCTAGCGCAGCGTCTATTTTACGAAACAATGTGATTGTACCATAGGTTACTACTAAATTTCATAGGCAATTGTAGGGTGATCACAAACACCCCAAAATCGCAGTGGTGTGAAACCATTCTAAGTGATGCATCCGGTTAGCAGTAACTAAAGTTTTTGCTTCTGTGCTTGTTTGTGTTTTCATTCACTTATGGTGAAGATTTCTATCATATTCCAAGCCATCACAAATCTGATACAATTGGGTTACCTCTTGTTCGAAGGGCGGGACTGCAAGATAAACGTGGCCCCTCCCTATCTACATATACTTCCATTTGCCCTGCCATATCCAGTTTCATTCTTGCATTCTTGCAGTTGAGACTGGACTGCGAAGATGTGGCACAGATTTATCTTTTTCAATTTATCTTTATTTTCTCAGGAATTCCTGGAAGTGGGGACTATAACCCTGTCTGCTTCCCTACCCTCATGATTCTCCTGTTCCAGGTGGACCCATTATTTGCCCCTCGAGACAGGATCTGAGATGAGGGTCAACACCTGGGTCCATATGGTCCAGCAGGAGATCTGCTATTTTTCAGAGCAGACACTCAAGGGATTGGAGGTTCCTTTTAACAGGATTCCCAACCGCACGTTTTTTTTAGTGGCCTGCAGGATGGACTGGCCTTTCCCTCCCGCACTACCTTATCCTTCTCCGTACAAATTATTTATTTATTCATTTATAATATTATTTGCAGCCGTTCTAGCTTTTAGAAGTGAGGGAGCTGCTGGGGCTGTGAGAGGATAATCAGGCTGGCGGGGTATAGATGGCGCTGCCAGACACACCTGTCTCTGCAGTTCAGAGAGAAGCCGGTGCTGTATTTGAGTTGAGTTTCGCTGCGACTTCTGACATGGAACGGGGCCGTGCCGATGCTACTGTGTCCTTTCCAGTTCCGTTGCTGTCAGTAACCCAGGAAGTATTTACGCCATCTTTAGGGCTACTCCGCCTGCCTTCTTCACACGCCTCCGCCACCGCACATGGCTGTGGGACAAGTCTCACTTTAGCCGCTGCCACCAACGCTTTCATCTTTGCCTTCCCCTGTTGCAGTGGCTGCTGCAACTAACCAGAGCAATTCTCCCCACTGGATCTGGTAGGACTGGTTTGGAGTCTATATTCTTTATCTGAGATTGCTATTGGGTTATATTCCATTTTTCTATTTTATATCTCATTGGTTATTTTTTGTTCTTAAACAGATTGTTCCTGTGTGAAAGTTGATATAAAGGTAGTGGTCCATCCCATAGGATCTCTGCGTAATCACAGTTCATGATTAGCGATATCTGTCTCAGGCCCTTGGGGTAAGATTGGCTGACTACACCATAACTGAAGCACCTGGGTCTGGTCCCCTAACAGAGAGTGGCGCCCTATGTCCCCTTTCAACAGCCTCTGGAACAGGATGGCTCTATTTGTACGGATTGTGCTGCAGCTGTAGTAATCTCCAGGCTCAAAAGACAGCTACACCCTTCTGATGGCATCCCGTCTAGTAAATTAGGCATTGACATTCAGTCCCGTTCTGAGCTCCAGATCCCAGTTTTCAACTTCCATTAAAGTTATCAAAGTCTGGCCAGGCTAGAAATTTGTTTTTACCCTGTACAGGGTATCCAGGTGACCCTCAACACAAAAATGGGGTTTCTTTTGAGTCCTCTGAGTCTGAAGAGGAGGGCCTTTATGCAGCTTTGGATTCTGAGGAAGAATCGGAAGGGAAAATCATTTAAGCAGGGAGGAGGTAGACTCTGATTCTGATGTCTTAGAAGACAGAACTTCACAGCTACATTACAGGCTCTGGGTATTTCTGCCCCAGTTCCTCCAAAGAGAACATGGGGAGATCCCTATAAGCAAAGAAGCAGAGGCCCTTGTTCCCTGCGCTTCCACATTTTCAGGATTTTATTTTAAGGTAATGGTAAAAACTAGACTGGATACCAAGTTTCCTTTTCCCACATATTTTATTAAACAATAGTCTCTTCCTCCTGAGGTAGATGACCCGGTAGCGTGTTTGTCCAGACAGTCATTTCTACCTTTGATAGTGCTTCCTCTAAAGATCCAGTTGATAAACAACTGGATCATTTTTTTCTGCATGCTTTTTCCACTCTGGGTTCTGCCCTGTGCAGTTTCTATGGCTGCCATGGCAGTCAAGGTATAGACGAGGCAGGCTATAGACCAGTTACAGGGTGGTCGTTCCCTGCTAGCTGTTTCTCAGCTACTATAGTCCAATCTAAAGGTTTTCATATATCATTTCTGTAATGGATGACATTGTAAGGCTCAATGCCAGAGGTCTGGCCTTTCTCGTCTCCCAGCGCCACTCTTTACTGGGCTCCCCTTCGTAGGAAATGGGCTATTTGGGGAACGTCTTGATGATATCGTTAAGAAGGCTACTGGCAGTAAGTCTACTCGCCTACCTCAAAAGAGGAAACCTAATCCTTCTTGTCCAAGACAACCCTTTTTAAGCCTTTCCAGGCATGAAGGGACGCCCTCACCCAGTCAGGTGAGGGGATGTCTTCTGCTCTTTGCCCCTCTTTGGAGGGACCAGGTGGCAGATTATTGGATTCAGGAGGTCATATCCTCGGGCTACAAGTTGGAACTTGCATCCAGGCCACCTCAAAGATATTTTCCATCAAGACTCCCCCAGAAGAGTGTTCTGGGGGAGTAGTCAGGCCAGAGTAAGGGCACTGCTTTCAGACCATTGCCCATCTATCCGTCAGGCTATATGACTCTTAGGGCTGATGGTCTCCTCTTTTCAGGTAGTTCCTTTTGCCCAGTTTCACACAAGACCCATGCAGTGGGAACTGTTATCGTAGTGGGACAGGACTCCATGAATTTCCCCTTCTCCCTGTCCAGTCTAGGGAGGACAGGCTCCAATTCTTTGGACTGTAGTCACCACCGACGCAAGCCTGATGGGATGGGAGGGAGTGATGGGTTCTTTGACCATTCAGGGCCACTGGAACCAGCAGGAACACAAATCCAATATTTTAGGATTAAGAGCAATCTCCCTGACTCTAACTCATTGGGTTAAAAAAAAACTGCTTACCATGCCCAGGATCCAGCGCCATTCCTTCAGCTTTTCTGAAGAGAGACTGCAGAGAGCTGCATTCCTTGCTTTGTGTGCGCTCCTCCCCATTTAAATGAATTGATAGACAGGCAGGCAGTGATGGGTATTGAGGAACAACACACAGGAACTTCACTTTCCCGTCTTGTGTTCCTCTCATGGGGGCATCCCAAATTGGCCTGCCCCGCTGTGTATGCTCTGCTGACGGCTAAGCAGCTGAGCAGCACAAAAGGGAGCAGAGTCTGGTGCCAGCCGCATCCCCCGCTCACCTTCTAGCTGGGCCATGCCTGCACCGGCAAAGGGCAGGCACATGCATGACTAGAGATGAGCGCACATGTTCAGCTAGAGGTGAGCAGGGATGCGGCATCAGCGCAGAGATGCGGCAAGGGCTGAGGGAGAAGGTGAGTGAATCGGGGCATCCCATTTCGGGATGCCCCAAGCAGTGAAACTCAGAAGGCAAATGCTAAATTGTTTTAAATCATGGCAAAACAAGAGGATGTAGCGTAGTTGCCTGTTAGAAATAGAAGCTAAAATTGGCCAGCTGATAAAGCTAACCCTGACTTTTAAACTGTTTTTTAAGGTGTTATTGCGCGTGAAAGAGAATGAATTGCATTATCTGAGAAAAGAGGTTTCCTGTCTACGTGATGAGCTGCAAAACATGCAGAAGGTAACAGTTTCCTTTTCTGAAATGTTTCTATTTTATTGCAAATGCTGCATGTGCATGAAATCATACATGTGACAAGCAGGCTTTCTACTGGCAAATCCTTCCCACGCTACAGATACTGTCTGGATTATGTGCTGTATCTTCTCATCTGTTCACATATTCATACTACATCATATGCAATTTTATGCAACTCCACATTGTCCATTTTTTGTCACAATGCTCTGCAGCCACAGCTCTCTTAAAGTGGACCAAAACCCCACCCTGGAGTCTGAGACTCCAGGGCAGGCTTACTTCCTGCCCCAGGCGCATCCTGAAGTGGCATGCGCCGATGTGTAAAACCCCCCAGGATGCGCAGTAGACTTGCCTTTTCCCCGATCCCAAAGCGCATGTGTGACCTGCGCCAACATCACTCGCTTCTCTCCTCGGCTGTGCGTGGCCCCATCTGTCACAACTGGGGCCGCGCACGGCCAAAGGGAGCCGTGTGATGCCGGCGCCGCTCAGATGTGCGGCTAGGATTCGAGACGGCTGCTCTAGCCACAGTATGGGCCCAAGGAGAGGTAAGTGGACTTAGCAAACTGGGGGGTTTCACACAGCAGGGACAGGGTTTTGGTTCACTTTAAATATTTATGTATGCCAAAAAATGCAGTTGCTTGTGCATATGGACAATATAAGGTACCCCATCACCAGATCTTAACAGCTGCCACCTCCGAGATGAAAGTTTGCCCCTCCGCACAATATTCACTACAATGGAGGGGTTGTGCCAAGCCACCCCCTCCCCCCCGCGGTGTCTGCCGCTGGACCTAGGGGGACAAGGGCGGAGAATAAAGCCAGGCCAAGGCACTCATCCGTGGCTGACTAAACTGCCATGCACCATCCGCAAGCCAGAAGCAGGGACTGCAATCATTTGTATCCTAAAGGAGAAGTGTCATTTGAAAACTCTGATAAGGTTATGTCCTTCTATTATAGATCTAGAAAAAAGAAACATTTCACCTATATACTTTATTTAAAAATATATATATATGTTCTTCTGTCTTTTTCCCCACTTGAAAGTCAGGAAGAAATCAGTATAGCAGAAATCACTATAAATGGTATGCAAAGAACTGTCACTTATGACGGGTGAGGGATTGTGATGTATGCGCCTGAAGATACAGCACGGCTTGACATCTTTGTGAGGAGACACTGCCCATGCTGCTTCTGTGAGGCCGATGCGTTTTTTTAAATTAACAAAAAGTGTCAGACGTGCCTTGCCCGACAGAAGGGTTGTGTGCAGTGTTTGCTCACAAAGATTTCACACACAGTTCTGTGTATTCAGACACACATCACAATCTCTCACCTGTCAGTTCTGTGCATAGCATCTATAATGACTTCTGCTGACTCCTTAGTGGGGGAAAAGTACAGAAGGATTTTTTTTTTAAATAGATTATATTGGTGAAATGTTTCTTTTTTCAATGTCTGTAATATAAGAGCATCACATTTTCAGATACTTATCCTTTAAGCTGGGGCACTCGGAAGTGCGTTCTAAGCGCAATTAACATAAGGGGAGGCTTGTGCCTCCTGATCTGAGGTCTGCTTAGAAACTTGGGGGGGATGAAGAGTTTACTTGTTGTATCCTGTATGTAAAACTTGTGATCTCTATAATCTGATTCCAAGCCTTGATGGGTGATTGGGGATGTGCGCCTAGAACTTTCAAGTGTTACATTTTGTAGTCCCCCTTTTTCAATAAAAATACCTTAATCCCAAGTGGGAGTTTCCTTCTAATGAGGCTCCATCAACCAGCATGTTCACATTCTTCTGAAAGAGTCAGGCCGGCCTGAGGCCTAAACTATAGCAAATCCTAAAAGCCCGAAGCTTTCATTCTGATTTAGCAAGGAAACCTGTCTTAGAAAAGGTGTAGCCCTATTCTATTTTTATTCCTAACCAGTTTTTCCTTCTAACTTTTTTCATTTTTTTTTTTAGGACAAGAGGTATGCCTCAGAGAAGTACAAGGACATTTATGCCGAGCTTAATAATATCAAGTCTCGCTCAGAGCGTGAGATTGACCAGCTAAAGGAACATTTGCGGCTCGCCATGGCAGCACTACATGAAGAGGCTGCTTTGCGGAACAGTGTAGGAGAATAATGGTGAGACGGGTGCCCGCGTGCTCTCATTTCCCAGCTGTAACCAAACCCAAACCAAACCTAAAATATGTAACAATAAATTTATTATGTAAGTTAAGCCATCATATAAAAAACAAGCAACAAAATGACAACACACATTAAAAACATGACTATGAAATGCCCGGGAGGTATAAGACACAATAAATATATAAAGCTAAAGGATATAATAAATCACAATGCTTTTAAGGTAATAAATATAATACTACTAATTCTTATAAACCAATAAATATATAATACGTGCGGCTACTCAGAGGATATAATCCAAGGATATAAAATCCCTGAATATATAAGATGACTTTTCCCCCTGTAAAACATGCCTCCAAGTGGAGGGGGCGTCTTATACACCGAGTGCACCTGCATACCCCCCAACCGTCCTGATTTTCCCGGGACTGCCCCGATTTTCACTATTAAGTCCCGCGTCCTGCGATGCATTGTCTTGTCCCGCGCCGCCCCCCCCCCCGCCAATCAGCTGCTCCGACGTCCGCCCGCTCCCCCATCCCCGCCGATCAGCTTCTCCGACGTCCGCCCACACCCCCCTTCCCCGACAATCAGCTGCTCCGACGTCCGCCCGCACCCCCATCCCCGCCGATCAGCTTCTCCGACGTCCGCCCACACCCCCCTTCCCCGACGATCAGCTGCTCCGACGTCCGCCCGCACCCCCATCCCCACCGATCAGCTGCTCCGACGTCCGCCCGCACCCCCATCCCCACCGATCAGCTGCTCCGACGTCCGCCCACACCCCCATCCCCACCTATCAGCTGCTCCGACGTCCGCCCGCACCCCCCTTCCCCGCCGATCAGCTGCTCCGACGTCCGCCCGCACCCCCCTTCCCCGCCGATCAGCTGCTCCGACGTCCGCCCGCACCCCCCTTCCCTGCCGATCAGCTGCTCCGGCGCCCCCCCCCCGCCATTGACGATGATGATGATCAGCTGCTCCGGTGTCCGTCATCCGGGCCTCTTGATTGGCCACCTTGCCTGGCTTGCCCCGCCCTGGCTTCGGAAGCAGTGCCGGCGCGGGACATGGGAGTGGGCCGTTAGGCTCCGTCCACCTGCTGAGGACGCATGATGACCCCGGAGGATAAGGTAAGAAGCAAATTAAACAATTATTTAAATTAAGCCCACTCCATCACACACAATGATTGGGGTTTGCTCTGTGTCAGAGGGGTGCAATGTTGCTGGGTTCCCCTGAGCCACTAATAATGCCAAAGTGTGGGTACGCACCTTGTACAGAATTATGGTGGGGATAGTACTGTGGGATCACCGGACAGGTGTATTTATCCTTTCAACTTTCTAGTGGGAGAGGTTATACTATATTTGGAATGCCCTGGGGAGAAGATCAGCGGCCAGCCCCCTACAATGCCCACCATTTTTGCCAGGGTGTCCCACGGCGCATGCACTTGTCCTGCGCCGTCGCCGCTATGTCCCACGCCATCACCCAGAGGGTTGCGGCGGCGTCTCAGACACCCACCACCACTAGGTGCTGGTCCTGCTGCATCGCTATTAAACATCCAGAAAAGAACATTTGGTTTCTGAGCACTAGAAAAGAACAGCAGAAAATCAGACATGATCACTGCAAGGGGCCCACTGTGACACTGTCGCCCAAGGGCCCATCAAATCACGGAGCCAGCCCTGGCAGGTGTACACAAGGGTTTGATAACATATAGCCTTGTGACAGTTTTCCTGCATGTCATAAGCATTTGAATATAAATTAACATGTTGAAATAAAATCGGATGTTCTTTTACGTTTTATTTGGTGTGCAGAAGAGGGCGTAGTCTTATACGGCGAGTATATAACAAACTCTATATTTTGAGTGGAAATGTTGGGGGGTCGTCTTATACGCCGGCAAATACGGTACTATAATAATACTATATAATAATACTAAATTAATTCTCTAATATCTCCTAAATACTAGTGTATAAAGTGACCGTGCTCTAGTATTACTAATAACTACAATGGGCTAAAGAATCAATATGTAACAAGACTACAATTCATAACAAGAAACCTCTATGTGTAGTGGTATACATGTAAATAAAGTGCTGGTGGAATAAATACACTATGAAAAACAAAAGTAAGTTAAAATCAGAAAGTGGAGGCCAGCACCAACTGGCCAGTTGGTGCTGGCCTCCATATGGTTATTATCACAGCCCATGATAATCATTAGAGCCTGGAGATCCTAGCCCACTTTCTTATATAAATTACTTTGGTTTTTCATAGTGTATTTATTCCACCAGCACTTTATTTACATGTATACCACTACACATAGAGGTTTCTTGTTATGAATTGTAGTCTTGTTACATATTGATTCTTTAGCACATTGTAGTTATTAGTAATACTAGAGCACGGTCACTTTATACACTAGTATTTAGGAGATATTAGAGAATGAATTTAGTATGCTATTATTATATGGTTTGTGAATTGAATATTCAGTAATTTTATATCATTGGATTATATCCTCTGAGTAGCCGCATGTATTATATATTTATTGGTTTATAAGAATTAGTAGTATTATATTTATTACCTTAATAGCATTGTGATTTATTATATCCTTTAGCTTTATACATTTATTGTGTCTTATACCTCCCGGGCATTTCATAGTCATGTTTTTAATGTGTGTTGTCATTTTGTTGCTTGTTTTTTATATGATGGCTTAACTTGCATAATAAATTTATTGTTACATATGTCATCTGGTTGAGTGCCCTGGCTTTACACGGACTCCTTCGTTGGGTTTTTTTCTAGCTTTCTGTTATACATATGTAAGGAGCCCGGGGTGCACCTTCCGGTTATTTATATTATTTTGGCTTTTTATTGCTACTAGTGGTGCCCTCACCAACTTGTCTTTTGCCAAACCTAAAATATATTGATACACAAATGCTTGTTATATATATATATATATATATATATATATATATATATATATATATATATTTTATAAAGCTTTGCCTTTGAGTCTTATTTTTATTTCTTGCACAGGTTATATTCGCAGAGATGGATATGTATATACAGACACTGTGACGTCACCAAGCCTCTTCCTGCGCCACATAATTGCTTTGTTTTATATGTGAAATGCATTATTTTATACAGTCCTTTTTTTCTTTTTAAGAGTATCCTTTTCTTTGTGCCTGAGATTGTAGCACTGAGTCAACTTGTCCCAAATCTGTGGCACCTGATTTGGGACATTTTAGGATATGTTACTGTTACATGTGGCAGAATGTAAATGTTTGCATTGAAAGACCAACTGTGTATTTAAGAAAGTAGCCCAAATACACTGGGAGTGGTGGTGGGGGAGGTAAGGTGAGCACTGGGTGTAGCAGAGCTGCACACTTGTAAGTGCACTGACTTTAATTCTTGCTAAACTTACCGCAGAACTTTGGTTCGGTTCTGCTGTCTGCCCATGGCATTTTTTTAGTCCAAGTTCTGGAAAGAGAATGATCTCTAGGTCACTGCTTCCTCATTGCTAAGGTGTGTGTTGCTTAGCAGACATGTCTGGATTCCATGCTTTTGGGCCAGAGTGGCATCTCCGTCTATAGGAAAAACTGTACAATTCCAGAGCCATTTATTTAACTTCTGCTGCAGTCTTACCAGTGTAGCCGCGCAGCATCAATGCTGTGGATGCCCCTTTTTTCTGTTACTGCAGTTAAATTTTAATACAAAATCTGTTCAGAGAGATCTCTAAACTGGTGAACTAAGGAAAGACTTTGTAAAGAAATACGGTGAGCTGCTGAGGAGGAATATTAAGATGTCTGTGGGCTGGAGACAAAAATGTGCTTGCCTTGCCCACTGGACATTTTCACCTGTTCTGTGTTGTCCTCTTCTGTTTTCTCCAGCTTGGGCTCGCCCTGCAACAAGCGCTTGCTGCTGAGCAGGTCTGGCAAAGCTTGGTCCTTGGTTGTGGTCAGCAATGCCTCTTTGCTGGAGGAGACTAGGGGAATGCAAAAGACTGCAAATTAAGCAGAGAGTTCCAGTGAAGCTGTTGTGCTGAAGATGATTGGAGAGTAAGGCAAGTCTTTTTTTCACCAGCCTGCAGATGTCCTGCAAAGATGAACCTGAAATCTACTTTTATATGAGCTTCTCTTTTATGGAGAAACAAAAAGGAAGAGGGGACATAAGAAACGAGCATGATTAATTGGTATAGTCAAGTGACTTGGCTCGTGTGGAGGAAAATGACCCCATCTAAACGCACCTAGTGGTGTCACAAAGCCATGCAATGTGGCAGAGGGGTATATAGAAAACACACGACTGAATTACTTTTACTATGGCAAATAAAACCCTTCTATGTAATCTGGCTGTTACCCATTTTCATTTAGTTCTGCAATATTGTATTGGTGTGGGTCAAAACGGTGAAGACCAGTTGTATGTCAGCAGTGAGTATGTGAGAACATGTTTTTTATTTATATAGATCATATATGAACACACAGGTAATGTAATGAAATGTTACTACAGCTAGCATTAAATGGTTTCTTTACAGAATATGTAATATGGATTACATTTGTTTATCTTTGTATTTTTATTGGACAATTAACTGTTGCGATACACTGCACTGGATACTGCATTATGCTCTTGTCTATGGCGTCCCACTAGAGCGGTGGTGGTGAACGTATGGCACCCATGGCACTCGGAGACCATTTATAATCATGTGGGTGTTTCATTTCCAACCATACTAGCTGTCATTAAAGGAGGACTATGGCAAAAACAAATCGGCCCAATGGTTAACCAACGTGTTTATATTGATTTTTAATGTACACCTCCTCAGATCAGTGCAGGGAAAAGGCTGCTGTTAAGGTCCTTAAATGCTGACAAGGCATTCACCTACCTTTGCCTTCTAAACCGAGGTGGAGCTCCAAGAATCATTGGCCATTCATTTATGTAAGAATGAAGGAAGAGGGTATTTGCATCTATGATGTATACACAGCATTTCCTAGTATGCCGAGCTAAATGCATGACTGGTGGTCAAACGCAGTGCCTTGAAAAAGTATTCATGCTCCTTGAACTTGAAACAGCAGCTTAAATGTCATTTATTGAGATTTTATGTGATAGAGCAACACCAGGTAGAAAGTCATCTTAAAGTGTAAAGAGAATGATACATACCATGTAAAGCGCTACAGAAGTTGATGGCGCTATATAAATAAACAATAATAATAATACATGCTTATTTTAAAGAAATAAGTAACTGAAAAGCGTGGAGTGCTATGATGGAGTGGAGATGTGTCAATACTTTGTAGGACCAACTTTAGCTGCAATTTCATGTCTCTGCCAGCTTTGCTCATCTAGAGGCTGACATTTCTTTCCACTTTTCTTTGTAAAATAGCTCTAGCTCAGTCAAATTGGACAGAGCATTTATGAACAGCAACTCTCAATCAGATTCTCAATAGGATTGAGATATGAGCTTGGCTGGGCCATTCCAACAACTGGTGGTTTGATTTAAACCATTCCATTGTAGCTTTGGCTGGTCGTTGTCCTGCTGAGAGATGAACCTACACGCCAGTCTCAAGTCTTTTGCAGCCTCTGACAGGGTTTCCTCCAGGATTGCCCGTATTTTTAGCGCCATTCCTCTTCCTATCAATTCTGAACAGCTTCCGAGTCCCTTCTGATTAAAAAATACCACTATTATATTGCCACTACCATGTTTGATTGGGATGGCATATCCAGTATTATGTGTACCGTTAGCTTTCCTCCATGCATAGTGATTGGCATTTAGTCTTACATAGCTTGAGGCAAACTGCAAACAGGATGTCTTATGGCTTGTTTTAAGAAAAATAGCTTAAATTCATGGAATACACCACTAATAGTTGTCCTGTGGACAGATTCTCTTACGTGATTGCCTGCAGCTCCTCCAGAGTGACCCTGAGCCTTGGCTGCTTCTCTAATTAGTTATCTATTTGCCTGGATTGTCCGTTTGGGTAGACAGCCAGGTGTATTCTAAGTTTGCAGTGCTCTGTTCAGAGCTTGGGTTATTTTATTTTTTTATAGAACTTAAAGTAGCACTATTTACGAAAAATAAAAATCCATATACGGTAAATATGCTGGATGGTGGAAGGAGGCATAACTTATACACCCAGCATCGGAATTTTATTGAGTTTGGGTGTATAAGTGGCTTTTTAATATTACATAATTTCGTGATAGTGCTCCATCGACCTTCCAAACTCTTCACCGCAACTTTATCCCTGAACTGTTTGGTGTGTTCCTTGGTTTTCATGATGCTGGTTCTTCGCCCCTGTTCTTGAGTTATACTGAGAATAAATGACATGGGTGGACTCATTTCACTGATTAGGTGGCTTCTAAAGGCAATTGGTCATACTGGATTTTATTTCGGGTATAGTTTAATTAGGACACTGTTCCATGCCATTAATGGATACATTTGTAATTTCCTAGTTTGCACTGAAAAAAAGATGTCTTAATGGTTTTTATATGTTTTAAATAAACATAAAACGAAAGTTTGTTGCAATCTTCCATACCACATTCTAAGGCGGAGGAAACTTTTTCTTCTAAAATAAACACTGTCACGAAAAAATGTCCCACTGATAAAAATCCATATAAATATGCTGAAAGGAGGGGTCACTAATACACCCTGCATCAAGAAAAACCCTGTCAGGCTTCTTTTTTTTATTTTAATGGATGGAAGAGAAAATCAGGGGTGACAGGTGCTGTCACCCCTCAGACTAAACCTGTCACCCCTGGGTTTTGTTTCCACCAAGTGAGAATAAACCACACTCTTGGCTGGTGTTTTATTCAGTTTGTGTGTATAAGTGACCCCTCCGACGTGTTTATATGGATTTTGAACATTATACAATTTTCGAGATAGTGCCCCTTTAAAGTAATTTCCCTTCATGCTGTTATATGACCAAAACTCTATATTCTGTGGGCAAATGGCTGTTTTTTCATTTTTAGAAGTACCGTCTTGCTTCCTATGAACTGTCACATGATTCGGCTTCCTTGGCAGTCTCTTGCCATGGATAAGGCCTGCTACTGCTAGAAGTGGTAGTATTGGAAAAGTTTTTGCTTTTTTTTTTTTTGGCGAGTTACATGACTAAGAAGTAACCTAAGATGATTCACTGACATTGTTTGTGATCACAATTCATTAGAAGCGGTCGTTGGTGATCGCAAGTGCTATTGCCATTAAAAAAAAAAAAGCCTCCACGTGAAAGCACCCATAGGTTACCATGGGTAGCACTTTTACAGCAATTACCCCAGTGTGAAGGTATCCCAAGAATACATTAGGCAGCCTACATATTTATTTTTACTTTATGACAGGTTATCTTGTGAGAAAAATACAACTGCTATGATTGCTGACATTGCCTGGAATAAGTGCACCTCTGGGGTGTCCTGTTTGCTGTAAATACATTGCTGCAGCTAATATTCTTACACGGTTTGCTTTTCATTAGCTGTAGTTCTTAATGATAGGTTTCCTTTAATTAATAAGAGGAAG
This sequence comes from Gastrophryne carolinensis, assembly GCA_027917425.1. Lineage (NCBI taxonomy): Eukaryota > Metazoa > Chordata > Amphibia > Anura > Microhylidae > Gastrophryne > Gastrophryne carolinensis. The sequence goes on along the minus strand of CM051235.1, from coordinate 333,711,983 downwards.
GTCACCTTATGAGCGTGTGACGTCTCAGGATTGATGGCCATATGGGTGTAAACGTTCCTTTATCAAATCTGGTATTCCTTATTTGTTTAACATTTGTCACTCACTTTTAATAAAGTGCTTTTTTATATCTTCTTTCTATAGTTCTTTCTTTTATCTGTCCTTTAGTTGTGGTCCTAATTTAATGTTCTAATTTATGTTGCTGTTATCAGAACTCTTAACTGACAGAATGGCCATCACACTGTCACATGCTTTATAAAGATCTTAAATAGCAGATTAACTACTTAACTGCATAATCCTACATAAACTCAAGTACGGGTGCCCAAACACAAAAAATCACAACCTTACATGGTAATGATATACCCGATATGCTGAATATATTCCCATGCCCTTTAACCGCGTATGGGAAAAGTCTTTTGACAGAAAGTTGAATGATATATATATAACACAAATCCAATGTTTAGACATATTCAGGTCAGATGAGAATTCTCACTCCTTTTTTTAGGAGAAACTCCCTTTCATTGTCTACCGGGTGTAAATTGTCGCTCTGGCTCTGAATCAGCCCCAAGGTAGACAATGAAAATGAATGATGGTTTTCTCTCTTAAAAAAGGAGCGAGAATTCTCCTCTGGCTCTGAATTGACCAATGTTGAAGACGTGAAAACTATGAATGAAGCATGTTTTACATTTTTTAAGTAGCCCATTTTACTCCCTTGGACAATCGGTTGCATCATTTTAATTTGACAGGTATGCCATGTCAAGTTGTAGAGGTAGGATTCATGCATAGTTCCATACAGTGTTTTTTTTATTTAACTATTGTTCTAATTCATATTATGGCACTCAACTGCTGCAAGTAAAATGACATTGCACCATTCCTTTAAGACCTGAAGTTCAGTCAATCCAGGATATTTACATTTTCAAATATCCTCGATTGCAGTCATGAAAACATCAAATTCTATGATGAAGCCAGCTCCCCTCTTAGAAGGAAGAACAAAGATTGTCCCCTGCTGCAGAGGATAACTATTTAATATGAGCCTCAAAAAACACAAATCACATCAGGTTAGTGGTAGTAGTCAAGTTCCAGAGCCCTCTCAACAACAGCTGTTCCAAAAAGCCTACAATAATCAGGCCTTTATGTTGCATAATAATGTCTAGTCCAAGAAATGGCACATGACAACTTCACACACCCAGCTTCATCAAAGCAAAATGGGCTACTTGTCTAAATGTCTAAAATATGTAGAAAGTAAGATACAATAATCTGATGTTGTGTGTATCCAGCATACCAGGGAGGAAATTGAATATTTATTATAATCCACTTGTATGTTGCTCTGATATTTGAAATTCCTTGGAATTGCTGTGAAACTTACCCTTACAGTGATCCTCGGCTTCTTGCTGATGTGTGCACCCGTGCCAGGAATTTCCAGATGCCTGTCATGGGTATGCACAGCCGAATGGGAGTGGCTAGCACTCCATTCAATTTCACTAAGCTGATCTGAAGTTAGCAGGACATCCCAAATCAAGATGCTCCACTAGAGAGGAACAATCACCTGGATAGTAAAATGGTTGTTCCTCTTTTAAGATCCTTGGGTAGCACAATGAGCCACGAACGCTGTATGTTAGGTCATAGGATAAAACTGCACTAAAATAATGGTACCCCATATGTGTGCATTTGTTTGTTGCCCCGCCCATCAGATGGAGTTCTGGTAGAAAAAGGTGATTGTATTTCTTATACAGGGCTCATGGTGGGCAGGCTAGTTTAGTGTCCCTGCGAACCAAGACCATTAAAAGGGACTAGTGTGCCTACTGTGAAATCTGGGTCCATTGATTGGTGGGCTGCCCTAGCAACAGTGCCCTGGGGGGTGTTGGGGGGGGGGGGTTAGGTGCCTTGTTCAAGAGTACATGACTGAAGTGCTCTTGAGCTAGGCACCTATCCCCCCACCTGCGCCCTGGTTTCTGTTGCTAGGTGCATCACTCTGGGAATGTGTGCACTTGTGTTTGTCTCATTGCATGGATGGGTTAGATGTGAAGAAAAAATTCCCATGTGTGCTCAATACATATTCATACAATGGCCATATATGTCCAAATAAGATCCAGTTGTATGCAAGAATTGCTAAAACACATTCATCAGATAGCAGGGGAAACACTCAAGCCAACCATTGCTGCATCATTCGTGTGTAGTGCTTCCAAAACGTGGGTCTTATTACAAACCGCTTCATAGAATATATGGATTGTCAGCTGACACCTTAGGTCAGGCAAAGAATTAGTGGCTACTAATCAACCATAATGCCCGAAGCTTCATCTTGACAGATGCCAGTCTCCCACTGTCACAGAACCAGGTGCAGTTTTAGGTATGACCAGCAGAGGACTCTCCAATCTTCTATGTGTTCATATTCACACTGATGCTGCAAGCTGTCCTAAGATGACACTTTAAATTCCAGTGAGCCCAAACCAGAGATACCAGTTGGTCTTCCTTGCTTGTGTATCCTGAGTTCCTGTTGATCCTTTCTGTTAAGACCTGGCTTGTTACTCATCTTCGATCCCTCTTTCCGTGGTGACCTTGGATTGCTTCTCGACTATGATCCTTGTCTACCTGTCTTGATTGCTAGTCTTTAATTTTTCCAAGTATACAGCACGTCCTGTTTCATGAATTCCTTACGTCTGGGTTATCCGCCACAAGGTGGTGCAGTGGACTGCAGAAAAGACTTTTGGCATCTCCCGGCCCTATAAAAAGCCAGGAACCTCCCACAAATTTCCAGTTTTCCTTCTGCAGTCAGGACTGCGAAGATAGAAGATGGCTCTCTATACTGCGCAGGCGAGCGGGGCTTACCAGCCTGCGGCCATGCAGGACTATTTCCACCCGCTCTGGACCCACTGTCTCCCAGCCACGGCTGACGATTCGGGTGAAGGTAGGACAGCACCAGGGTCGGGTGCTTGTGGAGCGCTGCTCCAGACTGCAAAACCCTGTACCACAAGGGTAGCCGGTTCAGGCCTTTGGTGAGCCTGTTGTGGGATACTGGTAAGCTTGCCGATCCCCCCCTTTGGGTAAGGGGTCCACCGCCCCCTCCCTCCTTCATCTTCCCTGGTTGGGCCTTGCCGCTGCCCTGTTGCCCCCTCGCTTCTCCCTTTGGCTCGGGGAGGGGGGGACGGGACTGCTGGTGTTTTTTTACTGTGTTTCTCTGTGTTTTTGACTGTTTTCGCCGCCGTGCCGCCTTGTACGACGCTTCGCACTATATCTGAGGTGTCTTTTCTTCAGTTCTGTCATGGTGCTGGCGTGTCTTGTGAACATGATTTCGCGCTCTTTGGGGGGACGGGACCTGCGGATGACTCGTTCGGCGTCATACCACTGCGGCCCACCCCTCAAGGACCTCTCCAGAGCCATTCTGTGTTCACTACTCTCTGGGACCCTCGTTTCTTCTGGAGCTGCGTCGTGCTTTCCCTGTGGTGCGGTCGGTGCATCTTATCCTCTTGGTCCGTGAGTCCCCTGTGGGGTTGTTTTTAATGTGTATATATATTGCTGCGCTGCAGCATTTTTATATGTCCTTATTGTGTCTTTCAGGCGGCACAACCATGACTGTGGTTTCTCCTGGCCCTGCCCTTTTCATCTCCCACCTTCCCTAGCGGGCTTCTGGGCATCCCTGGGGGGGAGGCATCCCGGGTGGCTCTAGTTAGCCGTGACCCTATACTGGCTGTTGGCGCCTATAATAATCACCATGTGGAGGCTTCCGGGGATAATGTGCTTGGGGTTCTTTCGGGACAAGCCCAGCTGTGTGCCGCGTGTGGGGTATCCCCTGTGAGTGATGGTGTCGGGGTATGTGGGCCCTGCGCCCAGAAGGTACTTGCACGGCAGTCTGGGCTGCCTGCTACGCTGCCCAGCTCTGTGCCCCCTTCTACATCAACTACCCCACCGCGCCTGCATTTTTCCCCTAGTGAGGGACATGCTAGCGGGGAATCACATTATGATTTGGCTATGCGGGTGGCCAGCCTGGAAAGGCATATTTCTGGGCCTGCCCCCCCCCCCCCCATAAGGCTTCTGGCAAGAAGCGGCATTTAACTCCCGCTGTTTCCCTTTTTCCTGAGGAGGATGAGGGACATTATTCTTTTCCTGGCTATTACCCCCTAGAGGAGGGGGAACTTTTCTCTGATTCTGATTCCTCTGGGGAACAGCAGGAGGTTTATGGCTGTACTGGGTCTCCTTTTGGAGAACATCCATGGTCTCCCGAGGATACTGATAGGCTGTTGGCTCACATTTTTGAAGTACTATGTATTACCCCTCCTGTGGCGGGTGGTGTCCTCTGGGTACAAGATAGTTTGCAGCCTGGCCGCCCCCAAGATTCATCAGATCCCAGATGGCTCAAAACCCCCTGTTAGCTTGCGGCTTGCGGTCCAAGGCCTTTTGGAATTGGGTGTCATCTGCCTGGTGCCCTTCCGGGAAAGGGGCAGAGGCTTCTACTCCAATCTGTTCACGGTTCCCAAAAAGGATGGGTCCCTGAGGCCCATCCTGGATTTGAAGCGCCTTAAAAAATTTGTCAGGTTCAAGCATTTTCGCATGGAGACTCTGCGCGGTCAGTACCCTGCGCCCGGGCGACTTCATGACTTCTGTGGACCTCAAAGATGCTTACCTTCATGTTCCAATCTTTCCAGGTCATCAGAGATTCTCAGGTTCGCTCTGGAGGATCAGCACTACCAATTTGTGGCCTTACTGTTCAGTCTTTCCTCGGGTTTTCACCAAGGTGCTGGCGGGGGTGATGGCTCTGTTGAGATCTCAGGGCATACACATCCTTCCTTATCTGGACGGCATTCTGATTGCGTCTCAGTCCTTCCATCAAGCTGAGCTGGATACCCAGATGGTGGTCTCCACACTCGAGTCCTTCGGCTGGGTGATCAACCATCCCAAGTTTTCACTGTCTCCGTCCTTGGTGAGGTCCTTTCTGGGCATGACTCTGGATACATCTCGGGTCAAGGTTTTCCTGCCTCAGCAGAAGGTGGAGAGCCTGCAGACCCAGGCACGGTTTCTACTTTCTTGTCCTCATCCCTCCATTTGGCAGGGGATGCAGTTGGTGGGCCTGATAGTGTCATGCTTCGAGGCGGTCCCCTATGCTCAGTTTCACATGAGACCTCTTCAGCTACACCTCTTGTCAGTGTGGGATCGGGACCCTGTGTCCCTGGATCAGGAATTTGCTCTGTCCCCTCTGGTCAGTCAGTCCCTCTCGTGGTGGCTGGACTCAAGGAATCTTCTAGTGGGCAGGACCTTTCTGCCCTCGTGCTGGGAGACTGTCACCACAGATGCCAGTCTGACAGGTTGGGGGGGCTTTTGGAAGTCTCTGAAGTTCCAGGGTCAGTGGGGCCCTCAGGAGGCCCATGCTCCCATCAACATTCTAGAACTGTGGGCGATAAGGTTGGTTCTCTCCCAGTTGACCCCACACCTTTGGGGTCGGGCTGTTCAGATCCACTTGGACAACCAGACAGCGGTGGCCTACATCAATCATCAGGGAGGGACTCGGAGCAAGCGAGCCCTCAAGGAAGTGTCCCTGATACTGTCCTGGGTGGAAGAGAATGTCCCCTGCATCTTGGCCGTTTACATCCCGGGAGTGGAAAATCTGGAGGCAGACTCCTTGAGCAGGGATGTCTCTGCTGGGGGAGTGGTCTCTCAGCAACAGGGTGTCTCGCTCCCTGTGCCGTCGCTCGGGTCTGCCGGATGTGGACCTGTTTGCGTCCCGTCACAATCACAAACTTCCCAGGTTTGTCTCTCTGTCACAGGACCCTTCGCCACAGATGCGCTAACAATGCCTTGGAAGGGGTTTCGGCTCCTCTATGTGTTCCCTCCGTTTTCTCTGTTGGGCAGGGTGCTGCGCAAGATAGCCCAGGAAGGGGTGCCAACCATTCTGGTAGCCCCCTGTTGGCCAAGAAGGGTGTGGTTCGCAGACATCGTGCAGTTGGCAGTAGATCAATACGTCCTGCCCAAGGATCCAGACCTGCTCACTCGGGCCGCTGCGCCAATTTCCAAACGCTGGCTTTGACGGCTTGGCTGCTGAAACCTCCATCTTGATGGAAAAGGGGTTGCCTGCCTCTGTTGTTGATACCATGATTCGGGCTAGGAAGTAGTCCTCGTCCTTTATCTACTACAGGGTCTGGCATGCTTACATTGCCTGGTGTGAGTCCAAATCTCTTCCCTGTCGGGGGTTTTCTATTCCCAGAATTCTGGAATTCTTGCAACATGGTTTGGATTTGGGCCTTCAACTTAGTATCCTCAAAGGTCATGTTTCAGCTCTGGCAATTTTTTTCCAAAGATCTTTTGCCAATCACCGTTTGGTTAAGACCTTTTTCCAAGGGGTTTCTCACGTGCGTCCACCCCGTAAACCTATGCTACCAGTTTCGGATCTGTATCTGCTCTGCAGGGTCGTCCCTTTGAGGCCTCTTCGTGAGGCCGCTTTGCCCATTCTGACTCCTAAGGTAGTCTTTTTGGTGGCTATCACTTCTGTCAGGCGGCGCTTTCCATCAAACCTCCTTATTTTGAGAGACACCAGGACAAGGTGGTGTTTCGGTTTAAGCCAGATTTCTTGCCTAAGGTTGTGTCTGCTTTTCATCTCAATCAGGACATTGTTTTGCCTTCTTTGTGCCCTAATCCTAATAATCTTAAGGAGCGGACTTTGCATTCCTTGGATGTGGTCAGGGTTCTGAAGTTTTATTTGATAGCTACTGATGCTCTTTTTGTTCTTCCTTCTGGACCTAGGAAGGGTTTGCCTCTGGCTAAATCCACTATCCGCAAGTGGATCCGTCAGGCGCTGGTGCAAGCCTATTCTGCTTCCGCCTTACTGCTCATTCTACTCGTGCTATTGGTGCCTCTTGGGCTTTTCAGCACCAAGCTTCTGTTGAACAAGTTTGTAAGGCCGCAACTTGGTGTTCTGTTCATACTTTTTCCAAGTTTTACAAGGTTGATGTTAGGGCCTCAGCTGATGCTGCTTTTGGCCGCAAGGTTCTTCAGGCGGCAGTGGTTTGAACTGCTCACCGTTGCTTTTGGATGTCCCAGACATAAGGAATTAGTGAAACAGGACGTGCTGTATACTTGGAAAAATACAATTCTGTGAGTACTCACCTATAGAATTGTTTTTGTAGTATACAGTACGTCCTGTTTCATCCCTCCCTTGTTTTCATTATTCTTGGTTTCCTCTGTATGGTGATTTGTTCAAATGCTCCTTTTGGGATTTCTTCATTATTTTTCTCCCGGCTTCTTGTCTAACTGCTTTGTAACACTGGAAATTTGTGGGAGGTTCCTGGCTTTTTATAGGGCCAGGAGATGCCACAAGTTTTTTCTGCAGCCCACTGCGCCACCTTGTGGCGGATAACCCAGACGTAAGGAATTTGTGAAACAGGACCTGCTGTATACTACAAAAACAATTCTACAGGTGAGTACTCACAGAATTGTATTTTTGCTGCTCCAGTACTAGTCTGTCTGTTGGCTAGAGACTTGGTTGCCTGGCTTGGGGCTTTCCAGCAGCCCAGCCCTAGAGAAGACAATGTTAATCCTTAGACTCCAGGCAATCAGGACTCCACCCACGGTAGCGTGACACCCATGTTGGGAAGGATGGTGTGGAGACTCAAGAGGAGAAGCTTCATTTACACAACATGCTGTCCTTCTGTCACTGCACTTCTGGTCCTAGACCTTGAGAATACATCATGTCAGGGTACAGTTGGAAAATACCACAGCAGTGGCCTACATGAATTATCAAGGATGCACATAAAGCAAAGGTGCTGTGGCAGAAAATCTCATTTAAAGATCATTAATGCCCTGGCCCTCTTGATGGTTAACATTTCTTGGATGCCACAAGTGGGGAACTCCAGAAGTGTACCAGTTTACTTCCAGGAAAAGGGGGTGGTAGTGTCCTTTATAAACCTACTGGTGCTAGAGAATCCTTTTGCACAGGGTGCTATGCATGGTCAGGCTGGAAGCCATTCCAACCACAGTGACGGCCCTAGTACCTTGTACAGGGAGGTCCTGGCACATAGGCATGGTCAATCTGGTAGCAGCCAGGCCATAGAAACTGGCCTGGACCTGCTTTCCCAGTTCCCACTCATTATCTATTAGCTTATTCTTTGCTGGCTTTGCCAGCATGGCTGTTGAAACCAGCATTTTAGGGGAAAGTGGATTTTCTCTGGCTTTGGTAACATAATCTCTTGAGTGCTCATGAGGATTCTTCAGCAAAGTGCTGGAAGGCTTACTTTAAGTGGTGTGGTGGGTATACTCCAGGGGCACCCAATTTTTTTCATTAAGTACCACTTTTCTTTTTCCAATGATATCAAATACCACCTGGTTTGTCAGCCACCTTATACTGGATAAAATACATAAAAGTTTCAAGTGAATAAAACAAAACAAAAAATGCAGACTAGACTAGGGAGTAGAGGAAAATCCGCAACTCCTCCTTGTAGGCAGGTTTAGAGGTCTGACTTCCTGGTGATCTCCAGTTTTGCTCTAGTTGTCAACGTGAGAAAGACAAGCTGTTCTTTTTGGTGGTGCATCAGGGCTTTATTTTTTTTTTTTTTTTTACGTTTTTATTTTGCATTTAACAAAAAACACAGGTTACAACCGTCCTGGTGCCCAGACATGGACAACTACCAATACATCCTAACTAATGCAGGACTACCATTCGCACAACATCACACTCATCACCATCCACTGGTCCATACTCTGATGACTGTTAGGATAAGAAGCACTATGACTGGCTGGGGTGGGGGAAGGGGGAGGCCGGGTACCAAGAGAGCCAGAGGTAGCCCCTTATATACAGTCTGCCCTTTGAATAAGCCTGCAGCTCATGCCACATACTACTGAGGCTACATAGGCTTTATTGTTAATGCTGCACACGTGTCCTCTAGCTCCTGCTCCTGCTTTGGAGGCTACTTCTAACCTCAGTTCCCTCAAGAATGGTGGTTTTGACTTCCAACCATCGCCACTGGAGAGAGAGATTTGGAGAGCTTTTGAGAGGCACCCTGTGTGCATGTGTGCAGTGGTTTCCATTCCCCCAACACACGTTTCAGCCACTGGCAGGCTCTGACCCCAGTTCCCTCAAGAATGGTGGTATTCTTAGTATACAGTACGTCCTGCTCCAAATATAATACTTACAATCGGGTTATACTCCGCCAGATGGCGCTGGACTGCAGAGACATCGAAAATAGGCTCCTCCGGCCCCTCAAATACCCGAGGACCGCACTGCTGTTAGGTGCTTAGGAGCGCTGCTCCACCGCAATCCCCCACCAAAGGGTAGGCGGTTCAGGCTTATGGTGAGCCTCTATGGGATGCCCCTCCCGCACTCTTGCCCCTGCCTATCGGTGGGCCCTGTATAAGTGGCCGCTGTCCTCCCTCATCCTCCTTGTGGTCTTCGGGGGAAAAGAGGGGGGGGGGTGTATGTGTATAGATATGTATGTTATGCATTCTGTGTTTTACACTCTCTTTTGACATGCCTTTTATTCTTGTGTCAGCCGCCGCGCTAACTTGTCTGTATTGCTTTTTTAAATTTGCCGCCGCGCGCTGACTTCGTTCCGCGCTTGGCGGCGGCATTACCTCAGGCGCCGTTCTGGCTTTGCGCTCTTCGGGGGGGGCGGGACCCGTCTTTGGCGCGTTCCGCGTCATAGCTGTTACTGGCCCGCCCCTCGAGGTATACCGACGCCATCTATCCTGCTTGGTTGGTCTATGCGTGACGGACTCCTACCTACCACGGTCCGTAAGTGCCCTCACGGGCGGCTTTTTCTCCTTCACTTTTGTTACAATGTACTTAAGGTCTTGTCTGCTTATGTCTTTCAGGCGGGACGAACCCTTCTTGGCTTCTCCCGGCCCTGTATTAGTATATTACTTGTAGGCCTTGTAAAAATTATACTTCCACTTCCCTAGCGGGTTATTGGGGCATCCAGGGTTGCTATATAGCATTATTCCCTATCGGCATATAGCGCCGCTATAATCACCATATGGAAGCATCCCAGGATAATGTTACCGGGGTCCCTTTGGGACAAGACCGGCTGTGTGTAGCGTGTGGGCAGCCTCATGCTGACACTGACAAGGCGTGGGTCTGTGTACCCTGTGTTGAGCAGGTGCTTGCATTGCAATATGGCCTGCCAGTGGCTGCACCTCATTTCACTTCACCTACTCCCCCAAGCTTAAACCTCACTCCTACTGAGTTGCATACTAGTGGGGATTCTCAGCCTGATGTGTCTTCTAGACTGGCTACTGTTGAACATATTATTGCGAAGTTCTTTGCGCGTAAGGCCCCTGCAAAGAAGCGGCACTTGATGCCTAATGTTACTGTTTTCCCTATGGAAACTGAGGAGTTTTGGAATCTGTGTGGCTATACCCTGTCTGATGAAGGGGAGCTCTTTTCTGATTCAGGCTCATCTGATGAGAGACCAAGGGGTCATGACGTTTCTGGCTCTGACCCCTGGGCCCCGGATGACACTGACAGATTATTGACCCAGATTTTTGAGGTTCTGTCTATCTCTCTCCCTGTTGAGGCTCCCAGGCAAAGAGGGGAGCTTTTCCATACAGCAAAATCATGTTTGGAATTTCCCGAGCAAGCACATTTCCATAACCTTGTGCTCAAGGAATGGGAGCGCCCCAGTAAACTTCCCGGGGTTCCAAAGAGTTGGGATAGGAAGTATCCCTTTCCTGCTGAGGTGGTTAAATGTTGGTCATCCCCCCCGAGGTGGATGCCTCGATCCTAGGACTATCTAACACCGCTGTCATGCATTCCCCTGATTCTATTACCCTGCGGGATGCTGAAGATCGGCGTATTGATCAGCTGGCCTCCCACGCCTTTGCATGTGCGGGGACGGCGCTGCGCCCGGTATGTGCCTCTGCCATTACTGCTGTGGCCACTAGAACCCTTATCAGAAATATGCTTGATAGTGCCCCTGATGATTTGCCTTGTGAGGTGTTTAATGCACTCTCCAGTTGTGATGTTTTTGTAAATTTTGTCCTATCGGCATTGGATGACACCATCAGAATGTGTGCAAGAACTTCTGCCCTCTATACGGCTATACGCCGCTCGGTTTGGCTGCGCCAGTGGGCTGCTGACAACGCTGCCAAGAAGGCCCTCACTGGTTTTCCCTTTAAAGGACTGCGCCTGTTTGGGGACCACCTGGACCTTTTTGCTAAGGGAGGCAGGTTACCCCAGCGCAGGCGGCAATCTCGGCCCTTTCGGGGTCAGCGTTCCTTCTCCTCCCCTTATCGTGGTGCAAGACAGGGAAGGGGGGTTACTTTCCCTGGGGCCCGGGGAGATTTCTGGGGTAGAGGCAGAGGACGTGGACGTTCTGGCTCCTGGGGGTCCCAAAGCTAAATCTTCCCCCAAGCCCCCTCGGGCATGATGGGGTGCCCTCACCCATCCGGGTGGGGGGACGGCTGCAGCACTTCGCTCACGTCTGGAGGCTTCATGTCTCCAGACAGGTGGATTCAGGAGGTAGTGTCCTCCGGTTACAAGTTGGAGTTTGCTGCCAATCCCCCTTCAAGATTCATCAGATCCCGGATTCCTCAGGACCCTTTGTCAGCTCGGGAGCTAGTGCAAGCAGTGCAAGGCCTCCTGGAGCTGGGGGTCGTCTGCCAGGTCCCTTTAAGAGAAAAAGGCAAGGGCTTTTATTCCAACCTATTCAAGTACCCAAAAAAGATGGTTCTGTCAGGCCCATCCTGGACTGAAAGATCCTCAACAAGTTTGTCAGGGGCAGGCGATTTCGCATGGAGACTCTGCGCTCTGCCATCAGTTCCCTGCGCCAAGGGGATTTCATGACTTCTGTGGACATCAAAGATGCTTACCTTCATATTCCTGTTTTCCCAGGTCATCAAAGGTTCCTCAGGTTCGCTCTGATGGATCAACACTACCAGTTTGTGGCCTTGCCCTTTGACCTCACTTCAGCTCCCAGGGTGTTCACCAAGGTACTGGCTGGCATGATGTCTTTGTTCAGATGTCAGGGCGTCTGCGTGCTTCCCTATCTGGACGACATTCTCATCACTTCCCAGTCTCTACATCAGGCAGAGTTGGATACTCAGCTGGTGGTGTCCACTCTGGAGTCATTTGGATGGGTGATCAACCACCCCAAGTCCTCACTGTCCCCTTCCTTGGTAACTCCATTCCTAGGAATGAATCTGGATACAGTTCAGGCAAGGATCTTCCTTCCTCAGCAGAAGGTGGACAGTCTGATTGCACAGGCTCAGTCCCTCCTAGCTTGTCCCCATCCCTCCATCAGGCAGGGGATGCAGCTGGTGGGCCTGATGGTGGCGTGCTTCGAAGCGGTCCCTTATGCTCAGTTCCACCTGAGGCCTCTGCAACTTCACCTATTGTCAGTATGGGACATGGACCCAGCGTCCCTGGACAGGGTCTGTGTGCTCTCCCCCATGGTGAGGAGGTCCCTCTTGTGGTGGATGGACTCAAGGAACCTGTTGGGGGGCAGATCCTTTCTTGCCCCTTCCGGGGAGACGGTCACCACTGATGCCAGTCTGTCAGGTTGGGGGGGGGGGGGGGTTTCTGGAAGTCCCTGCGGTTCCAGGGAAGGTGGGGCCCTCAGGAGGCCCACACACCTATCAATGTCTTGGAGCTGCGGGCGATCAGGTTAGTTCTAGCTCGCTTGACTACTCATCTTCGGGGCCTGCCTGCTCAGGTGCGCTCGGACAACCAGATGGCAGTTGCCTACATCAATCATCAGGGAGGGACCCGGAGCAAGGGGGGCCCTCCAGGAAGCGTCTCTGATTCTGACTTGGGCGAAGGTCAATGTCCCCTGCATTTCAGCTGTGTACATCCCGGGGGTGGGGGTGGAAAATCGCCTGGCGGACTCTCTGAGCAGGGGGACCTCTCGCCAGGGAGAATGGTCCCTATCCAACAGGGTGTTTCATTCTCTGTGTCACCGTTGGGGCCAACCAGATGCGGATCTGTTTGTGTCCCACCACAATCACAAGCTCCCAGCTTTTGTCTCTCTGTCCAGGGATCCTCTGGCCCTGACCTTGGATGCGCTAGCAATGTCATGGAAGGACTTTCAGTTCCTGTATGTCTTCCCCCCCAATTCCCCTGCTGGGCAGGGTTCTGCACAAGATTGCTCTGGAAGGGGTGCCAGCAATTCTGGTGGCCCCCAGGTGGCCAAGAAGAGTGTGGTTTGCAGACGTGGTGGTGCAGCTGGCAGTAGATCAGTACGCTCTGCCCTTGGTGCCAGATCTGCTCACTCAGGGCTCACTACGCCATCCCAATTTACAAACTCTGGCTTTGACGGCTTGGCTGCTGAAACCTCCATCTTGATGGAGAAGGGGCTGTCTTCCTCAGTTGTGGATACTTTGATTAAAGCTAGGAAGAAGTCTTCTTCCATTTATTACAGGGTTTGGCGTGCCTACATTGACTGGTGTGAGTCTAAGTCTCTTCCCTGTCGTGTGTTCTCTATTCCCAGGATTCTGGAGTTCCTGCAGCATGGGTTGGAGATGGGGCTCCATCTCAGTACTCTGAAGGGTCAGGTTTCTGCCCTGGCTATTTTTTTCCAGAAGTCCTTTGCTCAGCACCCTCTGATCAGGACTTTTTCCAGGGGGGTCACTCATGTGCGTCCCCCACGTAAACCTATGGTGCCTGTTTGGGATTTGAACTTGGTTCTGTCAGCCTTGCAGGGTGCTCCCTTTGAACCTGTGCAGGATGCTGCTTTGGCCATTCTTACGCTCAAGGTTGTGTTTCTGGTGGCTATCTCTTATGTCAGGCGTGTGTCTGAGTTGGCGGCACTGTCCATTCAGCTCCCCTACTATGAGAGGCACTAGGACAAGGTGGTGTTTCGTTTCAAACCTGATTTTCTGCCTAAGGTAGTGTCTGCCTTTCAATTGAATCAGGATATTGTTCTTCCTTCTTTGTGCCCTAATCCTAGCAATGCTAAGGAGAGAGTTTTGCATTCTTTGGATGTGGTTAGGTGTCTGAAGTACTATCTGGTGGCTACTACACCTTTCAGGAAAACTGATGCTCTTTTTGTGGTCCCTTCTGGTCCTAGGAAGGGTTTGGCTCCTGCCAAGTCTACCATCAGCAAGTGGATTCGTCAGGCTGTGATTCAGGCCTACTCTGCTAAGGGGAAGAATCCTCCCTTCCGCCTTACTGCTCATTCCACTTGTGCTATTGGTGCCTCTTGGTATTTTCAGCACCAGGCTTCTGTTGAACAAGTTTGCAAGTCCGCTACTTGGTCTTCTGTTGCTGTTTTTGGCCGAAAGGTTCTGCAGGCGGCAGTGGTTTAAACTGCCTGCTGCTGATTTTTCTTGGGGATCCCACCCTACTTTATGGACACTGCTATTGGATGTCCCAACTGTAAGTATTAGATCAGGAGCAGGACGTACTGTATACTAAGAATAATACAATTCTGTGATTACTCACCTGTAGAATTGGTATTATGAGTATACAGTACGTCCTGCTCCACCCCACCCTTGGTTTTGCATTATCTTTTGCCCATGTATGGTGATTTGTTATCCTTGTTATAGTTGATAGTTGGGTTGTTTAATTCTCCCAGCTTCTCGTTTACTGCTTTTCAATTCTGGGGATTTGTGGGAGGTCCCTGGGTATTTGAGGGGCCGGTAGGAGCCTATTTTCAATGTCTCTGCAGTCCAGCGCCATCTGGCGGAGTATAACCCGATTGTAAGTATTATATTTGGAGCAGGACGTACTGTATACTCATAATACCAATTCTACAGGTGAGTAATCACAGAATTGTATTTTTGACCTCCAACCACCGCCACTGGCCCCAGGATTTGGAGAGCTTTTAAGAGGCACCCTGTGCGGATGTGTGCAGTGGTTTCCATTCCCCCAACATGTGTTTCAGCCACTGGCAGGTTTAGAAAGCAAACCCTAAGTGTATCCTGACCCATGAAGTGCAGGATTGTATTTATGTGTTCTGCAGTTTCCTTTGGCCTTACAGACAAGGAGAATTCAATCAAGGAGACACATACTAGAGCCCAGGGCAAACACTTTCCCTCAAGTACGACTTGTGGCAGGTTGAGTCTGTGGGAGGATTCATGTGGCTCTAACAGAGAGAGCAGCATTGTCCAGGGTAGTTCATGTGATCGGTCCTGCAACCAGACCTTTTACTATGCCTCTGACATCGGATTTGGGTGGTGGTCCCAATACTTTGGCACAACAGTGAATTGCACTGGGTGCCTAGTCGTTGATGGATAGAGAATCCCTGGAGTGTGTGGCTTGTCCTACTGCTATGGGATACATTCTTTACAATGCAGCTGTGGTTACCCCACTTGGCATGTTACTTGCATGCCCTGGAGTGAGGGCTTCATTTTTATATTATTCTTTATTTAAATTTTGCAATCAGGAGAACAATACAGGGTATAGACAACACAAACATTACAGATTAGTCAGTGTTTACAGGTTTCACATTGATGCTTATTGGACAATACAAGGAGTACAGAAGGTACACATCATGCTTCATACTCTAAGTCTAGCCGGACATTGCTTGCCTTATCATGAATTTCAGTATTCTATGTCATCCGTTATCCGTGGGTACTGCTTTATCTAAGCGCTGAAAGGCATGAAGCGTTCGCTGGCATGTCTATTCCATTATCTTTCAGCTCTATCTATGTACACTCTCTCTCCTGCAATACTTTAATATAATTACTGACTTAAGTGGGGTATCTAATGCATGGGAGGGGATGAGTTTAGGGGGAGGGGGGGTACATATAGGGAGGGTGGGGGTGAGAGGGGAGGGCCCTTCCCTCGGGGGTCTCGGCCTCATCGCTCTGAACCTTCATACCTTCTCTATAAGTTCAGGTTCCCAGAACCCCGAATAACGCTATCATGTACCTCAGGGGTCTACTCGTTCATCAGCTCTTGGAACTCATCCGACTCTTGGAACATCAGCCATGGTAACCATGTGTTCCTGAATTGTTCATCCTTATCATGTAGGGATGATGTCATGTCCTCCATTTCTTTAATATGCAAGACCTCTCTAATCCAGTCTTTCACTGCCGGGGTTTTTTTTTGTTTCCAAAGCCGGGGTATCACCTGCTTGGCCGCATTCAGTAATTGTACTTGCAGGGATTTTTTGTATTTGCCTATCGGACGGTCCTCCAAGTGTAGTAAGATCAGAGCTGGGTCCTCTCCGACCTCCGCTCCTGTAAGCTTTGTGATTACTGGGTTGACACTTCCCCAGAAGTTCCGGGCTCCCCTGAACTCCCAGAATATATGCAGTAGCGTGCCCCTCTCCCTACCACATCTCCAGCAGAGTGGATTTTCCGTCGGGAACATTTTGCTGAGCCTATCTGGAGTATAGTACCATCTAGTTAGCAGTTTATAGTTGGCTTCTTGTATTTTAGTTGCCATAGAGGACTTGTGGGCCAGCGCTGCCATCTTCTCCCTCTGCTTATTCGTGAAACGCCTACCCAGGTCAGCCTCCCATTCTCCCCAAAATGCTGGGAGGGCCCCCCGTTCCCCCAAAAGGAGTAAGTAGATCTGAGAGATCAGGTGCGAGTGGTCCTGCTCTCCCAGACCCATCTTCTCATAAACCGTGGGAGGTCTGCACCTTTCTCTTCTGAAGCCCAGTTGTGACAGAAAGAGCCGAAAGTGCAGGAGAGTCCACGGATCCAAGTTACACGCGGGATACCTGACTCTCAACTCTTCCAGAGGGATCCACCGATTAGCATTAAGCAGGCCCTCACTTCTGAGGGAGTGTATGGTTCCCCAATCTCTGAGACCGATCCCAGAGCAACTCGGGGGCAACAGAGGGTTATTCTAGAGTGGCACCAAGGAAGAGGGCCAGGGCAACAACTCCTCTCGTTCCCTGAATCCCCGGAATATGTCCAGGGTGGCCGATATCGTGGGGTGAGCTTTGAGCACAGCATCAGGGGGTTCCTTGTTCCAAGGAACGACGTCCAAGGGGACCCCTGCCATCGCCCTCTCCACTTGAACCTATCTTTTAGTCCCTCGGCACACATGCCACTTGCACACCCTCTGCAAGTGAGACGCTACCCAATAGCGCTTGATGTCTGGGAGATCCATCCCCCCCTGTTGCTTTGATCTGCATAGTACCTGCATCTTTAGCCTGGGTTTCTTTTTCTGCCAAATGAACTTCCTGAGGGCTCTGTTTAGGTCCCTGAAGAAGTGCGCTGGCATTCTAATCGAGAGTGCCTGAAATAGGAACAGCAGCCTTGGTAGCACCGACATCTTGATAATGTTCCCCCTCCCCATCCAGGAGAAAGTGGGCAAGTCCCATTTCTCTAGGTCTGCCTGTAGCCTCTGCGTGAGCGGGAGGGCATAGATGTTCAACAGTTGAGCCGGCAGCCGCGTTCCCAGGTATGCAATCGCAGATTTAGCCCATGTAAAGGAGAAGGATTGCTGCAGATTTCTTTTAACATCTTCCCCAAGAGTCACATTTAAGGCTCCTGACTTTTCAAAATTTATTTTATAGAAAGAGAGTCGGCCATAAATTTCGATCTCCTTCATCAGCACCGGGAGGGAGATGCATGGGTTTGTGACCAAAAATAATCATCCACATAGGCGGCAACCTTGTGTACCCCATCCCGGGTCTCCAGTCTTCTAATATCTCCATTGCGCCGGACTCTGCATAGAAACGGTTCCATGGAGAGAGCAACAAGGAGGAGGGGGACAGCGGGCATCCCTGTCGCATCCCAATTTGAATGTGCATTGGGTCTGACAGAAGGCCATTCAATCTGATCCTCGCCGAGGGGGCGGTGTACAGGGCCCCCACGAACCCCCTCATTACCTCTCCTAAGTCGGAGTGTCTCACCCATGAAAGACCAATTGAGCCTATCAAAGGCCTTTTCCACATCGGGGGAGAGAAGCATTGCAGGGGTCCCAGATGACTTAGTCCCATGTGTCATGTTAATGGCCCTGACCACATTTTCCCTGGCCTCCCTCCCCAAGACAAATCCAGTCTGGTCCAAGTGTACCACTTGTGACACAACTGGTGCCAATCTGTTAGCTAGGACTTTAGGAAACAGTTTCAGATCTGCATTGAGTAGGGAGAAAGGTCGGTAGCTCTGACAGACTAAGGGGTCCTTACCCTGCTTGTGGAGTACTGTAATATAGGCCTCTAAGCCCCTTTCGGAGAATTTGCCTTGTGCGTCAGGGTCCACAATCGTGTTCCATGTCCTAACCATGCGTGGTCCCAGATCTGCTAAGAAGGTCTTATAGTACTTGACAGTGTAGCCCTCCGGCCCAGGGGACTTCCCGGTTGGGGACTGCTTCACCGCCTCTGCTAGCTCCTCGACTGTGATGGGGAGTCTAAGGTTTCGGCCTTCTCCTTGGAGATCACCGGCATACCGGAGCTCTCTATGTATTCCCTCTGCTTGGCCTGGAGACTCCCGGCTTTGGAACCCGAAGGCAAATTATAGAGGCCCGAGTAGTACGATCTAAATGTATCCGCTATCGCCTCGGCGGAGAACTGTTTTTTTGGGGGATTTGTCTAGAATCTCTGTTATGAAATTTTGGGAACGTTGCTGCTTCAACGCCCGTGCGAGCAAAGCGCCACCTTTGTTCCCATGCTCGTAGTAAGTTCTCTTGCATTTTTTGATCGTGTATTTGGCCTTACTCAAGAGAAGCGCGTTCAGGGCTTCCCGTGCCTGGATCAGCTCGCCTAGCCCGTTCACAGCCTCAGACCGCTTATGGGATGACTCCAGGTTTTTGACCCACTCCAAGAGCTTCGTCAGCTGGGCAGTCCTTTCTATTTTCTTGCTGGTGGCGTGTTCGACCAATAGGCCCCTAATCATGCTTTTGTGCGCTTCCCAGAGCATTAATGGTGACACCTCCCCATTGTCGTTCTCTCTGAAGTATGCCTTGATACCATCCCCAATTTCCTTGGTTATTACCGCATCTTGGAGAAGGGATTCATTAAGTCTCCATGTCAGCAGGTGGGGGGCCTATCTACTATAGCCAGATCCAAATATATTGGGGCGTGGTCTGAAAAGGAGATCGGGTGTATGCCACTTCCCGTAACACTGCCCAGCAGACTATGCAAAACCAACAGATAATCAATCCTGCGTCTTCGAAAAGAAGGAGTAGTCCTTCACTGTGGGATTAGTAATCCGCCACGCGTCCATCACCTGCGCCTCATGCAATTTTTTCCTAATCGTTCTCAGGAGCGCAGACTTGCCTGATGATGAGTCTATTAAAGGCTCGATGGCTACATTGAGGTCGCCGCCCAATATCACCCCTCCCTCAGCGAATTGTAAGAACTGGTCCAGGGCGTGGGTGAGGAACTTGCTTTGCCCCTGGTTAGGTGCATATATTCAGGCTAATGTATATTTCCTGCTCCCCAGTAAGCCCTTGACCATAATTACCCTCCCTGCTTCGTCGCCCCATTCTTCTTGAACTTCAAATGGGAGGACTCTCGCGAGCATAATCGCCACACCCTTCTTTTTTTACCCCTCCGCTGCACAGCTGATGAACCCCTGCGGAAAACTCCTGTTGCTTAGACGGGGGCAAGAATTATTTTTAAAATGCGATTCTTGTACAAATGCTATCATTGCTTTCTGCCTTCTGAGCTCCTGCCATAGGATGGTCCTTTTCTCAGGGTAGTTAAGGCCCTTAGCGTTCAATGACACTACCCCCATGGTACACATCTCGGCCTTCTTGAGGGTATCTCCCAGTGGTTAAACGCCCCTTCAATCAAATGGCTCGAAAGCTGGGGTCTTATACTGTCACGGGGGGAAATGAGTACCATGAGGAGGATGGGGTATGGGAGGGAATCAGATGAGGGTGGGGGGGAAAGGTGAGATAGGATGGGAATTAAATGTGGGTCTGACAATGTCAACCGGTGCTGGTTAACAGTGAGCACCAGAAATTGCGCCCGAATTTATTCCGAAGGAGCAGGTAAACTCCCGACCTCCGTAGGCTAAAAGTAGCCTTGGTCTCCCGTCTGGGAGGTCCAAAGGGCGTCCCAGAGGGGTGCACTAAGTACTGGGGGGGAAGTGAAAGATTGGACACACGTTCGGTGAGCAGGAGGTGCACAAAAGGAATTCTTAACTGAGGGACCACTATACAACTCTATCGCTCCACAGCTGGTCCAAAATACATAACATTAACTTCAACTTTAATTTTAACTGGCAACTATTACTCACGCCATGTCACGGCAGGCAACAACGCGCTATCCAGCACGATGATCCCGTCCCGCCAGTTGACCACGCCGGGTCGGCTGGCCCAAACCGCAACCCCACGGGGGGGGGGAGCCAGGGGGGCGGAGGGAGCGGGGCCGGGGCACCAAGCCAGCGCAATCCAGGACCCACCTCCACCTTGCGGCCAGGTCGCCCGAGCGGGGGAAGGGGGGGCCCGCAGGCCCGACCCAGGCCCAACATAATAAATCAATCCAGTCCCTCAATTAACTCACAGTAGAGAGGTTAGACCTTACATTCGGCGTCCTCCTCTTCCTCTTTGCGCTCCATGGGGAGCACCTCTCGGCCTCTGCGGCAGCCGCATCGCAGAGACAGGCAGTTCCGGAGCTGTCCAATCAGGAATATCCACCGCGGCCGCCTCCAGAAAGTGGAAGAGATCCGGGAGTTGGTCGGGTGACTTGAGCAGGAAGGTATTCCCGTTCCTTCGCAGTTGGAACGGGTGTCCCCATCTGTATGCAGCTCCACTTTGCTGCACTGTCTCCAGCAGGGGTTTTAACAGCCTGCGCATTTGTAGGGTCCGCTGGGACAGATCCTGAAGGATGATCACCTGCGCACCCTGATATAAGACAGGACCTTTTTCCCACGCTCGACGGATTAGGTCTTCCTTTATTTTAAAGACATGGACCCTGCAGATGATGTCTCTGGGCCTATCCCCCTCGCGGGGACGGGCGCCTAGTGCCATCCAGCTCCAGCTCCCACGGCCCCTCTGTTGTGCACTCTGCCGCAGGGCGGGATGCCCATTCTTGCAGGCCTCCTCTCTTGCTGCTAGAGGTCTTAGAGGGGAGCTTATCTCCCTCTCCACTTCTCTCCCCATGAGCTGCTCTGGGGAGTCAAGCAGCTGCCAGGATCTATGGAGCAATCCACTCCGAATGCTGAATCCAGCACTGGGCTGCTGGGGGATCGCCTATCCCCGCCTCCCGGGCGGGGTGCTGTCTCCCTTGTGTGGGAACTTCTTTGGCTGGTGAGGCTATGTCTGCCCTCCCGGGAGTCTGGGCTGCAAGGGCACGACCCCCTATCTGTGTGGGATCCATATGCTGGAAGACCAGCAGCTGTGGCCAAGCATTGAGCTCCAGGGGTTCCGCTCTTCCCCCCACAGGCGCCTCTTCTGGCTTATCTGACTGGGTGTAGGGGGGGGCCTGCGCCGATCTCCTGCTGCGTCACAGCGGAGATACACTAACCTGGGGTCCGCCGGGTGATGTTCCGCCCCAGTCTGGGTTCCTATGGACCAGTGCCGCCACTACTTGCGCACCGGCCCCGCCGCGCCTCTCCATTCATCCAGCCGCCCGCCTGCAGCCTCCTCCTCACTGGCCCGGGCATTCTCCTCTGTCACGGGCGTCATCAGTGGGGCGCTCTCCAGCCCTCGCATCTCCAGCCTCTCCTCGCTCCACTGCTTCTGTCTGGCCGCCATCTTGGATCCGGCTGCTGGGCTCTTCTTCTCCTTCTCTGCGGCGAACAGCTTGGGAATGGTAAGTTCTTTTCCCCTCTGCGCCGCTCCTCTATTCTTCCCACGCCTGGACATCCGTCTTGTACAATCCTACTCGGTCTGGGTCCCGATTTGCTGCCAACCACAGTGCAGAGCTCCCGCAGGTTGCTGCCTCAAGCCGCCATATGAAGCCATGCCCCTCCAGGGCTTCATTTTTGGATCTGGAGCCCTGAGGTCCTAGTGCTTGTCCCAGGGTGACTGGAATTTGCACCAGGTGAGAAATGTCTCTGAGGCTAGCAGGGACCAGGCATGCAGTTCCTCTGGCAAGTGGGTGACCCAGAAACTGAAACACCTGGTAACTGTCTTTTCAGTCATGCTGATTCCCAGGAGTCCAAGAACCTCTCCTTGAAGAAGAAGATGACATTGGACAAGCAGGATATTCAGGTCTCTGACGCTGAAGAGTATGCTTCACTGGATCAACAGAAAGATGACATGGTTTCCCTCAAATGTACTGTTAGAGGGTCCCTGGGGCTAAAGAGGGCGCAAATGCAGCAACGGACAAGGAACCGGATCCCTCCCATAAGAAGGTCTGTGATGCATTTCTACATTTCTACCTGCAGTGGACAACCTCATTGCATGGCCAGGAATACACTGCTTCTCGCTTCTGATGGTAAATCCTGGGGGCACAGGGCTCGAGATCTGACTGTCTGGTACTGATGTTGAGGAGCGAGAACTCCTAGATAATTTGGTGGGTAAGGGTGGTCATGCACCAGACCCTGTAGCTGAAACAGTGGGCACCTGACTCCACTTTGCTGTGCTACCATTTGACAGTGGTTGCCTATCGATGAGCAACTTGTTGATTTGGTCCAGTGTGCCACAGGCAGCAGGAGCATTAGATTACTTTACCAGAAGAGGTCGGCATGGTCCTACTTTTCATACCTTTCACAGGCTGGTACTGCAAATTTGGAGATTGGGGCACCGAGTGCCTTTAGGAGGAAGGTTGTAGGCAAGTCCAAATTAAATTGGTGCATCAAGACGCTGCAGGAGGTGCTTTCCTTCAGGATCTTCACGTCCGCCAGAGTATTCACCAAGGTGGTGGCTGTCATGGGGATCCTCCTTTTTTGGGGGCGGGGGGCGGGTTCATTGCCCTATATCTGAACGACCCTCGTATTGGGGCCCCCGTCTTGGATGGAGGCTTGCAAGGATATGTTGGCTACACTGGAGACTTTGGGGTGGGCGATCGATTACCATGCATTGGACATGGTCCAGGACAAGGTGGTCCTACTGGCAAGCTCACCAGAAAGACGTGGTGAGCTTGCCCTCCAGGATTCAGCCCAGTGTTCAGCAGTTTATGCAGCTTTTGTCCCTTATGGCGGCGTTCTTTACAGTCCCATATGCCCAGATTCATACCAGGGCTCTGCAGTTTTCTTTTTGTCCAATTGGGTTTGATCTCCACTGGGCCTGAAGAGGCTGATCTCCCTTTCTGTGGTGGTCCAGTTGTCCCTGGAATGATGGCTCCAGTCTCACTCCTTGAGTCCTCGCTCCTTTTTCGGAGGTCCAGTGGACGGTGATTACCACTGATGCCAGTCTCTGGGGAGGAGCGTGAATCTAGCGAATAGCTCAGGGGTGATGCTCACCTCATCTCATCTCCCATCAATGTCCTGGAGGTCAGGGCTATTTTTCTGTGCTTATACCACTGGTTTAGCAGTCTGCATGGTCTCTACCACTCCAAGTCTACTCGAAAATGTGATGGGGGCCGTGTATGTAAACCATCAGGGACCACCAGTAGAAAGTAAGCATTTTGGGAAGCTGTCAGTACAATTACATAGATGGAACAATATGTTCCTTGTATTTCAGCTGTCCACATTCTAGGTAGGAACAACTGTGGATCCAGGAGCGTGGTCCATCTGTCTGGAACTGTTCCATATGATTTGCCATAGGTGGGCTGTCCGTGAGGTGGATCTCTTTGCATCCTGGTGCACCAGAAAAAGAGACTCATTTGTGGCCCACTTGCAGGACCCTATAGCCTTGGTGATGTATGCTCCCACTGCTGTTGCTTCTACCTGGGGTAGTTGCCTCCTGTCCGCAGAAAGTTAACATCTGGAAAGGAAGAAGTTTTTAGAGGCGAAGCATATAACCAGCTTAATTTAAACCAGACCCAATAGCCTGGCACCCCCCTAGCAACCCCCCCCCCCCAAAAAAAAAACTCACCTATCCCATCTGCATGCATGATACTGAATCATTGTAAACACTTACATTTACTCCTGCATCCACTCAAATCTGAAAGCCTCACCAATTTTCTCCAGGTTGAGGATATCTTACAGGATCGAGGTATTGGGACCTTTCCCAGCTGTGCTGTTGCCTGGATTTACTGGACATAACCCACAATACACAGTGGCAGGAAACCCAGCAGCACTTTCACTTTATAGGCTGCCTGCAGCTCTGGTGAGGGGTGATTGACCATGGCAGGGGTTTACAAAATGTTAAATGAATATCATAAAAATGTGCAGCTATCTGATTTGGGGAGGGATGCATATGAGCTCGTTCATGTAAGGGTGTTGGTCTGGTTTAACAAATTATACCAACAGTAAATTTATCATCATCTGTCCCCACCAAGGTTAAAAAAGTAAATAGTAAAAAGTAAATATATGGAAAAAATACCAAGTCCCTTATGTAGGTGTAGAATACCTCCCAACAGACAATACCTACATCACTTACTAGGCCCGATTAAGGGATGATACATGGGCAGAGTTGGTGGCATGTGCTATGTTTTACATATAATGCTGTAGGTATCCCATCTCATGTGATATTCCTTCTTGCATACCTCCCAACCATCCTGCATTTGGTGGGATAGTCCTGGGATCATTCTACTGTCCTTCCATCCCGAGGGTTAACTATCTGTCTTGTGGTGAGTAACCGAAGGATGGTTGAGAGTTATGTGCCCCTGCCCCGTGATCTAAGACAAACCTGTGCTGCTCCCGTCTTCTAAACCCTTTCACTGTCCTCTACTACTCCCCAAATCCCTCCATCCTCTGCCACTGTCCTCTTTTCTCCCCAAATCCCTCCATCCTCTGCCACTGTCCTCTACTACTCCCCAAATCCCTCCATCCTCTGCCACTGTCCTCTACTACTCCCCAAATCCCTCCATCTTCTGCCACTGTCCTCTACTACTCCCCAAATCCCTCCATCCTCTGCCACTGTCCTCTACTACTCCTAAATCCCTCCATTCTCTGCCACTGTCCTCTACTACTCCCCAAATCCCTCCATCCTCTGCCACTGTCCTACTACGCCCCGAATCCCTCCATCCTCTGCCACTGTCCTCTACTACTCCCCAAATCCCTCCATCCTCTGCCACTGTCCTCTGCTACTCCCCAAATCCCTCCATCCTCTGCCACTGTCCTCTACTACTCCCCAAGTCCCTTATGTAGGTGTAGAATGCCTCCCAACAGACAATATCTACATCACTTACTAGGCCCGGTTAAGGAATGATACATGGGCCGAGTTGGTGGCATGTGCTATGTTTTACATATAATGCTGTAGGTATCCCATCTCATGTGATATTCCTTCTTGCATACCTCCCAACCATCCTGCATTTGGTGGGATAGTCCTGGGATCATTCTACTGTCCTGCCATCCCGAGGGTTAACTATCTGTCTTGTGGTGAGTAACCGAAGGATGGTTGAGAGTTATGTGCCCCTGCCCGTGATCTAAGACAAACCTGTGCTGCTCCCGTCTTCTAAACCCTGTCACTGTCCTCTACTACTCCCCAAATCCCTCCATCCTCTGCCACTGTCCTTATTTCTCCCCAAATCCCTCCATCCTCTGCCACTGTCCTCTACTACTCCCCAAATCCCTCCATCCTCTGCCACTGTTCTCTACTACTCTCCAAATCCCTCCATCTTCTGCCACTGTCCTCTACTACTCCTAAATCCCTCCATTCTCTGCCACTGTCCTCTACTGCTCCCCAAATCCCTCCATCCTCTGCCACTGTCCTACTACGCCCCGAATCCCTCCATCCTCTGCCACTGTCCTCTACTACTCCCCAAATCCCTCCATCCTCTGCCACTGTCCTCTTTTCTCCCCAAATCCCTCCATCCTCTGCCACTGTCCTCTACTACTCCCCAAATCCCTCCATCCTCTGCCACTGTCCTCTACTACTCCCCAAATCCCCCCATTCTCTGCCACTGTCCTCTACTACTCCCCAAATCCCTCCATCCTCTGCCACTGTCCTCTGCTACTCCCCAAATCCCTCCATCCTCTGCCACTGTCCTCTGCTACTCCCCAAATCCCTCCATCCTCTGCCACTGTCCTCTACTACTCCTCAAATCCCTCCATCCTCTGCCACTGTCCTCCACTACTCCCCAAATCCCTCCATCCTCTGCCACTGACCACTCATACTCCCCAAATCCCTCCATCCTCTGCCACTGTCCTCTACTACTCCCCAAATCCCTCCATCTTCTTCCACTGTCCTCTACTACTTCCCAAATCCCTCCATCCTCTGCCACTGTCCTCTACTACTCCCCAAACCCCTCCATCCTCTGCCACTGACCACTCATACTCCCCAAATCCCTCCATCCTCTGCCACTGTCCTCTACTACTCCCCAAATCCCTCCATCCTCTGCCACTGTCCTCTTTTCTCCCCAAATCCCTCCATCCTCTGCCACTGTCCTCTACTACTTCCCAAATCCCTCCATCCTCTGCCACTGTCCTCTACTACTCCCCAAACCCCTCCATCCTCTGCCACTGACCACTCATACTCCCCAAATCCCTCCATCCTCTGCCACTGTCCTCTACTACTCCCCAAATCCCTCCATCTTCTGCCACTGTCCTCTACTACTCCCCAAATCCCTCCATCTTCTGCCTCTGTCCTCTACTACTCCCCAAATCCCTCCATCCTCTGCCACTGTCCTCTGCTACTCCCCAAATCCCTCCATCCTCTGCCACTGTCCTCTGCTACTCCCCAAATCCCTCCATCCTCTGCCACTGTCCTCTGCTACTCCCCAAATCCCTCCATCCTCTGCCACTGTCCTCTGCTACTCCCCAAATCCCTCCATCCTCTGCCACTGTCCTCTACTACTCCCCTAATCCCTCCATCCTCTGCCACTGACCACTCATACTCCCCAAATCCCTCCATCCTCTGCCACTGTCCTCTACTACTCCCCAAATCCCTCCATCTTCTTCCACTGTCCTCTACTACTCCCCAAATCCCTCCATCCTCTGCCACTGTCCTCTACTACTCCCCAAATCCCTCCATCCTCTGCCACTGTCCTCTACTACTCCCCAAACCCCTCCATCCTCTGCCACTGACCACTCATACTCCCCAAATCCCTCCATCCTTTTCCACTGTCCTCTACTACTCCCCAAATCCCTCCATCCTCTGCCACTGTCCTCTACTACTCCCCAAATCCCTCCATCCTCTTCCACTGTCCTCTACTACTCCCCAAATCCCTCCATCTTCTGCCACTGTCCTCTACTACTCCCCAAATCCCTCCATCCTCTGCCACTGTCCTTTACTACTCCCCAAATCCCTCCATCCTCTGCCACTGTACTCTACTACTCCCCAAATTCCTTCATCCTCTGCCACTGTCCTCTACTACTCCCCAAATCCCTCCATTTTCTGCCACTGTACTCTACTACTCCCCAAATTCCTTCATCCTCTGCCACTGTCCTACTATGCCCCAAATCCCTCCATCCTCTGCCACTGTCCTACTACTCCCCAAATCCCTCCATTCTCTGCCACTGTCCTCTACAACTCCCCAAATCCCTCCATCCTCTGCCACTGTCCTCTACTACTCCCCAAATCCCTCCATCCTCTGCCACTGTCCTCTACTACTCCCCAAATCCCTCCATCTTCTTCCACTGTCCTCTACTACTCCCCAAATCCCTCCATCCTCTGCCACTGTCCTCTACTACTCCCCAAACCCCTCCATCCTCTGCCACTGACCACTCATACTCCCCAAATCCCTCCATCCTTTTCCACTGTCCTCTACTACTCCCCAAATCCCTCCATCCTCTGCCACTGTCCTCTACTACTCCCCAAATCCCTCCATCCTCTTCCACTGTCCTCTACTACTCCCCAAATCCCTCCATCTTCTGCCACTGTCCTCTACTACTCCCCAAATCCCTCCATCCTCTGCCACTGTCCTTTACTACTCCCCAAATCCCTCCATCCTCTGCCACTGTCCTCTACTACTCCCCAAATTCCTTCATCCTCTGCCACTGTCCTCTACTACTCCCCAAATCCCTCCATTTTCTGCCACTGTACTCTACTACTCCCCAAATTCCTTCATCCTCTGCCACTGTCCTACTATGCCCCAAATCCCTCCATCCTCTGCCACTGTCCTACTACTCCCCAAATCCCTCCATCCTCTGCCACTGTCCTACTACTCCCCAAATCCCTCCATTCTCTGCCACTGTCCTCTACTACTCCCCAAATCCCTCCATCCTCTGCCACTGTCCTCTACTACTCCCCAAATCCCTCCATCCTCTGCCACTGTCCTCCACTACTCCCCAAATCCCTCCATCCTCTGCCACTGTCCTCTACTACTCCCCAAAGTGCTCCATTCCAGCCACTGTTTTTTCACCACTTACTTAAAGTGGACCAACAGTCAAAAATGACTTAAGCCAGATCAACACAACAAACATTGCTTATATGCCCCCTCCCCAGGGCAATTTAGATTGCTGCACATAAAAATGAATTTACCTTTTTCTAACTCCTGCTATGATGAATTTTAGAAACAAGATGGTGGCTCATGCATTTGGAGGCAAAGTGATGCTGGGCTTCCTGTTTCTGTGCAGTTATGTCAGTTATGTTAGTTGAATCCATGCAGCAGCATGGGTGAGATGCTGGGAGAGGAATCTCCAAAATGGCCGCTACCTCTGAGGATGTGACAGCCTATGAGAGAGGTTTGCCAGATAACATTGCGCATGCATGGTTGGCACAAAACCCCCTCATGCTGACATTTAACTTAATTTAAGTTTCTTTTTTTGACTAGATGACTGCAATAAAGTGGACC
Source organism: Gastrophryne carolinensis (assembly GCA_027917425.1). Classification (NCBI taxonomy): domain Eukaryota; kingdom Metazoa; phylum Chordata; class Amphibia; order Anura; family Microhylidae; genus Gastrophryne; species Gastrophryne carolinensis. The sequence goes on along the minus strand of CM051235.1, from coordinate 333,683,436 downwards.
AAAACCCAGGATTTTGATTATTGAAATCCCCTAGATCCCCACAGTCCCATAAGCCGGCACGCAGCTGATCAGTGTGCTTGGCTCATGTGACTTCTCTTAGCCTGCAAGAGGTCTCACTGTATAAGGGCCAAACAGAGCCAAGTACACCAGTGGCCACATCTCAGATAGCCATTAACTAGTGGCGTGCCGGTGCCAGCCTTTCACAAATGCCTGGGGCAGGCACACATCTTGCTAAAGTTCTAGCATAGCGCAGTCGCGGCCTGTGCATGCACTCGGTGGATCAGTGGATCTGTACATTTTACTGGGGATCCAGGAGGGTTCACACAGTGGGGCCCCAAAGTGGAATGCCCCAGTGAGTCCATTTTAAAAAGAGCCTTTCTAATCATGCATTGTTTAGTGATCCCAGATTTACCCTACTGAGGCCATAGCCTCAATCCCAGCCTCTTCTTCTGAGGGTGGGTTCCAGCAGGATGAACATCTAGAATGCCTGTTTATATACATGGTGCCATCGTTGCTTTGACCCTGTATACCAAGGTAGTGAATTTATATCTGGATTTCTGTAGTGATAATGGGCACCAGGATACAGGAAATCTTGTATCATGGATGTGATGAAAATTGCTCAGCATGGGTGCTGCGGGGCTGGTAGAGGGTATGCCTTGGTGCCAGAGGCATTTTGCAATAGTGTCCCATCATTGATGTGTTGGCAGCTGTTATCTGGGTCCTATCAACAGTGAATGTTCAGCTTGGCAAGGGAGCAGGCTGAGATGGAATCATGAGTAGCTTTGTTCCATATGCAGTTTGGAGACACAGAAAGGAGCAAACAATGTCTCTGTCAGCCAAGAAGACCATTTGTAAAGGATGGAAGAATTGGTTATCACTTTCCATGGCATCTTCAACATCTTTGATATCCAATAAAGAGCGAGGATGTAGACTAACCAACTCCTGTTTCATTATATCCTTTTATTTTTTAATACCTTTACATTGAACTAAAAGGTAGTAAACCATCATGTATGCTGTGATGGGCACAAATTTGTTAGCACGCTGGGAAAATTCACACATGCTTTGTGTTGTGGAAATAATCCTGCAGCTGGTTCTGTATCACACCGCTAAAGATGCTTCTTCCTTTTTCCTGGTAATTAGTTTTTACACATTGGAAACTCCACCCTGCAGCTGTTTGCCTGTCGCTATGAGCAAGGGAAAGTGGTCAGCTACTCTGATATGCACTGCAGCACATTTCTTTAGGCCCAAGTAAGGCCTCGCCATCTATTGACGGATGCATGTCCTCCTTGAACTAGAGCGGAATGAGAAAGCATAGTGAGTAGCTAGGCAGAGAGACCAAGGAACTATTCCTGTGCAAAGAAAACATAGGAATGACAGTTGATAAAGTGCACCTAAAGTCAGAAACAACAAACTCATCCCCCTCCCTAGCTGACCCTAATTTGGCAATTTAAAAATAGCTGATCAGCTTGTTTCCCTGCTGGAATCTGAGCCCTGTATGCTCAGCTGTCACAGGGGATCATGAGGTGTCATTTTCATCACCAAATAAGTGATGCTATAGTGATGGCAAAACAGAAGGACCACCCATGGTCAACTGCAGCGGCATCCATGGCTTGGATTCTGGTCATTTAAATGGGTTTGTAGAAAAACAAGATGGTGCTGCCTCCTTAAGAGAAACATGTTCCAATGATAACAATGATAAATAGCCTCAAGCAAGGCTCATCTTTGATATACTTAGCCTACTCTTTGTGACAGCTTTCTCTCTATAGCTTTAAAGTGGACCTATCACTAGGATTTTGACTATTTCAGAGATATGTCCTTTCTCTGGGGGCATCCTGAGTTACGATGCCCCACTGTGTGAAACCCCCCAGATCGCCCACTCCACTAACATTTCGGCCCTTCCCACAGCGCATGCATGGGTGCTCATCCAATCAGCGCTTTGTGCCATGCAATTCGACCAGAATTTTGCCAAATTGGTTCTGTTTGGCCAAAACCGAATACTGGCAAAATCCAAAATTCGGGCAGCTCTGTTTTTTATTAATTTATTAAAAAAAAAAAACAGTACAACAGTAATTAAGCAATTTTTCTGTAGATAACAGAAAATGTCACCATTAGCCAACTAATATATTTAAAAGAGGAAGATTAGAAAAAAGTGAACTATTGTAAACTTCTGAATTAATGTTTAACAGAATGATGTGGATTTTACAGAGAACCTGCTGGACGTCTTCTAACATCACATAACAAAGTCTATGAAGGACAAAATTCAGAATGCACTTTGGGTCTATGGAAGGTAAGTAAATCAGCCACTCACCCTTAGACTGCATGAAGGGAAGCTCACAATATATAGGGAACATTGTAATTAAAAGCAAACCAAAATTTATCTAATTCAGTTTTGGTTCAGCCGAAACAGAATACTGGTGAAATTCGGGTCCAATTCGACCAGCTGTTTTTTTGAAAAAGTTTTTAACACCAGTAGTGGCTTTGTGGATAATGGCTGTAACACATCACCTAGCACACTCTATGGACACATACCTTGTAGATACAATGTGGAAGCTGAGTGTAGGTCGTAGAAACTGGGGATCCCTTCCAGTGGTAGCCGTAGTAAGGGAACAACAGTCCAGTACAGCTGAGAGCAGTGAACGTCAGTAAAGGTAAGCGTGGGATCAGACAGGCTGGGTTGGCAACAGTTGAGCAAATCAGACCTGGCAACGAGCAAGCAGATCAGCAGAGATGGCAACAGGCAGGCAAGGGTAAATGAAAGTCCATACAGGGTTTGGCAACAAGCAGACAAGGGTTATCGAGAGTCCAGACAGGGGTTGACAACTGGTAGGCAAGGGTTAACAAGAGTACAGATAGGGGTCAGCAATAGGCTGAAGCAGGGCAGGGGGTTACATAAATAAAGAAAAAAGTCTTATCTGGCCTGATATCCAGCAGCGGGGATCGCCTGATCGGAGTGCCGGTTGCCACCATCTTGCCTCCCCATCTTGCCAACCAAACAGCATGATCCCCATGCTGTGAGCGCTCCTGCCTGTCCCTTCACTTGAATGGGAGCACCAGAGCTTAGCAGCTGAGGAACAGCCAGAGCATGAAGCCAACCTTTTCTTTTTTTTAATATTGTAAATGTTTAAATGAAATGTTTTGGTTAGATTGTGGGAAAGTTAGAAGCAATGTTGTTTTTTATTTTTTGCAGTCTGTGACAACATTGTGAGGCCCCAGCTTTCCTGGTGCCTCTATGGCGTCAGTTAGTGAGTTAATGTCAGCCTTAACCCTGATAGGACTGTGTGTCCTGGTAGGACTGGTAGGGCTGTGGTAGGTACTCTTTGTGTCTATCTACTGTGCCTTTAACGATGAGTACCTCTGGTTTGCTGACAGGAAGTGACGTAGCGGTGCTGTGAGATTAAAGGGCCAGGAGAGGCAGATTCAAGCGCCTGCCTAGAATCCTTCCTTCTGGGTGTGGGGTGTAAGAGAGCCCCTTCTGTTAGTCTGTGCTCCTTTTTGTTGTCCCCTGATTAATGCAAACCATTTGTGCAGCATGGATATCACGGCGAGTGCTTGTCCCAGAGGATCCAGGGAAGGTAACTACCTGGTGTACTTGGCTTTGGGACATCCTTTTTGTATGGAGTTTAACTTGCCTGTTTATCTCCTAGTGGAAAGCATAAGCGTGAGTTGAAGCATGGGGCCATGCAATCGAGATCCAGATCGAGGCACAAACCAAAGAGAAGAGACAGCTCCTCCTCCTCGGCGATAAAGCAAAGCGGAAGTGGAGGAAAATCTGCAGACCAAAAGGAGCGAGTGAGATACAATCTGTATCTGCGGATCCCTGCGAGTTACATGAGGAGAGTTCAGAGGAGTAAACAGTGGATATGGCGCCGACAGCATTGACCTCCATTGACTTTGTGATGGTGGAGGTGCTGATTGCAGTGTTAAAGAGGCATTAAAGTGGCAAGACAAGCCAGATGAATCAGCAAAATAGGGAAAGTATTACCCTCAGTTGACAAGGATGATACCCATCTTTCTGTACATCCCAGAAATAGGGAGGATTTTCCCAAAGGAATGGGCCACATCGGACACCAAACAGACTTTCAGCAATTGGGTTAGCAAATTCTACCCACTGAGAGCCCAAGACACTGGGCTGAGATGCTGGATATTGCACTGGTGTCATTATGACACTTGCAGGCCACCTCACACTCCCGATGGAGGATAACATGTCTTTTAGAGACTCCCTCAATAGAAAGATAAACCTGGATCATAAAAAAAATCTATACAATGGCTGGAGCAACGGCAAGACCATTGTTGTTTCTTTCAGCCATTGCCATGGCTCTTAAATTCTGGGTCATCAGCATAGAAGAAGCGGTAAAAACTCAAGCGAAACCAGAGAAAATTCTAGAGGCCCTGCAAGATTTGAAGATAGCCTCAAACTTCCTGGGTGAGATCATCACTGACAGAACCAAGGGCGTATCCAAAGTGATGCTCTCAATGATGCTCTCATTAATGGTGGCCAGACGCTCGTTCTGGCTGAAAATGTGGCCAGCCGACCCCATCTCCAACATCATTGTTCGGCAACAAACTGGAGGGCGCAATCACCAGAGTTACCGGAGGCAAGTCCGGGGGTTACTTCCGCAAGACATCAAGCCACCCCAGTAGATACAAGGTCAATAAGTCTTTCAAGTCAAATAAAGCATTCTCCAGGGCTTAGGGGGCTAACCGAACAACCTTCCAGAAGTCGTCAAGGAAGCCTACTTACTTCTTCGGCCAGAAATCATAAGAGCTTTTGACAACCAATCTTCCCATGGGGTGATGGTGGGGGCAAGATTAGCTTCCTTCTTTCTTCATTGGGCAGTGAGATAGAAAACTGATGGGTGCTGAAGATAATAGAGATTGGCAATTTCCCAACCCTTTAGAAGGTAGCCCACCCAATAAGTTTGTGAGGACAGGGATTCTTTAATGACCAAAGCCATAGTGCCGGTCCCAGCGAGGGAGAGGCGATGGGGCTGGTACTCAAAACTGTTTCTGGTTCCAAAAAAATGTAGATCTCAGGGGTCTCAACCTGTACATAAAATGTTAGAGGTTTATTATGAGACACTCCCAATGATTATACAGGCCATACAAGAGGGCGACTGGCTTGTGTCCATATCTAAAGGACACGTATCTGCATGTACCAATAGATCCAGAGATATCTGAGGTTTGTGGTGGACAGCAAACACTATCAGTTCAGAGCACTCTCGTTTCAATACTTTTCAAAAGAAAGGTGTTATCCCTGGTGGTGTATCTCAGATTAAAAGGCCTGAGGTTGTTCCACTACCTCGATGACCTGCTCCTTGTGGCAGACAGGGAAGAAACCCTTTTCCAACAAACATCATTTCTCACAAACAGCCTTCAGGAGTTCAGCTGGATTATCAACAAGGAGAAAACCAACTCTGCCCAAGTCAGGCAGTAACTTACCTAGGAGAAAGAATAGACACTGTCAAAGTCACAGTCTCCATTCCCAAAAGGAAGGTGGTCATCATAGAAGACAAAATGTTGCTATCTCTAAGGAGGATGCGTCTGCCGGCAAAGAGAGTGTCTAAGAATCCTGGGTCTCATGGCGTCAACCATATCGATGGTCCGGTGGGCCCACTTCCAGTAGGGATAGCTAAACCAGTAGAGATGAGGCTGCATGAGGCAGGAGATTCATGTGGACTTCAGGATAAGATCATGCCTTAAATGGTGGGCTCAAAAGTGAAACCTCAGAAACTCTCTATCGCTGCTGAGCCGACAGACGCAAGCACCTGGGGCTGGGGTGCGATGTGCAATGGAGAGACTGTAAGAGACCAATGACAGGGGTAGTGTCTTAAAACTGAAAGAGGCAAGGGCGGCACTGAAGGCTCTCTAGAATATTCTGAGGGAAAAGGCCGTCATGATTCAACTCGACAGTTAGAGGGAGCATTCATCTAAAGAACAGGAGGAACCAGAAGTACCTCCTTAATGAGGGAACTTTCCCCCATGATGAACTGAGTGATGGACAATGTCACACAGGTAACAGCTTGCTACATTCCTTGCAACAAGAGATGGGTGGCTGATCTCCTGTCACGCAGCCACCTGGACAGCAACGAGTGGTGGCTTCGACTCGAGGCCTTTCTGAACCTAATGAGAATGTAAGCCACTCCCCATAATATTTTTACTATGGACCGCAACAGGAAATCAACCCGTTTCTTCTCCAGGTTCCCCTGTCCAGGGTCCTTGGGGATAGGCACTCTGTTGCAAGTCTGGAATTACAACCTATGTTATGCCTTCCCTCTGGTTCCACTAGTCTTCAAGTATTTAAGGAAACTAAAGTCCTGCACAACAAGGGTAATTGCAATACTCCCTCTTTGGCTGAGGAGGCCATGGTTTCCCCTGCTTGCACAGCTGAGATTGGAGGGTCCAAAGGAAATTCCCATTCACCCCAAATTACTATACCAGGGGCAAGAAATCCACCCATACCCACAAAGAATGAGTTTGGGGGCCTGGTTATTGAAAGGGCAAGGCTTCTGAGGACAGGTTGCTTGGAGGATATAGCCAATACCTTGTAGAAGGCAAGGAAAAACTCAACACAAACTCGATACGACAGAATCTGGGACGCTTTTGCTGACTTCCTTAGAAGGTACAACACATCACTAGAAAATTTTGGGTTAACAGATGTATAAAGGGGGGTAGGAGCAGCTCAATCACTATTTATACAAAATTATTATTATTATTCAGGGCCTGGGAACTAATTTACTGCCCAGTTTAACCCTCTCATCAATCAAAGAGTGCCTTGTCAGGGCAGTGTGGCTTCCACATGTATCTGCAGATATATGCAACCAAATCTCTGTCTTTCCACACAGCTAGACATGTTTGTTGCTTGAAATGTGTCACGCTCGGGGTAACTCCAGCCCTCTTAATAATTTCACAACCCCCAATCTCCACAGCCAGCTTCACCTGTAGGAGCCCCCGCTTGCCGGGACGCAAGATACGCCTACCCGGGATCGGTTGCCCCCAGGACTTAATGGCTCAAAGGATGTAAGCTTATATGTGGGAGGACTGGAGAACCAATAGCAAGAGCGTGAGTGACGGAAGTCCAGAGACAGGCAATAGGTCGATAACGGGAAGGCAGAGATCGTAGCGGCACCAGGGGACAGGCAAGACGTAGTCGGGGTTCAGGCAGAGGTCAGCAACTGGGGATCAGGATCTAGAAGCGTCAGTTCAGGCAAAGGTCGGCAACAAGGATTCAGGATCGAGAGGCGTCAATTCAGGCAGAGGTCGGCAACAAGGATTCAGGATCGAGAATGGTCGTACAATCAAATCGGCAACAGGCTAGACTTCACAGGAGTAGGTAACACAGGGTTCTGAGCGCTATCACAGGCAATTCACAACTGAGAGGGAATTGCCTTTATAGGAACAGGTCTGAGGGAAGCAGTGTACTGATTGGAGCACATAGGATTCCAAGGGTAATTGGCTGCAGAGCAGAAGAGGGCGAAGCCCTCAATCCCCTAGGATTCATTAACCCTTTACTTGATCCTCCGGCGGGTGCGCGCAGCACAGCGCCGCCGGAGGGCATAACAGACACGTGCTCGCGGCCGCGCGCGAGCACGTCTCCTGGAGGAGAAAGCGGGGGGCGTGGCTGAGCTGGGCGCCGCTCGAGCCGACGCTGCTCGAGCCGACGCCGCTCGGCGCGGCTGCCGCACAGTGACAGCTGCAGCTGGCCGCCTGGAGACGTCGCTGGAACGGGGATCAGGTAAGCGGTTCCTGACACTACCCCCCCCCTTCACGAGGGGCCTCCGGACCCTCACCCGGTTTCCCTGGATTGTCACGATGGAACCTTCTTACAAGAGCCTTGGCATGAACATTTCTCGCTGCCACCCAGCATCTTTCCTCCGGACCATAGCCAACCCAATCCACCAAATACTGTAAAGAATTACGCACTTTACGTGAATCCAAGATCTTATTCACTTCATACTCATTATTAAGAAGAATTGGTGCAGGACCAGCAAGAGGAGCATTCTTCGCCGGTTTTAACAGTGAAACGTGAAAGGAATTAGGTATTTTCATAGTTGGCGGGAGTTGAACTTTAAAAGACACATTATTCAACTTCTTGACGATTGGAAAAGGACCAATAAATTTTGGACCTAATTTGCTAGATGGCTGACGGAGCGCAATATTTTTAGTGGAGACCCAAACTAGATCGCCTACTCGAAGAGTAGGTTCCTGTGATCTGCGTCGGTCGGCAAAGTGGTCTTAAGAATCTCCTGAACGTGTGTCCAGATATTCTTCCGTTCTTGAAGCCACTCCTCCAACGCCGGCAGATTGGAAGGTGACCCTGAAAGGGAAGAGGCTCTAGGATTTTTCCCTAAGTTACAATAAAAAGGAGATACCTTGGTACTCTCACTAGGCGCGTTATTGTAAGCAAATTCGGCGAAATCAATAAATTCCGCCCATTGTTCTTGGGCATCAGAAACATAACACCTTAAGTATTGTTCCAAAGTTTGATTAGTTCTTTCCGTCTGCCCATTAGTCTGGGGATGGTAGGCAGAAGAAAGAGAGATCTGTATTCCCAACCGCGAACAGAAGTGTTTCCAAAAACGGGAAGTAAATTGAACACCCCGATCAGAGACTATATTGGACGGAATACCATGAATACGAAAAATATGCGAAGTAAACAGCCGCGAAAGCTCAGGTGCAGAAGGAAGTTTGGCCAAAGGAACGAAATGTGCCATCTTACTGAAACGATCTACGACCACCCAAATTATAGTATTACCATGTGAGAGAGGCAAATCTACAATAAAATCCATAGAAATATGGGTCCATGGCTCAGCAGGAATTTCAAGAGGAACCAAACTGCCACTAGGAGCCTTGTGAACTCCTTTACTTCGAGCACAAATAGCACAAGCGTCGATAAAGGCAGTGATATCGCGTCTCATGGTAGGCCACCATACATGACGACGGGCAAGCATAAACGTCTTACGGTTACCCAAATGACCAGCAGTTTTGGCATCGTGAAATTCGCGAATTACATCCGAACGCAGGTGCGGCGGAACAAACTGGCACCCCAAGGGTACATCACTAGGAGATTCATCTTGAAACGGCGCCAAGGTATTGGAGAGATCAGGAAGTAACGCCCCCACCACACAACCTGTGGGTAAAATTGGTTCACCAGAATCACCCCGATCCTTACATTCACCGAACATGCGAGATAGAGCATCAGCTTTAGTATTTTTTACACCCGGCTTGAAAGTAATAATAAAATTGAAGCGCGAGAAGAATAATGCCCAACGTGCCTGACGAGAGTTCAGCCTCTTGGCAGAACCTATGTATTCGAGATTTTTATGATCGGTATACACAGTTATAGGATGTAATGAACCCTCCAACCAGTGTCGCCATTCATCAAATGCCAGTTTAATAGCTAATAGTTCCCTATTGCCAACATCATAATTTTGTTCCGCGGTACTGAATTTACGCGAAAAATAAGCGCATGGATGGAGACGCTCAGGGTTACCAGAATATTGTGACAAAACTGCACCCACTCCCAGCTCAGAAGCATCCACTTCAATAATAAAAGCTTTATGAATATCTGGATGCACTAAGACAGGTGCCGAAGAAAAGGCCCGTTTCAAGGTTAGAAAGGCCTCACAGGCAGAGGGGGACCAGTTAGCAGTAAAAGCCCCCTTGCGGGTAAGGTTGGTAAGGGGTGCAACAACATGGGAAAAGCCTTTTATGAAACGCCGATAAAAATTTGCAAAACCTAGAAAACGTTGCAATTCCTTTAAAGTTTTGGGTTGGACCCAATCCTGAACTGCTGAAACCTTCCCCGCGTCCATCTCCAAACCCTGGTTGGTAATAACATACCCTAGGAAGGGAACTGTAGTGACTTCAAACACACACTTAGACAGTTTAGCAAATAAGTTGTTCTCTCTTAATTTTTGTAGCACGAACTTAACATGGTGTCTGTGCTCCGGTAAAGAATTAGAAAAAATGAGAATATCATCCAAGTAGATGACTACAAATCTACCGAGATATTCCCTGAATATATCATTAACAAAATCTTGGAAAACGGCTGGCGCATTACAAAGACCGAAGGGCATGACCAGGTACTCATAGTGCCCATCCTTCACATTAAATGCAGTTTTCCACTCGTCCCCCTGTCGGATGCGAATCAGATTGTAAGCCCCTCTCAAATCCAATTTGGAGAAAATTCGAGCTCCTGTGACTTGATTGAACAGATCCCCAATCAAGGGTAAGGGGTATCGGTTTTTTACAGTGATCTTATTCAAGGCTCGGTCTATGCACGGTCTCAAGCCACCATCTTTTTTCTCTACAAAAAAGAACCCGGCCCCAGCAGGCGAGGTAGAGGGACGGATAAATCCTTTCCTAAGATTTTCGGTAATATACTCCCTCATTGCTTGCTCCTCGGGCAGGGTAAGGTTATAGATCTTTCCCCTCGGGGGAATAGTGCCAGGCAGCAAGTCAATGGGGCAGTCATAGGACCGATGTGGAGGAAGAGTATCAGCTGAGCGTTCAGAGAATACATCGATCCAATCAGCGTATGGCTGAGGTAATTCCTGTGGTAAGACTTGAACGCTTCTGAGGCCTGTATTAAAACAGTGACCTTTACAGTGGTCACTCCACTTGACCAACTCCCCAGCCCGCCAATCTAACACCGGGTTATGGAGTTGGAACCAGGGGTATCCCAAAACCACCGGAGTTTCCGGACAATCAAAAATAAAGAATTCTAAGAATTCAGAGTGAGAAGAGCCGACAATTAGTCTGAGAGGTGGGGTCTTGGTATTTATTGGACCTCCCTGGATTGTCTTTCCATTGATAGCTAAAACTTGTAGGGATCTTTCAAGAGGAACTACAGGGATCCCTAAGGTGGAGATCATGCTCCTGTCCAAAAAGTTTTCAGCCGCACCACTGTCTATGAAGGCGGAAACTGTCTGCTTAGAGGACCCCCAAAACAAATCAATAGGTACAAGCATCTTATTCTGGCGAGAGTTACAAACTGACTCACCCAGATCAGTACTCTCTACCTGGTCTGGGTGCGGAAGTTTTCCGCCGGTTTCCCCTTGTTGGGACAGGACCCTGCAAAATGACCAGAATTCCCGCAATACAGGCATAACCCCTCGGATCGCCTACGCTGTTTCTCCTCTTGGGATAAGCGGGTTCTCCCTAATTGCATAGGTTCTTCCTGGGAAGATGATGAGGTATTTTCTCCACGGGGAACCGGGGATCTATGACTCTGGACTGGTCTAAAGGACGTGGGAGCCCCGACTCTCTCCCTGGCCCTTTCTCTAAGACGTCGGTCTATTTTAATGGAGACCTGCATTAATTGATCTAGGTCCACTGGCGGGGGAAAATTGACTAAGGCATCCTTGATGCTATCCGACAGTCCCACCCTGAACTGACTACACAAAGCTGGATCGTTCCACCTAGCTTCGATAGCCCAGCGGCGGAATTCAGCACAGTAGTCTTCAGCCGAATTCTGTCCTTGTTTTAAGGCCCGAAGCCTATTCTCTGCGGTAGACTGTATATCTGGATCGGCGTATAAAACGCCCATAGCATTGAAGAAGGCAGTCACTGATTGTAGAGCAATGTCATGGGGCGGTAAACTAAAGGCCCAGGACTGTGGGTCTCCTTGAAGCAAGGAAATGACTAGGCCTACTCGTTGGACCTCTGTGCCAGAGGAGATAGGTCTTAACTTAAAATATAGTTCGCAGGCATTCTTGAAATTGGAAAATTTTGCTCGTTCTCCAAAAAATTTCTCAGGCAGTGGAATCTTAGGTTCGGAGAAATGAGGTGGTACAGAGGAAGTTGGCACTTGACGAGATTCCTGAGTGGCCACTCTTTGAGCGAGTTGGTTGATCGCTGTGGCCATAGCTTGCACCTGCTGTACCAGGTCATCCATTTTTTGGCCTGTGATAATGTCACGCTCGGGGTAACTCCAGCCCTCTTAATAAGCTCACAACCCCCAATCTCCACAGCCAGCTTCACCTGTAGGAGCCCCCGCTTGCCGGGACGCAAGATAAGCCTACCCGGGATCGGTTGCCCCCAGGACTTAATGGCTCAAAGGATGTAAGCTTATATGTGGGAGGACTGGAGAACCAATAGCAAGAGCGTGAGTGACGGAAGTCCAGAGACAGGCAATAGGTCGATAACGGGAAGGCAGAGATCGTAGCGGCACCAGGGGTCAGGCAAGACGTAGTCGGGGTTCAGGCAGAGGTCAGCAACTGGGGATCAGGATCTAGAAGCGTCAGTTCAGGCAAAGGTCGGCAACAAGGATTCAGGATCGAGAGGCGTCAATTCAGGCAGAGGTCGGCAACAAGGATTCAGGATCGAGAATGGTCGTACAATCAAATCGGCAACAGGCTAGACTTCACAGGAGTAGGTAACACAGGGTTCTGAGCGCTATCACAGGCAATTCACAACTGAGAGGGAATTGCCTTTATAGGAACAGGTCTGAGGGAAGCAGTGTACTGATTGGAGCACATAGGATTCCAAGGGTAATTGGCTGCAGAGCAGAAGAGGGCGAAGCCCTCAATCCCCTAGGATTCATTTACCCTTTAATTGATCCTCCGACCGGTGCGCGGCGCGCCGCCGGAGGGCATAACAGACACGTGCTCGAGGCCGCGCGCGAGCACGTCTCCTGGAGGAGGAAGCGGGGGGCGTGGCTGAGCTGGGCGCCGCTCGAGCCGACGCTGCTCGAGCCGACGCCGCTCGGCGCGGCCGCCGCACAGTGACAGCTGCAGCTGGCCGCCTGGAGACGTCGCTGGAACGGGGATCAGGTAAGCGGTTCCTGACAAAATGTAGTTGATGAGAGGGTTAAACTGGACAGTAAATTAGTTCCCAGGCCCTGAATAATAATAATAATTTTGTATAAATAATAGTGATGGAGCTACTCCCACCCCCTTTATTCATTTGAATTTCCATGAGCACACACAGGGAGGGATTCAGTCAATATGGATTTTTCCCTGTGAAGTGTTCTAAAGGGAGGCTGGCAGCTTCCCAGGTGAGTAGCTCTGGCTGCATTGCATGTCCCAATGTTGGAGACTCAAAATTAAGAGTAGGGACCACACTAAACACAGAGTGCCTTGCCGGGGCAGTGTGGCTTCCACATGTATCTGCAGATATATTTGCAACCAAACCTCTGTCTTTCCACACAGCTAGACATGTTTGTTGCTTGAAATTTAGTTGATGAGAGGGTTAAACTGGGCGGTAAATTAGTTCCCAGGCCCTGAATAATAATAATAATTTTGTATAAATAATAGTGATTGAACTGCTCCCACCACCCCCCCTTTATTCGGTTAACAGATGTACTTGAATTCTTACAAGCGGGCCTTTCTAGGGGCTTGGACCTCAGAACATTGAAGACCCAAGTTTCTGTGATCTCAGGGATTGATGGGAAGAAGCAGGGGCATACATGGCCCTGATGGTGCCCCATAGCAGGGCCCCCATCATGGACCCCCTTTAGCACAACTTCCCCCCCCCCCCCCCCCGCAGACACTGATAGTTTGAAGGAGGTGCGGGAGGTGTGCAGCGGTGGCGAAGACACGTGGAGCACGCACATCGCTGATGGAGACACGTGCACAGCTGTGAGGGAGAGATGCAGCGTGTTCAGTGGCGAGGAAGTTGCATGGCAAGGGGAGTCGTGTGTCCAGCAGCGTGGAGGAAGGAGGTGGCGTGGCTCGGTAAGTATAGCATGGGTGTGCATACTACAGCAGGGGTAAAAGCAGCTTGCACCAGACTCCCTTGTTCCACAGGCCCAGGGAAAAAGTGGGCGACCGAACAGCTGGTCACATAGTTTATGCAGCGGCCCTGAAGATTCGACCAACCAGAAAGGTGGTAGTTGAGCTGTGGCAAAAGGCGCTGGTTTTCCAATACCTATCAGGTCCTCCCTGCTCAATTTGGAATCTAAGAGATCAGAGCTTTAGGAGCCAGGGAGCCCTTTATCTGCTTCTTCACGGAGCGAGTACAACTCAAGCCATTAATGGAGCACTATCGCAAAAAAATGGCCTAATGATAAAAGTCCATATAAATATGCTGGATGGGAGGAAAAGGGGTCACTTATACACCCGACATCAGGAAATATCCAGTCAGACTTGTTTTTATTATAATGGAAGGAAGAGGAAATCAGGTGACAGGTTCTGTCACCCCTCATAGACCACACCCGTCACCCCTGGATTTTATTCCTACCAGGAGAAGAAAACCACAAGCTTGGCGGGAGTTTTATTCAGTCGGGTGTATAAGTGACCTCTTGTATGACGCCATGGAGGCACCAGGAAAATGGAAAATCCATGCTTACCTTCTCCAGATGTGGAAAATAGAAGGAGACAAGGAAATGTGGAAAAGAGAAGAACATGAGGAAATGTGGAAGAGAGAGGGGGGGTGAAAATGTGGAAAAGAGGAGGAGACAGGGGAAAGAGAGGAAGATGAGGAACTGTGCAAATGAGAGGGAGACGGAGAAATGTGGAAAAGAGCAGGACACGAGGAGAAACGTGGTAAAGAGAAGAACATGAGGAAATGTGGAAGAGAGAGGGAGGGGTGAAAATGTGGAAAAGAGGAAGAGATGGGGAAATATGGAAAAGAGAGGGAGGGGGGAAATGTAGAAAAGAGGAAGAGACTGGGAAATGTGGAAAAGAGGAGGAGACAGGGGAAAGAGAAGAAGATGAGGAGCTGTGCAAATGAGAGGGAGACGGAGAAATGTGGAAAAGAGCAGGACACGAGGAGAAACGTGGTAAAGAGAAGAACATGAGGAAATGTGGAAGAGAGAGGGAGGGGTGAAAATGTGGAAAAGAGGAAGAGATGGGGAAATGTGGAAAAGAGAGGGAGGGGGGAAATGTAGAAAAGAGGAGGAGACTGGGAAATGTGGAAAAGTGAGGAAAATGGGGAAATGTGGAAAAGAGAGGGAGGGGGGAAATGTAGAAAAGAGGAAGAGACTGGGAAATGTGGAAAAGTGAGGAAAATGGGGAAATGTGGAAAAGAGAGGGAGGGGGGAAATGTAGAAAAGAGGAAGAGACTGGGAAATGTGGAAAAGAGAGGAAAATGGGGGAATGTGGAAAAGAGAGGGGGGAAATGTGGAAAAGAGAAGGAGACAGGGAAAAGAGAGGAAGATGAGGAACTGTTTAAATGAGAGGGAGACGGAGAAATGTGGAAAAGAGCAGGACACGAGGATAAAACATGGAAAAGAGAGAAAGATGGGGGGAAAAGAGGAAAAGAGATGAAGACAGGGAAACATGGAAAGGAGAGGGAGACATGGAATGAGGAAAAGAGAGGGATACTGAGGAAATATGGAAAAGAGAGGGAGACTGGGAAATGTAGAAAAGTGAAGGAAGATGAAGAACAGGGAAAAGAGAGGAAGACTAGGAACTGTGGAAAAGAGGGAGACAGAGTAATGTGTAAAAGAGAGGGAGATGGGGGAAATGTGGAGAAGAGAAGGAGACGGAGAAATGTGAAAAAGAGAGGGAGACTGAGGAAAGAGAGGAAAAGAGAGGGAGACTGGGGAAATGTGGAAAAGAGAAGGAGACGGGGAAACTGTGGAAAAGAGAAGGAGAAGGGGAAATGTGGAAAAGAGAAAGAGATGGGGAAATGTGGAAAAGAGAGGGAGACAGGAAACTGTGGAAAAGAGAGGGAGATGGGGTAAATGTGGAAAAGAGAGTGGGATGGAGAAATGTGGAAAAGAGAGGGAGATTAGGAAATGTGGAAAAGAGAGGGAGATGGGGAAATGTGGAAAAGAAAGGGAGACGGAGAAATGTGGAAAAGAGAAGAAGGTGAGGGGGAGGGGAATGTGGAAAAGAGCAGAACACATGGGGAAAACTTGGAAAAGGGAGAACGATGATGGAAACGTAAAAAAGAGAGGAATGGGGAAAAGAGAGGGATACTGAGGAAATATGGAAAAGAGAGGTAGACTGGGAAATGTAGAAAAGAGGTATAGATGAGGAAATGTGGAAAAGTGAAGGAAACAGGGAAAAGAGAGGAAGACTAGGAACTGTGGAAAAGAGAGGGAGACGGGGAAATGTGGAAAAGAGAGGGAGACAGGGAAATGTGAAAAAGAGAGGGAGATGGGGAAATGTAGCAAAAAGAGGGTGACTATGGGAATGTGGAAAAGAGAGGGAGGCAGTTGAATGTGGAAAAGAGAGGGAGACTGGGGAAATGTGGAAAAGAGAGGAATATGAGGGGATGTGGAAAAGAGAGGAGGGAAAGGTAGCAAAGAGAGGGAGACAGGGGAAATGTGGAAAAGGGAGGGAGACGGGGGAAATGTGGATAATAGAGGGAGAGGGGACAAGGGGAATGTGGAAAAGAGAGGGAGACAAGGGGAACGTGGAAAAGAGAGGGAGACAAGGGAAACGTAGAGAACAGACAAAAAGGGGGGCCCTGGAAAGGAGAGAAATAAGGGAGGATGTTGAAAAGAGGGTGGAAATGTAGAAAACAGAAAAAGGGGAGCTGCGGAAAGAATAGAAATAAGGGGTGATGTGGAAAGTGGAATGAGACAGATGGAATATGGATAAAAGGGAGGCAGAGGAAATGTAGAAGATTGAGGGAATGTGGAAAGGGGAGATTAAGATTGTATAAATGGTGTAAAAAGGGGGGCAATAGAAAAATGAGGGAATGTAGTAAAATGGGACACAATGGAATTAAGAAGAAAGCAGAAGGAACTGGCTAGGAATGGGATGGAGATGTGTGTGCTATTCACCAATGCTACGGATGTTGAGATGGCAAAGATATATTATACTAAGCACAAATGCTGAGCCGGCAGAAAGCTAAATGGTGTCTCCCTGAGCCCCGTTACAGAGAGTTCGATAGTGAGCGATTGCAGGGCTTGAAGACCCCAGGACCAGCCATGCACATCACAAGCCAGAGGAGCTACAGTCTGGGGATTGAGCAATGCATCATATAACATAGAACTAACTATTCATCACAGTATACTAACATCTATTGGTTGAGCCTTGGCGCTAATGGGTTTAATGGGCAAAAGGTAACCTTCAAGACCATCACATTCTGTGAGCTAACTCAAGAATTTTAACCTCATTCCATTCTGTATAAAATAATAACACCTTGGCATGGGAGAGGGTGACAAATAAAAAGTCATTGTATTTTATATGTTGATTATTACCCCATAAAGTCCAAAATAGGGTCACCGGCTTATATACGTGAATTGGTTCTTATCCTTTATGGTGTTGGTTGGAGCAGGTGCTGGTGTAGAGATCAATAATAGAGTGCAATTGGCTTCCCGGTAGTTCCTAGAATTATTTTTTGACACATTTGATGCATACCAGAGTTCTCCTTTAAAGCATGGGTTGGTAACACATAGAACACCTCTTAGTTTGTAGGGGGTAATTGCCGAGGTGCTCTACTAGTAGTTAGGCGGTGGGTGCTGCACTCCACATTACAGATCAGCCATGCTGCTGACAGGCAGCGCCACGTGTTGTGAAGACAGAGACAATGGGCCGTTCTTGTAGGGCATCTGCTAGTGACTGGCAGGCCCTCTGCTCGTGAAGAGGTTAATTCATGCAGCTACTGGTGGCATGCTGTTTTTATTGGGAGCTGTGACAGGCAGGTGACAGGAGCGCAGACTGGGGAGACGGAGTGGGTGACAGCTGGGGATGGGCAGCCATGTGTTTTCCCGGAAACAAGTGGGAGATGCCCCCCTCACCCACCCACGTTGTGGTGCACCCCCTGCCTTGCTGTGTGTTGCCCCTCTGTTTTTATTTTATGAATTGATCAGGGGGAGGCTGCTGATGCTGCCTCCAGCAAGATGGCGATCCGAGCAGCTCTGCTCCGAACAGATCAGAGGAAGGGTCTGCCACATCTCAGTCTAGATATGGCTAGGACAAGCAAGGGTTAACCCTCCTACATACAACCTCCATCCATGTAGAAATGTGACAGCCTATAATCTGAGGGGCATCCCAGCCTGATGGAAGTGGCATAATATTAGGGAAAGGGGGCTCTATTTCCCACTGACACCCCCCAACCCCAGCTTCTAATTCATTGTGCTGCTATATGCTGGGGGGGTGGGGGGGGCAATCGCCCCCACAGCCTCCTCAGCCACCCCCTGCAGGACAGGTGTCACACACACAGCCCCCAATCTGGCCCAGAATAACAGGTAGCATGGCACCTGTCGGGTATCTATGATGCCCCTCTGCACCAGGCTAATGTCAGGGTGAGGTGAGTCCTGGGTGTAAGCATTGCCCCTTATATTACAATGTAGGAGCATGTCTATGGTGCCCTCCTGCAACTGGCAGCACGAGTCCAGGCGTTATTGGGGTGAGGTGAGCCCTGGATGTAGACACTGCGCCTTATGTAACAATGTAGGAGCATGGCACCTGTCTATGGTGCCCCCCTGCAACTGGCAGCACGAGTCCAGGCGTTATTGGGGTGAGGTAAGCCCTGGATGTAGACACTGCCCCTTATATTACAATGTAGGAGCATGGCACCTGTATGTGGTCTATGGTGCCCCCTGCAACTGGCAGCACGAGTCCAGACGTTATTGGGGTGAGGTGAGCCCTGGATGTAGACACTGCCCCTTATATTACAATGTAGGAGCATGGCACCTGTATGTGGTCTATGGTGCCCCCCTGCAACTGGCAGCACGAGTCCAGATGTTATTGGGGTGAGGTGAGCCCTGGATGTAGACACTGCGCCTTATGTAACAATGTAGGAGCATGGCACCTGTATGTGGTCTATGGTGCCCCCTGCAACTGGCAGCACGAGTCCAGGCGTTATTGGGGTGAGGTGAGCCCTGGATGTAGACACTGCGCCTTATGTAACAATGTAGGAGCATGGCACCTGTCTATGGTGCCCCCCTGCAACTGGCAGCACGAGTCCAGGCGTTATTGGGGTGAGGTAAGCCCTGGATGTAGACACTGCCCCTTATATCACAATGTAGGAGCATGGCACCTGTATGTGGTCTATGGTGCCCCCTGCAACTGGCAGCACGAGTCCAGACGTTATTGGGGTGAGGTGAGCCCTGGATGTAGACACTGCCCCTTATATTACAATGTAGGAGCATGGCACCTGTATGTGGTCTATGGTGCCCCCCTGCAACTGGCAGCACGAGTCCAGATGTTATTGGGGTGAGGTGAGCCCTGGATGTAGACACTGCGCCTTATGTAACAATGTAGGAGCATGGCACCTGTATGTGGTCTATGGTGCCCCCCTGCAACTGGCAGCACGAGTCCAGACGTTATTGGGGTGAGGTGAGCCCTGGATGTAGACACTGCCCCTTATATTACAATGTAGGAGCATGGCACCTGTATGTGGTCTATGGTGCCCCCTGCAACTGGCAGCACGAGTCCAGACGTTATTGGGGTGAGGTGAGCCCTGGATGTAGACACTGCCCCTTATGTAACAATGTAGGAGCATGGCACCTGTATGTGGTCTATGGTGCCCCCTGCAACTGGCAGCACGAGTCCAGACGTTATTGGGGTGAGGTGAGCCCTGGATGTAGACACTGCCCCTTATGTAACAATGTAGGAGCATGGCACCTGTATGTGGTCTATGGTGCCCCCTGCAACTGGCAGCACGAGTCCAGACGTTATTGGGGTGAGGTGAGCCCTGGATGTAGACACTGCCCCTTATATTACAATGTAGGAGCATGGCACCTGTATGTGGTCTATGGTGCCCCCCTGCAACTGGCAGCACGAGTCCAGATGTTATTGGGGTGAGGTGAGCCCTGGATGTAGACACTGCGCCTTATGTAACAATGTAGGAGCATGGCACCTGTATGTGGTCTATGGTGCCCCCCTGCAACTGGCAGCACGAGTCCAGACGTTATTGGGGTGAGGTGAGCCCTGGATGTAGACACTGCCCCTTATATTACAATGTAGGAGCATGGCACCTGTATGTGGTCTATGGTGCCCCCCTGCAACTGGCAGCACGAGTCCAGATGTTATTGGGGTGAGGTGAGCCCTGGATGTAGACACTGCGCCTTATGTAACAATGTAGGAGCATGGCACCTGTCTGTGGTCTATGGTGCCCCCTGCAACTGGCAGCACGAGTCCAGGCGTTATTGGGGTGAGGTGAGCCCTGGATGTAGACACTGCACCTTATGTAACAATGTAGGAGCATGGCACCTGTCTGTGGTCTATGGTGCCCCCTGCAACTGGCAGCACGAGTCCAGGCGTTATTGGGGTGAGGTGAGCCCTGGATGTAGACACTGCCCCTTATATTACAATGTAGGAGCATGGCACCTGTATGTGGTCTATGGTGCCCCCCTGCAACTGGCAGCACGAGTCCAGATGTTATTGGGGTGAGGTGAGCCCTGGATGTAGGCATTGTCCCTTATGTAACAATGTAGGAGCATGGCACCTGTCTGTGGTCTATAGAGGCACCCTTGCACCTGGCAGTATGAGTTAGGCTCATGTTGGGGTCAGGTGAGCCCTGCATTTTGGCATTGGACCTTATGTAACAATGCAGAAGCATGGCACCTGTTGGAGGTCTATGGTGCCCCCTTGCACCTGGCAGCACGAGTCAGGCTAATGTCGCTGACATTGCACCTTATGTAACAATGCAGAAGCATGGCACATGTAAGGAGGTCTATGGTGCCCCCTGCACCTGGCAGCACGAGTCAGGCTAATGTCGCTGACATTGCACCTTATGTAACAATGCAGAAGCATGGCACCTGTTGGAGGTCTATGGTGCCCCCTTGCACCTGGCAGCACGAGTCAGGCTAATGTCGCTGACATTGCACCTTATGTAACAATGCAGAAGCATGGCACATGTAAGGAGGTCTATGGTGCCCCCTGCACCTGGCAGCACAAGTCAGGCTAATGTTGCTAATGACGTTGCGCCTTATGTAACAATGTAGAAGCATGGCACCTGTTGGAGGTCTATGGTGCCCCCTTGCACCTGGCAGCACGAGTCAGGCTAATGTCGCTGACATTGCACCTTATGTAACAATGCAGAAGCATGGCACCTGTTGGAGGTCTATGGTGCCCCCTTGCACCTGGCAGCACGAGTCAGGCTAATGTCGCTGACATTGCACCTTATGTAACAATGCAGAAGCATGGCACCTGTTGGAGGTCTATGGTGCCCCCCTGCACCTGGCAGCACGAGTCAGGCTAATGTCGCTGACATTGCACCTTATGTAACAATGCAGAAGCATGGCACCTGTTGGAGGTCTATGGTGCCCCCCTGCACCTGGCAGCACGAGTCAGGCTAATGTTGCTAATGACAATGCGCCTTATGTAACAATGTAGGAGCATGGCACCTGTTGGAGGTCTATGGTGCCCCCCTGCACCTGGCAGCACGAGTCAGGCTAATGTCGCTGACATTGCACCTTATGTAACAATGCAGAAGCATGGCACCTGTTGGAGGTCTATGGTGCCCCCCTGCACCTGGCAGCACGAGTCAGGCTAATGTTGCTAATGACAATGCGCCTTATGTAACAATGTAGGAGCATGGCACCTGTTGGAAGTCTATGGTGCCCCCATGCACCTGGCAGCATGAGTCTGGTCAGTGTTGAGGGTGAGGTGAGCCCTGGATGTAGGAATTGGGGCTTATGTAACGATGTAGAAGCATGGCACATGTAAGGAAGTCTATGGTGCCCCCCTGCACCTGGCAGCACGAGTCTGGTCAGTGTTGTGGGTGAGGTGAGCCCTGGATGTAGGCACTGCATCTTATGTAACAATGTAGAAGCATGGCACACGTAAGGAGGTTCTATGGTGCCCCCCTGCACCTGGCAGCACAAGTCTGGCCGGTGTCGGGGTGAGGTGAGCCCTGGATATTGGCAGTGCATCTTATGTAACAATGTAGAAGCATGGCACACGTAAGGAGGTTCTATGGTGCCCCCCTGCACCTGGCAGCACAAGTCTGGCCGGTGTCGGGGTGAGGTGAGCCCTGGATATTGGCAGTGTGCCTTATGTAACAATGTAGAAGCACGGCACATGTAAGGAGGACTATGGTGCCCCCTGCACCAGTACGAGCCAGGCTAATGTCGGGGTCAGGTGAGCACTGGATATTGCCGTTGCACCTTATGTAACAATATAGCAGCATAGTACCGACTGTCAGGGGTCTGTGGTGCCCCCCTGCACCTTATGTAACAATATAGCAGCATAGTACCGACTGTCAGGGGTATGTGGTGCCCCCCTGCACCTTATGTAACAATATAGCAGCATAGTACCGACTGTCAGGGGTCTGTGGTGCCCCCCTGCACCTTATGTAACAATATAGCAGCATAGTACCGACTGTCAGGGGTCTGTGGTGCCCCCCTGCACCTTATGTAACAATATAGCAGCATAGTACCGACTGTCAGGGGTCTGTGGTGCCCCCCTGCACCTTATGTAACAATATAGCAGCATAGTACCGACTGTCAGGGGTCTGTGGTGCCCCCCTGCACCTTATGTAACAATATAGCAGCATAGTACCGACTGTCAGGGGTCTGTGGTGCCCCCCTGCACCTTATGTAACAATATAGCAGCATAGTACCGACTGTCAGGGGTCTGTGGTGCCCCCCTGCACCTGGCAGCATAGTACCAACTGTCAGGGGTCTGTGGTGCCCCCCTGCACCTTATGTAACAATATAACAGCATAGTACCGACTGTCAGGGGTCTGTGGTGCCCCCCTGCACCTGGCAGCATAGTACCAACTATCAGGGGTCTGTGGTGCCCCCCTGCACCTTATGTAACAATATAGCAGCATAGTACCAACTGTCAGGGGTCTGTGGTGCCCCCCTGCACCTTATGTAACAATATAACAGCATAGTACCGACTGTCAGGGGTCTGTGGTGCCCCCCTGCACCTGGCAGCATAGTACCAACTATCAGGGGTCTGTGGTGCCCCCCTGCACCTTATGTAACAATATAGCAGCATAGTACCGACTGTCAGGGGTCTGTGGTGCCCCCCTGCACCTTATGTAACAATATAGCAGCATAGTACTGACTGCCAGGGGTCTGTGGTGCCCCCCTGCACCTTATGTAACAATATAGCAGCATAGTACTGACTGTCAGGGGTCTGTGGTGCCCCCTGCACCTTATGTAACAATATAGCAGCATAGTACCGACTGTCAGGGGTCTGTGGTGCCCCCCTGCACCTTATGTAATAATATAGCAGCATAGTACCGACTGTCAGGGGTATGTGGTGCCCCCCTGCACCTTATGTAATAATATAGCAGCATAGTACTGACTGTCAGGGGTCTGTGGTGCCCCCCTGCACCTTATGTAACAATATAGCAGCATAGTACCGACTGTCAGGGGTCTGTGGTGCCCCCCTGCACCTTATGTAATAATATAGCAGCATAGTACCGACTGTCAGGGGTCTGTGGTGACCCCTTGCACCTGGCAGCATAGTACCAACTGTCAGGGGTCTGTGGTCCCCCCTGCACCTTATGTAACAATATAACAGCATAGTACCGACTGTCAGGGGTCTGTGGTGCCCCCCTGCACCTTATGTAACAATATAACAGCATAGTACCGACTGTCAGGGGTCTGTGGTGCCCCCCTGCACCTTATGTAACAATATAACAGCATAGTACCGACTGTCAGGGGTCTATGGTGCCCCCCTGCACCTTATGTAACAATATAACAGCATAGTACCGACTGTTAGGGGTCTGTGGTGCCCCCCTGCACCTGGCAGCACGAGTCTGGCCGGTGTCAGGGTGAGGTGAGGTGAGCCCTGGATATTGGCAGTGCGCCTTATGTAACAATGTAGTGACATGGCTGCTCTGCAAACTTACTTTTCCAGGTAAAACAAAGTCCCGGGTTGTCTCCCAGCAAGGGGTTAATAGCCAGCATGGCTGCTGGTCAGAGGGTTAATGGCGGGTGCACATTGCAGGGGGTGAGCTGCAGAAACCCCCTTTCCCCGGGCTCCTCTCCCCTCAGAACAGCTATGGCAGCCTGAGAACACCACACGAGTCAGCAGAAAAGTTTTGCCGGGCAGGCGGCGGGTGTGTGGGTCTGGGGGCAAAGGGGGCGGTGGGGTGTTAGGGCGGTGGGTATGGGGGTGCCTGGTGCCCCCATACTGTGCCAGTGTCCCCCCGGAGGCCTGCAGGCCCTCCCACCTTTCCCTGATGGACACGCGGGGCTCCCACGTCTCTGTGTTAGTTTGGGTCGCTTTGAGTGGCCCCAGGGCGGCATGAAGGGGCTGTGGTCGCCTTTTTATGAACCCCAGAGCTGGCTCAGGGATGCCCCCTTCCCACGCCGGAGCCTCAGCCAGCAGGGACCCCCAGGGGCAAAATGGTGAGGGGCAGAATGGACCAAATGCCGCTCGTCGCCTCAGCACCACGGCGCTTTTGGGCTCTGCCAGGAGGGCTGTGAGGAGCCCCGGGGCCGGGAGAGCGGAGGGTGAGGGGGGCCAAGGAGCCAGCTAGCGGCGGCCCGGGGCGTGAGGCGGCCGGGGGGTCCAGCGGCTCAGGGAATGGACACTTTGTGCTCGGGAAGAAACACAGATAGGCTGACAAGCGGCGCCATGTCTGCCTCTTCCCGCCCGCAGCCGGCAGTCTTCAACGCGGTCCGACCTCAGCAAATAAAAGGCGGGAAGGGGGCGGGAGGGGCCGGCAGAGGGAGGGAAGGCTGAGACGAGAGGACTGTCGCCCGGCAGCGGAGGGGACGCAGCTCAAGCGACTGACATATATAAACATACGTGACACGTAGAGACAGGTGCGCCCGACTGACAAAAGGCGCACAGCGAGGGCGCCTCTCACCATTAGCACAACCGGCTGTCTGTGAGGAAACTTTAGCACCAGCAGCACCATGGCGGAGAACTCGTCATCCGCACCGGCCGCTAAACCCAAGCGCGCCCCCCGCGCCTCTAAGAAGTCCAGCGAGCACCCCAAATACTCGGACATGATCGTGGCGGCTGTGCAGGCGGAGAAGAGCCGCTCGGGCTCCTCCAGACAGTCCATCCAGAAGTACATTAAGAACCACTACAAGGTGGGCGAGAACGCCGACTCGCAGATCAAGCTCTCCATCAAGCGCCTCGTCTCCTCCGGAGCCCTCAAGCAGACCAAAGGGGTGGGCGCCTCCGGATCCTTCCGCCTCGCCAAGTCCGACGAGCCCAAGAAGCCCGTGGCGGCCAAAAAGCCCAAGAAGGAGGCTAAGAAGGCGGTGGCCACCCCTAAGAAAGCGGCGAAGCCCAAGAAGGCGGCCAAGAGCCCCCCGGCCAAAGCCAAGAAGCTGAAGGCGCCCGAGAAGAAATCCAAAAAGGCGGCCAAAAAGAAGGTGGCGGCGGCGGCTCCTTCTCCTAAGAAAGCCAAGAAGGCGAAGACCGTCAGGGCCAAGCCTGTCAAGTCGCCCAAGGTGAAGAAGGCCAAGCCTAAAGCCAAGCCCAAAGCCAAGGCGAGCCCCAAGAAGTCCGGCCGCAAGAAGTGAGGAGAGCGGCCTCCTCCAGCCTTTGGACAGCTCCCCGCCGCCGCCGCCATCACCGCCGCTCTGTACATAGTTTTGTAAGCTGCCCCCGCTCTCCCGCCCGCCTAGCCGCCACTTTTTACAGACTCCCCCCACAGCTTCTTCATTTTATTTATGTACTTTGTTTTTTTTTCTTCTCCATATCTCCGATGGGAAGAGACGGCTCGATGTCTTTTTGTTTCTTGCACTAATGTTAGCCTTGTATAGCCAGTCCGCTAGGCTCAAGCGTCATCTCCGCAGCTAGAAGTTGACAAAAGTTGATTCCTCCATTATAGACTCCAGGGGGTTGTTTTATTCTTTTTTTTTTAAATAATTCTAGGACATCTGTGTTGGCATTTGCTGGTTGCACTATGATAGAAGCTGGGTGTTGGCCTTTTTGGTGTTCTCCTGGTGGCTTTTCGACATGATTTGTTTGCTTGTTTTACTTTACTTGTTCAAAATGTATTTTAATATTCTTGATCGAAATTTATTTCAATATTCTTGATCTAGTTATTTTATAGGGTGAGTCCAGTCTCATTAAAAAGAAAAAAAAAAAGCTACCTGCCAGCCAGCAGACTTCTCCTGTATAGAGCCAGCTGCAGCAATGTCGACCCCATGGCTGGGAGCACAGTCCTAACCAGCTCCAAGCTCACATCTGATCTTCCACCAATTATAGCACATCATAGGTGGATTCAGATGATGTGCCCACTGCTGTCAATCTACCAGGAGGCCTTCTCCCTCTTCACTGGAGGCAGGGGCATACACAAAAGCTGGGTAAGGAGTGTGCTGTTGGCACTAGGGACAACAATGCTGAAAGCCTGTAGAATTCTGTGGGATTGAGCCTGAGGCAGGAAGGTAAGTGATGTTTTGTTTTGCCTGGATAGGAACGGATCAAACCAGGAAAAAAAAATGTAATATTCTCATAATCCCAACAGAAATATCTGTGTATCTATATGAACTTTAGCATCAATTCTAGGTTTACTCAGCAATATCAGAATTGATGCATATGATTTTCAGCACCACTTCTAGGTTTACTCAGTAACTTCAGAATTGATCCATGTCATGTTTTTTAGCGCCACTTCCTAGGTTTATTCAGGTGCAATTTAGTACACACTTATATTAATGTGGACCTGTACCCTCCAAAATCTGCAGCTCAACTACTCTCAATGTGACCTGCTGGCCTCAAATGGAACTCTTTGACTGTTGTGCACCCTTCAGTCGGAGAACTCAGTTGACTGCAGCAAGTCATGTGGGTGTCCAGTGTTGGTCCCTGGTATGTTGGTCCAGTGTATATAGGAGTCACTTGGAGCAGCAGGTTCCAGGTCCACATCATTGACAACAGTTTTGAGCGCAAAAAGTTATATTTCTGTTTATTGATGGTTCATTATGGTAAAGATGGCTTATCTTTAGCTACTGCTTATATATAGAAAGTATGGGGAGACCATAACTAATATTTCCTTCCCTGCCTCTGCCAGGTCCAAATAAGTAGGTTGTTAAAATAGAATTGACCGCTGACCACACAACCCTTTTAGCCACCTCCCGCCAGCCACGTGTACTTGCAGCCACTTAAGCACCTCCTGGCTCTGTTGAGATGGATGGGATAGGGGCAGTGCCATATGACAGCTCTGGAGAGGGAGGGACTTTAGCATGCCAGAGAGTCTACCTGAGGGGGGGGGGGGGTTACAATTGCCTGCTCATTGGGAATACAATTGATCCTCTATCCTAACTGTAGTCTTATCTGATTTCCCACTGTATTTCCATGATGGAGACAGCCCCAGTGATACAGTGACAGGCTGTTTCCAGTGGCTGAGGTGAGCCCCCTGTTCCTGAATATACGGTGCTGTATCTGGAAGCCCAGTGTAACTATGGGGGTGCTAATTATTTGGTGAAGCCAGTGTGCATTGTGGTGTGGATTGCAACCTGCATCCATGGTGAGCTTTTTAGCGTTTAGACACAAAGAAGGGCAGAACATTTTGTTTCTACACTTTTTCCCTAAAAATGCATTACACATTACATGTAAGGTAAGGTTAATCATTTTGAGGTAATTTTTTTTTAAGTTTGGAAACAACAGCACCGTATAGGTTAGGCAGATAAATTTGACAAATTCTATAACATAGCCAATTGGGTGCTGTTAATTCCAAGTTTAAAAAAAATGTATTACCTCATAGGAAAATTATGTACCGCACCTACAAAAATGCCCCATCAAAGGTAAAGATCATTTTTGGAGAAAAACGGTAGATTTTTGGGTGCTAAAAAGCCCAACAGAATTGAGGTTGCAATCCACACCACAATACACACCACAATTCCTACAGGCTTCACCAAATAATTAGCATGATCCTCAATATAAACTGACTGCATTCATGTCATATTACAAGGAGAAAAAGCAAGGGGCTATCTATCCTGCATTGCTTTCTTTTCATATTCTTGTGTTTTTTATGTTTGCCTAATTATATGAGTTTTAATACTTCTATGTTACAGAAGAGGATTTTTGGCAACACAAAGTTATGATTTATACTGTGTGTGTATCCTTTGTAGTTTAGCGTTGTTTAAACGTGATCCTTTGTAATTAAGAATCTGAAAATAAAAATGTAGGAAACATATTGGGCTGTGATGGCCTCTCTGTACTTTTTGAAGAATAATGTTATGTTCAGACGACCATGCATTGATTTTTTTTCCCCGCTTTCTTCCCTCTATTTGAATGAAGTATAGAAATTTATTCAGCACATGGAGAAACATCTAAAAAGTGTTAATTCTTTTGTTTAGCACCAACTGCTTCCAGGCTTAGACTGACCCACAGGGTTACCAGGAAATCCCCGGTATGCCTCCATCTCCAAAAGGTATGGCACACTATAGTGTTGATTCATCACCATGAGTCATTTTGTTGCTCTGTTTTTTTCTTTTATAATTTTCCAAAGGGGAATTCAGCACCATATTTAGCTGCGCTATTTGATTTAAAAACTTCACAGCTTAATACGGTGCTGAATTTTGGAAAAAATAAAAAGAAAAAGTGTTTACTCTCTAAAAAACGTGAATAACAAAATTACTCACAGTGATGACTCCCCTTATGTGATAGCAAATACTGTGCTGGATTGTCACTGTTCTGTGGCAGAAGACTACAGGTTATCCACTCACGCACACGTTACAGTCAGAATCAGGATTTCCCCTCTGTGTAAACCTCCCTTTGGGGGCCGGTAATAACTCGCCTTTCCCCGTGCCAATGGCGCATGTGCAGGCTTTCGTCCAATCAGAGCCATTTCCATGGAACAAAACCTGGGAAAGTCAAATTCCCAGATTTTGTTTTTCTTTAAAGCAGACCTCCACCCTCCCTGTCCGCATATATAGGGACCCTAACCAACCTTGGCCCACAGTGCTGACATCTGGCACTGCTCCTTCCACTGTACATCTGCCTCCAGGTCCTCATCAGAGCAGCCTGAGAAGGTAAGCAATGCATTACAGCAATGTGGGATTCACAGAAGGGGGTGAGATAGGGTCTCTGTGAATCAGCCCTGTGTATAGTTGCCATGGAGAATATAAAGATTCAGGTAAGAGGAATAAACACCAGTCTGCTGGCTCTGTAGTTGGGGAGGTTAATTTAAGACTAGCGCCACGTAATTGCCATTTGATGTCTATGTAGCAGCGCTTAAGCTTCCGCTGGTAGAAGCTGCAAATGGGTGTGTGGCGTTATAATCTAGTGTAGTGGCCGGAAAAGTGACGCTGTAGTATCCTGTCCAGCAATGATAAATGTGATGTCTGGAGGGTGCTGTAGAAGTGCTCATCCTGAATGAATGCGTATGTAGTGCCCTGAGGAAAAGCCGCCCAAGGCAACAGGACAACGCTGCAGCGAACGATAGGTAGCGCCAGTCAAGTGCATCCGATGCTC
Organism: Gastrophryne carolinensis; assembly: GCA_027917425.1. Lineage (NCBI taxonomy): Eukaryota > Metazoa > Chordata > Amphibia > Anura > Microhylidae > Gastrophryne > Gastrophryne carolinensis. The sequence goes on along the minus strand of CM051235.1, from coordinate 333,654,253 downwards.
GGAGCTGAAGCCCATGTTTAAGAAAATCACCGAAACCAGCGCCGGTGCTCTAAAACCGGGCGATCTAGCGGCGAACGTCAGACGCTATATGAAAAAAGTCTGTTTCTCAACACATATACACCAGCACTAGTGTAGTGGCCGGAAAAGTGACGCTGTAGTGTCCTGTCCAGCAATGATAAATGTGATGTCTGGAGGGTGCTGTAGAAGTGCTCATCCTGAATGAATGCGTATGTAGTTCCCTGAGGAAAAGCCGCCCAAGGCAACAGGACAATGCTGCAGCGAACGATAGGTAGCGCCAGTAAAGTGCATCCGATGCTCTAAAAGCGGGCGATCTAGCGGCGAACGTCAGACGCTATATGAAAAAAGTCTGTTTCTCAACACATATACACCAGCACCAGAGCGAAAACACATGGAATGACATTGTTTTAACACTGTAACAATGACACTGCAATGGCAGACCTGCACATACAATTCTGCATAATATATTTATATAACAATATAAGTGTTCGGTTGCTGGGCAGGAGAGGTCACACAATAATTATATCCTAAAATTGAGAAAAATAAAACGCTATTTACACACAAGCAAAAAAACACTTGAAATGTACAGGATAACGCTGCTGAGTGAAAGGTGCTACATGGCATTGCTAAACATACAGCATCACCGCTTGTAATACATTTAACGCTACATGGCGTTTAAAGGACTCTCACCAGATTGACTTTAATATATATGGTTTTCATATACTGTGCCCAATGTTCACCTGATGCTACGTGGTACTACTGGTGTTAGCGTTTATTAATTAACCCCCTAAAAGACTTCAGGACAGTCCAGTCAAGTACCCCTGGGGAATTCGAATTCAGAATGTGCTGCTGAGTAAACACTCACTTTTCCTTCCCTACCACACGGTGATAGTGGGGTGCCTCCCCAGCCTGCCTGCAGATGAGGCCTCCTCAGCCATCCTGATATGCTAGGCCAGGAGAGTGCTGCAGACTGCAGGAATCCCAGGGATATGGCCACTCTCATTTCTCTGCCCACACTCCTTTTCCAAACAGATGCAAATTTTTTGGGCGATCTGGGGGGTACACACAGTGGGGCATCCTAAATCAGGATGCACCAGGGACAAGGACCAAAACCTGGCATAGTGAAAATGTAAGAAAAAAATACTCCCCTCTCTGGCTACAAACTTAGTCCTGCAGGCTGCAGCCCTATGGTTTCAGTGGGCCCCTTGCGTTCCTCCTGCAGTCATACGGGAGCAGGCATCCTCCATTTTTTGGCTGCAGGGTATGCAACGTGAGTTAGGAGGTGATTGTATTTTGTAATGTCGTTACTGTCCTTTTAATTGACTACTACAGTATCCTAGCCTTATAGCATCCTTAAAGCGGAACAAACTCCCGCCTGCTTGCCTTCCCCTGGAGCATCCCAAATTGGTGAGAGATGCCCACCAAGGTCTCAGCATAACTCAGCTTTGCTCCAGTGGTGAGGTAATGCCGACTGCATACCCAGCATCTCTGGGCTGAGGCACGCGTTCAGATTGACTGGGGGCGGGAGCGCTCTCTAGTCTGAAAGGAAAGGGGGATGTGGCCACTCCCTATATTCTTTGTGTGTCACACACACCCCGCTTCCTGTAGTAATAACCATCGCCAGATGCCATTGCAGAGAGAGAGATCTTGAAACAGGCCCCTCCCAGTCTATATATACCTGGGACCTCCCACTTAATCCCCAGTGTTCTCTCTCTGCAAGATGCGTCAAGACAGAAGAAAGAGGTCTCCTGCTTGCAGGTAGCCGGGGTTAAACCCCGGCACCCCCCCTGGTCTATTTCTGCCCAGTTCTTTTTAACTTGTATTTGGTAACTATCGGAAGCCTCCCAGCTTCGGCTGCTGACTGGGTAAGGGTAGCCGGCACCTGGTGGTGCCTAGGAGCTTATCTCCTCCACTAGTCCCCATTATTGGGGCAGAGTGGTTATCCGGTTGGTGACCTGGATTTTGGGATGCCCCGTCCCGTTGTCCCCATATCTCTTCTCTCCTCATGGCCTTCCCTTTTTTGGTTGGGGAAGTCCTTTAGGGGGGAGGGGGGGGGGGGGTGAGGGGTCTTTCTAGGATATCCTGAGGTAATTTCCCTTTTATTGTACTTATTTGTGTGGGACGTCGGTGCGCGCGTGTATGTGTGTGTGTGTCTTTTATTAAGAGTGTTTACTGTGTGCGGCGTTTACTTCTGCCGGGGTCAGCAGACCGGGTCCGGTTTGGGCATTTTCGAATGGCGCTATCGCCATTTTTTACCTCTCTGAGGTCATTTGTGCTTAGGAGCGGGGCCGCGCTCGGCGGGGTCAGAGCGCTTCGCGCGCGCTCTCTGGCCTGCCCGTCTCCTTCAGCTGTGGATTGCTTGCACCGGCCTGTGAGGTGATTTCTGCGCCTTGGTCCCGCTGTCTCTTTCAACTTCGGCCACTTCGATAAGGTCTTGTACTATTGTTCTTTCGTTTCTGTATTTCTTTCAATGAGTGCTTATTCCCATAAGGGGACTTTATGCTGTGGTCCATATTAGTATACATTGTAAGCTTTTTTGTCAGTATATCAAGCCATGGTGGCTTTCTGTTCATTATGCATTATATATAATGCTTGAGCCTTTAGTTAGGCATCAGCATGCTTAAAGGTATATGACCATATTTATTTTAAGATATATATATATATTTAGTATTTTTATTGGATAATATTGTTTTCCTCTCTGTGTGCATGTGTGGTTTATTCATGAGTTTTACATTGTATTTTTTCTGTCTTCCAGATTTGGGATACCCCGGCTGCATGGGTCTCCCAGTCTGATATACCTGGCTAGTCTTATTTTGGGTTACAAAAAATCCTCCCACTCCCGGGACTTTATTTAACCCTTTAAATGCCAAGCACGTAGTTTCTACGTGGTTGCCTCTCCTACCGTTAAGTGCCAAGCACGTAGAAACTACGTGCCTGGCATTTCCCACAAACAGTTAAAAAGATAGAAAAAAAAAACACTTACCTCCGGTATCCCCTTGAAGCTTGGGGTCCCCTCTTCCCGTGGGGGGCATCCGATCGCCCCCCCGTCGTCCTCCGTCTTCAGGGGGGGGCCCGAAACCAGCCGCCCCCCCCCCCCCCCGTTTCCAGCGCTGACATCGGCGCTGTAAAAAAACAAAAAAAACAAACTGTCATTTACTCACCTCCGCGCCCGAGCCTTCTGTCCGGGTCTCCTCTTCACCAGGGGGGGGTCCGATCCCCCCCCTGGGCTGCGCAGTCTTCAGGTGAGGACCCTCTTCCGGGTCCTCACCTCTTGTAATGGCGGCGATGGCCGCCGCCGCTTAGCTCCGCCCATTGAGGGAGGAGCGGGATGACGTCATCCCGCTCCTCCTATACCCCCTCCGAGCTCCGGCATCTGTCAGATGCCGGTGGTGATCGGAGCAGGGCGGATGTCAGGTGAGGAGGCTCCGATCGGAGCCCCCTCACCTGTCACCCGCCCTGCGCCGATCACCACCGGCATCTGTCAGTGACAGCGGCGCGGGACAGACAGCGGCGAGGGACGTCGGATCGGAGGTGAGTACAGTGTAAAAAAAAGAAAAATAAAGTTTTTTTTTCTCTGTGTCTGTGTGATTTTTTACTATTAACCCCTTGTGAACTGGTAAGGGGTCCATGACCCCTATACCAGTTCACAAGGCTGGGGAGATGGCAAGCCACCTGCGCTAGCGGGTGGCTTGCCATTAACCCCTGGCACCCCCATTACCTGCCTCCCCAAAGGCCAGGGGGGGGCAGAAGAGCCCGGGCCCACATGGGCTATGTGGGCTCGTAGGCTGCAGGGTGGGGGGGCCACATAAGCTGGCCCCCCCACTCTGTGCCTACAAGCCCCCATAGCTGGTCCCGGGCTGGTTACTGTGGGTAAGGGGGACCCCACGTCAATTTTTTTTTTGATTTTTAAGGGTTTTTAACCCTTAAAAATCAAAAAAAAAATGGGGTCCCCCCCCCCCTGGGAGGGGGGACCCTATGTCATTTTTTTTTTGATTAACCCTTTGTGTTCTGTCATCCAGCAGCTATAAAAGGCTTCTAGCAAGTGAGCAGAAGCCAGTGATCGCCGAGGGACAGAGGGCTCCAGGATGGATGGGAGGTGAGTACAGTGTAAAAAAAAAAAAAAATAATAAAATATTTTTTCTATGCTTGTGTCTGTGTGATTATTTACATTTAACCCCTTGTGAACTGGTAAGGGGTCCATGACCCCTATACCAGTTCACAAGGCTGGGGGGATGGCAAGCCACCTGCGCTAGCGGGTGGCTTGCCATTAACCCCCGGCACCCCCATTACCTGCCTCCCCAAAGGCCAGGGGGGGGCAGAAGAGCCCGGGCCCACATGGGCTATGTGGGCTCGTAGGCTGCAGGGTGGGGGGGCCACAAAAGCTGGCCCCCCCACTCTGTGCCTACAAGCCCCCATAGCTGGTCCCGGGCTGGTTACTTTGGGTAAGGGGGACCCCACGTCAATTTTTTTTTTGATTTTTAAGGGTTTTTAACCCTTAAAAATCAAAAAAAAAATGGGGTCTCCCTCCCCTGGGAGGGGGGACCCTATGTCATTTTTTTTCTCGATTTAACCCTTTGTAGTGTGGATGGTAGTTGTATTTTTTTTGTGAATGTTATAAAATACTTGTTTCAGTTAGGGGGGTCTCCTGGGCAAGAATGGGGGGGCTACCGATAAATATGTGGTACCGTTCTAATCGGTAGAAATGGGGCTTTCACATGCAATATGATTTTCCTTAATAAAATACATTTTTTATTTAAAATAAAGGAGTCAATTTTTTTAAAACATTTTTTATTTATTTATTTATTATTTTTACTTAATAATATTGTAAAAAAAAAAAAAAAAAATTACAAACAAGACATTTCATGTTAAAGCCTAAACTCTGCTGCAAAAAAATATATATATAATTTTCCTGAAAATTCCAGCAAAAATGGCGCAAAACATGACGCAAAATGGGGAAAAATGGCCTGTCAACAGAGGGTGACAAAATCTCAAGTAGGCTGGCAATTAAAAGGGTTAATAGTACCTCTGCATGTTGGGTATTGTTCTGTTCGGGGGACCTTGCGCTTTCAGACTTAGCTTGTTTTTTCTGGTTTGCATATTTATATTTTAGGAAAAGGTGTTTTTTATTCAGCTTTTTTATAAATTTTTTAAGGAAACCCTGCGCAAACAAAGAATTCTTTGAGGGATTACTTCCAGAAAGATGAGCCCACTACAACAAGCTGGGTACCCTTAGAAAGCTTAACGTGTGTACTTTCAGGGAATATATGGTTTATGGGGGATATTCCAAATGTCAAGGGTTGTTTTGGTTGAAAAATCGCAAGGTGCGCACTTACCGTTACGCACATCCTTTACTTTGGGGTGTTTGGCAACTCTTCCCTTGACAGAACCTATGCATGTTGGGTATTGTTCTGTTCGGGGGATGTTGCGTTTCCAGATTAAACTTGTTTTTTCTTGTTTGTATATAGTTTTTTTAGGAAAATGTGGCTTTGATTCTGCTTTTTTATCCTTTTTTTAGGGAAACTCTTTGCAACCAAAGAATCCATTGAGGGATTACTTCCAGAAAACTATGGCCACATCAACAAGCCTGGTACGCCTAGAAAGCCTGAGGTGTGTACTTCCAGAGAATATATAGTTTGTTGGGGGTATTTCAAATGTAAAGGGTTGTTTTTCTGGAAAAACTGCAAGGTGCGCATATTGCGTAGCACAGTTGTATTTTATCTGAAAATCCCCTAAAGCGTTGTTTCAGTTTGGGGGAGTCTCCTGGGCAGGAAAGGGTGTCTACCTATACATATGTGGTACCGCTGTAACCGGGAGAAATTGGGATTTCACACGCAATAAGATTTCATTGACAAACTTACATTTTTTATTACAAAAAAAACTACAATATGTAAAAATTTTTTTTTTTTTTTTTTTTTTTGCACATATTTAACCAAAAATATTGAGAATACACCTAAAAAATGACAAACAAGACATTTCATGTTAAAGCCCAGACTCTGCTGAAAAAAACAATATATCATTTTCCTGGGAAATCCCTGGAAATCCCTTCAAAAATCACATTTGAACATGGGGAGCGCAAAATAGTGCAAAATGGTCTGGCAACAGAGTGTGACAAAAACTCCAGGTAGGCTGGCACTTAAAGGGTTAATGAATAAGGGGCATCCCGGGTAGCTTATAGCATAAATCCCTGGGCTCTGCGAATTCCAAAAAAGTTTCACCGAATGGAGGCTTCCAATGATACCGGAAATGGCTCCTCGGAGCAATCTAGGCAGTGTGGGGGATGTGGGGTTACACTCCCAGGGGATGATGTCATTTTGTGCGTTCCTTGCGCACAGCAGAATATTGCGCGCCAGTCTGGCACTCCGGCTCCTGGCTCTTCGCAACCTCAGTCGTCCCCTGCTCCTCCACTTTTATTCCGGACCCAGGGTGACGTTGTCATAAGGCTACAGCTAAAAGGAAACACATTGATTCTCCTTCTCTGACTCCTGCCTTAGAGGCAGCAGAGGTGTTAGACTGGTCAGATTGTCCTTTGCCTGAAGAAGGGGAAATTTTGGAAGATTTGGATGATGATGCTCCCCTGTTGACTGATACTTCGGCAGATTTGACTACTGGAGTGTCTTGTGATACTCCTTCTATCCTTTCTATCCCTCCGCCTAAGGGTGAGCTATTTGAGATGCCTAAGCCGCATTTAGAATTCCCTGGTCAGCTACATTTTGAAAGGGTTGTGCTTAAGGAATGGGAACAGCCGACACGCCTTGTTGGCTCCCCGGCTAATTGGAACAGGAGGTATCCTTTTTCGGAGGAATTGGTCAAGCTGCACCGGTTTTGGGGCTCTCTAATTCTTCAGTGCTGCATTCACCAGACACTACTACAATTAAGGATGTTGAGGATCGTAGAATCGATCAGCTAGCTCGTCATGGTTTCATCAGTGCCGGTTTGACCTTGCGTCCGGTATGTGCTTCTTCCATTGTCCTATTGGCTCTTAAAGCTTTGATCAAAAATTTGTACGCAGATCTTGATCCAGAATGTGAGGAGTTTACCTCTCTTCAATTGTGTGAATCTTTTGCTTCTTATGTTCTGGCCGCCCAGGATGATGCTATGGCCATGTGTGGCAGGACATCTGCTCTTTTGGTTGCTATTCGGCGGTCAGTGTGGCTCCGTCAATGGACGGCGGACGTTGGTGCCAAAAGATCACTTACAGCTCTTCCTTTTCTGGGTCTACGCCTGTTCGGTGACAAGTTGGATTTAGTCACCAAGGGAGGCAAGTTGCCTCAGCGCAGGAAGCCGCGGCGTCTTTTTCGAGGAACCTCTTCTTTCAATCCTTCCTTTCGGGGTGCCAGGGCAGGTAGAGGGGCCTCCCTTCCTGCTACCAGGGGCATGGGCTGGAACCGGGGGCGAGGCCGCGGCCGTTCAGGTCATTCGTGGGGCTCCAAGCCTAAGCCTACGGCCAAGCCTGCTCAGCAATGAGGGGGCGCCCTCACCCGTGAGGGTGGGGGGACGGTTGCGACACTTCTCCCAGACTTGGGTCCAGGTGGTCCCGGACAGATGGATTCGGGAGGTGGTGTCGTCCGGTTACAAACTGGAGTTCCAGTCCCGTCCTCCCTCAAGATTTCTCAAGTCCCGAATACCTACCGATCCTTTGGTCGCCCAAGAACTCCGAGTGTCGGTAGGGAATCTTCTAGATATGGCGGTCATCCGTCCGGTGCCAACCTTGGAATTGGGTCTCGGTTTCTATTCCAATCTTTTCACGGTGCCCAAGAGGGACGGATCGGTGCGCCTTATCCTGGATCTGAAGTTCCTCAACAGGTTCATTCGTCCACGGAAGTTTTGTATGGAAACTCTGCGCTCGGCCATCACTTCTCTTTGGCAGGGGGACTTCATGACTTCCATAGACATAAAGGATGCTTATCTGCATGTTCCCGTCTGCCCGGTCCATCAGCGTTTTCTGCGCTTCATGGTAGAGGATCGGCATTTTCAATTCGTGGCGCTTCCATTTGGTCTTACCTCGGCGCCAAGGGTGTTCACCAAGGTTCTAGCAGGGGTGATGGCCATTCTCAGAACTCAAGGCATTCAAATTTTGCCTTACCTGGACGACCTTCTCATCATGGCTCCTTCCTTCAATCAAGCGGAGAAGGACACCAGCATGGTGGTTTCTACGCTGGAAAGCTTCGGTTGGGTAATCAACTATCCCAAGTCCTCCCTGACTCCGGCCGAGGTGGCGTCCTTCTTGGGGATGACAATAGACTCTTGTCAGCACCCGGTTTTTCTACCTCAGTCGAAGATACTTTTGATTCAGGATTTGGTTCGGCTTCTTCTCTCCAATCCTCGACCGTCCATCCGTCTGGGGTTGATGGTAGCCTTCGAGGCAGTTCCCTTTGCTCAGTTTCACACTCGGACGCTTCAGATGCATCTGTTGACGTCTTGGGACCGTTCTCCATTTTCATTGGACCAACCCTTTTTGTCCTCTCGGGTCCGGCAGTCTCTTCGGTGGTGGTTGGTTTCGAACAATCTCTTGAAGGGCAAGTCCTTTCTGACTCCTCTATGGGAGACTGTCACCACGGACGCCAGGCTTTCGGGCTGGGGGGGATTCTGGAAGGATCTTCAGTTCCAGGGGCAGTGGGGTCCTTGAGAGGCTCACTTGCCCATCAATGTTCTGGAGCTGAGAGCTATCCGTCTGGTTCTTTCTCTTCTGACTCACCATGTCCGGGGCCTTCCGGTTCAGGTGTGTTCGGACAACAGGACGGCGGTTGCCTACATCAATCATCAGGGAGGGACTCGCAGTCTGGGAGCTCTCAGAGAGGTCTCCCTGATTCTGACCTGGGCGGAGGCTCATGTTCCTTGCCTGTCAGCAGTTTACATTCCGGGGGTGGAAAACATGGAAGCGGACCTTCTAAGCAGATGCTTCTCCCATCTGGGGGAATGGTCTCTCCATCCTCAGGTTTTTCAGGCTCTGTGTCTTCGGTGGGGAACACCGGAGGTGGACCTGTTTGCCTCTTTTCACAATTACAAACTTCCGACTTTTGTATCAATGTCTCAGGATCCTCTGGCTCTGGCGGGGGATGCCATGTCTCTGAGCTGGGGGAAGCTGGGGTTCCTGTATCTGTTCCCTCCGATTCCCTTGCTAGGAAGAGTGTTGATTCTGGAAAAGGTCCCCGCCATTCTCGTGGCTCCAATGTGGCCAAGAAGAATGTGGTTCGCGGACGTCATTCGGATGGCAGTGGATCAGTTCGAGCTTCCTCTGCGGCTGGATCTTCTCACTCAGGGTCGGCTGCGTTACCCCAATTTACCAACGCTGGCTTTGACGGCTTGGCTGCTGAAACCTCCATCTTAAAGGAGGAGGGTCTTTCTGATTCAGTTATTAAGACTCTCATCTGTGCTCGAAAGAGGTCTTCCTCTGCTATCTATTACAGAACCTGGCGTTCTTACATCGATTGGTGTGAGGCTAGATCTTTGCCCTGCAGAGTCTTTTCTGTTTCCAGAATTCTGGATTTTCTTCAATCTGGACTGGATGTCTCCAGCTTAGTACCTTAAAGGGGCAGGTTTCTGCTTTGTCTATTTTCTTTCAGAAGGCTTTTGCGCTTCATCCGTTGGTCAAGACTTTTTTCCAGGGGGTTACGCATCTGCGGCCTCCTAGGAAGGCGTTGCTACCTGTTTGGGATCTGAATTTGGTTTTGTCTGCTCTTCAGGCTCCTCCTTTTGAGCCTTTGTCGGATATTGCTCTTTCCACTTTGACTCAGAAGGTAGTCTTTCTTGTGGCTATCACTTCGGTTCAGCGTGTCTCTGAGTTGGCGGCCTTGTCCATTCAGGCGCCCTACCTTGAGAAACATCAAGATAAGGTGGTATTTCGGTTCAAATCGGATTTTCTTCCTAAGGTTTTTTCTGCATTCCATCGGAATCAGGACATTGTTCTTCCCTCCTTGTGTCCTAAACCCAAGAATGACAAGGAGAAGGTTTTGCACTGTTTGGATGTTGTTCGCTGTGTTCATTTTTATTTGCGTGCTACGTCTTCTTTCCGTAAGACTGATGCCTTTTTCGTTGTACCTTGTGGGCCTAGGAAGGGTTTGGCCCCAGCTAAATCTTCCATTAGTAAATGGATTCCTCAAGCCATTATTGGCACCTATACGGCTAAGGGTAAAGCTCCTCCCTTCCGTATCACTGCTCATTCTACTCGTGCTATTGGTGCGTCCTGGGCTTTTCAGCACCAGGCTTCTGTTGAACAAGTTTGTAAGGCGGCTATTTGGTCTTCGGTTCATACCTTTACAAAGTTTTACAAGGTTGATGTGCGAGCCTCAGCGGATGCTGTGTTTGGCAGCAAGGTTCTGCAAACTGCAGTGGTTTGAGTTATGCTTCATCTTCCTGCTGGATACCCACCCTTTAGGGACACTGCTTTTGGATGTCCCGAACGTTATTACTACAGGAAGCGGGGTGTGTGTGACACACAAAGAATAATACCATTTTGTGAATACTCACCAGTAAAATTGTTATTATTGGTGTGTCATACACACCCCGCTTCACCCGCCCTTTTTTAGTATCCTGGTTTTCTCTATTTGGTGAAGCTATAAGTTTATTGAGGGTTAATTTTTTCTGTTACCTTGTCTTACTGCTTTTCAATTACACTGGGGATTAAGTGGGAGGTCCCAGGTATATATAGACTGGGAGGGGCCAGTTTCAAGATCTCTCTCTCTGCAATGACATCTGGAGATGGTTTACCCGAACGTTATTACTACAGGAAGCGGGGTGTGTGTGACACACCAATAATAACCATTTTACTGGTGAGTATTCACAAAATGGTATTTACTGAGCTCTGTGTCTAGGCATATGGTGCTGATTGAACTTGTCCACTCGGGCCATTTGACGGAGGAAAGGTAAGTTTGTATGGGGAGATTTGGGTTTAAACATAGTGCCCCTGAGGCAAGAATCAAAACACAGTATAGTGAACATACCAGATTTTGTTGCACTTTAATGCAGCACTGCCTGCTGAGATTGGCACTTTCTGTGATATTTTTATTCCAGCTCATTCAGGCAATTCTGAGAGGGTAGGGTGGCAGAGTGGGGGGTCACCTTCAGACTGAAGTTTCACTTTAAAAGGACTCAGAGTTACCCAATAGTGTGCACAATCCTTCCTCCAATCAGCGAGGGAACCTGTTGTAACTGAACATGCAAAGGAAGCCAGCATTTCAAAGCGATTTAACTGCAAGGTGTGTATTCAAAGAAAAATCAAGTCCATACAAGTCTTCATATTCCTGCTTGTAACTGAGGATTTGCACTCATCTGGGGGGAGGAGTTTGCACTCATCTGGGGGGGGGGAGTTTGCATTCATCTGAGGGGAGGAGTTTGCAATCATTTGAGGGGAGGAGTTTGAACTAATCAATTACAGAAGGCCATTCCAGCTGTCTAGGAATGGACATATATAAATATAAATTATATGTACCGTATTTAACAACAGTCCTTTACAATAATAGGGGTCACTGCACATTGTCAGAGGTGGGTTGTTTAATAGAATATGGTGATGCTTTCCACCCCTTGTGGCAGAGCTTGCCACCTTAGATGGCTGGTAGTCATTTAGGTGTGGGAGGCTGGACACTCACTAGCGCTCGCTGGCGTGCATTTTGAATCACTGTGTACAAGGACTTATGTCAGCCAATCAGGACAGTACTGAAGTGGAGACAACACATAAATTAAGATAAGAGGTTTATGTTGTCACCTTCTATCCCCAGACCAGTGCCCCAAAACCTGTTTCTTTTTTTTTTACTAAAGCCCTTGCTTAATATTCATAAAAACAAGAAGCAGTATTATGTAAAAGGCAGCAGTATGCTAATTCATTCAGTTCCAAGGTAAATTGTCACATAATGGCAGTTGAGCTTTTAGTGCTTTCAGATTTATTGCAGTTATTGTAATTGATATGGATGACCCCCCCCCCCCAATGCTGAACTGTGTGTAACTGAATGTGAATCATTATAATTTGGAGTGGGCGTGCAAAGAACACACCAATCTCCCAAAGGAAGCACCACTACAATCAACAGTATATATTAATGATTTTATTAGTACAAAAAAACAAAGAATTAAAATACATACACCACAAGACAAATTTAAAAACAACCAGTATGGCCAAATGTATCTATATCAATGTATATGGCCCCTAAGGGCCGCTTAAATAACTGCCCTATGGGTGAATAATATTGATTATCCTAGAATAGTCATAACCCATCCTTTTTGTGCCGGCACAAAAAATCCTAACCACATGTAAATATATGTGCAAATTCATGAAACCAATACTACAAAAATATTAATAATATATATGGCAAAAATATGTGCAAAAACAGTGAATATACAATAAAAAATAAAAAAATATCAATATATAAAGTGCAAATACATGAAAAACACATAAACCTAAAACACTACCTAATATTGCACAGGGAAACCCATACCAATAAGACTTTAAAGTGCAGACAATAACAATATATGATATAAATGCAAGTGCCAGCAGAGAGAAAATAAATGGTTAAATCTCACGTCATAAGATAACACCCAGGGCAACAGTCAGGCCAACCTCAGTGAAAAATGTCTGCGCACGCAGCCCCCATACAAGCCCGCTACAAGCGCCTAGCCACACAGATGAACAGACCAATGAATCACTCCAAGTAGTGAATATTTCAGAACACATCCTCACCCCTGCAGAGAAGTCAGTTCTCTCACGTGGCCTATCTTTTTCTCCCACACAGGGTGTAGATAGGTTCTTTGTCATTAAAGATGTTTATCTTTTCTGTAGGAAGATCTTGTTAAAGAAGCAGTTTGATTCCATGGACCACACTGCTATTGCTGATGAAATCGCATTGGGACCACAGGATCGTGAAGCCCTGCTGAATTTACATTTGTTGTTGTCAGAACAAGACCCTACACTCTCTTTGGACGAAGCCCTGGTAAGACAACATAGTGGACTGAAATGTCCCTCCACTTACTGCCCACCTTTGATGGCCTCTGCCTCAGTCCAGGTGTTCTTTGACCTAACGGTCAGGGATATCATGCGACTACCCGACAGAGTTGGGGGGGATAATTTATCTAGAGAGGAACGCAAGGCATTGACAGACTTACAGAACAATAAGGACATCATTATTCGTGAGGCAGACAAGGGCGGTAATGTAGTTGTATGGTCCAGGGTCAAGTACATTGAAGAAGCCCGCCGACAACTAAGTAATGAACACCATTACGCCAAATTATTGAACAACCCTACTCCAGCTTGCACAATGGCATTGGAACAGTTAGTAGCAGATGCATTAGAAGAAGGTACAATTAATCACAAAGAATCACTCTATTTGAAGGTTTCACATCCGGTCATGCCGACTTTCTACTTGTTACCCAAGACTCACAAAAACTTACATGCACCTCCAGGACGACCGATAATCTCAGGGATTGGGGGATTGTTGGAACCAGCATGCACATTCATTGATCTATTCTTGCAACCGCATGTACTGAGTCTCAGCTCTTACGTTCGAGACTCCACAGACTTACTGTGCAAACTGGAGCAGGTCAGTTTACCATCGGGAGTACTCCTCATCACATGTGATGTGGAGTCACTCTATACAGTAATTCCACATGACCTGGCGCTAAGATCCGTCCGCTACTTTTTATCCAAGGAATCCAGCGATAGGAGACAATTACATTCTTTTATTCTCTCGCTGTTAGAATATGTCTTGACCCACAACATCTTTACTTTCAATGGCACCTATTATAAACAGATTTCCGGGGTTGCCATGGGAGCCAAATGCGCTCCGTCTGTTGCTAATTTATTCCTTGGTTGGTGGGAAGAATCTATAGTATTTAACACCGATTGTGACCGTTTCCACCCCCATATTGGGGGGTGGTTCAGATTTATTGACGATATACTCATTCTTTGGCAGGGATCTGAAGAGCTTGGTCTTGAATTTGTGGAACATCTGAACAACAACCCATGGAACATTCACCTGACATCTGAAATCTCTGCCGAGTCAGTTACATTTTTGGATTTGAAACTCACATTAGAGACGGACGGATCAATCAGCACGGATTTGCACAGGAAACCCACGGCGGTAAATAGTCTGTTAGATTTTCGGAGTGCACATATTCCACATCTCAAAAAAGCCATCCCTTATGGCCAATTCCTTAGGGCCCGTCGGAATTGCAGCTGTGATTCAAATTTTGAAACACAGGCTGAAAGACTAAAACAGAGGTTCAGGGATCGGGGTTATCCCACTCAGGTGATAGATGCCGCTTATTGGAGGGCAAAACAGACCCCAAGAACAGGTTTATTGAGGTCAGGGACCAATGATAGAAATAGAATGAGACAGAACAACACTACTAGATTCATCACAAATTATAATAAGCAGTGGCATGCTATCAGACAATTGATGACAAATCACTGGCATGTTCTTACATCGGACCCCTTGATTGCCCCTCACGTGGGGAGTAAAATACAGATGATTGCCCGTCGGGCACCCAATTTGAGAGATAAGCTCTCTAAGAGCCATTTATCACCACAGGGTATGTGGTTGACAGACGGGAAAACTCGGGGTAGTTTTCCATGTGGAAAGTGTTCCATCTGTCAATACATGGAGAAGACAACGGTAGTGGGTAGTAGTGGCACCTCTCGTGATTTTAAAATTGCATCTTTCATCAATTGCAGGACCAGGGCTGTCATCTATCAATTACGCTGTGGGTGTCCCAAAAGTTATGTTGGTGAAACACAGAACGCCTTAAGGACCAGAATACAGGGCCATGTATCGAACATCAGGCTTGCCAGGAGGGACACTGCTTTAGGTAAGACTATCTCCCCAGTGGCCCGCCACTTCTTAGAGGTGCATGAGGGAGACTATTCTTCTCTGCGGGTCTCAGGTATTGAGAGGGTCCGATTAGGACCACGGGGGGGCGACCTGAAGCAGCGTTTGCTGCAACGTGAGTTACGTTGGATTTTCCAACTGAACACCAGATCCCCCATGGGGCTTAATGAGGACTGGTCCTTTAGTCCGTTTTTATGAGATATCAGACCTGATCCTGTGACACTATCGGACCAGGAGGTACTGTATATATTGGTGATATTCGTAACCTGTTGGTAATTGGGTCCACAGGGGACCAACTCGTGTATTTCAGGTAGAATTTTGGTCCAAGGTACCATCATTCAGTCCATCTCTCAGGGGCATAGATACAGAATTAGCACATATTAAATAAGATATTTCAGCTTCACATGCTGGTGGTAGGGTGGCACGTGCAGCTGTTTGGTGTACACAGTTGTTATGTATTTGGGGCTGTGCACAACCCTTGACTGGTAGCATTGGGGTCACTCACGGGGCCACACTACAGTCGAGAGATGTAGCACATTCACAACACAGTGTGGTTATTTAGGTATATAGACTGGTTTGGTGACACTGGTTTGGTCTCACTTAATAAGGGGTCAATTGTGGTTATTTAGGTATATCAAGTGTGGTTATTTAGGTATATAGACTGGTTTGGTGACACTGGTTTGGTCTCACTTATTAAGGGGTCAATTTTTTATCCATGTACTTTCTTCATGCACGCGGCAGATGTTTACTTGTTTCAAAGTTAGGTGTACAAGTGTGGTTTCACACTTGCACACATTTTGTTCACTTTTTGGTGCAACAGAGTTTGAATAAAAAATGTTTTTGCACATGTTGTATGCACGTAGGTCTGTGTGCATATGTGAATCCATGTGTACACGTTTACATACAGGCCTACATTAATATTCAATATTATTATTAATTTCACATTTATTATTATTTTTTCAGTTTTTTGTGTATATTTTTCTCACATATATTTTTTTTATTTATGTATGTATGTATGTGTATATATATATATATGTATATATGTGTGTGTGTATGTATGCATGTGTATGTATGTATGTATGTATATGTATATATATATATATATATATATATATATATATATATATATATATTTGTATTTTTTTTTTTTTTTTTTTTTTTTTTATATTTTTCACATGAACAAGTTGATTTGTTCACACATGTACACACACATATTATAAGTATATTTATAATAATATATATACTTTTGCACACAGGTATTTGGGTGCACTGTGCACTGTGGCTATATAAGGCTAGCACGTTGATTGTATAATGTCCCGGTTGATGGTAATAATATCAGCAGAGCAACCCATGGACCCACTGGAAACAACTCCTGCGATATAACAAACCGTGATGATGTATGTGGATTTGTGCAGCGCAAGCTCGGCAATGACAACAACTTTGCTTACAGCTATATACTCAGTGATTCGTTGTCTCTATGACAGTAGAGACAAACAAAGTACCATAGATGTCAAGAGCGGTGGCTGCTGACAGTATACAATGTTTGTGTTTTCTTAAGTGCATATACTGAGATCATTAATAATTATGTTTATACATGCACTTAGCATGGTAAAATATGTATTGACACTGTAGATTATAATTGGGACAGTAATAGTGGATAGTCAGTTGTTAATTCCCCTGATCCACTCTGTTAGTGCAACCACTGTATGGCCATGTTTATGCAGTAGATACTTTCATGGATTTATAGATTGATTACATAAATATGCTTAGTAGTAAGAGTACAATTTTATATATTTTTTATGTTTTGAAACACTAAGCCTCTTTAGGTGGGGAGTGATCCACTGCAGCTGATCTGCGTTCCGCTTCCCTCTCTCTTCCCCCCCCCCCCCTGCAGGGAGATGTAGCTTTGTTTCTCTCCCCTTGTAGCGTGTGCAGCTGCGTGCTTTTCATTGTGGGGATTGGGATGGGGATGACAGCCATCCTCAGTGTGTGCTGTGTATTCTCCAGCACGATGGGGAGGATAGTGCTCACACCTGCGGTGTCAGGTGTCATGTATTGACATCAATTAAGGCATGGGGCGTGCGGGGGCGGGGTGGCTATTTCAGAGTAGAGATTGAGGGCATGATTTGGCCAATTACTGTGCTTGGATGTATTTGGAGGGCGGGACAAATCAGTGGGTGTTCTCTATTTAAGGGAGAGCTGTCTCCACACACATTACCCTTGTCCTTGAAGCAGCATGGGGGCTGCGTGCGCAGACATTTTTCACTGAGGTTGGCCTGACTGTTGCCCTGGGTGTTATCTTATGACGTGAGATTTAACCATTTATTTTCTCTCTGCTGGCACTTGCATTTATATCATATATTGTTATTGTCTGCACTTTAAAGTCTTATTGGTATGGGTTTCCCTGTGCAATATTAGGTAGTGTTTTAGGTTTATGTGTTTTTCATGTATTTGCACTTTATATATTGATATTTTTTTATTTTTTATTGTATATTCACTGTTTTTGCACATATTTTTGCCATATATATTATTAATATTTTTGTAGTATTGGTTTCATGAATTTGCACATATATTTACATGTGGTTAGGATTTTTTGTGCCGGCACAAAAAGGATGGGTTATGACTATTCTAGGATAATCAATATTATTCACCCATAGGGCAGTTATTTAAGCGGCCCTTAGGGGCCATATACATTGATATAGATACATTTGGCCATACTGGTTGTTTTTAAATTTGTCTTGTGGTGTATGTATTTTAATTCTTTGTTTTTTTGTACTAATAAAATCATTAATATATACTGTTGATTGTAGTGGTGCTTCCTTTGGGAGATTGGTGTGTTCTTTGCACGCCCACTCCAAATTATTGTGGATTGCATTTTTTATGGGTGAGCACACAGTTGTATACATTTTGTAGGAAGATTTGGGCGGTGCACCCTTTGTTAGTAAATTGATGTAATTGGTTTGCACAGTTAAGCTGTGTGACCCATTGTGGTGTTTGCACGCCAACATGGCCTTTAATTTTGAAGATAAAGAGGCCGCATGGGCCAATAAATTTCAGAGTTTGTTGGGTAACTGTCCCAATATTAATACAGATTTGGATGATGATTTTCTATTGCTGACTAGACAGATTAGACAAGCACAGAAGAACTACACTCGGCTGTGGTGGAACGTGCATAGCTTGGAGACCTATATTGCACAGGGAACTTGTCCACGGGGCTTGAGGGTTCAACTCTTCCCGGCATGGGAGGTTGATGAACCCTTTAAGGAGACTTGGGAAAAGGGGCTATTACAAGCATCATACATTGTTATTAATATGCTGATTGAGCATGATAAGCAATTATTAAAGGATACTAAGACCAGACTCATGGAGCTGAGGGCCAAGTTTGAACAATTTGACCAACAGACCCAGGTGGCCCCTTTTCTTGAGTCTCTTAATGCTGACCTAAACAAATATGAGCAGGTGATAATGGAGACCAAGAAACGCAAATTGCAGAGGGATACCCTCGATTATGCACAAAATCACGCATACAGGTGGCATCATGTGGGCAATGGCCGAGGAAACAGACGGAGTGAAAGGAGGCACACCACGGATGGTGGACATAATAAGAGCACATTTAGGCCAGCAATGGCAACTAGCTCCCAAAACAGCTCCAGGTCTGATGCCCAGCATTTTTTATCCTCGGGCAGCGACCTGGAGGAAGAACCCGGAGGGGAGGTAGGAGACGCCCAAAGGGCTCTGAGAAGCAGAGAACGCTGGGGCTACAAGCGCCTAGCCACACAGATGAACAGACCAATGAATCACTCCAAGTAGTGAATATTTCAGAACACATCCTCACCCCTGCAGAGAAGTCAGTTCTCTCACGTGGCCTATCTTTTTCTCCCACACAGGGTGTAGATAGGTTCTCTGTCATTAAAGATGTTTATCTTTTCTGTAGGAAGATCTTGTTAAAGAAGCAGTTTGATTCCATGGACCACACTGCTATTGCTGATGAAATCGCATTGGGACCACAGGATCGTGAAGCCCTGCTGAATTTACATTTGTTGTTGTCAGAACAAGACCCTACACTCTCTTTGGATGAAGCCCTGGTAAGACAACATAGTGGACTGAAATGTCCCTCCACTTACTGCCCACCTTTGATGGCCTCTGCCTCAGTCCAGGTGTTCTTTGACCTAACGGTCAGGGATATCATGCGACTACCCGACAGAGTTGGGGGGGATAATTTATCTAGAGAGGAACGCAAGGCATTGACAGACTTACAGAACAATAAGGACATCATTATTCGTGAGGCAGACAAGGGCGGTAATGTAGTTGTATGGTCCAGGGTCAAGTACATTGAAGAAGCCCGCCGACAACTAAGTAATGAACACCATTACGCCAAATTATTGAACAACCCTACTCCAGCTTGCACAATGGCATTGGAACAGTTAGTAGCAGATGCATTAGAAGAAGGTACAATTAATCACAAAGAATCACTCTATTTGAAGGTTTCACATCCGGTCATGCCGACTTTCTACTTGTTACCCAAGACTCACAAAAACTTACATGCACCTCCAGGACGACCGATAATCTCAGGGATTGGGGGATTGTTGGAACCAGCATGCACATTCATTGATCTATTCTTGCAACCGCATGTACTGAGTCTCAGCTCTTACGTTCGAGACTCCACAGACTTACTGTGCAAACTGGAGCAGGTCAGTTTACCATCGGGAGTACTCCTCATCACATGTGATGTGGAGTCACTCTATACAGTAATTCCACATGACCTGGCGCTAAGATCCGTCCGCTACTTTTTATCCAAGGAATCCAGCGATAGGAGACAATTACATTCTTTTATTCTCTCGCTGTTAGAATATGTCTTGACCCACAACATCTTTACTTTCAATGGCACCTATTATAAACAGATTTCCGGGGTTGCCATGGGAGCCAAATGCGCTCCGTCTGTTGCTAATTTATTCCTTGGTTGGTGGGAAGAATCTATAGTATTTAACACCGATTGTGACCGTTTCCACCCCCATATTGGGGGGTGGTTCAGATTTATTGACGATATACTCATTCTTTGGCAGGGATCTGAAGAGCTTGGTCTTGAATTTGTGGAACATCTGAACAACAACCCATGGAACATTCACCTGACATCTGAAATCTCTGCCGAGTCAGTTACATTTTTGGATTTGAAACTCACATTAGAGACGGACGGATCAATCAGCACGGATTTGCACAGGAAACCCACGGCGGTAAATAGTCTGTTAGATTTTCGGAGTGCACATATTCCACATCTCAAAAAAGCCATCCCTTATGGCCAATTCCTTAGGGCCCGTCGGAATTGCAGCTGTGATTCAAATTTTGAAACACAGGCTGAAAGACTAAAACAGAGGTTCAGGGATCGGGGTTATCCCACTCAGGTGATAGATGCCGCTTATTGGAGGGCAAAACAGACCCCAAGAACAGGTTTATTGAGGTCAGGGACCAATGATAGAAATAGAATGAGACAGAACAACACTACTAGATTCATCACAAATTATAATAAGCAGTGGCATGCTATCAGACAATTGATGACAAATCACTGGCATGTTCTTACATCGGACCCCTTGATTGCCCCTCACGTGGGGAGTAAAATACAGATGATTGCCCGTCGGGCACCCAATTTGAGAGATAAGCTCTCTAAGAGCCATTTATCACCACAGGGTATGTGGTTGACAGACGGGAAAACTCGGGGTAGTTTTCCATGTGGAAAGTGTTCCATCTGTCAATACATGGAGAAGACAACGGTAGTGGGTAGTAGTGGCACCTCTCGTGATTTTAAAATTGCATCTTTCATCAATTGCAGGACCAGGGCTGTCATCTATCAATTACGCTGTGGGTGTCCCAAAAGTTATGTTGGTGAAACACAGAACGCCTTAAGGACCAGAATACAGGGCCATGTATCGAACATCAGGCTTGCCAGGAGGGACACTGCTTTAGGTAAGACTATCTCCCCAGTGGCCCGCCACTTCTTAGAGGTGCATGAGGGAGACTATTCTTCTCTGCGGGTCTCAGGTATTGAGAGGGTCCGATTAGGACCACGGGGGGGCGACCTGAAGCAGCGTTTGCTGCAACGTGAGTTACGTTGGATTTTCCAACTGAACACCAGATCCCCCATGGGGCTTAATGAGGACTGGTCCTTTAGTCCGTTTTTATGAGATATCAGACCTGATCCTGTGACACTATCGGACCAGGAGGTACTGTATATATTGGTGATATTCGTAACCTGTTGGTAATTGGGTCCACAGGGGACCAACTCGTGTATTTCAGGTAGAATTTTGGTCCAAGGTACCATCATTCAGTCCATCTCTCAGGGGCATAGATACAGAATTAGCACATATTAAATAAGATATTTCAGCTTCACATGCTGGTGGTAGGGTGGCACGTGCAGCTGTTTGGTGTACACAGTTGTTATGTATTTGGGGCTGTGCACAACCCTTGACTGGTAGCATTGGGGTCACTCACGGGGCCACACTACAGTCGAGAGATGTAGCACATTCACAACACAGTGTGGTTATTTAGGTATATAGACTGGTTTGGTGACACTGGTTTGGTCTCACTTAATAAGGGGTCAATTGTGGTTATTTAGGTATATCAAGTGTGGTTATTTAGGTATATAGACTGGTTTGGTGACACTGGTTTGGTCTCACTTATTAAGGGGTCAATTTTTGATCCATGTACTTTCTTCATGCACGCGGCAGATGTTTACTTGTTTCAAAGTTAGGTGTACAAGTGTGGTTTCACACTTGCACACATTTTGTTCACTTTTTGGTGCAACAGAGTTTGAATAAAAAATGTTTTTGCACATGTTGTATGCACGTAGGTCTGTGTGCATATGTGAATCCATGTGTACACGTTTACATACAGGCCTACATTAATATTCAATATTATTATTAATTTCACATTTATTATTATTTTTTCAGTTTTTTGTGTATATTTTTCTCACATATATTTTTTTTATTTATGTATGTATGTATGTGTATATATATATATATGTATATATGTGTGTGTGTATGTATGCATGTGTATGTATGTATGTATGTATATGTATATATATATATATATATATATATATATATATATATATATATATATATTTGTATTTTTTTTTTTTTTTTTTTTTTTTTATATTTTTCACATGAACAAGTTGATTTGTTCACACATGTACACACACATATTATAAGTATATTTATAATAATATATATACTTTTGCACACAGGTATTTGGGTGCACTGTGCACTGTGGCTATATAAGGCTAGCACGTTGATTGTATAATGTCCCGGTTGATGGTAATAATATCAGCAGAGCAACCCATGGACCCACTGGAAACAACTCCTGCGATATAACAAACCGTGATGATGTATGTGGATTTGTGCAGCGCAAGCTCGGCAATGACAACAACTTTGCTTACAGCTATATACTCAGTGATTCGTTGTCTCTATGACAGTAGAGACAAACAAAGTACCATAGATGTCAAGAGCGGTGGCTGCTGACAGTATACAATGTTTGTGTTTTCTTAAGTGCATATACTGAGATCATTAATAATTATGTTTATACATGCACTTAGCATGGTAAAATATGTATTGACACTGTAGATTATAATTGGGACAGTAATAGTGGATAGTCAGTTGTTAATTCCCCTGATCCACTCTGTTAGTGCAACCACTGTATGGCCATGTTTATGCAGTAGATACTTTCATGGATTTATAGATTGATTACATAAATATGCTTAGTAGTAAGAGTACAATTTTATATATTTTTTATGTTTTGAAACACTAAGCCTCTTTAGGTGGGGAGTGATCCACTGCAGCTGATCTGCGTTCCGCTTCCCTCTCTCTTCCCCCCCCCCCCTGCAGGGAGATGTGGCTTTGTTTCTCTCCCCTTGTAGCGTGTGCAGCTGCGTGCTTTTCATTGTGGGGATTGGGATGGGGATGACAGCCATCCTCAGTGTGTGCTGTGTATTCTCCAGCACGATGGGGAGGATAGTGCTCACACCTGCGGTGTCAGGTGTCATGTATTGACATCAATTAAGGCATGGGGCGTGCGGGGGCGGGGTGGCTATTTCAGAGTAGAGATTGAGGGCATGATTTGGCCAATTACTGTGCTTGGATGTATTTGGAGGGCGGGACAAATCAGTGGGTGTTCTCTATTTAAGGGAGAGCTGTCTCCACACACATTACCCTTGTCCTTGAAGCAGCATGGGGGCTGCGTGCGCAGACATTTTTCACTGAGGTTGGCCTGACTGTTGCCCTGGGTGTTATCTTATGACGTGAGATTTAACCATTTATTTTCTCTCTGCTGGCACTTGCATTTATATCATATATTGTTATTGTCTGCACTTTAAAGTCTTATTGGTATGGGTTTCCCTGTGCAATATTAGGTAGTGTTTTAGGTTTATGTGTTTTTCATGTATTTGCACTTTATATATTGATATTTTTTTATTTTTTATTGTATATTCACTGTTTTTGCACATATTTTTGCCATATATATTATTAATATTTTTGTAGTATTGGTTTCATGAATTTGCACATATATTTACATGTGGTTAGGATTTTTTGTGCCGGCACAAAAAGGATGGGTTATGACTATTCTAGGATAATCAATATTATTCACCCATAGGGCAGTTATTTAAGCGGCCCTTAGGGGCCATATACATTGATATAGATACATTTGGCCATACTGGTTGTTTTTAAATTTGTCTTGTGGTGTATGTATTTTAATTCTTTGTTTTTTTGTACTAATAAAATCATTAATATATACTGTTGATTGTAGTGGTGCTTCCTTTGGGAGATTGGTGTGTTCTTTGCACGCCCACTCCAAATTATTGTGGATTGCATTTTTTATGGGTGAGCACACAGTTGTATACATTTTGTAGGAAGATTTGGGCGGTGCACCCTTTGTTAGTAAATTGATGTAATTGGTTTGCACAGTTAAGCTGTGTGACCCATTGTGGTGTTTGCACGCCAACATGGCCTTTAATTTTGAAGATAAAGAGGCCGCATGGGCCAATAAATTTCAGAGTTTGTTGGGTAACTGTCCCAATATTAATACAGATTTGGATGATGATTTTCTATTGCTGACTAGACAGATTAGACAAGCACAGAAGAACTACACTCGGCTGTGGTGGAACGTGCATAGCTTGGAGACCTATATTGCACAGGGAACTTGTCCACGGGGCTTGAGGGTTCAACTCTTCCCGGCATGGGAGGTTGATGAACCCTTTAAGGAGACTTGGGAAAAGGGGCTATTACAAGCATCATACATTGTTATTAATATGCTGATTGAGCATGATAAGCAATTATTAAAGGATACTAAGACCAGACTCATGGAGCTGAGGGCCAAGTTTGAACAATTTGACCAACAGACCCAGGTGGCCCCTTTTCTTGAGTCTCTTAATGCTGACCTAAACAAATATGAGCAGGTGATAATGGAGACCAAGAAACGCAAATTGCAGAGGGATACCCTCGATTATGCACAAAATCACGCATACAGGTGGCATCATGTGGGCAATGGCCGAGGAAACAGACGGAGTGAAAGGAGGCACACCACGGATGGTGGACATAATAAGAGCACATTTAGGCCAGCAATGGCAACTAGCTCCCAAAACAGCTCCAGGTCTGATGCCCAGCATTTTTTATCCTCGGGCAGCGACCTGGAGGAAGAACCCGGAGGGGAGGTAGGAGACGCCCAAAGGGCTCTGAGAAGCAGAGAACGCTGGGGCTACAAGCGCCTAGCCACACAGATGAACAGACCAATGAATCACTCCAAGTAGTGAATATTTCAGAACACATCCTCACCCCTGCAGAGAAGTCAGTTCTCTCACGTGGCCTATCTTTTTCTCCCACACAGGGTGTAGATAGGTTCTCTGTCATTAAAGATGTTTATCTTTTCTGTAGGAAGATCTTGTTAAAGAAGCAGTTTGATTCCATGGACCACACTGCTATTGCTGATGAAATCGCATTGGGACCACAGGATCGTGAAGCCCTGCTGAATTTACATTTGTTGTTGTCAGAACAAGACCCTACACTCTCTTTGGATGAAGCCCTGGTAAGACAACATAGTGGACTGAAATGTCCCTCCACTTACTGCCCACCTTTGATGGCCTCTGCCTCAGTCCAGGTGTTCTTTGACCTAACGGTCAGGGATATCATGCGACTACCCGACAGAGTTGGGGGGGATAATTTATCTAGAGAGGAACGCAAGGCATTGACAGACTTACAGAACAATAAGGACATCATTATTCGTGAGGCAGACAAGGGCGGTAATGTAGTTGTATGGTCCAGGGTCAAGTACATTGAAGAAGCCCGCCGACAACTAAGTAATGAACACCATTACGCCAAATTATTGAACAACCCTACTCCAGCTTGCACAATGGCATTGGAACAGTTAGTAGCAGATGCATTAGAAGAAGGTACAATTAATCACAAAGAATCACTCTATTTGAAGGTTTCACATCCGGTCATGCCGACTTTCTACTTGTTACCCAAGACTCACAAAAACTTACATGCACCTCCAGGACGACCGATAATCTCAGGGATTGGGGGATTGTTGGAACCAGCATGCACATTCATTGATCTATTCTTGCAACCGCATGTACTGAGTCTCAGCTCTTACGTTCGAGACTCCACAGACTTACTGTGCAAACTGGAGCAGGTCAGTTTACCATCGGGAGTACTCCTCATCACATGTGATGTGGAGTCACTCTATACAGTAATTCCACATGACCTGGCGCTAAGATCCGTCCGCTACTTTTTATCCAAGGAATCCAGCGATAGGAGACAATTACATTCTTTTATTCTCTCGCTGTTAGAATATGTCTTGACCCACAACATCTTTACTTTCAATGGCACCTATTATAAACAGATTTCCGGGGTTGCCATGGGAGCCAAATGCGCTCCGTCTGTTGCTAATTTATTCCTTGGTTGGTGGGAAGAATCTATAGTATTTAACACCGATTGTGACCGTTTCCACCCCCATATTGGGGGGTGGTTCAGATTTATTGACGATATACTCATTCTTTGGCAGGGATCTGAAGAGCTTGGTCTTGAATTTGTGGAACATCTGAACAACAACCCATGGAACATTCACCTGACATCTGAAATCTCTGCCGAGTCAGTTACATTTTTGGATTTGAAACTCACATTAGAGACGGACGGATCAATCAGCACGGATTTGCACAGGAAACCCACGGCGGTAAATAGTCTGTTAGATTTTCGGAGTGCACATATTCCACATCTCAAAAAAGCCATCCCTTATGGCCAATTCCTTAGGGCCCGTCGGAATTGCAGCTGTGATTCAAATTTTGAAACACAGGCTGAAAGACTAAAACAGAGGTTCAGGGATCGGGGTTATCCCACTCAGGTGATAGATGCCGCTTATTGGAGGGCAAAACAGACCCCAAGAACAGGTTTATTGAGGTCAGGGACCAATGATAGAAATAGAATGAGACAGAACAACACTACTAGATTCATCACAAATTATAATAAGCAGTGGCATGCTATCAGACAATTGATGACAAATCACTGGCATGTTCTTACATCGGACCCCTTGATTGCCCCTCACGTGGGGAGTAAAATACAGATGATTGCCCGTCGGGCACCCAATTTGAGAGATAAGCTCTCTAAGAGCCATTTATCACCACAGGGTATGTGGTTGACAGACGGGAAAACTCGGGGTAGTTTTCCATGTGGAAAGTGTTCCATCTGTCAATACATGGAGAAGACAACGGTAGTGGGTAGTAGTGGCACCTCTCGTGATTTTAAAATTGCATCTTTCATCAATTGCAGGACCAGGGCTGTCATCTATCAATTACGCTGTGGGTGTCCCAAAAGTTATGTTGGTGAAACACAGAACGCCTTAAGGACCAGAATACAGGGCCATGTATCGAACATCAGGCTTGCCAGGAGGGACACTGCTTTAGGTAAGACTATCTCCCCAGTGGCCCGCCACTTCTTAGAGGTGCATGAGGGAGACTATTCTTCTCTGCGGGTCTCAGGTATTGAGAGGGTCCGATTAGGACCACGGGGGGGCGACCTGAAGCAGCGTTTGCTGCAACGTGAGTTACGTTGGATTTTCCAACTGAACACCAGATCCCCCATGGGGCTTAATGAGGACTGGTCCTTTAGTCCGTTTTTATGAGATATCAGACCTGATCCTGTGACACTATCGGACCAGGAGGTACTGTATATATTGGTGATATTCGTAACCTGTTGGTAATTGGGTCCACAGGGGACCAACTCGTGTATTTCAGGTAGAATTTTGGTCCAAGGTACCATCATTCAGTCCATCTCTCAGGGGCATAGATACAGAATTAGCACATATTAAATAAGATATTTCAGCTTCACATGCTGGTGGTAGGGTGGCACGTGCAGCTGTTTGGTGTACACAGTTGTTATGTATTTGGGGCTGTGCACAACCCTTGACTGGTAGCATTGGGGTCACTCACGGGGCCACACTACAGTCGAGAGATGTAGCACATTCACAACACAGTGTGGTTATTTAGGTATATAGACTGGTTTGGTGACACTGGTTTGGTCTCACTTAATAAGGGGTCAATTGTGGTTATTTAGGTATTTAGGTTATTTAGGTATATCAAGTGTGGTTATTTAGGTATATAGACTGGTTTGGTGACACTGGTTTGGTCTCACTTATTAAGGGGTCAATTTTTGATCCATGTACTTTCTTCATGCACGCGGCAGATGTTTACTTGTTTCAAAGTTAGGTGTACAAGTGTGGTTTCACACTTGCACACATTTTGTTCACTTTTTGGTGCAACAGAGTTTGAATAAAAAATGTTTTTGCACATGTTGTATGCACGTAGGTCTGTGTGCATATGTGAATCCACGTTTACATACAGGCCTACATTAATATTCAATATTATTATTAATTTCACATTTATTATTATTTTTTCAGTTTTTTGTGTATATTTTTCTCACATATATTTTTTTTATTTATGTATGTATGTATGTGTATATATATATATATGTATATATGTGTGTGTGTATGTATGCATGTGTATGTATGTATGTATGTATATGTATATATATATATATATATATATATATATTTGTATTTTTTTTTTTTTTTTTTTTTTTTTATATTTTTCACATGAACAAGTTGATTTGTTCACACATGTACACACACATATTATAAGTATATTTATAATAATATATATACTTTTGCACACAGGTATTTGGGTGCACTGTGCACTGTGGCTATATAAGGCTAGCACGTTGATTGTATAATGTCCCGGTTGATGGTAATAATATCAGCAGAGCAACCCATGGACCCACTGGAAACAACTCCTGCGATATAACAAACCGTGATGATGTATGTGGATTTGTGCAGCGCAAGCTCGGCAATGACAACAACTTTGCTTACAGCTATATACTCAGTGATTCGTTGTCTCTATGACAGTAGAGACAAACAAAGTACCATAGATGTCAAGAGCGGTGGCTGCTGACAGTATACAATGTTTGTGTTTTCTTAAGTGCATATACTGAGATCATTAATAATTATGTTTATACATGCACTTAGCATGGTAAAATATGTATTGACACTGTAGATTATAATTGGGACAGTAATAGTGGATAGTCAGTTGTTAATTCCCCTGATCCACTCTGTTAGTGCAACCACTGTATGGCCATGTTTATGCAGTAGATACTTTCATGGATTTATAGATTGATTACATAAATATGCTTAGTAGTAAGAGTACAATTTTATATATTTTTTATGTTTTGAAACACTAAGCCTCTTTAGGTGGGGAGTGATCCACTGCAGCTGATCTGCGTTCCGCTTCCCTCTCTCTTCCCCCCCCCCCCCTGCAGGGAGATGTGGCTTTGTTTCTCTCCCCTTGTAGCGTGTGCAGCTGCGTGCTTTTCATTGTGGGGATTGGGATGGGGATGACAGCCATCCTCAGTGTGTGCTGTGTATTCTCCAGCACGATGGGGAGGATAGTGCTCACACCTGCGGTGTCAGGTGTCATGTATTGACATCAATTAAGGCATGGGGCGTGCGGGGGCGGGGTGGCTATTTCAGAGTAGAGATTGAGGGCATGATTTGGCCAATTACTGTGCTTGGATGTATTTGGAGGGTGGGACAAATCAGTGGGTGTTCTCTATTTAAGGGAGAGCTGTCTCCACACACATTACCCTTGTCCTTGAAGCAGCATGGGGGCTGCGTGCGCAGACATTTTTCACTGAGGTTGGCCTGACTGTTGCCCTGGGTGTTATCTTATGACGTGAGATTTAACCATTTATTTTCTCTCTGCTGGCACTTGCATTTATATCATATATTGTTATTGTCTGCACTTTAAAGTCTTATTGGTATGGGTTTCCCTGTGCAATATTAGGTAGTGTTTTAGGTTTATGTGTTTTTCATGTATTTGCACTTTATATATTGATATTTTTTTATTTTTTATTGTATATTCACTGTTTTTGCACATATTTTTGCCATATATATTATTAATATTTTTGTAGTATTGGTTTCATGAATTTGCACATATATTTACATGTGGTTAGGATTTTTTGTGCCGGCACAAAAAGGATGGGTTATGACTATTCTAGGATAATCAATATTATTCACCCATAGGGCAGTTATTTAAGCGGCCCTTAGGGGCCATATACATTGATATAGATACATTTGGCCATACTGGTTGTTTTTAAATTTGTCTTGTGGTGTATGTATTTTAATTCTTTGTTTTTTTGTACTAATAAAATCATTAATATATACTGTTGATTGTAGTGGTGCTTCCTTTGGGAGATTGGTGTGTTCTTTGCACGCCCACTCCAAATTATTGTGGATTGCATTTTTTATGGGTGAGCACACAGTTGTATACATTTTGTAGGAAGATTTGGGCGGTGCACCCTTTGTTAGTAAATTGATGAATGTGAATCATTACTAATAATATGGGGTGCACCACCTATCCACAATCAACCATGGGCTCACTCCTTGTATCCAGACCAAAACTAACAAATGGAGGGGACGTGGTAAACACCACACCTCTCTCCTAATGAGGAGCACCTAATAATATACACATCAAAACCGTTTGGAATCAATATTAAACATTTTGTTACATGACCAAACTTTAAAAACACAAACAACACAAGACATTTAATATATATATATATATATATATATATATATATATATATATATATATATATATATATATATATATTTCATTATAATATCTAATAATGTACACTGATAAAAGCCACTGATAATACAGGCTAATTATATGTCCAAAGTAGGTAATGATTCTATCCTGAGGTAAAACCCCCCTAAATAGTTTTTTGTGCCGGCACTATACTATGCTTGATCTGTGCAAATCTCATAACAATCAATCCCAATTAGTACTAAAAGTGAACTTATATGAAAATATATATTCTAAGTATACAGCATGTCCTGCTCCAGAGAGTAATTCCTTACGTTTGGGGTTATACATCCACAAGATGGCGCTGGACTGCAGAGACAGCAAAAAAGTGGCTCCTCCCGGCCCCTTATATTCCAGGGACCTCCCACAAATTCCCCAGATCTTCTCTGCAGTGGCGCTGTGATGACAAGAAGATGGCTCTCTACTCGCAGGTGAGCGGGGCTATTAGCCTGCGGCCCTGTAGGACTATTCCCACCCGTTCCTCTTTTTCATGCCTCCCAGCTTTGGCTGCACTGGTCGGGTGATGGTAGGCAGCACCGCTGTCAGGTGCTTTAGGAGCGCTGCTCCGACCGCAATCCCCCACCAAAGGGTAGGCGGTATAGGCCCATGGTGAGCCTTATGGGATGCCCCTCCCGCACCTTATGCCCCTCGCCCCCTGTCCATCTGTGGGCTCTTGTTAGGTTGGCCGCTGCCCTCCCTGGTATTTCTTGGGAGGGGGGGGGGGGGTGTTGTGTGTGTTTGTGTAGTAGGTGTATTCTCGCCGCGGCCCGCCCCTCGAGGTATCTGTGGGCGCCATTTTGCCTTCTCGTGCTGCGTGGCTGGCTTCTACCTACCGCAGTCCGTAAGTGCCCCTGCGGGGTGGCTTATCTTTTATATATTGTTGTGTATGCATACCGCTTACGGGCTTTTCTGTTATGTCTTGCAGGCGGGTCAAACTTAACTGTGGTTTCTCCCGGCCTATCCCCTCTTTTTAGTTACTATTAGAGGCCTACTCTACCTTTAACTCCCACTTCCCTAGCGGGTTATTGGGGCATCCCGGGTGACTTTATTGTGTAAATCATCTGACTCCCAGTGAGGTGCATACCAGTGGGGAGTCTCAGCCTGATTTGCCTACCAGGGTGGCTGGTATTGAGAAGCTGATTGCTTGCTCTATGACGCGTAAGGCCTCGGCTAAGAGGCGGCATCTGGCACCTGGTGTTAACTTATTTCCTATGGGGGGGCTGAATTTTTTGACCTGGTTGGCTATACCCCCCTGGAAGAGGGGGAATTGCTTTCTGGTTCAGAATCATCTGATGAGCAGCCTAAGGGTTATGCTGGTTCTTGCTCTGACCCATGGGCTCCAGATGATACTGACAGGCTTTTGACTCACATTTTTGAAGTACTTTCTATCTATTCTCTCCTCCTGCCGCGCCTCCTCGGCAGCAGGGGGAGTTGTTTCACACTGCTAAGCCACGTTTGGAGTTTCCTGAGCAAACTCACTTTAATAATCTTGTGCTCAAAGAGTGGGAGCGACCGAGCAGTCTCCCTGGGGTGCCTAAGTTGGGATAAGAGGTATCCCTTTCCTGCTGAAGTGGTTAAGCGTTGGTCGTCCCCTCCTGAAGTGGATGCACCAATTCTAGGGTTGTCCAACACTTCTGTCATGCATTCCCCTGACTCTACTACACTGAGGGATGGTGAGGACCGGCGCATTGATCAGCTGGCTTCCCATGCCTTTGCCTGTGCGAGGTCTGCGCTGCGGCCAGTTTGTGCCTCTGCCATTTCAGCTGTGGCTATTAGGACTCTGCTCAGGAGTATTTTAGATGGGGCTCCTGATGAGGCTGCTAGTGCAGAGTATAGTGCCCTTCTGCGTTGTGAGGAATTTGTTGCATATGTCCTCTCTGCCTTGGATGATACCATTAGAATGTGTGGCAGGGCTTCTGCCTTGGCGGTGGCTATACGCCGCTCGGTGTGGCTGTGCCAGTGGGCAGCTGACAACGCTGCCAAGAAGGCTCTCACTGGGTCCCCCTTTAAAGGACTGCGTCTCTTTGGGGATCGCCTGGACTTGTTTGCTAAGGGAGGCAAGTTACCCCAGCGCAAGAGACAGTCTCGGCCCTTTCGGGGTTCAGGCTCCTTTCTTCCCTCCTACCGTGGGTCCAGAATGGGAAGGGAAGCGTCATTTGCAGGGGCCTGGGGAGATTTATGGGACAGGGGCAGAGGTCATGGCCGCCCTGGACCCTCCTGGGGTTCCAAATCTAAGTCTTCCCCCAAGCCCCCTCAGGCATGAAGGGGTGCCCTCACCCATCCGATTGGGTGGGACGGCTTCGGCTCTTTGCTCACGTCTGGAGGCGTCATGTCTCAGACCGGTGGATTCAGGAGGTAGTGTCCTCCGGTTACAAGATAGATTTGGCAGCCTGGCCACCCCCAAGATTCATCAGATCCCGGATGCCTTAAGACCCCCTGTCAGCTCAGGGCCTGTTGCGTGCTGTGCAGAATCTACTGGAGCTGGGGGTCATCTGCCATGTGCCCTTAGGGGAGAGGGGCAAGGGCTACTATTCCAACCTTTTCACCGTTCCCAAAAGAGATGGGTCTGTCTCCCTCTTTGGTAAAGCCATTTCTGGGCATGAATCTGGATACAGCTCAGGCCAGGATCTTTTTCCTCAGCAGAAAGTGGACAGTCTGCAAGCGCAAGCTCAGCTCCTTCTATCCTTCCATCAGGTAGGGAATGCAGCTGGTGGGCCTGATGGTGTCCTGCTTCGAGGCGGTTCCTTATGCTCAGTTCCACATGAGGCCTCTTCAACTCCACCTCTTGTCTGTATGGGACAGGGACCCTGTGTCCCTGGATCAGGTTTTGGTTCTGTCCCCCCTAGCCAGGCGGTCCCTCTCGTGGTGGCTGGACTCAAGGAACCTGTTGGTGGGCAGATCCTTTCTGGCCCCTTGCTGGGAGACAGTCACCACAGATGCCAGTCTGACAGGTTGGGGGGGATTCTGGAGATCCCTAATATTCCAGGGGCAGTGGGGCCCTCAGGAGGCCACACCCCTATCAACATTCTGGAACTGAGGGCGATCAGGATGGTCCTAGCCCGCTTGACCCCGCACCTTCGGGGTCGGGCTGTTCAGGTCCGCTCGGACCACCGGACGATGGTTGTCTACATCAATCATCAGGGAGGGATCCAGAGCAAAGGGGCCCTCAAGAAAGTGTCTCTGTTCCTGTCCTGGGCAGAGGACAATGTTCCCTGCATCTCAGCTCTGTACATTCCAGGGGTGAAGAATCTGGAGGCAGACTCTCTGAGCAGGGGGACTTCTCGCCTGGGGGAATGGTCCCTCAGCAACAGGGTGTTTTGCTTTCTGTGTCAACATTGGGGTCAGCCAGATGTGGATCTGTTTGCGTCCCGTCACAATCACAAGCTTCCAGTCTTTGTGTCTCTGTCCCAGGACCCTCTGGCCTTTGCCGTGGATGCTCTGACAATGCCCTGGCAGGGATTTCAGCTGCTGTATGTCTTTCCCCCGTTTCCCCTGTTGGGCAGGGTTCTGCGAAAGATAGCTCAGGAAGGGGTGCCAGCAATCCTGGTGGCCCCCTGTTGGCCAAGAAGAGTGTGGTTTGCAGACATCGTGCAGCTGGCGGTAGATCAGTACGCCCTGCCCAAGGATCCAGACCTGCTCACTCAGGGGCAGCTACGCTACCCCAATTTAAAAAACGCTGGCTTTAACGGCCTGGCTGCTGAAACCTCCATCTTAATGAAAAAGGGGCTGCCTGCCTCTGTTGTTAACACCATGATCAGGGCTAGGAAAAAGTCCTCTTCTTCCATCTACTATAGGGTTTGGCGTACCTACATTGACTGGTGTGAGGCTAAATCTCTTCTCTGTTGTATGTTTTCTATTCCTAGGATTCTGGATTTTCTCCAACATGGTTTGGACCTGGGGCTTCAACTCAGCACTCTGAAGGGTCATGTGTCTGCCCTGGCTGTTTTCTTTCAGAGATCTTTTGCTCAGCATCATCTGGTCAGGACTTTTTTCCAGGGGGTTACTCATGTGCGCCCCCCACGTAAGCCTCTGTTACCAGTCTGGGACTTGAACTTTTGAGCCTGTGCATGAGGCTGCTTTGTCCATTCTTACGCTTAAGGTGGTCTTTTTGGTGGCTATCACTTCTGGTAGGCATGTTTCTGAGTTGGCGGCGCTTTCCATCAAGCCCCCTTACTTTGAGAGACACCAGGACAAGGTGGTGTTTCGCTTTAAACCAGATTTTCTGCCTAAAGTTGTGTCTGCCTTTCATCTCAATCAGGACATTGTTCTTCCTTCTCTGTGTCCTAATCCTAGTAACCCTAAGGAGAGGGCTCTACATTCCTTGGATATGGTCAGGAACCTGAAGTTCTATTTGGTGGCTACTGAGCCCTTCAGGAAGACTGATGCTCTTTTTGTGGTCCCTTCGGGTCCTAAGAAGGGTCTGGCTCCAGCTAAGTCTACCATCAGCAAGTGGATCCGTCAGGCTGTTATTCAGGCCTTCTGCTAAAGGGAAGGATCCTCCCTTCCGCCTTGCTGCTCATTCCACTCATGCTGTTAGTGCCTCTTGGGCTTTTCAGCACCAGGCTTCTGTTGAACAAGTTTGCAAGGTCCTTACTTGGTCTTCTGTTCATACTTTTTCTAAGTTTTACAAGGTTGATGTTAGGGCCTCAGCTGATGCTGTTTTTGGCCGCAAAGTTCTGCAGGCGGCAGTGGTTTGATCTGCATGTTGTTGCTTTTGGGGATCCGACCCTACCTTACGGACACTGCTATTGGATGTCCCAAACATAAGGAATTACTCTCTGGAGCAGGACGTGCTGTATACTTATAATAATATATATTGGGACTTATATAATAATACAATTCTGTGATTACTCACCTGTAGAATTGGTATTATACGTATACAGCACGTCCTGCTCCACCCCACCCTTGTTTTCATTGTTCTTAGTGCCTCTGTATGGTGATTGTTATCATGGTTAAAATTGTTTTGATTATGGTTATTATTCTCCCGGCTTCTTGCTAACTGCTTGTCAATAATGGGGAATTTGTGGGAGGTCCCTGGAATATAAGGGGCCGGGAGAAGCCACTTTTTTGCTGTCTCTGCAGTCCAGCGCCATCTTGTGGATGTATAACCCCAAACGTAAGGAATTACTCTCTGGAGCAGGACGTGCTGTATACGTATAATACCAATTCTATAGGTGAGTAATCACAGAATTGAGCAATAATGCTCAATATCTGAACAAATAGGTAGAGACAAAAAATACAAACAACACATAAAAATATATATACATGTGCCAGAAATTATCCAAAGGGTTACCATCCAGTATAATGGCAGCCAACGGACATAATACACAAGAGGGGGAATGCACAGAAAACACCCGCGCCCACGGCTCCCGTGACGCTTCACAGGGTGAGGGTAAGCTTATATGTAGTTTCTTTGTAGGATATATGTGGAATTGATTGTTATGAGATTTGCACAGATCAAGCATAGTATAGGTTCTTTGTGCCGGCACAAAAAACTATTTAGGGGGGTTTTACCTCAGGATAGAATCATTGCCTACTTTGGACATATAATCAGCCTGTATTATCAGTGGCTTTTATCAGTGTACATTATTAGATATTATAGGGGGTCTGCCATGGTTTTAAATGTCTTGTGTTGTTTGTGTTTTTAAAATTTTTTTGGACATGTAATAAAATGTTTAATATTGATTCCAGTTTTGATGTGTATATTATTAGGTGCTCCTCATTTGGAGAGAGGTGTGGTGTTTACCACGTCCACTCCATTTGTTAGTTTTGGTCTAAATGTGAATCAATGATGGATGGGAGCAATATGGCTAACCTTTGAACAGCGGACTGCATCTGGTTCATGTTTTCATAAATATTGGGCAAAGGCTTTAGTAAAAAAAAGAAACACAGTCTGGGGATATAAGGTAATTACATAAATGTCCTTTCTGGGTATAGGATCACTTTAAACAACTACCAGCTCTCTAAGGTGGCAAGCTCTGGCACCAAAGAACATGGCGTTCTGCCAATAGGAATTACCATCTCTTCTGACACCAAGAACTTATGACCCAAGACCAGTGGTGGACTGGGGCCAAAAATTAGCCCTGGATTTTTACCAGCCCCTAGTCGGACTGAGACATCCTTGCTGAGGCCCCTCAACCATGATACCGGGGCTATAGCAATAGGGGCAGGGGTTCCCTGGCTTCTGTGTACAGTGGGGCTGGATACGGGGGGCTTAGGGGGAGACTAAGGGGGTAGGGAATGAAAGAGTGTGTTAAAGCAGCAGCTCAACTGGCCCCAAAGCAGAGCGGCCCACTGAGAATTGTCCTGGGTTGCCCTATGGCCAGTCCGTCCCTGCCCAAGACCCAGAACAGGTAAGCCAGCACCTCGGATAAGCATAAGAAGAGAAGTGAAAAGATTAGTATCTCTTAAAGTAAAACTAAACCCAGCCACTGGCCTCCCCCTGGGCTATCCCAAATCAGAATGTCTCACTGAATGCAACCCTCGAGTTCAGGCAAGCTACTCTGATGTTTTGCAGTGGGGAGCGAGAATGGCCACATCCCCAGCATCTTTGGGCTGTGCTCGTGCTTTTATCCCAGCCATTCAGGTAGGCAGGGACGGGAGCGCGCTACTGGGAAACCTCAGAGCTGTTTGCCGATTGACATAGGCAGGCAAACGCCTCTGATTGGACAAGAGCCCTGGCATGTGCAATTGGACGGCAAATAGGTACATTTTACTGGACCAACTTCACATAGCTGGGCATTCCAAATCGGACCCTTGGGGGCACGAAAGAAACCCTGGAGAGCCACAATCCTGTGTTTTGTTCTGCTTTAAATGCAAGCTTCACATACACACTTCAAATTATTCAATTTTATTGATTTTAATGAATAGTGCCATTGTCAAATCATCCGGTTGTTCCTTTTCATATGATGCCAGTAGAGCCTGCAGTGAGAGGCTATGCAGGGGCTGCCAAACTGGTTTCTTATCTTTTATAGTACTAACCTAACGTGTTCTAAATGGAGATGTCTGTAGGGGCATTGCTAATGTCCCCCTGCACATACCTTCCCTCAAAAAGCTGTTCTCAGGCCCCCATATTTACCTCTTCCTCTCTGGGGATTTAGTCGCCAGGACATATAACATATCACAATCCAGAGTACCTCTGACGGTGCCAGGTAGTGTCCCATCTATCATCAGCGCCGTTCCCTACAGTGCCAGAGAAGACCAGGCACTCACCCTGCACTGTGTGGCCTTATCTCATACATTTCAATGGGCTGGATTTGTTCTTGTTTGCCTATTTTGTTTTTTCTTTTTTTTTTGGGGGGGGGGGGGGGCTGCTGCATGTGCCTCAAGATCTCTGGGCTGTTTGAAAGTGTTGTTGTATGCATTTTTAGCACTTTTGTGTTGCGCTGCAAGCTCTTGTGATTTGGGCCATGCAAAAACCTGTGGCATGTGTCCTTAATGCCATTCCTGTTTTTTTTTTATTATTATTGTGCTGCCATCCTGCCAAAAATAAAAAACGGGGATTGCAACAAGTGATGAATGCCTAGAGTCCCTTTTTCACAGAGCCTGTACGGGCGCTGTGTTTTTAATTAATGAATTTGTTGCTTTTTCTTCGCTCCCAGCCGGTGCTAGGGGTCCCTGGGGCATCAGCTATTAACAGGTCTGCGCTAGCACCTGGAGGAAAGATGGGAGCTAGTGAATGCTGCCTGTCTCCAGATGGCTAGCAAGAGATGTTCGTCTAGCACCTGCACAAATAAAACATAAATTAGGCCCAAAGTCTTTTATGATTTTTTTTTTGCTTACTTCATTCAATCACCGATATTGATGTCCGGCACTGATCACTGCCACTGGTTCTGATAGTCAAGAATGGCTGGGGACTGGAGTCCTGTATGCAGCTTGGGATTTTGCTATGAGCAGCTATGAGCAGCCCACACCAAACAGAGAGATTTACTATAGACGAGGCATGTTCTCCATGTTACCTACACTCACACACTGGATCATCAGCTGCTGGAGGGGATAAGTGTAACTATTCAACTATGTAACTATGTATGTATCAATGTAAGTCAAAGAGTCAATAGCCTCAGCTGCTGAGGAGCATTGCAACAGTTGTTAAGAATATTGATACAATGTTTTAAAAGCTGTCTAAAGAGTGCAGAGTCATTATAGCTGACGGCTTATGACATCTGGATAGAAATTAAGTACTTTAGAGAGATTTAGGGTAATTTTAAATGTAGGACCTTTTTTTTTAGATGCAAGGCTGTCAGCTTTGTGACAAGATGGCCGCTCCCATGCAGTTCATTAGCATAGAATCTGCCTGCTGTTCCACAACATCTGAATGGAGCTAAGCCCTCTCTTATAGCATACATCACTGATTGCCAAAGAAGTTTGGGGAGATTTACTAACCTTTATTTTTTCCACTTTAAAGGGAAAGAAGAAGAATAAAGGGAGACAGGATTTGAACATACCATGCTTTTAAAGGGGAAATCTGATCAACTTCAATGGACTGTCCCCTGAGAAAGCTTGCACTGGAACAACAAGTTATCGCTAATGCAATTTTGCTGATGTGCTTAGTAATTAATGCTGTGGCTCCTTGCAAAGCTCAAGGAGACACTGTCACTGAATCGTAGCAGTCACTGAATTGCAGGAGGCCACCCCTGTAAAAAGGGAATGAAATGCTCAAAAACCTATCACTTTTGAAATGTATTCCTATGAGGAGAGAAAAACCACAAGCTTATTTTGTTTTCAGTTGGGGTGGATAAGTAGTTCCTTCCCTCATGAACTAGCATGTTAATATGTATTTGTCTTGCAGCACAGCTCCTTTAACCTTCAGAACACTCTCTGGCTAAGCCCTGCTCTATATTTCAATGCTAGCCCAATGCAACCTCTGCTCTGCCCACAACCTCCTCCTGATCCTTGCACTCCTCTGAAAATGGCTTACCCAAACAAATCACCATTCTCCAACCCTTCATGTGCCTTAAAACACATTTATTTATAGGAGCCTATCATCTGGCTTAACAAGTCCACTTCACAGTCTTGCCACCCCCCGAAGCACTTGCCACCTGCAGATACAAACTCACATCTCCACCATTATCCTTTAGATTATATACTTGGAAGGGCAGGGCCCCTATCTTAATGTAGTTCTGATCATTCGATCATTGTGTATTTGTTGCACTTCTGCCATGCCTGACTCATAATACCCTTTGTATTATAACTATATTACCCCTCTTACCCTTCTGTATCTCTACCTTGTACAGCAATACAATATACCAAGGGTACTCAACCACTACTTGTAAAGGTCCATTTAGGCATCCAGTGAGAGGGGAAGGTCTGGGTGGAGGGCACACAGGGAGATGGATAGTTAAAAATCAGCACACTGGGGAAGGGGCTATAGATTCCCCAGGTCAAACTAAGGGCTGCTTGCCCCTCCCCTAAAATCCTATTGGGCACAGGGGCTTTTTTTGGCCCCACAGAACCTACAGCTCTGGGTCATGCCACACTGTTTTAAAATTCTGTACAGGGGTGGACTAGGGCCCAAAATGTTACTGGCAATAAGGTCTGGTCACAAGGATCGATAGATAGGGCTGGAGGGCAAGGGATGAATGGAAGAGAAGCTGTAAGGAAGAGGGATTGACAGACAGAAGAGTAAGGGCAGGCATGGATAGAGAGAGAGCTGGGAGAAGGGATGGATGAGCAGAACTAGAAGGACAGGAATGAATGGATGGAGCTTGGGCGGGGTAGATGGCACGATCTGGAAGAAAAAGTAATGTATTGGCAAAGCTGGAAGGCTGTGAATTGGATGGGCAAAACTAGGAGAACAGGAATGGAAGGGACAGAGAGACTAGGCTGGATGGGGCAGAGCTGAGGGGTCAATGATTGGGCGGGCAAAACTGGGAGGACGGATGGGGCAGAGAGAATGGGCTGAATGGGGCAGAGCTGAGGGGTCAGGGATTGGATGGACAAAGCTGGGAGGACAGGAATGGATGGGGCAGAGACTGGGCTGGATGGGGCAGAGCTGAGGGGACAGGGACTGAATGGGGCAGAGCCGGGGGGACAAGATGGTGGGTCATGGATAGATAGGGCTGAGCTGGGGCAAGGGAAAAGGACTGGATCTGGCAAGGAGACAGAGAAACAAAGTTTGTGTGTACCTTGCAATGCCACTTCCCATCTGTGCAGTACTTCATATTGTAATGCCAGGTGCCAGGGAGCCATGACACTGGCAAGGAGATTAAGCACTACATCGCCAATCAAAGGGACAGCTCAGAGCACGGCAACACATAAGCAACTGTCAGGGCAGGGGTCTGAAAATCTGGTGCCGAGGTCCGCATTCGGACCACGGTCCACCAATTGAGTATCAATGCTCTATAAAGAAACAATAATAAGTCATGCATAGAAATATGTGTACTACCCACACCAGAATTGCCTTGACAAAATATTCCTAACCCTTGAACCTCAATTCTATACAGTACAGCCACAAACCTAATGTATTCTAATGAGATTTTATGTGCTCTGAGAAGGCTTCTGTGGTTTGTTTTTCAAGAACATTAGTGAACTAACTGCTTCATAAAAACAAAGGAACACACCAGATTATAAAAAAGAGCCAAACATCTCACTGAGCACTGTTCAATCCATAATCTTTAAATGAAATGAGTATGGCATAAATGCAAACCTACCACGACATAGTCATCCACCTAAATTGACAGCCCAGGCAAATAGAGCACTAATTATGGAAGCATCCAGGGTAACTCTGTGAGATCTACAGCTCGAATGGGAGAACTATTAGTTATGTACTACCACTAATCTGGCCTTTGTTGAAAAGTAGCAAGAAGCCATTTTTGGAAAAAGAATCCAAAGGATTTCCTGTTTGCAGTTTGCCTCACTCTATATAGGGAACAAATTCGAGCATGGGGCAGAAGGTGCTCTCGTCAGATGAACCCAAAATGAGACCAAAGTTTCACTTTTTAGCCTAAATGTCTACGCTGTGTGTGGAGCAAAACCCTGAGCACAACACCCACACCATGAAACAGTTGTGGCAGCATCATGCTGTAGGGATTCTATTCTTTAGCAGGGACAAGGAAGCTGGTCAGAGTTGATGGAAACATGAATGTAATCCAGGGAAATCCCAGAGGAAAACCTATTAGAGGCTACAACAAACTTGACACTTGGCACCTACCAGCAACACAATGACCCTAAACATACAGCAAAAGCTACAGTAGAATGGTTTAAAGCAGAAAAAATCCCCAGTGCGATCGGCACTGGAATCTGGCCTTCCCCTGGGGCATCCCCAATTGGGCGCTGGTATTCACTTACCATTCACTGGTCCAATGGCGCATGCTTGGACTTTTGTCCAGTGAGAGTTGTTTGCCATGCCAACGTATGTAATTTAGGAAACAGCTTTGATTGTTCACAATCGGTGCGAGAACGGCCACATCCCCTGCATCTTTATGCTGTATGTGTGTCCCTACCCCAGACATTCAGATAGGCTGGAGTAGGAGTGTTTGCTGGATGCAGCTGCTCTCACTACCTATTGAAGCCTGTGAGAGCTGTTTAAAGTGGACCAACACCCAGGGGGGATCAGCCCGGGAATCTATAAGATTCCCGGGCCGATCAGATCCCTCCCCGCGTGAAACCCCGCATGACGGCCAGAAACCTTATCTTATCCCCGTTCCAACGGCGCATGCGCGAGC
Organism: Gastrophryne carolinensis; assembly: GCA_027917425.1. NCBI lineage: Eukaryota > Metazoa > Chordata > Amphibia > Anura > Microhylidae > Gastrophryne > Gastrophryne carolinensis. The sequence goes on along the minus strand of CM051235.1, from coordinate 333,612,590 downwards.
CGCGGCCGCATCTCGCGCTTCTCTCTAGCAGGGCGCGCACCCTGTTAGAGGGAAGTGCGAGATGCGGCCTCCAGCGTGCTCAGAGCCACTGTGGTTGTCCGTCGCTTGTCCATACATACCACAGCGGCTTTGAGCGCTCTGATTGGATGAGCGCTCGTGTGCCCTGCGGAAGTGGCCCAAAACCCAGGATAGTGAAAATCCTGGGTGTTGGTCCACTTTAAAGAATGACATGGTCAGGGAGTTTAGAAATGCTAATCTAAAGAAAGTATGTTCTCTCAATCTAAGGCCCTTGTTTTTTCAAAATCAGTGATAAGCAGCAGTGGTCTTCTAGTGGTGATAAAGAATCCTGTTACACTAAGTAACTTTATGTTGCCCCCAAGGCCCTTTATGATAAATATTTTTGTAAGGAGATAGTAAATACAGAAACCAAAAAAAGTATATACTTATCTTTTTCGACCCACATCTCCTCTGTGAATATCCAGTGTTCCCCCTGAAGCTCCCCTATACAGTCCTGACATCTTCATACTTACCGATGGCACAGAGCCTGCTATTCGTTCTGCACTGACGACCTCATCGCACAGTGGAGCACACCAAAATAGTATTCCTCTGTTGGTGGGGGTCAGTAGACCTCTAGTCATTTTTGAATGCAGGTGCAAAAATGATCATAGGAACAAAGACTCCAAGGAGGTTGATTCCCCATCCCAAGGAAGACCCCAACGAACCCCACCAAGGGGTGGAGAAGACCCATCGAACAAAAAAGAGACACCACCTGGCAGGGGACAGAATGGAGAAGACCAGTAAGTAGTTCAATTTATGTTTGTGTGTATTGTTTTTTTTAACTACTTTTGGTGAACTGGTAAGGGGTCCAGGGGACCCAATTACCTGCACTCCTCTGGGGGCACCCCTGGAAGTGCAACGATCTTAGAGGTAAACGCTAACAGAACAGATCATTCTCTCACGGCTTTCTCCCATGCTCTTGCAAGTGCAAGGTTGTTTCGCTTGTGTCCCCTGAATTAAGAGATTTCCTGTAAAAGAGACATTTTCTCATGAGAGAATGATTTAGCGCGGAATGGGAAAATTCTCTCACTGTGCTGAATTGAGCCTAAAGTGGTTGAAACATCTGGAAACCATATTTGCTGCCTTTATATAACACCGTATGTATCCTTTGTAAATAAGGTTCTTTGCATATTTGCTTCCTGGGCTTAATACCTGTCTACCATGACAACATCCATTTGGAAATGAAAAACACTTTCTGTACTGCCACAGTGTTCTTTGAGATTCTATGATCTTTTCTTACAAGTGACAGTTTTACATTCATTTTTTGGCAATTATCTATGATTAAAATTAATCAGGAAATGTTAAGTCATCGGCAATGTTAGCAATGTTTTTTCAGTCAAATCTCTTATTTTTTCATAATTAGAATCAAATATAAGAAATTAATGTCAGAAATATTTTATGTACAACAGTTGTAGTTTTCATGCATTTAAAGTCTTTCCCAGGAGGTATGCTGGGAGCCCAAAGACCCACCTTCCATCAGCCCCCAACTTGTAGTGAGCTATACTTATCTCCTGCATGGTTCTCTGGCTGATCAGAGGCCAGAACCCGCAGCACACACACTGCAATGGTGGTCAGCATATTGTCAGCCAAAGTGACCTCTTACCAGTGGTAAACTGGTATGGGGTCTTTCTTCCCCCATGCCAGATTAGAGGACAGGGGGTGGCGACCTCATTGCCTACCCTCCGATACCCCCTTATTGTCTTTCTGCCTTCCTTCGCACTCTAGGGGCAGTGAAGCACGTAGGAACACCTAGGAAGTCGCATGTGTATGAAGTGTGTGTAATTCAGCGGTGTTTTAACATTTAAACCTGAAGAGGACAGCAAGGGGCAGAGGGGCATGAACTGAAAGGGCCAACAAGCAGCATCCTGGGGCCAGGGCTGAAGGTAGGCAGCAGCTTGCTCCAGGCACATGTCACAGCATATGTAACAGCTATGGGTGGCTAAAGTTGAATGTTTTATTTTATCTATAACCACATTGGAGGGGTACTTTTTGTGGGTGTGTAAACACCATTGAACTTTTAATTTTATGACAACATTTGGGTTGGAGATGAGGAAACCTGTGTTCCCCTGGAGAATATCCGCTGTAGCCTCGAGCCAAAATCCAAGATGCCACAAACAAAATTGGAGAAAGCCATGGACCAGCACTCTGTGAGCAATTCCCATAGCGGAGATCTTCAAGCAAGAAAAAGACGCAGACGGTAAGAAAGTTTAACATATTTTTTTATATGTAAGTTTATTATTTTTAATAACGAGGGGAGTAGCCCTTAATTTACACATTTACGACTTGTGAACTGGTAGGGGGGTTTCCAAGGAAGGCCATTACTTTCCCCAGTGCACAAAGCAAGCTTCTTGAAGGCCTCTGTCATACACTGGCCCCAGTGTATGGCCTCACAAATTCTCACAAAACTTTTATAGGTGCCCAAATACCTTTTTAGGAGCAAACCAGGTGCAACACAAGGGGATTACAAATTGTTTCTTTTCTTCAATTGCTTTATACTACATGTATATTAAAGCTCAAGAAATCTCACAGCAGCATGTTCAATTATTAGGTTCTCTGGCTTTAAAAAAAGGATTTGACCTGCTTTAATGCTTTAATGCGGTATAATCCAGTATTCTTGAGTTGAGGCAGGGTCTGGTTACAGTACTTACAGTACTACAGTATAGTACTACACCAACTCTCACTATATATATATATATATATATATATATATATAAAGGTCTTGCCTTAAGAAAGAGACCCCACAGGGCTCGAAACGCGTGGGCTTGGCCGCGGGGGGGGGGGGGGGGGCACTGTCACCTAACTGCTGCACATAAGAATAGTATCAGTATATGTTATATGTTTACCTCTATAGCACTTTATTCCTTTGATCTGGATGTAATTTTTGCACATGCTCTAATTGAAATTAATGCACTTTCTTGTAGCACTAGCACTTAGATTTTTGTATTTATTATATGGTTTATAAAAAAGGTTTTTGATCATTGAAAGCACTGTTATCATGAATTAGGCAAACAGCTCCCCCTTGTGGTGTATTATGCAAATGGCATTAGGACATTTTTTCATTGGATTTTAAATAGCTACATTGATTAATAAATGATATTGCAAAATCAGCATTGTGGTGAGTGCAATTGTTAGTCCCCTGGGCCCATTAAGGGGGATTCTTGGAGGTAACCACCATTCTGGATTTACTAATCAGTGGATAGGGTTCCACAGGGCAGTGCACCACTAGAGCTATACTGTGAGTTGGTGCCACCCCTTTCTCTTTAAGATTTCAATATATATATATATATATATATATATATATATATATATATATATATATATATTGCATTTTCTGCTCTTTAAGTGTGTGTGTGTGTGTGTGTGTGTGTGTGTGTGTGTGGGGGGGGGGGGGGGGGTTGTTAGGGCATCTTATGGTATGAATGCTAAAATTATTTTTTTTACCCCTTTACTCATAGGGGGACTTTATGCCCACTTAATTATTTTCAAAAAATTAAAGTACGGTTGGCACACCAAGAATAGAAGTGATAATGGTGTAAATAGTTCAATTATAATTGGCTCGGGTGCTGCCTCCCAGGATTATACCCCAAACTAATCCCAAACAAGATGCTATAAAAATCAATATAGGTAGGCGCACACCAAAATTTTAGTTGCAAAATAAATCATATATTTACTCCAGATTAACATCAATCACATGTAGATTATAAAGAGACAAAAATATGTACATCTATATACAAAATATGTAAGTAGTATTAGGGATGTATTCAAGAAAGGATACATTCATATCTGCGATTCCAGGTATGCTTTAATGAGGAGACTGTGTTGCACCAAACCACTGTAATCAATGACAAAATGATTTTGAACAGTAACTATATCCAACGTATGTAATGACTATATGGTAAAATGTTACCTAATAATCTAATCTAGTTAGGTGCTTTCACAGTGATCCTGAAGGTAATCACATACAAGGTGGATAGCTATATTGGCTGCTATACAGCTGTATATAAGTCAAGGAAAATGAATACCAATAGCGATATATCAAATGTATCCGCAAAAGATATAACAATCAATGTGAATCATATCACTATTACAGGCAATGCATGGACTCAAGCAGAGTCAAATGCTAACATCCCATTGTACAAACATGATACAGAAACTATACACAGGCATGGTATCAACTAGGGATCAAACAAAACAGTTCAAAATGATAGACAGATCATGATCGCTCAAAGTGCCATCTACCAATGTTTCACGGCGGCAGGCCGTTTCATCAGGGTAGCGATGCTGTTTGAATAAAGGCGCGCATTTTTATATTCCTACCTCCCCCCTGGCCGGCCAGTCAGTGAACATCGCTTGCGGCGCTTCCTGTGGCCGCATGCGACGTCACATCCGGCAGCTCCGTCCCGGGCTGCGGCGTCAGCAGCGGTTGGCGGAAGCAGCCTCTTACACCTCCCCCCTGTCATTGGAGGGCGGAAGTGATGTCTCGCCATTGCTGTCTGTTACACCGCAGGCGCACGGGGCAGAACATGCTGGGCTTCGCTAAGATGGCGATGACATACAATTTAAATACAATACAATTTAAATAAGAACAATCAGAATTGAGAGTCTTGAGGGGAAACACTGAATCTTCAAGGGGATGGTCGTTTTATTCTGTAGTCAATCTCATGTCTGGAAAGAAAATATTTAAAATTACATTAATAAAAAAACCTAAGATTGAACAATGTTTGAAGACGTCAATACGCTTACAACACAAAAGGCAAACATATTAGCATATACACAGGCTGAATTGGACGGGCTGGTGGCACGATACTCTGATTCTACCAGTCCGTTCTCTAATGACCACATCTCATTAAAACATCAATACGAAGCTGCTAGCAAAAAACTGGTGCAGTATAAATTACATTCATTAACATTAGTGGAATACCTTAAAGTTAAGCGCATTCCAAGAGGCTTACGTCTCGCTATACGCCCCACTTTTTGCAGGGAGGACCCAAAGTTTTGTATAAACTGGAACAAAATACTCAATAAATGTAGTTTGGATTTGATGGCGTTGACCATAGAAGGTATACAAGGTCAACTTTGTACCATTGAAAGCTCTATTTCCAATCTTAAATCTGAACTGGAGCAGAATATTTCCATCACAGATTTTAGAGAATATCTGGAAGAGGTCAAGGTAAAGTTAGAGACTTACAATACAGAGACTCTGAACTTTAAGTTAAATAAATATAGACGAGACGCGATAGACTACAGGGAGGATAGGGTATATACCTGGAGAGACATCAGGAGAGATAGAGATAGGACACGTACCATAGAGGGTAGGGTACCATCCTCTGATAGCGACGAGAGTACAAGCAGTGGTGAAACCAGACAGCAACGTTTTTTAGGGAAACCGAGAGGACCCAAAGGGCGAGGAAGAAGACAAGAAGGGGGAAGAGATATACAAGAACGCCAAATACAGACACGCAGTCGGACGCAGACAACGACCTAGTTATTAATCTTTCCAAACGACTCCTGACGGAAGACGAAATAAGGGTACTCAACCGATGACTTGGGTTTACACCTACATATAGAGGTAACCCAATAGAGACTAACATTGATCTGAATCGTTTCTTCCGTACCATTAGGTTAAAAGCGTTCTTCAACTCGGACTCCCCTGACATGAATACTAGAACAACATCTAACCTACCTCCTTCGATCGATGCCTCCACCTCTACCTAACAAGATTAGATTATTAGGTAACATTTTACCATATAGTCATTACATACGTTGGATATAGTTACTGTTCAAAATCATTTTGTCATTGATTACAGTGGTTTGGTGCAACACAGTCTCCTCATTAAAGCATACCTGGAATCGCAGATATGAATGTATCCTTTCTTGAATACATCCCTAATACTACTTACATATTTTGTATATAGATGTACATATTTTTGTCTCTTTATAATCTACATGTGATTGATGTTAATCTGGAGTAAATATATGATTTATTTTGCAACTAAAATTTTGGTGTGCGCCTACCTATATTGATTTTTATAGCACTTAATTATTTTCCAAATCGTACCTAAAAACATATTGCTCCTGATAGATGCAAAAAAAATATTAAAATAATACACTATCATCAGCTTGAACACAAAATACAAGGTTAAAATCAATCGGGATTGAACTCATGCACATTGATCGCCAGTAAAATCTATCAATGTTGCAAAATGTATCCACTCTTCAGTGTGAACACAGAATATAAATATACATATGTAACAAATAGTCTGTACACATAATAAACAAGGAGACTGCCTGAAATGTGCCTCTAAAGTGCTAACAGTATATAAAACATGCTTTGAAGATCACCAAGTGCATGTGCAAAAAAAAAAATAAAAATTAGTGACATTAAAGTGGATACTTATCTAGTCAGGAGAAAATGTGCCAAGGGGTCACACGATCCTCAAAGTATGTTTCTTGTGTATAATGTTAGCACTTTAGAGACACCTTTCAGGCAGTCTCCTTGTTTATTATCTGCACAGACTATTTGTTACATGTGTATATTTATATGCTCTATACTATTAACACTAATTGGTTAGACTGTGTTACACAGACAGTGAATAACATTCTGCAACATTGATACATTTTGCTGGGGATAAATGTTCTTGAGTGCAACCCCTGATCGATTTTAACCTTTTGTGTATGTTCAGGCTGATAGTGTATTCATTATTAAAATTATTATTTTTGTATTAATCATGAACAATTATTACAACACTTTGGGGGACAATATGTCCACTTAATTATTTTACTATTATGAAGCCTGAATGAACTAATGAAGAGACTTGGATGCTTCCTTCCCCACTATCTGTAATGGGGTGATTGGTGGGAACTCTGACTATAATGTGATAATTGGGGGGGTTATGCACAGTCTGTAATGGGGTGATTGGGAGAGGATTCTCCGTTGCCTGTTATGGGGTGATTAGGAGGGGGTATTTTAGCACACTATTTGGTTCAGAATATTTTTTTTTCTTATTTTCCTCCTCTAAACCCTAGGTGCATCTTTAGGGCAGATGCGTCTTATAGAGCAAAAATAAGGGTAATTTAAAAATGTGTGCAACAGTAAGCACCAAGCAGAGTGCCATATACAGATGAGTGTATGACTTCAGTCTTTTTCACAGCACAGTGAGGTGTTGTTGTACAAGCTACACCAGTCAAAGGTGGCGCTGAAGCCTGAGCTACCATACAGCTCAACAACAGGAAATGTATTGAATGTGTAAAAGAAACTCAAAAAATGAAAATAGTTTTTGTAACATGTCAAAAGTTTTCTGATGATACAAAGGTTAGTAATAGGTGGATATTCCTGAAGGTGTCTGCAACATGGAAAATGATTTAGGGCCTTATTCATGAAGGTATAGCGCCAGGTAGGGCCTGTACAGCGGCAGGCTGCGGCAGGTAGCGGCAGGTGAATGCCGGAGATGGCACGCAATTACACATTTATGAAGCTGAATCTGTAGAGCGACTGGAACAACGCCATGTAGCGTACGATTCATCATTATCCCTGCCCCCACCACCCATCCCTCCATCCGCACCTATCCCCAGCCTGCCCCCACCACCCATCCCTCCATCCGCACCTATCCCCAGCCTGCCCCCACCACCCATCCCTCCATCCACACCTATCCCCAGCCTGCCCCCACCACCCATCCCTCCATCCACACCTATCCCCAGCCTGCCCCCACCACCCATCCCTCCATCCACACCTATCCCCAGCCTGCCCCCACCACCCATCCCTCCATCCGCACCTATCCCCAGCCTGCCCCCACCACCCATCCATCCATCCATCCATCCATCCGCACCTATCTCCAGCCTGCCCCCACCACCCATCCATCCATCCATCCATCCGCACCTATCTCCAGCCTGCCCCTGCCACCCATCCATCCATCCGCACCTATCTCCAGCCTGCCCCTGCCACCCATCCATCCATCCATCCATCCATCCGCACCTATCTCCAGCCTGCCCCTGCCACCCATCCATCCATCCGCACCTATATCCAGCCTGCCCCTGCCACCCATCCATCCATCCATCCGCACCTATCTCCAGCCTGCCCCCACCACCCATCCCTCCATCCGCACCTATCTCCAGCCTGCCCCCACCACCCATCCCTCCATCCGCACCTATCCCCAGCCTGCCCCTGCCACCCATCCATCCATCCATCCGCACCTATCTCCAGCCTGCCCCTGCCACCCATCCATCCATCCATCCGCACCTATCTCCAGCCTGCCCCTGCCACACATCCATCCATCCGCACCTATCTCCAGCCTGCCCCCACCACCCATCCATCCATCCATCCGCACCTATATCCAGCCTGCCCCTGCCACCCATCCATCCATCCATCCGCACCTATCTCCAGCCTGCCCCTGCCACACATCCATCCATCCATCCATCCATCCATCCGCACCTATCCCCAGCCTGCCCCCACCACCCATCCCTCCATCCGCACCTATCCCCAGCCTGCCCCTGCCACCCATCCATCCATCCATCCATCCATCCATCCGCACCTATCCCCAGCCTGCCCCCACCACCCATCCCTCCATCCGCACCTATCCCCAGCCTGCCCCTGCCACCCATCCATCCATCCATCCATCCATCCATCCGCACCTATCCCCAGCCTGCCCCCACCACCCATCCCTCCATCCGCACCTATCCCCAGCCTGCCCCTGCCACCCATCCATCCATCCGCACCTATCCCCAGCCTGCCCCTGCCACCCATCCATCCATCCATCCATCCATCCATCCGCACCTATCTCCAGCCTGCCCCTGCCATCCATCCATCCATCCATCCGCACCTTTCCCCAGCCTGCCCCTGCCACACATCCATCCATCCATCCGCACCTATCTCCAGCCTGCCCCTGCCACACATCCATCCATCCATCCATCCATCCGCACCTTTCCCCAGCCTGCCCCTGCCATCCACCCATCCATCCATCCGCACCTATCTCCAGCCTGCCCCTGCCACACATCCATCCATCCATCCATCCATCCATCCGCACCTATCTCCAGCCTGCCCCTGCCATCCATCCATCCATCCATCCGCACCTTTCCCCAGCCTGCCCCCACCACCCATCCCTCCATCCGCACCTATCCCCAGCCTGCCCCCACCACCCATCCCTCCATCCGCACCTATCCCCAGCCTGCCCCCACCACCCATCCCTCCATCCGCACCTATCTCCAGCCTGCCCCCACCACCCATCCCTCCATCCGCACCTATCCCCAGCCTGCCCCCACCACCCATCCCTCCATCCGCACCTATCTCCAGCCTGCCCCTGCCACCCATCCATCCATCCATCCGCACCTATCCCCAGCCTGCCCCCACCACCCATCCCTCCATCCGCACTTATCCCCAGCCTGCCCCCACCACCCATCCCTCCATCCGCACCTATCCCCAGCCTGCCCCCACCACCCATCCCTCCATCCGCACTTATCCCCAGCCTGCCCCCACCACCCATCCCTCCATCCGCACCTATCTCCAGCCTGCCCCCGCCACTCATCCCTCCATCCGCACCTATCCCCAGCCTGCCCCCACCACCCATCCCTCCATCCGCACCTATCCCCAGCCTGCCCCCACCACCCATCCCTCCATCCGCACCTATCCCCAGCCTGCCCCCACCACCCATCCCTCCATCCGCACCTATCCCCAGCCTGCCCCCACCACCCATCCCTCCATCCGCACCTATCCCCAGCCTGCCCCCACCACCCATCCCTCCATCCGCACCTATCCCCAGCCTGCCCCTGCCACCCATCCCTCCATCCGCACCTATCTCCAGCCTGCCCCCACCACCCATCCCTCCATCCATCCGCACCTATCCCCAGCCTGTCCCTACCACCCATCCATCCATCCACACCTATCTCCAGCCTGCCCCCACCCACCCATCCCTCCATCCGCACCTATCCCCAGCCTGCCCCCACCACCCATCCCTCCATCCGCACCTATCCCCAGCCTGCCCCCACCACCCATCCCTCCATCCGCACCTATCCCCAGCCTGCCCCCACCACCCATCCCTCCATCCACACCTATCCCCAGCCTGCCCCACCACCCATCCCTCCATCCACACCTATCTCCAGCCTGCCCCCACCACCCATCCCTCCATCCGCACCTATCCCCAGCCTGCCCCCGCCACCCATCCCTCCATCCGCACCTATCCCCAGCCTGCCCCCACCACCCATCCCCTCCATCCGCACCTATCCCCAGCCTGCCCCCCACCACCCCTCCCTCCATCCGCACCTATCCCCAGCCTGCCCCCACCACCCATCCCTCCATCCACACCTATCCCCAGCCTGCCCCACCACCCATCCCTCCATCCACACCTATCCCCAGCCTGCCCCCACCACCCATCCCTCCATCCACACCTATCCCCAGCCTGCCCCACCACCCATCCCTCCATCCACACCTATCCCCAGCCTGCCCCCACCACCCATCCCTCCATCCACACCTATCCCCAGCCTGCCCCACCACCCATCCCTCCATCCACACCTATCCCCAGCCTGCCCCCACCACCCATCCCTCCATCCACACCTATCCCCAGCCTGCCCCCACCACCCATCCATCCATCCGCACCTATCCCCAGCCTGCCCCCACCACCCATCCCTCCATCCACACCTATCCCCAGCCTGCCCCCACCACCCACCCATCCCTCCATCCGCACCTATCCCCAGCCTGCCCCACCACCCATCCCTCCATCCACACCTATCCCCAGCCTGCCCCCACCACCCATCCCTCCATCCACACCTATCCCCAGCCTGCCCCCACCACCCATCCCTCCATCCACACCTATCCCCAGCCTGCCCCCACCACCCATCCCTCCATCCGCACCTATCCCCAGCCTGCCCCCACCACCCATCCCTCCATCCACACCTATCCCCAGCCTGCCCCCACCACCCATCCCTCCATCCGCACCTATCCCCAGCCTGCCCCCACCACCCATCCCTCCATCCGCACCTATCCCCAGCCTGCCTCCACCACCCATCCCTCCATCCGCACCTATCCCCAGCCTGCCCCCACCACTCATCCCTCCATCCGCACCTATCCCCAGCCTGCCCCCACCACCCATCCCTCCATCCGCACCTATCCCCAGCCTGCCCCCGCCACCCATCCCTCCATCCGCATCTATCCCCAGCCTGCCCCCACCACCCATCCCTCCATCCACACCTATCTCCAGCCTGCCCCCACCACCCATCCATCCCTCCATCCGCACCTATCCCCAGCCTGCCCCCCGCCACCCATCCCTCCATCCGCACCTATCCCCAGCCTGCCCCCGCCACCCATCCCTCCATCCGCATCTATCCCCAGCCTGCCCCCACCACCCATCCCTCCATCCACACCTATCTCCAGCCTGCCCCCACCACCCACCCATCCCTCCATCCGCATCTATCCCCAGCCTGCCCCTGCCACCCATCCCTCCATCCACACCTATCCCCAGCCTGCCCCCACCACCCATCCCTCATCCGCATCTATCCCCAGCCTGCCCCCACCACCCATCCCTCCATCCGCACCTATCCCCAGCCTGCCCCCACCACCCATCCCTCCATCCGAACCTATCCCCAGCCTGCCCCTGCCACCCATCCCTCCATCCGAACCTATACCCAGCCTGCCCCCACCACCCATCCCCTCCATCCGAACCTATCCCCAGCCTGCCCCCACCCCACCCATCCCTCCATCCGCACCTATCCCCAGCCTGCCCCTGCCACCCATCCCTCCATCCGAACCTATACCCAGCCTGCCCCCACCACCCATCCCTCCATCCGAACCTATCCCCAGCCTGCCCCCACCACCCATCCCTCCATCCGCACCTATACCCAGCCTGCCCCCACCACCCATCCCTCCATCCGCACCTATCCCCAGCCTGCCCCCACCACCCATCCCTCCATCCGCACCTATCCCCAGCCTGCCCCTGCCACCCATCCCTCCATCCGCACCTATCCCCAGCCTGCCCCCACCACCCATCCCTCCATCCGCACCTATCCCCAGCCTGCCCCCACCACCCATCCCTCCATCCGCACCTATCCCCAGCCTGCCCCTGCCACCCATCCCTCCATCCGCACCTATCCCCAGCCTGCCCCCCACCACCCATCCCTCCATCCGCACCTATCCCCAGCCTGCCCCTGCCACCCATCCCTCCATCCACACCTATCCCCAGCCTGCCCCCACCACCCATCCCTCCATCCGCACCTATCCCAAGCCTGCCCCCACCCACCCCATCCCTCCATCCGCACCTATCCCCAGCCTGCCCCACCACCCATCCCTCCATCCGCACCTATCCCCAGCCTGCCCCTGCCACCCATCCATCCATCCGCACCTATCCCCAGCCTGCCCCCACCACCCATCCCTCTATCCGCACCTATCCCCAGCCTGCCCCCACCACCATCCCTCCATCCACACCTATCCCCAGCCTGCCCCACCACCCATCCCTCCATCCGCACCTATCCCCAGCCTGCCCCCACCACCCATCCCTCCATCCGCACCTATCCCCAGCCTGCCCCCACCACCCATCCCTCCATCCACACCTATCTCCAGCCTGCCCCCACCACCCATCCCTCCATCCGCACCTATCCCCAGCCTGCCCCCACCACCCATCCCTCCATCCGCACCTATCCCCAGCCTGCCCCCCACCACCCATCCCTCCATCCGCACCTATCCCCAGCCTGCCCCACCACCCATCCCTCCATCCACACCTATCTCCAGCCTGCCCCCACCACCCATCCCTCCATCCGCACCTATCCCCAGCCTGCCCCCACCACCCATCCCTCCATCCGCACCTATCCCCAGCCTGCCCCCACCACCCATCCCTCCATCCGCACCTATACCCAAACAGCCCCTGCCACCCATCCCTCCATCCGCACCTATCTCCAGCCTGCCCCCACCACCCATCCCTCCATCCGCACCTATCTCCAGCCTGCCCCCCACCACCCATCCCTCTATCCGCACCTATCCCCAGCCTGCCCCCACCACCCATCCCTCCATCCGCACCTATCCCCAGCCTGCCCCCACCACCCATCCCTCCATCCGCACCTATCCCCAGCCCTGCCCCCACCACCCATCCCTCCATCCGCACCTATCTCCAGCCTGCCCCCACCACCCATCCCTCCATCCACACCTATCTCTAGCCTGCCCCCACCACCCATCCCTCCATCCCGCACCTATCTCCAGCCTGCCCCCACACCCATCCCTCCATCCACACCTCTCTCCAGCCTGCCCCCACCACCCATCCCTCCATCCGCACCTATCCCCAGCCTGCCCCACCACCCATCCCTCTATCCGCACCTATCCCCAGCCTGCCCCCACCACCCATCCCTCCATCCACACCTATCCCCAGCCTGCCCCCCCATCTCCAGCCTGCCCCCACCACCCATCCCTCCATCCGCACCTATCCCCAGCCTGCCCCCACCACCCATCCCTCCATCCACACCTATCCCCAGCCTGCCCCCACCACCCATCCCTCCATCCACACCTATCTCCAGCCTGCCCCCACCACCCATCCCTCCATCCGCACCTATCCCCAGCCTGCCCCACCACCCATCCCTCCATCCACACCTATCCCCAGCCTGCCCCCACCACCCATCCCCTCCATCCACACCTATCTCCAGCCTGCCCCCACCACCCATCCCTCCATCCGCACCTATCCCCAGCCTGCCCCCACCACCCATCCCTCCATCCGCACCTATCTCCAGCCTGCCCCCACCACCCATCCATCCATCCATCCGCACCTATCCCCAGCCTGCCCCCACCACCCATCCCTCCATCCGCACCTATCCCCAGCCTGCCCCCACCACCCATCCCTCCATCCGCACCTATCCCCAGCCTGCCCCCACCACCCATCCATCCATCCACACCTATCTCCAGCCTGCCCGCACCACCCATCCCTCCATCCATCGATCCGCACCTATCCCCAGCCTGCCCCCACCACCCATCCCTCCATCCGCACCTATCCCCAGCCTGCCCCCACCACCCATCCCTCCATCCATCCGCACCTATCCCAGCCTGCCCCCACCACCCATCCCTCCATCCGCACCTATCCCCAGCCTGCCCCCGCCACCCATCCCTCCATCCGCACCTATATCCAGCCTGCCCCCACCACCCATCCCTCCATCCGCACCTATCCCCCAGCCTGCCCCCACCACCCATCCCTCCATCCACACCTATCCCCAGCCTGCCCCCACCACCCATCCCTCCATCCGCACACCTATCCCCAGCCTGCCCCCACCACCCATCCCTCCATCCACACCTATCCCCAGCCTGCCCCCACCACCCATCCCTCCATCCGCACCTATCCCCAGCCTGCCCCACCACCCCATCCCTCCATCCGCACTTATCCCCAGCCTGCCCCACCACCCATCCCTCCATCCGCACCTATCCCCAGCCTGCCCCCACCACCCATCCCTCCATCCACACCTATCCCCAGCCTGCCCCACCACCCATCCCTCCATCCACACCTATCCCCAGCCTGCCCCCACCACCCATCCCTCCATCCACACCTATCCCCAGCCTGCCCCACCACCCATCCCTCCATCCACACCTATCCCCAGCCTGCCCCCACCACCCATCCCTCCATCCACACCTATCCCCAGCCTGCCCCACCACCCATCCCTCCATCCACACCTATCCCCAGCCTGCCCCCACCACCCATCCCTCCATCCACACCTATCCCCAGCCTGCCCCCACCACCCATCCATCCATCCGCACCTATCCCCAGCCTGCCCCCACCACCCATCCCTCCATCCACACCTATCCCCAGCCTGCCCCACCACCCATCCCTCCATCCACACCTATCCCCAGCCTGCCCCACCACCCATCCCTCCATCCACACCTATCCCCAGCCTGCCCCCACCACCCATCCCTCCATCCGCACCTATCCCCAGCCTGCCCCCACCACCCATCCCTCCATCCACACCTATCCCCAGCCTGCCCCACCACCCATCCCTCCATCCACACCTATCCCCAGCCTGCCCCACCACCCATCCCTCCATCCACACCTATCTCCAGCCTGCCCCCACCACCCATCCCTCCATCCGCACCTATCCCCAGCCTGCCCCCACCACCCATCCCTCCATCCGCACCTATCCCCAGCCTGCCCCCACCACCCATCCCTCCATCCGCACCTATCCCCAGCCTGCCCCCACCACCCATCCCTCCATCCGCACCTATCCCCAGCCTGCCCCCACCACCCATCCCTCCATCCGCACCTATCCCCAGCCTGCCCCCACCACCCATCCCTCCATCCGCACCTATCCCCAGCCTGCCCCCACCACCCATCCCTCCATCCACACCTATCCCCAGCCTGCCCCACCACCCATCCCTCCATCCACACCTATCTCCAGCCTGCCCCCACCACCCATCCCTCCATCCGCACCTATCCCCAGCCTGCCCCCACCACCCATCCCTCCATCCGCACCTATCTCCAGCCTGCCCCCACCACCCATCCATCCATCCATCCGCACCTATCTCCAGCCTGCCCCCACCACCCATCCCTCCATCCATCGATCCGCACCTATCCCCAGCCTGCCCCCACCACCCATCCCTCCATCCGCACCTATCCCCAGCCTGCCCCCACCACCCATCCCTCCATCCGCACCTATCCCCAGCCTGCCCCTGCCACCCATCCATCCCTCCATCCATCGATCCGCACCTATCCCCAGCCTGCCCCCACCACCCATCCCTCCATCCGCACCTATCCCCAGCCTGCCCCCACCACCCATCCCTCCATCCGCACCTATCCCCAGCCTGCCCCTGCCACCCATCCCTCCATCCGCACCTATCCCCAGCCTGCCCCCACCACCCATCCCTCCATCCAAGAAGTTGGCTGAATAGAGTAGTGCAAATTGGCGCTGTTAAATCCAGCATATGGGCGCAGAGATACACAGACAGGCACTGACACAGACTGGCCTATAGGTTCAAACCTAGTGCATCATTGTATGCTGATTATTTAAGAACATACGCATCATTCAATGCACACTGCATATAGAAAGATAAAAGCACCAAAAAAACAAACACGTGGACATGCAAAGGCAGACGCTAATGTCAGCAAAAGGAGCCAAAATGGTACATAATGGCACACTTTAGATATTAAAAGGCACAACAGTGGGTTTCTCAGTAGACCCACATTAGTACTCTTCTCTGAAGTAATGAATAATTAGCAATCAAAGTTTGTTTTATACATACAAGGACTACTTACAAACACGCACTGATAAAACATATTAAAAACACATTAAAACACATGGGGCAGTGGCGTACAGCAAGGCTGTAATATACAAAATATTAATGTAGTAGTAACTGGGCTTTAGACAGCCCTATGGAACCCTCTGGCAGGCAGCTATGAATAAATAAATAATAAGCACTTGCGCTTTATTTAACTTGCTTATAGAGTAACTTTTAGCACTTTATTTATTTATTTATTCATAGCTGCCTGCCAGAGGGTTCCATAGGGCTGTCTAAAGCCCAATTACTACTACATTAATAAATTATATGTTAGGTATATTTCATACCTAATATGAAATAAAGCATGAAATAAATATTGCTCATGGAAAGTTATTTTTAGCAAGTTAACTGAATCAAGGCACACAATGGATTTCTCACGTGTTCCACATAGTTTCTTTGACTGACCCTTCTTCTGTCAACTGTAAGTTTACTGTATACTTTATATTTGTCTTGGCTTTGGCAAATGAATTTGGACAGCACACCCACAGACATGCGTCTGCTACAAATTGTCTGGCTGGGAAACACTGCTCTGATGTAAGACGTCCATCTTGTGATTTGTTGCTAGCTCGCTATTGTCAGCTTTGCTATTATGTAAAATGAGTAGGTCAAAACCAAAGTGGAACCTAACGTCAAAAAAGTCCGTCAGGGACCACAAAAAATGGAGCACAGCCAATGAACAATCTATGAAAATTTATTGAAACATCAAAAGACAAACCTTTAAAATCAACAAACAAGACATCTTAAAACATCACCCCTCTAATAGTCCTGTAATATTAAATAGAAAATGTATATACAAAAATTAATATCCGTCCTCAACAATCACCCATATAGTATAAAATTGCTGCTATATTTGAAATTACTTGTGCTTACAAACAGCAATGTACAGATATATACAAATATATGTGTCTAATCCCCTTTGTGCCAGCACAAAGACTGTCTGCATCAATAAACCAAAGTGCTAAGGAAATACATAAAAACCACTGCCACAAAAACCTCACTGTGTACAAACCTACGTAGTTAAGATAATCAAAATTAATATTAATTTATAAGCCTTACAAGCCTTCACAGACCTTGCAAAAAATGCTTGGAACAATCAAAGAAATGTGTATTGCATAAAACATCATTGTGAGTGCACATAATTAATTATACCTAATTAAATATAAACCAATTCATAAACTCATTAAAGAAACAAAATATATCCACATATAATGCGCCAAAAGGCAATCATCAAAATATAACGTAAGAGACACAAAGATAAACACATATACATATAAATCTACAAAGAGAAAGAGATACTCAGCTGAATTCCTGGCAAGCATGCAATCACTGAGGAGGACATACAGGACATAGGGGGTGCTCCACCTGCGCTTCGCGGTACCAAAGACCGCTTCTTGCTTGGGTGCAACAGGATATGATCATCTCCACCGCCTTTATATTCACCTTTCCTGTGTGCCTCCCATCCCAACTAACTGGGTACAGCCGCGCCAAATGCACAACACGTGCAGGAATGCGCGTCCCGACCCGTCGCTGCCGGAAGTGATGCGGCGGCGGAAGTGACGCAGGCGGCACAGCACCGTTGCCAGGATGACGCGGCGTCCCGAGAGCTCGTTGTTAAGGACGCTCTCACCCGCATCGTCACTCCGGTCATGGGCGGCCGAAACGTCCACGCCCTCCAGCACTGCAGAGTCAGCATGGCATGGGCCCATGTGGGGAGGCACACAGTGAGGGGCACACCAGATGATGTGCCTCCCCAAGGTGGCATAAAGACAGTGAAACACATATAAAAAGTCAAGATAATAACAGTATCTAAATTTATTATACCCAATAAAAAGTTGAGGACACATCATTAGTCTCTTGTCCTAATGGGTATGAATCTTACAGGAACAGAAGCAGATTATATCGCTACTTATTGCTTATTGGAACAACATTTTAAGCACCTCTATAGTGTACGCATTAGACTATGGTAGAATAAAAATACATCATAAAGATTAGTCCCTCTGTAGACACGGAAAGAATGGTTGAACAGATGTTATAGGTATATATATGTCCAAACTAGGTTCCACCAGGAGACAGGATGAGTATGTATTCCCACATCGCTCCGCATACAGACATGTTGTTAATTTCTCAGGAATATGGCTGTAGTTAAGGGATGGTAGCATAGTTTTATGTAAGTCCCATCTCTCTTCTTACTGGGATCGTATGATGAATGGATACATCCTTGTATCCATTGATCTTAATTTCTCCTCTGCCGACGAGCTGGCCCAATACCGGAACAATCTTAAACCCACATTTGTGTGCTAAATCACCCCATGTTCCTGTGGGCACACCTGCTAATGTGTCTCGTTGAGCCAAACGAATGTTTGAGACATGAGCCTGTATGCGGGTACACAGAGCATTTTTCGTTTCCCCCACGTATACCATCGGGCATCCACACTTCAATTGATACACAAGAGATTGCGTCCTTTGCTTTCTGGTAGGCTTGTAGCACTACCCTCTGCGGATAGCCTCTGGCCTGAAACCTGCGTGCCAACTCGGTGGCTTTCTCCTCAAAATCCTGGTTCCTGGAGCAATTCCTTCGCGCCCTAAGGAACTGGCCAGTCGGAATTCCATTCTTTACGTGTCTTATATGTGCGCTCCCATAGTCAAAGAGACTATTTACTGAAGTAGGTTTTCTGAACAATTTGGTGTTAATCGTCCCATCTTGTTCCAAAGTGATTACCAAGTCTAGGAATGTCACCTCCTTAGACGAAATCTCATAGGTCAATTTGATGTTCATATCATTTCGGTTTAATGTATCAAGAAATTCACGACAGCTCTCTTCGGGGCCCAAGGAGGGATCCAAGGAGAGTGTCGGATCCTGTTCTTGCAAGAGTGCCTGGAGGCCTAATAATGCCTCTCAATCTTCCGGGCCCAACGTGATCTGGTCACCCCCTACTTGTCGGATATCAAAATGTTTCTTCAGTAGGATCTTTATCTCGGGTGGCGTTAAAACGTGCGATGAAATATTCACTATTTGGAGTTCATGCGTCCCACCCGATCCGATCTCCCTGTCAGGCGCTTGTAGCCCCACCCGTCCCTGCTCCTGAGGGACCTTTCGGCGCCGCCGCCCCCCCCCCCAGTTCTTCCTCTGCCTCGCTGTGCCTCTTCGTCTGTGATAGAGGCTTATAAATTAATATTAATTTTGATTATCTTAAGTACATAGTTTTGTACACAGTGAGGTTTTTGTGGCAGTGGTTTTTATGTATTTCCTTAGCACTTTGGTTTATTGATGCAGATATTCTTTGTGCCGGCACAAAGGGGATTAGACACATATATTTGTATATATATGTACATTATTGTTTGTAAGCACAAGTAATTTCAAATATAGCAGCAATTTTATACTATATGGGTGATTGTTGAGGACGGATATTAATTTTTGTATATACATTTCCTTTTTTATATTACAGGACTATTAGAGGGGTGATGTTTTAAGATGTCTTGTTTGTTGATTTTAAAGGTTTGTCTTTTGATGTTTCAATAAATTTTCATAGATTGTTCATTGGCTGTGCTCCATTTCTTGTGGTCCCTGACGGACTTTTTTGACCTTAGGTTCCACTTTGGTTTGGATTAATATGTGTGTATGAGAGCACGCCCCTACCTAGCATTATTAGTGGTGCACCATACTCTATTAGTAAAATGAGTAGGTCAAAATGGAGTGACTGCACCCCCCACCTCCATAGCATGCAGAATTAAGCAGCGGTGCTGCTTGAGGATCTCACATGACCACCAAAGGCCAATGGGGTTCGCCGGACAGGGGTGTACAGAACTGTGCTGGTCGCTGCCAGTATGTTAAATGCCCTTCCTGCACCACCAATGTCCAATTTGGCTCCATGGGAGGATGGGGGTTAGGGTTAAAGCAGACCAAAAATCATTTTCGAAGGTCTGCATTAGGTCACCACATCCTCCGTAACTCCACCTTTCTGATGGGATTGCTGCATGCTACATAATTGCTCTTGTTTCAGTTAAAGGACAAACTTACTTTCAGTTGAATGTTTGAATGTGCCTATATTAACAAATTGCGGGTAGTGAAAACTGCTTTCATAAAACACACATTTGCTAACATAAGTAAAAGTACTAGATCAGCTCAGCACCTTAAAGTGACTGTCCAGGCAAAGAGTTACATTCGTGTGGTTAATATTTACCTGATGCCTGTAACTATTGTCCTTGTACCTCTGCCTGGATCATGTTTTGGCAGGAGATAGGGAGCTTTGCAGTTTCACTTCCTGGCTGCACTCTCAGCATCCCTAGATTCCTTAGAGATTGTTTTGGGACATTGACATTGCCTGTGCAAATGAGAGCAAGTCTCTTCCCCTCAGAGAAATGTCTGTGTGCAGGCTCAGTCTATGTTTCTGTGTAAAAGCTTCCTGACAGGCTGAGTCAGCCAAACTGAAGGCACTGGTGATCATTAGGAGGTCTGGTGATGCTGAGGGGATGCTGAGACTTGGGTCAGGAAGAAAGTGATCTCCTGCCACAATGTCAGCCAGGCAGAGACACAAGGACAGCAGTTACAGGCATCAGGTAAAGATTAACCACATGAATTTAAAGGTCACCAAAACAAACTCACCTCTTCCCAGCTCTCCAATCAGCACGCTCAGATCCGCTGCCATCCCTTCGCCTAAGGCGAGCAGCTCTGAGCGCGCTTTCAGCCGCATCCCCCGCTACCCTCTAACAGCGAGCGTACCCACACCGGCCACTCACAAATGCCTGGCACGGGCACGCGCCCTGCTAGAGAAAAAGTGGGGATGCGGCCATGCACCGTTGGACCAGAAAAAAGGTAAGTGAACGGGGTGATCTGGGGGGTTTCACACAGCAGGGCATCCCGATTTTGGATGCCGCCGTGGGAGGGAAATGAGGGAAGCTTATAGATTCCCGAGCTGATCGCCGTGGGTTTTGGTCCACTGAGCTGATCTAGTACTTTTTCTTATGTTAGCAAATGTGTGTTTTATGAAAGTAATTTTCACTACCTGCATTTTGTTGCCATTCGGTAACTGTATGCGAAGTCTGTACCCCAAGATCTACAAGAAGAGAGACACAAGTCCTGTACACACAGAACAGAACAGCAGCAGTGTTCTGTGTGTACAGGACTCACTTTTCTCTTCTTGTAGATCTTGGCGTATGGTTGCTAATAGCAACAGATTTGAGGTATTAAAATAGCTTCCATAACACACACATTTGCTAACATGAGATGTTAATAAAAAAAACTAGATCAGCTCAGCACACCGAGGACATCATTTGAAATATGCCATGAAAAGTGGATTATGCCATTACTGATTATGCCATTCAGCAGCAGCAGACCTGTGACAATGTAAAATGAGGATTTTTTTAAAATGTTATTATCACACAGATGCCCTTTATTATTGGGCAGTTGGCTGTATGCTACAATGTTCTCACAATTGTTTTGAAAAGGGGTCTACTGAGTTTAATAATATGTTATTGTATTGCTTCACTCTTGGCAAAAGGAATGTTTGAAAGTCTAATATTTGCTTTTTATGTTTACTCACTAGTACAGAAGACATAAAATAACCTTTTAAATAGACAGACAGAAGTTTTGTTAATGTTCAGTGTGGTTGGATAATAGTGACAAGTAATCACAGGAAAGAGGATAGAAATACCCACCTAGCTCCAAAGAAACCCAGTATCCCAGTGGTGCTTATAGAAATCAATTCATCTGTGGCAAAACCTGTACCTTGTGCCCCCGCTGATGTCACTGTCATCAAAATCACATGATATGTTTTCATTAATACAGGTCCAACTGACCCTGGCCAGCTGTGGTACCCTTTCATTGGGCTCCCAAGCTTGTTTCTGGGCTATATCGGCCCAGAATCTAGCCCAGTAGCGTGTAATAGAGACACGGACAAATGCGAGGACCGGGAAATTGGGATCAAGACACTGAACAGGCCAAGATTAATTTAAATATTTAATCACTTTAATGGCATACTAGACAAACTATTTACATACTATGGCCTTGATTCAATAAAGGTAGAAAAAAATTCTCATAGTAGTAAAAGATTCAATTCATGAGAAAAAAGCCTGAGAATTTCACTGTTGCTGAATCACTAGATAAGAAAACAATGAAAGTCAAAGGCACTTTTTTACTCCTAAGAAAAGTAGAGAACTGTTTACTCCTTTCTACACTGTAGTAAAAGCTGCCATTGACGTTCATTGTCTTTTTATCTGGTGATTCAGCTACAGTGTCAGGCTTTTTTTCTCATGAATTCAATTTTTTACTACCATGAGAATCTTTTTCTACCTTTATTGAATCGAGGCCTATGTGTAGATACCATACGGATCAGCAGGAGTAAATGTCAGTTACCATTGTTCAGACACATGATGCGCAGTGATGCAGACAAAGGGGGTGTGTTGAGTCTGCTGGATTCCTTGTCCCACTCCGCACGCCACATGTGACCCCCAAAAAACAAGACAGCTTGAAGGACTAAGCCCTCAGACCTTTATTTACAGGTCAGACACTCCTCTAAGAGTGGATATGGAACCCTCCCCTTCTGCATTATTAGCTAAAGACTTTTCCCTGAAAAGTCATTAAATGCTGAGTCTGGTGTCACAGATGCCAGTGGGTCCAAACACTGCTGTTTGATATGGTTCCTAAAGCGAGTTCTCCAAAACTCAGTACCTGAATGCCCAATAAAGGCAGAAGAGATACATCGGCATACCTTATGACTTCCAGAATATGAAAATGTGTTCAGTCTAGGATTAATGTGCACCATGGCTTATTTTATGAAATCCTGGCTCCAGTCTGTCTAGGAGAAATACTTTGAAGAGACGGGCAGGCTGATTCATTACTAGCGCCAGGTATCGGCAGATGAGCGTCTGTACAGAGGCGCTTAGAGCGACCGCTAGTATATGATGTGATCGGCTATCGGGCGCTGTAACAGAGCATCTCATTCGCTGTAATAACTTGACCGGCATTGATGAATGAGATGTATTTTGGGCGTTCTAACACCATTACAGCGTTGCAGGGAGCGAAAAGAAGCGCCAGCTCATTGCGACCAACTCTCAGCGACTCACACCATATTCCACAAAAAACAGACTCACAGAGCGTAGGCGCTCTAGATCTGGTCGCTGTAGCATAGAGCGCCAGACGCTGTGTGATTAAAGACATATCCACCAGTAACAAAGCGAAAACACATGGAATGACATTGTTGTATCATTGTGACATTAATACTTTAATGCCAGACCTGTAATGACAATTCTGCATATAAATATAAAAAATCAAAAAAGTTTTCAAAAATGACTTTTTGTAGGCCAGGAGAGGTGGCACAATTATTTGAGAAAAAAAATAAAAACAAAAAACCCTGTTTAAACAGAAGAAAAGGAATGTCCATTGAAATGTATTCGAAAGCGACAGGTAGCGACAGGTAATAACTGGCGCTCTGGAAGCTAGAGCGCTGGTGCTATACGCTGAGCCGCCTGTAATGATGAATTGGACACTGCATGTCGCTGTTAGAGTGGCTCACCAGATTTGCTTTCATAAATGTGGTCATATTCCTTACACCAGCCATCTAGCTGATAAAATGTACATAGTACCATGAATTAGGATGTATCTGTGTAATGTACATTTGCAGCCTATTTAGCGACTTGCCATTTTTAATAAAGACTTTTTAAATCGCAAAGCCAAGGCCTACTTGGTTACCAAATACAGTATAATGAAATACCTGTATTCAGGAGCACAACAGTATGATTAAGCTGAGAGTCACTATTAATTTGAGCTCATCACCAGGCAAGACTTTGAAATCCATAAATCCTACCATGATATTTATCTTGAGAATGTTCTAATGATATCCCTTATGCAGAAGTACAGGCTGTGTACACAGAAATTTGGATGACTGCATATTAAAATAAAACTTTAGCCAGCTCATATTAGTACATAGGAGGTGCTGGTGATGTCTAATATATTAGTAACTGGTTGATTTTAAGCCTAAACAAACTACAAAGATCAGCATATATTTCAGGCGATCCACCTTAAACTTTAAAGGGATTGACCAGTCAAACTTTAAAATGATTTGTCAGACAGCTTACCTGATGCAGTGTCAGTCCCATGCTCATTGCACCAGTCACTGAAAGAAAGGGGAATTTCTTTTCTTTTCTCTTTCTCTGCCTCCAGACCCTCCCTCCTGATCTGTACCACCAAATTAATGCTGAGTGTTGGCTAAAATGGAACTCTCCACAACTCCATCTCAATCGAATGTTATTCACAAAATGTGCTTGTATGACTCAGCCATGCAACTACCATCAGAGAGGATATGAGAAGTATGAACAAAATGAAGCAACTCTGTAATTTAAAATTACTCTGGCAATATTGCTTTGTTATTTGCAGGCTGATTCATTACTAGTGCCAGGTAACGGCAGATGAGCGTCTGTACAGCGGCTGATTGGCCGTGAGTCGCTATTACAGAGTGCCTCAGTCACTGTAGTAACATTGCCAGCATTGATGAATTTGATGTGTGAGTTGCTATAACACCAGTACAGAGCTATATGGGAGCAAACGGTAGCCACTGGTCAGTGTAAGTGACTCAAACCATATTCATCAAAAAAATAGCCTCACACAGCGCCGGAGCTCAAAATTGTGTCGCTGTAACCCAGAAGCTGTATGATTAAAGTGTGTTTTTAAACACATATCCAATAGTAACAAAGAGAATACACATGGAATGACATTGTTATTACATTGTGACATTAATACTTTAATACCAGTCCTGTAATGACAATTCTGCATAAAAATATTAAAAATCTAAAAAGTTTTCAAAAATGACTTTTAATAGACCAGGAGAGGTCACACAATGATTTGATAAAAAAATAAATAAATAAAAATTAAAGAAAGGTAACGTCCATTGAAATGTATGGGAGAGCGACAGGTAAAGCGCTGCCGCTTTACGCTGAGCCTTGGGAAATGATGAATCGGACGCTACATGGCATTGTTCCAGTCGTTTACCAGAATTGGCTTCTTAAATGTGGTATTGCGTGTCGCGCCTGGCGTTCACCAGACGCTACTTGTCGCTACCTGCCGCTTACAAGGCACTTCCTGTTGCTATCCGTTAATAAATAAAGCCCTAAAAAGAAAAGAAATGAGAACATTGCCACGTGTAGCCCTAAACCATGAGAATACTCACTAAGGTAAATAAAACATTTCAAAAAGGTGTACTCTGATGTATTTGGCACTATACTTATAGGGATCAGAAATAAAACAATATGTTTGCTGTTGTAAGGTACTGACTGGATCCCCTGTATCCTACAGCGTTTTTCTCCCTCCTCGGGTGATGTAGTGACTGTACAATCAAATAACCTTGGCAATTAGCCCTTATTCTACTGCTGGGGCTATTTGTACTTTATGTTAAAGCAAACTGAAAGTCCCAACAGTTAGTTGGGACTTTAAATTCTGCGACTGAGCATTACGAAACAAGTGCTCTGCATTGCCCAATCAGCAGCTGCGGACTTTAAGGTGACTGCTCAGTTCGTGAATAAATCAATGCAGCCAGTGCGCGTGACCTCAAGGCTGCACTGGGGAGGATTGTGGGATACATACTCCTGAGTTCAGCAAGATGGCGGCACATGAGCCAGCGCCCAGGTATTCGGAATAGATTATTGATAACAATGCAGTGGTTTGCATGCTTATATATATGACATTTTTCCATTTTCAATGTTAAAACACGTAAAAAAACTAAAGAAAAGCAGGCTTTCAGTCCCCCTTAAAAGGCCAATGAGTCCAGAGATTCTGCACGTAGCCAATGGCCACCAGTTATTCCTTGAACTGTAGCCATTAGCCACCTCCCAAATAAAGCCATTTCCTCTCCCTGCCCACATTGCCTGTGATAGCATTCTGACATTACATGTGCTTTTATCTTTGCAAACCTTGTTAACCTTCTTCTTGATCCATGACAGGAGGAGGAGGGCTCAGTCCAGATTGACACCCCATTGACATCAATTTTACTAAGCCAGCACAGGACACAGATCAGGAATAGGTAAGTATTTTTAAATTAATAAAAATAAATAATTTTGGGGTTGTTTTTTCTTTTTTCTTACAAACTTTGAACTGGCAAGGGGTCCTAAGGTCCCCTATACCAGCTCAAAGGACAGACGGACGGCAAGCCATCTCGGCAGGGCAGAACCCCCTCCCTAACACCTTACCAGCCCGGAAAACCAAGCATAGGTGCTGGTAATCCCAGGGCTCAAGGGACGAAGTGCTGGACCCTGACCATTGCTATTACCAGCCCGTATGTCCTACAGCACAGGCTTGGTGCATGCTGAGGGTCCATGCTGAGAGGGAACTGGGCTCTTCCGCACCCCCGCCCCTTATTCTTCTTAATTCAACAAAACTTACCTATTCCAGACCTCTGTCCCACTCCAGCTCTGTAAAACGCATCTATTTCAGATGCCCCACTGGCAGGGACATTCTGGCCGTATGGCATACCGGGGAAATCCTGGTAGGCTGCTGCTTCCCCCTGGCTGCCAGGCCGCTGCTTCAAAGTCTCTGTGGCCCGTCACCTGCTTCCTCGTCTGTGCGGCCACTCCAATTTCCCTGTGGCCTGCCAGCTGCTGCTATGTCTCCATGGCCTGCCCCGATGTCTCCACAGCCCGCTGACTGCTGATGTGCCCATCGCCACCAGCGAGGTGAGTGTGCCTGTGTGTAACTTCTTTTCCCCGCCAGGTGGACCGTCTTAGTTCCCACATGGGAAAGGAGAAGCTCTGGTCATGATCAGCAGACTAGCAGCGATTGGCCAGCCCGGGAGGGGTCGAGGGACGCAGTAGAGGTGGGGAGGAAGCAAGGGGCAACTGCTGGTAGACTGATCATCTCTGCCTGGTAAGTACCATATATATTTTTTAGTTGTGGCTTTGGCATGATGGGGAGCATGCGCTTTCATTAAAGTGGACGAATCACCCCCCCCCCCCAGCTGGCCAAATAGGGGATTCAGGATGCCCCACTGTGTGAACTCCCAGATCTTCTGGAAGCCCCTTACCTTTCCCTTGCTCAATCGCTGTGTTCGCTCCTGCTCCGAGCCATCCAGATTGGCAGTGTGTGCGGGAGCACGTGCTCCACATGGAAACGGGGTATGCAGCTGCTCCTGCTCCCTATACTGATACACAGACTAAAACAAAGCCTTAAAGCTCTGATTGGACGAACAACATGAGCACGGGAAAGGCTAGTGGAGTGGAACATCTGGGGGTTTCACACAGTTGGGCATCCCAAATACCTCCCAGGACGAAAACTAATGAGCAGGATAGGCAAAATCCTGGTAATTGGTCCACTTTAAAGAGGAATGATGGCCCATACAGTTCAAAAGGCTTTAGGGATATCTAATTTCTTATCCCAGGGGCATCCCAATTTGGAATGCCTCATTGTGTGAAATCCTAGCGATTGGTGAACATATGCTGGTTCCCTCATCTAAATGATGCTAAGTGATTAAAATGGGGTAGCAAAATGGGGCCCATCTGACCTTCTGGGTCCCAGTGTGGTCACCCCCCCCCCCCCCCCCTCTGCACTGCCTCAAGTTACACCCCTGTCTAGGGTGGGAAGTGGAAGTATCTCCTCTCCATGTGGCCCAGTACATCTGCGCTTATCAGATTACTGTGGGACCCCTGAATATTGCCATTGCAACCTCAGTCTTTATGCCAGATACATGTGTGTAGAAATAAATCTGCTATGGTCACTGGCGTCTTTCCTTCAGGGCGGATACCAGAAATTTAGCTCTTTCTATTATCATTTTGGAAACATTTTAGCAGTGTGCCTTGAGTACATTTCAGTGATGTTTAGGAGGTAGTTAAAGATTCATTCAAGAGAAATTCTAAATAAATAAAAAGAGAAATGGCAGCTGTTTTCTGGCTAGCTGGGAATTCCTGCACCTGTCTAATCCGGGAAAGAGGTGTTTGCCAGTTTGTCATGAGGACAAGGAGATCCACAAAGCCTCTGTGAAAAACAAAATGCCCTCTACAGCTCTTCTACAAACGATATGAATGGTTGTATAAGCCACCTATTTAATACACTTAACAAGTTCCCATAAATATGGGAGACATGAACTGGGGAAGCAGTGGAAGGCGAGGAAGACAAAGCTTCTGACAGCCAGGCTTTGAAAGCAGGCCGCACAACTGCTGCACTTTCTCTAACCTCTCATCCCCATCAGTAAAACAGTGGCCAGCTGTGACCATAGAAGTAGCTCCTATTTAATAACTCTAATGCCACACTGCATGGCATAAAAGCGGATCGAAACCCACACGTCAATGGCCATGGAATCTATAAGATTTCAGAACTGCTGAAATCCCTCCCTCCAGGGCATCCAGAGTCACCCGGAAACTCACCTTCTTTCCCGGTCCAACAGCACATGTGCGATCTGCGGCCACATTTCCGCCATTTAGCAGTCCGCATACCCACGGCAGGCATTTGTGAATGGCCAGCGTGGGCACGCTCCCTGTTAGAGGGTAGCAGAGAAAGTGGCCACTAGCACACTCGGATCTGCTCGTCTTAGATGAGCTATTAGACAAGACGAAGGCAGATCAGAGTGTACTGATTGGATGAGAGGGCTGCACATGCGATGTAGGACTTGGGATGGGTGAGTGGGATCCCCAAACAGGGTGCCCTGGGGGCAAGCACCAAAACCCAGGATGGTCAAATTTGAACAAATAAATTCTCCTATGACCTTCAAATGGAACATGCAGCTCAACTCAAGCTCTACCACTTGTGATCCCATCCCTTTTGTCTCCACCCCCATCCTTTAGACTGTAAGCTCGCAAGGGCAGGGCTCTCATTCCTATTGTCTCCTGTGCTCACAACACTTGAGTTAAACCTCATAGCATCTAGTTTGTATTGTTCCCTGTACTATATGTTTTACCTTGTAAAGAGCTACAGAAGATGATAAAATAAAGCTTAAAGTGGAAATCCAGACACTGGGGTAACCCCACCCCCAGCCCTGCCACCCTCCCCTTGCACTGCGGCAAAGAAAAGAAGCCTTTACTGCCTGTGATGCAACGCCATTCTCCCAGCACTCCGGGTCTTGGGTGCTGCCATCTTGGCAGAAGGCACAAATTCAAGTGAATGGGCAGGCAGGGGGCACATACATTGTGGGGGATGTTGTTGTGTGCTTTCTCCCAAGATGGCGGCACCCAAGACCCAGAGTGCTGGGAGAACATCTGTCACTGTGCAGCAGCCCCACGGACCTGGGAGAATGACGCTGGACCACAGGAAACGTAGGGGTTTTTTTTCTTTATATCCCCTCCATCTTGCATGAGTATCAGGGGGTGGTGGGGGTTACCCCATAACTGGACTTCCACTTTAACCCTGTCCCCTATCCCATCTGAACTGCATCCTGACCTCAAACCACCTGAAACCCAAGCATCATCCTACCAGTCTTATGTTTTGATCTGTGGCTCATGGTTGAAACCCTTAACTCCAACCCCCCTTTACAGCACCCAGGTTGCTTTATCGGCACCCCTGCTGCAGCCGCCACCTCCTGCACCTTCTGGGCCTTGAAACTCTATTGTTTGGCACTTCTGTGCAGACCACGCCCCCCTCTATCAGTCACAGGGCATGTAGCCAAGCCCCCTCCATTCACTACAATGGAGAGGGGGCATGTAAGGCCTAGAACACTACCTCCATTACAGTGAATAGAGAGGGTGTGGCCACACCCCGGTGATTGATGGCGAGCTGCGATTCTGTCCCGATATCAATCCTGTTCCCAGGGTCTGGCCCTGGAAGGCGTGGGAGGCAGCGACTGTGCCAGGGGCCCCAATAAATTGATCAGGTGAGTTCTAGGGCACCGGACCTGCAGTGACCGGCAGTGCAGGACAAAAGATAAGTACCTTTTTGTTTTTTTTTCCCTGCTGAATCACTTTAAATCTCCTCCTCGGTGCATTGTGACAGGTAAGATTGAATAGGGAATAATTTCACCTTTTCCTATGTTGTAATCCAGTGTCACAGCACAGCTTTTGTGTATAGTGCTTTGCCTATGCTTGCAGCATCACTGCAATGGCGGCTCCATAGGCCCAACAGTGTAGAGGTGCAGGAGAGGCAGTGGCAGCAGAAGAAGGAGGTGCCAGGACCCAGGAAGGCGGTGGCAGGACCTTGCTAAAAGACCCATCAGAGAAGAAGGTGATGACAGCATGGTACCAGTGATGAGGGAGAATCTAGTGACAGCAGCTGAGACCAACAGCAATAGACCATGAGGCAGTGGTGAGTATCTGAGCACTGTACCTCAAAGTGTACACGTACTTACCTGTGCTGCCCATAGACATCCATGGGCTGTGTTGTGCTTGCACTGCCGGTGCAACACTAAATCCTGAGTTTAGCATTATACAATGCAGTGCATTCGTGGCATCAAACGCCACTACTTCTACGCTTTTACTGTAATTGATTCTTTTTACTGAAGCGCCACATATGTGGAAATGTGTGGAAGGGCCGTTAAAGTAGAGCAAAACCTGGGATTTTGAACTATCCCTGGTTTTCTTTTGTGTCCCAGATTGGGATGCCCCCCTGTGTGAAACTCCCCAGAATGCCCTGTAAAACTCACCTCTTTCCAGTCCACATGAGTGGGCTGTCGTACAATCAGAGCCGTTCGTCATGCATAAGAAATGTTCAGCAAACAAGAGTGAGAGCGTTAGCATTCCCAGCAGCAGGCACACTCCTGCCCCCAGCCTATCTGTATGGGCACACTCACAGTAATCGCCTGATGTTTGCATCGCTGAGGGCACCAGGAAGCAGGTGACTTCTGCGGGTGGAGGGCAGGGGCATCCCACATTACAGACAGAGGGGCATCCCGCATTTACAGACAGAGGGGCATCCCGCATTTACAGACAGAGGGGCATCCCGCATTTACAGGCAGAGAGGGGCATTTCGAGTTTACAGGCAGAGAGGGGCATTTCGAGTTTACAGGCAGAGAGGGGCATCTCGAGTTTACAGGCAGAGAGGGGCATCTCGAGTTTACAGGCAGAGAGGGGCATCTCGAGTTTACAGGCAGAGAGGGGCATCCGCCCACTCCCTCCCCCCAATGATGGACAATAATAACGCAGCAGGCGAGCAGAGTAACGGATTCATGCCTGCCTGCCCACCCGCCGCTGCGATTCCCCGACACACATACACACACACTTACCAGTTGTTGCGCGCTGGCCTCCGCTGCCTCTGATGCTGCCTCCACCCCTGCCGCTCTCACACACACGCACGGGCACTTCCTGGTTGTTGCGCGCGGGTTGGTGGGCGTGCCTCATATGGTCGGCGTCCAATAAAAACAATGGACGCCACCCATTGCCCACCCACTTGTGCGCAACAGCCAGGAGCTGCCTGTAAACGTCAGTGTGTGTGTGAGAGCGGCAGCCACCACCCCTTTATCCGCGGTTGCGGCCTTCGCTCTCGCTATCTGCGGCAGATAGAGAGAGCAAAGGCCGCGATCGCGGATGAAGGAGTGGCGGCCGATGAGCAGGGAAGGTTGTGGCCTTGCCATGTGCCGGCCTACCGGGATTCTGCCCGGTATGCCCTATGGCCAGCCCGCCCCTGGTGGAGGGTATGCAATGCAGGGTATCCTGATTTGGCCAGCAGATTTTGTTCCACTTTAAAGAGGACCAACAGTGGACCTCGAATCTAAAAGACTAGGTCCAGTATAAACCCTTCCTAGGGCGCATCCTAAATTGTGATTTCCCTGCAGTATAAAGTCCACAGATCCCACAACGATGATATTGGAAATTAGCAGAGTGCACTGCATTGTCGCAGCATCCCTATGCAAAGCAGAATTGCAAAACGCTCTGCTGAATCAGCATCTGATCATTGCAGTATCACTGTGCTTGGATTGCCTGCAAGGGAATGGTTCATGCTGGACCTTTTCATTGGCAAGAGCAAGATCCAGGATGAAATCTTTGGGTCTATATGTACACCTAAGAGAAACGGCTGTTTAATGGCAAACCCTTAATATTAGATAGATAGATAGATAGATAGATAGATAGATAGATAGATAGATACTAAAAAGCTCACTGAGATGCAGGTTGCAATCCACATGACAATGCACACAGCATGACCCCTATGTAACTAGAGGTTACCTGTGTGTACTGCTTCATGGCCTTTAGGTTTTGTAATGTTCTTATTAAAGCTCTTTGCTATTAAACCTGTTAATAAAAGTATTTATACATGCATGCTGTCCCCAAGGAATAGTTTGTCTGCCATTCTCAATGTATTTCAACAGAGGGTGCTATAGGATCTACAAAGTGTCTGCACTGTGATTAAAAAAAAGTGACCTGAGTTGCTTCTTCCTAACATTTTTTAACCCTTTCATTTCTCTGTACTGCAATCGCTACAAGGTTACACCAGTGGAAAAAATGGCATGATCAGACACTCCTTATCTGCTAAGCACAGAAACATTGTTATCAATTATCGTGTATTAGGTTTGTTGCATCATACATGTATTTAAAGTGGCCCAAAACCCAACGCGACTGGCCCGGGAATCTATAAGATTCACGGGCCGATCCATTCCCTCCCCGCTGTGTGAAACCCCCCAGATCGCCCCGTTCACTTACCTTGCTTCCCAGTCCAACAGCGCATGCGCAAGCCACATCCCCGCTATCCCTCTAGCAGGGTTTTTGTCCACTTTAAATGAAAACAGATTAAATTCAGGACACTAATAGAATTTCACATAAAAATGGGCATCCTTGAACGTCACTGCATCCCCTGTGGGCATCCTTGAACGTTATTCTGCATCCCCTGTGCCTTGGATGGGGCATTTGAAATCCACAAGCAACAGTAATTTGTTAACAAAACACATGGCTCCCCATTATTTATCATATCCATCCAAAAGTTAAAACAAACATAAATCTATTTGATGCGGTCTTCATCTCCTACATTATTTTCCAATCCTTCGAAACATGATCTTTACATAAGGTGATTTTTTTCCTGGAAAGAAACAAAAAAAGTTTATTACACCTTCTTGTGTGTAAAAGTTTAACAGCTCATAGAGATGCAGGAATAATTAGCATGGCCCCCAAAGTAGACCACAGGCTACATGACTCCTTCAGGACTAAGTTTTATTTTTTTAAATTGGTATATCTGGGCTAAGGATAAATGACCAGTCATCACAGTACATATGAGGAATCTGGAGAGATAGCACCCATTATGAAGGTGCTAACCAAAGTACCAGGGTACAGAATTTTGGTGGCATTCTTTGAATGAGGTAAGGGTTTTCTTTATATAACAGCACCCTATGGTCTATGTAGAAAAAACAATGCCTCACTTTTAGAGTAGGTTAAAAAAAAATCCTTTCCTTATCTGAAGAGTTTCCTGCAGAAAATTAGAACAAATGCTCACTCTGAAGTTTCCAAAGTGTACCGGTATTCTGACTGATATACTGTCAATAACCAGTTTGAGGGTTAATATCCTTGTCCAGGCATATGAAAAAAACAAAACTACACATGCCTCCCTGCGTGCAGGCTCAATCCAACTGGACCCTGTGAGCTGTAACCATCCTGTTTCACCATTATTACTTCTTGTGTTGATGCTCCCCAGCCGGCCAGCGGTGCACATCCCTGCTTCCAGTCATGGTGAGCTGGCTCCCTCTTTGACTAGCAGCAGGAGGTGCATCATGTAAGTGTACACTGCTGATATGCTCTCATTGGTGAATGCACATATACATGCCGGGGCCCGGATTGGAGGACGCTTTGTGCTTTGGAACTGATACTGTAGCTCCAAAATGAGATATGCTACATCCTGCAGGCAGGGGTGGTCTGGGGCCAAAAAATCAGTCCACGAATTTACAGGCCCTGACCAACACACTCCCAGCCCATAAGTACCTTAGCCCCACCTCCAAGACCTTCTTAGATGATCAATGAGTGTATTTATCAGCTGATGCTATAGCATTGCAGGAACAGACCATTGTGTGTGTGTGTGTGTGTGTGTGTGTGTGTGTGTGTGTGTGTGTGTGTGTGTGTGTGTGTGTGTGTGTGTGTGTGTGTGTGTGTGTGTGTGTGTGTGTGTGTGTGTGTGTGTGTGTGTGTGTGTGTGTGTGTGTGTGTGTGTGTGTGTGTGTGTGTGTGTGTGTGTGTGTGTGTGTTTAAGCTTTAGTATTTAAGGGGAAAAAATCCAGGGTAAGGGAAATGTATGCCCTGCTATGTGAAACCCCCGGATTTCCCAATAATTCACCTTTCCCTACTTCTACGGCGCATGCGCAGGCTCTTGTTTAATCAGAGCCCTTTGCCGTGCATATGTAATATTCAGCAACAGCTCTGCTTATAGCAATTGAGAGCACTAATGATATTTACATCACACAGCGGGGCATCCTGATTTGGCCCAGGGGAGAGCAAGAGGCTGGCCCTGGGATATTTTAGATCCTCCTCTTGTGTTTTGTTCCACTTTAAATAGTGGGTCTTTAATGTAACAATTATTTAAACTGTGCTCGGATCATCTGAGGGAGTTATCTACAATTATACGCTGCTAATACTGTACAAACACACCTTCCAATCTAATCGTGATTATTTTAAGGTGCACTACAAGGAGTTAGATTCATCTTTGCATGTTTCCCACAGGGCTTTACTTTACAGAGGGCATTGCATTCTATGGAATAGCTGCTGAGAAGGGGTTAAACCTGGAGCAGCGCTGGTGACGTCCGCAGGCCTGCGATTGGCTGCTGCGTCCACACCTCCCTGGCCACATGGTCTGTTGCATTGCATCTCCACTGTGTGCTGTTCTGGGTGCAGCTGCTACAATGTGGAGTAGATGTGTTCACAGATTGCCCCTGAAACCAGGGCGGCTACAGTCCAGCGTTGCCCATCTCAGGGGTATCCTGGAAAAGGAGCTTGAAGCCATAAAGGATGCAGGGACATGGAAAAGTGAAAGGATCATTACCTCCAAACAAGGACCTCACATCACCGTAGAAGGACGCAACACAGGTTTGAGATGTTGTTGCCGGGAATTGATCCAGTAGCTAGAGAAAAGGAAATCTGTCTCGTCTGTGTTAGTCTTTTATTGCCATAGACAATACACTGTGCTTTTCCCTTCTATAGACTTCTGTGTTGCTCTCATACATTTCTAATGCCTAAACTGACAGTTTGTTGTGCACTAAATATTGTATACAATGCTTTGCCACATTGGGGTCAATTCAGAGCCTGGTGAGAACTCAATTCTTTTTTTAGGAGAGAAAATTGTCATTCACTTTCATTGTCTACCTTGGAGCTGACGTGAAAATGTACACCTGGCCCTGAGCCAGTCACAGGGTAGACCATGAAAAAGGTAAAAGGCATTGTTCTCCCCTGTGGCGTGTGCGCTCCCATGGGCCCGGCTTTTCTAAATAGCTGGGTGCGCAGAGCAGCAGGGATGCTGTGGAAGCAGCATGCGATTACATCACGGGACCAGTGGAGAGTTAAGGGGTTTGGGGGGTCACACAGTGGGGCACCCCAAATTGGGATGCTCCAGGGGCACCTAGTGACCAGCTCTTGGAAGCATGGTTGCTCTTTTCCAGAAATAAGCTTATATGTGCAGACATCCTCCCCACTCCTCCTTACCTTGGAATCAAGTGCCAGGGAGGGTCCAAGTTCACAGGTGCTCTAAACTAATCAAACCCCTCACACTAACTGTATGCCCTAAATTAGAAAGATACTCACCTTTTCCTAGCATAGCTCGGCACGACAGGGGATGGGAAACTGCTGGTGCAGTGCACCTCCTGCAGTGGGAAAAGTGCTCTGTTGCAATGTGTGCTCCATGCTTGATGTGGGGCTTCTTAAGAATATTTAAAAGGAAAGTCCACTTTTGATAAAATATTTGAAAGTGTACATTATTTGTGCCAAACTGATGTCCTCAAGATGCTGAGCTGATCTATTTTTTTCTGTTAGCAAATGTGTGTTTTTGGAGACAGTTTTCACCACCTGCAATCTGTTGGCAACTTTACACCAAGAAGAGAAGTGAGTCCTGTACACACAGAGCACTGCTGCTGATTATGTGTAAGGCTGAGTGAGAGACTGAGTACAGATTTGATGTACAGTTGCCAGTAGCAACAAATTGGAGATAGTGAAAACTCCTTCATCAAACACATTTACAAAAAAAAACTAGATAAGCTCAGCACCTTGAGGGCAAAGATATTGACACTTTCAAAAATGACATTCAAAAGTAGAATTTCCCTTTAACTGGAGGGAGATACCCCAGGGATGTTTGTTAAAGGAAACCTAAAGTCCACCTTAAAAGGACAACTATCATGAAATATTAAAACGTTTCCTAAAAATATAATAGTTTCCATTTACGCCTTGCTTGATAAGGAGATAACTTCTCAAGCTTAGTTATTTCTATTCTTTTATTTGAAAGAAGGAATTCCCAAGTGTGACAGGGCAGATACCTATGTACCTTAACAGGGAGAACTGTTGAACTTTAAACTATGTCCTGAACCAGCCTGTGTTGGACCAACTGCTATATTTAACACTCTTTTCAGCATTTTTAGTGAGATTGTTGGTAGAGGCTAGGTCTTTGGTCAGATTTCTGACATTGGAGTTGCTTGTCAGACAGTAGCAGACCCCTTCAGGCTAAAGTATGCTGACACTAAGGCCCCATTCACACTGCCTCGTTGTCATTGTGCCATGTATTCTTCTTGTCGTTTCAGTGCCAGATGTATAAATGGCATGTATTTTATTTCTGACATGTACCAATTCAACGCACCACCCATCAAATCTGACTACCATCACATACACAGACAGTATCATCTTCCATAAATTATACAGTCTTACAAGTACATGCAGCTCTGTCAGGGTCATGCTAAAGATGTGGTGGCAAGTTTACATTTGGGTGCGCTTTTTGGTGTGAACTGAAAGGGACTGTAAACCCAGCAGCAATAGCAAGGCAGCAAGCAGCTGCCTTATTACAAGATTATACCTCCCAAATGATCTTGATTTAGAAGGACTGTCCCTCTTTTGAGTCCATGTCCCCTTGTCCCCCGTTGTTCTCATATCTGCAGATCTGCATTAATAAACAATTAATTTGCCTATTTAAAGTGTTTATATTGTTTTAACTATTACAACTTAGCCATCTCTCAATGAGGGGGCATGGCCTAATTTAACAAATGTCCCTCTTTCCCACCCTAAAAAGTTGGGAGGTATGCAAGAATGATGTCAGGATATAGATGATATGGAAATCTATTGAGCTGCTGGAGAGTAGTCAGCACATTGAAGCATGAAAGAATAAAGCTTTCAATTACTTTGGGCAGGATATCTGACTAAAGGAAGCCTGAGAGGCCTGTGACCATTTGAAGCCATATTCTGGTCATAACAATTATGCCAGGAGGCTGTTTGTTATGACATGGACTTTTGTTATACTGTATGTTGTTTGATATATGGAGGAAATAAGCCATATGAGTTATTTATCCCATGTTATGCCTGTTTCTGGGACGCCCATAAGACCCTGGAGTCTTACAGTATACAGATCACCAATTCGATTAGCAAGGTTTCACATTTATGAATCATCTGAGCGTCCGGTAACATTACAGGCCTGTTCCAAACTGCTGATGCAGTGATTTCCTGCTAGTTCTGCCCCTGGCCAGCATCTCGCCTGAAATCACACACTGACACTGCAGTACAAGGCTCTGTCACCCTGAACCCTCCTCACTAACTGCTGTGCATTTCCGGTCTGTGCTTTCTATTTACAAACCGCTTACATTCACATTCTAAAGGGCTTATGTTAGAAACAAAAGAAAATCACTCCTAACTCTCCCTAAATATACCTTGTGTGCATTTATAATTCTATTTGAAGTATTGACTGTTTATTTTCAGTCAGTCAGTCAGTCGACTTTCTTATTTTCTTTGTAAGGCTGTCAGTCACATGACAGTTGGTGATCAATCAGGGTTGCCGGGTGGGCTTGTATATCAAACCTGAATGGCTGCCAGTGGTCACGTGCTAGGCAGCCATACCAGGGAGTTAAAGCGGACCAACACCCAGGGGGGATCGGCCCGGGAATCTTATAGATCAGATCCCTCCCCGCGGGGCATCCGAAATCAGGATGTCCCGCGGGGTGAAACCCCCCAGGAAGCCCAGAATCCTACCTTTTCCACGTTCCAGCGGCGCATGCGCGTCCGCCACCTCCCGCGCGTCCCTCTAGCAGGGCACGGGTGCGCTCCCTGTAAGAGGGACGCGCTCTGCTTGTCCGGCGCTGCCTCTCGCTTGTCCGCCGGCTGGGAATGGCTGCAGCGGTCACGTGGGAGAGGTGAGTTTTCGGGGCTTTCTGGGGGGTTTCACACAGCGGGGCACCCCCAATCGGGGTGC
Source organism: Gastrophryne carolinensis (assembly GCA_027917425.1). Classification (NCBI taxonomy): domain Eukaryota; kingdom Metazoa; phylum Chordata; class Amphibia; order Anura; family Microhylidae; genus Gastrophryne; species Gastrophryne carolinensis. Next base: position 333,574,068 of record CM051235.1, on the reverse strand, counting down.
CCCACCAAAGTGGACCAAAACCCAGGATAGTCAAAATCCTGGGTGTTGGTCCACTTTAAGAAACGCATTGACTGACTTAGGTTCCTCTTTTAAAAGAACCCTAAAAAATGGGGAATTTAACTTTTCCATTTTTTTGGACCCTTACCCATTTCGGGATGGCCCGCTGTGTGAAACCCCCCATGATGTGGCTATTCACTCACCTCTCCCTCGTTCCTATGGTGCTTGCAAGGGCTCTTGTCCAATGAGAACCATCTACCTATCTAAATGGCTGGAGCGGTAGAGGATGCACGCTCCCCATTAAAAACAGTGAGGGCCTATACCCAATGACATAGTCACGGCAGATGTCTCTCATTGGACCAGAGCCTGCTCATGCACCGTAGGAACAAAGGAGAGGTGAGTGAATAGTGGCATTCTGAGGGGTTTCACACAGCGGGGCATCCTGATTTGAGATGCCCCAGGGTAAAGTCAATGGCCGGCTCTGGAATCTTTTAGATTCAGGGCAGCTACTGGTGGGTTTTGTTCCGCTTTAAGCACAGAAGCTTTTTCAAAAACATCTCCTCAATAAAGCACGGCGTTAAATAGCATTATTACATTTTCATAGTTTCTAGAAATTATACAGTTGAAGCTTATTCTAAACCTTCCCTGGCAACTTTGTGCTTTGCAGGACCCCTAGACAAATTTAAATTACTCCCTCTTGGCTCTGCTAGATTCTAAATGTAGGAGTTGCTTACATTTTCTTTATAGAGCGCTATGTGACCCAGAAATGGTAGCACATGTGTGACCATTGCACCTCCTCTAATAGAAGGCATAGCATGCTGCTATATGCCTGAGTTTCATGAGGAAAAGGTAACCTTTTCCTGAATTCAGGGCTCATGGGCAGATCCTACCTGATACCGAGTTGAGAGGTGAGGGTTTAGGCCATTGTGATGTTTTAGTCAGTTGGCATTAATCAACCCAATTTTCTTATTTTAGGAATTTTAAATTTTTGTGCCAACAACTACCTCGGACTTTCCAGCCACCCTGAGGTCATTCAGGCAGGGCATAAAGCTTTAGAAGAGTATGGTGCTGGTCTGAGCTCGGTGAGGTTTATCTGTGGAACACAGGTGAGTGGCTCATATTGACAACAGCAAATTCCTTAGCACTTATTTCTGAAAGGAACATTCCAGGACTAGCTGAATATGAGAGCTACATCTATGGGGAATAGAATGGACTCTCCAGCCAGTGCTGAGAGATTGCTACTTACAGATGGGCAGAGGTATGTCAATGATTAGCATTTTAGGCCCTCTCAGAAGAATACATTTTGTCAGTGATTAGCATTTTAGGCCTTCTCAGAAGAATACATTCTGTTCTATGTCCAGGTATGGAGGGAAATTACCCAACAATCTGGCTAAAACAAACTGTTTCTGTTTGTTTTGTTGTTGTTGATCAGCTTTACTTTTTCCTTTTTGTCTGTAGTGCTGTAGTAGAAGTCAAAGTATAACACCCCCATGTCCAGCCATTTCCTCAAAATGTTTTTATTGTTTATTTTATGGCTGCTTGGTTGTCTGAGGGCCACTTGGTATAGTATAGGTGTGCACCAGGGTAGCATTGTGGGGTTCAGTAGGTGTGAGGGCCTAGTAGGGCACTGGAGGTAGCACCAGGGTGGCTGAGAGGGCCCGTTAATAATATGTGGCAGCCTATAATGGTATATGGAGAGTAAAGGTGGCTTTGGAATGTTAGAGGACAACTTATAACTAAGGGTGACCACGGGTTCCTAAAGAAAGCTTTGGTGATATGTTGCACCCTATATATGGTGTCAGGGGAGCATAAAGGTGGCCATGGAGTCTTATAGAGGACCCCTTGGCACTATGGCACTTGATAAAGCAGGCTTTGGCTGGTGTCCTGTAATGGTAATGGGGCAGCTGGCAGAGTAAGGGTGGCCCGAGAGTGTTAGAAGAAGCTCCTTGGACAGTACAGACAGCCCCAGGATTGTAAAGGAGGGTGTGAAATGGTATGTGACACCCTTTAACTGTATGGGGGCAATAGAGAACCAGGGAAGGGAAGGAGAGAACATAAGTGGTCGCAACAATTTGGCTGTATGGGGCCAAGACATTTTTGATACACACTATCCAATATCAGGCACTGGCTGCTGCACTCAAATGACATTGATTCCTTTTAATTCAGGTCACCTTCATTAGAGCAGCTAACTGAAAGGTTTCATATGAGGTATACTTGTCAAAAGATATATTTAAAGGCAGTAAGGTACACCAAAACTGAGCAGCATCATATGGGTTCTACTTTCAGAATATACACAAGAGTCTGGAGGAGAAGATTGCGCATTTCCATAAAAGGGAGGATGCCATCTTGTACATTAGCTGTTTTGATGCAAATGCCGGTATATTTGAGGTGAGTTTCTGAGGTCCCTTCTGCAGCTGTAGAAAATATATGGACAAAAATGGAAATACATGCTAAGGAAATGCAAATATTTTGCAAGCAAAGGAAATGCAAATATGTTGCAAGCAACAGAGTTTGATGTTTCCCGACTGCAACCTACAACCTCTCTGTTGGCCATGGATGATCTCTTCACATTTGTTAGATTCTAATTTAGCTGTAAATTGTCTCACCCACAATTCCAGGCCAACAGTGGGTTGAGTGTGGAGGCTGAAGCATGTCATTAATCTCCTTTACTAAATCCCAGCAGCCAGTTTGTAGTCAGTCTTCCGCATTATTGGCTGCCTGTATCTCTCAGCTGTCAGCCAATCAGCAATTTGGAAGACCACATAGAATAGCTGTTTGGATGACATTGCCAGGGGGCAGGCAGCTGGCAATATGAATCTGACACGGTTTTGTTTGCAGCCAACAGGGTTTGCTGTATACACATGAGCTACTAGCTTAAAATGGAACACTGTACTCTCTTATGTTAAACACATTAAACAGGAACTCCATGACATGGCATTAAAAACTAAAAAAAAACACCTAATATGAGCATTCACTCCACCCTCTGATAGCACTTCCCTCATTGGATGTAAAACAAAGTTGAAATATACAGCAGGATAGGTCAGTAAGACAATGTTATGTCTGTGGAAACAAGAGCTGGATTCAAGCCTAGTGCTTAGTAGCCAAGAACAAGAGATTCCTAGGCCCTTATTTAAGAAGGAATAGCGACAGGTAGCGATTGGTGAGCGGCCGGTAATGACGGGCACCGCCACAAGAACGCCGGCTCCCCACCACAATCACACATTTATCAAGCCAATTCTGCTTAGCGACTGAGATAGCGACTCATTCATCATTATTCCAGCCTCAGCCCACAGCGCCAGCGTCCGACCTTGAACAGCGACAGGTTTGACCTCTCGCTACCTGGCGCTCTCCAATGCATTTCAATGGAACAATCTTTAAATATTCATTATTAATTGTTATTAATGTTTTTTTTTTAAATGTGAAAAATTCTGTGACCACTTCTGCCATGTTAGATCATTTTTTTAAGGTAAAAAAAAAAAAAATACTTTTAACACATCGCCGCCAGCACTCTGGGGTTTAAACATGCATTTCACAGCGAGAGAATTTTTTGAGCGTGATTTTTTGTTGAATATGGTGGGAGCCGTTCCCTCTGACCAGTCGCTATCATGCGCACCCATACATCGCGGAACCTGTCAAATAGCGACTCGTCCCCCCTATTCAACATTACTGCACACCGACTGAGTCGCTATCGCTATCAACAACCGAACAATGGCCAAGCACAGCGACTACTAGCGGGCGCTCTGAAAATACTGCTACAGTCGCTCAACTGTCGCTACCTGCCGCTATTAATGAATCGGCCTCCTAGTCTAAAATGGTGGTAATTAGTTTTCACTTCATTCCATACTCTCCTCACCTAATGCTTTATCCTGTCTACATGTTGTGCCAACCATTCATCCTGCTGATCCGAAATTTCAACAGCAAGAGAGATAATCTATTGAACTATTAGCCCAACACTGACAAAATATCACAAATGCACAGTCGCCAAAAAAAAGTAATTAACATGTCTTTAAATTTTGAAGAAAAGGGAAGAAAGAGAACCTAGAGAGAGGGAAAGGAGAAGAAAGGGATAACAAAAGGTGGGGAGGGGACATAAGACAAAATTAAGTATATGGGAGTGGCAAAGGGCCTAAAGCCAACCAAGCAATCTATTATCCAAATGAGGAAAGTATATAACTCATGGTTCAGACTACAAAATATATATAGATTTTTTTTTATGAGGGTCCTTGAATCTCATGGTGCCTTCAATGGATACTTACTGTACATAGAAACATAATTAATGCAGAAAAAAGACATGATCATTATGTGTAACCAAGATACCTGTTAATGCTGTTACACGCCTCTGTGGGAGTCCATAGATTTATAGTTCTTATAGTAAAAATGGATTGTTGCCTCTGGAGATTGAAACTTTTTTTTCGTCTAGACAGAGGGAGTGTCCCCTTGTCTTTATAGAGGATTTTGCATGAAATAGTGTTCCCCCATATTTTTAGTACTGGACATTTATTTATTTATACAAGTTTAATCATGTCCCCTCTTAGACCTCTCCTCTTCATAACTAAGATCCTTCATTCCTCCTATTATTAGTTTGGTGGCTCTCCTCTGCACCCTTCCCATAGTCAGAGCGTCCTCGCTATACACTGGTGCACAGAAGTGGTTGGAAAGTGACCCAGCTTTACTTCCCCCCCCCTTTCGCCAAAACATATGTGGCCTGCCAGATTATTAGATCCCAAGTTCACTTTACACTTATTCACATTGAACTAAATTAGCCAGGTGGATGCCCAGACACTCAAAGTGTCCAAGTCAGCCTGAAGCTTGTGAACCTCTTTAGTAGTCTGCACTGTGCTACATATCTTGGTGTCCTCTACAAAAATAGAGACAATGCCATTAATTCCATCTTCTATATCATTTATAAACAAGTTGAATACAACTGAATAAACTGCTTGCAACCGGTAACCATTCAGAGTGGTTATCATTAACCACAACTCTCTGCACACGATCCTTCAGCCCGTTTTCAATCCAGTTACAAACTCTGTTTTCTAACCCCGAAGATCTCAATTACCCTAATAAGAGTCTACGAGGGACCATGTCGTATGCTTTTGCAAAATCAAGCTACACACTGGGGATCATGCTAAATATTTAGTAAAGCCAGTGTGACTTGCGGTGTGCATTGTGGTGTGGATTGCAACCTGCATGCCAGTGAGATGTTTAGCTTTTAGACACAACAAAGTGAAAAAAAATGTTTTTTTCTACCCTTTTCTTCCGCCAAAATGAACTGTACCTGTAATGGGACATTTTTACAGGTTAGGCACATCATTTCTCTAATGAGGCAAGGATATTTTTTCTAAGTTTGGAAAAAACAGAACCCTATGGGCTAGGCAAAAATTGGGTGAAATCTTTAGCATAGCCCATAGGATGGTGTTATTTTCAAAATGCAAAAATATATCCTTACATCACTGGATATATAATGTACATGAATTGTAAAAATGTGCCATCATATATACAGGTGATTATTTGGGGGAAAATGCAGGACAAATACTTTTTTTTTTTTTTGCACTTATTTGTGTGTTATCGCTAAAAAGCTCACCAGGATGCAGGTTGCAACCCACACCGCAATGCACACCGGAAGTCACACTGGCTTCACCAAATATTTAGCATGACCTCCTGTATCAACAGCCGCCCCTCTGTCCAGGCTTCTACTTACCTCTTCGTAGAAGCCAATCAGGTTAGTCTGGCAGCTTCTGCCCTTAGTAAAACCGTGCTGGCTGTCACTTATAATGTTATGCATAGTTACATATTCGTGTATGTAGTCCCTTCAAGCAAATTTCCCACAATGGATTTTAAGGTTACCGGTCGTTAATTACCCAGAGAAGACCTAGAGCCCTTTTTTAAAAAGCATAACACAACCCTGAGTGGCCAGCCATGGAGTCTAAAAGACTCCAGGGCCAGTCGCTGGCCACCCCTCCCTCCGCGGGAATCCCAAATCAAGATGCCCCGCTTTGTGAAACCCCTTAGAGTCACTCGCAAGTCCACTTTAGGCCTTGTGTGTAAGTGCTTCTGTAAATCGCTGTGTACAAATGTATTATTCTTTCTAGACTTTGCTGACAGCAGAAGATGCTGTACTGTCAGATGAACTAAACCATGCTTCCATCATCGATGGCATCCGCCTCTGCAAGGCCAACAAGTACCGCTACAAGCACATGGACCTGGGTGATCTGGAGGCAAAGCTGAAGGATGCACAGGTAGGCCTTTTACAATTTCATACACACCTTTTATCTATGTAGAGAGACCCTTTCATAGAGAAGTAAGGGGATAGAACCAGTTTCATTTTCTTTTGGTGTCTGTGACTCATTTGTGCCTCACTTCTGTCTGTGGTCCAATGGCAAGTAACAAAACAATGTTGATGGTAAAGGAACCCCATTGCTTTCTTGTCTCTGGCGATCAGACACAAGGTAAGAATAGATCTTGACAATGCTAAAATGCCATATATTGCTCATAACCCATCACTAATCTTAACAGCAAATACTGTATAAATGGCTCCAACCTATCTCATATGATGGCTGCTCCTGTGTTACTGGGCAGTGTTAACCGCAAGTGGATTCTTGCTTGACATGACTGCAACGCTAATTAATCAGCTTAAAGCTGGTGACACACCTTACAATCTGGTTATACAACTTGAACAGCTAACCAAAACCATGCAGCCATGTCTGTTAATATTCAGACAGGAGGAAACTGTGGCTATGCACTGAGCTACGTGTTCCCTACACTCCCTTTTTTTTTGTTTTTTTGTGATAATAAGCAACCAGGACACATTAAAGTATATTTATGAACTCCAGACACAACATGTTGCTGTCATCATATAGTAGATGTATATTATTTATATGCCAATGCAACAATACCAGGATTTTCACTATCCTGTTGGTTGCTCCTCTCTAGAGGTGATGTGCTCCAGATTTGCCATACAAAATCACCTTTCAGATGATCCCACAGCTTCTCCTGAGGGGCATCCATCTGAAAACATAAAACAGACCTTTTCCATGTTCCTCTTCCGTGTTCTGACCCACAGGACTGCCATCAGCTCATTTCTGATCCATATCTATAGCAACTGTCTGGTGCAGTAACGTGAGTGGATATAATCCTGGAAGAGGTACTTTTCCAGGGTCCTGGGCATAGGGGCAGGGCTATGTGTGGGGTGGCATCACCATATTATACCGTCCTTCTGAATGCTGGGCTTGGGAGTGAGCCTTAGCTACAGGAATGCCAGCAATGCACCCATCCTTGCTCCCTTATGTCAGCCTGTGTGTGCAATTGGGGCCATGTGCCAATAATTAATACATATGGCACTGATCAGACGAGAGCCCGCACATGGAACCAGGGAAAGGTGTGGAGAGGTCACACAGTGGAGCATCCTTGCCCCCTGGGGCAAAAACCAAAACCTGGGATAGTGAAAATCACTGGTTTGGTCCACTTTAGGGATACATTTCAGCAATATGTAAATGTCCATTGTAATTGACCACCTCCACATCTATGCCCCCTATTGCTCCCTTGTATTAGAAGACAAAGCAACATGATACTGTATTTGTGTAACAGGGTGATGGATTAGCCATCACCCTTGATTTTTTTTCTGGTAAATGTGGGTATACTTTCCAATCCTCAGTTACCAGTAAAAAACGAAAAAAAATGTAAAGACCGGCACTGCCAGGCCAGTAAATTTTAAAAAATACATGCCAGATGGCAACCCTAGTCATATCACCTCAGCTCATCTCATTTTTGCCTACCTCTGCCTGCCTCACTATTGCACTCCTTACCTTTTCTTGCCTCACTCTTTCCCACCTCATCCCTGCCCAATTCTTCCCGCCTTATTCTGCTCCCCTCACGTCACCTCTTCTTGCCTCACCCTTTCCCACCTCATCTCTGCCCAATTCTTCCCGCCTTATTCTGCTCCCCTCACATCACCTCTTCTTGCCTCACTCTTTCCCACCTCATCCCTGCCCAATTCTTCCCACCTTATTGTGCTCCCCTCACGTCACCTCTTCTTGCCTCATCCTTTCCCACCTCATCTCTGCCCAGTTCTTCCCGCCTTATTCTGCTCCCCTCCTGTCACCTCTTCTTGCCTCACCCTTTCCCACCTCATCTCTGCCCAATTCTTCCCGCCTTATTCTGCTCCCCACACGTCACCTCTTCTTGCCTCACCCATTCCCACCTCATCTCTGCCCAATTCTTTCCACCTTATTCTGCTCCCCTCACGTCACCTCTTCTTGCCTCACCCTTTCCCACCTCATCTCTGCCCAATTCTTCCCGCCTTATTCTGCTCCCCTCACGTCACCTCTTCTTGCCTCACCCTTTCCCACCTCATCTCTGCCCAATTCTTTCCACCTTATTCTGCTCCCCTCACGTCACCTCTTCTTGCCTCACCCTTTCCCACCTCATCTCTGCCCAATTCTTTCCACCTTATTCTGCTCCCCTCACGTCACCTCTTCTTGCCTCACCCTTTCCCACCTCATCTCTGCCCAATTCTTCCCGCCTTATTCTGCTCCCCTCACGTCACCTCTTCTTGCCTCACCCTTTCCCACCTCATCTCTGCCCAATTCTTCCCGCCTTATTCTGCTCCCCCTCACATCACCTCTTCTTGCCTCACCCTTTCCCACCTCATCTCTTCCCAATTCTTCCCACCTTATTCTGCTCCCCTCACGTCACCTCTTCTTGCCTCACCCATTCCCACCTCATCTCTGCCCAATTCTTCCCGCCTTATTCTCCTCCCCTCAGGTCACCTCTTCTTGCCTCACCCCTTCCCACCTCATCTCTGCCCAATTCTTCCCACCTTATTCTGCTCCCCCTCACATCAACTCTTCTTGCCTCACCCTTTCCCACCTCATCTCTTCCCAATTCTTCCGGCCTTATTCTGCTCCCCTCACGTCACCTCTTCTTGCCTCACCCATTCCCACCTCATCTCTGCCCAATTCTTCCCGCCTTATTCTGCTCCCCTCACGTCACCTCTTCTTGCCTCACCCCTTCCCACCTCATCTCTGCCCAATTCTTTCCACCTTATTCTGCTCCCCTCACGTCACCTCTTCTTGCCTCACCCTTTCCCACCTCATCTCTGCCCAATTCTTCCCGTCTTATTCTGCTCCCCTCACGTCACCTCTTCTTGCCTCACCCTTTCCCACCTCATCTCTGCCCAATTCTTCCCGCCTTATTCTGCTCCCCTCACGTCACCTCTTCTTGCCTCACCCTTTCCCACCTCATCTCTGCCCAATTCTTCCCGCCTTATTCTGCTCCCCTCACGTCACCTCTTCTTGCCTCACCCTTTCCCACCTCATCTCTGCCCAGTTCTTCCCGCCTTATTCTGCTCCCCACACGTCACCTCTTCTTGCCTCACCCTTTCCCACCTCATCTCTGCCCAGTTCTTCCCACCTTATTCTGCTCCCCTCCTGTCACCTCTTCTTGCCTCACCCTTTTCCCACCTCATCTCTGCCCAGTTCTTCCCATTTTATTCTGCTCCCCTCCTGTCACCTCTTCTTGCCTCACCCTTTCCCACCTCATCTCTGCCCAATTCTTCCCGCCTTATTCTGCTCCCCTCACGTCACCTCTTCTTGCCTCACCCTTTCCCACCTCATCTCTGCCCAATTCTTCCCACCTTATTCTGCTCCCCTCCTGTCACCTCTTCTTGCCTCACCCTTTCCCACCTCATCTCTGCCCAGTTCTTTCCACCTTATTCTGCTCCCCTCACGTCACCTCTTCTTGCCTCACCCTTTCCCACCTCATCTCTGCCCAGTTCTTCCCACCTTATTCTGCTCCCCTCCTGTCACCTCTTCTTGCCTCACCCTTTTCCCACCTCATCTCTGCCCAGTTCTTCCCACCTTATTCTGTTCCCCTCACGTCACCTCTTCTTGCCCCACCCTTTCCCACCTCATCTCTGCCCAATTCTTCCCGCCTTATTCTGCTCCCCTCACGTCACCTCTTCTTGCCTCACCCTTTCCCACCTCATCTCTGCCCAATTCTTTCCACCTTATTCTGCTCCCCTCACGTCACCTCTTCTTGCCTCATCCTTTCCCACCTCATCTCTGCCCAATTCTTCCCACCTTATTCTGCTCCCCTCCTGTCACCTCTTCTTGCCTCACCTTTTTCCCACCTCATCTCTGCCCAGTTCTTCCCACCTTATTCTGCTCCCCTTCTGTCACCTCTTCTTGCCTCACCCTTTCCCACCTCATCTCTGCCCAGTTCTTTCCACCTTATTCTGCTCCCCTCACGTCACCTCTTCTTGCCTCACCCTTTCCCACCTCATCTCTGCCCAATTCTTCCCGCCTTATTCTGCTCCCCTCACGTCACCTCTTCTTGCCTCACCCTTTCCCACCTCATCTCTGCCCAATTCTTCCCACCTTATTCTGCTCCCCCTCACATCACCTCTTCTTGCCTCACCCTTTCCCACCTCATCTCTTCCCAATTCTTCCCGCCTTATTCTGCTCCCCTCACATCACCTCTTCTTGCCTCACCCATTCCCACCTCATCTCTGCCCAATTCTTCCCGCCTTATTCTCCTCCCCTCACGTCACCTCTTCTTGCCTCACCCCTTCCCACCTCATCTCTGCCCAATTCTTCCCGCCTTATTCTGCTCCCCTCACGTCACCTCTTCTTGCCTCACCTTTTTCCCACCTCATCTCTTCCCAATTCTTCCCACCTTATTCTGCTCCCCTTCTGTCACCTCTTCTTGCCTCACCCTTTCCCACCTCATCTCTGCCCAGTTCTTTCCACCTTATTCTGCTCCCCTCAAGTCACCTCTTCTTGCCTCACCCCTTCTCACCTCATCTCTGCCCAGTTCTTCCCACCTTATTCTGTTCCCCTCCTGTCACCTCTGCTTGCCTCACCCTTTTCCCACCTCATCTCTGCCCAGTTCTTCCCACCTTATTCTGCTCCCCTTCTGTCACCTCTTCTTGCCTCACCTTTCCCACCTCATCTCTGCCCAGTTCTTCCCACCTTATTCTGCTCCCCTTCTGTCACCTCTTCTTGCCTCACCCTTTCCCACCTCATCTCTGCCCAATTCTTCCCGCCTTATTCTGCTCCCCTCACGTCACCTCTTCTTGCCTCACCCCTTCCCACCTCATCTCTGCCCAATTCTTCCCGCCTTATTCTGCTCCCCTCACTTCACCTCTTCTTGCCTCACCCTTTCCCACCTCATCTCTGCCCAATTCTTCCCACCTTATTCTGCTCCCCCTCACATCAACTCTTCTTGCCTCACCCTTTCCCACCTCATCTCTTCCCAATTCTTCCGGCCTTATTCTGCTCCCCTCACGTCACCTCTTCTTGCCTCACCCATTCCCACCTCATCTCTGCCCAATTCTTCCCGCCTTATTCTGCTCCCCTCACGTCACCTCTTCTTGCCTCACCCCTTCCCACCTCATCTCTGCCCAATTCTTTCCACCTTATTCTGCTCCCCTCACGTCACCTCTTCTTGCCTCACCCTTTCCCACCTCATCTCTGCCCAATTCTTCCCGCCTTATTCTGCTCCCCTCACGTCACCTCTTCTTGCCTCACCCTTTCCCACCTCATCTCTGCCCAATTCTTCCCGCCTTATTCTGCTCCCCTCACCTCACCTCTTCTTGCCTCACCCTTTCCCACCTCATCTCTGCCCAATTCTTCCCGCCTTATTCTGCTCCCCTCACATCACCTCTTCTTGCCTCACCCTTTCCCACCTCATCTCTGCCCAGTTCTTCCCACCTTATTCTGCTCCCCACACGTCACCTCTTCTTGCCTCACCCTTTCCCACCTCATCTCTGCCCAGTTCTTCCCACCTTATTCTGCTCCCCACACGTCACCTCTTCTTGCCTCACCCTTTCCCACCTCATCTCTGCCCAGTTCTTCCCACCTTATTCTGCTCCCATCCTGTCACCTCTTCTTGCCTCACCCTTTTCCCACCTCATCTCTGCCCAGTTCTTCCCATTTTATTCTGCTCCCCTCACGTCACCTCTTCTTGCCTCACCCTTTCCCACCTCATCTCTGCCCAATTCTTCCCGCCTTATTCTGCTCCCCTCACGTCACCTCTTCTTGCCTCACCCTTTCCCACCTCATCTCTGCCCAATTCTTCCCACCTTATTCTGCTCCCCCTCACATCACCTCTTCTTGCCTCACCCTTTCCCACCTCATCTCTTCCCAATTCTTCCCACCTTTTTCTGCTCCCCTCACGTCACCTCTTCTTGCCTCACCCATTCCCACCTCATCTCTGCCCAATTCTTCCCGCCTTATTCTCCTCCCCTCACGTCACCTCTTCTTGCCTCACCCCTTCCCACCTCATCTCTGCCCAATTCTTCCCACCTTATTCTGCTCCCCCTCACATCACCTCTTCTTGCCTCACCCTTTCCCACCTCATCTCTTCCCAATTCTTCCCGCCTTATTCTGCTCCCCTCACATCACCTCTTCTTGCCTCACCCATTCCCACCTCATCTCTGCCCAATTCTTCCCGCCTTATTCTCCTCCCCTCACGTCACCTCTTCTTGCCTCACCCCTTCCCACCTCATCTCTGCCCAATTCTTCCCGCCTTATTCTGCTCCCCTCACGTCACCTCTTCTTGCCTCACCTTTTTCCCACCTCATCTCTGCCCAGTTCTTCCCACCTTATTCTGCTCCCCTTCTGTCACCTCTTCTTGCCTCACCCTTTCCCACCTCATCTCTGCCCAGTTCTTTCCACCTTATTCTGCTCCCCTCAAGTCACCTCTTCTTGCCTCACCCCTTCCCACCTCATCTCTGCCCAGTTCTTCCCACCTTATTCTGTTCCCCTCCTGTCACCTCTTCTTGCCTCACCCTTTTCCCACCTCATCTCTGCCCAGTTCTTCCCACCTTATTCTGCTCCCCTTCTGTCACCTCTTCTTGCCTCACCCTTTCCCACCTCATCTCTGCCCAATTCTTCCCGCCTTATTCTGCTCCCCTCACGTCACCTCTTCTTGCCTCACCCCTTCCCACCTCATCTCTGCCCAATTCTTCCCGCCTTATTCTGCTCCCCTCACTTCACCTCTTCTTGCCTCACCCTTTCCCACCTCATCTCTGCCCAATTCTTCCCACCTTATTCTGCTCCCCCTCACATCAACTCTTCTTGCCTCACCCTTTCCCACCTCATCTCTTCCCAATTCTTCCGGCCTTATTCTGCTCCCCTCACGTCACCTCTTCTTGCCTCACCCATTCCCACCTCATCTCTGCCCAATTCTTCCCGCCTTATTCTGCTCCCCTCACGTCACCTCTTCTTGCCTCACCCTTTCCCACCTCATCTCTGCCCAATTCTTCCCGCCTTATTCTGCTCCCCTCACGTCACCTCTTCTTGCCTCACCCTTTCCCACCTCATCTCTGCCCAATTCTTCCCGCCTTATTCTGCTCCCCTCACCTCACCTCTTCTTGCCTCACCCTTTCCCACCTCATCTCTGCCCAATTCTTCCTGCCTTATTCTGCTCCCCTCACATCACCTCTTCTTGCCTCACCCTTTCCCACCTCATCTCTGCCCAGTTCTTCCCACCTTATTCTGCTCCCCACACGTCACCTCTTCTTGCCTCACCCTTTCCCACCTCATCTCTGCCCAGTTCTTCCCACCTTATTCTGCTCCCCACACGTCACCTCTTCTTGCCTCACCCTTTCCCACCTCATCTCTGCCCAGTTCTTCCCACCTTATTCTGCTCCCATCCTGTCACCTCTTCTTGCCTCACCCTTTTCCCACCTCATCTCTGCCCAGTTCTTCCCATTTTATTCTGCTCCCCTCACGTCACCTCTTCTTGCCTCACCCTTTCCCACCTCATCTCTGCCCAATTCTTCCCGCCTTATTCTGCTCCCCTCACGTCACCTCTTCTTGCCTCACCCTTTCCCACCTCATCTCTGCCCAATTCTTCCCACCTTATTCTGCTCCCCCTCACATCACCTCTTCTTGCCTCACCCTTTCCCACCTCATCTCTTCCCAATTCTTCCCACCTTTTTCTGCTCCCCTCACGTCACCTCTTCTTGCCTCACCCATTCCCACCTCATCTCTGCCCAATTCTTCCCGCCTTATTCTCCTCCCCTCACGTCACCTCTTCTTGCCTCACCCCTTCCCACCTCATCTCTGCCCAATTCTTCCCACCTTATTCTGCTCCCCCTCACATCACCTCTTCTTGCCTCACCCTTTCCCACCTCATCTCTTCCCAATTCTTCCCGCCTTATTCTGCTCCCCTCACATCACCTCTTCTTGCCTCACCCATTCCCACCTCATCTCTGCCCAATTCTTCCCGCCTTATTCTCCTCCCCTCACGTCACCTCTTCTTGCCTCACCCCTTCCCACCTCATCTCTGCCCAATTCTTCCCGCCTTATTCTGCTCCCCTCACGTCACCTCTTCTTGCCTCACCTTTTTCCCACCTCATCTCTGCCCAGTTCTTCCCACCTTATTCTGCTCCCCTTCTGTCACCTCTTCTTGCCTCACCCTTTCCCACCTCATCTCTGCCCAGTTCTTTCCACCTTATTCTGCTCCCCTCAAGTCACCTCTTCTTGCCTCACCCCTTCCCACCTCATCTCTGCCCAGTTCTTCCCACCTTATTCTGTTCCCCTCCTGTCACCTCTTCTTGCCTCACCCTTTTCCCACCTCATCTCTGCCCAGTTCTTCCCACCTTATTCTGCTCCCCTTCTGTCACCTCTTCTTGCCTCACCCTTTCCCACCTCATCTCTGCCCAGTTCTTCCCACCTTATTCTGCTCCCCTTCTGTCACCTCTTCTTGCCTCACCCTTTCCCACCTCATCTCTGCCCAATTCTTCCCGCCTTATTCTGCTCCCCTCACGTCACCTCTTCTTGCCTCACCCCTTCCCACCTCATCTATGCCCAATTCTTCCCGCCTTATTCTGCTCCCCTCACTTCACCTCTTCTTGCCTCACCCTTTCCCACCTCATCTCTGCCCAATTCTTCCCACCTTATTCTGCTCCCCCTCACATCAACTCTTCTTGCCTCACCCTTTCCCACCTCATCTCTTCCCAATTCTTCCGGCCTTATTCTGCTCCCCTCACGTCACCTCTTCTTGCCTCACCCATTCCCACCTCATCTGTGCCCAATTCTTCCCGCCTTATTCTGCTCCCCTCACGTCACCTCTTCTTGCCTCACCCCTTCCCACCTCATCTCTGCCCAATTCTTTCCACCTTATTCTGCTCCCCTCACGTCACCTCTTCTTGCCTCACCCTTTCCCACCTCATCTCTGCCCAATTCTTCCCGCCTTATTCTGCTCCCCTCACGTCACCTCTTCTTGCCTCACCCTTTCCCACCTCATCTCTGCCCAATTCTTCCCGCCTTATTCTGCTCCCCTCACGTCACCTCTTCTTGCCTCACCCTTTCCCACCTCATCTCTGCCCAATTCTTCCCGCCTTATTCTGCTCCCCTCACATCACCTCTTCTTGCCTCACCCTTTCCCACCTCATCTCTGCCCAGTTCTTCCCACTTTATTCTGCTCCCCACACGTCACCTCTTCTTGCCTCACCCTTTCCCACCTCATCTCTGCCCAGTTCTTCCCACCTTATTCTGCTCCCCTCCTGTCACCTCTTCTTGCCTCACCCTTTTCCCACCTCATCTCTGCCCAGTTCTTCCCATTTTATTCTGCTCCCCTCCTGTCACCTCTTCTTGCCTCACCCTTTCCCACCTCATCTCTGCCCAATTCTTCCCGCCTTATTCTGCTCCCCTCATGTCACCTCTTCTTGCCTCACCCTTTCCCACCTCATCTCTGCCCAATTCTTCCCACCTTATTCTGCTCCCCTCCTGTCACCTCTTCTTGCCTCACCCTTTTCCCACCTCATCTCTGCCCAGTTCTTTCCACCTTATTCTGCTCCCCTCACGTCACCTCTTCTTGCCTCACCCTTTCCCACCTCATCTCTGCCCAGTTCTTCCCACCTTATTCTGCTCCCCTCCTGTCACCTCTTCTTGCCTCACCCTTTTCCCACCTCATCTCTGCCCAGTTCTTCCCACCTTATTCTGCTCCCCTTCTGTCACCTCTTCTTGCCTCACCCTTTCCCACCTCATCTCTGCCCAGTTCTTCCCACCTTATTCTGTTCCCCTCACGTCACCTCTTCTTGCCCCACCCTTTCCCACCTCATCTCTGCCCAATTCTTCCCGCCTTATTCTGCTCCCCTCACGTCACCTCTTCTTGCCTCACCCTTTCCCACCTCATCTCTGCCCAATTCTTTCCACCTTATTCTGCTCCCCTCACGTCACCTCTTCTTGCCTCATCCTTTCCCACCTCATCTCTGCCCAATTCTTCCCACCTTATTCTGCTCCCCTCCTGTCACCTCTTCTTGCCTCACCTTTTTCCCACCTCATCTCTGCCCAGTTCTTCCCACCTTATTCTGCTCCCCTTCTGTCACCTCTTCTTGCCTCACCCTTTCCCACCTCATCTCTGCCCAGTTCTTTCCACCTTATTCTGCTCCCCTCACGTCACCTCTTCTTGCCTCACCCTTTCCCACCTCATCTCTGCCCAGTTCTTCCCACCTTATTCTGCTCCCCTCCTGTTACCTCTTCTTGCCTCGCCCTTTTCCCACCTCATCTCTGCCCAGTTCTTCCCACCTTATTCTGCTCCCCTTCTGTCACCTCTTCTTGCCTCACACTTTCCCACCTCATCTCTGCCCAGTTCTTTCCACCTTATTCTGCTCCCCTCACGTCACCTCTTCTTGCCTCACCCTTTCCCACCTCATCTCTGCCCAATTCTTCCCGCCTTATTCTGCTCCCCTCACGTCACCTCTTCTTGCCTCACCCTTTCCCACCTCATCTCTGCCCAATTCTTTCCACCTTATTCTGCTCCCCTCACGTCACCTCTTCTTGCCTCACCCTTTCCCACCTCATCTCTGCCCAATTCTTCCCGCCTTATTCTGCTCCCCTCACGTTACCTCTTCTTGCCTCACCCTTTCCCACCTCATCTCTGCCCAGTTCTTCCCACCTTATTCTGCTCCCCTCCTGTCACCTCTTCTTGCCTCACCCTTTTCCCACCTCATCTGTGCCCAGTTCTTCCCATTTTATTCTGCTCCCCTCCTGTCACCTCTTCTTGCCTCACCCTTTCCCACCTAATCTCTGCCCAATTCTTCCCGCCTTATTCTGCTCCCCTCACGTCACCTCTTCTTGCCTCACCCTTTCCCACCTCATCTCTGCCCAATTCTTCCCACCTTATTCTGCTCCCCTCCTGTCACCTCTTCTTGCCTCACCCTTTCCCACCTCATCTCTGCCCAGTTCTTTCCACCTTATTCTGCTCCCCTCACGTCACCTCTTCTTGCCCCACCCTTTCCCACCTCATCTCTGCCCAATTCTTCCCGCCTTATTCTGCTCCCCTCCTGTCACCTCTTCTTGCCTCACCCTTTCCCACCTCATCTCTGCCCAGTTCTTCCCACCTTATTCTGTTCCCCTCACGTCACCTCTTCTTGCCCCACCCTTTCCCACCTCATCTCTGCCCAATTCTTCCCGCCTTATTCTGCTCCCCTCACGTCACCTCTTCTTGCCTCACCCTTTCCCACCTCATCTCTGCCCAATTCTTTCCACCTTATTCTGCTCCCCTCACGTCACCTCTTCTTGCCTCATCCTTTCCCACCTCATCTCTGCCCAATTCTTCCCACCTTATTCTGCTCCCCTCCTGTCACCTCTTCTTGCCTCACCTTTTTCCCACCTCATCTCTGCCCAGTTCTTCCCACCTTATTCTGCTCCCTTTCTGTCACCTCTTCTTGCCTCACCCTTTCCCACCTCATCTCTGTCCAGTTCTTTCCACCTTATTCTGCTCCCCTCACGTCACCTCTTCTTGCCTCACCCTTTCCCACCTCATCTCTGCCCAGTTCTTCCCACCTTATTCTGCTCCCCTCCTGTTACCTCTTCTTGCCTCACCCTTTTCCCACCTCATCTCTGCCCAGTTCTTCCCACCTTATTCTGCTCCCCTTCTGTCACCTCTTCTTGCCTCACACTTTCCCACCTCATCTCTGCCCAGTTCTTTCCACCTTATTCTGCTCCCCTCACGTCACCTCTTCTTGCCTCACCCTTTCCCACCTCATCTCTGCCCAATTCTTCCCGCCTTATTCTGCTCCCCTCACGTCACTTCTTCTTGCCTCACCCTTTCCCACCTCATCTCTGCCCAATTCTTTCCACCTTATTCTGCTCCCCTTACGTCACCTCTTCTTGCCTCACCCTTTCCCACCTCATCTCTGCCCAATTCTTCCCACCTTATTCTGCTCCCCTCACGTCACCTCTTCTTGCCTCACCCTTTCCCACCTCATCTCTGCCCAATTCTTTCCACCTTATTCTGCTCCCCTCACGTCACCTCTTCTTGCCTCACCCTTTCCCACCTCATCTCTGCCCAATTCTTCCCACCTTATTCTGCTCCCCCTCACATCACCTCTTCTTGCCTCACCCTTTCCCACCTCATCTCTTCCCAATTCTTCCCACCTTTTTCTGCTCCCCTTACGTCACCTCTTCTTGCCTCACCCATTCCCACCTCATCTCTGCCCAATTCTTCCCGCCTTATTCTCCTCCCCTCACGTCACCTCTTCTTGCCTCACCCCTTCCCACCTCATCTCTGCCCAATTCTTCCCACCTTATTCTGCTCCCCCTCACATCACCTCTTCTTGCCTCACCCTTTCCCACCTCATCTCTTCCCAATTCTTCCCGCCTTATTCTGCTCCCCTCACATCACCTCTTCTTGCCTCACCCATTCCCACCTCATCTCTGCCCAATTCTTCCCGCCTTATTCTCCTCCCCTCACGTCACCTCTTCTTGCCTCACCCCTTCCCACCTCATCTCTGCCCAATTCTTCCCGCCTTATTCTGCTCCCCTCACGTCACCTCTTCTTGCCTCACCTTTTTCCCACCTCATCTCTGCCCAGTTCTTCCCACCTTATTCTGCTCCCCTTCTGTCACCTCTTCTTGCCTCACCCTTTCCCACCTCATCTCTGCCCAGTTCTTTCCACCTTATTCTGCTCCCCTCAAGTCACCTCTTCTTGCCTCACCCCTTCCCACCTCATCTCTGCCCAGTTCTTCCCACCTTATTCTGTTCCCCTCCTGTCACCTCTTCTTGCCTCACCCTTTTCCCACCTCATCTCTGCCCAGTTCTTCCCACCTTATTCTGCTCCCCTTCTGTCACCTCTTCTTGCCTCACCTTTCCCACCTCATCTCTGCCCAGTTCTTCCCACCTTATTCTGCTCCCCTTCTGTCACCTCTTCTTGCCTCACCCTTTCCCACCTCATCTCTGCCCAATTCTTCCCGCCTTATTCTGCTCCCCTCACGTCACCTCTTCTTGCCTCACCCCTTCCCACCTCATCTCTGCCCAATTCTTCCCGCCTTATTCTGCTCCCCTCACTTCACCTCTTCTTGCCTCACCCTTTCCCACCTCATCTCTGCCCAATTCTTCCCACCTTATTCTGCTCCCCCTCACATCAACTCTTCTTGCCTCACCCTTTCCCACCTCATCTCTTCCCAATTCTTCCGGCCTTATTCTGCTCCCCTCACGTCACCTCTTCTTGCCTCACCCATTCCCACCTCATCTCTGCCCAATTCTTCCCGCCTTATTCTGCTCCCCTCACGTCACCTCTTCTTGCCTCACCCCTTCCCACCTCATCTCTGCCCAATTCTTTCCACCTTATTCTGCTCCCCTCACGTCACCTCTTCTTGCCTCACCCTTTCCCACCTCATCTCTGCCCAATTCTTCCCGCCTTATTCTGCTCCCCTCACGTCACCTCTTCTTGCCTCACCCTTTCCCACCTCATCTCTGCCCAATTCTTCCCGCCTTATTCTGCTCCCCTCACGTCACCTCTTCTTGCCTCACCCTTTCCCACCTCATCTCTGCCCAATTCTTCCCGCCTTATTCTGCTCCCCTCACATCACCTCTTCTTGCCTCACCCTTTCCCACCTCATCTCTGCCCAGTTCTTCCCACCTTATTCTGCTCCCCACACGTCACCTCTTCTTGCCTCACCCTTTCCCACCTCATCTCTGCCCAGTTCTTCCCACCTTATTCTGCTCCCATCCTGTCACCTCTTCTTGCCTCACCCTTTTCCCACCTCATCTCTGCCCAGTTCTTCCCATTTTATTCTGCTCCCCTCCTGTCACCTCTTCTTGCCTCACCCTTTCCCACCTCATCTCTGCCCAATTCTTCCCGCCTTATTCTGCTCCCCTCACGTCACCTCTTCTTGCCTCACCCTTTCCCACCTCATCTCTGCCCAATTCTTCCCACCTTATTCTGCTCCCCCTCACATCACCTCTTCTTGCCTCACCCTTTCCCACCTCATCTCTTCCCAATTCTTCCCACCTTTTTCTGCTCCCCTCACGTCACCTCTTCTTGCCTCACCCATTCCCACCTCATCTCTGCCCAATTCTTCCCGCCTTATTCTGCTCCCCTCACGTCACCTCTTCTTGCCTCACCCTTTCCCACCTCATCTCTGCCCAATTCTTCCCACCTTATTCTGCTCCCCTCACGTCACCTCTTCTTGCCTCACCCTTTCCCACCTCATCTCTGCCCAATTCTTCCCACCTTATTCTGCTCCCCCTCACATCACCTCTTCTTGCCTCACCCTTTCCCACCTCATCTCTTCCCAATTCTTCCCACCTTTTTCTGGTCCCCTCACGTCACCTCTTCTTGCCTCACCCATTCCCACCTCATCTCTGCCCAATTCTTCCCGCCTTATTCTCCTCCCCTCACGTCACCTCTTCTTGCCTCACCCCTTCCCACCTCATCTCTGCCCAATTCTTCCCACCTTATTCTGCTCCCCCTCACATCACCTCTTCTTGCCTCACCCTTTCCCACCTCATCTCTTCCCAATTCTTCCCGCCTTATTCTGCTCCCCTCACATCACCTCTTCTTGCCTCACCCATTCCCACCTCATCTCTGCCCAATTCTTCCCGCCTTATTCTCCTCCCCTCACGTCACCTCTTCTTGCCTCACCCCTTCCCACCTCATCTCTGCCCAATTCTTCCCGCCTTATTCTGCTCCCCTCACGTCACCTCTTCTTGCCTCACCTTTTTCCCACCTCATCTCTGCCCAGTTCTTCCCACCTTATTCTGCTCCCCTTCTGTCACCTCTTCTTGCCTCACCCTTTCCCACCTCATCTCTGCCCAGTTCTTTCCACCTTATTCTGCTCCCCTCAAGTCACCTCTTCTTGCCTCACCCCTTCCCACCTCATCTCTGCCCAGTTCTTCCCACCTTATTCTTTTCCCCTCCTGTCACCTCTTCTTGCCTCACCCTTTTCCCACCTCATCTCTGCCCAGTTCTTCCCACCTTATTCTGCTCCCCTTCTGTCACCTCTTCTTGCCTCTTCCTTTCCCACCTCATCTCTGCCCAGTTCTTCCCACCTTATTCTGCTCCCCTTCTGTCACCTCTTCTTGCCTCACCCTTTCCCACCTCATCTCTGCCCAGTTCTTTCCACCTTATTCTGCTCCCCTCACGTCACCTCTTCTTGCCTCACCCTTTCCCACCTCATCTCTGCCCAATTCTTCCCGCCTTATTCTGCTCCCCTCACGTCACCTCTTCTTGCCTCTCCCCTTCCCACCTCATCTCTGCCCAATTCTTCCCGCCTTATTCTGCTCCCCTCACGTCACCTCTTCTTGCCTCACCCTTTCCCACCTCATCTCTGCCCAATTCTTCCCGCCTTATTCTGCTCCCCTCACGTCACCTCTTCTTGCCTCACCCTTTCCCACCTCATCTCTGCCCAATTCGTCCTGCCTTATTCTGCTTCCCTCACGTCACCTCTTCTTGCCTCACCCTTTCCCACCTCATCTCTGCCCAGTTCTTCCCGCCTTATTCTGCTCCCCACACGTCACCTCTTCTTGCCTCACCCTTTCCCACCTCATCTCTGCCCAGTTCTTCCCACCTTATTCTGCTCCCCTCCTGTCACCTCTTCTTGCCTCACCCTTTTCCCACCTCATCTCTGCCCAGTTCTTCCCACCTTATTCTGCTCCCCTTCTGTCACCTCTTCTTGCCTCATCCTTTCCCACCTCATCTCTGCCCAATTCTTCCCGCCTTATTCTGCTCCCCTCCTGTCACCTCTTCTTGCCTCACCCTTTTCCCACCTCATCTCTGCCCAGTTCTTCCCACCTTATTCTGCTCCCCTCACGTCACCTCTTCTTGCCTCACCCTTTCCCACCTTATTTCTGCCCAGTTCTTCCCTCCTTATTCTGCTCCCTCACATCACCTCTTCTTGCCTCACCCTTTCCCACCTCATCTCTGCCCAATTCTTCCCTCCTTATTCTGCTCCCCTTCTGTCACCTCTTCTTGCCTCACCCTTTCCCACCTCATCTCTGCCCAGTTCTTTCCACCTTATTCTGCTCCCCTCACGTCACCTCTTCTTGCCTCACCCTTTCCCACCTCATCTCTGCCCAATTCTTCCCGCCTTATTCTGCTCCCCTCACGTCACCTCTTCTTGCCTCACCCTTTCCCACCTCATCTCTGCCCAATTCTTCCCGCCTTATTCTGCTCCCCTCACGTCACCTCTTCTTGCCTCACCCTTTCCCACCTCATCTCTGCCCAGTTCTTCCCACCTTATTCTGCTCCCCACACGTCACCTCTTCTTGCCTCACCCTTTCCCACCTCATCTCTGCCCAGTTCTTCCCACCTTATTCTGCTCCCCTCCTGTCACCTCTTCTTGCCTCACCCTTTTCCCACCTCATCTCTGCCCAGTTCTTCCCATTTTATTCTGCTCCCCTTCTGTCACCTCTTCTTGCCTCACCCTTTCCCACCTCATCTCTGCCCAGTTCTTCCCACCTTATTCTGCTCCCCTCACGTCACCTCTTCTTGCCTCACCCTTTCCCACCTCATCTCTGCCCAATTCTTCCCACCTTATTCTGCTCCCCCTCACATCACCTCTTCTTGCCTCACCCATTCCCACCTCATCTCTGCCCAATTCTTCCCGCCTTATTCTCCTCCCCTCACGTCACCTCTTCTTGCCTCACCCCTTCCCACCTCATCTCTGCCCAATTCTTCCCACCTTATTCTGCTCCCCCTCACATCACCTCTTCTTGCCTCACCCTTTCCCACCTCATCTCTTCCCAATTCTTCCGGCCTTATTCTGCTCCCCTCACATCACCTCTTCTTGCCTCACCCATTCCCACCTCATCTCTGCCCAATTCTTCCCGCCTTATTCTGCTCCCCTCACGTCACCTCTTCTTGCTTCACCCATTCCCACCTCATCTCTGCCCAATTCTTCCCGCCTTATTCTGCTCCCCTCACGTCACCTCTTCTTGCCTCACCCTTTCCCACCTCATCTCTGCCCAATTCTTCCCCCTTATTCTGCTCCCCTCACGTCACCTCTTCTTGCCTCACCCTTTCCCACCTCATCTCTGCCCAATTCTTCCTGCCTTATTCTGCTCCCCTCACGTCACCTCTTCTTGCCTCACCCTTTCCCACCTCATCTCTGCCCAGTTCTTCCCTCCTTATTCTGCTCCCTCACGTCACCTCTTCTTGCCTCACCCTTTTCCCACCTCATCTCTGCCCAATTCTTCCCACCTTATTCTGCTCCCCTCACGTCCCCTCTTCTTGCCTCACCCTTTCCCACCTCATCCCTGCCCAATTCTTCCCTCCTTATTCTGCTCCCTCACGTCACCTCTTCTTGCCTCACCCTTTCCCACCTCATCCCTGCCCAATTCTTCATGCCTTATTCTGCTCCCCTCACATCACCTCTTCTTGCCTCACCCTTTCCCACCTCATCCCTGCCCAATTCTTCATGCCTTATTCTGCTCCCCTCACATCACCTCTTCTTGCCTCACCCTTTCCCACCTCATCTCTGCCCAATTCTTCCCGCCTTATTCTGCTCCCCCTCACATCACCTCTTCTTGCCTCACCCTTTCCCACCTCATCCCTGCCCAATTCTTCCCGCCTCTTTGCTGAGCAGCACCGTCCCCTGATGCTTTCCAGCAATTATATATTCAGTTACAGTACACCCAGCTCAGCATTGGGGGTCCGCCTTATAAGTTATAATAAACCTTAACCTAACTTCCATTATGTGACAGTTTTGGCTTTTTACTGAATAAATCAGCATATGACTGACATTCAGCATCATACTGCATCCTGTTAGTGTTTTTATGAATATTGGGCAAGGGGTTTAGTAAAAAAGAAATGCAGACTGTTTTGGGGCACTGGGCTCGGGATAGCAGAACTTTCTTTCTATATAATATAGGATCACTTTAAACCGGAGTGTCACCCTGAATAAGAGCCTAACTTATATATTTCCCCCACCTTGTACATACAGATTACCCACATTAAAAATCATCCTACCTTCATCGAGTTCATTTTATAAGCCTTTAAACATCCAAGATGGCAGTCCATGGAGTCTTAGGCTGACTGCAAACAGGAAGTGACTTCTGACTGTGCCGCTCTGCATTCTGGGATTGCTGTCCTTTTTCTGACCCCAGCTCTGCTCTGTCTGTGCAAAGAACAGCTATAACCCACCCCCTGCACTTTTGCCCCCCTCTCCTCTCCTCAGTATGTGATACATCTGATGCAAGATGATGGTGCCCGTATGCTAGATCCCTGAATACAGTTGCAGCCCAGGGGGAGGAAAGAATAATAAGTAAGTGACTAAAAACGTAATATATTATATATATTTTAGATGCTGCGGAATAGATTTCTTAAAGGTTTGGGCTTCCACTTTATTGCGGCCCCTTGTGAAAGTGAAACAATAGGACAATGCAGCCTAGCGACCACAAAAGGTTGTTCACCCCTGCTATGAATAGACTCGGGCAGTCTAAAGGGCTGTAGGCCAGAGCTGCGGGTGGTGAATGGTAGATTCTGCTGTGGGGTGCTGGAGAGTCACACCCCAGATTGCTCATCAAGAGGAGCTTGGAGGTCAGACCGGCAAACTACCCCCCTCATAAGGAACAAAGAAATAGGCAGAGATTGATGCGCTCTCGGTGGACCTTAAGGGGGAGAAAACCATGTTGCTGTGGACTAGGTGTGCAGGGGTGTAACTACAGGTAGGGAAGGGAGTGTCAGGGGGGCTGCACCACCTTATTTTTCAGATTTGTGCTCACATAGCATAATGTACAGAGAAAAGTCGAAGTTGTTTCAGCCTTTAGTCTTCTAGTTGTATCCAATTGAGTTAAAATTGCAGGAAAAAGATTAATGTATGAGCCGTGAAGTGGCCCCATTTAATGTTCGCACCAGGGCCCCAAACCCTTTAGATACATCACTGCAGATAAGAAGCAACCACTGCCCGAGGCAGTGATAGGACACTATGCCAGGGGTCCTGAATATTGCTACTTAGGGTAGGAATAAAGAAGTTGTCTTGTTTATTCTTGACTTCTTGACTTCTTGACGGCATCAGGTCTCTTCGATGGAACTGAGCGAGTACCTTGACAGCCATTCCCATAGCCAAGGGGTAATACATTGTAGAACCAACCTTGAGATAGTGGGGTTTATATTCTCTTGAGTCCCTATACAAGCCTATTCCTGCACGAGGTTTGTCTCCCCTCTTCCCCTAAAGCACACCCAAACTGCACTGAGTATCCCTGTGGTGTTTCATTTCTACTACAGATTTCAAGCTGTTTTTTTTTTTTGGCAGAATGCCATATATTAATTCCATGTGGGCAATGCAGAACTGAAGCAGGCATACAATCAATAGAGTGTTATGGAAGCACTCAGAGATGCAGAGCAGTTAATTATTGTAATAGATCCCAAGAGGTTTAGGGTTGGCCAAATTATTATTATTTTTTTTTACTGTTTGCACAAAAAGAACTATGTCTGCTGTTGTGGCCTTTTTAAAAGCCAGTGTACCCATCTTGTAAATTAACTATTACCTGTCCAGTGCAGCACACGCTGCCATTGCCAGGCCCCCAGTGCACAGTCTGTTCCAAGGGATGAGCAGTTTACACTACCTGTAATGTGTTGCTATTGGCAACATACACCAAGTCTGTGCACCAAGCCCTACAAAAACAGTAAAGCGACCTCTGTGCACACAGGACCCTGCTGCTATGGCCACTCACACTTACAAATGCCCAGTAGCAGCATTCTGTGTGTACAGGGCTTGCTTATCTTTTGTATGTGCTCTATTGATGGTGCTATCAAGCTGGCCCAGGTGCCTGTGGAGCTCCAGTGTGGTGCATTGTAGATGCCATAAATGCATCTGGCAGGCAAGGACCAGCACGGCTGGACCAATGACGTCCTCTCTCCGGAGCCCGCCGGCTGGCATTTTCCCCCCTCTTCACATTGTTGCAGGATGGCATTTGAGCCAGGCAATTGCCTGAAGCCCCAGGTCAGGCTCGGGCCCCAGGGCACTTCTACAACCCACTATTTTCATGTGGCACTGGAGCTGTGATCAGAACCTCAGTGCTCACAGACGGGCCCCCCCAGCTAGAGCACTTACCACCCCCCCCTGTCTCGCAGCTCCATGCCTCTCTCTATTTTTGATCACTAAGGGGCCCGGGGAGCACTTAGGCAGCTGGCTGGGAGTAGATGTTGTCCCCCCCCAGCAGCACTGCTCTCCCCACCAGTGAGGCAGACAGGGTATCGACCTGCCAAGTTGCTGTGGAGCAGCTGGCTCACTGCCACCCAAGCTAAGAGAGATGCACCCAGTGAGCCAAGCAGGGAGGGGAGGCAGCATTAAAAGTTGTGCTGCAGGAGGAACTTAGCAGTTTTACATTGCATTATAGACATGGCTCCCATCAGGAAGTAGAGTCCTTTAGAGGATCTGGGCAAATGGGGCCCCAAGGGCCAACTTGCTGGTATCTCTGAACTGTGCACATCTGCATTGGCTGCATTCCCCTTAAAAATCATTAGGAAGGGGATTACATTTTGGGGTAATGTGGTGTCCTGTGTTGGGGTTATTGTAGGTGACCTTTATATTAGTAATGTCTTCATACATTTGCTTATGATTTCTTTATTTACTCTAATGTGCATATCTGTAGAGTATGGGGCCATGTTAGAATTACTGATACATGATGATAATTATGGTATATGCAGATAAAGTGACCTATTTTGTGCTTATTTGTTGCCACCCGGTGGCCAAAAATAGTATAACTTTTTGCCTGTGTAACTACTTTCCTCTACTATGTAGCAATTTGGGATACATTTTTTATTCTATTTTCTATTGTTTATTCATACATGTTATGTTATATACATACCTGCAACACTGTAAGACTTTTTTGATATATTGCTAAGCTATAATTGTTGGAGAGTTTTGTACCGTATGGCAAATATTCTAGTGGACCAAAACCAGTGACATAAACTTATTGAGGGGGATTAACACCATTTAGATATCTGGAATAGCCAGCAGAGTCTGCGCTCTAAAACATGCAAGGCAGTAAAGTCAGGTAAGTTGAGAAGCCACTTCCTGCTGCTGCACTCTGAATTAGGGGACCCAGGGCTCCATGGGCTCCTCAACTGCTGGTAATTTTATTTTTTTTATTATTCTTTATTTTGTTTTGCATAGTATAAGGATATACAACATAGGTAAACACACAAGGGAAGTGTAGCTGTCCGTAGCTCACTGTGCAAACTTAAATAGACCATGCATTTATCACAATAATACAATTGTCAAATGCGTACAATGACATATAGTAAAAAGGTCTTATCACACTCAGAGTGCTTCGCAGGTGTCGATTGGATCAAATCTACTATCATTAAGAGGAAATGTTGGGGCATGAAGGGGAGCTTCTCCCCTATGGCCCATCCCTCTGTTGTTCCTAGGTATTCTCTTGTCTCCTACCCTCTGAGGTGCCTTGAATCCTGCACTTCGTGTGAGAACAGACTTAAACTTGTGTCTAGGGTATGTGGGGAAGGAAAGGGGGGGACATGGGGTAGGATATCACTGAATAGAGAAGGGCGCCTGTTTCAGGGCGGCAATACACTTCCATCGCTCTCTCTCACCCCAGCTCATATTAAATGTCAGGGGTTCCACAATCCTCCGCTTGTTGCAGTATAGATACAACTCACACTTATTGACTCGGCTATCGACCAGGGTTCTATACTCCTCCGACTCCTGAAAGACCAACCAGGGCCACCAGGTGTTCCTAAACTGCTCGTCCCTGTCGTGAAGGGACAAAGTCATATCCTCCATGTCCCTAATGGAGGATACTTCCCTCAGCCAATCTCTCACTGATGGGGCCCTCATATAACTTCTCATATAACTTCAGGTCCGTGTTGAGGAGGGAGATGGGGCAGTAGCTTTGACACACCAACGGGTCCTTACCGGACTTATGTATGACCGTAATATGAGCCTCGAGCTCTCTGAGAAGGCACCTCCTGTTTCAGGGTCTGTGATTGAGTTCCATGCTCTAATAATACGGGGACCTAGCACTGACAAGAATGTCTTATAGTACTTCGCGGTATAGCCATCAGGGCCAGGGGTCTTTCCAGCTGGGGTCTGCTTTATAGCTTTCTCTAATTCTTCCATGTCGATGGGGGCCTCCAGTGACTCTGCCACCTCTCTCGGGACTGTGGGCATTCCTGAGCTCCTTATGTATTCCCTCACCCTGTCCTGTGGGATATCGGCCTTCGTACCCGATGCCAGGTTGTATAAGGTATCGTAGTATGATCTGAACGAGTCTGCAATCTTTTCCGGGGTATGTTGTTTCTGTTGGGACCCGTATAAGATTTCTGCTATGAAATTTTGAGCACCCTGCTTTCGCAGTGCTCGGGCTAGAAGCGAGCTACTCCTTATTACCAAATTCATAATAAGTGCGTCTGCATTTTTTAATTGTATATTTAGCCTTATTCAAAAGTAACGCATTTAAGGCTTCCCTTGTTTGCGTCAACTCGCCGAGGACCCGTGCCGCTTCGGACTGTTTGTGGGATAGCTCCAGAGCCCTGACTTTTTCCGTAAGCTTCATTAATTGGCCCTCCCTTTCCTTTTTTATCCTGGAAGCATGATTAATCAGGGCACCCCTAATCACGCTCTTGTGGGCTTCCCACAATGTCAGAGGTGACACCTCCCCAGTGTCATTCTCTCTAAAGTAGGTTTTGATGCTCTCTCCAATCTCTTTTGTGACTATAGCGTCCTGGAGAAGGGACTCATTAAGTCTCCAGGTCATTGGGGGAAGGGGTCTATCACTGATGGCCATGTCCAGATAGACCGGGGCATGATCTGAAAAAGAGGCCGGATAGCTGCCACCCCCCACCATTCTATCCAGTAAGCTATGTGAGACCCATATGTAATCGATCCTGGAATACGTCCCGTGAACTCTTGAGAAGAAGGAGTAATCCTTCTCTTTGGGGTTGGCGACTCTCCAGGCGTCCACCAGCTGCAAAAAAAAGAGGGGGGTCTAAGACAAGGGAAAGGGAAAAAGGTCGGGGAGTGAGGTAGCACTAACTCCAGTAAAGTACCGATGCTACGCCTTCAAATGAGCACCGTCTACGGTGCCTATTGCTTTCGCAGGGCGGGCACCAGGCCTTGGTCCCCTGGTAAAAGAATCTCGCTCTCCCGTCTAAGAGGTTCCATGGATCCTCCCAGAGGGGCACACACAAGACTCCTGGGGGGAGTGGAAGACTAAACTCTCAGTCGGTGCGCGGGGTCCGCACCCTGATTATTGCTAACCGATGAGGCACAGAGCGGCTCTAAGAGCCAACAGATAATATCAGACTTAACTTTAACCATAACTGAGGCAACAAGGCGGCAATACAAAATGCAAACATTTCAAACCTTTTGGATAGCTCTAGAGCACGTCGTCCGCCTGGGCCCCCCCGCCTCCTCCACCCCCAGCGCCAACAGACACACTGCGTCTAGATCGCAAGGCGGCGAGGGGCGGGGGACCCGGCAGCAGACGCACCCCCAATCAGCACCACATCATCTCGAGCCTCGTGAGACCATAACGCTAAAGGCTCTCTAAGGGGGCGGTCACCTCAGCCCTCCCCCCAAAAGGAGAAACCATGGGGGAAGTGGAGAGGGAACCGAGGGAACCGAGGGAACAGCAAGTTAACATGCTAAAGTCTGCACCCGGTACCTCCGGCCAACGGGGCTGGGGCACTCCAACCTTACATACGCCATCCTCTTCTTCCTCTTCGACCATCTCGGGGTCCACCTCCCGGGCGGCGAGGCAGCTGTCTGGCATACATGGCTAGGTCAGGCGCAGTCGATCATCTCGGTATCAAGAAAATTAAAAAGATCTGGCAACTGGCTTGGAGCTTTGAGTATGAAAAGGCTGCCGTTCTTCCGGACTATAATTTGGAAAGGGTGGCCCCATCTATATGCCGCCCCTTGTCGTTGAATTGCCTCCAACAGTGGTTTCAGAATCCTGCGCATGTGCAATGTCCTTCGGGATAGTTCTTGTAAGATGATCACTTGGGCTTCCTGGTATGCGATGGGGCCTTTTTCCCAGGCCCATCTCAAAATCTCCTCTTTAATTTTGAAAAAATGGACCCTGCAGATGATGTCTCTGGGTCTGTCGCCCTCCTGAGGGGGGCCCAGGGCCCTATGCACTCGGTCAAGCTCAATGGCGTTCCCACTTGGCTGTTCAAGCAGAGTGTTGAAGATGGAGACAACGGCTTGCAGTAGACCCTGAGCTCCTATCGACTCTGGGACACCCCATAACCGGAGGTTATTTCTTCGGCTCCTGTTTTTCTGCTTTGTCGTGTGCTAGGAACAGCTCCGAATAAAGCCTTTTATTGGTTTCCTGTTGCTGTTCCATTGCCGTCATCCGTTCTGACAGAGCTCTATGCGAGATTTCCATGCCATCCAATCTCTTAGGGCTTCGCTGATATTGGTTCGGACCGCCTCTGCTACGGACTGTGATATAACATCCAACGGGATAGAAGGGGCCTGACTGTGCCCAGGGGGGGAGCCCCATTCCTCGCGCTCCGTTCGCTGCGTGTCGCGGGGGGATGCACAATGATCAGCCGCCCCGGTCGGGCTGTTCAGGGCTTGGTCCAGGGTGCCGCCATCTTGGATTTTACCGATTGCTCCTCTGACCCCTCTCCCACGCATGGGCATCCGTCTGCCAGCCGTCGATCGTCTCTCGAGCCTCTGCTAGAGCAAGGTAAGTTGCGGAGCTCCCTGCAAACGCTCCTCACGCCGCCATGTCGAGCCACGCCCAACTGCTGGTAATTTTAATGCCGGTGGGTGAGGTGTTGGGGGGGCCCCCTTGTCATTTTTTGGTCCCAAACGATTTCAGTGGTGACCAGGTTCAGGTCAGGTTTGGTACCCAAACCAAACTTTTGTTCAAAGATAGGCTGAACTTGTCGAACCCGTTCACTCAACGCTAGTCCTAAATAAAGACTATTTACAGTATAACATTTGATGCCAGAATCCAACAATCCAGTGCACAAATAGTATTGTGCCAATAAACTACTGTAATCCAACATTTGCAAAAACAATGGTTGTCTTAGTCTTGGGGCTAAAACTACCGTATGTTAATAATACATGTCATTCTATTGACAGAAACACCGCCTGCGCCTAATAGCTACTGATGGGGTCTTCTCTATGGATGGAGATATTGCTCCTCTTCGTGAGATTTGTGACCTGGCCAAACACTATAATGCCTTGGTGTTTATAGATGAATGCCATGCCACTGGCTTTATGGGACCAAATGGACGGTAAGAAAAGTGACTAAAATGTATATTTATGTAAAACTGGCACAAGTACACTTGTAGATAAATGGCCCTTCCTGATCTGCTATATGATATGGATTCTAATTGTTAATATAGTGCTTTCACCAAACCTAAGAGCTTGTGTTTGCAGATGCACCAGTACATACTGTACTTATGCATATACAATTGCAGTCACACACTCAAACATATTTCAAAGAGATACTGGCCTATGAAGACCTTTTTGGCTGAATAAAAAAAAAACCTTTAAAGCAGAAAGGAACAGATCGGGATGCCCCGCTGATCCCAGGGCACCACAAAACTCACCTTCTTCTGGGGCTACCTCACCGATGTAAACAAAGGAGCCCGCGTCCCTGCATTTTTGGGCTGTGTGAGCACTCCCGCGCCCAGCCTTTCAGATAGGCTGGGGAGGGAATGCACGCGTGTTGCATGGGATGCAACCGTTTGCACTCCAATTGCCGAAGCCTAGCAAGTAAACACAGCCATTTGCCAAGTATGGCAAACTGATCTGATTAGATGAGAGCCCATGCATGCACTGTAGCACTGGGGAAAGGTTGGTTTGTATGGGCATTCTGGGGGGCTTCACATAGCAGAGCATGAAACAAAACATGGGATGTCAAAATACTGGGTTTTGATCCGCTTTAAGTACAATAGACTCAAGCTTAGGCTTGAAACATTTCTTTTCAGTTTATGACCTTTTGAAACAACTTCCATCTCCATCCAGACATTGCGGAGGGGAAAAGATATAAGCAGTTAAATATAACATGAACATTTCAGTTGGATGGGTTGTTTGAACTAGCCTCTATTTACACAAAGCTACAGGTACACACTATTGCCCTGTTTGAAGTCCACATGTATAATGTGTACAATATGTTTTTTGAAGTGCATATAAATAAGATTTTGGATTAAAGTCTCTGTAAAAAAGGATGCTCGCCTTTCTCCCCTGCAGCTGCTTCCTCCTGATCTGGCAATTAGATCCTTGCTTTTTTGACAAATGGGGCCCTGCCATTCAGAGATCCAGTGCCTCATATCAGTCACAGCTAGGAGCACGGCCAGCTCTAGTAAATGCAATGGAGGGGACCAGACATCGTGTGCGTTTTGAATTTGTGTAGCATCTAACTTTATTTTTGTTTTCATCTTGCTTTTTTGACAGGGGCACAGATGAGCTTCTCGGGGTAATGGACCAAGTAACAATTGTGAATTCAACCCTTGGCAAAGCATTGGGTGGAGCTGCAGGTCAGATATTACAATTATTGCAGGATTGCTCTGTTATAGAATGTTTGTCTTGTTTGCCAGTACCCCGAACTGGAATGCTGTGTGATACCCCCCCCCCCCCCCACTCGTCCAATATGCTTACCTCAGCCCATGGTTCATGCGAGTGGCTAGTGGTGGCATCACTCACATCCTACCCAGGCTGTGTGCAGCCACGCCTGCCGTATCTGAATGGCTAGTGTGGCTGTGCACAGCCAAGGGATGGTAGTAATGCCGTGCATAGATAGTCTGTGCGGCTGGGATTCCATTCAGCTTCTCCCACTGCACATTATTATGTGTGCCCATGAGAAGCAGATTGGTGGTGAGCCAGGCCTGTGCTGTGGGCTCATGGAAAGGTAAGGAAGATGGGCGAATGGTGGGGTTTCACATAGCGGGGCATCCCAAATCAGACAAGTCAAAATTCAGGGTTTTGGTCCACTTTAACAAGAGTAACAAAATATAATGAGGTAGACCTAGATAGGAGTAAAGTGGGCCAAAAGAGATGAAAAATGTGAGTTCCAAAAGAGGTTTAAAGAAAACAAAATGCAATTACATGATTTCAACGTTCTAAGGCAAGGGGTAGAACCAGTTATGCCAACCCTGTATGTCCTATTATATCATTTAAAACATTCAGGATTGCTGGATTGCTGGAATCTGTCTACTTGCAGACACAGGTTTCTGTCTTCTTGGCTTTCATCAGCGCAAGGTATGGAGCTTTTTTGCTTAGTCTGTCAGGTTTACCATCTTACTTTGGAACCACTATATGAGTTCCTGATTAGCGACCTCAAAATTACCCCTGTTGTGATTTTTTAGTTGATACACAGCCTGGCCCTTATTCAAAGGCACAACTTGGTCCAGGGCTAAGTAAACCTGGAAAAAAAATTGTAACCACACCTGAGAATTATTGTAAATTCTGTTTCAATTTATTAAATACATTTAAAAAACAGTTGCCTACAATAGTGGCCTTATTTACAGTCATTAGCTTAATTGCATCACAATACATATTACATATATAACCTGTCTTTCCTTTTCAGAGGGGCAGACATGTATCATGTTTCGCCTTTCACGGCTTCCTCAATGCCCTGATTCTGATGATTTCACATATAGGATCAATGACTTATGTACAAATTAAGTATTCCACCTACCATCTACCAGAACATGTGATGCCAGGCTGCTGTGTGAGTGACAGCAGCCTGGCATCACAGCGTGAGAGGCAGCAGCCTGGCATCACAGCGTGAGAGGCAGCAGCCTGGCATCACAGCGTGAGAGGCAGCAGCCTGGCATCACAGCGTGAGAGGCAGCAGCCTGGCATCACAGCGTGAGAGGCAGCAGCCTGGCATCACAGCGTGAGAGGCAGCAGCCTGGCATCACAGCGTGAGAGGCAGCAGCCTGGCATCACAGCGTGAGAGGCAGCAGCCTGGCATCACAGCGTGAGAGGCAGCAGCCTGGCATCACAGCGTGAGAGGCAGCAGCCTGGCATCACAGCGTGAGAGGCAGCAGCCTGGCATCACAGCGTGAGAGGCAGCAGCCTGGCATCACAGCGTGAGAGGCAGCAGCCTGGCATCACAGCGTGAGAGGCAGCAGCCTGGCATCACAGCGTGAGAGGCAGCAGCCTGGCATCACAGCGTGAGAGGCAGCAGCCTGGCATCACAGCGTGAGGGGCAGCAGCCTGGCATCACAGCGTGAGAGGCAGCAGCCTGGCATCACAGCTTGAGGGGCAGCAGCCTGGCATCACAGCTTGAGGGGCAGCAGCCTGGCATCACAGCGTGAGAGGCAGCAGCCTGGCATCACAGCGTGAGAGGCAGCAGCCTGGCATCATATTGTAAGAGGCAGCAGCCTGGCATCATATTGTAAGAGGCAGCAGCCTGGCATCATATTGTAAGAGGCAGCAGCCTGGCATCATATTGTAAGAGGCAGCAGCCTGGCATCATATTGTAAGAGGCAGCAGCCTGGCATCACAGCGTGAGAGGCAGCAGCCTGGCATCACAGCGTGAGAGGCAGCAGCCTGGCAACAAGGAGGAGACAGCCCAGCTTCATGGCGTAGGCACCCATGATCATTGTGGCTAAGTCACCTGGGATCATATTGAATGAGACAGCAGCCTGGCATCCAAGAGGAGATGAAGAATTCTGGCAACAAGGAGGAGACGACAGCCCAGCTTCATAGTGTAGGCACCCAGGATCATTATGGAGAAGTCACCAGGGATCATAGTAGGAAAGGCAGCAGCCTGGCATCAAGGAGGAGACGACAGCCCAGCTTCATGGTGTAGGCACCCAGGATCATTGTGGCAAAATCACCTGGGATCATAGTGAAAGAGACAGCAGCCTGGCATCCAAGAGGAGATGAAGAATTCTGGCAACAAGGAGGAGACGACAGCCCAGCTTCATGGTGTAGGCACCCATGATCATTGTGGCAAAGTCATCTGGGATCACAGTGAAAGAGACAGCAGCCTGGCATCCAAGAGGAGATGAAGAATTCTGGCAACAAGGAGGAGACGACAGCCCAGCTTCATAGTGTAGGCACCCAGGATCATTATGGAGAAGTCACCAGGGATCATAGTAGGAAAGGCAGCAGCCTGGCATCAAGGAGGAGACGACAGCCCAGCTTCATGGTGTAGGCACCCAGGATCATTGTGGCAAAATCACCTGGGATCATAGTGAAAGAGACAGCAGCCTGGCATCCAAGAGGAGATGAAGAATTCTGGCAACAAGGAGGAGACGACAGCCCAGCTTCATGGTGTAGGCACCCATGATCATTGTGGCAAAGTCATCTGGGATCACAGTGAAAGAGACAGCAGCCTGGCATCCAAGAGGAGATGAAGAATTCTGGCAACAAGGAGGAGACGACAGCCCAGCTTCATGGTGTAGGCACCCAGGATCATTATGGAGAAGTCACCAGGGATTATAGTAGGAGAGGCAGCAGCCTGGCAACAAGGAGGAGACGACAGCCCAGCTGCATGGTGTAGGCACCCAGGATCATTGTGGCAAAGTCACCTGGGATCAGAGTGAAAGAGACAGCAGCCTGGAATCCAGGAGGAGATGAAGAATCCTGGCAACAAGGAGGAGACGACAGCCCAGCTTCATGGTGTAGGCACCCACGATCATTGTGGCAAAGTCATCTGGGATCACAGTGAAAGAGACAGCAGCCTGGCATCCAAGAGGAGATGAAGAATTCTGGCAACAAGGAGGAGACGACAGCCCAGCTTCATGGTGTAGGCACCCAGGATCATTATGGAGAAGTCACCAGGGATTATAGTAGGAGAGGCAGCAGCCTGGCAACAAGGAGGAGACGACAGCCCAGCTGCATGGTGTAGGCACCCAGGATCATTGTGGCAAAGTCACCTGGGATCAGAGTGAAAGAGACAGCAGCCTGGAATCCAGGAGGAGATGAAGAATCCTGGCAACAAGGAGGAGACGACAGCCCAGCTTCATGGTGTAGGCACCCACGATCATTGTGGCAAAGTCATCTGGGATCACAGTGAAAGAGACAGCAGCCTGGCATCCAAGAGGAGATGAAGAATTCTGGCAACAAGGAGGAGACGACAGCCCAGCTTCATGGTGTAGGCACCCAGGATCATTATGGAGAAGTCACCAGGGATCATAGTAGGAGTGGCAGCAGCCTGCCATCAAGGAGGAGATGAAGAATCCTGGCATCACTGAGGATGCGACAGCCCAGCTTCATGGCGTAGGCACCCAGGATCATTGTGGAGCCTGTGCACACAGCAAAATAGGCTGTGGCGGCCACCCAGCAGATGAGGCACCCGGGATCATTATGGACCCGTTGGTGGTGGTACCCACAGTGAATATTTGGCCTTTAACTCTACCTCCGTGCAAGTAAGAACACACAGCCCTCTATGAGCTGAACTCCCTTCACTTTTACAGCGATGGAGTATTTATAATCCCGAGCAATGAAAACTGACCGGTGTGAAAGAGGCCAAAGGCAGCCCTAAATACAGGTTCCATAAATTAAGTAGCTCCTATATTTCAGTCCTCTTTGAAGCACCATTTTTTATTGTGGATAGTGGAAAGACAGAACAGCTATTTGGCTTGGAACTGTGTCTGACCCAAATGATTCATTCATCCAGCAACAGTGTGACACCCATAGGACCTTGCCTCCACTAACAGGGTGGCAATGACTTTAAGAAGACCATTCCCCATGCTGTGTGACCCCCTGCCGAATGCCTGCACAGCTTACCTTTCCAGAAAGCTGCAATAGCAATTCATTTTGCAGGCTTGAGATTTTGAATATGTGGTATTTTCCCACAAAGGTAAAATGTCTGATTTTTTCCTGTTTTTCAATTTTAGAATGGGTAGAGGAAGCATGCACAAAATCGTGTGTCTTGTCATGCACTCATTTGTGCATTTACCAGTAACTAACGTGGAAATGTCATAGCATAAGTATTTATCTTCAGTGTTTTATCCTGTCCATCTAGATTTGAGGCCTGATTTATCAAGCACTGTCTACCAGGCTACACCACATAGGTACAAATTAGAGTGGTACTAAATCATTTAATATCAATATTTTTACATTGGCGCATGTTGCTGCACTGCAAGACACACATTTACCAAAACATTAGTGTAAAATACAGAAAAGAATCCTAAATTATATTTTTGCACTACTCAAATTTTCACCAATATGGTGTCTTCTGGCATATACCATATTTGTTGCCCTATAAGACGCACTTATTTTTCACCAAAAGTGGGGGGATGTCAGTGCGTCTTATATGTCGAATTTTTATTTATTTTTTTTAAAGTAAACTCCCATATCTCTGGCGGCTTTTGCACACACACTTGGCTCCATTCAGCGGTGGGCATGGCGACAGGACTGGAGACTGCCACACTGCCTATATGGGGAATGGGAGCGGGGAGACTGCAACACTGCCTATATGGGAAATGGGAGCGGGGACACTGCCACACTGCCTATATGGGGAATGGGAGCGGAAAGACTGCCACACTGCCTATATGGGGAATGGGAGCAGGGAGACTGCCACACTGCCTATATGGGGAATGGGAGCAGGGAGACTGCCGCACTGTCTATATGGGGAATGGGAGCAGGGAGACTGCCACGCTGCCTATATGGGAAATGGGAGCGGGGAGACTGCCACACTGCCTATATGGGGACTGGGAGTGGGGAGACTGCCACACTGCCTATATGGGGAATGGGAGGGGGGAATGCCACACTGCCTATATGGGGAATGGGAGCAGGGAGACTGCCACACTGCCTATATGGGGAATGGGAGAGGAGAGACTGCCACACTGCCTATATGGGGAATGGGAGCAGGGAGACTGCCACACTGCCTATATGGGGAATGGGAGAGGAGAGACTGCCACACTGCCCATATGGGAAATGGGATCGGGAGACTGCCACACTGCCTATATGGGGAATGGGAGCAGGGAGACTGCCACACTGCCTATATGGGGAATGGGAGAGGAGAGACTGCCACACTGCCTATATGGGAAATGGGAGCAGGCAGACTGCCACACTGCCTATATGGGGACTGGGAGTGGGGAGACTGCCACACTGCCTATATGGGGAATGGGAGCAGGGAGACTGCCACACTGCCTATATGGGGAATGGGAGCGGAGAGACTGCCACACTGCCTATATGGGGAATGGGAGCAGGGAGACTGACACACTGCCTATATGGGGAATGGGAGCGGAGAGACTGCCACACTGCCTATATGGGAAATGGGAGCAGGGAGACTGCCACACTGCCTATATGGGAAATGGGAGCGGAGAGACTGCCACACTGCCTATATGGGGAATGGGAGCAGGGAGACTGCCACACTGCCTATATGGGGAATGGGAGCGGAGAGACTGTCACACTGCCTATATGGGAAATGGGAGCAGGCAGACTGCCACACTGCCTATATGGGGAATGGGAGCGGAGAGACTGCCACACTGCCTATATGGGGAATGGGAGCGGAGAGACTGCCACACTGCCTATATGGGAAATGGAAGCAGGCAGACTGCCACACTGCCTATATGGGGAATGGGAGCAGGCAGACTGCCACACTGCTTATGTGAATGGAGGGAGGTAAAATGGTGGCGGATTCTGGACCTTGTCTATTTGGTTCTGGGGGAGGACAGTGTTTTAGTAAATATTTTCTAACTATTTTCCTCCTCCAAATCCTAGGTGCATCTTATTATAGTAATATCTATTAATTCCTTGATAAATAAGGCCCCTAGTCTAATTATGTTTGGGCTTTGCCGTTAAAAAATAGTCAATTGTTCAATGTTTCCTTTTTAGGTGGATATACAACTGGTCCAAAGCCTTTGATTGACTTGCTCCGCCAGCGCTCTCGCCCCTACCTATTCTCCAATACTCTACCTCCAGCTGTGGTCGGCAGTGCTTCCAAAGCTCTGGACCTCTTGATGGAAAGCAATGCCATTGCACAGTCAATGTCAAACAAGACTGCACGGTGAGAGTGGAATCTTGTAAATGCCTTTTTATTGTAGTAGGAGACACATTACTGGTTATACATAGTTCTTTGTTAGTATATCAGAACCTCAATCAATACATGTTTTCTGTTTTGAACCGTTTGTTACAATTACGTGGCAACTAGCTGATCTGTTCTAAACCTTAAACCGGACCTTCACCATGATTAATTGAAAAGACCAAACCCTTAATAAACTATTCCCCAGTATCTAAAAATACATTTCTGTGATTACTCACCTGTAGAATTGTTATTATGAGTATACAGTACGTCCTGCTCCAGATAAGATTCTTTACTCTTGGGTATTACTCCGCCAGATGGCGCTGGACAGCAGAGACCGCGAAATTGGCTCCTCCCGGCCCCTCAAATACCCAGGACCTCCTACAAATCCCCAGTATTGAAAAGCAGTTAAACAAGAAGCCGGGAGAATGATAACAGAACCAACTAGCAACTATCAAACAATGATAACAATCACCACACAGGGGATCCAAGGATAATGAACAAAGGGTGGGGTGGAGCAGGACGTACTGTATACTCATAATAACAATTCTACAGGTGAGTAATCACAGAATTGTATTATTCTTAGTATACAGTACGTCCTGCTCCAGATAAGATTCTTTACTCTTGGGACATCCAATAGCAGTGTCTGTAAAGTAGGGTGGGATCTCCAAAAAGGTAACAGCAGACAGGTCAGGCCACTGCCGCCTGCAGAACCTTGCGGCCAAAAGCAGCATCAGCTGAGGCCCTAACATCAACCTTGTAAAACTTTGAAAAAGTATGAACAGAAGACCAAGTAGCGGCCTTGCAAACTTGTTCAACAGAAGCCTGGTGCTGAAAAGCCCAAGAGGCACCAATAGCACGAGTGGAATGAGCAGTAAGGCGGACGGGAGGATTCTTCCCCTTAGCAGTGTAGGCCTGAATCACAGCCTGACTGATCCATTTGCTGATAATAGATTTAGCAGGAGCCAGACCCTTCCTAGGACCAGAAGGGGCCACAAAAAGAGCATCAGTTTTTCTGAAAGGTGCAGTAGCCACCAGATAGTTCTTCAGACTCCTAACCACATCCAAGAAATGCAAAACCCTCTCCTTAGCGTTACTAGGATTAGGGCACAAGCGTTACTAGGATTAGGGCACAAGGAAGGTAGAACAATGTCCTGATTTAGATGAAAGGCAGACACAACCTTAGGCAGAAATTCTGGCTTGAAGCGAAATACCACCTTGTCCTTGTGTCTCTCAAAGAAGGGGGGCTGGATGGAAAGCGTTGCCAACTCAGAAACACGCCTAACAGAAGTGATAGTGTTAGGCACTTACCTCGTCGCCGTCCCTGGTCCCGCGGCGCGCTGTCGGGCGGTCCCCGGCTGGTTGCTGCCCGGCGCTCCCCGGGTGTCCTGGCTCCTCAGCGCGGTTGTGGCGGTCAGGGGTCGGCGGCGCGGGATAGTGTCGGCGGCCGCGCCGCAGCCCGCTCTGCGCGGCTGCGCGGTCCCGTCGGGCTCCCTCGCTGTTCGGCGCTTCCGCCTCCCGGCGGGGGCGCGCTCGATCTTCAACGTGCTCGCGCGCGCGCGCGAGCACGTCACCTTTATGCCTCCCGGCGGCGCTTTCCCCAGCGCGCCCGCCGGGGGCGAGTTTGAATCATCCAACCCTGGCCCTGCTCATAGAGTGAGCCCAGGGACTGGTCGGCCTGTCTGGCCTGGGCCGTCCAGTTCCTGGGACCACTCCCGTTTTTAGTGTTGCACCAAGCACCTTCGTTCCCTCCTTTTTCCCTGTTCCCCATTGGGAAACTTGTTCAACAGAAGCCTGGTGCTGAAAAGCCCAAGAGGCACCAATAGCACGAGTGGAATGAGCAGTAAGGCGGACGGGAGGATTCTTCCCCTTAGCAGTGTAGGCCTGAATCACAGCCTGACTGATCCATTTGCTGATAATAGATTTAGCAGGAGCCAGACCCTTCCTAGGACCAGAAGGGGCCACAAAAAGAGCATCAGTTTTTCTGAAAGGTGGTGCAGTAGCCACCAGATAGTTCTTCAGACTCCTAACCACATCCAAGAAATGCAAAACCCTCTCCTTAGCGTTACTAGGATTAGGGCACAAGCGTTACTAGGATTAGGGCACAAGGAAGGTAGAACAATGTCCTGATTTAGATGAAAGGCAGACACAACCTTAGGCAGAAATTCTGGCTTGAAGCGAAATACCACCTTGTCCTTGTGTCTCTCAAAGAAGGGGGGCTGGATGGAAAGCGTTGCCAACTCAGAAACACGCCTAACAGAAGTGATAGTGTTAGGCACTTACCTCGTCGCCGTCCCTGGTCCCGCGGCGCGCTGTCGGGCGGTCCCCGTCTGGTTGCTGCCCGGCGCTCCCCGGGTGTCCTGGCTCCTCAGCGCGGTTGTGGCGGTCAGGGGTCGGCGGCGCGGGATAGT
This sequence comes from Gastrophryne carolinensis, assembly GCA_027917425.1. Classification (NCBI taxonomy): domain Eukaryota; kingdom Metazoa; phylum Chordata; class Amphibia; order Anura; family Microhylidae; genus Gastrophryne; species Gastrophryne carolinensis. The sequence goes on along the minus strand of CM051235.1, from coordinate 333,532,514 downwards.
GTCGGCGGCCGCGCCGCAGCCCGCTCTGCGCGGCTGCGCGGTCCCGTCGGGCTCCCTCGCTGTTCGGCGCTTCCGCCTCCCGGCGGGGGCGCGCTCGATCTTCAATGTGCTCGCGTGCGCGCGCGAGCACGTCACCTTTATGCCTCCCGGCGGCGCTTTCCCCAGCGCGCCCGCCGGGGGCAAGTTTGAATCATCCAACCCTGGCCCTGCTCATAGAGTGAGCCCAGGGACTGGTCGGCCTGTCTGGCCTGGGCCGTCCAGTTCCTGGGACCACTCCCGTTTTTAGTGTTGCACCAAGCACCTTCGTTCCCTCCTTTTTCCCTGTTCCCCATTGGCCAGATATTCCTATAAATCTGCACTACTCCAGTATCCCAGGGCCCGTTATAGCTTCTGGGTTCTGGATGTGCGTTGCTGTGTCTCTAGTGAATATTTTGGATTTGGACTTTGACTATTCCCGCCTGCTGCCTGCCCTGACCATCTGCTTTGCCTGACCACTCTTTTGCCTGACCCTCCTGTACCTCGCCTGTGACCTCCTGGACTTGACCTTGGCTTCCCTCGACCACTCCTTCGTTTTCTCCCTTGGATACCTCGCCTGTGACCTCCTGGTTTGACCTCGGCCTGAATTACGGACTTTCGCACCCGGCATCCTCATTCGGGATTCCCTGCCAAACATCATTCTGCACCTTAAGCCGTTATCCTTTGCGCCTTTAAGTCCTGGGGGCAACCGACTGGGAGAGGCATTACCCGTGTCTCCTACAAGCGGGGGCTTGTCTATAGGCGGAAGTCGGCCTGAATTACGGACTTTCGCACCCGGCATCCTCATTCGGGATTCCCTGCCAAACATCATTCTGCACCTTAAGCCGTTATCCTTTGCGCCTTTAAGTCCTGGGGGCAACCGACTGGGAGAGGCATTACCCGTGTCTCCTACAAGCGGGGGCTTGTCTATAGGCGGAAGTGGCGGTGGAGATTGGGGGATACTGGCTTAAGACAGACGGGTGTTTGGTATAGTCCTGACATTATAACGGGCCAGAAGAAGAATGGACCAAATCCTGGAGCAGGTGCAAGCCTTGACAGCGGCGGTGGAGCACCTGGCTCATCGAGTTGCGGCCCAGGAGAACCGTCCTACTCCCATCGGGACTCTTGTAAACTGTACTTCCAGCTTCGTCCGGTTTCCTCAGTGTCACAGGAGCAAAAGGTGGGCTTGATTATTTCCCTGCTGCATGGAGACCCTCAGTCCTGGGCCTTTAGCTTATCAGCTCAGGACCCAATCCGCCTATCGGTGGATAGTTTCTTCGCTGCAATGGAGGTTCTCTATGATGATCCTGACAAAGGGGCCTCAGCTGATGCCAAATTACGTACCCTCCGCCAGGGACGCCGTCCAGCCGAAGACGAAGACTACTGTTCTGAATTCCGGCGTTGGGCGGTTGACTCACGTTGGAACAATCCTGCCCTCTGCGGCCAATTCCGACTAGGTCTGGCCGACACTATCAAGGACACCTTGGTGAATTACCCGGAACCCCAAACTCTGGACGAATTGATGCATTTGGCCATCCGCATTGATCGTCGACTCCGGGAGAGGCGCCTAGAGAAAGGATCACATCCTGAATCGGCTTCAAAGTCTGAGGCTCTAGTCGCTCAACCTTCAGAAGAGCCCATGCAGCTAGGTGCCACCAGGCTCACCGAAGGCGAGAGACGACGACGCCTATCTGAGGGGCTCTGTCTTTATTGTGGTGGAACCGGCCACATGGTTAGACTTTGCCCAAAGAAACCGTCGGGAAACTTCAGAGCCTAGGGGGTTTCGAGGGGGCCCTCCTAGGCTGTAAGGTATCTCCTCAAGTATCGTCTCCAGTTTTCATCCCAGTCCAGTTTATGAGTGGTGTTAAATGTATTAATCTAAAGGCTCTTCTAGATTCTGGAGCAGCTGGGAATTTCCTAGACTCTGAACTAGCGCAGACTTTAGGAATTATGGTACAGACCATGCCGACTCCTATCCGGGTTTCAGCCATTGATGGCACTCCAGTGGCCGGGGGGTTAGTTCGGTTCCAATCCCCTCCTATGCAAATCAAAGTGGGAGCCAGTCATTCTGAGGTTATCAGGTTCTTGATATTGAGTATGCCTGGTACTCCTTTGATTTTGGGTTTGCCATGGCTGCAGGAGCATAATCCCCAAATTGATTGGGTTTCGGGGCAAATCACCAAGTGGGGACACCAGTGTTTTCGGAACTGCCTAGAATTCCCACTCAGGGTCGCGCGCCTAGCCCCTATTGGGGTTCCAACTCCATATTTGGAGTTTGCTGATGTCTTTTCAGAAAAGGCGGCAGACAAACTTCCTCCCCATAGACCTTGGGACTGCCCAATAGAACTGCTCCCTGGTACGATGCCTCCCAGAGGGAGAATATTTAATTTGACCCGAACTGAAACCCTTGCCATGCGGGAATATATCGCCGAGAACTTAGAAAAAGGGTTCATTCGGCCTTCATCTTCTCCAGCAGGGGCAGGGTTTTTTTTTGTGGAGAAAAAGGATGGGGGACTTCGCCCCTGTATCGATTACCGGGGCTTAAATAACATCACGGTAAAAAATAAGTATCCCCTACCGCTTATTGAGGGACTCTTTACACAGGTGGTTGGGGCGCAGGTCTTCTCTAAACTCGATCTCCGGGGGGCCTATAACCTCATAAGAATCAGGCAGGGGGACGAGTGGAAGACGGCCTTCAATACCCTTGAAGGGCATTATGAGTATTTGGTAATGCCTTTCGGCCTGTGTAATGCCCCTGCGGTCTTTCAAAGTTTTGTCAACGAAATTTTCAGGGATTATCTTGGCCGGTTTATGGTTGTTTACCTAGACGACATTTTAATTTTTTCTTCATCCATTGACGAACATCGTAAACATGTGTGCCTAGTTTTGCAGAAACTTAGGGAGAATTGTTTATATGCCAAGTTAAAGAAATGTCAATTTGAAGTATCTGAGGTTCCGTTTCTCGGTTACATTATCTCCAAATCTGGTCTGTCTATGGACCAATCTAAGGTGAAGGCTGTTTTAGAATGGGAGCAGCCCAGAGATCTGAAGGGCCTGCAAAGGTTTTTGGGTTTTGCCAATTTTTATAGAAGGTTCATTAAGAATTTCTCTGCCCTGGTTACACCACTAACTAACCTAACTAAGAAAAGCGGGTACCCCCCGGTTTGGCCGGCTCAAGCTGTCCAGGCCTTCGGGAATCTTAAGAGGGTATTTAGTGCTGCTCCCGTCCTAGTCCATCCTGATGAGCAACGACCTTTCCTTGTGGAGGTGGATGCTTCTGAAATAGCGGTCGGAGCAGTCTTGTCTCAGTACTACGGCTCACCTGCACGCCTCCATCCATGTGCCTTCTTTTCCAAGAAATTCTCAGCGGCCGAAAGAAATTATGATATCGGCAATAGAGAATTACTGGCCATCAAGCTTGCCTTCCAGGAATGGAGACACTGGCTGGAGGGGGCTCAGTATCCAGTTACGGTCTTTACGGACCATAAAAATCTAGAATACATCCAGTCCGCCAAGAGATTAACTCCTAGACAGGCTCGCTGGTCCTTATTCTTTTCTCGGTTTAATTTTTCTATAACTTATAAGCCCGGGTCCAAAAATATAAAAGCAGACGCCCTGTCTCGGAGTTTCTCTCCCCCTGACTTACCGGAAAGGATGGTGTCTCCCATCTTGCCTCGCTCCCTAGTGGTGGCCGCCATCCAACCCCAACTTCCTGATCTTACTCAGTTCCAGGCCCAAGCTCCTCCTGGGAAACCCGCTTCAGCCCTGTTTGTGCCCTCTACTTACCGGTCTGAGTTCTTGTCCCATTTTCACGATACCAAAACAACCGGTCATCCAGGGGTTAAGAAAACCATAGCTTTATTATCACGCCAAGTTTGGTGGCCTTCTTTTAGGAAGGACGTTCAAAGGTTTGTCTCCGCTTGCAAAGTCTGTGCCCAAAGTAAGTCCTTGAGGAGTTCGCCTGAAGGCCCACTCCTTCCATTGTCCATTCCTGCCTCCCCGTGGACCCATCTGGCCATGGATTTTGTTACTGACCTTCCCCCGTCTCAGGGACATACGGTTATTTGGGTAGTTGTGGACCGCTTTAGCAAGATGGCCCATTTCGTCCCTTTAAAGAAACTCCCCTCAGCTCAAACTCTTGCTCAACTCTTCATTACTCATGTCTTTAGGATTCATGGTATTCCCATGGATATTGTTTCGGATAGGGGGGTCCAGTTTGTCTCCCGGTTTTGGAGGGCTTTCTGTGCCAAGTTGGGGTTCACCGTCCCCTTTCCTCGGCCTTCCATCCGCAGTCGAATGGACAAACCGAGAGAACGAACCAGTCCCTGGAACAATATTTGCGCTGTTTTACAGCGGATACTCAAACTGATTGGGCCTTCTTCTTACCATTTGCGGAATTTGCTTTTAACAACGCCACACATTCGTCCACGGGGGTTTCTCCTTTCCATTGTGTTTATGGCAAGGACCTGAAGTTTTCTGCTCTTTCGGACCAACCCTCTAGAGTTCCCTCCGTGGATGAATGGGTTTCCAAATGGCCAGGGGAATGGAATAAAATCCAGCAACATCTAGCTAGGGCCGCTCTTCAGCAGAAAAAATTTTCTGATCGCAAACGATCTTCTAACGCTAGCTTTAAGGTGGGTGACTGGGTTTGGCTTTCAACCAAGAATTTGGCGCTACGCCAGCCCTCCGCTAAGTTAGGACCTAAATTTATTGGCCCCTTCCCCATAACACAAAAAATTAATCAGGTTACGTACCAGTTGGCCCTCCCTTCGTCCATGAAAATCTGTAAATCCTTTCATGTTTCACTTCTTAAGTCTGCAAAAAACCATGAACCTAATAGTCCTCCTAGTCCTGTGTTAGTTGATGGGCATCAGGAGTTTGAGGTTGCCCGGGTTCTTGATTCTCGCTTTTTTCGAAACTCTCTTCAATATCTTATTGACTGGAAGGGATACGGTCCGGAAGAAAGATCTTGGGTTCCTGCCAGAGAGGTTCATGCGCAGAATTTGGTAAAGAGGTTTCACAGAGAGAATCCTTTGAAACCTAGTTTGGAGGGTCCAGTGGCCCCTCCTCAGGGGGGGGTAATGTTAGGCACTTACCTCGTCGCCGTCCCTGGTCCCGCGGCGCGCTGTCGGGCGGTCCCCGGCTGGTTGCTGCCCGGCGCTCCCCGGGTGTCCTGGCTCCTCAGCGCGGTTGTGGCGGTCAGGGGTCGGCGGCGCGGGATAGTGTCGGCGGCCGCGCCGCAGCCCGCTCTGCGCGGCTGCGCGGTCCCGTCGGGCTCCCTCGCTGTTCGGCGCTTCCGCCTCCCGGCGGGGGCGCGCTCGATCTTCAACGTGCTCGCGCGCGCGCGCGAGCACGTCACCTTTATGCCTCCCGGCGGCGCTTTCCCCAGCGCGCCCGCCGGGGGCGAGTTTGAATCATCCAACCCTGGCCCTGCTCATAGAGTGAGCCCAGGGACTGGTCGGCCTGTCTGGCCTGGGCCGTCCAGTTCCTGGGACCACTCCCGTTTTTAGTGTTGCACCAAGCACCTTCGTTCCCTCCTTTTTCCCTGTTCCCCATTGGCCAGATATTCCTATAAATCTGCACTACTCCAGTATCCCAGGGCCCGTTATAGCTTCTGGGTTCTGGATGTGCGTTGCTGTGTCTCTAGTGAATATTTTGGATTTGGACTTTGACTATTCCCGCCTGCTGCCTGCCCTGACCATCTGCTTTGCCTGACCACTCTTTTGCCTGACCCTCCTGTACCTCGCCTGTGACCTCCTGGACTTGACCTTGGCTTCCCTCGACCACTCCTTCGTTTTCTCCCTTGGATACCTCGCCTGTGACCTCCTGGTTTGACCTCGGCCTGAATTACGGACTTTCGCACCCGGCATCCTCATTCGGGATTCCCTGCCAAACATCATTCTGCACCTTAAGCCGTTATCCTTTGCGCCTTTAAGTCCTGGGGGCAACCGACTGGGAGAGGCATTACCCGTGTCTCCTACAAGCGGGGGCTTGTCTATAGGCGGAAGTGGCGGTGGAGATTGGGGGATACTGGCTTAAGACAGACGGGTGTTTGGTATAGTCCTGACAGATAGCTATCAAAAAGACAACCTTGAGAGTAAGAATGGCCAAAGCAGCCTCCTGCACAGGTTCAAAGGGAGCACCATGCAAGGCAGACAAGACCAAGTTCAAATCCCAGACGGGCAACATGTGCTTAGGCACATGAGTAACCCCCTGTAAAAACGTCCTGATCAGAGAATGCTGAGCAAAAGACCTCTGGAAGAAAACAGCCAGGGCAGAGACATGACCCTTCAGAGTACTGAGTTGAAGCTCCAAATCTAAACCATGTTGGAGGAATTCCAGGATCCTGGGAATAGAGAACACACAACAGGGAAGAGACCTAGACTCACACCAGACAATGTAGGCACGCCAAACCCTATAGTAAATAGAATAAGAAGACTTCTTTATAGCCTTGATCATGCAGACAGTCCCTTTTCCATCAAGATGGAGATTTCAGCAGCCAGGCCGTCAAAGCCAGAGTTTGTAAATTGGGATGGCGTAAATGTCCCTGAGTGAGCAGGTCGGGAACCCTGGGCAGAGCGTACTGATCTACTGCCAGCTGCACTACGTCTGCAAACCACACTCTTCTTGGCCACCTGGGAGCCACCAGGATAGCTGGCACCCCTTCCTGAGCTATCTTGCGCAGAACCCTGCTGAACAGGGGAAATGGGGGAAAGACCTACAGAAGCTGAAAATCCTGCCATGACATTGCTAGAGCATCTGTGGCCAAGGGACAGGGAGACAAAAGCTGGGAGCTTGTGATTGTGACGGGACGCAAACAGATCCAAATCTGGTTGACCCCAAGGGTGACACAGAGATTGAAACACCCTGTTGCAGAGGGACCACTCTCCCAGGCAAGAGGTCCCTCTGCTCAGAGAGTCTGCATGCAGATTCTCCACCCCTGGAATGTACACAGCTCAGATGCAGGGAACATTGTCCTCCGCCCAGGCCAGGATCAGAGGCGCTTCCTTGAGGGCCCCCTTGCTCTGGGTCCCCTACCTGATGATTGATGTAGGCAACCGCAGTCTGGTTGTCCGAGCGTACCTGAACAGGCCGGCCCCAAAGGTGTTGGGTCAAGTGAGCCAGAACCAACCTGATCGCCCTCAATTCTAGAATGTTGATAGGCGTGTGGGCCTCCTGAGGACCCCAGCGCCCTTGGAACTGTAGGGACTTCCAGAAGCCCCCCCAACCCATCAGACTGGCATCCGTGGTGACCGTCTCCCAGCAGGGGGCCAGAAAGGATCTGCCCGCCAACAGGTTCCTGGAGTCCAGCCACCACGAGAGAGACCTCCTGGCTAGGGGGGACAGAACAAGGACCTGGTCCAGGGACGCAGGATCCTTGTCCCATACTGACAAGAGGTGGAGTTGCAGAGGCCTCATGTGAAACTGGGCATAAGGGACTGCCTCGAAGCACGACACCATCAGGCCCACCAGCTGCATTCCCTGCCTGATGGAGGGATGAGGGCAAGATAGCAGGAACTGAACCTGTGGTAGCAGACTGTCCACCTTCTGCTGAGGAAGAAAAATCCTTGCCTGAACTGTATCCAGATTCATTCCCAGAAAGGGTGTCACCAAGGAGGGAGACAGGGAAGACTTGGGGTGGTTGATCACCCAGCCAAACGACTCCAGAGTGGACACTACTAGCTGAGTATCCAGCTCTGCCTGTTGGAGGGACTGAGAAGTAATGAGAATGTCGTCCGAATAGGGCAGCACGCAAATGCCCTGACCTGAGCAGAGACATCACTCCTGCCAGCACCTTGGTGAACACTCTGGGAGCTGAAGTGAGATCGAAGGGCAATGCCACAAATTGGTAGTGCTGATCCTCCAGAGCGAACCTGAGGAATCTTTGATGACCTGGAAAAACAGGAATATGAATGTAAGCATCCATGATGTCCACAGAGGTCATGAAGTCCCCTGGACGCAGGCAACTGATAGCAGAGCGCAAAGTTTCCATACGAAAGCGCCTGCACCTGACAAATTTGTTGAGGATCTTCAAGTCCAGGATGGGCCTGACTGACCCATCTCTTTTCGGCACGGTGAAAAGGTTGGAATAGAACCCCTTGCCCCTTTCTCGTAAGGGGACCTGACAGATGACCCCCAGCTCCAGAAGGCTTTGCACCGCCAGAATTAGAGCCTGAGCTGACATGGGGTCCTGAGACATCCGGGATCTGATGAATCTTGGGGGCCGCCAGGCAGCAAACCCCATCTTGTAACCGGAGGACACTACCTCCTGAATCCACCGGTCTGAGACATGAAGCCTCCAGACGTGAGAAAAATGCTGAAGCCGTCCCCCCACCTGGATGGGTGAGGGCGCCCCTTCATGCCTGAGGGAGCTTGGGAGAAGGCTTAGGCTTGGAGCCCCAGGATGAGCCAGGGCATCCACGTCCTCTGCCCCTACCCCAGAAATCTCCTCGGGCCCCAGTAAAGGAGACCCCCCTCCCCTGTCTGGATCCACGGTAGGGTGAAGAAAAAGAGCCTGGGCCCCGAAAGGGCCGAGACTGCCTCCTGCGCTGGGGTAACCTGCCTCCCTTAGCAAATAGGTCCAGGTGGTCCCCAAATAGGCGCAGCCCTTTGAAGGGAAAACCAGTGAGAGCCTTCTTGGCAGCATTGTCAGCAGCCCACTGGCGCAGCCAAACCGAGCGGCGTATAGCCACCACCAGGGCAGAGGCTCTGCCACACATCCTAATGGTATCATCCAAGGCAGAGAGGACATAAGTCACAAAAACCTGACAACGAGAGAGTGCATTAAACTCTTCACTAGACACATCATCAGGAGCACCATCTAGGACCCTTCTAAGAAGGGTCCTAATAGCCACCGCTGTAATGGCAGAGGCACAAACTGGGCGCAGCACCGTCCCCACACAGGCAAAGGCATGTGACGCCAGCTGATCAAAACGCCGGTCCTCACTATCCCGCAGTGCAGTAGGATCAGGGGAATGCATGACAGAGGTGGTAGACAACCCTAGACTGGGGCATCCACCTCTGGAGGGGATGACCAATGCTTCACCACATCAGCGGGAAAAGGATACCTCTTATCCCAACTCTTAGGAACTCCGGGTAGCCTGCTAGGACGCTCCCATTCCTTGAGCACGAGATTATTAAAATGGGCTTGCTCAGGAAACGCGGCTTAGCAGTATGAAACAATACCCCCTGAGATAGACAGTACCTCAAAAATCTGAGCCAACAGCCTATCAGTATCATCTGGGGCCCAGGGGTCAGAGCCAGAATCATCATGACCCCTGAGCCTCTCATCAGATGACTCCTGAATCAGAGAACAACTCCCCTTCCTCCAAGGGGGTATAACCGGACAGTTCAAAGAACTCTTCAGCCTCCATAGGGAAAAGAGTGACATCAGGCGTCAAATGCCGCCTCTTAGCAGAGGCCTTACGCGCTATGGTATTAGCAAGCAACTTCTCAACACTAGCCGTTCTAGCAGACACATCAGGCTGAGAATCTCCACTGGTATGCAACTCAATGGGAGTAAAATTTTAAGCTTGGGGGAGTAGGTGAAGCCATACATGGCGCAGGCCCAGCTGCTGGTAAACCAGGCTGCAGCGCAAGCACCTGCTGGGCACAAGGTATACAGACCCGTACATTGTCAGCGCTAATAGGGGACACCCCACAAGCTACACACAACCGGGCTTGTCCCGAAGGAACTCCGAGCACATTATCCTGAGACGCCTCCATATGGTGATTATAGCGGCACAATAGGCCGATAGGGATTCACGCTATAAAAGCAACCCGGGATGCCCCAATAGCCCGCTAGGGAAGTGGGAGTAATTTACACACTAGGCCTCACAAAGTTTAATGACTAAATAGAGGGGGTAGGGCCGGGAGAAACCAATTGAGTTTGACCCGCCTAAAAGACATAAGCGAAGAGAACCCCATAAGCGACATGCATAAATGACATTAGGGTAAAATAAAACCGCCCGCAAGGGCACTCACGGACCGCGGTAGGTAGGCGCCAGCCATGCAGCAGACAGAATCCAGAAAAAAATGGCGCCGAGTATACCTCGAGGGACGGGCCGCAGAGACAGTGACGTGGAATGCGCCATCTGCAGGCCCCGCCCCCCCCGAGGAGCGCGAAGCAGCACACATGACAAGCAGCCAATGAAGGCGCAGCAGCGCCTGAGGTAATGCTGCTGCCAACCGCGGAATGCAGTGGAAGCACGAGGCGGCATATTCAAACCGCAACCAGTGCAACCAAGACAGTGCAGAGACTGAACTAAAGCAACAAGCACACCATCCAAGTGAATCACCAACGCACCCCCCCCCCCCCGAGAGCTACAAGGCAGAGCGAGGGAGGGCAGCAGCCACTTAACGTAGGGCCCACCGATAGACAGGGGCAAGGGGCAATAGTGCGGGAGGGGCATCCCATAGAGGCTCACCATATGCCTATATCGCCTACCTTTTGGTGGGAGATTGCGCTAGAGCAGCGCTCCTAAGCACCTGACAGCGGTGCTGCCTACCATCACCTGGACCAGCGCAGCCAAGGCTGGGAGGCATATTACTAGTGGAACGGGTGGGAATAGTCCTACAGGGCCGCAGGCTAATAGTCACGCTCACCTGCGAGGAGAGCCATCTTCTTGTCCTTCGCAGTCCAGACTGCAGAGAAAATCTGGGGATTTGTGGGAGGTCCCGGGTATTTGAGGGGCCGGGAGGAGCCAATTTCGCTGTCTCTGCAGTCCAGCGCCATCTGGCGGAGTAACACCCAAGTGTAATGATTCTTATCTGGAGCAGGACGTACTGTATACTAAGAATATTAATATATTTTACGTTTTTAGTCACCGACTTATTATTCTTTCCCCCACTGGGCTGCAACTCTGTTGAGGACTTTAGGATAGGGGCGCCGCCATTTTGATTCAGAAGCATCACACTTACTGAGGAGAGGAGAGTGGAATAAATACAGGGGGGCGGGTTATAACTGCGCTTTGCTCAGACAGAGCAGAGCTGAGGTCAGCAGTCCCAGAATGCAGAGCAGCACAGTCAGAAGGTACTTCCTGTTTGCAGGCTGCCTGATGTCCCATAAGCCGCCATCTTGGATGTTTAAAGGCTCATAACATGCAGTAGATGCAGGTAGGATGATTTTTAATGTGGACAATCTGTATGTACAGGGTGTGGGAAACATATAAGATAGACTCTTATTCAGAGTGAAGGACCGCTTTAACTCTTTTCAGCGGTGTCAGCAGAAATATATTAGCCTGGTCTACCTTTTCAGCTTCACCAGCTTCAGTCTATGGTGTCTTCTGGTGCCCTAGTTGTTTTTAAATTTTTGTAGTAACCTTTTAAGAGTTGTAAACATATAGGTGTTTAAAGCAACTGGCTAGCCACCCCTAACCCCTCTACATGCTATGCCTAAGTTGGGCATTAAAACAATAACACAACTCACCTAAACATATTGATCCTTCTCTGATACTGGCAGATGGGGACTGGGAGTGACAATTTTTGGAGCAGCATGGCCATGTCATGGGGGGAGGGGGGGTGTATGTGGTGATTTGACAGCCTCCTAAAAGGGGGCCCAGGGTGGACACTATGCACATCACCTCTATTTATGATTGTGTTTTCTTACTGGGAAGGGTGAGGCATTAGTGATTGCAAGATCCTTTACTGTTTAACTCTCCCGTCACCTGTCGGCTTTGCCCAAAGCTCCTAGAAAGCCAGTAGGATGTGCAATACATCGGTATAGCTACATTTTATACAGCCATCCACTTCACATGGGGACACATTTTGGACTATTTTGGTCCTCATCAGCCCAAGACCCAAGATAGATCACTGTATGGGGAATAGGGTTTGAAAAAATACTGACACAAGCCAAAGTGAAAATAATGACCCGGCAACTAATACTGTGTATTTTTTAAATGCTGCCATATATTCTTTAAAAAAGAGGCAAGTTTCAAAAAGGACATAAAGCGCAAAATCATTCTAATATTTTATTTCCGCAAATGCACTGGCGATACTACCCGCTCTAATCCCAATCAAAACATTTTTGTTAGCTTTTAAAGGTTCTTTATAGGACACACTGGCTAAATAAATGTGAAACAAGGTTACATGTTGGTAAGGGAACCTGGTTGCTAGGCAGGGCCTAAAGTATATTCATGCATAACAAATCCTGCCATCATACTGCTACATGATCTAAAATGCTACTGCAGGCAAAGGTAATTGTTACACCATTGTGTCGGGCTACGTTTGGTATTAAACTGTGTTCTGTTTTTAAATTGAAGAATTGGCCAAAATATCGAGGTTTACATTTTCTCCTCATGATTTCTCTTGGCCTTTGGATCTGTGAAGCTGCATAATAATCAGCAATGTGATGAATCTGGAGGAGGCAGAGGGAGGAGGAAGGAAGGAGGGAGGGACCAGCAATCCTGCCTCGCTCTGCTGAGCTGATTGGAGGAGGGGATGAAAAAGAGAATGTCATTGGCTGAAACTGTAAACCTGATGTCTTGGCCATTTCTGCTTCAATTTAAAAATGGAAAACAGTTTTGCAACAGTTTTTGGAACAATTACCCTTGCCTGCAGTATCCTTTCAATGTAAATCGGGTTACATTTTAAATAAGTAATTATTGATGTCTCATAGATTCCGTAACAAGATGACAGCTGCAGGTTTTACAATAGCTGGGAACAACCATCCAATTTGTCCTGTAATGCTCGGAGATGCAAGACTAGCTTCAAACATAGCAGATGATATGTTAGAGAGAGGTAAGAAGTAGTATTTATATTTTTTTTTAAACCATTCCTCTCTCTTACTTTTCTATCTTCATTGAATGTGTTTATCCAGTTACAGGTAGCAGCTCTGGGGTCTTTTGTTCAAATCCCAGTTTCACCATTATATGCAAGGTTGAAGTGGACCAACAGTCAAAAATGACTTAAACCAGACCAGCACAACAAACAGTGCTCATATGCATCCCTCCCCTGGGCAATTTAGATTGCTGCACATAAAAATTAATTGTACCTTTTTCTAACTTCTGCGGTAGTGAATTTTAGAAACAAAATGTATTGCAGGCCACCTGCAAATGGGAAGTGCTGCTGGGTTTCCTGTTACTGTGTATTTCCAATTATGTCAGTTGAATTCAGGCAGCAACATGGCTGAGATGCTGGGAGAGGAAGCTCCAAAGTGGCCGCTACCTTTCTTTTCCAACTGTGACAGGCTGTTGGTCTGGTTTAAGTTCCAGTTATGGTCTGGATGCATAACTGAGAAAAGTGCCCAAAGTTTTCGGCTATGTTCACAACTGTCATGTATCCACTATGGCCCATTTTACACCTCTCTGCTGCTGTTGGCACGTAGCCGAAAAAGTCCCAATCACACTTAATATGCAGATGTATTCTGTGTCTATTCCATAAAATGCAACTGCACAAAAAAAAACTTTAAAAAACACAGCAAAAAGCAAAAACACACCTGATCTGTAACTGTATAGTGTGAACGTAGCCTTATTGAAAAGCCTCCTTTACAGCATACACAATATTCTCTAGTTCAGAAATGGACTAAGCATGGCTATAGAACACACATGCTCAACCTGCAGCCAGAGCGCACATGTGGCCATCAGAGCCATCTGATGTGTAAAGGTAGTTAAATAGAAGGGGGGCATTGGCAAATAGAGGTGGTAGCGGTGGCTTGGAGGAACACTTTCACATTGGTTGTACAACACAACCCCTGGGTGAAAGCTTTGGCAGAATAATTTGGTAAAATAGTTTTTCTATTATAATTATATGCTTGGCATTGGTGGGAGCTTAGATGAGTTGAGTATTGGGAACATCGTTAAGATGTGGGACTGATGGTGGAGGGCTATAAATAAAGACATTTGAAGAGAGGTAAGGCCGGCTAAGCCTGCAGCCTTCACTCTGGGACAGCTAAGGGGGAGAGGGTTGGAAAGGGGTCAGGAATGCTGCCGAATGTCAGTGTTTTAGATAACGCCGACATCCAAAAGGCAGTAAGGTAGGGAGGACGGATGTTTAAAAAGGAACATCAGAAAAGGTCTGATGTTCCTGTTTAAAGCAAATGAAGAAGGTGAAGACCTTAATCTTTGCTGCAATCTGGACAGCACAACTGCGCAATCCGGTTAAAGCTGTCTCAGGGACATATGCCAAACCCCCAATCTAATATAATGTATTAAAGCGGAACTTCAATCACAATATAACCCCGCCCTGCCACCCTACCCTGGCAGAATGGGGGGTTGCATAAAAAAAAAAATAAACTCTTACCTTATCCAGGGGCCCCTACAGCTCCTCCTCTGTCTCCTATGGCTGCCACAGGAAAAGATTGAAAATCCCGCCCATGCTCCCAACATCCATTCACTTGAATGGGCAGGCAGGAGCGTGCACAGAGCCGGGGAATTCGGCACCCAGGATCTGGTTTGGTGCGGGCCCCTGGATAAGGTAAGGGATTTTTTTCTTTGTACCCTCCCACTTCATGCCTCCGTGCCAGGGTAGGATGACAGGGTAGGGGGTTATATTGTGTATGAAGTTTTGCTTTAAAGTAGTAAAACAACTGATACATTGAAATTTGTAGTTTTATGGCAAAAAGGTGATTGTATTGTAATCCAGAATATATAAAGTGCTGCACAACCACTAGGTGTCATAATCCTCTATTGTGCCGGCATACTGCATAGTTTACATGAGGTCTAATATATAACACATCAATCGTGAGCACGAATAGAGCTATTTTAAAGCGGAACAAAACCTTGGATTCTGACTACCCCAGGTTTTGTTCCCTGCTCCACTGTGTGAAACCCCTCAGATCTCCCAGTAAAACGCACATTTCCCCAGTTCTACGGTGCATGCACAGGCTCTTCTCCAATCTGAGACGTTTGCTGTAAGGAAAAACATTCAAGTCAATATATATTTTTTATATAGATCCAAGAGTAAATGCAAAATCCAGATCCAGGGTAACAAAATAACACCATCAGAGCCCTTACACAAAATCAAGCACTATCAGCAGATCGCAAGATCAAATAAACAGCGTATGTACAATACAAAATTATTAGTCTCTCCCTTCCTCAAGGGGACAAAAACCCTGTTTATTCGATCTTGCTATGGACTGCTAAATGCTGCATGACATTTTATTTTGTGTGCCAAAATGGTGTCCTTATGGCGCTGGGCTGATGTAGTTTTTTTTTTAATATTTTCTTATGTTAGTGTTTTATGGAAGCATGTTTCACCACCTGCAGTCTGTTGCTGTTGGCAACTGTTCACCGAGATATACAAGAAGAGAGAAGTGTACACACAGACCACTGTTATGGCTGCTGAGGTGAGGGAGCTCAGTCAACCTTACACATGCCCAGCAGCAGTGTTCTGTGGGTATAGGGCTCACATCTCTCTTTTTGGTGTATGGTTGCCAATAACAGTTTGCAGATGTCGAAATCTGCATTTATAAAATACACATTTACTAACATAAGGTGCTGAGCTTATCTCGTGTAGTATTATTATTATTATTATTTTTTTGTAGGACAAAAAAATAAGTTTTCAAAATGTCCATCGAAATTGGACTTTGTCTTTTAATGCTTTTTGAATAATGCTACTACATGTATATACATTATTTGTAATATTTTTAACAGACTATATTTTTTTGTGTAGGTATCTATGTCATTGGATTTAGTTTCCCTGTGGTTCCTAAGGGTAAAGCTCGCATTCGCCTTCAAATTTCAGCTGCTCACAGTGATGAGGACATTGACAACTGTGTCCAGGCATTTATAGAGGTTGGCCGTAAACATGGTGTAGTGTCATGAGAGAGGGCAAAAAATGGAGGGCATGCACAGCCATCATGTCAATCGTCTAGAGTACCTATCATAAAAATGCTGCTATAGTAAGGGGTAACAAAGGATGACCAAAAATAAAGAGAAATGAAATCTCAAATATGGACATGTGCTGTGGACTACAGTAAACTTATCCAAAAAGGTTTGTTTGAAGATGCTGTGTGCTACAAAATTACAGTTTAGCCTAACTGTAATATGAAAATACCTATTTTAATATATCCTGCCCTTCTTTCACAAATGTGCTCTCTGAAAATGTTTCTAGACCTACCATGGCTGCCATACTCTTTTACCTGTGCAGCAATGCCAGGATTATATAGAGTCTAGAGGACTGACAGGGGAAGCCCTACACTTGGTTTAGCATAGTCACACTTAAAAGGATACCCCACTGTAATGCATGGGATAACACAGCTACCTTTATGCAATCCAAGGCATACTGAACTGTCAAGTGACACTGGAAGGGGCTACTACAGCAGTGCTGCCCAACAAGTGGAATGCATACCACTGGTGCTACATTAAATCCTATCAGTTGCTATATGGCACGACTGCAGACGGACCTGTAGCTCTGCCTGATCGGCTGCCATCTATACCATACCCAAGTCAGATTTTTGGCATAAATACCAAACAGCTCCAAAGCAGCCAATCAGATCTTTACATTTATAAATTGTTGATTATGAAATTAAGGGATCTGTACAATTTAAGCAAAAATGACAATTTAAGGCAACCATCATATCTCATTTTTATGTCATCAATAAAATTATTCTGAAAGGTCTATTTCTTTATTGTATGTTTGTGTAATGTGCCTGGTGTGGCAGGTGGTCTGACAGAAGATGTAAAAATGCATCCTTTCAGCATTTCTGGATCTAAAATAAGGGTTAGGCTACAAACAGACTCCAGGAAAGAGTGTTCTATAGTGTCCTGAGTCTGGCCAGTAAGGGGAGCTGGGTAGGTCCTGCTGGCCAAGTAGCCCGGTCCAGGTGTGTTATAAAGAGGCCGATGAGTCTCAGGGGGTTGGTGATGTAATTGGGCAGACAAGGGCTCTCAGCCAGACAGCTGTTAGATCTGAGAGGGTGCAGGTGGCACCAGGGGCTCTCAGCCAGACAGGTGTGCGGGCTAACAGGTTGCAGGTGGCACCAGGTGCTCCCAGCAAGACAGATGTATGTGCTTTACCAGGGTGCAGGTGGCACCAGGTGCTCCCAGCAAGACAGGTGCGTGGGCTAACAGGGTGCAGGTGGCGCTAGGTGCTCCCAACCAGGCAGATGTGTGGACAAACAGGGTGCAGGTGGCGCTAGGTGCTCCCAGCCAGGCAGATGTGTGGACAAACAGGGTGCAGGTGGCGCTAGGTGCTCCCAGCCAGACAGGTGCGTGGGCTAACAGGGTGCAGGTGGCGCTAGGTACTCCCAGCCAGACAGGTGCGTGGGCTAACAGGGTGCAGGTGGCGCTAGGTGCTCCCAGCCAGCCAGGCAGATGTGTGGACAAACAGGGTGCAGGTGCTTTCAGCCAGACAGATGTGAGAGATGACAAGGTGCAGGTGGCATCAGGTTCTCTCAGCAAGACAGGTGCGTGGGCTAACAGGGTGCAGGTGGCGCTAGGTGCTCCCAGCCAGGCAGATGCGTAGGCTAACAGGGTGCAGGTGGTGCTAGGTGCTTCCAGCCAGGCAGATGTGTGGGCTAACAGGGTGCAGGTGGCACCAGGTGCTCCCAGCCAGGCAGATGCGTAGGCTAACAGGGTGCAGGTGGTGCTAGGTGCTCCCAGCCAGGCAGATGTGTGGGCTAACAGGGTGCAGGTGGCACCAGGTGCTCCCAGCCAGGCAGATGCGTAGGCTAACAGGGTGCAGGTGGTGCTAGGTGCTCCCAGCCAGGCAGATGCGTAGGCTAACAGGGTGCAGGTGGTGCTAGGTGCTCCCAGCCAGGCAGATGCGTAGGCTAACAGGGTGCAGGTGGTGCTAGGTGCTCCCAGCCAGGCAGATGTGTGGGCTAACAGGGTGCAGGTGGCACCAGGTGCTCCCAGCAAGATAGGTGCATGGGCTAACAGGGTGCAGATGGCGCTAGGTGCTCCCAGCCAGACAGGTGTGTGGGCTAACAGGGTGCAGGTGGCACCAGGTGCTCCCAGCCAGACAGGTGCGTGGGCTAACAGGGTGCAGGTGGCGCTAGGTGCTCCCAGCCAGACAGGTGCATGGGCTAACAGGGTGCAGGTGGCGCTAGGTGCTCCCAGCCAGGCAGATGCATAGGCTAACAGGGTGCAGGTGGTGCTAGGTGCTCCCAGCCAGGCAGATGTGTGGGCTAACAGGGTGCAGGTGGCACCAGGTGCTCCCAGCAAGACAGGTGCATGGGCTAACAGGGTGCAGGTGGCGCTAGGTGCTCCCAGCCAGACAGGTGTGTGGGCTAACAGGGTGCAGGTGGCACCAGGTGCTCCCAGCCAGACAGGTGCGTGGGCTAACAGGGTGCAGGTGGCGCTAGGTGCTCCCAGCCAGGCAGATGTGTGGACAAACAGGGTGCAGGTGGCGCTAGGTGCTCCCAGCCAGACAGGTGCGTGGGCTAACAGGGTGCAGGTGGCGCTAGGTACTCCCAGCCAGACAGGTGCGTGGGCTAACAGGGTGCAGGTGGCGCTAGGTGCTCCCAGCCAGACAGGTGCGTGGGCTAACAGGGTGCAGGTGGCGCTAGGTGCTCCCAGCCAGGCAGATGTGTGGGCTAACAGGGTGCAGGTGGCGCTAGGTGCTCCCAGCCAGACAGGTGCGTGGGCTAACAGGGTGCAGGTGGCGCTAGGTGCTCCCAGCAAGACAGGTGCGTGGGCTAACAGGGTGCAGGTGGCGCTAGGTGCTCCCAGCCAGACAGGTGCGTGGGCTAACAGGGTGCAGGTGGCGCTAGGTACTCCCAGCCAGACAGGTGCGTGGGCTAACAGGGTGCAGGTGGCGCTAGGTGCTCCCAGCCAGACAGGTGCGTGGGCTAACAGGGTGCAGGTGGCGCTAGGTACTCCCAGCCAGACAGGTGCGTGGGCTAACAGGGTGCAGGTGGCGCTAGGTGCTCCCAGCCAGACAGGTGCGTGGGCTAACAGGGTGCAGGTGGCGCTAGGTGCTCCCAGCCAGGCAGATGTGTGGGCTAACAGGGTGCAGGTGGCGCTAGGTGCTCCCAGCCAGACAGGTGCGTGGGCTAACAGGGTGCAGGTGGCGCTAGGTGCTCCCAGCAAGACAGGTGCGTGGGCTAACAGGGTGCAGGTGGCGCTAGGTGCTCCCAGCCAGGCAGATGTGTGGGCTAACAGGGTGCAGGTGGCGCTAGGTGCTCCCAGCCAGACAGGTGCGTGGGCTAACAGGGTGCAGGTGGCGCTAGGTGCTCCCAGCAAGACAGGCAGATGTGTGGACAAACAGGGTGCAGGTGCTTTCAGCCAGACAGATGTGAGAGATGACAAGGTGCAGGTGGCATCAGGTTCTCTCAGCAAGACAGGTGCGTGGGCTAACAGGGTGCAGGTGGCGCTAGGTGCTCCCAGCCAGGCAGATGCGTAGGCTAACAGGGTGCAGGTGGTGCTAGGTGCTCCCAGCCAGGCAGATGTGTGGGCTAACAGGGTGCAGGTGGCACCAGGTGCTCCCAGCAAGACAGGTGCATGGGCTAACAGGGTGTAGGTGGCGCTAGGTGCTCCCAGCCAGGCAGATGTGTGGGCTAACAGGGTGCAGGTGGCGCTAGGTGCTCCCAGCCAGACAGGTGCATGGGCTAACGGTGCAGGTGGCGCTAGGTGCTCCCAGCCAGACAGGTGTGTGGGCTAACAGGGTGCAGGTGGCACCAGGTGCTCCCAGCCAGACAGGTGCATGGGCTAACAGGGTGTAGGTGGCGCTAGGTGCTCCCAGCCAGGCAGATGTGTGGGCTAACAGGGTGCAGGTGGCGCTAGGTGCTCCCAGCCAGACAGGTGCATGGGCTAACAGGGTGCAGGTGGCGCTAGGTGCTCCCAGCAAGACAGGTGCGTGGGCTAACAGGGTGCAGGTGGCGCTAGGTGCTCCCAGCCAGGCAGATGTGTGGGCTAACAGGGTGCAGGTGGCGCTAGGTGCTCCCAGCCAGACAGGTGCGTGGGCTAACAGGGTGCAGGTGGCGCTAGGTGCTCCCAGCCAGACAGATGTGCGGGCTAACAGGGTGCAGGTGGCGCTAGGTGCTCCCAGCCAGACAGGTGCGTGGGCTAACAGGGTGCAGGTGACACCAGGTGCTCCCAGCAAGACAGGTTCGTGGGCTAACAGGGTGCAGGTGGCGCTAGGTGCTCCCAGCCAGACAGATGTGCGGGCTAACAGGGTGCAGGTGGCGCTAGGTGCTCCCAGCCAGACAGGTGCGTGGGCTAACAGGGTGCAGGTGACACCAGGTGCTCCCAGCAAGACAGGTGTGTGGGCTAACATGGTGCAGGTGGCACCAGGTGCTCCCAGCCAGACAGGTGCGTGGGCTAACAGGGTGCAGGTGGCACCAGGTGCTCCCAGCCAGACAGGTGCGTGGGCTAACAGGGTGAAGGTGGTGCTAGGTGCTCCCAGCCAGACAGGTGCGTGGGCTAACAGGGTGCAGGTGGCACCAGAAATGAGGCTGGCTAAAGGCCTGCCACCAAACCGTGTGAGACGGTGGGCAGGGCAGAAGCACCCAAGGAAGCCTTAAAGTGGACCAACACCCAGGATTTTGACTATCCTGGGTTTTGGTCCACTTCGGTGGGGCACCCCGATCGGGGGTGCCCCGCTCTCTGAGACCCCCCCGAAAGCCCAGAAACACTCACCTCACCACGCTCCCATGTGACCGCTCCAGCCAATCACAGCGCTCAGAGCCGCTGTGGTATGTGCGTCCAAGGCCGCCTGGACGCGCATACCAGCTCAGCTGGCTCTGAGCGCTGGAGGCCGCGTCTCGCGCTTCCCAAGCGGCCGTTCACAAACGGCCGGCGCGGGTGCGCACCCTGCTAGAGGGAAGCGGCATGCGCCGATGGAACGGGGCTGAGGTAAGGTTTGTGGGCCTCCTGGGGGTTCCTCCCCGCGGGACATCCCGATTTCGGATGCCCCGCGGGGAGGGATCTGATCGGTCGGGGAATCTTATAGATTCCCGAGCCGATCCCCCCTGGGTGCTGGTCCACTTTAAGTAAACTTTGAGTAGGCCTGGGTGGCCATATCTACTTGGAGACCTGTGAAAACAATCTATTGTGAGGACACATTTCACATATTTGTGGATGCTGAAGGACGCCTATTTTTTTATGAATTTATGGATGGAAGAATAAACCATTTGAGTGAAAAACCCTGTGTATGCCTGTGTCTGTGCCCAAGAAGATCTTGAGAGGTTACAATGGGTACAACATCATGTCTGAGGAAGAGAACTAGGTATTCTCGAAGGCTTACCTTAAAATATACACCGCCTACAAAAGATATTGGCGTATTTCTTCCCTTTCTAGTGGGTGTAATCAAGTAATATACAGAATGGTGCAGCTAAGGGTATACACTAATGTTAGGAATCTTGTTTCCCAGGAGCTTGAAAAAAGTGATTTTCAAACTGGATAGTATAAAGAAAAACATGTTTATAAGGAAGCTATTGTGTTGTGGTGTTGGGGCGATTTGCCACAGCTGATGGCTGTAAAAACCTTTCCGGTGATGCCACAGCACATTAATGGGTGGCACCCTCATCACTCATATCTCTCGGCATTCATACAATGTAGCTTGAAAATTGCCACTATTTTGGTATAGCAGAACTAAAAAAAAATAGACAATTTTGAGGTTGAATATAACAATGTCTGAGGATCATCACTATTAGCTAATTTTTTGCATATAAAGGCGAGGAACTAGGTTGTTGGCAGTGTTAGACGCCGTGAGGTATACATGGTGTGATTTCTACCTCTGTACCCCATGTAACTACAATACACCACAGGAAAGCAAAGAAATGTTCACTTGCTGAACTGTTTGAGCACTTTATAGATCAGTAAAACAAATGCTTCTGATGTTTGCAGTATCAGGTCTGTTACTTCTTCCGCATTTGGTAAAGGCACCATGACCCACGCCAAGATCCTTAGATCTACATGTGACCTGTTTACACGCTGCTGTGTTTGGGTTTCCAGTGACCTTCACTTGTGTCCTAGACATGCTGTCTCAGAATTGTTTTCAGCTTTTTGCAGCCTGTTATAAAAAAAGAGTCCAAACCACAGACCATCCATTCCTTTTGACTTTGACCCTTTCAGTGCCGGGGTTCTGTGCTAACGCACCTACCTTTCATGGCATCTGAGAACCCTGTAATAGAAATATAGCTCTATCTGACAGGTACAGGAAACTGTTTTCTGCTCACCACCATTCAGCACTCCATGTGGAAAAGGTGAGTATATTTTACATATGGGGCTCCTAGACAGTGGGAGTAGATGGATTAGGGTGAACCTCAATACACCTCAATACAGTTTACCGGACACCAGCCATCCCATGGCATCCCTGCTGATTCCCCCCCCCCCATATCCCCCGGTAAGTCAACAAATGTGGGCTGAGGCTATATCAATAGGAGATCATGTGTGGAATGGAAGCTCTTATTATGATGCTACTAAAGCTTTAGTATTGTACTGGCAGGTACTGTGGCAGGAGTGAGTCTGGCCTTCAAAAGACACCACCTGGGTTATAAAATGAGCTGTTTATTTTTGGCTGAGGGTGTAGTGGGGCTGGTGGCAGCCCAGTTGGCCCAAAATCGGTGCAGCCCATCTGGAATTCTCCCGGGACTCCAGGTGGGTTGCAGCACAGATTGAGGTAGGGTCTGTAAGGTGGATTGTTCTACAAATGAGAGCTTTGTAGGTTGCAGAGTACCCACCATAGCCCCCAGTACTGGCTGCTGCTGCCTGGGTTTTTTTTTTTCACCTTGCCAATGGCAGGATCATAAGTGTCTATCAGCAAATGTCAGATTATTTTATATAATCAATAGAATAGAATCAAGATTCTTCCAGCCTCTATGTTCTTGTTGCTACAGCCCTATAGCCACTTTCCCATAGTTAGCCACAGGCTTCCTATCTATGCGTACATTTGTATTTGGACTAACATTTGAAGGTAAAAGGTTGGTCCTGGCTTATTATTTCTGTCAGAACCAGGACTTGCTTTTAGTCCACACAAACTACACAGACCACTGCTGGAAATACTGCAAAGGTACTGAAAAACTTTACTACCCATACCACCTTATGAGGCAGTAAGCAGGGGCGATCTCGGTGGACAATGCAATAGAGCCACTCTATTTACTGGACAATCCCCTCATAACATTCTATTTTCTCAATATGTTATTTATTTTTTGGGATGGTGAGTTCTTTTTTGGGATGGTGAGTTTTTGGGATGGTGAGTTCTATGCAGTAGAGCGACCAAGGGGGCTCTTGGAGACATCCTATATTAGTATTCCACAAGTGATAGTTGGACCGGGAAGCAAGGTAAGTGTATGGGGTGACCTGGGGGGTTTCACACAGTGGGGCATCTCGATTTTGGATACCCCGGGGGGAGGGAATCTATTGTCCTAGGAATCTTATTGATGGGTGTTGGTCCACTTTAAAGGGGCTTTGGTCCACTATAATGATTGGACAGGAGGAAAAATATGGGTGGTCACCAGAGTGTTGTACCAGAGAAGTACCTTGGACAGTATAGGTGGCCCCAAGGTGATAAAGGGGGATGTTGCATGGTATGTAGCATCAAAGAAAAGTTAAAGAGGGCCTTGATATTTAAAGTGGACCAACACCCTCCCGGATCTGCCCGGGAATCTATAAGATCGGCCCGGGCCAATTCGATCCCCCCCGCGGGGCATCCAAAATCGGGATGCCCCGCTGTGTGAAACCCCCCAGGACGCCCAGGAACCTTACCTTGATCCCGATCCAACGGCGCGTGCATGGGCCGCATCTCTCTAGCAGCATTTGTGAATGGTCGGCGCGGGCGCGCTATGTGTTAGAGATAAGCGCGAGATGTGGCTGCCAGTGTCCAATCAGCAGCCGTTTGTCCAATCAGCAAGCTCGGAGCCGCTGTGGTATGCGCGTCCAAGGACCGTACAACCACATCGGCTCCGAGCTGTGGTTGTACGCTGCTTGGATACGCATACCACAGCGGCTCCGAGCGCGCCGATTGGACGAGCGGACGTGCATGCGCCGTAGGAGCGGGGTGAGTTTTTACGATCGATCGGGGGGGTTTCACATAGCAGAGCGGGGTGCCCCGGGGGAAGTGGACCAAGACCCAGGATAGTCAAAATCCTGGATGTTGGTCCACTTTAATTGTATGGGGCCCAGAAATTTCTGAAGGTGGTCCAGTGTAAAATTATAAACTACTGATCTCAACCTCACCTTACATTTGCCTTGATTATTAGAATCTTGATTGTACATCTTTAGTGCAAGCTAACAATCTTTTATGAGGACTTCCTAAATAAAATAAATACTGATATTTCCATCTTGGCCAGTTTTTGTTGTAATAAAGCTGTACAGCAGGGTGGTAAGCTGCATTTGCCTACGAGTTCAGGTTTCTACTAGTTTACCTACTAAATTTCAACAAATGTTTGTCTACTAAAGTTCAATAGGCAAGTCTGTTTTAGCAGTGAGGGTAAAGCCAGGGGAAGGAAATGGCTTATATCCTGGAATAAAGACGCATCAAATATCTAAATATCTTTTTAACTAGGACTAGATGAAGAGAAGCATATCACTCTGTTGGTGTACATGGATCTAGAACAGCACTATGCACCATGGACAGTCAGCTATGACCACATTTAACTGAGCGTGCAAAAGCAGGCAGTTCAAAACAAGTTACAAGGCAGCTTTTTAGGCACTTGTGATGTCAGCTGAATGTTAACCTCCTGAATATACAGCATTTATCAATTTCACAATAAAAAAGCATGACCTTAAATTAAATAGAACCACAACCCAGAAATATCAAATTTCAATCAGTTTTATATCAATATGTGTCTGTTAAAATACCAATCTAAAGTAAAAGAGTCTTAAATGTTTAATTTAGGTAGTAGTCCAATGTTGGATAGTAGTCATGAAATGAAAGTGAAAATGGCTAGCACAAGGTAGTCTCAGTAGAGTATATTCATTTACAGGTGCACTTACAAGCTGCTACTACTGGATATGGCACCTGCCTCCACATGCACTTCTGAGATGTCCATCCTTTGCCAGCAACGTGCATCCAGCAATGCCAGGCCAGCAATTTAATCTGAGTGATCTGTGCTTGACGGCAAGACATTCCAGGTGGCCAAGAGCATGAGTTGTTGCTTTCATCACAGTTTGTATGCCGCACCCAACGTGGCCAAAAAACAGGTCCAAGATCCACCCATGTAGATGTTAGTTTACAACTTGCTTTCTGCACCAGCCATTGACGCAGGTCATTCAGCAATAAAAGGCTACTGTTTGCAGAGAGTTCTTCTGATAGCTTTAAAGACCCAAAGTCAATATTTTGTGCCTCCTGAGTAAGCTTTTTTCTGTAGCGATTTGCACCTTCAAGAAGGTCCTGGCTAAAAGCAGAGAAATGGCCGTTAGTATCGTTGTGTACAGGTTTCTCCACAGACATCCAAAATGGATCAAAAGAAGCACCCAGAAGTCTTAGTAGACGTGGAACATGAAGATGCTTTGGTTTTGGAGAATAGTGATAATCCAGGGGTGACAAGGATAGGCTGTAGGGACGGGTGCCAGATGAAAGTCTCTTTCGTAGAGAACCCATATCGGGGTCTGCTTGGTTTTCGTCAGGACGCCTTGAATCAGCAGTTTGGTCCGACATTACTGAACACCAGGGTATTCCAAGATGAATCAACCAAATGAAGAGCATGTATCTCTGAAATGTTCCCATCTGATATTCTAGTATCTTAGTATAGTGTACTGAAGAATAACTATGCACTTGCCTTTCTTGCCTCTTTTTTCCTTCTCCAGGTATCTATCTGTTCTGTGCAGTCTGTTGCACCAGGCAGTGTTGCTCTGTTCCTCGATACAAACTTTAGTAGACCTTGTTTGGCCCTGGAAATCTATCACTGACTCTGGCCCAGCCTTCTTTAATAATCTTTAAATCCTTGACATAGTTTATATGTACTCTCACTTCTGGTGTGCCTCCCCTTTCACCCTTTACAATGAAATGTACCCGAATGTTTGTGAATTCTTCAAAATGATGATGACAGAGAGAATAATGATCTTTTAATCATCATGCAGTTACTTCTGTGAAAGAAGAGAGAGTCTAACAAAGTGCATTTTAGAGATGGGCACAAGAAAAACTATAATGCTCCATTATAGCGACAGTGCTTCCCATATGAAACTATAGGCCCTTGCACCATGTTGTCCTGTGATTACAACCACCCTGCAATAGCTCTATCTGCAGTGTTTTAGCTGTAATATAGCCCGTGATCGCACATAAACAAATAGCGACTGCAATCGCTACTAAAACGCCAGCAAATTGATTATTGCGTATCGCTACACCCTGCCCCAGTGTGAAAGGAGTAATTATTACAGCTACAACACATTTCTGCTCTAAAAACACACAATACTCTTCATTCTAAAGGGCTCTAAAATTTGCCCTTTCAACTGCATTCTTCCAGAACCACTGGCAGAATGTCAGTGTTCCCACAGCTTTCTCTGACTTTAGCAGAGCAGGCTCATGACTCATAAAGATGTGCCATAACACGCCCTTCCCAGCTCAGCCATGCCCCCAGAGATTGAAAAATACATATTTATGTATGAAAATACGTATTTTCAGATGCTGTGTAAGGGCATATTTTATACTCTTCCCAATGGGGAACATCATCCTGGTCGATGGCAGCAGATTTTTCTGAAGAATGTAACACTAAGCTGGCGTTTACCTGCACTGCTGCTGCAACGAGGGCCGCTGCTTGGCTGTTCTGTGCCGCAGGGACGTTCCAGCCACCATAATGAATGTCTAACCAACGTATTATGCCGTGCATTGGTATGCACAGCATAAAATGCTGAATGGACGAGAGCCTTTGCATAAAATGTGGGAATGGCAGAAAGGTAAATGGTGTGGGTGATCTGGGGGGGTTTCACACAGCAGGGCATCCCTCAGGTAGGAGGACCAATCACTAGGATGCTATTGCAACACTTCTGATGTGTGCAAATGCTTTTTTCCATAATGCAAGGGAAGATTAGGTGGAGGTGCCGGTCAACAGCTGGGAAGGGGGATTAAATGAGGGTGCAGGTCAATAGCTGGTGAGGGAGTTAGGAGGGGTGCAGGCCAAGGAGTGGGGACGGGGTGAGTTGGGGATGCAGGTCAACAACTGGGGAGAGGGTTAAGAGGGGGTGCAGGTCAGTGGCTTGGGAGAAGGGTTAGGAGGGGTGCAGGTCAGTGGCTGGGGAGAAGGATTAGGAGGGGTGCAGGTCAGTGGCTGGGGAGAAGGATTAGGAGGGGCTGCAGGTCAGTGGCTGGGGAGAAGGATTAGGAGGGGCTGCAGGTCAGTGGCTGGGGAGAAGGACAGTGGCTGGGGAGAAGGATTAGGAGGGGCTGCAGGTCAGTGGCTGGGGGAGAGGGTTAGTTGGTCTTGCAGGTCAACAGCTGGGCAGGGGGTTAGGAGGGGGTGCGGGCCAGTGGCTGGGGAGAAGGGTTAGGAGGGGTGCAGGTCAGTGGCTGGGGAGAAGGGTTAGGAGGGGCTGCAGGTCAGTGACTGGGGAGGAGGGTTAGTTGGTCTTGCAGGTCAGTGGCTGGGGAGAAGGATTAGGAGGGGCTGCAGGTCAGTGGCTGGGGAGGAGGGTTAGTTGGTCTTGCAGGTCAACAGCTGGGCAGGGGGTTAGGAGGGGGTGCAGGTCAACAGCTGGGCAGGGGGTTAGGAGGGGGTGCAGGTCAGTGGCTGGGGAGAAGGGTTAGGAGGGGTGCAGGTCAGTGGCTGGGGAGAAGGATTAGGAGGGGTGCAGGTCAGTGGCTGGGGAGAAGGATTAGGAGGGGCTGCAGGTCAGTGGCTGGGGAGAAGGATAGTGGCTGGGGAGAAGGATTAGGAGGGGCTGCAGGTCAGTGGCTGGGGAGGAGGGTTAGTTGGTCTTGCAGGTCAACAGCTGGGCAGGGGGTTAGGAGGGGGTGCGGGTCAGTGGCTGGGGAGAAGGGTTAGGAGGGGTGCAGGTCAGTGGCTGGGGAGAAGGGTTAGGAGGGGTGCAGGTCAGTGGCTGGGGAGAAGGGTTAGGAGGGGCTGCAGGTCAGTGGCTGGGGAGGAGGGTTAGTTGGTCTTGCAGGTCAACAGCTGGGCAGGGGGTTAGGAGGGGGTGCGGATCAGTGGCTGGGGAGAAGGATTAGGAGGGGCTGCAGGTCAGTGGCTGGGGAGGAGGGTTAGTTGGTCTTGCAGGTCAACAGCTGGGCAGGGGGTTAGGAGGGGGTGCGGGTCAGTGGCTGGGGAGAAGGGTTAGGAGGGGTGCAGGTCAGTGGCTGGGGAGAAGGATTAGGAGGGGCTGCAGGTCAGTGGCTGGGGAGGAGGGTTAGTTGGTCTTGCAGGTCAACAGCTGGGCAGGGGGTTAGGAGGGGGTGCAGGTCAGTGGCTGGGGAGAAGGGTTAGGAGGGGTGCAGGTCAGTGGCTGGGGAGAAGGGTTAGGAGGGGTGCAGGTCAGTGGCTGGGGAGAAGGATTAGGAGGGGTGCAGGTCAGTGGCTGGGGAGAAGGATTAGGAGGGGTGCAGGTCAGTGGCTGGGGAGAAGGGTTAGGAGGGGTGCAGGTCAGTGGCTGGGGAGAAGGATTAGGAGGGGTGCAGGTCAGTGGCTGGGGAGAAGGATTAGGAGGGGCTGCAGGTCAGTGGCTGGGGAGAAGGACAGTGGCTGGGGAGAAGGATTAGGAGGGGCTACAGGTCAGTGGCTGGGGAGGAGGGTTAGTTGGTCTTGCAGGTCAACAGCTGGGCAGGGGGTTAGGAGGGGGTGTGGGTCAGTGGCTGGGAAGAAGGGTTAGGAGGGGTGCAGGTCAGTGGCTGGGGAGAAGGATTAGGAGGGGCTGCAGGTCAGTGGCTGGGGAGGAGGGTTAGTTGGTCTTGCAGGTCAACAGCTGGGCAGGGGGTTAGGAGGGGGTGCAGGTCAGTGGCTGGGGAGAAGGGTTAGGAGGGGTGCAGGTCAGTGGCTGGGGAGGAGGGTTAGTTTGTCTTGCAGGTCAACAGCTGGGCAGGGGGTTAGGAGGGGGTGCAGGTCAGTGGCTGGGGAGAAGGGTTAGGAGGGGTGCAGGTCAGTGGCTGGGGAGGAGGGTTAGGAGGGCTGCAGGTCAGTGGCTGGGGAGGAGGGTTAGTTGGTCTTGCAGGTCAACAGCTGGGCAGGGGGTTAGGAGGGGGTGCAGGTCAGTGGCTGGGGAGAAGGGTTAGGAGGGGCTGCAGGTCAGTGGCTGGGGAGAAGGGTTAGGAGGGGTGCAGGTCAGTGGCTGGGGAGGAGGGTTAGTTTGTCTTGCAGGTCAACAGCTGGGCAGGGGGTTAGGAGGGGGTGCAGGTCAGTGGCTGGGGAGAAGGGTTAGGAGGGGTGCAGGTCAGTGGCTGGGGAGGAGGGTTAGGAGGGCTGCAGGTCAGTGGCTGGGGAGGAGGGTTAGTTGGTCTTGCAGGTCAACAGCTGGGCAGGGGGTTAGGAGGGGGTGCAGGTCAGTGGCTGGGGAGAAGGGTTAGGAGGGGTGCAGGTCAGTGGCTGGGGAGAAGGATTAGGAGGGGTGCAGGTCAGTGGCTGGGGAGAAGGATTAGGAGGGGCTGCAGGTCAGTGGCTGGGGAGGAGGGTTAGTTGGTCTTGCAGGTCAACAGCTGGGCAGGGGGTTAGGAGGGGGTGCAGGTCAGTGGCTGGGGAGAAGGGTTAGGAGGGGTGCAGGTCAGTGGCTGGGGAGGAGGGTTAGTTGGTCTTGCAGGTCAACAGCTGGGCAGGGGGTTAGGAGGGGGTGCAGGTCAGTGGCTGGGGAGAAGGGTTAGGAGGGGTGCAGGTCAGTGGCTGGGGAGAAGGGTTAGGAGGGGTGCAGGTCAGTGGCTGGGGAGGAGGGTTAGGAGGGGTGCAGGTCAGTGGCTGGGGAGGAGGGTTAGTTGGTCTTGCAGGTCAACAGCTGGGCAGGGGGTTAGGAGGGGGTGCAGGTCAGTGGCTGGGGAGAAGGGTTAGTTGGGGTGCAGGTCAGTGGCTGGGGAGAAGGGTTAGGAGGGGTGCAGGTCAGTGGCTGGGGAGAAGGGTTAGGAGGGGTGCAGGTCAGTGGCTGGGGAGAAGGGTTAGGAGGGGTGCAGGTCAGTGGCTGGGTAGGGGGGTTAGGTGCAGGTAAATAGCTATTAAAATGGATCTCTAGCTCCTGTGTGCTGCATTACACTGCATCTCTCCAGCCTAATTTGGGGGCTTGACAAAAAAAAGAGGTAATGGGGCCAGAGGAAACGATAAATGATCCCGCTTCCAGGCAGGTGACTTGCCAGCTCCTCCTGCCCTGTAAGCTGATATAGGGGTCTCAAGGACCCCGTGTCAGTTTATCAAGGGTTAAATGTAAAAAAGCCAAACCCCCACTTGCATCTAATCCATCGCAGGTGTCCCACACTATCCACCACTGCTTCTGACATCTTGCTCCCGCTGCAGGGAGGGGCCTTTTATACCAGCAGAGTGACCTGACATACGCTCTCTCAGTATAAATAGCCCCTCCTTGGGGTGGGAAGCGAGATACGCGGAGCCCAGAGACAGAGGTGAGTTTTTACTTTTCTATTCAAGGATTTTAGGAAAAGATCCAGTCAGCACTAACCACAAAATTCTGAATTTTCCCTGAAATTTAGAGCAGGCTTTGATTTTAACAAACTGCTACGCTCATCTTTAGTAAAAACCCTGGTCACAGTTGTCCAGTTCACCTGCTGGTGGAATTGTAAAAACTTAGAGCGTGTTTTATGTCTGAAAGTTTGTGCGACTTTCCTCTTCTATGCGTTCGCCATGTGCGCAGGGAGAGGGGCAAACTGCAGTTATTGTTGTTAAAAACTGAAGTGTCAAATGTCTGTGACCAGGGCTGGATTATGAGAGGGGCGCAAGGGGTGCGAGCCCTGGGGCCTCCACCACTTACCCTGCAAAGGGGGTCTTCACCAACCTTTGGGTTATGGTCTGGTTCAGGATTTTCAGTTTTTGGTCCGACGGGCCGCAGGGCCGGCATAGAAGCTATCGGCGGCAGTGGGGGCCCTCCCGCTCCTGGGCAGCCAAAGCCACCACAGGGCAGGATGGAGTCTAGAGCAGCAAAGCCCCCATCAGCAATGCTACAGTGATGGGTGTGTGCAGAGCTGTCACTGCACATAAGCCACCAAACACAGCCACTGGCAGCTCAATGCAGGGGACTGTTTTCTGCTGGACCAGCTGGACGACTACACTCCCCCCCAGAATGGCAAAGCAGGAGTTCCCGAGCAGCACGCACCCGCACAAGGGGGGCACAAGGGACTCGATCTGACGTTCCAGTAATTAGGCGGGTGCCAGACAACCACCAATCAGTTACTTGGCTGGACTATTATTTATAGGGAAAAAATACTGTATTTGGGGCCTCCACCACACTTAAAGCGGTCCTTCACCCTGAATAAGAGCATATCTTATATGTTTCCCACACCCTGTACATACAGATTGTTCACATTAAAAATCATCCTACCTGCATCTTATGAGCCTTTAAACATCCAAGATGGCGGCTCAGGGAACATCAGGCAGCCTGCAAACAGGAAGTGTCTTCTGACTGTGCTGCTCTGCATTCTGGGACTGCTGACCTTTTCCTGACCCCAGCTCTGCTCTGTCTGTGCAAAGTACAGCTATAACCCCGCCCCCTGCACTTTATCCCACTCTCCTCTCCTCACTCTCCTGAGCTTATGTAGTATTTTGGTAATCGAAAAAAACACAGAGCTTCTTTGGTTAATGCAGGATGGTGAGGTTGTCCCGAAGCGCATGCGTAATTAACACCGTCACGTGCCCGCCACCGATAACACCAAAATCTTACCAGATCCTTAGAGCGACATATGCAGTCAAATAGATTTTTTTCAATCCACCTCAAAAACACCGCATCAACCTTCCTTTAGATTAAGGCCATATAGCTTTAAACCGGACCTTCACCATGATTTAATTGAAAAGCCCAAACCCTTAAAAAACGATTCCCAAGCATCTAAAGTTAATATATTTTAAGTTTTTAGTCACTTACTTATCATTCTTTCCTCTACTGGGCTGCAACTCTGTTCAGGACTTTAGGATACGGGCGCCGCCAGCTTGACTCAGAAGCATCACACTTACTGAGGAGAGGAGAGTGGGATAAAGTACAGGGGGCGGGTTATAGCTGTGCTTTGCTCAGACAGAGCAGAGCTGGGGTCAGGAAAAGCTCAGCAGTCCCAGAATGCTGAGCAGCACAGTCAGAAAGCACTTGCCTGATGTTCCATGGGCCGCCATCTTGGATGTTTAAAGGCTCATAACATGCAGTAGATGCAGGTAGGATGATTTTTAATGTGAGCAATCTGTATGTACAGAGTGTGGGAAACATATAAGATAGACTCTTATTCCGAGTGAAGGTCCGCTTTAAGAAGCAATCTCCAATCTTTTGATACCCGTAAAAGCCAGTAAATGGCTCCAAAATAAATGCATGCAAAAGGAAGAGAAGAAGAGATCTAGTGCAACATTGCTAGGTCCAAACACAACGCTTTTAATAAAAAATCAAAGCACTGACAAACATAAATATAAAAAGGCTTGTCATCAATAAGAAATGGTGAACAACTCTCACCGCTCCCGAACAGTTCAAAGAAAATTTATTTTGGAGCCATTTAGTGGCTTTTACAGATATAAAAAAATTGGAGATTGCTTCTTAAAGCTATATGGCCTTAATCTAAAGGAAGGTTGATGCGGTGTTTTTGAGGTGGATTGAAAAAAATCTATTTGACTGCATATGTCGCTCTAAGGATCTTGTAAGATTTTGGTGTTATTGGTGGCGGGCACGTGACGGTGTTAATTACGCATGCGCTTCGGGACAACCTCACCATCCTGCATTAACCAAAGAAGCTCTGTGTTTTTTTCGATTACTGTTTTCTATTGGACTTTTTTATGGACTTGAATCATACACGTTGAGCTTAAAATCTATGTAAATTGCTAATTAGCGCAGTATTTGTCAATATTTTGGCTGTATATTTATCTAAAATTGATGTCAGTGATTAAATCAAAGACCCAGAACCGCGCTAAAATATTTAACCTGAAAAATTACAAAAGTGAATTGCTCAACGTATATAAGTCCTTATCTCAAAAAAGACCCAAAGTGTTCAAAAATTCAAAAAAAACACAGAGCACACAGTGACATAAAGATTCCAATTCTCACTTAGTGAGACATAAACTGGTCAGCCAAAAAAAGTCCAAAGCATAAAAAAAATGAAAGAAAGTCAAATATCCCACGGTGCATGCACTTCACATGAATGTGTGCAAAAACCTCCACCAAACGTGCAAACTCTTACCGACTCCACAGCAAAAGAAAGCCTTCAAATGTTATTATTCAACGTTGCTACCCCCAATGGGCTTCAGTGTGGATTAAAACTCAAACGTTGCTCAAACTTTGTATGGTGATTCCAATTAGTGTATACATAAAAACACCGCTTCAAAGAGACCACAGTCTCAGTAATAGTCAAATTTGACTCAGATGGTGACAATTCATTTCATGGATTTGGCGGTGGCGAGCGGTGGATCCAGGATCATCATTCTTTCAGCTTAATCTACCTTTTGGAATTACATTGCCAGGCATTTGGGACGCAGTGAGAGACTGTCCGATTCCAGCGCCGGTGAGATCGTTATCATGTTCAATGCTTATCTTTATTCTTTTACCATGTGAGTGTATTTCTTGAGTCTATATTAAAGGAGAGAATTTTTTAGCAGTACTACACCATATCTCTCTTTCTTTGTTTTTTTACATCCATGAAATGAATTGTCACCATCTGAGTCAAATTTGACTATTACTGAGACTGTGGTCTCTTTGAAGCGGTGTTTTTATGCCATACCATGTGAGTGAGTGCAGTGATTTCCTTTATTAAATAGTGTGTGCTTTACAGTATTACACTAGATGTGTGTTTTCTGTTATGTTGCACTCATTGGCGTGACATTTTATCTTGGAACCTGCGTGGAGGGCTCTTGCATTGAATGGAGGAGTGGATTATGTGTGCAATTTGGCTCTGAAGAATTTAAGATCCCTAAAATCACGGATGTGAAGGAGATTATACTCAAGTTAATTTGTGGAGGAAGTGCTTGCACATGCACTTTGGGACGACCCACGGGTAATCTAGGAAGCTCTGTGTACATATTGCATTACTGACTGAACTCTGTGGACAAAGGGTTTTTACATGTAGAGCATTCCTTTTTTAAGATTTTTCTTGTTGCAATTTGAAATTTGTTTGCCTTTTAGCGCGGTATTTCAATTATTTTTTCTTGTAGTTATTTCATTCAGTCTGGTTTCCCTATCTAGCGAGCCATGCTTGTGGGTCTGGACAGGACCAGAGACCAGGGGCAGGAGGGCCAGGATGACAGGACAGGACTGGACTCAGAAGGACCAGGATGACATAGTAGCAGAACTAAACTTGAACATGGTCAGGAGGCAGATGACCAGGACTTGGCCACACCCACTATATTTCACTACAAAAGGGGGGGCAAGGTCTGGTACCTGGCTATCCATTGAATAAAGTGAGCTCTAAAAGGAGGTAAAAGGACACTGCAGGCAAAAATTACACTTACCTGTTTGGCTCCGAGCTGTCAGCCTTGAAACTGGGAGCACCCCCTTGTGGCCAAGCCAGGAACTTTCTACCTGGTGACTGG
The DNA here is from genome assembly GCA_027917425.1 of Gastrophryne carolinensis. Lineage (NCBI taxonomy): Eukaryota > Metazoa > Chordata > Amphibia > Anura > Microhylidae > Gastrophryne > Gastrophryne carolinensis. The sequence goes on along the minus strand of CM051235.1, from coordinate 333,498,052 downwards.
CAGAAGAGATGCACACCAAGGGACAGGGAATGTAATGCCCATCCTTGGGTAAACACTTATATTTGATCCTTTGCAGCAGTTGGTGCTCTGTTCTGAAGGCCCACCTATGCTACCTGCTACCTGCAGAATGTCATGCCACTTATGTACAGCTGCATGCTCCACACTCCCGGGAACCAGTAACAATACCTCCCAACTTCTGAAGATATGAAAGAGGGACAAGCCACGCCCCTGGCCACACCCCCAGCCACGTCATATTTCCCACCCATTGACACAAATTCACATGTGAACCTGAGGAGCTCCTTTCCTTAGAAAAAAATTATAAAAAAAATAAAGTATTTAATAGACATTTCTAAACGTATATTTAACTTTAATTAACAGACTGTACACTTTTAAAAAAGAGCCACCCCCAGTTATTTCACTATCCTGTTGATGGTTCCTGATTTGGGATGCCTCTCTGTGTAAAACCCCCCTGGAATGACAATAATTCTTACTTCACCTGGCCATCCCACAGCATATGTGCGGGCTCTTCTCCCAATCAGAGGCTCAAAAGCCATTGATCTTTACTAAGCTGCTCTGAGGAAGCTGCCCTGGGGATGCGGCCATGGTCGAGGCCTGCACATGCGCCATTGGACCAGGGACAAAGGTAAGTTTATGGGGCAACCTGGGGGGTTTCACACAGTGGGGCATCCCAATTTGGGGGCCCGGGGAGAGGTAATTGATTGACTCAGGAATCCTATAGATTCCCGGGCCAATTGGTGTGAGTTTTGGCCGATCGATTCAGGGATGCCCCGCTGTGTGAAACCACCCAGGTCACCCCGTTCACTTACCTTACCTCCCAGTCTAACGGCGCATGCGCTGGCCGTATCCCCACTATCCCTCTAGCAGGGCACATGCCCACGTCTCGCAGATTGACAGCAGCTCCTCCAGCCCACCTGCAAGGTTCACCAGGGCTGTAAGTTTCTTCACCCCCCTCCCCACTGCACGCGTCTGACCGGCCGGAAGTCTCTTCACTCCCCCCACCGCTCCTCTGCGATTTGCGGCCGGGGAGCATCTATTCAGAAGGCGCACAGCCACGCCGCAGGGCATCCCGGGAAGGTAATTAACGTTCCAGGACCGCAGGATCACGGGGAAAAATCGGGACGGTTGGGAGGCATGCCAGTAACAGTGTCCTAACTAAATGTGATAGGGCCCTGGTGCAAACATTAAATGGGACCCTTTAACTGCTCATACAGTAAGACAGTCTGTCTTTTAACTCATAAGTCTGATGCAGCAAGATGATCATTGGTGCTTTTTTTCTCTAAATGAGGCTACACAAATATAAAGAGGAGCAACAATGATGGGGGCCCCCTGACCCCATCACCCACACAATATAATTGTAAGTTTATGGAATTGATATGTGCACAACTTGAGCCACACACGGTTTCATTTGTATAGAAATGTCCTGACTCCTGTCTTTAGCGTCATTCTGAATAAAAACCAAGGCCTGTGTGCAGTTTTCAATCTATATCATCTGAAAATCAAGCGATCGCCGCAGACAGAATAGACGCCACTAAGCTCTGTAATGAGTTCTCATCACCACAAGAGGGCGCCACCTTCTTAATAAATCACTTCCATCAGCAGGAAAGCGCTGCTGAGAATTACGTGTAATTAAGCGCTGTCTCTATCCGGCATGTGCCTGACACACAACATTCCTCATTGCTATTGCAGGTAAAAACATAGCAGCCTGCCATTACACTGGACATCTCTGCCCGACCTTTCTTCACAGGCCCCGCCCATTAGTGTCTTCAGATGTGTGATGCGGTCGCCATTTTTGTTGAGACATTTCCATTTAGAGAGAAAACGGTTTGTCTACGAGAAAATGGCGGCTCTCACCCAGTGTTAGGGACACAAGCAGTGTGCGTGGAGTTCATTCTCTAGGCTTGAGGTAGTTTTCGGTTGGTGGTTCTGAATATCGGTTTGAAGATAATAAGTAACTGCACACGCCTCAGGATCTGGGTATTATTACTCGTTTAGTCTATTTTATTGGCCATGCTCTTTTATTCTATCCTATTTGTCTATCTCAGACTATATTGGCAGGAGAAGCATCTTTTCCATCTACAGGGTAATCGCCCATATCTCACCTGCCTGGCATATATTGTGGTAGCTTTGGCAGGATGGCCAATACCAGGTTTGTGGGGCCCCTTGGGCAAGAGAGTATTAGTGGGCCCTAAAGTAGTGAGTCACATGATCGCCCTCCAGTCCTTGTCACCTGATTCTTGCCACCTTCTGAGCTTCCATCAGTTGTCCTCCATTCTATGCCACCATCTTCATTGTTGCTGATCATCCCTTGTTGCTGAAGCAAGCCATGAGCAGGTTACTTGGATAGGTCTAATTATTAAAGCGGACCAAAACCCATCAGTGATGTCAAACAAAATTATCCAATCTCCCCACTGGCAGCCCTCTCTCCATGAGTAGAATAATAAATAGCTTTTTACCCTGACATTCTAGACCCTATACAGTATTTGTCAAAAAGATGGGTTTTGGTCCACGTTATTGTGGATGTCCAGTGTTCAGTAAAGCACCCTTCCCCAGCCTTGAGGCAGGAAGGGAGGATATAAGGAAGAAAAACACTGCGTGTAATCCAGCACCATCACTAGAGCATGGGTGTGGTAGCACAGCACCTCCCCTGCCATGTGCCCGCTCCCGTCCACCCTCTAGCAGCGTCTATAAGATGGCTGCACCTAGGGACAGAAATGGCACTGGATCCCAAGCGAAATATGCAGCTTTTCTTTTTGTAACAACCTGTCCTGTCTCAGTGCCAGAGAAGGATGGCAGGGCGGGTGTATATGGCACTGGACCTCCGCTCGAAGACAGAAACTTTTCTTACTGTAACCTTCAGTACTGGTTTATCAGAACATCCAGCAATGGCAGACTGCTGCCATCCTTTTATGGTGTATCCAGACATGCCATTACCAGATGGGTCAGTCGTGGTCATGTGCCTGCTTGAACCAGGAAGCGGTGAGTATAGGTCTGCCCTGTGACAAGGCTTGCAGGTCTGTTTTATCCAGTGTTTGGGAATTAATCTTATTATGAGTCTTTACCATTTGAAAGAGGTTTCACAGGAAAAAACAAGGAAGATGTTTCCCTCTATATTGGGGACAGTTTTATAACTTTCCTAAAGGGTCTGTCCAGGTATTTAAAGAGGACCAACACCCAGGGGTGATCGGCCCGGAAATCTATAAGATTCCCGGGCCGATCACCTCCCACCCCGCGGGACATCCGAGATCGGGATGTCCCGCGGGGTGAAACCCCCCAGAAACCCCAAAAACATCTTACCTGATCCGCCGCCGCTTCCGCCGCCGCCGCCTCCCGCGCGCCCCTCCAGACGTGCGCGCACCCGCGCCGGCCCTCTGTGAATGGCCGGCGGGGGGCGCGCGCGCCGAGAGTGACGCGCGGGAGGTGGCGGCGGCGGAAGCGGCTTGGACGTTCCTGATCCCCGCCTGGACGTTGGCGGGGATTGGCTGAGGCGTTCACGTGGGAGCGTTGAGAGGTGAGTTTTTTTGGGTTTCTGGGGGGTTTCACACAGCGGGGCACCCCCGATCGGGGTGCCCCGCCGAAGTGGACCAAAACCCAGGATAGTCAAAATCCTGGGTGTTGGTCCACTTTAAAAAAAATCTGTACTCTCCTTTTGTCCCCCACAGCTATTCCTTCCTGCTTCGGTGTGCCCCGCCATCCAGCGCTGGTCTTCATTTACGAGGCAATGTCCACCTGCTCCAGGATGGATGTCTGCCTCTCCACATGCACACTCCATTGCAAAGGAGGAACTATGCTGAGGCTTGGCTTGACCCCTCCATTGTGGTGAATAGAAGAGCATTGGAGAAGGTGGCTGTGCCCTCATTAATGCAGACCAGTGCTGGATTTTAACTTTAAACATTCTGTCACAGTTTCCATCTAGTTACACTATTATGTAGACTTTATCTGTGATGTATTTCTATAATGCTAAGACCATGTCACAAGATCCTATCTATTCTAAGAAACCCAAACCATGGCCACTGGCCAGGCTGACACCTGCTTACATTTGTGGAGCACAGTAGGATCTCGCTTCTAACTAGGTGCAGAAACAATTTATGTTGGGACATGTGGCATGTTAAGGGTGAACTGGCACCAAAATTCATCCCAGTATTTAATCAATCTGCACTGGGTCATGCCAGTCAGTCTATTTGTGTGCTTTAGGCCAGTGTTTCTCAACCCTGTCATCAAGTTCCCCCAACAGATAAGGTAATTAGATATTTAGCAGTACTGCAGCGCTGCCTGTGGAGATATATACAAATGGGGACTGTTGGGGGCACTTGAGGACAGGACTGAGAAATGCTGCTTTAAAGTGGACCAACACCCAGGATTTTGACTATCCTGGGTCTTGGTCCACTTCGGTGGGGCACCCCTGATCGGGGTGCCCCGCTGTGTGAAACCCCCCCGAACTCGCCTCTCCCCGCGCCGACGGACAAGCCGCGGACAAGCGGCTCCTCCGCCGCCGCCTCCCGCGCGTACCTCTTGACGCACGCGTGCCCGCGCCGGCCATTCACAGACGGCCGGCGCGGGCACGCGCACGTCTAGAGGGGCGCGAGGTAAGGAGTTTGCGGTGTTTGGGGGGGTTTCACCCCGCGGGACATCCCGATCTCGGATGTCCCGCGGGGAGGGAGGTGATCACCGATCACCGGTGGGTGGGCTATAGCATTGCAGGGACAGATCAAATGCAGCGTTGGATATGGCCTCCTATTAGTATTGTAGAAGCAGGTAATGTGGCAGGGGTGCCCACAGACAAGATGCTGAGGCTACTGCATTGTACGGACAGAACATAGAATGTGGTGGCTTGACTGGGGGTATAGTGTATAAACAATTATTATTATAAAAACATCAATACAAATATCAATGATTAATATAACAATAACTGCTCACTGTAGGTTGTGGGTGATGAAAGGAATCACACCAATGATTGTGTATAAAAAGTTTATTTTCTTTATGGCATGGCCTGCTTCAGTATTCATAACAGTTGGGTTATTCCGCCACAAGGTGGTACTGCAGAAAGCTGTGGCATCTCCCGGCCCCCTATAAAAATGGGATTAACCATAGAGTTCCCAGTGTTTCCTCTGCAGTGAAACTGCGAAGATAGAAGATGGCTCTCTATCTATGTGCAGGTGAGCAAGGCAACCAAGCCTGCGGCCCTGCAAGTCTATTTCGACCCTCTGTGCCTCCCAGCTTCGGCTGACGGATCGGGTGAGGGTAGAGGAGCACTAGGGTCAAGTGCTCCTGGAGCGCTGCTCCAAGCCGCAGACCCTGTACCACAAAGGGTAGCCGGCCATAGGCTTTATGGTGAGCCTACTAGGGATGCGAAGTTCCTGTCCTGGCTTCTGAGGGGGTGAGGGTTATTTTCCTTTAGGGGTCCCACCCCCCCCTCCGGCTTGGATACTCGCCGCTGCCTTCTCGTCTCTCTCTCTCCCCCCTCCCCCTCTCTGACTTTGTTCGGGGGGGGCGGGTGGTAGCGGCGAGTGGTGTTAGTTGTGGTGTTTTGGCGTTTACAGTGTGTTTTTTGGTGTTTTTTGCCCGCTTTGTACTGCGCTCCACGGCCGTGGGCGCTATAACCTGTGGCGTTTTTGCTTTGTCATGGCGCTGGCAGGGTCACGTGGGCGCCGTTTTCGTGCTCTTCGGGGGGGGGGGGCGGACCGGGGGATGATGCGTATCGCGTCGTCCCCCCGTGGCCCACCCCTTGAGGTACCTCTGCCGGCGCCATTTTGGATTAGCTGCGCGTCTGAATTTCTCCCTTCCGGGCTGCAGCGCTGTTTCCTCCGGTGTGTTGCTTCATCCTGCGGTCTGTGCCTTGGTGACCCTGGGGTGTCCTTGGTCCGTGAGTCCCCCTTGGGGTTTTTTTATTGGTCTTGTGGGGCATGTGCTGCGGGATGCTCATGTGTTGTTTTTACTTATGTCTTTCAGGCGGGATGCCAGTGGGTTGTGGTTTCTCCCGGCTCTACTCCTTCCTCCCCCTCATCCCCCCCACCCTTTGCTGATCGGGGGGCATCCCGTGGGAGGGCATCCCGGGTGGCTTTTGTATTAGCCTTTACCCAGCGCTGGCTTATTGCGCCTGTGTTAATCACCATATGGAGGCTTCTGGGGATAGCATGCTCGGGGGTCCTTCTGGGCAATCCTGGCTGTGTTCCATGTGCGGGGCATCCCCTATCAGCAATGATGTCACGGTGTGCGTGCCGTGCACATAAAGTGTCTTTGCGCTCCAGCTTGGTTTGCCTGCATCGCTTCCCAGCTCTGCGCCCCCTTCGGCATCACCTACCCCCCCACTGCTGCAATTAGCTCCCAGTGAGGGGGATGCTAGCAGGGGGTCACAGTCTGATCTGGCACTTTGTGTGGCCAACATTGAGAAGCAGCTTGCCGGGCCTATTCCTAGGAAGGCGTCTGGCAAGAAGCGGCACCTGACTTCCACACCCTCACGCTCCGCTGAGGAGTATGAGGAATTTGATACTACTGGGGGACTTTATTCCCTAGAAGAAGGGGAACTGTACTCTGACTCCTCTGGGGACCAGCAGGAGGGTTGCATTAGTGACCCTGGGTCTGCGTCCGGGGAGGAATCATGGTACCCTGAGGACACTGACAATCTGCTGTCACAAATTCTTGAAATCTTGCACATTGCTCCCCCTGAGGTGGCTAAGAGAAAGCAGGGTGAGCTTTTTCATTCTGGTAAACAGCGTCTGGAGTTCCCTGAGCAGGGCCATTTCACTTCTATGGTGCTTAGGGAGTGGGAACGTCCTAACAGGCTGCCCTCTGTGCCCAAGGGATTGGATAAGAGATACCCCTTTCCTGCTGATCTAGTAAAGCGTTGGTCCTGTCCCCCTGAGGTGGACGCTCCCGTGTTAGGCCTGTCTAATACTTCGGTCATGCCTTCCCCCGACACTACAACTCTGAAGGACAGCGAGGACCGACGCATGGATTAGCTGGCCTGCCATGCTTTTACTTGTGTGGGGGCTGGACTGCGCCCAGTCTGTGCTGCTGCCATTACTGCTATTGCCCTTAAGACACTGCTCAAGTGTCTCTGCCATGGCGCTATGGCTGGTAGGAGGAGGGAGGATTATAGGGCCCTCTTGCTTTGCTCTGATTTTGTTGTATTTATCCTTACTGCCATGGATGATGCTGTGAGGCTGGGCGGTAGGGCCTCTGCACTTTTGGTGGCTCTGTTTGGTTACATCAGTGGGCAGCTGATGCTGCTGCTAAGGCTCTCACTGGGCTCCCCTTTGCGGGGCTGCAGCTCTTTGGTGAGCGTCTTGATGTTTTGGCCAAGGATGGCAGGCTGCCTCAGTGTAGGAGACAGCCCCGGCCTTTTCGGGGGACCTCCGTCTCCCTCCCCTCCCTTCGTTCTTCCAGAGGAGGTCGTGGCTCCCTCTTCTCAGGTAGCCGCAGAGAGTCTTGGGGCCGTGGCAGATCCCGTAGACGTCCCGGTCTCTCCTGGGGTTCCAAGCCCAAACCCCCTCCCAAGGCCCCTCAGGCATGAGGAGGCGCCCTCACCCATCCGGGTGGGGGGACAGCTTCGGCTCTTTGCTCACGTCTGGAGGCTCCACGTTTCAGACCGGTGGATTCAGGAGGTGGCGTCCTCCAGTTACAAGATAGAGTTTTCAGCCTGGCCGCCCCCAAGATTCATCACATCCCGGATGTCTTTAAACCCTCTGTCAGCGCAAGGGTTACTTTCGGAGGTTCAATGCCTGCTGGAGTCAGGGGTCATTTGTCCAGTGCCCCATCAAGAACAGGGTCAGGGGTACTATTCCAATCTCTTCACGGTCCCCAAAAAAGGACGGCTCTCTGAGGCCAATTCTGGATTTGAAGGGCCTCAACAAGGATACTTATCTTCATGTGCCTATCTTCCCAGGTCATCAGAGATTTCTGAGGTTCCTGCTGGAGGATCAGCATTACCAGTTTGTGGCCTTACCATTTGGTATCACCTCGGCGCTTCGGGTGTTCACCAAGGTGCTGGCGGGAGTGATGGCTCTGCTGCGAACCCGGGGCATTCGCATCCTTCCCTATCTGGATGACATCCTCATTGTGGCTCAGTCCTTTCATCAGGCCGAACAGGACACCCAGGTGGTGATCGGGGTGCCCCGCTGAAGTGTACCAACACTCAGGATAGTGAAAATCCTGGGTATTGGTCCACTTTAAGCCAGATTTCTTGCCTAAGGTGGTGTCTGCCTTTCATCTCAATCAGGACATTGTCTTGCCTTCATTGTGTCCTAATCCTGCTAATTCCAAGGAGCAGACTCTGCATTCTCTGGATGTGGTCAGGGCTCTGAAGTTTTATTTGGTCGCTACTGAGCCTTTCAGGAAATCTGATGCTCTTTCTGTTCTCACTTCTGGACCTAGGAAGGGTTTGCCTCCAGCTAAATCCGCAAATGGATCCGTCAGGCGGTGGTTCAAGCCTATTCTGCTAAGGGGAAGGAACCTCCCTTTAGAATTACTGCTCATTCCACTCGTGCTATTGGTGCCTCTTGGGCTTTTCAGCACCAAGCTTCTGTTGAACAAATTTGTAAAGCCGCTACTTGGTCTTCTGTTCATACTTTTTCCAAGTTTTACAAGGTTGATGTTAAGGCCTCAGAGGATGCTGCTTTTGGCCGCAAGGTGCTTCAGGCGGTAGTGACTTGAACTGCCGGCTGTTTCTAATTGAGGATCCCACCCTACTTTTGGACACTGCTTTTAGATGTCTCAACTGCTATGAATACCCAAGCAGGCCGTGCCATGCAATAAAGAAAAAAGCAATTCTGTGAGTACTCACATGTAGAATTGTTTTTGTTCTTGCATGGCACAGCCTGCTTCACCCCACCCTTGTTATCATTATTCTTGGTTGCCTCTTTATGGTGATTGTTCCAAGTAAATTGGAGTTTTTTACCTTTTTTACATTTTTTACCTTTATTCTCTCCCGGCTTCTTGTCTCACTGCTTGTCTACGCTGGGAACTCAAATGGTTAATACCGTTTTTATAGGGGGCCGGGAGATGCCACAGCTCTTCTGCAGTACACTGCGCCACCTTGTGGCGGAATAACCCAACTGTTATGAATACCGAAGCAGGCCGTACCATGCAAGAACAAAAACAATTCTAGTGAGAGGTGAGTACTCACAGAATTACTTTCTTGCGCACAAACTTATGATAAAGGACAGTTGTATATATGTAAAAATACTACACTATATATTTAAAATTAGGGCCTAAACAGTTACAGTAACCCCTAGACCAGGGGTGGGCAATTATTTTTTCCATGGGGCCACATGAGAAACTAAAAAAATCATTTTGAGGGCTAGAATCCTCTTGTGACAAGGATCATGTGCACTTAGCTGACAACTGGAGGGGAGGGTGATACCTGTTGGTAGGATCCACAGAAAGAGGGGATATCGCCCCACAGATATCAGCAGCTCGCTTCCACCACACTGGGCAGAGCAAATGCAGCCCCACTTCCCTTACTATCCTTCCCCTTAAAGTGGACCAACACCCAGGATTTTGACTATCCTGGGTTTTGGTCCACTTCGGCAGGGCACCCCGATCGGGGGTGCCCCGCTGTGTGAAACCCCCCAGAAAGCCCCAAAAACTCACCTCTCCCCTCTCCCACGTGACCGCTGCTGCCAATCCCCGCCGACGGACAAGCGGGAGGCAGCGACGGACAAGAGAGCGCGCCCGCCGCCGCCTCCCGTGCGTCACTCTTACAGGGCGCACGCCCGCGCCGGCCATTCACAGACGGCCTGCGTGGGTGCGCGTCCTGCTAGAGGGACGCACGGGAGGCGGCGGCGGCGGGCGCTGGAGGGACTTTGCAGTAGATCGCATTGACTGTAAGCACTCCAGCATACAGAACTCCAGCTATAAGACATGTGTTACCCACACCGTTCTTCTCTATTATACTGATATCTCGCTTTGGACTCCTGTCTTCACTTATGGCGGCGGCCATCTTGTTGGCTGCCAGACGCCGCTTCCAGCATCATCCATTCGCCCTGGATGCATTTGAGCCACGCTCCTGTTGGGCTTCGGTCCGCGGTGCTGGCGGCCGCCATCTTTGCTTGGACTAGATACTGCACTTCGGATCTTCCCACGATGTACCGTATTTTTCGCCCTATAAGACGCACCTGCCCATAAGACGCACCTAGGATTTGGGGGAGAAAATAAGAAAAAAAAAAATATTTTAAACCAAAAACGCACCATTACAGACAGTGTGGCATTCCCCTTTCCCATTGGCCGTGTGGGATGCCCCCATTCCATAGACAGTGTAGCATGCCCCCATCCCATTCCCCGTATACCCAGTGTGGCATCCCCCTCCCATTCCCCGTATACCCAGTGTGGCATCCCCCTCCCATTCCCATATAGGCAGTGTACACCCCATTATCATAAGCAGTGTGGCATTCCCCCCTCCTATTCTCCATATAGGCAGTGTGCCCCCCCATTCCCATTGGCTGTGTGGCATCCCCCTCCCCCCATTAGTATAGGCGTGTGGCATCCCCCTCTCCCCCCATAGGCTGTGTGGCATCCCCCTCTCCCCCCATAGGCTGTGTGGCATTTCCCCTCCCCTCCATTAGTATAGGCTGTGTGGCATTTCCCCTCCCCCCCATTTGTATAAGCTGTGTGGCATCCCCCTCTCCCCCCATAGGCTGTGTGGCACCCCCCTCTCCCCCCATTTGTATAGGCTGTGTGGCATCCCCCTCTCCCCCCATAGGCTGTGTAGCATCCCATCTCCCCCCATTTGTATAGGCTGAGTGGCATCCCCCTCTCCCCCCATAGGCTGTGTGGCATTTCCCCTCCCCTCCATTAGTATAGGCTGTGTGGCATCCCCCTCTCCCCCCATAGGCTGTGTGGCATCCCCTCCCCCCCCATTTGTATAAGCTGTGTGGCATCCCCCTCTCCCCCCATAGGCTGTGTGGCACCCCCCTCTCCCCCCATTTGTATAGGCTGTGTGGCATCCTCCTCTCCCCCCATAGGCTGTGTAGCATCCCCTCTCCCCCCATTTGTATAGGCTGAGTGGCATCCCCCTCTCCCCCCATAGGCTGTGTGGCATCCCCCCCTCTACCCCCATTTGTATAGGCTGTGTGGCATCCCCCCTCCCCCCAATTCCCATAGGCTGTGTGGCATCCCCTCTCCCCCCATTTCCCATAGGCTGTGTGGCATCCCCTCTCCCCCCAATTCCCATAGGCTGTGTGGCATCCCCTTCTCCCCCCATATTCTGTGTGGCATCCCCCCCTCCCCCCAATTCCCATAGGCTGTGTCGCATCCCCTCCCCCCCAATTCCTATAGGCTGTGTGGCATCCCCTTCTCCCCCCATAGGCTGTGTGGCATCCCCCCTGTGCGGCTTAAGTAAACAAAAAAAAAAGTTAAACTCACCTCTCCACTGACACCGCTCCGCTGAGCGGTCGGCTCCGTGAATGGGGTGGGCGTGGCCTGTGCCGCGCCAGCGTCGGCACAGGCCACGCCCACCCCATTCACGGAGCTGGCCGTAAGAAGCAGCGGCAGGCTCTGCCCCGGCCCCGCCGCTGCGATCGCTGTCTTCTACAGGCAGCGATGACAGCGGCGGGGCCAGAGACAGCGCCACCGCCGTTCCTCCACCTGCTGCTTCTTCCTGGGCACAAGCGAGCACCTAGGTCAGGGCAGCAGGTGGGCGTGGCCTGCACCGACTTGGTGCAGGCCGCGCCCACCCGCTGCCCTGACCTGGGTGCTCGTATGTTCCCCAGGCGGAAGAAGCAGCAGGCGGAGGAACGGCGGGAGCGCTGTCTCTGGCCCCGCCGCTGTCATCGCTGCCTGTAAAAGACAGCGATCGGGCTCTGGGCTCCCGCAGTGTGACCGGCAACGCGGGAGCGCGGGGAACGGGTGAGTTTTTTTTTTTCAATTTATTTATTTTTTAATTAATTTTTTTTTTTTTTTTTACATTCGCCCGATAAGACGCACGGACATTTCCCCCCCCACTTTTGGGGGAAAATAAGTGCGTCTTATAGGGCGAAAAATACGGTACTTCCTCCCGATGGACGTCACTTCCTGCACATCTGTGATTGGCCGCAACATACGTTGCCGTGACAACGGCGGCCATCTTTTTGGCTGCACTTAATTTAGACCTTTTCTCCCTATGATGTTTTACTACTATCCTTATCATCTTTATATTATTGGGTACACATAATGTGGCATGCCAGGGACCCCGTGCGCCACTGGGATACCATGGGCGATTTTTTTTAGCCTGATGCCCCAGTTTTTCTGGAGTGTTTTACTATTTAAAGGAGCAGTATCGCAAATTTTTCTTGGTGACTTATATTTAAATGGTACTTTGAATGTAGGTAGGTGTTGGAGTAAGAATTACAAATTTAGAAAAAAATGATGTGTGTGTTGAGCAGCTGGAGACTAATAGCTCATGTTTTTGTCTTTTAAGTGTCGGGTCCTGACACTCTTGGCCTGTTCCATGCTGAGGAGAGGGGTGAAACAATGTATCAGTTCCATGCTGAGGAGAGGGAGAAACAATGTATCAAAGTCTCAGCTGTTCAGTACTGGCAGCCGTCCAGCATAAGATAACAACATTGCAACATTGCCTGGCCAGAACTTATATCTAAAACAGAGAGAAAAGCTCTAGAAGTCATTTAGCTGATTTTGACAGTTTTCCCTTCATGTTGGCTCTGCTGCAGAATCTTTCAGTTTACCATTTTCTCTCTTTTTTCCATATGATCTTTCTTTCAGCTTTGTGTGTTTTGAGCAAAGCCCAACCCAGGATCTGGAGTTCTGTTTTGTGCCCCTAGGGGCATCCCGACTTGGGATGCCCTGATATGTGAAATCCCCAAGTTCGCCTGTGAAAACGTACCTTTCCCTGTCCCACAGCGCATGCGCGGGCCCTCATCCAATCAGCGCTGTTTGCACGCAGATGGGGAGCCTGAGCAGTAACCTTCCTGGCCGCCCGGCCTCTCTAAATGACTATCTGCGTGAGTGCACTAGAAAAATGGGGGGGGGGGGGGATCTGTGGTTATCCAGGGGTCGTTTCACACAGTGGGGCATCCTGATTTAGAATGCCCAAGGGGCAAGGTCAATGGCCGGGTCTTATAGACTTCAGGGTCGCCACTCAGGGTTTTGTTCCACTTTAATACCTTTAGATTTTCCTGCACAGTTATTCAAAGAAGAATTTCAGTCATTTTCAGTCAGTTTAGTTTATTTTGTATAGATTTTACACATTTGAGTCACCTGGTCTCATAACAAAAGCAGCACCTCACACACACACAGCCGTTACCACTGATTACAGTGTCAGCCTCTGAGGTAAAGTGTTGCTAGGAGACCAGTGGGCTAAATGAAGCAGCTCACTAAATACAATCCAGCAGATCCCCCTATTCAGCAAATGGACTGAGCCATTGGCATTATACAATTTAAAAGAAAGGCATACATTTTTTCTTTTTTCTATCGCCAGATTATTTATACACATGTTAGAAGCTATTGTGTGGCTATTTAATTATTTATCTTTTTTAATGCAAATTTCACGATACTGCTCCTTTAAGCAATCTCCCTTAGGAAGAGGTTACAGATTTCCCTCCTGATAAAGGTTCTCTAACCGAAACGTTGAGGGTCTTATCTGTCATACATCTTAGGTACTCTGCTCCTTACTTGTTCCTTTGCTTATTGACTTGATTCGCTGTTTATGTGCAAGCACTAGTGTTTGAAGAATTTTGTTGATATACTGTGTTATTATCTGTTTAACTGCAATCTGTATGCATTTGATCCTTACCGATTTTGGGATATCCCTTGTTACTTAAAGACACAGTCTATTATTACATATCTTTACCTACCCTGATGCATGTATTTACTGTATATAGAATGTTCTAGCACTATATATATGTTGTGACACTCTACTGATTAAAATATCAATCACTAATGGCATTGCATAGTATTTGGTGTTCATTTATATAGCCATCTCTTTTTATCAACCAGCGTTGCAGACCTGCAACTTGCCTATCTCGCAAAACTGAACCTACAGGCTAATTTAGGTTGCTGCTTATACCTTATTAACTGTGACCAACTAAACTAAAATCCCTTGATCAGTGTATATGGTTTTGTGGATTTTAACATATATTTAATTTTCTCTATTATGGACACTGTTCCACCTTAAATAAAATCCCCCCTCCTATAAATGTCCAGTGCTTTCCTGCATTTACTTGATGAGAGATAGAAGCATGGCAGGTTTGTCTCCTTATTTAGGCTTTTTGTAGAGCACCAGAGATCATGAAATAGAATGTCCATTTTGATTTCCCCTTCCATGTTAGTGGTGGTGCTGACCCTTGGTTGGGAGCCCTCTCTTATTACTATGATAGGAAGGTTTTTAGAATTGAGAGACAGGTGGGGTGCTCTAGCACCAGAATCCTATATTCTGTACTGGTCTCTGCTTCAGTCCCGATTGCAGCTGGATGAGCAACGAGTCTCTATATAGCATATTGGTAAATGATGACAGCAGCTACAGTGTATTCCTTCTCTCTCCCGATAGATTTCCTGTGAAAGAACTTCACTTGCCTTACTTTTGAGGATCATCCTTACTTCCTCTGGGATATACTGAGGGAATGAGTGGACATAAAGATGCGTCTTTTACTAAAAATCAAAAGAAGAACAAGGGACGTGCGCTATTAAAAAGGAAACAAGAAAAACTTGGTGAGATCATTTTCCAGTAGTGTCATAAAAAAAGTTCCTCTTATTTCAGTAACTTACGTAAGTAACATTGCAGAGAACTCTGAGATGTTTTTAACATTGATGTTTTTAACATTGACAAGTGTTCATCATAGATTTTAAAGCGGATAAAACCTCCCACGGCCAGGCCCTGGAATCTGAAAGATTCCAGGCCAGCCGCTAGTCCTACAATGGATGCCCCGCTGTGTAAAACCCGTCAGGGCCCGGGTGATCTTACCTGATCCTGCGTCACAATCTTTGCCGGTGCCGCATCCCTGGCTTCTCTGTGGCTGTCCATACTCCAACGCCCAGCCTTTCTGAATGCGTGTGCGAACGCCATGCCGGGGGTGCCGGCAGCCGGCTGCACCTTTGAGAGAGCAAATATGTTCTCTCAAAAGTGCTGCAGGGAGTGGCTTTGGCGGTGTAAAAGCCCGGCTCTCAGCAGTAGCGCACGGTTGCTTGAGCGGGGGGGCCCGCAGGATAAACGGTGGACCCAAAAATGGGTATTCTAAGTTTGTCACACACCCCGCTTCAACTTTAATAATTACACTTGGGTTAATCCACCTGCAGGTGGCGATGTTGCAGAGAAGTCTTGAAAAACGAGCCCCTCCTGGTCTATAATACCTGAGACCTCCCACTTATCTCCCAGTGTTCTTCTCTGCAAGATGGCGACAAGACAGAAGAATGAAGTCTCCTGCTTGCAGGTAGCCGGGGTAACACCCCGGCCCCCCTTCTGGTTTATCTGCGCTCGGCTATTTTTTATATGCCCCTTAAAAGTGAAGCCTCCCAGCCTAGGCTGCTGGCCGTGCGAAGGTAGACGGCACCTTAAGGTGCCTAGGAGCTTAGCTCCTCCGCTAGACCTCATACTATGGGGCAACGCGGCTATCTGGCCTGGTGATCCGGATTTGGGATGCCCCGTCCTGTTCCTCCCTATGGGTATTGGCCCTGTTCCCCGCTTGGTTCTCTTCTCCCTGCGCTTGAGGGGGGGGGGGGGGGGGGCTCTGTGATTACTAGTGCTGAGTGGGCTTGCTGTGTGCTTGTGTTTACTTGTATTTTTACTTGTATTTTTACTCTGACAGGATGTGGAGTTTGGAGAGCTTCCCCACCTCAAGCGGTTGGCAGTTGTACGGTGCCGTGCCTGGGTAGGTTCTGCCTTGTTCTGCCCGCTCCCGTTTTGCACTGATTTTTTGGTTTCAGGGCCTTGGCTGGCCCCTCGGCTTGGGGTGCGGAGGCGAGGCTGGGCGCCATGTGCGTGCGGTGCCCGCTGCCTCCCCTTGTGTGGTGATCTACTTCGGCTGTCTGGCGGGGCCGCGTCTCGCGGCCCGCGCTGCACTGTGTCCGGGAAGGGGGGGCGGGGCCGGAGAGCTTGAGATGGCTCTTCTACTTCTTCTTCTTCTCCTCCTCCTCGTTCCTGCGAGGAGCGCGCTGCTGCTTTCTGCCGCCATGATGAGTTTTCTTATTCTTAGGCAAATGTATGCTGTTGATGTAGCGCATTGGAAGTATTCCCTCAATGAATTGGTAGCCGGCTGCACGGTCCAGCGGTTAGAGCATACGTTTATGGAGTTTGTTCCCCGGCGGTGCCGGTTCGAATACCACTCTGTCATTATGTTTTAATATGTGTGCATTTAGTTTGCCCATTAATTTTTGTTGTGCATAATTTGCATTTTTTATTCCTGTGCTGCTGCATGTTTGATTTGTCTATGGGCCATGGAGTGACTGTTGTCTTTTCCATTGCAGATACTGGGTTCCCATACTGAAGGGGTCTCCCGGTTTTAGATACCTGGCTAGTGGGGTATTGTCCTTTTATAATTACAAATCCTCCCACACGGGACATTTAAAAGGGGCATCCCAGGTCGCTTATTGCATAAATCCCTGGGTAATACCACAATTTCACCATTATGGAGGCTTCTAGCGATACCGGAAACGGCCCTTTGGAGCAATCCAGGCTATGTGGGGGTTGTGGGGCTCCTCTCCCAGAGGATGATTTCATAATATGCATTCCATGTGCACGGCGGAATATTGCGCGCCAGTCCGGTACTCCGGCCTCTGGCTCCTCGCCGCCCGTGTCATCACCTACCCCTCCCCGCCTGTTCCGGACCCCATGTGACGTGGTCATGGGTGGGGATTCGCGTTCCGAGGTGTGCGCCGGGTTGGCCAGCCTTGAGAAAATGTTTTCCGCGGTGGTTGCTCAGAAGGCCCTGGCTAAGCGGAAACTCTTTTCCCCGGCTCCGCCGGATCGAGATGTTGATGTGTTTGAGTCCTTGGACTGGGCCGATTGCCCCACGGCTGAGGAGGGGGAGCTCTTTGAGGATTCGGATGAGCCTGATGACCAGCAATTGTTTGGCGCTGCGGGTGACCAGGCTACTGGGATGGTCTTAGACACCCCTTCAATATTGGCTCAAATGTTTGAGGTTTTGGCGTTGGATCCTCCTGAGGCGGCTCCCCCGCCTAAGGGTGAGTTATTTGACGTGGACAAGCCGCTGGATCTGAAGTTCCTCAACAGGTTTATACGTCCACGGAAATTTCGCATGGAAAATCTGCGCTCTGCCGTCAATTCTCTTCGGCAGGGGGACTTCATGACGTCCATAGACATCAAGGCTGCCTACCTTCATGTTCCTATCTTTCCGGCTCATCAAAGGTTTCTTCGTTTCGTGGTGGAAGATCAGCATTTTCAATTTATGGCTCTTCCGTTTGGCCTTACCTCGGCTCCAAGGGTGTTCACCAAGGTGCTGGCCGGAGTGATGGCCCTTCTCAGTGCTCAGGGGATTCGCATCGTGCCTTATCTGGACAACCTTCTCATCATGGCTCCTTCCTTCAGTCAATCGGAGACGGACACCAGGGCGGTGGTGTCCACTCTGGAGAGTTTCGGCTGGGTGTTCGACTATCCCAAGTCCTCCCTCGCTCCGGCCAGGGTGGTGTCCTTCCTAGGAATGTCCTTGGATTCTTGTCAACACAAAGTGTTTCTGTCTCAGCCCAAGGTTCTCTTGATTCAGGAATTGGCGCAGCTTCTTATATCTAATCATCGCCCGTCCATCCGGTTAGGGATGAGACTGGTGGGGTTGATGGTAGCCTCCTTCGAGGCAGTTCCCTTTGCTCAGTTTCACACGAGGACGCTTCAGCTTCATCTGTTGGCGTCTTGGGACCGGCGACCGAGGTCGTTGGATCGGCCCTTCCAGATGTCCTCCCGGGTTCGGCAGTCTCTTCAGTGGTGGATGGTCTTGGCCAATCTCTTGAGGGGCAGGTCTTTTCTGACGCCTCTTTGGGAAACTGTCACCACGGACGCCAGTTTGTCGGGATGGGGAGGTTTCTGGAAGGATCTTCAGTTCCGGGGGCGGTGGGGCCCTCAGGAGGCCCACTTGCCCATCAACTTTCTGGAGCTGAGAGCCATCAGATTGGTTCTGTCTCACTTGACGCAGCATTTACAGGGTTTGCTGGTTCAGGTTCTGTCAGACAATCGGACGGCGGTTGCTTACATCAATCACCAGGGAGGGACACGCAGTCAGAGTGCCCTCAGAGAGGTGTCTCTGATCCTAGCCTGGGCGGAGATCCATGTCCCTTGCATCTCGGCAGTGTACATTCCGGGAGTGGAAAACACGGAGGCGGACTTTCTGAGCAGATGCACTTCCCGCCGGGGGGAATGGTCTCTCGATCCCAAGGTGTTTCGGTCTCTTTGTCTCCGATGGGGGACGCCGGAGGTGGACTTGTTTGCCTCTCGTCACAATTACAAGCTTCCGACATTCGTGTTGCTCTCTCAGGATCCTCTGGCTCTGGCGGTGGATGCCATGTCTCTGAGCTGGGGGGACCTGGGGTTCCTTTATCTTTACTTTATAAGTATGTCACACACCCCACTTCACCCGCCCTTTTTGGTATCCTGGATTCTTTATAGGGTGAAGCTTTGTTTACAGTTTGAGGGTTACCAATATTTTTTTCCTGGTACCTTGTCTTTACTGCTGTTTGAAAACTTGGAGATAAGTGGGAGGTCCCAGGTATTATAGACCAGGAGGGGCTCGTTTTTCAAGACTTCTCTGCAACATCGCCACCGGCAGGTGGATTAACCCAAGTGTAATTATTAATGTTTGAAGCGGGGTGTGTGACATACTTATAATACCCATTTTACAGGTGAGTATTCACAAAATGGTATTTTCCATCTCTATTAACACCTGAAATTTTAAAGTGCACCTATACTCAGAAAGGAAGTTTATGTGGTCACCTTCTGTCCCATGTGGTCACCTTCCATCCCAAGCCCAGTGCCCCAAGACTAGCCTGTGTTTCTTTTATTACTCAAGCCTTTGCTCTATATTGTTAAAAAAACCTACAGGAAGTAGTATTATGGTGAATGGTCTGCCATATGCTAAGTAGTTCACTCAACTCAACTGTCACTTTAGGGCTGATTCAACACCATGAGAATTGTTTTCCCTGCGAGAAAATCATTTTTAGAATTATTTTTTTCCCCAGTGAAATTCAGCACCATTTTAGCTGTGCGCATTTTTAAATATTTTGCACAGGTAATAATTCTGAATTTCACAAAAAAACACAAGGTGTAGTTCAGCATCTTTTTTTTAGCTGTGCAAATTTATAAAACAATTGCACACTTAAACATGGAGCTGAAATGAGAAAAAAATCAAGATGCACTTTTTTTCTCACAAAAAATGAGGAAACTTCTCAAGGTGCTGAATCATCCCTAACAGCAGTTAGGTTGAAGTGCTCTCTATTGCTGAGCTGTGTGTACTGTGACTGAATGCATCATCGCTGGAGACGGGGCGGCTCAGCCAGGGAGCAATATGGCTGACTGCATCCAATTTGTGTTGTTATGAATATATATATATATATATATATATATATATATATATATATATATATATAGTATAGGTGCATTTTAATTAAAACAAATAGTTTTAATAATGATACTAATAATAATATTAAACCCTCTGGGTATAGGTGCATTTCAATTAAAACAAATAGTTGTAATAATAATAATAATGTAATGTAGCTTTGGAAGGTCATTTGAGTTTCTCCACGCCATTTCAGATGGCCACTAGCGTAATTTTACAACACATATGCGTGATTTTTATTTTTACATATGCCTTGTTTGACACAAAGAAAAAGACTGCTAGTATGCAGGATTGACCCCTATTGCCGGGTTGCAAACATTAAAAAGGATATATGAGCAAGTAACCACATCCTCCTCATTCATGGTTTATGGCAAAAAATGGCAGTTAATCACGTGACTGCTGGTGACTAATCTGAATTTCCCAGTGGGCTTTCCGTTGGTCACATGACTGACATTTCGAGCCATACACCATGAATGAGGAAGTGGTGACTTGCTCATAGTTCCTTTTTAATGCAATGGCCCATTTCCACTCGCAAATTGTTCTGTGGAAGGGGGCCATAACTTATCTTTCTGTTGGCTGCAGAGGTTAAATTAAGCTATGAGCAGATAGTAAACAGGCTAACTTTACAGTTGGTTCCAATTGATTTTATATATTTGTAATTTCATTACAATACATTGTTTTTTTGTTTTCGCCTTCTGTGTTATCTGATAATCACGGTGTAGTTGAAGACCACCAATCAGAAGCTCCCCAAAAAAAGAGAAATAAGAGAGACACTGTTAAAACAGAAAAATCAGCACCTACAAGCAGCGTACCTAGAGAAGGTAAACCCTTTCCTCTGTATGTTACTAGAAAATACAATTATTATTCACCAAATGTCCTCTTTTCTTGTGCTATTAACACATCACAAGACAACTTATATGTAGGATGTTTGGGGGATACAAAAAGATAGAGGCACTGGCTGGTAAGGATCTAGAATTATATGGAAGTCATTCAATGGAATATTGAGGGGTTTATAATTGCTGGGGTTTATACAGAATCTTGTATGAGTGTTACGCAGTGTGGTATGAAGGAGCCTTTGGTTGTATAAACAAATAAATTATAATATTATATATTGGGGAGTTAAAGCGGAACAAAACCCACCAGCGGCCATATCTGAAATGTAGAATTCAAATCAGGATGCCCCACTGTGTAAAAACCCCTTAGAACGCCAGGTTCTCGTCCAATGAGAGCCGTACGCTATGACTGTGTAATTTGGCAAATAGCTCTCATTGTTTTCAATGGAGAGCGTGCGCTCCTGCACCCCCCGTGGCGTGCACGCGCTCCCCATTGAAGTCAATAAGAGCTGTTTGCCAAATTACATAGCCACAGCAGACGGCTCTCATTGGATGAGATCCTTTTTCTGCAACGTTGGAGCGAGGAAGAAGTGAGTGAATAGCGGCCTTCTAAGGGGTTTCACACAGTGGGGCATCCCAGTTGGGATTTGCTCTGTTTTAAAGTTTACCAACACCCATTCTTGCCAAAATAGGTGTTGGAAGCAGCATAGGGGAGATCCCGGAGATCCCAGACCCCCCCCCCCCACTCCCGATGTTGGTACTTACATTTTGTGTTTGAAGGGTGGTATTGAACTAAGTTTCCATTTGAGTAGTATGTTTTTAGATTCTCTATTAATTCAGCTGTATGATAATATTCCTGTGCACCAACACTGGGCCAAAACCAGACCTTAGCATCTATTAGGCTCTACAGAACAAAAAATATATATATTATACACCGCGCTAGTATTAAAACTTTTTGAAGGACTATGGCTGTTTTAAAATAGCATAACAGGTTTAGTCCGCTTCAATGTGCCAAAGAACTCTTTATCCAAAGAAAGTCCACAAGAAGCAAGTATGTCAATAAAGGCACAGAGCAGTGGTATTTTTCAAAACTTTGTAAGCTTTTCTTTTAAATGTCCCAAAGTGCATGCACATCCACTGAAAAATGATAACACGCGTGCCCGCCACCTAATGGGTATCAGCTTACCAAATACAGGCATAGGATGAGCCTTAGGCAGAGTCAATCAATTGTGGATTAATCACACCTTTTATCATCCAATACTTCCTTATGGCATTGACACATACAGGCATAGAATGAGCCTTAGGCAGAATCAATTAGTTGTAAATCAATCACACCTTTTATCCTCCAATACTTCCTTATGGCAATGACGCCAATGAAGATGTGATATATATTTCCAGTATATAAAAGTATATAAAATGCTCTTTCATTTTATATACTGGAAATATATATCGCATCTTCATTGGTGTCATTGCCATAAGGAAGTATTGGAGGATAAAAGGTGTGATTGATTTACAACTAATTGATTCTGCCTAAGGCTCATTCTATGCCTGTATGTGTCATTGCCATAAGGAAGTATTGGATGATAAAACTTGTGATTAATCCACAACTGATCGACTCTGCCTAAGGCTAATCCTATGCCTGTATTTGGTAAGCTGATACCCATTAGGTGGCGGGCACGCGTGTTATAATTTTTCAGTGGAAGTGCATACACTTTGGGACATTTAAAAGAAAACAAAGTTTTGAAAAATACCACTGCTCTGTGCCTTTATTGACATACTTGCATCTATTAGTCTCTGTTCACACCTATCCGTTGCGTTGAGAGCAGGCATTTTTGTAAGTATGCCAAAGGTGCATTGTAGCAAAACATATGCTGCACTTTTGATGTGTTGCCAATGTGTTGCATTTGTGTTTGGTTTTTTTTAAAAGAAAATCATTTTTTGCACAATTAGTAACTGGTAAATTCTGTGTTGCGCTGTTGTTGCATAGACTTCTTTAGTCCTGCGCTGTTGCTATGTTGTGCTGAAAAAGGTCTACAACATTTTTTTAATGCTATGCAACACAGATCTGCGAACTATCCCATCTAGAATAATGTACAGAGTTTTTTCCCTGTGTTGTAACTGCATTGCAATGCAGCGCTGCCACCCCTGAAGAATCTCGAATCAAAGGATGAACCAAAACCCAGGATAGTGAGAATTATGGGTTTTGGTCCCTTTAAGCTTTAATAATCTGATTTATAAAAAAAAGAGTCTGCTTTTTGTAGTCAGTAAAAGGGTTAGCATGTTCATGTTTTAACTATAACAACTACAGGTAACATGACACATTTAACGCTTGGATTAGTACATAATATACCACATGTGCTCAACCTGTGGCCCGGGGAGCACATGTGGCCCTCAGAGCCATCTGATGTGGCCCCTGGCCTGCTGTGGGGAAAGTGGGAAGGGTAAATGTAACTCATGTGTAAAATCAGTTAAATATGGGTACAGTAAGGATGGGTGACTGATATGGGGGGGCACATTGGCAAATAGAGGTGACAGCAGTGTCTTGGAGGAATGTGGTGACATTGATTATACAACACCACTCTTTGGCAGAATAATTTGGTAAATTTGTTTCTGTAATTATTGCTTGGCATTGATGGGGACTTAAATGTGTTGAGAATTGGGAACATGGTTAATATGTGGGACTGATGGGGAAGGGCTATAAATATGGGACCCATATCTTCAGATAGGTAAGACAATGGGTATGTGTATTTCTAGTATGTGGGGATTGTTACATATGAATGTAGGGGTGTGGTGGAAGGACATATACATTCTTTTCATCATGTTTTATACGTTAACAAGCTGAAAGCACCTACTGCAAAAATGTTTCAGTGAAATACTGTAAAATAAGAAGGGATACCAGAATTTTAGTCAGCTATATTGATAGTGATTTTATTATTTCTAATGACTTTATTACATTTTCTTATTGCATGGCACGGCCCGCTTCGGTATTCATAACAGTTGGGTTATTCCGCCACAAGGTGGCGCAGTGGTACTGCAGAAAGCTGAGGCTTGTCCCGACTCCCTATAAAAACAGGCTTAACCATAGAGTTCCCCAGTGTTTCCTCTGCAGTGGAACTGCGAAGTTAGAAGATGGCACTCTCTCTTGCGCAGGTGAGCGGGGCAACCAAGCCTGCGGCCCTGCATGTCTATTTCCATCCGTTTCTGGACCCTCACTGCCTCCCAGCCTTGGCTGACAGATCGGGTGTGGGTAGAAGAGCACTAGGGTCAAGTGCTCCTGGAGCGCGGCTCCAAGCCGCAGACGCTGTACCACAAAGGGTAGCCGGCCATAGACTTTATGGTGAGCCTAATAGGGATACGGAGTTTCTGTCCTAGCTTCCTAGCTTCTGAGGGGGTGAGTAGTTTGGGGACTGCATCCCCTTATTTTCCTTTTGGGTCCCCCCCCGCGCCTCCCCCCTCCCTCCCTGACCATGGTTGCTCGCCGCTGCCTTCTCGTCTCTATCTCTCTCCCCCCCCCCCCTCTGACTTAGTTGGGGGGGAGGGGGCTGGTAGTGGCGAGTGGTGATATCTGTGGTGTTTTGACGTTTTTGGTGTTTTTTCTGGTGTTTTTAGCTGCCGCGCCACTTTGTACCGCGTTCCGCGGCTGTGGGCGCTATAACCTGAGGTGATTTTGCTTTGTCATGGCGCCGGCCGGGTCACGTGAGCACCGTTTTTTGCGCTCTTCGGGGGGGGCGGGGCCGGTATCGCGTTGTTCACCCCGCAGCCCGCCCCTCGAGGTACCTCTGCCGGCGCCATTTTGGACAAGCTGCGTGCCTGGATTTCCTCTCTTCCTGGCTGCAGCGCTGCTTCCTCCGGCGGGTCGCCTTATTCAGCGGCCTGTGCCTGTGTGACCCCGTGGTGTCTTTGGTCCGTGAGTCCCCCTTGGGTTTTTTTTTTATTGATTTGGGGTATATTTGCTGCGGGATGCTCGTGTGTTTTTACTTATGTCTTTCAGGCGAGATACCATTGGGTTGTGGTTTCTCCCGGCTCCACTCCTTCCTCCCCCTCATTCCCCCTTTATTGACTTCTGGGGGCATCCCGTGGGAGGGCATCCCGGGTGGCTTCTGTCTTAAGCCTGTACACACTGCTGGCCTATTGCGCCTGTGTTAATCACCATATGGATGCTTCTGGGGATAGCGTGCTTGTGGGCCCTTCGGGGCAAGCCTGGCTGTGTTCCATGTGTGGGGTATCCCCTGTGAGTAACAGTGTCACGATGTGCGTGCCATGCGCTGCAAGTGTCCTTGCGCTTCAAGCTGGTTTGCCTGCTTCGTTTCCCAGCTCTGCGCCTCACTTGGCTTCACCTACTCCCCCGCTCCTGCAATTGGGCCCCAGTGAGGGGAATGTTGGTAGGGAGTCACATTCTGATTTGGCTCTGTGGGTGGCTAACATTGAAAAGCAGCTTGCCTGGACAGTTCCTAGGAAGGCCTCTGGCAAGAAGAGACACCTGGACCCCAGACCTGCTCCCCTTACTGAGATGTATGTGGGGATTGATGATCTTGGTGGCTGTCACCCCCTTGAGATGGGGGAGCTCTCCAGGATTCTGACTCCTCTGGGAACCTGCGTCTGCGTCCGGAGAGGAATCATGGTACCCTGAGGACACTGATAATTTTGCACATTGCTGCCCCTGAGGTAGCTAAAAGAAAGCAGGGGGAGCGTTTTCGCCATGGTAAACTGCGTTTAGACTTCCCTGAGCAGGAACATTTTACCACCTTGGTGCTTAAAGAATGGGAACATCTTAACAAGTTGCCTGCTGTGCCCAAGGGTTTGGATAAAAGGTATCCCTTTCCTGTTGATCTTGTTAAGAGGTGGTCATTTCCCCCTGAAGTGGACGCTCCCGTGCTAGGCTTGTCCAATACTTCGGTCATGCCTTCCCCTGACACTACCACTCTGAGGGACGGTGAGGACCGACGTATGCGTCAAGTGGCCTGCCATGCTTTTACCTGTGTGGGGGCTGGCTTGCGCCCCCGTATGTGCTGCCGCCATTACTGCTCTTGCCCTTATGAAGCTGCTCAAACGTCTCAGCTGGTAGTGTGGGGGAGGAATATAGGACTCTCTTACTTTGCTCTGATTTTGTGGCCTTTATCCTTACTGCTATGGATGATGCTGTGCCGCTGTGTGGTAGGACCTCTGCGCTCTTGGTGGCTATGCGCCGCTCTGTCTGGTTGCGCCAGTGGTCAGCTGAAGCTGCGGCTAAGAAAGCTCTCACTGGCCTCCCCTTAGTGGGGTTGCGGCTATTTGGAGAACGTCTTGATGTTCTAGCCAAGGATGGGAGGCTGCCTCAGCGTAGGAGGCAGTCTCGGCCCTTTCGGGGGTCCTCTGACCCCCTCCCTTCCTTTCGCATTCCCAGAGGGGGCCTGTGGCTCCCTCCTCTCCAGTGGTCACAGAGGTTCTTGGGGCCATGGCAGAACCCGTGGACGTCCCGGTCTCTCCTGGAATCCTAAGCCCAAACCCCCTCAGGCATAAAGGAGCGCCCTCACCCATCCAGGTGGGGGGACGGCTTCGGCTCTTTGCTCACGTCTGAAGGCTTCATGTTTCAGACCGGTGGATTCAGGGGGTAGTGTCCTCCGGTTACAAGATAGAGTTTGCAGCCTGGCCCCCCCCAAGATTCATCAAATCCCGGATGTCTTTAAACCCCCTGTCCGCTCAAGGGTTGCTTCTGGCGGTTCATTGCCTGTTAGAGTCCGGAGTCATTTGTTTGGTTCCTCATCAAGAAAGAGGTCAGGGGTACTACTCCAATCTTTTCACTGTCCCCAAAAAGGACGGCTCTCTGAGGCCCATTCTGGATCTGAAGGGCCTCAACAAATTTGTCAGATTCAAGCATTTTCGCATGGAGATGCTGTCAGTACCCTTCGCCCGGGCGACTTCATGACCACTATAGACATCAAGGATGCTTAACTTCCCAGGTCATCAGAGATTTCTAAGGTTCGAGCTGCAGGATCAGCATTACCAGTTTGTGGCTCTACCCTTCAGTATCACCTCGGCACCTCGGGTGTTCACCAAGGTGCTGGTGGGAGTGATGGCTCTGCCAAGGAACCAGGGCATCCGCATCATTCCTTACCTGGACAACATCCTGATTGTGGGCAAGTCTTTTCCTCAGGCCGAGCGGGACACTCAAATGGTGACATCCACTCTGGAGTCTTTCGGCTGGGTGGTCAACTATCCCAAGTCTTCTTTGTCCCCATCCTTGGTGAGTTCCTTTCTGGGCATGACTCTGGATACCTCTCAGGTCAAGGTGTTCCTTCCTCAGCAGAAGGTGGAGGGTCTTCAGCTGCAGGCTTGGGCAGTGCTGTCGTGTCCTAATCCCTCCATCCGTCAGAGGATGCAGTTGGTGGGCCTGATGGTGTCCTGCTTCGAGGCAGTCCTCTTTGCTCAGTTTCACATGAGACCTCTTCAGTTGCACCTCTTGTCAGTTTGGGATCGGGACCCTGTGTCCCTGGATCAGGAATTTGTTCTGTCTCCCCTGGCCAGACAGTCTCTCTCGTGGTGGCTGGACTCAAGGAACCTTCTGGGGGGGCAGGTCCTTCCTGCCCCCGTGCTGGGAAACGGTCACCACAGATGCCAGTCTGACCGGCTGGGGAGGCTTCTGGAAGTCCCTGCGGTTCCAGGGTCGGTGGGCCCCACAAGAGGCCCATGCTTCCATCAACGTCCTGGAACTAAGCGCGATCAGGTTGGTTCTTTCTCACCTATCCACTCACCTTCGGGGTCGGGCTGTTCAGATCCGCTCAGACAACCAGACGGCGGTGGCCTACCTCAATCATCAGGGAGGGACTCGGAGCAAGCGAGCCTTCAGGGTAGTGTCCCTGATTCTGTCTTTGGCGGAACAGCATGTTCCCTGCATCTCAGCGGTCTACATCCCAGGGGTGGAGAACCAGGTGGCGGACTCCCTGAGCAGGGGGACGTCTCGTCTGGGGGAGTGGTCTCTCAACAACCGGGTGTTTCTCTCCCTCTGTCACCGTTGGGGTCAGCCGGATGTGGACCTGTTTGCGTCCCGTCACAATCACAAACTTCCCAGATTTGTCTCTCGGTCTCAGGATCCTCTGCCCTTCGCCACGGATGCCTTGGCAATACCTTGGACGGAGTTTCAGCTTCTCTATGTGTTCCCTCCATTTCCTCTCCTGGGCAGGGTCATGCGCAAGATGGCCCAGGAGCGGGTACCAGCCATACTGGTGGCCCCTTGTTGGCCAAGAAGAGTTTGGTTCGCAGACGTCATGCGGCACGTCTTGCCCAAGGATCCAGATCTTCTCACCCAGGGGCAGCTACGCCATCCCAATTTACAAACTCTGGCTTTAACAGCTTGGCTGCTGAAACCTCCATATTGATGGAAAAGGGGTTGCCTGCCTCTGTTGTTGATACCATGATTCGGGCTAGGAAGGAGTCCTCGTCCTTTATCTATTACAGGGTCTGGCATGCTTACATTGCCTGGTGTGAGTCCAAGTCTCTTCCCTGTCGGGTGTTTTCTATTCCCAGGATTCTGGAATTCTTACAACATGGTTTGGATCTGGGCCTTCAACTTAGTACCCTAAAAGGCCATGTTTCAGCTTTGCCAATCACCGGTTGGTTAAAACCTTTTTTCAGGGTGTTTCTCATGTGCGTCCACCCTGTAAGCCTTTGCTACCAGTCTGGGATTTGAATCTGGTGTTGTCTGCTCTGCAAGGGCCTCCCTTTGAGCCTATCCGTGAAGCTGCCTTGTCTATTTTGACTCTTAAGGTAGCCTTTCTGGTGGCTATCACTTCTGTAAGGCGAGTTTCTGAGCTAGCGGCAAACCTCCTTATTTTGAGAGACATCAGGATAAGGTGGTGTTCTGGCTTAAGCCGGATTTCCTGCCAAAGGTTGTGTCTGCCTTTCAGCTTAATCAGGACATTGTCTTGCCTTCATTGTGTCCTAATCCTGCTAATTCCAAGGAGCGGACTCTGCATTCTCTGGATGTGGTCAGGGCTCTGAAGTTTTATTTGGCCGCCACTGAGACTTTCAGGAAGTGTGATGCTCTTTTTGTTCTCACTTCTGGACCTAGAAAGGGTTTGCCTCCTGCTAAATCCACTATCAGCAAGTGGATCCGTCAGGCGGTGGTTCAAGCCTATTCTGCTAAGGGAAAGGTTCCTCCCTTTAGGATTACTGTTCATTCCACTCGTGCTATTGGTGCCTTTTGGGCTTTTCAGCACCAAGCTTTTGTTGAACAAGTTTGCAAGGCCGCTACTTGGTCTTCTGTTCATACTTTTTCAAAGTTTTAGAAGGTTGATGTTAAGGCCTCAGCGGATGCTGCTTTTGGCCGCAAGGTGCTTCAGGCGGTAGTGACTTGAACTACTGGCCGTTACTCTTTGGGGATCCCACCCTACTCTGGACACTGCTTTTGGATGTCCCAACTGTTATGAATACCGAAGCGGACTGTTCCATGCAATAAGAAAAAAGCTATTCTGTGAGTACCACATTAATTGGGGTTTTTTACCTTTTTCACATTTTTTACTTTATTCTCTCCCGACTTCTTGTCTCACTGCTTGTCTACGCTGGGGAACTCTATGGTTTAGCCCGTTTTTATAGGGAGCCGGGACAAGCCACAGCTTTCTGCAGTACCACTGCACCACCTTGTGGCGGAATAACCCAACTGTTATGAATATTGAAGCGGGCCGTGCCATGCAAGAACAAAAACAATTCTACAGGTGAGTACTTACAGAATTGCTTTTTTAAAAGGCATTTGGCATAAAACTTTAGATATACCACCTTTGTATAGACAAACTCATGGAACTGCTATACAGATTTTGTTGCACTTTTACTGGAATATTTTTGCATACAAATATTGCACCTTGGTATAAGATACGACATGCTCACAGTCTGCCAAAGCTTTAGATGGTCTGGGTTCTGTGGTATTTTGTGAGGAACTTAAAGTGGACCAACACCCCGGGTGATCGGCCCGGGAATCTATAAGATTCCCGGGCCGATCACATCCCTCCCGATCACCTCCCTCACCGCGGGACATCCGAGATCGGGATGTCCCGCAGGGTGAAACCCCCCCCAAAACCCCCAAAAAACCTTACCTCATCGCCTCCCCTCTAAACGTGCCCCCTGTAAGAGTGACGTGCGGGAGGCGGTGGCGGACGCGCTGTCTTGTCCGTCGCTGTCACCTGCTTGTCCGTCGGCGGGGATTGGACGGCGCGGTCACGTGGGAGCGTGGTGAGGTGAGTTTTTGGGGCTTTCTGGGGGGTTTCACACAGCGGGGCACCCCCAATCGGGGTGCCACCCCGAAGTGGACCAAAACCCAGGATAGTCAAAATCCTGGGTGTTGGTCCACTTTAAGCTGGTCATTGAGAACAAGCACTGGAGTACAATGCTGAGCTACATTAGAACCTATTCTGTCAGAGTGAACATCATACTGTATATAATGTTAGTCCTTTAAACCTCTTTAGATGTCTGGACGTGCAGCCTACATACTGGATGTGGCCCATTTTACATGTGACCAAATATACTTGGTATTGCAAATAAAACAACCCTTGATTGGATACACTTGTCCCATGATAAAAGATGTAAATGTGTCTTTTCTCTGTATATATGGGCAGCACAAATCCCCTGATGCCACATAGAGAAAAATGCTTTATTTTCTGCTGTGGCTCAACATGCCAACAGTTGCTATTGTTTCTCTGAATTTTTTATAAAACTTTTAGGAAATTTACACCTTGACATATGTCTATTATGTGCTTTTTATTGTACAGAATCTCAGGGAAAGAAAAGTAAAGAGACAAAATCAAAGCGTAGGACATCCAACATGGTGAAGGAAGAGAGTGAGGTATCTGATTTCAAATCCAGGCGTCAACAGCTTTGCCTGAACTCCCGGAAGTATGTAGGAGCACATGTTTCTATTAAAGGTAGGTCTAAAACTAGATTTTATAAAGAGCAACAATTTTGTGTTGGGCGAGACACTTTCTCCTAACATGGGCAGTGTAAGAAAACTTTCAAGCATGTGTGTGTCTTACAGGGACAATCCAGGCAAAATATAGAAATATTTACCTCTTCTCCCACACAGATGAAATTTCTAGGTTTGTTTTTTTAACACCTTCTCTGTCGAAAGATCAAATTACGATACATGCGCACGTCTGTGGATTCCTTGGGGCTGTCCATCATTCACAAGTGATACCTGCCCCTTGTGCCAGATT
Organism: Gastrophryne carolinensis; assembly: GCA_027917425.1. Classification (NCBI taxonomy): domain Eukaryota; kingdom Metazoa; phylum Chordata; class Amphibia; order Anura; family Microhylidae; genus Gastrophryne; species Gastrophryne carolinensis. Next base: position 333,467,536 of record CM051235.1, on the reverse strand, counting down.
TGTCTGGACAGGGATTTCAAAGCAACTTAACCTGACATCTGATGGATTGGCAGCGATGAGAAAGAAAAGGTGGCCTTTAAATGGGGATTAGGGTATCTACCAAGCTTTTGGCTGCCTGGGGCACTTGGAATAAATGTTTTCTTATTTCATGCAGCATTTTAAATTCAGGACCCAGAGGGGCAGGACAAGACATGTAGATTAGCTTAAATGATAGAAATCAAAGGTCATCATGTCACATATAAGCTCTAATTGTTGTTGCAGGAGGAATTTGGAATGCAGCATTGGAGGCAAATCGGATCGGTGCTAAAGCATTTGGCCTTTTTCTACGATCACAGAGAACATGGAAGAGCAAAGCTCTAGAAAAAAGTGCTGCTGAGAGGTTTAAAAAGACATGCAATGAGTTGTGTTTTGAGCCTTGCTTCATTGTTCCTCATAGTCCTTATCTCATGAATCTGGGTTCACCTAAACCAGGTATAATTATGTTTACACTGTTTTCATGACTAACAAATATGAAGCAAATACAATTTAGCAAATAAAGAAGGGTCATTCAATGGGAAGTTTCAACCTTGCTTGGGCTCTTTTGGTTGTACCTTTGTACTGTAAGAGCATCGCATCTAAAATAGCCAAATACTTTTTTTTTTTTTTTGCGCTATTGTGTGCTTCGTAGCCACCCCCACATCCTCAGGATTGTGCCCCCCCAACAGGTACTTGGTAGATGCTTTAATAATAAATACTCCTGATCAAGTTTATCACAATAAAAGATGGATGCCATATAAATGAATGGCAAGTAAAAACAATGTAACAAAGTAACTAGAGACTTCCACTGTGACTTCAAAAAACGGATAGCAGCTTCCCAAATTGATCATTGAATACTTGTAATCTTTATGTCAAGAAAAGTGTTTTTAAAACCCAAAATGTGGGCACTGACTGGGAATCATACAATGACTTTTTCATCAATATCTATGATGGTAAAGTTATTTATATGGAAGCAATTCTATATGTATTTTGTTTTATTTTCGTTAATTACAGCTGTTTCAAACCCACTCTTCAAAAAAAAAAAGTGTAGTGGGACCCAGAAAGGACATAGCAGTTTCTAGTCTTAGAAATAGTTAAAGTGGACTTAAAGCAGGAAAAAGCCTGTGATTTTCACTTTCCTGGGTTTAGTTCCCTGCCCCCTGTCATTCCTGCATTGGGATGCCCCACTGTGAAACCCCGCCATCGCTGCATTCAGACTTGCCTCCTCCCGGTACACTGCGCCTGCGTGGGCTCCTGTCCAATTAGAGCCACCCACTGAAGTGCCGTAATTCCATGAGTGACACGGATTAGAGTGAATGGGGAGTGAGAGTGAATGACCCGCGCTTCAGAGCCGCCTTCCCGAATTACGTCAATTCAATGGGCGGCTCTGATTGGACGAGAGCATGCATGTGTGTTGGGACTGTGGAAAGGTGAGTGATTGCCGGCGCCCGGTGGGGTTTCACACAGTGGGGCACCGGTGGGTCTTGTTCCGCTTTAACAGCCCCTACACCCTAAACACAAATGTAATTAAAAAAAAACGTTATTATTCCAAAATAACTTACCGTATATACTCGAGTATAAGCCGAGTTTTTCAGCCCACTTTTTGGGCTGAAAAAAGCCGCCTCGGCTTATACTCGAGTTCAGTGAAATGGAGGAGAAAAGGTAGGAGGAGCTAAGGTGCGCGTGTAAGCGGCCGCGCACCCACGCCTGCCCCCCCGCACAGCCCCGGTCGCCGTCGGCAGTGAAGATGCTGGAGCAGTGCGGGGCATGTGGTCCTCTTGTGTCCCCCTCATCAGGTAGGTGTGTGTGTGCTGGTGTCTTCTGAATTAATAGTTCCCGGTGCCTGCAGGCACAAAGAGACTTCCTGGCGTGCGGGGGGAGGGATGAAAAAACTTACAGCTGGCGTGCAGGAGTGAAGGCAGCCGACATCCCTGCTGTCAACCTGCGTGCAGGGGGCGGGGCCACTGCGCGTCTGCGCTTTTTGTCCCCAACCTTCACTCAGCAAAGAGGTTGGAACGCCCAGGGACGCAACGAATGGGGGACAGGAAAGGGGAGAAGGATGCACACCAATGCTGGCTGTGTGCTCCTCTGCCCCTACAGGCGAGGGCGGGATTTTTATGTTAAAATGGCAGCAGGTAAAGCTTCTTTAGTGATAGCGCTGCCACAGCTCTGTGTACTGTTATTGCATACCTCCCAAGTTTTCCTGATTTGGAGGGACTGTCCCTCTTTTGAGTCCATGTTCCCCTGTTTACCGGTAGCTGCTGCATTTCCCACCCTAGGCTTATACTCGAGTCAATAACTTTTCCAGTTTTTTGTGGTAAAATTAGGTGCCTCGGCTTATATTCGGGTCGACCTATACTCGAGTATATACGGTACCTTTTACAGGTGGCGTCCTGCGCTGCATCCCTTTCATTAATGCTAGCAGGGCAACTAATGACGCTCCAACTAGCCTTTAGAGAGGAGAAGAACACAGGTTCCCCTCCTATCGTCCCGGCTTTATACTCTACTCTATGGAATCTCCCCCACATCACTAATGACATCACAGAAGGGGAAGGACCTAGAGGGAGTTTCTCAGGAACGTCATTAGTGACGTGGGTTAAGTGGCATTCATTTTAACAGTTGAAAATTTGTCCCAAAAAAATTTTGACCAAAGATTTTTTTCATTAGATCGATAAATTTTATCTAATGGAAAAAAAAAATGTCATTTTATTTGTTAAAAATCATGCCATCTCAAGCAGAATGGTTTTTAACAAGCTCGCCCGATCTAAGCTGGCTGTTCTCGCCAGCAAATATCCTAACTAAAAATAGTTCTTTTTACTTACAAATTCGTACTTTTTGCTTGATTTTTACGTTGGAATTCTTGCTACCAGATAGAAAAACATGAAAAGCTAAAACTATTTCGCACAAAAAAGCCCGCTGCAAAAAAGACTGAATCTCACAAGGGGAAATATGGGCAAAAAGTGGAATTTTTACGGGAAAAACGGGGGAGAAAGCGGCTCTGAATCAACCTTAATGTTCTTTTCTTTCACAAAATTCGACCTACATATGTGGGGTGTCGGGTGATGGTTGTTACGTCTTCAAGACAAGGTTTTGAATTGGTTATGAGTCAAACTCTTCTTTTGCCATTGCTGTCTTGTTCTGCTAAACAATATATCCTGCACACATTGACTGGTACTGCTTAAAATGGACCAAAACTCAAAAACATGAGCTGGCCCTCTTTTGAATGTTTCCTTAGGCTGTGGAGCACTTGAGCTTTCGGGGGAGCGCTAACGCTCTTCACTCACATGGAGGGAGATTGCTAGCACTGTGACCTCCGGCTTTTGTGGAGCACTCACAGTGTTCTGCAAACACCCCAAACATATGTAAAAGCACCCATAGATTATTATGGGCAGCTGTTTACAGGCGGATGTGAGGCACTCGTCTTAAAGCAGGAGGGCTCCGCATCTGTGGCAGTCTGAAACCAGCCTTAGGACATAAACGTGTCTCAATCCTCAGGCCTAAGTGGCAACGCCAATAGTCATTGCTGGGTGCAGCAATCGCACAGAGTTGGGATGCCACCAGAGACCCGTGCATGCATTGTGGGATCAAGTTAAATGTACATAAAAACCAGAAAGTTTCCCACTGTGCTTCTAAATCCTAAGGGAAAGATTTAACCAGGAGATGTATTTTCAATTTCTCCTGTGAATAAAGTGAATATTAAAGTGGACCAACACCCAGGGGGGTTCGGCCCGGAAATCTATAAGATTCCCGGACCGATCAGATCCCTCCCCGCGGGGCATCCGAAATCGGGATGTCCCGCGGGGAGGAAACCCCCAGGAGGCCCACAATCCTCACCTTACCGGCGATCCAACGGCGCATGCGCGAGACGCGGCCGCGTCTCTCGCTTCCCTCTAGCAGGGCGCGCTCCCGCGCCGGCCGTTTTGTGAATGAGGGAAGCGAGAGACGCAGCCAATGGCAACGCTCTGGTATGCGCGTCCAAGCGGCTTTGGACGCGCATACCAGAGCTGCTTTGAGTGCTGTCATTGGCCGGACGAGGTCACGTGGGAGCGGGGAGAGGTGAGTTTTTGCGGCGATCGGGGGGGTTTCAGACAGCGGGGTGCCCCACCTAAGTGAACCAACACCCAGGATAGTCAAAATCCTGGGTGTTGGTCCACTTTAAAGTGGCTTTACTCAGAAGGGAGTTTATGTCATCACCTTCTATCCCCAGCCCAGTGCCCCAAAACGGCCTATGCTTCTTTTTTGATGAAAGCCTTTGCCCATTATTCGTAATGCAAATTAGATGCTGTCAGCCATGTTGCTCTCTGGCCAAGCAGCCCCGCCCCCTGCGACGATGCGTTCAGTCACAGTACAAACAGCTCATCAATGAGGAGCACTTCAACCTTCAATTGCTGTTAGGGCTGATTCAGCACAGTGAGATTTTTCCTCAGGTTTTTTTTTTCTGAGAAAAAAAATGTTCTTGAACTTGATTTTTTTTCCAAATGTGCAAATGTTTTACAAATCTGCACAGCTAAATAAGATCAAGAACATTATTTTTTCACACTTTTTTTGGAAGAATTTTCTTTTTATAATTATTTCTTCCTTAGTGCAATTCAGCATTATTTGTAGCTGTGCAAATTAATAAACATGTGTACAGATAAAATGGTGTTGAATCAGCCCAAATGTGACAGTTTAGTTGTAACTGAACTAATTAGCATATGGTTGCCATTTATCATAATACTAATACCTGTTAGTCTTTTCACTAATATTAGGCAAATGCTTTAGTAAAAACACAGGCTGCTTGAGGCACTGGGCTGGGGGTGGAAAGCAATGACATAAACTTTCTTTCTAAGTGTAGGTGCACTTTAAGAGAAAACTTTGTTGCTCCTATACAGGTTGTTTTAAAAAGTCGTTTTTTTCCCTGCTTTCTTTCTCGCAGATGTACTTCAGAAGAGTCGTGACATGTTAGTAGATGAATTAAGCCGGTGCAGTCAGCTTGGACTTACATTATACAACATCCATCCTGGATCCCATATTGGAGAAATGCCAGTTGATAAGTGCCTGAAGCTTATTGCGGATGGTATTAACTATGCACATACACAAGTGCCTGGCGTTACAGTGGGTAAGCAAGAAGCTAAATTGTCCATTATTTTGTGTGAATATATGTACAACCATTTATATCCATGCAACCACGTGCTCTGCAACCCCCTGTAGCTATACCACAGCCTGACCTCCAAACATTCTCATCTGTAATAAAATTCACCAACCCTTGGCTTTACCAAAGCTTGTCTCGCAAACGTCTCAGCTGTATAACAAGCTGTATTTACAGTAGCTTATCTCACCTGTACCACTGCTGGACCCTCTACCCCTCTCATTTGTTCTGACTTAAAGTGGACCTTCACCCTGAATAAGAGTCTATCTTATATGTTTCCCCCATTCCCTATATACAGATTGCCCACATTAAAAATCATCCTACCTGCACCTATTATGTTTTTTTAACTTTTTAACATCCAAGATGGCGTCCCATAGAGCAGCAGGCAGCCTGCAAACAGGAAGTGCCTTCTGACTATGCTGCTTTGCATTCTGGGATTGCTGTCATTTTCCTGACCCCAGCTCTGCTCTATCTATGCAAAGCACAGCTATAACCCGTCTCCCCTGCACTTACCATCCCTCCCCTCTCCTCAATATGTGATGCTTCTGAGGCAAGATGGCGGCGCCCGTATCCTAGAGTCCTAAACAGAGTTGCAGCTCAGTAGGGGAAAGAAAAAAAAGTATGTGACTAAAAACTTAAAAATATATTAATTTTAGATGCTGGGGAATAGTTTTTTTAAGGGTTTGGGCTTTTCATTAAATGATGCTGAAGGTCCGGTTTAACCTGAAACCTCTTTCTTCTGTGCCTCAACTTGCCTTGTAATCCTTCTCAAATGTAGCATAAGCCTACATGTAACCCCTCTAATCTGTACTGCAATCCACTACATTCCATCAAATTTGTACTGAAATCCAGGCCACAAGCTGTTCAGCTGTACTGCAACCTGCCCCAGATACCTTCTCATCTATATGACAGTCTGATCCTCAGCCCCTTTAGTGCAGAATGACTTGCAACCCTTTCATACCCTGTCCTTTTGACCCACCTGCCCATAAGACGCACCTAGGATTTGGAGGAGGAAAATAATAAAAAAAATATTTTTACCAATATTATTACCAAATGTGCTAAAACACCCATTACAGACAGTGTGACATTCCCCCCTCCCATTCCCCATATAGGCAGGGTGACATCCCCCCTCCCATTCCCATATAGGCAGTGTGGCATTCCCCCTCCCATTCCCCATATAGGCAGTGTGACATGCCCCCATCCTATTCCCCATATAGGCAGTGTGACATGCCCCCATCCCATTCTCCATATAGGCAGTGTGACATTCCCCCTCCCATTCCCATATAGGCAGTGTGACATCCCCCTCCCATTCCCATATAGGCAGTGTGGCATTCCCCCTCCCATTCCCCATATAGGCAGTGTGACATGCCCCCATCCTATTCCCCATATAGGCAGTGTGACATGCCCCCATCCCATTCTCCATATAGGCAGTGTGACATTCCCCCTCCCATTCCCATATAGGCAGTGTGACATTCCACCTCCCATTCCCATATAGGCAGTGTGACATGCCCCCATCCCATTCCCATATAGGCAGTGTGACATGCCCCATCCCATTCCCATATAGGCAGTGTGGCATCCGCCCCATTCCCATATAGGCAGTGTGACATGCCCCATCCCATTCCCATATAGGCAGTGTGACATGCCCCATCCCATTCCCATATAGGCAGTGTGACATGCCCCATCCCATTCCCATATAGGCAGTGTGACATTCCCCCTCCCATTCCCATATAGGCAGTGTAGGTGTGCTGTGGATAAAAAAAAAAGTTTTGTTAAAATAGGCAGGTAAAAGGGGAGAGTAAATAAAGGGTTAATGTTCTCCGCGATCCTGTGAGGAAAATAGGTTAGTATATATACATAAAAGTATGAATAAATAAATGCAATAGTATTACCAAAGTGAAGTTTTGTTTGAGGGGGTGTTTCCACCTTTTAATTAAATCAGAAACCACTAGGTATCATTGCCTCTGACTAATTAGGCCTCAAAAATTGTTGGACTTTTTAATCTTGCTGTCTGTTTGATTTCTCCTCTCAGGTAGCTTTATACTGATTGGTCAGTGTTGATTACACTATTAACCCTGTATTCTGAGTTCTTTGAGCTGGTTTGTGGTGGATGATTCCTTGAGGGTGAGTTGAGTTTCTAGCGGGTTGGATCAATGTGGTTGGTGGATCCTAGATGGTTTTAGAGGTTGTAGGTCGGCATTGAAATGAAATAAGCGGTGTTCCTGAGGTCCAGGTAGGCGGTGTGAGTTGAAGTAGATGATTGTTTTGGATGGATGGAGATGATTATGTCATCAGAGAAGGTTCTAGTGGTTAGTGCTGATTAATTAGTTGAGGTCTGCTTTAATGTTCTGATTTTAGATGTGTTGTGAGGCTTGTAACCGTTGTGGGGGAAATGTGAAAAACTTGTAATTAAAGGTAAAACGAATATAAGGAGATTGTATGACTTACAGTTTCGGTAAGCTGATTAAAATTGATGCAACAATTAGTACAGTATATGCTCGGTTCTTGTCTGATTTAAGTCTTTGAAAAGCTTTTGTAAAATCAATAGAAAATCTGTTCCCCGACGCCCGTTTCGTCTATGACGTTGTCAAAGGTGATCAGGGGAGGGTTAGGCGCCCAGCGTTTTAATTGGTTTGTTGCTGAAAGGGTTACTGGGAGAAGTAGTTTCAGTCAGTAGTTTTTTCAGAGCGCGTGTGCGCTGGATACATTGTAATTGGTTGGTTACTTTCCGTTAACTAGGCGTACTGCCAAGGTTGTGAAAAGATGCAAAAGTAACATTTGGGCTAGGTGATTGACATATTGCGTTTTTGTTTTTTTTTCAGCCTGAGCTGTGGAGGCTTTGGTATAACACTTTGTAATACATTGGCGTGCTGCCACGTTTTGTTCAAGATACAAATGTAACACTTGGGCTGGGTGATTGACATATTGCGTTTTTTTTCGCAGTCTGAGTTATGGAGGCTCCAGACTGATACTTTGTATTGAGTTTACAGTTGTAACAAGTTGGCTGGGTGAGTGGCATTTTTGCAGTTTTCTCTTGCTTGAGCTGTGTAAGATTTGAAAACTATGTAAAAGATTGGCTTGCTGGCAAAATTAAAAAATATATAAATAATTAAATAAATAAATAAATGTAGTAGATGAGCTGGCTGGGTGAAATACCTGCATTTTTTTAATCTGCCTGAGCAGATCTTTTGTGTTGGTTTGAATGGCTGATTTCAGAGTTCAGCTGTGACACTGGTAGAGTCATATAAGACAGGTAGAGACATATAAGAGGGAAGAGTGTAATTGTGATTAGTGTTAGATAACCCGTGGGGTTATTTATTTTCTAGAAAGCAGTTTAGGTCTAGTTCAGTGTTGAGTCCTTGTGGGTCATGGTGTTGAGCTCAGAGATCCAATTGGGTTCTCTCTTTGATAGTTCTCTTAGTAGGTCCAAGCCCCTCCAGTTGGGGGTGATTCTCTCAATGATCCAGAGTTCTAGTCCCTTGGGATCTTGGTTGTGTTTGTCTCGGAAGTGTGCGGATACACTGTCGGTAGGGAGCCCTTTTTTATGTTCCTTATGTGTTCATTCACGCGGACCTTGAATTGTCTTTTCGTTCGTCCTATGTATAGGAGGTTGCAGGGGCACTAGAGGCAGTAGATGACCCCAGCGGTGTTGCAGGAAAGATCTCCTTTTATCCTGTACTCTTTGTCAGAGATTGAATTGGTAAAGTGGTTCTTTGTGTGTGTCGGAGGTTTATTTTGCATAGTCAGTTTGCATCCATGGCAGTCTCTGCATTTTGTGAATTTGTTGTGTGTGCTGGTGTTGCAGTTTCTGGTGGGTTTATTACGCTAGAGGTAATGTATTGTGACAGGGTTTTGGGCTTCCTGTAGATGAATCTTGTTTTTTCTCCAATGATGTTCCGAAGGGTGGGATCTGTTTTCAGGATTCCCCAATGTTTTCTAATGATGGCTTCTGTTTTTTTGTAGTCTTTGTTGAACTTGGTGATGAAGGTGACTTGTTCTCTCTGGGCTGTGGTTTTATTCAGGTCAGTGATGCTAGGCTGCGTACTGATATCTTATATGATTTTATCCAGGTGGTTTTCGTTGTATCCTTTTTTCTATAAATTGTTTTTTAATGTTCGTGGCTTGCTGCAAGAAGGTGTTTTCATCTGTGCAGTTCCTTTTTATCTTTTGGAACTGTCCTTTTGGGATGTTCTTCATCCAGGTCGAGTGGTGGCAGATGCTTATTGGGATGTAGCTATTTCTGTCGGTTTCTTTGAAGAAGGTGCAGGTTTTGAACTTGTTGTCCTCTTTATAGATCAGGATTAGAGATGAGCGAACTTTTGAAAAATTCGATTCGACTGATTCGCCGAATTTTCCGACAAAAATCGTTTCGACCCGAATAAATTCGCGACGAATCGCTATTAAAAACGGCTATTTCTGAGCCTCCTAGAGCCTCAATAGGGTTGTAAACCATTCAGCCTTGCTGTAACACGCACAGGATGCGTGCTGGGTTAGTTAAATAATACTTTGAAGAAATATCACATGCAGATCAGAGGCATCGCTAATAGAATCGCAGAGCGGCACAATTGCAGAGAGTTGAAGTGGCATCACTATGAGGGGCAGAAGGAGCCCAAATATACACTGGAGTTGGCCTCAGGAGCCCAAAAATTGGATGAATCACACCCTGGAGTTGGCAGAAGTTGGCAGCAGCAGCAGCAGGAGCCCAAATATACACTGGAGTTGGCTTCAGGAGCCCAAAAATTGGATGAATCACACCCTGGAGTTGGCAGGAGTTGACAGTAGCAGCAGCAGGAGCCCAAATATACACTGGAGTTGGCTTCAGGAGCCCAAAAATTGGATGAATCACACCCTGGAGTTGGCAGGAGTTGACAGTAGCAGCAGCAGGAGCCCAAATATACACTGGAGTTGGCTTCAGGAGCCCAAAAGTTGGATGAATCACACCCTGGAGTTGGCAGGAGTTGACAGTAGCAGCAGCAGGAGCCCAAATATACACTGGAGTTGGCTTCAGGAGCCCAAAAATTGGATGAATCACACCCTGGAGTTGGCAGGAGTTGACAGCAGCAGCAGCAGGAGCCCAAATATACACTGGAGTTGGCCTCAGGAGCCCAAAAATTGGATGAATCACACCCTGGAGTTGGCAGAAGTTGGCAGCAGCAGCAGCAGGAGCCCAAATATACACTGGAGTTGGCTTCAGGAGCCCAAAAATTGGATGAATCACACCCTGGAGTTGGCAGGAGTTGACAGTAGCAGCAGCAGGAGCCCAAATATACACTGGAGTTGGCTTCAGGAGCCCAAAAATTGGATGAATCACACCCTGGAGTTGGCAGGAGTTGACAGTAGCAGCAGCAGGAGCCCAAATATACACTGGAGTTGGCTTCAGGAGCCCAAAAATTGGATGAATCACACCCTGGAGTTGGCAGGAGTTGACAGTAGCAGCAGCAGGAGCCCAAATATACACTGGAGTTGGCTTCAGGAGCCCAAAAATTGGATGAATCACACCCTGGAGTTGGCAGGAGTTGACAGCGGCAGCAGCAGGAGCCCAAATATACACTGGAGTTGGCCTCAGGAGCCCAAAAATTGGATGAATCACACCCTGGAGTTGGCAGAAGTTGGCAGCAGCAGCAGCAGGAGCCCAAATATACACTGGAGTTGGCTTCAGGAGCCCAAAAATTGGATGAATCACACCCTGGAGTTGGCAGGAGTTGACAGTAGCAGCAGCAGGAGCCCAAATATACACTGGAGTTGGCTTCAGGAGCCCAAAAATTGGATGAATCACACCCTGGAGTTGGCAGAAGTTGGCAGCAGCAGCAGCAGGAGCCCAAATATACACTGGAGTTGGCTTCAGGAGCCCAAAAATTGGATGAATCACACCCTGGAGTTGGCAGAAGTTGGCAGCAGCAGCAGCAGGAGCCCAAATATACACTGGAGTTGGCCTCAGGAGCCCAAAAATTGGATGAATCACACCCTGGAGTTGGCAGGAGTTGACAGCAGCAGCAGCAGGAGCCCAAATATACACTGGAGTTGGCCTCAGGAGCCCAAAAATTGGATGAATCACACCCTGGAGTTGGCAGAAGTTGGCAGCAGCAGCAGCAGGAGCCCAAATATACACTGGAGTTGGCTTCAGGAGCCCAAAAATTGGATGAATCACACCCTGGAGTTGGCAGGAGTTGACAGTAGCAGCAGCAGGAGCCCAAATATACACTGGAGTTGGCTTCAGGAGCCCAAAAATTAGATGAATCACACCCTGGAGTTGGCAGGAGTTGACAGTAGCAGCAGCAGGAGCCCAAATATACACTGGAGTTGGCTTCAGGAGCCCAAAAGTTGCATGAATCACACCCTGGAGTTGGCAGGAGTTGACAGTAGCAGCAGCAGGAGCCCAAATATACACTGGAGTTGGCTTCAGGAGCCCAAAAATTGGATGAATCACACCCTGGAGTTGGCAGGAGTTGACAGCAGCAGCAGCAGGAGCCCAAATATACACTGGAGTTGGCCTCAGGAGCCCAAAAATTGGATGAATCACACCCTGGAGTTGGCAGAAGTTGGCAGCAGCAGCAGCAGGAGCCCAAATATACACTGGAGTTGGCTTCAGGAGCTCAAAAATTGGATGAATCACACCCTGGAGTTGGCAGGAGTTGACAGTAGCAGCAGCAGGAGCCCAAATATACACTGGAGTTGGCTTCAGGAGCCCAAAAATTGGATGAATCACACCCTGGAGTTGGCAGGAGTTGACAGTAGCAGCAGCAGGAGCCCAAATATACACTGGAGTTGGCTTCAGGAGCCCAAAAATTGGATGAATCACACCCTGGAGTTGGCAGGAGTTGACAGTAGCAGCAGCAGGAGCCCAAATATACACTGGAGTTGGCTTCAGGAGCCCAAAAATTGGATGAATCACACCCTGGAGTTGGCAGGAGTTGACAGCAGCAGCAGCAGGAGCCCAAATATACACTGGAGTTGGCCTCAGGAGCCCAAAAATTGGATGAATCACACCCTGGAGTTGGCAGAAGTTGGCAGCAGCAGCAGCAGGAGCCCAAATATACACTGGAGTTGGCTTCAGGAGCCCAAAAATTGGATGAATCACACCCTGGAGTTGGCAGGAGTTGACAGTAGCAGGAGCCCAAATATACACTGGAGTTGGCTTCAGGAGCCCAAAAATTGGATGAATCACACCCTGGAGTTGGCAGAAGTTGGCAGCAGCAGGAGCCCAAATATACACTGGAGTTGGCTTCAGGAGCCCAAAAATTGGATGAATCACACCCTGGAGTTGGCAGAAGTTGGCAGCAGCAGCAGCAGGAGCCCAAATATACACTGGAGTTGGCCTCAGGAGCCCAAAAATTGGATGAATCACACCCTGGAGTTGGCAGGAGTTGACAGCAGCAGCAGCAGGAGCCCAAATATACACTGGAGTTGGCCTCAGGAGCCCAAAAATTGGATGAATCACACCCTGGAGTTGGCAGAAGTTGGCAGCAGCAGCAGCAGGAGCCCAAATATACACTGGAGTTGGCTTCAGGAGCCCAAAAATTGGATGAATCACACCCTGGAGTTGGCAGGAGTTGACAGTAGCAGCAGCAGGAGCCCAAATATACACTGGAGTTGGCTTCAGGAGCCCAAAAATTGGATGAATCACACCCTGGAGTTGGCAGGAGTTGACAGTAGCAGCAGCAGGAGCCCAAATATACACTGGAGTTGGCTTCAGGAGCCCAAAAGTTGGATGAATCACACCCTGGAGTTGGCAGGAGTTGACAGTAGCAGCAGCAGGAGCCCAAATATACACTGGAGTTGGCTTCAGGAGCCCAAAAATTGGATGAATCACACCCTGGAGTTGGCAGGAGTTGACAGCAGCAGCAGCAGGAGCCCAAATATACACTGGAGTTGGCTTCAGGAGCCCAAAAATTGGATGAATCACACCCTGGAGTTGGCAGGAGTTGACAGCAGCAGCAGCAGGAGCCCAAACATTACTTTAAAGAGACCCTGGGGTTGGCTTCAGGAGCCCAAAAATTGGATGAATCACACCCTGGAGTTGGCAGAAGTTGGCAGCAGCAGCAGCAGGAGCCCAAATATACACTGGAGTTGGCTTCAGGAGCCCAAAAATTGGATGAATCACACCCTGGAGTTGGCAGAAGTTGGCAGCAGCAGCAGCAGGAGCCCAAATATACACTGGAGTTGGCCTCAGGAGCCCAAAAATTGGATGAATCACACCCTGGAGTTGGCAGAAGTTGACAGTAGCAGCAGCAGGAGTCCAAATATACACTGGAGTTGGCTTCAGGAGCCCAAAAATTGGATGAATCACACCCTGGAGTTGGCAGGAGTTGACAGTAGCAGCAGCAGGAGCCCAAATATACACTGGAGTTGGCTTCAGGAGCCCAAAAATTGGATGAATCACACCCTGGAGTTGGCAGGAGTTGACAGTAGCAGCAGCAGGAGCCCAAATATACACTGGAGTTGGCTTCAGGAGCCCAAAAATTGGATGAATCACACCCTGGAGTTGGCAGGAGTTGACAGCAGCAGCAGCAGGAGCCCAAATATACACTGGAGTTGGCCTCAGGAGCCCAAAAATTGGATGAATCACACCCTGGAGTTGGCAGAAGTTGGCAGCAGCAGCAGCAGGAGCCCAAATATACACTGGAGTTGGCTTCAGGAGCCCAAAAATTGGATGAATCACACCCTGGAGTTGGCAGGAGTTGACAGTAGCAGCAGCAGGAGCCCAAATATACACTGGAGTTGGCTTCAGGAGCCCAAAAATTGGATGAATCACACCCTGGAGTTGGCAGAAGTTGGCAGCAGCAGCAGCAGGAGCCCAAATATACACTGGAGTTGGCTTCAGGAGCCCAAAAATTGGATGAATCACACCCTGGAGTTGGCAGAAGTTGGCAGCAGCAGGAGCCCAAATATACACTGGAGTTGGCCTCAGGAGCCCAAAAATTGGATGAATCACACCCTGGAGTTGGCAGGAGTTGACAGCAGCAGCAGCAGGAGCCCAAATATACACTGGAGTTGGCCTCAGGAGCCCAAAAATTGGATGAATCACACCCTGGAGTTGGCAGAAGTTGGCAGCAGCAGCAGCAGGAGCCCAAATATACACTGGAGTTGGCTTCAGGAGCCCAAAAATTGGATGAATCATACCCTGGAGTTGGAAGGAGTTGACAGCAGCAGCAGCAGGAGCCCAAATATACACTGGAGTTGGCCTCAGAAGCCCAAAAATTGGATGAATCACACCCTGGAGTTGGCAGGAGTTGACAGTAGCAGCAGCAGGAGCCCAAATATACACTGGAGTTGGCTTCAGGAGCCCAAAAATTGGATGAATCACACCCTGGAGTTGGCAGAAGTTGGCAGCAGCAGCAGCAGGAGCCCAAATATACACTGGAGTTGGCTTCAGGAGCCCAAAAATTGGATGAATCACACCCTGGAGTTGGCAGGAGTTGACAGTAGCAGCAGCAGGAGCCCAAATATACACTGGAGTTGGCTTCAGGAGCCCAAAAATTGGATGAATCACACCCTGGAGTTGGCAGAAGTTGGCAGCAGCAGCAGCAGGAGCCCAAATATACACTGGAGTTGGCTTCAGGAGCCCAAAAATTGGATGAATCACACCCTGGAGTTGGCAGAAGTTGGCAGCAGCAGCAGCAGGAGCCCAAATATACACTGGAGTTGGCCTCAGGAGCCCAAAAATTGGATGAATCACACCCTGGAGTTGGCAGAAGTTGGCAGCAGCAGCAGCAGGAGCCCAAATATACACTGGAGTTGGCTTCAGGAGCCCAAAAATTGGATGAATCACACCCTGGAGTTGGCAGGAGTTGACAGTAGCAGCAGCAGGAGCCCAAATATACACTGGAGTTGGCTTCAGGAGCCCAAAAATTGGATGAATCACACCCTGGAGTTGGCAGGAGTTGACAGTAGCAGCAGCAGGAGCCCAAATTTACACTGGAGTTGGCTTCAGGAGCCCAAAAATTGGATGAATCACACCCTGGAGTTGGCAGGAGTTGACAGTAGCAGCAGCAGGAGCCCAAATATACACTGGAGTTGGCTTCAGGAGCCCAAAAATTGAATGAATCACACCCTGGAGTTGGCAGGAGTTGACAGCAGCAGCAGCAGGAGCCCAAATATACACTGGAGTTGGCCTCAGGAGCCCAAAAATTGGATGAATCACACCCTGGAGTTGGCAGAAGTTGGCAGCAGCAGCAGCAGGAGCCCAAATATACACTGGAGTTGGCTTCAGGAGCCCAAAAATTGGATGAATCACACCCTGGAGTTGGCAGGAGTTGACAGTAGCAGCAGCAGGAGCCCAAATATACACTGGAGTTGGCTTCAGGAGCCCAAAAATTGGATGAATCACACCCTGGAGTTGGCAGAAGTTGGCAGCAGCAGCAGCAGGAGCCCAAATATACACTGGAGTTGGCTTCAGGAGCCCAAAAATTGGATGAATCACACCCTGGAGTTGGCAGGAGTTGACAGTAGCAGCAGCAGGAGCCCAAATATACACTGGAGTTGGCTTCAGGAGCCCAAAAATTGGATGAATCACACCCTGGAGTTGGCAGGAGTTGACAGTAGCAGCAGCAGGAGCCCAAATATACACTGGAGTTGGCTTGAGGAGCCCAAAAATTGGATGAATCACACCCTGGAGTTGGCAGAAGTTGGCAGCAGCAGCAGCAGGAGCCCAAATATACACTGGAGTTGGCTTCAGGAGCCCAAAAATTGGATGAATCACACCCTGGAGTTGGCAGGAGTTGACAGTAGCAGCAGCAGGAGCCCAAATATACACTGGAGTTGGCTTCAGGAGCCCAAAAATTGGATGAATCACACCCTGGAGTTGGCAGGAGTTGACAGCAGCAGCAGCAGGAGCCCAAATATACACTGGAGTTGGCCTCAGGAGCCCAAAAATTGGATGAATCACACCCTGGAGTTGGCAGGAGTTGACAGTAGCAGCAGCAGGAGCCCAAATATACACTGGAGTTGGCTTCAGGAGCCCAAAAATTGGATGAATCACACCCTGGAGTTGGCAGGAGTTGACAGCAGCAGCAGCAGGAGCCCAAACATTACTTTAAAGAGACCCTGGGGTTGGCTTCAGGAGCCCAAAAATTGGATGAATCACACCCTGGAGTTGGCAGAAGTTGGCAGCAGCAGCAGCAGGAGCCCAAATATACACTGGAGTTGGCTTCAGGAGCCCAAAAATTGGATGAATCACACCCTGGAGTTGGCAGGAGTTGACAGTAGCAGCAGCAGGAGCCCAAATATACACTGGAGTTGGCTTCAGGAGCCCAAAAATTGGATGAATCACACCCTGGAGTTGGCAGGAGTTGACAGTAGCAGCAGCAGGAGCCCAAATATACACTGGAGTTGGCTTGAGGAGCCCAAAAATTGGATGAATCACACCCTGGAGTTGGCAGAAGTTGGCAGCAGCAGCAGCAGGAGCCCAAATATACACTGGAGTTGGCTTCAGGAGCCCAAAAATTGGATGAATCACACCCTGGAGTTGGCAGGAGTTGACAGTAGCAGCAGGAGCCCAAATATACACTGGAGTTGGCTTCAGGAGCCCAAAAATTGGATGAATCACACCCTGGAGTTGGCAGGAGTTGACAGTAGCAGCAGCAGGAGCCCAAATATACACTGGAGTTGGCTTCAGGAGCCCAAAAATTGGATGAATCACACCCTGGAGTTGGCGGGAGTTTACAGCAGCAGCAGCAGGAGCCCAAATATACACTGGAGTTGGCTTCAGGAGCCCAAAAATTGGATGAATCACACCCTGGAGTTGGCAGGAGTTGACAGCAGCAGCAGCAGGAGCCCAAATATACACTGGAGTTGGCCTCAGGAGCCCAAAAATTGGATGAATCACACCCTGGAGTTGGCAGGAGTTGACAGTAGCAGCAGCAGGAGCCCAAATATACACTGGAGTTGGCTTCAGGAGCCCAAAAATTGGATGAATCACACCCTGGAGTTGGCAGGAGTTGACAGCAGCAGCAGCAGGAGCCCAAACATTACTTTAAAGAGACCCTGGGGTTGGCTTCAGGAGCCCAAAAATTGGATGAATCACACCCTGGAGTTGGCAGAAGTTGGCAGCAGCAGCAGCAGGAGCCCAAATATACACTGGAGTTGGCTTCAGGAGCCCAAAAATTGGATGAATCACACCCTGGAGTTGGCAGAAGTTGGCAGCAGCAGCAGCAGGAGCCCAAATATACACTGGAGTTGGCCTCAGGAGCCCAAAAATTGGATGAATCACACCCTGGAGTTGGCAGAAGTTGGCAGCAGCAGCAGCAGGAGCCCAAATATACACTGGAGTTGGCTTCAGGAGCCCAAAAATTGGATGAATCACACCCTGGAGTTGGCAGGAGTTGACAGTAGCAGCAGCAGGAGCCCAAATATACACTGGAGTTGGCTTCAGGAGCCCAAAAATTGGATGAATCACACCCTGGAGTTGGCAGGAGTTGACAGTAGCAGCAGCAGGAGCCCAAATTTACACTGGAGTTGGCTTCAGGAGCCCAAAAATTGGATGAATCACACCCTGGAGTTGGCAGGAGTTGACAGTAGCAGCAGCAGGAGCCCAAATATACACTGGAGTTGGCTTCAGGAGCCCAAAAATTGAATGAATCACACCCTGGAGTTGGCAGGAGTTGACAGCAGCAGCAGCAGGAGCCCAAATATACACTGGAGTTGGCCTCAGGAGCCCAAAAATTGGATGAATCACACCCTGGAGTTGGCAGAAGTTGGCAGCAGCAGCAGCAGGAGCCCAAATATACACTGGAGTTGGCTTCAGGAGCCCAAAAATTGGATGAATCACACCCTGGAGTTGGCAGGAGTTGACAGTAGCAGCAGCAGGAGCCCAAATATACACTGGAGTTGGCTTCAGGAGCCCAAAAATTGGATGAATCACACCCTGGAGTTGGCAGAAGTTGGCAGCAGCAGCAGCAGGAGCCCAAATATACACTGGAGTTGGCTTCAGGAGCCCAAAAATTGGATGAATCACACCCTGGAGTTGGCAGGAGTTGACAGTAGCAGCAGCAGGAGCCCAAATATACACTGGAGTTGGCTTCAGGAGCCCAAAAATTGGATGAATCACACCCTGGAGTTGGCAGGAGTTGACAGTAGCAGCAGCAGGAGCCCAAATATACACTGGAGTTGGCTTCAGGAGCCCAAAAGTTGGATGAATCACACCCTGGAGTTGGCGGGAGTTTACAGCAGCAGCAGCAGGAGCCCAAATATACACTGGAGTTGGCTTCAGGAGCCCAAAAATTGGATGAATCACACCCTGGAGTTGGCAGGAGTTGACAGCAGCAGCAGCAGGAGCCCATATATACACTGGAGTTGGCCTCAGGAGCCCAAAAATTGGATGAATCACACCCTGGAGTTGGCAGGAGTTGACAGTAGCAGCAGCAGGAGCCCAAATATACACTGGAGTTGGCTTCAGGAGCCCAAAAATTGGATGAATCACACCCTGGAGTTGGCAGGAGTTGACAGCAGCAGCAGCAGGAGCCCAAACATTACTTTAAAGAGACCCTGGGGTTGGCTTCAGGAGCCCAAAAATTGGATGAATCACACCCTGGAGTTGGCAGAAGTTGGCAGCAGCAGCAGCAGGAGCCCAAATATACACTGGAGTTGGCTTCAGGAGCCCAAAAATTGGATGAATCACACCCTGGAGTTGGCAGAAGTTGGCAGCAGCAGCAGCAGGAGCCCAAATATACACTGGAGTTGGCCTCAGGAGCCCAAAAATTGGATGAATCACACCCTGGAGTTGGCAGAAGTTGGCAGCAGCAGCAGCAGGAGCCCAAATATACACTGGAGTTGGCTTCAGGAGCCCAAAAATTGGATGAATCACACCCTGGAGTTGGCAGGAGTTGACAGTAGCAGCAGCAGGAGCCCAAATATACACTGGAGTTGGCTTCAGGAGCCCAAAAATTGGATGAATCACACCCTGGAGTTGGCAGGAGTTGACAGTAGCAGCAGCAGGAGCCCAAATTTACACTGGAGTTGGCTTCAGGAGCCCAAAAATTGGATGAATCACACCCTGGAGTTGGCAGGAGTTGACAGTAGCAGCAGCAGGAGCCCAAATATACACTGGAGTTGGCTTCAGGAGCCCAAAAATTGAATGAATCACACCCTGGAGTTGGCAGGAGTTGACAGCAGCAGCAGCAGGAGCCCAAATATACACTGGAGTTGGCCTCAGGAGCCCAAAAATTGGATGAATCACACCCTGGAGTTGGCAGAAGTTGGCAGCAGCAGCAGCAGGAGCCCAAATATACACTGGAGTTGGCTTCAGGAGCCCAAAAATTGGATGAATCACACCCTGGAGTTGGCAGGAGTTGACAGTAGCAGCAGCAGGAGCCCAAATATACACTGGAGTTGGCTTCAGGAGCCCAAAAATTGGATGAATCACACCCTGGAGTTGGCAGAAGTTGGCAGCAGCAGCAGCAGGAGCCCAAATATACACTGGAGTTGGCTTCAGGAGCCCAAAAATTGGATGAATCACACCCTGGAGTTGGCAGGAGTTGACAGTAGCAGCAGCAGGAGCCCAAATATACACTGGAGTTGGCTTCAGGAGCCCAAAAATTGGATGAATCACACCCTGGAGTTGGCAGGAGTTGACAGTAGCAGCAGCAGGAGCCCAAATATACACTGGAGTTGGCTTCAGGAGCCCAAAAGTTGGATGAATCACACCCTGGAGTTGGCAGGAGTTGACAGTAGCAGCAGCAGGAGCCCAAATATACACTGGAGTTGGCTTCAGGAGCCCAAAAATTGGATGAATCACACCCTGGAGTTGGCAGGAGTTGACAGCAGCAGCAGCAGGAGCCCAAATATACACTGGAGTTGGCCTCAGGAGCCCAAAAATTGGATGAATCACACCCTGGAGTTGGCAGGAGTTGACAGTAGCAGCAGCAGGAGCCCAAATATACACTGGAGTTGGCTTCAGGAGCCCAAAAATTGGATGAATCACACCCTGGAGTTGGCAGGAGTTGACAGCAGCAGCAGCAGGAGCCCAAACATTACTTTAAAGAGACCCTGGGGTTGGCTTCAGGAGCCCAAAAATTGGATGAATCACACCCTGGAGTTGGCAGAAGTTGGCAGCAGCAGCAGCAGGAGCCCAAATATACACTGGAGTTGGCTTCAGGAGCCCAAAAATTGGATGAATCACACCCTGGAGTTGGCAGGAGTTGACAGTAGCAGCAGCAGGAGCCCAAATATACACTGGAGTTGGCTTCAGGAGCCCAAAAATTGGATGAATCACACCCTGGAGTTGGCAGGAGTTGACAGTAGCAGCAGCAGGAGCCCAAATATACACTGGAGTTGGCTTGAGGAGCCCAAAAATTGGATGAATCACACCCTGGAGTTGGCAGAAGTTGGCAGCAGCAGCAGCAGGAGCCCAAATATACACTGGAGTTGGCTTCAGGAGCCCAAAAATTGGATGAATCACACCCTGGAGTTGGCAGGAGTTGACAGTAGCAGCAGGAGCCCAAATATACACTGGAGTTGGCTTCAGGAGCCCAAAAATTGGATGAATCACACCCTGGAGTTGGCAGAAGTTGACAGTAGCAGCAGCAGGAGCCCAAATATACACTGGAGTTGGCTTCAGGAGCCCAAAAATTGGATGAATCACACCCTGGAGTTGGCGGGAGTTTACAGCAGCAGCAGCAGGAGCCCAAATATACACTGGAGTTGGCTTCAGGAGCCCAAAAATTGGATGAATCACACCCTGGAGTTGGCAGGAGTTGACAGCAGCAGCAGCAGGAGCCCAAATATACACTGGAGTTGGCCTCAGGAGCCCAAAAATTGGATGAATCACACCCTGGAGTTGGCAGGAGTTGACAGTAGCAGCAGCAGGAGCCCAAATATACACTGGAGTTGGCTTCAGGAGCCCAAAAATTGGATGAATCACACCCTGGAGTTGGCAGGAGTTGACAGCAGCAGCAGCAGGAGCCCAAACATTACTTTAAAGAGACCCTGGGGTTGGCTTCAGGAGCCCAAAAATTGGATGAATCACACCCTGGAGTTGGCAGAAGTTGGCAGCAGCAGCAGCAGGAGCCCAAATATACACTGGAGTTGGCTTCAGGAGCCCAAAAATTGGATGAATCACACCCTGGAGTTGGCAGGAGTTGACAGTAGCAGCAGCAGGAGCCCAAATATACACTGGAGTTGGCTTCAGGAGCCCAAAAATTGGATGAATCACACCCTGGAGTTGGCAGGAGTTGACAGTAGCAGCAGCAGGAGCCCAAATATACACTGGAGTTGGCTTGAGGAGCCCAAAAATTGGATGAATCACACCCTGGAGTTGGCAGAAGTTGGCAGCAGCAGCAGCAGGAGCCCAAATATACACTGGAGTTGGCTTCAGGAGCCCAAAAATTGGATGAATCACACCCTGGAGTTGGCAGGAGTTGACAGTAGCAGCAGCAGGAGCCCAAATATACACTGGAGTTGGCTTCAGGAGCCCAAAAATTGGATGAATCACACCCTGGAGTTGGCAGGAGTTGACAGTAGCAGCAGCAGGAGCCCAAATATACACTGGAGTTGGCTTCAGGAGCCCAAAAATTGGATGAATCACACCCTGGAGTTGGCAGGAGTTGACAGCAGCAGCAGCAGGAGCCCAAATATACACTGGAGTTGGCTTCAGGAGCCCAAAAATTGGATGAATCACACCCTGGAGTTGGCAGGAGTTGACAGTAGCAGCAGCAGGAGCCCAAAAAATGGCCTAAAGACATAAATATGTTTTGCACCATTTGGAATGTGTAAAACGTGGCACCATGCTGAATCTAGTCGCATGCATCAGGCATTGGTGGGTGGAAATCCTGGCTGATCCATCCCTGATTCATTTTGACAAAGGTGAGTCTCTCCACATTTTTAGTTGACAGACGAGTTCTCCTCGCCGTAACTATGGCCCCCGCCGCACTAAACACCCGCTCAGATGGCACGCTACTTGCCGGGCAGGACAGCTTTTCCAGGGCAAACTCTGCTAGTTGTGGCCACAAATCAAGTTTGGCTGCCCAGAAGTCCAGCGGATCCTCAAGGTGTGTTGGCATGGTCATGTCAAAGTATGACATGACCTGCTGGTTCAGGTCCTGCTCCAGGTCTTCCTGCTGCTCATGAGTAGCCTCACTATGCGGGTGTAGAAAGCTACTCATTAGCGACTGAAGACTGAGGCTGCTGCTGCTGATGGAGCTTCTGCTGCTGCTGCTGCCAACCCCCCCAGCGGCCATGGCAGTGGAAGGTGAGCGCAGAGGTCCCCTCGAGTCAGACCTGCGAGAGTATGGACCATGGCGCAGATAGGCATCGGCCAACTGCCTACGTAGAATGTCTTTGTAGTAGTTGAGTTTGTCCTCCCTCTCGGTGGGTTTAAAAAATGCCCCCATTTTGTGCCGGAAGCGAGGGTCCAATAAGGTGGACAGCCAGAAGTCATCCCGCCGACAGATGGAAACAATTCTGGGGTCACTACGCAAGCATGTGAGCATGCTTCGTGCCATTTGCACAAGTGACTCGGATGGACTACCTGTCTCCATCTCCACTGCATACTGCCACGGTGTGCCCGGGTCCTCTGTCTCTCCTTCCTCAAAAACCTCTAGCTCCTCTGGCTGCTCCTGCTCCTCCTCTCCTGTCCGCTGACTAGATAAACCAGCCATTTCGCCAAGCCTAAACTGTGTTTCGCTGGGCAACTCCTCCTCCTCCTCTTCCTCCTCCTCCAGTTCAGCTCCAACGGGGTTCATGTGGCCGTAAGATGTAAACGCCATGTCTCCAGTGCCCTGACCAGCCATGGTTTCCAACATGTGCTGTAGTACATGAAGCAGTGGAATCACGTCGTTCATCCCGTAATCCTGCCGACTGACAAATAAAGTGGCTTCCTCAAAGGGCCTGAGCAAACGGCAGGTGTCACGTATGAGCTGCCACTGGTTGACATTGAAGTTACACAGGGGAGTCCCCCTATCTGCTTGGATCATCAGGAAATCCGTGATGGCTTTTCTCTGTTCATATAATCGGTCCAACATGTGAAGGGTGGAATTCCAACGGGTGGAAACATCGCAAATCAGACTATGTTGGGGGATACCATTCTGACGCTGTAGCTCAAGAAGGGTGTGTTTGGCGGTGTAGGAGTGGCTGAAGTGCATGCAAAGTTTCCGTGAAGTTGTTAGGATGTCCTGCAGATGGGGGGAACACTTCAGAAACCGCTTGACAACCAGATTGAAGACGTGAGCCATGCAGGGGGCATGGGTCAGGCTTCCTTGGCGCAGCGCAGACAAAATGTTCTTCCCATTGTCGGTAACCATGATTCCCATTTTAAGTTTTCTCGGAGTAAGCCATGTTTGAATTTCCTGATGAATACATTTAAGCAGTTCCTCCCCTGTGTGACTCCGTTCGCCAAGACAAACCATGTGAAGCACTGCGTGACACCTCCGTGCCCTGCACACATGGTAGACTGGAGGGGCACTGAGACTTGAGCCTACAGTGGAGGGTGAGGAGATGGCGGAGGATGAGGAGGCCGAGTCGCACGGTGTCACAGGCCCAATGGGCAGAGAGCGCGGAGGCCGAAGCGGCGTGACCTGTCCAAGTTGCTGCTGCAAAGGGACCACATTCACCCAGTGGGCCGTAAACGACATGTACTGCCCCTGACCGTAGTTACAGCTCCAGATGTCGGCGCTGCCATGTATTTTGCTACACACCGACAGGCTCAAGGACTGGCCCACCTTCTGTTCAACAAAAGTGTGCAGCGCTGGTACTGCCTTCTTGGCAAAGAAATGACGGCTTGGGACTCTCCACCTCGGCTCGGCACAAGCCATCAGTTCTCTGAAAGGTGCAGATCCCACCACCTGAAAAGGGAGCGACTGCAGCACCAGCAACTTGGACAGGAGCACATTCAGCTTCTGCGCCGTAGGATGAGTGGGCGCATACTGCTGTCTCTTGGACATGGCTTCGCTGATGGATTGCTGGCGGGATGCATGACTTGGAGGAGGAGGAGGAGGAGCAGGAGCGACAGAGGATGGGTATGACGCACAGCTGCCTTCGGCTGAGGTGCTGGAGCCTTGGCTGGCAGAAATTGGGAGCTCACTTGGTGAGGAAGCAGACTGGACCACCCCTTGGGAGCCTCGGTTCTCCCAGGTCGTTTTATGGTGACGCATCATATGTTGACGCAGGGCCGTGGTGCCAACATTTGGACCCTGGCCACGCTTCACCTTTTGCCTACATATCTTGCATGTGGCCATGTTACCCTCCTGCGGATGCCTCAGGAAAAACTGCCACACTGCCGAGTAGCTACTTTTCCCACCCCCTGGCCTCACTGATTCACTGCTGCTGTTGCCAACTCCAGGAACCCCTGCTCCACTACCTCCCGATAAGGTAGACTGCCGCACAGCAGGTGCTCTACCCCGGCCCCGGCCCCGGCCGGCTCCAGCCTTTGGAATTGTGCCCCCATGCTGACTGCTACCACCTTGCTGCCTCAGCTGCTGACTCCGGGGCAACCTGCGCCCCTCTTCTCCTGATGATGACGATGAAGCCCCTTCATCACCCGGCTCCCAAGTGCGATCGGCTTCATCGTCGTCATCATCATCACCGAGTTGTGGCTGTACGTCACTGATGTTCGTGGATTCGTCAACAGTGTCTGGCGCAGGAGCTGGAACGCTCGCAGCACCCACGACACTGTCCACATCACTATCTGTCTGCCTAGCTAGAGAAGCCACCTCCATTTCTTGGCTGGGCAGTAGCTGCTGACTGTCCTCTATCTGATGGTCCTCCTCACTAAAGAGTGGAGCTGAACCCAAAGCATAGGATACGTCGCTGGGGGAGGGAACGGCGTAGGACAGAGGCAATGGGAGGACAGGGACTGCTCTCGGGGCATGCCAACTCAGGGTTGTGTCAGAGGAACCTACCGACCCTAGACTGGGGGTCTCAGACGTAAGTTGTGATGATGTTGTTGATGAGCGCGTCAACCAATCTACCACGGCAGATGCGTTACTGGTGGAGACCCGACCGCTAGCAGATACTGGCAGATTAGGTCTCTCAGCGTGACTCCTGCTGCTACTGGCCCCCAGTCTGATGCGAGCTCTGCCTGCGGAATCTTGGCCTCTGCCACTCCTCTTTTCACTTCCAGGCACTTGTCTGCCCGACATAGTCTAACTGGCGTGGGAGTAGGTGATATTTTAAGATCCCCCGGGCAGCGGTGGGTCTATATGAAACAGAATATAATGCACACCAAAAGTGAGCAGTAACACTCAGCCTCCAACAGGCCTGCTTAGTGTAAATAAGAGAGCTGCTTAGTGTAAATAAAGAGGGGTATGCTATGTTACAGAATGGGATGCCTCAACAGAAGTGCACCTGGCAGGCAGCAGTAAGCCTATGCCCAGCAAAAGTGTCTTATAATATAAATATAATAAGAGCAAATGCTTATATGGTCTTAAACAGAGGCTGCTTTAGTCACAGAATGGGATGCCCCCAAAAAAGATCCAGTAGTACTATGCCCAGCAAAAGTGTCTTTATCAGGCTAATTTCAAATATGATAAGAGCAAATGCTTATATGGTCTTAAACAGAGGCTGCTTTAGTCACAGAATGGGATGCCCTGGCAGGGACAAGTAGTGCTATGCCCAGCAAAAGTGTCTTTATCAGGCTAATTTCAAATATGATAAGAGCAAATGCTTATACGGTCTTAAACAGAGGCTGCTTTAGTCACAGAATGGGATGCCCCAACAGGAATGGACCTGGCAGGGTCCAGTAGTGCTATGCCCAGCAAAAGTGTCTTTATCAGGCCTAATTTCAAATATGATAAGAGCAAATGCTTATATGGTCTTAAACAGAGGCTGCTTTAGTCACAGAATGGGATGCCCCAACAGGAATGGACCTGGCAGGGTCCAGTAGTGCTTTGCCCAGCAAAAGTGTCTTTATCAGGCCTAATTTCAAATATAATAAGAGCAAATGCTTATATGGTCTTAAACAGAGGCTGCTTTAGTCACAGAATGGGATGCCCCCAAAAAAGATCCAGTAGTACTATGCCCAGCAAAAGTGTCTTTATCAGGCTAATTTCAAATATGATAAGAGCAAATGCTTATATGGTCTTAAACAGAGGCTGCTTTAGTCACAGAATGGGATGCCCTGGCAGGGACAAGTAGTGCTATGCCCAGCAAAAGTGTCTTTATCAGGCTAATTTCAAATATGATAAGAGCAAATGCTTATACGGTCTTAAACAGAGGCTGCTTTAGTCACAGAATGGGATGCCCCAACAGGAATGGACCTGGCAGGGTCCAGTAGTGCTATGCCCAGCAAAAGTGTCTTTATCAGGCCTAATTTCAAATATGATAAGAGCAAATGCTTATATGGTCTTAAACAGAGGCTGCTTTAGTCACAGAATGGGATGCCCCAACAGGAATGGACCTGGCAGGGTCCAGTAGTGCTTTGCCCAGCAAAAGTGTCTTTATCAGGCCTAATTTCAAATATGATAAGAGCAAATGCTTATATGGTCTTAAACAGAGGCTGCTTTAGTCACAGAATGGGATGCCCCAACAGGAATGGACCTGGCAGGGTCCAGTAGTGCTATGCCCAGCAAAAGTGTCTTTATCAGGCCTAATTTCAAATATGATAAGAGCAAATGGTTATATGGTCTTAAACAGAGGCTGCTTTAGTCACAGAATGGGATGCCCCAACAGAAGTGGACCTGGCAGGGTCCAGTAGTGCTATGCCCAGCAAAAGTGTCTTTATCAGGCCTAATTTCAAATATGATAAGAGCAAATGCTTATATGGTCTTAAACAGAGGCTGCTTTAGTCACAGAATGGGATGCCCCAACAGAAGTGGACCTGGCAGGGTCCAGTAGTGCTATGCCCAGCAAAAGTGTCTTTATCAGGCCTAATTTCAAATATGATAAGAGCAAATGCTTATATGGTCTTAAACAGAGGCTGCTTTAGTCACAGAATGGGATGCCCCAACAGGAATGGACCTGGCAGGGTCCAGTAGTGCTTTGCCCAGCAAAAGTGTCTTTATCAGGCCTAATTTCAAATATAATAAGAGCAAATGGTTATACGGTCTTAAACAGAGGCTGCTTTAGTCACAGAATGGGATGCCCCAACAGAAGTGGACCTGGCAGGGTCCAGTAGTGCTATGCCCAGCAAAAGTGTCTTTATCAGGCCTAATTTCAAATATGATAAGAGCAAATGCTTATATGGTCTTAAACAGAGGCTGCTTTAGTCACAGAATGGGATGCCCCAACAGGAATGGACCTGGCAGGGTCCAGTAGTGCTTTGCCCAGCAAAAGTGTCTTTATCAGGCCTAATTTCAAATATGATAAGAGCAAATGGTTATATGGTCTTAAACAGAGGCTGCTTTAGTCACAGAATGGGATGCCCCAACAGAAGTGGACCTGGCAGGGTCCAGTAGTGCTATGCCCAGCAAAAGTGTCTTTATCAGGCCTAATTTCAAATATGATAAGAGCAAATGGTTATATGGTCTTAAACAGAGGCTGCTTTAGTCACAGAATGGGATGCCCCAACAGGAATGGACCTGGCAGGGTCCAGTAGTGCTTTGCCCAGCAAAAGTGTCTTTATCAGGCCTAATTTCAAATATGATAAGAGCAAATGGTTATATGGTCTTAAACAGAGGCTGCTTTAGTCACAGATTGGGATGCCCCAACAGGAATGGACCTGGCAGGGTCCAGTAGTGCTTTGCCCAGCAAAAGTGTCTTTATCAGGCCTAATTTCAAATATGATAAGAGCAAATGGTTATATGGTCTTAAACAGAGGCTGCTTTAGTCACAGATTGGGATGCCCCAACAGAAGTGGACCTGGCAGGGTCCAGTAGTGCTATGCCCAGCAAAAGTGTCTTTATCAGGCCTAATTTCAAATATGATAAGAGCAAATGGTTATATGGTCTTAAACAGAGGCTGCTTTAGTCACAGAATGGGATGCCCCAACAGAAGTGGACCTGGCAGGGTCCAGTAGTGCTATGCCCAGCAAAAGTGTCTTTATCAGGCCTAATTTCAAATATGATAAGAGCAAATGCTTATATGGTCTTAAACAGAGGCTGCTTTAGTCACAGAATGGGATGCCCCAACAGGAATGGACCTGGCAGGGTCCAGTAGTGCTTTGCCCAGCAAAAGTGTCTTTATCAGGCCTAATTTCAAATATGATAAGAGCAAATGGTTATATGGTCTTAAACAGAGGCTGCTTTAGTCACAGAATGGGATGCCCCAACAGAAGTGGACCTGGCAGGGTCCAGTAGTGCTATGCCCAGCAAAAGTGTCTTTATCAGGCCTAATTTCAAATATGATAAGAGCAAATGGTTATATGGTCTTAAACAGAGGCTGCTTTAGTCACAGAATGGGATGCCCCAACAGGAATGGACCTGGCAGGGTCCAGTAGTGCTTTGCCCAGCAAAAGTGTCTTTATCAGGCCTAATTTCAAATATGATAAGAGCAAATGGTTATATGGTCTTAAACAGAGGCTGCTTTAGTCACAGATTGGGATGCCCCAACAGGAATGGACCTGGCAGGGTCCAGTAGTGCTTTGCCCAGCAAAAGTGTCTTTATCAGGCCTAATTTCAAATATGATAAGAGCAAATGGTTATATGGTCTTAAACAGAGGCTGCTTTAGTCACAGATTGGGATGCCCCAACAGAAGTGGACCTGGCAGGGTCCAGTAGTGCTATGCCCAGCAAAAGTGTCTTTATCAGGCCTAATTTCAAATATGATAAGAGCAAATGGTTATATGGTCTTAAACAGAGGCTGCTTTAGTCACAGAATGGGATGCCCCAACAGAAGTGGACCTGGCAGGGTCCAGTAGTGCTATGCCCAGCAAAAGTGTCTTTATCAGGCCTAATTTCAAATATGATAAGAGCAAATGCTTATATGGTCTTAAACAGAGGCTGCTTTAGTCACAGAATGGGATGCCCCAACAGGAATGGACCTGGCAGGGTCCAGTAGTGCTTTGCCCAGCAAAAGTGTCTTTATCAGGCCTAATTTCAAATATGATAAGAGCAAATGGTTATATGGTCTTAAACAGAGGCTGCTTTAGTCACAGAATGGGATGCCCCAACAGAAGTGGACCTGGCAGGGTCCAGTAGTGCTATGCCCAGCAAAAGTGTCTTTATCAGGCCTAATTTCAAATATGATAAGAGCAAATGCTTATATGGTCTTAAACAGAGGCTGCTTTAGTCACAGAATGGGATGCCCCAACAGGAATGGACCTGGCAGGGTCCAGTAGTGCTTTGCCCAGCAAAAGTGTCTTTATCAGGCCTAATTTCAAATATGATAAGAGCAAATGGTTATACGGTCTTAAACAGAGGCTGCTTTAGTCACAGAATGGGATGCCCCAACAGAAGTGGACCTGGCAGGGTCCAGTAGTGCTATGCCCAGCAAAAGTGTCTTTATCAGGCCTAATTTCAAATATGATAAGAGCAAATGCTTATATGGTCTTAAACAGAGGCTGCTTTAGTCACAGAATCGGATGCCCCAACAGGAATGGACCTGGCAGGGTCCAGTAGTGCTTTGCCCAGCAAAAGTGTCTTTATCAGGCCTAATTTCAAATATGATAAGAGCAAATGGTTATATGGTCTTAAACAGAGGCTGCTTTAGTCACAGAATGGGATGCCCCAACAGGAATGGACCTGGCAGGGTCCAGTAGTGCTTTGCCCAGCAAAAGTGTCTTTATCAGGCCTAATTTCAAATATGATAAGTGAAAATGGTTATACGGTCTTAAACAGAGGCTGCTGTAGTCACAGAATGGGATGCCCCAACAGAAGTGGACCTGGCAGGGTCCAGTAGTGCTATGCCCAGCAAAAGTGTCTTTATCAGGCCTAATTTCAAATATGATAAGAGCAAATGCTTATATGGTCTTAAACAGAGGCTGCTTTAGTCACAGAATGGGATGCCCCAACAGGAATGGACCTGGCAGGGTCCAGTAGTGCTTTGCCCAGCAAAAGTGTCTTTATCAGGCCTAATTTCAAATATGATAAGAGCAAATGGTTATACGGTCTTAAACAGAGGCTGCTTTAGTCACAGAATGGGATGCCCCAACAGAAGTGGACCTGGCAGGGTCCAGTAGTGCTATGCCCAGCAAAAGTGTCTTTATCAGGCCTAATTTCAAATATGATAAGAGCAAATGCTTATATGGTCTTAAACAGAGGCTGCTTTAGTCACAGAATCGGATGCCCCAACAGGAATGGACCTGGCAGGGTCCAGTAGTGCTTTGCCCAGCAAAAGTGTCTTTATCAGGCCTAATTTCAAATATGATAAGAGCAAATGCTTATATGGTCTTAAACAGAGGCTGCTTTAGTCACAGAATGGGATGCCCCAACAGGAATGGACCTGGCAGGGTCCAGTAGTGCTTTGCCCAGCAAAAGTGTCTTTATCAGGCCTAATTTCAAATATGATAAGTGAAAATGGTTATACGGTCTTAAACAGAGGCTGCTGTAGTCACAGAATGGGATGCCCCAACAGAAGTGGACCTGGCAGGGTCCAGTAGTGCTATGCCCAGCAAAAGTGTCTTTATCAGGCCTAATTTCAAATATGATAAGAGCAAATGCTTATATGGTCTTAAACAGAGGCTGCTTTAGTCACAGAATGGGATGCCCCAACAGGAATGGACCTGGCAGGGTCCAGTAGTGCTTTGCCCAGCAAAAGTGTCTTTATCAGGCCTAATTTCAAATATGATAAGTGAAAATGGTTATACGGTCTTAAACAGAGGCTGCTGTAGTCACAGAATGGGATGCCCCAACAGAAGTGGACCTGGCAGGGTCCAGTAGTGCTATGCCCAGCAAAAGTGTCTTTATCAGGCCTAATTTCAAATATGATAAGAGCAAATGGTTATATGGTCTTAAACAGAGGCTGCTTTAGTCACAGAATGGGATGCCCCAACAGAAGTGGACCTGGCAGGGTCCAGTAGTGCTATGCCCAGCAAAAGTGTCTTTATCAGGCCTAATTTCAAATATGATAAGAGCAAATGCTTATATGGTCTTAAACAGAGGCTGCTTTAGTCACAGAATGGGATGCCCCAACAGGAATGGACCTGGCAGGGTCCAGTAGTGCTTTGCCCAGCAAAAGTGTCTTTATCAGGCCTAATTTCAAATATGATAAGTGAAAATGGTTATACGGTCTTAAACAGAGGCTGCTGTAGTCACAGAATGGGATGCCCCAACAGAAGTGGACCTGGCAGGGTCCAGTAGTGCTATGCCCAGCAAAAGTGTCTTTATCAGGCCTAATTTCAAATATGATAAGAGCAAATGCTTATATGGTCTTAAACAGAGGCTGCTTTAGTCACAGAATGGGATGCCCCAACAGGAATGGACCTGGCAGGGTCCAGTAGTGCTTTGCCCAGCAAAAGTGTCTTTATCAGGCCTAATTTCAAATATGATAAGTGAAAATGGTTATACGGTCTTAAACAGAGGCTGCTGTAGTCACAGAATGGGATGCCCCAACAGAAGTGGACCTGGCAGGGTCCAGTAGTGCTATGCCCAGCAAAAGTGTCTTTATCAGGCCTAATTTCAAATATGATAAGAGCAAATGGTTATATGGTCTTAAACAGAGGCTGCTTTAGTCACAGAATGGGATGCCCCAACAGAAGTGGACCTGGCAGGGTCCAGTAGTGCTATGCCCAGCAAAAGTGTCTTTATCAGGCCTAATTTCAAATATGATAAGAGCAAATGCTTATATGGTCTTAAACAGAGGCTGCTTTAGTCACAGAATGGGATGCCCCAACAGGAATGGACCTGGCAGGGTCCAGTAGTGCTTTGCCCAGCAAAAGTGTCTTTATCAGGCCTAATTTCAAATATGATAAGTGAAAATGGTTATACGGTCTTAAACAGAGGCTGCTGTAGTCACAGAATGGGATGCCCCAACAGAAGTGGACCTGGCAGGGTCCAGTAGTGCTATGCCCAGCAAAAGTGTCTTTATCAGGCCTAATTTCAAATATGATAAGAGCAAATGCTTATATGGTCTTAAACAGAGGCTGCTTTAGTCACAGAATGGGATGCCCCAACAGGAATGGACCTGGCAGGGTCCAGTAGTGCTTTGCCCAGCAAAAGTGTCTTTATCAGGCCTAATTTCAAATATGATAAGTGAAAATGGTTATACGGTCTTAAACAGAGGCTGCTGTAGTCACAGAATGGGATGCCCCAACAGAAGTGGACCTGGCAGGGTCCAGTAGTGCTATGCCCAGCAAAAGTGTCTTTATCAGGCCTAATTTCAAATATGATAAGAGCAAATGGTTATATGGTCTTAAACAGAGGCTGCTTTAGTCACAGAATGGGATGCCCCAACAGAAGTGGACCTGGCAGGGTCCAGTAGTGCTATGCCCAGCAAAAGTGTCTTTATCAGGCCTAATTTCAAATATGATAAGAGCAAATGCTTATATGGTCTTAAACAGAGGCTGCTTTAGTCACAGAATGGGATGCCCCAACAGGAATGGACCTGGCAGGGTCCAGTAGTGCTTTGCCCAGCAAAAGTGTCTTTATCAGGCCTAATTTCAAATATGATAAGTGAAAATGGTTATACGGTCTTAAACAGAGGCTGCTGTAGTCACAGAATGGGATGCCCCAACAGAAGTGGACCTGGCAGGGTCCAGTAGTGCTATGCCCAGCAAAAGTGTCTTTATCAGGCCTAATTTCAAATATGATAAGAGCAAATGCTTATATGGTCTTAAACAGAGGCTGCTTTAGTCACAGAATGGGATGCCCCAACAGGAATGGACCTGGCAGGGTCCAGTAGTGCTTTGCCCAGCAAAAGTGTCTTTATCAGGCCTAATTTCAAATATGATAAGTGAAAATGGTTATACGGTCTTAAACAGAGGCTGCTGTAGTCACAGAATGGGATGCCCCAACAGAAGTGGACCTGGCAGGGTCCAGTAGTGCTATGCCCAGCAAAAGTGTCTTTATCAGGCCTAATTTCAAATATGATAAGAGCAAATGGTTATATGGTCTTAAACAGAGGCTGCTTTAGTCACAGAATGGGATGCCCCAACAGAAGTGGACCTGGCAGGGTCCAGTAGTGCTATGCCCAGCAAAAGTGTCTTTATCAGGCCTAATTTCAAATATGATAAGAGCAAATGCTTGTATGGTCTTAAACAGAGGCTGCTTTAGTCACAGAATGGGATGCCTCACAGCAGACTTAAGATCAGTTCAGTATATATGCACAGTTAGTTACTATAAGCAGCCTGAAAACGCTAACAAAGCCTGTCAGCCAGCTAGTAACACTCAGGCTGGATGAAAAAAAAAAAAAATCTCCCTGTGACAGCCTCCGTTTTTCCTACCTTTCCCTGGCTTTCTGTCTGTCTCCTGTCTGTCTCCTGCCTGTCTCCAGCCTGTCCCTGTCTGTCCCTGTCTGTCCCTGCCTGTCTAACTGCCTCAGCTACACAGCGTCCTGTCTCTCACGAATGCAATAGAGAAATGAGGAAAAGCAAGATGGCCGCCGTTAAATACCTCTGTGACGTCACCGGGCTTGCTGGCTGCTGATAGGCTGCATGTGACTGCCCCAGCTTGCACTGGCGCGGGATACATGTCCAGACATGTCCCGTCCGCCATCTTAGAATGCCTGTAAATGTAAATGAATGGATGTTAAAGGAAAACTTCGAGTGATCGCATCGCGGGGAAATTCGGATTCGATCCGAATCGAATTTTTCCTGAAATTCGGATCGAATCCGGGTTCGTCCGGATCGATTCGCTCATCCCTAATCAGGATATCAAGGAAGTGGATTTCACTAGTGCTTAATTCATGGGTGAACTTTATGTTCCAGTCATTATCGTTGAGTTGGTTCAGGAAGGTGATGAGAGACTCTTCTGTCCCATCCCAAAGGAAGATGCAGTCATCTTGTAATATATCAGTTCTTTTGGTTTGAACGTCTCCATGATTTGGGTTTCCCAGAGTGCCATGAAGAGGTTGGCCACACTTTGAGCAAATTTGCCTCCCATGGCTACTCCTATTTTTTGTAGGTAATAGTCCCCCTCAAACCAGAAATAGTTGTGGTGGAGGGAGAATTCAAGGCATTCTAGAATGAACTGGTTTCGTTCCGTTGGAAGGTTTTTTTCTCTTTCGAGGAAAAAGTTGACTGCTTCCAGACCCTTCTGGTGGGGGATGATGGTGTATAGAGAGCTTACATCTGCGGTCGCTAGTACATAGTGGGGGCTGTTTTTGTATTGTTTTAAGTCCTGTAGGAACATTGCTGATTCCTTTTAGGTATGATTTAGTTTTTTATACTGCTGGTTGCAGGAAGAGGTCGATGTATTGGCCCAATCTGCTGGTTAGTGATTCAATCCCGCTTATGATAGGTCTTCCTGGCGGTCCTTGCTTGTTCTTATGTATCTTTGGTAGATGGTAGAGGGTAGGGGTCCCTGGGGTGCTCAGGTTGAGATAGTTGAATTCCTGTTTGTTCAGAACCCCTAACTGTTTGCCTTTGTTGATAAGGTCCTTTTGGTTTAAAGTGGACCAACACCCAGGGGTGATCGGCCCGGAAATCTATAAGATTCCCGGGCCGATCACCTCCCACCCCCCAGAAACCCCAAAAAGATCTTACCTGATCCGCCGCCTCCCACGCGCCGAGAGTGACGCGCGGGAGGCGGCGGAAGCGGCTTGGACGTTCCTGTCCCCCGCCTGGACGTTGGCGGCGATTGGCTGCGGCGTTCACGTGGGAGCGTTGAGAGGTGAGTTTTTTGGGGTTTCTGGGGGGGTTTCACACAGCGGGGCACCCCCGATCGGGGTGCCCCGCCGAAGTGGACCAAAACCCAGGATAGTCAAAATCCTGGGTGTTGGTCCACTTTAAGTTGATAGGTACTAGTGGGATTTTGTTTCAATTTCTCATATGTGTCGGTATCTGCAAGTAGTCTGTGGGTTTCTTGTATGTATTTTGTTTTATCCAGTATCACAAGGCCCCCTCCCTTGTCTGCTGGTTTGATGATGATGTAGTGGTTTTGTTTGGGTTCTTTGATGGTTCTGAGTTCGTTTTTCTTTGTGTTAGATGATTTCTGGTTCTTTTTGATCGTCAATTCTCTCAGGTCTCTGGTTACCAATTCTTTGAAAACTTTGATTGCATCGGTTTGGTCTTGGGGGTTGAAGGTGGAGTTGTTCTTGTGGCTGCTGTGTTGGACCGGCAAACTGGTCGCTTGGTAGTGTGGTATCTGTAGGGTTGTGGGTTACCTCTATAGATTTATCTGCGAAGAATTTCTTGATGTTGAGCTTTCTGGTGAACTTGAGCAAGTCGATGTAAGCTTCAAATTTGTTCAGATCTGCTGGGGGGGGGGGGGCGTATTTGATTCCTTTGTTGAGAAGATTTAGTTCTTTGTTGGAAAAGGTGGTGGCGGTTAGGTTGAAGCTGCCACTTGTTGCTGTGGTTTCTGTAAATGTTAATATTCCAGTGTTCTTTTCTTTTTTGTTTCTTTTGCTCTGAGCTCGTTTTTCAGCTCCTCTTCCTCTGATTTTTTTTCTTTTCGGGGTGTGGATGTTTCCTAATTCTAAAAAACGTTGGTGGGTCATAAGGCTTTTAATTCTTTGGGGTTTTGGTGTCAATGGCCCGTGGGTTGGTTCTGGGCCCCGTTGTCTGGTTGTGTGATCATGGTGCCTCCTTTGGTATGTGTCAGTGGGAGTTTCATAGTGTTTTTTTCTTTGGAAGTAGTACGATCTGGTCGGTTCGGGGTGGTTGTATCTGTTATGTGTATATCGGTCTAGATCTGTGTCGGGATTTTGCCATTCTTTTTGGCTGTGCTGCCTCCAGCTGGATGTCCTGGCTTTTCTTACATTCGGTTCATATTGTTTGTAGGGTCTGGTGATTCTTTGCCTTCTTGGTGTTTCGTGGCTGTAGATCTTTGGGTGATGCTTAGGGAGTGGTCCTGGTTGAGTAGTGGTAAATTCAGTGTGTTCTTTTTGGTTTGCATTGATCTGGTTGTTTTTTTCTAGTTGATTTTTCTGCCACTTGTAGATGGTTCCTGAGTTAAAATCCCTCATGTCTCTGGTTAGTTTTTTTGTGTTTTTCTTCCGATCCATTCCATACCCTCCTTACACTTGGGGATTACCTCCTTGCCCGATAGGATGTGACTGCAAGACTAAAAAAGGCGTGGCCCCTCCCGGCCCCATAAGTAGCAGCTGCCTCCCAATCAAGACCAGTTTCATTCTTGCAGTTGATTGCACCCTGTCGGCTTCCTGCATAGCCTTATTCCCACAGATCCCCCAAACCGAATTATGCCTCTTACAGCTTTGGCTGTTCTGGGGTTCGTGAAGGTAAGGTGGAAGCGCTGGGGTCTTGGGGCGCTTACAGAGTTTATGCTCCGGGCTGCAGGCTTTTTGAAAAGCAAGTCAGCCGCAGGTTTTTCTCTGGTGTACCTGCTGAGAAACATGTTATTTTTATCCAACCCATCCTTCTTCCAACATGTGTTAGGTTAATTTAAAGTATATAAAAAAGAAAAAAAACATTCTTTAAATTTTTAAAATTCGCACCTTCTCCTTTAAGGGGCGTGGTTTGACGCCATGTGGGGGCAGAGCCAAATGCGGAAGCACGAGGAGGCTTCCACGTCTTTAGTGTTGCTCTCTCCGGCTGGAGGGAGGTTGGTGTCCGCGCTCTCCGGAAACCCTGCAGGCATACATCGTCTGGGCAGAGGGTAGGTGTCAGCAGTACCCGGAGGCCGGTGTGGTGCTGCGGCGGCAGGGTCGGCTATTGCGGGCCAATCTCGGTTGCCGTCGCACACCTACCATGTATTCAAAGGGGGTGCACGGTTAGCGGTGACGCCGCAAATCCACAGGAAGCAAAGAAACCAGCACTCCAAAGAAGCGATGAAAATAAATAGAAGTGTATTCGTGCAAGCTGCACAACAACAAACCGGAACAATCAATCCAACGTTTCGGGGGTTACAGCGAGCCCCCTTGGTTGTCTGCTATCCCTGATGAAGGGGGCTCGCTGTAACCCCCGAAACGTTGTATTGATCCTGTTTGTTGATGTGCAGCTTGCACGAATACACTTCTATTTATTTTCATCGCATCTTTGGAGTGCTGGTTTCTTTGCTTCCTGGCTATTGCTGGCCGGCCCGCTGTCCTCGCTGGGGGCCCCGGTGCTTAATGAAGCTAGTGGTGCTCATTGGGCTGCTGTGTGTTCGGTCCTGGGGGGTCACTGGTGATCCGGTTGACCGCCATTAGCGGCTATGGGGCGCATGCTCCCGTGTGGGTCCCAATAGTTTCCTGATAATATATATATATATATATATATATATATATATATATATATATATATTATTTTTTCTTGTCTACACTATTGTGTGAGAAAGGTTGCTGGGGTAAGTGGACGGTTGATTGTATTATATTGGCTTGTACTGTTCTAATGACATTTTTTTAATAGGGTTTTTCTCCTGTTTATTTTTAGATTGGAAGAAGGATAAAAGGGGTTGTGGTTCCTCCCAGTCCCTTTGGGATTGGCATAGGCTTAGAACTATAGGTCTTTTTTTTTTTGCAAAAAAAATAAAAAACACCATGAGGGAGGCATCAGGGGATAGTGATTCGGGCATCCCGCTTGAGCAGGGCAGGCTCTGCCCCTTATGTAAGCAGGATCCCCTGGGTAGTTTCAGCACTGTATGTTCCGCTTGCGCCATAAGAATTGGTTTAGACCATAATAACTCGGTTGCCCCTGTCTGTAGCCCAGCAATTGCTTTGGGGAGCGTCATAGCTCAGCCTGCTCTAATATCCCCCAGAGAAGGGGAAGGCAGCGAGCCGCAGGCAGATATGGCACACAGGTTGGATAACTTAGAAAGACAGTTATCCTTGGTCGTCCCTAAGAAAGCCACCTATAAGAGGAGGCATTTGGAGCCTGTTGATGAGGAAGAGGATTTATTTGCCTCTTTTGGGTCTGAGGAGGAGGAAGAATATTTGGATGAACAGCTCTCAGAGGGTGAGTTATGCTCTGGTGAGGAGGACAGTAATTCTATTTTATTCTCTTCTGGAGGATCCCCTTCTCTCAGACGAAACGGAGTGTTTACTTTATTCGGTTTTTGAAACTTTGAATATTACCTAAGGTGGCAAAAAGAGGGAAGGACGACCTGTTTAGGCACAGGCAGGTATTTCCGGAACAGCCGCATTTTTCCAGGATGGTGTTAAAAGAGTGGGAAAATTCTAACAAGTTACCGGCTGTTCCTAGGATCCTAGAGGCTGGGTATCCCTTTCCGGCGGATATGAATAAGCTTTGGTCTTTTCCACCTGAAGTGGATTCTCCAGTATCAGGCTTGTCCAATACTTCTATCATGCCTTATGCTACTAATGCATCCTTAAGAGATCCCACAGAAAGACAAATGGATCAGTTGGCCCACCATGCTTTTGCTATGGTAGGTTTGTTTCTTCGCTCGGTTTGTGCCACGGCTATTGTGTCCTTGGCTTCGAGGAAGAAGGTGAAGAAGCTTTTGGCCAGGGCTAAGTCTCACAGACATACTCAGGAGTCCAAGGACTTTAGAGCTTGTTTGGACTTTAACGCCTTTGCTATCACTGCTATACATGATGCAGTCAGGTTAGGTGCCAGGACCTCTGCCCTTCTGGTTGCCTTACGCCGCTCCTTATGGCTACGACAATGGTCGGCAGATGCTGCCGCTAAAAAGTTTCTTACAGATTTACCTTTTTTAGGGATTAGGCTCTTTGGGTAGTGGCTTGACCTTATGGTCAAGGATGGCAAGCTGCCTCAGTGAAATAGGTTGGCTCGGCCTTTTCAGAGGCCTGCATCATATCGGCCCTTTCGGAGCGGTAGAGGCTCCTTCTTTTCGTGTTCTCGTAGGGATTTTTGGGGCAGAGGCAGGGCCCGCAACAGGGCGGGGGGGGGGGGGTACTTGGAGAAGCAGGCCTAAGCCTCTAGCCAAGCCCTCCCAGACATGAAGGGGCGCCCTTACCCGGGCGGGTGGGGGAAAGGCTCTCGCAATTTGCTCCTATCTGGAGATGCCACGTGGCGGATCTTTGGATCCAAAAGGTGGTGTCATCAGGCTACAAGATCGAGTTTGCAGCCAGACCGCCCGCAAGGTTCCTTTGGTCAGGGGCATCCCGGAACCAGGTAAAGGCAGATGCCCTGAGAGCCGCTGTTTGGCATCTTCTTCAAAAAGGGGTAGTTTGCCAGGTACTCTTTCAGGAGGAAGGTCAGGGGTTTTACTCCAACCTGTTCACAATTCCCAAGAAGGATGGGTCGGTGCGTCCTATTTTAGACTTAAAGGGTCTCAACATTTCCGCATGGAGACTTTGAAGTCAGCGGTAAGATCAATTCTGCCCTGGGGTCTTATGACCACAATAGACATAAGGGACGCATATCTTCATATCCCGATTTTTCCAGGTCATCAGAGATTCCTAAGGTTTGGAGGGGCAACATTTCCAGTTTGTGGCACTGCCGTTCGGCATATCCTCTGCTCCAAGGGTATTCACCAAGGTCTTGGCAGGTCTCATGGCCATTCTGAGATGCCGGGGGATATGCATAATCCCATACTTGGACGATCTCTTGATTTCTGCCAGGTCCCTTCAGGAGATCGAGGACACGCAGACGGTTCTATCGACCCTAAAAGAGTTCGGCTGGGTGAATAATTATCCGAAGTCCCATATCAACCCTGCACCAGTAAGGAATTTTTTGGGGATGTCTCTGGACACTGTCCAGGTCAAAGTTTTTCTGCCAGAGCAGAAGGCTCTGTTAATTCAGAGCCAGATAGAGTCCTTACTGGCCTGTTAACAGTCAACCAGCCAGTTAGGGATGAAACTGGTAGGCCTCATGGTGGCCTGCTTCGAGACCGTGCCTTTTGCCCAGTTTCACATGAGGCCTCTTCAGTTAGATTTGTTGTCAAGCTGGGATTGAGTCTCGCAGTCGCTGGATCAGGCCTTTGTTCTGACTCCCTCAGCCAGGCAATCTCTCCTGTGGTGGTTGGACCCTCTACACCTATCAATAGGCAGGTCCTTTCTGACACCTCAGTGGCAAATCGTTTCCACGGATGCCAGTCTTACAGGCTGGGGGGCATCTGGCAGACCCAGAAGATCCAGGGACAGTGGGGTCCGAAGGAGAATCAGCTTCCCATAAATATTTTGGAGTTAAGAGCAATCTGGCTAGTGCTTCAGTATCTGACCCCCAGTTTAAAGGGACAGGCTGTCCAAGTCTAGTCAGACAATCGGACGGAGGTAGCCTATATCAACCGTCAGGGGGGTACTCTGAGCAGGAGTGCCTTAAGGGAAGTGAGCCGGATTCTGGTTTGGGCAGAGGAGAATGTTCCCTGCATCCCGGCAGTTTACATCCCGGGGATAGAGAACCAGGAGGCAGAGGCATTGAGCAGGGGGTCGCTGCGTCGGGGAGAATGGTCCCTCAGTCAGAAGATTTTTCAAGCCCTTTGCCTTCGCTGGGGTTGTCCGGAGGTGGATCTCTTTGCATCCAGACACAATCACAAACAGCCGAAGTTCATGTCCCTATCAAGGGACCATCTGGCCATAGCAACGGACGCCCTGTCAACCTCTTGGGCAAGGTTTAAGCTTCTGTACGTTTTTCCCCCACTTCTAGGTCGTGTACTAAGGAAGATAGCTCAGGAGGGGATACTAACCATTCTGGTGGCTCCTCGCTGGCCAAGGAGAAGCTGGTTTTCAGACATAGTAAGGATGTCGGTAGATCATTGGCGCCTGCCAGACGATCCAGACCTTCTCACACGGGGCGTTTCGGTATCCAAATTTACGGATGCTGGCTTTGACGGCCTGGCTATTGAGACCTCGATCTTAGCAGAGAGAGGTTTATCAGCTAAGGTTATTCATACCATGATTCAGGCCCAGAAAAAGACATCTGCCAAGATTTACTACAGGGTCTGGCGAGCGTTCATTTCCTGGTATGAGTATTTTTGCAGAATGGTTTAGAAGTGGGCCTACAATTAAGCACCCTAAAGGGGCATGTATCGGCCTTATCTATTTTTTTCCAGAAATCTATCGCTAGTAATAGACTCGTTAGAACTTTTTCAGGGAGTCACTCATGTCCGACCACCGCACAAGCCTATTTTACTGGTGTGGGACTTGAATCTGGTACTATCTGCTCTCCAAGTTGCCCCCCTCGAGCCCATGATTGACGCTCCATTGAGCATTTTGACGCTTAAGGTGATATTTTTGGTGGCAATCACTTCTGTGCGTCGAGTTTCTGAATTAGCCGCCTTATGTATGAAGTCGCCTTATTTTGAGTTACACAGAGACAAGGTCGTTCGGTTTAAGCCTAATTTTTTACCTAAGGTCGTCTCTCCTTTTCACCTTAATAAGGAGGTAAGTCTACCTTCTTTATGCCCAGTTCCGGCTAATGCTAAGGAAAAGGCGCTTCATTCTTTGGATGTAGTCAGAGCCATAAGATATTACATGGCAGCTACGGAATCCTTCCAGAAGTCGGATTTTCTTTTTTTTATAGCGGAAGGGCCGAGAAAGGGGCTTCCACCATCTAAATCCACTGTCAGTAAGTGGATTAGGCAGGCAGTTGAAAGAGCCTACTCGGGCTAAGGGGAAGGAACCCCCTTTTCGGGTCACGGCCCATTCTACTAGGGATATTGGTGCTTCCTGGGCTTTTCAGCATGAGGCCTCGGTGGAGCAGGTTTGTAAAGCTGCCACCTGGTCTTCGGTTCATACATTTACCAAAATACAAGGTAGATGTTAGGGCCTCAGCTGACACTGTGGTTGGTTGAAAGATTCTTCAGGCGGTAGTGAAATAAACTACCTGCTGTTCCGCGCTGGGAATCCCGCCCTTAGATGGCACTGCTTTTGGAGATCCCAAGTGTAAGCAGGGTCTGGAATGGATTGGAAGAAAAAGCACAATTCTGTGAGTACTCACCTGTAGAATTGTTATTCTTAGTATACAGTACGTCCTGCTCCAGATATAGTACTTACACTTGGGTTATCCTCCGCCAGATGGCGCTGCACTGCAGAGACATGCAAAACAGGCTCCTCCCGGTCCCTCAAATACCCGCGGACCTCCCACAAATCCCCAGATTTCTCTGCAGTGCTTACTGCGAAGACATGAAGTATCACTCTCTCGCAGGTGAGCGGGGCTTTTAAGCCTGCGGCCCTGTTGGACTATTCCCACCCATCCTTTCGTGTGATGTGCCTCCCAGCCGGGGCTGCGCTGGTCGGGTGAAGGAAGGCGGCACCGTGTGTGCTTATGGTGCGCTGCTCCACCGCAGGCCCCCACCAAAGGGTAGGCGGTTTAGGCTGATGGTGAGCCTTACGGGATGCCCCTCCCGCATTATTACCACATGCCCCGTTGTAGCGGTGGGTCCTGTACAGAGGGCCGCCAACCTCCCTCATTCTCCCTGTAGCCTTCGGGGGAAAAGAAAGGGGGGGGGGGTGGGTGTCAGTGTATCGTGATTACGTGCATATGGCCCTTTGTAATGTCTTTTGGACTTTATATGTGGTGTCAACCGCCGCGCTTTACTTGGCAAATGCCGCCGCACGCGCCTTTTCCTGCATTTGAATGTTCTGCGCCGGGCGGCGGCGTTATCTTCAGACGCTTCTGCGTCCTCATTGGCTGCTTGTTGGACTTCGCGCCCATTAGGGGGGGCGGGGCCTGGCTTGGCGCGCTCCGCGTCACGGCTCGCTCTGGCCCGCCCTTCGAGGTACTCGGCGCCATGTTGTCTCTTCGTGCGCGCGTGTGACGCTCTTACTTACCGTGGTCCGTAAGTGCCCTCGCGGGCGGCCTCATACTCATTGTAGAGTTTTTAATTCTGACACCCTTCTCTTCTCATTGTGTCTCTTCTCACCCGGCCCGGTGTAATTGATAGTGGGCCTTGTAAATTTACTCCCACTTCCCTAGCGGGTCATTGGGGCATCCAGGGTTGCTTTATAGCGTCAATCCCTACTGGCATATTGTGCCTAAAAAAAAAAATCACCATATGGAGGCATCTCAGGATTATGTGACCGGGCATGTTGACGCTGACAGGGCACGGGTCTGCGTACCCTGTGCCGAGCAAATGCTGGCCCTGCAATCAGGCCTGCCAGTGGCTGCACCTCGTTTCACTTCACCTACTTCCCCAAGCTTAAATCTCACTCCTGCTAAGTCGCATACAAGTGGGGATTCTCAGCCTGATTTGTCTTCCGGACTGCCTACGGCTGAACAGATTATTGCGAGGAGTTTACGAATCTTTGTGGCTATACCCCTTCTGATGAAGGAGAGCTCTTTTCTGACTCAGGCTCATCTGATGGGAGGCCGAAGGGTCAAGACGATTCTGGCTCTGAATACGGGGCCCAGATTGACACTGACAGCTTATTGATCCAGATTTTTGAGGTTCTGTCTATCTCTCTCCCTGGTGAGGCTCCCAGGCATAGAGGGGAGCGTTTCCATACAGCAACATCACGTTTGGAATTTCTAGAGCAGACACATTTCTATACCCTATGCGCAAGGAATGGGAGCTCCCGGTAAACTTCCCGGGGTTCCAAAGGATTGGGATAGGAAGTATCCTTTTCCCCCTGAGGTGGTTAGCTGTTGGTCATCCCCCCCCCCCCGAGGTGGCTATCTAACACCCCTGTCTTGCATCTCCCTGATTATACTACCCTTCGGGATGCTGAGGACCGGCGCATGGACCTGCTGTCCTCCCACGCCTTTGCATGTGCAGGGACGGCGCTGCGCCTGGTCTGTGCCTCTGCCATTACTGCTGTGGCCATTAGAACTCTCATCAGCAAAATGCTTGATCGTGCCCCTAATGATCTCCATTGGGAGGTGTTTAATGCACTCTCCACTTGTGATGTGTTTGTAAAATTTATTTTATTGGCATTGGATGACACCATCAGAATGTGTGCAAGAACTTCTGCCCTTGTGGTGGCTATACGTCGCTTTGTCTGGCTGCGACAGTGGGGTGCTAACAATGCTGCGAAGAAGGCCCTTATTGGGCTTCCTTTTAAGGGGCGACGTCTGTTTGGGGCCCATCTAGACCTGTTTGGTAAGAAAGGTAAGTCACCCCAGCGCAGGTGGCTGTCTTGGCCCCTTAGGGGCCAGGGCCCCCCTTCTACCCCCTACCATGGTGTTAAACAGGAACCAGGGGTGTCCTTCGCGGGGGCTCGCGCAGAAACCTGCCCCAGGAGCAGCAGACGACACCCTGGCTCCTCCGGGGGGGCTAAGCTCAAAACTTCCCCCAAGTCCCCTCAAGCATCATGGGGCGCCTCGCCCGTCAGGGTGAGGGGACGGCTG
This sequence comes from Gastrophryne carolinensis, assembly GCA_027917425.1. Classification (NCBI taxonomy): domain Eukaryota; kingdom Metazoa; phylum Chordata; class Amphibia; order Anura; family Microhylidae; genus Gastrophryne; species Gastrophryne carolinensis. The sequence continues at coordinate 333,423,347 of CM051235.1, read as the reverse complement.
CGGCACCTTGCTCATGTCTGTGGCGGATTCAGGAGGTAGTGTCCTCCGGCTACAAGATAGAGTTTGCTGTGCGGCCTCCCCCAAGATTATCAGGTCCCGGGTACTCCTGGTCCCTGCCTCTGCTTTGGTGTTAGCGCAGGCCGTGTAAGGCCTGCGGGCTCTGGGGGTCATTTGCAAAATTCCCCTTACTGACAGGGGCAAGGGACTCTACACCAACCTTTCCACAGTTCCCCAGAAGGATGGGTCGGTCTGGCCCATTCTGGATTTACAGCAAATCGTCCAGTACAGGTTTTTTCTGCTTGGAAACTCTGGGCTCGGCCATCAGCTCCTTGCGCCCCGGGGGCTTTATGCCGTCTGTGGAGATCAAAGATGCTTATTTTCACGTTCCTGTGTGTTCAGGACACCAAGGTTCCTCAGATTCGCGTTGGAAGACCAATACTGCCAATTGGAGGCCTTGCCATCTGGCCTCTCTTCAGCTCCCAGAGTGCTCACCAAGGTGCTGGTCCCTGATGAGACCAAGGGGCGTCCGCGTGCTCCCCTACCTGGACGTCCTCATTACTTCCTAGTCTCTACATCAGGCTAAGTTGGATACTCAGCTGGTGGTGTCCATTCGGGGGTCATTTGGGTGGGTGATCAACCACCCCAAGTCCTCACTGTCCCCTTCCTTGGTAACTTCATTCCTAGGAATGAATCTGGATACAGTTCAGGCAAGCATATTCCTTCCTCAGAAAAAGATGGACAATCTGGTTGCACGGGCTCAGTCCCTCCTAGTGGTCTCCGTCCCTCCACCAGGCAGGGGATGCAGCTGGTGGGCCTGATGGGGGCGTGCTTTGATGCGGCCCCTTATGCCCAGTCCCACTTGGGACTTCTGCAGCTTCTCCTACTGTTTGTATGGGACAAGGACCCAGCATCCCTGGACAGGGTCTGGGTGTCTTCCCCCCTGGTAAGGAGGTCTCTCTTGTAGTGGATGTTCTCAAAGAACCTGTTGGGGGTCTTCTGGAGGTCCCTGCGGTTTCAGGGGATGTGGCGCCCTTAGGAGGCCCATACACCTATCAATGTTTTGAAACTGTGAGCATTCAGGTTAGTTCTGACTCGCTTGGCTATTCATCTTCAGGGCCTACCTGTTCAGGGGCGCTAGGTCAATCTGATGTCAGTTGCCTACATCAATCATCAGGGAGGGACCCGGAGCAAGAGGGTCCTCCAGGTAGCGTCTCTGATTCTGACATGGGAGGAGGCCAATGTTCCCTGCATATCTGCGGTATACATTCCGGGGGGGGGGGGGGGGGTCCCTTTGTAACAGGGTGTTCCAATTTCTGTGTCACCGTGGGGACCAACCATGTGTGGATCTGTTTGTGCCCCGTCCCAATCACAAGCTCCCTGCCCTTGTCTCCCTGTCCCAGGATCCTCTGGCCGTGGCCACGGATGCTTTAGTAATGTCATGGCAGGACATTCTGTTCTGTGTATCATTCTTCCATTCCCCCTGCTAGGCAGGGTCCTGCGTAAGATTGCTCTGGAAGGGGTACCAGTGATTCTGGTGGCCCCCAGGGGGCCTTGAAGAGTGTGGTTCACAGACGTGGGGAAGATGGAAGTAGATCAGTACGTTGTGCCAGGAATGCCAGTTCTGCTCACTCAGGGCCCCTTACGCCATCCCAGTTTACAGACTCTGGCTTGACGGCCTGGTTGCTGAAACCTCCGTCTTGATGAAGAAAGGTTTGTCTGCCTCCGCGATTGAGACCGTGGTGTAGGTTGGGAAGAATACGTCTTCTTCCATCTATTATAGGGTATTGCTTACCTATAGTGTTTGGTTGAGTCTTGGTCTCTTCCCTGTCGGGTGTTCTCAGCCCCCAGGGTTCTGGAGTTTTCACAGCATGGGTTGGAGTCGATTCTCCAACTCAGTACTCTGAAGGGTCTGGTCTCAGCCCTGTGAGTCTTCTTTCAGAAGTCTTTTACTTGGTTAAGACTTTCTTTCAGGGGGTTACTCATGTGCGTCCCCCACGTAAACCTATGGTCCCTGTTGGGATTGAACTTGGTTTTGTCTGTCTTGCAAGGTGATTCCCTTTATCCTATTCAGGTTGCTGCTCTGGCTGTACTTACCCTCAAGGTTGTCTTTCTGGTGGCTATTACTTCGGTCAGGCATGTGTCTGAGCTGGCGGCTCGGTCTATCCAGCCCCTATGCTTTGAGAGACACCAGAATAAGATGGTGTTCAGCTTTAAGCTGTTTTTTTCTGACTGAGGTGGTGTCTGCTTTTCTTTTTGATATTGTTCTTCCCTCATTGTGCCCTAATCCTAGCAACGCTGAGGAAAGGGTTCCGCATTCCTTGGATGTGGCCAGGTGTCTGAGGTGTTACCTGGTAGTCACTGCGTCCTTCAGGAAAACTGATGCTCTTTTTGTGGTCCCTTCTGGGACCAGGAAGGGTTTGGCTTCTGCCAAGTCTGCTTTTAGCAAATGGATCTGTTAGGCTGTGATTCAGGCCTATTCAGCTAAGGGGAAGTGTCTTCTCTTCTGCCTTACTGTTCATTCTACTCGTGCTATTGGTGCCTCTCGGGCCTTCCAGCACTAGGCTTCTGTTGAACAAGTTTGCAAGGCCGCTACTTGGTCTTCTGTTCATACCTTTTCAAGTCTTACAAGGTTGATGTTAGGGCCTCAGCTGATGCTGTTTTTGGCCGCAAGGTTTTGCAGCGGCAGTGGGTTAAACTGTCTGCTGTTACCTTTTTTGTTGGGGATCCCACCCTACTTATGGACACTGCTATTGGATGTCCCAAGTGTAAGTACTATATCTGGAGCAGGACGTACTGTATACTAAGAATAATACAATTCTGTGAAATACTCACCTGTAGAATTGGTATTGTTTGTATACAGTACGTCCTGCTCCACCCGTCCCTGTGTATTTGAGGGGCCTGGAGGAGCCTGTTTTGCATGTCTCTGCAGTGCAGCGCCATCTGGCGGAGGATATCCCAAGTGTAAGTACTATATCTGGAGCAGGACGTACTGTATACAAATAATACCAATTCTACAGGTGAGTATTTCACAGAATTGTATTTTTTCTGGGGTTCCATTCCAGACCCTCCGGCCCACCCGCTTTGTTTTGGGTCATAATCTATCTTTTGATGCTTTTTAGTTTAATCTCTTTTTTATTGGTAATTTTTCAAATACAAGCAAAAATAACAATACAAGAAAAGGAAATACAGTCGAGTAAACATAAAGACAGTCCGTGCTCCCCCCCCCCCCCCGTCCCCAGGCACAGCTGGGCCGACCCAAGTCCCCCCCCCCCCCCCAGCCACACGCTCCCAAGTATAAAGCTTGCACTCGAAAGCACGCCGCGCCTGCATCTCTCCACCTTTCCGGTGGCCCGCAGAGTCGCCAGCGTACAGGCTTCCAGTGATCCATCTCCAACGCGTCTAAGGCCACCATTGTGGGGCGCCTCGGCGCCTCAGCGCACACGTAGGGGGCCCCAGGGCCGCACCGCGCCGGGCCTCCCCATCCGCCCCAGGCAACAGACCCCCCAACCCGGAGGGGAATGACAGGAATTCCATCACACGTAGCACCAGTAAAGGGCACAGGCACCGCCCCGGAGGGCGCCAACCGGGGGGAAAGGAAGGCCCGAAGCGCGCGCGCCCCAGAGGAGGCCCCCAGATCAGTCTGGGTCGTAGGGAGACCAGCGTAGAGGGGCCAACCCAGTCGGAGGGAGGGGGGAATCCACGGCACAAAAAGAAAGTGTGTAAGGTGAGTAGGATATTAAGAAAGTGAGATGAACAGAAGGGGGGGGGGGGGAGAGGGGGAAGGCAAGGATAGTGAGGGGAGGGGAAGCAGTACACGGGGAGGGGCGGAAGCAGGTAGTGGATCCCACACCGATGGCCTGTTGACACATGTATTGGGAAGGTCTTTCCAGCCTCGAACCTCATCCGGGAGGCCTCTCATTCACTGCCGACTCCTGACCTCATGTAGGCCTTTGCCGCGTCCGACTCCCTGAACCTGATCCAGTTCATCCAGGTTGTCCAGTGTCCCTCTGCTCTCTCTCTATCTACTGCTATCCGTTCCTCCATTCTAAGTACATGGTCCATTTCAGCGAACCATTCTGCTATGTTTGGAGGAATGGGGGATTTCCAGTGCCTGGGGATGATTGATCTAACTGCCGTGAGGAAATATTTGAGAACTCCTTTCTTCGCCTTGGCAATAGAGCCAGGGATCAAGGAGAGCAGAGCGACCCCCGGACTGTTCGGTACTACCGAGCCCTCAACCTCAGTGTGGATCTTGAAGACGGTGTCCCAGAGCTTCAGGATTGGAGGACACTCCCACCATATATGTAACATCCCTCCTCCAGGTTTCCCGCATCTCCAGCAAGCGTCCGACTCTCCAGGTGAGTACAATGCTATGTCTGCCGGGCACCGGTACCACCGCGTGAGCACTTTGTAGTTTTTCTCTTGAGCAGAGCTGGCCCCCACGAGTTTATGTGTCAGCGTGAAGATCTTCCGGGCGTCCTCCTCTGTGATTACTATCCCCAGATCTCTCTCCCATTTGGACATGAACTCCAATTCCGATGTGTGCTTGGAAACCACCAGTAGACTATAGAATGTCGATATCACGTGTTCCAGTGGTTGCTCCTGTGTGAGGCATTCCTCCAAAGGTGTCAAGGGGAGAGCTGCCCTGGCAAGGCGCCCCCCCCGCGTTGAGGAATGCCTCCAACTGCCAGTGGTGCAGCCAGGACAAGTGCCCACCCACATTTTGTTCTCTCAAATCCGCCAGGGATGGCAGTCTCCCCCCCACCAGCACGTCCCTCAGCCTAACATCATCCCTTTCACTCCAGGTCAGGAATCGAGGAGTGTTCTGTCCCGGAATAAATTCCGGGTTGTTAAAGAGGGGGGTAAGGGGGCCCGGCCTACTCACCAGTTCTTCCTGCCTTTGCAATCCGTCCCAGCTGTGAAGAAAATGCTGGATCAGGTAGGGGAACCCTTTTCTATTAGCGTTTCCCATAGTAGGTGTCCACGGGAGGGAGCACGGGTTATACCCCAGAAGATCCTGTTCCAGTTGGACCCACAACTTGTCTTTTTTCCTGAACTTCCAGTCCGCCATCCTCGTAATGATGGCCGCCGAGTGGTAGAGCTTCAGGTCTGGAGCCCCAGTTCCGCCCTTACTCTTGGGTCTGACCAATATATTTAATCTGATACGTGGCTTCCGTGCACCCCAAATGAACCTCAGGAAGGCTGCCTGTAGAGCTTTGAAAAAGTGCCAGGGGAGTCTAATCGGGATAGTTTGAAAAAGATATAGGAACCTGGGTAGTATATCCATTTTTAGGATATTTATCCTTCCGAACCACGAGTATCGTCCCCTATCGTACTTCGCTAGGTCCTGGGTAACTTTGGTCTGTAGAGCTTTGAAGTTCAGCTCATAGAGGTTGTTCAGATCGGACGGTATAAGGGTTCCCAGGTACTTTATTGCAGAAGGCTGCCACTTGAAAGGGAAACTGCTCCGGAGTCGCTCCACTAAGGGCTGAGGCAGAGTAAGGTTCAGTGCCTCAGACTTTGCATAATTGATACGGAAGTTGGATAGTTGGCCAAATCGCTCAAACTCCCTAAGCACAGCCGGGAAAGATATGGCCGGGGAGGTCAAGTGGAGGAGCAGGTCGTCCGCGAAAATCGAGGCTTTATATTGCCTCTCACCGCATTCGATTCCCCTGATATCCGGGTTGTTTCTAATAGCTATCGCCAAGTGCTCCATTGTGAGTATATATAGCAGGGGTGAGAGAGGGCAACCCTGACGAGTACCATTTGTGATTGTGAAGGCATTGGACAATATCCCGTTAGTTCTCACGCGGGCCGAGGGATTCTGGTAAAGCGCCAGGATCTTGGAGATAATAGTGGGACCCATGCCGATCTGAGAGAGGGTGGCCCTGAGAAAGCGCCAGCTAACCCTGTCGAACGCTTTCTCGGCGTCGCAGGATAGGACACATGCTGGAGTGTTAGTCTTATGTACGTAAGCGATGAGGTCCAGTAACTTGTTGGTATTGTCCCTAGCCTCGCGGCCAGGGACAAATCCCACCTGGTGGTGGGTATTAAATGAGGAATCAGCGGCTTGATTCTAGTGGCTATTATTTTTGCGTACAGCTTCAGGTCTACATTTAGTAAGGAGATAGGCCTGTAACTGCCGCATATTGAGGGATCTTTATCCGGTTTAGGGATCACCGTGACTATGGCTTCCAGCGCCTGTTTAGGGAAAGGGGTGTCTTCTCCTATATGGTTGAAGGCTCTCACTAGCCAGGGTGCCAGCTGCGGGGCCAAGGTCTTGTAGAACCGCGGAGTGAAACCGTCCGGGCCTGGGCTTTTCCCCGCTGGGGCTTCCCGGATGGCCCTCAGGATTTCATCTTCCGTGAAGGGCACCTCCAAGTCTGCCGCGGCATCCTCAGCGATTGTTGGGAGTGGAGTCTCCGCTATGTAGTCATTTATGCTTGTTTCTAGCGCCGCTGCTGAGGCTTGGTTGGTGTCCGGTTGGAGGTTATATAAGCTGCTGTAAAAGCTTCTGAACACCTCTGGGATCTTAGACGGGTCCGTAACGACCTCTCCCTTCCCGGGGTTGATATTAGGGATGTATGTTGCTCCTGTCCTACTGTGGAGCGATCTGGCCAGGAGCTTCCCGCACTTATCAGCCTGTTCATACATTGAGGCCCGTTGTCTATCCCTATATCTAAGATGCGCTTGGTCGTAGATTTTGAGTAAGTTGTTTCTGTGGAGCGAAAGCTCTGATAGCAGCTCCGGAGTGGGATCTTGTTTGTGTCTGGTTTCCAAGTCATTGATAGTATCTAGTGTCTTAACGACCAGCGCCGCCCTCTCGCGCTTCAGCCTTGAACCCTCTTGGATAAATATTCCCCTGAGGACGCATTTAAGTGCCTCCCATTGGATTGCTGGTGAGCAGTCATCCCCTTCATGGTCGGCTGCGAAGTGGGTTATCGCTTCTCTGATTTTGGCCATGCATGTTGTGTCTTTTAGCAGGTTGTCGTTCATGCGCCAGTTCCAACTCTTCGGTGCTGCATTTGGTAGATCGAACGCTACGAAGACCGGCGCATGATCCGACCACAAAAGGGGGCCAATGCGCGATTCAGGGTGCCATTGCAGGGCGTGATGGCTCATGAAGATATAGTCGATGCGACTGTAAGATCCGTGCATGGGCGAGAAATATGTATAATCTCTAGCTTGTCCATGCTCTAATCTCCATACATCTATCAGCTGCATACCATGGAGTGTCTTCCGTAAGGACTGCAATTTTCCCAGTGGTACAGAGGACCTTCCGGATGAGGAGTCCAGGGTGGGGTTCAAAGTAAGATTAAAGTCGCCTCCCAGGATCAAAATTCCTTCAGCGAACTCCTCCAATCTCCTAAGGTACCTCTGGAGTGCTCCCACCTGGTCATGATTCGGCAGATATATGTTCGCCACTGTATACTTTTTTTGATGAATCGTTACCTTAAGGAAGACAAATCTTCCCTCGGGGTCCACAAGGTGATCTATCTCTATGAAGGGCAGGGATTTGTGGATCGCGATGGACGCACCCCGAGATTTGCTCTGCGGGTTGGTGCTGTGAAACCATGACGTGAAGTATCTATGGCGTAGATTCGGCACTTTATCTCCCTGGAAGTGGGTTTCCTGGAGGAGAAGAATGCTCACCTTCTGCTTGTGTAGGTCATAGAGAACCTTGGAGCGTTTTTCAGGGACATTTAGCCCTTTGATGTTCAGGGAGCAGACTGTCAACTTAGCCATACCGCAGAGGAGGCGTCGGCTCTGGGATGAGCGTGGAGTAAAGCAGTGACTATAAATGTCAGGTGTCAGGCAGCCGAGGGGGGGGGTGTAAGCAAGAGGATGAAGTCTAGGGAGGGTAGGGAAATAGGGGTACGGTAAGAAAAAGGGAAAGGGAGAAGGGTATAGTGGTAAGAAGAAGAAAAAAGAGGAAGAAAAAAGGGGGGGAGGGGGAGTGCCGGAAGATGAGCACAAAAGGAGGTTTCCAACTAACGGGGGGAAGGGGGGGCGGGACTTGAATTAGGTGGGCAGCTACGCAGCTCCTATAGAGGGAGGAGGTAGGTAAGGGGTGGGAGTGGAGAGGGAAGTTACTATTCCAGAAGGGGGTATTAGGGAGAGCGGGACACCGGGGTCAGGTGAACCCGCGCTAAGCTCTATCAGGAGGGGTTCCGCGGAGCCAAGGACCGCGGATACCCTCGTTTCCCTGTGTGGGGAAGCGCCGGCAGCGGTGGCGCTAAACCCAGTCAGGGGTACCTAAGTTGGGGGTATGTAAGACGGGAACAGCAAAGGCGTAGGAGATGCACACACTGGAAAGAAATGTCACAGTATATACGGACTAATAAAAACAAGAAATAAGAGCTAAGAGATAAGGAAACAACTGTCTCCTCCAATACAGGCCTTAACCACGTTATAACATTATGACAATGCAACATCTTGATACCCTGTGGGCCCAAGGCCCCGGGGCGGAGCCCGCGATCGGTCCGCATGGGCTGGGGGGGGTCACCCCCCACCCCATCCAGCGGCAGTTCCAACCCCCCCGCCCACCCCCCACAAACAGGAGGGGGGGCAGGGTAGTCAATGCCCCCTTCAGACCCGAGGTCCAAAGGTTTCTGGCACCCGCATAGGGGGGGCCGAACACTCATTTCACCGGCTCCAGACCCCCGGCCCGAGCACAGAAGGTGCAGTCATTAATTATCAATCTTCGAAAAGTTTAAGAGTAACTGAACAGCAAGCCTAATCAACATTCAACTCCTGAGGCTGTAACATTGTAATCCCATAGGTGTTACACAAACAAGGACACCCACCCGGGCCAAGCCATAAGGCCCAGAGCGGACCCCCAAAGCGCCACCCGGTCAGGCGTCCCGGCCCGCGTCAGTGAGGAGGGCACGCCCCCCCCCGAACCGACCGACCCCACCCCGCGGAACAAATGGGTGCGAGAGCGAAGCCGGGCGGCCGGGGCAGCAGGCCGCCCCAGAGGGCTCCCCCCCACCCGAAACACCCCAGGGCAATCATTAAAACCAAAACTAAAGCCCAATAACCAAGGAGGCAAGGTGCCTCAAGACAATGCAGCAAAGAGGGGCGTATTTTTGGCCGGACCTCCCCCAGCGGGTGCCCCCCATAACCACCCCCACCAACCTCGGGCCGCCCCACCCCACCATCCGTGGCGGGCTCCCCCCAGGAGGGAAAAAGCCCTCGGCTCTAGCGGGGGCATGAGGACAGCACCAGGCGGCCCGGGCAAGCGAGGCGGCCATTTTCTGTGGTGACAGGGTCGAAGCGCCGGTCAGCCCCAGGGGGCCCAACAAAGGGGGAAGCCGCGGCCCAATGATGCCTCATCTCAAGCTCTGTCGCCGGGTAGGGGTTCCCGACGTCTCGGCCCCTCCCCCGCCCTCACTGGCGGACCGCGCAGCCTCCGCCCCCTCGGTCTGCCCGGCATGAGCTCCAGTGTTGGCGCGAGCCAGTCCGGGATCTGAATTGGGTCAGTGTCCAGGAAAACGAAAAGTTGCGGAAGCTGGTCATACGTCTTCAGAGCGAAGGATCTCCCATTTCTACGGATGATGAGGTGAAACAGAAACCCCCAGTGGTAGGAGGCCCCTTGACGCTGAATGACCTCCAGTAAGGGCCGCAGTATTCGCCGCATTTGAAGTGTTCTGGATGAGAGGTCAGGGAGGACCGTCACGGAGGAGCCCTCAAATCTGATTGGGCCCTTCTCCCACGCCTTTCTCAAGATATCTTCCCTGGTCCTGTAGTAATGTATTCTGCAGATCACATCCCTGGGACGCTGCGCATCTGCTGGCTTGGGGCCCAGGGCCCGGTGGAGTCTGTCGATAACCATGTCTTCTGCGCGGGAGGATCCCAGGATCAGATTAAAGATGGTCTTGGCTGCGCGTTCCAGATCCGGCTGAGCGACCGCCTCCGAGAGCCCTCTCAGTCTAACATTGTTGCGTCTACTGCGGTTCTCCAAGTCATCCAAACTTAGATAAAGGGCAGAAGTATGTCTCCTTTCATCCCGCTGCACTTGTTCCAAGGCCGCCACCCTCTGGCTCAGTGTAGACTGGTCTTGCTCAATGGAATCCACTCTGTGGGAAACTTCCGATATGGAATTTTGGAGTGAGCTGAGTTCTCTTCTGAGAGTGTTCTCCATTTGGGTGATGTATCCATCAAAATCTGAACGGGAGGGGAGCGCCCTCAGGGCATCCGATATATTGGATTTGACCACATCCGCCAATGCCGCGATTAAAGACGGGGGCACAAGTTGCACGGTCGAGGGCATCCTGCATGGGGAAGCGGAACAGGCATCTGCTGCTGGGTCATCATGGCTTCTGGGTGGGGGGACTTCTCGGGGCCAGACCCCGCATCCCCCAACGGCACCCGCGCCCCAGGATCCCGGGGAGACCAGGCCGCGCCTCCAGGACATGCTTCCATCCTCCTCACCGGGGGCATCCCGAGCCCAGCTCGCGGGGGAGTCCTCTGTTGGTACAGGAGGCAACTGGCTGTGCATCTCCTCTTCAAGTCCCGCTGCAGCCAGCAAGGACTCCTCCAAATCCCTCTGTGGGGTGAGGCCCACCCCCCCCTGCTCCCCTGTCGGCTACTATGGGGGATCCAGGGTCATTTGGCGAGCTCCGCCTGGCTATTGTGTGGGAGCCTTGACATGAAGGGGGGCTAGGGCCCTCCCCCCCTGCTTGTGGGGGCCATGACATCTGACCCTCTGGTTGCGTCTGAGGTGTGTTCCATATGGGGGAAAAAGGGCCTCCTGCCAGTTCCTCCTGCCTCCCCCCGTCTCCAGCCAGTCCTCTGCTCTGATCCGCAGACAGCGGGGGCGAGGGTGAAAGAGCGCACCCTCCGTTCCTCTGCATGGAGTGAGCCGGCTCGTCGCAGCCTGCTGTGTCTCTCACCTCCTCCGGCGGTGTCGTCATTGCTCTCCTCGGCGGCCTCGAGCTCCCGCCTGTCATTCTGCTCCCGGCACGGACGGCATCAGATGTGCCCCTGCGCTCCCGCTCGTCTCTCCTCTCCCCGTCTGCAGGAGTCACGGTAGGGGAAACCGGCCCGACTTGCTCCTCCACTCCGGCCTCACACGTCCCGGGGGCCCCTCTCTGCCGCGTCGCCGCCATCTTGCCTGGGCGGCCCCCCTCCTCTGGACGGTCCGCAGCCCCAAAGTACTGGGCTATAGTGGCCGACTGCTGTCTCCTCGCCGAGCCCGTGGATCTCCCGCGCCTGGTCATGAGACAGCGGAGTCCCTGTGTCACTTGCAAATGTCCGTTTTTGTTGGGATCCTGTGCAGAGCTCCTTCAATGTGCTGCCTACTCCTCCATCGCCTAGCCACGCCCCCTCTTGATGCTTTTTTTAATGGTGTTTAATCCATTTATTATTTCATTGGTATTTAAAAAAAAAAAAGAATAATAAGAGAAGAGATTATATTTTTGAGAGAATTTCAAGCGGAGTTCTGTGTGAGAGTAACATTGTCTCCTATAAGGGGCCTCCCGGCCTGCCTCTTAATTTATGTTTTACTGCTTTTTATGTACTGGTCTTGATTGGGAGGCAGCTGCTACTTATGGGGCCGGGAGGGGCCACGCCTTTTTTTGTCTTGCAATCACATCCTATCGGGCAAGGAGGTTATCCCCAAGTGTAAGGAGGGGTTGGAATGGATTCCCAGAAAAAAACTATTCTACAGGTGAGTACTCACAGAATTGTGTTTTTTTTATTTTTTTTTTTTATCTTTTGCTCTTTTTCAGAGGCTCTGAGTTTTGTTCTGATTTCCAACAGGTGTTCTTGGTACTCGGCCATTTCCTTGCAGGGGGAAAGGTTTTCTTGCAGTTCCTCTATCTCTTTGCTTACTCCTTCTAGTTTTCTCTTTTTCCTTTTTATTATTAGCTTCATGAGGTTTATACTGCATTGTGTGAAAAATTCTTCCCATTCCTCAGGTTAATTTTGCCAGCAAGCCAATCTTTTACATAGTTTTCAAAGCTTCCACAGCTCAAGCAAGAGAAAACCACAAAAATGCCACTCACCCAGCCAACTTGTTACAACTGTAACAAGCTCAAATCTGGCCAGCAGCCAACTCAATACAAATGCCCTTATTCATCAAGCGATAGCGCCAGGTAGTGTCTGACGAGCGCCAGGTAGCGGCAGCTAACGGCGACTACCGACTCAAGTACGCCCGCGGCGGTCACAATGACGCATTTATCAAGCAAAATGAGGCTAGCGCCGGCGAGAGCGACGGCTAGCGCGGCATTCATCATGAAGCCGCCTGGACCGAACAGCGCCGCTGCAAATTCCCTCACAGCGCCAGGTATGAGCTGTCGCTCCCTGGCGATGTCCAATGCATTTCAATGGAGCAAGCTATAATTAATCATAATTAATTGGTATTATTTTTTTTTTTTTTTTTTTTAATGTCAAAAATTCGGAGAACACTTCTGCAATGTTAGGAATTATTTTTAAGTCAAAAAAAAAAAATAAAAAAAAAAGTGCAGAATTGATCTAACAGGTCTGAGATTAATGTATTCATATAACAAAATGATTCTAAAAACATGTATAATGTTACATTAAAAAAATATGGTTGTTTAGGGGTTAAAAACTAGTTAATACAGATCGCCGCCAGCGCTCTGGGGTTTAAACAAGGAATGGACAGCGACAGCACATTCGGAGCGTGATTTTTTGATGAATATGAAGCTAGCCGTTCGCTCTGGCCATTCGTTGTCAGGCGCTCACATACAACGCTGGACCTGTGAAACAGCGACTCCCCAGCCCGTATTCAACATTACCGCACACCGACTGAGTCGCTGTCATCAAGCTAACGCCGGCCAAGCACAGCGAATACTGGCTGGCGCTGAAAAAATCACGCTACAGTCGCTCATCTGTCGCTACCTGGCGCTATTGATGAATCGGCCTCCCAGTATCAGTCTGGAACCTCCATTGCTCAGACTGCTAGAAAACCGCAATATGTCAATCACCCAACCAGTGTTACATTTGTATCTTGAACAAACCGTGGCAGCACGCCAATGTATTACAAAGTGTTATACTAAAGCCTCCACAGCTCAGGCTGAAAAAAAAAAAAAAAACGCAATGTCAATCACCCAGCCCAAATGTTACTTTTGTAACTTTTCACAACCTTGGCAGTACGCCTAGTTAACAGAAAGTAACCAACCAATTACAATGTATCCAGCGCACAAGCGCTCTGAAAAAACTACTGACTGAAATTACTTCTCCCAGTAACCCTTTCAGCAACAAACAACCAATAAAAACGCTGGGTGCCTAACCCTCCCCCGATCACCTTGACAACGTCATAGACGAAAAGGCTGTCGGTGAACCGATTTTCTATTGATTTTACAAAAGCTTTTTAAAGACTTAAATCAGGCGAGAACTTTGCTACTTTCCAGCCGCCTTTGTGGCTTCAATTTTAAACCCAGCCGCAAACGGCTCTCTTCTCCGCCTGCCCGTTGCCTTACCTACGGCCTTACCTGACCACCCAAGGCAGCCAGACCAACGTCCCCTCCACTTCTCCAGCCCAGAAGAAACCTCAGCACTGCTCCTGCCTGCGCCCTCTGCAATAGCCGGCTTTTCCATTTTTTCACTTGCACCCTCTGCACTACAACTAATGCCACAGCCCATCCAGACTGTGGTGGTGAGTAACTAGCACTGAGCATCAACTGTACTACTTTTCCAAGCAATTTTGATCAACTTACCGAAACTGTAATTCATACAATTTCCTTGAATTCGTTTACCATTAATTAAAAGGTTACAAGTAAACCACAGCCAATCCAGGCTGTGGCGGTGAATCAAAAGCACCGAGCATATACTGTACTAATTGTTGCATCAATTTTAATCAACTTACCGAAACTGTAAGTCACACAGTCTCCTTATATTCGTTTAATACCTTTTTAATTACAAGTTTTCACATTTCCCCCACAACTGTTACAAGCCTCACAACACATCTAAAATCAGAACATTAAAGCAGACCTCAACTAATTAATCTGCACTAACCACTAGAACCTTCTCTGACTACATAATCGTCTCCATCCATCCAAAACAATCATCTACCTCAACTCACACCGCCTACCTGGACCTCAGGAACACCGCTTATTTCATTCCAACGCCGACCTACAACCTCTAAACCATCTAGGATCCACCAACCACATTGCTCCCACCCCCTAGAAACTCACCTCATTCTGAACAAGGAATCATCCACCACAAACCAGCTCAAAGATTCAGAATACAGGGCCAATAGTGTAATTAAAACGGACCAATCTGTATAACGATACCTGAGAGGAGAAATCCCTCAGACAGCAAGATTAAAAATTCCAACAATTTTTGAGGCCTAATTAGTCAGAGGCAATGATACCTAGTTGCTTCTGTTCGAGTGGTCTGCCTTGCAGGAGGCTGAGTGAAAAGTGGGAATTTTGTTGGCCACTCTCAAAGTCAGGGTAGGTGATCTATCACTTCAAATCTTTCTTGACCCCTGTCAATGATCATTTATTTCCTGGGAATGGACCTGGACACATGGGTGATGAAAGTCTTTTGTATATGTAATATATGTTATACACATAACTTCCCAGTCTTTGAGCCAGGTTTACAAACTAGGCTAGGTTTGATTGACATGATGGTTGCAAACAATTCTACAGGTGAGAATCCCAGAAATGTAATTTTGGAGGTGGCACAGAACTGACTTCATCCCTTTTTCTGTTTTTACTTCTTTAGTCATATAGTCTTTTGTTACTTACGTTTCTAATGGATTTTAATTATTTCACTTCGGTTTCGGGTTAGTTATTTAATATGTATTGTGAAATAAAAAAGTACTAGTTTCACACTAGTATGTGCTGTTCGGATCTTTAAATGTGCCCTTTTCTGTAACTGCTATTTATAGAAATTATAGGTCTATTTATGTCTCAATGCAGTTCTGGGCTTGCCTAATATTCCAATATACTGTAATCTGCTGAGCAGTGTTTGCTCTCACTTCACAGTGCTAGAGAATATGTGCTGTCAAGGTAACACAGTCGGGGGTCGTTTTGAGGAACTGCGTGGTATAATAGACCATGTTAAAGACAGGAGCCGAATTGGAGTATGTCTAGATACGTGTCATGCTTTTGCTGCTGGTAAGTCCCAAGTTTCTGTTGCGTTGAGGTCCTGTTAGGAACTTATATGATAACAGACACCATTCTTCCTATTTCTTCCCTATTTTCTATAGGTCACAACCTGTCTGAAGAAAAAGGCCTTCAACATATGTTGGATGAATTTGATGAGATTGTTGGTCTCTCATACCTAAGAGCTGTGCACCTAAATGACTCCAAAGGTCCGTTACAAAAGTTCATTATGTTTCAAAATGTTTATTTTGAATGAATATCCTGTTGTTTCTTACTAGATATCATGTATGACAGACAAGGCCATCTGTACTCAACTGCCAGACCCTGATCCAAATCCGGACCACGGGTGCCAGTTTTCCAGACCTTATCCCGGCCTTAGTGTGGTGCCCTGGGTGCCACTGCAATGGTTATCATTGCGTCCCTAGGGTGACAGAACTTTTAATTTACCACCTGCGTCCATACGAGTGCACTTTCATCTTGTGTGCACTCCCTTTTAGCGCCCTCCCAGGAACATGCAGGCAGCTTTTTAGTTCCACCTGCGACATCAGACTGGCCACCTGGGATTTCTTCTCACTACAAGCAGGACCAGCTTCAGTATTGTGGTAAGGCTGCTTGGTGTATGCATGTTTGCAGTGGCATTCTTTGCCACCACACAACCCATGCCTCTCAGGGGCCCCAGAACTCTGCTGAGTGAATACTGCTGAGTGAATACTGGAAGCGGCTGGCATGTAATAGTGGTGTAATACTGGTGATGAGAAAGAAAGCAGCTTCTAGCCATCATTTGTTCCTCTTTATTGTAGTATTTTGTTATATATAAATGCCTTTGATTTGGGCCCCCAGACTCAACTTTGCATGGGGCCCCAGAAATTAAAAGCCCGTCCCTGTATGTATGTGTGTGTTTGCTGTGTATGATTGGTCTTTGTGTTGTGTATAATAGGTGAGTGTTTGCTATGTATAAATGTTATGTGTATGTGAATGATCTGTGTATATATGATTGAAGTGTTTTTGGTGTGAGAGGGGTGGTGTTAGCTGATCACTTATAACTTGGGGGCCTAATTGCTTTGAGGGTGAGGTGATGACACTGTGACTGTGGATGGGGATGTAGAGCTGACCATTGTGTGGGATGAGGAATGGGGTAAGGCTGACATTTTGGGGGGACAGGGCTGAACCCTCACCTAACCCCCTCTGCAGCTGGTGATCTGCACCCTCACCTATTTCCCCTTCCCAGCCACTGACCTGCATCCTCATCTAATTATCCCCACCACTGGCATGGACCCTTCACCTAACCCCCCTCCCCCACTGCAGGCCTGAACCCCTAACCTAACCCGCACATATTGCTTTGGAGCAGAGTTATTTACTGTTAGTGTTCAGCTTGGACCTACATTCCACTACAGACCGCTGTAAGTAGTTGAGTACCCCTGGACTAGGCTAAGCTATAGGCATAAATGTTAAATGCCAGTTGTGTTATTACTTTATATTCTAAGTATGTCACACACCCCGCTTCAAGAATCCATAACATGTGGGTAATATCGTCCTGAAGAGGCGTTCCTGCAGAGATGATAGTAAAAAGAAAGCCCCTCCCTGATCCATAAATACCTGGGACCTCCCACTCACTACCCAGTTTTTCCATCTCTGCAAGACGGCGAGCAAGTCAGAAGATGATGGCTCCTCCTTGCCTGGGGGAGTTTCAGGTAGCCGGGGTAACTCCCGGCCCGTTTATTGATTATTCCCGCTCGGCCTTCTTTACTGAATAATCCCTTATATTATATGCCTCCTCAGTTTTGGCTGCGGGCCCGAGCGAGGGTATGCTGGCACCTCTGGTGCTTAGGAGCAGTGCTCCCCCCGTGAGACCCTAAAATAAGAGGGTAGGCGGTGGTCCCGGGTTGGTGATCCCGGTTTGGGATGCCCCGTCCCTTGGTATTGCCCCTGGGGTTGGGTCCCTCTTCAGTCCTCATTTTATTCCTCTGTGGGGGTGGGGATCTCCTTCCCAGGGCCTGTAGTTCCCGCTGCCCCTTGTGGTGCTGTGTCACTTGGGTGGCGGCTGGTGTATGTTTGGTGTTTGTGATACTTTATGGGCGCCGCGACCGCCATGTCGGCCGGGGCGCCGGGTGCCTTGCAAGAAGATTTTCAGCTTACTTCATGTTGGGGGCGGGGCCGGCCCGCGGCGCGCTGCCGCGGCCGAGACCCCGTTTCTTATCATGCCAGGTTAGGCCGGACGGGTGCGACGCTGGACTCGGCGGTCGCACCCGCCGGGCGTGTCATTTTGTCCGGCGCCGCTACTGCGGAGGCGCCGGTTCTCACAGTTCCGTTGGCGGCAGAGGGTGTTGCGTCCTCGTCGGAGGGGGGGGGCGGGGCCGGGTTTTCGGCGCGTCGCCGCGGCTCCGCCCCTCCCTCCTCTCTGCTGCTGCTGGCGCCAGTGCGGAGCCTTGTCAGTTCCGTGCTGTCAGGGAAGGGGCGTTTTTTCTCTTCCTTCGCGCGCTCTGCGCCTTGGCCACGCCCCGGATTCCTTGCCTGCGTCTCCTCGTGCTCGTGGTGGTCTCCATTGTTCCGTAGGATTTGTGAGTGGCCCTGTGGGTCCTATTTATCATACACTGTTTTGTTGTCTCTTGGTCTTATATTTAAGGGGTTCTTTCTGTCTTTCAGGCGGTGCATCCTATTGGGAGTGTCATCTTTAGTAATTAGAGGGTCTTTCTCCCGGTCCTAGATTCCTGGGTTCACTTAGTCTTAAATCCTCCCACTTGGGACATTAAAGGGGCATCCCGGGTTGCTTATTGGCGTAATTCCCTGGGTCATTGCGACCAACAAAGTTCACCTTATGGAGGCATCCCCGGATACTGGGGCAGGGGCCCCTTCGGGCCATCCCAAAAGGGGCATGTTGTGTGGTGCATCCATTACAGGGGACGATGTACTGCTTTGTATACCTTGTGCACAGCAAACTATTGCGCGGCAGTCCGGAGCGCAGGCTTCTGGATCAGCTCCGCCGGCCGAGTCATCTCAACCCCCCTCCCTGACACGCGCTCCGTGTGACGTTGTCATGGGCAGGGATCTGCAAGCTGAGATGTGCGCCAGATTGGCCAACCTTGAGAAAATTGTTTCCAAGTCGGCCGCCCGAAAGGCCCCGGCCAAGAGGAAGCATTTGTCCCCGGCTTTGCCGGCTGATGACCTGGACGAGTTTAATAATCTGGATTGGTCTGATTATTCTGGGCTAGAGGAAGGTGAGGTTTCTGAGGGCTCAGAGGTTTCGGACAATGCTCAGTCTGTTGGCGCTGATGAGGAGCTTAGTGAGTTGGGGACATCCTCGGATTCCTCTCACGCGCTGGCTCTGATGTTGGAGGTTCTGAAGATTTCCCCTCCCGAGGTGGCGTCACAGCAGGAGGGTGAGTTGTTTGAGGAGTCCAGGCCGCGCTTGGAGTTTCCTTCACAACGGCACTTTCACAAGATCATTGATAAGGAATGGGACAGGCCGGCTAGGCTCCCTGGCGTCCCTCAGGGGTGGGACAAGAAATACCCTTTCCCTTCGGAGGTGGTTAAGCGCTGGGTTTCCCCTCCCGAGGTCGATGCTCCGGTTCTGGGGTTGTCTAATTCCTCGGTTTTAAATAGGCCAGATTGCTCCTCCCTTAAGGATGGGGAGGATAAACGTATTGACCAAATGGCGTGTCATGGCTTTACTAGCATTGGGTCAGCCATACGGCCTGTGTGCGCTTCTGAGCTTATGGTCTTGGCTGCCAGGGCTGTGGTCAGGGACTTGTTGTCATCTTCCGGACTTCGCCCTGGTAGTGTTGAGTTCCTTAGTCTCAAACGGTGTGAGTTATTTTTGTCCTTTATATTGACTGCCTTGGATGACACTTTGATGATGTGTGGCAGGACATCGGCCTTGTTGGTGACTATTCGGCGGTCGGTCTGGCTGCGCCAGTGGGCGGCCGACTTTATGTCTAAAAAGTCTCTGACGGCTTTACCCTTTGTTGGGTTGAGGCTCTTTGGAGAAACATTGGACTCCGTCACCAAGGGCGGTAGGTTGCCTCAACGTAAAAAGCAGCGCCGTTCCTTTCGGGGGACGCCTGTTTTTACATCTTCCTTTCGTGGGGCCAGATTTGGTAGAGGATTTGCGTCCCAATCTTCTAGAGGTGATTCCGGGAACAGGGGCAGGGGACGTGCCCGTTCTGGATACCATTGGGGGTCCAAGCCCAAGCCGGCTATTAAGCCGGCCCAGCAATGAGGGGGCGCCCTCACCCTTGCGGGTGGGGGGACGGCTGAGACACTTCTCTCGGATCTGGGATCAAGAAGTCTCGGACAGATGGATTCGGGAAGTGGTGTCTTCTGGTTATAAGCTAGAGTTCGAGCTCCGCCCCCCCTCCAGGTTCTTCAGGTCTCGGATGCCTTCGGAGCCTCTGGTGGCGCAGGGGCTCCTGGCGGCAGTAAAAAATCTTCTGGACATGGCTGTCATTTGCCCAGTGCCCCTCTCGGAGCAGGGCAGGGGCTTCTATTCCAATCTGTTCACGGTTCCCAAGAAGGACGGGTCGGTCCGTCCTATCTTGGATCTGAAGCTTCTCAACAGGTTTATTCGGCCGCGCAAATTCCGCATGGAAACGCTGCGCTCGGCCATTCACTCTCTTCGTCAGGGAGATTTTCTGACGTCCATAGACATCAAGGATGCTTACTTACACGTTCCGGTCTTTCCGGCACACCAGAGGTTTCTCAGGTTTGTGGTGGAGGATCGGCATTTTCAGTTTGCGGCTCTTCCCTTCGGTCTCACCTCGGCCCCTCGGGTTTTCACCAAGGTGCTAGCGGGGGTGATGGCTCTGCTCAGAGTTCAGGGTATCCGCATTGTGCCCTATCTGGACGATCTCCTGATCATGGCCTCTTCTTTCAACCAAGCGGAGTTGGACACCGGTGTGGTGGTGTCCACTCTGGAGAGGTTCGGTTGGGTGATCAACCACCCCAAGTCTTCTCTTTCTCCGTCCAGAGTTGTGACTTTTCTGGGGATGTCTCTGGACACCTCGCAGGCCAGGGTTTTTCTGCCCCCAGGACAAGATTCTCTTGATTCAGGAGTTAGTTCAGCTTCTCTTGTTGGCCCATCATCCGACCATCCGTCTAGGGATGAGGCTGGTGGGTTTAATGGTGGCCTCATTCGAGGCAGTTCCCTTTGCGCAGCTCCATACGAGGGCGCTTCAGTTGCATCTGCTGGCGGTTTGGGACAGGTCGCAGTCGTCATTGGACCGGTCCTTCCGGTTGACTCCCCGAGTTCGTCGTTCCCTACAATGGTGGCTGGGGTCTGTCAATCTGTCGAAGGGCAGATCCTTCCTGGCTCCATGTTGGGAAACGGTCACCACGGATGCCAGTCTGTCAGGTTGGGGGGTGTTTGGAAGGACCTCCAGTTTCAGGGTCTGTGGAGTCCGCAGGAGGCTCAAGAGCCCATCAATATTCTGGAGTTGAGAGCCATCAGGTTGGTTCTGTTTCGCTTGACTCATCAGTTGAGAGGTCTGCCAGTTCAGGTCCGGTCGGACAACAGGACGGCGGTTGCTTACATCAATCACCAAGGAGGGACTCGCAGCAGGAGTGCCCTCAGGGAAGTGTCTTTGATTCTGGAGTGGGCCGAGACCCACGTCCCGTGTATCTCAGCAGTCTACATTCCGGGGGTGGAGAACACGGAGGCGGACTTGCTGAGCAGGGCCTCCTCTCGTCAGGGGGAGTGGTCTCTCAGTCCCAGGGTGTTTCGTTTGATATGTCGCAGGTGGGGGGTCCCAGCGGTGGACCTCTTTGCCTCTCGGCACAATCACAAGCTTCCAGTCTTTGTGTCTCTCTCGCAGGATCCTCTGGCTCTGGCGGTGGATGCCATGTCTCTGTCCTGGAGGGATCTGGGATTCCTTTATCTGTTCCCTCCGTTTCCAATGCTAGCCAGAGTGGTGCGCAAACTGGCCTTGGAAGGCACGTCGGCGATTCTCGTGGCCCCGAGGTGGCCAAGGCGCGTTTGGTTCGCAGATCTTGTAAGGCTGGCAGAGGATCAGTTCGCTCTGCCTCTGCTGCCGGATCTGCTCACCCAGGGTCGGCTATGCTATCCCAATTTACCATCGCTGGCTTTGACGGCGTGGCTGCTGAAACCGCCATCTTAAAAGAAGGTCTTTCTGACGCGGTGATTCAAACTCTTGTCAGCGCCAGGAAGCGGTCTTCCTCTTCTGTTTATTACAGGACCTGGAGGTCCTATATTGATTGGTGTGAAGGTAGGTCTTTCTCTTGTCGTGAGTTCTCCATTCCTAGGATTCTGGAGTTTCTTCAACATGGTTTGGATCTGGGGCTCCAAATTAGTACCTTGAAAGGGCAGGTTTCTGCCCTGGCGGTGTTTTTCCAAAGGTCCTTTGCTCTTCATTCTTTAGTCAGGACCTTTTTCCAAGGGATCACGCATGTACGTCCGCCTAGGAAGCCCTTGGTTCCAGTTTGGGATTTTAATCTTGTTCTCTCTGCTCTTCAGGGTCCTCCGTTTGAGCCCTTGAATGAGGTTGCCTTGTCTTCGCTTACTCAAAAGGTGGCCTTTTTGGTGGCTATCACTTCGGCTAGGCGTGTTTCTGAGTTGGCAGCTTTATCCATTAAAGCTCCATACATTGAGAAGCATCAGGACAAGGTTGTCTTTCGTTTCAAGCCGGATTTTCTTCCTAAGGTGGTCTCGGCTTTTCATTTAAATCAGGACATAGTTCTGCCTTCTCTATGCCCTAATCCTAGCAACGACAAGGAAAGGGCGTTGCATTCCTTGGATGTAGTTCGTGTTGTGGAACATTATCTTGAGGTTACGTCTTCTTTTCGTAAGACGGATGCCTTTTTTGTGGTGCCCTCCGGGCCTAGGAAAGGTTTGGCTCCTGCCAAATCTTCCATTAGTAAATGGATTCGTCAGGCCATCATTGGGGCCTATTCTGCCAAGGGGAGGAGTCCCCCTTTTCGTGTTACTGCTCATTCTACTCGTGCGGTTGGAGCGTCTTGGGCTTTTCAGCACCAGGCTTCTGTTGAGCAAGTTTGTAAGGCCGCTACCTGGTCTTCTGTTCACACTTTTTCCAAGTTTTACAAGGTTGATGTTTGGGCGTCCGCGGATGCTGTCTTTGGACGCAAAGTTTTGCAAGCTGCAGTGGTTTGAAGTTGTGCATTGTTGCCTAGTTTTGGATCCCCGCCCTTGTTTCTGGACACTGCTGTTGGATGTCCCACATGTTATGGATTCTTGAAGCGGGGTGTGTGACATACTTAGAATAATACCATTTTGTGAATACTCACCTTGTAAAATGGGTATTATAAGTATGTCACACACCCCGCTTCACCCGCCCTTTTCTGTATTCGGGATCCTCTATTTTGTGAACTTTGCGTGGTTGCGTTTTATATTTGCCTCTTCCTGGTCCCTTTCTTACTGCTTCTGTATACTGGGTAGTGAGTGGGAGGTCCCAGGTATTTATGGATCAGGGAGGGGCTTTCTTTTTACTATCATCTCTGCAGGAACGCCTCTTCAGGACGATATTACCCACATGTTATGGATTCTTGAAGCGGGGTGTGTGACATACTTATAATACCCATTTTACAAGGTGAGTATTCACAAAATGGTATTTTTTAAACCACAATTCCTGCACTAATTTTGGTTTCTCATTTTACCACAATATCTATAACTGCAGGTATTGCTAAGGATTGCTCCTGTGCTTTAGGATTGGACATAGACAAGTTGAGTGTGCAAAAACATGGGATTTTAGTTACTAGTCACAATATTTTTCATTCTGTACGACATACTTGACCATAAGACGCACCTAGAGTTTAGAGGAGGAAAAAAAGATTCCAAACCAAATGGTGTGCTAAAATACCCCCCAAGAACCGAATAACAGAAAGGGGCAGAATCCCCCCAATCACCCCATAACAGGCAGTGTGTAAGAATCCCCCAATCCCCTATTATAGGCATTGTTGTCAGAATCCTATCCTAAACCCCCAGTAACAGACAGTATCTCGCTACAACAAGCATTTTGCCCCTTTATAACAGGTACTGTAGCAGATCCCCCTCAATCCCCTATAACAAGCAGTGTGCAGAATCTCCCCTCCCCCAAATCCCCCTATAGCAGGCAGTGACAGAATCCCGCCAGTCCTCCTATTACAGGCAGTGTGGAAGGTC
Organism: Gastrophryne carolinensis; assembly: GCA_027917425.1. Lineage (NCBI taxonomy): Eukaryota > Metazoa > Chordata > Amphibia > Anura > Microhylidae > Gastrophryne > Gastrophryne carolinensis. The sequence continues at coordinate 333,400,142 of CM051235.1, read as the reverse complement.
AATGCCCCCCCAATCACCACTCTGTGGCAGGGCTTAAATTCAGATGAATGGGCAGGTGGGGACATGCACAGACTGGGGAAAGTTGCTCTGTGCATGGTTAGTGCAATCATCAGGGCTCTGATTGCATCGATTGATTCTGGCCAAGGTAAGATTTGTTTTTTTGTAATCCCCCACCCTGTTCCCGTCCTGTCCACTCACCTTGCAGGTGTTCCTGCACTACTTTTGTCTGGCATCTGATCATCCACCAGCCCTCGGATGATCGTCTGAGGCATGGGAGTGCCGGTGATGTGAGTGGAATTTGCTCCATAGAATGCACAGACATTCCTCCCCCCCCCCCCCCTTATTTTTTGCAGGGGAAAGTGTGTATTATGGGGTGAAAAATACTGTAGTTATTTACCAAACAAACTTCTTCAATTCCCACAAAGGGGAACCACAGCAGTTACTTTTAGATAGGGCACTGAAGTCTATAGCTCCTCCTTACGATATTAAACCACCTTCTCTGGAGAAAGCCTGTTTATGACCAGCAGTATTACCCAAGACGATGACTTCAGAAACGTCCAGTTCCAAGAGAAATCTAGGCTAGACAGTGGGAGTTTTGAAGTCGGTTGTACTCACTGGGTGGGCTCCCAGGCTGGTCAGCAGAGCTGGTGGATGGTAAAATACCATCAAAATACTGCAATATATATGACTTGAGTCTTACAGATTAAGTCAAACCCATTCACCCCCTCCTTTTCAATTTGAGCAATAAAAAAAAAAAAACAACTCACCTTATAGCAGCTGTTGAACCTCCAACCCCCGCAGGAGGGTGGCTGCTCTGCATGAAAGCTAAAGCTGGGACCTTGAGAGCCAGTCAATCGCTGGAGCAGTATGGCCACAATTGCTGCTGAGATTTAGTGACCAACCTGTAACTCAAGGTCCATTGTTAGCTGTCGTGACAGCTGTACATAACTAGGTATGTATAATGCCATTTGACTGGGATATATTGCTGCTGCTTATCTGTTTGTGGAACTAATAATACTCTTTGTCTCTGCTCCCTGTACTTCCTGTTCATTTGGGACCTCTTCATCTGACAGAACCGCATGCAGGTTTGCCTGCTACTGTATAGTGTCATCAACTGTTGTCTGTTTTGACAGCTTAATTGCGGACATAGTGTTGCAGTAAGCAATTAATAACATTTCAATAGTCTTTGGTTGAATGACAGGAATAAACAATTGTTCTTCATAAAACTGACTTAGGTCCCTTTTAACAGCCCCCCCCCCCCCCCGTGGCAATCTACTTCTTGAGAGCTCAGAGGGAGGTGGACTCCTGGGGCAGTGCTTTGTTACTCATAGATTTATAAAAAAAATAGGATTGGGTGGACATCGGTAATTGTGTTAACGGTGCTCTAGGAGGCTAGTATTATTGGGTGGACAGTAGTATATGTGGTTATAGTGCTCTGGTCCCATTGCATTTTTGGGAGCTGTTAGGATTGGATGGACAATAGTAGGAGTAGTTATGATGTTCTGTATTCCTTGCATTTTGGGAACTGGTAGGACTGGATGGACAGTAATAGCTGTGGTTATGGTGTTCTGGCCCCGTGTATTTCTGGGTGCTAGTAGGATTAGGTGGACAGTACAGTATGAGGCTCAGGTCCTTATACATTTCTGGAAGCTGATATGATTAGCTGGACAGTAGTAGATGTAGTTATGGTGCTCTGGTCCCCATACATTTCTGAAAACTGGTATAAGTAGGTGGATAGTAGTAGGTGTGGTTATGGTGCTCTGGCTCCCATGTGTTTCTTGGAGTTCCTCTGCAGCAACTGGGAGAATGATTGGGGTAGCATTCATGCAGTTTGTTGGGTGTCCAATACCATCTCATGAATAATTTATACAAGTTCTCTTTAGTTAAGATGTTGTATGAAGTAATTGTTATTGCCTTCCAGATTTGACCTCAGGTTTGACCTCATTTCTTGATCTGACTTAGCTGTATAAGAGTGAACTGGATTTGGGGTGATTATGGTGACTTTATGAATGCAAATCAGCATCTTTCCTTATCTTAATGACTTTCTCATGAAGGGTTTGTTCCCATGGGAGTGGAAGCAGAGAGTGTTAATAATGTTGAGCTTCCAGGAGTACTTAGAGAATAACAAAGTTCTAATTTCGCATGGAGACATTTCTTTGCTAGGTATAGAAATATCCATCACTGATGGTTGAGGGCAGTGCAGAGGACTGTTGGTCACTGTTTCCTCCTGGTCCAGTGAAAGGGCATCAGAACTGTTGGCAAACTGATGAGCAGCCTCCCTTCCTGGGCGCTGAGTCAGGACAAGGGGGTTACAAAGCAACACAAAGAAACAAGGCTTAATTTTCTGGGAATCCAAATCATTTCCCCCGCTTTTCAGGCCTTGGCCGCAACCATCTTGAAAATGCACAAAGCGGCATTGCCTGCTACAAGTAAAATGTAAAAATATTATTGTTATTAATATTATTGATAAACCTGCACACTACCTTCGCCTGTCCAGAAGGCGGCTCTGGGAAATCTGCTGCCTCCGCCACCACCTTGGTCCACCTTGTGCATGTGCTCAAGCCAATTGAGTTTCATTCAAACTGGGTCGCAACAGCGCAGGATTTAAGAACTGCGGACCAGGAAAGGTGACGTTAGTCATCAGGGTAAAAGTCTGCTGCTTCCTGTTGTATGTAGCGCGTCTTTCTGAGCTACATGCATGCAAACGCTTCTAGGAGAGGAAGCAACACAGCTGACCGCATTCGGCTATTTGTTTAATTTTTGGATTGTCTGTCCACTTTAAGGATAAGGTTCCTCTTTTCTAAGTCATTGAATGACATTCAACAAGAGCTGTAAGGTTCTTGTGGGTTTCTTGCCACCAAGCTACAATTGATCAAGTTTGCAAGAAAGGTGCTGTGTCATCACTTTATCACTTAAAAGTTTTTATAGACAATGTCCAGGCTAAAGTATAAAATGATGTATACTCGCCTTTTGTCCCGCAGATGATCACTCCTAGTCCAGTACTAGCTGCTTTACCTGATCTCCCGATCTATGTCCCGGCTACCTGGCCCAATTGTTGGCCGCTCCTCGAAGCAGGGCCCACCCCGCCATCAGTTAATGGAGATGGTGTCAAGACCTGGCACATGCCTTCATTGCTGTCAATAGTGGCGGCGTTCTGACATCACTGTCATGTCTCCTATTAAATGATAATAATGATAGATTGTAGTTGCTCACCATAAGATCCTTTTCTTAGGACTGCTTTTTTTCTAGATGTGGAATTTCTCCTGTGTTCGCCATTAAAGTGCCATTACCACTGCTTGCTACAAACTGAGGGTCACTCTTCTCTCATTCCATTCTGGGACACTAGTAAAACTCACAGGCGGCACCCACCCTTTCACTTCCAGTGTTTTCTTTCAGTTCAGCCAAGGACATGCAGCATGTATTGTGAATGTTTTTATTTTAGTTCTTCTTATACAATTATGTTGCCTTTATTTTTTCTGTAGTGGCTTAGGTACCAATAGTTCTAACCCCTTTTGGCTTCCAGGTCACTGTCCAAGAAGTACCCCACATCCACATGCAGAAGTTGGTTTGCCAAATCTGCTTTCAATGGGGGTCCAGTAGATTGGTACTCAGGGGACACTCCTGCCAAGGGGGGTGGGCTGATCGCAATTTTGCAGTGACAAACCAGGCCCTGCCTCCTCTCTCCTGCTGTTCTCCTATTGCCCTTCGCCAGTCTCTCAATGTGCTGTCCCACAGGTTTGGGCCGTTGCTCCTTGCAACGATGCTGCCTCGATTAACCATGTTACTTACCTATATTTGGGTAAGTGTAGCCATATTTTTTATTTAAAACTCATCTTTTTCCACGCTTGCAAGAACAGGAATGGCTGCAAGTAGACATGGACACCCTGGGGTCCTGATAGGAGTGGGGTGTCTATTTCAGTGGTAGCAAGCTGGTGTGGTCCCTGGGAGGGTAGGCATATTGCTGTGTCCTCTGATATCATTTGGTTCTTAAAACCCCTTGTGAACATGTCTAAGGCATAGAAGACAATGGTATACCGCATCTATGCAGAGGGGATTGGCATTTGTCACGGTGCCAGACACAGCTGACTAGCAGGGAGGTCCCCCTGTGTGCAGCATGCATGACACATCAAACTGGCATAATCCCGTTGAGGGCCGTGTTGGCCCAGACAGGGGCCCAGGAGCCATCAGAGCATTTGCATAGGTGTGCTGGGACCGCAACACGACCTGAAAGCCATAATGTCTCATCTGGAGGGTCTTAAGAGGAGGCTTGCTTCTGTAGAACCCCAGATCGCAGCCTAGGCTGGATAGAAGGCTATGATGATGAGGAAGCACCAACTTTTGGGTTGTTGGGCAATCCTAACTCTTGTTTAGATAGACACATGGTAACTACTACCGTGGATAGCAGTGGACAAATGTTTGTATATGCTGTACTTGCCCCACCGGTTTTTGCTATTGTGGGAATCCAACAGAGGGATGCCCTTAATGCCTAGAGTTTACATGGTTTGCTTGTGAACCTAAGGCATATAATTACATAGTTAATACTGTTGAAAGACATATGTCCATCAAGTTCAACCAAGGGTCAGTGCTGGGGAAAGTTTTTTTTTTTAGTTTTTTTTATGTGCTGGAGATGACCAGGTTCTGACTGGTGGGCAGAGGTCTGGCTCTGGTGGACACCCTAGGATGCATCATTTGGCTGAAGCACAGGTTGGCAGATACTGTTTCTAAAAAAAAAAAAAAATAAAAAAAAAATAAAAAAACTGTGTCTGTGGTGGTAATTTGGTGAAAAGCTAGACAACAAATGACTATGGGAAAAAAAGTACAAGACTGCCTCAGAAGCGTAAAACTCCCTATCAAAAAACCTTGTCCTACCACTCCGCCCAAGTCACCCTGGCATCACAGATCCTAACCAGCTTGGACATAGCAGGTGACCAATGCCCGGGCTTTACCTTAGGTTTGTGCCTAATCCACAGAGGGAGGCTAGGACCTATTATACACTGAAGTAGTGACTCTGGTTCCCGTCTTGGAGAGGAGCTTTAGGTTCTACACCAACTTTTTTGTGGTTTACAAAAACAGAACAGTGCGGACATCAAGTGACTGAATAAATAAAACACGTGTGCTCTAGGAAATAGGCATGTCTAGACAAATTTACACCTTTGGAATTGACCTTGCATATTTACTTGCATCATCATGTTAAAATAGTCATTCATCTTCCTGCCCCCTCCCCTTAATCCCAATGTTGAGGGATGGCGGTGTGGAGAATTTTGGGCCGGATGGGATGGGTGCACCAACGTACCCATTTGCCCAATTCCATAGCTATTACCCAATAGTCAACATTGGAAAAGTCTGGTCTACATCAGCATCCAAAAGAAATATACTTTAGCATGTATATTGGCAACAGGAAACTGTTAACCTGTCTGTATGTTAACCATAAAGTTACTGAAAACTTTATTGTACTCTATAATTGAATTACTACAAAACAACAATAACAAGATTGAAACTGAAAATAGTCATTCATCTTTATTGAAACTATTGAACTACTAAGACCCTTTAGGGGTTTCAATCATCAAATTATCGAATTGCCCCTAGCTGTGAGGACAGTTCTGTACATCTTGGAGAGATTTGGGTGAATTGCTCCAAAGTCTCAGGTTGTACCAGTAAGAGTGCTCTTCCTCTTGCTCATGATTTTGGACAGCGTGAAGACCCTTTTGCCCGTGGACAAATGAAAGAAACTGAAAAATGGGCACAGTCTTGGTAACTGAAGGGCCGACAATCTAGCCAGTGCATGGGACTATGGTGGCTAATGGTGGACTCACTATAGTCATTACCGTTTGTACACCAGACCACTGCAGATGTCTCTTTTGTCCAGTTGGGACAGGTCAATGGACTTGCTGGACAACATCAGGTTTTGGCGATGGGGGGGTTGCTGCTTAGTGGCTTAGGTCTCTGCTGTTGCAGGAAGGAAATTTCTCCTGATTTGGAGGACCATTCTGATGACAGATGCCAGTTTGGCTGGCTAGAGTGTTTTGATGAGCACCAGACTGACCAAGTTTGGCAGTGTCCTGGGGGGAGCAAGTTGTCCATACCTATGACCTCAATTGCTTCATAGATACTTCATGATTTAAGATCAGCATGTTGTATTGTAAATTGATTTTCTTTCTTTTAGCTTTCTATGTTGAGCACTGATGAATATTATTGTTGTTGCTAATTTTTGTGAGAATTTTATTATTGCTGCTAACTTTTGTGAGGCAACTCTCACCAGCCGCTTCTAGCTCCAATTGGGCTTGTTTTTAAACATCTTGACCTTTCAGGGCAAATAATTGTGCTTTTTTGTTTGTCTGGCATCAGCTTTATCGCTGTTGCTAGCTAGTGCTTACTGTGCGCTGTTATTTTATATATGGTGCGCGCTGTTGAATATAGGTGCCTCCTTTTTAGCAAGGAGACGCGCCGCTCTGGTTACTAGGGAAACTTTGTTTGCTTTTGCGCATGTCCGCTGATGTAGAGCGGACATGCGCGTTTGATTACTGGCGTGTGCTTCCACATGAGAAGCTGGCTTTATGAGCCGATGCGTCCTGTTTTCTTTGTATATCACGTGACTCTGCTCATGTGATTTTGACATCATCAAAGCCGGCTTTAGCATCTGATGCTTCCTGTTTGCTTAATGTATCTTGTGACTATGCTCACGTGATTTGGACGTCATCTGACTTACTGTTTAAAAAGCAGGCAGCTTCATTCTCCAAACATCCTGTCAGAAGTCGCTGCGGCGACGAAACGCGTTGATTGTTTGGAGGTTTTACATAGGATTGGACTTTTATAACTTGAAGCCTGATTGGATCTGGAGGTCGGCGGTGAGAATTGCTGAGTACCTGAGATGTTTCAAATGTTTTTTTTCTGTTGTTGATTGTGAGTGCATTTTTATTAAATAGATTGTTTTTATGGTGAGACGTATTGCACTATTATTTGTCTCTTTGCTGCTTTGCATGGCTCTTGCTATAAACATATGCCTTTTGAGCTGGACAACTTTGGAATCCTTGACTTGAAGACTGTTGGATACAAGCAGTTATCTACAGACCTGAGTGTGAAATCAATGTGATTAATTTGATCTAGCTCTGGTAAGAGTTTTGACGCTCTATTTGGTGTGCGATTGGTTTGGTGGTGGAGTATGCGCATTGGATCAACACGCTTTTGCCATTGAAAACTAACTTCCAGCTCTGTGCTTTATTACACTATTTTTTGGGACTAAGTTGGAAGGACTTTATGCACGTTGAGCTTTAATCATATCTTGTTAGCGTGATATTTACATTGTATTGTCCATACCTTTGTTGCGACTAAAAGCGAGATTCTCATGCCCTGGATGAGGGACCTGATGGGTCTGCCAGTTAGGATCCAAATTAACAACATGACAGCAATCGCCTAGATCAGTACTTCCCAACCTTTTTTCATCAAGTACCACTTTTTATTATCTAAATATCTCAAATACCACCTGGGTAGTCCACACCTTTAAATAGTGTTACTTGAGTCCAAAAAAAAAGTCATGGCCATGCCCACCCAGATGCCGGAACTGCCTCGCTCTGAACTTGCAACTGCTGACAGCCGCTCCTGCTGCTGCCCGTAGCCGACACTCCTGCCGCTGCACACCATCTGCGTAGCCGCCACAAGTTCAGAGCGAGCTGATTCCGGCTTCTGGGTGGGCGCGACCTATGACTCCTGCCAGCGTCATTGGACGCTGATGTCGCCTATGCAGTTTCAATAAATAAAATGTATTTTTTTTTTAAACTAGACTCTTTTATCTTTTGCAGGTAAAGTTGGCTGCCGACTTGATCGTCATGAAAATATCGGCCGAGGTTACATTGGTGTAAAGGGATTCAGACAAGTCATGAACGAGCCAAGGTTTAATGAAATACCTATGATCCTTGAGACGCCTTACAAGTTAGTTCAGTTATTTTAAGAAACTGCATATTATATTTTAGGGATAAGTTGGGGGGAAACATCAAGTTCCACAGTTGATTTACATACTTGTCTAATGTTTTGCTATCCTGTTTCGCTTTTTGAAATTGAAAGACTTTACACAGTCACCCAAAAAATTGCCTACTTTATCAAATGTAGCCCCTCCAAGAAATGTAGCATCCTACAGCTGCATTAAAGAGAAAGTTTTGAATTTTTTTTTAAGTGTTTTATTTGTGCCAAAAGTATGTGCTCGAGGTGCTGAGCTTATCTAGTATTTTTTTTCCTATGTTAGGAAAGCAGTTTTTTATGGAAGCAGTTTTCGCTACCTGCCAATAGCAACATACACAAAGGGTCTGATTTACTATTTTTTTGACGATGTGCCCTTCTCAACAGCGCAGGGCTTGCCTGCATGTGCACCATCATGTTGGTTCTGAGTGTATCCCTGTGTAAAGCCCCTCCCCAACATAGTGCATCTAACTAGTAGCAAGCTGCCTTTAACATTGTTGCTACTTACATTGTTGATATTCTACGCCAGGGTGCGCCTACATTTGCAACATGTATTTATCATTATTCTGCCAGCTAGCGTACCCAGATGCACATAGCACATACACTTAACAGGGTAAAAATGTAATTTCAGGAAACTAACACTGTGCACCTACTTGTATAGGTGCAGGGCTCTCAATTCCTATTATATCCTATGGGAATTGAGATCCCTACGCCAGTAAAAACCAGTGCACTGCCAGTTGCTGCACTTCTGTACCTGACCTTTTAGTAAATGTAGGTTTTGCTTGTCCTGAGAGTCACAAAAAAATAATAGATATGTTTTTTGCCCATGACGGGGTACGCTCATGTGGCGCACCCTGTCGTAGTTCTTGATAAATCAGGCAAGTCTGTGCACTAAGAAGAGAGAAGCGAGTCCTGTACACACAGAACTCTGCTGCTATGGCTGCTGCTGAGGTGAGGGAGCTCACTCAATCTTACATTTGCCTAGCAGCAGTGTACTGTGCAACTATCTGCCAATAGCAACAGATTGCAATGTACATCAAGTCTGCACTTGGTGTACGTTGGCGATAGCAACAGATTGACAATAGTGAAAACTGTTTCCATAAAACACACATTTGCTAAAAAATTTAAAGAATACCAGATCAGCTCAGCACCCTTAACCCCATTAGTGCCAGCTATGTGAGTCTTGCGTAGCTGCCTCTCCAACCGTTAAGTGGCAGCAATGTGAGACTCAGGGGAAATAATTCTTTGAGGGATTACTTTGCATGGGGACTGCATGTCCCCATGCCCGACAGTCTTAAATGTCTGGCAATGTTTGCACACTAGGCAGCTGGGACAGGGGATGCCGCACTAAGCTGTATCCCCGAAAAGGTGCAATTTCTGGTAAATGAAGGGTTCATGTAGTGGGGCATTCCAAATTGGTATTCCCAGGGACAGGGAATCTTGAAACGTTTAGACTCTAGGACTCTTAAATTTAATTTATTTTCTCAAAACATCCTCCGTGCAGCATACATATGAGACCTCGTGTCGCCGCCTCTTAATAGGGAACACCTGACCACCAGATTAGCATAAAAATTTCAGTCCCCAGTTGTTTCGTGAGATGGGTGCCAGACCACTAGCTCCTGAACCAGGATGGTTTAGGTAAGTAAGCAAAGCTGTGGGCTTTAGCTGGCAAGTCCATCTCCCGGTCCTGGAAGCGTAAACTAGCCAGGGGCCCAGGATACTCCCTAGGGACTCAGGCCAGTGTTCCGTTCTTTTATCCCGTTACTTTTTGGGGACAAAGGGGGCAAGCTTAAATCTCTCTCTTACTGAGGATGACTGTTAGGAGAAGCCAAGGGTTTCCTGTATCGTTTATTATTTTAAATGTTATTCTTTAATGGTGGCCTATTAGGGTTCCCTTGCTTGGGAAGGGGATTTTTTTTTTGTCCCCCACCCCCCCCCTCCCTTCCTTCCTTAACATGAGAGAGGAGGTTGGGGACTTGTTGGTACTGCCACTTTTTTTTTTTTTTTGTTTCAATATTTTTATTGAAGCTTTGAGTTTCCAACATTACAGATATATGAAATGTATGCATTATAATACCATCCCACGCAGGGGAGGTGGGAAGGAAAAGCTGACAGTGCATATTGGTATTCTAATGATTTGCAATGGATACAAGTTAAAGAAATAAACGACAGCGTATCGCAGTCTGAAGGGAAGAAAAAATAAAAACTGGGGGGAAGGGAAGAGGTTGGAGGGGGGGAAGAGGTCGGGGGGGGAGGAGTCAAGGAGCTCCCGCAGGTACTGCCACTTTTATGGGCGGGAAGGAGAGAAAGCCGATGCTCGTCGTCAGGTGAGTGCTCGCTCTCCTCTCCCCGCCCGGTGTTTATCTTGACCTGCTGCCGCAGGTCACAGCTGTCCGAACTGCATGCAGAGTCAGCTTGCGTTTTTTTCCCTCGCCCACCTCTCCCTCCGCTCGGAGGATTCTAGCTGGCTATTCCCCGACTGCAGAACTAGTCAGCCTGATTAAGTGCATGTGCACGTTACTTCAGTTTATGGGTGGTCTTGATGGCTTCTTCTGGCGGCAGTGCTGTATTTTCCATGCATCCTGCTTAAAAGCACGTGTACTGGTTTCAAAGGTACAGCACGTACTTTGTTTTTTCCTGATTATATTGGCTCATCTAGGCTAGTGATCCCCATAGTGGTCGAACTTCGGCCACAGCTTGCAGCTCTTAGCTGCAATTTAACCTTGACTGGCCAATTCATAATTCAGAATAACTTTTAAATGATAGTTTCATTTCTAACCTCAAGCAGCTACTTGTAAAAATGCAGATCCTGGGCTTATTGATGCCCTATGCCTGAATAAACACTGTGTGAAATAACCTTACATCACCTGGTATACTCACCTGGCATTCCAAAGCGCATGTGTGAGCTGCAGCAGCTTTCCTCTGGCTGATGTGTGCACTTGCATAATTTCTGAATAGCTGCCATGGGTACGCATAGTCGGGGAGTGGTCATCACTCCTTTCAGCTGATTCAGCTCCAGTCAATAAACCTGTTTGGGGTTGCCAAGTCATTCACTGGACACAAACAAAAACAGGATTATGAAAATCTAGGGTACTGCTGATATCCAGTTTTTTTTTCATTTATGGAGTACTGGCTGCTGATCTGAAATTCTGCATGGCCAGAGCTCTGTTGATTGAATGCAGAATGATCACTGGCTAGACACATATGCAGTTACATTTGAAGCCCAATGAAATCTGATTGGGTCACCATGAAAAATATATGCCTGGTAGTTTTGTGCCAGTCATATTTATTGAGAAAGTATTTTGTATTTGTGGGAACATGTCCTCCAAAATACACAGCATGTCCGGTTGCTTTTCTGGAATGACTACAGATATACTTTGACCTAAATTATTATCATTATTACGATGAATGGAATCTTTTACAGGTACCATTAGATAATGTTTCACAACCTTAGGTCCCAACGATCACAATATTTGCTCTGTTCTTCTTTCACATGCACTGTTCAATGAATGAATGTGCCTCCTGTCTAAACTGACTGAGTTCAGTAGGGTGTTGTGTAACTGAAGTTTACATAATAGTTTCACACAATCATTTCTGTGGTGTCTGCAGCCGATTACTGAAACTAAAGGATACATGCCTTCATGAGGAAGCCCTGAGTCGTGTCCCATCTGGAATAGGAATTAGTTCCACCAGTGCCAAATGGGGTCTAAGAGTTATGAAGTTATATTTATTTATGCCAGGTGGTTGCAAAGCAAATAAATAGGACCGGTTGTGTAGAACACAGAGCAACCTCCAAAATAGATTAGTGCAAAGGGTAATCTCTATTCCACGACACATGCACCTCCACAAGATGAGCAATCAAGCCAGAATCCACCACCGATAGTGCAAACCCTTACCAACTGGTGAAAATATTGAAGCCTTCAAAACATCCACATATGGGTAATTGATAGGTCCTGTTCTTTGATGTATTGCTCACCGGCATTCAGGAATAAAACAATCCAACCAGTCACCGGAAAACAATAATAAAACAGAATCTAGTGTAATTCCATTAAAACCCAAAGAATTTAATAAGGTTTTAAAAATTTTACACTCATAAACATGCAGTTAAAAACAGCTTTCAATCTAAGATAATGGCGGCGCTCGTCTCACCAGCCCTGGAATAAAGCAGCTTTGCCAGCAGAAAGGTCGCGTCAGCCACGGACAAATAGGTACCAATGTTGTAAAAAGTCAGATGAAGTTCCGCCACCGCCGTCGCGTTTCGTCGCCAAAGGCAACTTTAACTAGGCTGGTGGTGGGCGGTGGGCGGAAGAATAAATAATGAATCACACCATCCCACAATTCAGTGGGAGAGGGATCATGTGACCGTAGTTACTAGGTCACATGACATAAATAGTGGCATCCTATAGTTAATACATTTCAAAAACAGGAAACTAGCCTATCAAGACTATATTGATGGATAAAAGCAGCGATGGACAAACCTGCTAATATAATATGTGCAGCATCTCCAATGGACTGATTCCAGCCAATCGTATTATCATCAAGAGCGGTATGACAAGCCCCTGAAACTGTCAGTACACTTACGTATAATGGTCACGTGGTAGGAAATGAAGAGCAACGTACATCACTCGGCTCCAACCTGGTGCGTCACCTGTCTCAGACGGCAAGTCAAATGGTAAATAAATAGGACCGGCACTCCATTCAGTGAAGCAATTGCTTGTATTAAATCACAAACAAGTGTTCCATAGCAAACATGAAGCAAGGAATAAAGTCCATGTGATGGCATATAACAGTCTGTTAACCAACGTTTCGGGGGTCAGAAGCCCCCTTTATCAAGGTTGACTGCCAAACAGTGCTCGTAGTGCCCCAGGAATATATATACACAAACAGAAAAACAATTCAAAATTCCCGCCTGACGTCATAGTGACGTCAGCGAGCTATTCTGCATGCTGGGCCAGTATATAGTGTAACAATTACATTATTATAGAAAAATAAAAAATAGTAGTACAAGGGCTACTTATCTATACCCGTCGGGGCTCTGAATCCGTGGAGCCCCGTCACCGCCAGCAGACTCAGCGATCGGCGGTTTCCCCGTCTGCCAGAGGGCTGGGGAACGCCGTCAGCCAGGCAGCGAACTCTGAACGGTAACTGATGATGCGGTGGCCGCAATCCTATTGGGCTGCGGACGCCGTCTCTGTCATCAGCTCGTGTGACAGATGGCGCGCACCCAGGAGCCGCATCCCCCGAGTTGGGGAGCCGTAGCTTCCTGGGGAGCGTCCCACGGGCCTGATGGCGCTCTTTGGTGGCGATGCGAGCCAAAAAAGGCTCACGGGTGTAAATGTCCAAAAATATAATATAATAAAAAACAATATGCATATGCGAAGTAATCTTTGTGGTGAAAAACAGGGACTGCGGACCATTCAGGGGAGGAGGAAAAACAGGGACTGCGGACCAATTAGGGAAGGAGGAAAAACAGGGACTGCGGACCAATCAGGGGAGGAGGAAAAACAGGGACTGCGGACCAATCAGGGGAGGAGGAAAAACAGGGACTGTGGACCAAGTAAGAGGGGGATAATGAGACTAACCAGAGGGACCAAAGGGTAACGTAAATGGCCTGGAGCGGGACATTAATAAGGGGACAAGAGAAACAGAAAGAGGGACCAAGGGGCTGAGAGGAAAAAGTAGAGGCAAGAAAAAGAAAGAGGGTCAGAAAAGAGGGACAAGAGCGTAGTGGGACTAAAGGAAGAAGTGCCAAGTATAGGGAGGGAAGAACGGGATAGGGAAAGAGGGAGCATAGTTGAAACATAATGATCAGACCCATGAGCTCCGCAGTATGGTTATAGAACATGTAGAAAGACCACGCCAAGGCGGCGATCGTCATCTTCGGTTACTTCAAAGGGAGACCTATTGGATTCATAAACTTGATACTGTCCAACCCAGAGGCCTGAACACCTCATTTGAATTTATGTGTTACTTGCCACAACGCTGAAGGATTTATTGCATTCCTCTGATAATTGTCCCTCTCTTTAAATCACCTTTTAGTACCCTTATTTTCCCTACCTTCCAGCAAGACCAATATTCTAAGCATACAGCACGTCCTGCTCCAGAATATTCATAACGTATGGGTATACCTTCAGCGCCGTGAACTGCAGAACACGAAGAAAACAAGCTCCTCCCAGCCCTACACACACCGGAGGACCTCCCACAAATCCCCAGATTTCTCTGCAGTGCTGAAACTACGAAGACATGAAGTATCACGCTCTCGCAGGCGAGCGGGGCTTGACAGCCCAAGGCCCTGCGGGACTATTTCCACCCGTCCTCAGTGTGAATTAATGCCTCCAAGCCTGGGCTGCGTTGGTCGGGTGAAGGTAGGCAGCACCTAGTGTGCTTACGGAGCTAGACTCCACCGCAATCCCCCTCCATAGGGTAGGACGGTTAAGGCGTATTGTGAGCCTTCTATTGGATGCCCTTCCCGCACTAGTGCCCCACGCCCTGTGTAGCGGTGAACCCAGAATATTGGGTCACCTTCCTCCCTAGATTCCCCCGTTAGTGGGGGAAAAAAGAGGGGGGGGGTCGTGTGTACGATGGCTACACCTTGCCCTAATCACACTAGTCACCCATTGCCTTAATGGTAACCGGAGTCAGAGCCGCGCTTCACATTCAGCTTTAGCTATCCGCAGCGCCTTTATTACATTTACTCGGCACGTACGTCGGCTCTATTCGATTGATGCTTGGCGTTCTATCACAGTATTCACCCTGTCAGATTTCTCTGAGGTGCTTCGCGCTCTCCGGAGGGGGGGCGTGGTTCGGTTTGACGCGTTCCACGTCATCGCCCGCTCTGGCCCGCCCTTCGAGGTTCGCTTGGCGCCATTTCCTTCTCACATGCGCGTGGTGAAGACGGTCCTCCCCTCGCTGTTCTGTAAGTGCCCTCATGGGCGATTCTTTTCCTAGCCTTTGGCTTCTTCGCGCTTGGCTCTGACATTCCTGTTCCCCTTGTGTCTTTCAGACCGTGGACTTCGGCGGCTTCTCCCGGCCCGGCGTAGCATCCGGTCCAGACCATTTTAAACAAATTACTCCCACTTCCCAGTGGGTGTTTGGGGCATCCAGGGTTGCTTTACAGCGTCAATCCCTACTGGCATATTAAATATAATAATCACCATATGGAGGCATCTCAGGATATTGTGAACGGGGTTCCCTCGGGACAAGCTCGTCTGTGTGTAGCTTGTGGGGTCACACCTAGCAGTGGTGACAATGCACGGGTCTGCGTCCCTTGTGCCCAGCAGGCGCTAGCTGGCCTCCCCACCTCTTCCGAGGCTGGGCCCGCTCCTCGCCTTGCTTCCCCTACTCCCCCAAGCCTGAGCCTAACCCCCAATACTAGTGGGGACAATGCTGATTTTGCCACTAGACTAGCTAGCGTGGAAAATTTAATCGCTGGCTCCTTGGCGCGCAAGGCTTCCGCCAAAAAGCGCCATTTGAATCCTGAAGCTACTATTCTTCCTGTAGAATCTGACGACTTACATCTGTCTTATGCACATTCCCCCTCAGAGGAAGGGGAACTGTTTTCTGACTCAGGGTCCTATGACGACAAGTCCAGGAGTCAGGATGAATCTGGTTCTGATCTTTGGTCCCAGGATGACGTTGATAGATTGCTGGCCCAGATCTTTGATGTGTTATCCCTCTCTCCCCTGCCTGCGGCTCCTTGGCAAAGAGGTGACCTGTTTCATACCGCTAGGGTACGGTTGGAGTTTCCTGAACAAACTCATTTTAATAATCTCGTCTTAAAGGAGTGGGAACATCCCAGCAAACTCCAGGGGGTCCCTAAAGCTGTGAATAAGAAGTATCCATTTCCTGCTGACCTGATCAAGTGTTGGACTTCGCCGCCCGAAGTCGATGCCCCGATCCTTGGTCTGTCCAATACCTCTATTATGCACTCCCCTGACACTACTACGCTGCGGGATCTGGAGGATCACCGGGTTGATCAACTGGCATGTCATGCCTTTGCATTTGGGGGAGCCTCGCTCCACCCAGTTTGCGCCTTAGCCATCACGGCGGTGGCGCTCAGCACTGTGGTGAAGATTCGATATCTTCGCTAAAGGGGGCAAGCTGCCCCAGCGCAAGCGTCAGATTCAGCCCTTCCGTGGCCCAAGCTCCCATTCGACCCCCTATCGTGGGGCTAAACAGGGCAGAGGGGTGTCCTTCGCCGGTGCTCGCGCAGATTCCTGGAACAAGATCAGAGGACGCTGCCCCAGTTCTTCCTGGGGGCCCAAGCCCAAAGCCCCTCCCAAGACCCCCCAAGCATGAAGGGGCGCCCTCGCCCGTCAGGGTGGGGGGACGTCTACAGCATTTTCAGCATGTCTGGAGACGCCTCGTCCCAGACCGGTGGATTCAGGAGGTAGTGTCCTCCGGTTACAAGATAGGTTTGCTGTACTGCCCCCTACCAGGTTCGTCGGGTACCGAATCCCACAGGATCCTGCCTCAGCTCAAGTCTTGATGCTAGCGGTGCAGGACCTTCTAGACCTTGGGGTAATTTGCAAGGTCCCCTTAAAAGACAGGGGCATGGGGTTTTATTCCAATCTTTTCACGGTGCCCAAAAGGGACGGGTCAGTCAGACCCATTCTGGATTTAAAAATCTTAAACAGATTTGTCAGAAACAGACATTTTCGTATGGAAACTCTGCGCTCGGCCATTGCCTTGCTGCGCCCAGGGGACTTCATGACATCTGTGGACATCAAGGACGCTTACCTGCACGTTCCAGTGTTCCCAGGGCATCAAAGGTTTCTCAGATTTGCGCTGCTGGATCAGCATTACCAGTTCGTGGCCCTGCCATTCGGCCTTATGTCATCCCCCAGGGTGTTCACCAAGGTGCTGGCAGGAGTAATGTCTCTGTTGAGACTAAAAGGCATACGAGTGTTGCCCTACCTGGACGATATACTCATCACCTCTCAGTCTCTGCGGCAGGCAGAGCTGGACACGCGGTTGGTGGTGACCACCCTGGAGTCCTTCGGTTGGGTGATCAATTACCCAAAGTCCTCTCTGTCCCCCTTCTCAGTGACCCCGTTTCTGGGGATGATTCTGGATTCAGTTCAGTCAAAGATATTCCTTCCTCCGCAGAAGGTGGAAGCTCTGACAACGCAGGTGAGGTCCCTGCTTTCGAGCCCTCATCCCTTCATCAGGCAGGGGAGGCAGTTGGTGGGCTCGATGGTGGCAAGCTTTGAGGCGGTGCCCTTTGCACAAT
The DNA here is from genome assembly GCA_027917425.1 of Gastrophryne carolinensis. NCBI lineage: Eukaryota > Metazoa > Chordata > Amphibia > Anura > Microhylidae > Gastrophryne > Gastrophryne carolinensis. The sequence continues at coordinate 333,382,960 of CM051235.1, read as the reverse complement.
TCCATTTGAGAACTCTGCAGCTTCACCTTCTGTCAGTTTGGAACAAGGACCCAGCGTCCTTGGACGAGATCTGGGTGCTTCCCTCCTCGGTCAGACAATCCCTTGCGTGGTGGCTGGACCACAGGAACTTGACAAGGGGCAAGATCCTTCCTGGCTCCCTCCTGGGAGACGGTCACAACGGATGCCAGTCTGTCGGGCTGGGGGGGATTCTGGAAGTCTCTGCGCTTCCAGGGGAGGTGGGGCCCTCAGGAGGCCCATCTCCCTATCAATGTCCTGTTTCGCTTCAAGCCAGACTTTCTGCCTAAGGTTGTGTCTGCATTTCATTTGAATCAAGATATTGTACTTCCTTCCTTGTGCCCTAATCCTAGTAACCCTAAGGAGAGGGTTTTGCATTCCCTGGATGTGGTTAGGTGTGTCAAGTCCTACCTGGTTACCACTCAGGCCTTTAGGAAGACGGATGCTCTCTTCGTTGTGCCTCACGGGCCTAGGAAGGGTTTGGCTCCTGCCAAGTCTACCATCAGTAAATGGATTCGTCAGGCTGTGGTTCAAGCCTATACTACTAAAGGGAAGACTCCACCCTTTCGTCTTACTGCTCATTCTACTAAAGCTGTTGGGGCTTCTTGGGCTTTTCAGCACCAGGCCTCTGTGGAGCAAGTTTGCAAGGCCGCTACTTGGTCTTCTGTTCACACCTTTACAAAGTTTTACAAGGTTGATGTTAAGGCCTCAGCTGACGCTGTGTTTGGCCGCAAGGTTTTGCAGGCAGCAGTAGTTTAAACTGCTTGCTGTTGCCTTCTGTTGGGGATCCCACCCTTCTTTACGGACACTGCTATTGGATGTCGCATACGTTATGAATATTCTGGAGCAGGATGTGCTGTATGCTTAGAATAATACAACTCTGTGAAGTACTCACCTGTAGAGTCGGTATTATATGCATACAGCACGTTCTGCTCCACCCCACCCTGGTTTCACTTTGTTTCGGATCCCCTGTTTGGTGATTGTTATCCTTGATATTTTTGCCAGTTTTGGGTGGTTGTTTCTCCTGGCCTCTCTTTCTCACTGCTTTTCAATGCTGGGGATTTGTGGGAGGTCCTCCGGTATATGTAGGGCCGGGAGGAGCTTGTTTTCTACATGTCTGCAGTGCACGGCGCCGGAGGCGGAGGTATACCCATACGTTATGAATATTCTGGAGCAGGACGTGCTGTATGCATATAATACCAACTCTACAGGTGAGTACTTCACAGAGTTGTATTATTTTCTCCTGTTTACAATAACCACCTCCTCACAACATTGTCCCTATTTTGATTTATCCCCCCCCTTTATAATTGCCCCACTGCTTACAACATTGTCCATCTTCCAGTCCATCCCCTCTTTGTAATTGACCCAGCAGTACTTAGATCTCCTGCTACTCCCCCGATAGACGACCACGGCCCTCCGATAACATTACATAATAACATCACCCCGCTAGCACCCAGATCCCTCCTACATTCCAGTTAGACCTAGATCATCTTCCACTTATACCAACCACCGCCTTACAACATTGTCCCTCCTATGAATTGTCCCTCTTTCAAATTTGCCCACAGTACTTACATCCCTTCCTTTTTCCTGACAGGCCATTACGGCTCACCGATTACATAATCTCACCATGGCTTGGTAAACAAACCATGTCCCTCTTCAAATATTACCTTTTAGCTACTGGCCTTCTACAACCCTCCCCCCCCTTTTTTTTCCTGTAATATCTTTCTTAAATGAACATGTCCCTCCTCTCCCTGGTCCCTCTTGTGCACTTTAATTCTCTGCTCCCTCTTTCCCTATCCCGTTCCTCCCTCCCTATACTTAGCACATCTTCCTTTAGTCCCACTACGCTCTTGGCCCTCTTTTCTGACCCTCTTTCTTTTTCTTGCCTCTACTTTCTCCTCTCAGCCCCTTGGTCCCTCTTTCTGTTTCTTTTGTCCCTTTATTCATGTCCTGCTCCAAGTCCCTCTTTCTGTTCCTCTTGTCCCCTTATTGATGTCCCGCTCCAGGTCATTTACGTTATCCTTTGTTCTCTCTGGTTAGTCTCATTATCCCCCTCTTACTCCACGCTCCATCTCCTTCTTCCCTGATTGGTCCGCAGTCCCTGTTTTTCCTCCTCCCCTGATTGATCCGCAGTCCCTGTTTTTCCTCCTCCCCTGATTGGTCCGCAGTCCCTGTTTTTCCTTCTCCCCTGATTGGTCCGCAATCCCTGTTTTTCCTCCTCCCCTGATTGGTCCGCAGTCCCTGTTTTTTCTCCTTCCCTGATTGGTCCGCAGTCCCTGTTTTTCCTCCTTCCCTGATTGGTCCACAGTCCCTGTTTTTCCTCCTCCCCTGATTGGTCCGCAGTCCCTGTTTTTCCTTCTCCCCTGATTGGTCCGCAATCCCTGTTTTTCCTCCTCCCCTGATTGGTCCGCAGTCCCTGTTTTTCCTCCTCCCCTGATTGGTCCGCAGTCCCTGTTTTTCCTCCTCCCCTGATTGGTCCGCAGTCCCTGTTTTTCACCACAAAGATTACTTTGCATATGCATATTGTTTTTTATTATATTATATTTTTGTACATTTACACCCGTGAGCCTTTTTTGGCTCGCACTGCCACCAAAGAGCGCCATCAGGCCCAGGAAGCCACAGCTCCCCAACTGCGGCTCCTGGGTGCGCACCGGCTGTCACACGGGCTGATGACAGAGACGGCGTCCGCGGCCCAATAGGTTGGCGGCCGCCGTGTCATCAGTTACCGGGCAGACTTCGGTGCCTGGCTGACGGCGTTCCCCAGCCCTCTGGCAGACGGGGAAACCGCCGATCGCTGAGTCCGCTGGCGGTGACGGGGCTCCACAGATTCGGAGCCCCGACGGGTATAGGTAAGTAGTCCTTGTACTACTATTATTCTAAGCATACAGCACGTCCTGCTCCAGATATAGTAATTACATGTGGGTAATCCTCTGCGTGAGGGCGCTGTTCACTGCAGACATGCAAAAAAACAAGCTCCTCCCGGCCCTACATATACCGAGGGACCTCCCACAAATCCCCAGATTTCTCTGCAGTGCTGACTGCGAAGACATGAAGTTTCACGCTCTCACAGGCGAACGGGGCTTTACAGCCCGCGGCCCTGTGGGACTATTTCCACCCGTCCTCTTTGTGAAGAATATGCTTCCCAGCCTGGGCTGCGTTAGTCGGGTGAAGGTAGGCAGCACCGTGTGTGCTTATGGAGCTACGCTCCACCGCAATCCCCCGCCATAGGGTAGGCGTTTAGGCCGATGGTGAGCCTCTAGTGGATGCCCCTCCCGCATTATTGCCCCATACCCCGGGTAGCGCTGGACCCTGTGTAAAGGGTCGCCATCCTCCCTCATTTCCCCAACTAGTTAGGGGGAAAAGAAAGCGGGGGGGGGTATGTGTGTGCGGTCCCAGTGTACTATTATGTCGCGCTTATGGCCTTATTTCTGCCCTTCATTAGCATTGGGTGTCAGAGCCGCGCTGCTTGCTCTTTATTCGGTTTTGGCTGCCGCCGTATGTGTGTGTTCTTCATAGTTTGCTGCGTCGTCTAGATGCTGAGGCGCCTTTTCATTACTAAATGCGTTGTGATTGTATCCTTGCTTTTTGACTAATACCTCAGAGCTTTGCGCTCTTCAGAGTGGGCAGGGACTTGACTTGGCGCGCTACGCGTCACGGCCGGGCATCTAGCCCGCCCTTCGAGGTTCACTGGGCGCCATTTTGTTGAGCTTCGCGCGCACGCGTGGTGGCGGTTTCTCCTCCTCACTTGGTCTGTAAGTGCCCTCGCGGGTGACTCCTTTTTTATATGTTTTTCCAGCTGCGCATGGCCCTGACACCTCTTTCACCTTTATGTCTTTCAGACGCCGAGTCTCCGGTGGCTTCTCCCGGATATATATATATATATATATATATATATATAGATATTAGCGGGCCTTCCTACAATTCTCCCACATTGATCAGCGGGTCGTTGGGGCATCCAGGGTTGCCTATTGCATAAATCCCTACGGGCATACTGTGCCTAGATAATCACCATATGGAGGCATCTCAGGATTGTGTGACCGGGGTCCCTCTGGGACAAGACTGGCTGTGTACAGCGTGTGGTCTCCCCCATGCTGATGCTGACAGGGCACGGGTCTGTGCGCCATGTGCCGAGCAAACACTGGACCTGCGAGTGGCGCCTGTGGCTGCACCTCGCTCCTTCTCTCCCCTTTCCTCTTGCCTAAATCTCACTCCTGTTGAGTCATGTACAAGCGGGGAGTTACAACTTGACTTCTCTCCTAGACGGCCTACGCTTGACCAGATTGTTGAGGGGTCGTCCGGACGCTTGGGTCCTGGCAGGCAACAGCCCTTGACGCCCCCGGCTTCGCCCTTTGCTATAGGTTCAGAGGAGCTCTCTTCTCCACGTGATAGTGCTCCGTCTGACGATGGAGATCTGTTCTCTGACCCAGGTTCCTCTGATGAGAAGCCGAGGAGTCATGATGATGCTGGCCAGGATGACTGGGGCCAGCTTGACATTGATGGTAGGTTGCTTAGGATTTTTAAGGCCCTATCTATTTCGCTCCCTGGTGCGGTCCCCAAGCCGAGAGGAGAGCGCTTCCATACTGCGTCTGCACGCTTGGAATTTCTCGAGCAGGCTCACTTCCATGCTCTTGTACTCAAGGAATGGGAGTGTCCCACTAAACTTCAAGGGACCCCAGAGGACTGGGATTGGAAATACCCTTTTCTCCCTGAGATGGTTGATTGTTGGTCATCGTCTCCCGCGGTAGACGCACCGATCATTGGGGTTCCTAACCCCCCCTTCTTTACAGCCCCGGCTGTCAGCACCCTTCGGGATGCCGAGGACCGGCGCCTTTGCTTGTGCAGGAACGCCGCTTTGTCCTGTCTGTGCCGCGGCCATCACTGCAGTGGCCGCTAGAGCCCTCATAAGAAAGATGCTTGAGCATCAACCTGAAGATTTACCCTGGGAGGTGTTTAATGCACTCTCCAGTTGTGATATTTTTGTTAAATTTATCCTTTTAGCTCTGGATGACACCATCAGAATGTGTGCGAGGACTTCTGCCCCAGTGGTAGCTATACGTCGCCTGCTCTGGCTGCGACAGTGGGGGACTGATGATGATGCTAAAAGGACTCTGATGGGGCTTCCCTTCAGAGGGCAACGCCTGTTTGGGGCCCGCCTGGACCTGGAAAACAGGGCATTTCACCCCATCATGGGCGGCCGTCCCGGCCCCCTCGGAGCAGGGATACCCCTCCACCTCCATATCATAGTGTTAAACAAGAACCAGGGGTGCCCTTTTCGGGAATATCAAGAGCACAGATGCACACTATATGTGGCTATTACCATGGGTGCGATGACCTGGGTCCTCCAGTCCCAAACGTCCAATTAGAAAGAAGAAAAGGGGTCCGCACTCCTAAAACGTAGCTTTTATTGCCATCCAGTTAAAAATGTCAAAAATAGAAAGCAGCAGTAAAAACATAGAAGCAATCCTAGCCTCCTCTAACGCGTTTCGGGCTAGGCACCCTTAATCATAGACGGCGGCGCATGAAGATGGTGGAGCAGACGCGATGGCCAATCAGATGAGAGGAGCACCAGGCGGGCCGTGTCATGTGCCCTTTTCGGGGTCTGGTGCAGTCTCCTGCCCCAGAAGTGGCAGACAATGCCCGGGGGCCTTCCGGCCGGGCTAAGTCAGAATCCTTCATCAAAACCCCCCAAGCATGATGGGACGCCCTCACCCGCCTGGGTGAGGGGATGGCCACGGCATCCTGCTCCTATCAGGAGGCATCATGCCTCGTTCCAGTGGATTTGGGAGGTAGTTCCTCCAGATGCGGGACAGTGTTTGCTGGGTGGGCCTTCCCCGAGTTGGTCAGGGGGCTTCCGGTCCCCTGTTTTTCTTCAGGTGTTGATGCAGGCTTTCCTTGGCCTGCTAGGTCCGGGCTCCTAGGCAGGATGCCCTTAACAGATAGAGGCAGGCGCCTCTACACCAGTTTGCTCCTCATTCCCCTTGAGGATGAGGGGGTCGCCCATTCTAACACTCCATGGGTTCGGCGATTTGTATCCACAGGCATTCAGGCTTGGCGTCTCTGAGTTGGGCCGTCGGCGCCCTACAAACCAGTGGGCCTCTGCCCGTCCGTGGAGTGCTAAGATGCTTATTTTGGCTCCCAGGTGTCTTCTGGACACTGAGGCTTTTACAGGTTGGTGTTGGTGGTCATCACCGCTGATTGTGGCCGTGTTATTGGGCCCCTCTTCCGCTCCCTGTGTTCGCTAGGCTCAGACGGGAGTGATGTCTCGCATGAGACCAAGGGGCAGCCGCAAAGGGACCTATCAGGTCGTCCTTCTTACTTACAAGAGGGAATTGTTTGGATGGAGTTTAGTCACCTCAGTTCCTATTTTGTTCCATCCTCCAGTATCTCCTTTCCTAGGATTGCATTCGGATTAGGTTCCGGCTAGTGCCTTTTTCTTGGCAATAGGTGATTTTCTGGGCCAAGGTCTCTGTCCCTCCTTGCTGTCACCTTACTTTCACCAGGCAGAATTGCACCTGGTGGCTGTTCAGGTGATGTCCCTTATTCTCAGATCCCTTGGGCTCCGCGGCACCTTAGGTTATTAATTCTGGACAGGGTTTCCAGCACCCCGGACCTAAGTCTGTGCACTTTCCTCCTAGTCAAGGTGGTTCCTCTTCTGATGGTTAATTTAAGGAATCTGTCAGTGGGCATTCCCTCCCTTCTCACATATTCCTGTTCATGGTTACCATAGGTACCAAGTCTTGCAGGTTGACGAGGGGACTTTTCTCTTCTGGAAATCGCCTGTGGTTCCTAGGTGGGGCCCTTAGGGGGCCATTTACCTATTGTTTTTATTGAATCAGTGAGCTTTGGGGTGCTCTATCTTGCTGGACTACTTCTCTTCAGGACCTGTCCGTTTGGGGGACTCTTGGTATGTTTGAGGACAGTGGCCTGTGCTTATTATTGGTGTGAGTCCCAGTACAGGATGCTCCCCAGGAGGGTTCTGATCCTGATCTAAGGGGGGGTCCTTGCGCTTCATTGGTTTTAGCTCCGATGGCTGTCTCTCCTGTGGCAGGAGGTTCTATCTTAGTGTCCCACTGAGGTCCAACTGATATGGCTCTGTTGGGCCCTGTCACTATCACAGAGGCTATGCCCTTGTTTCTTGCTCCAGAATTTTCTGGCCTTGGTCTTGGGGACTTAGTCACCTTTTATGTCTGGACATTATATTCTATATGTCTTATTTTCTTTCACCCTGCTAGGCGGGGTTCTGCGCAAGATTGCTGAAGAAAGGGAGAACCGTTATGCTGGTGGCCCAGTGGGGTGGCCCGCAGATATTTCTGCCGAGAACAGTTGTCCTGTACGCTCTCTCACGAGGGCTGTTCTGCCTATTCAGGCTTTTTACTATGTCGCCCCCATCTTTGGACTCTATTATGGCGATCTGTTGGTTTTATTCTTCACCCTGTTGGAGACGGCTCATTGCTGGGTGTTTTATTTCTATTGGAGGGCTAAGAGCTAGCTTTCTCCTCTTCTTCTCCCTTTTTGGCCTTCTGTGTTGGGGTATGTTATACCCGTATTGCTTGGTTGGGTCTTGCTCTCTCCCCTGTTGGACGCTCTCGGTTCCCAGGGTTCTAGAGTTGTTACAGCTTGGTTGGAGTTGGCTCCCCAATTCAATCCTCTGAAGGTTTCAGGGTTCGCCCTGTTCGGCTTTCTGTAGAAGTCTGGTTCAGTCTTCCTTGTTACGCATTCTTCAGGGGTTGCTTAGGGCATTCCCCAGGGAAATCTATGCTCCCGTTTGGGGGTTACTTTATTCTGATTGCCCTGCGAGGGGTTCTCTTTGGTCCTATTCCGGTTCTTGTCTAAACTGTCCCTTCCCTCATGTTGCTCTTCTGGGAACCATTGCTTCGGTCAGAAGTGTGTCGTAGAGGACGGCTTTGTTGAGTTGGTCCTAGTAATTATATATATATATATATATATATAATACATATGTACACCATGAGGTGGGGGTGCTCCGACTTACGCCGGGCTTTAGGTCCGGGCGGTGTTTTATGCTCTTTTATTCTAGACCTTTTCTGCCTCTGGGCATTTTCCTTGATAACTCTGAGCTAAGGGGATCTGCATCTTTCAACAGGTGTTGGAGATTTTCCTGGTCTATCTCTTGTCCCTGAGAGGGACTTATGCCCCTTGGGGCTTGCTGGTGTCTCCATCCTTGAGTGCCGGATCTCGACTGCTTCCAAGGCCGTATGTGTCCTTGGTTTGGTCTTCCTCGGTTGGATTGTCCTTCTGATCCGAAAGTAAACGTTTCGGCTTGCTGATTCTGGTTAGTGTAGTGGTCAGTATTCCCGCCTGTCTCGCTGGAGACCGGGGTTCGAATTCCCCGTTGAGGAAAGTTCTAAGTTTTCCATGGCTACTTTTTTTGCAGTGGCATGGCCAGGCTGTTACTCTGGCCTGTTCTTTTAGGAGAAGAATCTTCTTCTCCCCTTTTTTCGTTCTGTTTCTACTTGTGCTTGGCTTGGGCTTTCAGCACTAGGTTTCTGTTGAACAAGTTTGCTGGTTCGCTGCTTGTGTTCAGTTCATCCTTTTCATAGGTTTTCATAAGGTTGACGTTAGAGCATTTGCTCATGTTGCTCCTGGTAGCAGGTGACAGCACTTTACTGTCTGCTGTGCCTTTTTTGTTGGGGATCCCACCCTACTTTATGGACACTGCTATTGGATGTCCCACATGTAATTACTATATCTGGAGCAGGACGTGCTGTATGCTTAGAATAATACAATTCTGTGAAATACTCACCTGTAGAATTGGTATTATACGCATACAGCACGTCCTGCTCCACCCCACCCTGGTTTCACTCTGTTCTGGATCCCCTATATGGTGATTGTTATCTTTGTTATAATTGCCTGTTTTTGGGTGGTTGGTTTCTCCCGGCTTCTCCTTCTCACTGCTTTTCAATGCTGGGGATTTGTGGGAGGTCCCTCGGTATATGTAGGTCCGGGAGGAGCTTGTTTTTTTGCATGTCTGCAGTGAACAGCGCCCTCAGGCGGAGGATTACCCACATGTAATTACTATATCTGGAGCAGGACGTGCTGTATGCGTATAATACCAATTCTACAGGTGCGTATTTCACAGAATTGTATTTTTTATTTTTCTATAATAATGTAAAGGAGCACTGTTTGGCAGTCAACCTTGATAAAGGGGGCTTCTGACCCCCGAAACGTTGGTTAACAGACTGTTATACGCCATCACATGGACTTTATTCCTTGCTTCATGTTTGCTATGGAACACTTGTTTGTGATTGAATACAAGCATTGGAATCACTGAATGGAGTGCCGGTCTTATTTATTTGCCTTGGATCTACAGCGGCACCACCGCAGCCCTGGCACCCGCCTAATATGATTGTGTAAGAGTGCACCAGCTATAGTAAAACATGCCAGGTGGTTGGTGCTTACTCTTAAAGCAGACCAAAACCCGCTGAACTTGTGAAATACATTTGGCCAAAGCCCCTGCCAATACTACCCTCTTAGGAACTAGAAATGGATATTTTTGCTTTTCGAATTGTCCTGGAACACTGATTTATTTACTGTTCCTCGTTGTGAGATGGAAGGCGATCAGTCACTGCATACATGTGGCAGTGACATCATTGCCACACACAACAGTGGCAATGAATGTAGGCGGAGCTTTACTGCTAAACAGACTGCATTATCTGGGATTAGAGTGAAGCAGGAGCAAAAATGTGGGTTTTGGTCTGTTTTGACAAATGTCCCCCATCGCTTGTCACTGTGACTGCCTACACCTGCTGCATTCACTGCAGTGGAGGGAGCGTGTCAAGGCTTGAAACACCCCCTTCATTTCATTGTGACTGACAGCAGGGACAGCTGTTTATCACAGAGGCGGTCCCAGTAACCCCCAGTATAGTTACACAGACCTACATTTTAGGACTGGGTGAGGCCACTGACAAGGGGCATTCAGGATTACAGATAACAATTTGGGGATAAAAATACGTTTTTAGCTTCTAGGCACGGCGTTCAGTAAGTAAAAAGTCACATTTTGGTCTTGTGGGCAAGAGCTTCCTCCACTGGGTACGTGTCACGTTCTATGTATACTGAGATCCACATCTGGATTTCCACCCCCAGATAGTAAAATGTATCTGCTAATTGTAAGTGCCAGTTGGTTAGTATCAAGTCTAATGCATCTAGGTGGAAGAGTATTGATTTATACTGACCCTGATCCCCAAAAAGCCTTTCAATTCTTTAACAATAACTAAGGCTGCTGTTAATGAGGCAAGTGGGCCTGTCAGGTACAGGAACATATAATCTGCATATAAAGACACCATTCTTCTCTCAGCCCTATTAAGAAGGGGGTTGGTTTAAGAATAGCTGTGAGGGGCTTTATCGAGGAACAGCATCTTGGACTGAGGAGTGAGGGAAGGGAGTAGTATCGGTGTGAGGTAATCTCCCTCTTGGTATAAATTACTCCTCCAAAGGAATACAGGTCAGAGTAAAAATGGAAAAACATTTCTTGCCACAATTACTCCCTGTTCTGTACAAAGTTTCAGAGGACGCAGAGATGGTGGAGGGACGCCTACGAGCCATTGTTTCTCGGCAAAGATGAAGAGGAGAGAGACCGCGGAGGTGACCAAGATGGCGGCGGAGGAGGTGTCCCGGTGGCGTGGTGAGAGGGGAGCGGAACCAGCTACCTCCTCGTCCTATGATGAGTCCAGCGGAGAGAGCGAGGTGGTGGCGCAGATCCGCGGAGGAGAAGAGACCAGATCGCCGCTGGAGGAAGCAGGCTGCGCAGCTGACAATAAGGAGCAGGGGGCTGAGACCGGCAGGTGGAGCAAGATGGCGCCCGTTGTCCGCCCGACAGTTCGCTCCAGATTGTCGGGAGAGAGGAGGCGCAGAGGTTCAATGGGCAGCGCCCGCCTGGTGAGTGCAGCGGGAACACTCGGGGCCATATGCGGCGGTGACAGCGATGCCCAGGAGGATGGTCTGACTTACGCAGAGGAGGGTTGAGAATGCATCACGGGGTGTAGCAAGTTGGCGTACGCTACCCCCGTGCACAAAGCGGAGCACCTGACGGCAGCAGCACCTTAAAGGCGCTGAGTCATCCCAGCATAAGTAAAAGCTGCTCTGACAGAGAGCATAAGGGAAGAGCTTCAAGAGGGGAGAAAGAAACGATATGCCCCAGTCACACTGAGCAGTTAGTGGGCTCAAGCACACCCAGGGCACTAACATCACAGCAAGCGCCTGATACAGCACGTGCCATGCAGAACCCCTTACCTCTGAATGACAGAAGCTCGGGCTCCCTGGGAGAGATGACACAGACTGGGAAGGCGGGAGTTGAGCACCAAGGCCTGGACGAGCTTGAGAGGTCCACAAGAGATCACCACAGCTTTTCAGCAAGCCTCGGCAGGTTTGCCTTTAAACCTAAAGACGGGCGGCAGCCGACGTGCGCCCCCCGCTCTCCCTCGCGTCTCTTGGAGCATGCCCCAGGGGCCCAGCAACTAGTGCTCCCACAGAGGCCGGCGAAGCTGAGACCGGAGAAGAAGAGTGAGCACGGCGTGGAAGAGAGGATGGGCGTGTTGGTGGGGTCTCCCGCCTCCCCTCAGAGAATACCATCTACCCAGGGCAGAAGCCCTACAATAATGTCGCTGGCAGTTTCACTGGGGACCCTTACTCCTGCTCCAGAAGCGCCTGATGACTGGGGGATGGAAATCCAGGTAGAAATTCCGGCTGAAGAAAAGCTCCAAGAACGGCAGATCCATTTAGAAACTATCTCTCTTCAGAGAGGTATACCATCCAAATCAGCGATTGAAATCAAAATTTAATAGCGAAATATGAAGCAAGATACAAGCGCGAGATCTGTGCGGTACGCCATGAAGTAGCCGAAGTAGCAACCAGAGTACAGGTCCTAGAGGCGGAAAGGCCTTCATATGACAGCCGACTACAGGCACTGGAGGCCAAATGCAATTCCCAAGAAGCAATAATAAAATCCTGCCACCTGCACCTTGACGATCTAGAAAACCACAACAGAAGGAACAATTTGAGGATCAGGGGCATCCCGGAATCACAAGGCGCAGAAGACATAAAAGCTATTGTCACCTCCGTATTCAATGACTTGCTGGACAGAGAACTCTCTACCCCCATTGAACTTGCGAGAGCGCATAGGGCATTGGGGCCCAAGAGCACAGACCCCGCATTCAAAAGTCTTAAAGGGGCCACAGCACTCAAACCAGTTAGCTTGCTGACAAGCCTACAATCTGTCTCTAAACTAGGTTAAAAGCAGGGGGCTCGGTCACACACATCTGCAGAAGTATGCTTAAGCTGCACCACCAGCGCCAAGGTGCCCCTGTGAGGTGCAGTCCTAACTCTAGTACTAATTCTAGTCTCTAAGAGCCCCATTTGGGACATACAATGCAATAGATAAATTGGGAGCAGGCTTACCTGAGGTTGCCCTAAACCTCAAGTGCAAGCCATGGGGTGGAAGGGTCAAAGACCTTGCAATACAGCCTAGACCCCACACTCCATGTGCTTGCACAACTTCAAAAGAAACAAAAGAGGGGTGGCAGCCGCTCAGACCATTTTATAACTAACCAGGGAGGTGCACATTAGCAGGGCAATTGGAATACAAAAGTCTTAAAGGGGCCACAGCACTCAAACCAGTTAGCTTGCTGACAAGCCTACAATCTGTCTCTAAACTAGGTTAAAAGCAGGGGGCTCGGTCACACACATCTGCAGAAGTATGCTTAAGCTGCACCACCAGCTCCAAGGTGCCCCTGTGAGGTGCAGTCCTAACTCTAGTACTAATTCTAGTCTCTAAGAGCCCCATTTGGGACATACAATGCAATAGATAAATTGGGAGCAGGCTTACCTGAGGTTGCCCTAAACCTCAAGTGCAAGCCATGGGGTGGAAGCGTCAAAGACCTTGCAATACAGCCTAGACCCCACACTCCATGTGCTTGCACAACTTCAAAAGAAACAAAAGAGGGGTGGCAGCCGCTCAGACCATTTTATAACTAACCAGGGAGGTGCACAGACCCCGCATTCCCCAGAGACATTGTCTGCATGGTCCACCTCTTCTCACTAAAAGAGGAAATCCTGAGAAAAGCTTGGAACAAAAGCCCCCTTGGCTTTAAGGGAGCGTCGATTAAGATAATGCAGGACTTGTCCAAACGGACTCTTCAGATGCGCAAAAAGATGAGACCCCTTCTTAAAACCATCACTGACAAGGGAGCAACGTACAGGTAGGGATTTCCTTTTCACCTGATAGTCAAGAGTGAAAACGGGGTTTTCATATTGAAAAAATATCAAGAGCTCGAGGATCTGTTTGAATTCCTGCAGTGTGACCCAGTCAGCGTCCCCGATTGGCTTGATCCAAGCGGACCCCCGTTACCTGCGCGACCGCCCAGAAGGAGAAGTAGAGGGCTGAGAAGCTTCCGGGACCTTAAGCGCATCAGAGACCCTTTGCAGGGGCCTTCGTTGAGCTCCTGGGCACTGCGCCGGCATGAGAGCCCCGCAGGCGTTAAATTTAAGGACACCCGAAGTTGCGAGCAGCCTAGTCCCCACTCCCCCACGGTTCATCCGTCTGGGGCGGGAGGGAGGACGCTGCCCGACTGATAGTGGCTGTCTCATTTCATGGTGTCCCTTGAACTAATATCTCGCTAACATTTTGTAGTAAGTTCTCTTGTTTGTTCTCTGTTTTGCCCTGGTCCTCTTGTAAGGACCTGGTTTATTACTGTTATTGGAAGCCGGAGCCTTGCCCGCGGAACCCCTGTGTTTCGCGAGCAGGTGTCCCCTGACCGCCGGGTGGTTGAGAGTGTTGTGTCAGTATGGGATGGGAGAGCATGGGCTACGACCCCCGAAGAGCCTCCTAGTTCTTGTCGGACGCAGCACTCCTAATAGGCCGGTCTCTTGAGCACGTAGTGCCCACATTGACTGAATTTACCCCGTTAGAGGGGGAAACCTAGTTTTTGTTTTATCCTGTGTGGAGGCGCTGTTTCCACACTAGATTCACCCCCTTCCCCGATTTGTTTTGCACCCCCTTTTAATCACACCCCCTTATAACTGAGCCGGTTCCCCCCCCCCCCCCCCTCGGCCTCCCTTACTCTTCCTCAGTTGGTGCGGATCTCTGGGTGCCTCTTGCGGCGGGGGACGACCCAGAGGGGACCTAAATATGACAGAGATACAGATAGTCTCCCTTAACGCTAAGGGGCTTAACAGTCCCGAGAAGAGGTCTCTCATTTTAAGAAACCTTAGAGGTCTAAGGGCGCAGGTAGCCTTTTTACAAGAAACTCATTTTAAGGTTGGCAAATCACCCTCCTTCAGCAACAGATATTACACAAGGGCATACCATAGCTATTCTACGGACTCCAGATCGAGGGGAGTCAGCATACTTTTAAGTGCGTCCCTCCCTTGGGAATTGGAGAACTTCAAGACGGATGACAAAGGGAGGTGGATCTTCCTAAGAGGGAAGATCGCCTTCTGTAGCTATACATTTGCCAGTGTGTACCTGCCGAACACAAATCAAGTTGCCTTCCTGGAATCAGTCTTATCCGCCTTTAGAGAAGGGGAGCTGGTCATGGGAGGAGATTTTAACCTCGCCCTTGACCCCCTCCTAGACACATCTAGGGGAAGCCCACATGAATCATATAGGAGACTTAAGAAACTGAAGAGAACACTTACACTCCATAAATTGGTTGACCCCTGGAGAATCCTTCTACCCCAATGAGCGAGATTATTCATTCTACTCCGGTCCCCATGGGTCCTACTCAAGAATAGATTGGTTCTTGGTGCCCCAGGCCTCTCTGTGCCGGATTTCAGATGCCACCGCTGGAAATTTTACGGTCTCGGACCATGCCCCAGTTACTCTAACTGTCACTTGCCCTACCCAGATCTCGAGGAGCTGGTCCTTGCTTGATGACCAAAGCACCTTGGAGGAAATACAGTCGGAAATTAAAAACTTCTTTCAGCTCAACTCTTCCCCTGAAATTGGTCCTGGGACTTTATGGGAAGCGCACAAATGTGTTATTAGAGGCATTTTCATTAAGATTGGTTCCAGAATTAAAAAAGAAAAAACAAAGCAAGTACAGGATCTAATAGCAGAGATAGGGAGAGTTGAGAGGAAACATAAAGAGTCCCTAGCTGTTGAGTGGCTGCCTACTCTAAACTCCCTAAGGGGTGTGATAAAATTAAAGCACAACTCAACAATTGCCGCAGAATTTAATACGAATCAGGAGATAAGTGCGGGAGATTATTGGCGAAAGCCCAGAGGGAGGAGCAGGCAAGAACCTATATCCCCAAGATAGTCAACTCAGGATGGGTTACGCACCTATTTAACGAAATAGGGGATGCTTTTCGGAGGTTTTGTGAACGGCTGTATAACCTCCCCAGGGAACAAAGCCAGGGGGGTGGAGAACACATAGAGGAATATATTTCGGAATCCAGGCTCCCTAGGTTGCCCAGGGAAATCCTGGAAGATTTAGAAGAGGCCCCAGGACCAGACAGCTTAAGCATCTCTTAATATAAGAAATTCTTCCCTCTCCTGGCTCCGAAACTTCTGGACGGCCTTAACTCGGTTAAGGACGGGAATGCCCTCCCGGCAGATACTCTGAGAGCTCAGTTATTCCGAAAGAAGGCAAAGACCCGGGTCAATGTGCTAGTTACAGACCGATTTCCCTCCAGAACACAGATCTGAAACTTTTTGCTAAAGTCTTGGCCTCCAGACTAGCCCCTCACCTTTATCATATCATAGGATTGGATCAAGTGGGGTTCATGCTGCACAGAGAGGCCAGGGACAACACTATTAAAGTGTTGAACCTAATACACCTGGCGCAACGAAACGGGACCCCTACTCTACTACTTGCGACGTACGCGGAAAAAGCTTTCGATCGGGTGAACTGAGATTTCATGTTAGCCACGCTCAGACACATAGGGCTGGGCCCAAATGCCTTGAATTAGATCAGAAGATCCCCGTTGGCCGCGGTACGTGTAAACAGGGTCCTCTCTGACTCTTTTGGGATAACAAATAGGACGCTACAGGGTTGCCCGCTCTCACCCCTCATTTTCATACTTACCCTGGAGCCTTCCTTTGTCGAATCCATCGCAATCTGGATATCACAAGCCTATCTAATAATTCAAAACAATAAAAAGTCGCAGCTTACGCTGACGACTTAATTTTCAGCTTGTCGTGCCCTGAAGTGTCCCTCCCAAATCTTATATCCAAACTAAAGCAATATGGGGAGATGTCAGGCTATAAGATTAATTACCAAAAATCGGAAGCTCTTAACATAAACATCCCACCTAAGAGATTCGACACAATTTGGGACACTTTCCCGTTCAAATGGGCCAGGGAAAGTATTACATATCTAGGGACCATTAGTAACAATCTATCTAAAATCTTTTACCTAAACTTTCCGACTTTGTTGAAAAAGTTCGAAGAGGAAACAAATAGATGGGCTAAGGGTAAGATATCTTGGTTCGGGCGTTGCAGCGCAACCAAAATGAATCTGCTCCCCTGGTTGCTTTATTTGCTGCAGGCTCTTCCAAGTGAAAATCCCACAGAGCTTTCTACAGAGAGTCAGGGGACTCTTCATCAAATTTGTCTGGGGTGGGAAGAAGCCGAGGTTGAGCAAAACACTGTTGACACGGTCCAAGGAGAGTGGAGGATTGGGCTTCCCAGATCCATCTTCCAGCGGTCCATCTTAGTAGAACCATCAACTGGTCTCTGCACGGGAAGCACAAACAGTGGGTGGGGCTGGAACAAGGATTCATTGAGGCTCCAATTGAGGGGGCGGCCTGGCTAAGCGTCCACAACATCCCTCTGGCCTTGAAACATCCCACAGTTGGAGCCACCATTAGTGTTGACCAGCGGCACTTTAAACATCCAGAGATCTCCCCCAGCCCCTCCCCGATACTACCGGTTCTGGGTAACCCACTATTCCCCCCGGGCAATAAGGGCTCTATCTCAAGAACATGGAAAAGAGCAGGAGTTTACAGGGTGGGTCACTTTTGGACAGGAGATGGCTGGTCGGACCTGAGGGCGCTTGCCCAATCAGGAGGCCTCAGGGTCTGGTTGGATAGGCAGAATAACCAATTGGTCCACTTCCTCCACTCTCTTAAAGATTTAAATGGTGGTATGAGGAAGGTCACCCTTTTGAAAACCTCTGTGCCAGTAACGAAGCAATCAAGCACACCCTATCATACATTTATAAAATGCTTATTACTCCTTCGGATGACGAGACGCCCGCTTTCTTGGGGAAATGGGAGAAGGATTTGGGGATCTCCTTGGCCCCGGAACAATGTAGAAAACTTTTAGCCATGCCGCATAAAACATCCATTTGTACACGCATTCAAGAATGTAACTACAAAATCCTTTCTCGTTGGTACAGGGTGCCGATCGTAATTAGTAAATTGTCGTCAGAAACCTCTGACAAATGTTGGAGATGTGATGGGGAAAGAGGGTACTTGGTACACATTTTCTGGTCCTGTCCTGCTCTTAGAAATTTCTGGGGCTCAATTAGAGAAATCGCGGGCAGGGTTACAGAGGAGGAGCTTCCTGACGATCTGGCATCCTGTCTCCTACATATGACCATGATCCCCCTAAAAATTTACAAAAATCGCTGCCGTGTCACCTCCTTAATGCGGCAAAGGCTTGCATCCCCTGAGCCACCCACGGTGGCAATGTGGATCCTGAAAGTAAATGAATTTATGCGGTTTGAAAGTGTGATACTTTCTAGGGAAAATAGATTTGAGTGTTTCACAATTACTTGGTACAACTGGCTGAGATTTTCGGAATCTGCAGACTGCAGGACCTTACTGGGTGGCATCCAGGGATCCACACACCAAACTCCTGCCCTCCCCTCCCCCCTTCCAGTTAGCCCCCTCGGGGCGACACTGACATGTACTATAGAATTGCACAACTGAGTTTATTTTGTTATTTGTTATTTATTGAAAATTACCATGTCTACTCTTACATTGAGTCTTAACCAGTCTGCAATCATTGTTCGTTTTGTACATGAGTGTATTTCAGATATATGTTTTCTGACCAAAATTATAAATAAAGAATATATATAAAAAAAAAAAAAGATGCCTACACAGGCCATTAGAGATCCCTAAATTAAATATATACCGGTATGTGAACCACGCTAGCTACAACTTGTATGAGAGATGGGTGTTCCCATACGTTACCACAACTCCACTCTGGTCTCACGCTTATTTATGAGTTCGCCACTGTAGATGCATGTATTATCCGCTTTTTCTCCAAACACAGATTTTTCAGTATGTGCTACTATACCTTAATGTAGGAAATAAACTGAAATGGACTTACCGCCACAGCCCAGGCACTGATACACCCAGGCTGCCTGTAGTGTGTAATCATAAGCTTCCTCCTCCGCTCACCTCCGCTGATAGTAGCTTTGTTTCCCCGATATGCTTCCTCCATGATGCCACCACAGAGCTTAGTTTAAGCCTTATTTTTCACTGTTCTCAAGGGAAATAATGTGAGGGGAAGTTTGTGTGTCCTTGGGCAGGAACTTTTAAATGCTATCCAGTAAATTCACTAGGTAACCAGCCATATTTCTGTGTTAGTGGGGACAAGGGGTTAGCAGCTGGCATATACCCAGGTTAATGCTTGTTGTGAAATCACACTCTGTTATTGTTAGAACTTTTCAATCAGGTAATGGCCCCTTTTAGAAACTGTATAGTCCTCTTTGCACAATGATCATCAATAACATGGTTGACACCAATAGTGGTGAAGTCTATACAAAATGTAATATCATTGTGCCCACTTGCTCTGAGCAGCGATGGCCATATTTATGCATAATATAGGAGCTAAGCAGTAAAAAAAGGGTCCACCAGCACTTTATGGGAGGGAAATTAATGTTTCTATAGACCATTAGTTTTTTCATATACAGTATAGTTTATTTCAGTAAAACAAGTCCCCTAAAAGATAGCAATGGAATGAAGATTACCCAAAATGAGGTAAATTTATGAGATATGATCAGTCTGGATCTATGGGATGCACATGCTGGCTCGCCCATTTAGTCATAATTTGTTTGGGTACTTCACAACACATGCGTCAGTGGGTGTTCTGAAGTCATGCGACTAAAATAAGTAAATTATTATAATTTATCAGTAGGAAGATATTTATTTGCTTATTAAACAGTTGCAGTAATGTAAATGCTATCAATAATGCAGGATAGCATTAACTTGGGGAATGGTTAGGTATTCTTTCTGCACAAAAGGAATATGTCCTGGCATTGCTGTTTGTGCATTAGTTGTTATCTATATAGTACAGCTTTCATTGGGTGCAGCTTTTCTTCCCACTAAATTATGTGAAGATAGTGACTTTTTATTAGATATTTTGTTAGATAGCTGGGAGTCAGTCAGCATGGCAAGCATTTATGTAACAGTTAAATACTGTAGTTTGGAAATATCAAGTCAGGACAGGTAAGCTCGGGCAGGAATAGCAGGAGCCATAATTAGGTATCCAACACTTTCAGGATAACGAATAACTTCAAATGTGCGAATGACAAGACTCATCACAGGTGGTTGTTCTGGCAGCACAGCACCATACATCAATATCATGGTGCATGGAATCCCCCCGTAGCTGTGAATTATCTGCACAGATTATGCCCCAGTACCTATGGCTTTTGGTGCAGATGATGGAGGGCTAGTAATTCCAAGTATGGTCTGGAATTGAAATGATAAATAGGGTTTGCATTTGAGGGGAGGGATCAATCAGTTAACAACTATAGGAGTTCTTGAGGGCAAGTGAATGCACAAACGAAACAGGAGGTGGTCGGGGCCCATTTTATTTTTTTTTTCTCTCTGGACCAGGGTTTCCCAACCTTTTTTGTGTGGAATATCACTTCCTATCTTCCAATGATCTCCAACTTTCCTAAAGGATAGGGATCCCCTATAAAAACTTTTTACATTTTTCTATATGGCAAACTCAGTTGTCAGCTATGCCATTATCCCAAAATGTATCCGCAATAAGTGGACCAGTGGTAAGCATATCTAAGTACTGTAAAGCGGACCTTCAGCGTCATTTAATTAAAAGCCCAAACACTTAAAAACAATCCCCCAGCATCTAAGATTAATATATTTAAAGTTTGTAATCACTTTTTATTCTTTTCCCCACTGGGTTGCAACTCTGTTCAGGACCTTGCCTCATACATTACATACTGAGAAGAGGAGAGAGGGAAAAAGTGCAGGGGGCTGGGTTATAGCTGTGCTTTGTCAGGAAAAAGTCAGCAATCCCAGAATGCAGAGCGGCATAGTCGGAAGACACTTCCTGTTTGCAGGCAGCCTGAAACTGCATGGGCCACCATCTTTGATGTTTAAAAGCTCAGAAAATGCCATAGATGCAGGTAGGATGTTTTTAGTGTGAGCAATATGTATAAACAGGATGGGGGGGGGGGGGGAGGGACATATAAGCTCTTGTTCAGGGTGAAGGTCCGGTTTAATACATATTTGAAAGTGGACCAAAGCATTTGACTATCCTGGGTTTTGGTCCTTTCCCAGGGGCTCTTAGACATGCCGTGGGACTGGGAAGAGGTGAGCTGGTTTCAGGCGATCTGGGGGGTTTCACACAGTGGGGCACCCCCGATTGGGGTGCCCCTGGGGAAAGGACCAAAACCCAGGATAGTCAAAATTATGGACTATCCTGGTTTTTGGACCACTTTGAAGTTTTTAGAGGAAGCTTGATACTAGAAATGTTTTGAGAAGAAATAAAGGCGGATGATTCGTTTTTTTCTGGACAGTAAAGACAAAGATTATTCTAACCAATTAAACATCAGGTAGTGATTAAAACTGTACATGAGACATGAAGTGAATTTTGTAGGAATAAAATTGGCCACAAAACCTTTTATGTGACCTATTACAATTAGTGTTTAGAAATACCAGCTTTACATTTTAAGAAACGTACTCAGTCAGACATCCATGGGACTGCAATTGTGGCAACTTGCATGCTATTTTATGCATGTTTACATCAGGCAAAAAAATGTACCTAGGCACACCTTTCTCCCATAAAGAAGCACCACAATGTTTTAAAAGTTACAAAAATTTCTATTAATGCAAGAAAGGGCTAAAAACATATACCACAAGACATATTAAAAACAACCGCTTTGGCCAACTAGTATACAATCAATGATGCCCATGCAGGGATATCAAATTATTACCATAAGGGAAAAAGGCCCACAATTTTGCACACCCTAAATAGATCCTTTGTGCCGGCACAAAAATATATATAAAACAAAAATATAAAAAAATGTGCAATAAAGTGCTGTAGTGCAAAAAATATATATAACGCTATCAACAAGTTTCACTGTTAACCTCAATGTATATTCAATGAAAAATATAGTGATGCAAAGTGCAATTCATAAATGCATGAAACCTAATTAGACAAAACCTCAAATATATAATTACCGTATTTTTCACCCTATAAGACGCAAAAGTGGGGGAAAAATGTCTATCCGCCTTATCGGGCGAATGTAAAAAAAAATTAAAAAAAAAAAAACTCGTTCCCGGCGCTCCCGCGTTGTCTGCCACACTGCGAGAGGCCGGTGCAGGCCACGCCCACAAGCTGCCCGGACCTTCGTGCTCACACGTGCCCAGGAACAGCAGATGGAGGAGCGGCAGGGGCTCTGTCTCTGGCCCCGCCGCTGTCATCGCTGCCTGAAAATACAGCGATCGCAGCGGCGGGGCCGGGACAGAGCCAGCTCGTGAATGGGGTGGGCGTGGCCTGCGCAGACGCTGGGGCGCAGGCCACGCCCACCCCATTCACGGAGCCGGCCGCTCAGCGCAGCGGTGTCAGCGGACAGGTGAGTTTAACTTTTTTTTTTTTTATATATACATGGCGCCTGCCTATACTAATGGGGGGAAGGGGGTGGGAATGGGGGGAGAGGGGCCACACAGCCTATTCTAATGGGGGGAGTGGGGCCACACAGCCTATTCTAATGGGGGGAGAGGGGCCACACAGCCTATACTAATGGGGGGAGGGGGATGCCACACAGCCTATACTAATGGGGGGAGGGGGATGCCACACAGCCTATACTAATGGGGGGAGGGGGATGCCACACAGCCTATGGGAATGGGGAGAGGGGGATGCCACACAGCCTATGGGAATGGGGGGAGGGGGATGCCACACAGCCTATGGGAATGGGGAGAGGGGGATGCCACACAGCCTATGGGAATGGGGAGAGAGGGATGCCACACAGCCTATACTAATGGGGGGAGGGGGATGCCACACAGCCTATGCTAATGGGGGGAGGGGGATTCCACACTGCCTATGGGAATGGGGAGAGAGGGATGCCACACAGCCTATACTAATGGGGGGAGGGGGGATGCCACACAGCCAATGGGAATGGGGGGAGAGGTGGATGCCACACAGCCTATGCTAATGGGGGGAGGGGGATTCCACACTGCCTATGGGAATGGGGGGAGAGGGATGCCACACAGCCTATACTAATGGGGGGAGAGGGGGATGCCACACAGCCAATGGGTATATGGGGAATGGGAGGGGGGGATGCCACACTGGGTATACGGGGAATGGGATTGGGGCATGCTACACTGTCTATGGAATGGGGGCATCCCACACGGCCTATGGGAATGGGATAGAGGAATGCCACACTGTCTGTAATGGTGCGTTTTTGGTTTAAAATATGTTTTTTCTTATTTTCTTCCCCCAAATCCTAGGTGCGTCTTATATGGCGAAAAATACGGTAATTATAAATATATTGCACAAAAAAACATCCCAAACAGGCAAATATTAATACAATATAATCGAATGAACCACAACATGCATGAAAATACAAGTGCAAGCAGACAATACAACATGAATCTCATGGCAGCCCTCCCAGAGAAACAGGTCCCCAGGGCCACCTTTTACAAACCGCCCAACCTTTATAGTCATGATTAAACAAAACAAACAAATGATACTGCTAATTGTTACTAAATACATAAAGCTAAAGCATGGCCAATATTTAGAACAATGTGCATGCAAATATATATATATATATATATATATATATATATATATATATATATATGAAAATGCAGTTATATACTCATCCAATACACAGGGAGCAAAAAGCGGCATGCATCAACAGCATGAATATAATTATAATTATAGCAGCATGAATATATACATATATACTGCTATATGACTGATAAAATCATATGTCCAGAACAGATATCCAAAAAGGGTAAAAAAAATGACCCACAGGGCTGATGCCCAAATGGTTCAATGAAAGATGCTACCATAGCTGGCTTAAAGCATGTATGCAGAATTATATACACAAATATACACAAAACCCAACTATAGTGTAGTAAACAAAGAATCCTCTATAAACCAATGGCAACTGCCTATTTTGCATGATGTTAAAATCCTTGGTGGCTGTTCAGAACTAATAAGAAGGTACTGGTGAAGTATATTAGGGTGCAGGTCTTCCAATGATGCTGAGTAAGAAAATCCACTTGACGTGTGCAAACCTATATAGCCGTGAAGCCCTAAACACAAAAAAACTAAAAGGAAAAAACCATGTGAAAAAAACCATATAAAAAGATTAAAAATAAAAACATAATGAATCTTGTGAAGTGACGAGAACTAAGTCTTACCTGTAGTTGTATCTCTCCTGGCCATCCTGATATTGAACAGATGGCCCTGGATACGGGTCCTCAGGGCATTCTGTGTCTCACCGATGTATAACTTCGAACAACCACAACGTAGAGGATAAATGACTGCCCTGGTCCTGCAATTGATAAAAGAAGAAATCTTATAACGTCGATTATTGCCACTATTCCCAATCACAGTTTTTTTTCCATATATTGGCAGATCGAACAATTGCCACAGGGGAAACATCCCTTGGTCACAGTGTCAGCCAACCACGTATTAAGTCCCGATATATGGCTCCTGGAAAGCCTATCTCTGAGATTGGGTGCCCTGCGGGCTGTCATGGGGACCCCATTCCCCACGATGGGAGAAACCAAGGAATCCGAGGTGAGTATATGCCAGTGGCTCAACATCAGCCTTCTGATCGGTTGCCATTGTTTATTAAAATAGGTAATAAACCTTACTGTATTAGCCTCTCTATTCTCACCTCTCTATCTGGCTCTAGGTCGAAGTAAGCCAGTTCTGGAGGTTTGTTTAGCCCGCTGGTAGGTGGCATCTATCACTTTGCCTGGATATCCTCGATCGCTGAACCTATTCTTAAGGATCACCGCCTGCTGTTCAAAATTTGGCTCATGAGTGCAATTCCAACGAGCTCTTGACTATACCGAAATCCGTGCTGATCGAACCATCTAATTCCAAGGTAAGTCTAAGATCCAAAAAAGTAACCATCTTAGAGGAGATATCCGCAGTCAAACGCACATTCAAATTGTTGTTGTTCAAGTGTTCCACAAACTTATGACCCATCTATTCTGTACCCTGCCAAAGAATAAGGATGTCATCAATGAATCGAAACCACCCCCCAATATGGGGGTGGAAACGATCACAATTAGTGTTAAACACCAAACATTCTTCCCACCAGCCAAGAAATAAATTTGCAACTGACAGAGCACATTTAGCTTCCATGGCCACTCCAGAAGTCTCTCTGTAAAAATGACCGTTGAAAGTAAATACATTGTGGGTCAGAATGTATTCTAACAAAGAAAGAATGAATGAGTGTAACTGCCTTCTATCCCTCGATTCCTTGGCCAAAAAATATTGAACTGATCGTAAGGCTAGATCATGTGGAATCACTGTGTAAAGAGATTCAACATCACAAGTGATAATTTAAGATCCTGATGGTAAATGGACCTTTTCCAATTTACATAATAGATAAGTAGAGTCTCAAACATAGGAGCTAAGACTCAACACATGTGGCTGCAAAAATAAATCAATAAATGTACAGGCTGGTTCCAACAGACCCCCAATGCCTGAAATGATGGGCCATCCTGGAGGGGAATCCAGGCTTTTGTGCCTCTTAGGCAGCAAGTAAAAAGTCGGGGTGACAGGATGTAAGACCCTAAGGTAAAGCGACTCTTTGTTATTGATCGTTCCCTCATCTAATGCATCTGAAACCAACTGGTCCAATGTTGTTGTAAATGATTTGGTCGGATTATTGGGCAACTTGATATAGTGGTCTTCATTACTAAGTTGTCAATTAGCCTCATCTATTTATTTGGTTCTTGACCAGACCACAACATTGCCGCCCTTGTCAGCTTCTCTGATGTTTATCTCTCTATTGTTCGGTCTGCCAAGGCCTTTCGCTCTTCTCTAGTAAGATTGTCTCCACCAAAGTGATCTGGCAACCCCATGATATCCCTGACCATTAGGTCAAAGAACACCTGAACTGAGGGAGAAGCAGACAGAGGCGGACAAAAAGTAGATGTACATTTAAGTCTATGTTGCCTTACCAGGCCTTCATCCAAGGGTGCAGTCGAGTCCTGTTCTAACAGTAATCTCTGTAGATTCACAAGCGCATCACGATCTTCCGGCCCCAAAGATATTCCAACATCAGTGTTAGCATTACCCGTAGGTTTGAATTGTTTCTTTAACAATATCCTCCTACAAAAGAGATATGCATCCTTAATAACAGAGAATTTGTCAACACCATGGGTGGGGGAAAACGAAAGGCCCCGTAATAAAACTGACTTTTCTGCAGGGGTCAGTATATGTTCTGAAATGTTTACTACTTGGAGTCAGTCATTGCTATTCTGCTCATCAGTGGTGCCAGGCGCTTGTAGCCCCACCGTTCCCTGCTCCTCGGGGACCTTTGGGCGTCTCCTGCCACCCCGCCGGGTTCTTCCTCCAGATCGCTGCCTGACGATAAAAAATGTTGTGCATCGCTCCTGGAACTATTTTGGGAACTAGAAATGGGTCCAGACCTAAAACTAATGTTGGTGTACCCACCATCATTGGTATACCCACCATTACTCCGTTTGACCCTGCGTGCATTACCACCTATACGCTCTGTTCTGTGCAAAATCCAGAGCGTCTCTCCGGAGCTTACGTTTTTTTTGTCTCCCCACCTGTTCATACTTGTTGAGGTCCATAATAAGAGACTCGGAAAAAAGGCCCAACTTGGGTCTGCTGGTCAAATTGCTCAAGCCTACCCTCAGATCCAATAATCTAGTCTTGGTATCTTTAAGAAGTTGTTTATCATGTTGAATCAACATATTTAAAATAATATGTGAAGCTTGTAGCAAGCCCTTCTCCCAAGTCCATCCGCCTCCCAAGCTGGGAATGGTTGAATCCTCAAGCCCCTTGGACAGATGTTTTGTGCAATATAAGACTCTAAACTGTACATTCCACCATAATCGGGTATCATTTTTGTGAGCCTGCCTAATCTGTCTAGACAATGCTAAAAAATCATATCCACATTAACATTTTGGCTGCTCCCTAACAAATTTTGTAATTTATTGGCCCATACGGCCTCTTTGTCTTCAAAATTGAAGGCCATGCCGGCGTGCAAACACCCAAAATAGCAGTGCAGCAATATACAATGAAGTTATACTGCACCACCAACAGTGTGTAACAACCATAATGAAAGGGTGCACCACCTATACCTGAAGGAAGTTAATATCACCTGGCAAAAAAATGGAGTGGACGTGCACCTAGGCACACCTTTTTCCCATAAAGGAGCACCACAACGTATTAAAAGTTACAAACATTTTTATTAATGCAAGAAAGGGCTAAAAACATATACCACAAGACATATTAAAAACAACCGCTCTGGCCAACTAATATACAATCAATGATGCCCATGCAGGGATATCTAATTATTACCCTTAAAACCCTTAAATACCTGTCCCTCCTGAAGGAGCCACCCATGTGCGGAAGCGCTGCAGCGTCCGCGTACGAGCACGTAACAACACAACCCGCATCACTGGACATGACGCGCCCCGTATTGTGGGCGGGTCCCCGCGCCCACAGCAGCCGGCGGACGCCACACACCCTCCCAACAAGGTGTGACGCGGTCACTCCGACTTTTTACTTGCTGCCTAAGATGCACAAAAGCCTGGATTCCCCTCCAGGATGGCCCATCATTTCAGGCATTGGGGGTTTGTTGGAACCGGCCTGTACATTTGATTTATTTTTGCAGCCACATGTGTTGAGCCTTAGCTCCTATGTTTGAGACTCTACTGATCTATTATGTAAATTGGAACAGGACCATTTACCATCAGGATCTTTACTCATCACTTGTTATGTCGAATCTCTTTACACAGTGATTCCACATGATCTAGCCTTATGATCAGTTCAATATATTCTTAGTATACAGTACGTCCTGCTCCAGATAGAATACTTACATTCGGGTACTACTCCGCCAGATGGCGCTGGACTGTAGAGACATCGAAAATAGGCACCTCCCGGCCCCTCAAATACCCAGGGACCCCCACATTCCCCGGATTTTCTCTGCAGTTTGGACTGCAAAGGACAAGAAATGGCTCTCTCTACTCGCAGGTGAGTGGCGGCCCTGTAGGACTATTCCCACCCGTTCCATTAGTAATGTGCCTCCCAGCCTTGGCACAAGTTTTAGACAAGCTAGAAAAGTTGCACCAGTCTATAAGCCAAATGGTAAGTCAACAATAAAGCCAATAATAGTGTGCACACTAATCCCAGCACTCAAAACTCAATACACTACAAGAAAAGAGGGAAACCCACAGTACCCTCTAAAAAGTGCCAAGGATGAAACAGTTGCACCACTTTAAGGGTCTAAAAAATATTCAAATTTATTGACTAATTACATATATTTACAATCACAATAAACATTAAGACTATACAATAACAACTACATGACATAAACATGTAAAACCACAAGGGGGCGCTGGAGGTCTGTCTCAGTGTAAAAAGTAAAATACTCTCCATTAAAAGTGTGTATCCAAATCCTATATACTATAACTAATATGCTCTCAGATGCAAAGGTGCAAAAATACAACAAAAAATGTGCTAAACCCACCTATTAATCAATTCAGGTCCACATGAGTGTACAAAAATAAAGCAAAATAACATACCATTGAGCAGGGAAACACGCCGTGGTGATGGAAGTGAAAGAGAAAGAAATGAACAAAAGTGCATACACAGGTAACAACGCCGAGCCAGCCTTGGCTGCGCTGGTCGGTTGATGGTAGGCAGCACCGCTGTGAGGTGCTTGGGAGCGCTGCTCCACCGCAATCCCCCACCAAAGGGTAGGCGGTTCAGACCATATGATGAGCCTCTATGGGATGCCCCTCCGGCACTATTGCCCCTTGCCCCTGTCTATCGGTGGTCCCTATGTTAAGTGGCCACTGTCCTCCCTCACTCTCCTGGTAGCCTTTTGGCTTTATGCTTCATTACATTATACTTTGTGTCAGGCGCCGCTCTGACTTGTTTTACATTTATTATACTTAAAATTGCTGCCGCCGCGCGCCTTTTTCTCCCCTATGTTCCGTGCTTGGCGGCGGCGTTACCTCATGCGCCGGTGCGCCGTCATTGGCTGCTTGTCACGTGTTGGCTTCGTGCTCTTCGGGGGGCAGGGCCTGTCTTTGGCGCGTTCCATGTCATCGCTCATGCGGGCCCGCCCCTTGAGGTATACCGACCCCATTTTGTTTGCTTGGTTCCGGCTTCTGTGTGACGGGCTTCTACCTACCGTGGTCCGTAAGTGCCCTCACGGGCGGCTTTATTACCATTTTTAATTATTGTCTGCTTACGGCTCCCTTTGATTATGTCTTTCAGAAGGGCGAACCTCTTTGGCTTCTCCCGGGCCTCTATTAGTTGGTTAACTTGTGAGGCCTAGTGTAATTACTCCCACTTCCCTAGCGGGTTATTGGGGCATCCTGGGTTGCTGTATAGCGTTAATCCCTATCGGCCTATTGTGCTGCTATAAGCACCATATGGAGGCATCTCAGAAAAATGCGACCGGGGTTTCCTTCGGGACAAGCCCGGCTGTGTGTAGCGTGTGGGGAGTCTCATGTTGACGCTGACAAGGCACGAGTCTGTGTACCCTGTGCCAAACAGGTGCTTGAACTGCAATCTGGTCTTCCAGTGGCTGACTCTGCGATTCGTTTCGCCTCACCTAGCTTAAATCTCACTCCTATTGAAATGCATACAAGTGGGGAGTCTCAGCCTGATGTGTCTTCTAGACTGGCCAGTGTTGAGAAGTTAATTGTTAATACCTTGGTGCGTAAGGCCCCTGCAAAAAAGCGGCACTTAACGCCTGATGTCACTCTTTTCCCTATGGAAGCTGATGAGTTTTTGCAACTATCTGACTGAGGGTCATCTGATGAGAGGCCCAGAGGTCATGACGACTCTGGCTCTGACCCCTGGGCCCCGGATGATACTGATAGATTGTTGGCCCAGATTTTTGAGGTTCTGTCTATTTCTCCCCCTGTTGCGGCTCCCAGGCAAAGGGGGGAACTCTTTCATACTGCTAAGTCACGCTTGGAATTTCCTGAGCAAGCACATTTCAATAACCTTGTGCTCAAGGAATGGAAATGTCCCAGTAGACTTCCCGGTGTACCTAAGAGTTGGGATTGTCCGGGTTTATAAAGCAAAGCTCATAAGGATGAATCTACAGCTAGGGTGAAATTTCTAAGGCGGACATAAAAACACCTTATAAAAGAGATCTCTTGAGGTAATTTAGCAGTGCAATAATAAAACCTACTAACGGTTAAAGATAAATAACAAGCATTTATTATAAATACAATTATAGTAATCAATAAACCAATAACCAATAAAACAAAACAATCAGATTAAAACCATATATCCTACACTTATCAAATTTAGCCACAAGATGGCTCACTATTATTACCATAAAATATCCTTTTAACCAATCAATCCTTATTCGATCTAATAGACAATTTAACTTAATTGCTATACCAAATTTAAAGATTAAAAATAAAATAATTATCCCCAGAATACAATGCTCCGACAAGTATAAAATTCAACCAAAGATATTTTGATAGTATTGTTCAATTACTGGACTGGAATTTAGCTCACGGGAATATGTGTTCCAGTAAGAAATTTCGCAATGCCCAGCTAATTAACTATTAATAAATAAGAACTTTACGTTACCAGAATCTCTATGGTAGGTCGGTCTTCAATTATGCAAGGCCTGTGGGATATGTAGATCTGATATGCAGTCACCAAGTTAGCTAGGAGCTGAGAGCTTGAATGCTGGGCTCTGAGATTGGGATCTTTCTGCTGACCTCTGCTGATCTCTGCTGATGATTCCTGCTCATCCCTGCTGCTAAGAATTATCCCCATTATATTTACATTTCTTAACTTAATCCATCCCTCTTACAAACATGATGTCATTGGGGCATGGCTAAGTGTCCGGTGACTTGACCAATTCCATCTCTGGCCACAAGGGGTCATTGTAGGAAAGAAATGAATTTTGCACCATGTTGGAAAAATAATTAAAATCTAGGATAGGGAACATATACCCATATATACCCAGGTGTATTGACTAAATATTAAAATGTATATAGATGTACCCAGATCCATATATATATATATATATATATATATATATATATATATATATATATACTCCCACATATCCCAGTATTGTCCCCACATAATTCTTCAGCATTAACTGGAACTAAATGAATAATTATTTGTCTTAAATGACATCCTATCGACTATAGAATTGTTATCCTGGGGGTAATTATCATGGTTAATATTTAATACATTTAAAATCCTATAACATATCTATTAGTCACAAAAATATGATTTAGTAATACTATAAATCTATAATATAGATCATTCCATCTATAATAACTAACTTAAAAAGTAATAACATTACTTTCACATAAATTTAAACATATATATAGCTATAAAATAGCTACTAAACCTACTTAATCGATGCATCAGTTCTTCATAAAAATACAATCATTATTCCTACCTTGGGCATTAAATATGCTATCTATATATAAAAAAAATGGTGTTGCATATTCTAAAGGACGACATTATTAATAACACTAATTTTAATGGGCAAGGCATTCCTTTCCAGGAATCCCAAACAAACTTTTAATCGCCAGTTCGAAAACATTGTTCCCTTGAAATTATGTAACTATTTCAGTCTAGAAAGATGTTTATTTGTCTTGTATACACAGATCTCAGGGTCTTGTCTTACAGCGGGGCTTGTGAGCTTTTCCGCAGTACAGCAAACACTTCTGAAACTCCATTGTCTCAACAATGATTACCTAAATAACCCTTATTTGGGAAACTGATAATGGTGATCCCTGTAGGCTTTCTTCATGGAACACAGACATATAGTCTGGTCTTCTATTGTGAGGACTTCTTCTTGCCAAATAAACCCTATGGGCTTGATTCAACAAAGGTCGAAAATGGATTTTTCGTGTGTTTTGTGCTTAAAAAGTTGCGATTTTGCTATATTTTTTTTACGAGTGATTCAGCTACCTGGAACCATTGTAAAACACGAGTCACTTGAATTAAATTCGAGTGCGATTGTAAAAGTGCGAATTAAATTAGTGGATTGAAAAATTTACTACTGCATTTTACAATTCGAAAATTTTACTACTGATTCAGGTGGACATCATGAGACACACACATGATATAAATTAGAGTGTTTCACACTAGTTTTTTGATGCAGCTTTCAGCAGGAGAAAACTCATTTTGCTCTCTCACAATGGAGCCCTTCTACTTTCTTTGCAATGGTAGTAAACTCTAATGGTAGTAAAAAACTCAATTCATAAGAAAAAAGCCTGAGAATTCCACTGTTTGTGAATCACTAGTTAGGAAGACAATGAAAGTCATTGGCACTTTTTTACTCCTGAAAAAAAATACTGAACTTTTTACCCTTTTTTACTAGTGGTAAAAAGTTCCATTGACTTTCAGTGTCTTCCTATCTGGTGATTTGGTAACAGTGAAATTCTCAGGCTTTTTTCTCATGAATTAAATTTTTTACTACCATGAGAATTTTTTTCAATGATTTGTGAATCGAGGCCATTGACTTCAAACATATTTTCCAGATGATGTGGCGCAGAGAAGGCGCACTCTACCCATTCCCATATTTTCGGACACGTTTGGAAGTGGATCAGCTGCCATATCAAGCACTTTTCCAGCTTACTAGGCTAAATCGTGCAGCTTTGGAATCCATATTTGGCACCATTAACTGGTAGAAGACCTTTGGGTTTTTACATTGCGGTGCACCAAAACCCAGAATAGTCAAATTCCTGGCTTTTGGTCCATGTTATAGTATAAGCATAAGAATGGCGTACCATGAGGTTAAAGCTAGCAAAGAGCTGCTCCCTGCACCCAGGGACACGTGGTGCTATGTGAGCAAGCTTTGTATAGAAAACAATGGCCACATTTCTCCATTAAAGGAAACATTTTTAATACAGGTCCCTGGCAATCCAACCACCCCCCCAAAAAAAAAACTACATATATGCCTCTTACAAATATTACTGTTTAATTAGTACTTCCACTACAGCATACCTTGCCTTTTTATTACATGTATCCACAATGTTAGCCATGTACATACAGCTACACAGGTAACTTAAAAAGTTGAAAAAAAAATTATGCATTTACATTTACCCATTAAAAAGCCTTACAACACCATGCAACAGTCAGAAAACAATACTAAACAATAGAAAAAAAATTCGAGTACATTTTCCAATAATTTTTGCTTGCGACAGCCTTTTTACGAGCATTTTGAAAATTTTACGAGTGATTTGAAAATTTTACGATTGCATTTTCGAGTGCAAGTATTTAATTCAACCCTTTTTTTGAATCACTCGAAAAAGTTAAAACTTTGTGCATGCGATCTGATTTTTCGAGTGACACGAATTTATTTCTACCTTTGTTGAATCGAGCCCATAGTCTGTGAAACCATAGACTTAGCAGATACGCAAATATGCAGGTTTCACAAGAGTAAATTCCTGACATCCGCAGAATCGAGATTGTAAAACATGTTTTAGTATGGCCTCACATAGGCCTCCTAAGGAAAAAAAATATATATGTATAGTCCATCACTAGGCCATGGCTTCTGCTAAATTTGTGTTTAAAATCATACATGGGTAGGTATATTGATATTTAGAAATATCCTGACAGGATAGGAAGTATCCCTTTCCTGCTGATGTGGTTAAGTGTTGGTCATCCCCTCCCGAAGTGGATGCCCCAGTCCTAGGGTTATCTAACACCTCTGTCATGCACTCCCCTGACTCTACTACCCTGCAGGATGCTGAGGACCGGCACATTGACCAGCTGGCGTCCCATGCCTTTGCATGTGTGGGGACGGCGCTGCACCCGGTCTGTGCCTCGGCTATTACGGCGGTGGCTATTAGGACCCTGCTCAGAAGTATCTTTGATAGTGCCCCTGATGATTTGCCTTGTGAGGAGTTTAATGCCATCTCCAGTTGTAATGTTTTTGTGAATTTTTTCCTCTCTGCCTTGAATGACACCATTAGAATGTGTGCCAGAACCTTGTGGTGGCTATATGCTGCTCGGTTTGGCTGCGCCAGTGGGCTGCTGACAACGCTGCCAAGAAGGCCCTCACTGGTTTTCTCTTCAAAGGACTACGCCTGTTTGGGGACCGCCTATTTGCTAAGGGAGGCAGGTTACCCCAGCGCAGGCGGCAGTCTCGGCCCTTTCGGGGTCAGGGATCCCTTTTTTTCCCCCTACCATGGTGCTAGACAAGGCAGGGGGGGGGGGGGGTCTCAAGGGGCCCAAGGAGATTTCTGGGGTAGGGGCAGAGGACGTGGACATCCTGGCTCCTCCTGGGGCCCCAAGCTTAAGTCCTCTCCCAAGGTGGGGGGACGGCTTCAGCACTTTGCTCACGTCTGGAGGCTTCATGTCTCAGACTGGTGTATTCAGGAGGTAGTGTCCTCTGGTTACAAGATGGAGTTTGCTGTTTGCCCTCCCCCAAGGTTCATCAGCTCCCGGATTCCTCAGGACCCTGTGTCAGCTCAGGATCTAGTGCAGGCGGTGCAAAGCCTCCTGGAGCTGGGAGTCATCTACAAGGTCCCTTTAAGAGAAGAGATCTATTCCAATCTCTTCACAGTGCCCAGAAAAGATGGGTCAGTCAGGCCCATCCTGGACTTGAAGATCCTCAACAAATTTGTCAGGAGCAGGCGCTTTCGCATGGAAACTCTGCGCTCTGCCATCGGTTCCCTGCGCCCAGGGGATTTCATGACCTCTGTGGACATCACAGAGGTAACTTCATTCCTGGGAATGAATCTGGATACAGTTCAGGCAAGGATTTTTCTTCCTCAACAGAAGGTGGACAGTCTGATTGCGCAGGTCCAGTTCCTGCTATCTTGTCATCATCCCTCCATCAGGCAGGGAATGCAGCTGGTGGGCCTGATTGTGGCGTGCTTAGAGGCTGTCCCTTTTGCTCAGTTCCACTTGAGGCCTCTGCAACTCCACCTCTTGTCAGTATGGGACAAGGACCCAGCGTCTCTGAAACGGGTCTGTGTGCTTTCCCCCCTGGTCAGGCGGTCCCTCTCGTGGTGGATGGACTCCAGGAACCTGTTGGGGGGCAGATCCTTTCTGACCCCCTCCTGGGAAACAGTCACCACGGATGCCAGTCTGTCAGGTTGGGGGGGGGGGGTTTCTGAAAGTTCCTGCGGTTCCAGGGGAGGTGGGGCCCTCAGGAGGCCCACACACCTATCAACGTCTTGGAGCTGCAGGCGATCAGGTTAGTTCTGGCTCAGTTGACTACTCACCTTCGGGGCCTGCCTGTTCAGGTGCACTTGGACAACCAGACGGCAGTTGCCTACATCAATCATCAGGGAGGGACCCGGAGAAAGAGGGCCCCCCAGGAAGTGTCTCTGATCTTGACCTGGGCGGAGACCAATGTTCCCTGCATATCAGCTGGGTACATCCCGGGGGGGGGGGAATCTCCTGGCAGACTCTCTGAGCAGGCGGACCTCTCGCCAGGGAGAATGGTCCCTCTGCAACAGGGTGTTCCAATCTCTGTGTCACCGTTGGGGCCAACCAGATGTGGATCTGTTTTCGTCCCGTCACAATCACAAGCCTCCCGGCCTTTGTCTCCCTGTCCCAGGATCCTCTGGCCTTGACCATGGATGCTCTAGCAATGTCATGGCTAGACTTTCAGTTTCTGTATGTCTTCCCTCCATTCCCCCTGCTGGGCAGGGTTCTGCACAAGATTGCTCTGAAAGGGGTGCCAGCAACTCTGGGGGCCCCCAGGTGGCCAAGAAGAGTGTGGTTTGCAGAAGTGGTGCAGCTGATTGTAGATCAGATCGTTCTGCCCATAGTGCCAGATCTGCTCACTCAGGACCCCTTACGCCATCCCAATTTACAAACTCTGGCTTTGACGGCCTGGCTGCTGAAACCTCCATCTTGATGGAGAAGGGGCTGTCTACCTCGGTGGTTGATACCATGATAAAGGCTAGGAAGAAGTCTTCTTCCATTTATTACAGGGTTTGGCATGCCTACATTAACTGATGTGAGTCTAAGTCTCTTCCCTGTCATGTGTTCTCTATTCCCAGGATTCTGGAGTTCCTGCAGCATGGGTTGGAGATGGGGCTCCAACTTAGTACTCTGAAAGTTCAGGTTTCTGCCCTAGCTGTTTTCTTCCAGAAGTTTCATTCTCTGATCAGGACTTTTTTCCAGGGGGTTACTCATGTGCGTCCTCCACGTAAGCCTATGGTGCCTGTTTGGGATTTGAACTTGGTTTTGTCAGCCTTGCAGGGTGCTCCATTTGAACCTGTGCAGGATGCTGCCCTGGCCAGTCTTACTCTTAAAATTGTCTTTCTGATGGCTATCACTTCTGTGTGTGTCTGAGAGACACCAGGACAAGGTGGTGTTCCGCTTTAAGCCAGATTTTCTGCCTAAGGTAGGGTCTGCCTTTCATTTGAATCAGGACATTGTTCTTCTTTCATTGTGCCCTAATCCTAGTAATGCTCAGGAGAGGGTTTTGCATTCTTGATGTGGTCAGGTGTCTGAAGTACTATCTGGTGGCTACTGCACCTTTCAGAAAAACTGATGCTCTTTTTGTGGTCCCTTCTGGTCCTAGGAAGGGTTTGGCTCCTGCCTAGTCTACTATCAGCAAATGGATCCGTCAGGCTGTGATTCAGGCCTACTCTGCTAAGGGTAAGAATCCTCCCTTCCGCCTTACTGCTCATTCTACGCGTGCTATTGGTGCCTCTTGGGCTTTTTAGCACCAGGCTTCTGTTGAACAAGTTTGCAAGGCCGCTACTTGGTCTTCTGTTCATACCTTTTCAAAGTTTTACAAGGTTGATGTTAGGGCCTCAGCTAATGCTGTTTTTGGCCGCAAGGTTTGGAGGCGGCAGTGGTTTAAAATGTCTGCTGTTACCTTTTTGGGATCCCACCCTACTTTTTGGACACTGCTATTGGATGTCCCGAATGTAAGTATTCTATCTGGAGCAGGACGTACTGTATACTAAGAATAATACAATTCTATGAGTACTCACCTGTAGAATTGGTATTATGAGTATACAGTACGTCCTGCTCCACCCCACCCTTGGTTTTTGCATTATCTTGGATCCCCTGTAGGGTGATTGTTATCATTGTTATAGTTACTAGTTGGGTTGTGTTATTTCTCCCGGCTTCTCGTTAACTGCTTTTCAATTCTGGGGACTGTGGGAGGTCCCTGGGTATTTGAGGGGCCGGGAGGAGCCTATTTTCGATGTCTCTGCAGTCCAGCGCCATCTGGCAGAGTAGTACCCGAATGTAAGTATTCTATCTGGAGCAGGACGTACTGTATACTCATAATACCAATTCTACAGGTGAGTACTCACAGAATTGTATTTTTTTGCCAAGGAATCGAGGGATAGAAGGCAGTTACACTCATTCATCCTTTCTTTGTTAGAATACATTCTGACCCACAATGTATTTACTTTCAATGGTAATTTTTTACAGAGAGACTTCTGGAGTGGCCATGGGAGCCAAATGTGCTCCGTCAGTTGCAAATGTATTTCTTGGCTGGTGGGAAGAATGTTTGGTGTTTAACACTAATTGTGATCGTTTCCACCCCCATATTGGGGGGTGGTTTCGATTAATTGATGGCATCCTTATTCTTTGGCAGGGTACAGAAGAGATGGGTCATAAGTTTGTGGAACACTTGAACAACAACAATTTGAATGTGCGTTTGACTGCGGATATCTCCTCTAAGATGGTTACTTTTTTGGATCTTAGACTTACCTTGGAATTAGATGGTTCGATCAGCACGGATCTGTATAGGAAACTAACTGCGGTAAATAGCTTCTTAGATTACCATAGCTCACATATTACACATCTTAAAAATGCAATTCCCTATGGTCAATTTTTAAGAGCTCGTCGGAATTGCACTCATGAGCCAATAGGTTCAGCGATCGAGGATATCCAGGCAAAGTGATAGATGCCGCCTACCAGCAGGCTAAACAAACCTCCAGAACTGGCTTACTTCGACCTAGAGGCAGACAGAGAGGTGAGAATAGAGAGGCTAATACAGTAAGGTTTATTACCTATTTTAATAAACAATGGCAACCGATCAGAAGGCTGATGTTGAGCCACTGGCATATACTCACCTCGGATTCCTTGGTTCCCCCATCGTGGGGAATGGGGTCCAGATGACAGCCCGCAGGGCACCCAATCTCAGAGATAGGCTTATCAGGAGCCATATATCGGGACTTAATACGTGGTTGGCTGACACTGTGACCAAGGGATGTTTCCCCTGTGGCAATTTTTCGATCTGCCAATATATGGACAAAACAACTGTGATTGGGAATAGTGGCAATAATCGACGTTATAAGATTTCTTCTTTTATCAATTGCAGGACCAGGGCAGTCATTTATCAGCTACGTTGTGGTTGTTCAAAGTTATATATCGGTGAGACACAGAATGCCCTGAGGACCCGTATCCAGGGCCATCTGTTCAATATCAGGATGGCCAGGAGAGATACAACTACAGGTAAGACTATCTCCCCTGTGGCCTGGCACTTCTTGGAGGTTCACGGGGGTGATTGTTCTTCTTTGCGAGTCACTGGAATAGAAAGGGTCCGTTTAGGGCCGCGGGGAGGTGACTTGAAACAGCGATTATTACAACGCGAATTACGCTGGATATTCCAGCTTAATTCTAGATCTCCGGTTGGCCTAAATGAAGACTGGTCCTTTGCCTCATTTTTGGGATAAGTCTATAACAGTTAACGGTTATGGGGATTAACAGGGTGGCCTGGTTAGATACATTTTTGCTCCCTTAATGGGGATATTTCCCCCCTCTTTTCTTTTCTGTGTAGATTGGGACAATAGGGTGTTATACCTTATTTGTTCCCTTTCTCATTTACACCATATTTTTGTGGTTTCACTGATCATTTCGGTGGTGTTATGGTGTTGCCATGTCAATTTAGGGCATGACTCTTATATTTTAGTTTGGTTAGTTCTCATCACTTCACATTATTCATTATGTTTTTATTTTTTAATCTTTTGACATGTTTTTTTTCACATGTTTTTTTTCCTTTCTCAGTTTTTTTGTGTTTAGGGCTTCACGGCTATATCACACATCAAGTGGATTTTCTTACTGAGCATCATTGGAAGACCTGCGCCCTATTATACTCCACCATTACCAGTCATATAGCTGTATATATGTATATATTCATGCTGCTATAATTATATTCATGCTGTTGATGCATGTCGCTTTTTGCTCCCTGTGTAGTGGATGGGTATATAACTGCATTTTATATATATATATATATATATATATATTTGCATGCACATTAGCCTCGATTCAAAGACACATTCGTCCGGACTTCCGTAGCTGTTCGTACGAACATTCGGGAATGAGCTTTCGATGAACGGAAGCAAATCGGAACATTTCCATTAGTTCGGATCATTTTCCAAACAAAATCGGAAATTTTCCGTTCGTTCAGATAACTTCCGTTATTGGGATGGGTTTCTGTCTGATTCAGAGAGCTGATTTCCGACTGATCACCACCCTATAAATCCGTTTCATTTCCGATCCACTTACGGGACCTTTGAGGGCTCGGATTGCTATTGTTGAACATGTTTTGCTGCTATGTGGAGGAGTCTGCGCGCCTTTAGCACCAAGGCATTGCATGTATCAGCATGGCCGAGCCCATAAATTGTATAGCAATGCATACCTGAATCAATACTTTTCATGTATGCCTTATAGATGCATTTTAATGCTGACCTTAATTAGTCCTTAGCATGTAAACATTTATTTTCCCACACATCCATATAATTGCTATATTTTTTTAGACTTATGTCCTTTGTGAATTATATTTGGATTGTTGAACTTGAATCTTAATTTGTTGTAGGAGTTCTTTTTTTAGTCGGTTACCTTTGCTTTGTGTAATTATTTTATATTTGGTTGCAGGAACCGCAAGATGTGCCACTCACACAACATAAAAGCAGTGATTGGTCCAGCTTTGCGATTCCTCAGTGTTCTTGCAGGGCATCCAGGATCGTCCCATGATGCTTATATATTGCAGAGCTCCAGCTAATTTTGTCAGTTTTCTTACTGAGCATCATTGGAAGACCTGCGCCCTATTATACTCCACCATTACCAGTCATATAGCTGTATATATGTATATATTCATGCTGCTATAATTATATTCATGCTGTTGATGCATGTCGCTTTTTGCTCCCTGTGTAGTGGATGGGTATATAACTGCATTATATATATATATATATATATATATATATATATATATATATTTGCATGCACATTAGCCTCGATTCAAAGACACATTCGTCCGGACTTCCGTAGCTGTTCGTACGAACGTTCGGGAATGTGCTTTCGATGAACGGAAGCAAATCGGAACATTTCCATTAGTTCGGATCATTTTCCAAACAAAATCGGAAATTTTCCGTTCGTTCAGATAACTTCCGTTATTGGGATGGGTTTCTGTCTGATTCAGAGAGCTGATTTCCGACTGATCACCACCCTATAAATCCGTTTCATTTCCGATCCACTTACGGGACCTTTGAGGGCTCGGATTGCTATTGTTGAACATGTTTTGCTGCTATGTGGAGGAGTCTGCGCGCCTTTAGCACCAAGGCATTGCATGTATCAGCATGGCCGAGCCCATAAATTGTATAGCAATGCATACCTGAATCAATACTTTTCATGTATGCCTTATAGATGCATTTTAATGCTGACCTTAATTAGTCCTTAGCATGTAAACATTTATTTTCCCACACATCCATATAATTGCTATATTTTTTTAGACTTATGTCCTTTGTGAATTATATTTGGATTGTTGAACTTGAATCTTAATTTGTTGTAGGAGTTCTTTTTTTAGTCGGTTACCTTTGCTTTGTGTAATTATTTTATATTTGGTTGCAGGAACCGCAAGATGTGCCACTCACACAACATAAAAGCAGTGATTGGTCCAGCTTTGCGATTCCTCAGTGTTCTTGCAGGGCATCCAGGATCGTCCCATGATGCTTATATATTGCAGAGCTCCAGCTAATTTTGTCAGTTTGAGTCAGGAGAATTATCTGGTGGATGGCTCCAGGGTAAGTTTGCTCACATTCCATCAATCCATTTTCACTGTATGGCAATGAATATAGTTGATCACTCATGACTTAACCTATTGCTGTTTTTAGCCCTTGATGACATGTTAAACAATATTGTAGCTTAGAATGTGTATTTTATGTTAGTATTTTTAAATTCTTTCAGGGGATTCGGGATATCCACTCCTGCCCTTGCTCCTGGTGCCCATTCTTTGCCTGCAGAATGCGGGCCAGGGGTTCTCTAATCGGGCACTATGCAAAACCCGGCCCGTGGTGGCGAGGGCCCTCTGGCTTTTGAAGTGCAGATTTAGGTGTTTGGACCATACGGGGGGGGGGCACTGCAGTATGACCCCAACAAGGTTATTTTAATTTACGTTTTTTAACAGGGACCACACGTGCCAGAGTGGCACAACTGAGTGTCAGGGTTCTTCAGTTGGTGGGCGAGATGCAGGAGCTGCGCAACTCGTTGGGGACCACAGATGAAGAATAATGTTCTGTGGTCTGCCATTGCTATGTATTTTGTTTTTTATAGTTGTAAAAATTAGACATTTATGATGGAATCCAAAAAAAAAATGTTACAGTGTCATTTCATTTATAAAATACATTAACACAAAACTAATGGGCCCAGCAATATTTAAAGATGAATATTCAAATGACCGAGAAGTGATTTAGGTGAGCTTTAAG
The DNA here is from genome assembly GCA_027917425.1 of Gastrophryne carolinensis. NCBI lineage: Eukaryota > Metazoa > Chordata > Amphibia > Anura > Microhylidae > Gastrophryne > Gastrophryne carolinensis. The sequence goes on along the minus strand of CM051235.1, from coordinate 333,341,872 downwards.
GGTCCAAAAGGGAAGATGGAGGTGCTAAGTGATTTAGCTAAACATTGTAGTAGAAGTGAGGGTGGCAAATATGTAGGCGAGCACTTTAATGAGTTAAGTTTGTAGTGCGCCGGCGCAAGATCGTAAGGATTTCCGTCTGGACGAATATTTATTGAAAAAGGGAAACAGAATCGAACGGGAAACGTAAAGGATTCGTTGGAGGATACAATGGGAAAAGGGCAAAAACGAAAGCCTACGTTGTAACATGTGGAAATGAAACGGAAAAGTCTGGATGGAAAATGACATCCTCGTATTCATAATCTGCCGTACGAACGGACGGAAACTTTACAGAAGGTTTTCAATGCATGCATAGAATCGCTCGAACGCTCATACGAGAACGGAAACATTTCACAAAAAAAAACAGATCGGCACTAAAACTGAAGTTTTTTTTTTGTCTCTCTGAATCGAGCCTATTGTTCTAAATATTGGCCATGCTTTGTATTTAGTAACAATTAGCAGTATCATGTTTTTTTTTTCTTTAATCATGACTATAAAGGTTGGGTGGTTTGTAAAAGGTGGCCCTGGGGACCTGTTTCTCTGGGGGGTGGGCTGCCTGCGTGTGTTCTGTTTGCCGGGTCTCAGCGGCCTGGGCGGTGGCGTCGCCGGTCACCTTGGCGACGCGCCTCGCCTGCGCAGTTTGGCGGTTGGCGGGGACCCGCCCACAACACGGGGCGCGTCATGTCCAGTGATGCGGGTTGCGTTGTTACGTGCCCGTACGCGGACACTGCAGTGCTTCCGGGTTGTTATTTCCGTCAGATCTGGCGGGCTGGACGCACGTGGGTGGCTCCTTCAGGAGCGACAGGTATTTAAGGGTTTCATACACATGCTTAGTTTACCCTCAGCCTTGAAGCGGCATGGGAGCTGCGTGCGCGGGTGTTTTACCCCACTTCTGACCCTGCATCTATACCCTTTGGGTGGCCCTATACTTGTGAGATTCATGTTGTATTGTCTGCTGGCACTTGTATTTTCATGCATATTGTGGCTCATTTGATTATATTGTATTAATATTTGCCTGCTTGGGATGTTTTTTTGTGCAATATATTTATAATTAATTATATATTTGAGGTTTTGTCTAATTAGGTTTCATGCATTTATGAATTGCACTTGAGGTTAACAGTGACACTACAGCACTTTATTGCACATTTTTTTATATTTTTGTTTTATATATATTTTTTGTGGTATATGTTTTTAGCCCTTTCTTGCATTAATAAAAAATTTTTTTAACTTTTAATACCTTGTGGTGCTCCTTTATGGGAGAAAGGTGTGCCTAGGTGCACGTCCACTCCATTTTTTTGCCAGGTGCTATTAACTTTGAGTGAACACATTACCCTTCGGGTGTAGGTGGTGCACCCTTTCATTATTGTTGTTACACATGTTTACATCAGGAGCGCAGGGAGACATGTTTATGTCCTATGATATGGTTCATCTATAGTCCACTAGATATTTCTTAGACTTACTTAAAGCGGACCAACGCCCAGGGGTGATCGGCCCGGGAATCTATAAGATTCCCGGGCCGATCACCTCCCTCACCACAGGGCATCCGAGATCGGGATGTCTTGTGGGGTGAAACCCCCCCCCAAAAGCCCCAAAAAAACCTTACCTTATCGGCGACGGATCAGCCGCCGCCGCCTCCTGCGCGCCCCTCTAGCAGTGCCCACGCCGGCCGTTTGTGAAAATCCTGGGTGTTGGTCCACTTTAAATTTAAAAGAATGCTGAGAAAGGGGATCCACTTGGAGTGGTTCTGTCAAATTAGATAGAACTGTTCAACTGAGAGATAGAGCAGAGTTCCCCAACCCTCTCCTTGAGATTCACCAACAGGTCATGCACAGAGCTACACAGATATAGTAGTGGCTCACACTGAGCTATAGAGCCGGCTAAGTTTTTGAACAAAATTACTGTTACTGTGAATAGTTAAGCAACCTGAACTTTTGTCTGTTGTAGTTTTAAAGTGCAGAAAAGAAAAAAAGGACCTTGCAAAAGCCAAGGAGATTTGTGGTCTTAGACCTTAATTAAACTTGTTACAGTGAAGGCCTTTGCACAATCATCATTAGAAAAAGCCTTGCCATCGATTCAGTAAGAGTTGAAAGGCACCATTGCCTTTCATTGTCTTCCACCTGGTGATTCAGCAACAGTAAAATTCTCCGACTTTTTTACTACCATGAGAATCGCTTGCCAAAATACTGCAGTTGTGGGTCTGAGGCCTACAAAGCAGGGGTAAGCAGTTCAAAATGTAATTAGAAATCGTTAACAAGAACAGTAAAAGCTTAAAGCAGGACAAAACCCAATGCGGCCAGCTCTGGAATCTAAAATATTCCACAACGAGTGAAGGTACATTTGAACAAAGCAAGGCACAGAATTTGATGAAAATCATGGGGGTGGATCAATCATGCTTTGGGGTTGTGTTGCAGCCAGTGGCACAGAGGACATTTCTTGGCTAAAGAAAAGAATTGTAACTTACCAATTGTGCCATGTTTTGTCTAAGTTATTTTCTTAGGAAAAACCAAAATGCGCTTAAAATACCTTACCAATGCCATGTTTACACAGCGCGATTATCAAACGAGAAATCACTAAAGCGACCGCAACTAAGCGGTAATTGCTCCGTGGAAAGGGTCAATGTGATCAAACGGTTGCCGTCATTTCGTTTTGGCTGACCAAAAATTTCTCATCCATTGCTTGAACCTAATGTGGAAACAGAAAGTCTCTTGGCTGGATGTGATATTTGCCAAAGGGGCTGCTACTAGGTGCTGATCATGCAAGGTGGCCAAAGTTTTGCTTTGACCTATTTTTATTTTAAATGTAAAAGGTTAAAAAAATATTTGGCTTAAAACACAAAGGAAATGTGTCATCTTTAAAGTGCACCAAAACCTGGGATTTTCACCAGGGCTGTGGAGTCGGCGGGGGGGGGGGGGGGGGATCTGGGCCAGGTGTGTATCCAATGTCATTCCCAGGTAAGTTGCCACCCTGGAGGCGACCGCCTGGGACTTGGGGTAGTTGCTAATCCACCCGAAGAGTTCCTGCGTGGACAGCACTGCCCTGATGCCCTCTTCTGGCATTGATGGCGCCCTGATGAGCAAGTCATCGAGGTATAGGGTGGTGCACACCCCCTGACTCGGCAACAGTGCCATCACCACCACCAAGACTTTCGTGAACACCATTGGGGCAGGGGACAGGCCGAATGGCAGCGCCACAAATTGGAAATGACGGGTGCCCATTGCAAAACGGGAATACAGCTGGTAAATCGGGATATACAAAATATGCAAATAAGCTTCCTTTATGTCCGCCGTGGGCAGAAAACCCCCCTGCTCCAGCGACATCATGACCGACCTTAGAGATTCCATGTAAAACTTCCGCACCCAAACAAAAATGTTCAGATGAATGGATCCGTCTTTCTTGGGGATGACTCAAGAGTATCAAGTAGAAGCTGCAGCCCCGCTCTGATGGAGGCACAGGTACTACAATTCCCCCCATCGATCGGGATATTTTGTGTGCTTTCGCGAGCCGCACACTTTGACCACACGGGAAGGCTTGGACACCACAAACAGGTGTGGAGGCCTGGTCCAGAACTAAATCTTGTACCAGGAAGAGACCCAGGCATTGGATATGCGATCACTCCACACTGGTGCTTAGTGCAGCAGCCGCCCCCCTACCCGGTCGGGTGAGGGCGTCCGTCAACTCTGAAGGGGCTTGGCTAAGGGGTGGGCCTGTGACCCCATGGGGACATGGGCTTCACTTGTGGATTCCTCTTCCCTGATCCTCATGGGCTCTGGAGTCAGTAGATCCTCTAAACCTCCGAAGGGGACAAAAATTGTCCGACTACTAAAACGAGATTCTCTGTTGCTGCTTTTGCAGAAGCCTAGTTTATTTCCCTCCCGTGGCCTTCCTGAACAGGTCATCCAGAGGTTCACCTGAAAAAGATGACCCCCAGAAAAGGGGAGGGCAGTAAGCTTAATTTTGGAGGCAGCTGCTTCAGCCCAGAGCATGCACTAACAAGCCCAGACTCCTAGCGACCAGGCTTACCATGTTGTGGTATGATTTACCTGAAAATCTCCAAAGCAAAGGCGTTTAGGTGAAGCACAGAGAAGGTTGAGATCCCATTCTTTAAGCATCTCCGCTGCCACCTCATCCAGACCTTGTCTGTCAGGGACGTGGCGCAAGCCAACCCTACCATGGAGAACATATGCCGAGCAAGCCGGTCCAACCTCTTATCGACTGGCTGCACTATCCGAAGTAGGGATCAGAGTATGCCAAGCCAGCCCCGATATCGGATCATCTACCTCAGGTGTGAAAGACCAGACCTTAACTGCTTCCTCCAGAAAGGGGTATCTGGCATCCAAAGCCTTAGGGAGAGACGGAAGCTTATCCGGCTTCTCCCACTCCTTTTCCACAAGCCTGTCAAAAGAAGGGAAAGTCTGGGAAACACCTGCCTGGCCTTTTTGGCGCTTGGCATGCTCACCAGGTGAAGGATCCCAAAAATTGCCTCTATGTGCTCATCCACCTGATCTGTTGCATGATCTGACAGGCGCATGCGTGGAGTCTGTTGCTGAACAACACCTCCCTCTCTGACCTACCAGAATTGGAGGCCGAATTGCTAAAGAGGTCCTCACCATCGAAGCTGGAATCCTCAGAAGACTCTGCCTGAACGTGCTTGCACTTAGCAGTAGCCTTTGTGCCTGGTCGAAAATAGACCGACTCGGATGCCCCAGGGCACCAAGGCTACTGACCATGCTCTCCAAAAGTGCCACCCTGACCACCACTTCCTTAGACGAGGCCCCGTCATTTGGTGGACCCTGGGACAGAAATTGACCCGGCAGGACCCACAAAGGGGTTATCCCGCTCAGAGCAGGTTGAGCTAGAAGCCGCTGGTGAAATAGGGTGGTCTGACAGCGGTACAGAACCTGCCAACTGTGTAAGGTGCCGCAGGACAGCAGTGCAACCGGCGCACAGGGGCCCCTCACCCGAGGGCATTGGTGCCTGGCACATGGGACACAAAGCACCACCCTCTGTTAAGGTACTAAACCTCAGTGCCTCTGACATGGTAAGATGGCCGCTCTGATCCCTAGCCAGTACAGCTGGTGTGCTAGGCTCCACACCTCCCTGTCTGACGCCCATGGCCCAACCTGCCCGCACTACACAGAATTAAATAACACCGTCCGACAACTGAGATCAGCCCAAATGGAACAGATGCAGCATCTTCTGGACCCCCACCTTGGAAGACAAAAAACACACATCAGACTCAGATTTCTGATCTGCTGAGGCAAGAAATTCCTGACCAGGGTGGAAAACACTGTCGGGCAGCAGTCGCACTGGAACGATCCTCAGCCGACAAGTTCTGTAGAAGCAGAGCAGGTCAGCAGCGACAGGGGTAGTTTCGGTTGTCCCAGGCATCAGGAGGAACATCTGGCACCTTTCCAAAATGGCGGTGGCTCGTGCTGAAAGAGAGAGAAGAGGGAGCGAAGCCACACAACACACAAATGTGGTAGCCCCGCACCCTCCCCACAATCTCCATTGGCAGGCCGACGTCTATAAGCCACACCTCCGTCGTGGCACCCCACTCCTCCCTTACACGGACAGCCTAGCTCTGTCTGAGCGCTGCCAGCATGTCCACAAATAAAGAGAAAAACTTGTGGAAGCCCGGCCAAGTAGCTCGGGGCCCCCCCTGCAGCAACTGGGGAAAGAGCACACCACAACCAGGGCAGGCAGACACACTAGAGGGGGGAAGCCCAGGGGAAGGGGCCGAATGGGAAGGTGACACAAAGTCGGGCACCATGTCCAGCCCAGCACTGTCAAAGCAACAAAACTGTAAATTAAGAACTAAAATTCTGAATCTCTTCACAGTCCCGACAAAAGAACTGGGGTTGTCCCGCCACAGCCTGCCCTATATAGGCTGGGACAGAGCTTAGTTTGTTTTTCTTGCAGTCCCCACCTATGGCTGAGGTTAACCCACACATTGCTGATGGGGGTGCCCCAGAATAGAAGGAACAAGATAATAAAGTATTCCGAACCAAATGTTGTGTTAAAACATGCCCCCACCCCCCAAGAACCAAATAGGCAAGGTGCAGAATCCCCCAATTACGGCAGTGTGGAATTCCCCCATTCCATTCCCCATATAGGCAGCGTGGCATTCTCCCATCCCATTCCCCATATGCAGTGTGGCATTCCCGCATCCTATTCCCCATAAGCAATGTGGCATCTCCCCCATCCCATTCCCATAGGCAGTGTGGAATTCCTCCATTCCATTCCCCCTCCCATTCCCATAGACAGCGTGACATTCCCCATCCTATTCCCATAGACAGTGTGCCATCCTCCCATCACAATCCACACAGGCACCCCCCCCCCCATTCTATTCCTCATAGGCAGTGTGGCATCCCCCCATCCCATTCCCATAGGCAGTGTGGCATTCTCCCCAACTCATTACCATAGGCAGTGTGCCATTCCCCCCATCCCATTCCTCATAGGCAATGTGGCATTCCCCCATCCCATTCCCATAGGCAGTGTGGCGTTCCCCCATCCCATTCCCATAGGCAGTGTGGCATTCCCTATAGGCAGTATGACATTCCCCCCTTCCCAATCCCCTTTAGGCAGTGTGACATTCTCCCCCTCCCATTCTATTTCCCATAAGCAGTGTGGCATCCCCCTCCCATTCCCATAGGTAGTGTGGTATTCCCCCATCCCATTCCTCATATACAGTTTGGCATGCCCCCTTCCCTTCCCCTGGTAGAAAAAAAAACAAGCAAAAATAAAGTATACTCGCATGTCCAGGTGCACCTGTGCTGCCACAGCCGCCAGGAGGTCAGAAGATCAAGGAGCAGCAGGTAGCCAGGGTAACTGGAGTCTGAAAATATTGGCAATCTGCTCTGGGAAATTTGTAGTTGGCATGAGAGGGACCCAGTGGAACCACCCCTTTGTAATATATGAGTATTAAGGCAAGGCACTCTGTGTTAGTGTGGTCCCCACTCTGTGTATGAGCCCCATTGTTGGGACATGGACTGCAGCTAGTAAACTACAAAGCTACTTACCGGGAGCTGCCGTTCGGTGCTTTAAATGTCATAGTCTGCTAGTGTTGGGTAGATCCCAGGGCCCATGCATGCACCTAAAGCCTGTCTGCTGTCCCTGCAGCTGAAGCTTCTTCTCCTTCTATGGTGTGGGCACACGCAAACACCTGGCTCTCTGATGCACATAGTGTTCAGGCCACGCCATCCTGCTGCTGCATAGAGCAGGGAGGCTTCAGTCACCTGCCCATCTGCTGCTTCTTGATCTTCTGGCCTCCTGGCAGCTGTGGCAGTGGGTGTAAATAAATATATATATATATATATATATATATATATATATATCCTTGTGCAGCATGAAAAGTGTTGCTGATTGGGGTATTATAATTGTATGAGTCTGATTGGTGAGGTTGTAAGCAGCAGAAAACTGACTTGGGTAGATTGAGAGGCCTGCCAGTGTGGGTCCACTGTGTGGAGACATGCCTATGCGTGCCCCTAGGCTTTGGGGCTTTGCTCGGGTGCGCGCGTCATATCGATGAGGGGAGAATTGCGGGAGAATTCAGGGAGCACTGGCCACACTCAGATGTTGTTGGCAGCTTCTTCATGTAGGGCCACATCAGGAGTAGCCCATAAGAGGAAAGATTGGCAGGCGTTCAGGAACTTGAGGAATACTTTGTCAAAGGAGACAAGAGAGGTCAAAAAAGTGTTTACAAAGGACCTGGATCTTAAGTTCAATTTTTGCAAACCAGAATCAGTTAGGCACGGCGTAGGGAAGTTACCCAGCTACAGGAAGCCTACTCAGTTCACATTGCCCTCCACACAACTGGCCAATGAGCTGCTTTTAATTGATAGTCCTGTTTAATGGGATGCATCTGCGGCCCGGATGCAGCAGGCAGGACTTTTTGCGGGCCCGGTACTGCTATGTCTGCCGTGAATGCAGAAACGCATGTGGTATCGGACAGATGGGGATGAGGGCTAAGCTCCTTAAACGGTCACAAAGAGCGTGGTGCTAGTAATTAAAAAAAACCATTAAAATAGAAGTGAAGCCTCTTTTCATCAGTTGCTTTTTGCATTATTACCCCTACTATGTATATCCTTGTAATGTATATAATACCTGGCGCAACAGAGATTGATTGATTTGGCAGCATTGTAAACATTATACATACCAGCAGCTTGGTGTTAACAGTTGAAGCGTAAAGGCTAGACCAGTTGACTAGGAAACCAAGGGGAGCAGAGAGTGGGCAGGAGCTGAACATGCAGTGAAGCTGGAGGATGTTTTCTGTGCCATGACTAACTCATGATTAAATTGTGAATAAAGAAGGCATAGTGAATGGTGCTAATTCTACAGGACAATGTGGCTATGGCTTTACTGTGCGTTTTAATCTGTTTACTTCCAGTTACAGGTGGCACTGAACAGCAAAGTGTCAATAAGGAAATTTGACAGTAATGAGCACTACTCTTCAGCAACAGAAGGCTTGGTGCATTCTGATCTGGCACATTGTGTGTTCTAGAAAACGAGCATGGCTATAATGAGTAATGGTGGCGGTGAAGTTTACTCTCAGGGACTGAAGTGAGGTTTTCTTCCTTAGTATGAGCCTCTGCCACTGAGAACCTGTCTTTTTTTCTGACAGAAAGTAAACCCTCACGACTTCCATGTAGAGTCAACTGCTTGAGATTTTGACCATCGGACACAGGGGCCTAGGCCTGATATGTGCAGCAATGCCTAATTCCTTTCCAGCCCCCTACAATTACAGGTCCTATTGGCCTAGGATCTGTCTACTTTGTCCCTGGAACAAATTTTCAGATCAAATCAGGCCAGGTGCTAGCTTCTCCAGTGGTTGAAGTCCCCTGACCTCTCAATGGTCTTGTACTTTCTGCTAACTCTGAAGGTTGGTGACAACAAATACCAGCATTTTGAGCTGTAGAGGTTGCCTGGCACATCATAAGGCTATGTAGAAGAGTCTTCCCGGTAACATTTTGATTATATTGTCCCTAAATTATTTGGGCATCTGACATATATTAATTACATGGGCACAGCGTTTACAAGTTTTGCTGATAATTAACTGAGCAAATGAAATGTCAATTGGGAAAGAGTGAGTCTTGGCTATATGTAGATGTATTTCTGTCTTACCACAACTGGGTAGACAACCTCTGTGTCCTAGATCAGGAATCCTCTGGTTTTGGAGGTGAATACGCTAGGGGTTCCTTGGGAAATATTCATCTGTCCATTCCCAGACCAACTTTGATTATCATGGTATGCATGAAATATGGTAAAGGATGCCCCCCTAGTGACTGCCAATATGCACAGGATTATTTTTTGGAAGAGCCTTTTGTTAGCAGTTTTCAGGCTCTGTGCTTGATAACTTGGCTGTTGAAACCAGACTCTAGACCTAGAATGAGGTCTTTTATTGATTTGTACCTTATGATGCTTCTCCAGCGGTTTACCATTTTTCTTAGGCTGCATGATGAAGGTATGAATACCAAAACATGTTGCTGCGTCTGATGGAGTTGCTTTTACCTGGAATTATTTTTGACTGAGGGCTGGGTTGCCCCGTTTTATTCCCTGGATTAATAGTTACGTTTTAAACTATATCGCTCTTGCCAGCTTGCCGTGAAGGTGCTGGGCCTTGTATATTTTATGTTGTTACTTAGAAGGCTGTTTTTGTTGGTGTAGCGATTGATGTGCTTTCTAAGCATTAGAGTTGCATCGGATTGCCTTTCTTGGGCCTGATTTTGTGCTACTGGCTTGTTAAAGTTATTTATGCCACGTGTTGAGGCACATCTGCCATTACTGTTTAGGAATTTGTCTCTACAGGTTCTCATTCATTCAGGTCATTGCATATCTGTAAGAATAAATCCAGTCAACTGGCTGGCTGATGTTTCGCTAGACATCTCACTGGTTTTCTCAATGCATATAAACGATATTTGCTCTTTGTTTTGTGTATCCTTTCTATAAACATTAAATTAGTCCACTTACAGTAAGTGGAAAGGGTAGAAGTGCTGCACTAATAACCAAACGATTGACATCAGATAATTAAAGCGAAGTCACAGAGGTTTTCAGGTCCACAATTGAGCATTGCGGACATTTTAACATGTCCTTTTCTGCCTTGATGGGCTGATGGCAGGTGGCGCTCAGTTTATTTTGTCCAAGGTGGCTTTTTTTTGGTGGCCATCTCTTATGTGAACAGGGTGTTGGTAATTTAGGACCTGCACGTGTGGCAGGGTTGTTAGTAGATCCAATGCAAACAGCTTCATCTTGTAGGTTCTTTGTGCTCATGTTCCTGTCCTGGATTACACTGGTTGGGTGCTTCAAGTATAACCTCGTTAGCTGCGGTGTCCCTTGGAAATGATTTTGGATACTCTGATACTTTAGTACCTTAAAATTATGTCAGTTAGATAGGAACATAGGAGCTCACATATTGTTCTTGGGTACAATGTAGTTGTCTCTCTTTACAGTTGATCATATAGCCTTGGAGGAATCCTTTCAAAAGTATGGCTTACTTCAAATTACCTTAGTGCCTGAAGTGGAGTTAAATTCCCCTATGGTGGAACAGCTTTGTCAAGTATCCAAATCCCTGTGGGTGGCAATAACCCAAGTGTACCATGTTACCTGCTCTCCTCATTGATATTTCATAATGTTACAATGTACAAATTAGGAATAGTATCTATCTCTCTCCATTTTTATATATATATATATCGAGAGAGAGAGAGAAATATAGAAAAAATAATTTTAGCAGTACTAAAACTGAAATATTCAATTTCACAAGATACTGTATACTCATTACCTAAATATATCGGGGGAAGGCATGCATGCCAATGAAGATGATGATTCTAATAATAATAAAAGCACAACATGTTAAATATCAGGTTGTTATGGCAATGCAATTCTAATTGTTAACCCTACCCACAGATCTTATGTGGCACACCATCACTTCTAAAACACTGTAATTTATTCCTTAAAAATAAAGATTTGAAATAATAGCACCTGGTCCTCCTTCAACCCCTCCCCAGCCACTCCAATTTAGGATTCACCTGACCTCAGGAAGGCAATAGAGTTTAATGTGCATTTAAGAGTGCTGTCGCATGAGTTTACTGGTGACCTGAGCAAGACGGTTGATCCTGATAGACTTTAGAAGCTTACCTTTTTTGTTCAGGGACTCCACTCACCTGTTCCAATTTAACAGAAGACTTCACCTGGAGGTGCCATCATATTTGGGGTCCAGTTTCAAAAAGACTTTCTCATTGAGGACAGATCTTTTTTTATTCTGGAAAAGTAATGGAGGTCATCACTACATTTTGCCAACAGATGATCGGCTGCACCTTAGCAGGACAACTTGCGTGAAAGTTTGGATTCAACATGTGTAGTGGTGCTGCACAGAACTCAATCTTGTATCCCAATGTGACCACTTCCCTGATACAGGCATGCAATAACTTAGCCCTCCAAGTGGCTATAAATGGTAGCACTTTCCCTCTCTGTCTGGTCTATTTAGACCTGGGCAAGCTTATCATGTATTTTCTCTCTTTCTGTTTCAATCTTTTTATTGTAATTTTTGTTAAAACAACTGGATTGTACAACATAATAAAGTGTTGCAGAAAAAGGTTTGAGGTAAAAATATCTGTTCATTTAGAAATTTCCACACTTATATTCTTTCGATTATCAACACTCACGTAACCTCAATTATCAACACTATTAACCATTATCAAGTGCTGTCGTTCAAGAGATCGGATTGACACTGTCTGTTGCATGATGGGCATATCACGGACCAGTGGCTCAGGGGGTAAGCCCCGTCCCATCCAGTCTTAGATTTAGAGCCTCGCTGCCCCCCTCTTCAGGAGTAGGGCCAGGAGTAGGGGCAAGGGAAAGGGGGAATGGAAGAGAGGGAGAAAGAGGGAGAGAAGAAAAAAAAGGGGGGCGTGAAAAGGAGGGATCTAAGGCCGGGGAAGGCCAGAGCCATCCCTCACTGCAGCAGGGCATTCCCTGTATCTGGGAACGAGTATTCCACCCACGGGCCCCAAACTTTCATGAATTTTGCGAGTCCTTTAAGATACTGGTCAATTTTTCATTGATGAAGATCCCATTCAGCCGTTCTTTTACCGCCTGAAACGGAACAATGGGCTTCTTCCAGGAGCTAGCAATCGTCAGTTTTGCAGCCAACATTAACTGGGTCAATAGGGCGTGTTGGGATTTGGTAATGCCATCCGGTTTTACATACAACAATGCGACCCAGGGGTCCCTGCGTACATTAGCATGCAAAAGGGTGTATAGCAAGCCAAAGTCCCTTGACCATAACCTTCTGACCTTCGGACACTCCCACCAGATATGCATGACTGAGCCTTCTACGGGACAGCCCCTGAAGCAGGACGCCGGGTATCCAGGGACTGCCTTAGCTATACGTGATGGTACCAGTACCATCTTGTGAGCATTTTATACGCTGCCTCCTGTGTGGTTATATTTATGGAACATTTGTTGATCCCGTCCCAGATTTCCGTACAGCCCTTTCTGTCCCTCACCAGGTTTAGGTCCGTCTCCCATCTAATCATGTACCTGTGCTTCGAGCCAGGAGGTAGCACTGTGCGATGGGCGTAGAGCATGGATACAAGGCCAGGCGTGGGGGTCCCCCGCAAGCAAACCCTCTCGAATGCAGTAGCATCTGCTCCTGGGGTTTTATTTTTGAGTAGAGGGGGGGGAGCCAGTGGCAGATCTGAAGGTACCTGTACTGTTCAGTCGCTGGAGAATTTACATTAACTGTCAATGCGGGCCAGGAGGACATTCTCTCCCCATCCATTAAATGGTAAATTCTGCTGATGCCTACCCGCTCCCACCACGCAAACACTTCTGGGTTCTCATTTCCCGGAGGGAACCACAAGTTCTTGACCAATCTCATTACCGGGAGGTGCGGTGAGATCAGGCCCCCAGAGTACTTTATTCCTCTTGATCTGATATGATGGGATATGCATCGGAAGTGTCCTGAAATAATACAGCATTTTGGGCAGCAGTGTCATTTTTACTGCGTTTATCCTCCCAATCCACAAGATTTCATGTCCCCGCCATGAGTCCAACAAAGATTTCAGGGTTCTAAAAAGGAGAGGGTAATTTGCCTGATATAACGAATGGTAATGGGGTGTGATGTTGACCCCTAGATATGAGAGTGCCTCTAGAGCCCAGCGGAAAGGGAAATTAGACTGAAGAACTCCCAAGGCCTGAGTGGGTTGTGTTCAGGTTGGTCCAGCGACTTCTCCTTATTAGCCTTAAGTCCCGAGATCTTAGAAAAATCCTCCAAAAGCCTGAGCACATTAGGTAGGGAGGTGTGTGGTTGTGAAAGGATCAATAGAATGTCGTCGGCAAATAAGCATGCTTTGTGATGGTACACAGCCAATTCCACCCCCTTAATATCCGGGTTTGACCGGATGGCAATCGCCAATGGTTCTAAGATCAGTACAAACAACACCGGGGAAAGCAGACATCCCTGACGCGTGCCCCTGCCAATCAAGAGCGAGTCTCAGAGGCAACACCCATATTGTACTCTAGCTGAAGGGGATGAGTATATAGACCGTATCCACCCAAGGAAGTTATCCCCGAAACCCCATCTTTGAAGGGCATAAGTCATGTAGCCCACAATATGGAATCAAAAGCTTCCTGCATATCCAGCGTTAGAAGAAAGCTATGAATCCCTCTTCGCTGGACCAGCTCAATCAGGTGAATTAAGCTGCGAATGTTAATCCGAGGCTTGTTTACAGGGAACAAACCCGACCTGGTCCATGCCTACCAAAGTCCCGAAAAAAACATTAATTCTGGTGACCAGGACCTTCCCCAGGATTTTAAGATCAACATTGAGGAGCGAAATGGGCCTATAGTTCTGTGGGTTCGAGTGATCCTTGTCTGGCTTAGGGATCATGCTTATATATGCTGCCAAAGAGGTCTGATTAAGTGTACTTTGCCCCCTAAGGGAATTAAACATTTTGGCTAGCTGTGGGTCTAATTCAGCCGCATATTTCTTATAGTACAAGGCAGGGAAGCTGTCAGGCCCCGGTGCCTTAGAAACTTTGAAACATTTTATCACCTGTAGTACCTCCAGAACAGTGATTTTGGAGTCCATGCGATCTTTATAGGCATCAGGTAATCTGGGGAGCGGGATCGAATCAAAGAATTGGGTCGCTAAGTCCTGGGGGAACGTTTGGGGGATAAAGTTTGCCTAGCAGTCTCCTAAAAATATTGACGATTTTGAGGGGATTGGCCGTGAGTGTCCCTTCAGGGGTCTTAAGTGTGATCGGGGATTGCTTCGGTCTAGAGTATCCCAACCTATTTGCCAGAGGAGCGTCAGGTTTGTTAGCCCTTGCGTACATCCTCTGCTTACCCCACCTGAGCTTCTTTTCAGCTATCTCATCCAAAACCAATTTGAGTTGTATGCTAACCTCATCCACTTTCTTCTTGAGTGCCCTGGTGGGATTTGCTTTCCAGTCCCTCTGTAACCGCTCTAGGCTGGCTGGTAGATGGGCTATTTTTCCGGTTCTACGCTTTTTGAGGGACGTGGCTAAAGAGATCAGGCTACCCCTTATGACCGCCTTATGAGCCTCCCACACGCTCACCGCAGTAGCCGTGTCAACGTTTTCTGCAAAGTAGTTTTTAATAAATTGCAAAATTTGCTCCTGCGAGTCTTTATGCGTCAACAGCGAGTCATTTATCCTCCACTTAAAGGGCTTGGGCGTTGGGGGGGACGCGGTGAACTGCATTGCTACTGGGGCATGGTCGGACCAGGGTATAACCAGAATCTGGCTCTAGTGATAACGCTCTGGGAAACCATAATATGGTCAATCCTGCAAAATGAATTGTGGGGGTTTGAGTAAAAAGTATAGTCCCGTTTTTTGGGGTTCAGCTCGCACCAAATATCAACTAAGGACATGTCCTTCAGCAGGGCGTTGATACGGTGTGGGGACTGCTGCGTAGGCGAGGAAGTAGAAGAAGGGCTGCTACTCTGGGGGAGCGATCTGTCCACTTTGGGATCCAGCACGATGTTGGAATCCCCAGCTACAACTAGTATGCCCTTACCATGCTCTCTAATCTTCCTCAAAAGGTGGGAAAAAAGTTAGTCTGTTGAGTATTTGGAGCATAATAGGACACAAATGTCATTTGCGTGTCACCTAAGAGACCCACTAGGATCAAATATCGCCCCGTCGGGTCCGCTATACAAGTCTCACACATGAACGGGATGTTCCGTCGAGCAACACCCCGGGTCTTCTCCGTGTAGCTGGCCAGAAATAAAGTAGGGTATTGCGGATTCAAATATTTTGGGGCACTCATGGTGGAGAACCTCGTCTCCTGAAGGCACAAGACATCAGCTCGCACCTGCTTATAGTAATAAAACGCTTTGGTTTTTTTGTGAGGGGAGTTAAATCCCTGCACATTGTGGGAGAGCAATATGAAGATAAGGTTAGCACCCGCATGCGGGTTTTGGGACTGGCTCATTTTGCTGATTTGAAAGGGGTGAGAAAGGGGAAAGAGGGGGAGGAAGAAGGGAGGGCAAGGAATGAAGGGTAGGCTAGGTGACGGGGATAGGTGGCAAAACTAGGATCTAAGGCTCACGCCTAGAGATGGCCCGTCTGAGCGGAGGAAAAGAAGGGATTGGGGAAAATGCGTGGGGGTACAGGTGACTCCAAGGGAGTCCAAAGTATGCCTTCCGGGGGTAACCACTCTTCTGGAAGTTTCTGGGTTTCTAGAGGGGGTCGCCTCTGAGTGGGGGAATGTCTGCGTTTATGTAGTCAAAGTCGACGGCGTGGGGCCGGTGCATTGAGTGATAAAGTAAGGAGGTGAAGGGTCCAATAGCAGGAGCAACCTATAGAGGAGCTGCAAAAGCCAAAACTTGCGATGGGGCCTCTGCTGGCTAGCCCTCACCCGCCAGAGAACGCCTGAGCCCCACCGAGTGGAAGCGGGGAACCAAAATGGGTCCCGCAGGTTTGTCCCTCCGATTCCATTAGCTGGAACTTGCACATTGCCAAGAGCAGCGAGGGAGGCTCGGGGTCCCTCACCAGGTCAGAGACCAAACAACCCGCCCCACCGCAGACGCACTCATGAGGTCAGGACACGAGGCCCTGGTGGTAACCAGTAATCATATCAGTAACAAACCATAACATTGGTAAATTCTCAACAAGGCGTTTAGCAACCATAACATTGGTAAATTCTCAACAAGGCATTTAGCAACCATAAACAAACATCAACATCTATCACAACTTGCATATATTCTCACTGGGTGTAACCCATAAAATGGCTCCGGCCAGCGGGGCACCAAGCCTGTGCGGATCACAGCCTATCGTTGGGGCCCCTAGGTACTCCCCGCAGCCCCACATGGTGAGTCCTGCGGTGCGGCTCAGTCTATCAGGGTCGGGGCCGCCCCGATGGCCAAGGCCAAGCAGCGTACCCTGTTTAGTTTACTCCCATATAACACCACCGCCCCTTGCCACAACCGGCAAATGGGAATGCAAACTAAATAGGTCAAAAAACATCATCATGGAAAACTTCAAAATTAAACAAGGCATATATAATCAAGTATAATGCTGGGAACGTCCAATGCCCACCAGTTCAAAGAGAGGGCAAAACATATATAAGATTCCCCATCTCTCAGTGGGAGGCAAACATCCCTGTTAAGATTTTATCTTTATTAAGATATTATCTTATGCAGTCCGCTCCGGGTACAGCTGAAAAAACAACAAAAGAGAAGAAGAAAAGAAGAAGAAAAAAACTATCCGTCCCGGGAGTTCTTGAAAGAGAGAAAAAAAAAGAGAAAAAACCTGTGCGCCCGCCTCACGAATTGTTGCTAGTTGAACGGTCGATGGAAAACACCTATCGCCAGGGTCAGCCGTTGTCGGACTGGAGGACCTTGGTAGCACACGATGACGTTGATGTTGGGTAAGGGCGCTGGCTACTGGACCGCTGGTACCATCGTGTGGTTCTGGGTCGCTGCTCCTGGGGTGTCTCCAACACGGAAGAGGGGTCGGCCTGCATGGTCAGTCCCAAACGATCTAATAATTCCGAGGCCTCCTCCGGGGTTGTGACAGCATGCGTGCGGCCCATGTACGTGAAGCACAATCTGAATGGGAAGCCCCATCTGTAGGTTATTTGATGCGACCTTAGCACCATTAAGCACTGTTTCAACAGGCGGCGCTTCTGAAGTGTTACAGGGGCAAGTCCGAAAAGACTTAGTATTTTTATGTTTGAAAAACCAGGTAGTCACGGGCCCTGGCCGCCTGGGCTACAATCTTCTTAGTGTTATAAAACATAAACTCGACTATAATGTCTCTGGGCTGGCCGTCAGGCCTGGGTAGGCCCAAAGCGCGATGGATCCTTGTGAACTCCAGGCGCTCAATTGGGATTTCCATGATAAGTTCCTGGAGTAGGGCCATGACAGTGGATTTAAGATCAATAATAGATTCCGGCAGGACCCTGAACCGAAGGTTACTGCGCCTGGACCTATTTTCAAGATCCTCTATTTTCTGGAGAGCCAGCGACAGCTCGCTCTTGTTGTGTTGTATTTCAGCATCATGCTCCTCCAGTACAGAGGTGGTGTCAGTGATCTGATGCTCCAATTTAGATGTACGGGATCTCAAGTCCCTGAGCTCCATTTTAAATGTGGCCAAAAGCTTTTCAGTGGCCGTTTCTAGCTCCTGTTGCAGGACAGACTTAAATCTTTCTAATAGCTCTGCATCTCTGATGCCAGGGTTAACAAGTGGTGTTGATGGAGGATCTGGGGTTGCTACTTGGGATTCTGGTTGTGACTCCAGGAGCTCTGGTGAAGGTATGGGGGTGGAGGGATCGCGCAGCCTATCCATGGGCCCTGCTGCGGCTGCCATATTCTAACCATACGGCACGTCCTGCTCCAGACATAGTCATAACGTGTGGGTAATCCTCCGCCTCCAGCGCGGTGCACTGCAGACATGTAGAAAACAAGCTCCTCCCGGCCCTACATAAGCCGAGGGACCTCCCACAAATCCCCAGATTTCTCTGCAGTGCTGGAACTGCGAAGACATGAAGTATCACGCTCTCGCAGGCGAGCGGGGCTTTACAGCCCGAGGCCCTGCGGGACTATTTCCACCCGTCCTCTCTGTGAAGAATATGCCTCCCAGCCTGGGCTGCGTTGGTCGGGTGAAGGTAGGCAGCACCTCGTGTGCTTAACGGAGCCATGCTCCACCGCAATCCCCCACCATAGGGTAGGCGGTTTAGGCTGATGGTGAGCCTCTAGTGGATGCCCCTCCCGCAATGTTGCCCCGTACCCCGGGTAGTGCTGGACCCTGTGTAAGGGTCGCCATCCTCCCTCATTCCCCAACTAGTTAGTGGGAAAGGAAAAAGGGGGGGGGGGTATGTGTGTGGTGGTCCCTGTGTACCAGTATATCACGCTTATGGCCTTATTTCTGCCCTTCATTAACATTGTCAGAGCCGCGCTGCTTGCTCTTTATTTGGTTTTCGGCTACCGTTGTATGTCTTATGCACAGTTTGCTGCGTTGTCTAGATGCTGTGGCGCCTTTTCCTTACTAGACGTAACGTTTTTTTCTACAAATCCTTAAGCGTGTGATGGTATCCTTGCTTTGCCGTTACCTCAGAGCTTTGCGCTCTTCGGAGTGGGCGGGGACTTGAATTGGCTCGCTCCGCATCACGGCCGAGCATCGAGCCCGCCCTTCGAGGTTCGCTGGGCGCCATTTTGCTGATTTTCGCGCGCGTGTGTGGTGCCGGTTCCCCTCCTCCCTTGGTCTGTAAGTGCCCTCGCGGGTGACTCCTTTTATATGTTTTTTCAGCTGCGCATGGCTCTGACACCCATTCTTCTCCTTATGTCTTTCAGACGCTAAGATTCCGGTGGCATCCCCCGGCCTGATATATATCTTAAACGGGTTCACATTTATATTCTCCCACATTCCTAGCGGGTCTTGGGGCATCCAGGGTTGCTTATAGCATAAATCCCTGCTGGCATATTGCTTTGATAATCACCATATGGAGGCATCTCAGAATTATGTGTCCGGGGTCCCGCAGGGACAAGACCGGCTGTGTACTGCGTGGGGACCACCCCATGCTGATGCTGACAGAGCACGGGTCTGCGGACCGTGTGCTGAACAAGCGCTGGCCCTGCAATCAGGTTTACCAGTAGCTGCACCTCGCTTCAATACTCCTGTCTCCCCGTGTTTAAATCTCACTCCTGATGAGTCGCACTCGATCAGGGATGACCAGAAGGTGGTGCCGCGCAGGCTACCTACGGCTGAGCAGGTGATGCCTGGTTTGGCGGAGCGCTTGGGCGCTGGAAAGAAGCGGTCCCTGACGCTTCCTGGTTCTATGTTTCCCACTGAAACTGAAGAGTCTGCTGCTATGCAGGTCCTTGATCCTTCTGATGAAGGTGGACTGTTCTCAGGTTCCGATTCCTCAGACGAGATACCTTGGAACCGTGATAATTCTGGCCCTGGTTCCTGGGGCCGGTGTGACACTGATGAATTACTTATAAAGATCTTTGAAGTACTGTCCATCTCTCCTCCGGGAGAGTCTCCCAAGCCCAAGAGAGAGTTTCCACACGGCGACGCCGCGCTTGGAATTTCTGGAGCAGGATCATTTCCAGGCTCTTATGTCTAAGGAATGGGAATCGCCTTGTGAACTTACAGGAGTTCCGGGGGTCTGGGATTGGAAGTACCCTTTTCCCCCTGATGTGGTTGGCTGCTAGTCAGTCCCTCCCGAGGTGGATGCACCTATTATTGGGGTTGCTAACCCTCCCTTCATGACTACTCATCGTACCCTTCGGGATGCTGAGGACCGGCGCATTGAAAGACTGGCTTCCCACGCCTTTTCGTGTGCAGGGACGGCTCTGCACCCGGTCTGTGCCGCGGCCGTCACTGCGGTGACCTCCAGGACCCTTCTTAGGAAGATACTTGACCACCAACCGGAGGATCTCCCTTGGGAGGTCTTTAAGGCACTGTCTGATTGTGATGTTTTTGTGAGTTTATTCTCTCAGCGATGGATGACACTGTTAAAATGTGCACT
The DNA here is from genome assembly GCA_027917425.1 of Gastrophryne carolinensis. Taxonomy (NCBI): domain Eukaryota; kingdom Metazoa; phylum Chordata; class Amphibia; order Anura; family Microhylidae; genus Gastrophryne; species Gastrophryne carolinensis. The sequence continues at coordinate 333,321,841 of CM051235.1, read as the reverse complement.
AGAACCTCGGTTCTTGTGGTGGCTATTCGCTGCCTTCTTGGCTGCGACAGTGGGGGGCTGACAATGATACTAAAAAGGCTCATACTGGCCTTCCCTTTATAGACAACGCTTATTTGGGGCCGGTTGGACCTTTTTGGAAAAAAGGAGTAAGGCACCCTCGAGCAGAAGGCCGTCTCAGCCTCCCAGGGGCAGGGACACCCCTCCCCCTCCCTACGTTAGTGTCAAGCGCGAACCAGAAGTGTGCTTCCAACTTTTTGGAGTGGAGACCCGCCCCAGGGGAGGCAGGCAACGCCCTGGGACCAAATCTGCCGGAACCGCACAAACGTGAAGGGACGCCCTCGCCTTGTTGGGCGAGTGGACTGCCGCAGCACTGGGCTCCTATCGCAGGGCGCCATGCTTCTTTCAGGTTGTTACAGGGGGTAGTTCCCCCGGATGCAGAATGGAGTCTGCTGGGCGGTCCTTTTTCTAAGGTTATCAGGGTTCTTCTAGTCCCTGTTTTCCCTTCGGGAGTTGAGGCAGGTCGAGTTTGACATGTAGGGTCTGGGCTCTCTTACAGGTTGGCCTGTAATTGCATCCACATTACCCTTCCCCTCCGGGATGAAGCAGTCTGACCCAGGTTGGCATTCTGGGGCCTAGCATTTATACCTTCACAGGCAGTTTCTACATGGTATCTACCTGTTGGGCCGCAGGCGCTCTTGTCCAGTGGACCTCTTGATGCATGGGGTATGGGTATTGTTTTTGGTTCCTCTTCTGCTCCCAGATGACTCACCAAGGCGAATATGGGAGTGGTGTCTTGGGCGTGCCCGTGTGGCGTCCGCGCTAGGTTCTACTTTATTGTCCTTCTTTGCTTCCTATTTTTGCATCAGGCCGTGTTGGCTATTGACTTGTGGCTCCCTGAGGAGTCCTGTGGATTGGTGCTCAGGCACATCACTTACTTAGTGTTGCCCGGTTCGGTATCCCCCTACGGGGTGGCATTTAGATTGGTTCATGTTAGAACCTTCCTTCTGATATATGTGGACTTGTTATGGAAAGGGCCTGTTGGTGGTGGCCCAGATGCTGTCCCTTATTCTCAGGAGCCCTTGGGCCCTGCAACACCTTAGGTTACTTATCCTGGACAGGGTTCCAGCACCCCTGGAACTAGGTCAGTACGCTCCCCCTTGTTACGGGGGTTCCTTTTGAGGTTGTAAATTCAAGGAAGATGTCTGGGACCATTCCTTCCTTCTCTCTTCTCCCTGTAGATGGTCATCATGGGTACCAAGTCTTGCAGGTGGACTGGGGGGTCTTATTTCTTCTGAAATCCCCCGTGGCTCCTAAAGGGGTCCCCTTAGGGGATCCATCTTCATACGTTTTTTTTGTTGACACATTGAGCCTTTGGTGGGCTCTAATTTGCTGGACTACTCCTCTTCAGGACTTGTCCTTTTTGGGGACTCTCGGTCAGTCTGAGGACAGTGGCTTGTCCCTTTTTATCTGTGAAGGTCTCGGAACAGGTGGACCCTTCAAGAAGGTTCCGGTTCTGTTCTAAGTGGGGGTTCTATTCTAGTATCTCACTGAGTCCCTACTGGTGTGGCCCTGTGGGACCCCTTTGCTATTACAGGGACTCTGTCCTGGGTTATTGTCCCAGGACTCTCTGGCCTTGGTCATGAGGGCCTAGTATTGCTTCTGTCAGGACATTATATTCTATATGTCTTAACTTCTTTCACCCTGCCAGGCGGGGTTCTGCATAAGATTGCAGTAGAAAGGGAGGATCGTTATGCTGGGGGCCCTGGGTGGCCCAGCGGGGCGTGGTTCGCAGATTTTCTGCTGAAGACAGTCGTACTGTATGCCCTCTCAAGAGGGCTGTTCTGCCTATTCAGGCTCCCTACTACGTCGCCCTTACCTACAGGCCTTTTAGGCGATTGGTCGGTTGCTTTTCACCCTATTGGAGATGGGTATCGCTGGGTGTCTTTTCTCTATTGGAGGGCTAGGCCTAGCCCCCTCCTCTTCTTCTCCCTTTTCTGCCGGCTATGTTGGAGTATGCTGTTCTAGTCTGCTTTGCTTGGACTAGCTCTCTCTCCTGCGGGATGTTCCCTATACCTGGGTCCTAGAATTATTATAGCACGGTTGAGGTTGGCTCCCAACTCAGTGCTCTGAAGGTTTCAGGGCTCGCCCTGTTCACCTACTGCAGAAGTCTAGTTCAATCTTCTGTGTTGCGCATTCCTCGGGGGTTGCTCAGGTGCATTCCCCAGGGAATTCTATGCTCCCTTTTTGGGGGGTCACTTATCCGGATGCCCTGCTAAGGGTTCCCTTGGGTCTTATTCAGGTTCTTGTCTGAACTGTTCCTTCCCTCATATCGCTCTTCTGGGGTGGTTGCTTCAGTCAGAATTGTGCCATAAAGGATGGCTCTGTTAGCAGTCCTAGTTATATATCTGTACACCATGAGGTGAGGGTGTTCCGCCTTACGCCGAATTGGGTCCAGGCGGTGTTCTTATTCTTTAGTCCAGACCCTACGGACTCTGGGCTATTGTCTTGCTTACTCTGAGCGATAGGGATCTGTATCCCTCATCAGGTGTTGGAGATTCCTGGTCTGTCTCTTGTCCCTGGTAGGGATTATGCCCCTTGGATCTTATAGGTTTCTCCATCCTTATCTACCGGATCTGATTGCTAACACGGGTGTAGGTGCCCTTTGGCTTGGTCCTGCTCGGTCGCTTTTGTTCCTCTGAGCCTAAAGTAAACATCTCGGCTCTTGCTGAGCCTTGTTAGCGTTGTTTTTCAGTATTCCTGCTGGTCTCGCCTGAGACCTGGGTTCATATTCCCAGATGGGGAGAGCTCTAAGGTTGCCATGGCTGCCCTTTTTTCCAGTAGCATGGTTAGGCTGTTACTCTGGCCTACTCGTTAGGGGAAGATTCTTCTTCTCTCTTGGTTTTTGCTCTCTTACTACTTGTGCTTGGCTTGGGCCTTTCAGCACTAGGTTCTGTTGAGCAAGCTGGCTAGTCCGCTGCTTGTGTTCAGTTCTGCCTTTACAAGAATTCAAAGGCTGAGGTTAGAGCATTGCTCTCGTTGCTCTTGGTAGCATGGTTAAGGTGACAGCACTTTTATTGTTGTCTGTGCCTTTTTTCACGGGGATCCCACCCTACTTATGGACACTGCTATTGGATGTCCCACATGTTATGACTATGTCTGGAGCAAGACGTGCTGTATGCTTAGAATAATACAACTCTGTGAAGTACTCACCTGTAGAGTTGATATTATATGCATACAGCACGTCCTGCTCCACCCCACACTGGTTCACCTTGTTCTGGATCCCCTGTATGGTGATTGTTATCATTGATATTATTGCCATTTTTTGGGTGGTTGGTTCTCCCGGCTTCTCTTTCTCACTGCTTTTCAATGCTGGGGATTTGTGGGAGGTCCCTCGGCTTATGTAGGGCCGGGAGGAGCTTGTTTTCTACATGTCTGCAGTGCACCGCGCTGGAGGCGGAGGATTACCCACACATTATGACTATGTCTGGAGCAGGACGTGCTGTATGCATATAATATCAACTCTACAGGTGAGTACTTCACAGAGTTGTATTTTTGGGCCTGGTAGTGTGAGCCAAGGGCTTGCGGGTATGCGCCGGCTTACCTCGATCTTTATGCCTCATTCACTGTGCGGATGCTCCTGGATCCTGCGGAGTGCGGTTGGTTCAGAGGCCTCTGTGGTGATGTTGCCTGTGGTGCCAAGGTCAGGCCGTGCGTGACAATCTCCTGGGTGCCCAAGCGTAGTAGGACCCACTGCTGAGCTTGCTGCAGGAGGGGCCCCTGGAGCCCTGGTATGTGGCCGAGCCCGACCCACTGCAGACTGCCAGCTGTTTTATTCTGCCCGGGTGCCCCAATATGGCAGGGTGCCTGGAGATTGTGCGGCTGGACCCCACAGATGTGCTTGCTGCTGGAGGGGTCCCTGAAGCTGCGCTATATGGCTGAGCCCGACCCGCTTCAAACTGCTAACCTTATGTCCTGCCTGGGTGTCCCAGTATTGCGGGGTGCCTGGGGACTGTGTGGGCTTGGACCCACTGCTGCACTTGCTGTTGGAGGTGTCCCTGGAGCTGCTCTATATGGCTGTATCTGTCAGAGTAGCGACCGTGGGTCGTGCAGGCTCGAACCCGCTGCTATGCGTGCTGCCGGAGGGGTCCCTGAAGCTCCGTTGTGCGGCCGCCTTTACTACACATTAGGTGGCGGCCGTCATATACTCCTGCGGTTGATGTGCAGCCGCGTTCCCCCGCTCGCCGAGGAGCTGGTTCAGCTTGCGGCCATTTGTCTCGGCTGCTCGCTAGCACCCCGTATTTTCTCTATCTTTAATGGGCTTTAAGAGAAGTCAAGAAGAGAGCATAAGTGCAATCCAAAAGGTGGTCAATAAAAGATTTAAAAGTGGTGGAATTATAAGAAATGGACTTTCCCCAATCCTTGCATACTCTGCTGACTAGGGCTACAACAGGGACTGGCCCACTGGATTTATGTGTGTGATTAGGCTATCGGCTTGATCCTAAATGGACCCAGGTAGATCGGGTGGTTCATTTAAACAAAATGGCTATTGAGTGGTTTAGCTTGGCGAACACTAGTCTTTCTAGGAATTTAGCACATGGTACCAGGAACCCTGTTGAGTATCTTTAATTTTCCAGGTCAGACATTTTATTGTCTTAATAAACTTCAGCAGTGAAGGGAGAACTTCCCCCAGCTGATTTCCAGACTGACCACTTGAGCTGAAAATATCTATAGGTATTAAAGCCTTTTGGGAGGCAATTTGGATTTTAAGGGAAGCCTAACAGGTTGGGCAGAGGAACTTATAAACAGTCACTGGGAAAGGAGACTTACAAGTATATATATATATACTATCTAACTATAAGCAACATTGCCAGACTGCTGCCCCAATAGAGCGTTGGTAGATTCCAAGTTGTGACTAGACATAACTAAAATGGAAGGATCTTGATACTGGTGGGCTGACACTGTCCCTCAAAGTTCTCTTTGTTGTCCCACTATTTCTCTTTTCCTAGTCACCTCTGTGGGTGAAATGTTCTGTACGACAGTGTGGGCTTGATTAGGTATCTGCTTCCTTACTCTGCAATCCTAAGTGTGCACTGATAAGGCCCACCCTTCCCAAAAAGTATTAACCTGGGAGAGGAGTGGAATGGTTTCATTTCGTTCAGGTTATGATATGTCAGAGCAATTCAGGAAAAGAAATACAAAGAGGGTCTAAGTGCTTTGAGTTATTCTGATCTTTTCCTGGTCCAATCAGATCAAAATCCATGTGTGCCACTGTAATGCTATGCCATGAGAATAAACCTTTAGCATACACACATTGCATGTGGTTACTGGATGCACTGGGAGGGGGGCTGAGGTCCTCTCATTTTTTTGACTGTTTTATTTTCTTCTTTCCAGTGAAAATTTGGACGAGATTGAACTTCTCTATTCTCTATGTGAAAAGGGCCAAGCCAAAACGCCCAGAAAGACCTGTCATTAGAGAAAGCAACTGCAGCAATGTAAGAAATAACTGCTATGGAAGTACACATGATTGTCATCCCTGAATGTACTTAATAAATAGTCTGCAGGCAGAATGAGTTGTAGGCCCCTTTCATTCAAAACTCTAGTTCATTAACCTTACTTTTATCTTAAGACCTGGCCCATGTAAATAGCCTTACACTTTATGTGACATAGGATGGATATTTTAGGCCTAGAAAGACTTAATCACTTTAATAAACATATATACACATTATTTTTTGTCCCATAAGTTGCACCTAGGCTTTGGAGGAGGAAAATAAGAAAAAAAAATATTCTGAACCAAATGGGGTGTTCCCCCCCAAAAAAACTTCCCCCTCCCAAGAACCAAATAATAGGCACATTATGTGGCACACCCCTCTCCCATGCCCCATTATAGGTGATGTGGCATACTCCTCTCCCATGCTCCATTATACAGGCAATGTGGCATCCCTCTTTCCCATACCCCATTAGAGGCAGTGTAGCATACTCCTCCCCCTCCTCTCCCTATTATATAGGCAGCAGGTTCGAACTGGCCCACAGGGTTACCAGGAAAAAAACTGGTGGACCCTTGGTCTCAGGGGCCAATTTGAGGGCCTCCCATCACCAAACCTGAACTATGTATAGCTTTTTTCTGCCATCCCAAGTGCACACACACAGACAATACAGTCTGGCATTATGTTTCTGTGCATGGGCCTTAAATGTAAGCCGGTAATTCTTGCATCTAAATGTGGAGCGGGCCCACAGAGTCCATTCTATTGGTGGGCCCCAGGCATCCCAGTCTGACACTGCTAGGCAGTGTGGCACCTCCCTCTCCCATGCCCCATTATATAGACAGTGTGGCATCCCCCTCTCCCATTCCCCATTATATAGGCAGTATGCCCTTCTCATGCCCAGTGTGGCAAAATCATCCGTCCCCCCTTCCCCCCCAGACGCTGGATGGAAAAAAAGTAAACATACGTACCCGCGTCGCTGCCACTGGGAGGCCAGGCGATGGAGGAGCGGAGGGCGGGCAGGGTTATTGATCTCTGACCACTGTGTCACTGGTTTGGACACTGCTGTCACTGATCCTTGAGTGTGGACACAGCAGCAGGAGGGTGTGGCCTGCAGCAAGGCCATACCCACCTGCTGCATTGACCTGGGTTTGTGTGCATTGACATTTCCCCCCACTTTTGGGGATTGCGTCTTATAGAGCGAAAAATACAATGTATATATGTTGCAGCTTTTAGTGTTATGAGTTTCGGAATACTGTATTGGTCATGCAGCAATATTCACCTGTGTGCAGAATCATTGGGTTTCCCCAACAAATGCAGAGACCAATATGAAGGCGTATCATATATGTATCTTCTGCCTTTCTGCCAGTTTATACTGCTAGTCCATGTTAGCACAAGATACAGTACTTACGCAGTAGCTTGATATTCCTTTTTAGTGCATTGACCCCTTTGACATTGCTGATTTGGACAAGTACTGTCTTGCCACATCAGTAGATACCCTTCTTGGTCACAACCACTTATTCTATTTTGTGTTTAACATTTTATAAGAATAAATGCCAAACCACTGAGTTTCCTGTGTGGTAGTATTGTGTGAAATGGTGCAGAGCTGTGTAAACACCATATCAAGGATTCCAACTTTGCCCTCCTTTCAATTCTATTTCTCCAGGGCCACAGAAAAAGTGGTCCAACAGCCACTCTCCCTTGGTGCTCTTAGTGTGAGGGAGCATTACAAGCCACAGTGGCCCCCACGGCTGTCTCTGACCACAGCAGACCCTGTTCATGACTCAAAATAAATCTGCTCCGTGACATGCCCCTCCCAGCTAAGCCACAAAGCAGAAATTAAAGAGAAAAAAGCCACTTTACTTAGAATACATAAAGTACTTACAATATTTTGAGTTGCTTTGAAATAGCAAATTTTACGCTGTTACCAAGGGCCATAGTGGGGGAAATTGGCATGTGCTTGCACAGGGACTTTAAGGCAACATACCTGCCCTCCTGTTGCCAAACCTGTACTACAGTAAGATAAGGTATTTTTTCTTAATATGAAATGGAAACTTGGATTTCCATTCAGGTTAGTTCAAGAGAGAATGTTTTTGTACATAAAACATGAGTATAACAAGGTCCAGATAATTTAGCTGGCACAGGGATTCCATATACATCATGCCAGTCACCACCTTTAGCAATTTCAATGCTATCAGCTCCCTGGCTACTAGTCTCAATGTAGAAAGCTTCCTAATTAAATGTGCACACATTATAAGCAGACAATGGCCTTGTGGTTTGCGCTATCAGCACTGGAACTAATAGCGCTGAAATGGCCAAGGTGTCTCCGTGACTGCAATTGATCCTGTCAGTGGGAAAGAAAATACTACAATTATTAGGCTGAAAATTAGGCCACAACAAATATATGCGCTCCATCAAGGCTGAATGATGTTGTCTAATGAATACAAAAGTGTCTCAAGACCTAGAGTAGACTATCCTAATGTAGTCTAGGTGGCAAAAGGAGGTCCCCAGTGAGAAAATACAATTCTCTGATTACTCACCGGTAGAATTGGTATTATGCGTATACAGCACGTCCTGCTCCAGAGATAATTCCTTACGTTTGGGTTATACATCCACAAGATGGCGCTGGACTGCAGAGACAGCAAAAAAAAATCCCTAGTATTGACAAGCAGTTAGCAAGAGGCCAGGAGAATAATATCCACAATCAAACAATTTTAACCATAACAACCACCATACAGAGGCACTAAGAATAATAACAAGGGCGGGGTGGAGCAGGACGTGCTGTATACGTATAATACCAATTCTACAGGTGAGTAATCACAGAATTGTATTATTCTAAGTATACAGCACGTCCTGCTCCAGAGATAATTCCTTACGTTTGGGACATCCAATAGCAGTGTCCGTAAGGTAGGGTGGGATCCTCAAAAGCAACTACATGCAGATTAAACCACTGCCGCCTGCAGAACTTTGCAGCCAAAAGCAGCATCAGCTGAGGCCCTAACATCAACCTTGTAAAACTTAGAAAAAGTATGAACAGAAGACCAAGTAGCGGCCTTGCAAACTTGTTCAATAGAAGCCTGGTGCTGAAAAGCCCAAGAGGCACCAATAGCACGAGTAGAATGAGCAGTAAGGCGGAAGGGAGGATCCTTCCCTTTAGCAGAATAGGCCTGAATCACAGCCTGACGGATGCACTTGCTGATGGTAGACTTAACTAGAGGCAGACCCTTCCTAGGACCAGAAGGGACCACAAAAAGAGCATCAGTCTTCCTGAAGGGCTCAGTAGCCACCAAATAGAACTTCAGGTTCCTGACCACATCCAAGGAATGTAGAGCCCTCTCCTTAGGGTGACTAGGATTAGGGCACAGAGAAGGCAGAACAATGTCGTGATTGAGATGAAAGGCAGACACAACCTTAGGCAGAAAATCTGGATTAAGGTGAAACACCACCTTGTCCTGGTGTCTCTCAAAGTAAGGGGGCTTGATGGAAAGCGCCGCCAACTCAGAAACACGCCTAACAGAAGTGATAGCCACCAAAAAGACTACCTTAAGCGTAAGAATGGACAAAGCAACCTCATGCACAGGCTCAAAAGGAGACCCCCGCAAGGCAGATAGGACCAAGTTCAAGTCCCAGACTGGTAACATAGGCTTACGTGGGGGGGCGCACATGAGCAACCCCCTGGAAAAAAAGTCTTGACCAGATGATGCTGAGCAAAAGATCTCTGAAAGAATATGGCCAAGGCAGACACATGACCCTTCAGAGTGCTGAGTTGAAGCCCTAGATCCAAACCATGTTGGAGAAATTCCAGAATCCTAGGAATAGAAAACACACGACAGGGAAGAGATTTAGCCTCACACCAGTCAATGTAGGTATGCCAAACCCTATAGTAAATGGAAGAAGAGGACCTTTTCCTAGCCCTGATTATGGTGTTAACAACAGAGGCAGGCAGCCCCTTTTCCATTAAGATGGAGGTTTCAGCAGCCAGGCCGTTAAAGCCAGCGTTTGGAAATTTGGGTAGCGTAGCCGCCCCTGAGTGAGCAGGTCTGGATCCTTGGGCAGGGCGTACTGATCTACCGCCAGCTGCACGATGTCTGCAAACCACACTCTTCTTGGCCAATAGGGGGCCACCAGGATTGCTTGCACCCCTTCCTGAGCTATCTTTCGCAGAACCCTGCCCAACAGGGGAAACGGGGGAAAGACATACAGTAGCTGAAAACCCTGCCAGGGCCTTGTCAGAGCATCCATGGCTAAGGCCAGAGGGTCCCGGGACAGAGACACAAAGACTGGAAGCTTGTGATTGTGACGAGACGCAAACAGATCCACATCTGGCTAACCCCAACGGTGACACAGAGAGCGAAACACCCTGTTGCTGAGGGACCATTCCCCCAGGCGAGAAGTCCCCCTGCTCAGAGAATCCGCTTCCAGATTCTCCACAGCTGAGATGCAGGGAACATTGTCCTCTGCCTAGGACAGGATCAGAGACACTTCAGGGAGGGACCCCTTGCTTCGGGTCCCTCCCTGATGATTGATGTAGGCAACCGCCGTCTGGTTGTCCGAGCATACCTGAACAGCCCGACCCCGAAGGTTGCATGGTCAATTGGGCTAGAACCAACCTGAGTTCCAGAATGTTGATAGGAGTGTGGGCCTCCTGAGGGCCCCAATGCCCCTGGAATGTTAGGGATCTCCAGAAGCCCCCCCAACCTGTCAGAATGGCATCCGTGGTGACTGTCTCCCAGCAAGGGGCCAGAAAGGATCTGCCCACCAACAGGTTCCTTTAGTCCAGCCTCCACGAGAGGGACCGCCTGGCTAGGGGGGACAGAACCAAAACCTGATCCAAGGACACAGGGTCCCTGTCCCATACAGACAAGAGGTGGAGTTGAAGAGGCCTCATGTGAAACTGAGCATAAGGAACCTCCTCGAAGCAGGACACCATCAGGCCCACCAGCTGCATTCCCTGCCTGATGGAAGGATGAGGGCAGGACAGAAGGAGCTGAGCTTGCACTTGCAGACTGTCCACCTTCTGCTGAGGAAGAAAGATCCTGGCCCCAACTGTATCCAGGGAGACAGGGAAGATTTGGAATGGTTTATCACCCAGCCGAATGACTCCAGTGTGGTCACCATCCGCTGAGTATCCAGCTCTGCCTGTTGGAAGTACGGAGAAGTGATAAGAATGTCGTCCAAATAGGGAAGAATGCGAATGCCCTGAGCTCTCAGCAGAGCCATAATGCCCGCCAGCACCTTGGTGAATACCCTGGGAACCGAAGTGAGACCGAAGGGCAATGCCACCAACTGGTAATGCTGATCCTCCAGAGCGAACCCGAGGAATTGCTGATGACCCGGAAAGACTGGAATATGAAGGTAAGCATCCTTGATGTCCACAGAGGTCATGAAGTCCCCTGGGCGTAGTGAACTTACAGCTGAGCGCAGAGTCTCCATGCAAAAACGCCTGGATCTGACAAACTCGTTGAGAAGCTTTAAGTCCAGGATGGGTCTGACAGACCCATCTCTTTTGGGAACGGTGAAAAGGTTGGAATAATAGCCCTTGCCCCTTTCACTTTAAGAGTGCTTGGCAGATGACCCCCAGCTCCAGTAGATTCTGCACTGCAAGCAACAGGCCCTGAGCTGACAGAGGGTCTTGAGGCATTCAGGATCTGATGAATCTTGGGGGCGGCCAGGCTGCCAACTCTATCTTTTAACCGGAGGACACTACCTCCTGAATCCACCGGTCTGAGACATGACGCCTCCAGACGTGAGCAAAGAGCCGAAGCCGTCCCCCCACCCTAATGGGTGAGGGCGCCCCTTCATGCCTGATGGGGCTTGGGGGAAGACTTAAACTTGGAACCCCAGGAGGGGCCAGGGCGGCCACGCCCTCTGCCCCTGCCCCAGAAATCTCCCCGGGCCCCTGCAAATGACGCTCCCCTTCCCATTCTGGACCCACGGTTGGAGGGAAGAAAGGAGCCAGAACCCCGAAAGGGCAACCTGCCTCCCTTAGCAAACAGGTCCAGGCGATCCCCAAATAGACGCAGTCCTTTAAAGGGGAACCCAGTGAGAGCCTTCTTGGCAGCGTTGTCAGCTGCCCACTGGCGCAGCCAAACAGAGCGGCGTATAGCCACCGCCAAGGCAGAAGCCCTGCCACACATTCTAATGGTATCATCCAAGGCAGAGAGGACATATGCAACAAATTCCTCACAACGCAGAAGGGCTCTATACTCTTCACTAGCCGCATCATCAGGAGCCCCATCGAAAATACTCTTAAGCAGAGTCCTAATAGCCACAGCTGTAATGGCAGAGGCGCAAACCAGACGCAGTGCGGACCCCACACAGGCAAAGGCATGGGAAGCCAGCAAGTGTTGGACAACCCTAGAATTGGTGCATCCACTTCAGGAGGGGACGACCAACGCTTAACCACTTCAGCAGGAAAAGGATACCTCTTATCTCAACTCTTAGGCACCCCAGGGAGCCTGCTCGGTCGCTCCCACTCTTTGAGCACAAGATTGTTAAAGTGAGTTTGCTCAGGAAACTTCGAACGTGGCTTAGCAGTGTGAAACAACTCCCCCTGCTGCCGTGGAGCCGCGGCAGGAGGAGAGATAGAAAGTACTTCAAAAATGTGAGCCAAAAGCCTGTCAGTATCATCTGGAGCCCATGGGTCAGAGCCAGAATCGGCATAACCCTTAGGCTGCTCATCAGATGATTCTGAATCAGAAAACAATTCCCCCTCTTCCAGGGGGGTATAGCCAGCTAGGTCAAAAAATTCCTCAGCCTCCATAGGATAGAGGTTAATGCCAGGCGCCAGATGCCGCCTCTTGGCAGAGGCCTTACATGCCGTAGAGCCAGCAATCAGCTTCTCAATGCTAGCCACCCTGGTAGACAAATCAGGCTGAGACTCCCCACTGGTATGCACCTCACTGGGAGTCAAATGTAAGCGTGGGGTAGTGGGCGAAACCACACGAGGCGCAGGCCCAGCCACAGGCAACCCAGATTGCAGCGCAAGCGCCTGCTGGGCACAGGGTGTACAAACCCGCACATTGTCATCACTTGTAGGGGACACCCCACACACAGCGGGGCTTGTCCCGAAGGAACCCCAAGCACAATATCCTGAGAAGCCTCCATATGGTGATTATTGCGGGCCACCGGCCAATAGGGGTTTACGCTATAAGGCCACCAGGGATGCCCCAATAGCCCGCTAGGGAAGTGGGAGTTACGGCAGAAGAGGCCTCTAATAGTAAACTAAATAGAGGGGATAAGCCGGGAGAAACCACAATTAAAATGCGGCGGCATTTTTAAAAACCAGTGCGACCAACACACACGGCAACACAAAGCCAAGCATGCCACGGAATACAATCCCAAAGAGTGAAGAATACACATACACATACTTCCCTGGCAAGGATTACCCCTCTCCCAGGTACCTTTAGAGGGGGGGCGGGTCCCTTATGGATTCCTGTCCTTATGTGTGTGTGTCTGCGTGTGTTCTTGTGTTCCAGGTGGACCATTGATCATATTAAAGGGGGGTTCTCCCGGTCCAGGGTCCCTGGTTAATTTTTAGCTGGATTAAAATCCTCCCACTCGGGACTTAAAGGGGCATCCCGGGTTGTATTATTGCATAATTCCCAAATATAAATAGAGCATTGTACACATTTAATTGTATATTACTATATATAGTACTATAAAAATCACCATATGGAGGCTTCCCGGGATACTGGGCCTGTGCCCCCATCGGGGCAATCCAGGCTGTGTTTGGGGTGTCTGGTATCCCTTTTGGGGGATGATGTATTTCTATGTGTACCCTGTGCGCAGCGGTCTATTACGCGGCAGACCGGTTCTCAGGCGTCTGGTTCTGTTCCGCCGCTCTCCTCCTCGTCTCCCCCTCGCCTGACACGTGCTTGTGATGTGGTTATTAGCGGGGAGTCGCAATCTGAGGTGTGTGCCAGATTGGCCAATCTTGAGAAATTGTTTTCTAGTGCTGTCGGAAAAAAGGCCACGGCAAAGAGGAAACATTTGTATTCGCTGTGCAGGTCTTTGATAGGGAGGACTTTGACTCCCTGGATTGGTCTGACTGCTCCCCGCATGAGGAAGGGGAGCTGTATGAGGGGTCTAATGACTCAGACGATCAGCAGTTTGTGGGTGCTGATGCCGAGCAGGGCCAGGGGGATTCCTCGGATACATCTAGGGTCCTGGCTCAGATGTTTGAGTTCCTGGCTATTTCTCCCCCCGAGGCGGCTCCTCCGCTGAAGGGGGAGTTCTTTGAAGAAACTAAGCCCCGCTTGGAATTTCCTTATCAAAAGCATTTTGATGGTATCATTTGCAAGGAATGGGAGAGGCCGACGCGGCTTACAGGTGTCCCACTGGGTTGGGACAAGAAATATCCCTTTCCGGTGGACGCAGTGAAGCACTGGTCATCTCCCCCCGTGGTGGATGCTCCTGTTTTGGGGTTGTCCAGCTCCTCAGTTCTCCATTCTCCGGAGTGCACTACCCTCAAGGATGGTGAGGATAAACACATTGACCGCTTGTCATGGTTTTGCCAGTGTTGGATCAGCCTTGCGGCCGGTTTGTGCTTCTGCGCTTGTATTGGTAGCTGCCAGGTCGGTTGTTAGAGGGTTATTGACCTCTTCCAGGCTAGTGAGGAGTTTGCCAACCTTAAGCGCTGTGAGTTATTTGTGTCCTTTGTGCTGTCTGCCCTGGATGACACATTGGTGATGTGTAGCAGAGCTACGGCCTTGCTTGTGGCTATCCGCCGGTCAGTTTGGTTACGTCAGTGGGCGGCTGATTTTGTGTCCAAAAAGTCGCTCACGGCCTTTCCCTTCGTGGGACTGCGGCTCTTTGGAGAAAAATTGGATTCGGTGGCAAAGGGAGGTAGGTTACCTCAGCGTAAGAAGCAGCGTCGCCCTTTTCGGGAGGCAGCTTCCTTCTCTCAGTCCTTTCGTGGGGCTAGAGTTGGCAGGGGTTCGGCCTTCCCTTCGTCCAGAGGTGATGCCTGGCCGAGGGGCAGGGGTCGGGCCCGTCCAGGACACAGTTGGGGCTCCAAGCCTAGAGCCGCTGCCAAGCCGGCTCAGCAATGAGGGGGCGCCCTCACCCTTGCGGTTGGGGGGACGGTTGCAACTCTTCTCCCAGGTCTGGGTCCAAGAGGTCTCGGACAGGTGGATTCAGGAAGTGGTGTCTTCCAGTTACAGTCTCGTGGACATGGCTGTCATCTGTCCGGTGCCCCTCGCGGACCGGGGCCTGGGCTTCTATTCCAATTTGTTCACGGTGCCCTAGAAGGACAGTCCCATTCTGCATTTGAAGTTGCTCAACAGGTTCGTCCTTCCCCGGAAGTTCCGTATGGAAATTCTGCGCTCAGCCATCCATTCACTTCGTCAGGGGGACTTCATGACGTCCATAGACATCAAGGATGCTTACCTGCATATTCCAATATTTCTGGCACACCAGAGATTCCTCAGGTTTGTCGTGGACAATCGGCATATTCTAAGTATACAGTACGTCCTGCTCCAAACAATAATACTTACTCTTGGGAATATCCTCTGCCAGGTGGCGCTGCACTGCAGACATGAAAAACAGGCTCCTCCCGGCCCTTCAAATACCCGGGACCTCCCACAAATCCCCAGATTTCTCTGCAGTGCCGACTGCGAAGACATGAAGTATCACTCTCTTGCAGCCTGCGGCCCTGTTTGCCTATTCCCATCCGTCCTCTTTGTGATGTGCCTCTCAGCCTGGGCTGCGCTGGTCGGGTGAAGGTAGGCAGCACCATGCGTGCTTATGGAGCCATGCTTCACCGCAGTCCCCCACCAAAGGGTAGGCGGTTTAGGCTGATGGTGAGCCTCTCTGGGATGCCCCTCCCGCATTATTGCCCATGCCCCGTGTAACGGTGGACCCTGTAAAAAGGGTCGCCATCCTCCCTCCTTTCCCCCGTAGCTCGGGGGAAAAGGAAGGGGGGGGGGGGGTGTGTGGCGGTCTAAGTGTACTGTTATTACATGATTATGGCCTTAGTATTGCCCTTGATTTGTAACCGGGTGTCAGAGCCGCGCTGTTTGCCTTTTATTATGTACTGCCGCCGTTGCGCGCATTTTTCTCCTTATTGGATGCGCTGCTCGCGCTGTGCTGGGCGGCGGTGTCGCCCCAGACGCTGCGGTGTCGCCCCAGACGCTGCGGTGTCGCCCCAGACGCTGCGGTGTCTCCGGCAAATCAGGTCTAGTGTGTCATATTTTGTTGGCATATAACACACTTGAGAAGCGTATTCTGCTGTACCACCAGTGCCTTCTGGTGTAATGGTTATGTATTGGACTACTGCCTTAGAGCTTCGCGCTCTTCGGGGAGGCGGGGACATGGCTTGGCGCGCTCTGCGTCACGGCCCGCTCTGGCCCGCCCTTCGAGGTTCGCTTGGCGCCATTTTGATGTTAGTCCCGCGCGTGCGTGGTAACGGTCCTCCTCCTCCCTTGGTCTGTAAGTGCCCTCGCGGGCAATTTTCATTACTCCTTAGTCTGCGCATGGCTCTGACACCCCTTATCCCATTATGTCTTTCAGTCGGTTGACGCCTGTGGCTTCCCCCGGCCGGGTGTAAATTATAGCGGGCCTTGTACAATTCTCCTACATTACTAGCGGGTCTTTGGGGCATCCAGGGTTGTATACTGCGTAAATCCCTGCTGGCATATTGTGCCTTGATAATCACCATATGGAGGCATCTCATCTCTGGGACATGACCGGCTGTGTATGGCGTGTGGTCAACCCCATGCTGATGCAGACAGGGCGCGGGTCTGCGGACCCTGTGCTGAGCAAGCGTTGGCCTTGCAATCAGGTTTGCCAGTAATGGCACCTCGTTTCAGTTCACCTATCTCATCTCCCCATGCTTAAATCTCTCGCCTGCTGAGTCGCATACTAGTGGGGATGAACAGCCTGCTGGGCCTGTCAGTCTGCCCTCGGCTGATCAGATTATTGCTAGTTTATCAGAGTGCCTGGGCCCTGGTAAGAAACGGCACTTGACGCCTTCTGTTTCTGCTTTTCCTATGGGAACTGAGGAGTTTGATACTCTGCGGGACCGTACCCCTTCTGACGAAGGAGAGCTGTTCTCTGACTCGGGCTCCTCTGATGAGAGGTCGAGGAGGCATGATGAGTCTGTCCGTGAGTCATGGGGCCAGTGTGACACGGACAAGTTGTTGATTAATGTCTTTGAGGTCCTGTCTATCTCCCCCCCTGGTGAGGCTCCCAGGGCGAGAGGGGAGAGAGACCTTTCATACAGCGACTCCGCGTTTGGAATTCCTAGAACAGGATCATTTCTACGCTCTGGTACTTAAGGAATGGCAATGTCCTAGTAAACTTTCAGGGGTGCCAGCGGACTGGGATTGGAAATACCCCTTTCCCCTGAGGTGGTTAATGATTGGTCATCTCCCCCGGTGGTGGATGCTCCGATCATAGGGGTTACTAACCCCCCCTTTATCGCGGCTCCTGCTCATAGTACCCTTCAGGATGCTGAGGACCGGCGCATTGATAGGCTGGCTTCCCATGCCTTTTCTTGTGCAGGAACGGTGCTGCGCCCGGTCTTTGCCACGGCTATTACTGCGGTGGCCGCTAGAACCCTCATTAGAAAGATGCTGGATCATCACCCTGAGGATCTCCCCTGGGAGGTGTTTAATGCACTCTACAGTTGCGATGTCTTTGTGAAATGTATCCTTTTAGCGCTGGATGACACCATTAAAATGTGTGCTAGGACCTCTGCGCTGGTGGTGACTATACGTCGCTTGGTCTGGCTTCGTCAGTGGGGCGCTGAAGATGCTGCTAAAAGAACTCTGGCTGGGCTTCCTTTTAACCCTTCTAGTGCCAGCTACGTGGGGGGACTTTAAACCCCCACAGTAAAAAAAATATAAAAGTAAAATACTCACCTGACCCCTCGTTGGATTCAGCCGGGTCTCCTCTTTAATTTGGTGCCATCCGATCCCCCGTGGGGGGTCGGATGGCTCCAGGAGAGCCCCCGGAATAGCACCCCCCCCCCCCCCGTTTGGCAGCAGCAGCTGCTAACTGTAAAAAAAAAAAAAAATACAAATGACATTTACTTACCTGCAGTCGCGCTGCCTCCCTCCGGGTCTCCTCTTCACTGGGGGGGGCTCCGATCGCCCCCCCCAGCCTCTTCAGCTTCAGGGGAGAGCCTGAAAGGGCTCTCCCCTTCCTCTCCCGACGGGCGCCGCCATCTTGCTGTTAAGCCCCGCCCCTTCGGGGGCGTGGCTAATGACGTCACTGCCGGGTGTCATCGGGGCACCCGGCAGTTCTCTTCTCAGATGCCGGTGATGGCTGGGCGGAGAAGGAGGGAGGTAGGCGATCCTCCGATCGCCTGCCTCCCCCCTTCTCTGCCCAGCTGTCACCTGCATCAGATCGCCGCGGGACAATGCATATGAAGATCGGAGGTGAGTAAAGGTAAAATGTTTTTTTTTTTTTAATAAACATATTTCAAAACCTGTGTCTGTCTTTTTTCTTATACTGTTAACCCTTTGTGAACTGGTAAGGGGTCCATGACCCCTATACCAGTTCACAAGGCTGGGGGGATGGCAAGCCACCTGCGCTAGCGGGTGGCTTGCCATTAACCCCTGGCACCCCCATTACCTGCCTCCCCAAAGGCCAGGGGGGGGCAGAAGAGCCCGGGCCCACATGGGCTATGTGGGCTCGTAGGCTGCAGGGTGGGGGGGCCACAAAAGCTGGCCCCCCCACTCTGTGCCTACAAGCCCCCATAGCTGGTCCCGGGCTGGTTACTGTGGGTAAGGGGGACCCCACGTCATTTTTTTTTTGATTTTTAAGGGTTTTTAACCCTTAAAAATCAAAAAAAATGGGGTCCGCCCCCCCTGGGAGGGGGGACCCTATGTCATTTTTTTTTTTATTAACCCTTTGTGTTCTGTCATCCAGCAGCTATAAAAGGCTTCTTGCAAGTGAGCAGAAGCCAGTGATCGCCGAGGGACAGAGTGCTCCAGGATGGATGGGAGGTGAGTACAGTGTAAAAAAAAAATAAAAATTAATAAAATATTTTTTTCTCTGCTTGTGTCTGTGTGATTATTTACTTTTAACCCCTTGTGAACTGGTAAGGGGTCCATGACCCCTATACCAGTTCACAAGGCTGGGGGGATGGCAAGCCACCTGCGCTAGCGGGTGGCTTGCCATTAACCCCCGGCACCCCCATTACCTGCCTCCCCAAAGGCCAGGGGGGGGGGGCAGAAGAGCCCGGGCCCACATAGGCTATGTGGGCTCGTAGGCTGCAGGGTGGGGGGGCCACAAAAGCTGGCCCCCCCACTCTGTGCCTACAAGCCCCCATAGCTGGTCCCGGGCTGGTTACTTTGGGTAAGGGGGACCCCACGTCAATTTTTTTCTTGATTTTTAAGGGTTTTTAACCCTTAAAAATCAAAAAAAAAATGGGGTCCCCCTCCCCTGGGAGGGGGGACCCTATGTCATTTTTTTTCTCGATTTAACCCTTTGTAGTGTGGATGGTATTTGTATTTTTTTTGTGAATGTTATAAAATACTTGTTTCAGTTAGAGGGGTCTCCTGGGCAGGAACAGGGGGCTACCGATAAATATGTGGTACCGTTCTAATCGGTAGAAATGGGGCTTTCTCATGCAATATGATTTTCCTTAATAAAATACATTTTTTATTTAAAATAAAGGAGTCAATTTTCAAAAAAATTTATTTATTTATTTATTTTTTTTACTTAATAATATTGTAAAAAAAAAAAAAAAAATGTACAAACAAGACATTTCATGTTAAAGCCTAAACTCTGCTGCAAAAAATATATATATATAATTTTCCTGAAAGTTCCAGCAAAAATGGCGCAAAGCATGGCGAAAACACGACGCAAAATGGGGAAAAATGGCCTGTCAACAGAGGGTGACAAAATCTCAAGTAGGCTGGCAATTAAAAGGGTTAATAGTACCTATGCATGTTGGGTATTGTTCTGTTCGGGGGACCTTGCGCTTTCAGACTTAGCTTGTTTTTTCTGGTTTGCATATTTAAATTTTAGGAAAAGGTGTTTTTTATTCAGCTTTTTTATAAATTTTTTAGGGAAACCCTGCGCAACCAAAGAATTCTTTGAGGTAATAATTCCAGAAAGATGAGCCCACTAGAACAAGTTGGGTACCCTTAGAAAGCTTAACGTGTGTACTTTCAGGGAATATATGGTTTATGGGGGATATTCTAAATGTCAAGGGTTGTTTTGGTTGAAAAATCGCAAGGTGCGCACTTTGTCTGCAGAGCTGAAATTTTCAAGTAAAATTACCGTTACGCACATGCTTTACTTTGGGGTGTTTGGTAACTCTTCCCTTGACAGTAGCTATGCATGTTGGGTATTGTTCTGTTCGGGGGATGTTGCGTTTTCAGATTAAACTTGTTTTTTCTTGTTTGTATGTAGTTTTTTAGGAAAATGTGGCTTTGATTCTGCTTTTTTATCCTTATTTTTAGGGAAACTCTTTGCAACCAAAGAATCCATTGAGGGATTACTTCCAGAAAACTATGGCCACATCAACAAGCCTGGTACGCCTAGAAAGCCTGAGGTGTGTACTTCCAGAGAATATATAGTTTGTTGGGGGTATTTCAAATGTAAAGGGTTGTTTTTCTGGAAAAACTGCAAGGTGCGCATATTGCGTAGCATAGTTGTATTTTATCTGAAAATCCCCTAAAGCGCTGTTTCAGTTTGGGGGAGTCTCCTGGGCAGGAAAGGGTGTCTACCTATACATATGTGGTACCGCTGTAACCGGGAGAAATTGGGATTTCACACGCAATAAGATTTCATTGACAAACTTACATTTTTTATTACAAAAAAAACTACAATATGTAAAAATTTTTTTTTTTTTTTTTTGCACATATTTCACCCAAAAATATTAAGAATACACCTAACAAATGACAAACAAGACATTTCATGTTAAAGCCCAGACTCTGCTGAAAAAAACAATATATCATTTTCCTGGGAAATCCCTGGAAATCCCTTCCAAAATCACATTTAAACGTGGGGAGCGCAAAATAGTGCAAAATGGTCTGGCAACAGAATGTGACAAAAACTCCAGGTAGGCTGGCACTTAAAGGGTTAAAGGACAGCGCCTGTTTGGGGCCCGTCTGAACCTGTTTGGTAAAAAGGGCAGATCACCCCATCGCAGGCGGCCGTCTCGGCCTCCTCGGGGCAGGGACACCCCTCCCCCTCCTTACCATAGGGTTAAGCAAGAACCTGGGGTGTCTGTCCTGGGGGCTACTACAGACTCCTGCCCCAGGAGCAGCAAACAGTGCCCTGGTCTCTCCAGTAAAAAAGGGACTAAGCCTAAAGCTTCCACAAAACCCCCTCAGGCATGATGGGGCGCCCTTGCTCGTCTGGGTGAGGGGATGGCTGCAGCACCTTGCTCCGGTCAGGAGGCATCACGCCTCCTTCTGGGGGCTGTAGGAGGAAGTGTCCTCCGGATTCAGGATGAGGTTTGCTGCACGGCCTTCCCTCGAGTTATCGGGCCACTTTGGGTTCCTGCCTCTGTTCAGGTGCTGACGCAGGTCATGCAAGGCCTGTGGGGTCTGGGAGTCACTTGCAGATTGCCTTTATCAGGCAGAGGCAGGGACCGCTTCCCCAAACTTTCCACAATACCCCTAAATGGTTGGGTCTTCTGGGCCTTTCTAGATTCACAGATTTAGGCAACTCATCAATTACAGGCAGTTCCTGCATGGAGGTTCTTAGCTGGGCCGTCTAGCTCACTGCGTCCTGGGGGCTTTGTGCTGTCTGTGGAGATCAAAGATGATTATTTTCACATTCCTGGGTCTTATAGACACCGAGGTTTCAGGTGCGAGTTGGAAGCCAACATTGATAATTGTGGCCTTGTTATCTGGTCTCTTTTCAGCTCCTAGAGTGCTCGCCAAGTTGCAGATGGGGGCAATGTCTCTGAGGAGATCTATGGGCGTCCTCGCGTTGACCTACCTGGGTGTCCTTCCCCCCCTTTAGCCTCTACGTCAGGCTAAGTTGATGACTGGACTGATGGTGTCCATTGGGAGTCTTTGGAATGGGTGTTTCTTCACTCCAAGTTCTTATTGTCCTCTGAGTTGGTAATTCCATTCCTAGGAATGTATTTGGAGAAGGTTCAGGCAACATTCTTATATCCTCAGCAACAAGGGGAGTTCCTTCACCAGGCAGGGGTGCAGCTGGTGGGCCGTTGTTGGTTTGCTCAGAAGTGGTCCCTTAGGCTCAGTTCCCCTTGGGCTTTTCTGCAACTTCTATTGTTATTACAGGACAGGGATCCAGGATCTGTGTGCCTTCCCTCTGGTGAGAAGATCCCTCTTGGAGCGGTTGAGTTCAAGAAACCTGTTCTGGGGATATTCCCCTTCTTGCCCCCTTCCGGAGATGGCCACCTTGGATGCCAGTCCATCACGTTGAGGTGGGGGGTTTCCTTCTGAATCACCCTGTGGTTCTAGGGGAGGTGAGGCCTTTAGGAGGTCCTTACACCTATCATTTTGTTGTAAACAATGACCTCTCCGGTTGGTGCTATCTTGCTTTACTACTCTTCTTCTGGGCTGCCTGTTTGGGGGTGTTAGGTCTGTCTTTGACAGTGGCCTACATTAATCTGTGTGGGACCTGGAGCAGGTTGGTCCTCCAGGAAGGTATCTGAGCCTTATCTGGGTTGGTATTCGCTCCGGTGGGGGTCCTTCCGCTACAGGATGTGCTTCCCCTGTATCTCTGTTAGTCCTGACCAGTGTGGATCTGTTTGTGCTCCGTCACTATCACAAGTTCTTGACCCTTGCTTGCCTGTCTCAGGATCCGCTGGCCGTGGTCATGAAGCCTTAGTAACGTTAGGGCAAGACATTCTGTTATGTATGTTTTTCTCCATTCCCCCTGCTCGGCAGGGTTCTGCGCATGATTGCTCTGGAAGGGGGCCAGTGATTCTGGTGACCCCCGGGTGGCCAAGAAAGGTGTGGTTCGCAGACGTGGTACAGAGGGCAGTGGATCTGTACGTTCTGCCAAGAGTGCCAGCTCTGCTCACTCGGGGTCCCTTACGTCACCCCAAGCTACAGATTCTGGCCTTGACGGCCTGACTGCTGAAACATCCATCCTGATGGTGACAGGCTTATCTGTCTTCTTCTTCCACCTATTATTGGGTATGGTGTACCCACATTTATGGGTGTGAGTCTCTGTCTCTTCCCTGTCGGGAGTCTCTGCTCCCTGGTTTCTAGTGTTATGAGGTCAGGGGTTGGAGTTTTTCTCCAGCCTTGTACTTTTAAGGGGCAGGTTCGGCCCTGTCCGCCTTCCTTTAGAAGTCTTTTGTGCTGCATTACTTGGTTAAGACTTCCTTCCTGGGGGTCACTCTGTGCATCCCCCACATACTCCTATGGTCCCTATTGGACTGGGAAATTATTCGGTCTTGCAAGGTGTTCCCTTTGGACCTACTCTGGACGCTGCCTGGTTTTCTATTCCTCACGGTTGTCCTTCTGGTGCTGTGACTTAAGTCAGATGTGTGTCTGAGCTGGCGGCTCTGTCTGTCTAGCCCCATTCTTGGAGATACACCTGGTTAGGTGATATTCCGCTTAATGCTGGCTCTTCTGCCTACTGTGGTGTTTTATGTTCTTTCTTCTGTGCCTTATTCCTAGCTACGCTGAGGTAAGGGTTCTGCATTCATTGGACTGGTGTTGGAAGTTCCTTGGTAGTCACTTGTCCTTTGGAGAACTGATGTTCCTTTGGGCCTGTGGCCATTCCATCCTGAATGCGCCAGATCTCGTCTGATCTCGGGGACTTGACGGCCTTTGGCCTGGTCATTAGTTGGATGGGACGGTTCCGTCTGGTTCTAGGTAGGGTTTTGGCTTGCCAAATCTCTTTATTAGCGGTAGGACTCGTTAGGCTGTGTCTCGGGTCTATGCCACTAATGGGCAGTTCCTGCCTTTGTGGCCTTACCTTTTCGGTCCTATTCATGCTGTTGGTGCCTATTGGGCTTACAGCTCCAGGCTCCTGTTGATGTTGTTTGATAGGCCGCTACTTGGTCTTTTGTTCATACCTTTTTGAAAATTTTTACAAGGTTGATGTTGAGGCTTCAGCTCATGCTGTTTTGGCTGCAAGGTTTTGCAGGTGACAGTAGTTTAAACGGTCTGCTGTTAATTTTTTGTTGGGGATCCCACCCTGCTTACGGACACTGCTATTGGATGTCCCAAGAGTAAGTATTATTGTTTGGAGCAGGACGTACTGTATACTTAGAATAATACGGTTCTGTGAAACACTCACCTGTAGAATTGGTATTATACATATACAGTACGTCCTGCTCCACCCCACCCTGTATTTTTGCATTATTTTGGATCCCCTGTATGGTGATTGTTTTTCATTGTTATCATTACCAGTTTTGTGGTGGTGGTTTAATTCTCCCGGCTTCTTGTTCACTGCTGTTCAATGCCGGGTATTTGAAGGGCCAGGAGGAGCCTGTTTTTCATGTCTGCAGTGCAGCGCCACCTGGTGGAGGATAATCCCAAGAGTAAGTATTATTGTTTGGAGCAGGACATACTGTATACGTATAATACCAATTCTACAGGTGAGTATTTCACAGAATTGTATTTTTCAGTTTGTGGCTCTTCCGTTTGGCCTTACCTCGGCCCCAAGGGTTTTTACCAAGGTGTTGGCAGGAGTGATGGCCATCCTCAGAGCCAGGGTTGTCCGCATCGTGCCCTATCTGGACGATCTTCTCATCATGACATCTTCTCTAAGTCAGGCGCAGATGGATACCAGGACTGTGGTGTCAACTCTGGAGAGTTTCGATTGGGTGATCAACTATCCCAAGTCCTGCCTCACTCCCTCCAGGGTGGTGGAGTTCCTGGGAATGTCGCTGGACACTTCTCAGGCCAGGGTGTTTCTCCCCCGAACCAAGGTTCTTCTGATTCAGGAATTGACTCGGCGTCTCCTATCCATCCCCCGTCCGTCCATCCGGCTAGGGATGCGACTGGTGGGATTGATGGTGGCATCGTTCGAGGCGGTTCCCTTTGCCCAGTTTCACACAAGGACGCTCCAGCTGCATCTCTTGGCGGCCTGGGACGGGTCCCCTCTGTCATTGGATCAGTCCCTTCTGATGTCCCCCCGGGTGCGGCGTTCCCTTCGGTGGTGGCTAAAACCAAGCAATCTGATGAGGGGCAGATCCTTTCTGACCCCTCGTTGGGAGACGGTCACCACAGATGCCAGCCTGCCAGGTTGGGGGGGGATTTTGGAAGGATCTTCAGTTTCAGGGGCTGTGGGGGGCCTCTGGAGGCTCACGATCCCATCAATGTTCTGGAGCTGAGAGTCATAAGGTTGGTTCTGGCTCACTTGACTCCTCAGTTGCGGGGCCTACCGGTTCAGGTTCGGTCGGACAATCGGACGGCGGTCGCCTACATCAATCACCAGGGAGGGACTCGCAGCAGGCGTGCCCTCAGGGAAGTGTCCTTGATCCTTGCTTGGGCAGAGAGCAATGTTCCATGCATCTCGGCGGTGTACATTCCGGGAGTGGAGAAGTCGGAAGCAGACTCCCTGAGCGGGGGGTCATCTCGCCGGGGAATGGTCGCTCAGTCCCAAGGTGTTTCGGTCGCTTTGCCACCGGTGGAGGACTCCGGAGGTGGACCTCTTTGCCTCTCGTCACAATCACAAGCTTCCGGCATTTGTGTCTCTTTCGCGGGATCCGCTGGCTCTGGCAGCGGATGCCATGTCTCTGAACTGGAGGGATCTGGGGTTTCTGTACCTGTTCCCTCCGTTTCCCATGGTGGGCAGAGTGGTGCGCAAGCTGGCCCTAGAGGGCGCGTCTGCAATCCTGGTGGCACCAAGGTGGCCAAGACAGGTTTGGTTCGCAGACGTGGTAAGGTTGGCAGAGGATCAGTTAGACCTGCCCCTTCTGCCAGATCTGCTCACTCAGGGTCTACTACTCTACCCCAATTACCAAAGCTGGCTATGATGGCGTGGTTGCTGAAACCTCAATCTTGAGGGAGGAAGGTCTTTCTGATGCTGTCATTCATACTCTGGTTAGGGCTAGAAAGCAGTCTTCCTCTGCCATCTATTATAGGACTTGGAGGTCTTATATTGATTGGTGTGAGGTCAGGGCCTTGCCTTGCAGGGCATTTTCTATCCCTAGGGTCTTGGAATTTCTGCAACATGGTCTGGACCAAGGTTTGCAGCTTAGTACGCTGAAGGGGCTGGTTTCTGCCCTGGCGGTTTTCTTTCAAAAGTCTTTTGCTCTTCATCCTCTGGTTAAGACCTTTTTCCAGGGGGTTACGCATGTGCGGCCTCCTAGGAAGCCTTTTCTCCCAGTGAGGGATTTGAATTTGGTTTTGTCTGCCTTGCAGGGTCCTCCGTTTGAACCTTTGCAGGATATTGCACTTTCTACGCTTACTCAGAAGGTTGTTTTTCTGGTTGCCATTACTTCTCTTCGGCGTGTTTCAGAGTTGGCAGCCTTGTCTATTTCGGCTCCTTACTTTGAGAGGCATCAGGACAAGGTTGTTTTCCGCTTCAAGCCAGATTTCCTTCCTAAGGTGGTCTCTGCTTTCCATCTGAATCAGGATATTGTTCTTCCCTCCTTGTGTCCTAAGCCCAGCAATGACAAGGAGAGGGTTTTGCATTCTTTGGATGTGGTTCACTGTGTGAAGTACTATTTGGTGGCTACTTCTCCTTTTCGTAGGACTGACGCCCTTTTTGTGGTGCCCTCTGGGCCTAGAAAGGGTTTGGCTCCTGCCAAGTCTTCCATTAGTAAATGGATTCGCCAGGCCATTGTTGGGGCCTATTCTGCCAAGGGGAAGGTTCCCCCTTTTCGTGTTACTGCTCATTCTTCTCGTGCTGTTGGGGTGTCCTGGGCCTTCCAGCACCAGGCTTCTGTTGAGCAGGTTTGTAAGGCTGCTACTGGGTCTTCGGTTCACACTTTTTCCAAGTTTTACAAGGTTGATGTTCGGGCCTCAGCGGATGCCGTTTTTGGCCGCAAGGTTCTGCAAGCTGCAGTGGTTTAAATTTGTGCCTTGTTTTTTTGTGGGATCCCTGCCCTTTATGGACACTGCTATTAGATGTCCCAAGTGTAGTGAATGTATTGAAGCAGGGTGTGTGACATACTTAATTTTGTGAATACTCACCTGTAAAATCGGTATTATAAGTATGTCACACACCCCGCCCTTTTGTATTCTGGATCCTTTATATGGTGAACCTTTGTTAGTTTTAATTGGCTTTCCTGGTCCCTTGCGGGGTGTGTGACATACTTATAATACCCATTTTACAGGTGAGTATTCACAAAATGGTATTTTTGCTGTCTCTGCAGTCCAGCGCCATCTTGTGGATGTATAACCCAAACGTAAGGAATTATCTCTTGAGCAGGACGTGCTGTATACTTGAATACTAGAATATAGAAACCTTTAAACTGCCTCTCCAGCAATGACCAGGCATGTGGGACCTGGACCTAGTCTTGTGGGCCCCGGAGATATACTCCTTTGTACAGCGCAATTTCTTACTAAAGGGATTAGTAGAGCCTTGGGCAGATATCTGAACACTAAACTGTCCTCATCTGCATGAAAGAAATCTGGCTAGGTGAAAGGACGTGGGCTGACGCCAAAAATCACAGTATAAATTTCTTTCCTGAAAGTTGATTTCTTCAAGTCGAGAATTATTGTGATGATTCCATGTCTCCTGTTCTGCATTATGGCGGAATGTTGATGTCTTGTGTGAGAAAAGTAAGTTCCTTGAACTTGCATGTCTGCTCATCTCTATCTCTCTCTTATTCACTCACCAGTATAGGAATATATATATATATATATATATATATATATATATATATATATATATATTTTTATTTGATGCTGCTTGTGATAGCCTCATTAAGCTCAGATGAACAGAAGAGACATACATGTAGGTAAATGAGCTAGATCTCTCTCCTTCAGGCCCTGGAGATGGCGTATCCTACTGATGCAAGAGGGGTGGAGACAGGCCACCTCTCATAGTGACAAAAAGTGGTCATGCATATATAAAATCCAGGGGCTGGACTTCAGAAAGGGGGCTTAATCTAAGCTTCAACAGCTTTATTCAACATACTCTGTGTGGCAGGTAAGCAATTAGTTGTTTTTACTCATCTAGGAGTAAGACCTCTTACATATCAATCAAAAAGTGGAACCCTCTAACCTATACTAACGGCCTTCCACTCCAAAAAACTACCCCTCTAATCTAACATCAAAACTGGGTTTTATATTGTATGGCCTGTATTTATTGGTAATTTCTATGCAACCTATATATGGCACTTTTGTATTGAACTGGGCCTGTGACATTTCATCTTAGGGTTAGAGGTATTGTTTTGTTTTGTTTTTTTGAGAAGGGGGGTATTAGTTTAGGTTAGCAGGTATCGTTTTGGATTTTGATTGTTTAGTAGTTAGGTTCTGGCAACCAGGTTAAGTGGGATTGGTTAGGCTTCTTTAAGTGTTCTGTCTATTTCATGTTTTTATTACACATGAGAATTAGGGGGTGCTGTCAGCAGCAGCCCACACCAAACAGAAAGATATATGCCCCAGAAATGCTCAGAAGCTTGTCTATCATGCTTCACACAGACACATTATAACAGCTATCTATAGGTTCAGCTTCTGCAGAGCATTCCGTAAGTGCAAACAGTGTATCTAGATTATTTCTGCTATTAGCAGAGAAATGATGAGTTGTCACAGCTGGAGTCTTTCTACTTTCTGGCTAAAAATAAGGTATTTCTACTTTCTGGCTAGAAATAAGGGATTTCTACTTTCTGGCTAGAAATAAGGGACGATTGCCCAGAGATTTGAGGCAATTTTGGTGGGTTTTTCAGAAGCATGTCTCTAATGTATAAGACCACTCCCATGCAGTTCAGAAGTAAAGAATCTGCCTGCTATTATATAACATTTGAATGGGGTTAATAGCTTACATCACTGATTGCTAGAAGGGGGGTTTAGGTAAGCAATTTACTAAGCTTCGATTTTTTGACTGGAGGTTTGCCTTAGAGCGGAAGTACAGTCTAGGGGTATTCCACTCTTTCTTGGTGCTGAGGCAAGGGAATGGGCAAACGGGGCTCTTCTCAAGATGGCAGTGCCCAGGACCCAGAGCACCAGGAGAATGGTGCTGAACCGTGGGCAAGGTAAGGCTTCGTCTGTATTCTCCCACCTTTCCTCAGTGCCAGTTGAGGATGGCAGGGCAGGGCGGTTACCCTAAGACTGAACTTACATTTTAAATACTAAAGTTTACTTTCTACACTTCTGCTTGGTAATAGAAACATGTTGCTTGCTGACAAATGTTGTATATCTATAGCCAGCTCTGGACCTCTTGAATTAGGCAGTGCAGATTTTGTACGAATACAGTGGAAATAACATTTACAACAATATATACAATATATTTTTTAATAAACAGTAAAATGTTCAGCGTTTATAAACGGGACAAATGTAATCACATAAAATGCATCATACTTGCATGACAGATGAATGGTAAGATTGTTTTGCTACAAATGTTGCCACTGATGTAAGGCTTGTGGTGACACCACACCCCCAATATACAGTGGGAAAAAGTCTTATGTTTTCCATGTGTTAGACTGGAGAAGGTCTTACTGATTAATTAGAAGTATGCTGGTGCATTGATTGCTGGTGGATAATCTTCTTTGTATGGCTTGATTTGCAATTATAAAGATATTTACAATTGTGTATCGCAAAGAATGTGTATTATTGCACTTTACCAATGAAAAAAAAAAAAAGGTGTCTCCGAAGTAGAAGCAGTAAACAGAATACACATCATTGGACCTTTATCATTGTGTGGCTTGATGTTCGGCCAGAGCTTTTGTCACACAGTCACAGTCTGTTACACTGGCATTGGAAGGCTCAGCTTCTTTCCACGTAGAACTAGAAAAAGAGATGTAGATTTTTATTATTATCCTGCTAAATCAGCTTTATAAGACAACTGTAAGCAAACATATATACAGAAAACTATGGTCTATATTCTTAGTATACAGTACGTCCTGCTCCAGAGAGAATACTTACACTCGGGTACTACTCCACCAGATGGCGCTGGACTGCAGAGACATCGAAAATAGGCTCCTCCCGGCCCCTCAAATACCCAGGGAACTCCCACAATCCCCAGATTTTCTCTGCAGTCTGGACTGCGAAGGACGAGAAATGGCTCTCTTCTTGCAGGTGAGCGGGGTTATTAGCCTGCGGCCCTGTAGGACTATTCCCATTCGTTCCATTATTAATGTGCCTCCCAGCCTTGGCTGCGCTGGTCGGGTGATGGTAGGCAGCACCGCTGTTAGGTGCTTAGGAGCGCTGCTCCACCGCAATCCCCCACCAAAGGGTAGGCGGTACAGGCTTATGGTGAGCCTCTATGGGATGCCCCTCCCGCACTATTGCCCCTTGTTCTGTCTATCGGTGGGTCCTATGTTAAGTGGCCGCTGTCCTCCCTCATTCTCCCGGTAGCTTTCGGGGGGAAAAGAGGGGGGGGGGTGTATATAAGTGTATTGGCTTATGATTTATTACATTATGCTCTGTGTCAGCCCCCGCGCTGACTTTATTACTTGTATGATATTTGAAATTGCCGCCGCTCGCGTTTTTTTTCCAGTGTTCCGCGTTTGGCGGCGACGTTATTTCAGGTGCCGGTGCGCCGTCATTGGTTGCTTGTCACGTGTTGGCTTTGCGCTCTTCGGGGGGGCTGTCTCTGGCGCGTTCCACGTCATTGCTCGTGCGGGCCCGCCACTCAAGGTATACCGACGCCATTTTGTCGGCTTCTGCGTGACGGGCTTCTACCTACCGCGGTCCATATTGCCCTCGCGGGCAGCTTTATTACCGTTCTATTATTATTGTTTGCTTACAGCTACCTTTGATTACGTCTTTCAGACGGGCGAACCCATTGGCTTCTCCCGGCCCTCTTTTAAGTTGATTAACTTGTGAGGCCTAGTGTAATTCTCCCACTTCCCTAGCGGGTTATTGGGGCATCCCGGGTTGCTATACAGCGTTAATCCCCATCGGCTTAGTGTGCCGCTATAATCAACATATGGAGGCATCTCAGGATAATGTGACCGGGGTTCCTTCGGGACAAGCCTGGCTGTGTGTAGCTTGTGGGGTGTCCCCTATTAGTGCTGACAATGCTCTGTGTACCTTGTGCAGAGCAGATGCTTGCGCTGCACTCTGGCCTTCCTGTGGATGGGCCTGCACCTCGTTTCACTTCACCTACTCCCCCAAGCTTAAATCTCACTCCCAATGAGTTGCATACTAGTGGGGATTCTCAGCCTGATGTGTCTTCTAGACTGGCTAGTGTTGAGAAGTTAATTGCTAATACCTTGGCGCGTAATGCCCCTGCAAAAAAGCGGCACTTAACGCCTGATGTCACTCTTTTCCCTATGGAAACTAATGAGTTTTTGCATCTATGTGGCTATACCCCTTCGGACGAAGGGGAGCTATTCTCCGACTCAGGGTCATCTGATGAGAGGCCAGGGGTCATGAAGATTCTGGCTCTGACCCCTGAGCCCCGGATGATACTGATAGACTGCTGGCCCAGATTTTTGAGGTTCTGTCCATTTCTCCCCCTGTTGCGGCTTCCAGGCAAAGGGAGGAACTTTTTCATACTGCTAAGTCACGCTTGGAATTTCCTGCGCAAGCACATTTCAATAACCTTGTGCTCAAGGAATGGGAGCGTCCCAGTAGACTTCCCGGTGTACCTAAGAGTTGGAATAGGAAGTATCCCTTTCCTGCTGAGGTGGTAAAGTGTTGATCATCCCCTCCTGAAGTGGATGCCGCGGTCCTAGGGTTATCTAACACCTCTGTCATGCACTCCCCTGACTCTACTACCCTGCGGGATGCTGAGGACCGGCGCATTGACCAGCTGGCGTCCCATGCCTTTGCATGTGTGGGGACTGCGCTGCACCCGGTCTGTGCCTCGGCCATTACGGCTGTGGCTATTAGGACCCTGCTCAGAAATATCCTTGATTGTGCCCCTGATGATTTGCCTTGTGAGATGTTTAATGCACTCTCTAGTTGTGATGTTTTTGTGAATTTTGTCCTCTCTGCCCAGGATGACACTATTAGAATGTGTGCCAGAACATCTGCCCTTGTGGTGGCTGTACGCCGCTCGGTTTGGCTGCGCCAGTGGGCTGCTGACAACGCTGACAAGAAGGCCCTCACTGGGTTTCCCTTCAAAGGACTACGCCTGTTTGGGGACCGCCTGGACCTTTTTGCTAAAGGAGGCAAGTTACCCCAGTGCAGACGGCAGTCTCGGCCCTTTCAGGGTCAGGGCTCCTTTTCCTCCCTCTACCGTGGTTCTAGACAAGGGAGGGGGTTTCCCTTACTGGGGCCCGAGGTGACTTCTGCGGTAGGGCCAGAGGATGTGGACGTCCTGGCTCCTCCTGGGGCCCAAGGCTTAAGTCCTCTCGCAAGCCCCCTCAGGCATGATGGGGCGCTCTCACCCATCCAGGTGGGGGGACGGCTTCAGCACTTTGCTCACGTCTGGAGTCTTCATGTCTCAGACCGGTGTATTCAGGAGGTAGTGTCCTCTGGTTACAAGATAGAGTTTGCTGTCTGCCCTGCCCCCCCCCCCAAGATTCATCAGATCCCGGATTCCTCAGGACACTGTCAGCTCAGGATCTAGTGCAGGCAGTGCAAAGTCTCCTGGAGCTGGGGGTCATCTGCAAGGTCCCCTTAAGAGAAAAAGGCAAGGGCTTCTATTCCAACCTCTTCACAGTGCCC
Source organism: Gastrophryne carolinensis (assembly GCA_027917425.1). Taxonomy (NCBI): domain Eukaryota; kingdom Metazoa; phylum Chordata; class Amphibia; order Anura; family Microhylidae; genus Gastrophryne; species Gastrophryne carolinensis. The sequence goes on along the minus strand of CM051235.1, from coordinate 333,289,734 downwards.
AAAAAAGATGGGTCAGTCAGGCCCATCCTGGACTTGAAGATCCTCAACAAATTTGTCAGGAACAGGCACTTCCGCATGGAAACTCTGCGCTCTGCCATCAGTACCCTGCACCCAGGGGATTTCATGACATCTGTGGACATCAAAGATGCTTACCGTCATATTCCTGTGTTCCCAGGTCATCAAAGATTCCTCAGGTTCGCTCTGGAGGATCAACACTACCAATTTGCGGCATTGCCCTTTGGTCTCACTTCAGCTCCCAGGGTGTTCACCAAGGTGTTGGCCGAAGAGATGTCCCTGCTAAGGTTTCAGGGCACCCGCGTGCTGCCTTATCTGGACAACATTCTCATCACCTCTCAGTCTCTACATCAGGCAGAATTGGATACTCAGCTGGTGGTGTCCACCCTGGAGTCATTTGGATGAGTGATCAACCACCCCAAGTCCTCTCTGTCCCCCTCCTTGGTGATTCCATTCCTGGGAATGAACTTGGATACTGTTCAAGCAAGGATTTTTCTTCCTCCGCAGAAGGTGGACAGTCTGATTGCGCAGGTCTAGTTCCTGCTATCTTGTCATCATCCCTCCATCAGGCAGGGAATGCAGCTGGTGGGCCTGATGGTGGCGTGCTTCGAGGCGGTCCCTTATGCTCTGTTCCACTTGAGGCCTCTGCAACTCCACCTCTTATCAATATGGGACAAGGACCCAGAGCGTCCCTGGACCGGGTCTGTGCGCTTTCCCCCTGGTCAGGCGGTCCCTCTCGTGGTGGCTGGACTCCAGGAACCTGCTGGGGGGGCAGATCCTTTCTGGTCTCCTCCTGGGAGACGGTCACCACGGATGCCAGTCTGTCAGGTTGGGGGGGGGGTTTGGAAATCCCTTCGTTTCCAGGGGAGGTGGGGCCCTCAGGAGGCCCACACACCTATCAACGTCTTGGAGCTGCGGGCGATCAGGGTTAGTTCTGGCTCAGTTGACTCCTCACCTTCGGGGCCTGCCTGTTTAGGTGCGCTCGGACAACCAGACGGCAGTTGCCTACATCAATCATCAGGGAGGGACCTGGAGCGACAGGACCCTCCAGGAAGTGTCTCTGATCCTGACCTGGGCGGAGACCAATGTTCCCTGCATTTCAGCTGTGTACATCTCAGGGGAGGAAAATCTCCTGGCAGATTCTCTGAGCAGGGGGACCTCTCGCCAGGGAGAATGGTCCAATCTCTGTGTCACCGTTGGGGTCAACCAGATGTGGATCTGTTTGCGTCCCGTCCCAATCACAAGCTCCCGGCCTTTGTGTCCCTGTCCCAGGATCCTCTGGCCTTGACCATGGATGCCCTAGCAATGTCATGGCAGGACTTCCAGTTCCTGCATGTCTTCCCTCCAATTCCCCTGCTGGGCAGGGTTCTGCACAAGATTTCTCTGGAAGGGGTGCCAGCAATTCTGGTGGCCCCCAGGTGGCCAAGAAGAGTGGTTCGCAGACGTGGTGCAGTTGGCAATAGATCAGTACGTTCTGCCCAGGGTGCCAGATCTGCTCACTCAGGGCCCCTTACGCCATCCCAATTTACAAACTCTGGCTTTGGACGGCCTGGCTGCTGAAACCTCTTGATGGAGAAGGGGCTGTCTACCTTGGTTGTTGATACCATGATAAAGGCTAGGAAGAAGTCTTCTTCTTCCATTTATTACAGGGGTTACTCAGTTGCGTCCTCCTCGTAAGCCTATGGTGCCTGTTTGGGATTTGAACTTGGTTTTGTCAGCCTTGCAGGGTGCTCCCTTTGAACCTGTGCAGGATGCTGCCCTGGCCATTCTTACTCTCAAAGTTGTCTTTTTGGTTGCTATCACCTCTGTTAGGCATGTGTCTGAGTTGGCAGCGCTTTCCATTCAGCCCCCTTACTATGAGAGAGACCAGGACAAGGTGGTGTTCCGCTTCAAGCCAGATTTTCTGCCTAAGGTAGTGTCTGCCTTCCATTTGAATCAGGACATTGTTCTTCCTTCATTGTGCCCTAATCCTAAGGAGAGGGTTTTGCATTCTTTGGATGTGGTTAGGTGTCTGAAGTACTATCTCGTGGCTACGGCGCCTTTCAAAAAAACTGATGCTCTTTTTGTGGTCCCTTCTGGCCCTAGGAAGGGGTTGGCTCCTGCCAAGTCTACTATCAGCAAATGGATCCGTCAGGCTGTTATTCAGGCCTACTCTGCTAAGGGGAAGAATCCTCCCTTCCGCCTTACTGCTCATTCTACTCGTGCTATTGGTGCCTCTTGGGCTTTTCAGCACCAGGCTTCTGTTGAACAAGTTTGCAAGGCCACTACTTGGTCTTCTGTTCATACCTTTTCCAAGTTTTACAAGGTTGATGTTAGGGCCTCAGCTGTTTTTGGCCGCAAGGTTTTGCAGGGATCCCACCCTACTTTATGGACACCGCTATTGGATGTCCTGAGTGTAAGTATTCTCTCTGGAGAAGGACGTACTGTATACTAAGAATAATACAATTCTGTAATAACTCACCTGTAGAATTGGTATTATGAGTATACCGTACATCCTGCTCCACCCCACCCTTGGTTTTGCATTATCTTGGATCCCCTGTATGGTATTTTTAGGAATCCCATGAGCTTTTTCCCCACATGACAATCAGAAATTGCCTTTTGCCTAGTCACCATAGACTTTACTCTTTTTACAATGCCTTATACTGGCAGCATAGGGCATCTTTTTATCGGACATTATGTATGTGAAAGCAATTACAAAACCCGTACAAGGTAATACAGACAACTGCATTTGAAAGTGATAGTACAGGCTAAAAATACAATTCTGTGAAACTCACCTGTAGAATTGTTTTTGAATATATCCATTCCAGGTCGTCCCAGAAGTAATGACATGTGGTATTCCGCCCCCAGGTGGCGCTTGACTGCAAGATCAAAACTGTCGCTCCTCCCGGCCCCCTATAAAAGCAGGCGTCTCACTAGGATTTCCCAGTGGTTAAACAGCAGTAAGAAAAAGAGACAGGCCGGGAGGCCAAGAAACTATGTTACTTCACATAGCTTCAGCATGTACTCTCCCCACAAAAAACTTAAGGACAACGGTCCAATATAAAAATGGTAATCGCCATAACAGGCAAACAAGAGATAATGAAAAACAAGGGCGGGGTGGGACGACCTGGACTGGATATATTCAAAAACTCTAAAATTCTACAGGTGAGTTTCACAGAATTGTATTTTTCCCTATATCCAGTCCTGGTTGTCCCAGAAGTAATGACATGTGGTACATCCAAAAGCAGTGTCCATTAAAGCAGGATCCCCAGTGCAGAACTGCATGTAGTTCATTTCAATACTGCCTGAAGCACCTTGAGGCCAAAGACAGCATCAGCTGAGGCCCTAACATCAACCTTGTAAAACTTGGTAAAGGTATGAACGGAAGACCAAGTGGCGGCCTTACAAACTTGTTCAACAGATGCCTGGTGCTGAAAAGTCCAAGGGGCACCAATAGCTCTGGTAGAATGAGCTGTGTCACGAAAAGGGGGTTCCTTTCCCTTGGGAGAATACGCTTGCACCACCATCTGTCTGATCCACTTATTAAGAGTGGACTTGGCTGGTGACAAGCCCTTCCTAGAGCCCTGTGTTAGGACAAAGAGCAAATCCGATTTCCTGAAGGATTTAGTCGCAACCAGGTAATACTTATTGACTCTGACCACATCCAAGGCATGGAAGGTCCTTCCCTTAGCATTAGTCGGTGCTGGACACCAGGAAGGCAAGACCACTTCCTCATTAAGATGAAAGGGAGACACGACCTTAGGCATAAAATCAGGTTTAAAACGAAAAACCACCTTATCCTTATCGCAATGATGTTATTGCTACCAAAAAGACCACCTAGAGGGTCAAAATAGGCAATACAGCATCGCACAAAAGCTCAAAAGGGAGGCCCCTGGAGAGCCGAAAGTACCAAATTCAAGTCCCACACCAGTAATACAGGCTTACGTGGTGGACGTACGTGGGTGACTCCCTGGAAAAAGGTCTTGATCAATCTATGATTAAAGGCAAAGGATCTCTGGAAAAAGATGGCCAAGGCAGAGACCTGGCCCTTGAGGATGCTCAGCTGGAGACCCACATCTAAACCGTGTTGTACAAACTCCAAGATCCTAGAGATAGAGAAAGTGTGACAAGGGAGACTCTTGGATTCACACCAAGCAATGTAGGCATGCCAAACTCATATCATGGAAGAAGACTTCTTCCGTGCCTGAATCATGGTATGTACAACCGTGGCAGACAGACCCTTTTCCATCAGGATGGAGGTATCAATAGCCAGGCCGTCAAAGCCAGCCTGTAAATTGGGGTGCCGCAGCGACCCCTGTGTGAGTAGCCCTGGGTCGTCGGGCATGATGTAGCGATCCACTGACATCTGAACTATGTCCACAAACCAACTCCTTCTCGGCCAGCGAGGAGCCACCAGGATGGTTGGGACCCCTTCCTGCGCAGCACTCGGCCCAGGAGTGGAAACGGAGGAAATGCATAAAAGGAGCCTGAGCTCCGACCAAGTAATTGCCTTGGGAGCTTGTGATTGTGTCTGGACGCAAACAGGTCCACATCCAGCTGACCCCATCCCTGATGTCCACCGTGGTCGTGAAATTGCCCGGCCGAAGCGAGCTCACCGGTGACTGCAAGGTTTCCATGCGGAAATGCCTGACTCTTACAAACCTGTTGAGACCCTTCAGGTCCAGGATAGGTCTTAACGTTCCTTCCTTCTTGAGAACCGTGAACAGATTGGAGTAAAAACCTTGACCCTGCTCCTGACGAGGTACAGGGCAAATCACACCTAACCGCAGGAGGTGTTGCATGGCCATTCTCAGGCCCTGCGCCGTCACTGGGTTCTGGGATATGCGAGAGTAAAGAAATCTTGAGGGCGGCCTGACTGCCAGCTCTAACTTGGTAACCGGAGGACACACCTCCTAAATCCACCGAGACGCGCTGTCTCCAGATATGAGCAAATAACAGAAGCCGTCCCACCACCCGGATGGGTGAGGCCTCCTCATGCCTGAGGAGCCTTGGCAAGGGGCTTGGATTTGGATCCCCAGGAGGGATTGGATCGGCCGCGGGACCTACCTTGTCCCCAGGAATCTCTGCGGCCACCTGAAAATGAAAAGCCTCTTCCTCCACGAAAGGAGCGATAGGCAGAGGAACCCCAAAAGGGCCGCGCAGGCTTCCATCGCTGAGGGAGTCTACCATCCTTAATCAGGAGGTTCAGACGCTCCCTGAACAACCTGTGCCCCACGAAGGGGATACTAGTGAGCGACTTCTTGGCCGCGGCATCAGCCGACCATTGCCGCAACCAGAGCGAGCGACGAAGCGCAACAAGCAGGGCCGAAACCCTGGCACCGAGCCAGACACCATCGTCCATGGCAGAGACAACAAAGGCAACAAGATCCACGCAAGCTTTGAGGTCTTTATACTCTTCCGCCTGCTTGCGAGACTTAGCAATATCCACAAGATGTCTGACCTTCTTTCTGATGGCTAAGGAGACCGTAGCCGCGGCACACACAGGGCGAAACCAAGCACCAGCAAAGGTGAAGGCATGACATACTAACTGATCCATGTGCCTGTCAGCTGGATCACGCAAGGAAGCAGTATCGGGTGACGGCATAACCGTAGTGTTAGATAACCCTGACACAGGGGAATCCACCTCGGGGGGCCGGGAGCATAGGCGGACCAGCTCTCAGGAAAGGGATACCGCCTGTCCAGGCCCTTAGGCACCGACGGTAGCTTGTTAGGCCTTTCCCACTCCTTGAAGATCATATTAGAAAAATGGGCCTGCTCAGGAAAGAAGTCTCTGTCTCTCAGGCCGAAACAAATCACCCTGCTTCCTCTTAGCTGCTTTAGGAGGGACATTATGCAATGTCTCAAAAACTGAAGCCAGCAACTTCTACGTATCATCCGGGAGCCACATATCCTCGCCCGAGCAAAAGCCAGGCCCGCTGTCATAGCCGGCAGAATTTTCCACAGTGTAATTGGAGTCCTCATTCAACTCACCCTTTTCCATGGAGCCCAGAGCTCCAAAAAGATCATCATTATCCGAGTAAACGGGCTTGATGTGCCGCTTCTTACTCGTGGCCTTCTTAGGAGCCGTGCGAGAGATCTGTCTCTCAAGGCTGGCCACCCTGTATGCCAAATCAACTTGGGACCCCTTGCTGGCTTCTCCCTTGCTGGGGGCTGAGTGCAGTAGTGGGGGTTCTGGAAGGGCCGCAGGCAATAATGGGCTAGGGGCAGATACGCCCGCCCGATCATGCTCCAAAAAGACGCTCCTGGCGCAAGTGACACAAACAGTGCTTAGTCCGCCCAGAGGGCTGGCCCACAGCAAGCCCCTGCACAACGCGCCGGAGACAAAAAACCTGCAGCGTCCGACCCCCCCACCTCACAGCGTAAGTGCCCAAGATGGAGGGGAGCAGCAAGACAACTCGAGGGAGCGAGGGAGGTAAAATACAACTCTGTGAAGTACTCACCTGTAGAGTTGGTATTATATGCATACAGCACGTCCTGCTCCAGACATAGTCCTTACATGTGGGTATACCTCCGCCTTCAGCGCCGTGCACTGCAGAACATGAAGAAAGCAAGCTCCTACCGGCCCTACATATACCGAGGGACCTCCCACAAATCCCCAGCATTGACAAGCAGTGAGAAAAGAAGCCAGGAGGAAAACAACCACCCATAGACTGGCAATAATATCCAAGATAACAATCACCATACAGGGGATCCAGAACAAGGTGAATCAGGGTGGGGTGGAGCAGGACGTGCTTTATGCATATAATACCAACTCTACAGGTGAGTACTTCACAGAGTTGTATTATTCTAAGCATACAGCACGTCCTGCTCCAGACATAGTCCTTACATGTGGGACATCCAATAGCAGTGTTCATAAGTAGGGTGGGATCCCCATGAAAAAAGGCACAGCCAACCAAACAGCGCTGTCACCTGTAACCTTGCTACCAGGAGCAACTTGAGCAAAGCTCTAACTTAACTTATGAAGCCTTGCAAGGCTAATGAAACCCGAGCAAAGAACTAGTCAGCCTGCTCAACAACCAAGTGCAGAAGGCCCAAACCAAGCACCGGTAAAAGAAACCAAACCAAGAGAGAAGAATGAATCTCCCTTAACAAACAGGCCAGAGTAACAGTCTAACCATGCTACTAACGACAACTGGGTAGCCATGGCAACCATAGAACCTTTCCCGTCAGGGAATACGGACCCTGGTCTCAGCGAGACCAGCGGAATACTGAAAACAACGCCAACAAGGCTCCACAAGAGCCGAAACGTTAATCCTAGGCTCCGAGGGACAACCAACCGAGCAAGACCAGTCCAACGGACTCCTATACCCATGGAAGCAACCAAATCCAGTTGCAAGAAGGAAGGGGACGTCTATAAGCCCCAAGGGCATAGTCCCAACCCTGGTCAGGGAGCAGTCCAGAAGTTCCCAATGCCTATTGAGGGATACAGATCCCTTTAGGCTCAGAGTAAGCAAAACACCCGTCCAGAGACCAATAGGTTCTGGAATAGAGACGAACAACAAAACTCCGCCTGGACCCAAGCTTGGTGCAAGGTGGAGACATCCTCACCTAACGGTGTACAGATATATAGAGCCAAGTGCTGTGGCAGTTCCCTCGCCCACAGGGCGAGGGCGTCCCTTCATGCTTGTGTGGTTTTGGCAGACCTTGGTTTTGCCCTGCCGGAGGTCCCAGGGCGTTGCCTGCCTCCCCTGGAACGACCTTCCACTCCAAAAAGTTGGAAGCACACTTCTGGTTCTCGCTTAACACTAACGTAAGGAGGGGGCGGGGATTCCCTGCCCCTGGGCTGCCGGGCCAGCCGTCTGCGCGAGGGCGCCTTACCTTTTTTGCCAAAAAGGTCCAACCTGGCCCCGAATAAGTATTGTCCTCTAAAAGGAAGACCAGTAAGAACCTTTTTAGTATCATTGTCGGCCCCCCACTGTCGCAGCCAAAGCAGGCGACGAATAGCCACCACAAGAGCCGAGGTTCTAGCACACATTTTAATGGAGTCATCCATAGCTGAGAGGATAAACCTCACAAAAACGTCACAATCGGACAGTGCATTGAAGACCTCACAAGGGAGATCCTCCGGCTGTTGGTCAATTATCTTCCTGAACAGGTTCCTGGCGGCCACCGAGGTAACAGCCGCAGCACAGACCAGGCGCAGATCCGTCCCTACACTAGAGAAGGCATGGGAGGCTAATCTGTCCATGCGCCGGTCCTCAGCATCCCGAAGGGTACGAGAAGGGGAGGCCGCCATGAAGGGAGGGTTAACAACCCCAATAATTGGCGCATCCACCTCTGGAGGAACTGACCATCGTTCAACCAAATCATGGGGAAAGGGGTACTTCCAGTCCCAAACCCCCGGGACCCCTGTAAGTTTACAAGGAGATTCCCATTCCTGGATACTGGAAATGATCCTGATCCAAAAATTCCAGGTGCGGCGTCGCCGTGTGGAAACTCTCCCTCTTGGGCTTGGGAGACTCTCCCGGAGGAGAGATGGACAGCACTTCAAAGATCTTTATGAGTAACTCATCAGTCTCACACAGGCCCCAAGACCCCGGGCCAGAACCGTCACGGTTCCAAGACAACTCATCTGAGGAACTGGAATCTGAGAACAGTTCACCATCCTTGGACTGATCAAGGTCCTGCATAGCAGCAGGTTCTTCGGTTTCAGTGGAAAACCTATAACTAGGAGGAGTCAGGGATCGTTTCTTCCCAGCGCCCAAGTGCTCAGCCAACCCAGACATAACTTGCTCCGTCGTGGGGAGCTTGCGCGGCACCACTTGCTGGTCATCCCCGCTCGAGTGCGACTCATCCGGAGTGAGATTTGAGCACGGGGAGACAGGAGTATTGAAGCGAGGTGCAGCTACTGGTAAACCTGATTGCAGGGCCAGTACTTGTTCAGCACACGGTCCGCAGACCCGTGCTCTGTCAGCATCAGCATGGGGTTGTCCACACGTAGTACACAGCCGGTCTTGTCCCCGCGGGACCCCGGACACATAATTCTGAGATGCCTCCATATGGTGATCAATCTAGGAAATATGCCAGTAGGGATTTATGCTGTAAGCAACCCTGGATGCCCCAATACCCGCTGGGAATGTGGGAGAATCTAAATATAACCCTGTGAGATATATATATATATCAGGCCGGGAGAAGCCACTGGAAGCTTGGCGTCTGAAAGACATAAGGAGAAGAGAGGGTGTCAGAGCCATGCGCAGAACAAGAAGAAAAAATAAACGAACGCCCGTGAGGGCACTTACAGCAACCAAGGGAGAAGGAGGATCGTGACCACGCGCGCGCGGGAAGACCGACGAAATGGCGCCAGGGAACCGCGAAGGGCGGGCCAGAGCTGTAGGTGACGCGGAACGCGCCAACTAGACCCCGCCCCCCCAGAGAGCGCGAAGCTCTAAGCGCGGAACAAGACAGTAAAGGAACAGAAATAAACGCCATAGCGTCGCGAGACAGAGCCGCCTTACGCGCCAAGTCACATACTTTAAAGGTGCTGCGGCCAACGTTAAAATAAAGTTTAAAGTGCGGCTATGACCCCCGGAAACCGATAAGGCTAAGGCAAGATGTGGGATATGGCAAGATTAGGCCAACGTACACAACCCCCCTCTTTTTCCCCCCACTGACGGGGGGAACTAAGGGAGAAGGTGACCCAGCACTCGGGGCAATGATGCGGGAGGGGCATCCACTATGAGGCTCACCATTAGCCTAAACCGCCTACCCCATGGATGGGGATTGCGGTGGAGCATGGCTCCGCAAGCACACTAGGTGCTGCCTACCTTCACCCGACCAACGCAGCCCAGGCTGGGAGGCATGTTGTTCACAGATAGGACGGGTGGAAATAGTCCCGCAGGGCCTCAGGCTGTCAAGATACTTCATGTCTTCGCAGTTCTAGCACTGCAGAGAAATATGGGGATTTGTGGGAGGTCCCTCGGTATATGTAGGGCCGGGAGGAGCTTGTTTTCTTCATGTTCTGCAGTGCACGGCGCTGAAGGCGGAGGTATACCCACATGTAAGGACTATGTCTGGAGCAGGACGTGCTGTATGCTTAGAATATATGGCCAGCGCAAAAATCAACAGTAAAGTGACAATCACAAACACACAATAAAGCTTGTGGGGCAGAGGGAATAACAGAGGGTAGTAAGTGGTTCCTCCCCCCCCTATAGGCTCACCATCAGCCTATGGCCGGCTACCCTTTAGACAGGGTCTGCGACCCAGAGCCTAGCTCTGTCAAAACGCCTGACCCAGATGTTCTCCCTACCATCACAGTCCCGATCAGCCATGGCTGGGAGGCAATAGTGGGTCCACGGGATCAGTGGAAATAGGTCCACAGCGGCCGACGGGCTAGGAGGCCGCGCACAGCTGCAATATCCAGGAGAGAGTATCCAACGATCTTCAGCAGCAGACTGCAAGATGAACACTGGGAAATAATAGCGAGACACCTGCTTTTTTAGGGGGTGGGAGGAGCGACAGCTTTTGATCTTGCAGTCGAGCGCCCCCTGGTGGCGGAATACCACATGTCATTACTTCTGGGATGACCTGGACTGTACATAGGGAAAATGAAAAAACACTATACTCACACAGATGATTGCTACAAGTCTGGCACTGTGTTTTACACCTGATTGGCATATCCGAGATCTCCGACTTCACGATCTATCACAGAGATGCTGGCACACCCTTCCATTGACCTGGCGGATGTGCCTGAGGATGGAGCCTGGCAGTGCAAGACTCTGAACTGCTGATCATTTGAGAGAAACAACGGCGACTAGCAACATCTGTTTTTAACCTGGGCTGTGGGAGGAACCAATCTCAGAACAAAAAGATTCCAGGTCTAGGTGATGTGTCAACCCCCCCCCCCCCCCCCGGGCACTGCATTACTCACCTGCTTCATGGATCCCTTGCAAAGGGGCATCTGCACCACCAGATCATTGGGCTGTGTGCACACTCCCGATGCTGGAGCTGTGGCCATTTTCACTCCCGACTGCCATAAACAGAGCTGTTTGATTGGACGAGAGCCTGCGCATGCGCTGTAGGACCAGAAAGAGGTGAGTTTTACTGGGCAATCTGGGGGGGTTCAAACAGGGGGGCATCCCAAATCGGTATTGTCCCGAGGACAAGGAACAAAACTCGAGAGTCAAAATCACAGGTTTTGTTCCGCTTTAGGAAACACAGTACCCGGCTGGCAATTTTTATTTAGACTGGGTAATGACTTTAAATGCCATTTTTTTTTAAATGTCCATTATTGTGTGGCAAAATGATGTTCTCAGTGTGTTCTCTTATTTACTTTTCTATTTTGCAACTCTTGTATTTTAAAAAAGAAATACTCCCCCACAGCAATGTGCTTATGTTAGCAACATACACCAAAGTGATGTGTTGTGTACCTGGCGGAGACTTCCTGACTCTGGCTTGCTAATCATCTGAGCCAGAGACTAAGCTCCACATTCCTGAGCTCACAGGTTTAACCTCCTACAATTCAGTAGCTAAAGGGTTACTGGCAGTGTTCTCTGCTGCTTGTTTTTTCCAAGCTCTGCTTTGTGGGGGGGGGGGGGGAGCTCACCCTTCTCAGTGGAATGATTCGAGGATCAAGGCCAGGAAAGTCATTCCCACACTAGAAACACAGAGCCATGGGAATAAAGAAAACATGGAAACATCATTCTGATAAGTTCACAGGTCTGTGGGCACAATCCTAACACAAATAATTATTTTACATTCCAAAAAAAAGGAAGAAAATAAGGTAGAACACCTAAAACCTGACAAAGGGAGACTTCCTTGTTCTAGACATGCCTGGAAAACCTGGCCCAGTGACACAGCCTTCAACTAACACATCTCCTGGTGTAATCCTAGCCAAGCATTTCATCTGAAACTTACATTGCACCTTCTGTTTAATCTGGGTACTGTGCCTGGTATCCATACCTTTAGTGATGTAGAGGTAGAAGAAGTCAAAGTAGAAGATGGTCTGCACAACTCCTGACACAACCGCAATCTTGTCAAAGAATTGCTCTGTTTGGAAACGCCAGATCCAATTCGCCAAATAGAGAACTCGATACATCCCCAGGAAGAAGAGGTAGTGAGTAGTGATGGTTTCCGCCTCCCCAGTCTTGCTGATCATAAAAAGCTGTGGCAGAATGGCCACAGCCTCCAAATAAATTGAGAAGGCCCAGAGGATCTAGGAAAGAGGTGATACAATTATTACAGTCCATAATATGTTGGCAAAGGGAATTCATTTATTTATTTATGTCATGGTTGTTAGAGTCAGTGAACTACTAAAAATGTATGTGATACAACAGTGTGGGCGAAGTCTGTGCCAAGTAACAACCAGCAAACCAGTTTTTCTGCCTTTTTTCCATATGGGTCATAACCAAACCCAGGCAGTGCTGACAGCAATATCTTCATAGGCACTGTAGGTAAAACAGTTACGGCAATGCGCTTGTTGTTGCTGCAGCCAATGGAAAGAAAATCAAACAAACAACTGCAACAGCAAGTTTGTTCTACTATAACCTAAACAAATGTTGGGCTTTAAATCTAAAGAGAACACCACCCAAATAAAATAGAAAATAATTTCCTAGGTTAAACGTCAGATCTCAATATCTCACCATTTTTGAACACAAACAACAGTTCAGGATAATGCCAAGTGCAGCCCTATACAATGGGCTAACCCTTGGTTATGCCGGAGCCTCATTGACCAACTGTGTTTTCGGATGGTGGAGCTGGAAGCTGCCTTACCCTTATTCATGAGCCCCAGGGAGCTACAAAAAGAGCAACCGGACTGAGCCAGGTAAACCCTGACCACATTGAGTAAGTGTTACATGTATTTTGGTGGGTGAAGGACAATAGAAAGCCAGAAGGGCCAGGTCCTCATTGATCTGAAAGCTGACAATACCTTAGGCAGTAATCTAGTTGAGGATTTAAAAAATGACCTTGTCCTGGTGGTTTACCAGTCACTGCAGCTTAGATGACCGACTTGGCTTGCCTAGTGATGGCAATGAGGTTAACAGAGATGGGGAGCTTCTGCTATGGATTAGAAGAAAGGAAATGGCAATAAGTCTGGTCAAATAGAGACATTAGCATCAGTCATGCTTACAAGCCACTGAAATAAAAAAAAAAAAGAGCACCCCTGAAATAGTAGGGATACCACAGCAGAGTAGATCACACTGGGGCAGAGACTGAAGGTTCTGTTTAGTACCTAAATGCTGTGGGTTGCCAAAAAAGATGCTCTCACTTTCATCTGGGCTGTAGGATGGGGAACAGGAAACTGCAGCAGCCAGGGCCTCTTATTGAAAGGGTGTGTTTGGAGTGTGCGCTGTGATTTTGGTCTAATGGAACCTTGTAGCCCATTTGCTTCCAGAGGAGAACGGCTGAGCATCTCCTTATTGCAGGACTAGACTGATTGGTGCAGCAGATCAGGAAAAATGGGTAAAAAAGTGCAGAAAAATAAAATTGGTTATTGGTTTGAAGAGAGTGAGTACTAAAGGATAATTACATGTTGCAGCAAAGAGAAAATAGTTAATATGTGGTGAACAGGGTGGCACCATGGAGAGGCAGGTGCTATTTGAACAGTAAAGGGTTACTGAAGCAGAACAAACCCCATTAAACTTGTGAAAGCCCCTGCTGATACTCCCCTCCTAAAGTGCACCTTTACTAAGAAAGGAAGTTTATGTCGTTACCTTCCATCCCCAGCCCATTGATAAAAACAGTAACAGGAAGTAGTATTATGGTCAACGGTCTGCCATGTGCTAATTAGTTCAGTTACAACCAAACTGAAACATTAGGACTGATTCAACACTGAGATTTTTTTTTCTCACGTTTTTCTGAGAGAAAAACATTTTTTTTCCTTTGTGCAATTCAGCACATTTTTAAATAAGCTGCACAGCTAAAATAATGCTGAATTGCATCAAGGAAAATCATCTCAGAATAATTCTCACAAAAAAGTGAGGAAAAAAATGTAACCTTGATTTTTTTTTTTTCCACAGTGCAATTCAGCGTCTTTTTTAGCTGTGCAAATTTATAAAACATTTGCACGGCTAAACATGGTGCTGCATTGCACAGAAGAAGAAAAAAAAAAAAAGAAAAGTGAGGGAAAAAATGCTCACTGTGATGAATCAGTCCTAATGGCAGTTAGGTTGTAGTGCTCCCCATTGCTGAGTTTTGTGTATGGTGACTGAACACATCATTGCTGGGGGTGGGGCTTCTTGGCCAGGGAGCATTATGGCCGACTGTGTCTAGTTCATGTTAAAATGGACCAAAACCCAAGATTTTGGTTGTCCTGAGTTTTGGTTCTTGCCCCCAGGTAGCCCACTCCAACTCACCTTTACACAGTCCTATGGCGCATGCGCGGCCTTCCACTCCAGCAGCTTGCTTGACTGCCCTGACGCTAACTCATCTAGGCTCGTCTAAGAACTCAGCTCCAGCCGAGTCTAGATGAGTGCTCCACATCCCCATTACCCTCTAACAGGGAGCGTGCCCACGCAGGCCATTCACGCGCGCACCCTCCTGAAGGTTTAGCAGGGATCGTCACCACTCATGCATGTGTTTACTGGACCACCTGGGGGTTTTTACAGTGGGGCACCCCGAAACTGGATGCCTCGGGGGTAGGCTGCCCTGGAGTCTCAATGACTCCAGGGTGGGTTTTAATCTACTTAAAGAATATTGGGCAAAGGCCTTATTAAAAAAAGAAACACAGGCTGTTTTGAGGCACTGTGCTGAGGATGGAAGGTGAAGACATAAACTTCCCTCTGAGTATAGGTGTACCAAATAGTCTTGGAACACTGCTTGTTTTGCTGTCTCTCTCTGTGAGATGGCAGGCGATCAGTCATTGCAATGACATCACTGCCACTCACAACAGTAGCAATGAGGCAGAACCTCTTCTTAGGTGACATTAGCAGGAGCTGCGACAATATCCAAAAGGTACTCATCACTGGAGGAGCAATTCAGAGGATGCTATTTAAAATTGTGAGTTTTGGTCCGATTTAAAGTCCAAACAAACAAGAAGCATTACATACCTGACCTCCCAGAGTCCTGTGGGCTAAATCAATCCTGCACTTGCACTGTAAGCATGCTTGCAAAGCACTTTTGATCCTTCACTGCTAATAAGCATAAAGGCCATGGACAGTTATCTGGTACATCCCGTGCTGCGTCATCATTGTAAATAAGTAAGCTGGCTTGAGTGTGCTCTTAGTACTGCAGGCAACAGTGCAACAACTGGATGGCTTCACCCTTTATAATTAGGGGTGTCAGGAAAAAAAAAAAATTCTGTCAAGTATCGCGACATCTCATTAGGCGATACCAGAATCGATTATTTCTCCCTAGTATTGATTCTGACTCCCCCTGCTACATTGAAATAAAAGTAAAAAAACTAAAACTCATCTGACCCCTCATTCGATCCGGCCGTCTATCCTCTTCACCCGGGGGGCTTTCAATCCCACCCCACTCCAAGGTTTATTATTAGTCTTCAGGAGGGAACCCGACGAGCCCTCTCCCCCTGGGTGCGGGGCGGATGACGTCACCCCTGCGGGCGTCATCTTGGCAGCTGTCAGATGCTACGAGGCAGCAGATCCTCTGATCTCCTGCTTCCCCCTCTAGTGATAACATCTGTCTTCAGATTGGTGTGGGTCTGGCAAGTCACCTGCGGCTAGCTTAACCCAGATACCCCCATTAGAAGAACAGCCCGTGGCCATATGCTATGACAGCTTGTAGCCTGCAGGGCCAAGGGCCACCAAAGCAGGCCCCTGCTCCCCGTTCTACAAGCCCTTCAAATTACCCAAAAAATAGGGCCCCTCCCCGGGAAGGGGGACCCTATGTCATTTTTTTAAAATTTAAAATAAAATGTCATAAAAAAAAAAAAAAAAAAAAAAAAAATCGCAATATTTCTTCTTTGAGACAGAATCGAGATATATCGTATCGCCATACGTGAGTTTTAGTTTTACCTCCCCAGGACTAAGATTTCTGGGCTGCCTTTGTGATCACAGTACAAACAAGGGGAGTATTTTATTTTCTTAACTATTCAAATCAGACAATGCTTGGGGTGAGGACCAGGTTTGGTGGCCAGGGCTCTGCCAGAAATGGTGAAAGTCATTTTTAAGACTACAATTTCTGGGCTATTACTTGTACATCGATTTCTTTGGTTCTGTTTCTGCCAGGCTAAATGTATCTCAGATAAAACTTTGAAACAGGTTTGGCAACGGATAAAAAGGTCCTGTACCCAAAATTAGTAAGCAACTTAAAATTAATACCCATATTTTTTTTTTTCTTTCTTTTTTAGGGGCACAAGGTTAGTAAATAATTACAGTACATGGAAAGGTATATCTTACCTCCAAAGCTGTAAAATCGTAGTTCTCTAGGAACGACATCCCAATGACTGGCAACAACAACACTTCGACACGGAATGTATCATTTTCACTTTCGTAAGTTTTTCGGAACCGGATGTAGATTAGGTAAAGTGTCACATAGGCACAAATGATGAAGACAGCCTAAAAGAAGGAAAAAATATTTAGTGGCCTTATCGAAGTAAGTTTTCCATGGACATCACTAACACAGAATGACCGAAAATTTCACCCATCAAATTCATACAGTATTTGGTGACCACTAAAGTTTAGGGTTCGTTCACACATATGTGTTGTAATAAAACAGAAATCTTGTAGGTTTTGTGTATATTCTAGGCATACAGCACGTCCTGCTCCAGATATAATAATAACATGTGGGTAATCCTCCACCTGAGGCGCCGTGCACTGCAGACATGTAGAAAACAAGCTCCTCCCGGCCCTACATATACCGAGGGACCTCCCACAAATCCCCAGGATTTCTCTGCAGTGCTGGAACTGCGAAGACATGAAGTATCACGCTCTCGCAGGCGAGCGGGGCTTTACAGCCCGAGGCCCTGCGGGACTATTTCCACCCGTCCTCTTTGAAGAAGAATATGCCTCCCAGCCTGGGCTGCATTGGTCGGGTGAAGGTAGGCAGCACCTTGTGTGCTTAACGGAGCCATGCTCCACCGCAATCCCCCACCATAGGGTAGGCGGTTAAGGCTAATGGTGAGCCTCATAGTGGATGCCCCTCCCGCATCATTGCCCCACGCCCCGTGTAGCGGTGAACCCCGAGTGCTGGGTCACCTTCTCCCTTAGTTCCCCCCGTTAGTGGGGGGAAAAAGAGGGGGGGGGGTTGTGTACGTTGGCCTAACCTTGCCCTATTGGGTGTTATTTAGCACATTGCACTTTATATTACAGCCAGGAATATGATATCATGAATTGTGACCATAGTAATTAAAAAACGCCATTCCCATTGTTCCCTTAACAAGGGATTATTAGTATTGTATTGTTCCCTTCCTGATTGTACTGTTTTGTCTTGAGTGTTTTTTAGCTATGTTTAGTGTTTGTGGATATGTGATTTTTCTACCAATAAAGTAATATTTTTAATATAGCAGTGGTGCTGTGGTTTGGTGGGTTTTTAGGAAGGAGTGGGACCTTCCTCATTGTATATTTGCCCTATTACACTGTATGCTTTTAGCCTTTATTGGTTACTGGGGGTCAGAGCCGCACTTCAAACATTATGTTATCGTTGGCCGCAGCGCCTTTAATGTATTTGACTTGGTGCGTACGGCGGCTCTGTTTCGCGACGTCATGGCCTTTATTACTGTCTCCTTTTCGTTTTTTGTTCCACGCTTAGAGCTTCGCGCTCTCTGGGAGGGGGCATGGTCTGGTTTGGCGCGTTCCGCGTCACCTGCAGCTCTGGCCCGCCCTTCGAGGTTCGCTTGGCGCCATTTTGTCGGTCTTCCCGCGCGCGCGTGGTCATGATCCTCCTTCTCCCTTGGTTACTGTAAGTGCCCTCATGGGCGTTCGGTTATTTTTTCTTCTTGTGCTGCGCATGGCTCTGACACCCTCTCTTCTCCTTATGTCTTTCAGACGCCAAGATTCCGGTGGCTTTTCCCGGCCTGATATATATATATCTTCACGGGGTTATATTTAAATTCTCCCACATTTCCAGCGGGTATTGGGGCATCCAGGGTTGCTTACAGCATAAATCCCTACTGGCATATTACCTAGATTAATCACCATATGGAGGCATCTCAGAATTATGTGTCCGGGGTCCCGCGGGGACAAGACCGGCTGTGTACAGCGTGTGGACAGCTCCATGCTGATGCTGACAGAGCACGGGTCTGCGGACCGTGTGCTGAACAAGTACTGGCCCTGCAATCAGGTTTACCAGTAGCTGCACCTCGCTTCAATACTCCTGTCTCCCCGTGCTTAAATCTCACTCCAGATTAGTCGCACTCGAGCGGGGATGACCAGCAGGTGGTGCCGCGCAGGTTACCCACGGCGGAGCAGGTGATGTCTGGTTTGGTGGAGCGCTTGGGCGCTGGAAAGAAGCGGTCCCTGACACCTCCTAGTTCTAGGTTCCCCACTGAAACTGAGGAGTCTGCTGCCATGCAGGACCTTGATCCTTCCAATGATGGTGAACTGTTCTCAGGTTCCAGTTCCTCAGACGAGTTGTCTTGGAGCTGCGAAGGTTCTGGCCCGGGTTCTTGGGGCCTGTGTGACACTGATGAGTTACTTATAAAGATCTTTGAAGTACTGTACATCTCTCCTCCGGGAGAGTCTCCCAAACCCAAGAGGGAGAGTTTCCACACGGCGACGCCGCGCCTGGAATTTTTGGATCAGCATCATTTCCAGACTCTTATATCTAAGGAATGGGAATCACCTTGTAAACTTACAGGGGTTCTGGGGGTCTGGGACTGGAAGTACCCTTTTCCCCATGATTTGGTTGACCGATGGTCAGTCCCTCCAGAGGTGGATGCGCCTATTATTGAGGTTGCTAACCCTCCCTTCATGGCAGCCTCTTCTCCTCGTACCCTTCGGGATGCTGAGGACCGGCACATTGACAGATTGGCTTCCCATGCCTTCTCGAGTGCAGGGACGGCTCTGCGCCTGGTCTGTGCTGCGGCTGTCACCGCGGTGGCCGCCAGGACCCTGTTTAGGAAGATACTTGACCAACAGCCGGAGGATCTCCCTTGCGAGGTCTTTAATGCACTGATTGTGATGTTTTTGTGAGGTTTATTCTCTCAGCGATGGATGACACTATTAAAATGTGTGCTAGAACCTCGGTTCTTGTGGTGGCTATTCGCCGCCTGCTTTGGCTGCCACAGTGGGGGGCTGACAATGATACGAAAAAGGCTCTTGCTGGCCTTCCCTTTAGAGGACGGCGCTTATTTGGGGCCCGGTTGGAACTTTTTGGGAGAAAGGGTAAGGCGCCCTCGCGCAGAAGGCTGTCCCGGCCGCCCAGGGGCAGGGACTCCCCTCCCCCTCCCTACGTCAGTGTTAAGCGAGAGCCAGAAGTGTGCTTCCAACTTTTTGGAGTGGAGGCCCGCCCCAGGGGGGGGCAGGCAACTCCCTGGGACCTCCGGCAGGGCGAAACCAAAGTCTGCCAAAACCACACAAGCATGAAGGGACGCAGCACTTGCCTTCTATTGCAGGGCACCATGCTTCGTTCAGGTGGTTACAGGTGATAGTCCCTCTGGATGCAGAATGGAGTTTGGTGGGTTTTTAGGAAGGAGTGGGACCTTCCTCATTGTATATTTGCCCTATTACACTGTATGCTTTTAGCCTTTATTGGTTACTGGGGGTCAGAGCCGCACTTCAAACATTATGTTATCGTTGGCCGCAGCGCCTTTAATGTATTTGACTTGGTGCGTACGGCGGCTCTGTTTCGCGACGTCATGGCCTTTATTACTGTCTCCTTTTCGGTCTTGTTCCACGCTTAGAGCTTCGCGCTCTCTGGGAGGGGGCATGGTCTGGTTTGGCGCGTTCCGCGTCACCTGCAGCTCTGGCCCGCCCTTCGAGGTTCGCTTGGCGCCATTTTGTCGGTCTTCCCGCGCGCGCGTGGTCATGATCCTCCTTCTCCCTTGGTTACTGTAAGTGCCCTCATGGGCGTTCGGTTATTTTTTCTTCTTGTGCTGCGCATGGCTCTGACACCCTCTCTTCTCCTTATGTCTTTCAGACGCCAAGATTCCGGTGGCTTTTCCCGGCCTGATATATATATATCTTCACGGGGTTATATTTAAATTCTCCCACATTTCCAGCGGGTATTGGGGCATCCAGGGTTGCTTACAGCATAAATCCCTACTGGCATATTACCTAGATTAATCACCATATGGAGGCATCTCAGAATTATGTGTCCGGGGTCCCGCGGGGACAAGACCGGCTGTGTACAGCGTGTGGACAGCTCCATGCTGATGCTGACAGAGCACGGGTCTGCGGACCGTGTGCTGAACAAGTACTGGCCCTGCAATCAGGTTTACCAGTAGCTGCACCTCGCTTCAATACTCCTGTCTCCCCGTGCTTAAATCTCACTCCAGATTAGTCGCACTCGAGCGGGGATGACCAGCAGGTGGTGCCGCGCAGGTTACCCACGGCGGAGCAGGTGATGTCTGGTTTGGTGGAGCGCTTGGGCGCTGGAAAGAAGCGGTCCCTGACACCTCCTAGTTCTAGGTTCCCCACTGAAACTGAGGAGTCTGCTGCCATGCAGGACCTTGATCCTTCCAATGATGGTGAACTGTTCTCAGGTTCCAGTTCCTCAGACGAGTTGTCTTGGAGCTGCGAAGGTTCTGGCCCGGGTTCTTGGGGCCTGTGTGACACTGATGAGTTACTTATAAAGATCTTTGAAGTACTGTACATCTCTCCTCCGGGAGAGTCTCCCAAACCCAAGAGGGAGAGTTTCCACACGGCGACGCCGCGCCTGGAATTTTTGGATCAGCATCATTTCCAGACTCTTATATCTAAGGAATGGGAATCACCTTGTAAACTTACAGGGGTTCTGGGGGTCTGGGACTGGAAGTACCCTTTTCCCCATGATTTGGTTGACCGATGGTCAGTCCCTCCAGAGGTGGATGCGCCTATTATTGAGGTTGCTAACCCTCCCTTCATGGCAGCCTCTTCTCCTCGTACCCTTCGGGATGCTGAGGACCGGCGCATTGACAGATTGGCTTCCCATGCCTTCTCGAGTGCAGGGACGGCTCTGCGCCTGGTCTGTGCTGCGGCTGTCACCGCGGTGGCCGCCAGGACCCTGTTTAGGAAGATACTTGACCAACAGCCGGAGGATCTCCCTTGCGAGGTCTTTAATGCACTGATTGTGATGTTTTTGTGAGGTTTATTCTCTCAGCGATGGATGACACTATTAAAATGTGTGCTAGAACCTCGGTTCTTGTGGTGGCTATTCGCCGCCTGCTTTGGCTGCCACAGTGGGGGGCCGACAATGATACGAAAAAGGCTCTTGCTGGCCTTCCCTTTAGAGGACGGCGCTTATTTGGGGCCCGGTTGGAACTTTTTGGGAGAAAGGGTAAGGCGCCCTCGCGCAGAAGGCTGTCCCGGCCGCCCAGGGGCAGGGACTCCCCTCCCCCTCCCTACGTCAGTGTTAAGCGAGAGCCAGAAGTGTGCTTCCAACTTTTTGGAGTGGAGGCCCGCCCCAGGGGGGGCAGGCAACTCCCTGGGACCTCCGGCAGGGCGAAACCAAAGTCTGCCAAAACCACACAAGCATGAAGGGACGCAGCACTTGCCTTCTATTGCAGGGCACCATGCTTCGTTCAGGTGGTTACAGGTGATAGTCCCTCTGGATGCAGAATGGAGTTTGCTGGGCGGTCCCTTTCTCAGGTTGTCAGGGGTCCTCTAGTCCCAGTTTTTTCCCTTCGCGAGTTGACGCAGGCCGAATTCGGCGTGCAGGGTATGGGCTCTCTTACAGGTTGGCCCTTGGCTGGTAACTGCATCCACATTGCCCTTTCCCTCCGGGATGAAGCAGTCTGACTAGGACTGACAGTCTGGACTTAGCATTGTATTTCACAGGCAGTTCCTACATGGTATCCACCTGTTGGGCCGCAGGCGCCCTTGTCCAGTGGACCTCTTGATGCCTGCGAGGATCCATATTCCCTTTTTAGTCCCTTGTAACTTCAGGGCACCTAGGCCATTTCCAGCCAGTGTTACAGGACCATTTCTTCGGATTAGGGTCTTGTCTGGGGTCCCTCCCCTGCTCCCAGAAGGCTCGCCAAGGCGAGTATGGAGTGTTATCTTGGACAGGCACCTGTGACGTCCGCACTTGGTTCTATCTGACTTGGGGGCTCCTTGGAGTCCTTGGATTGGTGCTCAGGCACATCACTTACTTAGCGTACCCTGGTTCGTTATCTCCCTACGGGGTGGCATTTAGATGGGTTCAGGTTAAAACCTTCCCTCCT
Source organism: Gastrophryne carolinensis (assembly GCA_027917425.1). Taxonomy (NCBI): domain Eukaryota; kingdom Metazoa; phylum Chordata; class Amphibia; order Anura; family Microhylidae; genus Gastrophryne; species Gastrophryne carolinensis. Next base: position 333,267,524 of record CM051235.1, on the reverse strand, counting down.
GCTATGGGTGGCCTTGGTATGGAAGGGGCCTTGCCCTCTTTGTAGTCACACTACCTTCACCTTGCGGCCGGTGGGGCCATTGGTGGCAGCCCAGATGCTGTGCTTTTTTTCTCGGATGCCCTTGGTCCCTGTGGCTCATTGGGCTACTTATCCTGGACGGGGTTCCATCACCCCTGGAAATAGGTCTGTACGCCCCCCTTTTGTTTAAGGGGGTTCCTTTGGAGTTTGTATATGCAAGGAAGTTGTTAGGGACCATCCCTTCCTTCTTGCTATCCCTGTAGATGGTCTCCATGGGGACCAAGTCTGGCAGGTTCACTTAGGGGTTCTATTTCTTATGAAATCCCCCGTGGTTCCTAAGGGGGGCCCCTTTAGGGGGCCCATTTTCCTACTGTTCTTCGGTTACCACATTGTGCCCTGTGGGCCCTAATTTGCGGGGCTACTTCCCTTAGGTCTGAAACACATGGGGAGATTTCAGTGCTCTTTACCTTGCTGTGGTTGAGTATTATATTCATCTGGGCAGCTACCACCAGTACATTGAGCATAGTAATAAGTCCATATGCTGAGATACTTTGTCCCATCAGTTGTTATTGACTTAAATGTCACATCATGTGAAATAGCAGCTTCTGGCAGAGGGGGAGGCGTACATGATATAGCTCTATAGCTCCTCTGGCAGGAAAAGGAATTGAAGAGCAAAAGATACTTAGCTGACAGCTTGGCACTGCAGTGGATTGGGGGGTGGCAGGTATCCTATATCTGCAGACAGCTCTCCACCAGACAGAAGCAATGTACTCCTCTTTGTGACAAGCTCTATTAGCAAGGTCACTAATGGCCCGTTTACACAGAGTGATTATTGAGCAAGAAATCCTTAAAGCGGCTCCAATTTAGCGATAATTGCTACATGGAAACAATGAACGAGAATTGGTTAGTCGTATCATTTTGGCTGACCAAAAATTTCTCGTTCATCGCCTGATGGTTGGAATGTAAAAAAAACCAAAGGTCTTTTGCTATGAGAACAAGCGATCTTCGGGGTCGCTCAATTGCAGAAGAGTGAACAGCCATTTCCGATCGAGCAGATCTGCACCATCAATGTCTGATTCCAAGTGGAAACCCCCAAAATTGGTACAGGTGGATCCCCCTATGTGAACTGAAGTTACATTTTCTGGTACTCTGCACACTCATTCTGAGGAGAAATTAGGTAGCTCATACCTGTTTAAAAGTATATTTTTAACATACATTACAATACATAAAGTGAGGAACCCAGGGCAAGACAGTCCCATTCATGCCATGTCCCTAAAGTATGCATGCCAGTGTTTGACCTTGAAGTTTACTTGCATCTACACAAAACATTTGTTTTACATGCAACACGTTTCACTTGTCTGAACAGTGCTGCAGTTCAGCAAAGGCATTTGGATGGCGGCTGATTGGAGAGAAGCATATCATGAGCATCCTATAGGTAACTGACTAGACCTACTGGAATGCTGCTCTCACAATAGTGCCAGGGGGGCATTCTGAAAAGTAGAGCCACAAATCCGTAAAGGAGCTACTGTATTACAAAACACAGGAAACTCATGTGGCCTTGAAAGACCAGGCAGCCTTCCTTGATGTCCACCAAGGCTAGAAAAGCCATTCTATTCTACAGAGGCCAGAACAAATGTCAGAAATCCCATCCTACATTTTTGGGTGTGAACAAACTTGCTTAATCAATTGAAGTTCAGGATTAGGCAGACGGACCTCCCTGTTCCCGAATGCTCCATCTTTTGAAGCACTAACAAAAATTGTCAGCTTTTTCCATCACAGCCAAAATATATATAAAAAAAAAAAAATGGTGAAGAGATCAAAAATGATCTCTGCTGAAATCTAGCACCGATTATTGAGCGATTCTAGCACTGGGCACCACCATTTTAGCTTTAGGGGTGCTCATCTCGTACAGAGCACCCCTCATGTGCCCAGTGCTAGAATTGCTCAATCATGGCCTCTGAATTTTGGCCAAGGTCATTTTTCTTTTTTTAATGTAACCCCCTCAAGCCCTGCCTCAGCGCCAAAGAATGTGACAAAACATGGGTCATCTGGCTGGACTGGAGGGGGGCCAATCTAATAAACTCTTGTAGTGGGAGCAGCCATGATGGGATTACCTACTGCCTCATTAGTGTCAATTTAGAGCCTGGTGAAAAAACTCCTTTTTTGGTAGGGGAAGCTGCCATTAACTTTCACCGTCTTCCTTGGGGCCGATTCAGAGCCAGGTGAAAAATTTACACCTGGTAGACAATGAAAGTGAATGACCTTTTTCTCTCCTAAAAAAAGCGGTGAGAATTCTCACCTGGCCCTGAATCAACCCCATTGTCTTCTATCGATATATTCTAAGTATACAGCACGTCCTGTTCCAGAAAATATTCCTTACTCTTGGGTTATACATCCAGTAGATGGCGCTGGACTGCAGAGACAGAAAAGTGGCTCCTCCCAGCCCCATATATACCAGGGACCTCCCACAAAATCCCCAGTTCTTCTCTGCAGTCTGGGCTGCGATGACTAGAATATGGCTCTCTCTACTCGCAGGTAAGCAGGGCTTTTAGCCTGTGGCCCTGTATGACTATTCCCACCCGTTTCCTTTTACTGCCTCCCAGCTTAGGCTGCACTGGTTCGGGTGAAGGTAGGCAGCACCACTGTCAGGTGCTAAGGAGCGCTGCTCCAACCGCAGTCCCCCACCAAAGGGTAGGCGGTACAGGCCCATGGTGAGCCTTATGGGATGCCCCTCCGCGTCTTTGCCCCTCGCCCCCTGTCCCTGCAGTTGGCTCCCTTTAGGCTGGCCGTCGCTTCCCCTTCGCTATTCCTGGTAGACCTCGAGGGGGGTGCATGTCTTGTCTATATGTTTTGTGTGATGATCCCTTTAGAATGACACGTTCCGCATCGCTGTCTCCATGACCCGCCCCTCAAGGTATATGCGGGCGCCATTCTAGCTTTCTGCTGCGTGTGTCTGGCATCTCCCTAACGCGGTCCGTAAATACCCCTGCGGGCTGAGTTATTTTGTGTTCCTCTGTATTGCATATTGCTTATGGGATCTTTTTGCTTATGTCTTGCAGGCGGGTCAAACTTTTGTGGTTTCTCCCAGTCCTATCCCCTCTATTTAGTGTTAACTCTTATTGATTGGAGGGCTATTGTATTCCCTTACACTCCCACTTCCCTAGCGGGCTATTGGGCATACCGGGTAGCCTTATTGGCTTCAATCTCAATTGGCATATTGTGCCACAATAATCACCATATGGAGGCTTCTCAGGATAATGTGCTTGGGGTTCCTTCGGGACAAGCCCGGCTGTGTGTGGCGTGTGGGGTATCCCCTATAAGTGATGATGTCAGAGTGTGTGTTCCCTGCGCCCAGCAGACGCTTGCGCTGCAGTCTGGGTTACCGGTGGCTGGGCCTGCACCCCCTTGGGCTTCGCCTACCCCCCCACGCTTACATCCGACTCCTAGTGAGGTGCATACCAGTGGGGAGTCTCAACCCAATTTGGCTGCCTGGGTGGCCAGCATTGAGAGACATATTGCTGGCTCTGGCCCGTGTAAGGCTTCTGCTAAGAAGCAGCATTTATCACCTGGTGTTTCCCTCTTTCCTATGGAGGCTGAGGAATTTTTTGATGTTACCGTTTATACCCCCCTGGAAGAGGGGGGAATTATTTTCTGATTCAGAATCATCTGAGGAACAATCCAGGGTGTATGGTGCCAATTCTGAGTCTGACCCATGGGCTTCAGATGATACTGACAGGCTTTTAGTTTACATTTTTGAAGTACTCTGTATCTCTCCTCCTGCCGTGGCTCTGCGGCAGCAGGGGGAGCCGTTTCATTCTGTTAAACCACGCTTGGAGTTTCCTGTACTAATTTTAATAATCTAGTGCTCAAGGAGTGGGAACGGCCTAGCCAGCTCCCCGGGGTGCCTAATAGTTGGGATAAGAGGTATCCCTTTCCTGCTGAAATGGTTAAACAGTGGTCATGTCCTCCCGAGGTGGATGTACCAGTTGTGGGATTGTCCAACACATCCGTCATGCATTCCCCTGACTCTACTACACTGAGGGATGGGGAGGACAGGCGCATTGATCAGCTGGCTTGCCATGCCTTTGCCTGTGTGGGGACCGCGCTGCGTCCGGTCTGTGCCTCTGTCATTACGGCTGTTGCTATTAAAAGCCTGCTCAGGAGTCTCCTAGATAGGGCCCCTGATGATGCTGGTAGTGAAGAGTATAGAACTCTTCTGCATTGTGAGGAATTTGTTGCATATGTTCTCTCTGCCATGGATGATACCATTAGAATGTGTGGCAGGGCATCTGCCTTGTTAGTGGCTATACGCCGCTTGGTCTGGCTGCGCCAGTGGGCAGCTGACAACGCTGCTAAAAAGGCTCTCAATGGGTTTCCCTTCAAGGTGCTGTGCCTCTTTGTGGAACGTCTGGACTTGTTTGCTAAGGGAGGCAAGTTACCTCAGCGTAGAAGGCAGCCCCAGTCCTTTCGGGGTTCAGGTGCCTTTTCTCCTTCCTTCAGGGGCTCCAGAATTTGATGGGGAGCTTCCTTTGCTCGAGCCGGTGGAGATTTTTGGGGCAGGGGCAGAGGATGTGGCTGCCCTGGCCCCTCCTGGGGTCCCCAACCTAAGTCCTCCCCCAAGCCCCCTCAGGCATGAAGGGGCGCCCTCACCCATTTGGGTGGGGGGACGGCTTCGGCTCTTGGCTCATGTCTGGAGGCATCATGTCTCAGACCGGTGGATTCAGGAGGTAGTACCCTCCGGTTACAAGACAGAGTTTGCAGCCTGGCCGCCCCCAAGATTCATCAAATCTCGGTTAGCTCAAAACCCCCTGTCAGCTCAGGGTCTGCCCCTGGCTGTCCAAAGCCTTCTGGAACTGGGTGTCATCTGCCGGGTGCCCTTGAGGCAAAGGCTATTACTCCAATCTTTTCATCTTCCCCCAAAAAGATGGGTCTATCAGACCTATCCTGGATTTGAAGCAGCTCAACAAATTTGTCAGATTCAGACACTTTCGCATTGAGACTCTGCGCTCAGCTGTGACTTTCCTAGGCCCAGGGGACTTCATGACCTCTGTAGATATCAAGGATGCTTACCTTCACGTACCCATCTTTCCAGGTCATCAGAGATTCCTCAGGTTCGCTCTGGAGGATCAGCACTACCAACTTGTGGCCTTGACTCCCAGGGTATTCACCAAGGTGCTGGCAGGAGTTATGGCTCTGCTGAGATCTCAGGGCATTCGCATTCTTCCCTGCTTGGACGACATGCTCATCGCTTCTTAGTCCTTCCATCAGGCAGAGCTGGACACTCAGAGGGTGGTGTCCACACTGGAGTCATTCAGCTGGGTGATCAATCACCCCAAATCTTCCCTGTCTCCTTCCATGGTGAAGTCTTTTCTGGGCATGATTCTGGATTCAGCTCAGGTCAAGATCTTTCTTCCTCAACAGAAGGTGGAGAGCCTTCAAGAGAAAGCTCAGCTCCTTCTGTCTTGTCCTCATCCATCAGGCAGGGAATGTAGCTGGTGGGCCTGATGGTGTCCTGCTTAGAGGCCGTTCCATACGCTCAGTTTCACATGAGGCCTCTTCAGCTTCACCTCCTGTCAGTATGGTATCGGGACCCTGTGTCCTTGGATCAGGTGTTTGTCCTGTCCCCTCTGGTCAGGCGGTCTCCATCGTGGTGGCTGAACTCAAGGAACCTGCTGGTGGGCAGATCCTTTCTGGCCCCCTGCTGGGAAACAGTCACCACGGATGCCAGTCTGACAGGTTGGGGGGTCTTTTGGAAGTCTCTGAAATTCCAGGGTCAGTGGGGCCCTCAGGAGGCCCTATCAACATTCTGGAACTGAGGGCAATCAGGTTGGTTCTCGCCCACTTAACCACACACCTGAGGGGTCAGGCTGTTCAGGTCTGCTCGGACAACCAGACGGCGGTTGCCTACATCAATCTTCAGGGAGGGACCCAAGGCAAGAGGGCCCTCAAGGAAGTGTCCCTGATACTGTCCTGGGCAGAGGCAAATGTTCCCTGTATCTCAGCTGTGTACATCCCAGGGGTGGAGAATCTGGAGGCAGACTCTCTGAGCAGGGGGACCTCTCGTCTGGGAGAATGGTCCCACAGCAGCAGGGTGTTTCACTCCCTGTGCCACCGCTGGAGTCAGCTGGATGTGGATCTGTTTGCGTCCCGTCACAATCACAAGCTTCCAGTCCTTGTCTCTCTGTCCCAGGATCCTCTGGCCTTGACCATGGATGCCCTGGCAATGTCTTGGAAGGGGTTTCAGCTTCTGTATGTCTTTCCCCCTTTTCCCCTGCTGGGCAGGGTGCTGCGCAATATAGCTCAGGAAAGGGTGCCAGCCATACTGGTGGACCCCTGTTGGCCAAGAAGAGTGTGGTTCGCAGACATCGTGCAGCTGGCAGTAGATCATTACGCCCTGCCCCAGGTTCCAGATCTGCTCACTCAGGGGCACCTACGCCACCCCAATTTACAAACGCTGGCTTTGATGGCCTGGCTGTTGAAACCCCAATCTTGATGGAGAAAGGGCTGCCTGCCTCGGTTGTAAATACCATGATCAGGGCTAGGAAGAGGTCCTCTTTTTCCATCTACTACAGGGTTTGGCGTACTTACATTGACTGGTGCGAGTCTAACTCGCTTCCCTGTCGTGTGTTTTCCATTCCTAGGATTCTGGAGTTTCTGCAACATGGTTTGGATCTGGGTCTTCAGCTCAGTACTCAGTACTTTCTGCTTTGGCTATTTTCTTCCAAAGATCCTTTGCTCAGCATCCCCTGGTCAAGACCTTCTTCCAGGGGTTACTCACGTGCGTCCCCCATGTAAGCCTATGTTACCAGTCTGGGACTTGAACTTGGTCTTATCTGCCCTGCAGGGGTCTCCCTTTGAGCCCTTGCAAGGAGCCCCTTTGTCCATTCTTACACTTAAGGTGGTCTTTTTGGTGGGCATCACTTCTGTGAGGCGTGTTTCTGAGTTGGCGGAGTTTTCTATTAAGCCTCCTTATTTTCTCCATCAAGACAAGGTGGTGTTTCGTTTTAAGCCAGATTTTCTGCCTAAGGTTGTTTCTGCCTTTCATCTCAATCAGGACATTGTTTTGCCTTGTCTGTGTCCTAATCCTAGTACTTCTAAGGAGAGGGGTTTACACTCTCTGGATGTGGTCAGGACTCTGAAGTTCTATCTGGTGGCTACTGAATCCTTTAGGAAGACTGACGCTCTCTTTGTGCTCCCGTCTGGACCTAAGAAGGGTCTGGCTCCAGCTAAGTCCACTATCAGCTAGTGGATCCGTCAGGCTTTGATACAGGCCTACTCTGCTAAAGGGGAAGGAGCCTCCCTTCCGCCTTACTGCTCATTCTACTCGTGCTATTGGTGCCTCTTGGGCTTTTCAGCACCAAGCTTCTGTTGAACAAGTTTGCAAGGCCGCCACTTGGTCTTCTGTTCATACTTTTTCAAAAGTTTTACAAGGTTGATGTTAGGGCCTCAGCTGATGCTGCTTTTGTCCGCAAAGTTCTGCAGGCGGCAGTGGTTTAAACTGTCTGCTGTCACTTTTGGGGATCCCACCCTACCTTACGGACACTGCTATTGGATGTCCCAAGAGTAAGGAATATCTTCTGGAACAGGACGTGCTGTATACTTAGAATAATACAATTCTGTGATTACTCACCTGTAGAATCGGTATTATTTGTATACAGCACGTCCTGTTCCACCCCCACCCTTGTTATTATTATCTTTAGTTACCTCTTTATGGCGATTGTTCTTATGTTCAAATTTTTTAATATTGGTTATAGTTCTCCCAGTCTCATTTAACTGCTTTTCAATACTGGGCATTTTGTAGGAGGTCCCTGGTATATATGGGGCCGGGATGAGCCACTTTTCTGTCTCTGCAGTCCAGCGCCATCTACCAGATGTATAACCCAGGAGTAAGGAATATCTTCTGGAACAGGACGCGCTGTATACGTATAATACCAATTCTACAGGTGAGTAATCACAGAATTGTATTTTATGAAACAAGGCACGCTTCAATGGGTGAGTTTATACGATGGCAGCCACAATAATCTCACAATAACCCCATCATGGCTGCTCCCATGAAGCACATGAGTTGTTTAGACTGGACTGTCCATTTACTAATGCTTTCTAGGCATACCCAGCTTGTTACACTAGATCAAATATAAAGGGTTGTTTTGGTTAAAAAATTGCAAGGTGCGCACTTTGTCTGCAGAGCTAAAGTTTTTATGTAAAATTACTATTACACGCATGCTTTACTTTGGGGTGTTTGGCAACTCTTCCCTTGACAGTACCTATGCTTGTTGGGCAATGTTCTGTACTTGGGACCTTGCTTTTTTCAGTTTTTCTTGTTTGAATATTGTTAATTTTTTTTAGGGAAACCCTGTGCAACTAAAGAATTCATCAAGGGATTACTTCCAGATAACTGTGCCCATATCAACAAGCCTGGTACGCCTAGAAAACCTGAGGTGTACTTAAAGAATATATAGTTTGTGGGGGGTATTTTAGATGTTAAGGGTTGATGTTCTTGGAAAACTGCAAGGTGTGCATAGCATAGTTGTATTTTATCTGAAAATCTCTTAAAGCACCGTTTCAGTTTGGGGGCAGTCTCCTGGGCAGGAAACGGTGTCTACCAATACCGGGAGCAATGGGTCTTTTACACACACACAATATGATTTTATTGGAAAACTTACATTTTTATTACAATAAAACTTTACTAATTGTATAAAATTGATTTTTAAATTTGTTTTGCACATATTTCACCCAAATATATTGAGAATACACTACAAAAATAACAAACAAGACATTTTATGTTAAAGTTCCTCGGAAATCCCTTCAAGAATCACAGTTGACCACGTGTAGAACAAAATAGAGAAAAATGGTCTGGTAACAAAGAGTGACAGTTAAAGGGTTAAAGTGGATGAATGCTGGAGTGCATCCCCCCCCCCCCTGCACATAACTCCCCCAGAACACCCATAAATTTCACCTCGCACAGCGATTAGCAACCTGGCGGACACGTGGGTAGCTAGCACTGCCATTGTTCAGGCAACCAGAATGTGCTGCCCACATGAACACTGGCAGCCAATAGCTGCGTTGGTTTCCCAGAAGGGAAGCAAGGTTAAGGTAAGATTTACATTCTGGGGGAGCTCCAGATTTATTTGAAAAACTAGGGGGTTCACACGTCCCTCCAGTTACTACGCCGTGGCCGCATCCCACAATTCAACTGCAGGAGAGATCACTCACACTACTGCTCTACAACGCGAGCGTGGAAGATATGCTTATCAGTCCAATATTTACAGATATGACAAGTATGATTATTGCTCCTAAATTCACAATAGTGCTCCTTTAAATAAAACCAGAGAAGTGCCACAAGCACAGAACCTGTCCAGTGATGTTCTACATGCAGCGGCACATTATATGCATGTAGTTTTTATAGTGTTCAACTGAAAACTAAATGTCAATCACCATATTTTCATTATGTAGTTTATATAATGCTTGTTTAAAAAAAATGACCATTGCTTAGGAATGCTTAGCATAGTCTATTATGTTTGCCCATTATACATATCTGCAATAATGTGTACAGTTCATTACCTTCATGGTAGTGTTATATAATGATATAAGCACAGTAAATAAATCCAGGTAGCGTGTAGAAAACACGAGGGCAAACAGCAGCTGACTCTTTCCTGATATGCCTGCAACAAACAATATTTAGGCATTATTAAATATGCAGCCTCCTCCTCATCCCAAGATCATATTAATAAAATTACCATATACAGCCATCTCAGCCTGGTGCCCATCAATCAGCTCCAATGTTTATCCAGAGGTGCCCATCGTTGGGAGCATAGTGGCATTGTCAGCGCACTGTACCCAGAGACAGGCCAGCCATGGGCCCTCCAGGCCATGAGGATCCCAGCCCCTATGCTTGGCGTGCTAGACTTTTTTTTGTAAATAACAAAAAAAAGGAAATGTTTCCTTAAACCCTTGCAGTGCCCATCACATGACATGCTTAGCACTGTGTAAAATACACACAAATATTGCATGTTTTTGCAAATGCCAACTTAAAATTAAAAGATTGCAACAGTGGTAGGTGATAAGTGTGCTAGGTGATTGTGTACCCATACAAAAAACCAGTATGATGTCAAACCACCAGCATCAATGTATGTTACATGCAGGCGTTTCCATGCCCTTACTAAATCAAAGCAAAAATACTCCAAAATCGACATACAATGCAACACAAAAAATATGTCAGAATGATCTTACAAATATTTATAGAAAATGTTAAAGTGGACCAACAACACCCAGGGGTGATCGGCCCGGGAATCTTATCTCCCTCACTGCGGGGCATCCGAGATCGGGATGTCCCACGGGAGGCAGCGGCGGCTTGTCCGTCGCCGCAAAGGTACGTATTTTTGGGGGGGGTTTCATACAGCGGGGCATCCTGATCTCTGATGCCCCGCTGAAATGGACCAACATCCAGGATAGTGGTCCACATCCAGGAAAGTTGGTCCACTTTAAACAATATATTTTTTTCCAACACTAAACTAGCAGACACCTTGTTTTAGCTGCTTTTCCACGGGTGTAAAATGTCACTATATTCATTTTGTCAGCTAAATGACCAAGTAGTAATATTAGAATCAGTAAAAGCGGGTTTAACAGAATGAACAATAAGAAACAGTAAGAAACAATAAGAAGGAGACCCTTTGGAGACCTTAGGAACGTCAATGAGACCCCGGCCTACACTTAACTATGACGGCTTTCCGAGAGTGGACCGCCCGCCTGCAACTGGGAGACCGCTCCCCCAGGAGGGGCAAGAGACAGAGGAGCCGAGCAGACAGGAACAGGAGAGCCCACAACTTCAGAATTCACACCTCTGCGGAGCACCTCCCCAGCCCTCCGCCGAGCCGGCCGCAGGACCAAGGCACGCTGCCGGCCCACAAAAAAAAAAAAAAGTGTCACGTCCTATTCTAGAGGCAATATTATGGAGGTCACCAACCAAATGTGCAAGTTCAACCAGTCCAGGTCAGCAGCAACCAGTCAGACAGAACCTGGTTCATTGCCAATCGTTGGCACCGTTACGTGCTCTGGGTCTGACCCCTCTATTTCTTCTGGGTAGAGGGTCGCGCCCTCCCACCCTCTCCCCACTGTGCCCGGATGGCGCCCAGTGAGGGGGAAAGCCAGTTTTCCTGAATGCCTCCGGTAGCTGATAGCAGAGTGTAAAGCTTCGACCCCGCAGCTGGAGAATAAGATGAAAGGGATGTCCCCATCTGTAAGTGGCGCCATCTTGTTTTGCACTTTCTAGGAGTGGTTTCAGGATCCTCCTCATTTGTAGTGTACGTCGCGCCAGGTCGGGTAGCAAGATAATCTGAGTCCCCTTAAAAGAAATGCCTTTCTTGGCCCAGGCGAGTCTCATGATTTCTTCCTTTATTTTATAAAAGCGCACACGGCAAATTATATCTCGGGGTCTCCGCTGGTCTGGATTCCTGGGGCCCGGGGCCCTGTGCACCCTATCTAGCTCAATTGCTTCCTCCAGTGACCAATCAAGAACCAGGTTGAAGATTTGGGTCACAATCTCCAATAGGTTGGCATTCTCTGGGGATTCGGGGAGCCCCCTTATGCGTATATTATTCCTTCTCTCCCTATTTTCCATGTCGTCTTGGTGGAGTAGAATATTAGCTATATGATGCAATGATTTCTCTTGGGCTCTTTCTAAAGCAGTGTGCGATCTTTCAATATTGGACAAACGTTGCTGGACCGAGTCCTGCACTTGTTCCGCTGCCGTGACCCTGGTTCCCACCTCTAGCACCTGTTTCGATACTTCGTCTACCTCCCTTCGGAGAGTGGACTCCATTCTGTTTATCAAGGTTTCAAAATCTTTTCTAGTGGGTAATGGGGAGATTCGTATGACCAGCACGGGGAGGCCGACGGCGCTATTGGGGAGCTGGTTCCACTGCTTACCCCACCTTGTGGCGAGCCATTATTTACGGCCGGTCGAGGCAGTCTCACCCTGCCCTTCTCAGAACTCCCTTCTCCAGGTCCCGCGCAATAATTGTGGGAAGGTAGTCCCTTTCCCCCCGGGCAAACTCTCATTGGCTCTATTGTGGGAGCACCCCTTTGTGCCAGGTATGTGGGGGTATGCTTATGGGGACCAACACTATTTGACACAACTGCTGATCCCCCACCAGGAAGCAAGCTGGTACTCCCTTTGCCCAGCCCCCCCCCCCTGCTGTTTTCTCACCTTAGCAGGCAAAGGGTTATGTAAAACCATCTGTAGCTGGATCTCTCTTCTGGACTGTTGCTCCTTCCATCGGTCAGAGCTTCATTTCCTGTCTGTGTTCTAGAGGGGCCTGGGGATCTAGGTGCGGGCCTCCCCTCCTCCTCGCAGGTCTTATGCTGCGGGGGCGGCGGTGACCTGTCGCTGCTCTCCCGCCCAGTGAGTCTCCGCTTCTAGCTCGCCCTCCCTCCGGCAGCCACCTTGGATCTCTGCTTCTTAGACATCAGGTAGGTGATAAAATTACGGGACCAGATATATTCGTTAAGGGCTTTTCTTTTATGTGCTGGACGGATCTCGAGGTTAAGTGTCCTCACACGGCCATAACCAAGCCACGCCCCCCGTTTTAGTTCACTTTAAGTGAGTCCATGTCCCCCTGTCCCTCATTGGAGGTATAACATGCAGATCTGCATCAATAAATTATTCATTTACATATCCATCCCTCAATGAGGGGGCTTGGCCTCATTTACATATTGTCCCTCTTTCCCACCCTAAAAGGTTGAAAAAGAAAGAAAGAAATCAGCCAAACTTGTCTTTCTTTTCCTGGAAGTTGGCTTAGGGGTTGGATTTCAGATTTAGGATGCCCCATAGTCAAAATCACTGCCTAATCCCTGCCAGCATTCAGCACTATGGACAAATTTGCCAAAGGACGCTCCTGCCGCCTATGCCACTTGTCTAACATTGGATATTGGAGATAACCCCTTGGCCGGAGGGGTTAGTCAGCAATTTCGACTCTGTGGTGCGTTAGGAATCCTACTAACTGGACCACTCCAGAAGGCATCCCGATTTGGGATTCCCCACTGTGTGTATTACTGGGGGATCGTCTGTAAAAGGTACCTATTGGTGACCCCATGGTGCAAGCATAGGTCGCCAATCAGCGATTGTGCTCCATTTACTCCTTCCTTAGCCAGCCTGTCAGATCGGCTAAGAAACATGAATAAGGTGTGTGCTGCAGGCCGCGCCTCTGTGCCAACCGTTCAGAAATGCCTAGTACACACCTCAGATAAGTATAACAATGCCAGCAACATGACTAAACTGGACGATCGTGCAGGTTTCATACTGAGGGACATTCTAAATTGGGATGCTTCACGGATGAGGAAATTGGCCTTGATTTAGTCCTTTAGATGGCAAAAGTAGTTGCTTTTTCTTTTTTTTTTTCAAGTGGACCAAAACCCATGCCGATCGGCCCGGGAATCTTAGATCAAATCCATCCCCCGGGGCATCCAAAATCAGAATTCCCTGCTGTGTGAAACCTCCCAGGTAGCCCCATACACTTACCTTGTTTCCCGGTCCAACTGCGCATGAGTGAGCCGCATCCCTCCCCCCTGCTATCCCTCTAGCAGGGCACGTGCCATTTGTGATGGGCCAACATGGGCACACTCCCTGTTAGAGGGAAGCGGGGAATGCGGCCGCCAGCTCGCTCGGAGCCGCTAGCCTTAGATGATGTTGGCTCTGAGCGCGAGATTGGACGAGCGGGTGCGCTTGCACCGTAAAGCTGGGAAGAGGTGAGTTGGCATTGGCGATCTGAGGTGGTTTCACACGGCAGGGCCCCCCTGATCGAGGTGCTTTGGGGGAAAGGACCGAAACCCAGGATAGTCAAAATCCTGGGTTTTGGTCCTCTTTAACTCTAGTCAGTTGCACGAGGAAGGGTTAGAACTATATCTTAAAGCCTGTGACCCCACTGGGGACATTTAGGCTGACTTGTTTTCTGACCCTAGGAATCCTGCTGCCTAGGCCAGAAGACCTATATCTGCTTGAACCACACAGTCCAGGGAATTTGGGACACCCTCTTGTCCAGATCTCTTGCGTCTCTGCTGCAGACAGAATAGGATCCTGCCCTGGGGGAGCATGGCTCTTGTGGGGGTGCACATGCTGAATCCACCCTGTGGAGGAACCGCTGCTGAGTCAGGCACAGGCCGCCTCAGACTGGCCCACAGGGTAACCAGGAAAAAACCCCAGTGGACCCCTGGTCCCAGGGGACCTCATCGCCAAAACCTGATCTATGTATAGCTTATTGTGGCATCCCAAATGCACATAGAGAGACAATAGGTTTGGCATAATCTTTCTGTGCAATGGCCCTGAATATAAGCTTGCATCTAATTGCTGGGTGAGTCCCCAGAGTCACTAAATGCTTCATCAGACAGGTAGGTTATCAGATGTCATTCTCCAATTTAAACAAAGTTCACCACAACCCTCCACCCAGGCTTACCAGCACAGGACTTGGTCTTCCATATCTTAAGCAGCAGTATGAGCATGGCGAGGAGGTGGCACAGGTCGCCCGAAATTCTAAAGATATTCATGGTCCCGTGTAGGAAGTTCACTAAAGTGGCCTAAAGCTATGTACACCGTGCAGCGACCATGGAGCGGCTCCCTCACACCGCTACCGACTATCGGGCGAAAACTTCTTGCACTTGGGCCAAGTTTGCGTGCTCCGGGCGGCAGAATGGCGGGGTGTTCGAGGTGAGCGGCTCCGGTTGCTGAGCTGTGAGGAAGCTGGCGGGTGACGTGGCCCCTGTCTACAGCAACAGGGCAATGCCTGCGCCTTTAGGAGGAAGAGGAGGAGGGAGGGGGCTCCACATCAGCAGCATCATTGTGTGTGTGGATATGTGTGTGTGTGTGGATATATATGTGTGTGTGTGTGTGAGAGAGGGCGGGACGGCCGACACAACTTCCTGGAGCGCTGCTGCTGGCCAACAACCGAAGAGCTGCTCTCTCCTCAGACCCGGCTCTGCACAGCTCGCCAGCACCTTACCGACATTTTCTCTGTGCAGTCACTGGATGCTCTCCTTTCTCACAGATATGCAGCCAGCAAGTAATAATAATAGTGTTCTGTGATGACTCAACTCAATTAAGTTTTTTGTTAGGATGAAGTAGTGAAGATGCCTCGGGTGTGAACCTACGCCCTGAATGTGTTCTTGTCTCACTTGGCACGCATACCTATTCGCCACAATGGATGGGGCATACCTCATAAGTATCCCTTATTTGGAGGGACTGTCCCTCTTTTGATTCAGGGGCCTCGATTCAATAAGAGTTGAAAACAATTCTCACAGTAGTAAAATAAATCAATTAATGAGAAAAAAGCCTGAGAATGTTACTGAATCACCGGATAAAAAGACAATTAAATGGCAGCTTTTACTACAGAGTAAACAGCTCTCTCCTTTTCTTAGGAGTGAAAAAGTGCCATTGACTTTCATTGTTTTCCTAGCCGGTGATTCACGGGCAGGCTGATTCATTACTAGCGCCAGGTAACAGCAGATGAGCGTCTTTACAGCGGCGCTAAGAGCAACCGCTAGTGGTCGCTCTGATCGGCTGTGAGTTGCTATAACAGAGCGCCTCAGTTGCTGTAGTAACATCGCTGGCATTGATGAATTTAATGTGTGAGTCGCTATAACACTAGTACAGAGCTATATGGAAGCGTACGGTAGCGACTGGTCAGTGTGAGCGACTCAAACCATAATCATCAAAAAAAGCAGCCTCACACAGCGCCGGCGCTCAAAATTGTGTCGCTGTAGCCCAGAGCGCCAGAAGCTGTGATTAAAGTCCGTTTTTGAACACATATCCACTAGTAACAAAGCAAAAACATATGGAATGACATTGTTATTACATTATGACATTAACTCTTTAATACCAGACCTGTAATGGCAATTCTGCATAAAAAAAAATCAAAGTTTTCAAAAATGTATTTAAAGTGGACCAACACCCTGACGTTTTTTTTTCCCCTTAAAAAATATTCCATGGCATGCCCCAAGACCCGTTAAACATAATAATATAAAAAAAGTTACCTCCGATGATCCGGCGCGGCGTCGCGTGATTTTCTTTTTCCGCCGCCATCTTTGATTTCCATCTAAGAGGAAGAATTAAGAATTTTAAAGAAAATTAAAACCCCCCAAAAAACCCTGTTTAAAGAGAAGAAAAGTAACGTGCATTGAAATGTATGGGAGAGCAACAGGTAATATTAGGCGCTCTGAAAGCCAGAGCGCTGCCGGGATTCGCTGAGCCGTTTGTGATGATGAATCGGTCGCTACGTATCGCTGTAAGAGGCGCTCACCAGAACCGGTGGTATTGCGTACAGCGCCCGGCGTTCACCTGCCGCTACATGTCACTTACAAGGCACTACCTGCCGCTATCCCTTGATGAATAAAGCCCTAACAGTGACATTCTAACAGATTTCTCAAGAAGTTAATTTTTTACTACCATGAGAATTTTTTTTAACTTTTACTGAGTTGGGGCTGGTGTCCCCCTGTCTCTCATTCTCATGTGTTCCTCTCTGAGGTATAACATGCAGATCTGCATCAATACATGATTCATTTGCCTATTCAAAGTTTCTATTGCTGTAACTGTTACTTCTAGCTCCTATCCATCCTACAATGAGGGGGCATGGCCTAATTTAACAAATGTCCCTCTTTCCCACCCTGAAAAGTTGGTAGGTAAGGGGCAGGGCAGTGTGTAAGCAAAATATTGCTCAGTGCGGGAAGGAAAAGATCTGCCCCCTCCTCGCCCATCCTATGGTGCTGTTGATGTACCATACAAGTATGTGCCATGCTATGCCTCTACCTCAGCAGCAGTGCCCCCACTTAATGACTGAGCCCAGTATGGGGAGGGGCAGGGTCAGATTATGAGGGGGGTGCGTGCCCCCCGGGCCTTCACCACTTGCCCTGCAAAGGGGGTTATGGTCTGGCCCAGAAGGCTTTTCAGTCTTTGGTCTGATGGGCCGCGGGGCCAGCAACAAAGCTATCAGCGGCAGTGGGGGCCCCCTGCACCTGGGCAAGCCTTATTTTTTATGCAAACCTGCAATGGCAAAGCAGGAGTTCCCGAGAAGCACACACCCGCACAAGGGACTCAATCTGACATTCCAGTAAGTAGACGGGAGCCAGACAACCGCCAATCAGTTACTTGGCTGAACTATTATTTAGAAAAAATTATTTATAATTATAAATTTTTAGGAAAAAAAAACTGGGGCTTCCACCAGATATTGTGCCCAGGGGCCTCCACCACAGTTAATCTGGCCCTGGGGAGGGGAATAGTGCCTGTCCTATGGCCTGTATCCCTGATGGCGGCTCTGACTCATCTGCAGATAAATGGATTACAGGAATAAAGGAGCCCACAGTGAACATGGCAGCCAAGGAAATTACACTGCTCACCCTTCGCTACCCTGTTTCCCTGAAAATAAGACCTACCCCAAAAATAAACCCTAGCATGGTTAATGCACACATCAACAAGCACCACTGTCACTTCATTCCTGAGCATATATTGAGAGAGAATTGTGGTTGCTTCTGGTTACCAGGGAGAGCAAACCACTAGATTTGCAACGCAGTGGAACTTGGAAGAGAGCAGCTGGAATGCCAAGAAATGCAGATTCTGGAGCAACAATTCATAGAAGACCTGTATTATTTTCAGGGAAACAGGGTAGAAACAGCTCTGGATGGGGGACCAGAAGACTGCTGCTAAGCCATCAGGTGGGACCTCTACAGTAAATAGGTGAGTATTTGGGCTGGTGAGTAGAGGGATTGTTTAGGGTGGCAAAAGGAAAGGAGCCTGTCTGTTTTAAAGCGGAACAAAACCCACCAGCGGCCGGCCTGGAAGCCGCTGGCCTTTCCGCGGGGCACTCAGAATCGGGATGCTTTGCTGTGTGAAACCCCCCAGGGCACCCATAAAAAACTCACCTTTCCCTGCTCCAATGGCACATGCACGTGCTCTTGTCCAATCAGAGCTTTCTACATTTCAGCAAAAAGCTTTAATTGCTTACAATGGGAAGCGCACACTAAAAAATTAAGCTTTTCAATAAAATCATATTGTGTAAATGCCCCATTTCTCCCAGTTACAGCGGTACCTCATATGTATAGGTAGACACCCTTTCCTGCCCAGGAGACTCCCCCAAACTGAAATAACGCTTTAGGGGATTTTCAGATAAAATACAACTATGCTATGCAATATGCGCACCTTGCAGTTTTTCAAGAAAAACAACCTTTTACATTTCAAATACCCCCAACAAACTATATATTCTCTGGAAGTACACACCTCAGGCTTTCTAGGTGTACCAGGCTTGTTGACATGGGTGCAGTTTTCTACAAATAATCCCTCGATGAATCTTTAGTTGCACAGGATTTCCCTAAAAAAAAGATTTAAAAAGCAGAATCAAAGCCACATTTCCCTTAAAAAAACAATATGCAATCAAGAAAAATTAAATCAGAAAAAACAAGGCCTTTCTTGGTTGCACAGGGTTTCCCTAAAAATGTATAAATAATATATTTAAAAAATACATTTTCCTAAAATATCGATATGCAAACAAGAAAAAACAAGCTAAATCTGAAAGTGCCAGGTCTCCCGAACAAGACAATACCTAACATGTATAGGTATGATATTGTCACCCTCTGTTTTTTAACTACCGTATTTTTTCGCCCTATAAGACGCACTTATTTTTCCCAAAAAGTGGGAGGATAGTGTCTGTGTGTCTTATCGGGCGAAGGTGGGCAAAAAAATAAATAAAATGCAAAAAGTTAACTCACCTTTCCATTGCTCGCGCTGTCCCAGAAGCGGCGGAGGCAGCTAGCCTGCTACAGCCTGTTACAGTGGTGGGCCCACCACTATACCAAGCCGAGTGTTCACTCTATGCTGGCGCCGCAGAGAGGAGGCGATGGGGGCAGCTCTGTATCTGCCGCCTTCTTGCGCTGCCGCCATCGCCTCCTCTGCGGCTGCTCCGCCGCTTGCACTGTCCCTGTCACCTCTCCACGGTGCCAGCAGACAGAGACACCCGGACTTAAACAGCGCTGGGCGTGGCCGACGCTCGAGCACCGGCCACGGCCACCGCTATACCAAGCCAGTGTGTCTGTGTGAAGACGGCGAGGACAGCAGGGAGGATTAAAAGGTGAGTTTACTTTTTTTTTTCTCTTTTTACTTTTGCCTATGGGGGAATGAGAGGGGGGATGGAAATGCTACCTATATGGGATGGGGGGGGATAAATGCCACACTGCCTATATAGGAATGGGGGGATGCCACACTGCCCATATGTGAATGGGGGGATGAATGCCACACTGCCCATATGTGAATGGGGGGATTAATGCCGCACTGCCCATATGTGAATGGGGGTGAATGCCACACTGCCCATATGTGAATGGGGGGATTAATGCCGCACTGCCCATATGTGAATGGGGGGGATGAATGCCACACTGCCCATATGTGAATGGGGGGAATGCCACACTGCCCATATGTGAATGGGGGGGAATGCCACACTGCCCATATGTGAATAGGGGGAATGCCACACTGCCTATGTGGGAATTGGAGGGGGGAATACCACACTGCCTATATGGGGAATGGTATGGAGGGAATGCCACACTGCTTATATGGGGAATGGGAGGGGGGAATGCCACACTGCCTATATGGAGAATAGGAAGGGGAGAATGCCACACTGCCTATATGGAGAATAGTAAGGGGGGAATGCCACACTGCCTGTGGGAATGGGATAGGGGCATCCCACACTGCCTATGGGAGGGGGGAATGCCACACTGCCCATTAGGAATGGGATGGGGGGGATGCCACACTGCCCATGGGGAATGGGATGGGGGGATGCCACACTGCCCATAGGGAATGGGATGGGGGAATGCCACACTGCCTGTAATGGGGTGTTTTAGCACAACATTTAGCTTAGAATATTTTTTTTCTTATTTTTCTCCCCCAAATCTAGGTGCGTCTTATAGGGCGAAAAATTCTGTAATTTATTTTAAATAAAACATGTCTTTTATTCAAGAATTGAATATTGCATGTGAAAGCCGCATTTCTCCTGTATACAGTGGTACCACATATGTATTGGGAACCCGTTCCTGCCCAGGAGACCCCTCCAAAATGAAAAGAGCTTTTTATAACATTTACAAGTAAACTACAACCACTATCCACACTATTAAGGGTTAAAGCGGACCAAGTCACATTTTTAACTAGCATCCCCTGAATTGCCCCCCCCCCCCCCGTCCCCCCATGAAGAGCACCTTTTGTCAATTTTCACTATTCCTGCTTCAATCTAATCCCAGATAATGGTGCTTGTTTTAGCTGTCACACTGCCCATATGTGAATGGGGGGACGCCACACTGCCCATATGTGAATGGGGGGGAATGCCACACTGCCCATATGTGAATGGGGGGGGGATGCCACACTGCCCATATGTGAATGGGGGGGGGATGCCACACTGCCCATATGTGAATGGGGGGGAATGCCACACTGCCAATATGTGACTGGGGGATGAATGCCAAACTGCCCATATGTGAATGGGGGATGAATGCCACACTGCCCATATGTGAATGGGGGATGAATGCCACACTGCCCATATGTGAATGAGGGGGATGAATGCCACACTGCCCATATGTGAATGGGGGGGAATGCCACACTGCCCATATGTGAATGGGGGATGAATGCCACACTGCCCATATGTGAATGAGGGGGATGAATGCCACACTGCCCATATGTGAATGGGGGATGAATGCCACACTGCCCATATGTGAATGAGGGGGATGAATGCCACACTGCCCATATGTGAATGGGGGGGAATGCCACACTGCCCATATGTGAATGGGGGGGATGCCACACTGCCCATATGTGAATGGGGGGGATGCCACACTGCCCATATGTGAATGGGGGGGAATGCCACACTGCCCATATGTGAATGGGGGGAATGCCACACTGCCCATCTGTGAATGGGGGGGAATGCCACACTGCCCATATGTGAATGGGGGGAATGCCACACTGCCTATGTGGGAATGGGGGGGATGTCACACTGCCTACGTGGGAAGGGGGGATGCCACACTGCCTATGTGGGAATGGGAGGGGGGAATGCCACACTGCCTATGTGGGAATGGAAGGGTGGGATGCCACACTGCCTATATGGGAATGTGGGGGGAGGTGCCACACTGCCTATGTGGGAATTGGAGGGGGAATACCACACTGCCTATATGGGGAATGGTATGGAGGAGAATGCCACACTGCCTAGGTGGAATGGGAGGGGGGTGCCACACTGCCTATATGGAGAATAGGAAGGGGAGAATGCCACACTGCCTATATGGAGAATAGTAAGGGGGGAATGCCACACTGCCTATGGGAATGGGATATAGGCATCCCCCACTGTCTATGGGATAGGGGCATGCCACACTGCCTGTGGGAATGGGATAGGGGCATCCCACACTGCCTATGGGAGGGGGGAATGCCACACTGCCCATTAGGAATGGGATGGGGGGGATGCCACACTGCCCATGGGGAATGGGATGGGGGGATGCCACACTGCCTATATGGAGAATGGGAGGGGGAATGCCACACTGCCTGTAATGGGGTGTTTTAGCACAACATTTAGCTTAGAATATTTTTTTCTTATTTTTCTCTTCCAAATCTAGGTGCGTCTTATAGGGCGAAATATTCTGTAATTTATTTTAAATAAAACATGTCTTTTATTCAAGAATTGAATATTGCATGTGAAAGCCGCATTTCTCCTGTATACAGTGGTACCACATATGAGACCCCTCCAAAATGAAAAGAGCTTTTTATAACATTTACAAGTAAACTACAACCACTATCCACACTATTAAGGGTTAAAGCGGACCAAGTCACATTTTTAACTAGCATCCCCTGAATTGCCCCCCCCCCCCCATGAAGAGCACCTTTTGTCAATTTTCACTATTCCTGCTTCAATCTAATCCCAGATAATGGTGCTTGTTTTAGCTGTAAAGCACTGCCTCCTCCATTCATTGTCACTGTTGTGTGTGGCAATGATGTCATTGCCTGCCATCTTACACCGAGGGACAGCAAAAAACTCACTCTTCCAGTACAATTCGTAAAGTGAAAATATCCATTTCTAATTCTACACGCTACAAAGGGAGAATCGGCAAATATATTTCACAAGTTCAGTGAGTTTTTTTCTGCTTGCAAATAAAGAAAATGGTGTGGAGTCCCCCTCATGGAGGGAGGAACTCCATGCTTTTTTTATTTTTATGAATTGCAACCCTAAACTTTTTTAAAAAATGATGACCTGTGGCCCCAAGCCCTGGAGGCTACATAGCCGTCGCAGCCCCGGGATCTTCTGCCCCCCCCCCCCTGGGCTTTGGGTAGGCAGGTAATAGGGGGCTGAGGGTTAATGGCAAGTCACCCGCTAGCTGCAGGTGACTTGCCAGACCCCGAGCCATGCGAACTGGTATAGGGGGTCTCATGGATCCCTTACCAGTTCACAAAGGGTTAAATGTGAAAAAAGACACACACAATAAGAAAAAAATATCTTATTATTTTATTTTTTAATACTTACCTCCCATCGATCCATCCCTGAGCACTGTGTCCCCTGGCAATCACTCTGGTTTCTTTTCTGCTGCTACAGCTGGAAACCTTATACCTGCGGAGTGATGGGCCATATAGGGTTAATAAAAAAAATGTCCCCCCTTCCCACCCTTAAAAATCCCCCTAAAAATGGCATGCGCTTCCCCCTACCCAACATAACCAACCCAGGCTCCAGCTATGTAAGGCTTGTCGAACAGGGGCAAGGGCCAGCCTTGGTATCTAAATGGCCCTGGGCTCTTCTGCCCCCCCCCTTGGCTTTGGGGAGGCAGGTAATGGGGGGTACTGCAGCTAGTGGGTGACTTTCCAGCCCCTGAGCCTTGTGAACTGGTATAGGGGTCTCATGACACACACATCAGAAAATGACTTTATTGAAAAAAATTCTTTACTCACCTCCGATCTTCAAGTCCTGTATCCCTGGAGGATCCGATGACAGATGCGGTGATCACTAGAGGGGCGAGAGGCTGGGGATCAAAGGATCCCATGCCCCTCCACCCCTCTCTCCAGCATCACCAGATCTAACAACTGTCAGACCAGGAGTGGGATGATGTCAGCAAAGGGGCAGGACTAGTGGTGAAGATGGCTTTGGCGACTGCGGAACCCCCCTGTCGGGCCCTCTCCTGAAGACAGAAGAGCCGGGTGGGGGAGGAGAGGAGACCCAGCCGGATCGATCGAGTGGTCAGGCGAGTGTTTACTTTTTTTTACTGTAGGGGGGGGGGGGGGGGGGGAGCCGGGCTCATAGAAACTACATGCATGGCACTGAAAGGGTTAAAGCAGACCAAAGCCAGGATCTACTTTCCTGTGTGTTGGTTCACTATACACAGGGCTGGACTTAGGAAGGAAGGCACCCTGTGTGAGCCTACAGCATGGTGCCTCCTCCAACACACTCCTGCGATTCCTCACCCCAGGCCTACTGCCCCACATGGTTGCTGACTGTCACCAGGGTTTGCCGCAGGCCCCCTGCATATAAACTAGCATCAAGCCTGATGCCAGGCAGAGGCACCCACTAAGCGTTCCCTAGCCATTGGCTGCCAGTTCCACTGCCCCGTGTGGGGTGGTGAACTGGCAGCCTGTGGGGATACAGTGCAGAAGAGGGGGATTTCATGCTATCAAGCATGACGCTAGGGGCGGTGGACCAGCACTCGTTTTTGACTGCTGGCAAAAAGTATTGGCCAGCATTAGCAGGAATATAAAACAATTAATTATGAAGTTTAAAACTAAACCATGTTTTTGGTTTTAAACTTCATAAATAAATCGATTACTTTATATTCCTACTAATGCTTGCCAAAACTTTGTGCTAAAAGACTTTGTTGCCTCATATCCTAGTCCTTGTACGGTATTTGGAGCCTTGGAAAGGTTGGTAGCTGATATTTCTTGCCATACATTTTTGACTGGTGTTCTACTTTAAAGTGGACCAATCCCTGTTTTTTTGCAGGTCCTAGAAGTCTCCAGAGCTGGCTGTTTCCTTACGCCCCATATTGTGAAACCACTAGGGAGTATACTCACCTTAGTAGCAATCCCATGGCACATGCAGGGGCCATATTCCCAGCTGATGTGCTGCCGCCCTGGGGGAAACCAGGAAAGCTAGCTTCTCTCGGCTCTCTATGTCAGGCTCTGTGGACAAAAAAGTTATTTGCCCTGTATTAATACATACAGCATAGAGTGCTGATTGGATGAAAGCCTGTGTAGGTGCCATGGGATTGCTTACAATGGCAGCTATCCCAGGGGGTTTAACACAGTGGGGAATCCCACATTGGGAGTTGTTTGCCGAAAGACGTAGTCAAGGCAAACAGCTCTCACTGGACAATAGTCCATGCATGTGCCGTTAGACCCAGGAATGGTGAGTGATTAACAGTGCCCCAGGGGGTTTCACGCAAAATTGGGGGTGCCCCGGGGGAAGGCCAGTGGCTATTTTTTCTGCTGGGTTTTGTTCCGCTTTAAATACCTGTTACTAGAAGTGCTCAGTCCTATAGAGGATAATGCTGCTGATTGAATCCATGGGTCCACAAAGCCCATCATTATTTAAAGCGGAAGTCCAGTCACCCCCTAACCCCCTCAATCTGGCACCCCCCGGCACTGAGGCAGGATGGGGGGTTACAGAAAAAAAATCTTTACTTCACCTGAATCCTGCGCTGTCCTCCTGGGCCTGTGCGGCTGCCGCACAGTAAACAGAGCGGTATTCCCTGCTATGGGCAAGCTCCAGTCTCCCCATTCACTTGAATGGGTGGGCAGGAGCGAGCACAGAGCGCACTGAACACAAAAATATAAGCTGCATTTTGGAATGAGGTTTTGCCCAAAACGCTTTCTCCAAACATGGCCTGGTTAACCGAAAATAAGACCTACTCGGAAATTAAACCCTATTAAGATTTTTAAGAATTTTTGCTAATGTATGAAATATAAGCTCTACCCTGGAAATAAGCCCAAGTTACAATTCATATTCCAGCTGCCGATCTTCAGCAGAGGGACAGGAGCGGCTATAAAGGAGGGTGAGGACACATTACGGCTGTAAAGGGGGGTGAGGACACATCAAGTCACACAGGTAAGCTTGTCTGTCGAGAGTGAAATGTCTAATCTTGCTGGTTCTTCCCCAGCCTGCCATCATGCCGGGCACACGGCCGAATCCCCCAACAGCCAGCCTCATATCCCAGAGCTGCTGTACACCCACCACCATCTTGCCAGCTGCCAGCCAGCTATAAGACATCGCCTGAAAAAAAAATTCACAAAGCCTGAGAATGTCACTGATGCTGAATCACTAGACAAAAGCCAATGAAAGTCAATGGCACTTTTTACTACAGTGTAAAAAGGAGTAAAAAGTTCTCTTTTGTTAGGATTAAAACAGTTTTCCTAGCTGGTGATTCAGCAACAGTGACATTCTCAGGCTTTTTTCTTATAAAGTGAATTTTTACTACCATGAGAATTATTTTCAACTCTTATTGAATCCAGGCCAAAAAGTGTCCTAATTTCGGGGAACCATGGTAGATGCACACCTACTTACTTCTATTAAAATGTACCTACTGTTTATGATTTATTCTGCAGTGGTACCAAAACAAAATTGTAACAATATAGGGTTTTATAAGATATTTCATGCAATCATGGAATATTTATTACATGGAACATGTCCGCCTGGGACCTGAATAAGCAGCTGTGTGTACACATGTCCTAAGTGTAAATAGTACTTTTCTGTGCAAATGGGTCACAGTGCATATAATTGGAGTTTTAAAGGGCTGGGCAGCAATTCACACAACCAGTGTGCCCAGGAGGTCAAGATGATTCCTGTTTTTTCTCAGACATCCTTATTGCAGACCTAATGGTGAGAGTGGGGCTGGATCAGTCAGACTGCAGCAAACTTCATTATATTAGTTATAGAGACGGTACAGCACCTCTCTATAACTAGGTATCGTGCCAAAATAAAATTCATATACCTTAGCTAAAAGAGGAATGCTAGAATAAAGTTAAAGGCCTTGATGCAGTAAGAGTTGAAAACAAGTCGCATGTTAGTAAAAAATGCACTTTATGAGAAAAAATCATAAGAATTTCACAGTTGCTGAATCACCATCAATCAAATTAATGGTACTTTTATTTACCCCTAAGAAAAGTATTGAACGTTGTACCCTGTTTGACTCTGTAGTACAAAGTCCCTTTGACTGTCATTACCTTCCTAGCTGGTGATTCAGTAACCTTGAAATTCTCAATAAAGTGAATGTTTTACTACCATGAGAATTAGTTTAAACCTATTGAATCAAGGCCAAAATCCTATGTGAAAATCTGCTCACAGGATTAAAATCAATTGGTTCACAAAGGCTATCTGTCAAGTCGCTTTACAGGCCTTTGCCCTGCCTCCCTGCCCTGGAGGCAGTAAGCCTGTGAGACTCCAGGGCAGGCTTACTGCCTCCCCCAGGGCATCCCTAACTTGGTGTGTATAGATTTCACTAAACATCTCTGTCTAATAAGCAGCTAATAAGTGACAGCAACTATGGAGTTACCAGGCAGACCCCAATGCAGCCTGGGTAAACAGAGCTGATATATATAATGTACACCTCCTGGTTTTATCAGTTCTAGTCAGACATATTCTAGTGCAGAAACTAAAATGAGCCACAGAGAAAGCTGGTTGGGTGCACGCGGGGAATCCAACACACAGAGGGGGAGTAGCCGAACATCCTGGCCAGCCAGCAAGCAATTCAGCACAGCTGTAAGGGAGGATACAGTCAAGCTTAGGAAGCCTGGGGTAGTTACACTTAAGACATTCTATCAGGTACTAATAGATTGTCCACTCCAGCCTCTAGAGCAGTGCATGAATGCAGAGACTGTCTCTAACAATGCTGATGCTGCTGGAATGAATGTTGTGTTGAATAAAGCAAAGGAAAGAGACTCTTTAACAGAGTGATCCCTCTCAGGGGCAATCCAGTGTGTTAAGATACAGCTGGTCCATACACAGTTCCCTCAAGATCTCAAAGAATCTGTGACACCCCAAGCTGTTCAGTCTTGTTAGTGGCGTGTGGCAACACAAATTTGGTGGCCCATAGTGGGGATTATGAGAGAAATTAAAGTACCCCAAACCACCCTTAAAGTAACTGTGACAGACTCTCTGCCCCTTTGGACTTTACACAGGTTCATTACTTTCCTTTTCTTAAGCATGTTACAGACTGCCAGTGTATTGATTGATTACGTTATTCATTGTTCTGACTGCCATTGTATTGATTGATTACGTCACAGACAATGGCATTGTTCAGATTGAGTGTATTACAGACGTCTATTGTGTTGCTGATTGCGTCTCCGGCAGAGTTGAGGGATTGTGTGCCCTGCTGCTATTGGTCGGTGTGTGTGTCATGCAATGGAGACTTGTGTATATAAGGCCTAGAGTGGCACTAATAAAGACTTCACCTTCACCCTCAATACTGAAGTTCTGTCTCTTATTGGGGGAAATGCTATATTACAATTCACTAGCCCTTGTAAGGGCTGTTTCTGTTTCCTCACGGACGACTCTGGAATTCCAGCAGCACCTCTTACGATTGGGAAAAGGACGTCTCGGGCGGTGAAGCCCTCCGGCGATAAGGGTTATTGCTACAGTAACCCGAAGGGTTACCTGTGCGCAGCACAGTGCAGAGATACATTCACACCATTCCTACAGTGAGCACACAACCCTACAATGAAGGAACACCATAGATCTGAGTTCTCGCGAGAGTAAACGTTGGAGCCCGAGCACCGCTGTTGACGGCATCCAAACTACCAGCGAACTCTGGGAATACCCGAAGAGTCAGAATCAGTATCACCGGAAGGCACGCGGCTTCATCACCCACTTTTCCCCTTAGCAATACACAGCCTTGGAGTAAACCACCATAGCAGCACCAGCACTGTATGGCACCACGCTATTCACTGTCAGCCACCCAGACATTGAAACAGACTGCACCGCACCGCACAGCCCCGCCCCACCTTAATAAACAGCCCAGCAGAGCGCCATAAAAAGCAAATAGACTGTCCTGCAATGAAGAATCTGTCTTAAAGGGCCAGCACACCTGGAACATAGATCACCAAAATAAGCCTAGCAACAGTTCACTTAACCGGACCAACAGCCTGGAAAAGTTGGAAAAGAAAAGTAGTGGCCATTTTGGAGCTTCCTCTCCCAGCATCTCAGCCATGCTGCATAGTATCAGGAAGCCGAGCAGCACTTCCTGTTTGCAGGTGGTCTGTAAATGCATGAGCTGCCATTTTGTTTCTAAAATTTACTACAGCAGGAGTTAGAAAAAGGTAAATTCATTTTTATGTGCAGCAATCTAAATTGCCCAGGCGAGGGATACAACTGAGAGAACTGTGTGTTGTGTTTAACTGTGGGTCTGGTTTAAGTCATATTCTTAGTATACAGTACGTCCTGCCCAGATAAGAATCATTACACTTGGGTATTACTCCGCCAGATGGCACTGGACTGCAGAGACAGCGAAATCGGCTCCTCCCGGCCCCTCAAATACCCAGGACCTCCCACAAATCCCCAGATCTTCTCTGCAGTCTGGACTGCGAAGGACAAGAAGATGGCTCTCTCTTCTCGCAGGTGAGCGGGGCTATTAGCCTGCGGCCCTGTAGGACTTTTCCCACCCGTTCCATTTTTAATTTGCCTCCCAGCCTTGGCTGCGCTGGTCCGGGTGATGGTAGGCAGCACCGCTGTCAGGTGCTTAGGAGCTCTTCTCCATCGCAATCCCCCACCAAAGGGTAGGTGGTATAGGCATATGGTGAGCCTCTATGGGATGCCCCTCCCGCCCTATTGCCCCTTGCCGCTCTCTATCTTTGGGCCCTTTGTTAAGTGTCCTCCCTCGTTCTCCCTTGTAGCTCAGGGGGGGGGAAGGTGTATGTGAATTTGCCTTGGTGCTTCACTGTATTTTGTTTTGTCTGGTTGGTGTCAGTCGCCGCGCTAACTTGGTTGCTTTTTTAAAATATGCCGCCGACGCCAAGCGTGCTTCCACTGTGCTCCGCGCTTGGCTGCGGCGTTACCTCAGGCGCTGGTGCGCCGTTATTGGCTGCTTGTCACATGTGCGGCTTCGTGCTTTTCGGGGGAAGGCGGGGCCGGCGGTTGGCGCGTTCCGCGTCACTGTCTCCGCGGCCCGCCCCTCGAGGTATACCCGGCGCCATTTTCTCTGGATCAGGCTGCTGCGTCTGCCTACCACGGTCCGTGAGTGCCCTCGCGGGTGGTTTTTTATTACCCTATGTCATTATGCATGTCACTTACGGGGTTCTCTTCGCTTACGTCTTTCAGACGGACCGACCTCTATTGGTTTCTCCCGGCCCTACTCCCTCTATTTAGTTATTCAACTTGTGAGGCCTAGTGTGTAAATTACTCCCACTTCCCTAGCGGGCTATTGGGGCATCCCGGGTTGCTTTTATAGCGTGAATCCCTATCGGCCTATTGTGCCGCTATAATCACCATATAGAGGCGTCTCAGGATATAAACACTATGGGCCTGATTTACAACTTTGCTAGTTTTTGCTAGTTTGTAGTTTTTCAGATCGCCATGTATGTGCTGCAACTGGGTTAGTTTGTGGTGAACTTATTAATATATTTTGAGCAGCGAATGTAGGAACAACTGATTATTAGCTGGATTTTTGCTGGTTTTTTACTGTACTTCGCCTGGCTGGATGAGTGGAATTTACTCAGATAAACGCTCTGGCGAATGGTGGCGAACTGCTGTTCTATGATTATTGTCAGTTATAAGAAAAAACAAAAGCCAGCTCACCAACCTTTTAATTAAGCACGGACGGGGAGATCCCAGGCATTCCTCCACCAGGAAAATCTGTTACAGTGTTTTGTCCAGCTTTCCATTAAGTTAACTTTTATTTCATCCAGTTAAAATTAGCCCCTATGTGGAAAAGTGCAAAAATTGTGACAAATACAAAAATGGCCCAGCCGCAGCAGAAATGGCAGGGCACCTGTGACGCGTTTCAAGCTGTGGAACTCTTAATCATACATAGTGTAGAGGCGACAATTTAACCTATATATAAGATATGATTATTGTCCTGGTTGTTTACAAAGCTTCATATAATGTATATGGTTAGGGTTAGGTTATACATAATATAATAATATCATTATTAGGACTGTATTTTTCGCCCTAGAAGACGCACTTTTTTCTCCCCAAAAGTGGGGGAAAAATGTCTGTGCGCCTTATCGGGCGAATGTAAAAAATAAAAAATACTAAATAAACTCACCCGTTACCGGCACTTCCGCGTTGCCTGCCACACTGCGGGAGGCCAGAAGAAGACAGAGGAGCGGCGGGCTCTGTCCCCGTCCCCGTCGCTGCTATCGCTGTCTTTTCCGGCAGCGACAGCAGCGGCAGGGACAGAGACAGCGCCCGCCGCTCCTCCATCTGCTGCCTCTTCTGGCTGGGGCACACGCGAGCACTCGGGTCACTGCAGCAGGTGGGCGTGGCCTGGGGTGATAATGGGGGGCACACTGCCTATATGGGGAATGGGAGGGGGGATTCCACACTGCCTATGATAATGGGGGGGGGGGCACTGCCTATATGGGGAATGGGAGGGGGGGAATGCCACGCTGCCTATATGGGGAATGGGTGGGGGGCACACTGCCTGTATGGGGAATGGGAGGGGGGGATTCCACGCTGACTATGATAATGGGGGGGGGCACTGCCTATATGGGGAATGGGAGGGGGGGAATGCCACGCTGCCTATATGGGGAATGGGTGGGGGGCACACTGCCTGTATGGGGAATGGGATGGGGGGGATGCCACACTGCCTATATGGCGAATGGGATGGGGGGATGCCACACTGCCTATATGGGGAATGGGATGGAGGCATGCCACACTGCCTATGGAATGGGGGCATCCCACGCGGCCTATGGGAATGAGAGGGGAGAATTCCACACTGCCCATGAGGAATGGAATAGGGGGAATGCCACACTGTCTGTAATGGTGTGTTTTCGGTTTAAAATATTGATTTTCCTCCTCCAATCCTAGATGTGTCTTATAGGGCGAAAAATACAGTAAATACTGAAAACACAGACATCGACAGACATCACCTCAGTAAATGCGGCAGATGCATCAATGAATGGTGAAGCGATTGTAAATTACCCCCTATATACAAGAAAACTATATACAAGGCTCCGCAGCAAGGAGGAGAATAACTGCCTGTAGGATGGACGGAGGACTTGTATGCAATATAGGAATGATGGCCAGGACAGGACAGACTGAAAAAAGAGGATTAGCATCATGGGAGCAGAAAAGTAGTGCAGAATAGGACTGATAACCCAGGACAAAAAGGTCCTGATGATTGTGGAAACTGGCTGGATAGGCTTTTGCCCAGTGCAGCTCCACCACCCAGACCCGCTGTTGTTAAGCTTATCAAGAGCGGATAACAAGAGCCTTGCAGTCCTCTTTGGTCCAAGATGGACAACATGGTCACCTCTAGTTTATGCCCCCTGCAGCACTCCCACTCTGCTCATTGTACAGATGTTTTTTTTTTGCCTGGATAAGTTGGAGGTATCTAGACACAGCTGTTGGAGAATAAATATTAGAGAACCCCTTCTTGCTTGCATAGCAGAGCCTATTTAATAAACAGTAACTGGTTTCACTGGAGAGCAATTTTCTTGGAGGTGAGAGCCAGCAGAGCCACCTGCTGGTGAAGCAATTTGGACCCAATACGAGGATCTAGGAGGCCAAGGAGCACTGCAGCTATGAATCCAGAGTATACACAAAGGACAGCAGATAAATGCTGGGCTGGCAAATAACACTAATCAGGCTTTAATATGCCAAATACACTATATTTAAAAAAGTTGTGGCACAAAGCATATACGGTATATGAATCCAGCAGCTTCCTGACATAGCCCCCCCCCCCCTCCACTTTTATAGTGACCTCCAAATGCTCTCCAATCAAGGTGGAGAGAATTATGAACAAATAATGACATATCTTCTCATCAACAAAATATTGGCTACACTAGAAAAAGATCACAAGTACTAGTCACTTGCTCCTGAGCAGGGTCAGACTGTAGCACCTTTAATTCATCAAAGAAAAAAAGCAATGTTATCCAATCAAGGTAAAAAAGGCACTTTTTTACTCCCAAGAAAAGTGGAGAACTTTTTACTCCCTTTTACTTTGTTGTAAAAAGTGCCATTCACTTTTATGGACTTCTTATATGGTTATTCATTAATCAGCATGTATCTATGATAGCATGGATTTATATCCCAATCGGTTCAGACCATAATGCTGCCACCACTAGCTTGTGTTATTTCAGCAATGGTTGCATGGTGTTTGTTCCTTGATTCCTCTCATCTGATGGTTATCTATTCACTTTCTTAGAAACGTAATCCATCAGAGAAGGAAAGCTGTTGCCAATCAGCAGAGACCCCTTTCCCATACTACCAGCAAAACTGATGTTTTTCTGCCAATACCTCTTTGTTAGCAGAGTAAAGTGACCATCTGTCTGCTTCAGAGCCCCAGTGGCAGCGGGGTTCAGATAAAGAGAAACTTCGGAGGACCTGGAGTCTAAAAGACTCCAGAGCCATCCAAATTTCACTCCCTGGGTTATGATGAATTGAGATGCCCCAATTTGCAACCCCCCCGGGTCTCCTGTTTCACTCACTTGTTCCCGATGTCCTCACCGCATCTCTACCCTGCAGCCACATCCCCGCTCAACTCTGGCTGTGTCTGTACCCGCACCAGGCCTTTCTGAATGGCAGAAGCCACAGCTAGATGCTGAGCAGGCGGTTCCGACCGGCGGCGCACTTGGCCCCGCTTAGATTCCTTTGGCTCAGTGGCTAGCACGCTGATGGGGTGAGCAGGCTGTTCAGCCAATCAGCATGCTTGGTTTCAGCCGTGCCTCCACACGCGACCTGGGGGATACATACAGTGGGGCATCTCAATTCAGGATGCCTCGTCTGAGAGGAACAACACACCGGAAAGTGAAATTCCTGTGCATTGTTCCTCTTTAACTGTTTTAAACACACATCTGGGAGACCCTAGTTCTTTTTGGCAATGAGCTGCTCCATTGTAGTGTATCATTCTACCCTCATGCACCCTCTCACCACAGTATCATGCGAATAGGTTCAGAAATACTGCCACCCTTGGCCCAAAATCCAATAATCTTGCAACTGTGTGCAGACAGCTTACCTCATACCTTATATAGTCACCAAGCCACCTCATATCAAGTGACTTCCTTCATGAGCTACATACATGCTGCCAATGTTGAAAGTAGAAAGAATGTGACTTAACATTATACTTTAGGCAAGGCAAAAGATAAAGCTGAGCATAGTAAATTTACCATTTCGCTGGGTTTTACTTTTCTCTTTACGTTTCTCAAAGATGTCCCTCAAACGATGTGTTTGGCAAGCTCTGCTCCTCCTCAGCAAGCTCCAGCTGTGCCCACCATCCCTCTCTTTCCTGCCAGCATGACCTTGGGCTACTCCTATTTCGCCTATACAGCCTATTCACAGCTTCCTTGCTGTGTGCTGCATGGGCAGTGT
This sequence comes from Gastrophryne carolinensis, assembly GCA_027917425.1. NCBI lineage: Eukaryota > Metazoa > Chordata > Amphibia > Anura > Microhylidae > Gastrophryne > Gastrophryne carolinensis. The sequence continues at coordinate 333,234,015 of CM051235.1, read as the reverse complement.
GCGCACTCACAGCCCAACAAGGCACTGGAGCTCAAGGTCACGCTGGCAGGGAAGAGAGGGAGGGTGTTCATGGCTGGAGCTTGCTGGGGAGGAGCACAGCTGGCCAGGTGCAGACTGAGGGGAAGGGACATTGTTTGAGATAAGGGACCATGAGCAGAAAGTGAAACCGGAAGTGCAGGGAAAGAAGCTGTTAGAAAGGTCGTTTGGAGCAGAAGAGAAAGCAAAAACCCAGCGGATTTTATTGGTGTTATGTTTATATAAGCTTTGTCTTTTGCCTTGCCTAAAGTATGTGTATATCATTAAATCTATGTCTCTTAATTGCCTTTTTTATTTTAAGCCAGATATTGTTCACCTACTGAAATCAGGACGCAAAGGCATTCAGAAAAGTTTTGTTGGTCTTCCATATTTCATCGTAGCTATTTTTACCACTACAGAAATTGCTTTTCAGCAGCAGAGCATTTCCTGACAAGGCAAGGTGCATTATTGTACATCACGCCTTAATAGAGACTGCCCTTTTTCCCAGTTTCATTCCCTCTATAAGGGTCACTTATACATTTCAAACTTCGAAAAGTGATGGGGGGGACTTGACAACATTTTCTCCTGATCTATATTGGTCCTCTCTCCCCACCACGCAGAGCCTCCGTTTCCATGGTAACTAGGCCCTGCTTTAGAATTATTTCCACAGTGATCGAATTTGGCAAAAGATCTTGTGTTTTTTTTAATGTTTTATTTTTTTCTCCTGAGAGGCTAAATATAGGTTTATAACTAACTGAGTAGATATGTAAACGAAAAATAATGTATTTTTATGTCTCTGACAGATTGATTCTGAAATTGTTAATGTTATATTAAGCCTTAATTTGTTTAACCCACAAATAACTGAATATAAAACTGAAAATAGAAAAATAATTAGTTTAATGATGCGCTAAGTAAACACAACTGAAATTAAAAAACAATACATTGTAGAGGCTACACAAGGGTGCTTGACAAAATCGAATTGTGCATACATAGTTACATGATAACTGAATTAGAACTAAACACACCCAAGGGCCATCCCAATCAGATCCAGAGACCAAAAATTCTCAGCATAATGGTAAAATGTGTAGTCTGCATGATATTCGTTGGAGACAAATTTATTTGCTGCTTTCTGAATTCTGTCATTGATCTTTGCTGCTACTTCATTGGGTAGATCATTCCAAAGCTTCATTCAGATGTACTGCAAAGAATTTCATTTAATCCATGCATGATGAGCCCTTGTGTATTAGTCATCCTGTTAGTTCTTTACAGGGCTGTCGAGTCAGAGGCATGGAGTAGTGAAGCCAAAGTTGGGGCTAGTTTTGGCGTTGGAGTCCGAAAAAATGTAGTATAGCATAAAAAAAGAAAATCTCTACTAATATTGCATAATGATGTAACTTTCATAGGAAGTTTAGAAATGTTAATCATAAATATTTTTCAGCTCTTTCAGTATTGGATGCTCCGGGGGCAGGCTAGCAACTGGCCCTGGAGTCTTTTAGATTACAGGGCCGTGCCGAGCGGGTTTTCCTCCGCTTTAAGAAGACATATGTTGTAATGGACTGTTTGAAGTTTAGTGAAACATACTATCCACACTTAGGACTCAGATCGCCATGTGTTTACTTCATATACTGTATATCTACTTTACATATAGATCAAGTCTCAAATTTCTACAGCATAGCAATTGTTTATACAAAAATACAGATGGGATTAGATGTTTATCGGCGATCTCGCAGGTCAGTGAAGTCTCGCAGGATTTCAGGCGGTCCCCATTGCATCCCATTCATGGGCTGTGCGCAGTGCCTGATCGGATGCAGGATGGTGCCACCCATTGGATAGTTGCCCGGAAACCGAGGGATCTAGAAGATGGATCCCTTTGCGAGGTAAGTAACGAATGGCCAAAGGTAAAACCAGAGAGGGGCAGCAGATCGGTGAGGTTTGGGGGAGGTTTTCCTCTTTAATATTCTCAAGGGAGTGAAAAATTCACTGTATGAGAAAAAAGTTGGGAATGTCACTGTTAATGAATCTTTGGTACTTTTTTTACTCCTGAGAAAAGTAAAGAACCTTTTACTCCTTTCCACACTGTAGTAAAAAGTGCCATTGGCTTCCCTTGTCTTTTTATCTGGTGATTGAGTAACAATTAAATTATTTCTTCTTTTTTCTCATAAAGTGAATTGTTTACTACCATGAGAATTTTTTAAAACTCTTATTGAGTCAAGGCCAAGTTCTAGAGAGGGTCACAAGGTCCAAATGAGAGGGTCACATCTAGGCACTAAGCAGGTTCCTACTACCTTGAGGAAGGTCCCTGAGGCCTTGAAACATTGGGTATTTTATAAAGCGGTCACCCTGCTTGTCCTATGTGGGTTTTATGTTTATTTACTCATTTGATACGCATACTTTATAGACAATCTTGGTAATGATTTCTGTATCCTCTTATACACTTGTGTTTAACTATTTAACCTGTGAGTACATGACCTGGGCACCATGATTGTACTCACATGATTGTGCTTCCATATCTTAACTACCATTTCATGCATATGATGAAAAATTGCCCGAGCATGTGTTCTGAGCTTACTAGTGTATAGTTAGGACAATTGAGAATTGTCCCCTTGACGTTACATATAGCTATACTGCTACTAATCCCCCCTGAGTGGCAATAACTACTTTATGTACCCTATGCTCCATTTATACAGAGTGAGTATCGAGTGGGAAATCGCAAAAGTGACCGCAGTTATACGATAATCGTTCTGTGGAAACAGCCGCTGCAAACAAACGATGAACAAGAATAGGTTCAATGGTTACCCATTGTTTCATTTCGACTGACCAAAAATGCCTTGTTCTTCGCTTTATCACTGGAATGTGAAAAACAGAAGTCTCCCTTTAAAAATGTGCTTTGCTATGAGAATGTGTACATGAGCGATCGCATTAGCATTACAGCCGATGTATCTGCTTGTGTAAACCCAGCATCATGATCATCCTTCAGGGATTCTTTACTTCTATTATATTGATGTTTCACTATTGTACAAGGTACTGGTTAACTTGTTTGTTTTTTTTCTAGGTGTTAAAGCTTTCCTGGGTTTACATCAGTTTGATTCTGACATATCTCGATTGTATCCTTTTTAACAAATAACACAGTATCACTGTATATAGTATATCTGCATGTTTTTTTATATACACACAAATGTATGCATATATAAATGTATGTTGTATGCATAACACTTTAGCTTTTTAATACACTTCTAAGCATTTAAAACAAAACTCATGGGTGTGCATTTTATCAATCCTTATTATTATTGTATATGGGTCCTGTGAAACTGCACCCGGGGTACCCTGATCCTGTGAAGCCCCCCAGGTCGCCTGAACAAACTTACCTCTTCCCGGTCATATGACACATGCGTGGACGCTTGTCCAATCAGCATGCTCGGATCCGCTGGAGCCCCCTTCATCCTGGAGCTTGTCTAATATGAGTGTGCTGGCGGCCCAATCCCCTGCTCCCCTTTAACAGGGAGTATACCTGCACAATTCACAAGTGCCTGGTGCAGGTGTTCTGTTGGACTGGAAAAGAAGGTGAGTTTATGGGCGTTTCACACAGTCAGCATCCTGATTTTGGATGCCCCAGGGGGAGGAAATCAATCAACCGATCTCCGTGGGTTTTGGTCCACTTTAATTGGTGTTCTCAACCTATTGTTGAGCTCCAATAGGTAATAAACAAAAGTGGCAGAATTCTGATGGGGTTTGCAATATTAGGAATTAATTTCAGTATTAGTTAATATGATTAACAATGACTTTAAGATCTAGCAGAAAAGAATGTAATCTGTGGTGTTCATGGTGGAAAGAATTATAATGTATCCTATCTGTGAGGCAAAAGTCAGTGTAGGTTCACTTGCATACATATATATGACTGGCATTACCACAAAAGTATGGATACAGCATGGGTCTTCCCTTACAGCTGTTCCTTCAGATGAAACTATAGATATCAGACTCTGTGGGGTCAGCTCCATGTGTGCTTTTTTTTTAGGAGAGAAAACTCCCATTCGCTTTCATTGTATAGCTTGGGAATGATTCAGCACCAGATTTAAATAGATCATTTCTATTTTCTTCTTTCACCTAAAATTAACCTTTTTCACACTGTGCTGAATCAAACCTATTTAGGCATCCCACATTTAATGTGACCATACAATTATTCTTGCATCTTTTCTTACACTACACAAAATACAGACACAATAAAGATAAAAACATACAATAGTTCACATAATACAATAGATATAATACAATAGTTAATCCTGTTCTAGCTGCAATTATGTAGCCAATCTTGGGTAAACTTGTTGACAGAATTCACTCATATTGTTGTAACACTTCACTCACTTTCTTTATTAAAAGGAGCTGCATGGATCTTCCATGAAAGAGTGTTACTTTTAGGTGTTACCCCAGTTAGGGAGGGTGGGAGTCAATGATAGCAAATGGTACCCAGGTGTTAGGTGGAACTAACTGTGACATGAATTAAAGACAACACATCCAGCATAGAGGACTGCTTACAGAACCCAGCATGGTTACACTAGTTTGAACAAGATGAGGTTGCACAGCAGCACATAAAGGATTTGTGCCAGGAAGGTTAGAACTATATCAGTTTAGACAAGGCAAACTGTATTGTGCAGCATCAGATAAAAGTGTTAATACCAATAATATTAGAAAGACCTTTAGAAGAGGGTTGGGACCCCTGCTTAACATTCCTCTATTTGATGCTTGGTATTGTGCTCGGTGATGGGAGGCTTGGCTGTAACTTCTCAGCCATGTAAACCCATGCCATGAAGATCTTTTTTTACACCACAATGAAACATCTGAATTCAATAATTAGAAAGTATCTAATTAGAAAGTAGCTTTGTCCATATAGTGTACTGATTAGTAGGGATTGGGGCCCGTTTGTACTTATCCATTTGAGTTTCATTGGAGCAAAAATACTCCAGCACAACTCTAGCAGAGCACATTCTGCTTACAGCATTTGGACTGCAACACTGCAGAAATGCACGAAAATATCAATGGCACCACAGTGTTCTGCACTGCAGTGTGAATTGCTTCGGAGCACTGTCCGTCAACCTTGTCCTTGTAGACTTCCTGACAAAAATAATGTAAAATGTGAATGGAAGCGTGGAAGAAGATGTCCAGATACAGAGAAGTCCTTATACTCACCTGTGGACCTCTGTTTCCTCCTGCACTGTTATTCTACTGTGCATTATTCATCATACAGTCCTCTAGAATGGTTCTGGCATTTAGGCCCAGCTGCCTGTCTCAGTTACGATGGCAGTTGACGGCAGCAGCACAATGCAGTTTGAGTGAAAGGAGCCGGGGAGGCCGATTTATTAATAGCGCCAGGTAGCGACAGATGAGCGACAGTAGCGTGATTTTCACAGCGCCGGCTAGTATTCGCTGTGCTTGCCCGTTGTTCGGCTGTTGACAGCGACTCAGTCGGTGTGCGGTAATGTTGAATACGGGGTTAGGAGTCGCTATTTGACAGGTTCCGCGCTGTATGGGAGCGCATGACAACGAATGGCCATAGCGAACGGCTCCCAGCATATTCATTAACAAATCACGCTCAAAAAATTCTCGCGCTGTAAAATGCGTGTTTAAACCCCAGTGCGCTGGCGGCGATGTGTTAAAAGTAGTTTTTTAACCCCCAAACAACCTTATTTTTGGAAAAAAATAATAAACAAGTTTTTTAAAACATTTTGTAATATGAATACATTAATATGAGACCTGTAATATCAATTCTGCACCATTTTTTTTTTTTTTTTTTACCTTAAAAAAAAAGATATAACATTGCAGAAGTGGTCACCGAATTTTTGACATTTAAAAAAAAAAAAAAAAAAACAACAAAAAAAAAACATTAATATCAATTTATTATGAATATTTAAAGGTTGCTCCATTGAAATGCATTGGAGAGCGCCAGGGAGCGACAGGTCATACCTGGCGCTGTGATGGGATTAGCAGCGGCGCTGTTCGTTGCAGTCTGCTACATGATGAATCCCGCGCTAGGTGACGCTCTCGCCGGCGCTAGCCTAATTTAGCGTGATAAATGCGTGATTGTGTTCGCAGCCTGGCGTTCTGGAGTCGGTAGCCGCCGATAGCTGGCGCTACCTGGCGCTACCTGGCGCTAGTGAGACACTACCTGGCGTTATCCCTTGATAAATTAGGGCCTAAATGTGCAGCTGATATGTAATAATGTGCAGGAGACTGGTCACCTTCTGATAAATGCTAAACCGTTGACAGAATCCTTATGCCAGAGGCATTACAAAATGTGACCAGGCCCAGGTGTTGCTTCTTCCTATCACACTCACCCTAGGGTGAAAATTCATTTTTTGTGTTCTGCTTGACAGTTTTCCTCTTTTGAAATGTAAAATACCTGTGATTTGCATGCTGTTTCCAAGTTTCTGATATGCTGTGCATCTGTGTTGCTAAAGCTGGCATGGCTTTCCTGGTCTTGACTTGAGATAAGCCCTTAGTATAGCTGCTGCCTATCAATCCCAGCAGCCTTTCACTGCCAAGGGTGGGCTCAGCAGCAACTCCCCTCCCCCCACAAAGCAGATCCAAAATCAGACAGCAATAATGACATGGACCCCTTTCCAGGTGATAGTGCTGCCAGTAACCCTTCAGTTACTGAAGCACAAGCTTGTGATCCCCTCATCTGAAGAAGCTGAATTAGAGCAGGAGGGGTAAAACTTGTAAACTCACGAGTGTGTATCTCTGTCCCAGCCAATCAGTTTATCATGCCAAAGTATCACACCAAGTTGTTTCTTTGAAAACAGAGTTGCAATTATAAAAGAAGAAAAATATAAGCACAGTACCCTGAGGACATCTTATTGGCACACAATAATGATACCTAAACGAATGCCATTGAAAGTGGAATTACCCTTAAATTAGACTGCAGATACAGAGGAGCAAGCCAACTTCATGGGCCCTGATACCTCTGCACAATTCTTCAGCACCCCAGTGTATTGCAGGTGAGGACACTGCAGGGGAACAGGGAGGACTGTTTGTTTCAATGAAAGGCAGAGTATGCACTCCAGGCTCACAAACTCTGGAGGAAAAGAACACCAGAAGGTCATGGAGGAATCACCACCTATGGACCTATGAACAATAATTTAAGCAGCAGGGTGGTAGTCATTTATGTGAATACTGATAGAACAAGTGGCTAAAACATATTAATTTTGCTTATTTACATAGTACTATGACACCCTCCATTTGGCCGGTGGCACATGTCTTATTGGGGATGTAGTAGATACCGACAGCTACCAGCAGTACCGCCTGCGGCTTCCACACAAGTTGGATACTGGGGAAATTCAGCAGAAGGCTGAAGTGTCAAATGAGATGATGATGATATTTTACATTTCTGGGATTTTAATAGTTTAAATAAATCAGTTTTTATGAAAAATAATGTTGAATACATTTAAAAATAAAAACATTGGTAAAATCTGGAGAATTAAAATTTTTTTTTAAATATTCCTGATTCATCAGGCTCAATTTCTTTAAATATGGTAAAAAAAAAACACAACTAAAGCACTATTCTTGTCTGTAAAAAGACGGCAAGGTGGAAATTATAACACCAATTTCTCGCCTCGCCCATCTCTGAGGTTAAATGTGGCCTTGGAACCATGGGAGTGTGAACGAATTTGTGACAATTGTCGCATGCACCAAAACTTAAACTGAGAATACTCACTTTTGCTAGGGCTCATGCCAAATTTACATTAAAAAAACTGCACACATAAAAAGGCAAAAATAAAGTTCTTGCCACAAAAACTGATCAGTTTGGTTCATTTGGATTTGGATAGTGGTCTGTTCAGTGCATCACTAGTCACAATAGGCTCAATTCAGTATGCATCAGAAAGCATTCTCATGCAGCACTGAATCAAGCCTTTTGTGACTATTAATGAGCCAAACAGATCCAAATCCAAATGAACCAAACTGATCAGTTATCCTGGTACTCTTGACCTTCTTTCAGTTTTCCCCAGAAAAGGGTGGGAATGAGTTTAATATCTAGAAAGTTAGCCCTTTTTCTGTGAAAGGTAATTTTTAGTCAAGTCAAATGAGACTGACACCAGTGCTGAAGACCCTGTGCTTTTTTAAGGTTACGTGTTAATAGGGTTGAGTGTACCTGACCCATTCCTGAACCCGAACACAGATTTCAAAATGAAATCCGTACACACCTTCAACCCGAACCTGGAAAACACATGTGACTCTGACGTATAAAAGGTGGGGTCTGTCTCTTGGAGCGCTCAGAGCACTTCTGCATTGGATAGGGAGAGGTGCTGGCTGCTGCTGCTGAGGGACAGATGGTTTTTTTTTTGTACAAAAACTGTCCTTATAAGGACATTTATTTAGGACCAGTAGCTCGAGTGAGGGATAGATAGGTTGTTTTTGGGCACGCTATTGTCCTTGTGGGGACATTTATTCAGGGACAGTGGCTGGAATGAGGATCATTTTCTCTCTTTAATAACAAATAATAACTAGTCCACTAGTTCAGGCCACTTGACTGTCACTGCAGTTGACTGTGCTGTCATTACAGTTTACTATCAAGTAATAGTGGTAATAGTGGAGTATACCTATGCTCAGAGCATTTGGCTGTCATTGCAGTTTAATATCAAGTAATAGTGGAGTATAACCTCGCTCAGGCCACTTGGCTGCCATTGCAGTTTAATATCAAGTAATAGTCGAGTATACCCCTGCTCCTGCGACTTGGCTGCCATTGCAGTTTAATATCAAGTAATAGTCGAGTATAGCCTTGCTCAGAGCACTTGGCTGTGATTGTAGATTAATATCAAGTAATAGTGGAGTATAGCCTTGCTCAAGCCACTTTGCTGTGATTGTAGATTAATATCAAGTAATAGTGGAGTATAGCCTTGTTCAGGCCACTTGGCTGTCATTGCAGTTTAATATCAGGTAACAATGGAGTATACCTTGTATTCCACATTTGACCTACATTCTACACTCAGGGGAAATTGTATACCAGCAACCCTCCCTGTAAGCCACGTGTAGACTGGCCTTACACTGCTGTAAATGTGCCTTCATCTTTCTCCTCTTCTTCCCCCTGTTGCACCATTACATCCTTTGTCAATGCTTCAAGTGTTTTTTTCTAGCAGGAGAAGGATGGGGATGGTAGCGCTGATGATATTATCAGCCATGACCATATTGGTGGCATATTGGAAGCACTGCAGCGTGTCACAAATGTATGTCATGGAGGCCCATTCATTGGTTGTGTATTGCTGTTGGTCTGCACTTTCGACTCACTCTGGGATTTTGGAGCTGGAACTCCACTACTGAGCACATGCACCAGCCAATGGATGAACCTCAACAAAGCTCGGCCCAAGGCTACTAGGTTCTGTCCGCTGTCGCACACCACCTTGCCTGCTCCTGGATCTCAGTCCACATCTCCTGAGCGGTGTCTCCCAGACAGATGAGTTTCAGCACCACCTGCTGCCGTTTCCCCATAGCCAGGCTCAAAGTGGTGCTGCAGGCTCGGCCCAAGGCACTGGTGTCACAACATGGAAATGACCAGTGTCATCTATGCACTGCTTGAAAAAATGCCATGATGAGAATCCTTTGTACCAGCTTTGGCATGCTCAGTGCCTGGTTGTGGTGGGCAGTAGAAGCAATGAGCTGACCACTGAGGGTTTGCACCCTTCTCCATCCTCTGATGTCTGCCTGGGGCTGCATGGCCACCATCTCTTCCTGCTTCCATCCATGTTCTGTCTAGGACTTAGTCATCACCCCTAAGATCGTCTTCCACCCACTCCTCCCCTCTATCCTTCTTCTCAACCTCCACATGGCAGAAAGCCACAGCAGTTGGCACTTGGGTTTCATCCTCATCATAGATGTCCTGCGATGGTCCGATGTCATGTCCTCATCCTCCAACACAAGTTGTTGGGCATCTGGAAACCCCTATGTCTGCAACTGGGGCAGGTGGATGGCCCACGGAATACCAGCTAGGAGTGTCATCATAGAGAATTAGTGACTGCACCATGACTTGTGGCTGAGGCAGCCTAACTGATTTGAGGGGAGGTGAGGTGAAAGGCTTTTGGCAGTAGTGGAGTGGGTGGAAGACAATCTAACAGAACTTGATGTAAAAAACAATAATAATAGGATTTTTTTTGTTTGCTCTGCAGGTGAACTGGAACTTGTACTGAGTGCCTTCTAATCTTTCAATGGCTCAACTTTGTCTTGCCTTACCATTCTGGCAGCGGTATTGGAGCTGTCAATAATACGCTGCAAAGCTTGGCACCTTTGAAGGTATTTTAAGGGATACTATCCTGGAGCATCTTGGGGAAAATGACCTTATTACTCCATATCAGCATGGATTTATCACTCCTGCCAGACAAACCTAATCAGCTTTTATGAGGAGGTAAGTTCAAAATTGGATCAGGGGGAGTCATTGGATATCATATATCTTGAGTTTTCTAAAGAATTTGCTACACACATAAAAGTGCCACATAAAAGGCTGCTACAAAAGATAGGAATTATTGGACTGGGGGAAAACGTGTGGAGATGGGTGAGAAATTGGCTTAATGATCGGAAGCAGAGGGTGGTTATCAATGGTACACGCTCAGATTGGGTCACCGTTACTAGTGTAGTACCACAAGGGTCAGTTCTAGGACCAATTCTCTTAAATATATATATTAATGACATTGGGTACAGATTAAACAGTATAGTCTCAATCTTTGCAGATGATACTAAACTGTGTAAAGTAATTAAAACAAAAGAGGACAGCAGGCAACTACAAACAGATTTAGATAAATTGGAAGCATGGGCAGTTAAATGGCAAATTAAGTTTAACACAGATAACTGTAAGGTTATGTACATGGGAAGGAGAAATCTGTGTCATGATTACATACTAAATAAACACTTGGTAAAACAAATGTTTTTTTTAGTTAACAATAAGCTCAATGCCAGGCAGCAGCTGCCAAAGCAAACAGAATCATGGGGTGCATCAAGAGGGGCATAGGTGCTAATGACCAGAGCATCATTTTACCCCTGTACAAGTCACTGGTCAGACCCCATATGGAGTACTGTGTACAGTTCTGGGCACCCATGCACAAAAAGGACATATCAGAACTGGAGCGCGTTCAAAGGAGGGCAACAAAGTTAATAAAAGGAGTTCGGGGGCTAGAGTACCCTGAAGGATTGTGAGTGTGAAAGTTTATTTAGTTTAGAAAAGTCGCCTGAGGGGTGATCTAATAACTATGTATAAATATATTCAGTGTCAATACAAAGATCTGTCCCACAATCTATTTATACCCCGGAGTGTAAATATAACCCGAGGGAGTCCACTAAGGTTAGAGCAAAGGTGCTTTCTCCACCTGCAGGCAACAGAGTTAGGTGTAACAGGCACAAACCTAATGTCTAATGTCTTCTCTATTTCCTGCAGCATAGGGTAGAACCTGCAGCAGTACTTCAAAGTTTCCCCTTCAGTCAACTGAATTTCTTAAGGGCCACACAAAAAGTTGTCTAACACCAGCGTGAGTGAGCACGACCACCCACAGCTTGCTCATTGGCCACAAATGGCTCCTGTGGTTTGACAGCCAGTTCTGCTCCCATTGGTCTTGTTGCACCCACCTCCACCGCCTCTCTTGTGTGTCCGGCCCTGGTCAGATTACTCTAATTGGATTTATGTCATCTTCTGCTCTGCTTAGCCTTTTTTTGTTTTTTGGCTACTTTTAGTGGCGAACTAAAATTATCCCATTTGTTATTCACAGCAATCACAAGATGGGATATTCACTCAATGTCCAGTGTGTTGTGTCTCTGGGTCTCTTTTCTCACTTTTTTTTTTTTTTTAATATTCTTTATTTTCATTTTACAAGGTAAAGTGGGGTACAACATAGGAAAACACATAAGGAAAGTGAGGCTGTCCGTAGCTCACTGTGTACATTTTCCATACAGAACAAATATCACTGCAAATAAAACAGTAGCTCATGGCATATAAAGTCATAGTATTCAGTAACATTAGGGGGGGTGTATATGGGACTATGCAGGGGTTACTTCCCCTCGAGCCCGTCCCAATATTCTTCTTGGGTGCACTCCCTTCATTTTCCCCCAGGGTGCTTGTGGTAGTGTACTTCGTGGGTAACTAGGATTCAAAACGGTGACTTAACGTATATGGGGAGGAGGGTGAACGGGGTAGGGTATTTCCGAGAACGGGGGAGGGTAGTCCCTCGGGGGGGAGGGGGAGGTTGCTCGTTGCAGCCTCAGAGCACGGAGTGTGAACAGATCCTCACTGGTGCCCCTGTCCATCCCGGAGTAAGTGATTCCAGATCAACACCCACTTTTTGGCTCACTGTCCCATAGGGTTCTGTACTCTTCCGACTCCTGAAAGACCAACCAGGGCAGCCAGGCGCTCCTGAATTGCTCGTCTCTGTCGCGGAGGGACAGGGTCATGTCCTCCATTTCCCTGATGGAGGACACTTCTCTCAACCAGTCCCTCACCGACGGAGCTCTCTTCTGTTTCCATAGTCTAGGGATCACTTGTTTAGCTGCATTTAAGAGGTGGACCACCAAAGATCTCTTATATTTCCCGATGGGGCGATCCACTAAGTGTAAGAGTATGACTGCGGGGTCGCTTTTAGTCTGAAAGTCCGCAGTCTTCTCAATTATTGGTATGACCTTTCCCCAATATGACTGAATTTTAGGGCAGCTCCAGAAAATATGGAACAAAGTCCCTCTTTCCCGGCCACACCTCCAACACCGGTCATCCGACCCCGTGAACATTCTACTGATTCTGTCAGGCGTGTAGTACCATCTCGTTAACAGTTTATAGTTCAACTCCTGAACCTTAGTGGCCACCGAGGATTTGTGTGCGAGTATCGCCACCCTCTCCCTTTGCTTATCTGAGAGGGGTCGGCCTAAGTCGGCTTCCCAGTCCCTCCAAAATGTTGGGGGGGTCTCCTGCCTCCCAGAGAGCAGAAAATATATCTTGGAGATGAGGTGCGAGCTTTCCAATTCTCCCAAACAAATCCTCTCAAATGCCGTGGGGTTTCTGCAGTTTTCTCTTTTAAAGCCTATGCGAGATAAGTACGATTGAAAGTATAGTAGGCTCCACGGGTCTAGATCCCCCGTAGGCCACCTGGCCCTTAGTTCACTCAGGGTGGACCATCCATTTGCGGTTATTAGATCGCCACTCCTCAGAGAAGTCAGGCCACCCCATCCCCTGAGCGTGGCCCCAGAGCAGCCCATCGGAAGTGTGGGGTTATGCAGGAGAGACGTCATGGGGGTTGGCCAGGGCGATATCTCCTCCTGATCTCTATGCTTCTTGAAGATGTTCAGAGTCGCGGATATTGTGGGGTGCCCCTTAACATCTGTCAGAGGGATATTTCTATTCCATGGGACAACATCAAGGGGCACAGGCGCCCCCGCTCTCTCCATTCGGACCCAGCGTTTGGTATTATAGCACAACTGCCACTCACAAACCCTCTGTAGGTGGGAGGCGGTCCAGTACATCCTGATGTCGGGTAGCGCCATTCCCCCCCGGTGTCTGGGGCTACACAGGAAACGGTACCCTATCCTGGCTGGCCTTTTCTGCCAGACGAACTTCCTGAATGCCCGGTTCAGATCTCTAAAGAAGTGTCCAGGGAGTTGAATTGGAAGGGACTGAAAAAGGAACAGCAGACGGGGCAGCACCGACATCTTGATAATGTTGACTCTGCCCATCCACGAGAAGGTGGGCAGGTCCCATCTCTCTAGATCCGCCTTAATCCCTCGCACAAGGGGCGAAAAGTTCAAGGCGTAAAGGAGCGGGAGTTGGCTCGGCAGTTGGGTTCCCAAGTATGTTATGGAGGTTTTTGCCCACCTAAACGGAAAAGATTGCTGCAGGGTCTTGCAGATGTCTGTCGGGAGCGTAACATTTAAGGCTTCCGACTTATCGAAGTTTATTTTGAAGAAGGAAAGCCTTCCATAAACCTCGAGCTCTTTCATTAGTACTGGGAGGGATATCACTGGGTTGGAGACACAGAAGAGGAGGTCGTCCGCGTAGGCTGCCACTTTGTGTGGCCCCTCCGAGGACTCCACCCCACGGACATCCGCGTTGCTCCGCACCCTGCACAGGAAAGGCTCCAACGAGAGTGCGAAGAGAAGGGGTGACAATGGGCACCCCTGTCGAGTACCGTTGCGTATAGGCACCGGGTCCGACAGGAGGCCATTCACTCTGATCCTAGCCAAGGGGGTGGTGTATAGTGCTCCGATGTAACTCCTCATTACCTCGCCCAGGCCCATGTGGTAGATTGTTTCCTCCATGAACCTCCAATTCACCCTATCAAAGGCCTTCTCGGCGTCAGTAGACAGAAGCATCGTGGGAATCCCGGTGGATCTCGCCCTATGGATCACGTTGATAGCCCTCACCACATTGTCCCTAGCCTCTCTCCCCAGCACGAACCCCGTCTGGTCCCAGTGCACGACCTGTGCCACTATAGGAGCCAATCTATTCGCTAGGATTTTCGCATATAGTTTTAGGTCCGTGTTGAGGAGCGAGATGGGGCGGTAGCTCTGACATACCAACGGATCCTTACCGGTCTTGTGTAAAACCACGATTTGTGCCTCAAGATCTCTGTCGGAGAAGGCGCCCCGTTTTTCAGGGTCTGCGATGGTATTCCAGGCCTTAATAACATGGGGGCCTAACACCGGCAAGAACGTTTTATAGTATTTTGCCGTGTAGCCATCTGGTCCGGGGGCCTTACCAGCTGGGGTCTGCTTTATTGCCTTTTCTAATTCTGCTATATCAATAGGGGCCTCTAAAGACTCGGCCACCTCCCTCGAGACCTTGGGCATCCCCGACATCTTTGTATACTCCCTAATCCGATCCCTTGGGGTGCTGGTCGTCATGTCTGGCGACAGGTTGTATAGTTTAGCGTAGTATGATCTGAAAGATTCTGCAATCTGTTCAGAGGCGTGCTGTTTCCGTTGGGACCCATCCAGGATTTCTGCAATAAAATTTTGGGCGCGGTGTTTCCGCAGCGCTCGGGCCAATAGTGAGCTACTCTTATTCCCAAATTCGTAATATGTGCGTTTGCATTTTTTAATCGCAAACTTAGCTTTATTCAGGAGTAGTGCATTTAGGGCTTCTCTTGCCTGTGTCAGTTCGCCGAGTACACGTGCTGCTTCAGATCGTTTGTGGGACAATTCTAGACTCTGGACCCTTTCCATGAGTTTCCTCAGTTGGGACTCCCTCTCCCTCTTCAGCCTGGATGCGTGGTTGATCAGTACACCCCTGATCACGCTCTTGTGGGCTTCCCACAGTGTCAAGGGTGACACCTCACCGTTATTATTCTCCTTAAAGTATGTTTTGATGCTCTCTCCGACCTCCTTCGAGACCACAGCATCCTGAAGAAGGGACTCGTTAAGTCTCCAAGTCATCGGTGGGGGGGGTCTGTCCCCAATGGCCATGTCCAGGTATACCGGAGAATGGTCCGAGAAAGAAGCCGGAGAGATGCCTCCCCCCCTCATAGCACCCAGCAGGCTATGTGATACCCATAGGTAATCAATTCTGGTATATGTCCCATGAACCCTGGAGAAGTAGGAGTAATCCCTCACCCTGGGATTGGCCACTCGCCAGGCATCCACCAGCCGCATACAGTGTAATTTTTTCCGTAATGCTCTAACGCTTGACTGGGACAGTGCGGATTTACCCGTTGAGGAGTCTAAAATGGGCTCCATAGCTAGATTAAAATCTCCTCCCAGGATCACCTCTCCCTCTGCAAACTTTTCCAGCTTGTCCAGGGCCTTGTTCAGGAATTTAAGTTGGCCCTGGTTGGGGGCGTAGAGTGAGGCCAGGGTATACTTTCTACGGCCCAGTAAGCCTTTAATCATTACCACTCTACCCCACTTGTCGCTCCACTCCTCCAAGGTGGAAAAATGGAGGTCTCTAGCTAGTAAAATTGCGACACCCTTTTTTTTCTTCCCCTCATCTGTGCAGCTGGTGAATACCTGGGGGAAATCTCTGCTATCCAAACGCGGAACCGCAGACTTTTTAAAGTGGGTCTCCTGCACAAATGCTATCTTGACTTTTTGCCTTCTAAGTTCCTGTCGGAGGATCGTTCTTTTCTCCGGGGTGTTAAGACCCCTAGCATTTAAAGACACAACCTTTATGGAACCCATCTCCCCTCCGTTCCCAGAAGGAACCCTAGTAGGGGCAAGGGGGGGTGGGGAGTAGAACACTATGGAGAATCAGACAAAGGGGGCGGGGGCAAGGGGTAGGGGTATAAAGGGAAAACAAACTCACTAGGGTATTGGTGCTACGCCTCTAAGCGAGCACCGTCAACAGTGCCTATTGTATCAGAGAGGTGGGTATACGACCCAAACCCTCGGTTAAGGAACCTCGCTTTCCCGTCTGAGAGGGTCCGTGAATCCCCTCAGAGGGGCGCACTCCAGATTCCTTGGGGGTGAGGAAGACCGAACCCGCGGTTGGCGTACGGGGTCCGCACCCTGATGGTTTCTAACTGTAAAGCCACGGGATAATTCTTAAGGGGACACAATTATAACAGATGTAATTCAACTTAAACCATAACAAGGGATAACCAGGCAGCGAAGCCAAACTCTAACCACATAACCCTTAAACCGCTCACCGGCTCGTCCCCCGTCGGGGACCCCCCCCCGACGCCAGGCGCAACGCGTCCGTACGGCAGACGACGTCGGGGGGGGGGCCCAAGGGGAGCGCCACCCGGCCAGCGCACTTTCCACAGGAGGTCGTGGAACCATCACGTTTCGGGCCTCCCATAAGGAGCGCTTGTTTTAATGTAACACTGGAAACAACCAATCAAGGGGGGCAAGCAGAGGCCCACAAACTGCGGTCAGGCAGCATGCCAAAAGCCGTGCCCGGTATCAGGCCCGGCCGGGCTGGGAGGTCCCAGGCTTTACAGTCTACGACCTCGTCTTCCTCTTCGCCCATCCCGAGGGCCTCCCCCTGGGCGTCTCGGCAACTGTCTGGCGTATATAGCCAGATCCGGTGCTGTCCAGTCCGGTACATCGATCGCCTCGGACTCCAGGAAATGGAAGAGATCAGAGATCCGGCAACTGGCTCGGGGTTTTAAGAGTAAAAAGGTTACCATTCTTTCGGACAATAAGCTGAAAGGGGTGGCCCCATCTGTATGCAGCCCCCTGTCGTTGAATCGTCTCCAACACCGGCTTCAGGATCCTACGCATGTGCAATGTCCTGCGCGAGAGATCTTGCAGGATGATGACTTGTGCTCCCTGGCAGGCGATGGGACCTTTTTCCCAGGCCTTTTTTAAGATCTCCTCTTTTATTTTGAAGAAGTGGACCCTGCAGATAATGTCTCTGGGTCTGTCTCCTTCTTGAGGGGGGGGCCCGAGTGCCCTGTGCACCCGGTCCAACTCAATGATGTTTTCGCTTGGCTGCCCAAGAAGCGTGTTGAAGATAGAGACGACGGTTTGCTGCAGGCTTTGTGGTCCTATTGACTCTGGTACACCCCTCAGCCGAAGGTTATTTCTTCTGCTTCTGTTTTCGGCATCATCATGCGCTAAATAAAGCTCAGAAAAAAGTCTCTTGTTGGTTTCTTGTTGCTGCTCCAGGGCCGTCATTCTTGTTGATAGTGATCTGTGTGCGGTTTCCATGCCATCCAGTCTTTGGGTGATGTCAGCTACGGCTCCCTGCAAGGCCGCCAGCTCGCGCTTGATAGTCCCCTCCATTCTGGAGACATATCCGTCGAAGTCTCTTCGGGTAGGAAGGCCCCTTAGGGCCTCACTGATATTGACTCGGACCGCTTCTGCAACAGACTGAGATATCATATCTAGCGGGACGGATGGCCCCCGACCGGGCCCCGGTATTACCCCCCAATCTTCGCATTCCCTCCAGGGCATGGTGTGTGGGGATGTCGAGCACGCAGTCGCCCACGCCGGGTAGCCCAGCGGTCGGTCACCCGATGGGTCTCTGTGGCCTGCATCTTGCCTCGGGGGTCCTACAGCGGGCCAGGATCTGCGCGCCCCCATATCTCGCTCCATATGTGGTGGGGGCGGGGTGGGGCCGCCATCGAGCCCCCCGCATCGCGGGCTGCAGGGGGGGCACGGGCCCCCCGGGGGAGTCGGGGTACCCGAGAAGGTGCTGAAATTGGGGGACTCTTGGGCCCCCCTCCCCAACGTGTCGAGTCCTCCCCGGGCCGGGGAAGTGTCCAGCAAGGGAGGTGGGGTTTTCTCCTGGTCTGAGGGAAAAAGGCTCAGTATGCTCTCCCCAGGATCTTGCGAGGCGTCGAGCTGTAGCTGTGCTAGCTGAATCCCTTTCTCCCTCTGGGGCTTCTCCCCCCTCCTTGTCTGGGGTGAGTGCGCTGGGGGATCAGTGGGAGAATCTGTATGTGGCCTCCTCATGTCCATCCCCAGGTTTGAGGGATCAGACCCGGCCGGTATCCCTCCTGGCCAGTCCGGTTCTCTGTGGGGAGGTGTACCCATCCTCTGCTCTGGGGAAATAGGGCCAGCTTCCTCCAAGCCCTGCAGCCTCTCATCTTGTGGGGATCGGGCCCCTCTCCAGTTTTGAGGTCCCCCCTCTCTTAATGTCTGGGGTGTGGGCTGTGCCGCTGTCTTCTGGGTGCTCCCCTCCACTGCTGTGCCCCTGAGTCCACCAGTTGTTCCCTCCGGCCAGTCCGGCGCGCCAAGTTCCAGCGCCTGTGAGGAGCACTGATGGCCCTGCACCCTCGTCTCCCCCGGCTCCATCTGGCACTCTGGGGCAGCTCGCTCCCCCTCCTCCGCCTCAACACCGCGGGAGCCCGTCACCGCCGCCGGCCCGCAGGTCAGATGACTCACCGCCCGCCGTCTTCCACCTTCCTCCTCGCGCTCCGCCATTCTGCGGTCCTCCGGGGCACTGTGAACCAGCGCCCGAACGGTGTGCTGCCGGCTCTTCTCCTCCATCTCCGCCTGATGCTCCGGGGCCGCCCGCCCCGCCTCCTCCGTCTTCTTATGACAGGCATCCGCCGTCGCCGGTCCGCACATCAGGGGGCTCGCAGTCTGCTTTCTTCCTCCCTCCTGCTCGGCCCTCGCGCGCTCCGCCATCTTGGGACCTTCCGGTGTCTCGGCCTCTCCCTCTCCCTGTCTGAAGAAGGAGGCGATGGCACGTTCTCTGGTCCTCTGGGCTGATCCCTTCTGTTTCCCCCGCCTGGGCATCTCTTCAAATTGCTGTCCCGTTCGCTGTATCGCTCGTCAGAAGAAGGTAGGTGCGGAGCTCCCTGAACACCGACCCTCACGCCGCCATGTCAAGCCACGCCCCCTCTTTTCTCACTTTTTGAGTGTTGTTGCTGGTTTTCCGGGGTCATGCCATGATTCACATATCCTGCATAACTCAGGCTTGTATTTGTGGTGCCAGAGAGGAGAATTGGCTGATGGCTGGCTTGTAGGTAAGTGTTTATTAGTTTCCCATTGTCCTTACCTTCAAATGTCTGCATTGTGTTGCTCTGTGCTGGCCCCTGATTTTGTATTTAACTATATAGTCCATGCATTACTCACCAACTGGTTGTTTAGCCCCACAATCTCTGCATCTGTGTATGAAGCTAGGAGGAATGGACAATAAGTACTATAGTGTAGTTAGCCAAGAACATCTGTCTAATGGATGAGTGTGACTTGCACCCTGCATCTCTGTGGTTGTGGTTAGGCCTAACGTTTGTGGTATTGATTTTCTAATTTGGATTACCTACCCACACAATGTAATGTTTGAAAAATTCAGTGCCCTTTTCTTGCAGTTAGAGTTCTTCACCTTGGTAGAACAGCAGGACACTCTGGGTTATGGGCTATTTGATACTAAGGGGAAAATCACAACCCCCCCCCCTGTCCATATCTTTCCCCAAGCCGGGAGAGCTTAACAGACATGGGTGACAAAATTATGTACCTAATCTTAACCCATGCCTCAGAGTAAGGCCGACTACCTTTGGGGAAACCAGTGGTTAACACATTTTGTATAGTTGATTCTTGTGTGTAAAAGGCAATAAGCTCAATTGAATGCATGTTTCAATTTGCCCACAATTACACACCCCTGTTGAGTCATGCTTGAACATCTATTTTGCAGGCTCATTTGGAAATGTCAACTGGGAGGACATGCATTTACAATTGTTTCTGTCTTTACTGGTGACTAGCAGTACCCCTGCTTGCCCTGGCTTATAACCCCTTTCTTGCAGTCCCAAAATGATGCAGAGGAGGCCTTCAATGCAGCCCATAGCAAAACAAGGGCCATCATTGAGCAGGCATTTGGGTTGCTAAAGGTGCGCTTCCGTTGTTTGGATCATACTGGTGGGGTGTTGCTGTACTCGCCCAACAAAGCCATCCAGATCTGTGCAGGTACAGTGCTGCATAACTTTGCTCTCCTACACCAAGTTGCTGGCCATGTGCCACCTGAGCCCATATTTTATGAAGACCTTCTGGTGGAACATTTCGCTGGCACTGTAAATCAGCAGGGACAAGAAGGGAGGTGCAATTTAGAGTTGCAGTTAAATTATACACATACTTAAATTATATCACTATATTTTTTTGGTATTTGGGGTTGCATGTTTAATATGAGTTAATATAAGTGGTTGTGCCAAGCTCTGTTTAAATACCACACGATCATTTTTCGCAGGACACATGCATCAAGGCAACCAAACAGTTTTCATAGTTTATTGATTGTGTACACAATTTTAACTCAAAAGCAGGAGCAAATGCCCAACACATCACTAAAATTCGATGTTGCCTGTCAATAGGATTTACTTGCCATCCCTCCACACACCCACACCTGGCTAAGTGACCCATAACTCCCATCCATCACCATCATTACTGAATTCTCCTGATGGCCTGAAGTAAAATGGAAGAGAAAGGGAGTGTTTTTTTTATTAATACCGCTTTAGCTACTCAAGAAGGAACACAGCCTACCATTGGAAGAATCAAAGAGAAGTAAAAATTAACTGCAGGCTGCAGCATTTGTTATTACAAAAACACTACAAATTTTAAAAAGTAGTTTTTTAAAAACAAATTTGCACATATTTCACCCCAAAATATTAAGAATACACTAAAACTAGGCCAAACAAGAGATTCCATTTTATTCCCAGGCTGAAAGAGACAATATATAATTCTCCTGGGAAATCCCTGAAAGTCCCTGCAAAAATCACAGTTGAACATGTATAGCGCAAAATATTGAAAAATGGTCTGGCAACAGAAGATGACAAAATCTATAGGTAGGTTGGCAGTTAAAGGGTTAAGAGATTGAAATCTAAACCATGATCACTAAAATCCAGAAGAAAACTAAAAATATAGGAATAAGGAGAAATAGACAGGTGGATAATACTATACTGAAGCTTTCAATTATTTTTTTTAAATATGTGCTCCAGATGCATTGTTTCCACCAAGCAAAAAAAACAATTCTACCCAGAAAAACTTTTGTTAAACAAAATCAGCTCCAGTGGCTTAAAGCAGACCAAAATTCAAAAAAGAAAGTTTAGTAAATTGCTCCCCTAAAGCCCCCCTCTGGCAAAAAGGGCTTAACTCCATGCACACTGCAAGGGAGCGGCCATCTTGTCACACATAAGCATGAGGGGGAGAGCTGTGCCAGCAGCAGTCCACACCAAACTGAGAGAGATAAATGCCTCAGAAACACGAGCAGCTTGTGTATTATGTTATATAAACACACACACTGAATAACCAGCTGCTATAGGGATTGTGTGTGTGAGGGGAAAGCTGCAACAATGTACCTTTATCACTGTTCACTGCGGAATCTGGATTTATCGCACACCATTAAGACAGTGTAAACATATGTATCTAAAATGTTACAATTCTTTCAGCTGTGCAGCAGTGCAATGATTCATCACAGCTGATGGCTTTCTACTAGAAAAAAGGAGGATTGCACTGATATGTGAGGTAATTTTGCCTGTGGGATTGTTTTTTTCAGAAACTGGACTTGTATGTGGCTATATGACTGCTCCCATGCAGTTATGTAGCATATGACCTTTGGTCTGCTTTAAAGAGTGCCTCTCTATGCACTTTTTTCATGTTACATTAGGCCCTAAATATTGGGGTTGCGATTGCATAGTCTCTTTCTTTAGTTAATAAATATGTTATTACCGGTAATCCTGCATGTTTCAGGGACATAACACAGCTGTGCCACTGGTGTTTTTGCTTTGCTCAATTCACATTACATCAGGACCCAAATATTATGCTAGTACCTTTCTTTAGTTAAAAGAAAAATGTTGATTACCCTGCCTGTTTCAAGGGCATAACTCAGCTGTGTCACTCTCGCAAAGTCAATGTTGCCTGGGGCCTACCAGTAGAACTGACTCTGGGGGCCCACACCATATTTAGATGCAAGTATCACATTTTGTGTGTGCATTTAGGATGCCACAAAAAAGGTGTACATAGTTCAGGTCTTAGTGATGAAGAAACTCAAAGGGGGCCCCTGCATAAAGTGGACTTTTTTTTTTTACATTAGGCCTAAAATATTGGGGTTGTCCTTTATCGCTAAGAAAAAGAATTACCATAAACATGATTCACCCTGCACTTTTCAGGCACATAACTTATTTAGGGACATAGCTGATTCACTCTCAAAGTGGGCTGGTGTTTTTGTTCAACTTGATGATGATCAGAGTATGTTTAAGCTCTTTTGTTAAAGGAAAGATTCATTTAACCCCTTTTAATAGAATGTATTTGTTTTCTTCTTCTTCGCTGACAGTTTTGTTAAATGTGTTTCTAGTTTCATGCTGGTAGTTTTCAGTTGGCTGAATCAGGAGAAACCATCTTGATGTTTTTTACCTATTTTTATGGCTCAGAATTGCCTTTGAGAGTTGCGTTCATTTGCTGATCACTATACAGTTCCAGCATTGATTTCTCTCCAGATGGATTGGCAACAACACTTAAAAGTAGAACTACAGTCAAAACTGACTATAGTTTCGCACTGCTAGTTAGCAGAAGGGCAGCACGACCTGAGCTGCCCTGCTGCACAACGCGAGCTTGAAAACAAGAAACCAAGTACCAACAAGATACTCAACGTTTCTGGGCCTCTTCTGCGGCCGCTGTGAGGCAGCCTACTAGAGTCATAGCCAGCGCTGATATGCTCGCCCGCTGGCCGTGCTAAAAGGCTGCTCGCGGTCACGTGTGCACGTCACTGCGAGCAGCCTATCAGCACCTCCAGTGGGTGGACCTATCAGCGCTGGCCTGCAACTCTGATAGGCTGCGCTGTGGAGGGCACAGAAGAGGCCCGGAAGCCTTGAGTATCTGGACGTCCGGTTCCATGCCTGTAATGCGCAGCGGGGCAGCCCAGGTCGTACTAGCAGCAGTAGCTCTGCTTTAAGCACCTTTAAAGTGGAACAAGGGCCGGCCACTGGTCTTCCCGATACTGGGATGCCCCACTGTGTGAAAACCCAGGGGTTGCCCGCAAGACCCACTTTCTTTCTGGCTCCCTCACCCATGTAAATATTATTGGCCTCATCCCTCATCTCTTGGCTGTGGCACGCTCCCAGCCATTCAGATAGGCTGGGGGCAGGAGTGCACCTGCGTCTGGGAATGTGGCTGATCTCGCTCATGATTGCTGAAAATGGCAGTTTGCCAAAGCATTAATATGCACACCAAATGGATGTACTAGACACGAGCCTCTGCATAAGTGGTAGGGCTGGGGAAAGGTGAGTTTTCGTGGCGATCTGGGGGGTTTAATGCATGCAGACAGGGAATAAAACCCGAAGGTGCCGCAAGAAGCGCTGCTGTAAAAACATACTTCAACTCTGCGGTCCCCTTCCTGTCAGCAGCGCCGTTCCTTGGAAATGGAGCCACAGAAAAATGGCTTTGACACTCCTAGTGCTAGTTGCCAGCCCATCATTGCAGTGCAGCAGAAAAGTCACTTCTGCTGTATCCAGGGGCTAAAATAGTGCATGGCATGACCCAGTTCTGCAATCCTATCATATTCTTCCTTAAAACCAAGATGGGGGAGGCTGTGAGAATGATGATTTGCTGCATAGCGCTGAAATGTGGGAGGCAAATTTTTTGGAAATTTCCAAATATTAATGACCTGCCTGCCATAATCTTCTGCCTCCAGCATAGCTTCTGGCTAATTGTCGGAATGGGATAAACCATGTCATTGCATTTCCAGTCTCGCCTCTCTTCTCTTAGGGATTCTTAAATCAATGCAATGCAATGCATTTGTCACATTTCCCCCTTTTTTGGAT
Organism: Gastrophryne carolinensis; assembly: GCA_027917425.1. Lineage (NCBI taxonomy): Eukaryota > Metazoa > Chordata > Amphibia > Anura > Microhylidae > Gastrophryne > Gastrophryne carolinensis. The sequence continues at coordinate 333,209,863 of CM051235.1, read as the reverse complement.
GTTCCCTTGCAATTGGGGACATTTAGCTGCTTTGGTGCTTTTCAGATATCAGGATATACATCTTAATTTTTTCCCACATAAGGGTCGATTCATGGTCGCGCACAAACAAATTTGCGAACATTTTTTGGAGTGCCAAGTCGCACTCTGGCCTGATTCATGGTCATCAAAATGGGAGGCGCATTTGTTTTTGAGCCAATCTGCACACTAGTATCTGCCAATTGGCACCTGAAATTCTCAGCTAGCGCCTGCTTTATGTGTGGTAAGGTGCAAGGTGCCGTCATTGACGGTAGGTATGTGGCACCAAGGTACCTGGCCTTGGTGCAGTAAAGCTGTGTAGTTTTCTCCAGCATCAGCTGCTAATGGTAGTCTGCTGCTGAAATTTTAGTATAGCCGAAAGGCTAACCCGGGACGGCTTTACTGGGATGGAGTAGAGCAGGGTGGGACTCCATCCCCTACCCAGGTCCGGGTTTTGCGGGCCGCATAAATAGCCTGGGGAGTCAGCTGTGCACTGGCTGTGTCTAGAGCTCACTTGTGGAGTGAGACTCTGGGCCTTATTCATCAAGCGATAGCGTCAGCTAGTGTGTCAGTAGCGCCAGGTATCACCAGCTATCGGCGGCTACCGACTCCCGAACGCCAGGCTGCGAACACAATCACGCATTTATCACGCTAAATGAGGCTAGCGCCGGCGAAAGCGCCAGCTAGCGCTGGATTCATCATGTAGCGGACTGCAACGAACAGCGCCGCTGCTAATCCCATCCCAGCGCCAGGTCAGACCTTTCGCTACCTGGCGCTCTCCCATACATTCCAATGGCAGACACTGCAATGTTTTTTTTAAGTGGTTTTTGTGTTCTTGTCTTTTGCCAAAAATTAAACACATGTTGTTTAGGATATGTTTGATTAATCTGTCTTGTTTTTATTGATTTTTTGGTGAAAGATGTAATTTTTAGACTGGAATGTTGTGAGTGAAATCTAAAATGCATCTCCTCCCACAAAACACATTATCCTCAAATTTGCTTGCTTTCTGAACACCCATGGCTTGTAAAGCTACTTTTTAGTCAGTCATGGTTGGCGCTCACGTTCGCTCATTGAAATTGTCAGCGCCCAAGCTATTCTGCAGCCCTGTCCTTGTTGAATCTGTGGTGGTCAGTGTTTGTGCAGTCGCTGTTGTGATTCGCTATGTGCTGGCGCTAGCGTCGCTGTGCTGCGCTGTGCTGTTCATACATGTGCCTTTCTGCATTTTTCCCTGAATTCACTTGCAGCGACCCCAGTCGTTCTTAATGAATACACTGTAGTTCTGAGCGTGCATATGTCCACATTCTGCAGGATTTTTTCAGGCGTACAAGCTCATAACAACCCGTTATGCATTCTCCTGTGTCTCACATTATCAGGTTGTTGGATAGTTATATTGTGTTTTTACTTTATTTTTTTAAGGAATCAGATTGTTATTTGTAAGCAACCAGATCTGTTTTTGCTCTGACCTATGCATAACAGGGTATTGAACACCCAGCTAAATCAAGCTAATAATTAATTGTGTCTTGGCCAATAGCTTGTTGTAATGCGTAAATCTACTATTACCGCCACTTAGCTTGCACGTAGTGGATATTAGCTTCTTCCTAGTGTGCGGAGCGAATTTTTTTTTTTTTTGGTTCGCTTTCGTCATATCCACTTCCGGTTTCCTCCTTTGCGTTTCCACCATGCTGCCCAGGAGACGTGTCATGCGCCTCCCCAGCTCCTCCTCTGACTCTGGCCCCCCCACCCCTCCCCCACCTAACCCCCCTCCACCCCCTCCCCCCCCTGGGCCAGCAAAAAAGAAAAGGAAGAGGGTGGATAGCCGCGTAAACGGCCAGGTGGTGAAAGTGAGTATGTTTTCCCTGGAGGTGAAGGCCACAGTGTCCCGGCGCTTCAACACCAGGCTCAGTGTCAGAGCAATTATGCAGAAGTGGTCCGACTTTAAGCGCCGGGACCCTGAAGGCGTGTACCGCCTATATGATACGTACGCTTCAGGTAAGTGGAAGTTGATGCTATGTTTATACTTTTTGGGAAATAATATTCTAAGCTGTGTCCATTTTGGGTAGTAATTGTAATTTTTTTTTATTCACCCCCTCAACACAGATAAGCGTCCTCCCCTGGGGAAACGTGGGAAGGGATTCCTCCCCTGAACGAGACAGGTGGACTCGGGGGAGGGTCCCTCTCGAGTGTCCTATTTAGAGGACCCAGGGGAGGAAGGGGATGACGCCCCAGAGGAGTGTGCTGCTGGGGGGCTGTCAGGATCGAGCTTCAGCTCCTCACACTCTGAATCTGAGGAGTCTCACCAGCCAAGGGGCCACTCTCAAGTGGGGAGTCCGAGTGGGGTGGAAGTAGTGGACTCTCCCACACTCCCTGAAGGAGCAGGGAGTGAGTGGGAGGAGGGTGGGGGATCTTCAGATCAGAGTGTGAGGAGCCGAGGCTCCACGCCTCCTCCTCAGAGCCCTCCCTGGGCTTCAAGTGGCAGCTCATCCCCTGGTGAGTGCAGATTTAGTCAGTGTTAGTCTGTGACAGGTTACATATGGCCATTTGTACTTAGCCCTTGCCATTCCTCTCTAATTTGCAGCGCATCATATAAGCGGCACCTCCAGGAGCTTTTGGCAACGCCTTCTCCACGGGCATAGTCATGGTAAGTGTTTGTTGTTATCCCTCACATTCCATATGTTATGACATTCCTTAAAGTGGACCAACACCCATTGTTGATTGGGCTGGGAATCTATAAGCTTCCCTGCCCAATCACCTCCCTCACCACAGGCCCCCCCCCCAAAAGCCCACAAACTCCTTACCTCATTGGGGGTGGTAGAAGCCACCGCCGCCGCCTCCTGCGCGCCCCTCTAGATGTCCGTTTGTGAATGGCCTGCGCGGGCGCACGCCCTGGAGGAGTGACGCGCGGGAGGCGGCGGCGGACAGGCTCTCTCTCCGATTGGTGTGCCCTGCCAAAGTGGACCAAAACACAGGATAGTATAAATCCTGGGTCTTGGTCCACTTTTAACATACACATGTTTCATGGTCCATAGTACAAGCTGGTTTTATAATTTACATTAACATCACAAACCCCACTACAGTGCAATCCAGCTGGCAACCACCCCTATGTTTCAGCCCACACAATGATGGCGGCTAGCAAATGTGTGATTTTCTTAATTTTTCCCGGCTAACACATGTTTCACACTCTACAAGTAAGATTCTACACTCAACTGCCAATTAGGCCTTACCATTGCACTGTCAAGGTTATTGGCACATTATCTTTATGTGTCCATGTTGCACCCATAAATAATTTACATGAACTCATGGACCAGGAAATATGCTAATGTCAGACAACATGTGTGTAACCATGCAAGCATTTGTTTTGGCAGACTCCATAACCAGATGGCTGTCAAATAGTCATGTGTCATTGTCCCACTAATTTTTGGTTTCTCTTTTGCTTTTTCCTGACAGATGTGGGCACACAGACGGAGCCGGTGACCATCCTCCCCACCCCAGCTCCCGGGACGGCCAGCAGCATGGGCCCCAGCCACAGCTGCGATGGTGAGTACATCCCACTTCATATGCCTTGACTTGTGACCCCCTATGTCTTATAGTACATTCTGGAGACATTTACAATGTACCTATGTGTTTTCTAAACACACATCTAGGTTACATGTGTTTGTTCAACAATCCTAAATGCATGTCTGCATGCTTGATTGTTGGCTCCCATTCTTGTTTTTGCCACATAGTGTAAAATTGTGGTTTCTTCAAAACAAAATTGGCCTGCTAAGGTGGTGACCTCTAATATGCTTGGCCCAACCAGTTTAATCGTTAGGACTTAGGCCCTGATGTTTGGCTGTAACTAACCAAATAAATGTCCACACTGGGACTTAGACCTTAATTTATTCCCAAGAGTTCAGAGTAAATGTATGCTTGGGATGTTGTGGCCACATTTAAGGCAGCCACTAGTACTCATATAATGGTAACACCTAAGGGCACAGTGGCCAACAATGTGAATGTGAGCGTCAGCTAATTTGAGCCAATTACATTACATTGCTACATCTGTGTATGTTGAGGTCACATTCTATCTTTTGAATATGTTTTTTTTCTACTCTCTACAGCTTGTGAAAACCAGCATCGCAGACTGTGGCAGTCGATCCGGCGTCTTTGCCTTATGCTGCTGGCCTTGAAGAGGCGTCGTTAGGGTGGGGGGGGGTATGTTTTGAGCCGCTGTGCGGCGGAATGTTGGGCCTGTTGCCCGCCTTGCGGAATAATAAATATTTTGTATTTTTTTAATTACAGTGTGTTGTGCCTTGTCAAGCATAGTTTAAGTGTCTACCAACCCATTATTTGTAAAATGTTGGTGTACCTTTGTAGCCATTTAATGTGTAAACCATAGTAATATATGGTCACCAATGTGTGTCATACATTTCTGGCTACATGTACATATCTAGATCTAGAGACTCATCCCTGACTGTGTTCTTAGCTATGTCTTTGAAAAAACACAATTTAGACAATTTAGAGGTGGGATACTCAAATGTATTTGAAAAAAATGAAACACAACAAAAAGAAATTCAATATTCTTGGCTTGGGGGCCTGGGAGGTTGAGAGTCATTGCTAGGGGTGGTGTTGGGGGACAACAGTGCAGTAAAACAAATAGACTGCTGTTGTATCAGCTGATGCATCAACAACAAACTTTGGTCCTGGCGCTGTAAAGATTGCTCCATCGCATGTGCAATGCGATCCAGTACCCGGTTGGTTTGAATTTGTTGTCCTTCTCTCATATCCTGGAGCTGGCGCTGCAGGTCCTCAATTTGTTGCCGAGACACCAGCACCTGATTTTCCAACGCCGCAATGTGCTCATTAGTTCCATCACGCGGCTGTTGGCGACTGTAGTCCTCCAGCATCCGGACCCCTAGCTCATAAAAATCGGCACTGGTCGGTGCCACACCTCCTCTTGTTGTGTGTTCCGGCTAAAAAAACAAAAGAAAAGATTGTAGTGAAGGTGAAACAATGCAGGTATGCCCCTACCAATCATTTACCCAAAGTGTAACAATCAAACTTACCCTTGATTGAGCCTCTGTAGCTTGGCCACATGGCACTTGGGAAGAGGCCCCAGCTTGGGGTTCAGGTCTGGCCTCCTGCCAAAACACCAAAGAAATAACATGTTACATGTTGGTTCCTGGACTAGCCACAAACATGTCAATGTGGTTATTGTTCCCCAAAATCAGCCATGTTACCTCAGTGCCGTCCGCCCAAAGTAGTTCCGGGGTCTGGCTGCCAGAAAGGGGCAAATCCACATTTGAGAGATGGGGCAAGCTGGCATATGCTAAACAGGAAAGTCATGTTAGTAGGTCAGTGGACCAAACTCAAATGTAATATGGATAGACTATCGAGGCCATACCTCAACAAAGTTGCAGATTACACACTAGCCAAAAGGAAGATGAGCCAATAATTGGGCCAAACAATAACAGACACATTGCTCAAATTACACATACCCGCCATCTCCCACATGTCCGGAGTTTGGCCCTCACTCGAGCTTTGCCCTTGAAAAAACACGTTTAAACACAAGTTGGCCTACTAAATTACCAAAGAAGGTTTGCAAAAATCCTTACTAGATAATCAAGCAAAACCAACTTACCCTCATCTCTAGCAGCCTCAACGTGAAGGGCCCTTTCCGGACAGCCACTTCCGATATTCCGGCCAACTAAAAAACACAATTAATGTCTCTAAATATTCCTAACACTACTCGGGTGAATGTTTGTCTTTTAATATACACAAAAAATGCATTGCAATCACTGTAAACAGTTTACTAATGAGCCTGGGGATGGCAAATCCACTAAAAAAAGCAATCTTCAAGTTGACCTAGCAAACATGTAGATTATTAGATTAACCAAATAGAACCAGTGTAACATAAACAGCATAAAGGATACATTGTTTTGGGCAATACACACCAACAGGGTCCTGTTGACCTGCAACATCGGAAGTGGTGTCCAAAGATGAAGCAGTCACTTGGCCTACCAAGAAAAAAGAGGAATGAAAGACATGCACTTGTGTTAAAGCGGCTAAAGCAAGGTTGACACATGCACTTACCGGAATCCAAAGAGTAGCTTGGCTCCTGAGGAGATGCTGGTGCCAATGGTGGTGCAGCTAGGCAAAATCAAAGAAAAAATTTAGCCATTGGTAATATGCGGGACCCAAAAAAGAAAAAAGGTGTGTGTGAGCAGCTCAAGCAATAATATTCCATAATCAAGGCCAGTGTGGCTTCCACATGTATATGCAGATATATGGCCACACATCTCTGGCTTCCCACATAGCTACACATGTTAGGGCCTTGTTAGTTAGTTGCTGAGAGGGTTAAAGTGGCCGTGAAATTAGTCCGCAGGCCCATATTAGTAATCCTCAACAGTGGTACAAGCTGTTGTTTGAGGTGCTCCCACACCCATTTTGTACAAAAACAACCCAGCCCATAAATTAGTGATAAATACCTTCAATGGCAGACTGGGTTAGGCTTGAGGTTGGTTGAAGGGCAGGAGTTGTGGTGTCCTCAGCCAAATCCTGGACATCACCATGTGCACCTATGTAGAAAGCAACAGACAAGAAAGGAAAACATTTATGAGGTATAATGTACTACTTCACAGGTCCTACTGTTAGTTGGCCAGAAAGAGACAAAGCAAATCACATACATTAACATTACCAGCAAAAAATATGCAGAAAATATGTACCTTCAGTCCAACCTGTGGTGTCATCCCCAGCATCAACACCCTGCAGCCGAATCAGCGGAATTTTGGGCTTCAGCATCTCCTCATATGGCCTGTAGGTACTCTTTGGACCCTGGATGGTCCCACTCTCCACATCAAGATCTTCTTGCAGGATGGGCCACTACGTGGGTATTGAGCACTGCTAGTAAGCTCCTCCCCAATGGCATCCCACAATTTGCTCCTTTCTTGCTTGCCTATAGACTGGCTTTGGGAGCCAAAGAGTAGCTCCCATTTGGCCAGGGTAAGGCGCACAAGAGTATTGTTCTCCGCCAAATTAAATTCTGGCTCCCTCTTGGCAAATGGGCGGCTGGCCTTGGGTGCAGGCTCACCTTGAGCCTGGGCCCTTTTCCTTAAGGGAGGTCTGCACACAGCACCCAACACACTCCTACTTGGGCCAGCTGTGGCCGGCAGATGTCCAGAATTTGGCTCCATCCTGTAGCTGCACACACACACCACTAGACAACACACAAGCACGCATACAGACTACAGAATGGCATCGCCCTCTTTTTGGGTTGGGCAGGTTTTATGTGCTCTACCAACCAATCACAAACAGGTCCACTTAATTGCTTCACACATACTGGCCAGGTGCTTGTAGCCACAGCTCCACTGCACTGATTGAACCATGTTTGGTAGGCAATTAACTAATTACAGAGCTCATTAACCAAACAACACACAACCAAAGACAACAATGTACTCATGTATATTAAACACTTGTGACATGTGGCTCTACAAATGGCTATTTAAATAAAGAGCAGCTTACCTTTCATTGGTCCACCACAGAATTTTCAGCCATGTCCATTAATGCACGCAAGTTTCGGCTCACGTACGCTAGTAGCGCTAATAGCGTGCGCATGCGCAATCCGTTTCACGCACACCTGGGTCAGCTAATTGCAGACAGGAAATAGCAGAGCAACGCAAAAGGCGGCAAAGCGGACCTGTCCTTTTTCAAAGTGAAGTATAAATGGCTGGATTTGCCAACCTTCTGGTATTGTTACACTGTGACAAAGGCTGTGGTGTGGTGTTTTTGTCCCTTAGCTCATTTTAGTGTCTGGCTGGGTTTGGTCCTCACTCTCTGTGGCTTGTTGGGTGATTTCTGACATCAGTGCTGTTTCATTAGGAGATTGATTTTTTTGGCATATGCAAATATTGTGGAGCATACAGCAAGTGAGGCTTGATTTTGGGGCCTTTTGTGGGCTGTGCAGCAACTCCCCTCTTGGTTGTGCCTAACTCAGAAAGCACAATTTCAGCAGTCTGTTGGTTCAGACCACTATACTTCTGGTTTTGTGGTGAGCTGCATTGTAGTGAGTGTGTGAGGAGTGTGCTTGCTTGTGTGTGTGGTGTGTTTGTGGTTTTTGTTTTTGTTTTGCTTCTTTGGTATATCTGTTGAGTGTGAGATGGATAAGAGGGTGATGTATGGGTTATGGGTGCAGGGATGTGTGAGAATGCTGGAAGAGCAGGAGGCCAGGGAGGAGGGTGCTGTGAGGCTTAGGGCACCCCGATCCTTTGGCATCCGCCTTTCAGTGTGGGATTTAAGTGACAAGCAGATCAGGAGCCTCTTCCGTCTGAATCGTGCAGCACTACAGTCCCTATATGATCAGATTAAGACCAAAATCGATCCATCCACCAAACGCACCAGATCCATTCCAGGCATAGTACGCCTATGTGCCAGTCTTAATATTTTGGCACGAGGGACCTTCCAGGCAACCTCTGCCCTCCTCAGCGGGATCAGCCAGGCTACAATGAGCTGCATATTTTTCCAGGTAGTACTGGCTATTTGTGACCTGATCCCTATTTACATCAAATTTCCTGAGGATGAGGATGAGGTTGCCAAAATAAAACATGCTTTCTATCGCATGGGAGGGATCCCGAATGTGCTAGGGTGCGTGGATGGTACACATATCCCTTTCCGCCCGCCCCGTGCACAGGAGCTGCATTATCGGAACCGAAAGCAGTTCCACTCCATCAATGTCATGGTTGTGTGTGACCATGACATGAAGCTGCGGGCCGTGAGATCTGGTTTCCCCGGCTCATGCTACGACTCTTACGTGCTGCAGCGGTCAGTCCTGTGCCGGAAGTTTGAGAACAACGAAATGCCAGCTGGCTGGCTACTGGGTAAATAAGTAACCATGTCAAAGTATTTTCCCGAAAATATGTGGCCTAGTAAGCTATATTTTTAAAAATGCAAAAAAAAACATGTACTAGTACTCCTTGTGTTTTTTCCACAGCGGACAAGGGATATGGGCAGAGAACGTGGGTGATGACTCCGGTCAGAAACCCACAGACCTCTGCCCAACAACGCTACAATGCAGCACATCGCAAAACCAGAAGCATTGTGGAACGAACCATTGAACTGCTGAAAGCGTGCTTTCTGTGTTTGGCACGCCCAGGAGGAGAGATGTTGTACAGTCCACAAAAGGTCTCCAAGATTATCCTCGCATGCTGTGTGCTCCACAATCTTTGTATATGCCACAGAATCCAACCCCCTGAAGAAATAGCACTGGTGCCCGAAATCCCCAACTTGGCCGCAGAAACGAGTGAGGACACCCAGACTGGCTTTGAGCTAAGGGAAAGCATGATCACTTCGTTTTTTGCGGTAAGCTACCTCCCCTTTACTCTAATCCAAGTACTGCACTACAGGGGAAACATTTGTTGGCTACAATCATAATTTGTCACAAACTACTATAAGAGCTGTGTAAGCTGACCCTAACCACTATAAGGGCTGTGTAAGCTGACCCAAACCACTATAAGGGCTGTGTAAGCTGACCCAAACCACTATAAGGGCTGTGTAAGATGACCCAAACCACTATAAGGGCTGTGTAAGATGACCCAAACCACTATAAGGGCTGTGTAAGATGACCCAAACCACTATAAGGGCTGTGTAAGATGACCCAAACCACTATAAGGGCTGTGTAAGATGACCCAAACCACTATAAGGGCTGTGTAAGATGACCCAAACCACTATAAGGGCTGTGTAAGATGACCAAAACCACTATAAGGGCTGTGTAAGCTGATCCTAACCACTATAAGGGCTGTGTAAGCTGACCCAAACCACTATAAGGGCTGTGTAAGCTGACCCAAACCACTATAAGGGCTGTGTAAGATGACCCAAACCACTATAAGGGCTGTGTAAGATGACCCAAACCACTATAAGGGCTGTGTAAGATGACCCAAACCACTATAAGGGCTGTGTAAGATGACCCAAACCACTATAAGGGCTGTGTAAGATGACCCAAACCACTATAAGGGCTGTGTAAGATGGCCAAAACCACTATAAGGGCTGGGTAAGCTGACCCAAACCACTATAAGGGGGGGGGGGGAGTTGACCAACATAACAATTAGGGGTGTTGTGCAAGTTGGCTAAAACTGTCCCAAACAAAAAAAAAATGTCAATAAATGCGAAAAAAAAAAAAAATTAATTATAAATACTAATTCCAATTTTTCTTCTTTTTTAGGCACCAAGATAAAAAAACACTGGATTTTTATTTGTCACTTTCACCCAAAAAAAAAATAAAAATAAAACTAAATTCACCAAAGAAACATGTTGCAATGTGTTTACTACTGAATGTACCAACATTGATTTCAAGCCAACAGCAAACCAAGGCGCAGGCGCTGTGTTGAATAGCGTGTGTCAAAATGACAGCGCCTACAAAGCTGATCTGAAACATCATATTCACCAATGTAGGCATTGTTCACAACAACGCCAGGTAGCGACTGAGGAGGCCTGCTATAGCGAATCGCAGCCGCCCGCGGCGTACGCTAGCGGCGCTCATAGCGCCATACTTCAGTCGCTCATCTGTCACTACCTGCCGCTATTACTGAATCGGCCTCCCCGTGTGCCTGACTGGAAGCTCTTATACAGGCTATTTCATGTGGACCCGAGGTGGATTCGGCTACAAGTGTGCAAGCTTGGACAAATAACTAAAAAGGGCCGTTGCCTGTCTGAGGCAATACTATGGCATTTTTCCTGAAAAGGTGATGTAACCCAAAAATGTGGATATTGGGCACCAAAGTTTTGCAAAAAAAAAAAAAAAAGATTGTTAAATTATTAAGCATTGATATGCAAACCAAACAGGGGAGGGAGGGTTAACCCTTTCGCTGCCAGCCTACCTGCAGCATTTGCCACTCCCTGTTGCCAGACGATGTTTCACTATTTTGCGCTACACATGTTCAGCTGTCATTTTTGAAAGGATTTCCAGGGATTTCCCAGGAAAATGATATATTGTTTTTTTCAACAGAGTCTGGGCTTTAACATGAAATGTCTTGTTTGTATTTTTTAGGTGTATTCTCAATATTTTTGGGTGAAATGTGTGAAAAAAAATAAAAAAAAAAATATTTTTTTACAATTTGTAGAGTTTTTTTGTAATAAAAAATGTAAGTTTGTCAATAAAATCTTATTGCGTCTGAAACCCCAATTTCTCCCGGTTACAGCGATACCACATATGTATAGGTAGACACCCTTTCCTGCCCAGGAGACTCCCCCAAACTGAAATAGCACTTTAGGGGATTTTCAGAAAAAATACAACTGTGATATGCGCTATGCGCACCTTGCAGTTTTACCAGAAAAACAACCCTTTACATTTGAAATACCCCCAACAAACTATATATTCTCTGGAAGTACACACCTCAGGCTTTCTAGACGTACCAGGCATGTTGATGTGCCCATAGTTTTCTGGAAGTAATTCCTCAATGTATTCTTTGGTTGCAAAGAGTTTCCCAAAAAAAAGGATAAAAAAGCAGAATCAAAGCCACATTTTCCTAAAAAAACTATATACAAACAAGAAAAAACAAGTTTAATCTGAAAAAGCAACATTCCCCGAACAGAACAACACCCAACATGCATAGCTACTGTCAAGGGAAGAGTTGCCAAACACCCCAAAGTAAAGCATGTGCGTAACGGTAATTTTACTTGAAAATTTCAGTTCTGCAGACAAAGTGCGCACCTTGCGATTTTTCAACCAAAACAACCCTTTACATTTGGAATATCCCCCATAAATCATATATTCCCTGAAAGTACACATGTTAAGCTTCCTAAGCGTACCCAGCTTGTTGTAGTGGGCTCATCTTTCTGGAATTAATTCCTCAAAGAATTCTTTGGTTGCGCAGGGTTTCCCTAAAAAATGTATAAAAAAGCTGAATAAAAAACACCTTTTCCTAAAATATAAATATGCAAACCAGAAAAAACAAGCTAAGTCTGAAAGCGCAAGGTCTCCTGAACAGAACAATACCCAACATGCACAGGTACTATTAACCCTTTTAATTGCCAGCCTACTTGAGATTTTGTCAGCCTCTGTTGACAGGTCATTTTTCCCCATTTTGCGCCATGTTTTGCGCCATTTTTGCTGTAATTTTCAGGAAAATTATATTTATATTTTTTTGCAGCAGAGTTTAGGCTTTAACATGAAATGTCTTGTTTGTAAATTTTATTTAGTTTTTTACAATATTATTAAGTAAACAAAATAAAAAAAAATAAATAAAAACATTTTTAGAAAATTTACTCCTTTATTTTAAATAAAAAATGTATTTTATTAAGGAAAAGCATATTGCATGTGAAAGCCCAATTTCTACCAATTAGAACGGTACCACATATTTATCGGTATCCCCCCGTTCCTGCCCAGGAGACCCCCCAAACTTAAACAAGTAATCTATAACATTTACAAATAAAACACAACTACCATCCACACTACAAAGGGTTAAATTGAGAAAAAAAATGACATAGGGTCCCCGATCCCTGGGGGGGGACCACATTTTTTGGGGGGGATTTTTAAGGGTTAAAAACCCTTAAAGTGGACTGTCACCCAGGGGTGATCGGCCCGGGAATCTATAAGATTCCCGGGCCGATCACCTCCCTCACCACGGGACATCCGAGATCGGGATGTCCCGCGGTGAGGGACCCCCCCAAAACCCCCGAAAAACGTACCTCATAGGCGGCGGCCGCTGCCGCCTCCCGCGCGCCCCTCTAGGCGTGCGCACGCCCGCGCCGGCCGTTTGCGAATGGCCGGTGCGGGCGCGCGCACTGTCTTGTCTGCCGCTGTCACCCGCTTGTCCGTGGCTACGTGGGAGCGTGGTGAGGTGAGTTTTGGGGGCTTTCTGGGGGGTTTTACACAGCGGGGCACCCCTAATCGGGGTGCCCCCCTGAAGTGGACCAAAACCCAGGATAGTCAAAATCCTGGGTGTTGGTCCACTTTAAAAATCCCCCCAAAAAATTGACATTGGGTCCCCCTTACCCAGAGTAACCAGCCCGGGACCAGCTATGCAGGGCTTGTGGAAACAGGGCACAGGGGCCAGCTTTTGTGGCCCCTGGCCCTGCAGGCTACAAGCCCGCATAGCCCGTGGGCCCGGGCTCTTCTGCCCCCCCCCGGGCTTTGGGGAGGCAGGTAATGGGGGTGCCAGGGGTTAATGGCAAGTCACCTGCTAGTCACAGGTGACTTGCCACCTCCCCCAGCCTTGTGAACTGGGGGAGGTGGCTTTTACCAGCTTACCAGTTCACAATGGGTTAAATGTAAAAAAAACACACACACAAAAAGAAAAAATTATTTTATTATTTTTTTTTTTTTAATACTTACCTCCCATCTATCCTGGAGCACTGTGTCCCTCGGCGATCACTGGCTTCTGCTCACCTGCTGGAAGCCTTTTATAGCTGCTGGATGACAGAACACAAAGGGTTAATTAAAAAAAAAAATGACATAGGGTCCCCCTTCCCGGGGAGGGGGACCCCATTTTTTTTTTTTAAGGGTTAAAAACCCTTAAAAATCCAAAAAAAAAATGACGTGGGGTCCCCCTTACCCAAAATAACCAGCCCGGGACCAGCTATGGGGGCTTGTAGGCACAGAGTGGGGGGGCCAGCTTTGGTGGCCCCCCCACCCTGCAGCCTACGAGCCCACATAGCCTATGTGGGCCCGGGCTCTTCTGCCCCCCCCTGGCCTTTGGGGAGGCAGGTAATGGGGGTGCGGGGGTTAATGGCAAGTCACCCGCTAGGGCAGGTGACTTGCCACCCCCCCAGCCTTGTGAACTGGTATAATGGGTCTCATGGACCCAGCTCACCCTTACCAGCTCACAAAGGGTTAACTGTTAAAAAAAAAAAAAACACCACACAATAATAAAAAGTATTTTATTAAAAAAAAAATTCGATTGCAAGCTCTTGTCCCTCGCCGCTCAGCTGACAGATGCCGGTGATCGGCATCCAGAGAAGGAGGAGGCAGGAGATCAGAGGATCTCCTGCCACCTCCTTCCCCGGCGCCGATCACCGGCATCTGAGAAGCTGAAGGCTGAAGCCGGTGATCGATCGGGGCCGGGATGACGTCATAAGCCCCGCCCCAAGGGGGCGGGACTTAGCGGCAAGATGGCGGCCGCCATCGAGAAGGAGAGAGGAGAGAGCCTCCCGGGCTCTCTCCTGAAGATCGGTAAGTCCTGGGGGGGGATCGGAGGCCCCCCAGGTGAAGAGGAGGGACAGCGGGAGCCAGCGCACACGCAGGTAAGTGAATGTCATTTTATTTTTATTTTTTTTTTACAGTTAGCAGCTTCTGCTGCCAAAGCGGGGGGGGCGGCCTATTCCGGGGGCTCTCCTGGAGCCATCCGACCCCCCACGGGGGATCGGATGGCACCAAATTAAAGAGGAGACCCGGCCGGATCCAACAAGGGGTCAGGTGAATATTTTTTATTTTTTAAACTAGAAGCGAGAAAAGTCAAGCACGTAACACCTACGGGCTTGGCACTTAAGGCCCAGCCAAGCCAGCACGTAGGTGTTACGTGCTTGGCAACAAAAGGGTTAAAGAGATCTTGGACAAAGCACTGAGCAACAAAACATTACTGCTTAAAACTGGAATCAGAATATCCCTCCAAAAAACACCCCTCAAAATATGGAGTTCTCCAGAGAATACACTCCAAATTGGGGAATAGAGCTTTGCAGAAAACATAGAAACTGTAGAGATTAAATTGCTATTGATAAACAGTAAAGGAAAGGGGAGAAACTGGGAGGCCGATTCATTAATAGCGGCAGGTAGCGACAGTTGAGCGACTGTAGCGGCATTTTCAGAGCGCCCGCTAGTAGTCGCTGTGCTTGGCCGTTGTTCGGTAGTTGATAGCGACTCAGTCGGTTTGCCGTAATGATGAATATTGGGTGAGGAGTCGCTATTTGACAGGTTCCGCGCTGTATGGGAGCGCATGATAGCGACTGGCCCTAGCAACTGGCTCCCACCATATCCATTAAAAAATCACGCTCAAAAAATTCTCGCGCTGTAAAATGCATGTTTAAACCCCAGAGCGCTGGCGGCGATGGGTTAAAAGTAGTTTTTTAACCCCCAAACCAACATATTTTTGGAAACCAAAAAAAACAAGTTTTTTAAATAATTTAATAATATGAATACATTAATATCAGACCTGTAATATCAATTCTGTACAAAATTATCTAAAATGGCAGAAGTGGTCACAGAATTTTTCACATTAAAAAAAAAATTAAAAAATTATTACTAACAATTAATTATTAATATTTAAAGATTGTTCCATTGAAATGCATTGGAGCGCGCCAGGTAGCGAGAGGTCATACCTGTCGCTGTTCAAGGTCGGACGCTGGTGCTGTGGGCTGAGGCTGGAATAATGATGAATGAGTCGCTATATGGCGCTATCTCAGTCGCTAAGCAGGATTGGCTTGATAAATGTGTGATTGTGGTGGGGAGCCGGCGTTCTCGTGGCGGGGCTCGTCATTACCGGCCACTCACCAGTCGCTACCTGTCGCTATTCCTTCATAAATAAGGGCCTTGGTGGACCATCAGGAGCCGTTAAGGGCTTAGCCTGACAAATGCGCATAGGGCAGGGCCATTTGTGTTTCAAAACAGCAGATTTTCCTTGTGGAAGGTGCAAATCGGCACAAGAAGAGGCAATTTGCACTTCTCCCAAGAGTATTTTATACCAGTAAGGTAGTGTGTTAGGTAGTCCCTGAGTTTTATGAGTTAGAGTCAGTCTTGGCTGTACAGTAAGTGCGTTTAATAGTTCCTAGAGCAAATAGGAAGGGACGAAAAGGAAGTGCCCAAGTGCTCAAAGGCCCCCTTCTCCATGCACTTTCTTGGCATATGATGAATGAATGAAGTTTGGGAGTCAGACTATGTAAAAAAATATTACTTTTGTATTACTTTTTATATTCTTAATGCTGGGGGTCAAATGACCTGTCAACCACAATACCAAGTTATTAATTTCTCCATTTTGATTAAGACACCTTTGTTTGGTAAAGAGCTCAGAACAGTTTTTGGCCTATTATTAAACACTTCCTGATTCCAAGTCAAGACTGACAACTTCAAAGTGAACTTGTCCAAGTAGCAGTACTTCACCACCTCTTTCGTTATAATTGTACCACCAGCTAGCCCACAGGCAAAAATCATTATCTTGTTCCTGGAATAAATCTGTACTATATTGGGAAGCCATAATAGTCTCAATAAAACATCTTACACTTAAGGGCCCTTTTGCAGATAGGAAGCCCTTTGCCCCTGTAAGTGTTAACTCTGCATTAATGTACCAGCATAGATCAACATAGTATAATACATTTTTCAATGTATCACGTTTCCTCTGTTATGTTGTATTTTCTTCATTTCACTTATTCATATAGTGCTGACTATGATGCTAGCTATATATTATACCTATTTTTCACCCAAGAGACACAGAGGGGGGGTGTCTGTGCATTTTATGGAGTGAATGTAAAAGAAAAGTCCACTCATTTACCTGCACTCATGCGCTGCATATTAGCCTCGATTCAGAGACACATTCGTCTGGACTTCCGTAGCTGTCTGTGAAAGTTTTGGTGGGTGTTTGTAATTTTTTTGCTTTTTTCATCCATTTTCTACTCGCACGAACGTTCGGGAATGCGCTTCCGATGAACGGAAGCAAATCGGAACATTTATGTCAGTTCGGATCATTTTCCAAACAAAATCGGAAATTTTCAGTTCGTTCAGAAAATTTCAGTTGCTGGGATGGTTTCTGTCTGATTCAGAGAGCTGATTTCCGACGGATCACCACCCTATAAATCCGTTTCATTTCCGATCCACTTACGAGACCTTTGAGGGCTCGGATTGCTATTGTTGAACATGTTTTGTGGCTATGTGGAGGAGTCTGCGTGCCTTTAGCACCAAGGCATTGCATGTATCAGCATGGCCGAGGCCATAAATTGTATAGCAATGCATACCTGAATCAATACATTTCATGTATGCCTTATAGATGCATTTTAATGCTGACCTTAATTAGTCCTTAGCATGTAAACATTTATTTGACCCCACACATCTAATTGCTATATTTTTTTAGACTTATGTCCTTTGTGAATTATATTAGGATTGTTGAACTTGAATCTTAAATTGTTGTAGGAGTTATTGTTTTAGTTGGTTACCTTTGCTTTGTGTAATTATTTTATATTTGGTTGCAGGAACCGCAAGATGTGCCACTCGCCCTTGCTCCTGATGCCCGTTCTTTGCCTGCAGAATGCGGGCCAGGGGTTCTCTAATCGGGCCCTATGCAAAACCCGGGCCATGGTGGCAAGGGCCCTCTGGCTTTTGAAGTCCAGATTTAGTTGTTTGGACCATACGGGGGGGGGGGGGCACTGCAGTATGACCCCAAGAAGGTTATACCAAAATTTAAATTTACGTTTTTTAACAGGGACCACACGTGCCAGAGTGGCACAACTGAGTGTCAGGGTCCTTCAGTTGGTGGGCGAGATGCAGGAGCTGCGCAACCCGTTGGGGACCACATATGAAGAATAATGTTCAGTGGCCTGCCATTGCTATGTATTTTGTTTTTTATAGTTGTAAAAATTTTACATTTTCAAAATTTTTTAAAATTTTATATTTTATGATGGTATAAAAAAAAATGTTACATTGTCACTAATGGGCCCAGAAGTATTTAAAGATGAATATTCACATGACCGAGAAGTGATTTGGGTAAGTTTTAGGGGGCTAAAATGGAAGAAGAACCTAACCGAGAAGTGGTTTGGGTGAGCTTTAAGGGTCCAAAAGGGAAGATGGAGGATAGTGCTAAGTGGTTTGGGTGAGCTTTAAGGGTCCAAAAGGGAAGATGGAGGAGAGTGCTAAGTGATTTAGCTAAACATTGTAGTAGAAGTGAGGGTGGCAAATATGTAGGCAAGCAGGCAGCAGGCGCAAGTTGGTAAGGATTTCCGTCTGGACGAATATTTATTGAAAAAGGGAAACAGAATCGAACGGGAAACGTAAAGGATTCGTTGGAGGATACGATGGGAAAAGGGCAAAAACGAAAGCCTACGTTGTAACATGTGAAAATGAAACGGAAAAGTCTGGATGGAAAATGACATCCTCGTATTCGTAATCTGCCGTACGAACGGACGGAAACTTTACAGAAGGTTTTCAATGCATGCGTAGAATCGCTCGTACGCTCATACGAGAACAGAAACATTTCACAAAAAAAAACAGATCGGAACTAAAACGGAAGTTTTTTTGTGTCTCTCTGAATCGAGGCTATTGTCCTGCCTCAGTGCGGTGATTAGAAGTGGTGGATTCTAAATACTATCTGTTAAAGAGGATTGGGAGGATTCTGCACACAGCTTTCTATGGGGTGATTAGGGGAGCTTCAGCACACTGCCTGCTATGGGGTGATTGGGGAGGGATATGGCACACTGCCTGCTATGGGGTGATTCCTCCCTAATTACCACGCTGAGGCAAAAACACATGCCAGCAGAGTCCTGCGTGTTTATGAACAATGAAAGTGTCAGCCGCAAGTTCTTTTTAGGGTTTGAACCCTTTTTTGGTTTGGGTTCCTGCAAAAAAATGAAGGTCCAAATAACAA
Organism: Gastrophryne carolinensis; assembly: GCA_027917425.1. Taxonomy (NCBI): domain Eukaryota; kingdom Metazoa; phylum Chordata; class Amphibia; order Anura; family Microhylidae; genus Gastrophryne; species Gastrophryne carolinensis. The sequence continues at coordinate 333,191,324 of CM051235.1, read as the reverse complement.
AAATGTGGATATTGTGCCCCAAAGTTTAGCAAAAACAAAAAATTAAAGTTAAATTATTAAGCATTAATATGCAAACCAAACATGGAGGGTTAAAGAGAACATCTGTGACAAATCATTGGGCAAAAAACGTTAAAGGTTAACTGGAATCAGAGTATCCCCCCAAAAAAACACCCCCAAAAAATGGAGAACACAGGTTCTCCAGAGAATACACTCCGAAATGGTAAATAGATCTTTGCAGAAAACACAGACGCTGGAGAGATCAAATCGCTATGGAGAAACATGGGGGACCATCGGGAGCAGTTAAGCGCTAAGCCTGCCAAAAGCACATGGGGCAGGGCCATTTGTGTTTCAAAACAGATTTACCTTGCCAAAGGTGCATATTGTGCTTCTCCCGTTCGCTTGCCATTTAGTGCGCTTCGCACGTGCTGCTCGGGTGCACAAGCAGCCATAAATAATGTGCCTAGGCGCAAACAGAATCATTTGCCTGAGCACTTTTGCACACCAACCATGAATCAACCCTATAGGGTTATTTGGTGTTGTCCATGAGGGTTCACACCCCTTTTTCTTCCCCTCTCATCCCCCCTTCTCCCCTTTTATTTCTCGCCTTTCCCCCATCCCCTCTTTCCCTCTCCTCCCTATTAACCCTCTCTCCTTTCTGTTTCCCCTTAGACACTCCTTACTCCTGTTTCTCCCCTTTTTCTTGGTTTCTGGTTATCTGGACCTAAAAATAGATTTTCCTAATTGTATTGTCTTAGCCATAGAAAGGCATCTGCATTAGGTTTATTTGGCTTAGAGTTGCCTCAGTTTCTAGTAAGTTTGGGGTGTTAGAGAGCCATAATGTCATTTTTAGGGTATTTGAATTGCCTCAGCGCTGTTGGATGAATCTTTTGGGAAAAATTGCATTGCCACCACAATTGTGTTATAGTTGCCGCCTTCTTCTTTCACCACCAACAAAGGAATCAAGGGGATTTATTGTTATAATCTGTTGTGAAAAAAAAACAGGTAATGTATTTATGACACAAGATTTTTAAGGTGGGCGATTGAATGGCTAAGTGGGATTGGAATTCTTTCTCAAATCTGTTGTGCTTGGTGTCTCTTTCCCATTTCTGAGCGAAAGATGGGCATTCTGGTAAATGGTACATTATAAGAGTATATACCGGGGCAAGTTTAAGGCAGGCTGGGGTTATTTAAAAAAAAAACTAAATTGGAATTGGGTTGAGAGGACGTTGATTTGTTGCACTTGTTTTTGTCTAAATGATAAAATACTCACCGAGATGCAGGTTGCGATCCTCATTGCAATGCACACTGCAAGTCACACTGGCTTCACTTTAATATTAACACGACCCCCCATAAAAACTGCAGTTTTCTCTCCCAAAAAAGGGTTGACTTTTCTCACCTGGTGCTGAATCGATTCTTATCTAGTCTTCTTCTGCCATCAACATTCTATATTCCTATAACTTTATACAGTCAGTGGGAATTGTACACCACATTTGATCTACATCCTACAGTTAGTGGGAATTGTATATCGCATTTGATCTACACTGTACAGTCAGTGGGAATGGTATACTACATTTGATCTAAACTGTACAGTCAGTGGGAATTGTATACCACATATGATCTACACTATACAGTCATTGGGAATTGTATACCACATTTGATCTACATTGTACTGTCAGTGGAAATTGTATACTACATTTGATCTACAATGTAAAATTAGTATAGATTGATCAGTCTAGATCAGGTGCATTTGATTTACAGATCAGAGTTTTGCTCACTCTGGCTTGCTGTATTATACTTGGCTAAGGCAGATATGACAGCTTTAACCCCTTCTGCTAAAATGTAACTTCTTCAGATAGAGGGGATCACAGTCTTGTGTCCCATTAGCTAAAGGGTTACTGGAAGTGTCTCCACGTGGGGAGGTCATTACTGCTGCTTGACTTAGTCAAAGCTGGTGATAACCTTACCTGTTACATTGGACAAATTCTGGGACTTTTAGTCAGCAGCTTTTACTCAAGGCCCTGAAAACCATTACCACTGTAGCAAAGCCTAGGTATATGTGAATTTTGGAAACAGCATGTAGAGAAGTAAATCAGGTATAGGGGCACAATCCTAACACAAATGTTTTTTTTTCATATTCTTAAAGAGAGGAACAATAAGGCAGAACACCAAAAACCTGACAAAATAGTGTTTTTTCTCTTAAACACCCCATGCGGGGACCCAGGCTATAGATGGCAGCGTCTATACACACAATACCATCCACTAAGTTATTTATATAGGCGTCCCAGGACTTGGCAGAGGTGGGCTGTGACAGGATGGCGGCTGCAAAGGCGGTGACGGGATATGTAAGTGGAGGGAGAGGCACCCCCCCTCACAAAAATTAAATAAATACATAAATAAATGAAAAATACATTTTTATCATTTTTAACAGGTTTCAGAGGTCCAGTAGGCAGGTGAAGGTGGATGTGGCGGTGTAAGTCAAAGAGGCTGAGTAGATGCAGGTGGATGTGGTGGTGTAGGTGAAAGAGGTGGAAGTAGCCAACACTTCCCCCACTCGCTCATGTGCTGGCACAGCCAAGTCTTGTGGGATCCATGCCTGGTTTATCTTAACGATTGTAAGGATGTCCACGTTGGCTGTGGATAGACGGATCTTCTTGTCCGTGGTGACACCCGCTGCAGGTCTGAACACACGTTCTGATAGGACACTTGCTGCTGGGCAGGCCAGCACCTCCAAGACATAGATGACAAGCTCTTGCCATGTGTGCAACTTAATAACCAGAAATTTAATGGTGGAGGACCCATCACTTAGTACCAGGAGACATGTCAACATATACTCATCCACCATGTGAGTCAAAGTCTGCCTCCTGGTACTACAGGACATATCTGATGGTGGTGGATGTGGCAGAGAACTAAACAATGTGTCCCACATTGTGGCCCTGCTTACCCTCCCTTCTGATGTGGTACTGGTGCTCCTGCTGCATTTAAAATTGCTCTTGTGCCGCAACTGATGCAATAATGTAAGATGGGAACTCTGTCAGTAGTACCTCCACCAGAGTGCGTTTGTATATTCTCATTATCCTTATAGCAGGGATCAAGCAGGGTGGCCACCCAGTAATTTGGTGGCACTGCTGGCGATGCGGGCAACTCTAGAGCATTTAGTGGCTCATATGCCAGCCTGCCCTGAGTCAAGGAGTCAAAGAGAAGCTGTCCTCAGCAGGAGGTGTCTCCTTCCCCGCATTCCCCCAGCCCCGCTCCAGTGAGCTGCAGTGGGTGCCACCCTGCTGTGAGGAAAAGTCCTCCAAAACTGTCCCTTTGCTGGCAGCTTTCGGTCCAGCAAGCTACGTGTGGACTGGCCTGACACTGATGTAAATGTGCCTTCCTCTTCCTCCTCTGCTTCCTCTGGTGGCACCATTACATCCTTCATCATGGTCTGAAGTGTTCTTTTCTCGCAAGTGAAGCATGGGGATGGTAGCTCTGATGATGGTATCATCAGCGCTGACCAAATTGGTGACGTATTGGAAGCATAGGAGATGTCCTGTGATGGTCCGCTGTCCACTTCCTCATCCTCCAACACAAATGTTGAGCATCTGGAAACCCCTTTGTTTGCAACTGGGGCAAGAGCAAGTGGATGGCCCATGGAATCCAGACTAGGAGTATCATCACAGAGCATTAGTGAGTGATAGGCAGAGGACCCGAACCGAACTTTTGCGGCAAGTTGGGCTGAACTTTCCGAAACCGAACTTTTATGTGCTCGCTCATCACTACTTACAGATCAAATGACTAACATTGGCCCTCAGCTAACATCGGGGCTGAAGGACATGAAGAGCTGAACGATTGCTAGCTAGAAACCTCCAGTGACTATTAGCCTTGATACTACCTCTATCAGTGGCATTGTGAACACGCTGCTATGGGCTATATTGTTGAGCTCCTCCCTTTGGTTCCTATTTCATTCCACTACCTAAGCTTTCTGCTGTCAAAGAACTGAAGCATCTTTTCATCATGTGTCCTTGGCATATTTACAGACTCCCTGTCAAAGTTGTCTTGGATTTAACAGTGGAATTTGTGTCCAGATTTTGGTATTCTCTAGTAATTCTGGTTCTCTTCAAAGGGCCAGTTAATGTAAAAGGAAATGCACGACCATTCAAATGTATGGTCAAAATGTAACTCAGAGGCCGATTCAGTAATAGCGCCAGGTAGCGACAGATGAGCGACTGAAGTATGGCGCTACGAGCGCCGCTAGCGTACGCCGCGGGCGGCTGCAATTCGCTATAGCAGGCCTCCTCAGTCGCTACCTGGCGCTATTACTTGTGACCAATGCCTACATTGGTTAAAATGATGTTTCAGATCAGCTTTGTAGGCGCTGTCATTTTGACACACGCTATTCAACACAGCGCCTGCGCCTTGGTTTGCTGTTGGCTTGAAATCAATGTTAGTACCTTCAGTAGTAAACATATTGCAACATGTTTCTTTGGTGAATTTTGTTTTATTTTTTAATTTTTTTGGGTGAAAGTGACCAATAAAACTCCAGTGTTTTTTTATCTTGGTGCCTAAAAATGAAGAAAAATTGGAATTAGTATTTAGAATTCAATTTTTTTTTTCGCATTTATTGACATTTTTTTAAGTTTCTTTGGGACAGTTTTTGCCAACTTGCAGAACACCCCTAATTGTTATGTTGGTCAACTCCCCCCCCCCCCCTTATAGTGGTTTTGCTCATCTTACACAGCCCTTATAGTGGTTTGGCTCATCTTACACAGCCCTTAGAGTGGTTTGGCTCATCTTACACAGCCCATTTTTAACAGGTTTCAGAGGTCCAGTAGGCAGGTGAAGGTGGATGTGGCGGTGTAAGTCAAAGAGGCTGAGTAGATGCAGGTGGATGTGGTGGTGTAGGTGAAAGAGGTGGAAGTAGCCAACACTTCCCCCACTCGCTCATGTGCTGGCACAGCCAAGTCTTGTGGGATCCATGCCTGGTTTATCTTAACGATTGTAAGGATGTCCACGTTGGCTGTGGATAGACGGATCTTCTTGTCCGTGATGACACCCGCTGCAGGTCTGAACACACGTTCTGATAGGACACTTGCTGCTGGGCAGGCCAGCACCTCCAAGACATAGATGACAAGCTCTTGCCATGTGTGCAACTTAATAACCAGAAATTTAATGGTGGAGGACCCATCACTTAGTACCAGGAGACATGTCAACATATACTCATCCACCATGTGAGTCAAAGTCTGCCTCCTGGTACTACAGGACATATCTGATGGTGGTGGATGTGGCAGAGAACTAAACAATGTGTCCCACATTGTGGCCCTGCTTACCCTCCCTTCTGATGTGGTACTGGTGCTCCTGCTGCATTTAAAATTGCTCTTGTGCCGCAACTGATGCAACTTTTTGCCAACTTGCAGAACACCCCTAATTGTTATGTTGGTCAACTCCCCCCCCCCCTTATAGTGGTTTTGCTCATCTTACACAGCCCTTATAGTGGTTTGGCTCATCTTACACAGCCCTTAGAGTGGTTTGGCTCATCTTACACAGCCCTTAGAGTGGTTTGGCGCATCTTACACAGCCCTTATAGTGGTTTGGCTCATCTTACACAGCCCTTATAGTGGTTTTGCTCATCTTACACAGCCCTTAGAGTGGTTTTGCTCATCTTACACAGCCCTTAGAGTGGTTTGGGTCATCTTACACAGCCCTTAGAGTGGTTTGGCTCATCTTACACAGCCCTTAGAGTGGTTTGGCTCATCTTACACAGCCCTTAGAGTGGTTTGGCTCATCTTACACAGCCCTTAGAGTGGTTTGGCTCATCTTACACAGCCCTTAGAGTGGTTTGGGTCATCTTACACAGCCCTTGGAGTGGTTTTGCTCATCTTACACAGCCCTTATAGTGGTTTGGCTCATCTTACACAGCCCTTATAGTGGTTTGGCTCATCTTACACAGCCCTTAGAGTGGTTTGGCTCATCTTACACAGCCCTTAGAGTGGTTAGGGTCAGCTTACACAGCCCTTATAGTGGTTTGGCTCATCTTACACAGCCCTTAGAGTGGTTAGGGTCAGCTTACACAGCCCTTATAGTAGTTTGTGACAAATTATGATTGTAGGCAACAAATTTTTCCCCTGTAGTGCAGTACTTGGATTAGAGTGAAGGGTAGTTAGCTTCCCACAAAAAACGAAGTGATCATGCTTTCCCTTAGCTCAAAGCCAGTCTGGGTGTCCTCACTCGTTTCTGTGGCCAAGTTGGGGATTTCGGGCACCAGTGCTGTTTCTTCAAGGGGTTGGGTTCTGTGGCATATACAAAGATTGTGGAGCACACAGCATGCGAGGATAATCTTGGAGACCTTTTGTGGACTGTACAACATCTCTCCTCCTGGGCGTGCCAAACACAGAAAGCGCGCTTTCAGCAGTCCAATGGTTCGTTCCACAATGCTTCTGGTTTTGCGATGTGCTGCATTGTAGCGTTCTTGGGCAGAGGTCTCTGGGTTTCTGACCGGAGTCATCACCCACGTTCTCTGCCCGTATCCCTTGTCCGCTGTGGGAAAAACACAAGGAGAGAGACAGCAATTAGTACTAGTACATGTTTTTTTTAGAATTTTTAAAAATATAGCTTACTAGGCCACATATTTTAGGGAAAATACTTTGACATGGTAACTATTTTTATCCAGTAGCCAGCCAGCTGGCATTTCGTTGTTCTCAAACTTCCTACACAGGACTGACCGCTGCAGCAAGTAAGAGTCGTGGCATGAGCCAGGGAAACCAGATCTCACGGCCCGCAGCTTCATGTCATGGTCACACACAACCATGACATTGATGGAGTGGAACTGCTTTCGGTTCCGATAATGCACGGGGAGGGCGGAAAGGGATATGTGTACCATCCACGCACCCTAGCACATTCGGGATCCCTCCCATGCGATAGAAAGCATGTTTTATTTTTGCAACCTCATCCTCATCCTCAGGAAATTGGATGTAAATAGGAATCAGGTCACAAATAGCCAGTACTACCTGGAAAAATATGCGGCTCATTGTAGCCTGGCTGATCCCGCTGAGGAGGGCAGAGGTTGCCTGGAAGGTCCCTCGTGCCAAAATATTAAGACGTATAGGCGTACTATGCCTGGAATGGATCTGGTGCGTTTGGTGGATGGATCGATTTTGGTCTTAATCTGATCATATAGGGACTGTAGTGCTGCACGATTCAGACGGAAGCGGCTCCTGATCTGCTCGTCACTTAAATCCCACACTGAAAGGCGGATGCCAAAGGATCGGGGTGCCCTAAGCCTCACAGCACCCTCCTCCCTGGCCTCCTGCTCTTCCAGCATTCTCACACATCCCTGCACCCATAACCCATACATCACGCTCTTATCCATCTCACACTCAACAGATATACCAAAGAAGCAAAACAACAACAAAATCCACAAACACACCACACACACAAGCAAGCACACTCCTCACACACTCACTACAATGCAGCTCACCACAAAACCAGAAGTATAGTGGTCTGAACCACCAGACTGCTGAAAGTGTGCTTTCTAAGTTAGGCACAACCAAGAGGGGAGTTGCTGCACAGCCCACAAAAGGCCCCAAAATCAAGCCTCACTTACTGTATGCTCCACAATATTTGCATATGCCAACAAATTCAATCTCCTAAAGAAACAGCACTGATGTCAGAAATCACCCAACAAGCCACAGAGAGTGAGGACCCAACCCAGCCAGACACTAAAATGAGCTAAGTGACAAATACACCACACCACCACACCACAGCCTTTGCCACAGTGTAACAATACCAGAAGGTTGGCAAATCCAGCCATTTATACTTCACTTTGAAAAAGGACAGGTCCGCTTTGCCGCCTTTTGCGTTGCTCTGCTATTTCCTGTCTGCAATTAGCTGACCCAGGTGTGCGTGAAACGGATTGCGCATACGCACGCTATTAGCGCTACTAGCGTACGTGAGCCGAAACTTGCGTGCATTAACGGACATGGCTGAAAATTCTGTGGTGGACCAATGAAAGGTAAGCTGCTCTTTATTTAAATAGCCGTTTGTAGAGCCACATGTCACAAGTGTTTAATATACATGAGTACATTGTTGTCTTTGGTTGTGTGTTGTTTGGTTAATGAGCTCTGTAATTAGTTAATTGCCTACCAAACATGGTTCAATCAGTGCAGTGGAGCTGTGGCTACAAGCACCTGGCCAGTATGTGTGAAGGAATTAAATGGACCTGTTTGTGATTGGTTGGTAGAGCACATAAAACCTGCCCAACCCAAAAAGAGGGCGATGCCATTCTGTAGTCTGTATGCGTGCTTGTGTGTTGTCTAGTGGTGTGTGTGTGCAGCTACAGGATGGAGCCAAATTCTGGACATCTGCCGGCCACAGCTGGCCCAAGTAGGAGTGTGTTGGGTGCTGTGCGCAGACCTCCCTTAAGGAAAAGGGCCCAGGCCCAAGGTGAGCCTGCACCCAAGGCCAGCCGCCCATTTGCCAAGAGGGAGCCAGAATTTAATTTGGCGGAGAACAATACTCTTGTGCGCCTTATCCTGCCAAATGGGAGCTAATATTTGGCTCCCAAAGCCAGTCTATAGGCAAGCAAGAAAGGAGCAAATTGTGGGATGCCATTGGGGATGAGCTTACTAGCAGTGCTCAATACCCACGTAGTGGCCCATCCTGCAAGAAACGCTTCTACACTTTGAGAAGGGCCCTTATGCAAAAGATGAAGCATGATCTTGATGTCGAGAGTGGGACCATCCAGGGTCCAAAGAGTACCTACAGGCCATATGAGGAGATGCTGAAGCCCAATATTCCGCTGATTTGGCTGCAGGGTGTTGATGCTGGGGATGACACCACAGGTTGGACTGAAGGTACATATTTTCTGCATATTTTTTGCTGCTAATGTTAATGTATGTGATTTGCTTTGTCTCTTTCTGGCCAACTAACAGTAGGACCTGTGAAGTAGTACATTATACCTCATAAATGTTTTCCTTTCTTGTCTGTTGCTTTCTGCATAGGTGCACATGGTGATGTCCCTGATTTGGCTGAGGACACCACAACTCCTGCCTTTCAACCAACCTCAAGCCTAACCCAGTCTGCCATTGAAGGTATTTATCACTAATTTATGGGCTGGGTTGTTTTTGTACAAAATGGGTGTGGGAGCACCTCAAACAATAGCTTGTACCACTGTTGAGGATTACTAATATGGGCCTGCAGACTAATTTCACGGCCACTTTAACCCTCTCAGCAACTAACTAACAAGGCCCTAACATGTGTTGCTATGTGGGAAGCCAGAGATGTGTGGCCATATATCTGCATATATGTGGAAGCCACACTGGCCTTGATTAGGGAATATTATTGCTTGAGCTGCTCACATACACCTTTTTTCTTTTTTGGGTCCCGCACATTACAAATGGCTAAATGTATTCTTTGAATTTGCCTAGCTGCACCGCCATTGGCACCAGCATCTCCTCAGGAGCCAAGCTACTCTTTGGATGCCGGTAAGTGCATGTGTCAACCTTGCTTTAGCCACTTTAACACAAGTGCATGTCTTTCATTCCTCTTTTTTCTTGGTAGGCCAAGTCACTGCTTCATCTTTGGACACCACTTCTGATGTTGCAGGTCAACAGGACCCTGTTGGTGTGTATTGGCCAAAACAATGTATCCTTTATGCTGTTTATGTTACACTGGTTCTATTTGGTTAATCTAATAATCTACATGTTTGCTAGGTCAACTTGAAGATTGCTTTTATTAGTGGCTTTGCCATCCCCAGGCTCATTAGTAAACTGTTTAGAGTGATTGCAATGCATTTTTTGTGTATATTAAAAGACAAACATTCACCAGAGTAGTGTTAGGAATATTTAGAGACATTAATTGTGTTTTTTAGTTGGCCGGAATTGGCTGTCCGGAAAGGGCCCTTCATGTTGAGGCTGCTAGAGATGAGGGTAAGTTGGTTTTGCTTGATTATCTCGTAAGGATTTTTGCAAACCTTTTTTGGTAATTTAGTAGGCCAACTTGTGTTTAAACGTGTTTTTTCAAGGGCAAAGCTCGAGTGAGGGCCAAACTCCGGACATCTGGGAGATGGAGGGTATGTGTAATTTGAGCAAAGTGTCTGTTATTGTTTGGCCCAATTATTGGCTCATCTTCCTCTTACATACATGTTAGCAATCTGAGTTTACAAGATCCCTTTTGGCTAGTGTGTAATCTTCAACTTTGTTGAGGTATGGCCTCGATAGTCTATCCATATTACATTTGAGTTTGGTCCACTGACCTACTAACATGACTTTCCTGTTTAGCATATGCCAGCTTGCCCCATCTCTCAGATGTGGATTTGCCCCTTTCTGGCAGCCAGACCCCGGACCTACTTCGGGCGGATGGCACTGAGGTAACTTGGTGATTTTGGGGAACAATAACCACATTGACATGTTTGTGGGTAGTCCAGGAACCAACATGTAACATGTTATTTCTTTGGTGTTTTGGCAGGAGGCCAGACCTGAACCCCAAGCTGGGACCTCTTCCCAAGTGCCATGTGGCCAAGCTACAGAGGCTCAATCAAGGGTAAGTTTGATTGTTACACTTTGGGTAAATAATTGGTAGGGGCATACCTGCATTGTTTCACCTTCACTACAATCTTTTCTTTTTGTTTTTTAGCCGGAACACACAACAAGAGGAGGTGTGGCACCGACCAGTGCCGATTTTTATGAGCTAGGGGTCCGGATGCTGGAGGACTACAGTCGCCAACAGCCGCGTGATGGAACTAATGAGCGCATTGCGGCGTTGGAAAATCAGGTGCTAGTGTCTCGGCAACAAATTGAGGACCTGCAGCGCCAGCTCCAGGACGTGAGAGAAGGACACCAAATTCAAACCAACCGGGAACTGGATCGCATTGCACATCTGATGGAGCAATCTTTACAGCATCAGGGACAAAGTTTGTTGTTGATGCATCAGCTGATACAACAGCATTCTATTTTTTTGACTGCACTGTTGTCCCCAACACCACCCCTAGAAATGACTCGCAACCTCCCAGGCCCCCAAGCCAAGAATATTGAATTTATTTTTGTTGTGTTTAATTTGTTTCTAATACATTTGAGTACCCCACCTCTAAATTGTGTTTTTTCAAAGACATAGCTAAGAACACAGTCAGGGATGAATCTCTAGATCTAGATATGTACATGTAGCCAGAAATGTATGACACACATTGGTGACCATATCTTACTATGGTTTACACATTAAATGGCTACAAAGGTACACCAACATTTTACAAATAATGGGTTGGTAGACACTTAAACTATGCTTGACAAGGCACAACACACTGTAATTAAAAAAATACAAAATATTTATTATTCCGCAAGGCGGGCAACAGGCCCAACATTCCGCCGCACAGCGGCTCAAAACATACCCCCCCCCACCCTAACGACGCCTCTTCAAGGCCAGCAGCATAAGGCGAAGACGCCGGATCGACTGCCACAGTCTGCGATGCTGGTTTTCACAAGCTGTAGAGAGTAGAAAAAACCCATATTCAAAAGATAGAATGTGACCTCAACATACACAGATGTAGCAATGTAATGTAATTGGCTAAAATTAGCTGACGCTCACATTCACATTGTTGGCCACTGTGCCCTTAGGTGTTACCATTATATGAGTACTAGTGGCTGCCTTAAATGTGGCCACAACATCCCAAGCATACATTTACTCTGAACTCTTGGAAATAAATTAAGGTCTAAGTCCCAGTGTGGACATTTATTTGTTTAGTTACAGCCAAACATCAGGGCCTAAGTCCTAACGATTAAACTGGTTGGGCCAAGCATATTAGAGGTCACCACCTTAGCAGGCCAATTTTGTTTGCAGTAAACCACAATTTTACACTATGTGGCCAAAACAAGAATGGGAGCCAACAATCAAGCATGCAGACATGCATTTAGGATTGTTGAACAAACACATGTAACCTAGATGTGTGTTTAGAAAAGACATAGGTACATTGTAAATGTCTCCAGAATTTACTATAAGACATAGGGGTCACAAGTCTTTAGGCATATGAAGTGGGATGTACTCACCATCGCAGCTGTGGCTGGGGCCCATGCTGCTGGCCGTCCCGGGAGCTGGGGTGGGGAGGATGGTCACCGGCTCCGTCTGCGTGGCCACATCTGTCAGGAGAAAGCAAAAGAGAAAACCAAAATTAGTGGGACAATGACACATGACTATTTGACAGCCATCTGGTTATGGAGTCTGCCAAAACAAATGCTTGCATGGTTACACACATGTTGTCCGACATTAGCATATTTCCTGGTCCATGAGTTCATGTAAGTTATTTATGGTTGCAACATGGACACATAAAGATAATGTGCCAATAACCTTGACAGTGCAATGGTAAGGCCTAATTTGCAGTTGAGTGTAGAATCTTACTAGTGTGCAACATGTGTTAGCCGGAACAACTTACAAAAATAACACATTTGCTAGCCCCCATCATGGTGTGGGCTGAAACGTAGGGGTGGTTGCCAGTTGGATTGCACTGTAGTGGGGTTTGTGATGTTAATGTAAATTATAAAACCAGCTTGTACTATGGACCATGAAACATGTGTATATTAAGTGGACCAAGACCCAGGAATTATACTATCCTGTGTTTTGGTCCACTTTGGCAGGGCACACCAATCGGAGAGAGAGCCCGTCCGCCGCTGCCTTCCACGCGTCACTCCTCCAGGGCGTGCGTCCGCGCAGGCCATTCACAAACGGACAGCGCGGGTGCACACACATCTAGAAGGGCGCGCAGGAGGTGGCGGCGGTGGCTTCTGCCACCCCCAATGAGGTAAGGAGTTTGTGGGCTTTTGGGGGGGGGGCCCGCGGTGAGGGAGGTGATTGGGCAGGGAAGCTTATAGATTCCCAGCCCAATCAACAATGGGTGTTGGTCCACTTTAAGGAATGTCATAACATATGGAATGTGAAGGATAACAACAAACACTTACCATGACTATGCCCGTGGAGAAGGCATTCCCAAAAGCTCCTGGAGGTGCCGCCTATATGATGCGCTGCAAATTAGAGAGGAATGGCAAGGGCTAAGTACAAATGGCCATATGTAACCTGTCACAGACTAACACTGACTAAATCTGCACTCACCAGGGGATGAGCTGCCACTTGAAGCCCAGGGAGGGCTCTGAGGAGGAGGCGTGGAGCCTCGGCTCCTCACACTCTGATCCAAAGATCCCCCACCCAAAGGGTCACCCTCCTCCCTCTCACTCCCTGCTCCTTCAGGGAGTGTGGGAGAGTCCACTACTTCCACCCCACTTGGACTCCCCACTTGAGAGTGGCCCCTTGGCTGGTGAGACTCCTCAGAGTCAGAGTGTGAGGAGCTGAGGCTCGATCTTGCCAGCCCCCCAGCAGCACACTCCTCTGGGGCGTCATCCCCTTCCTCCCCTGGGTCCTCTAAATAGGACACTCGAGAGGGACCCTCCCCCGATGAATCCCTTCCCACGTTTCCCCAGGGGAGGAGGCTTATCTGTGTTGAGGGGGTGAATAAAAAAAATTACAATTACTACCCAAAATGGACACAGCTTAGAATATTATTTCCCAAAAAGTATAAACATAGCATAAACTTCCACTTACCTGAAGCATACGCATCATATAGGCGGTACACACCTTCAGGGTCCCGGCGCTTAAAGTCCGACCACTTCTGCATAATTGAGCGCACACTGAGGCTGGTGTGGAAGCGCCGGGACACTGTGGCCTTCACCTCCAGGGCAATGCGCTTCTTGCCCCCACGGGCATAGTCATATTGGTGGATGCAGAAATCCTATGAGAAATGACAAAAAAAAAAATGTTATCAATACATGACATCAGACCAATGGACTAAACATTTATACTGAGAACAGATTAAACATATAACCCAAGGAAAACATACTCACTTTAACCACCTGGCCGTTTACGCGGCTATCCACGCGTTTTCTTTTTTGCTTGGCTGGCCCAGGGGGGGGGGGGGTGGAGGGGGGTGAGGTGGGGGAGGTGAGGTAGGTGGGGGAGGTGGGGGAGAGGTGGGGGGGCCAGAGTCAGAGGAGGAGCTGGGGAGGCGCAGGACACGTCTCCTGGGCAGCATGGTGGAAACGCAAAGGAGGAAACCGGAAGTGGATATGACGAAAGCGACAACCAAAAAAAAAAAAAAAAACGCTCCGCGCACTAGGTAGAAGCTAATATCCGCTACGTGCAAGCTAAGTGGCGGTAATAGTAGATTTACGCATTACAACAAGCTATTGGCCAAGACGCAATTAATTATTAGCTTGATTTAGCCGGGAAACGCAAAGGAGCAAACCGGAAGTGGATATGACGAAAGCGAAAAAGAAAACACGCTCCGCGCACTAGGAACCAGCTAATATCCGCTACGTGCAGGCTAAGTGGCGGTAATAGGAGATTTACGCATTACAACAAGCTATTGGCCAAGACGCAAGTAATTATTAGCTTGATTTAGCTGGGTGTTCAATATCCTGTAATGCATAGGTCAGAGCAAAAACAGATCTGGTTGCTTACAAATAACAATCTGATTCCTTAATAAAATAATAACACAATATAACTATCCAACAACATGATAATGTGGCACACAGGAGAATGCATAACGGGTTGTTATGAGCTTGTACGCCTGAAGAATCCTGCAGAATGTGGACATATGCACGCTCAGAACTACAGTGTATTCATTAAAGTGGACCATCACCCTCGGGTGATCGGCCCGGGAATCTATAAGATTTGCGGGCCGATCACCTCCCTCCCCGTGGGACATCCGAGATCGGGATGTCCCGCGGGGTGAAACCCCCCCAAAACCCCCAAACCCCCTTACCTTAGCGCCCCTCTAGGCGTGCGCGGGCGCGCGCGCGCGTCAAGAGGGACGCGCGGGAGGCGGCGGCGGAGGAGCCACGGACAAGCGGCTGTCAAATCGCTTGTCCGTCGGCGCTGGGAGCGGGGAGAGGTGAGTTTTTCAGATGTTTGGGGGGGGTTTCACACAGCGGGGCACCCCGATCGGGGGTGCCCCACCGAAGTGGACCAAGACCCAGGATAGTCAAAATCCTGGGTGTTGGTCCACTTTAAGAACGACTGGGGTCGCTGCAAGTGAATTCAGGGAAAAATGCAGAAAGGCACATGTATGAACAGCACAGCACAGCGACGCTAGCGCCAGCACATAGCGAATCACAACAGCGACTGCACAAACACTGACCACCACAGATTCAACAAGGACAGGGCTGCAGAATAGCTTGGGCGCTGACAATTTCAATGAGCAAACGTGAGCGCCAACCATGACTGACTAAAAAGTAGCTTTACAAGCCATGTGTGTTGTCAAAGCAAGCTAATTTGAGGCTAATGTGTTTTGTGGGAGGAGATGCATTTTATATTTCACTCACAACATTCCAGTCTAAAAATTACATCTTTCACCAAAAAATCAATAAAAACAAGACAGATTAATCAAGCATATCCTAAACAACATGTGTTTAATTTTTTGCAAAAGACAAGAACACAAAAACCACTTAAAAAAAACATTGCAGTGTCTGCCATTGAAATGTATGGGAGAGCGCCAGGTAGCGAAAGGTCTGACCTGGCGCTGGGCTGGGATTAGCAGCGGCGCTGTTTGTTGCAGTCTGCTACATGATGAATCCAGCGCTAGCTGACGCTTTCGCCGGCGCTAGCCTCATTTAGCGTGATAAATGCGTGATTGTGTTCGCAGCCTGGCATTCGGGAGTCGGTAGCCGCCCATAGCTGGCGATACCTGGCGCTATTGACACACTAGCTGACGCTATCGCTTGATGAATAAGGCCCTCAGTTTTTTTGTCCACTACAGATGCAGACACAATTATTTTGCAAAATTATGTTGCCTAGGGCATATGCAGAAATATGTTGCCATGGACAGCTGTAGAATTATTTTGCCCAGAAAAGATGCAGACATTAATTATTTTGCCCTGGACAGATGCAGATTTTTTATGCCCAGGACAGATGCAGAATTAGTTTGCCCAGGACAGCTGTAGAATTATTTTGCCCAGAAAAGATACAGGCACTAAATTATTTTGCCTGTGGCAGATGCAGGGTTATTTTGCCCAGGACATGTGCGGAATTATTTTGCCCAGAAAAATGCAGACACAGAATTATTTTGCTTGGGGCATATGCAGATTTTTTTGCCAAGGACAGATGCAAAAATATTTTGCCCAGGACAAATGCAAAATTATTTTGTCCAGGACAGCTGTAGAATTATTTTGCCCAGAAAAGAACGCTAAATTTGTTTTGCCCAGGAAAGAAGCAGACACATAATTATTTTTCCCAGGATTCAGATTGCCAAGAACAGCTCTACAGCCATTTTTTGCCACCCCAGCTGGCAATAGCTAGCAATAACCCCTGCAGAAGCTGTATCACTCTCTGCTGTGGCAGTAAGTCTGGTGGGTTAGATGGGACATGGTTGCACAAAGGCACTGACCAGTTGCAAATACTATTTTCTTCTACCCCACAATGTTACAGAGATGTGCACCAGCTGCCTTTATAGGTACCCCACCCAGGGGAAGGATTACAGGCATGCCCCCGCATTACTCTGAGCCTCCACATGCAGACCCAATGACGTGCTACCAGTGTCAGGTTGACCAGGCCGGCTATAGGTTGTGCAGCCTCCTGACACCTGTCAGGGGATCACATAGAAAAGCTTGGAGGGCTGCATCTGACCCCCTGGCCTTGAGTTTGACACATGTTCTAGTATCTTTTTCTTCAGCTTACTAACAAGTATCCAGTGGAAAAACCAAAATGAAAAATCAGACCATGAAGCTAATAATATGCCCATTGATGAATCTGTAACAAGACAGTTGGGCCGTTTGGGCTGTATCTGTTTTGAAAACCAAACTCTTTCTTTCACAGTTTTACTGTCTACATCCTCTGACTCACTGGGGTCAATTCAAAGCCAGGTGAGAATTCTCACTCCTTTTTAGGAGAGAAACTTTCATTCACTTTCATTGTCTACCAGGTGTAAATTTTCACCTGGATCGGACTCAGACCCAAGGTAGACAATGAAAGTAAATGGCAATTTTCTCTCCTTAGAGAGAAAATTAGAATTCTTATCTGGCTCTGAATCAACCCCATTGTGGCATCTGTTCAGGATCTATGACATGGATAATAAAACTTGCTAGGTGTCTGCCCATGACTCTGCCACAGCTAAAAACAGCACAGAGTTACTAGAAATGCTTATGACCAGGGAGCCCAACATAATTGAAAAAGTATGACTAAGAACAATATGCATGTGCACAAATGAAATGTCTTTCCCCATAGATCTTTGCCACAAAACATATGTGATTTGGGAGAGACATTAGTAGTGTCTTTTTATTTATATTTGTACATGGATGAGATTGCATAAGGGCACCCGATGACCATGAGGGTACTTGTGTCTGCACATCATATGTTTGCTATATGTGATGCGTATGCCAATATACAGTACTATATTACATACAAACAAATATGCTATTCTTCACAGTAATACAACGCCTTTTCCCAGGTACTCTATAATCTGACAGCCATATTGGTGCTTCCTGAAGTTTCAGTGGCTATCCATTTGGACCACTAAGTTCCTTCAGAAACCAAAGACTCAAAGCAAACTAAGGACCAAAACACTCACCTAGCATAGCATTTATATATCTCCATCCAGACTATACTAACTACAATATGGACCACCTATTGACAGGCAGCTAAAAACAACTAGAAATATTATCGAACTGTACGGTCTGGCCCTGCAGTCTAAGTCTCCCGGACCGGCCACTAGCCTTCCTCCAGGTTATCCTATATCAGGATGTCCCGCTGGGTGAAACTCCTCCTGTCCCCCACAAAACTCACATTTACCAGGACTCGCACAGTGCTGGCAGTGCCCGCGACTGAATCCCTGGCTTCCCTCTAGATGTAGCGCGCCCTTTCTTCAGATAGCCTGGGGGCTGGAATTCTTCCCAGACTAGAGGGAAGCTGACCAGTGGGCTGGTCACACAAGACGGCATTTTTGGGATCAGCAATCTCTAAAATGCCTGATCAGCCTAAAATGCCTGATCAGCATGGCCACAGTGGTAGAAAACCCATTTTTTAAATGAAACCATGCTGCTGCCAATCCCACAGCTTCACTCAAGGTACTCAGGCAGTGAGGCCAGCAATGAATTTAATGCAGCTTTAACAGCTAGATAGCCCAGTGTGTTAATGTACCTGTTTGTAGTTTATAGCTAATCCAAATCATTAGAAGTGGTATCCACATACCATGGGCCCTTTAGGATATATTATATTTATATGAGGAGAACATCTTAGTCTCAAAGTTAGAAGCCCCATTTTTAAATTATTGACTTCCACATGAAACCTTATTTAGGAAGTTTGCAAGACTGCAAATAACTCTAACATATGGGCCCTGGTGTGTGTGATTTTATTTGCTTCATATACACATCTTTGCTTCAGCATTACAAAGTGGTAGATTTGGCATTAGATCCTGGCAATAAAGTTCCTTGCAGCTTGTATCCACAAGGAGTCTTATTTAAATAGCAGCATAAACAAGCTAATTAGTTAATGACAGCAAACAGACTAATTGTATAGAGCACTATTACAAACCAAAAAAATGTCCCGCTGACATTGAGCCCTATTTTACCTGGCAAAGAAGACACAAATAAGTGTTGGTGTGGGATATATCTGTATCATATGCTTACATTTCCTGCTCAGAATGTAGTACATTGTGCACAGTTTGCTGCTTTCTTTTTAATATGTATGAGAAAAGTTAATTTGCATGCAAAAAAAATATCAATGTTATTTGTCCCCCTCTTCTTAGTCTTCTGCTCCTAAACATGCAAAAGATACAAGTATAGAAGCAGCAGATTTGGAGTTTGGATCCAACAAGGTCAGTATGTATAAGTCAGTAAGAAAGAATACCTTAAAATATATATAACTTGTAAAGTCGAAGTGACTATGGTGATATATGAATCATATGAAGAATATATAGCTCAGTGTCCATACAACATGTATGTAGAGCTACATTCTTCTGTTACTGTCCACACAAAAAAACTACATTCTGCTTAATCTAATGGAGTTCTGAAGGCTTCAGCAGTCACATTACTGCACTCTGGTTCTAATAGAACCCCTGCCTGCCTTAGTGCACAATGATTAACAGCAGGGGGTGCATGTGAGTGTCCAACACTTTGGCCAGTGAATACTCATATGCCCACACAGGACAAGACTGCTGTCATTCTGCTCATTGACTAAAGTCCCCAGGGTACATGCATCCACATTGGAATTGAAAGCTTGAGATCAGGCTAAATACTCATCTAGTTTCAGTTTCTTGTTGCGGCTGTAAATGCAATAGACGACAATAGACAGCAACACGCTGCACAGAAGTGCCATCCCTGCCGCCCCCCCCTCCTGTTCTGTGTGCTACTGGCAGCAGACTATTAGGTTTGGAGGGAGCAGAAATGCTGCTTCACTGCAGAATGCATTTGTCTGCCACGTTTAGAATTAAATGATGCACCCTAGGGACATCAAAACTCCATCGGATCAATCATACCAAGAAGTTAGCTAAGTGTTGTTTTTGTGACTGCACAGGAGCAGAAGAGCCAAGTCAAGTCCTAAGGGTCAGGCCAGAGTCAAGCAGATAGAAAGCATCAATTCAAGCAGCTAAGTTTCACAGATGAAGATTCATTCAGACATTAGCTGCCCCATAAGCAAATTCTCTCAAACCAAAAAAAAATGTAATATGCAGCATACATGTGAATCCCCCCACCTGCCCCCAAATATCAATATGTAGAATGTGCCCAGCCACCTATAATTAATAGAGTGTGAGATGATCACCTAGCTTCTAAAAATGTAATGCAAAGTGCACATGGATTCCCCTGTTAGCCCCCCCCCCCCAAAAAAAAATGTCACTTGCAGTGTGTTAGTGGATCACCCCTCATCAAAAATAGACCAACCCTCCTCCAAATATGACCCCAAAGTCACAGAAATGTTCTAACCTGTGTGTGTGGGGGGGCAAGGGTCTAAATATAAACAATATATGGGATAGAGAGAGAAAAATGGGCTAAATGCAGGTTTGTATGTGTTTTCTCTTGACTGTGAGAAGACCCTTTGGCTGCGGACATGTGCTTAACACCTTTCGCCCTCCTTTCTACAGTTTTGCCTAATGGCAAATAACTGCCGCTGCTGGGGGACCCTTGGCTCGCATTATTCATGGTAATGTAAAAAACCCTTTTCATTCCCTCATCGAGTATTTTTTCAAATGAATATGAATAAGGCACTTTACTATAGAGTTGTTTATCTATAGTTGATTATCTTTGAATGTATTTTAGCACTTGCACTTTAGCACAGGCACTTTCATCAATTGGCTTTTCATTGTATTTCCACTTATCCTGCATAATAATACTTTTCTGCATAATTTCTAAAAAAATTATATATTTATATATATTTTTTTCCTGCTACTTAAAGGGGCTATAACAATATATTTTCAATACATTTGTATTAGAGCCTTGTTTTGGGTTCCCCATGGCATGTCTTTTATGTTTTTAAACTTGTTCTTTGTTGTTATGTGTTATGTGTAGTTATCTATTTATAATAAATGTATTTTATTTTATTTTTGATATATACTTGGGTGTGCAAACTTTTTCTAATAGGGTTTTCTTGGGGGGGGCGTCTCCAGAGCCCCAACACAGTAAACATATATTTGGTGCTAGTTCCCCTTCCTTTGGCCTGCACCCCTTTTGTTATTTGTTACTTATTAGCTTTTTATCAGTATTTATCATTAGGGCTGTGCGTATCTACATAATTTTTGTGTAATAGGAAATATTGCCCTGAACCTTCCACCTTGTACCTTCAGTGAGCCCAGCATTAGAGAGATTTACTGCCCCTAGCAAAACTCAATTTGGCAGTGTTGTAGTAAATGACCAGAAATTGAGACTGAGAGACAGAGGCCGATATGCGGCAAACCGTGTTTAATAGTAACAAACAATAAGTACACACCAACCAGTCTGCTATACACATATATACACATGGAAAACTAAATATACTGCAATGACTAAACAGGAATACAGGTGATCACGGCTGTGCAGATACACAAACCAGGAAACATGAAACACACTCAGATTGCTATACATACATATATATACGTGAAGTCAGCATGGGGGTCCAAGGAAAAGTCCTAAGTCCAAGGCTGCATACAAGGGAAGAGGAAAGCACAATGGCTGAGGCTGAGGCTGTGACTATGACTATGACCCTTATTTATGAAGGAATAGCGTCAGGTAGCGACTGGTGAGCGAACATTAATGACGGGCACCGCCACGAGAACGCCGGCTCCCCACCACAATCACACATTTATCAGGCCAATCCTGCTTAGCGACTGAGATAGCGCCAGATAGCCACTCATTCATCATTCCAGCCTCAGCCCACAGCGCCAGCGTCCGACCTTGAACAGCGACAGGTATGACCTCTCGCTACCTGGCGCTCGCCAATGCATTTCAATGGAACAATCTTTAAATATTAATAATTAATTGTTATTAATGTTTTTTTTTTTTAAATGTGAAAAATTCTGTGACCACTTCTGCCATGTTAGATATTTTCTTAAAAAAAAAAAAAAAAAAAAATTTGTGCAGAATTGATATTACAGGTCTGATATTAATGTATTCATATTACAAAATTATTTTAAAAAACTTTTTTTTTGTTTCCAAAAATATGGTTGTTTGGGGGTTAAAAAACTACTTTTAACCCATCGCCGCCAGCGCTCTGGGGTTTAAGCATGCATTTTACAGCGCAAGAATTTTTGAGCAGGATTTGTTAATAAATATGGTGGGAGCCGGTCGCAATGGCCAGTCGCTATCATGCGCTCCCATACAGCGCAGAACCTATCAAATAGCGACTCCTCACCCAATATTCAACATTACTGCACACCGACTGAGTCGCTGTCAACAACCGAACAATGGCCAAGCACAGCGACTACTAGCGGGAGCTGTGAAAATACTGCTACAGTTGCTCAACTGTCGCTACCTGCCGCTATTAATGAATCGGCCTCCCCGACTATGACTATAATGACTATGACTAGAGTCCTGGGTACAGAGATCTGGGATCAGCGTTCAAGATGGCAATTCAATGCTGATCCACTGCCTGAATGAGTAGATCAGCTTATATAGGCCAAGAAGTCACAGGTGCTGGCTGATTACCAGCACCTCTGCAGGACAGAGCCATCTGCTGGTGGAGCGGCATATTGCAGGGGAAAGTTCCAGCAAAGGAGCCAACTGGAAGCAATACTAAACAGCGGCACACTTTGAAGCTGTGGAGGAACTCCAGACCTGACAGGCAGCAAACAGTTGCACACACGATTGGTGGTCGCACCTCCACTAGGAAACATGCTTTACTGCAGTGTGCAGCTGTTTATTGTCCATTATCATACAGTGCTTCATGTCTGATGTTGTCTTCCAGGGGGGTCCAGATGCCCTGAGGGCAATTATCTCCATATCATATCTCCATGCCATATCATAAAATCTGTTGCGCTACAAGAGATTGTTAGAAACTGCTTTTAGGCAGAACCATGCTGTTTTGGATTTTGTATAAAGTAAGGAGTGTTACATTATCTAAATTTCTTGCTGGCTGTGTCTATGCATTGTGCATACATAGTTTTTTTGATAACTGCTGGATGTTGATATAATAACTTTACTATAAAACCATATACATGTTACTATTTTATTCATCTTAGTAACATGTATATGGTTTTATGGTAAAGTTATTATATCAACATCCAGCAGTTATAAAAAAAAAACTATGTATGCACAATTTTATTCATCTTGGTTTTGTGGACAGTCTAGCCTTGTGGATGGCTGGTTGAAAGAGACTGTGGTCCTACATTTGTTTTTATCCTTGAAGACATGCTATAGTGAAATGTATTACAGGAGCCTTCCACTGCAGCTCCCTGTAACTGCCTGTAACAGTTTGCAAAAAATCAGCCTAGAATTTACTGACTCCTTGCCAGTCCATGGCACCCCTATTACTCCACTGAAATATAGCAATGTAGGGACTGCAGCTCTAGTATTGTAGGGTCAGACAGTATGGCAGGGGTAGATTTGCCCCCAAGATATGATGATGCTAGAGTGTTGCCGGGGAAAGTCAAGCACTCCATTGATGAGGTTATAACAATGTAGGGGTTGAAACATTCACATTGTAGGGTCAAAGCATATATTTGGAATGGGGTGGGCAAATGCCAAAGACTTCCCCCTAATAATTATTAGGTCCTTGGGGTTTGCGCATCCCTTTCCAAA
The DNA here is from genome assembly GCA_027917425.1 of Gastrophryne carolinensis. Lineage (NCBI taxonomy): Eukaryota > Metazoa > Chordata > Amphibia > Anura > Microhylidae > Gastrophryne > Gastrophryne carolinensis. The sequence continues at coordinate 333,168,114 of CM051235.1, read as the reverse complement.
TATATGCTTTGACTATTTAATCATACTCGTTTTTATTGTTTTCAACACAACCACGATAACATTTGCAGACATATACGCTCGTAATAGGTGAGCCAAGAGGTATAGTACATCACACAGTATAAATCTGAGCAAACAGGCAAAATAAGTTCTTCATCCCTATACAGCTAATAATGACCTTCAACCAATTTGGCCCGCCAAGGGAGAAGGGGACTCCAGGGTCACACAAAATACCCGCCAACCCCCCCCCCCCCCCCCACCGCACCCGACAAGCCCATCCCTCCAGCCCTCATAGAAAGGCTGTGCTTCTAAATTAGCACAAATGCAGCTTTCAGAATTTCTTACGTGGCCAAGATTGCCCAAGCAGCTCCCCACTTGCTCTTCCGGGCTCCCATGAGAACTCGCCTGTTAGGGAAGTTGGCTGGCAGTGGTACAACAATTTTTTAAAAGCTACCAGTCATCCCTCCTCCCTCACCTGCTTAAGGAGACACACATAAGACCAGAGACACGAAACAAATATCTATTACTAAAAACATACAACACACCCTACAGAAGACACACTGGGATAGGAACAGAAAGAAACGCAGAGAGGGAAGAACAAATGAAGGAAGAAGACCGAAAGAAAGAAAAAGAACAAAAACCAAAACAAGAAGGAAAAGGGAGGCAAGAATACAGGCCCAATGGTAAGTTAGATACCAGCAAACAACAATAGTTGGGGAAGTAATACCATTAGCGGTAATAATAACATTATTCATAGTATTCATTGTAAACCTAGTAACGACGATAGTAGAAGCAGAAGCATCAGTGGTAGTATTGGTAGTAGAAATAGTAGTAGTAGTAGCGATAGTAATAACAGTAAAAGAGGTACTAGCAGCAGTAGTAGTGGTAGTGTTAGTAGCAATAGGGGAATGCCGCCAGCCATATAGGATTAGGGAGGACTACCCACATCCCCCCCCTCCCCCTTCGGCGCTGACCCATTCAAGATTACACCCCTGCCATAGAAACATGCCCAGCTGCAGCCCCCACAGAAACATCTCATGTGTCCAATACTTGTTTGTAGGCGACCGAGTCCTTGAACCCTACCCACGTTGTCCAAATCTTGAGATAAGCTGCTAATCTGTCCTGTTTAGCGTAACAGATTTCCTCCATCACCTCCACATGATTCAGTTGATTGAACCATTCTTTAACTGTGGGCGACCTCTGAGATCTCCAAAGTCTCGGAATTAGAACCTTAGCAGCATTCAGCAGATGACGGCCAAGGGGGCCCCTCCCGCAACCCCTTTACCGCCCATGGACCATCCCAAGAGGACAGTCTCCACGTTCCACTCCAGGGGTTCCCCTAGTATACGAGCACAGAAATCCTTTATTTTTTCCCAGAAATCCACCACCCCTGGGCAAGACCACCAAATGTGCAACAGAGGGGCACCACTCTGTCCACATCTCCAGCACACATCAGGAATCAATGGGAAGAAGGAGTGCAGAACTTCAGGAGTCCGGTACCAGCGTGTGATCACTTTATAGTTTGTCTCTTGCATTGAACTACTAATTACACCTTTGTGCGCATTCCTATAGATAGCGCTCCACTCTGCATCTGACAGGGATCTGCCAATGTCAGCCTCCCATTTCCTCTCCCACGGTTTGACCTCTCCACCATCCCTGCGTTGCAGAAGGCTATACGCCCAGGACAAGTGTGTTAGGGCCCTTACCCAAGCAGGCCCTCCATCAATTCATTCCTCATACCCTCCTTTACCCCCTTGGAGCAAAAAAAGTGCCTAACCTGAAGGTAGGTGAAAACGGAGATTTCCCCTTCCAATAGATGTTGCAAGTTTTGTCTATCTCTGAACACACCCCTGTCTTGTAGGTGATATATCCTCAGAGGTTTAGGCCCCCCACAGTCCTTTAGCAGAGAGAAGTCCCTCCCTGGAGGGAACTCAGGGTTCCCCAAAATCGGCGTTAAATGACCTGGGAATGTGGCCAAGGCGTGTTTTCCCCTACACAAATCTCCCAGAATAGACAGGGAAGTTCCGATCAACGGATGGGTCCTAGCAATCGCAGGATTCCCATCTCTCCTTAAGTTACACACTGTGTCCAATCCTCCGCCCGTGGCAACTATTCCCTCTATGCGCACCCAATCTTTCTGCCTGCCATTCACCTGCCAGTCCACCACTCTACCCACGTGGACCGCCCAATAGTACGACTTCATGCAAGGGATCCCCGTCCCCCCCCTTTCCTTAGGAAGTAAAAAGAGGCTCAGTCGAATTCTCGGTGGCTTACCCGCCCAAATAAACCCCCTAAAGGATTTCATCAAATCTTTAAAGAAAGCCTCTGGTAATTTAATGGGGATGCACTGTAACAAGTATAAAATCCTCGGCAACACATTCATTTTCAAGACCGACATACGGCCAAACCAAGATAGCCGCAGCCGATTCCACCCCTCCAGAACCCTCTTAACTCTAGCCCCAATGGGGGCAAAGTTAAGTTGGAACAAGCTATTGAGCGAGACCGGCAGCTGTACCCCCTAAGTATTTAAGGCTCTTTCTCTCCCAACCAAAGGGAAAGATATCCTTTAATGCCTCCATTTCCGAGTCCGGTAACAAAATGTTCATGGTGCTAGACTTATTAAAATTAATCTTCAAGTTTGACAGACGCCCAAAAATCTCAAATTCTTTCAGTAAGTTAGGTACCGACACCCGCGGGGAATGCAAAAAAAAGAGCATATCATCTGCGTATGCCGCTACCTTTCTTTCTCTATCCCCTATCATGATGCCACTAATGCCGCCACACAAGTTAACCCTCCGCAGGAAAGGCTCCAGCGACAATGCAAATATCAGAGGAGACAAGGGACACCCCTGTCTTGTACCATTACGTATGTTGAATATGGAAGAAGCGTAATTGTTCGTCCTCACCCTTGCCACCGGATTAGAATACAATGCCATAATCCTATTTTTGGCCGCCGCGCCCAACCCAATGTGATCCAAGACCTTCCCTATCCACCTCCAATCCACCCGATCAAAAGCCTTCTCGGCATCAGTGGAGAGCATGATCGATCTTATACCCTTGGCTTTTGCCCACCATTGAATATTCAGGGCCTTGATCACGTTGTCACGGGCCTCCCTGCCAGGAACAAACCCTACTTGATCTTGACCAATTGGATCCGGCAACAAGGTGGCAACCCTCCCCGCCAGTGCTTTGGCAAAAATTTTCACATCCACATTCAACAGGGAAATTGGCCTGTAGTTCCGGCAGTCCGTAGCATCTTCCCCCCCCCCTTTGGGATTACAACAATTTGTGCCTCCAGAGCTGAGCAAGGTAAAGAACCTGATGCCGCGGTAGATTCAAAGTGGAAGCAGCTGGACAGAGAAGGTACTATAATATTGAGATGAAAAGCCATCCGGTCCTGGGGCCTTCCCTGGTTTGGTCACTTTGAGAGCTCTCTGCAATTCCAATACTGTTATTGGAGCCTCTAGTTGTTCCACTTGTTCCTTGGAAAGCAATGGCATCTTTGAGTCGAACAGATAGGATTCCATAAAACTCTCTAGGCCCCCTCTCCCCTGTTGGTCTGGGAGGATATACAAGGATGAGTAGAATCTTCTGAACAATTCCGCTATCTCCCCATTCTTTTGGTAGAGGATCCCATCTGGACCCCTGATCCCCTCAATTCTAGACCTAACATTTCTTGGCCGCAAAGCCCTAGCCAACATACGTCCCGACTTGTTCCCTTGTTCATAATACAGGCCATGCCGTTTAGTGAAAAACCTACTCGTCTCCCTGAACAGGACATCCTTGAGCTCTTGTCTCTTAGACTCCAGTTCCTTCCACTGTTGCACCTGAAGGGACCGCTTGTGCCTCGTTTCAAGATCTGCAATCTGTTGGACTAACCTTTCCATTTTTGCCCCTCTCTCCCATTTAGCTCTTGCGCCTTCCTGGATCAGTACCCTCTCAGCGTACATTTGTGTGCCTCCCAAATTGTTACTGGGTCCACCTCCCCCGTGACATTTTCCCGTATATACATAGATAAATGCTGCCTGAGCCTTCCCACTACATCAGGATCCTTCAGTAAACTCTCATTTATTCTCCAGCTCTGCTCCCCTCTCTCTCCACTCAGGAGGGCCAAGGATAGAATGACCGGAACATGATCGGAAAACGATACAGCCGAGGTCACCCTCTCCAGATCCCTCTGTGATAGGATGAGAAAATCAATCCTCGAATACTTCATATGAATCGGTGAGTAATACGTAAAGTCTTTCCCCGCCGGATGCATCAGGCGCCAAGTGTCTATCAGGGCCAGCTCTTGCAAAGCTTTCTTTATTAGTTTCAAAGCTCTAAAAGAAAGGGCAGTTTTAGCATCCGATGTATCCACCAGGGGATTAAGCGCACAATTCAAATCCCCTCCCAAGATCAGCATCCCCTCCTTAAAAGAACCCAGTTTACTCAAAACCGCTCTGCAAAACCTTTGTTGATCTTTATTTGGGGCATAAACATTAGCTACCGTGATGACTAACCCATTGGGAAGCCTCCCTTTCAAAAAAATCTACCCTCTTTATCTTTTTCCACTGCCAACACCCTAAGGTCCAAATCTTTATCCGCCAGAATTGAAACCCCTTTCGCTTTATTATGCGGAGAAGGGGCCGAGTAGCAAGAAGTGTATGTTCCCACTACCAGTATCGAGCACACTTCCCCTCCAAAGAGGACCAGAGTAAAGGAGAGAGAAACAAACAGGACAGAGATAGAGAAAAGATCACAGACCGGAGGTGGAAAAAGGAAAAAAGAAACACGAGGACACAAAAAGAGGACAAGCGACTAACAGTAAAGAAACCAAGACTAACCCCTCGATTCAAAGAGCCAAAGTTAATTGATTTCGTATCGAGAATCGTAAGTTTGGGTGGGTGTTTGTCATTTTCTCTTGTTTTTTTGCCCATTTCGTATTCGCACGATCGTTCGCGCATAGACGTATATGAACATACGCATTTCGTACGAGAATCGTATAATTTGCGTTAGTTCGTGTGTTTTTCCCGTCCAAATCGTATTATTTGCGTCCGATCCTATTTTTTACGTCCTTCACATGGGCTTGCGACCAATTCAGAGAGGTGATTGCTAATTGTTTTGAAGCCCATTAAAGAGCTGCTTTACGAAATGTTTGCCGGCAGCTATTTGGCCTCGGGAGTAGGATGGAGCGGAGCGAGTTTGTGGCACATCAAGGGCTTATGCTTTTTGGCATTGAGTTGATCGAGATGTCTGAGAGCAGATTGCCCCTGCGTCGTCGCATGAACATCGATAGCATGAATGATGTTGAGCTGTTCGAGCTGACCAGGCTTAATCGCGCTTCCCTCCATAAATTATATAGTGAGCTGCGGCCATGGTTAGCCCGCACCACAAGGAAGGGGCATGCAATTTCAGGTATGACCAAGATGCTTGGCTGCCTGCAATTTTTGGCGAACGGCTCGTTCCAGAGGCTGGGTGCCCTCTCCGTGGGGATGTCACAGCCTACGCTGAGCCGCGCACTATCTAAATTTTTGGAAGGCATGGCTGCCATAACTCCAAAATATATTTATTTTCCGGATGATATGGCAGCCAGAAACGCCATTAAGCTTGGGTTTTATAATGTGGCCGACATGCCCAACGTTATTGGTGCTATTGACTGCACACATGTGGCACTCGTACCTAGGGCTGCCGACGAGTATATATATAGGTATTGAGATTGGTTATTATGTTGGCCAACGTGTAATGTAACCTGTTTTCCTTTGCGGCAGCATATTTGTTTATCCCTCATTTGTGTAGCTGCTTTATCTAGGCTTTTCATTAGTATTTCCCAATAGAGTGCAGACATGTTTTATTTTTTTTGTTTTTATTTTGGGTCAAATATCAATTACCCTTTTTGTATGTTTTTGCCTTAAGGAATAGAAAAATGGGACACTCCCTTAATATCCAGGCCGTGGTTGGTCCGGACATGCGTTTTATGAGTGTCCTTGCCGGCTACCCAGGATCGTCCCACGACTCATATATCCTCAGGCGATCTGGGTTGTTTCGGAGATTTGAGGCAGGTGAATTTTCGGGGGCATGGCTGCTTGGTAAGTGTGTCCTATTTGTGTGCTATTAAATGTGGGATTAATCTTGTATTTGTTGATATGTTAGTATTTGAATTCTTTACATAAGCCAGAAACTGCCTTTTTCTTGGGTCATATATTATGAACTTCCCAAAATAATGCTTGCCTCGCTTTGTCCTTCAGAATGTTTTCCCTTTAGTTAGGATGTCTGTAAGTTCCATGTCCCTAAATATATTGGTTGGGAGTTTATCCCCAAGGATCTGTGAGCTTTGGCTCCTTTTGTACTATTGGTCTTTAAATGTCAAAGTGGACTTAAACTGCATACATTGTAGTTTTCATCTAAATGTGGATAGCCCCTCAGCAGCATCCTAATTGTAACATGTCTGAAAACTAAAAATATATTTAAATTCCAAATACCCTTGGCCGTGCAGATGTTTGGTAATTAATTGGTATATTGAAGTGCCATTTTTAATTATGTACTACATTAGTGGCAATATTTATTTGGCTAATGTGCCCTGGGTGTTTTTTTTTGCCCTTTACCTTACATCATTCTGATATATGTAAAATTATTTGTGTTTGTTGTGTTGCCTTTTTAATTTTGATTACATGTAATTGTCTGTTTAAGGTGATTCCGGGTACCCACTTCTACCCTGGCTCATGACGCCTGTGCTGCGGCCCCAGGATGCCTCTCAGGAAGCGTACAACCGTGCGCACCGCAAGACCCGGGCTGTTGTGGAGAGGGCCTTTGGGCTGTTGAAGACACGTTTTCGTTGCCTGGACCATACTGGGGGCGCCCTGCAATATGATCCCAAGAAAGTGATCGACATAATCATGGCATGTGCTGTTTTGCACAATTTTGCCATCCTGGAACGTGTCCCACGTTATGTGGATAGCCTGCCCTCTTCAGCCGTAGAGGATGATGTAGAGAATTTTGTGGGGCCACCCAGTGAGTCTGGCCAATCAGTTAGAGCCAACTTGATCTTGCAGCATTTTAGTTAATTTTATTTCGTGTCTCAACATTCTGTGTGTCTGTGTTATCCTTTTTGTTAAATATGTTGTTTTGCCGTAATGTGGCATTACCTCAAAGTAAAACATTTTGACCTTAATTGTTGCCTAATGTATTTCATGTAGTTTCCTTAGCTTTAGATTTGCATTGTTACACCTCTTGAACCCAAAATTATCTGGTTTAGCCCAAGCTGTTTAAAATGTGTTCCCACTAAAAACGCCACAAGTATTGTAAGTGAGAATTTTTTTTTACTTAGAAAAGTAAAAATTATAGTGCTTAACAGAAAACATTCCACATACATCTGTGGTTACAAATGGATGACATAACAAAAAAAACATCGAGCACATCTACACCTGGAAGTGAGTGGCACAACCAAACAAGGACACCCAGTCCAAAGGCCAGCCTAGTCCAGTCATTAATATTGCCTGTGCCCAGGGATATTTGGGCATGGCCATAATGTCACACAAACATGTCTGCAAACAGGAGGAGCACCAACCAAATACATATTTAAAGCCATAAGTGGCCACATACACTCCACATAGACCTATGGCATTGGCTAGTGGCCTTAAGCATTACTCTAAGGAGCTATATGGGAGCAAATACAAAACACAACCTGCATGAGCAACACAAAATGGATTGTTTGAAACCTCAAAGGACAAGTAAATACAGCGGGGGTTAAGAGAAAAGATGTCCCACACACCCATGGCTTAATAGGGTGGCTGCCCATAATACCCAGGTGGAGGTCCATGTGAATGGGACCTAGCCTGGGCCATGGCAGCATTGTGAATTTGAAACTGCTCCACAATGTTTCTCTGCATATTGGTCATCTCAGCCATGGCTGACTGGATGCCATTACTTGCAGTGACCACGTTGCTGTTGAGGGTACGCAACTCCGCGAGGATGCCCTGTAGACTGGTATTGATGATGACCATGTCGGCATGCCTTTCCTCACGCTCTGTAACGAGCTGTGCCTCATAAGAGTCCCTTTGTTGGGTCCATAATTGAAGCAGGGCACTCTGCCTCCCCTGGGAAATTGTGGGGCGGCGTAATGGAGTCCGCCGCACAATTACCCTGGCTCTTGGGCGTGCCCTGCCGCGTGGTGTCGTCCCCTCAACAGCAACAGGCCTGCTTTGCAAATCCTCAGCAGCAGAGTGAACACTGGGGACTGTAGTGTCAGTCTCCCCATGTGCATGCACAATGGATGGAGATTCACTCTGCTGCTGAGGATTGGCCAGAGAAACATTATGGAGCAGTTCCAAATTGGGACCCAGGGGGAGGTCATCCGACGTGCCCTGCATGGAGACATCATCATCTTCCTCCATTTCCTGGATCTCTTCCATGAGTGTGCGGGTCTGTAGGGACATATAAAAAAAAAGTGTAAGTTGGCGTCCAAATTTGGGATTCCCACAGTTTAACACATTCTTAAGCACTTGGTAGTATTTATGGTACTAAATTAACTTACCGGAAATCTCGGATCTGGGCTCCTATGCTGTACGGACCTGGTAGGCATAACCAAACTGGGGGGTGAGTTTACCCTTGCTGAGGGATCATGCTGGGCTGAAGAAGAGAAAAACAAACCACGTAAACACACACATAACCATTTTGGGGATAGGTAATCAAATAAACCTCTATTTGTAAGATTAAGCAACTCTAGAGCAATGGGGACATTTGTTAAAAGACACGCAAGTTTAGATAGGTGCAGTGGCTCGCGAAAACTGCTAACTGACCTCAGTTCTAAGTCAGGAAGTGTACCCAGTCAGCATACAACTTGCAACGCACATTTTTGGATTTAGCCTACCATTCGCTAGGTCCGGGGTACTCAAACAATTGTTGTAAAGGTCCATTTAAAGGTATGTGGTGAGAGGTGAATGTCTGGCCATGGGGCTGACGCAGGGGGTGTCTAGTTAGAAATAAACACACTGGTGGAGGGGCTTGAGATTTCAAAGTGCAAACTAATAAAGGCTGCTTGCCCTTGCTGGGCTGGATGGGGCAGAGCTGAGGGGACAGGGATTGGATGGCTAAAGGGGGGAGTTAACGTATTGATGGTGATGGGATGGATGGAGCAAATCTGTTACAAATGTATGGGGCTTATGTGGGGGGGGGGGCATGGGGGGACTGTGGCAGATGGGGCAGAGCAGGGGCAGCGGGACACGATTGTGCCAAGAGAAAGATTTACCAAGTTACTGTGTACCTTGCAATGCCACTTCCTGTGCAGTACTTCATATTGCAATGCTATGTTTCAGGGAGCCATGACATTGGGCAGGAGAACAACCACTACATCGCCGATCAAGGGGGCAGCTCTGAGCACGTCAACACAGAAGTAACTGAGTGCAGGGCTGTCTGGGCAGGGGTCCTGGAATCTGGTGCCAACGTCCGCATTGGGACCCCGGCCCGCCAGTTGAGTCTCGCTGCTCTAGGTCAGATATGTTTGGGGGTGGCTAATTAAATTGTTAACTCAAACACAACTCACACAACAAATAGGCAACCCATCCATAATGATGTGTGTTTTGTGATTGATTCAAAATATATCACTTTTCCGGAGAAACTTCATGACTTTACCAATACAATTGGAAATTTGATCTTTGCCATAATGGATGTGGTCCTAAATGTGTGATTCACAGGGACCAAAAGAGGACACAAACAGGCACAGTAGTGCGAGGCCAAGCAAGGCAAACCATAGGGCCATCCCGTTATCTTGTTACTAGTGAACTTTAGATTATTTAGCAAACAGGCAAACATGCAGATTTAAGAGTACTCACCGTGGGTACGGGTCGGTGAGTCTGTGTCCCTTAGACCAGCATGTCCACCGACCGCGACCGGATGGAGAAGTCCCAGCACAATCTCCTCAGCAGGGGTAAACTCCAATTTAGAAGGAAAGCCACCTCCAGTTTTCAGGCTGAAAAGAGAAAATCGTTTGGGACTCAGAAAAGGTGCATACAGTACATCCTAAACATTATATTTGGAGAAAAAATTTATTTACCTGTAATTATGCCTTTTAATTTCTTTTTGCCGTACAGCATACTTCAGATCAGAGATTTTCTTCTGAATTTGGGACACATCTTTCCTCTCTTCCCCCGCTGCATTTACTTGTCGTAGGATGGTTTCAAACAATTCCATCTTGCGCTGCTTTGTGGTGTGTTTTGATTTGCTCCCATAGAGCTCGTCATAGTATAATGTAAGGCCACTAGCCAATGCCATATTTTGGTCATGGGAGAATCTCCCACTCAACTGGCCGCAGCGCAATGTGCGGCCAGATGGTTGGCTTGGCTGCTCCTCCATGTGTGCAGACACATGTGGTGACATTATGGCCTGGGGCTGGGTTGGGGAATGGCCGGATTGGTGGCTTCCCAATGACTGGACTGGACTGGCCAAGGGACTGGGTGTTCTTGCGTGGCTGGCCACCGAACTTCCAGGTGTAGATGTGGTCATGGTTGAAATTCTGGGCCCTCTTGGGGGGCTAGGTTCCCGGCTGGTGCCAGGTCGGGGGCTCTGTTCCCGGCTGGTGCCAGGTCGGGGGCTTCTGGCCCTGGATGGGGTTCTTCGGGCCCTGTAGGGGCTTCTGGCCCTGGATGGGGTTCTTCGGGCCCTGTAGGGGCTTCTGGCCCTGGATGGGGTTCGGTGGGCCCTGTAGGGGCTTCTGGCCCTGGATGGGGTTCGGCGGGCCCTGGCTGGGCTTCTGGCCCTGGATGGGGTTCGGCGGCCTCTGGCTGGGCTTCTGGCCCTGGATGGGGTTCTGCGGCCTCTGGCTGGGCTTCTGGCCCTGGATGGGGTTCGGCGGCCTCTGGCTGGGCTTCTGGGCCTGGATGGGGTTCGGCGGCCTCTGGCTGGGCTTCTGGCCCTGGATGGGGTTCGGCGGGCCCTGGCTGGGCTTCTGGCCCTGGATGGGGTTCGGCGGCCTCTGGCTGGGCTTCTGGCCCTGGATGGGGTTCGGCGGGCCCTGGATGGGCTTCTGGCCCTGGATGGGGTTCGGCGGGCTCTGGCTGGGCTTCTGGCCCTGGATGGGGTTCGGCGGGCCCTGGCTGGGCTTCTGGCCCTGGATGGGGTTCGGCGGGCCCTGGCTGGGCTTCTGGCCCTGGATGGGGTTCGGCGGGCCCTGGATGGGCTTCTGGCCCTGGATGGGGTTCGGCGGCCTCTGGCTGGGCTTCTGGCCCTGGATGGGGTTCGGCGGCCTCTGGCTGGGCTTCTGGCCCTGGATGGGGTTCGGCGGCCTCTGGCTGGGCTTCTGGCCCTGGATGGGGTTCGGCGGGCCCTGGATGGGCTTCTGGCCCTGGATGGGGTTCGGGCCCTGCTGCGGGGCCTGGGTTGCCGAACTGCCCTACTTGAACCCATGGCCGGTGTGGGCTCCCTTGTGCGGCCTCTTCTGGGGGAAGAGGTGGTGGGTGCTGCAGTTGGCTGCTTTTTGGCTGCAGGGGCACGTGGCTTGGGGCCCCTTTTTTGGGTTCCTGAGGGTCCAGTGTCCCTTGGTGGGGCCGAGGTAGTAGTCTTGCCTCTCAGCTTTCTCCTACCTTGCTGGGACCTTGTTGTTGGGCCCTCCGCGGTCTGGCTTTGCTGGGGTCGCTTGGTCATAGGCTTTTTAGGTGCCATCTTCCACAAATGCTCAAAGAGAATGAGCTTTGGGTGCAGGGACCTTTAAATAATGAGCCCAGCGTGTGACGCCTATGCGCACGACTACGCGCTCGTACGAACGTACGTTCGAGCGGAACCAGGAAACCGCTGGGGTTTCACTTATCTGCTGCCTTGAAGAAGCATAAAGATGGCGCCCACTATCTTCACCCGTCAACAGGAAGAGATCCTCATGCTGGTAAGTGGCTGCCTGTGCATTTTAATCTAATAGTCAATGATGGCCTAAATGTAAATGATGCGTTTGGAACTAGTTTGGGGTCTCTTAATGTTTAATAACTGGCTCCTCACACTTCATCCTCAAGGGCCGAGCCTGGCCACGTTTTCACCTGTCTATGCTGATGTCCTAATTCGGCCAATTGCTCCGGCTTAGCAACAGTTAATTAACCTGTGGAGTAGCGGGGCTAGCTGGCAAACCTGGCCTGTCTCGGACCTTGATGCGGATGTTTGAGGAACACTGTTTTCCTAAGCCATAAAAACAAAACGGGAAGCCACACACGTGGTCCAAAAGCCTAAGCATTAGCCTACATCTTGGATGTTTAAACCATCCTAACATGCCCTAGATGCAGGTGGCCTGATTCTTGATGTTGGCTAGTATCTGTATGTACATGGTGTGTGATACATATAACATAAGACCAGACTCTCATTCACAGTCAACGTCCTCTTTAAGGCACTCCCCAAAAATGGCTGCCACTCTAAATGTGTGTGTTAATGACATGAAATTCTCAACTTGTGATGCAACACATATGGGTGTGTGTGTAAAAGTAAAATCTCTGTGTCCATTATGTTTTTCAGATCATGCTTCAGCGCCGGTATGACTTCGCGCCCAATGTGTGCGAGAAAAGGGACATCGCCCGGGAGATCATCGCGGAGATACACCGTGTCACCAGCACCACCTTCACTCACACCCAGATAATGCAGCATTGGTCGGACCTGAAACGTCTGCACATGCCCCGGGTGCGGAGGTTTTTTGGAATCCATTTCCCAAGTAAGTACCAAGCAATTGCATGGTATATGTTCCAAATGTATAAGTTATGCCTTTATTTATAATGACTTTTCTTTGGTAGTGTTGGAAATGGATTTCAGAATTCGCCGCACCCGGAGGCGTACAGGCCGACCAGTGCTGCATGAGTCTGCATCTGTGAGTGAAGGTGGTGGATCTCCCGGGCGACGGACCTACCCCTCCTCTGTGGCCTCCTCAGACCAGCCCCTGGACCTTACCACAGAGGAGGGGCCAAACCGCGTGGGCGTGGAGTCATACCTGGCCAGGCATGGGGAAGGCTCTGGTATGTCACTCTTCATGTATAGGCACAAAGATATACATGGCAGGCCAAAAACTAAGTTATCCTTTATTATGTATTTGTAGAAGCTTCTGGTGCGGGTGAAATAGTGGAGGAGGAGGCAGCAGAGATGCTGGAAGTCGATCCTGGCGAAGGTGAGTGATGTCAGCCAGACTGGGAGCCAGATATGTTGGGAATAGTGACTCTCTACAAGTACTAACCAAATGTCACATGTTTCTCCAGGGACTTCTTCACAGCATAGCCAGGACCAAGGGCAGCCTGTTGGCCCCAACCAGCCATCTGTCGGCCACCAACTCCGTAAGTCTCCATGCCATTATTCATATTAATGTTTGGTTAGCTAATAACACACACATAACTAAAGGCGTAGCCAATGTGTAGTTCACACTTTCATGTGGGCACTTCGTTAGCTTAAAGAGGACCCTAACTTGTATTAAGAACCTAAGAATTAGCCATCACACTGTACCTACAGATTAGAAACATGGAAAAACACCCTTCAGCCATCTAATGCATGTTATTAGACTGAACAAAACCAATATTGCGGAATATGGAATGCGCAATATTTACAGGCAGCATGGGATACAGATTGAAAAAAGGAAGGTGCTGCCATGCATTGTGTGAGTGATGACCTTTCCCTCAACCCAGCTATGCTCGGGATTCCCAACGCACCACTGTAACCTACTCCCCTGTACTTTATCCAACTCTCCACTCCTCATTAAGTGTTATGCTTCAGAGTCCAGATGGCGGCGCTGTAATCCCAAAAAAAACCAAATTTACTTTGAGCTGGTGCAGAATCATTTGGGAATAGTTATTGGTTTTCATTAAATAATGTTGAAGGTCCGGTTTAAGGAGTTTAAAGACTTACCTGTGGGAAATGCATTAACTGTATCCCTTGGAAGAATGACATATGTCATGCATTTACATGTATTTGATTAACCCAAAATCTATTTCCAGCATACAAACCGGTCTGGGACTCCTATTTATGTTTCTTTCTCTATTGGTTACAGGGATGATCCCCAAAACATTGGCGGCCAAAAAAAAAAGAATGAAGGAGTTGGTGGCCGAGCTGCTGGCCATACAGGCGACGTTGGGGCCAACAGATGAAGAAGACGAGGAGGATTAGTGCCCTTGGTCCTGGCTACTTTGTTTCAAAGTTTTAAAAAGTTTATTATTGTTTTTAAAGTTTTAAAGTTTTGGGTTTTTCAAACCCCAAAAAAAAAAAACTCTGTTTTTAAGGAAAGCCAAAAAAACTTTTAAGATGTTTGTAAAAAAAAAAAAAAAAACAAAAAAAAAGGGGTTTAAAACCAAACACCCCAATAAAAAAAAAAAAGGACACCAAAAAATATCCCAAAAGCACCCAAAAATTTTAAATAAATTATATTTCAATACTTCAAAAATGTGTCTTTTCTAATATGCGCAAACACAAACAATTACACAAACCAGAAAAAACACACTTAGAAACATATAGACATATGTACATTATGTGGTTTGGGTAAGTTTTAGGGTCGTCAACATGAAGAAGGATGCAAGCGCTAAGGGGTTTAGGTAAGTTTTATGGACCGATAAATGAAGTTGGATGCAGGCGCTAAGAGGTTTAGGTAAGTTTGAGGGACCGAGAAATGAAGTTGGATGCAGGCGCTAAGGGGTTTAGGTAAGTTTGAGGGACCGATAAATGAAGTTGGATGCAGCCGCTAAGGGGTTTAGGTAAGTTTTATGTACCGATAAATGAAGTTGGATGCAGCCGCTAAGGGGTTTAGGTAAGTTTTATGGACCGATAAATGAAGTTGGATGCAGCCGCTAAGGGGTTTAGGTAAGTTTTATGGACCGATAAATGAAGTTGGATGCAGGCGCTAAGAGGTTTAGGTAAGTTTGAGGGACCGATAAATGAAGTTGGATGCAGCCGCTAAGGGGTTTAGGTAAGTTTGAGGGACCGAGAAATGAAGTTGGATGCAGGCGCTAAGAGGTTTAGGTAAGTTTTATGGACCGATAAATGAAGTTGGATGCAGGCGCTAAGAGGTTTAGGTAAGTTTGAGGGACCGATAAATGAAGTTGGATGCAGGCGCTAAGAGGTTTAGGTAAGTTTGAGGGACCGAGAAATGAAGTTGGATGCAGGCGCTAAGGGGTTTAGGTAAGTTTGAGGGACCGATAAATGAAGTTGGATGCAGCCGCTAAGGGGTTTAGGTAAGTTTTATGGACCGATAAATGAAGTTGGATGCAGCCGCTAAGGGGTTTAGGTAAGTTTTATGGACCGATAAATGAAGTTGGATGCAGCCGCTAAGGGGTTTAGGTAAGTTTGAGGGACCGAGAAATGAAGTTGGATGCAGGCGCTAAGAGGTTTAGGTAAGTTTTATGGACCGATAAATGAAGTTGGATGCAGGCGCTAAGAAGTTTAGGTAAGTTTGAGGGACCGATAAATGAAGTTGGATGCAGCCGCTAAGGGGTTTAGGTAAGTTTGAGGGAAAGCCAGAGGCAAACGCAAGTAATTGGAAGAGGTGGACGATGGAAGCAGCCGAAAAAACAGGCTGCCGCCGCAACAGGTGAGCACATGAACGTGATTTTTACGATTGGCAACTGACTGAGGCAAGTTCGGGAGATATCATACGAACGGACGTATCTTTTAGGATAGAAACGTATTTGCTTATTGAATCACTCGCAAGTTCATACGAACGCACGAGCGGACGTGAAAAATAGGATGATCGTGAGCCAAATCCAAGCTGTTACATGTTTCTTTGAATCAACCCATAAGTGTGTACACCCACAGAAGAGGGCAAAGGAAAAAATAACTTCCCACACATCGGTGGAAACTACTGGGACAACCTTTCACGGAGATTCTACAATTCTCCCCTGTTGTCCCCCACGACCTGGGGCAAGAGCCCCAAATCCTAAAAAAGTAAGGAGAGACCTATCCACACGGGTCTCTCCCGTTCCACCCCAGAAAAAGGCCCTTTTTGGGGAAAAACATGGAAGGCCGAAAGAGCGACACCCAGCACCTGAAGAAAGAAACCCCAAACTGAGTGAGACAGCCTAAAAGAGGCCCGGCGGAGCACCGTTGCCCAAAGTGCTCCCTCCACATGTTACAGCATGCAAACTATCAGGGCATGCTGCACGAGCATCCATCACTAAGGGAGCACAAGCATCCAAGCAGTCAAACTGAGGAAGACTCCGATTGCCAGACTGCCGGATTCTCCCCCGAGCCATCCCTGTGACAACCCTTTCTCTCCGACTTCCATCCCCCAGAAGGCACCGGGCACCATACTTACATCAAGCGCCAAAAATCTCCCCCTACTCCCTCAAATGGCCACTCATAGTGTAACTCCTCAAGCGGAAAAGGAGGCCCAAGCCTCACCACTCCCCCCTCCCCGTGTCCAATGACATATGTTGAGAGGCTAAAGGGAGGCACCCCACCGTCAATCCCCTCAAATACCCTCGATCATTTAGGGCAGCAAGGCAAGGTCCCGTCCCATATCCCTACCACCAGGATTCACCAAACTATCCCCCTAACCTGTAGGGCGCGCAACAGAAAGCCCATAAGAAGAAGACGGAATCCCATGCCCCCCCCCCCCCCCGTTTAACCTGCTACGGGACTGCAGCTGCTCGGTGCACTATACCGCCATGCCTGGTGCCTAGCCCGCTTGCCTAGCGCAAGCCACTGACTTAGGCAGGCCCTTCCCCCTACTTGCCGGAACATTTCCCTTACCAGCCCAAACCGCGCACCGTAATTCGGCATCAGGCGGGAGTGACAGGCCGCGTTAAAGACCCCGTGGGATAGCATTTCAGTTAAAACATATATACACATATCAAACCCGGCACATTAAGCATATTAAACATCTTAAACATATTAACCATATTAAACCCGTCGACATAACACCTCAAAGACTAGAAACATTCCCTCCAACCCTTGTGTAAAACTTCACCAAGCGGCTCGGGAGTTTAGAGAGCACGCTAGTAATGGTCAGAACTAGACATCCCCATACATAAACCACCACCGCTCCGTAACGCCACCTTAAGCTGTCTCCTCACCCCCTCCTGCGGCGCCCGCGCCAGTAATATGGAATGGGGATTCACCATCGGAGGAGGCGAGCGAGAGCCCCCCACCCCTTAAACAGTGCAAAAGATAAACTGCGCATAGAACTGAGCAAAACATAGACAAACAGTGCAACGGGATAAGAAAATTGTGAATGAGCTTATCTATCCGCAGACACCAATCCCGCAGAGCGAGCGGTAACCCGGGGAAACACCGACCGTCTCAACTCCGGGGTCTCGACCGGCTTCTCTCTCTGCCACCCAGCGGAGGCGAGGAATCCCGACCGCTCTGCTGAAGACCTCCGGGCAGCCTCTGACGCTCCGCTCTCCGCACCAACTGGAAAAATCGCTGAACCAGTACGGCAGGGAGACCATTGGAAGACGCAATGCCTCACAAAACTCAGGTAAGTCCTCAGGCATTCATAAGGTTCCCGTTCTTCCGTTGCTCGTGGCTGATAGGGCGAATGGAAAGCACCATCGATAAGGGATGCCCCTCTCTCTGAGGGACGCCATGAGGGGTCTCAACACCCTTCTATGCTGCAGCCTGATTCCGGGGAGGTCTTGATATAACTGCACCTCATTGTTGTTAAACATAATGGCGTCTCGGTTTCTAGCTTTGGAGAGGATTTCCTCCTTTAGTTGAAAGTTCTGTAGGCAGCAAATAATATCTCGGGGGGTCTTGTCAGGGGGTACAGAACTCTATTGCTGAGGTTATAGCAATGCAGGGATTGAAACTTTAATATTTTATGTGGCATGAGTAGATATAATAGATATAATAATAAGGCTAGAGCATTGCTGAGGGGAAGTACATGGGGGTTGACTTAGGAGGCAGGAGTGTGTTAGATGCAGCAGTGCACCAACAGGAGCCCAACCAGCCCCAAAGCAGAGCGGCCTACTACAATTACCTACTGGAAATTACAATGAGACTAAAGCTGGTGCCCCTGACCTCCCTTAATCATATCTAAGCTGTTTTACCTGAAAAAGCAGTACAGAGGGCTTGTCGGTACCACTGGCAGCACTCTGCCACTATCATGAATAAGGAAATAAAAAGAATAAGAAAACTACAAATGCTTAGGGAGGAAGGGTGGCATTCAAAATTAGACAGCTTATTATATAGGCATGGAGGAATTGAACCCATCAATGTTACCTGTGACATCATTCTAAAGACTTTTGTGTCCTCAGATCCCAATGTCTTGTGATGGCACTGTGGAGGGCTTCCAACTGCTAAATTGATATTACTTATTATAAGCAAACTGAATAGTAAGGGGTTCTTTGGCTAGCCTGTGGTGCTGTAATAACTGATGTTAATATGCTAGTGTAAGTAGCCAAATACCACCCACAGGTAAGTGTATCCAGTTCTTAGATGGTGTCACATTGGTGACCCCCTGTTAGCCTCAGCCCCTCGTTTGCTCTCGCCCCTCTCCCCTGCCAGGCTGCAGTGAGAATACAGGCTGTGATCACATGAAGAGATCATCCAGCCCAGCACCGTCAGATTCCTGTGCACAGCCACCAACTGCTCAAAGCAACAGATAGGGAGAGAGAAAGAGAGGGGAGAAGAGAGGAAGCAGAGAAGAGGCAGATACAGGCTGAAACCAAACTGAGCCAAAAGCTCAAGCTAATAGCAGGGGGTTTTAAAATCAACTGAAACTTTGGAAAGTCAGACTGTGTTTAGAAATATTCTACAGCACATTTGCAGAAAGGCTACAGGGGGTGATGGTATAAGTATAGTATAAATAAGTTCCTTAGAGAGTAATGCAATACACTGCGAAGGAGGAATAGACAGACAACAATGATATGATAAAAGGAGGGGGTTCCAATACTAAGCGAAAAAGCTCAAAACCAAACTAAAATCTGAAAATGAGATGTGCAGCACATGTAGAAACAGAGCTTACATATCTAGACTATAGAAGAAGCAAAGTCACTGTACAGGGACAGAAAGTCACAGGTAGGGTATCAGCAAGGAGTGTCTGCCTGTACTCTCTCTGTCCATGGTACACATGAGCATCTCCAGCAACTGCCCTGCTCAGGTAACATCTTTATTTTTGTATGAGCAATATGTTTTCTGTTAGGGATATTTGAAGTTGTTTTGTGATTGTGGTTTATCTGTAACTGCATTTTGCGGCTGTGGTATTAGATAACAGATGAAGCAGATATCTCTAAAATTAGAACTCTCTTTACAGAGAGATACTAGCAAGTGATCATTAATTTGAGAAAAAGATAACAACCAGTTATTACGTTCACATGAGAATGTGTGTTTAATAGTTTTTATGAATAATGTGTGTGTATGTATATATATATATATGGGAAAATGCCGGTATATGTGGTACTTACATATATATATATATATATATATATTTATATAGTTTAGAAATATATATATATATTATTTCTCTCTCTATATATATATAAGCCTGCATTATGTATCTCTAATCCAATTCAAGTTTATAATGAGTTCAGTTATAATATTCTGTACTCGATAGCGAACATTGCTGAAAATAATGAATGTATAAAGATAACAAACAGACAGATGTACTGCCGCGATTGTGCAGAAACATAATAATTATATCAGCCTGCAAGGGTTATTTTTACACTGCATAGGATGATGTATAAAAATAACAACATTTTAAGTAGTTCTGTTGCTGGATCTTGCGGAGTTGTGTCAGTTCTGTCCAAAGTCAGTGAAGGGCTGCGGGTTGCTTAGTGTTGACACATGTAATGTGCAAGCACCATTCCAGTTGTGGGTTTACAATTGCTGGAAATACTGGGAAGAATTGTTACATTTTTTGATGAAAGGGCTGCTGAATGTTACAGGCAAGCACAAATTGACGTGTACGTCGTGGCTGACTCGATCATTTTTTTTATGCACGCAAAGTGAAAAGCTTGTTCCCTGGCTGTAGGACAATAAATGAGCTGTCAGAGGACTGCACTTATTTTTGGTCATTAGCTATCCCATAGCCTGTGTGAATATTGCTTACAGTACTTAGATCTATCACATCATTAGCCAATTTTTTGGTTGGTTATGTAATATTTAGTGTATGAATTGGTAATAATGGTGTATGGGACATAAGGTTCAATAACTTCAAACAGCCAAACAAACCAAGATCTGTCAATCTACAGTAGTTATCTATCTATACTGCAAATATGTGCCTGGCCATAGAAAGTGTTAACAAATGCACTCTGCTTATTATTTTAGGTTGAAAAATAGAAAGAGAGCTGCAACAAAATGAAAACCAGAAACTGTCTTCTTTAATGAGTAAAGATGTACAAAAAGCAGTAAGCTAGTAGCTATATACCAAAGCATTGATCTCTATAGTTAAGTCAGTTTGTGCTACCTTTACATTCTTGATAATTTGGCGGTAGTGGTAAAGGGGGAACAAATATAACTTTTTATGTGACCTTAATCTTAGAGTAATTTCATCACAGGTCTAATACTGTATCTTTTATACTTAAATGGATTGTCCAGGCAAAAAAAAACGCTATACCCAACTTTTGTTTAGTGCAGCTCCACTGCCCATTCCTGCTGGTGTAAAACTTACCAAGCGAGGAGAATAAGCCCAAGATGGCGGCTGTAGATCAATCTAGTTTCTGCCCCGCAGCATGTCTATTCCTATGCGGGTATGCCTTGGGTATAGCCAAGTATAGTCATTTATTTTGTTTTGTCTGGACAATCCCTTTAACTTATAATAACTATAACAGTGCTATGGAAGATGATGGCGCGATATAAATAAACAATAATAATAAGTATGGTAGCCCATAACAATTATTTATTGTTCAATTGATTTAATAATACCAAATGCAAAGCAAAACCGAAGAAAAATAATACGGTCGGTATACTATACAATATAAGATTGCTTAGATCTTGGACTTAAGCAGATCGATTTAGAAACAAACATCAGGCACTTCATCTAGTAGCCATGCTCAGAAATCACTTCTAATATATTTCCATAGAAACACTATTTCTGACAGTTCTAAAGAGCCACTTAATTCGCCCCTTCTTGTCTGCTGTGAAAATTTCACACCCTGTTTGATCTCTGACCTTATGCTATTTAAAGGACATAATTTCCTCCTTCAATACTACTTAGATTTCCTGTAATTCAATAGACAGATACTTGTCTTGTCTGAATTAACATAGTTTCGGTTAATGATACACTCACTGACATACTTAGTATCGCCATACTAACAATTTGTATTAATATTTCAGCAAAATGTATTCCTTATACAAATACTCCACACCAATTATATCAGTAGCAGATACAACTAAAGCCATTTTAAGATTCCCATAGGACCCCTCATGTTTCATAGAAAAAGCCAGCAATCCTTGAGTTCTCTAGTGACAACCATGCTGCTGGCATCTGACAAACCCTATGTAGTCATTGAAATACATGTGAGGCCCAACACGGTCCAGAGCAGGAGGTGACCAGAGTACTAGGTGCTGAAATCACAGTAAATGATGCTACATGCTTGCTTTACCGGTTATGTAACACGTGCTTTAAATTTAGCTCATCCCTCCTAGCAGACTTTGGAATGTCCAATTGCTGCAGTTCCACATGCCACCTATTGGTGGGGTTGTGGCTGTAGCATTGCCAGGTCCTCTGTTGCATGGGGCTCTACAAGAAAAAGGTAAATATTTTAATTACCAATCTCTTGGGGTGGGGGGGGGGGTTAGAGTGCTTTAGACCCGGGCCCCCTTGTGCATACAACTGCCAGGGAGGAATGCCTTAAAGAGAACCTGCCCTATTGGCTCAGCCGTAAAGTCTAAAAGACTCTAGAGTTGGGCCAATCCTTGTCATTAATGCATGCCGAATTGGAATGCCCTACTTTGGGAAATGCTTATATAGAGATTAGCAACTCAAAACAATGTGGTATTCACCAAAAGTGTGGCTGCCCAGCCACCCTTAGCCTAATATGTGTACTTTGAGTGCTACATCACATCAACCAGTTAGGATAGCAGCTATGGAGAGTATTTGTTTGGTTTTACCAAACAATCATTCCCAGCCAAGACAATGGATACTTCCATGTAAGCAGTGTAAACACCTAAATAAAGATATGAAACGTTTATCCCAGCAGAGCATTGCAATTTGTTTTCTTTTTGCTGGGTATACCATGTCTGTGTATGTGACGAAACCAAAGAATTTCCTAAAAAAATTCTTACATAGTAATGTTGTAGCTTCCGGTTTTGAAATGATTCTGTTCTGTATGTTTATTTAATCTAAAGTATATAGCAGCCCTTAGGCTGCTGCATTTCCCACCCCCTGGGTATTTTACTCAACTCCATGGCAACTTCTATGGGATTAAGTGGTATGGCTGGTGACCATGTGACTGCCGTCACCCAATGTGGACAGAGAAAATGACACAGGTTAGTGAAGAGGTGAGTAAATATCCTGGAGGTTGGCGCGTCGCCCTGCATTGTACAGACTGACTGCTTGGCTCAGCCAACATATTGTATAAATCTAACCTCTATGCTTCCCCATTCCTCCCCTGTGGTGTTATTTATCCATCCTATAACATTATTAAATTGTGATTTTTATATTACGGTAACTTATGTCTGCTTGTATAGACACTGTCCTGTGAGATGTGGCTGTGGGCATGGTAGGTGGAATGGAAAACTTGCTTGTAAGCATGATCTTTTTGGCTTTACCAGTATGCAGGTGAGCCAGGTGGTCCACTTTATGTTTGTCAGTCTTCTTTACTTTGCTCGCTTTTTGGCCTCTAGCTGCAGAACTAGCTTTCCTAGTTGATGGTGTCCTGAGTCTATAGCTATGGCGATAATGCTGCATTTGTCCTAGAGGCTGGGGGGGGGGGTCACTATATGCATATTGGCTGTAATGATTATTTTCAATAATCAGTTTTAAATGTGCTTACCTGTGAGTTCAAGGGGGACAAAGAGAGGCAAGTAGAGTATCATAAATAGGTACAGAATAGACTGGTCGATCTTTCTTAGGTCTATTAAAAGTGGGGCTGAGTATTGTGATGACATTTACTAGATACATTTAGACTCTTGATGGCAGATGTTGGCAGTTTGGCACTGCATCTATTTATATTGCCAATAGTGGCAGTAGAGGTAGGAATTATTTGGGTTGATCAAAAAGATTTTCCTGTTTATGAGCCGTCTCCAACTTCAACATAAGCCCAAATCCAGTCCAGAGCTGTACTGCAGAAGTGTGTAATATTAAAAATCAATATAAATATGCTGAATAGTAAGAGGAGAAGCTACTTATACACCAAATAAAAACATACCCAGCCAAGCGTAGGGTTTGCTTTACCTGGTAGGAATAAATTCCAGGTGTGACAGTTTTATGAGTGTTCCTTTCCACTTTTACAGGGCTGATCTGCTTCATTCCAATGGTTATCTCCTGAACCAGCCTGTGGGAAGCAGTGGCATTAACCAGTCTAAATATCTTCCCAAAGCATTGCATAATGAGTATTGCATAATGAGTACAATAATGAGTACAAGCTACATACATGAAAAGAATTGCAATAACAATAAGCTGTTATTCCAGTACAGGCTAGCTCAGAGGACAGGCCGTTAGAGTTGAGCAGATCTCCACTGTAAAAGCATAATGGAGTGTTCTAAACCTGACACTCCTATTTCCTTTTCCTTCTATTTAAGACATTGTCCCGCGAACAACAAATCAACTGTGTAAATGAGACTTACCGGCAAGGCCAACCGCTGGTTTCCACTTTCATTTTCTATCTTCTTTTGTATTCTCACTGTATCTTCTCAGCGACTCCCATCTAGCCCCAGCCATGCCCACTCTCCTCCCCTCGTTTTAAAGAGAGAAATGGCATTGAGCAAAAGCATATTTGCATAGGGCTATTTGAAAATAGCTCTGATTATGTACGTTTAAAAAAAAATAATTGAAATGACGTACTGTCGCCCCCATTTTGAAGCTACCAGCCGACACACTGGGCATAGGAGCTTGGTTATCCATGGCTCAAAGGTCAAAAAGCCTCCCTTTATTCTATTAAAGCCTCCTTTTATTCTGTATTTACACTATACTTACCTATGCCATCTTCATCTAGTCCTCTCACTGTTCTGGCACCTTATGGAGTCCCTCGTTCGTTCCTCTTCTGCTGGCAGGTCAGAATGTCTGGCACTCTGCCAGGCTATGCTCACATACTACTTAAGAGGGTGTGGCTTTACAGGAATCCCCATAGTTGTCAAATGACGCTAGGGGGATTCCTGTAAAGCCATGCCCTGGGGAAGAGGCGGTAAGTAACCTGCTGCCTTGAGTATTCATACCCCCAAAGTCTAGGGGAGATTAGGAGCCTGGTACCCATCGATGCAGGCCCATCCAATCCATGGGGAACCCAGTCTGGTGTGCTGGCTGGTAGCTTCAAAAGAGGGGAGGGCACAAATAATTTTCTGTTTTTTATGAGCTGCAAAGTCTAGAGCACTGCAATAGCCTTAGTTAATGAAGGTGCTTATAACTCGCATCTCACAAACCTCACAAAATTTCACGTCCATTATGCTGACTTATGTACAATACCTGCTTAAAGTGGACCAACACCCAGGATTTTGACTATCCTGGGTTTTGGTCCACTTCAGAGGGGCACCCCGATTAGGGGTGCCCCGCTGTGTAAAACCCCCCAGAAACCCCCAAACTCACCTCACCACGCTCCCACGGACAAGCGGCGGACAAGGCAGCGCGCCCCTCTGACTGTGCGCGCGCCGGCGCCGGCCATTCACAAACGGCCGGCGCGGGTGCGCGCACGGCTAGAGGTGATCAGGTGAGTTCTTTTGGAGTTTTGGGGGGGGTCCCTCACCGCGGGACATCCCGATCTCGGATGTCCCGTGGTGAGGGGGGTGATCGGCCGGGAATCTTATAGATTCCCGGGCCGATCACCCATGGGTGACGGTCCACTTTAAGTCACAATGCCCAGGCCACACCCACATGCTTGAGAAAATAAATTAATTTTAAAATGAAACAGTTTAGGATATTGCTAATGTGATGAGCTAACCCTTGGCTGTGCCTGTGCAATGAATGTAAATTTACATGGCTGGTATATTTTTGATGTGGAGTGTATACGTAACCCCTTCTCTTGCCATCTAGCATATTTATATACATTTTTATTATTGCTTCCTTAGTGTCATTAGGAATAGGAGTGATTCCTTCTGTGTGGAGAAAGCAAACGTACTGTAAATGCACAGCTCACATAAAGAGATGGGACACTGTATCAAAGACAGCAATGTACCAAATGCTCCATGGTAAAACATTTCCAAACAGGGGGGGTACATTGGACAAATAGAGCACAGAGAGAATTCATTGTGGGCACTATTTTGGGGCTGACTATGCTGAGTGCAATCCCCTAACATGAAGCCCACCTCACCCAAAACTTGTGTCAGGTTTTTAACCCTCCCCTTCACTCCTGGCCTCCCATATCTCCCCAACCCCTCTGCTGTTCCCGGGTCCCTTGTACACCCCCACCAAGACACCTTTGCCCTGGTTCTGTCCCCTACAATGATATAACCTCTGCATCATGGCTGTGGGGTGAAACACACCTCTACCACAGTATTTTCCCCTAGAACGTTTGTACTATAATTTTAAGTGTCGATATATTCACAACTGCCTGCGAAGCTGTAGCCCCAGCTGATCAATTATCAATTCGAACCAGAAAGCACATTAGGGGCTGGTCATGGGCTGGTCAGGTCCTATTTTGGACTAATTTGTGGTCCCAGGCTGCCTTTGAATACATATATGGTACAACCCATTGCTGTCCCTGATGCAAAGGTGGCACAACTTAAGGGTGAGTTTCAGTGATTACCCATTTCTGTTTTGATTAAACTTTACTCTCAGTTACATTAATTACATGTCTTTAGTAAAATAAAACTTAGCTTTAGCTGAAACATGTTAAGGTTTCTCACTGATTTACGCAACTGTATGATTATCACATATTTTATAAACTGTTAACATAAATGCCACCTGCAGTTTGTTGTTAATTTATTTTAAATATGCTTTCTTAGTTCAACTGGATATACTGTAAAGCTAGAGGAATCACTCTGATATGTTCTGAAACTCCTAGAGGTCATGATAAGGGTTTTTGTTTATAGTCATAGTGCTTCAACATCCTATGAGCATTGCTTCATGGATTTCCTATAAGTGGCTGGTGGTACAAAGTGCTTAGAGGAGATGTGGGCAAATCTCCTACAGCTACTAAAAACTGCAGCCCTCATAGGTCAAACTAGGTTTAATTATAAAACATTTCAAGTGTAATTATCTATAGGGTATTCAAAAGAGTAAAATGAAATATGCTGTTCCCTTGTAGCTAGTGTCAGACTGGCTCATGAGACACTAGTAGATTACCTTGTGAACACAAAGTCACATGAATATATTATTTGTTCTCCTTAGTCTGTTATAAATGATTAATACCTGCAGATATACGCAGTAAACCTCATTGAAAAGGTATAAGCAGAAAAGGAAATTATAGTGGTTGCAGTTGCATAAGACCAGAAAATGTTAGAGATTATCATTATCATCAGAAGTCATATTCCATCGCCCATAGCTAATTAGAGCAAGTTAACAGTCAAAGATTACTGTTGGCCTGCTTCAACCCGTGTGTGTGTGTGTGTGTGTGTGTGTGTGTGTGTGTGTGTATGGGGGGTGATCCCAATTTGAGATGCTGCAAGCCTGAAACTGGTGCTGCTGATCGGGCTGCCTGGTGGAGGGGTGCACCCCATCTGGGAGACTCAGTTAACAACTGGCAGCCATGTGGGCCATCAAACCAGGGAGGCAACAGGAGCAGATCGGCTTGGTTTTATGTTTGGGAGGGTACAGTATGTGTAACATACTAGGGTGTTGGGCAAAAAAATATATAAATGCTTTATAATATTGGTATTATAGATGGCTTGAATCATATGTTCTCACATGAGCAGATTGATCCAATGAAAACTGGAGTGGGACTTGAGTAGCTGCCCAACCAAGTTTACCCTGTTCAACACAGGAACGTAAATGTTTTGGTCACGTTTTGCTCATGTTTTCTTGCACTGGTCTTTATTAATGTACTCCACATACCTTAAATGGGCATCCAACAAACGTTTCAAAGATTCTTTATACCATCCAATATATAGTGTCTAGACTATAGAGATTTATCAACCAAACGTCCCATGCTGCACACTAAGGTTAGAAGGTGGACACTTATCCTTATAGGGCCCAAAAACAATATCACCAGTTTTATTTTCTATACTTTATTGAATCATTGCAGTTTCATAATTTATTTCTTCCACGTTTCGTTTTTTCCCTCTATTCCCCCCTTGTATTTTTCTCTGTTGATATCTCTGTGTCTTGAGGCTAAAACAACACAACATGGATGGGATCAATATGCTGACGCTGTTAATTTTCCATCAATGCTGACAGTTCCAGCCGGCACTTCACATTGAAAGAGAGAGGCATTGTAATGGCCAGAGATCTGAGAGACACTTACATCTGGGTAATACTAACAGAGTATTGACAAGTACAAATAAATGAACCATTCCCAACACGTGTCAGTAACCAATGGTGGGTCAACACTTTAGACTTAGAGGTCAAACTGTAATATAATTATCGTATATACTGTATATGCATACATTCATTTACATGTGTGGATAGTAAGGTTAGCTGTAAAAAGACATGCTTTTCCTAAAATAAGGTACCATACACAGTTACAATATATCAGCAGTACATATTAACATGTTATCAGGAAGGGCTACTTGTGTGTGTATATACCGTATTTTATAGAAGCACCTTCCCATAAGATGCACCCAGGATTTGGAGGAGGAAAATAAGAAAAAAAGACATGAGGCTCGATTCAGAGAGACAAAAAAAGACTTTCGTTTTTGTGCTGATTTCGTATTATTTTCAAAATTTCCCGCTCTCGTATGAGTGTGCGAGCGATTCTATGCATGCATTGTAAACCTTCTGTAAAGTTTCCGTCCGTTCGTATGCCAGAGTATGAGTACGAGGATGTCATTTTCCATCGTGATTTTTCTGTTTCATTTTCTCAGGTTACAACGTAGGCTTTCGTTTTTGCCCTTTTCACATCGTCTCCTCCCACGAATCCTTTACATTTCCCGATAGATTCTGTTTCACTTTTACCAAAAATAATCGTCCAGATGGAAATCCTTGCGATCTTGCGCCTGCGCACTACAGACTTCACTCATTAAAGTGCTCGCCTACATATTTAACACCCTCACTTCTACTACAATGTTTAGCTAAACCACTTAGCACTATCCTCCATTTTACCTTTTGGACCCTTAAAGCTCACCCCAACCACTTAGCACTATCCTCCATCTTCCCTTTTGGACCCTTAAAGTTCACCCTAACCACTTAGCACTATCCTCCATCTTCCCTTTTGGACCCTTCAAGCTCACCCCAACCACTTAGCATTATCCTCCATCTTCCCTTTTGGACCCTTAAAGCTCACCACAACCACTTAGTACTATCCTCCATCTTCCCTTTTGGACCCTTACAACTTACCCAAACCATTTCGCGATTAGGTTCTTCTTCCATTTTAGGCACCTAAAACTTACCCAAACCATTTCGCGATTAGGTTCTTCTTCCATTTTAGGGCCCTAACACTTACCCAAACCATTTCACGGTTAGGTTCTTCTTCCATTTTAGGCCCATAAAACTTACCCTAACCATTTCGCGGTTGGGTTCTTCTTCCATTTTAGGCCCATAAAACTTACCCAAACCACTTCCTGGTCATCTGAATCTTCATCTCTAAATATTTTTTTCACCCTTCGTTTTTGTTAAAAAATGACACAGAAACGTTGATTTTGCTTTAGATTTTTTTTTAGTTGAAGGCCATTTTTGGTGGCCATTTGTAAAATTTTTGGGGAACAACATTAATAAAAATTTTAAAAAATAAAAATTTTTAAAATGTGTCAAAGTTTAAAAGAATAAAAACTATTTACAACCATAAAAACAGTGACAGGACCCAGAACATTATTCTTCTTCTGTTGTCCCCAACGAGTCCACCAACTCAAGGACCCTTTGATTCATTTCTTCAACTCTTGCCCGTGTGGTCCCTGTATAAAATTTATACAAAAACATTATTTGGCGACAAATACGTGTTTCTCACCTGTGGATGGAATGTTTGTTAGTTGACAACCTAAATAATCACGACATATGTCAGTCTGCTAAGTCAATACTCTAAGGAAGTGGGCAGAGGTCATTCTGCTAGGTCATTACTCAAAGCAAGTGGGCACAGGTCATTCTGCTAAGTCATTACTCTAAGGAAGTGGGCAGAGGTCATTCTGCTAATGACATTGACTCTGCCTTTATGAATCTGGGTGATCATGTCACTCAACACATACTGCAAAGAATGACATTACAACTTACTTGGTTGGTGGCCGACGGATGCCTCGTTGGGGACAACCCTACGTCCTGGGCCCTGCCACTGTTGTGAAGTAGAGCCTGTTGAGACATGGCAAATAGGGTCACTTATAATGTCTTAGTCAACAGTAATCAAATGTCATTTTCAATGTGTGTGTCACATCACTCACTTTCTCCCTGTGCCTCCTGGGTGAGATCTGCTGCAGCCTGCACATCTTTACCCGCTCCAGAAGCATCTACAAAAACAGATTAAGGGAATCAGCTTGGGTGGAAATTGCATGTATATGTGTGTGCGGTTACATGAAGAGTCACATACCAGAGGCTCCCGCATGCGTCGCTGGGTACGACTCCCTGCCCACGCCGTGCCGCCCCTCCTCTGTGGAAAGGTCCAGGGGCTGGTCTGAGGAACCAACAGAGGAGGGGTAGGACCGTCGCACTGGAGATCCACCACCTTCACTTCCAGCTGCAGATTCATGCAGCACTGGTCGGCCTGTGCGCCTCCAGGAGGTGGATTTGGTAATCCATTTCAAGCACTACAAAAGAAATACAATTATAAATGTTGTATAACTGTTGTAACTATGTTTTTCAGCTTACAAACTGGCGGAGGATTCCCCACTAAATTGAAATTTACCCAGGCTGAGGAGATGGTGCTGGGCCTGCTACATCCTGTTGCATTAGAGGGACACTCGGCACAACAGGACACGGACAACCCGCCAATTTCTACAGGTTAGGAATGTGTTATTTTACCTAAAAATTGTGCAACCAGTGAAATTAGCCAGCAAGCCATATCTAAACATATGCCCCTAGGGTGTGCCTTGTAGTTGAGTGAACAATTTGACCAGGGTGTGTCATGTGTGTGGACAGATAAGTTGCTTGCCCATACATGACGTTTCCGAACATTTAGGAAGAATAGTAAAGTATTGAGATTAGCAAAGGACTGCGTGATATGTATTTCTATTCAATCACATCCAACACTTACATCTTTTTCTGTTGCCCACTTGGGCTTGAGCTGTGCTTGGGTCCCAGCGGCTTAAGATGGGGTGATTGCAATGTTTTCATAGATACAATGGTAACGAGCAGAATCATATTGTAACTGCTATTTGCAAGCTGAGTGTGTTCACTTAATGGCCTATAAGGGATGTTTAAACACACACAACAGGCAGTACTTGCATGTTTGGTTGGCTTCATGTGACCAATGTGTATGTACTTGTTTCATAATCCATTTTCAAGATAATGGAATTCATAGTGAAGGTCAAGTTGCACCGTTGTGGTAGTGGCCATTCCAGCTTGGCCACGTGTTTGATTTAAGCATATGTGTTATTAATCATCACCAATGCATAGTTGTGTGTTTACATTGTTTGTTTTCTTCTAATGCAGCCCAGCCTCATCCCTCAGCTAGTGTGGAATCCTCTGCCAGTTTTACAATGCTGTCTACTTCCGTGCTGCCTCGGACACACGATCCGATATCTACTAGTGTTTTTTGATGCTGTTGCGTATGCATGTGGCTTGCCATGTTTCTTTTTGCTGAATTACATATGCATTCCCCACACTGAACCTTTTTTATTTACATGTCCCAACAGACCCACACACTGATGGAGGAAATCCAGGAGTTGGAGGAGGATGGAACCTGCATGGGACCTTATGAAGATCTCCCCCTGGGCCAGAATCTCCAACTGTCCCAAAATGTTTCTCCAACAAATCCTCAGCAGCAGATGGAAGCTGGCTGCATGCTGCCTGCACATCGTGGGTAGCATGCAGAGACTGACCCTCCACGCCCCATTTTTAGATCTGCTGCTGAGGATTTGTATTCCCCCTAACTATGTGAGTGACCATCAACTACAATTGTTATGTTTTAAAATGTATACCTTAAAAAATTAAACAAACGTGTTTATGACTAAGTTACTGTCTTTCGGTTTTTGGATAATTAATCTGACTTAAAGTAGCCCCACAAACAAACACACAAAAATATTCAAAAAAGAGTCTAAATACATTGTTGATGGTTTTTGTAATTAGTTCATTACTGTTTTGTTATTAATAAAACACAAAGCCAAAAACAAATGGCACAAAGCAATAACAACAAACAATGTAAAAACTAACAAAAAAAAAAGGAGCAAACAATTAAGCAAAATGTATTGCTATTAGATTAGCACGGACGGCTTGGCCAGACGCACTGTGCTGCCCAACATAGGCGTCCTCTGGCTCATCGGCGGGTGGTGAGGGTGGCAAATCCACATACCGGGGGACCCGCTGCAAGATAGCAAAATTATGCAGCGCAGCACAGGCCATGATGATATCTATGACCTTTTTTGGGTCATACTGAAGGGGTCCCCCGGTATGGTCCAAACATCTAAATCGGGTCTTCAATAGGCCAAAGGCCCTCTCCACCACTGCCCTGGTTTTGCGGTGCGCCCTATTATAGGCCTCTTGGGCGGCATTCTGTGGGTGGAGTACAGGCGTCAACAGCCACGGGAGGAGTGGATATCCAGAATCTCCTGGAAAAATTAAAGGAAAAAAATTAAAAATATTACTGCATACATTTCAGCCCAAAAACGCACAAACTAGCTGAATAAGAGGCTAGGTGACATTGTCCAAAAAACATGAGCATACATATTGCACAGGGCAAATCGACAAAGAAACAAATCTAATAGATGGGGGCCAAAATTAGAGAACCAATATTGCGGATGCTGGCCAATCAGGCAGAATGTTAAGAGCTATTGGTTTAGGTCTGTGCTGCTCAGCAATCTTGGATGGGTTAAGTTTGCATGACCCATTATCTTCTTTGTCTGAGTACAAAACAGGTCTAAGCCAGCCCCTGCACTTTATCCCACTCTCCTCTACTCAGTAAGTGTAATGCATCTAAGCAAAGATGGCGCAGGCCCTATGATAAAGTCAAAAACAGATTTACAGAAAAGTGTGGGGAAGACTGATTACTAATTTGGCTCAAATTACTCTTTAGAGTTTTAACAATGCAGGACAAACATTTTGGCAGGCTTTGTTGTTTTGCTAATGTAATGGGTACAGTCGTGTTTCACATGTTACCAAGGTGAGGAAAAAGGCATAGTTTAAGAAATGGGAACCAAACAAAAATCAAAAGCATACCTTGAAAATAAAATGACGTTATAGGAACTTACCAAGGAGCCATGCACCGGAAAATTCCCCAGACTCAAACCGACGGAACAGTCCAGATCTTCTAAGGATGTAGGCGTCATGGGATGAGCCTGGGTAGCCTGCGAGGATGCTAAGAAAGCTCATGTCCTGGGCCACCACTGCTTGCACATTCAGCGAGTGGCCCATTTTGCGGTTCCTGGGAAAAAAGAGAGAAAAAAACATCAGTAACGCTTGGGAAATTAGTCAAACACTAACTTATAACACCCTAAGTCAAACGTGGATGCCAATACAAATAACCTCAAACAACTACATTCAATTTTAGTGCCCACAAAAAGGATATGTATGTTAGACCCTTTAAAGTTTTGATTTACTTGTTCAAGTTTAAGGACACTTTAAAATGTTTGCCTTCGCACAACATGAAAAATATTTCAAGCCAAAAATACGGGCCATTGGTTCACATGCACTCTTTGCAAGGAGGGAGTCTTTGCAAGGAGTGATTGTTTGCAAGGCTTGAAAAATTACAAGGAGGGAATAATTACAATGAAGGACAAATTAACATGAGGGAATAATTACAAGGAGGGACTGGTTACAATGAGGGACTATTTACAAGGAGGGACTAATTACAATGAAGGACAAATTAACATGAGGGAATAATTACAAGGAGGGACTAGTTACAATGAGGGAATATTTACAAGGAGGGACTAGTTACAATAAGGGGAATATTTTCAAGGAGGGACTAATTACAATGAAGGACAAATTAACACGAGGGAATAATTACAAGGAGGGACTAGTTACAATGAGGGAATATTTACAAGGAGGGACTAGTTACAATGAGGGAATATTTTCAAGGAGGGACTAATTACAATGAAGGACAAATTCACATGAGGGAATAATTACAAGGAGGGACTAGTTACAATGAGGGAATATTTACAAGGAGGGACTAATTACAATGAAGGACAAATTAACATGAGGGAATTTTTTCAAGGAGGTACTAGTTACAATGAGGGAATATTTTCAAGGAGGGATTATTTACAAGGAGGGACCAAAAAAATACACCATAAAATATGAAAAAGATTAGCTCAACATGAAATACTGAACTTGCCTGTATAGGTACTCGTCGGCAGCCGGAGGCACCAGGGCAACGTGGGTACAGTCAATGGCACCCATGACGTTGGGCATATCAGCGATATTATAAAATGCCAGCTTAATTGCGTTTCTGGCTACCATATCCACAGGAAAAAAATATATATTTTCGAGCCATGCCTTGCAAAAACTTGGATAGGGCGCGGCTCAGCGTAGGCTGTGAGATCCCACGGAGAGGGCACCCAGCCTCTGGAACAAGCCATTCGCCAAAAATTGCAGGCAGCCAAGCATCTTGGTCATACCTGAAATTGCTTGCCCCTTCCTTGTGGTGCGGGCTAACCATGGCCGCAGCTCACTATACAATTTATGGAGGGAAGCGCGATTAAGTCTGGTGAGCTCGAACAGCTCAACGTCATGAATGCCATTGATGTCCATGCGTCGCCGCCGGTGCAATCTGGCCTCTGACCTCCGGACGATCTCAGTGCCCATGAGCTGCAGATCCTCATGCTCCTCAAATGCACTAGACTCGTCCATGCCCGCTAGTTCTGACGTCAAAATGGTCCCGTAAGGGGATCAAAAATGAAATGGATTTATTGGGTGTTGGCTCCTCGCAATCAGCTCTCTGAATTAATCGCCAGCCCATTGCAATAACGTAAGTGTTCTGAACGATCGGAACATTTCAGATTTGGATTGAAAAAGGTCCAGAAATTCCGTAAAACTTCCGATTTCCTTAGGATCATCAAAAGAGCATATACGTATTAGTCCGAACGTTCGTGCGAGTAAAAAATGGACGAAAAAAAGCAAAAAAAAGACAAACACCCACCAAAACTTTCACAGACAGCTACGGAAGTCCGGGCGAATGTGTCTCTGAATCGAGGCTATTGAACCAAATGGTGTGCTAAAATACCTCCTCCCTATTACCCCATTACAGACAGTGTGCAGAATCCCCCCAATCACCTCATTACAAACCCCACATTACAGGCAGTGAGCGGCATATGAGATTAAAGGCAGTGTGTGACAACCAGCATTACAGGCAGTGTGCAGCATCCCACATTACAAGTGTGATGGATGTTTGTGGTATGGGACAAGAAACACGCAGCGGTTGCACACAGTTATTTTCAATGGAGCAAGTAACTTTATTAACAGTCTTTACATGAACAGCTTTAATGAACTGCTTTACATGAACAGCTTTAACCAGGCACAGCCCAAAAGTTCCTTTACATGACTACCTTTGGGGTGCAGGCAGGATGCCGGCCACCCCGCTGAAAAGTTACCACTACACAAGACCAACGGGGGGACGATGGCACAACGGGGAACTGGAACACACTTATCTTCTCAGCGTGTTTTGCGTTGCCCCTCAAAATTCTTCAGAGGCCTTCCAGTCAGAGCCCTGCTTCAGGAGCCCTCTCTTTATAACCTCCCCCTCGTGGCTCCCACTTCCTGCGCTTCCTGGTCCTTCCCCTTTTATTGTGAGCCCACCCTCTTGCGAGATCTCGCATATCTCAGCAAGCAGAGGTCCCTCTGTCCTCCTGAAAGCTGGCAGCAAATGCGGCCCAGCTGGGTGCCTCACACCAGCACAGAAACCCCCTAAAACCCCAATAATCATGCATACTTACCTTTTCTACACAAGCAGTGTGCTGCATTCCTTATTAAAAGCAGTGTGCTGCATCCCCTATTACAAGCAGTGTGCTGCATCCCCTATTACAAGCAGTTTGCTGCATCCCCGATTACAAGCAGTGTCGACATCCCCTATTACAAGCAGTGTCTGCATCCCCTATTACAAGCAGTGGGCAGCATGCCCCATTACAGCCAGAGGGCAGCATACCCCATTACAGCCAGTGGATAGCATGCCTCATTACAGCCATTGGGCACCATGCCCCATTACAGCCAGTGGGCACCATACCCCATTACAGCCTGTGCATCATCTCCCCTCCCTCAACATGCCCCTCCTGCTCATCGCCACTGGGACAGATACACACAGACACACACATACACATAGCTTACCAGAGTTCACCGCACTTCGTCTGCCTCTGCCGCTGCATCACATATTCCCACTGCTATCCAATAAAGTCCAACAGGACATACAAACATGTGCAGTTATGGTTCGTGTCCATATAGTCCTTTATCCAACGTTTCGGGGCACCCCATGCCCCTTCATCAAGGAAATGCACATCAAACAGAGTCAAATCAAGGGTTAAATACCCTCCCACTACATGAGAAATGAGAAAAAGCCCACCTGACGTCATCAGTGACGTCAGCGGTGTAAAGGCTAAGCATTTCTATATATGTAAAATATAAATGATGTCCACGTATAACAATATAGTTAAATAATTAGCTATGACCCTCGGAGAGGGTGCACATTACCTACTGCGCAGCCCTGCGGGGCCGCCTCGCTGCCATTCTGCTGAGCTGTGGTTGCTAAGCAATGCAGCACACCGCTGAGCCAGAGACATGCATTGCCTGATTCCGTCTGATTGGCTGGCGGCAGGATCGCTGACACAGGCAGACCCGGCCAGGCTTAGTGGGAGCAAGAGCCCGTTTCGGGCTGAAGCAGGTAGCAGTGTGTTGGAAGCTGCGCCTGCGTTTCATCAAAAATTTGAAACATAATGCAAACCATAATACACATCATAACAGTGTATCGGGAAGGGGGATGATCATGGGGAAGGGGCAGGATCAGGAAAAGGGTAGGAGGGATCACACTACAAGGGATCCCAAATTGGACTGCAAGATGCCTCTTAATAACGTCCTCACGTTTTGCTGGATCAGAATTGATCCTAAGGACTCTCAAAAAACTGAGAAATCGGCAAGCCAATTGTCTAGGGTGTGCACTCTCATAGTGTAACAGAGTGTTACGATCGGTTGGCTTGGAAAAGAGGCCGGTTGTGAAGTTCCCCTACGGGTCTTTCTCAATAGCAATGTCGAGAAATGTGACATAATGGTCAGATACTTCAGGGTTAAAGATGATAGTGGGGAAGATGGAATTAATAAATTCCACAAACATTGTGAATTCCTCCTTTACTTTACACTATATAACTGTAACATCGTCTATAGTGCCCCCAAAAAATGACGTTTTCAGTAAACATGGGGCACTGGTAAATGTACCTCTCTTCTAGGTAGCCGCGATCCCCATCGCTGTCCCAACTATCTGCTTATAGTAGTCCTTTTCAAACTTAAATAAATTATTATATAGCACCAGTTCAAGCCCAGTTAGAATATATTCGGTCGGTGCAGGAGATGGATCCCGTGTTAGAAAATGTCTGACGGCTTTGATCCTGTGTTCATTTGGAATATGTATAATGAAGAGATGTTCATAGTGGCCATCAATGTGCCCTTCTCATTGGGGATCTCCCATAATTCAAAAAGTCAGCGAAATCTCTTAAGTAAGATGGTAATTTCCTTGCGTAGGGCATGTAAATAGTAATCTAGCCACTGGGCCAGTGGTTGAGTGGCAGAGTCTGTGCTAGCAATGGTTGGTCTTTATTACAGGGGGTTTAGCCCATAAATGACCGGTACAACAGGGTACTCAATATCGATAAAGCGGGCCGTGTCCTTGTTAATCCAACCATTAGCCAGGTCCAGTGCGACAAACTCTTTGATATTATTGCGAATGCTACTCATCGGGTTACTCTGTATGCTCTCGTAACTAGGTACGTCACTCAACATGTTCAAAATCCCCTGATGATAGTCACAATAATCAAGAACCACGATTGCTTCGCCCTTATCTGCAGGTTTGATAATTATACTATTATCCATCTGCAGGGCTTTGAGGGCTGTGAATTTGCCCTTACTAAGGTTATAATGCTGTTTTTTGCTGTTAGCAAGCCTCATTGCGTCTGCTCGAACTGTTTTAATATAGGTCTCTATGGATCTAAAATGGCCAGGAGGCACAAACTGGCTTTTCAGTCATCTATCCTGTCAGGTTTGTCTGAGAAATATTGCTTTAATTTCATAGATCTTTCTAATTTGAACAGTTCACAGTCAGATCTAAACAAATGAAATTTTGATGTAGGACAAAAAGATAAGCCCTGCTTAGCAGGCTTACCTCGTGTGGCGTTAAAGACAAGTTCATCACTGGGGTTTCTTGTTGGTCGACCGGAGGGTGCTTGTTGTGCTGTTTCGCCCGGCGGCCACCCCGCCGGGGTCATTTGTGTCAGTGGCCTGCCGAAAATG
Source organism: Gastrophryne carolinensis (assembly GCA_027917425.1). Lineage (NCBI taxonomy): Eukaryota > Metazoa > Chordata > Amphibia > Anura > Microhylidae > Gastrophryne > Gastrophryne carolinensis. The sequence continues at coordinate 333,130,451 of CM051235.1, read as the reverse complement.
GTCAGCCTTTTGGCTTTGCAAGGGGACCCTTCTGGATGATTTCCTCTAGACTTGCAGGGTGGCATAAGTGCCCCCTGTTCTCACTTCCTCCCTCTCTTTTCTTCCTCTTTTCCCTTCTCATCCTTCGTAGCCCTTCTATTCGATGCTTACTTCCCTCTACGGCAAGCGTCGCATCATCAGTTACCGGGCGGACCCGGGACCAGGCAATGGACGTCTCTGGCTCAAGGGACGGTGTGCTGTGTTGCTTGGCAACCACAGCGCAGCAGAATGGCAGGTAATGTGTACCCTCTCCGAGGGTCATACCTAAATATTTAACTATATTGTTATACGTGGGCATCATTTATATTTTACATATATAGCAATGCTTAGCTTTTACAACGCTGACGTCACCGGTGATGTCACTGATGACGTCAGGCAGGCTTTTTCTCATTTTTCATGTAGTGGGAGGGTATGTAACCCTTGATTTGGTGTTGTTGTGCATTTCCCTGATGAAGGGGCGCGGGATGCCCGAAACATTTGATAAAGGGCTATATGGACACTAACCATAAGTGCACGTTTGTATGTCCTGTTGGACTTTATTGGATTACAGAATATATTGATTCACTGGAGTGTGGGCTGTTGTTGTATTTATGGTTGACGCAGCGCCACCACTGGCCACAGCACCCAACTTAATTGTTTGAGGTAAGAGTGCTTCTGTGACAACATTTTTCCTTGTATTCCCACTGCTGCCGTTTCCACCACCACACGTGTTCCTGACACCTGCCTCCACCGCCACAAGTGTTCCCGCCTCTGCCGCAAAACACATTACCAGAGCTAACGCTGTTTCAGGGCCGCAGGTGGGAGTGGCCTGTAACTCAGGTCTGCATTGGTTTCAGTGGAAGCTGACCCTATAAAGGCCATGCCCACCCGAGACCAGGAACCAGCACTAGCTCTAGGGACATATGTGGCAGCAGAGGCAGGTGGTGGCAGCCGGAATGCGTGCGCGGGGACAGCGATGGGAGCACCAGGAATGTAAGTTATTGGGGTTTTTTTTGTCTTTTCTTTTAGCATTTGCCCGATAAGACGCACTAACATTTCCCCCCACTTTTTATGGAAGAAAATTTAACTTAAATAATTTCAAATGTTTTTTAAAACAGACCTATATTCTGCCTGGAAGCTCTGTGCCATGGTCAGTCCTGGGCTAAATGAAACTAACACACACCGTTACCCCATTAGTTAGCCCTGTATTACAGTGAAATACCTCTGTAATACAGAGGAACTTATCCTGATGGAGCTCCATCCGAGGAGGGACAGGAGACAGTAATTGAAACTGTTTCTTGTCCTCTGGTTCTCCTAAAATCAGGGCTCGCTGGCAGCAAAAATGGGTGTTTTAGCCAGCTGTACATTGATTTTTGCTGGTTTATGGCACAGGTACGACCTGAAATGATTATCAAGAAAAAAGAACTAATAAAAAATGCTCTAGGCAGGTTATATTACTTTATAATTATATTACTCAATTTAAAAAGTATCTCCCCTTGCCAAGTGAACCAGCCTATTGCACCATGAATAGGGGCTGATACCACAACACGGAGGTTAAACAGTGATGGCATACAAGCCTCTATGTCCTTCGGCATAAGTCAGGTGCTCTTGTCCATCTTGCTTTACCCCAGCATCTCTTCCTTGTCTGTCATTGTTGCTTGAAACCTTCCCCCTATTGTCTTCCATGTTGATTGAAGGCTCCTCAGGCTTCTCCCTTAGCCTGCTGGCTTGATTGCAGGGCACTGGCCTCTGCTGCCTCTCTGGCACTAGCCAGAGGAATGGCGATTCGGGGATACCTTTTGGGATTCTAATGCCTGTTATTTCTAGCTGGCAAATCTAGTTGTGTTGTGACCCCCATGTTGGATTGCCAGAGATTTTTCTAGATATATATATATATATATATATATATATATATATATATTTTGCGGCTGTCTATGCCCACCCTGCATCAAAAAGCACTGAAGTTGTGTTTATCAGCTCAATGAAAAAACACAACACTTTAAGTTTAGTAAATTACAGAGTACAAGATACCCATCTGACAGCAGGTCTCAGATCTGCCCACCCTCTAGATGATAATCCTGCTATACTTTTTCCCTAAGGTCGGGTTTCATTTGGATGTAGTAACAATTTCCTCTTATTTTCTAACAGGAAAAAGAAACAATCCTGAATCAGCCGTAGATGTGTTAAATAATTTTATCATGTTCAGCAAAATTTCCATACCCCCCCCCCCCCCCCCCCCCCAAAAAAAAACTGGGTCAAAAATAATATCGGTTTTCATTTTCTGGTCGGCCATGTATAATTCATAGGATTGCAATGTAATGTGCAGAAACAATTGTTTTTAAGTACTGGGGGACAGAAAGAACAACAGCAACTCATGGGCAGGCTATTTATAGCTGGCAAGATGAACTTCAATTATTCTCACTTGTGTGGGAGAAAGAGACCAGTTCCTTCAACAGATGCTCTGTGGCGTCATAATCCTCTGGAAACAAGATGTTGATGGACGTATTTTATATCCTCTCAGCGCCTAAGGTGCATGCAGAAAATAAGGAAATAATGAGTTACTTATTAAAGTGAACCCGAGGACAGGTATAGGTTATTAAACTAAATGGATTTGTCACAAGCGGGTATGTGGGGCCGATATGTATTTTCTGAGGTGCCTAATGGGGATTTGATGTCCTATGGGAGGCCTGTGAGATCTCCTCAAATGTAGACTACAAGGTATGACCTTCAGCATTACCATGCTCACAGTGCTACTGCTGCCCACAATAATAGGAGGCTTGTGGAACTTGTGTATGATGCTTATAGGAGAACTTTCCTTTTGTCAGGTTTTTGGAGTTCTGCCTTACTGTCTTATCTGGGATGTCAAATAAACATTTGTGTTAGGATTGTGCCCCCAGACCTACACCTAAATTTACATATCAGCGTGCCTTTTCCAGGTTTCTTATATTCCTGTGTGTTTGTGATCCTAAAGTGGGCGTGGTTTTCCTGACCTTGAGTAAAAACTACTGACTACAAGTCCCACGATTCTTCCACTGTAACAGGAGAACCTATTAGCATCTTTGGATAAATCACGCCACAGTAATGACTTCCCCAGGTGAGAGCACGGCTAATAACACTTTAGCTACTGAAACACAAGATTGTGATCCCCTTATCTGCAGAGTTTGAATTAGAGCAGATGAGGTTAAACCAGATCAGATGATTAGCAAGCCAGAGTCAAGACATTTCTGATATGTACTCCAAAAAAATAGAAAAGAAAAAAAACAGACAAGCTCAGCACATTGAGCAGGGTCGGATTTAGTGTGGTGGAGGCCCCTGGGCACAAATTTGGTGGAGGTCCCAAATACAGTATTTTCCCTTTAAAAACAACAAACAGCCCTAGTCCAGGCTGAGCTGTGTGCACAGTTTTCTCCTGACCCTCCAGCGGTGCATAAGCTGCCACTATCCCATTACACTGGAGGGTGCTGAGCATGTAACCCTTGCTGATTTACGGCATGCAGAATCCAGAGCCCATGAACCCAGAAGCAGGATTGACTAACCAGTCCTAAAACATGTTGTTTGTTATATTTAACTAGTAGGGCATCCCAAATGACTGAGCAGGCCACATGCAGGCCAAACAGCCGGTCCACCCATCCCCAGGCACGCCAGGCCGAGGCTCCCTCCTGCATGCCAGCTGGTTGGCGGATCTTGCTGCTGACCGTTCCTCCTGCTCCCCAGCCGGCCGATCCTTCCGCCCGCCTGCCTGCTACCCATCCAATCCACCCGCCCACCTGCTTGCTAAACGGACAGTCCTCCCGGCAGGCGACAGATCCTCCCGCTTGCATGCTAGCCAGCGATACTTTCAACGGAAGCCTTCCGATCCTTCCGCCCACAGCTGATCCTGCTGCCCACATGATCTGCCTGCCGTTACATTCCACTGTACACACAGTGCGTCCGATCCTCCTGGCTGCACGATGGCCTATCCACCTGCAGGCCGATACTTGGTGGAGGCCCCCTTGGATGGGAAAGTGGTGGAGCCTCCGGGGTGCGCCCCACCTATAATCCGGCCCTGACATTGAGGACATAATTTTTGCACACAATAATGGAAACTTTTAAAAAACGCCATTGAAATTGGAATTATCCTTTTATTGCACAGCTGTCTCTGTCGAATAGAGCAGCGTAATGAAAAAGTCTTCTGGGTGGATGTAAGAGATGGGTAAAAAAAGAAGACCAGTTAGACAAAGGGGTTGATTCAGAGCCAGAATTCTCATTCCTGCACTGACCCTGGCCTCTTTACTTATCCACTCCCGTGCTTGTGATCCACTGAGCTAAGCTTGTTTAACAGACCTCAATATTCATCCCTTCTGGCTTCCCAGGTACTGTGCTAATTCAGCCTAGCATTCTGGCAGTCCATTTCATGGCAGCCTATTTCACGACCTGGACTGTCCTAGCAGCCCAGCCTATCCTCCATTGTGGGGGTCTTTAGAGAACACAAGGGATTCTAGGTCCAAGTGTTCTTTGGTGTTTGGCTTAGGTTTTACAGTTGACTTGCTCTGCACTGACAGCTCACAAAGGTCTTTCTTACTCTTAATACTCATCCCACTAGTCAGCCTGACACAATATTAATAGTATTGACGAGCCAAATCGCCTCGACCAGGATTCTTCTGAATCGGGGATCATGTACATCCAAATTTGAATCCCATTATGGTGTGTGTGTGTGTGTGTGTGTATGTGTGTGTGTGGGGGGGGGGGGGGGCTGATGTGCATTCCAGTCACTGGAAGGCACACATATGCTGCCAAATGATCCAACACTGCTCAGAGCCCAGCCCCCAAAAGGCTGCCAGTTTTTAATGAGCTCTCTTATTATGCCAATTAGCCAGATACTACACTTTGGCCTCTTGCATTGTATATCCAGTCCAGAAATGTCACTCTGCACATTTAAAGGGAAAGTCCACTTTCAATGGCATTTTTAAAAGTGTCCATTATTGTATGTCAAAATGATGACATGAGATGATAAGATGCTGCGCTTATTTGTTTTATTTTTTTATGTTTTTGCAACTCTGTGTTTTAAAGCCAACTGTTTCTTCACAAAAGGGTGATTCAGAGCTAGGTAAGAAAACTCTATTACTTTTTAGGGAAAAAATAGGCAAGCAAATAGGTGGGTGGTTAGATAGGGCCTGAGCAGGAGTTAGGGCAGCGGCATCTCAGTGAGTGGCAGGCAGGCTGGTCTGCTAGTAGGTAGGTGGGAGGGCTGCTAGTAGGTAGGTGGGTGGGCAGGCAAGTAGGTAGGAGGATGACAACCAGGCGAGTAGATGGTTTGGTCGGGGGCAGGCAAGTGGATAGGTTGGTAAGTGGGCAGGCAGGTGGCTAGGTGGGCAGCAGGCAGTTAGGTGGCTGAACGGGCAAGCAGGTAGATGGGTAGACAGGCAGGTAACTGGCTGGGCAGGCAAGTAGGTAGGTATGTGGGTGGGCTGGCAGGTACATGACTGGGCAGGTAAGTAGGTAAGTGGGTAGCTGGACAGGCAAGTAGGTAAGTAGGTGGCTCGGCAGGCAAGTGTTTCTTTTGCGATTTAATTTTCCAACCAAAATTATTTTTTTTCTATGTTTGTTGAATCAAGCCCCAAGAGTATAAGTCTGGATGTAAACCCCCGATCTGTAACTAGTGTAAAGAATTCAAGGAAAGTGGTAAAGGTCAGAGGACAGGTTATAAAGGGGGACGAACTACATTATAAACAAAGGAAAAAGTGCTGGGGGGTAGTAAGGAACGCAGGGTGGGGAGAAATAAATATCTTGATCCTACTTTTTAGGTAACTTTTCCTTTACCTAAGTAGAGGATTTTTTTGTCTCTTTAGCCCCCCTATATTAAGCCTAACATGGGTCTCTCCACATACTGGCTTGCGACTATGTTTTGATCCTACTTTGAAAGCTGAAGTAATGACTTGGAGTCATTCCAAAAGGTGACCAATCTACTAATGTTAACACCGCACTAAGTTAATAAGGGCCTGAATTTCTGCAGAGGCTTTTGAGACCAACCAAGGAGTCCAAGTGGTGGTATACCTTTGCATCCTGTTCTCAACACCCTCCAGGACCAACTCCTCCATCCTCCTTATATTTTCAAACCGCTGTAACCATTCCGAGATTTTGTTACTGGAGAATTTCAGAGATGCAGGATCACTGATCTTGCTGCCGCAAGGAAGTGTCTCAGTAAGCCTTTTTTAGTAGAAGATATTGAACTTGTAAACTCAGGATAGAAGGGTCATCTGAGGGGTGTTCAGAATCTTTTCCAGGGTCAGGACTTTAAATATTCTTAAAATGTATTCCCAAAAGGACTTTACCTGCATGCAACCCCATCAGATATGAGACAATCCCCTCGATTCAAAGAGCCAAAGTTAATTGATTTCGTATCGAGAATCGTAAGTTTGGGTGGGTGTTTGTCATTTTTTCTTGTTTTTTTGCCCATTTCGTATTCGCACGATCGTTCGCGCATAGACGTATATGAACATACGCATTTCGTACGAGAATCGTATAATTTGCGTTAGTTCGTGTGTTTTTCCCGTCCAAATCGTATTATTTGCGTCCGATCCTATTTTTTACGTCCTTCACATGGGCTTGCGACCAATTCAGAGAGGTGATTGCTAATTGTTTGGAAGCCCATTAAAGAGCTGCTTTACGAAATGTTTGCCGGCAGCTATTTGGCCTCGGGAGTAGGATGGAGCGGAGCGAGTTTGTGGCACATCAAGGGCTTATGCTTTTTGGCATTGAGTTGATCGAGATGTCTGAGAGCAGATTGCCCCTGCGTCGTCGCATGAACATCGATAGCATGAATGATGTTGAGCTGTTCGAGCTGACCAGGCTTAATCGCGCTTCCCTCCATAAATTATATAGTGAGCTGCGGCCATGGTTAGCCCGCACCACAAGGAAGGGGCATGCAATTTCAGGTATGACCAAGATGCTTGGCTGCCTGCAATTTTTGGCGAACGGCTCGTTCCAGAGGCTGGGTGCCCTCTCCGTGGGGATGTCACAGCCTACGCTGAGCCGCTCACTATCTAAATTTTTGGAAGACATGGCTGCCATAACTCCAAAATATATTTATTTTCCGGATGATATGGCAGCCAGAAACGCCATTAAGCTTGGGTTTTATAATGTGGCCGACATGCCCAACGTTATTGGTGCTATTGACTGCACACATGTGGCACTCGTACCTAGGGCTGCCGACGAGTATATATATAGGTATTGAGATTGGTTATTATGTTGGCCAACGTGTAATGTAACCTGTTTTCCTTTGCGGCAGCATATTTGTTTATCCCTCATTTGTGTAGCTGCTTTATCTAGGCTTTTCATTAGTATTTCCCAATAGAGTGCAGACATGTTTTGTTGTTAATTTTTTATTTTGGGTCAAATATCAATTACCCTTTTTGTATGTTTTTGCCTTAAGGAATCGTAAAATGGGACACTCCCTTAATGTCCAGGCCGTGGTTGGTCCGGACATGCGTTTTATGAGTGTCCTTGCCGGCTACCCAGGATCGTCCCACGACTCATATATCCTCAGGCGATCTGGGTTGTTTCGGAGATTTGAGGCAGGTGAATTTTCGGGGGCATGGCTGCTTGGTAAGTGTGTCCTATTTGTGTGCTATTAAATGTTGGATTAATCTTGTATTTGTTGATATGTTAGTATTTGAATTCTTTACATAAGCCAGAAACTGCCTTTTTCTTGGGTCATATATTATGAATTTCAAAAAAAAATGCTTGCCTCGCTTTGTCCTTCAGAATGTTTTCCCTTTAGTTAGGATGTCTGTAAGTTCCATGTCCCTAAATATATTGGTTGGGAGTTTATACCCAAGGATCTTTGAGCTTTGGCTCCTTTTGTACTATTGGTCTTTAAATGTCAAAGTGGACTTAAACTGCATACATTGTAGTTTTCATCTAAATGTGGATAGCCCCTCAGCAGCATCCTAATTGTAACATGTCTGAAAACTAAAAATATATTTAAATTCCAAATCCCCTTGGCCTTGCAGATGTTTGTTAATTAATTGGTATATTGAAGTGCCATTTTTAATTAGGTACTACATTAGTGGCAATATTTATTTGGCTAATGTGCCCTGGGTGTTTTTTTTCCCCTTTACCTTACATCATTATGATATATGTAAAATTTTTTGTGTTTGTTGTGTTGCCTTTTTAATTTTGATTACATTTAATTGTCTGTTTAAGGTGATTCCGGGTACCCACTTCTACCCTGGCTCATGACGCCTGTGCTGCGGCCCCAGGATGCCTCTCAGGAAGCGTACAACCGTGCGCACCGCAAGACCCGGGCTGTTGTGGAGAGGGCCTTTGGGCTGTTGAAGACACGTTTTCGTTGCCTGGACCATACTGGGGGCGCCCTGCAATATGATCCCAAGAAAGTGATCGACATAATCATGGCATGTGCTGTTTTGCACAATTTTGCCATCCTGGAACGTGTCCCACGTTATGTGGATAGCCTGCCCTCTTCAGCCGTAGAGGATGATGTCGAGAATTTTGTGGGGCCACCCAGTGAGTCTGGCCAATCAGTTAGAGCCAACCTGATCTTGCAGCATTTTACTTAATTTTATTTCGTGTCTCAACATTCTGTGTGTCTGTGTTATCCTTTTTGTTAAATATGTTGTTTTGCCGTAATGTGGCATTACCTCAAAGTAAAACATTTTTACCTTAATTGTTGCCTAATGTATTTCATGTAGTTTCCTTAGCTTTAGATTTGCATTGTTACACCTCTTCAAACCAAAAATATCTGGTTTAGCCCAAGCTGTTTAAAATGTGTTCCCACTAAAAACGCCACAAGTATTGTAAGTGAGATTTTTTTTTTACTTAGAAAATTAAAAATTATAGTGCTTAGCAGAAAACATTCCACATACATCTGTGGTTACAAATGGATAACATTACAAAAAAAACATCGAGCACATCTACACCTGGAAGTGAGTGGCACAACCAAACAAGGACACCCAGTCCAAAGGCCAGCCTAGTCCAGTCATTAATATTGCCTGTGCCCAGGGATATTTGGGCATGGCCATAATGTCACACAAACATGTCTGCAAACAGGAGGAGCACCAACCAAATCCATATTTAAAGCCATAAGTGGCCAGATACCCTCCACATAGACCTATGGCATTGGCTAGTGGCCTTAAGCATTACTCTAAGGAGCTATATGGGAGCAAATACAAAACACAACCTGCATGAGCAACACAAAATGGATTGTTTGAAACCTCAAAGGACAAGTAAATACAGTGGGGGTTAAGAGAAAAGATGTCCCACACACCCATGGCTTAATAGGGTGGCTGCCCATAATACCCAGGTGGAGGTCCAGGTGGAGGTCCATGTGAATGGGACCTAGCCTGGGCCATGGCAGCATTGTGAATTTGAAACTGCTCCACAATGTTTCTCTGCATATTGGTCATCTCAGCCATGGCTGACTGGATGCCATTACTTGCAGTGACCACGTTGCTGTTGAGGGTACGCAACTCCGCGAGGATGCCCTGTAGACTGGTATTGATGGTGACCATGTCGGCATGCCTTTGCTCACGCTCTGTAACGAGCTGTGCCTCATAAGAGTCCCTTTGTTGGGTCCATAATTGAAGCAGGGCACTCTGCCTCCCCTGGGAAATTGTGGGGCGGCGTAATGGAGTCCGCCGCACAATTACCCTGGCTCTTGGGCGTGCCCTGCCGCGTGGTGTCGTCCCCTCAACAGCAACAGGCCTGCTTTGCAAATCCTCAGCAGCAGAGTGAACACTGGGGACTGTAGTGTCAGTCTCCCCATGTGCATGCACAATGGATGGAGATTCACTCTGCTGCTGAGGATTGGCCAGAGAAACATTATGGAGCAGTTCCAAATTGGGACCCAGGGGGAGGTCATCCGACGTGCCCTGCATGGAGACATCATCATCTTCCTCCATTTCCTGGATCTCTTCCATGAGTGTGCGGGTCTGTAGGGACATAGAAAAAAAAAAGTGTAAGTTGGCGTCCAAATTTGGGATTCCCACAGTTTAACACATTCTTAAGCACTTGGTAGTATTTATGGTACTAAATTAACTTACCGGAAATCTCGGATCTGGGCTCCTATGCTGTACGGACCTGGTAGGCATAACCAAACTGGGGGGTGAGTTTACCCTTGCTGAGGGATCATGCTGGGCTGAAGAAGAGAAAAACAAACCACGTAAACACACACATAACCATTTTTGGGATAGGTAATCAAATAAACCTCTATTTGTAATATTAATCAACTCTAGAGCAATGGGGACATTTGTTAAAAGACACGCAAGTTTAGATAGGTGCAATGGCTCGCGAAAACTGCTAACTGACCTCAGTTCTAAGTCAGGAAGTGTACCCAGTCAGCATACAACTTTCAACGCACATTTTTGGATTTAGCCTACCATTCGCTAGGTCCGGGGTACTCAAACAATTGTTGGAAAGGTCCATTTAAAGGTATGTGGTGAGAGGTGAATGTCTGGCCATGGGGCTGACGCAGGGGGTGTCTAGTTAGAAATAAACACACTGGTGGAGGGGCTTGAGATTTCAAAGTGCAAACTAATAAAGGCTGCTTGCCCTTGCTGGGCTGGATGGGGCAGAGCTGAGGGGACAGGGATTGGATGGCTAAAGGGGGGAGTTAACGTATTGATGGTGATGGGATGGATGGAGCAAATCTGTTACAAATGTATGGGGCTTATGTGGGGGGGGGGCATGGGGGGACTGTGGCAGATGGGGCAGAGCAGGGGCAGCGGGACACGATTGTGCCAAGAAAGATTTACCAAGTTACTGTGTACCTTGCAATGCCACTTCCTGTGCAGTACTTCATATTGCAATGCTATGTTTCAGGGAGCCATGACATTGGGCAGGAGAACAACCACTACATCGCCGATCAAGGGGGCAGCTCTGAGCACGTCAACACAGAAGTAACTGAGTGCAGGGCTGTCTGGGCAGGGGTCCTGGAATCTGGTGCCAAGGTCCGCATTGGTACCCCGGGCCGCCAGTTGAGTCTCGCTGCTCTAGGTCAGATATGTTTGGGGGTGGCTAATGAAATTGTTAACTCAAACACAACTCACACAACAAATCGGCAACCCATCCATAATGATGTGTGTTTTGTGATTGATTCCAAATATATCACTTTTCTGGAGAAACTTCATGACTTTAACAATCCAATTGGAAATTTGATCTTTGCCATAATGGATGTGGTCCTAAATGTGTGATTCCCAGGGACCAAAAGAGGACACAAACAGGCACAGTAGTGCGAGGCCAAGCAAGGCAAACCATAGGGGCATCCCGTTATCTTGTTACTAGTGAACTTTAGATTATTTAGCAAACAGGCAAACATGCAGATTTAAGAGTACTCACCGTGGGTACGGGTCGGTGAGTCTGTGTCCCTTAGACCAGCATGTCCACCGACCGCGACCGGATGGAGAAGTCCCAGCACAATCTCCTCAGCAGGGGTAAACTCCAATTTCGAAGGAAAGCCACCTCCAGTTTTCAGGCTGAAAAGAGAAAATCGTTTGGTACTCAGAAAAGGTGCATACAGTACATCCTAAACATTATATTTGGAGAAAACATTTATTTACCTGTAATTATGCCTTTTAATTTCTTTTTGCCGTACAGCATACTTCAGATCAGAGATTTTCTTCTGAATTTGGGACACATCTTTCCTCTCTTCCCCCGCTGCATTTACTTGTCGTAGGATGGTTTCAAACAATTCCATCTTGCGCTGCTTTGTGGTGTGTTTTGATTTGCTCCCATAGAGCTCGTCATAGTATAATGTAAGGCCACTAGCCAATGCCATATTTTGGTCATGGGAGAATCTCCCACTCAACTGGCCGCGGCGCAATGTGCGGCCAGATGGTTGGCTTGGCTGCTCCTCCATGTGTGCAGACACATGTGGTGACATTATGGCCTGGGGCTGGGTAGGGGAATGGCCGGATTGGTGGCTTCCCAATGACTGGACTGGACTGGCCAAGGGACTGGGTGTTCTGGCGTGGCTGGCCACCGAACTTCCAGGTGTAGATGTGGTCATGGTTGAAATTCTGGGCCCTCTTGGGGGGCTATGTTCCCGGCTGGTGCCAGGTCGGGGGCTCTGTTCCCGGCTGGTGCCAGGTCGGGGGCTTCTGGCCCTGGATGGGGTTCTTCGGGCCCTGTAGGGGCTTCTGGCCCTGGATGGGGTTCTTCGGGCCCTGTAGGGGCTTCTGGCCCTGGATGGGGTTCGGCGGGCCCTGGCTGGGCTTCTGGCCCTGGATGGGGTTCGGCGGGCCCTGGCTGGGCTTCTGGCCCTGGATGGGGTTCGGCGGCCTCTGGCTGGGCTTCTGGCCCTGGATGGGGTTCGGCGGCCTCTGGCTGGGCTTCTGGCCCTGGATGGGGTTCGGCGGCCTCTGGCTGGGCTTCTGGCCCTGGATGGGGTTCGGCGGCCTCTGGCTGGGCTTCTGGCCCTGGATGGGGTTCGGCGGCCTCTGGCTGGGCTTCTGGCCCTGGATGGGGTTCGGCGGCCTCTGGCTGGGCTTCTGGCCCTGGATGGGGTTCGGCGGCCTCTGGCTGGGCTTCTGGCCCTGGATGGGGTTCGGCGGCCTCTGGCTGGGCTTCTGGCCCTGGATGGGGTTCGGCGGCCTCTGGCTGGGCTTCTGGCCCTGGATGGGGTTCGGCGGCCTCTGGCTGGGCTTCTGGCCCTGGATGGGGTTCGGCGGGCCCTGGATGGGCTTCTGGCCCTGGATGGGGTTCGGGCCCTGCTGCGGGGCCTGGGTTGCCGAACTGCCCTACTTGAACCCATGGCCGGTGTGGGCTCCCTTGTGCGGCCTCTTCTGGGGGCAGAGGTGGTGGGTGCTGCAGTTGGCTGCTTTTTGGCTGCAGGGGCACGTGGCTTGGGGCTCCTTTTTTGGGTTCCTGAGGGTCCAGTGTCCCTTGGTGGGGCCGAGGTAGTAGTCTTGCCTCTCAGCTTTCTCCTACCTTGCTGGGACCTTGTTGTTGGGCCCTCCGCGGTCTGGCTTTGCTGGGGTCGCTTGGTCATAGGCTTTTTAGGTGCCATCTTCCACAAATGCTCAAAGAGAATGAGCTTTGGGTGCAGGGACCTTTAAATAATGAGCCCAGCGTGTGACGCCTATGCGCACGACTACGCGCTCGTACGAACGTACGTTCGAGCGGAACCAGGAAACCGCTGGGGTTTCACTTATCTGCTGCCTTGAAGAAGCATAAAGATGGCGCCCACTATCTTCACCCGTCAACAGGAAGAGATCCTCATGCTGGTAAGTGGCTGCCTGTGCATTTTAATGTAATAGTCAATGATGGCCTAAATGTAAATGATGCGTTTGTAACTAGTTTGGGGTCTCTTAATGTTTAATAACTGGCTCCTCACACTTCATCCTCAAGGGCCGAGCCTGGCCACGTTTTCACCTGTCTATGCTGATGTCCTAATTCGGCCAATTGCTCCGGCTTAGCAACAGTTAATTAACCTGTGGAGTAGCGGGGCTAGCTGGCAAACCTGGCCTGTCTCGGACCTTGATGCGGATGTTTGAGGAACACTGTTTTCCTAAGCCATAAAAACACAACGGGAAGCCACACACGTGGTCCAAAAGCCTAAGCATTAGCCTACATCTTGGATGTTTAAACCATCCTAACATGCCATAGATGCAGGTGGCCTGATTCTTGATGTTGGCTATTATCTGTATGTACATGGTGTGTGATACATATAACATAAGACCAGACTCTCATTCACAGTCAACGTCCTCTTTAAGGCACTCCCCAAAAATGGCTGCCACTCTAAATGTGTGTGTTAATGACATGAAATTCTCAACTTGTGATGCAACACATATGGGTGTGTGTGTAAAAGTAAAATCTCTGTGTCCATTATGTTTTTCAGATCATGCTTCAGCGCCGGTATGACTTCGCGCCCAATGTGTGCGAGAAAAGGGACATCGCCCGGGAGATCATCGCCGAGATACACCGTGTCACCAGCACCACCTTCACTCACACCCAGATAATGCAGCATTGGTCGGACCTGAAACGTCTGCACATGCCCCGGGTGCGGAGGTTTTTTGGAATCCATTTCCCAAGTAAGTACCAAGCAATTGCATGGTATATGTTCCAAATGTATAAGTTATGCCTTTATTTATAATGACTTTTCTTTGGTAGTGTTGGAAATGGATTTCAGAATTCGCCGCACCCGGAGGCGTACAGGCCGACCAGTGCTGCATGAGTCTGCATCTGTGAGTGAAGGTGGTGGATCTCCCGGGCGACGGACCTACCCCTCCTCTGTGGCCTCCTCAGACCAGCCCCTGGACCTTACCACAGAGGAGGGGCCAAACCGCGTGGGCGTGGAGTCATACCTGGCCAGGCATGGGGAAGGCTCTGGTATGTCACTCTTCATGTATAGGCACAAAGATATACATGGCAGGCCAAAAACTAAGTTATCCTTTATTATGTATTTGTAGAAGCTTCTGGTGCGGGTGAAATAGTGGAGGAGGAGGCAGCAGAGATGCTGGAAGTCGATCCTGGCGAAGGTGAGTGATGTCAGCCAGACTGGGAGCCAGATATGTTGGGAATAGTGACTCTCTACAAGTACTAACCAAATGTCACATGTTTCTCCAGGGACTTCTTCACAGCATAGCCAGGACCAAGGGCAGCCTGTTGGCCCCAACCAGCCATCTGTCGGCCACCAACTCCGTAAGTCTCCATGCCATTATTCATATTAATGTTTGGTTAGCTAATAACACACACATAACTAAAGGCGTAGCCAATGTGTAGTTCACACTTTCATGTGGGCACTTCGTTAGCTTAAAGAGGACCCTAACTTGTATTAAGAACCTAAGAATTAGCCATCACACTGTACCTACAGATTAGAAACATGGAAAAACACCCTTCAGCCATCTAATGCATGTTATTAGACTGAACAAAACCAATATTGCGGAATATGGAATGCGCAATATTTACAGGCAGCATGGGATACAGATTGAAAAAAGGAAGGTGCTGCCATGCATTGTGGGACTGATGACCTTTCCCTCAACCCAGCTATGCTCGGGATTCCCAACGCACCACTGTAACCTACTCCCCTGTACTTTATCCAACTCTCCACTCCTCATTAAGTGTTATGCTTCAGAGTCCAGATGGCGGCGCTGTAATCCCAAACAAACCCAAATTTACTTTGAGCTGGTGCAGAATCATTTGGGAATAGTTATTGGTTTTCATTAAATAATGTTGAAGGTCCGGTTTAAGGAGTTTAAAGACTTACCTGTGGGAAATGCATTAACTGTATCCCTTGGAAGAATGACATATGTCATGCATTTACATGTATTTGATTAACCCAAAATCTATTTCCAGCATACAAACCGGTCTGGGACTCCTATTTATGTTTCTTTCTCTATTGGTTACAGGGATGATCCCCAAAACATTGGCGGCCAAAAAAAAAAGAATGAAGGAGTTGGTGGCCGAGCTGCTGGCCATACAGGCGACGTTGGGGCCAACAGATGAAGAAGACGAGGAGGATTAGTGCCCTTGGTCCTGGCTACTTTGTTTCCAAGTTTTAAAAATTTTATGATTGTTTTTAAAGTTTGAAAGTTTTGGGTTTTTCAAACCCCCCCAAAAAAAAAAACTGTTTTTAAGGAAAGTCAAAAAAACTTTTAACATGTTTGTAAAAAAAAAAAAAAAAAAAAAAGGGTTTAAAAACAAACACACCAATAAAAAAAAAAAGGACACACAAAAAAAATCTCCCAAAAGCACCCCAAATTTTAAAATAAATTATATTTCAATACTTCAAAAATGTGTCTTTTCTAATATGCGCAAACACAAACAATTACACAAACCAGAAAAAACACACTTATGCCCTTATTCATCAAGCGATAGCGCCAGGTAGTGTCTGACGAGCGCCAGGTAGCGGCAGCTAACGGCGACTACCGACTCAAGTACGCCCGCGGCGGTCACAATGACGCATTTATCAAGCAAAATGAGGCTAGCGCCGGCGAGAGCGACGGCTAGCGCGGCATTCATCATGAAGCCGGCTGGACCGAACAGCGCCGCTGCAAATTCCCTCACAGCGCCAGGTATGAGCTGTCGCTCCCTGGCGATGTCCAATGCATTTCAATGGAGCAATCTATAATAATTCATGATTAATTGGTAATAATTTTTTTTTTAATTTTTTTAATGTCAAAAAATCGGAGAACACTTCTGCAATGTTAGGATTTATTTTTAAGTAAAAAAAAAAAAAAAAAAAAATATGTGCAGAATTGATCTAACAGGTCTGAGATTAATGTATTCATATAACAAAATGATTCTAAAAACATGTATAATGTTACATTCAAAAAATATGGTTGTTTAGGGGTTAAAAACTAGTTAATACAGATCGGCGCCAGCGCTCTGGGGTTTAAACAAGGAATGGACAGCGACAGCACATTCGGAGCGTGATTTTTTGATGAATATGAAGCTAGCCGTTCGCTCTGGCCATTCGTTGTCAGGCGCTCACATACAACGCTGGACCTGTGAAACAGCGACCCCCCAGCCAGTATTCAACATTACCGCACACCGACTGAGTCGCTGTCATCAAGCTAACGCCGGCCAAGCACAGCGAATACTGGCTGGCGCTGAAAAAATCACGCTACAGTCGCTCATCTGTCGCTACCTGGCGCTATTGATGAATCGGCCTCCCCGAAACATATAGACATATGTACATTATGTGGTTTGGGTAAGTTTTAGGGTCGTCAACATGAAGAAGGATGCAAGCGCTAAGGGGTTTAGGTAAGTTTTATGGACCGATAAATGAAGTTGGATGCAGCCGCTAAGGGGTTTAGGTAAGTTTTATGGACCGATAAATGAAGTTGGATGCAGGCGCTAAGGGGTTTAGGTAAGTTTTATGGACCGAGAAATGAAGTTGGATGCAGGCGCTAAGAGGTTTAGGTAAGTTTGAGGGACCGATAAATGAAGTTGGATGCAGGCGCTAAGGGGTTTAGGTAAGTTTTATGGACCGATAAATGAAGTTGGATGCAGGCGCTAAGAGGTTTAGGTAAGTTTGAGGGACCGAGAAATGAAGTTGGATGCAGGCGCTAAGAGGTTTAGGTAAGTTTGAGGGACCGAGAAATGAAGTTGGATGCAGGCGCTAAGGGGTTTAGGTAAGTTTTATGGACCGATAAATGAAGTTGGATGCAGCCGCTAAGGGGTTTAGGTAAGTTTGAGGGACCGATAAATGAAGTTGGATGCAGCCGCTAAGGGGTTTAGGTAAGTTTGAGGGACCGAGAAATGAAGTTGGATGCAGGCGCTAAGGGGTTTAGGTAAGTTTGAGGGACCGATAAATGAAGTTGGATGCAGGCGCTAAGGGGTTTAGGTAAGTTTTATGGACCGATAAATGAAGTTGGATGCAGGCGCTAAGAGGTTTAGGTAAGTTTGAGGGACCGAGAAATGAAGTTGGATGCAGGTGCTAAGAGGTTTAGGTAAGTTTTATGGACCGAGAAATGAAGTTGGATGCAGGCGCTAAGGGGTTTAGGTAAGTTTGAGGGACCGATAAATGAAGTTGGATGCAGCCGCTAAGGGGTTTAGGTAAGTTTGAGGGACCGATAAATGAAGTTGGATGCAGCCGCTAAGGGGTTTAGGTAAGTTTGAGGGACCGAGAAATGAAGTTGGATGCAGGCGCTAAGGGGTTTAGGTAAGTTTTATGGACCGATAAATGAAGTTGGATGCAGGCGCTAAGAGGTTTAGGTAAGTTTGAGGGACCGAGAAATGAAGTTGGATGCAGGCGCTAAGGGGTTTAGGTAAGTTTTATGGACCGATAAATGAAGTTGGATGCAGGCGCTAAGGGGTTTAGGTAAGTTTTATGGACCGATAAATGAAGTTGGATGCAGCCGCTAAGGGGTTTAGGTAAGTTTGAGGGACCGATAAATGAAGGTGGATGCAGCCGCTAAGGGGTTTAGGTAAGTTTGAGGGACCGATAAATGAAGTTGGATGCAGCCGCTAAGGGGTTTAGGTAAGTTTTATGGGCCGATAAATGAAGTTGGATGCAAGCGCTAAGAGGTTTAGGTAAGTTTCTGGTTGAGGGTGCGCATGCGCAAGATCTTAGAAACATACGAACGCACGAATCTAAGAGGCCAAAAACCAATGAAAGCCAGAGGCAAACGCAAGTAATTGGAAGAGGTGGACGATGGAAGCAGCCGAAAAAACAGGCTGCCGCCGCAACAGGTGAGCACATGAACGTGGTTTTTACGATTGGCAACTGACTGAGGCAAGTTCGGGAGATATCATACGAACGAACGTATCTTTTAGGATAGAAACGTATTTGCTTATTGAATCACTCGCAAGTTCATACGAACGCACGAGCGGACGTGAAAAATAGGATGATCGTGAGCCAAATCCAAGCTGTTACATGTTTCTTTGAATCAACCCAATTGTGCCTTCAGCGCTACTGCAACGCCAGCATTGCTTTGAAGGTGCTCTCCCAAACTTGACAAGCCCCATCAGGCATTTTTCCGATCAGGCCAAAATGTTGTATTTATCTTGTGCTCTACTTGCAAGAGATAGATGTGTTAATGCAAATGTTTTTTCCCAATCCCCAGCCTCGAACCCAGTTCTGTCTCTTCAATTTTTCAACAAACGTCGGGGGTTCATCATCTGTAGTGGCATCTTAATAGGCAGAGAATGTGGTCTGGGGGGAGGGTGCTCTGAATATTTTCTCAAAGGGACATTTGCAATTAAGAGGTCACAGGGTTGTGCAAGTTAATGGAAGCAGTTAGTTGTCTGTGCAAGAACCAGATAATTCCAACACTTGGGTGGCCTCTCTGGATTTCCTGAAGACTAGGGGGCCTATCTCTGGTCAACGTGTGTCCTAATCTGGTGCCATGTGATCCTTCCCAGGCAAGAAATCTATTCATCCCAATCCCAGGGGGGAAGGAAGGGTTATTAAACAGATCAGTGACATGACCTGGTTTGTGGGAAATAGTTTTTTCCTGTAATTTTTACTCCCTTGGATACTACACCGAAACAGCTCAGCCATTTGCCTTCTGTTTCCTGTACATCATGCCATGTGAGCACAAATTTGATAAAGAAGGTGGAGGAGCAACAATGATAGGGTCCCCCCGCTGACCTTATGAGGTCTGGTGTGGTCACTACCCCGGCACCCCTCCTAGTTACACCTCTGATCCCAGAAAGTCCAGGAGCACAGCATCTGAATGCTATTCCACAACATCTGCATGGGGTTAGACCCTCTCATACAGCTTATGCTACTGCTCTTCAGAAGGCGGGGGGGGGGGGGTTAAGGAAGCAATTTATTAAGCTTTCATTATTTAACCGGAGGCCCAGGATCTTTAAAAAGTTGAGCAGCCCTGGTTTAGGTCCCCTTTCACATCTTCCAACTGCAGTGCAGTGGAAATGTGATAGGAGCCTAAAGAGATAGATTTTAGCTGTGATTTGTGATGACACTACACTTCGAGCTTAGAGAGCTGTCAATGCCACTTTTTCACATAAAAACCTCTTTTTGTTTTGTCTATCTGCAGTAAGTCGTAATTCTTTAATGGCAAAGTGAAATCTTGTTGAGTATTGTTTGTAAATCTTATAATCTTTCGGTTCTGGCAGTGAAAACTTACAAAGGAGCCAAAAACCAGCTATGAGAGCTGGAACAATACCCTACTTTACTGTGTATTTGAAGCCATTTTCTAATGCATTATCCAATGTACATGTGAGAGCCCCGGGCTGCAGCATGACCCTTAAGAAGGTCCAGGCCTATTTATCCCAGTTATCGGATGATCCCAGGTTACGTAAAAAGCATGCTGTGTTGTGGTCCAGCTACAGCACTATAGGCAGCAGTGGCAGCAATCAAACTGGTGCCCAAAAGATCAGGGGGGTCCCGTGCTCTGCCTTTAAATACTCTGTCTTTAATATTAGTAATTGGTATTACATGATAAGAGACAGACCGTAGTTTGTAAGGCTGAACAAAAACATTAGCCTGTTTCCCTGCATTGCTGTTCCAAGGTAACCCACAGGAAGCCAAGGCCATGTTGACCAAAAATCTTAATTGAGCTTTTTCTATTTGACTTTTGGGCGCCCCACAGTTGTAATAGTTGCCTATCCCGCACCTGAGCCATAGTTACTAAGTCGTGATTTACCATTGTATTCCAATGCAGCACAGGTAGCTGCACAAGTACACACTGGGATGCCCACTAGGAATTAAGAATACATGAATTATAAACATTTATTAAACCGGACCTTCACCATGATTTAATGAAAAGCCCAAACTCTTAAAAAACAATTCCTCAGCATCTAAAATTAATATATTTTACATGTTTAGTCACTAATTTATTATACTTTCCCCCACTGGGCTGCAACTCTGTTCGGGAATTTAGGATACGGGCGCCGCCATCTTGACTCAGAAGCATCACACTTACTGAGGAGAGGAGAGTGGGATAAGGTACAGGGGGGCGGGTTATAGCTGTGCTTTGCTCAGACAGAGCAGAGCTGGGGTCAGGGAAAGGTCAGCAGTCCCAGAATGCAGAGCAGCACAGTCACTTCCTGTTTGCAGGCACTTCCTGTTTGCAGGCTGCCTGCAAAAATGGCAGCTTCCATAAGCCGCCATCTTGGATGTTTAAAGGCTTATAAAATGCAGTAGATGCAGGTAGGATGATTTTTAATGTGAGCAATCTGTATGTACAGGGTGTGGGAAACATATAAGATAGACTCTTATTTAGAGTGAAGGTCCGCTTTAAAGCTAATTTGACCCATTATCACCTCCTATGAGTAACCCCCTAGTAGTAGCCACCTAATCTGATTATTTGCTAATAATAACCACTCATGTTCATTTTCCTATTCCTCCATTTTAACCCTTTAAGTGCCAGCCTTCCTAGAATTTTTGTTGCCAGACCACGTTTCACTATTTTGCGCTGCATATGTTCAACCTTGATTTTTGAAGGGATTTCCAGGGATTTTCCAGGAAAATTATATATTGTTTTTTTCAGCAGAGTCTGAGCTTGTTTGGCCTTTTTTAGTGTATTCTCAATACTTTTGGGTGAAATATGTGCAAAAAAAAAAAAAAACTTTTTTGCAATTTGTAGTGTTTTTTGTAATAAAAAATGTAAGTTTGTCAATAAAATGTTATTGAGTGCGAAACCCCAATTTCTCCCGCTCACAGCGGTACCACATATGTATTGGTAGACACTCTTTCCTGCCCAGGAGACTCCCCCAAACTGAAACAGCGCTTTAGGAGATTTTCAGATAAAATACAACTATGCTACGCGGTATGCGCACCTTGCAGGTTTTCCAGAAAAACAACCCTTTAAATTTGAAATACCCCCCACAAATTATATATTCTCTCAAGCTCAAGCTTTCTAGGCGTACCAGGCTTGTTGGCATGGGCGTAGTTTTCTAGAAGTAATCCCTCAATCAATTCTTTGGTTGCACAGAGTTTCCCTAAAAAAGAATAAAAAAGAAGAATCAAAGCCACATTTTCCTAAAATAAACTATATGCAAACAAGAAAAAACAAGTAAAATCTGAAAAAGCAACATCCCCCGAACAGAACGATACCCAACATCCATAGGTACTGTCAAGGGAACAGTTGCCAAACACCCCAAAGTAAAGCGTGCGCATAACAGTAATTGTACTTGAAATTTTTAGCTCTGCTGACAAAGTGTGCACCTTGCAATTTTTCAACGAAAACAACCCTTTACATTTGGAATATCCCCCATAAATTATATATTCCCTGAAAGTACACATGTTAAGCTTTCTAAGTGTACTGAGCTTGTTGTAGTGGGCTCATCTTTCTGGAAGTAATCCATTGAAGAATTCTTAGGTTGCACAGGGTTTCCCTAAGAAAAATTATAAAAAAGCAGAATAAAAAACATGTTTTCCTAAAATATCAATATGCAAACAAGAAAAAACAAGCTAAATCTAAAAGCGCAAGGTCCCCCAAGCAGAACAACACCCAACATGCATAGGTACTATTAACCCTTTTAATTGCCAGCCTACTTGAAGTTTTGTCACCCTCTGTTGACAGATCATTTTCCCCATTTTGCTCCATTTTTAACCGTAATTTTTGCTGGAATTTCCAGAAAAATTATATACATATTTTTTGCAGCAGAGTTTAGGCTTTAACGTGAAATGTCTTGTTTGTAATTTTTCTACTGTTTTTTGAATATTTTTGTGAAAAAAAACAAAAAAATAAATAAAATATTATTTTTTAGACAATTGTCTCCTTTATTTTAAATAAAAAATTTGTTTTATTAATGAAAACCATATTGCATGTGATAGCCCCATTTCTCCCGATTACAACGGTACCACATATGTATCGGTAGCCCCCGCATTCTTGCCCTGGAGACCCCCCAAACTGAAAAGAGCACTTTATAACATTTACAAATAAAATACAACTACTATCCACACTATAAACATAAGGAGTTAATTTAAAAAAAAAAGACATATGGTCCCCCCTCCCGGAGGCGATTGCTGGCGCCTTTGGTGCTGATCCCTGTGCCTCAGCTGTCCGCCGCTGTCCACTGCCACACATACATATTCCCGCGTGCCCTATACAGGCCACACACAACCAACCAAGGCACTTAGCCAACGCTGGGAACATGTGTGCAGAAAGGAAAACTAGATATCCTTCTGGAGTAAGGGTGGGTGAGTTCATCAGGTGGCCAGTCAAACAGGTTGATAAGAGTGGTTGGCTAGGTACCTGGAAAGGAGAAAGCTTTCAGTGTGACAATCCACTAATACAGGAGAGAAAGTCTCCCCTCATCCATCCCAAGCGGCCATCCAACCAGGGCCAAAATAAGTGTGGTGGAGGCCCTTGGCACAAATTTGGCGGAGGCCCCAGATACAGTTTTTTTTTTCCTTTAAAATAATAGTTCAGCTAAGCAACTGATTGGTGGTTGCCTGGTACCTGCCTACTTACTGGAACGTCAGATTGAGTCCCTTGTTGCCCAGCTGGTCCAGCATAAACAGTTCCCTGCATTGTGCTGCCAGTGGCTGTGCTTGGTGGTTTTGCACCTACGCATCACTGGAGCGTTGCTGGCAGCGGCTTTGCTGCTGTAAACTCTCTCTCTCTTGCAATAACAGGGTTGCCCAATGCCGCCACTAGTTTGTTGCTGGCCCCAAGGCCCATCAGACCAAAGACTGAAAAGCCTCCTGGACCAGACCATAACCCAAAGGTTGGTGGAGACCCCTTTGCAGGGCAAGTGTTGGAGGACCCTAATCCAGCCTTGCATCCAGCCATGGGCTGGTGGTGGCATTTCAGTTGAGAATCCATGACTGACTGCACTGTGAGAAAATCAGTCATTGTTTAAAGCTGCACCTTCTTAAGATCTCTACCCAAAGGGAACCACTAAGCTTGTAGCAATAACAAAACTGCCTTTTGAAAGAAACTGGTGTTGGTGTGCAGTCCCTATGCATCAGTTTCACACCTGAATCAGCCACTAGGTAGAAAATGAAAGGGAATATCACTTCAAAACTTTAATAATAGACCTTCCACTACAACACCAATACAAAAGGTGCGCTACTTTCATTGTCCAATTCATCACCAAATGTAGGAATTGCATTTCTGTTTCATTTTTCTCATGAAATGCACTTTTTGCACCTGGTGCTAAAAATTCCATAATATGGTTTAAACAGTTGGTGCTTTTTAGCACATACAAACCAAGTTGCCGTGACAACTCTAGCCGAAGTGGTGTTTTTTTTTCCGGTTGCTTTTTTGTGCTGGAAGACTTTAAAACCTCATTTACTGTGAGAAATGTTGCTTCTGATATTTGACAATCACCATAATTCCTTCTTTAATGTGCATTATTTGAAAGATGTGATCTTTGTAACTTGCACTCGTGTTTATATAGCAGAGCCCAGGCCTAATAGTTGAACTCTGATATTGTAGAGTGAAGGTTTTACAATATCTATTTCGTTGCCCGACGGGAGTATTAAAATATTTGTGAGTTCTTCTGTGATTTCTTTTATACTTGGCGTACTTGTTAAGATCTTTTTGTTAAATGAAAACTCCCTTTTTGTCCGGTTTTTGGTGTTCTGCCCTATTGTTGCCTCATCTGGAATGTAAAATAAACATTGTGCCCCCAGACCTGTGATGCTGTTTCCAAGTTTCTTATAGTCCTGTGGCTCTATCTTGGTAAAGCAGGAGTGGCTCTCCTGCCCTTAATATATTGTCAATACAAATCCCAGAATTCTTCCTCTGTTTCCAAAGCAGCAGCAATAACCTCCCCTATCTGAAGAGGTTGAATGAATGTATATGTGGTTAAACTTTTCGTCTCTGCCTCAGCCAATCAGAAGATTAGCAAGCCAGAGTCAGGAAGTTTTAGATCTGTACATCAGAACACCACTATGATACATTGCTAAGAAACACCTCGAGCACGTCATTGCTAAGAGCGAAAGTGGAATTACCCTTTAAAATCATTGTCCAAAGAATAAAAAAAACACAAAACACATTATACTCTCATTTTATCACCCCCCCCCCCCCCCCCGATTGCCTCTAGTCCAGCACTCTGACACTTACACGATTGCCCGGTCCAGGTTGATGTCAAGGCCTGGTCTCCTCCCTCTATTGTAGTGAATGGAGGGGGCATAGTATAGCTCCTTTGACTATACTACAGTCTATCCTCAATATTCCAGAAGTGGTAGACGATCATGGCGGGAGGCGCAGGACCTGGATTGGGTGATCAAGTAAGTGTTAGAGTGCCGGACTAAGGTTGATCTTTTTAGAGGGATAAAAAATGAGTACATAGGGCTTTTTTGCCTGGACAATGTCCTTAAACTGGTATAAAATTACAGTTACCGTAATTATGGAGTATGGATACTGAAATAGACACAATCAGAAAGTAATTCAGTCCTGATCACACCACTTGTGTGACATAATCTGGAACTGATTAGAGCTTGATAAATCGGGCAGCTTTTGTGATGCAGTGTCAGTCCCATGCTGTCACTTTGCTCTGGTTACAGAAAGAAAGGGGAATTTCATTTTCCTCTGCCTCTGACTTCATTGCCATAACCCCCCCCCCCTCCCCGATTTGGACCACCAATACAATCCTGAGGCACATGTCAAGTTGACATGTGCTATGTTAGTAAGAGGCTAAAATGAATTCCAGCTTAGTGTAATGCAAAGCACACAGTGTGCCTGTATCACTTAGCTCTGCCACTCGTATCACAGAGAACAGCACAGAATGAGATGAAATATATAGTATAATTACTCTGGCAATGTATAATCTACACAACTGTAATACTTTTGGGTGTGCCTGAACAATCATTTTCAGGATCCCCACCATGCAGACATGTCTAACTGAGAATCCACCCCTTATAATACCCTGGAGCAATCCCTCTGCACTTTTGAAGATACAATCATTGTGTATATCCTCAACCAGACCAACAGCCTAGCACAGTTGGAAAAGAAAGGTAGCGGCCATTTTGGAGCTTCTTCTTCCAGCATCTCAGCCATGCTGCTGCCTGGATTCAACTGACATAACTGGCAATGCACAGTAACAGGAAGCCCAGCAGCACTTCCTGTTTGTAGGGGGGCTGTAAATGCATGTAAATTTACTACAGCAGGAGTTAGAAAAAGGTAAATAAATTTTTATGTGCAGCAATCTAAATTTCCCCCTTGGAAGGATGCATATGAGCACTGTTTGTTGTGTTGCTCTGGTTTAAAGTGGACCAACACCCAGGATTTTGTCTATCCTGGGTCTTGGTCCACTTCGGTGGGGCACCCCCGATCGGGGTGCCCCGCTGTGTGAAACCCCCCCCCCCCGATCACCCGAAAAACTCACCACTCCTCGCTCCCAGCGCCGACGGACAAGCGTTTTGACAGCCACGGACAAGTGGCTCCTCCGCCTCCGCCTCCCGCGCGTCACTCTTGACGCGCGCGCGCCCGCGCCGGCCATTCACAGACGCACGCACGTCTAGAGGGGTGTTTGGGGGGGTTTCACCCCGCGGGACATCCTGATCTCGGATGTCTCGCGGGGAGGGAGGTGATCGGCCCGGGAATCCCGATCATGGGAGGGTGATGGTCCACTTTAAGTCATTTTTGACTGTTGGTCCACCTTAAGGCTCTGTTCACAACTCTCCATTACATTAAGAGCTAGCATTTTGTAAATATGCCAGAGGGGAATTGCATCAAAGCAAACACTGCACCTTTGATGCGTTAGAAATGCGTTTGCATTATGTTTTTACATCATAAGTAAATGGTAAAATTGGCAATGCAAATGCAACACAAGCGCAACGGAGGTACACTGCATTATACTTGCGCGTGCATTGCCACATACTTCAATTGATCTGTGCTGTTACAATGCTGCACTGAAAAATGTGTTGCGTAACTAACGCAGTGCAGATATGTAATCACCCCATCTAGAATAATGTACAATGCTTCCTCTGCGTTGTAACTGCGCAACAACGCACAAAAAGTGGTGCGTTGATGCGCAGTTGAGGTGAATACTGAAGACACATTGTAATATTCAGCTGTAATAACTTTAATACCCACAAAATCTAGCAATCACCATACACTGTGCTGATACTAGTTGGTCAGGGTCATGCTAAACATCTGGTGAAGCAAGTTTATCCGAGCGTGCTTTCGGTTGGGAACTGAAGTTTATCTGAATGAGCTTTTTACTTAAAGTGGACCAACACCCAGGATTTTCACTATCCTGGTTGTTGGTCCACTTCAGCGGGGCATCCGAGATCAGGATGCCCTGCTGTGTGAAACCCCCCCAAAAGCCCCCAAAAACGTACCTTTTTGGCGACGGACAAGCGACGGACAAGCCGCCGCCGCCTCCCGCACGTCCCTCTTACAGGGCGCGCGCCCGCGCCGGCCATTCACAAACGGCCGGCGCGCGCACTGCTAGAGGGGCGCGCGGGAGGCGGCGGCTGATCCGTCGCCGATAAGGTAAGGTTTTTTGGGGCTTTTGGGGGGGGGTTTCACCCCGCGGGACATCCCGATCTCGGATGCCCCGCGGTGAGGGAGGTGATCGGCCCGGGAATCTATATAACCACCCCTGGGTGTTGGTCCACTTTAAACACACATTTCTGTTCTAATATTTCCCCCAAAAATGACCTACCCTATGATGGGACATTTTTACAGGTGATGTCCATGATTTTTCTAATGATGTAAGGATATTTTTGTTCAATGTTAGGAGACAAAAGCACCTATGGGTTATACAGAATGAGCCGTAGCCCATAGGGTGCTGTTTTTATCAAACTTTTTTCCCCCCAAAATATTCTTACCTCATTGGAAAAATAAATCTTTAGTTCACACCCCAAAGCACACCCAAAGGTGAACTTGCTTCACCAGATTGTGGGCCTGAATTATGAGTCAGACAGATATCAGTGCAAACTAGAGCGGTGCAAAATATCATTTATCATTTTTTTTCGCACTTTTTCGCTGCACCACAAGAAACTCATGTACTAAAACATTAGCAGTGCAGCAACGTGCTGAAAGAAGTATAAATCATATTTTGCACCTCTAATTTTCACTGAAATGGCATTGTCTGGAATAAGTGCTTGATGAATCAAGCCCTTTGTCTCTGTAGCCAGTGTCACTATCTATATGATGGACCCCCCTCCCCACCCAGTCTGCTGGAAAGTTGTGCTACTTTTTGTATTACTGGCTACGCACTTCGTCAAATCAGCACCATGTTTGATCACAGTACATTCTGCATGTTGTGCATGTCCACAGCCTGAACACATCTCGGTAGGGAGCATGCACAACCCCATGGTTCCATGGGACCCAGGATGTATAACCTGTAGATCTGCAACCCTTTCTGCTGGGAGGCTGGAAACTTCCTGGCTGACTAGCACTTTCCTTATTCTTATATCACCATAGGTCACATTGTACAGCGCCGTGGAAGATGATTTATAAATAAACATTTCTAATAATAATAGGTAGGCAAAAAATTATAGATTAAGGGAGCCACTACCCTTCCTGCACTCTGTCAGGAGTCATGTCATTCTGGGCTGCTAGGATTAGAGCTTCATGATACAGAGAGGAACAGAATATTATTTAAAGGGACTATTCAGGCTACTAAAAAAACAAACTCAATACTCACCTTTTGTCCCCCTGCAGCTGATCGGTCCTACTCTGTGGCTATGAACCTTACATGATTGTGAGATTGAGTAACCAGCTCCACTGTGATGAATGGCTGCCCTCAGCCTTCAGCTGCGGTGATGCTAGCACAGCCACTTCCATTTAAATTGATTTACTGAAATGGAGGGGATATGCTGGGGCCAAAATGTACATTGGAGTGTGAAACTAATGACAGCTTTGTCCTGGGCTTAGCATTTTTAATTATGTTATTAACTTATCACTATGAATGTTTTAGAAAGATAGATATAGACATATTTCTTTCTTTTTGTTTCTATGTTTTTGAATGACATGGCAGGGACCCCTTAAAACAAACTTGTGCTCAGTGCAATGTACCTGTAGTGGGAGTAGAACAAGCGATTTGCAAACCTTATCAGCAGTGTACTGTACATATGGAATGCCATGGATCACTAGAGCATTTAGAGTTCATGATTTGGTTACAGCATGGTAAAGTAAGCCCAATAGCTTACCCCATCCAAATTTGCCTTAGGTGGTATGATGATGTGGAAGCCTGTGCTTATTGCCCATCTCTCCAACACAGTTCTGAAATGATGCTGTTCACTTCATTAAGATGCTAATTGATATAATAATATGCCTGAACCCCTGAGTTGACAACACAGCTGGTTGTAGAAGCTATGAATATCTCTGAGTCAAGCTGTGCCGGCTGCGGCTTTAAACAGAAAATTAACCCTGTCTTTGCGAGATTTGACAATCTCTGTGCTAGTGCAAGATGTGTGTCTACTGTAAAGACAGAAAAATCTATATTTGCCATTGTGGTCTGAGTGTCAACATGCTCTGATAGCTAAAGGTAAACTTTAGACACTCCAAAATGACAACTAAATCATGTATGGAAAAGACGAGGTTAACTGTGTCTGGTAAAAAGCATATAATTAAATCTGTGCCTTCACTGTAGCAAAGTGGTAATCAGAGCCATGCCCTGCAATGTCTTGTGCTTTAGTGTGCATATTGTATAGTCCTCTACGTGTTCATCCAGAGTTGTCAACCTGGTACTTCCCTGGCCATTATTCCTGGTCCGGAGTTTACAAATGAAGTGTACTAGAGTACGAACTAAGAAATCCACCCACATAGTTCTCTTTACCTCCATCTTGTCAGCCATTTTTCTTTATAAACAGCAGATATATCAACCTAATGAGCTAATGCACACCCTCTTATATGTCAGCTTTGTTAGTTACTGACTCTCTGCCATTGCCATCCAATCAGCACTCCCAAGTTATCATAGATGCGCTGACTGGCTTACATTTGGAAGCTGATGGTCAGTTTTACAGACTGGAAGCTACTTTATTTTTTACTACATGACTCTGTCAACTTCTATGGTTTATTCATGGAAGGTTTACCACCTAAGTTGAGGCAGTTTTTGAGAAACTGCAAAGAAATACGTTCGTTTTAATTTTTAATTTTATTACCTTTCATTTAATTGTAAGGGATTCATTTGAAAGCTCAGACCCACTAGCCACAATGACTGGAGTGCAGATGTGATTATACACAGTAAAGACTCCCTGATCTCACTAGTAATAAAAATCTTGTAGGTCTCTGGTTCCATAACTTTGACTCCAAAGCATGCAAAAAGGGTCATGCACCATTTCTAAACTACTCTAAGTTTGCCTTTACCAAGTCCAAGGAATAAAGCAAACCAGACAGCCTAGAGTTTCAGGCCAGATTATACATTAGGCCGTCTTTTTATGTTTCAACCTTGGCGTAACAATTTTAACATTTGTATAATTAGGTATTCGCTATAAGTAAAAAAGTGATAGAAGTAATTTTGAATGTGGAAGTCCAGAGATGATAACAGAAGACAGGTGCAAAAGAGAGACATTCCAAGCCAGCTAAGGTTGCTCTCTGTAAAGGAATGTCTAAGTGTGTTGCAGGCCGCCCCCCTAGAGGTTTTAGGATGTGGCCTGCATGTCCACACAGGTCACACACTCCAAAGCCACATAGGCCACAGTTCATACACTACATACATGATATACAGTTGGCAGAATATAGCAATTTTAAAGAGCAACATCGGGGGAGGTTAAAACCTCCCCTTAACCTCACTGATCTGCTGCCCCACTCCGGTTTTTCCTTTGGGCAGTATTTACTCACCAACTTTTACTCATCCATCTTCGAGTCCCTCGGATTCCAGGTGACCTCCCGATAGGTGGCATCATCTTGCATCCCATCAGGCACTGTGCGCGGCCTGAAAACTCGCGCCTGCTTAGTGCCCATGAATGGGATGCAATGGAGCCGTCTGAATTCCGGCAAGATTTTGTGGAGCTGTAAGATCACCGTGGAACATTGAAGAACACGGCTAAGGCCGTGCTTGTTAGTTAGCTAAGAGAGCGGCAGAGGATCGGGCCCTGAAGCAGTCGGATATCTCTGCAGCAGGCATCGGCGACATTCCAAAGGTAGTAGGGGGCCCCTTTTTATTTTAGTTCCAATGTTCTGCATGATTCACTTCAATTTAATTTGGCTCAAATCAACTTTCTTGGGAAAAATCTGAATCAAGGGCCTGATGCAGAGCCTCCTCTGAACTGCCCTTAAAACCCTCCGATTGTCCGGGTCTCCCGTTTGAATCGTGGCTCAAATGTGATGCAGAGCCTCCGTCGGAATGGCTCCCTAACTGATCCGTCAATTTCACTTTACTCGGAAAGCTTTTTTTGCTCTCTCGGGTGCCTTCAATTTGATCGGGGCTCCCGTTCACGTTCACACGGGCGGCCCGTTTTTCCCTGATTTTTCCTGCCTTTTTGAACGTACCTGCTTGGTTTCCGTCGTATTTGACCTTCCATTTTGGTGGTTTTAGCAAGTATACTTACATCTCCATGGCTCTTCAGTTGCCAATCAGGCTACACGCAAGCGCACATCCCTCAAACTCCCTTGGAATATGCATATGGCCACAAATGCAAATGTGACACACATCTTTTTTTTTTTTTGTTTTTTTGTGGGTGTTTCCTTGTCCTTAATGCATACCTTAATCATCTAGTAGATCCTTCTTCCTTGTCCTTAATGCATACCTTAATCTCCTTGCTTGTTCCTTCTTCCTTGTCCTTAATGCATACCTTAATCTCCTTGCTTGTTCCTTCTTCCTTGTCCTTAATGCATACCTTAATCATCTAGTAGATCCTTCTTCCTTGTCCTTAATGCATACCTTAATCTCCTTGCTTGTTCCTTCTTCCTTGTCCTTAATGCATACCTTAATCTCCTTGCTTGTTCCTTCTTCCTTGTCCTTAATGCATACCTTAATCTCCTTGCTTGTTCCTTCTTCCTTGTCCTTAATGCATACCTTAATCATCTAGTAGATCCTTCTTCCTTGTCCTTAATGCATACCTTAATCTCCTTGCTTGTTCCTTCTTCCTTGTCCTTAATGCATACCTTAATCTCCTTGCTTGTTCCTTCTTCCTTGTCCTTAATGCATACCTTAATCATCTAGTAGATCCTTCTTCCTTGTCCTTAATGCATACCTTAATCTCCTTGCTTGTTCCTTCTTCCTTGTCCTTAATGCATACCTTAATCTCCTTGCTTGTTCCTTCTTCCTTGTCCTTAATGCATACCTTAATCTCCTTGCTTGTTCCTTCTTCCTTGTCCTTAATGCATACCTTAATCATCTAGTAGATCCTTCTTCCTTGTCCTTAATGCATACCTTAATCTCCTTGCTTGTTCCTTCTTCCTTGTCCTTAATGCATACCTTAATCTCCTTGCTTGTTCCTTCTTCCTTGTCCTTAATGCATACCTTAATCTCCTTGCTTGTTCCTTCTTCCTTGTCCTTAATGCATACCATAATTGTTTGTGCGTTTTTCTGAATTATTGTTCCATATCTAAACCTTTGGTGTCATGGAAATGTGTGCTGATGTTGTGTGATTGTACTTTTGCAGGAAAGCCAACTCTCAAAATATGTTAATTTTTTTTATTATTCAAAGGTTTTTTTTGTTTTGTTGTTATTTTTTAGGTTTTTTTTTGGGGGCGGGGGTAAAACATTAACCAATATTTACATTTTTAATTTTTTTTTTTAAATTATGCCTCGGGGTCTTCGGGATGTCTTCTTTGATCTGTGAATGAAAAACAACATTACTTTAGCATTTTTTGTTTTTGTTTTGTTTTTTGATTGTTTGTGCACTTATTAAATGGGGCCTTCTGCGTGTTTTAATGAAAAGGCCAACCTCTTCAGAAACGTTGCCCCAGCATCTTAAACTAATATATATTAATTTTGTAGTCAATAAATTATTATTCTTTCCCCCACTGGGCTGCAACTCAGTTCAGGAATTTAGGATACGTGCAACGCCATGTTGACTCTGAAGCATCACACTTACTGAGGAGAGGAGAGTGGGATAAGGTACAGGGGATGGGTTATAGCTGTGCTTTGCTCACACAGAGCCGAGATGTGCTATGGAAAAGGTTGGTAACATGATTTGTAAGGTGGACAATCTGTATGTACAGGATGTGGGAACTATATAAGCTAGCCTCTTATTCATAGTTAAGGTCCGCTTTAATGGCTTTTTTGGATACATTTTGATGGAACTGTTAAATTTTTTTTTGTTTTAAATGGAATTGTTTGCTCATTTACTTTAGTTTAAATAAACACCACTTACAAGGTTTAGGCCGCACATTGCGTCGGGGGCGGAGTCTCCCTTCATACTCCCTCTGTGGCAGTTGGGAATCTGTATGAATGACAAACACACTGATATTAGAGACTGTTGTTCTTTCATTAATATAATATTAAGTTAGGCTTCTAGGTATCAATCTACTCACCTTCCCCAGCAACCTCTTCCTCCTCGCCCCCTTCCTCACTCATCCCTTGGGATGTTCCAGCGACGTCTGAATCTACAACAATAGTGCACATGAGTATCTGTATTTAATGCATGTCTTACCACATATCTAACTATATTTCCCTTACCGGAGTCAGGTTGAGGCTCTGTTCTGCTCGACTCCCTGCCGTCAGATTGCCCCCTCCCCTGCATGCTGAGGTCCAGCGGCTCCTCCGAGTCACTTACAGAGGAGGGGGTGGCCGTTGACCCTGGCGGTGGGCCACCTACACCTTCACCTGTTTCGCCCAACACTGGGCTGCGTGTCCTGGTCCGGGTGGGGCGGAACCGCAAATTCCATTCATGGGCTGAAATACAAACACAATCATTAAACCATGCCCAGGCGATGCCAGGGTTAGAGGTGCATTGACATTTTCTACACTTACATGGGAAATGTGTTGCGAAGTACCGCCTCACCCGGGGCTTATGTCTTCTTTTTAAATCAGACCAGTGTTGGGCGATCTGAGTGAAGGTATAGGTGGTTTGGGATCTTCTTTCAATCGCGTCCACCACCGCCAGGGCCAACGTCCGCTTGTCATAATCTGACGGCAGGAAGTCGTAGCGATTCCTCAGCATCATCTGTTAGAAAAAGAGACAAGGACACACCATTAATCCACAAAATACATTAACAAGTTTCCTGGCCTAAATCAAGTCACTTTATTAACCTCTTGCTGCCTCACATTGCCCTAGTTCTGCTATCTGCATGTAGGCTAGTTTGTAGCTGCGTACATGGGTTAAACTAAGGTGGGCTGATCTGTAACGTGACAAACTAAGTTGTTTCAGACTATTCTTGCGTTTTTTTCTTTTTTTATTACAAGGAATGTGTGTGCGCACATAAACGCACGCTCGCTCGCTCGCTCGCATACTCACATCCATGATGACCTCGTCCTGCTCCGTTGTAAAGACGGCGGGGGACATCTTGGCGTCTTTTTCAAATTCTAGCTCTGACGTTCCCCCGCGGTGACGTGCGTGCGTGCGCGCAGGCGCGCAACCGCAGTTGTAAAAAAATTTAAAGTTCAAGGCACTCCGCTTGGTGTGGGATACCATATCAATATGGGCAGACCTAAAGGGAGCACAAAGAGCCAACCAAGGCCAAAGCCACATAGCAGCCGCACACATGCCTCATCCTAAATAAAACACAAAAGCAGGCACAAGACACATGTAGAACATGCACCAACTAAAATGGTGGGGACTCCACAGACACAGGCACATTCCCCAAAACGCAGGAGCAAGGAGACATTAACCCATTCTCAACCACCGGCCCAAAAACCACACACGACTCCCCAGATAGCCAACCATCTATTTCAAGTGATGCAGGGGACAACACACACCCATGTGGGCGATAACCACGCCGTGGGTCCCTAACAGGCCGTTTTTGATAAGCACAAAGCATGGCTGTTGCCAATGCTGTTTGGGTACATTATGGTGTTCTGTCCATCGAGATACTGAACAAATCAAGCGGACAGTTGTGGACCTGAAATCATATAGTTGCCCAAAAATTGACATGCGCCGGCAGCAGAGGTAAAGCCCAAATGCATTTAGAGTCGCTTTGTGACCAGCATGTAACACTTATTAGGTGTGATTTAATCTTCCCCAGCCTGCAGACAGGGGGTGGTTTCAAGAAAATACATTGGCCACAAGGTCAGCACGGATTGTGTGTGCTGGCCCACTTGGTGTACCAGTGTAAGGAGGGGTCTGCTCGTCAGAAATAGGTAAAGGTTCTGCACCCAGGTCAGTATATCGAGCAATCCTGCTTCTAATGGCAAGGTTGTGCAGGACCCCACAAGCAATAATTATTTTGATAACCTTGCCAGGCTGATACTGAAGAGAACCCCCACTGTGATCCAGACATCGGAAACGCATCTTCCACAACCCAAAGGCACGTTCCACCACAGAGCGAGACCTCCTATGGGCTGTGTTGTAGCGCTCCTGTGCCTGGGAAGATGGGTGCAGGATGGGTGTGAGCAGCCATGGTAACAAGGGATAGCCTGAGTCACCTGCAAAAATACAAAAGACAAACATAAGGTGGATGCCTAAAAAAAGGTTTAGGTGTGCATAGAAACATTAGTACACAGGGACAAATAGGTGAGCTAGGTATGGTGGGAGGAATTGACATTTTTACTGAGCCTACAAACACATGCAACCTGTACACTCCTTAAAAATGTCTGCGTAATGCTACTGAGATAAGAGGGCCAGAACATAAGCCAATAGTGGAGAATACTTTCACCCATTAATTAAACCAAAAACCTTTTCAAGTTTCCAGGAAAGGTCTCACAGATTAGTGGGGTAGTGGCAAATCCACATTCAAACCTGGGGGCCAAGAAATACAACTTTAATACACATACCCAGTAACCATCCTCCAGAAATATCTCCAGATTGAAACCGATGATAGAGGCTGGAGTTCCTCAAAATGTGCGCATCATGCGTGGACCCAGGAAAGCCAGCAAACAGACTGAAAAATTGAAGATCAGGGCCCGCCACTGCCTGAACATTGATGGAATGGCCCATCTTCCTGTTCCTGCACCAAGCAAAACACAAGTGTAATTAGTGTGAGCCATAAAAAATGTGTGATAACCAGAAAAAAAGCAGACCCAAACCACATACCTGAACAGATATTCCTGGTCCGCAGGGGGGATGAGCGAGACATGTGTGCAATCGATTGCACCAAGGACGTTGGGCATGTCGGCTATGTTATAAAAGCCCAACTTAACCGCATTCCAGGCTTCCCCTGTTTGAGGGAAAAAAATTTAATTCTGTGCCAGGGTAGCCATGCCAGCCAAAAACTTGGTTAGGCTGCGGCTCAGCGTAGACTGGGACATCCCCAGGGAGAAGGCACCCAGTCTCTGGAACGAGCCGTTCGCCAAAAATTGCAGGCAGCCAACCATTTTGGTCATACCTGCAATTGCATGCCCCTTTCTTGTGGTGGGGGCTAACCATGGCCGCAGCTCGCTATACAAGGCATGGAGAGAAACACGGTTAAGGCGGGTGAGCTCGAATAGGTCAACGTCACTCATGCCATCGATGTCCAAAGGCGTGCGCTGCAGCCTGGTTTCTGCCATACTCAGAACTACCAGACGGCGTAGCTGGCGCCTTTGATGTTGGCCCACAGAGGAATGCATTCCCAAATAGCACGGAGCTCCAATACGGCTGGTCAGACTTGCCGTAAGTGAAGGCTCGGCGGCCCCGTTTTATTAGGCTGATTTCAATCGGAAACCAAGGCTCTGCATCACTGAAAAAAACGGGCCAATTAACGAGGCGTCCGTTTTCCCGGAAAACAGCCTCGTGCGAGCCGACAATCGGAAAGGCGCCTGAGCGCACACCTGAGCGCATAAACGCACACTAAAATCAACGTAGCACCCTTTCCTGACCCGATCAAAGCCCAAAACCAACGGGAAAATGCACGGGAGAAGTGAACGGGGAGGCTCTGCATCAAGCCACAAATCTTTAAAAAAATGCACTCATCTCTAGAGATGACAATTCACCATTCCCACCCAGACGCCTCTTGTTTGGTAAATGTGTAGCGCCAGTAAAAGCTACTGTATCTCCAAACAGACTTTTTTTTCTGATGTGTCTATGCATAGTAATTAGGGATGAGCGAAACGACCCGGACGAACCCGGATTCGATCCGAATTTCATGACAAATTCGATTCGGATCGAATCCGAATTTCCCCGCGATTCGATCGAGCGAAGTTTTTTTCTAAAATTCATTCATTTCAATGACAGGCATTCTAGGATGGTCTACGTGACATGTCCAGACATGTAAGCTGGGGCAGGGTATGCTGGGACAGTCACATGCAGCCTATCAGCAGCCAGCAAGCCCGGTGATGTCACAGCGCTATATAAGGCGGCGGCCATCTTGCTTTTGCGCATTTGTCTATTGCATTCGTGAGAGCCAGGACTCAGGAGGACACTGCAGACTGTATTCAGGGAGAGATAGGTAGAGAGTTAGGGACAGCCAGTAGACATGAAATTCAAAGAAAAAATAGCCAGCTCACCAAACTCCTTAGTAAAAGCACGGACGGGGAGATCCCAGGCACAGCTCCTCCAGAGTTGACAGGCAGTATATAACAGTGATTTGTCCAGCTTCTCCTTAAAACATAGCTTTTAATCCATCCAGCCAGTAGACAGCCAGTAGATAGGCGGGAGACAGGCAGGAAGTCAGGGAAAGGTAGGAAAAAAACGGATGCAGTGACAGGGATTTTTTTTTGTTTTCATGCAGCCTGAGTGTTACTGCCTGGGTCACTGGCTTTGTTAGCTGTTTCACCCTGGTTAACCACTGTTGCTTTGCATAGTACTACTGCTCCCAGGTGCACTGCTGTTGTGGCATCCCATTCTGTGACTACACCAGCCTCTATTTACTATAACCCTTTGCACTTATTCTAAAAGTAATTTGGCCTGATAAAGACACTTTTGCTTTGCATAGTACTACTGCTCCCAGGTGCACTGCTGTTGTGGCATCCCATTCTGTGACTACA
The DNA here is from genome assembly GCA_027917425.1 of Gastrophryne carolinensis. NCBI lineage: Eukaryota > Metazoa > Chordata > Amphibia > Anura > Microhylidae > Gastrophryne > Gastrophryne carolinensis. The sequence continues at coordinate 333,093,167 of CM051235.1, read as the reverse complement.
CCAGCCTCTATTTACTATAACCCTTTGAACTTATTCTAAAAGTAATTTGGCCTGATAAAGACACTTTTGCTTTGCATAGTACTACTGCTCCCAGGTGCACTGCTGTTGTGGCATCCCATTCTGTGACTACACCAGCCTCTATTTACTATAACCCTTTGCACTTATTCTAAAAGTAATTTGGCCTGATAAAGACACTTTTGCTTTGCATAGTACTACTGGTCTCAGGTGCACTGCTGTTGTGGCATCCCATTCTGTGACTACACCAGCCTCTATTTACTATAACCCTTTGCACTTATTCTAAAAGTAATTTGGCCTGATAAAGACACTTTTGCTTTGCATAGTACTACTGCTCCCAGGTGCACTGCTGTTGTGGCATCCCATTCTGTGACTACACCAGCCTCTATTTACTATAACCCTTTGCACTTATTCTAAAAGTAATTTGGCCTGATAAAGACACTTTTGCTTTGCATAGTACTACTGCTTCCAGGTGCACTGCTGTTGTGGCATCCAATTCTGTGACTACACCAGCCTCTATTTACTATAACCCTTTGCACTTATTCTAAAAGTAATTTGGCCTGATAAAGACACTTTTGCTTTGCATAGTACTACTGCTCCCAGGTGCACTGCTGTTGTGGCATCCCATTCTGTGACTACACCAGCCTCTATTTACTATAACCCTTTGCACTTATTCTAAAAGTAATTTGGCCTGATAAAGACACTTTTGCTTTGCATAGTACTACTGCTCCCAGGTGCACTGCTGTTGTGGCATCCCATTCTGTGACTACACCAGCCTCTATTTACTATAACCCTTTGCACTTATTCTAAAAGTCATTTGGCCTGATAAAGACACTTTTGCTTTGCATAGTACTACTGCTCCCAGGTGCACTGCTGTTGTGGCATCCCATTCTGTGACTACACCAGCCTCTATTTACTATAACCCTTTGCACTTATTCTAAAAGTAATTTGGCCTGATAAAGACACTTTTGCTTTGCATAGTACTACTGCTCCCAGGTGCACTGCTGTTGTGGCATCCCATTCTGTGACTACACCAGCCTCTATTTACTATAACCCTTTGCACTTATTCTAAAAGTAATTTGGCCTGATAAAGACACTTTTGCTTTGCATAGTACTACTGCTCCCAGGTGCACTGCTGTTGTGGCATCCCATTCTGTGACTACACCAGCCTCTATTTACTACAACCCTTTGCACTTATTCTAAAAGTAATTTGGCCTGATAAAGACACTTTTGCTTTGCATAGTACTACTGCTCCCAGGTGCACTGCTGTTGTGGCATCCCATTCTGTGACTACACCAGCCTCTATTTACTATAACCCTTTGCACTTATTCTAAAAGTAATTTGGCCTGATAAAGACACTTTTTCTGTGCATAGTACTACTGCTCCCAGGTGCACTGTTGTTGGGGCATCCCATTCTGTGACTACACCAGCCTCTATTTACTATAACCCTTTGCACTTATTCTAAAAGTAATTTGGCCTGATAAAGACACTTTTGCTTTGCATAGTACTACTGCTCCCAGGTGCACTGCTGTTGGGGCATCCCATTCTGTGACTACACCAGCCTCTATTTACTATAACCCTTTGCACTTATTCTAAAAGTAATTTGGCCTGATAAAGACACTTTTGCTTTTCATAGTACTACTGCTCCCAGGTGCACTGCTGTTGTGGCATCCCATTCTGTGACTACACCAGCCTCTATTTACTATAACCCTTTGCACTTATTCTAAAAGAAATTTGGCCTGATAAAGACACTTTTGCTTTGCATAGTACTACTGCTCCCAGGTGCTCTGCTGTTGGGGCATCCCATTCTGTAACATACCATACCCCTCTTTATTTACACTAAGCAGCTCTCTTATTTACACTAAGCAGGCCTGTTGGAGGCTGAGTGTTACTGCTCACTTTTGGTGTGCATTATATTCTGTTTCATATAGACCCACTGCTGCCTGGGGGTTCTTAAAATATCACCTACTACCACGCCAGTTAGACTATGTCGGGCAGACAAGTGCCTGGAAGTGAAAAGAGGAGTGGCAGAGGCCAAGATTCCGCAGGCAGAGGTCGCAGCAGACTGGGGGCCAGTAGCAGCAGGAGTCAGGCTGACAGGCCTAATCTGCCAGTATCTGCTAGCGGTCAGGTCTCCACCAGTAACGCATCTGCCGTGGTAGATTGGTTAACGCGCTCATCAACAACATCATCACAACTTACGTCTGAGACCCCCAGTCTAGGGTCGGTAGGTTCCTCTGACACAACCCTGAGTTGGCATGCCCCGAGAGCAGTCCCTGTCCTCCCATTGCCTCTGTCCTACGCCGTTTCCTCCCCCAGCGACGTATCCTATGCTTTGGGTTCAGCTCCACTCTTTAGTGAGGAGGACGATCAGATAGAGGACAGTCAGCAGCTACTGCCCAGCCAAGAAATGGAGGTGGCTTCTTTAGCTAGGCAGACAAATAGTGATGTGGACAGTGTCGTGGGTGCTGCGAGCGTTCCAGCTCCTGTGCCAGACACTGTTGACGAATCCACGAACATCAGTGACGTACAGCCACAACTCGGTGATAATGATGATGACGATGAAGCCGATCGCACTTGGGAGCCGGGTGATGAAGGGGCTTCATCGTCATCATCAGGAGAAGAGGGGCGCAGGTTGCCCCGGAGTCAGCAGCTCAGGCAGCAAGGTGTTAGCAGCATGGTTGGCAGGCAGCATGGGGGCACAATTGTAAAGCCTGGAGCCAAACAGGGCCGGGGCCGGGGTAGAGCACCTGCTGCGTGGCAGGCTACCTTATCGGGAGGTAGTGGGGCAGGGGTTCCTGGAGTTGGCGACAATAGCAGCGAATCATTGAGGCCTGTTGGTGGGAAAAGTAGCTACTCGGCAGTGTGGCAGTTTTTCCTGAAGCATCCGCAGGAGGGTAACATGGCCACATGCAAGATATGTAGGCAGAAGGTAAAGCGTGGCCAGGGTCCAAATGTTGGCACCACGGCCCTGCGTCAACATATGCAGCGTCACCATAAAGCGGCCTGGGAGAACCTAGGCTCCGGAGAGGTGGGCCAGACTGCTTCCTCACCGAGTGGCACGCCGCTCCCAATTTCTGCCAGCCAAGGTTCCAGCACCTCAGCCGAAGGCAGCTGTGCGTCATACCCATCCTCTGTCGCTCCTGCTCCTCCTCCTCCAAGTCATGCATCCCGCCAGCAATCCATCAGCGAAGCCATGTCCAAGAGACAGCAGTATGCGCCCACTCATCCTACGGCGCAGAAGCTGAATGTGCTCCTGTCCACGTTGCTGGTGCTGCAGTCGCTCCCTTTTCAGGTGGTGGACTCTGCACCTTTCAGAGAACTGATGGGTTGTGCCGAGCCGAGGTGTTGAGTCCCAAGCCGTCATTTCTTTGCCAAGAAGGCAGTACCAGCGCTGCACACTTTTGTTGAACAGAAGGTGGCCCAGTCCTTGAGCCTGTCGATGTGTAGCAAAGTGCATGGCAGCGCCGACGTCTGGAGCTGTAACTACGGTCAGGGACAGTACATGTCGTTTACGGCCCACTGGGTGAATGTGGTCCCTTTGCAGCAGCAACTTGGACAGGTCACGCCGCTTCGGCCTCCGCGTTCCCTGCCCGTTGGGCCTGTGACACTGTGCGACTCGGCCTCCTCATCCTCCGCCATCTCCTCACCCTCCACTGTAGGCTCAAGTCTCAGTGCCCCTCCAGTCTACCATGTGTGCAGGGCACGGAGGTGTCACGCAGTGCTTCACATGGTTTGTCTTGGCGAACGGAGTCACACAGGGGAGGAACTGCTTAAATTTATTCATCAGGAAATCCAAACATGGCTTACTCCAAGAAAACTTAAAATGGGAATCATGGTTACCGACAATGGGAAGAACATTTTGTCTGCGCTGCGCCAAGGAAGCCTGACCCATGCCCCCTGCATGGCTCACGTCTTCAATCTGGTTGTCAAGCGGTTTCTGAAGTGTTCCCCCCATCTGCAAGACATCCTAACAACTTCAAGGAAACTTTGCATGCACTTCAGCCACTCATACACCGCCAAACACACCCTTCTTGAGCTACAACGTCAGAACGGTATCCCCCAACATAGTCTGATTTGCGATGTTTCCACCCGTTGGAATTCCACCCTTCACATGTTGGACCGATTATATGAACAGAGAAAAGCCATCACGGATTTCCTGATGATCCAAGCAGATAGGAGATAGGGGGACTCCCCTGTGTAACTTCAATGTCAACCAGTGGCAGCTCATACGTGACACCTGCCGTTTGCTCAGGCCCCTTGAGGAAGCCACTTTATTTGTCAGTCGGCAGGATTACGGGATGAACAACGTGATTCCACTGCTTCATGTACTACAGCACATGTTGGAAACCATGGTTGGTCAGGGCACTGGAGACATGGCGTTTACATCTTACGGCCACATGAACCCCGTTGGAGCTGAACTGGAGGAGGAAGAGGAGGAGGAGTTGCCCAGCGAAACACAGTTTAGGCTTGGCGAAATGGCTGGTTTATCTAGTCAGCGGACAGGAGAGGAGGAGCAGGAGCAGCCAGAGGAGCTAGAGGTTTTTGAGGAAGGCGAGACAGAGGACCCGGGCACACCGTGGCAGTATGCAGTGGAGATGGAGACAGGTAGTCCATCCGAGTCACTTGCACAAATGGCACGAAGCATGCTCACGTGCTTGCGTAGTGACCCCAGAATTGTTTCCATCTGTCGGCGGGATGACTTCTGGCTGTCCACCTTATTGGACCCTCGCTTCCGGCACAAAATGGGGGCATTTTTTAAACCCACCGAGAGGGAGGACAAACTGAACTACTACAAAGACATTCTACGTAGGTAGTTGGCCGATGCCTATCTGCGCCATGGTCCATACTCTCGCAGGTCTGACTCGAGGGGACCTCTGTGCTCACCTTCCACTGTCATGGCTGCTGGGGGGGTTGGCAGGAGCAGCAGCAGCAGCTCCATCAGCAGCAGCCTCAGTCTTCAGTCGCTAATGAGTAGCTTTCTACACCTGCATAGTGAGGCTACTCATGAGCAGCAGGAAGACCTGGAGCAGGACCTGAACCAGCAGGTCATGTCATACTTTGACATGACCATGCCAACATACCTTGAGGATCCGCTGGACTTCTGGGCAGCCAAACTTGATTTGTGGCCGCAACTAGCAGAGTTTGCCCTGGAAAAGCTGTCCTGCCCGGCAAGTAGCGTGCCATCTGAGCGGGTGTTTAGTGCGGCGGGGGCCATAGTTACGGCGAGGAGAACTCGTCTGTCAACTAAAAATATGGAGAGACTCACCTTTGTCAAAATGAATCAGGGATGGATCAGCCAGAATTTCCACCCACCAATGCCTGATGCATGCGACTAGATTCAGCATGGTGCCACGTTTTACACTTTCCAAATGGTGCAAAACATATTTATGTCTTTAGGCCAATTTTTGGGCTCCTGCTGATGCCAACTCCAGGGTGTGATTCATCCAATTTTTGGGCTCCTGAAGCCAACCCCAGTGTCTCTTTAAAGTAATGTTTGGGCTCCTGCTGCTGCTGCTGCCAACTCCAGGGTGTTATTCATCCAATTTTTGGGCTCCTGAAGCCAACCCCAGTGTCTCTTTAAAGTAATGTTTGGGCTCCTGCTGCTGCTGCCAACTCCAGGGTGTGATTCATCCAATTTTTGGGCTCCTGAAGCCAACCCCAGTGTCTCTTTAAAGTAATGTTTGGGCTCCTGCTGCTGCTGCCAACTCCAGGGTGTGATTCATCCAATTTTTGGGCTCCTGAAGCCAACTCCAGTGTCTCTTTAAAGTAATATTTGGCCTCCTGCTGCTGCTGCCAACTCCAGGGTGTGATTCATCCAATTTTTGGGCTCCTGAAGCCAACCCCAGTGTCTCTTTAAAGTAATGTTTTGGCTCCTGCTGCTGCTGCTGCCAACTCCAGGGTGTGATTCATCCAATTTTTGGGCTCCTGAAGCCAACCCCAGTGTCTCTTTAAAGTAATGTTTGGGCTCCTGCTGCTGCTGCTGCTGCCAACTCCAGGGTGTGATTCATCCAATTTTTGGGCTCCTGAAGCCAACCCCAGTGTCTCTTTAAAGTAATGTTTGGGCTCCTGCTGCTGCTGCTGCTGCTGCCAACTCCAGGGTGTGATTCATCCAATTTTTGGGCTCCTGCTGCCAACCCCAGTGTCTCTTTAAAGTAATGTTTGGGCTCCTCCTGCTGCTGCTGCCAACTCCAGGGTGTGATTCGCCCAATCTTTGGGCTCCTGAAGCCAACCCCAGTGTCTCTTTAAAGTAATGTTTGGGCTCCTGCTGCTGCTGCTGCTGCCAACTCCAGGGTGTGATTCATCCAATTTTTGGGCTCCTGAAGCCAACCCCAGTGTCTCTTTAAAGTAATGTTTGGGCTCCTGCTGCTGCTGCTGCCAACTCCAGGGTGTGATTCATCCAATCTTTGGGCTCCTGCTACCAACCCCAGTGTCTCTTTAAAGTAATGTTTGGGCTCCTGCTGCTGCTGCTGCCAACTCCAGGGTGTGATTCATCCAATTTTTGGGCTCCTGAAGCCAACCCCAGTGTCTCTTTAAAGTAATGTTTGGGCTCCTGCTGCTGCTGCTGCTGCTGCCAACTCCAGGGTGTGATTCATCCAATTTTTGGGCTCCTGAAGCCAACCCCAGTGTCTCTTTAAAGTAATGTTTGGGCTCCTGCTGCTGCTGCCAACTCCAGGGTGTGATTCATCCAATTTTTGGGGTCCTGAAGCCAACTCCAGTGTCTCTTTAAAGTAATATTTGGCCTCCTGCTGCTGCTGCCAACTTCAGGGTGTGATTCATCCAATTTTTGGGCTCCTGAAGCCAACCCCAGTGTCTCTTTAAAGTAATGTTTTGGCTCCTGCTGCTGCTGCTGCCAACTCCAGGGTGTGATTCATCCAATTTTTGGGCTCCTGAAGCCAACCCCAGTGTCTCTTTAAAGTAATGTTTGGGCTCCTGCTGCTGCTGCTGCCAACTCCAGGGTGTGATTCATCCAATTTTTGGGCTCCTGATGCCAACCCCAGTGTCTCTTTAAAGTAATGTTTGGGCTCCTGCTGCTGCTGCTGCTGCTGCCAACTCCAGGGTGTGATTCATCCAATTTTTGGGCTCCTGCTGCCAACCCCAGTGTCTCTTTAAAGTAATGTTTGGGCTCCTCCTGCTGCTGCTGCCAACTCCAGGGTGTGATTCATCCAATCTTTGGGCTCCTGCTGCCAACCCCAGTGTCTCTTTAAAGTAATGTTTGGGCTCCTGCTGCTGCTGCCAACTCCAGGGTGTGATTCATCCAATTTTTGGGCTCCTGAAGCCAACCCCAGTGTCTCTTTAAAGTAATGTTTGGGCTCCTGCTGCTGCTGCTGCCAACTCCAGGGTGTGATTCATCCAATCTTTGGGCTCCTGCTGCCAACCCCAGAGTCTCTTTAAAGTAATGTTTGGGCTCCTGCTGCTGCTGCTGCCAACTCCAGGGTGTGATTCATCCAATGTTTGGGCTCCTGAAGCCAACCCCAGTGTCTCTTTAAAGTAATGTTTGGGCTCCTGCTGCTGCTGCTGCTGCCAACTCCAGGGTGTGATTCATCCAATTTTTGGGCTCCTGCTGCCAACCCCAGTGTCTCTTTAAAGTAATGTTTGGGCTCCTCCTGCTGCTGCTGCCAACTCCAGGGTGTGATTCATCCAATTTTTGGGCTCCTGAAGCCAACTCTAGTGTCTCTTTAAAGTAATATTTGGCCTCCTGCTGCTGCTGCCAACTTCAGGGTGTGATTCATCCAATTTTTGGGCTCCTGAAGCCAACCCCAGTGTCTCTTTAAAGTAATGTTTTGGCTCCTGCTGCTGCTGCTGCCAACTCCAGGGTGTGATTCATCCAATTTTTGGGCTCCTGAAGCCAACCCCAGTGTCTCTTTAAAGTAATGTTTGGGCTCCTGCTGCTGCTGCCAACTCCAGGGTGTGATTCATCCAATTTTTGGGCTCCTGAAGCCAACCCCAGTGTCTCTTTAAAGTAATGTTTGGGCTCCTGCTGCTGCTGCTGCCAACTCCAGGGTGTGATTCATCCAATTTTTGGGCTCCTGCTGCCAACCCCAGTGTCTCTTTAAAGTAATGTTTGGGCTCCTCCTGCTGCTGCTGCCAACTCCAGGGTGTGATTCATCCAATCTTTGGGCTCCTGCTGCCAACCCCAGTGTCTCTTTAAAGTAATGTTTGGGCTCCTGCTGCTGCTGCTGCTGCCAACTCCAGGGTGTGATTCATCCAATTTTTGGGCTCCTGAAGCCAACCCCAGTGTCTCTTTAAAGTAATGTTTGGGCTCCTGCTGCTGCTGCTGCTGCCAACTCCAGGGTGTGATTCATCCAATCTTTGGGCTCCTGCTGCCAACCCCAGTGTCTCTTTAAAGTATTGTTTGGGCTCCTGCTGCTGCCAACTCCAGGGTGTGATTCATCCAATTTTTGGGCTCCTGCTGCCAACCCCAGTGTCTCTTTAAAGTAATTTTTGGGCTCCTGCTGCTGCTGCCAACTCCAGGGTGTGAATCATCCAATTTTTGGGCTCCTGAAGCCAACTCCAGTGTCTCTTTAAAGTAATGTTTGGGCTCCTGCTGCTGCTGCTGCTGCTGCCAACTCCAGGGTGTGATTCATCCAATTTTTGGGCTCCTGAAGCCAACCCCAGTGTCTCTTTAAAGTAATGTTTGGGCTCCTGCTGCTGCTGCCAACTCCAGGGTGTGAATCATCCAATTTTTGGGCTCCTGAAGCCAACTCCAGTGTCTCTTTAAAGTAATGTTTGGGCTCCTGCTGCTGCTGCTGCCAACTCCAGGGTGTGATTCATCCAATTTTTGGGCTCCTGAAGCCAACCCCAGTGTCTCTTTAAAGTAATGTTTGGGCTCCTGCTGCTGCTGCTGCCAACCCCAGGGTGTGATTCATCCAATTTTTGGGCTCCTGAAGCCAACTCCAGTGTCTCTTTAAAGTAATGTTTGGGCTCCTGCTGCTGCTGCTGCTGCTGCTGCCAACTCCAGGGTGTGAATCATGCAATTTTTGGGCTCCTGCTGCCAACCCCAGTGTCTCTTTAAAGTAATGTTTGGGCTCCTGCTGCTGCTGCCAACTCCAGGGTGTGAATCATCCAATTTTTGGGCTCCTGAAGCCAACTCCAGTGTCTCTTTAAAGTAATGTTTGGGCTCCTGCTGCTGCTGCTGCTGCCAACTCCAGGGTGTGATTCATCCAATTTTTGGGCTCCTGAAGCCAACCCCAGTGTCTCTTTAAAGTAATGTTTGGGCTCCTGCTGCTGCTGCCAACTCCAGGGTGTGAATCATCCAATTTTTGGGCTCCTGAAGCCAACTCCAGTGTCTCTTTAAAGTAATGTTTGGGCTCCTGCTGCTGCTGCCAACTCCAGGGTGTGATTCATCCAATTTTTGGGCTCCTGAAGCCAACCCCAGTGTCTCTTTAAAGTAATGTTTAGGCTCCTGCTGCTGCTGCCAACTCCAGGGTGTGATTCATCCAATCTTTGGGCTCCTGCTGCCAACTCCAGTGTCTCTTTAAAGTAATGTTTGGGCTCCTGCTGCTGCTGCTGCCAACTCCAGGGTGTGATTCATCCAACTTTTGGGCTCCTGAAGCCAACCCCAGTGTCTCTTTAAAGTAATGTTTGGGCTCCTGCTGCTGCTGCCAACTCCAGGGTGTGAATCATCCAATTTTTGGGCTCCTGAAGCCAACTCCAGTGTCTCTTTAAAGTAATGTTTGGGCTCCTGCTGCTGCTGCTGCCAACTCCAGGGTGTGATTCATCCAATTTTTGGGCTCCTGAAGCCAACCCCAGTGTCTCTTTAAAGTAATGTTTGGGCTCCTGCTGCTGCTGCTGCCAACCCCAGGGTGTGATTCATCCAATTTTTGGGCTCCTGAAGCCAACTCCAGTGTCTCTTTAAAGTAATGTTTGGGCTCCTGCTGCTGCTGCTGCTGCTGCCAACTCCAGGGTGTGAATCATGCAATTTTTGGGCTCCTGCTGCCAACCCCAGTGTCTCTTTAAAGTAATGTTTGGGCTCCTGCTGCTGCTGCCAACTCCAGGGTGTGAATCATCCAATTTTTGGGCTCCTGAAGCCAACTCCAGTGTCTCTTTAAAGTAATGTTTGGGCTCCTGCTGCTGCTGCTGCTGCCAACTCCAGGGTGTGATTCATCCAATTTTTGGGCTCCTGAAGCCAACCCCAGTGTCTCTTTAAAGTAATGTTTGGGCTCCTGCTGCTGCTGCCAACTCCAGGGTGTGAATCATCCAATTTTTGGGCTCCTGAAGCCAACTCCAGTGTCTCTTTAAAGTAATGTTTGGGCTCCTGCTGCTGCTGCTGCCAACTCCAGGGTGTGATTCATCCAATTTTTGGGCTCCTGAAGCCAACCCCAGTGTCTCTTTAAAGTAATGTTTGGGCTCCTGCTGCTGCTGCCAACTCCAGGGTGTGATTCATCCAATTTTTGGGCTCCTGAAGCCAACCCCAGTGTCTCTTTAAAGTAATGTTTGGGCTCCTGCTGCTGCCAACTCCAGGGTGTGATTCATCCAATTTTGGGCTCCTGCTGCCAAATCCAGTGTCTCTTTAAAGTAATATTTGGGCTCCTGCTGCTGCTGCTGCTTGCAACTGCAGGGTGTGATTCATCCAATCTTTGGGCTCCTGCAGCCAACTCCAGTGTCTCTTTCAAGCTATGTTTGGGCTCCTGCTGCTGCTGATGCTGCTTGAAACTCCAGGGTGTGTCAGTCAATTTTTGGGCTCCTGCTGCTGCCAACTCCAGTGTCTCTTTCAGCCAATGTTTGGGCTCCTGCTGCTGCTTGCAACTCCAGGGTGTGATTCATCCAATTTTTGGGCTCCTGCTGCTGCCAACTCCAGTGTCTCTTTAAAGCAATGTTTGGGCTCCTGCCCCTCATAGTGATGCCACTTCAATTCTCTGCAATTGTGCCGCTCTGCGATTCTATTAGCGATGCCTCTGATCTGCATGTGATATTTATTTACAGTATTATTTAACTAACCCAGCACGCATCCTATGCGTGTTACAGCAAGGCAAAATGGTTTACAACCCTATTGAGGCTCTAGGAGGCTCAGAAATAGCCGTTTTTAATAGCGATTCGTCGCGAATAAATTTGGGTCGAAACGATTTTTGTCGGAAAATTCGGCGAATCAGTCGAATCGAATTTTTCAAAAGTTCGCTCATCTCTAATAGTAATTCAATAATGCATGTGCTGAAGAAGCTACAACAGTTATTTTTGAATACCAGATGATGTATGCTCATAGAAGACACCCTATAAAACTTGGACACTGGATCCCTGCAGACTGGCTACAGATCCAAATATGCCAAAATGGTAAGCAATTATCATTGTTATCAGTGACACCATCACTACTGTCTCCCTGTTGAGGTTTAGCGACAGAAAGGTGATGTCACAGCTGGAAGACAATGAGATGCTAGAGGTGGTAAATCGAAGAGCTACCTTTCTCCGAACCAGGGTCTCTGGGGGAGCCAGGGTGCATCCCCCCTCCCCGAAGTGGGCTGTGGGGTGCCACTTTAACCCCCCTCTATGGCTGCTGCAGGCGGCATGTGCTGGTAACAGAGCAGGCAGACGGGTGGCCAGTTAAAATTACAGATAGCTCAGCTCAGTGGAAATAATAAATCGAGCCAACCACACAGTTCAGGTCTCTTACCTGCTCCAGACCTTGACTCCCTGAGATACAAGGCAGATATACACACTGCAACAGCCAATGTTTTCGTGCTGCAGCTTTTAGTCTTCATGCTTTTGGGGACCAAGTCTTGAGCAAGTAAAGCACACTTCGCAGCAGCAGCAGAGTGTTTTGGCTTCTGGGCTCCCAGAGACCCAGGCCTGGGGCCAGGGGGGCTCTGCATTAAAGTAGAATTCGAGTGAGTTTGTATGTAGAAAAACCTTTGCCTGAAAGTGAATTTTGCCTCTTTGCTAGGGCCTGGGGAATTTATAGGGGTCTTCTGTCTGTGCTCTTTAGGTATCCCAGATTATCTCCTGTAGACTTTAATAGAATTTGGAATCAGGCAATTTCAAATCCTAACTATTCTGGCAAGTTGGGCCAAACTGCCCTCAAACTAACTTAAATAAGAGTCCAGCCATGATTTATGAATTTGGATTGCTCCTGGTATTATGGAAGAATTTAAAACTGACCAAAACCCACGTTTTTCACTCCCCTGGTTCTAAGTCTGCTTAATTTGCCTAAAGGAATGCCCCCTGTGTGTTAAACCCCTGGAAAAGCCAAGGATTCTTACTTCTCTGACAATCCTACAATGCATGGGTTCTCCTCCAATCAGCATATATTGCAGAGTGACACTGGCCAATCAGAATAGATTGCATCATCCAGCAATGTTTGCTAAAAAAATGGAGTGCTGGGTTCTTACAAGATAAGATGTGATGCCCATGCGACTCGTACATTCACCATGTGATTGCCAGGTTGGTAAGTATTCCGGAACGTTTCGCAGAGCAGGACATCCCAAATCACCCAGAAACAAAGGGTTTTGTTCTGCTTCACATCGTCACATTTCAGTTCAGGCTAATCAAGTACGCATCAACAATATTCATTTTCAACTTGTCAACATACAACATTATGGGCCTTGATTCAGTAGACTTGCCTTAAAATAAATAATCAAAATTAGGACTGTTTCTTGCTTTATTTAAAAAAAAAAAAAGGTTGGAGATAAAATAAGGGTTGATTCACTAAATAGAGGACGTCAGAGCATGATGTGCAACCTAAAACTGGAGCAATAGGACAATTTATTTGTATTTAGCATCTCATTCTCCTCCAGCTGTGACATCACCTTTCTATCCCTAAGCCGGGAGACAGTAGTGATGGTGTTACTGATAACAATTTTAATTGCTTACCATTATTTGCATTTTGAAAAAAAATCTTACACAACATTTTCAGCCTAAAATAAAAAAATGCTATACTCACCATGTGTCTCACTGCCAGTGATACTCGAGCGCTGCAGATCTTACCTGACAGCTGGTTCCCAAGCCCCTGCTGCACACCTGTCACTGATAGCTGGCACACCCCTCTCCATTTACTGCAATGGAAAGGGGCTTGTTAGGTCTTCACACACATCTTTTCATCTATCTCTTCAGCTATGAGTGACGAGGCCGGCGGTGTCTTGGTATTGGAGGACCCAGGAATAGGCACGTGATCAGGTGTGCAGCGCGGGCTGCCGAACCAGCTATCAGGTAAGTTCCCCAGTGCCGGAGTAATGCTGACAGTCTGCGTGGGACGCATGGTTTATTTTAGGCTGAAAATTGTCTTTAAAGGAGCAGTATCGCGATTTTTTCTTGGTGACTTATATTTAAATGGTACTTTGAATGTAGGTAAGTGTTGGAGTAAGAATTACAAATTTAGAAAAAAATGATGTCTGTGTTGAGCAGCTGGAGACTAATAGCTCATGTTTATGTCTGCTGAGTGTCGGAGCCCGACACTCTGGCCTGTTCCACGCTGAGGAGAGGGGTGAAACAATGTATCAAAGTGTCAGCTGTTCAGTGCTGGCAGCCGTCCAGCATAAGATAACAACATTGCAACATTGCCTGGCCAGAACTTATATATCTAAAACAGAGAGAAAAGCTCTAGAAGTAATTTAGCTGATTTTGACAGTTTTCATGTTGGCTCTGCTGCAGAATCTTTCAGTTTACCATTTTCTCTCTCTTTTCTCAACACATTTTTCCATATGATCTTTCTTTCAGCTTTGTGTGTTTTGAGCAAAGCCCAACCCAGGATTTTCACTATCTGGAGTTTTGTTTTGTGCCCCTAGGGGCATCCCGACTTGGGATGCCCTGATATGTGAAATCCCCAGGTTCGCCTGTCAAAACGTACCTTTCCCTGTCCCACAAGTCTTAAAGGAGCCACAGCACTCAACCCTGTTAGCTTGCAGGCCAGCCTATAATCTGTCTCTAAACTTGGTTAAAAACAGAGGACTCGATCACACACATCTGCAGAAGTATGCTTAAGCTGCACCACTACACCACTACGCCTATCTGCGTGAGGAAAATATTTTATCTAGGGTCCCCACACACCCAAAATATATTAGCACCAAGACAGATGGAAAGTAAAGTAATAGGGCACTACCTTTATATATGTAAAAAATAATCAATTTATTAAATTTTTGTACATGATTCTAAAAGACACCACACAATACATGTTAAAAAACACATATCACAATACTACAAAAAACAAACACAGGGGGTCAACAGGGTACCATATCACAATATCATAATTTCATAGTTCCAATAAATATATGTAAACAGGGCTGGATAGCTACACTATAAAGAGTATATCTATATATGTGTAAAATGTGTATCCAAATAGTGTGTGTACCATATGTGCAAAAATAATTAAAATATATATTTACATAAGTGTGCCAATATCGTACCAAATAAATCACAATATTAAAGTGCCTGTGCAAAGGAACTTGTGCTATCCAAAATAAACAATACAAATTTAATCAACAACAACCAGCCCAGAGAGTGAAAAGAGACATGGAACAATCATAGTAAAATAAGAAGTAAGAGACGTACCACTGGACCTACCCCTGTAATACCCCGCCAACGCGTGTCGCAGTGACGCAGCACTGCTTCCTCAGAGTCGCCCTGAGGAAGCAGTGCTGCGTCACTGCGACACGCGTTGGCGGGGTATTACAGGGGTAGGTCCAGTGGTACGTCTCTTACTTCTTATTTTACTATGATTGTTCCATGTCTCTTTTCACTCTCTGGGCTGGTTGTTGTTGATTAAATTTGTATTGTTTATTTTGGATAGCACAAGTTCCTTTGCACAGGCACTTTAATATTGTGATTTATTTGGTACGATATTGGCACACTTATGTAAATATATATTTTAATTATTTTTGCACATATGGTACACACACTATTTGGATACACATTTTACACATATATAGATATACTCTTTATAGTGTAGCTATCCAGCCCTGTTTACATATATTTATTGGAACTATGAAATTATGATATTGTGATATGGTACCCTGTTGACCCCCTGTGTTTGTTTTTTGTAGTATTGTGATATGTGTTTTTTAACATGTATTGTGTGGTGTCTTTTAGAATCATGTACAAAAATTTAATAAATTGATTATTTTTTACATATATAAAGGTAGTGCCCTATTACTTTACTTTCCATCTGTCTTGGTGCTAATATATTCTGGGTGTGTGGGGACCCTAGATAAAATATTTTCCTTTCCCTGGTGGTTACTTAGCACCAAGTTTAGTGAGCACACCCCAGTAAATTTGAAGTATACTAGTGCTGGTGCGGTCCATATACATCTTTATTGTCCTATCTGCGTGAGCGCGCCAGAAAAATGGGGGGATCTGTGGTTATCCAGGGGTTGTTTCACACAGTGGGGCATCCTGATTTAGAATGCCCAAGGGGGAAGGTCAATGGCCGGGTTTTATAGACTTTAGGGTCGGCCACTCAGTGTTTTGTTCCACTTTAACACCTTTAGATTTTCCTGCACAGTTATTCAAAGAAGAATTTCAGTTATTTTCAGTCAGTTTAGTTTATTTTGTATAGATTTTACACATTTGAGTCACCTGGTCTCATAACAAAAGCAGCACCTCACACACACACTGATTACAGGGTCAGCCTCTGAGGTAAAGTGTTGCTAGGAGACCAGTGGGCTAAATGAAGCAGCTCACTAAATACAACCCAGCAGATCCCCCTATTCAGCAAATGGACTGAGCCATTGTCATTATACAATTTAAAAGGCATATATTTTTTCCTTTTTCTATCGCCAGATTATTTATACATATATATGTTAGAAGCTATTGTGTGGATATTTAATTATTTATCTTTTTTAATGCAAATTTCGCGATACTGCTCCTTTAAGTTTCACAGTCAGTGGAACTTTTTTACTCCCCAAAGTGAAGTTTTTAAGTGTTCATAGCAAACATATATGCACTTCAATGCACCTATATATCATGTAGAGCCCAATTTCTAAAGTGTGCCACTCTGTGTCATATTGTTGACATTAGTACCCGCCTCGGCGCATCCGCTTGTTTATTTTTTGGCAGCAAGTCATGTCTGTTCTTTAACAATCAGCTTACATTGTCGCACAAGGTTTAACCCTATAGGCCAACCTTTAGCAGTGCTTGTTTGTCTACCTATGGGCCCTTATGCCATATGTGATAAGGTTGGAGGTGGATCCTATATGTGCTGAAAACACTGTCACTGGCGTGCTTTTACAACCCATGCAATATGCATGGGCCCCCCACCTCTCTGAGGCCTTCCAAAACTGTGCTGAGTGAACACTGGAAGTGGCTGGCGTCTTACTGTAATACTCGTGTAATACTGGAGATGCTGTCAGTGCTGTGGCTACATGAGAAAGAAAGCTGCTTTTCTCTGTCATTTGTTCCTCTTTATTATAGTATTTTGTTATATAAAAATGCCTTTGATTAGGGCCCCCAGACACAACTTTGCATGGGGCCCCAGAAATTATAAGCCCACCCCTGAACACTGTTGCAACAAAAATGTGGCAAACCTTGTAGTGCGTTCAATTCCATCTTTCGTTATTGAGGTTAGACTAACATGTAAAAAATGTTTCTTCGATATAAAACGCTTCAATACTTTAATATATATTACTGGGAACCCTGATGCATATTGAAATCAATGACCTAGAAAGAATTATATGGAAGGCCCCAAAAATTATTTAAATGACTTAGGCCATAAGCTTAAGGCGATGACCTGTAGTATTCTCATAAATGCTACCAGTACCAAGAGCAGGTAAACAGGTGGCTCAAAAATTGGAGTAAAAAGTAAAGGTTTGGGATCTGAGACGACTTCTCAGTGGGCTATATGTACTTTGGCAGGAATGGGATCCTCCTAAATGGTGAGGGGGCACCTATTTTTGGGGAGAGGATGGTTAAAAGACTGGAGGCATGTTTAAACAAAGCGGGGGGGCAGTACATGCACCTATAAAAGAGAAGTTAGGAAAGACAGAGGAATGTGTTTTAGCAATGGAACTAAAGGAAGGAGGGGTTATATCTTGCAGCCATAATGGTAAGATAAAAAATCAGCATCTGAACTGCATGCTGACCAGTGTTAGAAGTTTTAAAAATAAAATGGATGAACTTGAACTGCTGAGGAACAATATGACATAGTGGTGGTAACCAAGACATGGCTGGATGAAAACTATTATTAGGCAGTTAATCTACAGGGTTACTGTGGGTTTAGAAGGGGCCGTAAAAAATAAAAGGGGGTGGAGTCTACAGTCCACAATGCAGGAGAATATAAGTAAGGGAAACAAACACGTGGAGTCTGTATGGGTACGCCACATCGACTAGGACAATGTCCTCAAACACAAAAGCACAGACACTAAATTGGACCAATTTAACGGAATCCTTAATATTCACTGTGATAGATATATACCTTATGGGAATAATACGTTTATAAACAAGAGTAAACCTATGTGGCTACACAAAAATGTTAAGGGAGCAATTAACAACAAAAAAAAGCATTTAAATGCTTAAAGTTGACCTATCACCAGGATTTTCACTATCCTGGTAATAGGTCTTTGTCCCTGGGGAATCCCGCTTTAGGATGCCCCGCTGTGTGAAACCCTCCAGAATCCGCGCTTTATGCCACGCATACTAATGCACAGCCTAAAGCTGTTGTTTTGGACCATGTCTCAGCATAGGTAATGGGGCAACTACATCCCGCATTCCCTGTGGAGTGTGCATGCCCCTGTGTCCAGCCTATTTTAATGACAGAGTATGGAAGCGCGCCTAAGCTGCAGGGATGCCATGGATGCAGCTGTGGCCCACGATTGTGGTGAGGGACCTATGAAAAGGAAAGCGGGGGGGTTCACACAGTGGGACATCCTGAATCAGGATGCCCCGGGGCTCTTAGTAAGGTTGTCCTGGAGTCTTTTAGAATCCAGGCCTGGCCATGGCAGTGATAGGTCCACTTTAAAGCAAGAAGACGCTGTGGAAGTGTTACAAAAAACTATAAATAAGAAAATAGACTATGTAAACAACATAAGGGGGGCAAAGCTGGTGAAAGAAGGACTAATTGCCATTGAGAGTTAAACCAACTCCAAAATGTTCTTTAGCTACATAAACAGTAAAATATATAAACCTGAAACCTGTGCCCCCCTGAAAAGCAAGTAGGAGGCATCTATAGAGGGGAATAAGAAGAAAGCCAATTTACTAAGCCACTTCTTTGCTTCCATATTCACAGAGGAACTTGATATGCCAGGTGAAATGCAGAGAAATACCCTAAACACTCAAAGAACACTCAAAGAACTGCACTGCCTTAAACAGATTAAAATACACATATCCCCAGGTCCAGATGGCATTCATCCCCACATTTTAAGGGGATTATACTTTATACTGTAATTGTCAAGCCATTATTTTTAATATTTATAGCTTCCATAATGACACCACTAGCAAATGTACTGCCAATATTTAAAAAAGGGTCCAAGGAAGAACATGAGAACTACAGACTGGTAAGTTTAACATCTGTGGAGGGAAATCTGCTTGAAGGTTTTCTAAAAGATGCTATCTTTGATGTCATACATCTTTAGTTATCTAAAGCATTTGATGTCATTGGGAATGGATTAAACAGTAAAAGATTAATCTCTGTGTAAAGTAATTAGCACAAAAGAGGACAGCAGGCAGCAAAAAAAACGATTTATATAAATTGGAAGCATTGACAGAAACATGGCAAATTAACTTTAATACAGAGAAATGTAGCGTTATGCACAGGAAAAAAGTGTGCAATGGTTACACACTAAATAAGGAAATGCTTGAAAAAACTAAAATGGAAACGGGCCTATGGGTTTTAGGTAACAATGAACTTAACTGTAGTGTCCAATGCCAGGCATCAGCTGCCAGGGCAAACATGATCAGTGGGTGCATCAAGAGGAGCATAGCTGCCCATGACCAGAGCATCATTTTACCAGTCTAAAGGTCGCTGTTCAGACCTCATAGCAACTGCAGTGCTTTCAAAGACAGGTGACAAAATTAATGAATGTAATGGGGGGAGGGGGACTAGATTAGAGTACCCTTAAATTCGTTTGGAGAAGTGACGCCTGAGGGATGGTCTAATTACTATGTATAGATATATTCAGGGTCAATACAGAGATCTCTCCCACAATCTATTTATACCCAGGATTGTAACTCTAACACTGGGTCATTCGCTAAGGTTAGCAGGAAAGATGTGTCTTGAACTGGCATGAGAGGGGATTCTTTACTGTAAGAGCAGTGAGACTATGGAACTTTCTGCCAGAGGAGATATTCATAAGGAAAAGTGTTCAAAGTGACCTGGATGCCTGTACTAACATTACCAGCTATGGCTGCCAGACCACTATATACAGGCTGAAGTGGATGGACTAAAGTCTTTTTTCAGCCTTAGGTACTATGTCACAATTCCTGCTATTGTGCTCTAAGGTAGTTTAAGCTTCAGTGCCATATACAGTATGCCTGGTGTAGCTTAGACAACAGAGCTGAGCTGAACTGTGAAAGTCAGTAATTTGTGTAAGGTGTTCTAGCTTGGTGCTTATACTGTTGCAAACATCTTATATTAGGCATATGGGTTGATTCAAAGAAACATGTAACAGCTTGGATTTGGCTCACGATCATCCTATTTTTCACGTCCGCTCGTGCGTTCGTATGAACTTGCGAGTGATTCAATAAGCAAATACGTTTCTATCCTAAAATATACGTCCGTTCGTATGATATCTCCCGAACTTGCCTCAGTCAGTTGGCAATCGTAAAAATCACGTTCATGTGCTCACCTGTTGCGGCGGCAGCCTGTTTTTTCGGCTGCTTCCATCGTCCACCTCTTCCAATTACTTGCGTTTGCCTCTGGTTTTCATTGGTTTTTGGCCTCTTAGATTCGTGCGTTCGTATGTTTATAAGATCTTGCGCATGCGCACCCTCAACCAGAAACTTACCTAAACCTCTTAGCGCTTGCATCCAACTTCATTTATCGGCCCATAAAACTTACCTAAACCCCTTAGCGGCTGCATCCAACTTCATTTATCGGTCCATAAAACTTACCGAAACCCCTTAGCGGCTGCATCCAACTTCATTTATCGGTCCATAAAACTTACCTAAACCTCTTAGCGGCTGCATCCAACTTCATTTATCGGTCACTCAAACTTACCTAAACCTCTTAGCGGCTGCATCCAACTTCATTTATCGGTCACTCAAACTTACCTAAACCCCTTAGCGGCTGCATCCAACTTCATTTATCGGTCCATAAAACTTACCTAAACCCCTTAGCGGCTGCATCCAACTTCATTTATCGGTCCATAAAACTTACCTAAACCTCTTAGCGGCTGCATCCAACTTCATTTATCGGTCACTCAAACTTACCTAAACCCCTTAGCGCTTGCATCCAACTTCATTTATCGGTCACTCAAACTTACCTAAACCCCTTAGCGGCTGCATCCAACTTCATTTATCGGTCCATAAAACTTACCTAAACCCCTTAGCGGCTGCATCCAACTTCATTTATCGGTCCATAAAACTTACCTAAACCTCTTAGCGGCTGCATCCAACTTCATTTATCGGTCACTCAAACTTACCTAAACCTCTTAGCGGCTGCATCCAACTTCATTTATCGGTCACTCAAACTTACCTAAACCCCTTAGCGGCTGCATCCAACTTCATTTATCGGTCCATAAAACTTACCTAAACCCCTTAGCGGCTGCATCCAACTTCATTTATCGGTCCATAAAACTTACCTAAACCTCTTAGCGCTTGCATCCAACTTCATTTATCGGTCACTCAAACTTACCTAAACCCCTTAGCGCTTGCATCCAACTTCATTTATCGGTCACTCAAACTTACCTAAACCCCTTAGCGGCTGCATCCAACTTCATTTATCGGTCCATAAAACTTACCTAAACCCCTTAGCGGCTGCATCCAACTTCATTTATCGGTCCATAAAACTTACCTAAACCTCTTAGCGGCTGCATCCAACTTCATTTATCGGTCCATAAAACTTACCTAAACCTCTTAGCGGCTGCATCCAACTTCATTTATCGGTCACTCAAACTTACCTAAACCCCTTAGCGGCTGCATCCAACTTCATTTATCGGTCCATAAAACTTACCTAAACCCCTTAGCGGCTGCATCCAACTTCATTTATCGGTCCATAAAACTTACCTAAACCTCTTAGCGGCTGCATCCAACTTCATTTCTCGGTCCCTCAAACTTACCTAAACCCCTTAGCGCTTGCATCCTTCTTCATGTTGACGACCCTAAAACTTACCCAAACCACATAATGTACATATGTCTATATGTTTCTAAGTGTGTTTTTTCTGGTTTGTGTAATTGTTTGTGTTTGCGCATATTAGAAAAGACACATTTTTGAAGGATTGAAATATAATTTATTTTAAAATTTTGGGTGCTTTTGGGTTTTTTTTTTTTTTGTCCTTTTTTTTTTTTATTGGGGTGTTTGTTTTTAAACACCTTTTTTTTTTTTTTTTTGTTTTTTGTTTACAAACATGTTAAAAGCTTGTTTGGCTTTCCTTAAAAACATTTTTTTTTTTTTTTGGGGTTGTAAAAACCAAAAACTGTAAAACTTTAAAACCAAGCCTAAAATTTCTAAAACTTGTAAACAAAGTAGCCAGGACCAAGGGCACTAATCCTCCTCGTCTTCTTCATCTGTTGGCCCCAACGTCGCCTGTATGGCCAGCAGCTCGGCCACCAACTCCTTCATTCTTTTTTTTTTGGCCGCCAATGTTTTGGGGATCATCCCTGTAACCAATAGAGAAAGAAACATAAATAGGAGTCCCAGACCGGTTTGTATGCTGGAAATAGATTTAGGGTTAATCAAATACATGTAAATGCATGACATATGTCATTCTTCCAAGGGATACAGTTAATGCATTTCCCACAGGTAAGTCTTTAAACTCCTTAAACCGGACCTTCAACATTATTTAATGAAAACAAATAACTATTCCAAAATGATTCTGCACCAGCTCAAAGTAAATTTGGGTTTGTTTGGGATTACAGCGCCGCCATCTGGACTCTGAAGCATAACACTTAATGAGGAGTGGAGAGTTGGATAAAGTACAGGGGAGTAGGTTACAGTGGTGCATTGGGAATCCAGAGCATAGCTGGGTTGAGGGAAAGGTCATCAGTCCCACAATGCATGGCAGCACCTTACTTTTTTCAATCTGTATCCCATGCTGCCTGTAAATATTGCGCATTCCATATTACGCAATATTGGTTTGGTTCAGTCTAATAACATGCATTAGATGGCTGAAGGGTGTTTTTCCATGTTTCGAATCTGTAGGTACAGTGTGATGGCTAATTCTTAGGTTCTTAATACAAGTTAGGGTCCTCTTTAAGCTAACGAAGTGCCCACATGAAAGTGTGAACTACACATTGGCTACGCCTTTAGTTATGTGTGTGTTATTAGCTAACCCAACATTAATATGAATAATGGCATGGAGACTTACGGAGTTGGTGGCCGACAGATGGCTGGTTGGGGCCAACAGGCTGCCCTTGGTCCTGGCTATGCTGTGAAGAAGTCCCTGTAGAAACATGTGACATTTGGTTAGTACTTGTAGCGAGTCACTATTCCCAACATATCTGGCTCCCAGTCTGGCTGACATCACTCACCTTCGCCAGGATCGACTTCCAGCATCTCTGCTGCCTCCTCCTCCACTATTTCACCCGCACCAGAAGCTTCTACAAATACATAATAAAGGATAACTTAGTTTTTGGCCTGCCATGTATATCTTTGTGCCTATACATGAAGAGTGACATACCAGAGCCTTCCCCATGCCTGGCCAGGTATGACTCCACGCCCACGCGGTTTGGCCCCTCCTCTGTGGTAAGGTCCAGGGGCTGGTCTGAGGAGGCCACAGAGGAGGGGTAGGTCCGTCGCCCGGGAGATCCACCACCTTCACTCACAGATGCAGACTCATGCAGCACTGGTCGGCCTGTACGCCTCCGGGTGCGGCGAATTCTGAAATCCATTTCCAACACTACCAAAGAAAAGTCATTATAAATAAAGGCATAACTTATACATTTGGAACATATACCATGCAATTGCTTGGTACTTACTTGGGAAATGGATTCCAAAAAACCTCCGCACCCGGGGCATGTGCAGACGTTTCAGGTCCGACCAATGCTGCATTATCTGGGTGTGAGTGAAGGTGGTGCTGGTGACACGGTGTATCTCGGCGATGATCTCCCGGGCGATGTCCCTTTTCTCGCACACATTGGGCGCGAAGTCATACCGGCGCTGAAGCATGATCTGAAAAACATAATGGACACAGAGATTTTACTTTTACACACACACCCATATGTGTTGCATCACAAGTTGAGAATTTCATGTCATTAACACACACATTTAGAGTGGCAGCCATTTTTGGGGAGTGCCTTAACCCTTTAACCGCCAGCCTACCTTGAGATTTTGTCACCCTTTGTTGCCAGACCATTTTGCACTATTTTGCGCTCCCCTTGTTCAACTGTGATTTTTGAGGGGATTTCCAGGGATTTCCCAGGAAAATGATATATTGTTTTTTTCAGCATAGTCTGGGCTTTAACATGAAATGTCTTGTTTGTCATTTGTTAGGTGTATTCTTAATATTTTTGGGTGAAATATGTGCAAAAAAAAAAAAAAAATGTTTACATATTGTAGTTTTTTTTGGAATAAAAAATGTAAGTTTGTCAATAAAATCTTATTGCGTGTGAAATCCCAATTTCTCCCGGTTACAGCGGTACCACATATGTATAGGTAGACACCCTTTCCTGCCCAGGAGACTCCCCCAAACTGAAACAGCGCTTTAGGAGATTTTCAGATAAAATACAACTATGCTATGCAATATGCGCACCTTGCGGTTTTTCCAGAAAAACAACCCTTTACATTTAAAATACCCCCAACAAACTATATATTCTCTGGAAGTACACACCTCAGGCTTTCTAGGCGTACCAGGCTTGTGGATGTGGCCATAGTTTTCTGGAAGTAATCCCTCAACGTAATCTTTGGTTGCAAAGAGTTTCCCTAAAAAAAGGATAAAAAAGCAGAATCAAAGCCACATTTTCCTAAAAAAACTATATACAAACAAGAAAAATCAAGTTTAATCTGAAAAAGCAACATCTCCCGAACAGAACGATACCCAACATGCATAGGTTCTGTCAAGGGAAGAGTTGCCAAACACCCCAAAGTAAAGCATGTGCGTAACGGTAATTTTACTTGAAAATTTCAGCTCTGCAGACAAAGTGCGCACCTTGCGATTTTTCAACCAAAACAACCCTTTACATTTGGAATATCCCCCATAAACCATATATTCCCTGAAAGTACACACGTTAAGCTTTCTAAGGGTACCCAGCTTGCTGTAGTGGGCTCATCTTTCTGGAATTAATTCCTCAAAGAATTCTTTGGTTGCGCAGGGTTTCCCTAAAAAATTTATAAAAAAGCTGAATAAAAAACACCTTTTCCTAAAATATAAATATGCAAACCAGAAAAAACAAGCTAAGTCTGAAAGCGCAAGGTCCCCCGAACAGAACAATACCCAACATGCATAGGTACTATTAACCCTTTTAATTGCCAGCCTACTTGAGATTTTGTCACCCTCTGTTGACAGGTCATTTTTCCCCATTTTGCGTCATGTTTTGCGACATGTTTTGCGCCATTTTTGCTGGAACTTTCAGAAAAATTATATATTTTTTTTTTTGCAGCAGAGTTTAGACTTTAACATGAAATGTCTTGTTTGTAATTTTTTTTTTTTTTTTTACAATATTATTAAGTGAAAAAAAAAATAAATAAATAAAATTTTTTTTTTTAGAAAATTGACTCCTTTATTTTAAATAAAAAATGTATTTTATTAAGGAAAATCATATTGCATGTGAAAGCCCCATTTCTACCGATTAGAACGGTACCACATATTTATCGGTAGCCCCCCGTTCCTGCCCAGGAGACCCCCCTAACTGAAACAAGTATTTTATAACATTCACAAAAAAAAACACAAAAACCATCCACACTACAAAGGGTTAAATCGAGAAAAAAAATGACATAGGGTCCCCCCTCCCAGGGGAGGGAGACCCCATTTTTTTTTTGATTTTTAAGGGTTAAAAACCCTTAAAAATCAAAAAAAAAAATGACGTGGGGTCCCCCTTACCCACAGTAACCAGCCCGGGACCAGCTATGGGGGCTTGTAGGCACAGAGTGGGGGGGCCAGCTTTTGTGGCCCCCCCACCCTGCAGCCTACGAGCCCACATAGCCCATGTGGGCCCGGGCTCTTCTGCCCCCCCCTGGCCTTTGGGGAGGCAGGTAATGGGGGTGCCGGGGGTTAATGGCAAGCCACCCGCTAGCGCAGGTGGCTTGCCATCCCCCCAGCCTTGTGAACTGGTATAGGGGTCATGGACCCCTTACCAGTTCACAAGAGGTTAAAAGTAAAAAATGACACAGACACACAAAAGAGAAAAAATATTTTATTAATTTTTTTTTTTTTTTTTTTACACTGTACTCACCTCCCATCCATCCTGGAGCACTCTGTCCCTCGGCGATCACTGGCTTCTGCTCACTTGCTAGAAGCCTTTTATAGCTGCTGGATGACAGAACACAAAGGGTTAATCAAAAAAAAAAATGACATAGGGTCCCCCCTCCCAGGGGGGGTGGACCCCATTTTTTTTTTGATTTTTAAGGGTTAAAAACCCTTAAAAATCAAAAAAAAAATTGACGTGGGGTCCCCCTTACCCACAGTAACCAGCCCGGGACCAGCTATGGGGGCTTGTAGGCACAGAGTGGGGGGGCCAGCTTATGTGGCCCCCCCACCCTGCAGCCTACGAGCCCACATAGCCCATGTGGGCCCGGGCTCTTCTGCCCCCCCCTGGCCTTTGGGGAGGCAGGTAATGGGGGTGCCAGGGGTTAATGGCAAGCCACCCGCTAGCGCAGGTGGCTTGCCATCTCCCCAGCCTTGTGAACTGGTATAAGGGGTCACATGGACCCCTTACCAGTTCACAAAGGGTTAAATGGTAAAAAATAAAAGACTAGACACGTTTTTTAAAAAAGTTTATTAAAAAAAAAAAAAAAAACTTTTACTTTACTCACCTCCGATCTTCATCTTCTGTGTCCCGCGGCGATCTGCTGTCAGTGACGGCTGGGCAGAGAAGGGGGGAGGCAGGCGATCGCCTACCTCCCTCCTTCCCCGCCCAGCCGTCACCGGCATCTGAGAGACGAACTGCCGGGTGCCCCGATGACACCCGGCGGTGACGTCATCTGGCCCCGCCCCGTGACGTCATCAAGATGGCGGCCGCCATCGGAAGGAAGCAAGGGAGGAGGGCTGTTATGCCCCCTCCAGAAGACAGAAGAGCGGGGGGGGGGATCGGAGCCCCCCCCCGTGAAGAGGAGAGCCTGCGGGAGCCGGCGGGGACAAAGGTAGGTGACTGTTTTTTTTTTTTTTGTTTTTTTTTTTACAGTAAACCGGGCGGCTGCTGAAACGGGGGGGGGGGCACCCTGTTCCGGGCCCTCCCCTGCAGCCGGAGGAGCCCCGATGGGCGATCGGAGCCCCTCTGGCTGAAGAGGAGACCCGACCGGATCGAACGAGGGGTCAGGTAAGTGTCTTTTATTTTTACTTTTTTTTTTTTTACTGGGGAAAGTCAGGCACGTAAATTTTACGTGGCTGGCGTTTAACTGTTGGAGAGGCAGCCACGTAAAATTTACGTGGCTGGCGTTTAAAGGGTTAAAGAGGACGTTGACTGTGAATGAGAGTCTGGTCTTATGTTATATGTATCACACACCATGTACATACAGATAATAGCCAACATCAAGAATCAGCCCACCTGCATCTATGGCATGTTAGGATGGTTTAAACATCCAAGATGTAGGCTAATGCTTAGGCTTTTGGACCACGTGTGTGGCTTCCCGTTGTGTTTTTATGGCTTAGGAAAACAGTGTTCCTCAAACATCCGCATCAAGGTCCGAGACAGGCCAGGTTTGCCAGCTAGCCCCGCTACTCCACAGGTTAATTAACTGTTGCTAAGCCGGAGCAATTGGCCGAATTAGGACATCAGCATAGACAGGTGAAAACGTGGCCAGGCTCGGCCCTTGAGGATGAAGTGTGAGGAGCCAGTGATTAAACATTAAGAGACCCCAAACTAGTTCCTAACGCATCATTTACATTTAGGCCATCATTGACTATTAGATTAAAATGCACAGGCAGCCACTTACCAGCATGAGGATCTCTTCCTGTTGACGGGTGAAGATAGTGGGCACCATCTTTATGCTTCTTCAAGGCAGCAGATAAGTGAAACCCCAGCGGTTTCCTGGTTCCGCTCGAACGTACGTTCGTACGAGCGCGTAGTCGTGCGCATAGGCGTCACACGCTGGGCTCATTATTTAAAGGTCCCTGCACCCAAAGCTCATTCTCTTTGAGCATTTGTGTAAGATGGCACCTAAAAAGCCTATGAGCAAGCGACCCCAGCAAAGCAAGACCGCGGAGGGCCCAACAACAAGGTCCCAGCAAGGTAGGAGAAAGCTGAGAGGCAAGACTACTACCTCGGCCCCACCAAGGGACCCTGGACCCTCAGGAACCCAAAAAAGGGGCCCCAAGCCACGTGCCCCTGCAGCCAAAAAGCAGCCAACTGCAGCACCCACCACCTCTGCCCCCAGAAGAGGCCGCACAAGGGAGCCCACACCGGCCATGGGTTCAAGTAGGGCAGTTCGGCAACCCAGGCCCCGCAGCAGGGCCCGAACCCCATCCCGGGCCAGAAGCCCATCCAGGGCCCGCCGAACCCCATCCCGGGCCAGAAGCCCAGCCAGAGGCCGCCGAACCCAATCCAGGGCCAGAAGCCCAGCCAGAGGCCGCCGAACCCAATCCAGGGCCAGAAGCCCAGCCAGAGGCCGCCGAACCCCATCCAGGGCCAGAAGCCCAGCCAGAGGCCGCCGAACCCCATCCAGGGCCAGAAGCCCAGCTAGAGGCCGCAGAACCCCATCCAGGGCCAGAAGCCCCTACAGGGCCCGAAGAACCCCATCCAGGGCCAGAAGCCCCCGACCTGGCACCAGCCGGGAACAGAGCCCCCGACCTGGCACCAGCCGGGAACATAGCCCCCCAAGAGGGCCCAGAATTGCAACCATGACCACATCTACACCTGGAAGTTCGGTGGCCAGCCACGCCAGAACACCCAGTCCCTTGGCCAGTCCAGTCCAGTCATTGGGAAGCCACCAATCCGGCCATTCCCCTACCCAGCCCCAGGCCATAATGTCACCACATGTGTCTGCACACATGGAGGAGCAGCCAAGCCAACCATCTGGCCGCACATTGCGCCGCGGCCAGTTGAGTGGGAGATTCTCCCATGATCAAAATATGGCATTGGCTAGTGGCCTTACATTATACTATGACGAGCTCTATGGGAGCAAATCAAAACACACCACAAAGCAGCGCAAGATGGAATTGTTTGAAACCATCCTACGACAAGTAAATGCAGCGGGGGAAGAGAGGAAAGATGTGTCCCAAATTCAGAAGAAAATCTCTGATCTGAAGTATGCTGTACGGCAAAAAGAAATTAAAAGGCATAATTACAGGTAAATAAATGTTTTCTCCAAATATAATGTTTAGGATGTACTGTATGCACCTTTTCTGAGTACCAAACGATTTTCTCTTTTCAGCCTGAAAACTGGAGGTGGCTTTCCTTCTAAATTGGAGTTTACCCCTGCTGAGGAGATTGTGCTGGGACTTCTCCATCCGGTCGCGGTCGGTGGACATGCTGGTCTAAGGGACACAGACTCACCGACCCGTACCCACGGTGAGTACTCTTAAATCTGCATGTTTGCCTGTTTGCTAACTAATCTACAGTTCACTAGTAACAAGATAACGGGATGCCCCTATGGTTTGCCTTGCTTGGCCTCGCACTACTGTGCCTGTTTGTGTCCTCTTTTGGTCCCTGGGAATCACACATTTAGGACCACATCCATTATGGCAAAGATCAAATTTCCAATTGGATTGGTAAAGTCATGAAGTTTCTCCTGAAAAGTGATATATTTGGAATCAATCACAAAACACACATCATTATGTATGGGTTGCCTATTTGTTGTGTGAGTTGTGTTTGAGTTAACAATGTAATTAGCCACCCCCAAACATATCTGACCTAGAGCAGCGAGACTCAACTGGCGGCCCGGGGTCCCAATGCGGACCTTGGCACCAGATTCCAGGACCCCTGCCCAGACAGCCCTGCACTCAGTTACTTCTGTGTTGACGTGCTCAGAGCTGCCCCCTTGATCGGCGATGTAGTGGTTGTTCTCCTGCCCAATGTGATGGCTCCCTGAAACATAGCATTGCAATATGAAGTACTGCACAGGAAGTGGCATTGCAAGGTACACAGTAACTTGGTAAAACTTTCTCTTGGCACAATCGTGTCCCGCTGCCCCTGCTCTGCCCCATCTGCCACAGTCCCCCCATGCCCCCCCCCCCACATAAGCCCCATACATTTGTAACAGATTTGCTCCATCCATCCCATCACCATCAATACGTTAACTCCCCCCTTTAGCCATCCAATCCCTGTCCCCTCAGCTCTGCCCCATCCAGCCCAGCAAGGGCAAGCAGCCTTTATTAGTTTGCACTTGGAAATCTCCAGCCCCTCCACCAGTGTGTTTATTTCTAACTAGACACCCCCTGCGTCAGCCCCATGGCCAGACATTCACCTCTCACCACATACCTTTAAATGGACCTTTCCAACAATTGTTTGAGTACCCCGGACCTAGCGAATGGTAGTCTAAATCCAAAAATGTGCGTTGAAAGTTGTATGCTGACTGGGTACACTTCCTGACTTAGAACTGAGGTCAGTTAGCAGTTTTTGCGAGCCATTGCACCTATCTAAACTTGCGTGTCTTTCAACAAATGTCCCCATTGCTCTAGAGTTGATTAATATTACAAATAGAGGTTTATTTGATTACCTATCCCAAAAATGGTTATGTGTGTGTTTACGTGGTTTTTTTTTCTCTTCTTCAGCCCAGCATGATCCCTCAGCAAGGGTAAACTCACCCCCCAGTTTGGTTATGCCTACCAGGTCCGTACAGCATAGGAGCCCAGATCAGAGATTTCCGGTAAGTTAATTTAGTACCATAAATACTACCAAGTGCTTAAGAATGTGTTAAACTGTTGGAATCCCAAATTTGGACGCCAACTTACACTTTTTTTTTTATATGTCCCTACAGACCCGCACACTCATGGAAGAGATCCAGGACATGGAGGAAGATGATGATGTCTCCATGCAGGGCACGTCGGATGACCTCCCCCTGGGTCCCAATTTGGAACTGCTCCATAATGTTTCTCTGGCCAATCCTCAGCAGCAGAGTGAATCTCCATCCATTGTGCATGCACATGGGGAGACTGACACTACAGTCCCCAGTGTTCACTCTGCTGCTGAGGATTTGCAAAGCAGGCCTGTTGCTGTTGAGGGGACGACACCACGCGGCAGGGCACGCCCAAGAGCCAGGGTAATTGTGCGGCGGACTCCATTACGCCGCCCCACAATTTCCCAGGGGAGGCAGAGTGCCCTGCTTCAATTATGGACCCAACAAAGGGACTCTTATGAGGCACAGCTCGTTACAGAGCGTGAGCAAAGGCATGCCGACATGGTCAACATCCATACCAGTCTACAGGGCATCCTCGCGGAGTTGCGTACCCTCAACAGCAACGTGGTCACTGCAAGTAATGGCATCCAGTCAGCCATGGCTGAGATGACCAATATGCAGAGAAACATTGTGGAGCAGTTTCAAATTCACAATGCTGCCATGGCCCAGGCTAGGTCCCATTCACATGGACCTCCACCTGGACCTCCACCTGGGTATTATGGGCAGCCACCCTATTAAGCCATGGGTGTGTGGGACATCTTTTCTCTTAACCCCCACTGTATTTACTTGTCCTTTGAGGTTTCAAACAATCCATTTTGTGTTGCTCATGCAGGTTGTGTTTTGTATTTGCTCCCATATAGCTCCTTAGAGTAATGCTTAAGGCCACTAGCCAATGCCATAGGTCTATGTGGAGGGTATCTGGCCACTTATGGCTTTAAATATGGATTTGGTTGGTGCTCCTCCTGTTTGCAGACATGTTTGTGTGACATTATGGCCATGCCCAAATATCCCTGGGCACAGGCAATATTAATGACTGGACTAGGCTGGCCTTTGGACTGGGTGTCCTTGTTTGGTTGTGCCACTCACTTCCAGGTGTAGATGTGCTCGATGTTTTTTTTGTAATGTTATCCATTTGTAACCACAGATGTATGTGGAATGTTTTCTGTTAAGCACTATAATTTTTAATTTTCTAAGTAAAAAAAAAATCTCACTTACAATACTTGTGGCGTTTTTAGTGGGAACACATTTTAAACAGCTTGGGCTAAACCAGATATTTTTGGTTTGAAGAGGTGTAACAATGCAAATCTAAAGCTAAGGAAACTACATGAAATACATTAGGCAACAATTAAGGTCTAAATGTTTTACTTTGAGGTAATGCCACATTACGGCAAAACAACATATTTAACAAAAGGATAACACAGACACACAGAATGTTGAGACAGGAAAAAAAATTAAGTAAAATGCTGCAAGATCAGGTTGGCTCTAACTGATTGGCCAGACTCACTGGGTGGCCCCACAAAATTCTCGACATCATCCTCTACGGCTGAAGAGGGCAGGCTATCCACATAACGTGGGACACGTTCCAGGATGGCAAAATTCTGCAAAACAGCACATGCCATGATAATGTCGATCACTTTCTTGGGATCATATTGCAGGGCGCCCCCAGTATGGTCCAGGCAACGAAAACGTGTCTTCAGCAGCCCAAAGGCCCTCTCCACAACAGCCCGGGTCTTGCGATGCGCACGGTTGTACGCTTCCTGAGAGGCATCCTGGGGCCGCAGCACAGGCGTCATGAGCCAGGGTAGAAGTGGGTACCCGGAATCACCTTAAACAGACAATTAAATGTAATCAAAATTAAAAAGGCAACACAACAAACACAAAAAATTTTACATATATCATAATGATGTAAGGTAAAGTGGAAAAAAAAAAACACAGGGCACATTAGCAAAATAAATCTTTCCACTAATGTATTACCTAATTAAAAATGGCACTTCAATATACCAATTAATTAACAAACATCTGCACGGCCAAGGGTATTTGGAATTTAAATATATTTTTAGTTTTCAGACATGTTACAATTAGGATGCTGCTGAGGGGCTATCCACATTTATATGGAAACTACAATGTATGCAGTTTAAGTCCACTTTGACATTTAAAGACCAATAGTACAAAAGGAGCCAAAGCTCAAAGATCCTTGGGTATAAACTCACAACCAATATATTTAGGGACATGGAACTTACAGACATCCTAACTAAAGGGAAAACATTCTGAAGGACAAAGCGAGGCAAGCATTTTTTTTTGAAGTTCATAATATATGACCCAAGAAAAAGGCAGTTTGAGGCTTATGTAAAGAATTCAAATACTAACATATCAACAAATACAAGATTAATGCAACATTTAATAGCACACAAATAGGACACACTTACCAAGCAGCCATGCCCCCGAAAATTCACCTGCCTCAAATCTCCGAAACAACCCAGATCGCCTGAGGATATAGGAGTTGTGGGACGATCCTGGGTAGCCGGCAAGGACACTCAGAAAACGCATGTCCGGACCAACCACGGCCTGGACATTAAGGGAGTGTCCCATTTTACGATTCCTTAAGGCAAAAACATACAAAAAGGGTAATTGATATTTGACCCCAAATAAAAAATTAACAACAAAACATGTCTGCACTCTATTGGGAAATACTAATGAAAAGCCTAGATAAAGCAGCTACACAAATGAGGGATAAACAAATATGCTGCCGCAAAGGCAAACAGGTTACATTACACGTTGGCCAACATAATAACCAATCTCAATACCTATATATATACTCGTCGGCAGCCCTAGGTACGAGTGCCACATGTGTGCAGTCAATAGCACCAATAACGTTGGGCATGTCGGCCACATTATAAAACCCAAGCTTAATGGCGTTTCTGGCTGCCATATCATCCGGAAAATATATATATTTTGGAGTTATGGCAGCCATGCCTTCCAAAAATTTAGATAGTGCGCGGCTCAGCGTAGGCTGTGACATCCCCACGGAGAGGGCACCCAGCCTCTGGAACGAGCCGTTCGCCAAAAATTGCAGGCAGCCAAGCATCTTGGTCATACCTGAAATTGCATGCCCCTTCCTTGTGGTGCGGGCTAACCATGGCCGCAGCTCACTATATAATTTATGGAGGGAAGCGCGATTAAGCCTGGTCAGCTCGAACAGCTCAACATCATTCATGCTATCGATGTTCATGCGACGACGCAGGGGCAATCTGCTCTCAGACATCTCGATCAACTCAATGCCAAAAAGCATAAGCCCTTGATGTGCCACAAACTCGCTCCGCTCCATCCTACTCCCGAGGCCAAATAGCTGCCGGCAAACATTTCGTAAAGCAGCTCTTTAATGGGCTTCCAAACAATTAGCAATCACCTCTCTGAATTGGTCGCAAGCCCATGTGAAGGACGTAAAAAATAGGATCGGACGCAAATAATACGATTTGGACGGGAAAAACACACGAACTAACGCAAATTATACGATTCTCGTAAGAAATGCGTATGTTCATATACGTCTATGCGCGAACGATCGTGCGAATACGAAATGGCCAAAAAAACAAGAAAAAATGACAAACACCCACCCAAACTTACGATTCTCGATACGAAATCAATTAACTTTGGCTCTTTGAATCGAGGGGATAGTGTTTGTTTTTGCTGGTTAGTGCAGCCTAATCTAATAATAATAATTAAAGCATATTGGACAGTTCAGGAGAGCAAAAGAAACAATCAAATTTAGAAAATATTTTTACAACATATTAATTCCCATATTTTGTAGAGAATAAAATGGCATCAAGTTTTTCAAGTACTGTGCATTGATCTTTAAAGGTCTGCACATTTAGCAACTGAGTGCTAAAAATGGTAACATTATATTTTTAGAGAAATTGCAACTAAAAATGTGCCTACTGCTGTTATGCTGGTAAGAAACGATGGCATCACTGCTGCATAATAATCAATTTTAACCACTTGATGATACAGCGCTTGGTGCCCACAGAAGATGTTATGTTTCAGAGAGGCTTCCCTTTCCTGTTTGATGCATCTTTATATCTGTTGTCCTACTAAATGTTTTGTGTTCTTATTTTAGAGCAGGTTTGACTGAGAAAATATTTAATGACAAATGTATTCACTTATACTGAATAAGACTATTTACTGGCTACCCATGCAATGGAGCATTGTCCTGTATAAAAATAATTTTTCCTATACCATGGCGTGGATTTTGGTGGATTTTGAGTACATCTTCAACGCAAAAAGGTCCATCTAGCTTACCTTCAGTAAAACCTTGCTGGCTTCTGAGTAGACATAGAGCTTTGTGTCTGTTCCTGATCCTGATCCAGCCACAAGCCCATCTATCTGATCCTTCAAGAATAATCCAGCCACAAGCCCATCTATCTGATCCCTCAAGAATCACCCAGCTACAAGCCCATCTCTCTGGTCCCTCAAGAATCTCTCAGCTACAAGCCCATCTATCTAGTCCCTCAAGAATCACTCTAATCTCATTAGTCCATGAAACCTTTTAAAAAGTCTTCAGAAATGTATTGGCCCTGTCTTGATGTCTCAATGTATGTGCTGTAGGCATGCAGCAGGGAAACAGTGACAGAGGTGTTAATCTCTCCCAGAATCCTAATCTGGTTGAGATACTGTAAGAGATCTAGTTAATGTCAATTGTTTCAGCTCTTTTAGAACCCTGGAGCCATTCATAAAAATGTTTTTTCTGAGCCTGGATATTTATGCAATGGCCATTCCGTTTGTTCTGTGCTGGAGTTTACATGACCGCCTCTGCCCGCACAAGTGGCTGAAAATAGGGCCAAGAAGAGGCTACAGGTTCAAACAGTCTGGGGCAAGCTGTGTGATGAGGTACACGTCTGTAAAGGGGTACATTTTCTGCATTCCTTCTAAGAGTGGACTTGCTAAACTGTGATTCTGCTTTACTGATGAGAAAAAAAAACATTTTATGTTTGTGTTTAGCCCTGCATAGGAAGGATTTATGTTGTTGATGATGCTGCATTTATGTTAGACTTGTTTCTTGAATAAACTGCACTAAACTTCCAGAGTTAGTCATTGCCAACCTTACAGTGTCCTGTTCAGTTGTGGTCATGTTTTAGGCTTCTTTACCTTGGCCATGTCTTTGAGCACTGAACGCCTTGTAATTAATTCGGAACCAAACCTATTTCTTATCTCATGGGTGTAGGGCCGGCCCGGGCCACATTGTGACTGGCTCAAGGGAGCATCCTAATTGCTGGAGCCCCCGGGGCATCAATCCCAGCAGCGCTCATAACCCTTTCCTTAACTGCAATCCTTGGCCAAAATGCATCCCCGCAATTGACTGCCGGCGGTCACGTAAGCCAGCCCTTATCGAAAGCTGAGACAGACCAATCTGGGCTGGCTCCACACCCATTAGCTAGGAAATGTGGGTATATCCACTTTAAGGACACTCAAGGGGGGTTACAGTCCTGGAATATGATAGCACTGTGAGGTAAAGGGTTCCTGGTCCCTTCATGTTTGTTTTTCTTAAATCTTTGCCAGTTTATTTGCATCTTTTGACTTTTTGAAAACAAAACATTTGACAGTTTTGTGATCACACCCCAATCCCAAGAGTGCTGCATCCCTCTGAAAGAATCTTAACAATTTTCGACAGATTGCAAATTCAGTGAAATCTGTTTCCATAAAACACACATTTACTAACATAGGAAAAAAGGTTGACATCATTTTGTCACACATAAATATGCAAAATTCCATTGAAAGTGAACTTTCCCTTCTTGCCCCATGTTGCCGTAGGTAATGCCCACATTAACCTTACCTTGGTTTAGGGTGAGGTTCTGATACAAACTCTACAAAGGATCTTTTGAGAGACTTTTGTTTTCAATGTTCTGTTTGAAAAGTAGTAACCACATCAGGCCCAGAAGGTCAGAGGGGGGCATCTTATTCTTCAAATTTGTGCTAACATTGCATCATCATAGAAAGGAAGCACCCTTTATCTCTGCTGTCTTTATACATCCAACTTTATCCAGTTAAGAAATGACAGGGGGGGTCCTGGTACAAGGGGCACTAAACCAACCTTCTCCACTGCAGAAAGGTACTCACCTTTTTCTTGAAGCATGCCATCTGATGGGGGACAGACATGTGCGGTAGCCACATCTCCTCCAGTAGGGCAGCTATTTCTTGCCCCATCATAAAGCATTTCATGTCTGATTTAGGCTTCCTAAGGATCCTTAACAGACAGGGCATCCCAAATTAGGATCTCCCCATGGCATTTGTTAAAAGGTCTGCTTTAAATGTCTGCACCAAAACCCAGACACATTTTATTTCACCTCTGTTGCTAGTCATCACCGACAATTACACAGTGAGCTAAATCAGGAGCCCACAGATGCAAGCAATACCTAAAAAACACAGAAAAGCAGCGAAAAAACAATATTCAGCCACAGCAGCTTGTCCATCTCATGTCAAACACCTGTTTGTTGATGTTTCCCACTCAGAGGGTAAATGGAGGCAGGGCCTGATTATTATTGGCAAAATGGAGCAGATGCTTCAGCCCCTAGCAGCTCAGGGGAGCCCTGAGCCCTATGGGCTGTGTGAAGTCCTGTAGTAATGGAAAAAACATGGAGGAGGAGTCTGTGGCTGACCTGTGAGTGAGGAATGGAAATGGGATTGAGCCTGCAACTGCTTTATGTGACTGCCATGCGGTGCCTGCTGATCAAGGAAGCAATCCTGAACCCTGTCCTGTACATTTATCAGAAGCTGTATTAACTCTTTGGGAGCCTATCAGTCTTTCTACCTGTGTGAGCCTCCTCCTCCCCAGTCTATGTGTGTGAGCATCCTCTTCCCCAGTCTCTCTGTGTATGAGCCTCTTCTTCCCCAGTCTCTCTGTGTATGAGCCTCTTCTTCCCCAGTCTATGTGTGTGAGCATCCTCTTCCCCAGTCTCTCTGTGTATGAGCCTCTTCTTCCCCAGTCTATCTGTGTATGAGCCTCTTCTTCCCCAGTCTCTCTGTGTATGAGCCTCTGCAACCCAGTCTATGTGTGTGAGCATCCTCTTCTTCAGCCTCTCTGTGTATGAGCCTCTTCTTCCCCAGTCTCTCTGTCTATGAGCCTCTTCTTCCCCAGTCTATGTGTGTGAGCATTCTCTTCTTCAGCCTCTCTGTGTATGAGCCTCTTCTTCCCCAGTCTCTCTGTGTATGAGCCTCTTCTTCCCCAGCATCTCTGTATGAGCCTCTTCTTCCCCGGTCTCTCTGTCTATGAGCCTCTTCTTCCCTAGTCTCTGTGTGACAGCATCCTCTTCTCCAGTCTCTTTGTGTATAAGCTTCTTCTTCCCCAGTCTCTCTGTCTATGAGCCTCTTCTTCTGTAGTCTCTGTGTGTGAGCATCCTCTTCTCCAGCCTCTCTGTGTATAAGCCTCTTCTTCCCCAGCCTTTCTGTCTATAAGCCTCTTCTCCCTCAGTCTCTCTGTCTATGAGCCTCTTCTTCCCTAGTCTCTGTGTGACAGCATCCTCTTCTCCAGTCTCTCTGTGTATAAGCTTCTTCTTCCTCAGTCTCTCTGTCTATGAGCCTCTTCTTCCCTAGTCTCTGTGTGTGCGCATCCTCTTCTCCAGTCTCTTTGTGTATAAGCTTCTTCTTCCCCAGTCTCTCTGTCTATGAGCCTCTTCTTCCCCAGTCTATGTGTGTGAGCATCCTCTTCTCCAGCCTCTCTGTGTATAAGCCTCTTCTTCCCCAGTCTCTCTGTCTATAAGCCTCTTCTCCCTCAGTCTCTCTATGAGCCTCTTCTTCCCTAGTCTCTGTGTGTAAGCATCCTCTTCTCCAGTCTCTCTGTGTATAAGCTTCTTCTTCCTCAGTCTCTCTGTATATGAGCCTCTTCTTCCCTAGTCTCTGTGTGTGAGCATCCTCTTCTCCAGTCTCTCTGTGTATAAGCCTTTTCTTCCCCGGTCTCTCTGTCTATGAGCCTCTTCTTCCCTAGTCTCTGTGTGACAGCATCCTCTTCTCCAGCCTCTTTGTGTACAAGTTTCTTCTTCCCCAGTCTCTCTGTCTATGAGCCTCTTCTTCCGTAGTCTCTGTGTGTGAGCATCCTCTTCTCCAGCCTCTCTGTGTATAAGCCTCTTCTTCCCCAGTCTCTCTGTCTATGAGCCTCTTCTTCCCCAGTCTATGTGTGTGAGCATCCTCTTCTCCAGCCTCTCTGTGTATAAGCCTCTTCTTCCCCAGTCTCTCTGTCTATGAGCCTCTTCTTCCCTAGTCTCTATGTGTAAGCATCCTCTTCTCTAGCCTCTCTGTGTATAAGCCTCTTCTCCCTCAGTCTCTCTGTCTATGAGCCTCTTCTTCCCTAGTCTCTGTGTTTAAGCATCCTCTTCTTTAGCCTCTCTGTGTATAAGCCTCTTCTTCCCCAGTCTCTCTGTCTATGAGCCTCTTCTTCCCTAGTCTATGTGTGTGAGCATCCTCTTCTCTAGCCTCTCTGTGTATAAGCCTCTTCTTCCACAGTCTCTCTGTCTATGAGCCTCTTCTTCCCTAGTCTCTGTGTGACAGCATCCTCTTCTCCAGTCTCTTTGTGTATAAGCTTCTTCTTCCCCAGTCTCTCTGTCTATGAGCCTCTTCTTCCCTAGTCTATGTGTGTGAGCATCCTCTTCTCCAGTCTGTGTGTGTGTCTCTTCTTCCCCAGTCTCTCTGTGTGAGCATCCTCTTCTCCAGCCTCTCTGTGTATGAGCCTCTTCTTCCCCAGTCTCTGTGTGAGCCTCTTCTACCCCTATCTCCCTGTATGAGCCTCTTCTTCCCCGGTCTCTGTATGAGCTTCTTCTTATCAGTCTCTCAGTGTGTGAGCATCCTCTTCTCCAGTCTTTCTGTGTAGTTACCTATTCTTCCCCAGTATCTATGTGTATGAGCCTCTTCTTCCCTAGTCTCTCAATGTGATCCTTTTCTTCCCCAGTCTCTCTGTGAGCCTCTTCTTCCCCAGTCTTTCTATGTATGCCTCTTCTTCCCCAATCTCTGTGTGAGCCTCTTCTACCCCTATCTCCCTGTATGAGCCTCTTCTTCCCCAGTCTCTGTGTGAGCCTCTTGTACCCCATCTCCCTGTATGAGCCGCTTCTTCCCCAGTCTCTGTATGAGCTTCTTCTTATCAGTCTCTCTGTGTGAACCTCCCCTTCCCCAGGCTCTCTCTGTGAGCCTCCTCTTCTGCAGTCTTCAGGGGTACTGAGACATGCAGTTCTTGTTATGGGGTGGATCATGGGACGTTGGTTAGTGGCCCCATTGCTCTAAAACATGGACACCCTTAATCTGACCCTAAGTGGAGGTGAGTGAGTCTGTTGTCTTTGTATTTTAAAGTGGACCAAAACCAGGAATAAGGTTCCTAAGGGGAATTCTCATTTGGTTCACTTTAAGCCCCTGTTCACACATATGCTGATGCAGTTGCAGATGTGGTTGCAGATGCTGTTTTGTTCCAGTTTGGTACCCTTCACACTTGTCTGCATTCTGCACCTGAGCTGCAACTGGAACAGAATGTCAGCCCCATCTGCAACTGTATCTATGTAGGTGTGTAGGGGGCTGAATGTGTCTGCCTTCTACTGGTAGCTATAGATCTACCTATATACAATTATCTGTTGCTGCTGAGAAGAAAAATATTATAGTGTTGCAAATGTATTATATATAGAAAATATAATTCCTCCTACAATCCAGAAGTTACTATGGTTTTGAACTAAGTCTGGTGAAACTGTTATGCAATTTTAATTAATTAAGCAAGGCATGCTGCCTTTACACAGCATTCCAAATCATTATATTTTTCTCTGATTTACTTAAATGGTCGATGCAAATGACAGTATAATTTTCAAGTTATCAGCCATTTCTTTCACAAATTAAAAATCCTTAAACATTAGGGTTGATTCAGAGAGACAAAAAAAGACTTTCGTTTTTGTGTCAATCGTTTTTTTTTTTTTTTTTAATATTCCCGCTCTTGTATGAGTGTACGAGCGATTCTATGCATGCATTGCTATCCTTCTGTAAAGTCTTCGTCCGTTCGTATGCCAGAGTACGAGTACGAGAATGTCATTTTCCAGCTTTCGTTTTCCATTTTTTTTCTCATGTTACAACGTAGGCTTCTTGTCACGGACCGGGTGGAGCAGACTCGGATGTGTGGATCCGCTTTGACTGTGGAACTGATGGCGAGTGCCGTGTCAGGGGAGCAGGGTCTAAGAGGCCACCGGTATTCACCAGAGCCCACCGCAAGGCAGGTTGGTCTTGTGCGGCGAGTGACCCCCAGGTCGCTACCCCAAACAACGGCCCAGTCCCACGGCTAGCTGAGGCTCAGCGGGGTACACAAGAGGCAGGCAAAAGGCGTAGTACACACAGGCAGAGGTCAGGGCAGGCAGCAGAGGTTCGTAGTAAAGGTGAGTAGCCAAGGTCGGGGCAGGCGGCAAAGGTTCAGCGTCGGGAACAGGCAGAGGTCGATACACGGGTGAGCAATCCAAAAGCAACAGATTTACAACTGGCATGGAAAGACCAAGATCCGGCACTGAAGGAAAGGAAGTGCCTCTTAAAATAGGGGGAGTGGATGCAGGATTGGATGACCAGGCACCAATCAGTGCTGTACAGGCCCTTTAAATCAGGAATCCAGTGCGCTCGCCCTCTAGTGGACGAGGACGTGCGCGCACCTGACCATGTGAGGAGGAAGCATGGGGGGAAGGGAGATGGCTGGGAGCAGCCATGGAGGTGAGGGAAATGCTGTGAGATGGACAACAGCTGGATGCAGCCATGGAGGTAAGTGAAGTGCTGCGAGATGGGCGTGCAGCGCTCGTCCTAACACTCCTGTTTTTGCCCTTTTTCCATCGTCTCCTCCCACGAATCCTTTACGTTTCCCGTTAGATTCTGAATTCCTTTTACAATAAATAATTGTCAAGACGAAAATCCTTACGATCTTACGCCTGCGCACTACAAAATTAACTCATTAAAGGGCTCGCCTACATATTTGGTTCACTCGTGCTACAATGCTTAGCTAAACCACTTTGCAGTTAGGTTCTTCCATTTTGGACCCCTAAAACTTACTCAAACCACTTTGCGGTTAGGTTCTTCTTCCATTTCTGACCTCTAAAACTTAGCCAAACCACTTCGCGGTTAGGTTCTTCTTCATTTATGACCCCTAAAACTTACCCAAACCACTTCGCGGTTAGGTTCTTCTTCCATTTTGGACCCCTACAACTTACCCAAACCACTTCGCGGTTAGGTTCTCCTTCCATTTCTGACCCGTAAAACTTACCCAAACCACTTCGCGGTTAGGTTCTTCTTCCATTTCTGACCCCTAAAACTTACCCAAACCACTTCGCGGTTAGGTTCTTCCATTTTGGACCCCATTTTGGACCCCTACAACTTACCCAAACCACTTCGCGGTTAGGTTCTTCCATCTTTTCATCTAAAAAATGTTAACTATTTACAAAGCAATGGCAGGACCCAGAACATTATTTTTCTTCTGTGGTCCCCAACAAGTCACGCAGCTCCTGCATGTCGGCCACCAACTGAAGGACCCTTTCACTCATTGCTACCACTCTGGCACGTGTGGTCCCTGTATAAAAAACAAACAAACATCATATGTTAGTGAGTTGGTTCGCACATGTGCGCACTAACTTCGGTTTTGCACGGAGGTTTACACACTTTTACACATAACTGTTTCTTCCCGCACTTCATTAAGGGCTAGGCATATATTTAGATGGGAAATCAAAGTCATCACAATACACTTCCGAGCATCAGCTCTTCTTGTTGGCGGGTGAAGATCGTGGGTGCCATCTTTCTTCTTGTCTGCAGCAGATAAGTAATGCCCCAGCGGTTTCCGGGTTCCGCACGGCCGTACGCCCGCGTACGCAAACGCGTGTCATACCCAGGCATTAGTATTTAAAGGGTCCTGGACACACAGCTCAATCTCTTTCAGAGTCTCAACATGCCAGCTAAAAAAGCCATCGCTAAGGTCAAACCAGGCAAGGAGGGCAGCAGCAAAATGACACAGTGGCCTGAGGAGGCTTCTTCACGGCCGACCACTCGGTCCCAAATTCCAACGGCGAAGGTGCGGGAAACGCGCAGCCACAGTGGCCAGGCCAAGGCGACAATACCAACCAAGTCTGCTAAGCCAAAAACAACCAGCAAAGCAAAGGAGGCAGCGGCGAAGAAGAAGACCCCAACCAAACAGGTAGGTAAGCCCGCAAAAAAGGCCACTAAGAGGGT
This sequence comes from Gastrophryne carolinensis, assembly GCA_027917425.1. NCBI lineage: Eukaryota > Metazoa > Chordata > Amphibia > Anura > Microhylidae > Gastrophryne > Gastrophryne carolinensis. Next base: position 333,050,944 of record CM051235.1, on the reverse strand, counting down.
GAGAAGCCCCAGCCCCCCAAAAACACCATCCCCTCCTCCCCGGCCTACCACATCCGTTCTGAAAGAATGCTCCACCGGCAAGGCCAGTAAAAGCCACAGGCCCAGAAGCCCCAGCCCCCAAGCTCAGCATCTCCAGAGCCACATGGGAAACACGCCCATGGAAAGAGCAAAAGCAACAGGCCCAGAAGCCCAAGCCCCCCAAGCTCAGCATCTCCAGAGCCACGTGGGAAACGCGCCCATGGAAAGAGCAAAAGCCACAGGCCCAGAAGCCCAAGCCCCCCAAGCTCAGCATCTCCAGAGCCAAGTGGGAAACGCGCCCATGGAAAGAGAAAAAGCCACAGGCCCAGAAGCCCCAGCCCCCCAAGCTCAGCATCTCCAGAGCCACGTGCAAGTACCTCCCAGGGGCATGGAACCACAAGTGGCAAGGGCACAAAGAGGCACAGGGCCAGAAGCACAACACCCTCAAGCACACCCTCTCCTCCTCGGCCACATTTGCCACCGGCATAGGTGGCAAGCAACTATCCATATGCCACATTGACGCCTGCAAGTTCAGTGGCCACCCAGGCAAGGACCCCAAGTCCATTTCCAAGTCCAGTCCATTCTTTATCCAGCCACCTGTCCAACATTTCTACACAACAGAGCCAGCCCAGAATGTCCCCCGAATTGCCTACATCCCAAGATGAGCCAGAACATCAAACAATAGGCTGGACATTGCGCCGAGGACAGTTGAGTAGCAGGTTTGGTGAAGCCCAAACTCTGGCATTGGCAAGTGGGCTGATCTTACATTATGACGAGCTATATGGGCGAAAATCCAAATCAACAAGCAAATTGCGAAAAAACTGAACTCTTGGGGGAGCTCACCAGACAGGTCAATGCAGCGGGGGAGGAGCTTAAATGTTAAATGTGGAGCAGATTGAACGCAAAATGTATGCTCGGAAGAAAGAAAATAAACGCCGCAATTACAGGTACATATTTGAGTTGTGCATTTGTCTGCTTCTTGTATTGTCAACAATTTCCTAAATTTGCAAACCTATATTTTTCAGCTTACAAACTGGTGAAGGCTTCCCCACAAAATTACAGTTTACCCGAGCTGAGGAGATGGTGCTGGGGCTGATACATCCCGTGGCATTAGAGGGCCACTCGGGACGACGGGACACGGATATCCCTACTATTCCTGCAGGTTAGTAATGTTAGTGTGTATGTGAAATGTGTGTAAAATTAGGCTCACAGGCATATATGAACACATGCCCCTAGGGAGTGCCTTGTACGGGAGGTTACAGTTTTAGCAGGGTGTGTAATGTGTGCGGAATGCTCATTTTCTAATTTGCCAGGCCATACACGACCTTGGACAGGATTTATGGTCACTATTAAAGTCTTAATATTAGCAAAGCACTGCCTGTTATGTGATTCTACTCAATCATATCCAAGACTTCCTTCTTTGTCTTTAGTCCACTTGTGTTTTAGCTGTGCTTTGGTCTCAAATACTTGATCTGGGGTCAGGCAAAGGTCTACATAGGAAGAATGCCCACCAGCATACTCTTAAGCCAAATGCGAGTGTGGGTCCCTAATGGCCCTTTAGGGATGTGTGAAGCCTCATAACATGCAGTACATACATGTTTGTATTATTTAAGGTGAGCAATGTGTATGTACAGGGTCAGTCATACATATAACAGATAATGACATTCATAGTGAAGGTCACCTTGGACCGTTGGGGGAGTTGACATTCCTGCTTGCCCACGTGTTTTAGTGAAGCATATGTAGTTATACAGATCATCAATGGATATTTGGGTGTTTACGTGCCTTTTTATTTACAATACAGCCCAGCATCAAGCCTCAGCAAGTGTGGAAGCCTCATCCAGTTTGACCACGCCGTCAACTTCCGTGCTGCCTAGGAGCCAGGAACAGATACATACGGTAAGTGTATTTTGCTGAATCTGCTGATGCATGTGAATGAACATGACTAATTAGCTTAACTAATATATTTTGGGACCAAACTGAACCTTTTTTTGCCCATGTCCCAACAGACCCACACACTGATGGAGGAAATCCAGGAGATGGAGGAGGATGGCACCTTGATGGGACCTTCACAACTGACCCCCCTGGAACAGAATCTGCCACGGTCCCAACATGCTACTGCAACAAATCCTCTGTAGCAGCTCATCGTGTGCAGCATGCAGAGACTGAGCCTACAGTCCCCAGTGGTATGTCTGCTGCAGAGGATTTGCCGAGCACATCTGTGACTCTTGCTCGCCCTAGAGGTCCTGCATCTGCAGGCGCTCAAACCCGGGGAATTGGGAGGCGTAGTCAGCAACGTCGCCCAGTTTCCCAGGGGAGGCGCGTGCCAATCCTGGAGTCAGCGTGGCACCATGAGAGGCGTTTATTTCGCCAGGTGACTCAAAGAACCACAGAGCAGTTTTCTGCACAGATACATTAAATAATACATTCACCTCCATGCTGACAGAATTTAGGACGAGCAACAGCCACATGGCCACCTTAACTAATACTTTGACAGGCATGCTCGAGGAAGTTAGAAATAGCAATAGACTCATGTTGGAACAGTGGCAGATTCTTAATGCCACACATGCCCAGGTGATGGGCCATCCCCAAGGCCCACCACAAAGGTTTTATGGGCAACACCCATTTTAACACCTATTTGCCCTGTATCTGCTCCACATCTTTCCTCTACATCACTACTGTATTGACCTGTCTGTTGAGCGCTACCAAGATAGCCTTTTTTATGGTTTGGCTTGTCTGATTTTGATTTTCGCCCATATAGCTCATTAGAGTGCTGAGATACCCCACTAGCCAATGCCTGAGCTCAATCCTCACTGAACCTGCCACTCAAGCTTTGGCCTAATGAAATTGTGTCTGGCCCATCCTGTTTGTAGGCATGATTGGGGGACATTCTGGGCTGGCAAACTACGACCTTGAACCCTGGCAAAGATTGGACTAGACTTGCATTCGGACTGGGGCTTCTTGTTTGGGTGGGCCACTGACTTACAGGCTTGGATGTGGCATAGGTATGGCTGCTTTCCACCTGTGCCTGTGGCAAATGTGACCAAGCAGGAGAGGGTGTGTATGTGGCCCTATGTATCACTGCACAAATATTTACCTGCAAATGCTTGCTCCCTATGTCTGTTTCTTTTATTTGTTCTTGAAACTTCGGTGCCATGATTCTGCACCAATGTATATTTATGTTGTACTATGTATATACATCAAGTCTGCGAGTGCCCTTCAACTAATAATTGACATATTTATATTAAATATATTGAATGTGACTTTAGCTGTTGTGGACTAAGTTGATGCATTAATGTTTGGGTTCTTTGGAGATTATTGAAGGTTTTTTGAATCAAACATGTGAGAAAATAATGAATGAGGCTCAGATCAAGTTTGAAAATGTTAGTAATTCATTCATTACTTATTATTTCTAAATAATAAAATAACCAAGCCTTCACAAAAGCAAATGAGAGTACAAAACAACAAATACATACAACAAACAAAAACAGGAAAACAAAATTAGGCAAAATGGGTCAGAATCAAATTTGCCCTTACAGCTTGCCCAGAGGCACTAAGTGTGCCACGGTAATTGGCATCAGGCTCCTGGCTGGGTGGAGAGGGGGGAAGATCCACATACCGGGAGACATGCTGCATTATGGCAAAGTTGTGTAGCACACAGCAGGCCAGTATTATATCAATCACCTTTTTGGGGTGATACTGCAGTGCCCCCTCGGTATGGTCCAAACATCTGAACCTAGTTTTTAGGAGGCCAAAGGCCCTCTCCACAATGGCCCGGGTTTTTCGGTGGGCCCGATTGTAGGCGCCCTAAGCTGCATTCTGTGGCCGAAGGACGGGCGTCATGAGCCAGGGAGGAAGCGGATAGCTGGAATCCCCTGAAAGAATTAGAAAATACTTACTTTAATTACCCAATCCAACAAAAAAATTTTGGGACAAACGGCCGTTCCCCCTGACTAAGAGACTATCTTATATTTTTACAACACCCTGTACATACAGATTGCTCACCTCAAAAAAGAGCCTAACACCATCTACTGCATGTTCTGAGCCTTTAAACATCCAAGATGGCGGATGAGGGCAAATCAGGCAGAATGCAAACAGGAATTGGGTTAGGACTGTGCTGCTCAGCATTCTTGGATGTCTTACCTTTTCAGTACCCCAGATCTGCTTTGTCTGAGCCAAGCACAGCTCTAACCTGCCCCCTGCACTTTATCCCACTCTCCTCTACTCAGTAAGTGCCATGCTTCTAAGCAAAGATGGCGCAGATACTATCATAAAGTCAAGAACAGATTTGCAGCTTAGAGTGGGGAAGAATAATAAGTAATTTACTAGAAAGTAGAAATATATTATTTAGAAATGGTGGGAAATCATTTTGTAAGGGTTTGTGCTTTGCTAAAGATCCTGGTTAAGGTCCGGTTTAACATGTCATCAAGGGGTAAAAACAGCTATAGGTCCAGACATGGGTCATCAACTATATTCATAGGCATACAGTGAAAAGTGAATGACGTTATTTGCGTCAACTTACCAAGGAGCCATCCACCGGAGAATTCTCCAGACTCAAACTGACGGTACAATCCAGATCGTTGCAAGATGTACGCATCAAGGGATGAGCCTGGAAACCCTGCGAGGACACTAAGGAACCACATGTCCGGGGCCACCACTGCTTGGACATTCAGTGAGTGGCCCATTTTGCGGTTCCTGGGAAAAAAGAAAAACAACAACAATTAGCAACTCAAGGTATACTACTCAAACACTAACTCCTAACACCCTCCAAAAAACATGTTGGCCAATATAAATAACACTAACTAAGTACCTAAGTATTTTTTAGCCAAAAAAAGGATATGTATGTTGGATCAACTAAAGATTACCTTGAAAATGACTAATTAAGGTCCACATGAAAATGTTTGGCTTTGGCCGACATAAAAAACATTGATGAAGCTAAAGACGGGCAAATGAATCACATGAACAATTTACAAGGAGGGATTCATAGATATACAGTGTAAGCTATTTCACAGGGACAATTTACAAGGAGGGATTACTAGATTTATGTAAACTATATTAAAAAATTACCATCGATATGCATGCGTCGCCAGTGCAATCTGGTCTCGGCCCTGCTGATACATTCTATGCCCATTAGCTGGAGTTCGAGATGCTCCTCCACAAAGGCACAAAACAGGTTCATAGCAAGGGTATCCGAGGTCAAAATGGTCCTGTAAGGGGATCGCAAATTATACGGTTTTATAGGGTGGTGGTCCCTCGGCAATCAGCTCTCTGAATGAGACGCAAGCCCATACCAATAAGTTATCTGAACGAACGCAAAATATCAGATTTTGATGGGAAAATGATCCGAACTAACGCAAATGATCCGATTTGCTTTCGTTCTTCTACGAAAGTCCAGATGAATGTGTCTATGAATCGAGGCTATTGTTCCAAATGATTATGCATAACACAGTTTCAATACATTTTATAGTTTCCAAAGAACTGAAAATGTTCATTTGTTGACTGTGCAGCATTAGCAAGTCACAGTTACTGAAATCAAAAGCTATTTCAAAGAAAAGCATTAACAAATCAAGTTACATGGTCAAGTAACATAGGACTCCTTCTTTGATTTGACTTTCACAATGGGACCCCTTCTTTGATAGTACTTTCACAATAGCACACCATCTTTGATTTTACTTTTGAATGGGACCCCTTCTTTGATATCACTTTCACAATACAACCCCTTCTTTGATATCACTGTCACGATAGGACCCCTTCTTTGATATCACTTTCACAATAGGACCCATTCTTGGATTTGACTTTCACAATAGGACCCCTTCTACGATTTGACTTTTACAATGGCACTCCTTCTGTGATTTGACTTTCACAATGGGACTCCTTCTTTGATAGCACTTTCACAATAGCACCCCTTCTTTGATTTGACTTTCCCAATGGGACTCCTACTTTGATATCACTTTCACAATACGACCCCTTTTTTGATATCACTTTCACAATATGACCCATTCTTGGATTTGACTTTCACAATAGGACCCCTTCTTCGATTTGACTTTTTCAATGGGACTCCTTCTTTGATTTGACTTTCACAATGGGACTCCTTCTTTGATTTGACTTTCACAATGGGACTCCTTCTTTGATTTGACTTTCACAATGGGACCCCTTCTTTGATATCACTTTCACAATGGGACCCCTTCTTTGATATCACTTTCACAATGGGACCCCTTCTTTGATATCACTTTCACAATGGGACCCGTTTTTTGATAGAACTTTCACAATGGGACTCCTTCTTTGATTTGACTTTCGCAATGGGACCCCTTCTTTGATAGCACTTTCACAATAGGACCCCTTCTTTTATATGACTTTTACAATAGGACCCCTTCTTTGATATCACTTCCACAATGGGACCCCTTCTTGGATAGCACTTTCTTGCATCCATTAAACCTGTGAGTTTTTGGCCTGCAAATTTCTTTGCAGGATGTCAGAGCTGTTGGGAGTGGTCTCCCACCCTCATATATCTTTGCTTTAGGAGACTTCAAAGGTATCAGTGAAGATCCACAAAACCTGGCTTGTTGGTGCCATTTAGGGGGAGGGCTGGAGAACACTGCTTCCAAGGCTCTCAATAGGGTTGAGGTCAGGGGAGGATGGTGGCCACACCATAACTTTCTCTCCTTTTATGCCCATAGCAGCCAATGACTTCAATGAACAGCTAATGAGGTATTATTTGCAGCAAGGGATGGCGCATTATCCTGCAGGAAGATGATTTTGTTACGGAAGGCGTGGTTCTACTTTTTGTACCATGGAAGAAAGTGGTCAGTCAGAAACTCGATATACGATTCTGAGATCATTTCATCCCTTCAATACAGTTCCTAATAATGTATATAGAAAATGGCATCCAAGCCATGGGGAACCCAGCCCCTATGCCCAGTGTGCTGGCTGGTAGCTTCAAAAGGGCACATGATTTTTTTAACGCATATAATCAGGGCTATATTCAAATGCCTTCATGCTCAAAACCACTTTTTCTGTAAAATTAAGATGTCAGCCACAGCAACACTTATGTTATGAGAGCTACTGGAGCTACTAGGGGACTATAAGAGCACCTTCCCATAAATCTAATAAATCATTTTTTTGTTAAATTCATCCAGAGAAGAATCACAAACCCAACATAGACACTATAGATAATTTAAAAACAACAAAGAAGGATGAACAAGTTGAGTAATAACTCAATAACGTTCTCAATAATGTATATTGAAGAAGGTTTGATATTAATAATTAATAAAGTCCAGAGAAGCAACAAAATAAAATGTTTTACCATCCAGATTCTTCTCTGGATGAATTTAACAATAAAATTTATTAGATTTATGGGAAGGTGCTCTCATAGTCCCCCAGTAGCTACAGTAGCTCTCATAGCATAAGTGTTGCTGTGGCTGACATCCTCATTTTACAGAAAAATAAAATGGAAGGCATTTGAAAATATCCCTGATTATATGTGTTAAAAAAATAATGTGTGCCTCCCTTTTTAAGCTACCAGCAAGCATACTGGGCATAGGGGCTGGCTTCCCCATGGCTCACAGGCCGAGCGGCCAGTCTCCAGCCATGCCAGGACACAAGACCCTGTGCCCTTCAGCATGTTTATGGTGCTCCCCCAGGCCTCTACCCTACCCCGTGGCCATTAGAGGTAATGAGTAACAGCAAGTCACCCGCTGCCATGGCAACAGGTAGCCACTCCCCTATCGTTTGAACTAGTATAGGGTTTAACCTTACACTACACTTACGTCCACCATCTTCATCCATTGTCAAGTAGTGTCTTCCTGCTGTTCTGGCACCTCGTGGGGTCCCTGGTTGGCTCCTCTTCTGCCGGCAGAAGCTGTCAGAATGGCCACTCTGTTGTCATTTTTAAGAAAAGACGTTTCTCCTTCCTTCCAGGCTGGCACTTAATACCCTCATACCTTGTCCACAGAATTGCACCATTTACTATTTTTGGCAGCAAATAAATCATTATTCTTTCTTGTAGAGCTTGAAACCTGTGTTCTTCTTAAATTGGAAGACCAGTAACCGACTAACCCGCCGCCCACCCACTTGCAACTAAAAACTCCTTACCCTACCCAGGATCCAGCACTGTTCAGAGTACTTCTGCGACTGCCACACGGACCGTGCACAAAGTGGCTTCCCCTGCTCTGTGCATGTGCCCAGAGCACAAGTGAATAGGTGGCTCTGTTCAGCAGAAACAAAATGGCAGTGCCTGGCACTGGGATTACCTGGTGAACAGTGCAGAATCCCAGGCTCTTGGAGATACAATACTTTGCAACAGCTTCTGCTTGTCTCTGAATGTGATTTTGGGACTTTTGCTAGATTGACTGCAGTTTATAGTTATGACAAAGTATGACAGTAGATGGGCCCAGTGATCGAATGAAGCAACAGTGACAGGATAAAGTCAAGCGACCAAACGTGTCCTAGGCAAAGCAAAGCCCAGAACGGGAGACAGCGCTGTCGGTTCTTTCCAAGAAACACCGGACCGGGAACAGGAAAAACAGACAGGCCATCATAAGCTTACTAATAGAAGAAAATCATATTATTTACATACACAGTGAGAATACAGCGAAAGGCTTGTGGGATATACTGAAACTGAGGAAACTTTACAGAATGAGACTTAGCAGAGAGCAGGGCATGCAGGAGCATATAAATGCCATGCTGGAAGTGATCGCGAAACTCAGATCAGTTGGCGAGAATATAACAGACAGTCATGCTGCAGCCATGTTATTGTGTTATTCTGGTGACAGAAAGAAGAAAAACAATGCAGTCTCAAAAATTAGAAATAGGGAAAATAAATATATTGACGGAGATAAGACTGTGGCTGACCATCTGAATAGCTACTTTTGTTCGGTATTTTCAGATAGCAGCAGGCATTGCCATAGCACAGCATCCACCTGGGAGGGCACAGCTCCAGAGTTTCTGGAGGCTGATGTCTTAGCCGAGCTGGCACATCTAAAGGTAAGTAAGGCGATGGGTCCAGATGGAATCCACCCCAGAGTTCTAAGGGAACTTAGGTTTGTGATTGCAGCCCCTCTGACTGATTTACTTAACCATTCCCTTTCAACTGGTGAGGTTCCAGATGATTGGAAAATGGCCAATGTCGTACCAATCCATAAAAAGGGGAGTAGAGAAGAAGCCAGTAATTACAGGCCAGTTAGTTTAACATCTATAGTGGTCAAATTAATGGAAACACTCTTAAAAAAACAGATAATTTCCCATCTAAAAATTAATGACCTGTTGGACCCAAAACAGCACGGCTTTACTGAGGGAAGATCATGTCAGACCAATCTTAGTGATTTCTTTGACAATGTCACTAAATTGTTAGATGAAGGTGGTGCTGTGGATATCGCCTATCTGGATTTTAGCAAAGCCTTTGACACTGTACCACATAAGGAGCTCATAGATACGTTATTGAAGGTAGGACTCAATCCCTGGATAGTTCAGTGGATTTCCAGTTGGCTGAGGGATCGGTATCAGAGCGTTGTTGTAAATGGTGTGCAATCTGAACAAAGGCGAGTTACAAGTGGTGTGCCGCAGGGCTCTGTCCTGGGCCCCATTATTTTTAATATATTTGTAAGTGACATAGGAGAAGGCTTGGTAGGAAAAGTTTGTCTGTTTGCTGATGATACAAAGGTTAGTAATAGGGTGGATATTCCGGTGATTTAGCTTTACTGGATAGATGATCAAAACTGTGGAAACTAGAGTTTAATGTCTCTAAATGTAAAATCATGCACTTGGGTAGAAGGAATCCCTGCTCTGAGTACCGTATGGGCAGTACTGTGTTAGCCAGGACCTCGAAGGAGAGAGATTTAGGGGTACTGATTACTGATAGCTGCAAGATGAGTGGAGAATGTAGCCAGGCAGTGGGAAAAGCAAGCAGGATGCTCGGCTGCATAGCTCGAGGCATCACCAGTAGGAAGAGGGAGGTTGTGATGCCGCTGTATAGAGCCCTGGTAAGGCCACAGCTAGAATACTGTGTGCAGTTCTGGAGACCTTACCTGCAAAAATACATTATTCAAATAGAACGTGTCCAAAGGCGGGCAACGAAAATGGTGGAAGGACTTAAACTTAAAACTTATGAGGAGAGACTTAAAGAACTTAATTTGTACAGTCTGGAGGAAAGAAGGGAGAGGGGGGACATGATTGAGACCTTTAAATATGTGAAAGGATTGAATAAGGTTCAGGAGGGAAGTGTTTTTAAGAAGAAACTTAATGATAGAACAAGGGGGCATAACCTGAAGCTAGTCAGGGGGAAGATCAGGAGCAATGTTAGAAAATATTATTTTACAGAAAGAGTAGTAGATGCTTGGAACAAACTTCCAGCAGAGGTAGTTGAAAAATCAACAGTCACTGAATTTAAACATGCCTGGGATAAGCACACATCTATCCTAAGATAAAGAGTACATACAGTATACACATAAGGGCAGACTAGATGGACTGTATGGTCCCCCTTTGCCGTCAACCTTCTATGTTTCTATAACAGACAGTCATGCTGCAGCCATGTTATTGTGCAGCTTACCCAATACATATACTGCACTGATCAATGCGCTGGAGACAAGGCCTATGACAGATATGACGCTATTATTTGCTCATCGATGATATTCAGTAAAGAAAGATTCCTCATGACTCAACAGAAACTCACACCAGAACCGTTCTTAAAGCTACAGACACAAGGTCACACAGGAACGAAACTAGGGTATGTTTTAGATGTAAACAACAGAATGCATACAGGAACTACAAAAGAGGGATCTAACAAAGGATCTGCCAGTATCCCCTAGTCCAGTTACTGCTAAGTGTGAACGTTGCATTAAATCCAAAGCTACAAGAGCAACATAGATCTTCAAGACCACTTGACCTAGTTCACAGTGATATATGTGAACCTCTAAACCCACCTACACCTGGAGGGAACAGGCGCATAGTGACTATTCAGAATACACTTACCTAATGCTTACCTAATGCAACACAAGAGTGAAGTTATTGACAAATGACAGGACTATAACATGAGAATTTGAATTTTCGCCTGCTATTTTTCAGTTTTGCATTTCAGCACCATTTTTTTCCTTTGCTATTTTTTTGTGAATCAAATGCCAACATGCATATGATTTCAGCAGAGTTACCTGACCTTTTTCATGCAATAACAAGGTTCCAAAATAAGTAACCATTTACCTGTGGAGTGTGACCTTTTTGCATGCAAAAATAGACATTTCCACTTGTATATTGTGCTAACACCCTCAAATAAAAAAAAACTTCAAAATTAACCCTTCTAACGCCAGCTACGTAAAATTCACGTAGCTACCTCTCCTGTTGTTAACTGCCAGCTACGAAAATTTTATGTGCCTGTCTTCCCCCCCACTAGCGGGCAAAAAAGAAAAACCACTCACCTGATCCCTCTATCCAACTGGCCAGGTCTCCTCTTCATCCGGGGGTGGCTTCGATCCCCCACCCAGGCACCCCCGGCTGCAGAGGAGTGCCCATGATAGGGCCCCCCGCTTCAGCAGCCGCCAGTATTAGATGTAAAAAAAAACAAAAATATAAATGACATTTACTGACCTCCATGCCCGGTCGCTCCCGCCAGCTCTCCTCTTCACCAGGAGGGTCTCCGATCACCCCCCCCCCCGGCTCTTCAGTCTTCAGGAGAGAGCCCAACAGGCCTTCTCCCCTGCCTTTCCGATGGGTGACGCCATCTTGATGAATAGCCCCGCCCCTTTGGAGGCAGGACGGATTACATCACCCGGTGGGCGTCGTCCCGGCTCCAGGCTCAGCTCTCAGATACCAGTTATGGCTGGGCAGAGGAGGTGAGGGGCAGGAGATACTCTGATTGCCTGCCTCCCCCCTTCTCTGGCCAGCAATCACTGCATCTGTGATCGGATCAGCAAGAGATATGGGAGCTGACGATCAGAGGTGAGTAAAGGAAAAAAACATTTTTTTTTTAATAAAATCATTTTTACTGTGTATGTTTTTTACTGTTAACCATTTGTGAACTGGTAAGGGGTCCATAAGACCCCTATACCAGTTCACAAGGCTCTGGGTCTGGCAAGTCACCTGCGGCTAGTGGGTGACTTGCCATTAACCCCGAGCCCCCCATTACCTGCCTCCCCAAAGCCCCGGGGGGGGGGCAGAAGAGCCCATGGCCAGAGGCCATATTTTATAAAAAGGGTTTTTTTATTCTGCTTTTTTATACATTTTTTAGGGAAACCCTGTGCAACCTAAGAATTCTTCAAGGGATTCAACAAAGGTAGAAAACATTTGCTTTGCTCGGAAAATTGGATCGCATGCAAACTTTTTTATACGATTCAGAAAAGGGGTTGAATTAAATACGTGCGCTCGAATGTGTGCAAAAAATGCAATCGTAATTTTCGATGTGCTCGTAAAAAGGCTGTAGCAACCAATAACTATTGTGCTCGAATTTTCCAGTAAGCATTTTTAACTGTGTGTGCATTTCTGGGGCAGAGTATTGTTTCTCTGACTGTTGCATGTTGTTTTTTTTTGCCTTTTCATAGGTTATTTTTGCATTCATTCATTTTCCAACTTTTTTATTTGCCTGTTTACCTATATTTACATGGGTAATATTGGGCTACATTTAAAGTGGACCAACACCCAGGATTTTGACTATCCTGGGTATTGGTCCAATTCCATTTTTTACAATTGTAAATTTCAGTTGTATTTTTTTTCACTTCATGAGAAAGGACAAGTGAAAAAAATTAGTGTAGAAAATGTAGCATGTTTTTTTCTTTGTTGAATCACAAGAATTTGAAAAAGCTAAAACAGTAGTATTTTTTTCTTAAGAAACAGACTCATTTCTTGTTACAAACTTTGTTAAATCGAGCCCTTTGTCTGCAGAGCTGAAATTTTCAAGTAAAATTATCCTTACGCACATGCTTTACTTTGAGATGTTTGGCAACTCTTCCCTTGACAGTGCCTATGCGTGTTGGGTATTGTTCTGTTCGGGTTTTCAGATTGAACTTGTTTTTTCTTGTTTGCATATTGTTTATTTAGGAAAATGTGGCTTTGGTTCTGCTTTATTCTTTTTTTTTAGGGAAACCCTGTGCAACCAAAGAATTCATTGAGAGATTACTTCCAGAAAACTGCACCCATGTCAACAAGCCTGGTACGCCCCGAAAGCTTGCGTTAAGTACTTCCACAGAATATATCGTTTGTGGGGGGTATTTCAAAGGGGTTTTTTTTCTTGCAAAACTGCAAAGTGCGCATAGTGCATGTGGTACCGCTGTAACAGGGAGAAATTGGGATTTCACACGCAATAAGATTTTATTGACAAGCTTACATTTTTTATTACAGAAAAACACTGCAAATTGTAAAAAATAGATTATTTTTTTTTGCACATATTTCACCCAAAATTATTGAGAATACACCTAAAAAATGACAAACAAAACATTTCATGTTAAAGCCTAAAAACAATACATAATTTTCCTGGGAAATCCCTGGAAATCCCTTCAAAAATTACAGTTGAACATGTGGAGCGCAAAATAGTGCAAAATGGTCTGGTAACAAAGGGTGACAAAATCTCCAGATAGGCTGGCAGTTAAGGTTTAAAACATACTTAGGCCAGTCACACATTGCAAACAAGGACACTACTTACCCAAACACGCTCTTACATGCAAACACACACCTTCAGCCACCTTTTCTTGTGTGTGTGTGTGTGTATAGTTTTATTTATTCCCATATGTTATTTATATTGTACATAGGGGAGAGGACCGGGAGAAAAAGATGGCTACGTTTTAGGAGAGGAAACTGAAAGTGAATGTCAGTTTTCTCTCCTAAAAAGTAGTGCACTATTTCACCTGGTGCAGAATAAACCCTATTGCCAGGAAAGTATGGGGGACAAAGGTTAACCGGCATATTGCAGGGGAAATGTTGGATAAGTTTAGGGAGGCTCCTCCTGGGTGAATAAAGGAGGAACACAGCTGGGGGAGTATTGATAAATGTAACACACAATAGCATTTTAAAAGACCACTAGAAACACGAAAACAGAAACATAAAACATAAACATATCTAAAAATAATGTAATGATGAAATGAAAGGCAAGTTCAAATTAAAAGCAGTAAATAACTTTGCTTTTCCATAGAATGGACTTTTGGGCAAAACAAATTTGTGCAAACATGATTCAAAGCAGATCTATTAGCATGTGTAAATAAACATAGGCATCTCTGCATGTATATGAGAAGATAGATACATGCTTTCTCATGTAAACAGATATATACCCATAGGCACAGATCTGCCATTTTCATAAGAATATATATTCGCATAGTGTTGAATCGGCCCTATACCATCCCACACAGCTCGAAAGCCCTTGCACACTTCCCATGCCTTTTTGCATGCAATGCCTGCAGATATCCACATGCAAACCTGCGTTTGCATAAATGCAAAACTGGTTTTCGTACGCACTGGATAGATTTGTCTGCATTGCTGAATAACACCTGCATTCAAATTGAAGCTGCATGCAAATATATATTGAATCGGCCCTTATGTAGTAAGACAAGTAACAAGTTTCAGAGGAAACCTCTCATACTTCGGAGTGACAATGGAGGTGAATTCACAGGACACAAAGTACAAGAGTACTTAAAGCTGAACAGAATAGCGCAACAAAAGACTCAAACGTCTCATACACACAAGAGCAAAATGGGGTAGCTGAAAGAACCGAACTCTGACTGAAATGATCAGATGTATGCTGACAGACTCTGGACTACCACAAAAATACTACCACAAAAATACTGGGGTGAGGCAGCAATTACTTATTTGCAGAACAGACTCTTTTCTAGAACAGTGGAGAAAACTCCATATGAACTGTGGCACAATGAGAAATGTAAAACACCTAGGAGCTTTTGGATGCAAAGCATTCAACACATTTCAGAGGAAAATACACCAAACATCAAAACTGAACATTTGAAGAAATATTTGTTGGATATTGTGACAGTGTTAAGGTTTACAGAATCCTAAATCCCAAAAACTGACAAGATTACCATGGTGGAATATGAAAATAAATGAAGTGCTTACATATGAGGACTTTCAGAGGAGTAAAGCAGACCCCTGCTTATTGGCAGACAGTTGGATCTGTGTGCTTGTTTATATGGGTCAATTCCTAGTTTGTTTTAAGCAAGTAGGGGATGAAACCCTAAGTCAGCACTTTGAGACCAAGGATCTTTAAGAACAGGGACTTCTTATTTTATTTTACTGCCGTACTGAGTATATGACAGCAAATATCCTTACTAAGCCCCTGACCGCTGAAACACACTTGAGGCTTACAATGAAGATGGGTTTAAAACGAGTAAAAGACGAGTAAGTGCTGAGAACGGGTGTTAGAGATACAATACTTTGCAACAGCCTCTGCTCCTCTGAATGTGATTTGGAGACTTTTGCCAGATTGACTGCAGTTTACAGTTATGACAAGTTAGATGGCGTTGTTACCAATGCTTAACTGCATTTTTCTGCTGTGCTGTATTTTCTGTATATTAAGCTGCGCTTTATGACTTCCCATTCCTGTCTGTGTTAGCCACCATGTTAAGGTGACATTCTCTTACTGCATTCATGTTCCACCAAAGCCAATTCTTGTTATGCCACTAATGTCTATCTGGATTTGGCTCTGCTGCACCATGCACCCAGAATCTGCAACACAGGTGAGATAACTAATTTTTGTAAACCCCCAATGTCACTGAGCTTCCATTTTAAGTAGTTTTCCTTTGATTGGGCCCTTCTCGCTGCCTTATTATCACAGGTGTTTGAGATTGATTTCAGGGATCCAAAAGCCCTGATACCCCATCTATATAACCATCTATGAAACCACCTATGAGTTTAACTGAAAAACAAAATGACATCTAATAATTTGGAATGTGGTATATATGAATGTATATTTTTATGCAAAATTATTTTTTAGGAAAGATTGTTATGGTGTTTTATCACCACATGATTACAAGTTATATAATAATTAATCTATTATTACACTACATATAACCACATTTCTATTACAAATGTTGTATTTATTTACAGTTTACCATTATTAATCTGTGTATCTCTGAATTTGATAGAATGTAAATGGTGTGACAGTAGCTGCACAAGGCTATTTTGTTTGGCTGAAAGCTACCACTGGCTAGGTATAAAACAAACGTGTAGTTGTTAATTTTAGCTTCCCTTGGGATATTTTGAAAAACAAAAAACCTTTTCTATAGCTTTTCCCTAGGCATTCATCTAGATCTTTTTCATGCGATAATCTTTCTTCATGCAAGCAAGGATGCAGCATGTAGTTTGATTAAAAGGAACTGCAAGAAAACAAAAAAAGGTTAAATGTGCTGCACATCACATATGTAGTAAGGGTTTATGTCCATCCTCTGAAGGTAGGACGGGCACTGTCCTCTGTTGGGCAGTATTGTACTAGGCAGAACCGGTCAGTGACAGCCCTGTGCTGCTCATTCAGGTGCTCTAATACACTGTTTCTCAACCTGCAGGATGCAGCTGTATTTAGGGACATGAAAACAAGGGGTGTCTGGCTGGTCTCGTATATTATAAATAACAGTGAAACATTATATCTCTTTACTTTAAAGGTATTATGAGGCCTATGAAGCCTGTTGCCTACTTATTCAGGTGCTGTTTCTAATTAATCACCCACTTGTGGGTACTTGGAACTTCTTGTTGCTAGGGCGTACTTGGCATAAAAAGGTGAGAACCACTGCTCTAATATATACAAAGAGAATTTCCAGCAGATGGGTAGTTGGTAGAGAAGTGGGTTGTATTGTTACTAGAAGACTTGAAGCTAGTGTCTGGTGAAATAAGTCTAAATCAAAGCTTAGTTCTTTAACCCTGTCCAAGTTGTGGGGCGAGGAAAGCTATGTTTAAATATCTTTCACAAAGTGGTCCAGAATTTCTAAGCAGTACTCTTTTTATGGCCAAGGTTCAAGCGTAGCCAGCAGAGATTTCACATTGCCTGGCACCTGTGTGGATACGGCTGCTTAACAGCCGCTGTCTAAGACATGATGGCAGGAGACCAGGGACCTTTTTTGGCACAAGGAGACATGACTTGGGTTCAACCTAGGATGCCGGCTGCAAGCAGTGGCACAGATGGGGTCAGACATGGTAAGAGCTTCCATCAGGACTTGGCACTGGACATGGTCAGATGTGACACTGGGTCAGCATAGGGGATTGGCAAAAGTATCAAGCGAACCTCACATAGCACGCAGATTGGGGATGCTGGGCAAGGATAACACATTACCGTTCTCACATGCCTGGGAATGATAATGCTTAATGAAAAAGCTTTGACGTGGACCGAGCCCCTCAAAAACACACGTGCACACACTTAACCCCCATTGTCCTTATGCCCAGTCTTTTCTGGCCCAGACTATGAGAGCTGCCAGAAGAATCTTCCAAGGAGAGGGCTGATTGTAACAGGCTATGTATCCAACAGCACACCACTGCTTATGTCTCAGCCTGGGACAGCCAGAAAAGACCCCATTCACTGGCCAAGACAAGCATGCGACCTGGGGGAATCCCTTTCAAAGCCAGATAGGATAATAATGAAAAGAAAACAAACTGTAGCTGACATTTTTATTTGTGAGTTGTATTGCATAGGAAATGCATATGAGGGATATATTTGTGACGATTGCAGGAGTTGATCAGACCTTTTGATCGTTCATCTGATAAAAGCGGCTAATCTCACCAAGCACGTGTCACTGCTACGTTAGACGTCGTCCGATTTTGTAACACATGCAAATCTATACACTGCCACCAGGAGTGAAAGCAAGCGGCGTGTCTCCAGTAACTAATCAACACATCATACGATCAGATTGAAATAATCTATCAATCCATGGCCACTTCCAGGAAGGGGTCGATGGAGTGTTTCCTCTCAAACAATTAAGGTAGCCAGGCTATTCAAGACTGGCGCAAGCTTTTTAGATCCCTAATTCAGATCAGTGACCCTCCACTGTGTATTCAAAAAGTATTTACAAAAACAGAAAAAGCACACAAATAAAACAAGAAAGCAGTGCAAGATGATAAAACAGGATTAACTATAAAACATGGTTCAAATTAGTAAATAGCCACCCAACTAAAAAAGAAAAAACAGGAAAACCAATACTTAAGGGCTGATTCAACGCTGTGATCAACACTATCTTGATTTTTTCCTTGGTGCAATAATGCATTGTTTTTTGCTGTTAATTTTTTTTAAAACATTTGCACAGATAAAAATTGTGTTGAATTGCCTGGGGAAAAAACTTTTTTTTTCTCAAGGTGCTGAATCAGCCCTTTAGAGTTTGTCTGGGCTGCAAGTTTGTTCAAAGACTGATCAAATCGACTGTTGGTAAATCCCACACTCCTCGGCACATGCAGTCTCTTTAGATGATGAACTGCAGTCTGTCAACTTGCAGATTGTTAAAAAAGACGTGCCTCTCTTTATGGTAAGAATGGAGTTTCCCTTGATGGTAAGAATGGAGTTTCCCTTGATGGTAAGAATGGAGTTTCCCTTGATGGTATGAATTGAGTGTCTCGATGGGCATTCTTTGGCTCATCGTATTCCGTCTAATCAGGGTTCAGTTTACGACCCCTCCTATGGGCAGGGCGGTTTGAATCACCCACTGTGAGATTGGTTCGTGGGAGATTCTCCTTTGGTAACTAGAGGTTGGTCCATATGATATCCTTCCATCTGTGGTGGCATTCCAAAGGGACTGATATGAGGAGGTCCCATTCTGAGGGGAGGGGAGAGAAGCAGGAGATAGCCCATGTTTCTGGCTTTTGTGGTATCTCCCTGATAACCCTTACTCCTTTACTTTATATTGAACAATTTTATGAGGGGAGACAGGAACCAGGTCACCACAGCTGACCTGGTCTGTGTGCATATGAGTGTCATTCAAAGGTGAGCATTCCTAGGGGAGGGGCTGAACAAGGAGCACAGAGCAGGCAAGGCAGCCTGGGCTGCTAGCAAATTAGTCTATGTATGAAAAATTCACAATCTAAAGAAGGAACCTTCCAAGTTTTAGATGAAATCACCCGTACTTCCCAGACCCTTGCTATCCTGATTTCGGTAGTCTACTTACTCAGATGGTTCTCCTTGAATATTAACCTTCTCTAAGAATTCCATTGCAGTTTTAGTGTTATATTAACTTTCTCAAGGGAGTTTTCCTCTGCCTGTCTGTGTATTTCAGTGCCTCCCCCTTTATAATTTTAGCATAACAACCATCACAATTTATTTTTACTATGAATTCAGCAATAAGAAAACGGGGTCAATTCAGAAGCAGGGGGGAAAAGTATACTTTGGAGTAAGAAGACAGCTACTTACCTCATCCCTCACAGTGGTGTGGGAAACCTCTGGTTTCAGTACTACTTTGACAGGTTATGTTTGCTTGCTTGCTCACACTGTGTTGCTTTGTTTATTATTAGGGATGAGCGAATCGATCCGGACGAACCCGGATTCGTTCTGAATTTCATGGAAAATTTGATTCTGAACGAATCCGAATTTCCCTGCGATTCGATCAATCGAAGTTTTCCTTTAAACTCCATTTATTTCAATTACAGGCATTCTACAATGGTGGATGAACATGTCCAGACATATCCCCTGGGGCAATGTATCATGGGTAAGTCACATGCAGCCTATCAGCAGCCAGGAAGCCCGGTGACGTCACCGTGCTATATAAAGCGGTGGCCATCTTGCTTGTGCACATTTCAGCTTTGCATTGCGGCCAGAGCACAGCTAGTTAGAGACAGGGACAAAGAGTTAGAGATAGGTAGGGAGAGTCAGAGAGGCAGACAGAGAGGTAGACAGAGCCAGGGAAAGATAGGGAAAGATAGGGAAAAACCGGAACCATCCAGCCAGGGACAGCTTAGAAGTGACAGTGAAAATATTTTTTTTTTCATTAGCCAGATCAGTTTTCAATTCGATTTCAGTTCTTTGTGCTGTAAATCTGCCTTGCCACTGTGCATGCCATCTATGCAGTGGCTTATTTAACCCTATCTGTTACACACAAGCATTTATCATAATATATAACTGGATTAGTTTAAATATTTTTTGGTTTGCCTTTAACAAAAAAAACACCAGGCCGCAGGGCACCCCAAACCTGCACTTAGCAGCCTATCTGTTATACTAAATACGCTTGTTGATCCTTCCTCAGCTTAATCAAAGTATTGCATTTCGTATTGGTTTTTGGTCTGCCTTTAACAAAAAAAACACCAGGCCGCAGGGCATCCCAAACCTGCACTTAGCAGCCTATCTGTTATACTAAATACGCTTGTTGATCCTTCCTCAGCTTAATCAAAGTATTGCATTTTGAATTGGTTTTTGGTCTGCCTTTAACAAAACAAACACCAGGCCGTAGGGCATCCCAAACCTGCACTTAGCAGCCTATCTGTTATACAAAATACGCTTGTTGATCCTTCCTCAGCTTAATCAAAGTATTGCATTTTGAATTGGTTTTGGTCTGCCTTTAACAAAAAAAAAAAACCAGGCCGCAGGGCATCCCAAACTTGCACTTAGCAGCCTATCTGTTATACTAAATACGCTTGTTGATCCTTGCTCAGCTTAATCAAAGTATTGCATTTTGAATTGGTTTTTGGTCTGCCTTTAACAAAAAAAACACCAGGCAGCAGGGCATCCCAAACCTGCACTTAGCAGCCTATCTGTTATACTAAATACGCTTGTTCATCCTTCCTCAACTTAATCAAAGTATTGCATTTTGAATTGTTTTTTGTCCTGCTGCCAAAACACTAGGCCGCAGGGCATCCCAAACCTGCACTTAGCAGCCTATCTGTTATACTAAATACGCTTGTTCAGCCTTCCTCAACTTAATCAAAGTATTGCATTTTGCATTGGTTTTTGGTCTGCCTTTAACAAAAAAACACCAGACCGCAGGGCATCCCAAGCCTGCACTTAGCAGCCTATCTGTTATACTAAATACGCTTGTTCATCCGTCCTCAGCTTAATCAAAGTATTGCATTTTGAATTGGTTTTTGGTCTGCTGCCAAAACACTAGGCCACAGGGTATCTCATATTGCCAATTTTCATAGTATCTGGTGCAGAGAAGCAGTTCCTCACTTTATTTAGCTTCATCTTTTTAAAGTAAACTAATTTTTTATCGTACCTATTGCGCATTTCAAATATATAAAAATGTCAGGCAGACAAGTGCAAGGATGTTCAAAGAGGAGTGGCAGAGGCCAAGATTCAGCAGGCAGAGGTCGCAGCAGACTAGGAGCGAGTGGCAGCAGGAGTCACGGTGAGAGACCTGATCTGCCAGTATCTGTTAGCGGTCGTGTCTCCACCAGTAACGCATCTGCCGTGGTAGATTGGTTAACACGCTCATCAACATCATCACAAGTTACATCTGAGACCCCCAGTCTAGGGTCAGTAGGTTCCTCTGACACAACCCTGAGTTGGCATGCCCCGAGAGCAGTCCCTGTCCTCCCATTGCCTCTGTCCTATGCCGTCCCCCCCCCCCCCAGCGACGTATCCTATGCTTTGGGTTCAGCTTCACTCTTTAGTGAGGAGGACGATCAGATAGAGAACAGTCAGCAGGTACTGCCCAGCCAAGAAATGGAGGTGGCTTCTTTAGCTAGGCAGACAAATAGTGATGTGGACAGTGTAGTGGGTGTTGCGAGCGTTCCAGCTCCTGCGCCAGACACTGTTGAGGAAACCGAGAACATCAGTGACGTGCAGCCACAACTCGGTGATGATGATGAAGCCGATCGCACTTGGGAGCTGAGTGATGAAGGGGCTTCATCGTCATCATCAGGAGAAGAGGGGCGCAGGTTCCCCTGGAGTCAGCAGCTGAGGCAGCAAGGTGTTAGCAGCATGGTTGGCAGTCAGCATGGGGGCACAATTGTAAAGCCTGGAGCCAAACGGGGCCGGGGTAGAGCAGCTGCTGCGCAGCAGGCTACCTTATCGGGTGGTAGTGGAGCAGGGGTTCCTGGAGTTGGCGACAGTAGCAGTGAATCAGTGCGGCCTGTTGGTGGGAAAAGTAGCTACTCGGCAGTGTGCCAGTTTTTCCTGAAGCATCCGCAGGAGGGTAACATGCAAGATATGTAGGCAGAAGGTGAAGCGTGGCCAGGGCCCAAATGTTGGCACCACGGCCCTGCGTCAACATATGATGCGTCACCATAAACAGGATCCAAAGAGGTGGTCCAGCCTGCTTCCTCAACAAGTGGCACGCCGCTCCCAATTTCTGCCAGCCAAGGCTCCAGCACCTCAGCCGAAGACAGCTGTGCATCATACCCATCCTCTGTCGCTCCTGCTCCTCCTCCTCCAAGTCATGCATCCTGCCAGCAATCCATCAGTGAAGCCATGTCCAAGAGACAGCAGTATGCGCCCACTCATCCTTCGGCGCAGAAGCTGAATGGGCTCCTGTCCAAGTTGCTGGTGCTGCAGTCGCTCCCTTTTCAGGTGGTGGACTCTGCACCTTTCAGAGAACTGATGGCTTGTGCCGAGCCGAGGTGGAGAGTCCCAAGCCGTCATTTCTTTGCCAGGAAGGCAGTACCAGCGCTGCACACTTTTGTTGAACAGAAGGTGGGCCAGTCCTTGAGCCTGTCGGTGTGTAGCAAAGTGCATGGCAGCGCCGATGTCTGGAGCTGTAACTACGGTCAGGGACAGTACATGTCGTTTATGGCCCACTGGGTGAATGTGGTCCCTTTGCAGCAGCAGCAACTTGGACAGGTCACGCCGCTTCGGCCTCCGCGCTCCCTGGCCGTTGTGCCTGTGACACCGTGCGACTCGACCTCCTCATCCTCCGCCATCTCCTCACCCTCCACTGTAGGCTCAAGTCTCAGTGCCCCTACAGTCTACCATGTGTGCAGGGCACGGAGGTGTCACGCTGTGCTTCACATGGTTTGTCTTGGCGAACGGAGTCACACAGGGGAGGAACTGCTTAAATTTATTAATCAGGAAATCCAAACATGGCTTACTCCAAGAAAACTTAAAATGGGAATCATGGTTACCGACAATGGGAAGAACATTTTGTCTGCGCTGCACCAAGGAAGGCTGACCCATGCCCCCTGCATGGCTCACGTCTTCAATCTGGTTGTCAAGCGGTTTCTGAAGTCTTCCCCCCATCTGCAAGACATCCTAACAACTTCAAGGAAACTTTGCATGCACTTCAGCCACTCATACACCGCCAAACACACCCTTCTTGAGCTACAGCGTCAGAACTGTAGCCCCCAACATAGTCTGATTTGCGATGTTTCCACCCATTGGAATTCCACCCTTCACATGTTGGAGTGATTATATGAACAGAGAAAAGCCATCACGGATTTCCTGATGATCCAAGCGGATAGGGGGACTCCCCTGTGTAACTTCAATGTCAACCAGTGGCAGCTCATACGTGACACCTGCCGTTTGCTCAGGCCCTTTGAGGAAGCCACTTTATTTGTCAGTCAGCAGGATTACGAGATGAACGACGTGATTCCACTGCTTCATGTACTACAGCACATGTTGAAAACCATGGCTGGTCAGGGCACTGGAGACATGGCGTCTACATCTTACGGCCACATGAACCCCGTTGGAGCTGAACTGGAGGAGGAGGAGGAAGAGGAGGAGGAGTTGCCCAGTGAAACACAGTTTAGGCTTGGCGAAATGGCTGGTTTATCTAGTCAGCGAACAGGAGAGGAGGAGCAGGAGCAGCCAGAGGAGCTAGAGGGTTTTGAGGAAGGCGAGACAGAGGACCCGGACACACCGTGGCAGTATGCAGTGGAGATGGAGACAGGTAGTCCCTCCGAGTCACTTGCGCAAATGGCAGGAAGCATGCTCACGTGCTTGCGTAGTGACCCCAGAATTGTTTCCATTTGTCGGCGGGATGACTTCTGGCTGTCCACCTTATTGGACCCTCGCTTCCGGCACAAAATGGGGGCATTTTTTAAACCCGCCGAGAGGGAGGACAAACTGAACTACTACAAAGACATTCTGCGTAGTCAGTTGGCCGATGCCTATCTGTGCCATGGTCCATACTCTCGCAGGTCTGACTTGGGGGGACCTCTGCGCTCACCTTCCACTGCCATAGCTGCTGGGGGGGGTTGGCAGGAGCAGCAGCAGCAGCTCCATCAGCAGCAGCCTCAGTCTTCAGTCGCTAATGAGTAGCTTTCTACACCCGCATAGTGAGGCTACTCATGAGCAGCAGGAAGACCTGGAGCAGGACCTCAACCAGCAGGTCATGTCATACCTTGACACGACCATGCCAACACACCTTGAGGATCCGCTGGACTTCTGGGCAGCCAAACTTGGCTTGTGGCCGCAACTAGCAGAGTTTGCCCTGGAAAAGCTGTCCTGCCCGGCCAGTAGCGTGCCATCTGAGCTGGTGTTTAGTGCGGCGGGGGCCATAGTTACGGTGAGGAGAACTGGTCTGTCAACTAAAAATGTGGAGAGACTCACCTTTGTCAAAATGAATCAGGGATGGTTCAGCCAGGATTTCCACCCACCAATGGCTGATGCATGCAACTAGATTCAGCATGGTGCCACGTTTTACACTTTCCAAATGGTGCAAAACATATTTATGTCTTTAGACCAATTTTTGGGCTCCTGCTGCTGCCAACTTTAGGGTGTGCCTTTCAGCCAATTTTTGGGCCCTGCTGCTGCTGCTGCCAACTCCAGGGTGTCTTTCAAGCAATGTTTGGGCTCCTGCTTATGCTGCTGCCAACTCCAGGGTGTGCCTTCCAACTAATGTTTGTGCTCCTGCTGCTGCCAACTTCAGGGTGCCTTCCAGCCAATTTCTGGGTTCCTGCTGCTGCTGCTGCCAACTCCATGGTGTGTCAGTCAATTTTGGGCTCCTGCTGCGGCTGCTGCCAACTCCAGTGTCTCTTTAAAGCAATGTTTGGGCTCCTGCAGCTGCTGCTGCTTGCAGGTCAAGGGTGTAATTCAGCAAATTTTTGGGCTCCTGCTGCCAACTCCAGTGTCTCTTTAAAGTAATGTTTGGGCTCCTGCTGCTGCTTGCAACTCCAGGGTGTGACTCATCCAATTTTTGGGCTCCTGCTGCCAACTTCAGTGTCTCTTTCAAGCTATGTTTGGGCTGCTGCTGCTGCTTGCAACTCCAGGGTGTGATTCATCCAATTTTTGGGCTCCTGCTTGCCAACTCCAGTGTCTCTTTAAAGCAATGTTTGGGCTCCTGCTGCTGCTGCTTGCAACTCCAGGGTGTGATTCATCCAATTCTTGGGCTCCTGCTGCCAACTCCAGTGTCTCTTTAAAGCAATGTTTGGGCTCCTGCTGCTGCTGCTTGCAACTCCAGGGTGTGATTCATCCAATTTTTGGGCTCCTGCTGCCAACTCCAGTCTCTTTAAAGCAATGTTTGGGCTCCTGTTGCTGCTGCTTGCAACTCCAGGGTGTGATTCATCCATTTTTTGGGCTCCTGAAGCCAACTCCAGTGTCTCTTTAAAGTAATGTTTGGGCTCCTGCTGCTGCTTGCAACTCCAGGGTGTGATTCATCCAATTTTTGGGCTCCTGCTGCCAACTCCAGTGTGTATTTCAAGCTACGTCTGGGCTGCTGCTGCTGCTGCTTGCAACTCCAGGGTGTGATTGATCCAATTTTTGGGCTCCTGCTGCCAACTCCATTGTCTCTTTCAAGCTATGTTTGTGCTCCTGCTGCTGCCAACTTCAGGGTGTGATTCATCCAATTTTTGGGCTCCTGCAGCCAACTCCAGTGTCTCTTTCACGCAATGTTTGGGCTCCTGCAGCTGCTGCTGCTTGCAACTCCAGGGTGTGATTCATCCAATTTTTGGCCTCCTGCAGCCAACTTCAGTGTCTCTTTCAAGCTATGTTTGGGCTCCTGCTGCTGCTTGCAACTACAGGGTGTGATTCATCTTATTTTTGAGCTCCTGCTGCTGCCAACTCCAGTGTCTCTTTCAAGCTATGTTTGGGCTGCTGCTGCTGCTTGCAACTCCAGGGGGTGATTCATCCAATTTTTGGGCTCCTGCTGCCAACTCCAGTGTCTCTTTCAAGCTATGTTTGGGCTCCTGCTGCTGCTGCTGCTGCTTGCAACTCCAGGGTGTGATTCATCCAATTTGTGGGCTCCTGCTGCCAACTCCAATGTCTCTTTCAACCAATGTTTGGGCTCCTGCTGCTGCTTGCAACTCCAGGGTGTGATTCAGCTAATTTTTGGGCTCCTACTGCTGCCAGCTCCAGGGTGTGTTTTTCAGGCACTATAGGGGCCCCTCATAGTGATGCCACCGCAACTCTCTGCAATTGTGCCGCTTTGCGATTCTATTAGCGATGCCCCCGATCTGCATGTGATAATTATTTACAGTATTATTTCAATAACCCAGCACGTGTCCTATGCGTGTTACAGCAAGGCAGAATGGTTTACAACCCTATTGAGGCTTTAGGAGGCTC
Organism: Gastrophryne carolinensis; assembly: GCA_027917425.1. Taxonomy (NCBI): domain Eukaryota; kingdom Metazoa; phylum Chordata; class Amphibia; order Anura; family Microhylidae; genus Gastrophryne; species Gastrophryne carolinensis. The sequence continues at coordinate 333,024,612 of CM051235.1, read as the reverse complement.
AGAAATAGCCGTTTCTAATAGCGATTCATCGCGAATACATTCGGGTCGAAACGATTTTTGTCGTAAAATTCGGCGAATCAGTCGAATCGAATTTTTCAAAAGTTCGCTCATCTCTATTTATTATCTTGCTGTTATTATGTTTAAGATCCTTCGTTTTCACTAGCAATCAGCACATTCATATCAGTAGTAGATCCTTGCATCTTTTATATAGTGGTTATTAGTGTATTTGGCACCAGGTAGCATATCAGTGTATGGTGGTTGTGTAATATTTTTCTTTTATAAATAGAGGTGCATTTAGTTTTGCACTAGCACTTTATTTGTATGTATTTCTTTTGATCTTAGACATTTATTAGAGAGTTTGTATGGAATAGAAAGCACTGAGGCATTGTTTTATTTTATTATACTGAACATACTGGCCGTGTAGATTAGGTAAAGAACTGACCTTGTAGCCAGTACAAGATTGTTTATATTGCTGTTGGAGGGACTCTCAGCCTTATTTTGTTTTTTTTAAATGAGATGTTGTTTAGTGTTTTGTGTATATTATACATTTGTTACTGTGATGAATTGGTGTAATAAAACTTTAGATTTTTAATTAGATTAATTGTTCTGTGGGTGTGCAATCTCTGTAGTGGAGGATTAGTTTTTTAGTTTATCTGTGTTTTGGGAGTACACTTTGGAGTATGCTAGAGTACGCCAGGTGAAAAATAAAAGAGAAGTGCACTTTTTATACTAGGTGCTGAAATGACTGCTAGAAGAAGTGCACTTCCGTTTAATTTTCTGTCTGGAGTGCACTTTTTCTTCAAAGTGCACTTTAAATGCCTGATGCTTAAATCAGCCCCACAATTTTAAACAGACAATCGGGAAAGAACAACTATGCCCCCCCCCCCCCCCCCACAGATGATGTATGTGTCTCGCATCGCAAGATGCAAGAAGTATGGAGATCAGTCTCCCTGTAGGTTTAATAAAAGACGTTCTAGAAGAAAGATACGGGTTGGCTACAGAATAGAAACAAGAGAAAAAAACTTGAAGGAAAAGAATCCAGGGTGAAACATTTTGAATAGAAATGAGTGAACTGGTTTGTAAGGACCGGATTTCCCTCCGAATTTCAGAGAAAATTTTTGTGGTTCGGGCTGACCAAATTTTAGCTCCCCCTGCTGTGCAATAAACACAGCAGGGGGAGCAGGGGAGGCCGGCCGTGCTGTCAGCTGTGCGTCAGTGGATCTGAGCGCGGTGCTGGAACAAGGATGGTGGGGAGTTTTCTTTCTTTTCTCTGAGCCCCGGCGCCAGCGTACCCGCCCACCAGCAGAAGCCGGGTGGGGGAAGCCCACCTCCCCAGAATCTGGGCAGGGGAAGCTGGCACGCCCAACTGCCACCCAAAGCCGGGAGAGAAAAGCCTGCTACCCTACCCGCTGCCCCAAAAGCCGGGCAGGGGAAGCCAGAACCTCCACCCACCGCCCGAATTCAGTGGAGTAAAGTTCAACCGACGGCAAAGCTGGCCAGGGGATGCCGGCACCCCTACCTGCAGCTTGAGAAGCTGGGCAAGGAAAATCCGCCATTCAAGCAGCCAGGCAGAAAAAGCCCACAGCCAGGCAGAGAAAGCCTACCTGCATCCCAAGAAGCCGAGTGGTGGAAGCCTGCATCCTCATCTGCTGCCTGGAACAGGTAAGTGTATCTTCTTACAGATGAGTGATTTGTAAAAGTTCGATTCAGACAAACCCGAATTTCTTGGAGAAATTTTGCAAACCGCCTGAATGAAATTGTTAGGATGTTCGCTCATCTCTAATTTTAAACAAACCAAAACTTTTTCAGGGTGGACGCAACTCTAATGGCCTTTCTTCTGAGCCAGTCTGTGCTGAAATTGCCATTGGAATCCTTTTGATCTCCTTTACCCATCATGCAACTCACCTTGCAGGTATTGGAACCAAACAGATTACGGGTGCAAAAATGTCATGGCTCAAAAACATGTCCCCCCTGGAATTTATTCTGCCTGTAAAAGAAAACCACAAGCTTGATCTTTTCAGTTGGGGTATATAAGTAGCTTCTCTCCTCGTTATCCAGCATGATCATGTGGAATTTAAATTTTAGGTAATTTTGCGATACAGCTCTTTTAACTATGCAATCTTTATATAGAATGGGTATCTGAGTCATTTATTTAAAGACTTGTTTGAAGCTATGGCTTTTGCTACAATAACCGTACCAATGAGCAAACATCTACCAGTGCAAAAATAGTTAAATTTGTTCTCCTCCCTTCTCTCTTCTTCTGGTTTTGCTTGGGGAAACATACGTTGGTGACAGCTTGTTCCGAGCCTGCGTTGGCGAAACAAACCTTTACTTTGATATTTTTTTGGATAACCGACACATTTTTACATCACTGGTCTCCAGTGATAAAAGGTAGAATCATTGGGGCCAGCATCTGTGTAATCAGCCAGGCAACATTTTGGCTGGATCTAAACTGGCTCATTGCAAAGCAAAATACAATTATAAATCAATGTTTTTTTTCATACATGCAACAGGAATACATTTTCTATGTTTTTTTTAAACCAAAATGACCATCGGATGTTCAGCTAGGGAAAAATGATCTGCCTTTTTTCTTTTGTGGCATCTGGAGGATATACCGTCTATACTTCTTAATTCTGAACTATCGATGTAGTGTGCCTAGGAGAAAGGAGAAAGTGTACACTACTAATAAAGTTATTTTGCTACATTAAAACCTCCTCCGGCTACAATAGCCAGTTCTGACTAGTGTCCTGAGAATGGTCGTAGGCAGATAATCTCTGCTCCTATTTCTTTAAAGCAGACCTCCAATCAAACAACCAAAGTTGAATAAATTGCTTACCTAAACCCCACCTCTCGCAATTACTGAGTGATCAGGCTTAAAGCTGAAACAAAACCTAACATGGCTGTCCCTGGAAGCTAAAATATTCCAGGGCTGCCCGCAGGCCCTTCCCTGGGGTATTCCAATTTGGGACGCCCCAATGTGAAGCCCCCCAGTTTGCCTAGAAAAGGGTACCTCTTCCCGGTCCAATTGTGCATGCATAGACTCCCATCCAATCCTATGTCATTCGGCAAATGGCTCTGCCCCTCTGCAATGGGGAGAACAAGCGTCTGCGTGCCCAGTAGTGCACACTCTGTTACCAGACTATCTGAATGGCTGGTGCATGAGCAAGCACAGCCCCAAGATGGGGGGATGCGGCCACTTGCGCACCCCATTGCAGAAGGGCAGAGCCGTTTGCCAAATTACATAGTCACAGAAAACTGCTCTGATTGGATGAGAGCCCACACATGCGCAGTTGAACCAGGGAAAGGTAAGCTGTTACAGGTGAACGGGGGTTTCACACAGCAGGGCATTCCAAGTCAGGATGCCCCTGGGGAATGGAACAAAACTCAGGATAGTGAAAATCTCGGGTTTGTTCTGCTTTAACTCCATACAGAAGTAGTGGAATTGCAGGCAGATTCTATGCTCATGTACTGCAGGGGAGCGGCCATCTTGCCACAATTCAGACAGTAAATGTAATTTGAAAACTAGAGATGAGCAAGCTTTTCAAAAATTTGGCTCTGCCAATTCAGCAAGTTAGTTTGGGTGTATGCCAAATCAAACTGAACCCAATCACTGAATATCAGCTAAATTATTAGAGGTGCATTTTTCAATGCCTGGAGCAAGCACACCCATAAAGGGGATGCTGGGATCGGACGGTGGGATGTTTTTTTATACTATGCCCCCTTTAAGGAGGAACAACACACCCAGTTTTGACTCTCCCGAATTGGGATGCCCTGCTGTGTGTACCCCCCCCCCAAGGTTGCCCCATACACTCACCTTCCTGTTGCTCCCATAGCTCGCACTCAGGCAAGGGGTCAGCCAAGAGGAGATTTCCTGACGTATGCAGTCGAGCAGTTCCTGCCCTGTGTGGCTGCATCTGCCCAGGTTCACCAGGTGCAGGACCATGGGACAAGGAAGGGTCTGGAATTGGTGGTATGAAACTGTAACATGGCAAACTCTTGACATATGGGAGAGTGAGAACAAGGAGGAGGCGGGGTGGAGGAGGTGTTGGAGAAAGCAGGGGATGCAGAGAGTGGAGGAGGTGTTGGAGGAAACAGGGGATGCAGAGGGTGAAGGAGGTTTTGGAGGAAACAGGGGTGCAGAGGGTGGAGGAGGTGTTGGAGAAAGCAGGGGATGCAGAGAGTGGAGGAGGTGTTGGAGGAAACAGGGGATGCAGAGGGTGGAGGAGGTGTTGGAGAAAGCAGGGGATGCAGAGAGTGGAGGAGGTGTTGGAGGAAACAGGGGATGCAGAGGGTGAAGGAGGTTTTGGAGGAAACAGGGGTGCAGAGGGTGGAGGAGGTGTTGGAGGAAACAGGGGTGCAGAGGGTGGAGGAGGTGATGGAGGAAATAGGGGTGCAGAGGGTGGAGGAGGTGTTGGAGGAAACAGGGGTGCAGAGGGTGGAGGAGGTGATGGAGAAAGCAGGGGATGCAGAGAGTGGAGGAGGTGTTGGAGGAAACAGGGGTGCAGAGGGTGAAGGAGGTTTTGGAGGAAACAGGGGATGCAGAGGGTGGAGGAGGTGTTGGAGGAAACAGGGGATGCAGAGGGTGGAGGAGGTGATGGAGGAAATAGGGGTGCAGAGGGTGGAGGAGGTGTTGGAGGAAACAGGGGTGCAGAGGGTGGAGGAGGTGATGGAGAAAGCAGGGGATGCAGAGAGTGGAGGAGGTGTTGGAGGAAACAGGGGATGCAGAGGAGGTGTTGGAGGAAACAGGGATGCAGAGGGTGGAGGAGGTGATGGAGAAAGCAGGGGATGCAGAGAGTGGAGGAGGTGTTGGAGGAAACAGGGGATGCAGAGGGTGAAGGAGGTTTTGGAGGAAACAGGGGTGCAGAGGGTGGAGGAGGTGTTGGAGGAAACGGGTGAAGAGGGTGGAGGAGGTGTTGGAGGAAACAGGGGATGCAGAGGGTGGTGGAGGTGTTGGAGAAAGCAGGGGATGCAGAGGGTGAAGGAGGTTTTGGAGGAAACAGGGATGCAGAGGGTGGAGGAGGTGTTGGAGGAAACAGGGGTGCAGAGGGTGGAGGAGGTGATGGAGAAAGCAGGGGATGCAGAGAGTGGAGGAGGTGTTGGAGGAAACAGGGGTGCAGAGGGTGGAGGAGGTGATGGAGAAAGCAGGGGATGCAGAGAGTGGAGGAGGTGTTGGAGGAAACAGGGGATGCAGAGGGTGAAGGAGGTTTTGGAGGAAACGGGTGCAGACGGTGGAGGAGGTGTTGGAGGAAACGGGTGAAGAGGGTGGAGGAGGTTTTGGAGGAAACAGGGGATGCAGAGGGTGGAGGAGGTGTTGGAGGAAACAGGGGTGCAGAGGGTGGAGGAGGTGATGGAGAAAGCAGGGGATGCAGAGAGTGGAGGAGGTGTTGGAGGAAACAGGGGATGCAGAGGGTGAAGGAGGTTTTGGAGGAAACAGGGGATGCAGAGGGTGGAGGAGGTGTTGGAGGAAACGGGTGAAGAGGGTGGAGGAGGTGTTGGAGGAAACAGGGGATGCAGAGGGTGGAGGAGGTGTTGGAGGAAACAGGGGTGCAGAGGGTGGAGGAGGTGATGGAGAAAGCAGGGGATGCAGAGAGTGGAGGAGGTGTTGGAGGAAACAGGGGATGCAGAGGGTGAAGGAGGTTTTGGAGGAAACAGGGATGCAGAGGGTGGAGGAGGTGTTGGAGGAAACGGGTGAAGAGGGTGGAGGAGGTGTTGGAGGAAACAGGGGATGCAGAGGGTGGAGGAGGTGTTGGAGGAAACGGATGAAGAGGGTGGACGAGGTGTTGGAGGAAACAGGGGATGCAGAGGGTGGAGGAGGTGTTGGAGGAAACAGGGGTGCAGAGGGTGGAGGAGGTGATGGAGAAAGCAGGGGATGCAGAGAGTGGAGGAGGTGTTGGAGGAAACAGGGGATGCAGAGGGTGAAGGAGGTTTTGGAGGAAACAGGGATGCAGAGGGTGGAGGAGGTGTTGGAGGAAACGGGTGAAGAGGGTGGAGGAGGTGTTGGAGGAAACAGGGGATGCAGAGGGTGGAGGAGGTGTTGGAGGAAACGGGTGAAGAGGGTGGACGAGGTGTTGGAGGAAACAGGGGATGCAGAGGGTGGAGGAGGTGTTGGAGGACACAGGGGTGCAGAGGGTGGAGGAGGTGATGGAGAAAGCAGGGGATGCAGAGAGTGGAGGAGGTGTTGGAGGAAACAGGGGATGCAGAGGGTGAAGGAGGTTTTGGAGGAAACAGGGGATGCAGAGGGTGGAGGAGGTGTTGGAGGAAACGGGTGAAGAGGGTGGAGGAGGTGTTGGAGGAAACAGGGGATGCAGAGAGTGGAGGAGGTGTTGGAGGAAACGGGTGAAGAGGGTGGACGAGGTGTTGGAGGAAACAGGGGATGCAGAGGGTGGAGGAGGTGTTGGAGGACACAGGGGTGCAGAGGGTGGAGGAGGTGATGGAGAAAGCAGGGGATGCAGAGAGTGGAGGAGGTGTTGGAGGAAACAGGGGATGCAGAGGGTGAAGGAGGTTTTGGAGGAAACAGGGGATGCAGAGGGTGGAGGAGGTGTTGGAGGAAACGGGTGAAGAGGGTGGAGGAGGTGTTGGAGGAAACAGGAGATGCAGAGGGTGGAGGAGGTGTTGGAGGAAACAGGGGATGCAGAGGGTGGAGGAGGTGTTGGAGGAAACGGGTGAAGAGGGTGGAGGAGGTGTTGGAGGAAACAGGGGATGCAGAGGGTGGAGGAGCTGTTGGAGGAAACAGGGGTGCAGAGGGTGGAGGAGGTGATGGAGAAAGCAGGGGATGCAGAGAGTGGAGGAGGTGTTGGAGGAAACGGGTGAAGAGGGTGGAGGAGGTGTTGGAGGAAACAGGGATGCAGAGGGTGGAGGAGGTGTTGGAGGAAGCAGGGGATGCAGAAAGCCCACAATTGCACCGTGGAGGCACCACTGCAATGAAAAAAAAAAATAGCGCTTGGAAAATAAATTCGCATGCGAGAATTTTTCAAACTTAGGAGCGATTCATGAAGGCAGTTGAATTAAATTTGTGTGTGCGAATTTGCGGGTGAATTTTTTTCGTGTGCAATTGAAAATCACTTTACAACTGGAAAGCTCAGTGAAAAAGTGCACAAATTTTCCATACCCAAATGCTTTGTGTGAAATTTTTTTCTACTGCTTCCTAATTTGTAGCAGAGCAGTATGATCCCTTGTTGCCCTTGTTCTGTTTTTTATTTTTTGCTTTGTGTTTCTGGACTTTCTAAGTAATGTGGACTAGTACATGTCATAGCTAATGTTTAAAGTGGACCAACACCCAGGATTTTGACTATCCTGGGTATTGGTCCACTTCCCCGGGGCACCCCGATCGGGGGTGCCCCGCTGTGTGAAAACCCCCAGAAAGCCCCCAAAACTTACCTCTCCCCGCCACGGACAAGCTGATTGACAGCGACGGACAAGCAGCTTGCCCGTCGCCGCCTCCCGCGCGTCACTCTTGACATGTGCGCACCCGCGCCGGCCATTCAGAGACGGCCGGCGCGGGCGCGCGCACGTCTAGAGGAGCGTGAGTGAGGCAGCGGCGGCGGAAGCAGCGGCTGGAGAGGTAAGGTTTTTCGGGGGTTTTGGGGGGTTTACACCCCGCGGGACATCCCGATCTCGGATGTCCCGCGGTGTGTGAGGTGATCGGCCCGGGAATCTTATAGATTCCCGGGCCGATCACCTCAGGGTGTTGGTCCACTTTAATTATGTTTAATTTTGCACTTTGCATTGGTTCGGTGCATAATTTTTTGGTGATGGTGGTTTAGGTGCCCTTTTGGCAGTGTTGCTTTGCAATGCTTTACATCTGTTGTTATTGTAGCCATTTATTTGGGTGGTTTGTAGATTAACAGTTCTTAATTTTGGCTTTGCTCTGTGGATCCATTGATATGTGAATGTGAGTGTTGCCCTGAGTGTCATCATTAGCATGCACATATCTGTAACTGGGTTAGTTTGGTCACCCCATATAGGCCTGATGTACTTACATTTCAAAACCACATTAAAGGTTTCTGTTGCATCCAGGGTCAGCTCCAGAGTTTTGTGGGCCCTTGGGCGACAGAGTCCCAGCGCGCCCCTTGTGTCACCTCACTTGTGCGGCTCTGTGAATCCCCATGGGATGACCGGTATACTCACCACACATATTAAAATGGACCAAAACCCTAGATTTTGTCTATCCTGGGCTTTGGACCTCGCCCTTAGGGGACCCCATTTGGGGGAAGCCCCGCTGTGTGAAACCCCCAAGGTTGCCAAAACCAACTCACTCTTCCCGATCCTACGGGGCATACGCATCCTCTCGTCCAATCAGCGCGCTGACGCCCGCATCCCCTGCTTCCCTCTAACAGGGAGTGTGCCCGCAGCAGCCATTCATAAATGCCTGGCGCTGGCACGTGCTCTGCTAGAGTGACGCGCATGCGCTGTTGGACCGGGAAAGAAGGTGAGTTTATGGGCGACCTGGGGGGTTTCACACAGTGGGGCATCCCATTTTGGATGCCCCTAGGGGAGGGAATTGATCAGCCCAGGAATCTATAAGATCTATAATCGTCGTGGGTTTTGGTCCACTTTAAAGTGCACCAAAACCCAGGATTTTAAATATCCTGAGTTTTGGTACTCAATTTGGGATGACCCGCTATGTGAAACCCCCGGTTTGCCTGTAAAACTTACATGACTGCCAATGCAACGGCGCATGCGCAGGCAGTCAGTGTACTTGGTTCCATTCTGCTTTGCTCAACTGTCAAGAGGTCTTATCGTCCCGATGAAGGCGAGTGCACCGATGGCTGCATCCCTGTTAGCCTCTAGCTGGGGGCGTGCCCGTGCCAGCTATTCACAAATCATTAAACGGAGGCCCCAAGGAGAGAGAACCAGGTGGCCCTGGAGTCTTATCGACTTCATGGCCGCTTTTGGTCCACTTTAATGCAGGGCATAGAATTCTATTTGCCCACAGAGCATGGCATAGAGAGCGAGGAGTGAACAGCATCCCCAGTTTCCCTCTGCCTGATGTGTGTGGTCCTGCACCCTGGTTGTCTGGCTGAGCTCCCGGCCGAACACCAACTGTGGTAAACCGGGGATGAGCTGTGGGACCACAGGCAAGGTGATCCATAAAGGTTTTACACAGTGGGATGGCACATGGATAGGGATTTGGCCGGATTAGGAGTTTGTTCTGCCTTGTTCGAATGGCGCATGTGCAGGCTCTCGTTCAATAGGAGGCATCTGCCTGGGCTCTCATTGACTTTAATGGAGAGCTCATGCTGGCGCATCCCCCCGGTGGCTTGTGCTTGCTCCCGCCCTAGCCATTCATATAGGCAGGAGCGGGTGCTGCTGGGGATGCGTCAGCGTGCACTCCCCATTAAAGTCAATGAGAGCTGTCTGGCGAATGACATAGTCATGGCAGACAGCTGTCAGTGGACGAACGCCCTGGCATGCATCACTGGAACAAGGAAGAGGTGAGTGAATAGCGGCATCCTGGCGGGGGTTCACCCAGGGGGTATTGCAGGTTTTGTTCCACTTTAAAGTGGACCAATCACCAGGATTTTCACTATGCTTGCCCTACAGGCATCGTGATGCCCTGCTGTTTCAAACCCCTGAGATCTCCCACGCCAGTCACTTTTTTGCTGTTCTCACAGTGCATGCGCTTATCCAAACAGTGCTTTATGCTATGTATACTAATGTAGAGTATAAATCTGTTGTTTTGGATTCAGCGTCGAGTGCACGCCACCCTGCGTTTGGACATCAGCAGGAATATCGGGGAGCCTTTTAGACTCCAGGGCCTTCTGGTAGTGATTGGTCCACTTTAAAGAGGAAGATTCACAGCCATGGGGTCTAAAATATCACTTACAATACTAATGGGCAACTTACAACACCTGGTGCATCCCTATTAGGGATATTCTGATGTGTGAAACACCCCAGGAACCCCCACAAATACCTTTCCAGGATCCCATGCCATATTCATGGGTCTCGGCATATCCCTGGCCTCCCTGCAGTCTGTGGTGCGCTCCCATGCTCAGTTTATCTGAGGGGCTGGATGCAGGAGCATGCCTCAGCCTCAGAGATGTTGGGGAACCACCAAGAATAGGCCCCCCCATAAAAGTGGGTACCTGGGGGGGTTGCACACAGCAGGGCATCCCAAATCAGGATAAAAATCCCAGGTTTTGGTCTATCTGCGCCCGCACCTGTCTGCAGCAGGGAGCTAGGCAGCGATATGCCTGCGCTCCCTCCAAGCCGGCGGATCAGGTCAGCGCACGGCTTATTGAAGCCGCTGCGTCTGTAACCTATAGCATCGGATGGGAACAGCGGCCTTTAACCAAAAAAAAAAACAGTGCCCGGGGGGGACTGTCAGGAGGGGATTCCCTGCGCCTGTGGTAAACCCTGTTTTTATTTTTTGGGGGGCTGGGGACAAAAAAATAATACCGGGAATTGCATTGGGGAAACATGAAAAGACAGGACACATGATTTGCACGGCCTGAATCACAAGTTTGCAGTGCAACACAAAAGTGCAAAAAAATACTTCCAAAAACAATTCCAAGCAGCCCAGGAATCCCGTGGCACATGCACCAGCCCCCAAAAAATTAACAAAAGTGGCCAAAATAATTATAACCATCCCAGCCCATTGAAATGTATGGGATGAGGCCACACAGTGCAGTGTGAGCACCTGGTCTTATCTGGCACTATGGGGAGCTCAGTGCAGGTGCTGATGATAGATGGGACACTACCTGGCACTATCACAGGCACTCTGGATTTCTGATTTGATAAATACACCTATTGCACTGGGACCTGACATTCACCTGACACTCATCCGGCACTACGTGGCCTTAGCGTTTCTTAAAGTGGACCAAAACTCACGCCGATCGGATATCCGGCCCGATTGAGTTCCTCCACCCGGGGCATCCAAAATCGGGATGCCCCACTGTGTGAAACCCCCAGGCCGCTCCATACACTTACCTTGTTTCCTGGTCCAACGGAGCATGCGCGAGCCGCGGGCGCATCCCCGCTATCCCTCAAGCAGGGTGCGTGCCAGTGCCAGGCATTTGTGAATGCCCGGCACGGGCACGCTTCATGTTAGAGGGAAGCGGGGATGCAGCCGCCAGCGCTCTTGGAGCCTCTGGCATTAGACGAAGACTTAGGCGACGTGACGTCAGCGGCTCCGCGTGCGCTGATTGGATGAGCGGCCGTGCATGCGCCGTAGGACCAGGAAAAGGTGAGTTGGCATCGGTGATCTGGGGGGTTTCACACAGCAGGGGGGGGGGAGGACCAAAACCCAGGATAGTGAAAATTCAGTATTTTGGTCTAGTTTAAACCCCTAAATTTTTTTTTAATATTTTGAGATGCTCATTTTTCTGTCTGCTATATTTATGTTGTCATGGCGTTAGGTATTGTTTACATCACTTACATTTATCAAGTTGTGCAGCGGCATGCAATGTGGTAAATAAAACATCGCACATGTTACTGTGCTCATGTGTCTTCCTCATGGTGCCCGGGGATAGTTGTATCCAGGCTGTACTCAGGCATCCAGAAAGCACATTGAGCCTCATCCATTTTGTTCCCCACCATGTCCTCTGTCCTGTGTGCGCCACTATGATTTATTTCAGATAAATGTTTTTGCTAATATGCCTATATTAAACATCATTTTACACAATTTCATGTTCCTAGGCCTCCTTATGGTGCACTATGGGCTTTTTTGCAGGCACAGGGGATAGAAGGACTCCATGGTGGAAGTCAGAAAACAGACTTTTCTCCTCCTGAAAGCTGCTGTAAAAAATTCGTCTTAAACACTTGAATTTAACTCATGTGTGAAGCCAATTCATGGCACCTGAATCACTAGAATTCTTTTTCACTTGAAAATCCCACACAAATTATTTTCGAAAATCGAATTATTTACGAGTGCTTTTTCTCTCACTCGAATTGAATTAGCAAAAACGAAAGTAAAACAGCTTTCATGGTTGTTGAATCGCGCGTAGAATTTTCACGCTCAAAATTGCACCTTTTTCTCAAAAAAACATGCGAAAATTCAAATTCAACCTTTGATGAATCAAGCCCTATATTCTATTAAATTATGTTATATTCTTAACTAAGAATAGAAAGAGCAGCAAGAGACAACAATATTATTGGGGCCCAGAGAGTTATCGATACATGATGTTGTAAAAACATCTGTAACAGTAGTAACCGTCTGTTTTAGTGCAGCCTTTAATATAGCCAGAGCGCAGTGTGAGAAGCGCTGACAGGAGGCTTTGCTCTCCAGTAACAGCACCAAAAACATTGAAAGCTGCTGCATTGCCTGGCCTGGAAGGACATTAATACAGTGGATTGTGATGAACATATGCTTTGCTTGCCCATAGCTGGAACTCCACACGTCGGTGCTGCAGTGCATATGATTCGACACAAAGAGACCCTACTTGGGACTCTCCAATTTGGGCGGACACAAGCCATCAGGTCTTTACTTGGAATGGAAGAGACTGTAGCATTAGCAACTTGGCCAGGTGCACATTGAACTTCTGCGCCACTAGATGACTGCTGTCTTCTTGCAATCGCCTCAGTGAGCGATTGCTGTCATAATTGCGTAGGAGCAAAGGAGAGGGACGAAGGATGGATAAGACAGACCGACTGCTCCGTGCCGCAGAGACTGAGGAGCTGGATGTTATCAGGAGCACCACCCCTTTGCCAAGACTGCTGATGGCACCAGTTCTTCTGCCACTGCTTCTACCCCTTGGGCTGCTAGTTCTGTATCTTTCAGGAAAATGGGGGTACACAGAGTATTCTGTATAAAAACTGTCTAAAAGAGCAATCGGTATTACACTGTAATGTTAGTCCCCCATAACCTATATGTGTTTACTGGACCCAGTGTTTGCAGAATGTTCTTGCATGGTTGCCATGGGGCATCACATTATAGGTTATGGCTCCAGATACTAAAGGGTTGATTCAGCGCCGTGAAAGTAAACATTTTTTCCTTGGTGCAGTTCAGCAACATATTTAGCTGTGCACAACTGGTTTCAACTCCGTATGCAGGCTCTGGAAAGCAATTAAAGCCAACCCCCCCCCCTCCCCCAAATTGCACAGGAATACCTTCAAATGTCTGCACATTGTCATAAGTAAAAAAAAAAATCATGTATTTACAGCAAAAGTGTTTAATTAGACTGAAGAAATCATGCCCCATAATATATTATTATTAGTAGTAGTATTAATAATAATAATAATAATAATATTTGATTTATTATATATTTTATTGAAGAGGAATTCTGGCATTATATACAGGAAGGAATTTTACCTGAAATCTGCAAATATTGGTTGAATTTATCTCAAGCCTGAAACTAAACTATCTCCCCTTGGTACTCTCCTGTGGTATGTGGCCAAAACATAGCCAGATATCAAATGTTTTACTAATAAATGCCCAAGGCAAGGCTACTAATATAAATGCAGGTTCATTATATTGTTTTAAAGAATTCAGAGCATAACTAATAAAGAATGTTCTTTTGTTCTTAATAAGAATAAAAAGAATATATAATATACGTATTAACAAAACGAGAAAACTTATCAAAGTTAAAAATACATAAAAATATATATAAAAGAGCTTAAAACTCAGTGGGATACATATCACGTCACCACAGAAAAAAACATTGTCTATGAGATTCATCAGCCACAAGCAGAATATGCTACAGACAAGGCTTCCATGGGAAAAAAACACTGTCTCCTAACACAGGTAGCGTAGCTCCTTCATTCACACACTAACATAGTATCACTACTCAGTTAACATCACTTTTCCTATGGGAACTTGAATAGGAATGTTACCTACTTCAGGCACACACAAGGCAGGTCCTTGACACCCAAAGTGGTAGCTTCCTTGTGGCTCCCTCTTTGTGGCACCATTGCTATATCTATATGCTTCTTTTTAAAGGGTCTGAACAGCAGATTTTGCTGAGTCAGCCATCTTTTCAAAGAAACTGATCATTAACCCATCCCTGAGTGGGCCCACCTCCGAAGTGTCCCAAGAGAGCAATCTCCATTGCCTCAGAGATTTTAGGGGCAGATAATAGTTAGCAGTGTAACCTTAATTAAATATACTGACAATGGTTAGACCTTTAGTGTCGAGGTTAACATACAACACAAGACACAGCAAAGTTAAGCCTAATTCAATACGGCATTACAATAGGTAGTAAACAGGGCACACAAGAAAACACAGGAATAGTCAGAGACAATGACAATCTCTGTTTCTTAATTAGTCAGCACAGAGAAGTAAATTCAGCATAAGAAATAATACATCTCTTATAAAAACCGAAGTCAGCAAATTAAAGCTTCTAATTTAACCATGCCAAACCGACTAGCATTGCACATGGTAAGTGGTAAGTTAACTCATCAGTAGATTGCCATTTTCAGGAGAAACTCTTATCAGACACAGGCAATGCCTAGTTGACATTCCCTGGTAATGTCCTGCTGAGCTACATGAGGGTAACCTCAGAAATGAGATCAAGGCTTTGTAAGTTAGCTGCATAATCATCAGAGGCGAGTGCACCAGTTACCTTCTAGCTGTTGATGGTCATATGAAGTTTGAGATTTGCATTTCCTGTGTTCTTGCCAAGAGATTGATCATCTCCCTTGTGAGTAGGGATTTAAGTCTGGGAGCAGACTGTATAGAAAAACACCTTCATAATGGTTGTTGGAATATGTGTTATCCTGAGTACTGGAATCCTAACAGTGAATTAGCTTAAAATAGTAATTTCCACCTTTGAGGGCAAAGAGATAAAGGTACTACCTACTGCTGGAATATCCCCAGAGAAATTCTTTTTTTACATAACTCTAAAAATCTATCACAGGTGACAGTTTATTGACTTTACTTAGTAAATGAGTGATCTAAAGATGTTATCCCAGAATTGTCATCTTGGTTGACATGTTGCCACTGTTTGCTCATTTTATTTTTAACCCAATAATTGTGTGGGTATGACTTTTACGTTTACGTTTAGTGTATTAGCAAAATAATTGATTTGAAAAGGAAGTCTTAGTAGGATTTTCTCATCCATTCAATACAGTGTGGTCTCCCTTTGGGAACCAGAACATCATGAATTCTGACATTCCTGTGTATACCCGGGTATACCCGAGAAAGTATACAGAGCAGAAACAGTATCTCTGCATTTTTGTCAAGGACAGGTTCTTTAAAGAAGCACTGTCGTGAAAAATGGCCCAATGATAAAAATCCATATAAATATGCTGGATAGTGGGATCAGGGGTCCCTTTTACACCCGGCATCAAGAAATATCCAGACAGGCTTGTTTTTTTTATTTTAATAAAAGGAAAAAAACTGTCTGTCACCCCTGATAGACTAAACCTGTTGCCCCTGGATCTTATTCCTACCATGAGAGAATAAACCACAAGCTTGGCCGGAGTTTTATTCAGTTCAGGTGTATAAGTGACCCCTCCTCCCATTAGCCAATGTGTTTATATGGATTTTTAATATTACACAATTTCGCAATAGCGCTCCTTTAAAGACTATGGCTCTTGTTAAGGCGGTGCAGAGCAGGCTCTGGCATAGGAATTTCTGATCCCTGCTGGAGGGTTAATTTTTTTTCACTCCGTAAGACTCACCTGGGGCTTAGAGGGGGAAAAAATAAGAAGAAAAAATATTCTGAACCAAATGTGCTAAAATACTATCCCCAAAAGTACCAAATAATAGACACGGTGGAGAACCCCCCCAAAATCCCCTTGTAACAGACAATGTGCATAATCTCCCCCCAATCACCCCATTACAGCCAATGTGCATTATCCCCCAATACAGTCAGTGTGGCAACATTCTCCTCCACCCAAATCCCCTCTATTACAGGCAGAGTGTCATCCACCCATTCCCCGATTATAGGCAGTGTGGTATCCCCCCCCCACTCCCCCAATATTGACAGTGTGGCATTCCCCTCTCTGTCATTTCACCCCCTCCATTGCTATGAATGTAGTGGGAGTGCTACAGGGGCCTAAACCAGTCACAACCATGACTGCCATCTCTGATTTGAAAGGACCAACTGGGGGATCCGCAGGGGGAGCTGTGCTGCACAAAAGGTGAGTATAGATGTTTTTTATTTTTTTGCCTAGACAATCTCTTTAAACTTCATTTTACTTTACAGAGCCTTCTCTGTGTCCCATGACTCCTCTGCAGTTCCCTTTCCGCTAAAATTAACAGTGAAAGTGACTGCTACTGTTGGCATCCTTCTATTTCTTCTATTCCCAAGACAGGTTGGACAGGTTCATAAACTGCACTTTGAACTGAAAAGTGCACTCTAGGTGAAAATGTAATGGAAGTGCTCTTTTTACAGTTGAACCAACCCCCAGGTAGAAAATTGTATGGTTTCCTCTTCTTTCTGTGTTTGCTGAATCAGGCCTTTATATTAGCACCAAATTCTAGGGGCCAGTTCATCACCCGGTGTAAAAAGTGGTCTACCATTTTATTCTTTAACTAAAGAGCACCTGGTGCTGATGTTTTCTAACCAGGTCACAAGAGAAAGGAGGCAGCCACTCTGACCAATATTTAACTATCCTGGGAGGTACACGTGGGCACGGCAATTACCACAGACAAACCTAAAAGGGGCCACATCACACAACCTTTTTAGCTAGCAACTAGTCATATCATCTGTCTCTAAAGCACTTGTAGGTGGGAGGTCTTTAGCTGTGTGGAGAAGACTTTCATCACCCTATCCCCCATTGTGCTGCACTAAAGGTATAGGGCAACCTCAGGTAAGTTGCTTCCAATGTATTTATTGCATTGTAAGTACCAATGGGAGCTCTCAGAGATTAGAGTTAGGACTGCACCTCACTGCAGATGTGTGTGTCAGGAATCGGCACTTACCTGGACCCCGTTCCAGCGTTGTCCCCGGGCGGCTGGCCGCAGCAGCAGTTCCCGCTCGGCCACGAGCACGGCCGTGCTCCCTCCTCGTCCCCGCCTCTCTCTGCCTCGTGCTCGCGCGCGCACACGTTCTTCATATGCCCTCCAGCGGCGCTGCTCTCAGCGCGTCCGCCGGAGGCAGCTGTGTTAGAGCCTGCGGGCTCAGCCTGCTGAGGAACTCTTCCCTCTCTCCTGTTGTGGGCCAATGAGCCCAGCTAGGGACAGGTCAGGCCAATCCTGGCTTGGATCCTAAGTGCACCAATCATTCACACCTTCCCTCTCTGTCTGCCCCTATAAAGGGTTTCCTCCCTCAGTTGCCCATTGCCTGTGATAGCGCTCAGAACCCTGTGTTACCTTTTCCTGTGAAGTCTAGCCCGTTGCCGATTTGATTGTCCGACCACTCTCGATCCTGAATCCTTGTTGCCGACCTCTGCCTGTATTTGACGCCTCTCGATCCTGAATCCTTGTTGCCGACCCTTGCCTGAACTGACGCTTCTAGATCCTGAACCCCAGTTGCTGACCTCTGCCTGTACCCCGACTCCGTCTTGCCTGACCCCTGGTGCCACTACGATCTCTGCCTTCCCGTTATCGACCGATTGCCTGTCTCTGGACTTCCGTCACTCACGCTCCAGTTATTGGTTCTCCATTTAAGCTTGCATCCTTTGAGCCAATAAGTCCTGGGGGCAACCGATCCCGGGTAGGCGTATCTTGCATCCCGGCAAGCGGGGGCTCCTACAGGTGAAGCTGGCTGTGGAGATTGGGGGTTGCGAGCTCATCAAGAGGTCTGGAGTTACCCCCCAAGCGTGACAGTGTGCAAACCAAGACCTCTGTTTTTGGCCAGATTTTAGAGAAAGCTTATAGGATTGGTTTCTAGCTAACACGTTTATGTGCAGTGGCTCCATTAATACAGGTTGCAAACTACTGTATATGATAATCATAAAACTGGTTATTGGCAGGGACCTACCAAGGTCGTTTTTTAAATCTGTTGCGTTTTGTTCATTGCAACTGCTTTTTTCAATTATTATTCTCATTGTTACATACAGACTTTTCCCTTTACCTCCTCAAGAACCCCCTAACCTGTCAGCATGTCTCTGCACAGAGACACGAGTGTGCACGTGTTGTGAAGATGCAGGTTGCTAGCATCTGTTTCATCTCTACATACGTCAACAGGAGATTTGGGGTTCTGCTACGCTGGATAGTTTAGGGAATTGTTGCATGTCACATTTTAATGGGATATGTCAAATGTAAAAACATTTACCATTATGACTAGTAAAAAGAAAATAACAGAAGTAGGGCCTTAGCTTTTCCCATTAGGAACAATGCATCAGAGGTGTATACTGAAGTAGAAAAAAATCATACAATTGTCTCTATAAAATTGACTGTATTTATTGTCTTATTGCTGTGCTATCATGCATTTCATGGTGTGACGCATTAAAGGCTATGGGAAAGATCAGTAAACAAAATTTTTTCTCTCCATATATTGCTTAACTATTTAAAGTCATACAGTAGTCAAATGGGTACTTACCTCTTGTTCTCTGCAGGTCCCGCGCTCTAGACCGCACCCGATTGCTTTATTGGGGCCCTGCTGCAGCTGCCGCCTCCCTCTGTGTCCAGGGCCAGGCCCTCGGGACTGGATTGATGGCAGAACGGCATTACCAAGCCATCAATGGGGTATGGCCACGCTCTATCCGTTCATTGCAATCGAGGTAGTGGGTGAAGGCCCTACACACACCATTTCTATTGTAGTGAATAGAGGAAGCGTGGCCACAACCCCTGTGACTGATGGCGGGGGCATGGTCTGGCATAGAAGATCAAAGAATAGGCCTGATAAAGCGATTGGGTGAGGTCTGGAGCATTGGGCCTGCAGTGACCAGCAGCGCAGGACAAAAGGTAAGTACCCTTTTGTTTTTTTTTCTGCTGTAACACCAACTTTAGGCAGCATTTTTACATACATTTGTACCCCCTTTCCCTGGTCTTAAGAACTCTAGGACAGGGAGATTCCCTGTTCTTAGCCCGGCATCCCTGCTCTGTGCTCCGTCTCGGCAGACTTGAGTGATGAAGCACACTTAGCATTGCTGCAGCACTCCTCAGGTTACCCTACCCCCTCTGAATGTGCAAGAAGGAAATGCCAATACCAAGCCGTGTATGCGCCATGGGATCCCAGCTCAAGGTGAGTTTACAGGGACACTTGGGGGTTTCACACTGTGAGGGCATACACAATTAGGCTGGGACAATAGGTGTTTTTAAGGGTTTCTAAACCTAAAAAATCAAAGGAAAACATTAAAGCTCAGTCTTACCAAAACTATGTTCAGTTAATAATAATGCTACCCTAGCTACCTTTGCAAACTATTTTCATGACAGTTTTAGTAAGAAAACTAGATAATTATATATACAAAGTATACAGTCAGGTTAAAGTACATTTACAAAAAACATACTTACCTTTCCTGCCATGGGATCGATCCTTTGCAGTCCTCCAATCTTTACTCATCTCTGTTCTTCTATTGCCAGACCTAGTGCTGACATCACTTTCAGAATGCTCCCAACTTACAGTATCAGTTTTGGTAGGAAGGTCACGTGGTGCTCTCCTGTTTCTAATATATCAGAAAGCACTGGCAGCAGGGATGCATGCAGAAGACAGATGTGGAGCGTGCTGTCAGCAGAAGCATATTACACCTGTATGTAATACAGTACCCTGCTTTAGACACTCCCTGCCATATTTAATGCTAATGGGTGACACCAGAAACACCAATGAGTTGATCATCAGCACCACCTTGTGTTGGGTTTCCCTCCCCATCACACCCAGCTAGACCTACCTAGAGCAGACAGGCAGCTGAACAGGCCCCCTGCCCCTCCAGGGCTGGGTGGCTGAATGGGCCCCCTCCCCGCTTTGCCCCCAGTGACAATGTCACATTGCTCCAAAATGCACTGCAAATTTTTGTATGTTCCCAAAGTTGTGCTGGGTCATTGACACGCTAATGCCTGGGTATGTTCTGTTCTGCAAATGCTGGCCCTGGTCTATATTTCTGTTAAGGTGGACAGTCTGTGCCTTGGTTGCTACATCTCCTTAGAGTATGGAGAGTGTCTGGGACAGGGATAGACTGCTCAAGCGCCCTTGAAAGACCAAATACACAATGCACAGAGGTGGATGGGCCAGTTTAAAAGCTGCAAAGTTACGACTGCAATGTGCTTCCTAGCTGGTTAATGAGTTCATTTGTCAGCAGTGGATATGGCTACTATTGGTTTTGAAGCTTTTTTATTGTATGGGAAGATACTGTGGCAGTGGTATGTTAGGAGAGCAATGAGTCAAGTTTGGCACGGGCAGCAGGTAAGGTAGGATCATCCAGGCAAGGAGAACTATGTAGCAAGTTTAGTCTACCGCCAAGTATATATGTTTATGTGAGTGCTGGAAGTCAAACCCAGGGGTAGCGGAGCCCATGCTGATCACTCTAAGACCCTCCTGTCTCTTTGACTGGCTTTGGGCCATACCCGAGAAGAGCGGGGGGATTTCTAAAACTCTGTATGACTGCATGTAACAGTACTCTCTGTTCTAAGGCTCATACGTTCTTCAATATTAATGAGTCATTTATGAATGCACTAAAATATGTTCTAAAGACTTTAGTTCTCTGTAATTTCACATAATATTGAAAATCCTAACTCCATCCTAGCCTTTAAAATCTGTATCCATATGCAGTAACGTCTATCAAGAATTATTATGAAACTAGAAGATGAAGAAACAGATAAAAATAAACCACGTTCTCCTCTGTGCATATTACACCAGATGGTTTTCCAAAGGATTTGGCTTGCTGCTTCTTTTATCTGTTGCTATTTTTCTTTTTTCTTTTCCCAACAGTGAGAGTGTGGATTGTCAACCAGGGGGCGGCTGCTAGCTATATGTGAAGCTCTTTTACTTTGCCATAAAGACCACCAACGTCAAGATTTTCTTGAACCACAAAGGACACCTACTGCTGTGGGAAGCTGCTCCAATAATTCAATCATTTATGTCACCAACAATTACCAAGAGTTTTCCGTCGCTTATGATGAAGATTATAGGACTTTGTCTGTCAAATCAAAAGTCTACTTCAAAAGCTGATCACACTGGGATTGTGTACAAAAGGCAAGTGTATCACAACTAAAGCATCTTCTTCAGTATTGATCTTGAAGTCTCAACTCTTCTACCACATTTATATATTTAGCATTTACAAATACAATACGCCTATTTATGAAACCATTCATTCTTAAAAGTGAAACTGTAGAGGTCCACGGATTACAAAGATTTGTCAAAAATATAATTTACAGCGATGTCCTTAGATGAGCCTTGGATGGTCTCCCATTTGGGCCTGAGCTAAAATCTAGCTTGAAACTAGCTTAGCCTCTACAAGCAAATTTCTGATCAAAACTGAACTATTGGAAGAGAAATGGATACAATTCGCAGTAGGTAAGAATACATATAATTTTAGAAATTCAATTTGTCAAAATCAGAAATATTTGGAATGAAAAGCAGACAGGTCATAGGTAGCGCGTCCCTCCACACACACAGTTGCAGCTGTGCTGATGGTTTTCAGATACAGGCAGGTAAATAATGGCATGAGTAGTTGGTTCCTGCTTCCATACAATAACTTATATAGTAGTACAACACAGTTACACTGGCCTTTCATTGAGGAACAGAATGAAACTGAATGAAACGTCAAATCCGTGGGTATCCACTTTTTTTACTTTTATTGGTGAAATTTATACAGTCAATCAAGTAGCCAAAATAATGTCAAACCATACATATATATATATATTTTTGGGTGGATTTTAGTATTTACATTGTATGATCTCAGTTGAAATGTGACTGATTTATGCCGTTTCAGTGGGGGTCCAGATATGCTCTATTTACTAAGAGCAAAGTTAGTTTCCTAATGATATATTCACATCTGCCTTTTTTCTGGACCTAACACACTAGAAGTGTAACAAGCTAACCCCTTTATTCTGCACACCATATCCTAGTGGGGACATTTGATGATCTATTAATAGCTTGTAGTTCACTTCCTCATCCTGAGCTACTGGAGTCAGAGGAAGTATTATAGCCAATAGGACAATGTATGTGTATGAAAAGATGTACAGAATAAACTGTATTGTTGATGATGTAGGCCTTTAGACCAGGAGGTTCTTGCCTTATCGTTAATTTTATGAACAATAAGATTGCACAATTTTAAGGGAATAGACTTTGTAGGCTTTTACCAAGATGACTAAAACATATATTACAGAAAAATCTGAGCCCAAGGTAAATGGTTAATTTAGTTAGGTACTGGTAAGCTAGAAATCTAAATGGTTAGTCTTAGGCTGAACTTTGCATTGGTCTTGGTAAATCAATGCTCAACGCATTGCAACTGAAAGTACTTATCCAAAGATAATTCAGTGTTATTACTTAAACCAGTATTGAACAACGCTCTCCTCAAGGGCCACTAACTGATTATGTTTTGTAGAGCTGGATTGTTAGCTTTTCTTGAGGACCAATTATTGTATTGTCACCAGCATATGGAGCTGGTGGAGCTGGTGGAGATCTATTGGTGGCCAATGAGTAGAAGGTTGAACACTGCTGATTTAAGACCTGTTTAAATGGTAAAATGGGAGGGGGGGTGGATCAGAATGACTGACCTGTAACCTAAACTTGGGCAATCCTTGTCTCCCTTCAACGAAGAAGCAACTGCAAAAGTGAGGTGACTGTAATTTACACAAAGTATACAGTATACTGTCTTATAGTAGCTCTGTGCCAAATGGCAACAAGTTGATGCAAAACCATCACCTCGGCACACACTACCATCATTATCATTGGATTTTAGAAACTTTCTACCAGGACTGATCCAAGGACACCTCTCTCTTGCAGTTTTGTGCATCAGGAGTTTGGTAAGACAACTTTGTGGTTTTAGTTTAAAAGAACAGGATCTAAACATATTAGAAAAGGTTGCATCTATATTATTAATGTTTGCATGCAATGCAAAATTGTCTGCAGATACCTTGGTATGTATGTTGCCCCCCTCCCATTTTTTACTTTGCGGATATGTTTTGATGAACCTAAAGAGCACCAACCCCCAGTCAAGAAAAAAATCAACCATAATAGTGGGGGGGGTCTCAATGATACATACCCCCTTTTAGCACCATTGGTATCTGCCACTCCAGCCCTCATAACATCCTGTAAGTAGTAAGCGTTGAAGCGGCTAATTCTGAATACAGCTCCTTTTGGTGATCAATATGGTGGATCACAGCTAGTGCCCCAAGCAAGTTAGCTATGGAACTTTAAAGCGGAATAAACCCAACCACGGCCCCCTAAAAGATTCCAGGGCCAACCGCTGACTTTTCCCTGATTCTGATAACAGATGGATGTGTGAAACCCCCCAGGACACAGGTAATTGCTTACCTTTTCCCGGGCCAACAGCACATGCGCAGCATGGATTCCCGGGCCGATCACCGGTGGGTGTTGGTCCACTTTAACTTACACTGAGTGGCTGGAGCATTATGATTCCTCCTCTGTTGGTCTCCTTAGTGAGGAAATCATTTCCTAATTCAGCTTTCAGCTGTCACCCCACTGACATGCTCCTTCAATCAACCTTCAGTGGACCAAGAACAGAAACACCCCCATTCCCTCCCTAGACTTCCTGATTGGCTGCCTCTCTTGGCAGCTATGAAACCCCACCCTTCTCTCTGGTCACGCTATGTGCTGGCATACTGGAGACACTCTTAGCCTGCAGCATCTATCACCCCCTTTTTCTGGTCACACTATGTGCTGGCAGTAATAATTAGACTCACAACAATGCACTTATTTTTTTACTATGATATCTGTAAAGCCCACAGTGTGCTTACATCACATTGCTGTTGCCACACCGACTGTTTCTCTTCATTTTTCTCTGCATCACCAATGATCTAATACTTTTACAAACAGATTGAAGTTTGGGACAGTGCAATGTGTAGCCCGAGACAACAATCGGACTTGCCTTTAGTATAACTTAAAATTAATCAACCTTCAAGAAATTTGAACACTGAAAGCAGCAGTTCTACCCCTGGGGACATAACCCTGATCACTAGAAGTTAACCTCAATGTGTAGCAAGCATTGCCATCACAAACTACAGACAAAGCTCCAAGAAAAGGATTTTACATTAAGTACACTTAACAGTTAAAGTGGACCAAAACCTATGATTTTCATTATTTTCTATGTGGGTTTTTTCCATACCCTCGCAACATCCTAATTTAAGATGTGTGAAACCCCACCACTTGCCTAATATACATACCTCGCCAATGTCCCCATGGTGCAGATGCGGGTCTAACTGCCCCTATGAAATGTGAAATCACCCAAAGGAAGTGGTTATTGTGTGCCCAGGGGTTATCAGACCCTTGAGTTTTACTTGATCCAACAGGACCATGGCCTCCCCAAAAAGACTACTTGGCATTTACAAGATGGAGAATCTGTGTGTCTTGATGTGGTTCCATCCACATCAAACAGAACTGCTCCCATTAAAGTCTATGGAGGTGCAGATCGCCCAGCAGGCGCTTGCGCTGCATTCTGGGCTATCTGTGACTGGGCCTGCACCCACTATGTCCTCACCCACTCCCCCTCGATTGATTATGACTCCCAGTGAACTAAATACTAGTGGGGAGTCTCAGCCTGACGTGTCTTCCAGGTTGGCTAACATTGGGAGGCTGATTGCTAGCTCTGTGGCCCGTAAGGCCCCGGCTAAAAGGCGGCATGTGGCGCCGGGTGCGTCTGCCTTTCCTGTGGAGACTGAGATTTTCCTTGATTTGTCTGATTATACCCCACTTGAGGAGGGGGAATTATTCTCGGATTCAGAGTTTTCTGATGATCAGCACTTCAGTGGTGCTGACTCAGATTTTTGATGTGCTTTCTATCTCCCTTCCTGCTGCGGCTCCCAAGCTACAGGGGGAGCTTTTCAGTACTGCTAAACCACGTCTGGAATTTCCAGAACAGGCCCATTTCAATAATCTTGTTCTCAAAGAATGGGAGCGTCCCGGCCGGCTTCCCGGAATCCCTAAGGGCTGGGATAAAAGGTACCCTTTTCTCACTGATGTGGTTAAATGTTGGTCAACCCCCTCAGAAGTGGAGGCACCAGTATTGGGGTTGTCCAACACATCTGTGGTACATTCCCCTGATTCCACTACCCTCAAGGATAGTGAGGACCGGCGCATTGACCAGCTGGCCTCCCATGCCTTTGCCTGTGTGGGGTCTGCCTTGCGCCCTGTCTGTTCTTCTGCTATTACTGCTGTTGCTGTTAGGACTCTCCTCAAGGGTCTGTTGGAAGGCGCCCCTGATGATACTTCTAGTGCCGAGTTCAGGGCCTTGTCACAGTGTGAAATGTTCATTGCATATGTCCTTTCTGCCTTAGATGACACCATTAGGATGTGTAGTAGAACCTCTGCCTTGGTGCTTGCTATACGCCGCTCTGTTTGGCTGCGTCAGTGGGCAGCTGATAACGCTGCTAAGAAGGCCCTCACGGGGGTCCCCTTTAAGGGGCTGTGTCTATTTGGTGATCGCTTGGACCTGTTTGCCAAGGGGGGTAAGTTGCCTCAACGTAAGAAGCAGCAACGACCCTTTCGGGGTTCGAGTGCCTTTGCCCCCTCCTACCGTGGATCCAGGTCTGGGAGAGGGGTTTCCTTTGCAGGTCCTAGGGGAGACTTCTGGGGCAGGGGCAGAGATCGTGCCCTCTCCGGATCTTCCTGGGGATCCAAGCCCAAATCTGTCGCCAAGCCTCCTCAGCCTCCTCACCCATCTTCGCTCATGTCTGGGGGCAGCAGGTCTCAGACAGGTGGATTCTGGAGGTTGTATCCTCCGGTTACAAGCTAGAGTTCGCTGCCTGGCCGCCTCCAAGATTCCTCGGGTCTCGGATTCCTCTAGAACCCCTGGCAGCTCAAGGTCTGTTTCTGGCTGTACAAAACCTATTGGACATGGGGGGGTCATCTGTCAGGTCCCTCCTGGGGAGAGAAGTCTGGGTTTTTATTCCAATCTCTTCACAGTACCCAAAAGGGATGGTTCCATCAGACTCATCCTGGACTTAAAGCTTCTTAACAAGTTCATCAGGACCAGACACATTTGCATGGAGACCCTGCGCCCCACGATCAGCTCCTTGCGCCCGGGGGACTTCATGACCTCCATAGACATCAAGGATGCTTACCTTCATGTACCGGTCTTCCCAGGGCATCAGATTTTCCTCAGGTTCGCACTGGAGGACCAGCACTATCAATTTGTAGCACTGCCCTTCGGTCTCACCTCGGCCCCCAGAGTTTTCACCAAGGTGCTGGCAGGTGTTATGGCTCTCCTCAGAGCTCGTGGCATTCGCATTCTTCCTTATCTGGACAACCTCCTCATCACTTCTCATTCTTTCCAGCAGGCAGAATTGGATACCCAGCAGGTGGTGACTGCTCTGGAAACATTCGGATGGGTGATCAATCACCCCAAATCCTCCCTGTCTCCTTCTCTGGTGACCTCCTTTCTGGGCATGAATCTGGATACTGTTCAGAACAGGATTTTTCTTCCTCAGCAGAAGGTGGATTCTCTTCAAGCTCTGGTTCATTTCCTTCTGTCCTGCCCTCGCCCTTCCATCCGGCAAGGGATGCAGCTTGTGGGACAAATGGTGTCCTGCTTCGAGGCAGTACCTTATGCTCAGTTCCACATGAGACCTCTTCAGCTCCATCTCTTATCAGTCTGGGACAAGAGTCCCCTGTCTCTGGATCAGGCATTTGTTCTGTCTCCTCTGGCCCGGCGGTCCCTCTTGTGGTGGCTGGACTCGAGAAACCTGTTGGGGAGCAGATCCTTTCTGGCCCCCTGTTGGGAGACGGTCACCACGGATGCCAGTCTGTCGGGTTGGGGGGGGGGGGCTTCTGGAGAACCCTACATTTCCAGGGGCTGTGGGGCCCTCAGGAGGCCCATGCCCCCATCAATGTCCTGGAACTGAGGGCGGTTCGGTTGGTACAGGTCCAGTTGACTCCTCACCTTCAGGGCTGGCCGGTCCAAGTTCGCTCAGACAACCAGACGGCGGTTGCCTACATCAATCATCAGGGAGGGACTCGGGGCAAGAGTGCCCTCAGAGAGGTGTCCATGATTCTGTCCTGGGCGAAGGACAATGTTCCTTGCATCTCAGCAGTGTACATTCCGGGGGTGGAGAATCCGGACTCTCTGAGCAGGGGGACCTCTCGCCTGGGGGAATGGTCACTCAGCAGTGAGGTCTTCCTGTCCTTATGTCACCGTTGGGGGTACCGGAAGTGGATCTGTTTGCGTCCCGCCACAATCACAAGCTCCCAGTCTTTGTCTCTCTGTCCCAGGATCCCCTGGCCCTTGCGGTGGATGCTCTGACTCTATCCTGGCAGGAGTTCCGTCTCCTGTATCTTTTTCCTCCATTCCCCCTGCTGGGCAGGGTTCTGCGCAAGCTGGCTCAGGAAAGGGTACCAGGAATCCTGGTGGCCCCCCGGTGACCAAGACAGGTGTGGTTCGTGGATATCGTTCAGCTGGCGGTAGATCAGTACGCTCTGCCCCTGGTCCCGGACCTTCTCACTCAAGGGCGGCTATTCCATCCCAATTTACAAACGCTGGCTTAAGGGATGAGGGGCTTTCTGAGTCTGTGGTTAACACTCTAATCAGGGCTAGGAAGAAATCCTCTTCTACCATCTACTATAGGATCTGGCGGGCCTACATTGACTGGTGTGAGTCAAGGGTCCTTCCATGTCGGGTGTTTTCCATTCCTAGGATTCTGGAGTTCCTTCAGCATGGTTTGGATCTGGGGCTTCAGCTCAGCACGCTCAAGGGTCACGTTTCTGCTTTGGCTGTTTTCTTCCAGAGATCTTTCGCTCAACATCCTCTGGTCAAGACTTTCTTCCAGGGGGTTGCTCATGTGCGTCCCCCTCGCAAACCTCTGTTGCCAGTTTGGGACTTGAATTTGGTTTTGTCTGCCCTTCAGGGCCCTCCTTTTGAACCTGTGCATGGGGCTGCTCTGTCTATTCTTACTCTTAAAGTTTCGGAGTTGGCGGCCCTTTCTATTCAGGCCCCCTACTTTGAAAGACACCAGGACAAGGTGGTTTTCAGATTTAGACCTGATTTCTTGCCTAAGGTTGTCTCTGCCTTCCATCTCAATCAGGACATTGTGCTTCCTTTCTTGTGCCCTAATCCTGGTAATTCCAAGGAGAGGGCCTCACATTTCCTTGATGTGGTCAGGAATTTGAAGTTCTACTTGGTGGCTACTGCACCTTTTAGAAAAACTGATGCCCTGTTTGTGGTTCCTTCGGGTCCCAAGAAGGGCCTGGCACCTGCTAAGTCTACTATTAGCAAATGGTTTCGTCAGGCTATTTTTAGGGCCTATTCTGCTGAGGGGAAAGGATCCTCCTTTTCGTGTTACTGCTCATTCTACACGTGCTGTTGGGGCCTCCTGGGCCTTCCAGCACCAGGCTTCTGTTGAACAAGTTTGTAAGGCTGCTACTTGTTCTTCTGTTCATACCTTTTACAAGTTTTACAAGGTTGATGTTCAGGCCTCAGCGGATGCTGTTTTTGGCCGCAAGGTTCTGCAGGCGGCAGTGGTGTGAACTGTGCGTTGTTGCTTTTGGGATCCCACCCTGTTTACGGACACTGCTATTGGATGTCTCATCTGTTATGAATCATTATCTGGAGCAGGACGTGCTGCATACTTAGAATAATACAATTCTGTGATTACTCACCTTGTAGAATTGGTATTATAAGTATGCAGCACATCCTGCTCCACCCCACCCTGTTTGCATTATCTTGGATCCTCTGTATGGTGATTGTTATCCTTGTTAACGTTGAATTTTCATTGGCTTCCTCTGGTTCTCCTTACTGCTTTTCTATACTGGGGAATTTATGGGAGGTCCCGGGTATATATGGACCAGGAGGGGCCTCTTTTTGCCATCTCTGCAGTCAAGCGCCCTCTGGTGGAGGTAATCCCATCTGTTATGAATCATTATCTGGAGCAGGACGTGCTGCATAATACTAATTCTACAAGGTGAGTAATCACAGAATTGTATTTTCTCGGGGGGGGGGGGGGGGGGATGGATCTGCAGTTGGGATACCTCCCTGCACCTGGAGCAATACCCATTTTTCAAAAAATAGTTGTTGTTAAGAGCAAACTAAGTAAAAGACACATACTCAGCTTACTATGGCAGTCGGAAACAAAATCAACTGATTAGTTATTTATGTTCTGTTCAGTTAAATCAAACAGAACAGAAGAGAATATCTGTTCTCACCTCCCCCGCATGAAAGGTGTAGTAAGGTATAATTTCATTTTGTAAATTCCCACCCATATCCAAGTAGTTTTGCAAGCCTAACCATATGCCTTGCCTTTTGGGGACATATGCCTTGAAAGGACAGTCGTAAGCCAAATCCAGGGAGATTTGGCTATGTAATGTTACACCAGTCCCAGATCTGACCGGGGGAAGCAACTGGCAGGAAGAGATAAGCATCAGTGGCGTGGTCACATGAGGTCAGTGATTGGCAACAGGGTAAGCGCTTTGGACATGGTCAGGCACAGATGAACTTATTGCAGAATCTGGGCAGGAACAACACATCAGTTTTGACAGCTGTGCTGTTCTTAGAGAGGGCTACTGATGATGAAATCTTCAAATAATGTTTGCATGCAGGTCCCATATTGGCATGCAAGACCTTGCTCTGGTCCAAAGCCCTTGCAGTGTCCAAGCCACAAAGAGGAACCTTCAGTTCTGCAAGAATTTACAATTACTGACTCTTGTTTCCAAATTGGCTAGAGGGCAGTCTGTGGCAGACTTGGGTGCACTGAAGCAGGCAACTCTTTAAGGGCCTTTCAAATGGTCCACAGCTGGTGCCACAGAAAGATGGATGCCACTCCCATGAGTAAAGACACTCCTAGTGCCAGCTAGCAGTGCGAACTCGCAAAGTATGGTACAAACCCAAACTTTGTGGTTTGGGTTCACCCAACACTACTACTGACATAAAATGGTGTAGGCCTACAGAACCTTCCACAGTCATGTTAGGCTGATGTGGTCAGAGGTGACAACAAGGCAAGGCATTGAGATGTTGTCAGACTATTGGTCAGCAATTGAGGAAGGTCCATGAATGTGGTCAGACGTGGTTAGGGGTCAGCAGCAGGTCAAGACCCTGGCCAGACATGGGTATTGGTCAGCAGCAGAAAATACAGTCACAAAGAACAGTGACAGCCTGACAATATAGTCAGAGTTGTGCTGTTCTTAGAGGTGGCTTTTAAATTAGCCGTATATAATCAGCAATATACAATTGCTATTTGATTTCTATAGGAAATGATTCAACTAGCACTATGGGATTAAGCAGGCCTCTAACCAAGGCCTTATTTGGTGTCCATGCTGCCCTAGGCACTTTCAGTCATTGAATATAAAAAGTCCCACGCCCATTACAAAAATATTCAGCATGTGTGTACCCAGCGACTGCCTCACTCAGTCTGCACAGATCCCACTTTAGCATCCCACAATTAACATGTAGAGTACAAATCCCCCTCAGCCCACCAAAATGTATATTCTCCAGACAGAGGCTCGATTCAATAAAGGTAGAAAAAAATTCTCATGGTAGTAAAATATGCAATTCATGAGAAAAAAGCCTGAGAATTTCATTGTTACTGAATCACTAGATAAAAATACAATGAAAGTCAATGGCAGCTATTACTACAGTGTACAAAGGAGTAAACTGTTCTCTACTTTTCTTAGTAGTAAAAAAGTGCCATTGACTTTCATTGTCTTTTTATCTAGTGATTCAGCAACAGTGAAATTCTCAGGCTTTTTTCTCATGAATTGAATCTTTTACTACCATGAGAATTTTTTTCTACCTTTATTGAATCAAGGCCAGTGTGTGTGTGTGTGGGGGGGGGGGGGTGAGGGTTAAATGCAGAATCACAAATGGCTCCAGTTCCCAACCAACACACAAGGGTCACATAACCCACATCAGTGATAGCAGGAAAATCAGGTCTTGTGTTGACACTCTGGAAAAGGCAGCCTTTAAAGTGGACCAACACCCAGGATTTTGACTATCCTGGGTTTTGGTCCACTTCTGTTGTGTGAAAACCCCCAGAAACCCCGAAAAACTCACCTCTCCTTGCTCCCACGTGACCCCCACTGCCAATCCCCGCCGATGGACAAGCGGGAGGTAGCGACGGACAAGAGAGCGCGCCCGCCACCGCCGCCTCCCGCGCGTCACTCTTACTAGAGGGACGCGCGGGAGGCGGCGGCGGGCGCCGCTGGATCGAGGGTCAGGTAGGGATTTAGGGGTTTCTGGGGGGTTTCACACAGCGGGGCACCCCAGATCGGGGTGCCCTGCAGTCAGGGGGCTGATCGGTCCGGGAATCTTATAGATTCCTGGGCCGATCACAGGAGGGTGTTGGTCCACTTTAACCCCTTTGTGTCCCGTCCTTCCTCCACAGACACACTGTCTGCATGGCTGCCACCCCTCTTTTGTATCTTTTGATTCTGTGCAAGTAAATGGGGGGAGGGGGGTCTTCAGCTGTGTGGAGGAGGTTTTTGACCCTTCCTTACCATGTGCTGCATTCAAGGTTATAGGCCAACATCAGGTAAGCTAGTTCCAATTTTTATCCATTTTATTTATCCATTGCATTGTATGTCCCAATGGGGGTCACATAGATTAGAGTTAGGACTGCACCGTGGAGTTTGGTGGTGCAGCTTTAACATACTTCCGCAGATGTGTGTGGACCGAGCCCTCTGTTTACAACCAGACTTAGAAACTGATTATAGGATCGGTTGCCCAGAAAAAAAAGTGTATGTTGTCACCTTCTATCCCTTCCCCAGTGCCCCATAACAGCCCATGTTTCTTTTTTAACTAAAGCAGTTACTCAATATTTATAAAAACACTATCGGGAAGCAGTATTATTCTGAATGACACCTATATGCTAATTAGTTCAGTTACAACTAAACTTTCACATAATGGCAGTTAGGTTGAAGTGCTCCCCAGTAACTCAATGTATCATCACTGGAAAACACCAGGGGCAGGGATGCTCGGCCAGGGAGAAATATGGCCGAATTCTTCCAGTTTGTGTTGTCATGAATACTGGGCAAAGGTAAAAAAAAAACACAGGCTATTTTGGTGCATTGAGCTGGGTATAGAAGGTGATGACATTAACTTCCTTTCTGGGTATAGGATCACTTTAAGATTTGTGTATTAAAAAAATACTGCCCAGATAGAGTAAGTGACAGCCGTAACCCTGCATTTCATTTCATTAGATTTAGATATGGTAAGTTTCTGCGCTTGAGGAGCAGAATTGATTGCAGACATATTCCACGAATTACTAAAGGACAACCCTAAAAGCGGAAATCCAGTTTCTATGTATCCCCCCAAGCCTACCTCTCTCCCCCTGTACTCCGGTAAAGTTGAGGTTCTCAAAAAGTGCTAGTGGGTGGCTAATTGTAAATAAGTAACCTATTTTATGTGATATTATTTTGTGGCTGGTTCCTTGAAGTAGAAACCTACCATAACTATTGCTCTTTCAGGTGGTTCACTAGTTAGTTTTAGCTGTGTATTATCTTTTTACAAAATGAGAAATTAGAGCTGTAATTAGACGCATACCAATTATGTGTAAAGCATCTTAAAATAATGAAAAGAGGATAAAATAAGATGCAGTTTCTATGGAAATATTATGCATTCAGATGACTAAAAACATTTCAAAAGCTGGATGTGTTTTGGGAGTATAATGGAAAGATACATTTCAGTGTTCGGAAGAGCTTCAGTAAAACTGTTATGGCTGCTTTGACACCTGTGATGTTAAAATCCTGAAAAATGACACACTCTAAAGACGTCCACGTTCCACAGAAATAATATTTATGAGTGATTCAGTCAACTAGTATCCTCCAGTAACAGATATATCTTATATGGTGTAAACCATTATTTTTGGCTACCTTTAGTAATTTACAATTTATATAGAAAAGAAAAAAATGTAAAGTACATATATGTAATGTATATTGTATATTTGTATATATGTATGTATATTTGACTATGTTTGGATCAGAAATACCAGCTTTGATGCTTACTAAGCAAACCTTGCCACCTTCCCATCATGTCGTCATAGGGTGACATCACTCCCCCACTCAGAGTGCATGTAGATAAGGGTGAGTCAGGCATGCGTGGGCCAAGAGGTTGTGGGATGTGAAAGGAGAAGGTGCATTTGGGTCCCCCGCCGTGTCCCTGCCTGCAACTGATGCTGAAATTACAGCCCTCAGCGCCTGTTAGATGCCACCAGGGCCGCAGGTTGCCGTGACAACTGAGTTACGCCGTGTTAGGAACAATCACAGATGGTTCTTTATAAAGCATTTGAGAGCGAAAAATAGGATCCCGTGTTACATAAGAATCAGAGTTTGGAGAAGTCTTCCTTGCTAATGTGACAGGCCCTCAAATTACAAAGATTACTGAAAGCCAACTCACAATAAATAGGTGAATAAGTATACCGGGGTGTGAGTTTAGTAAATCAGTTGTCATGCTGTAAAGGTATAATACTGTAAATACCATTCTGCTGTGTCATTTGGTAAAACTTAAAATAAATTATCTATGGTTTATTAAAAGTTAGGTTATACAACTAGTAAGATGCCTTGAGTGTTATTTTTCTATTAAAGTGGACCAAAACCCAGGATTTTGACTATCCCCTGAGTTGTGTGAAGCCCCCCAGGTCGCCCAAACAAACTCACCTCTTCCCGGTCCAACGGCACATGCGCAGCCGCTCGTACAATCAGTGTAGATCCACTCAAGCCCCTTCGTCCAGGAGCTCGTCTAATGCGAGTGGATCCAAGCGCACCGGTGGCCGCATCCCCCGCTACCCTTTAACAGGGAGCTAGCCCATGCCGGACATTCACAAATGTCTGCCACAGGCACAAGCCCTGCTAAAGGGATAGTGGGGATGCGGCCGCTGCTCGCACATGCTCTGTTGGAACGAAGGTGAGTTTTCAGGCAACCTGGGAGGTTTCACATAGCAGGGTGTGACATTCAGGGTGCCTCGGGGGAGGGAGTATGCCTGCCCTGGAGTCTCATAGACTCCAAGGTGGGTGTTGGTCCTCTTTAAAGAAGCCCACATAATCCAATAAATTTGCCTAAAGAGGATCTGATAAAAAGAAATTAAAGCTGCCAGCTGGATACCACCCACACACGTTTATTAACCTTTAGGCTGTATAAAAAGATGACGCTGAAAAAGACATTCCTCTGTCTGCCAAGTAACCCTAATTTAAGAGGCTGAAGAGTAAACTGAACTAAATTCAGGAGAAGGGATGTTACACCACCTTAAAGCAGATCAAAACCCACTGAACCTTTGGTCCACTTTAAACACTATCACACACTTCCTCCTGTGCACGCATTCTCCCCACCATCTGCTATAGAAAAGCCTCCAGCTGCTTGAGGAGAACATCAAGTATTGGGAATGTAAAAGGTCTAGAGTCACATTGGCCTTGATTCACAAAAAGTTGAAAAAAAATAAATTCAATCAATGAGAAAAAAGCCTGAGAATGTCACTGTTAGTGAATCACTAGATAGGAAGACAATGAAAGTCAATGGCACTTTTTACTACAGGTAAAAATGGGTAAAAATTTCAATACTTTTTTCAGGAATAAAAAAGCTCCCATTGACTTTCCTATCTGTATGATTTACTAACTCATGAATTGAATTTTTTACTACCATGAGAATGTTTTTCAACTCTTAGTGAATCAAGGCCTTAGTGGTGGACTGGACACCACACAGGGAAAGGAAGGATGGCAGGGACTAAGCACAGAGTATTTAAACATATATTTACTGAATCAGACTGTGTTGTTGTAACAATATTTCACCACTTTTAATTTTGGCCAGGACCACATTTTGTCTAGAACTGTCCCTACCTGGCACCCCCTACAGTCCCTACACTCAGAAGAGCAGGTAGTGGTTCTCTTGGCAGCTGTAAGGTATAGAGTAGTTATTTTAAGAGGAGGCCCAAGGATCCCAGCATCTCAGGTCCAGGGTGCAGCCATCTTGGATAGAATGCACAGAGTGACAGGTCAATCACCCAAATGCATGCATCAGTATGACTGTACTGGTCATTCACTATCATTTAGGTCTATGGCTGAGAGCCAAGTGCAGATGAAGTGAGTATCAGAACCTGTTTTCTAGAACATGTGGAGGACGTGGCCTTGATTGTATTCGTCACTTCTGGGTTGTAAAGTTATCTACAGGAGGTGGACACTCTTGTCAATAAAGTTGATTGGAAGTTGGTATATCCTAGAAACCCCCAGCAAAGCTTATCAGCTTTCAAAGAGTGTCCTGGGGAGATTGGACACAAGCAGCGCTAGCTCTGCATTGATCTTATTTTCATTGTTTCCAAAATCTATTCATATATTTACACTTATTCAGCTATTTCCACTACAGTCCTGGACTAAGAGTGAAGATTCCCCTGACAATCCCCCCCACAAAAGGTTCGAAGGGGAAGGTCCTCATATAGTACAAGGCTCCATTTTGCTGGCAACTAATGGGTCAGTGAGTACACAAACTTCATCATGCTTTGCATATAACTTGCTGTTATTTTGCATTATTTTCCTGCAATTTTAATGGGCTGAGGATACTTGTAAACATGAGGTTCTGTGGGGACAGTGTATTTTTTTATAATTCCTTCCATTCAGAGGCTGATTATATATCATGTATTTTGTTCAATCAGTGGCCGCTCCTGGTATGGTGCTGTGGCATAGACGCCAGTTTTTATTATTAATGTCTATGGCTTTTGCTGCTTAGTAGTGATGCAGTTAGTTTTTTTTTTTAATAGTTGCATTGTTTTTTGTACTATGCTACAGCGTAGTGCTGCGGGCAGCTCTACTATGGTTTTTTTTTCAGTTGGTCCCTGGATTTTATATTTACATCATTTTCACTTCAGACGGCACTGATTAGACAGTCTCTGTGAGGTAGGGAGCGTCACTATTGGTTCCTTCATTCACCTCAGGGAGCTCCCTCTGAGAGTGTGATGCACTTATTTCTCACTGCAGCTATGGCCACTGGTCCCAGTCTAATACATAGGAAAATTAACACACAAATGCCAATGTATGGGTGTGTGTATACATGTGCGTGTATACATATATAATTATATATGGATTCTTTTAAACAATGAATTACATTTTAATGTGAATTCATTTAATGCTGAGATGAATGGTGAAGTTGTTGTGCATGGTGATTTTTAGCATAATGCCTTTACATAGTCTGCTATACCTTGTGTATCCAAAGTCACTATTCCTTATGACAAAATCCTATCTTTCACATTTTATTTTTATTTTTTTAAACAAATGTGGAAAAGAGAGACTTATTTTGTCTAAAGCTAGTACATAATGAAGTACCTCTAGATACGACCCCCCCCCCCTCCTGTGTTGTAAACAGTTCTTTGTAGGCACTGGGGATGAGGCTTGTGCGATGTTGCCTCCAGGATGATAACAGACGATCCATAAGCGTGACAACTAATGTACCCTTACCAGATATGTCTTAGCAGCATTATTCCTGGACATCCTTGTGATGTTGATTACAACTAAAAATGACTTCTGTCTTCCTGAATAATTTGTATTGAATTTACCATCCATAGGCTTCTACTTTGGGTGGAATGGATCAGGCCATAGTGTCTGGTAGACATAATTCTCTTTTATACTGAGGGTACTAGTGAAGCACATAAATCAAGTCACAGATGTTCTTCATCATCAGACGTATCAGATGGGAAGGAAGTCCAGTTAAATAAACATAGAACAGAGTCTTCCTTTTCTGAGGAGGTGGACCTCTTGGATACAGAAACTATATCTGATCTAGAAGACCCCAATTCTTCCTTAGTCTCTAGTACATATATGTAAAATGCTATACAGGGATGACAGAGGTAAAATTAAAATTCCATGATTGCAATCCTGGAATCCATGTGGGAATGAGAAGTTCTGCAGCCATGGTCCTGCCAGAGTTGATTCTACTTTGGGCGGAAGGCCATGAACCAGCAATATCCATTGTACATAATCCAGGAATAGAGAATTCAACAGCAGCCTTCGTCACGAGGTACATCAGGAGAAGTGGGACCTGAACCAAGATATATTCAACTCCACATGTGATCATTGAGGCACTTTGGATTTGAATCTGTTCATTCCATATTCAACAGAAAAGTAATGGTCTTTGTGGGAAGAGTAAGAGATGCCCAAGTGGTGCCCTAGTAACACCTCATTCTCAGTTTATCATAGTGTACATAACTTTTCCTCTTATGCTAATGCATCGCCTACTAGGTTGTCTGTGGAGATAACTCTGATTCTAATTGATCTAAACTGATTGAGGAGAGCCGGTCTCCAGATATGGTGAATCTGTCAATAGACGTTACAGCAATGCTCCCTCCTCAGCAGGATCTGACAGCATAGGGACATCCTGAAACCTCAATCTTTGCTGACATGGCTGCTGAAAAGTCAGTCTTAGAACATGTAGGTTTCTCGTCCTCATTGACACACCTTTGAAGGCAAGATTAGCTTCCTCTAGTAAGGTATACTATAGATGGGAGATACTTCATGAGATAGTGTTCATTACATGGAGTTTCCACATGCATTACAATCAGGATTGGAAAAAGATCGTTGGTTAGTACTCCTAAGGGGCAAGTATAGGCCTATACTTGTTTTCAAACACCAGTTGATGAAGATTACTCTACCAAGACTCATTTTCCAGTGGCTACACTTCGTCCCCTTTTTTTCTCTGTACCTACCAACCCATGAAACATTAATATGGTACTATTAGATATTTAACATCATATTTTTGAACCATTAGATTTAGTTCCACTTACTTACTTTTTTCAAAAAAGTAACCTTTCCTGATTGTCATATAATCCATATGAAGAGTTTTCTGATTAAGCATCAATTTCCATTGTTTTCTTTTTTACTTAAGGTTGTTACACCTTTTCACATTAATTAAGAGATTGTATTCATTCTCTTTGTTCAAATCCTGCCTTTGTTCAAAGGCTTAGGAAATATTTCTGCATCGCCTTTATGTAGTTAGGATTTTATAATTCCGTGTTCATAGAACAAAAAATATAAGAAAAACATAAGAAAAACAGATTCTTTGTTCATTACTCTGGATATGGATCAGGATGACTTTTGTCAATTTTTACAAGGCAAAAGAAAATAGACACCTTTTAAGATTATTCTGTAGCTCATTGTCCTACATGGTTGGTTTATTCTGGGCCTCCCATCACCAAGACTCAGTGGAAATGGTATGTAAGGAAGCTACATGGTCATCCATCCTCTCCTTAACTACATTTTATAACAATTAAATACTGTTGCCTTTGCGGACGCAGCACTGGGTAGTAACATGTTATTAAAAGTTTTACATTTTTTATCTTTCAATCTTTTTATTGAATTTTCTTGACAATACAACATTTCAAGATCACATTGAAATCAGTAGCGTTACATGCATAGTAAAAAAGAACTGTGTCAAAGACATCAAGACATTATACTAACTATTGTCTGAAGCCAGATGCATAATGTGGAAAGTGGCTGGTCCGACCCCAGGGGCAGGAGGCATAAAGGGGGGCCTCCCCTTCTCCATCTCCGGAGATACCTCCCACTATCTCGAGTACAGACCAGCCATGTCATAATACACGATACATAATACAAGAATCATGTCATTCTGGTTCTAACAGCAATCAGAGGTATGGTTTCAACAGATAAAGGGGAAGGGAAGGAAAACCACAAAGGGGAGTGACTAGGGGAGGGGGAAGGAGGTAAGAGGTAAGAGTCCCTGGTCCGCTCCTAATAGCTTCTCTACATATTCATCAATTCAATGCTAGCATCGATATGTTAGGGGTTGCAAATTGGATCCATGGCTCCCAGACCTCTAGGAAGTGCTCATGTTTATCATTCAAGATGCTGGTAAGTTTTTCATTTATCAAGAATCCATTTAGTCTAGCTTTAACCTCTGAGATAGAAACCAACTGCTGTTTCCAGGCCTTTGCAATCGTCTGTTTGGTGGCCAGCATGATAAATGAGAACAGTTTGTTTTGGAGCCTATTAAGTTCAGGGGCCTTATGGCGTAACAGCGCCACCCAGGGGTCCCTTTTGGGGGAAACATTCATGATCACAGCTACCAAGTGAAAGATCTGTTGCCAAAGGCGTGATACAAAGGGACAGGTCCACCATGTATGAAGCACATCGCCTTTTACCGAGCAGCCCCTGAAGCATTGTTCTGGGTAGGCGGGATAAATTTTATGGATTCTAGCAGGGACCAGATGCCAACGTAACAGGACTTTATAGGCTGACTCTACTGTGAGTGAATTAATTGAACAGCCCCAGGTCGCCCTCCACACCCCCACCCAGTCCACCTCCTCCTTCTCCAATCTCAAGTCCTCCCCCCATTCTCGCACATATTTGTGGTCAAAGGGTTCTGGAAAATCATTAAGGGAAGAATATAGCAAGGAGATCCTCCCCGGGCTATCCGGCTCCTCCACGCACAAGGACTCAAACTTGGTCCATTTCCTATACGAGGCTAGTCCAGCAAGCCTAGGTCTAAGCCAGTGGCTCAGTTGTGTGTAGTGGAACCATTCTGTCCGTGGAAGACCATACTTATCCCTCAATTCTTCAAATGACATAAGGCCCTTGTCTGTCAGGAGATGATGAAACGCACAGATACCCGCCGACACCCAATGCGAAAAGGACGTCCCTCCCCGAAGACCCGGTGGGAATAGAGGATTATCCCATAAATTCAGTAAAGGAGCGTGAGGTGACATTAATCCCGAGGAATATTTTATTGAGTCCCAAACCTTAAGGGAGTGTAGCATCAGAGGGCTCAGATCTTTTGGTCTATTTTTGGGGTCTGTCCATAGCAGAGCCTCTAATGGGGATCTCCAGCAGGGCCCACAACGGTAAATCTCTCACTGCATGTAGCTGAGACAACTGCGCTATTTGTGCTGCTTTATAGTAGTGAGTAATATTAGGCACCCCCAAACCCCCCTGAGATTTATGGGCAAACATTGTACGTCTTGCCACTCGGGGTCTAGTTGTTCCCCATACAAACTGGAACATCCTTCTCTGAAGGATTCGGAGCATGTAGGCCGGGATTCTGACAGGTAGTACTCTAAAGTAATACAAGATTTTGGGGAGGATTGTCATTTTGACCGCGGCCACCCGTCCCAACCACGATATGGGAAGGTCTGTCCAGGAATCCATCAAAGAATTCAGAGATCGTATCAGAGGTGGGTAGTTGGCTGCGTAGAGGCCCCCATATGTGGGTGCCAAGCGAACACCCAAATAGGGGAGGCCATTTGAGGTCCACTTGAAGTCGTATGTGGATTTGAGGTGCAACACTGATCCCGCCGAGAGCCCCACATTCATGGCAACCGATTTGGATCTATTTATCTTGAGCCCAGAGATCTCAGCAAACTCGTCCAGCACCCCGAGAAGATTGGGTAGAGTGGTGATAGGTTGTGACAGAACCAGAACAGCATCATCCGCAAAAAGCGAAACCTTATGGTGGACTCCTCCAATATCAATGCCCTTGATATTTTTATTAGCTCTGATTTTAAGCGCTAAGGGCTCCATGGCCAAAATAAACAGGATGGGGGATAGGGGGCACCCCTGGTGGGTACCTCTCTGTATACCAAACCTGTCTGAAGAGAACCCAAGGTATCTAACCCTCGCTGTCGGTTGGTAATACAATGCCGAGATCCACTGTAAAAACTTGCTGCCAAAACCCCACCTCTCCAACGTTGTACGCATGTACTCCCATGAGATAGTGTCAAATGCTTTATAAATATCTAAAGATAATAAAAAAGCAGGAATTTTCCTGTTCTGAATGGAGTGAATTAGGTGGGCTATACGTCTAACGTTATCACTAGCTTGTCTGGAAGGGACAAAGCCCGACTGGTCTCTATGGACCAACGAGCCCAGGAAGGAATTCAGTCTCGAGGCCAGGATTTTAGCCAGGAGTTTAACGTCCTGGTTAAGTAATGAAATAGGCCGATAGTTAGAGGTCAGCAGGGGGTCTTTCTCCGGTTTGGGGATCATGACAATATTAGCCATTGACGACTCAGGACTGGGATTCATGCCCGATCTAAGGGAATTGAATAGCGCCACCAGGTGAGGCCCCAGCAGCAGGGCAAATTTCTTGTAATAGAGTCCCGAGAAACCATCTGGGCCCGGGGTCTTTTTGGGTTTAATGGTCTTTATTGCAGCCAACAATTCCTGTAATGTAATGGGCTCCTCCATACTATCTAAACAGTCCCGAGGGGCAACCGGTAGCTCAATGCCGGAGAAAAAGTTTTTGTGAATTGTTCCCCCCCGGGCTGGAATAGAGGTCTGCCAGAAAAGTTTTAAAGGCCTCCACTATCTTTAAGGGGTTGGCAGTTGTGAGCCCTTGTAACTTCAGTTGAATGGGTTGGCTTTTGGGTTTGCTCAGTCTGAGTTGTTTGGCCATCATGGAATCCGGCTTGTTGCCCCTGGAGTAAAAGTGCTGTTTGGACCACCGCAGCTGCTTTTCTGCCTGGCAGTCCAGGAGTAAGTTAAGTTCCAAGCGGGCCAAGTCAACTCTGTCTTTGGTGGTCTGACATGGGTTGCCCTTCCACTCCTCCTCGGCCTTCCTGAATTGATCAGATAATTCCTTCACTTTGGCCTCCCTTTCCCTCTTTCTTGCTGTGGCTATTTGTATTATGTGCCCTCTCATCACCAGTTTATGGGCTTCCCATAAGGAAACTGGAGAGTCCACCGAGCCCACATTGTGCATAAAATAATCAGCTAGGTGCTTCTGGATTTTGTCACAAGTATCTTTAGTTGTTAGGAGTGATTCATTAAGACGCCAGGAGTCAAGAGATCTCCCGGGGACCGCCAAGTCCACAGAGATCATCATTGGGCTATGGTCAGACCAAGGCATGGAGAGGATTGTGGCTCCTTGAAGTTGTGTAAGTGAATGTTGTGGCATGAAGACATGGTCTATTCTACAGAAAGATTTGTGCGGATTGGAGTAGAATGTAAAGTCTCGCCCTGTGGGGTGGACCTCCCGCCAAGTGTCACACAGCGCATAAGAGCCCAAAAGTGCACTAAACGCCCCTGGTTTGCCTGTCCCTGGCTCCCCTCCTCGGCCTGGCATTGTGGGGACTGTCTTGTCCCCCTTGGGATCTATTACCAGGTTTGAGTCGCCTGCCAGGTATACCACACCTCTGGAGTGCTCCTTAACTACCTTGAATAAATGGGACAGAAATCTAAGCTGGTGTGCGTTGGGAGTATAATACGAAACTACCGTGATTTCCACGTCATATATGGATCCAGACACCAGTACATAGCGGCCTGTCGGGTCCACTATCTCCTTATGGCAGATAAAGGGTAAATTTTTCCTGAAAGCAATTGTGACCCCCCGTTTCTTTTCTTTAAACATAGCATGATAGTGCAGGGGGAAGTGTCTGTTTAGGTACTTAGGGTGTGAATGGCGGGCAAATCTGGTTTCCTGCAGGCAAAGAATGTCAGCTTTGTTGGCTTTATAGAATTGGAAGGCCTTGTTTCGTTTGGAGGGAGAATTAAACCCCTGTACATTATGAGAGATTATTTTCAAACTATTGTGAGACATAGCCATACAGTGCAAGCGACACTATCGTCCAGGGCGGACCAGGGACCCAGGAAGGGGGGGGAATCACCGGGGTAGACACAC
This sequence comes from Gastrophryne carolinensis, assembly GCA_027917425.1. NCBI lineage: Eukaryota > Metazoa > Chordata > Amphibia > Anura > Microhylidae > Gastrophryne > Gastrophryne carolinensis. The sequence continues at coordinate 332,982,141 of CM051235.1, read as the reverse complement.
AGAAGGGCCAGGGTAGGGTGGGTGCTGAAACCAATAATGAGGACAAACTGTAAAAATATAAACTATTGATTTGCATAATATTCATGAACAACAGTATCATTAACCGGGATGATACAAGAGGGCCCATCAGGACCAAGGCCGGAATTTCACCGCCCGTTCAAACTGGCCTATCAATAGAGGTAGGGTTATTACAACTCCTCCGTCTACCGTAATGCAGTAGTAGAAAAGTACAGCGGGGGTGTGTCCCCCAGGGCAGGCTAAGGACGACTATATTACTTAAGAAAATACTGACCGGTTGGATTCTCCCGACTGTGGGAAAGTCAGGACAAAACCCAAGAGATCTTAATACATCACTATAGAAAATGCATGAAAAAAAATATAAAACCAACGGCTAACAGGTTGAAAAGCCAAAAGAGAGAACCTGCGCCTTAGGCGCATAACCTGAAGTGCTTGAAGCACCAACTGCAGAAGAATCTGGCGTCAAAGTCGCGGGCCGAAAGGGATTCACACTACGTCCTGGAAATAAGGCAGACAACAGCAATCCACGGAGCCAAAGACCGCAGAGGACGAAGAGGAAGAGCGTAGTTCTGCGTCCATCACCTTTGATTATTTTGTATGGGGTCCCAGTGAACCCGAGGTAGAGTAGGGGCTCTTTTCTTGTTGTCAAAGGAAGGTCTGTCCCGGGGTGGCCTGAGGGCGGTTCGCTTCCTTGATAAGGGAGGGCGGGAGTCTCGGCTCCCCGATCCCCCTGTGTCCATGGGTATAGCAAGATCTTTGAGAATGTGGCACAGTTCGCTTAAGGAAGAGGCTGAATATTGATCCCCCTTGTATGCAAAGAGGACCTTAAATGGGAATCCCCATCTGTAGCTTACATTATGTGCCCGTAGGGCTTCCAGGGCCGGCCTCATCTCCTGTCTTCTCTGTATGGTCTGGGGAGCCAAGTCCTGAAAAAGCTGATAGTTGTGGCCTTGAAAAGTTAGCCGGGGCAGCCCATCCTTGCGTTTAGGCCCCAGAGCTCTGTGGGCCCGGTCCAGCTCCAACCTCTCTATCGGCAGGTTAGGGACCAATTCCTGGAACAAGGCCGTCACCGTCGCAGCTACATCTAGCCTGGATTCCGGTAGGCCTCTGATGCGCAGGTTGCCCCTTCTGGCCCTATTCTCCAGATCCTCCAGTTTTAACTGTATGGCCTCAATATCCCTGTCCCGGGATTGTATGGTGGTTAGGGTGTGCTCCATTTTACTTTCTAGGGCCTCTGTTCTTTCCCCCAAGCTATGGATCTCCGCTTTCAGTGGGGTGGCCCATGCGTCTGTGACAGCTTGTAGTTCCTGCTGTAGGAGCAGTTTGAACTTTGCTAGCAGGTTGGCGTCTCTGAGCTCAACTGGGTCTGGGGCTGGCTTAGCATGGTTCCCCGGTTCTAGGGACGGGAGTGGGGCGCAGGGGCTACGGGGGCCCGAAAAAAGGGAAGACTCACTGTTCGGCGGGCTGCTGCTTGATGGGCTGCTGATGGAATCTGCGTTGTCCATGTGAGGGAGCCTCGTAGGTGACACCGGGGCGCTGGATGGGCCACGTGTAGTGGTGGGGAGCGGGCTGCCAGCCCTGCTACTATCGCTGCCGCCATTCGCCTCTCCCGCTTCCCCTCCGCCGTTTCCCACCAAACGTGACCGCTGATCTTTCGCCATGGCCGCCCAGTCCAGATCTGGCGCGTCTCCTTCGTCGCAGCTTCTGACCGAGAGCACCTGCTGGCTGGTTGCAGTCCCGTTCGCGGGCTCTGTCTGACGAGCACCCGACTGGCGCTGCTGTTCTTGTAAGTCATATGCGTCGTCTCCCTCCGCCATCTTTGCTGGACCTGCGCTGCGCCTCGTACTATGTTGGTGAGTAGGCGCCGTCCTCCTCCTACCTCCGCCTCCGCTTTTGCCCATCGAGATGGTGCCAGCCTCCGCAGGGTCTAGAGGCACTTTCTGAGTCTCCTGGCACCGGATTGCTCTAGGTAGCCGCCCTTTTGCCTGCCCGGGGTGCTGAGCTGAACTACAGTGCGACCATCTCTCTCGGCAGCCAGCCACGCCCCCAAAGTTTTACATTTTTTAATTAAAAGTTTTTGGATTTATGTGTATTTATTTTGTTATGTCCTTGGCTACTGCACATAGTTGTTACTACTTAGTTGCCAGGTTTTATTGAGTTGCTGTTCTCCAACCCTGTAAATTACTGCTTGGGACATACCAGAAGTGATGAATACAATCAAGGCCACGTCCTCCATGTGTTCCAGAAGAAAAAGGAGTTTTAGTACTCACCACAAAGGTCTTTTCTACTGGAACTAAGACTAAAAAAATGTGATTCTGTCTGAGGTAGAACTGAGTTTTTCTTGTTTATTTCCAGTCAAGAAAGTTCTAGTGCTTTTCACGGTTTATCTCAGTTGCTGCTTTTTACAAACTGACAAGCTGGGCTGGGAGTTGCTAGGATATACCGACTTTCAATCAACTTTATTGACAAGAGTGTGCTCTTGTTGACATAAGTGTCTCCTGCGGATACCCCTACAACCCAGAAGTGATGAATACAATAAAGACCTTGTTCTCCACAGTTCCAGAATAAAATACCTTTGCAGTGAAAACTAAAACGCCTTTTTTCAGTCATTCTGGGGACATTGAAGAGAATGGGCATGCCAAATTGCCTGAGGCAGGAAAGGCATCCTGTGACAAATGGGGACTGAAGGTTCATGCTGTTCAGAGCGATCGGATCTAGATGATCGAAGTCGGTCAGTCTGCCAATGTCACCGCTTGCATGTAATGACCACCACCAGGAGTCTTAATGGCAGACCAATCAATTTCTCTATTTATCAAAATAACAATAAGAATAAATGATCTGGGTCATTTACTGTCCCTCAGTTCATTCACTAAAAATAAAACAGGGAATTAAGAAAAGGCAAAAGAGATTTTAACAACAGCATCCCTGGCTCAATTGGATTTGGATGTCCTCTGGCCTCTGTCTAAATAACAGGTGTTCCCAACTAGATCTGCTGGATTTGCCAGAACTTATGAATGCAATCTTAGTTCAGTGTGTGATTTGTCATCTCCTGTCAGGAACCGCTTACCTGATCCCCGTTCCAGCGACGTCTCCAGGCGGCCAGCTGCAGCTGTCACTGTGCGGCGAGCGGCGTCGGCTCCAGCAGCGTCGGCTCGAGCGGCGCCCAGCTCAGCCACGCCCCCCGCTTCCTCCTCCAGGAGACGTGCTCGCGCGCGGCTGCGAGCACGTGTCTGTTATGCCCTCCGGCGGCGCTGTGCGGCGCGCACCCGCCGGAGGATCAATTAAAGGGTTAATGAATCCTAGGGGATTGAGGGCTTCGCCCTCTTCTGCTCTGCAGCCAATTACCCTTGGAATCCTATGTGCTCCAATCAGTACACTGCTTCCCTCAGACCTGTTCCTATAAAGGCAATTCCCTCTCAGTTGTGAATTGCCTGTGATAGCGCTCAGAACCCTGTGTTACCTACTCCTGTGAAGTCTAGCCTGTTGCCGATTTGATTGTACGACCATTCTCGATCCTGAATCCTTGTTGCCGACCTCTGCCTTTATCGACGCTTGTGCTATTTGTGCTCGAAGTAAAGGAGTTCACAAGGCTCCTAGTGGCAGTTTGGTTCCTCTTGAAATTCCTGCTGAGCCATGGACCCATATTTCTATGGATTTTATTGTAGATTTGCCTCTCTCACATGGTAATACTGTCATTTGGGTGGTCGTAGATCGTTTCAGTAAGATGGCACATTTCGTTCCTTTGGCCAAACTTCCTTCTGCACCTGAGCTTTCGCGGCTGTTTACTTCGCATATTTTTCGTATTCATGGTATTCCGTCCAATATAGTCTCTGATCGGGGTGTTCAATTTACTTCCCGTTTTTGGAAACACTTCTGTTCGCGGTTGGGAATACAGATCTCTCTTTCTTCTGCCTACCATCCCCAGACTAATGGGCAGACGGAAAGAACTAATCAAACTTTGGAACAATACTTAAGGTGTTATGTTTCTGATGCCCAAGAACAATGGGCGGAATTTATTGATTTCGCCGAGTTTGCTTACAATAACGCGCCTAGTGAGAGTACCAAGGTATCTCCTTTTTATTGTAACTTAGGGAAAAATCCTAGAGCTTCTTCCCTTTCAGGGTCACCTTCCAATCTGCCGGCGTTGGAGGAGTGGCTTCAAGAACGGAAGAATATCTGGACACACGTTCAGGAGATTCTTAAGACCACTGGTTTGAGGTATAAGAAATTTGCCGACCGCCGCAGATCACAGGAACCTACTCTTCGAGTAGGCGATCTAGTTTGGGTCTCCACTAAAAATATTGCGCTCCGTCAGCCATCTAGCAAATTAGGTCCAAAATTTATTGGTCCTTTTCCAATCGTCAAGAAGTTGAATAATGTGTCTTTTAAAGTTCAACTCCCGCCAACTATGAAAATACCTAATTCCTTTCACGTTTCACTGTTAAAACCGGCGAAGAATGCTCCTCTTGCTGGTCCTGCACCAATTCTTCTTAATAATGAGCCCGAGTATGAAGTGAATAAGATCTTGGATTCACGTAAAGTGCGTAATTCTTTACAGTATTTGGTGGATTGGGTTGGCTATGGTCCGGAGGAAAGATGCTGGGTGGCAGCGAGGAATGTTCATGCCAAGGCTCTTGTAAGAAGGTTCCATCGTGACAATCCAGGGAAACCGGGTGAGGGTCCGGAGGCCCCTCGTGAAGGGGGGGGTAGTGTCAGGAACCGCTTACCTGATCCCCGTTCCAGCGACGTCTCCAGGCGGCCAGCTGCAGCTGTCACTGTGCGGCGAGCGGCGTCGGCTCCAGCAGCGTCGGCTCGAGCGGCGCCCAGCTCAGCCACGCCCCCCGCTTCCTCCTCCAGGAGACGTGCTCGCGCGCGGCTGCGAGCACGTGTCTGTTATGCCCTCCGGCGGCGCTGTGCGGCGCGCACCCGCCGGAGGATCAATTAAAGGGTTAATGAATCCTAGGGGATTGAGGGCTTCGCCCTCTTCTGCTCTGCAGCCAATTACCCTTGGAATCCTATGTGCTCCAATCAGTACACTGCTTCCCTCAGACCTGTTCCTATAAAGGCAATTCCCTCTCAGTTGTGAATTGCCTGTGATAGCGCTCAGAACCCTGTGTTACCTACTCCTGTGAAGTCTAGCCTGTTGCCGATTTGATTGTACGACCATTCTCGATCCTGAATCCTTGTTGCCGACCTCTGCCTGAATTGACGCCTCTCGATCCTGAATCCTTGTTGCCGACCTTTGCCTGAACTGACGCTTCTAGATCCTGATCCCCAGTTGCTGACCTCTGCCTGAACCCCGACTACGTCTTGCCTGACCCCTGGTGCCGCTACGATCTCTGCCTTCCCGTTATCGACCTATTGCCTGTCTCTGGACTTCCGTCACTCACGCTCTTGCTATTGGTTCTCCAGTCCTCCCACATATAAGCTTACATCCTTTGAGCCATTAAGTCCTGGGGGCAACCGATCCCGGGTAGGCGTATCTTGCGTCCCGGCAAGCGGGGGCTCCTACAGGTGAAGCTGGCTGTGGAGATTGGGGGTTGTGAGCTTATTAAGAGGGCTGGAGTTACCCCGAGCGTGACATCTCCAATGAAAAGCTGAAGGAGGATATTGCGTCACATACTTCAAGGCAGTGTGGCTTGGTATTGGACTCAACACTTATCTACGTGGTTCTACGCCTTATGAGGATCCTTATACAAATACATATTCAAGTTCCGGTGGACCCTTAGATGTAGGGCCTTGCAGAATCCCCTCTTTCTTCTTTATGAGGATCCTTATAGTATTTCCTAGCTTAAATTTCTAGTTTCAACCATAGTAAATAAGAGCAGTATGTCTCGCTCCCTTGTTTTATGTGCAAACAAGAACATTTCCCAGCCATGCCGAGTACCTTTTCCCTTACAAGTTATACTGGCATCTTCACCATCTCACTTACCATTTTAAGATGCTGGATTCCCATCTTACAGAAATTATTTACTATTTCTATGAACGCAGAGGTCATAAAGAGGTTATCCCACACAGATGGGCTGGGGAGCAGGGGCGAACTGCGAACACCCACAGTAAATCACTAGTCTCCCTCTCAGTCCCCTGTAGCCAGCCCCACTGTACCCACAAGCCAAGGAACCCTAGTCCTCAATGATATAGCTTCTGCCTCATGGTTGGGGGCCTAGGCAAGGATGTCCTGGGCCTGCCAGGGGCTGGTAAAATCCAGGGCTGGTGTTTGGTCCTAGTCCACCACTGCCGGGAAGGGAGGATTTATGGCTGTTTCCTAGATAAAACCAGAGATTGACCCTGTTAGATATGCCTATGTGTCAACCTAGAGAAACAAGGGAAACAAGATATCTCAGGCACTTACTGTATGCCTTGAAGCACATGGTACTCCTGGCCAGAATGAGTATATCTCATGACCTGAAAGGAGGTATAGATCAGGGGAGATGTGCCCAAGGAAATAAAACTTATAAAACTGCAATATTCCATCACAGTCCACTTCAAGTCAATGCATTTCTCATGCATTCATTACATTGCTGTCTTTAGGACAGAATTCTGGAGTTATTATTCCAGTGGCATCCTTCCTATAGCTTCCTACTGAACTACAACTGGTTTTTAAGAACAGATCAATCATTTAACTAATTTTGGTTTATTTCTATCTAGTTGCATTGTTGGCATCCTCCTAGTACCCAGTAAATATATATATAGCTCTGATCAGGAGCAAGTTAAAGTGGACCAAAACCCAGGATAGGATAAGAAAGCTTTAACTATCTTGGGTTTTGTACCTTTCCTTGGGGGCACCCTAATCGGGGGTGCACCCCTGTGTCAAACACCCCCCTCAGATCGCCGCAGCAACTCAATTTATCCCGGTCCCATGGTGCGTCTAAGAGCAGTGGCTCTGACGGCCGCATCTTCCGCCTCCCTCCAACAGGGAGCGTGCCCACACCTGTCATTCACAAATGCCTGCTACAGGGAAGCAGAGGATGCAGCCGTCAGAGCCGTGGGACCGGGATAATTTGAGTTGGCTGCCGCAATCTAGGGGGTTTCTCACAGCGGGGCCCCCCGATCGGGGTGCCCCTGGGGAAAGGACCAAAGCCCAGGATAGTCAAAATCCTAGGTTTTGGTCCACTTTAAAATTAATATTAAAGATACTAAAACAAGAGGAGTATTGTAAAACACTCTGCGTTCATAGATTTAACGGGCAACTATTTTTTGCCAGGTCTTCTGGCTTCAGGCTGAATATATTCTCTTTGCCTCTCAGCTGATAAATCTGTTACATTCTCCTACAGCTGGCCATTAGTTTTTGATACAGTGTAATGATTTTGTATAACCACAATGTATCCCAACATAACATGTTTACCCTGCAGCAGGATAAAGTATTCAGAACAGAAGTAACAGAAAGACTGGTAAACGGCCATAAACTAATCTATAGCATGCAAATCTCAGGAGAAAGAATATAAAATTCTGAGCAGGTGATGTAGATGCCCAGTGGACCTGGCCACATTTCATACCTCTAAGTCAGATCATTGCTGGAGGTGCAGGTTGGCACATGTTACATATATGGTGGGAATCAGGGCTGGCCCAAGACATTGTGCTGCCTGGGCCCAAGAGTGAAATGCTGCCCCCCCCCCCCCCCCCAAATTTAAAAAAAAAATGAGGAGAGGTGATTTTTACTAGGCCAACTGAGGGTTTTTCACATAGCGCATAAGTGAACCAAAATCCAGGATTTTCACTATCCTGGGCTTTGATACTTACTTTGGAACAACCAGATTTGTGATGCCCCACTCTATAAAAACCCCCAAATCTCCCCACTGTCATGGGGGGTCATGAGAGGGCATTAAGGTGCCAGCACCTTTATTTCACCTTTTTTCTATACTATAGTACAGTAACAACATACTATGGCACCTCCCATTGCCAGTGGCTGCCCTAGGCACATGCCTAGGTTTGTCTAATGGTAAATACAGCCATGCAGGTGATGAACTGGTAGCTTTCATCCCATAAATTGAACAGATTAGTGATAGCACAGTTTAGTTTTGGAGCCCTGCATGGGACCCAGTTGAACCTACAGCTGTTACAAGCAGGTACATAAACCCAAACTTCTTGGCCTCTGCCACTTGGCTGGATATCCACAGCATTGGGCACGGTCTCCCAGCTTGATAAATAGAAGAACATGGGACAAGCAAGCCCTATTCTGAAACACTGCACCTCTCCATTAAAGAAGGCCACCAACCAGTACTGTCCTTCTCCCAGGTGTTATTCCTCTGTGACAGGGCATCTTAATTTGGGATGCCCAGTGTGTGGACCCCCCACCACTTTCCCACAATCCCACAGAGCATGCAGACAGGCAATGAGCACGCTCAGCGCAACATTCAGCACAAAGCTAGCTAAGGGGGGGGGGGGGGGCACTGGCCACACACAGCAGCACATCACAAATCAGAATCAGCCCTGGAGTCTTTTAGCCATTGGTGTTAAATGGCCAATAAGGGGTAGCCCTGTAACTGGACAAGCTCAACCCCAACTGTCCCAATTACACTCTATACAGGTGACCAGCAAACATGACCGCCCAGGATGCACAGTCACTGTAACCAAGCAGCCACCCACGGGCAAGTGTACAGCTCTGCCACCGATATCTTTTAATCTGGCACCTGGACAGTACAGACTATAACGGGCAACCCGTGCCCACGGCCCTTGGCAGGCTGGAAGCCACCAGGCTGTAACGTGACGAACGCCCACCTAGCTCTATGAACGCCAGATAAGTTGGAACCTCCTCTCTTCCACGGAAGCTTCCAGAAGCAACCGAACTGAAGGTATAATGACTGTGCGGCAGCCTCTCCCGCTTACCGATCACAGTGTGAAGCAGCCGCCGGTGTGCGCTATGCCTCTCTCCAGACCCGACTAGCGCTCTGCCTCCAGCAGTCCCCGTCAAATAGCAACGCTTCTCCCTGCAGTGGCTCAGCCAACCAGCATGGCTATTGGTGGAAGCCGCGCCTCCCCCAGCAGTGCGCGCACTCACGCTGCTGCCGCCCACCTCCGCTGCCAAATATGTTCCCGCCGCTGCCAGCAAAGTGCCGCCCCCCTCAAAGTGCCGCCTGGGACCATGGACCCACCGCCGGCCCTGGTAGGAATGCCCAGCTATTGGGTATAACTGGCTGGAGGAAGTAGAAAACCTTTTGCAGGATGGAGGAACTACTACTACTAATACATTAATACATGGACTGGGTGGCTGATGTTTTTAGATACTCAAGAACTAAAGGATATGTTCAAATAAAATACTGGGGGGTGGCCTTCTTTCTGACATCCCTCTGAGTAGCTGGGATGGCGCCTCCCCTTCTCCCTTGCCTTGCCCAACCGTTTATGCCCCTTCCTCTCTCCTTTCTCTCCTCTTCTTGTCTCTCACTTCCTTCCGACAGTCTCTCTCACTTTTGGCTACTTCTCTAATTCTCTGCTGGTGATGTCATTGGTGGCACCCATCGAGACATTCGTTTCCTTTGAGGGACTGAGCAGACAAATACATATTTGTGTTCCCTTGACCGCTAGATGTTCCAGAGCCTTGTAGAATCCCCTCTTTTTTCTCTTCTTTTATCATGGGCGCAGAAACACTATTGAAAGGGGTTAACTATTACTAAACATGAGTATGTCCTTCTAACTTTATGGCTACCATTTATAATGTGTATTATAATGTTATTATAAAGTCAATTATAATGTGTTTATAATTTGTATAGCTTCAGATACTGTGACGTGCTGGTGCTAAATCAATGGTTATCTGTACAAACCGCAGTTTATGTCCCAATATGCAGCTCTTGTCTTGAGTGTTCTGTATTTTTCTGTATGTTTTTTTATATACAAAAATATACATAGAGTCTGTTACCAGACCAGCTGGCAAATGATAGGTATCCTTTAGGACTCACTCCATGGGCTTGATGCAGTAAATACCCCTAAAAAGTTACAACCGCCTACTGGCTGTCGGTTAATTTTGTTTTTCGGTGGGAAACATTGCAAAATAATGCTTAAAGAGTAAGTCCACTTACATTTTTGAAAGTGTATATTTTTGTGTGGCAAAATTATGTTTTAAAGGTGCTGAGCTGATCTAGTATTTTTGTGCTTTATGGAAGGCATTTTCACTATCTGCAATCTGTTGATATTGGCAATGTACACCAAGTGCAGACATGGTGTATGTTGCCAATAGCAACAGATTGCAGATAGTTGCACAGAACACTGCTGCTGGACATGTGTAAGTTTGAGTGAGCCCCATCACCTCAGCAGTGGCTAAAGCAGTGTTCTGTGTGTATAGGCCTCACTGCTTTCTTCTTGGTATATGTTGCCAATAGCAATTGATTGACAGTAGTGAAAACTGCTTCCATAAAACACACATTTGCTAACATAGGAAAAACACACATTTATATATGCAAAAATACTGCAGGATGGGGGTGTTATTTGTAATAAATAAAAGCAGACATGGCAACTTTACAGTATAGGGGTTATATAGGTTCAAAGAGAAGTTGATACCAGAGCTACTTTTATAATAGGAATACATTACATTTTAGCTTGATGGCAAGGATGTATTTAGGAACACATTAGGCATTCAATAATCATGACACCCTTTCATACCATAGCAAACCCAGTGATGTCAGCCTGACCCATTCCTGCAGGGTGATTTTTCTCCAGTCTGCCACTTCACAATCACCATTTACCTTAACACACCTGGACTTAAATCATTTAGAACTTTTCAATCCAGATAACTGGCTGAGCCCAGGTGTGTTCAGGAACATGGATAGTGCTAAGTGCAGGACTAGAGAAAAATCACCCTGCAGGAGCGCTTCAGGTTGACATCTTTACAAACCTATAATTTAAGACCCCCCCCCCCTTAAATGTTTCCTGCCAGGAAATAAAAATAGAATATGAGACCATAGGACCCCAACCTTCGCTTTCCAACTTTGACACTGTATTGTTCAGCAAAGTAAAACAAGTAGGTCCACCCCTCCCACCCAAAAAAAGGAGTAGTCTAGATTTTACCCAGGTGGCTGCTACCGGACACAAACACACACGCGCATGTCGTACTGTCCTAGACACAGGCCCTCGTGTGCCTAATGGGAATTACAGCCCTGACTGATATTTACCACTGACAATGTCTGAGGATCACCAGCATTGAAAAAAACATAGGAATGATTCTGTACACTAGCAAAGGACAGATGGAGAGACAAAAAAGGATGCCAACAGTGCCACCATTAGCTTACCACACCATACTGAGAAACCCAGTGGTTATTTGTGTTTTGGGGTTTCCTTACACCTTTTCAACATATTTTAATAGTGTATACCTAGCATGTAACTTAGGCCCTTATTCATGAAGGGATAGCGTCAGGTAGTGGCTGGTTAATGAGAGGTAGCGACAGGTAGCGACTGGTGAACGCCAGACACGGCACGCAATTACACATTTATCAAGCAGAATCTGTTTAGCGACTGGGATAGCGCCATGTAGCGTCTGATTCATCATTTTCACAGCCTCAGCGAACAGCGCCGGCGTTCAGCTACCTGGCGCTCTCCCATACATTTCAATGGACGATCCTTTCCTTCTCTTTAAACTGTGTTTTTGTTTTTTTGTTTTTTAAATCTCAAATAATTCTGTGACCTCTCCTGGCATTGAATAAGCAGTTTTTTCACATTTTTATTTTAGTTTTTATATATTTCTTCAGAAATGACATTACAGGTCTGCCATTAAGGTGTTCATGTTACAATGTTGTTACAATGTAATTCCATATGTTTTACGCTTTGTTACTAGTGGATAGATGCTGGAAAACAGACTTTAAACACACCGCCTCCTGCGCTCTGCGCATCAAACAAGTATTTTTCTGCGCCAGAGATTTGTGAGGCGTTTTTTTTGCTGAATATGGTGTGAGTCGGTCGCTATGAGCAGTCGCTAACATGCGCTCCCATACAGCGCTGTACTGGTCAAATAGCGACTCCTCACAATGTATTCAACATTACTGCACAGCGACTGAGTCGCTATGAAGTAGCAACCCATGGCCGAGCACTGCGACTACTAGCGGGCGCTCTGAAAATGGCTGCTACAGACGCTCATCTGTCGCTACCTGGCGTTAGTGATGAATCAGCCTGCCAGTACTAGATAGAACCAGTATTGCCGCTTACTGAGCACATTGTACATAGTGATATGACTGTTTACATTATACACTTATCTTTATTCTAACTACCCTTTTCTTTGTCTTTTGCAGTAGGTATAGTATTGTTTCAACAGACGAGGAAGGTCTCCGCATGCCATCTCTGGGTCTTAATGGTCACTGGTCCTCTTCTCTTCACCACCATCAGTCACGGAGGAAAAGGCGCAATCGTTTTGTTAAAAAGAATGGTCAATGTAATGTCTACTTTGCAAACCTCAGCAACAAATCACAGCGTTACATGGCTGATATTTTTACCACATGTGTGGATACACGTTGGCGCTACATGCTACTCATCTTCTCAGCTACTTTCTTAGCATCCTGGCTATTCTTTGCCTTTCTCTTCTGGTGCATTGCTTTTCTTCATGGAGATTTTGGTGCTGGTAGTGGTGTGATTCCTAGTGGGAGATCAGGCCCACCCAAGCCATGCCTGATGCATGTTAACAGCTTTGTTGAAGCTTTTCTCTTCTCTGTAGAGACACAGACTACAATAGGATATGGGTTCCGTTGTGTGACTGATGAATGTCCTTTAGCCATACTCGCTGTAGTGGCACAGTCCATCCTTGGCTGCCTCATCGACTCTTTTATGATTGGTACAATTATGGCCAAAATGGCTAGACCCAAAAAACGGGCCCAAACCCTACTTTTCAGCCATCATGCTGTAATTGCTTTAAGAGATGGAAAGCTTTGTTTGATGTGGAGAGTTGGAAATCTACGCAAAAGTCATATTGTAGAAGCCCATGTCAGAGCACAGCTGATACGACCCTATGTTACACAGGAGGGTGAGTATCTGCCTGTGGATCAAAAAGATTTGAATGTGGGATATGACAGTGGGCTGGATCGTATCTTCTTAGTTTCACCAATTATTATAGTTCACGAAATTGACGAAGAGAGTCCTCTGTATTCAATGGGAAAAGAACAATTAGAGGGGGAAGACTTTGAAATTGTTGTTATTTTGGAAGGCATGGTCGAGGCCACGGCTATGACAACTCAAGCTCGCAGCTCATACCTAGCAAGTGAAATACGCTGGGGCCACAGATTTGAACCTGTGGTATTTGAGGAGAAAAATCATTATAAAGTAGATTATTCACATTTTCACAAAACCTACCAGGTGCCAGGCACCCCACTCTGTAGCGCACGAGAACTTCATGAGAGCCGTATAACCGCTTTACCTTCCCCAAGCGCCTTCTGCTATGAAAATGAACTCGCTCTTCTAAGCCAAGAGGAGGATGAGGATGAAGAAGCTGTTGGGGCTGTACGAGATGAAGGCGTTATCCATGTTATGGGGAGCCATTTAGAGCTAGATCGCCTTCAGGCATCCATGGCTTTAGACAATATTTCCTACAGAAGAGAGTCAGCTATATGATTTTGAAACCAGAATTGGTAAAACATTGCCATGCCTAGGTGGACAGTGGTGTACCTCTAGATGTTTCAAAATGTCTCAATTCCTTATTAAAGTGAAAACCTTTTGCACTGCAAAAACACTTTCAATTGGACTTCTCCAGCAGAGTGTTACCACTTTTAGAATTATGAATATGTATGCACTGAAAGCAAGAAACATCGGCCATTTTTTTCTTGTGCTTTTAAGAAATGGGAACAACAGGGCTGGGTACATTCAGTGTATATAAATCTTTTGTACAGATGCAAGTTAAAAATAAACCTCTAATCTGTGCTCTTCCAAACCACACATGTTTATATATTGATCTTTTCTGATATGCAGGGGAAAGAACGTGCAGGCAGCAGTTGGAAGGAAAAGGCTTTAAAAGCCTTAATTTAGTAAAGAGGATTTCTTCAAGGGCGATAGAATATAAAGAAAAATACCTTGTCATGCATTATTTTCAAAATACTTATTGCCAATTGAACATATCTCTTTTATTGGCGTAACACGTTCAGTACTCTACAGCGTAATTATAGCATGCCTGTAGTTAATGCATTACAATAACATTTTGCTATAATACAGTTACTCTGTTACTCATATAGTTTGCTATGGACTTCCATCCTGGGACAATGAAAGAAAGTGGTCCCACACCCTGCTGGGGGGTGTGGGACCACTGCTCCTGTCTGGGGCTGGCATCCTAGTTGGTAATACCCCCATCCGCACATATTCCCCTATAATCCCCAAAACCCAGGCCCAGACTCAACTTTTCTGAAACTGGATGAATCATCATCAGGTGCTGGACCACATCCAAAGAAATGTGGAAGAGGTGAGTTCCAAGGTGCGGATTTGGGGGGGTTGTGGGTGGGGGCTTTATGCAGGAAGAGGGCATTAAAGCCAGTCATCACTTGTTATGTACAATGTGTTGGGGCTGCTATAGTCAATAACCATCTGTTCCAGTATGTCTATAATCCTACCTCTGCACCATATACTAATAAAGAGTTGCTAGCAGCTACCCCAGTCACATTATACAGAGGCATGGTGTAACGGTCTATTACAACATTTTACGATATTAACGATTGATGGTTGGTGGTTGGCAGTCGTGGGATCCGTGTGCTGTCAGCAGGTATAAGAGTCTTTCTTTGCTGTTAGTTAAACTGGACCAAAAGTCTAAACAGACTCTTGGGCCACTCCCCGGTTTGGTGATACCTATTTACCTATTTCCAGGACACCAAAGCAGCATTCAGCAGAGCACTCGGTAGAACGATGGCGTCCCTACTGCTTCCACAGACAACTGGCAGCAGACCATCAGGCTGGATGCACAACCATTGAGGCAGGGATACCGATGTTCTGAAGCGTGCGTTGCTAAACAGTGCACACCTCAGTGCTTTATGCACTTTATCACCCCATACTATGGGCCTCTCTTTTTGGGGCTCTAAAAAACCAATATATTCGTAGGGGCCACAGGGTGGCAGGTTCGATTCCCGGCTGGGACACAAACGAAGTGTTCTTGAGCAAGGCACCCAACCCTTCAAACTGCTCCCTGGGTATGTTGCTAGCTTGCTCTGGGCATGCGTGTGCACTCACTGCATGGATGGGTTAAATGCAGAGGAAAACTTCCTATGTATGTGTAAGTAAACAATGGCGATGTTCAAAAAATGTTATGAATCAATCTGGTGACAGTGGATCATTCACATTTATTTTATATTATGACATTTTATATATCAACATTAAAGTGATTGTCCAGGCATACTCAAATGTATTCATTTTGTGTAGGGCTACAAATGGCAATGTTCTCATTATATTTTTTCATTTATTCAAAACGAAGCTACATTGCCAGAGTAACTATAAATGAAATGTTCAGCACATGTCCCTCATGTCCTCAGTGATGTGTGTGACAGAGCAGAGTCATACCCCGTGTGCCTTGCACTGGAGTGAGCTTGGCTCTTCTCTAGCCTATCACTAATAGAGCGGGTTGACACAAGCCTCAGGATTGTATTTGTGGTCTGGATTGGGGGGGGGGGTGTGCTGGAGGAAGAAGTAATCCTCCTGCCTTTCAGTGACTAAAGCAAATATACAGCATGGGAATGACACTGCGTCAGGTAAGCTGCCAGGCAAATGATTTTAAAGTTTGACTTGTCAATCCCTTTAAGCAACTCTGAAGAGATTACCGCACTTAGACCTTGAGGCAGAACTTAAAGCCGCATGATACTGGTGTAGCATTTAAACTGGTGCTCTCGCTAATATTTGCTCGGTTTTGCTCTAGGGATACTTATTTTTAATCTAGAGGATGTTTTCTTATTAGTAATATTATATGCACAGGTTTTACAACCCATAACATAACAGTAAAAAAAATCTGCAGGACAAAGTAAAAAACTACTGCTTTGTGGAAAGGGGCATGTAAGGACCTAACACGCCACTTTCCATTGCAGTGAATGGAGGGGCATGCCCACTCACAGTGATGAGCTGGGGGGGTGGCGCTGTGTTGTAGGACACAGGAAGAGACATGCGATCAGGTGTGCAGCGAACATCAGGTAAGCCACACTATCGTTGAAAGTTTATGTGGTACACATGGTAAGTATAGTATTTTTTTTGGCTAAAAATGTTCTTTAACACACACAAAAAGTGCAATAAAAATGTTTGTTCTATTTATTTTTCAAAAAAAACCTTGTATTTCATGATGGAGCATTGTTACAGGCAAGGTAAATCATTTTTACAATGAGGTGAATGTTTTTTGAATGTTTGGGAACAACAGCACCCTAGGTGATATTCCAAAGAATTTACCAACTGTTTCTGCATAGCCCATAGGGTGCTGGTGTTTTCCTTAGGGACAAGTGATTTTTTTTGGGGGGGGGGAGAACAAACATTTTTTGGCACATTTTTTGGTTTTAAAGTTAAAAAGTTTACTCAGATGTAAGTTTCAGTTAACACCCAAAAGCACACCGAAAAGGGTAAACTTGCTTCACCAAATAATTAGCATGACCCCTGTCATATGCTCAGCAATTGCAGACAGAAACCATTAGATGATACTTGTCCTTTAAAGAGGAATACCACACAGGAAAAGCACTTACCCTTGTGTTGTTCCTCTCGGGGGGGGGGGGGGGTCCCCGAATTGGGATGCCCCCCATATACTCCCCTTCCTTTGGCTCCCACATCGCAGACTCGCGTGAGAGTCAGCACGTTCGCTTTCACTTGGCTCTCTTTGGCTCTGCTGGCGGCTAAGCAGCATCCCCCACTCACCTTCTAGCTGCTCATTCAGAAGGAGAAGGTGAGTGTATCCTGGCTGCCGGGGGGGTTTACACAGCAGGGTATCGCCAGTTCAGGATGCCCCAAAGAGTGGAACCTAGATGGCCCTGGAGTTTTTTAGACTCCATGGCTCCCATAATTCAGCTTTAAATCTGATATAGTACAATCCCCCAAAAATTCCCCTCCAATGCAGCTGTACGGAAAATGGTCAGTCCTGGGCCCATTGCTGACTGCTGCAGCTAAAGCAGAGGGGGTGGTGGGTAACATCATTGTAAAGATTCCCAGGCTCAGTGCTTCAAACGCTAAACACACTGTGCTGTAACCGCAATGGCAATGGCAGCATCACCCAGTGCATGTCAAAGAAAATCTATGGCATAGTACAATGCAGACAATGAACAATGTTCCACTTGTATTGTTTATAGTAGTGGAGTTTCAAAGATGAGTGACTATAACTTATCTTGCGGCAGAATTCCAGGTAAGGTAAGAAAAGCCCAGGTGTACACATCTGCCCACTGGAGGAGTAATGCTCTGAAACTTCTGTTTCTGGTGAGACTGGCAATTGAATGCAAAGGAATATGGCAATGATTGTGAATGTGAGAAAAGAGTGGAAACACACAACTTCTAGAACACAGCAACCACCAAAACAACACAAATACAGAAAATCAGATCTAACAATCACAAAGAAATATTATATATAATTATGAAACACAAATACACAATAAATACAGAGCTTCACAGCTAGAAGGACTCTGGAGCCACCTCTAGCAGTGAGTATGGTTGGAAGGAACCAGGAGGATGAAGATGGCGACAAGGGCAGTAGGGTAAAGGATCACAAGAGTCGATTAATGGCTGTGCGTCAAAAAAACTTCAAAACCGCCACAAGTGTTTCCACATGCAGAAACTTGCATATCACGCCCAATTCATGGTAGCATATGCAGGGATGGTGCACATGCACATTGCACAGAATGCCATGCACAAAGTGCAAGTTTCTGACCCATACGCAAACTTGCGCATTGCGCGTGAAATTTAGCTTTTTTTATGCAGAAAAGGCCCAGCTCCATGTGCATTTTGTTGGCTTAGCCATTCACTGGTCCCCATAGCCCCATGTTTCTCCCTCTTCTTTACTGTTTAGCAGTGGCGAATTTGTCTCTCCAGCTTCAGTGTTTCATGTGAATCTCTATTCTCCAATCTGTAGTGAATTATCTGTGGCAGCTGTTTTCTCCTCTTTTTATGTGTGGTGCTTTATTTAGCCATATCTTGATTCCTATTGACCTACAGTGTTGTGTTTCCCAATGTTTGGTCCTGGATGTTCTCTATATGCCTCCTTCCTTGCCTTGTTTTTAGTGGCTTATTTCTTAATCATTGAGCTACTAACATATATATATATATATATATATATATATATATTTATATTTAGCATACAGTACGTCCTGCTCCAGATAGATTACTTACACTTGGGGTTATCCTCCGCCAGATGGCGCTGCACTGCAGAGACATGTAAAACAGGCTCCACCCGGCCCCTCGCGCCCCTCTAGACATGCGTGCGCCCGCGCCAGCCGTCTGTGAATGGCCAGCGCGGGCGCGCGCACGTCGAGAGTGACGCGCGGGAGGCGGCTGCGGACGCGCTTGTCTTGGACGCCGCTGTCACCCGCTTGGACGTCGGCGGGGATTGGACGACGCGGTCACGTGGGAGCGGGGAGAGGTGAGTTTTTGGGGGTTTCTGGGGGGTTTCAGAGAGCGGGACACCCCCGATCGGGGTGCCCCGCCGAAGTGGACCAAAACCCAGGATAGTCAAAATCCTGGGTGTTGGTCCACTTTAAGGAGCCCTGCTCCACCGCAGTCCCCCACCAAAGGGTAGGCGGTATAGGCTGATGGTGAGCCTTTATGGGATGCCCCTCCCGCCTTATTGCCACATGCCCCGTGTAGCGGTGGGTCCTGTACAGAGGGCCGGGGTTCCTTCGGGACAAGCCCGGCTGTGTGTAGCTTGTGGGGTCTCACCTATCAGCGGTGACAACGCACGGGTCTGTGTTCCTTGCGCACAGCAGGCGCTAACGTTGCAACCCGCCCCTCCGGTGGCCGGGCCTGCACCTCGTCTCACTTCACCTACTCCCCCAAGCTTGAGTCTCACCCCCATTGAATTGCATACAAGCGGGGATTCTCAACCTGATGTGTCTGCTAGACTGGCCAGTGTTGAAAAATTGATTGCTAATACTTTAGCGCGTAAGGCCACCGCTAAAAAGCGTAATTTAACCCCTGATGCCACTCTTTTCCCTATGGAGTCTGATGAGTTTTTGCATCTGTGTGGCTCGGACGAAGGGGAGCTGTTCTCTGATTCAGGGTCATCTGACGAGAGACCCAGGGGTCATGACGATTCTGGCTCTGACCCCTGGACCCCGGATGATACTGACAGACTGCTGGTTCAGATTTTTGAGGTTCTGTCCATCTCTCCCCCTGTTGCGGCTCCCATGCAAAGGGGTGAGCTTTTTCATACTGCTAAAGCTCGTTTGGAATTTCCGGAGCAAACCCATTTCAATAACCTCGTGCTTAAGGAGTGGGAACATCCCAGTAGACTTCCCGGTATACCTAAGAGTTGGGACAGAAAGTATCCCTTTCCTGCCGATATGGTCAAGTGCTGGTCATCGCCTCCCGAGGTGGATGCTCCTATTCTAGGGCTAACACCTCTATTATGCACTCCCCTGACACTACTACTCTGCGGGATGCTGAGGACCGGCGCATTGACCAATTGGCGTACCGTGCCTTTGCATTTGTGGGGACGGCGCTGCGCCCGGTTTGCGCCTCGGCCATTACGTCTGTGGTGCTCGGAGCCCTGATCAGAAGTGTACTTGACGGTGCTCCTGATGAATTGCCACCTGATACGCTTAATGCACTTTTTAACTGTCATGTGTTTGTAAACTTTATCCTATCTGCCTTGGATGATGCCATTAGGATGTGTGCGAGAACTTCTGCCTTGGTGGTAGCTATACGCCGCGCGGTTTGGCTGCGCCAGTGGGCTGCTGACAATGCTGCAAAGAAGGCCCTTACTGGGCTTCCATTTAAGGGGCTACGCCTGTTTGGGGACCGCCTAGACCTTTTTGCTAAAGGAGGTAGGTTACCCCAGCGCAGGCGGCAGTCTCGGCCCTTTTGGGGCCAGGGCTCCCTTTTGCTCCCCTACCGCGGTGCTAAGCAGGGAAAAGGGGTGTCCTTCGCGGGGGCTCGTGCTGATCCCTGGCATAGGAGCAGAGGACGACGTCCTGGCTCCTCCTGGGGGTCTAAGCCCAAATCCTCTCCCAAGCCCCCTCAGGCATGATGGGGCGCCCTCGCCCGTCAGGGTGGGGGGGCGGCTACAGCACTTTGCTCACGTCTGGAGGCACCACGTCTCAGACCGGTGGATTCAGGAGGTAGTGTCCTCTGGTTACAAGATAGAGTTTGCTGTGCGCCCCCCCCCCCCAAGATCAGCTCAGGTTTTGATGCAGGCCGTGCAAGGCCTTCTGGGTCTGGGGGTCATTTGCAGGGTCCCCTTAAGAGAAAGAGGCAAGGAGTTCTATTCCAACCTTTTCACAGTTCCCAAAAAAGATGGGTCAGTCAGGCCCATTCTGGATTTAAAGATCCTCAACAAATTTGTCAAGAACAGGCGTTTTCGCATGGAAACTCTGCACTCGGCCATCAGCTCCCTGCGCCCAGGGGATTTCATGACGTCTGTGGACATCAAAGACGCTTACCTTCACATCCCTGTGTTCTCAGGACACCAAAGGTTTCTCAGATTCGCGTTGGAAGATCAACATTACCAATTTGTGGCCTTGCCATTTGGCCTCACCTCAGCTCCCAGAGTGTTCACTAAGGTGCTGGCGGGGGTGATGTCTCTGGTGAGGTCAAGGGGCATACGCGTGCTGCCCTACCTGGACGACATACTCATCACCTCTCGGTCTCTACAGCAGGCAGAGTTGAACACTCAGCTGGTGGTGTCCACCCTGGAGTCCTTCGGCTGGGTGATCAATCACCCCAAGTCCTCTCTGTCCCCTTCCTCGATGACCCCGTTCCTGGGGATGATTCTGGATATGGTTCAGTCAAGGATATTCCTTCCTCAACAGAAGGTGGAAGCTCTAACTGCGCAGGTGAGGTTCCTGCTCTCGTGCCCCCAGCCCTCCCTCAGGCAGGGAATGCAGTTGGTGGGCCTGATGGTGGTGAGCTTCGAGGCGGTGCCCTTTGCTCAGTTCCATTTGAGGCCTCTACAACTTCACCTTCTGTCAGTATGGGACAAGGACCCAATGTCCTTGGATGGGGTCTGTGTGCTTCCCCCCTTGGGCAGGCGGTCCCTTTCGTGGTGGCTGGAACAGGAACTTGCTGGGGGGCAGGTCCTTTCTGGCCCCCTCCTGGGAGACGGTCACCACGGATGCCAGTCTGTCAGGATGGGGGGGATTCTGGAAGTCCCTGCGGTTCCAGGGGAGGTGGGGCCCTCAGGAGGCCCACTTACCTATCAACATTCTGGAACTACGGGCGATCAGGTTGGTACTGGAGCAGTTGACCAATCACCTGAGGGGTCTGTCTGTGCAGGTGCGCTCAGACAACAGGATGGTGGTTGCCTATATCAACCATCAGGGAGGGACCCGGAGCAGGGGGGCCCTCCAGGAGGTGTCGCGGATTCTGACATGGGCGGAGGCCAATGTTCAATGCATTTCGGCTGTGTACATCCTGGGGGCAGAGAATCTACTGGCAGACTCTCTGAGCAGGGGGACCTCTCGTCAGGGAGAGTGGTCCCTCTGCAACAGGGTATTCCAGTCCCTGTGTCACGGTTGGGGGTCTACCGGATGTGGATCTGTTTGCATCCCGTCACAATCACAAGCTCCCGGCCTTTGTCTCCCTGTCTCAGGATCCTCTGGCCTTGGCCACAGATGCTCTGTCCATGTCATGGCAGGAATTTCGGCTCCTGTATGTCTTTCCTCCATTCCCCCTGCTGGGCAGGGTCCTGCGCAAGATTGCTCTGGAAGGGGTGCTGGTGATTCTGGTGGCCCCCAGGTGGCCAAGAAGAGTGTGGTTTGCAGACGTGGTGCAGATGGCAGTAGACCAGTACGTTCTGCCAGGGGTGCCAGATCTGCTCACTCAGGGCCTCTTACGCCATCCCAATTTACAAACTCAGGCTTTGACGGCCTGGCTGCTGAAACCTCCATCTTGATGGAGAAAGGCTTGTCTGCCTCGGTGGTTGAGACCATGGTGAAGGCTAGGAAGAAAACTTCTTCTTCCATCTATTATAGGGTATGGCGTACCTACATTGATTGGTGTGAGTCTAGGTCTCCTGTCGGGTGTTCTCAGTTCCCAGGGTTCTGGAGTTTTTACAGCATGGGTTGGAGTCGGGTCTCCAACTCAGTACTTTGAAGGGTCAGGTTTCTGCCCTGTCTGTCTTCTTTCAGAAGTCTTTTGCTCAGCATTCTTTGGTTAAGACTTTCTTTCAGGGGGTTACTCATGTGTCCCTGTTTGGGATTTGAACTTGGTTTTGTCTGCCTTGCAGGGTGCTCTCTTTGAACCTATTCAGGATGCTGCTCTGGCTGTACTTAGCCTCAAGGTTGTCTTTCTGGTGGCTATTACTTCGGTCAGGCGTGTGTCTGAGCTGGCGGCTCTGTCTATTCAGCCCCCATACTTTGAGACACCAGGACAAGGTGGTGTTCCACTTTAAGCCGGATTCTCTGCCTAGGTGGTGTCTGCTTTTCATTTGAATCAAGATATTGTTCTTCCTTCCTTATGCCCTAATCCTAGCAATGCTAAGGAAAGGGTTTTGCATTCCTTGGATGTGGTCAGGTGTCTGAAATATTACCTAGTAGTCACTGTGTCCTTCAGGAAAACTGATGCTCTTTTTGTGGTCCCTTCTGGTCCTAGGAAGGGTTTGGCCCCTGCCAAGTCTACTATCAGCAAATGGATCCGTCGGGCTGTGATTCAGGCCTATTCTGCTAAGGGGAAGAATCCTCCCTTCCGCCTTACTGCTCATTCCACTCGTGCTATTGGTGCCTCTTGGGATTTTCAGCACCAGGCTTCTGTTGAACAAGTTTGCAAGGCCGCTACTTGGTCTTCTGTTCATACCTTTTCAAAGTTTTACAAGATTGATGTTAGGGCCTCAGCTGATGCTGTCTTTGGCCGCAAGGTTTTGCAGGCGGCAGTGGTTTAAACTGTCTGCTGTTACCTTTTTGTTGGGGGATCCCACCCTACTTTATGGACACTGCTATTGGATGTCCCAAGTGTAAGTAATCTATCTGGAGCAGGACATACTGTATACTAAGAATAATACAATTCTGTGAAATACTCACCTGTAGAATTGGTATTATAAGTATATAGTACGTCCTGCTCCACCCCACCCTGGTTTTTGCATTATTCTGGATCCCCTGTATGGTGATTGTTATCATTGTTATAGTTACCAGTTTTTGGGTGGTTAAATTCTCCCGGCTTCTTGTTCACTGCTTTTCAATGCTGGGGATTTGTGGGAGGTCCCCGGGTATTTGAGGGGCCAGGAGGAGCAGGACGTGCTGTATACTTATAATACCAATTCTACAGGTGAGTATTTCACAGAATTGTATTTTTTGTGGCCAAATGTCCATCTTTTTGGTTTTATTAGCTGAAAACAATATTATACTTGTCAACTTTTCAAAGCAGTTACCAAACTGGTTTGAATTAAAAATGAAAAAATGGGTAAAAATACTGAAAAATAACTTGCAGATGACACTTTCTTTCTTAATAAACATGCCAGCTATTGCCAGCGTGTGTTTAATTAATGAATTAAGCATGTGAGTTAGTGAAGTCTGTATTTTCCTCCTGCTTTTTGCTGGAAGAAAATGGTGCATGAAATAGACACGTTTGTGCACACTTCTCACTCCTCAAAACAAACCCTAAATAACACCCTTGGGAATAAATCTTTGCATGAAATCTTACTCCATGTGCAAATTTCCCCACAAAAATAGGCACACAAAAAAGGCTCTCAGGAATTGGAAGGAAGGGGAAAAATGGCAGTAAACCATTTTTGCCCATGAAAAGTGTGTGCAAATACTTTGGTGCAGGACCATGAATCGACCCTTTGGAGGCAAGGATTTGAGAGAAATTAGGGGATAAGAAATAATTCAAGATACAATAAGAGTAGTAAACACTGAAATATCAAATCAAAGTGTTTTTTTCAGCGCAAAATACCTTTGAGCAGAAACAGAATAAGTTGCAAAAACTGTTGGGTGAAGGTAAGTCCACTTTCAAAGGAATTTTTAAAAAAGGGTTCTAAAAGCACGTCCTCAAGGTGTTGAGATTATCTAGTTTTTTAATTTTTTCTTATGTTCAAAAAGGTGTGTTTTAAGGACACAGTTTTCACTATTTGCAATCTGTTGCCATTGGCAATGTACACCAAGGGCGTTATTCATGAAGGGATAGCGCCAGGTAGTGCCTGTACAGCGGCAGGTGAACACCGGAGACGGCACGCAATTACACATTTATGAAGCCGAATCTGGTGAGCGACTGGAACAACGCCATGTAGCGTACGATTCATCATTATCCCAGGCTCAGCGTACAGCGCCGGCGTTCAGGCTTGCAGAGCGCCACGTCTTACCTCTCGCTACCTGGCGCTCTCCCATACATTTCTATGGATGATCCTTAAATCCCTTTCCTGATCCCAATTTTTTTTTTAAATAAAAACTTTTTTGACATGTATCCTGCCCTAGAAAATGACATTTTTGAAAACTTTTTTTGATTAATAATGTTTTTATGCAGAATTGTCCTTACATGTCTGGTATTAAAGTGTTCATGTTATAATGTAATAACAATGTAATTTCATATGTTTTCGCTTTGTTACTAGTGGATACATATTCAAAAACAGACTTTAATCACACAGCTTCTGGCGCTATGGGCTACAACGACCCGATTTTTAGCGCCGGCAATGTTTGAGGCTGTTTTTTTATGAATGTGGTGTGAGTCGGTCGCACTGAGCTGGTGCTACTGTTCGCTCCACTGCGACTCACACAACATATTCATCAATGCTGGCCAGCAACTGAGGTGCTCTGAAACAACTAACCATGGCCGAGCACAGTGACTACTAGCGGTCGTTCTGAAATCCTCGCTACAGACGCTCATCTGTCGCTGCCTGGCATTAGTAATGAATCAGCCTGCCCGTCTGTACACCAAGAAGAGAGCCCTGTACACACAGAACACTGCTGCTATGGCCGCTGTGGTGAGGGAGCTCACTCATGCCCAGCAGCGGTGTTTTGTGTGTAAAGGCCTCACATCTCTCTTCTTAGTATACAGACGGGGAGGCCGATTCATTAATAGCGCCAGGTAGCGACAGATGAGCGACTGTAGCGTGATTTTTTCAGCGCCAGCCAGTATTCGCTGTGCTTGGCCGGCATTAGCTTGATGACAGCGACTCAGTCGGTGTGCGGTAATGTTGAATACGGGCTGGGGGGTCGCTGTTTCACAGGTCCAGCGTTGTATGTGAGCGCCTGACAACGAATGGCCAGAGCGAACGGCTAGCTTCATATTCATCAACAAATCACGCTCCGAATGTGCTGTCGCTGTCCATTCCTTGTTTAAACCCCAGAGCGCTGGCGGCGATCTGTATTAACTAGTTTTTAACCCCTAAACAACCATATTTTTTGAATGTAACATTATACATGTTTTTAGAATCATTTTGTTATATGAATACATTAATCTCAGACCTGTTTGATCAATTCTGCACATATTTTTTTTTTTTTTTTTTGACTTAAAAATAAATCCTAACATTGCAGAAGTGTTCTCCGATTTTTTGACATTAAAAAAATTAAAAAAAAAATGATTACCAATTAATCATGAATTATTAAAGATTGCTCCATTGAAATGCATTGGACATCGCCAGGGAGCGACAGCTCATACCTGGCGCTGTGAGGGAATTTGCAGCGGCGCTGTTTGGTCCAGGCGGCTTCATGATGAATGCCGCGCTAGCCGTCGCTCTCGCCGGTGCTAGCCTCATTTTGCTTGATAAATGCGTCATTGTGACCGCCGCCGGGCGTACTTGAGTCGGTAGTCGCCGTTAGCTGCCGCTACCTGGCGCTCATCAGACACTACCTGGCGCTATCGCTTGATGAATAAGGGCATTGGTGTATGTTGCCAATGGCAACAGATTGTAGACAATTTCCATAAAACACACATTTGTTAACATAAGAAAACATTAAAACATGCCAGCTCAGCTCAGCACCTTGAGGACATTATTTTGCCACACAAAAATATACACTCGAAAAAATTCCATCGAAAGTGGACTTTACAAAATGCTCAGACAGTATGAAATTAGTTTATTCCAATCAAAACTTGAGCTAGGGATCTGCCTTGACATTTTGGGGGTCATTTACTAAGCATTGGCTGTGCGTTCGCTAGTTTGCCACATTTACTATGCTAGAAATGGCCTATTCGCCAGGCGAAGGCTGTGTTTGCCATATTCAAGTCCCTTCATTTTTCGTCGGGCAAATGCTGGCGAATGGCTTTTCAGTGCGGCAGCTTTTAGTAACAAACACCATAGGAATCAAGGTTATTATTGGTGAGAATGTCACATACATTGAGCGTGAAGGTCAGAGATATAACTAGTATTGGAGAAACAACTAATAAAACAGCAAAATAGCTTAGATCACCGTGTTATTCCACACTGACAGCACACAAGGCGCATCGCTAAACCCGCGAACAGCCATGAGTGTAATAAAGGACTCCCTTTGTTCCTTTTATACAAGGAAATGAAAAGGAAGGTGTGCCAATGGAGCAGGCAGCTTCCCAGACAGCCCTTCCCAGTAGAAAATAAAAGAATGAAAGCAGCCAGTGGAATAATTGGGGAGTACGAGGAACAGCCATAGACTGAAAACGTATGCTTCACATAAAATGCAGGAGCAACGTTCTAGAGAATAACAAGAGGTATAGCATTGAGTTAAAGCTGGAATGTTGACCACAAATGCTTGAATGTTTCATTTTTATCTCACCAAAGGTTTACTTAGGCCCTTATTTATGAAAGGATAGCGTCAGGTAGCGCCTGGTTAATGTGAGGTAGCGACAGATAGAGAGAACGCCGGACATGGCACGCAATTCCACTGGGATAGCGCCATGTAGCGTCTGATTCATCATTTTCACAGCCTCAGCGAACAGCGCCAGCGTTCAGCCTTGCACAGCGCCAGGTATGACCTCCCGCTACCTGTCGCTCTCCAATACATTTCAATGGACGATCCTTTTCTTCTCTTTAAACCGGGTTTTTTTTTTTTTTTTCAAAAAAATCACAAATAATTCTTTGACCTCTTCTGACATAGAAAAAGATGTTTTTTTCACATTTTTATGATTTTTTAAAAAAAACTTCAGAAATTACATTACAGGTCTGGCATTAAAGTGTTTATGTTACAATGTTGCTACAATGTAATTCCATATGTTTTCGCTTTATTACTAGATGATAGATGCTTGAAAACAGACTTTAAACACACCGCCTCCTGCGCTCTGGGCTTCAAACAAGTATTTTTCAGCGCCAGAGATTTGTGAGGCTGTTTTTTTGCTGAATATGGTGTGAGTCGGTCGCTATGAGCAGTCGCTAACATGCGCTCCCATACAGCGCTGTACTGGTCAAATAGCGACTCCTCACAATGTTTTCAACATTGCTCAACAGCGATAAACTAGCTATAAAGTAGCGACTCACGGCCGAGCACTGCGACTACTAGTGGGCGCTCTGAAAATGCTGCTACAGACGCTGATCTGTCGCTACCTGGCGTTAGTGATGAATCAGCCTGCCCGATAACTTGGGTGGGTTGAATACTGGTTCATACATTTAAATTTAAAGTTAAATTGTATAATGGAGCTGAAACAATAGCTTGCGATTTTTGGCGTCCATAACTGATCTTTATTTATAGTAACCGAGCAAGACTGAGCTGTTTGGGCAGCTAAGTGAATAAATGTTATACACAGTATACAGTTTGACCATCTACTGGGGCAGGGTCGGCGCCAGCACAGGGCAAACCTGGGCAGTTGCCAGGGCCCCTGGCATCTTCAGGGGCCCACTCAGGCTCACACTTGGTCATGGTATCATTTTACAGTGGACCCGAACCACCAAATGCTGGGTTGTGTGCAGACCTGCTCATGGCTGGCCTCAGCAATAGGGGATGATCAGCAACAATGGAGGAGATGGCATGAAACGGAGGGCAGTTGATGGAAGCTCAGAAGGTGGCGAGAACCAGGTGACGACTGACAGCAATGGTGAAGTCTTTAGTGGCAGCAATGCAAGCAGTGAGGGCTGAAGGGTGCTTGGTGGCAGTAGAAAATGCAACAAGGTCTAGAGGACCTTTGGTGGCTATAGGGTAGGCAATAAGGACTGGAGGACCTTTGGTGGCTATAGGGAAGGCAATATGGACTGGAGGACCATTGGTGGCTATAGGGAAGGCAAAAAGGATGGGAGTGCGATTGGTGGCTATAGGGGAGGCAAAAAGGATAGGAGGGCGATTGGTGGCTATAGGGAAGGCAATAAGGACTGTAGGGCGATTAGCAGCAGGAGATGACACATTTGTGGCAGTGGAGCTGAAAGGTGACATCATGTGACTGACTACTTTGGGGCCCACTAAGACTCTCTTGCCCAAGGGCCCCCACAAGCCTGGAGCCAGCCCTGTGCTGGGGGCTACATCACCTCTACAGGCCCCACTTTCTGCGTCATGCTAATTATTTTAAGAAGTAGATGTAACTATGGGTGCACACTGGGTATGAAATGGAGCCTGCAATTCATACCCAAATGTGCTATGATTTTGTTCTTATTTTTCCCTATCTGCACATGTGATGGGGCATATTTACAGGGGAGGTGCATCATTTTCCAGTGAGTTCAAGTCTGGGAACAACAGAACCCTGTGGGGTATTTAGAAGAAATTGGTTAATTTTTTAGCATATCCCATAGGGTGCTGTTTTCCCTACCTAAATTTAAAACCTTACCTCACTTGAAAAATCATTTACCCCTGAGCTGGTACATGTGATTTTTTTTTTTTTTGGGGGTGGGGGGGGGAATTAGAACAAAAAATATTGCCCCTTTTTGTGTGTTGAAATAAACTTTCTGGGATGTTGCTGAGCTAGGAAAGGTGTGAGCTTTATCACTCATGAGCATGCTCTCAGTGTGAGTTGGTGGGGCATGCAAGCACATCGTGGGACCTGATATTCAAGACCAGTAAGTTCTGAAGTACCAGACACAGTACCAGCTACTCAAAAAAGCACCCAAAAAAGATTAGACTAGTTCAAAAAATCTGAAAAAGAAAATATGTGATATTCTAAATGTAATCAGTGATGTGATTGATCGCTCTTGGGCTCTGCTCTGAATGTGATCTGTACCAGTTTAGGTAAAGTCACCCCTGAGCAGCCAGGCACTGAGCTTTGAGCCTAAGCAGGTTTGTTACTAAATACTATTTCGAATATCCTGGGCTTAGGTCCTTGCCCCTGTGGCATTTCAATCGGGTATGCCCCGCTGTGTGAATCCCCCCAAGTCACCCAATCTCACTCATCCTTCCCTGGTCCTAAGGTCTGCTTGCTCAGATCCGCCCCCACCCCCTTGTCTAATTGGCTGTCTAATAGCTCGTTGAATCCAAGCACACTGGCGGCCACATCCCCTGCTACCCTCTAACAGTGAGCGTGCCTGCGCTGGCCATTCACAGATAGCTTGCACCGGCACGTGCCCTGATAAAGGGATAGCCGCTCAAGCTCACGATTGCCATTACCAACCATTAGGTATGTGCAACAGACAAAAAGTAGCCGACCAGAAATGAGCCGTTAAAAATTCCGATCCTTTATTCCACCAATTAAAAATAGTGGTGTGCCATACAGATAATCTCATAAAATAGGGCAAATAACCAATGTCTATGCGTTTCAGACCCTCAAGTCCTTACTCATGACGACACGACACAACCATTACGTATGCACGGAGGATGGCTCTGATTGGACGAGAGCCCCACATGTGCAGTTGGACAAGGAAGAGGTGAGTTTGTACGGGTGAATTGGGGGTTTTACACAGTAAGACATCCAAAAGTCTTAAAGGGGCCACAGCACTCAAACCAGTTAGCTTGCTGACCAACCTACAATCTGTCTCTAAACTAGGTTAAAAACAGAGGGCTCGGTCACACACATCTGCAGAAGTATGCTTAAGCTGCACCACCAGCGCCAAGGTGCCCCTGTGAGGTGCAGTCCTAACTCTAATCTCTGAGAGCCCCATTTGGGACATACAATGCAATAGATAAATTGGGAGCAGGCTTATCTGAGGTTGCCCTAAACCTCAGTAAGACATCCCAAATGTGGATGCCCGAGGGCAAGTAAAAAAACAGAGATAGTCAAAATCACAGGTTTTGTTCCACTTTAAATATTGAAAATAACAAACATGCTGTGGCCCACGTATTTCAGTATAATACACATGTAGTGGGCCAAACAGGAAACCATAACTGAGGCTTTATTAAAGCAGACTTGTTTTCCGAACATTACATTTGGACAACAAATGGCTCTGTATGGACGAGAACCTGTGCATGTGCCATAGGACAAGGAAAAAGGTGCATTTTACAGAGCTTTCTAGAGTATTTTGTGCTTCAGGGCATCTGAGTTAAGGATGCCCTCGGGGGCACAGAACAAAACACAGGTTAGGCAAAATCCTGTGTTTTGTTCCATTTTAATCAAACTGAATTACTGCAATATAATAGAGATTACAGATGAAAAACAGAACAGAACAGAAAACAAATATTTAACTAGCAGTGGCAATACAATATATTACATACTACTAGAGATATGTCTATTTACTGTGACACATTATAAATATCACTCTGTAGAAGACTACACACTAGAGGATTATCATTGGTCACTACTAGAGATGAGCGAACTTTTGAAAAATTCGATTCGACTGATTCGCCGAATTTTCCGACAAAAATCGTTTCGACCCGAATAAATTCGCGACGAATCGCTATTAAAAACGGCTATTTCTGAGCCTCCTACAGCCTCAATAGGGTTGTAAACCATTCAGCCTTGCTGTAACACGCACAGGATGCGTGCTGGGTTAGTTAAATAATACTTTTAAGAAATATCACATGCAGATCAGAGGCATCGCTAATAGAATCGCAGAGCGGCACAATTGCAGAGAGTTGAAGTGGCATCACTATGAGGGGCAGAAGGAGCCCAAATATACACTGGAGTTGGCCTCAGGAGCCCAAAAATTGGATGAATCACACCCTGGAGTTGGCAGAAGTTGGCAGCAGCAGCAGCAGGAGCCCAAATATACACTGGAGTTGGCTTCAGGAGCCCAAAAATTGGATGAATCACACCCTGGAGTTGGCAGGAGTTGACACCAGCAGCAGCAGGAGCCCAAATATACACTGGAGTTGGCCTCAGGAGCCCAAAAATTGGATGAATCACACCCTGGAGTTGGCAGGAGTTGGCAGCAGCAGCAGCAGGAGCCCAACTATACACTGGAGTTGGCTTCAGGAGCCCAAAAATTGGATGAATCACACCCTGGAGTTGGCAGGAGTTGACAGCAGCAGCAGCAGGAGCCCAAATATACACTGGAGTTGGCTTCAGGAGCCCAAAAATTGGATGAATCACAGCCTGGAGTTGGCAGAAGTTGGCAGCAGCAGCAGCAGGAGCCCAAATATACACTGGAGTTGGCTTCAGGAGCCCAAAAATTGGATGAATCACACCCTGGAGTTGGCAGAAGTTGGCAGCAGCAGCAGCAGGAGCCCAAATATACACTGGAGTTGGCTTCAGGAGCCCAAAAATTGGATGAATCACACCCTGGAGTTGGCAGGAGTTGACAGTAGCAGCAGCAGGAGCCCAAATATACACTGGAGTTGGCTTCAGGAGCCCAAAAATTGGATGAATCACAGCCTGGAGTTGGCAGGAGTTGACAGTAGCAGCAGCAGGAGCCCAAATATACACTGGAGTTGGCCTCAGGAGCCCAAAAATTGGATGAATCACACCCTGGAGTTGGCAGGAGTTGGCAGCAGCAGCAGCAGGAGCCCAAATATACACTGGAGTTGGCTTCAGGAGCCCAAAAATTGGATGAATCACACCCTGGAGTTGGCAGAAGTTGGCAGCAGCAGCAGCAGGAGCCCAAATATACACTGGAGTTGGCTTCAGGAGCCCAAAAATTGGATGAATCACACCCTGGAGTTGGCAGGAGTTGACAGCAGCAGCAGCAGGAGCCCAAATATACACTGGAGTTGGCTTCAGGAGCCCAAAAATTGGATGAATCACACCCTGGAGTTGGCAGGAGTTGACAGCAGCAGCAGCAGGAGCCCAAATATACACTGGAGTTGGCTTCAGGAGCCCAAAAATTGGATGAATCACACCCTGGAGTTGGCAGAAGTTGGCAGCAGCAGCAGCAGGAGCCCAAATATACACTGGAGTTGGCTTCAGGAGCCCAAAAATTGGATGAATCACACCCTGGAGTTGGCAGGAGTTGACAGTAGCAGCAGCAGGAGCCCAAATATACACTGGAGTTGGCCTCAGGAGCCCAAAAATTGGATGAATCACACCCTGGAGTTGGCAGGAGTTGACAGCAGCAGCAGCAGGAGCCCAAATATACACTGGAGTTGGCTTCAGGAGCCCAAAAATTGGATGAATCACACCCTGGAGTTGGCAGAAGTTGGCAGCAGCAGCAGCAGGAGCCCAAATATACACTGGAGTTGGCTTCAGGAGCCCAAAAATTGGATGAATCACACCCTGGAGTTGGCAGGAGTTGACAGTAGCAGCAGCAGGAGCCCAAATATACACTGGAGTTGGCTTCAGGAGCCCAAAAATTGGATGAATCACACCCTGGAGTTGGCAGGAGTTGACAGCAGCAGCAGCAGGAGCCCAAATATACACTGGAGTTGGCTTCAGGAGCCCAAAAATTGGATGAATCACACCCTGGAGTTGGCAGAAGTTGGCAGCAGCAGCAGCAGGAGCCCAAATATACACTGGAGTTGGCTTCAGGAGCCCAAAAATTGGATGAATCACGCCCTGGAGTAGGCAGAAGTTGGCAGCAGCAGCAGCAGGAGCCCAAATATACACTGGAGTTGGCTTCAGGAGCCCAAAAATTGGATGAATCACACCCTGGAGTTGGCAGAAGTTGGCAGCAGCAGCAGCAGGAGCCCAAATATACACTGGAGTTGGCTTCAGGAGCCCAAAAATTGGATGAATCACACCCTGGAGTTGGCAGGAGTTGACAGTAGCAGCAGCAGGAGCCCAAATATACACTGGAGTTGGCTTCAGGAGCCCAAAAATTGGATGAATCACAGCCTGGAGTTGGCAGGAGTTGACAGTAGCAGCAGCAGGAGCCCAAATATACACTGGAGTTGGCCTCAGGAGCCCAAAAATTGGATGAATCACACCCTGGAGTTGGCAGGAGTTGGCAGCAGCAGCAGCAGGAGCCCAAATATACACTGGAGTTGGCTTCAGGAGCCCAAAAATTGGATGAATCACACCCTGGAGTTGGCAGAAGTTGGCAGCAGCAGCAGCAGGAGCCCAAATATACACTGGAGTTGGCTTCAGGAGCCCAAAAATTGGATGAATCACACCCTGGAGTTGGCAGGAGTTGACAGCAGCAGCAGCAGGAGCCCAAATATACACTGGAGTTGGCTTCAGGAGCCCAAAAATTGGATGAATCACACCCTGGAGTTGGCAGGAGTTGACAGCAGCAGCAGCAGGAGCCCAAATATACACTGGAGTTGGCTTCAGGAGCCCAAAAATTGGATGAATCACACCCTGGAGTTGGCAGAAGTTGGCAGCAGCAGCAGCAGGAGCCCAAATATACACTGGAGTTGGCTTCAGGAGCCCAAAAATTGGATGAATCACACCCTGGAGTTGGCAGAAGTTGGCAGCAGCAGCAGCAGGAGCCCAAATATACACTGGAGTTGGCTTCAGGAGCCCAAAAATTGGATGAATCACACCCTGGAGTTGGCAGGAGTTGACAGTAGCAGCAGCAGGAGCCCAAATATACACTGGAGTTGGCTTCAGGAGCCCAAAAATTGGATGAATCACAGCCTGGAGTTGGCAGGAGTTGACAGTAGCAGCAGCAGGAGCCCAAATATACACTGGAGTTGGCCTCAGGAGCCCAAAAATTGGATGAATCACACCCTGGAGTTGGCAGGAGTTGGCAGCAGCAGCAGCAGGAGCCCAAATATACACTGGAGTTGGCTTCAGGAGCCCAAAAATTGGATGAATCACACCCTGGAGTTGGCAGAAGTTGGCAGCAGCAGCAGCAGGAGCCCAAATATACACTGGAGTTGGCTTCAGGAGCCCAAAAATTGGATGAATCACACCCTGCAGTTGGCAGAAGTTGGCAGCAGCAGCAGCAGGAGCCCAAGTATACACTGGAGTTGGCTTCAGGAGCCCAAAAATTGGATGAATCACACCCTGGAGTTGGCAGGAGTTGACAGCAGCAGCAGCAGGAGCCCAAATATACACTGGAGTTGGCTTCAGGAGCCCAAAAATTGGATGAATCACACCCTGGAGTTGGCAGGAGTTGACAGCAGCAGCAGCAGGAGCCCAAATATACACTGGAGTTGGCTTCAGGAGCCCAAAAATTGGATGAATCACACCCTGGAGTTGGCAGAAGTTGGCAGCAGCAGCAGCAGGAGCCCAAATATACACTGGAGTTGGCTTCAGGAGCCCAAAAATTGGATGAATCACACCCTGGAGTTGGCAGAAGTTGGCAGCAGCAGCAGCAGGAGCCCAAATATACACTGGAGTTGGCTTCAGGAGCCCAAAAATTGGATGAATCACACCCTGGAGTTGGCAGAAGTTGGCAGCAGCAGCAGCAGGAGCCCAAATATACACTGGAGTTGGCTTCAGGAGCCCAAAAATTGGATGAATCACACCCTGGAGTTGGCAGGAGTTGACAGCAGCAGCAGCAGGAGCCCAAATATACACTGGAGTTGGCTTCAGGAGCCCAAAAATTGGATGAATCACACCCTGGAGTTGGCAGGAGTTGACAGCAGCAGCAGCAGGAGCCCAAATATACACTGGAGTTGGCTTCAGGAGCCCAAAAATTGGATGAATCACACCCTGGAGTTGGCAGAAGTTGGCAGCAGCAGCAGCAGGAGCCCAAATATACACTGGAGTTGGCTTCAGGAGCCCAAAAATTGGATGAATCACACCCTGGAGTTGGCAGAAGTTGGCAGCAGCAGCAGCAGGAGCCCAAATATACACTGGAGTTGGCTTCAGGAGCCCAAAAATTGGATGAATCACACCCTGGAGTTGGCAGGAGTTGACACCAGCAGCAGCAGGAGCCCAAATATACACTGGAGTTGGCTTCAGGAGCCCAAAAATTGGATGAATCACACCCTGGAGTTGGCAGGAGTTGACAGCAGCAGCAGCAGGAGCCCAAATATACACTGGAGTTGGCTTCAGGAGCCCAAAAATTGGATGAATCACACCCTGGAGTTGGCAGAAGTTGGCAGCAGCAGCAGCAGGAGCCCAAATATACACTGGAGTTGGCTTCAGGAGCCCAAAAATTGGATGAATCACACCCTGGAGTTGGCAGAAGTTGGCAGCAGCAGCAGCAGGAGCCCAAATATACACTGGAGTTGGCTTCAGGAGCCCAAAAATTGGATGAATCACACCCTGGAGTTGGCAGAAGTTGGCAGCAGCAGCAGCAGGAGCCCAAATATACACTGGAGTTGGCTTCAGGAGCCAAAAAATTGGATGAATCACACCCTGGAGTTGGCAGGAGTTGACAGCAGCAGCAGCAGGAGCCCAAATATACACTGGAGTTGGCTTCAGGAGCCCAAAAATTGGATGAATCACACCCTGGAGTTGGCAGGAGTTGACAGCAGCAGCAGCAGGAGCCCAAATATACACTGGAGTTGGCTTCAGGAGCCCAAAAATTGGATGAATCACACCCTGGAGTTGGCAGAAGTTGGCAGCAGCAGCAGCAGGAGCCCAAATATACACTGGAGTTGGCTTCAGGAGCCCAAAAATTGGATGAATCACACCCTGGAGTTGGCAGAAGTTGGCAGCAGCAGCAGCAGGAGCCCAAATATACACTGGAGTTGGCTTCAGGAGCCCAAAAATTGGATGAATCACACCCTGGAGTTGGCAGAAGTTGGCAGCAGCAGCAGCAGGAGCCCAAATATACACTGGAGTTGGCTTCAGGAGCCCAAAAATTGGATGAATCACACCCTGGAGTTGGCAGGAGTTGACAGTAGCAGCAGCAGGAGCCCAAATATACACTGGAGTTGGCTTCAGGAGCCCAAAAATTGGATGAATCACACCCTGGAGTTGGCAGAAGTTGGCAGCAGCAGCAGCAGGAGCCCAAATATACACTGGAGTTGGCTTCAGGAGCCCAAAAATTGGATGAATCACACCCTGGAGTTGGCAGAAGTTGGCAGCAGCAGCAGCAGGAGCCCAAATATACACTGGAGTTGGCTTCAGGAGCCCAAAAATTGGATGAATCACACCCTGGAGTTGGCAGGAGTTGACAGTAGCAGCAGCAGGAGCCCAAATATACACTGGAGTTGGCTTCAGGAGCCCAAAAATTGGATGAATCACAGCCTGGAGTTGGCAGGAGTTGACAGTAGCAGCAGCAGGAGCCCAAATATACACTGGAGTTGGCTTCAGGAGCCCAAAAATTGGATGAATCACACCCTGGAGTTGGCAGGAGTTGACAGTAGCAGCAGCAGGAGCCCAAAAAATGGCCTAAAGACATAAATATGTTTTGCACCATTTGGAAAGTGTAAAACGTGGCACCATGCTGAATCTAGTCGCATGCATCAGGCATTGGTGGGTGGAAATCCTGGCTGATCCATCCCTGATTCATTTTGACAAAGGTGAGTCTCTCCACATTTTTAGTTGACAGACGAGTTCTCCTCGCCGTAACTATGGCCCCCGCCGCACTAAACACCCGCTCAGATGGCACGCTACTTGCCGGGCAGGACAGCTTTTCCAGGGCAAACTCTGCTAGTTGCGGCCACAAATCAAGTTTGGCTGCCCAGAAGTCCAGCGGATCCTCAAGGTGTGTTGGCATGGTCATGTCAAAGTATGACATGACCTGCTGGTTCAGGTCCTGCTCCAGGTCTTCCTGCTGCTCATGAGTAGCCTCACTATGCGGGTGTAGAAAGCTACTCATTAGCGACTGAAGACTGAGGCTGCTGCTGCTGATGGAGCTTCTGCTGCTGCTGCTGCCAACCCCCCCAGCGGCCATGGCAGTGGAAGGTGAGCGCAGAGGTCCCCTCGAGTCAGACCTGCGAGAGTATGGACCATGGCGCAGATAGGCATCGGCCAACTGCCTACGTAGAATGTCTTTGTAGTAGTTGAGTTTGTCCTCCCTCTCGGTGGGTTTAAAAAATGCCCCCATTTTGTGCCGGAAGCGAGGGTCCAATAAGGTGGACAGCCAGAAGTCATCCCGCCGACAGATGGAAACAATTCTGGGGTCACTACGCAAGCACGTGAGCATGCTTCGTGCCATTTGCGCAAGTGACTCGGATGGACTACCTGTCTCCATCTCCACTGCATACTGCCACGGTGTGCCCGGGTCCTCTGTCTCTCCTTCCTCAAAAACCTCTAGCTCCTCTGGCTGCTCCTGCTCCTCCTCTCCTGTCCGCTGACTAGATAAACCAGCCATTTCGCCAAGCCTAAACTGTGTTTCGCTGGGCAACTCCTCCTCCTCCTCTTCCTCCTCCTCCTCCTCCAGTTCAGCTCCAAGGGGGTTCATGTGGCCGTAAGATGTAAACGCCATGTCTCCAGTGCCCTGACCAGCCATGGTTTCCAACATGTGCTGTAGTACATGAAGCAGTGGAATCACGTCGTTCATCCCGTAATCCTGCCGACTGACAAATAAAGTGGCTTCCTCAAAGGGCCTGAGCAAACGGCAGGTGTCACGTATGAGCTGCCACTGGTTGACATTGAAGTTACACAGGGGAGTCCCCCTATCTGCTTGGATCATCAGGAAATCCGTGATGGCTTTTCTCTGTTCATATAATCGGTCCAACATGTGAAGGGTGGAATTCCAACGGGTGGAAACATCGCAAATCAGACTATGTTGGGGGATACCATTCTGACGCTGTAGCTCAAGAAGGGTGTGTTTGGCAGTGTAGGAGTGGCTGAAGTGCATGCAAAGTTTCCGTGAAGTTGTTAGGATGTCCTGCAGATGGGGGGAACACTTCAGAAACCGCTTGACAACCAGATTGAAGACGTGAGCCATGCAGGGGGCATGGGTCAGGCTTCCTTGGCGCAGCGCAGACAAAATGTTCTTCCCATTGTCGGTAACCATGATTCCCATTTTAAGTTTTCTCGGAGTAAGCCATGTTTGGATTTCCTGATGAATACATTTAAGCAGTTCCTCCCCTGTGTGACTCCGTTCGCCAAGACAAACCATGTGAAGCACTGCGTGACACCTCCGTGCCCTGCACACAAAGTTTCCGTGAAGTTGTTAGGATGTCCTGCAGATGGGGGGAACACTTCAGAAACCGCTTGACAACCAGATTGAAGACGTGAGCCATGCAGGGGGCATGGGTCAGGCTTCCTTGGCGCAGCGCAGACAAAATGTTCTTCCCATTGTCGGTAACCATGATTCCCATTTTAAGTTTTCTCGGAGTAAGCCATGTTTGGATTTCCTGATGAATACATTTAAGCAGTTCCTCCCCTGTGTGACTCCGTTCGCCAAGACAAACCATGTGAAGCACTGCGTGACACCTCCGTGCCCTGCACACATGGTAGACTGGAGGGGCACTGAGACTTGAGCCTACAGTGGAGGGTGAGGAGATGGCGGAGGATGAGGAGGCCGAGTCGCACGGTGTCACAGGCCCAATGGGCAGAGAGCGCGGAGGCCGAAGCGGCGTGACCTGTCCAAGTTGCTGCTGCAAAGGGACCACATTCACCCAGTGGGCCGTAAACGACATGTACTGCCCCTGACCGTAGTTACAGCTCCAGATGTCGGCGCTGCCATGTATTTTGCTACACACCGACAGGCTCAAGGACTGGCCCACCTTCTGTTCAACAAAAGTGTGCAGCGCTGGTACTGCCTTCTTGGCAAAGAAATGACGGCTTGGGACTCTCCACCTCGGCTCGGCACAAGCCATCAGTTCTCTGAAAGGTGCAGATTCCACCACCTGAAAAGGGAGCGACTGCAGCACCAGCAACTTGGACAGGAGCACATTCAGCTTCTGCGCCGTAGGATGAGTGGGCGCATACTGCTGTCTCTTGGACATGGCTTCGCTGATGGATTGCTGGCGGGATGCATGACTTGGAGGAGGAGGAGCAGGAGCGACAGAGGATGGGTATGACGCACAGCTGCCTTCGGCTGAGGTGCTGGAGCCTTGGCTGGCAGAAATTGGGAGCTCACTTGGTGAGGAAGCAGACTGGACCACCCCTTGGGAGCCTCGGTTCTCCCAGGTCGTTTTATGGTGACGCATCATATGTTGACGCAGGGCCGTGGTGCCAACATTTGGACCCTGGCCACGCTTCACCTTTTGCCTACATATCTTGCATGTGGCCATGTTACCCTCCTGCGGATGCCTCAGGAAAAACTGCCACACTGCCGAGTAGCTACTTTTCCCACCCCCTGGCCTCACTGATTCACTGCTGCTGTTGCCAACTCCAGGAACCCCTGCTCCACTACCTCCCGATAAGGTAGACTGCCGCACAGCAGGTGCTCTACCCCGGCCCCGGCCCCGGCCGGCTCCAGCCTTTGGAATTGTGCCCCCATGCTGAGTGCTACCACCTTGCTGCCTCAGCTGCTGACTCCGGGGCAACCTGCACCCCTCTTCTCCTGATGATGACGATGAAGCCCCTTCATCACCCGGCTCCCAAGTGCGATCGGCTTCATCGTCATCATCATCATCATCACCGGGTTGTGGCTGTACGTCACTGATGTTCGTGGATTCGTCAACAGTGTCTGGCGCAGGAGCTGGAACGCTCGCAGCACCCACGACACTGTCCACATCACTATTTGTCTGCCTAGCTAAAGAAGCCACCTCCATTTCTTGGCTGGGCAGTAGCTGCTGACTGTCCTCTATCTGATGGTCCTCCTCACTAAAGAGTGGAGCTGAACCCAAAGCATAGGATACGTCGCTGGGGGAGGGAACGGCGTAGGCCAGAGGCAATGGGAGGACAGGGACTGCTCTCGGGGCATGCCAACTCAGGGTTGTGTCAGAGGAACCTACCGACCCTAGACTGGGGGTCTCAGACGTAAGTTGTGATGATGTTGTTGATGAGCGCGTCAACCAATCTACCACGGCAGATGCGTTACTGGTGGAGACCCGACCGCTAGCAGATACTGGCAGATTAGGTCTCTCAGCGTGACTCCTGCTGCTACTGGCCCCCAGTCTGATGCGAGCTCTGCCTGCGGAATCTTGGCCTCTGCCACTCCTCTTTTCACTTCTAGGCACTTGTCTGCCCGACATAGTCTAACTGGCGTGGTAGTAGGTGATATTTAAAAAAACCCCGGGCAGCGGTGGGTCTATATGAAACAGAATATAATGCACACCAAAAGTGAGCAGTAACACTCAGCCTCCAACAGGCCTGCTTAGTGTAAATAAGAGAGCTGCTTAGTGTAAATAAAGAGGGGTATGCTATGTTACAGAATGGGATGCCTCAACAGAAGTGCACCTGGCAGGCAGCAGTAAGCCTATGCCCAGCAAAAGTGTCTTATAATATAAATATAATAAGAGCAAATGCTTATATGGTCTTAAACAGAGGCTGCTTTAGTCACAGAATGGGATGCCCCGGGCAGGAATCGAGCTGGCAGGGTCCAGTAGTGCTTTGGCCAGCAAAAGTGTCTTTATCAGGCCTAATTTCAAATATGATAAGAGCAAATGCTTATATGGTCTTAAACAGAGGCTGCTTTAGTCACAGAATGGGATGCCCCGGGCAGGAATCGAGCTGGCAGGGTACAGTAGTGCTTTGGCCAGCAAAAGTGTCTTTATCAGGCCTAATTTCAAATATGATAAGAGCAAATGCTTATATGGTCTTAAACAGAGGCTGCTTTAGTCACAGAATGGGATGCCCCGGGCAGGAATCGAGCTGGCAGGGTACAGTAGTGCTTTGGCCAGCAAAAGTGTCTTTATCAGGCTAATTTCAAATATGATAAGAGCAAATGCTTATATGGTCTTAAACAGAGGCTGCTTTAGTCACAGAATGGGATGCCCCGGGCAGGAATCGAGCTGGCAGGGTCCAGTAGTGCTTTGGCCAGCAAAAGTGTCTTTATCAGGCCTAATTTCAAATATGATAAGAGCAAATGCTTATATGGTCTTAAACAGAGGCTGCTTTAGTCACAGAATGGGATGCCCCGGGCAGGAATCGAGCTGGCAGGGTACAGTAGTGCTTTGGCCAGCAAAAGTGTCTTTATCAGGCTAATTTCAAATATGATAAGAGCAAATGCTTATATGGTCTTAAACAGAGGCTGCTGTAGTCACAGAATGGGATGCCCCGGGCAGGAATCGAGCTGGCAGGGTCCAGTAGGGCTTTGGCCAGCAAAAGTGTCTTTATCAGGCCTAATTTCAAATATGATAAGAGCAAATGCTTATATGGTCTTAAACAGAGGCTGCTTTAGTCACAGAATGGGATGCCCCGGGCAGGAATCGAGCTGGCAGGGTACAGTAGTGCTTTGGCCAGCAAAAGTGTCTTTATCAGGCTAATTTCAAATATGATAAGAGCAAATGCTTATATGGTCTTAAACAGAGGCTGCTTTAGTCACAGAATGGGATGCCCCGGGCAGGAATCGAGCTGGCAGGGTACAGTAGTGCTTTGGCCAGCAAAAGTGTCTTTATCAGGCTAATTTCAAATATGATAAGAGCAAATGCTTATATGGTCTTAAACAGAGGCTGCTGTAGTCACAGAATGGGATGCCCCGGGCAGGAATCGAGCTGGCAGGGTACAGTAGTGCTTTGGCCAGCAAAAGTGTCTTTATCAGGCCTAATTTCAAATATGATAAGAGCAAATGCTTATATGGTCTTAAACAGAGGCTGCTTTAGTCACAGAATGGGATGCCCCGGGCAGGAATCGAGCTGGCAGGGTACAGTAGTGCTTTGGCCAGCAAAAGTGTCTTTATCAGGCTAATTTCAAATATGATAAGAGCAAATGCTTATATGGTCTTAAACAGAGGCTGCTTTAGTCACAGAATGGGATGCCCCGGGCAGGAATCGAGCTGGCAGGGTACAGTAGTGCTTTGGCCAGCAAAAGTGTCTTTATCAGGCCTAATTTCAAATATGATAAGAGCAAATGCTTATATGGTCTTAAACAGAGGCTGCTTTAGTCACAGAATGGGATGCCCCGGGCAGGAATCGAGCTGGCAGGGTCCAGTAGTGCTTTGGCCAGCAAAAGTGTCTTTATCAGGCTAATTTCAAATATGATAAGAGCAAATGCTTATATGGTCTTAAACAGAGGCTGCTGTAGTCACAGAATGGGATGCCCCGGGCAGGAATCGAGCTGGCAGGGTCCAGTAGGGCTTTGGCCAGCAAAAGTGTCTTTATCAGGCCTAATTTCAAATATGATAAGAGCAAATGCTTATATGGTCTTAAACAGAGGCTGCTTTAGTCACAGAATGGGATGCCCCGGGCAGGAATCGAGCTGGCAGGGTACAGTAGTGCTTTGGCCAGCAAAAGTGTCTTTATCAGGCTAATTTCAAATATGATAAGAGCAAATGCTTATATGGTCTTAAACAGAGGCTGCTGTAGTCACAGAATGGGATGCCCCGGGCAGGAATCGAGCTGGCAGGGTCCAGTAGTGCTTTGGCCAGCAAAAGTGTCTTTATCAGGCCTAATTTCAAATATGATAAGAGCAAATGCTTATATGGTCTTAAACAGAGGCTGCTTTAGTCACAGAATGGGATGCCCCGGGCAGGAATCGAGCTGGCAGGGTACAGTAGTGCTTTGGCCAGCAAAAGTGTCTTTATCAGGCTAATTTCAAATATGATAAGAGCAAATGCTTATATGGTCTTAAACAGAGGCTGCTTTAGTCACAGAATGGGATGCCCCGGGCAGGAATCGAGCTGGCAGGGTACAGTAGTGCTTTGGCCAGCAAAAGTGTCTTTATCAGGCCTAATTTCAAATATGATAAGAGCAAATGCTTATATGGTCTTAAACAGAGGCTGCTTTAGTCACAGAATGGGATGCCCCGGGCAGGAATCGAGCTGGCAGGGTACAGTAGTGCTTTGGCCAGCAAAAGTGTCTTTATCAGGCTAATTTCAAATATGATAAGAGCAAATGCTTATATGGTCTTAAACAGAGGCTGCTTTAGTCACAGAATGGGATGCCCCGGGCAGGAATCGAGCTGGCAGGGTACAGTAGTGCTTTGGCCAGCAAAAGTGTCTTTATCAGGCTAATTTCAAATATGATAAGAGCAAATGCTTATATGGTCTTAAACAGAGGCTGCTTTAGTCACAGAATGGGATGCCCCGGGCAGGAATCGAGCTGGCAGGGTACAGTAGTGCTTTGGCCAGCAAAAGTGTCTTTATCAGGCTAATTTCAAATATGATAAGAGCAAATGCTTATATGGTCTTAAACAGAGGCTGCTTTAGTCACAGAATGGGATGCCCCGGGCAGGAATCGAGCTGGCAGGGTACAGTAGTGCTTTGGCCAGCAAAAGTGTCTTTATCAGGCCTAATTTCAAATATGATAAGAGCAAATGCTTATATGGTCTTAAACAGAGGCTGCTTTAGTCACAGAATGGGATGCCCCGGGCAGGAATCGAGCTGGCAGGGTACAGTAGTGCTTTGGCCAGCAAAAGTGTCTTTATCAGGCTAATTTCAAATATGATAAGAGCAAATGCTTATATGGTCTTAAACAGAGGCTGCTGTAGTCACAGAATGGGATGCCCCGGGCAGGAATCGAGCTGGCAGGGTCCAGTAGGGCTTTGGCCAGCAAAAGTGTCTTTATCAGGCCTAATTTCAAATATGATAAGAGCAAATGCTTATATGGTCTTAAACAGAGGCTGCTTTAGTCACAGAATGGGATGCCTCACAGCAGACTTAAGATCAGTTCAGTATATATGCACAGTTAGTTACTATAAGCAGCCTGAAAACGCTAACAAAGGCTGGATGAAAAAAAAAAAATCTCCCTGTCAGCCAGCTCCGTTTTTCCTACCTTTCCCTGGCTTTCTGTCTGTCTCCTGTCTGTCTCCTGCCTGTCTCCTGCCTGTCTCCAGCCTGTCCCTGTCTGTCCCTGTCTCCAGCCTGTCTAACTGCCTCAGCTACACAGCGTTCTGTCTGTCTGTCACGAATGCAATAGAGAAATGAGGAAAAGCAAGATGGCCGCCGTTAAATACCGCTGTGTGACGTCACCGGGCTTGCTGGCTGCTGATAGGCTGCATGTGACTGCCCCAGCTTGCACTGGCGCGGGATACATGTCCAGACATGTCCCGCCCGCCATCTTAGAATGCCTGTAATGTAAATGAATGGATGTTAAAGGAAAACTTCGAGTGATCGAATCGCGGGGAAATTCGGATTCGATCCGAATCGAATTTTTCCTGAAATTCGGATCGAATCCGGGTTCGTCCGGATCGATTCGCTCATCCCTAGTCACTACCAGTGCTAGAGCATAATTCACCCACAAATGCAACCATTAAGCCTTTCTTCCTCATTGCACTTGCACCAGTGGCATCTGAGGATGTAGGGAATAAAAACATAGAAACATAGAAGGTGACGGCAGAAGGAGACCATACGGTCCATCTAGTCTGCCCTTATGTGTATACTGTATGTACTCTTTATCTTAGGATAGATGTGTGCTTATCCCAGGCATGTTTAAATTCCAAGCATCTACTATTCTTTCTAACTTGCTCCTGATCTTCCCTCCAACTAGCTTCAGGTTGTGCCCCCTTGTTCTATCATTAAGTTTCTTCTCAACCTTATTTAATTCTTTCACATATTTAGAGGTCTCAATCATGTCCCCTCTCTCCCTTCTTTTCCTCCAGACTGTACAAATTAAGTTCTTTAAGTGTCTCCTGATTTAGTGTCCTTCCACCATTTTTGTTGCCCACCTTTGGGCCCTTTCTATTCGAATAATGTCTTTTTGCAGGTAAGGTCTCCAGAACTGCACACAGTATTCTAGCTGTGGCCTTACCAGGGCTCCATACAGCGGCATCACAACCTCCCTCTTCCTACTGGTGATGCCTCGA
Organism: Gastrophryne carolinensis; assembly: GCA_027917425.1. Classification (NCBI taxonomy): domain Eukaryota; kingdom Metazoa; phylum Chordata; class Amphibia; order Anura; family Microhylidae; genus Gastrophryne; species Gastrophryne carolinensis. The sequence continues at coordinate 332,937,303 of CM051235.1, read as the reverse complement.
GCTATGCAGCCGAGCATCCTGCTTGCTTTTCCCACTGCCTGGCTACACTGTCCACTCATCTTGCAGCTATCAGTAATCAGTACCCCTAAATCTCTCTCCTCCGAGGTCCTGGCTAACACAGTGCTGCCCATACGGTACTCAGAGCAGGGATTCCTTCTACCCAAGTGCATGATTTTACATTTAGAGACATCAAACTCTAGTTTCCACAGTTTTGACCATCTATCCAGTAAAGCTAAATCATTTTCCATGTTGCAGACACCTCCAGGAATATCCACCCTATTACTAACCTTTGTATCATCAGCAAACAGACAAACTTTTCCTACCAAGCCTTCTCCTATGTCCCTTACAAATATATTAAAAATAATGGGGCCCAGGACAGAGCCCTGCGGCACACCACTTGTAACTCGCCTTTGTTCAGATTGCACGCCATTTACAACAACGCTCTGATACCGATCCCTCAGCCAACTGGAAATCCACTGAACTATCCAGGGATTGAGTCCTACCTTCAATAACTTATCTATGAGCTCCTTATGTGGTACAGTGTCAAAGGCTTTGCTAAAATCCAGATAGGTGATATATCCACAGTACCACCTTCATCTAACACTTTAGTGACATTGTCAAAGAAATCAATAAGATTGGTCTGACATGATCGGCCCTCAGTAAAGCCGTGCTGTTTTGGGTCCAATAGGTCATTAATTTTTAGATGGGAAATTATCTGCTTTTTGTTCCATTAATTTGACCACTATAGATGTTAAACTAACTGGCCTGTAATTACTGGCTTCTTCTCTACTCCCCTTTTTATGGATTGGTACTACATTGGCCATTCTCCAATCATCTGGAACCTCACCAGTTGAAAGGGAATGGTTAAGTAAATCAGTCAGAGGGGCTGCAATCACAAACCTAAGTTCCCTTAGAACTCTGGGGTGGATTCCATCTGGACCCATCGCCTTACTTACCTTTAGATGTGCCAGCTCGGATAGGACATCAGCCTCCAGAAACTCCGGAGCTGTGCCCTCCCAGCGGGATGTTGTGCTATGGCCATGCCTGCTACTATCTGAAAATACCGAACAAAAGTAGCTATTCAGATGGTCAGCCACAGCCTTATCTCCGTCAATATATTTATTTTCCCTATTTCTAATTTTTGGTTTTATCGCCCCTCTTCACAGATTTGGCCATTTCTTCCTCCTTTTGCCCTTTAGCAGTCCTTATAATCAGTTTTGCATCCCTCTGTTTAATTTTATACGCCTCTCTGTCAGCTACACTTCCACTTACTTTATACTTCTTATAGGCAGACTTCTTATCTTTTATGATAGTGCTGACTTCCCTAGTAAACCATAATGGTTTCTTCTTCCTTTTATCCTTGCTAGTTTGTTTCACATATTGCTTAGTTGCCTTTAAGATGGCCATTTTTAATATTGACCAATGGGCACTCACTTCTGCTACTCTGTTCCACTCACCTAATTTTCTTTCTACATACTCCGCCATTTCCTTGAAGTTTGTCTTCCTAAAGTCTGGCACTTTGGTTCTGGTGTGTGATTGCACAATGTCTGTTTTATCCTGAATCATAAGCATTGATGGTCACTGGAACCCAGATTTTCTTCAACCCTGACCTCGGACACCAGATCCCCACTGGTCAGAACTAGGTCCAGATTGGACATCTAGTTGGTGATGTCACAAGTTGTTTTAGAGATGCTCCATTAAGGGCCTCTAATATAGTCCTGCTCTTGCATGTCAATGCACTTAAGATATTGCAGTCCACATCAGGCTTGTTGAAGTCACCCGTAATTACAATGGCCCCCTTCATTGGCATTCCACTGATTTCAGCTAGTAACAGGTTATCTAAATCCTCAGATTGTCCAGGGGGGGGGGGGGCTAAATATAACACCAATTCTGACCACAGCTCCCTCCTTAGTGCATGCATGGTGCATGGTGGCCCAGAGAGTTTCTGGTTATGGGTATGTTGATTGAAGAGTATTCTTGACATAAATGGCTACTCCAATGCCCTTTTTTTCTAATCTGTCTTTTCTGTACAATGTGTATGCAGGTATGAATATCTCCCAGTCATTGTGATCCATGAACCAAGTCTCTGTTATTGCCACAAGATCTAATTCATCTCCGGATATAATAGCCATTATATATTCTAAGCTGCGAACATTGGTACGCATCATGTGGAGGTTGTTGCTATTCCATTCTAGTCTGTTCTTGATCTTTTCCACCTCTATCCTACCACTGACCAGGTTTCCTGAAGTGCCAATGCCCTGCTTCATCGTAAGTATTTAGGGACAGAAATCATCCTTACAAGTTAAATCTATGTCCCCTTCATTAAGTTTAAATCTCTATCAAAAAATGTTCTGAGTTCTGAATAGCATATATAAACCTAATAAATACATAATGATATGTACCGGTAATTATATTACTGTTATATTACCACTGATTTCACATGGCAATGGCTGATTAGCTCTTGACACAACACCACTTCTATCTACCTCCTGTTGGGGGCATCCTCCTCCATACCTGGGATTGAAGTTCTTAGTGGGAGGCTGCTAACATGGAAGTTATTAAACGGAGATGAAGAGTGTAGAGCACAATGGCCTAGTTTCCTTTTTTACCAATATGGAGGTAGGCTGGATTATTTCACAGTGGCCCCTTTGATAAATGGGATCTTCTCACACACAAGGGCCAATTCAACACCATGAGAATTTACATTTTTGCACTGTTTTTTGTGAGAGTATGTATTTTTGCAGGTTTTGTACTTCAGCACCATTTGTTCCTTTGCACTTCTTGCAGCTCCCTTTCTTACATAAGCTTGGTTGGCTGTTGCTTTTAACTGTCAGAACAGTGCACTCTGGGGCATTGTGCAGGTGCCAGCACTGTGGAATGCTTACCCCACCAAAAACATGGCCGCCTCTTCCCTTTGCTTTATTGCTATACAGCAGGAGAGAGCTCACTCATTCTGCATCACTGGAGGCAGCAAACCTCTCAGCAGGTTATTCTTAAGGGATTTGTTAATCTTCTCCATGGAGAGTGTCCTTGCCTCCATCTACAAAAAACTACACGCAGTATACAGGGGCATAGACGATAACCCTCCACTATTTCACCAAGTTCCAGCTACCATTAGCATGTCTTACACACGCATCAGAATATGGTGTGGTGCATTAAAGTGGACCAACACCAAGGATTTTGACTATCCTGGGTCTTGGTCCACTTCGGTGGGGCACCCCAATCGGCGGTGCCCCGCTGTGTGAAACCCCCCAGAAAGCCCCGAAAGCTCACCTGACCCCGCTCCCACGTGACGGCTGCAGCCCCTCCCCGCCGCCGGACAAGCGTCCCTCTTACAGGGAGCGCACCCGCGCCGGCCATTCACAAACGGCCAGCGCCGGAGCGCGCCCTGCTAGAGGGACGCGCGGGAGGCGGCGGCGGCGGACGCGCATGCGCCGCTGGAACGTGGAAAAGGTAGGATTGTGGGCTTCCTGGGGGGTTTCACCCCGCGGGACATCCCGATTTCGGGATCTGATCGGCCCCTGGGTGTTGGTCCACTTTAAAGGGACAGTCCAGGCAATGGCTCACCTGCAGCCCATGTGTCTTTCTTGGCTCATTCTGGGGGTGATCAGGAACAAGCGCGACTGTGTGACCACATTTGTGCATGGTCGTGGGGGAATGCAATTGATTGGAGCCCTGCTACAGCATCTACAGAACACTGCAACAAATGGTGTAGAGGCACATAGTACAGGTTTCAGGTGAGCTTATTGCTGCCCTATTGCCATTACCTGGACTGGTCCCTTAAGCTAAATAAGACTTACATAAAGATTACTAATGGATAAGAAAAAACACACGTTACTTAGCCGCCTGAATGTAAAGAACCCCAGCAGAGTAAATGTCAAGATTGCATGTGGATACTATAAATACAATTTAACCTTTATCAATGAGTCAACGTGAGAAGAGAAAGCCCTAATAAGAAGAAGTTATAGCCAAAAGCAAGGTAAAACATCTGATTGATCTAACAACATTAGCAAATATTTCACTATACCTCAACCATGTAATTTACATACTTTATATTTGATGTGTGATATTTACAAGTATGTGGTTATTCAGTTTGTTTAAATGATAAAGCTATTCAGCGTGTATGTCCTGTAATATGTTTGCTTTCCTTGGCCTAGCTCAGGCATAGGCTACTCCCTTGCCGCTCTGTTCAGTGCTGTCTCTACACACAGCATAGGTAAGCCAGGTGAGGGAGCGGCAGCTGGAGCTGTGGTGGCGGAACACTGCGCTGCATCACGGCGGAAAGGGAAGAAGCTAACCTACCGAGATGCCGCTGCTCCCTGCCCCAGCTGCCGAGATGCCACTGCTCCCTGCCCCAGCTGCCGAGATGCCGCTGCTCCCCCCGATGGCCCCAAGATCCTGCTCCCTACCCCAGCCACCGAGATGCCACTGCCACCTCTGACCATCCGCTCACTGCCGATGCCGAGATGATGCTGCCCCCCCAGCCGACTGCCATGATGCAACCAAACAGGAATCCACCTAATTACCCTTCCCTCTAAATATCTACCCCCTCAGCTGCCCCTCTATCCACCAATTAGGCCACCTACCTACACCCTACCTACCCACCTGCTCAACACACCCACCTACCTATCCACCCTCCAACCCAACCACCTACCTACACAGCTACCTACCTGCCCACCCAACCGTCTACCTGCCTACCCACTCATCTACCTACCTACATGCCTTCCAGCCCACCTCCCTGACTGACTGCCCAACCACCCACTTGCCTGCTGTTAAGGGAGCGCCAATGTGCCACCAACATGCCACTGCTGCTCCCCCCATGCCGTGATGCTGCTGACTGCCAACCAACAAGATGCTGATGCTCCTGCCACCCGCCGGTCACCACCAAGATGCCACTGCTCTTCCTCCAGCTGCCACCAAGATGCTGCTACCTCCCCTCAGCCAATGAAATGCCGCTGCTCCCCACTGCCGGTGTACCTGCCTCTGCTACTGAGATGTCGCTGCCCCCCCCAGCCGCCTTGATGCTCAGGCCCACCCACCCAGCTACCAGCTGCACACCTACCTACCCACCTGCTTAACCCACTGCCTACCTACCCACCCCCTTGCCTGCCCATGCACCCACCTCTCTGTCCACCTACCTATCCACCCTCCTACCTGCCCACCCAACCACCTACCTACCCACCCACCCAACCACCTACCTACCCACCCACCTGCTACTGTATCAGCCTGACTGCCTAGCCACCCACCCAACCACCTACCTACCCACCTACCTGCCCAGCTACTGTCTAGCCTGACTGCCTAGCCACCCACCTGCCTGCCGGCTAAACTATTTACCAGCCTACCTGTCTGCTCACTCATCTACCTGACTGCCAAGCAACCTACGCATCCTGCCCACCTGCCTAGCTCCATGAACAGGTGGGTCATAAATGGATTCCATAGCTTCCAGATCTGCAATAAAAATTAATTTTCAGGAGTAATTCTTACATTTTAAGGCAACATTCAGAGGGTTAATCTGGTTTCCAATTGCGACGCTGTATTCCTGGCAAGGATTGTGGCTAAGGTAAGAATATCAGCATTTTGAAGGGTTGTGTGGCAGCATTCTGGATGCCCCCTCAGCCTATCCTACTGCGGTGCTGGTCCGCTTTAAGGTCTTGAGTTGGCAGCAATGGTCATGAGCAGGCCTGACATGGTTGTAGATGCAGCCACTATTGCAGACAGGTGGCAGATGGGATGTGGTCTAGGAACATAGCAGAGATTAGCTACATGGAGCACAACTCAGAAGTGGTCAGGGTGGGGCAAGATCAGTGTTTTGCTAAAATATAACAGGCTTTAGGGAATATAAGTCATAGGTATAACTAGCTTATACCAGAATACTATTGTCATAATGATGATGCCAATAAATTAGTGCTCATATAGTATTGCACTATATTATGCAGTGAATGCAGTCAACACATCACTGGGTATCTGTAAAACAGGATCAACATCCAAGGGCATACTTCCCCTGGAGTAGATACATAGGGGGTCATGCTAATTATTTAGTGAAGCCAGTGTGCAGTGCAACCTGCATCCTGGTGAACCTCTTAGCATTTAGACACAAAAAAGTTTGGAATCAACAGCACCATATGGCTATGCAGAAAATGTGGATAATTCTTTAGCATAACCCATAGGGTGCTGTTGTTTCCATAAGTTAAAATAGACATCCAGGATGTACCTAAACTGTAAAAATGCCCCATCACAGGTACAGGACATTTTGAGGGAAAAAAAAGGCTTAAAAAACTTTTTTTGCATTTGTTTGTGCCTAAACACTAAAGTTCACCCGGGTGCGGGTAGTAATTTGAAGATGAACTCCAGGAAAAATAACCGGACTCTAAAATGCAACAGCGGGGCAGCCCAGATCTGGCTAAACTAGAATTATCTAGAGGCCATCCAGTTACTTACCTGCTTTCTATAGCAGCCATGAAGCAGCCCATCGGGCTTGCACAGCCAGTGGCTGCACAGCGATGTGTTCGACTGCTGGCTACCCTAATTGGCTGCTAGCGGTCACATGGAACGTACATCCCAGAAGAGGTGAGTATTTGGGTGGCTGAGTTCTTTAGTTTGGCTGCACCAATGCACAAGGAAGCCTGAACCGGGATGCCCTGCTGCTGTAAATTAAAGAGGGAGTACTTCTTTAAGTAGGATGGGCATTCCCACTCCCCCTCATCCATTCAATTTTTAGCCATTTAAAGGGTCAGTCCATTTAGACTGTCCGATCTAAAACCATCCCCCACCCTGCCTCCTTTAACAAGCGCTAAAGCAGCACTAATGCTCTAAATAACAAACAAACACTTACCTTGGCTGTACTCCAGCAATGCTGGTCTCTCTCACCGTGTCAGGCTGCCATCTTCCTGGGGCTGTAATGGGTGCCGCCGAACCGTAAGCTTGCCGCGCTATGCGCATGACTGTCCACATGGGTGGGCAGCCATGAACACTGTGCAGCCCAGGAAAGATGCCAGCGCAGGGCACAATGAATGAGCGGGCACCGCTGGAGTAGAGCCAAGTGTTTGTTTGTTGTTTAGAGCATTAGCACTGCTTTAGCACTTGTTAAAGTGGACCAACACCCTGCAGGATCAGCCCGGGAATCTATAAGATGCCCCGCTGTGTGAAACCCCCCAGGATGCCTGCAAACCTTACCTGCATCCCAGTCCAACGGCGCATGTGTGGGCCGCAGCCGCATCTCGCGCTTCTCTCTAGCAGGGAGCGTGCCCGCGCCGCCCATTTGTGAAAGGCCGGCGCAGGCGCACTCCCTGTAAGAGGGAAGCGTGAGATGCGGCCGCCAGTATGCTCGGAGCTGCTGAGGTTTGACGCCGCTTTGACGCACATACCACAGCGGCTCCGAACGTGCTGATTGGATGAGCAGCCGCGCATGCGCCGTAGGAGGGGGGTGAGGTGAGTCTTATCAGGAGATCTGGGGGGTTTCACATAGCGGGGCACCCCCGATCCGGGTGCCCCGGGGAAGTGGACCAAAACCCAGGATAGTCAAAATCCTGGGTGTTGGTCCACTTCAAGGCTGGACTGGCCCTTTAATGAAGGGTGGATATAGAAAAATGTAATCTGGTTTAGGTAACTTTTTTGTTATAGCGATCAACTGCGGGGATTAACGGTGAGTATAGCATTTTTTTATATTGTATATATTGTATATATTTATATTGTATTTTTGTATAGATGCAAAAGGGTACTTCCATGTAAAAAAGTAGTGGCATCCGCATGTAGCATGGCAAGAAATGTCTCCAAAAAAGCAGATCTTTGCGAATATATACACGCATCAATGTTTATGGATGCTTTTATGCTTAGTGAAGAAGCATGTATCTGTTTGCGCAGATACATGTATAAATGTATATGGACATCCAAATAGATACATGCTTTCTCCCCTCCACAGATAAGCATCCATAAGCATCTGTGCATGTATCTGTGCAAAAAAATGCATGCTTTGCCCCCTAAGCATATATAAGTATCTATTCATAAAGCACTTATTTACTGCTTTTGAGAATGTTTTCATTTATAATGATATTTATTCTTAACTGTGTATGTGTATTGTTAGTGGTTACATAACAATTATTTTATTTTTAGACATGTTTGTGTTTCCCTAATGTATCTATCTTTAAATTGTTATTTCTGTTTTTCCTTTTCTAGTGGTTAATTAAAATGTTATTGTATGTCGCATTTACCAATACTCTGAGTTCCTCCTGTAGTCAACCAGAAGTCCCCCTCAGCTTATCCAACACCCCCCGGAATGTGCCTGACTAACCTATGGCCCACTCTCTACACATCCGTGGTAATAGGGTAGATTCTGCACTAGCAGAAAAAGTGTGCTACTTTTTAGGAGAAAAAAATGCTATTTACTTCTAAATCTAAGAATAAATCTAAGAATAAATCGAACTATATACATACATAAAAAGAGGTGGTAGTCTCTAGCAGGAGTACAGACACCCATGTCTCTGTCGCCACACCCAAATGTTCTGCAGTCCACTTCAGTCCACCTCTTACAAATGATTTCAAAGGCAAGGAAGTATTGAAAAAATGGATTTTTGGAAAATGACCAATTCTGCCACCCCAGGGAATATTTTGTTTTTAGGGAATTCCCCTTGGTACCCCAGTTTTGTGAACTCACCCCAATAGAAGTTGTCCTTTTTTCTACTATCCGGGGCTTTGGTTTCTGTCCCTGGGGCATCCCAAATGTCCATAAAATGTACCTTCCCCACATGCCCATGACACATGAGTGGGCTCTGGTCCAAACAGCGCTATATGCCATGCATATTAATCCAGCCAGAGCTCCGCCAAGGGATTGCCCACATCCCTGGCTTCCCTACAGTCTACAACGTGCTCCTACCTCCAGCCTACCAGAATAGCTGGGCGCAGGAGCACGCCTCAGCCACAGAGTTGGCTGCAGCACGTGCAAGGTAAGTGATTGCGGGGGTTACACACAGCGGGGCATCCCACTACCCATGGGGGGGGTAAAAAAATTGCTCGCCTAAAAGGTGGTTGGTTCTCTTACCACTTACCCCATCACTTACGGACCACTTTACCCTGCCCCACATGCCCTGTGTGTGAAACCCCTTAGCCACCACTGGCTACAGCTACCTATGACTTGGGGAAAATGAGCTATCGAGCCAACTACCTCCCTTGTCACTGCTAGACAAGGAGGCCCCTGTCCTAAGTTTTCATTATCAGAAATAAAGTGGCTGGTATTAAATTTGGCAACCCAGTTTTTTACTGTGAAGTATGACGTTTCTGGCACCTTTGAAAAAGTGAGCTTGTCTCACGGAACGCGTGGGGGATTAGGACACCAGGGTCTAGCAGGGACCCCTCCAACCCTTCAATTTGGTGATATCTTGTACTTTAAACCAGACCTTCAGCGTGATTTCATGAAAAGCCCAAACTCTTAAAAAACAGTTCCCCAGCATCTAAAATTTATATATTTTACGTTTTTAGTCACTAACTTATTATTCTTTCCCCCACTGGGCTGCAACTCTGTTCAGGAGTTTAGGATATGGGTGCCGCCATCTTGACTCAGAAGCATCACACTTACTGAGGAGAGGAGAGAGGGATAAGGTACAGGGGGGCGGTTATAGCTGTGCTTTGCTCAGACAGAGCAGAGCTGGGGTCAGGTAACGGTCAGCAGTCCCAGAATGCAGAGCAGCACAGTCAGGAGGCACTTCCTGTTTGCAGGCTGCCTAATAAGATGGCGGCTTCCATCTTGGATGTTTAAAGGCTGATAACATGCAGTAGATGCAGGTAGGATGATTGTTAATGTGAGCAATCTGTATGTACAGGGTGTGGGAAACATATAAGATAGACTCTTATTCAGAGTGAAGGACCGCTTTAACTATTCACAAATAATCTTCCTTGGGGCAATCTGGTTGGCTGTTTGTTTTCTCTTTTTATATGGGACAATATTTCTTGATTGTTGTACTGTAGCACTGTAGCACTTTTTAGGTCAGCACTCAGCACATTAATATTGAACTAGTTACTTTATACTCATATACTATATACTGTGTGATAGGGATTTATTCAAAAGGGGAGGAGGGATGGGCGTTTTATCCCTGCTATTGGATTTTGTTTTTAATATATATGTGATGGTGTATTTGTAAACCATTAATAAATATTGACTTATCTATGATACTTTTTTTGATTTAAGTTTATTGATTTGGTGGTGCCTGAGGTTTTCTCCGGTGGCAGCTGGGGCCACACATTTTGTGTGTTTGTGTTTGGATATACTTTATTGGAGGCTCCTTTAAGGCACACCTCTAAAAAATAAAGTGGGGGTGATGCATTGAAACCTTTAAGGTTCAAATTGCAGTTTTTTACTGTGAAGTATGAAGGGCACTTGTTGCCTAATGTTGCAGCATGTCACTATGTATTTCTTTGGCTAGCCTCCCTTTAAGAAACAGTTACTTTATCACTGCACACTCTTTCACTATGTTGTCTTCAAGCCTGCAAAATATAAGAATCAAACACAAGATCACACCAAAGTATTGCCTCTTATGATATAACTTTCATTATGGTGAGGACTTATCAGCACGCTCTTGTTAGCATTATTTTCCAGCTTCTTATATCTTATCTAATTTGTTTCTTTGTGACACACTGCCACTTTTATAAATAGCGTGCTCTGTGCTTATACTCGCTTACATCGTTTATTTTTAGTCCCAGCATATTGTGCTGTAAAATTGGACTGCAGTTACACAGCAACGCGGAAAGACTGACCAGACAATCTGAAGCTGGAGATCCATGGCAACTGCTGTCCAATATGGTCAAAATAGAGAAGTGCGTTTTTTTTCTTTCTTAAAACTGAGCTAAACTCAGACGCACCTTCCCATTAGATGCCTCTAGGAGTTGGAGGAGGAAAATAAGAAAAAATTCCCTCTCCCATTCCACCTTAATATAGGCAGTGTGGCATTCTTTCCCCTTCCATTCCCCATATAGGCAGTGTGGCATTCCCCCCTCCCATTCCCCATATAGGCAGTGTGGCAGTCTCCCCCTTCCATTCCCCATATAGGCAGTGTGGCATTCCCCCCTCCCATTCCCCATATAGGCAGTGTGGCATTCCCCCCCTCCCATTCCCCATATAGGCAGTGTGCATTCCCCCCTCCCATTCCCCATATAGGCAGTGTGGCATTCCCCCTCCCATTCCCCATATAGGCAGTGTGCATTCCCCCCTCCCATTCCCCATATAGGCAGTGTGGCATTCTCCCCCTCTCATTCCCCATATAGGCAGTGTGGCATTCCCCCATCCCATTCCCCATATAGGCAGTGTGGCATCCCCCCCATCCCATTCCCCATAGACAGTGTGGCATTCCCCCCCCCCTTCCCCATAGGCAGTGTGACATCCACTCTTGCATTTCCCATATGCAGTGGGGCATCCACCCTCCCATTCCCAATAGGCAGTGTGGCATCTCCCCTTCCAATTCCCCTTAGGCAGTGTGGAATTCCCCCCCCCCTCCTGATCCATGTAGGCAGTGTGGCATTCCCCCCATCCATTCCCCATAGGCAGAGTGGCAGAAGCAAATCGCCCCCCTACCGGTGCTGGAGGAATGGCGGGTGGCAAGGATTACTGACCCCTGGTCGTCAGCACCACTGCTGCTACTGATCCTTGTGGCACACGCACGCAAGCATCTGGACATGTGCAGCGGGTGGATGTGTGCAAGCGTCCATTGAGGACAACAGATGGTGCCGCAGGCCACGGCCACCCATTTCACGGACCCCTCTGTTTGTGTGTGCGTGCGCCGTGCCCCAGTAGCAGCAACGATACTGCTGCAGTCACGGGGTAATTACCCCTTTTTTTAACACTGTCTAGTATGTTAGTGTTTTGTATGAAACCAATAAATGTTTGTAGCATTATTATTTTGATGGTGCAGTGCAGAGGACACAGTTTCCCCTAGTTTCATGTTCTCCAGGTTACCAGTAGACTAGCAAGTCCCCAATTCACCTCATTTATCTCTCTGAGCTTTGTCAGCAGAGGTAATTTAACTCTGACAGTACGAATTTCTTACCAATGCCCTAAAAACCTCTCAAACATGGTCCTGCACATTCATTCGGTGAAGTTCTAAACCCATGGACACGTAGAATATACATTTTCACTTAAAGAGAGTCTAAAGGGTACTCGAAAAGTGACTGACCCACCCCTCCCCACAGCACTGTAGGGGATTAAAAAAAATCATGATGATCATTTTAATTCCATAAGAAGACAACTACACCCTCCTGGTCATGTCAGGCTGCCCATATAGTGCAGGAGATCCCTGACATCTCAGAACTTCCCAGATATAGGGGGCATGAGATTCTGGCTTCTGATGGAGTAGAATGGAACTTCCATTAAGTATTTTCACTATCCTTAAAAAATACACATAGGCTTTCTTGGCACATAGGGGTTAGCACTGGTAAGGCATTTGACTGTACTGAGCGTAGGGCATAGAAACTGCTCTTTGACACTGGTCTAATAAGGTGCTTGTTAAGGTCTCTCTACTATTACTAATATCTAAAGTGTTCCCTTGAATGGGTGGGAACTTGGGATATTTCCACCATATTTTCATCAAAAGTACCACTTTCCATTTTTTAAATGTATCGAGTACCACCTGAGTGCTACATATTGGTGGTGAGTAAAGTTTTTAAACTTTTGGTCAGTTTTGTAATACTGGAGTGAATCAGGCCTGTGTATCCTCTCTGAGTACCACCTGATAGGATCTCCAGTACCACCAGTGGTACTCAAGCCATGGTTGTGAACCTCTAGTGCAGGGGTACTCAACCACTACATGTAAAGGTCCATATACAGGCATCCAATGAGAGGTGAAGGTCCGGACGGGGGCTGTCATGGGGGGTGGATAGTTAGAAATACGTGCAGTGTGTGTGTGTCTATAGATTCCACAGGCAAAACTAAAAAAGGCTGGGGCAGAACGGGGGGGGGGGGGGGGGGCAGGAATGGATGGGGCAAACCTAGGGGGCCAGGAATGCATAGTGCCGAGATATATGGGGTGAGATGGTGGGACAGGGATAGATGGGGCAGAGCTGAGGGGGGGGGGGCAGAGATATATGGGGTGAGATGGTGGGACAGGGATAGATGGGGCAGAGCTGAGAGCTGAGGGGGGGGGGCAGACATGTATGGGGTGAGATGGTGGGACAGGGATAGATGGGGCAGAGCTGAGGGGGGCAGAGATGTATGGGGTGAGATGGTGGGACAGGGATAGATGGGGCAGAGCTGAGAGCTGAGGGGGGGGGGCAGACATGTATGGGGTGAGATGGTGGGACAGGGATAGATGGGGCAGAGCTGAGGGGGGCAGAGATGTATGGGGTGAGATGGTGGGACAGGGATAGATGGGGCAGAGCTGAGGGGGGGCAGAGATGTATGGGGTGAGATGGTGGGACAGGGATAGATGGGGCAGAGCTGAGGGGGGGCAGAGATGTATGGGGTGAGATGGTGGGACAGGGATAGATGGGGCAGAGCTGAGGGGGGGCAGGGATAGATGGGGCAGAGATGTATGGGGTGAGATGGTGGGACAGGGATAGATGGGGCAGAGCTGAGGGGGGGCAGGGATAGATGGGGCAGAGATGTATGGGGTGAGATGGTGGGACAGGGATAGATGGGGCAGAGATGTATGGGGTGAGATGGTGGGACAGGGATAGATGGGGTTGAGCTGGGGCAGCGGGACAGGATTAGATGAGGCAAAGAGCCAGAGAAACAAGGTTTGTGTGTACCTTGCAACGCCACTTCCTGCCCATGCAATACTTCATATAGCAATACTAGAAGCCATGACACTGGCAGGGAGCCTAAGCACTACATCGCAGATCAAGTATAGGGGGCATTGCTGCGCGCGGCAACACAGAAGCAACTGAGTGCAGGGCTGTCAGGGCAGGGGTCAGGAAATCTGGTGCAGAGGTCCGCCAGTTGAGTACCGCTGCTCTAGTGGTTATAGTTAACATGTGTGCATTTATATTCTTGTTTCCCAGGACTGGGAACAGGCAGGAAAAAACACATCTGAACAGTTAATTCTTTCACCTCGCTTAGAAGCAGTGGAATACAGTTTCATGATGCAAATGCGCCACCTAGTGGTTCAACATCAACAGGAATCATAAACGATTGTTCATATAAATGTTCTAATGAAAAACAGGGTCGTCTATTGTCTTTAGCACCCTTCAAAATGAACCTAAATCCTCCCTAGCTACTATGTGCCTGGGTGGGTTCCTGGTTCACTAGACTAATGGGAAATCCTGATTCCGTATGTCCCACTGGGATCACTATACTTACATTGCTGGAGAATCCACTAAAAATGAGCAGCTGCTGAAGAAAAGCTTTCAAAAGTTTAAAACGCTCAATTAATTTGTCACCTATAAAAACATCCATACACCCAAATCCAGGCTTGAAGGCACAATCAGTGCCTACTGCGACACGTTTCGAGGTGTATGTCCCCCTTACTGATGCATGGATGAGTAAAGATGTTTTTAGAGGTGAGGGGCATCCTCCAATACAAGCCTGACAAACTTGTTTAAATCATCATGGCCTGTATTGCCCTCCACAATTTTGCCCTAACGGAGAGGGTGTAGGCATATGTGAAGGAGCCCAACCCCTGCTGCAGCTCCCGAGATACATGGCTACTGTATTCCAGTACCCCGAGCCGCGCTGATTAATCTGTTCACCAGCATTTAGTCGACATCTCTTCTTCTTAATTTGCATTGATGTATTTGTGTATTTTGCTTTGTTTTTGTTTATCCCCATTTTCTGTTTGGTATGTGCAATTAAAACAGCCAAAGCAACTGGATGGGTGATGTCTTTCATTTAGGGGATATATATACAATGCACCCCTCCATGGGTGGCTCAAGGTTACCACAGTGCCCAAATTTTAGAAAATAAATGTTTGCCCCTTGGCAAAAACAACAGATCCCCCCCCCCCCCCAAGCAGGAGGTGGTGTGTCTGCTGCCGACAGACTGCTGTTATGGGTTGGGGGAGTTGGGGTTTGCTACAGTGGCAGGTGTAGCAGCAGCTGGAGGAGGCGTCAGTTTCCTGTTTTCCTCAAGCTCCTGTATTGCACACATTAGAGGTGCAGTCTGTTTTTGAGAAAGAGAAACATTAATCATTAGGTCCCTGAATGTGCCCACACAATCTCAAAAAGCTTAAAGTAATGTGGGCTCAGCCGACTCCTTCACCCTGCCTCTTGCCCTTGATTTATTATAGACACACAATTCCCTCATCAGTGTCTGTGCTCCCCTCACAGGGTTGGTGCCTTCTGTGTGGCCATGGCCTTGACAGTGGGTCTGGGGCAGCCACTGCAGATGGTTCAGCTGTTGGCGCAGGGGTTGCCTCTGGAACAGTGGTAGCTGGCTGGTTGTTTGCAGCAAAGCCAAGGGAAAAGCAATGGCATGGTCAAGCATAAATTGTATGGACTCCTTCCAATACTCCACCAGTGTTACACCCTGGGCACCACATCTATGTGAGGCCCAAACAACTTTGCTGTGAATTCAGTGATTCGCCTTAAGTCAAATCAGTTGGCCAGTCATGTTGCTGTGTGATCAGTGTTGCAGGTCCCTGACACCCCCCTGGTAGGTGTTGGGATGCAGCATCCCCACAACGCGCTCCTCGACATGTGTAAATTGAAGGGTTTTTAGAAGCCGTCCACCAAACAATACTGATGTGGGGAGTGTTGGAATGTATGATGCCAAAATATCCCTCTGCTCATTCAGCACTTACCCCTCAGCCCGTCTGGTGCTGATTTTCCTCCGGACAACTGTTTTGAGATCATTCCATTTCTTTTTGGCTTGATCAGCATCCTTGGGCTCAGGCCCCACACCTGTCACATTGTGGGAAATATCTGCCCACATCTACTCCTGCAATGGTTTGGAGGTAGAACGGGGCCCTGACCCAGCCAGCCAGTCATAATTTGCTAAAACGCTATCCAGCAGGACCTCCAGCTGGGCATCATTAAACTGGCCACTCAGCTTGCCCCTGGTGATTTTGGGACCAGTCTGGCTGGTCAATGCTGGGGTCAGCTGGGTGGTGTGTTGGTGGAGGGGGAGCCACTGTGGCCACTACCAGGGCCAGAAGGGCTGGATCGTCAGCTACTGGCCGGGAAGCCAGCAGGCCCAGCTGTGATTCCGCTGCTTCGCCTTTTGCTCTGACATTGGCTCCGCTGTGGATTTCGCACTGGGGCCCACACTAGGATCTGCACAGGGCTCCTGTGTCCTGATCTGTGGGTGTAGCGTGGTGGGCTGTGCCGCAATCCCAGGGAGCTCTGGGTGTGGGTCTAACGCATCTACAGTACTGCCTCACACTGCTATGGGTGAACCGCCCACAGTGGGTAGTGTTGGAGCCAGCAGGGGTTTGCCTGCAGGATGAATACCTTGGGCTTCAGCTGCGGTACATTGGTCATGTGCTGTGGAGGCCCAGAGTTCTTTGCTGCCACTGTCACATGGACCACTCTGGCATGTTTGTATGCAATGCAGGGGTGCCTAAGTGATTCAGGTTTGACATTTGAAGAAGGGATAGTGCTGCAAAGAGGGCGCCATCCTAAAACTGTGCGACAACCAGTTTGGTTAAGTATGTAAAAATCTGTGTGCATGTTGACAACAAGTGCTAATGTATATTTGTGTCTCTTTGCAGGTGCCATGTTGGTCCCAACAAAAAGTTTTAAAATAATTTTTACATTATCCCCCAGGGACACATAACATAACCCGGGAAAGTCAAATTTCCATGTTTTGTTCTGCTTTAAAAGGACACTAAAGCCACATAAAAAGACAATGTACAGTAAATGTGGGATAACCCACTTATGCCTCACTACCAGAAAAAAACTCTATAAAGTATTTGACCTTCAATTCACATTGATTTTAAAAAGTATATTTAAATGATCAATAACATTCACTTCCTAACAGTATACAACCAATAATTAGCTGGGTTTTAGGCTGATCACCAGGGGCATACATACTATAGAGGCAGTGCAGGCACGTGCCCCCCGGCCTGTGGAATAGGGGGCCTAGCGCAAGCTACCTGTACACAGAATGGACGCCATACTTACCTAGCCCTCCTCACCTCTGTTCCCACGCCGCATGCCTGTCACGCCACCCCGCACATGCCACCACCACCTCCATTGCTGGTGTGCGTGTTCTACTACCTTCCTTGCCGTGCGTGCTGCCCGCCTCCCTTTCATCCAAGTCCACACTGCGCGCCACTCGCATCCGAGGCTAGCTGGTGATTGTTCAGGGGGGAGGGGCTGATGGGGGCCCAGGATGGGGGCCCCTTCCGGGCCATGTAGACCTTTGCTGATCACAGATTTCTCCAAAGCATTACTCCTTGTGGGCAGTTACTCAGAGATAATTCAAGTATAGCTCTACAATTCATAAATACAAACTGTGTGTATAACATATATAGTAAAAACAATAAAGGTTTACATTGTTTTGATCATATATATTATACAGATTATATTAACTTCCAAAAATGTAGTGTACTTTTTATAAATGTGTTATATCAACCCCATTTTGTCTATCCCCTGAGTAAAGTTCATTCTACAAAAGCTTTATTTAACCAGTTACCCGCTAGATGGCGATCTAGATAAGCAAAAGGGCATTTTTATATTCTGTATGTTTATTAGATGTTTTAGTGAAGTCCTGGAGTCAGAGCTAGCTTTGGCTTACAATGCCACCACCAGCTCCCCTCAACCTCCCAGGTTAGGTGAGTAGGTCATTTATAAGCATGCAGTGGTTAACTGTGATATTCAAAAGAATTTTCAGGGATTTCCCAGGAAAATTATTTGTTTTTTTCAGCAGAGTCTGAGCTTCAACATGAAATGTCTTGTTAGTATTTTTAGAAAGCTCTGAAAAAAATGCAATGCAGTGCACATTACAGTTTTTTCAAGAAAAACAACTGTTTACTCAGAGGGAAGTATATGTAGTCACCTTCTATCCCCAGCCCAGTGCCCCAAAACAGCCTGTTTCTTTTTTTACCTCAGCCTTTGCCCAATATTCACAACATGAACTGGATGCAGTCAGCCATATTGCTCCCTGCTGAGCAGCAATGATGAGGCAATCAGTTACAGTACACACAGCTCAGCAATGGGGAGCACTTTACCCTAACTGCCATTATATGACAGTTTGGTTGTAACTGAATGAATTAGCATATGGTATGACATTCACCATAATGCTAATTCTTGTAGTCTTTTACTAGTGTGTTCATAGATATTTGGCAAAGGCTGAGGTAAAAAAAGAAACACAGGCTGTTTTGGAGCACAGGGCATGGGATAGAAAGTGACCACATAAACTTCCTTTCAGAGAATAGGTGCACTTTAATGGCAAGTCCCCCTGTTGCCGCAGGTGACTTGCCATCTCCTCCTGCCCTGTGAACTGGTATAGGGGGTCCCCGTACCAGTTCACAAAGGATTCAATGCAAACACACACACACAGTAATTTATTAACCTTGCTTGGCAGCTGCAGCCAGCAGGGGTCATGAGTGGTCACCCAGTCACAGCTTCAGCCTGCAGGCCGATATGGAGCTTCCAGTGATCAGCAGCAGTAGATATATATTTATTCTTTGGCCAAATTGGGTGCAGCAGAGAAGGGGGGAGATTATTATTTAGATCCGCTAAAAGAGAAGCGACCACCAACCTAGTGTCTATAGGACTCTAGGGCTGGTGGTCTCCATCTTTGTAGGACATTCTAAATTGGGATACCCTGCTGTGCGCATAATTGAGAATCACCCAACACACTCACTTTGCTGGTGATCCCATGGTGCATGCATGGTCATCACATGCCCCCTATCCTCTAGCTGAGGGTACATACCCGCTCATGCATTTCTGATATGCCTGATGCAGGTACTTGGGGTTGCAGCCAGTGGCACACGCTCTTTTCAGTTTTTCTTGCCACTCTGAGCTCAGAGAGAGGAATGGATTTTCACAATAACTTGAAGTCTCTCGAGCCAAACATTTTGTACAAGTGACTGTATTTTGTTTTCTAACCAAAAAATAGCATGACGTTTGTTGTGTGAGTGAATCATGCAGGCATGACCCAGTTTCAGCTTTTTACTTGATTCGCTGTTGCTATTTAGCACAAGCCCTGTAGATTTTAAGCGTGAAGTGTGTCGTTCGGCAGAGTATTGCTTTTCATACCACGTCTTCTATATCATCTAATATGGTTCCTCACACAATAGGGAAGGTGAAAGTGCACCCTGGTGGGGTTATTAACCTTATCGCAGGTTAGCTAAAGAAAAAGCAACATCATATTACATAAGGGAGTAACGCCAGGCTTTAAGAACCGCTTTGAGTTTAGGATGTAGAGAAATACAGCAATACTTCAGTCTGTAACTATATATTATATTATTATATAGGTGAGTATACAGGTGATCCCAGAACACAACAGTATGCCCTGGGGTTAGGGAATTGGTTGGCGCTGAACATTTGCCTCTGTGGCCAGCCATGAAGTCTAAAAGATCCCCTAAAAGCCAGCCGGGCCCTCTCTTCCAGTGTATTTAATTCTTGTGTATGCATTTTTGTGCATAATAATGAGCGTCATAGACCAGATCTGCAAGCCCAAACCAGCCACGGGATAGATAGGCCTGGCATAGGAGTGTGCAGCAGCCAGAGGAGGGCCACACATGAGCCATGGGATTACCGGAAAGATACGTTTTATGGGGAACCTGGGGGGATTACATTTCGTGGCATCCCAAATCAGGATTTGCCCCAAAAAGGAGACCACTCGCGTTGGAGTATTATCCCTAGAGCAGGAGTGCACAACCTTTCTTTGTCCTAGGGGCCACATTGTTTTTTTATTCTACCACAAACCAGGTGAGGTAGGATGGGTTGAGGTGCACCCAGCCATTTGGATAGGTTGGGCATTGGAGCATACCACAGAGATGAGGTGGCTAGAATTGCGCAGAGAGAAAAAGGTCAGTTGGGTTGATGTGAGGCAGGAAGTAGTGGGGAAGAGATGTGATGGGAAAAGGTGAGATGGGTGAAGTGGCCAGAGGTGAGGTAGGAAGTAGTCGGAAAGAGATGCAGGAAAAATTTGGCAAGGGTCAGGCAAAAAAAATGGTAAGGTAAGTAGAGGTGATGCAGAGGTGGGCCTAGATGGGTAGAGATAGGCAGAGGTGCCAGGAGCTGCAACTGATGGGCCACATGTGGAGAGGGCTCTAATATCTGAAGTGTAAATCAGAACTAATTTGAAAGAGCTGTAAATTGTCCCAGCAGCCCAGTCCAGGAAGACTCTGAAAATACCGTTTTGTGCTCACCTTTAAAACGGGTATTATGAGTGTGCCATACACTCCACTTCCTTCTTCATGACATCTGGTTATTCTCCAGTAGAGGGCGAACTTCTGCAGAGATGAATATGCAAAAAAGAAAGCCCCTCCCGGTCCATATATACCTGGGACCTCCCACCAATTCCCCAGTGTACAAAAGCAGTAAAGGGACCAGGAAGAACCAAATATAACCGTAACAAACAAAACCAATGGTTCACCATATAAAAGCCCCAGAATACCTGAAACAAACAAGGGTGGGGTGAAGTGGAGTGTATGGCACACTCATAATACCCGTTTTAAAGGTGAGTACTCACAAAACGGTATTATTCTAAGTGTGCCATACACTCCACTTCCTTCTTCATGACATCTGGGACATCCAATAGCAGTGTCCGTCATGGGTGGGAACCAGAAACAGTAAAGAATGTACCAACTCAAACCACTGCAGCTTGCAGAACCTTGCGGCCAAAAACAGCATCCGCTGAAGCCCGCACATCAACCTTGTAAAACTTGGAAAAGGTATGAATGGAACACCAAGTAGCAGCCTTAAAACTTGCTCAACAGAAAAGCACAGGATGCACCAACAGCACGAATAGAGTGCGCAGTGACCCTAAAAGGGGGAGTCCTCCCCTTAGCAGAATAGGCCCCAACAATGGCCTGACGAATCCATTTGCTAATCGTAGATTTAGCAGGAGCCAAACCCCTCCTGGGCCCGCAGGGCACCACGAAAAAAGCGTCCGTCTTGCGGAAGGAAGAAGTAATCACCAAATAGTACTTCACACAGCGAACAACATCCAAATTGTGCAAAACCCTCTCCTTGTCATTGCTAGGCTTAGGACACAAGGAAGGGAGAACAATGTCCTGATTGAGGTGGAAAGCAGACACCACCTTAGGAAGGAAATCCGGCTTAAAACGAACCACCTTATCCTGGTGTCTCTCAAAATTATGGGCCTGAATCGACAGGGCCGCCAACTCAGAGACACGCCGGACTGAGGTAATAGCCACCAAAAAAGCAACTTTCTGAGTGAGAACCTGAAAAATTGGAACATGCAGATACGCATCCTTGATGTCTATGGATGTCATAAAATCCCCTTGGTGAAGGGAACTGATAGCCGAGCGCAGAGTCTCCATGAGGAACTTCTTGGCTCTGAGAAACCTGTTGAGAACCTTGAGATCTAAAATGGGTCTCACCGAACCCTCCTTTTTGGGAACCATGAAAAGGTTGGAGTAGTAACCCCTGCCTCTTTCCCACAGAGGCACCGGGCATATAACCCCCATGTCCAGAAGGTTTTTCACTGCTAACAGGAGCCCCTGTGCAGCCTGAGGGTCCGAGGGCACCCAAGACCTTAAGAATCTTGGGGGCGGCCAGTACTCGAACTCCAGTTTGTACCCGGAGGAGACCACTTCCAAGATCCAATTGTCTGTGACCTCCCGGGCCCAGACCTGGAAGAAGAGCCGCAGCCATCCCCCCACCCTTGCGGGTGAGGGCGCCCCTTCATTGCTGAGCCGGTTTAATGGTAGGCTTGGGCTTGGAACCTCAGGCAGCCGCGGGACGTGCCCGACCACTGCCTCTGTTCAGTGGCCGTATCAAAGGCATCTCCCGGTGCCTGCCCGACATTGGAATTCCCAGGCTGACCATAGTCAGCCTCTGAATCCTGATACAATTCCCCCTCCTCTAACGAGGAATAATCGGACAATTCAGCGGACTCGTCGTCAATATCCCACAAAGGCTGGGCCGATGACAACCGTCTCTTTTTAGCCTGGGCCTTCTTGCCCACCGTGCTAGCAATCATTTTCTCTATGCTGGCCAACCGAGCCCAAACATGAGAAAGCGACTCCCCACTGGTACCAATGTCACTTGGGGTAGGGAGAGGAAGGCGATGAAGCAGGAGGAGCCAACCCAGAAGGCTGGGTACCAGACTGCAGCATTATGGCCTTTTGTGTGCATGGTATACAAATCAGCACATTCTCCCCTGTAAGGGATACCCCACACCCCACACATGGCCCGGATTGTCCCAGAGGAATCCCGAGCCCGGTATCCTGCAGAGCCTCCATATGGTGAATTTTTGTGGTCAGTCGCAAGACCGCAGGGAATTACACATAAGCAACCCGGGATGCCCCTTAAAAGTCCCGGTGGGAGGATTTTTGGGTGGACAATTTTTATATCTAGGGACCCCAGGACCAGGAGGGACCCCCTAATATGCACATATACAGGGCCTGTAACACACAAAATAAGCCACATATGAGCAGAGCAGTGTAAATGCAATATATGATCTAAAAGCCACACATGGAAAAATATAATATATATATATATACCACACACAGCCAAAGACTGAGACCAGTGGGGGCCCCCGCTAAATAAGGGCCCCCCCGCACACACACCAGCTGAAGAAAATGGGCATCAGGTCCTTACCACCCCAAGTGCAATCTGCCTGTCAGGAAAGATGGCCCCCACGCTGCCTCGTGCCTAGGAAGGGAGAGCAGGGGGAGGGCGGGCCAGTGCAGAACACGTGTTACACGCCCCCTCCCAGCAACGTGGACACCTAGCAACGAGCCTGTCATCGCGGCAAATAAGGGGGCGGGGCTCCTCCCGAACGCAGCCTGAGGAGGAGACGCTCCCCCAGGCTGAAGTCAAGCATTGAGGCCAGAACAGTAAGCACTCACACACACACACACACACACACACACGTAAAAACACTCACACTGACAAGGTATGGGTAAAACGAAATATAGGCCAAAACTAAATATAGGCCAGCCCCCCCCCCCCCCCCCCCCGGAGGGGAATCAGGAACCCGGAAGGGGGGAATCCAGCCAGGAGCCGGGGCATCCCACACCAGGATCACCAAAAAACCTGGATAACCGTCTACCCCATCGTGAGGTCTCACGGTGGAGCAGTGCTCCTGCTGCACCCATAGGGTGCTCCTACCTTCACCAGGACCCGCAGCCTAAGCTGGGAGGCCCAATATAGGGCAATTTAGAAGGGTCCTGGCAGTAATAGGGATAATTAGAAGGCCGGGCGCGAGCCCGGCTTACCTGTAAGCAAAGAAGTCCTCATCTTCTGTCTTGTCACCTTCTCTGCAGAGAAGAAAACTGGGGAATTGGTGGGAGGTCCCAGGTATATATGGACCGGGAGGGGCTTTCTATTTTGCATATTCATCTCTGCAGAAGTTCGCCCTCTACTGGAGAATAACCAGATGTCATGAAGAAGGAAGGGGAGTGTATGGCACACTTAGACTAACCATCTGTAAAGTGACAGGCCCTAAAGAAAAACCTTGACCCTCCACTAACTAAAGACCCAATTTAGTGACGCCCCAGAGGGAAGCCAGGATCACCCAGAATTAAAAGCAGGAGAGGGGGGGCGATATTGCAATGGGCTAGAAATCAGGCACAGACTAAAAGGTTAGGTCCAATAGTATTCTATTTTTTGAGTGAGGGAAGGAAGCCACAACAATGAGAGGAAGAAGTAAGACTGTTTCATGTGGACCTACTTGTCAGATTGTCTGTATGTGATAAAGGTGGTGACAGTCAGCAAAGCAAGGTGGAGCTCTAGGTGTGGATATGCCTAGCCCAGGATGAGCAACCAACCCATGGGATCCAGAATCTACTGGCAGGTTGGTGTTCACTGGAGCCCCACCCGCCAAGAGAGGTCAGACTACTCTTCAGCAGGGCCAGGTTTATGTGGGCCCTTGGACGGCATGGTCTCAGCGGGCCCCTTTGTGGAGAAGAGTCGTGTCACATCACTGAGGAATGTCCCAAATCTTGATGCCCCCTAAGGATCATGCTATTTGGACCAAAACTCTAGTTTTGGACTACTTTAAAGTGCACCAAACCCCTTTAAACCTGACCTGAGAGAAAAAAATAACCTGCTTCCAGTCTCCTTGTTTCTGCCTGCTGCTTGATTGCCTGCAGCCCGCTGGCGCACCTGTCACGTGGTGTGGAGGCCCCTTCCTCTCTCCCCGGTGGGGATGGCACAGGCAGCAGCAGAACCCTATTGCTGCATAGTGTTGTCCCCGCCTGGCAGGGAAAAGAAGTAGCACCGCCACCTCGGACATTGCTGGCGTGCCACCAGGAGATGTGGGCACCATCTGTGGCAGTGCCCTCCCAGTCCGCCGCCGGTCAAGTGCCGTCGCACACCCCAAAGGCCGGCCCGGTCACTGGTCCCCCCCAGCAGCTGCCCCGCCTTGCCGGGTGCTGACACCGGCCCTGGGGTCGAGGGTAATTCCCCAGAAAGCTGGAAGCCATCAAGGACGGCGAGGTACCGGAGGGATGCAGCCCAAGGTCAAGGGTCAGAGGCAGAGATTTGTGGTAAAAGTCAGAGATCATAAGGCAGACAGCAAAGAAGCAAGGTCAAAATCCAAAGCCGTAGCTGAGGAGGAGAAGCCAGGTCAACACTGAAGTACAACACAGAAGCAACGTATGCAGGGAACAGGAAACCGTAACTCAAGGAAGTCAGCTTATCAGACAGTGGAGTGCTGCTTTTGGGACTCATACCTGTGACCAAACCAGTAACCAGTAATTAATGTGTCTGTGTGTATATATATATATATATATATATATATATATATATATGTGTGTATATGGACCCTGGCAGCTTGGTGTAAACCACTAATTTCTTGAAACCCCCCCCCCCCCACTTGGGTTTCACCTTTATCTAACCCTCACAAATATACATGCCAGGTCAATAATGATAACACCCCAAATGTGTCCTCTCCTACTCGCTTCCTTCCCCCCCTCCCACCTAGTAATAAATACGGAGTGGTTGGAGTTAATAAAACCCCCAGTGTGGAAACCAAATAAACAACAGATCACAAAGTCACAAAGTTCCTCGCCTGCTTGTGTCACCCCCTCCCTTGAAATGTGTTCATCTGGTATCATATAGCAGAAATGATATTGGAATTCCAGGACAGATGGGGGATGTCATATGGACAAACTTTCAGGTACCCAAAGATGGCGAATCCCAATTGCACCAATTAGACAGTGGGTGACTCCAATCGCTCTGCCCATAGGAGGGGTTAGAAACTGACCCCTGGCTAGAGGGAATAAGGTGAGCTTCAGAATGGGCAGAGGGACACTCTAATCTCACCATCAAGAGTGACACACGCTCCCTTTTAACACCTTGCACTGTTTTTCTTGATGTTTTTCTGTTTTTCTGTTTGTTTAAATACATTCTTAAAATACAGCAGAGGGTCACTAATGCTCTGAATCAAGGATCTAAAAAGCTCATGCTATTTCTGGAGAGCCTGGCTACCTTACTTGCCTAGGACGCTCGATCGTTCCCCGCCTGGAAGTGGTTGTGGGTTGTGGGTGAAGACTGTGTTCTGGTGGCAGCAGTTTATTGCCACTCGTGTTGCCATTTTAACAATTGCGGTGACACATGTGGAGTACGATCGGCCGGTTTGATCAGATGGACGATCAATAGGTCTGATCAACCTGTGCAATCATCACAATATCTGGCACCACTGTTCAAACAAGAGTGGCTACATCAATCAAATATCATCATTATATTGACCGCAGCCAGACCCACACAACAGTCAAGAAATTGAAGCAAAAACAAAAACAGCTTCACTTCTAGTTCATAAGATATTCACACATAATCAGAGATTTTGAGATGCTTTGGAATTGTTTATTTGGCACTGTTTAACTGGGGCTCGATCTGGGGGGAGGGTTAGTGTGTATACAGAGACTTTAAAAAGAACATTTGTAGAAGCTGGGCTTTAATAAAATATGGGAAACGTCATTTTAAACATAAAAAGTAAACAGTAAAAAAGACCCGCAGAAAATCCGAGCTCACTTATTCTCGCTTGTATTGCCCAAAGGAAATATTTCCACAGAAACAATGAGGTCATATGTTTTGCTTGAGAAAGGTCAAGGTGCGAAATATTTCTGCCTGGAAAGTGTGGCATAGTTGTGTTTCACTTCCACAAGCTGACACCTATGAAGTGCAATATTACAGGTTGTCAGCAGAGCTGCACGCCCAGACACAGCAAATATTTACATCCACCCACACCTCAATCACCAAGGTAAGAAATTCAAAGCATAAAAAAAGAATCCAGATACTAACATGCCAAATAATGGTTCTTTCCCCGCAGACTCGTCTTGTTTTTCATGTCATTGTTAGTACTGCTTTATATAACTGTCAAGCAAGTAGTAAAATCAGAAACCTTCCTTTACGGATGGTGGACATAAATTGAAGATTTGCATTTTGATTATCCCCCACCATACATTTATTCAAAACCTATTGCTAAATGTATAGTAAACCTTGGTTACACTAAGCAAGGAAAGTCTTCTAATACTTAGCACCCTCCTCTCCTCAGGGGAAAGTAGAAACATAAAAGAGGTATCACATTTCCCTGTACGCATAGCCAGAAGTCACTTCCTTTCTGCAGGCAGCCTGAGACTCCACGGGCCACCATCTAGGATGTTTAAGGACTCAGAAAATGTACTAGGTGCAGATAGGATGATTTTTAATGTGGGATAGGCTCTCGTTCGGGATGAAGGTCCAATTTAAGGATTTTTGCTCATTTCAAAAAACTTTTACTTCTACTAATCTAAAAGGTCAACTTCTGCTCATCTTAGAATGGACTTTCAATCCTCCCTTTCATATTTCCATATTTCATATTTTTTCTTTTTGTTTACATCACTATTGCTATATGTGACTATTTATAGATGTACAACTGTTTCCTATATTGCATGATACCTTGATACCTTATTTTTATCTTTTTTTCATTAAACCATTGTGGTTCGCTGTAGCATTCTCATAATTTGCCTAAAAGAGGAACAACGGAGACCCTGGAGTCTAAAAGACTTCATGGCCGTACGAGTCCTACTCCTTAGGGCATCCTGAATTGGGATGCCCCACTGTGTAAAGCCCCCCCCCCCGATCCCCATTTCACTTACCTGCTCCCAGAGCACTTGGCACATCCCAGAGCACTTGCCGTGAGCGTACCTCTTGCTGTGTGCATACCTGCAGCAGGCCTTTCGGAATGGGGGCACAGGCAGACCCAAAGGTAGAAACTGAGCAGGGGATGCGGACAGGGGTGCACTGGGCTCCCTTCACCTTAGCCGCTGCCAGAGCTGATGCTGAGCCTCTCAGCCAATCAGCGTGCTCGGTTTCAGCTGCATCTGCGCTACTGGAATTACAGGAGTTTTATAAACAGTGCCCTGTCTGAGAGAAACATTACCAGGAAGAGTGAAATTCCTGGGTGTTTTTCCTTTTGAAGGTACACCTATACTCAGAGGGAGGTTTATGTTGTCACCTTCTATCCTCAGAACAGTGCCCCAAAACAGCCTGTGTTTCTTATTTTAATAAAGCCTTTTCCCAATATTGATAAAAACTCTAACAGGAAGTAGTATTATGATAAATTGCAGCCATATGCAAATTCATTCAGTTACAACCAAGATGTCACATAATGCCAGTTAGGTTGAAGTGCTCCCATTGCTGAGCTGCGTGTACTATAACTGATTGCATCATCGCTGGAGGCGGGGCTGCTCGGGGAGCAATATGGCCAACTGCATCCGGTTTGTGTTGTTATAAATATGGGGCAAAGGTTTTTAGTAAAAAAAAAAAAAGCACGGGCTGTCCTAGGGCACTGAGAAGGTGACGACATAAACTTACCTCTGAGTATAGGTGCATTTTAAAGGAGCT
The DNA here is from genome assembly GCA_027917425.1 of Gastrophryne carolinensis. Lineage (NCBI taxonomy): Eukaryota > Metazoa > Chordata > Amphibia > Anura > Microhylidae > Gastrophryne > Gastrophryne carolinensis. The sequence continues at coordinate 332,909,418 of CM051235.1, read as the reverse complement.
ATATCAGAAAATTGTGTACTATTAACAGCCTATATAAACATACTGGATAGTGAGAGGAGGGAGTCACTTATACACCTCAAAATCCAGGGGTTTTGAGTGTACCATCCCACTTTTACTTGGGTGATCTGTTCCATTCCTAAGCCAGCCTGTGGGAACAGCAGCATTAACCACTCTAAGGCCCTTATTTATCACGGGCTAGCGCCAGGTAGTGTCTGACGAGCGCCAGGTAGCGGCAGCTAACGGCGACTACCGACTCAAGTACGCCCGGCGGCGGTCACAATGACGCATTTATCAAGCAAAATGAGGCTAGCGCCGGTGAGAGCGACGGCTAGCGCGGCATTCATCATGAAGCCGCCTGGACCGAACAGCGCCGCTGCAAATTCCTTCACAGCGCCAGGTATGAGCTGTCGCTCCCTGGCGATGTCCAATGCATGTTCAATGGAGCAATCTATAATTAATCATAATTAATTGGTATTAATTTTTTTTTTTTTTAATGTCAAAAATTCGGAGACCACTTCTGCAATGTTAGGATTTATTTTTAAGTCAAAAAAAATTTTAAAAATAATTTGTGCAGAATTGATCTAACAGGTCTGATATTAATGTATTCATATTACAAAATGATTCTATAAACATGTATAATGTTACATTCAAAAAATATGGTTGTTTAGGGGTTAAAAACTAGTTAACACCCATCGCCGCCAGCGCTCTGGGGTTTAAACAAGGAATGGACAGCGACAGCACATTCGGAGCGTGATTTGTTAATGAATATGAAGCTAGCCGTTCGCTCTGGCCATTCGTTGTCAGGCGCTCACATACAACGCTGGACCTGTGAAACAGCGACCCCCCAGCCCGTATTCAACATTACCGCACACCGACTGAGTCGCTGTCATCAAGCTAACGCCGGCCAAGCACAGCGAATACTGGCTGGCGCTGAAAAAATCACGCTACAGTCGCTCATCTGGCGCTACCTGGCGCTATTAATGAATCGGCCTCCCCGTATCTAGGGACAGGCCTTTGGAGTTGAGCAGATCTCCCCTGTTAAAGCAGAATAGTACATTTAAAACCACAGACTATGATGGCGCTTTATAAATAAACAATAATAATATTAATAACTTTTCACCCCTGATTCTTCTTACCTCCACACTTTCATAACAAATAAAGAGATAGGCCTGGATTGGATTTTTTTACATCGGGTATATAAGTGACCCTTCATCCTGCTATCTAGTGTATTTATGTGGATTTTTATTGGTGGATCATTTGTTTAAACCTACAAGATTGGCTAATACTTTAACTTATTCTGTCTCCCGGGCAGCAGTGGAACAGACCTAGTTCTGATCATATACATACATTTAGATTTATAAATAGAATATAGATAGTTAATAACTATGATGTTTGCTTGGAAAACAAATGTCATTGGGTCATCAGACTTGGCAGTGATCAAGCTGCAAAACCCTGCAGTGTACATTTTAACCACTAGAGGGTGTATGCCTCCCAGGAATTTTAGAAGGCCTTGCCTTTTCCAGGCAACAGTCACCTCCTGTCTTGTTTATTACTTACAGCACTGACAGTGACATAGGAACACGCACTTGTGTGGTTTTACGTGTTTATGTGCATTTAGTAGCAAAATTACACAGTCAAAGATAGATAGTGAAAATCCTGGGTTTTGGTCCACTTCAAATGATGTACAGTTATAACAGTTTAAATGTATTATTTATATAGCATTAATTAGGCCTTTATTTTGACAAAAACCATGTGAGGTCTTTTAGACTCCAGGACCGGGCGATTCTGGTTTTAGAACTCAATACATTTATTGTGTAAACCACTTAAATGTTTCCCTTGCTTTCTGTTATCCTTTTCGAGAGACTCTTTCCCACCCTCTGGTTTCAGTGACTAAAGTCTATGGTGACACATGGAAGCAATGTGCAAACCACAGAAAATTTCGAACACAATTACTTAAGCAGTAATGACCTGTGTGTGACAGAATATCTTATAACTGTATATACATGTATATACTGTGCAGTGGAGCGCCCTGGAATTTTCCTGGAGGGGGGTCTGCGGTTAGGGAAAGGAGAATGGTAGAGTGGGATGGGGTACAGAGGGGGCATGAAGCCTCTGTAAAAGAGACACATCTCATGTTTTGGGATGTATATTGCCAAGCTAAAATGATGTGCTGTTAGGTCCACAGGATTTATACATCTCTGACTTACAGCAGAAGGTACTACCACAAGCTAAGGTAAGACAGGGGGAACTGCGGGCATATCTAGAAGAAAAGACTGGGCACATTGACCCTTGCCTTTGCACTGACCTGGTGCCCAAGACAGTTGCACTGCGCCCAGGGGGAAAAGACAGCTATGGTTCTAGCGGGGTTGCCTCTAGGTTTAGGATCTCCTTGTAAAGGTTTTAAGTCTGTCCTCCTCCAAACACAAGCTGAGGTCACCATAGAGAATAATAGGCAGCTCAGTCTGGCATCAAATACCGCAAACACTCAGCTTCAGATACTGGGGCTGCAACACCACAGGATTGCATGAAAGGTAACCAGAGGAGCTTTGTGCCACTATGGTACCACGGATCAGAGGTCTGTAGGCAAAGTTCACAAAAGTACATTTTCCTTTTAAGCTTGCTGTTCTTCCTCCATTCTCTCAAAATGAACTGGTGGAGTAGAAGTAGGTCCTCTGACTATAAACTGACCAGATGAGGCATTTTGTCCCACTCCCCCCCCTCCCCATAAAAAAAACCCTTGGGAAGCCTAAATGGCCTACTTTGCTGACATTATGGGCCAGACTGTCCCACCAAATCCCAGATATCTGGCTCTTGGATGTCTGGATGTCTGCTCTGACTCTTTGGCTGAATGATGGTAGTGGAATGGTTTGTCTGAGCATTGGCTCAATCACCATCTTTTGTAGACCAAAGTTACTTTGTGCATTTGATTTGCAGGGCTGCATTGGGGAGCCCCCGGTGCATATAACATGGCAAAAGCTTCTTTGGCAGAAGCATTCTAGGGTGTGCCATCACTTCTGTTCATAATAATCTGCATAATCTTCTATTCATAATAGTCTGCATACTTTAAAAGATAATTTACATAAATGGCTAGCATGCATTGAGGTATTTTATAAATTCAAAAGTATTTGTTATGCAGAGCAATGTGTGCTCGTTATAGTATATTTAGACTGCCCGTACTCTGCATATGTGCAGATTCTTTGGGGATAGGCCAGCCTGCACAGGCAAACTGCCAGAGGAGTACAGGAAGTGGTTAATCAGCAATGAAGGGAAGAGCTGAACTGGGATTTTGTTTAGTGAGATAAAAATGTTGAAGAATTTCAAAAAACAAATGCTCTTAAACTGGAATAACACCCTAAAATAACCTAAAAATGAACAAGCGGCGTGTTGCCACTGCCTCTGTTAGCCCTGTCTGCATATGCCCTGTTGGGACGGGAAGGCAGGCCTGGTGGCCAGAGGCAGCTCGATCAAGAGCGCCATCCAGATGCAGAATTTTAGATTTGCATTTTAGGGTGTTAGTCTGGCATGTCAATCAACAAAGCTGTCTACTACACTTGAAACAAAATAGCTAGATACATTTGTTAAACTGTCTTATACTATCATTATAGAGAAAAAGTGTTCTTTTGTATTATATGTTGGTGGGATAACTTCAACCGAAACAACACCCTGATAATAAACTTTCTGTATCCCGAATAGTGGCTGGCAAAACAGAAACCGCTTCTGCTGGCAAACCAGAAGCTCAGATTAGCTTGCGAGTGGCGCAGCATGGTGTGCTCCCTCTGGCTTTGACAGCGTTGGCCCATTGAGAGGGTGCGTGCGCCAGGCTGCCATTATCACCCATACAATTAATTTTTCATTAGAATAAAAAAGGCGAACCATGTATTTTTTTTGCAGCAATCTGGAAAGCAAATTATCAGGGTGTTGTTCCAGTTTAAAGCTTGATGAGAATCAGAGTTTCTCAAGAGGCTTAGTGTTGGAAGTTCTGAGAAGTAGTTAATGTTCTTTAGCGACAAAGAATGCGCTTAATCAAGATATATAATCAGCAGTGTGTATATTACATATGCAATCTACATAAACTGACCAGATGTCTCACTTTCGATGGGAAAGTCCCACTTTGAGGCCAACTGTCCCCCCAACAAGTCTAGGGCCACTAGAATGCCCCACTTTACTGACATTAGTGGAAAAACTGTCCTACTGTTTCCAGGGAATCTGGCCAATTTACAACTGCTCTACCTTATTGGCTGAAAGGTGGTAGTGGAATGTATGGATTGACTGAGCATTGTGTCAGTCACCAACATCCTTTATGGACCACGGTCAGTTTATGTATACATGCAACAGGGTTCCCCAGCACTCAGCTCTAGCAGAAGTACCATATAAACTGCAAATCTGTGGACGAGCTCATCATAGTAGCAACAGTGGATGGTTTAGAAAAAAAAGCTAGATAGATATTTACAATTACCATAAACTGTGACATAACTGTATAAACTCATTCCTTCTACTCTTTGCCATGGTTGAACTTGGACATAAAGTAAGTCTGATTTTAATTGTGCTAACTATTTAACTATATGATCTATTATAGTGATCCAATAAACAATAAACAGCAAACCCACAAGGCACCCACAACAATGATCGCATGTTTGCATTTTTTTTTTACGTTTATTATTATATATTTATAGGAACTACCTACCAGAAGTAGCCTGCAGATCCCAAGGGATCTATGTACTTGAGTTTCAATGTCCGATGTTGCCTCATGCTGTAACTGCATTCTCAGTTTACAGTGGACAACATGCATGTCACAACGAGTCACTCACCTGAACCTCACTCCAGCTGTATCCTCAGGTGGCACGCTGAGCTGTCTGTCGCCTGGCAGACGCGTCAGCTTCAGGAGCCAGTTGGAGCGTCGGAGTGTACCAACGTGGAACCTTTATGCCCCTCAGTCATGCTGTAGATGGGGTAGCAGCCGAGAAAGGGTTTAAATGGACCAATGAGCCCTGTTGTTCTAATCATAAGATGTATTGGGCTAACCAGCCCCCGGCTTCTTGCTGGGCCAATGAGCCTGAATCTCTCCCGGCTAATCCCCTTTACCCAAGTCCTATTTAAGTCTCCCCAGTTCACTAAGTCACTGCCTGTGATAGCATTCTGCTGGGTGTTATAGTGCCACCGTTGTTGTACTCTGTTTATCCGTTGCCGACTCTTGCCTTGTCTGACCCTCCTCTGATCGCTAGTGGGCCACAGCACTCAACCCTGTTAGCTTGCAGCCAAACATATAATCTGTCTCTAAATCTGGTTAAAAACAGAGGTCTTGGTCACACACACATCTGCAGAAGTATGCTAAAGCTGCACCACCAAACGCCAAGGTGCTTCTGTGGGGTGCAGTCCTAACTCTAATCTCTGAGAGCCCCCTTTGGGACATACAATGAAATAGATAAATTGGGAGCAGCTTACCTGAGGTTGCCCTATAACCTTGAGTGTAGCACATGGGTTGGAAGGGTCGAAAGTCTTGCAGTACAGCTTCAGATCCCCCACACTGTTTACCTCTGCCATATTCAGATTGGGTGGACGTATTCTCCGAAAAGTCTGCTGACTCGCTTCCTCCTCATAGGGCCTATAATTGTCCCATTGAGCTGCTTCCAGGTACCATGCCCCCTAGGGGTAAGATTTACAATTTGACCTGGCTCAAGGAGTTAACAATGCGAGAGTACATTTCTTACATTTTAATAAGGGCTTTATCCATCCATCCATTTCGTGAGCTGGGGTGGGTTTCTTTTTTGTTGAGAAGAAGGATGGAGGGTTACGTCGTATTGATTATCGTGGTCTGAATACGATTACTGTAAAGAACAGATACCATTACCACCTATCGAAGACCTTTATAACCAGGTTATCGGTGCCAACATTTTCACCAAGTTAAACATAAGGGGGCCTACAAACTCATTCGCATCCGCCATGGGGACAAATGGAGAACGGCCTTTAATATAAAAAACAAACCTTATAAGTACCTAGTTATGCCCTGCGGTCTTCCAAGACTTTTCATGAGTTTCTGGGTCAACTTGTAGTAATTTACTTAGATAACATCCTCATTTACCCCCTTGTCTGTGGTTGAACACTGACAACATGTTAAAGCAGTGTTACAAAAACTGATGGAGAACAGTCTTTTCGACAAACTTTCCAAATGTATATCTGAGGTTACCAAAGTTACATTCCTGTGGTATCTGGTCTCTAACCAGGGTCTGGTTATGGATACCTCCAAGGTGTCAGTAGTCTTGGACTGGGAACACACCTAAAAGCCTTTAGAGATTCCTTGGATTCGCTAATTTTTATAGGCATTTTATCAAGAGATTCTCTTCAATAGTTGCTTCCCTAAAATGCCTAACCGAGAAAGGTGCCTTTGTGGAGGTTTGGCCTCTCCCAGCAGTGAAGGCCTAACAGGCCTTAAAGGAGGCCTTTGCCTCAGCCTCAGAACTAATTCAACAAGATGTCATTCGCCTATTCATTGTTGAAGTTGATGCTTCTGAACTTGGTTTGGGGGCTGTCCTCTCTCAATATTCCAGCTCCCCAGGAAAGGTTGCACCCTTGTGCATACGTCTTGCATACATTTTGTTTGGCCGAACAGAATTGCGATGTGGGCAACTGTGAACTGTTGGGTGGGATGCTGGCATTTGAGGAATGGAGGCATTGGTTGGAAGGTTCTTGGAGGAATGGTTTTGAATATCAGGTCAAAGGTCCAGGGGAATCTTAATATAGCTATTAAGAGCTACAAGACCTCTGTAGAACCGCCACTTCAAGTGGGTGATTTGGTCTGGGCATCCACCAAAAACATTGCCTGTGCCAACAAATGCTCTGATCAAGGTTTCATCGTGACAACCCAGATAAGCCCAACAAAAAAGACATCCGTCTTGCGGAAGGCCGAGGTAGTAACTAAATAATACTTAACACAACGAACTACATCCAAAGAATGTAAGACCCTTTCCTTGTCGTTACTAGGTTTAGGACACAAGGAAGGAAGAACTATATCCTGATTTAGGTGGAAAGCAGACACCACCTTAGGAAGGAAATCCGGTTTAAAACGGAAAACAACCTTATCTTGATGCCTCTCAAAATAAGGGGCTTGAATAGACAAAGCCGCCAGTTCAGAAACTCGGCGGACAGAAGTAATAGCAACCAAAAAGGCAACCTTCTGAGTAAGAATAGGAAGAGGAATATCCTGCAATGGCTCAAAGGGAACAGCTTGCATAGCCGAAAGCACCAAATTAAGATCCCAAACAGGAAGTAAAGGCTTTCTGGGAGGCCGCACATGCGCGACTCCTTGGAAAAAGGTCTTAACCAAAGGATGAAGAGCAAACGACCTTTGAGAGAAAATAGCCAAGGCAGAGACTTGCCCTTTCAAAGTACTAATCTGGAATCCCATATCCAGACCTCGTTGCAGATATTCCAGAATTCTAGGAATAGAAAATACTCTACAGGGCAAAGCCCTGGATTCACACCAATCAATATAGGACCTCCAAGTCCTGTAATAAATGACAGAGGAAGACTTCTTCCTAGCTCTAATAAGAGTCTGAATAACCACATCAGAAAGACCTTCTTCTTTCAAAATGGAGACTTCAGCAGCCATGCCGTCAAAGTCAGCGTTTGTAAATTGTGTGATGAGATCTGGAAGAAGAGGCAGATGGAAACGATCCACTGCCAGCCTTACGATGTCTGCGTACCACAGACGTCTTGGCGCCACCAGAATTGCTGGCGCCTCCTCCAGTGCTAACTTGCGCACCACCTTGCTGATCATGGAGCATGGGGGAAACAGATATAGGCCCCAGATCCTTCCAGGCCAGAGACATGGCATCCGCTGCCACTGCCAGAGGATCCTGGGATAGAGACACAAAAGCTGGCAGCTTGTGATTGTGGCGAGAAGCAAACAGGTCCAACTGTGGAGTCCACCACTTGTGACAGAGGAACTGAAAGACCTTTGGATTGAGAGACCATTCTCCCTGGCGAGAACATCCCCTGCTCAGGGAGTGTTAGGGCTAGCGCTGCGGAGACGCCTCATGGCGCTTCCAGCCGTCCCTCTCCCGGGGCGAGAGCCGCGCTTCCTCCCCGCGGCTTTCCCCGCCGGGTCTCCCCTTGCCCGAGCGCTGTGTCCCTTCCTGGCAGCGCCCCTCGCTTACCTGGTGTCCTGCCCTCCGTCCGGCGTGGCTGCCGGGGCCTGCGGGCGGCTCCCTCACTTCCTTCTTCCTCCTTGCCTCTCCTGCGCGCACGTCCCCGGCCACTAGGGGGCGCGCGCTGCAATACTGTGGAATTTAAAGGGCCAGTGCATCTCTAATTGGTGTCCGGCCGTCCAATCCGGTAATATCACTTCCTTTTTATTCTGGCCAGCCCTTCCTCCCTTTGCCGGATTATCGGTGTGTTTCCGTGATTGTCTGTAGTTAAATCTGTGGCTTTTTTCGTGTATGACCTCGGCTTACCTTTTTGACCACGAACCTCCGCTGCCTGTCCCGACCTCGGTCTGTCTCTTCGTCTGTGAACCTCCGCTGCCTGTCCCGACCACGGCTTGTCTACTCGCTGCTGAACCCTCGCTGCCTGCCCTGATTCTGGCTACTCACCGTGACCATCGTTTATCTCTGCTGTACAATACCTCGGCAAATTGTGGAACTGTGCCGCCGTTGGGGGGTAGTGACCTGGGAGTCATCAGCCGCACAAGACCAACCTGCTTCGCGGCGGGCTCTGGTGAAAACCGGTGGCTCCTTAGACCCCGCTTCCCTGACGCGGTACTCACCAACAGTTCCGCAGTTCCAGTGGGTCCACGCTTCATTGGTTTCATCCGGTTGTAACAGTATAATCCGGCCATGGATCCCGCCGAGGTGCCATTGCCAGACGTCTCTGAACTACCTGCACTAGTCGCCATGCAGTCACGGCAGATCAATCAACTTACGGCCATGATGCAGCAACTTCTGTCTATGCAGCAACCGCAGACGCCACCGCCTGCTCCGGCTGTTCCACCACAGCTTCCGGTGGCTTCCTCCGCGAGGATTCGTCTCTCCCTGCCAGCTAAATTTGAAGGAGACGCAAGACTTTGCCGTGGGTTTCTTGCCCAATGTTCCCTGCACCTGGAGCTATTGGCTGACCAATTCCCTACTGAGCGCTCCAAGGTGGCCTTTATTATCAGCCTGCTCTCTGGGAAGGCCTTAGCCTGGGCTACCCCATTGTGGGACCGCAACGACCCCGTTACCCTCATGGTTCAAACTTTTGTGGATCAGTTTCGCCAGGTTTTTGAGGAACCTGCCCGGGCGTCTTCAGCCGAATCTGCCTTATTGAATCTGGTTCAAGGTGATCTGTCGGTGGGAGAATATGCCATTCGCTTCCGAACTTTGGCAGCCGAGCTAGCTTGGAACAATGAGGCTCTCTGTGCCTGCTTTAAGAAAGGTCTCTCTAGTAGGGTCAAGGATGTTCTTGCTGCCCGGGATCTCCCTACTTCTCTTTCTGAACTAATCCAACTTGCCACACGTATAGACATTCGTTTTACAGAGAGGCGGGATGAATTCCGCCAAGATTCTCTGCGTGCCAAGAGGGCATTCCGTTTGGCCCCTACGTTTCAGAACCCTCAGTCTACGCTTTCGTCTCCGTCTGAAGAAGTCATGCAAGTGGACCATACTCGCTTGACTCCCCAGGAAAGGTCGCGCCGGAGACTCGAAAGACTTTGTCTATACTGCGCCAGCCCAGAACATTTTTTGAAAAATTGCCCAATCCGCCCACCATGCCAGGGAAACGGGCGCACCTAGAATCGTTTGGAGAGGCGTCTCTGGGTGTCTGTGCTTCCTCTCCTAGGTTCACTGTGCCGGCACAACTTCACTTGGGCTCCACTTCCGTCCTGAACTTACCGGCCTTCTTGGACTCTGGTTCGGCGGGCAACTTCATCGAGGCCTCCTTGGTCACTAAGTATGATATAGCTGTCTACCGTCTGGCCAAGCCACTATTTGTCGCGGCCGTTAATGGGGACAGATTGAACTGCATGGTGCGCTACCGCACCAAACCTCTACTTCTGAAGATCAGCCTCTTCCATCAGGAATTTCTGGAATTTTTCGTATTACCCCACTGTACCTCGCCGCTTCTCTTGGGGCTTCCCTGGCTCCAGCACCATAACCCTACCTTGGATTGGTCCACTGGGGACATCAAGTCCTGGGGCGCAACATGTGTTAAGAACTGCCTTACGTCTTTGCCAGTCCAAATTACTGCTCCCACGACTCCATTACCGGGTCTACCTGAAGTTTATCGGTCTTTTTCCGTCGTATTTAGCAAGAGGCAAGCTGAGTCACTTCCGCCTCATCGCCCTTACGATTGCCCGATTGATCTTCTACCTGGCGCCACTCCTCCTCGCGGACGCATCTATCCGCTGTCTGTCCCTGAAACCCAAGCAATGTCGGAATACATTCGGGAGAATTTACAAAAGGGGTTCATTAGGAAATCCTCTTCTCCTGCTGGAGCGGGCTTCTTCTTTGTACAGAAAAAGGACGGGTCTCTTCGGCCCTGCATCGATTACCGGGGCCTCAATAAAATTACGGTAAAGAACCGTTACCCATTGCCCTTGATCTCCGAACTTTTTGATCGTCTTCGCGGAGCTAAGATTTTTTCAAAATTGGATCTGAGAGGCGCCTATAACTTAGTCCGCATTCGAGAGGGTGATGAATGGAAGACGGCCTTCAACACGCGAGACGGTCATTTTGAGTATCTCGTTATGCCCTTCGGCCTCTGTAATGCCCCCGCAGTTTTTCAGGAGTTCGTTAACGACATTTTTCGGGACCTGTTGTACACCTGTGTTGTGGTCTATCTTGACGACATTCTCATCTTCTCCTCGTCCCTCGAAGAACATCATCAGCACGTCAGACAAGTCTTGTCTCGTTTACTGCAACACCATCTTTATGCTAAGCTCGAGAAATGCCTTTTTCATCAAACCGCATTACCTTTTTTGGGGTACATAGTTTCTGCTCAAGGTCTCCAGATGGATCCTGCCAAGTTAAAGGCGGTCCTTGAATGGCCTCGACCAGTCGGTCTTCGTGCAATCCAGCGATTCTTGGGGTTCGCGAACTATTACCGCCAGTTCATTTTACACTTTTCCACGACAGTAGCCCCCATCGTGGCCCTCACCAAAAAAGGAGCCAATCCCAAGGCATGGTCTCCGCAGGCTGAAGCAGCCTTTCTTGCATTAAAGAAGGCCTTCGCCTCGGCACCGGTACTTTCCAGACCTGACCCGTCTCGTCCTTTCGCTCTTGAGGTGGATGCCTCTTCCGTCGGAGCCGGAGCAGTACTTACGCAACGATCCTCGTCCGGCAAAGCTCGAACTTGCGGATTCTTTTCCAAAACCTTCTCTCCTGCCGAGAGGAACTACACCATTGGAGATAGAGAGCTATTAGCCATCAAATTGGCGCTGGAAGAATGGAGACATCTCCTCGAGGGATCTATCTTCCCAATTTCCATTTTTACTGACCACAAGAACCTCTCTTATCTGGAATCCGCACAACGCTTAAACCCTCGTCAGGCCCGTTGATCACTCTTCTTTGCACGCTTTAATTTCCAGATCCACTTCCGTCCAGCTGCAAAAAACATCAGGGCAGACGCTCTCTCCCGTTCCTCGGATGTCTCGGATAAGGTCTCTTCTCCGCAGTTTATAATTCCACCCGATCGTCTGGTTCACTCTGCTCCCGCTGCTCTAGAATCAGGTCCTCCGGGGAGGACTTTCGTACCTGTCTCTCGTCGCCTTTTAATACTAAAATGGGGTCATGCCTCCCATACTGCTGGTCACCCTGGAATCAAGAAGACCTGCGCCATCATCTCCAGATACTACTGGTGGCCCACGTTAGCAAAAGATGCCGCAGAATTCGTACAAGCCTGCACCTCGTGCGCGCGCAACAAGACCCCTCGTCAACGTCCCGCAGGTCTTCTCCAACCACTTCCCATTCCGGACATCCCCTGGTCTCACATCGCCATGGATTTTATCACTGACCTTCCGCCTTCACAGGGCAATACCGTCATCTGGGTAGTGGTGGACCGATTTTCGAAGATGGCGCATTTCATTCCGTTGCCTGGATTACCTTCTGCTCCCCTTTTGGCAAAGAATTTCCTTAAACACATCTTCCGTCTACATGGGCTCCCAACCCACATTGTCTCCGACAGGGGAGTTCAATTCGTATCGAAATTCTGGAGGGCTCTCTGTAATCAATTAAAGGTGAAATTGGACTTTTCTTCCTCGTATCATCCCCAATCCAATGGCCAAGTGGAGAGGGTAAATCAAACTTTGGGGCTGTATCTACGCCATTTTGTTTCCACTCGCCAGGATGACTGGGTGGACCTGCTGCCCTGGGCAGAGTTTTCTTATAACTTTAAGGACTCTGAATCCACCGGAAAATCCCCTTTCTTTATAGTCTATGGTCGTCATCTCCTTCCTCCTCTGCCTTTACTAACGCCCTCCTCGGTACCTGCGGTCGATGACCTTTCGCACCAGTTTTCTTCCATCTGGCGTGAAACACAGCATTCACTGGAACAAGCCGTGTCTCGTATGAAAATCCAGGCTGATAAGAAGAGAAGGACTCCTCCTTTATACTCTCCGGGGGATAGGGTATGGCTTTCGGCCAAGTATATTCGTTTTAAAATCCCCAGTTACAAACTTGGTCCTCGCTTCTTGGGACCTTTTAAGATCCAACAACGTATCAACCCTGCCTGTTACAAGCTGCATCTGCCACCCTCTCTCCGCATAACCAATTCCTTCCATGTCTCTCTGCTCAAACCGGTGACTGTTAATCGTTTTTCCCCCAAATTATTGGAACCTAAGCCAGTCGCAGGTACTGAAGATACCTTTACGGTCAAAGAGATACTTGCTTCGAAGATCTCCAGAGGAAGACGCTATTTCTTGGTGGATTGGGAGGGCTACGGCCCTGAGGAGAGATCCTGGGAACCGGAAGAAAACATCCTTGATCGGACCCTTATTTCGGACTTCCTTGGTCTTAAGAAGAGGGGGAGACCTAAGGGGGGGGTACTGTTAGGGCTAGCGCTGCGGAGACGCCTCATGGCGCTTCCAGCCGTCCCTCTCCCGGGGCGAGAGCCGCGCTTCCTCCCCGCGGCTTTCCCCGCCGGGTCTCCCCTTGCCCGAGCGCTGTGTCCCTTCCTGGCAGCGCCCCTCGCTTACCTGGTGTCCTGCCCTCCGTCCGGCGTGGCTGCCGGGGCCTGCGGGCGGCTCCCTCACTTCCTTCTTCCTCCTTGCCTCTCCTGCGCGCACGTCCCCGGCCACTAGGGGGCGCGCGCTGCAATACTGTGGAATTTAAAGGGCCAGTGCATCTCTAATTGGTGTCCGGCCGTCCAATCCGGTAATATCACTTCCTTTTTATTCTGGCCAGCCCTTCCTCCCTTTGCCGGATTATCGGTGTGTTTCCGTGATTGTCTGTAGTTAAATCTGTGGCTTTTTTCGTGTATGACCTCGGCTTACCTTTTTGACCACGAACCTCCGCTGCCTGTCCCGACCTCGGTCTGTCTCTTCGTCTGTGAACCTCCGCTGCCTGTCCCGACCACGGCTTGTCTACTCGCTGCTGAACCCTCGCTGCCTGCCCTGATTCTGGCTACTCACCGTGACCATCGTTTATCTCTGCTGTACAATACCTCGGCAAATTGTGGAACTGTGCCGCCGTTGGGGGGTAGCGACCTGGGAGTCATTAGCCGCACAAGACCAACCTGCTTCGCGGCGGGCTCTGGTGAAAACCGGTGGCTCCTTAGACCCCGCTTCCCTGACGCGGTACTCACCAACAGTTCCGCAGTTCCAGTGGGTCCACGCTTCATTGGTTTCATCCGGTTGTAACAGGGAGTCTGCCTCCACATTCTCTATCCCCGGAATGTAAACTGCTGATATGCAGGGAACATTGATCTCTGCCCACTGAAGGATCAGAGACACTTCCCAGAGGGCACCCCAACTGCGAGTCCCTCCCTGGTGATTGATGTATGCAACAGCTGTTTGGTTGTCTGACCGAATCTAAACTGGCAGACCCTATAAGAAATGGGTCAGTCGAAGTAGAACAAGACGTATGGCCCGAAGCTCTAATACATTGATTGGAGAATGAGCCTCCTGAGGCCCCCACAATCCTTGGAACTGATGCTTCTTCCAGAAGCCCCCCCCCCAGCCCACCAGGCTGGCATCCGTGGTAACCAGTTCCCAACGCGGAGTCAGAAATGACTTGCCCTTCTGGAGGTTGTGCGATATTAACCACCACTGAAGGGACTGCAAAACGTGGGGAGACAACAGACAAGTCTGATTCAATGATAGTGGGCACCTGTCCCACTTTGCCAAGAGGAAGAGCTGAAGCGTCCTTATGTGAAACTGGGCAAACGGGACTGCCTCGAATGCAGCTACCATCAATCCCACTAGTCTCATCCCTAGACAGATAGACTGACGAGGGTTGGACAAGAATAGACGAATCAAGTCCTGAATCAGAACCATTCCAGAATCAGGCCCAGGAAGGGAATTTCCCTGGACGGACAGAGAGAGGATTTGGGGTAACTTATTACCCATCCAAACCTCTCTAGCATAGAGACCACCATCCTAGTGTCCAACTCTGATTGTTCGAGGGAGGAGGCCGCGATAAGAAGATCGTCCAGAAAAGGCACAATGCGGATGCCCTGGACTCTGAATATAGCCATCACTCCTGCCAGCATCTTGGTAAAGACTCTTGGGGTCGAGGTAAGGCCGAATGGCAGGGCCACAAATTGATAATGCTGGTCTTTTATCAAGAACCTGAGAAATCTCTGGTGACCCGGAAAATAGGAATGTGCAAATAAGCATCCTTGACATCTATGGATGTCATGAAGTCCCCCTGACGGAAAGCATCGATCGTTGATCGCAGAGACTTCATGCGGAATTTTCAGAAACTGATAAATTGATTGAGTCTCCTTAGGTCTAGGATAGGCCGAACAGAGCCGTCCTTTTTGGGTACCGTGAATAGGTTGGAGTAAAACCCCAAACCCCTTTCCGCTGGAGGCACTAGGCCGATAACAGCCATGTTTAACAGATTCGCTACTGCTGCCCGCAGTCCCTGCGAAATTGCCGGATCTGACGGCATCCGGGACATGAAAAATCTGGGAGGAGGCCGGGACTCGAATTCCAGTCAGTAACCGGAAGAGACTACTTCCAGAACCCAGTTGTCTGATGCCTCCTGAACCCAGACCTGGAAGAAGAACCGCAGCTGTCCCCCCACCCATAAGGGTGAGGGCGTCCCCTCATTGTTGAGCAGGCTTAGTGGCAGATTTGGCTTTGGACCCCCAATTCTGGCTTGGACGGCCACGTCCCTTTTATCTATTCTACGAAAGGAACGACGTTGTTTCTTACGCTGAGGTAATTTACCTCCTTTAGTGACAGAATCCAATTCTTTCTCCAAAGAGGCGTAATCCCACAAAAGGGAGCGCTGTAATCGATTTCTTAGCTACAATATCAGCTGCCCACTGCCACAACCATACTGACCACCGGATGGCGACTAACAAGGCAGAGTATCATCTAAGGCAGAAAGTACAAAAGATGCAAACATCTCACATCGCTTAAGAACGACGTACTCATCAGAGGCCGGATCGTGCCCTGAGTAATTCATTAGGTCTCTCACAACAGACCTAATAGCCACTGTCATGAGTGCCGAAGCACCAACAGGCAGCAAGGCCGAGCCCACACTGGAAAAGGAGTGGCACGCCATTTGATCAATACGCTTATCCTCTCCCTCTTTAAGTGTAGTGGAGTCAGGAGAATGCAACACAGAAGAATTGGATAAATTAAGCACAGGGGCATCCACCCATGAGCAGAGTATCTTTTAAAAATCCAGTCTCTCTATAAATTAATTAAATATTAATGCATAGATGGCCATTGTATGCTTGCGCACACATAGGAATTTGTTCTCCGCATTTAACCCATCCGTGCAGTGAGTGTAAACATGCCCAGAGCGGTGGGCACAGGTGGTGATGACCAACGCTTAACAGTATCAGCTGGGAAGGGATATTTCTTGCCCCAGCCCAAGGGAATGCCAGGAAGCCGCGCAGGCTTCTCCCATTCTTTAAGAATAATTTCATCAAAATGCTTTTGATTTGGAAATTCTAAACGAGGTTTAGAGACTCCAAAGAATTCCCCTTTTTGAGGAGGGACTACTTCAGGAGGAGTAATAACCAAAACCTCAAATAACTGAGGAAGAGCTTTTGGGGTATCCACAACACTTGCTTCACCCTGCTCAATCTCAGTACCAACAAATTGCTGTTCATCAGAAACATCTGATTCCTCATAATAATTTTCCTTCTTCTAACTGAGAAGGATCAGACCAATCAAGCAATTCACAATTGTCTGACTCCCTTGCCTGAGCGGCATGAGTCAAGTGCTTTCTTTTAGCTGAGGCCTTCTTAGGCACAGAGGTAGACATTAATCTTTCAAGATGAGCCAATCTGGCACATAAATCAGCATGCGACTCACCACCCATGACAATATCATTGGGGGTACGGACAAGACATGGCGGAGTAGGAGATAAGGCATTAGCCGCAGGCCCTGAAGCCTGGGCCTCAGTTTGCTGCATAATAGTTAATTGTGCACAAGGGACGCAAAGAATTGCGTTATCCCAAACAACGGATGCCCCACATCCAAAACATTGCCAAGTCTGTGCAGAGGGAATTGCATGTCCGTTATCCTGGGATGCCTCCATATGGTGTTTAGTATTATACTGTAATTGATTATAGTCGCCAAGTATATATGGGATTTACGCAATTGCTACCCGGGATAGTCCCAAGTGGGAGGATTGAAACACAAATGGACCCCTAAACATATATATATAAGGACCAGGAGAAACCCCTCTTTAAATAAGGAGTTTCTACCTACAGAGAAAACAAAAAAAACAGTCACCAAATGCACACAATATAAATAAATGACAGAAAAAAACTCCCTTCAGCCAAGCTGAAGGGTACTCACAGCCCATGCAATAAGCTCACATCATGAGGTAAGGCCACAGGGAAGCAGGAAACAGGAAGTCAAACAGAGAATACAGGTGCTCTCTGAATAAAAGCATGCCTAAGCCCCGCCCACTTCCAGGATCACATGGCCAAAAATGGAGGGAAAATTCAAATCTGAACACAGCCAGAAAACAAAGAGCTTTAATAGGTAAGCAAAAAATGCTGCCTAGACAGAGATAGGAAAATCTAAATAAAACATTTCATATTAAATAGTATAGTAAAACATACATAATAAAAATAAGAAATAAAGACTTATTTTATATATCTCTTTTTTGTTTTGTTTTGTGCATGGTGACAAATAAGCCCAGATAACGCCCCCCCCTTCCCCCCTCCTTTTTACCCAGCAGGGTTAAAGGAGAACTAAGGGGAGGGTATAGAAAAGCACCCATAAGGCACAAGGGGATTATAAAGGGACAGGGGCATCCCATGCCGGGAACACCAACCCGGAAGCCGCCTACCCACATTTAGGTCTCACGGAGGAGTAATACTCCTGTATACACCAGAAGGTGTATGTATCTACCTTTGCCTGAACCACACAGCCAGGGTTGGGAGGCATACAATATAACCAAACAGGTTTAAAGAGTTTCAGACAGAAATAGAGAAAAAAAGGGCCGGGGCAAACCAGGCTACCTGCAGCTTGAAGGAGAGTCATCTTCTGAATGCTTCACCGACTGCAGAGACGAAAAGACTGAGGAATAGTGGGAGGAACCCAGTACTTATGGACCAGGAGGGGCTCCTTTTTTCCATGTCATCTCTGCAAGATCGCCCTCTACAGGCCGGGTTCCCAAGTGTCATGAATATCGGGAAGTGGGGGGTGTGACATACTAGGAATAGTTACCTGACAGTGTTTGTTGTTGTTGATTACTTGGTGGATGTACATGCAGCCAAGCAGAATACGATGTGAGGCTCATGTTATTGAGAACCACCAAGCTATTCATCAAAGCTTTGGAAGTAATGAGGCCTATCAACTATTACGTTGAGTAGATACTTCAAGATCTCAGGCCCTGATAAATAATAAAACAAGGCCATTGAAATAGGCAAATACACAAGGCAGCTGTACATCCTTGTACACTGTGTGCATGCCCTGCACTCATAAGATTAGAACTGTCTGTGTTTAAAAGCAGCTCAGAGTTATAACAAGAACACTCAAGTGATTAATGAAAGGTTTGGTCTTTACATGACACCAATTTGGGTTCCTTCTCAATGCTAAGTTACTGTGATACAATGGCAGCAAGTGCACAATATGGATACATTTTAAAACTCTGATGTTAATGGACAGTACATTTTGGATTGCACAAAAAGCAGAGGCAAGATGAAACATTATATTCTGAAGAGGGTCTCAAACGTATTGTTCAGGTTGGAGATGAGAGCATCTTGCTGCATCTTCACATTTTTTCTCAGATATTACCATCTCACTTTTATTGCTGTTGCTATTGCTGTTTATTGCTGTTGTGAGATATAATTCAGCAAGTAAAAACTAATACTGCCCACCCTCCACATTCACAAGTCCAGAATTCATAATTTCGGTTACTCGCAAATGCTGGAGGGGGGGTTTGAAAAGTAAAAAGAAAACTTACTTCACCCAGATCCAGCACCATTCATGCTGGGGGCACATGCTGCATCTTCACAGAGCAGCATTTCCTGCACTCTGCACGCTCCTGCCCATTAAAGGTGGAGCCACACCCAGTCCAGGAAATGCCACTCTGTGCATTTCCCCCAAGATGGTGGCACCTAGGACCCCAACTTCGGAGGGACCAGCGCTGGATCTCAGGCTAGGTAAGGGCTTTTTCATTTTTTAACCCTCCCTGCCTTTCCCTGCCCTCCATTGTGTGTTTTTTTGCAGGGGTTATTCGCAAATTCACCATATTCACAACTAGGCAATTCCCGTAACCCCCTGCAAATACGGAGGTGCAGTTGTCATGATTTGTTAAATAATTACTATCAAAATTGAACTGCATTATTACTATTATGATAAGGTTATATTAAAGAGACTTTCTGGGCAACAGCAATAATGAGGCTGTAAGTAGCTTACTTGATGCCTCACTTGTGAGCATGGCAAGCCACAGTGATCCAGCAGCTGTCTTTGACCAAAGCCGAGCTCACACATGACTCATAAAGCTGCACCATGACATGCCCTTCCTGGCTCAGCCACGACCCAGAAATTGAATCAAAGAAAGCAGCTTTGCTTATAATACATAAACTATTTTCATGTATTTGGAGATTTTAAAATTATTCGTTTTATTCTGTTCACAAGGGACATAAGGTGGGGGAAAAGTAGTGTCTGTCTGGACAGGGACTTTATAGAGTAGGTTGTTTCCCTCTTCCAATTTGGAATGCCATACTGTGTGTGACATCTGCCAGTTTGCAGGTAATATTACTTTTACAGTGATTCCACAAGGCCTGCATGGGTGCATCCCTTTCATCCCTCCAGCTGCTGCGTGCACCCTAGCTAGGCCTGAAGTCCTGGCGCAGGTATGCACAGCCGGAAGGGAGAGGCCGAAGGGATGTTAGCCACTAAAGTTCATTCAGTATTCTATGACATTCATTAATATGCAACTGGAGGAGAATTAGCACATGCTCTGTGGGATCACAAAAGAGATCAGTAGGCCTGGCCTAGGCCTGGTGCAAGATGTCTAGACTGAGGTGCGAATTCAGCACTTACCATAGAAACTTGGGCCCTTATTTAACAAGGGATAGCGCCAGGTAGCGAATGGTGAGCGAACGGTAATGACGCTCACCGCCACGAGAACGCCGGCTCCCCTCCGCAATCACACATTTATCAAGCCGATCCTGCATAGTGACTGACAGAGCGCCAGATAGCGAATCATTCATCATTATTCCAGCCTCACCCCACAGCGCCAGCGAGCGACCTTGAACAGCGACAGGTATGACCTCTCGCTACCTGGCGCTCTCCAATGCATTTCAATGGAGCAATCTTTAAATATTCATACTTAATTGATATTAATTTTTTTATTTTTTTTTTTAAATGTCAAAAATTCTGTGACCACTTCTGCAATGTTAGATTTTTTTTTAAGGTAAAAAAAAATAAATAAATAAATTTGTGCAGAATTGATATTACAGGTCTGATATTAATGTATTCATATTACAAAATATTTGGAAAAACATGTTTTTTTTTTTATTGGAAAAATATGGTTGTTTGGGGGTTAAAAAACTACTTTTAACCCATCGCCGCCAGCGCTCTGGGGTTTAAACAAGCATTTCACAGCGCGAGAATTTTTGGAGCATGATTTGTTAATGAATATGCTGGGAGCCGTTCGCTATGGCCGTTCGCTGTCATGCGCTCCCATACAGCGCAGAACCTGTCAAACAGCGACTCCTAACCCCGTATTCAACATTACTGCACACCGACTGAGTCGCTGTCAACAGCCGAACAACGCCCAAGCACAGCGAATACTAGCGGGCGCTGTGAAAATAACGCTACTGTCGCTACCTGGCGCTATTAATGAATCAGCCTGCCCGTGTGGCTAACTGTGAGTAGTGAAATGCACTGTCCAAAAAATAGTTTCTGAAGTAATTTGAATCACATCATTAGTAGGAGCGATTACTGTGCTGGATTTGTATGGCTGTGGCCAATGCTTTCAGTTTGTTGGGACTTTAAGCCAGATGAATAGGTTGTAATAAAATGAAATATTAGTCTCACCTGGAACAGTGGCCTCTTTCAGTTTATATTAACTTTACTGTATTTTTTTGGGCACTGTATTATATATTATACACTTAATTACTGTGTCATGTCTGGGCATGATGTTTTTGGCAGTAGGCTACCAACAAAAAAGGTGTCATGCTGAGCCCCACAGCATGAGGTGCTTACTACAAAAAGACTGGACAAGACACACCTGTCTTGGGGTGGAAACAAGACTTTAAATATAGCCCAGTACATTATACAAGACATTTACTTCAGGTAAATCAACACAAGGTACAGGCTATAACCAAACTGAACAGGGCGTTAATTACACAGGAAAAAACAATGCTGGGCTAAACAGAGGCTAAAGGTGGGTATACTAGGGAATCTCTCAGCAGCATCCAGGAGAGTAAGGGGAGGCCTGCTGGTAACCTATATAGTAGATTCCCCAACATAAAGGGAACCTAGGGAATCTATCAGCAGCATCCAGGAGAGAAAGGGGAGGCCTGCTGGCAACCTATATAGTAGATTCCCCAACATAAAGGGAACCTAGGAAATCTATCAGCAGCATCCAGGAGAGTAAGGGGTGGCCTGCTGGCAACCTATATAGTAGATTCCCCAACATAAAGGGAACCTAGGGAATCTATCGGCAGCATCCAGGAGAGTAAGGGGAGGCCTGCTCGCAACCTATATAGTAGATTCCCCAACATAAAGGGAACTTAGGGAATCTATCAGCAGCATCCAGGAGAGTAAGGGGAGGCCTGCTGGCAACCTATATAGTAGATTCTCCAACATAAAGGGAACCTAGGGAATCTCTCAGTAGCATCCAGGAGAGTAAGGGGAGGCCTGCTGGCAACCTATATAGTAGATTCCCCAGCATAAAGGGAACCTAGGGAATCTATCAGCAGCATTCAGGAGAGTAAGGGGAGGCCTGCTGGCAACCTATATAGTAGATTCCCCAACATAAAGGGAACCTAGGGAATCTCTCAGTAGCATCCAGGAGAGTAAGGGGTGGCCTGCTGACAACCTATATAGTAGATTCCCCAGCATAAAGGGAACCTAGGGAATCTATCAGCAGCATTCAGGAGAGTAAGGGGAGGCCTGCTGGCAACCTATATAGTAGATTCCCCAACATAAAGGAACCTAGGGAATCTATCAGCAGCATTCAGGAGAGTAAGGGGAGGCCTGCTGGCAACCTATATAGTAGATTCCCCAACATAAAGGGAACCTAGGGAATCTATCAGCAACATCCAGGAGAGTAAGGGGTGGCCTGCTGGCAACCTATATAGTAGATTCCCCAACATAAAGGGAACCTAGGGAATCTATCAGCAGCATCCAGGAGAGTAAGGGGAGGCCTGCTCGCAACCTATATAGTAGATTCCCCAACATAAAGGGAACCTAGGGAAATCTATCAGCAGCATGCAGGAGAGTAAGGGGAGGCCTGCTGGCAACCTATATAGTAGATTCCCCAACATAAAGGGAACCTAGGGAATCTCTCAGTAGCATCCAGGAGAGTAAGGGGAGGCCTGCTGGCAACCTATATAGTAGATTCCCCAGCATAAAGGGAACCTAGGGAATCTATCAGCAGCATTCAGGAGAGTAAGGGGAGGCCTGCTGGCAACCTATATAGTAGATTCCCCAACATAAAGGGAACCTAGGGAATCTATCAGTAGCATCCAGGAGAGTAAGGGGTGGCCTGCTCGCAACCTATATAGTAGATTCCCCAACATAAAGGGAACCTAGGGAATCTATCAGCAGCATCCAGGAGAGTAAGGGGTGGCCTGCTGGCAACCTATATAGTAGATTCCCCAACATAAAGGGAACTTAGGAAATCTATCAGCAGCATCCAGGAGAGTAAGGGGAGGCCTGCTGGCAACCTATATAGTAGATTCCCCAACATAAAGGGAACCTAGGGAATCTATCAGCAGCATCCAGGAGAGTAAGGGGAGGCCTGCTGGCAACCTATATAGTAGATTCCCCAACATAAAGGGAACTTAGGGAATCTATCAGCAGCATCCAGGAGAGTAAGAGGTGGCCTGCTGGCAACCTATATAGTAGATTCCCCAACATAAAGGGAACCTAGGGAATCTATCAGCAGCATCCAGGAGAGTAAGAGGTGGCCTGCTGGCAACCTATATAGTAGATTCCCCAACATAAAGGGAACCTAGGGAATCTATCAGCAGCATCCAGGAGAGTAAGGGGTGGCCTACTGGCAACCTATATAGTAGATTCCCCAACATAAAGGGAACCTAAGGAATCTATCAGTAGCATCCAGGAGAGTAAGGGGAGGCCTGCTGGCAACCTATATAGTAGATTCCCCAACATAAAGGGAACTTAGGGAATCTATCAGCAGCATCCAGGAGAGTAAGGGGTGGCCTACTGGCAACCTATATAGTAGATTCCCCAGCATAAAGGGAACCTAGGGAATCTATCAGCAGCATCCAGGAGAGTAAGGGGAGGCCTGCTGGCAACCTATATAGTAGATTCCCCAACATAAAGGGAACCTAGGGAATCTATCAGCAGCATCCAGGAGAGTAAGGGGTGGCCTACTGGCAACCTATATAGTAGATTCCCCAGCATAAAGGGAACCTAGGGAATCTATCAGCAGCATCCAGGAGAGTAAGGGGTGGCCTACTGGCAACCTGTATAGTAGATTCCCCAACATAAAGGGAACTTAGGAAATCTATCAGCAGCATCCAGGAGAGTAAGGGGAGGCCTGCTGGCAACCTATATAGTAGATTCCCCAACATAAAGGGAACCTAGGGAATCTATCAGCAGCATCCAGGAGAGTAAGGGGAGGCCTGCTGGCAACCTATATAGTAGATTCCCCAACATAAAGGGAACTTAGGGAATCTATCAGCAGCATCCAGGAGAGTAAGAGGTGGCCTGCTGGCAACCTATATAGTAGATTCCCCAACATAAAGGGAACCTAGGGAATCTATCAGCAGCATCCAGGAGAGTAAGAGGTGGCCTGCTGGCAACCTATATAGTAGATTCCCCAACATAAAGGGAACCTAGGGAATCTATCAGCAGCATCCAGGAGAGTAAGGGGTGGCCTACTGGCAACCTATATAGTAGATTCCCCAACATAAAGGGAACCTAAGGAATCTATCAGTAGCATCCAGGAGAGTAAGGGGAGGCCTGCTGGCAACCTATATAGTAGATTCCCCAACATAAAGGGAACTTAGGGAATCTATCAGCAGCATCCAGGAGAGTAAGGGGTGGCCTACTGGCAACCTATATAGTAGATTCCCCAGCATAAAGGGAACCTAGGGAATCTATCAGCAGCATCCAGGAGAGTAAGGGGAGGCCTGCTGGCAACCTATATAGTAGATTCCCCAACATAAAGGGAACCTAGGGAATCTATCAGCAGCATCCAGGAGAGTAAGGGGTGGCCTACTGGCAACCTATATAGTAGATTCCCCAGCATAAAGGGAACCTAGGGAATCTATCAGCAGCATCCAGGAGAGTAAGGGGTGGCCTACTGGCAACCTGTATAGTAGATTCCCCAACATAAAGGGAACTTAGGGAATCTCTCAGTAGCATCCAGGAGAGTAAGGGGAGGCCTGCTGGCAACCTATATAGTAGATTCCCCAACATAAAGGGAACCTAGGGAATCTCTCAGCAGCATCCAGGAGAGTAAGGGGAGGCCTGCTGGCAACCTATATAGTAGATTCCCCAACATAAAGGGAACCTAGGGAATCTATAAGCAGCATCCAGGAGAGTAAGGGGTGGCCTGCTCGCAACCTATATAGTAGATTCCCCAACATAAAGGGAACCTAGGGAATCTATCAGCAGCATCCAGGAGAGTAAGGGGAGGCCTGCTGGCAACCTATATAGTAGATTCCCCAACATAAAGGGAACCTAGGGAATCTATCAGCAGCATCCAGGAGAGTAAGGGGAGGCCTGCTGGCAACCTATATAGTAGATTCCCCAACATAAAGGGAACCCAGGGGATCTCTCAGTAGCATCCAGGAGAGTAAGGGGTGGCCTACTGGCAACCTGTATAGTAGATTCCCCAACATAAAGGGAACTTAGGGAATCTCTCAGTAGCATCCAGGAGAGTAAGGGGAGGCCTGCTGGCAACCTATATAGTAGATTCCCCAACATAAAGGAACCTAGGGAATCTATCAGCAGCATTCAGGAGAGTAAGGGGAGGCCTGCTGGCAACCTATATAGTAGATTCCCCAACATAAAGGGAACCTAAGGAATCTATCAGTAGCATCCAGGAGAGTAAAGGGAGGCCTGCTGGCAACCTATATAGTAGATTCCCCAACATAAAGGGAACTTAGGGAATCTATCAGCAGCATCCAGGAGAGTAAGGGGTGGCCTACTGGCAACCTATATAGTAGATTCCCCAACATAAAGGGAACCTAAGGAATCTATCAGTAGCATCCAGGAGAGTAAGGGGAGGCCTGCTGGCAACCTATATAGTAGATTCCCCAACATAAAGGGAACTTAGGGAATCTATCAGCAGCATCCAGGAGAGTAAGGGGTGGCCTACTGGCAACCTATATAGTAGATTCCCCAGCATAAAGGGAACCTAGGGAATCTATCAGCAGCATCCAGGAGAGTAAGGGGAGGCCTGCTGGCAACCTATATAGTAGATTCCCCAACATAAAGGGAACCTAGGGAATCTATCAGCAGCATCCAGGAGAGTAAGGGGAGGCCTGCTGGCAACCTATATAGTAGATTCCCCAACATAAAGGGAACTTAGGGAATCTATCAGCAGCATCCACGAGAGTAAGGGGTGGCCTACTGGCAACCTATATAGTAGATTCCCCAACATAAAGGGAACCTAGGGAATCTATCAGCAGCATCCAGGAGAGTAAGGGGTGGCCTACTGGCAACCTGTATAGTAGATTCCCCAACATAAAGGGAACTTAGGGAATCTCTCAGTAGCATCCAGGAGAGTAAGGGGAGGCCTGCTGGCAACCTATTTAGTAGATTCCCCAACATAAAGGGAACCTAGGGAATCTCTCAGCAGCATCCAGGAGAGTAAGGGGAGGCCTGCTGGCAACCTATATAGTAGATTCCCCAACATAAAGGGAACCTAGGGAATCTATCAGCAGCATCCAGGAGAGTAAGGGGTGGCCTGCTCGCAACCTATATAGTAGATTCCCCAACATAAAGGGAACCTAGGGAATCTATCAGCAGCATCCAGGAGAGTAAGGGGAGGCCTGCTGGCAACCTATATAGTAGATTCCCCAACATAAAGGGAACCTAGGGAATCTATCAGCAGCATCCAGGAGCGTAAGGGGAGGCCTGCTGGCAACCTATATAGTAGATTCCCCAACATAAAGGGAACCTAGGGAATCTATCAGCAGCATCCAGGAGAGTAAGGGGAGGCCTGCTGGCAACCTATATAGTAGATTCCCCAACATAAAGGGAACCCAGGGGATCTCTCAGTAGCATCCAGGAGAGTAAGGGGTGGCCTACTGGCAACCTGTATAGTAGATTCCCCAACATAAAGGGAACTTAGGGAATCTCTCAGTAGCATCCAGGAGAGTAAGGGGAGGCCTGCTGGCAACCTATATAGTAGATTCCCCAACATAAAGGAACCTAGGGAATCTATCAGCAGCATTCAGGAGAGTAAGGGGAGGCCTGCTGGCAACCTATATAGTAGATTCCCCAACATAAAGGGAACCTAGGGAATCTATCAGTAGCATCCAGGAGAGTAAGGGGTGGCCTGCTGGAAACCTATATAGTAGATTCCCCAACATAAAGGGAACCTAGGGAATCTATCAGCAGCATCCAGGAGAGTAAGGGGAGGCCTGCTGGCAACCTATATAGTAGATTCCCTAACATAAAGGGAACTTAGGGAATCTATCAGCAGCATCCAGGAGAGTAAGGGGTGGCCTGCTGGCAACCTATATAGTAGATTCCCCAACATAAAGGGAACCTAGGGAATCTATCAGCAGCATCCAGGAGAGTAAGGGGAGGCCTGCTGGCAACCTATATAGTAGATTCCCCAACATAAAGGGAACCTAAGGAATCTATCAGTAGCATCCAGGAGAGTAAGGGGAGGCCTGCTGGCAACCTATATAGTAGATTCCCCAACATAAAGGGAACTTAGGGAATCTATCAGCAGCATCCAGGAGAGTAAGGGGAGGCCTGCTGGCAACCTATATAGTAGATTCCCCAACATAAAGGGAACCTAGGGAATCTATCAGCAGCATCCAGGAGAGTAAGGGGAGGCCTGCTGGCAACCTATATAGTAGATTCCCCAACATAAAGGAACCTAGGGAATCTATCAGCAGCATCCAGGAGAGTAAGGGGAGGCCTGCTGGCAACCTATATAGTAGATTCCCCAACATAAAGGGAACCTAGGGAATCTATCAGCAGCATCCAGGAGAGTAAGGGGAGGCCTGCTGGCAACCTATATAGTAGATTCCCCAACATAAAGGAACCTAGGGAATCTATCAGCAGCATTCAGGAGAGTAAGGGGAGGCCTGCTGGCAACCTATATAGTAGATTTCCCAACATAAAGGGAACCCAGGGGATCTCTCAGCAGCATCCAGGAGAGTAAGGGGAGGCCTGCTGGCAACCTATATAGTAGATTCCCCAACATAAAGGGAACCTAGGGAATCTATCAGCAGCATCCAGGAGAGTAAGGGGAGGCCTGCTGGCAACCTATATAGTAGATTTCCCAACATAAAGGGAACCTAGGGAATCTATCAGCAGCATTCAGGAGAGTAAGGGGAGGCCTGCTGGCAACCTGTATAGTAGATTCCCCAACATAAAGGTAACCTAGGGAATCTATCAGCAGAATCCAGGAGAGTAAGGGGAGGCCTGCACGCAACCTATATAGTAGATTCCCCAACATAAAGGGAACCTAGGGAATCTATCAGCAGCATTCAGAAGAGTAAGGGGAGGCCTGCTGGCAACCTATATAGTAGATTCCCCAACATAAAGGTAACCTAGGTAATCTATCAGCAGAATCCAGGAGAGTAAGGGGAGGCCTGCACGCAACCTATATAGTAGAGTCCCTGGCATGCTGGAACAGGGCAGGCTTGGCAACTCACAAGAGCAATGTGGGGAGTTGCCCAGCGACACAGAGCAGAGAAAGATCCAGAGCTATCCCAAGTGACAACAACATCAAAGACAAGATAGGACAATAACCTGCTGAGTGTCACAGGTGGGGGTGAATGAACACTGCTGGTCAGATACACATACTGGCTGTTAAAATGGACCAAAACCAACGGCGATCAGCCCAGGAATCTTATAGATGGCAATCTATTTCTGGTCAGGTCCAAACATACAGGCAGCTGTACACAATTATGATGGACATATATACATATCAAATATGTATGTACACTAAGTACAATCATTATTATGACATACCAACACTTATTTTTAACAAAATTGGTGTTGGCCACCGCATGGGAAGACATCTTAATTGCAGATGCTTTCTTTCTGTACATGATGCCTTATGAGCCCGAGTCAAATAAATACGGTGGAGAAGCAGCAATGATGGGGCCCCCTGACTCCATTGGTCTAATGCAATTGTTGTCTCTGCACCCCTTGTAATTTTGCTGCTAGTTTCAGGTATAACAACCTATATACTGTAAGATTAGGAACTAGCTAGAACCAATAAAATCACAGGAAAAATCCTGTGTGGTGCTCCACTACTTTGAATTTATCTACACAATTCAATTACAAACAGTAACAACAGTCTCAGAGACTGAGTAACAAGCTAGAACCAATCAATTTTTTTCTGGAGATGGAGGCCCATCTAAATATTTACAGGAGCAAGGTACAATACAGCCCAAAGCCAAGGTAAGCTGAAAAAGCCCCTGAGCCAGAACTAGGCCAGGCAGCCATCACAAGGATCCATTGATTGAGCTTAGAGGCCCAGGTACCTGCAGAATTGCAAAGGACTGTGCTGTATCAACTGGAATTGGTATAGAGAAAGTTAAGTCCTGGTATTGTTGTTGGAACAATTGTTTGACCGTGCACAAGCTTCTAATGCAGTAAGTGGATCTTTCATAAGAAATTAGCTTGAATTTGGTTTGTCCTTTTGCAAGAGGATGTTGTTGCACACGAACAGTAGAGATGCTCATGCACCACAGGACACTTCAGCCTGAACAACTCCCATTAAATTCTATTTAATTTAGTGATGACTTTTCTGGCTTTTTATAACTTGACAGAAATGTGTTATTGGAGTTTTAAGGAGTTTATATATTTTCTAAAGTTGCCCTTTATAGGGGGTCTCCACCCTCAGGTTCACTGTTACTTCTATCCCCTGGGCATCCCCATTAGTGCTTTAGGAGTGTTATGGGCAGCACACCCTATTGCTTGATAGCAGCAGTGTTGGATTGCACTCTCTTGGGTTCAACCAACATCATTCTTAGGAACTCGTTCATGAGGCCTAACTTTCAACTATGCGGAGCCCATACTAAAAACCAGTTAAATCAGTGTGATTTACAACCCCCCTGTATACTCACCTTGATCAAAGCCCAGCACATGCCCAGATCTTCAGCAGCATACCGGCCCTGCTCGCTTGCCATGTCCACCAGACTTAAACTGGACCAACAGCCTGCCACATTTTGAAAAAAAAACTCCCCAAGACTCACTTGCCCCATCTGCATGCATGATACTGAATCATTGTCAGCACTTGAATTGGACCAGCAGCCTGGCACGGTTGGAAAAGAAAGGTAATGCCCATTTTGGAGCTTCTTCTCTCAGCATCTCAGCCATGATGCTGCAAATGCATGAGCTACCATTTTGTTTCTAAAATCTGCTATAGCAGGAGTTAGAAAATGGTAAATTAATTTTTATGTGCAGCAATGTAAATTGCCCTGGGGAGGGATGTATATGAGCACTGTTTGTTGTGTTGGTCTGGTTTAAGTCATTTTTGACTGTTGGCCAGCTTTAAGTTAAAATCCCACCCCACAGATCTTTTCCTGGTAGTGGCCGTTTTGGAGCTTCCTTTCCTAGCATCCCAGCTGTGCTGCTGCCTCAAATAACCCCACAATGCACATCGCAGGAAACTTTTTGCAGGCCGCCTGCAGCTCTATGAGATGCCATTTTGTTTTTATAATTGACTACAGCAGGAGTTACAAACAGGTAAATGAATTTGTATGTGTAACAATCTGAATTATCCTAGGGGGGATGCATAAGAGCACTTATTTGAGTGTTGGTCCGGTTTCAAGGTCTTCTGGCAGGATCGGACAGGAGAGAGGGAGTTGGAATGCTGTGGGGTGCGGCTAAGCTCAGTGAGTGAGTATACAGGGAAACCACAGTTTTGTTTTCACTGCAGGGCATCACAAATTGTGATGCCCTTAGGGGACAGCTTATTTAATTGAGTTTTAGCCATGTTGTAGCACAATACAAAGTTTGATGTTAACTACCATAAGCAACAAAAGTACCTTATTGAATAAATACAACCAGAAACAGAGTGAGAGTGGCTGTGGATTAGATGGGTGCAAGAGTTTAAACCGGACCTTCAGCATCATTTAATAAAAAGCCCAAACTCTTAAACTATTTCCCAGCATCTAAAATTTACATATTTTAAGTCTACAGTACCTTAAATTAAAGTAAATTTTTTCTGCCGCTGGCCAACTCTGTTCAGGACTCCAGGCTACAGGCCCGCCATCTTGCTTTAGAAGCATCATATACCGAGGAGAGGAGAAGGGTGAAAAGCACAGGGAGGCGGGTTATAGCTGTTAGAGCAGGGCTGGGGTCAGGAGAATGACAGCAATCCCAGAATGCCAAGTGGACACTTCCTGTCTGCAGGCAGCCTGAGGCTCCATGGGCCGCAATCTTGGATGTTAAAAGGCTCAGAAAATGCACTAGGTGCAGATAGGATTTTTAATGTGGGCAATCTGTATGTAGGGGGTGGAGGAAACATACAAAATAGGCTCTTATTTAGGGTAAAGGTCCGTTTTAATAAGCTATTGTGCTTTCTCTAACTCAAAATATTGAGCAAAACCCTAAAAGCAGGCAATAGACTGCCCACAGAGGAACCAAAACCATGTTTGTGAAATGAACCTATTGTGTTTAACAATGATTACGGTTCATGACTGATCCTCATTTCATCCCTCTCAAGTATGAACAAAAGTTTTTTTGACAAAATGTGAATCCACAATGGCAGACAAAACAAACCAAGAAATGACAAAGAAACAAGGTAAACATGGTAAAACAAATGAAATGACTTAGCCGCCACAGAGATTGAATTTAAACTTTGAACAAAGTTCAAACAAGACTTGTACAGTGCAAGTGCAAAATGACAATACTGATGCATAGAACAAGGGAACAGATTACCCAAATACAAACACACTGAATAATACAAAGCAAAGCTTAAAGTGGACCAACACCCAGGATTTTCACTATCTTGGGTGTTGGTCCACTTCCGCTGGGCACCCCAATAGGCTGTGTGAAACCCCCCAGAAAGCCCTAAAATCTTATCTTTGTAGGCGACGGATAAGCCGCCGCCGCCTTCCGCGCGTCCCTCTTACAGGGTGTGCGCCCGCGCCGGCCATTCACAAACGGACGGCGCGGGAGCGCGCCCTGCTAGAGGGAAGCGCGGGAGGCGGCGGCGGCGGCTTATCCGCCACCTAAAAGGTAAGATTTTAGGGGTTTTCTGAGGGGTTTCACCCCGCGGGACATCCCGATTTCGGATGCCCCGCGGGGAGGGAGCTGATCGGCCCAGGAATCTTATAGATTCCCGGGCCGATCAGGGGTGGGTGTTGGTCCTCTTTAATAAAGTAGAACAAGGCTTAAAAATAACATTGACCAGTGAAACTGGTAGAAACTGTACAATGGCGTCAAACCCAAGGAGACTATTTTAATGGACTTCCCCCACCAAAAAATTGCTCTTATACAATAAACATTGATCAAATGCTGGGGGGGGGGCAAACTACTACATCATCCACGGTGGCACCCATGGCAAAATAAAATGTAAAGCTGTCTGTTCATAGTACTTGAACAAACTAAAAGTATTCCGAGTGCAATCTCTCACCTCTTCCATTGCGACCTGCTCTGGGACTGATAAATGCTCTCTCAATTTTGCCCTCTTGGAAATTTAGTTCTGCACTGTACAAGCTAAACCCCCAATTCCAGGCACTTCATTCAGAAATTAAATGGAGCCCTAGAGGCTATAGCAGTTAGAACATTTCCTGTCATCGTGTGTTCCTAACCCCCACCCCCCATACCTCGACCCCGCTGCACTGATCTGATGGTGATGGTGGCTATCAGGGATGCCCTTTATGGCAGGCCCCATACTAAAGTCCAAGCTGTCCTGCCCTGATGATGGCCCTGTCTTTGCAGGGAGGATAAGCCTTACTCTCCTACTGTAGCATACAGGGACATCCAGCAATGCCCACTGCTCTTCTCGGAAAAAAAAAGTTGTATCACATAGTTCTTCATCTGACCACCACAGTGCTGGGGCTATACACAGGGCCTGAAAATGTTCTTTTCCCAGGTGAGCAATATACACAGCACAAAGGTTGTTGGCAACAGAAGGGGGCCCTTTTCAGGGATGGGAACCCCGGTAGGCCAGTCTGAGCCTGTTTTGATAAGGCTTATCTGCGTCAATGATCGTGCAGATCACTTGAGACAAAATAGTGGCATGTCCTTCATTCTGAGTAGTTTTACTGAGTGTTTTGGCACTACGGACAAGGCAAGGCTGTAGTGAGATATCCAGCAATGTAGTGAAGTAAGCATGCTCAAGTCACTGTGACTAATGCGGAGAGGTGGCCATTGATCCCCAATGCTGATGGTGACCATGAACTTCCTGGATTTATAATTTTCTTTAATTAAGAAGTTATAATTAAAGAAATTGTGTAAATGAAAAAAAATCAACAAACAAAATCTCCCTTGGTGCAGCTTTCTTGTAGTCCAGCAGCTTAAAAATTACTGTTGTAGGAGTTTTCGTCCCAGGTACACTATTTGCTGGGAACCTGGTCTTTCTGCATTCATCACAGTTACTTTGTTGCTCTGGTAAAACTAACCAGGCCAATATAGTAACTGATAACATGAGGTAACTGAGGACAACCGCCAACCTCCAGCTTACGTGCAGAGCTGCAGGATGTGAGTGATAAGTGAGTTAACCAATCCCTGCACTGTAGAGGTGCCACTATAGCAAGCAGGGATTAAGTAACTGGCATAACATTTAACCTGCAAATCGAATGGCTGCCATGGAGCAGGGCCCACCCTAACAAAAGAGCAGAATAACACAATTCTGTGAAACTCACCTGTAGAATTGGTTTTTCTGGGGATCCATTCCAGACCCTCCTTACACTTGGGATTACTTCCTTGCCCGAAGGCAAGACAAAAAAGGTGTGGCCCCTCCCGGCCCATAAGTAGCAGCTGCCTCCAAATCAACACCAGTACTTAAAAAGCAGTAAATCATATAACCAGACGCAGCCCGGGATGCCCCCTTATAGGAGACCATGTTACCTCACACCAAACTCCGCTTGAATTCTCTCAATATACTTTCTTTCTTCTTATTTTTTTTTTAATGTCAATGAAATAATAAATGGACTAAACACCATCAAAAAAGCAACAAAAGATAGATCATGACCCAAAAAGGGTGGGCCGGAGGGTCTGGAATGGATCCCCAGAAAAACCAAATCTACAGGTGAGTTTCACAGAATTGTGTTTTTTCTTCTGATCCATCCCAGACCCTCCTTACACTTGGGATCTCCAAAAGCAGTGCCATCTATGGGCGGGGTCCCCAGCGCGGAACAGCAGGTAGTTTATTTCACTACTGCCTGAAGAATCTTTCGACCAACCACAGCGTCAGCTGAGGTCCTAACATCTACCTTTTAAAATTTGAGTCCTCTGTTTTTAACCAAGTTTAGAGACAGATTATAGGCTGGCCTGCAAGCTGACAGGGTTGAGTGCTGTGGCTCCTTTAAGACTTGTGTGTACTAATTGCCCTGCTAACGTGCACCTCCCAGGTTAGTTATAAAATGGTCTGAGCGGCTGCCACCCCCCCTTTGTTTCTTTTGAATTTGTGCAAGCACATGGTGTGTGGGGTCTAGGCTGTATTGCAAGGTCTTTGACCCTTCCACCCCATGGCTTGCACTTGAGAGGTTTAGGGCAACCTCAGGTAAGCCTGCTCCCAATTTATCTATTGCACTGTATGTCCCAGATGGGCTCTCAGAGATTAGAGTTAGGACTGCACCCCACAGAGGCACTTTGGTGTAGTGGTGCAGCTTAAGCATACTTCTGCAGATGTGTGTGACCGAGTCCTCTGTTTTTAACCAAGTTTAGAGACAGATTATAGGCTGGCCTGCAAGCTAACAGGGTTGAGTGCTGTGGCTCCTTTAAGACTTGTGTGTACTAATTGCCCTGCTAACGTGCACCTCCCAGGTTAGTTATAAA
Organism: Gastrophryne carolinensis; assembly: GCA_027917425.1. Taxonomy (NCBI): domain Eukaryota; kingdom Metazoa; phylum Chordata; class Amphibia; order Anura; family Microhylidae; genus Gastrophryne; species Gastrophryne carolinensis. The sequence goes on along the minus strand of CM051235.1, from coordinate 332,875,454 downwards.
ATGGTCTGAGCGGCTGCCACCCCCCCTTTGTTTCTTTTAAAATTTGGTAAATGTATGAACCGAAGAAAAAGACCAGGGCCTGATGCTGAAAAGTCCAGGAAGCACCAATGGCCCTAGTGGAATGGGCCATGATCTGAAAAGGGGGTTCCTTCCCCTTGGCCGAGTAAGCTCTTACCACTGCCTGTCTAATCCACTTACTGACAGTGGATTTAGCAAGTGGGAGCCCCTTTCTAGCGCCTTCTGATATAGCAAAAAGAAAATCCGACTTTCGGAAGGATTCTGTAGCCGCCATGTAATATCTTATGGCTCTGACTACATGAAGAGCCCTTTTCTTAGCGTTATCCGGAACTGGGCAAAAAGAAGGTAGAATTACCTCCTCATTAAGGTGAAAAGGAGAAACAACCTTAGGTAGAAAATCAGGCTTAAACCGAAAAATAAGGAGACTTCATACATAAGGCGGCTAATTCGGAAACTCGCCGCACAGAGGTGATTGCCACCAAGAATATCACCGTGAGCGTCAAAATGCTCAATGGAGCATCAATCAAAGGTTCAAAGGGAGCACCCTGGAGAGCAGATAGCACCAGATTTAAGTCCCATACCGGTAAAATAGGCTTGCGCGGTGGTTGGACATGAGTGACTCCCTGAAAGAAAGTTCTAATGAGTCTATTGTTAGTGATAGACTTCTGGAAAAAGATAGATAAGGCCGAAACATGCCCCTTGAGGGTGCTTAATTGGAGACCCAACTCTAAACCATTCTGCAGAAATTCTAAGATTCTAGAAACAGAATATCTTCTGCATGAAAACTTCCTGGACTCACACCAGGAGATGAACGCCCGCCAGACCCTGTAGTATATTTTGGAAGATGTCTTCTTCCGGGCTTGAATCATGGTATGAATAACCTTGGCCGATAAACCCCTCTCTGTCAAGATCAAGGTTTCAATAGCCAGGCCGTCAAAGCCAGCATCTGTAAATTCGGGTGCCGAAGAGCCCCCTGTGTGAGAAGCTCTGGATCGACTGGCAGGCGCCAATGGTCTACTGACATCCTTACTATGTCTGAAAACCAGCTTCTCCTTGGCCAACGTGGAGCCACCAGGATGGTTGGTACCCCCTCCTGAGCTACCTTCCTTAGTACACGACCCAGGAGTGGGAGCAGGGGAAATGCATACAAGAGATTAAACCTTGTCCATCGGGTTGTCAGAGTGTCCATTGCTATGGCCAGAGGGTCTCTCGAAAGAGACATAAACCTCGGCTGTTTGTGATTGTGTCTGGACGCAAAGAGATCCACCTCTGGCCAACCCCAGCGAAGGCAAAGGGCTTGAAAGATCTTCTGACTGAGAGACCATTCTCCCCGATGCAGCGACCCCCTGCTCAAGGAGTCTGCCTCCTGGTTCTCTACCCCGGGATGTAAACCGTCGAGATGCAGGGAACATTCTCCTCTTCTACCGCCGTCCGATTGGAGCTGGACAGCCTGACCCTTTAAACTGGAGGTCAGATGCTGGAGCACTAGCCAGGCTGCTCTTAACTCCAAGATATTTATGGGAAGCTGATTCTTCTTCAGACCCCACTGCCCCTGGATCTTCTGGGTCTGCCAAATGCCCCTCCAGCCTGTAAGACTGGCACCTGTGGAAACGATTTGCCACTGAGGTGTCAGAAAGGACCTGCCTACTGATAGGTGTAGAGGATCCAACCACCACAGTAGAGATTGCCTGGCTGAGGGAGTCAGAACAAACGACTGATCCAGAGATTGCAGGGCTCGATCCCAGCTTGACAACAGATTTAACTTAAGAGGCCTCATGTGAAACTGGGCAAAGGGCACTGCTTCAAAGCAGGCCACCATAAAGCCTACTAGTCTCATCCCTAGCCAAATAGTTGGATGTTGACAAGCCAGTAAGGTCTCTATCTGGCTCCAGAGCAGCAGAGCCTTCTGCTCTGGCAGAAAAACTCTTACCTGGACTGTGTCCAGAGTCATTCCCAAAAAAGCCCTTACTGGCGATGGGGTGATATGCGACTTTGGATAATTGATCACCAAGCCAAACTCTTCTAGGGTTGACAATACAGTCTGCGTGTCTTTCTTGATCTCCTGAAGGGACAGAGCAGAGATCAAAAGATCGGCCAGGTATGGGATTATGCATATCCCCTGGCTCCTCAGGATGGCCATGAGACCTGCCAAAACCTTGGTGAACACCCTTGGAGCCGAGGATATGCCGAAAGGAAGCGCCACAAACTGGAAATGTTGGCCTTGCAGGCAAACCTTAAAAATTTCTGATGCCCTGGAAAAATCGGGATGTGAAGATAAGTGTTTCTTATGTCTATTGTGGTCATAAGACCTCTGATGCCGAACAGGGGCTCTCAGGGCATCTGCTTTTAACTGGTTTCGGGATGCCCCTGACCAAAGGAACCTTGTGGGCGGTCTGGCTGCAAACTCGATCTTGTAGCCTGATGACACCACCTCCTGGATCCAAAGATCCGCCACATGGTGTCTCCAGATTGGAGCAAACTGCAAGAGCTGCCCCCCCACCCGCCCGGGTGAGGGCGCCCCTTCATGTCTGGGTGGACTTGGCTGAAGGCTTAGGCCTGCTTCTCCAAGCGCCACCCGCCCTGTTACGGGCCCTGCCTCTGCCCCAAAAATCCCTACGGGAACATGATATGAAGGAGCCTCTACCGCTCCGAAAGGGCCGATATGATGAGGGCCTCTGAAAGGGACGAGCCGACCTTCTTCTCTGAGGAAGCTTGCCATCCTTGACCATGAGGTCAAGCCACTCCCCAAAGAGTCTGCTCCCCAAAAAGGGCAAATCTATAAGAGATTTTTAGTGGCAGCATCAGCCGACCATTGTTTTAGCCATAAAGAGCAGCGCAAGGCAACAAGAAGAGCAGAAGTTCTGGCACCTAGCCTGACCGCATCATCCATAGTACTGATAGCAAAGGTGTTAAAATCCAAGCAAGCCCTAAATTCCTTGGACTCTTGGGTATTTCTGCGAGACTTAGCCCTTGGCAAAAGTTGCTTTACCTTCTTCCTTGAAGCCAAAGAAACGATAGCCGTGGCACAAACAGGGCGTAATAGAGAACCTACCATAGTAAAAGCATGGCGAGCCAGCTGATCCATTCGTCTCTCTGTGGGATCTCTTAAAGAAGCATTAGTAGCAGACGCCATGATAGTAGTATTGGACAGGCCTGACACAGGTGAGTCCACCTCTGGTGGAAATGACCATAACTTTATCATATCAGCAGGAAAAGGATACCTTGAATCTAGGATCCTAGGGACAGCAGACAACTTGTTAGGACTTTCCCATTCCTTTAACACCATCCTGGAGAAATGCGACTGCTCCGGAAACACCTGCCTCTTTCTCACAGGCCTAAACATAAAGGGCAGAGCCTGCCCTGCTCAAGTGGGATGCCCGACTCACTATCTCCCTATGCCTCCGTCATGGTGTTTTTTTAATTTTTGCAAAAAGAAAAGACCTAAGGTCCTAAGCCTATACCAATCCCCAGGAGGACTGGGAGGAACCACAACCCTTTTATCCTTCTTCCCAATCTAAAAATAAACAGGAGAAAAGACCTATTTTTTTCCAAAATAGCATAATACCAGCCATAATACTTAAAATGTAATAAGACATAATAACAACAAAAAAAGTACAATCGACGTCCACCTACCCCTGCAGCAGCCGAATCACTCAGAACTGGTGACTACACACCTTCCCACTTCTCACACAATGCCCCTAGACCCAAGGAGAAAACATGGTGTAGCAGGGGTTAATACTTTAGGGGCCCCCTCGGGTTCACCTGCCCGGCCGCAACGCTAGAGCGGCCTAAACACATGAGCCCCATAGAACCCCCAGGGCTAGAGCGAGATGCAGCAGCGGGGTCTAGTTGCCGCTGCTAAGTCCGGGGTAGAAAGAAGCCGCAGCGTGGACAGCGGGGGAGCCCGGCATATGGCCGCTCCCCGCCACTGCTGCTGCTGCCGTATACCGCACCCCGTATGTACGGGGGTCCGCTGCCACCTACCTCCTGTCTTCCCATGCAGGGGTATTCAGCGGAGGTCTCGGTGGCGGAGCATGCGCTCTCTCATCCTCCTTCCATGCCAGAGAGAGTGCGAATGAAGGACCAGAAAGCCGCAATCGCGCTTCTGCCCCCGGCTCCGCCCCCGACGTGACGCCACCAACAAAAAACACGCCCCTTAAAGCTGAAGGCGCGAAATGTGAAAAAAAAAAACAATTTTTTTTTCTTTTCTTTTAAATAACCTAAAACATGTGGGAAGAAGGATGGGTTGTATAAAATACACACAGTTCCTCAGCAGGTACACCAGAGAAAAACCTGCGGCTGGCGTGCTCTTCAAAGAAAGCCTGCAGCCCAGAGCGTATACACCCTGCAAGCGCCCCAAGACCCCGGCGCTTCACCTTACCTTCACGGACCCCTGAACAGCAGAGCTGTGGGAGGCAAAATGGGTCTGGGGGATCCGTGGCAATAAGGCTGTGCAGGAAGCCGACAGGGTGCATTCCCCCGCTTGCTGCCAATCCTTAAGAGAGAACTTCAACAACCTTCACAGTCAGGTCAACTGCAAGAATGAAACTGGTGTTGATTTGGATGCAGCTGCTACTTATGGGCCGGAAGGGGCCACACCTTTTTTGTCTTGCAGTTACACCCTTCGGGCAAGGAGGTAATCCCAAGTGTAAGGAGAGTCTGGAATGGATCAGAAGAAAAAGTGACTTTAAGATCACTAAGATTTTGGCCAGCACTGAAAAAATGATTCATCTCAGATCCATTTTTACATTAACGGCTAATTCTGTACAACCTTTTCCCATCAAGGTTGCTCATCAGCATGGTTTCACACCACTGTAAGGCTTAAAGAGTTATTCCACTTTCTGTGACATTTTTAAAATTTTCCATTATTGTGTGGCAAAATAATGTTTGCTCCTTTAAAAAGCCTGGACACACTAAAGTAAAGGAAATAATACAATTTTGTGAGTACTCACCTGTAAAATGGTTATTACGAGTATGTCACACACCCCACTTCCAAATATTCATGACACTTGGGAACCCGGCCTGTAGAGGGCGATCTTGCAGAGATGACATGGAAAAAGGAGCCCCTCCTGGTCCATAAGTACTGGGTTCCTCCCACTATTCCTCAGTCTTTTTAAAAAGCATTGAAGAACCAGGAAGAGCAAATTATATTCAATAATTGAAAAATAGTTTGAAAATAATAATCATCATATAAAGGATATAAAGGATCCCTTAGAACAAAAAAGGGCGGGGGAAGTGGGGTGTGTGACATACTCGTAATAACCATTTTACAGGTGAGCACTCACAAAATGGTATTATTCCTAGTATGTCACACACCCCACTTCCAAATATTCATGACACTTGGGACATCCAATAGCAGTGTCTATAATGGGTGGGGATCCCCAAGGAATAATGCATAACTTAAATTACTGCAGCTTGCAGAATTTTGCGGCCAAAAGCAGCATCCGCTGAGGCCCGCACATCAACCTTGTAAAACTTAGAAAAAGTATGCACAGAAGACCAAGTCGCAGCCTTGCAAACTTGTTCAACAGAAGTCTGGTGCTGAAAAGCCCAGGAAGCTCCAATAGCACGAGTAGAATGAGCGGTGACACAAAAAGGGGGAACCTTCCCCTTAGCCATATAGGCCCCAATGATGGCCTGACGTATCCACTTACTAAGGGAAGATTTGGCAGGAGCAAAACCCTTCTTGGGCCCAGAAGGCACAACAAAAAAGGCATCCGTCTTGCGGAAGGCCGAAGTAGTAACTAAATAATACTTAACACAACGAACTACATCCAAAGAATGTAAGACCCTTTCCTTGTCATTACTAGGTTTAAGACACAAGGAAGGAAGAACTGTATCCTGATTTAGGTGGAAAGCAGACACCACCTTAGGAAGGAAACCCGGTTTAAAACGGAAAACAACCTTATCTTGATGCCTCTCAAAATAAGGGGCTAGAATAGACAGTTCAGAAACTCGGCGGACAGAAGTAATAGCAACCAAAAAGGCAACCTTCTGAGTAAGAATAGGAAGAGGAATATCCTGCAAAGGCTCAAAGGGAGCAGCCTGCATAGCTGAAAGCACCAGGTTAAGGTCCCAAACAGGAAGCATAGGCTTTCTGGGAGGCCGCACATGCGCGACTCCTTGGAAAAAGGTCTTAACCAAAGGATGAACAGCAAACGACCTTTGAAAGAAAATAGCCTAGGCAGAGACTTGCCCTTTCAAAGTACTAATCTGGAATCCCATATCCAGACCTCGTTGCAGATATTCCAGAATTCTAGGAATAGAAAATATTCTACAGGGCAAAGCCCTGGATTCACACCAATCAATACAGGACCTCCAAGTCCTGTAATAAATGACAGAGGAAGACTTCTTCCTAGCTCTAATAAGAGTCTGAATAACCACATCAGAAAGACCTTCTTCTTTCAAGATGGAGCAGCCATGCTGTCAAAGCCAGCGTTTGTAAATTGGGGTAACAAAGTTGACCATGAGTGATGAGATCTGGAAGAAGAGGCAGATGGAAGCGATCCACTGCCAGCCTTACGACGTCTGCGTACCACAGACGTCTTGGCCACCTTGGCGCCACCAGAATTGCTGGCGCCTCCTCCAGTGCTAACTTGCGCACCACCTTGCTGATCATGGAGAATGGGGGAAACAGATATAGGAACCCCAGATCCTTCCAGGCCAGAGACATGGCATCCACTGCCACTGCCAGAGAATCCTGGGATAGAGACACAAAAGCTGTCAGCTTGTGACTGTGGCGAGAAGCAAACAGGTCCAACCATGGAGTTCCCCACTTGTGACAGAGGAACTGAAAAGACCCTTGGATTGAGAGACCATTCTCCCTGGCGAGAACATCCCCTGCTCAGGGAGTCTGCCTCCACATTCTCTATCCCCGGAATGTAAACTGCTGATATGCAGGGAACATTGATCTCTGCCCACTGAAGGATCAGAGACACTTGCCGGAGGGCACCCCAACTGCGAGTCCCTCCCTGGTGATTGATGTATGCAACAGCTGTTCGGTTGTCTGACCGAATCTAAACTGGCAGACCCTGTAAGGAGGGTCAGTCGAAGTAGAACAAGACGTATGGCCCGAAGCTCTAATACATAGATTGGAGAATGAGCCTCCTGAGGCCCCCACAATCCTTGGAACTGATGCTTCTTCCAGAAGCCCCCCCAGCCTATCAGGCTGGTATCCGTGGTAACCAGTTCCCAACGCGGAGTCAGAAATGACTTGCCCTTCTGGAGGTTGTGCGATATTAACCACACTGAAGGGACTGCAAAACGTGGGGAGACAATAGACAAGTCTCTCTAGCGTAGAGACCACCATCCTGGTGTCCAACTCTGATTGTTCGAGGGAGGAGGCCGCGATAAGAAGATCGTCCAGAAAAGGCACAATGCGGATGCCCTGGACCCTGAATATAGCCATCACTCCTGCCAGCATCTTGGTAAAGACTCTTGGGGCCGAGGTATGGCCAAATGGCAGGGCCACAAATTGATAATGCTGGTCTTCTATCGAGAACCTGAGAAATCTCTGGTGACCCGGAAAATAGGAATGTGCAAATAAGCATCCTTGATGTCTATGGATGTCATGAAGTCCCCCTGACGGAGAGCATTGATCGTTGATCGCAGAGACTCCATGCGGAATCTTCTGAAACAGATAAATTGATTGAGTCTCCTTAGGTCTAGGATAGGCCGAACAGAGCCGTCCTTCTTGGGTACCGTGAATAGGTTGGAGTAAAACCCCAAACCCCTTTCCGCCGGAGGCACTAGGCAGATGACAGCCATGTTTAACAGATTCGCTACTGCTGCCCGCAGTCCCTGCGCAATTACCGGATCTGACGGCATCCGGGACATGAAAAATCTGGGAGGAGGCCGGGGCTCGAATTCCAGTTTGTAACTATAAGAAAGACCAAATCCCACAAACGGAAGCGCTGTAAGCGATTTCTTGGCTACAACATCCGCCGCCCACTGCCGCAACCATACTGACCGCCGAATGCCGATTAACAAGGCAGAGGTTCTGCTGCACATGAGCAGAGTATCATCTAAAGCAGAAAGTACAAAAGATGCAAACATCTCACAACGCTTAAGAGCGGCGTACTCATCAGAGGCCGGATCAAGCCCTGAGTTATTCATTAGGTCTCCCACAACAGACCTAATAGCCACCGACATAAGCGCCGAAGCGCCAACAGGCCGCAAGGCCGAGCCTACACTGGAAAAAGCATGGCACGCCATTTGATCAATATGTTTGTCCTCTCCATCCTTGAGTGTAGTGGAGTCAGGAAGTACAGGGGCATCCACCTCAGGAGGTGATGACCAACGTTTAACCGTATCAGCTGGAAAGGGATATTTTTTGTCCCAGCCCAAGGGAATGCCATGAAGCCGCGCAGGCTTCTCCCATTCTTTAAAAATAATATCATCAAAATGCTTTTGATTTGGAAATTTAAAACGAGGTTTAGAGGCTCCAAAGAATTCCCCTCTCTTGAGAGGGACTACTTCAGGAGGAGTAATAACAAAAACCTCAAATAACTGGGTAAGAGCTTTTGGGGTAACCACAACACTCTCTTCACCCTGCTCACTTTCAGTACCAACAAATTGCTGTTCGTCAAACATCTGAATCCTCATATAATTCCCCTTCTTCTAACTGAGAAGGGTCAGACCAATCAAGCAATTCGCAATTGTCCAACTCACTTGCCAAGACGGCATGAGTCAAATGCTTTCTTTTAGCTGAGGCCTTCTTAGCCACAGAGGTAGACATAAATCCTTCAAGATGAGCCAATCTGGCACATAAATCAGAATGCGACTCACCACCCATGACAATATCACTGGGGGTACAGACAAGACACGGCGGAGTAGGAGAAGAGGCAGTAGCCGCAGACCCTGAAGCCTGGGCCCCAGTTTGCTGCATAATGGTTAATTGTGCACAAGGGACGCAAGAACTGCGTTATCCCAAACAAGGGATGTCCCACATCCAAAACATTGCCGAGTCTGTGCCAAGGGAATTGCATGCCCATTATCCTGAGATGCCTCCATATGATGCTCTAGCATTATACTTATAATTGATTATAGTCGCCAAGTATATCTGGGTTTTACGCAATTGCTACCTGGGATGCCCCTTCAAGTCCCAAGTGGGAGGTTTTTTTTTTTTTTTTTTAGCCAAGGCCTTTCTGGCCACAGAGCTAGAAATAACTTTCTGAATATTAGCCATCTGGCACACATCAGATTGCGACTCCCCAACTGTGACAACATCATCTGGGGTACGGATAATTGGAGAATGGCCAATGTCGTACCAATCCATAAAAAGGGGAGTAGAGAAGAAGCCAGTAATTACAGGCCAGTTAGTTTAACATCTATAGTGGTCAAATTAATGGAAACACTCTTAAAAAAACAGATAATTTCCCATCTAAAAATTAATGACCTATTGGACCCAAAACAGCACGGCTTTACTGAGGGCAGATCATGTCAGACCAATCTTACGGATTTCTTTGACAATGTCACTAAAGTGTTAGATGAAGGTGGTGCTGTGGATATCGCCTATCTGGATTTTAGCAAAGCCTTTGACACTGTACCACATAAGGAGCTCATAGATAAGTTATTGAAGGTAGGACTCAGTCCCTGGATAGTTCAGTGGATTTCCAGTTGGCTGAGGGATCGGTATCAGAGCGTTGTTGTAAATGGCGTGCAATCTGAACAAAGGCGAGTTACAAGTGGTGTGCCGCAGGGCTCTGTCCTGGGCCCCATTCTTTTTAATATATTTGTAAGTGACATAGGAGAAGGCTTGGTAGGAAAAGTTTGTCTGTTTGCTGATGATACAAAGGTTAGTAATAGGGTGGATATTCCTGGAGGTGTCTGCAACATGGAAAATGATTTAGCTTTACTGGATAGATGGTCAAAACTGTGGAAACTAGAGTTTAATGTCTCTAAATGTAAAATCATGCACTTGGGTAGAAGGAATCCCTGCTCTGAGTACCGTATGGGCAGCACTGTGTTAGCCAGGACCTCGGAGGAGAGAGATTTAGGGGTACTGATTACTGATAGCTGCAAGATGAGTGGACAGTGTAGCCAGGCAGTGGGAAAAGCAAGCAGGATGCTCGGCTGCATAGCTCGAGGCATCACCTGTAGGAAGAGGGAGGTTGTGATGCCGCTGTATAGAGCCCTGGTAAGGCCACAGCTAGAATACTGTGTGCAGTTCTGGAGACCTTACCTGCAAAAAGACATTATTCAAATAGAACGTGTCCAAAGGCGGGCAACGAAAATGGTGGAAGGACTTAAACTTAAAACTTATCAGGAGAGACTTAAAGAACTTAATTTGTACAGTCTGGAGGAAAGAAGGGAGAGGGGGGACATGATTGAGACCTTTAAATATGTGAAAGGATTGAATAAGGTTCAGGAGGGAAGTGTTTTTAAGAAGAAACTTAACGATAGAACAAGGGGGCACAACCTGAAGCTAGTCGGGGGGAAGATCAGGAGCAATGTTAGAAAATATTATTTTACAGAAAGAGTAGTAGGTGCTTGGAACAAACTTCCAGCAGAGGTAGTTGAAACATCAACAGTCACTGAATTTAAACATGCCTGGGATAAGCACACATCTATCCTAAGATAAAGAGTACATACAGTATACACATAAGGGCAGACTAGATGGACCGTATGGTCTCCTTCTGCCGTCAACCTTCTATGTTTCTATAAGGCGGGGTGGGGTAGGAGAAAAGGCCAGGGCCACAGACCCAGAGGCCTGGGCCCCCAACTGCTGCGTTATGGCCTGCTGAGCACAAGGTATGCAAACAAGTACATTATCCCCCACAAGGGATACCCCACAATCCACACACTGCCAGGACTGTCCCGAGGGGAGCCTAAGCCCGGTATCCTGGGAAGCCTCCATATGGTGATCTTTAAAGGTAGTCGCAATGACCAGAGGGAATTACGCTGTTAACGCTACCCGGGATGCCCCTTCAAGTCCCAAGTGGGAGGATTTTTTTTCTTTAGGATTATTTAAGGGCAGACTAGATGGAGCATAAGGTCTCCTTCTGCCGTCAACCTTCTATGTTTCTATGTTGTTGGTCTTTAACACATAGAGCCAGGTAACATGAATCCAGGTCCACCTTAAAGTGGAACACAAAACCTGAACATAAGGGCAGGAGGACATAAGCCAAACATACACATCACTCAAAACCAATACATATATCTGTGTATCTATAAGACAGATTTTCTTCAGTAGTCAAAACCCAGCATATCCAGAGTCAAGGCTTCAAAGAAGGCTGGACAACAGGCCAGCTGCTCCAGCCACAAGTAATGGCTTTAGCAGCAGTTAGGCTTGCACACAAGCGTAGGTGAGGCAGCTCAGCACAGGGGAGTGTTTACAAAGAAACTCCAGCCTGTGCAATCAAAGTGTTGTCTCTCTAGACAGAGCTGGAGCTAGCTACTGAAAAATACCATTGAGTGAATAACCAGCTGAAAATCAACAATGGCCAAATTTGAAGATAACACCATCTATTTTAAAAGCAAAGACTTGCCAAAAGCTAGCTTCCTGCGATACTTGTGCTGTTGAACAGACACACATACACACACACACACACACACACACACACACACACACACACACACACACATTATTATGGGAGAAAGGCCACCCCCCCTCCTCCCCCCCAAGGGGCACGGAGAGACACTGCAGGGGGGAACCCACACCAATAGGTGAAAGGGCAAGAGGGACAGGGCATCCCAAGCCGTGGATCACCAACCCGGAAACCGCTTACCCACATTTGGGTCTCACGGAGGAGTAAAACTCCTGTATACACCAGAAGGTGTATGTATCTACCCTTGCCTGAACCATACAGCCAGGGCTGGGAGGCATACAATATAACCAAACAGGTTTAAAGAGTTTCAGACAGAAAAAATGAATATTTGGAAGTGGGGTGTGTGACATACTAGGAATATAGAAAATCTAGCTGCTGTTTATAACAGCCCCATCCAATCCCTGCCTCCCTAATCTCCCCCTGAGCTCCTGCTGTACCCAGCCCAGAGTACCCTGCTCCCCCTGCCAACAAACCCCTGCCTTATTATGTGCCCCTACAATATTAAAGCTTCAGTACCATCAATGTAAGCATGGCCATATCCAGCCCTTATTAAATAATAAAAATATGCTCATCTTCTCTGTGCCTATGTAATCCTATGTGCTGCTGATGTGGTGGTGGGTTACATGGCCCTGTCCCTCTAAAGAGTGCTGTTTCAGGCTTATGTAAGGTTGATGCAGCATCCAATTACGTAAATAGAAGCAATAGAGAGCAAGTGCCTAATTAAAGCACAGGTCACAATAGTATGTGTCTGGGATCCAGCAGGGACTTTGGTGATTCAGAAGGTAGATAAGCATTTGTATAACACAAACTACAGTACTCAGAGGACAAATTTGCTTTTCTCACCTGAGTTGGTGCTTTAAAGAGGACCAAAACAGTTTTCAGCAACACTTGAGTCTATTGTTCGGTGAGTCCCCGTCCCAGGGCATCCTGATTTAGGAAACACCCTGTGTTCCTCGTATTTTCATCTCAAACAGGTGTTGGCAGAGTGCCGCAGCCAGGGGATCGAGGATCAATGGGGGTTTATAGTGAAACCAGGGGGTTCCGCACTTTGGGGCATAGGGATGCCCCTAGAGAAAAATTTTGAAGAGGGACGACTCATTTATATGAGTTTTGTTCCAATTTAAGGATCTTGTTTTGTTTTACTCACCTTTGCCCCCCCTCCCCCCGGGCAAATGGTACCCAATATGCATCTTCTATAGTCACCTGTTATGAAGATCTGTTCTCATGACCCAGGAATCTCCTCTTCTGGTGGCTGCCCATTGTTTGTAAGAATAAAAACAATGGAAGGAACTTTGCTCCCTCTGACATCATACTGCTATATTAATTGTAACTGAAGGGCAGAGTAGCCTTGCCTCAGTGAGCTCCGTCTGTTAGGGGCATCCTGAACATCAAATAGCTGCCAACAGAGCAGTGCAGGTGTCAGTCCTGTATGAAGCTCTGGAAATGTGCCCAAAGGCTGACTACATTAGACACTGTTATTAGACCTGGCTACAGATTTCAAAGATCCCCCTGCACATATTCTAAACTTTTTATGTTGGAACCTGTGTCTGCTGCCATACTGCTGTCATACCCAGGCTCCTTGTTTCACTAACCACGAGGTTTGTGCCTGACTAGAAATTATAGAGTGTCTTCAGCCTTGTGGCTAAGGAGTACAAGAGGTAAGCATTGAGGGGAAGTTCTTAATCTGTGACTATTCCCAGATAATTCTGTGATGGTTACCTATTGATAATTAAAGCAATTCAGAAGCCAAATAAAAAAACAAAAATACCATTTTGTGAATACTCACCTTGTAAAATGGGTATTATAAGTATGTCACACACCCCGCTTCAAGATATTCATAACCTGTGGGTAATATGATCTGTAGAGGGCGAACTGCAGAGATGATAGGAAAAAAGAAGCCCCTCCCGGTCCTATAAATACCTGGGACCTCCCACTCATTACCCATTATCAAGAAAGCAGTAAGAAAAGGGACCAGGAAGAGCCAAATATAAGTCATAACAATGCAAAGTTCACAATATGAAGGATCCAGAATAAAAAAAGGGCGGGGTGAAGCGGGGTGTGTGACATACTTATAATACCCATTTTACAAGGTGAGTATTCACAAAATGGTATTATTCTAAGTATGTCACACACCCCGCTTCAAGATATTCATAACCTGTGGGACATCAAATAGCAGTGTCCATAAAGGGCGGGGATCCAAAACAAGGCATAACTCACAACTAAAACCACTGTAGCCAGTAGAGCTTTGCGGCCAACAACAGCATACGCTGAAGCCCTAACATCAACCTTGTAAAACTTTGAAAAAGTGAGAACAGAAGAGCAAGTAGCAGTCTTACAAACTTGCTCAACAAAGGCCTGGTGCTGGAAAGCCCAGGAAGCCCCAACCGCAAAAGTAGAAAGAGCAGTAACACGAAAAAGGGGGACTCCTCCCCTTAGCAGAATAGGTCCCAACAATAGCCTGACGAATCCAAACCTTTCTTGGGCCCGGAGGGAACCACAAAGAAGGCATCAGTCTTGCGAAAGGAAGAAGTTACTACCAAATAGTACTTCACAGCACGAACCACATTCAAGGAATGCAGGACCCTCTCCTAATTGTTGTTGGGATTAGAACACAGAGAGGGCAGAACAATATCCTGATTTAGGTAAAGAGCAGAAACCACCTTGTCCTGATGTCTTTCAAAATACAGAGCTTGAAGAGCGGAAAAAAACCAAATTCAAATCCCAGACCGGAATCATAGGCTTCCTAGGAGACCGCACATGCGTAACCCCTAGGAAAAAAGTCTTAACTGGAAAAACACCGCCAGGGCAGAAACTTGCCCCTTCAACGTACTGAGTTGGAGCCCCAGATCCAAGCCGTGTTGGAGAAACTCCAGAACTCTAGAAATAGAGAATTCCCAACAAGGGAAGGCTCTAGACTCACACCAATCAATATACGACCTCCAAGTCCTATAGTAGACGGAAGAAGAAGACCTCTTCCTAGCACTAATAAGAATCCGAATCACAGCATCAGAAAGACCTTCCTCCATCAAGATGGAGGTTTCAGCAGCCACTCCGTCAAAGCCAGCGTTGGTAAATTGGAGTAACGTAGATGACCCTGTTTGAGCAGATCCAGCAGCAGGGGCAGAATGAACTGATCTTCTGCTAACCTTACCACGTCTGCGAACCAAACCTGTCTTGGCCACCCTGGGGCCACCAGAATAGTTGACGCTCCCTCCAGAGCCAGCTAGCGCGCTACTCTGGCTACCATGGGAAACGGAGGGAACAGGTACAGAAAACCCAGATCCCTCCAGTTCAAAGACATGGCGTCCGTTGCGAGATCCAGTGGGTCCATCGCCAGAGACACAAATGCCGAAAGTATATGATTGTGATGGGAGGCAAAGAGGTCCACCAACGGTGACCTCCACCTGAGACAAATCGAGCGAAACACCCTGGGACTGAGAGACCATTCCCCCTTGCGGGTTGACGACCTGCCCAGAGAGTCCGCCTCCGTGTTCTCCCCTCCCGGAATGTAAACCGCCGAGATGCACGGGACGTGGCTCTCCGCCCAGTCCAGAATCAGAGACACTTCCCTGAGGGCACTCCTGCTGCGAGTCCCTCCATGGTGATTGATGTAGGCAACAGCCGTCCGATTGTCCAACCGGACCTAAACCGGCAGGCCCTGCAGGCGATGAGTCAAACGAAAAAGAACCATCCTGATGGCTCTCAAACCAGAACGTTGATAGGCTCGTGGACTTCCATGGGACCCCACGAACCCTGAAATTGCAGATCCTTCCAGAAGCCCCCCCAACCTGAAAGGCTGGCATCCGTGGTGACCACCTCCCAACGAGGGGTCTGAAAGGATCTGCCCTGTAACAGATTGGCTGAGTTCAGCCACCACCGAAGTGAGCGGCGAACCCAGGGAGACATCAGAAAGGATTAATCCAGCGACAGAGGAGACCTGTCCCAGACAGCCAATAGATGGAGCTGTAGCGTCCTTGTGTGAAACTGAGCAAAGGGGACTGCCTCGAGGGAGGCTACCATCAACCCCACCAGTCTCATCCCTAGCCGGATGGTCGGACGAGGGATGGACAAGAGCAACCGAATCAACTCCTGAATCAAAAGAATCTTGGATTGAGGAAGGAACACTCTAGCCTGATCTGTATCCATAGACATTCCCAGAAAGGATACCATCCTGGACGGGTAAAGGAAGGACTTGGGGTAGAGATCACCCAGCCAAACCTCTCCAGAGTGGATATTACCGTCCTGGTGTCCAATTTCGCTGGCTGAATGACGATGCCATGATGAAGAGATCGTCCAGATATGACACTATGCGAATACCCTGCACTCTGAAGAGAGCCATCGCCCCAGCGAGCACCTTGGTGAAAACCCTTGGAGTTGTGGTGAGACCAAAAGGAAGAGCTGCAAACTGAAAGTGCCGATCCTCCACCACGAACCTGAGAAATCTCTGGTGCGCGGGAAAAATTGGAACATGGAGGTAAACGTCCTTAATGTCTATGGACGTCATGAAGTCCCCCTGACGAAGAGAGTGGATAGCTGAATGCAGCGTTACCATGCGAAATCTACGCAGTCAGACAAACCTGTTGAGAATCTTCAGATCCAGGATGGGCCGGATAGAACCATCCTTTTTTGGGGACCGTGAACAGGTTTGAGTAAAAACCCCTGACCCCGATCTGAAGGGGGCACTGGAGAAATGACCGCCATTTCTAGAAGACTTGAAACCGCCTCCCGGAGCCCCTGTGCGGCCAGTGCGTCCGGGGGCACCCGAGACCTGAAGAAACGCGGAGGGGGGCGGGACTCGAACTCCAGCTAGTAGCCGGAAGACACAACTTCCCGGATCCATTTGACCGAAACTTCTCGAATCCAGATCAGGGAGAAGTGTCGCAGCCTTCCCCCCACCCGCACGGGTGAGGGCGCCCCCTCATTGCTGAGCAGGCTTGGCCGCGGGTTTGGGTTTGAGCCCCAATTGTATCCTGAACGGGCACGGCCTCTGCCCCTATTCCAGGAATCTCCTCTTGAAGAAGGGAAGGCAAATCCTCAAGGAATCACCCAAAGCGGCTAACATGAAGGACAAAAAAACAACCCACATCGTTTAAGTCCAAGAAATTCGTCACTGTCCGGATCCAAACCGGAAGAAGACAACAAGTCCCTGACCACCGACCTGGTAGCCACTACCAACAGCGATGAAGCACAAACAGGCCGTATGGCTGCCCCAATACTGGCAAAACCATGACAAGCCATCTGGTCAATGCGTTTATCCTCGCCAACTTTAAGGGAGGAGCCATCAGAGTTATTTAAAAACAGCTGAGTTGGATAACCCCAGAATTGGTGCATCCACCTCGGAAGGGGACGCCCAGCGCTTAAGCGTATCCAAAGGGAAAGGATATCTTTTATCCCAACTCTGAAGAAAGCCTGGGAACCGAGCAGGCCTCTCCCATTCCTTAGAAATAATTTCTTGTCCCAACCTGGTGGGACACCCGGAAGCCGAGTCGGCCTTTCCCATTCTTGTGAATGATACCATCAAAAAACTTTTGATAAGGAAATTCCAAGCGGGCCTTAGTCTCTTCAAAGAACTCCCCCTTCAGCGGAGGAGCCGCCTCAGGGGGAGAAAAAAGCTCGGACCTCAAACACCTGAACCAGGACCTTGGAGGTATCCGAGGAATCCCCCTGGCCCTGCTCGGCATCAGCGCCCACAAACTGCTGATCGTCGGAGTCCTCAGACCCCTCATACAGCTCCCCGTCCTCACGCGGGGGAGCAATCAGGCCAATACAGGGAGTCGAAGCCCTCCCTATCAAAGGCCTGTGTAGCCGCATACAAATGTTTTCTCTTTGCCGTGGCCACTCTGGCGAAGGCACTGGAAAACAATTTTTCAAGGTTGGCCAATCTGGCACACACATCAGATCGCGACTCCCCGCTAATGACTACATCACAAGCACGTGTCAAGCGAGGGGGAGACGAGGAGGAGCCTTGCGGATCAGAACCAGACACCTGAGATCCGGTCTGCCGCGTAATAGTCCGCTGCACACAGGGTACACATAAAATACATTATCCCCCAAAAGGGATACCCCACACCCCAAACACAGCCTGGATTGCCCCGAGGGGGTCACAAGCTCATTATCCGGGGAAGCCTCCATACAGTGATTTTTTGTACTAATATGGTATACACAATAAATGTGTGCAAAACGCTTTTTATTGTTCGGGAATTACGCAATTATGCCACCCGGGATGCCCCTTTAAGTCCCGAGTGGGAGGATTTTAGGCCAGCTAAATTTTAACCAGGGACCTGGACTAGGAGAACCTCCCTTCAATACGCTAAATGGGCCACCTGGAACACAGACACTAGCACACATACAGCACAATTCAAATGTAAGAAGCCAGTGACAATAGAAAGTGACGGCCGTCAGGCCCCTCACCCGACCACCGGACCCGCAGGAACGCGCGCACTGTGCAGTGGGAGGAGGGCTCAGCCCAGGCATTACTTCCAGATAAGCCACTACTGGGAGGAGAGAGGACGGGCCGGTGCGATACGCGCGTCGCACTCGGCCCCGCCCCTCCCGGCCAGAAGCCGGGACGTGACACTTCCAGCACGGGGGCGGGCCCTAGGCACGCGCGAGCGCCCGGCCAGAAGCCGGGCCGTGACACTGCCAGCACGGGGGCGGGCCGTAGGCGCGAGCGCCCGGCCCCGCCCCCCCCAATCGGAGCACAAGAACACATGGGCTCGCCGCCGCATAAGCCCTATAAGCGCGCCGGAGGACCTCCGGCGCCCAAAACAAAGAAGGCATTGGAAACTTCCAGCACGGGGGCGGGCCGTAGGCGCGCGCGAGCGCCCGGCCCCCGCCCCCCCATCTGAGGAGAAGGAGCCCTCATGGGCTCGCCGCCGCCATTGCGGCCAGCCTTATAAGCGCGCTGGAGGACCTCCGCCGCCAACAATACAAGCCACGGGACACTTCCTGCACGGGGGCGGGCCGTAGGCGCGCACGAGCGCCCGGCCCCGCCCCCCCCATCTGAGGAGAAGGAGCCCTCATGGGCTCACCGCCGCCATTGCGGCCAGCCCTATAAGCGCGCCGGAGACCGACGCCGTTCCATGCAAAAAAAGCAACTAATAAAACTTAAAAAACACACACAAGTAAAAACACACATGCACACACACAAGAATAAAGAAATCCATCGACCCAATCCCCCCCCCCCCTCTCTAAGGGCACCTGGGAGAGGGTGAATAAAAGCCAGGGGCTTAAGGCCAGGGAAGGGCAAAGGGACAGGGCATCCCAAACCGGGATCACCAACCCGGTAACCGCCTACCCTCTAGTATAGGGTCTCACGGTGGAGCATTAGCTCCTAAGCACCTAAGGTGCCATTCTACCCTCGCCCGGACCAACAGCCTAGGCTGGGAGGCAGGATAAGATAAAACAGGGATCTGGGCAGAAATAGATAACAATAGAGGGCCGGGAGTCATCCCGGCTACCTGAAATCCCCCTGTGCAAGGAGGAGACATCATCTTCTGACTTGCTCGCCTCTGCAGAGATGAAAGACTGGGTAATGAGTGGGAGGTCCCAGGTATTTATAGGACTGGGAGGGGCTTCTTTTTTCCTATCATCTCTGCAGTTCGCCCTCTACAGATCATATTACCCACAGGTTATGAATATCTTGAAGCGGGGTGTGTGACATACTTAGAATAGTATACTTACTTTTTGTTCCACACAGATGATCAGTACTAGTCCAGCTATCAGTAACTCACCTGGATCCAAGCCCAAGTTGTCTGGAGCCAATACACGAGGTCGCCATCTGTCATCGGTCACAGAGCGCTGCCACACCCTCTCAATTTATTGCAATGGATGGAGTAAGCTGAAGCACAAGGCCCCCCTCTACTGTAGTGAATAGAGAGGGTGTGTCCGTGCCCCCGTGACTGATGGTGTGGCCCAGTCTACATGCGCCAGTGAATGGAGTTCAGGCCTCAGGACGACACAGGAAGCAAGCATTTGGTGCAGGCTCGGATCCAGCGATCAAGTGATTTACTGATCACCAGACTAGCACCAATCAGCTGCATGGGGCAACAGGTAAGTACCTGTTTGTTTGTTTTTATTTGCCTGTTAAATGACTTTAAGGTAATATGGATGAATAACTAATGAGGAGGATTCATGATAGACTTGGGTCTAAGTGGTATCTGGATAACTATGGAGACAGAGGGGCGCCTAGCATGACTTTAGACCAGGTGCCCGCCCCCAGCTTAAATCGGTTATGTGCATAAATTAAGCAGGTAATATTTGCTGGGTAGGCCCCCAGAGTCAGTTGTTCTGTCGGACACAAGACACCTCAATAAAAGACACAGTAATGGAATTGATCAGTGTGTTGACAGTTTTTCTCCGTGGTAAAATATGGGTGCAGTGTACACAAGCTAACCATAGGCCCAATGCCTATGTTTATTTCCTATGCATTTCACCAAACATTGCAACTAACAGACCCTTTTCAAATGCAAAGCAACACAGCACAACTGCTATGTGATAAGATTCAAGTTAACCATGTGCCTAGAGGCGAGCTGGGATGCAGTAAGCAAAAGATGTTAGCCTGACCCCCAATGGAAATAATAGGTTGCCATGACTCATTTCACGAAAACTGGACAAACATGCTGGACAGAGAAAAACTTGTAACTGCAAGCAAGGTTTGTGTATGTACTGTTCTTTCAAGGGTCAGGTTTGGTGACAGGTGCATTTGAAGAAGCCCACCTACATACATAGTTACATGGTAACCGCCTACTCTAAAGTAAACCAAAAACTATTAGGACAATAGTGGCTATTTCTTCCCTCATTCAGATCACAAAAATATATATAATTTATAGTTTTAGGTGTCATTCATTATACGAAATCTATTTAGTTGCTTTTAAAATTCGTTTGCCAATATTTTATCTACTACTGTACCTCAATGGGCAGAGCTGGTTTTAGCCAAAATGTGGCCCTGTGTAAAATTAATAGTGGGGTCCTGGTATCTTCCACGTCTTATGAAGTTCCCAGTATCTGATCCTCCTCAAGTAGGGTTTTCACCTGGCCTGTGTTTTATACTTTACTGGCCACTGGCCTGGCAGTGCTGGTATTTGTTGTTTACTGGTAATTGAGGATGGGGAAAAGTATACCCGCAATTATAATTGCCAGTAGCAAAAAAATACCAGCACCGCCAGGCCAGTGGCCAGTAAAGTAATAAAAAGTAATGGCCGGGGGGGGGGGTGACCCTATACTCAAGTAGCCCGAGCTTTCTTCAGTAGCAGGATAGCACAGTGTTTGAATGTTCCTCTGTTCTTTATACAGAAGTCCCACTATCAACTGTGTGATGCTGCTTAAAAACGGTTAACCAATGGTGTAGAAGGAAGTTTATTGTTCTTCTTTTAAGGTTCAAAACAACAGAACTGAGACACCCAGACAACTAGTATTTTTAGAAGGATGTCTTTAATGCCAGGTTTACAGTTTTTTACAGCATTGAGTTATGAGGGAGGGTGTACTTTAGGAATGCTCCATCCCTGGTTGGGGAACAGTAAGTTAATTTGAACATAAATACATCACTATGCTAAATGTCATATTAGATCTCTAAATAAAAATATGAAAGACGTGATGCTCAATTTGGATGCTCAAGGAGTGCAGAAGTAATGATCGGGGGCCTGATAATTGTTGCTACCTTGTTCATGCGATTCCTGTTTGCATGGCATCATGTACAGATAAGAGGCACCAGTCTAATGTTTTCATTAAAGTGGACCAAAACCCACAGAGATTGACTTCCTCCCCGGGGCATCCAAAGTTGGGATGCCCTGCTTTATGAAACCGACCAGGATGTCCATTAACTTACTTTCTTTTTCGGTCCAACAGGGTGCATGCATGAGCTGTGGTCGCATCCCTGCTATCCCTCTAGCAAGGCGCATTCCCGCACCAGGCAGTTGTGAATGGCCGGCACGGGCACGCTCCCTGTAAGAGACTGTGCACTACTTTAGATGAAGGTTTAGATGAAGGGGTGGGACGAGCACCCTCGCATGCGCCGTAGGACTGGGAATAGGTGAATTTGTTCGGGTGACCTGGGGGGTTTCACACAATGGGCCACCCCCGATCGGGGTGCACTGGGGGCAAGGACCAACACCCAGAATAGTCAAAATCCTGGGTTTTGGTCCACTTTAAATGTCTGCACCTAGACAGAGTAACATTTAGTTACACATCAGGGTGCTCATGGTTGTGTGTCTCTATTGTAGAAGTGCTAAAAATGGGCCAATGGAATTCACCAAAAAAGGTAGAAATCCCTCAGCTGACTCAACTCTCTACACAATGAAAGAATATCTTTGCAACAAGGATTATTATAATTTTATACATTAGATTATGCAGTGCAGGCCTTTTGTCCCCTTTTTAAGGACTGGGGAACTGCCAGTACTCCAAACAACCACAAGGAACATTCACCTCCTGATTCAGATAACTCTCCTGAGTGCTATTTTACTGAGAACATTGCTAAGCTGCTGTTTCCCAAGCCATCTAATCATTTGTCCTTATCAGTAAAAAATATCAGTTATTATCAGTGTAAAATAAATGCTTTGCGGATGGGCATCTGCCCAACTGTATCTAAATGATGGCTGGACTGATTTTGATTGGAATCAGAAGGATCACTGTCAGTCTCTCAATGGATAATTATTATTGTTTATTTATAGAGCGCCATTATCTTCTACGGTGATGTATATGGTAGAAATATATTTCTAATACACTAAACCAGTTGTGACCGACATGGCCAGCATCAGCACCCGGCAAGGCTGGTCAGCTGCCGAGGGCCCCAGGCGGGCCCACTGACAGCTGGCAAAATGTGGTTAGAACCTAAACTTTTTTTTGCCACTCACATTGCATCAGACCCCTGTGCTGCCTCCCACTAGCGAGCTTGGTCATCACTAACCTCGGATAGAGGCTGAGCTGCACACCCTTTCATTGGTGGTGCAGTTGCCCTGCCCCTAAACCTCTGCTCAGCCCTGACAGCCTTGCACTCGTTTGTATGTTGTTCTATGATCAGTACTGCCCCATAGAGCTACCCGCAAGCCCCGCCCCCAGAGACCTGTCATCACCCTGCTCCCTGGCTCCAGCATTTTAACAGGAAGTACTGCATGCTCTGGAAGAAGGAGTTGGAGGCCAAGCAGCCCTCCTTAGTTTTGGCCACATTTGGCCAATTTCCAGACCCCAACCCATGACTCCCAAAGGGACCATCCCAAAGGGGCCCACTAAGACTATGCCACTCAAGGGCCCACATAAACCTGGAGCCAGCCCTGATGACAGATATGCAACAAAATACATAATGAAGAAATGTACAATAGGAGAGAGGGCCCTTGCAGGCTCACAGTGTTTAAAGGTAAGGGTGGAGACATAGGGTTGGGTCACAAGCAGGGGAGAACTGGCCATTGGAAGACCCATGAGAATTCACAGTGGGCTGCACTGCTTTGGGGCTGGTTGGGCTGCTGCTTTTAACATCCCTATCCAATCCTTGCTTCAGTAGTTTCCCCTTACTGCCCCTGCACCTAGCCCTAATGTAGCCTCCCCAGCCAAGAAAGGATGACTTGGGGGAAGGGCTCAGTGTGGATTCCACAGGGCTCATTATGGGAGCTGGCAAAACCCCAGGCTCATTTGTTGGCCCCATTTCCAATGGTCACATGTAGTATGCACTGAGTATAGTAGAAAGTGACTTGGAGTTGCTTAATCTAGATGACAGGCTACGGGTTGTTTGTGAGGGCACCTTTGAAGCTTTGGATGGTGGGAGGAGGTGTGTCTCCCACTTGAGTGGGAGAAGTTAATCAGGGTTGAGGAGAGGAGAAGGTCCTGGGCATAGCAAGCATTGTAGGTTAGGGTTAGTCTTTTATCCTGATTTCATTAAAGTAATGGCAGCCAGTGGAGGGACTAACAGAGAGGAGCAGCATTGGAGACGCAAGAGGAGATGGTGATGGGGCAAGAAGCGGCGTTGAGAATAGATTGGAGGGGTCCCAGTGAGACCCCAAAGGAGATGTTGCAGTAGTCTACAATTTTAGTGGTGTGGAGCATGAGGAAGGGATGGAAGCAGGAAATGCTTTATAATTTTAGATGATAGGATATGGTGAGTGAATGAACGTAAAGTGTGAATGAGAGAGAGTCCTGGAATATACAAAGGCATAGTGCTTGTGGAGCTGCAGTGATTGTGAGATCATTGACAGATATTGTTATATTGGGGACAGGGGCAAATGCATGATACCACTTGCACTTACCATATGCAGTGATTTCAAGACATTCCAAGCAACGTTGTGATGATTAAAAGGACATTTCAAGTATTAAACAGTTAAATCAGGGAGTGCAAAGATTCTGCTCCTAACAGCCAGCATGGGGCAAGCAGAACGCAACTAATTTAACCCTTTGCTTGTAATGTCCCTTTAAACTGGACCTAAACTCACTTGTACCCTCCAGTTTCCTGGCATCCTGACTTTGGACCACAGCCTAAAATTCATCCTTCCATGATCCCACAATGCTGTGTGTTGTCACCAGCTGTACAGACTACTCACAAGGCCCTCTATAGCCCTGCACTTCTGAATTGCACAATGCAGGTAGTTAGAAACTTACCGGCAACGGCGATCTCATCCCCACCAACCTGGCAGCCCAGCTAAGTGCTCCTCCCCTTGCGTCAGTCACGATTCACTACAGTGAAGGGGGCCTGCTTCCTTCAGAGCCTGACATGTAACATTCTGACTGTGCTTACACAAACTTCAGAGGAATGTGCAGCAATAGCTTTACAGGGGGTTAAAATCCAGCAACAAAAATCCTAACCTGGACAGATTCTTTAGGGGACAGGATTCTTTGATTGTTAAAACAAAAATGATATTTAGGCAGGCCACTTCTGTGTTACAGAATTCTAATAGTCAGGTTGTGTTGGGCTTTAAGATGGGGAGAATTCATCAACCTTCCTCATCCGGTCAAGGGTAAAATAAACAAAAATGAGAAATGAGCAAGGACAGTAGGCATAGGAGTGCTAATAAACAAAGTCATGTTGCTCCAGTAACTTCAGAGTAACCAAGCTGTAATAAGGCTCCACACACTTGAAACGACAAGCAGTTCCTGTGAGTTCTGAAAGCTGCCATTATCCCTTACAACAACAGGATGAAAACGTGAAAGCAGAGTGGATGACACAACATAGTTTAACCACCTCCTCCCCTTCCTCTAAAGCAGTAGTTCTCAACCTGCGGTACATTTATCCCAGTGAGGTCCAGGGGTGCACCAACAGGAAGGTCTGGTGTATTATTGTAACAGTAAACCATTATTGCTTCTTGCTCTAAAAATGCAACAAGGCCTGTGACCTACTTATTTTGTGAACATATATAATTGATTCCATTCTTTGGGGTACTCAACTGGAACTTCATGTTGCTAGGGGGTACTTGGCGGGGGGGGGGGGGGTTGAGAACCACTGCTCTATAGCACAGAGAGGTCAGCTGGCAGAGAGCCAAGAAAAGGGTACCTCTACTTTACCCAGGGTGGAATCCCCCAGATTATATTAAGCAGTTGAAATTGACCAGTCTGAAGAACTTTTTCAGCATTTCATGTCTTGAGTTGACGGGGGATTCAAAACTAACAGGGGAAGAGGTCCTAAACATACCATGTACTGATGCCCAACCTTTAATTTCCTCTGTAGGTCAGTGTCTGTGGGCAGTAGTCATGAGGCCCTGATTAGAATACCCTCAAAATAAGCCTAGCCTATAAATTTGTTTACTTACACACCCCTTATTTTTCTGAATCACAACCACACTGTCCTCCAGTTGGTGATGTTGTCTCTGCTGCCAGTACAACATAACCTGTATATATTAGGATACTAATCTCATGGTGCTTTGCTGGCCAGCAAAGTGCCTATCTAGCGATCCTGGCATACATTTCTTTCTTTCTTTCTTTCAAAACACCACCTTGTTGTCCTTTTAATCCCCTTTTCCTTCCCACTCCAAAACTATTTGAAAATTACACATAAGATCTACACATAAGAGCTAATTATTTTAAACCCGACCTTCAGCATGATTTAATGAATTAATATATTTTAGGTTTTTAGTTACTGGGCTGCAGCTCTGTTCAGGACTCTAGGATATGTTTGCCGCCATCTTGACTCAGAAGCTGTCAGATAGACACTTCCTGTTTGCAGGCGGCCTGATGCTCTATAAGCCGCCATCTTTGATGTTTAAAGGCTCATAACATGCAGTAGATGCAGGTAGGATGATTTTGAATGTGGGCAATCTGTATGTACAGGGTGTGGGAAACATATAAGATAGACTCTTATTCAGAGGGAAGGTCCGCTTTTAGGGCCTTCCCCTTTTTAAGGGCCTTATGCTTTCCCTTCAAACATAAATGTAATAGTGTTTTTTTCTGGAAATAGCTTGCCTGTAATTGGCCTTTGCCTCTACTTTTGGGGCCTGGACAATTTATGGAATAGGAAAGCCATGTAGGGGCCCTTATTTTACACTCATCAAACATACATATTTTAGTGGCAATGGCCAGCCTGAAATGTCCCTCTACAACCATTATTAGCCCAGGTTAATTTTTAGAATAGGAGATTTTTGGGGGTGTTCTTATCCTTTTTAGAGCTCATCAGTATACAATTGTATTCAAAATTAAGAATCATAAGTTAAGAATTCCTATAAGCACCTTCAAATGCTTTATGATGTGCTAGTAATAAAATGTACCGTAATTTTGTTTCCTTTTTTATTTAATTTATTTATTTTTTATTTTTTGCTGATCATTTAAGCTAGTGCTCCCCTAGAGGCCAATATTCTGCCACAATTTACAGTTCCCTGCTGCAGCGTGGCCTGGATTCACCAAAAGGTCCATGAGCCTTGATGCTCACATCACACTGCAGAGCATCTAGAAGCTAGTTAGTTTATTAATATAAGTTACATTGTTATTTATTAGACTAATGAGCTTTGCCTACAAAAAGAATGAGCTCATGATCCTAATCCACAAAGCCACTAGAGAGAGCACTGGTTGAAGGAAATTAAAGCGGACCAAAACCCACTGAACTTGAGAAATACATTTGGCCAGATCCCCTGACGATTCTCTTCTTAGCGTGTAGAACTAGAAATGGATATTTCTACTTTTCAAATCGTCCCGGAACACTGATTTTTTTTGCTGTCCCCCTCTGTAAGATGGCAGGTGATCAGTCATTGCATAGATGTGGCAATGACATAATTTCCACACACAACAGTGGAAATAAATGGAGGAGGCAAAACTTTACAGCTAAAACAGGCGCCATTATCTGGGATTAGAGTGAAGCAGGATCAGTGAAAATTTGCAAAAGGTACTCTTCATGGGGGAGAAATTCAGGGGATGCTAATCAAAAATGTGGGGTTTGGTCCGCTTTAAATAGATAATAAAACGAAATCTAGGTATTTAGCTAGAAGGATTTTCATTTTTGCCTACCACTGTCCATAACAATGGGCTCACACTTTGCCATCTGACTGTACATTTTGTTGTAACCACATCTAATAACAGGGTTGTTCTGGCTGAGCATAGTTTAAATAGCTTAAAGCCATTTATACTAAGCAGTGTTTAGAAAAGTTCTTTGCAACCAGTTTAAAAGGTAAGTGGAGGGACAGCATTACAATTTCAGAATGAATCTAAGACTGAAACGAGTCTGTAATCCAATCTCAGTAGCCCCGGAGCATCCCCGCTCCCCTAGCTGCGTGTGCACCCCTGCCAGGCCTTTCTGAATGGGGGTACGGATATGCCACAGATAGAACGGGATGTGGCCAGCGGTGTATTTGGATCTGTTTGGCTGCTTAGCCATTCAAGGTGGCTTAGCCGCTAGCAGAGCTGAAGGGAGCTGAGGGAACCTAAGCGTGCTGATTGGTTAGCAACTCAGCCAATCAGCGTGCATGATTTTGGCTAAGCCTATGCCGTGGGAACGTCTGGAAGGTGGGTGGAATGGGCAAACTGTGGGGATACACAGGCATCTTCATAATTCTGCACTTTAACAAATATGGTGTGAAACACGTTGGCTGTCTCAATCCCAAACCCTGAGTTGGGACTTTGAAGTGATTGTTCATTAAAAAAAAAAATCCATCTTTTCCCCCCACAGATGATTGCTCTTAGTACTGAACTGTTGATTTTACCTGACCGGCTGATTAAGTCCTGTGCCACCCAGGCCCTACTGTCAGTATCATCTGCCTTTATCAGCTGCCCCCACCATCAGTCACAATAACATTGGCACACCACCTTCACTGCAATAGAAGGGATGTGCTAGGGTGGAGGGAGTGGCAAGCCATTCGCCACTGGCCAAATATGTTAGCTGCCCCTGACACCCCCTGGAAGGGCTTTGGACCTGTGCCAAAGGGCATAGGGGCTGGTAACCTATTAGGACCAGGGGCTGGCAGTTTGAGTTGGCAATCTGGAGGGGAGTGCTAAGGCTCTGTTAACAATCTGTTTGCATTCTGTGATGGATTTTAGCTGGGCTAGAGAGGCAATCTATTGAAATAAGTGCTGTGATTTTAATGTGATCACTTACAACAACAGAAAAAAAACTGATTGGCTCTAAAAAAAAATCTAAACCATTAGATTGGCACACCATGCCCAGGGACTGGTAAACCAGGGCTCTGGCATAGGCAGGTTACCAGCCCTACCCTCTGACACATGTCCAAAGCTTTTGTGCTGGGGGCACACATCTCTTTCACCCTTACTCACCGTCATGTCTTTATTCCTCTGCCCCCTGCAGGTCTCACTGGTCCACCAAGATTCAGCCCCTTCCTGAAAAATAAACATAACTCGAGGGCTACCTCGCTCCCCTGGGATAGGTGGCAGTCCCTTCACCACCCAACGAGACAGGCCTTTAGGCCTAACAGCATCTGCTGGAGGAAAGGTCCCCCCCTGTGATGGGGAAACCTCAGCTGGCCAAGGTAGGGACAGGTCAGAGAGTACTTGAGTTGTGGCAGGCAGCGGTGACATCTGGCCAATCGCAGGGCTCTCCTCCTTGCTTAGTCCAGTGATCCTCTCCTCGGTCAGTGCACTCATCGTAGCATGGCCCTCTACCGTCCTCCAGGCTCCCCGTGGTCCTCCAGGAGTCTCTGGCAGCATCTCTTCCAATGGTGCAGCCGGCTTCCTCCGGCTTGGCAGCCCTGTCCAGGTTGTCAGAGTGGGCAGGCAACAGACTCCACAGCATGCCTCGGACATCAAGGCCGGCAATAAGTCTTTACAATGGTATCAGGAAGGAACCATCCTCTGACAGCGGCTGAAGGGGTCCACCAAAACAACCAGCTGCCCCAAAGGAAAGCCTCTGAGCCCTGAGTCCTCCCAAGGGATTGAGGTTCCTGTCTATTCTCCGTCAGGGTTCCATTCTTTCCCACCAGCCAGAGCTCGCGCACGCTCCCCTACTTCTTTGACCGCCGCCATAACACCAAACACCTCTCCCTGCACATATGCTGTCCCCTCCAACCACATCACAATCTCCGGTTCTGCCCTGATTTCCGGACCCTTCCTGCGTTATGGGGGGGAACCTTTCCCGCCACAACAGGCAAGCACAGCCACTCTACCAGGGCCTTATTCTTGCTCACCTTCAGATTTATGGTCCTAAAGTTCTCGCCACCATCTTGCGACCCCCCCCCCCAGATGGGGGCCGAGTCCACAGGCAAGCACCAGTTCAGCGATGTCCCTTTTCAGCTGCATCACGCAGCATAAGCAAAAAGTTACTCCACAGAAGTCACAGCAAGCACTCCGGGAAGGGGAAATACACTCCTGGACAGTCAACACGGGCGTCCCACACATGAAACTGCCAGATACAGTTTGTGACGCCATTCCCGTGACGCCATTCCATTCTTTAATGGACACACGTCTTTGGGTTGCCCCCACAAGGGAAAAAGGATCTAGTCAGAAAGGGGACAGGGGCACCTCTAATTCAGAGGCAGTCTTGGTAGGAGTTCACACTGGGGTTCAGGCCTCAGGGAAGGTAGTACTCACTCAGGTTCCTTCCCCATCAGGCAGCTGTCCAAGGCGGAACCGGACTTCAGGCAGATAGTGATGCAGGGACCACTGGAGTCGTTTCTTTTCGGGTAAGCACCCTTTTAATGGCAGTTCAGGCAAGTCCCCGACACTTCCGTGGACACCCCAATGCTCACCTCTGATGGCATGGCCCCACCCGGCAGAAACTTAGGTGGGCAGTGCTCAGGGAAGCTCCTGTAGCTCCCCTCTTCATGAGGAATGCAAGGACAGTGCCCCCTCCTAGGCACTCCCATGTCCCCTCTCGAGGGCCAAAGCTAGTCAGCAGCGATCTGAGTCAGCCTCCAATCAACACAGCTCTTCTGCTAAACCAGCACTGGCTGGGCCTCTTTTATATAGGCCCAGCTGCCACCCACAAACTGTGACAAACATAGGCAGAATTAACCCTTAGAGGGGTGGTGGCTAATCCACCACCCCTTCTACATTATTGTGGCTTCTTTACCCTAATTCTCAGACTTGTGCTCTATATACAGAAAGGGAGCACCATTGGTCTCGCCCGTTTCAGTCTTGTCAGATACAAGATAAATGGTTACCGTAAAAGTCATTACAGGGTCCTATTTAATATTTGCACCAGAACCCGGTCACATTTAGTTACACTGCTCCCCAGAGCTCTGAACCTGTACCATAGGGGCTTATATGCAGTGCCACATGGATCCCAGCTCCAATGCTTGGTACTCTAGATGGTCGTTCCAGAAATTGGGAAAAAAAAAAACAACTAGATCAACAACATGTAAAGCAAACACAAATAAAACACAGTTAATCTAATCTTACCATATACTCTTATTGGCCTGTGCTAGCGCTTTGTTTAACATGCTACAAGCAATGTTTTCTCAATGTGAAGCTCAACACAGTGCAGGTATCACACACACCAACTGAAAACAAAGGCAGCAGTTTTCCAGCATTGTTTGCAGCAACATCAAAATGACGGCTGAGAGAACACTCCCCCTTTTGCTTAACGGGAATCTGTAGGTAAAGTGCATAAACTGTCATTCAACAGCTCACCTCATCATGGCTGCCCTCTCCCTTCCTGTCAGAACACAGCTGCTTCTGAAAGTAGAAACAAGGCAAAGAGTAATAGCTCACACCCCTGAATTTCTTTGCCATAGACCACCAATAATAGGGCTAAGCTGGTGGTCTAAGCTCCGCATCATCAGGCTGTGGACACTGGGAGAGAGAGGACACCCAGGGGAATGCCTGTCTTATAGACCCCATCCATTATGGCCATCAAAGAGCCAAGGCCCTCGCCCAAAGATGTAAAAAGATAAATTACAAGGTGAAACTGTAAACCTTGATATCTCAGCCATTTCTTCTTCAGTTTAAAAACAGAAAACAGTTTAGGGCAGTACCAAATGTAACCTGGCCCAACGATTGCCTTTGCCTTTTGTATCCCTTTAAAAAGGACCAAAACCCTTACATTTACACCTGTCCGGATGCATATAGAGGAACCACTGTATGATTCAAATTTATGGCACCACTGGGCCGCAACCGCACAAGCGCATGTGGTACCTGGCAGGTGGGAATAAGCCCTTAGTGCCGGGCTGTGAAATCCCACGTTTCGTCTGGTGTACTTTACCGTTTTTACGGCACAGGGGTGGGCCATTTTGATTCTCCAGAATTCCTCCCATCCCTCGTGCGGCATGGCCTCAGTGGGCGCCTTTGCAGCGGAGAGTCGCGGGTCAGGGTCTATAGATTCCATGGCCAAAACTAAGAAGGGCTGCTTGCCAACCCCCTATTGGAGCAGTTTTTTTTTTTTAGTTTGGCTCCAAATGAATGGGCAGAGTATTGAGGAACAGGGATGGACAAAACAGGAAGGGCAGGAATGGATGGATGGAGAGATAGCTGGGAGGAAGAGGAATGGATGGGCAAAATAAAATGGACATGAATGGCTGGGTAGAGCTGGTGTGGGGGGGGGGGGGTAGATGGGCAGAGCTGGAAGAAAGATGGATAGACTGGCAGAGCTGGGAGGACAGGAATGGAGAGGCGTAGAGCTGAGGGGATGGGGCAGGGCTGAGGGTAGAGGGGTGGATGGGGCAGAACTGGGGGGACAGGGATGGATGGGGCAGAACTGGGGGGGCAGGGATGGATGGGGCAGAGCTGAGGGGACATGGATGAATGGGGCAGAGCTAAGAGAACAAGAATAGGTTGGTCAGGGCTAAGGAGATAGGGATGGATGGGGCAGGGCTCAGGGGGCAGGGATGGATGGGGCAGAAGTGGGGGGCATGGATGGATGGGGCAGAAGTGGGGGGGCATGGATGGATGGGGCAGAAGTGGAGGGCATGGATGGATGGGCCAGAGCTGAGGGAACATGGATGGGTCGGGCTGAGTTAAGAGAACAAGGATAGATGGGTCAGGTCTCAGGGGATAGGAATCGATGGGGCAGGGCTCAGAGGGTAAGGATGGATGAGGCAGAGGTGACATTATACCAATAGGGCAGAGCTGAGGAGACAGGGATGGATGGAGCAGAGAGACAAAGAAAGGAAGTGTGTGCAGTTCTTTAACCGCATCGTGCCATCTATCAGTGGGCCCCCCTGGGGGGTGGGGCCCTTGGCAGCTGACAGTGTTTGCCAGGTACTGACGCCAGCCCTGAAGAAGATGAACCAAGGTTTTCCCCGATTTGATAACCCAATGCAATATTTTAAAAAAATGGTTTTGGTCCATTTTTAAGTGGGAAAAAATCCTCAAGGCAGGGCCCTGGTATCTAAATGATTCCTTGGTCGGCAGCTTGCCTTCCCCCAGGGCATACCAGATCAGCATGTCCTGCTGTGTGAATCCCTCCTCTGCCCCCCCGGGGTGCCGCAACACCCACCTACTTCTGGGCTTCCTCCCCTATGTAAACACTGGTGCCCGCATCGCCTGCATCTTTGGGCTGTGTGCGAGCTTCTGCGCCCAGCCATTCAAACAGGCTGGGGACCGGTGTGCATGCGCTCCCATATTCCATAAACAAGATCCATTTGTTGTACATTTAATATATAGGTTGAGAGCTCGAGCCATAGAACTGGGAAGATGTGAGTTGTTCGTGGCGAACTGGGGGGTTTCACATAGCATCCAAGTTCGAAGCCAAGCTGGAAAAGTCAAAATCCCATTTTTTTTTCCTCTTTAAGTGTGGCCTTCTGCTTTCAAGTGATCCCACATGGGCCCTGAAAACATACCCAGCGGTTACATGGATCTGGAACCTGGAAGAGGTCAGTTACAGGATGCAGATTTTTGGGCTTGCAAGGGGGGCATCACCAATTGGGATGCTCTCCCCCCAAGCCTGAACAGCAGATTTGAAGGGACTGTAAACCCAACAGCAATAATAGGGCAGAAAGCAGCTCATCTGATTCCTGTCCCATGGGCCTCTTCCCCATTCCCTGCAGGGCCAGTAAGAAGCTGTAGCAGGGCTCTAAAGTTTGTCCCTTCCTTCAAATACATTCCTCCAGGAACACGTAGGAACAGCCACTCTGCCGCTTGGAGCTCTCAGCATGAGTGAGCATGAAAAGCAGCAGTGGTCCCACAGCTGTCTCTGATCACTACAGAGCATGCTCAATACTCATAAAGCTGTGTAATGTCATGTTCTTCCAAGGTCAGCCAATCCCAGAAAATACAGTAAAAATTTGGCTAGGTTTAGAATACACAAGGTATTTACATATAATCTGAGAGTTTGCAATGGCTAATTATACATTGTTCTCAGGGGGGACAGAAGCAGAGGAAGTGTGTGCCTGGATAGGGACACAAAGCAAAGCTACAATGTGGGTCATGAGGAAGCAGGAGCCCACGTCAGATAGAAGATAAGGTTTTAGCCCTGGTCGGTTTGGTGCAGGAGCCTGCCAGGGAGCACACTGTCAGCACTTGGCAGGTGATTAACCACAGTATTTAAGCAGCCTGAATTGCATGGGATCTTTATTGTGGGAGATTAGGTGAGTGTATGTGTTTTCCTGGATTCTTACTGTTCTGGGTTTTGGTCTGTCCCCGCTGTGTAAAACCTTACGAAGCCCACAGCACAGGAGTGTCTCTCCTCCAATCATGCGGCTGGAGATGGGAGCCTCACATTCCTAATGTGGAATCCCATGCATCCCTCAGCTGTGCGCAGCCACATGCCAGCTGTGGTGGGCATGGCTGGGCACAGCATGAAAAAGATGTGAGGTGTGCCACTGCCATGCGCCAGAGGCTCATTGGCAACTGGAGGAGTTTCACACAGCGGAGCATCCCAAATAAGGATGCCCAGGGGTGGAATGCAAACTGGACCTAACGTCTTATAGATATTATTCCATTTAAAAAATTGTGTCATATGCCAAAATATGAAACAAATGCATATTTGCATGCTACCTGATCTTACCTTACTCCTTTCTACTCTTTCATCCTAGTGCCTGATCAGAATGGCCGGCAGCAGGTACAGGAGGCTTACAGCAATAGATGATTGGAGGAGGAGCCTTGCACATGTGCTGTGGGAGTAAAAAATCTACAATTGCGGGATTTTCACATGCAGGGACATTTGGACTACTTTAATACTGGATACTGGACAGTCCCTTTAAAAAAGAAAAAATAATAATACACTTATCTGTGCACGCTTGATCAGAGTTTTGTAGGCTGCGCATGCGCCATTCTGCAGATGACATGGTCGCAGGCATGTTATGCCAATGTCCACCACCAGGGGGGGCAGAATGGGGTTAAAAAACTGCCTGGGACTTTTCTGGTCACACCGGCCCTTCTGCAGTGTGTCCAGCCCAGTATCTGCACCCCCAATAACAGTGGCAACATCCCCCCATAATATGGTGAAGGGGCGAAATCCCCCCATAACAAGCTCTGAGGCAGAACCCCCCCCTAACAAGCTGAGTGGTAGAGCCCCCTATAACAAGCTGAGTGGCAGTATCCCCCCTTTAACAAGCTGAGTGGCAGTATCGCCCCCTATAACACGCTGAGTGGTAGAGCCCCCTATAACATGCTGAGTGGTAGAGCCCCCTATAACATGCTGAGTGGCAGACCCCCCCATAACATGCTGAGTGGCAGAACCCCCCCATAACATGCTGAGTGGCAGAACCCCCCCATAACATGCTGAGTGGTAGAGCCCCCCCCCATAACATGCTGAGTGGCAGAATCCCCCCATAACATGCTGAGTGTTAGAATCCCCCCATAACATGCTGAGTGGCAGACCCCCCCATAACATGCTGAGTGGCAGAACCCCCCCATAACATGCTGAGTGGCAGAACCCCCCCATAACATGCTGAGTGGTAGAGCCCCCTCCATAACATGCTGAGTGGCAGAATCCCCCCATAACATGCTGAGTGTTAGAATCCCCCCATAACATGCTGAGTGGCAGACCCCCCCATAACATGCTGAGTGGCAGAATCCCCCCATAACAGGCTGAGTGGCAGAATCCCCCCATAACATGCTGAGTGGCAGAATCCCCCCATAACATGCTGAGTGGCAGAATCCCCCCATAACATGCTGAGTGGCAGAATCCCCCCATAACATGCTGAATGGCAGAACCCCCCATAACATGCTGAGTGGCAGAATCCCCCTATAACATGCTGTGTGGCAGAATCCCCCCATAACATGCTGAGTGTTAGAATCCCCCCATAACATGCTGAGTGGTAGAGCCCCCCCCCCCATAACATGCTGAGTGGCAGAATCCCCCCATAACATGCTGAGTGTTAGAATCCCCCCATAACATGCTGAGTGGCAGAACCCCCCATAACATGCTGAGTGGCAGAATCCCCCTATAACATGCTGAGTGGCAGAACCCCCCCATAACAGGCTGAGTGGCAGAATCCCCCCATAACAGGCTGAGTGGCAGAATCCCCCCATAACATGCTGAGTGGCAGAATCCCCCCATAACATGCTGAGTGGCAGAATCCCCCCCATAACATGCTGAGTGGCAGAATCCCCCATAACAGGCTGAGTGGCAGAATCCCCCCATAACATGCTGAGTGGCAGAATCCCCCCATAACATGCTGAGTGGCAGAATCCCCCCATAACATGCTGAGTGGCAGAATCCCCCATAACAGGCTGAGTGGCAGAATCCCCCCATAACATGCTGAGTGGCAGAATCCCCCCATAACATGCTGAGTGGCAGAATCCCCCCATAACATGCTGAGTGGCAGAATCCCCCCATAACATGCTGAGTGGCAGAATCCCCCCATAACATGCTGAGTGGCAGAATCCCCCATAACAGGCTGAGTGGCAGAATCCCCCCATAACAGGCTGAATGGCAGAATCCCCCCATAACAGGCTGAGTGGCAGAATCCCCCCATAACATGCTGAGTGGCAGAATCCCCCCATAACAGGCTAAGTGGCAGAACCCCCCCATAACATGCTGAGTGGCAGAATCCCCCCATAACAGGCTGAGTGGCAGAATCCCCCCATAACATGCTGAGTGGCAGAATCCCCCCATAACAGGCTAAGTGGCAGAACCCCCCTATAACATGCTGAGTGGCAGAATCCCCCCATAACAGGCTAAGTGGCAGAACCCCCCCATAACATGCTGAGTGGCAGAATCCCCCCATAACAGGCTGAGTGGCAGAATCCCCCCATAACATGCTGAGTGGCAGAATCCCCCCCCCCCCCCATAACAGGCTGAGTGGCAGAATCCCCCCATAACATGCTGAGTGGCAGAATCCCCCCATATCATGCTGAGTGGTAGAGCCCCCCCATAACAGGCTGAGTGGCAGAATCCCCCCATAACATGCTGAGTGTCAGAACCCCCCCATAACAGGCTGAGTGGTAGAATCCCCCATAACATGCTGAGTGGTAGAGCCCCCCCATAACAGGCTGAGTGGCAGAATCCCCCCATAACATGCTGAGTGGCAGAATCCCCCCATAACATGCTGAGTGGCAGAATCCCCCATAACATGCTGAGTGGCAGAATCCCCCCATAACAGGCTGAGTGGCAGAATCCCCCCATAACATGCTGAGTGGCAGAATCCCCCCATAACATGCTGAGTGGCAGAATCCCCCATAACATGCTGAGTGGCAGAATCCCCCCATAACAGGCTGAGTGGCAGAATCCCCCCATAACATGCTGATAGGCAGAATCCCCCATAACATGCTGAGTGGCAGAATCCCCCCATAACATGCTGAGTGGCAGAATCCCCCCATAACATGCTGAGTGGCAGAATCCCCCCATAACATGCTGAGTGGTAGAATCCCCCATAACATGCTGAGTGGCAGAATCCCCCAATAACATGCTGAGTGGTAGAACCCCCCCATAACATGCTGAGTGGCAGAATCCCCCCATAACATGCTGAGTGGCAGAACCCCCCCATAACATGCTGAGTGGCAGAATCCCCCCATATCATGCTGAGTGGCAGAATCCCCCCATAACAGGCTGAGTGGCAGAATCCCCCCATAACATGCTGAGTGGCAGAATCCCCCCATATCATGCTGAGTGGTAGAGCCCCCCCATAACATGCTGAGTGGCAGAATCCCCCATAACAGGCTGAGTGGCAGAATCCCCCCATATCATGCTGAGTGGTAGAGCCCCCCCATATCATGCTGAGTGGTAGAGCCCCCCCATAACATGCTGAGTGGCAGAATCCCCCCATAACATGCTGAGTGGCAGAATCCCCCCATAACATGCTGAGTGGCAGAATCCCCCCATAACAGGCTGAGTGGCAGAATCCCCCCATAACATGCTGAGTGGCAGAATCCCCCCATAACATGCTGAGTGGCAGAATCCCCCCATAACATGCTGAGTGGCAGAACCCCCCCATAACAGGCTGAGTGGTAGAATCCCCCCATAACAGGCTGAGTGGCAGAATCCCCCCATAACATGCTGAGTGGCAGAATCCCCCCATAACAGGCTGAGTGGCAGAATCCCCCCATAACATGCTGAGTGGCAGAATCCCCCATATCATGCTGAGTGGCAGAATCCCCCCATAACATGCTGAGTGGCAGAATCCCCCATATCATGCTGAGTGGCAGAATCCCCCCATAACATGCTGAGTGGCAGAATCCCCCATAACATGCTGAGTGGCAGAATCCCCCCATAACAGGCTGAGTGGCAGAATCCCCCCATAACAGGCTGAGTGGCAGAATCCCCCCATAACAGGCTGAGTGGCAGAATCCCCCCATATCATGCTGAGTGGCAGAATCCCCCCATAACATGCTGAGTGGCAGAATCCCCCCATAACATGCTGAGTGGCAGAATCCCCCCGTAACATGCTGAGTGGCAGAATCCCCCATAACATGCTGAGTGGCAGAATCCCCCATAACATGCTGAGTGGCAGAATCCCCCATAACATGCTGAGTGGCAGAATCCCCCCGTAACATGCTGAGTGGCAGAATCCCCCATAACATGCTGAGTGGCAGAATCCCCCATAACATGCTGAGTGGCAGAATCCCCCATATCATGCTGAGTGGCAGAATCCCCCCATAACATGCTGAGTGGCAGAATCCCCCATAACATGCTGAGTGGCAGAATCCCCCCGTAACATGCTGAGTGGCAGAATCCCCCATAACATGCTGAGTGGCAGAATCCCCCCGTAACATGCTGAGTGGCAGAATCCCCCATAACATGCTGAGTGGCAGAATCCCCCCATAACATGCTGAGTGGCAGAATCCCCCCGTAACATGCTGAGTGGCAGAATCCCCCCATAACATGCTGAGTGGCAGAATCCCCCCATAACACGCTGAGTGGCAGAATCTCCCCATAACATGCTGAGTGGCAGAATCCCCCATAACATGCTGAGTGGCAGAATCCCCCCATAACAGGCTGATAGGCAGAATCCCCCCATATCATGCTGAGTGGCAGAATCCCCCCATAACAGGCTGAGTGGCAGAATCCCCCCATATCATGCTGAGTGGCAGAATCCCCCCATAACATGCTGAGTGGCAGAATCCCCCTATAACATGCTGAGTGGCAGAATCCCCCCATAACAGGCTGATAGGCAGAATCCCCCCATATCATGCTGAGTGGCAGAATCCCCCCATAACAGGCTGAGTGGCAGAATCCCCCCATATCATGCTGAGTGGCAGAATCCCCCATAACATGCTGAGTGGCAGAATCCCCCCATAACAGGCTGAGTGGCAGAATCTCCCCATAACATGCTGAGTGGCAGAATCCCCCATAACATGCTGAGTGGCAGAATCCCCCCATAACATGCTGAGTGGCAGAATCCCCCCATAACATGCTGAGTGGCAGAATCCCCCCATATCATGCTGATAGGCAGAATCCCCCCATAACAGGCTGAGTGGCAGAATCTCCCCATAACATGCTGAGTGGCAGAATCCCCCTATAACATGCTGAGTGGCAGAATCCCCCCATAACATGCTGAGTGGCAGAATCCCCCCATAACAGGCTGATAGGCAGAATCCCCCCATATCATGCTGAGTGGCAGAATCTCCCCATAACATGCTGAGTGGCAGAATCCCCCCATAACATGCTGAGTGGCAGAATCTCCCCATAACATGCTGAGTGGCAGAATCCCCCCATAACAGGCTGAGTGGCAGAATCCCCCATAACATGCTGAGTGGCAGAATCCCCCCATAACATGCTGATAGGCAGAATCCCCCCATATCATGCTGAGTGGCAGAATCCCCCCATAACATGCTGAGTGGCAGAATCTCCCCATAACATGCTGAGTGGCAGAATCCCCCATAACATGCTGAGTGGCAGAATCCCCCCATAACAGGCTGAGTGGCAGAATCTCCCCATAACATGCTGAGTGGCAGAATCCCCCCCATAACATGCTGAGTGGCAGAATCCCCCCATATCATGCTGAGTGGCAGAATCCCCCCATAACATGCTGAGTGGCAGAATCCCCCCATAACATGCTGAGTGGCAGAATCCCCCCATAACATGCTGAGTGGCAGAATCCCCCCATAACATGCTGAGTGGCAGAATCCCCCCATAACAGGCTGAGTGGCAGAATCCCCCCATAACAGGCTGAGTGGCAGAATCCCCCCATATCATGCTGAGTGGCAGAATCCCCCCATAACATGCTGAGTGACAGAATCCCCCCATATCATGCTGAGTGGTAGAATCCCCCCATAACAGGCTGAGTGGCAGATTCCCCCCATATCATGCTGAGTGGTAGAATCCCCCCATAACATGCTGAGTGGCAGAATCCCCCCATAACATGCTGAGTGGTAGAATCCCCCCATAACATGCTGAGTGGCAGAATCCCCCCATAACATGCTGAGTGGCAGAATCCCCCCATATCATGCTGAGTGGTAGAATCCCCCCATAACATGCTGATAGGCAGAATCCCCCCATATCATGCTGAGTGGCAGAATCCCCCCATAACATGCTGAGTGGCAGAATCCCCCCATAACATGCTGAGTGTGCTGAGTGGCAGAATCCCCCCATAACATGCTGAGTGGCAGAATCCCCC
The DNA here is from genome assembly GCA_027917425.1 of Gastrophryne carolinensis. Lineage (NCBI taxonomy): Eukaryota > Metazoa > Chordata > Amphibia > Anura > Microhylidae > Gastrophryne > Gastrophryne carolinensis. The sequence goes on along the minus strand of CM051235.1, from coordinate 332,835,598 downwards.
ATAACATGCTGATAGGCAGAATCCCCCCATAACATGTTGAGTGGCAGAATCCCCCCATAACATGCTGATAGGCAGAATCCCCCATAACATGCTGAGTGGCAGAATCCCCCCATAACATGCTGAGTGGCAGAATCCCCCATAACATGCTGAGTGGCAGAATCCCCCATAACATGCTGAGTGGCAGAATCCCCCATAACATGCTGATAGGCAGAATCCCCCCATAACATGTTGAGTGGCAGAATCCCCCCATAACATGCTGAGTGGCAGAATCCCCCCATATCATGCTGAGTGGCAGAATCCCCTCATAACATGCTGAGTGGCAGAATCCCCCCATAACATGCTGAGTGGCAGAACCCCCCATAACATGCTGAGTGGCAGAATCCCCCCATAACATGCTGAGTGGCAGAATCCCCCCATAACATGCTGAGTGGCAGAATCCCCCATAACATGCTGAGTGGCAGAATCCCCCCATAACATGCTGTGTGGCAGAACCCCCCCCATAACATGCTGAGTGGCAGAATCCCCCCATATCATGCTGAGTGGCAGAATCCCCCCATAACATGCTGAGTGGCAGACCCCCCCCCCATAACATGCTGAGTGGCAGAATCCCCCATAACATGCTGAGTGGCAGAATCCCCCCATAACATGCTGATAGGCAGAATCCCCCCATAACATGCTGAGTGGCAGAATCCCCCCATAACATGCTGAGTGGCAGAATCCCCTCATAACATGCTGAGTGGCAGAATCCCCCATAACATGCTGAGTGGCAGAATCCCCCATAACATGCTGAGTGGCAGAATCCCCTCATAACATGCTGAGTGGCAGAATCCCCCATAACATGCTGATAGGCAGAATCCCCCCATAACATGTTGAGTGGCAGAATCCCCCCATAACATGCTGAGTGGCAGAATCCCCTCATAACATGCTGAGTGGCAGAATCCCCCATAACATGCTGAGTGGCAGAATCCCCCCATAACATGCTGATAGGCAGAATCCCCCATAACATGCTGAGTGGCAGAATCCCCCCATAACATGCTGTGAGGCAGAATCCCCCCATAACATGCTGAGTGGCAGAACCCCCCCATAACAGGCTGAGTGGCAGAATCCCCCCATAACATGCTGTGAGGCAGAATCCCCCCATAACATGCTGAGTGGCAGAATCCCCCCATAACATGCTGAGTGGCAGAATCTCCCCATAACATGCTGAGTGGCAGAATCCCCCATAACATGCTGAGTGGCAGAACCCCCCCATAACAGGCTGAGTGGCAGAATCCCCCCATAACATGCTGTGAGGCAGAATCCCCCCATAACATGTTGAGTGGCAGAATCCCCCCATAACATGCTGATAGGCAGAATCCCCCATAACATGCTGAGTGGCAGAATCCCCCCATAACATGCTGATAGGCAGAATCCCCCATAACATGCTGAGTGGCAGAATCCCCCCATAACATGCTGATAGGCAGAATCCCCCATAACATGCTGAGTGGCAGAATCCCCCCATAACATGCTGAGTGGCAGAATCCCCCCATAACAGGCTGAGTGGCAGAATCCCCCCATAACATGCTGATAGGCAGAATCCCCCATAACATGCTGAGTGGCAGAATCCCCCCATAACATGTTGAGTGGCAGAATCCCCCATAACATGCTGAGTGGCAGACCCCCCCCCCCCCCATAACAGGCTGAGTGGCAGAATCCCCCCATAACATGCTGAGTGGCAGAACCCCCCCATAACATGCTGTGTGTACTGTCCACCTCTAGTTGGGAACACCAGCACAAGCCACTCACATGCATGGCATGAGTATAAAGGTATAGCAGGGACACGGCCCATGCACCCATGCTTTGGACTGTGGCTAGGTAAGTTTATGCGGCTATCCAAGGGGGTATCACACGGTGAGGCATCCCAAATCAAGATGCCCTAGGAGGAGGGAATAGGCTGGCCCTGGAGTCTATTAGACTCCAGGATAGGAAAATTGTGCCAGTGTTCCACTTTAAGGACCAAATGCAGTCCTGGAGTCCATAAGACTCCAGGGCCACTTGATTCCATCTCCCAAGTCCCCCGGATCCAAACTGCATGTGTGGCTGGGGGCAGCATCTCTATTTTTCTGTAACTGGGTGGCTGCACACACCCCATGGATGCGGAGGGGCTGGGCTTCCATTAATATGTGCAGCCAGAGAAGCTGATTGGAGGAGAGTTTTGCCAGCACTGTGGGAACGTGAGCAAGGTATGTATTACTAGTGATAGGTTTTACACAGTGGGGCATTCCAAATCGAGATGCCCCAAAACCACCTACTTTAAGGCGAAACAAACCCCAGGAATTTGACTACCAGGTTTTGTTCCATGCCAGAATCGGGATGCCCCGCACTGTGAAATCCCCCATTTCACCCACTACAACTCACCTTTCCACGCTCCAAAGGCACATGTGTGGGCTCTTGTTCAATGATGGCCAACTGCCGTGACTACGTCATTCAGCAAGCGGCTTCCATAGATTTGGATAGATCTGAATGGCTGGGGCGGGAGTGCGTTCATGACGCCGGTGATGCAGGGGATGCGGCTGTGTGCACTCTCCATTTAAACCAATGAGAGCAGTCTGCCGAATGACATAGTCAGGCTGGCAGCTCTCATTGGACAAGAGCCCGTGCATGTGCCGTAGTTGTACTGGCCGAACTAGGGTGGTTTCACACTCGGGATGCACCGGGAAGAAAAAGCCAGCAGCCGACCCTGGAATGTTTTAGATTCCAGGCTGGCCGCTGGTGGGTTTTATTACACTTTAAAGTGGACCAAAACCTAGGATTTTGACAATCCTGGGTTTTGGTCCCTTCCCCCAAGGCATCCAGAATTGGCATGCCCCACTATGTGAAACCCCCCAGGTTGCCCAAACTAACTCACCTTTCCCAGGTCCAATAAACGGCCGCATCCCCGCTACCCTCTGGCAGGGTGCATGCCTGCACCGGCCATTCACTATTACCTGGCTGGCAAATGCCCTGCTAAACCGATAGCAGGGAGAAGGTGAGTATACAGGGTTTCACATAGCGGGGCATCCCAATTCTGGATGCCCCAGGAGGCTGATGGCAATGAGTTTTGGTCCCCTTTAAGGCAGGTTAGGTAGCTTAGTGGGTGGCTGTAGTGAGTGGGCAGGTAGGTCAGCTGGTGGGTGGGTAGGTTGATAGATGGGTTAGTGGGCAGGCACGTGGGTCAGGAACACTTTCAATTTCATACTTCTTCTGGCGTGATGTCACCTACCTGCCTCCGCCGACACTTTTTCCTTGGCTCTTTCTCCCATTCTCATGATGTCACTGGCCGGCCTGTGGACTGAGGAAACGTGAGCAAGGTATGTATTACTAGCGATTGGCAGGTTTTACACAGTGGGGCATTCCAAACCGTGATGCCCCAAAACCAGGGGTCTACTTTAAGGCAAAACAAACCCCAGGAATTTGACTACCAGGTTTTGTTCCATGCCAGAATCAGGATGCCCCACAGTGTGGAACCCCCCATTTCACCCAGTACAGCTCACCTTTCCACACTCCAAAGGCACATGTGTGGGCTCTTGTTCAATGATGGCCATCTGCCGTGACTACGTCATTCAGCAGGTGGCTCCCATAGACTTGGATAGATCTGAATGGCTGCGGCGAGAGCGCGTTCATGATGGAATTCCTTTTATTATTTTTGTTTTATATTGTTTGCAATGTATTAGGTAAATGCAGATTATATAAACATATATGATAGAACTTAAAGTGGACCAAAACCCAGGATTTTGACTATCCTGGGTTTTTGTCCTTACCTCCGATCCGGGTGCCCTGCTGCGTGAAACCCCCGTGGTCACCACAACAAACTCACCCCTTTCCGGTCCTATGGCGCATGCGTGGCCGCTTGTCCAATCAGCGCACTCGGATCCACCCCCGTCATCTCGTCTAAGGCAAGTGGATCTGAGTGCGTTGGTGACCGCATACCCCACTACCCTCTAACAGGGAACGTGCCCCCGCTGTGCAGGAAACAGGCACAAATGCCTGCCGCGGGCATGCACCTTGCTAGAGGGATAGTGGGGATGCGGCCACGGCTCGTGCATGTGCCATTGGACTGGAAAAGAAGGTGGGTTTATAGGTGACCTGGGGGGTTTCACACAGTGGGGACAAAGAATATCTGCACTCCTAATAAAAGAGGTGCAGATTTTGCATGGGTATGCAGCTGTTTCCTGTTTCCCATCAGATAAAAAAGGGGAGTATCTCTCTAATGATCACTGATGGGGTGAGCGGGTAAATTAGATTAGCTTAGTGCCCCTTTGAACCAGGACTCTCCCTGGCATAGAGTTGCCAGTGACAGGGCCAGATAAAGTGTGGTGGAGGCCCTGGGCATAAAATCTGGTGGAGGCCCCAGATACAGTATTTTTCTCACCTTTAAAATAATAGTCCAGCCAAGTAACTGATTGGTGGTTGTCTGGCACCCGCCTAATTAACGTCAGATTGAGTCCCTTGTGCCCCCCTTGTGCGGGTGAGTGCTGCTCGGGAACTCCTGCTTTGCCATTCTGGGTGTAGGGGGTCAATGTATTCGCCCAGCTGGTCCAGCAGAAAACAGTTCCTTGCATTGAGCTGCCAGTGGCTGTGTTTGGTGGCTTATGTGCAGTGACAGCTCTGCACACACCCATCACTGTAGCATTGCCGCTCTAGACTCTCCTCCTGCCCTGAGGTGGCTTGCCCAGGCGTGGGGGCCTCCACTGCTGCCAATAGCTTTGTTGCCGGCCCTGCGGCCCATCAGACCAAAGACTGAGAAGCCTCCTGGACCCATAAACCAAAGGTTGGTGGTGGCCCCCTTTTCAGGGCAAGTGGTGGAAGCCCCCAGGGCCCCCCTCATAATCTGGTCCTGAGTGGCAGAATACCCTGCCATAACATGCTACTGTGGGCCGCCAGATACTCTGGGTGGCCCCATTCACCCAGGCAGTCGTAAGAAGCCAGAGCCTTGGTAGCCGGCCTGTGCAGGGAATGTGGAGGCCTACTGGGCATTGTCCCAGTATGCCCTATGGCCAGTCTGCCCTGTCCTCCACTGATGTGTTCCTTTCCTGTACTGCTTCTGCCTGTGGGCTGTAAGGGGAGGTCATATATATATATATATATATATATATATGTATATACACACACATATATACCTCTACATACTCTCTCTCTACATAATATATATATATATATATATATATATATATATATATATATATATACACACACATATTCTCTCTCTACATAATATATATATAAACATCTCTATATATAAATATATATATATATATATATGTGTGCAGCCACAGAGCTGGCCAGACAGCAGCCATTAGAAGGTCCTGTGCCTATATCTATATTTACGTGTATCTATGTATATATATAGTGTGAGAGGCTATTTGAGGCTCGTATATTGTGGCTGCTTGTATATTGTGGAGTCACAGGGACACGGTGGCGGGCTGTCAGGGAGGGGTGTTGGCCCTTTAAGTTTGAGCAGCAGGATGACATCACACTTGGGTTTGGCAGGCGGATTCAATGAGCAGAGAGGCGAGTGGAGGAGACACACAGCTCACACACTGATCGGCCAGCACACGGGCTCAGCACTTCGGGTAAGCAATCGCTTGTCATCCTCCCCCCCTGAGCACCCCAAACATGTGACACCCCCAGGAGCACATAGAGGGGGCTCTGCCCTTTCCACACATACCACTATTGGGGGGCTCCTGACCATTTACAAGCCTAAAATGAAGGGGGAAACATCCCCCCCCCCCCGCTTGTTTTCTATGGGCTGCAGTGGATAGGGCTGTATAGATAGCGCTAGGGGAACAGCCTACATTTATTATAGAGCCATAATAACATTTAACAACCCCGAGCTATTGTTAGAATTGTCAGAGATATATTTTTGTTTTCAATCGTTTTTTTTGTAAATCCTGTAGGGGGTTGGTAGCCTGGGATTATTTAAAGCCAGTTGTAGCTTTGTGTTGTTTATTGCTGCCGTAAGGAGCCAGAATCGGCCAAGGCAGTAGTGTGTGTGTGTGTGTGTGTGTGTGTGTGTGTATGTATATATATATATAAGTGTCTGTCTGTGAAATGTGGCCAGCTGTATTTGGGATGGTAAGGGGGGGGAGGGTATAGGTGCTGGCTGTGACATAACCTCTGTGGCCATGTCAGTGATGAGGGTGTCTAGTAAGGGTTTAAAGGCACAGGGGTGATCTGCTACATCCCCCCCCCTTCTCTCTCCCCATAGCTTCTCTATAGCTGCTGGTAGCCAAAGGGTGGGGTGAAGGCCTGGGAAAATGCAGAGCCCTCCCCCTTTGTTCTCTACCCTCTAGAAAATACATTTACTACAGAAAGTCGTCCGATCTGGGCTGTGGAACGCTTTAATTGTGAGCGCTGACTTCTCAGGCTGCCATTACGTAATCAGCGATGTTATTCCCTCTATCGTGTCTAGTGCTTTCAGCATGAATAATCGGTGACTTATCATACTCTATGTATCCAACCAATTTGTACAATGCTCATAAAATGTATATGAGTGGCCATTCTAAATGTGCGTCGTCAGTTGACCTGAGTTTTTCTCCCCTATAAGTTGATTGTACTTCCGTCTATGGATGACATTTCCTTGAAAGGTTAGCTTGTGTTGTGGCGTCCTCTGAATGTTGTGATTTGCTCAGGGCTTGCGTACATTTACAACCGGTAGTAGGGTTGTGTACGCACAGTCCTCCTAGCTGGACATAGGCTGGTGCCATTCAGTGGTTTATTATTAGAGACACCCTTCCCCCACCAAACATATTCTTGTATATCCTGGGGATGTCAAACCTACAATGTGTTCAGTGTTTAATGTCTGATTGTATGTAAATGAAATGAAGAGCCATGTTTATTAGGATGCTTTCCTACAAAATGCCTGATCATAGGTGAATAAAATGAAGGGCTATGTTTATTTGGATGCTGTACTATACAGTCATGTTAGGCATGTTTATGAGGATTCCGTATTATAAAAGCATCTCTAATAATGGGTGAATAAAATGAACGGGCATGTATGTTGTGATGCTGTACTATACAATCCTATTTGATCGTAGGTGAATGAAATAATCAGGCATGTATGTTAGGATGCTGTACTAGACAACCCTGTCTGATCATAGGTGAATGAAATGAAGGGTCATGTCTGTTAGGATGCTGTACTATACAATCCTGTCCGATCTTAGGTGAATGAAATGAGGGGTCATGTATGTTAGGATGCTGTAGTATACAATCTTGTGTGATCATAGGTGAATGAAATGAAGGGTCATGTATGTTAGGATGCTGTACTATACAACCCTGTCTGATCATAGTTGAATGAAATGTCATGTATGTTAGGATGCTGTACTATACAACCCTGTCTGATCATAGGTGAATGAAATGAAGGGTCATGTATGTTAGGATGCTGTACTATACAACCCTGTCTGATAATAGTTGAATGAAATGAAAGGTCATGTATGTTAGGATGCTGTACTATACAATCCTGTCCGATCTTAGGTGAATGAAATGAGGGGTCATGTATGTTAGGATGCTGTAGTATACAATCTTGTGTGATCATAGGTGAATGAAATGAAGGGTCATGTATGTTAGGATGCTGTACTATACAACCAGTGGCGGACTGGGGCCAAAAATCAGCCCTGGATTTTTCCCCTGGCCCAGCCTGAGACATCCCTGCTGTGGCCCCCAACCTTAATGCTGGGGCTATAGTATTGGGGGCTGGGGTTCCTTGGTTTGTGGGTACAGTGGGGCTGGGTAGGGAGACTAAGGAGGGCAGGAATTGAATGTGGGTGTTATAAGCAGCAGCCCAACTGGCCCCAAAGCAGTGCGGCCCACCGGGCATTGTCCCGGGTCTCCCTATGGCCAGTCCGCCCCTGTATACAACCCTGTCTGATCATAGTTGAATGAAATGAAAGGTCATGTATGTTAGGATGCTGTACTATACAATCCTGTCCGATCTTAGGTGAATGAAATGAGGGGTCATGTATGTTAGGATGCTGTAGTATACAATCTTGTGTGATCATAGGTGAATGAAATGAAGGGTCATGTATGTTAGGATGCTGTACTATACAACCCTGTCTGATCATAGTTGAATGAAATGAAAGGTCATGTATGTTAGGATGCTGTACTATACAATCCTGTCCGATCTTAGGTGAATGAAATGAGGGGTCATGTATGTTAGGATGCTGTAGTATACAATCTTGTGTGATCATAGGTGAATTAAATGAAGGGTCATGTATGTTAGGTTGCTGTACTATACAATCCTGTCCGATCTTAGGTGAATGAAATGAGGGGTCATGTATGTTGTAGTATACAATCTTGTCCGATCTTAGGTGAATGAAATGAAGGGTCATGTATGTTGTGATTCTGTAGTATACCATCATGTCTGATATTAGGTGAATGAAATGAAGGATCATGTATGTTGTAGTGTACAATCATGTCCGATCTTAGGTGAATGAAATGAAGGGTCATGTATGTTGTGATTCTGTAGTATACCATCATGTCCGATATTAGGTGAATGAAATGAAGGATCATGTATGTTGTAGTGTACAATCATGTCCGATCTTAGGTGAATGAAATGAAGGGTCATGTATGTTGTAGTATACAATAATGTCCGATCTTAGGTGAATGAAATGAAGGGTCATGTATGTTGTAGTATACAATCATGTCCGATCTTAGGTGAATGAAATGGAGGGTCATGTATGTTAGGATGCTGTAGTATACAATCTTGTGTGATCATAGGTGAATGAAATGAACAGGCATTATACGTTGTGATGCTGTACTATACAATCATGTGTGATTTGGTCTTTGGTGAATGAAAAGGAAGGGTAATGTTTATTAGATGCTGTACTATAAAATTGGTTGTTTTCTAGGAACCATATTTGGCCAATATGTATTTCCCATACTGTTCACGTAAGTGGTCGTTTTAGGGGTGAGAAGGGTTGAAGGTGGTAACGGATAATCCTGTAAATTGTTCTGATTAAATGTAATATTTGAGTTTGCAGGGACTAGTGACTTTATTTAATACAACTTTGCCCCAGGGCCCCATCCATAGGAGGACTGTTGTATGATACCTCTATTCCTGAGGTAATTTCCCTTTCGATTCACTTCGATTCACTTATTTTCATATCCCTCAAGGACGATACAGTTCTGAAATGATTGACAGATCTTCGTTCTTTCGATAATGTTGTTGGGTCAGTTTTACGGCTTCTCGTGACCAGTGTCCTCTATGAATCACCTCTGCATTTGTTTTTTTTGTAATACCAGAGTCTCCTTATAAACCTAATTATCGGTGTGTACCAGTCTACTCAAATGTGTTGAAACTGCATTTGAATCCCATGTCAATAATGGGGACCAAAAAAGAAAACCTTCTAGCTGTATGCAGAGCCACAGAATAAGGTTAGTCTGCCATTAAATGACAGGAGTTCAATCTCCCAGCTGATGGACTAGAGGTGCACCACTCCCTCCCCTCCCCCCCAGCCTGTGTTTCTGCTGAAAACTGTGTACATCGCCTACAAGGGATAAAGCACAACTCCGGTTGTCCTGGTGATGGCCTCTGAATCTTCCTTACAAGATATTTTATAGAAAAGGTGGACTTAAATGCACAGGAATACAAACATTGTGCTTTATATATCTATGGATGTAAATTAAGATGTCTCTGCGCTTTATCCAATACAAGCACATAACATTGCATTCAATGCCTCACATCCACTGCTGCCCCCCCTCTAACCCTTGCCTGAGGTAACGCAAGACTACAATAATACATCGAAGGGCAATTGTTAGGAAATATTTATACATATTGGTTGTGAAAAATGTTCTGGGACATCCAATCTTATAATCAAAGATGGCTGCAGCCGCTACTACAACAGAGGGAATCCTCAGGGGATACTCGCCTCAACTACAGGAAATGTATTAAAACTGTTGTTTCATGACCCATCAGCCCTTTAGTGGTGCCAGCCTGGTTATTTGGGGTGGTGGGAGCCCATCTTGCCAGAGTTGGGCTTATAGTGCCACCTAATCCCGTAGGCCTTAAGGCCTGAATTTAGACGATACCTGGAGTCGCATAGGAGGGTTCAACTGACTTGTTCCCTGTGGAAGAAGCTACAGAATGAATACAACTACACCACAAATCTTTTAGGTAACCCGTTAAACCCATTTTGTTTTGCAGCAGCTTTTTCCACTTTCGTGGACTTTCTCACAGCCCTTAGGTTAGGGGATGGCACAGAGCACAAACTCCCTGCCACGAGCTTGGTCTCCAGTATGGGGACTCCAGTTAATGTGAACCGATCGCCACCACGGCCAGCCCTGGATGCCTCACACTGTGAACCTGCCGCAGTGGCTGGCAACCCCCTAACCTTTCCGCCAGACATCACGGGCAGCAGCCAGATTCCTGCAGCTGTGTGTGCTCCCTTGCCCAGCCATTTACATGCTCCATCGAGGAAACCTGGGATGCAGCTGGCCTAGCTCCCTATGCCGATGCTCAGTCCAAAACAATGGCTTTATTACCGTGTAGTACTATTCGCAGCATAAAATGCCCAAATCGGGATGCCCCATCGACAAGAACCAGTCGCCAGGATAGAGACAAATCCTAGTGAGTGGTCCACTTTAAGAACAATGTGCCGTGTGGCATCTTGCTAGTAAACCTTATAGTGTAGCCATCTTTGAAGATGATGCTTTTTAGGCCCTGTCCTTTTCCTCTCTAAGGCCTCCAATCAGCAGTTCCCTTGCAGGTCTCATTCCTGTCTGTGATGGTAAAAGAGCACTCTTGGCTCAAATGAACTCCTCAGATTTCTAATATTGGAAGCTGCTTTCTTTGAGTAGTTTAATGGGATGCAAAGTCAACCTACGCAGTCGTTGATGTTGTCTTGGACCCGCCCCGATAGCTGTTGGCCTGATTTCACCTTGCATTTGATTGTTTGCCAATGGCCTATTTAGCTGGAGGCCATGTTGTAGATAGGATAGGTTGTGCATTTCCCATATTCTATTTGTGCAAATCATTGTATCTGCATAGCAGGCATTCTGGAGTGCAATGATCTTGGAGGATGTGCCAGTTCCAGAAGCAGACGGCAGCAGTCATGGTGCATCCTGTCAGTCCTCCAGCATGGCTTTGCTGTCTCTAGAAATCAGCTTGGCGTCTGGGAAGGTTTGGGCTAGCTAACTGCTGTAATACAGTGTTCATGCACTTCATAAAGATAGTGTTTTTTTTTTTTGGGTGGGGGAAGGGCAGAAGACGTATTGTAGGTTTCATGTCTCATTTGCTAGAAGGTTGGATCTCTATAAAGTTGTCATTTCAGTGAATGTGACAGTCTGCAGTTAACACCCATGTTTGACAGATTATTCTGGAGATTGAGGGGATGTGATGGTGTTGCTAAGAATTAGATGTATTCTAATGTGCAGGACAATAGAGGCATAAGAAAAGGGCCAGAAATTGGGCACCAATTCATAAGGGCAATATTGTATTCCAAATGTACACATGCAAGATAAATATGGCTGGGGCAAAAAAGTACCTGTACACCCCGCCCGCATTGCCCCAGCACCACCAGGCTTCGTGCGCTCCCTTTTTATAAGGCAATGGAGACACACAAATACATCCCGATCAGCTCTGCATTCTGGGATTGTTGACCTTCTCTGATCCCAGCTCTGTCTGTGCAAAGCACAGCTATAACTTACGTTAAATATATTAATCCTAGATGCTGGGGAATAGTTTAAGGGTTTGGGCTTTTCATTAAATGATGCTGAAGGTCCTCTTTAAAGTGGACCAAAACCTGAGATTGTGACATCCAGGGTTGTGGCTCGTATATTTGATGCCCGCTGTATGAACCCTATCTCGACCCGCCCTCCCCAGATTGACCACAAAACTCGCCTTTGCAGAGGTCCACGCGCCTGTGTGGGCTCTCGTCCAAGCGGCACTGTGTGCTACTGCATAGCAAAAGGGGAAAGACCTAATTTCCAATCCGGCCTCCTGTAGTCTGCGTAATTCTCCCGTCCACAGCCTATTTGAATGGCGCCACAGGAAAGCTGGGGTTTGCAGGTGATCATGGGGGTTTCATGATTTGGTTTGCTCCAGGAGTATGGAAGTGGCTGGCACTGGATTTTTTTAGAATCTAGGGCTGACGCACAAGGGTTTTGGTCCTCTTTATTAAATGATGCTGAAGGTCCGGTTTAAAAAGTCCAAACCCTTAAACTATTCCCCAGCATCTAAAATTATTATATTTTACGTTTAGTCATTTATTTTTTTTCCCCCACTGGGCTTCAAATCCATGGGCCGCCATCTTGGATATTTAAAGGCTTATAAGGTGCAGGTAGGATGATTTTTAATGTGAGCAATCTGTATGTACAGGGTGGGGAAACATATAAGATAGGCTCTAGTTCAGGGTGAAGGTCCTTCCTGCAGGGGTACGCGAGATCCGCGAGATTGTTTCAGCAAGTGTGATTTATACTTTGCACAAATGATCCAGGAAAAGCTTTCTTCCTCAGGCTTAGGTGACAACCCGTATGGACTTTCCAGGCAAAATAAACCATGAAAAGAAGTCTGCCTACAGTGCAGCTCAAGTCAGTCCTGTGTGTAGTAGTAATAAAAATGTCAACTTTTTTTTTTGTTTAACTCAGACGATCTGACTTGACACCCCAACCCCCCCCCCCCCCCCCCCCCCATTTCATGTGTCTGGGTCCACACCATATTTTGACCTTTCACGTTTTTTTATAAATGGGTTCATTTTAGAGTTGCAAATATTTAGAATAACAAAACCCAAATATGTCATTTTTTAACATGGAAACCTCTGCCAATTGAGGGGGGTAATCGCTCACCCCCCCTCGGTCCAACTGTGCCTGCACGGGCTCCCGTCCAATCAGCCGCCCGCTGAACTGAGAATTCCACAAGGCGGCTCTTGATTGTTGTGAATGGGGCTGTGTTCGCGCTCCGCCCCTGCCATTCAGACAGGATGAGGTGCAAGTGCAGAGGAGCGGCCGCTCCAGCTTCCTATTCACACTAATCAGAGCTGCTTGCCAAATGACGTCACTTCAGCTGGCAGCTCTGATTGGACGAGAGCCTGCGCAGGCACCATTGGATTGGGGGAGAGGGGAGTTTGCACATACCGATCTGGGGGGGGGGGTCACACAGCAGGGTTTTCCAAATCAGGAAAATGAAAATCCTGGGTTTTGTTTCTTTAAGAGGTGCAGTGTTAGGATTTCCTCTGTTACTATTTCAACATCATAAGTTGCCTTTTGTGCCCTAGAATGGTCTCCCCAAGTTGTGAACAGCGACTTCATGAAAGTGAGCTGCCTAAAGTCATTGTCCAGACACACATGTATTCACATCACGTAGGGCTATACATGACAATTTTTAAAAAGCTATATTATAAAACGACTGTGTAGAGGGATCCATTCTAGCCTATCTTGAAGAGAGGGGCTGTACACCTGAAACAAGCCTCAGGCTTCAATTTGTGGTCAGGATCAGAGGGGGGGGGGGGGGGGCGTTGGAGGCAGCATTCAGGAGGAAGAAATTCCCCTTCCATATTCTGTTACCAGAGCAAAGTGACCGCATGGGAATGACTCTAAAATCAATCGCCTGGCAGCTTACCTGATGCAAAGTTCACTGGTCAATACATTGAATGTAAATGTGGTGTCATTAATATAACTGATACACACAACAGGCATTAGATTGTTTTATCTGCTAACCCAGCTGAGCAGCTATGTCATGTATTTACTACAAAACATTGCTTGTAAAGTGCTAGTGTTGGTGTATTGGAAGTGTTAATTATATGGCCAACAGTCACAACAGATATATCCTGCCTGACCAGTCCAGCAGAACAGGGCTGTCTGCATTGATCTAGAGATCATGTTTGCCAAGGTCGAGGAGCTGAAGTACACATAGATTTGTGTGGTCCTTGGCCATCATATTCCATGGCGCTGTGCAAAGCAGGAATATGTCACATATGGTTTCTACGTTATAGCCTCATTACCCAGCTTGTAACTGTGGAGATAGGCAATGGCACGCTTGTTTTGCTACTATAAGGGTTTGTGGCACAACAAAAGCTTTTTTTTTTTCCTTTAGTAGAGTGGGGGTATTCAGTTGCTTTTTTTAGTCATTCAAGCTCAACTGAAAAGGCATATTTTGCAGTGCCCAAAATGGAGGCAACTAGTACTGGCCCTTTTGAAAAGTTTTTTAGAAAAAAATGCGTAGTGCTGAATCATGTGTCAAGTTAGGCCAGGGAGCAGATAGTTTTTGCTCACTGGGGTGTTGTCCCGTCAGTTCTTGCATGGAAAGTGTAACAGGAAGGTCTGATTCATCTTCCTTGTAATTGCTCTTAGTGACCTATTTCTGCATCCGGCAACCTCCCCCCTTTTTTTTTTTTTTTTTTTTGTTTCTTTTAAGTTTGGCCCTAAACTTGACCACTTCCACCGCCTGTGAACCCTGAATTTAGGAAATGCTTTTCTTTTTCTCATGGAGCTCTGTGTGGCAGGAGACTAGGAATCTGCATTATAGCGGAGCAAAACCCATTTTGGTGCCCCCTCCCAATTACCTAGGGTGATTTTTGCTGGCTCGGCAGTGGGCTGGTTTAAATAAAACCATGTTTTTCTACCACTGATGCCACTCCAGCAGCAATTGGCTGATCAAAAGTGCTGTATGACATGTGCTAGCTGCATCCCTGGCTTTCTACATGGAAGCACTTGCAAATTCAAATGCATTCAAAAGGCGCACTCTTCTACAGAGAAGATAGGGATGCGGTGGATGGAGGTTGAATCGCAGATGGAGCCTCTGGTAAAGGTGCGTTTACCAGTAACCCGGGGGGTTTCACACAACAGGGCATCCTGGGGGGCAGACTAGCGGGCGTTCCTGGATGTTCTGTGAAAAGCCTTTAGATTCCAGGGCTGGCCACGCAGTGTTTTGTTCAGCTTTAATGCTCACCACCTATTGGACTACTGTGCTCTTTTCTTTCTTTTTGGTTCCACATAAGGTGGTTCTGCAAGTGCACCAGTGGACCCAGATGGTTTAGGTCCACATTGAAAGGACCGTGGGATTTCCTGTTCAGTGAAACACCCTTGTATATTAAAGTGGACCAAAACCCAGGATTTTGACTATCCTGGGGCTTGGTCCACTCCCCCCGAACGGCCAGCTATGTGAACCGCCCCCAGATTGTCTGTCTGGATCAACTCACTTCACCGCTGTCCTACAGCCGCTCATCCAATCGGAGCGTTCGGAGCCCCTGAGCTATGAATGTCTTAGCGGCGCCTTAGCTCAGCAGCTCCGATCGCACTGGCGGCCACATCTCGCACTTCCATCCAACAGGGAGCGCGCCCGCGTCCTGCTAGAGAGAGGCGCGAGATGCGGCCCTCGCATGCGCCATTGGACCGGGATTCAGGTAAGTGTAGCGGGCGTCCTGGGGGGTTTCAAACAGCGGGTTTTGGATGCCCCACGGGGAGGGAATGGATCTTGTAGATTCCCGGGCCAATCCAGCTGGGTTTTGGTCCACTTTAACTAATGCAGCAATCCTGTGCTGCGTGCATGATGCACGTGCTAAATCGCTGGCAGAGACAGCAGTTGAGGTGGCTAACAGGAGGATTCCACCCTCTTCCTGTGGTCTGTCATTAATTTGTATACACAGCATAGAACATGGATTGGCTGAGAGCCCGCACATGCATTGTGGGAACGCCATTGGGGGTGAGTATGCTATTTCGAATGCCTCCTGCAAAAGGGAGGATTTATTGGAGGGTTTTGGTCTACTTTAAAAGCAACTCACCTGGACCCCGTGGTAAACCAGTCACAGGGCTAGAGCGGGACAAGACAATCTGCTTATTCTTTTCCTCGGATAGCACAATGTTTGATAAGGAAATCTACTGTAGTTATTCTCTAAAGCTCACCTTCAAATATACTTGGCCTAAATAAGGTGTTGCCTTATTTTTTTTTCACTTCTCTACATCCTCCTGTGTGAAATCTATTGCTTATCATTCTTTGCCTGCTGTTCCACAGCAGTTCTCTATTAAAAATAATGGCGGATGCTTTCCAGAAGTCATAGGTGGTCTGAGGGGGCAGGAGTTTAGCCTTGGCTTTTAGGATGAGTGAGTATGAGGGAGGTTCTTAGAAACTTAGCTGAAATGAAAACCTTTCACTTATCAAAGCAAAAATGTCTGGAGCAGCACTTGAGTAGATGTGGTATTGGACATGCTGCAAATGTTTATCATCCTGAAATATAGTATTAAGGAAGACCAGGCCCAGAGTGCTAAAAAAACTGTTGTGTGGTGGGCTGTTTGTCCATTTTATGGTACCACAATCTTCTCAGGAGAGAGCAGTGTTCCCCCATAAAAGCATCTGAACTAGGCCTCTGCTGGTGTTTTTGTTTTCTTTTCTTGTTGTGTTGCTGCTGTTTGCTAACCTTGTGAGAGATTTCTCTGAGGCCTTCAAGCGGAGGCTGGTTTGTGCAGCTCTGTTTACAAGAACATCCATAGTAGTTCTTCACTGAAACCTCTGAAAAGATGGGAGGGCCCCGGAACATGACTGTTTACATGTTTTACAACTGTTAATGGCTCTTTTTATAGCTGAAGACTGGTTTACATTGGATGAAGTTCAGCCTTGTTCTCCTGTGCTGCAGTATAGGTAGACATGAACTGAGCAAATGTTTCACAGGTTCTTCTGTCTCTCCACATTAATGTGGTGCTGGGTTTTGGACCTTTTCCCCAGGGCACCCCGATCGCTGATGCCAACTGACCTCTTCCCAGTCCTACGGCGCATGCTCGTCCAATCGGCGCGCTCGGAGCTGCTGACAACACGTGGTCTAAGGCATCCCCCGCTTCCCTTCAACAGGGAGCGTGCCCACTCCGGGCATTAAATGCCTGGCACGGGTACGCGCCTGCTACAGGGATAGCGGGGCCGCGGCTTGCACATGTGCCGTTGGACTGGGAAACAAGGTAAGTTTATGGTGTGAAACCCCCCCCCCCCAGGTCGCCCAGCAAGGCATCCTGATTTTGGATGCCTCAGGGGTAGGGAATCACGTGGGTTTTGGCTCACTTTAAAGGGACTCTGTAGGCTAAGTGCATAAACTGTCATTCAGCAGCTCACCTCATCATGGCTGCCCTCTCTCTTCCTGTCAGAACACAGCTGCTCCTGAAAGTAGAAACAAGGCAAAGATTAATAGCACACCTCCTGAATTTCTTTGCCATAGACCACCAATAATAAGGCTAAGCTGGTGTCATAAGCACCGCAATCACGCTGTGGACACTGGGAGAGAGCGAGAACAGCAGAGTGCCTGTCCCCGCCCATTCTACTGGATATTATGCCGCATCACAGAGCCAAGGGCCACACTAAAATATTTCAAAAGATAAACCATAAGGTGAAACTGTAAACCTGCCATTTCTTCAATTTAAAAAAGGAAATAGTATGGCACTGTACTGAACGTAGCCCAACCCAATGGTCTAACAATTGCCTTTGCCTTCTGTATCCCTTCTGTATTAATAGAGCTCTATTGCAAAATTGTCTAATATTAAAAATCTACATAAACATGCTAACCAGTATAAGGAAGGGTTACTTACTGTATGTACAACAGTATCAATAACCACTTTAACAGCAGCCCTGAACATTGCATGATGGGTAAAAGCACCTACACACCACAAGAATTGCAATAACCATAAACCGCTATGCAGATAAGTAGTTTTTCTTCCTTGAAAGCAAAATGGAAGGCTTGAAACCGGTCACCTGAAAACGTCTATTTTAACCATGTTACCAGTACTCAACCCCTCTAAGCTTCCACCAATGCTAAGCATACAATTATGATAGAAACAACTGTTACCAAATTATTCTGCCAAACCAATTACCCAGAGGTGGTGTTGTACAATCAATGTCCGTGTTTACAGCCTGTGGTAAACGTACCCTAGGGGTATGCAGAGATGTCCAGGGGTGCACCGGCAAGGTGGGTATGATGGGTTTGCTATATATCAACAGTAATACATTATTCTGTCTTGGGCCTGTGACCTACTTATTTTGGTAACATTTCTAAGTGATCCCCTCCTTGGGGTTGTTTGCTTTGAATTTCTTCTTGCTGGTTTCTTGTCACTAGGGGTTCTTGGCCACATCTCCAAGCCGCTGCCATTCTATATCGCTCTCCGTGTAATTGTCCGTTCTTACTCTATTTAACTAACTTTTACACGTCGGCTTTATTTTCCCCTCCTACTTTCATGTGTGGACTAGAGAAAAGCCAGGGATGTGGCCTGTGCGCTTGTTCACGTCTGCCTATCAGCGACCTTAAAGTTGCCTGCTGGGCTTCAAGAAAGCCAACAGTATTGCCTCAGGTGAGGTGGGTGGTTTTGGTCTGTGTTGCAGTTGCGACATGGCTTGTAAAATCACTGTGATCCTCCATAGATTGGCTGGCTGGCATTTACATGTGATTGCTTATTGCAGCTGGGCACATCGCATTGGTGTCAACCAGCTCTGGAAGCCCATAGTGAGCCTGTACACTTACAAATAACTTAAAGGGTGCCTAAACTATGAAAGAAATAAAATGGCACTTACCACCTTTCCCAGACAGTCTACTGCTCGGAAACCTCCTTTGTTTTCTTTTATGGTGTCATCCACACACAGTTGATCCCTCCAGGTCTTAGGTCCTATCAAGGCTCTGTATGGCTGGACACACCACTGTGACATTTCAGGGGCAGACTGGCTAAATTCTGTGGTTGCCTATGGATCCTAGAGGTAACCTGTTGAGGTCCTAGACCTGGAGGGATGTGCCGTGGGAAGTCAAAGATTTTAGTATCCTGTGTGTGTGTGTGTTTTTTTTTTATAGTGGGCTTTCAAAGTAGCACCCCGACCACCATAAATTCCTGAAGCATTACTTCCTTGTTAAAAGTAAGATTTAAACTAGAACATGGGCGGTGTTCATGCTTGGGGGGGGGGGTATCCCAATTGTGGATGACCCCCCCCTGTGCGATAATAGTGCGCAATGGGGAAAACCGTACCTTTCTCCTCGGCCCCACTGAGAAATCCAACAATCTGGTTGGCCAGTGCAGTCAGGTAGCTGCCGGAAACTTGGCTCGCTCATGTAACTGTGCCAGCCAATCGGAGTGCTGGATTTCCCGGGGGGCGGCTGGTGTGAGGTAAAAGGTAAGATTTCACCTGTTCTGCGCCATTAACGCGTCCACAATTGGAATGGTGTTCCGGTTTAATGAAAAGTCGTAAGTGAGTCCTAACGTCCAGTTTTAGCCAGAAATCCAGTCTCCATGAAACCCAGCACTGCTGGTTTTTACAAAAATGGCTGCTGTGTAGAGAGGCACACAGTTTGCGGATGCCCCCTTTCTTATTAACTGACAGAAGAAATATCACCTCTCTCCTCATACCCCTGCTTCTTTACTTTTTTTTTTTGTTTCTCTCTGTATAAACTTTTCTTTCCTAACGTAACTGTCTCTAGCTTTGCCTTCTAAATCCTGTATCTATGAATGCCAGGGCATATTGGTGCTTTTTTGACAGATGGTATGTGTGGGGTTAAAAAAATCTACCGGATTTGCTTAAATCGGACTAATAGCCCCATCTGCATGCATGATACTGAATCAATGTCAGCACTTACATTTGCTGCTGCATCCACTCAAAGCTTAAAGCAGACCAACACCCATGTGCTGCAGGTGTTGCTACCCACTGCCCCCCAAACACCCATAAATCTTACCTTTCCGTTGGTCCCCCACCAGGAATCCAGGGTGTCTGGCCGCTGGCGCCCATGTGGGCAGGATAAGGCACCACTCACTGCGCAGGATTCCCGGTGGGGTACCGAGGGCAAGGTAGGGTTTACGGGTGTGCGGGGGGCTCCAGCGTTATGGGTGCACCCCCCTGCCTGTCATATAGCAGGGAGACCAACATCCATGCCCGTTTTAAATTCGGTCTCACTGATTTTTCTAGTGGTAGCAGCCATTTTGGAGCTGCTTTTCCCGGCTTCCCAGCTGAGCTGCTGCCTTGATTCAACTGACATAACCCACATTGCACAGTAACAGGAAAACCAGTTGCACTTCCTGTTTGCAGGCTACCTGCAGCTCCAGGGGGCACCATTTTGTTTTTAAAATGTGACCACAGCAGGAGTTAGAAAACGTTAATGATTAAATGAGTGCAGCAATCTGAATTGCCCTGGGGAGGGTGTTTGTTGTGAGGACGTTGGTCCAGTTTAAATGGGGAGGGCCTGGAAGCACAAAAGGGATAACGCATTTAGAGTCTGGAAGAAGAGGCACATGCTAACTGCTACCTCTGAGAATATTCTGTTTGCTTATTTAAATGGCCTACACATGAATTCAAACTCTGAACAATAGATATATCTTCCAGTTTCTGGACTCTTTACAGTTAATTTACTATCTACTTATACTGTACGTGTGTGTGTGTGTGTGTGTGATGCAGTTCCTTTCCCCATTGTGATCTAAATGTGTGTGACAGCTGGCCCAGCACTACATGTGGGTGGGTGGGGACTGGATGGGAAGGAGTCTCTTGTGTATCTATTGATCTGTGTGCAGGATGCATTAATTCCAGCTGACACCATGTGACCAAACTCGCCTTTGTTTCCTCTTTAGCTATTCTTCCTGCTATGAGCACCCAGTGGGCCTCATGTAATATTTCATAACGCTTGGTTACTATGCCAGTAACTTTATAACCGGTTTCCAGAGCTATGAGTTGTGGCAAAGCTCTTCTGCTCCCATTGTTGTAATGGGCAGATTTGTTTCATGAATGCAGTTAGGAGGAAGATTTACCACCGCCGTGTATATGAATAAGTCTCGGTGTGGTTTTCCTGGTACCCCCTGCTGGGCAGTCTTTCCCTGATTAGTAGAGCGCCATCACTGAGCGTGTTGATTTACCTCATAGCATCATTGATTGTGTATGCTGCTCTTTTTATTACATTATTTATAATTCCAATTAGAACCGCCACTTTTATTGCGTACAAATGAAAAAAAGGAAATGGGCTGGCTGGGGGATATATGGTGAATTTTACATCCTCCCCACTGATGCCCAGCTGTTTGCACAACCCCCCCGGGTCACCTCAAGACGTAACTTTTTGGTCGCATCTGTGGGCTGAAGCATTCCCCGGCCTGTGTCTGCCAGCTCTCGCTCCCAGTTGCTGAGCATAAAGTCATTTACTGTGCATTCAAGTGGACCGGAACTCTGGATTTTCACTATCCTGTGTTTTGGTCAGTTCCTCTCCGGCATCCTGATTTAGGAAGCTCCACGATTCGCCTGTCATCCTTGCCCTTCCACCATGCCCATGGTACAGCCGCAGCTCTGCCACTGTTCAGCTGGTGAAACACAACATCACTTGCATCCTTCATCTGTGCAGGGATACGCCAGCCATTCAGATATGAAATAGAAAGTGAGTGATGCTGGGAGTTCTTTGGTGCAGTACATTTTATAGGATGAATGGGGGAGGTGATTTCACACCGCAGGATGCCTCGGGGAGAGAGAATTAGGGGGCCATGGAGTCTCATAGACTGCAGTGCTACTATTGGTCCACTTTTATAGGCACAGCAAACAGCATTGATTGGGTGAGAGCCTGCATATGCACCACAGGACCAGGGAAAGTTTTTTTGTTTGTTATATCTGACCTATTTCACAATCATTCTGATTTATGTTTAATATTTTTAGTATAGGTAACTTTATTTGATCTACTTCATGATGTCCTTATTGGTACATACTGTAGGTATATCTGCATTTTGCTGCATCCATCTATCTATCCATATGCTGTGGGCATATTAGATGTCCATCAGCTTAATGGACTTCTTAGTGTGTTTGCTGGTATCTAGGAAACTGTTATGTTGTGGTTTCAGGGAAGTGTAGGTAATTGTTGTCTAAGGTTCTAGTGATACTTTTGACATCTTCACACCCCCTTGAGCTGCCCTGTGAGTGATCTGGGCAGCAGCTGTTTATGCTCAAGGATCTTCCCGGTTCTGCTGAAAGGTTGCATTCATTCCTTTTTTTTTTTTGTTTACAGTAAAGATGAAACAAACAAGGGGCTATTGCTAACTTTATCTACTCTGCTCCCTTTTTTTTTTTTCTTCGCATTATGCTTATAATTTCAGAAACTGGTCATGAATGTGTTTTGAGTATAGCCATAGGACACACAAGTTCCAACATATACCTGGGTGCCATATGCGACTCTCCAGGGCTTTTTATGTGGCCAATAAGAAGTATTGCAAAAAGTAATGTGAGAGAGAGCGCTGAAAAGAGTGTGAGCCGCTGCCTAGTATAAGAGGTCAATTCTTATCATGAAAAATGTGAAACAGAGCCAATACCGTACTTGGGAATGCCTCAATTGAGGTAAAACCTTGTTTGGAATTGGTTTAGGCGCGCCTAAACCAATTCCAAACAAGGTTTTACCTCAATTGAGGCATTCCCAAGTACGGTATTGGCTCTGTTTCACACTTTTTATGTGGCCCTCTGACAGGTGCATATGGGGACAGGAGGAGGCTGGGCGGCACCCCTGGCCCCATTACTCCACAGCTTCTAACTGTATGTGGTGCTGCGGCCTACTGTGGAGCGCAGTACGACCTGGCCCCAGACTCTGTGCTTAAAAATCATCGGCATGCCTTTTCCACATTACATGGGAGAAGAGTACTGTCTGTTTCTGTAGCTCTCACCACATCCATCCTAACCCACCCAACTCACTTTCACTGCAGAGGCTCCAACAGCTACTATTGTCAGGTGGGGTGGAGAAAAAATAAGGCTGCCCTGAGCTAAATTCAGTGGCTGTCCTGGGGAAAATAATTTACCTGCATCTCACCTAGGTAAAATACAGTGGCTACATCTGTCCTGGGAAACGTAATACAATGGCTGCATCGGTCCTGAGCAAAATAACTTTGTGGCTATCCTTGGCAAAATCATTTAGTGTCTGCATCTGTCCTGGCCAGAATAGGTCTGTGTCTGTAACCTTTTGAATGGTCGTGCAAAATACCACCAAAGAAATGCCTGCAATTGGGCACTTATGCTTACATTTCTGGGCAATCTGGGAATCCCAAATTAGTAAGCTGAGGTAGCCGCGGCTCTCAGGCCTGTTGCAGGTGACTGGTGGTCCTGTTTGTAACTGAACTTTATTGCATTTAATTACTTGGTGTTCTTCCTGTTTTAGTGTAGAAAGAGTGTAAAAAAAGCTTCCTAACTTTCTAATTGCATTTCATTTGGGAACATAATTTTATCCTACTGTAATTAAACGATGGTGTTATAGTCCTCTAAAATTGAGTAAGCTTTTTTTCTTTTTATATCTTTAACATTATATTTTGCTAAAGATTACTTCCTGCCTGTGACAGGGTTTACATTTTTTGATCTAAAGGGCCACCTACTACAATACGATCTTTATCAATTAGTGCACTAGAACGTCAAAAACCTTAAGAAAAGTTTAGATCCCTATTTGGTGGACCAGGATTCTGTTTTTCATCCAATAACTACGGTAACTTTGTCAGCCTTGGAAGTGTGCCTGGCCCCACTAGGATCGGAAAAGGATTGCTTAGCTGGAGGGTAGAGAGTGAGGTTTAAAAAGGACTTTACATCCTCTTTAAAGCAGACCTACACCCATAAGTAATTTTAGACCTCAGCTGGTCCCAGAGGAGTTCACATAGTTATGTTTTCTGACATCTTGGTGTACCATGGGTTGCCGGTGAGACCTGTGCCATGTTTTTGATGTAGGCCAACTAGTAAAAACAGTAAGTTGCACTTCAAAGCTTTTCCAAGCCTACTGGGGGACAGTTTTCTCACCCATACTTTACTCTGCTGTGGCACCAGGTGGAAGTCTTCAATGGGGCTAAAGAAGTGAGCCTGATACAGGTCTAATCCTTGCGTGTTCCATTAAAAATCTTGCATACATTTTTGATTGGCATTGAATTTGAACTGGGTAAGTTTTCCTGTACAATCTTTTGTGTGTGTGAGACCCTTTGAGCCAGGGGTGTAACTTGAGGGGGTGCGACTGCATCGGGGCCCAGATGTTCAGGGGGCCCCATTATTGTTGCTCTTCCGCCGTATGTATCATATTTGTGCTCACTTGGCTTAATTTACAGAAGAGAAGCACCATTTGTCCCCACTATTTCAACCTTCAGTTGTTTATCTGCATCCGGTTGAGTTGAGACAGAAGAAAGTTTACTGTATAAGCCCTGAAAGGGTCTAATTTAATCGCATGGGGCCCTTTCACATTTAGTTACGTCGCTGCTTTGAGCTGAGCCAAGAAAACGGGTGTACTGTTCACACATAACCCAAAGACTAGTACAGCAGCTGAGAGGGGTGGAAAAACCCTTAGACTTGGACTTTAATGATAAGCTCTGCATGGTAGTACAGATTCTACCGTGAAGTTGAAGCAAGAATCTTTCAGTTATAAGCAAGCGTTAAGATCCTGAATCTCCCCTCATGGCATAATGTGCTAGTTTGATCTGAGATTGTGTTGGTTCCTTGCTGTCATTCCCAGCTGAGGGAAACCTGCTGACAGTAAGATGGGCACAGTTTGCCTTCCTAATATTGTTGGACGGCATGTTCCCTGGTTAGCGTGCTGGACGGTGACTGCATTCCTGGGCCATATTCGAGCAGAGCCTGCATCATATTTCTGTGTGCCTTTCATTTGTTGGCCGTTTTATTTACTATGCGTAAAGGTTAAAATAATGTTGATTGAAATGTACCACAATTTCGTCTAATGCCTAAAAAGACGCATAGTCTTTAGTTTCTTTTGCAAAGTACATATATGCCCCCACCCACCCCATAAAAACATGTGCAAATTATTTATTCTTTCAAATGAAGCCCCCTAATATATCTTTTATTTTTTTCTGGAATAGGTATGCAATGTATATTGAGGAATTGCTATATTGAGGTCTTGTTGTATAATTGCTGTTTCTATCGTTTGTAGGTTAAACATGGAGCTGCGAGTGGGAAATAAGTACAGGCTGGGCAGGAAGATTGGAAGTGGCTCCTTTGGTGACATCTATTTAGGTAAGCTAAACTTTGTTTGCTATGTTACAATGCAAACTGCATGTAGTACTGGTTCCACGTAGACCAAAAAACGGGCATGTCCAGATATCGGCTGCATTAGCTTCTAGAGTTTTAGTACTTGTGTTTCTGAATTATCCAGCCACTGAAGCAGCTTCTGTGGGGGAGAATTTTTTTTTTTTTTTTCTTCTCTAGCCTAGACATGCAAGCTGCTGCAATATAGAATAATCTTCGAACCACATTAAACTGGTGTTCAATTATAAACAAATGTTCTGCGATTGAAGCTGTAAATGACTACCATATGGGCAGAATCCCATGTATAGCATATCATGTCCTAAAATACCTCTTGCAAGTAACGTTATCCTCCCTCCTGATCAGAAGAGAACGTGATTTAAGCCTTTCACATGCCCTATATTCACAAAGGCTAAATGGCTACAGGCCCAAGCATGTCAAAGTTGCTGTTTAGAGGTGCCTGCCACTAAACTTGTTGGATAGAATAGTGCTTGTTCCCCCTGCAGCAACACAGACAAATCTTGTAGCCTTTGGCTGAGGTGGACAGTCAACCCTGGCTCCCATATCTGGATGCCTGTGTACTGCAAAGGTGAAAAGAAACTTCAGCCTTTTTTTTGTCATAATAAACACGTCAAACTACTACATGTCAAACTACTACTGCAATCACCCCTCTGCGGCTGGGCAGGAATCTAAAATATTTCAGGACTGGCCGCTAGCCTGCTCCCAGGGCATCCTATATCGGATGCCCTGTTGTTCGAGACCCTCTGGGGCACCAGTAATCTTAGCTAATCCCAGCAATCCAGTGACGCTGTCTTTGGCGGTGGCCACATCTCCGGCTTCTCTGCAGCTGTATGCACTCCCTGTCCCAGCCATTTGGTTAGGCCGGTGCGTGGTAATGCGCACTCCACAGGGGAGCCAGGGAAGCGGCGTTATGCCACACATTAGTATGCACTGCATAAATGCTGATTGGCTGAGTGCCTGTGCCATGGAACGGTGAGTGAAAGTGGGTGATATTGGGGGTTTCACACAGGGGCAGGGACCAATTACCAGGATAATCCTGGTGATTGGTGCACTTTAAAGGTGGTCTGTGGTCAGAAATTGTCATGTTCTTGACTATCCAAGAACCAGTCAGGTCTGCAGCTGTCAGCCGTTGGAAAATGCCTGCCAATTTTTTAGCAAGGGGCTGATACTTGCTCTTACATTGCTTAAGCTTGTGTCCATATATCAAAAAAAAAACTTTTCCAAGTATACAGCATGTCCTGTTCCAATAATTCCTTACACTTGGGTTATTCCGCCACAAGGTGGTGCAGTGGACTGCAGAAAGACTTGTGACCACTCCCGGCCCCATAAATAGCCAGGAACCTCCCACCAATTTCCAGTGCTTCTCTGCAGTCTGGACTGCGAAGATAGAAGATGGCTCTCTATTGCGCAGGGAGCGGGGATTTTCAAGGCTAGGGCCCTGCAGGCTTATTTCCACCCTTTCTGGATCCACTGCCTCCCAGCCTCGGCTGACAGTTCGGGTGAAGGTAGGACGGCACTAGGGTCAGGTGCTGAAGGAGCGCTGCTCCGGGACGCAAGACCCTGTACCAAAGGGTAGCCGGCGACAGGCCTTCTATGGTGAGCCTCATTGGAATGCCCCAATGCCTCGAATCTTGGGTCCTTGTTCCCTCTCACTGTCTCCCCTCCCCTCCCCTCTAGAAGGTTGTGCGCGACCCCTTTGTCGTGGCCGCTCGGCTGGCAGGGGGCGCCCGGGGGGTCCGTGATTTGTGTGTTATTTTTTTTATTATTGGTGTGTGTGCAGCCGTTGTACAGCGCTCCGCGGTGGTTGGCACTATGTATTTTTTGGTTCTGTCATGGCGCCTCACGTGGTCAGTTTCGTGCTCTTCGGGGGGGGGGGGACCGCGGTTTGACGCGTTTTGCGTCATGCGCTCGCGGTCCGCCCCTCTAGGTACTGCTGCTGGTGCCATTTTGTGGCCCCGTCCTTGCGGTGCTGCGATGTGGTCTGGCTGTGCTTTACCCATCTGGACGATCTGTCCGCCTGGTCCGTGAGTCCCTTACGGGGTTTTTTATATTGCTTTACTCTGTGTGCGCTGAGGATGTTTATTTGTACTTATTGTGTCTTGCAGGCGGGTCACCTTTGACTGTGGTTCTCCCGGCCCTGCCCCTTACCAATCTCCCACCTTTACCTAGCGGGCCTTGGGGGGCATCCCAAAAAGGGTGGCTTTTGCTAGCTGTGTCCCTGTTCTGGCCGTTGCGCCTGTTTCTAAAATCACCATATGGAGGCTTCCGGGGACAATGTGCTTGGGGTTCCTTTGGGACAAGCCCAGCTGTGTGTTGCGTGTGGTATCCCCTGTTTGTGACGGTGTCAGGGTATGTTTGCCCTGCGCCCAGCATGTACTTGCACTGCAGCCTGGGTCGTCTGCTACGGGTCCCGGTGCTGTGCCCCTTTCTGCTTCGCCTACCCCCCCCCACGCTTGCATCTGACTCCCAGTGAGGAGCACACTAGCGGGGAGTCTTGGTATGACTTGGCTTCACGGTTGGCCAGCATTGAAAAGCATATTGCTGGGTCAACCCCGCGTAAGGCTTCTGCCAAGAAGTGGCATTTATCTCCCGTTGCTTCCCTATTTTCTGTGAGGATGAGGGACCTTACTCCTTTTCTGGCCTTTATCCCCTCAAGGAGGGGGAATTATTCTCTGATTCAGAATCCTCTGAGGAACAATCTAAGTTATATGGTGGTACCGGGTCTCCTTTTGGAGAAGACCCATGGTCTTCAGATGACACTGACAGGTTACTGACTCACATTTTTGAAGTGCTTTGTATTTCCCCTCCTGCCGTGGCTCCTCAGCAGCAGGGTGAGCTTTTCCATACTGTTAAACCACCCTTGGGAGTTCCCTGAGCAGAATCACTTTAATAATCTAGTGCTCAAAGAGTGGGAATGGCTTAGTAAGCTACCTGGGGTGCCCAAGAGTTGGGATAGGAGGTATCCCTTTCTTGCTGATGTGATTAAGCGTTGGTCCTGTCCTCCCAAGGTGGACGCGCCCGTCCTAGGGTTGTCTAATACATCCGTCATGCACTCACCTGACACTACTACCCTGCGGGATGGTGAGGACCGGCGCATGGACCAGCTGTCCTGTCACGCCTTTGCCTGTGTGGGGGCTGCGCTGCGTCCGGTTTGTGCCTCTGCCATAACGGTTATTGCTATTAAAGGGCTGCTTAAGTGTCTCTTAGATGGGGCCTCTGACATGGGAAGAGAGGATTGTAGATCTCTCCTACTTTGCTATGAATTTGTTGCATAAATTCTTTCTGCCATGGATGATATTAGAATGTGTGGTAGGACTTCTGCCCTTTTGGTGGCTATACGACGCTCTGTCTGGCTACGTCAGTGGGTGGCTGATAATGCTGCTAAAAAGGCCCTCACTGGTTTTCCTTTTTAAGGGGCTACGGCTCTTTGGTGAACGCTTGGACCTGTTTGCTAGGGGCGGTAGGCTGCCTCAACATAGGAGGCCGTCACGGCCCTTTCGGGGGGCTGGTGTTTCTCTCCCCTCCTCCCGGGGCTGGTTGAGGAGTTTCCTTTCCTGGGGCACGCGGAGACTATTGGGGCAGGGGTAGAGGACGAGGCTGTCCCGGGCTCTCATGGGGTCCCAAGCCCAAATCCTCCCCCAAGCCCCCTCGGGTATGAGGAGGCGCCCTCACCCATCAGACGGCTTCGGCTCTTTGCTCACGTCTGGAGGCTACGTGTTGTAGACAGATGGATTCAGGAGGTAGTGTCCTCCGGTTACAAGATGGGGGCAGAGTTTGCAGCCTGGCCGCCCCCAAGATTTATCAGATCCCGGATGGCTCAAAACCCACTGTCGGCTCAGGGCTTGCGGTCCGAAACCTTCTGGAGTTGGGGGTCATCTGCCCAGTGCCTCTCAGGAAAAGGGGCAGAGGCTTCTACTCCAATCTATTTACGGTTCCCAAAAAGGATGGGTTCCTCAGGCCCATCCTGGATTTAAAGCGCCTCAATAAGTTTGTCAGATTCAAGCACTTCCGCATGGAGACCCTACACTCAGCAGTTAATACTCTGCGCCCGGGCGACTTCATGACATCCGCAGACATCAAGGACGCTTACCTTCATG
This sequence comes from Gastrophryne carolinensis, assembly GCA_027917425.1. Taxonomy (NCBI): domain Eukaryota; kingdom Metazoa; phylum Chordata; class Amphibia; order Anura; family Microhylidae; genus Gastrophryne; species Gastrophryne carolinensis. The sequence goes on along the minus strand of CM051235.1, from coordinate 332,806,567 downwards.
TACCTATCTTCCCAGGTCATCAGAAATTTCTCAGGTTCGCTTTGGAGGATCAGCACTACCAATTTGTGGCCTTACCTTTCGGTATCACCTCGGCTCCCAGGGTATTCACCAAGGTGCTGGCGGGCGTGATGGCTCTGTTGAGATTTCGGGGCATTTGCATCCTTCCTTATTTGGACGATATTCTGATCGCATCTCAGTCCTTCCATCAAGCAGAACTGGATACCCAGATGGTGGTGTCCACACTAGAGTCCTTCAGCTGGGTGATCAACCATCCCAAGTCTTTTCTTTCTCCGTCACTGGTGAGGTCCTTTCTGGGCATGACTCTGGATACATCTCAGGTCAAGGTTTTTCTCCCTCAGCAGAAGGTGGAGAGTCTTTAAGCTCAGGCCCAGTTTCTTCTGTCTTGTCCTCATCCCTCCATCCGGCAGGGGATGCAACTGGTGGGCCTGATGGTGTCGTGCTTCGAGGCGGTACCCTATGCTCAATTTCACATGCGACCTCTTCAGCTACACCTTTTATCAGTGTGGGACCGGGACCCTGTGTCCCTGGTTCAGGCGTTTGTTCTGTCTCCCCTGGCCAGACGGTCCCTCTCGTGGTGGCTGGACTCAAGGAACCTCTTGGTGGGCAGAACCTTTCTGTCCCCTTGCTGGGAGACTGTCGCCACAGATGCCAGTCTGACGGGTTGGGGGGGGGGTTTCTGGAAGTCCTTGAAATTCCAGGGTCAGTGGGGCCCCCAGGAGGCCCATACTCCTATCAATATTCTGGAACTGAGGACGGTAAGGTTGGTTCTCGCCCAATTGACCCCACACCTTGGGGGTCGGGCTGTTCAGATCCGCTCGGACAACCAGACGACGGTTGCCTACATCAGTCATCAGGGAGGGACCCAGAGCAAGAGGGCCCTCAAGGAAGTGTGTCTGATACTGTCCTGGGCGGAAGAGAATGTTCCCTGCATCTTGGCTGTGTACATCCCGGGGGTGGAAAATCTGGAGGCGGACTCCCTGAGTAGGGGGACCTCTCGTCTGGGAGAATGGTCCCTCAGCAGCAGGGTGTTTCGCTCCCTGTGCTACCGCTGGGGTCAGCCGGATGTGTATCTGTTTGCGTCCCTTCACAATTACAAGCTTCCAGTCTGTCTCTCTGTCCAGGACTCCCTGGCCTTGGCCATGGATGCACTAGCAATATCTTGGAAGAGCTTTCGGATCCTGTATGTGTTCCCTCCTTTTTCTTCATTTATTGTACAGGCAGTGTGAGTGTTGTGTGTGCACAGGAGTGTTTGGTGCTGACTGTTTTTTGTGTGCCTTGTGCTGACAGTCGTTTTTTCTTATTGATGGTTCAGCCTGGGGAGCTTCTCCCCTTCAGGCCACGTCGGGGGGCGGGGACAGGCCCTCGGCGTGGATGCGGTCACACCTCCCCCTCTTTTTGGCGCTCTGATGCGGCCAGCCCACGGCTGGGATCCGCATTGCCTGTCGCTGTGGGAGGGGGGGGCGTGGCCGGACGAGCGCGCATTCTGCGCTGGCCCGCCCCCCATTCTCCTTCCCTTATTCACATGAGGCTCGGCGCCGGCGGCCATTTTGGCGCTCTGCTGTTGCGTTTTTCCCCGGTCTGTAAGTGCCTGATGGCCCCTTCCTTAGCTTACGTGGGGGCCACCCTTGCCGTGGGGGGGCCCCCCTTGTTATACTTATTTTGCTTGTATATATGCAATTCTTCCGGTGTGTGTGTATGTATGTGTCATTTCTTTGACTGTTATTCATTATGTTTTTCAGATTGTTTTGGTGTGTGTGCATTTTAAGGAGTTTCCCTGGTTGCTTACAGCATAAATCCCCTACGGTCTTGCGACTGACCCTAAAAAATCACCATATGGAGGCTCCGCAGGATACCGGGTTCGGGCTCCCTTTGGGACATTCCCGGCCATGTGTGGGTTGTGGGGTATCCCTTATGGGTGAGGATGTGCTTATTTGTATTCCATGTGCACAAAAGGCCATAACGTGGCAGTCGGGTACCCAGCCTTCTGGGTCGCCTCCCCCCGCTTCATCGCCTTCCCCCTCCCCGCCTTATCCGTACCCCAAGTGACATGGTTGCTAGCGGGGAGTCGCACTCTGTTTGCGCTAGGTTGGCCAGCATCGAGAAATGTATTGCTAGCGCGGTGGGCAAGAAGGCCCAGGCTAAAAAAGAGACATTTGTCGCCGGCCCAGGCGGCTTGGGATGTTGATGATGATTCCCTTGATTGGTCGGATTATTACGCGTTAGAGGAGGGGGAATTATATGAGGAGTCTTGACGATGTACAGTTTTGTGATGCTGATGTTGGGCAGGCGCGGGGGATGCCGTTGACACTACCAAGGTTTTGACACATCTCTTGGAGGTTTTGGATATTGCCCCGTCAGAGGCGCCCCCTCTCAAAAAAGGGGAATTTTTTTGTTCCCACATGCCTCGTTTGGAGTTCCCTACCCAAGGTCACTTTGATGCATTGATCCTTAGGGAATGGGAGAAACCTAGTCGGCTTTGGGGTGTTTCTCAGGGATGGGATAAGAAGTATCCTTTTCCGGTGGAAGCGGTTAAGCGCTGGTCTTCTCCTCCCGAGGTCGATGCGCCAGTTTTGGGATTGACTAACACCTCGGTGATGTGACTAACACCTCGGTGATTCACACCCCAGACGCCACTACCCTTAAAGTGGACCAACACCCAGGATTTTGACTATCCTGGGTCTTGGTCCACTTCCGCTGTGTGAAACCCCCCCGAACTCACGTCTAGAGGGGCGCGAGGGAGGCGGCGGCGGCAAGGTAAGGAGTTTGGGGGGGGTTTCACCCCGCGGGACATCTTATAGATTCCCGGGCCGATCACCCGTGGGTGTTGGTCCACTTTAAGGATGGCGAGGATAAGCGCCTTGATCAGATGGCATGCCATGCTTTTGCCAGTGTGGATTCGGCCTTGCGGCCTGTGTGTGCATCTGCACTGGTGTCGGTGGCTACTAGGTCTCTGATCAGGGACTGGTTAAGGGACGCTCACCTTGATCCTGCCAGCGCTGAGTTCGCTACTCTTAAAAGGTGTGAATTGTTCATGGATTTTGTCTTGGCTGCTATGGAAGACACTATTGTCATGTGTAGTAGGACTTCGTCCTTATTGGTGGCCATGCTTCGTGGCTGTTTGGAGACAAGTTGGATGCTGTGGCAAAGGGAGGTAAGTTACCTCAGCGTAAGAAGCAGCGTCGCTCCTTTCGGGGGGCAGGCTCCTTCAATCCTTCCTTTCGAGGTGCCAGAGCTGTCAGAGGTTCGGCCTTCTCGGGTGTTAGAGGTTCTTCCTGGAACAGAGGCAGAGGTCGGGCCCGTCCCGTGTCTGCCTGGGGTTCCAAGCCTAAGCCTGCGGTTAAACCAGCTCAACAATGAAGTGGTGCCCTCACCCGTTCGGGTGGGGGGGGCGGCTGCGGCTCTTCTTCCGGGTCTGGGCCCGGGAGGTCACAGACAATTGGATCTTGGAAGTGGTCTCCTCCGGGTACAAACTGGAGTTCGAGTACTGGCTTCCTCCAGCATTTTTAAGGTCTCGGGTGCCCTCGGACCCTCAGGCTGTACAGGGGCTTCTGTTAGCAGTACAGAATCTTCTGGACATAGGAGTCATATGCCTGGTGCCTCCCTCAGAGAGAGGCAGGGGTTACTACTCCAATTTTTTCACGGTTCCCAAAAAGGATGGCTCAGTGAGACTCCTTCTGGACCTAAAGATCCTCAACAGATTCATCAGAACCAAGAAGTTCCGCATGGAGACTCTGCGCTCGGCCATCAATTCCCTTCGTCAAGGGGACTTTGACATCCATAGACATCAAGGATGCGTATCTGCATGTTCCTATTTTTCCAGCGCATCAGATTCCTCAGGTTCGCGTTGAAGGATCAACATTTTCAGTTTGTAGCCCTTCCCTTCGGGTTGACCTCTACGCCGTGGGTCTTCACCAAGGTTCTGGCGGGCATAATGGCACTGCTCAGAGCTCAGGGCATTCGCATTGTGCCGTACCTGGACGACCTGCTAATCTCAGCTTCTTCCCTCCGGCAGGCGGAGCTGGACACACACCAGGTGGTGTCGACCCTGGAGAGGTTCGGGTGGGTGATCAACCGCCCCAAGTCCTCTCTCTCCCCTCTCTCCCCATCAAGGGAGATTTCATTTCTGGGCATGAATCTGGATACCATTCAGGCCAGATTGTTTCTGCCTCAGTCCAAGGTGCAGGGGATTCAGGATCTGATCTGCCTTCTTCTGGCCATTCCTTGCCCTTCTATCCGACTTTGGATGAAACTGATGGGATTGATGGTGGCCTCCTTCGAGGCAGTCCTGTTTGCTCAGTTTCACATGAGATCTCTCCAACTTCACCTATTGACGCATTGGGACAGGTGTCCGCAGTCCTTTGGATCAACTGTTCAGGATGTCTCCCAGGGTTCGGCAGTCCCTTCGGTGGTGGCTGGAGTCGAGCAACCTGTTGAGGGGCAGATCCTTCCTGGTTCCTCGCTGGGAGATGGTTACCACGGATGCCAGCCTGTCGGGCTGGGGAGGTTTCTGGAAAAGTCATCAGTTCAGCAGGGTGTGGGGTCCTCAGGAGGCTCACAACCCCATCAATGTCTTAGAGCCATCTGGCTTGTCCTGTCACGGCTGACGTCGCACTTACAGGGTCTTCCGGTTCAGATTCGTTCAGACAATCGGACGGCGGTAGCCTACATCAATCACCAAGGAGGGACTTGCAGCAGGAGTGCCCTCAGGGAAGTCTCTCTGATCCTGCATTGGGCGGAGAGCAATGTTCCTTGCATTTCGGCAGTCTACATTCCAGGAGTGGAAAACACGGAGGTGGATTCCCTGAGCAGGGGGTCCTCTCGCCAAGGGGAGTGGTCTCTCAATCCCGGGGTTTTTCGGTCCCTTTGTCACAAGTGGGGGACTCCGGAGGTGGATCTCTTTGCCTCACGGCACAATTGCAAACTCCCGGCCTTTGTGTCTCTATCTCAGGATCCTCTAGCTCTGGCAGTGGATGCCTTGTCCCTTGCTTGGAAGGATCTGGGATTTCTGTACCTGTTTCCTCCCTTCTCCATGGTGGGCAAGGTGGTTCGCAAACTGGTTCTGGAAGGGGCACCAGCAATTCTGGTGGCTCCAAGGTGGCCAAGAAGGGTTTGGTACGCAGATGACGTAAGGCTGGCGGTAGATCAGTACCGGCTTCCCATGTTTCCGGATCTGTTATCTCAGGGTCAACTACGTTACCCCAATTTACAAACGCTGGCTTTGACGGCTTGGCTGCTGAAACCTTCATTCTGAAGGAGGAAGGTTTGTCTGAGGCTGTTGTTCAGACCTTGATTAGAGCTAGGAAGCGGTCCTCTTCTGGCATTTGCTATAGGACTTGGCGGTCCTATATTGACTGGTGTGAGGCCAGGGCCTTGCCTTGCAGGGTGTTTTTGATTCCTAGGATTTTGGAGTTTCTTCAGCACGGTCTGGATCTTGGGTTCCAGCTTAGTACCTTAAAAGGGCAGGTCTCTGCTCTGTTTTCTTCCAAAGATCTTTTGCCTTACAACCGCTGGTTAAGACTTTTTTCCAGGGGGTCACTCATGTTCGGCCCCCCTCGGAAGGCTGTAGTTACTGTTTGGGATTTGAATTTGGTTCTTTCGGCACTCCAGGGTCCTCCTTTTGAGCCGTTGCAGGATATTGCTCTTTCTGTTTTCACTCAAAAGGTTGCCTTCTTGGTGGCTATTACCTCTGTTCGGCGTGTCCGAGTTGGCGGCTGTCGATTCAGGCCCCTTACTTTGAAAGACACCAGGACAAGGTGGTCTTTCGCTTTAAGCCAGATTTCCTTCCTAAGGTGGTATCTGCCTTCCATCTCAATCAGGATATTGTTCTCCCTTCCTTGTGCCCTAAGCCTAGCAATGACAAGGAGAGGGTCATGCACAATTTGGCTGTTCGCTGTGTGAAGTACTATTTGGTGACTACTTCTTCTTTCCGCAAGACGGACGCCTTTTTCGTGGTGCCCTGCGGGCCCAGGAAAGGTTTGGCGCCCGCCAAGTCTACCATTAGCAAATGGATTTGTCAGGCCATTGTGGGGGCCTATTCTGCTAAGGGGAGGACTCCTCCTTTTAAGGTCACTGTGCATTCTACTCGTGCTTTTGGTGCGTCCTGGGCTTTTCAGCACCAGGCTTCTACTTGGTCTTCCGTTCATACTTTTTCCAAGTTTTACAAGGATGATGTGCGGGCTTCAGCGGATGCTGTTTTTGGCCGCAAGGTTCTGCAAGCTGCAGTGGTTTAAGTTGGTGCATTCCTTTACTGTTTTTGATTCCCACCCATGATGGACACTGCTATTGGATGTCCCAGATGTCATGACTGTGGAAGCGGAGTGTATGTCACACTTGGAATAATACAGTTTTGTGAGTACTCACATGTAAAACTGATATTATGATTGTGACATACACTCCGCTTCACCCCACCCTTCTGGTATTCCGGATCCTTTATATGGTGAACCATTGTTTATGTCGTTAGCATTGTTATAATTGGTACTTCCTGGTCCCCTTACTGCTATCTTACACTGGGGAATTAGTGGGAGGTCCCAGGTATTTATGGACCCGGAGGAGCTTCTTTTTTTGCATTCATCTCTGCAGAAGTTCGCCCTCTACTGGAGATTACCCAGATGTCATGACTGTGGAAGCGGAGTGTATGTCACTCATAATATCCGTTTTACAGGAGTACTCACAAAACGGTATTTTTGGTGGCTATCACTTCTGTCAGGCGTGTTTCTGAGTTGGCGGCGCTTTCCATCAAACCTCCTTACTTTGAGCGACACCAGGACAAGGTGGTGTTTCAGTATAAGCCAGATTTCCTGCCTAAGGTGGTGTCTGCATTTCATCTCAATCAAGACATTGTTTTGCCTTCATTGTGTCCTAATCCTGCTAATTCCAAGGAGCGGACTCTGCACTCCTTGGATGTGGTCAGGGTTCTGAAGTTTTATTTGGTAGCTACTGAATCATTCAGGAAGACTGATGCTCTTTTTGTTCTCCCTTCTAGACAGGAAGGGTTTGCCTCCGGCTAAATCCACTATCAGCAATAGTCCGTTAAGCGGTGGTGCAAGCCTATTCTGCTAAGGGGAAGGAACCTCCCTTCTGCCTTACTGCTCATTCCACTCGTGCTATTGGTGCCTCCTGGGCCTTTCAGCGCCAGGCTTCTGTTGAACAAGTTTGTAAGGCCGCTACTTGGTCTTCTGTTCATACTTTTTCTAAGTTTTACAAGGTTGATGTTAGGGCCTCAGCTGATGCTGCTTTTGGCCACAAAGCTCTTCAGGCGGCAGTGGTTTAAACTGCACGCCGTTGCTCTTTGGGGATCCCACCCTACCTTACGGACACTGCTTTTGGATGTCCCAAGTGTAAGGAATTATTGGAACAGGACGTGCTGTATACTTAGAAAAATACTGTGATTACTGTGACCAATTCTGTGAGTACTCACCTGGAGAATTGATTTTGTAGTATACAGCACATCCTGTTCCATCTCTCTCATCATTTTTCTTGATTACCTCTGTATGGTGATTGTTCAAAAGTTCATTTTGGGTTCTTATCCATTTTTTGATTCTCCCGGCTTCTTGTATAACTGCTTGTCAACTCTGGAAATTGGGGGGAGGTTCCTGGCTATTTATGGGGCCGGGAGTGGCCACAAGTCTTTCTGCAGTCCACTGCGCCACCTTGTGGCGGAATAACCCAAGTGTAAGGAATTATTGAAACAGGACGTGCTGTATACTACAAAATCAATTCTACAGGTGAGTACTCACAGAATTGTATTTTAAAGTGCAAGGTTTTATTATAGTTCATTGGATATTGCCATAGAAAATCTAAAATGCTAATAGTAAGAAGTATTTGATAGCAATGTAAAATGACCATAATATCCTCAGCAGCCGGCATCCTTTGTCCCTTTAAGGGAAATCAAAATCCCGTGTACAGACTGGCGGGAAATGCTGTTGGACAGATGACCCCTTTTCCATGCCTGTGTGTTATTCTGGCTCAGACATCCCAGGTCACTATTTATATTTCTCTGAGAACAGATGCTAACAGCCCTCCAGTTCTTGGTCCTGAAAGTTTCCGGTGTCTGAAGCCTCTTCCCTGTGCTGCCCCCTCCTCTAGTGAGACTGGTCATGAAGGTTATGCCAGTGCTGCGGTGGGATTACGCTCTGTGCAGACACTGGACTGAACAGGGAGAAGATCGTAAAGACGGCTCAGACTTGACATAATCGGGAGCTTAGCTCATCCAGTCCATGTAGCTGCGTATACGGAGAGGCTCTGTACAAACAGTCCATTCCTTTCTTAGAAACACAATTGCACAGACGATAAGAACTGTGTGACGCACCCTCCCAGCCTGCCTGTCCCCAGTTGTAAGACATGTGGGCTCTTAGTAAATCTCATCCCCTACCCCAAGCTACTTAGGTTGCTTTGTTTGCCTTATTGTATATGTAGGTCACCGCTCAGATAAAGTCTATATAGATTATAGAACATATGCTGTAACCAAGTACAGTTGTGTAAACCCCATTTTGTATTTTTTTCGTTTGAGCTTGGGAAAGGGTTATGACTAGACTCCTCAGCATTGTTATTATGGTTAAAGTGATCTTATACCCAGACAGGAAGTTTGTCCTCCCCTTCTATCCCCAGGCCAGTCCAGTTGGGTGCATAGAGCGCCCCAATTCCATTAGTTCTGCCTACAGGGCTACAAGAGAATGAGCTTGCTGGCTGTCAGGTAGATGCTATTTTAACTTATTCTACTTTGCCTGGGCAGTAAAATACGGTTCAATGTTCTTGTACAAGGGTGTTTTTTTTTTTGTTTTTTTTTATACACTAGATATGCCCATCCACAGAAGGGGATTGATATAAGTATCTTGTCGTGATGCTCCTCCTCGATTATATAAAGTGGACCAATCACCAGGATTTTTACTTTCCTAGTGACTTGTCTTTTTTCCTTATTAGGGTTGCACCCTTCCCTACCGGATTGCTGTCCCAACAGCACATGCTCAGACTTTCGTCCAATAGGTGCTGTATGCCGTGCATTTTAATACTTGCCATACGGCTGTTTGCAAACGGAACTACGGCATAGAGAAAGGGGAGCGACTGCACTGTGGGAAAGGGTTTTTGTGAGCGGAATGTTCAGGGGAACGTAATCTTTTAGACACTTGGCCCAGCCAGTATGCTGACTTGTTCACTTTAATATTACGGGTTACTAGAATTTGCACAGCTTAATGAAGATCTCCAGTCAAAAAATTAAGTAAGCTTAGTAAATTAACACCATGCAGATGTTTGGAATAGCAGGTAGATTCTGCATTCTTAAACCGGACCTTCATCATGATTTATTGAAAAGCTCAAAACCTTAGAAAATGATTCCCCAGCATCTAAAATTAATATATTTTAAGTTCTTAGTCACTTATTATTCTTTCCCCCACCGTGCTGCAACTCTATTCAGGACTTTAGGATACGGGCGCCGCCATCTTGACTCGGAAGCATCACACATGCTGAGGAGAAGAGAGTGCGATAAAGTACAGGGGGGCTAGTTATAGACTGAGCAGAGCTGGGGTCAGGAAAAGGTCAGCAGTCCCAGAATGCAGAGCAGCACAGTCAGAAGGCACTTCCTGTTTGCAGGCTGCCTGACGACCCATGAGCCGCCATCTTGGATGTTTAAAGGCTCATAACATGCAGGTAGGATGATTTTTAATGTGACCAATCTGTATGTACAGGGTGTGGGAAACGTATAAGACTCTTATTCAGAGTGAAGGACCGCTTTAAGCATGCATGGCAGCGGCCATCTTGCCGCAAACGAGACCTGCTTCTGAAAAACCGAATGCCTCAGTCAAAATTGCCTCATAGATCTGTGCAAACCTTATTTCTAGGCAGAAATAGCCTTCAATTGTAATGACTCATCACTGAATAAAATATTTTATTGTATCCCCTGAGTGAATGCTTTTGCGGCTGCCGCCAACTCCATAGATACATTGTAACCGCTTCCCTCACACGATTTCCTTTGCTGCCCCGGGCTGCCTGTGAAAGGCTGCCCATAGTAATTAAGCATAGTAATCTATGGGCGCTTTCACATTTACTTCGAGTGTTTGCACAGCGCTTGGAGCACTCCACAAAAGCCCTGCCAGCAGCATCCTGAGGGTGCAGCATTAGCTATCTCCCTCCATTAGAGTGCTAGCGCAGAATTCCCTCCACCCACTGCACACAGCGATTGCGGGGCACTCTGTTAGCTCCACAATCGCCCTGCTGTGAAATTGGCCTAAGTGTTTGTGTGTGTGTGTGTGTGTGAAAAATGACAGGCAAGCTTCTCCTTGTTTCAGAGGCACATATCTCTCACAATTTGGTGTGAATTGCTGCTGGCACAGCTGCCCCCTAATTCTCATGTCTAAGCAGGACTATCAGGTGTGTGGCAAGATGGCTGCCCCCATGTGATTAATCTGTATGCCATTCCAAAATATCTGCATGGGGGCCTTATGCCTCTGATCACAATAAGGGAAGCAATTTACTAAACTTTCCTTTTTTTTTTGACTGGAGGTCTGCTTTAAGAAAACCAACTACAACCTTATAGCTGTACATTGGCACATTCTGAGAGATGTAATGGTATATGACTAGTTTTAGATAACACAGCTTAGCAACAAAAATGTTTGGTAAAATGTTTTCCTTCCCTCTCTGGGTCCCAGTAGAGCAGCGATTGGTGACCATGTTAACCCCCATCATTTTTGGGGGCCGCACTCTGCCTTTGTACCACTTTGTACAAGATTCATAGAACAAGATAGAGCTGGCTTTTTATAGGGCTCTGCTCATGTAGCTGTTTTCACTCATGTGTTCTCTGTGGCCAGGGAAGAGGGAGGATATCCCTCGTATTCCCCAGAGTTTGTGATCACAGGCGCAGCTAAGCTGCTGATTTATCTAGGCTAGCACGAAGGCTTCAGCTAAAGGAAAACAGGATGTTTCATACCATGTATAGCGACAAGCCAGGGAGGACAGCTGCAACGTATAAGGGGTGCTTCCTGGGGTGCTCCAGCTGCTCATCCCCCATGGCAAACTGTTGGAAGGGCTTGAATAGTGTTAATGGGTTAACTGGCAACTCCGTTGACGGTGGGGTGTAGAAGGAAGGGAACATGGCTGGGGTCTGTGTATTCTCTGCGTGTTTGGAGGCGTAGTGTTCTGTGGGGAAGGGAAAAGCAGAGCCGAGATGAATTTTACCCATCCCCCACAATCTCTGTTGGAGGCTCTTCATGGGTCTACCACCATCTGCTGGACAGGTGGAGAGATCCTGCTTCATCTTCAATCACACAGTCAGAGCACTGGAAGCATTAAGGTTTAGAATGATCCTAATAATTATTTGATCCTGCTCAGTCCTAACTTGGACGTCGCTCTGTTTTTATATGTCCTCTTACAAATGCCTTATTCTTCTGTAACATTTTGTTTTCATGAAGTGCTCTGCAATCTAGTGGCTTGCTCAAACTAGCTGCCCACCATATACTTAATTATGCCTTATTTCATGACCATTACTTTTATGCTGGCACAGGTTCTTCATTCACAAAACGATTGGTTGCATAATGACTCCTGCCAATCTTCACACTGTGCCCTTAACCACCAAGGACATGTTGGGGGATCTTCTGCTCACAGCCACTAATATGATGTGCTGGGACAGAGAGGTTTCTGTTGGTATTAGCCGCTGTCCCTGATCTTTCAAACTTGTGTGATCACGTCACGTCAGTTGTTGCGTTTTTTTCCATAATTCTTAGTATTCTTCTTCAATATTCTGAGACGCGTTACAAATAAGGAAGTACAGACCGTTTTAAATAGGCCAATAATTAAATAATAAAATGATTTGGTTTGACAGTATACAGAACAAACCAACTGGCAGTTACAAGAAACCATAGCGTTTGAGTGAGTTCACTTAGTCCTGTCTTTTCTGTGTTTATTACAAATGCTGGGATGTTTTGAACCAGGAGTTCCCCACATTTTTCCCCATAAAGTACCACTTGCCTCTTTTTGATTGTACCACCCAATACAAACACTCACACTTAAAGTGGTTTGAAACCCTTCTGGAACGCCCTGGGCTCTCTGAGTACCTCAGGGCAATGCTGCTCCCTTGGCAGTGTCCTGGTTGAAAAAAAAAAAAAAAAATTCACCGCCGAGGCCAAGCCAGTCAGCAATCTTGAGATTGCTGATTGGGTGATCTCAAGATTGATGGATGGCGTAGGCCGGAAAAGCTTTTAAATTGAGTGTGGGCCCCGGAGCGCACACAGCTATAGGGAAGCCATAAATGCAGCAGCCAACGATCACAGCATTGAGGGAGCTGGCAGGAAGGGAAGTTTACAGGCCTTGAAATATTTTAGATTCCAGTGCCACATTGCAAGGGTCTTCATCAGCTTTAATTGAGACCTGTACTGTATATATCCCCCCTTGCTCGTGGTACAGCTTCCAGTGAGCTAAGCGCACTCGAAGCAGGTCAGAAGCTGCTGCGACCCTGCTATCACCTGGCCCCCTCTTGTGACTATACAGGAGTCCTACTTTTAAAGTAAAGTCATACCAGTAAAGTATCAGGCTTGTCCTTAAAAAGTCACTTTTAATTATCCATATTAAAAAATAGCCCAAAATTAAAAATCCAAAAAAATGTGTGATTATGGGCACTATTGGCCCAAAATGCGTCACATGGCCCATGCCGCGGGACACACTTGGCTCTGGGCCCTTTTTTTATGATCTTTCCATTTTGTTTTTTGGATTTTTTTTTTTTTTTTTTTTTTTTTTTTTAATATGAATCATTAAAAGCTACTTTTTTAGGGACAAGCCGGATAATTCACTGGTATGACTTTACATGAGGAGAACTGCCAATGGTATCTCCTTTTCCTGGCTTTTTCAGGTGGATTGGGTGAGCTGAATGTTTATGTCCTACCTTTAATGCCCTGTGTGCTGCTGTTTCAGGGGGGTGAACTTTGGTGGCATGTGTATTTTATCCTGTTTACTACTCTATTGTGTTTTAGGTTTTTTAAAGTTAGACACCAATTAACATACTCAAAACCACACACTGGGACAGCTTAGAAAATATTTTTAAGACAGAAGTTCTGATTTGTGTATGGTTGGTATGCTGGCTGTCATTTTAACCCTATTAGGATAGTGCTGTGTCACAGAGCCCCCCACACGGGGCTGGTGAATGACCTGCCCAACTCCCAGGAAATGTTGCTAGTTTCAGGGCAGGGCTCCCGCAGCAACCATCCTGCCCTGGAGCATTTCTTCAGGAGTTGCAGTGTGTTTGTGTCACATAAATGGTGCCTTTATAGGTCTAACAAAGCTTGTCGACTTGTTTTCTTTGTGGCTAGCACCCTACTGTTAAGAGTATAATTTAAATTCCACTGACTGTACTCCCAACCTGTTACCATTTCAGCATGATTTAGGTTTGCCTAGTATGTACCTGCAGTTTGGTGTTTAAATTGTGTAGATGGTTAAATACCACCACCCTTTGATCTGCCTAGGTGGGAGTTGTGTGTTTTAACTTCTCTGGTAATTAGCTGACCTCTATTAGAAAAGTACATAGGTGCTCTTAGCTAATCCTTGTCTTGGGTTGCTTTACATAGAATACAGCATTAACGTATTGAAACTGTAATTACACTATTAATGTATCATTAGCTACACAATAGCAGGCCACGCTGGTGAGCAGAAACTCTCCCACAAAAAAGCATTTTCATGTTGGCTGCGAGTTTGAATTAAAGGTTTTTGTTAGGGCCTAGGCTGTCCCCAACTGTTTTACCAGACCTATGCGACTAACACTGCTTAATTTTTTTTACATTTAATCACATAGAAAATCTCTAAAATACATGATATTTGATACAAAAAATATTAAAAAACAAATTTCATGACATGGAATCAAGTGAAAAACACCACGTGTGGATTTCAGATTGAACTGCTATGTCTGTGCTGACATTCCTTTTTTATACATAGATTAGTGGGGTTCAAGGCTTTGTAAAACAGCTGGGTGGACTAGTTTCGCGAATAGTGGCTTCTTCAGCGCCCTTCTCAAATAATGTCAAAATCTAAATTTAAATGGAATGTATTACATGCATTATAATATAATGTATGGTGGAATAGCCAAAATTGCTCAAGATGTACCATGGGCATAAATACCTGATATGTACACTATAGCTGAACAGTCTTTATGTGAGAAAAGACTCACTGTACAGTATAAGGAATTATTTTGCTGGGTCCTGAAATCAATCTTTGCCCAGTCAGATCTATAATAAAGAATGGGCAAAACAATAGAACTCATTCGTTAACATGTATTACACCTATTAAAATTGTAGTAATGCCTGGTTTGTTAGTAAATATGGACTTACCTAGTATAGGTTTAGTGGTGGGATAAAAAGCGTGTAGATAGGTTCCCTTTTTAGCAATCCGGTCCATTAAGTTTTCATTTATGCCTGGCAATGTGGGAAACCGCCACCCACCCTGGTGCGGCTGTATTGTGCGCTCCGAGGTTTGAAGGGCACACGAGGTCGCCCTTATGTGTTCCCTCTGGAGCGCACGCTTAGCGTTCCATACTACCGCCGGAAGCACCCGTCGCAAGTGGCCGAATGCCCTGCCCGCTACAGGGGCAAGTTTGCGAGTTTGCCTTGAAATCGCAGGAATTGATAAAGTAATAAAAGTAAATTTAGAATAGTTATTCACATATGTTTTGTATATTTCCAAAGAACCTTTCTTTTCAAGGGCATGAAGATGCTAGGTGAAGAAAGCATTGTCTCTGTTAGCTTGTCTAGCGTCTTCCTGTGCAGAGGAGACATCATGCTTAGTCATGGTGCTGGTATCTTAGTGGGATAACCTAGCTCCAAGATGCATACAGCACTGCATAATCTCTCACCACATAAACTGTAATATAGAACATTAGCCTGAGCCAACACTGAATGCACGATGCTCTAGCACTTGGCCATAGCTAACAAATTTGCCCCCCAGTCCCTTTTGCAACTGGAATTTGTACTTTTTTGCTTACTTATTACCTTCCCTCCTGCATGCTTCTACATGTTCCCACAACTACTGTCAGCACACTTTGGGGGCTGGATGTTGCGGCTTGGATACAAATTGTGCACCTTACTGCATCCAAACAAGGGTGCACATATGACAGTGGTCAGGCTTTGTCTGGGGTCATATGTACAGAGGTGGGACCAAAATCTACTGTGAGACTAAACAACCCACCTTCCCTGACAGATACTTGCCCCTCTTACTCAAAAGTAAAGACTCTGACTGGGGATAGATATGTGCCGCCCTGCTGCAATGGGTGCTGTAGCTTCTGGTCCTCTGAAGCCACAAGTATGAAATATTTTTACCATGTTATAAGTTGTATTTTGTTTTTTAAAGATATGATGTACATGAGTATGATGAGTTGTTTTCCACAGGTGCGAATATTGCCACTGGTGAGGAAGTTGCCATCAAACTGGAATGTGTGAAAACCAAGCACCCTCAGTTACACATCGAAAGCAAGTTCTACAAAATGATGCAGGGGGGAGGTAAGAGCTGGCACAAAGGCGCTACAATTATATAGCAATTGCTTTGATGTTGAGCTGCTTGCCTACATTAAGGACGACCCGCCATTTAATGGGACTGTTGTTCTTGGTCTACTTGTCATACAGAAATAAACCAATTCTGTCAAAGATTCAGTAAGTGGAGGTTAAACTGACTAGATGTCTCCCATTTGCAATTTGTCTAAAAGATTCCAGGCTCGCACACTAACCTGCCCCTAGGTTGTCCTATAGCAGGATGCCTGCTGTGTGTAACCCCCAGGGTCAACAGTAAACTCGCCTTTCCCTGCGGCTCCTGCGAACCTCTGTTTACCTGTAGCTGTGCATGCCCCCCGCACCCAGCCTTTCATTGGCTGGACAGGACGCACATGCCCAAACAGTAAGCTGGGGATGAGGGAGGCTGGCGCAAGTCAAGCGGCACCAATGAGAACAGCCAATTGGTGAACTCAATGGTGCCACTGGGCGTGGCTTCGGTGGTGGAAAAACCTGGTTCTCTGAAAACGGGGTCACCACCAAGCCGGCAGTATCCTCCTGCTGTTCGGCCGGTGTATGAGTGGAGGACCCAGAAATGGGTTTCTATTTGCTTTAATTTATGAGGAAGACTTTACTACCGTATCAGACACTTGGTCATTTAGACCCAGGGCCTACTCTGGCTCATTGGCTGGACAATGGGAGTGGAACATCTGGATTGGCTGAACCTTGGGTCAATTGCCAACCTCCTTTACAGACTGGAGATATCTAAGTTGTGCTTTAAGTGTATGTCTGGGGCGGTGCTACCTCCACGTACACATGGGAGTAGCCTTGAATTCTGTGGATAAGCCACACCCCTTTTACAACTATTACCCTCTAAAGTGGTTGGTTTAACTTGGTGTTCCACTTTTAGTCACTTAGTCACCCTCCCACCACCAAAAAAATGATTCTTTTACTTATAGGTAGTGAAGAAGACTGGGCGCTGTTTGCAGCAGAGAAGTTAAGGTACGTATAGTGTATTTCCCCCCTTTTTCCTGCAGATTTTAGTTTATCACAAATAGGCATAATACATTTCTAATCCAAGCAAATAATCCTCAAAAGAAGATCAAAACACGTGTATAAAGTTCCCCTAAAAGGTGTTAAGCTGGAGATCCCATACATCGGCAAGTGGCAACATTTAGCAAAACATACAACATAGGTTAATAGAGTTCACCAACCATATCTGTTCACATAAGATATGTGAATTGCTGACTTGGGACAGTGGGAATGATGGACAGGTGAGATTAAGGACGATCCCAGGGGATACACACAGCAGGGCAACCTGGAAAAAACCCAAGATAGTCAGACCCTCGGACATTGTTCCTCTATAAACACTGGCTGGGCACAGGCTTAAATCCTACTATACGGAAAGAAAAAGTCTCTCCTTTATTTTCTATTGGTGTCGTATTAAATGCAATTTCTGCATATTCTGCAAAAAATCTAAGGAAATGGAGCCAAAATGTGACCTGCGTTTTTTATATTCTCTGTAATAAGAAATTACCTGTGGCTTCCAGTATGTGATTAGTGTGTGCATCTTGCAGCCCTCGCTTGGTTATAGGGTGCTGGGCTGCTGCACAGGATCATAAGCTTCTATCTTGTGTGACCTTCATATCTTACCTCGCAGTGGGAATTCCTTCTATCAAGTGGTGTGGAGCAGAGGGAGACTACAATGTGATGGTAATGGAACTACTGGGCCCCAGCTTAGAGGACCTCTTCAACTTCTGCTCACGAAAGTTCAGCCTGAAGACTGTGCTACTCCTGGCAGATCAAATGGTAAATGCAAAATAAAAGTTAATTGCACTAAAAGAAGAAAACTGGGACTTTCTCCAATTTGGGTCACCCTGCTGTGTGAAAACCCACTCTTTGTGCAGCTCCCTTAACTCTCCTCGAGTCCACGGTGCGGCTAGAGCCTGGCTGGAATCCTAGCCGCACTTGCGAGTGGTGCACAGCTTTACTAGCCTCTCATTCAGTTGTGGCGGGCTGGGCTGCACACGGCCAAGGACGGAGGCAAGTGATGGTCCCCGGTCACGCATGGAAAATGTAAGATCTTTGGCCAACTGGGGAGGGGGACAGAGTTCGGGAGGTAGTAAGCCTGCCCTTGAATCTCAAAGATGCCAGGGTGGGTTTTGGTCCACTTTAAAGGAAAAGTTTACTTTGTGAATCTAAGAGCTGCTTCTGTACACAGTTCCTGGTGTATGGTGGCCCTCCACTGTTTTCAATAGGAGCTGGCAGTACATAGGGCTGTCCCAGGAGGCAGGTGTCTTGTTTCACAAACCAGGGGCTGTAAGAGGATGAGTCGGATAAGTGGACCCCCTACCCATTATAGGCAGTGTGGCGTTTCCCCATTATAGGCAGTGTGGCATGCCCCCCTCCCATTCTCCATTTATTTATTTGTTCCACCTTAATAGATACATTTAAAATACACATGACCATACAATTACCATCTTAACCATTAAAAGAAAAGGAAGTGCTGCTCTTACCTGCCCTGTAAACCTGCTAACCTGAGGGAGGGTCACACCACACTCATGCAAGCCGGTAGCATCCTGGATTGTTTACCCAATAAAGCGAGTAAAAGCTTATCTTCCTCCATTAGATGTACCATTTTATATTTGTATGTTTTAAACAGGAAAAGTACACGGTGTCCAGATGCCATGCTGCATGCAATTCTTTGGAAGGATCAGGGCACAGTTGTCCTTAGACCCGGGGGCAATAGGAATAAGGAAATTGGGGGGGGGGGGATAGAGGAAGGGGATGGTGCAGGAGGGCATTGGGCCACTGCATAATTGCCTTTCTCCAAGGGTGGGGAAGGAAGGAGATAAAGAAGTGCATGTCCAAAAACTTCACTGCTATCCAGGGCGGGGGGCGGCTGCCAGCACCTCTTCCACACCTGGGCTGCTGCCATGCTGCATGCAATTCTTTGGAAGGGTCAGGGCACAGGTGTCCTTAGACCGGGGGGCAATAGGAATAAGGAAATTGGGGGGGGGGGGGGTAGAGGAAGGGTGCAGGAGGGCATTGGGCCACTGCATAATTGCCTTTCTCCAAGGGTGGGGAAGGAAGGAGATAAAGAAGTGCATGTCCAAAAACTCCACTGCTATCCAGTGCTGGGGGCGGCTGCCAGCACCTCTTCCACACCTGGGCTCCTGGTCCCAACACTTTGCATCGCGTGTGTCCCTCCAGCCTTGATGGTATCCGGTCAAGATATCCTCCAACACCGTTCTGACGTCATGTGGTGTACAAGCAGGATGGGTCCTTGGGCACCTACGCCGTTACGTTCTCGCCCAGGTAATTTCCTCAGGGTGACGTTCTGAGTTTGATATCGGTGTTGTCTTTTGACTAAGGCAGCCACACAATACCTCCCTTACAAAAACAAGCTTACTGGAGCTGCCTGCTGCTGTAAAAATACCATTCCTTGCCCAGCTGATCTTTGTACAGTATGCTCATCCTGATGCGTTGCATCACTCAATTCTGAGCAAGTCAAATGGCATTAAAGTTCTTGGTGTAATTTGGAAGCATGACAACCATAATAGGTGTTCCTGTATGAGTGTAGTATAAATAAAAATGTCATCACACTTACCACAGGACATCTAACCACGGATGATTTTTTTATTTGTGACAGATCAGTCGTATAGAGTACATCCACTCCAAGAACTTTATTCATCGAGATGTAAAGCCAGACAACTTTCTGATGGGGCTGGGGAAGAAGGGCAACCTGGTATATATAATAGATTTTGGCCTTGCCAAGAAGTATCGAGATGCTCGGACACATCAACATATCCCTTACAGAGAAAACAAGAACCTTACTGGGACTGCAAGATATGCATCTATAAATACCCATCTTGGCATAGGTAGGTGGGAGCAGACTTTGTAACATACATGTTTTTAAGGTGTTAAAACTAGCTTCTATATTTACAGGATCTCCCCTATTCTGTGCAATGTCATATAATGCCTATGAGAAAATCCAGCTTCTCTGGTTATAACGAGGGAACAAATAAGTGCCACTAGTAGGGGTGTCAGAAAAAATTGATTTGTCAAGTATCGCGATATTTCATGCGATGATGGAATTGATTCTTTCTTTCTAGTATCACTTCTGACTTCAGTAAAAAGAAGTAAAAAAAACACTCCCGGGGGCGACTCTTCAGTCTTCAGGAGTGAGCCCGACAGGTCCTCTCCCCCTGCTTTCCTGACTAGCCCCACCCCTGCGGCTAGCGGGTGACTTGCCATTAATCCTGAGCCCCCCCCCCCCCCCCAATTACCTGCGTCCCCAAAGGCCAGGGGGGTAGAAGAGCCCGTGGCCATAGACTATGCCGGCTTGTAGCATGCAGGGCCAGGGGTCACCAAAGCTGGTTATGCTGGGTATTTTATTTTTAATTAAAAAAAAAAAAAATACACAGGGTCCCCCTCCCAGGGGACCCCATTTTTGGGGGGAGTTTTATGGGTTGAAAATTCTTAAAAATCGTAAAAAAAAAAATGGTGTGAGATTTTTAATTAAAATTTATTTTTAAAAAAATCGCACACTATCGTATCGCAATACATATTGTATCACCAGATCCTTGACAATTCACACCCAATTGTACAATACAATTGTAGTATAAAAGTAGTATAAAAGGAATTATTTTCTAACCCTGATTTTTCTCTTTCCGTAATACCAAACTAAAATTGTGTGTTCTCTGAATTTCTTCCAAGATTGCATCTTCTTTATCCGTTAAATAAAGACTGCATTTCATTGGTGCCTCCATCCCTTTTTTTTTCCTATGCAGAGCAGAGTCGCAGGGATGATTTAGAGAGCCTGGGATATGTGCTTATGTACTTTAATCTTGGATCGCTCCCCTGGCAGGGACTGAAGGCAGCAACTAAAAGGCAGAAATATGAACGAATCAGTGAAAAGAAAATGTCTACTCCTATCGAGGTCCTCTGCAAAGGCTATCCCTGTAAGTTTCTGTATTGACACCTGCTGTTGAGTTGCACGTCATGACTCTTCGTGTGTAAACATTGGGGGTATGTGAAGTAACTCCCTATACACGTTTTGATCTGTAAACCTATCCTGATCATGGTATATTTTAACAGTAGGAGTATTTCTACTTATATCTGCATTTAAAAAAAAAAAAGTAAAAGTAGTGGCTATGATCATTATCAGTTAAAGCACTGATGCCTGCCTATTGGACATGTCCATCATTATATAGCAATGAGGACATTGATCATGACCAGCAGAGCTGGCTAAAATACAGGGCCTTAAAACCTATCCCCGTCCATCAACATGCCTTGGCTGCAGCACGAGACCCTCTCTATCCAGTCCCTTTACCAATTCACTTACTGTAGCCAATGGATATGTGATGATTCTTCCAACTTTTAGATTTTAGCTTTACATTTTCTTGGCACTTCTTACCTTGTCATACTTGGAAGTACTTGTTGTTCAAGTACCTCCAGCCCCCCCCCTGTTTCATATTAGTGGGGCTGGCTTGGGTAGTACTTTTTATAGGGCTGTAACAGAATTTTATTAGCAAATGGTTATATTCTAAGTATACAGCACGTCCTGTTCCAGAATATTCCTTACTCATGGGTTATACATCCACAAGATGGCGCTGGACTGCAGAAAACAGCTTGTGGCTCCTCCCGGCCCCTATATAAGTCAGGGACCTCCCACAAAATCCCCAGTTTTAATCTGCAGTCTGGACTGCGAAGATAGAAGATGGCTCTCTATATACGCAGGCGAGCTGGGCTTATCAGCCCTGCAGGACTATTACCACCCGTTCAGGACCCTCTGCCTCCAAGCCTCGGCTGACTGGTTCGGGTAAAGGTAGGACAGCACCAAGGTTAGGTGCTTGAGGAGCACTGCTCCGACCACAGTCCCTGCTTTGACAGGGTAGGCGGTATAGGCCTGTGGTGAGCCTTGTGAGATGCCCCCTCCTGCTCCTGGGGTTCCCCTTTAATCCCTACCCCCTTAGGTATCTGCTCCCTCATCTCATTTTGTTTCACTGAGTAACCCCCTTCCTTCGCTCTCCCTGGAGATCTCTCGGGGGGGGGGGGGGGGGGTTGGTTGGTGCGTGTGTGCGGTATGTCAAGCAGCCTGAATATTCACTTGCTTGTGCCAGAATTGATATTGTTGTATTCTGCATGTCTTGCTTAATGTGTTTATTCTAAGTGTGCCATACACTCCACTTCGATCTTCATGACATGTGGGTAATCTCCAGTAGAGGGCGAACTTCTGCAGAGATGAATATGCAAAAAAGAAAGCCCCTCCCGGTCCATATATACCTGGGACCTCCCACCAATTTCCCAGTTCCTTCTCTGCAGGGAAGGCGACAAGACAGAAGATGAAGACTTCTTTACTTACAGGTAAGACGGCCGTTTATTGTCCCTATTGCTGCCAGGACCCTTTCTAAATTGCCCCTATTTGAGCCTCCCAGCTTAGGCTGCGGGTCCTGGTGAAGGTAGGCAGCACCCTATGGGTGCGGAAGGAGCACTGCTCCACCGTGAGACCTCACTATGGGGTAGGCGGTTATCCAGGTTTTGGTGATCCTGGCGTGGGATGCCCTGTCCCTCTATGCTTATGGCTGGATTCTGGGGGTGTGAGTTTCACTGTGTGGGGGTGTGTGTGTGACAGGATGTTTTTCACTTCTGGGAACATATCTGGTGCTGTAATTTAGCCTGGGGGAGCTTCTCCCCCTCAGGCTGTGTTCAGGGAGGGGTAGCCGCGGTAGCCCCGCCCCTTTCTTTGGCGCGATTCTGTGGCTCACTCATAGGGGATCCGCGTTGCTGGGAGGGGGGCGTGGCCTGGCGAGCGCGTGTTCTGCGCTGGCCCGCCCTCCCCCTTCTCTTCCTCTATCTACATGAGGCACTTCTCGGGGGGCCGTTTTGGTGCTGAGCTGCGCTCCTGGTGGTAAGGGCCGGATGGCCACTTCCTTATCTTATGTGGGGGCCCCTCTCTAGCGGGGGGCCCCTGCTAGAGTATGTTTTACTATACTATTTAATAGGAAATGTTTTATTTAGATTTTCCTATCTCTGTCTAGGCAGCATTTTTTGCTTACCTATTAAAGCTTTGTTTTCTGGCTGTGCTCAGATTTGAATTTTCCCTCCATTTTTTGCCATGTGATCCTGGAAGTGGGCGGGGCTTAGGCATGCTTTTATTCAGAGAGGACCTGTATGCTCTGTTTAACTTCCTGCTTCCATGTGGCCTTACCTCATGTGAGATTATTGCATGGGCTGTGAGTACCCTTCAGCTTGGCTGAAGGGAGTTTTTTTTCTGTCATTTATTTATATTGTGTGCATTTGGTGACTGTTTTCTCTGTAGGTAGAAACTCCTTATTTAAAAAGGGCTTTCTCCTGGTCCTTATATAAAAAAAAAATGCCCTTAAGCCTTATTTGGGGGTCCGTTTGTGTTTCAATTGGGACTATTTAAAGGGGCATCCCGGGTAGCAATTGCGTAAATCCCATATATACTTGCCGACTATAATCAATTATAGTATAATACTAAACACCATATGGAGGCATCCCAGGATAACGGACATGCAATTCCCTCTGCACAGATTCGGCAATGTTTTGGATGTGGGGCATTCCTTGTTGGGGATAACGCAATTCTTTGCGTCCCTTGTGCACAATTAACTATTATGCAGCAAACTGAGGCCCAGGCTTCAGGGCCTGCGGCTAATGCCTCATCTCCTACTCCGCCATGTCTTGTCCATACCCCCAATGATATTGTCATGGGTGGTGAGTCGCATGCTGATTTATGTGCCAGATTGGCTCATCTTGAAAGATTAATGTCTACCTCTGTGCCTAAGAAGGCCTCAGCTTAAAGAAAGCACTTGACTCATGCCGCTCCGGCAAGGGAGTCAGACAATTGTGATTTGCTTGATTGGTCTGATCCTTCTCAGTTAGAAGGAGAATTATGAGGAATCAGATGTTTCTGATGAACAGCAATTTGTTGGTACTGAGATTGAGCAGGGTGAAGCAAGTGTTGTGGATACCCCAAAAGCTCTTGCTCAGTTATTTGAGGTTTTGGTTATTACTCCTCCTGAAGTAGTCCCTCCTCAAAAAGGGGAATTCTTTGGAGTCTCTAAACCTTGTTTAGAATTTTCAAATCAAAAGCATTTTGATGAAATTATTCTTAAAGAATGGGAGAAGCCTGCACGGCTTCCTGGCATTCCCTTGGGCTGGGACAAGAAATATCCCTTCCCAGCTGATACTGTTAAGCGTTGCCCACCGCTCTGGGCATGTTTACACTCACTGCACAGATGGGTTAAATGTGGAGGACAAATTCCTATGTGTGCACAAGCATACAATGGGCATCTATGCATTAATATTAATTTATAGAGAGACTGGATTTTTAAAAGATACTCTGCTCATGGGTGGATGCCCCTGTGCTTAATGTATCCAATTCTTCTGTGTTGCATTCTCCTGACTCCGCTACACTTAAAGATGGAGAGGATAAGCGTATTGATCAAATGGCGTGCCACGCTTTTTCCGGTGTGGGCTCGGCCTTGCTGCCTGTTGGTGCTTCGGCACTCATGACAGTGGCTATTAGGTCTGTTGTGAGAGACCTAATGAATTACTCAGGGCTTGATCCGGCCTCTGATGAGTACGTCGCTCTTAAGCGATGTGAGATGTCTGCATCTTTTGTACTTTCTGCCTTAGATGATACTCTGCTAATGTGCAGCAGAACCTCTGCCTTGTTAGTCGCCTTCCGGCGGTCAGTATGGTTGCGGCAGTGGGCAGCTGATATTGTAGCCAAGAAATCGCTTACAGCGCTCTCTTTTGTGGGATTTCGCCTCTTTGGAGAAAAATTGGATTCTGTCGCTGAAGGAGGTAAATTACCTCAGCGTAAGAAACGTTGTTCCTTTCGTGGAATGGCCTCTTTTAACCCTTCCTTTCGGGGGTCTAGATCCAGTAGAGGATCGGCCTTTTCAGCCCCTAGAGGGAATGCATGGAATAGAGGAAAGGGACGTGGCCGTCCAAGTCAGAATTGGGGGTCCAAAACCAAATATGCCACTAAGTCTGCTCAACAATGAGGGGACGCCCTCACCCTTATGGGTGGAGGGACGGCTGCGGTTCTTCTTCCAGGTCTGGGTTCAGGAGGTATCAGACAATTGGGTTCTGAAAGTAGTCTCTTCCGGTTACAAACTGGAATTCGAGTCTCGGCCTCCTCCCAGATTTTTCATGTCCCGGATGCCGTCAGATCCGGGCAATTGCGCAGGGACTGCGGGCAGCAGTAGCGAATCTGTTAAACATGGCCTAGTGCCTCCAGCGGAAAGGGGTTTTACTCCAACCTATTCACGGTACCCAAAAAGGACTGCTCTGTTCGGCCTATCCTAGACTCAATCAATTTATTCGTTTCAGAAAATTTTGCATGGAGTCTCTGCAATCAACGATCGATGCTCTCCGTCAGGGGCACTTCATGACATCCATAGACATCAAGGATGCTTATTTGCACATTCCTATTTTCTGGGTCACCAGAGATTTCTCAGGGTCTCGATAGAAGACCAGCATTATCAATTTGTGGCCCTGCCATTCGGCCTTACCTCGGCCCCAAGAGTCTTTACCAAGATGCTGGCAGGAGTTATGGCTATATTCAGGGTCCAGGGCATCCGCATTGTGCCTTTTCTGGACGATCTTCTTATCGCGGCCTCCTCCCTCGAACAATCAGAGTTGGACACCAGGATGGTGATCTCTACGCTAGAGAGGTTCGGATGGGTAATAAGTTACCCCAAATCCTCTCTGTCCGTCCGTCCAGGGAAATTCCCTTCCTGGGCCTGATTCTGGAATGGTTCTGATTCAGGACTTGATTCGTCTATTCTTGTCCAACCCTCGTCAGTCTGTCTAGGGATGAGACTAGTGGGATTGATGGTAGCTGCATTCGAGGCAGTCCCGTTTGCCCAGTTTCACATAAGGACGCTTCAGCTCTTCCTCTTGGCAAAGTGGGACAGGTGCCCACTATCATTGAATCAGACTTGTCTGTTGTCTCCCCACGTTTTGCAGTCCCTTCAGTGGTGGTTAATATCGCACAACCTCCAGAAGGGCAAGTCATTTCTGACTCCGCGTTGGGAACTGGTTACCACGGATGCCAGCCTGGTGGGCTGGAGGGGGCTTCTGGAAGAAGCATCAGTTCCAAGGATTGTGGGGGCCTCTGGAGGCTCATTCGCCAATCAATGTATTAGAGCTTTGGGCCATACGTCTTGTTCTACTTCGACTGACCCATTTCTTACAGGGTCTGCCAGTTCAGATTCGGTCAGACAACCGAACAGCTGTTGCATACATCAATCACCAGGGAGGGACTTGCAGTTGGGGTTCCCTTCCGGGAAGTGTCTCTGATCCTTCAGTGGACAGAGATCAGTGTTCCCTGCATATCAGCAGTTTACATTCCGGGGATAGAGAATGTGGAGGCAGACTCCCTGAGCAGGGGATGTTCTCGCCAGGGAGAATGGTCTCTCAATCCAAGGGTCTTTAGTTCCTCTGTCACAAGTTGGGGACTCCACGGTTGGACCTGTTTGCTTCTCGTCACAATCACAAGCTGCCAGCTTTTGTGTCTCTATCCCAGGATCCTCTGGCAGTGGCAGCGGATGCCATGTCTCTAGCCTGGAAGGATCTGGGGCCTATATCTGTTTCCCCCATTATCCATGATCAGCAAGGTGGTGCGCAAGCTAGCACTGGAGGAGGTGCCAGCAATTCTGGTGGCGCCAAGGTGGCTGGCAGTGGATCGTGTCCATCTGCCTCTTCTTCCAGATCTCATCACTCAGGGTCAACTTTGTTACCCCAATTTACAAACGCTGGCTTTGACGGCATTGCTGCTGAAGTCTCCATCTTGAAAGAAGGTCTTTCTGATGTGGTTATTCAGACTTATTAGAGGTAGGAAGAAGTCTTCCTCTGTCATTTATTACAGGACTTGGAGGTCCTATATTGATTGGTGTGAATCCAGGGCTTTGCCCTGTAGAGTATTTTCTATTCCTAGAATTCTGTTGCGCAAGATTGCTCAGGAAGGGGTACCAGCCATTCTGGTGGCCCCCCGTTGGCCAAGAAGGGTGGGGTTCGCAGACGTTGTGCGGTTGGCAGTAGATCAGTATGCCCTGCCCAAGGGTCCAGACCTGCGCACTCAAGGGCAGCTACGCCATCCCAAATTACAAACGCTGGCTTTGATGGCCTGGCTGCTGAAACCTCCATCCTGATGGAGAAGGGGCTGCCTGCCTCTGTAGTTAATACTATGATTCGGGCTAGGAAGCAGTCCTCGTCATCCATTTACTATGGGTATGGCATGCTTACATTGACTGGTCTGAATCTAAGTCGATTCCATGTCGGGTGTTTTCTATCCCCAGGATTCTGGAATTTTTTCAACATGGTTTGGATTTGGGTCTTCGGCTTAGTACCCTCAAAGGTCATGTTTCTGCTTTGGCCATATTCTTCCAAAGATCCTTTGCTCATTGTCTAGTCAAGACCTTCTTCCAGGGGGTTACTCACGTGCGTCCGCCACGTAAGCCTATGTTACCAGTCTGGGATCTGAACTTGGTCTTATCTGCATTACAAGGGTCTCCCTTTGGGCCTTTGTGTGAGGCCCCTTTGTCCATATTGACTCTTATGGTAGCCTTTTTGGTGGCTATCATTTCTGTTAGGCGTGTTTCTGAGTTGGCGGCGCTCTCCATCAAACCTCCTTACTTTGTGAGACACCAGGACAAGGTGGTGTTTCGTTTTAAGCCAGATTTTCTGCCTAAGGTTGTGTCTGCCTTTCATCTCAATCTGGACATTGTGTTGCCTTCTCTATGCCCTAATCCTAGTAACACTAAGGAGTAGGTTTTACATTCTCTGGATGTGGTCAGAACTCTGAAGTTCTATTTGGTGGCTACTGAATCCTTCAGGAAGACTGATGCTCTTATTCTTAGTATACAGTACGTCCTGCTCCAGATATAGTACTTACACTTGGGTTATCCTACGCCAGATGGCGCTGCACTGCAGAGACATGCAAAACAGGCACCTCCCGGACCCTCAAATACCCAGGGACCTCCCACAAATCTCCAGATTTCTCTGCAGTGCCGACTGCGAAGGCATGAAGTATCACTCTCTCGCAGGTGAGCGGGGCTATTAAATAGTCCTGTTGGACTATTCCCACCTGTCCTCCTTGTGATGTACCTGGTCGGGTGAAGGAAGGCAGCACCATGCGTGCTTTTGGAGCTATGCTCCACCACAGTCCCCCACCAAAGGGTAGGTGGTTTAGGCTGATGGTGAGCCTCTAAGGGATGCCCCTCCCGCATTATTGCCCATGCCCCGTGTAGCGGTGGGCCCTGTACAAAGGGTCGCCATCCTCCCTCGTTCCCCCCGTAGCCCGGGGGGGTGTATGTGCTCTGTGTATTGGATTACATGCTTGTGCCCTTTAGTAATGCCATTTGACTTGTATACTTGGTGTCAGACGCCGCACTGATTTGCAGCCTTATATGTGTATCTGCCGGGCGGCGACGTTGCCATCATTGGCAAATCATCTATTCTAAGTGTGTCATACACTTCGCTCCTCATGACAACCTTGTCTACTGTCTTAGAGCTTCGCGCTCTTCGGGGGGGGGGGGGGGGCGAGGACCTGGCTTGGGGCGCTCCGCGTCACGGCCGCTCTGGCCCGCCCTTCGAGGTTCGTTTGGCGCCATTTTGATGGTAGTCGCGCATGGTATCGGTCCCCCTCCTTCCGCGGTCTTTAAGTGCCCTCACGGGCGATTTTTCATGCTCCTTGCTTACTGTGCATGGTTCTGACACCCTTTATTCCCCTTATGTCTTTCAGACTGTTGAATCCATTGGCTTCTCCCGGCCCGGCGTAATTGCCAGTTGGGCCTAGTATAATTACTCCCACTTCCCTGCGGGTCATTGGGGCATCCAGGGTAGCTTTAGCGTCAATCCCTACTGGCCTATTGTGCCTATTAATCACCATATGGAGGCATCCCAGGATATTGTGACCGGGGTTCCTTCGGGACAAGCCCGGCTGTGTGTAGCTTGTGGGGTCTCGCCTATCAGCGGTGACAATGCACGGGTCTGCGTTCCTTGTGCACAGTAGGCGCTAATGGTACTTCCCGCCCCTCTGGTGGCTGGGCCTGCACCTCGCCTCACTTCACCTACTCCCCCAAGCCTGAGTCTAACCCCCAATACAAGCAGGGATTCTCATCCTGATGTGGCTGCTAGACTGGCCAGTGTTGAAAAATTGCTTGCTAATACCTTAGCGCGTAAGGCCACCGTAAAAAAGTGGCACTTAGCCCCTGATACCGCTCTTTTCCCTACAGAGTCTGAGTTTTTGCATCTATATGGCCATACTCCCTCGGACGAAGGGGATCTCTTCTCCGACTCATCTGACGAGAAGTCAAGGGGTCATGACGATTCTGGCTCCGATTACTGGACCCCGGATGATACTGATAAACTGCTGGTTCAGATTTTTGAGGTTTTGTCCATCTCTCCCCCTGTTGCGGCTCCCAGGCAAAGGGGTGAGCTATTTCATACTGCTAAGGCTCGATTGGAATTTCCTGAGCAAACCCATTTCAATAACTTTGTGCTTAAGGAGTGGGAACATCCCAGTAGACTTCCCGGGATTCCTAAGAGTTTGGACAGGAAGTATCCCTTTCCTGCTGATATGGTTAAGTGCTGGTCATCGCCCCCCGAGTCGATGCTCCTATTCTTGGGCTGTCTAACACCTCCATTATGCACTCCTCTGACACTACTACGCTGCGGGATTCTGAGGACCGGCGCATTGACCAATTGGCATGCCATGCCTTTGCATTTGGGGGGGCGGCGCTGCGCCCGGTTTGCGCTTTGGCCATTACTGCGGTGACACTCAGGGCCATGGTCAGGAATGCACTTGATGGCTCAGACAATTTACCACCTGATACTATTAATGCACTGTCTACCTATGATGTGTTGGTTAACTTTATCCTGTCTGCATCGGATGATGCAATTAGGATGTGTGCCAGATCTTCCCCCTTGGCGGTAGCTATACACCGTGCGATATGGCTGCGCCAGTGGGCTGCTGACAATGCTGCTAAGAAAGCCCTTACTGGACTTCCATTTAAGGGACTACGCCTGTTTGAGGACCATCTAGACCTCTTTGCTAAAGGAGGTAAGTTACCCCAGCGCAGGCGGCAGCCTCGGCCCTTTCGGAGCCAGGGCCCCCCTTCAGTCCCCTACCAAGGCGCTAAGCAGGGGAAGGGGGTGTCCTTCGCAGGGGCTCACGCAGATTCCTGGCATAGGAGCAGAGGACGACGTCCGGGCTCCTCCTGGGGGGTCCAAAACCCCCCAAAAAATTTTGTCCTCTCAACATTGGATGACACCATCAGAATGTGTGCCAGAACTTCTGCCCTCGTGGTGGCTATACGCCGCTCGGTTTGTGTGCGCCAGTGGGCTGCTGACAACGCTGCCAAGAAGGCCCTCACTGGGTTTCCCTTTAAAGGACTGCGCCTGTTTGGGGACCGCCTGGACCTTTTTGCTAAGGGAGGCAGGCTACCCTACTTCAATCTAGGCCCTTTCGGGGTCAGGGTTCCTTCTCCTCCCCTTACCGTGGTGCCAGACAGGGGAGGGGGGTTTCCTTTCCTGGGACCCGGGGAGATTTCTGGGGCAGAGGATGTGGGCGTCCTGGCCCCTCCTGGGGTCCCAATTCAAAATCTTCCCCCAAGACCCCTCAGGCATGATGGGGCGCCCTCGCCCGCCAGGGTGGGGGGGCGGCTACAGCACTTCGCGCACGTCTGGAGGCGCCAAGTCTCAGACCAGTGGATTCAGGAGGTAGTGTCCTCTGGTTACAAGATAGTTTGCTGTGCGGCCCACCACAAGATTCCATCTGGTCCCGGATTCCCCAGGACCCTGTATCAGCTCAGGTCTTGCTACAGGCCGTGCAAGGTCTTCTGGATCTGGGGGTCATTTGCAGGGTCCCCTTAAGAGAATTGGGCAAGGGGTTCTATTCCAACCTTTTCACAGTGCCCAAAAAAGATGGGTCAGTCAGGCCCATTCTGGATTTAAAGTTCCTCAACAGATTTGTCAAGAACAGACACTTTCGCATGGAAACTCTGCTCTCTGCCATTGGCTCCCTGCGCCCGGGGGATTTTATGACGTGTACATCAAAGATGCTTACCTTCACATCCCTGTATTCCCGGGACATCAAAGGTTTCTCAGATTCGCGTTGAAAGATCAACATTACCAGTTTGTGGCCCTACCATTTGGCCTCACTTCAGCTCCCAGAGTGTTCACCAAGGTGCTGGCGGGGGTGATGTCTCTGATAAGGTCAGGGGGCATACGCGTGCTGCCCTACCTGGACGACCTTCTCATCTCTTCATGGTCCCTACAGCAGGCGGAACTGGACACTCAGCTGGTGGTGTCCACCTTGGAGTCCTTCGGCTGGGTGATCAATCATCCAAGTCCTCTCTGTCCCCTTCGGTGACCCCATTCCTGGGGATGATTCTGGATACGGTTCAGTCACGGATATTCCTTCCTCAACAAAAGGTGGAAGCTCTGACTGCGCAGATGAGGTTCCTGCTCTCGTGCCCCCAGCCCTCCCTCAGGCAGGGAATGCAGCTGGTGGGCCTGATGGTGGCGAGCTCAGTTCCATTTGAGGCCTCTGCAGCTTCACCTTCTGTCAGTTTGGGACAAGGACCCCACGTCTTTGGACGGGGTTTGTGTGCTTCCCCCCTTGGTCCGAGGGTCCCTCTCGTGCTGGCTGGACCACAAGAACCTGCTACAGGGCAGGTCCTTCCTGGCCTCCTCCTGGGAGACAGTCACCACGGATGCCAGTCTGTCATGTTGGGGGGGGATTCTGGAAGTCCCTGCGGTTCCAGGGGAGGTGGGGCCCTCAGGAGGCCCACCTGCCCATCAACATTCTGGAACTACGGGCGATCAGGTTGGTACTGGAGCAGTTGACCAATCACCTGAAGGGTCTGGCTGTGCAGGTGCGCTCAGACAACAGGATGGCGGTTGCCTACATCAACCATCAGGGAGGGACCCGGAGCAGAGGTGCCCTCCAGGAGGTGTCGCGGATTATGACATGGGCAGAGGCCAATGTTCAATGCATTTCGGCCGTGTATATCCCGGGGGTAGAGAATCTACTGGCAGACTCTCTGAGCAGGGGGACTTCCCGTCAGGGGGAGTGGTCCCTCTGCAACAGGGTATTCCGGTCCCTGTGTCACCGTTTTGGGTCTACCGGATGTGGATCTGTTCGCATCCCGTCACAATCACAAGCTCCCGGTCTTTGTCTCCCTGTCTCAGGATCCTCTGGCCTTGGCCACGGATGCTCTGTCAATGTCATGGAAGGAGTTTCAGCTCATGTATGTCTTTCCTCCGTTTCCCCTGCTGGGCAGGGTTCTGCGCAAGATTTCTCTGGAAAGGGTGCCAGTGATTCTGGTGGCCCCAAGGTGGCCAAGACGAGTGTGGTTCGCAGACGTGGTACAAATGGCAGTAGACCAGTACGTCCTGCCAGGGGCGCCAGATCTGCTCACTCAGGGCTCCTTACGCCATCCCAATTTACAAACTCTGGCTTTGACGGCCTCGCTGCTGAAACCTCCATCTTGATGGAGAAAGGCTTGTCTGCCTCGGTGGTGGATACCATGGTGCAGGCTAGGAAGAAAACTTCTTCTGCCATCTATTATAGGGTATGGCGTACCTACATTAATTGGTGTGAGTCTAGGTCTCTTCCCTGTAGGGAGTTCTTAGTCCCTAGGGTTCTGGAGTTTTTAAAGCATGGATTGGAGTTGGGTCTAAAACTCAGTACTCTAAAGGGTCAGGTTTCTGCCCTGTCTTCTTTCAGAAGTCTTTTGCTCAGCATCCCTTGGTTAAGACCTTCCTTCAGGGGGTCACTCATGTGCATCCCCCACGTAAGCCTATCGTCCCTGTTTGGGATTTGAACTTGGTTTTGTCTGCCTTGCAGGGTGCTCCCTTTGAGCCTATTCAGGATGCTGCTCTGGCTGTGCTTACCCTCAAGGTTGTCTTTCTGGTGGCTATTACTTCGGTCAGGCGTGTGTCTGAGCTGGCGGCTCTGTCTATTCAGCCCCCATATTATGAGAGACACCAGGACAAGGTTGTGTTCTGTTTTAAGCCAGACTTTCTGCCTAAGGTGGTGTCTGCTTTTCATTTGAATCAAGATATTGTTCTTCCTTCATTGTGTCCTAATCCTAGCAACGCTAAGGAAAGGGTTCTGCATTCCTTGGATGTGGTCAGGTGTCTGAAGTATTACCTGGTAGTCACTGCGGCTTTCAGGAAGACTGATGCTCTTTTTGTGGTCCCTTCTGGTCCTAGGAAGGGTTTGGCTCCTGCCAAGTCTACTATTAGCAAATGGATTCGTCAGGCTGTGATTCAGGCCTATTCTGCTAAGGGGAAGAATCCTCCTTACTGCTCATTCTACTCGTGCTATTGGTGCCTCTTGGGCCTTCCAGCACCAGGCTTCTGTTGAACAGGTTTGCAAGGCCGCTACTTGGTCTTCTGTTCATACCTTTTCAAAGTTTTACAAGGTTGATGTTAGGGCCTCAGCTGATGCTGTTTTTGGCCGCAAGGTTTTGCAGGCGGCAGTGGTCTAAACTGTCTGCTGTTACCTTTTTTGTTGGGGATCCCGCCCTACTTTATGGACACTGCTATTGGATGTCCCAAGTGTAAGTACTATATCTGGAGCAGGATGTACTGTATACTAAGAATAGTACAATTCTGTGAAGTACTCACCTGTAGAATTGATATTTGTATACAGTACGTCCTGCTCCACCCCACCCTGGTTTTTTCATTATTCTGTATCCCCTGTATGGTGATTGTTATAGTTACCAGTTGTTTTGGGTGGTTAAATTCTCCCGGCTTCTTGTTCACTGCTTTTCAATGCTGGGGATTTGTGGGAGGTCCCTGGGTATTTGAGGGGCCGGGAGGAGCCTGTTTTGCATGTCTCTGCAGTGCAGCGCCATCTGGCAGAGAATAACCCAAGTCCACTATCAGCAAGTGGATCCGTCAGGCTGTGATACAGGCCTACTCTGCTAAGGGGAAGGAGCCTCCCTTCCACCTTACTGCTCATTCTACTCGTGCTATTGGTGCCTCTTGGGCTTTTCAGCACCAAGCTTCTGTTGAACAAGTTTGCAAGGCCACCACTTGGTCTTCTGTTCATACTTTTCTAAGTTTTACAAGGTTGATGTTAAGGCCTCAGCAGATGCTGCCTTTGGTCGCAAAGTTCTGCAGGCGGCAGTGGTTACGGTTACTGTTCTGCTGTTACTTTTGGGGATCCCACCCTACCTTACAGACACTGCTATTGGATGTCCCATGAGTAAGGCATATCCTAGAACATGACGTGCTGTATACTTAGAATAATACAATTCTGTGATTACTCACCTGTAGAATTGGTGGTATATGTATACAGCACGTCCTGTTCCACCCCACCCTTGTTATCATTATTCTTTGTTACCTCTGTATGGTGATTGTTCATATGTTCATTTTTGACGTTCTTGTTCTCCCGGCTTCTTGTTAACTGCTTGTAAATATTGGGGATTTTGTGGGAGGTCCCTGACTTATATAGGGCCGGGAGGAGCCACAAGCTGTTTTCTGCAGTCCAGCGCCATCTTGTGGATGTATATCCCATGAGTAAGGCACATTCTGGAACAGGACGTGCTGTTTATGTACGATACCAATTCTACAGGTGAATGTATAGTAAAGCCAGCTGACATCCGTAGATCCCATAAAACCTCCAGTTTATTTGTAGTAGCAATAAAAACACTCCATGTTAAACAACGATGCAAACAGGCATAGCAGACTGTGGAATGCGTCACCAATTCTACAGGTGAGTAATCACAGAATTGTATTATTTCAATATATGCATTTTTTTTTTTTTTTCTTTTAGCGGAATTTTCAACATATCTGAATTTTTGTCGCTCCCTTCGGTTTGATGATAAACCAGACTACTCCTACCTGAGACAGCTTTTCCGTAACCTCTTTCATCGACAAGGCTTTTCGTACGACTATGTGTTTGATTGGAACATGCTTAAATTTGTGAGTATAGATCATCCTTTCTCAAAGGTTCTAGCTAAAGTGGATTGAAACCCCCCTTTAACCAGCATCCCCTGTATTGCCCCCCTTCATGAAGAACACATTTTGGCAATTTTCACTGCTCCTGCTTCATTCTGCTCCTTGCTAATGCTGCCTGTTTAGGCAGAAATCCTCATTGTCCCTGTTGTGAGTGGTAGTGATGTCATTGTCGCACCTGCGGAATGGCAAATTGCTTGTCTCGCAGAGAGGGACAGCAAAATGATCCGTGTTCCAGGAAAATGCGCTGGGAGAAATATCCATTTCTAGTTCTACACCCTAAAGAGATAGTATCAGCAGGGGGTTTGGCCAAATGTATTGTACACGTTCAGTTGGTTTTGTTCTGCTTTAAAGCTACTCTCTAGCCAAACTTCAGCCTAGTTTTGTAAACTGTGAGGAACAGTTAACATTCCTGATGTGTGATGTTTGTGTAAACGCTATGTCAAATTACTGATTGGTCTATGTTGACCAAACAAGAATTAAGGCGGTGTTAAACCAGTAGGGTTGCAGACAGCTAGACAAATATTAAAGCTGCCCTTCCGACATGGTTTGCGCCTGCACTCTCTTCATCTGTTGGAAGCTTGTGCTGTATTTTCATTTGCTGCAGGCTACAGCACAACAGATTCGGCCCTTCTGTGAACTAAACATGTGGCAAGCTCTCAACCTCATCATTGAGAAGAGTTGGTTGCCCTATGTGGTTAACTGGCCATGTCACAAGCTCTCAATGCTAGTGAATGCTCTTCAAGGAATGGTTACTGTATAATCTGTGTCAAATGTCTCTTCAAAATGCACCCAATTGATTTCCAAGCTAATACATTGGGAATTAAAAATAAGAAATTTTGTTGGCACTTGTGTGTCGAGGGCTCACGCAGTTTAGGTAGCACCCCAGCCAATTGAGAGGCCAATGTTTGACTGAAATACCTCCCTAGTTGCTAAAAACAGGCTGTTTACACTGGCTGACTAAAAAAAGCATAACCTGGATTTCAAATAGGCAGATGGATAAGAGACTCCTAATGTAGAATTACTGCATGGGTG
This sequence comes from Gastrophryne carolinensis, assembly GCA_027917425.1. Lineage (NCBI taxonomy): Eukaryota > Metazoa > Chordata > Amphibia > Anura > Microhylidae > Gastrophryne > Gastrophryne carolinensis. The sequence goes on along the minus strand of CM051235.1, from coordinate 332,771,051 downwards.
AATGTTTCAGCTGGCAACAAGTTATTTAACCCTAACTGATGCAGTGAGTAAATTCTCATTTGTTAAAGTTAAGGTCTCCTCCTTTTTTAAAGGATTTGTTCAGAAGGAAATCTTTGAATAATCGTGATTCAGTTTGCTAGGGCACATAAAATTGGACCTGGAGCAATGGAAGAAGGTCTTGTGGTGGGAGTCTAGATTTACCATTTCCCGGAATGATGAGCACGGGATTCGGGAAGAAGCAAGGCATCTGAAGTGATGCCTAGTGCCTTCTGTACAAGCCTGTGGCGGCAGGGCTGTAATCTGGGGTTGCTGCAGTTGGTCAGGTCTATGGTTAGCAATTTTTACGTGCCCAAAGAATGAGGTCAGCTGACTACCTGAATATACTGAATGGTCAGGTTATTCCATCATGAATTTTTTTTCTTCGCCGATGGCCTAGACATATTCCAAGATGACCATGCCAGGATTCATCAGGCTCAAATTGTGAAGGAGTGGTTCAGGAAGCATAAGAAATCTTTGATCTCTGGGATTTGCTGGAGAAAACTTTTCACAGTGCTCCATATTTCCCATACAATCAGTATAAGATTTTGGAAAAAGATGACTGTCACCATTTACAGGAATATATGTTGTGATATTGCAGAAGCTTGAGGAAAAGATGCCACAGCAAATAAAAGCCTAAGGTAGTTCACGGAAATATTAGGGTGACCTTTTTTTTAGCCATGCAGTGTATTATGAAGGAGGAGGTTTTTGTTAAACAGTAGACATTGTGAGAAACAGGTTTACATGCTGAAGGCTTTAATAATACAGAAGCTAAGGTAAGCCATAAACTAATATTAGGCTTGCCACTGTTTAAAGGATTTAGTAGTTGGGCCCTATCCACGGCCAACACTAGATGAGCTGTTGCAAATGACTCTCTGAATAAGCATTTATTTTAAGTGTGCCATACACTCCACTTCCTCCTTCATGACATCTGGGTAATCTCCAGTAGAGGGCAAACGTCTGCAGAGATGAATATGCAAAAAAGAAAGCCCCTCCCGGTCCATATATACCTGGGACCTCCCACCAATTCCCCAGTTTCTTCTCTGCAGAGAAGGCGACAAGACAGAAGATGAGGACTTCTTTGCTTTCAGGTAAGCCGGGCTTCTATTATCCCTATTACTGCCAGGACCCTTCTAAATTACCTGTATTGAGCCTCCCAGCTTAGGCTGCGGGTCCTGGTGAAGGTAGGAGCACCCTATGGGTGCAGCAGGAGCACTGCTCCACCGTGAGACCTCACTATGGGGTAGGCGGTTATCCAGGTTTCTTGGTGATCCGGGTGTGGGATGCCCCGTCCCGTTAGGCTTATGGCCGGCTCCTGGCTGGAATTCCCCCCTTCCGGGTCCCTTATTCCCCTCCGGGGGGGGGGGCTGGCCTATATTTAGTTTTGGCCGATATTTAGTTTAACCCAGCCCTTGTCACGGTGTGAGTGTTTCACGTGTGTGTGTGTGTGTGTGTGTGTGTGCGCGCTTGATGCTTACTGGCCTCACGGTCTGACTACAGCCTGGGGGAGCTTCTCCCCCTCAGGTCTGCGTTGCTGGGAGGGGGGCGTGGCCTCGGGAAACGCGCATTCTGCGCTGGCCCGCCCTCCCCCTGCTCTTCCTTCCCAGGCACGAGGCTGCGTGGGGGCCATCTTCCCTGGCAGGCCGCTTTGCACTCGGGGTGGTAAGGGCCTGATGGCCATCTCTTTAGCCTGTGTGTGTGTGGGGGCCCCTATTTAGCGGGGCCCCCAACGTGTGTGTGTGTCTCTAGGCCTTATTTGCGCTGTTTGGCTGTGTTGTGGTATATATAATATATCTATATAATCTCTATATCTCTCTCAAATAAATAAATATATATATATAATTTTTTTTTCTATATTCCATTGTGTGGCTGTAATATCAAATGCTATTGCATTTTTTTTACACTGCTCTGCTCTTTTGTGGCCTATCTTGTGTGTTACAGGATGCCCTGTATATGTGCATATTAAAGTGGACCAACACCCAGGGGTGATCGGCCCGGGAATCTATAAGATTCCCGGGCCGATCACCTCACTCACCGGGGGTGAAACCCCCCCAAAAAAAACCCAAACTCCTTACCTGATCCGCCACCGCCTCCCGCGCGCCCCTCTAGACGTGCCCCCGCCGGCCGTCTGTGAATGGCCGGCGCGGGCACGCCGAGAGTGACGCGCGGGAGGCGGCGGACGCGCTGTCTTGGACGCCGCTGTCACCAGCTTGGACGTCGGCGGGGATTGGACGGCGCGGTCACGTGGAAGCGGGGAGAGGTGAGTTTTTTGGGGTTTCAGAGAGCGGGACACCCCCGATCGGGGTGCCCCACCGAAGTGGACCAAAACCCAGGATAGTCAAAATCCTGGGTGTTGGTCCACTTTAAGGGGTCCCTCCTGGTCCTGGGGTCCCTAGTTATTAAAATTGTCCACCCAAAAATCCTCCCACCGGGACTTTCAAGGGGCATCCCGGGTTGCTTATGCGTAATTCCCTGCGGTCTTGCGACTGACCACAAAAATTCACCATATGGAGGCTCTGCAGGATACCGGGCCCGGGATCCCTTCGGGACAATCCGGGCCATGTGTGGGGTGCGGGGTATCCCTTACGGGGGAGAATGTGCTGATCTGTATACCATGCGCACAAAAGGCCATAACGAGGCAGTCTGGTACCCAGCCTTCTGGGTCGGCTCCTCCCGCTTCATCGCCTTCCCCTCCCCACCTGATCCGTTCCCCCAGTGACATTGGTACCAGTGGGGTGTCGCTTTCTCATGTTTGGGCTCGGTTGGCCAGCATAGAGAAAATGATTGCTAGCACGGTGGGCAAGAAGGCCCAGGCTAAAAAGAGACAGTTTTCGTCGGCCCAGCCTTTGTAGGATATTGACGACGAGTCTGCTGATTTGTCCGATTATTCCCCGTTAGAGGAGGGGAAATTGTATCAGGATTCAGAGGCTGACTATGGTCAGCCTGGGAATTTCAATGTCGGGCAGGCGCCGGGGGATGCCGTTGATACGGCCACTGTTTTGTCACATTTATTGGAGGTGTTGGATATTGATCCACCTGAGGCGCCCCCTCTTAAGAAGGGGGAATTTTTTGGGGCCCACAAGCCCCGTCTGGAATTCCCTACCCAGGGTCATTTTGATGCGCTGATCCTTAGAGAATGGGAGAGGCCCAGCCGGCTTCCTGGTGTGCCTCAGGGATGGGATAAGAAGTATCCATTTCCGGTGGACGCGGTCAAGCGCTGGTCTTCTCCTCCCCGAGGTTCGACGCGCCTGTTTTAGGTTTGACCAACTCTTCTGTGCTGAACACCCCTGATGCCACCTCCCTTAAGGATGGCGAGGATAAGCGCCTTGATCAGATGGCGTGCCACGCATTTGCCAACGTGGGCTCGGTTCTGAGGCCTGTTAGTGCATCTGCCCTGGTGTCGCTTGCTACCAGGTCTCTTATCAGGGACTGGCTGGATAACGCTCAGCTTGATCCAGATGACGCTGAGTTCGCTATACTTAAGAAGTGCGAATTGTTCATGGTTTTTGTCATGGCTGCGATGGAAGACTCCATTGCCGTGTGTAGTAGGACGTCAGCCTTACTGGTGGCCATGCGCAGACTGGTCTGGCTCAGTCAGTGGACAGCGGACGTTGGAGCCAAGAAGTCGCTCACAGCTCTCCCCTTCTTGGGTGCGCGTCTGTTTGGAGATAAATTGGATGCTGTTGCTAAAGGAGGTAAGTTACCCCAGCGGAGGAAACAGCGCCGTCCCTTTCGGGGGGCGGGTTCGTTCACTCCTTCCTTTCGAGGGGCCAGAGCGTCTAGGTGTCTGGCCTTCTCAGGTGTCAGGGGCTCGTCTTGGAACAGAGGCAGAGGTCGGGCACGTACCGCGGCTGCCTGGGGTTCCAAGCCCAAGCCTGCCGTTAAACCGGCTCAGCAATGAAGGGGCGCCCTCACCCGCAAGGGGGGGCGGCTGCGGCTCTTCTTCCAGGTCTGGGCCCGGGAGGTCACAGACAATAGGATCTTGGAAGTGGTCTCCTCCGGGTACAAACTGGAGTTCGAGTACTGGCCGCCCCCAAGATTCTTAAGGTCTCGGGTGCCCTCGGACCCTCAGGCTGCACAGGGGCTCCTGTTAGCAGTAAACCTTCTGGACATGGGAGTTATATGCCCAGTGCCTCCGTTGGAAAGAGGCAGGGGTTACTACTCCACACTTTTCACGGTTCCCAAAAAGGAGGGTTCGGTGAGACCCATTCTAGATCTCAAGGTTCTCAACAGGTTTGTCATAGCCAAGAAGTTGCGCATGCAGACTCTGCGCTCGGCTATCAATTCCCTTCGCCAGGGAGATTTTATGACATCCATAGACATCAAGGACGCGTATCTGCATGTTCCGATTTTTTCAGGCACATCAGAGATTCCTCCGGTTTGCGGTGGAGGATCAACATCATCAATTTGTAGCTCTTCCCTTCAGTCTGACCTCGGCACCGAGGGTCTTCACCAAGGTTTTGGCGGGCGTAATGGCTCTGCTCAGATCTCGGGGCATTCGCATTGTGCCTTATCTGGACGATCTGTTGATTTCAGCTTCTTCCCTTCAGCAGGCGGAACTGGACACCCACCAGGTGGTGTCGACCCTGGAGAGGTTTGGGTGGGTGATCAACCGCACCAAGTCTTCTCTCTCCCCGTCTCGAGTGATTTCATTTCTGGGCATGAATCTGGATACCAGTCGGGCCAGAGTGTTTCTGCCCCAGGCCAAGGTGCAGGGGATTCAGGGCCTGATCCGTCTTCTTCTGGCCAGTCCTTGTCCCTCTATCCAACAGGGGATGAAACTGGTGGGTCTGATGGTGTCCTCCTTCGAGGCGGTGCCGTTTGCACAGTTTCACATGAGATCTCTTCAACTTCTCCTATTGACGTATTGGGACAGGAGCCCACAGTCATTGGATCAACCTTTCAAGATGTCTCCCAGGGTTCGGCAGTCCTTTCGGTGGGGACTGGACTCGAGCAATCTGGTGAAGGGCAGATCCTTTCTGGTCCCTTGTTGGGAGACGGTTACCATGGATGCCAGCCTATCGGGCTGGGGAGGTTATTGGAAGAGTCATCAGTTCAGCGGGGTGTGGGGTCCCCAGGAGGCTTACACCCCCATCACTGTATTGGAGCTCAGAGCCATTCGCCTGGTTCTGGCTCGGCTGACCACACAGTTACGGGGTCTTCCGGTTCAGGTGCGTTCGGACAACCGCACGGCAGTGGCTTACATAAATCACCAAGGAGGGACTCGCAGCAGGAGTGCCCTCAGGGAAGTCTCGCTGATCCTGCACTGGGCGGAGAGCAATGTTCCTTGCCTTTCGGCAGTCTACATTCCGGGAGTGGAAAACACGGAGGCGGATTCCCTGAGCAGGGGATCCTCTCGCCACGGAGAGTGGTCTCTCAACCCCGAGGTTTTTCTGGATCTTTGCCGCAAGTGGGGGACTCTGTAGGTGGATCTCTTTGCCTCGAGGCACAATCACAAACTTCCGGCCTTTGTGTCTCTTTCTCAGGATCCCCTGGCTTTGGCAGTGGATGCCTTGTCACTGGCTTGGAAGGACCTGGGTTTTCTGTACCTGTTTCCACCTGTCTCCATGCTGGGCAAGGTAGTTCAAAAACTGGTTCTAGAGGGGGGCAATCAGTTCTGGTGGCTCCAAGGTGGCCAAGAAGGGTTTGGTACGCAGATGTTGTAAGGATGGCCGTAGACCAGTACTGGCTTCCCTTGCTGTTGGACCTGCTATCTCAGGGTCATTTACTTTACGCCAATTTACAAATGCTGGCTTTGACGGCTTGGCTGCTGAAACCTTCCTCTTGAAAGAGGAAGGTTTGTCTGAGGCTGTTGTTCAGACCCTGATTAGGGTTAGGAAGCGGTCCTCTTAGGGCCTTTACTATAGGACTTGGAGTCCTATTGATTGGTGTGAGGCTAGGGCCTTGACTTGCAGGGTTTTTTCTATACCCAGGCGTTTGGAGTTTCTTCAGCATAATCTGGATCTTGGGTTCCAGCTTAGTACTTTGAAAGGACAGGTTTCTGCTCTGTCGGTTTTCTTCCAGAGGTCTCTTGCTTTACACCCGCTGGTTAAGACCTTTTTCCAAGGGGTGGCGCATGTGCGGTCTCCTCTGAAGGCTGTAGTTCCTGTTTGGGATTTGAATTTGGTTCTTTTGGCTCTGCAGGGTCCTCCTTTTGAGCCGCTACAGGATATTGCTCTTTCGGTTCTCACTCAGAAGGTTGCCTTCTTGGTGGCTATTACCTCTGTTCGGCAGGTCTCAGAGTTGGCGGCCCTGTCGATTCAGGCCCCTTACTTTGAGAGACACCAGGATAAGGTGGTTTTTCGTTTCAAGCCGGATTTTCTTCCTAAGGTGGTTTCTGCTTTCCACCTCAATCAGGACATTGTTCTCCCTTCCTTGTGTCCTAAGCCTAACAAAGGAGAGGGTTTTGCACAATTTTGGATGTTGTTCGCTGTGTGCGACTACTTCTTCCTTCCGCAAGACAGACGCTTTTTTTCGTGGTGCCCTGTGGGCCCAGGAAAGGTTTGCCTGCTAAATCTACAGTTAGCAAATGGATTCGTCAGGCCATTGTTGGGGCCTATTCTGCTAAGGGGAGGACTCCCCCTTTTAGGGTCACTGCGCACTCTACTCGTGCTGTTGGTGCATGCTGGGCTTTTCAGCACCAGGCTTCTGTTGAACAAGTTTGTAAGGCTGCTACTTGGTCTTCCGTTCATACCTTTTCCAAGTTTTACAAGGTTGATGTGCGTTCTTCAGCGGATGCTGTTATTCTAAGTATGTCACACACCCCGCTTCAAGACATTCATTACACTTGGGTATACTGACCTGTAGATGACGATCTTGCAGAGATGTCAATAAAAAAAGGTAAGACCCTCCCGGCCCATAAATACCTGGGACCTCCCACTCATTCCCCAGTCTTTCATTTCTGCAGTGGCGAGCAAGTCAGAAGATGTCTCCTCCTTGCAGGTAGCCCGGGATGACTCCCGGCCTTCTATTCTTCTATTCCTGCCCGGATCCCCTTATTTAAATTACTTGCCTCCCAGCCTAGGCTGCTGGTCCAGGCAAAGGTAGTTGGCACCCCTGGTGCTTAGGAGCTGTGAGACCCCATAACAAGGGGTAGTTGTGTAATTCCCTCGGAGTATATATATATATTAAAAAATCACCATATGGAGGCTTCCCCGGATACTGTGCCCCCTCGGGGCAATCCAGGCTGTGTTTGGGGTGTGGGGTATCCCTTTTGGGGGATGATGTATTTCTATGTGTACCCTGTGCGCAGCGGTCTATCACGCGTCAGACCGGATCTCAGGCGTCCGGTTCTGCTCTGCCAGTCTCCTCTCCGTCTCCCCCTCGCTTGACACGTACCCCGTGTGACGTGGTCATTGGTGAGGAGTCGCAATCTGAGGTGTGTGCCAGATTGGCCAATCTTGAAAAATTGTTTTCCAGTGCCGTTGCTAAAAAGGCCACGGCAAAGAGAAAACATTTGTATACGGCCGCGCAGGGCCTTGATGGGGAGGATTTTGACTCCCTGGATTGGTCTGATTGTTCCCCGCGTGAGGAAGGGGAGCTGTATGAGGAGTCTGAGGGCTCCGATGATCAGCAGTTTGTGGGCGCTGATACAGAGCAGGGCCAGGGGGACTCCTTGGATACCTCTAGGGTCCTGGCTCATATGTTTGAGGTCTTGGCTATTTCTCCCCCCGAGGCAGCTCCTCCTTCTTTGAAGTGACCGACCAAGCCGCGCTTGGAATTTCCTTATCAAAAGCATTTTGATGGTATAATTCTTAAGGAATGGGAGAGGCCGACTCGGCTTCCGGGTTGGGACAGGAAATATCCCTTTCCGGCGGACGCGGTGAAGCACTGGTCGTCCATGTCTTTTGGACATGGCTGTCATCTGTCCGGTGCCCCACTCAGACCGGGGCCTGGGCTTCTATTCCAATTCATTCACGGTGCCCAAGAAGTACGGATCCGTTCGTCCCATTCTGGATCTGAAGTTGCTCAACAGGTTCGTTCGTCCCCGGAAGTTCCGTATGGAAACTCTGCGCTCAGCCATCCACTCACTTCGTCAGGGGGACTTCATGACGTCCATAGACATCAAGGATGCTTACCTGCATATTTCAATTTTTCCGGCACACCAGAGATTCCTCAGGTTTGTCGTGGGCAATCGACATTTTCAGTTTGTGGCTCTTCCGTTTGGCCTTACCTCGGTTCCAAGAGTTTTTACCAAGGTGTTGGCAGGAGTGATGGCCATCCTCAGAGCCAGGGGTATCCGCATCGTGCCCTATCTGGACGATCTTCTCATCATGGCGTCTTCTCTGTCAGGCGCAGCTGGATACCAGGACACTGGTGTCCACTCTGGAGAGTTTCGGTTGGGTGATCAACTATCCCAAGTCTTGCCTCACTCCCTCCAGGGTGGTGGAGTTCCTGGGAATGTCTCTGGATACTTCTCAGGCCATTCCTCCCCCGAGCCAAGGTTTTTCTGATTCAGGAATTGACTCAGCGTCTCCTATCCATCCCCCGCCCGTCCATCCGGCTAGGGATGCGACTGTTGGGATTGATGGTGGCATCGTTCGAGGCGGTTCCCTTTGCCCAGTTTCACACAAGGACGCTCCAGCTCCATCTCTTGGCGGCCTGGGACGGGTCCCCGTTGTCATTGGATCAGTCCTTTCTGATGTCCCCCCGGGTGAGAGCCATCAGGCTCACTTTACTCATCAGTTACGGGGACTACCGGTTCAAGTTCGGTCGGACAATCGGACGGGGGTCCCCTACATAAATCACCAGGGAGGGACTCGCAGCAGCCGTGCCCTCAGGGAAGTGTCTTTGATTCTGGATTGGGCAGAGGGCAATGTCCCATGCATCTCGGCAGTGTACATTCCGGGACTGGAGAACACTGAGGCGGACTCCCTGAGCAGGGGGTCATCTCGCCGGGGGGAATGGTCGCTCTGCCCCAAGGTTTTTCGGTCGCTTTGCCTCCGGTGGGGGACTCCGGAGGTGGACCTCTTTGCCTCTCGTCACAATCACAAGCTTCCGGCATTTGTCTCTCTCGTGGGATCCGCTGGCTCTGGCAGTGGATGCCATGTCTCTGAACTGGAGGGATCTGGGGTTTCTATACCTGTTCCCTCCGTTTCCCATGGGGGGCAATGTGGTGCGCAAGCTGGCTCTAGAGGGTGCGTCAGCAATCCTGGTGGCTCCAAGGTGGCCAAGACAGGTTTGGTTCACAGACATTGTAAGGTTGGCAGAGGATCAGTTAGTTCTGCCCTTTCTGCCGGATCTACTCACTCAGGGTCCCCTGCTCTACCCCAGTTTACCAACGCTGGCTTTGACGGCGTGGCTGCTGAAACCTCCATCTTGAAGGAGGAAGGTCTTTCTGATGCGGTCATTCAGACTCTGGTTAGGGCTAGAAAGAAGTCTTCCTCTGCCATCTACTATAGGATTTGGAGGCCTTATATTGATTGGTGTGAGGTCAGGGCCTTGCCTTGCAGGGCGTTTTCTATCCCTAGGATCTTGGAATTTTTGCAACATGGTCTGGACCTAGGTTTGAAGCTTAGTACGCTAAAAGGGCATGTTTCTGCCCTGGCGGTTTTCTTTCTAAAGTCTTTTGCTCTCCATCCTCTGCTTAAGACCTTTTTCCAGGGGGTTACGCATGTGCGGCCTCCTAGGAAGCCTTTGCTCCCAGTTTGGGATTTGAATTTGGTTTTGTCCTCCTTTTTGGGTCCTCCTTTTGAACCTTTGCAGGATATTGCACTTTCTACGCTTACTCAGAAGGTTGTTTTGCTGGTTGCCATCACTTTTGTTCGGCGTGTTTCGGAGTTGGCAGCCTTGTCCATTAAGGCCCCTTACTTTGAGAGGCATCAGGACAAGGTTGTTTTCCACTTCAAGCCAAATTTCCTTCCTAAGGTGGTCTCTGCTTTTCATCTTAATCAGGATATTGTTCTACCCTCGTGTCCTAAGCCTAGCAATGACAAGGAGAGAGTTTTGCATTCTTTGGATGTGGTTCGCTGTGTGAAGTACTATTTGGTGGCTACTTCTCCTTTTCGTAGGACTGACGCCCTTTTTGTGGTGCCCTCTGGGCCTAGGAAGGGTTTGGCTCCTGCCAAGTCTTCCATCAGTAAATGGATTCGCCAGGCCATTGTTGGGGCCTATTCTGCTAAGGGGAAGATTCCCCCTTTTCGTGTTACTGCTCATTCTACTCGTGCTGTTGGGGCCTCCTGGGCCTTCCAGCACCAGGCATCTGTTGAGCAGGTTTGTAAGGCTGCTACTTGGTCTTCGTTTCACACTTTTTCCAAGTTTTACAAGGTTGATGTTCGGGCCTCAGCGGATGCTGTTTTTGGCCGCAAAGTTCTGCAAGCTGCAGTGGTTTAAGTTTGTGCCTTGTTTTTTGGATCCCCGCCCTTTATGGACACTGCTGTTGGATGTCCCAAGTGTAATGAATGTCTTGAAGCGGGGTGTGTGACATACTTAGAATAATACCATTTTGTGAATACTCACCTGTAAAATGGGTATTATAAGTATGTCACACACCCCGCTTCACCCTGCCCTTTTTGTATTCTGGATCCTTTATATGGTGAACCTTTTGTTTTAATTGGCTTTCCTGGTCCCTTTCTCTTACTGCTATCTTTATACTGGGGAATGAGTGGAAGGTCCCAGGTATTTATGGGCCGGGAGGGTCTTACCTTTTTTTATTGACATCTCTGCAAGATTGCCATCTACAGGTCAGTATACCCAAGTGTAATGAATGTCTTGAAGCGGGGTGTGTGACACTTATACTACCCATTTTACAGGTGAGTATTCACAAAATGGTATTTTTGTCCGCAAGGTTCTGCAAGCTGCAGTGGTTTGAGTTAGTACATTCTTTACGGTTTCTGGTTCCCACCCATAACGGACACTGCTATTGGATGTCCCAGATGTCATGAAGGAAGTGGAGTGTATGGCACACTTAGAATAATACCGTTTTGTGAGTACTCACCTTTAACGGGTATACAATCCACTTCGCCCCACCCTTGTTTTTTTCAGGTATTCTGGGGCTTTTATATGGTGAACCATTGGTTTAGATTGTTACGGTTATATTTGGTTCTTCCTGGTCCCTTTACTGCTTTTATACAATGGGGAATTGATGGGAGGTCCCAGGTATATATGGACTTGGAGGGGCTTTCTTTTTTGCATATTCATCTCTGCAGAAGTTCGCCCTCTACTGGAGATTACCCAGATGTCATGAAGAAGGAAGTGGAGTGTATGGCACACTCATAATACCCGTTTTAAAGCTGAGTACTCACAAAACGGTATTTTTTTTTGGTTACCACTTAACAGGACACAATCATGCTATAGCATTTACTTTACTCTTCTGATATTTAAGAAATAAACTAGGTTAATGTAAGGGTGAGGTAATCCTTCATATACAACATTGAATCTCTAGGGGTGTGAACATCTTTCCAATGTCATTTTTCAAGCATGGAACATAATCAATCTATACATTGAGACCAGACTGAGGCCTAAAACTTAAACCAGAACAAAACCTGAGAATTTGGCTTTCCCAGGTTTTGTTCCATGCCTCTAGGGGATTCTGAATTGGGATGCTCTCTTCCAATCGGAGCCCTTTGCCTTGACTACGTAACTCGCCAAATGGCTCTGATTGAAATGAAAGGGGAGCTTTCTGAATTGCTGCGACGGGAGCGTGTGCCACAGCATCCCTAGCGATGGGCACACACTGCCATCCCAGCCATATAGATGGCTCCCCCTTCAAAACAATGAGAAGCCTGCCGAATTATGTAGTCACGGCAGACTGCTTTCTTTGGGTGAGAGCCCGCTCATGCACCATTGGAGCTTGGGAAGGTGAATTTTCTTTATTGCATGGCACGGCCTGCTTCGGTATTCATAAGTTAGGTTATTCCGCCACAAGGTGGCGCAGTGGTACTGCAGAAAAGCTGTGGCTTGTCCTGGCTCCCTATAAAAACTGGCTTAACCATAGAGTTCCCCAGTGTTTTCTCTGCAGTGGACTGCGAGGTTAGCAGATGGCACTCTCTTGCGCAGGTGAGCGGGGCAACCAAGCCTGCGGCCCTGCATGTCTATTTCCATCCGTTTCTGGACCCTCACTGCCTCCCAGCCTTGGCTGACGGATCAAGTGAAGGTAGAAGAGCACTAGGGTCAAGTGCTCCTGGAGCGCAGCTCCAAGCCGCAGACTGTCGCACGCTTATGGTGAGCCTAATGGGGATGCAGAGTTTCTGTCCTAGCTTCTGAGGGGGTAAGTAGTTTGGGGACTGTGTCCTCTTTTTCCTTTGGGTCCCCCCCCCAGCGCCCCGCCTCCCTCCCTGACCATGGCTGCTCGCCGCTGCTTCTCTCTCTCTTTTTCTCCCCCCCCCCCCAACTTGGCTGGGGGGGGGGGGAAGGGGGGGTGTGGCAGCGAGTAGTCATATCCGTTTTTTTTTTACGTTTTTTTGGGTGTGTTTTCTGGTGATTTTAGCTGCCGCGCCGCTTTGTACTGCGTTCCGTGGCTGTGGGCGCTATAACCTGAGGTGATTTTGCTTTGTCATGGCACCGGCCGGGTCACGTGAGCGCAGTTTTTCGTGCTCTTCGGAGGGGGCGGGGCCGGGTGATGACGCATATCGCGTCGTTCACCTCGCGGCCCGCCCCTGAGGTACCTCTGCCGGCGCCATTTTGGACGAGCTGCGTGTCTGGATTTCTCCCTTCCGGGCCGCAGCGCTGCTTCCTCCGGCGGGCCGCCTTATCCAGCGGTCTGTGCCTGTGTGACCCCGCGGTGTCTTTGGTCCGTGAATCCCCTTTGGGGTTTTTTTTTATTGAATCGGGGTGTATTTGCTGCGGGATGCTCATCTGTGTTTTTACTTATGTCTTTCAGGCAAGATACCATTGAGTTGTGGTTTCTCCCGGCTCCACTCCTTCCTCCTCCTCTCCTTCCTCCTCCTCATTCCCCCCTTTATTAACTTCTGGGGGCTTCCCGTGGGAGGGCATCCCGGGTGGCTTCTGTCTTAAGCCTGTACCCACTGCTGGCCTGTTGCGCCTGTGTTAATCACCATATGGAGGCTTCTGGGGATAGCGTGCTTGTGGGCCCTTCGGGGCAAGCACGGCTGTGTTCCATGTGTGGGGTGTCCCCTGTGAGTCACGGTGTGCGTGCCGTGCGCAGAGTGTCCTTGCGCTTCAAGCTGGTTTGCCTGCTCCGCTTCCCAGCTCTGCGCCTCACTCGGCTTCACCTACTCCCACGCTCCTGCAATTGGGCCCCAGTGAGGGGAATGTTGGCAGGGAGTCGCATTCTGCTTTGGCTCTGCGGGTGGCTAACATTGAAAAGCAGCTTGCTAGGAATGTTCCTAGGAAGGCCTCTGGCAAGAAGAGACACCTTGACCCCAGGCCTGCTCCCCTTACTGAGATGTATGTGGGGATTGATGAGCTTGGTGACTCCCCCCCTTGTTGAGATGGGGGAGCTCTCCCAGGACTCTGACTCCACTGGGAACCAGCAGGAGGGTTGCGATAGTGACCCTGGGTCTGCGTCCGGAGCGAAATCATGGTACCCTGAGGACACTGATAATCTGCTGTCACATATTTTTGACATTTTGCACATTGCTCCCTCTGAGGTAGCTAAAAGAAAGCAGGGGGAGCTTTTTCGCCTTGGTAAACAGAGTCTAGAGTTCCCTGAGCAGGAACATTTTACCACCTTGGTAAAGAATAGAATGGGAACGTCCTAACAAGTTGCCTGCGGTGCTCAAGGGTTTGGATAAAAGGTATCCCTTTCCTGTTGATCTTGTTAAGAGGTGGTCATTTCCCCCCTGAAGTAGACGCTCCTGTGCTAGGCTTGTCTAATACTTCGGTCATGCCTTCCCCTGACACTACCAGTCTGAGGGACGGCGAGGACCGGCCCATGGATCAAGTGGCCTGCCATGCTTTTACCTGTGGGGGGGCTGGCTTGCGCCCTGTATGTGCTGCCTCCATTACTGCTATTGCCCTTAAGAAACTGCTTAAGCATCTAATTGATGGCACAACAGCTGGTAGTGTGGGGGAGGAATGTAAGACTCTTACTTTGCACGGATTTTGTGGCCTTTATACTTACTGCTATGGATGATGCTGTGCGGCTGTGTGGAAGGACCTCTGCGCTCTTGGTGGCTATGCGCCGCTCTGTCTGGTTGCGCCAGTGGGCAGCTGTTGCTGCGGCTAAGAAAGCTCTCACTGGCCTCCCCTTCCTGGGGCTGCGGCTTTTTGGAGAACGTCTTGATGTTCTAGCCAAGGATGGAAGGCTGCCTCAGCATAGGAGGCAGCCTCGGAATTTTCGGGGTTCCTCTGCCCCCCTCCCTTCCTCTCGCATTCCCAGAGGGGGCCGTGGCTCCCTCCTCTCCAGTGGTCGCAGAGATTCTTGGGGCCGTGGCAGAACCCGTGGTCGTCCCGGTCTCTCCTGGAATCCTAAGTCCAAACCCTCTCCCAAGCCCCCTCAGGCATGAAGGGGTGCCCTCACCCATCCGGATGGGGAGACTGCTTCGGCTCTTTGCTCACAGCTGGAGGCTTCACGTCTCAGACCGGTGGATTCAGGAGGTAGTTACAAGGTAGAGTTTGCAGCCTGCCCCCTCCCCCCCCCCCCCTCCCCCAAGATTCATCAGATCCCGGATGTCTTTAAACCCCCTGTCCGCTCAGGGATTGCTTCTGGCTGTTCATTGCCTATTAGTCAGGAGTCATTTGTTTGGTGCCTCATCAAGAAAGAGGTCAGGGATACTATTCCATTTTTTTCAGTCTTCAAAAAGGACGGCTCTCTGAGGCCCATTCTGGATCTGAAGGGCCTCAACAAATGTGTCAGATTCAAACATTTTCGCATGGAGACGCTGCGCTCTGCTGTCAGTACCCTTCGCCCAGGCGACTTCATGACCACAGTGGACATCAAGGATGCTTATCTTCATGTGCCTATCTTCCCAGGTCATCAGAGAGATTTCTAAGGTTCGAGCTGCAGGGTCAGCATTACCAGTTTGTGGCTCTACCCTTTGGTATCACCTCGGCACCTCGGGCGTTCACCAAGGTGCTGGCGGGAGTGATGGCTCTGCTAAGGAACCAGGGCATCCGCATCATTCCTTACCTGGATGACATCCTGATTGTGGCCGAGTCTTTTCCTCAGGCCGAGCGGGACACTCAAATGGTGACATCCACTCTGGAGTCTTTCGGCTGGGTGATCAATTCTCCCAAGTCTTCTCTGTCCCCGTCATTGGTGAGGACCTTTCTGGGCATGATGCTGGATACCTCTCAGGTCAAGGTGTTCCTTCCTCAGCGGAAGGTGGAAGGTCTTCAGCT
This sequence comes from Gastrophryne carolinensis, assembly GCA_027917425.1. Classification (NCBI taxonomy): domain Eukaryota; kingdom Metazoa; phylum Chordata; class Amphibia; order Anura; family Microhylidae; genus Gastrophryne; species Gastrophryne carolinensis. The sequence goes on along the minus strand of CM051235.1, from coordinate 332,755,772 downwards.
ACAGGCTCGGGCTCTGCTGTCATGTCCTCATCCCTCCATCCGTCAGGGGATTCAGTTGGTGGGCTTGATGGTGTCCTGCTTCGAGGCAGTCCCCTTTGCTCAGTTTCACATGAGACCTCTCCAGTTGCACCTCTTGTCAGTTTGGGTTCGGGACCCTGTGTCCCTGGATCAGGAATTTGTTCTGTCTCCCCTGGCCAGACGGTGTCTCTCGTGGTGGCTGGACTCGAGGAACCTTTGGGGGGGCAGGTCCTTCCTGCCCCCGTGCTGGGAAACGGTCACCAGGGATGCCAGTCTGACTGGCTGGGGAGGCTTCTGGAAGTCCCTGAAGTTCCAGGGTCGGTGGGGCCCACAAGAGGCCCATGCTTCTATCAACGTCCTGGAACTGAGGGCGATCAGGTTGGTTCTTTCTTGCCTATCCACTCACCTCCGGAGTCGGGCTGTTCAGATTCGCTCAGACAACCGGACGGTGGTTACCTACATCAACTGTCAGGGAGGGACTCAGAGCAGGCGAGCCTTCAAGGAAGTGTCCCTGATTCTGTCTTGGGCGGAACAGCATGTTCCTGCATCTCAGTGGTCCACATCCCAGGGGTGGAGAACCAGGTGGCGGACTCCCTGAGCAGGGGGGATGTCTCGTCTGGGAGAGTGGTCTCTCAACAACCAGGTGTTTCTCTCCCTCTGTCACTGCTGGGGTTAGCCGGACGTGGACCTGTTTGCGTCCCGTCACAATCACAAACTTCCTAGATTTTTCTGTCTCAGGATCCTCTGGCCTTCGCCACGGATGCCTTGGCAATACCTTGGATGGAGTTTCAGCTTCTCTGTTCCCTCCGTTTCTTCTCCTGGGCAGGGTCATGCGCAAGATAGCCCAGGAGCGGGTACCAGCCGTACTAGTGGCCCCTTGTTGGACAAGAAGAGTTTGGTTCGCAGATGTCGTGCAGTTGGCAGTAGACCGGCACGTCTTGCCCAAGGATCCAGATCTTCTCACCCAGGGGCAGCTACGCCATCCCAATTTACAAACTCTGGCTTTAACGGCTTGGCTGCTGAAACCTCCGTATTGATGGAAAAGGGGTTGCCTGCTTCTGTTACCACGATTCGGGCTAGGAAGAAGTCCTCGTCCTTTATCTATTACAGGGTCTGGCATGCTTACATTGCCTTGTGTGAGTCCAAGCCCCTTCCCTGTCGGGTGTTTTTTATTCCCAGGATTCTGGAATTCTTGCAACATGGTTTGGATCACGGCCTTCAACTTAGTACCCTAAAAAGCCATGTTTCAGCTCTGGCAATTTTTTCCAAAGATCATCGGTTGGTAAAACCTTTTTCCAGGGTGTTTCTCATGTGCCTCCACCCTGTAAGCCTTTGCTACCAGTCTGGGATTTGAATCTGGTGTTGTCTGCCCTGCAAGGGCCTCCCTTTGAGCCTGAAATATATACACACACACAAACAACACTGGTTAAGTGCTGGGCTGGCAAATAACACTAATCGGGCAAACCTTCTGCCAAACGACACAACATTTATTATAGCAAAATCAATGGCACTGAGTGTACATATGCAAAAACTTCACACACAATGCTATAGGCAATAAAAAGCAAATTGCTATTTAAAACGTATACACAAAAAGGGGCCCCCACTGGGAAAAAGCTAGATACCACTCATCCAGCTACACACCATCCACGCACACCAGCTGGCCAGCCTTAGATATGAGGGACAGAAAGTCCACTCCAGGTATTATAAATGGCCAAGTTCCGCATTTTGCCTGGACTTCACCAAGGCAAATTTTTCACTAGCACAACATGTATTATATCATTGGTGCGGCGTCAGCATAAATGTAGTCCCACGTATATGGGGTTTTGCCAGTTCATATATATCGGTACTCCAAAGCAATCACGATATAGGTAGCGATGACAGGGCGTCATACTAAGGATATCATACCCATATTGACGCGGCGGCAATTCACCGTCACTGAAATAAGCTGTGCAATGAAGGAGGTAGTCACCAGCCATCGATTCCCACGGGTCCTGTTACGCACCACGCATCAGAATTACGTGATTACTGCATGTGGCCTGCGTGTGCTGGACTGTGTGAGGAGGAGGCGTGGCCAGGGGGCCGGATACCGACGATCGTTTCGCTCCGCCTCGGGAGCTTCAGAGTGGGTCCCACCCTACTTTGGACACTGCTTTTGGATGTCCCAACTGTTATGAATACCGAAGCGGGCCGTGCCATGCAATAAAGAAAAAAGCAATTCTGTGAGTACTCACCTGTAGAATTTTTTTTTTGTTCTTGCATTGCACGGCCCGCTTCGCCCCACCCTTGTTATCGTTGTTCTTGGTTGCCTCTTTATGGTGATTGTTCCAAGTCAATTGGGGTCTTTTACCTTTTTTTCACATTTTTTACTTATTCTCTCCCGGCTTCTTGTCTCACTGCTTGTGTACGCTGGGGAACTCTATGGTTAAGCCCGTTTTTATAGGGACCCGAGACAAGCCACATCTTTTCTGCAGTACCACTGCGCCACCTTGTGGCGGAATAACCCAACTGTTATGAATACCGAAGCGGGCCGTGCCATGCAAGAACAAAAACAATTCTACAGGTGAGTACTCACAGAATAGCTTTTTTTTTCTTTTTACTGGTTCCCTGGGGGGTTTCACACAGCTGGCCCTCCCAATTTGGCAGCTGGCCCTGGAGTCTTTTAGATTCCAGGCCTGGGCGCTGTTTAGTCCGCTTTAAACACATAATAATTTATCATTGATAATCCGATGAGCATCAATCAAGACCATCCCAATACATATATTTAGAGGGAGCTTTGTATCGCATTTATTCTGAGGAAGCAACTAGGCCCATTTTACTGAGCCCGTTGGGCCCCTAATAAAATCCAAAGTAACTTTGATAATATAATAGCTACACTCAAACGCACACTTCTTTGGGTTCTTACCAGGTTTTGGGACCTGAAAAACGAATGCTTCTCTCATCGATGGAGGTAAGAGGCCTAGTAATACATATTAGGTTACTGTATGTGACCTTGTTTCAGTGGCTTAAAGTGTACCAACACCCAGGGGGGATCGGCCCGGGAATCTATAAGATTCCCAGGCTGATCAGATCCCTCCCCGCGGGGAATCCGAAATCAGGATGTCCCGCGGGGTGAAACCCACAATCCTACCTTTTCCACGTTCCAGCGGCACATGCGCATCCGCCGCCTCCCGCGCGTCCCTCTAGCAGGGCGCGCTCCCTGTAAGAGGGACGCGCAGGAGGCGGCGGCGGACGCGCTCTGCTTGTCCAACGCTGCCTCTCGCTTGTCCGCCGGCGGGGATTGGCTGCAGCGGTCACGTGGGAGAGGTGAGTTTTCGGGGCTTTCTGGGGGGTTTCACACAACGGGGTGCCCCACCGAAGTGGACCAAAACCCAGGATAGTCAAAATCCTGGGTGTTGGTACACTTTAAGTTTGGTTAATACCAGCTTTTCTACTGGACACTAGCTTTTGGTCCCAGTGACACCCATAGATATTCTGTTAGGCAAACTTTGTCTATAGTGACCAAACAAGAGGGAGTACATATTTGTTATCCATCCACACACAAACTGTGGCTAATTCTTGGGGGGGGGGGGTAAAAATGAGAGACAAAGAGCCCATCTACACTGATCTTTTGCCATAGAGAAAAAGTGAGGACTTCACAAATTTGCATTTCTTTGATATTTGAAATCAAACTGGTCCTTAGTGTACTCCAAAAATTGTCTTACAGGGTGCAGCCCGAAATCCAGAAGATATGGACAGAGAAAGACGTGAGCATGACAGAGAAGAGCGGATGGGACAGCTCAGAGGCTCTGCAACCAGAGCCTTACCCCCTGGTCCTCCTACTGGTGCAGCCCCTAACAGGCTAAGAAATGGTGGAGAACCAGTAGCATCTACGCCAGCATCCCGAATCCAGCAGAGTGGTAAGCAAATATTTGATTGGTAGGTTGCAGTGTTATGGCGAAAAAAAGTACAGTGACTAGCACTGTCTTAAGTTTTTGGGGTTTTAGAAACCATAAATAAATCTGCTGTGTCATGTCTATACACGCCAAAGAGGATTGCATTCAGGGACAGCACACTTATTCTTAAAATGCCAGTTTTTGAAGCATCTGAAGTGTGCTTGGTGAGCTTTCAGGTCTGATCCTTTCACTCTTGGATATGAACTGCCAAAACTGGCCAATAGACAGAATATATCTGTTACTGTCTCAACTCAAGTGTTAAATCAGTCCAAAAGTCAGTTTTACATAGCCTGTAAAAAAGTTAAAATGTTTCAAATGTAAAAGTAATATTGATCATAATGCAAACTATTTTGCTTATCAATGACCAGTGCCCCCTTTCATGTCTGCCAGCTCCCTAAAGTTTAGCTGTGTTCGTCCCCATCTTGCTGCACCAGTAGGATTGTTGGACGTATACACCCCCTGGCTTCATTCATGCAGGCTGACCGATTTCATTTCAGCTGTTTATCTGCCAATGTGCAGCTGTCAACCTAGAATCCTAACCAGAAGTTAACCCATGTCCATCCTACTGGGTGTCTCCCAGCCGTTTAGCCTCTCACAAGTCTCTTTTGGCATCCCCAGAGACTTTTAGTAGGCCGGTGCGGGGCTGGAGACAGAGACAGACAAAAACGGACTTCTCACCTCAAGTGTGGGACAGCGGGTGCTTCCTATATTCCACTTGCTTATGGTTTATCATAAGGCAAACATGCTGGGTGTCCATATGGGGGGTGCAAATCACCCCAATGCTGCCCAAACAGAGCAGAATTTAGTGTGTGAGACACAAACTGTGTGAGCTGTGCAGCCCTGTTTCTGTGTGTCTCCAGCCCCGTTCCTCCTACTAAAAGCCTCTGGGGACTCTCACTGGCTGGTAAACACAATTGAATGCAGCTACATTCATTCTGAAGTGAAGTCGGCACAGCCGAAGCCCTAAACATTTAAAATGCAGCACTATCCAAAACTGGGCAGCACGTCCTGTTCCAGAATATTCCTTAAACATGGGTTATACATCCACAAGATGGCGCTGGACTGCAAAAATAACTTGTGGCCACTCCTGGCCCCTTAAATAGCTAGGAACCTCCACCAATTCCCAGTTCTTATCTGCAGTATGGACTGCGAAGATAGAAGATGGCTCTCTATACTGCGCAGGTGAGCGGGGCTTATCAGCCTGCGGCCCTGCAGGACTATTCCCACCCATTTCCGGACCCACTGCCTCCCAACCTTGGCTGACTGGTTTGGGTGAAGGTAGGACAGCACCAGGGTCAGGTGCTGAGGAGCGCTGCTCCTACCGCAATCCCTGCACTGACATGGGTAGACGGTTTAGGCTTATGGTGAGCCTTGTGGGATGCCCTTTCCTGCACTCTGGGTCTTCCTTACCCTATCCCCCCCCCTCTTCTCTTTATTGTTGTGTGGCGGTGTTTTTACTTGATACGCTCGCCGCTGCGCCGCTTGTACAGTGCTGCGCGGACGGCGGCGACATTGCCTCAGCTGCTGATGTACAGTCATTGGACGGCGAGGTCACGTGGGACCCCTCGAGGTCAGTGCGGGTGCCATTTTACTTCTCTTCCTCCTTCGCTCGTGCTGTGTGCGCTGCTGCTCCTTTACCAGTGTGGTCCTTGAGTGCCCCTGCGGGGTGTTTTTTCCTTCTGTTTCTCACTTGTGAATGCTTATGGGGATGTCTTAACGTCACTGTGGTTTCTCCCGGCCCTCTTCCATTGATAATCTCCCACCTCCCTAGCGGGTTTTTGGGGCATCCCTTAACCCTATACTGGCCTGTTGTGCCATTCCAATCACCATATGGAGGCTTCTGGGGATAATGTGTATGGGGTTCCTTCGGGACAGGCCTGGCTGAGTGTTGCGTGTGGGGTTTCCCCTGTGAGTGATGTCGGGGTATGTGTAAACTGCGCCCAGCAGGCACTTGCGCTGCAGTCCGGGCTGTCTGTTGCGGGCCCCGGTGCTGCGCCCCTTTTGGCTTCGCCTACCTCCCACGCTTACATCTGACCCCCCGTGAGGGGCACATTAGCGGGGACTCTCAATCTGATTTGGCTGCATGGGTGGCCAGCATTGAAAAACATATTGCTGGGTCAGCCCCACGTAAGGCTTCTGCTAAGAAGCGGCATTTATCTCCCGCTGCTTCCCTCTTTCCTGTAGAGGATGAGGGACCTTACTCGCTTTCTGGCCCTTACCCCCTCGAGGAGGGGATATTGTTTTCTGATTCAGAATCCTCTGAGGAACAACCTAAGATCTATGGTGGTACCAGGTCTCCCTTTGGGGAAGACCCATGGTCCTCAGATGATACTGACAGGTTGTTGAGTCACATATTTGAAGTGCTTTGTATTTCTCCTCCTGCAGTGGCTCCGCAGCGGCAGGGTGAACTTTTTGATACGTTTAAGCCACGCTTGGAGTTCCCTGAGCAGACTCTCACTTTTATAATCTAGTGCTCAAGAAATGGGAACAGCCTAGTAAGCTACCTGGGGTGCCCAAGAAAGAGGTATCCCTTTCCTGCTGATGTGATTAAACGTTGGTCTTGTCCTCCCGAGGTGGACGCGCCCGTGCTAGGGTTGTCAAATACATCTGTCATGCATTCTCCTGACACTACTACCCTGCGGGATGGTGAGGACCGGCTCATGGACCAGCTGTCCTGTCATGCTTTTGCCTGTGTGGGGACTGCGCTGCGCCGGTTTGTGCCTCTGCCATAACGGCTATTGCTATTAAAGGGCTGCTTAAGTGTCTCAGATGGGGCTATATATAGACTATAGATCGCTCCTGCTTTGCTATGAATTTGTTGCATATATCCTCTCTGCCATGGATGGATGATGTCATTAGAATGTGTGGAAGGACATCTGCCCTTTTGGTGGCTATATGCCGCTCTGTCTGGCTGTGTCAGTGGGTAGCTGATAATGCTGCTAAGAAGGTTCTCACTGGGTTCCCCTTTTAAGGAGTTGCGCCTTTTTGGTGAACGCTTGGACTTGTTTGCCAGGGGCGGTAGGTTACCTCAACGCAGGAGGCCTTCTCGGCCCTTTCGGGGGTCTGGTGCCTCTTTCCCCTCCTTTCGGGCTTCCAGGGCTGGTCGAGGGGTTTCCTTTGCTGGAGCACGCGGAGACTATTTGGGCAGGGGCCGGGGCCACCCCGGTCTCTCCTGGGGTCCCAAGCCCAAATCCTCCCCCAAGCCTCCTCAGGCATGAAGAGGCGCCCTCACCCATCCGGGTGGGGGGGCGGCTTCGGCTCTTTGCTCATGTCTTGAGGCAACGTGTAGCAGACAGGTGGATCCAGGAGGTGGTTTCCTCCAGTTACAAGATTAGTTTGCAGCCTGGCCGCCCCCAAGATTCATCAAACCCTGGATGGCTCAAAACCCTCTGTCAGCTCAGGGTTTGTGCCTTGCTGTCCAAAACCTGGAGTTGAGGGTCCTCTGCTCGGTGCCTTTCTGGAAAGGGGCAGAGGCTTCTATTCCAATCTCTTCAGGGTCCCCAAAAAGGATGGGTCCCTCAGGCCCATCCTGGATTTAAAGTGCCTCAACAAGTTTTTCAGATTCAAGCATTTTCGCATGGAAACCCTGCGTTCAGCAGTCAATTCACTGCGCCCGGGCGATTTCATGACTTCTGTAGACATCAAGGACGCTTACCTTCACGTACCAATCTTTCCAGGTCATCAGAAATTCCTCAGGTTCGCTCTGGAGGATCAGCACTACCAATTTGTGGTCTTGCCTTTCGGTATCGCCTCGGCTCCCAGGGTATTCACCAAGGTTCTGGCGGGCGTGATGGCTCTGCTGAGATCTCAGGGCATCTGCATCCTTCCTTATCTGGATGACATTCTCATCACGTCTCAGTCCTTCCATCAGGCCGAGCTGGATACCCAGTTGGTGGTGTCCACACTAGAGTCCTTCGGCTGGGTGATCAACCATCCCAAGTCTTCCCTGTCCCCGTCACTGGTGAGGTCCTTTCTGGGCATGACTCTGGATACATCTCAGTTCAAGGTTCCTCCTCAGCAGAAGGTGGAGAGTCTTCAAACTCAGGCCCAGTTTCTGCTGTCGTGTCCTCATCCCTCCATCCGGCAGGGGATGCAGCTGGTGCGACTGATGGTGTCTTGCTTCGAGGTGGTACCCTATGCTCAGTTTCACATGAGACCTCTTCAGCTACACCTTTTGTCAGTGTGGGATTGGGACCCTGGGTCCCTGGATCAGGTGTTTGTTCAGTCCCCTCTGGCTAGGCGGTCTCTCTCGTGGTGGCTGGACTCAAGGAACATCTTGGTGGGTAGGACCTTTCTGTCCCCTTGCTGGGAGACTGTCACCACGGATGCCAGTCTGACAGGTTGGGGGGGCTTCTGGAAGTCTTTGAAATTCCAGGGTCAGTGGGGCCCTCAGGAGGCTCATACCCCTATCAACATCCTGGAACTGAGGGTGATAAGGTTGGTTCTCGCCCAATTGACTCCACACCTTCGGGGTCGGGCTGTTCAGGTCTGCTCGGACAACCAGACGGTGGTTGCCTACATCAATCATCAGGGAGGGACCTGGAGCAAGAGGGCCCTCAAGGAAGTGTCCCTGATACTGTCTTGGGTGGAGGAGAGTGTTCCCTGCCTGTCGGCTGTGTACATCCCGGGGATGGAGAATCTGGAGGCAGACTCTCTGAGCAGGGGGACTTCTCGTCTGGGAGAATCAGCAGCGAGGTGTTTCGCTCCCGTCACAATCACAAACTTCCAGTCTTTGTCTCTCTGTCACAGGACCCTCTGGCCTTGGCCATGGATGCATTAGCAATGTCTTGGAGGAGTTTTCAGCTCCTCTATGTATTCCCTCCATTTCCTCTGCTGGGCAGGGTGCTGCGCAAGATAGCCCAGGAAGGGGTGCCAACCATTCTGGTGGCCCCCTGTTGGCCAAGAAGGGTGTGGTTCGCAGACGTCGTGCAGTTGGCAGTAGATCAGTTTGCCCTGCCCAAGGATCCAGACCTGCTCACTCGGGCAGCTATGCCATCCCAATTTACAAACGCTGGCTTTAACAGCCTGGCTGCTGAAACCTCCATCTTGATGGAGAAGGGGCTGCCTGCTTCTGTAGTTGATACCACGATTAGGGCTAGGAAGAAGTCCTCATCCTTTATCTACTATAGGGTATGGCATGCTTTCGTTGCCTGGTGTGAGTCTAAGTCCCTTCCCTGTCGGGTGTTTTCTGTTCCCAGGATCCTGGAATTCCTGCAACATGGTTTGTACTTGGGTCTTCAACTTAGCACCCTCAAAGGTCATGTTTCAGCCTTGGCTGTTTTCTTCCAAAGATCCTTTGCCAACCATCGGTTGGTTAAGACCACCTTCCAGGGGGTTACTCATGTGCGCCCTCCACGTAAGCCTGTTACCAGTCTGGGATTTGAATTTGGTCTTATCCTCTATGCAGGGTCCTCCTTTTGAGTCTCTGCGTAAGACCCCTTTGTCTATCTTGACGCTTAAGGTAGTGTTTTTGGTGGCTATCACTTCTGTTAGGCGTGTTTCTGAGTTGGCGGCGCTTTCCATCAAACCACCTTATTTTGAGAGACACCAGGACAAGGTGGTGTTTCGGTTTAAGCCAGATTTTCTACGTAAGGTTGTCTGCTTTTCACCTCAATCAGGACATTGTCTTGCCTTCTGTGTCCTAATCATTGTAACCCGAAGGAGAGGGTCTTACATTCTTTGGATGTGGTTAGGACTTTGAAGTTTTATTTGGTAGCTACTGAATCCTTCAGGAAGACTGATGCTCTTTTTGTTCTCCCTTCTGGACCTAGGAAGGGTTTGCCTCCGGCTGAATCCACTATCAGCAAGTGAATTCGTCAGGCGGTGGTGCAAGCCTATTCTGCTAAGGGGAAGGATCCTCCCTTCCGCCTTACTGCTCATTCTACTCGTGCTATTGGTGCCTCTGGGGCTTTTCAGCACCTAGCTTCTGTTGAACAAGTTTGCAAGGCCTCTACTTGGTCTTCTGTTCATACCTTTTCTAAGTTTTACAAGGTTGATGTTAGGGCCTCAGCGGACACTGCTATTGGATGTCCCATGTGTAAGGAATATTCTGGAACAGGACGTGCTGTATACTTGGAATAATACAATTCTGTGAGTACTCACCTGTAGAATTGGTATTATAAGTATACAGCACGTCCTGTTCCACACCGCCCCTTGTTAGCATTATTTTTGGTTACCTCTGTATGGTGATTGTTCATTTTGTGTTTATTATTCTCCCGGCTTCTTGTCTAACTGCTTGTCAACACTAGGAATTGGTGGGAGGTTCCTGGCTATTTAAGGGGTCGGGAGTGGCCACAAGTTTTTTCTGCAGTCCAGCGCCATCTTGTGGATGTATAACCCATATGTAAGGAATATTCTGGAACAGGACGTGCTGTATACTTATAATACCAATTCTACAGGTGAGTACTGACAATTGTATTTTCCCATTATTTTAGGTAACACCTCTCCTCGGGCAATCTCACGGGTAGACAGAGAGCGCAAGGTCAGCATGAGGTTACATCGAGGAGCCCCAGCAAATGTCTCTTCGTCTGATCTCACAGGGCGACAAGAGGTTTCACGGATTTCAGCATCACAGGTAAGACTCCTTGTAACAATACTACAGCCCAGTGTTTAATGTAATGTGGATTCCTTACAGTTAGAAGCACACATTAGATTCATACAACATTTTACATTTCCCTCTATGCGTTCCAACTGGTCATGTCCAGCCCTGGTCTGGAACTTGACAACTAAAATGCTAATATGCCTGGGAAAAGTTGCTCTATAAAGGGTACATTTGTAGATGCTTTTCCATACCTACACTAGTGCTGTTGTATGAGATCTAAGTAATTGCATCCCAGGGACACTGTGCCATTATGATTGGGTATACTAATGGAGTCTAGACAAGACTAGGGCAGGAAGGGAGCGGTTATTTCCCCTACCCCCTCCAGGATTTTCAGGAATACACCAAGGAAGCTGTTTAATCTTCCATCTAGGGTCTGATTTCTCCACCAAAAGCGTCGCCAGACTGAATGTAGGGCTTTTTGTACAGTTGCCTCTTGTGAGGTTGAATCCTTCCTTTTTGAGGACTGCTTTGGCCATCCCAGTTGTAATGGCTGTGTCCTTGGATGGAGAACCTGACAATAAAAAAATTTGTATTTGCCATGTAAAATGGTTTCTCTATCAGGTTGTCCATACAGGGACACTGAGCAATCACGAATGGGTTAATCTAGTAGCAGGAAGTTAGGACTAGAGCAGGAAGTGCTCGGTTTCAGTTCCTGATAGTGTGCCTCTGCACATTCATGTAGAGGATGGTCGTGTTCACCTCCTCGAGGGCTCCATTGCTAACTTGGGATTTTAACTTGGTCCTTTCTGTATTACTGGGCCTTCCTTGGAGCAAAGGCTGTGGTTTTGTTAGTCCTTTTTAACGCTGAAAATGGGTTCTTGGGAACCATCACTTTAGTTTGCAGAGTATCAGAGCTGGCGGCATTACCTTGCAAGCTGACCTTTCATAAGGACAAGATGGTTCTGTGTCTGAGAAGATTTCTTGCTGAAAGTTTTCATTGGAGGACATAGGCTTATTGCCGGAATCCTGTTCATCCAAAAGAATGGATTCTGCACTCTCGTGAGGTAGTGCGTGTAATAAGATATTTAGCGGCAACAACATCTTATATAAAATAGATTCATGTTATGGTTCCTACTTGTCCCAAGAAGAGTTTGGTGGCTGTCAAACCCGCTATTAGCCGTTGAATCAGGCAGGCTGTTTTTAAGTCTAATTTGCTAGGGGTAGAGAACCCCTTTTTCATATAATGGCTCACTTTAGTAGTAGTAGTAGCTGAAGATAAATCCTGGGCCTCGGCACCAGGTTTCAGTGGATCAAGTGTGCAGGCCCCCACTTGGTCATGGATTCACTGGTCATTGGACCATCTGCAGATATGGTGTTAGGATCAAAGGTTCTTCAGGTGGCAGTTCAATCCCTGAACAGAGTCCTGGTTCTTCGCCATACAGGGACACCACACCTGCCCAAGGGTGAGGCGACTGAGCCTATTGTCATTGCATTTAACAATCGTCTTAGGCCATTGACTTTCTCCGGAATTTTTGTTAATCTTATCCTCATTTAGGCATTCCTCCTATAGACATGCTTTGTAGTGGGAAACCTACCAGCTGGCCGGGTCTTATGCCTGCACATGGAGAGGAATTATTGCGCACTTCTTGCCCTACCTTCTGGATACTGGGTTAACCCATTTGTGATTGCTCCATATCCCTGTATGGACAACTAAGGGAAAACCATTTTACAAGGAAAGTACAAAAATTATATTTTTTTTCCATAGTTGTCTGTCCAAGGGTGTTGCAACTGTGCCCATTTCCGTTGCCTTTGATGAGGTTGTCTTGAGGTTGTTGAGACTCTCCGGCCTTTTTTTATTTTTCATTTGGTCGTTGCTCCTATAGACCCAGTTTCAACCCCTTGTGTACTGGGGAAGCTTTTAGTAGATATACATGAGAATGGGGAGGAATTACAGCTCACTTCTGCTCTAGTCCCACCTACTGGCTATTAGTATACCCAATCGTAATGGCTTGGTGTTCTTAGATGGACAACCAAGGGGAAATCATTTTACATGGTAAGTACCAAGATGGTATTTTGTTATACCAGCTATTACTCCTGGGAGTGTTTTCACAAAATTTTAAATCCTGACTGCAAAGTTTTCTCATCTTCAGATGCATGGTACACATGTTGCATGACTTGGTCCATAGAATACAACATCCCATTTTCGCTGTCAAATGACATCCTACTAACACCAATACAGACTTAACTGGGAGCTTTTAGGTCCACCTTAAAGAGGAACTATACTGTATGTCCAGGCTTTGCAAGATACTGTAGGCCTGATGCTTGTTGGCTTGGCCTCCTGGTACATCCTATTGAACCAGTAGCTTGTCTGCAGTGCTTCAGGTTTCCCCATTTGTCACACCTCCTGGCTTTAAAGTGGGCCGACACCCAGGGGTGATCGGCCCGGGAATCTTATAGATCACCTCACACACCGCGGGACATCCGAGATCGGGATGTCCCGCGGGGTGTAACCCCCCCCCCCCCAAACACCCCGAAAAACCTTACCTCTCCAGACGCTGCTTCCGCCGCCGCCGCCTCACTCGCGCTCCTCCAGACGTGCCCGCGCTGGCCGTCTCTGAATGGCCGGCGCGGGCGCGCACACGTCAAGAGTGACGCGCGGGAGGCGGCGGGCGCGATCCCTTGTCATTGGACAGCGCAGTCACGTGGGATCGTGGAGAGGTGAGTTTTCGGGGTGTTTGGGGGGTTTTGGGCAGCGGCGTGCCCCAAGGAAGTGGACCAATACCCAGGATAGTCAAAATCCTGGGTGTTGGTCCACTTTAAATACCACCAATGATACCAGTATGACCACTGCATGGCAGAATTGTAAACTGGTTGTATCATTCATTGCCTTTGCTTAATATTAAAGCAACATGGTGTCTGTGCTAAAACTCCTGGGTTGATAGCTGTGCTAAATATAAAGTACTGCTTTTCGTGCCATGATATTCTGCTGCATGACTGGTCGTCTAGATACAGTGCTACTGCCTTTGCTGATGAGACTTGCTCCTTGCACATGGGGGCCTTTCTGATGGCTGGCTGGACTGGTCCTATGTGACCAGGCAGCAGAGGTGTTTGCGCCAGGATTAAAGGGACACTGGATTCTGAAGCTCTAGCTGTGCTACAGGCAGGTAATTACATTAATGGCTGGCTGCAATGATCACAGCTGCCTGTCATTTTGGCACAAATTATGATATTCCAAGTATGTCACACACCCCGCTTCCACTATTCATGACATATGGGTTATGGTCCAGTAGAGGGCGAACTTCTGCAGAGATGAAAGCAAAAAAGAAGCCCCTCCCAGTCCATAAATACCTGGGACCTCCCACTCATTCCCCAGTTCCTTCTCTGCAGGAAGGCGAGCAAGTCAGAAGATGTCTGCGTCTCTTCCTTGCAGGTAGGCCATTTTGCCTATTTCTGCCTGTACCTTTTTATATTAAAGCCTATACTAGCCTCCCAGCCTTGGCTGCAGATCCGGGTGAGGGTGGACAACACCTTAATAGGTGTTCAGGGAGCTATGCTTCCCCGTGAGACCTCATATAAAGGAGGTAGGCGGTATCCGGGTTGGTGATCCCGGTTTGGGATGTCCTGTCCCTTACTATCCCTTTCACCCCCGGTGTGGGATTCCCCTCCTTCCGGGTCCCCCTGTTACCCTCCAGTGGGGGGGGTGTTTTTCCTTCAATCCTTTTCTCTTTCACTCACTGTGTATGTGTGTTGTGCGCTTGGGTGCCTTTATTTCCTTTTTTTTTTTGTGCTTTCACCTGAGGGCGCGCTGAAGCACACTGGAGAGCTTCTCCCCCTCAGGCTGTGGTGTGGAGGGGGCCGGGCGCTCGCACGTTGCCGCGGCCCCCCCCCCCCCCCCTGCTGTTGGCGCCGGATGCGGAGCCCAGCCTTCTGCTGGGAACCGAGTTTCTGGTAGTGGAGGAAGGGGGCGGGGCCAGACGTGGCGCGCAATCCGCGCTGGCCCGCCCCTTTCTTTTTCTCTCTCTCTCTCTCTCTCTCTCTCTCTCTCTCTCTCTCTCTCTCTCTCTCTCTCTCTCTCTGCCCCCTTTATTCATCTAACTTTTGCAAGTGCTTCATAGACAGGGGCAGCGCTGGTCATTATGTCTTATATGCATATGCTTAGGTGTTCTGTTGTGAGTGTGTGTGCGCGCGCTAGTACTTATGGGCCCATCTCTCGTGTTTTTCAGGAGGACTCCCTGTGCCTTGCTAAAAAAAAGGGGGTCTCCCGGTCCTAGGGTCCCTAGCAGTAATTTGGCCACTTATAAATCCTCCCACTTGGGACTTAAAGGGGCATCCCAGGTTGCTTACCAGCGTAATTCCCTCGGGTCATTGCGACTACCTTAAAATCACCATATGGAGGCTATACAGGATACCGGGCTCGGGCTCCCTTCGGGACAATCCCGGCCATGTGTGGGTTGCGGGGTATACCTTACGGGGGAGAATGTACTAATTTGCATACCAAATCTTGTGAGCAACAGGCCATAACGCAGCAGTTGGGATCCCAGGCGTCTGGTTCAGTGCCGCCCGTCTCATCTCCTACCCCACCATGCATTATCCGTACCCCGATTGACACTGTCATTAGTCGGGAGTCGCACTCGGATGTATGTGCTAGGCTGGCCGACCTCGAAAATTCTAGCTCGGTGGGCAGAAAGGCCCCTGCTAAGAAAAGGCCTCTGTCACCGGCTACGCCGGTAATTGATTTTGACGATTATGACTCCCATGACTGGGCTGATTATTCCCCGCTTGAGGAGGGGGAATTGTTTGAAGAGTCTGAGACTGAGGAACTGCAGTTCCTTGATTCTGATGCAGGGCAGGCGCTGGGGGATGCTGTGGATACTCCCAAGGTCCTAGCCCATCTGGATATTTCCCCACCAGCGGAGGCCCCTCCGAAGAAGGGGGAATTTTTTGGGTTCTCTAAGCCCCGCTTGGAGTTCCCAAATCAGGATCATTTTGACAGCATGATTCTTAGAGAATGGGAGAAGCAGAGTCAGCTTCACGGCGTTCCTCATGGATGGGATAGGAAGTATCCTTTTCCGGTTGACGCGGTGAAGCGCTGGTCTTCCCCTCCCGAGGTCGATGCGCCCATATTAGGATTGTCCAACACCTCCGTTGTGCATACTCCTGACGCCACTACCCTTAAGGATGGTGAGGACAAGCGCATTGACCAGATGGCATGTTATGCCTTTGCCAGTGTGGGTTCAGCCTTGTGGCCTGTTTGTGCATCTGCACTCGTGGCTGTGGCTACCAGGTCTGATATTAGGGACTTGTTAAATGGGTCCCTGCTCAACCCGGCCAGCGTTGAATTCACAGCCCTTAAGAGGTGTGAATTGTTTATGAATTTTGTTTTGTCGGCTATGGACGACACTATTACCATGTGTAGTAGAACTTCGGCTCTGCTGGTGGCCATGCGTCGATCGGTCTGGCTACGCCAGTGAGCGGCTGACATTGCGGCCAAGAAATCACTTACAGCTCTGCCCTTCCTGGGTACGCGGCTGTTAGGAGACAAATTGGATTCTGTGGCGAAAGATGGAAGGCTACCTCAGCGTAAGAAGCAGCGTCGCTCCTTTCGGTGGGCAAGCTCCTTCAATCCTTCCTTTCGCAGTGCCAGAGCAGGCAGAGGTCTTGCCTACTCTAGCTTCAGAGGTGATTCCTGTAACAGAGGCAGAGGATGTGCCCGTCCAGTCTCTACCTGGGGTTCCAAGCCCAAGCCCGCTGCCAAGCCAGCTCAGCAATGAGGAGGCGCCCTCACTCTTACGGGTGGGGGGGCGGCTGCGGCTCTTCTTCCAGGTCTGGGCCCGGGAGGTCACAGACAAGTGGATTTTGGAAGTGGTATCATCCGGGTACAAACTGGAGTTCGAGTACCGGCCTCCTCCCCAGATTTATAAGGTCTCGGGTGACCTCGGATTCCCGGGCTGCGCAGGGGCTCCTGTTGGCTGTGAAGAATCTCCTGGACATGGAGGTCATATGCCCAGTGCCGTTCTCAGAGAGGGGCTGGGGCTACTATTCCAACCTCTTCATGGTTCCCAAAAAGGATGGTTCCATAAGGCCCATATTGGATTTGAAGCTTCTCAACAGGTTTATCAGAACCAAGAAGTTTGGCATGGAGACTCTGCGCTCTGCCATCAGTTCCCTTCGTCAAGGGGACTTCATGACGTCCATAGACATCAAGGATGCTTATCTCCATGTACATTTTCAGTTTGTGGCACTCCCATTCGGGCTGACCTCGGCACCGAGGGTGTTTACCAAGGTTCTGACGGGCATAATGGGCCTGCTCAGAGCCCAGGGCATTCGCATTGTGCCGTGTCTGGACGACCTGCTCATTACAGCCTTTTCCCTATGCCAGGCGGAGCTGGACACCAGGATGGTGGTGACGACGCTGGAGAGGTTCGGATGGGTGATCAACCACCCCAAATCTTCTCTCTCCCCATCAAGGGAGATCTCTTTTCTGGGCATGATTCTGGATACCAGTCAGGCCAGAGTGTTCCTACCTCAGTCAAAGGTGCAGAGGGTTCAGGATCTGATACGTATTCTCCTGGCCAACCCTCGCCCCTCTATCCGGCTAGGGAGGACACTAGTAGGTTTGATGGTGGCTTCCTTCGAGGCAGTCCCCCTTTGCTCAATTCCACGAGGTCGCTCCAACTCTATCTATTGCTGAACTGGGACAGATGTCCACAGTCCTTGGATCAGTCCTTTCTGATGTCTCCCAGGGTTCGGCAGTCCCTTCAGTGGTGGCTGGAACCAAGCAATCTGAGGGGCAGATGCTTTCTGGCCCCTTGTTGGGAGACGGTTACCACGGATGCCAGCCTGTCGGGCTGGGGGGGGGGGGGGGGTCTCTGGAAGGATCATCAGTTCAAGGGGTTGTGGGGTCCTCAGGAGGCTCACACCCCCATCGATGTCTTGGAGCTCAGAGCTATCCGTTTGGTTCTGTCACGTCTGACACTTCACCTCCAGGGCTTACCGGTTCAGGTCTGATCATACAATCGGACTGCGGTAGCTTACATCAATCACCAGGGAGGGACTCGCAGCAGGAGTGCCCTCATGGAAGTCTCTCTGATTCTGACATGGGCGGAGAGCAATGTTCCTTGCATCTCGGCAGTGTACATTCCGGGAGTGGAGAACACTGAGGTGGACTCCCTGAGCAGGGGGTTTTCTCGCCGAGGGGAATGGTCTCTCAATCACAGGGTATTTCGGGCCCTGTGTCACAAGTGGGGGACTCCGGAGGTGTATCTCTTTGCCTCTCAGCACAATCACAAGCTTCCATCCTTTGTGTCTCTGTCTCAGGATCCTCTGGCCCTGGCAGTGGATGCCTTGTCCCTTGCCTGGAGGGATCTGGGGTTTCTGTACCCGTTTCCCCCTTTCTCCATGGTAGGCAAGGTAGTGCGCAAGTTGGCTCTAGAGGTGGCCCCAAGGTGGCCAAGACAGGTTTGGTTCACAGACGTCGTAAGGCTGGTGGTAGATCAGTACAGGCTGCCCCTGTTTCCAGATCTGATCTCTCAGGGTCAACTACGTTACCCCAATTTACAAACGCTCGCTTTGACGGCGTGGCTGCTGTAAACTTCATCCTGATTGAGGAAAGTTTGTCTGAGGCGGTTATTCAGACCTTGATTAGAGCTAGGAAGAGGTCTTCCTCTAACATTTACTATAGGACTTGGTGGTCCTATATTGACTGGTGTGAGGCTAGGGCCTTACCTTGCAGGGTTTTTTCGATTCCTAGGATTTTGGAGTTTCTACAGCACGGTTTGGATCTGGGGTTTCAGCTCAGTACTTTGAAGGGTCAGGTTTCTGCCCTGGCTGTCTTTTTTCAAAGGTCCTTTGCTTTGCGTCATCTGGTAAAGACTTTTTTTCCAAGGGTCACTCATGTTCGGCCCCCTAGAAAGCATTTGGTTCCCGTTTGGGACCTAAATTTGGTTCTCTTGGCCCTCCAGTGGCCTCCTTTTGAGCCGGTGCAGGATGTGGCACTTTCTATGCTCACTCAAAAGGTTGCCTTTTTGGTGGCTATTACCTCTGTTCGGCGTGTCTCTGAGTTGGCGGCTCTGTTTATTCAGGCCCCTTACTTTGAGAGACACCAGGACAAGGTGGCTTTTCGCTTTAAACCAGATTTCCTTCCTAAGGTGGTTTCTGCCTTCCATCTCAATCAGGATGTAGTTCTCCCTTCCTTGTGTCCTAAGCCTAGCAATGACAAGGAGAGGGTTTTGCATTCTTTGGATGTGGTTCGTTGTGTGAAGTACTATTTGGTTGCTACTTCTCTTCGTAAGACGGACGCCTTGTTCGTGGTGCCCTCCGGGCCCAGGAAAGGTTTGGCTACATTAGTTAATGGATACGTCAGGCCATTGTTGGGGCCTATTCCGCTAAGGAGAGGGTTCCTCCTTTAAGATCACTGCTCATTCTACTCGTGCTGTTGGGGCTTCCTGGGCCTTTCAGCACCGGGCTTCTGTTGAACAAGTTTGTAAGGCTGCTACTAGGTCTTCTGTTCATACTTTTTCCAAGTTTTATAAGGTTGATGTGCGGGCCTCAGCGGATGCTGTTTTTGGCCGCAAGGTTCTGCAAGCTGCAGTGGTTTAAATTGTTGCATTTTTTGCTGTATTTGGATCCCCACCCATGATGGACACTGCTATTGTCCCATATGTCAGGAATAGTGGAAGCGGGGTGTGTGACATACTTGGTTTAATACCATTTTGTGATTACTCACCTTTAAAATGGGTATTATAAGTATGTCGCACACCCCGCTTCATCCCGCCCTTTGGTATTCTGGATCCTTTATATGGTGAACCTTTTATTGTTAAGAATGTTTGTCTCTTCCTGGTCCCCTTACTGCTGTCATATACTGGGGAATGAGTGGGAGGTCCCAGGTATTTATGGACCGGTAGGGGCTTCTTTTTTTGCTTTCACCTCTGCAGAAGTTCGCCCTCTACTGGACCATAACCCATATGTCATGAATAGTGGAAGCGGGGTGTGTGACATACTTATAATACCCATTTTAAAGGTGAGTAATCACAAAATGGTATTTTTCTGATTTGCAGAAAACGTGCAATGGCCACCCAGTTTATAGGAATGCAAATCTGGTATGCATTTCATTCAACCTATGTGATATGCCATCTGACTCGGGGAAAGACCTAAATTCATAGTTAGTTCCACACCAAATCAGTATGAGAAAAACTAAAAGTTCTATTCATGTATAGACTATAGGAAGGCAGCATTTTTTGAAGGAAAAGTCCACTATGAGCTACGTTGCTAACAAGAAGGGTTTCCTGGGTACGGAGTTTGCTGGTGGTATCTCCACAGGCCATTTTGCACCTTTTGTGTGAATGCCTGAGCAGTGTGAGATAAAAGTTCATAGGCAAGTCTTGGTGGCCCCTTTGGGATTGATGGCAAGTCAGCAGTCCAGTTGTGTGAAGGGGAATTAGATGGTTTTCAAAGGTTCCCCAACTTACCTGCTGGTGCTCCTGCGGCTTGGTTAAAACTTTCAGACTCCTGGTGTCTGACACCCCTCACTAAACTTCTGGTCTCAATTGGTTGTATGGAGTACACGACAAAGAATATTTTATGCTGATGATTGTACACGATCATACACCAACTGCCGGCCAGAAATAGTGATGTCATACACAGGAGCAAGTTCTTAACCATGAGAGTGCCAGCAGGGTAGATGGAGAGCCTCATGTGTCTATGGCCTGGGCGATTTGGGATTTTAATTAAAACAAAGCAGTGAAAGCAGACTTTCTTTTATCTTTAGGTTTAGCCGTCTTGTATATTGAAGAATGTTGTTAATTACCTAATGGTGAACCTACTTTTCTTTATTGCATGGCATGGCCCGCTTCGGTATTCATAACAGTTGGATTATTCCGCCACAAGGTGGCGCAGTGGTACTGCAGCCCCCTATAAAAAATGGGATCAACCATAGAGTTCCCAGTGTTTCCTCTGCATTGGAACTGCAAAGTTAGAAGATGGCTCTCTTGCGCAGGTGAGCGAGGCAGCTAAGCCTGCGGCCCTGCAAGGTCTATTTCCACCCGTTTCTGGACCCTCACTGCCTCCCAGCCTTGGCTGACAGATCGGGTGAGGGTAGAAGAGCACTAGGGTCAAGTGCTCCTGGAGCGATGCTCCAAGCCGCAGACCCTGTTACACAAAGGGTATCCGGCCATAGGCTTTATGGTGAGAAGAGATGCGGAGTTCCTGTCCTGGCTTCTGAGGGGAGGGGTAAGTGTTTTGGAGACACTGTCCCCTTCCTTCCTTCAGGGCCGGCCGACCTTCTGGCCTGGTTCTGCCTTCTCGTCTCCCTTTTTCCCCCCCCCCCCCCCCCCCCCCTGGCAAAGGCGAGTGGTATTACTTGTGGTGTTTTGGCTGTTTACAGTGTTTTGGTGTTTTTTGGCCTCTGCGCTGTTTTGTACTGCGCTCCGCGGCTGTGGCGCTATAACCTGTGACGTTTTTGCTTTGTCATGGCCCCGCAGGGTCCCATGGGCGCTGTTTTCGCGCTCTTCGGGGGGGCAGGGCCGGGGATGACGCGTATCCCCCCGCGGCCCGCCCCTTGAGGTACCTCTGCCAGCGTTTGGATTAGCTGCGCGTCTGGATTTCTCCCTTCTGGGCTGCAGCGCTGTTTCCTCTGGTGTGTCGCTTCATTCTGCGGTCTGCGCCTTGGTGACCCTGCGGTGTCCTTGGTCCGTGAGTCCCCTTGGGTTTTTTTTATTGGTCTCGTAGGGCATGTGCTGCGGGATGCTCATGTGTCGTTTTTACTTATGTCTTTCAGGCGGGATACCAGTGGGTTGTGGTTTCTCCGACTCTACTCCTTCCTCCCCCTCATCCCCCCCCCACCCATTTTTGCTTAGCTGGGGCATCCCGTGGGAGGGCATCCCGGGTGGCTTTTGTATTAGCCTTTACCCAGCGCTGTCCTATTGCGCCTGTTAATCACCATATGGAGGCTTCTGGGGATAGCGTGCTCGGGGGTCCTTCGGGGCAATCCCGGCTGTGTTACATGTGCAGGGTATCCCCTATCAGCAATGATGTCACGGTGTGCGTGCCTTGCGCTCAAAGTGTCCTGCGCTCCAGCTTGGTTTGCCTGCATCGCTTCCCAGCTCTGCTCCCCTTCGGCATCACCTACACCCCCCACTGCTGCAATTAGCTCCCAGTGAGGGGATGCTAGCAGGGGGTCACAGTCTTCCTATTCCTAGGAAGGCCTCTGGCAAGAAGCGCCACCTGACTTCCACTCCCTCACGCTATACAGAGGAGTATGAGAATTTGATGTCACTACTGGACGTTATTCCCTAGAGGAAGGGGAACTGCTCCAGGACTCTGACTCCTCTGGGGGCCAGCAGGAGGGCTGTGATAGTGACCCTGAATCTGGGGAGGATTCATGGTATCCTGAGGACACTGATAATTAGCTGTCTCACATTTTTGAAATTTTACACATTGCTGCCCCTGTGGAGGCTAAATGGAAACGGGTGAGCTGTTTTGTCCTAGTAAACAGCGTCTGGAGTTCCCTGAGCAGGACATTTCACCACTATGGTGCTTAAAGATTAGGAACGTCCTAACATGTTGCCTGCTGTGCCCAAGGGTTTGGATAAGAGGTATCCCTTTCCTGCTGATCTTGTTAAGAGGTGGTCATTTCCCCCTGAAGTGGACGCTCCCGTTCTAGGCTTGTCCAATGCTTCGGTCATGCCTTCACCTGACACTACCACTCTGAGGGACAGTGAGGACCGGCGCATGGATCAGTTGGCCTGCCATTCCTTTACCTGTGTGGGGCTGGATTGCGCCCGCCTGTGCGGCTGCCATTACAGCTATTACCCTTAAACTGCTCAAGCGTCTCCTTGATGGCGATACGCATCGTAGCGGGGGGGGGGGGGGGGAGGAGTATAGGACACTCTTGGTTTGCTCCTGATTTTGTGCCCTTTATCCTTGCTATATCCATGCTATGGATGATGCTGTGCGGCCGAGCGGTAGGGCCTCTGTGCTCTTCGTGGCTATGCGCCACTCTGTTTGATCAGTGGGCAGCTGACATTACTGCTAAGAAAGCTCTCACTGGACTCCCCTCGCGGGGCTGCGGCTATTTGGGGAGCGTCTTGATGTTCTATAGCCAAGGATGGCAGGCTACCTCGGCGTAGGAGGCAGTCTCGGCCCTTTCCGGGGTCCTCCATCCCCCTCCCTTCCTTTCGTGCTCCCAGAGGAGGCCGTGGCTCCTCCTCTTTAGTGACCGCAGAGATTCTTGGGGCCGTGGCAGATCCCGTGTTCGTCCCGGAGTTCCAAGCCCAAACCCTCTCCAAGCCCCCTCAGGCATGAAGGGGCGCCCTCACCCATCTGGATGGGAGACGGCTTCGGTTCTTTGCTCACGTCTGGAGGCTTCACGTCTCAGACCGGTAGATTCAGGAAGTAGTATCCTCCGGTTACAAGAGAGTTTGCAGCTGGCCGCCCCCAAGATTCATCAGATCCCGGATGTCTTTAAACCCCCTGTCTGCTCAAGGGTTTCTTCTGGCGGTTCAATGCCTG
The DNA here is from genome assembly GCA_027917425.1 of Gastrophryne carolinensis. Taxonomy (NCBI): domain Eukaryota; kingdom Metazoa; phylum Chordata; class Amphibia; order Anura; family Microhylidae; genus Gastrophryne; species Gastrophryne carolinensis. The sequence continues at coordinate 332,732,774 of CM051235.1, read as the reverse complement.
TTGGAGTCAGGAGTCATTTGTCAGGTGCCCCATCAAGAACGGGGTCGGGGTTACTATTCCAATCTTTTCACGTCCCCAAAAAGGACAACTCTGAGGCCCATTATGGACCTGAAGGGCCTCAGCAAATTTGTCAGATTCAAGCATTTTTGTATGGAGACGCTACGCTCTGCTGTCAGTACCCTTCGCCCCGGGGCGACTTCATGACCACTGTGGACATCAAAGATGCAGATCTTCATGTGCCTATCTTCCAGGTCATCAGAGATTTCTAAGGTTCGAGCTGCAGGATCAGCATTACCAGTTTGTGGCTCTAACCCTTTGGTATCACCTCGGCGCCTCGGGTGTTCACCAAGGTACTGGCGGGAGTGATGGCTCTGCTAAGGAACCAGGGCATACACATCATTTCTTACCTGGACGACATCCTGATTGTGGCCAAGTCCTTTCCTCAGGCTGAGCAGGACACTCAGATGGTGACATCCACTCTAGAATCCTTCGGCTGGGTGATCAACTATCCCAAGTCTTCTCTGTCCCATACTTGGTGAGGTCCTTTCTGGGCATGACGCTGGATACCTCTCAGGTCAAGGTGTTCCCTTCTTCAGCGGAAGGTGGAAGGTCTTCAGCTACAGGCTCGGGCTCTGCTGTCATGTTCTCATCCCTCCATCCGTCAGGGGATTCAGTTGGTGGGCCTGATGGTGTCCTGCTTCGAGGCAGTCCCCTTTGCTCAGTTTCACATGAGACCTCTCCAGTTGCACCTCTTGTCAGTTTGGGATCGGGACCCAGTGTCCCTGGATCAGGAATGTGCTCTGTCTCCTCTGGCCAGACAGTCCCTCTCGTGGTGGCTGGACTGTGTGGTTCGCAGATGTCGTGCAGTTGGCAGCGGACCAGTACGTCTTGCCCAGGGATCCAGATCTTCTCACTCAGGGACGGCTACGCCATCCCAATTTACAAACTCTGGCTTTAACGGCTTGGCTGCTGAAACCTACATCTTGACAGAGAAGGGATTGCCTGCCTCTGTTGAGGTTACCATGATTAGGGCTAGGACGAAGTCCTCGTCTTCCATCTATTACAGGGTCTGGCATGCTTACATTGCCTGGTGTGAGTCCAAGTCTCTTCCCTGTCGGGTTTTTTTCCATTCCCAGGATTCTGGAATTTTTGCAACATGGTTTGGATTCTAGCCTTCAACTAAGTACCCTCAAGGGCCATCTGGCAATTTTTTCCAAGATTCTTTGCCAACCACTGGTTGGTTAAAACTTTTTTCCAGGGTGTTACTCATGTGCGTCCACCTCGTAAGCCTATGCTAACAGTCTGGGACTTGAATCTGGTGTTGTCTGCTCTGCAGGGTCCTCCCTTTGAGCCTATCCGTGGGGCTGCTTTGCCCATTCTGACTCTTAAGGTAGCCTTTTTGGTGGCTATCACTTCTGTAAGGCGAGTTTCTGAGCTGGCGGCGCTTTCCATCAAACCTCCTTATCCTGATGCCTCTCAAAATAAGGTGGTATTTTGGCTTAAGCCGGATTTCTTGCCCAAGGTGGTGTCTGCCTTTCATCTCAATCAGGACATTGTCTTGCCTTCATTGTGTCCTAATCCTGCTAATTCCAAGGAGCGGGACACTGCATTCTCTGGATGTGGTCAGGGCTCTGAAGTTTTATTTGGTCGCTACTGAGCCTTTCAGGAAATCTGATGCTTTTTGTTCTCACTTCTGGACCTAGGAAGGGTTTGCCTCCGGCTAAATCCACTATCAGCAAGTGGATCCGTCAGTCGGCAGTTCAAGCCTATTCTGCTAAGGGGAAGGAACCTCCCTTTTAGGATTACTGCTCATTCCACTCGTGCTATTGGTGCTTTTTGGGCTTTTCAGCACCAAGCTTCTGTTGAACAAGTTTTCAAGGCCGCTACTTTGTCTTCTGTTCATACTTGTTCCAAGTTTTACAAGGTTGATGTTTAAGGCCTCAGCGGATGCTGCTTTTGGCCCCAAGGTGCTTCAGGCGGTGGTGACTGCCGGCTGTTACTCATTGGGGATCCCACCCTACTTTTGGATACTGCTTTTGGATGTCCCAACTGTTCTGAATACCAAAGCAGGCCATGCCAGCAATAAAGACAAAAGCAATTCTGTGAGTACTCACCTGTAGAATTTTTTGTTCCTGCATGGCACGCCTGCTTCGACCCCACCCTTGTTATCGTTATTCTTGGTTGCCTCTTTATGGTGATCCAAGTTAATTGGGGTTTTTTTACCCTTGTTTACATTTTTTACATTTATTTCTCTCCCTGCTTCTTGTCTCACTGCTTGTCTAAGCTGGGAACTCTATGGTTGATCCCGTTGTCATAGGGGGCCGGGAGATGCCACAGCTTTCTGCAGTACCACTACGCCACCTTGTGGCGGAATAACCCAACTGTTATGAATACTGAAGCGGGCCGTGCCATGCAAGAACAAAAACAATACTACAGGTGAGTACTCACAGAATTGCTTTTTAATTTGATTGGTCCAGCTTAATAAACCAATAGCTAGTTTATATACTTATGTGACTTTGTTTATTCTCGCCCTTAGGCCAGCGTACCATTTGACCATCTTGGGAAATGAGAGCTGCCACTGGACCAATGTTTGCTTAGGTGAGATTGTTTGCACTGTTTTCAGAAACAAACACGTAAATCTAATAACGTAAGCCTTATAAGAGGAGTAGTAAGCCCTTGGACATGGGGTTGATTCAAAGTGCACTTTGGAGTAAAAGGAAGAGGTGAGAAATGAACTAGAACTGCTCTTTATATACCTGTTTCTGAATCAACCCCTTCGGTTTAGCACCAGGTGCAAAGAGTACACTATGTTTTTGGAGTATAAAGTGCCATTGTCCTAGGGGGTTGATTCAGAACCAGGAGTAAAAAGGACACAATCTATTTAGTCTTTCACCTACGGTGCACTTTGTGCTTTTTGCACCTGATTTTTGAAAGTGGACATTTGTGTGCCAGAAGTACGTCCTCAAGAGGCTGATCTAGTATTTTTTCTTATGCTAGAAAATGTATGTTTCATGGAAGCAGTTTTCGCTACATGCAATCTTTAATAATATAGATTTTATATTTTACTGTTGTGTGAGACATGACCCACCTTCCCCCATAATTGCCTGGATGAAGGGTTGGTCATTTTCTACTTCAAACACCCTCTTGGAAAAAAGCATACAGCTTGTTGAGAATTGTAAGCCTTTTCCTGGTTGAGGGGTTGATAAAGGTAAAGTTGCTATCCTGACAGTTATCAGATCGTGTGTGCTATGGAGGCACAAGGCTCTCCTACTTGCCTTCACCCAGTCCCACGGTGGTGATTGCTCAGTCACAGCCATAAATTTATTTTTCCACTGGGGAAATGCTGTAAACAGCTATTCAGATCCACATATTAAACGCTACGGGAGAAATACATGCTGTATTTAAGCAGCCAACAGAAGATTGAGAGACTGGAAGTTGGGGGGGGGGGGGGGGGGGGGGCTCACCTTTTACAAGCAGTTTGGGAGTAGGCAGAAGTGTACAGGCAGCGCACCCAGGAACCCAATACATAATGTGCCCTCCAATCACTCCTCCCTCCCCCCACCAGGGGCATATTGTAGAATGCAATAGGTACTACAGTCAAAATGTGTGGGGAAAAGCCCCCCCCCCCCCCCCCCCGATGGGGGTATGTGGGCATTCTCTAGTTTGGTTGAGTGGGTGGATTTGGGCACTGGAGGACTTGCTACAGAAGAAACTGTTTTGAGGGGCGACGCCACTTCATATTAAAGTGCAAGCAAGCTCTGAAGGCCTATTCCAAGTGTGACATACACTCCGCTTCAACTCTTCATGACATTTGGGTTATTCTCCAGTAGAGGGCGAACTTCTGCAGAGATGAATGCAAAAAACGGAGCTCCTCCCAGTCCCTAAATACCTGGGACCTCCCACCAATTCCCCAGTTCCTTCTCTGCAGAAGGCGAGCAAGACAGAAGATGAAGACTTCTCTTACTTGCAGGTACTTGCACCTATGGGTGTGGAAGAGCCTTGCTCCACCGTGAGACCCCGTTACAAGGGGTAGGCGGTTACCCGGGTTTGGTGATCCTGGTGTGGAATGCCCCATCCTTTCATACCTATGACCGGATTCTGGCTGGGGTTCCCCCCTTCCGGGTCCCTTACTTCCATCCGGGGGGGAGCCTGCCTGGCCGTTTATATTCGTTTTTTTGGTTTATGGAACTGTGTGTGTGATATGCTGAAAGGATGTTTGGCTTCATTGGGGCCATAGACTTTCTGCCTGCCTTTCTGGTGCTTCATTTAGCTTGGGGAGCTTCTCCCCCTCAGGCGGTGTTTGGTGCTGCCGCGGTAGCCCCGCCCCTTGTTTTGCGCGATGCTGAGGCCCAGCCCATGGCTGGGATCTGCGTTGCTGGGAGGGGGCATGGCCTGGCGAGCGCACGTTCTGCGCTGGCCCACCTCCCTTTCTCTTCCTGCTTCTCTCCTTGAGGCTCTTCACAGGGACCATCTTGGTGCTGCTGGTGACTGGTGGTAAGGGCCTGGTGGTCACTTCCTTAGCTTATGCGGGGGCCTTCTCCTGTGGGGGGCCCCCTTGTTTTGCGAGGCATGTGTTAATATTTTTATATAGATTTATGTCTGGATCTATGATGTGTGTGTGTGTGTGTATATGTGTGTGTATATGTGTGTATATATATATATATATATATATATATATATATATATATATATATATATATATATTTATATATTATTCGGTGATGGTGGCTTATGATGCCTTGTTGTGTGTTAGAGGGTCCTGGGGTCCCTAGTCTTTAAATTAATCACCTCAAATCCTCCCACTGGGACTTTTAAGGGGCATCCCGGGTTGCTTTTGCTTAAGTTCCCTACGGTCTTGCGACTGACCACAGAAATCACCATATGGAGGCTCCGCAGGATTCTGGGCTCGGGCTTCCTTTGGGACAATCCCGGCCATGTGTGGGTTGTGGGGCATCACTTACGGGTGAGAATGTGCTTTCTGTATACCATGTGCACAAAAGGCCATATCGCAGCCTTCTGGGTCGGCGCCCCCCGCTTCATCGCCTCCCCCCCCCCCCCGCCTTATCCGTACCCTAAGTGACATTGGTGCCAGCGAGGAGTCGCATTCCGATGTTTGTGCTAGGTAGGCCAGCATCAAGAAATTTATGGTTAGTGTGGTGGGCAAGAAGGCCCAGGCTAAAAAGAGACCTTTGTCATCGGTCCAGGCGACTTGAGATATTGATGATGATTCATTTGATATGTCGGATTATTCCCCGTTAGAGGAGGGGGAATTGTATGATGAGTCAGAGGCTGACAATGTACGGTTTGGCGATGCTGATGTTGGGCAGGTGCTGGGGGATGCTTTTGACACGGCCACAGTTTTGTCACATCTCTTGGAGGTTTTGGATATTGCACCACCTGAGGCGCCCCCTCTCAAGAAGGGGGAAGGGGGAATTTTTTGGGGGCCCACAAGCCTCGTTTGGAGTTCCCTACCCAGGGTCATTTTGATGCACTGATCCTTAGGGAATGGGAGAAACCTAGCCGGCTTCCGGGTGTTACTCAGGGATGGGATAAGAATTATCCTTTCCCGGTGGAAGCGGTTAAGCGCTGGGCTTCTCCTCCCGAGGTCGATGCACCAGTTTTGGGGTTGACCAACTCCTCCGTGCTTCACACCCCAGACCCCACTTCCCTAAAGGATGGTGAGGGTAGGCGCTTTGATCAGATGGCATGCCATGCCTTTGCCAGTGTTGGTTCGGCCGTGCGGCCTGTTTGTGCATCTGCGCTAGTGTCGGTGGGTGCTAGGTCTCTGATTAGGGACTGGTTAAATGACGCTCAACTCGATCAGGCCAGCTCTGAGTTCACTACGCTTAAAAGATTTGAGTTGTTCATGGATTTTGTCTTTGCTGCTATGGAAGACACTATTATGTGTAGTAGGACTTCAGCCTTATTGGTGGCCATGCGCCGATCGGTATGGCTCCGTCAGTGGACGGCGGATTTTGCGGCCAAGAAATCGCTCACAGCTCTTCCCTTCTTGGGTACGCGGCTGTTTGGACATAAGTTGGATGCTGTGGCAAAGGGAGGTAAGTTACCTCAGCGGAAGAAACTGCGCCGTCCCTTTTGGGGGGCAGGCTCTTTCAATCCTTCCTTTCGAGGTGTCAGAGGCTCTTCCTGGAACGGGCAGAGGTCGAGCCCGTCCTGCTTCTGCCTGGGGTTCCAAGCCCAAGCCTGCAGGTAAACCAGCTCAGCAATGAAGGGACGCCCTCACCCGCACGGGTGGGGGGACGGCTGCGGCTCTTCTTCCAGGTCTGGGCCCGGGAGGTCAGACAATTGGATCTTGGAAGTGGTCTCCTCCGGGTACAAACTGGAGTTCAAGTACTGGCCTCCTCCAAGATTTTTAAGGTCTCGGGTGCCCTTGGACCCTCAGGCTGCACAGGGGCTCCTGTTAGCAGTAAAAAACCTTCTGGACATGGGAGTTGTATGCCCGGTGCCTCCGTCGGAGAGAGGCAGGGGTTTCTACTCCAATCTTTTCACGGCCCCCAAGAAAGAAGGTTCTGTAAGACCCTTTCTGGACCTCAAGGTCCTCAACAGATTCATCAGAACCAAGAAGTTCCGTATGGAGACTCTGCGCTCGGCCATCAATTCCCTTCGTCAAGGGGATTTCATGACATCCATAGACATCAAGGATGCATATTTGCATGTTCCAATTTTTCCAGCGCATCAGAGATTCCTCAGGTTCGGGGTGGACGATCAACATTTTCAGTTTGTAGCCCTTCCCTTCGGGTTGACCTCGGCGCCGAGGGTCTTCACCAAGGTTCTGGCGGGCATAATGGCCCTATTCAGAGCTCAGGGAATTCGCATTGTGCCGTATCTGGACGACCTATTGATTTCAGCTTCTTCCCTCCGTCAGGCGGAGCTGGACACCCACCAGGTGGTGTCGACCCTGGAGAGGTTCGGGTGGGTGATCAACCACCCCAAGTCCTCTCTCTCGCCATCACGGGTGATTTCATTCCTGGGCATGAATCTGGATGCCATTCTGGCCAGAGTGTTTCTACCCCAGACCAGGGTGCAGGGGATTCAGGATCTGATCCGCCTTCTTCTGGCCAATCTTTGCCCCTCTATCTGACCTGGGATGAAACTGGTGGGATTGATGGTGGCCTCCTTCGAGGCGGTCCCGTTTGCGCAGTTTCACATGAGATCTCTTCAACTTCATCTATTGATGCATTGGGACAGGTGTCCGCTGTCATTGGATCAACCGTTCAGGATGTCTCCCAGGGTTCTGCAGTCCCTTCGGTGGTGGCTGGAGTCGAGCAACCTGTTGAGGGGCAGATCCTTTCTGGTTCCTCGCTGGGAGACGGTTACCACGGATGCCAGCCTGTTGGGCTGGGGAGGTTTCTGGAAAAGTCATCAGTTCAGCGGGGTGTGGGGTCCTCAGGAGGCTCACAACCCCATCAATGTCTTAGAGCTCAGAGCCATCTGGCTTGTCCTGTCACGGCTGACGTCGCACTTACAGGGTCTTCCGGTTCAGATTCGTTCAGACAATCGGACGGCGGTAGCCTACATCAATCACCAAGGAGGGACTCGCAGCAGGAGTGCCCTCAGGGAAGTCTCTCTGATCCTGCATTGGGCAGAGAGCAATGTTCCTTACATTTCGGCAATCTATATTCCGGGAGTGGAGAACACGGAGGCGGACTCCCTGAGCAGAGTGTCCTCTGGCCAGGGAGAGTGGTCTCTCAACCCCGGGATTTCGGTCTCTTTGTCGCAAGTGGGGACTCCGGAGGTGGTTCTCTTTTCCTCACAGCACAATCACAAACCCCCGGCCTTTGTGTCTATCTCAGGATCCTCTAGCTCTGGCAGTGGATGCCTTGGATCTGGGATCTGGGGTTTCTGTACCTGTTTCCTCCCTTCTCCATGCTGGGCAAGGTAGTTTGCAAACTGGCTCTGGAAGGGGCACCAGCAATTCTGGTGGCTCCAAGGTGGCCAAGAAGGGTTTGGTACGCAGACGTTGTAAGGCTGGCGGTAGATCAGTACCGGCTTCCCATGTTTCCGGATCTGTTATCTCAGGGTCAACTACTTTTATCCCAATTTACCAACGCTGGCTTTGACTGCTTGGCTGCTGAAACCTTCATTCTGAAAGAGGAAGGTTTGTCTGAGGCGGCTGTTCAGACCTTGATTAGAGCTAGGAAGCGGTCCTCTTCTAGCATTTACTATAGGACTTGGCGGTCCTATATTGACTGGTGTGAGGCTAGGGCCTTGCCTTGCAGGGTGTTTTCGATCCCTAGGATTTTGGAGTTTCTTCAGCACGGTCTGGATCTTGGGTTCCAGCTAGTACTTTAAAAGGGCAGGTCTCTGCTCTGTCTGTTTTCTTCCAAAGATCTTTTGCCTTACACCCGCTGGTTAAGACTTTTTTCCAGGGGGGTCACTCATGTTCGACCCCCTCGGAAGGCTATGGTTCCTGTTTGGGATTTGAATTTGGTTCTTTCGGCTCTCCAGGGTCCTCCTTTTGAGCCGTTACAGGATATTGCTCTTTCTGTTTTCACTCAAAAGGTTGCCTTCTTGGTGGCTATTACCTCTGTTCGCCGTGTCTCTGAGTTGGCGGCTCTGTCAATTCAGGCCCCTTACTTTGAAAGACACCAGGACAATGTGGTCTTTCGCTTTAAGCCAGATTTCCTTCCTAAGGTGGTTTCTGCTTTCCATCTCAATCAGGATATTGTTCTCCCTTCCTCGTGTCCTAAGCCTAGCAATGAGAAGGAGAGGGTTTTGCACAACTTGGATGTGGTTCGCTGTGTTAAGTATTATCTGGTGACTACTTCTTCTTGCCACAAGACGGATACCTTCTTCGTGGTGCCCTGTGGGCCCAGGAAAGGTTTGGCGCCCGCCAAGTCTACCATTAGCAAATGGATTCGTCAGGCCATTGTTGGGGCCTATTCTGCTAAGGGGAGGACTCCCCCCCCCACCCCCCCCCCCCCTTTTAGGGTCACTGTGCATTCTACTCGTGCTGTTGGTGCGTCCTGGGCTTTTCAGCACCAGGCTTCTGTTGAACAAGTTTGTAAGGCTGCTACTTGGTCTTCCGTTCATACTTTTTCCAAGTTTTACAAGGTTGATGTGCGGGCTTCAGCTGATGCTGTTTTTGGCCGCAAGCTGCAGTGGTTTGAGTTGGTGCATTCTTTACTGTTTATGGTTCCCACCCATGACGGACACTGCTATTGGATGTCCCAAATGTCATGAAGAGTTGAAGCGGAGTGTATGTCACACTTGGAATAATACCATTTTGTGAGTACTCACCTTTAAAACGGATATTATAAGTGTGACATACACTCCGCTTCACCCACCCTTTTTAGTATTCTGGATCCTTTATATGGTGAACCATTGTTTTCTTGGTTGTTGGTATTGTTATAATTGGTTCTTCCTGGTCCCCTTACTGCTATCTTACCCTGGGGAATTGGTGGGAGGTCCCAGGTATTTATGGACTGGGAGGATCTCCTTTTTTTGCATTCATCTCTGCAGAAGTTCGCCCTCTACTGGAGAATAACCCAAATGTCAAGAGTTGAAGCGGAGTGTATGTCACACTTATAATATCCGTTTTAAAGGCGAGTACTCACAAAACGGTATTTTTAGTTAGTGTGGGTAATCAATGCAAGTTTTGTTTTTTAAAATTGTGTATCCTATCCTACAATAGCATTTCATTTTCATAGGTGTTAAATAAGTTGTCTAGTTCTCTGAACAGAACCGGTTTTAGAGTTTGGGTTCCACAGTCTTTTCACCCCTGCCACCTTCTAAAGTGTCTTTGAAGTAAATAGTGGCTCACTGGTTATTCCCTTTGACATAAATGCTAGATTTACTATAGTGTAGCAGTTTTGATCATTGAATATTAATGATTTTATTTTTCTCTTCTTTCTGCAGTGTCTTCACTGTATTTCATTTTCTTTTAAGGACGACAATTTAATTTTTTAAATGTTATTTTCTGCCGAAGAAAAGAGCCATGCAGAAGGTGCTGGTTCTGACACAGAAGAACTGATGCGTCAGAGGAGAAGAGGTTCGCCGCTCCCTTCCCTCTCAGATACGTTGGCAGTCCAGGACGGCGGATGTTCTTCCTGCTTACTTTAAGTTGAACACTACATATAGATATATAATGTATATATATTTTTTTCTTATTTTTTAGCTTATCTCACCCCTCAGAAAAAAATACTCCAACTTTACATTTTTTTTTCCCCCCAAAATGTAAAACTTTTAGCTGTACATTATTTTTTCTATTATGTAAGAGATGGACAGATACAATGCACATTGAATCTCCAGCACTGCTGCCTTTCCGAGGCTTGGAAGCCCAGTTGCACCTATATCTCTCCCATCCGCTTTGTCCATATGGACAGCGGAGTGATAGTTTACTATGTTTTTTTTTTTAGGTCACTGAACATTCAGGGCGGAATTTCATTTAAATTTCCATACTGATCCACAGTGGAGGCCTAGCTTGTTTTTAGTATCCGCCAGCGACCGAAAACTATTGGAGAAAAGACATTTTAACTGCGAATGGCGGAATTTGCTTAAACAGCTGGTGAACCTAGCTGTTGCAGCAGTTTTAGTTGTAGGTAATATTGTATTTTAATAGTAGGTATGTTGTTGGGTATCTCACACTGTGGCTGCTAGTGGTTTGGTGTTTTAACTCATTTAAACAGAAAAAAAATTGGGGAAAACAATCTGCAGAGTTTTGCAACGTTCCCCCCTGCCCTTCTGCAGTGACTATAAAGACCGAGATGGCTGCTTACTGACTTACCTGATGAAGACTGTGAAGGTGCGCAAAATATATTTTTATGAGGGTTGTACCAGTCAGTAGGGAGGGCCCTGGTTGGTGGGATACTGAATGTTTAAGCTCCTGTCTCCCTCCATGTCCTGGACAATGCCCACCCTGCACCACTAGATGGCGATGTGGAACTAGATCTTACCCTCCTAAATGGTTTCAATATTTAACAATGTTTGGTTTCCTAATTTATTTACAATATATTTACTTTTTTGGTAACTTTTATTGCTTTATAATTTAAAATAAAAAAAACTGCAAAAAAATAATTGGGGGGGAAATACGCAACTTTTTTGGGGGGGTTTTGTACTTCCTGTGTAAATATAGACTTTTTTTCAGCTTTAATGTGTTTGTTAATTTGAGGTAATAAAGTAGAAAATGATAAAGTGGTAAAAAAAAAGTGTCTGGTTTATTTTTAGTGTTGTTCCATAAAAATTATTGTATATCATATCGGTAAAAGGGCTTTATATAGTCACTTGGATGAGGTCTGTAATCCATATTGCCTCTAGAGGTATCTAGAGCAGAGGTTCCCAACCTTTTTTTTTTTTTTTTTCATCAAGTACCACCTTCCATTTTTAAATGATCACAAGCACCACCTAGGTGGTAGGTATGGGCAATCTATCATCTATGAACAAAACCACCATAAAATACACAAAAACAGTTTCCATCAACTTTTGGGGCAGTTTTGTACCTAATAAGGCGAAATGAGTCTTGAGTAAAGGTTAGTTAGCAGCAGATCCAGTTGGGGTACAAATCGCACTGTAACCTTGCAAAGTACTACCCGATAGGCTCTTGAGTACCAGCAACTGGAAACCCTGATCTAGAGGTTTAAAGCAAACCAAACCCTGGATGTTTGCCTCTGCTTCCGGATATAGGATGTCTCTGCATCCCCTGGACTGCATGCCGTGGGTCCTGACAGCAGAGCATCCCAAATCGTGATGCCCCTGTAAAGGACTTACAAATGTGTATAAAGAGAATACTTAAAAGGAGCCACAACACTCAAACGCTGTTGGCAAGCATTACATCTGGGTAGCTGATGAGGTTTGAGTGCAATGGTTCCTTTAAAGTAATCTAAAAGTCACACTAGACTTTTGGATTGCTAGTATTGCCAGAATTGAATTCAAGGAGGCAATCCTGAAAGTCCATTTCTAGGCTATAAATCTACCTTACTTGTGGCAGAATGCCAGAATGTGACATCTTCGCTCTGTTGTGCGCACCACCATCAGTAAAGCATCGGGTTCACCAAAGAGCAGGGATGCTGCTTGTGTGTAGCCCAAAAACTGACTGTTTAACCTGCAGGGCATTACTAGCAATCCAAAAGTCTATTGTGAATTTGGGAGCTACACCCTTGCCTGGTAACTGTGTTCCAGGGATGGTCTTGGTCCATGGGGATTGTAAACTAGCTTAACCTCTGCCCACGCTTAGCTTTTCTTAGGGGGCAGGAAATGCACGATCTACATGCAGCCGATGCACCTACTCCAATAGGGAATGTGCTCTACTGCAGGTGGTGACTTCAGTTGAGCTGTTAGGTACACTCCATAGGCATTTTTTTTTTTACACAAATATTCTATAAACCAAACTTCAGTGCAATTTCCAGTCTAATTTCTGCCCGCATAAAACAACTGCATCATGAAGTGCACCATATTGTTTTGAGGTGCACACTTTCAGCACGTTTAATATTCCTGAATGACATATGGGAAGTCTTTTCCCAATACAATTTGTCATATCTTCGTCAAGTTAAATCTTCAGTCACGCTTGCTTTAGGGTACATATGTGCACCGTGCAATCTTCAGAGTACATACTGGCCCACAGTAATTGTGGTGCAGGACATCTTTAGACATCCTAAAGTACAATGGGGTGCATTTCTCTGTTGTGTATTCAGGTACAAATTGCAGTCTATATTGGAGTGGAGTTGGTGTAGATTTGTGATTGGGAAATGGTTATCCAAGATGTGTACTATATTCTAAGTATACAGCACGTCCTGTTCCAGAAGATATTCCTTACTCTTGGGTTATACATCCAGTAGATGGCGCTGGACTGCAGAGACAGAAAAGTGGCTCCTCCCGGCCCCATATATACCAGGGACCTCCCACAAAATCCCCAGTTCTTCTCTGCAGTCTGGGCTGCTATGACTAGAAGATGGCTCTTTCTACTCGTAGGTGAGTGGAGCTTATTGCCTGCGGCCCTGTAGGTCTATTCCCACCTGTTCCTTTTCACTGCCTCCCAGCTGCGCTGGTCGGGTGATGGTAGGCAGCACCGCTGCTAGGTGCTAAGGAGCGGTGCTCCTACTGCAGTCCCCCATCAAAGGGTAGGCAGTATAGGCCTGTGGTGAGCCTTATGGGATGCCCCTCCCGTGGCCGTTGGCCCCTCGCCCCCTGTCCCCTCAGTTGGTCTCCTCTCAGGTCCGCTGCTTCCCCTTCGCTCTCCCTGGGTAGATCTCCGGGGGGGGGGGGGGGTATATATATTACTATGTGTTTCTTTTTGCTAAGACTTTTGTATTGGTTGCACTGGTTGCTATTGCCGCTGCGCGCTTGTGCTCCGCGGACGGCGGCGACATCGCCTCAGGTGCTGCTGCGCCGTCATTGGCTGGCCTTGTTACGGGAGCGTGTTTTTGCGCTCTTCGGCGGGCCTTGCGGATGACGTTTTCAGCAACACTTCTCCGCGGCCTGCCCCTCGTGGTATATGCAGCCGCCATTTTGGAGCTACTGTGCTGCGCGTCTGGCATCCCCCTATCGTGGTCTGTAAGTGCCCCTGCGGGCTGGCTTTTCTTTACTTTTCCTTGTATTATGCTTACGGGTTCTTTGCTTTGTCTTACAGGCGGGTCAAACTTTTTTTTTTTTGTGGTTTCTCCCGGTCCTATCCTCTCTATTTAGCGTTAACTCTTTATTGGAGGGCTATTGTATATCTCCCACTTCCCCAGCGGGCTATTGGGGCATCCCGGGTAGCCTTATTGGCGTCAATCCCAATTGGCCTATTGTGCCACAATAATCACCATATGGAGGCTTCTCAGGATAATGTGCTTGGGGTTCCTTCGGGACAAGCCCGGCTGTGTGTAGCGTGTGGGGTATCCCCTATAAGTGATGTCAGGATGTGTGTACCCTGCGCCCAGCAGACGCTTGCGCTGCAGTCTGGGTTACCGGCGACTGGGCCTGCTCTCCCTCTGGCTTCACCTACCCGCCCACGCTTACATCTGACTCCTAGTGAGGTGCATACCAGTGGGGAGTCTCAACCTGATTTGGCTGCACGGGTGGTCAGCATTGAGAGACATATTGCTGGGTCTGGCCCACGTAAGGCTTCTGCTAAGAAGCGACATTTATTACCTGGTGTTTCCCTCTTTCCTATGGAGGCTGAGGAATTTTTTGATACCGCTTATACCCCCCTGGAAGAGGGGGAATTATTTTCTGATTCAGAATTATCTGAGGAACAATCTAGGGTGTATTGTGCCGATTCTTGGTCTGACCCATGGGCTTCAGATGATACTGACAGGCTTTTAGCTCACATTTTTGAAGTACCGGTACTCTGTATCTCTCCTCCTGCCGTGGCTCCACGGCAGCAGGGGGAGCTGTTTCATACTGTTAAACCACGCTTGGAGTTTTCTGAACAAACTCATTTTAATAATCTGGTGCTCAAGGAGTGGGAACGGCCTAGCCGGCTCCCCGGGGTGCCAAAGAGTTGGGATAAGCGGTATCCCTTTCCTGCTGAAATGGTTAAACGGTGGTCATGTCCTCCCGAGGTGGATGCTCCAGTTCTGGGGTTGTCCAACACATCCGTCATGCATTCCCCTGGCTCTACTACACTGAGGGATGGGGAGGACAGACGCATAGATCAGCTGGCTTGCCATGCCTTTGCCTGTGTGGGTACCGTGCTGCGTCCGGTCTGTGCCTCTGCCATTATGGCTGTTGCTATTAAAAGCCTGCTCATGGGGTCTCTTAGATGGGGCCCCCGATGATGCAGGTAGTGAAGAGTATAGAGCTCTTCTGCGTTGTGAGGAATTTGTTGCATATGTTCTCTCTGCCTTGGATGATACCATTAGAATGTGTGGCAGGGCTTCTGCCTTGTTGGTGGCGATACGCCGCTCGGTCTGGCTGCGTCAGTGGGCAGCGCTGACCACGCTGCCAAAAAGGCCCTCACTGGGTTTCCCTTCAAGGGGCTGCGCCTCTTTGGGGAACGTCTGGACTTGTTTGCTAAGGGAGGCAAGTTACCTCAGCGTAGAAGGCAGCCCCGGTCCTTTCGGGGTTCAGGTGCATTTTCTCCCTTCCTTCGGGGGCTCCAGAATTAGACGGGGAGCTTCCTTTGCTGGAGCCTGTGGAGATTTTTGGGGCAGAGGACGTGGCCGCTCTGGCCCCTCCTGGGGTCCCAAGCCTAAGTCCTCCCCCAAGCCCCCCTCAGGCATGAAGGGGCACCCTCACCCATCCGGGTGGGGGGGGCGGCTTCGGCTCTTGGCTCATGTCTGGAGGCGTCATGTCTCAGACCGGTGGATTCAGGACATAGTGTCCTTCAGTTACAAGATAGTTTGCAGCCTGGCCGCCCCCAAGATTCATCAAATCCCGGTTAACTCAAAACCCCCTGTCAGCTCAGGGTCTGTCCCTGGCTGTCCAAGGCCTTCTGGAACTGGGTGTCATCTGCCGGGTGCCCTTGAGGGAAAGGGGCAAAGGCTATTATTCCAATCTTTTCATTGACAAATTTGTTGAGGTGCTTCAAATCCAGGATGGATCTGATGGACCCATTCTTTTTGGGAACAGATTCAGACACTTTCGCATGGAGACTCTGCGCTCCGCTGTGACTTTCCTATGCCCAGGGGACTTCATGACCTCTGTAGACATAAAGGATGCTTACCTTCATGTTCCTATCTTTCCAGGTCATCAGAGATTCCTCAGGTTCACTCTGGAGTATCACCACTACCAATTAGTGGCCTTGCCCTTCGGTCTCACCTCGGCTCCCAGGGTATTCACCAAGCTGCTGGCAGGTGTGATGGCTCTGCTGAGATCTCGGGGCATTCGCATTCTTCCCTACTTGGACGACATGCTTATCGTTTCTCAGTCCTTCCATCAGGCAGATGTCTCCTTCCATGGTGAAGTCCTTTCTGGGCATGATTCTGGATTCATCTCGGGTCAAGATATTTCTTCCTCAGCAGAAAGGGGGAGAGTCTTCAAGAGAAAGCTCAGCTCCTTCTGTCTTGTCCTCATCCATCCATTAAGCAGGGAATGCAGCTGGTGGGCCTGATGGTGTCCTGCTTCGAGGCGGTTCCATATGCTCAGTTCCACATGAGGTCTCTTCAGCTTCACCTCTTGTCAGTGTGGGATCGGGATCCCGTGTCCTTGGATCAGGTGTTTGTCCTGTCCTCTCTGGCGGTCTCTGTCATGGTGGCAGGACTCCAGGAACCTGCTGGGGGGAAAATCCTTTCTGGCCCCTTGTTGGGAGACTGTCAACACGGATTCCAGTCTGACAGGTTGGGGGGGCTTTTGGAAGTCCCTGAAATTCCAGGGTCAGTGGGGCCCTCAGGAGGCCCATGCCCCTATCAACATTCAGGAGTTGAGGGCGATCAGGTTGGTTCTCGCCCATTTAACCCCACACCTGCGGGGTCGGGCTGTTCAGGTCCGCTCGGACAACCAGATGGCGGTTGCCTACATCAATCATCAGGGAGGGACCCGGAGCAAGAGGGCCCTCAAGATAGTGTCCCTGATACTGTCCTGGGCGGAGGTGAATGTTCCCTGCATCTCAGCTGTGTACATTCCGGGGGTGGAGAATCTGGAGGCAGACTCCCTGAGCAGGGGGACCTCTCGTCTGGGAGAATGGTCCCTCAGCAGCAGAGTGTTTCACTCCCTGTGCCACCGCTGGGGTCAGCCGGATGTGGATCTGTTTGCGTCCCGTCACAATCACAAGCTTCCAGTCTTTGTCTCTCTGTCCCAGGATCCTCTGGCCTTGGCTATGGATGCCTTGGCAATGTCTTGGACGAGTTTTCAGCTCCTTTGTGTTTCCCCTGCTGGGCAGGGTGCTGCACAAGATAGTTCAGGAAGGGGTTCCAGCCATTCTGGTGGCCCCCTGTTGGCCAAGAAGAGTGTGGTTCGCAGACTTGTGCAGTAGATCAGTACGCCCTGCCCCGGGTTCCAGATCTGCTCACTCAAGGGCACCTACACCACCCCAATTTACAAACAATGGCTTTGACGGCCTGGCTGCTGAAACCTCCATCTTGATGGAAAAGGTGCTGCCTGCCTCTGTGGTTAATACCATGATCAGGGCTAGGAAAAGGTCGTCTTCTTCTATCTGCTATAGGGTTTGGCGTACTTACATTGATTGGTGTGAGTCTAACTCGCTTCCCTGTCATGTGTTTTCTATTCCTAGGATTCTGGAGTTTCTGCAGCATGGTTTGGATCTGGGTCTTCAGCTCAGTACTCTGAAAGGTCATGTTTCTGCCTTGGCCATTTTTTTCCAAAGATCCTTTGCTCAGCATCCCCTGGTTAAGACCACCTTCCAGGGGGTTACTCACATGCGTCCCCCACGTAAGCCTATGTTACCAGTCTGGGACTTGAACTTGGTCTTATCTGCCCTGCAGGGGGCCCCTTTGTCCATTCTTACGCTTAAGGTGGTCTTTTTGGTGGCTATCACTTCTGTTAGGCGTGTTTCTGAGTTGGCGGCGCTTTCCATCAAACCTCCTTATTTTGAGACACACCAGATTAGGCAGATTTTCTGCCTAAGGTTGTTTCTGCCTTTCATCTCAATCAGGACATTATTTTGCCTTCTCTGTGTCCTAATCCTAGTAACTCTAAGGAGAGGGTTTTACACACTTTGGATGTGGTCAGAACTCTGAAGTTCTATCTGGTGGCTACTGAACCCTTCAGGAAGACTGATGCTCTTTTTGGGCTCCCGTCTGGACCTAAGAAGGGTCTGGCTCCAGCTAAGTTCACTATCAGCAAGTGGATCCGTCAGGCTGTGATACAGGCCTACTCTGCTAAGGGGAAGGAGCCTCCCTTCCGCCTTACTGCTTATTCTACTCGTGCCATGGGTGCCTCTTGGGCCTTTCAGCACCAAGCTTCTGTTGAACAAGTTTGCAAGGCCGCCACTTGGTCTTCCGTTCATACTTTTTCTAAGTTTTACAAGGTTGATGTTAGGGCCTCAGCTGATGCTGCTTTTGGTCGCAAAGTTCTGCAGGCGGCAGTGGTTTAAACTGTCTGCTGTTACTTTTGGGGATCCCACCCTACCTTACGGACACTGCTATTGGATGTCCCAAGAGTAAGGAATATCTTCTGGAACAGGACGTGCTGTATACTTAGAATAATACAATTCTGTGATTACTCGCCTGTAGAATTGGCATTATACGTGTACAGCACGTCCTGTTCCACCCCACCCTTGTTATCATTATCTTTAGTTACCTCTTTATGGTGATTGTTCTTATGTTCAATTTTTATATAATATATATATATATAATTTTTTTTTTTTTTTTTTTTCTCATTTTAACTGCTTTTCAATACTGGGGATTTTGTGGGAGGTTCCTGGTATATATGGGGCCGGGAGGAGCCACTTTTCTGTCTCTGCAGTCCAGCGCCATCTACTGGATGTATAACCAAGAGTAAGGAATATCTTCTGGAACAGGATGTGCTGTATATGTATAATACCAATTCTACAGGTGAGTACACAGAATTGTATTTTTTCCAGGGCATATAGGGACTGGCTTGGTTAGAAAATGGGCCTGCACTTATTCTTAGTATACAGTACGTCCTGCTCCAAATCTAATACTTACAGTTGGGATATACTCCGCCAGATGGCGCTGGACTGCAGAGACATCGAAAATAGGCTCTTCCCGGCCCCTCAAATACCCGGGGACCTCCCACAAATCCCCAGAATTTCTCTGCAGTCTGGCTGCGAAGAACGATAAATGGCTCTCTACTCGCAGGTGAGCGCGGGGCTATTAGCCTGCGGCCCTGTAGGACAATTCCCACCCGTTCCACTAGTAATATCCCTCCCAGCCTTGGCTGCGCTGGTCGAGTGAAGGTAGGCAGCATCGCTGTTAGGTGCTTAAGAGCGCTGCTCCACTGCAATCCCCCACCAAAGGGTAGGCGGTTCAGGCTTATGGTGAGCCTCTATGGGATGCCCCTCCCGCACTAGTGCCCCTGCCCATCGATGGGCCCTGTTTAAGTGGCCGCTGTCCTCCCTCATCCTCCTTGTAGCCTTCGGGGGAAAAGGGGGGGGTGTAAATGTGTATGCTATGCATTCTGTGTTTTACACTCTTTCTCCATTCTGTTTAGTCTTGTGTCAGCCGTTGCGCTGACTTGCCTTTACTGTCTTTTTTAAAATTGCTGCCGCCGCGCGCTGACTTGCTTCCGCGCTTGGCAGCGGCATTACCTCAGGCGCTGGCTTTGCTCTCTAAAGGGGGGGGCGCGCTCCGTGTCATCGCTTATACCGGCCCGCCCCTCGAGGTATACCGACGCCACCTGCTTGGTTGGCCCATGCGCGACGGACCCCTACCTACCGCGGTCCGTTAGTGCCCTCGCGGGCGGCTTTATACCTTTCACTTTTGTTACTGTGTGCTTACAGGTCTTGTCTGCTTATGTCTTTAAGGTGGGGCGAACCCTTTTGGCTTCTCCCGGCCCTGTATTAGTATATATCTTGTAGGCCTTGTAAAAATAATACTCCCACTTCCCTAGCGGGTTATTGGGGCACCATATGGAGGCATCCCAGGATAATGTGACCGGGGTCCCTTCGGGACAAGACCGGCTGTGTGTAGCATGTGGGCAGCCTCATGCTGGCGCTGACAAGGCACGGGTCTGTGTACCCTGTGCTGAGCAGGTGCTTGCATTGCAATCTGGCCTGCCAGTGGCTGCACCACGTTTCACTTCACCTACTCCCCCAAACTTACAGATTATTGACCCAGATTTTTGAGGTTCTGTATATTTCTCTCCCTTTTGTGGCTCCCAGACAAAGAGGGGAGCTTTTCCATACAGCAAAATCACGTTTGGAAATTCCCGAGCAGGCACATTTCCATAACTTTGTGCTCAAGGAATGGGAGTGCCCCAGTAAACTTCCAGGGGTTCCAAAAAGTTGGGATAGGAAGTATCCCTTTCCTGCTGAGGTAGTTAAATGTTGGTCATCCCCCCCCCCCCCCCCCCCCCGAGGTGGATATCCTAGGGCTATCTAACACCTCTGTCATGCATTCACCTGACTCCGCTACCCTGCGGGATGCTGAGGACCGGTGCATTGACCAGCTGGCATCCCATGCCTTTGCATGTGTGGGGATGGCGCTGCGCCCGGTCTGTGCCTCTGCCATTACTACTGTGGCCACTAGAACCCTTATCAGAAATATGGTTGATGGTTCCCCTGATGATCTCCCTTGTGAGGTGTTTAATGCACTCTCCAGTTGTGATGTTTTTGTAAATTTTGTCCTCTCAGCATTGGATGACACTATCAGAATGTGTGCCAGAACTTCTGCCCTTGTGGTGGCTATACGCCGCTTGGTTTGGCTGCGCCAGTGGGCTGCTGCCAAGAAGGCCCTCACTGGGTTTCCCTTTAAAGGACTGCGTCTGTTTGGGGACCGCCTGGACCTTTTTGCTAAGGGAGGCAGGCTACCCCAGCGCAGGCGTAAATCTAGGCCCTTTCGGGGTAAGCGTTCCTTCTCCTCCCCTTACCGTGGTGCCAGACAGGGGAGGGGGGGGGGTTTCCTTTCCTGGGACCCAGGGAGATTTCTGGGGCAGAGGACGTGGGCGTCCTGGCCCCTCCTGGGGTCCCAATTCAAAATCTTCCCCCAAGCCCCCTTAGGCATGATGGGGCGCCCTCACCCATCCGGGTGGGGGGACGGCTGCAGCACTTCGCTCACATCTGGAGGCTTCATGTCTCAGAATGATGGATTCAGGAGGTAGTGTCCTCCGGTTACAAGATAGTTTGCTGCCTTTCCCCCTCCAAGATTCATCAGATCCCGGAATCCTCAGGACCCTGTGTCCGCTCAGGAGCTAGTGCAAGTAGTGCAAGGCCTCCTGGAGCTGGGGGTCATCTGCCAGGTCCCCTTAAGAGAAAAAGGCAAGGGCTTTTATTCCAACCTATTCACAGTACCCAAAAAAGATGGTTCAGTCAGGCCCATCCTGGACTTAAAGATCCTCAACAAGTTTGTCAGGGGCAGGCGCTTTTGCATGGAAACTCTGCACTCTGCCATCAGTTCCCTGCGCCAAGGGGATTTCATGACTTCTGTGGACAAGATGCTGATCTTCATATTCCTGTGTTCCCAGGTCATCAAAGTTTCCTCAGGTTCGCTCTGATGGATCAACACTACCAGTTTGTGGCCTTGCCCTTTGGCCTCACTTCAGCTCCCAGGGTGTTCACCAAGGTGCTGGCCGGCGTGATGTCTCTGCTCAGATGTCAGGGTGTCCGCGTGCTTCCCTATCTGGACGACAGTCTCATCACTTCCCAGTCTCTACATCAGGCAGAGTTGGATACTCAGCTGGTGGTGTCCACTCTGGATGGATGATCAACCACCCCAAGTCCTCACTGTCCCCTTCCTTGGTAACTCCATTCCTAGGAATGAATCTGGATACAGTTCAGGCAAGGATCTTCCTTCCTCAGCAGAAGGTGGACAGTCTGATTGCACAGGCTCAGTCCCTCCTAGCTTGTCCCCATCCCTCCATCAGGCAGGGGATGCAGCTGGTGGGCCTGATGGTGGCGTGCTTCGAAGCGGTCCCTTATGCTCCGTTCCACTTGAGGCCTCTGCAACTTCACCTATTGTCAGTATGGGACAAGGACCCAGCGTCCCTGGACAGGGTCTGTGTGCTCTCCCTCCTGGTCAGGAGGTCCCTCTCGTGGTGGATGGACTCAAGGAACCTGTTGGGAGCAGATCCTTTCTTGCCCCTTCCTGGGAGACGGTCACCGCGGATGCCAGTCTGTCAGGTTGGGGGGGGGGGGGGTTCTGGAAGTCACTGCGGTTCCAGGGGAGGTGGGGCCCTCAGGAGGCCCACACACCTATCAATGTCTTTGAACTGCGGGCGATTAGGCTAGTTCTGGCTCACTTGACTACTCACCTTCGGGGACTGCCTGTTCAGGTGCGCTCGGACAACCAGACGGCAGTTGCCTACATCAATCATCAGGGAGGGACCCGGAGCAAGGGGGCCCTCCAGGAAGCATCTCTGATCCTGACTTGGGCAGAGGTCCCTATGCAGCAGGGTGTTTCAATCTCTGTGTCACCGTTGGGGCCAACCAAATGTGGATCTATTTGCGTCCCGCCACAATCACAAGCTCCCAGCTTTTGTTTCTCTGTCCCAGGATCCTCTGGCCTTGACCTCAGATAGCAATGTCATGGCAGGACTTTCAGTTCCTGTATGTCTTCCCTCCAATCCCCCTGCTGGGCAGGGTTCTGCGCAAGATTGCTCTGGAAGGGGTGGCAGCAATTCTGGTGGCCCCCAGGTGGCCAAGAAGAGTGGTTTGCAGACGTGGTGGTGCAGCTGGCAGTAGATCGGTATGCTCTGCCCTTGGTGCCAGATCTGCTCACTCAGGGCTCACTACGCCATCCCAATTTACAAACTCTGGCTTTGACGCCTTGGCTGCTGAAACCTCCATCTTGATGGAGAAGGGGCTGTCTTCCTCGGTTGTGGATACTTTGATTAAAGCTAGGAAGAAGTCTTCCTCTTCCATTTATTACAGAGTTTGGCATGCCTACATTGACTGGTGTGAGTCTAAGTCTCTTCCCTGTCGTGTGTTCTCTATCCCCAGGATTCTGGAGTTCCTGCAGCATGGGTTGGAGATGGGACTCCAGCTCTGTACTCTGAAGGGTCAGGTTTCTGCCCTGGCTGTTTTCTTCCAGAAGTCCTTTGCGCAGCACCCTCTGATCAGGACTTTTTTCCAGGGGGTCACTCATGTGCGCCCTCCACGTAAGCCTATGGTACCTGTTTGGGATCTGAACTTGGTTCTGTCAGCCTTGCAGGGTGCTCCCTTTGAACGTGTGCAGAATGCTGCCTTGGCCATTCTTACGCTCAAGGTTGTCTTTCTGGTGGCTATCACTTCTGTCAGGCGTGTGTCTGAGTTGGCAGCGCTGTCCATTCAGCCCCTCCTACTGTAAGAGGCACCAGGACAAGGTGGTGTTTCGTTTCAAACCTGACTTTCTGCCTTTCATTTGAATCAGGATATTGTTAGGATGTGGTTAGGTGTCTGAAGTACTATCTGGTGGCTACTGCACCTTTCAGGAAAACTGATGCTCTTTTTGTGGTCCCTTCTGGTCCTAGGAAGGGTTTGGCTCCTGCCAAGTCTACACTCTGCTCATTCCACTCGTGCTATTGGTGCCTCTTGGGCTTTTCAGCACCAGGCTTCTGTTGAACAAGTTTGCAAGGCCGCTACTTGGTCTTCTGTTCATACCTTTTTCTAAGTTTTACAAGGTTGATATTAGGGCCTCAGCTGATGCTGCTTTTGGCCGAAAGGTTCTGCAGGTGGCAGTGGTTTAAACTGTCTGCTGCTGATTTTTATTGGGGATCCCACCCTACTTTATGGACACTGCTATTGGATGTCCCAACTGTAAGTATTAGATTTGGAGCAGGACGTACTGTATACTAAGAATAATACAATTCTGTGATTACTCACCTGTAGAATTGGTATTATGAGTATACAGTACGTCCTCCACCCCACCCTTGGTTTGCATTATCTTGGATCCCCTGTATGGTGATTGTTTTCATTGTTATAGTTGATAGTTTGGATTGTTTAATTCTCCCGACTTCTCGTTAACTGCTTTATCAATGCTGGGGATTTGTGGGAGGTCCCCGGGTATTTGAGGGGCTGGGAAGAGCCTATTTTCGATGTTTCTGCAGTCCAGCGCCATCTGGCGGCGTATATCCCAAGTGTAAGTAGCGGGAAGTACTGTATACTCATAATACCAATTCTACAGGTGAGTAATCACAGAATTGTATTTTTTTTGTCACCCCGGCCCTTCTGCAGTGTGTCCAGCTGCCATAGTACTGATAAATAATCCAGTGCCCCTAATTGCCTCATAACAAGGAGTGTGCAAAATATCCCCATCCTCCCAAATGCCCTATATTAGGCAGTGTGGCAGAATTCTTCTCCCCCCCATCACCCCATAAGTCAGTGTGCTTAATATCCCCCAGTCACCCTACAACAGCCAGTGTGACAGAACCCCATCAAATCAACCCATAAAATAAAATATCACCCCATACCAGGCAGTGTTAATAACAGAACCCCTCCCAGTAACAGTGTGCAGAATATCCCCCCTCCCCCCCCCCCCCCCCCCAAATCACCACATAAAAAGCAGTGGTCTTGCTGAGGGCCGAATGAATGGGAAGCCACTCTTTGCACCCCCCCCCCCCTATGGCTAGAAGCATTGCAGGAGCCAGCATTAAACTACTGGGCTGGCAGGTGGCTAGTGCGAGGGAGGCTGAAGCCTATCTGGATTATTCTAAGCATACAGCACGTCCTGCTCCAGATATAGTAATAACATGTGAGTAATCCTCCGCCTCGGGCGCCGTGCACTGCAGACATGTAGAAAACAAGCTCCTCCCGGCCCTACATATACCGAAGGACCTCCCACAAATCCCCAGATTTCTCTGCAGTGCTGGAACTGCGAAGACATGAAGTATCACGCTCTCGCAGGCGAGCGGGGCTTTACAGCCCGAGGCCCTGCGGGACTATTTCCACCCGTCCTCTTTGTAGAAGAATATGCCTCCCAGCCTGGGCTGCGTTGGTCGGGTGAAGGTAGGCAGCACCTTGAGTGCTTAATGGAGCCATGCTCCACCGCAATCCCCCACCATAGGGTAGGCGGTGTAGGCTGATGGTGAGCCTCTAGTGGATGCCCCTCCCGCATTATTGCCCCGTACCCCGGGTAGCACTGGACCCTTTGTAGGGTCGCCATCCTCCCTCATTTCCCCAACTAGTTAGGGGGAAAAGAAAAGGGGGGGGGGTATGTGTGTGGCGGTCCCAGTGTACCGGTATGTCACGCTTGTGGCCTTATTCTGTCCTTATTAACTCTGAGATGTCAGAGCCGCGCTGCTTGCTCCTTATTCTGTTTCTCGGCTGGCGCCGTATGCCTTATACATGGTTTGCTGCATCGTCTAGATGCCGTGGTGACCTTTACTTATTTGATGTAACGGTTCTCTACGAATCTTTTAGCGTGTGGTTGTTTTCTTTGCCTCCACTATTACCTCAGAGCTTCGCGCTCTTTGGAGTGGGCGGGGTCTTGGTTCGCGCGCTCCGCGTCACGGCAGAGCATTGAGCCCGCCCTTCGAGGTTCGCTGGAACCATTTTGTTGAGCTTCGCGCGGTGGTGGTCTCCTCCTCCTCCACTTGATCTGTAAGTGCCCTCGCGGGCGACTCCCTCTCTGTATGTTCTGTCCAGCTGCGCATGGCCCTAACATCTCTTTCCCATTTATGTCTTTCAGATGCTGAGTTCCCGGTGGCTTCTCCCGGCCTCATATATAATTATATATATATATACACATATAAGGATATTAGCGGGCCTTCCTACAATTCTCCCACATTAATCAGCGGGTTGTTGGGGCATCCAGGGTTGCTTATTGCATAAATCCCTACCGACATATTTTGTTTAAACAATCACCATATGGAGGCATCTCAGGATTGTGTTACCGGGGTCCCTCTGGGACAAGACCGGCTGTGTGTAGCGTGTGGTCTCCCCCATGCTGAGGCTGACGGGGCACGGGTCTGCGCGCCATGTGCCGAGCAGACGCTGGACCTGCGAGCGCCGTCGGTGGCTGCGCCTCGCTCTCTCTCCCCCCTTTCCTCTTGCCTAAATTTCACTCCTGTTGAGTCATGTACAAGCGGGGAGTTACAAATAGACATCTCTCCTAGACGGCCCACGCTTGACCAGATCATCGAAGGGTTGTCCGGCCGTGTGGGTCCTGGCAGACAACAGCCCTGGACTCCCCCGGCTTCGGCCTGTGCTATGGGCTTGGAGGAGTCCTCTTCTCCGCATGCTAGTGCTCCATCTGAAGATGGAGACCTGTTCTCTGACCTGGATTCTTCTGATGAGAGGCCGAGGTGTCAGGATGATGCTGGTCAGGATGACTGGGACCAGCTTGACATTGGTGGTATGTTGCTCAGGATTTTTGAGGCCCTGTCCATTTCGCCCCCCCCGGTGCGGTCCCCAGGCTGAGAGGGGAGCGCTTCCATACAGCGCCTGCGCGCTTGGAATTTCTCGAGCAGGCTCACTTCCATGCTCTTGTACTTAAGGAATGGGAATGCCCCGCTAAGCTTCAAGGGGCCCCAGAGGATTGGGTTTGGAAATACCCTTTTCCCCCCGAGATGGTTGATATTTGGTCTTCGTCTCCAGTGGTAGACGCACTGATTATTGGGGTTCTTAACCCCCCCCTTCCTTACAGCTCCGGCTTACAGCACCCTGCGGGACGCCGAGGACCGGCGCATTGATAGGCTGGCTTCCCACGCCTTTGCTTCTGCAGGAACGGCGCTACGTCCTGTCTGTGCCGCGGCCATCACTGCAGTGGCCGCTAGGACCCTCATAAGAAAGATGCTTGAGCATCAACCTGAAAATTTACCCTGGGAGGTGTTTAATGCACTCTCCAGCTGTGATATTTTTGTAAAATTTATCCTTTTAGCTCTGGATGACACCATCAAAATGTGTGCGAGAACCTCTGCCCAAGTGATAGCTATACGTCCCCTGCTCTGGCTGCGACAGTGGGGGGCAGACGATGACGCTAAAAGGACTCTGACGGAGCTCCCCTTTAGAGGGCATCGCCTGTTTGGGGCCCGTCTGGACCTATTTGGAAAACAGGACAGTTCACCCAATCAAGGTTGGCCATCTCGGCCCCCTCGGAGCAGGGATTCCCCTCCACCTCCATATCATGGTGTTAAGCAGGAACCGGGGATGCCCCTTGCGGGGTCTGGTTCGGTGTCCGGTTCCAGGAGTGACATTCAACGCCCAGGACCAAGCCCGTATCATTCATCGAAACCCCTCAAGCGTGATGGGACGCCCTCACCCGCCTGGGTGAGGGGATGGCCACGGCACCTTACTCCTATCAGGAGGCATCCTGCCTCGTTCTGGTGGCTTTAGGAGGTAGCTCCTCCGGATACGGGACAGTGTTTGCTGGGTGGTCCTTCCCTCAGTTGGTCAGGAGGACTCCGGTCCCCTGTTTTTCTTCAGGTATGGGTGCAGGCTTTCCTTGGCCTGTTAGGTCTGGCTTCCTTGCCAGAACGCCCTCAACATATAGAGACTGGGGCCTCTACGCCAGTGGCTCCTCATTTCCCTTGAGGATAAGGGAGTCTATCATTCTAACCCTTGGGGGGTTTGGCATCTGTATCCATAGGCATTTAGGCTTGGCGCCTCTGAATGGGCCGTTGGCGCCCTATATACCAGGGGTCCTCTGGCCGCCAGTGGAGGGCTGAGATGTTTATTATGACTACAAGGTGTCTTCTGGACACTGAGCCCACTACAGCTGGGTATTGGCGGTTATAACCGCCGTTTGTGGCGGTGGCTGGTTCCCTGGTTGAGTTTCATGTGCCTGCTAGGCTCAGGAGGGGTGTGATGTCTCGCATGAAACCAGGCGGTAGCTACCAAGGGACCTCTCAGGTCCTCCTTCTTACTCACAAGAGGGAGTCGTTTGGATGGACCTTAGTGGACTCAGGTCCTACTCCGTTCCATCTTCCAGTTTCCCAGTATTGCATATGGATTCGGTTCCAGCTAGTGCCCTCTTCTTGACTATAAGGGATTTTCTGGGTCAAGGTCTGGCCTTCCTTCCTGTCAAGTTGTTATCCCCAGGCAGAATTGCACCAGGCGTGGCCGTTGGTGGCTGCTAGGCTGTTATCCCTTATTCTCTGTGCCCTGGGGCTCTGAGGCACTTTAGGTATTAATCCTGGATAGGGGTTCAGCACCCTGGATCTAGGTCTGTGTATCTTCCTTCGAGTGGAGGCGGTTACTCTTCCGCGGGTTTCTTCAAGGGATCCGTCAGGGATCATCCCCTACCTTCTTGTTTCTCCCTGTTGGTGGTCACCATGGTGCCAAATCTTGCAGGATGACAGGGGGGGCTTGTTCCTTCTTAAATCCCCTGCGGTTCTGAGGTGGGGACCTTAAAGGGTCCAATTACCTATTGTTTTTGTTGTCTCAACAAGTTCTCGGTGGGTTCTACCTTGCTGGGCTACTCCCTTCGGGAACTGCCCATTTGGGGACTCTTGGTCTGGTAGGACGGTGGCCTGTCCCTTGTTCCCTGTGACAGTCCTGGTCTAACTCTATTCCAGGGAAGCTCAGATTCTGATCTATGTGGGAATCATCATTCCTTGCGTTTTATAGATATTAGCCCCGATGAATGCCCTCCTATGGCAGGAGGTTCTCTATTGTTCCATTGAGTTCATACTGGTATGGACCTGTTGGACTCTATAGACACTATCACAGGGTTCTACCCTTCTTATTGGCCCAGATTGGTCTAACCTTTACGGTTAGGTTAGTAGTTCTAGCTAGACATTGTACCTGTACTGTCTTATTTCTTCACCCTGCTAGGCGAAGGTTTGCGCAAGATCTCTGGCGGCGAGGAAAACTGCTATGCTGGGGGCCTGGGTGGCCCAGTGGGGTGTGGTCCGCAGAGGCTTCTGCTGAGGACAGTGGGCCTGTATGCTCTCTCATCAGGTTTATTTTGCATAGTCAGGCTCCTTCCATTCGCCCCTATCTTCAGGCTCTACTTGGCATTAGGCCGGGTTTATTCTTTACCCCGTTGGAGATGACTCATCTCTGGGTGTCTTGTTCTCTTGGAGAGCTAGCTCCTCCTCTTCGTCTTCCTCCTTCTGCCACTCTGTGTCAGGGTATGTGGTACCCATATTGCCTTGCTGGGCCTAAGCTCTCTCCCTTGTTGGACGTTCTCTGTTCCCGGGGCTCCCCAACTTAGTTCTGTGAAGGTTTCAGGGCTCGCCCTGTTCGTCTATTGCAGAAGTATGATCCAACCTTCTGTGTTGAGCAGGTTGCTCAGGTGCATTCCTTGGGAAATTCCTGGTTCCCCTTGGGGGGATTACTTATACTGACGCCCTGCTAAGGGTTCCCTTGGGTCTTATTCAGGTTCTTGTCTGGCCCGTTCCTCCCATCTTATCGCTCTTCTGGGCGGTTCTTCCAGTCGGAAGTGTGCCATAAAGGATGGCTCTGTGGGCGGTTCTAGTCATTCTATATATATATATATATATATACATCGTTATATATGTGTACACCATGAGTTGAGAGTGCCGCCTTACGCCGTTCTGGGCTTCAGGTGATGTTTTTATTCTCCTTATCCCAGATTCTCCGGTCTCTGGACTATTGGCTTGTTTGCTATGAGATAGAGGGATCTGTATCTCTCTACAGGTGTTGGAGATCTTCCTGAACGGTCTTTGGTCCCTGTAGGGATTTTGCCAAAGGTCCTTTTGGTGTCCCCTTCTTGAAGTACCAGATCTGATTACCTCCACGGGTGAGGTGTCCCTTGGATTGGTTCTACTCGGTTGGTTTTGACCTTCTGAGCCTAGAGTATTCTTTCGGCTTCTGCTGAGTATTGTTGTCAGTATTCCCTGTTGGGGAGAGTTCGGAGTGGCCATGGCTGCTCTCTTGCAGTAGCATGGTTAGGCTGTTTCTTCTGGCCTATTCTGTCACGAGAAGATTCTCCTTCTCTATTGTTTGTTGTTCTTTTACTACTTGTGCTTGGCTGGGGCCTCTTAGCACTAAGTTCTGGCGAGCTAGCTGGCTAGTCCGCTGCTTGGGTTCAGTTCTCCCTTTACAAGGTTCAAAGGTTGAGGTTAGAGCATTGCTCTCGTTGCTCTTGGTAGCATGGTTGCGGTTGACAGCGCTTTACTGTTGGCTGTGCCCTTCTCATGGGGATCCCACCCTATTTTATGGACACTGCTATTGGATGTCCCACATGTTATTACTAATTTACTATATCTGGAGCAGGACGTGCTGTATGCTTAGAATAATACAACTCTGTGAAGTACTCACCTGTAGAGTTGATATTATACGCATACAGCACGTCCTGCTCCACCCCACCCTGGTTTCACTTGTTCTGGATCCCCTGTATGGTGATTGTTATCAATTGATATTATTGCCAGTTTTCTGGGTGGTTGTTTCTCCCGGCTTCTCTTCTCACTGCTTTTCAATGCTGGGGATTTTTGGGAGGTCTTTCGGTATATGTAGGGCCGGGAGGAGCTTGTTTCCTACATATCTGCAGTGCACGGCGCCCGAGGCGGAGGATTACCCACATGTTATTACTATATCTGGAGCAGGACGTGCTGTATGCGTATAATATCAACTCTACAGGTGAGTACTTCACAGAGTTGTATTTTTTCCCCCAGTCTGCCTCTGCACATGGGTATGCTTAAAGTGGACCAAAACCCAGCTGAATTGGTCCGGGAATCTATAGGATTCCTGGGCCGATCCATTCCCTCTCCGCGGGGATGCCCCGCTGTGTGAAACCCCCCAGGTCGCCCGCTATACTTGCGGGAGATCTGGGGGGTTTCACATCCGCTGGAGTGGACCAAAACCCAGGATAGTCAAAATCCTGGGTTTTGGTCCACTTTAAGTGCACCACAAAGTACAATGGGGTGCACGGCTATGCTAAATCTCCTCTTGATATGTGCTACGATTTGCAGTTGATCTCTATTTCAAGGGTGGCCTGATGTTCAAGCACAAATGTACTGTAAAAACCACTGGACACTTTTTGTAGCCTGGAAAACAGGAGCGGTCATTGGCTGGTGTGAGAATCCATGTATATGTGCATATTTAAGTGCACAATATTTAGAATGCCCTTCCAAGTATTGCAGCATCTATTCCTAGGTGTGTTCCTTAAAGGAGCACTTTTGCAAAATGTTGTAATATTAAAAATCCATATAAACACATTGGCTAATGAGAGGAGGGGTCAGACAAAGCTTGTGTTTTTTTTCTCCAGGAAGGAATAAAATCCAGGGGTGATAGGCTGGCTGGTTATTTCCTGATGCTGGGTGTATAAGTGACCCCCTCCTCCCACCATCCAGCATATTTATATGGATTTTATATTATTTCGCGATAGTGCTCCTTTAAGCTAGAGCTACATCTTTCCTGTAGGTCGGCCTGCCTGCAATGAGCCAAACTCTCTTGTGTGGTGCCCATACAATGGGGGACAGAAAAAACAAGCATACACTGTGGTGATTAGCAACTCCTTAACCAGAGGAACCCCAGTCAGTTAAAGTACCAGTTTGGAGAAGGCGAGTGTCACCTTGAGGCTGGGGGGCTTCCCCTCAGTACATTTAAAATGGACCAACAGTAAAAAAATGACTTAAACCAGACCAACAAAACAAACTGCTCATATGCCCCCCCTCACCAGGGCAATATACATAGCTGCACATAGAAAATAATTTAACATTTTCTAACTCATGCTGTGGTAAATTTTAAAAACAAGATGGCTGTTCATGCATTTGCAGGCAGGTCTGCAAACAGGAAGTGCTGCTGGGCTTCCTGGTACTGTGCATTGTCAGTTGGCAGAGGAATCTCCAAAATGGCAGCTACCTTCTTTTTCCAACTGTACCAGGCTGTTGGTCCGGTTTAAGTGTATAAATCTGTTATTGAATGTTCTATGCAATGTGTTAAATAGGTTGTAATCACACATTTTGATCATGTAAAAATGTGGCTCTCTTTATGAAATGATCTTAGGTAACATAAATATAGTTAGCAGCTCTCCAGCAACCCTGGAATGGTTGGGTGGGGTGTGCACAATAAGGGACAGTAGAAAATAGTCCACATAGTTCAGTTTATTGCTAGGGGAAATATATACCGTATTTTTCCATATAGGCAGTGTGGCATTCTCCCCTCCCATTCCCCATATAGGCAGTGTGGCATTCCCCCCTCCTATTCCCCATATAGGCAGTGTGGCATTCCCCCCTCCCATTCTCCATATAGGCAGTGTGCATTCCCCCCTCCCATTCCCCATATAGGCAGTGTGGCATGCCCCCTCCCATTCCCCATATAGGCAGTGTGGCATGCCCCCTCCCATTCCCCATATAGGCAGTGTGGCATTCCCCCATCCCATTCTCCATATAGGCAGTGTGGTACTCCCCCTCCCATTCCCATAGGCAGTGTGCATTCCCCCCTCCCATTCCCCATATAGGCAGTGTGGCATTCTCCTCCCCTTCCATTCCCCATATAGGCAGTGTGGTATTCCCCCCTCCCATTCCCCATATAGGCAGTGTGACATCCCCCCTCCTATTCCCCATATAGGCAGTGTGGCATTCCCCCTCCCATTCCCCATATAGGCAGTGTGGCATTCCCCCTCCCATTCCCCATATAGGCAGTGTGGCATTCCCCCCTCCCATTCCCCATATAGGCAGTGTGGCAGTGTCCCCGTGTCCCCACTCCCATTTACCATATAGGCAGTGTGGCATTCTCCTCCCTTCTCATTCCCCATATAGGCAGTGTGGCATTCTCCTCCCCTCACATTCCCTATATAGGCAGTCTCCCTGCTCCCATTCCCCATATAGGCAGTGTGGCAGTCTCCCTGCTCCCATTCCCCATATAGGCAGTGTGGCAGCCCCCCTCCCATTCCCCATATAGGCAGTGTGGCAGCCCCCCTCCCATTCCCCATTTAGGCAGTGTGGCAGCCCCCCTTCCCATTCCCCATATAGGCAGTGTGACAGCCCCCCTCCCATTCCCCATATAGGCATTGTGGCATTCCCCATTCCCATTTCCCATATGGGCAGTGTGGCAGTCTCCCATCCCATTCCCCATATAGGCAGTGTGGCATTCCCCCCTCCCATTCTCCATATAGGCAGTGTGGTACTCCCCCTCCCATTCTCCATATAGGCAGTGTGGTACTCCCCCTCCCATTCCCATAGGCAGTGTGCATTCCCCCCTCCCATTCCCCATATAGGCAGTGTGGCATTCCCCCTCCCATTCCCCATATAGGCAGTGTGGCATGCCCCCTCCCATTCCCCATATAGGCAGTGTGCATTCCCCCCTCCCATTCCCCATATAGGCAGTGTGGCATTCCCCCTCCCATTCCCCATATAGGCAGTGTGGCATGCCCCCTCTCATTCCCCCATATAGGCAGTGTGGCATCCCCCCCACCCATTCCCCATATAGGCAGTGTGGCATTTCCCCCTCCCATTCCCCATATAGGCAGTGTGGCAGTGTCCCCGTGTCCCCACTCCCATTTACCATATAGGCAGTGTGGCATTCTCCTCCCTTCTCATTCCCCATATAGGCAGTGTGGCATTCCCTCTCCCATTCCCCATATAGGCAGTGTGGCAGTCTCCCTGCTCCCATTCCCCATATAGGCAGTGTGGCAGTCTCTCCTCTCCCATTCCCCATATAGGCAGTGTGGCATTCCCCCCTCCCATTCCCCATATAGGCAGTGTGGCAGTCTCCCTGCTCCCATTCCCCATATAGGCAGTGTGGCATTCTCCTCCCCTCCCATTCCCCATATAGGCAGTGTGGCAGTCTCTCCTCTCCCATTCCCCATATAGGCAGTGTGGCAGTCTCTCCTCTCCCATTCCCCATATAGGCAGTGTGGCAGTCTCCCTGCTCCCATTCCCATATAGGCAGTGTGGCAGTCTCCCTGCTCCCATTCCCATATAGGCAGTGTGGCAGTCTCCCCACTCCCATTCCCCATATAGGCAGTGTGGCATTCCCCCTCCCATTCCCCCATATAGGCAGTGTGGCATTCTCCTCCCCTCCCATTCCCCATATAGGCAGTGTGGCACCCCCTCCCATTCCCCATATAGGCAGTGTGGCATTCCCCCCCCCCATACCCCATATAGGCAGTGTGGCATCCCCCCTCCCATTCCCCATATAGGCAGTGTGGCATTCCCCCTTCCCATTCCCCATATAGGCAGTGTGGCATTCCCCCCTCCCATTCCCCTTATAGGCAGTGTGGCATCCCCCCCTCCCATTCCCCATATAGGCAGTGTGGCATTCCCCCCTCCCATTCCCCATATAGGCAGTGTGGCATTCCCCCCTCCCATTCCCCATATAGGCAGTGTGGCACTCCCCCTCCCATTCCCCATATAGGCAGTGTGGCATTCCCCCCTCCCATTTCCCATATAGGCAGTGTGGCATTCCCCCCTCCCATTTCCCATATAGGCAGTGTGGCATTCCCCCCTCCCATTCCCCATATAGGCAGTGTGGCAGCCCCCCTCCCATTCCCCATATAGGCAGTGTGGCAGCCCCCCTCCCATTCCCCATATAGGCAGTGTGGCAGCCCCCCTCCCATTCCCCATATAGGCAGTGTGGCATTCCCCCCTCCCATTCCCCATATAGGCAGTGTGGCATCCCCCCCCCCCCTCCTATTCCCCATATAGGCAGTGTGGCATTCCCCCCTCCCATTCCCATATAGGCAGTGTGGCATCCCCCCCCTCCCATTCCCCATATAAGCAGTGTGGCAATTCCCCCCCCTCCTATTCCCCATATAGGCAGTGTGGCATTCCCCCCTCCCATTCCCCATATAGGCAGTGTGGCATTCCCCCCTCCCATTCCCCATATAAGCAGTGTGGCAATTCCCCCCCCTCCTATTCCCCATATAGGCAGTGTGGCATTCCCCCCTCCCATTCCCCATATAGGCAGTGTGGCATTCCCCCCTCCCATTCCCCATATAAGCAGTGTGGCAATTCCCCCCCCTCCTATTCCCCATATAGGCAGTGTGGCATTCCCCCCTCCCATTCCCCATATAGGCAGTGTGGCATTCCCCCCTCCCATTCCCCATATAGGCAGTGTGGCATTCCCCCTCCCATTCCCATATAGGCAGTGTGGCATCCCCCCACTCCCATTCCCCATATAAGCAGTGTGGCAATTCCCCCCTCCCATTCCCCTTCTAGACAGTGTGGCATTCCCCCATCCCAAGTTTACTCAGCGCTGACAGCCAGGGAACACACAAGCGGCCAGCTCCGTGAATCGGGTGCCAAACCCAACCGCTCTGTGGTCCAGCCAGTAAGAAGCAGCGGCGGGCTCTGTCCGCGTCCTCGCCGCTGCTAGTGCTGTCTATTCTGGGAGGGACAGAGACAGCGCCTGCTGCTCCTCCATCTTCTGCCTTCCAGCTGCTGCCTCTTCCTGCCAGGGCACGCATAACCACCCGGGTTATTAATAAGAAAACCCGTTTCTGTCATAGGAGTGCTAGATGGAGAATGTAGGTGACCAGCGGCAAGGACCTGATGCTCCTTCCCAGAATAAAGATCACCTTCACAGCAATCTGGCCTTTCTCGGGAACTCAGACTACGGCAGAGGTAAGTTAAAGAGGTTCAGCAGCCAAATTTAAAAAAAAATTTCAAAAGGGTACTCTGCTTATCTGTGCTAGTCGCTAGATTAAAGCCCCCACCGCAACCTTGCGCCACCTGGGGCCAATACACAGGGTTGGGTTTGATGGTGGGTCAGGTATGTGACTTGCCATCAGTCACAGAGCACTGCCAAGCCCTTTCTATTCATTGCAATGAAGAGAGCGTCCTAAGGCCTGACACGTCTCCCCTCCATTGTAGTGAATGGAGAGGGCATACTTGTGCCCCTATGACTGATGATGGGAGACACGACCCAGCCTGCAACGTTTGAACAAAGTTCAGGCCTCAGGATGGCGCGGCATCAGATCCAGCAATCAGGTGACTTGCTGATCCCTAGACTAGCACTGAACAGCTGCACGGGACAACAGTGTAGACTTCTGTTTTTTCCTTTGCCTCTCGAATGACTTCATATCTCCACAACTAAGCCTAGTTTTTAAAAGTCGCGTTGGCTTTCTTTTTAAACAAATGTAAAAAAAAAAAAAGACTAGGCCACTTTTAACAATTACCCCTGGGGCTTCTTTATTAGGGAGGGGGGTCCCTTTCCAGTAAAAGATTCCTCGGAAGTCCATGATCTGGCATGAAGCCCTGTAGGACAGGAAACAGATGGCGCTCGGCTAGTATAAGCTGAATATCTCTATAATGCAGGGCTCACTGATTGCTTTTGGTTGTAGGTTCAGTTAATTTAGTGTCCCTGGTAGGCTGGACAGTGTTGCTAGGAGGGGTTTAGAATCTCATTTTTACAAGAGAGCTGAAGCTGGGACTTTACTCTGAACTTCTAGTGACTTGTAGCAGTATGGGAGATATGCATAAAAAACAAAACAAAAACACAGTGGAATAACTTTAGATGATGTGTAAACAGATTTGCACAGAATGCTAGACACCTTCCATTTTGCCTTTTCACCTTCTGTTTTTGTAAGGCAAAGCATATATGGTGTTTTGCTTGACTTGCAATATTTAGTCAATAGTTATAAAAAAAAAAAAAAATACATATTATATAAAAAGAATCTCCACTGGCCTGGCAGAAGGTAGTTCTTTCCCAGAAGTCTTGGGCGAATCCCTTTTGCTGGCTTAGTGCAAGGAAACTTCCCCAGGTCAATAGTTTAAAGAGACAGTCCAAGCATTTTGTAAGACACCACTCCCTCCCCTATGCTAAGCCCAATTTGGCCAATAGCAGAAAAAATACAACTCTGTGAAGTACTCACCTGTAGAGTTGATATTATACGCATACAGCACGTCCTGCTCCAGTAGTAGTAATAACATGTGGGTAATCCTCCGCCTCCGGCGCCGTGTACTGCAGACATGTAGAAAACAAGCTCCTCCCGGCCCAACATATACCGAGGGACCTCCCACAAATCCCCAGCATTGAAAAGCAGTGAGAAGAGAAGCCGGAAGGAACAAACCACCCAGAAGAACTGGTAATAATATCTAATGATAACAATCACCATACAGGGGATCCAGAACAAGTGAAACCAGGGTGGGGTGGAGCAGGACGTGCTGTATGCGTATAATATCAACTCTACAGGTGAGTACTTCACAGAGTTGTATTATTCTAAGCATACAGCACGTCCTGCCCCCGAATAGTAATAACATGTGGGACATCCAATAGCAGTGTCCATAAGCAGGGTGGGATCCCCAGAAAAAACAAGGCACAGCGGACAGTAAAGGCGCTGTCACCTGCAACTTGCAACAGGCATGACATGAGCAAAGGCTCTAACGTCAGTCTCATAACAAGGCCATTGAGGAATGAACAGAGACAGGCCATAAGCAACTGAATAAACAGAAAAAACCCTGGTGCTGAAGGGCCGGCGGTACCCAAGCACCAATCTAACGGAGTAAACAGCAAAAGGGAAGATTCTTTCCCCTGAAAGGAAACATAGGTCAGTGTAATGACCCAACCAGCTCACAGGCAAGGAAGCCTTGTGGCAAAACCTGTAACACCCCCTAAGGGAAACAGAACAGATCACCCGACCCAGGCGGGAATACAGACCCCTAAATATCAGGAAGCTAAGGCTTCATTCAGAATCAGGGGACATCCAAAAGGATTAATTCAAAGGCGCCATGGCGCTGGAAGTAGATATCAGGCGCATACATAAGAGGCGCCCGTAGACTCCAAGAGCATCAGTCCCCCTAAGGGCCAAGAAGGCCCTCATGGGGAGGATTGTAACACCTGTAAAGGGAATGTAGACCCTCATATTAGTATTATTAAGAATAAAGTCCATAGCTAGACTAAAGGACTAAAGCAATGATCCTACAGACCACCTGTGCCGGAGGCCCAGCGTAAGAGGAACACCGCCAGGCATAGGGGTGCCTGTAGCCGTGTATACCTGTATACATATATATATATATACATCGAGCCAGGGTTAAGTAACCAGATCCATCGTCACAGGCACATGTCTGACGGAGTCAGGAGGCCCCAGAAAAGCGAGCTGGACTACAGGGCAGCTCAGACAGCATCCAGCAAAAATCCCCAGGGAGGCCGCAGGGTAAAAATGAAAATTGATCCCCACAGGGACCATGGAACTACTTGGGAGATGCAGCTAAGCAATCCCCAAAAGAATTCCCCACGAGGGCGACAGAGCCAGCCTCCTGCAGGAAAGGCCAGGACAGAACCTGCACCTTCAGAGTCCCCGGATGGGGAGCCAACCCCAACTTACGTTGTAATGAATTTAAAGGTCCTGGGAGCCGGGAGCGTCTAACAGGGAAGAGACCAAGGCTAATGCCAATCAATATGGGTTACCACAAAAAAACCACCATAGACGGAGGAAGGGGAAGCTGGGGAGCTAGTTCCCGGCCCCGCATCATACTAAGTCACCCAGAAGATAAGGCCCGTCACCAAGGGGTGAATGAATCAGCTGTCAATCCCCAGACAGGAGCCTTATATTGGGACAAGGAAGGGGCCTGACAAGGGCAGAACCGCACTCCTGAAGGAGAGCGCATAAGTCAGCAGACTTCAGCAGAGGCATCTGCGAACCACAGGTCCCAAGGCCACCCAGGCCATCCAT
Organism: Gastrophryne carolinensis; assembly: GCA_027917425.1. Classification (NCBI taxonomy): domain Eukaryota; kingdom Metazoa; phylum Chordata; class Amphibia; order Anura; family Microhylidae; genus Gastrophryne; species Gastrophryne carolinensis. The sequence continues at coordinate 332,694,819 of CM051235.1, read as the reverse complement.
CTCACGGTACTCTCTATCAGGCCAACCGTGCGCAGAACCCGCAAGTAGGGTGATGAGGAGAGGGCATATGAAATAACAAGTCTATGCCTGAAATACTCAGCCCCAGTCGCGCCATGGCGAGTAGCCTGGGAACGAAAGAGAGCCCCCAAATAATGCCTCAATCCGCAGGGTTGGGCCTGCGACACTATCTAGAATTAGTCTTGGAGTCCAGCAGACCCAAGGGAAACTAGGAAGATCTAGTACTTCACAAGAGGCCGAAAGCCCCCCCCCCCCCCCCCCGCACAGGGGGCCCGTGACCCAAGACGGAGGTGTCATATAGGGACTACCTGTGAAGGTAGAATTGCCAAGCCTGCCATAGGCCAACGCGGCCCAGACTACCTTATACTGTTGAGGGGGTAGGAAGGATAATATAGAGGCCATAGCCCCATACCGTTAAGAGCAATCAGTAAGTAGGCTCAAACACTGTAGGCCCAGTCCGGCCTGCGCCAATTTCAGAAGGAAAAGCAGGGACTAAAAGCACCCTGACAACCACTGAGGGGGACCGCCCAGCAAAAAAACCCTCCTGAGTCCAGGGGTGTTACATCCCGGAACCACCAGAAGGAGAAGGTATATTCCTGGATGTGAGACAGCTGCTGCGGCGTCCCTTCATGCTTGAGAGATCTTGGCAGATTTGGACTTAGTCCTGCCGGAAGGCCCAGGGCGCTGCCTGCCCACCCCATGGTGGAAATCCACACCGAACAGTTGGAAGCACACCTCAGATTCGCGTTTGACACTAACATAAGGAGGTGGAGGGGTGACTCTGCCTCGTGGAGGCCGGAGCGGCCTTCTGCACAAGGACGCTTTACCCTTTTTACCAAAAAGGTCCAAGCGGGCCCCAAATAACCGCCGTCCTCTGAAGGGAAGGCAAGTGAGAGCCTTTTTCGTAGAATCGTCAGCACCCCACTGTCGCAGCCAGACCAGGCGGCGAATAGCTACCGCAAGGGCTGAGGTTCTAGAACACATCTTAATGGTGTCATCCAGTGCCGATAGAATAAACTTCACAAACGCTTCACAGTCTGATAGCGCATTAAACACCCCCCAAGGGAGGTCCTCGGGGCGGTGATCTAGTATTTTTCTGACAAGAGTCCTGGCGGCCAGCGCAGTGATGGCCGCAGCACAAACCGGGCGCAGGGCGGTCCCTGCACACGAAAAGGCGTGTGAAGCCAGTCTGTCAATGCGCCGGTCCTCGGCATCCCGAAGGGCACGGTAAAAAGGAGCAGTCATGAAAGGGGGGTTAGTGACCCCTATAACCGGCGCGTCCACCACCAGGGGAGCTGACCATAAATTAACTACATCAGGAGGGAAAGGGTACTTCCATTCCCAGGCCCCTGGAACCCCTTTAAGCTTACAAGGCGATTCCCATTCTTGGGATATAAGATTCTGGAAATGATCCTGTTCCAGGAACTCCAAGCGCGGCGGCACTGTGTGGAAACTCTCCCTCTTAGGCTTGGGGACAAAACCTCAAAAATCTTAATAAGGATTTCATCTGTGTCACACAGACCCCAGGAACCGGGCTCAGAATCATCACAGCCCCCGGGCATCCCATGCGAGGAGCCCGAATCTGAGAATAGCTCATCTTCCTCGGAAGGGTCAGGGTCCTGCATATCAGCAGTCATCGGTATCATCTGGAACCGGTGAACCAGGAGGCGTCAGGGACCGCTTTTTACCAGGGCCCATACGCTCCACCAATCCCGAAAGCACCTGCTCCGCCGTGGGCAACACGCGCGGCACTGATTGCAGGTCATCCCCGCTGGAGTGGGACTCGTCATGAGTGATATTTGGGAGCGGGGAGACGGGAGTAAGGAAGGGAGGTTCCTCTGTTAGCAAACCTGCCTGTTCTGAACACTGTCCGCAGACCTGTGCCCTGTCAGCCTCAGCCAGGGGCTGGCCACACACTGCACACAGCCGGTCACGTCCCGGAGGGCCCCCGGTTACATAATTCTGAAATGACTCCATATGGTGATTATTAAGCAGTATGAACGCAGGGATTTATGCAATAGGCAACCCTGGATGCCCCAACAACCCGCTATTAATGTGGGAGAATTTGAAAGGTGGACCCGCTGTAATATATGTTAGGCCGGGGGAAGGCAACGAAGTCTTGGCGTCTGAAAGACATAAAGGGACAAGAGGGGTGGAGTCAGTGCCATGCGCAGCCTGATAGACATAGAACCATGCCGCCCCAGAGGGCACTTACATGACCAAGGAAGGAGGCAAACCACACCACGCGCGCGCGAAGATAGAGAAAATGGTGCCAGCGAACCTCGAGGGGTGGACCAGGCAGGGCTGTGACGCGAGGCGCGTCATGCCGAGTCTCCGCCTCCCCCAAAGAGCGCGAAGCTCCTAACCAACAGTAAGGCGTAGAACAGCGGAGAATAAACATACCTCTAAAAAACTGACACGCTGGAGTGATGCCGCCGAACCAGCAGATTGTAATGAAAAGACAGCACGCGCTGTATAGCGAGGCGCGACACTGACCCCAAGACATAAGGAACCAAAAGCGAAGTTAGCACTAGGGCTGCCACACCCCCCCCCCCTTCTTTTCCCCCGAGTTACAGGGGAAGCTGACGGTGTCCATGGACTAAGTCTGTGAGGGGCACGGGCAAGATTGCGGGAGGGGCATCCACTAGAGGCTCAACATCGGCCTGACCGCCTACCCTATGGTGGGGGATTGCGGTGGAGCATGGCTCCGTTCAGCACACCAGGTGCTGCCTACCTTCACCCGACCCGCACAGCCCAGGCTGGGAGGCATATTTCTTCTGAAGAGGACGGGTGGGAATAGTCCCACAGGACCTTGGGCCGTAAGGCCCGCTCGCCTGCGAGAGCGTGATACTTCATGTCTTCGCAGTTCCAGCACTGCAGAGAAATCTGGGGATTTGTGGGAGGTCCTTCGGTATATGTAGGGCCAGGAGGAGCTTGTTTTCTACATGTCTGCAGTGCACGGCGCCGGAGGCGGAGGATTACCCACATGTTATTACTATATCTGGAGCAGGACGTGCGGTATGTTTAGAATAAATAACTTATGCGGGAGGCAATTTGCACAGAAGCTAAAGCTAGTACCTTAAGTGAAAGGTCTGTTACCCAACCCATGCAGCAGCACTGGCCTGTCAAGCCTACTTCTGCACCAGCATGGGGGAAGGGGGGGGTGGTTGCAGCGCTCAGGTAGGTTGTTTAAATATTTTAATTCCTAAATCAGGATTCACACTGGGGGATAGAGAGGTGTTGCAAAAAGCTTGGACTTCCTCTTTAATATAGTCGGAGTATTATTGTCCCCCCACACCCCCAAATTTTGCAGAAGTGAGCATAACCAATTTCTCAAATATACAAATCTAGGATGTGAGCATGTGCCCTCCAGGTCCAAACAATAATAATAATAATAATATATAATAATAAATTGGGAGAGTGCAAGATCCCTACCAGATCTTGAGAATACCAAGATGGCAAGCAGAACCCTCCCTACTGCCCCAGACATGCTAAAGCAAAATCACACACGTCTGCACATCAATCCTTAGCGATATGCTGGCAAAGTGAAATTTACTTTCCCCCCCCCCCCAAGCCTAGTTGTCTCCAGCATGATGGCGGGGATGGTGAGCCAGGCACTGGGGCCGAATGCTGTTCTTGCCCCCGGCCGATGCAGCATAGGCCAACTATCAAGTGAGTTGCTGCCGCCGGAGTTGGACTGATGAGTTGTGGGGATTAAAGGTGAGTACCCTTTTGTTTTTTTTACATGGGTGATCAATAACTTTAGGAAAGGAAGAATTGAAATAAAAAAAATCCTTTTTATTTTTGTCATTTTTTTAAAATTAACTAATACAAATACAGTTATCCCATTAAAGCCCTGACTATGCCAAGGAAAATGGTGTGTACATGTACACATTTGTGTGTTACAAAATGACTCCCAGGCAACCAAAGCAAACTCTTTCTAGCACAAGAATGCGATGCTTTGTTTATGAGATGGTAGTATTTCGAGTTTGGCGGGAAGTAGCTGGTTACCTTTAAAGAGGTTAGGATTTTTCAGGAATGAAGCATTAAAATTATACTAAAGGCAAGCCCGATTGTTTTCCTGTCCCATTGTCTCGGGCTGAAGGTTGATTAAAGGACCAGGTCAGTGGGGTGGAGACTGAAAGCTGAATGAGGAAGTTGTTTCCTCACTAAAGAGACAGACAGAGCAGGAAGGAGAGCGCTGAAGGGATTTTTGTTTAAAGGGAATCTGTCCACAGGAAACTGAGGATGACAGTTGGGGGCCTCAGTGCATGCAGAAACAGGTACTTCTTTATTAGACTGGTCTGATTTTTTTTTTTAGAAACATAACAAATTTACCAGGGGGTGGGGCCTCATTTGTAAAAGTGAAAGCAGACATGTTAACTATGCATTAGTTACTTTAAGACCACACTATGTCCAGTGTAAATCCTAAACATTGACTGTGAAAACATTCTCCTGCTCCTAAGAATGGGAGCACCACAAGCCACATATATTAGAAAGTACATTTTATTTGATCAAAAACAATACACCCTTTAAAACCAATTACACAACACAGAAGCACAATATTAAAACCAAGCAACGCCTACTCCCCTAAAATTCATATCTATAATTTAGTAAAGAATATATGGATGGAAGGCCCCTGGAAAACCCCTAATATAAAATATTGGGCCCTATGAAAATCTTTTGTGTCGGCACAAAACACTCAGTATTGGGGAAACAACTTGACCCCAAATAATGTGCAAATTCCCAGAAAGTGACAAGTGAAATATATAGAAATATACAACATACAAACCATATGTCAAAATACTAATATATGAAAAAATACACACAGAGATGTGCAAAAATCTTTCAATATAGACACACATGTCCCACAAATAGTATTTTATACATACATATGCACAACCAAACATACAAACCAGTATGTAAAAATACTGATATATCAAAAAAAGATGTTCAAAAATCCTTCAATATAGACAGACACATGTCACCACAAATAGAAAACAAAATAATATTTATGTAGCGTGACTCAATGTACAAACATCGTCCCCAGAAAACTATCAAAGATCAAAAAAGTAGCAAATACCAAAGGAAAACATTACATAACAAAACATCACCAAACGCTAAAGGAGGAAAGGGGGGTGCGCTTAGACACACCACCAAAAACAATGGTATATTGTTTTTTATCAATAAAATTTATTTTCCATTCCATTCTTAGGAGCAGGAGAATGTTTTCACTGTCTACTTTTATTTAGGATTTGTACTAGTGAGTAACATAGTAACATAGTATGTAAGGCTGAATAAAGACTTTAGTCCATCCAGTTCAGCCTGTTTAACTCCTTCCAGTGGTCTAGTAGCCATAGCTGGAAATGTTATTACATGCCAGGAAGGCATCAAGGCCACTTTTGAACATTTTTAATGTATCCATCATTACTACCTCCTCTGGCAGCGAGTTCCATAGTCTCACTGCTCTTACAGAGAAGAATCCCCTCCTATGTCGGTGGAGAAAGCACCTTTCCTCTAACCTTAGTGGATGCCCTCGGGTTATGGTTACACTCCGGGGTATAAATAGTTTGTGGGAAAGATCTTTGTATTGACCCCAAATATATTTATACATAGTTATTAGATCACCCTTCAAGCATCTTTTTTCTAAACTAAATAAACCTAACTTTGACAATCTTTCCGGGTACTCTAGCCCCCGCACTCCTTTTATTAACTTTGTTGCCTTTCTTTGAACATGCTCCAGTTCTGATATGTCCTTCTTAAGCACAGGTGCCCAGAACTGTACACAGTATTCCATATGGGGTCTGACCAGTGACTTGTACAGGGGTAAAATGATGCTCTGGTCATGAGCACCTATGCCCCTCCTGATGCACCCCATGATCCTGTTTGCCTTGGCAGCAGCTGCCTGGCATTGATTACTACAGTTGAGCTTATTGTCAACTAAAACCCCTAGGTTTTAGTTGAGTGTTTATTTGTGGGTGGTGCAGTCTCTTTTTGATATCTCTGGTATGAAAGTATAACAGAAATATTGATTCCCTAGTGCACTTGTATTTGCTGGAGGGGAATTGGGTAGAGAAGCTCATTCAGAGGTGCCCATCCAGGGTAACAGGTTAGAATAATCTCATGATTTTACTGTTAACAGTTGTATTGTCATCCCAGACCTGATCAGCAAATGTATATATTTTATTCTGATGACTGTTTTTTGTCAGCAATACTGGTGAATCAGTCACACAAATCAGCCTACATGCAGCAGGGTGCACATCAAAGAATCTATTCAGGAATAGAATAGCTTGCTTCTTACAATATATGTGGTTTATTTTCTTCTTCTTTCCTAATCGGGTTTGTTTTGCTTTCCTTGTGCCATGTAATCCAGTGAAATCATGCACTGACCGGGATAACCCACCATCTGCCACAGACAGAATCTCCTGCCTGTTTCATGCTGGATCTATCTGACAATTAGTCTGGAGACTTTGTCACATGAAGCCATGCTCTGATGCATGTGCCTCTCATAATAAGGTGGCTATTTTTAACTCATTGCTGTCAGCTGCAATTTAGTGTCCTAAGCTGTAGACAAAGGTACACCATTAGGAATTGTGTGAATAATAATACTCAAGTTTGTCTACCTCGCTTGCAATACATGACAAATAATATACCAGAACCATCTGTGGAAAAAAGAAGTCTTTCTTTCCTCTATACATGTATGTAGGGTCTAAATCTGGCTGACTAGTTGGGTGACAAATAAATCAGTGTCATGTGTACTGTATCATCCTTGTATTTATCTTGCTCAGAGCTTTAAGACCCAAGTCTAGATGGCAGCAGATCAGGCTGAGGTGCAGGTTGGTCTGCCACCTTGTTGAGTACCACTAGTGGTACTGTTGGGAACCCCTGCTTTAGGCCTTCAAGAACTCTGGTGTCATCATAATGGGTCTTCATGGCACAGCTTTCAGTGTATACACTACAACAGTGGTTCTCAACCCTTCTAATGCCGTGACCCCGCAGTACAGTTCCTCATGTTGCGGTGACCCCAAACCAAAAAATAATTTTGGTGGCTATTTCAAAACTGTAATTTTGCTACAGTTATGGTTTGGAATGTAAATATCTGAAATGCATTATGTATTCTCATTGCTACAAATCAAACATAATTTAAACATAGTGATTAATCACAAAAACAATATTTAATTATATTTTGAGAAATATGTATTACTAATTCCAATAAATAACATTTCACCATGGCATAGCATGTGACGGAAACTGTCATTTCTCCACCTCTTATTGAAATTAATAGGAGGCTGCGGCGGATTGTGTGGTAACTCGAGATTCTCAGGAGCTCTCTTCCACAAAATCCTCCGCACTCACAATGAAATCAATAGGAGGCGGATTCAATGCCGGAAACCTCTGATTTCAGCAGTTTCCTAATTCAGAATATGGGAAAATAGTGCGAGATAATTATACAATGGGGAACAGTGTGAACTACATCTTATAGTGGTCTCTTATAGTATAAGACCAATATAGTCCACACTGTGTAAATGTATGGTGCTTTGTGTAAGTGTAAGCTGCTTTGTGTACTGTGTAATGATTACACACAAAGCACCTTACACAGTATTGTGTGTATGGTGAGTGTACTTTTTTTACATTATTAACCTTTTTTACACCAGCCTCCGCCTCTTGCCTCTCCGCCTCCTAGGCTTCTGTACTCCGGCGCTTGCTATATCCGCCCACTGATGATGTCAGCAAGCGACAGACACACGTAATGCGCTGCTATGGCCTGTGGAGTGTTCCCCCCGCTTCCCCCGCCCCTTAGGCCCCAGACGGATGATGCAATCACGTCTGCGCATGCACTCAGGCATTCGGTTTGGAACGCACATCCATAACGCGTGCGTTCCAGCTGAATAGCGCTGCAGCAGGCGGTAGAGCGACTTCTCAGCGGCTAAAGTTATCGGAAATATGTATTTTCCGATGGATTTAGGCGACCCCTGTGTTTTGGTTGTTCAACCCCCGCCGGGGTCCCAACCCACAGGTTGAGAACCACTGCACTACAGTGTATATAGATACATTTTTCTAATTGTAGTTCTGTACATTACCACAATAATTTTTGAACAAAACAATTCAGATGCAGCTGAAGTTCAGACTTTTAGCTTTTCATTAATTCAGTGGGTTAAACAAAGTTATTGCATAAAAATGTAAGGGACCAAAGAATTTTTAAACACAATTCCTTCATTTCAGGGGCTCAAGAGTAATTGGACAAATTAATAATTATAAATAAAATGTTAATTACTAATACTAATAATATAGGGTCGAAAACCCTTTGTTGGCAATGACCGCCTGAAGTCTTGAACACATGTACATCACCAGACATTGCAATGTTTTCTCCTTTTTTAATGCTCTGCCAGGCCTTTACTGCAGCTGTTTGTGGTCCTTTCTGTCTGAAGTTTAGTCTATAACAGGTGACATGCGGCTCAATTGGGTTGAGATCAGGTGACTGACTTGGGCCATTCAGGAATTTTCCACTTCTTTGCTTTAATAAACTTCTGAGCAGCTTTGGCTTTATGTTTTGGGTCATTGTCCATCTGTATTATGAAATGCTGACCAATCAGTTTGGCTGCATTTGACCATATAGCATGTCTCCGAATAGCTCAGAATTCATATGGCTGCTTCTGTCCTGTGCCACATCATCAATAAACACTAGCGACCCTGTGCCGCTGGCAGCCATGCATGCCTAAGCTACCACACTGCCTCTGCTGTGCTTTACAGATGATGTGCTATGCGTTGGATCAAGAACTGTACCACGCCTTCACCACTTTCATCCCATCATTCTTCCAGAACTGTGCTGGCTTTTTAGATGCTTTTTAGCAAAGTCCAATCTAGCCCTGTTTATAGTTGAGGTTTATGAGTGGCTTGCACCATGTAGTGAACCCTTTGTATTTACTTTCATGCAGTCTTCTCTTTATATTAGATTTGGATATTTATACGCCTACATCCTGGGGAGTGTTGTCCACTTGGCTGGCTGATGTGAAGGCGTTTCTCTTCACCATGGAAATTATTCTGTGATCATCCACCACTGCTGTCTTCTGTGGGCATCCAGGTCTTTTTACATTGATGAGTTCACCAGTACTTACTTTCTTTCTCATGATGTACCAAAACTGTATGTCCATGTCCATTAAATAACTATAACTTGAATATATTTCAATAAACAGGTAAAAAACAAAATTTGTGTCCGTGTCCAAATATTTATGTACCTAACTGTAACAAGCAGTACCAGTAAAGGAACCACCATGTCCAAAAATACAACCAACATATTTGTACCAAGAGGGGGGCTGGACGCCATGCAAGCCTAATGGAAAAAGATTTGAAGGTGATTATTAAAATGCCATTTTCCATATTGGCCTGCAAAGCTTCGCATTACTGCTAGAATGCCCAAAAGCAGTGCAAATGGTATGGGACAGATAGAGTAGAATAGGACCAAAAATGAGGGGCATGACTAAGGAAAGAGATCCACCCGACTCTCAGACCCAGGCCCAGCAACCTCCTTTCTCATTCTATAAATGCTAGTGAAGGTTCTGGACACAACCATGGGACCAGATCATAAAACAGGGACAGGTAGCGGCGCCCCTGCAACCTGAATTGTGACCCAAAGAAAAAGCAAAAAAAGTGGAATTCATAAAGATGGGCACTCCAACAGGTGTATAGTAATATACAAAATATTTTATCACATATAAAATTAAAAAATATACACAAGACAAGACGAATTAAAAATAAAGGTCTCCTGATAGTATGCTATTAATGATAGGTGTAACCCTCAGTGCTAGCAGAACAAAAGCTGCTAAGCTGAATCCATGAAGGGGTTACATGAATCCTATATACAATAATTAGATAAATAATCCCAAATGAGGGCGGTACATGTTAATGATAATGTGCACTATGTGAAATAAATAACAAATTATATATATATAATTGTGCTATAAACTATCCCTATTATAACCCTCCAAAAAATATATTAAGGAACAGATACAACATATGAAATCACTCTCCCGTTATATAGAGAAATGTGTGGCCACGGGCGTATCTCAAAGCTAAGTGATGATACGCCACGCTGCTGAATTAAACAATGTGACAAAGTAAATGCCTGCTGTCCGCAGGACGAAGTGCTTAATGATACATAATATACATATGAACACAAGGGCTAAACCATAAGTAACAAATGACTACAGTGTTGCAAAGTGCTAAGTGAAAAAATGTGAATACCAATCATGAACACCACATAACATAGAGTAAATACCGCCCATGCAAGTAAATGGCAGGAGACCGTTCGCGACGGCTTCTGATTGGGGTGCCAGATGATCTCTGCTAGACTCCTTTGTACTCGACGGCGCAGGCCGCGCGCCGCGTCATCCGCCCCCATCACCGGAAGGTGAGGGGTTGCCGCCCAGCCGCCTGCAGACATTCACGCCCCCCCCACAGCGATGACCCGGCCGCCGCCATCGGCTGCGAAAGGAGGGGGGCGGTAGCGCCCGGAGGGTAGTAGTGCTCCCTACCAGTAAATTTTTTGTAAGCCCCTGCAACCTGCACTGAGCAACACCACAATTAAAAGGCAAGCATCCAAGACCACCGTGGCTGACAACACGACCTCTACATTCATCAACACTTCCCCCCAAAAAAAGTTCACCCACGGAACTACCTCAATCTTCTGGGGTGCACCAAAGGAAACCCATTAAGACCCAGCTCCTGAAGAAGCCCACCCATAGGGCAAAACTTGTTGAGCGGGCACCCACACCATCATGAATTTTGAAATGAACACAATACAAAATACCCTTCACAATACTGTACTTTTGATGTAATATATTCTTTGTACCAGGCGTTCTCCACAGAACCTATTATAAAGAATACTATACTGTGATACAGTATGAATTAATACTGTGAAAAAATAACACACCATACTAAATAACTGGGACATATATTCAGGCCTTTCTTTTATTCGCTTTCACGTCCACATCAAAGAAAACTGTGCATATTGGAACTGATGGAAATCAAATTCACTCACCTTGCAGCAAAGCCAAGTTTGGACACACACAGGATAGGATGGCATAAACTGGGCACACAGGGGAGTAAAGCCTAGACTGGGCACATAGGTGAGGATTGCAGGGAGTGGGAAAACTGGGGAGGAAGGCAAGGACTGGGGACACAGGGGAGGATGACAGGGAACACAAGGACATAGGTGAGCACATAGGAGACGACTGTAGAGACTAGGCACACAGGGGAGGATGGTAGGGACTGGATACATAGGGGGGGAAAGCCCTAGACTTGGCACAAGGGAGTGGATGACAGTGAACACAGGGAGGGTGGCAAGGACTAGGCACAAGGGGGAAGATGACAGGGACTAGCCACACAGTGGGAGGATGCAGGCACAATCATAAGGACTGGTAATTGTCAGTATATTTTCAATTTGAGGCCCCACTTTGTCTAGTTGCCAATGAAGTTATGTGTGGCTAGAGTGGAGGAGAGCTCTCATCACCCATCCATCTGGCATTTACAGTATCCATCTCCCGCCAACAGTTTGTGGCTCATGTGCAAATAATAACCAATGAAGTCAGTCTGCACACCAGATTATGAGTAAAAAAAATCAATTCATGAGAAAAAAGCCTGAGAATGTCACTGTTAGTGAATCACCAGATAGGAATACAATGAAAGTCAATGGCACTTTTTACTACAGGTAAAAAAGGGGTAAAAAGTTCAATACTTTTTCCAGGAGTAAAAAAGTGGCATTGACTTTCATTGTCTTCCTATCTGGTGATTCACTAACAGTGAAATTCTCAGGCTTTTTTCTCATAAATGTAATTTTTTATTACCATGAGAATATTATTCTAAGTATGTCACACACCCCGCTTCAAGATAATCATTACATGTGGGTAGTATGGTCTGAAGAGGGCGATTTGCAGAGATGATTGGAGGAAAGAAAGCCCCTCCCAGTCCATAAATACCTGGGACCTCCCACTCATTACCCAGTTTTCCATCTCTGCAGACGGCGAGCAAGTCAGAAGATGATGTCTCCTCCTTGCACAGGGGGATTTCAGGTAGCCGGGTTTATTCCCGGCCCGCTTTTCTCTCTATTTCCACCCGGTTATGTTTTTTATAAGTCCCAATACACATGCCTCCCAGTCTAGGCTGTATCCCGGGTGAGGGTAGAATGGCACTTTTAGTGCTCTGGAGCCATGCTCCACCGTGAGACCCTGTACCAGAGGGTAGGCGGTTATCCGGGCTGGTGACCCCGGTTTGGGATGCCCTGTCCCTTGGCCCCCCTTTCCTGATGCCCTTCTCCTGTGGTGGTGGGGATAAAATGTCGGGGGCCACCTTTTTTACCTCAGAGTTAGGATTTATTTATTGTGCATTGTTTCACTGCTACTGGCGCCAGAGCTGAGGAGAACTTTTCTCCTCAGAAGTTGTAGTTGGGGGGTGGGGCCGGCTGTTGGCGCTGGCTTGTCCCCCTGGCTTTACTGTTTTTTGTTGCGGTGACTACCGCAATGGCCGCGGCGCGGTTATTTGCGCTGGCGGTTCCATTAATCTTGTGAGGGGAGATCTCCCCTCACGCGCTGGCCACAGTGGGCGGGGCCGGGCGATTGCGCGTCGCCGCGGCCCGCACCCATTACATCCCTGGGGTCTTTGTGGTTACCGGCGCCGCGGCTGCTGTTCTTGCCATGGCGCCGGTATATGTGTGCGCTATAGTGTTTTTCTGAGGTAATTTACCTCACACATTTTGCCATTAGGGGCGCAGACCCACTGCGGAGCCCGCTTTCCGCTCTGTAAGGGGGCGGAGCTACGCATATCGCGCGCTCAGCGCTGGCCACGCCCACAGGCTCCTCTCTGCCTCTGTGAGCTGCGTGTGTGGTGGACGCCATTTACCTCACGCAGGAAGGCACAGTGAGTGGCCCTATGGGCCATATATATATATATATATATATATATATATATTTACTTATATGTAACCCTTTATATCCGGCAGTCTTTCAGGTAGAACGCCTTAGGTTTTAAGGGGTCTTCTTCCGGTCCTTGGGTCCCTGGGTTAAATTCCATGTTAAAATCCTCCCACTTGGGACAATTATAAGGGCATCCCGGGTTGCTTACTAGCGTAATTCCCTCGGTCATTGCGACTACATATAAGTTCACCGTATGGAGGCATCCCCAGATACTGGGCTCCCCTCGGGGCAATCCCGGAAGTCCATGGGCTGTGGGGTATCCCTAACAGGGGATGACGTATTTCTATGTATACTATGTGCACAGCAGACTATTACACGGCAGTCAGAACCCCAGACGTCTGGGTCAGCACCGCCGGCGTCATCCCCTTCCCACCCCGTCTTGGCCCGTGTCCCGTGTCACGGGTGGGCAGTCGCAATCTGATGTGTGTGCTAGATTGACTAATATTGAAAAATGTATTTCTTCTGCGGTTGCCAAGAAGGCTCCAGCTAAGAGAAAGCATTTGTCACCGGTCCCACCGACATTTGAATATGACGATGAGGATCGCCTGGATTGGTCAGATTACTCCCCTCTGGAGGAAGGGGAGCTATTTGACGAATCGGATTATTCGGACGACCAGCTATTCGTTGGTGCGGACTCTGAGAAGGGGTCAGGGAGTTCTTTGGATACTCCTAACGTCCTTGCTCAGATGTTTGAGGTTCTGGCTATTTCTCCTCCAGAGGTTGCTCCTCATCAACAAGGGGAGTTTTATGAGGAATCCAAGCCGCGCTTGGAATTCCCTAATCAAAGGCATTTTGATAAGATTATTTCTAAGGAATGGGAGAGGCCGGCTCAGCTCCCAGGCATTCTTCAGAGTTGGGATAAAAGATATCCTTTCCCTTCGGACACGGTTAAGCGCTGGACGTCCCCCCCTGAGGTGGATGCACCAATTCTGGGGTTATCCAATTCAGCCGTTTTTGAATAACCCCGATTGCTCTTCTCTTAAAGATGGAGGGGATAAACGAATTGGCCAGATGGCTTGTCATGGTTTCGCCAGTATTGGGGCAGCCATACGGCCCTTTTTGCGCTTCATCTCTGCTGGTGGTGGCTACCAGGTCGGTGGTCAGAGACTTGTTGTCATCTTCCGGTTTGCACCCGGACAGTGACAAATTTCTGGGACTTAAACGTTGTGAGTTATTCTTGTCTTTCATGTTAGCCGCCTTGGAGAGCTTCTGCTCTGATGGTGACTATAAGGCGTTCAGTTTGGTTGCGCCAGTGGGCGGCCGACTTTGGGCCAAAAAAGTCGCTGACGTCTCTCCCATTCGTGGGGCTATGGCTTTTTGGAGAAAAATTGGATTCAGTAGCTAAGGGGGGTAAGTTACCTCAACGCAAGAAGCAACGACGTCCCTTTCGCGGGGCGGCTTCTTTCAATCATTCCTTTCGCGGATCCAGAGCAGGAAGAGGTTTCGCCTTCCCTTCCACTAGAGGAGATTCCTGGAATAGGGGCAGAGGACGTGCCCGCTCAGGATACAACTGGGGTTCATAACCCAAAACCTGCGAACAAGCCTGCTCAGCAATGAGGGGGCGCCCTCACCCGTGCGGGTGGGGGGACAGCTGCGACACTTCTCTCTGATCTGGATTCGGGAGGTTTCGGACAAACGGATCCGGGAAGTCGTGTCTTCCGGCTATAAGTTGGAGTTCGAGTCCCGTCCTCCTCCGCTTTTCTTCAGGTCTAGGGTGCCCCCGGACGCACCTGGCGCACAGGGGCTTCGGGAGGCGCTTTTCAAGTCTTCTGGAGATATAGGTCATCTCGCCAGTGCCCCTATCAGATCAGGGTCGGGGATTTTACTCAAATCTGTTCACGGTCCCCAAAAAGGATGGCTCTATCCGGCCCATCCTGGATCTGAAGATCCTCAACAGGTTTATCAGGCTGCGAAAATTTCGCATGGAATCGCGTCGTTCAGCTATCCGCGCTCTCCGTCAGGGGGACTTCATGACGTCCATAGACGTCAAGGACGCTTTCCTCCATGTTCCGATTTTTTCCCGCGCACCAGAGATTCCTCAGGTTTGTGGTGGAAGATCGGCACTTTCAGTTTGTAGCTCTTCCTTTTGGTCTCACCACAGCTCCAAGGGTTTTTCACCAAGGTGCTCGCTGGGGTGATGGCTCTTCTTAGAGCGCAGGGAATTCGCATAGTGCCATATCTGGACGATCTCCTCATCATGGCATCATCATTCAGCCAAGCGGAATTGGACACCAGGACGGTAATATCCACTCTGGAGAGGTTCTGCTGGGTGATCAACTATCCCAAGTCCTCCTTTTACCCGTCCAGGATAGTATCCTTTCTGGGAATGTCTCTGGATACAGATCAGGCCAGAGTGTTCCTTCTTCAATCCAAGGTTCTTTTGATTCAGGAATTGATTCGGTCGCTCATGTCCATTCCTTGTCCGACCATTCGACTAGGAATGAGACTGGTGGGGTTGATGGTGGCCTCCTTCGAGGCAGTCCCCTTTGCCCAGTTTCACACGAGGGAGCTACAACTCCATCTATTGTCTGTCTGGGACAGATCTCCTCTGTCGCTGGATCAATTCTTTCTGATGTCTCGCCGACCACTCAGGTGGTGGCTAAACTCAACCAATCTGTTGAAGGGCAGGTCTTTTCAGACTCCTCGTTGGGAGGTGGTCACCACGGATGCCAGCCTCTCAGGATGGGGGGGCTTCTGGAATGATCTGCAATTTCAGGGGTTGTGGGGACCCCTGGAAGCCCACGAGCCTATCAACATTCTGGAATTGAGAGCCATCAGAATGGTTCTTTTTCGTCTGACTCATCTCCTGCAGGGCTTGCCGGTCCAGGTTCGGTCGGACAATCGGACGGCGGTTGCCTACATCAATCACCAGGGAGGGACTCGCAGCAGGAGTGCCCTCAGGGAAGTGTCATTGATTCTGGACTGGGCGGAGAGCCACGTCCCGTGCATCTCGGCAGTTCACATTCCGGGAGTAGAGAACTCGGAGGCGGACTCTCTGAATAGGTGGTCAGCCCGCAAGGGGGAGTGGCCTCTCAGTCCCAAGGTGTTTCGTTCAATTTGTCTCAGGTGGGGTTCACCGATGGTGGACCTCTTTGCCTCCCGTCACAATCACAATCTTCTGGCATCTGTGTCTCTGGCGAAGGATCCGCTAGCCTTCGCGACGGACGCAGTGTCCCTGAACTGGAGGGATCTGGGGTTTCTGTATCTGTTCCCTCCGTTTCCCATGGTAGCCAGAGTAGTGCGCAAGCTGGCTCTGGAAGGAGCGTCAGCAATTCTGGCGGCTCCAAGGTGGCCAAGACAGGTTTGGTTCGCAGACGTGGTAAGGTTAGCAGAAGATCAGTTCGTTCTGCCCCTGCTGCCGGATCTGCACACACAGGGTCATCTACGTTGCCCCAATTTACCAACGCTGGCTTTGACGGCGTGGCTGCGGAAACCTCCATCTTGAAGGAGGAAGGTCTTTAGGAAGAGGTTTTCTTCTTCCGTTTACTATAGGACTTGGAGGTCTTATATTGATTGGTGTGAGACTAGGGCTTTCCCTTGCAGGGAATTCTCTATTTCTAGAATCCTGGAGTTCCTGCAACATGGTTTGGATCTAGGGCTCCAACTTAATACTCTGAAGGGGCAGGTGTCTGCCCTGGCGGTGTATTTCCAAAGATCTTTTGCGCTTCATCCGCTGGTTAAGACCTTTTTCCAGGGGGTTACGCACGTGCGGCCCCCTAGGAAGGCTCTGATTCCGTTTTGGGATTTGAATTTGGTTCTTTCTGCTCTTCAGGGTCCTCCCTTTGAGCCCTTGCATGATATTGCCTTGTCTTCCCTTACTCAGAAGGTGGCCTTTTTGGTAGCTATCACTTCTGTTCGGCGTGTTTCTAAGTTGGCGGCTCTGTCCATTCAGGTCCCGTATTTTGAAAGACATCAGGACAAGGTGGTTTTCCGTTTTAACCCGGATTTCCTTCCTAAGGTGGTTTCTGCCTTTTCACTTAAACCAAGACATTGTTTTGCCCTCTCTGTGTCCTAATCCCAGTAACGAAAAGGAGAGGGTCCTGCATTCCCTGGATGTGGTTCGAGTTGTGAAGTACTATTTGGTGGTAACGTCTGCCTTTCGTAAGACTGATGCCTTCTTTGTGGTACCCTCTGGGCCCAAGAAAGGTTTTGGCGCCCGCTAAGTCTTCCATCAGTAAGTGGATTCGTCAGGCCATTGTCGGGGCCTTTTCTGCTAAGGGGAGAAATCCTCCCCTTCGTGTTACAGCTCATTCTACTCGTGCGGTTGGGGCTTCCTGGGCTTTTCAGCACCAGGCCTCTGTTGAGCAAGTTTGCAAGGCCGCTACCTGGTCTTCTGTTCACACTTTTTCAAAGTTTTTACAAGGGTGATGTTTGGGCCTCAGCGGATGCTGTTTTTGGCCGCAAAGTTCTGCAGGCTGCAGTAGTTTAAGTTGTGCTTTATGCCTTGTTTTGGATCCCCACCCTTTATGGACACTGCTTTTGGATGTCCCACATGTAATGATTATCTTGAAGCGGGGTGTGTGACATACTTAGAATAATACCATTTTGTGAATACTCACCTTGTAAAATGGGTATTGTAAGTATGTCACACACCCCGCTTCAACCCGCCCTTTTGTATTCTGGATCCATCGTTTTGTGAACCTTGCGTTGTTATGACTTATATTTGGCTCTTCCTGGTCCCTTTCCTTACTGCTTTCTTTATACTGGGTAATGAGTGGGAGGTCCCAGGTATTTATGGACTGGGAGGGGCTTTCTTTCCTCCAATCATCTCTGCAAATCGCCCTCTTCAGACCATACTACCCACATGTAATGATTATCTTGAAGCGGGGTGTGTGACATACTTACAATACCCATTTTACAAGGTGAGTATTCACAAAATGGTATTTTTCAACTCTTAGTGAATGCCTTTGAAAGTCATTGGCTTTTTTTTACTTCTAAAAAAGGTATTTAACTTTTTACCTGTAGTAAAAAGTTCCATTGACTTTCATTGTATTTTATCTAGTGATTCAGTAACAGTGACATTCTCAGGCTTTTTTCTCATGAATTGAATTTTTACCACCATGAGAGTTTTTTTCAACTCTTTGTGAATCAAGGCCATAGACACAATTATATTACTATTTGTATTCATATTAAGACATCCCTTGAAAATGTTTTTCAGGACAAAAAATAATATAAGACCTGTTTTATTTTTAGTGAATTCAGCATTTTTGGGGAACACAGCCTGGTAAACCAGAGAGGAAGGATAATGGTGCATAAGCACAACAGAGCCAAAATAAGAACAATTGCTTACAAGCAAACTGGAGAACACGGGGGCCACCGTTTCTGGCTGTAAAGCCTTTCCTCAGGGGATGTAGAAGAGGATCAGCCAGGAAAACGCATATAGCCCATAACTTCTAATACAGCTGTGAGTTAGTTCCTTATGTACGTGTATATACATTGTATACACTGCAGTAGGGAATTATTGCACTGCTTCCATTAAAGTGGAGCAAAACCCCAAATCAGCAGCCCTAGAATCTTAAGTGGACCAACACCCAGGATTTTCACTATCCTGGGATTTGGTCCACTTCCGCGGGGCACCCCGCTGCGTGAAACCCCCCAGATTGTGCTAAAAAACTCACCCCGCTCCTACGCGAACACTTGTCCAATCAGAGCGCTCAGAGCCGCTGTGGTATGCACGGACAACCACAGTGGCTCTGAGCACGCTGGAGGCCGCATCTCGCGCTTCCCTCTAACAGGAAGCGCCCGCGCCGGCCATTCACGAACGGCCAGCGCAGGTGCGCGCCCTGCTAGAGAGAAGCGCGAGATGCGGCCGCGGCTCGCACATGTGCCGTTGGAACAGGGATAGGGTAAGGTTTCTGGGCGTCCTGCAGGGTTTCACACAGCGATTTCGGATGCCCCACGGGGAGGGATCTGATCGGCCTGAGAATCTATAAGATTCCCGGGCTGATCACCCCTGGGTGTTGGTCCAGACTCCCGGGGCGCATGATTCCTTGCCCTGTTGAGTGAGCCCCCCTTCCCCGAGTCCCCTGTAAAACCCTACGGCATCCCCGCTATCCCTCTAGCAGAGCACGTGCCTGCACCAGGCATTTGTGAATGCGCTCAGCGATACGCAAATCCTGGGTTTTGAAAAAAACTTTAAAAAATGACCCTTTTAGCATTATCTGGCGTGCTGGAAACCTTCTTTATTCTGCATTAGGAAACATTCAGTGAAGTTTTTGGTGGTTACCTCAGCACCCTTTCCGTTTCGCTTTACCATCCTATATAGAGTGATTACCGCATTCTTCTTCTTGTTGCGCAATACGGTACCTTTTTCATTAATACATTGCTAACATTGTGCTCTAGAAAGTGTTACAAAGCGTCAAGTGACCATTCCTCAGATCAGAGCACACCACCCCCTCTCCATCATCACACGGACTAACGCTGCCAAGTAGGCTACATTCCGTACCAGCTTCGGTAACAAACACTGACGTCATATCACCACCACGCCCACCCCTCCTGTAGGCGGGGACTGCAGGGAATCGGTGACGTCCAGCCTATTCCCTCTTCCCTGACGTCGCCGTGCACAGCTAGGTAGACGGAGAGAATGCCAGTGTGCGGCGCATGCGCGGAATAGCGGATCCGAAGCCCTCGCATCACACAGCTGCCGAATGTGTGTATGAGCTGCGCTGCTGGTTCCCTGCCACCTTCAGGACTGAGGCTTGTGCCCGCGCCGCGCTGGAGACCAACGTCCGCAGCTTCTATAGACAACGGTGAGGAGGACGAGGATGCCATAGGCGCCCCGGCTAAGTGCTCTTTCCTGACTGGCTGCATTCTGGCACGCGACCTCTTGGCGCTCTTATTTAGGGTCTGGGGTCGCCTAAGTGCCTTGGAGACTGGCCTGTGATTGGCTGAGGGCTGGCGGCCCCGCCTGTTGCGCTATGATGTGCGGGCTGCTATGGCTGGCCTGGTGTCTCGCTCACCTCTCACGCCTCAGCACCTTGTGCACATTGCGGCTATGGCGGCGCCTGCACCTTCCCTGGAGGGAGGCCCCGCACACACGCCTGCCAGCAGCGCACCTGTTGTGTGTGTGTGTGTGGCCTGAGGAGAATATATATATATATATATATATATATATATGAAACAGCTGGCCCTGCTTGCCTCCAATCTCCAGGATGGAGCAGTGACAAGCCAGGCTCGGGAGCCTAAGCTCTCTGGGGGCTGTAACCAGGGTAATCCCCATAGAGGCTTGTTCACACCCAATGCCAGCCACAGCTCGGTTACAGCTTGGGATAGAGTCAGTGGAGGGGCCCTGGCAAGGCTCATACACTGCATCTTTTTTCTGTATTTCTGCAGCTAGACAACTAGAGAATCAAACAGCAGAGATGAGTGCTGCTTCTTTTATAGAGGCACAATCTTTTAGACTCCAGGGCCTTCCAAGTTCTGCTCTTTGGGGCATCTTGAATTGGGATGCCCCGCTGTGTGACACCCCCCCCCGGTCACCAGTTTCACTCACCGCGTCTCTGCGCTGTGGACACATCTCTTGCTCACCTCTAGCCATGTCCTGAATGGGTGGCGTGAGTGAAACAGCATGCCACCCGTCTGATTCTGTGCAAAAGGGAGCGAAAGTAAGGCGAGTGTATGGGGGGGACAAGCAGGAGGTACAACACATGGGAAAGTGCAAGTCCTGTCTGGTGTTCCTCTTTAAATGATGCCAAGTGAGCACAAATATGCTAAAATAGGGTGGAGGAGCAACAATGCATGACCTCCTGGGCCCTGGTGCAGTCATAACCTGTGCACCCCTAGAGCTGTGCCCCTGGATTACATTGCAGGAGAGCTGACACCATTTATATAACACAGAAAAGCGAGAAATGATGGCAACAAGGACAAAGACAGATATACACAAAGAGTGAGAGATGAGGAGAACATGGGGTGGAGAGTGAGAAAGACGTGTAACACAGTGAAAAGCCAGAGAGAAGGGGAACATGGGGGGGGAGGTAGAGGGAACAAGGAAAAAAGATGAAGGAAACATGAAAATAAGACTGGGAATACGAAAAAAGATGGAGATGAAGGAGCATTTTCATATGTTGCAAGGGATGCAGGAAAGAGTGATATGAAGAGAACAAGGAGAAAAGGAGGGAACACAAAAACAGGGATGATGTAAATGTGGAAAGAAGAGAAAAAGAGGGAACACAAAAACAGGGATGATGTAAATGTGGAAAGAAGAGAACAAGGAGAAAAAGAGGGAACACAAAAACAGGGATGATGTAAATGTGGAAAGAAGAGAACAAGGAGAAAAAGAGGGAACACAAAAACAGGGATGATGTAAATGTGGAAAGAAGAGAACAAGAAGAAAAAGAGGGAACACCAAAACAGGGATGATGTAAATGTGGAAAGAAGAGAACAAGGAGAAAAAGAGGGAACACAAAAACAGGGATGATGTAAATGTGGAAAGAAGAGAACAAGGAGAAAAAGAGGGAACACAAAAACAGGGATGATGTAAATGTGGAAAGAAGAGAACAAGAAGAAAAAGAGGGAACACAAAAACAGGGATGATGTAAATGTGGAAAGAAGAGAACAAGAAGAAAAAGAGGGAGCACAAAAACAGGGATGATGTAAATGTGAAAAGAAGAGAACAAGGAGAAAAAGAGGGAACACAAAAACAGGGATGATGTAAATGTGGAAAGAAGAGAAAAAGAGGGAACACAAAAACAGGGATGATGTAAATGTGGAAAGAAGAGAAAAAGAGGGAACACAAAAACAGGGATGATGTAAATGTGGAAAGAAGAGAACAAGGAGAAAAAGAGGGAACACAAAAACAGGGATGATGTAAATGTGGAAAGAAGAGAACAAGGAGAAAAAGAGGGAACACCAAAACAGGGATGATGTAAATGTGGAAAGAAGAGAACAAGGAGAAAAAGAGGGAACACAAAAACAGGGATGATGTAAATGTGGAAAGAAGAGAAAAAGAGGGAACACAAAAACAGGGATGATGTAAATGTGGAAAGAAGAGAAAAAGAGGGAACACAAAAACAGGGATGATGTAAATGTGGAAAGAAGAGAAAAAGAGGGAACACAAAAACAGGGATGATGTAAATGTGAAAAGAAGAGAACAAGGAGAAAAGGAGGGAACACAAAAACAGGGATGATGTAAATGTGGAAAGAAGAGAACAATGAGAAAAAGAGGGAGCACAAAAACAGGGATGATGTAAATGTGGAAAGAAGAGAACAAGGAGAAAAGGAGGGAACACAAAAACAGGGATGATGTAAATGTGGAAAGAAGAGAACAAGAAGAAAAAGAGGGAGCACAAAAACAGGGATGATGTAAATGTGAAAAGAAGAGAACAAGGAGAAAAAGAGGGCACACAAAAACAGGGATGATGTAAATGTGGAAAGAAGAGAACAAGAAGAAAAAGAGGGAACACAAAAACAGGGATGATGTAAATGTGGAAAGAAGAGAACAAGGAGAAAAAGAGGGAACACAAAAACAGGGATGATGTAAATGTGGAAAGAAGAGAAAAAGGGAACACAAAAACAGGGATGATGTAAATGTGAAAAGAAGAGAACAAGGAGAAAAAGAGGGAACACCAAAACAGGGATGATGTAAATGTGGAAAGAAGAGAACAAGGAGAAAAAGAGGGAACACAAAAACAGGGATGATGTAAATGTGGAAAGAAGAGAACAAGGAGAAAAAGAGGGAACACAAAAACAGGGATGATGTAAATGTGGAAAGAAGAGAACAAGAAGAAAAAGAGGGAACACAAAAACAGGGATGATGTAAATGTGGAAAGAAGAGAACAAGAAGAAAAAGAGGGAGCACAAAAACAGGGATGATGTAAATGTGAAAAGAAGAGAACAAGGAGAAAAAGAGGGAACACCAAAACAGGGATGATGTAAATGTGGAAAGAAGAGAACAAGGAGAAAAAGAGGGAACACAAAAACAGGGATGATGTAAATGTGGAAAGAAGAGAACAAGGAGAAAAAGAGGGAACACAAAAACAGGGATGATGTAAATGTGGAAAAAGAGGGAACACAAAAACAGGGATGATGTAAATGTGGAAAGAAGAGAAAAAGAGGGAACACAAAAACAGGGATGATGTAAATGTGGAAAGAAGAGAACAAGGAGAAAAAAAGGGAACACAAAAACGGGGATGATGTAAATGTGGAAAGAAGCAAGAGAACACAGGAAAAAAGGGAGATGAAGGAAACATAATTAACAAGGTAAAAGAGAGAGATTAAGGGCACAAGAGAAAAATTGAGATAGGGAATACTGAGGGCGAGATCAGTGAAGAGAGAGGGAAAGTGAACGGAGAAGAACCAAGGGGTACAGAGAAAAAGAGATCAAGTGAACAAAGAAAGCAAAATGAATTAAACAAGGGGAAAAAGAGTGACAAAGGGAACATAGAGCTCGATAAGCTGGGGCCATTTTTGTCTGATGCTCTTCTTTAAAGAGGAAGAGCACAGGAATTTCCTGTGTGATGTTCCTCTGTGCTGCGGAATCCTGAATTGGGATGCCCCGCTGTGTACCCCCCACGTCGTCCCATTTTTCTTACTTTCCTCCTGCTCCCACGGCGCAGACTTGGGCGAAAGTGAGGGCACCGATTGGCTGAGTGGAGCACTCACTGTCACTCAGCTGAACAGCGCAGCCAGTCGCATCCCCTGCCCGCCTTGCACCTATGGCGTGTCTTCCCCACCCCTCAGAAAGGCTTTTAGACTCCAGGGCCTCCGATTTTCCTCTTTAAGAGAGACCGGCAATGTGCAAAAGAGAGAGCAGTGGGAATAAGACCTGCTGAGCCAGTTTAGAGCTGTCTTTCTATAGGTGTGCCTGAATGGTATTTTTAATTTGTAAGCTTGCAGGGGTAGGGCCCTCACTCCTATTGTACGCCATTGTACGCCAGTATCAATGTGTGTTTGCTGCATCTCTGTTACATATGACCCATAATACCCTGCCTATTATAGGTCTGTTCATTGTTTTTACCCTGTACATAAATAAGAAAGCAGAGGTTCCCAGCTTTTTTTATGCAATAAGCAGTTACAAACAAATACCCCCAAGATGGAGATCACTTATTAAATATGTAGGCTTTGTAGCACTTTTTAAAGCAGAAAAGATTTCCGGTAAAATAATATACCACACCTATAATACCCCCCTGGTGGTGCACCTCTGAACATTGCTGCGTAGCCCCTAGGGCAGGTTGAGAAACCATGCTATAAAGCAACTCTCAGAAAAACGGACCCTCTGGAACAACGGCACATGTATAAAAGTTCTAGTGCATGGCCAGGCCCCACCCCCTAGTATATCCCCGGGGTACATGTCCAAACATTTGTAAAAAAAAAAAAAAAAAGTCAACCCAGTCTGTTGATCTCACTATAGACCTGTACAAAAGCCTCCAACTGTCATCCTGAGAATTCTTGGTGAGAAATTTACTGAAGCCTTTATTGACATGCGTGTAGTAATAGCCAGTGATCTCTATGCTGCTGTTTGTTATTTATATTCTTTATCATGGAGTGAAGTCTGAACTGTTGCTAAATTACTCAAGTAGCACCTTATGTTTGATTTCAGTCTTTATTTATTCATTCATATTTAATGTCTCTGTCGTTACTTTAGGTTACTGTTTCCTCTCTACCAAAAAAGGCTTATCATTTTACAGTCATGGGCTCATAATGAGCTGGAGTGCAGTCTCTGCTTTGTAAAGCCATTACAGATGTTTTGCTTCCCCACTGCATCGTGGCAAGTGTAGCCGGCCGTACTCTATTACAGGTAAGGGTTTAGTGCTTTCTTTCACTGATCAGAACATGTTTGCCTTTTTATAGCAGCAGTTGTGTGGAAACTATTCATCTAGAACAACCGTCGTTCACACCTGTCAGGTACAGCATAGGACCAATGGCACCTCTGTGGCCCCCTTCTAGACCTCTCCAGTGCAGCAGGACTAAAGATAAGATGGCTGCAAAAAGTTCTGCCTGCTCCTTCTGGGCCGCAAATGCAACATATTAAAGTCTATAGTGCTGAAAACGTATTGCTTTTGTTTCCAGCACCGTATATTTTAATGTGACAGTGATTTATTTATAAATAGTTTATTTTTATAATGCAGGCACAAACGCAACTAAATAAACAAAAAAACAAAATGGAATCCTTGCTGCAAAAACTACTGCATGAATGCATGCTGGACACGTGTGAATGTAGCCTTTGCTAAAGCTCAGACAATGCAGACTTGAGATTAAAGAAGACCCAGAATTGCCTACATAAACAGGTTAATGTAAGAATGAACTTAAAGTGGACTGTCACCCGGGGGTGATCGGCCCGGGAATCTATAAGATTCCCGGGCCAATCACCTCCCTCACCGCGGGACATCCGAGATCGGGATGTCCCGCGGTGAGGGACCCCTAACCGGGGTGCCCCCCTGAAGTGGACCAAAACCCAGGATAGTCAAGCCACATCCAGTTGGGATACATTTACTAAGTATAGGCGATTTAAAACTTGTATATTTACAATCGTGCTTACAGACTTGTGCATTTTTTTTTCATTTGTATCTGCTTTAAAATGACCGTGGAAGTTCCCTAGGATTACATGGGTTTTATTGGAATCTTCCAGAGCTCTTTCAGAAGGAATTGCAATAGTTATCGGAGCTAGTATTTCAGCTTTATCGGGCAGAGGGGCCAGAATGGCAAGTAACTGTGGGCAATCAATCACGAGGGGGGGGGGGGGGCTAGTTGTTTACATAGTGGGGCACCAGGGTCACTTATTTGTCTGGCCCCGGAGACCTTGAGAGTCACCGAGTTAGGTGACGGGTCCATTTTAAAGCGGACCCAATGTAAAAAGAAAACAAGCCAAGAGGACTTGCACATCTTCCCAGCCCAGGTCCAGATGCTCCCACCGCAGTGCAGCCAACTACTGCTTTGGGGTTTATGTAGGGAACTTAAAGCGGACCAACAGTCAAAAATGAATAAAATCAGACCAACGCAACAAACGCTGCTCATATGCATCCCTCTCCAGGGCAATTTAGATTGCTGGACATAAAAAATAATTGACCTTTTTCTAATGCCTGCTGGGATAAATGTTAAAAACAAGATGGTTGAGAGAGGAAGCTCCAAAATGGCTGCTACCTTTCTTTTCCAACTGTGCCAGGCTGTTGGTCCGGTTTAAAGTGGACCTACACCCAGGGGGGGATCGGCCCGGGAATTTATAAGATTCCTGGGCCGATCAGATCCCTCGTGGGGTGAAACCCCCCAGGACGCCCAGAAACCTTACCTAATCCCGGTTCCAACGGCGCATGTGCGGGCTGCATCTCGCGCTTCCTTCTAGCAGGGCGCGCACCCGCCATTTAGAAGGAAGTGCGAGACGCGGCCTCCAGCGTGCTCTGATTGGACGAGCGCTCGCGTAGGAGCGGAGTGAGGTGAGTTATTTAGGGCGATCCGGGGGGGGTTCACGCAGGAAGTGGACCAAAACCCAGGATAGTGAAAATCCGGGGTGTTGGTCCCATTTAAGTAGCCGGTGATGTCAGTCATTGTCCAGCAGTCCGCAGCTTTCAGCTAGGTCCTGCTTGTGCTTGCCTCTTTTCTCCTACCACCAGCGCTTGATGTGATGAAATCTGGCCTATCTCTGTGAGGGGCCAAAAGCTGCAGATTGTGGGATACATACTCCCGGGTGTAGCAAGATGGCAGGATCAAGGCAATCGGGATCAGGCAGCTCGATAAGATGAATAGGTCATTAATAAGCATGCAGCGGTTTGCATGCCTGTTAATAACCTATTTTTTGTTTTATGTTTTTGGAGTAAAAAAAATTAGACTTTCAGTCTGATTTAAGTAAGTTTGCAGGCCACTCCCTGCTGCTTTGGAAACATCCGAACCGGAATCCTGCACTTAACACCCATAGGATAGCAGTTTTTGTGGATTAAAATTCTGAATGAAGCTGTGGCGAGGAAATGTGGCCGCTTCTGCGCATGTTGCTCACAGGTAGTGGGGGCATAGCCTGGAAAAATATTAGTCCTTCTGCTATACATTGAGTTTACAAAACTGGGCGGATGTGCACCATAGACGGATAAAATAAAAAAATGTTCTTTATTTTAAAGTTTATTTTGCATTCTTCTGGGGGAAAAGCTAATTTATCACTTTAGCTATCCTTTTTATTTACAAATGTCTTCCCTGGTTTTCACCTGGTTTATTATTGCTGTTCTGGCTTCGTTGGAAGCGTGCTGTATTGTGTACGTAATAAAATGAGCTTGACTTGTGTAATCCTTTGGTTGGCTTGTCAGCTCCTTGTCTTGCGGCAGCTATTATTACATGGCGGCCTGGCAGTATGGAGCAGCTCCAGATAAGTTACACCTGTGTTTGTGTAAGCACTGAGCATTCAGCTGTGACTGAACTAGAAAGGGATTCCATGGTCATTTCTTTCATCTCTAACTAATGTGTGGACTGTTTTGTATACTTTATTGAATAGGAATCCTTTGCTGCATTTGGGCACAATGTTGCCATAGCTCAACTCTACTTTATATACGTGCATAGCCTTTGGTGGAGGTGACAGAAAATGTCGGGAATACAAATCTTCTTGTTTTTACGACGGGGCACAATATGCGAATGTGCTTTTAATTTGTTTTGTTGATTGGCTGTTTATCTTGATGTGTATAATATATATTATATGTACAGAGGCAGCACTGTTTTGTGTGCTCATCCCAACGCACCACATTGCATGCAGTGTGCTATTATATATTCAGTGCACACATGCTATATGCATGATTTAAAGCAGAACTTTAAAGCAGGACTTTTCTGGGTTTTGTTCCGTTCCCCTGTCCAGGCTCCAATGGCACATGTGCAGCCTCTCCTCCACCCAGTAAGTGGCTCTCATTGAGTTGAATGAGGATAAGCTGGGGCAGGACACACGGTCGGGGTTGCGGGGGATGCCGCATTGCGCACTACTGCTCCAGCCTATCTGAATGGTTGCGGCAGGGGATGCGGCAGCGTGCACTCTCCTTTGTAAACAATAAGAGCTGGCTGCCAAATGAGGTAGTCATAGCAGGCAGCTCTCGTTGGACGAGAGCCTGCGCATGCTCCATTGTAGCGGGGAAAGGTGTGTGTTTTTGGGGGAACTGGGGGGTTTCACACAGCGGGGCTATCCTGATTCAGGATGCCCCAGGAAAAAGCCAGCAGCCGGACCTGGAATCTTTTAGGTTGTGGAATCCAGGCTAGGTGCTGCTGGGTTTTGTTCTGCTTTAAAGTGGCCCAATCACCAGGATTACTAGCCCTGGGGGCATCCCGATGTAGGATTTCCCTCTGTTTGAAATTCCCCCAGATCTCCCAGTTTCACTCACATTTCTGATGTTCCCACAGCGCATGCGTGGCATAGGTGTACCGGTGGTCGCATCCCCAGCTCACCGTGGAATGCGCGCTCCTGGCTACAGAGGAGCTGGGGATGCAGGGGCCGGCAGGAATGGTGTCGAGGGAGCGCCCCAGGGGGTTTTATAAAGGGGGGCACCCGTTATAGGATGCCCCAGGGGCAGGCTAGCGGCCACACAGGGTGTTTGGTCCACTTTAAGTAGGCTGCATAGTCATATCTGTAATGGCCTCACAGAGGATCCCTGACTCAGATGCCCCTCCACATAGAAGTGCCCCTGGAGCTTCGAAACTACTGGGAGCATGCATGTTTGGCTGGTGAACACTAATTCTTAACGCACATGGATTAATCAATATGAAATGGATTTTGAATAAATGTGTATTAACACCCTAATAGTGGCTCCGCACACTTTGTTTATTTCTATTCTCTCCAGATCATGTAAGACCCTGGTATCGGGTCTTATGGAATTGTAGCTGTGGATAATTGTTTTTGCAGATGAGTGATCAGCTAAGGTGATTCCAGAGAGCCGGTGTTTGTGCTGAGCAAATGGAAGGGGGCACTTTACTTCCTTAATTGTCAGAAGATAAGTTCCCATGACATGCAGGAAGAGGGAAATTAAATAAAGCCATTCAGCTTTCTTCTTGCCGTAAATGCCTTTAAATAAGAACACTAGGGATTTTACCCAGCCCCAGGTTTTGGTCCTCTCCAAAAAGGCATCAAGATTTAAGATGCCCCTCTGAAATCCCCTAAATCACCATAAACTTTCACAGGCACTGGCTTTTCTCCACTCGGCTTCAGTTTTCAACAAATTAGAAATATGCAATGATGCAAACCTAGTTTACAATAAATTCTTAGAGCTATTGCATTTCTAAGTCAGTTACTAAGGCTGATAAACTGGTTACATATCTCTGCTGCTGTCCTTAGAGGGATGAGTCAGGGAGCCTCTGTTGCTCACATCCTGTGTGCCCATATTGTCACAAATTCCCAACCATTTTTTTGTTTTAGCAATATTTAAACATTTAAATCACCTGCAAAACCCCACTTTATGCCTTGCTCAGGTGCTGCTTCCAAAACCACTCACAATGAAACCAAAATAGAAAGACCACTAAAAGGTCGAAAGGAAGGCACAAGCAATATACCAAAATTGCATTTTTTATTAAACATCACATATCGCACATGATGACATGGCAACCAAGACACACACTATCAGAGGTGGAGATGAGGGAGACAATCAAAATCTGAAAAAATCCCTCTCTTTTTATTCTTTGGTTAGTGCAGCCTGTAGATTGGTGGTGCTTCTAGCTGCTTGCTGCAAATTCTTCTGGTACCTTATGGCTACACTACAGTATTGGGAAAGGCTTTAGAGAAAAAAAAACACAGGCTGTTTTGGGGCACTGGGCTGGGGATAGATCTGACGACAAATTTCCTTTTACTGGGCAAAGGATCACTAAAGGCAGATACATTGTTAAAGGCCCCAAGAGCCTGGTATTCCTGGTGTTTTTCTTCAGATTTCTTAAAACTGTTGGGGGGGGGGGGGTTGATCTGCATCCGATCTTTCAGAATTGAACCCCTTCTCTGGAACAGGGCGAGTTCCTACCTTTGGATATTATGGAGGCTTATCAGAATTTCACCTGCTTCATATCCAGGGTATCCATCTTCTAGGTGTCTCTGAGGAGCAGACTCTAGCTCTGGGAGTGCTTAGTGGTGGAGAACTCCACATGTAAAAAAGAATCTCATACTACAAGGCTTTAAACTACAAAATCCTACTAACACACCTACAACAGCAGCTTTGCAGAAACGCTGTGTGTTAGCTCTGAGAGATTGCAGAACAACCTTATAAAATATATTACAATCTGAAAAGGCATAAAGGATAGAGTCCTGGACATCACTAAGGCACAACATCACTGGTATGTGGGATACATTAGGGTGCTTTTATACAAAAAAGAACAGGAACAACTGTGCTGTTGATAACCACCTTCTGTTTTCTATCATTAAGCCAACTTACTACATGCATGTACACGTTTCCCCTAGTCCAAGCATTCTTCTCTTTTGTACCAATCTTTTATGTGGCACAGTATTAAATACTTTAGAAAAGTCAAGTTATATGACATCCATTGCTGATTCCCGATCCTTGAACTTACTTGCTCATAAAAGCTGAGGTTTGTCTGGCAGGAGTGATTTCTCCTAAACCCACGCTGATAAGGAGTGATAAGGTCCTTTTCACCAAGATACTCCAAGATAGCATCTCTTAGAAAACCTTCCACATGTGTTAAACTTGCCAGTCTGTAGTTCCCAGGTTTAGTTTTTCACCACCAGGCCAACAAGACTCATAAAATGAGTGTCTTTAAGACTCAAAGGGTCCTGTTCAGCGTAAAATAATTGGCTTTGGTCCAGGTGATGTTTCCAATACTAGAGATACCTATAGCTTTTTTGTTAGGTCATCACAAACAAGTAGGGGTATGTAGACACAATGAGGCAAAAGACCTCTATTCTTGGTGTGCCACACACCCCGCTTCACCTTTAATTCTTCACGATTGGGTTAACTCACCGCCAGGTGACGCTGTGCAGAGAGGAAGTCTTGTAACGAGCCCCCTTCCGGCCTATATATACCTGGTACCTACCATTTATCACCAGTGTTTTTCTCTCTGCTTGACGACAAGACAGAAGATTGAAGTCTCCTGCTTACAGGTAGCTGGGGTTTTACCCCAGCACCCCCTTTTGGTCTATTTCTGCCCGGTTTTTGATTGTTGTACCTTTGTGGTGGAATGGAAGCCTCCCAGCCTAGGCTGCTCACTGGGCAATTGGTAGACGGCACTTTAGGTGCCTAGGAGCTTATCTCCTCCGCTCCAGCCGGCTTGACCAGTATTCGGGTCAGCTTTAAAGGACGGCCGGGGCGGGCTGCGCTGTGGCAGGCTGGCTGGGCTGCCTGAGCCTTTTGTGTATCACAGCCCCCCTCCCCCGCTGGTCTCCTCTCTGTTCGGCCGCCGTTGGGCGGGCCGCGTTTTCAGCGTCGGCTGCGCTGTTAGTCCCCCCCCTCCCCCTTCCTTTGTTGTGGTTGCCTGTTGTAGTGGGTCATCTGGAAGTAATCCCTTGATGAATTGGCCGCACTGATCGGGCTTGAAGGGGGGCGGGCCCGGTGACGTGGGAACGGGGGCGTGGCACCGGCGGCAGCGTCATGCGGCCGGCCCCAGCCCCACTTCCTTCCTTCCTGTCTTAAAGGAAGACACGTGGGGGGGGGGCTCGCCTCCGCACATGGGTCTGTTTACTCTTGGCTCCTACTGCTGCTGGCTGCTGCTACGTTTTTCGTTCATGCTGTTGCTGCTGCTGCTCTCAGATCTTTTGCTCAGGTAAGCGGTCTCACCTTGTGTGGGGCCGTCGAGTGTTATTAAAAGGCTATAATATTTATAGTTTTATAAGACAAAAGGGGGGAAGATTTTTAAGAGGATGTTTTTTATTATCATGGATTAAATAGAGGGCAAAGTTTTTTCCTTTGCTTATTTAAAGGCACTTTGGTGCTGTGCATAAGTATGGTTGCATGTTGCCACATGTTTGGGGGTCTGACTGTTGGTTTTTCTTCCCCTACAGATCCTGGGAATCCCTGAATAAAGCGCCCCCCCGGTTCTATATTACTTGGCTAGTCCTTCTTTTAAAAAAAAAAAAAAAAAAAAAAGAAAAATTGGGACATATATATATATATATATATATATATATATATATATATATATATATTTAAAAAAAAAAATATAATCTTTATTTATACAAAGATTATTATACAAAGATTATTAAGGGGATCTTCATTATAAATTAAATCCTCCCTTCCGGGACATTTACAATGAGGGGGCATCCCGGGTGGCTTATGCCTTAAACCCAAAAATTTGCGAATACCATAAATCACCATATGGAGGCTTCCGATATTACCGGAAATGGTTCTTCTGGGCCATCTAGGGTGTGCGCAGGATGTGGGACTCCGCTCCCAGCTGATGATGTCTTTGTATGCATTCCTTGTGCAAAGCAGAGTATTGCGCGTCAGTCCGTTGCTCCGGCTGCTGACCCGTCGCAACTTCCATCATCTCCTACCTCTCCCTCCCTGTTCCGGACCCCGCGTGACACTGTCAAGAGTGGGGATTCGCAATCCGAGGTGGCGGCACGGTTGGCCAGCCTCGAGAAAATAGTGTCCGTTAAAGCAGGGTCAAAAGCCACTGCAAAACGAAAGCACCTGACTCCGATACCTCCGGCTTCACAGGATGAGGTATATGAGCCTGTTGAATGGTCCGATGGCTCCCCGGACGAGGAGGGAGAATTCCTACTGGAGTCAGATGAGCCTGCAGATCAGCTTGAGGCTGATGCTATTGGCGATTTGTCGGCGGGGGTTTCCCTTGACACCCCCTCCATTCTGGCTCAAATGTTTGAAATTTTGAATTTAGATCCGCCTGAGGCTGTCACCCTGCCAAAGGGTCAGTTGTTCAAAGAGCCTCAGCCGCGTTGGGTTTTTCCCAGACAACATCACTTTGAGAGGGTGGTGCTTAAGGAATGGGAACATCCCACGCGGTTAACTGGAATCCCTTCCAGTTGGGAAAAGCGTTATCCTTTTCTGCCAGAATTCGTGAAGCTTTGGTCCGTCCCTCCTGACGTCGATACCCCTGTGCTAGGGCTCTCCTGCACGGCTATGGTACAGTCTGCTGAGACCACTGCCCCTAAAGATGGGGAGGATCGTCGGATTGACCAGTACGCTCGCCATGGTTTTATTTATGCTGGGTCAACGATGCGCCCGGTGTGTGCTTCGGCACTTCTTCTATTGGCGGTTAGTTCTGTAATTCAGGAGCTGTGTGTGGATCTCGATCCCACTTGTAAAGAGTTTACTGCGCTCAAGCAGTGTGAATCTTTTGTTTCCTATGTTCTATCCGCTCAGGACGATGCGCTGGCTATGAGTAGCAAGACAGCTGCAATGCTGGTGGCTATTCGTCGGTCAGTGTGGCTGCGTCAGTGGTCGGCGGACTCAGCTTCTAAAAAGGTGCTCACAGCTCTCCCCTTTTTGGGCTTGCGTCTGTTTGGTGAAAAAATTGATTCAGTTGCCAAAGGTGGTAAAATGCCGCAACGTAAGAGGCCTCGTCGTCCCTTTAGGGGGGCAAGTTCTGGTAGGCCTTCATTTCGGGGATTCAGAGCGGGTAGGGGGGCTTCCTTTCCCGCTACCAGAGGTGCAGGTTGGACTCAGAGGAGGGGCCGTGGCCGTCCCGCTCAGTCCTGGGGCACCAAGCCCAAGCCTGCTGGTAAACCCGCTCAGCAATGAGGGGCTGCCCTCACCCGTGCAGGTGGGGGGACGATTACGACACTTCTCCCAGGTTTGGGACCAGGAGATTCCGGACAGATGGATCCGGGAGGTAGTGTCGTCCGGTTACAAGCTGGAATTCGACTCTCGCCCTCCTTCACGGTTCTTTCGGTCTCGGGTGCCCATCGGTCCTTTGGCCGCACAGGGGCTCCTGGTGTCGGTAAAGAATCTGTTAGAGATGGCGGTCATCCGGCCGGTTCCGCGCTTAGAGATGGGCCTCGGGTTTTATTCCAATCTTTTCGCAGTCCCCAAGAAAGACGGGTCAGTTCGTCCTGTCCTGGACCTGAAATTACTCAACAGGTTCATCCGTTTTCGGAAGTTTCGCATGGAAACCTTGCGTACGGCCGTCGGTTCCCTTCGGCAGGGGGACTTCATGACGTCCATAGACATCAAGGATGCTTATCTTCATGTTCCCATCTGCCACGCTCATCAACGTTTTCTTCGATTCGTGATGGAAAATCAGCATTATCAATTCGTGGCACTTCCGTTTGGCCTTACCTCAGCTCCAAGAGTGTTCACCAAGGTGCTGGCAGGGGTCATGGCCATTTTCAGATCTCGGGGCATTCGTGTCGTACCTTATTTGGACGAGCTTTTCATCATGGCTCCGTCGCTCAATCAATCGGAGACAGACACCAGGATGGTGGTCTCCACGCTGGAAAGCTTTGGTTGGGTGATCAACTTCCCCCAAGTCCTCCCTCGCTCCGGCCAGGGTGGTGTCCTTTCTGGGGATGCAGTTGGACTCTCTTCAACACAGAGTGTTTCTTCCCCAGTCCAAAATTCATCTGATCCAGGAGTTGGCTCGGGTCCTACTTTCCAATCCTCGGCCGTCCATCCGTCTGGGGATGAGGCTGATAGGGTTGATAGGGTTGATGGTCGCCTCTTTCGAGGCAGTTCCTTTTGCTCAATTTCACACGAGGACGCTTCAGCTTTTTCTGTTGGCGTCCTGGGACCGGCAGCCTCGGTCGCTGGATCAGCCCTTCCAGTTGTCCTCCCGGGTCCGGCAGTCCCTCCAGTGGTGGTTGGTCTCGACCAATCTTGTGAAGGGCAGGTCTTTCCTGACCCCTCTTTGGGAAATTGTCACCACGGACGCCAGTCTGTCGGAATGGGGCGGATTCTGGAAGGAGCTTCAGTTCCAGGGGCAGTGGGGACCTCAAGAGGCCCACTTACCATCAATGTTCTAGAACTGAGAGCCATCCGTTGGGTTCTTGCTCTCCTGACTCAACACGTTCTGGGCCTTCCGGTTCAGGTGCGTTCAGACATTCGAACAGCGGTTGCTTACATCAATCATCAGGGAGGGACTCGCAGTCTGGGTGCTCTCAGAGAGGTGTCCCTGATCCTGACCTGGGCAGAGGCCCATGTTCCTTGTCTCTCGGCGGTATACATTCCAGGAGTGGAGAACCAGGAAGCGGACCGGTTGAGCAGGGGCTCTCCCCGTCTGGGAGAATGGGCTCTCCATCCTCAGGTTTTTCGCTCACTGTGTCTCCGATGGGGGACACCGGAGGTGGACCTGTTTGCCTCACAGCAATCACAGCAATCACAGGCTCCCGAACTTCGTGTCGCTCTCCCGGGATCCTCTGGCTCTGGCAGTGGACGCCATGTCCCTGAGCTGGGGGGATCTGGGATTTCTATACCTGTTTCCTCCGATACCCATGCTGGGCAGGGTGGTTCGGAAGTTGGCTCTGGAAAGGGTGTACGCCGTTCTAGTGGCCCCAAGGTGGCCAAGGCGAGTGTGGCTCGCAGACATCGTTCGGCTGGCAGTGGACCAGTTCGTTCTGCCTCTTCGGCCCGATCTGCTCACTCAGGGTCGGTTGTGTTACCCCAATTTACCAGCGCTGGGTTTGACGGCCTGGCTGCTGAAACCTCCATCTTGAAGGAGGAGGGTCTTTCTGGCTCAGTTGTCAAGACTCTGATCAGTGCCCGGAAGAGGTCTTCTTCTATCATCTACTATAGGACTTGGAAAGCCTATATCGCTTGGTGCGAGGTTAGATCTTTTCCTTGTAGGGTTTTCTCGGTCTCCAGGATTCTGGAGTTTTTACAATCAGGGCTGGACTCTGGTCTCCAGCTAATTACTTTGAAAGGGCAAGTTTCTGCCTTATCTATCTTTTTTCAGAAGCGTTTTGCGCTTCATTCTTTAGTTAAAACCTTTTTCCAGGGCCTCCCAGGAAACCATTACTCCCGGTTTGGGATTTGAATTTGGTTCTTTCTGCTCTACAGGCTCCTCCTTTTGAGCCTTTGCAAGATATTGCTTTATCTACCCTGACTCAGAAGATTGTCTTCTTGGTAGCTATCACTTCGGTCCGGCGTGTCTCAGAGTTGGCGGCCTTGTCTATCCAGGCGCCCTACTTTGAGAGGCATCAGGATAAAGTGGTCTTTCGGTTCAAGCCAGACTTTCTTCCCAAGGTTGTTTCTGCTTTTCATTTGAATCAGGATATTGTTCTTCCCTCCTTGTGCCCTAATCCTAAGAATGACAAAGAGAGGGTTTTGCATTGTTTGGATGTAGTACGCTGTGTTAAGTACTACTTGATTATCACGTCTCCTTTTCGTAAGACGGATTCCTTTTTTGTTGTGCCCTATGGGCCTAAGAAGGGTTTGGCACCAGCCAAATCTGCCATTAGCAAATGGATACGTCAGGCCGTTACTGCGGCCTATTCTGCTAAGGGGAAAGTTCCCCCTTTTCGTATCACTGCTCATTCTACTCGCGCCGTTGGAGCGTCTTGGGCTTTTCAGCACCAAGCTTCTGTTGAACAAGTTTGTAAGGCCGCCACTTGGTCTTCTGTTCATACTTTTTCTAAGTTTTACAAAGTTGATGTGCGAGCCTCAGTGGATGCTGTTTTTGGCCGCAAAGTTCTGCAGACTGCAGTCATTTAAGTTATGCTTCACCTGGCCTTGAGATGCCCATCCCTTGTGGACACTGCTTTTGGATGTCCCAATCGTGAAGAATTAAAGGTGAAGCAGGGTGTGTGGCACACCAAGAATAATACCATTTTGTGAGTTCTCACCTGAAAAATGGATATTGTTGGTGTGCCACACACCCCGCTTCACTCCCACCCTTTTCGGTATTCCGAATCCTTTATATGGTGAAGCTTTTATTTATATTGATTTATTTTGAGGTTACCGTTAATTTACTGGTACCTTGTCTTTCTGCTTTTTAATACACTGGTGATAAATGGGAGGTACCAGGTATATATAGGCCGGAAGGGGGCTCGTTACAAGACTTCCTCTCTGCACAGCGTCACCTGGCGGTGAGTTAACCCAATCGTGAAGAATTAAAGGTGAAGCGGGGTGTGTGGCACACCAACAATATCCATTTTTCAAGTGAGTACTCACAAAATGGTATTATCAATGACTTTTTCCCGACTCCTCCTCCCCTACTGAGAGACTGCCTCCCCTTCACCCCATAGGAACAGGAAGTACCAGAAAAACGTTAAAAGGTCGGCCATTCCACCACTTCCTCAGTGTCTTTCCTGTCCCTATTAGGGAAAACAGAGAAGCTCTTTTTTTATTCTTTAAATACACTTTTTATATTTTGGGTCGTTCAAACACAAACTCACGTTTTTTTTTATCCTGCTGGGGTTCTCTTCTACAAAGCGCTACAGGGAAGGGCTTTGGAGAAAATGTAGGATTTGGCTATCCCACCCGCTGCAGACCTGGGTTCCAGGGGTGGTAGGGGCTGTCGGCACAGCCTACACTTACTGTGGGAAGCGTCGTTGTCTTCTCTGCCGCCATGCTCGGAGCGTGCCAGTTTCTGTCTGTTTATACTTTGGGATAGCAGCTTAGTTTCTTTATTGGTAATTTTTTGTAGGAGGAATCTTCCACCAAAAGAATTCTGACTTTAAATCAGACAAGCCATGCACTGATTCTAAAACCTGCTCTTTATGTAATAAATCTCTACCTTCCAATTCAAATTCATCTTTGGTCTCATTGTACTGGGAAAGTTGTCAAAAGCGAAAGGTCTGCAATGTTTCAGGGTATGGTGCATTTCTTTCAGTGTGAAATGATGGACACCTTTTAAATGTATGAGAGATTTTCTTTCACAAGCAAGGTAGGTGGTGTCGGGGCCCCGGCCAAACCCCCCTCCCTCCTCTGCCTGCACCCCCTTTCCCTCCTCCCCCCCGACTCCTTCTTCTCCTTTTTTGCCGTTTTCTTCTAAGAGGTCAGCCCCAGAGATGGCTTTGGGGTCTGAGAGTGAGGAGGATGGGGAGTTAGTGGAGGAAGATTCAGCTCCCAGGGGAAGGTTTAAACTCAACCCTGAAGATTCTCTGGAACTAATTTAAATGGATTAGAGCCTATTTAAATTAAAATATTTACCCTAAAGCTCCCAAAACATTGGAGGATGATATGTATGTGGAGCTAGAAAGTAAACCTTCCCTTTAAATCAACACATTAAGGACATGGTTTTTGCAGAATAGGAGCATCTAGATAGAAAACGCTTTATTACAGGTTCTTCTAGAACCGGTTCCCCCTTTTAATCAAAGCGATATTAATCTTTAGTCTGAATGTCTGAGTTGATGCCTATGTATCACATTTATCTAGAAACTCTTGTATTCCTTTTGAGGACACAGGAACTCTAAATAATCCTTTAGACAGGAAAGCGGAGGTTTGTCTAAAGAGGCTATTGGATAGTTTATGCTTCTGAATTTAGCAGCTACAGTATCAGCAAGGGCCTTGTCAGCATGGCTTTCAGACATGCAGAAGCAAATGGCCAAAGGTAAAGAGATTAGGGACATAGAACAATCCATTGCTTATTTTTTTCTGCCAGCATCTCTATTGGATGCCTCTCTATGCCTAATATGCTCTGTGCTATGCTCTTTGAGGGTTCTCTTTTGTTTGGGTCAGAACTAAAGGGAAATTCTCACTAAGATGGCGCATAAGAAAGTAACAAATCATAGACTTCTTCCCAAAAAGATTATTCCTAAAAAAAAAAAAAAAAAAAAAAAAAAAACTATAAGATATTTCGTCGGCAAAGGAAAGCTCAAAAGTCCCAACCAAATGTTAAAAGATGACAGGCCCCAAAGACCAAAAACAAACTGAGGGGATACCTTTTGCGGCTGCACAACAGGAATCTCTCAACAAGCCCACCTTGCAATGGCGATTGTACGGTGGGTGGAAGGTTAGCCTGTGTTTTCCCAGCAATGGTTTCGGACAACAAGTGGCTGCACAGCCTGGTTTGTCAGTGATACAAATTGGAATTCAATCATATCCCTCCCGAATGCTTCAGGCTGACCAATCCGCCAGACAAGATTCATCGCCAGCTGTTAGTGAAAGCTGTACAGACTCTTTCCCAAAGGTAATTCAGATTGTCCAAGTGAAGAAACCAAACGGGTCCCACAGATTGATTTTGAATTTTAAAAATTCTGAACAGATTTATACTTTATTGAAAATTCAAAATGGAGTCAGTTATGTCAACCATTCCTTCACTGGAGAGGGATTACTTCATGGCATTGATAAATGTAATGGACGCTTATTATTATATTGGCGTCCACCTAGAATCTCAGAGATTTCTCAGAGCGGCCTTCTGGAGAGGACAGATTTGGCACATTGTTTGTCGCCCTCCTCTTGGGTCTCCCCCCCCCCCCCCCCCCCCCCAAGGGACTTTAAGAAAGTGACGGTAGAAATAGCAGCTTACTTGAGTCTTCTACAAATGCAGATTTATTCCTTAGACAACTTTCTGATTCTGGCATTTTTAGAAAGTTTGTTGACAGAACAGATCCAGTTAGTTCTTCAAACTGTGGTTGATAAACCTGAGAAATTGGAATTTCAAAATGTTTTTAGGGATAGTTCTGGATTCAAGATCCCAGATGTCCTCTCTTCCCCAGGAAAGGAAAAGTGCACTGGCGTTCAGTTTCCAGGGTTTTCAGCTGACAGTTCTTCCCATGATACAGGACGCAATGACAATTTTGGGGCTCTTGACCTCCTTCATCCCAGCAGTAGAATAGGCCCAGGCTCATTCTAGACTTCTTCAGCTTTTCATTATTTTAAACTGGAACGGTCAGCAGGAAACCCTGAACAACTAAATGTGCCTATCAGATCCGGTTCGATCCTCTCTAGATTGGTGGAAATCTGTTCCAAATCTGGAGAGCAGAGTTCCCTGGAGCAGAGACAATGGGGTGTGCATTACTACGGATGCCAGCGCCCAGGGTTGGGGAGGCCAAGTCCAGGGTCTGGGAAGAATCTTCTCTTTCCTTGAATCAGGAGGAGATACTGGCAATTTGGTATATGCTTTGGCATTCACAAGATCAGAGCTTTCGGAGGAGGTTTATGTGAACCGACAAGGAGGTACAGTTATCCGGTGGCAATGAGGATCTTGGCCTGGGGAGAAAAAAATGTATTGTCCTTAAGTCACTACATCTGAAGGGAAGATTGAAAGTACAAGCAGATTACCTGAGCCGCCACATTCTTCACCCTAGTGAATGGAGCTTAAATGAAAACATATTTCAAATACTATGTCAGAGATGGGGAACCCCCAAGATAAATCTCTTTGCCTCAAGAGTCTATGCAAAGTTTCTGTGATTCTTTTCTCTGAATCCATGGGAAAACCCATTGGCAGTAGTTGCTTTAATGCAGGATTGGTGTGGGGGGTTCGGCTATGCCTTCCCACCTTTGATACTAATCTAAAGAGTCCTGAACAAGCAACAGAGCGAAGGTGATGTTTTATATGTACAAAAAAGCCTGGTTCCTAGTCCTTTTTAGCCCTGAACCAGGAGAGCCCAGTTCTTCTAGCATGCAGTCAGGATCTTCTCTTTCAGGGGCAGATTCAGCATCCGCAAGTCAAGTTGAGTCTGACTGCCTGGATGTTTTATATCCACTTTGATGCAGAGCAGAAAGCCAGTTACATCAGGAATGTATTTGAGAGTATTGACAGCTTTTTGTACATTTAACCAAAATTTCCCCGGGTTTCTTCTTGTTCCTAATGTTCCAAATGTGTTCGAATTCCTGCAGAAAGGAGGTAGACTTGGGACTTAAAGCTAGCATACTGAGTGTCTGATTGGCAGCCCTTAATGCCTTTTTGTTACCCCTGTCTCTAAACTGCTTTTGGTGAAGCCTTTTTTTGGTAGCAGTACAAAGAATAGAAATAAAAACCAGTAAGGCAGTTCCTCCTTGGAATTTTTTGGGGACGTTAGAGGGCTCTCTTTTGTGCACCCGCATGCCTAAAAACAAGGCCCCAGAACTCCCCTCCTCTGCCCTACGGACCTGTGTGGCCCATTTGGGGCCAAAGCATTCAGCTTCCAGCAATTACGGGGGACCAGAACACCGTTGGAACCAGTCCCAGTAGAGGTGAGTATGTAGGGTCTGAGTTCTCTAGCTTGTGGGGAGCTATGCACAGGGGGGTGGAGATAACCAGTTGGGATGCCCCCAAAACACGAACAGTCAAGCAATAAAGAATACTATGAAAGTAGGTAAGAAAGATGGTCAAGTAGAAACGTATTTAATGTGTATGTGCTTGTCATTAAAGAAAC
This sequence comes from Gastrophryne carolinensis, assembly GCA_027917425.1. Lineage (NCBI taxonomy): Eukaryota > Metazoa > Chordata > Amphibia > Anura > Microhylidae > Gastrophryne > Gastrophryne carolinensis. Next base: position 332,653,749 of record CM051235.1, on the reverse strand, counting down.
GAACATTTACTAGTAAAGTAAAGAAAAAAAAAGATTTTCTCTGATATAGTGAATGTATGAAGTGAATTGAATTCCTAGGGGGCATCCCAATTTGAAATGCACTGCAGTGTAAATCTGTAAAACATATGCCCTGAGCCTAGCTTCATGCTACCTTTCTTCCGGGTGCCTGTGGCAATGAAATGCAGCTGCATTTCTTCTCTGTCTGCTCTGTGAGTCTCTGCCAGGGTAGTGAGAGGAGGGGTGCGGCTATCTGCTGCTGCTTTTCATCACTCAGAAGGCGGCTATCATGAAGCTAGGCTCCCGGCGACTGTGTATAGATGAACACCGCGGGGCAAGTACCAATTTAATATTTTGGTACAATTAGCATTAGTAGCATAGTATTTTCCTGCATGGGCTACCAGGAAAATCACTTGGAACAAATGAAAAAGTTCCTAGACTTCTACATATTGCAACATCTAGTTGCTGAACATCCCCAATCAGCAGGCCAGAATTAGGCATTCTATGGGAGACAGGAGAAGAGCATGATGGGGTATGTTTCCTCTTCCTCTATGCTCAAGGTTTGTGGTGGCTTAAAAATCATTTTCTTTCCTACCTGTCTACCTCCTGGAGAGGCCTAGTGACCTGGGGAAACCCTTTTCAATGTTTTATAGTGCTGAGCTCTCCTTTTCTGTGTTAATGAGGTTGGTTCCCATACTTCTGTCTAGTCCAAGCATGGAATCAACTAGATGTTGTGTTCTTGTCTTATTATATTGCCATATTTACCAGGTATTTTGCTCACCAACCTTGTTTAAATTGGAAGTCCACATTTTAAGTCCCCTCCCCATCTGTGACTAAGGGCCTAGGCAGTCAATTAATGCAGCTTATTGGCTGACTTGGAAATCGGTATCCCCGTGGGTGCCACCAAACAGGTCGGGTAAGTCAGGTAATCATGGCTCTGGTAAGGCTTTTTTAAAATGCCCGTCAGTCTCCGCAAAGGGCAGGGGGCAGGTCCACATGCCTTACCCATAGGCACTGAAGGAATTATTCTTTTTGAAGCATTGGTTACAGAAAAAAGTCTACATCCAATTGAGGCACTTAGAAGATACTTTAACAAGGGGAAAGGAATCCCTTGACAACACAGCTTCCTTATGAAAATAGACGCTACTATAGTCTTAAAATATTCTGAAAACTGCTGATAGAAATGTTATTGTGTTTATTCTTTGTTTAATATCATTGGTACGTCAGCAAGGTGGGTAGTGAAATGCCTTCAGGCAGAGCGGTCATTGACATTCATCACCTGAAGGTTTCTTTTGATTGGCATTAGCACTCACGACTTTGTAAGCCCACATTGTGAAGGCCATATTGTTTTATTTTTGACATCTTTGAATTTTGTATTGAATTAGTAAACCTTATGCTTTTGGTCACAAACTTGTGCTCCCTGACAAGAAGGAAGAGCCTTCCGACATCAGTGCCCCTCCTCGTGTGCGCTAATGAACCATGGGTATCTGATGATTCCCCCTGGGTATCTGAAAAAATAGAATTTATAGTAGGTACTGAATTCCTTTGGCCTCTATATCCAGGCTCTCCCTCTGAGCTGCTCTCAGACTTCCCATTTCAATCATGTTATTGTCTTTCTTTTTGCCCTGCTCCTTCACATCAAATGGAAAGGTCTTTGCGCTTTTTGGGTGTGGTGGGTGGCCATTAGTTCCTACCTGGGTCCTCCTGTGTCTACCGCCATCAGCCTACAGCAAACCAAGTTTGCAAAGCAGGCACCTGGTCCTCATACCTTTGTATAAGATTGATAAGCTGGCTTCAGTTAACACGAGCATTGGCTGCAAGCTTTTGCAGAAAGCCCTTGAGTTTTTTGTCTAACTTCTAATATTATTGTCATGCTTGGTGATGCCGATTTTGTTTGTTGCAGTTTGTGTCGGTTGCTTTTTTGTAAAAGGCAGGCCATTATAAAGATGCTTGCTTTCATTTCACTGTGTTAGCCACACATTAAAAGCTTCAGATAAATCTCTCCAAAGGATTAATTAATAGCACACAGAATGCCTTTATTGGATTCCTGTTGTATTAATCTTCAAAGAATGAATGACCTTTCTAAATCATTGATTATTCCCTTCTGAAATAGTGGCGTAGTAATGTGTTGTATTAATCTGCTCTCCAATGCTGGGATCATCTTGCTGGCTTCCTGTGAATAACAATAAGCTTGTAAATACTGCATGCTAGTCCTTCTTCCAAGCCAAAATAAAATGTGTGATTTTGTCCTATTTCTAATAGACAGCCATAAGAAATGAATATGGCGAGACCTATTGCTGCAAAGGGTTTTGGGAACACAAATATTGCTAGAGAGTGCCTTTTAAAACATTAGTATTTGCTTTGGTATGTTGACCAAGAATAGCCATCACTCTGGCAAGCAAATCCGGGGGGGCAGGTTTAGTTTGTCAGGGGTGACAGAGCCTGTCACGAATATCGTTTTCCTTTTATTAAAGGAAGAAAAACAAGGCTGGCTGGATATCTCTTGATGCTGGGTGTATAGGTGACTCCTCCCTCGGCTGTCAGTATGGATTTTTATCATCAGGCCATTTTTCCCTTTATAGTGCTCCTTTAAAGTGGACTTAAGATTCCCGGGCCGATCCATTACCTCCACCCGGGGCATCCAAAATCAGGATGCCCCTCTGTGTGAAACCCCCCAGGTCTTCCGCTACATTTACCTTACTTTCAATGGCTCATGCGCGGGCCGCAGCCGCATCCCCGCTATTCCTCTAGCAGGACGCGCTCCCTGTTAGAGGGAGGTGGGGGATGTGGCCGCCAACGCGCTCGGAGCCGCTGTGCTAAGACGTCGGCTTATTGGAGCGCACTGATTGGACGAGCAGCGGCGCATTCGCCGTAGAACCGGGATGAGGTGAGTTGATGTGGGGGATCTGTGGGGTTTCACGTAGCGGGGCACTCCTGGGTTTTGGTCCACTTTAAGGAGAAAAAACACCCAGGAGTTTCCCTTTCCCAGGTCTTAGATGTCAAAAGAGTTCCACTCTTTTGCCAAAATGCTTTTTCTCCAATATTTTGCTTTTGCCAGTGTTCTGCCAACCTATTGGGAACAGTTTTGACTAGGGGTGTGAATTGGCAAGAATCTGGCGATACGTATCCTGATACACGTATGACAATATGATATATCCCGATTCTGTCTCAGAATCTGACCCCCCTGGCCTTTGGGAAGGCAGGTAATGGGGGGGCTTGTGGTTAAAGTGGACCAACACCCACGGGTGATCGGCCCGGGAATCTATAAGATTCCCGTGCCGATCACCTCCCTCCCCATCCCGATCTCGGATGTGCCGCGGGGTGAAACCCCCCAAACTCCTCCCTCGCGCCCCTCTAGGCGTGCGCGCGCCCGCGCCGGCCGTCTGCGAATGGCCGGCGCGTGCGCGTCAAGAGGGACGCGCGGGAGGAGGCGGTGGAGGAGCCGCTTGTCCGTCGGCGCTGGGAGCGGGGAGAGGTGAGTTTTTCGGGGGGTTCGGGGGGGGTTTCACACAGCGGGGCACCCCGATCGGGGGTGCCCCACCGAAGTGGACCAAGACCCAGGATAGTCAAAATCCTGGGTGTTGGTCCACTTTAATGGCAAGTCACCCGCTAGCCGCAGGTGACTTGCCAGACACAGAGCCTTGTGAAATGGTATAGGGGTCTCATAGATCCCTTACCAGTTCACGAAGGGTTAACAGTAAAAAAAAAAAAAAAACACCACATATAGCGAAAATGTCTTTATTAAAATAAAAAAAAAAAAAAAAAAGGTTATTCTTTACTCACCTCCGATTGTCAGCCCCTGTGTCCCTCGCCGAACCGATGATTGCTGGAGGGGGGAGGCAGGGGATCAGAGGATCCCATGCACTTCTCCTCCTCTGCCCATCGATCACCGCATCTGACAGCTGACCCGCCGGGATGATGCCCGCAGGGATCTGGGGGTCAGGTAAGTGTTTTTTTTTACTTCTCAGAATAGATACTAGAAAGCAAGAATCGATACTAGTATCGTCTAATGAAATATCACAGTATTTGTCAGAATCGATCTTTTTCTGACACATCTAGTTTTCACCTCCTTTATCTGAATATTCTCCTGGTAATGGGTGCAACCTTATAGGAATCCCCCCAAAAATTGGCAGGCTTCAAGTTGATAAATCGTCCAGTCTTTTTTTCTTTCAATCCATTCCAGGCCGTCCCTAATCATTACACCTGGGTAATTCCTGCCTGTAGGGCGTGACTGCAAGATAAAAAAAAAGGTGTGGCCCCTCCCGGCCCTCTAATCAATCCAGTTTCATTCTTGCAGTTGGATTGTCTGTGAAGGTCGCTTGAATTCTCTCTCAAGATTAGGTATTGGCAGCAAGTGGGGGATACACCCTGTCGGCTTCCTGCACGGCCTTATTCCCACGGATTCCTCTGATCCAACTCAATGCCTCCCCAGCTTTGCTGTTTTGGGGATCCGTGAAGGGAAGGTGAAGCGCCGGGGTCTGGGGCGCTTTCTGAGTGTTACACGCTCAGGGCTGCAGGCTTTCTTTAAAAAGCAAGTCAGCTGCAGGTTTTTGTCTGGTGAGCCTGATTGGGGGACCACAGGATTTTCCCTTTCCTATTGTTTTTATTGCTCTATCCCATGTGTTTAAGCTGGGGTTGTTGGCCAGCAAAAAGAGCTGCTCTTAGCCACTGCACGGCCACCCTCAAGTGGACCTAAACCTTTTGGAAGGTCATTTTGTTTGTTTTTTAATACCATTTTTTATTGTTTTATGTTTAAATCTATTACAATTATAGATTGGTAAAGGGCAAATATAATATTAATTTATATATATGGTGGCTACCCCCCAGAGGACTCGCAATAGTCTTGTGACTGTCGAGAACTGTTATATACTTGGTCTCGGATCCCCAGGGTCACAGACTTTTACCCCATGTCCAGTATGCATGCAGTGGCACTGGACAAGGAAAGCATGGTGTGCAGTGATTATGCTACAGTTGTAGTGGATAGGGAGACAGTTGTCTCTTCCCTGAGGGGGCTCTGACCCCTATTGCCGGTGCTCTCTGAGACTTAAAAACCCCCTTTGCAGCCTTAATGCGGACCTAAACCTTTAGTGAGGCTACTAAGGTTTAAAAAAAAAAAAGAAATTCCTCTGAGTGTATTGAAGAGTATATTTAGTTTTTTATATATTCTTTATTTATGTCATTTTCAAGTTACAACAATAAAAACTGTTTAGAAAACAGAAAATAAGACAATAAACATACACTTCTTATAGGGTGTTGTCTTAACAGAGCGGTCTACATATCTTCGTTCCGCTGGGGGCGCTTCGTCTAGTCTCCTAACCAGTGGGGGGTCGGTCACCCAACACCCATCTCACGGCCCCGTCCGGTATCAACGGTACCGGCCAGGCCGACCTCGGGTCGGACCTGCCAATCTAAAGGCCCGAAGAGGCGAACACCCCCCATCCCACATCTCTGGCTTGCACCACCAAGCCCCAAGCGGCTCATTTATGCTACTACAGCCTGCTTCCAATTGAAACACTCTGAAGAAATAACAAAGCTACCAAAAAGACAAGAAGCAGAAAGAGCAAGGAGAGACACAGGTCGGGAAGAAACACTGCGGGGGGGGGGGATGGGCAAGGAGCGTGAGCCATACCAATCCCTTTAACCAAGATCTGACTCTAATAGAGAACTGTAATTCTGTGAGTATGTGAATGCATCCCAACAGGCCCATTTACGGAAATGTGTCTTCGCAGATTCATTGCGGGCCGCTATAAGACTCTCTTACCTTTCAATTTCAACCACTTTACTCAGCCACTGTGAGAGCGTTGGGGGTGTAGATTTCTTCCAGTGCAAGGGGATGCAGGGCCTTGCGGCATTCACCATCTGACTCGGGACCGATTTACGATACCTCTTGGTGGGCATTCCCGAGTGGTGGAGGAGGAAGAAGGCGGGGCCATCTGGCAACACCTCATCTGTCCTCTTTTGCATTGTGTCCTTTACCCCCGACCAAAACCTCCCAAGCTCTGGGCACGACCAAAAGATGTGAAGCAGGTCCCCCCTTTCCCTGCTACAACGGCAGCACATAGGGGAAACTGTGGGGCACCTCGGTGCCGGAACTCTGTACCATCTCGTTAGTAATTTGTAATTGCACTCCTTATATCTGGTGCATACAGAGGTCTTATGGGCTAGGCTCATAATCTTACTCCTGTGCCCGCCTGTAAACGTAACCCCCAGGTCGCTCTCCCATTTTATGAGGAATGTAGGGGCAGCCTGATCCTGCAGGCTAATGAGTAGCTTGTAAGCGGCCGAAAGTACGTGTCTTAGAGGACCACTTTCCTCACAAAGCTACTCGAATATGGAGGATTCTCTCAGCTGACCTGTCTGGTGCCTAAGGAACGAAAGAAAATGAATTAACTGCATCCTCTGCTATTCATCCCACCTAGGTAGTCCTTTCGAGTGTGCCAGTTCATCCAATGAGCTCCAGTCTCCTTTGTCATGAAAGTGGCTTACCCTGCAAATCCCCCTCTCCAACCATTTCCCCGCTGTCCTACCACTTACTCCCTGTGGAAATTCAGGGTTCCCCAGAATTGGAAACATTGGCGAAGGTGTCGGGGAGATGTCCTTGTGCGGAAAGTGTTTCTGACACATCTTAAGGGAAGCCCCTACTGTAGGATGTTTCCACTCTGAGCCTAGAGCCTGTTTTTTGAGCTATGGGAGGGATTTCAGAGGGAGGGCCTTGCAGCTCTGCTCAATCTGCACCCACTGCTTTTGTCGTGCATGTCTACACCAATCCACCACCCTATTCAGGTGAGCAGCGGCGTAATACAGCCCCAGGGAAAGCCCAGTCTGCCCTCTTCTTTTGCTCTGATCAGTATCTTCCTACTAACGCTGGGGCTTCTGCCGGACCAAATAAATTTTGTGAACAGGGACCCCATCCTGCAGAGGAAAGAGTTGGGGATTTCTATGGGCAGGACCTGCATCAGGTACAGTAGGCGTGGCAGCAGGTTCATCTTCAATGCATTGCACCTGCTGAACCAAGAAAGTTTTTGGAGGGACCACGCCTCTGTATCCTTGGAAAATGCACGTAACGGGGGGGGGGGGGGGGGGAATTTAGTGAATAAATCACATCCAAGGTTAATCTGAAGGTTAGTCTCTCTTTCCGCGGGGATGTTCAAAACTTCAGATTTTTGCAAGTTTATTTTGTAGTTGGAAAATCTCTTATAGTTCTCCAATTCTTTGGTCAGATTTGGGAGGGACACCTCAGGACTGGTCACAAAAAAGAGCCGGTCGCCCGCATACGCTGCAGCTTTGTATTGCCCGGATGGAAGGGAGATCCCCTGTATGTTTGGGTTGCCTCTCACCCTACAAAGAGGTGGTTCCAGTGTGAAAATAAAGATTAGTGGGGACAGTGGGCAACCCTGCCTTGTCCCGTTCCCGATGCCTAAGGGTTCTGATAACGCGCTGTTTACTCTCACTTAGGGCAGTGTGGTGTCGATAGAGATTTGCAATCCAAGCGCGCATACTAGACCCCAGACCGATGTGCTCCAACACACCGAACATGAAGTCCCACTTTCCCTATCAAACGCCTTCTCAGCATCGGTAGCATCGGAGGAGAGCGGGGAGGCTCTTCTTAAAGGAGCAGTATCGCGAAATTTGCATTAAAAAAGATAAATAATTAGCCACACAATAGCTTCTAACGTGTATAAATAATGTGGCGATAGAAAAAGGAAAAAATATATGCCTTACTTTTAAATTGTATAATGACAATGGCTCAGTCCATTTGCTGAATAGGGGGATCTGCTGGGTTGTATTTAGTGAGCTGCTTCATTTAGCCCACTGGTCTCCTAGCAACACTTTACCTCAGAGGCTGACACTGTAATCAGTGGTAACGGCTGTGTGTGTGTGAAGTGCTGCTTTTGTTATGAGACCAGGTGACTCCAATGTGTAAAATCTATACAAAATAAACTAAACTGACTGAAAATAACTGAAATTCTTCTTTGAATAACTGTGCAGGAAAATCTAAAGGTATTAAAGTGGAACAAAACACTGAGTGACCGACCCTGAAGTCTATAAGACCCGGCCATTGACCTTCCCCCTTGGGCATCCTAAATCGGGAAGCCCCACTATGTGAAACGACCCCTGGATAACCACAGATCCCCCCCCCCATTTTTCTGGCGTGCTCACGCAGATAGTCATTTAGACAGGCCAGACGGCTCAGGCTCCCCATCTGTGTGCAAACAGCACTGATTGGATGCCCCTAGGGGCACAAAACAAAACTCCAGATAGTGAAAATCCAGATTGCTCAAAACACACAAAGCTTAAAGAAAAATCATATGGAAAAATGTGTTGAGAAAAGAGAGTGAAAATGGTAAACTGAAAGATTCTGCAGCAGAGCCAACATGAAGGGAAAACTGTCAAAATAAAAAATGTTTAGAGCAAAAAAACAGGATGTAAACATAAAAATCCAATTCTGAAATAAAATAACCCGCCCAAAAATCCAATGATTCTCTGGTTCAAATGGACATTGAATTTATCAATGAGCTAAATTACTTCTAGAGCTTTTCTTTCTGTTTTAGATATGAGTTCTGGCCAGGCAATGTTGTTTTCTTATGCTGGATGGCTGCCAGCACTGAACAGCTGATTACTTTGTTACATCGTTTCCCCCTCTCCTCAGCGTGGCACAGGCCAGAGTGTCGAGCCCCGACACTCGGCAGACATAAACATGTGCTATTAGTCTCCAGCTGCACGACACAGACATCATTTTTTTTCTAAATTTGTAATTCTTACTCCAACACTTACCTACATTCAAAGTACCATTTAAATATAAGTCACCTTTAAGAACCAAATGTTTAAGGTTCAGGGCTTTGGTCGTATTATCCTGTGCCTCTCTATGAGGCATAAAACCCACCTGGTCCAAGTGTATTATGTGATGCAGGTGCGGAGCCAGGCGGGACGCCAATATTTTGGCGAACAACTTGATGTCCGCGTTAAGGAGGGATATCGGCCTATAACTCGCACTCAATGTGAGGTCTTTCCCCTCTTTTGGTATGACAGAAATGTGAGCTCTGAGACTGTCTGGTGGAAGGGAATTTGCCGACGCAAGGGAATTAAAAACCTCCAGCATTCTCGGAGAAAGTACTTCCCAGAGGGTTTTATAGTAGAGAAGCGGTAATCCATCCGGCCCCGGCGCCTTCTCATTAGCAGAGTCTTTGATAGCTTTGGCCCTCTAGCTCTTCCAATATCTGGGGGGGGGGGGGTTTAGGCATTCCGGATTGCTGAATGTACTGATTCCTCTCCTCAGCTCCAATGCCAGCGGTTGGTATGTTATAAAGGGTCTAGTAGTACTGCCTAAAAACTCTAGCTATATCCCTGTCAGAGTGCTTCATGTTGCCCCCACTGTCTTGGAGTTTAGGCACATATGTTCTAGACCTTTTCCCCCTCAGAGCCGCAGCCAAAAGGCGACCACATTTATCTCCCGACTCATAGAAAACCTTTCTACATCAAGTGAGCTGGAGTTTTGCTTTGTCATTGTAGACCCCTTTGAGTCTGTGAACGGTCTCCAGCCTTTGGATCTCACCCATAGGTTCAGTGATTAGCTTGCCCTTTTCTCTTAGCCCTGTTGGATCAAAATTCCACAGATAACACACTTATGGGCTTCCCATATGATAGGTGGGCTAGTTTCAGGGGTTGCGTTTGTGACAAAGTAGTCCTGTAGGTTTTGCTTTACCACTTCTATCGTTGGATCCTGGATGATTGAACTATTCAATTTCCAGGTCCATGGGCAGGGTGCTGGTGAATGAGGGGTCAGTGTGAGGTGTACAGGGGTGTGGTCCGATAGGGTAATGTTGCCTATGGAGGTAGCGGAAACCCGTTGCAACATATGGTGATGGACAAGAATTAGGTCGATCCGCGAGTACATGTTATGGGGTGCCGAGTAATATGTGTAATCCCTCGTTTCGGGGTGGTGAAGGATCCACTAATTGATGTGTGTGCAGTATTTTCCTGATCTTCCGCAGCTTGGCGTAGGAAAGATGTGAATGGCCCTTGGAGGTGTCCAGGAGGAGCTCAAGTGAAAGATTAAAGTCCCCCCCTATTATGAGTTTACCCTTTACCCGAATTCGGCCACCCTGTTTACAACATCCTCCAAAAAGGAGACCTGCCCCACGTTCGGCCCGTATATATTCACGAAGGTGAACAGCTCAGCTCTAATTTTCCCCTTGACACACAACCATCTCCCCTACTCACCACCCAGGACGCCCACCTCCTCCCAGGGAACCGTCCTGGACAGGTTTATGCTCACTTCCCTGGACTTCGAGTCTGGGGAGTAAGAGTGGTAAGAGGTCGGGAATACCTTGTTCCTGAGCGATGGCGGGTTTGCCGCCCGGAAGTGCGTCTCCTGGAGAAATGCCACATGGTCCCTCATTGCTTGAGGATCCGGAGGACCGTAGACCTCTTCAGGCCCCTTACATTGAGAGAAATCAGATTAGTCTCACACAGGGAGGTGGGGGACCGGGTATGGGGAGAAAAGGGGTAGAGGCAGAGAGACCAAAAGATGGGAAAAGAGGTAAGTGGGTAAGAATAAACAGTAAAGACAAGAAGAAATAACAAATAAAAAATTCAAACCAAACTGGTGCTCGGGAGTGGGCCACGAGCAGAGAGGAACTAAATAGCTAGTACGCTTGGTCTGTGGCCTTTCCCCAAACGGGAAAGGTCAGAGACCGGCCTAAGTGGGGGAACTGTGTCAAGCGGCAAATGCAGGGACCAGTCTCCTTCCTCCTACTGGACCTAGTCTTGATGGGCAATTGGCATCTGATCAAACTGGTTTCCCTCCCCAGGGCCTCTCGGAGCCCAGGCGCCCACTACGTTCATTGTTTGACCGACCTGAGCCTCGAGGACACCACGCGGGAGATGGTCTTAGGGCCTAAGACAGATGGCTATTCCCAATACCTGTAACTGGCTCCAGGATTACCCTACTATCTACCAAATAGCTGGCGCAGATGGCTATTACATAGGGCTGTTGCCGCTTCTTAAAGCTCATTGTCTCGTGGGCCCGGGAGTCTCTCACTTCTTCTCTGGGGCCTCCTAGATCTCGAACGGTACTGAGGGGCCCTGTAGGACCTTTGCGTTGGGAGATCAGTTGATGGCATTAACCAATTCGGCACAGATACTGGGTCGCAACTGAGAAAGGAAAAGAGACCCCCCAGATCTTGATGTGATCTTAAGATAAGAGTCCCGATCTTTGGTGACAATTGGGTATGTCGCTTCTGCACACATCAAGGACCGGTCTTAGGAGCCTGCGCATCTGAAGTGTACGCCTGGAGAGGTCCGGAAGGATGGAGACACTTGTGTCGTCGAAATCAATGGGCCCATGCCTCCAGGCCCTGCGTGAGATCTCCTTTTTTATGTTGTAGAAATGTATCCTACAAATGATGTCTCTAGGGCGTGCGGGGTCGGGGCTTCTTGGGCCCAGAGCTCTATGTACTCTGTCTATCTCAATTGACGTGTCTGCGCTTCTCTCCAGCAATCGGTTGAATATCGCGGTTATAATATGCTTCAAGTCTTCTCCTGAAGATGATTCCGGGATCCCCCTCAGCCGCAAGTTATTCTGCCTGTGTCGATCTCGGGATCGTCGTGCTGGTGGTGAAGTTGTAAAATCTGTGCGTTTTGGGCTTCCACTCTAGCCAACAGGGATGCCAGTGCTGCCTCTGTGGATGCTTGATTGTTCGAGACTCTAGTATCCAGCGCTTGCATCTGGCCGCGCACTTCCGCAATATCTTTTTTTATATGCGGCCTCATATCGCGCAATAAGTGCCTCAAAGTCCGCTCTAGTAGGGATGGCCCTGAGGAACGAGAGGGTTTCTCTATGAATATTTCCTTCTGGTGGTGCACCAGCAGCACTTCCAACTTGGAGAAGAGAGGGTCTCGGGTCTGGTGAGAACAATGGTGGTGGCAGGTGGATTGTCGGAGGAGTTTCCACACCCACATACGAGGGTGAAGGTGAAGGGCTGGGGGGGGGGGGGGGGACACCTCGCTCGACTAAGCCCCACTCGGGGGGGTTCAACAGTGTAGCCATTGTAACGGCATGCTGGTTGGGTGCTGGATTCGGCGTTGAGCAGGTACGGGCTTTCGGACAGCGGTGGTCTTTGCGGGAGACCGCTGCTTGAGGGTGTGGGCGCGATGTCGGGGCGTGCGGTTTGCTTTGGGGCATTTGTAGACATCAGCCGCTCCCTAGTTGTAAAGCCGAAGCTCTCCAACTTCCCCGCAATCAAGGGCTCTTTCCGAGCTTCCGGCAGTGTTTGGGCGCTCCCCCGGCTGGGTTTTCTTCTTCTGGGCATTCTGGATTTCTCAGAGCCCCTCTGTTGGTTCCCCTGTATTCATCCCCTGACACAGCCTTCTCCTGTTCTGACCCTCCATTCCAACCACTTGGGGTGCCAAATTTCAGGCCTTTCAGCGTTGTGGGGCCACCAGGTGTTCCGCCGGTCTTCCTACCCTTGCAAGCAGAGGTCACAGTAGACTTTTTCCCAAAGGAGTAGAAATACTCCTCCATCATATTGGAGGATTATTTTCAGCCATGTAAAAGTACACAGGCAAAGGGTTAATTTAGCTGCTTCCTGCTCTCCCCATGCTGGCTTTCAAGTGGACCAACACCCACGGGTGATCGGGCCGGGAATCTTATTATCTCATATATCACCTCCCTCCCCGCGGGACATCCGAGATCGGGATGTCCCGCGGGGTGAAACCCCCCCAAACATCCCAAACTCCTTACCTTATCTTCGTCTGCGAATGGCCGGCGCGGGGCGCGTCAAGAGGGACGCGTGGGAGGCGGCGGCGGAGGAGCCGCTTGTCCGCGGCTTGTCCGTCGGCGCTGGGAGCAGGGAGAGGTGAGTTTTTCGGGGGGGTTCGGGGGGGGGGGGTTTCACACAGCGGGGCACCCTGATCGGGGGTGCCCCACCGAAGTGGACCAAGACCCAGGATAGTCAAAATCCTGGGTGTTGGTCCACTTTAATGGCAAGTCACCCGCTAGCCGCAGGTGACTTGCCAGACACAGAGCCTTGTGAAATGGTATAGGGGTCTCATAGAGCCCTCCCTCGCGCCCCTCTAGACGTGTCAAGAGTGACGCGCGGGAGGCGGCGGAGGAGCCGCTTGTCCGCGGCTTGTCCATCGGCGCGGGGAGAGGTGAGTTTTTCGGGGGGTTCGGGGGGGGGGTTTCACACAGCGGGGCACCCCGATCGGGGGTGCCCCACCGAAGTGGACCAAGACCCAGGATAGTCAAAATCCTGGGTGTTGGTCCACTTTCAGGGGAGGCATCTTTCATTTACATTGTAGAATGATTTTTAGTGTGAGCAATCTGTATGTACAGAGTGTGGGAAACATATAAGATAGACTCTTATTCAGAATGAAGGAACGCTTTAAGCCCTCTCAAATTACCAGAGTGGGGCTTTTAGGGGTTCAGTTTACTGAACTTGCTTATATTTGACTTTTGGTCTGCTTTAAATGCCGCTTTTGTTTATAATAACCAGGTTGGGATATTGTATGTGTCTGGGGCAGGATGGATCCCACGTCTATCCCCAAAGCTTCAGCCCAGTTTGCCCACCAGCTGTTTGTGCTCTAGGCCATTCTGTAGCGCCAGCTGAAACATTTTGGTGCTTAGCTTCTACCTGGGGCCTCCCGAGTAGTCAAGCGATGAAGCATGTCAGATGGCGCTATGGATTGTGAAGAAGGGAGGGTGGCGTGGAGCTTTGTGGCAAATCCCTGGACATTTTATTTTAGGGTAGGAATACAGAACCATTCTATTTTCCATCTTTTGTGTGTTCCACCCTTAAATATTGTCTAAAATTTGGTTTTAGTAAATTTTTATAAGAGCGGTTATAATAAGTTTATGAATTGGCTGCATTACAGCATTACAAAATTGTGACCAAACTGGAAATGCCTGTCAGAAATCACATCTGTGGTGTGAGCCACAAGTGGGTATATATATTTTTTTTCTTTGCACTTGTGTTTTAGGGTTGTATGTTGTGTGGTTTATTTACACAATGTATCTGTTCTTTTTAGGTTATTTATGTTGGCTATATGCAATATTTCTAATGACGCTTTTCTCCTCTCTTATAGGGCACAATGGCAGTGATCAATTTTGGCGACATCTCCCAGGAGGGCACAGGTTTGGTTTCTGGGGAACCTGCTGCCACTTTTCCAGGCACTGCAACACCTACTAGTCCAAACCTGTCCAGGACCCCAGAGGAAGAACCGTTCACTCTAGAGCAGCCCATGTTCCTCATGACAACCACTGCTCAGGCCATCTCAGGTTTCTTTGTCTGGACTGCACTACTCATCACCTGCCACCAGGTATTTTGTCTTTTTTTAATCCTTAAAGTGGACCAAAATTCAGAATTTTGACTATCCTGGAGTTGGTCCTTGCCCCAGGGCACCCTGATTTTGTTAAACCCCCAATCGGTGTGCTTGGATCTTCTCACGTCGGCATCCTTCAACGGCTGCACCTCATCACGGGGGGGGGGGGGGGGGGGGGGGGGGGTTCTCCCACACATTAAGTGGTGGAGCCTATCATAAAAACAAGTTTTTTTATTTTGTTTGTTTTACTGTTGGACCTCTTTAATCAATTACTTCTCCACTTTTAGTTCCCTACGAAAGAAACCAGTGCAGAAGTTGTATGGTCACAGTCATAGTATCCTTTGTACTGCAAATTCCTATGTTTCGTAGTTTTATTCTAAAATTCAGGTAACACTTCCTGCATCCAGTGTTGGCAGCCTTGTACATGTTTATGAACTCCTGTTTTTACCGTTCTTTAGTCAGGTGCTTCTTTGGATCATATAACATTGCTGTCACCATTACGTGGCAACAGGAAGCAGGTGTGTGCCTTAATGCTCTGTGTATACCATAGCAGGCCTACCTCTAGGATGTGGATGGACAAGTATTAGTATACCTTCACCCACAAGTCATTTTTACATGTGCTATGAAATGTGAGACTTCCCGATGTCTTTTATTGATGTTGTAATTCACAAGTGAAGCTTGACAGACTTCAGCTCTATACTTTTCTAGTACCTATTTTTGCTGGGATAAACCTTCCTGGTGCATGCTGAACCTTTGCCAGATTCCTATGCTAATCCACAAGCTTTGGCATGTGCATAAACTATAAGCATCATTTGACTGGAAATTCTTGTCAGATATTGCAAATGGTCACCTAATGCCACTTTGCACACTAAGTTAACATTTATGCAGATGCTGTTTTTGTTCTGCACCTGAGCTGCCACTGCCACTGACTGACGTAGTCATTTCAGACAGCTCTTATCGGAAGGCACATGTGCCTTGCATTTTGGCTCTCTACATAGCAGATGTGGATAACACCTAGGCAGACTTTGCTTAGAAATGGTAGGCTGTTGTGGCCAATGAGAGCCGTCTGCAGAAGGCTCTCATTGGAAGAGAGCATGCGCCATTCGAGCGAGGAAGAGGTGAGTGAAGAGCGACGTTCCTAAATTGGGAGGAATAGAACAAAGCCCAGGAAAGTCAAATTTCCGTTTTAAAGACACCACCGCTTGCTGTTTTACTTCCTATGTTTCTGGATCCTGCTTCAGTGTATATATTCTAAGTAGAGGGCGAACTTCTGTAGAGATGACTAGAAAAAAGAAGCCCCTCCCGGCCCATAAATACCTGGGACCTCCCACGCATTCCCCAGTAATCGTCTCTGCAGACGGCGAGCAAGTCAGAAGATGGCTGTGTCTCCTCCTTTGCAGGTAAGCCGGGTTCTCACCCGGCCAATTTATCCCTATTTCTGCCCGGCCCTCGTTTTTAGTAAGCCCACATGCCTCCCAGCCTCGGCTGTAGGTCCGGGCGAGGGTAGTTTACACCCTAGTGGTGTACTAACTAGGAGTCATACTCCTCCATGAGACCCCCAACAAGGGGTAGGCGGATACCAGGTTCGGGATCCTGGTTTGGGATGCCCTGTCCGTAATTCCCTGCGCTGCTTTAGGTGGCTTGGGATCATCCCCCACCCATTGCTCCCTGGATCATAGGGGGGGGGGAAGGGGGGCCTGTCCCTCCTATTTTTACCTCAGTCTTTGTCCTAGCCGGATAGCTGCCAGTACATATGAGTGTGTGTGTGTCAGTGGCATGCTTTTACTTGTGCCAGGCTGCGTCCAGCTGGATGGCGACCTGGATCCCGGGCCGGCTCCGCAGCCTTGCTGGGAGCACGGCCATGCTTTTTTGTTTTTCTCCTTAGTCAGGAGAGGGGGCGGGGCCGGGCGCTCTGCGCGCTGATGTGGCCCGCCCCTCTCTTTTGGCGCTCTTGGCGGTTCCCAACCAATGGCTGGGAACCGCGACTCGCCTATCTTCCATAGGAGGGGGCGGGGCCACGCACGGCACGTGATCCGCGCTGGCCCGCCCTTCTTCTTCTATTCCTCACTCGGCTTGGTGCTGTTGCGGCTGCTGCTGCGAGCTGGACGTCATTTTCCTTGGTCATAAACTGTGAGTGCCCTGCGGGGCTTGTAAACTGTTGTGTCATGGCATTAACTGTTTGTTCTCTGTACAAACGTAATGTGTGTCTTGAGGGTGCCTTGTGATGCTACATGTGTGCCATTTTTATATGCATTAATATTATACATTTATTGAAGTATGCTTGCTGTACATAGCTTTTTGGATTTCTTATGGTACCCCTTTTTTGATATGTCTGATATGGGGTTTTCTCACGGTCCTTAAGTCCCTCTCGCAAATTTGGGCATTAAAAATCCTCCCACTAACGGACGTTAAGGGGCATCCCGGGTGGCTTACTAGCGTAATTCCCACTGGTCATTGCGACTACCATAAAAAATCACCATATGGAGGCTTCCCAGGATACCGGGCTTGGGATCCCTTCGGGGCAACCCCGGCATTGTGTGGTTTGTGGGGTATCCCTTGCGTGGGATAATGTGCTTATTTGCTTTCCATGTGCACAGTAGGGCATTACGCGGCAGTCTGGGTCAGCGCCGTCGTCCTCATCACCTACACCACCACGCCTGATTCTGACCCCAAGTGATGTTGTCATTAGCGGGGAGTCGCAATCTGATGTCTGTGCTAGATTGGCCAACGTTGGAAAATTGATTGCTAGCTCTGCGTCCTGGAAGGCCCCAGCTAAGAGAAGGCATTTGGCACCGGCTGCGCCGGGTTTTGATTATGAGGAACACGACTTGGTCTGATTATTCCCCGCTGGAAGAAGGGGAATTGTTTTCAGAATCTGATGGTTCTGACGATCAGCAGTACCTGGATGCTGATGCTGGGCAGAAACGTGGGGATACGGGGATACCCCCAGACTTCTGGACCATATTTTTGAGGTGCTTGCTATTTCCCCGCCTGCGGAGGCCCCTCCGCAAAAGGGGGAATTTTTGGGGGCCACTAAGCCGCGCATGTGTTTCCGGATCAGAAGCATTTTGACAATTTGATTCTTAAGGAATGGAAAAAGCCCAGCTGGCTTCCTGGTACCCCTCAGGGGTGGGATAGGAAGTATCCCTTTCCTGTGGACACGGTGAAGCGCTGGTCGTCACCTCCTGAGGTCGACACTCCGATTCTGGGTTTGTCCAACACATCGGTTGTGCACTCTCCAGACTCCACTAATCTGAAGGATAGTGAGGACCGACGTCTTGATCAAATGGCGTCACATGCCTTTGCCAGTGTGGGTTCAGTCTTGTGTCCTGTGTGTGCTTCAGCTCTCACGGCTGTGGCTACCAGATCTGTAATTAGGGGTCTGTTGAATGGTCCCCACCTTAACCCTGCTAGTGACGAATTTGCAGCACTTTCGCAGTGTGATTTGTTCATGACCTTTGTCTTACCAGCTTTGTCTGTACAATATGCATGAGTAGTAGAATCTCGGCTTAGCTATACGCTGATTGGTTTGGTTGCGCCAATGGGCAGCTGACATTGCGGCAAAGAAGGCGTTTACAGGGCTACCTTTTTTGGGTATGCGCCTGTTTGGAGATAAATTGGACTCGGAGGCGAAAGGAGGAGAATTGCCACAACGCAATAAGCAGCCCTGGCCTTTTCGGGGTGCAGGCTCCTTTATTCCTTCCTTTCGTGGCTCTCGAGCAAGCAGGGGAGTTGCTTACTCTGCGTTCAGAGGTGATTCCTGGGGTATGGGCAGAGGACGTGTCCGTCCCGGGACTGCCTAGGGTACCAAACCCAAGGCTGCTGCCAAACCCTCTCAGCATTGAGGGGGCGCCCTCACCCTCACCCTCGCGGTTGGCGGGACGGCTTCAGCTCTTCGCCCAGGTCTGGACTCGGGAGGTCACAGACAACTGGATCCTGGAAGTGGTCTCTTCCGGGTACAAGCTGGAGTTCGAGTACCGGCCTCCTCACAGATTCCTTAGGTCTCGGGTTCCTTTGGACCCCCGGGACGCGCAGGGGCTTTTCTTGGCAGTGCAAAACCTTCGGGACATGGGGGTAGTTTCCCTGGTGCCCTCCACAGGGAGAGGCCGGGGCTATTACTCCAACTTTTTTACAGTCCCCAAAATGGATGGCTCCATAAGACCCATTCTGGATCTAAAGATTCTCAACAGGTTCATCAGAACCAAGAAATTTCGCATAGAGACTCGGCCATCAACTCTCTTCGTCCAGGGGACTTTGACGTCCATAGACATCAAGGATGCTTACCTTCATGTGCCAATCTTCCCAGGACACCAGCGGTTTCTCAGATTTGTGGTGGGAGATCAGCACTATCAGTTTGTGGCTCTTCCTTTCGGGCTGACCTTGGCACCAAGGGTGTTCACCAAGGTGCTGGTGGGGATAATGGCCCTTCTCAGAGCCCAGGGCGTTCGCATTGTGCCGTATCTGGACGTCCTTCTCATCAAGGCATCCTCTCTCGGTCAAACGAGGCTGGACACCAGGTTGGTGGTGTCAAGGCTGGAGAGGTTCAGTTGGGTGATCAACTATCCCAAGTCTTCTCTCTCCCCGTCAGGGGAGTTTTCCTTTCTGGGCATGAATCTGGATACCATTCGACCAGGGTGTTCCTACCTCCATCAAAGGTGGAGACGGTTCAAGATCTGATATGTCTTCTTCTGTCCATCCCTCGCCCTTCCTTCCGGCAAGGGATGAGGCTGGTGGGATTGATGGTGGCCTCTTTCGAGGCGGTTCCTTTTGCTCAGTTTCACATGAGGCCTCTTCAACTCCATCTGTTGTCGGCTTGGGACAGATGCCCTCTGACCTTGGATCAGTCATTTGTGATGTCTCCCCTGGTCCGGCAGTCTTTTCAGTGGTGGCTGGAACCGAGGAATTTGCTGAGGGGCAGATCTTTTCTGGCCCCTTGCTGGGAGACGGTCACCACGGATGCCAGCCTGTCGGGGGGAGGGGGGGGGGTTTATGGAAGAAACATCAGTTCCAGGGGCTGTGGTGGCCTCAGGAGGCGCACATCCCCATCAACGTCCTGAAGCTGAGGGCAATTCGGTTGCGTCACCTGACGCATCATCTCCAAGTTTTACCGGTTCAGGTTCGATCAGACAATCGAACTGCGGTAGCTTACATCAATCACCAAGGGGGGGGGGGGGGGCTTGCAGCAGGAGTGCCCTCAGGGAAGTTTTTCTGATTCTTGCATGGGCGGAGAGCAATGTTCCATGCATTTCAGCAGTGTACATTCCGGGAGTGGAAAACACGGAGGTGGACACTCCCTGAGCAAGGGATCCTCTCGCCGAGGGGAATGGTCTTTCATTCACATGGTATTCCGGTCCCTCTGTCGCATGTGGGGGTTTCTGGAGGTGGATCTCTAGCATTACGTCACAACCGCAAGCTTCCAATGTTGGTGTCTCTGTCTCAGGATCCTCTGGCCCTGGCAGCGGACAGCCTTGTCTTGTTAGGGCTTGGAAGTGATCTTCCTCTAACATCTACTACAGGACTTGGAGGTCCTATATTGATTGGTGTGAGGCTAGGGCCTTGCCTTACAGGGTGTTTTCGATCCCTAGGATTTTGGATTTTCTTCAACACGGTCTGGACCTGGGGCTCCAGCTTAGTACCTTGAAAGGGCAGGTCTCTGCCCTGGGGGCTTTTTTCTAAGGTCCTTTGTTCTTCATCCTTTGGTTAAAATTTTTTTTCCAGGGGGTCACTCATGTGCGGCCCCCTCGAAAGCCTTGTGCCTGTTTGGGATTTGAATTTTGGTTCTGTCGGCCTTCCAGGGGCCTCCTTTTGAGCCGGTACAGGATGTTGCACTTTCTATGCTTACACAAAAGATTGCCTTTTTTGGTGGCTATTACCTCTGTTCGATGTGTTTCTGGTTTGGCGGCTCTGTCTATTCTGGCCTCTTACTTTAAGAGACACCAGGACAAGGTGGTCTTCCGCTTTAAGCCGGATTTCCTACCTAAAGTGGTCTCTGCTTTCCGTCTCATTCAGTATGTGGTTCTCTTTTCCTTGTGTCCTAAGCCTAGCAATGACAAGGAGAGGGCCCTGCACTCTTTGGATGATTGTTGTGTGAAGTACTATTTGGCGGCTACTTCTCCTTTCTGTAGGACGGACGCCTTGTTTGTGGTGCCCTCTGGGCCCAAGAAGGGTTTGGCGCCGTCAAGTCTACCATTAGTAAATGGATATGTCTGGTCATTGTTGGGGCCTATTTTGCCAAGGGGAGGGTTCCCCCTTTCAGATTACTGCTCTTTCTACCAGGCTTCTGTTGAACAAGTTTGTACGGCTGTTACTTTGTCTTCTGTTCATACCTTTTTCCAAGTTTTTATAGGGTTGATGTGCGGGCCTCAGCGGATGCTGTTTTTGGCTGCATAGTTCTACAAGCTGCAGTGGTTTAATTTGTGCACTTTTGCCTGTTGGGATCCCCACCCTTTTCGGACACTGCTATTGGATGTCCCACGTGTAATGAATACTTCCGAAGCAGGGTGTGAGACATGCTTGGAATAATACCATTTTGTGATTACTCACCTGTAAAATGGGTATTGTAAGTATGTCTCACACCCTGCTTCGGCCCACCCGGAGTTGTATCTTGGATCCTCTGTATGGTGATACTTTTTTCTCAGATTTTATTTGCTCTTCCTGGTCCCCTTACTGCTTTCTTATACTGGGGAATGTGTGGTCCCAGGTATTTATGTGCCGGGAAGGGCTTCTTTTTTCTAGTCATCTCTGCAGAAGTTCGCCCTCTACTGGACATAACCCACGTGTAATGAATATTTCCGAAGCAGGGTGTGAGACATACTTACAATACCCATTTTACAGGTGAGTAATCACAAAATGGTATTTTTGCAAAATCTACCCCCTTTCTTCTGCCTCATACTGTTGGGGTTCCTCAGGGATCAGTCCTTGGGATTTTCCTCTTTTCTTTCTAGACCACTGGTTCTCAACACACGGTCGTGTACCCCAGGGGGTACTTGTGAATGTTTTGGGGCTCACCAACAGCAGGGGTCTGATGGGTCTAGCTTATTTTAACAGTTAAACAATATTCCTTCTTGCTTTAAAAATGCTGTGATACCTGTGACCTACTTAATTTGACCACATTTAGAATTGATCCCCTCTTTGGGGGTACTCTAGTGGAACTTCTTGTCTCCAGGGGGGTGTCCCTCTGGGGCATCACAATTTGGGATGTTGCTCTATGTGAAACCCAGCCATTTGCCCGCTTTCCTTACCTTTCCGTGAGCCTGCGGCGCACACGTGGATCTCCTTAATCAGTTTCTCTGGGTGCAGTTATTAAAGAGAAACTTTGGTCAGAAATAACTATAGTCCCTCTTTAATGTGCAGCAGCAGGGCAGCCTGACCCGGGCTTTCCTGCTGTGCATTGCAAAATATGACCCGACAATTAAAAAAATGTGTTGGAACTGAGGGCGATTCTTCTAGTTCGCAGGCGTTGGTCTGCCCAGCTCAGGGGACTTCCGATCAAGGTACAGTCGAACAATTTCCCAGCTGTTGCCTACATAAACCATCAGGGGGGTACCAGGAGCTGGCAGGCGTTCCAGGAGTCGCATCAGGTGGTGGGTGGAAATTCACGTTCTGTGCATATCGGCGGTTCATATTTCAGGGGTGGATAATCTGCAAGCCGATTATTTGAGCAGGGAGACGGTGGACCAGGGGGAATGGTTCCTTCACTACGACGTGTTTCGTGCCCTCTGCGATCAGGGGGGAGTGTGGACCTCTTTGCAATTCGGCACAATTAGAAGGTCCAGAGGGTCTTGTCCAGGGTGTGAGACCCCCTGGCAGTGGTAGTCGATGCGCTTGGCCATTCCATAGTTAGGGTACATCCTGCTCTATACATTCCCGCCACTGCCACTTTTGAGTCACATGTTTAAAGAAGGTCAAGTGCAAGCAGATTCCTTCATCCTGATCCCTCCACACTGGCCCAAAAGGGTGTGGGTTGTGGATTTGGTCAGCCTGATGGTGGAGCCATTGTGGCGACTGCCCAGTCGCCCAGATCTTCTGCAACAGGGTCCTCTGCGGCACCCCAATACTCCAGCGCTGGCTTTAGCGGCTTGGCTATTGAGACCATTATATTGGAGGAAAGGGCTTTGTCCACCACAGTAATTCGGATCTTGATTTGAGCACGGAAACAGTCATCAAACAGCCAATCCTGTAGGAGGTTCTTGGCACTCAAAATGTTGGAGTTCCTCCAGCAAGGCCTGCACGCTGGCCTACAGCCCAGCTCCCTAAGGGCCAGGTCTCTGTTTAGTCGAGCATTTAAGACGGATGTCTTGTTCATGATCCCAGAAGGACCAAGGAGGGGCCTGGCGACTGCCAGGTCCGCTCTTGGCGGATGGATCAGGCAGGCGGTCACACAAGCCTACGCCTGCAAGGCAGCCACCTGGTCGTCTCTCCACACCTTCACCAAGTTTTACAGACTTGGCCGCTCTGGGGCATAAGGTGTTGCAGACGTGGAGACATTTCTCATTCTTCCATTCCGGGGCACCACATCGCCTTTCTGTTGTGTTACAACTGCACCAGTGGTGGTTTTAGGTTTTATTGCACTGTTTTCTAGTTGCACGGACTATGCGCAGGTTAACACTCACTCTCCTGGGGCTGTGGCTGAACTGCTTTTTGATTAACTGAGGGAATCATGACAAAGCCTGCCCTATATAAGCTGGAAGGATCTAGTTTTTTTTCTATCTTGCAGTCCCCGCCTACAGCTAAGATTGACCTATGCGTTGCTACTGGTGGTGCCCCGGAATGGAAGAGGACGAGAAATGAAATTTAGCGGTGAATACACAAATTTCCCTTTTTCATATTGGGTCATTTCTACATTCTTAGTAATCTAGTGAAGTATTTTATGGTAGGATGTAGAAGATATTTTCTTCATTCTGCTGCTGGTGACATTCTTTAAAGCTCAGACCTTTTTCAGAGATTTTTTCTCTATATGGAGGAGGCTAGTGAAGTATGAAGCCTTGCCCTTGTATGACCTTAGCACAGTTCTCAGGGTTCTCACCCATAACCGTTTTACACCCTGTATGCTAAGCAATAGGCAGACCTTATCAATAAAGGAAGCATATAGAGCACATGTGTTAAACTCAATGCTCAGGGGCAGGATGTGGCCCTCCAAGTCTTGTTAAGTGACCCTTTGACAATGACTGCTGAGCTTGCCCAGTCACTTCAAGTTTGCTGTAGTGATGCACTGGTATTCTGCACTCCATTGTGCCCCCAGATGGGTGCCTATAAAAGCGACTGGTGTATTTCTGGAGAATACAGACTGCAACTGCTATGTGACTCTGTGCAACAGAGGCCCAACTAAACCTCCCAACTTACTGCCACAGCAGATGGTTCTACAGCTGCTGCAGGGGTTGTTGCTAGCTATTGCCAGGTGGAGTGGGAAAATGCCTGTCCTGGACAAAAGAATTCAACGTCTGCATCTGTTCTAGGAAAACGAAATCTACATATTCTTAGTATACAGTACGTCCTGCTCCAGATAAGATTCTTTACTCTTGGGTATTACTCCGCCAGATGGCGCTGGACTGCAGAGACCGTGAAATTGGCTCCTCCTGGCCCCTCAAATACCCGGGACCTCCCACAAATCCCCAGATTTTCTCTGCAGTCTGGACTGCCAAGGACAAGAAAAAGGCTCTCTCTTCTCGCAGGTGAGCTGGGCTATTAGCCTGCGGCCCTGTAGGACTATTCCCACCCGTTCCATTGTTAATGTGCCTCCCAGCTTTGGCTGCGCTGGTTCGGGTGATGGTAGGCAGCACCGCTGTCAGGTGCTTAGGAGCGCTGCTCCACCACAATCCCCCACCAAAGGGTAGGCGGTATAGGCATAAGGTGAGCCTTATGGGATGCCCCTCATGCGCTATTGCCCCTTGCCCCTGTCTATCGGTGGGCCCTACATTAGGTGGGCGCTGCCCTCCCTCGCTCTCCCTTGTAGTTCTCGGGGGGGGGGGGGGGGGTGTCAGAACACCGGGTGTGAACCCTGATTGCGGAGACTGCAACACTGCTCACCTCTTGACCGGGAAGCCTGGAATCTAAGGACCAACCTGGTATTCACTAGAGCCTCTAATGGTGAGGATAGACTGGGCTGCAGGAAGGCCCCAGGTCAGGCAACCTAGGAGTGGGTTTTGCAGAATTCCGGGTAGGAGACAGACCAGAGCTGATCTGGGAGTGTGAGGCAGGCTGAAGTCGTGGGCTGGCAGATCTGGATCAAAGTCGAGAAACAAGCAGAGGTCGTGGGCAGGCAGATCAGGATCGTGGTCACAAAACAAAGCCAAAGTCGTCAGGAAAGCAGGATCGTAGTCAGAAGCAAGCCGGGTCGGTACACAGGAAGGAATCACAGGAACTCAGGAGCATGCAGGAAAAGACCAACTGGCAATTGAGGACAGGCCTAGTCTGTTTTTATAGGCCCCTGCACATGCTCAGTAGTGAGGACTCACAGGCGGCCTCTGCTGGTCAACAGGAGGAACAGTCCTGGTTCTCCGGCATAGACGAACAGGCGCCCTCTGCTGGACTACAGAGGGAACAGTCCTGGTTCTCTGACATTGCCCCCCCCCTTAAGGGAGGCCTACGGCCGACTCTAGGACCAGGTTTCTCGGGATGGGACCTATGAAAGTCCCTAATCAGACGAGGAGCATGGACATTCCTAGACGGCTCCCAAGAACTCTCTTCGATTCCATAATTCTTCCATTTAATTAAATATTGAAGACCCATTCCTCTGCGACGGGCATCCAAAATTTGCTCCACCTCATATTCTTCTGATTCATCCTCAATCAGAGACTCAGAACTGTCATCTAAGGTTTCGGAAACTGGTGCAGGTTTAAGTAAAGAGACATGGAACACTGGATGGATGCGGAGGGAGGCCGGTAAGCGAAGTTCCACGGCCACTGCATTAATAAGCCTCTTAACGAGAAATGGACCAATAAATTTAGGGCCCAGCTTCTTAGAAGGACAACGTAGCTTAAGGTTTCGGGTGGACAGCCAGACTTTGTCACCGACAGCATATACTGGGGAGGCCTGACGATGACGATCGGCACTCCTTTTATACTGTTCCTGGGCCTTGAGAAGACATTCCCTTAACTCACGATGTGTCTCTGCCAAGAAAGAGGCCAAGTCCTGGGCAGCGGGTAAGTTCACCTCTTTAGGCATGTCTGGCAAGATATTGGGATGAAAACCGAAATTTGCGAAGAATGGCGATCTGGCAGTGGAACTGTGACAGGAGTTATTGTATGCAAACTCAGCCAGAGGTAGGAGCCGATACCAATCATCTTGCAGGGCAGAAGAATAACAACGTAAATATTGTTCAAGCGTCTGGTTGGTACGTTCTGATTGCCCATTCGACTGAGGATGATAGGCAGATGAATGAGCCAGAGAAATTTGGAGCGCTTCACACAGACGGGACCAAAACCGCGACGTAAACTGAGATCCTCGATCGGAGACAATTTCGGTGGGTATACCATGAAGCCGGACCACCTCCCTGATGAACACTTGAGCGAGTATAGGCGCGGACGGAATACCCGCTAAGGGAATAAAATGAGACATTTTAGAAAATCTATCAACCACCATTAAGATGGTGGTAAATCCCTCAGAGGGAGGTAATTCCACGATGAAGTCCATGGAGATGTGGGACCATGGTCTTTCAGGCACTGGCAGGGGAAGAAGTAACCCCACAGGCTTGTGAGAAGAACCCTTACTTCGGGCACAATTCCGGCAGAGATTGATAAAGGAAACACAGTCTTTCTTCAAGGAAGGCCACCAAAAGTGCCGACGGATCAACTCCAAGGTCTTGTGTAGTCCAAAGTGCCCTGCCAAGGGGTGGTCATGAAAAGTCTGTAAAACCGCAGTTCTGGTAGACCTAGGTACAAATATCTTGCCTTGATGAATAAATAAACCGTCAGAGCAAGGCAGGTCTTCACAATCCTCAAGTGGTAATTCCGAGGAGGCTCTCCGGATCTGAGAGATGAGTTCGGATTCTAATACCAAGAAATGTCGTTCTGGGAGGATTGGTAGTTCCGAGGAATCAGTCTCATCCAAAGTGTCTGGAAGCGGCAATCGGGACAGAGCGTCAGGCTTGGTGTTACGGCTGCCCGGTCGATAGGTAACGTGAAAATTAAAGCGGGAGAAAAACAGGGACCAACGCGCCTGACGAGGTTTTAATTGTTTGGCAGAACGTAGATATTCCAAGTTTCTGTGATCAGTCAGGATCAGAATAGGATGAACTGCTCCCTCTAACAGGTACCACCATTCCTCAAGAGCCAATTTAATGGATAGAAGTTCTCGGTCTCCTACGTCATACAGGCGTTCAGTAGCTGACAATTTGCGAGAAAAGAAGGCGACCGGATGCAGAACGGCCTTCTCCCCTGAACGTTGCGATAGGACGGCCCCCACAGCAATGGATGAGGCATCAACCTCCAAGATGAATGGTAAGGAAGAGTCCGGGTGCATGAGAACAGGGGCAGAAGTGAAGCATTCCTTTAAGGTCTGAAAGGCTTGCTGAGCAGATTCAGTCCATTCAAAGGTCTTGTCTTTCTTTGTTAGATCCGTGATAGGCCGGATTATGGCAGAGAAGTTACGGATAAACCGGCGATAAAAATTGGCGAATCCAATGAATCTCTGGACCTGTTTTCGGGAGGTAGGTGCTGGCCAATCAAGTACAGCCGAAACCTTACTAGGGTCCATGGAGAACCCCTGATCCGAGATGAGGACCCCCAGAAAAGAGATGGATGCTTTTTCAAATTCGCACTTCTCTAACTTGGCAAAGAGTTGATGTGCCCGAAGTCGTGAGAGTACTGTTCGCACATGTTCCCGATGTTCGGCCAGGTTTTCAGAAAAGACAAGAATGTCATCCAAGTACACAATGACAAAAATATCAAGTAGGTCCCTAAAAATGTCATTGACCAAGTGTTGGAAGGTTGCCGGGGCATTGCACAAACCGAAAGGCATGACAAGATATTCAAAGTGTCCGTAACGAGTTCGAAATGCCGTTTTCCACTCATCCCCTTCTCTTATCCGGACAAGGTTGTATGCCCCCCTAAGGTCAAGCTTGGTAAAAATCTGCCCAGTTTTAAGGCGCTGAAAGAGGTCTGAAATCAAGGGTAGAGGGTAGCGATTCTTGACAGTGACCTTGTTCAGTTCCCTGTAGTCGATACAGGGCCGTAAGGAACCATCTTTCTTGCCTACAAAGAAAATACCAGCACCTGCGGGGCAAGTGGAAGGCCGAATAAAACCCTTCTTCAAATTTTCATCCAGATACTGACGAAGGGTTAACAACTCCGGATCGGATAGCGGGTAAATCCTGCCAAAAGGGATGGATGCCCCAGGCAAAAGTTCAATTGGGCAATCATAAGACCGATGGGGAGGAAGAGTGTCGGCTCCCTTTTTGTCAGACATCCCTAAAGTCCATATAGGCTTCAGGTAAGCTTTGAAGATCCTGTTCCTTGGCAGAATCAGTCAGAGCTAGTTGGTACCTGGTAGTAGAATTGGAAAAGCAGGCATGAAGACAATAAGGAGACTCGAAGCGCACTGTACCCGTAGACCAATTTATTGAAGGGTTATGTGCCAATAGCCATGGTAAACCCAAAATGACAGGAAAAGCAGGGGATGGTATGAGATCAAAACTTAGCCATTCAAAATGATCAGGATTAATGCATGCTGATAAGGACAAAGTTTGTAAAGTAATAGGACCGTTCTTGAGCAGGGAACCATCAGCCAAGGAAATGGTAAGTGGAAAGGGGCGTTGTCTGAAAGGAATGTCATGGGTCCTTGCAAATTCTAGGTCCATGAAGCAGCTGCAGGCTCCAGAGTCGATAATGGCTGCCACCTCAATTTTTCTTCCGGGCAAATGAAGACAGAGCGAAACAGAAACATGATTAGCACCAGAAAGCAGGAGGGAGCCCGAACAATGTCTAGTAGGTAACCTCCTACCTGGAGGACGGATGGGGCATCTATAGAGGAAGTGGCCGGCTTCCCCGCAGTAAAGGCACAGATTGTGCTGGCGTCTGCGAAGGTGTTCCTCAGATGTCAGTGAGGGGCGAGAAACCCCGAGTTGCATCGGCTCCGAACCACTGTTAATAGCAGTGGAGGATGGAGAGGAGCTGGGAGCATCGGCACGAGGAGGATCCAAATGGAGCGACTGAGGATTACTTTTCTCAAGACGACGTTCTCTTAGTCTCCTATCAATCTTGATGGAGAGTTTGATCAATTCCTCCAGAGATGCGGGCAGATCGGAACGAGCCAGTTCATCTTTGACAGAATCGGCCAGACCCAAACGGAACTGATGACAGAGTGCAGGGTCATTCCAAAGAGTCTCAGTACTCCAGCAACGGAATTCTGCCACATACTCCTCGACAGGACGGCGTCCCTGGATAAGGGTCCGAAGCACAGCCTCAGCTGAAGCTATACGCCCAGGGTCGTCATACATAGTCCCCATAGCATTAAAGAAGGACTCCAGAGAGGATATGATAGGGTCTGATTGTTCAAGTAAGCGATGAGCCCAAATCTGAGGGTTCCCCAGCAGCAAGGAGATAACAGTCTTAACCCTGATGACCTCTGTGGGGTAAGTCCGGGGTTGGAGATCGAACAGCAACTGGCAACTATTCTTAAACGATCGAAAACGGTTGCGATCGCCAGAAAAACGTTCAGGCAAAGGTATGCGAGGTTCAAAGGTACTGGGTGCAGAGCTGGCATTGTCGGCAGCTGCAGGCATAACGGAGGCTG
Source organism: Gastrophryne carolinensis (assembly GCA_027917425.1). Lineage (NCBI taxonomy): Eukaryota > Metazoa > Chordata > Amphibia > Anura > Microhylidae > Gastrophryne > Gastrophryne carolinensis. The sequence goes on along the minus strand of CM051235.1, from coordinate 332,624,700 downwards.
ATGGCGGGACAGGGTTAGTAGCGGCAGGAAGGCTGGCTTGCAGTGTATCCAGGCGGGACTCCAGCTGTAAAAATCCACCATGTAGATTGCCCACCGCCTGTGTCAGAGCGGTCATCTGCTGAACCAAAGTGTCAAAAGCCGGGTGATCTCCGCCAGAGCTCATTATTGGCCAGTTGGTACTGTCAGAACACCGGGTGTGAACCCTGATTGCGGAGACTGCAACACTGCTCACCTCTCGACCGGGAAGCCTGGAATCTAAGGACCAACCTGGTATTCACTAGAGCCTCTGATGGTGAGGATAGACTGGGCTGCAGGAAGGCCCCAGGTCAGGCAACCTAGGAGTGGGTTTTGCAGAATTCTGGGTAGGAGACAGACCAGAGCTGATCTGGGAGTGTGAGGCAGGCTGAAGTCGTGGGCTGGCAGATCTGGATCAAAGTCGAGAAACAAGCAGAGGTCGTGGGCAGGCAGATCAGGATCGTGGTCACAAAACAAAGCCAAAGTCGTCAGGAAAGCAGGATCGTAGTCAGAAGCAAGCCGGGTCGGTACACAGGAAGGAATCACAGGAACTCAGGAGCATGCAGGAAAAGACCAACTGGCAATTGAGGACAGGCCTAGTCTGTTTTTATAGGCCCCTGCACATGCTCAGTAGTGAGGACTCGCAGGCGGCCTCTGCTGGTCAACAGGAGGAACAGTCCTGGTTCTCCGGCATAGACGAACAGGCGCCCTCTGCTGGACTACAGAGGGAACAGTCCTGGTTCTCCGGCATAGACGAACAGGCGCCCTCTGCTGGACTACAGAGGGAACAGTCCTGGTTCTCTGACAGGGGGTGAATGTGTGCTTCTGTACATTTACTTGTATTTGTGCTCTGTTTGCCTTTAGTTCTGTCGCTGCACAGACCTTGGTTGCACTGGTTTCTTGTTTGAATATGCCGCCACGCGCGCTTCTACGGTGTTCCGCGGTTGGCGGCGACATTACCTCAGGCGTGCTGCACCGTCATTGGTTGCTTGTCAGTGTGTGGCTTCGCGCTCTTAGGAGGGGTATACTCGCCGCCATTTTTTCTTGCTCTTCCTGCTGCGTGGCTAGCGCCTACCTACCGCGGTCCGTGAGTACCCTAGCGGGCTGTTTATTTTACCTTAATTGTCATGTATGCATGTCGCTTACGGGGTTTTTCGCTTATGTCTTACAGGCGGGTCAAAATTGGTTTCTCCCGGCCCTACCCCCTCTATTTAGTTATTAAACTTTTTGAGGCCTAGTGTGCTAATTCCTCCCACTTCCCTAGCGGGCTATTGGGGCATCCCGGGTTGCTTTTACAGCGTGAATCCCTGTCGGCTTATTGTGCCGCTATAATCACAATATGGAGGCGTCTCAGGATAATGTGCTCGGGGTTCCTTCGGGACAAGCCCGGCTGTGTGTAGTGTGGGCTGTCCCCCTACTGGTGTTGACAATGTGCGGGTTTGTGTACCTTGTGCCCAGCAGGTGCTTGCGCTGCAGCCTGGTTTACCAGCGGCTGGGCCTGCGCCACGTATGGCTTCGCCTACTCCCCTAAGCTTAAATTTGACTCCCCGTGAGCTGCATACTAGTGGGGAATCTCAGCCTGATGTGTCCACTAGACTGGCTAGTGTTGAAAAGTTGCTTGCTAATACCATGGAGCGTAAGGCCTCTGCTAAGAGGCGGCATTTGACGCCTGATGTCACTCTTTTCCCTATGGAGGCTGAAGAGTTCTTTGATCTGTCTAGTTATACTCCCCTAGAAGAAGGGGAATTGACTCAGAGTCATATGATGAGCTGCCCAAGGCTTTTGATGATTCTGGCTCTGATTCCTGGGCCCCAGATGATACTGATAGGCTTTTGGCCCAGATCTTTGAAGTGCTTGCCTTCTCTCCTCCGGTCGCAGCTCCTAAGCAGCAGGGGGAATTGTTTCATAGTGCTAAGCCACGTTTAGAGTTCCCTGAAAAATCTAATTTCAATAATCTTGTGGTCAAGGAATGGGACCGTCCTAGCAGGCTCCCCGGAGTCCCTAAGAGTTGGGATAAGAGATATCCCTTTCCTGCTGATGTGGTAAAACGTTGGTCATCCCCTCCAGAAGTGGATGCCCCGATCCTGGGGTTGTCTAACACCTCTGTCAGCTGGCGCCCCATGCTTTTACCTGTGTGGGGACGGCGCTGTGCCCGGTTTGTGCCTCTGCCATTACAGCTGTGGCTATTAGGACCCTGCTTAAAAGTGTCCTAGATGGAGCTCCTGATGATGTGTCTAGTGAAGAGTATAATGCACTCTCGCGCTGTGAGGTTTTTGTTGCATATGTCCTCTCTGCCTTGGATGATACCATTAGGATGTATGGCAGAGCCTCTGCCTTGGTGGTGGCTATACGCCGATCGGTTTGGCTGCGCCAATGGGCAGCTGACAACGCTGCCAACAAGGCTCTCACTGGTTTTCCCTTCAAAGGACTACGCCTATTTGGGACCGCCTGGACCTGTTTGCTAAGGGAGGCAGGTTACCCCAGCGCAGGAGGCAGTCTCGGCCCTTTCGGGGCTCAGGCTCCTTTTCTTCCCACTACCCTGGATCCAGACCGGGGAAGGGGGTCTCCTTTACGGGGGCCCGAGGAGATTTCTGGGGAAGGGGCAGAGGACGTGGACGCCCTGGCTCGTCCTGGGGCTCCAAGCCTAAGCCTTTCCCCAAGCCCCCTCAGGCATGAAGGGGCGCCCTCACCCATCCGGGTGGGGGACGGCTTCAGCACTTTGCTCACGTCTGGAGGCTTCATGTCTCAGATCGGTGGATTCAGGAGGTAGTGTCCACCGGTTACAAGATGGGGTTTGCTGCCTGGCCGCCCCCAAGATTCATCAGATCCCGGATGTCTCAGGACCCTATGTCAGCTCAGGCTCTGATTCTGGCAGTGCAAAGCCTTCTGGAGCTGGGGGTCATCTGTCAGGTCCCCTTACGAGAAAGGGGCAAGGGCTTCTATTCCAACCTTTTCACCGTGCCCAAAAGAGATGGGTCATTCAGGCCCATCCTGGATTTGAAGATTCTCAACAAATTTGTCAGATGCAGGCGCTTTCGCATGGAAAATCTACGCTCTATCAATTCCCTGCGTCCAGGGGACTTCATGACCTTTGTGGACATCAAGGATGCTTACCTTCTTATTCCTGTCTTTCCAGGTCATCAGATTCCTCAGATTCGCTCTGGAGGATCAGCACTACCAATTTGTGGCATTGCCCTTCGGTCTCACTTCAGCTCCCAGAGTGTTCACCAAGGTGCTGGCAGGAGTGATGGCTCTGCTCAGGTCTCAGGGCATTCGCATTCTGCCCTATTTGGACGACATTCTCATCACTTCTCAGTCCCTCCTACATGCAGAGCTGGATACTCAGCTGGTAGTGTCCACTCTGGAGTCATTTGGCTGGGTGATCAACCATCCCAAGTCTTCCCTGTCTCCCTCCTTGGTGACACCATTCCTGGGAATGAATCGGGATACAGTTCAGGCAAGGATTTTTCTTCCTCAGCAGAAGGTGGACAGTCTGCTAGCGCAGGTTCAGTCCCTGCTTTCTTGCCCTTATCCCTCCATCAGGCAGGGGATGCAGCTGGTGGGCCTGATGATGTCGTGCTTTGAGGCGGTCCCTTATGCCCAGTTTCACATGAGGCCTCGGCAACTCCACCTCTTGTCAGTGCGGGACAAGGATCCTGCGTCCCTGGGCCAGGTCCTTGTTCTGTCCCCCCTAGTCAGGCGGTCCCTCTCGTGGTGGCTGGACTCCAGGAACCTGTTGGCGGGCAGATCCTCTTGGCCCACTGCTGGGAGCCGGTCACCACGGATGCCAGCCTGACAGGTTGGGGGGCTTCTGGCAGTCCCTACAGTTCCAAGGGCGGTGGGGCCCTCAGGAGGCCCACACACCCATCAACATTCTGGAGTTGAGGGCGATCAGGTTGGTCCTGGCTCGCTTGACCCAACACCTTCGGGGCCGGCCTGTTCAGGTACGCTCTGACAACCAGACGGCGGTTGCCTACATCAATCATCAAGGAGGGACCCGGAGCAAGGGGGCTCTCAAGGAAGTGCCTCGGAGGACAATGTTCCCTGCATCTCAGCTGTGTACATTCTGGGGGTAGAGAATCTACAGGCAGACTCTCTGAGCAGGTGGACCTCTTGCCTGGGAGAATGGTCCCTCTGCGACAGGGTGTTTCACTCTGTGTCACCGTTGGCGTCAGCCAGATGTGGATCTGTTTGCGTCCCGTCACAATCACAAGCTCCCAGCCTTTGTCTCCCTGTCCCAGGATCCTCTGGCCTTGGCCACAGATGCTCTGACAATGTCATGGCAGGATTTTCAGCTTCTGTATGTCTTTCCCATTCCCCCTGTTGGGCAGGGTCCTGCACAAGATAGCTCTGGAAGGGGTGCCAGCAATCCTCGTGGCTCCCAGGTGGCCAAGAAGAGTGTGGTTCGCAGACATAGTGCAGCTGGCAGTAGATCAGTACGCTTTGCCCAAGGTTCCAGACCTGCTCACTCAGGGTCATTTACACCATCCCAATTTACAAACACTGGCTTTGACGGCCTGGCTGCTAAAACCTCCATCTTGATGGAGAAGGGGCTGTCTGCCTCTGTTGTTAACACCATGATTAGGGCTAGAAAGAAGTCTTCCTCTTCCATTTACTATAGGGTTTGGCGTGCCTACATTGTCTGGTGTGAGTCTAGGTCACCTGCCTGTCGTGTGTTCTCTATTCCCAGGTTCCTGGAGTTCCTCCAACATGGTTTGGATCTGGGGCTTCAACTCAGTACTCTGAAGGGTCATGCCCTGGCTGTTTTCTTCCAGAGATCTTTTGCTCAGCATTCTCTGATCAGGTTACTCATGTGCGTCCTCCACGTAAGCCTATGTTGCCTGTCTGGGATTTGAACTTGGTCCTGTCTGCCCTGCAGGGTGCTCCCTTTGAACCTGTGCAGGAGGCTGCTTTGGCCATTCTTACTCTCAAGGTTGTCTTTTTGGTGGCCATCACTTCTGTTAGGCGTGTTTCTGAGTTGGCGGTGCTTTCTATCCAGCCCCCCTACTTTGAGAGACACCAGGACAAGGTGGTGTTTCGCTTCAAGCCAGATTTTCTGCCTAAGGTTGTATCTGCCTTTCATCTAAATCAGGACATTTTTCTACCTTCCTTGTGCCCTAATCCTAGTAACACTAAGGAGAGGGTTTTGCATTCCTTGGATGTGGTTAGGAGTCTGAAGTACTATCTGGTGGCTACTGCACCGTTCAGGAAAACCAATGCTCTTTTTGTGGTCCCTTCTGGTCCTAGGAAGGTTTTGGCTCCTGCTAAATCTACTATCAGCAAATGGATCCGTCAGGCTGTGATTCAGGCCTACTCTGCTAAGGGGAAGAATCCTCACTTCCGCCTTACTGCTCATTCTACTCGTGCTATTGGTGCCTCTTGGGCTTTTCAGCACCAGGCCTCTGTTGAACAAGTTTGCAAGGCCGCTACTTGGTCTTCTGTTCATACCTTTTCAAAGTTTTACAAGGTTGATGTTAGGTCCTCAGCTGATGCTGCTTTTGGACGCAAGGTTCTGCAGGCGGCAGTGGTCTGACCTGTCTGCTGTTACCTTTTGGGGATCCCACCCTACTTTACGGACACTGCTATTGGATGTCCCAAGAGTATAGAATCTTATCTGGAGCAGGATGTACTGTATACTAAGAATAATACAATTCTGTGATTACTCACCTGTAGAATTGTTATTATGAGTATACAGTACGTTCTGCTCCACCCCACCCTTGGTTTCATTATCCTAGGATCCCCTGTATGGTGATTGTTATCATTGTTGTTAGTTACTGGTTGGTTATGTTATCATTCTCCCGGCTTCTTGTTTAACTGCTTTTCAGTGCTGGGGATTTGTGGGAGGTCCCGGGTATTTGAGGGGCCAGAGGAGCCAATTTCGCGGTCCAACGCCATCTGGTGGAGTAATACCCAAGAGTAAAGAAACTCACTTATCTGGAGCAGGACGTACTGTATACTCATAACAACAATTCTACAGGTGAGTAATCACAGAATTGTATTTTTCATCTGTCATGTGCAAAATAATTCTGCATCTACCCTGGGCAAAATAATTCTGCATCTATCTTGGGCAAAATAATTGTCTAAAAATGTCCTGGGTAAAATAATTTTGCATCTTTATCTGTTCTGGGCATAATAATTTTTCTTCCAATCCATTCCATACACTCCTTACTCCTGGGTTTCCTCCTCCTTGCTGATCACGTGACTGCAAGAAAGAAAACAGGCGTGGCCCTCCCGGCCCATAAGTAGCAGCTGCCCCTAATCAGATCAGTTTTCTTTCTTGCAGTGGCAAGATGACTGACTGAAGATTCAGGTAGCTCTCAAGGTTTTGGTAGCAAGTGAGGGACTGAACCCTGTCTGCTCTCTGCAGAGCCTTATTCCCACGGATCCCTCAAGACCCAAGTTTATGCCTCCACAGCGTTGGCTGTTTTGGGGTCCGTGAAGGTAAGGTGGAAGCGCCGGGGTCTTGGGGCGCTTACAGAGTGTATATGCTCTGGGCTGCAGGCTTTTTTGAAAAGTAAGTCAGTCGCAGGTTTTTCTCTGGTGTACCTGCTGAGGAATGTTTTTTATTTTTTACCCGACCCTTCCTTCTTCCAGTTAGGTAGGTTTTTTATCATAAAAAAATAAAAAAAGATTATTAAAGCTCTTTTTTTCTCCTGTTTTATTTTTTAGAATTTGGAAGAAGGATAGAAAAGGGTTGTGGTTCCTCCCGGTCCCTTTTGGGATTGGTTTTAGGCTTAGTGCCTTTTAGGTCTGATTGCCAAATTAAAAAAAAAAAAAAAAACACCATGAGGGAGGCATTAGGGGATAGTGATTCGGGCATCCCATTTGAGCAGGGCGGGCTCTGCCACCATAATAGAGCGGCGGCTCAGGTCTTTAGTCCAGTTATTACTGGTGTGAGCGCAACGGCTCACCCATCCCTTCCTTCCCCTGGAAGGGAGAAGGCAGCGAGGCGCAGTCAGATGTGGTGCTTGCTTCGGCAGCACATATGCTAAAATTGGAACGATACAGAGAAGATTAGCATGGCCCCTGCTCAAGGATGACACGCAAATTCGTGAAGCGTTCCATATATGGTTTCCAAAGAAGGCCACTTGTAAGAGGAGGCATTGGAACCTGTTGCGGAGGAAAGAGATTTATTTGCCTCTTTTGGAGAGTGGGAGGAAGAAGAGTATATAGATGAGCAGCTCTCAGAAGGCGAGTTACGCTCTGGTGAGGAAGATAGTAACTCTATTTTTTTCTCTTCTGATGAGGACCCCCTCCTCGCAGGCGAAACACAGTGTCTGCTCTTTTCGGTTTTTGAAACTTTGAATATCACTCTCTCCCATATTGTATCTTGTACTCAGAATATCCACTGTCAAATCTGTAAAACTGCGTCTGAAATAGTGTATGTACTGTATGTTCTACCCTGTCTGTAATTACTACTTTGTAAAGCGCTACGTAAGATGATGGCGCTATATAAATGAATAATAATAATATCGCCCCTCCTGAGGCAAAAAAAGGGAAGGATGATCTGTTTAAGCCAGTTAGGCAAAGGCAGGTGTTCCCGGAGCAGCCACACTTTTCTAAAATGGCGTTAAAGGAAGGGGAAAATCCTAACATATTACCGGCTGTTCCTAGGATACTAGACTCTAGGTATGCCTTTCCGGCGGACATGATTAAGCTTTAGTCTTACCCACCTTAGGTGGATTCTCCAGTAGCAGGCTTGTCTAATACTTCCATCATGCCGTCTGCTACTATGGGATCTTCAAGAGATCCCACATAGAGACGAATGGATCAATTGGCCCGCCATGCTTTTGCTATGAAAGGATCCTTTCTACGTCCTGTTTGTGCCATGGCCATTGTGTCCCTGGCTTCAAACCACGCCTGTTTTCTTTCTTGGAAGAAGATGAAGAAAAAGTTTAGCCAGGGCTAAGTCTTGCAGGCTTATTCAAGAGTCCAAAGATTTTAAGGATTGTTTGGACTTTAACTCTTTCGCTATCACTGCGATGGATGATGCAGTCTGGCTAGCTGCTAGAACTTCTGCTCTGCTTGTGGCCTTGCACCGTTCCTTATGGCTAAGACCATGGTTGGCGCCACTAAGAAAGCTCTTATAGGTCTACCTTTTTTAGGGAGCAGATTTTTTGGAGAAAAACTGGACGGTATGGTGAAGGATGGCAAACTGCCTCAGAGGAAGAGGACGACTCGGCCTTTTCAGAGGACTTCATCATATCGACTCTTTTGGACTGGCAGAGGAGCCTTTCGTCCTTGCTCCCGTAGAGTTTTTTGAGGTAGAGGCATAGCATGTAATAGGGCAGGAGGGGCCTGGGCCTGGAGAAGTGGGCCTAATTCTCCAGCCAAGCCCACTCCAGCATGAGGGGGCGCCCTCACCCGAACGCGTAAGGGATCTGTGGATCCAAGAGGTAGTGTCCTCAGGGTACAAAATCGAGCAGCCAGACCGCCGCAAGGTTCCTTCGATCAGGGGCATCCCGGAACCAGTCAAAGTTAGAGGCCCTGAAGTCCGCTGTTCGGCACCTCCTTCAAAAAGGGGAGATTTGTCGCGTACCCCTTTAGGAAGAAGGTCAGGGGTTTTATTCCAACCTTTTTACAATCCCCAAAAAGGACGGGTCGATTCGTCCCATTTTAGATCTGAAGGATCTCAACAGATATATCCGCGTGAAGCATTTCCGCATGGAGACGTTGAGGTCAGCTTTAACAGTAGTTCGACCCGGGGATCTTATGACTACCATAGACATAAGGGACACATATCTGCATGTGCCAATTTTTTCGGGACATCAAAGATTCCTGAGGTTTGCCCTGGAAGACAAGCATTTCCAGTTTGTGGCACTCCCATTCAGGATATCCTCGGCCCAAAGAGTATTCACCAAGGTTTTGGCAGGTCTCATGGCAATTTTCAGGAGCCAGGGGATTTGTATTGTCCCCTATTTGGACGATCTTCTAATATCAGCCGGATCGCAGCAGCAGCAGATCCTGAAGGACATGCAGACGGTCCGATCGACTCTGGAGGAATTCAGCTGGGTGATCAATTACCCGAAGTCTCATATCACTCCCGGAAACCAGGAGGCGACGCTCTGAGCAGGAAGGTCTTGCGCCGGGGGGAATGGTCCCTCAGTCGGAAGGTTTTCCAAGCCCTTGTCGGCGCTGGGGGCGCCCGGAAGTGGAGCTCTTTGCGTCCAGACACAATCACAAGCGGCCAAAATTCATGTCCCTGTCAAGGGACCCTCTGGCCATAGCCACGGACGCCCTCTCAGTCCCTTGGACAAGGTTCAAGCTTCTGTACATTTTTCCCCCTGTTTCCGCTTCGTCGAGTGCTAAGAAGGATAATTCAGGAAGGAGTACCCACCATTCTAGTAGCTCCTCATTGGTCAGGAAGAAGTTGGTTCTCAGACATAACAAGGATGGCGGTAGACCAATGGCGTCTACCGGTCGAGCCAGATCTTCTCACTCAGGGGGCGTTTCGGCACCCGAATTTACAGAGGGTGGCTTTGACGGCTTGGCTATTGAGATAGCGGTCCTAGCAGAGAGAAGATTATCAGCTAAGGTCATTCATACCATGATCCAGGCCCGGAAGAAGTCGTCTTCCATGATTTATTATGGGGTCTGGCGGTCATTCATATCCTGGTGTGAGGCTAGGAAATGTTCATGCAGAACATATTCAATTTCCAGAGTTCTAGAATTTCTTCAGGATGGCTTAGAAATGGGCCTACGATTAAGTACCCTAAAAGGGCAGGTATCGGCCTTATCTATTTTTTTCCAGAGGTCTATCGCTTGTAATAGACTCATTAAAACTTTTTTTCAGGGAGTCACTCATGTCCGTCCACCGCGCAAGTCTATATTACCGGTGTGGGACTTGAATTTGGTGTTGACGGCTCTACAGGGCGCTCCCTTTGAACCTATGATTGACGCTCCAATGAGCATCTTGACACTTTAAAGTCATTTTTTTTAGTGGCAATTACTTCTGTGCGGCGTATTTCGGAGTTAGCCGCCTTATGTATGAAGTCTCCTTATTTTGAGTTACATAGAGACAAGGTAGTTTTAAGCCTGATTTTTTACCTAAGGTTGTCTCTCCCTTTCACCTTAACCCTTTTGTTGCCAAGCACGTAACACCTACGTGCTGGCTTGGCTGGGCCTTAAGTGCCAAGCCCGTAGGTGTTACGTGCTTGAATTTCCCCGCTGCTGGTTTAAAAAAATAAAAATAAAAAATACTCACCTGACCCCTTGTTGGATCCGACCGGGTCTCCTCTTTAATTTGGTGCCATCCGATCCCTCGTGGGGGGTCGGATGGCTCCAGGAGAGCCCCCGGAATAGGCCGCCCCCCCCCCCCCCCCCGCTTTGGCAGCAGAAGCTGCTAACTGTAAAAAAAAAAAAATGACATTCACTTACCTGCATGTGCGCTGGCTCCCGCTGTCCCTCCTCTTCACCTGGGGGGCCCCCGATCCCCCCCCCCCCAAGACTTACCGATCTTCAGGAGAGAGCCCGAGAGGCTCTCTCCCCTTTCATCCTCGATGGCGGCCGCTATCTAGCCGCTAAGCCCCGCCCCCTTGGGGGCGGGGCTTATGATGTCATCCCGGCCCCGATCAGCGGCTTCAGCCTTCTCAGATGCCGGTGATCGGTGCCCTGGAAGGAGGTGACAGGAGATCCTCTGATCTCCTTCCTCCTCCTTCTCTGGATGCCGATCACCGGCATCTGTCAGCAGAGCGGCGAGGGACAAGAGCTTGCAATTTTTAATAAAATACTTTTTATTAATGTGTTTTTTTTTTCAACATTTAACCCCTTGTGAACTGGTAAGGGGTCCATGAGACCCCTTATACCAGTTCACAAGGCTGGGGGGGTGGCAAGTCACCTGCCCTAGCGGGTGACTTGCCATTAACCCCCGGCACCCCCATTACCTGCTTCCCCAAAGCCCGGGGGGGGGGGGGGTGCAGAAGAGCCCGGGCCCACATAGGCTATGTGGGCTCGTAGGCTGCAGGGTGGGGGGGCCACAAAAGCTGGCCCCCCCACTCTGTGCCTACAAGCCCCCATAGCTGGTCCCGGGCTGGTTACTTTGGGTAAGGGGGACCCCACGTCATTTTTTTGGGGGGATTTTTAAGGGTTTTTAACCCTTAAAAATCCAAAAAAAATGGGGTCCGCCTCCCTGGGAGGGGGGACCCTATGTCATTTTTTTTTAATTAACCCTTTGTGTTCTGTCATCCAGCAGCTATAAAAGGCTTCCAGCAGGTGAGCAGAAGCCAGTGATCGCCGAGGGACACAGTGCTCCAGGATGGATGGGAGGTAAGTATTAAAAAAAAAATAAATAAATAATAAAATAATTTTTTCTTTTTGTGTGTGTGTGTGTGTTTTTTTTTTTACATTTAACCCATTGTGAACTGGTAAGGGGTCCATGACCTGGGCAGGAACGGGGGGCTACCGATAAATATGTGGTATCGTTCTAATCGGTAGAAATGGGGCTTTCACATGCAATATGCTTTTCCTTAATAAAATACATTTTTTATTTAAAATAAAGGAGGCAATTTTCTAAAAATGTTTTTACTTATTTATTTTTTTTACTTAATAATATTGTAAAAAACAAAATAAAATGTACAAACAAAACATTTCATGTTAAAGCCTAAACTCTGCTGCAAAAAAATATAAATATAATTTTCCTGAAAATTACAGCAAAAATGGCGCAAAACATGGCGCAAAATGGGGAAAAATGACCTGTCAACAGAGGGTGACAAAATCTCAAGTAGGCTGGCAATTAAAAGGGTTAATAGTACCTCTGCATGTTGGGTATTGTTCTGTTCGGGAGACCTTGCGCTTTCAGACTTAGCTTGTTTTTTCTGGTTTGCATATTTATATTTTAGGAAAAGGTGTTTTTTATTCAGCTTTTTTATACATTTTTTAGGGAAACTCTGCGCAACCAAAGAATTATTTGAGGAATTAATTCCAGAAAGATGAGCCCACTACAACAAGCTGGGTACGCTTAGAAAGCTTAACATGTGTACTTTCAGGGAATATATGGTTTATGGGGGATATTCCAAATGTAAAGGGTTGTTTTGGTTGAAAAATCGCAAGGTGCGCACTTTGTCTGCAGAACTGAAAATTTCAAGTAAAATTACCGTTACGCACATGCTTTACTTTGGGGTGTTTGGCAAATCTTCCCTTGACAGAACCTATGCATGTTGGGTGTTGTTCTGTTCGGGGAATGTTGCTTTTTCAGATTAAACTTGTTTTTTCTTGTTTGTATATAGTTTTTTTTAGTAAAATGTGGCTTTGATTCTGCGTTTTTATCCTTTTTTTGGGGAAACTCTTTGCAACCAAAGAATACATTGAGGAATTACTTCCAGAAAACTATGGGCACATCAACAAGCCTGGTACACCTAGAAAGCCTGAGGTGTGTACTTCCAGAGAATCTATAGTTTGTTGGGCGTATTTCAAATGGAAAGGGTTGTTTTTCTGGTAAAACTGCAAGGTGCGCGTATCACAGTTGTATTTTTTCTGAAAATCCCCTAAAGCGCTATTTCAGTTTGGGGGAGTCTCCTGGGCAGGAAAGGGTGTCTACCTATACATATGTGGTATCACTGTAACCGGGAGAAATTGGGATTTCACACGCAATAAAATTTTATTGACAAACTTACATTTTTTATTACAAAAAAACACTACAAATTGTAAAAAAATAATTTTATTTAAATTTTTTTCACATATTTCACCCAAAAATATTGAGAATACACCTAAAAAATACAAACAAGACATTTCATGTTAAAGCCCAGACTCTGCTGAAAAAAACAATATATCATTTTCCTGGGAAATCCCTGGAAATCCTTTCAAAAATGACAGTTGAACATGTGTAGCGCAAAATAGTGAAACATCGTCTGGCAACAGGGAGTGGGAAATGCTGCAGGTAGGCTGGCACTTAAAGGGTTAATCAGGAGGTAATTCTACCCTCCTTATGCCCAGTTCCGGCTAATACTAAGGAAAGGGCACTTCATTCTCTAGACGTGGTTAGAGCCATCAGGTATTATTTGGCAGCTACAGATGCCTTCCGCAAGACGGATTTTCTCTTTGTCATTTCAGAAGGACCAAAAAAAAAAAAACAAAGGGGGGTTTTCCGCCAGCTAAAGCCACTGTCAGTAAGTGGATTAGGCAGGCAGTAGCTAGAGCTTATTCGGCCAAGGGGAAGGAACCCCCTTTTCAGGTCACGGCCCATTCCACTAGGGCCATTGGTGCTTCTTGGGCTTTTCAACATCAGGCTTCGGTGGAACAGGTTTGCAAAGCTGCCACCTGGTCTTCGGTGCATACATTCACCAAGTTTTACAAGGTAGATGTTAGAGCCTCAGCTGAGGCTGTTGTGGGTCGGAAGATTCTACAGGCAGTAGTGAAGTGAACTTCCTGCAGTTCTGCATTAGAGGATCCCGCCCATAGATGGCACTGCTTTTGGAGATCCCAGGAGTAAGGAGTGCCTGGAATGGATTGGAAGAAAAAATGCAATTCTGTGAGGTACTCACTGTAGAATTGTTTTTTCTGGGAATCCATTCCATACACTCCGGCCCACCCGTTCTGGGTCATGGTATCTTCCGATGTTTTTCTGAGGTGTTAATCCATTTTTTGGATTATTAATTCATAGTATTGGAAGAAAAAAAAAAAAAGAAAGAGTAACATGGACTGTTTTTAGGGCCTCCCGGCCTGTCTCTAAATTATTTACTGCTTTTTAAGTAAACTGATCTGATTAGGGGCAGCTGCTACTTATGGGCCGGGAGGGCCACGCCTGTTTTCTTTCTTGCAGTCACGTGATCAGCAAGGAGGAAACCCAGGAGTAAGGAGTGTATGGAATGGATTCCCAGAAAAAACAATTCTACAGGTGAGTACCTCACAGAATTGCATTTTGTCATCTGCATCTGTCCTGGAGAAAAAAATTCTGTGCCTATCCTGCAGCTATACTGGGCAAAATAATTATGTGCCTGTCCTGGGCAAATTAATTCTGTGCCTGCCCTGGGCAGAATTAATGTGCAAGAATTCAAAGCATATATTAATGAGGGGATACTAGCAGAAGATTGTGATTGTGAGGATGTAGAATCCTTGTGGGTAGAGGTATGGGGATATATAAACAATGTTAAAATACAATTTGGTGTAATCCATAGACCACCCAAACATAACTAACGAAATAGAGGGTTAGCTGCATAAACAGAGCGGGCGTCACAAGCTGGTACAATGTTGGTGATGGGGGACTTCCAACTACACAGGTATCGACTGGAAACATGGTTCTGCTTCTACTACAAAGAGGGGCATTCTTCAGCTTGCTACAAGATAACTATGTGAATCAGTTTCTAGAGGCACCTTCTATGGGTGATGCTCTTTTTGATCTGGTAATATCAAATAAATTAGCTATATGTACACAAGAGAGGAGCAAGGAACCAATGCAGGAGATGCCACTAATGTGAATGTGAATAAGACGGCAGGACCAGTTGGACTTCACCTAAGAGTTCTCAGCTCAGTGATCTCATCACCCCTCTTCTTGATCTTTAAAGAATCACTAACTGGTATAACGCGTTTCGTGACGTCACAGCGTCACTTTGTCAAGGTGTCCACACACCTTGACAAAGTGACGCTGTGACGTCACGAAACGCGTTGGTGGTGAGGAGTGAGGGCAGGTAAGGAGGGGGCCTCGTTCATCTGAGTCTGCTTTATTCATGTTGTTTTCCTTATAGTTTCTTTTGTATTTGGCACATGTCCACCTGGTGAGTCCTCTATTAGGTTTAGTGAGGTAGTGTGTTTATAGTACTCATGTTGTGTTTAAATCATTGATAGGGTTATATATATATTAGGACACTATTCAGTATAATGGATTTTTGTTAAAGCATTTATAGCACAGGTGTATGGATTTCTTTATATTATGCACATTGTTTTATTAGTATAATTTTGGACCCTTTGCTATTAGGTAGTTATAGCAGCGTTGCCATTGGGTTATATTGGCCCTCCCCCTTCTGCTGTGCCCCCTCCCCCTTCTGCTGTGCCCCCTCCTTGGTGTTAGTTGTTTTATGTGTCTTTTAATTGGTTTTAACTTTGTCATATAGTATTTAGTATACAATGTAATTATATGTACTAATAAATTTGGTCAATTTTGTATAGCTATTATTGTTTAGTGGTGCTTCTGTGTCAGGGTTGGGTGGGTGTGTGTACTAGTAAAAGTCGGTCTGTTTACCCTGCACTGTGTAGCACACCACTATATAATTGTTGGTGCGGTCTCTTTCTCTTTTTTGCAGAGAGTTGTGGTTAATGATACCTACTCTGAATGGTTACCGGTTGTAAGTGGCGTACCCCAGGGTTCAATGCTGGGCCCACTATTATTCAACTGGTTTATAAACGACATAGAAAATGGAGTTAAAGACCCAAAGATATGTAGCACAGTGCAGTCTATTGAAGATGTTCACAAGCTTCAGGCTGACTTGGACATTTTGAGTGTCTGGGCATCCACTTGGCAAATGAAGTTCAATGTGAAAAAATGTAAAGCCATGCACTTGGGGTCTAACAACCTGAAGGCCACATGTATCCTTGGGGGAGTAAAACTGGGGGAAACACTTGTTGAGAAGGATCTGGGGGTACTGGTAGATCACATGCTAAATAACAGCATGCAATGTTAAGCAGCTGCTTCCAAGGCCACCAAGATGTTATCCATTAAAAGAGGCATGGAATCATGGGAAAGGGATGTAATTTTGCCTCTTTACAAGGCACTGATGTGCCCTCACCTGGAATATGCCGTCCAGTTCTGGGCACCATTTCATAGAAAGGATGCCCCGACTATGGAAAGGGTGCAGAGGAGAGCCACCAAACTAATAAGAGGAACAAAGGATCTTCGTTATGAGGAAATATTACGAGAATTAAATCTGTTTAGTCTTGAGAGGAGACGGCCGAGGGGGGACATGATTAACTTGTATAAATATATAAATTTGCTATACAAACAATATGGGGAAACACTATTTCAGGTAAAATCCTCTCTAAAGACAAGGGGGCACCCCCTTCGACTGGAAAAAAAGAATAGCCTGTGGAATAGCCACCTACAGAAGCTTGCTACGGCTTCAAAAAGGGATTAGATGCTTATTTACAAGAATATCAGCAGTTTCCATTAGCTGTTATCGGTAATTAAAAAAAAATAACTTCCCTTATCCTAACACCTTAGGTTGAACTTGGACATATGTCCTTTTTTGTATTAAAGCAGACCTTCACCATGAATAAGAGTATATCTTATATGTTTCCCACACCCTGTACATACAGATTGTTCACATTAAAAATCATCCTACCTGCATCTACTGCATTTTATGAGCCTTAAAACATACAAAATGGCTGCCCATGGAGCATTAGGTAGCCTGCAAACAGGAAGTGTCTTATGACTGTGCCACTCTGCATTCTGGGATTGCTGTACTTTCCCTGACCCCAGATCTGCTCTGTCTGTGCAAAGCCCCCTGCCTCCCCCTGTACTTTTGCCCCATCTCATCTCCCCAATATGTGATGCTTCTGAGGCAAGATGGCAGCGCCCATATCCTAGAGTCCTGAACAGAGTTGCAGCCCGGTGGGGGGGGAAGAATAAAAAGTGACTAAAAAAGTATTAATTTTAGATGCTGGGGAATAGTTTTTTAAAGTTTTGGGCTTTTCATTAAATTATGGTGAAGGTTCAGTGTAACTATGCATCCATACATTTGAATGGTCATGTTTGAATTTTGTCGAAAATGAGTTTGACACTCATGATAAAGAGAATCTTCTGATCAGACCGGATCCAATGTATCTTCCCTAGATAGGTTTGGACTGCAAAGATCACCGGGGATTTATTTGTATGGACTCTATCCACAAGAAGTTGGTGGAGAAGAGCTTTTGCATCTCTCAGATGCCAATAAAGTTAAGTTGTTTTTTATTCTTAGTATACAGTACGTCCTGCTCCAGATAGATTGCTTACACTTGGGTTATCCTCCGCCAGATGGTGCTGCACTGCAGAGACATGTAAAACAGGCTCCTCCCGGCCCCTCAAATACCCGGGGACCTCCCACAAATACCCAGATTTCTCTGCAGTGCTTACTGCGAAGACATGAAATTATCATCGCAGGTGAGTGGGGCTATTAGCCTGCGGCCCTGTTGGACTATTCCCACCCGTTCCTCGTTTGATGTGCCTCCCAGCCTGGGCTGCGCTGGTCGGGTGAAGGTAGGCGGCACCATGCGTGCTTATGGAGCGCTGCTCCACCGCAGTCCCCCACCAAAGGGGAGGCGGTATAGGCTGATGGTGAGCCCTTATGGGATGCCCCTCCCGCTTTATTGCCCCATGCCCCGTGTAGCGGTGGGTCCTGTACAGAGGGCCGCCATCCTCCCTCATTCTCCCTGTAGCCTTCGGGGGGAAAGAAGGGGGGGGTTGTGGGTGAGTGTGTATAGTGATTCGTGCATACGGCGTTTTATCTGTTTTGACTAGTATGTGTGGTGTCAGCCGCCGCGCTGACTTGTCTTTTTTACTATTACAAATGCCGCGCGTCTTTTCCTTCTTTTGGATGTTCTGCGCCGGCGTTACCTCAGATGCTTCTGCGTTCTCATTGGCTGCTTGTCTGCGTGCTTCGTGCTCTTCGGGGGGCGGGGCCTGGCTTGGCGCGCTCTGCGTCACGGCCCGCTCTGGCCCGCCCTTCGAGGTTCTCTCGGCGCCATTTTGTCAGGTCGCACGCGCGTGTGTGCCGGTTCTACTTACCGCGGCTTTATGCTCATTCCTTACTGCGTATGGTTTTGACACCCTTTCTTATTGTGTCTTTCAGACGGGTGAATCCATTGGCTTCTCCCGGCCCGGTGTAATTGATAGTTGGGCCTAGTATAAAGTCTCACCCCCATTAAATTACATACAAGCGGGGATTCTCAACCTGATGTGTCTGCTAGACTGGCCAGTGTTGAAAAGTTGATCGCTAATACTTTAGCGCGTAAGGCCACTGCTAAAAAGCGTCACTTAACCCCTGATGCCACTCTCTTCCCTATGGAGTCTGATGAGTTTCGGCATCTATGTGGCTACACCCCCTCAGACGAAGGGGAGCTGTTCTCTGATTCAGGGTCATCTGATGAGAGACCCAGGGGTCATGACGATTCTGGCTCTGACTCCTGGGCCCTGGATGATACTGACAGACTGCTGGTTCAGATTTTTGAGGTTCTGTCCATCTCTCCCCCTGTTGCGGCTCCCAGGCAAAGGGGTGAGCTTTTTCATACTGCTAAGGCTCGTTTGGAATTTCCTGAGCAAACCCATTTCAATAACCTCGTGCTTAAGGAGTGGGAACGTCCCAGTAGACTTCCCGGTATACCTAAGAGTTGGGACAGAAAGTATCCCTTTCCTGCTGATATGGTCAAGTGCTGGTCATCTCCTCCCGAGGTGGATGCTCCTATTCTAGGGCTGTCTAACACCTCTATTATGCACTCCCCTGACTCTACTACTCTGCGGGATGCCGAGGACCGGCGCATTGACCAATTGGCGTGCCATGCCTTTGCATTTGTGGGGACTGCACTGCGCCCGGTTTGCGCCTCGGTCATTACATCTGTGGCGCTCAGGTCCCTGATCAGAAGTGTACTTGACGGTGCTCCTGATGATTTGCCACCTGATAACGTTTAATGCACTGTCTAACTGTGATGTGTTTGTAAACTTTATCCTATCTGCCTTGGATGATGCCATTAGGATGTGTGCGAGAACTTGTGCCTTGGTGGTAGCTATACGCCGCGCGGTTTGGCTGCGCCAGTGGGCTGCTGACAATGCTGCAAAGAAGGCCCTTACTGGCGTTCCATTTAAGGGGCTACGCCTGTTTGGGGACCGCCTAGACCTTTTTGCTAAAGGAGGTAAGTTACCCCAGCGCAGGCGGCAGTCTCGGCCCTTTCGGGGCCAGGGCTCCCTTTCACTCCCCTACCGTGGTGCTAAGCAGGGAAAAGGGGTGACCTTCGCGGGGGCTCGCGCTGATTCCTGGCATAGGAGCAGAGGACGACGTCCTGGCTTCTCCTGGGGGTCTAAGCCCAAATCCTCTCCCAAGCCCCCTCAGGCATGATGGGGCGCCCTCACCCGTCAGGGTGGGGGGACGGCTACAGCACTTTGCTCACGTCTGGAGGTCTCAGACCGGTGGATTCAGGAGGTAGTGTCCTCTGGTTACAAGATGGTTTGCTGTGCGGCCTCCCCCAAGATTCATCAGGTCCCGGATCCCCCAGGACCCTGTCTCAGCTCAGGTTTTGATGCAGGCCGTGCAAGGCCTTCTGGGTCTGGGGGTCATTTGCAGGGTCCCCTTAGGAGAAAGAGGCAAGGGGTTCTATTCCAACCTTTTCACAGTTCCCAAAAAAGATGGGTCAGTCAGGCCCATTCTGGATTTAAAGATCCTCAACAAATTTGTCAAGAACAGGGGTTTTTTCGCAAGGAAACTCTGCGCTCGGCCATCAGCTCCCTGCGCCCAGGGGATTTTATGACGTCTGTGGACATCAAAGATGCTTACCTTCACATCCCTGTGTT
Organism: Gastrophryne carolinensis; assembly: GCA_027917425.1. Classification (NCBI taxonomy): domain Eukaryota; kingdom Metazoa; phylum Chordata; class Amphibia; order Anura; family Microhylidae; genus Gastrophryne; species Gastrophryne carolinensis. The sequence goes on along the minus strand of CM051235.1, from coordinate 332,605,220 downwards.
TTCAGGACACCAAAGGTTCCTCAGATTCGCGTTGGAAGATCAACATTACCATAGCAGGCAGAGTTGGACACTCAGCTGGTGGTGTCCACCCTGGAGTCCTTCGGCTGGGTGATCAATCACCCCAAGTCCTCTCTGTCCCCTTCCTCGGTGACCCCGTTCCTGGGAATGATTCTGGATACGGTTCAGTCAAGGATATTCCTTCCTCAACAGAAGGTGGAAGCTCTAACTGCGCAGGTGAGGTTCCTGCTGTCTTGTCCCCAGCCCTCCCTCAGGCAGGGGATGCAGTTGGTGGGCCTGATGGTGGCGTGCTTCGAGGCGGTGCCTTTTTGCTCAGTTCCATTTGAGGCCTCCACAACTTCACCTTCTGTCAGTATGGGACAAGGACCCAACGTCCTTGGACGGGGTCTGTGTGCTCCCCCTCCCTTGGTCAGGCGGTCCCTTTCGTGGTGGCTGGACCCCAGGAACTTGCTGGGGGGCAGGTCCTTTCTGGCCCCCTCCTGGGAGACAATCACCACGGATGCCAGTCTGTCAGGATGGGGGGGATTCTGCAAGTCTCTGCGGTTCCAGGGGAGGTGGGGCCCTCAGGAGGCCCACTTGCCTATCAACATTTTGGAACTGCGGGCGATCAGATTGGTACTGGATCAGTTGACCGACCACCTGCGGGGTTTGTCTGTGCAGGTACGCTCCGACAACAGGACGGCGGTTGCCTACATCAACCATCAGGGAGGGACCCGGAGCAGGGGGCCCTCTAGGAGGTGTCACGGATTCTGACATGGGCGGAGGCCAATGTTCATGCCTTTCGGCTGTGTACATCCCGGGGGCAGAGAATCTACTGGCAGACTCTCTGCGCAGGGGGACTCCTCGTCAGGGAGAGTGGTCCCTCTGCAACAGGGTATTCCAGTCCCTGTGTCACCGTTGGGGCCTACCAGATGTGGATCTGTTTGCGTCCCGTCACAATCACAGAGCATCCTCTGGCCTTGACCACGGATGCTCTGTCCATGTCATGGCAGGAGTTTCGGCTCCTGTATGGCTTTCCTCCATTCCCCCTGCTGGGCAGGGTTCTACGCAAGATTGCTCTGGAAGGGGTGCCAGCAATTCTGGTGGCCCCCAGGTGGCCAAGACGAGTGTGGTTCGCAGACGTGGTGCAGATGGCAGTAGACCGGTATGTTCTGCCAGGGGTGCCAGATCTGCTCACTCAGGGCCCCTTACGCCATCCCAATTTACAAACTCTGGCTTTGACGGCCTGGCTGCTGAAACCTCCATCTTGATGGAAAAAGGCTTGTCTGCTTCGGTGGTTGAGACCATGGTGAAGGCTAGGAAGAAAACTTCTTCTTCCATCTATTACAGGGTATGGCGTACCTACATTGACTGGTGTGAATCTAGGTCTCTTCCCTGTCGGGTGTTCTCAGTTCCCAGGGTTCTGGAGTTCTTACAGCATGGGTTGGAGTCAGGTCTCCAACTCAGTACTCTGAAGGGTCAGGTTTCTGCCCTGTCCGTATTCTTTCAGAAGTCTTTTGCTCAGCATTCTTTGGTTAAGACCTTCTTTCAGGGGGTTACTCATGTGCGTCCCCCACGTAAACCTATGGTCCCTGTTTGGGATTTGAACTTGGTTTTGTCTGCCTTGCAGGGTGCTCCCTTTGAACCTATACAGGATGCTGCTCTGGCTGTGCTTACCCTCAAGGTTGTCTTTCTGGTGGCTATTACTTCGGTCAGGCGTGTGTCTGAGTTGGCGGCTCTGTCTATCCAGCCCCCATACTTTGAGACACCAGGACAAGGTGGTGGTCCGCTTTAAGCCAGACTTTCTGCCTAAGGTGGTGTCTGCTTTTCATTTGAATCAAGATATTGTTCTTCCTTCATTGTGCCCTAATCCTAGCAATGCTAAGGAAAGGGTTTTGCATTCCTTGGATGTGGTCAGGTGTCTGAAGTATTACCTGGTAGTCACTGCGTCCTTCAGGAAAACTGATGCTCTTTTTGTGGTCCCTTCTGGGCCCAGGAAGGGTTTGACTCCTGCCAAGTCTACTATTTGCAAATGGATTCGTCAGGCTGTGATTCAGGCCTATTCTGCTAAGGGGAAGAGTCCTCCCTTTCGCCTTACTGCTCATTCTACTCATGCTATTGGTGCCTCTTGGGCCTTCCAGCACCAGGCTTCTGTTGAACAAGTTTGCAAGGCCGCTACCTGGTCTTCTGTTCATACCTTTTCAAAGTTTTACAAGGTTGATGTTAGGGCTTCAGCTGATGGTGTTTTTGGCCGCAAGGTTTTGCAGGCGGCAGTGGTTTAAACTGTCTGCTGTTACCTTTTTTGTTGGGGATCCCACCCTTCTTTATCGACACTGCTATTGGATGCCCCAAGTGTAAGTAATCTATCTGGAGCAGGACGTACTGTATACTAAGAATAATACAATTGTGTGAAATACTCACCTGTAGAATTGGTATTATAAGTATACAGTATGTCCTGCTCTACCCCACCCTTGGTTTTGCATTTTTCTGGATCCCCTGTATGGTGATTGTTATCATTGTTATAGTTACCAGTTTGGGTGGTTAAATTCTCCCGGCTTCTTGTTCACTGCTTTTCAATGCTGGGGATTTGTGGGAGGTCCCCGGGTATTTGAGGGGACGGGAGGAGCCTGTTTTACATGTCTCTGCAGTGCAGCACCATCTGGCGGAGGATAACCCAAGTATAAGTAATCTATCTGGAGCAGGACGTACTGTATACTTATAATACTAATTCTACAGGTGAGTATTTCACAGAATTGTATTGCTTTTATCCTTGCAGAGAGGTATACAGGGTATAAACTTTCAAGGCATCAGTTGCCATATATGAAATAGATGCCATTTAATTGTCTTATCATTCATCAGGAGCAGGCACCAGAAGATCTATGATCTCACGCTGCCAAAGCCGTGGCCGCTCCCTGATGAGTGGTAGCGCAGGTATCTCCTTGGAAGAGTTTGGTAGGGCAGTTACATGGGCTTCACTTCATAGATTCCTGAAACTTTTCAGAGTAGACCTGACATCCGACTATGACAGGAAGATTCTGCAGGCAGTCTTCCAACCTTGTAGTAGGATGTTCTTTAATTACTCGCTTATCTTCGGCTAGCTGTCCTGGAGGACGATTGGTAAAAACCCCAATTAGCTTACTTAGGTAATGGCATTTCCGGTAGTCCTGCAGGATGTGTCCTACAACCCGCCCTAGCTAACTATATATTAATATGTATTTATTTTTGTATTTACTTTTGTGCCTTTTTTGTCTTTGATTTCTTGGTTAAAACACTGAGGCCTTGGTGGAAGGGCTGGTATTTATTGCTGTCCAGTCTTTTGTGTTTCCTGTTCCAGGTGGAAGGAGCTATCAGCGATCAGCTATCCATCCTGGAGGACTACTGGAAATAAGCTATTTGGGGTTTTCCCTACTTTGTGTTGTGGTGGCCTTTAATAAAAACAGTCTTATTTCTTTCCTCCATAGATCTACATGCACCTGCGCTCCTATAGCTGCCCAAATGAACAGCGACACATTGTCCGAATTCTCTTCATTGTGCCTATATATGCCTTCGACTCATGGCTTAGCCTGCTCTTCTTCACCAATGATCAGTACTATGTGTATTTTGATACAGTCCGGGACTGTTATGAGGGTAAGTGTTATAATACTCTGATATAATCTAAATCTTAAAGTGGAACAATACCCAGGATTTTGACTATCCTGGGTTTTGGTCCACTTCGGTGGGGCACCGCGATCGGGGGTGCCCCGCTGTGTGAAACCCCCCAGAAAGCCCCGAAACACTCACCCCACCACACTCCCACGTGACTCGCTTGTCCAATCAGAGCGCTCAGAGCCGCTGTGGTATGCACGTACAAGCGGCGTCCAATCACATCGGCTCTGAGCGCTGGAAGCCGCGTCTCGCGCTTCCCTCTAACAGGGAGCGCGCCCGCGCCGGCCATTCACAAACGGCCGGCGCGGGTGCGCGCCCTGCTAGAGGGAAGCGCGAGACGCAGCCCGCGCATGCGCCGTTGGAACGAGGTTGAGGTAAGGTTTGTGGGCTTCCTGGGGGGTTTTGGATGCCCCGCGGGGAGGGATCTGATCGGCCCGGGAATCTTATAGATTCCCGGGCCGATCCCCCCCTGGGTGTTGGTCCACTTTAAAGTCCCTGTCCAGGCATTAAGATAAAAGTATATACACTTGGCTTTTGTCCCCCACTACTTCTCTGTGCAGCGTCGCCGTCTTCGCCCTAAATATTAATATGCTAGCAGAAGAGCTGCATGGGCGCACTGAACCTGCACAGAGAAGTTGTGGGGAACAAAAGTGAAGTACTTGCTTTAAAGAACCTTATGAAGGAGATCACAGGTAAGAAAACACCTTGTTGCTCCCAAAAAAAGCTACCCTTCCAGTCTAGGACTTACAGACTTCTGAATCCCATTGCAGTCAAGAAAACAATATGTTTCCATATTCTATCTGAGAAGGTAACAAGAGTAACCTTTTTGTTTCAAGGTAAAACCGTTTTTACAAATATAGGAGCACTTGCAAATGCTCCTCGACCTAAAGTGACCTTCCGGTAGAAGATTCTGTAGCGTTTTGCTCTATTCCCCCAAATCGGTTCTTTCTCTATCATTCTCCTTGTGCCATCTTGAGTGATTTGATTCTGGGAGCAGTACATAAAGTAGGTGAACTGGGGGTCATATTTTTTGATTTGCATGCTGATTCTAAGAACAAAATGTGCTTACATCACAGCTCCCAGGCCACGCCCACATGCTAGTTCATAAGGTAAAACTTCAAACCTCAATGTCACTGCCACATTGGCAAGTGTAGCCCTATACAATACAAGATAAGTACTGACTAATGTTACAGACCTCCTCATAAGGGTGTGGGTGTAGGGAGAAAAGTGGGCGGGTAAGAGTATATCCCCTACAGTGTGTTTACCCCATTTTGCTGTGGGCATTTTTTCTGTTTTGCAGATCAACGAAAGCTTTTAATTTGGATCTTGAGGGGCAGACACCCTCGACACAATTTGTCAAATTTACAACATGGACCCTGCTGAGCCTCTCTTATGGCAAATGTTAATCACCTTGCACTGCCACAAGTGCTTTAAAAAAATATGTATGGGGGTGTGGCTTGCCGATGGAGGGATAAGACGTGAAGGCACGAGGCTTCCCACGAATCCCCTTAAAATAGTGCAGAAAACAGTGCATCAGCTCAAAACTAGCATGTCTAAAAAGAAGATGACGAGGAGGTACACAAGGAGTCAGCAGAATCCCCCCATCTCCACTTTTTTTGATGCGGCGAGGCCAGGCTCGAGGCGGCCCCCTTCTACCAAGATGGCGGCTGCAATACCATCCGCGGCTATGGCCCCAACCCCAGAGATCGTGCCGTGCTGTGTACCTGGGGCAGGGGACCGGGGAGGAAGCGACGCCGGCCCCAGCAGACATCAGCAGCCGAAGGTTTCTTCTCTCCTACAGCCAGTCTGCACGGAGGCGGGGGAGGAGAGGATTGGCGGCATCCCCAGCGCTGCTCCTGCTGACCGACACCGCCGGACCGCGCTGCAAGCGGGGTGTCACTCGGCAGCTCCTATGACTATGGCCCCCACCTCAGAGATCGCGCAGCGTCTGATACCTGATGCAAGAGGATGGAGAGGGAGCGGAGCCAGCCCTGACTATCTTCAAATGCCGGCGGTGACTTCACCTTTGAAGCCGGCCGACGCAGAGCGGGAGGAGATGATGCTCGCCAGCGTGCCAGGCGGTGAGGAGTGCCGCTCCCGACGTGGGGGACCGCCGGGCCGCATTGAATTGTGTGCATCATTCCACAGGTGAGCCCCCGAGTTCTCCCCAGGCGAGAGACTCTGCCAGTGGGTCGGGGGGGGGGGAGGAACAGAGCAGCCAGCAATAGCTGCACAGCTGGTTGGTGGTGCTGTGACAACACATGGACATAACAAGACTGCAATTCCCCCTGCCATTGGGAATATGAGTTTTGCCACAGCCCTAGTGCACCATAGGGAGGACTCAGAGGGGCCGTGGGAGACTGAGCCCAGAAGTTCCCGGGACTGGGAGAGCTCCGCAGAAGCCCTATGTGACACACAAGATGAGTGCGACAGAGGGAGTAGATTACCCTCACCAGGGGAGTGGGGAAGCCCCCCTGGCGCCAACATGATGCTCCTGGGGTCCCCCCCCCGAGCTCGCACTTATGCCCCGGAAGTCCCGGCTGGGTTGTGGGGTCACGCAGCAAACGGAGGGCCGAGGGGTCCTGGGAAACACTGGGGGGTGGTCTGCCTGGAGCCCTAGTCGCAGCCATAACAGAGTCGGTCAGAATGAATATAATGGAGGTTGTCAAAACGCTGCCTTCTAGAGCCGACTTTGAATCTTGTATATCCAGGATGGAAGGAACATTCCGTAGGGAAATTACATCTATGCAAAATTCCATAGAGGAGTTGTCCAATAGAGTCGACGCCAATAGGACCTCTCATGTAGACCTTCAAGCAAGAGTCGAGGCTCTAGAATGAGACCGAGACGCTACAAGACGGGCGCTCACCCACTTACAGCTGCAGCAAGATGACCACGAAAATAGAAACCGCCGCAACAATGTGAGGCTCGGGGGCATCCCGGAGACAGTGGGCCCCTCGGCTCTAAAGGCTACAGTTTGCAGAGCTCTCAACGATCTTATGGGCCGCCCCACTAGAGACCATATTGAAATCGACAGAGTTCACCGAACTCTGCGCCCCAGGCAAGGGGATCCGACCAGACCGAGGGATGTGCTCTGCAGAATGCACTATTACCAGCTTGAGGAAGAGATCATGCAGAGAGCTTGGAACAGAGGCCCGATTACCGTTGAAGGGGCGAGTGTCGCTATACTGCCAGATCTCTCCAGGAGGACCTTGCAGATGCAAAGGTTATTGAGGCCACTTTTGGAGATAATACAGCGACAAGGAGCTACATACCGGTGGGGCCACCCGTTTCATCTGATCGTTCATAAAGAGCGGAGGAGCTTTGGTCTGAAATCACCGGCTCAACTTCCGGAATTATTCGAGTTTCTGGACGTCGCTCCAATTTTCATACTGAATTGGTTGGAGCTGGATCTAGATCAGGTGGCGGACCCGCGCCCGCAGCGTATGCGGAGAAGAAATCATGGACGGCGGGCCGCTCCACCGGAGCGGGTGCGTGAGGGAGGACGTGCTCCGGTGGATGCGGAGTAACGACCTATGTACCAGGACGATCGTATGGAACCTACGAAGTCACAACTGGATTACTATTATGTCTGTTTTAGTAGCCAATTTGAGATTTTCTTGTTTCTCATATGTTATTTGATGTTATGATTGTTTAATTTTGCTGATAATTTGCGACTGTTGTGCGGTCTGCCGTTCACGGTTGGGCCGATGGGGGTGGCCTCTCTTCCGGGGAGAGTGAGTGGCGGCTTTGGTTGTTGGGCACGCTCTTGTCCTTCGCGGGAGACATGGACTCCTAAGGCTGCGTGGGTGGCCCTGCTTGGGCTTCGGGGGGACCTACATTTTGGGTGACAGGATCCCTTAGGAGTTGGGGAGGGATTATTGGCATCCACAGATGCGCCTGCCCTTTGTGGGGCGGACTGGGTCCCCTGACCTACTAGAGGCTCCCGGGAGGTGTGAGCTATGGTCCGGTTGCTGGGTGCGGCTATTCCCTCTGTGGGAGACACAAATTTTCATGGATACTCGGGGGACCCTGCCCGTGCTCCTAGGGTGCGGGTTGCTTGGGAAGTGGGCTTCTCTGGTGTGGGGATGAGAACTGGTTACCCACTGACACGCCTGCCCTTTATGATGTTGCTTGGGCCCCCCGACCCACCAACTGATGACCATATTCTTAACAGTTCGTCTGGCAGTTGGCTTGGTCCCCTGGGGTCCCCCCCCCAGTTCAGATGGTTCGCCCACTTGTCTAACATGATTCCCGCCCTCCTATTCAAGGGAGAGCGGAGTAGATGGTGACCGGGCGCTATGGGTGTCTGCCATCGAATGAGTGAGAGCAGGAGGTGGGGGGGGTAGGGGAGTGACCCTGGGAGCGCCGCTCCGAGAACCAAAAAGGATTGTGAGACGTGGTCCCTCTGGAGACGGTATTTGTCACAAGTTATGCTTATTAGGTCTTGATTTCATGCGATGTTGATATGCTTTGATGATAAGTTGGTCGTTTTTCTATTTCTTCTCTGAATACATTGTTACGCATATAGATGCCTTATTGCTGCTGCCTACCAGTTAATATATACAAGGGGACTTGGGGGAGCCGGCAGTGTTAGGAGGAACCTTAGAGATCCCTTGACTAACTTAGTTCTTCCTCACTCGACCTCCACATTCCCCCTAGAACTCCAGACGTTATCTCTGGTGGATACCCGGAAGTCCCCCAGGAAGTGTGGAGTTTTACCCTCTATTCTTAGGGTGGTTTCTAGATTTCTTTCAAGAAGCCCGGAGTTAAAGGGCTGTTTCCGGGTTCTCTCCTTATCCTTGCTATTCTAAGACCTCTCCCTCTATCCCTTAATCTCTCTGCCCTACAACAGGGGGTCTTTTGTTTTCACCTGCACGATCCATGGACTCGCCGTCCGTGGGGGGGGGGGGGGGGCTAAGGATGTGGCGGATGGGAGCTCCTGGGACTCACGGGGTTCAGGGATGAGTTTGGTTTCCCTTAATTGTAGAGGACTTAATATTCCAGAAAAACGATCTGCGGTGATGGCGGAACTAAAGCGGATGAAGGCGCAAATTGTTCTCCTTCAGGAGACTCACTTTAAGGGAGCAGCCTCTCCGAGACTATCTCCCAGGCACTACTCGCAGTCATACATGAGCTCCTCTCCCACCTCTGAGTCCAAAGGGGTGGCGATTTTGCTGTCCAAGGATGTCCCGTTCCAGTGCCTGGAGTCCTCCTAGGATGAAGAAGGGAGATATATCATGGTCAAAGGGACGATCAGAGGAGAATTATTTACTTGCCGTCAGTTTATGCCCCTAATAGCGGCCAGGTGGATTTTCTTGTGGAGTTCCTCTCCAAACTAGGAGACTTCCAGGAAGGGAACATTCTTCTGGGAGGGGACTTCAACATCACCCTAGACCCGCTGATTGACTCCTCTTCGGGTAAGTCCTCCATTCCCTATAGGGGACTGAGGAAAGTGAGACAAGCTCTCCATAAGATGCAGTTATGTGATGTTTGGAGGATCTTTAACCCTACAGGCCGAGACTATTCACATTTCTCACCGACTCATTCAACGTATGCGAGACTGGACTATATCTTTACGTCTCATTGCTTGTTACCAAGAGTGCTAAACCCCACCATAGGGGTGGCGTCTCTATCTGACCATGGTCCGGTGGGGATAGCTTTATCTACTCAGGAAGAACGGAAAGGCGCCTGGACTTTGTTGTTTGAACGAGACCCTCCTAAAAGACCCGGAGACGAGGCAAGCGGTACAAGCTGCCCTCTCTGAGTACTTTCATTTTAACTGTACAGACGAAACAGCTCCCATGATGATCTGGCAAGCCCATAAGGCCGTGATAAGAGGAGTCCTTTTACAGCACGCGTCCAGATTAAAGAGGGCGGATACTGCGAAACGAGACCAACTCTTTAGACAGATTCAAACCTTAGAAAAGAGGCATAAAGAGGCCCATATGCAGGATACTTTGCGTGAGCTGACGACATGTAGGGAACAACTGAACTCTTTACTCTTACAAAAAGCTGCGTTCTCCATAAAGAGATGTAAACGCTTTTATTATGTGTGGGGAAATAAAAGCGGTACGCTACTCGCTAGAGCCCTAAGAAAGCGGCAATCCCTTAAATTTATAGCTTTAATTGTAGACGCTCAACAGCAGAAATGGCACAACACTGTGGACATCGCGAAAGTGTTTCAGGAATATTACCATACACTTTACAACCTTCGCCCACAGGCGGCGGGAGACCCCAAGATTGATATAGCCAGGAAGAGACAATATATTGAGGAATCGGCGATGCCTAAACTTAGTGAAGAAGCAGTGGCGCAATTGGAGGAACCAATCTTGGAGGAAGGAATGAGACGGGCAGTAAAAGGCACTCCGAATAGAAGGTCCCCTGGACCGGATGGCTTGACGATCGCCTATTATAAGGAATTCTTGGCTGTACTGGGTGGGCATTTTCTCCAAGCCTTTAACAACATTGCTGCGGAAGAAAACTCTGAGGCGTTCCCGGCAGAGATACTGGGGGCTCACATCACAGTAATTCATAAGCCAGGCAAGGACCCTTTAACCCTTTAAATGCCAGCCACGTAAAATTTACGTGGTTGCCTCTCCGTCACTTAAGTGCCAGCCACGTAAAATTTACGTGCCTGGCATTTACCCGTGCTAGCGGGCAAAAAAAAAAAATGCTCACCTGACCCCTCATTTGATCCGGCCGGGTCTCCTCTTTAATTTGGTGCCATCCGATCTCCCGTGGGGGGTCGGATGGCGCCAGGAGAGCCCCCGGAATAGGCCGCCCCCCCCACTTCTGCAGCAGCAACTGCTAACTGTAAAAAAACTAAAAAATAAAAATGACATTCACTTACCTGCGTGTGCGCTGGCTCCCGCTGTCCCTCCTCTTCACCTGGGGGGCCTCCGATTCCCCCCCCCCCCCAGGACTTACAGATCTTCAGGATAGAGCCCGGAAGGCTCTCTCCCCTTTCATCCTCTATGGCGGCCGCCATCTTGCCAGTAAGCCCCGCCCCCTTGGCATCTGTCATCAGAGCGGCGAGGGACAAGAGCTTGCAATCGGAGGTAAGTACAGTAAAAACATTTTTTTTTTTTTTTAATAAAATACTTTTTATTAACGTGTGTTGTTGTTTTTTTTTTTTTATAACAGTTAACCCTTTGTGAGCTGGTAAGGGGTCCATGAGACCCCTTATACCAGTTCACAAGGCTCTGGGTCTGGCAAGTCACCTGTGGCTAGCGGGTGACTTGCCATTAACCCAAGCCCCCCATTACCTGCCTCCCCAACGGCCATGGGGGGGCAGAAGGGCCCGGGCCACTTAGTGGCTATGTGGGCTAGTAGCCTGCAGGGCCAGGGGCCACCAACGCTGGCCCCTGCGCCGTTATACAAGCCCCCATAGCTGGCCCGGGTCGGTAATGCTGGGTAGGGGGGACCCTACGTCATTTTTTGGGGGGATTCTTAAGTGTTTTAACCCTTAAAACTGGGAGGGGGGACCCTATGTCTTTTTTTTTTTAATTAACCCCTTGGTGTTCTGTCATCCAGCAGCTATAAAAGGCTTCTAGCAAGTGAGCAGAAGCCAGTGATCGCCGAGGAACAGAGTGCTCCAGTATGGATGGGAGGTAAGTATTAAAAAAAAAAAAATAAAATATTTTTTCTCTTTGCCTGTGTTTTTTTTACATTTAACCCCTTGTGAACTGGTAAGGGGTCCATGAGAGCCCCCCCCTTGGGCTTTCCACGCTTCGGGTGAGGGCCCAGAAACAGGCCCTCACCATCCTCTTCGGCCGACGCTGGCCCCGCCCCTAGCCCCACCTACTTGATGACGTCATCCTGCTCCTCGGGTTACCGGCACCCGGGCTCCGTTCTGTCAGTTGTCGGTAGCGATCGGTGCAGGGAGGGTGGCAGGCAGGGAGGCTCTGATCTCCCTGCCTGCCACCCTCCCTGCTCCGATCACTACCGACAGCTGTCATCTGCAGCGGCGCGGGACACTGGATCAGAGGTAAGTATAAGTGAAAAAAGAGTAATAAAGAATTTTGTGTCTGTCTTTTTTTTTTTTACTTAACCCTTTGTGAACTGGTAAGGGGTCCATGAGACCCCTTATACCAGTTCACAAGGCTCTGGGTATGGCAAGTCACCTGCGGCAAGTGGGTGACTTGCCAAAACCCCCAGCCCCCCATTACCTGCCTCCCCACTGGCCGGGGGGGCAGAAGGGCCCGGGCCACGTGGCTATGTGGGCTAGTAGCCTGCAGGGCCAGGGGCCACCAACGCTGGCCCCTGCGCCCTGTTCTACAAGCCCCCATAGCTGGTCCGGGTCGGTAATGCTGGGTAAGGGGGACCCTATGTCATTTTTTGGGGGATTTTAAGGGTTCCTAACCCTTAAAATTCCCCCCAAAAAATGAGGTCCCCCCCCTTCCCCGGGAAGGGGGACCCTATGACATTTTTTTTTTAAATTAATTTAAATTAATCAACTATGCAATCATATTATATAGTTGTATCCTATCTGAAATTTCATGTTAAAGCTCAGACTCTGCTGAAAAAAACAAACATTTTCCTGGGAAATCCCTGGAAATCCCTTCAAAAATCACATTTGAACATGGGGAGCGCAAAATAGTGCAAAATGGTCTGGCAACAAAGGGTGACAAAAACTCCAGGTAGGCTGGCACTTAAAGGGTTAAGCTGCAAAAGCTATCGGCCCATATCCCTCCTTAATATTGATCTCAAATTGTTTACTAAAATCATAGTGAACTGCCTAGCCGGTTATTTGCCTGATTTGATTAATGAGGACCAGTGCGGTTTTATCCCTGGACAGGAAGCGAGGGATAACATGATTAGGACCCTGAACCTCATTCATCGATCACGGATCGATAACGCCCCAATTATGCTGCTATCTACTGACGCAGAGAAGGCGTTCGATCGCATAGACTGGGACTTCACCTTTGAGGTTCTGAGACATATAGGGCTCCAAGAGAGAGCGATCAAATTCATAACAGTCTACTCTAAAACACAAGCCAGAGTGAAGGTTAATGGAGTCCTGTCCTCACCTTTCCAGATCTCTGATGGCACGAGACAGGGTTGCCCCGTCGCCCCTCATTTTCGCGCTTGTGGTGGAGCCCTTCTTGAGACACTATTTAGAGAGAACGTGGATGTCCGAGGAAGCAGGGTAAAGGAAGTAGAACATAAAATATCAGCTTATGCGGATGACCTGTTATTCTTTTTATCAAACCCAGTAGTTGGACTCCCGGTGCTGATGAAAGAATTTGAGAAATTTGGAAAGCTCTCCAATTTCAAATCTAATTTCGACAAGTCTGAAGCGCTAGATGTGGGCCTACCCAGCACTACTGCTGTCCATTAAAGCCTCCTTCCCATTCCGTTGGACATCCCCTACCCTGACATATCTGGGTACTAAGATACCCCGGGGTGTAGAGGACGTATTCAAATACAATTTTCAGCCGATACTAAATAGGGTCAAGGGAGACCTCTCGGACTGGAGAAACCTTACACTCTCCTGGATAGGACGAGTGAATGTTCTAAAAATGAAAATTTTGCCTAGGATTCTTTACCTGTTCCAGACCCTCCCGTGCCATATCCCAATGAGCTACTTTGAATGAATCAATATGAATTTGAACTCCATATTTATAAAATTCGTTTGGGGAGACAAGAGACCGAGGGTAAGATTTTCTATGTTGCAGCATGCTGAACACAGAGGTGGGCTGGCGGTACCAAACTTGATGAGATATTGGCAAGCGGCTCACCTGCAGTGGATTGTAGATTGGACTAAGAACAGAGGGAAGAAGTAGGTCGAAATCGAGGATAGCGTGGTAACAACCCCTCTGAAAGAAGCCCCATGGATGTCAAGAGACTCGAGTAAAAAATACAATGATACTCCGACTGTCAGAGAGACCCTGAGAGTATGGGACAGGGTACGGAAGAGCAAGGAAATATCCCCTGGCCGTCACCACTGGGCTCCCGGTCTCGGGGAGGATGGGAGAGTTTGGGAATGGTTTGTGGAGGGGACTTGATCAGAAACGGTGAGTGGCGCTCTATGGAGGAACTGAGAAACACATGGAACAATCATCATTATGATCCCTGGCGTCTATAACTTTTTCAACACTTTTTACAGAAAACGGGATCTAAGTCGGCTATCTGGCGTACTCTTACAGGCTTCGAAGACCTTGTCACCAGAAAGGACCCTGAGAGAGGAGTGGTATCACAGATATATCAACTACTGGAAGGAGGACAGGAACCAGATCCCCCCCCCCCCCCCTTCCGTAGGGAGTGGGAGAAAGACCTGGATAGGACGTTCACAGATGAGGAATGGGAGAAAATATATACGTTAACTCATAAATCATCTTTTTCTGTCCATGTACAGGATACCAACTATAAATACTTGTCGAGATGGTATTACACCCCCAAAAAATTAGCCTCTTTCTTCCAAGATGCCTCGTCCACCTGCTGGAGATGTACAACTGAAGAGGGATCACTCTTCCACATTTTCTGGACCTGTTTAAAGATCAAACCGTTTTGGAACAGTGTTACCAGAATGATGGGGGAAGTTACCGGCTCACAGATCCCATGTTGCCCGGCCCTTATGTTGCTTCACTATTTTTTGTGCACTATCCCAAACTATAAAAAGTCAATACTACGACACTTGATTAATGCGGCAAAAGTCCTGATCCCTAGACTATGGAAGACGGAATCCACACCCACAGTGGGAGACTGGACTCAGGAAGTTAACAAGATCAGGGAGATGGAGGAACTGACCGCTACTGTACAAGAGAGAGGAAAAATACCGGATGGAATGGACTCCTTGGTACTTATACAAAGATTCTGCGATCTTCCCCCGCTGTCGCCAACGCCTGTGATGTCCTCGAGCGTCTCTGGATGTGATAGTCCCGCTTCTGTTCCGCCGCTCCCCTTTCCCCTCCCGGACCTGTGATGAACTGGCCTCTTCCCTCCCTCTTCCCTCCTCTCCTCCCTTTTTGTTTGTTTGTTTTTTTTACCCTTTCTGATGGGAAAACTTGTCCTGTTCTCTTTGTCCAGATTGTGATAATGCTATGATCCGACCTACCCCTGGAAGTACTTAGAGGTAATTGAAAACCCGAGGATCCCCATATCTAGATCCGGTCCACTTTATCAATTGACCCCGCCCCATACTAGCGCCCGAGTTAGAGCGCTGACGGCCAGTCGGGGGGAGGTGGTGGGAGACCACACCACCCTTTGGTTGGGATAAGGGGTGGCCTGCCTGACTGCTTTGGCTCCCCGAATGCCCTCTAGCTTAAAGGGGTGGGAGAATACGTGGGTAAAAGAGGACTCAACTACAATAACAGGGGGATGGACATATTTAAGATGCTTGTCATGTTTACGAGATTTTCTGAGTATGCTGTAATATGTTTCTGAGACACGTGGATTTCTCACACTGGACTGTATTCGTGATTTCTCTGTCTGTAATGTTTGTATTTGAAAATTGAAAACATCTAAATAAAGAGTTTAAAAAAAAATATGTATATACTTCTGCACAGTAATGTATAAGAAGCAAAAGTAAGCTTTTGTTGCTTGAAAAAGGTGTACACATCTTTAAGTACAATATAAACTGGGGTAGAGACCAGACAAAAACTGCTGTGACGCGGTTTACACTGTGATATTTCATCATATGTGGCAGAAGAAAGAGTTACATAAAAAGAGGCTACAGATATTATATACATGGGATTGAGAATGGATTATCGGACTTTGCCTGTAATCCAATTATGGATGGCGATATATAATATTTTTATACCTCTGGCCATATTGTCCAATACTACATACAGGTGAATGACTGAGAATATATAAATACATGTCTCATAGTATACGGCAAGATACAGGCATAGCAGAGCTAAATTGCATAAAAGACAGCAATATACCTACAGCAACAAGCCAAGCAGTGGCGCACCATCTTACTCAGGTTTTGTAGCAAGTGTAGAGCGCCAAGAAACCCACTACCTAACACCGAACGTTTCAGATCAGAATTTAATCCTGATGGTTTTAAAACACACTTCATATATGGGTCCTGAAAGAAGTTGAATGTAATAAAAGAAAATCTATTCCTGGATATGCAGAAACTAGGCACCATTTTCAGTGAGCGGGAAAGGGAACACGGTTGCTAGCGCCTGAACCATGGGTAGCAATGGCATTGGAAGAAAGTGCCTGCCCCTTTCCAGAGCACATAGCATATTTGTTTCTATGAGAGACTACTTAGGTATACAGTTATCTAATAATAACAGTTAACTGTTGGGAACCAAGCCTCTATCATGGCTTTTTTGGCTTTTTGATCCTCAGATCTGCCTTTTGCTCGTTTTTACACCCTGTTCTCCAAAGGGCTCCCTCTTGAGAAGAGCTGTGAGCCTTAGGGATGTGTCCCCTACAGAGGAGTACTGTAATGCCGATTTATAGGTGGTTTATAGGAATAGGGGACTTGGGCAGGTCCAGTCAGGAGACTGACAATTTCAAAAGACCTTCAAAGATCCACACCGGCGTGTCTAAATGACTGGGTGGCCTCTAGCATTCAGTCCTCTTACTCTGGCCATTGAGCGCCATGAAACAGACTACCCAGTGTAATTTCCACCTTGACACTGACTGCTCAGAGCATCAGGGCTATACATATGGCCCATGCCACTGGTGCTGAAGGCAGGTGACCCCACTGGTAATTGGGGACCTGAGCAGTCGCTCAGAGGAGACATTTCAATTAATGGAGCATACAAGCATATTTGCTGCAACATAGGAGATGAGACCCTTTGGCGCCAAAACCCAGATCTTTTAAAGAGTACTGTTTGCCTAGAGATGGTTTTAGCTTTTAGCAAAACTAAAATAAAAAAGCTTTTAATTACAAAAATGTCCTTTTTTGGTGCAGCTGGTATTCTTGGCTTTACCTAGTGCTGGTCTTTCTCTTGTAGTTTAGTGCAACAAAAAAAGTTATTTTATTCTTTGCTTCTGTTTTGCCTTTTTATTTCAGCTTTTGTGATCTACAACTTTCTAAGCCTTTGTTATGAGTATCTTGGAGGAGAGAGCAATATCATGACTGAAATTCGTGGAAAGCCAATTGAGTGAGTACTTAAGTAGACCTCCAGCCTATTGACTTTGACATTCCTTGGTTTTGTTCTGGTGCATCCCAAATCGAGATGTCCCAGTGTGTGAACCCCCCCCCCGCAGTTCGTCCAGAAAATGTCACCTATCCACACGCAGACTCTCGTCCAGTGGGAGCTGATGATGTAGTCTCAGCAGGTGGCTCTTATTGGACAAGAGCTCATGCATGCACCGTTGGAGTGAGGAAAGGCGCATTTTTATGAGCAAACTGGGGGGGGTTCACACAGTGAAGCATCCCAATTCAGGATGCTCCAGGGAAAAGCCAGCAGCCAGGCCTGGAATCTTTTAGGTTCCAGGCTGTCCACTGCTGGGTTTTGTTCCGATTTAAACCACAGTGACCATCAGGGCCAGTTTGGAATGCCCACCCTCTGCATACCAACACCCCAACCACCTCCAGAGTACAGAGCAGAGAAACTTGCCTATTTAGGAATGCGAACCCCACTTCTACAAGCAGACAAGGAAATGAGGTAATAAACTGCTGTAATAACGTATCTTTGGCAGAGAACGAGTGATTCCATCCCCCAGCTCTGGGCAGATGTGGCGTCCATCCAGATGGTTTGGCATCCCCTAACACGCCCACTCTATTCAATCCCAAAACTGCTTGACACACCTACTTATTGCCCAGTATTAAGGGATTAAATTGCTTACTCTTCCCCATTAAGTATGAAGACACCAGAGCTGCAGGGGAAAACCAGAGCTTCAGGGGACAAAAGGTGAGTATAGCCTCTTTTATTTCCTAGATGGTGCCTTTTAAATTTGATTTTTTTAAGATGATCCTCTTCACTTTTGACCTGCATAATGTAATATGTCGTATATAGATCAGTGAAAAAGACTAAATAGCAACACTGCTACCATATACTTTACATGCCATTTAAGCATTTCTATTTTAGGCCCTGCTGTAAGTAAAATGTCTACCTAAGTGCCGGCAAACATCTCTTTTTTTTCCCACCTCCTTAGATCCAGCTGTATGTATGGCACTTGTTGTCTGTGGGGGAAGACCTATTCCATAGGCTTTCTGCGCTTCTGTAAACAGGTATGTGGCATTTATTTCACATTGTGCTTAAGGCAGACCAACAGTCAAAAATGGCTTTAACCTGACCAACACAACAAACAGTGCTTATATGCATCCCTCCACAGGGCAATTCAGATTGCTACACATAAAATTGATTCCTGCTGTGGTAAATGTTAAAACCAAAATGGCGTCTCCTAGACCTGCAGGCTGCCTGCAAACAGGAAGGGCTGCTGGGTTTCCTGTGACTGCATTGTCACAGTTTAGCAGCGTGGCTAAAATGCTGGGAGTGGAAGCTTCCCATGCATGCAGATGGGGGGGGGGCAAGGGAGTTTGGGGGAGTTTTTTTCTTTATTGCATGGCACGACCCGCTTCAGTATTCATAACAGTCGGGTTACTCCGCCACAAGGTGGCGCAGTGGTACTGCAGAAAAGCTGTGGCTTGTCCTGGCTCCCTATAAAAATGGGCTTAACCATAGAGTTCCCCAGTGTTCTCTCTGCAGTGGACTGCAAAGTTAGCAGATGGCACTCTCAATTGCGCAGGTGAGCGGGGCAACCAAGCCTGCGGCCCTGCAAGTCTATTTCCATCCGTTTCTGGACCCTCACTGCCTCCCAGCCTTGGCTGACAGGTGGGTAAAGGTAGAAGAGCATTAGGGTCAAGTGCTCCTGGAGCGCAGCTCCAAGCGGCAGACCCTGTAACACAAAGGGTAGCCGGCCATAGGCTTTATGGTGAGCCTAATAGGGATGCGGAGTTTCTGCCCTAGCTTCTGAGGGGGTAAGTAGTTGGGGACTGTGTCCTCTCTTTTTCTTTTGGCTCCACTCCTTCCTCCCCCTCATTCCCCCTTTATTAACTTCTGGGGGCATCCCGTGGGAGGGCATCCCCGGTGGCTTCTGTATTAAGCCTGTACCCACTGCTGGCCTATTGTGCCTGTATTAATCACCATATGGAGGCTTTTGGGGATAGCGTGCTTGGGGGCCCTTCAGGGCAAGCACGGCTGTGTTCCTTGTGTGGGGTATCCCCTGTGAGTAACAGTGTCACGGTGTGCGTGCCGTGCGCTGAAAGTGTCCTTGCGCTTCAAGCTGGTTTGCCTGCTTCGCTTCCCAGCTCTGCGCCTCACTCGGCTTCACCTACTCCGCCGCTCCTGCAATTGGGCCCCAGTGAGGGGAATGTTGGCAGTGAGTCACATTCCTGATTTGGCTCTGCGGGTGGCTAACATTGAAAAGCAGCTTGCCAGGAGACACCTGGACCCCAGGCCTGCTCCCCTTACTGAGATGTACTTGGGGATTGATGAGCTTGGTGACTGTCACCCCCTTGAGATGGGGGAGCTCTCCCAGGACTCGGCCCCCACTGGTAACCAGCAGGAGGGTTGCGATAGTGACCCTGGGTCTGTGTCCGGAGAGGAATCATGGTACCCTGAGGACACTGATAATCTGCTGTCACATATTTTTGAAATTTTGCACATTGCTCCCCCTGAGGTAGCTAAAAGAAAGCAGGGGGAACTTTTTCGCCCTGGTAAACGGCGTCTAGAGTTCCCTGAGCAGGAACATTTTACCACCTTGGTGCTTAAAGTGGACCAACACCCAGGATTTTGACTATCCTGGGTTTTGGTCCACTTCGGCTGGCGCGGGTGCGCGTCCTGCTAGAGGGACGCACGGGAGGCGGCGGCGGGCGCCGCTGGATCGTGGATAAGGTAGGGATTTAGGGGTTTCTGGGGGGTTTCACACAGCCGATCGGGGTGCCCCGCAGTCAGGGGTCTGATCGGTCCGGGAATCTTATAGATTCCCGGGCCGATCATGGGAGGGTGTTGGTCCACTTTAAAGAATGGGAACGTCCTAACAAGTTGCCTGTGGTGCCCAAGGGTTTGGATAAAAGGTATCCTTTTCCCGTTGATCTTGTTAAGAGGTGGTCATTTCCCCCTGAAGTAGACGCTTCCGTACTAGGCTTGTCCAATACTTCGGTCATGCCTTCCCCTGACACTACCGCTCTGAGGGACGGTGAGGACCAGCGCATGGATCAAGTGGCCTGCCATGCTTTTACCTGTGTGGGGGCTGGCTTGAGCCCTGTATGTGCTGCCTCCATTACTGCTAGACGCTCCCTAGACGCTCCCATACTAGGCTTGTCCAATACTTCGGTCATGCCTTCCCCTGACACTACCGCTCTGAGGGACGGTGAGGACCAGCGCATGGATCAAGTGGCCTGCCATGCTTTTACCTGTGTGGGGGCTGGCTTGAGCCCTGTATGTGCTGCCGCCATTACTGCTATTGCCCTTAAGAGACTGCTTAAGCATCTCATTGATGGCACAACAGCTGGTAGTGTGGGGGAAGCAATATAGGACTCTCTTACTTTGTGTCAGAAACCGCTTACCTGGACCCCGTTCCAGCGCCATCTCCAGGCGGCCGGCCACAGCTGTCTCTGTGCGGTGGCCGCGGCGGCGGCTCGGGCGGCGCCGAGCAGGGCCGCTCTCCTCCCTCTCCCGCGCGCGAGCACGTGACTCTTTTGCCCTCCAGCGGCGCTGTACACAGCCTGCCAGAGGCTGTGATAGGGCCAATGAGCCCAAGGTTCTAGGTTGGACCAATGAGCCCAAGTGCAGGGGTTTTGGGCCATGAGCCCAGGGGAGGTTCTGGGCTATACGCTCTTCCATAGTGTATAGCCAATTAGCTGCTTAGTCCTAAGTGCACCATTCACACACACCTTCCCTTTCAAGTCTGTCCCTATAAAGGTTCTCCCCGTCAGTTACCCGGTGCCTGTGATAGCGCCTTGAACCTTGCTTTGTCTAGTGTTATTGCCTTGATTGATCTTCGTTGCCGACCCCTGCCTGAACCGACCATTCTTTGTCTGATCTCCGTTGCCGACCCCTGCCTGAATCGACCAATCTTTATCTGACCTCCGTTGCCGACCTCGCCTAAAACCGACCATTCTCTGTCTGATCTCTGTTGCCGACCTTTGCTTTGTACCCCGACCTCGAGCTGCCTCATCCATCCGTACCGCTGCGATCTCTGAATCCCTGGTGTAGACCTCTGGCCTGTCTCTGGATTTCCGCTAACTCGCTCTAGTCATTGGTTCTTCAGACCTCCAATCAGTAAGCTCTCATCCTTTGAGCCATTGAAGTCCTGGGGGCAACCGATCCCGGGCAGGCGTATTCTGCGTCCCGGCAAGTGGGGGCTCCTACAGGTGAAGCTGGCTGCAGAGATTGGGGGTTGAGGGCTTACCTGGAGGGCTGGAGTTACCCGAGCGTGACACTTTGCACGAATTTTGTGGCCTTTATACTTACTGCTATGGATGATGCTGTGCGGCTGTGTGGAAGGACCTCTGTGCTCTTGGTGGCTATGCGCCACTCTGTCTGGTTGCGCCAGTGGGCAGCTGATGCTGCGGCTAAGAAAGCTCTCACTGGCCTCCCCTTCGTGGGGCTGCGGCTGTTTGGAGAATGTTTTGATGTTCTAGCTAAGGATGGAAGGCTGCCTCAGCGTAAAAGGCAATCTCTGCACTTTCGGGGGTCCTCTGCCCCCCTCCCTGGAATCCTAAGTCCCAACTCTCTCACAAGCCCCCTCAGGCTTGAAGGGGCGCCCTTCACCCATCCGGGTGGGGGGACGGCTTTGGCTCTTTGCTCACATCTAGAGGCTTCACGTCTCAGACCGGTGGATTCAGGAGGTATTGTCCTTCGGTTACAAGGTAGAGTTTGCAGCCTGCCCCCCAAGATTCATCAGATCCCAGATGTCTTTAAACCCCCTGTCTGCTCAGGGATTGCTTC
Organism: Gastrophryne carolinensis; assembly: GCA_027917425.1. Taxonomy (NCBI): domain Eukaryota; kingdom Metazoa; phylum Chordata; class Amphibia; order Anura; family Microhylidae; genus Gastrophryne; species Gastrophryne carolinensis. Next base: position 332,583,716 of record CM051235.1, on the reverse strand, counting down.
GGGCGGTTCATTGCCTGTTGGAGTCCGGAGTCATTTGGTGCCTCATCAAGAAAGAGGTCAGGGGTACTATTCCAATCTTTTCACGGTCCCCAAAGAGGACGGCTCTCTGAGGCCCATTCTGGACCTGAAGGGCCTCAACAAATTTGTCAGATTCAAACATTTTCGCATGGAGACGCTGCGCTCTGCTGTCAGTACCCTTCGCCCAGGCGACTTCATGACCACTGTGGACATCAAGGATGCTTATGTTCATGTGCCTATCTTCCCAGGTCATCAGAGATTTCTAAGGTTCGAGCTGCAGGGTCAGCATTACCAGTTTGTGGCTCTACCCTTCGGTATCACCTCGGCACCTCAGGTGTTCACCAAGGTGCTGGCAGGAGTGATGGCTCTGCTAAGGAACCAGGGCATCCGCATCATTCCTTACCTGGAGGACATCCTGATTGTGGCCGAGTCTTTTCCTCAGGCCGAGCAGGAGACTCAAATGGTGACATACACTCTGGAGTCTTTCGGCTGGGTGATCAACTATCCCAAGTCTTCTCTGTCCCCGTCATTGGTGAGGACCTTTCTGGGCATGACGCTGGATACCTCTCAGGTCAAGGTGTTCCTTCCTCAGCAGAAGGTGGAAGGTCTTCAGCTGCAGGCTCGGGGTCTGCTGTCATGTCCTCATCCCTCCATCCTTCAGGGGATGCAGTTGGTGGGCCTGATGATGTCCTGTTTCAAGGCAGTCCCCTTTGCTCAGTTTCACATGAGAGCTCTCCAGTTGCACCTCTTGTCAGTTTGGGATCGGGGACCCTGTGTCCCTGGATCAGGAATTCTGTCTCCCTTGGCCAGACGGTCTCTCTCGTGGTGGCTGGACTCAAGGAACCTTCTGGGGGGCAGGTCCTTCCTGCCCCCGTGCTGGGAAACGGTCACCATGGATGCCAGTCTGACCGGCTGGGGAGGCTTCTGGAAGTCCCTGAGGTTCCAGGGTCGGTGGGGCCCACAAGAGGCCCATGCTTCCATCAACGTCCTGGAACTGAGGGCGATCAGGTTGATTCTTTCTCGCCTATCCACTCACCTCCGGGGTCGGGCTGTTCAGATTCGCTCAGACAACCAGACGGCGGTTGCCTACATCAACCATCAGGGAGGGACTCGGAGCAAGCGAGCCTTCAAGGAAGTGTCCCTGATTCTGTCTTGGGTGGAACAGCATGTTCCCTGCATGTCAGCGGTCTACATCCCAGGGGTGGCAGACTCCCTGAGCAGGGGGACGTCTCGTCTGGGAGAGTGGCCTATCAACAACCAGGTGTTTCTCTCCCTCTGTCACCGCTGGGGTCAGCCGGACGTGGACCTGTTTGCGTCCCGTCACAGTCACAAACTTCCCACATTTGTCTCTCTGTCTGAGGATCCTCTCGCCTTCGCCACTGATGCCTTGGCAATACCGTGGACGGAGTTTCAGCTTCTCTATATGTTTCCTCTGTTCCCTCTCCTGGGCAGGGTCATGCGCATGATAACCCAGGAGCGGGTACCAGCCATACTAGTGGCCCCTTGTTGGCCAAGCAGAGTTTGGCTCGCAGATGTTTTGCGGTTGGCAGTAGACCGGCACATCTTGCCCAAGGATCCAGATCTTCTCACCCAGGGGCAGCTACGCCATCCCAATTTACAAACTCTGGCTTTAACGGCTTGGCTGCTGAAACCTCCATATTGATGGAAAAGGGGTTGCCTGCTACTGTTGTTGATACCATGATTCGGGCTAGGAAGAAGTCCTCGTCCGTTATTTATTACAGGGTCTGGCATGCTTACATTGCCTGGTGTGAGTCCAAGTCTCTTCCCTGTCGGGTGTTTTCTATTCCCAGGATTCTGGAATTCTTGCAACATGGTTTGGATCAGGGCCTTCAACTTAGTACCCTAAAAGGCCATGTTTCAGCTCTGGCAATTTTTTTCCAAAGATCTTTTGCCAATCACCGGTTAGTTAAAACCTTTTTTCAGGGTGTTCCTCATGTGCGTCCACCCCGTAAGCCTTTGCTACCAGTCTGGGATTTGAATCTGGTGTTTTCATCTTAATCAGAACATTATCTTGCCTTCATTGTGTCCTAATCCTGCTAATTCCAAGGAGCGGACTCTGCATTCCATAGATGTGGTCAGGGCTCTGAAGTTTTATTTGGTCGCCACTGAGCCTTTCAGGAAGTCTGATGCTCTTTTTGTTCTCACTTCTGGACTTAGAAAGGGTTTGCCTCCGGCTAAATCCACTACCGGTATCAACAAGTGGATCCATCAGGCGGTGGTTCAAGCCTATTCTGCTAAGGGAAAGGAACCTCCCTTTAGGATTACTGCTTATTCTACTCGTGCTATTGGTGCCTCTTGGGCTTTTCAGCACCAAGCTTCTGTTGAACAAGTTTGCAAGGCCGCTACTTGGTCTTCTGTTCATACTTTTTCCAAGTTTTACAAGGTTGATGTTAAGGCCTCAGCGGATGCTGCTTTTGGCCGCAAGGTGCTTCAGGCGGTAGTGACTTGAACTACTGGCCGTTACTCCCACCCTACTCTGGACACTGCTTTTGGATGTCCCAACAGCAGGCCGTGCCATGCAATATAGAAAAAAGCTATTCTGTGAGTACTCACCTGTAGAATTGTTTTTGTTCTTGCATGGCACGGCCTGCTTCGCCCCACCCTTGTTATCGTTGTTCTTGGTTGCCTCTTTATGGTGATTGTTCCAAGTCAATTGGGGTCTATTAATTTTTACAAATTTTTTACTTCTTCTCTCCCGGCTTCTTGTCTCACTGCTTGTGTACGCTGGGGAACTCTATGGTTAAGCCCATTTTTATAGGGAGCCAGGACAAGCCACAGCTTTTCTGCAGTACCACTGCGCCACCTTGTGGCGGAATAACCCAACTGTTATGAATACCGAAGCGGGCCGTGCCATGCAAGAACAAAAACAATTCTACAGGTGAGTACTCACAGAATTGCTTTTTTTCCAACTGTGACAGGCTGTTGGTCCGGTTAAGGATGGCACAGTGGTTTTATGATCACTTCTAAGCATGAAATACTACTGAAATAGATACTGTAGGAGATGGATATGCAGTGGATACATGCTTAGAGGGGATGCTTTTTTTTAAAGCTTTTAGCTTAGCCATTTAAGCTTTTAGTTTGGTTCCAGCTCACACTTCACAAGGCTCATTTTCCACCACTCCCACAGGCATCTTTTGCTTTGTCCTGGGCCCAGCATCTCTGTGATCTGCCGTTAGTTTTGGCTTGTAGGTGGGCATGTGCGGTATACCAATTAGTGCACATATTATTCTCTATGGGACTCTCGGGCTAGACTCGTACATTGGCATACACCTCCAGCTGGAAGTGTGTGACCCAGTGGGGAGCTCCCAGCTATGTTGGGCAAGAACACAGTGAGAAATATTGCAGTTGTTTTTGCAACTGTGTCTATTATAAATTCACAAAGCATATGTTTCTGTATTCATTACATTTATTTTCCAGGCTAAAATATAAAGAGCAATACTCACTTTTTGTCCCTCTGCAGATGATGGCTCTTTGACCAGCACTGGGTGCCTTACTTAATTAATACAAGATTTGTTAGGTAAGGGAGTTCTGGACCTTCTCCCTCACCTAGTGGGGTTAGAACGGGGCTCACCGTTAAGAACCAACCTCGCCTTTATATGTCACTTTATTCAGATTTACATAGTTAAAAGCATATACGAAATTTTACATCAACAGCCGTTACGCCTTTTAGTTGTTTAGATCAGCAGCAATAAATTCAATATCCTGCTGGGCAAACTAGTTTCGCGGTATCAGGCTTCCTCAGTGCCCGCTTGGATTTAGCAAGGTCAGCTATATACAATACAAGAAAAATACAAGAAATATCAGTTTCCCATAACTTATAGATGTTCTTAGAAAAAAAGATAACATAAGACAAAGGCATGGAGTACCTGTATTTGAAAGGCTGCTGCGACCCGTATGGGAAGTCCAAGAAGATTCAGTATGAGTGGATTGGCACAGAAGATCAAGTTGGCAACAATACCTTGTAATCAGGGTTTGTTCATTTCCCAGTTAATTCTAAGGGAAGGTTTTGATTAAAAGTAAAGGTAAATAGGTTTTACTGGTATGAACAAAAGAAGGTTTAAAGGAATCAGCTCTGCCAACGTGCTTGTGTGCATGCCAAGAAGTAAAGGGTGGTATCGGTGAAATAGAGGTATCAAAAATAATGCCCATATTCATAATGCCCCAATGTCTATAATCGGGCTGCCCATGCATGCAGATATGGGTATGCAACGAATGGCCATTCGGGTGTGGTGCCGTAAGCTACAGAAATTACCATTGGAATAGTGATCAAGTATATATAGGCTGGACATTGGGCAGAAACATAGATGGGATGGTTTAAGGTGAAGTCTTACCTGGTCCTCTAATGACTGATATTGAGGTGCTGTCATAGAGCAGCTGACGTACAGGGGCCAGAGGTATCTGGCCTGGAGCGTGATTGGCCGCGCCGTCCGGCGCTTGATCGCTGGGTACGTTGTTCTCGTGTGGCGCGCCTCCGTTGCTCCGTCCCGCTTGTGGAATGCGGCTGCGTGTTTAAATAGAGGGGGGAGACTTTCATGTCGCTTCCGCCATGGTGGCCGGAGCGCAGCTGTGCTCCAGGAAAATGTCCCGGAGCGCATATGTGCTCCGGGAAAATGTCCCGGAGCGCATATGTGCTCCAGGCGGCAGCGGAAGCGACGCGGCACCTAAATCGCCCACCGGCCTATTGAGCACTGCGGGCTCTGCCAAAATGGGGGATGAAAATAAGAACCACAATATATATAGAATGAAAACAAAATGACAGTTGTGGTAAAAAAAAATAATTTGTTCTAGTTAGGTCAATGAAGGAGAATAATTAATACTCTTAGGGCAATATAGAAGATAAATAGTTAATTTTCTTAAGACAAGAGAATTGAAAATGCTCATTATTTATGAAGAAAATGAAAAAAGAAGGGCGGGGCCGGCTTAGGCTACAGGCGGCATCCAACCCATATACAGTAGAGGCATGCACAGAGTTAAGGCTTCAGTGTTTAGGGCTTGGTTTATTATGTGCCTTTGGATGAAACCTATAAAAGTAGAGTATCCCAGAGGGAGCAGGAGCCTTACAAATTTAATAGAGTGATAAACTAACATACTTATTAAACATTGAAATAAATGGAAGTATGATTAATGATGATCACCCGACACTGATCCAGGTTAATTAGAGACTAACCTTATAATAGATGGTTAGGGACAGATTAAGTCCTTACCATGGCCTTACTGGGTAACTAGATTAAAATATGCTGAGTAATTGGAGCCATCATATAACTAGTGGTAATAGTCAGATCTATTTTAGAAAATGTTAGTTGGTGATACATTCAAATTTATTGTATCTAATTAAGCTAGGATCCGTGTCGTCATCAGTAGTCAAAAGTCCAAATGGTCAAAGATTATTCTAGGAAAGGAACGAAGCTGATAGATTCATTAAGGCCTGGTGGGTGATGGGCCTTAAAGTGATTTATCCACCTCGTTTCTCTCTGAAGGGTAAGTCTCTCTATGTTTCCACCTCGACTATGGGGATGTATCCGATCTAGACCAACTACCTTCATACCTTTTTGGATTTTTTTGATGATGTAGTAAAAAGTGTCTGCCTAGGGGAGTTTTGTCGTTTCCTGACCGAATGTCATATGTGTGTTCATATATTCTTCTTTTCAGGTGTCTGTTTGTCTTCCATATATAGAATCTCCTACATGGGCAGATCACAATATATATGACGTTATTTGATTTACAGTTGACAAACTGATGGTTTGTCTCCGAGGATCAATGTCTTGGTTTGCCATATATATTGGCACATGTTGCAGCTTTGGCATTGGTATGTGCCCACTGTGGTGCAACATGTTCATTTGGATCCACCGGTAAAGTGACTATGGACTAAACGGTCTTTTAGATTTCTAGGTCCATAGTCACTTTACCGGTGGATCCAATTTGAGATGAATTTTGAAATCTCACTGTCATTTGTTAAAATAGGCCAGTGTTGGGATACTATCTGTTTTATTTCCGAGTAATGTTCGGTGTACGTAATAATCAGAGACAGGGGAGGGTCCGATGTCTTTAATTTAGGTTTGTATAATAGCTCCTGTCGCGGTCCCTGTTTGGCTTTATTATATGCTTTATCTAAGCTATGTGAACCGTATCCCCTGTTGGCTTAGCGGTTCCATAAATTGTCCGCTTCCTTTTGGAAATCCTAGTCCAGCGAACAGTTTCGACGTGCCCGGATATACTAGAAAGCAGATGTTTGGGGTGGGCACTAGAGGCCTGTAGTATTGTATTAGCCGCTGTTTTCTTTCTGAAGAAATCGGTTAAAATTTGTCCAGATGGATCAAGGACTATGGTCAGGTCTAGAAAGTTCACTTTAGTTAGGCTGAACTCCAGGGTGCATTTTAAATGTAATGTATTTCTATTTAATTCTGTCACGAACTGGGTCAGTTCCGTTTCTGAGCCAGTCCATATTATAAAGATGTCGTCAATATACCTGTGCCAGCTTGGCATACGATGGGGCACAGGTGGTCCCCATCGCTGTTCCCTGTATCTGGTGGTATATTTGGTTGTCGAATAGAAACAGGTTGCGGGTGAGGACGAACTGTAAAAGTTTTAGGAGGAAAACATTGTGGTTATGTTTCTCTATGTCTAATTCGTTCAGGAAGGAACGGGTGGTCGCCAGTCCCTTGAAGTGGGGAATACTGGAGTACAGTGCCTCCACGTACGACCCCGGGGCCACAAACATCCCATCGAGGATTTGCAGGAGGTGCCCCGTATCCTTAAGATACGAGGGTAGCTGGTGTACTAGTGGTTGGAGGTGGTGATCAACGCATCGGCTAGCCCCATCTGTCAGGGTACTCATGTCCGACACTATGGGTCTGCTCGGCGGTGCAGTGGTGGATTTGTGCACCTTGGGCAGCGCATAGAAGGTGGGTATCGTCGGGCATGGGACCCGCAGGTAGGAGCCAGTCGAGGCACCGATCACCCCTCCCTCAACTGTTTCCTCGATGATTTGATGGTAGGCCCCGGAGTCTTCCCGGATCCTGGACATGGAGGCACCGACATACCACTCTTTGTTGGACAGGATTTTGTGACACATATTAACAATGTTTCCCCCCTTGTCAGCAGGTTTAATTATAATGTCGTGATTATTTTCAAGTTCACTGATTGCCTGTTGTAAATTGGGGGAGAGATTAGTGTTTTTTTTAGTCTCTCTATTTCAGTGGACACAAGGTCGACAAAGGTAGAAGCATGTGCATTTATGCTCATTGAAGGGAAATAAGTTGATCGTTTTTTAAAAGATTTGTGTTTGGGGGTGATCATTGGGGTAGTTCCCATCGTTTCAAGGCCCAGATCTGCAAGTTCTTGTTCAAGTTTAGCTTCATCCAGTATTTGGTCTCAAGGTGGGATAGTAGGGAGGTCAGATCGTTTGTCAAATTGATAACGACATAGAATTTTCCGTGCCAAAAAAAAGATATAGGTCTTTTATGACTTCAAATGTATCCGTGCGACTAACTGGACAGAAATTGAGGCCCATCTTTAATAATTCCTCCTGTTTGATGATATCAACTTCGTTGTTAGTTTGATTACTAATTTTAGGTGCTGTTGGGGTTTTAGGGGCCTGCTTGTCTGCATGTGTTGTCGTTAGGTTGGAAGCTTTTTTTGCTCGATTGGAACGTCGCCTGACTGTTCTTCTGTTTTGCATAATTCAAAAAAATCCCTAAGAGAATTAATTATTCTCCTTCATTGACCTAATTAGAACAATTTATTTTTTTACCTCAACCGTCATTTTGTTTTCATTCTGTATATATTGTGGTTCTTATTTTCATCCCCCAGTTTGGCAGAGCCCGCAGGGCTCAATAGGACGGTGGGCGATTTAGGTGCCGCGTCGCTGCCGCCTGGAGCGCATATGCGCGCTCCAGCCGCCATGGCAGAAGCGATGTGAATGTCTCCCCTCCGCGCCCACTCCATGCAGCCGCATGTATCTAGCAGCTGCGGGGCGACAAGGCACGCCGACTGACGCTCCCCCCTCTATTTAAACACGCAGCCGCATTCCACAAGCGACTGCGTGAGGGGACGAAACGACGGAGGCGCGCCACACAAGCACAACGTACCCAGCGATCAAGCCCCGGTTGGCGCGACCAATCACGCTCCAGGCCAGATGCCTCTGGCCCCTGTACGCCAGCTGCTCTATGACGGCACCCCAATATCGGTCATTAGAGGACCAGGTAAGACTTCTGTAGCGATAACCCTTATCGCCGGAGGGCTTCACCGCCCGCGACGTCCTTTTCCCAATTGTAAGAGGTGCTGCAGGAATCCCAGAATCGTCCGTGAGGAACCAGGAACAGCCCTTACAAGGGCTAGTGAATTGTAATATAGCATTTCCCCCAATAAGAGACAGAACTCAGTATTGAGGGTGAAGGTGAAGACAACTTTATTAGTGCCACACTGTGCCTTATATGCAAGGCTCCATGCAAGGGGACCTCCCCCGTGGACCTCATGACAAATACACAGACCAATGGGAGCAGGGCACACAATCCCTCAACTCTGCCGGTGACGCAATCAGCAACACAATAGACGTCTGTAATACACTCAATCAGAACAATGCCATTGTCTGTGACGTAATCAATCAATACAATGGCAGTCAGAACAATGAATAACGTAATCAATCAACACAATGGCAGTTTGTATATGCTTAAGAAAAGGAAAGTAATGAACCTGTGTAAAGTCCAAAAGACTGTCGCAACTTCACCTTAAACCATCCCATCTATGTATTCTAAGTATACAGTACGTCCTGCTCCAGATATAATACTTACACTTGGGTATTCTCCGCCAGGAGGCGCTGTGCACTGCAGACATGAGAAAACAGGCTCCTCCTGGCCCCTTAAATACCCAGGGACCTCCCACAAATCCCCAGATTTCTCTGCAGTGCTGACTGCGAAGACATGAAGTATCACGCTCTCGCAGGTGAGCGGGGCTATTACAGCCTGCGGCCCTGTTGGACTATTCCCACCCGTCCTCCCTGTGATGTGCCTCCCAGCCTGGGCTGCGCTGGTCGGGTGAAGGTAGGCAGCACCATGCGTGCTTATGGAGCCATGCTCCTCCGCAGTCCCCCACCAAATGTTTATGCTGATGGTGAGCCTCTAGTGGATGCCCCTCCCGCATTATCGTCCATGCCCCGTGTAGCGGTGGACCCTGTGTAAAGGGTAGCCATCCTCCCTCGTTTCCCCCGTAGTTCGGGGGAAAAGAAAGGGGGGGGGTATGTGTGTGGCGGGCTCAATGTACTGTAGTATCACGCTTATGGCCGTAGTATTGTCCTTGACTTGCAACTAGGTGTCAGAGCCGCGTGGTTTGCTCTTTATAATTGTCTGGCTGCCGCCGTGCATGTGTCTTTTCTTTTACTAAAAGTGTACTGCGCCAGGCGGCGGCGGCGTCCAGACGCTACGGCGTCTCCATTAGCAAAGGCTTATACTAAGTTTATCTTATCCTTTGCGTGTTTGACTGCTGCCTCAGAGCTTCACGCTCTTTGTGGTGGGCGGGGACTTGACTTGGCGCGCTCCGCGTCATGGCCAAAGATTGGGCCCGCCCTTCGAGGTTCGCTGGGCGCCATCTTGATGATCTTCGCGCGCGTGGTTGCGGTCCCCCTCCTCCTTTGGTCTGTAAGTGTCCTCGCGGGTGATTCTTTATAAAAAAATGTTCTGCTGCGCATGGCCCTGACACCTCTTATTCCCTTTATGTCTTTCAGACGTCAAAGACTCCGGTGGCTTCTCCCGGCCTGACATAAATTTAGTGGGCTTACAAACAATTCTCCCACATTAAAAAGCGGGTCTTTGGGGCATCCAGGGTTGCCTATTGCATAAATCCCTGCTGGCATATTTGCTTTGATAATCACCATATGGAGGCATCTCAGAATTATGTGACCGGGGTCCCTCTGGGACAAGACCGGCTGTGTACAGCGTGTGGACAGCCCCATGCTGATGCTGACCGAGCACGGGTCTGCGGACCCTGTGCTGAACAAGTACTGGCCCTGCAATCAGGGTTGCCAGTGGCTGTACCTCGTTTCAATACACCTCTTTCCCCATGCTTAAATCTCACTCCTGATGAGTCGCACTCGAGCGGGGATGACCAGCAAGTCGTGCCGCGCAGACTGCCTACGGCTGATCAGATTATTTCGAGGTTGGCAGAGCGCTTGGGCCCTGGTAAGAAGCGGTCCCTGACGCCTCCGGTTTCACCCTTTCCTACTGGAACTGAGGAGTTCACTACTCCGCGGGTTTTTGCTCCTTCTGATGAAGGTGAGCTGTTCTTTGACTCAGGCTCATCTGACGAGAGGCCGAGGAGTCATGATGATTCTGGCCCTGGTTCCTGGGGCCTGTGTGACACTGATGAATAACTGATAAAGATCTTTGAGGTCTTGTCTATCTCTCTCCCTGGTGAGGCTCCCAAGCCTAGAGGGGAGAGTTTCCATACAGCGACACCGCGCTTGGAATTTCTGGAGCAGGATAACTTCCAGGCTCTTGTACTCAAGGAATGGGAATCCCCTAGTAAACCTCCAGGGGACTGGGATTGGAAATACCCTTTTCCCCCTGATGTGGTTAACTGTTGGTCATCACCTCCCGTGGTGGATGCACCGATCATAGGGGTTCTTAACCCCCCTTTAAAGCAGCCCCTACTTATCGTACCCTTCGGGATGCTGAGGACCGGCGCATTGATAGGCTGGCTTCCCATGCCTTTTCTTGTGCAGGGACGGCACTGCGCCCGGTCTGTGCCGCGGCCATCACTGCAGTGGCCGCTAGGACCCTCATCAGAAAGATGATTGATCATCAACCTGAGGATCTCCCCTGAGAGGTGTTTAATGCACTCTCCAGTTGTGATGTATTTGTAAGGTTTATCCTTTTAGCGATGGATGACACCATTAGGATGTGTGCAAGAACTTCTGCCCTTGTGGTAGCTATACGTCGCATGGTCTGGCTGCGACAGTGGGGTGTTGATGATGCTACAAAAAAGACTCTCTTACTGGGCTTCCCTTTAGAGGGAAACGCCTATTTGGGGCCCGTCTGGACCTGTTTGGGAAAAAGGGCAAAACACCCCTACGCAGAAGGCTGTCTCGGCCTCCTCGGGGCAGGGGCACCCCCCCCCCCCCCACGTTAGTGTCAAACACGAACCAGGGGTGTCCTTCCAGCTATTTGGTGTGGATTCCTGCCCCAGGAGTGGCAGACAACACCCTGGCCCCCTCTACACCATCCTTTCCACATTCCACCAAAAGGATGAGGCAGTCTGGGCCATTCTGGCCTTCCAATTTTACATTCACAGGCAGTTTCTGCATGGAATCTCTGGGTTGGGCCGCCAGCGCCCTGCGTCCAGTGGGCCTCTTGCCGTCTGTGGAGATCTAAGAAGCTTATTTTTATACCCCTGTGTCTTCTGGACACCGAGGCTCTTACAGGTTAGTGTTGGAGGGCCAACACTGCTGATTGTGGCCTTATCTGGCCTCTCTTCTGCTCCCAAGAGTGCTCACCAAGGCGCCGACGGGGGTGCTGTCTCTAATGAGCCCAAAGGGCGTCTGTGCAAGGACCTACCTGGTCGTCCTACTTTACTTCCCAATCTCTACGTCAGGCCGAGTTGGTTACTCGGCTGGTGGTGTCCTTTGGGAGTCATTTGGATGGGTGCTCATTCACCTCAATTCCTCATTGTCCCCTTATTTGGTATCTCCATTCCTAGGGTTGAATTTGGATTCGGTTCAGGCGAGAACCTTCTTCCTTGGCAATAAAGTGGACAATCTGGTTACATGGGCTCTGTCCCTCATTGCTGTCCCCGTCTCTTCACCAGGCAGCTGGTGGGCCCGTTGGTGGCTGCTCAGAGGATGTCCCTTATACTCAGTGCCCTTGGGCTCTTCTGCAACTTATATTAATACTGGACAGGGTTCCAGCTTCCCTGGAGCTGGGTCTGTGTACCTTCCCCCTTGGTATGGTGGTTCCTCTTGAGACGGTTGAACTCAAGGGACCAGTCAGGGGGCACCCCCTTCCTTGCATCTTCCTGTAGATGGATACCAAATCTATCAGGTTGACGGGGGGGGGGGTCTTCTAAAAACCCCTGTGGTTCCCGGGGGAGGTGGGGCCTTTAGGGGTCCATTTACCTATCTATTTTTGAAGCGGTGAGCTTTCAGGTTGGATCTATCTCGCTGGACTACTCCTTTGCAGGACCTGTCTATTTGGGGGCTCTTGGTCGGTCTGACGACAGTGGCCTGTATTGATTATCTGTGTGGGACTCGGAGCAGGATGATTCTCCAGGAAGGTATCTGATCCTGATCTGGGTGGAGGACAACGTTCCCTGCATATCAGTGGTATTCGCTCCGGTGGAGGTCCCTCTGCGACAGGATGTGCTAATCCTTTTGTCACTATGAGGTCCAACCAGTGTGGATCTGTTTGGGCCCCGTCACTATCACAGGCTCTCGGCCCTTGTTTCCCTGTCCCAGAATATTCTGACTGTGGTCATGAGGCTTAGTAACGTTATGGCTGGACATTCTATTCTGTATGTCTTATCTTCTTTCACCCTGCTAGGCGGGGTTCTGCACAAGATTGCTCTGGAAGGGGGGACCAGTGATACTGGTGGCCCCTGGGTGGCCTAGTGGAGTGTGGTTTGCAGACGAGGTACTGTGGACAGCGGACCTGTACGTTCTGTCAGGAGTGCTGATCTGCTCACTCGGGCCCCCTTTTTATTTCACCCCAATCTACAGGCTCTGGTCTAGATGGCCTGACGGTTGATTCATCCACCTTGATGGAGACGGGCTTATCTTCTGGGTGACTGTGACTATTGGAAGTCTAGGAGCTAGATTCTTCTTCTTCTTCCGTCTATTGTAGGGTATGGCGTATCCATATTGATTGGTGTGAGTCTAGGTCTCTCCCCTGTTGGGCGTTCTCTGTTCCCAGGCTTCTAGAGTTATTACAGCATGGGTTGGAGTTGGCTCCCCAACTCGGTACTCTGAAGGTTCAGGTTCTGCCCTGTCCGCCTTCCTGTAGAAGTTTTTGCTCAGTTTTTCCTTGGCTAAGCATTCTTTCGGGGATTGCTCAGATGCATCCCCCACGTAATTCTATGTTCCCTGTTGGGATTTGAATTTTATTCTGTCTGCCTTGCGGGGTGTTCCCTTTGGACCTATTCCGGATGCTGTCTGACTGTTCTTAGCCTCAAGTTGTCCTTCTGGGGGCTGTTACTTCAGTCAGCCGTGTGCCTGAGCGGGCGGCTCTGTTTAGCTAGCCCTCGTTCATTGATATATACACCAAGATGAGGTGGTGTTCTGCTTTACGCCGGACCTTCTTCCTAAGGTGGTGTCTTATGCTCATGTATTCAAGACATTTGTCTTTCTTCTGGGCCTTATTCCTAGTAACGCTGAGGAAAGGGGGTCTACATTCCCTCAACAGGTGTTGGAAGTTTTTTCCTGGATTGTCTCTTGTCCCTTAGGGGGACTGATGCCCCTTGGGGTTTGCGGGCGTCTCCATTCGTATGTGCCTGATCTCGTCTGCTTCCAGGGGTTATGCGGCTTTTAAGGGGAAGAATCTTCTTCTCACTTCATTTCTGATTCTACTTGTGCTTTGGTATCTTTGGGCCTTCTATATATATATATCTGGAGCAGGACGTACTGTATACTTAGAATAATACAATTCTGTGAAATACTCACCTGTAGAATTGGTATTATACGTATACAGTACGTCCTGCTCCACCCCACCCTGGTTTTTGCATTATTCTGGATCCCCTGTACGGTGATTGTTATCATTGTTATAGTTACCAGTTTTGTTGGTGGTTGAATTCTCCCGGCTTCTTGTTCACTGCTTTTCAATGCTGGGGATTTGTGGGAGGCCCCTGGGTATTTAAGGGGCCGGGAGGAGCCTGTTTTCTCATGTCCGCAGTGCACAGCGCCTCCTGGCGGAGAATACCCAAGTGTAAGTATTATATCTGGAGCAGGACGTACTGTATACGTATAATACCAATTCTACAGGTGAGTATTTCACAGAATTGTATTTTTTGCCCAATGCCCAGCCTATATATACTTGATCGCTATTCCAATGGTAATTTCTGTAGCTTACGGCACCACACCCGAATGGCCATTCGTTGCATACCCATATCTGCATGCATGGGCAGCACGATTATAGACATTGGGGCATTATGAATATGGGCATTATTTTTGATACCTCTATTTCACCGATACCACCCTTTACTTCTTGGCATGCACACGAGCACTTTGGCGGAGCTGATTCCTTTAACCCCTTCTTTTATTCATACCAGTAAAACCTATTTACCTTTACTTTTAATCAAAACCTTCCCTTAGAATTAACTGGGAAATGAACAAACCCTGATTACAAGGTATTGTTGCCAACTTGATCTTCTGTGCCAATCCACTCATACTGAATCCTCTTGGACTTCCCATACGGGTCGCAGCAGCCTATCAAATACAGGTACTCCATGCATTTTTGTCTTAAGTTATCTTTTTTCCAAAGATTTGTCTATAAGTTATGGGAAAGTGATATTTCTTGTATTGTATATAGCTGACCTTGCTAAATCCAAGCGGGTATTGATGAAGCCTGATATGGCGAAACTAGTCTGCCCAGCAGGATATTGAATTTATTGCTGCTGATCTAAACAACTAAAAGGCGTAACGGCTGTCATTTTTACGTGTTGATGTAACATTTCGTATACGCTTTTAACTATGTAAATCTGAATAAAGTGACATTAGTATTTGTATCTATTTCGTATAATTTATATGAAGGCGAGGTTGGTTCTTAACGGTGATCCCTGTTCTAACCCCACTAGGTGAAGGTCCAGAACTCCCTTACCTAACAAATCTTGTATTGTTTCAGGGGCTATCGTATCAACCAGCCATATTTCCTCAGGGCCCTAATGGCCAAAACACCTTTTAGATAGTATTTTCTTGGTTATTTGGTGGGTCGGACAACCGGGGATCTAACCCCATTGTTTTGGGTGGATCCCATTGAGCTGCCTTACTTAATTGGCAGATTGCATCTTGTACTGCCTGGCCCTTGTTCACTGCCCCCTTGCCATCTGTCAGTGACGCTTGCACACACCCTCCATTGACTGCAATGGAAGTGGTGTGACAACACAAGGCAAGATAAAGAGCGCCATACTAGGATCGATCATGTGTGGGGACAAAAGGCAAATATAAAGTTTTTGTTTGTTTTTAATTTTAGCCTGTAAAATGACTTAAAATGTATTGCTATCAAGTTAAGCTTGCAAGGGCAGGACTGTCTCTCCTAGTGGATTTTAATTTGACTTTTGTTTCATGATTTGTGCCTTTCTGTGATTTATTGTAAGTTAGTTGTTTTACCCTGTTTGTAATATCAAATTGTACAGCGCCATGGAAGATGATGGCACTAAATAATATTTTCTCCAGTTGTTCTGGCCTTTTGAATCAGAATCATAATGCTGCCACCTACTGGTTTCCTTGTAATCCACATATACTGTACAATGCCCCAATTGCTAGGTGTAAAAGCCTAGGCAGACAACCTTTTGACCTCTAAAAGAGCAGTGAAAAACCAATACCAGGTACCCCATAAGAATGTATTTCTCTTATCTTCAGCTTCGTGTTTGCAGTTTTCTCTGAGATATTCTGCTTTGTTACAATGTATATAATCACTTTACATCTATAGAAAGAATACACGTGTATTCCAGATGCAATCAGTTTTGCCTTGCATCACCATTCCTCTGCATCTGTAATTATTTCAAATGTGCTTAAAAGACATGCATTTAAATGGCCATGAAGCAACACGGCTTAAAGCAAGAGGTAACCAGAAAGGCAGGGGCTTACATCGGTTTCATAGGCCCTTATGGCGAAACTCATTGTGGGCCCTCCAAAAAATATCCCCCAGCATTAAAGTTCTGCAAAACCCATGCCATCTGGAGTGGAAAAGCCTCTAGGGCAGGGGTACTCAAGAACTTTTTGTAGAGTTCCGCTTGTAGCAGTATGCCGCAAGCTGAAGGTCCGGAATCGGGGGGTAGGTTAAAATCAGCGCACCGGGGGCTATATATTACAGAAGCATAACTAAATAAAGGCTGCTTGTCCCCCCTCAAGCATTATATCTATTGGGCTTCGGGGGGAAAACAATCAGCAACTTTTTGTTTCACCATGTGGAACCTACAGCTCTTGGTGCACTGATTTTAAATGAGCAGAGCTAAGAGGAGAAAGCTGGCTGCGGCAGAGCTGGGAAAAGAGAGATAGGATGGGACAGAGCTGGGAAAAGAGAGATGGGATGGGGCAGAGCTGGGGAGATGGGAAGAGAGAGATGGGATGGGGCAGAGCTGGGAGAAGAGAGACGGATGGGACAGAGCTGGGAGAAGAGAGATGGGATGGGACAGAGCTGGGAGAAGAGAGATGAGATGGGACAGAGCTGGGAGAAGAGAGATGGGATGGGACAGAGCTGGGAGAAGAGGGACGGGATGGGGCAGAGCTGGGAAAAGAGAGATGTGATGAGGCAGAGCTGGGAATAGAGAGATGGGATGAGACAGAGCTGGGAGAAGAGAGATGGGATGGGGCAGAGCTGGGAGAAGAGAGATGGGATGGGGCAGAGCTGGGAATAGAGAGATGGGATGGGGCAGAGCTGGGAATAGAGAGATGGGATGAGGCAGAGCTGGGAATAGAGATTAGGCGCGGGAAAGGGTGAGTTTTGACAGGTGAACTGGGGGTTCACACACCCAGGGCATCCCAATTCAGGATGGACATGAGAAAAATCATGGGGTTTCACACAAAGGGGCCAACAGGAACCCGGACCTGGAGTGTCTTAGATTCTAGAGCCAGATTACTAGAGTTTAGATTTGCTTTAATGGGATTCTCCTGGCTGCCTTTTCCCTTTCTGTCCTAACACAGCTGCCTCTGAATGTAAAAACAAGGCAGAGTAGTGGCACACGTGAACTGTAAAACTTCGCGGCTATATCTTTTTAAATTTAAAAACGGAAAACCACTTAGGACTGTGCCATACATAGCCCCACACAATGGTCTAACAACTGCCTTTGCCTACTGTATCCCTTGACTCACCATACCTAGCACAATACCTGCCTAGGTCAGCCCTCTGCCTTTTTCTTTTGTGGGGCATTTGCACATGCTAGGATTGTTCAGCTCCATATGTAGCAAATGTTACTGTGCCATTTTTGAATGTGTTGTCTCAAATGCTTTTGTGTTTTTTCAATGGCTTTTTTGTTTACCTTACATGGCTCAACAAGTTATCTGTGTCCATTGTAAGCCGTATAAGGCTGTGTTCACACCTGTCAGATAGCATTTGCGGCATGTGTTTTGCGATAGGAATTCTGTTTTGTATTTGTGTCTGCCCGGGTTCTATGCCCAGGCTTCCTGTCTATTGAATCCCATTAAAATCTGTGGTGCCGCAAATGCAAAATACATGCGGCACTGCATGAAAAATGCATTTGTGGCCCATTAGACTTTAATGGGGTGCATTTGTGGCCTGAACGCAGCCGGCAGGAATTTTTGCGGCCACGCTTCCCTTCTCTCTCCCGCATTGGAGAGGTGTGAAATGGGCCATAGAGGTGCCATTGTTGGGTTTCTTTTGAGGCACCGCAGCGTCTGCCGCATACACATGTGGCACCTAACAGGTCTGAACGAGGGCTAAATGATGCCCAATGACCACAGCTTATTTGAGGGAATATGATGATTTTGGGTAAGCAGTTCACTCTACTTTTTCCATTTTTCAGGTCGTTTACACTCATGTACTAGTAAGCTGGTTGGGTTCACATGCAGCTGCCAGTTCAGACTTTGTATATATCTTGTTCAGTCTACCTCTACCTATACTGTTTCTGGACACTGTCACCAGCCAAAAAGTATTCCCTGTGCATTGTAGAGGGTTTTTTGGTCTTTTTAGCCCCCCTATATTAAGCCTAACATGGGTCTCTCCACATACTGGCTTGCGACTATGTTTTGGTATTCACCAAGTCTCACCCCCCATACATCCAGAGGCATCCGCCCTAGTGCTGATGAGAGCCTAAAGCTCGAAACACGTGTCCACTAGTTGGATGTGTCTGGCTGTGTAAAATACAAAGCTAATCCTTGGCATTGCACTCTTAGCGTTTCTAAGGCCTTGGATGGCATAAAGAGATGATTTGCATAGCTCCGCCTACTGCAAAGGTAGATGGGTAATGCTATCTGTCCTTGGACTGGGTACTTTGCAAATACTTTCCGTTCTAGAAAAGAGACTCTTTTCCTGTACTTGGTGAATAAAGTGATGCTCGATTCTTTATTGATCTTGCTTATCAGGATCTGAAGTTATAGAGGATATGGTATGATGACCTCTCGCAGCCATATACTGTTTGTCCTAGTTTGAAGCATACATTGTAATTATTGAAAAGGCTACAGTTTGTATCCGCTGGCATATCCCCCCAGATTTTTAGCAGTCTTGGAAACAGACTAAATGACTTTGTGACCACAAGTGGTCCATGTACAGCTTCTTAGAGCTTGCAAGGCCATGTGGCTAAAATAGACTTGCCCCTCTAACAAACCTCTGAGAACTATGACCCTCACAGCCGTTTTTTCTGGTGGCATTAACCACTACCAGTAGGGTCGGTGTAATTCCTTGTTTTTCATCAAAAGTTTTTATTTACCTCCAACAGCAACCAAGACAATATTTTACCTTATGTGGTTTTATGAGTCTCGGATTTGTTAAGGTAATGTCATTGTTGGACACTTAAAGGGGCCTAGAGGTAAGGAAGCAGCTTTGTGATAGGGAGGCTTTCAGTTTCGGTTCATGGAACATTACTGAAGTGCTCTTGAGCAAGGCACCTAACCCCCCAACTGCTCCCTATCGTTAGAGCAGCCCAATGAGTGTACACTCATTGCACAGATGGGTTAAATGCAGAGAAAGAATTCTTATATATGCACAAGCATACAATGGCGATCTATGTCCCAATTCCTAAATGTGTCCCGATATACTTAGCATGTGATTTGGTCAGGTTCTAGAAAAGGATTAGCTGCTTCCAAGAATACTGTTCCAAGGTGGCTATTGGACTTGTATATTAAGCTATGTATCTGAAAGCTCATGTGGACATTTCTGCTCGTCCCATACAGACAAAGGCTGTGGCTCGGGCTGAAAAGGTGGTTGCAAATCTGGATTTTAGGTCCAGCCAAGATGAGGTGTTTCTACTGGACCAACACCCTTTTTTACAAAACATGGTTGTTAGCCCACTGCAGGGGGGACCCCGGCAATCTGCTTGTCCCATACAGACAAAGGCTGTGGCTCGGGCTGAAAAGGTGGTTGCAAATCTGGATTATAGGTCCAGCCAAGATGAGGTGTTTTTACTGGACCAACACCCTTTTTTACAAAACATGGTTGTTAGTCCACTGCAGGGGGCACCCCGATTGCCGGGGTCCCCCTTCTCAATCAAGCGCTGTAAAGCCCGCAAACCTTACTTGACAACTTGCTCCCTCTGAGAAATGCAGCTCCGCGATTGGGCAGCGGCTGTCACATCTCCCGTGCTCAGACCAACACCCTTGTTTCGTAAAATGGGTGTTGCTCCAGTTTCAGGTTGTGGCCCCTCTCCAAGATTGTAATCAAGCCTTTTGGTATATGACTACCACAGGGTTAAACAAGAACCAGGGGTGTCCTCCCTGGGGGCTCGTGCAGACTCCTGTCCCAGGAGCGGCAAACTACGCCCTGGCCCCTCCGGCGGAGCTAAGCCTAAATCTTCCACCAAACCCCTTCATGCATGATAGGGCGCCCTCGCCTGCCTGGGTGAGGGGATGACTGCGGCGCCTTGCTCCTGTCAGGAGGCATCACGCATCCTTCTGGTGTCTTTAGGGGGCAGTGTCCTCCGGATTCAGGATGGAGCTTGCTGCGTGGCCTCCCTCAAGTTTATCAGGGTACTCCGGGTCCCTGCCTCTGTTCAGGTGCTGGCGCAGGCCATGCAAGGCCTGTGGCGTCTGGGGGTCACCTGCTGGTTGCCCTTAACAGGCAGAGGCAGGGGCCGCTACACTAACTTTCCCACAGTTCCCTAAAAAGGATGGGTCAGTCTGGACCATTCTAGATTCACAGATTTTGGCAACTTATCAATTGCAGGCAGTCCCTGCATGGAGGTTCTTAGCTGGGCCATCAGCTCCCTGTGCCCTGGGGGCTTCTTGCCGTCTGTGGAAATCAAAGATGCTGATTTTCGCATCCCTGTGTCTTCTGGACACTGATAATTGTGGCCTTGTGATATGGCCTCTCTTCAGCTCCCGGAGTGCTCTCCAAGAGGCTGACGGGGGCGATGTCTCTGATGAGACCAAGGGGCGTCCGTGTGTTGACCTACCTGGACGTCCTTCTCCCCTTCTAAGCTCTGTGTCAGGCTAAGTTGAAGACTGGACTGGTGGTGTCCATTGGGAGTCATTGGGATGGGTGATTATTCACCCCTAGTCCTCATTGTCCTCTTAATTGGTAACTCCATTCCTAGGACTGAATTTGGATACGGTTCAGGCGACAATCTTACTGCCTCAGCAACAAATTGGACATTCTGGTTGCATGGGCTCCGTCTCTCATAGCTGTCCCCGTCCCTTTGCCAGGCAGGGATGCAGCTAGTGGGCCCGGTGGTGGCTTGCTCAGAAGAGGTCCCTTATGCTCAGTCCCCCTTGGGTCCTCTGCAACTTCTATTGTCAGTACAGGTCAGGGATCCAGCATCCCTGGAGCAGGATCTGTGTGCCTTCCCCCCCTGGCAAGGAGATCCCTCTTGGAGCAGTTGAATTCAAGGTACCTGTCTGGGGGCAGCCCCTTCTTGCCCCTTCCCGGGGATGGCCACTATGGATGCCAGTGCATCAGGTTGATGTGGGGGGGTTTTCTTCTGAAACCCCCTGTGGTTCTGGGGGAGGTGAGGCCTTTAGGAGGTCCATACACCTATCAAATTGTTGGAAACAGCGAGCTTTCAGGTTGATGCTATCTCGCTGGACTGCTCCTCTTCTGCGACGGCCTGTTTGGGGGGCGCTCGGTCTGTTTGCCGACAGTGGCTACATTAATCATCTGTGTGGGACCTGGAGCAGGATGGTTCTCCAGAAGGGTATCTGGTCCTGATTTGGAGGGCTATGTTCCATGCATGTCAGTGGTATTCGCTCCGGTGGGGGTCCCTCTGCGACAGGATGTGCTAATCCTTGTATCACCATGAGATCCAACCAGTATGGATCTGTTTGTGCCCCGTCACTATCACAAGCTCTCGGCCCCTCTTTTCCCCGTCTCGGGATAAAGGTGGCTGTGGTCCTGGTGCCTTGGTATCTTCATGGCAGGACATTCTGTTTTGTATATCTTTCTCCATTCCCCCTGCTGGGCAGGGTTCTGTGCAAGATTGCTCTGGAAGGGGGGACCAGTGATTCTAGTGGCCCCTGGGTGGCCTGGTAGAATGTGTTTCGCAGACATGGTACTGAGGACAGTAGATCTGTACGTTCTGCCAGGAGTGCCAGCTCTGCTCACTCGGGCACCTTTGCGTCACCCCTATCTACAGACTCTGGCCTAGTTGGCCTGACTGCGGAATCATCCCTCTTTTGGATACAAGCTTATCTGTCTCGGTGATTGAGACTGTGGGAAGACTAGGAGCAAGCTTCTTCTTCCATCTATTATAGGGTATGGCGTACCCGTATTGATTGGCATGAGTCTAGGTCTCTTCCCTGTCGGGTGTTCTCTGTTCCCAGGGTTCTAGAGTTACTACAGCATGGGTTGGAGTTGGTTCTCCATCTCGGTACTCTGAAGGGTCAGGTTCTGCCCTGTCTACCTTCCTTAGAAGTCTTTTGCTTAGTTTTCCTTGTTAAGACTTTATTCAGGGGGTTGCTTATGTGCATCCCCCCGTGATCCTATGGTCCCTGTTGAGTTTTGAATTGATTCTGTCTGCCTTGCAGGGTCTTCCCTTTGGACCTATTCAGGATGCTGTCTGGCTGTTCTTTTCTCGAGGTTGTCCCTCTGGTGGCTGGCGGGCGGCTCTGTCTATTTAGCCCCCGTTCTTTGAATTACACCAGGCAAGGGTGGTGTTCCGCCTTAAGCCGGACTTCTTCCTGAGGTGGTGTCTTATATTCCTTGATTCAGGATATTGTTTTCTCCTTCTGGGCTTTTTTCCTAGAATCGCTGAGGAAAGGGTTCTGCATTCCTTGAACACGTGCTAGGAGTGTCTCCTTGGTAGTCTCTGTGCCCTTTAGGAGATCTGATGCTCCTTTGGGTCTGCGGCCTACTCCATCCTGTATGTGCCTGATCTCGTCTGCTCTCGGGGGGCTTGGCAGCTTTGGGCCTGGTCTTTATTTGGATGGGATGGTTCCTTCTGGTGCTAGGAGAAGTTTCGGCTTCTGCCAAGGATACTGTTAGCTTTTGGACTTGTCAGACAGTTACTCAGGCCTATTCCGCTATGGGGAAGAATCTTCCTTCTCGCTTTACTTTTTATTCTAACCCTTGTCCTTGAAGCAGCATGGGGGCTGCGTGCGCAGACATTTTTCACTGAGGTTGGCCTGACTGTTGCCCTGGGTGTTATCTTATGACGTGAGATTTAACCATTTATTTTCTCTCTGCTGGCACTTGCATTTATATCATATATTGTTATTGTCTGCACTTTAAAGTCTTATTGGTATGGGTTTCCCTGTGCAATATTAGGTAGTGTTTTAGGTTTATGTGTTTTTCATGTATTTGCACTTTATATATTGATATTATTTTATTGTATATTCACTGTTTTTGCACATATTTTTGCCATATATATTATTAATATTTTTGTAGTATTGGTTTCATGAATTTGCACATATATTTACATGTGGTTAGGATTTTTTGTGCCGGCACAAAAAGGATGGGTTATGACTACTCTAGGATAATTAATATTATTCACCCATAGGGCAGTTATTTAAGCGGCCCTTAGGGGCCATATACATTGATATAGATACATTTGGCCATACTGGTTGTTTTTAAATTTGTCTTGTGGTGTATGTATTTTAATTCTTTGTTTTTTTGTACTAATAAAATCATTAATATATACTGTTGATTGTAGTGGTGCTTCCTTTGGGAGATTGGTGTGTTCTTTGCACGCCCACTCCAAATTATTGTGGATTACTTTTTATTCTACTCGTGCTTTTGGTGCCTTTTGGGCTTTTCAGCGCCAGGCTTCTGTTGAACGAGTTTGCTAGACCGTTACTTGGTCTTCTGTTCATACCTTTTCACAGTTTTTACAAGGTTGACTTTAGGGCCTCAGCTCTTGCTGTCTCGGCCACAAGGTTTTGCAGGTGACATTGCCTTTAAACTGTCTGCTGTTGCCTTTTTGTTGGGGATCCCACCCTGCTTATGGACACTGCTATTGGATGTCCCAAGTGTAAGTATTATATTTGGAGCAGGACAGTACTGTATACTAAGAATAATACAATTCTGTGAAATACTCACCTGTAGAATTGGTATTATAAGTATACAGTACGTCCTGCTCCACCCCACCCTGGTTTTTGCATTATTCTGGATCCCCTGTATGGTGATTGTTATCATTGTTATGGTTACCAGTTTTGGTGGTTAATTTCTCCCGGCTTCCTGTTCACTGCTTTTCAATGCTGGGGATTTGTGGGAGGTCCCGGGTATTTGAGGGGCCGGGAGGAGCCTGTTTTACATGTCTCTGCAGTGCAGCGCCATCTGGCGGAGGATAACCCAAGTGTAAGTATTATATTTGTAGCAGGACGTACTGTATACTTATAATACCAATTCTACAGGTGAGTATTTCACAGAATTGTATTTTTACATGTTGAGTCCATTTCCAGTAATGCCCCAGAGTAGCCGCAACCCACCCGTATTTACTTGGCTGTGGGTTGTGTTTTTTTAAATATATATGTGTATGTGTGTGTATCAGTAAGTATATAAACCCACAGTGGCTTGTAAAAGTACTCACTGCTGTGTTCCTTGGTTTTCATGATGCTGGTTGTTCACTAATATTCTCTAGCAAACCTCTGAGGCCTTACAGGGCAGCTGTAGCAGAGTAAATTACCTACGGATGGACTCTATTTGCTGATTGTGTGAAATCTAGAGCCAACTGTCCCACACTGGATTTTATTTTTAAGGGTTTCAGAGTACAGGGGGCTGAATACATATGCACATCACACTCAAAATCTTTTGTTTCATTTTGTTAAAATGTGGATAAACATATCATTTTCTTTAGTTAAAGATGAACAACACAGAGGAATCTCACTTTGGGATGCCCCGCTGTGTGTACCCCTGCCTTCAGGTCGCCCTATTTCACTCACCTTCCTTCCGCTCTCACGGTGCGAGTGACTGGTTGGATGAGCATGTGCTTAGCCAATCGGCACACTTGCTGTCACTCAGCTCCCTTCAGCAGCAGCTAAGCAGATGAGCGGTGCCGCCAGCCACATCCCTCGTCCACCTTGCAGCCGTGGCATGCCCACCCCACCCATTCAGAAAGGCCGGAGCGTACAGACGCGGCAAGGGCTCCAGAAGGTAAGTGAAACTGGTGATTGGGGGGTTCACACGGCAGGGCATCCCAATTCAGGATGCCCAAGGAGTGGAAGTCAGGCGGCCCTGGGCCTCCGATGTTCATCTTTACGTAAGAGTAAATAATTTCTTGTAGCTCAATATAGTAGGAAACAAAAATACCTAATCACTGTCTGAGCACTGTGCTCTGCTTCATTGTGGAGCTGTGGGGCTTGAATGACATGGCAGTCATCCATCCATTCCTTCCCTGCACAGTGGTGCCCATGCTGCAGCAAGGATTGAGTCAATGAGATACAATTTTAGCTGCAAGTTCTATGGTAGCTGAGAAGCAGGGGCTCTGCTTCCACCAAGACCTGAGGAAAAAATAGTGGTGATCAAGTGTTCATTTTAGTGCTCTTATCAAGCTTGGCACTGGTGGGGGGGAGGGGTGCTCACATGGTTGGAGGTCCTCATTAAGACACAGCTGAAGTGTGGCCTAGTCTGATAGGTGCTGGATGCTTCAAGTATCCACCTACCCATGTGAAGCCTAATGGCTAATAAGGACAATGTTAGTCTTCTAAAAGAACTTGTTTACAAATCTGTTCTTTCATTTACAGGCAACTCTGCAGTTTTGTGTTGTGAAACCTCTGATGGCCATTATCACTGTAATACTTCAAGCATTTGGCAAATATCGCGATGGTGATTTTGAGTAAGTCTTTAAAATTATACCGAAGTGATCCGCTTATTTTCTGTTGCCCATATTTTTAAATGAGGCATTCAACATTTTTTTCATGTATAACCAATCTGTTTTAATGCATATTTATAAAAAATTGCAAGTCAAAAGGTTGGTCGGCCTAAAAAAGAGGCATACGACACAAAGATAACGGAGATGATCTTGCCCTTGTCATAAAAAAACAGGTCTTTGAGACCCAGACTTTCTAATGCAGTATGCACAAATATTGGTTTGTGTTAAAAAATAAAATAAAATAATAAACATTTAGGAAATTCTTTGTGAAGCTTTATAAATAAACCACCAAGTACAACAGAGAAGTAGAGCCACTTTACCTATATTCTAAGCATACAGCACGTCCTGCTCCAGATATAGTAATAACATGTGGGTAATCCTCCGCCTCCGGCGCCGTGCACTGCAGACATGTAGAAAACAAGCTCCTCCCGGCCCTACATATACCGAGGGACCTCCCACAAATCCCCAGATTTCTCTGCAGTGCTGGAACTGCGAAGACATGAAGTATCACGCTCTCGCAGGCGAGCGGGGCTTTACAGCCCAAGGCCCTGCGGGACTATTTCCACCCGTCCTCATTGTGATTTTAATGCCTCCCAGCCTGGGCTGCGTCGGTCGGGTGAAGGTAGGCAGCACCTAGTGTGCTTACGGAGCTATGCTCCACCGCAATCCCTCACCATAGGTAGGCGGTTAAGGCAAATGGTGAGCCTTCAGTGGATGCCCCTCCCGCATCAGTGCCCCCACGCCCCGTGTAACGGTGAACCCCGAATATTGGGTCACCCCCCAATACTAGTGGGGACTCTCATGCTGATTTGGCCACTAGACTAGCTAGTGTGGAAAATTTAATTGCTGGCTCCTTGGCGCGCAAGGCTACTGCCAAGAGGCGTCATTTGAATCCTGAATCTACTATACTTCCTATAGAATCTGACGATTTACTGCTTTCCTATGCACATTCCCCCTCAGAGGAAGGGGAACTGTTCTCTGACTCAGGGTCATACGACGATGAGTCCAGGAGTCAGGAAGAGTCTGGTTCTGATCATTGGTCCCAGGACAACATTGATAGACTGCTGACCCAGATCTTTGATGTGTTGTCCCTCTCTCCCCCTCCCACGGCTCCACAGTAAAGGGGTGATCTGTTTCATACCGCCAGGGTGCGGTTGGAATTTCCCGAACAAACTCATTTTAATAACCTTGTGCTAAAAGAATGGGAACATCACAGTAAACTCCATGGGATTCCTAAAGCTGTGGATAAGAAATATCCATTTCCTGACAATCTGGTCAAGTGTTGGACATCGCCACCCGAGGTCGATGCCCCAATTCTTAGTCTGTCCAATACCTCTATTATGCACTCCCCCGACACTACTACGCTGCGGGACTTGGAGGATCGGCGAGTTGACCAACTGGCTTGTCATGCCTTTGCATTTGGGGGAGCGTCGCTCCGCCAGGTTTGCGCCTTAGCCATCACGGCGGTGGCGCTCAGGACTGTGATTAAGACTGCTCTTGAAGGGGCGGATGACTTGCCCTCTGATGCCGCCAATGCTCTGGCCACCTGTGAGACTTTTGTGAATTCTATCCTATTTGCATCGGACGGTGCTATTAAGCTGAGCGCCAGATCTTCTGCTCTTGTGGTAGCCATACGCCATGCGGTCTGGTTGCGACAGTGGGCTGCTGATAACGTCGCCAAGAAGGCCCTTACGAGGCTTCCATTTAAAGGGCTGCGCCTGTTTGGAGAAAGGTTAGATATCTTTGCCAAGGGTGGCCCCAGCGCAAGCGTCAGATTCGGCCCTTTCGGGGCCCAAGCTCTCACTCTACCCCCTACCGTGGGGCTAAGCAAGGTAGAGGAGTGTCCTTCGCTGGGTCTCGCGCAGATTCCTGGAACAAGAACAGAGGACGCCCTCCCAGTTCATCCTGGGGCTCCAAGCCCAAAGCCCCTCCCAAGACCCCCCAAGCATGAAGGGGCGCCCTCGCCCGTCAGGGTGGGGGGACGTCTACAGCACTTCGAGCATGTCTGGAGACGTCACGTCTCAGACCGGTGGATTCAGGAGGTAGTGTCCTCCGGTTACAAGCTAGAGTTTGCTGTACTGCCCCCTACCAGGTTCGTTGGGTCCCGGATCCCACAGGACCCTGCCTCGGCTCGGGTTTTGATGCTGGCTGTGCAGGACCTTCTGGATCTAGGGGTCATTTGCAAGGTCCCCTTAAGAGACAGGGGCATGAGGTTTTATTCCAACCTGTTCATGGTGCCCAAAAAGGACGGGTCAGTCAGACCCATTCTGGATTTAAAATTCCTAAACAGATTTGTCAGAAACAAACATTTTCGTATGGAAACTCTGCGCTCGGCCATTGCCTCGTTGCGCCCAGGGGACTTCGTGACATCTGTGGACATCAAGGACGCTTACCTGCACGTTCCGGTGTTTCCAGGACACCAGAGGTTTCTCAGATTTGCGCTCCTGGATCAGCATTACCAGTTTGTGGCTTTGCCATTCGGCCTTACGTCGGCTCCCAGGGTGTTTACCAAGGTGCTGGCGGGAGTGATGTCTCTGTTAAGGCAAAGGGGCATACGCGTGTTGCCCTTCCTGGACGATATACTCATCACCTCGCGGTCTCTGCGACAGGCAGAGCTGGATACTCAGTTGGTAGTTTCCACCCTGGAGTCATTCGGCTGGGTGATCAATTACCCAAAGTCCTCTCTGTCCCCCTCCTCAGTAACCCCGTTTCTGGGGATGATTCTGCATTCAGCTCAGTCAAGGATATTCCTTCCTCCGCAGAAGGTGGAAACTCTGACAACGCAGGCGAGGTCCCTGCTCTCGAGCCCTCATCCCTCCATCCGGCAGGGAATGCAGTTGGTGGGCTTGATGGTGGCAAGCTTCGAGGCGGTGCCCTTTGCCCAATTCCATTTGAGAACTCTGCAGCTTCACCTTCTGTCAGTATGGAACAAGGACCCGGCGTCCTTGGACAAGATCTGGGTGCTTCACCCCTCGGTCAGACAATCCCTTGCGTGGTGGCTGGACCACAGGAACTTGACAAGGGGCAGATCCTTTCTGGCTCCCTCCTGGGAGACGGTCACAACGGATGCCAGTCTGTCGGGCTGGGGGGGATTCTGGAAGTCCCTGCGTTTCCAGGGGAGGTGGGGCCCTCATGAGGCCCATCTACCCATCAATGTTCTGAAACTCAGGGCGGTCAGATTGGTGCTGGAACAATTGACCCAGCACCTGAAGGGTCTGGCGGTTCAGGTACGCTCAGACAACAGAACAGCGGTTGCCTACATCAATCATCAGGGAGGGACCCGGCGCAAGGGGGCTTTCCAGGAAGTGTCTCTGATTCTAACATGGGCGGAGGCCAATGTCCAATGCATCTCGGCTGTCTACATTCCGGGCGCGGAGAACCTGCTGGCAGATGCTCTGAGCAGGGGGTCGTCTCGTCAGGGGGAGTGGTCCCTCTGCAACAGGGTTTTTCAGGCCCTGTGTCACCGCTGGGGTGTGCCGGACGTGGATCTGTTTGCGTCCCGTCACAATCACAAGCTCCCGAGCTTTGTATCCCTGTCTCAGGATCCTCTGGCTCTGGCCACGGATGCCCTGTCAATGTCTTGGAGGGAGTTTCGGCTCCTGTATGTGTTTCCACCAATTCCCTTTCTGGGCAGAGTTCTGCGCAAGATTGCTCTGGAAGGGGTACCCGCGATTCTGGTGGCCCCAAGGTGGCCAAGAAGAGTGTGGTTCGCAGACGTGGTTCAAATGGCAGTAGATCAGTACGATCTGCCAAGGTTGCCAGACCTCCTAACTCAGGGGTCTCTACGCCATCCCAATTTACTAACTCTGGCTTTGACGGCTTGGCTATTGAAACCTCCATCCTGATGGAAAAGGGTTTGTCTGCATCTGTAGTGGCTACCATGGTGCGAGCCAGAAAGAAGACTTCTGCTGCTATCTACTATGGAGTTTGGCGTGCTTACATTGCCTGGTGTGAATCCAGGTCTCTTCCCTGCCGGGAATTCTTAGTCTCCAGGGTGCTGGAGTTTTTACAACATGGTCTAGACTTAGGTCTTAAGCTTAGTACTCTGAAGGGCCAGGTTTCGGCCCTGTCTATCTTCTTTCAGAAGACTTTTGCCCAGCACCCTCTGATCAAGACTTTCTTTCAGGGGGTCACCCATGTGCGTCCTCCTCGGAAACCTATGGTTCCTGGGGATTTGAACTTGGTGTTATCAGCCCTACAGGGTGCTCCTTTTGAGCCTATTCAGGAGGCTGCTCTCGCTGTTCTCACGCTCAAGGTTGTCTTCCTGGTAGCTATCACCTCTGTTAGACGTGTGTCTGAGTTGGCTGCTTTATCTATTCAGCCTCCTTACTATGAGAGACACCAGGATAAGGTGGTGTTTCACTTCAAGCCAGACTTTCTGCCTAAGGTTGTGTCTGCATTTCATTTGAATCAGGATATTGTACTTCCTTCCTTGTGCCCTAAGCCTAGTAACCCTAAGGAAAGGGTTTTGCATTCCTTGGACGTGGTTAGGTGTGTCAATTATTGCTTGATTGTCACTAAGGCTTTCAGGAAGACTGATGCTCTCTTCGTTGTGCCTCACGGGCCTAGGAAGGGTTTGGCTCCCGCCAAGTCTACTATCAGTAAATGGATTCGTCAGGCTGTGGTTCAAGCCTATACTACTAAGGGGAAGTCTCCCCCCTTTCGTCTTACTGCTCATTCTACTCGAGCTGTTGGGGCTTCTTGGGCCTTTCAGCACCAGGCCTCTGTGGAACAAGTTTGCAAGACCGCTACTTGGTCTTCTGTTCATACCTTTACAAAGTTTTACAAGGTTGATGTTAAGGCCTCAGCTGATGCTGTGTTTGGCCGCAAGGTTTTGCAGGCGGCAGTAGTTTAAACTGCTTGCTGTTACCTTTTCTGTTGGGGATCCCACCCTACTTTATGGACACTGCTATTGGATGTCCCACATGTTATTACTATATCTGGAGCAGGACGTGCTGTATGCTTAGAATAATACAACTCTGTGAAGTACTCACCAGTAGAGTTATTATACGCATACAGCACGTCCTGCTCCACCCCACCCTGGTTCACTTTGTTCTGGATCCCCTGTTTGGTGATTGTTATCTTTGATATTATTGCCAGTTTTGGGTGGTTGGTTTCTCCGGGCTCCTCATTCTCACTGCTTTTCAATGCTGGGGATTTGTGGGAGGTCCTTCGGTATATGTAGGGCCGGGAGGAGCTTGTTTTCTACATGTCGGCAGTGCACGGCGCCGGAGGCGGAGGATTACCCACATGTTATTACTATATCTGGAGCAGGACGTGCTGTATGCGTATAATATCAACTCTACAGGTGAGTACTTCACAGAGTTGTATTTTTCTCCTCCTGCTAACCCTGGAACCCCCCTCTTTTGGGTGTATTTGGAGGGCTTTGGTGCCTAAATCAGTCTGCCTCAGATGCGCTTGAAAATCAAAAAGGGACACCCCTCCGTAAAAAAAAAAAAAAGACTCTCTTCTTCACACCGAATCCAGCTCCTGAAGTCAGCGGTGCCACACCAAGTGTCTGCTGCCATCTTCCTGGAAGTCCTCGCCGGCCGCTGGGAGCGACACTCTCAGCATTGCGCATGCTCCCGCCTGTTCACATGAATGCAGATGCAGAGAGCGTCTGATACCAGTGGCAGGCCGGGACTTCAGGAAGATGATGATGGGTGTTCAGTGCTGCGTCACAGTCTACTTCGGGGTTGGATTCGGGGTGAAGGAGAATCTTTTTTTTTTCCTTTCCTTTCCTTACATAAGCAGCATTGCTATTTGGAGGGTTTGGGGTGTTTTTTTTTTTTTGTTTTTTTTTTTTAAGGAAGGGGCCCTATGATGAGCATAGCAAAAGCAGCAACTCAGGAGGCAAGCCGAGAGAGAGAGAGAAAGCTAGCTCCCTCTTTGTGGGTCTACCAGAAGGTCCCTTGCATGGGTAAATGGTTGAAGAGACCATTGTGAGCCTTTTAATTTAAACCGGACCTTTACCCTGAATAAGAGCCTATCCAGCATGTTTCCCCTACCCTGTGCATACAGATTGCCTACATTAAATTCATCCTGCCTGTTTCTATTACATTTTTTGAGCCTTTTTAACATCCAAGATGGCAGCCCGTGGACTCTCGGTAAGAAGGTGGATCCTTTTGAACTGGTGTCTGTTTTATAGTGGGAGTTGCCTAAAGGCCCTTCAGGAAAATAATTTTACAGCCGCTATTTTATGTAAAGTGCAAAAATACAAAGTCTAGTTTTCACCCTTAAATCCTTTCCCTGAAATTCCTGTAAATGGGCCTAGATATTCTATCTTGTATCTGGGCATCCTTGGATGTCACGTGTGTGGGACTTCTTGCTACAAACTGTTTTCCTTTTTTTTAGTTTCAATACAGTATAAATTACAGTGACCAAGAGGGACTAAAAATTTAAAAGATTTTAACTTTTTTTATTTGTGTCATTGCAGTGTTGCCAGCGGATACCTCTACGTAACCATTATTTACAACATCTCGGTTAGCCTTGCTCTCTATGCTCTATTTCTGTTTTATTTTGCCACAAGAGAGCTGCTAAGTCCCTACAGCCCTGTGTTAAAGTTTTTCATGGTGAAGTCGGTCATCTTCCTTTCCTTCTGGCAAGGTGAGAATCCTCATCCTAATACTGTGTGTGATGGGGAGCAGTTTTCACTCTATTAGTAGAATACATATATTGCTGGTGAACAAACACAGAGGTCATACTAGCGACAGATGGTTGAATGTGGACATATTTACTTGTGTCAGCACTATACAGTCTCAGGGGATGTTTAAAAAATCTATTTTTATTTCCAAGAAAGTACATGTTAGAGGGCATGTCAACTAGGTCACTCACTTTACATTGGGAAATATTAGTGAATGATAACTGCAAACCTTGTATTAGATTTTGTTTTATGTTTAGTTTAGGACAATTCATATTTTTAGCATAACACTTCTGAAAATGTGATGGGTTTTATAGGGTAATTCCACTATTCTAACACCCCGCTTCAGATAGTCATTACACTTGGGTTATACCGACCTGTAGAGGGCGATCTTGCAGAGATGTCATGAAAAAAAGGGAGCCCCTCCCGGTCCATAAATACCGGACCCCCCTTTTCTTAGTATTCACCTTGCCTCCCAGCCTAGGCTGCTGGTCCGGGCAAGGGTAGACAGCACCTAATGGTGCTTAGGAGCTACGCTCCACCGTGAGACCCCATACTAAGGGGTAGGCGGTTTTGCCGGGTTGGTGATCCCGGTTTGGGATGCCGCGTCCCTTGCCCGTCCACCTTCCAACGTGGGTTCCCCCTCTCCCGGATTGCCCTTGCTCCTTAGAGGGGGGGGGGGGGGGGACAGCAGTGTACGGGTCCCCTTCTCCCTTAGTGTAATCTTTATTATTTGTGTGTGTGTGTGTGTTTCACGGTGTGCTTTTTTATAGTACTCAGCCGGCGCTGGCTGTGCCGCAGCACCGGCCGTTATAGCAGATTCGGCGGGGGAGCTTCTTCCCCTCTGGTGCGGTCGGTGGGGGGGCGGGGCCGGGCGCTCGGCACGATCGCCTACGGCCCGCCCCCCGTGCTCTTGAGCCACCGGCCGGGAGCGGCGTTGTTGCCAGGGGAGGGGGGCGGGCGCGAGCCACGCCGGCCCGCCCTTCTTCTCCCTCTGCTCTCGGGTTCTCACTGCTGGCAGGACGGACGCATCTTCCTACGTGAGTGGCCCTTGGGGCCCCATTACCCTCTTGGCACGCATATATTTATATGTGTTTCCTTATTATGTCAATGGTAGTGCTGGTCTTACGAAGCATAGTGTTGGGAGTTCATAACCCCAATTAATATTGCAATATGAGTGTATCTGCATTGTGTGTGCATGGGGATGATTGAGGTGTTGAACAGTCTTCCAGGTGGACCCCTTGTCGGATCCTAAAGGGTCCTCCCGGTCCTAGGGTCCCTGGTTAATTAAGAACTCCCAATAAATCCTCCCACTCAGGACACAGAAGGGGCATCCCGGGTCGCTTATATTGCGTAATTCCCTGGGGTATTGCGACTACCTATTAAAATTACCATATGGAGGCTTCCCAGGATATCGGGCTCCCCTCGGGGCAACCCCGGCAGTGTTTGGGGTGTGGGGCATCCCTTACAGGGGATGATGTTTTCCTTTGCATACCATGTGCACAGCAGACTATTACGCGGCAGTCCGGATCCCAGGCATCTGGTTCGGCGCCGCCGGTCCCTTCTCCTACCCCTCCCCGCCTGACCCGTACCCCATGTGATGTTATCACGAGTGGGGAGTCGCAATCTGAGGTGTGTGCCAGATTGTCCAACCTTGAAAAATTGTTTTCTAGCGCTGTGGCCAGAAAGGTCCTGGCTAAGAGAAAGCACTTGTCCCCAGCCACGCAGGCTTCTGATTGTGAGGAGTTTGATTCACTGAACTGGTCTGATTACCCCCCGCTAGAGGAAGGGGAGCTTTTTGAGGAGTCGAATGGTTCTGACGATCAGCAGTTTGTTGCCGCTGATGCCGAGCAGGGTCAGGGGGATTCTTTGAGTACCCCTAAGGTCCTGGCTTATATGTTTGAGGTTCTGGCAATCTCTCCTCCCGAAGTGACTCTTCCGCAGAAGGGGGAGTTCTTTGAGGAGGCTAAGCCGTGCTTAGAATTCCCTAATCAAAGGCATTTCGATGGCATTATTCTTAAGGAATGGGAGAGGCCTACTCGTCTTCCGGGTGTCCCTTCCGATGGATGCTGTTAAGCGCTGGTCGTCCCCTCCCGAGGTGGATGCCCCTGTTCTGGGGTAGTCTAGCACCTCGGTCTTGCATTCTCCTGACTGTTCCACTCTCAAGGACGGTGAGGACAAACGCATTGACCAGATGGCTTGTCACGGTTTTGCCAGTGTCGGGTCGGCCTTGCGGCCTGTTTGTGCTTCAGCGCTTTTAATAGTGGCTTCTAGGTCGGTTGTCAGGGACCTGTTGTCTACCGCCAGGCTTGACCCGGCTGGTGATGAGTTCACCGACCTTAAGCGGTGCGAGTTGTTTTTGTCATTTGTGCTAGCCGCCCTGGATGACACCATGGTGATGTGTAGTAGAACTTCGGCCTTGCTGGTGGCTATTCGGCGGTCGGTTTGTTTGCACCAGTAGGCGGCTGATTTTGTGTCCAAAAAGTCTCTTACGGCTCTTCCCTTTCTGGGCTTGCGGCTCTTTGGAGAAAAATTGGATTCGGTCGCAAAAGGAGGTAGGTTACCTCAGCGAAGGAAGCAACAACGTCCCTTTCGAGGGACGGCTTCATTTACCCCTTCCTTTCGTGGGGCCAGAGCCGGACGGGGATCGGCTGTCTTCCGCTCCAGAGGTGATTCCTGGAACAGGGGAAGAGGACGTGCCCGTCCAGGTCACAGCTGGGGCTCCAAGCCCAAAGCCGCGGCTAAGTCGGCTCAGCAATGAGGGGGCGCCCTCACCCTCGCGGGTGGGGGGACGGCTGCGACACTTCTCTCCGGTCTCGGACCAGGAGGTCTCGGACAGATGGATTCGGGAAGTGGTGTCTTCCGGTTACAAACTGGAGTTCGATATCCGGCCTCCCAGATTCTTCAGGTCTTGCGTGCCCTTGGATCCTCTGGCCGCGCAGGGACTCCGGGGGCGGCAGTAAAAGATCTCCTGGACATGGCTGTCATCTGCACGGTGCCTCCCTTGGACCGGGGGCCTGAGATGCTATTCCAATCTGTTCACGGTGCCCAAGAAGGATGGCTCCGTTCGTCCCATCCTGGATCTGAAGTTTCTCAACAGGTTTATCCGTCCCCGGAAGTTCCGCATGGAATCTCTGCGCTCTGCCATAAATTCTCTTCGGCAGGAGGACTTCATGACGTCCATAGACATCAAGGATGCTTATCTGCACGTTCCAATCTTCCCGGCACATCAGAGATTTCTCAGGTTCGTGGTGGAAGATCGGCATTTTCAGTTTGTGGCTCTTCCGTTTGGCCTTACCTCGGCTCCAAGGGTTTTCACCAAGGTGCTGGCGGGGGTAATGGCCCTCCTCAGAGCCCAGGGTATCCGCATCGTGCCTTATCTGGACGATCTGCTTATTATGGCATCCTCTCTCAGCCAGGCGGAGCTAGATACCAGGACTGTGGTAGCAACTCTGGAGAGATTCGGCTGGGTGATCAACTATCCCAAGTCCTTCCTCTCTCCGTCCAGTGTGGTGGTGTTTCTGGGAATGTCTCTGGATACGTCTCAGTCCAGGGTATTCCTCCCCCGGCCCAAGGTTCTTTTGATTCAGGAATTGACTCGGCTTCTCCTATCCATCCCTCGTCCGTCCATCCGGCTGGGGATGCGACTGGTGGGATTGATGGCGGCTTAGTTCGAGGCGGTTCCCTTTGCCCAGTTTCACACAAGGACGCTCCAGCTCCATCTCTTGGCGGCCTGGGACGGGTCCCCGCTGTCATTGGATCAGTCCTTTCGGATGTCCCTCGGGTTCGGCATTCCCTTCAGTGGTGGCTGGAACCGAGCAATCTGATAAGGGGCAGATCCTTTCTGACTCCTTGTTGGGAGACGGTCACCACGGATGCCAGCCTGTCAGGTTGGGGGGATTTTGGAAGGATCTTCGGTTTCAGGGACTGTGGGGGCCTCAGGAGACTCACGATCCCATCAATGTTCTGGAGCTGAGAGCCATCAGGTTGGTTCCGGATCACTTGACTCATCAGTTACAGGGCTTACCGGTTCATGTTCGGTCGGACAGTCGGACGGCGGTCGCCTACATCAATCACCAGGGAGGGACTCGCGGGATCCGCTGGCTCTGGCAGCGGATGCCATGTCTCTGAACTGGAAGGGTCTGGGGTTTCTGTACCTGTTCCCTCCGTTTCCCATGGTGGGCAAGGTGGTGCACAAGCTGGCCCTAGAGGGCGCGTCAGCAATCCTGGTGGTTCCAAGATGGCCAAGACAGGTTTGGTTCGCAGACGTGGTAAGGTTGGCAGCGGATCAGTTAGACCTGCCCCTTCTGCCGGATCTGCTCACTCAGGGTCCACTGCTCTACCCCAATTTACCAACGCTGGCTTTGACGGCGTGGCTGCTGAAACCTCCATCTTGAGGGAGGAAGGTCTTTCTGATGCGGTCATTCAGACTCTGGTTAGGGCTAGAAAGAAGTCTTCCTCTGCCATCTACTATAGGATTGGGAGGTCTTATAAAGATTGGTGTGAGGTCCGGGCCTTGCCTTGCAGGGTGTTTTCTATCCCTGGAGATTTGGAATTTCTGCAACATGGTCTGGACCAAGGTTTGCAGCTTAGTACGCTGAAAGGGCAGGTTTCTGCCCTGGCGGTTTTCTTTCAAAATCTTTTGCTCTTCATCCTCTGGTTAAGACCTTTTTCCAGGGGGTTATGCATGTGCTGCCTCCTAGGAAGCCTTTGCTCCCACTTTGGGATTTGAATTTGGTTCTTTCTGCCTTTCAGGGTCCTCCTTTTGAGGATATTGCTCTTTCTACGCTTACTCAGAAGGTTGCGTTTTTGGTTGCCATCACTTCCGTTCGGCGTGTATCGGAGTTGCCGACTTTGTCCATTAAGGCCCCTTACTTTGAGAGGCATCAGGACAAGGTTGTTTTCCGCTTCAAGCCAGATTTCCTTCCTAAGGTGGTTTCTGCTTTCCATCTTAATCAGGACATTGTTCTACCCTCCTTGTGTCCTAAGCCCAGCAATGACAAGGAGAGGGTTTTGCATTCTCTGGATGTGGTTCGCTGTGTGAAGTACTATTTGGTGGCTACTTCTTCTTTTCGTAGGACTGACGCCCTTTTTGTGGGGCCCTCCAGGCCTAGGAAGGGTTTGGCTCCCGCCAAGTCTTCCATTAGTAAATGGATTCGCCAGGCCATTGTTGGGGCCTATTCTGCCAAGGGGAAGGTTCCCCCTTTTCATGTTACTGCTCATTCTACTCGTGCCGTTGGGAGGTCCTGGGCTTTCCAGCATCAGGCCTCTGTTGAGCAAGTTTGTAAGGCTGCTACTTGGTCTTCCGTTCACATTTTTTCCAAGTTTTACAAGGTTGATGTGCGGGCCTCAGCGGATGCTGTTTTTGGCCGCAAAGTTCTGCAAGCTGCAGTGGTTTAAGTTTGTGACACTGCTATTGGATGTCCCAAGTGTAATGACTATCTGAAGCGGGGTGTGTGACATACTTAGAATAATACCATTTTGTGAATACTCACCTGTAAAATGGGTATTATAAGTATGTCACACACCCCGCTTCACCCCGCCCTTTGGTATTCTGGATCCTTTCTATGGTGAACCTTTTTTACTGTTACTGATTATTTTGGCTCTTCCTGGTCCCTTTACTGCTGTCTTAATACTGGGGAATGAGTGGGAGGTACCAGGTATTCATGGACCAGGAGGGGCTCCCTTTTTTTCATGACATCTCTGCAAGATCGCCCTCTACAGGTCGGTATAACCCAAGTGTAATGACTATCTTAAGCGGGGTGTGTGACATACCCATTTTACAGGTGAGTATTCACAAAATGGTATTTTCGATGACATTTTTTAAAGTTTCCATTATAGTGTGCCA
This sequence comes from Gastrophryne carolinensis, assembly GCA_027917425.1. NCBI lineage: Eukaryota > Metazoa > Chordata > Amphibia > Anura > Microhylidae > Gastrophryne > Gastrophryne carolinensis. The sequence continues at coordinate 332,546,079 of CM051235.1, read as the reverse complement.
AAATTATGTAATCGTGCTAAGCTTTCTGTTTTTTCCTTTTCTATTTTTTTTATTCTGTGTTATATAAAAAACAGTTTTCCCTAGCAACACTGTGTTTACTTTAGCAATGTACATCAACTGGTGTGTTAAAAACTACAGATCACAAAACTTCCCCACTCTGGCTTGCTAATCTGACTGGCTAAGACACTGGCAACAGATTTAACCCCTTCTGCTGTAATTGATCTTATTTAGATACAGATGATCACAATCTTGTCTTCCAGTAAGTAAGTTGTTACAGGCAGTGTTCTCAGCTGGAAGCGTTATTACTGCTGTGTGATTTAGCCAAAGCTGCTAAAGAGTTCACCTGATACAGTGCAATAATTCTGGGATATGTAATCAGTAGTTTTTACTCAAGCCAAAAAACACTCCCATCCTAGGATCACAGACACACAGGAATAAAGGAAACTTGAAAGTCCTGATGAGTTAATCACAGGTCTGGGGGCACAGTTCTAACAAAAAGGTAGTTTTCCTTTAAAGAACCTCAAAAGCTGAGCGTAAATCAAAGCCACATTGTCTTACATTCTAGGAAGGTGATTACCTCTGCCAGCTCTGCTGGCAATTTTTTCTTTGGGTCAAAGACTGGTATTGTCTTCCAGTGTTCCCATGGTTGATGAGTACCTAGGTCCTTGGGTGGTCCTGCAGTGGTATCCGTGTGTGTGTGTGTGTGTGTGTGTGTGTGTAGGGGAGAGTGGCTACTAGCTATGTGGCTAGGCAGGGGTGTGTTTGTACCTGTATCTGACATGGCTTGGTCCAACCAGGAGTCTAATGGCTTTTATTTCAGACTGAAGAACAGTTCCCAAGCCAAGAGTCCCTTTACTCAAAAAATATACATTTGTCAGACCTGTATTGTTGTGGCTCTCACCAACCATATCTACTTTAAGCCCTCCCTTAGACTACTGTTCACTATTGCCTCCCTAGTTATACTGGTAAGGGCTTGTCCTCTGAGCTATAATCTAGACCACTGTTCCTATAGGTGTTCCTATAAGCTGTGTGCAGCAGTTTTCTTATTGCTGCTCAGTAAGGAGCTGCTGCTCTCTAGTGGAGATCAGGGGTTCCCAGTATCTGATCCTACCATGTATTAGGCAGGGAAAGAGCCATGGACATCTTGATTGCTGCTGCCTCTACCCCACAGTGAAGCCTGTCCCTCCCCTCCTCCTAGCTAGACAAAGCTGCTAGCATAAGAAAGGTTAGGTTTAGCCTATTTACTGTTCATTGTTGCACTTTTTCTTGTGCTGGCATACACATGCTAGATACTTTCAAAGTGCTCTGTGTGTGCGAGTAGGCTTTCTCTGCACCTTCATGGCTGAAAGTCTTAGCCAGTGTAAACCATAAAAAAAGACCTTGTGCAGAGCCAGCCAAGAGTTTAACCCTCACTGCTGGGGAAAAGGAAACAATGCTCTTTCTATTGCTGGCTGCACGCCTAGTTTTTAAAATGGATCAACCATCTTTTCTTCTGGCTCTAAAATCTAAAAAATTTTAGATGATCCGCTTTTTGAAACCCCCTTGCATTAAAGGCGATCTTATAGCCGTGTCCCCATTATAGCAGAACAAAACTCACTGAACTCCTGAATACAATTGGCCAAAGCACCTGCCAATCTCCCTTCTTAGGATGTGGAACTAGAAATGAATATTTTCACTTTTCAAATTGTTCTGGAACACTGATATTATTGCTGTCCCTCGGTGTGAGATGACAGGTGATCAGTCATTGCATAGGTGTGGCAATGACATCATTGCCACGCACAACAGTGGCAATGCATGGAGGAGGCAGAGCTTTACAGCTAAAACAGACAGCTTTATCTGGTATTAGGTTGAAGCAGGGGCAGTAAAAATTGGCAAAAGGTGCTCTTCATAGGGGGAGCAATTCTGGGGAAGCTAGTTGAAAATGGGGGTTTTGATCCGCTTTAATGTACATGGCATCCAGCGCTACTTGGATTACACCGTTGGACAGTTTGTTGTATTTTATTTGAAAATCTCATTAAATGCTGTTTTCAGTTTGTGGGGTCTCCTGGGCAGCAACAGATACATATGTATGGTAGTGTTGTAATCGGGAGGAATGGTTTTTATGGTTTTCTTAAAGACTCGAATAACATTTGGCCAAAGCCCCTGCCAATATTCTCTTTTTAGAGTGTAGAACTAGAAATAAATATTTTCTCTTACTGAATTGACCTGGGCAATGAATATTGCCAGGATGTACTTTTCATGGGGGTAGCAATACGAGAGATGCTAGTTTTGGTCCGCTTTCATCAAATCAGACCTGATTTTCACATATTTTCTTTAATGCATGGCACGGCCGCTTCGGTATTCATAACAGTTGGGTTATTCCGCCACAAGGTGGCGCAGTGGTACTGCAGAAATCTGTGGCTCCCTATAAAAACTGGCTTAACCATAGAGTTCCCAGTGTTTCCTCTGCAGTGCTACTGCGAAGTTAGAAGATGGCTATCTCTCTTGTGCAGGTGAGCGGGGCAACCAAGCCTGCGGCCCTGCATGTCTATTTCCATCCGTTTCTGGACCTTCACTGCCTCCCAGCCTCGGCTGACAGATCGGGTGAAGGTAGAAGAGCACTAGGGTCAGGTACCACAAAGGGTAGCCGGCCACGGGCTTATGGTGAGCCTATTAGGGATGCCGAGTTCTGTCTCTGGGCCTAGGTTGGCTTCTGAGCGGGTGAGTTGTTTGGGAACTATGTCCCCTTATTTTCCTTTTGGGGTCCCTCCCCTCCCTGGCCATGGCTGCTCGCTGCTGTCTTTTTGTCTCTCTCTCTTCCCCCCCCTCTCTGTTCGGGGGGGGGGGGGGGTGGCGGCGAGTGGTTATTTCTGTGGTGTGTTGTTTTTTGGGATGTTTTTAGCGGCCGCGCCGCTTTGTACTGCGGCCCGCGGCTGTGGGCGCTATCACCTGAGGTTGCTTGGTCATGGCGCCGGCCTGGTCACGTGAGCGCTGTTTTTCGCGCTTTTGGGGGGGCGGCGGGACCGGTTGATGATGCGTATCGCGTCGTCTCCCTGCGGCCTGCCCCTCGAGGTACCTCTGCCGGCACCATTTTGATTGAGCTGCGCGCCTGGTTTTCTCCTTTCCTGGCTGCAGCGCTGCTTCCTCCGCTGTGTCGCCTTGTCCTGTGGTCTGTGCCTGAGTGACCCAGCGTGTGTCTTTGGTCCGTGAGTCCCCCTTGGGGGGGGGGGTTATTACATTAGGGGTGTATGCGCTGCGGGATGCTCATGTGTCTTTTTACTTATGTCTTTCAGGCAGGATACCATTGGGTTGTGGTTTCTCCCGGCTCCACTCCTTCCACCCTCTCATCCCCCCTTCACTGTCTTCTGGGGGCATCCCGTGGGAGGGCATCCCCGGTGGCTTCTGTATTAAGCCTGTACCCACTGCTGGCCTATTGTGCCTGTATTAATCACCATATGGAGGCTTCTGGGGATAGCGTGCTTGGGGGCCCTTTGGGGCAAGCCCGGCTGTGTTCCATGTGTGGGGTATCCCTGGTGAGCAACAGTGTCACGGTGTGCGTGCCGTGTGCTGAAAGTGTCCTTGCGCTCCAAGTTGGTTTGCATGCTTCGCTGCCTAGCTCTGCACGTCCCTCGGCTTCACCTACTCCCCCGCTCCTGCAATTGGGCCCTAGTGAAGGGGATATTAGCAGGAAGTCACACTCTGATTTGGCTATGCTGGTGGCCAGCATTGAGAGGTAGCTTGCCAGGTCTGTTCCTAGGAAGGCCTCTGGCAAGAAGCGGCACCTGACTTCAACTCCCTCATGCTCTACAGAGGAGTATGAAGAATTTGCTGTCACTACTGGACGTTATTCCCTAGAGGAAGGGGAACTGCCTCCGGACTCTGACTCCTCTGGAGACCAACAGGAGGTTTGTGACAGTGACCCTGAATCAGGGGATTCATGGTATCCTGATGACACTGGTAATTTACTGTCTCACATTTTTGAAATTTTGCACATTGCCCCCCCCCTGTGGAGACTAAAAGGAAACATGGGAGCTTTTTCGTCCTGTTAAACAGCGTCTGGAGTTCCCTGAGCAGGAACATTTCACTTCCTTGGTGCTTAAAGCATGGGAACATCCTAACAAACTACCTGCCTGCCTAGCCCAAGGGTTTGGATAAAAGGTATCCCTTTCCTGCTGATCTTGTTAGGAGATGGTCAGTGCCCCGGAAGTGGACGCTCCCATGCTAGGCTTGTCCAATGCTTCGGTCATGCCTTCCCCGGACACTACCACTCTGCGAGATGGTGAAGACAGGCGCATGGATCAGCTGGCCTGCCATGCCTTTACCTGTGTGGGGGCTGGCTTATGCCCGGTCTGCGCCACGGCTATTGCCCTTAAGTCACTGTTCAAACGCCTCCTTGATGGCGCTTCAGCTTGTAGAAGGGGTGAAGAGTTTAGGACTCTCTTGGTTTGCTCTGATTTTGTGGCCTTTATCCTCCATGCTATGGATGATGCTGTGCGGTTGAGCGGCAGGGCCTCTGCGCTTTTGGTGGCTATGCGCCACTGTGTCTGGTTGCCCCAGTGGGCAGCTGACGCTGCTAAGAAAGCTCTTACTGGTCTCCCTTTCGTGGGGCTGCGGCTCTTTGGGGGAACGTCTTGATGTTCTAGCCAAGGATGGCAGGCTGCCTCAGCGTAGGAGGCAGTCTCGGCCCTTTCGGGGGTACTCTGCCCCCCTCTCCTCCTTTTGGGCTCCCTCCTCCTCAGTGGTCGTAGAGATTCTTGGGGCCATGGCAGACACTGCGGTCGTCCCGGTCTCTCCTGGAACTCCAAGCCCCTTCAGGCATGAAGGGGCGCCCTAAACCATCCTGGGTGGGGGGACGGCTACGGCTCTTTGCTCACGTCTGGAGACTTCACGTCTCAGACCGTTGGATACAGGTGGTGGTGTCCTCCGGTTACAAGAGAGTTTGCTGCCTGGCCTCCCCCAAGATTTCTCAGATCCCGGATGTCTTTAAACCCCCTATCTGCCCAGGGGTTGCGTCTGGCGGTTCAATGCCTGTTGGGATCAGGAGTCATTTGTTCGTTGCCCCATCAAGAATGGTGTCAGGGGTACTTTTCCAATCTTTTCACGATCCCCAAAAAGGACGGCTCTCTGAGGCCCATTCTGGACCTGAAGGGCCTCAACAAATTTGTCAGATTTAAGCATTTTCGTATGGAAACGCTGCGCTCTGCTGTCGGTACCCTTCGCCCAGGCTACTTCATGACCACTGTGGACATGAAGAATACTTATCTTCGTGTGCCTATCTTCCCAGGTCATCAGAGATTTCTAAGGTTCGCGTTGGAGGATCAGCATTACCAGTTGTGGCCTTACGGTATCACCTCGGCACCTCGGGTGTTCACCAAGGTACTGGCAGGAGTGATGGCTCTGCTAAGGAACCAGGGCATCCGCATCATTCCTTACCTGGACGACATCCTGATTGTGACCAAGTCCTTGCCTCAGGCCGAGCAGAACACTCAGATGGTGACCTCCACTCTAGAGTCCTTCGGCTGGGTGATCAACTATCCCAAGTCCTCTCTGTTCCCGTCCTTGTTGAGGTCCTTTCTGGGCATGACTCTGGATACATCTCAGGACAGGGTGTTCCTTCCTCAGCAGAAGGTGGAGGGTCTTCAGATGCAGGCTCGGGCTCTGCTATCGTCCCCTCATCACTCCATCCGTCAGGGGATGCAGTTGGTGGGCCTCATGGTGTCCTGCTTCGAGGCAGTCCCCTTTGCTCAGTTTCACATGAGACATCTTCAGTTGCACCTCTTGTCAGTTTGGGATCGGGACCCTGTGTCCTTGGATCAGGAATTTGCTCTGTCCCCTCTGGCTGGTCGGTCCCTCTCGTGGTGGCTGGACTCCAGGAACCTTCTGGGGGGCAGGACCTTCCTGCCCCTGTGCTGGGAAACGGTTACCACAGATGCCAGTCTGACCGGTTGGGGAGGCTTCTGGAAGTCCCTGAGGTTCCAGGGTCGTTGGGGCCCACAAGAGGCCCATACTTCCATCAACGTCCTGGAACTGAGGGCGGTCAGGTTGGTTCTCTCTCGCCTGACCACTCGCCTTCAGGGTCGGGCGGTTCAAATCCGCTCAGACAACCAGACAGCGGTTGCCTACATCAATCAGAGAGGAACTTGGAGCAAGCGAGCCTTCAAGGAAGTGTCCCTGATACTGTCTTGGGCGGAGCAGCATGTTCCCTGCATCTCAGCGGTCTAAACTCTGGGGGTGGAGAACCAGGAGGCAGACTCCCTGAGCAGGAGGTCGTCTCGTCTGGGGGAATGGTCCCTCAACAACCAAGTGTTTCTCTCCCTGTGTCACCGCTGGGGTCAGCCGGATGTGGACCTGTTTACATCCCGTCACAATCACAAACTTCCCACATTTGTCTCTCTGTCTCAGGATCCTCTGGCCTTCGCCACGGATGTCTTGGCAATTCCTTGGACGAAGTTTCGGCTACTGTGTTCCCTCCGTTCCCTCTCCTGGACAGGGTCATGCGCAAGATAGTCCAAGAGCGGGTACCAGCCATCCTGGTGGCCACTTGTTGGCCAAGGAGGGTTTGGTTCGCAGACGTGCAGTTGGCAGTAGACCGGTACGTCTTGCCCAAGGATCCAGATCTCCTCACTCTTTCATCTCAATCAGGACATCGTCTTGCCTTCAATGTGCCCTAATCCTGCTAATTCCAAGGAGCGGACACTGCATTCCCTGGATGTGGTTAGGGCTCTGAAGTTTTAATTGGTTGCTACAGAGTCTTTCAGGAAGTCTGATGCTCTGTCTGTTCTCACTTCTGGACCAAGGAAGGGTTTGCCTCTGGCTAAATCCACTATCAGCAAGTGGATCCGTCAGGCGGTGATTCAAGCCTATTCTGCTAAGGGGAAGAATCCTCCCTTTAGAATTAATGCTCATTCCACTCGTGTTATTGGTGCCTCTTGGGCTTTTCAGCACCAAGTTTGCAAGGCCGCTACTTGGTCTTCTGTTCATACCTTTCCAAGTTTTACAAGGTTGATGTTAAGGCCTCAGCGGATGCTGCTTTTGGCCGCAAGGTGCTTCAGGCGGTAGTGACTTGAACTACTGCCCGTTGCTGTTTGGGTACCCCACCCTACCTTTTGGACACTGCTTTTCCCAACTGTTATGAATACCGAAGCGGGCCGTGCCATGCATTAAAGAAAAAAGCAATTCTGTGAGTACTCACCTGTAGAATTGTTTTTGTTCTTGCATGGCACGGCCCGCTTCGCCCCACCCTTGTTATCGTTGTTCTTGGTTGCCTCTTTATGGTGATTGTTCCAAGTTAAATTGGGGTTTTTCTTACCTTTGTTACATTCTTTCCTTTATTCTCTCCTGGCTTCTTGTCTCACTGCTCGTCTACGCTGGGAACTCTATGGTTAATCCTGTTTTTATAGGGAGCCGGGAGATGCAGTACCACTGCGCCACCTTGTGGCGGAATAACCCAACTGTTATGAATACCGAAGCGGGCCGTGTCATGCAAGAACAAAAACAATTCTACAGTATTCACAGAATTGCTTGTTTGAAAATAGAAAAAAAAAGATGGGGTCAAACAGGTGTAAAACAGTTGACTGAATGTCTATATGGACTTTTGGTCCACATAGAATCTTTCCAAGGGGCAACCCAATTTGTAGCTCTACAGTAACCCCCTGGGCTCTGCTACATACTCCCCTACTTACAAGATCTCAAGGCTGTGAATCGCATCAACAAGCAGAGCACTCTGATCCCTCCACACTGCGCCACTGCGATTTTTCAGATCTCTTTGCCCAGCTTTACAACCACTCTGCTCAGTAGCTGTCAGGCCTTAGGTTGCTGGAATCTCTAAAGGAGGAGGCTGATAAATGTCAGCTTCCTCAGCTTGTGAATATGTCTAGGATCCCCCACCCACCACCAGTTTAAGGTAGGAAATTGTCCCATCTGTTACCATTAAAATGGTCTTCTCTACCCACTGGGAACCAGGCTCAATCAAGTACTTTGCTGACAGGAGCTTGAAGGCCTTGCTAAAACAGCTGCATCTTACAGAAGGAGGGGATTGTGTGGCAGATTTTGCATCCACCTGAATGTTGTGACTTCTACAGTTAAGACAGAAGAAGCTTATAGTTTATGATCTATCTTTGGAGGCATCCAGGGATAAGATATTGTTCGCCTGACTTTTCGATGATAGAAGATTTATCCCCAGGGCTTCCATGGATGCAGGTAGGATACTGACCAGAGTCATAGTACTATCTGCTTTGCCTGGATCAGTGTTCCCAACCTCCTTTTTATCATGTAGCCCTTTCCTAATTACCTCAAGTAACACCTGAGCTGTACATACGGGTTATTAGTCCCCTAAAACACATAACCATTTATAAGATCTCTTGTATTTGTACCACTGGTTGAGGACAGGACAGGACTAAAGATATGCTATTCCCCAAAATCTTATTTGGGGGGCATGCTGGTGGTCAAACAACCATGGGATGCCTATATTTCATGTGAGAAAGGATCATTGCTAATTCCTTGAGAATGCCACTAAGGAGCTCACCAGAGGTAAGGGCACCTTTTTCCCTCTGGAAAAAAAACTCTTTATGCTGCAGGAGGAGTTTTGGGGTCCAGGCCCTTCTATGCTAGACTAGAAGCCCTTCTGCTTAAGTTCTAACAGAGGTAATGGCTCCTATTTATTAATTAATTACTATTTATTGGGTAATTATTTGAAAGGGAAAGCAATCCTGGCATATGTCTAAAGCAGCCAGACTATCCACAGACCACATCCACCGAAGGGGTGGGTTTCCACATGTTTGAAAGGACCAGATGCATTGGGGTAGTTCCACTTTATTCCCCCAATAGTTTTTTTTCCACAATGTGCCACATGTTCCTTTACAGGCAAACACCTTTCTGTTGGTGCTCAGGCATTTGGGGGTGTTGTGTGTGTGATCATTCCTGTACCCCTGGTCAGAGTGTGGCTTGGGGTTGTATTCTAATCTGTCTACGGTGCCCAAGAAATATGGGTTGCGTGAATTGATTCTTCAGCCAAGAAACTGATGCACAGAGGGTGGGAGTCCTTGCAATTCTATTGCAAAAATCTTTGCACTTACTTTCTATCTCAACACTGACAAAAGGTTTCACAATGGCTCCAGGATGGCTTAAAGTCTTTGTCCAGTCAACATAACAGGACTATTTTCAAATTGCCTTGATAATGCTGATGTTCTGAATCATCATTTTTAAGAGAGGCTTCTAAGCCTCTTAAATCTTACCCTAAATTTTTTTAAATGTAATTTTTTTTTCTGGGCAGTAGGCATGTCCACTGAGCAGTGTGCTTACAGCTGTGATGAGCAAGGGGGCAGGTGATTCCTCCCTCACTGAGATGCAGGGCCAATGGGGTAGGCACCTGATCATCAGAATGCTGGAGGCGGTGCAGTCCTGTTGGATAGCCCATGTTCCATTGGTGGACAGATTTGGGAGGGAGACGTCTGAAGCAGAGTAACTCAAGAACAATTTCCCCATCCTGATGGTGGACAGGACTGAGGGAGCTAAAAGAAACCGTTTCATGCTGTTAAACATAAAGGCTGACTAATCCCTTGAGAACAGACACAGCTTCACAAAATAGCTCATATTCTACAGCACTTCTTTTCCAAAATTCATAATTGGTAGAAGGAGTAAGTGCAAGCATAAACTCACACCTATAAAGTGGAGCAATACCCAGGATGCCCCTGGACACCGGGGGGGGGGGGGGGGGCAGGATAACCCAAATCCTGGGATTGTTCCGCTATAAAATACCACTTATATTTGTTAGTTACAACAAGCGTCAACCCCCACCAGGTGGTCAGCAGCTCTTTGCTCCTTTCATAATAATTATGCAATGCCAACTTATTCTGCAGCGCTTTACAATCACAGGGTTTTTGTACAGAGTTAAAATTTACATAGCAAAAAACTGGTAAGCAAACAGGAATGAGGGCCTTGCTTGCAAGCTTAGAATTTAAGAGGAGAGTGTGGATGACACAAGAGGTAATAAGTGCTTGTTTTGTACCCAGGCCTAGCTATATTCATAAATAGACAAGCTGATACTAGCTGGATGGGCCAGCCACCAGCTTATTTTGTGCTTCTTTGGGTGTGGGCATGGGTGTGGTGGACAGTGTTTGATGGATAAGGTTAAAAAAATATATAGTTGAAGGTGGGTTAAAGGAGAAGAGTTAGATTACAAGATGTAGGCTACCCTAACGAGCTACGTTTGATGTTGCTGTTGTGCGTTAGTTTAATTGCTGGGGGTAGGGCATTCCAGAGAATTGGTTCAGTTCAGGAGAAGTCCTGTAAACGGTAGTGAGAGGTCCTGATTATGGCGATGATTTGTCGTAAATAATTTGTGTGTAGAGCACTTGTAGGAGGGTAAACAGAAATGAGGTAGGAGTTATTGGGAGTGCTGCACCATAAATAGCTTTGTGGGTGAGAAGGAGCAGTATCCTCTACTGAATGGACAGCCAGTGCGATGACCCACAGAGGGGTGGAGGTGTCAGAGTAGCCATTGTATAGATCAGTCAGTCTGGCTGCTCTATTCAGGATTGATTGAAGAGGGGAGAGTTTAGTGAGGGGGAGACCAAGTAGTAGCGAGTTACAATAATCAAGACCAGAATGGATCAGGGAAAGGATGAGCATTTTTGTAGTTTCTACAGTAAGGGCGGATTCTGGAGTTTTGAGGTTGCAGGTCAAGTCAAGCATGGCATCTAGACATCTGCCATGCTGCTTTGGCATTATGCGGTTTTCATAACATTTGCTTTGACCTTTGTTGCATCCACTTTGTTATGGTCTCTGTACTACAGTAATCAGGTGTCTGTGTCCCTTTCACTCTGAGCTAACATGAAGAGCATTAGCCAATAATCATATAATAATATAGTAGTAATAATATATAGTAATATAATAGATTCGTACAGAGGAAGCACCGAGAAACCGCCCTTACAGACACCGCCTTTGAATTCCATGCTCCTCCTTCCCCGTTATTCTTTGCTGGGTCATTGCTTCGGTCCGGTGTTTCCGGTCATTTTTATGTTTGAATTCCCGACATTTAGCTTGGATGATTGATTTTTGTGTAAGACATCGTTGCTTCAAGCGACCCTCTCGATGCTGCAGAATATGCAACTGAGTTGCTCCTAAGGCATAGGTTCTCTATGTTATGCACGCCTGGAAGGAGAACTCTAATCTGACCAAAGAGCAGTCCAATGGGGATATAAATAAGATTGATACCCAAACTTCCCTCCGGTAAGCGTGTAATTCACAAGGTGATGGGAACACGGCAGTCTGATTGATGTGGATTGACCTTAATCACTTTGGAGTAGTGCATGCGTCTGTGGGACAAAGTTGGATTTCTTTGCTCATTTGGCAATTCCTGTTGATTTAACCTCTATTTTGCTCTGTGCTATATTATTATATGTTACCACCAAACCTGCTGGATATTCAGGCTACAGCACGTTGAGCAGTTGCACTTTGTAAACTATAGTAATTAATTTTTACAATTTAAACCTAGCGCGGTAACTTCATCTATTTTTATATTAGCCAATAATCGCCATTCGAAACTGATCCATTTGTCCAAAACAGCTCAGCAAGCTTTGTATTTAAACACTCCTCACTTGGTGCTAGAGGTCCCACCTGCTGGGCACAAGAGACTGCAGTGGTTAGACTTATTTATATTCCAGGCACGGAAGTGCAATTGCTCTGCGGACACTGGCATTTGTGGGACCTTGAAGTCATTGAATGCAGGACCACATTGTAACAGTACTTAATGCATAGCAGAGCTTTTATATTGTTTTAAAATTGTTTACTACTAGGTGAATTATCGAAGGCATGGTCACAAAATCTTACCTTCCTCCTCTGGAGAAATCCAGCATGGTAACGTGGCTGTCGGCCCTCGAACGGAAACTGAAAAATGGGTGGTGTTCCAGTTTAAATTATGCACTACCGCCCTGAGAGGTGGACCTATCCTCGCCCATCTTACCTCAGTCTATGTAGGGCACACATCATCTCCTGTGTCTGTAGAAAAAGTGACTGCCCCTTCCTCTTGTTTTCTGTCCTTTCCCTGCTTCTTTGTGCATAGAAAGGCAAATGATAGCAAATAAACACATTTTCCTTTTTTGCTGCCTATTTGTTTTTAACTACAGACGTGAAAAAGGGGATACACTCCCCCTTTTCTTTATAGACATTTGCAACAATCTTTGCCCTACACAGAAACACAGAAAGCTGTATGACGGGATATAATAAATCAGTAATTCTCTTATGAGGGATCAGACTGGCAGAAAGGAACTGTCAGGGAAGCAACGCACTTATACTGTGATTTTAGGGTTTGCTTGTACAAGTGTCTTATGTTATGAGAAGGTGGTATCTATATTAGTTTATTCTGCATTCTATTTCATTTTTAAGAAATGAGATTTTTAAATTGGCTTCAGCTGACACCATTCTTAACCTTTATCTTACAGGAATGCTCTTGGCTATACTGGAAAAGTGTGGTGCCATTCCAAAAATCCATTCTGCTGAGGTGACTGTGGGTGAGGGAACTGTTGCTGCTGGCTACCAAAATTTCATTATTTGTGTGGAAATGTTCTTTGCAGCCATAGCCCTGCGCTATGCTTTCACTTACAAAGTGTACCTAGACAAAAGGCTTGATGATCATGGTGAGTACTACACATTTCTTTTTCACATTGTATTGTAGTTGTATTCAGATGTTTGATTAAATGTTCTTACACATTCGCAGTACACACTTTCTTTAGAGTGCCGATAACTTTCTGAAAATAATAATTTGACAAAAAAATATAAATATGAAGGCTGCACCACCCGAGAGTGTTAGTCTAAAAGGTGTGCTACATTATGTGCTACTATGAGAAAGCCAGGTATAGACAGCTACCCCCAATTTTATCTCCAGGGGAAACAGAGCCACCCCTTAGGTGCCAAATTAAGCAATATAACATATAAATTAATAACGTACAGTAAATATATCAGAATAAAAACACATTTGATGTGGAAGTCCAGTCAAAGTGGACAGTTGCACATCCTGGCAAGATAGAAGAGTCCCACCCTGTCAGTACAGTGGATTCTTTCGTCTTTTCTAGCATTTTGAACATTTTGAACATTGTGGATAAGACTGATGCTCTGTTCTCGTTGGTGGTCTTTGTAAATGGAAAGCAGGGCAGTGTTAGGGGAGCATTTATAAACCAAAGGGTAAGTTGCCCACAAATAACACTGGGCTCACTTAGAGAATAAGAAAGGCCATAGAATCGTTTTTTCTGAAGTCTGCATCCCACACTCCATTACTTTTACTTTTGTAAAGTGGGCCCCACGCCATGTTTTTCTGTCTTGGGTCTAGCATAGTTCAGTGAGTGTATTGTAATTATCTGTGGGTGCTACTGCTTGCTACAAACTGCTTATTCTAAGTATGTCACACACCCCGCTTCAAGACGTTCATTACATGTGGGTATACTGACCTGTAGATGGCGATCTTGCAGAGATGATATCAAAAAAAGGTAAGACCCTCCCGGCCCAGAAATACCTGGGACCTCCCACTCATTCCCCAGTCTTTCATCTCTGCAGAGGCGAGCAAGTCAGAAGATGATGTCTCCTTCTTGCAGGTAGCCGGGATCACTCCCGGCCATTTTTTATTCTTCTATTTCTGCCCGGATCCCTTTCTTTAAGTTACTTGCCTCCCAGCCTAGGCTGCTGGTCCGGCACCCCTGGTGCTTAGGAGCCGTGAGACCCCATAACAAGGGGTAGGCGGCTATCCGGGTTGGTGATCCCGGTTTGGGATGCCCCGTCCCTTGGCCCTACCCTGGCATGGATTCCCCCTCTCCTGGATACCCTTAGAGGGGGGTGGTCCGTTAGGGATTTATTCTTTATTTATTGTATGTGTGTGTTTGGTGCATTACTCAGTGTGTGTGGTTAGACTGTGCTGGGGCCGCGGCGCCGGCCTCCGGCGTGTGGTGATGGCGCCTTGGGCGCCCACGAGGCGCTTCTCCTCCTTGGGGCAGGTGGGGGCCGGGCGCTAGCGTGCGCGCCTACGGCCCGCCCCCCGTGCTGCGGGCGCTGTCGTTAGGTCCCGGCTTCTGGCCGGGAGATACGGGGGAGGGGCGGGGCCGCGCGCGATGCGCAAACCGCGCCGGCCTGCCCTCCCTCCTCCTCTGCTCTCCTCGTGTCCCCACGGTTCCTTCCTGCCTGCGCACGGTAGCCAGGTGGGGCGAAAGTCGGGTGAGTGGCCTGTGGCCATCAGATTTTCTATTTTAACTCCTTATGGGACATTGCAGCATAGTCTGAGTGTGTGTTTTTGTGTGTTCCAGGTGGACCATTGAAACTATTAAAGGGGGATTCTCACGGTCCTAGGGTCCCTGGTTACATTTAGTTGGCTTAAAATTCCTCCCACTCGGGACTTAAAGGGGCATCCCGGGTTGCATTACTGCGTAATTCCCTAGGAGCATTGTACACAAAAATACATATATCTATTAAAAAATCACCGTATGGAGGCATCCTGGGATACTGGGCTTGTGCTCCCCTCGGGGCAATCCAGGCTGTGTTTGGGGTGTGGGGTATCCCTTTTGGGGGATGATGTATTTCTTTGTGTACCCTGTGCGCAGCGGTCTATTTCGCGGCAGACCGGATCCCAGGCGTCCGGTTCTGCTCCGCCAGTCTCCTCTCCGTCTCCCCCTCCCTTGACCCGTGCCTCTTGTGACGTGGTCCTGGGCGGGGAGTCGCAATCTGAGGTGTGTGCCAGATTGGCCAATCTTGAAAAATTGTTTTCCAGTGCCGTTGCTAAAAAGGCCACGACAAAGAGAAAACATTTGTATACGGCTGCGCAGGCCTTTGATAGGGAGGATTTTGACTCCCTGGATTGGTCTGATTGTTCCCCGCGAGAGGAAGGGGAGTTGTATGAGGAGTCTGACTCTGATGATCAGCAGTTTGTGGGCGCTGATATCGAGCAGGGCTAGGGGGATTCCTTGGATACCGCTAGGGTCCTGACTCATATGTTTGAGGTCCTGGCTATTTCTCCCCCCCGAGGCGGCTCCTCCGCTGAAGGGGGAGTTCTTTGAAGTGACTAAGCCGCGCTTGGAATTTCCTTATCAAAAGAATTTTGATGGTATCAGTCTCAAGGAATGGGAGAGGCCGACTCGGCTTCCTGGTGTCCCACGGGGTTGGGACAAGAAATATCTCTTTCCGGCGGACGCGGTGAAGCATTGGTCGTCTCCCCCCGAGGTGGATGCTCCTGTTTTGGGGTTGTCCAGCTCCTCAGTCCTCCATTCTCCGGAGTGCACTACTCTCAAGGATGGTGAGGATAAACGCATTGACCAGATGGCTTGTCATGGTTTTGCCAGTGTTGGATTGGCCTTGCGGCCGGTTTGTGCTTCTGCGCTTGTATTGGTCGGTTATTAGAGGATTGTTGACCTCTTCCGGGCTTGATCCGGCTAGTGAGGAGTTTGCCGACCTTAAGCGCTGTGAGTTGTTTTTGTCCCTTGTGCTGTCCGCCCTGGACGACACTTGTGTAGCAGAGCTGCGGCCCTGCTTGTGGCTATCCGCCGGTCGGTTTGGTTACGACAGTGGGCGGCTGATTTTGTGTCCAAAAAGTCGCTCACGGCCCTTCCCTTTTGTGGGGTTGCGGTTCTTTGGAGAAAAATTGGATTCGGTGGCAAAGGGAGGTAAGTTACCTCAGCGTAAGAAGCAGCGTCGCCCCTTTCGGGGGGCGGCTTCCTTCTAAGTCCTTTCGTGGGGCAAGAGTTGGCAGGGGTTCGGCCTTCCCTTCGTCCAGAGGTGATTCCTGGCCTAGGGGCAGGGTTCGGGCCCGTCCAGGACACAGTTGGGGCTCCAAGCCTAGAGCCGCTGCCAAGCCGGCTCAGCAATGAGGGGGCGCCCTCACCCTTGCGGGTGGGGGGACGGTTGCAACTCTTCTCCCAGGTCTGGGTCCAAGAGGTCTCGCACAGGTGGATTCAGGAAGTGGTGTCTTCCGGTTATAAGCTGGAGTTCGAGTTCCGGCCCCCTCCCAGATTCTTCAGGTCTCGGGTGCCGTCAGATCCTCTGGCCGCCCAGGGGCTTCGGGCAGCAGTAGCAAGTCTCGTGGACATGGCTGTCATCTGTCCGGTGCCCCTCTCAGACCGGGGCCTGGGCTTCTATTCCAATTTGTTCACGGTGCCCAAGAAGGACGGTTCTGTTCGTCCCATTCTGGATCTGAAGTTGCTCGACAGGTTTGTCCGTCCCCGGAAGTTCCGTATGGAAACTCTGGGCTCAGCCATCCATTCACTTCGTCAGGGGGACTTCATGACGTCCATAGACATCAAGGATGCTTACCTGCATATTCCAATATTTCTGCCACACCAGAGATTCCTCAGGTTTGTCGTGGACAATCGGCATTTTCAGTTTGTGGCTCTTCCGTTTGGCCTTTCCTCGGCTCCAAGGGTTTTTACCAAGGTGTTGGCAGGAGTGATGGCCATTCTCAGAGCCAGGGGTATCCGCATCGTGCCCTATCTGGACGATCTTCTCATCGTGGCGTCTTCCCTCAGTCAGGCGCAGCTGGATACCAGGACTGTGGTGTCCACTCTGGAGAGTTTCGGTTGGGTGATCAACTATCCCAAGTCCTGCCTCACTCCCTCCAGGGTGGTGGAGTTCCTGGGAATGTCTCTGGATACTTCTCAGGCCAGGGTGTTTCTCCCCCGAGCCAAGGTTCTTCTGATTCAGGAATTGACTCTCCCATCCATCCCCCGCCTGTCCATCCGGCTTGGGATGCGACTGGTGGGATTGATGGTGGCGTCGTTCGAGGCGGTTCCCTTTGCCCAGTTTCACACAAGGACGCTCCAGCTCCATCTCTTGGCGGCCTGGGACGGGTCCCCGCTGTCATTGGATCAGTCCTTTCTGATGTCCCCCCGGGTGCGGCGTTCCCTTCGGTGGTGGCTGAAACCGAGCAATCTGACAAGGGGCAGGTCCTTTATGACCCCTTGTTGGGAGATGGTCACCACGGATGCCAGCCTGTCAGGTTGGGGGGGATTTTGGAAGGATCTTCGATTTCAGGGGCTGTGGGGGCCTCAGGAGGCTCACGACCCCATCAATGTTCTGGAGCTGAGAGCCATCAGGTCTGTTCTGGCTCACTTGACTCCTCAGTTACGGGGCCTACCGGTTCAGGTTCGGTCGGACAATCGGACGGCGGTCGCCTACATCAATCACCATGGAGGGACTCGCAGCAGGCGGGCCCTCAGGGAGGTGTCTTTGATACTGGATTGGGCAGAGGGCAATGTCCCATGCATCTCGGCAGTGTACATTCCGGGAGTGAAGAACACAGAGGCGGACTCCCTGAGCAGGGGGTCATCTCAACACCAAGGTGTTTCGGTCACTTTGCCACCGGTGGGGGACTCTGGAGGTGGACCTCTTTGCCTCTCGTCACAATCACAAGCTTCCGGCATTTGTGTCTCTCTCGCGGGATCCGCTGGCTTTAGCAGCGGATGCCATGTCTCTGAACTGGAGGGCTCTGGAGTTTCTGTACCGGTACCCTCCGTTTCCCATGGTGGGCAAAGTGGTGCGCAAGCTGGCCCTAGAGGGCGCGTCAGCAATCCTGGTGGCTCCAAAGTGGCCAAGACAGGTTTGGTTGGCAGAGGATCAGTTAGAACTGCCCCTTCTGCCTGATCTGCTCACTCAGGGTCCACTGCTCCCCCAATTTACCAACGCTGGCTTTGACTGCACCCCAATTTACCAACGCTGGCTTTGACTGCGTGGTTGCTGAAACCTCCATCTTGAGGGAGGAAGGTCTTTCTGATGCTGTCATTCAGACTCTGGTTAGGGCTAGGAAGCAGTCTTCCTCTGCCATCTATTATAGGACTTGGAGGTCTTATATTGATTGGTGGGAGGTCAGGGCCTTGCCTTCCAGGGCGTTTTCTATCCCTAGGGTCTTGGAATTTCTGCAACATGGCCTGGACCAGGGTTTGCAGCTTAGTACGCTGAAAGATATATCTACAAGGTGGTGTGCACAGCTAAATAAGACTACTTGAATGAGAAGAGGGTGCTGGCAGTGTGGGAAACCAAAAAGCAACAATTATTCCAAGAAAAGGGGCCCTAGAGTAGCCCAACAGCTCCACACCATATGCCGCACACCAAAATATCTCTGTATCAAAAATAGTTTATTCATTGAATCTCAAACTACATCTCTACAACAACATTGAAGACAAATTAAAAAACATATATATACAATTTAAAATTTAGAAAGTGGAGGTTCGTCCAAAATCAGTTCTCAGAATAAATTGATTAATGTCAATGCTAACCCCTATGCATATCTTATGCACACATATATAACTATAATACTCTTGTGTACAGCTGAGGATCTTGCCGTGAAAAATTATTATATATCTACATGTGCTAATCTACAAATGATGGTGACTAAACCAGTGAATAAACAATCAACCATATAAATATGTATATATACAAAAAATTGAATCCCAAACCATGATGATTAATATATAACAAAAAGTGCTTGTGTAGTATGTGCCCTATTTATAAACCCTGTGTAACAGTAAAAGGTGCAATAAGACCCCTCAAACTGAAAACATAATAAACGTGTACAGTTAGCAGAGAAAATTTACATCACCGTATATTTTGAAGCATGGACTCCTCCAACAATGAGAAACCGCCACCGACGCGTTGCGTGGCGCTACGCCACTTCGCCAGGGTGTAACTTTCTAAATTTTAAATTGTATATATATGTTTTTTAATTTGTCTTCAATGTTGTTGTAGAGATGTAGTTTGAGATTCAATGAATAAACTATTTTTGATACAGAGATATTTTGGTGTGCGGCATATGGTGTGGAGCTGTTGGGCTACTCTAGGGCCCCTTTTCTTGGAATAATTAGTACGCTGAAAGGGCAGGTTTCTGCCCTGGCGGTTTTCTTTCAAAAGTCTCTTGCTTTTCATCCTCTGGTTAAGACTTTTTTTTCAGGGGGTTACGCATGTGCGGCCTTCTAGGAAGCCTTTGCTCCCAGTTTGGGATTTGAATTTTAGTTTTGTCTGCCTTGCAGGGTCCTCCTTTTGAACCTTTGCAGGATATTTCACTTTCTACGCTTACTCAGAAGGTTGTTTTTCTAGTTGCCATCACTTCTGTTCGGCGTGTTTCGGAGTTGGCAGCCTTGTCTATTAAGGCTCCTTACTTTGAGAGGCATCAGGACAAGGTTGTTTTCCGCTTCAAGCCAGATTTCCTTCCTAAGGTGGTTTCTGCTTTTCATCTGAATCAGGATATTGTTCTTCCCTCCTTGTGTCCTAAGCCCAGCAATGACAAGGAGAGGGTTTTGCATTCTTTGGATGTGGTTCGCTGTGTGAAGTACTATTTGGTGGCTACTTCTCCTTTTCGTAGGACTGATGCCCTTTTTGTGGTGCCCTCCGGGCCTAGGAAGGGTTTGGCTCCTGCCAAGTCTTCCATTAGTAAATGGATTCGCCAGGCCATTGTTGGGGCCTATTCTGCCAAGGGGAAGGTTCCCCCTTTTCGTGTTACTGCTCATTCTACTCGTGCTGTTGGGGCGTCCTGGGCCTTCCAGCACCTGGCTTCTGTTGAGCAAGTTTGTAAGGCTGCTACTTGGTCTTCGGTTCACACTTTTTCCAAGTTTTACAAGGTTGATGTTCGGGCCTCAGCGGATGCTGTTTTTGGCCGCAAAGTTCTGCAAGCTGCAGTGGTTTAAGTTTGTGCCTTGTTGCCTTGTTTTTTGGATCCCTGCCCTTTATGGACACTGCTATTGGATGTCCCACATGTAATGAATGTCTTGAAGCGGGGTGTGTGACATACTTAGAATAATACCATTTTGTGAATACTCACCTGTAAAATGGGTATTATAAGTATGTCACACACCCCGCTTCACCCTGCCCTTTTTGTATTCTGGATCCTTTATATGGTGAACCTTTGTTAGTTGTAATTGGCTTTCCTGGTCCCTTGATCTTACTGCTATCTTTATACTGGGGAATGAGTGGGAGGTCCCAGGTATTTATGGGCCGAGAGGGTCTTACCTTTTTTTGATATCATCTCTGCAAGATCGCCATCTACAGGTCAGTATACCCACATGTAATGAATGTCTTGAAGCGGGGTGTGTGACATACTTATAATACCCATTTTACAGGTGAGTATTCACAAAATTGTATTTTTACTTTACAATGAAGGGGGAAGGTTGAAGAAAGACAGAGCTCTCTTTAGTATATCTCTTGGTTTGCAAGAATCCACCCCCCCCTCCACACTCACACACTCTGCACATCAGGAAGGGGATTTTATTAGTACCCAAATCGTACTATTTAAACCTGAGCTCACTCTACCCTAAACAAACTATTCAACACAACAACAGTAATACAAAAAAATACATCTCTGTAACATAGCAGCTGTGATGCTGCAGGAAATACAGCAATTAGGGCATCGTGGGCAAATAAGGTCATTGCAATTCTAGTCTAACGTGTCCATAGTTCTGGTTCTGATAGCTATAACTTAGTCCTGCTCGGTATAAACTTGCTCTGCAACAATAGGAAGATCATTGCCATGGAGGGGACATTCCAGAATGAATGGATTGTGCGTGCAGACGGATGTCATTTTTATCCTGGAAGAAGTGAAGATGGGACACTGGCGCTGTGTGCTCCATCTTGCAGATTGGTAAGTTTTTGAACACTGGAGCTGCAGGAGACGGCTAGCAGGAGGAGAATATAGCATTTATGGTTTCTTGTCTGGACAGTTCCTTCAAATCCAACTAGTTGATCTTGTTCCTGCTGATGTTTTGCCGCACCGTACCAAACACCGTTCTGTGAAACTCCCCCGCAAGTTACCCAATATTCTTAACTTATTCTAAGCATACAGTACGTCCTGCTCCATATATAATAATTACACGTGGGTAATCCTCTGCCAGAGGGCGCTGTTCACTGCGGACATGCAAAAACAGGCTCCTCCCGGCCCTTCATATACCCAGGGACCTCCCACAAATCCCCAGATTTCTCTGCAGTGCTGACTGTGAAGACATGAAATATCACTCTCTCGCAGGTGAGCGGGGCTTTTACAGCCTGCGGCCCTGCAGGACTATTACCACCCGTCCTCTTCGATGAAGATGTGCCTCCCAGCCTGGGCTGCGCTGGTCGGGTGAAGGTAGGCAGCACCATGTGTGCTCTCAGGAGCTACGCTCCACCGCAGTCCCCCACCATAGGGTAGGCGGTTCAGGCCGATGGTGAGCCTCCAACAGATGCCCCTCCCGCACTATTGCCCCGTGCCCCTCGTAGCGATGAACCCTGGGTGATGGGTCGCCTTCTCCCTCGTTTCCCCCCTTAGCTTGGGGGAAAAGAAAGGGGGGGGGTATGCGTGTGGCGGTCTCAGCGTAATGTTGTACACGTTATGGCCGTTGTTTTGTCTTTCAACAAGTGTTTTGACAATGGTTAGTGTGCTGGTTTATGAGGCAAGGTATTGGGAGTTCATATACCAGTCCTTACAATCACGGGTGTCAGAGTCGCGCTCCACATAACCCTTGTCAGGTGGCGCGCGTGTGCGTCTTTTCTTTACTGTAGTGTGCGCCTGGACCGCAGCATCATTCACTGGTTTTGACCTTTTCCTTAGCATAAACCGTCTGCTTGTCATTGGCGTTACCGCCGCTTGGAGCTTTCGCGCTCTTTGGGGGAGGCGGGGACTTGGCTTGACACGCCCTGCGTCACAGCCAGAGCGGGCCCGCCCCTCGAGGTTCGCTTGGTGCCATTTTGATGGTCTTCGCGCGCGTGGTTGCGATCCCCCTCCTCCCTTGGTCATGTAAGTGCCCTCCTGGGCGGTTTTGTTTCTATGATTTTTTTTGTTCAGCTGCGCATGGCTCTGACACCTCCCTTTATTCGCTTTATGTCTTTCAGACGCCAAGAATTCGGTGGCTTCTCCCGGCCTGACATATATATTAGAGGGTTCACTGTAAAAATTCTCCCACATTCCTAGCGGGTCTTGGGGCATCCAGGGTTGCCTATTGCATAAATCCCTGCGGGCATATTGCTCAGATAATCACCATATGGAGGCATCTCAGAATTATGTATCCGGGGTCCCGCGGGGACAAGACCGGCTGTGTGCAGCGTGTGGACAGCTCCATGCTGATGTTGACAGAGCACGGGTCTGCAGACCGTGTGCTGAACAGGCACTGGCCCTGCAATCAGGTTTGCCAGTGGCTGCACCTCGCTTCAATACACCTGTCTCCCCGTGCTTAAATCTCACCCCTGATGAGTCGCACTCGAGCGGGGATGACCAGCAAGTCGTGCCGCGCAGGCTGCCTACGGCTGAGCAGGTGATAGCTAGTTTGGCGGAGCGCATGGGCTCTGGAAAGAAGCGGCCCCTGCCGCCTCCTGGTTCTCTGGTTCCTACTGAAAATGAAGAGTCTGCTGCCTTGCAGGACCTTGCTCCTTCTGCTGAAGGTGAGCTATTCTCCGATTCGGGCTCCTCGGACAAGAGGTCTTGGAGCCGTGATGATGCTGGCCCCGGTTCCTGGGGCCTGTGTGACACTGATGAACTACTTATAAAGATCTTTGAAGTTTTGTCAATCTCTCCTCCTGGAGAGGCTCCCAAGCATAAGAGAGAGAGTTTCCATACAGCGACACCGCGCTTGGAATTTCTGGAACAGGAGCATTTCCAGGCTGTTATATCCAAAGAATGGGAATCGCCTTTTAAACTTAAAGGGGTTCCAGGGGTCTGGGATTGGAAGTACCCATTTCCCCCTGATGTGGTTAACTTCTGGTCAGCACCTCCCGCGGTGGATGCACCGATTATAGGGGTTACTAACCCCCCATTCATGACTGCTCCTTATTACCGTACCCTTCGGGATGCTGAGGACCTGCGCATTGACAGACTGGCTTCCCACGCCTTTTCGTGCACAGGGACGGCTCTGCCCCCGGTCTGTGCCGCGGCCATCACTGCGGTGGAGGCCAGGACCCTCATTAGGAAACTACTTGATCACCGACCTGAGGATCTCCCCTGGGATGTCTTTAATGCACTCTCCGATTGTGATGTGTTTGTGAGGTTTATCCTCTCGGCACTAGACGACACCATTACGATGTGTGCAAGAACCTCTGCCCTTGTGGTAGCTATTCGCCACCTGGTCTGGCTGCGACAGTGGGGAGCAGACGATGATACAAAAAAGGCTCTTACTGGCCTTCCCTTCAGAGGACGGCGCCTATTTGGGGCTTTTTGGAAAAAGGGGCAAGGCACCCCTACGCAGAAGGCCGTCCCGGCCTCCTCGGGGCAGGGGCACCCTTCCCCCTCCTTATGTTAGTGTCAAACACGAACCAGAGGTGTGCTTCCAACTTTTCGGCGTAGATTACCACCCCAGGGCGGGCAGGCAACGCCCTGGACCCTCTGGCAGGACTAAGTCCAAATCTGCCAAGACCTCCCAAGCATGAAGGGACCCCCTCGCTCTTCTGGGCGTGGGGACTGCCACAGCACCTGGCTCCTATCCGAGAGCATCTCGCTTCCTTCTGGTGGTTCCAGGAGGTAGTTCCCCTGGATACAGGGTAGAGTTTGCTGGGCGGGCCTTGTCCGTAGGTTGTCAGGGTGATTCTAGTCCCTGGTTTCTCTTCAGGAGTTTGTGCACGCCTCTACCTGCAGGGTCTGGGCTCGCTTGCAGGTTGCCCTTAACAGATTGAGGCGATGCCTCTAAGTTAACCTTTCCCCTCTCCCTCATAGGGATGAGGCAGTCTAGGCCATGCCGGCCTATTTTAGGCTTGGGAATTCTACACTCACAGTTAGTCCCTGCTGGGTATCTCTGTGTTGGGCCACAGGCGCCCTGTGCAAGGGGGCCTCTTGCCACCTGTGGAGATCTAAGATCCTTTTAGTTTCCCCTGTTCCTTATGGACTCCGAGACCTTTACAGGTCAGTGTTGAAGGACCAGCCCTGTGGTTTGGGGCCTTGTTTTTGGCCTCTCTTCTGCTCCCAGGCTGCTCGCCAAGGCGCGAATGGGGGTGATGTCTGACATGCCCGTGGGACGTCTGCACTAGGATCTACCGGATAGTCCTTCCTTACTTCCCAACCTCTATGTAGGCTGAGTGGGTGAGTCGGCTGGCGGTGTCCTCTGGGGGTTACTGGGATGGGTGATCTGTCACCTCAATCCCTCATTGTCCCTTATTCGCTATCTCCATTCCTTGGATTCGGTTCAGACTTGAACCTTCTTCCTTGGCAATATGTGGACTCCTAGTTACATGGGCTCTGCCCCTCTTTGCTGTCACTTTACTTTCACCAGGCAGGATTGCAGCTAGTGGGCCGTTGGTGGCGGATCAGTTGTTGTCCCTTATATTCAGAGCCCTTGGGCTCTTCAGCACAATAGGTTAGTACTCCTGGTTGGGGTTTCCGGCACCCCTGAAGCTAGGTCTGTGCTCATTCCCCCTTGGTAAGGTGGTTCCTTTTGAGCTGGTTAAATTCGTGGACCTTGTCAGGGGTCACCCCCTTCTTTGCTTGCATCTTCCTGTGGATGGTCACCTTGGGTACCAAGTCTCGCAGTTTGGCGGGGGTTTTTTTTCTTCTGAAATCCCCCGCGGCTCCTAGGTTGTGGCCTTTAGAGGGTCCAGTTCCTATTGGTTTTGTTAAAGCCGTGAGCCTTCAGTTGGCTCTATCTTGCTGGTCTACTACCCTTCAGGACCTGTCTATTTGGGGACTCTTGGCCTGTCGGTAGACAGTGGCCTGGATTTATTATCAGTGTGGAACTTGAAGCAGGATGATTCTCCTGGTAGGTGTCTGATCCTGATATAGGTAGGGGTCAACCTTCCCTGCATCTCAGTGATATTCGCTCCAATGGACGTCCTTCAGTGACAGGTTGTGCTATCCTGGTGTCCCTCTGAGAGCCAGCTAGGGTGGCTCTGTTGGGTCCCGTTAATATCACAGGGGCTCTGCCCTTGTTTTGACTGCTTCAGAATATTCTGACTCTGGTCATGGGGACCTAGTAATTTTATGTCTGGACACTCTATTTTATATGTCTTTCTTCGTTCATCCTGATAGGCCGGGTTCTGCGCAAGATTGTGCTGATAAGAGGACCCGTGATACTGTTGGCCCCTGGGTGGCCTAGTGGACTGTGGTTCGCAGATGTCCTGTTGAGGTCAGCGGACCTGTACGCTCTCTCGGGTGTGCGGTTATGCACTTTTCAGGCTCCTTCTTATGTCGCCCCAATCTACAGGCTCTAGTCTGATGGCTTGACAATTGATTCATTCACCCCTTCGGAGACGGGTTATCTTCTGGGAGGCTCTGTCTATGGGGGGGCTAGGAGCAAGCTTCTTCCTCTTCCCCTTTCTCCGTCTATTATAGGGTATGGCTTGCCCATATTGGTTGACGTGAGTCTTGGTCTTTCCCCTGTTGGACGTTCTCTGTTCCCAGGGTTCTAGAGTTATTACAGCATCAGTTGGGGTTGGCTCCCCATCTTGGTACTCTGAAGGTTCAGGTTCTGTCCTGTCCGCCTTCCTGTAGAAGTCTTGTTCAGTCTTCCATTGTTAAGCGTTCTTTTGGGGATTGCTCAGGTGCATCTCCCAAGTAGTTCTATGGTCCCTGTTGGGATCAAATTTTTATTTTGTTTGCCTTGCGGGTTGTTCCCTTTGGATCTATTCCGGATGTTGTCTGAACTGTTCTTACTTCAAGTTGCCCTTCAGGGGCTGTTGCTTCAGTCAGACGTGTGCCTGTGAAGGTGGCTCTGTTTAGTTAGCCCTCGTTCCTTATTTATACACCATGATGTGGTGGCATTCCGTCTTACGCCGGGCCTTATGATCAAGGTGGTGTCTTATGCTCTTTTCTCCAAGTCCTTTGTCTGCCTCTGGGCCTTATTCTTAGTAATGCTGAAGTAAGGGGGTCTACATGCCTTCAACAGGCGTTGTAGTTCTCCTGAATGGTTTCTTGTCCCTTAGGGGGACTGATGCCCCTTGGGGTTTTGCGGGCGCCTCCATATGTATGCGCCCGGTCTCATCTGTTTCCAGGGGTTTTTGCGCCCTTGGACTGGTCTTACTTGGAGGATTGTCCTTCTGGTCCTAAGT
Organism: Gastrophryne carolinensis; assembly: GCA_027917425.1. NCBI lineage: Eukaryota > Metazoa > Chordata > Amphibia > Anura > Microhylidae > Gastrophryne > Gastrophryne carolinensis. The sequence continues at coordinate 332,520,144 of CM051235.1, read as the reverse complement.
AAAGGTTTCGGCTTCTTGCTTATCCTTATTAGTGTAGTGATCAGTATCCCCGCCTGTCATGCGGGTGACCAGGTTTCAACTTCCCCAATGGGGGAGCTCTGATTTTTACCTAGGCTACTGTTGCATTTGGACGGGTCAGGTTGTTACTCTGGCCTATTCCTTTAAAGGGTAGAATCTTATTCTCCTTTTAATTCTGTTCTACTTGTGCTTGGGTACCTTGGGCCCTACAGCACCAGTTTTCTGTTAATCAGGTTATTGCTAGACCGCTACCTGTTTCTTCTGTTCATACCTTTCAAAGGTTTTTATGAGGTTGACGTTAGAGCCTTTGCTCATGTCGCTCTTGGTAGCAAGGTTTGCAGGTGACAGCACCTTTACTGTCTGCTGTGCCTTTTTGATGGGGATCCCACCCTGCTTTATGGACACTGCTATTGGATGTCCCACGTGTAATTATTATATATGGAGCAGGACGTACTGTATGCTTAGAATAATACAATTCTGTGAAATACTCACCTGTAGAATTGGTATTATACGCATACAGTACGTCCTGCTCCACCCCACCCTGGTTTTACATTTTTCTGGATCCCCTGTATGGTGATGGTTATCATTACTATTGTTACCAGTTTGGTGGTTGGTTTCTCCCGGCTTCTTTTCTCACTGCTTTTCAATACTGGGGATTTGCGGGAGGTCCCTAGGTATATGAAGGGCCGGGAGGAGCCTGTTTTTGCATGTCTGCAGTGAACAGCGCCCTCTGGCGGAGGATTACCCACGTGTAATTATTATATATGGAGCAGGACGTACTGTATGCGTATAATACCAATCCTACAGGTGAGTATTTCACAGAATTGTATTTTCCTCAAGCCCGCGACACATGCAAGACCAGCGCGAGCATCAATCGCTTCCCTTCTTGCCTATGCGAAGCCCCATGCGCCTCGACTGAATGGCTATGTGCATCCCTGGCCACCTAGACTGAATGGCTGTGCAGGACCGCACACAGCTGAAGGGAGACGAGTGATTCCGGATTCCAGTAGGCTGCTCTAGCCGCAGCGTGGGCCTGACTAGAGGTGAGTGACCTCGCCAACCTGGGAGGTTTCATCCAGCGGGGCACCCCAAACCAAGCTGCCCCAGGTGGACGGCCAATAACCTGGGATAGTCAAAATCTCGGGTTTTGGTCCACTTTAAGCTGTTCAGCTATTTTCTCCCCCCTCCCAATTCTATTTGTAGCTAGTATTTTAAAATGTTTATTAACTGTGAGTGTTTTCAGAAGATAAGGATGGTGCTTCCATTGTATTAAAAACTGTGAGAATGTGTGCCTTATATTAACCCAGAAAAGCAATTGTTTTATTTTTATTAAAGCTCTTACATTTTAGCTTAGTGAAATTAAATTGGCTTTTTCCACAAAAATATCAGGTATCTGTATAGATGTATGAGAGCAGGGAGCCGAGGTAAATACCGTACAGAGTCGTGTTGCATGCAGCTAAGTTTTTAATGGGGACCAAAATTGTTATCAGACTCATATGACTCATCAGCTTGTGATTCTCTTATGATATTTGACATGTGTTATCTCTGAATTCTTTTATCTACTATTCACTTTATAACCTCTGTTTCTTTTATCTATCCTTTCTCTTTTCTATCCCTTGCTTTTGCGCTGGCTTTACTGTATGCTGCAGCTGTTCCGACCTATGGTCCATATGGTAGGTACTGCCCTGTCAGCTTCACCTCCAGGCCATTCACTTCTGCAATGTCGTACTTATTTGTTGTTGTTTATTTCTCTGCATTAGTTTTGAAACAGTATGTAATATATTATACATCCACTTTTTAACATATCCATGTTCCTACCTCATAATGGGCTCCAGCATTTTTTTGTATGGCACGTAAAGACTAAAAATAGCAGAAGAATAACATGCTATATAACATGTGTATGCCAGGGTTGGTACTGCAATCCTTAATTTTTATTCTTAGTATACAGTATGTCCTGCTCCAGATAAGAATCATTACACTTGGGTATTACTCCGCCAGATGGCGCTGGACTGCAGAGACAGCAAAATTGGCTCCTCCCACAAATCCCCAGAATTTCTCTGCAGTTTGGACTGCGAAGGACAAGAAGATGGCTCTCTCTTCTCGCAGGTGAGCAGGACTATTAGCTTGCGGCCCTGTAGGACTATTCCCGCCCGTTCCATTATTAATGTGCCTCCCAGCCTTGGCTGCGCTGGTCCGGGTGATGGTAGGCAGCACCGCTGTCAGGTGCTTAGGAGCGCTGCTCCACCGCAATCCCCCACCAAAGGGTAGGCGGTATAGGCATTTGGTGAGCCTCTATGGGATGCCCCTCCCACACTATTGCCCCTTACCCCTGTCTATCGGTGGGCCCTATGTTAAGTGGCCGCTGCCCTCCCTCGCTCTCCCTTGTAGCTCTCGGGGAGGGGGGGGGGGGGTGTATGCGTTGGTGCTTCACTTGATTATGTGCTTTTTGTTTTTTGTCAGTCTCCGCGCTTACTTGGTTGCATTGGTTGCGTTTTGAAAATGCCGTGCACGCGTTGTGCTCCGCGGTTGGCAGCGGCATTACCTCAGGCGCTGTTGCGCGGTCATTGGCTGCTCATCACGTGTGCTGCTTCGCGCGATTCGGGGGGGGCGGGGCCCGCGGTTGGCGCGGTTCGCCTCACTGTCTCCGCGGCCCGTCCCTCGAGGTTTACCCGGCGCCATATTCTTGGTGTGCCACACACCCCGCTTCACCTTTAATATTCTTCACGATTGGGTTACTCACCGCCAGGTGACGCTGTTGCAGAGAGGAAGTCTTGTAACGAGCCCCCTTCCGGCCTATATATACCTGGTACCTCCCATTTATCACCAGTGTTTTTCTCTCTACAAGACAGAAGATTGAAGTCTCCTGCTTGCAGGTAGCCAGGGTCTTACCCCGGCACCCCCTTTTAGTCTATTTTTGCCCGGTTTTGATTGTTGTTACCTTTGTGGTTAAATGGAAGCCTCCCAGCCCAGGCTGCTCACTGGGCAATTGGTAGACGGCACTATAGGTGCCTAGGAGCTTATCTCCTCCGCTCGACCCCCTGTTTTGGGGGCAATGCGGCTGTCCGGCATGGTGATCCGGATTTGGGATGCCCCTGTCCCGAGGTTCCCCTTGGCCCCTTGCTCTCCCGTTACGGTCCCTTCTCCCTTCACTATGGGGGGGGGGGGGGGTAGAGGGATGTGTATTGTATTGTATGTATGTTTTTACTGTGTGTTTATTTCATGTGTTTACTTATTTCAACGTTTGTCAGGCTGCACCGCAAGCGAGGGTGCGTTTGGCCTGACTAAAATTTCTCCTTACATGGCAGTCTCTGTTATGCGGGCTGCTGCTGCTGGCCTGTAGGGCCAGAGCTTTGGATCAGCTTCAGGGGTGGCCGGGGCGGGCTGCACTGTGTCAGGCTTGCCTGAGGCTGCCTGCGCCTTTCCCAGGTTATACAGCTCCCCCTCCCCCCTCCCCTTGTCTCCTTTTTTAAAACGGCCGCCGTTTGGCGGGCCGCGTGTCAGTATTTGGGGGCAGTGCAGGCTGCCTAGGAACTCCTGTTTCCCCCTTCTCCTTTTACTGAGGGCGTTGTTAGCCCTCTGGTTGTCTTGGCACCGGTGTCCGGCGGGCCGCACTGTTCAAATTCGGCGGGGGGGGCCCGGATGACGTCAGGGGTGGGGGCGTGGTTCCGGCGGCCCGTCATCTTACCGGCCCCAGCCGCACTTCCTTCCTGTTATCAGGAGGACGCGTGCGGGGCTCTCAGCCGCATATGTGTGCTGCTGCTGGCCGCTCCGCCGCTTCTTCCGCTTCTGCGAGCTCTGCTGCCACTGCCGCCTTCGCTCCTTCTGTTGCTACTACATCGCTGACATTGCTGCCTGTCTTTCCACCACTTCTACTGGTCGGGTGCTGGGCTTTTTTAGCCTTACTTGGGCAGGTAAGCGGCCTCACCTGGCGTGGGGCCGTCTATTTTTAATTATGTCTGACTGTTTATTTAAAAAAAAAAAAAAAAAAGTAAGATATATATATATAATGGAGAAATACTTTTATTTAATAAAAAAAAAAATGGAAGATATATATATAATGGAGAAATACTTTTATTTAATAAAAAAAAAAAAAAAATGGAAGAAAAAATCAGAGGCCAGTTTTCTTTGCCTCTTCAAAGCACTCTGGTGCTGTGTATGAATGTTGTATTGCATGTTGCCATTTGTTTCTGGGGGTCTTACTGTTGGTTTTTTCTTCCCCCACAGATCCTGGGATTCCCTCAATACAGTGGCCTCCCGGTTCTATTTTGCCTGGCTAGTCCTTTTTTTCTCCAAATTGGGACATATTTATATATTCATATATATATACATATATATATTAAAGAAAATATATATATATATATTTATTTATACAATTATTTTAAGGGGATCTTTATTATAAATTAAATCCTCCCTCCCGGGACATTAACATAAAGGGGCATCCCGGGTGGCTTATGCCTTAAACCCAGGATTTTGCGAATACCATAAATCACCATATGGAGGCTTCCGATAATACCGGAAATGGTTCTTCTGGGCCATCTAGGGTGTGTGGAGGCTGTGGGACTCCGCTCCCAGGCGATGATGTTATAGTATGCATTCCTTCTGCAAGGCAGAATATTGCGCGTCAGTCCGTCGCTCCGGCTGCTGGCTCTTCGCAACTTCCATCATCCCCTACCCCTCCCTCCCTGTTCCGGACCCCGTGTGACATTGTCAAAGGTGGGGATTCGCAATCCGAGGTGTCTGCACGATTATCCAACCTCGAGAAGATAATTTCCGTCAAAGCAGGGTTGAAGGCCACTGCGAAACGGAAGCACCTTTCTCCTGTACCTCCGGCTTCACAGGATGAGGTATGTGAGCCTGTGGATTGGTCCGATTGCTCCCTGGACGAGAAAGGGGAATTCCTGGTGGAGTCAGATGAGCCTGCAGATCAGCTTGAGGTTGATGCTATTGGCGATTTGTCTGCGGGGGTTTCCCTTGACACCCCCTCCATTCTGGCTCAAATGTTTGAAATTTTTAATTTAGATCCGCCTGAGGCCATCACTCTGCCAAAGGGTCAGTTGTTTAATGTGACTCAGCCGCGTTTGGTTTTTCCCAGACAACACCACTTTGAGAGGGTTGTGCTTAAGGAATGGGAACATCCCACGCGGTTAACTGGAATTCCTTCCAGTTGGGAGAAACGTTATCCTTTTCCGCCAGAATTGGTGAAGCTTTGGTCGGTTCCTCCTGACGTCGATACCCCGGTACTAGGGCTTTCTAGCACGGCTATGGTGCAGTCTAATGAAACCACTGCCCTTAAGGATGGTGAGGATCGTCGGATTGACCAGTACGCTCGCCATGGTTTTATTTATGCCGGGTCAACGATGCGCCCGGTGTGTGCTTCGGCGCTTCTTCTATTGGCGGTGAGATCTGTTATTCAGGATCTGTGTGTGGATCTTGATCCCACTTGTAAGGAGTTTACTGCTCTCAGGCAATGTGAGTCTTTTGTTTCCTATGTTCTGTCCGCTCAGGACGATGCGCTGGGTATGAGTAGCAGGACAGCGGCAATGCTGGTGGCTGTTCGTCGGGCAGTATGGCTGCGCCAGTGGTCGGCGGACGTAGCTTCTAAAAAGGTGCTCACAGCTCTCCCCTTTTTGGGATTGCGACTGATAAAATTGATTCAGTTGCAAAAGGTGGTAAAATGCTGCAACGTAAGAGGCCTCGTCGTCCCTTTCGGGGGGCAGGTTCTGGTAGGCCTATCTTTCGGGGATTCAGAGCGGGTAGGGGGGCTTCCTTTCCCGCTACCAGAGGTGCAGGTTGGACTCGGGGGAAGGGCCGTCCCGCTCAGTCCTGGGGCACCAAGCCCAAGCCTGCCGGTAAGCCCGCTCAGCAATGAGGGGCTGCCCTCACCCGTGCGGGTGGGGGGACGATTGCGACACTTCTCCCAGGTTTGGGACCAGGAGATTCCGGACAGATGGATCCGGGAGGTAGTGTCGTCTGGTTACAAGCTGGAATTCGAGTCTCGCCCTCCTTCACGGTTCTTTCGGTCTCGGGTGCCCATCGATCCTTTGGCAGCACAGGGGCTCCTGGCGTCGGTAAAGAATCTGTTAGAAATGGCGGTCATCCGGCCGGTACCGCGCTTAGAGATGGGCCTCGGTTTCTACTCCAATCTTTTCGCAGTCCCCAAAAAGGACGGGTCGGTTCGTCCCGTCCTGGACCTGAAGTTACTCAACAAGTTCATCCGTTTTCGGAAGTTTCGCATGGAAACTTTGCGTACGGCCGTCGGTTCCCTTCGGCAGGGGGACTTCATGACGTCCATAGACATCAAGGATGCTTATCTTCATGTTCCCATCTGCCACGCTCATCAACGTTTTCTTCGATTCGTGAGGAAAGATCAGCATTTTCAATTCGTGGCACTTCCGTTTGGCCTTACCTCGGCTCCAAGAGTGTTTACCAAGGTGCTGGCAGGGGTGATAGCCATTTTCAGATCTCGGGGCATTCCGGTCGTACCTTATTTGGACGACCTTCTCATCATGGCTCCGTCGCTCAATCAATCGGAGATAGACACCAGGATGGTGGTCTCCACGCTGGAAAGCTTTGGTTGGGTGATCAACTTCCCCAAGTCCTCCCTCGCTCCGGCCAGGGTGGTGTCCTTTCTGGGGGTGCAGTTGGACTCTCATCAACACAGAGTGTTTCTCCCCCAGTCCAAAATTCATCTGATTCAGGAGTTGGCTCGGGTCCTTCTTTCCAATCCTCGGCCGTCCATCCGTCTGGGGATGAGGCTGGTAGGGTTGATGGTCGCCTCTTTCAAGCCAGTTCCTTTTGCTCAATTTCACACGAGGACGCTTCAGCTTTATCTGTTGGCGTCCTGGGACCAGCAGCCTCGGTCGCTGGACCAGCCCTTCCAGTTGTCCTTCCGGGTCCGGCAGTCCCTCCAGTGGTGGTTGGTCTCGGCCAATCTCGTGAGGGGCAGGTCCTTCCTGACCCCTCTTTGGGAAATTGTCACCACGGACGCCAGTCTTTCGGGATGGGGCGGATTCTGGAAGGAGCTTCAGTTCCAGGGGCAGTGGGGACCTCAAGAGGCCCACTTACCCATCAATGTTCTGGAACTGAGAGCCATCCGTCGGGTGCTTGCTCTCCTGACTCATCACGTTCCGGGCCTTCCAGTCCAGGTGCGTTCAGACAATCGAACAGCGGTGGCTTACATCAATCATCAGGGAGGGACTCGCAGTCTGAGTGCTCTCAGAGAGGTGTCCCTGATCCTGACCTGGGCAGAGGCCCATGTTCCTTGTCTCTCGGCGGTATACATTCCTGGAGTGGAGAACCAGGAAGCGGACCGGTTGAGCAGGGGCTCTCCCCGTCTGGGAGAATGGGCTCTCCATCCTCAGGTTTTTTCGCTCTCTGTGTCTCCGATGGGGGACACCGGAGGTGGACCTGTTTGCCTCTCGTCACAATCACAGGCTCCCGAACTTCGTGTCGCTCTCCCGGGATCCTCTGGCTCTGGCAGTGGACGCCATGTCCCTGAGCTGGGGGGATCTGGGATTTCTATACCTGTTTCCTCCGATACCCATGCTGGGCAGGGTGGTTCGGAAGTTGGCTCTAGAAAGGGTGTCCGCCATTTTCATGGCCCCAAGGTGGCCAAAGCGAGTATGGTTCGCAGACATCGTTCGGCTGGCAGTGGACCAGTTCGTTCTGCCTCTTCGGCCCGATCTGCTCACTCAGGGTCGGTTGTGTTACCCCAATTTACCAGCGCTGGGTTTGACGGCCTGGCTGCTGAAACCTCCATCTTGAAGGAGGAGGGTCTTTCTGACTCAGTCGTTAAAACTTTGATCAGTGCCCGGAAGAGGTCTTCTTCTATCATCTACTATAGGACTTGGAAAGCCTATATCGCTTGGTGTGAGATTAGATCCTTTCCTTGTAGGGTCTTCTCGGTCTCCAGGATTCTGGAGTTTTTACAATCTGGGCTGGACTAGCTAAGTACTTTGAAAGGGCAAGTTTCTGCCTTATCTATCTTTTTTCAGAAGCGTTTTGCGCTTCATCCTTTAGTTAAAACTTTTTTCCAGGGGGTTACGCATGTGCGGCCTCCCAGGAAACCATTACTCCTGGTTTGGGATTTGAATTTGGTTCTTTCTGCTCTGCAGGCTCCTCCTTTTGAGCCTCTGCAAGATATTGCTTTGTCTACCCTGACTCAGAAGATTGTCTTCTTGGTAGCTATCACTTCGGTCCGGCGTGTCTCGGAGTTGGCGGCCTTGTCTATCCAGGCGCCCTACTTTGAGAGGCATCAGGATAAGGTGGTCTTTCGGTTCAAGCCAGACTTTCTTCCTAAGGTTGTTTCTGCTTTTCATTTGAATCAGGATATTGTTCTTCCCTCCTTGTGTCCTAATCCTAAAAATGACAAAGAGAGGGTTTTGCATTGTTTGGATATAGTACGCTGTGTTAAGTACTACTTGATTATCACGTCTCCTTTTCGTAAGACGGATGCCTTTTTTGTTGTGCCCTGTGGGCCTAAGAAGGGTTTGTCACCAGCCAAATCTGCCATTAGCAAATGGATACGTCAGGCCGTTATTGCGGCCTATTCTGCTAAGGGGAAAGTTCCCCCTTTTCGTATCACTGCTCATTCTACTCGCGCCGTTGGAGCGTCTTGGGCTTTTCAGCACCAAGCTTCTGTTGAACAAGTTTGTAAGGCCGCCACTTGGTCTTCTGTTCATACTTTTTCTAAGTTTTACAAAGTTGATGTGCGGGCCTCAGCGGATGCTGTTTTTGGCCGCAAAGTTCTGCAGACTGCAGTCATTTAAGTTATGCTTCACCTTGCCTTTGGATACCCATCCCTTGTGGACACTGCTTTTGGATGTCCCAATCGTGAAGAATATTAAAGGTGAAGCGGGGTGTGTGGCACACCAAGAATAATACCATTTTGTGAGTACTTACCTGAAAAATGGATATTGTTGGTGTGCCACACACCCCGCTTCACTCCCACCCTTTTTGGTATTCCGAATCCTTTATATGGTGAAGCTTTTATTTATTTTGAGGTTACCGTTAAATTACTGGTACCTTGTCTTTCTGCTTGTTAATATACTGGTGATAAATGGGAGGTACCAGGTATATATAGGCCGGAAGGGGGCTCGTTACAAGACTTCCTCTCTGCAACAGCGTCACCTGGCGGTGAGTAACCCAATCGTGAAGAATATTAAAGGTGAAGCGGGGTGTGTGGCACACCAACAATATCCATTTTTCAGGTGAGTACTCACAAAATGGTATTTTTTTGCTGGTTTCGGCTGCTGCATGACTGGCATCTACCTACCGCAGTCCGTGAGTGCCCTCGCGGGCGGCTTTATTTACCCTATGTCATTATACAAGTCACTTATGGGGTTCTCTTTGCTTATGTCTTTCAGGCGGTCGAACTCTATTGGTTCTCCCGGCCCTTTTCCCTCTATTTAGTTATTAAACTTGTGAGGCTTAGTGTGTAAATTACTCCCACTTCCCTAGCAGGCTATTGGGGCATCCCGGGTTGCTTTTATAGCGTGAATCCCTATCGGCTTATTGTGCTGCTATAATCACCATATGGAGGGGTCTCAGGATAATGTTCCTTCGGGACAAGCCCGGCTGTGTGTAGCTTGTGGGGTGTCCCCTACTAGTGCTGACAATGTGCGGGTATGTATACCTTGTGCCCAGCAGGTGCTTGCGCTGCAGCCTGGTTTACCAGTAGCTGGGCCTGTGCCACGTATGGCTTCACCTACTCCCCCAAGCTTAAATTTGACTCCTATTGAGTTGCATACCAGTGGGGATTCTCAACCTGATGTGTCTTCCAGACTGGCTAGTGTTGAGAAGTTGCTTGCTAATACCCTGGCACGTAAGGCCTCTGCTAAGAAGCGGCACTTGACGCCTGATGTCACTCTGTTCCCTATGGAGGCTGATGAATTTTTGGAACTGTCTGGTTATACCCCCTTGGAAGAAGGGGAATTATTCTCTGACTCTGAGTCATCTGATGAGAGGCCCAGGGGTCATGATGATTCTGGCTCGGACCCCTGGGCCCCAGATGATACTGATAGGCTGTTGGCTCAGATTTTTGAGGTACTGTCTATCTCTCCCCCGGTTGCGGCCCCCATGCAGCAGGGGGAATTGTTTCATACTGCTAAGCCACGTTTACACTTTCCCACGCAAGCCCATTTTAATAATCTCGTGCTCAAGGAATGGGAGCGTCCCAGCAAGCTTCCCGGGGTCCGTAAGAGTTGGGATAAGAAGTATCCCTTTCCTGCTGATGTGGTGAAGCGCTGGTCATCCCCTCCTGAGGTGGATGCCCCGGTCCTAGGGCTATCTAACACCTCTGTCATGCATTCCCCTGACTCTACTACGCTGCGGGATGGTGAGGACCGGCGTATTGATCAGCTGGCGTCCCATGCCTTTGCCTGTGTGGGGACAGCGCTGCGCCCGGTCTGTGCTTCTGCCATTACGGCTGTGGCTATTAGGACCCTGCTTAGAAGTATCCTAGATCGTGCTCCTGATGATGTGTCTAGTGAGGAGTTTAATGCTCTCTCTCGTTGTGAGGTTTTTGTGACTTATGTCCTCTCTGCCTTGGATGATACCATTAGGATGTGTGGCAGAACCTCTGCCCTTGTGGTGCCCTTGTGGTGGCTATACGCCGCTCGGTTTGGCTGCGCCACTGGGCTGCTCACAACGTGGCCAAGAAAGCTCTCACTTTCAAAGGGGAGGTACCAGGTATATATAGGCCGGAAGGGGGCTACGCCTGTTTTGGGACCGCCTGGACGGCAGGGAGGCAGGTTACCCCAGCGCAGGCGTCAGTCTCTTCCCCCTACCGTGGAGCCAGACAGTGGAGGGGGGGTCTCCCTCACCGGGGCCGATTTCTGGGGTAGGGGCAGAGAACGTGGATGCCCTGGCTCATCCTGGGGCTCCAAGCCTAAGTCTTCTCCCAAGCCCCCTCAGGCATGAAGGGTCGCCCATCCGGGTGGGGGGACGGCTTCAGCATTTTGCTCACGTCTGGAGGCTTCATGTCTCGGACCGGTGGATCCAGGAGGTAGTGTCCTCTGGTTAAAAGATAGAGTTTGCTTTTGCATGGAAACTTTGCGCTCTGCCATCAGTTCCCTGCGTCCAGGGGACTTCATGACCTTTGTGGACATCAAGGATGCTTCCCTTCATATTCCTGTTTTTCAAGGTCATCAAAGGTTCCTTAGGTTCGCGCTGGAGGATCAGCATTACCAATTTGAGGCATTGCTCTTCGATCTCACTTCAGCTCCCAGAGTGTTCACCAAGGTGCTGGCAGGAGTGATGTCTCTGCTCAGGTCTCAGGGCATTCGCGTGCTGCCCTATTTGGACGACATTCTCATCACTTCTCAGTCCCTCCAACAGGCAGAGCTGGATACTCAGCTAGTAGTGTCCACTCTGGAGTCATTTGGCTGGGTGATCAACCGCCCCAAATCTTCCCTGTCTCCCTCCTTGGTGACATCCTTCCTGGGAATGAATCTGGATACAGTTCAAGCAAGGATTTTTCTTCCTCAGCAGAAGGTGGACAGTCTGCTAGCACAGGTTCAGTTCCTGCTATCTTGCCCTCATCCCTCCATCAGGCAGGGAATGCAGCTGGTGGGCCTGATGGTGTCGTGTTTCGAGGCGGTCCCTTATGCCCAGTTTCACATGAGGCCTCTGCAGCTCCACCTCTTGTCATTATGGGACAAGGATCCTGCATCCCTGGACCAGGGCCTTGTTCTGTCCGCCCTAGTCAGGCGGTCCCTCTTGTGGTGGCTGGACTCCAGGAACCTGTTGGTGGGCAGATCCTTTCTGGCCCCCTGCTGGGAGACTGTCACCACGGATTTCAGTCTGACAGGTTGGGGGGGCTTCTGGAAGTCCCTGCAGTTCCAAGGGCGGTGGGGCCCTCAGGAGGCCCACACACCTATCAACATTCTGGAACTGAGGGCGATCATGTTGGTTCTGGCTCACTTGACCCAACACCTTCGTGGCCGGCCTGTTCAGGTACGCTCGGACAACCAGACGGCGGTTGCCTACATCAATCATCAGGGAGGGACCCGGAGCAAGGGGGCCCTCAAGGAAGTGTCTCTGATCCTGTCATGGGCGGAGGACAATGTTCCCTGCATATCAGCTGTATACATTCCGGGGGTGGAGAATCTTCAGGGGGACCTCTCGCCTTGGAGAATGGTCCCTCTGCGGCAGGGTGTTTCAATCTCTGTGTCTCCGTTGGGGCCAACCAGATGTGGATCTGTTTGCGTCCCGTCACAATCACAAGCTCCCGGCCTTTGTCCTACTGTCCCAGGATCCTCTGGCCTTGGCCACGGATGCCTTAGCAATGTCATGGCAGGACTTTCAGCTCCTGTATGTCTTTCCCCTTGTTGGGCAGGGTTCTGCGCAAGATAACTCAGGAGGGGGTGCCAGCATTCCAAGAAGAGTGTGGTTCGCAGACGTGGTGCAGCTGGCAGTAGATCAGTACGCTCTGCCCAGGGTGCCAGACCTGCTCACTCAGGGTCACTTACCCCATCCCAGTGATTCAGGCCTACTCTGCTAAGGGGAAGAAACCTCCCTTCCGCCTTACTGCTCATTCCACTCATGCTATTGGTGCCTCTTGGGCTTTTCAGCACCAGGCCTCTGTTGAACAAGTTTGCAAGGCCGCTACTTGGTCTTCTGTTCATACCGTTTCAAAGTTTTACAAGGGCCTCAGCTGATGCTGCTTTTGGCCGCAAGGTTATGCAGGCGGCAGTGGTCTGACCTGTCTGTTGTTACCTTTGGGGATCCCACCCTACTTTATGGACACTGCTATTGGATGTCCCAAGTGTAATGATTCTTATCTGGAGCAGGACGTACTGTATACTAAGAATAATACAATTCTGTGATTACTCACCTGTAGAATTGTTATGAGTATACAGTACGTCCTGCTCCACACCACCCTTGGATTTGCATTATCCTAGGATCCCCTGTATGGTGATTGTTATCATTGTTATAGTTACTGGTTGGTTCTGTTATCATTCTCCCGGCTTCTCGTAATATAAAAGTGTAATGATTCTTATCTGGGGCAGGACGTACTGTATACTCATAATAACAATTCTACAGGTGAGTAATCACAGAATTGTATTTTTAATATTCTAAGTATACAGCACGTCCTGTTCCAGAAGATATTCCTTACACTTGGGATATACTCCAGTAGATGGCGCTGGATTGCAGAGACAGAAAAGTGGCCCCTCCCGGCCCCATATATACCAGGGACCTCCCACAAAATCCCCAGTTCTTCTCTGCAGTCCTGGCTGCGATGACTAGAAGATGGCTCTCTCTACTCGCAGGTGAGCTGGGCTATTAGCCTGCGGCCCTGTAGGACTATTCCCACCCATTTCCTTTTACTGCCTCCCAGCTCAGGCTGCTCTGGTTCGGGTGAAGGCAGGCAGCACCGCTGTCAGGTGCTAAGGAGCGCTGCTCCAACCGCAGTCCCCCACCAAAGGGTAGGCGGTATAGGCCCATGGTGAGCCTTATGGGATGCCCCTCCCGCACTTTATGCCCCTGTCCCCGCAGTTGGCTCCCTTTAGGCTGCCCGTCGCTTCCCCCCTGTAGATCTCAGGGGGGGTGCATGTATTTGCCACAGGTTGCGTGTTGTGTTTGCTCCCTTTTAGAATTGGTTGCAATGGTTTCTTTTGCCGCCGCCGCACATTGCTGGCGACATCGCCTCAGGCTCTGCTGCGCCATCATTGGCTGGCCTTGTCAGGCGTGCGCGTTTTCGCGCTCTTCGGGGGGGCCGGCCTTGCGGCTGACGTGTTCTGCATCACTGTCTCCGCGGCCCGCCCCTCGAGGTATATGCGGGCGCCATTTTAGTTCTCTGCTGCATGTGCCTGGTTTCCCCCTATCCGTAAGTGCCCCTGCGGGCTGATTTATTTTATATTTATTATCTGTATTGCATATCGCTTATGGGATCTTTTGCTTATGTCTTGCAGGCGGGTCAAACTTTGAGGTTTCTCCCGTTCCTATCCCCTCTATTTAGTGTTAACTCTTATTGGAGGGCTATTTCATACCATTACTCCCACTTCCCTAGCGGGTTATTGGGGCATCCCGGGTTGATTTTATTAGCGTCAATCCCTATTGGCCTGTTGTGCCGTGATAATCACCATATGGAGGCTTCTCAGGATAATGTGCTCGGGGTTCCTTCAGGACAAGCCTGGCTGTGTGTGGCGTGTGGGGTATCCCCTATAAGTGTTGATGTCAGGGTGTGTGTACCCTGCACCCAGCAGGTACTTGCGCGGCAGTCTGGGTTACCTGTGGCTGGGCCTAGTGCTGCGCCCCCTCTGGCTTCGCCTACACCTCCACGCTTACATCTGACTCCCAGTGAGGTGCATACCAGTGGGGAGTCTCAACCTGATTTGGCTACCCGGGTAGCCAGCATTGAAAGGCATATAGCTGGGTCTGGTCCGCGTAAGGCTCCTGCTAAGTGGCGGCATCTGGCACCCGGTGTTACTCTCTTTCCTATGGAAGCTGAGGAGTTTTTTTGATACTGGATATACCCCCCTGGAAGAAGGGGAATTATTCTCTGATTCAGAATCATGAGGATCAGCCTAGGGGTTATGCTGAGTCTGGATCTGACCCATGGGCTTCAGATGATACTGACAGACTTTTGGCTCAACATTTTTGAAGTGCTCTGTATCTCTCCTCCTGCTGTGGCCCCGCGGCAGCAGAGGGAGCTGTTTCATACTGTTAAGCCACATTTGAAGTTTCCTGAACAAACTCACTTTAATAATCTGATTCTCAAGGCGTGGGAACGGCCTAGCCAGCTTCCCGGGGTATCTGAGAGTTGGGATAAGAGGTATTCCTTTCCTGCTGAGATGGTTAAACATTGGTCATGTCCTCCAGAGGTGGATGCTCCAGTTCTGAGGCTGTCTAACACATCTGTCATGCATTCCCCTGACACTACTACACTGAGAGATGGGGAAGTCAGGCACATGGATCAGCTGGCTTGCCATGCCTTTGCCTGTGTTGGGACCGCGCTCCGTCCGGTCTGTGCCTCTGCTATCACGGCTGTTGCTATTAAAAGCCTACTCAGGGGTCTCTTAGATGGGGCCCCTGATGATGCTGGTAGTGAAGAGTACAGAGCTCTTCTGCGTTGTGAGGAATTTGCATATGTTCTCTCTGCTCTGGATGATACCATTAGAATGTGTGGCAGGGCATCTGCCTTGTTGGTGGTGATACGCCGCTCGATCTGGCTGTGCCAGTGGGCAGCTGACAACGCTGCCAAAAAGGCCCTCACTGGGTTTCCCTTCAAGGGGCTCCGCCTCTTTGGGGAACATTTGGACTTGTTTGCTAAAGGTGGCAAGTTACCTCAGCGTAGAAGGCAGCCCCGGTCCTTTCGGGGTTCAGGTGCCTTTTCTCCTTCCTTCAGGGGCTCCAGAATTGGACGGGGAGCTTCCCTTCCTGGAGCCCGTGGAGATTTTTGGGGCAGGGGCAGAGGACGTGGCCGCCCTGGCCCCCACTGGGGTCCCAAGACTAAGTCCTCCCCCAAGCCCCCTCAGGCATGAAGGGGCGCCCTCACCCATTCGGGTGGGGGGACGGCTTCGGCTCTTGGCTCACGTCTGGAGATGTCATGTCTCAGATCGGTGGATTCAGGAGGTAGTTTCCTCCGGTTACAAGATAGAGTTTGCTGCCTGGCCGCCCCCAAGATTCATCAAGTCTCGTTTAGCTCACAGCCCTTTGTCCGCTCAGTGACTCTCCCTGGCTGTCCAAGGCCTTCTATACCTAGGTGTCATCTGCCGGGTGCCCTTGAAGGGCATTCCAATCTTTTCATTGTGCCCAAAAAGGACGGGTCCATCAGACCTTTCCTGGATTTAAAGCTTCTCAACAAGTTTGTCAGATTCAGACACTTTCGCATAGAGACTGCGCTCAGCTGTGACTTTCCTACGCCCAGGGGACTTCATGACCTCTGTAGACATCAAGGATGCTTACCTTCACGTTCCTATTTTTCCAGGTCATCAGAGATTCCTCAGGTTCGCTCTGGAGGATCAGCACTACCAGTTTGTGGCCTTGCCCTTCGGCCTCACCTCGGCCCCCAGGGTATTCACCAAGGTGCTGGCAGGTGTAATGGCCCTGCTGAGATCTCAGGGCATTCGCATTCTTCCCTACGTGGACGACATGCTTATCGCTTCTCAGTCCTTCCATCAGGCAGAGCTGGACACTCAGCGGGTGGTGTCCACACTGGAGTCATTCGGCTGGGTGATCAATCACCCCAAATCTTCCCTGTCTCCTTCCATGGTGAAGTCTTTTCTGGGCATGAATCTGGATTCAGCTCAGGTCAAGATCTTTATTCCTCAACAGAAGGTGGAGGTCCTTCAGGAGAAAGTTAAGCTCCTACTGTCTTGTCCCCATCCATCCATCAGGCAGGGAATGCAGCTGGTGGGCCTGATGGTGTCCTGCTTCGAGGCGGTTCCATATGCTCAGTTCCACATGAGGCCTCTTCAGCTTCACCTCTTGTCAGTATAGGATCGGGACCCTGTGTCCCTGGATCAGGTGTTTGTCTTGTCCCCTCAGGTCAGGCGGTCTCTAGTGTGGTGGCTGGTCTCAGGAAACCTGCTGGGGGGCAGGTCCTTTCTGGCCCTCTGCTGGGAGACTGTCACCACGGACGCCAGTTTGACAGGTTGGGGGGGTCCCTGAAATTCCAGGGTCAGTGGGGCCCTCAGGAGGCCCATGCCCCTATCAACATTCTGGAATTGAGGGCAATCAGGTTGGTTCTCGCCCACTTAACCCCACACCTGAAGGGTCGGGCTGTTCAGGTCCGCTCGGACAACCAGACGGCGGTTGCCTACCTTAATCAGCAGGGAGGGACCCGGAGCAAACGGCCCTCAAGGAAATGTCCCTGATTCTGTCCTGGGCGGAGGAAAATGTTCTCTGCATCTCAGCTGTGTACATCCCGGGGGTGGAGAATCTGGAGGCAGACTGTCTGAGCAGGGGGACCTCTCATCTGGGAGAGTGGTCCCTCAGCAGCAGGGTGTTTTGCTCCCTGTGCCACCGCGGGGGTCAGCCGGACGTGGATCTATTTGCGTCCCATCACAATCACAAGCTTCCAGTCTTTGTCTCTCTGTCCCAGGATCCTCTGGCCTTGGCCACGGATGCCCTGGCAATGTCTTGGACGAGGTTCCAGCTCCTGTATGTGTTTCCGCCGTTTCCACTGCTGGGCAGGGTGCTGCGCAAGATAGTTCAGGAGGGGGTGCCAACCATCCTGGTGGCCCCCTGTTGGCCAAGAAGAGTGTGGTTCGCAGACATCGTGCAGTTGGCAGTAGATCAGTACGCCCTGCCACTGGTTCCAGATCTGCTCACTCAGGGGCACCTACGCCACCCCAATTTACAAACGCTGTCTTTGACGGCCTGGCTGTTGAAACCCCCTTGATGGAAAAAGGGCTGCCTGCCTCAATTGTGAATACCATGATCAGGGCTAGGAAGAGGTCCTCTCCTTCCATCTCTTACAGGGTTTGGCGTACTTACATTGACTGGTGCGAGTCCCACTCGCTTCCCTGTCGTGTGTTTTCTATTCCTAGGATTCTGGAGTTTCTCCAACATGGTTTGGATCTGGTTCTTCAGCTCATTACTCTGAAAGGCCATGTGTCTGCTTTGGCCATTTTTTTTCCAAAGATCCTTTGCTCAGCATCCCCTGGTCAAAACCTTCTTCCAGGGGGTTACTCACGTGCGTCCCCCACGTAAGCCTATGTTACCAGTCTGAGACTTGAACTTGGTCTTATCTGCCCTGCAGGGGTCTCCCTTTGAGCCATTGCAAGGGGCTCCTTTGTCCATTCTTACGTTTAAGGTGGTCTTTTTGGTGGCTATCACTTCTGTTAGACGTGTTTCTGAGTTGGCGGCGCTTTCCATCAAGCCTCTATATTTTGAGAGACACCAGGACAAGGTGGTATTTCGTTTTAAGCCAGATTTTCTGCCTAAGGTTGTTTCTGCCTTTCATCTCGATCAGGACATTGTTTTGCCTTCTCTGTGTCCTAATCCTTGTAACCTTGCATTCCTTGGATGTAGTCAGAACTCAAGTTCTATTTGGTGGCTACTGAACCCTTCAGGAAGACTGATGCTCTTTTTGTGCTTCCGTCTGGACCTAAGAAAGGTCTGGCTCCGGCTAAGTCCACTATCAGCAAGTGGATACGTCGGGCTGTGATACAGGCCTACTCTGCTAAGGGGAAGGAGCCTCCCTTCCGCCTTACTGCTCATTCTACTCGTGCTATTGATGCCTCTTGGGCTTTTCAGCACCAAGCTTCTGTTGAACAAGTTTGCAAGGCCGCTACTTGGTCTTCTGTTCATACTTTTTCAAAGTTTTACAAGGTTGATGGTAGGGCCTCAGCTGATGCTGCTTTTGGCCGCAAGGCTCTGCAGGCAGCAGTGGTTTAAACTGTCTGCTGTTACTTTTGGGGATCCCACCCTACCTTACGGACACTGCTATTGGATGTCCCAAGTGTAAGAAATATCTTCTGGAACAGGACGTGCTGTATACTTAGAATAATACAATTCTGTGATTACTCACCTGTAGAATTGGTATTATATGTACACAGCACGTCCTGTTCCACCCCACCCTTGTTATCATTATCTTTAGTTACCTCTTTATGGTGATTGTTCTTATGTTAAAAATGTTCATATAATGGTTTTAGTTCTCCTGGTCTCTTGCTAACTGCTTTTCAATACTAGGGATTTTGTGGGAGGTCCCTGGTATATATGGGGCCGGGAGGGGCCACTTTTCTGTCTCTGCAGTCCAGCGCATCTACTGGAGTATATCCCAAGTGTAAGGAATACCTTCTGGAACAGGACGTGCTGTATATATATAATACCAATTCTACAGGTGAGTAATCACAGAATTGTATTTTCTTTACCTCAAACTAGTACTATCTATACTAGTTCAAAGGGTAGGGAACGTTTCCTGCTACCATAGTGACTGGTGAGTTGCCATTCATTAACCCTCTCATTTTATTACCCATATCCCCAATGGTAGTCACCCCTGGGAGAGCTCCAGATCTGTGTGAAGGTCATAGGGGCTGGCATCTTGGCATGACCGTAGAGAAGCTACTGTAGCATTGTTCTTCTGCTGCATCTGCCACAAACACGCAAATGCATGCAGTACTGTACAGGTCTGAGCATGGGCTTAACTTAAAAAATGTTTCCATCTCTGTCTCTTTTTAGTCCTTATACAGTCTGGGGCAGTGGTACTCAACTGGCGGACCGGGGTCTGAATGCGGACCTCGGTGCCAGATTTCCAGACCCCTGCGCTGACAGCCCTGCACTCAGTTGCTTCTGTGTTGCTGTGCTCAGTGCTGCCTCCTTAGTTGGCGATGTAGTGCTTAGTCTCCCTGCCAGTGTCATGGCTCCCTGGCACCTAGCATTGCAAAATTAAGTACTGCACGGGAAGGAAGTTGCATTGCAAGGTACGCACAAACTTTGTTTTTTGGTCTCTTTGCCCCATCCAATCCTGTGCCGCTGCCCCAGCTCAGCCCCATCTATCGCTGTCCCACCATCTTGTCCCCCCAGCTCTGCCCCATCCATCCCTGTCCAGCCATTTTTGCCAAATCCATCTCTGTCCCCTAGCTCAGCCCCATCCATTTCTGCCCCCCGCTCTACCCAATCCATCCCTGCCTCCCAGCTTTTCCCCATTAATCCCATCCCCATCCATTCCTGTCCCCCATCTCACCCCCATCCATTCCTGTCCCCCCAGCTTTGCCCCATCAATCCCATACCCGCCCATTCCCCCCCCAGCTCTGTCCCATCCATTTCTGCCCCCTCCCAGTTCTGCCCCATCCATCCCAGCCTTTTGCCCGTGGAATCTATAGAGTCCCCCCCCCCCCCCCCCCCCCCCGTGCATGGATGTCTAACAATCCAAACCCCTCGACAGCCCCCCTTCTGGACCTTCACCTCTGGCCGGATACCTGTATATGGACCTTTACAAGAGGTGGTTGAGTATCCCTGGTCTAGGGGTTATACACATCCTTTTCCAAAAGGGAAACCAACAGCAAATATTTCTTAAAAGGGAACCTCTTTCACAACAAGGCAAGAATGCTTCTTCAACCACCAGATGGGCATATATTGTCCTTTGCAGGCCTGCAGAGAGCTAAAGGATGGCTGGGTTAAAAAGACTGGCCAAGAAGGGCATGGTACACAAATATGGTTAGTATTACATTGGATGGCCAAGTAAGGCTTAACATATGGCCCACTGAACCATTAGTGAACAAATATATATATATATATATATATATATATATATATATATATATATATATATACACATATTTAAATAGGACTATACAAATACATTAATTTTCGAGATTTTTTTTTCCATTCGCAAATCGTAGCATGTAAATGTACCATGAGTTTTCTCTCGGGCACACCAATTTTATAGTTTACAGTTTTGACCTGGCTGTTAAAGTGCCAGTGCCGCCAGACTTCCCAATCTAAAAAAAGCATCTGCCACCCTACCTAGCGCTAAAGCAGGGTGGGGGGGTTAAATAAGAAACAAACACTTACCTGGCGTGTAATCCAGTGGTGCTGATTGCCACCATCTTTCCTCAGCTGCATGATGCCGCTGGAGCGGAAGCTCCCCGTCCATACCATGCATGCAGCCTCCCGCCCATTATGTGTGAGTGAGCAGGAGCGCCAACGATGCGGGGAGCTTAATCTCCGGCGGCATTGTGTAGCTGATGAAAGAAAGCACCACTGGATTCCAGGCCAGGTAACTGTTTATTTAACCCCCCTGCCCTGCTTTAGCGCTAGGTTAGGGTGAGGGGTACTTTCAAATCGGGCAGTCTGGCTGGACTAGCCCTTTAAAGCCAGCTTTTTGGTGCTCTCGAGGCTTCTTTGTATTCTGCATTTGGTTTTGGAGGGCCTATTTTTCAAGTATTTATCAGTTGCAGGCACCTCGCCCAGATTCCTTTTGTGTGCAAACAATCCTGGCTGTACCTCGGTGGGAGCCTACGCAATGGCCTTTTATCTTTAACTTGAAAGGACAGGTTTTGGCTGTATGTATGAGGCCCTGCCATTGAACTCCTCCCTTGTCCAGAACGCCATTTGCTTGACTCCCCAGCATAACCCTTCTTTGGGACCTGAACCTGTTTACAAACATGGATCCTGCCTACATGGTGTTCCACTACAGATAGAGTGGTTTTCAGCTTAAACCTCCAGGCTACAGCAGACTAGGTATGCTAGATATGCTGGTTCTCAGATTGCAGATTCTGCTGGTGGGTCTTAGGGTTTTGTTATCCTCCTTTCTTACTAGTTGGCTTACCCTACTGGTACCTACCGGAGCCAGGTGTGTGCTCGCGCCACCACTTTTTCTCATCGGGTAGGGATCAGTTACCCTGCCTGCCGTGTCTCCATCTTCTGGCCTGGTGTGGCTATAGGGGCCCAGGAGGGGGGGTAATGGCACACTGCCTATGGGAATGGGAGGGGGTGATGCCACACTGTCTATGAGAATGGGAGGGGGGGGTGTAGCCTATTTGGTTCTTGGGAGGGGGGTGTAGCCTATTTGGTTCTTGGGGGGGGGGGGGGGGTGTAGCAAAACATTTGGTTCAGAATTTTTTTTTTTCTTATTTTCCTCCTCCAAATCCTAGGTGTGTCTTTATAGGGCGAAATATATATTATATGCTTCTTATACGGCAAAATGTATATTGTTTTGCTGAGGTTTTTCTTGGATAAATGCTTATTAGTAATACCTGTTTTGTTGCATTTCACAGGTCGCTGTGCTCCAATGAAGAGCATCTCCAGTAGCCTTAAGGAGACCATGAATCCTCATGACATTGTTCAGGATGCCATTCATAATTTCTCGCCAGCCTATCAGCAGTACACACAGCAGTCCACCTTGGAGCAGGGTTCAAACTGGCGTAATGGACAGATCATCTCTCGTTCCCAGAGCCTATCAGGAGCCCGTGATACTGAGAAGACTCTTCTCCTGAGCTCTGATGATGAATTCTGATCAGGAAAAGGTCACCTTGACAGACTTCTGCAGGAAGAGGCAGTGACCTGTAGCTTGGCTGAAAGACTTCATTTACATTCTTTTAACCAAATTCTGCACTGATACTTCCAACATCCTAGTCCTATAATATATATGTGCAGAAGTGACTTGGGAGAGGAGTCCTATCATTTAGTGCAATAGGTTGTTGCAAGTTTATACCTCTTGAATAAGCTATTTTCTGCCCCTCGTGTTTTTGCCAATTTCACATTTACTTTTTTTTTTAGCAGTGATCGATCAGTTGTTCTCTATAGCAGAATGCTGCACATATACATGCTGGAATTGTGTTCGTTTTTTTTCTTATACTTGTGGATGTGACATTAATGTATTGTTTCTGTCCGCAGAGGTTGATTTAGTTTTTTTTTTTAGGTGGTAGAACGAGATATTATGCAGTGACTGTATTAAGAAGTGTATCTAGAATGAGCTGTGACCTGCAACAACTCTTCATAGTGGGATCAGTTACCCATCAGGTTGCTGCTTTGTCTAATCCTCAGAGTGCATAACCATTCTGGTATTTTCAGCTTTTAATTAGGTATTTTCTTTTCTTTTTTTTTTTGTGAGATACAGATTTCCTTTATGCAGCTTCAAGGGCTCTTCCCAGACATGTTTGATTGACACAATGTATAAATGCCATGCACTAATTGGAAACACTATGCCAAGTAGGGCCCAGATCCACAATGACCCTAACCCCACTACACATTGGCTGTGAGCCCCTATTGTGAAGAAATCCATCTGTCTTTCATGGAGCTCTGTATGACAGGGGACCAGGAAACGACTGCACACTGTAGTTCTGTACACCCATCCAAGGAGGTGTGACTGTTGCTTTTGTGTGCAGAGGTTCCCTCCTCAGATGAAGCTTTGCTAGGAGGGGAACATTTCTGTATTGCTGGGCTCAGTGAGTGCTTAGGTTAATTTAGTGGCCTTGTGCACCAGAAGCCTCCCTAGAATAGTTGAAAACCTCATCTCTGTAGGATCCGGCAATAAACCCTAAGGGTTGTGTAAGAAAACTTGTCTCAAATCGAAATTTGAATGTTCTGTATTTTGGTTCGCAGACCATCTTTGTTCGGAGGCATGGCATATTTACATATGGGTTATGAGCTCCAACAAGGAGTTTTAGCACTAATAAAGCTGTAAAGCACTGGAGGTCCTTTATAAGTCCCCATATGGGAAGCAAAACCCATTTACTGCTTAGTGTTTCAAGAGAGGTATAGGCTTGTATACTGGAGCCTGCATTCGCACTAACTTTACCATGCTGTTGCCCTAGGGGTCAGCCTGGTGCATCTAAATAACCACATGGGTATGCGCTGGAATAAATCCATATCCAAATCTTCTAAACTGGGAGAACAGAATGCACCTTATGTAAACTAAGATTTTGCCACTGATGGTTATATTGATACTTCTTCCCTCAGCTCACATTTTCACTCCTCGTTCCTGCTTTAGTAGTCTGTTGATACTCTAGAGCAAGCATATTAAACCTGACATTCACCATCATCTAATGAAAAGCCCTAACCCTTAAACTATTCCCCAGCATCTAAAATTAATATATTTTAAGTTTTTAGTCACTTATTATTTCCCCCTCTGGGCTGCATCTCTGTTCAGGACTCCAGGATACAGCCACTGCCACCTTGCTTCAGAAGCATCACATACTGAGGAGGGGGGGGTGGTTTATAGCTGCACAGACAGAGCAGGGCTGGGGCCAGGAAAAGGATGGCAATCCCAGAATGCAGAGCGGCATATTCAGACACTTCCAGCCTTAGACTCCATGGACAGCCATCTTGGATGTCTCAGAAAAAGCAATAGGTGCAGTTAGGGTGATTTTTAATGTGGGCAATCTGTAAGTACAGGTAGGGGGAAACATATAGGATATGCTCTTATTCAGGGTGAAGGGGGCCAAATTCAGTGTGATAACTCTATGGGGCCACATGCACCAGTAACCAAAAATCCTGCAGCAATATTTAGCTACTGGTTAATTTCTCAGAATGCTGTAACACACGCAAGGAACAGTCCAGGCAATGGCAATAATGGCTTACCTGTCCCGTGTGCCTTTCCTCCATTTCCTGCAGAAGCTGTAACAGGAGTTTGCCCTT
Organism: Gastrophryne carolinensis; assembly: GCA_027917425.1. Lineage (NCBI taxonomy): Eukaryota > Metazoa > Chordata > Amphibia > Anura > Microhylidae > Gastrophryne > Gastrophryne carolinensis. Next base: position 332,496,096 of record CM051235.1, on the reverse strand, counting down.
TTTCGAACTCCATTTATCCAAAACCAAGTGAAAAAAAGGTCCAACAGCTACTGTCTCTTGAAGCTCTCAGAACAAGCGAGCACCACAAGCTGATTCTGGCCACAACAGTGTGCAGCCAAGACTCATCATGACATGCCATTCTCAGCTCTACTGCACTCAGAAATGGAAACAAGCCAGCAAACAAATGTGCCTAGTTAGAAGGTGTTTACATATAAATCAGGAATTTTGTGATTCTTGACACTATTCCTACAGAAATTGGGGGCAATTAGTTTGAGGGATTTTAAATTGACATTGCATTCTGGTTGCATTTGCGTTAGCATTTGTGTTAGTATTCCATATGGGGTTACATTTGTGATATAAAATCTGAAGGGACAAGTCCTCCTTTTTTTTTTTTTTTAAATGTCTGCAGCGGTTTTCTGCCCCCCATTGAGTGATAAAGGAAGGGGGCTCCAATCTACATGTAAACCACTGCCACCCTAACCTAGCACTTTTTTAAAAAAAAATAAACCAGTGCTAAGAGTTTACCACTCCTAATTCCATTCATTCATGACCATGCTCCAAATGTGGTTACACAGATGCCCCTGTCCTTAGTGCTCCCAGCATAAGCGTGCCAGACAAGCTACAATGGTGTCCACGTTGTCCTGGAAATATGGAAATGAAAAGAGGTGAAACCTTGGAGCCCTGCTACAGCATCAACAAGCACACTGTAGGAAATTGAGGCATTTGGGCCAATAATTATTACTATTGCCTGGACTTTTTACATGGTCATTTTGGGAGTTCTTCTATTGGTAGACCGTTTAATAGTAAAGCAGAATAGTAGATGGTAGAAACAAATTAACAAACAATGAAACAAAGTCACATTCTTCGCTTTGTGTCTGTAACCCTCCTTGAAGATTTGCTTTCACTACCTGTCCTCACTGACCTTCAAAAGAACCTTAGATGTCACTGGATAGAAAGTCACAGGAAATGTGTCCTCCTAATACATAGGCTCTGTTGTACGTTTAACTTTCAGGTCAGAGATTCTATCCCTTTATCACACAATTTTTTACACTACTGCAAAATGTAACGTGTGTGTAAAGCATGAGTCTATAGAAGCCGTCAGTTATGGGCTCCTTACCCTTTCAGGCAGAGCAACAACCATACTTAATGGTCTGTAACCTTCTGCTCCCCCTGCTGTCCCTGACTGTTTGCAGCAAATTCGGCTGGTACACGTAGCATTCAGGCAGTCATCCTTCATCTTTCAGTCGCTTTTCTGCATAGAAATATTTATATTTATTAAAAAGTGGCGAACAGACATAAATTTCCCATTATGCCCTTTCGCTTAACCCTGCCCTATTTAACCATTTTTCTGGCAAAACCAATTCATTTGGCAGGGAAGAGATTATAGAAAGCAGATATATTTTTCTAAATATTTGTAGACCTTTTTTGACTTAGTTGTTGCAGTGATATGAGTGATAACAGTTTAGATATAAGTAAGCAATACATATTTTCTTTATTGCATGGCACGGCCCGCTTCGGTATTCATAACAGTTGGGTTATTCCGCCACAAGGTGGCGCAGTGGTACTGCAGAAAGTTGTGGCATCTCCCGGCACCCTATAAAAACGGGATTAACCATAAAGTTCTCAGTGTTTCCTCTGCAGTGAAACTGCAAAGATAGAAGATGGCTCTCTCTCTGTGCGCAGGTGAGCAGGGCGACCAAGCCTGCGGCCCTGCATGTCTATTTTCATCCGTTTCTGGACCCTCACTGCCTCCTAGCCTCGGCTGACAGGTGAAGGTAGAAGAGCACTAGGGTCAATTGCTCCAGGAGTGCAGCTCCAGCCCCAGACCCTGTACCACAAAGGGTAGCCGGCCATAGGCTTTATGGTGAGCCTGATAGGGATGCGGAGTTCATGTTCTGGCTTCTGAGCGGGTGAATGTTTTTGGGGACTATGTCTCCTTCTTTTCCTTCAGGGGTCCCCCCCATCCCCTCTCTGGCCTGGATGCTCGCCGCTGGCCACTCGTCTCTTTCTCCCCTCTCTGGGTCACGTGATCGCCGTTTTCGTGCTATTCGGGGGGGCCTTGGGATGACATGGCATATTGCGTCGTTCCCCCGCGGCCCGCCCCTCGAGGTACCTCTGCCGGCGCCATTTTGGACTAGCTGCGCGTCTGGATTTCTCCCTTCCTGGCTGCAGCGCTGCTTCCTCCGGTGTGTCGCTTCATCCTGCGGTCTGTGCCTTGGTGACCCTGCGGTCTCTTTGGTCTGTGGGGGGTTTTTATTGCCCTTGGGGGTATGTGCTGTGGGATGCTCGTGTCTTTTTCACTTATGTCTTTCAGGCGGGACACCATTGGGTTGTGGTTTCTCCCGGCTCTACTCCTTCCTCCCCCTCATCCCCCCCCTTTCACCGATTTCTGGGGGCATCCCATGGGAGGGCATCCCGGGTGACTTCTGTATTAGCCTTTACCCACCGCTGGCCTATTGTGCCTGTGTTAATCACCTTATGGAGGCTTCTAGAGATAGCGTGCTTGGGGGTCCTTCGGGACAAGCTCGACTGTGTTCCATGTGTGGTGTATCCCCTGTGAGTAACAGTGTCAGGGTGTGCGTGCCGTGCGCTGAGAGTGTACTTGCACTTCAAGCTGGTTTGCCTGCTTCGCTTCCCAGCTCTGCGCCTCCCTCGGCTTCACCTACTCCCCCCGCTCCTGCAATTGGGCTCTAGTGAAGAGGATATTAGCAGGGAGTCACACTCTGATTTGGCTCTTCTGGTGGCCAGCATTGAGATGCAGCTTGCCAGGACTGTTCCTAGGAAGGCCTCTGGCAAGAAGCGGCACCTGATTTCCACTCCCTCACGCTCTACAGGGGAGTATGAGGAATTTGATGTCACTGCTGGACGTTATTTCCTAGAGAAAGGGGAACTGCTCCAGGACTCTGACTCCTCTGGGGACCAGCAGGAGGGTTGTGATAGTGACCCTGAATCTGGGGAGGATTCATGGTATCCTGAGGACACTGATAATTTGCTGTCTCACATTTTTGAAACTTTACACATTGCTGCCCCTGTGGAGGCTAAAAGGAAACAAGGTGAGCTGTTTCGTCCTAGTAAACAGCGTCTAGAGTTCCCTGAGCAGGGACTTTTCACCACTATGGTGCTTAAAGAATGGGAACGTCCTAACAGGTTGTCCGCTGTGCCCAAGGGTTTCGATAAGAGGTATCCCTTTCCTGCTGATCTTGTTAAGAGGTGGTCATTTCCCCCTGAAGTGGACGCTCCCGTGCTAGGCTTGTCCAATACTTCGGTCATGCCTTCACCTGACACTACCACTCTGAGGGACAGTGAGGACCGGCGCATGGATCAGTTGGCCTGCCATGCCTTTACCTGTGTGGGGGCTGGATTGCGCCCGGCCTGTGCGGCTACCATTACAGCTATTGCCCTTAAGAAACTGCTCAAGCTTCTCCTTGATGGCGCTATGGATCGTAGCGGGGGGGGAGGAGTATAGGACTCTTGATTTGCTCTGATTTTGTGGCCTTTATCCTTACTGCTATGGCTGATGCTGTGCGGCCTCTGCGCTCTTGGTGGCTATGCGCCGCTCTGTTTGGTTACGTCAGTGGCCAGCTGACGCGGCTGCTAAGAAAGCTCTCACTGGACTCCCCTTCGCGGGGCTGCGGCTATTTGGGGAGCGTCTTGATCTAGCCAAGGATGGCAGGCTACCTCAGCATAGGAGGCAGTCTCGGCCCTTTCGGGAGTCCTCCGTCCCCCTCCCTTCCTTTCGTGCTCCCAGAGGAGGCCGTGGCTCCCTCCTCTCTAGTGCCGCAGAGATTCTTGGGGCTGTGGCAGATCCCGTGGCCGCCCTGGCCCCCCCTGGGGTCCCAAGACTTAGTCCTCCCCCCAAGCCCCCTCAGGCATGAAGGGGCGCCCTCACCCATCTGGCTGGGGGACGGCTTCGGCTCTTTGCTCACGTCTGGAGACTTCAGACCGGTGGATTCAGGAAGTAGTGTCCTCCGGTTACAAGATAGAGTTTGCAGCCTGGCCGCCCCCAAGATTCATCAGATCCCGGATGTCTTTAAACCCCTTGTCTGCTCAAGGGTTGCTTTTGGTGGTTCAATGCCTGTTAGAGTCAGGAGTCATTTGTCAGGTGCCCCATCAAGAACAGGGTCAGGGGTACTATTCCAATGTTTTCACGGTCCCCAAAAAGGACGTCTCTCTGAGGCCCATTCTGGACCTGAAGGGCCTCAACAAATTTGTCAGATTCAAGCATTTATGTATGGAGACGCTACGCTCTGCTGTCAGTACCCTTCGCCCGGGCGACTTCATGACCAATGTGGACATCAAGGATGCGTATCTTCATGTACCTATCTTCCCAGGTTATCAGAGATTTTTAAGGTTCGAGCTGCAGGATTAGCATTACCAGTTTGTGGCTCGGGTGTTCACCAAGGTACTGGCGGGGGTGATGGCTCTGCTAAGGAACCAGGGCATACGCATCATTCCTTACCTGGACGACATCCTGATTGTGGCCAAGTCCTTTCCTCAGGCCGAGCAGGACACTCAGATGGTGACATCCACTCTAGAATCCTTCGGCTGGGTTATCAACTATACCAAGTCTTCTCTGTCCCCGTCCTTGGTGAGGTCCATTCTGGGCATGACTCTGGATACCTCTCAGGTCAAGATGTTCCTTCCTCAGCAGAAGGTGGGGGGTCTTCAGATGCAGGCTCGGGCTCTGCTATCGTGTCGTCATCCCTCCATCCGTCAGGGGATGCAGTTGGTGTCCTGCTTCGAGGCAGTCCCCTTTGCTCAGTTTCACATGAGACCTCTTCAGTTGCACCTCTTGTCAGTTTGGGATCGGAACCCTGTGTCTCTGGATCAGGAATTTGCTCTGTCTCCTCTGGCCAGACAGTCCCTCTCGTGGTGGCTGGACTCAAGGAACCTTCTGGGGGGGCAGGACCTTCCTGCCCCCGTGCTGGGAGACAGTCACCACAGATGCCAGTCTGACCGGTTGGGGAGGCTTCTGGAAGTCCCTGAAGTTCCAGGGTCGGTGGGGCCCACAAGAGGCCCATGCTTCCATCAACGTCCTGGAACTGAGGGCGATCAAGTTGGTTCTTTCTCGCCTATCCACTCACCTCCGGGGTCGGGCTGTTCAGATCCGCTCAGACGGTGGTTGCCTACATCAATCATCAGGGAGGGACTCAGAGCAAGCGAGCCTTCAAGGAAGTGTCCCTGATTCTGTCTTGGGCGGAACGGCATGTTCTCTGCATCTCAGCAGTCTACATTCCGGGAGGGGAGAACCAAGTGGGTGACTCCCTGAGCAGGGGGTCTTCTCGGCTGGGGTGTTTCTCTCCCTGTGTCACCGCTGGGGTCAGCCGGACGTGGACTTGTTTGCGTCCTGTCACAATCACAAACTTCCCAGATTTGTCTCTCTATCTCAGGATCCTCTGGCCTTCACTACGGATGCCCTGGCAATACCTTGGACGGAGTTTCGGCTTCTCTGTGTTCCCTCCGTTTCCTCTCCTGGGCAGGGTCATGCGCAAGATGGCCCAGAAGCGGGTACCAGCCATCCTGGTGGCCCCTTGTTGGCCAAGAAGAGTTTGGTTTGCAGACGTCGTGCATTTGGCAGTAGACCGGTACGTCTTACCCAAGGATCCATATCTTCTCACTCAGGGGCAGCTACGCCATCCCAATTTACAAACGCTGGCTGTAATGGCTTAGCTGCTGAAACCTTCATCTTGATGGAAAAGGGGTTACCTGCTTCTGTTGTTGATACCATGATTAGGGCTATGAAGAAGTCTTCGTCCTCTATCTATTACAGGGTCAGGCATGCTTACATTGCCTGGTGTGAGTCTAAGTCTCTTTTTACTATTCCCAGGATTCTGGAATTCTTGCAACATGGTCTGGATCTAGGCCTTCAACTTAGTGCCCTAAAAGGCCATGTTTCAGCTCTGGCAATTTTTTTCCAAAGATCCTTTGCCAATCACCGGTTGGTTAAAACCTTTTTCCAGGGTGTTTCTCATGTACGTCCACCCCGTAAGCCTTTGCTACCAGTCTGGGACTTGAATCTGGTGTTGTCTGCTCTGCAAGGGCCTCCCTTTGAGCCTTTCCGTGAGGCTGCCTTGCCCATTCTGACTCTTAAGGTAGCCTTTTTGGTGGCTATTACTTTTGTAAGGCGAGTTTCTGAGCTGGCAGCGCTTTCCATCAAACCTCCTTATTTCGAGCTGCATCAGGATAAGGTGGTGTTCTGGCTTAAGCCGGATTTCTTGCCTAAGGTGTTGTCTGCCTTTCATCTCAGTCAGGACATTGTTTTGCCTTCATTGTGTCCTAATCCTGCTAATTCCAAGGAGCGGACACTGCATTCTCTGGATGTGGTCAGGGCTCTGAAGTTTTATTTGGTCGCTAAAGAGACTTTCAGGAAGTCTGATGCTCTTTTTGTTCTCACTTCTGGACCTAGGAAGGGTTTGCCTCTGGCTAAGTCCACTATCAGCAAGTGGATCCGTCAGGCGGTGATTCAAGCCTATTCTGCTAAGGGAAAGGAACCTCCCTTTAGGGTGACTGCTCATTCCACTCGTGCTATTGGTGCCTCTTGGGCTTTTCAGCACCAAGCATCTGTTGAACAAGTTTGCAAGGCCGCTACTTGGTCTTCTGTTCATACCTTTTCCAAGTTTTACAAGGTTGATGATAAGGCCTCAGTAGATGCTGCTTTTGGCCGCAAGGTGCTTCAGGTGGTAGGGACTTGAACTACTGGCCGTTACTCTTTGGGGATCCCACCCTACTTTTAGATACTGCTTTTGGATGTCCCGACTGTTATGAATACCGAAGCGGGCCGCGCCATGCTATAAAGAAAAAAGCAATTCTGTAAGTACTAACCTGTAGAATTGTTTTTGTTCCTGCATGGCACGGCCCACTTCGCCCCACCCTTGTTATCGTTATTCTTGGTTGCCTCTTTATGGTGATTGTTCCAAGTTAATTGGGGTTTTTTACCCTTTTTTAAATTTTTTACCTTTATTCTCTCCTGGCTTCTTGTCTCACTGCTTGTCTATGCTGGTAACTCTATGGTTAATCCCGTTTTTATAGGGGGCCGGGAGATGCCACAGCTTTCTGCAGTACCACTGCTCCACCTTGCGGTTGAATAACCCAACTGTTATGAATACCGAAGTGGGCCGTGCCATGCAACAACAAAAACAATTCTACAGGTGAGTACTCACAGAATTGCTTTATATCATCCCCCAGCAACCTATAGGTGCTGTTTGTTTTAAGGAAGTGGAACAGAATAGCTGTTCTATAGTTGGCCTATATCCTGCAGGCTGACATGGCAGAGAATTGGTAAATCCTTATACGGCACCTTAGATACTCTTTACCATAGAAATACTATTTTCAGCTACACTTTCTTTTTAAAATTAGATGAATTGTGAATGATGTTTAAAGAATGGGGTCTCTGTTTAAGCTCCCTGTAACTGGTGCAATATCACTTCTTCAGAAAAAAATGTTGGAGATTGTGTGGAATTTTATTTTGTGTTACCTTAAAGAGAAAAAAAAATATTAAAACTGTTGTCTAGTTGTAAGTTATTTCTCATATTTATTGCTTCCAAAAGCCTAGTTTATCTTCTTTCATTACCCGTACCCTCGATGCACAATCTAGTGGTGCATGCTCAGTAAATTCTGCCAATCTTTTTCAGATATCAGTGGGTAGTAATAACAGGCTATATTCTAGTTCAGGGGTTCCCAAACTCCCCAAGGCAGCACCAGAGAAGAATGGCGTCTTGGAACATCCCAGTGGCGGCCAAGAAGACAGACATGACGATGACAAACCATAAAGCACAGAGCAGATATTCAAATAGCCTTAATTAAAAAGTGATTAAAATGTATCCAAATAAATAGAACCTTCCTTTTAATCGTCCAGACACACAGAAGCTTAAATGTCCTCAGGGGTCCTTATGCAATTAGTCTCTTTCAAAAAGAATTCCTTCAGCACTATTTGGCTGGCTATCCCACACCGCATGCGTTCAAATGGGTGCTCAATTCCAAGAGAGAGCTTACACCTTGTGCCCACCACCTGTATATTAAACTCTTACCAGATGGCAATATCAGCTGAGCGTTTCACAGATAGCCTTTGCACAATGCCTTGATCGTTCCTTTTTATGAGTTAGGTGCCTTTTCCAATCAAGATGTTTCAAACCATTGCTTTAGTAGTCTCAAAGATTTTAGCATAAAAAAGAAGTGATAAACATATCTAGCACAATACCGCTTTTATTGCGTTCCTCTTAAGAATATATAAAATGTGCACTCACATTTAAAAACAATGACAACAGCATGAGTAGCAGACAAGATTCTCACCACATCCACCCCGCACCTGGGCTGCTGGTGCCCTTGAGTGGAGTGGGGGGAAAAAAGCTGTATATTGCTACTAAGAGACCAATACTGTGTGGCTCCTGTCATCTAACCGCCCTGCCGCCATCAACGCGTTTCTTTGCGACTTTTTCAAGACTGGTGGCGCAGCGGTCTGCGCTGTCTTTTAACGAGTGTGTTTGGGGCGGGGCTTGGGCAGTCAGCAAGCGCATACATCCTAACGCCGGTCCGTGATTGGTTCTTTCTGGATCCGGTCCGTGATTGGCTGGCCATTTTGACATGTACAGCCTGTCAAGGTGACATAGTTCCGTAGTGCAAGCCGTGCATTATGGGAACTGTAGTCAGTAAACAGCGCTGAGCCATCCAGCTACAGCTTACAGGCTCTGCTGATTGGCTGTTAGTGTGTGTATAAATGGATCATATATATGGGGTTGGTCCAGCTAGCTGCAATCGCTGCACGCTGGTATCTATTAACCCCATAATGACAGAATGAGAGTTTAGCATTTTACAAAGACTTTTTATAAGATAAATGAAGAGCTTCACCGTGGTTAGACTTTTAGTGCAATAGAAAGTTATGTTTGGTCATTTCACATGTTAAATAAATAAAGTGCCCTAATCATTGGGTGAAACAGGTGCCTATAGAGTTTGTATAGAGCAGTGGTTTTGCTACAAATTCTTGACTGGACCCATGGGGGGAGGAGAAGCAATGGGTTAAGATGGAGAAGGCAATGTCTCCTATGAATCCTATTTCTCTACCATGGGGAGGCCCACTCCCGAAGCGCCAGAGGGACTCCCTGCCATTTCTGGCGGGGCAACTTTTGCTGGTTTGGGATAGGCTGACAAGACAGCATGCAATAATTACTAGGCCAGGTCCCCTAACCCCACTTTTTGGCAACTATTCCTTTGTGCCAGGCATGCGGGCAGGGAGCTTCTTAGTGTGGGAAGCCTCCTCTAACGTTACTATGGGTGACATATTGGCACCAGGCAAGCTACCCACACTTGACGAGCTAAGGGATAGAGCGCCGGGACAGTATGTCTCATGGTTCCTTCATAGGCAGCTGAATGCCTTTGTTACAACCCAAAACCTTGTGGAGCAGGGCACTAAACCGTTGACGCAATTAGAGCACGTTTTGATCCGGGATCCCCCCCAGGCACATGCCATAGCAGTTTTATACCGCACCCTAATAGAAGCACTGCATGAATCTCCCCCGGAATTCATTAGGAAGTGGGAAGAGGAATTAGGAATAACTATAACAAGTGAAGACCTCACCAAAATATACCTGTTCACCCATAAGTTGTCGATTCCATGTGCCGCCCAGGAGAGGAATTATAAGGTTCTGTCTCGCTGGTACAGGTGCCCGGCAGATATAAACAAGTTTGACTCAACCTGCCCAGATAGGTGTTGGCGAAGCCTGGAAGGACCCGGTAACATGACCCATATATGGTGGGGCTGTCCGACTATTAAAGCCCTGTTTGGTGAGATTCTGTCCATTTACAACTCCATCACGGGGGATTCGGTGCAGAACAGTTGGCACTGTTATTCTAAGCATACAGTATGTCCTGCTCCAATATAATAATTACACATGGGTAATCCTCTGCCAGAGGGCGCTGTTCACTGCAGACATGCAAAAACAGGCTCCTCCCAGCCCTTCATATACCCAGGGACCTCCCACAAATCCCCAGATTTCTCTGCAGTGCTGACTGCGAAGACATGAAGTATCACTCTCTCGCAGGTGAGCGGGGCTTTTACAGCCTGCGGCCCTGCAGGACTATTCCCACCCGTCCTCTTCGATAAAGATGTGCCTCCCAGCCTGGGCTGCGCTGGTCGGGTGAAGGTAGGCAGCACCTCGTGTGCTCACGGAGCTACGCTCCACTGCAATCCCCCACCATAGGGTAGGCGGTTTAGGCCGATGGTGAGCCTCCATTAGATGCCCATCCCACATTATTGCCCGTGCCCCTCATAGCGATAACCCTGGGTGCAGGTCCGCTTCTCCCTCGCTTCCTCCCGTAGCTCGGGGGAAAAGAAAGGGGGGGATATGTGTGTGGCGGTCCCAGCGTAATGTTAACACGTTATGGCCATTGACTTTTATTTAAACTTGGGTGTCAGTGCCACGCTCCTTGCTCCACATAAACCTTGTCTGGTTGTGCGTGTGTGTGTCCTTTCATTACAAGAAGTGTGCAGCCCGAGCGGCAGCATCATTCTCTAGTGTCGACAGCAATCTCCTTAATTACACTCTGTATGTGTGTCCTAGCCACTTCTGTCATTGATATTGCACTGGTTAGACCTTTGCGCTCTTTGGGGGAGAGGCGGGGACTTGGCATGACGCGCCCCGCGTCACGGCCAGATCAGGCCCGCCCCTCGAGGTTCGCTTGGCGCCATTTTGACGGTCTTCGCGTGCGCGCGGTTGCGATCTGCCTCCTCCCTTGGTCATGTAAGTGCCCTCCTGGGCGGTTTTTGTTCCTATGATTTTCTATTCAGCTGCGCATGGCACTGACACCCCCCTCTTATCCCCTTTATGTCTTTCAGATGCCAAAATTTCTGTGGCTTCTCTCGGCCTGACATATATTATAGCGGGTTCACATAAATAATTCTCCCACATTCCTAGCGGGTCTTGGGGCATCCAGGGTTGCCTATTGCGTAAATCCCTGTGGGCATACTGCTCAGATAGTCACCATATGGAGGCATCTCAGAATTATGTACCCGGGGGTCCCTCGGGGACAAGACCGGCTGTGTACAGTGTGTGGTCAGCCCCATGCTGATGCTGACAGAGCACGGGTCTGCGGACCGTGTGCTGAACAGGCACTGACCCTGCAATCAGGTTTGCCAGTGGCTGCACCTCACTTCAATACACCCATCTCCCCGGACCTAAATCTCACGCCGGATGAGTCTCACTCGAGCGGGGATGACCAGCAAGTCGTGCCGCGCAGGCTACCTATGGCTGAGCAGGTGCTGTCTAGTTTGGCGGAGCGTGTGGGCCCTGGAAAGAAGCGGTCCCTGACGCCTCCTGGTTCTCCGGTTCCTAATGATACTGATGAATCTGCTGCTATGCAGGACCTTGATCCTTCTGATGAAGGTGAGCTATTCTCCGATTCGGGCTCCTCGGATGAGATGCCCTAGAGCCGTGATGAGTCTGGGCCCGGTTCTTGGGGCCTGTGTGACAGAGATGAACTACTTATTAAGATCTTTGAGGTTTTGTCAATCTCCCCTCCTGGAGAGGCTCCCAAGCCTAAGAAGGAGAGTTTCCACACAGCGCCTCCGCGCTTGGAATTCCTGGAACAGGAGCATTTCCAGAATCTTATATCCAAAGAATGGGAATCGCCTTGTAAACTTAAAGGGGTCCCGGGGGTCTGGGATTGGAAGTACCCTTTCCCTCCTGATGTGGTTAACTTTTGGTCAGCACCTCCTGTGGTGGATGCACCGATTATAGGGGTTACTAACCCCCCCTTCATGACTGCTCCTCATTACCGTACCCTTCGGGATACTGAGGACCGGCGCATTGACAGACTGGCTTCCCACGCCTTTTCGTGTGCAGGGACAGCTCTGCACCTGGTCTGTGCTGCGGCCATCACTGCGGTGGCCGCCAGGACTCTCCTTAGAAAACTACTTGATCACCAACCTGAGGACCTCCCCTGGGAGGTCTTTAATGCACTCTCAGATTGTGATGTGTTTGTGAGGTTTATCCTCTCAGCGCTGGATGACACCATTAAGATGTGTGCTAGAACCTCTGCCCTTGTGGTAGCTATTCGCCGCCTGGTCTGGCTGCGACAGTGGGGTGCTGACGATGATACGAAAAAGGCTCTCACTGGCCTTCCTTTCAGAGGACGGCGTCTATTTGGGGCCCGTTTGGACCTTTTTGGAAAAAAGGGTAAGGCACCCTTACGCAGAAGGCCGTCTCGGCCTCCTCGGGGCAGGGACACCCCTCCCCCTCCCTACGTTAGTGTTAAACGCGAACCTGAGGTGTGCTTCCAACTTTTCGGAGTGGATTTCCACCACGGGGTGGGTAGGCAACGCCCTGGGCCCTCTGGCAGGGCTAAGTCCAAATCTGCCAAGACTTCCCAAGCATGAAGGGACGCCCTCGCCCCTCTGCCACAGCATCTGACTCCTATCTGGGAGTGTATCTTCTCCTTCTGGTGGTTCCAGGAGGTAGTTCCCCTGGACACAGGATAGAATTTGCTAGGCGGTCCCTCTCAAAGGTTGTCAGGGTGCTTCTGGCCCCTGTTTTCCCCTCAGGAGTTGGTGCAGGCCGTACTCGGCCTACAGAGTCTGGGCTTACTTACCGGTTGCCCTTAACAGAATGGGGCTATGGCCTCTATGTTAACCTTCCTCTTTCCCTCAAAATGATGAGGCGGTCTGGGCCATGCTGGCCTATGGTAGGCTTGGCAATTCTACACTCACAGGTAGTCCCTGCATGATATCTCTGTCTTGGGACACAGGCGCCCTGTGCAAAGGGGGCTTCTGGCCTCCTGGGGAGAGCTAGATCCCTTTAGTTCCACCTGTGTCTTCTGGACACTAAGACCGTTACTAGTCAGTGTTGAAGGACCAACCCTGCGGATTGGGGCCTTATTTTTGGCCTCTCTTCTGCTCCCAAGCTACTCGCCAAGGTGTGGATGGGGGTTATGCCGGTGGGGCGTCCGCACTAGGACCTACCAGATCGTCCTTCCTTACTTCCCAATCTCTTCGTCGGGCCGCGTAGGTTAGTCGGCCGGCGGTGTCCCCTGGGAGTTACTGGATGGGTGCTCAGTCACCTCAATCCCTCATGGTCCCTTATCCGCTATCTCCATTCCTTGGATTCGGTTCAGGCTTGAGCCTTCTTCCTTGGCAACAAGTGGACTCCTGGTTACGGGGGCTCTGTCCCTCTTTGCTGACATCTTACTTTCACCAGGCAGGATTGCTGATGATGTCCCTTATATACAGAGCTTTTGGGCTCTTCGGCACAGTAGGTTATTGATCCTAGATGGGGTTCCAGCACCCCGGGAGCTAGGTCTGTGCTCATTCCCCTTTGGTACGGTGGTTCCTCTTGAGCTGGTTATATTCAAGGGCCCTGTCAGGGGGCACCCCCTTCTTTGCTTGCATCTTCCTGTGAATGGTCTCGCAGGTTGGCGGGGGGGTGAATTTCTTCCAAAACCCCCGTGGTTCCTAGGTAGGGTCCCTTAGAGGGTCCATCTTATCTACTGGCTTTGTTGAAACAATGAGCCTTCAGTTGTCTCTATACTGCTGGACTTCTCCTCTTCAGGACCTGTCTATTTGGGGACTCTTGGCTTGTTGGAAGACAATGGCCTGTTTTATTATTGGTCTGGAGCTTGAAGCAGGATGATTCTCCTGGAAAATTCCTGATCCTGATCTGGGTGGGTCTACGTCCCCTGCTCCTCAGTGGTATTCACTCCAATGGATGTCTTTCAGTGGCAGGTTGTGCTATCCTGGTGTCCCTCTGAGAGCCAACTAGGGTGGTTCTGTTGGGTCTCGCTAATATCACAGGGGCTCTGCCCTTGTTTTTACTGCCCTAGGACCTAGGACCTACCAGATCGTCCTTCCTTACTTCCCAATCTCTTCGTCGGGCCGCGTAGGTTAGTCGGCCGGCGGTGTCCCCTGGGAGTTACTGGATGGGTGCTCAGTCACCTCAATCCCTCATGGTCCCTTATCCGCTATCTCCATTCCTTGGATTCGGTTCAGGCTTGAGCCTTCTTCCTTGGCAACAAGTGGACTCCTGGTTACGGGGGCTCTGTCCCTCTTTGCTGACATCTTACTTTCACCAGGCAGGATTGCTGATGATGTCCCTTATATACAGAGCCTTTGGGCTCTTCGGCACAGTAGGTTATTGATCCTAGATGGGGTTCCAGCACCCCGGGAGCTAGGTCTGTGCTCATTCCCCTTTGGTACGGTGGTTCCTCTTGAGCTGGTTATATTCAAGGGCCCTGTCAGGGGGCACCCCCTTCTTTGCTTGCATCTTCCTGTGAATGGTCTCGCAGGTTGGCGGGGGGGTGAATTTCTTCCAAAACCCCCGTGGTTCCTAGGTAGGGTCCCTTAGAGGGTCCATCTTATCTACTGGCTTTGTTGAAACAATGAGCCTTCAGTTGTCTCTATACTGCTGGACTTCTCCTCTTCAGGACCTGTCTATTTGGGGACTCTTGGCCTGTTGGAAGACAATGGCCTGTTTTATTATTGGTCTGGAGCTTGAAGCAGGATGATTCTCCTGGAAAATTCCTGATCCTGATCTGGGTGGGTCTACGTCCCCTGCTCCTCAGTGGTATTCACTCCAATGGATGTCTTTCAGTGGCAGGTTGTGCTATCCTGGTGTCCCTCTGAGAGCCAACTAGGGTGGCTCTGTTGGGTCTCGCTAATATCACAGGGGCTCTGCCCTTGTTTTTACTGCCCCAGAATATTCTGACTCTAGTCATGGGGGCTTAGTAAAGTTATTTATAGACTTTCTATTTTATATGTCTTCTCTTTATTCACCCTGCTATGTGGGGTTCTGCGCACGGTCGTGCTGATAAAGAGACCCGTGAGATTGATGGCCCCTGGGTGGCCTAGTGAACTGTGGTTCGCAGATGCTTCTGCTGAGGTCAGCGGACCTGTACGCTCTCTCTGTTATGAGATTGACGTTCGAGCCTTTGCTCATGTCGTACATGGTAGCAAGGTTTGCAGGTGACAGCGCCTTTACTGTCTGCTGTGCCTTTTTTGTTGGGGATCCCACCCTATTTTATGGACACTGCTATTGGATGTCCCACGTGTAATTATTATATTGGAGCAGGACGTACTGTATGCGTATAATACCAATTCTACAGGTGAGTATTTCACAGAATTGTATTATCTCTGCTCCCAGGCTCAATCTCTAATAATAAGAAGGGGGTCTTGCGACACTTTATCACAGCAATGAAAACTATAATCCCCAGACACTGGAGGTCGGTAACATCTCCAACGCTTATGGAGTAGGCACGGGAGGTGGAAGCCATGCGCCGCATGGAGGAGTTAGCCTCGGCGGATACACATGAACGGTACACAATGACCTGGGCTGGGTGGATGGACTACAGGGACTCCCATTTACTCCTACGGATGCAGTAGATAGCTGCCTGCGCATTCCTGCCTTTGGCTCTCGATCCGATCTGCTCGCGACTCTAGTCCCACTCCTATCTCTGCCCTATTTCTATCTATCCCTTCCTCCTTACTTCTCTGTTCTATCTTCTCTCGCGTCTTAGTGGAGGTCCCCAACCAGATTGCGACGCCCCTCGACCGCTCCAAGCTGCCTCGTCCTTGTGCGGCCTTATATCATCCTGGCTTTATCCTATAATGGGCGCAGCTCCCAAGCCCCTGGTATGGAGGTTAAGAGTTAAATGGGAGAAGACAGGAGACATCCAATGTACATCAGCCCGTTCAAATTGCCAGGCAGTGGTTTATTGAGGTATTGGGCAGGGGATGTGTTGGATGGTCATGGGGGCAGGAGGGCCTGTCGTCAATTTTATATGTAATTAATATGATTACGCGTGTGAATCTGAGACCAACATGTTCTTTTCTGTACTTCTATACCCTTTTATTGTATCTTACTTTTGTTCTGTTTATTCTGATGTATATTGCAAATCTTAATAAAAATATATTGCATAAAATAAATCATAAAATGGCCGTGAGGACAATTTTATCTGTGGCAGTTTGTAAAGGAATATGGCACTGCTGATGTAAGGGTAGAGCCATCCTGGGTGTCCAGGACACAGATGATGCACGAGCTGACCATGTCTGTATTGCCTTACAGAGTATCAAATATCATGATGGTAGCCACAGCACAGTTCCAGTTCAAGTAGTAGTAGTAGTAGTAGTAGCAGCAGCAGCAGCAGCAGCAACAGCAGCAGCAGCCACAAATATACCCTCAGCCATACGTTTCCAAGCTTATGATGATAGTGGCTATGGGAGTGGCCGGGTGGGAGCGTTGTACAACAGGAAAACATGGAAGGGGGGTGGTCAAGGAGGGTACATTTTGGCTGCTGGCACAAAGAATACTGGATATAAAGAATACTGGAGAAAGCCCTACAGCCCCCATGGACACTTGAAAGAATAGACCCATTATTTTATAAGGCATAGTTTTGTACCTAGAGGCAGAACCACTTCCTCAAGTGTTTATTATCCTGGAGTGCAGTGCATTACACATTCTTAAATGCAAAGTCATTAAACAGCTCACTAAGTTTACACAGCCCTAAGTGCTTCCTGTAGGTTAAAACTGTCTCTTGATAGTAACTATGTAATATGCTAGTAATACAGTAAACATTCTTTAATATGTGTGTATAGACCTTATGTATTCTAAGCTGTGATTTAATTGGACATTAATATGTCGTGTTTTACTATAATACCAAACAACATCTGGAAAAGGCTTTTGTCTTTCATAGAACAATAACGTAAAAAAAAAATTACTCCGGTGTATTTGATTTTCCCTATATCCAGTCCAGGTCGTCCCAGTGATGACATGTGGGTATTCCGCCCCCAGGGGGCGCTCAACTGCAAGATCAAAAGCTGTCGCTCCTCCCCTATAAAGATAGGTGTCCCTCTATCATTCCCCAGTGTTCATCTTGCAGTCTGGCTGCTGAAGATCGTTGGATACTCTCTCTTGGATTTTGGCAGCTGAGTGGGGCCTCCGCGGACTTTATTACCATTGATCCAGTGAGACCCACGCTTGTCTCCCAGCCTCTGGCTGACTCGGGATCGGCTCGCGCGTGGGTTGTGCAGCGCAGGTGGCAGGCGCGCGGCGTTGGATGCCGCTGTGCTCCCGCGGCCGGGCCCCTTGCGGTTCTGGCGGCCATTTTCATATATGTCCCCACAGCGGCCTTGGCGCTCTGGTGATAGGTGGGCGCTCGTTATGCGCCGCCGGGGGGCGGAGCCATACGCTGACGCATTTCGCGTCATCGTGGTGCAGCCCGCCCCTCGAGGCACATGTGTGTGTGTGCGGTGTGCGGATGGCTCCTCTCTTCCCGGACTTTGCTGCTGCCTTGCTGGTCGCATATCGCTATCCTGTCGTTGTCGTGAGTCCCTCTTGCTAACGATTGTTATTCCAAGTATACAGCACGTCCTGTTCCAGAATATTCCTTACACATGGGGTTATACATCCACAAGATGGCTCTGGACTGCAGAAAAAGACTTGTGGCCACTCCCGGCCCCTTAAATAGCCAGGAACCTCCCACTAATTCCCAGTTCTTCTCTGCAGTCTGGACTGCAAAGATAGAAGATGGCTCTCTACTCTGCGCAGGTGAGCGGGGCTTATTAGCCTGCGGCCCTGCAGGACTATTCCCACCCGTTCCGAACCCTCTGCCTCCCAGCCTCGGCTGACCGGTTCGGGTGAAGGAAGGTTTAGCACCAGGGTCAGGTGCTGAGGAGCGCTGCTCCTACTGCAGTCCTGACAGGGTAGGCGGTTAGGCTTATGGTGAGCCTTGTGGGATGCCCCCCCCCCACACTCTGGGTTTTGCCTTAACTAATATCCCTTTAGGTGTCCCCATCCCCCCTCCCTTCTCCTATCTTTACTTGGGCGGCTGCTGCTCTCCCTTGCCTCGCTCTCCCTCGGGGAGATCTCGGGGGGGGGGGGGGGGTGTCGCTGATCACTTTAATTGAGTGTGTTTTTTGTCTTTACCTTCACTTGTGCGCCACCACCGCGTGCTTGTACAGCGCTCCGCGGGCGGCTGCGACATTTCCTCAGAATGATGCGGTGCCGTAATTGGCTGGCCGGATCACGTGGGGCGCGATTTGCGCTCTTCGGGGGGGGGGGGGCGGCTCTGTGGATGACGCCTTTTGCATCACATATGCATGGCCCACCCCTCGAGGTCTATGCAGGTGCCATTTTCCCCTCTCTGGTGCTGCGTGTGCTGCTGGCTCCCTGTGCTGCCCGTGAGTACCCCTGCGGGGTGTTTTTTTCGGTGTATTTTTTCTCGTATATATACTTATGGGGTTGTCTCTTATGTTTTTCAGGCGGGGTGAACTCAGTACTGTGGTTTCTCCCGCCCCTCTCCCCTTGGTAATCTCCCACTTCCCTAGCGGGCTTTTGGGGCATCCCAGGTAGCTATTGTTAGCGTTAACCCTATACTGGCCTGTTGTGCCACTCAAATCACCATATGGAGGCTTCTGGGGATAATGTCCTTAGGGACAAGCCCGGCTATGTGTGGCGTGTGGGGTATCCCCTATATGTGATGATGTTAGGGTGTGTGTACCCTGCGCCCAGCAGGTGATTGCGCTGCAGCCGGGGTCGTCTGTTACTGGCCCTGGGGCTGCGTCCCCTCTGGCTTCGCCTACCCCCCCACGCTTACATTTGACCCCCAGTGAGGGGCATACTAGCGGGGAGTCCCAATCTGATTTGGATGCACGAGTGACCAGCATTGAACAACATATTGCTGATTCAGCCCCGCGTAAGGCTTCTGTCAAGAAGCGGCATTTATCCCCTGCTGTTTCCCTCTTCCCTGTTGAGGCTGAGGAATTTTTTGACATTTCTGGTTATTGTCCCCTTGAGGAGGGGGAACTATTCTCTGACTCGGAATCATCTATGGAACAGCCTAAGATTTATGGGGGTACCGGGTCTCCCTTTGGAGAAGACCCATGGTCCTCAGATGACACTGACACTGACAGGTTGTTGTCTCACATTTTTAAAGTGCTTTGTATTTCCCCTCCTGCAGTGGCTCCGCAGCAGCAGGGTGAGCTTTTTCATACAGTTAAACCACGCTTGGAGTTCCCTGAGCAGTCTCATTTTAATAATCTGGTGCTCAAGGAATGGGAACGGCCTAGTAAGTTGTCTGGGGTGCCAAGGAGTTGGGACAAGAGGTATCCCTTCCCTGCTGATGTGATTAAGCATTGGTCTTGTCCTCCCGAGGTGGACGCACCCGTTCTAGGGTTGTCAAATACCTCTGTCATGCATTCTCCTGACACTACTACCTTGCGGGATGTTGAGGACCGGCGCATGGACCAGTTGTCCTGTCATGCTTTTGCCTGTGTGGGGACTGCGCTGTGTCCGGTTTGTGCCTCTGTCATAAGGACTATTGCTATTAAAAGGCTGCTTAAGTGTCTCTTAGATGGGGCCTCTGATAATGCGGGAGGAGAAGACTATAGATCTCTCCTGCTTTGCTATGATTTTGTTGCTTATATCCTCTCTGCCATGGATGATGTCATTAGAATGTGTGGAAGGACATCTGCTCTTTTGGTGGCTATACGCCGCTCTGGCTGGCTGCGTCAGTGGGTAGCTGATAATGCTGAAGAAGGGTTCCGGGTTGCGCCTCTTTGGTGAACGTTTGGACCTGTTTGCAAGGGGAGGTAGGTTACCCCAATGCAGGAGGCCGTCTCGGCCCTTTCGGGGGTCTGGTGCCTCTCTCCCCTCCTTTCGTGCTCCAAGGGCTGGACGAGGGGTCTCTTTTACTGGAGCATGCGGAGACTATTTGGGCAGGGGCAGGGGACGTGGCCGACCCGGCCTCTCCTGGGGTCCCAAGCCCAAATCCTCTCCCAAGCCCCCTCAGGCATGAGGAGACGCCCTCACCCATCTGGGTGGGGGGACGGCTTCGGCTCTTTGCTCATGTCTGGAGGCGACATGTAGCAGAAAGGTGGATCCAGGAGGTTGTTTCCTCCGGTTACAAGATAGTTTGCAGCCTGGCCGCCCCCAAGATTCATCAGATCCTGGATGGCTCAAAATCCTCTGTCAGCTCAGGGCTTGTGTCTTGCTGTCCAAAACCTTCTGGAGTTGGGGGCCATCTGCCCAGTGCCTTTCAGGGAAAGGGGCAGACGCTTCTATTCCTATCTCTTCACGGTCCCCAAAAAGGACGGGTCCCTCAGGCCCATCTTGGATTTAAAGTGTCTCAAGAAGTTTGTCAGGTTCAAGCATTTTCGCATGGAAACCCTGCGCTCAGCGGTCTATTCACTGTGCCCAGGCGACTTCATGACTTCTGTAGACATCAAGGATGCTTACCTTCATGTACCAATCTTTCCAGGCCATCAGAAATTCCTCAGGTTCGCTCTGGAGGATCAGCACTACCAATTTGTGGCCTTGCCTTTCGGTATCACCTCGGCTCCCAGGGTATTCACCAAGGTGCTGGCGGGCGTGATGGCCTTACTGAGATCTCAGGGCATTCGCATCCTTCCTTATCTGGACGACATTCTCATCACGTCTCAGTCCTTCTATTGGGCCGAGCTGGATACCCAGTTGGTGGTGTCCACACTAGAGTCCTTCGGCTGGGTTATCAACCATCCCAAGTCTTCTCTGTCACCGTCTCGGGTGAGGTCCTTTCTGGGCATGACTCTGGATACATCTCAGATCAAGATTTTTCTCCCTCAACAGAAGGTGGAGAGTCTTCAAGTTCAGGCCCAGTTCTTTCTTGTCCTCATCCCTCCATCCGGCAGGGGATGCAGCTGGTGGGCCTGATGGTGTCTTGTTTCGAGGCGGTACCCTATGCTCGGTTTCACATGAGACCTCTTCAGCTTCGCCTCTTATCAGTATGGGATCGGGACCCAGTGTCCCTGGATCAGGTGTTTGCTCTGTCCCCCCTGGCCAGACGGTCCCTCTCGTGGTGGCTGGACTCAAGGAACCTGTTAGTGGGCAGAACCTTTCTGCCCCCTTGCTGGGAGACTGTCACCACGGATGCCAGTCTGACGGGTTGGGGGGGCTTCTGAAAGTTCTTAAAATGCCAGGGTCAGTGGGGCCCTCAGGAGGCCCATACCCCTATCAACATTCTGAAACTGCTGGGGTCGGGCTGTTCAGGTCCGCTCAGACAACCAGATGGCTGTGGCCTACATCAATCATCAGGGAGGGACCTGGAGCAGGAGGGCCCTCAAGGAAGTGTCCCTGATTCTGTCATGGGCGGAGGAGAATGTTCCCTGCATCTCGGCGGTGTACATCCCGGGGGTGGAGAATCTGGAGGCGGATTCCCTGAGCAGGGGGACGTCTCGTCTGGGAGAATGGTCCCTCAGCAGCAGGGTGTTTCGCTCCCTGTGCCACCTTTGGGGTCAGCCAGATGTGGATCTGTTTGCGTCCCATCACAATCACAAGCTTCCAGTCTTTGTCTCTCTGTCCCAGGACCCTCTGGAGTTAACCATGGATGCCCTGGCAATGTCTTGGAAGAGCTTTCGGCTCCTCTATGTGTTCCCTCCGTTTCCTCTGCTGGGCAGGGTGCTGCACAAGATAGCCCAGGAAGGGGTACCAACCATTCTGGTGGCCCCCTGCTGGCCAAGAAGAGAGTGGTTCGCAGATGTCGTGCAGCTGGCAGTAGATCAATACACCCTGCCCGAGGATCCAGGCCTGCTCACTCAGGGGCATCTACGCCACCCCAATTTACAAACGTTGGCTTTAACGGCCTGATGCTGAAACCTCTATCTTGATGGACAAGGGGCTGTCTTCCTCTGTAGTTAATACTAAGATTAGGGCAAGGAAGAAGTCCTCGTGGCATGCTTACATTTCCTGGTGTGAGTCTAAATCTTTTCACTATCGGGTGTTTTCTGTTCCCAGGATCCTGGAGTTCCTGCAGCATGGTTTGGACTTGGGTCTTCAACTCAGTACCCTCAAGGAACATGTTTCAGCTTTGACCATTTTCTTCCAAAGGTCAATTGCTAATCATCGTTTGGTTAAGACTTTCTTCCAGGGGGTTACTCACGTGCGCCCCCCACGTAAGCCTATGTTACCAGTTTGAATTTGGTCTTGTCTGCTATGCAGGGTTCTCCTTTTGAGCCTCTGCGTG
Organism: Gastrophryne carolinensis; assembly: GCA_027917425.1. Classification (NCBI taxonomy): domain Eukaryota; kingdom Metazoa; phylum Chordata; class Amphibia; order Anura; family Microhylidae; genus Gastrophryne; species Gastrophryne carolinensis. The sequence continues at coordinate 332,474,121 of CM051235.1, read as the reverse complement.
CGGCTCCTTTGTCCATTTTGACTCTTAAAGTGGACCATCACCCTCCCGTGATCACCTCCCTCCCCACGGGGTGAAACCCCCCCAAATACCCCAAATCCCCTTACCTTGTCTCCCTCGCCCCCCTCCAGACGTGCGCGCGCCCGCGCCGGCCGTCTGAGAAATGGCCGGCGCGCGCGTCAAGAGTGACGTGCGGGAGGCGGCGGCGGAGGAGCCACTTGTCCGCGGCTGTCAAATCGCTTGTCCGTCGACGCTGAGAGCGGGGAGAGGTGAGTTTTTCGGGTGATCGGGGGGGTTTCACACAGCGGGGCACCCCGATCGGGGGTGCCCCACCGAAGTGGACCAAGACCCAGGATAGTCAAAATCCTGGGTGTTGGTCCACTTTAAGGTAGCATTTTTGGTGGCTATCACTTCTGTTAGACGTGTTTCTGAGTTGGCGGCGCTTTCCATCAAACCTCCTTACTTTGAGAGACACCAGGACAAGGTGGTGTTTCGGTTTAAGCCAGATTTTCTGCCTAAGGTTGTGTCTGCATTTCATCTCAATCAGGACATTGTCTTGTCTTCCTTGTGTCCTAATCCTAGTAACCCTAAGGAGAGGGTATTACATTCTCTGGACGTGGTTAGGACTTTGAAATTTTATCTGGTAGCTACTGAATCCTTCAGGACGACTGATGCTGTTTTGTTCTTCCTTCTGGACCTAGGAAGGGTTTGCCTCCGGCTAAATCCACCATCAGTAAGTGGATTCGTCAGGCGGTGATACAAGCCTATTCTGCTAAGGGGAAGGAGCCTCCCTTCTGCCTTACTGCTCATTCTACTCGTGCTATTGGTGCCTCTTGGGCCTTTCAGCACCAAGCTTCTGTTGAACAAGTTTGCAAGGCCGCTACTTGGCCTTCTGTTCATACTTTTTCTAAGTTTTACAAGGTTGATGTTAGGGCCTCAGCGGATGCTGCTTTTGGCCGCAAAGTTCTGCAGGCGGCAGTGGTTTAAACTGTCTGCTGTTACTTTTGGGGATCCCACCCTACCTTACAGACACTGCTATTGGATGTCCCAAGTGAAAGGAATATCTTCTGGAACAGGACGTGCTGTATACATGGAATAATACAATTCTGTGAGTACTCACCTGTAGAATTGGTATTATAAATATACAGCACGTCCTGTTCCACCCCGCCCTTTGTTATCATTGTTCTTGGTTACCTCTGTATGGTGATTGTTTATTTGGATTCTTATTCATTTTTGATTCTCCCGGCTTCTTGTTAACTGCTTGCCAATACTGGGAATTAGTGGGAGGTTCCTGGCTATTTAAAGGGCCGGGAGTGGCCACAAGTTTTTTTCTGCAGTCCAGCGCCATCTTATGGATGTATAACCCCATGTGTAAGGAATATTCTGGAACAGGGCATGCTGTATATATATAATACCAATTCTACAGGTGAGTACTCACAGAATTGTATTTTTGCTTACTCTTCATATGCTTGTGGGAGTCTTATGGCCCTCTCTCTTTTTCTTGTAGGTTGGGCCTAGTGATTGAGGGTTGTGGTTCTTCCCGGTCTCCCCTTTACTGTCCCGTTTACTCGGATAATGACAATCTTTTTGATGATCTGGGCTCTGTGGAGGAAGGTGAGTTGCCAGATGATTCCTGTTCCACTGCGGATTATTCTGCTGCCGATGACAGTTTGTCTGGTTCCTCCTCTGATGAGGATGCGTGGCTCCCTGATGATATGGAGAAGGTGCTTGCCTCAGTTTTTGAGACTTTACACATTGTCCCTCCCAGAGCGGCTAAGAGGAAGCAATGTGATTTGTTTAAGCTTGAAAGACAGAGGCGAGTCTTTCCGGAGCAGGCCCATTTTTCTAATATGATTTTCAAGAAATGGGAAAGACCTAACAAGCTACTGTCTGCGCCTAAGGGCCTGGATAGGCGGTATCCCTTCCCTGAGGAGCTGGTCCGGCTATGGTCTTGTACTCCCGAAGTGGATTCCCCTGTGTCGGGGTTGTCCAACACTACTATTATGCCATCACCTGATACCGCTTCCTTACGTGACCCGGCTGACAAGCGCATGGATCATCCGGGTGGGGGGACGGCTTCTGCTATTTGCTCATATCTGGAGACGGCACATCTCGGATCAGTGGATTCAGGAGGTGGTGTCCTCCGATTACAAAATAGAGCTGGCAGTCGGGCCGCCCACAAAATTTCTTCGGTCTTGAATTTCCCAAAACCCATTGAAGGCGCAGGGCCTGAGAATGGCCGTGCAACACGTCCTGTGTTTAGGTGTGATTTGCCCTGTTCCTCGTCAGTAGCAGGGTCAAGGTTTTTACTCCAACCTGTTCACGGTTCCCAAGAAGGACGGAGCTCTAAGACCAATCCTGGACTTGAAGGGTCTCAACAAGTTTGTCAGAGTCAGACATTTCCGCATGGAAACCTTACGGTCAGCGGTAAGCTCGCTTCGGCCCGGCGACTTCATGTCTACGGTGGACATCAGGGATGCTTATCTGCACATCCTAATTTTCCAGGGGCATCAGAAGTTCCTGAGGTTTGCTCTGGAGGATCAGCATTACCAGTTTGCGGCACTTCCATTCGGGATATCCTCAGCCCCCCGTTTCTTCACCAAGGTGCTGGCAAGCATCATGGCTATCCTGAGGAACAAGGGCATTCGTGTGCTGCCCTATCTGGATGACTTGCTGATTGTGACCCAGTCCTTGCAGCAGGCCAAGAGTGATACTCGGACGGTATTGTCAACCCTGGAGGCCTTCAGCTGGGTAATCAATTACCCAAAGTCCTTTATCACTCCCTCAACAGTGAGATCCTTCCTGGGAATGTCGATAGACACCGCTCAGGTAAAAGTTTTTCTGTCACTGCAGCAGGTTTCGGGTCTCCAGACGCAGGTGCAGGCCTTGCTGTCCTGTCAGCGGCCGTCGATACATCTGGGGATGAGATTGGTGGGCCTAATGGTGTCATGCTTCGAGGCGGTGCCCTTTGCCCAATTTCACATAAGACCTCTTTAATTGAACCTGCTGGCCGCTTGGGACCGGATGCAGGAGTCGCTGGAACAGGAATTTTTGCTGTCCCCCCTGGCCAGACAGTCCCTCTAGTGGTGGTTGGACCCCAGGAACCTTTTGGTGGGCAAGTCCTTTCTGACTCCCCGTTGGGAGATAGTTACCACGGATGCCAGGCGTTTGGCAGACTCTTGGAGCTGAGAGTGATCCGGTTGGTGCTTCTTCGCTTGACTCCCCATTTAAGGGGTCGTGCGATCCAGGTTCGCTCGGACAATCAGACGGCTGTTGCCTACATCAATCACCAGGGCGGGACTCGGAGCAAGCAAGCCCTCAAGGAGGTGACCCAGATTCTGACTTGGGCAGAGGAGAATGTTCCCTGCATATCGGCGGTCTACATTCCCAGGGTGGAAAACCAGAAGGCAGAATCCCTGAGCAGGAGCGCCTTGCGCCTGGGGAAATGGACTCTCAACAGCAAGACCTTCCACGCTCTGTGTCTCCACTGGGGTCAGCCAGATGTGGACCTGTGTGCGTCCAGACACAATCACAAGCTCCCAAGGTTTGTCTCCCTTTCAAGAGATCCTCTGGCCATTGCCACAGACGCTCTGGCAATTCCCTGGATGGAGTTCAGGTTTCTTTATGCATTCCCTCCGTTTCCACTCCTGGGCAGAATGCTGCGCAAGATTGCCCAGGAGGGGGTGCCAACCATTCTGGTGGCTCCTCGCTGGCCGAGAAGGAGTTGGTTTGCGGACTTAAGCCTCGATTCAGAGAGACAAAAAAAACTTCAGTTTTAGTTCCGATCTGTTTTTTTTTGTGAAATGTTTCCGTTCTCGTATGAGCGTACGAGCGATTCTATGCATGCATTGAAAACCTTCTGTAAAGTTTCCGTCCGTTCGTACTGCAGATTACGAATACGAGGATGTCATTTTCCATCCAGACTTTTCCGTTTCATTTTCACATGTTACAACATAGGCTTTCGTTTTTACCCTTTTCCCATCGTATCCTCCAACGAATCCTTTACGTTTCCCGTTCGATTCTGTTTCCCTTTTTCAATAAATATTCGTCCAGACGGAAATCCTTACGATCTTGCGCCTGCGCACTACAAACTTAACTCATTAAAGTGCTCGCCTACATATTTGCCACCCTCACTTCTACTACAATGTTTAGCTAAATCACTTAGCACTGTCCTCCATCTTCCCTTTTGGACCCTTAAAGCTCACCCAAACCACTTAGCACTATCCTCCATCTTCCCTTTTGGACCCTTAAAGCTCGCCCAAACCACTTCTTGGTTAGGTTCTTCTTCCATTTTAGCCCCCTAAAACTTACCCAAATCACTTCTCGGTCATGTGAATATTCATCTTTAAATATTTCTGGGCCCATTAGTTTTGTGTTAATGTATTTTGTAAATGAAATGACAATGTAACATTTTTTTTTATAGCATAATAAAATATAAAATTTAAAAAAAATTTACAACTATAAAAAACAAAATACATAGCAATGGCAGGCCACAGAACATTATTCTTCATCTGTGGTCCCCAACGAGTTGTGCAGCTCCTGCATCTCGCCCACCAACTGAAGGACCCTGACACTCAGTTGTGCCACTCTGGCACGTGTGGTCCCTGTTAAAAACCATAAATTAAAATTTTGGTATAACCTTGCTGGGGCCATACTGCAGTGCCTACCCCCCCCCCCCCCCCTGTATGGTCCAAACACCTAAATCTGGACTTCAAAAGCCAGAGGGCCCTCGCCACCACGGCCTGGGTTTTGCATAGTGCCCAATTAGAGAACCCCTGGCCCGCATTCTGCAGGCAAAGAACGGGCATCAGGAGCAAGGGCGAGTGGCACATCTTGCAGTTCCTGCAACCAAATATAAAATAATTACACAAAGCAAAGGTTACCAACTAAAACAATAACTCCTACAACAAATTAAGATTCAAGTTCAACAATCCAAATATAATTCACAAAGGACATAAGTCTAAAAAAATATCGCAATTATATGGATGTGTGGGAAAATAAATGTTTACATGCTAAGGACTAATTAAGGTCAGCATTAAAATGCATCTATAAGGCATACATGAAATGTATTGATTTAGGTATGCATTGCCATACAATTTATGGCCTCGGCCATGCTGATACATGCAATGCCTTGGTGCTAAAGGCGCGCAGACTCCTCCACATAGCCACAAAACATGTTCAACAATAGCAATCCGAGCCCTCAAAGGTCCCGTAAGTGGATCAGAAATGAAAGGGATTTATAGGGTGGTGATCGTCCGATGGACGAAAAAAAGCAAAAAAATGACAAACACCCACCAAAACTTTCACAGACTGCTTCGGAAGTCCGGACGAATGTGTCTCTGAATGGAGACTATAGTTCAGATGTCAGTGGATCACTACATCATGCCCGACGACCCAGGGCTTCTCACACAGGGGTCGCTGCGGCACCCCAATTTACGGACGCTGGCTTTGACGGCCTGGCTATTGAAACTTCAATCCTGACGGAAAAGGGTCTGTCAGCCACAGTTGTGCATACCATGATTCAGGCATGGAAGAAGTCTTCCTCCATGATATAATACAGAGCTTGGCACGCTTATATTGCTTGGTGCGAGACCAAGAGACTACTTTGCCGCACATTTTCTATTTCTAGGATTCTGGAGTTTTTACACCACGGCTTAGACTTGGGTCTCCAGCTGAGCACCCTCAAGGGCGAGGTCTCGGACTTAGCCATATTCTTCCAGAGATCCATTGCCAACCATAGGTTGATCAAGACCTTTTTTCAGGGAGTCACCCATGTCCGGCCACCTCATAAGTCAGTAATACCTGTGTGGGACTTGAATTTAGTACTTTCTGCTCTTCAGGGTCCTCCCTTCGAACCATTGTGCAATGCTGCATTGCTTATTTTGACTCTCTACTTTTTGGTAGCGATCACCTCGGTGCGTCGCGTATCAGAGCTGGCCGCGCTTTGTAGGAAGCCTCCCTATTTTGAACTGCATAAGGATAAGGTTGTTTTTCGCTTTAAACCTGATTTTTTGCCTAAGGTTGTTTCTCCCTTTCACCTTAATAAAGAAGTTGTCTTGCCTTCCTTGTGTCCTGCACCGATTAATTCTAAGGAAAGGACCGTCCATGCCTTGGATGTGGTCAGAGCCATTAAGTATTACCTGGTTGCGACTGAATCCTTCAGGAAGTCAGATTTGCTCTTTGTCCTATCAGAGGGCTCTAGGAAGGGTTTGCCACGAGCCAAGCCTTGGGCTTTTCAGCACCAGGCATCGGTTGAACAAGTTTGTAAGGCCGCCAGTTCATACTTTTACAAAGTTCTACAAAGTTGATGTCAAGGCCTAAGCTGACGCTGTCTTTGGTCGAAAGGTGCTTCAGGCGGTAGTGAAATGAACTACATGCTGTTCTGCACTGGGGATCCCGCCCTACTGGACACTGCTTTTGGATGTCCCACATGTCATCACTTCTGGGACGACCTGGACTGGCTATAGGGAAAAATAAAATTCTGTGAAACTCACCTGTAGAATTGTTTTTGATTATATCCAGTCCAGGTCGTCCTAAACCCGCCCTTGTTCATTATCTCTTGTTTGCCTGTTATGGTGATTACCATTTTTTATTCTTGGACTTGAGTCCTTAAGTCTTGTTTAGAGAGAGTACAAGCTGAAGCTATGTGAAGTAACATGGTTTCTTTGCCTCCCGGCTTGTCTCCTCTTTTACTGCTTTTTAACCACTGGGGAATGATAGAGGGACACCTGCCTTTATAGGGGGCCGGCAGGAGAGACAGCTTTCGATCTTGCAGTCAAGCGCCCCCTGGGGGTGGAATACCCACATGTCATCACTGGGACGACCTGGACTGGATATACTCAAAAACAATTCTACAGGTAGGTTTCACAGAATTGTATTTTTGTGACTACTCTGGAATCTAATAGATTCCTGGGTTTTGTTCCGATTAAAGACATTCTCCAGGCAACAGGAAAACAACAGTATGAAGGAGACCAGAAGGACCAGTATGAGGAGAAATTTGGGTTTGATTTCTAGCTTTGCTTTGTTCTTACCCTAGATTACCCTCCCTTCCTCCCCCTTGCCTTTGACATCGAATGGTGTCCATGGTGGTGAATGAGGGACTGCCCCCTCACATTCCCCCTGATTGCCTCCGCTCCAGTCCTCAACTGTGCCCACTCTCCCTCCCTGCCAGCGTGTTCGTGTTGCCAAGGCGACAGCCTCGTTTAGTAGGAATAAAACAAAACTGAGTATCAGTATAATAAGGGATATTTGAAAATAGCCCTGATGATGTGCTGTTAGAAAAAAATGGCCTGTGGCTCCCCCTTCCAAGACTACAAATCAGCACGCCAGGCATAGAGGCTGGGGCCACATCACTCGGAGGATAGATTCATAGGAATCTCCCTAGCTTCATTTGACAGGTACGGAGATTCCCAGGCAAGCCACACCCAGGACTATAAATACCCCTCTCATCGACAAGCGTTCAGCGCCTAGCACAATGGTGGTGGTAAGTATAGTGTCTATTGAGAACAATAAAAGTATTGTGTGGTGTTTTTTTTTTAATTTTTACTACCTTACACTAGCAAAGGGTCCCTTTCACTACTAGTTACTAACGGTAAGAGTGGGAACCTGAAACCAAACTATGGTCCCCATTAAAATCAATGGGAACCTTAACTAAAAAAAAAAAGCTGTGAGTGCTTGCGTATGTGCTGTGAGTTTGGCAGAAAGGTGAGTAGAATGGGTGCTCTGGGGGGTTTACCACAGTGGGGCATCCTAAACCATGGCGCCCCAGGTGGATGGACAAAAACCTGGGATATTGAAAATCCCCACATTTTTAAGAAAACATAGAACAACTGTGTGTAAACAATTGCCCCCCCCCCCCAATAAGGTTAGCACTAGTCATAGAAGCTCCCACAACACTTTGTGATTTAGTTTACAGCCAGGAACTGTGGCACACAATAACATCTTAACAGTTTCATCCTGTCAAGGATGTCCTGATGTGGGACAAAACAGTCATTAAATAAAGGTGCAGCTGAGAGCTGAGCAGAGAATGGGAAGGAGTGGCGAGCAGGATAAAGATGGGGAGCTGGGTAGTTTGTGGGGCAGGGCAGAGATTGGGCAGTAGTGGGGAGCAGGATAAAGATGGGGAGCTAGGTAGTTTGTGGGGCAGGGCAGAGATTGGGCAGTAGTGGGGAGCAGGATAAAGATGGGGTGCACTGGGTAGTTTGTGGGGCAGGACAGAGATTGGGCAGTAGTGGGGAGCAGGATAAAGTTGGGGAGCTGGGTAGTTTGTGGGGCAGGGCAGAGATCGGGCAGTAGTGGGGAGCAGGATAAAGATGGGGAGCTGGGTAGTTTGTGGGGCAGGGCAGAGATCGGGCAGTAGTGGGGAGCAGGATAAAGATGGGGAGCTGGGTAGTTTGTGGGGCAGGGCAGAGATTGGGCAGTAGTGGGGAGCAGGATAAAGATGGGGTGCACTGGGTAGTTTGTGGGGCAGGGCAGAGATTGGGCAGTAGTGGGGAGCAGGATAAAGATGGGGAGCTGGGTAGTTTGTGGGGCAGGGCAGAGATTGGGCAGTAGTGGGGAGCAGGATAAAGATGGGGAGCTGGGTAGTTTGTGGGGCAGGGCAGAGATCGGGCAGTAGTGGGGAGCAGGATAAAGATGGGGAGCTGGGTAGTTTGTGGGGCAGGGCAGAGATCGGGCAGTAGTGGGGAGCAGGATAAAGATGGGGAGCTGGGTAGTTTGTGGGGCAGGGCAGAGATGGGCAGTAGTGGGGAGCTGGGTAGTTTGTGGGGCAGGGCAGAGATGGGCAGTAGTGGGGAGCAGGATAAAGATGGGGTGCACTGGGTAGTTTGTGAGGCAGGGCAGAGATTGGGCATTAGTGGGGAGCTGGGTAGTTTGTGGGGCAGGGCAGAGATTGGGCAATAGTGGGGAGTGAGAGAAGGGGATGCAGGACATAGAGAGGACACAGAAAGAATACAATAAAGATTGGAATGCAGCTTTAAGCAGAGATTGGAATGTAGATGGAAGCAAGGATTAGGGTAAATATAGGGGTATGGAGCAGGGCAATGATAGGGATGCAGCAGGCCGATGGTGAGAAATAGGGTAGAAGCCTAGAGAATGGCAGAGATGGTGCTGCAATGGAGAGGAAGGCAGAAATGGGGGTGCAGCAAAAAGCAGGACAAAGATAGGGTGCATGGCATAAACCCTGCTGGAGCAGGGAAGATGTGGAGGAAGGCAGAGCTAGGGATGCATAGGGGTTCAGTGCAGACATTGAGATGCAGCAGAGAACAGGGCAGAAATAGGGGTGCAGCAGGAGCAGGGACGATATAGGGAGACAGTGAGGAGTAGGGCAGAGGTGAAGGTGAAGCTGGGTGCATTGCAAGGATAAGAGGCAGTGAGCAGCAGGTTTAAGCCGGGGCTGCAAGGCAGAGATGAGCGGTGTTAGGCAGATATAGGGTGCAAGGAGCAGTAGGAATGAGATGTGAGTTTGAGAGCACTGTAGAAATGGAGGGGTTGTGTGGTGTGTGAGGTTAGGATTGGTGTGCAGTGGGGAGCACTGCAGATATTTGGGTGCAATGGGTTGCAGACAGAAAGAGGGGTGCAGCAGGGAGAATGGCAGAGATAGAGCTGTAGTGGATGGCATGGTACAGATTGGGCTGCAGTAAGAAGCAGCAAAGAGCAGGGTAGATATATTGTGTATTGAGGAGCAGGGCATTGGATGCAATAGGAAGTTCGAGATGCAGGACAGGTGGACATGGCAAAGATGGGCAGATATGGGGCTGCAGTGGAGAGCAGGGCAGCTAATTGTAGGGCACTGATGGGGGAACAGCAGGGTGGAGGGCTTAGATGGGGGTGCAGCTTAAACAAGGGCAAAGGTGGCCATAAATCTGGAGCAGTCAGGGATAGGGGTGTAGTAAAGGGCCGGCTAAAGATGGCGCAGTGGGGAGCAGGTGCAGGGCAGAGAAATGTAGAGAAATAAGGGTGTTGGCATTGGGTGCAGGGAAGAGATGGAGGTGTAGCAGATAGCATGGCAGAGGTTGGATAGCAGTGCAGAAATAGGGGTATAGTGTGGTGCAAAGATGGAATGATAGGAGAAGTTAAAAGATGGGGGTGCAGTGGATGAGGGTGGAGATTGGGAATAGCAAGAAGCTATTGTGGGAGCTGGGCTCCGCCCCCGGCATGCAGGGCAGAGATGGGTGTACAGTTGGGTACAGTTGGGAGTAGATCGTAGAATGGAAGTGCAGAGATGGGGTGCAACTCAGAAATTAGGGTGCAGTAGGGTATCTCTTGGAGTGGGCAACAGGGCAGAGATCAGGATGCAGTGGAAGGCAGGCCTGTGGTGAGGGAGCGGAGATGGATGTGCATTTGGGAGCAGGGTGGAGGTCTGGGTCCAGGGTATATTTAGGGGTGCAGTGCAGAGTAGGTCAAGAATGGGGGTGCAGGGCAGAAATAAAGATGCAGTGGTATGCAGGGCAGAGCAGGTCAACTAGGTGACTATAATGCACACTGCCGCATCCCCTGCATCCGAAGCTGTGCATACTCCTGTCACAGCTCATCTGTGGCATGCTCCCCATTCAAAACAATGAGAGCTGTCTGCTGAATTACCTCAGTTCAGCAAGCGGCTCTCATTCGACGAGAACCTGCACATGTGCCGTTGAACCAGGTAAAAGTGAGTACAGGCTTACTGGGGGGTTTGACACAGTGGGGAATCGTGATTCGGAATGGCCGGGGGACAGCCAGTGTCTGGCCCTGAAATCTTTTCGATTCCAGGCCGGCTTGCATGGGTCAGGCAATGTTACGCCGCTAGTGTCTCTGTATATGCAAGGGATCCACCTAGTGGCCCATTATAGTATCTTTAAACTGACTGTAACTAAGCCTGCCCATGTTACAAACTGATACCATTATACTACTGACTGATACATTGTTGGAATAATGTGAGCCCTTGTAGTGTGTAGGCATGTCACTGAGCTTTATTTATTTAAACTTTTTTTTTGTACAGTGCACATTAATAATAAGAAACCACAATTGGTGTCTCTGCAATTTTTTATGATTATTGCACCACTCCAGTTGGGGGGGGGGGGGGATTATATGTCTGAACCCCCTCTTGTTACACATACTTTTAGAGAACTGACTATATAGGGGGAACTGACTATAATGTGGGAACAGCGATATGGTGCAGTGCTTGGAAGGGCAGACATGGGGGCAGCAGAGAGCAGGGCAAAGAATATGGGGGGGAAATGGGGATGCAGGGCAGAGTTGCAGATGCAGTGGGGAGCAGGGCAGTGAGGGAATTATAGCAGGGAGCAGGGCAAAGATGGAGTCCAGTGGGGAGCAAGGCAAAGGTGGGATTGTAGTGGAGAGCTTATCAGAGAAGATAGAAGCATAGTGGAGAGCTGAGCAGAGAAGTTTGGGGGTGCAGCAGGAAGCAGGGCAGAGATGAGATGCAGGCGAGAGGAGGGCAGAGATGGCAAGGCAATGGGGAGCAGGAGTTGTGATCGCTTAAGTTACTTTGGTCATCTGCTGGTGAAGGCCCCGTTGTTACGAGAGGTAACTAAATGTGTCAAATGTCTCAAACACTCCTACACACTCATGTAGGATGGTCAATTATTAGTAGCAATTTTTGATAGCACCATGTCCACTACTTTATAGGAATGAGCATAGACACAAGTCGAACAAAGTTCTTCCTTCCTTAAAGAAGAACAACACACAGGACTTTAACTTTCCGGAATTGGGATGCCCTGCTGTATGTATTCCCCAGTTACCCCATTTCAATCACCTTCCTGGTGTTCCCATGGCACAGGCTCAGCTGCTCAGCCATTCAGGGCGCATGTGTAAACAATAAGAGCTGTCTCCCATGCCTGCGCCGTTGGAGCATGGAATGTTGAGTTTTTACAGGAAAACTGGGGGTTTTCACACAGCAGGGCATCCTGCTTCAGGACAGCCGAATCCAAGCTGGCCGCTGGTGGGTTTTGTTCAGCTGAGAGCTGCTCTGAAGACATCCCTGCTGAGAATCCAAATAACCAGTGCTAATGTGGTACCAGAAGATGAGCAGTCATGGAAGAGGCAAAACTTTTATCTCACTGTGCAGAAGTCCTGGCTCAGAGTTTGCAGCAGTTAGAACAATTCTGGGTCAAGAAAAGCAAGGTATATCGTGGAATTTCAAACTGTAGACAGGTCATGGTGACTGCCATTTTGGCCAGGCCTGCTTTCATAAAGAGAATATCAGATCTGACAGAACTTACAAGTCCCCTTTCCTTGTGCAAGATCAGACTAAGGTGTTTTTCAGCTGGGTCCAGGTTTTCTTTCAAAGGTAGTTTTATCTTTTTCCTTTATTAAATTACCTTGCCAGCATACAGTAAAAGTATAAAACACATCATGTTGCTTGAACAGAGTGTATGATAACAAGTTGTGCTCAAATGGATCCCAGTAGGTTGCTCTGGATGTGATAAAATGGCCTTCACACCACAGAATGTATTGCCTGTTCATTAGACCATTCCTTTGGAGGCAGCAATGAGGTCCAACCATATAGACTGGACCAGGTGTGTTAGATAGCCTGCAGTCCAGAGAGTAACCTAGCATGATTATAGAAACCTCTTTGAGAATGATATAGAGCAGCGATCCCCAACCCGGGGCTTGCGAGCCACATGTGTGACAGATGTCCCTGATCCCCCTCCCATCAGTGCCCAGGCTCATTTGCATTTGATACTTTGCAGGCATGTGGAGCAGGATCAGTCATGAGAGGACGAGGTGGTAAGTACATCTCCATTTTTCCTGGATGGACCCTGTTTGGAGAGGCAGTGTGAATCAGCTTGGATACCTGGGTGAGAGAAACCATGTGAGCTGCAGTATGTTTAGGCAGCTCTTAATGGTGATCAGCCTGGGACAGCAGACCTCACTGGGCCGGTTGATGTCTGTAGATAGGGGACAGCACTTTGATGATGTCACTGCAGTATTACAAGGGAGTGTTTTGGTCCTTTTTAAAGCAGACCAAGAATCAAATAAAGCTATTGTTCTGCTCACACAGTAAGCCAGAGACCAGGGCAGTAGTACTTTTGCATTTCCTCACAGCGAGCAGGGGAAACCACAGCTGCACACCCACCAGGTGGACCCAAATGATCGCATGGGGTGACAGACCAAACGTAGGCTGCAAGGAAACATAGAAGCAGTAACTGGTACTGCCCCAGTCTCCATCCGCTTTAAGTAGCAAGGGGAATGGCCTAAACTAGACATATAACATACTTTTATACACAGGAAGGTTTCACCTTTGTACCCTCAATCTCCAAAAGACACAATTCAGAGAGACAGCTGTCAAATGGCTCAGCGGGTGTCTTTTTCTTTTTTATCTCTCTCGCTCTCCCTTTTATTCATTCCGTTATTTTCACTCTCTTTTGGTTAGATCAGTTGTGATTAAACCGGACCTTCACCATGATTTATTGAAAATCCCAAACTCTTAAAAAACCCCATCATCTAATGTTAATATATTTTAAGTTTTTAGTCACGTATTATTCCTCCCCCACTGGGCTGCAGCTCTGTTCAGGATTTTAGGATACGGGCGCCGCCATCTTGACTCAGAAGCGTCACATTTACTGAGGAGAGGAGAGCGGGATAAAGTACAGGGGGGCAGGTTATAGCTGTGCTTTGCTCAGACAGAGTACAACTGGAATCAGGAAAAGGTCAGCAATCCCAGAATGCAGAGCAGCACAGTCAGAAGGCACTTCCTGTTTGCAGGCTGCCTGATGTTCCATGAGCCGCCATCTTGGATGTTTAAAGGCTCATAACATGCAGTAGATGCAGGTAGGATGATTTTTAATGTGAGCAATCTGTATGTACAGGGTGCGGGAAACATATAAGATAGACTCTTATTCCGAGTGAAGGGCCGCTTTAAGTGAGGGAGAGGACATGACGAGTTAGTCCCTCTTCTGCACAGAGTTTCTCAAAAGAGGAAAGAAAGCTTCTGTATCCTTCAGGGCTGATGTGAAATTTCTAACCTTGAGAGTTCTCCAAACTGGAAGAAACTTTCCAGCCATATCTTTGATTTCTTGTAAACTCTTCCAATGGTCCTGAGATCTAAAGTGTAGAGACCGGAGTTTCTCAAGGTCTAGGATTTGGTCCAGGGATTGGTCTTCTATACCTGGGGGATTGCCTATGGTGAGCATTAAAGGGCAGGACAAGATAGATGGAGATGAAGACCTTACTCCAGAGCATGCACATAATGTTGTTCCTATCAATGGATGGGACTTCAAATCCCATGGAATACCTGTGGGAAACCCTGGCAAGGTGAGCAGCTGCATAATATTTGAGAGGATCTGATAGGGCCAATTCCTCTGAAAAGTTTGGGAAGAGATTAAACATGTTTATTTATCCTAGGGCACTTATCTGCCAGAGCAAAGGAACACAATTCCTTTCTGACTTTGGATAAATCTCTTGGAATCTCTAACCATCTAAACAAGTATCTGTTGCATTTGTTGGTTGTGGTTAGGGTGACCAAATTCTATTTGGTTAGGGCAAAGGACATTTAGAAATCTGATCACTTTCCTAGCCATCGATGGTAGAAGGAGCTCAGACTCAGACTAGAAACACTCAGCAAGTTTATCAGTCAGGTTGGCAATAATTGAGGTCTTCTGAGCCAAGAGCCTGGTGCCAACATTTTGAGTAACAGCACATTTTACAAGGGCATTTAATCTCCAGCCCACTGTGGATCAGGTCTTCAAGGTGGCTACTGTTCATTCATCTACAAAAGCAGCATCTATTGGATGTGGAGCTGTTCCTGTGGACAGCTACGTGTATAACTAAATAGTACTACTTGCTACAAAATTCCTGAGGTATAATATGGGAAAACCACCATGGCTCACTCAGTCAAGAAATCCCTGTGATCAATCAACTTTAGGGAGGAAAGGAGTAGATACAACAGAAAACACACAACAAACACTGAAGAAGCCAACACTGGATCATGTTTTAATCCAGCAGACATACAAGAACACTATATATTAACTAAGTTGAGTTCACTGACTAAGAATCACTTGAAAGCACTGAATTTAGGGTTAAATTTTTGTTTTGAAGACAGCCCTTTTCACTCGTAAACTTACCTTGAAGCACAAGCACCATTGGCTTTCTCAGAAGTGCCACTGTGACGAGGTGCAGTCAGCTGGCCGCATCCCAGCTAATCTTACCTGATCCTGGTTTCACACAGCGGGGCTCTGGTATAGGATGCCTTGGGGGCAGGGAGGGTTTTGACCCACTTTAAGAACAATATTTTTTGCCTACGATTACCTACATTGCCTACATTCTACAAGTACATGTACGATGGTCACGCTTGACGTGGAGGCCCTCTATTCCAGTATACCCCATGACCTGAGTTTTGAATAAAAACACTTTTTTTGTTTAATGGGGACCTATACCTCCAGGAGCAGGGGACGGCAATGGGAACAACTTGTGCCCCGTTGTACACAACCTGCACCTGAGGGTGTGGGATTGGTTGGTCTGGTGGGGGAGGACTTTTCTGTGTAGCTGTGCAACATGATGGGATGGTACATAGACGATATACTCTTGTTCTAGATGGGATCTCCCAAAATGCTGCCATTTGCATGCCATTTTTGGGGAGACTTTTAAGGGTTTTTAACCCTTAAAATTCCCTTCCAGGGTGACCCTATATCATTTTTTTTAAATTAACCTGTGTGAATTTTTTTAAAATGTAATCCTTTATAGTGTGGATAGTAGTATTTTATTTGTAAATGTTATAAAGTGCTCTTTTCAGTTTGGGGGGGGGGGGGATCTCCCGGTACATATGTGGTACTGTTGTAATCAGATCTTCTGATCCCCTGCCTCCCCCGCACCGATCACAGCATTTGTCATCGAGATTGGCGTGGGACAGAGGAGCTGACGATTGGAGGTAAATAAAGAAAATACATTTTTGTTTATTAATAAAGTATTTTCCACTATGTGTAGTGTGTTTTTTTACATTTAACCCCTTGTGAACTGGTAAGGGATCCATGAGATCCCTATACCAGTTCACAAGGCTCTGGGTCCTGTTTCCTGTTCTACAAGCCCCCATAGCTGATCCCCAAACTGGTTATGCTGGGTAGGGGGGATCTCATGCCATTTTTTGGGGAGAATTTTAAGGTGACCCTATGTCATTTTTTTAAAATTAACCCGTGTTACCTGTCACCCAGCAAGTATAAAAGGCTTCTAGCAGCAGCAGGAGAGCAGAAGGCAAAGTGATCAGCGTGGGGCACAATGCTCTGGTATGGATGGGAGGTTTTTAAGTATTACCTATAAAAATATATATATATATTTTCTCTGTGTCTGTGGGTTTTTTTTCTACATTTAACCCTTTGTGAACTTATAAGGGATCCATGAGACTCCTATACCAGTTCACAAGGCTTAGAGGGCTGGCAAGTCACCTGTGGCTAGCAGGGCCCAGGGGACATTTAGCCACCGAGGCTGGCCCCTGGGGCCTGTTCTACAAGCCCCCATAGCTGGTCCCTGGGCTGGTTATGCTGGGTAGGCAAGATTTTTAATGGTTTTAACCCTTAAAACTCCAAATAACCATTTTTTTTATTTAATCCTTTATAGTGTGGATAGTAGTATTTTATTTGTAAATGTTATAAAGTGCTCTTTTCAGTTCTCCCAGTACATATGTGGTACTGTTGTAATCAGGAGAAATGGGGCTCTCACATGCCATATGGTTTTCTTTAATAAAATAAATGTTTTATTTAAAATAAATAAGATAATTTTAAAAAAATAATTGTTAGTTTTTTAAAAAAACAGTGGAAAAATGACAGACAAGACATTTCATGTTAAAGCCTAATCTCTGCTGCAAAAAGAAATGTGTAATTTTCCTGGAAAGTGTTGGAAATCGACTGCAACCAACTACACCCCAGGAGGGCAAGGTAGGAGGGGTGACCACCCCCAAAGCTATTAGACCCCTTAGTCAGTAACACTTTAATTTCAAGTTCGGGTCTAAAGCCAAAGCCTTTGGAGGGTACAATAGAAGATTTGGGGGGGGGGCTCCCACTTGACTATCTCTCTCCCAAAGAGAGATAGTCAAGTGGGGCTATAATCAAGGAGACCAGCAATACCTCTTAAACCTCTTCTCTTGGTAACCACATACATTATTAAGGGATGCTGAGCAGGGATATGCTTGGATGTGATTTTAGGTCTTCTTTTAGGGGGGGTCAGACCTCACTCTCCCCATGATAAGAATCTAGTGATTCTTGGGGGAGGGGATGTGAATAATTAATCCCCAGAAAGGGATGTTTTTTCTTTTTTCTCTTACTCCCTTTTTGTTGTTTAGTGTGCTGTGTGCTCTCCAGAGTCGAGAACCAGTCCCTCCTTGCAGGTAAAACCATAAATGTCTTGTAATCTTCAGAGTTTTTATTTCCCCTCCAAGTGGAGTATGACCTTTCTGTTCTACACAGATCTTTAGAAGCAGATGTCCTCCTGCTTCAGGAAAGCCATTTTTGGAAAGAGCCCCCCCCCCCCCAAAAAAAAATATTGAAATAAAAAGTATCCATTGATATTTTTGCTCAGTGAGGAAGAGAAGAAGAGAGCCATTGCGGTTATCTTGGCGAAATTGATTCCCTTCTCTGTTTTGGAAGAATTCCCCTTTGCTTGTTAAAGGGATGATAGAGGAGGCCCAAGTATCTATCAATAGCTTCTATGCCCCCCAACAAGGGTCAAGTAGAGTTCTTCCTTAAGATGTTCTGGGATATTAATCCTAGACTGGAGGGAATGGTGATTGTTGGTGGATGCATATTTGGATAAATCATACCATAGCACAGCCAAATTTAAATCACCAACACAAGGTAGTAGGTATCTTGCTAAGTTACTGGCATCACATGGGTTAATAGACATCTGGAGGGAATGTAACCCTACAGTTAGGGATTACACTTTCTTTTCATCAGTGCATTATACTTACTCATGCATAGACTATATTTTTGTCTTCAATAGTATTATTCCAAGGGTTACAAATTGTAAGAATGTAGACTGTGTATGGTCAGACAATGCGGTGGTGGTTCTTCATTTAGAGGGTCTTTAGTCTAAACCTAATTATTTTAAATGGAGGCTTAATGAAGCAATGTTGGACTGCCTGGAGGATAAAGACTTGAATTAATATTTCACTTGGAATAAGGTGAAAGATACAAGTCCAGATGTGAATTGGTTGTCGCACAAGGCTTATGTTGTTATGTTATGTTATCCCAGTAGAATCAAAAAATAATTGACCAGTAAGATTGAGGCGAAAACTAGAATTCTGAGAGCTCTTACTAGGGAGAACAAGAGGCAACCTGATGTGAGCCTGTGCGACAGATAGAAACCCTAGTAATGGACTTGAATCTACTTTTAAAAAAAAGGGCAGAGAAAGGATTGAAATGTAATCAAGTGAGATTCTACATGGACAGAGATATGCCAAGAAATATGCTTTTAAATATTTGGGCGGGCACCACTATTCTAATAAGACTAATGAAAAAAAAAATAGAAAGAGGTGCTCCGATGATCCCACCTTTTAAACTAGACATCTTCTAAATTTGAGGGCGAAACAAGCCAAACGCGGTAAACTTCTACAAAAAAGAAAGGGAGTGCTTCAAAGAGGTGAGATTGGTCACCAGGCACAATCAGCAATGGGGACTACTCAAAAGGGTAATGGGAAAACATTGGGACATCCTAAAAAGTGACCGAGACGTGACACAATGGATACCAGAAACGCCCCGAATTGTGGCTAAGAGAGCCCCTAGCATTAAGGACAAGCTATGTCACAGTCACTTTACATGTGAGGAAACAAGATGGCTACCCCCTAAACATTTCAAAGGATCAGTTGCATGCGGATCTTGTACTGTATGCAAACACATGAGCAAAACATGTGAGGTCAAAGCCAGGGACCCGGAATTTACTCCTTCTGAAGCTGTTGGCAAATGGCGGAGCGCGCGGGGTGAGCGTCCCTGCCAAACCTGGTCTTCACTTCATCCTAAAGGCGGTATCTCTCTTATTGTCTCCCCTTTATGCTGCTATTTATGTGCATGCTGTGCTTGTTTGATTAATTTAAACCTCTTTGTAGGGATTTGTATTCACTGTCTTTATTGTGGTAGCTTGAACATTTAGGTTTGATATTGTTTTTCAGTTGTTGCATCATGTCACCTTTGGATTTTTACATTTTTCATTTATAATTTAATTCTTTCACCTCTAAATTATAGCACTCGCACTTTATAAAGATTATTATAGGATTGTATATAAGCATATATCCCCCTTTTGTTTATCAAGATATATTGGTGTGCACTTTAGATAGAGAATATGGAGGTCACTTTGTGATACCTCCATGTGTATTGTATTATTAAGAGGTAGAGACAAGAGACACCGCCTGCGGTATTTAACCCTTTATTGTATAATATTGATGTTATTTATAGTTCAGGGTAGATAATTGGTCGGTGTCAATATGTTTTTATATTTTTTGGTTTGGCTTGTAACATATTAAAATAAAGTAACCTTTTTGATTATATGAAGGTTGTTGTGCCCGTTCATGGTCCACAATAAGGGTTATTATTGTGCATGCCAAGAAAGATGCTGGCGAGACAACTGGCCCAATGAAGAAAAATTCTCTTTCCCCAAAATTAAAAAAAAACCCAGTTTTTGAACCCAGGGTTATTGAAGAATTTGAAACATTGTATTCCACTTTATGTGCTAGGCATCCAGGGGTTGACTAGGATACACTGAAGTCATGGCTGTGGGAGGGGGGCATAGGTCGGATTTCTGCCTCCCAGAGAGACTTAATGGAAAAAGATATCTCGGTAGAGGAAGTCACAGGTATTTTTTGAGATATGGCCCTGGGTAGGGCCCCTGGCCCAGATGGATTTACAAACATGTACTATAGCCTATTTAGCCATTCTCTGGCCCCTCAGTTTACTTTATGGTTTAACAGTATTAAGAAGGGAGACCAGATCCTGGCAGAAGCTTTGCTTGCCAACACAGTTATGATACCTAAGAGTGGTAAGAACCCTACAGATTGTGCATGCTATTGCCCTGCCTCTCTAATAAATAATGATAGGCGTCACCAAGATTTTGACGGGTAGGTTGAATTCCATCCTGGTTGAAGTAATCCATCAGGACCAGATAGACTTCGTCCCTGGGACCTGACCAAACTAGAAGAGCTACAAATATAATATCACTACTGAATGACAGATGGGATGGGGGACCCAGGGAGGGCAGTCTGTTGCTCCCAGTCAATGTCCAGAGCCCTTTCATACCCCTTCTTGGGAATGCGTTGTGGTTATCCTGCAAAGTATGGGCTTTGGAGAGAATTTTTTGAGAATATTCAGGGCTCTATACTCTAGTTCCAAGGCCTCAGTGTTAACTAATGGGTCATTCTTCTGACCTCCTGGACAAAAGCCACGGAACAAGCCAAGGGGCGCCCCTTTCCGCAGCCCTGTTTGTTTTAGCTATAGAACTCTTGGTGAGAAGACTTTGCCAACACTCTGGCTTTAAGGGTGTAATGTGCGGTAGGCGTGCACATAAATGCTTCCTGTTCACCAACGGCTTGCTCTTGTTTGTAACCAACTCAGAAAGATCCTAATTTTGGATGTACTTGATGAATTCTCTAGGATCTCCGGGTTGAGGATAAACAGGACCAAGTTATCGGGGTTATTGATACATTTAGATAAGGATCAGAGAGAATCCTTACACAGATTATTTCACTTTCAATGGACAGTCTCAGATATAACATATCTGGGTATTAGGTTAACATCTGATCTAAAAGACATATATAAGCTGAACTATAAGCTCTTTTGAAAATTACAAGGAATTCTTGAAGATTGGAGAGGCCGCCCCATCTTGGTTAGGCAGTGTGGCGGCCATTAAGATGGATCTACTCCCCGAAATGTTGTACTTTTTGAAAACCATTCCATGTTCTATTATGGCCAATGATTTGAAGAATGCTCAATTATGGAATTTATATGAAAAAATAAAATTAAGAGGGTGAGTAGGGAAACAGTGAGTAGGGAAACACTCTTGACTGCAAGAGATCAGGGAGGTTTGGGGCTCCCCTGCCTGCTGCATTACTACTACGCTGCTAGGGTTGCTCAACTCTCGGTTATCTATAGGAAAGCTGAGAAGCTGGAACTCTTGGAATGGAGTCTTATGGGCCCTCAGTAAACATAGTCTGAAGACAGCTGAAGACTTGCTCCTTCTGGCTAGAAATAAAAGATGTTTACGCAGAGCTATGAGGCAATTTTGACTGTTTTTCAGAATCAGCTCCTTTATGTGTGTGGCAAGATGGCCGTTGTCATACATGTTTAAGATCGCAGAATCTGCCTGCTACTTCAAACATCTGCATGGTGTTAATTCCTCTCAATAAGCTTATGTCACTGATTGCCACAGAGGGGCTTTAGGGGAGCAATCTACTAAGTTTTGATTTTTTGACTGGAGGTCCGCTTTAACTTGTCCCGAAGAGAATTCGTAGAACGTCTCAGGAAAATGGGGTTATTTGTTTTAAGGGTTGTAATAGTAGGGGTGATACACTACATACCTGCTGGTTATGCCCTAGGGTCAGAAGGTTTTGTGGAAGGTATTCAGAGTTATTAAAAGAGCTTTGGGACTGCATATACAAAGTGACCCCAAAATGGCCCTAATGGAAGGAAACCTGGAAGGGATTGATAAGGTAAAACATAGGATGATTGAACTGATATTATCAACTGTGAAGATCACCATTGCTCAAGCTTGGAAACAAGACAATGGGCTTGGAGGAATAAGCTATACAAATCGGGCTTAGGGCATACAGAGTCATCTTGCATACATAGCACGAATTGACATGCATGTGCATAGACTTATTACTTGCTACCATGTGCAAGCCCATAATAAAGATAAGACGTGCTATCCCGTATAAGTGTTTAAATTATCAACCCATCCTGGCGTTGGGCCCCCGCAGAGGTCAAACACTAAGCGCCCGCGGCAGGCCCCCACCTGGGGGGGGGGGGGTATTGCAATGAAATTCAACTTGGATCTTCTTATGATGCAGAGAGGCTCAGTCCCATATGAGTGAAACAGAAGAAAAAAAGAGTGAAAAAGATGAAGAAGGGAAGGTAGGAAAAAGGGGGGGGTTTCAGGGGAGTCCGCTCACCAGATGGCATCACAGAGTGCCGACGACACCCCTCGACTCTCTGCTTTATATCACCTAGATGTTATATTATTTTTTAAATAAACTGTTAAGGGTAAAGAGGAGGGGAGACCCTCCTACTAGAATTTATTAGATGCTATTTTTTTCTCCTTCTTCTGGTTTGGAGCAAATGCCCTGACAAGAAGCAATTAGACTGCAGTGTCAAGGTGTAATAATGTCTAACAATTGTTGTATATAAATATCTTTTTGCATTTTTTCTATTTATGTTATATAAAATAAAATTGTTGAAATTTTAAATAAGAGGATTTAGTAATGTAAATGTAGGAGGACACTGTGATCCAATTAGTGGGTCACGACTATTAGAAATATGGAATTATTAGTGTTTAAATAAAATGATTGTTTAATTGTCTGTATGGCTGTGCTCCCTCTCTAGTGGCCATTTATCCCATGTTCCACTTTTTTGCATGGTTTAGGAATTAATAGGCAGTTAATAGGCGAGTATTTTTTCTTGCACTATTATTTGTGTGTGCAGGCTACCATGACATTTAATTTTGAGGATAGGGAGGCTTTGTGGACCAATAAATTACAAAATCTTTTACTTGGACATGCTGCCGGTACCCCTTTAGAAGGGACTGGTGATTTTCTGCTCCTCTCTAGGGAGATAAGACAGGCGCACAAGCACTATACAAGACTGTGGTGGAATATTAATAGTCTTGAGACATACATTGCACCAAATATTTGTCCCCGGGGTCTACGCATCAAGCTGTTCCCAGCTTGGGAAGTAGATGCAGATTTCAAAGACACATGGGAGAAAGGGCTTTTAAAGGCATCCCAAATTGTGATACAGATGCTGATTGAACATGAGAAAAAACTTTTGAATTCTATGAAAGTTAGATTGCAAGAACTAAAGTCTAAACTTGATCAATATGATCAACAAAATCAGGTAAAGCCTTTCTTGGAATCGCTTTCTGTCGAATTGAGCAGATATGAACAAGTGGTAGTGGATACTAAGAGAAATAAATTGCAGAGAGATCTCTCCGACTATGCACATAGCCGGGCCTATAGGTGGCAGCACATGGGTAATAACCGGAGAGGCAGGAATAGGCACAGCAGAAATAATGGCACATCAAGCCAAAGCCGACCTCCTGGTTCTCAGAACTCCTCCCGTAGTGACGCCCATCATTTTTTTATCCTCGGGCAGCGAGATGGACGAAGAACCAGGAGGGGGGGCAGACGGTGATCAAAGAACCCTCAGAAGCAGGGAACGCTGGGGTTACAAACGTGAGATCCAGCCGCCCGAGTCGAACCCCCTCCAAGTAGTGAATATTTCGGAGCACACACTGACTTCTTCCGAAATAAAAATTGTTCTTAGGAAACACTTTGGAACATCGAGGACGAGGGAGAGTGCGGTAGTATTGGGCCCCGAAGACCGGGAGGCACTACTTGGACTTCAGTCACTGCTATATGAACAAGATCCGGCTGCCACTTTGGACACAGGCTAGGCCTGTCGGGAGTTTCTGGACACCCTCAACAATACTGATATGAATATCAGATTGACCTATAGTATCTCCCCGAAAGAGGAGTGCACATACTCGACACCTGAAAAATGGAATACCTATTGGACAGTTCCTGAGAGCACGGAGGAATTGTACTATGTTGACAGATTTCGAGGAACAGGCATCTAATCTCACACAGAGATTCCGAGCCCGGGGCTACCCACATGGAGTAGTGAAACGAGCCTATCAAAGGGCTAAACTTGGAGAGATCACAAATTCACCGTAACAGAAATAAGAACGCGGTCGGTAATCTATCAGTTAAGGTGTGGATGCCCAAAGGCCTATGTGGGTGAGACCCAGAATGCCCTAAGAACTCGAATACAGGCTCATGCCTCTAACATTCGGTTGGCATGACAAGACCACGAAACTGGTACATGGCTGCTCTCTTCTTTTCTTCCCTTTTGGGAGGTCCCTGAATTGCTGGTGTGTCCTGTTGGGAAGAGAAGACATCTAGACAACAGTATCACGTATAGGACCAACAGATGAACAAGGAGAAAAGTAAAGGCGGTTGAATTGAATCGGGATCCAGGACTTTCACTCCACTCTCTTCCTCTGTCCCCAGTATAACTTTTAATAGAGCTCCCAAGTTTCTTTTAAACAGAGTTTGTGTATGTGACTCATTTGGGGCTTTTTTTTTACTTTTCTTGATCCTTTTTTTTTATGTCTGTGGGAGTACCTGGACTAATGGAATTGGTATTGATTTGTGCCCTATTGGTAGCGATACAGGGATTCTGCAAGATTGTAAATTTGTAATTAGTGTTTATCTAGTTTGGGTCCACTTGCTGGACATGAAATGTCCTCTACCATAGAATAAAGGATAGTATATAGCTATGTCCTCATTATTATGCCATTAAGTTAGATTAATTGTGTACTGATAGTGAAAAATATTGATAATTTAAACGCTTCTTGTTGTATTTTTATACTTATTGTTGGGTCTCCCATGTGCTCCCCTCTAGCCCACACAACTGCATGGGCTGCCCCTGTGTTACACACAGGAGGCGCTTATGTCTCGGCTCACAATGCGCCTCTCCTCTTCCTCCCCCCTCCTCGCAGCATACGCTAGTTGTCAGCTGTGTCACCGCTCTTTGATGGACGGCATGATGGCGTATGGCTGGGAGCTGGGGGTGTGGACGTGGGGGGACGGGTTCAGGGCGCACTGAACGCCGGTAGGTGGCTGCGGCTGCGGGCGGGTGGAACACCCCCGCCGCGTCATTGCTCATCGCTTTTGTCGCGGTGTTGTCGTGGCTGCGATCGGCGGGCGGGCTTCCCCGCTCCCTTGGAGGTTGAGACGCCCTGGCCGCACACGTGATCTTCTCGTGTGCGGCGCTGCGCAAAGGGCACATGGGCAGAGGTGAGTATAAGAGGAGACCTTACATTGTATCAGGTCCCCTCACCCGAGCAAGAAGCGGCTTGGACTGCCATGAAGCGTAGGTGTTCATGACCTTCTGCTGCCCCCAGAGCCTCCTCCCCACGTGTTATTGACATTGCTGATGCCGTTGGGTAATATCTTTCCAAGCTGTATCTTGTTAAATTTAGTTTCTTTTGTATCCACGCACTGGTCACTTTAGTTCATGTAACTGACTGGCTTGTTTGTGTTTTGTATCACTTGGGTAAACTTCCAATGGATATTTTGTGCAATCTAATGTTATTCAGGATATCTTGTACAATAATGCAACACTTTAGTATTGTTAGCATTGTGATTACAAGAAGCATATTTAATCTATTTATTCATTAATTCATTATTTTCTGTGTGTACATATTGGTGGCTTTTGCACATATTCCGCACATGAATTTCTTTGTGGTTTTATAGATTCTTTAGGGTAAACTTTTTTTGCATATATTTTTCTTCTCATTTTGGGATTTTTCTCTGCCGACACAAAAACATTTAGATTTTTTCATAGATCTTATTGAGTACATATAGGTGTTGTTTGTATCAGATCCAATAATTTTACATGCTTGATGTACATTGTTGTAAACTTTTTGTGGGTTATTTAGAGGAGTAGCCGTGGAGTGGGGCTAGCAGATATTTTTTAATTGTTTTTAATTGTTTTTGTGTAGTGCTTGAATAAAATTGTTTAATTGTCTGTATGGCTGTGCTCCCTCTCTAGTGGCCATTGTAGCCTGTAGTCCCATGTTCCACTTTTTTGCAAAATATGGAATTATCAATTTATGTCACAGAATATTTATAATAATCATTCATTTGTGTTACATAATATTTACATAGACCAAATTTAAACTAATTTAAATCTTGGTTCAAATTAGATTTAATTAAATGGTAAACTAAATGGTTGTAATTGTTTTATAAAAGATGGTACAGTATATTTTGTAAAGCTGGTATAAAAATTGGGTGAGTAATTAAAAAATGTATTTTTCAATGAAGAAGTAGAGGTTCAAGTAGGAGTAAGTACTTCCCCCTCTCTGAGGAAGTGGGGTCAGCCACACATTTTTTTGCAGAAAAGTTCCCCAGATTTTTGCTGGGGAACGTCAATGTTTCTCACAGCGGGACAGTCTAAACTGGGGTGTCCCAAGGGGGGACAGACTAAAACAGCATCTGTGCTCAATAACAGCACAGTGCCACAAGCAGGCATGACAACCCTATTTGCTTTATTGCCGCTGGCACTATTTAAACCTCCTGAACACATGCAATGTATTTGATTACTCACTGAGAAACTCATAAATGTTGCAATAAGTGGTGGTTGGGGTGTTATGCTTTCAGTTCATATCAGTCTACTACAAGACTACCGGAGAAGAGTCACTGTGATGCAGCAACCTCATGTCATGCCATAAGCTCGTGGGTGTCCTTCTGCCCTCAACCAATGAAAGAGGAAACTGCCGTTACATGGAAAACTGAAGTGAAAGAGTTTATTCTAACCAGTGGCAATTCGACTTAAAACACCAACATTCCTACCTTATCATTATCTTGGTTCCTATCTAATCTTTTTTTTATAAATTTTGTCTACATTCTTAATATTTGTCCTTCTGCTGATCATTGTGTGAAGGGGGGGGGCTATGTTTTCACAGACACCAAATTCATACAATTAATATAGAGTATTTACAAATACACACACACACACCCACACCTATATATATATATATATATATATATATATATATACACACACACACACACACACACACACACACACACACACACTCTTCATGGACATCATTTAGGTTAAAAAACATATATAAGAATTGCGCACACCTGTATCAAAATGTCCAGAACAATAAAAACAGAGCAGCAATCTTTAAAGTGATACTGCAGGCAAGATTAATTGTTACACCATTGTGCCAGGCTACATTTGGCACTGTGCTAAACTGTTTTCCATTTGTAAATTGAAGCAGAAATGGCCAAGATATCAGGTTTACAGGTTTAGCCAATGATGTTTTCTTTTTCATCCCCTCCCTCAATCAGCTCAGCAGAGCAGAACAGGATTGCTCCGCTCCCTCCTCCTGCCCCTCCCTCTGCCTTCTCCTCCAGATTCATCACATTGCTGTCAGCGCAGAGAGCTGGTTATTATGCAGCATCACAGCTCCAAGGCCCATGCCCACTTTTTTCAGATGAAGAATCATAAGCTGAACCTGTAAACCCCCATATCTCAGCCATTTCTTCTTCAACTTAAAGTGGACCAAAACCCAAGGAGATTGCTCAGGAATCTATAAGATCCTGGGCTGATTGATTCCCTTCCCCCTGGGCATCCAAAATCGGGATGCCCTGCCGTGTGAAACCCCATAGGTCACCCATAAACTCACCTTCTTTTCCGGTCCAACGGCGCATACGCGAGCGGTGTTCGCATTCCCCGCAATCCGTCTAGCAGGGCGCGTGCTTGTGCCAGGCATTAGTGAATGGCTATAGATGGCATGCTCCCTGTTAGAGGGAAGCAGGGAATGCAGCCGCCAGCAGGGGCTCAATCGGATCCGAGTGCGCCGATTGGACAAGCGGCCATGCATGTGCTATAAGCCTGGGAAGAGGTGAGTTTGTTTGGGGCGACCTGGTGGATTGCACACAGCAGGCCACCCCCGATCAGGGTGCTGCGGGGGCAAGGACCAAAACCCAGGATATTCAAAATCCTGTTTTTTGGTCCAATTTAAAAATGGAAAACAGTTTAGGACAGTGCCAAATGTAGCCCGACGCCTGCTGTAGCACTTTAAATACTCAACTTTCTATTAGTATTTACCGCTTTTGATTAAAAGTCTAATGGATGGCCAGAAGCTGTGTAGCCTTCACCGATAAAGCATGTGCTTATGAGAAATTTGTATAATGTCTGCTTCTAGTAGTCAAAAACGTCCAACTGTCACCCAAACCCAGGTGCATTGATCAGGTAAGCTGTTTTATTTTGATTTGATTTATTTTAACACTCAAATTGGGCTTAGCACAGGGGGAAAAGCTTGGACTTTCTCTTCAATAATGTGCCCCTTTGTATATTATATTCTCCATAAGCGAAGCGAAATCACAATCTCCAGAAAATTGCTTTGCAATTTTGATTGCAAATTGTAACAGTGATTTCCTTGAAAACACAGTGAACACAGTTGAAGGCATTTATCTGGTAGTAATTGCCCTCCCCATGGGCAATGCAAGGCCCCCAATTGGTAGCAGCAAAAGGCTTTAGATTTGAATCAGAAAAAACACGGCAGGCATAGATGGCATCTTTGGATATCAAGGCATGAAAATGTGTAACTGATACTAATGTAATACTATACGTTATTACTAATATAGAGCAAAATCTGCATTCTTTGTTGAAAGAATATGGAAGGATTACCGTATTTTTCGCTCTATAAGATGCACATGCTCATAAGACGAACCCAGGATTTGGAGGAGGAAAATAAGAAAAAAAATATTCTGAACCAAATAGTGTGCTAAAATACACCCCCAATCACCCTATTACCAACAGTGTGCAGAACCCCCCCAATCACCCCATTACTGACCCCACATTACAGGCAGTGATGGCATCACGCAATACACACGGTGGTGGCATCCCACAATACAGGCAGTGAGCTGTAGCCCACAATACAGGCAGTGAGTGGCATCCCACATTACAGGCAGTGAGCGGTATCCCATAATACAAGCAGTGGTAGCATCCCACAATATAGACAGTGATGGTATCCCACAATACGCGGCCCTCCCAACACACACGCAGACACATATGGGTTGATTCAAAGAAACATGTAACAGCTTGGATTTGGGTCACGATCATCCTATTTTTCACGTCCGCTCGTGCGTTCGTATGAACTTGCGAGTGATTCAATAAGCAAATACGTTTCTATCCTAAAAGATACGTCCGTTCGTATGATATCTCCCGAACTTGCCTCAGTCAGTTGGCAATCGTAAAAATCACGTTCATGTGCCCACCTGTTGCGGCGGCAGCCTGTTTTTTCGGCTGCTTCCATCGTCCACCTCTTCCAATTACTTGCGTTTGCCTCTGGTTTTCATTGGTTTTTGGCCTCTTAGATTCGTGCGTTCGTATGTTTATAAGATCTTGCGCATGCGCACCCTCAACCAGAGACTTACCTAAACCTCTTAGCGCCTGCATCCAACTTCATTTCTCGGTCCCTCAAACTTACCTAAACCCCTTAGCGCCTGCATCCAACTTCATTTCTCGGTCCCTCAAACTTACCTAAACCCCTTAGCGCTTGCATCCTTCTTCATTTCTTGGTCCCTAAAACTTACCTAAACCCCTTAGCGCCTGCATCCAACTTCATTTCTCGGTCCCTAAAACTTACCTAAACCCCTTAGCGGCTGCATCCAACTTCATTTCTCGGTCCCTAAAACTTA
Source organism: Gastrophryne carolinensis (assembly GCA_027917425.1). Lineage (NCBI taxonomy): Eukaryota > Metazoa > Chordata > Amphibia > Anura > Microhylidae > Gastrophryne > Gastrophryne carolinensis. The sequence continues at coordinate 332,444,720 of CM051235.1, read as the reverse complement.
CCTAAACCCCTTAGCGCCTGCATCCAACTTCATTTCTCGGTCCATAAAACTTACCTAAACCCCTTAGCGGCTGCATCCTTCTTCATTTCTCGGTCCCTCAAACTTACCTAAACCCCTTAGCGGCTGCATCCAACTTCATTTCTCGGTCCCTCAAACTTACCTAAACCCCTTGGCGCTTGCATCCTTCTTCATTTCTCGGTCCCTCAAACTTACCTAAACCCCTTAGCGCCTGCATCCTTCTTCATTTCTCGGTCCCTCAAACTTACCTAAACCCCTTAGCGCTTGCATCCTTCTTCATTTCTTGGTCCCTAAAACTTACCTAAACCCCTTAGCGGCTGCATCCAACTTCATTTCTCGGTCCCTAAAACTTACCTAAACCCCTTAGCGGCTGCATCCAACTTCATTTCTCGGTCCCTAAAACTTACCTAAACCCCTTAGCGGCTGCATCCAACTTCATTTCTCGGTCCCTAAAACTTACCTAAACCCCTTAGCGCCTGCATCCAACTTCATTTCTCGGTTTCTAAAACTTACCTAAACCCCTTAGCGCCTGCATCCAACTTCATTTCTCGGTCCCTAAAACTTACCTAAACCCCTTAGCGCTTGCATCCAACTTCATTTCTCGGTCCATAAAACTTACCTAAACCCCTTAGCGGCTGCATCCTTCTTCATTTCTCGGTCCCTCAAACTTACCTAAACCCCTTAGCGGCTGCATGCAACTTCATTTCTCGGTCCCTCAAACTTACCTAAACCCCTTGGCGCTTGCATCCTTCTTCATTTCTCGGTCCCTAAAACTTACCTAAACCCCTTAGCGCCTGCATCCTTCTTCATTTCTCGGTCCCTAAAACTTACCTAAACCCCTTAGCGGCTGCATCCAACTTCATTTCTCGGTCCCTAAAACTTACCTAAACCCCTTAGCGCCTGCATCCAACTTCATTTCTCGGTCCATAAAACTTACCTAAACCCCTTAGCGGCTGCATCCTTCTTCATTTCTCGGTCCCTCAAACTTACCTAAACCCCTTAGCGCCTGCATCCAACTTCATTTCTCGGTCCCTCAAACTTACCTAAACCCCTTAGCGGCTGCATCCAACTTCATTTCTCGGTCCCTAAAACTTACCTAAACCCCTTAGCGCCTGCATCCAACTTCATTTCTCGGTCCATAAAACTTACCTAAACCCCTTAGCGGCTGCATCCTTCTTCATTTCTTGGTCCATAAAACTTACCTAAACCCCTTAGCGCTTGCATCCTTCTTCATTTCTTGGTCCCTAAAACTTACCTAAACCCCATAGCGCTTGCATCCTTCTTCATTTCTCGGTCCCTCAAACTTACCTAAACCCCTTAGCGGCTGCATCCAACTTCATTTCTCGGTCCCTCAAACTTACCTAAACCCCTTAGCGGCTGCATCCAACTTCATTTCTCGGTCCCTCAAACTTACCTAAACCCCTTAGCGCTTGCATCCTTCTTCATTTCTCGGTCCCTAAAACTTACCTAAACCCCTTAGCGCTTGCATCCTTCTTCATGTTGACGACCCTAAAACTTACCCAAACCACATAATGTACATATGTCTATATGTTTATAAGCGTGTTTTTTCTGGTTTGTGTAATTGTTTTTGGGTGCGCATATTATAAAAGACACATTTATGAAGGCTTAAAATATAATTTATTTAAATTATTTTGTTTGTTGTTTTTTTTTGGTATTTTAAAACATAGTAAAAATTTTTTTGTTGTTTTTTACAAACATAGTAAAATTTCTTAATTTTTTTTTTACAAACATAGTAAAATTTTTTTTTTTGTTTTTCCCAACATAGTAAATTTTTTTTTTTTTTTTTTACAAACATAGTAAAATTTTTTTTTTTGTTTTTACAAACATCGTAAAATTATTTTTTATTTTTTGAAAAAAACATTAAAACTTTAGAACTATATAAAACAATGTTAAACGAGTTAACAAAAGTAGCCAGGACCAAGGGCACTAATCATCCTCCTCTTCTTCATCTGTTGGCCCCAACGTCGCCTGTATGGCCAGCAGCTCGGCCACCAACTCCTTGATTCTTTTTTTTTTTCCTGCACGGTTTTTGGGATAATCCCTGTAAGCAATAGAGAAATAAAACATAAATAGGAGTCCCAGACCGGTTTGTATGCTGGAAATAGATTTGGGGTTAATCAAATACATGTAAATGCATGACATATGTCATTCTTCCAAGGGATAAAGTTAATGCATTTCCCACAGGTAAGTCTTTAAACTCCTTAAACCGGACCTTCAACATTATTTAATGAAAACCAATAACTATTCCCAAATGATTCTGCACCAGATCAAAGTACATTTGGGAGGTTTTTTGATTACAGCGCCGCCATCTGGACTCTGAAGCATAACACTTAATGAGGAGTGGAGAGTTGGATAAAGTACAGGGGAGTAGGTTACAGTGGTGCGTTGGGAATCCAGAGCATAGCTGGGTTGAGGGAAAGGTCATCAGTCCCACAATGCATGGCAGCACCTTACTTTTTTCAATCTGTATCCCATGCTGCCTGTAAATATTGCGCATTCCATATTCCGCAATATTGGTTTTTTTCAGTCTAATAACATGCATTAGATGGCTGAAGGCTGTTTTTCAATGTTTCAAATCTGTAGGTACAGTGTGTTGGCTAATTATTATGTTCTTAATACAAGTTAGGGTCCGCTTTAAGCTAACGAAGTGCCCACATGAAAGTGTGAACTACACCTTGGCTACGCCTTTAGTTATGTGTGTGTTATTAGCTAACAAAACATTAATATGAATAATGGCATGGAGACTTACGGAGTTGGTGGCCGACAGATGGCTGGTTGGGGCCAACAGGCTGCCCTTGGTCCTGGCTATGCTGTGAAGAAGTCCCTGGAGAAACATGTGACATTTGGTTAGTACTTGTATAGAGTCACTATTCCCAACATATCTGGCTCCCAGTCTGGCTGACATCACTCACCTTCGCCAGGATCGACTTCCAGCATCTCTGCTGCCTCCTCCTCCACTATTTCACCCGCACCAGAAGCTTCTACAAATACATAATAAAGGATAACTTAGTTTTTGGCCTGCCATGTATATCTTTGTGCCTATACATGAAGAGTGACATACCAGAGCCTTCCCCATGCCTGGCCAGGTATGACTCCACGCCCACGCGGTTGGGCCCCTCCTCTGTGGTAAGGTCCAGGGGGTGGTCTGAGGAGGCCACAGAGGAGGGGTAGGTCCGTCGCCCAGGAGATCCACCACCTTCACTCACAGATGCAGACTCATGCAGCACTGGTCGGCCTGTACGCCTCCGGGTGCGGCGAATTCTGAAATCCATTTCCAACACTACCAAAGAAAAGTCATTATAAATAAAGGCATAACTTATACATTTGGAACATATACCATGCAATTGCTTGGTACTTACTTGGGAAATGGATTCCAAAAAACCTCCGCACCCGGGGCATGTGCAGACGTTTCAGGTCCGACCAATGCTGCATTATCTGGGTGTGAGTGAAGGTGGTGCTGGTGACACGGTGTATCTCCGCGATGATCTCCCGGGCGATGTCCCTTTTCTCGCACACATTGGGCGCGAAGTCATACCGGCGCTGAAGCATGATCTGAAAAACATAATGGACACAGAGCTTTTACTTTTACACACAGACCCATATGTGTTGCATCACAAGTTGAGAATTTCATGTCATTAACACACACATTTAGAGTGGCAGCCATTTTTGGGGAGTGCCTTAAAGAGGACGTTGACTGTGAATGAGAGTCTGGTCTTATGTTATATGTATCACACACCATGTACATACAGATAATAGCCAACATCAAGAATCAGGCCACCTGCATCTATGGCATGTTAGGATTGTTTAAACATCCAAGATGTAGGCTTATGCTTAGGCTTTTGGACCACGTGTGTGGCTTCCCGTGGTGTTTTTATGGCTTAGGAAAACAGTGTTCCTCAAACATCCGCATCAAGGTCCTAGACAGGCCAGGTTTGGCAGCTAGCCCCGCTACTCCACAGGTTAATTAACTGTTGCTAAGCCGGAGCAATTGCCCGAATTAGGACATCAGCATAGACAGGTGAAAACGTGGCCAGGCTCGGCCCTTGAGGATGAAGTGTGAGGAGCCAGTTATTAAACATTAAGAGACCCCAAACTAGTTCCAAACGCATCATTTACATTTAGGCCATCATTGACTATTAGATTAAAATGCACAGGCAGCCACTTACCAGCATGAGGATCTCTTCCTGTTGACGGGTGAAGATAGTGGGCGCCATCTTTATGCTTCTTCAAGGCAGCAGATAAGTGAAACCCCAGCGGTTTCCTGGTTCCGCTCGAACGTACGTTCGTACGAGCGCGTAGTCGTGCGCATAGGCGTCACACGCTGGGCTCATTATTTAAAGGTCCCTGCACCCAAAGCTCATTCTCTTTGAGCATTTGTGGAAGATGGCACCTAAAAAGCCTATGACCAAGCGACCCCAGCAAAGCCAGACCGCGGAGGGCCCAACAACAAGGTCCCAGCAAGGTAGGAGAAAGCTGAGAGGCAAGACTACTACCTCTGCCCCACCAAGGGACACTGGACCCTCAGGAACCCAAAAAAGGGGCCCCAAGCCACGTGCCCCTGCAGCCAAAAAGCAGCCAACTGCAGCACCCACCACCTCTGCCCCCAGAAGAGGCCGCACAAGGGAGCCCACACCGGCCATGGGTTCAAGTAGGGCAGTTCGGCAACCCAGGCCCCGCAGCAGGGCCCGAACCCCATCCAGGGCCAGAAGCCCAGCCAGGGCCCGAACCCCATCCAGGGCCAGAAGCCCAGGCAGGGCCCGAACCCCATCCAGGGCCAGAAGCCCAGCCAGGGCCCGCCGAACCCCATCCAGGGCCAGAAGCCCAGCCAGGGCCCGCCGAACCCCATCCAGGGCCAGAAGCCCAGCCAGGGCCCGCCGAACCCCATCCAGGGCCAGAAGCCCAGCCAGGGCCCGCCGAACCCCATCCAGGGCCAGAAGCCCAGCCAGGGCCCGCCGAACCCCATCCAGGGCCAGAAGCCCAGCCAGGGCCCGCCGAACCCCATCCAGGGCCAGAAGCCCAGCCAGGGCCCGACCTGGCACCAGCCGGGAACAGAGCCCCCGACCTGGCACCAGCCGGGAACATAGCCCCCCAAGAGGGCCCAGAATTTCAACCATGACCACATCTACACCTGGAAGTTCGGTGGCCAGCCACGCAAGAACACCCAGTCCCTTGGCCAGTCCAGTCCAGTCATTGGGAAGCCAACAATCCGGCCATTCCCCTACCCAGCCCCAGGCCATAATGTCACCACATGTGTCTGCACACATGGAGGAGCAGCCAAGCCAACCATCTGGCCGCACATTGCGCCGCGGCCAGTTGAGTGGGAGATTCTCCCATGACCAAAATATGGCATTGGCTAGTGGCCTTACATTATACTATGACGAGCTCTATGGGAGCAAATCCAAACACACCACAAAGCAGCGCAAGATGGAATTGTTTGAAACCATCCTACGACAAGTAAATGCAGCGGGGGAAGAGAGGAAAGATGTGTCCCAAATTCAGAAGAAAATCTCTGATCTGAAGTATGCTGTACGGCAAAAAGAAATTAAAAGGCATAATTACAGGTAAATAACTGTTTTCTCCAAATCTAATGTTTAGGATGTACTGTATGCACCTTTTCTGAGTCCCAAACGATTTTCTCTTTTCAGCCTGAAAACTGGAGGTGGCTTTCCTTCTAAATTGGAGTTTACCCCTGCTGAGGAGATTGTGCTGGGACTTCTCCATCCGGTCGCGGTCGGTGGACATGCTGGTCTAAGGGACACAGACTCACCGACCCGTACCCACGGTGAGTACTCTTAAATCTGCATGTTTGCCTGTTTGCTAAATAATCTAAAGTTCACTAGTAACAAGATAACGGGATGCCCCTATGGTTTGCCTTGCTTGGCCTCGCACTACTGTGCCTGTTTGTGTCCTCTTTTGGTCCCTGTGAATCACACATTTAGGACCACATCCATTATGGCAAAGATCAAATTTCCAATTGTATTGGTAAAGTCATGAAGTTGCTCCTGAAAAGTGATATATTTTGAATCAATCACAAAACACACATCATTATGGATGGGTTGCCTATTTGTTGTGTGAGTTGTGTTTGAGTTAACAATTTAATTACCCACCCCCAAACATATCTGACCTAGAGCAGCGAGACTCAACTGGCGGGCCGGGGTCCCAATGCGGACCTTGGCACCAGATTCCAGGACCCCTGCCCAGACAGCCCTGCACTCAGTTACTTCTGTGTTGACGTGCTCAGAGCTGCCCCCTTGATCGGCGATGTAGTGGTTGTTCTCCTGCCCAATGTCATGGCTCCCTGAAACATAGCATTGCAATATGAAGTACTGCACAGGAAGTGGCATTGCAAGGTACACAGTAACTTGGTACATCTTTCTCTTGGCACAATCGTGTCCCGCTGCCCCTGCTCTGCCCCATCTGCCACAGTCCCCCCATGCCCCCCCCCCACATAAGCCCCATACATTTGTAACAGATTTGCTCCATCCATCCCATCACCATCAATTCGTTAACTCCCCCCTTTAGCCATCCAATCCCTGTCCCCTCAGCTCTGCCCCATCCAGCCCAGCAAGGGCAAGCAGCCTTTATTAGTTTGCACTTTGAAATCTCAAGCCCCTCCACCAGTGTGTTTATTTCGAACTAGACACCCCCTGCGTCAGCCCCATGGCCAGACATTCACCTCTCACCACATACCTTTAAATGGACCTTTACAACAATTGTTTGAGTACCCCGGACCTAGCGAATGGTAGGCTAAATCCAAAAATGTGCGTTGCAAGTTGTATGCTGACTGGGTACACTTCCTGACTTAGAACTGAGGTCAGTTAGCAGTTTTCGCGAGCCATTGCACCTATCTAAACTTGCGTGTCTTTTAACAAATGTCCCCATTGCTCTAGAGTTGCTTAATATTACAAATAGAGGTTTATTTGATTACCTATCCCAAAAATGGTTATGTGTGTGTTTACGTGGTTTGTTTTTCTCTTCTTCAGCCCAGCATGATCCCTCAGCAAGGGTAAACTCACCCCCCAGTTTGGTTATGCCTACCAGGTCCGTACAGCATAGGAGCCCAGATCCGAGATTTCCGGTAAGTTAATTTAGTACCATAAATACTACCAAGTGCTTAAGAATGTGTTAAACTGTGGGAATCCCAAATTTGGACGCCAACTTACACTTTTTTTTTATATGTCCCTACAGACCCGCACACTCATGGAAGAGATCCAGGAAATGGAGGAAGATGATGATGTCTCCATGCAGGGCACGTCGGATGACCTCCCCCTGGGTCCCAATTTGGAACTGCTCCATAATGTTTCTCTGGCCAATCCTCAGCAGCAGAGTGAATCTCCATCCATTGTGCATGCACATGGGGAGACTGACACAACAGTCCCCAGTGTTCACTCTGCTGCTGAGGATTTGCAAAGCAGGCCTGTTGCTGTTGAGGGGACGACACCACGCGGCAGGGCACGCCCAAGAGCCAGGGTAATTGTGCGGCGGACTCCATTACGCCGCCCCACAATTTCCCAGGGGAGGCAGAGTGCCCTGCTTCAATTATGGACCCAAGAAAGGGACTCTTATGAGGCACAGCTCGTTACAGAGCGTGAGGAAAGGCATGCCGACATGGTCACCATCAATACCAGTTTACAGGGCATCCTCGCGGAGTTGCGTACCCTCAACAGCAACGTGGTCACTGCAAGTAATGGCATCCAGTCAGCCATGGCTGAGATGACCAATATGCAGAGAAACATTGTGGAGCAGTTTCAAATTCACAATGCTGCCATGGCCCAGGCTAGGTCCCATTCACATGGACCTCCACCTGGACCTCCACCTGGGTATTATGGGCAGCCACCCTATTAAGCCATGGGTGTGTGGGACATCTTTTCTCTTAACCCCCACTGTATTTACTTGTCGTTTGAGGTTTCAAACAATCCATTTTGTGTTGCTCATGCAGGTTGTGTTTTGTATTTGCTCCCATATAGCTCCTTAGAGTAATGCTTAAGGCCACTAGCCAATGCCATAGGTCTATGTGGAGTGTATCTGGCCACTTATGGCTTTCAATATGTATTTGGTTGGTGCTCCTCCTGTTTGCAGACATGTTTGTGTGACATTATGGCCATGCCCAAATATCCCTGGGCACAGGCAATTTTAATGTCTGGACTAGGCTGGCCTTTGGACTGGGTGTCCTTGTTTGGTTGTGCCACTCACTTCCAGGTGTAGATGTGCTCGATGTTTTTTTTGTTATGTCATCCATTTGTAACCACAGATGTATGTGGAATGTTTTCTGTTAAGCACAATAATTTTTACTTTTCTAAGTAAAAAAATATTCTCACTTACAATACTTGTGGCGTTTTTAGTGGGAACACATTTTAAACAGCTTGGGCTAAACCAGATAATTTTGGTTGGAAGAGGTGTAACAATGCAAATCTAAAGCTAAGGAAACTACATGAAATACATTAGGCAACAATTAAGGTAAAAATGTTTTACTTTGAGGTAATGCCACATTACGGCAAAACAACATATTTAACAAAAAGGATAACACAGACACACAGAATGTTGAGACACGAAATAAAATTAACTAAAATGCTGCAAGATCAAGTTGGCTCTAACTGATTGGGCAGACTCACTGGGTGGCCCAACAAAATTCTCTACATCATCCTCTAGGGCTGGAGAGGGCAGGCTATCCACATAACGTGGGACACGTTCCAGGATCGCAAAATTGTGCAAAACAGCACATGCCATGATTATGTCGATCACTTTCTTGGGATCATATTGCAGGGCGCCCCCAGTATGGTCCAGGCAACGAAAACGGGTCTTCAACAGCCCAAAGGCCCTCTCCACAACAGCCCTGGTCTTGCGGTGCGCACGGTTGTACGCTTCCTGAGAGGCATCCTGGGGCCGCAGCACAGGCGTCATGAGCCAGGGTAGAAGTGGGTACCCGGAATCACCTTAAACAGACAATTAAATGTAATCAAAATTAAAAAGGCAACACAACAAACACAAAGAATTGAACATATATCATAATGATGTAAGGTAAAGGGCCAAAAAAAACACCCAGGGCACATTAGCCAAATAAATATTGCCACTAATGTAGTACATAATTAAAAATGGCACTTCAATATACCAATTAATTAACAAACATCTGCACGGCCAAGGGTAGTTGGAATTTAAATATATTTTTAGTTTTCAGACATGTTACAATTAGGATGCTGCTGAGGGGCTATCCACATTTAGATGAAAACTACAATGTATGCAGTTTAAGTCCACTTTGACATTTAAAGACCAATACTACAAAAGGAGCCAAAGCTCACAGATCCTTGGGTATAAACTCCCAACCAATATATTTAGGGACATGGAACTTACAGACATCCTAACTAAAGGGAAAACATTCTGAAGGACAAAGCGAGGCAAGCATTTTTTTTGGAAGATCATAATATATGACCCAACCAAAAGGCAGTTTCTGGCTTATGGAAAGAATTCAAATACAAACATATCAACAAATACAAGATTAATCCCACATTTAATAGCACACAAATAGGACACACTTACCAAGCAGCCATGCCCCCGAAAATTCACCTGCCTCAAATCTCCGAAACAACCCAGATCGCCTGAGGATATATGAGTCGTGGGACGATCCTGGGTAGCCGGCAAGGACACTCATAAAACGCATGTCCGGACCAACCACGGCCTGGACATTAAGGGAGTGTCCCATTTTTCGATTCCTTAAGGCAAAAACATACAAAAAGGGTAATTGATATTTGACCAAAAAAAAAATAAAACATGTCTGCACTCTATTGGGAAAGACTAATGAAAAGCCTAGATAAAGCAGCTACACAAATGAGGGATAAACAAATATGCTGCCGCAAAGGAAAACAGGTTACATTACACGTTGGCCAACATAATAACCAATCTCAATACCTATATATATACTCGTCGGCAGCCCTAGGTACGAGTGCCACATGTGTGCAGTCAATAGCACCAATAACGTTGGGCATGTCGGCCACATTATAAAACCCAAGCTTAATGGCGTTTCTGGCTGCCATATCATCAGGAAAATTTAGATAGTGCGCGGCTCAGCGTAGGCTGTGACATCCCCACGGAGAGGGCACCCAGCCTCTGGAACGAGCCGTTCGCCAAAAATTGCAGGCAGCCAAGCATCTTGGTCATACCTGAAATTGCATGCCCCTTCCTTGTGGTGCGGGCTAACCATGGCCGCAGCTCACTATATAATTTATGGAGGGAAGCGCGATTAAGCCTGGTCAGCTCGAACAGCTCAACATCATTCATGCTATCGATGTTCATGCGACGACGCAGGGGCAATCTGCTCTCAGACATCTCGATCAACTCAATGCCAAAAAGCATAAGCCCTTGATGTGCCACAAACTCGCTCCGCTCCATCCTACTCCCGAGGCCAAATAGCTGCCGGCAAACATTTCGTAAAGCAGCTCTTTAATGGGCTTCAAAACAATTAGCAATCACCTCTCTGAATTGGTCGCAAGCCCATGTGAAGGACGTAAAAAATAGGATCGGACGCAAATAATACGATTTGGACGGGAAAAACACACGAACTAACGCAAATTATACGATTCTCGTACGAAATGCGTATGTTCATATACGTCTATGTGCGAACGATCGTGCGAATACGAAATGGGCAAAAAAACAAGAAAAAATGACAAACACCCACCCAAACTTACGATTCTCGATACGAAATCAATTAACTTTTGCTCTTTGAATCGAGGGGATAGAGTACCTTACAGCACACCCACATGAACACCCGGCTGCATAGGCCACGCCCAGCCGCCGGAGCTAGAAACTCGTGCAGCGACAGTGCTGTAAGGTACTGCATGTGCCTCTGTGTGTGGGGAGGGCCGCGCACTGGAGGAGCGGCAGGCAGGGAGCAAGGTTAACTGCTTTCTGCTTGCCAGTCCTCTATTGCGTTCCCTCCTCACACACATTCACCCTATTCACCATATTTTCCCCTCGGGGGGGGGGGGGAATGTGTCTTATGGGGCGAAAATACGGTACTTAGCTCTACAAACAAATACAATAATAATATATAAATTATTTAATAATAATATATAATATTTAATAATAAATAAATGTTAGACCGATTTCTGGCTAGGTATGCTTCCAAAATGATACTAGATTTACCCTATCATTTCTGTAGATAAAGCATATTCTTTTTAAATGCTAATGTGTCCACATGTTCTGAAATGAAGGTCCCTGGATTTCTTTTTTGTTTTGATTTCCTGTGTGGCATTTTAGATGCATTTGATATTGCATTGATAGAGGCTGACTTTGTAGAGGCAGTCATAGCTAGTTTTCTTCTTTTTAAAAATCAAAACCCCCTGCACATGTGATGGGGCAGTTGTACAGGTGAGGTGCAAATTATTTTAAGGTGGTAGATATTTTATTTCAAAATAAAAATAAACTTGGAAAGGCCCATTTATAACTTGGAACAACTTATGGTGTTCAAGGAAAGATGCCTAGTTCAAAAAGTTAGAAGCTGTCCGGGAACTCAAGACTGAAGTCCCCTTCATACAGATATGGTATGAAAGATGGCAAAGATTACTCTCAACAGTCTCACCCATTTCTGGCAACAACAAAAATTCTATTGTGTAAAGGAGACTAACTAGTCAGCCAAGTGTTGGGTTTCACTTTCATTTTCTAGCTTTGAACTTTTGCCTTAGATTACTCTCCCTTCCTCCAGGATACCAGCCCCTATGCTGATCGGTGCTCCCCCAGGGGTGCTGATGGGCACTGGGCGCTTCCATACCTCTTTGACCTTTGGGGATATGGGTAACAGCTTAGCGAAAGTAAAAAAAAAACACCATTCGAATTACCAGTAACAGCCTTTTCAGGAATACTTCAGTGTGACCACATGGAGAGATTATGCTCCACCCCCCTGGAAGGAAACACAAAACAGGAACAGAGGTTAAAAGCCCCACCCCTTCTTCTCCGCCTCAGTCTTTGTTAAGTAATTTAAGTAACCCTTGGACTATGGGCGGGTAATAAACGATCACGCTGAATGATTCCTGAAAAGGCTGTTACTTGTAAGTCTAATGGTGGTTTTTCCAAGTCATCCTTCAGCGTGACCACATAGAGAGGATTAGGCAAGTAATTATATTTTAGGGGTGGGAAGCTGCAAGTAGTACCCTTCTACTGACGGCCTGATGTTTTGCAGATAGTAAATCAAGTCTAGAATGTTTGGAGAAGGTGTGGGGCGAAGACCACCTTGCCGCTTTACATACCTCATGCAAAAAGACACCAGCCCTTTCTGCCCCTAAGCGGTCATAGCTCTTTTAGAATGGGCCGAACCTCTGGGGAAGATATCCCCCTAGTAGAATATTCTTGTGCAATAGTCTGTTTTATCCATCTGGCTATAGTGGACCTGGAAGCTGCTGTGCCTTTCTTTTTTCTCATTAACAATTATTAAGAGCTGTTCTGCTATACTTCATTCTCTGGATCTTTTCAATAAAAAATCAAGGCTCTTCCAACATCTAGCAGTGAGAAATCTTTTTTGTTGTCTGCTCTCTTTGCTAAGGTCAGAACTAACTCTTGCCCTCCTGTTCGCCTATCTATCTTTGGCAGCATCATGGATTTGGCCTAAAAATAACCCTCTCCGGTAATACAGCACAATATGTTTTTTTATGGATAAGGCCTGTAGTTCACTAACTCATCTGGTGGAGTATAGTTAGCAGAAAAACTTCAGTGATTCAGTGAAAAAATTTCAGTGACAACCATCTTTTTTTGACACCTCAACCAGAGGTTCAAAGGGAGGCTATATTAAACCTTTTAATACAAGTCCCAGGTAGGGAACCCCTTAATTGATGACGGTCTTTTGGGCATAACTGCCTTGAAAAAAATTAATAAATAGTTAATTTGCCTCAATTTTTGTTCGAGAACAACTGATAATGCAGAAGTCTGAGTCTTTAATGTACTTACAGCCAGCCCCTTATCAAACCCTTCCTGCAGGAATTTGAGTACTGTGGTTGTGTTTCCCTTCAGCTTGTTCACTTCACAAAAGCAGCAAAACATTTCCATGCCTTTTCATAGATCCTCCTAGTAGTTAATTTCCGGTTGGCCAGAAGAGTTTCTGTCTCTCTATTGAACAACCAGTACTTCTTAGCATGTGTCTTTCAGGATCCACACTGTCAGCAGCAGTTTTGACAGTTTGGGATGCAGAATGATGTCCCAATGAATGGTATTCAGAGTTTCTGGAAACCTCCAGGGATCCATCTGTTCCATCTTCCTTAATTCTGCGAACCAATTTCGATCCACCTAGGGCAGAATTCTGAAAAGAGGGAGGGCATAGGCAATGTGAAAATATTCCTTGGCTGAGCAAGATCATTTATTGCTAGTGCACTTTCTTCCTTTGAGAGAGAAGAAATTGTCCTGCATCTTGTATTTCTGAAAGTGACAAACTATCTGCGGGAGACCCCTAACATTTATGATCTGCATAAAGGGCATCCTGGTTCAGACACCATATGGTCTACGGAACTTTACTTGACTTAAGTAGTCTGCAGGAGTATTGAGGATCCCCTTTAGATAAACTGCTGACACTGACCATACATGGCATTGAAGTGGTAAGAAAATGTTTTTTGATAACTCAATGGGGTTAAGGATCTGGTCCCCCCCTGATGATTTAGACACGCCACCACGGAGGCGTTGTCTGACTTTATCTGAACGTCCTTGCCCACTACTGCTGGCAAACATTGGTCGAGTGTCAACTTGACCACCAGGAGTTCTCTGAAATTCAAGGACCCATCTGCCAGGTCCTTTGGGCATTTGTGACTGTCATGATTAAAATGTGTTGGTTTGTCTCCAGTCTTTTCCTTTCCCTAGAATCTCTGGATCTATCCACCCTTGGAGACCTTCTAACCACTTTTAACTTACCTGGACTAGTTGATCTCGTGAACCTTGCTGCTTGTCCCACTGTTCTGCTTTTGTATGTTACTGAGCCCAAGAAATGTTGGGATAGTCAAGGTCATGAGACCCTGCGCCTTTATAATTTCTCTTAGGGAGACCAGAGGGACTGAAGATAATCTTGGGGCCTATGTTGTAATTTTAATAGTAATCTTTTTTTTGTGGAAAAATAGCTTTAGCTGGGAGCTGTCTATGTTGATTCCCAGAAATTGTACTGTTGACTGGGTATTAGGCTGGACTTTCTATCTTAATTATTCAACCCAAACCCCTCACACGGCCAGGGTCTTTACAGATCTGTGAGCAATGCTGTCTGTGACTTAACAACAGAAAGTTGTCCAGATAAGGGATCACATGATTTCCTGTTGCCTGACGTAAAACTTTGGTTCTGCTAGTATCCTTGTAAAGGTCTATGCAGATAGGCATCTTGTAATCTAGAATCACCCACAGTGTGTTTTCTATCAGAACATTTTTGACCAAATAATTGATTCTGTACTGAATCTCTTGTATCAAATGAATCCCCAGCATCTAAAGTTAATATATTTTAAGTTTTTAGTTTACTTTAGGATACGGGCGCTGCCATCTTGACTCAGAAGCATCACGTTTACTAAGGAGAGGAGAGCAAGATAAAGAACAGGGGGGTGGGTTATAGCTGTGGGGTCAGGAAAAGGTCAGCAATCCCAGAATGCAGAGCAGCACAGTCAGAAGGCACTTCCTCTTTGCAGGCTGCCTGATGTTCCATGAGCCGCCATCTTAGATGTTTAAAGGCTCATAACATGCAGTAGATGCAGGTAGGATGATTTTTAATGTGAGCAATCTGTATGTACAGGGTGTGGGAAACATATAAGATAGACTCTTATTCAGAGTGAAGGACCACTTTAAGTCCGCCAAAAGACTTAAATCTGCCGTTCTGGACATTTGATATAGCGGTGCATCCAAATTTGGCCACTTGTTCCACAGTTCCAAATCCTGATCGTGGAACGTGAATTTCCTTTTTAAGGCATTGGGCATAACAACTGTATATATATATATATATCCTGTAATGACTATCTACTTTTTTTGAAACATTATGGAAACATTCCTGTTCCCCTATTTTTTCTGGACCTCGTCATCCATGGAGTATTGAGAGGAACCATCCTTTATCATAATTTCACCTGACTTACAACTTTAATCTGCACGCTGCAGGTAATCAATAGGAAGCAGTGCTAATCAAGGAAAACACCTGTTTTTCAGGCTGACTTTATGATCTATCTCCTGCCTAATACTACGGATTGTCACGCAGTGCCCCTTTTTTAAAACTTCTCCCAACCCAGGCACAGAACCATCTGCTAGTGTCCGGGAGCATTGAACTACAACTTCAAAACATATGGACTTTTTAACTTTAACTTCCAGCTAAAATATAATAATAGATAGCTCTACCTTTAACCATTTACCCTGATCTGCTTACACATGATCAAATAAAACAGAGTTCAGATCCTACTACAAGTTGTGCTTCCTTAGGGCCGCTTCTGTAGCTGCCGGAGAGGCTGAATTGCGGGAAGGACAGGTCCTCTTCACCTGTCAGGCCGACGAATGCTATCCCAGCCGTGCTCCTCGCCTACACTACTGCTGCTGTCGCTCTTCTTTCGTCAGTTCTGGCACTGCTGAGAAAAATCTTTCTACCCTGTTTCCCCGAAAATAAGACAGTGTCTTATATTAATTTTTGCTCCCAAAGATGCGCTAGGTCTTATTTTCAGGGGATGTCTTACATTTTTCCATGAAGAAGAATTCACATGCATTCACAAAAAAAGGAAATTTATTAACTGTTAAACAGTAGTAGTTGCCATCACAAACCAGCATAACCAGACAAAATGTGACTCCTGTCAAAATTTCATGTTACCTCCCCCCCCTGATCCACCTGTCCCAATTTACCTCCCTTCTCCTGTACTACCGGTAGTGGCATATGTGGGGAATCCAAAACATACAACCCCCCCTCCTCATCATCAGTGGGTGAAGGTGGGGGAGGTGGGGGTAGAGTCTAGAGAATCCAGGGAATTCTCTAGTTTCCATCCCCCCCTCCCCTCACTTCACCTGGCATTTCCCCCATAGAAATTCTTTTTTTTTTCTTCTTCACAGTCTGCTGCCACTACTCACTAACTTACTGTCAGAGAGCGAGCAGCAGACAGCAGCTTTCACTTTGGTGGCGGCCGCTTTGATGACGAGTGATGTCCCCCAGTGACGTCCCCCTATGCGCATTGTCAGGGGCGTCACTCTTCATCAGAGAGAGCCGGCCGCAGCTGACTGAGGACTCTTGCTGCGGGGGGAGGTCTTATTTTCGGGGGAGGTCGTATATTTAGCCTTCATGCTAAAAGCACAGTAGGCCTTATTTTCGGAGTAGGTCTTATTATCGGGGAAACACGGTAGCCCAGGTGCCGATTAATGAGGTGGAGAGGAACCTTCTGCTCCCCGACTTGCCGCCTTCCACTTCTGGGTTTCCGACTCACTGTCGAAACCGGAAATGACGTCAGGTGCTGGTCACTGAGCAGTCACGCCCCCCAAATTTGAAAATAATAACATCTTGTTCAGTGGACCCAGTACCTGATGTCAGTAGATTTTAAAGGACCGATATACCCACAACTGACTCAGTTGTTTAGGATTTAAAGTGACATTGCACAACTACTGCATTTGTAAAAGACTATGTGGGAATCTAGCCCGGCTGTGCCCAGACCTCAGATGCCACTCCAGTACTCTGGGGGTCATAAAATAAAAAACTAAAATAACAAGGGGGCGTGGCTGACCGCCGTAGAAGATAGCGGCTTTCTAGAGCGGCTCCGCCGACTGGAGGCACAGAGGCTCCAGCCACCCAGCGCAGCAGAGCAGTTTACACCCCATCTTGCTCCTAACACTGCCTCAGATCCCCCTGCAGCTTAATGGGGAAAACGGTGGCAAAATACGAGGCCACGGAGCCGGGAAACCCGGCAGGACACCAGCGCGCTCTCAGCAGCACAGAAGCGGCATGGCGGCAGCCGGGGGAGAGGAGGAGGGGCCCGCCCTCCTCACACAGCGGGAGCCGAGGCACATGACGGACCCGACGGAGGAGAGAGGAGTGAAGGTAGGGGACACGGCCACCCTCTGCGGTTCACAGGAGGGGCTGCTGCTGGGCTCTTCAGGCTCCCCTCCCCCCCCTCCCCAAATAACCCCAGCTACAATGGCGGCGACCTCATGGCGCCCCAACTGCCAGCAGTGGAGGCATTAGACCATGACAGTGAGGGGGGATCCCCCCCACCATCCCTGCCATCCATCCCCCCCCCCAACCATTCTCCCCCCTGGAGGAGGGAACAACCAAAAAAGGCAGACCCCTGCCACAATGGATGCGAGGTCCCGCTGGCACTGACAATAGCGCCCACCGCGTGGCTGGCCACCCTGCAATGGAGTCTGAGGGGGATAAGCACCCGGGCCCCTTCCCTGTTTCCTCGGGCCAATTTCATTGCTTGCAAGGCAGCTCACCCCTGTCACTTTCTGATGAGAACTTTCTGCTCTCTGGGGAGGCACCTTCACCGAGGGGCAGCGACCTATCTCAACTATTGATTGAAGATGCAGCCGGGACTGGATCGCAGCCTGACCGCGTGTACCCGGATGTGGAAGCCCTGGACCCAATAGTACAGGATGCCAACTTGCTTGCTAAATTTAAGGTTCTACTCCAACAGGAGCTGGCGGCCACTGTGACCCAGCTCTCCACCAGTTTCTTCAGTGAAATCAAAGATTTGGGCAACAGAACCAGCACGCTGGAGGATAAGATGGACGATGTAGTCGTGGCCCTGGAACGCAGGGGGTCTGAGTCGGCGGCCTTTAAGAAAGATATGGCCTCTCTACAGCACAAAGACCTAGAGAACAGGTCCAGGTCCAGGAGGGTGAACATCCACATCCGGGGCCACCCGGAATCAATAGAGAATGTTCCAGCTACCGTTACGGCCCTCCTTCAAGAATTGTGTTTCCAGAATCATCGCTACCAGATTTTCCCGGATGTCGCCCCACAAACCCTGCAGAGGAGAAGAGCCATGAAACCCGGCTTGGAAATCCTTAGGAACCACAACATAAAATACCGCTGGGGTTTCCCCTTCAAGCTAGCGTTCACCCACGCAGGCCGTCAGCATGTGGCTGACTCTCCGGAGGAGCTGCGGAGCATTTTACGGGACTTGGGCCTGACCTCTGCTGATTCTCCTGTTCGCACGTCTCAGGCGACCGTCCGGCAAACTCCTAGATGACCAACGCTCCAGCCCCTGTGGGAGAAGGTGCGCATCCGCAGGAAAAAAGACGTCGCTGGACGTCCCTCAGGGCCTGATCCGTCTCCGGGATTAGAACCTGGCCTGTTGCAACGGTGATTCATCTGATCCTGAGTAATTCCCCTCCTTTGGGTCTAGTCCTGAAAGTTTCTCATAAGTTTTTTTTTCTTGAATGTCTTACATGCTCTTAACGTTTTGAATTTTCAGAATGGCGGTTGGGCCTGTGTCCTGGTCCTGTCCTCTCCCTCCTGGGGGTTGGATCACACAGGGGTGCCTGGTTGCCCCCTCTGATCGGCCTTGGCCTCCCTCCCCCCCCCTTCCATGGTCAGCCAGGTTCTCTGTTTTGGACCCATTGCGCGTTGGCCTGGGGGGGCGGGGGGTGACGCCAGGTTGGCTCCTTCGCCCCGGATGGATCGGTTTGGGCCCGTCGGTGGTGGCTCACCGGCTTCGGTATACAATGTTGTTTCCTGAAAGTTATTCAAAAGTTCTTTCCAATGTTTTAAATGCTCTTAATGTTTTTAATTTCCAGAAGGGCGGTTGGGCCTGTGTCCTGGTCCTGTCCTTCCCCCCCCTGGAGGTTGGATCCCTCGGGGGTGCCCCGGTTGCCCTCCCGGCTCAGCCTCCCCCTCCCTCGGTCGACCGGGTTCTTTGGTGTGGACCCACCACGTGCTGGCCCTGGGGGGAGCCGGGGAGGAATATGCCACGGCTGCTCCGGTGCCCTGGTCGGATTGGTTTGGGCTCCTCGGCGACGGCTTGCCATCGCGGCAGGTGGCCGCTTTAGTTATTAAGATTGGGCCCCCCGCCTGAGTTTTAGCACACGATTTTGCCTCGGACTCCATGCTGGTTTGCGGGGTTAGACGGCGACACCTGTGGGTGGCTGCGTGGGTCTGTGGATGACGGTGCGGCCTCCTGAATTTAAACCTTCCCGATAAGCTAGAAGTGCGGATTGTGCTGTGTTGTTCTTTGCTGCTTCCTTATGCTATTTCAGGTCACGTTAATTAAGTTTTGTTATATGCTGGGTTATTTTACGCCAAAAGATTACATTTTTTATCCCATTGTTTTGCCCTGTGCCTCTGGGGTGTACCCCCCCAACAGACAAGTTTTCAAATGGTCCAACAGAGGCCACGTATGGCCTTGCCCTATGGACCCTTCTCTGCTATTGCAGAACTTAGAGGGACCCTATGCGGTACTTCACTGCATATTGCTCCACATTGTCTAAATTTGGTCTTCTTCATGCTGTCCACGTTATTCCTGTTATTCTTGTTTCCCCATCCCTACCTCAACTCTCCATTCATACTTTGTCCGCCCCCCTCCCCCTCCACTTGGTCCTCCCGTACTCCGCCAGGCCGGTCGTTATTAAAGACTCACCTTCGGGGTCGCCATGGTCGTGTTAAATATTAAAATTTTATCACATAATGTCCAGGGCTTTAATGTCCCCACCAAGCGTAATAAGGCCTTCTATTACTATAAATCCTGCAAAGCCGATATAATCTTTTTACAGGAAACTAGGTTTTCCACTGGTTTCAAACCTAATTATCTGAGTGGTCACTTTCCCTTGTCCTACCTTGCCTGTGCTAGTGAAAAAAAAAGGGGAGTACTAATCGCCTTTCGCAAAGGCCTCCCTTTCAATTGCTCCAAAGTAATTTCAGATCCTACGGGTAGATACCTCATACTGCAGGGTACCCTGAGCAACACCAATTGGAACCCTGCTCATGGGAGGGGACTCTAACCTGGCAATCCACCCTGGGCTGGACAGACGGCGCACTGGGCAGCCGGGAACGGCTTTACTGGCCTCAGACGCTCAATCCACGACTTTTCGTGATCTCCTTAACCACTACAGCTTATTGATGTATGGCGAGAGATGAACCCCAAAACTCATGACTTTACGTTTTATTCCAACCCGCATGGTACTTTGTGCAGGATAGATCACTTACTGGTCCCTCAATCTGTGTTACCCACCGTTATTGATTCCAAAATTTACATTACCGCACAATCCAGTAATGGCTGTATTGGACCTCCTGGTCACTACCAAGCACTCCTACAACTGGTGGCTCAACGACTCTCTTTTATCGAATGGCTCCACCTGCTCTAAAATTCAGGATGCCCTACAGGAATACTTTACACATAACACAAATTTGGTCTCCTCCCCAATATCTCTGTGGGAAGCCCAAAAGGCCACCATGAGAGGGAATATTATCTCCATAGCCTCTGCCGAAAAACGGGAAAGGCAACGGAGAATAAGAGACCTGACTCTGAAGTTTGAACAGGCGGAGCTGCAGTAGAGGAGGAACCCGAGCGCCAGGAATAAGAAGGCAGTAGATAACCTGCGCACGGAGCTCAACATGCTCCTCGACGACCAAGCTGAGAGAAGACTCAGATGGTCGAAACAGAAATTTTATACTAGGGGTAACAAGCCGGACACAATGCTAGTCCGTAAGCTAAGGGCGGCTGACCTCGATAGGCGTCAGCCTATAAAACTGAAGCTTGACTCGGGCGGTGTCACAGCCGACCCTAATAAGGTTGTTTTGGCCTTTGGGGATTTTCTGTCGGCACTCTATGCGGCCCCAGCAACCGTAAATCCAACCAAGTTGGAGGAATTCTCTGAGGGCGTTGGGTTACCGAATATTGAGCAGAGGTATGTGGACAGGATGGAGGCGCCCATAACACCTTGTGAGGTGCTGTTAGCTATTAAGTCCCTGAAGACTTCCAAGACCCCAGGTCCAGACGGGTTTAGCGGCCTGTATTATAAAAAGTTTGCCCCCATTCTTGCCCCGCACTTGTCAAATCTGTTCCATGCTCTGTGCGCGGAAACCTCACTCAGTCCTAGTTCGCTCCTAGCGGACATATGTATGATTCCCAAACCAGACAAAGACAGCTTACTAATCCCCAACTATAGACCAATATCCTTGATAAACATCGATGTGAAGCTTTTGGCTAAGGTCCTAGCGGCCAGACTGAACACTTTTGTGGCCGACCTCATACATGGGGACCAGGTGGGCTTTGTTCCAGCTCGACAGGCCGGGGACAGTGTTAGGAAGGTCGCACATCTAGTCCACCATGCCCACTCCAGGGGCATCCCGGCCTTTCTTCTCTCACTTGCCATACAGAAAGCCTTCGATTCCCTATCTTGGGACTACCTAATGTGGGTACTCCATAGGTGGGGCTTTGGACAACGGTTCCTGGAGTGGATAGGAGCTCTCTACACAGCCCCTGCGGCTCGAGTGAGATACCTGGGCTCTACCTCTGGACCATTCGGTATTCACAGAGGAACCCGGCAGGGATGCCCCTTATCCCCGCTTCTCTTTATTCTGGCCATAGAGCCACTGGGTCTAGCAATCAGGAACTCCATTAACATAAAGGGATTGGAGGTGGCGGGTGTCCATCATAAGGCCATGTTTTTCGTGAATGATGCCCTGATCGCTATTACCCAGCCGATCACCTCACTCCCGAACCTATATAAGATCCTGGACCAGTTCGCTCGAATCTCGGGCCTAACGATTAATAATGAAAAATTGAGGGTGATGAACATCTCCCTGCCAGTGGACGTGGTGGATTAGGTCAAGGCTAGTTTCCCTTTTCGTTGGACAGCTGAACCACTCCCATATTTGGGGGTACATATATCTGCTAAGTACTCTGACCTATATGAGGCCAATTATCCTCCTTTATTTAAATCCTTAACCCGCCTTATGGAGACCTGGAAAACGTACCCGATCTCCTGGATAGGCCACATTAACACGGTTAAAATGTCCATACTTCCCGAATCTTCTCTATTTCTTCAGAGTATTACCAGTAAAGATCCCGATATACATGCTTCGGGTGATGCAGAGGAGGATCCTGGCCTTCATATGGTCTACGGGACGCCCAAGGGTGTCCAGGCGCACTATGCTTGCCCACAAAACACCAGGAGGACTGGGGGTGCCCAACATACATAAGTATTATAAAGCCGCCCATATTGCTCAACTGGTCCCTATGCATTCCCCTTCCAGGCCCCCAATGTGGATTTTCCTGGAACTTCCCAATTGCGCGCCAATACCTATAGATAGCTTGCTCTGGATGGATCAGGGACATAGACCTAAGACACTCAGCCCGTTAATAAAGCATTCCCTCGCTGTGTGGGACTCAGTGAGGTATTCAGCCTCACTGATGTCCCCTCATACCCCCCTGACTCATTTATGGGATAACCCCAACTTCCCCCAAGGAGAACAGAACAGATTAGCCTTTAAGTGGTGGCAGGATCGGGGCATCTACAAGATTGCGGATCTGCTCACGGTGAGGGGGTTTGGGTCTTTTCAGGACCTGCAGGAGAAGTTTGGTGTCCCCGGCAGGGAATATTTTCGCTACATTCAGTTAAGACACTGGATTCTGCCTCTGACAAAGCTGCACCCCCCCCTTCGGGATGAGGACCCACTTTGAGGAATTATGCACTAGTAACCCATTCCAGAGAGGGACAATCTCCTTACTATACTCAGCATTAAATGTAGCCGGACCAGAGACTCATGGGTACATTGGTAGCTGGGAGAAAGACCTGGGCCCATGCCAGAGTGAGAGGGGATGGTCGGAGATATGGTCCAACACCTCCAAATGCTCAATCAATGTCCTGACGACTGAAACGGCCTATAAAGTAATGCTCCGCTGGTACCTGGTGCCAGGTCTCCTGAGCAGGATGTTCTCGGGACAATCTAAAACGTGCTTTAGGGGCTGCAGTGCGGAAGGGGATTTCCTGCATATGTGGTGGACTTGTCCCATGCTGGCCCGCTTCTGGAACCAGGTATATAGGCTGGCTAATGGGATTTTCCAAACTAATATGAAAAAAGACCCCTGGGTTGCCCTCCTGCACTGCAAGCCCCAGGAGCTCACCAGCAAACAGCACAGACTTTTGTCTACCTCCTGGAGTCTAAACAGGCCATAGCTAAAGCCTGGAAAAAACAATTTACCCCAATCTCAGAGGTGCCAGCCAGAATAAACGGGTTCCTCATCAACGAAAGATTATCTAGCATTCTGACCGACGCCCATGATAAATTCCTCTCGATATGGGAGCCCTGGATAAGATTTGCTTGGCCTGGTGAACCCCCATGGAGGCTGTAGCGACCATGCAAGTTGGCTGGTGGAGTGCGGGAGCTCCTTGATCCTTCTCCCCCCCCGACCTCTCCTCCCCCTTCCCCCTCAACCTTCTTTCCCTCCCCCCAGTTCTTTGTTTCTCCTCCCTTTAGACCACGATCCTAAAAGGTTTTCATTAACCCTTTCCCGGTAGTGTGCTTGACCAAGTCTGCAAATCCTGCGGGCTCACTTGCGGCGGTGAAGACCGTGGGGGCCGGGATACTGCGACCTGCATGGCCCCAGACTGGACATAACCATGTCTCAGGTCAAGTAGGTCATGCAAAGATGTTGAATGTCCTTTACTTTGTCATTCACTTCATCGCTCTGTATGCATTGTGGATTGTTAAAACATCAGTATGATCTGTGTGTAACCTTATGCAATGTAGAATATTTTTTCCTTTTACCTCCCCTGCGTGGGATGGCATTATAATGCATAAGCTTCAAATATCTGTACTGTTGAAAGCTTAAAGCTTTAATAAAAATATTGAAACAAAAAACTAAAATAACAAACTGGCTGAAGTCTAACCCATCCAGACACACTCTGCTCAACAGTTTACCAGGGAGGAAACACAAAGAACTGAGATGGGGAGGAAGGGGTGGGGCTTTTAACCTCTGTTCCCGTTTTGTGTTTCCTCCCAGGGGGTGGAGCATAATCTCTCCATGTGGTCACGCTGAAGGATGACTTGGAAAAATATTTTTTATTATTCTAAATTTACACCATACTTACCGCCATCTTCATCCAGCACCAGAATGTGTGCAGTGCCTCTGGTGTCCCTCACTGGCTCCTCTTCTGCCAGCAGAATATGGCTTCATATATGCGCCATATACCCACTTGAATAGTGTTTGTTCATCTTTGCTTCCTCCTGTTCCTGATCAGATAGAGGGGTCAGTTTGCTGATAAGTCTTAGAAATGACTGATTTATTGAATGAGAGTAAAGTAGTAGAGTAAAACAAAATGATGATCAAAATTGTAGCAGACCCTTCTTTATGCTCTAGGCCCAGCTATAGTATTATGCAGATATGGTTTTTGGCTTAGTCAGAAGGGTACAAATTTCCAAGGATTTGGATAACTCCCCCAAGGGTTTAAATGTCCCTCAAAAATTGATGAAAACACTAAAAGAAAAATTGTTAGAGAGGCTGCCTACAGCGACATTAAAGGAGGTGCAGGAATATCTATGTTCTGATTGTGTATTGTATGTGACAACAATCTTGCATATTCTTCACAAGTCTGGGCTGTGGGGTAGGGTGGCAAGACAGAAGCCCCAGCCTGGCTATGTTTTGCCAAACCTACATCAAGTAGTTGCCAAAATGGTCTATGATCTGATGTGATGAGAAGGTTAAACTTTTTGGCAAAAATTCAAAAAAGCATGTTTGGGTAATGGATTAGTAGAATTGGGGCCAGGTTAGCTATGGTGGAGCGCCCCCCCCCCCCCCCCCCCAGCAGAAGTCTGTTGGAGGACCATACAGCTAACTTTAAATTTACATTTTTGGTCACAAACCAAAGCTTCTTAATTACACAAAACAATACATGTATAAAACACAATCTATTTTTTTATTAGGCCACATGTGAATCCCATTTGTCAGATGTACCTGCCAGTAACGTACCTGTCGGAAGCCACGAGGCAAAAGACCATGGAACCAATATCTATAGATGAATCTATAATGCTTTCTGGTTCCCTACTGACGAAGAATCTAAATGTTTGTTAACTATTGTTATAGGCATTAATTATTAATCCTTTGCAGTCTACACCCATGTACACAACAGATGGAATTTTAGTCAGTTACATGCCTGGCATTCCTGTGGCCCCTTGGCTTTTCTCTTAGAGTTTGATCATTTAAACATTTGGGGCTGAATCCACCCAGGGCGCCCTAGACCACTGTCAATGTCCCCTTTGGAAGTGTACAGTCCAACTCCCTGTCTGTGGTGATTAAACGGGAGTTTATCTACTCAAAACTCTGTCAGAGTTAACGAAAATAAGTGACTAAACTTATGGTAAAATGGCAAAGGAGGTAGCCACTACTGAGCCCATGGAAAAAGGAAGTCTGCATTAAAGCGGACCAACAGTCAAAAATGATTTAAACCAGACCAACATAACAAACAATGCTCATATGCATCCCTCCCAGGGCAATTTAGATGCTGCACAAAAAGATGAATTTACCCTTCTCACTTGCTGTGGTAAATTTTAAAAACAAGATAGCGGCTCATGCATTTGCAGGCGACCTGGAAAAAAGGAAGTGCTGCTGGGCTTCCTGTTACTGTGCATTGTCAGTTATGTCAGTTGAATCCAGGCAGCATCATGGCTGAGATGCTGGGTGAGGAAGCTCCAAAATGGCCACTACCTTTCTTTTGCAACTGTGCCAGGCTTTTGGTCCGGTTTGAGCAGCCTCCCTCTGCCTCTATGATGGACTCTCCCAACCTACTGCCTCCTCCAGCCAGTGGAGCAGGGTGCTCGGATGCTGGGAGTCCACAGACTCTGTAGCCACCACCTACTTCATTGTGGTAGAATCCACAACAAGGACAATAACAGCAGTGGCAATAACCACCTTCCCCCAGTGTGACTCAACCCACAGCTCTGACAGCCCCAGTATGAGCGAAAAAGGGGGGTGGAATGGGCCCAATACTACACGGGGGGGTCAGAGAAAATTATGGAGGGAGTTCTGAAAACAGAGACACAGAAGAAAAACTGAAAAGAGAGAGGAGACGAAGGGAAAACAGAAGAACACAGCAAGACAGTGAAAAAAGAGAGAAGGAGGGAATGTATAAGTATAGTCTTTAGGTTCACAATAGGTGGTCAAAGAACACAAACCAATACACAAGTTACGTGAAAAAATGCTTTATTCAAACAATATAAAATACACATAGAAAGGACTTTAAAATGTTTCAGAAAAATAAATATCATTCACTATATTTATTTACACACATATATTAGATATATGAAAACTGTTCAGTACATAAGACTTTAATGCAGAATAAGTACTGTGCACTTTTATCTGACAACCACAGAGATACTACACCTGAAAAAGGACACACACCTCAGCTGGCACTATGTGAACAACAGTGGGCACTTCAGCAAAGAGCATGATGGTTACTGTCAAATTGATTAAAGAAATAAATTAGAATTCTAATAAACTTTATGTTTGTCAATGACATCACCACTAGTGAAGCCAACAATACAGAATAAGCCCTGTATGCTCTAGAGCCCAAAGAATTAACATTGTGGGCTTAGCGTAAAGCGATATTTCATTTCATGATTACTCTGGCTATTAAGATACAAGGAACTGGTTTACTGGCCATTTGCGGGAAAAGATAGGTGAAGGAGATATATGCAAACATTTCTGATGTCCCTAAGATAGAATGTTAGGAATTCCACAATGCTTAGAAGTTCCAAAAGGACATTTCTTGTAAGGTGGTTGGCACATACTAGCCATAAATACAACAATATTGGGCATAAATTTACATTACACCACAATAAGACTGCAGAATGTAATGTATCTATAAATGCAGATGACAGCTATTGACTCATTTTTGGACAACTTAAGTAGTCCAGAGATACTGATCGGAGTCAGGCTACTTGAACCAAACATGAAGCATTCATAAATTGCCTAGGTTTTCAGCCTATATTATGATGTCAGACAGTGATCTCCATTAGCAGCAGGATCAGACATAGCTCGTTAAAAATGGAAGTTACAATTCTACTTCCAGTAGGTTAGAAACGGATAGCAACATATAGCTGTACTGGAGCGGATGAGTCACAGTACACTTAAAAGGATATGTCAAGTGCCCAACTTTTAGGTGGAGAAAGAGACTCCCCATAGACACTTCAGGGTATGCATATTACCCTTTATGTACCCATCTGATAAGAACACAGGAGTTCTGGGTAAAGGGTACTAGCGAAGGAAGACCTCCCCTCCCCCACATAAAGATAAATGAGTTGGGGGTCCTCTGGGTTTCTAGGTGTTGCTGGTTTCAGACCGGTTGCTCTCTCCCCTTAACAGGTGTAGATGATCTAAAAATATAATATACATGTATATAAATAAGGCTTATCGTATTTCTCATTCTAAAGTTTTTTGTCTTTAATCTGTATTTAGAATTCCTGACTGCAGCTACTTCTCAAGTAATAATGCTGTTTTCAATAACCATTAGGAATTAAAAACATTCTAAGAGACATAACAATTAAATATGCATTTCCCACCCGTAACCCTATTATCTTTAAAATAAAAATATATAAATAATATACAGAAAAATAAACGTCTCAAACATAAATAAGAAAGTACATAAAGGCAACATGGATAATCAGAGAGAAATGGCCTGGAATATCGAGGTCAGTGACATCACACCCCACAGCATGAGAGTTCTCTGCCCCATGGCTTGTCAAATCGATTTGTAAAGCAGCTCAGATTTTTTTTTCTTATATAGTGTCTCCATAAAGGAGAAGCGGACCCACCACTCCATTAGTGATGGTACACATGGAAGTGGGGTACTTGTCATATGCCCAAACTGGCCACCTCAGTTTTACAGTTACAGTAATATATAGTGATGTCTCGAGGACACATTAAGAGTACCGTGCGCCAGTACCAGTGTGCATCACAATCACTTCCAGGATGTTGGCAGTCACACATGCTCAATTACACACATTGGTGATCAGGATGGATCGGGGGGTGCCACATGAAGGTTGGTACCAGTTTTTAGGACTAGGAAGGAGGTCATGTTTCACCTACACAATCCAGGCTATTCTTAAATCTTTCCAGTCCTTTCCTGCAGTTTGTCATCCACGTTCATATCTCTCGTAGCTCCTCACCCTACTTCTTCCAACATGCGGCCTACCACTAACTAGCATAGCATGGAACCATTCCATCTCAGATATACAAGGTCATGCTTGTTAGCTCATAGGTTACTATCCACTTATCTTAGACCAATCACCAAGCTCTGGGACTCATGCGTGTGTTATTTCGAAAGTATAAAAATATAGAGGCCTACGGACTTGAGGGTTGCTTTTTAATTAGATGGACTCCAGGGTATTTATGATCCCCAATCAAAATACACCAGCAAAAATACTTAAGTTATGTTCTTTCCTAAAGGATCACAGCATTATGTATGATTCCTATATGATCATGATTGCCGCATCTAATGCTTCTGCTCTAGTCTAGGTGCCAGGTACAAGAATAATTCACTTAAAGATAAAATGAAGGTTAATTTTCAAATATTTGTTTTTTACAAGTTTAGGTTTAAAAAAAATATATGCCTTAAAGAACAACTATCACATCAATACATTAAAATCTACAAATGTAGAAAAAAGCTCAAGTTCAAAACCTATACTTACAATTTAATGAAGGATTGTAGCGGTCACAGGGCAATGGATTAGTACAGACTAAGACTAATCCCAGATTTTGGTGCAGTGGTTCTTTTTGTATTTTTTAAACTAGCCTTTAAAGCATTGGCAGCTTAGGAAATTGGGGTCTTTTGAAACTCTCCCTTTTTTTACCAATCTATGGTATATGACAAAACCTTTACTTTGTGCTGTGTTATGTAAGACATTTTGTGGTTGATAGTTGTCCTTTAGGCCGTAATGGCGGGCATTAGGCTTAATAATATTGAGTGTTCGATTTAAATGAAACAAAAATGTTCAATCTGAACTAGAAAAACAGTATTGTTTTAACTAATAAGCCATTGGGATTTGTATTTTAATTCTATTACTTTTTACATGAAAAAAAGATTGTGCTACGCCACATTTGTGAAAATAACTCTTTGTTCCACCTATATAACTAATAAAATTATGATGCACCATGTCAAACCTTTAAGGGCTTCAAAACAAACGTTTAGAGAAGCTATGGTGATTCTGGTCCTCAAAGCTTTTTCCAGGTTGTTGAGCAGTGTCTGGCATTCTGGCATGGCTACAACTGCTCTACCTACAATGAGAATATCAGTCTATATATTACACACACTTTCCTTACTCTTCTGCTATATCAACATGCTCTGTCTTCCTGCTCATCGACTTCTTCTTTCCCTCATCTTTACATATTTAGCACTTTCCAACGTCTTAGACTTCTCCAATTACCAGTGACACCATGGAAATCCTCCTGGCCAAGTCAAACTGACACCAATCTCCATGCGGTTGGGTGCACTGAGGCCTGTGTAAACCTGTCTGAATACATCTGTCACAGTACCCCATGGCACAGGTGGTCTTTAGCATATGGTGGACTGTTCCTCTACAAGAGAAAAATACAGCATGCAACCGTTTTCTTAAAGTGAGCCTGTCAGGTCTATAAATCTATACCCATCCTACATATTGCAAAACTATTGTTCAAATAAATAGAATATATTATCAATAATTAAACATGAATTAGCAAAATAGATTTCTCTACAGATTTCAGTCTTTGTATGCGCCTTTCCCTACACAAAATGCACCGATTTTCAGAATTCGGGCACGAATGTGATAAGGGCATGGCAACAAAAGAGCCAGCATATAAAATAAATAAAGGCTGATAAAAAGTCTATGCTGTGCTGTGACAGGATTACTTTAAGAAAATCCATTGCTCATTTAAATAAAAGCACTGACATGTACAGTAGAAGTATAGATGTACCAAAACGCCACAGTCTGCGGTGAATAGTTTGAAGCACTTAGCTAGGAAGATGTTATAGTTCAGGAGTGGACACCAGTAGGTAAATCGACATCTTATAGCACTTATAGAATTTAGGGAGATCTGATTCAACGCCCCATAGGGAAATATTAAGGGAGACTCCTGAGGCAAGAATTCAGCAATGGCTATAACCGGAGGCATAGCTAGAAACAGACATGAAATTTTCTTTCTTAGCTTTCTAGAGATAAAGGCAACGGTCAGGAAGATCAAACCACCTTACTCTTTAAACAAAGATATCAAACAATCCACAAAAGACATTACTGGTGCACACAGGAGAAATACAACTTTGAGGACCATCTATGGAAGTGTTTGACTGTTTCTTGGACACAGCCTGAATGGCATTGGATTGACACGTGGCTGGTAGCTGTTGGTGATGCGAGATTGGAAAGATGCTTTTTGCTCTGTTAGGAGTAAGAGTTCCCGGAGGACTTCACAATTGTGATCACGCTGGTGGCTGCAACTTTAGCTGGAGTGACGGGCCCTCTGGACACTGAATGAGCAAAGTTCTGCAGAGCCTCATACTTGGCCCTCAGGGCTTCCAGCTCCAGTTTTATAGTGGAATTTTCCTGCGCTAGCTTCTCAACTTCCTGTTGGAGGTCATTCTTTTGCTTCTCTAGCTCCTCCTTTTGGGACACGCGTTTAACGCGGCAACTGGCGGCATACCCCCTGTTCTTCAGGGTCCTCCTTCTCTGTTTCAGCCGTACCACCTCTTCCTTTGATAGGCCGCGCAAGTGGTGGTTAAGTTCCCGCACAGACATTGACATTAATTCATCATCTGAAAGCATTGGAGTGTTCTCCCCCATTTCAATTTTCACCTAACGAAGGAAAACTGCAGAATTAATCACTAGAAATTACAGCACTGAATGGTTCACATCAGTATACCGTTATTTATTTTATGGAACAATAAACCCAAATTGGGTCATATCAAATGATCGCTGTCACAAAAATAGTCCAATAGTAGGGAGGGGGGTCACTTATACTCGCTGTATCACAGAAATTACAGCCAGGCAAGGACTTTATTTTTACTTAGAATTAGATGTGACAGGTTTTGAGTATACCATTCTGCATTTACAGGGGAGAACTGGTCAACTTTAATAGGCTGCCCGCTAGGCCAGTCTTCGCTGGAACAATTGGCTTCTTGCTATTGAAATTCTGATTTGATGTACATAGATAATTTTACACATCATACATTGCCGTATGCAGATGTTAAAGTGCTTAATGCTACTGTTCCCCACAGACAGGCTCAACAGACAAGCCGTTCTTCCCTGTAAAAGTGGAATAGTACACCCTAAAAGCTGTCAACCCTGGATTGCATTCCCACCAGTAGATGAATTAAGTTTATACACTCCAGCTGTCCAGTTGAACTCCATGTTTATATGAACTTTACACAGTCACAAAACAAAAAACATTGTATTTCACTTTCATCCTCGCAGGCCATCGCTGCTAGTCTGGTGACAAACTTACCGAGTCATCCGATTCCAGACTTGCGCCGCTCCCTCCTCTTCTGCCGCACCAACACCTCTGTGCTAGTGTAGACAGGCCAGCGCCATCATCACAGGAACTATGGCATGCCCCTTGCCTTCACTGCAATAGAGTCTATACCAGCACAGTGATGACGATGCAGCGGAGGAGGGAGGGTACGTGTGGCACGGGTCTGGAATTGGGCGATCTGGTAAGTGTCTGGCTGTGCGAAACCCCCTGCATTAGCCAGTATGCTCACCTTGTCGGGGCTCCCACTGCGCATGCACAGGCTCTCGTCCAATTAGTACTCTATGCCATGACTATTAATGCACAGCATACAGAGCCTGCATAGAGTGTGGGGAGCTGCAGGCATCTCTTTGGCCATTCAGATAGACTAAACGTGGGAGCCGCAACCCGCCCATGTGTCCTGTGAAGTAAGTATACTGCTGGTCCCAGGGTTTTCACACCTGGAGATTGGGAATTGACAAGAATTTGGCCCTCTTTAAATAAACATTTATTTCAATAGGTGAATTTTTAATTAGCAGTAACCAAATTCAATTCCCAATGTACTTATATTACCAGGGGTGTTAGAAGCAAATATATGTGTATAGGTCAAGGATCTACCAGCCCCTCTGATTCAAGTGGGAAACTGGACAGAACTGTGGCCACTAATCTCTTGCTCCATTTCCGTACACAGTATAAGTCTAAGGAAGCAGCCCCCGCACCCCAAAAGTGTTAAATGGAGGCCATCAGGTAACTAAGAGCAGGAGTGAGACACAGAAGATTACAGGAACTTTAAAAAATGAAGCCTCTATCATGGGGCTAATGTGCACTGGATCGGTTGCAGAGCAGTAAACTGAAAAATCCAACAAGCTTTCTATGTGTACACTAAAGTGGGAGACAGGTGAGGGACTGATACATTGATGGCAATAATTAGCCAAAATCAAACTATGGCCACTATACACCATAGCACATCAGCCCGAAAAAAGCAAAAACAAAAAAAAAATCACATGACATTATGTCATCAGCTTTAATGAAAACATATTGGCCAACAAACATGTGACTATATTGACTGATGATCATGACAAAACATATATATTTATAACTTCTCATAAAAACTTTACAGTGTTGGCTTTACTTCTGCTGGGTGCTCCTGTCACTAATAGCAATCAACACACATTTAAAGAGTCTCTATAGTCTTTATACAAATCCCTAATTTGCTCCCCACATCCAGCGCTTTTCTCTGGTGTACCCGGAGGCTGTTTTTCGAAGCAGCATCCGCAATATATGCAGCCCTGTGTAACCTAGTGCCAATTGAACATGCACTGCTACAGGGACCAGGGAATAAAAAAAAGTAT
This sequence comes from Gastrophryne carolinensis, assembly GCA_027917425.1. Classification (NCBI taxonomy): domain Eukaryota; kingdom Metazoa; phylum Chordata; class Amphibia; order Anura; family Microhylidae; genus Gastrophryne; species Gastrophryne carolinensis. The sequence goes on along the minus strand of CM051235.1, from coordinate 332,411,956 downwards.
AACCCTACGCCCTGAACTACAATTTGGAGACTATAGTATCCCTATAAATAAATTTGCTTATATTGGCTACAGGCTAACTCCTTGGCATGCTTAGCACTTTTCAGAATGAGTGCCTGCATTTCTGATAACTGTCTCATTCAGGGCTGCCATCACAAATGTATGGGCCCCATACAACTTAAAGTGGATCAACAGTCAAAAATGACCTAAATGACCATCCCTCCCCAGGACAGTTTAGATTGCTGCACATAAAAAACCCATTCACCTTTTTCTAACTTCTGCTGCGGTAAATGTTAAAAACAAAATGCATCATGCATTTGCAGGTCGCCTGCAAACAGGAAGTGCTGCTGGGCTTCCTGTTACTGTGCATTGTCAGTTAAGTCAGCTGAATCCAGGCAGCAGCATGGTTGAGAAGCTGGGAGTGGAAGCTAAAAAATGGGCGCTACTACTAGAAAATCAGTGAGGCAGGATTTCAGCTTTGAGTGGATACAGGAGCAAATGTAAGTGCTGACAATGCAGATGGAGCAAGTGAGTTTTGGGGAGATTTTTGAACTTTTCCAGGCTATTGTTCCTTTTTAAATCTCAGGGTCTCCTTCCACTTCGCTCCTTCTGACTAGGGAACTGGCTTGCACTGCACAGTATTGCACACCCCTCATTGGTAGACGGGTGGATTCTGCATGTGTGCAGCCATTTCTGGGTCAGGACCCTTTTTAGGATGAAGCTCTGCAAGGAAAAGGCAAGTATGCCATAAAATCCCATAACTGTGGTGAGTGGCTGGTTACAGTGTTCACTAACCAGGCTGCTGTAAAGGTTAGGGGTGCCACTGTTCAGGTTGTGATATAGATAATTGCAGCTGAGCTGAGGTGAGTATGTGGTACCCAAGACCTGGCTGGGATATAGCTGGGACATGACTGGCACACATCTGGGAATGGGTCAGACTGGACAAACTAAGTAGCACATTTTTAGTCTTTTTCCATATGTTACTGTAAATGTAGCACAGCCAGCCAATGGGGAGCTAGAGTAGACTTGATTTTACTTTCTGTCACCTGGGCAGTACAAGCATTGGGCCCAAACAGCAGTATTTGTACCTTATAGGTGCCACTGTTATTTTCCATTTCTTTAATACTTTTTATTTCATGGAACCCACAACCTCATTATGGAGACTAAACATAGTCTGCTCATAGGATGGCATGTTATCCAGGCCAGTTTTGTGAAGAGGGACCTTTGGTTCATATTAGTAGGGCACGGAATTGAATACTGGGCCCTTGGATGGCAAGGGTGTCCAAATGAGTGGTATGCGATAACCCAGAATGTAGCGGCAGACTGAGGCAAAATAAATGGCCATACCGCTCCTGCTGAACTGTGCCTGGCCTAAAATTGGGATACAGCAGCTCTAGAGAGATTTTCACTATAAGTAGGGGGGTTATAGGAGAAGAGCTTGGAGGATGGATGAATAATTGAAGCTTGGAGGGCGATGGATTAATAGAGCTGGTAGGAGATGAATGAGTGGAGCTGAGAAGAGAAAGATGGATGAGCAAAGCTGGACTACGGACCCTGAGCTGCTCTTGCAGCCCACATGATTACTATGTCTGTTTGCTGAATAGGACAGGTTGCTGGAGGAAATTCTGCAATTGCCGAGCTGGGGGATCCCAAAAGGGTCAATATTTGAAGCCCATTTTTGGTCTCTCTCTGGGTCACAATAAGCAGTGGAATGCCCCTGGGAGAGGCTTTTCAGCAGACCTAAAGCCTTACACGACTTTGCATTCATTTCTAAAACTCTGAAAATATAGAGATTACAAATATTTAAAGCCACACTAAAGGTAATTTTTTAAGCCAAGCGTATCTGTAGTCAAACCATCTGCAGCTTGCCAGTTTTGGTGCTGTCAGGATATTCTCTGACTGCTGGAAACAAAACCACTGACTGCCGAGCAGTGCCTGCTGCGTCTGCTGTTGCGCAACCCCTCAGCCAGTCTATGAGGGCCCATGCACCATTGTCAGTAGGAGCAAGGTGCAGCTGGCATGCGGGTAAACCTGACAAACAGTCAAATCTGACAACTGGTCTGTTTCCTTACAGGACTGGCATGTCAAATCAAACAAGCTTTATATTGGTTGTTTTGTTCATGTAGCAAAGCCTACAGATCTGATACCTTTCGCATAGATCTTCTCTGAATAAAACAAACACACACATATATATATAGATATATATATATATAATACAATTCTGTGATTACTCACCTGTACAATTGGTATTATATGTATACAGCACGTCCTGCTCCAGAGAGTTATTCCTTACGTTTGGGTTATACATCCACAAGATGGCGCTGGACTGTAGAGACAGCAAAAAAGTGGCTCCTATATTCCAGGGACCTCCCACAAAATCCCCAGTATTGACAAGCAGTTAGCAAGAAGCCGGGAGAATAATAACCACAATCAAACAATTTTAATCATGATAACAATCACCATACAGAGGCACTAAGAACAATGAAAAACAAGGGCGGGGTGGAGCAGGACGTGCTGTATACATATAATACCAATTCTACAGGTGAATAATCACAGAATTATATTATACAGTATACATAAGTAAGTACATAATTATACAGCACGTCCTGCTCCAGAGAGTAATTCCTTATGTTTGGGACATCCAATAGCAGTGTCCGTAAGGTAGGGTGGGATCCCCAAAAGCAACAACATCCAGATTAAACCACTGCCGCCTGCAGAAATTTGGGGCCAAAAGCAGCATTAGCTGTGGCCCTAACTTAGAAAAAGTATGAACAGAAGACCAAGTAGTGGCCTTGCAAACTTGTTCAACAGAAGCCTGGTGCTGAAAGGCCCAAGAGGCACCAATAGCACGAGTGGAATGAGCAGTAAGGCGGAAGGGAGGATCCTTCCCTTTAGCAGAATAGGCCTGAATCACAGTCTGACGGATCCACTTGCTGATGGTAGATTTAGCTGGAGCCAGACCCTTCTTAGGACCAGTAGGGACCACAAAAAGCATCAGTCTTCCTGAAGGGCTCAGTAGCCACCAAATAGAACTTCAGGTTCTGACCACATCCAAGAATGTAGAGCCCTCTCCTTAGGATTACTAGGATTAGGGCACAGAGAAGGAAGAACAATGATTGAGATGAAAAGCAGACACAACCTTAGGCAGAAAATCTGGTTTAAAGCGAAACACCACCTTGTCCTGGTGTCTCTCAAAGTAAGGGGGCTTGATGGAAAGCGCTGCCAACTCAGAAACACGCCTAACCAAAGTGATAGCCACCAAAAAGTCTACCTTAAGCGTAAGAATGGACAAAGCAGCCTCATGCACAGGCTCAAAAGGAGACCCCTGCAAGGCAGATAGGACCAAGTTCAAGTCCCAGACTAGTAACATAGGCTTACGTGGGGGGGCGCACATGAGTAAGCCCCTGGAAAAAAAGTCCTGACATATTGGTGCTGAGCAAAAGATCTCTGAAAGAAAACAGCCAAGGCAGACACATGACCCTTCAGAGTGCTGAGTTGAAGCCCCAGATCTAAACCATGTTGGAGGAATTCCAGAATCCTAGGAATAGAAAACACGACGGGGAAGAGATTTAGCCTCACACCAGTCAATGCAGGTATGCCAGACCCTATAGTAGATGGAAGAAGAGGACTTTTTCCTAGCCCTGATCATGGTATTATTAAGATGGAGGTTTCAGCAGCCAGGCCGCTAAAAGCCAGCGTTTGTAAATTGGGGTAGCGTAGCCGCCCCTGAGTGAGCAGGTCTGGATCCTTGGGCAGGGCGTACTGATCTACCGCCAGCTGCACGATGTCTGCGAACCACACTCTTCTTGGCCAACAGGGAGCCACCAGGATTGCTGGCACCCCTTCCTGAGCTATCTTTCGCAGAACCCTGCCCAACAGAGGAAATGGGGGAAAGACATACAGTAGCTGAAAGCCCTGCCAGGGCATTGTCAGAGCATCCACGGCAATGGCCAGAGGGTCCTGGGACAGAGACACAAAGACTGGAAGCTTGTGATTGTGACGGGACGCAAACAGATCCACATCTGGCTGACCCCAACGTTGACACAGAGAGCAAAAACACCCTGTTGCTGAGGGACCATTCCCCCAGGCGAGAAGTCCCCCTGCTCAGAGAGTCTGCCTCCAGATTCTCCACCCCCGGAATGTACACAGCTGAGATGCAGGGCACATTGTCCTCTGCCCAGGACAGAATCAGAGACACTTCCTTGAGGGCCCCCTTGCTCCGGCTCCCTCCCTGATGACTGATGTAAGCAACCGCCGTCTGGTTGTCCGAGCGGACCTGAACCGCCCGACCCCGAAGGTGCAGGGTCAAGGGGGCTAGAACCAACCTGATCGCTCTCAGTTCCAGAATGTTGATAGGGGCGTGGACCTCCTGAGTGCCCCACTGCCCCTGGAATGTTAGGGATCTCCAGCAAGGTTCCTTGAGTCCAGCCACCACGAGAGGGACCGCCTGGCTATGGGGGACAGAACCAAAACCTGATCCAGGGACACAGGGTCCCTGTCCCATACAGACAAGAGGTGGGGTTGAAGAGGCCTCATGTGAAACTGAGCATAAGGAACCGCCTCGAAGCAGGACACCATCAGGCCCACCAGCTGCATTCCCTGCCTGATGGAGGGATGAGGGCAGCACAGAAGGAGCTGAGCTTGTGCTTGCAGATTGTCCACCTTCTGCTGAGGAAGAAAGATCCTGGCCTGAGCTGTATCCAGATTCATGCCCAGAAATGGCTTTACCAAAGAGGGAGACAGGGAGGATTTGGAGTGGTTTATCACCCAGCCGAATGACTCCAGTGTGGTCACCACCCGCTGAGTATCTAGCTCTGCCTGTTGGAAAGATGGAGAAGTGATAAGAATGTCGTCCAAATAGGAAAGAATGTGAATGCCCTGAGCTCTCAGCAGAGCCATAATGCCCGCCAGCACCTTGGTGCATACCCTGGGAGCTGAAGTAAGACCGAAGGGCAATGCCACGAACTGGTAATGCTGATCCTCCAGAGCGAACCTGAGGAATCTCTGATGACCTGGAAAGACTGGAACATGGAGGTAAGCATCCTTGATGTCCACAGAGGTCATGACGTCCCCTGGGCGTAGTGAACTTACAGCTGAGCGCAGAGTCTCCATGCGAAACCTCCTGGGGCTGACAAACTTGTTGAGAAGCTGACAGACCCATCTCTTTTGGGAACGGTGAAAAGGTTGGAATAGTAGCCCTTGCCCCTTTCCCCTAAGGGCACTTGGCAGATGACCCCCAGCTCCAGTAGATTCTGCACAGCAAGCAACAGGCCCTGAGCTGACAGGGGGTCTTGAGGCATCCAGGATCTGATGAATCTTGGGGGCGGCCAGGCTGCCAACTCTATCTTGTAACCGGAGGACACTACCTCCTGAATCCAACGGTCTGAGACATGAAGCCTCCAGACGTGAGCAAAGAGCCGAAGCCGTCCCCCCACCCGGATGGGTGAGGGCGCCCCTTCATGCCTGAGGGGGCTTGGGGGAAGACTTAGATTTGGAACCCCAGGAGGGTCCAGGGCGGCCACGACCTCTGCCCCTGCCCCAGAAATCTCCCCGGGCCCCTGCAAATGACGCTCCCCTTCCCATTCTGGACCCACGGTAGGAGGGAAGAAAGGAACCTGAACCCCGAAAGGGCCGAGACTGTCTCTTGCGCTGGGGTAACCTGCCTCCCTTAGCAAACAGGTCCAGGCGATCTCCAAATAGACGCAGCCCTTTAAAGGGGAACCCAGTGAGAGCCTTCTTGTCAGCGTTGTCAGCTGTCCACTGGCGCAGCCAAACCGAGCGGTGTATAGCCACCGCCAAGGCAGAAGCCCTGCCACACATTCTAATGGTATCATCCAAGGCAGAGAGGACATATGCAACTGCAACAAATTCCTCACAACGCAGAAGGGCACTATACTCTGCACTAGCTGCCTCATCAGGAGCCCCGTCTAAAATACTCCTGAGCAGAGTCCTAATAGCCACAGCAGTAATGGCAGAGGCACAAACCGGGCACAACACAGACCCCGCACAGGCAAAGGCATGGGAAGCCAGCTGATCAATGTGCCGGTCCTCACCATCCCTCAGTGTAGTAGAGTCAGGGAATGCATGACAGAGGTGTTGGACAACCCCAGAATTGGTGCATCCACTTTAGGAGGGGACGACCAACGCTTAACCATTTCAGCAGGAAAAGGGTACCTCTTATCCCAACTCTTAGGCACACCAGGGAGCCTGCTCGGTCGCTCCCACTCTTTGAGCACAAGATTATTAAAGTGTGTTTGCTCAGGAAACTCCAAACGTGGCTTAGCAGTGTGAAACAACTCCCCCTGCTGCCGAGGAGCCTCGGCAGGAGGAGAAATAGAAAGTACTTCAAAAATGTGAGCCAAAAGCCTGTCAGTATCATCTGGAGCCCATGGGTCAGAGCCAGAATCAGCATAACCCCTAGGCTGCTCATCAGATGATTCTGAATCAGAGAACAACTCCCCCTCCTCCAGGGGGGTATAGCCAGCTAGGTCAAAGAATTCCTCAGCCTCCATAGGAAATAAAGTTAACGCCAGGTGCCAGATGCCGCCTTTTAGCCGAGGCCTTACGCGCCGTAGAGCCAGCAATCAGCTTCTCAATACTAGCCACCCTGGTAGACAAATCAGGCTGAGACTCCCCACTGGTATGCACCTCACTGGGAGTCAGATGTAAGCGTGGGGGAGTGGGCGAAGCTGGGCAACCCAGATTGCAGCGCAAGCACCCGCTGGGCACAGGGTACACAGACCTGCACATTGTCATCACTAGTAGGGGACACCCCACACGCCACACACAGCCGGGCTTATCCCGAAGGAACCCCAAGCACATTATGCTGACAAGCCTCCATATGGTGATTATCGTGGTAACCGGCCAATAGGGATTTACACAATAAAGTCACCCGGGATGCCCCAATAACCCGCTAGGGAAGTGGGAGGTAAAGGCAGAGTAGGCCTCTAATAGCAACTAAATAGAGGGGATAGGCCGGGAGAAACCACAATTAAGTTTGACCCGCCTACAAGACATAAACAGAAAGTCCCGTAAGCGGTATGCATACACAACAACATAAAAAGATAAGCCAGCCCGCAGGGGTACTTATGGACCGCGGTAGGTAGAAGCCAGCCACGCAGCACGAGAGGGCAAAATGGCACCCGCAGATACCTCGAGGGGCGGGCCACGGAGACAGTGATGCAAAACGCGCCATCCACAAGGCCCGCCCCCCCCGAAGAGCGCAAAGGCGCCCACGTGACCATGTCAGCCAATGATGGCGCAGCAGCGCCTGAGGTAAAGTCGCTGCCGACCGCGGAACACCGTACAAGCGCGCGCGGCGGCATTTTTAAAAGAAAAATGCAACCAACATACGAGCGGCAATAAAAGACAAGCTATACCACGGAAAAAATAAAAGTGAAGAATGCACCTACAACACACACGCACACAACACACCCCCCCTCCCGAGAAACACCAGGGCAAGGGAGGACAGCGGCCAACCTAACAGGAGCCCACAGATGGACAGGGGGCGAGGGGCGATAGCGGGGGAGGGCATCCCATAAGGCTCACCATGGGCCTATACCGCTTACCCTTTGGTGGGGGATTGCGGTCGGAGCAGCGCTCCTTAAGCCTACCGTCACCCGACCAGTGCAGCCAAAGCTGGGAGGCATGAAAAGGAGGAACGGGTGGGAATAGTCCTACAGGGCAGCAGGCTAATAGCCCCGCTCACCTGCGAGTAGAGAGCCATCTTCTTGTCATCGCAGCGCCGACTGCAGAGAAGAACTGGGGATTTCGTGGGAGGTCCCTGGAATATAAGGGGCCGGGAGGAGCCACTTTTTGCTGTCTCTGCAGTCCAGCGCCATCTTGTGGATGTATAACCCAAACGTAAGGAATTACTCTCTGGAGCAGGACGTGCTGTATACTTAGAATAATATATATATATATATATATATATATACACACACACACACACACACACACACACGCGTATGAGATACCTTTAAAGCTTTAGCCGAAAGTCCGTCTGATGACATTGTCACCTTGTCTGTAGCTCTGCTGAAAAACACAAAGTATAGATAAATATTAATGATTGAATTATTTAATCTAATGTACAGGCTTCCAATAGTTCCAAACAGAGATCACCCAAACCGTATAAACTGTTTATCAAAACAATAGGGGCAAGGTTATCAGAATTGGTACAAGAAAAATAAAAGCACGTTGCACTGCTTCTTGGGGTTTGTACTCTCCATTAATAGGTAACGAGGGCCTATGGTCAGAGATAGCAGCAAATAATTTAAAATACCATTGCAGTTCACACATATCTGCTATTTAGAACTTGCTATCTACTAGCTTGGATGAGTCAATCCTTCTGGCAGACTGCCAATAGTACTCTGGGAAGGTAAGCAGCACTCAAATGGCATTCTTACACATACTGAGCACTCAGGTCCCGATTTGCTTGAGTGTTCCTGGTTAGTGACTCAGTAAGCCTTAAAAGAGGAACATGGAAGGCCCTGGAGTCTAAAAGACTCCAAGGCCATCCGAGTTCCACTCCTTGGGGCAACCTAAATTGGGATGAGCCGCTGTGTAAACCCCCCCCCCCAGAAGCCCCGTTTTACTCACCTTGTCCAAGAGCCCTCGCCACGATTCTGCGCCGTAGCCGCATCCCGGCTCACCTCTAGCCGTGCACGCACCCATGTCCTGCCTCTCTGAATGGGTGGCTTAGCCGTCAGTGGCGCCGATAGGAGCCGAGAGAAGTGGGCACACCGATTGGTTGAGCGGGCCTCTCAGCCAATCAGCGCACTCGTTCTCTCCCGAGTCTGTGTTGCCTGTGTGACTGGACGGGGAGTGACCTAGGTGCATACACACAGCAGGGCATCCCAATTTAGGATGCCCCCACTCAGAGGAACAACACCCTGAAAAGTGAAAATCTGGCATATAGTTCCTCTTTAATGTACAGGCTTTTCCGCTATATCATATATTTTGCCGACAACTAGGTTTCTCTCATGGCAGGTTCACTTGAATGAAGGTTAGCATTAAAAATGAGTAGGGCCGCTCACTTGGAACAAAAGTGCAGATAAACAGATGTTCAGATTTATTTATCTTGTTAGCCACATTCTATTCTCAACTTCCATATTTCTCTCACCACAAAATGCCTTTCAGCAGGACACAGTCTGGCCACAGCAGCCAGTAAGGGGTTAAAAAGCAGCAAAGCTTTCTGCTAGAGAAGCTGCCATTTCAGCCATGAGGCATGTGCTACAATGGTAAGTATTCATGGCTTAAACTTACCAATATTATGTGTTGCCGGAGATTATATATATGTTAATAGGGAACTTATGGTTGTAACTATTGAAGGAGAAAGCTTTGTTAGCTGGAGTGCAACCCCCCTCCCCCTGAGACCCTAAGCACCCACTAGCAGTGTATGGGCTCCACAGCTGCCTTAACCAGGTCTAACCCCCCAGCATCCCATTGTGGCTGTGTCATGGCCCCACAGAGGCCTCTACCTAGTCTGCCCCCCCAAAGCCCCACAGCTGCTGCTACACATGTCTGTCTGAGCCCCACAACGGCTGCTTTTATTACTGCGGTAATCACACCCAGCCAGCAGATTTGAGATCACCCTATGCTTTGTTTCATTTAATCTTTTGATTTACTGCATATTTTGCCCACTTGACAGGTGTACCAATGTTTCCAGATTAAAACATTGCCGATTCCCCACTCAGCAGCTGTTAAGGCTAAGAGGGAGCAGTGAGCCAATACCTGTCAGCATCTATGCAGAGAGCTCTCTAAAAATTGTGCACTTTTTACTGAATAGTAAAGGCATCATACAATTTTTTCAGTCCTGCCTGTAGTGATTTTGAAGCACTAGCAATAGCGATGGTACTGTTGATTGACAAGTTTTTGAAAATTTGTGCAATTTGCAAATTCCTTGAAAAATGCTATTGCAATGCAGCTGTGTGATCCAAGCCAATGAGATTCTTCATTTCTACAGAGTGCTTCACATTATCACAAGCATTATTCTCCAAGCCTGACATCTTAAAATCTCAGATTGCATGTAAATAGCCCATGTATTCTGTTGCCCAGGGCCACAGTGTCTAAAACCAACCCTGGCTAGAGGTAAAAAGAAAGCAAGGCAAGAAAAAAACGATTTTTCTGAATGTTTCCAAACACATATTTTTCCTGCTCTCAGGTGTAGCAAAATGGCAGCTCCCACACAGTCCAGGGGCACAGGTTCTACAAATGTATTCTGTACACCTAAAAGAGGTAATACTTTTAAAGTCAATTTAAGAAGGTAACAAAAATTGCTCTGGATTCCTTGGGTGCCCGACCAACTAACAAAAAGTTGTCCTGCCCCTCAGTCACAGTGACTGGAGCACCCCACCTCCATTCACTGCAATAAAGTCAGTATTCCAGACATTGCCCTGGCATGTCCCCTTTGTAGGAGGCAGCAGGAGCATGTGAGGATGCTGGAGGACCAGTATGTTTCTGAGCAGTGGACCAGGTGGAAGCAGCTGCAGGGGAGAAAAGGCGAGTCCCTTTAAGCAGATATGTCACTGACCACAGGAGGGAAAGGGAAATAATGACTATCCTGGGTTTTGGTCCTTTCCCCCAGGGCAACCCGATCCGGGGTGCCCCGCTGTGTGAAAATGCCAAGATCGCAGATGGCAACTCACCTCTTCCCGGTCCTATGGCGCATGCTCGCCCGCTCGTCCAACCAGCACGCTCTGAGCCGCTGATGTCTAAGGCCAGTGGTTCCGAGGAAGCTGGCGGCCGCATCCCTCTAACAGGGAGCGCACCCCCATATCACAAGGATAAGCAGGTGATGGTCAGTCAAGCTCACAACTTAAAAATACAATTCTGTGATTACTCATCTGTAGAATTGGTATTATGAGTATACAGTACGTCCTGCTCCAAATCTAATACTTACAGTTGGGATATACTCCGCCAGATGGCGCTGGGCTGCAGAGACATCGAAAATAGGCTCCTCCCGGCCCCTCAAATACCCAGGGACCTCCCACAAATCCCCAGCATTGAAAAGCAGTTAAGGAGAATCCAGGAGAATTAAACAATCCAAACTATCAACTATAACAATGATCAACAATCACCATACAGGGGATCCAAGAAAATGCAAAACCAAGGGTGGGTTGGAGCAGGACGTACTGTATACTCATAATACCAATTCTACAGGTGAGTAATCACAGAATTGCATTATTCTTAGTATACAGTACGTCCTGCTCAAAATCTAATAGACTTGGCAGGAGCCAAACCCTTCCTAGGACCAGAAGGGACCACAAAAAGAGCATCAGTTTTCCTGAAAGGTGCAGTAGCCACCAGATAGTACTTCAGACACCTAACCACATCCAAAGAGTGCGAAACTCTCTCCTTAGCATTGCTAGGATTAGGGCACAAAGAAGAAAGATCAATATCCTGATTCAAATGAAAGGCAGACACTACCTTAGGCAGAAAATCAGGTTTGAAACAAAACACCACCTTTTCCTGGTGCCTCTCATAGTAGGGGGGCTGAATGGACAGCGCTGTCAACTCAGACGCACGCCTGAAGTGATAGCCACCAGAAACACAACCTTGGCCAAGGCAGCATTCAAAGGGAGCACCCTGCAAGGCTGACAGAACCAAGTTCAAATCCCAAACAGGCACCATAGGTTTACCATAGGTTTACGTGGGGGACGCACATGAGTGACCCTCTGGAAAAAAGTCCTGATCAGAGGGTGCTGAGCAAAGGACTTCTGGGAAAAAATTACTGGGTACTGAGTTGGAGCCCCATCTCCAACCCATGCTGCAGGAACTCCAGAATCCTGGGAATAGAGAACACACGACAGGGAAGAGACTTAGACTCACACCAGTCAATGTAGGCACGCCAAACCCTGTAATAAATGGAAGAGGAAGACTTCTTCCTAGCTTTAATCAAAGTATCCACAACTGAGGAAGACAGACCCTTCTCCACCAAGATGGAGGTTTCAGCAGCCAAGCCATCAAAGCCAGAGTTTGTAAATTGGGATGGCGTAGTGAGCCCTGAATAATCAGATCTGGCACCAAGGGCAGAGCGTATTGAACTACTGCCAGCTGTACCACATCTGCGAACCACACTCTTCTTGGCCACCTGGGGGTCACCAGAATTGCTGGCACCCCTTCCAGAGCAATCGTGCGCAGAACCCTGCCCAGCAGGGGAATTGGGGGGAAGACATACAGGAACTGAAAGTCCTTCCATGACATTGCTAGCGCATTCGAGGTCAGGGCCAGAGGATCCCTGGACAGAGAGACAAAAGCTGGAAGCTTGTGATTGTGGCAGGACGCAAACATATCCACATCTGGTTGGCCCCAATGGTGACACAGAGATTGAAACACCCTGCTGCATAGGGACCATTCTCCCTGGCGAGAGGTCCCCCTGCTCAGAGTCCGCCATGTGATTTTCCACCCCGGGATGTACACAGCTGAAATGCAGGGGACATTGGCCTCCGCCCAAGTCAGGATCCGAGACGCTTCCTGGAGGGCCCCCTTGCTCCGGGTCCCTCCCTGATGATTGATGTAGGCAACTGCCGTCTGGTTGTCCGAGCGCACCTGAACAGGCAGGCCCCGAAGGTGAGTAGTCAAGTGAGCCAGAACTAACTTGATCGCCCGCAGTTCCAAGACATTGATAGGTGTGTGGGCCTCCTGAGGGCCGCACCTCCCCTGGAACCGCAGGGACTTCCAGAAACCCCCCCAACGTGACAGACTGGCATCCGTGGTGACAGTCTCCCAGGAAGGGGCAAGAAAGGATCTGCCCCCCAACAGGTTCCTTGAGTTCATCCACCACAAGAGGGACCTCCTGACCAGGGGGGAGAGCACACAGACCCTGTCCAGGGACGCTGTCCCATACAGACAATAGGTGAAGTTGCAGAGGCCTCAAGTGGAACTGAGCATAAGGGACCGCTTCGAAGCACGCCACCATCAGGCCCACCAGCTGCATCCCCTTCCTGATGGAGGGATGGGGACAAGCTGGGAGGGACTGAGCCTGTGCAATCAGACTGTCCACCTTCTGCTGAGGAAGGAAGATCCTTGCCTGAACTGTATCCAGATTCATTCCTAGGAATGGAGTTACCAAGGAAGGGGACAGTGAGGACTTGGGGTGGTTGATCACCCATCCAAATGACTCCAGAGTGGACACCACCAGCTGAGTATCCAACTCTGCCTGATGTAGAGACTGGGAAGTGATGAGGATGTCGTCCAGATAGGGAAGCACGCGGACGCCCTGACATCTGAGCAGAGACATCACGCCAGCCAGCACCTTGGTGAACACCCTGGGAGCTGAAGTGAGGCCGAAGGGCAAGGCCACAAATTGGTAGTGTTGATCCATCAGAGCGAACCTGAGGAACCTTTGATGACCTGGAAACACAGGAATATGAAGGTAAGCATCTTTGATGTCCACAGAAGTCATGAATTCCCCTTGGCGCAGGGAACTGATGGCAGAGCGCAGAGTCTCCATGAGAAAGTGCCTGCCCCTGACAAACTTGTTGAGAAGTCCAGGATGGGCCTGACAGAACCATCCTTTTTGGGTACTGTGAATAGGTTGGAATAAAAGCCCTTGCCCTTTTTTCTTAAAGGGACCTGGCAGATGACCCCCAGCTCCAGGAGGCCTTGCACTAGCTCCTGAGCTGACACAGGGTCCTGAGGAATCCGGGATCTGATGAATCTTGAAGGGGGATCGGCAGCAAACTCCAACTTGTAACCGGAGGACACTACCTCCTCAATCCACCGGTCTGAGACATGAAGCCTCCAGACGTGAGCGAAGTGCTGCACCCGGATGGGTGAGGGCGCCCCATCATGCCTGAGGGGGCTTGGGAGAGGATTTAGATTTGGGACCCCAGGAGGAGCCAGGACGTCCATGTCCTCTGCCTCTACCCCAGAAATCTCCCCGGGCCCCAGGGAAAGAAACCCCCCTTCCCTGTCTTGCACTACGGTAAGGGGAGGAGAAGGAACCCTGACCCTGAAAGGGCAGAGGTTGCCGCCTGCGCTGGGGTAACCTGCCTCCCTTAGCAAAAAGGTCCAGGCGGTCTCCAAACAGATGCAGTCCTTTAAAGGGAAACCCAGTGAGGGCCTTCTTGGCAGCGTTGTCAGCAGCCCACTGGCGCAGCCAAACCGAGCGGCGTATAGCCACCGCGAGGGCAGAAGTTCTGGCACACATTCTGATGGTGTCATCCAATGCTGATAGGACAACATTTACAAAAACATCACAACTGGAGAGTGCATTAAATACCTCACAAGGCAAATCATCAGGGGCACTATCGAGCATATTTCTGATAAGGGTTCTAGTGGCCACAGCAGTAATGGCAGAGGCACAGACCGGGCGCAGCGCCGTCCCCGCACATGCAAAGGCGTGGGATGCCAGCTGATCAATACGCTGGTCTTCGGCATCCCGCAGGGTAGTAGAATCAGGGAAATGCATGACAGAGGTGTTAGATAGTCCTAGGATCAGGGCATCCACTTCGGGGGGGATGACCAACATTTAACCACCTCAGCAGGAAAGGGATACTTCCTATCCCAACTCTTTGGAACCCCGGGAAGTTTACTGGGGCACTCCCATTCCTTGAGCACAAGGTTATGGAAATGTGCCTGCTCTGGAAATTCCAAACGTGATCTTGCTGTATGGAAAAGCTCCCCTCTTTGCCTGGGAGCCGCAACAGGGAGAGAGATGGACAGAACCTCAAAAATCTGGGTCAATAATCTGTCAGTTTCATCCGGGGCCCAGGGGTCAGAGCCAGAATCGTCATGACCTCTTGGTCTCTCATCGGATGAGCCTGAATCAGAAAAGAGCTCCCCTTCATCAGACAGGGTATAGCCACACAGATTCCAAAACTCCTCAGTTCCCATAAGGAAAACAGTAACATTAGGCGTCAAGTGCCGCTTCTTAGCAGGGGCCATACGCGCTAAAGACTTCGCAATAATCTGTTTAACAGTAGCCAGTCTAGAAGACACATCAGGCTGAGAATCCCCACTAGTATGCAACTCAGCAGGAGTGAGATTTAAGCTTGGGGGAGTAGGTGAAGTGAAACGAGGTGCAGCCACTGGCAGGCCAGATTGCAATGCAAGCACCTGTTCAGCACAGGGTACACAGACCCGCGCCTTGTCAGCGTCAGCATGAGGCTGCCCACACGCTACACACAGCCGGTCTTGTCCCAAAGGGACCCCGGTAACGTTATCCTGGGATGCCTCCATATGGTGATTATAGCGGCGCTATACGCCGATAGGGAATAACGCTATATAGCAACCCTGGATGCCCCAATAACCCGCTAGGGGCGTGGGAGTATAATTTTTACAAGGCCTACAAGTAATATACTAAAAACAGGGCCGGGAGAAGCCAAGAAGGGTTCGTCCCGCCTGAAAGACATAAGCAGACAAGACCTTAAGTACATCGTAATAAAAGTGAAGCAGATAAAGCCGCCCGCGAGGGCACTTACGGACCGCGGTAGGTAGGAGTCTGTCGCGCATAGGCCAACCAAGTCAGAAAAGATGGCGTCGGTATACCTCGAGGGGCGGGCCAGTAATAGCGATGACGCGGAACGCTCCAAAGATGGGCCCCGCCCCCCCCGAAGAGCGCGAAGTCCAGAAAGGCCAACAGCCAATGATGGCGCACCAGCGCCTGAGGTAAAGTGAGGTAAAGTCAGTCGGAACCAAGTAAAAAAAAAAAAAAAAGTAAAATTAAAAGCAATAAAGACAAGTCAGCGCGGCGGCTGACACAAGAATAAAGACATGTGAAAAGTGAAAGCACAGACTGCATAACATACATATCTATACACATACACACCCCCCTCTTTTCCCCCGAAGACTACAAGGAGGATGAGGGAGGACGGCGGCCACTTAAAGAGGGCTCACCGATAGGCAGGGGCAATAGTGCGGGAGGGGCATCCCATAGAGGCTCACCATAAGCCTGAACCGCCTACCCTTTGGTGGGGGATTGTGGTGGAGCAGCGCTCCTAAGCACCAACGGCGGTGCTGCCTACCTTCACCCGACCAGCGCAGCCAAGGCTGGGAGGCATATTACTAGTGGAACGGGTGGGAATAGTCCTACAGGGCCGCAGGTTAATAACCCCGCTCACCTGCAAGTAGAGAGCCAATTTCTCGTCCTTCGCAGCCAGACTGCAGAGAAATTCTGGGGATTTGTGGGAGGTCCCTGGGTATTTAAGGGTCAGGGAGAAGCCTATTTTCGATGTCTCTGCAGTCCAGCACCATCTGGCGGAGTATATCCCGACTGTAAGTATTAGATTTGGAGCAGGACGTACTGTATACTAAGAATACAGGGCAGTTACAGCCCACGTTTTTTACATTGTGATCATTGTGATCATTGTGCTTGTTTTTTTGTCTATATTATGTAGTAAAATGCTCAAGGGAAACTTTACATTCTTATCATTGTCATGCAGTTTACAAGAATCTACTGTTGTACACACAGCATTTCTTTCTGAAGCACATGTGACCCTTGGAACCATGTGATGTGGCCCCTGATTTGCTGTGGGGGAAATTTGGAGGAGTAATAAGGAACAAGGTGTGTAAAGGTAGAGGCTGGGTAAAGATGAGAGGTTGCAAGAAGAGTGATATGGGAGGGTCCCATTGCCAAATAGAGGTGGCAGCGGTGGCTTAGAGGATCGTGGTGACATTGATAGTACACCACCACCCCTGGGGGAAATCTCTGGCACCATAAAAAGATAAGAGTTTTTCTATATTTAATGTTTTCTACTGGTAGATGTTTAGATTAAGGAGAATGTGTAAAACATTACAGATCGTAAACCCCAGCTTCCTGATCCCTTTACCTTAAACAGCTGCAGGCTTTCCAGTCCTCCTCATCTGCTGCATCTATAGTGAAACTACCTAAGAGCTAAAATGGCCCAGTTACACCCCTTTCCTGTATCACAGTGTGTGAACAGCACAAATTACTGTGTCCAGGGGTGCCTCTCTGTCTTTATGTTTGCTCCTGCCTCTTGCATAGCCCATTACCATCAAGAGAAATGTATCCTGTTGTTACATATAAGTGCTGCTGGCTGTAAACGTACAGAGGGCTAAAGTAAGCAGACAAGGCAAGGGAGGAGCGCCCTTCCGCACACAGGAATAGACAGGCAGGATTAATAAAAAAAAAGAAAAATAGATCACAACGGGGGATAGAACTCAGTATCTGAACCATTCTGAGAGCACAGCCCAAAAAGGGAGGACCTGCCTGGGGTATAGGTAATTATGCTTTGATTTTAAAGCCACTGACGTCCTTTAATTGAAAAATCCCTCTGGTTGCATCCCTCGTTTCCTTAAAGGAACTCTGTAGGCAAAGTGAATAAACTGTCATTCAGCAGCTCTCTCTTCCTGTCAGAACACAGCTGCTTCTGAAAGTAGCAACAAAGCAAAGAGCAATGGCACATACCCTGAATTACTTTGCCATAGACCACCAATAATAGGGCTAAGCTGGTGGACACTGGGAGAGAGTGAGAACAGCCAGGGTGAGGAAAATGCCTGTCTTACAGACCCCACCCATAATACTGATTATTATGCGGCATCAAAGATTCAAGGGCCACACCCAAATATTGCAAAAGATAAATGTATAAAGTGAAACTGTAAACCTTCATATCTCTGCCATTTCTCCTTCAATTTAAAAACGGAAAACCGTTTAGGACAGTGCAATAGGATAATAATTGCCTTTGCTTTCCGTATCCCTTTAATCTCCTAAATGCCCTCCAGTGCTGAAAAATATGGATTCTTTTACTGAACACTATTTGCTTAGTAGAGGAGTAGAGGTGAGCATATCTGCAGAGAGCCCACAGGCAGCAGGATTGGAAATTAAAGGGGGCTGTGTCCCTTTCATTATTGTGAATCAAACTCCAGAAAAGGGTGGGGGAAGATCTGCAGCTCAAAAATACAAGCAGCTTTTAACCGAATTTTAAACAATTCAAATTCAATTTAGTATTCAAATGCTAACATAATAGAACATATTTTGTGAATGTATTTTGACAGTTAGCCTGATGAGTTAGGTAAAAGTGGGGAAAAAAAAGCCTAAATATGGCACCAAATTCAAAACCGATATTTACAGTCTTCTGTTGTAATCCCCAATTTGGCAATAGAGATAAAATGGATAATTCAATGAAAATTTGTATTCATTTTGTTGTGCTGTTCTTACCAGATCCAGGGGTTCCCCGTTGGACTGCTGCACTTCCCTCAGCCGGCCGCCACTGATGCTTGTGGGAACAAATCAGGTAGATCAGGTAAGGCTCCTTCTTTAAAGTTATACACTAAAAGAGCAAAAAACAAATGCTTAGCTTTACAGGTTTAGCTTCGATAGAAAGAGACCACAGCTATGTTTATATCATAATTGTTGTGCAGATATGTTGTTATGAATTCTAACTGCACTTGCATTGTGTTTTTGAGGAATAAAAACTTTTTTTGCACAGTGAAGCAAAAGTACACGAAGTGCAGTGAGCTTTCCCAATAGACCTCAAATGGGGGATGCAATAGAGGGCATGAGGCTCCCTTACCCAGGCATGTAAAAGTAATACCATACTACAGGAATGTTGCTCAGCCGGGCACTCCTCCCACTTTATTTACCGTCATTTGGTTTGACAAGCTTTTAAGGCGACATGCCCCTTTTGTCAGGGCAACATGCCCCGTCAAAACGATGACCTGCCTTGAAAGCTTGTCAAACCAAATAACTGCAAATTAATTGGGAACAGCGCCCAGCTGAATGGCATTCCTGTGGTATGGTATTACTTTCTTTACATGATTATATATAAAGGGATAAGAGGGACCCTGCAGATAGAAAATTGCTGTAATATAGTACCCTGATATATGAAAAAAATTATATATATATTTTCTGATCCCTCATCCCTGCAGCTATGGTATATGGTGATGGAAGAAGCACTTCCACGCACTATTGGGGGCAACCGTGGCATATATAGGGGTAGTTGTGGCCTAGAGGCAAGGAAGCAGACTTATGACTGGAGGATGGCAGAACTGCTTCCATGACACGGCACTGTGATTAGGCTAGCCCACCACTAAGTACATGTGTGCACACATTGAACAGATGGCTTAAATGCAAGCAACAAACCACCCATTTTTTTTTACTATGGGTGGCTGAGCTTGTACAATTTCCTACACCTCCAGCCAGCACAGTGTAGCAACTGACTTCCAATACTGTATACAACAAATCCCCTGCCGATACGCTGGCATATTAAGAAGGTTGTTGTTACTGTGAAGCAATCTGCAAGGGGTCCCTTTCTCAAGGATAACATTTATTAATGCTGGTTATCTTTCAGATCGAGATGTCGCAGGGAGAAGCTCCAAGGCCAATTCTGGTTCACTTTAAAGTGCACACAAGTGCAGCACAGATAAAGCGCAGTGCACTGCATTATACTTGCATTTCAATTAACCCCTATTGGTCTGCACAAGAGTTGCATTGATTGTTGCATAGACGCTGCATGCAGCATTTTTCCTTCACAGTGAGTAGCACAAGCGCATAAATGTAAACAGAGCAATTGGAAAAAATAGGCAGAATTTCCCATTGTGCTGTGCTGCACAACACAGAGAAAGCTGATTGGCACAAACAAATCCTAAATGTCCCCTGGTGAAACTGTCAGAAATAAAAAAAAAACCTTTTTTTTTACTGGCAGATAAAAACATACGGACGACAAACTTTTGCCCCCATCCATTAATGTCCTTTTCATGCTGGCAAAGTTGGTATCATACTGTATTTGTGGCCATCATAGCTGTGCTTGTGTGCATTAGCAATGCTGTCACTACAGCTGGGGAATATGAGCATATCTGGGAGCTGTGCTCTCCTCCTCATCTCCTTATACAGTCATAGAGCTTTTTACATGCTCCCGACTACTACAAGCCATAGCCCCCCCCCCCTCCGCTTCACAGCATCGCTAAGCAATAGATACTCCTTCTACAGAGTTGTAGGCCGAGTCTACTAAATGCCAAGGCAATGATTTCACAGCTCTCAGACCCAATAAATGCAGAACCATAACAGATGGCAGCCATATTTGTACCCCACCCTCAGACTCTCTCTGGTCACTAGTCACATAATTCGGTACCTGTGTGGAGTGCAGTGAAGTGGCGTCAGCCTTGCCCTCTCAAAACAAAGCGCAGCATTATTGCCAACAGCCAGCTTTCTCTGGCTAACCATTAACTAACTGAGTGGTCATAAGATTCTGTTATGAAAGGAAATGACCTGACCAGAGAAAGAAACAAAAACATTCAGCCACTCACTATGAGGAAGTATCAGCCATGAAAAGACACATTTCTCTGACTCAATTTTGCAGTTCTGCATTTTTAGACATAAAAAGATAATGCAGCAAAATTCTGCTTTGTTTTTATGAAGTGACAACTATTGTTACTTTCAATAGATATTAATCAAAGTTTTTCTTTTACAGAGAAATAGACATTTTCCAGTAAAGCAACAATAGACGGCATTTTCAGGTTAAGCAAAACACATATTATCAAGTACATACAGTATCATCAAGTCTGCAATATGATGCATAAACATAAAAGACATATACAGTCTTCACATGTTGATATCACACAGTTATATCAACAGAGATCAACAGAAATAAAAGACTAAGAAGAAAAAAGTCAAAGTGAAGGTAGAAGTAGATGATCCTGTTATGGAACCTAGAGAAAACTAGAATCTGGGGCATAACTATAGGAGGTGCAGATGTTACAACCGCACCTGGCCCATAAGGTCAGGACCCCCCCCCCCCCCCATCATTGTTGGTGTTTCTCCACCTTATTTGTATGATTTACAGAAAAAATAAGCATCATTTGTCTAAGTCTTTAGTATCCAATTTAG
Organism: Gastrophryne carolinensis; assembly: GCA_027917425.1. Taxonomy (NCBI): domain Eukaryota; kingdom Metazoa; phylum Chordata; class Amphibia; order Anura; family Microhylidae; genus Gastrophryne; species Gastrophryne carolinensis. The sequence goes on along the minus strand of CM051235.1, from coordinate 332,391,171 downwards.
TTAAAATTACATGAAAAAGGTTACTGTATGAGCCATGATGGGGCCCCGTTTAATTTTCGCACACATGTTTAGTTACGCCACGGACTAGAATTACTCTGTACCTAATCGTGATTTAAAGAAGCAAGGAAGCTAGGAGTCTTCTATGTGTCTAAGACCTGAAACAGTTATATAATTAAATATACAACCAGTATGTAATTGTTAATCATAACTCAAGCCAATTTTGCCTATAGTATGGGATTTCTCTGAAGCTCCAATTGCCATTCTGGTCACCAAAAAAATACAATTCTGTGAAACTCACCTGTAGATTTGTTTTTGAATATATCCAGTCCAGGTCGTCCCAGATGTAATGACATGTGGGTATTCCACCGCTAGGTGGCGCTCGATTGCAAGATCAAAAGCGGTCGCTCCTGGGGGCTTGGCTAGCCGATGGCGGGATAGGTTGCTGTGTATGTGAGCTCTGCACGATACCTTCACGGACGGGACCCACAGGCACACATTGAAGGCAATAAACAGATGCCTAAACGCAGGAAGACAGCTGGAGCTGAGGGGCGCTGAAGATCTGCTCCCATTTCTGTTTTTTTTGCCACCCCGGAGCGAGCGGAGGGCAGGAGAGGGGGACGCAAGATGGCGGCGGCTGATGCAGAGGAACAGATGGCGATGGCAGCAGCTGGAGACAGCCAGGAGCCCAGGTCCCAAAGGTACGAGGGGCGGGGTGCCCCGGGCGCTGAGGAACCAAGAGCTTAGCAGCAGCGGTGAGGGAGCCGGCAGCGCGGGCGAAGAGGAGATGCCGGCTGACAGGACACGTGCGGCTGGTGAGTCAGCGGCGGCCGGCGTGTCAGTGGAGGCCGGGGAAGCAGCGGCGGGGGAGCGCTCGCACAGCGGCTCCAATCCGGGCGGCGGGGGTTCCCGTCCTACCACCCCCTGGCCGCGTAAATCACAAGCCCGGGAGAGGCCGGGGGGGGGGGGGGGGGACCTTCAGGAGGAGAGGCTTCAGCCCTGGTGACCCTGGAGAAGTTGGGCACAGGGCTAGATTTATCTGCTCCAATAACTGAGCCTTCACAAGGAGAGAAGGGGGGCCCTAGGCCCCTCAGCGAGAACACTGGGCAGTCCCCCGGAACAACCAAGAGCCCCTACAAGCGGGGCCCTGCCACCAATCAAACAGAGGCACTCCAGAGCTGGCCCCAGGTTGCACGATCTTGGGATGCCCCCTGTGCGGACGGAGTCCACAACATGCGAGAACCGCACGTATCCCCGGAGAGACCTTGGAGGCCGATCTCGGATGAATGGCACAGAGGAGAGCATCCTAAAGCTGACTTCTCCGAGGCTGTGAATGGCCTGACAGCAGGTGCTCGTGCAACCCGAACAGCCACACCCTCTCATGATGGATCGATCCAGCGGCTGGACACGGGGGTAGGTGCCCACTTTAATGACATACACATGGGCCTGCGCCCTATGTCTCCCTCCTTGATCTCAGCACTGGCCGAAGTTGTCAGATCAAACATTTCCGATGCCATACAGGCGCTTCCCTCTCGCTCGGACTTTGATGGATACGTTTCGCAGATGGAGAACACCCTCCGCACAGAGCTCAGCACGCTCCAAAACTCCATCACAGAAGTATCTCACAGAGTCGACGCGGTTGAGCAGAACCAGTCCACGCTGGCCCAAAGAGTGGCAGCTCTTGAGCAAACACAACAAGAGGAAAGACATCACTTTTCCGCCCTTTACCTCAATCTCGACGACATCGAAAATCGAGGCAGGCGCAACGTCAGACTTAGAGGTATCCCAGAATCGGTTGCCCAGGAAGATCTGGAACGCACAGCTAAAACCATTTTCAACAAAATTCTGGGGGCCCCTCCCTCAAGTGACATCGTCATAGACAGAATCCACCTGCAGATCCCCAGCGGCCCAGGGACGTCGTCTGCAGAATCCATCTCTACAAAATTAAAGAGAGCATCCTGAGGAGGGCATGGGAGTTGGGCAGTCACCATTCTTCCCGATCTGTCTCTCAGGACACTTCAAATGAGGCGCCTTCTGAAGCCCCTGCTGGGGGTGATCCAACGCCAGGGAGGCTCCTACCGGTGGGGCTTCCCGTTCCACCTGATTGTCCGCAGGAATGGGGGATCCTTCACCCTGAGGACCGCTGATCAACTTCCGGTGCTCTTTACATTTCTGGAATCCGACCCGATCCACGTACCGGACTGGTTAGCGCTGACCCTGGACCTCATGCCAGGGAGACCAGCAAGAAGAGAGCCACGAAGACCGCAGAGGAGGGGGGGGGGGGTCGGGGGGCCTCCACCGGGCCCTCGAGCTTGAACCACTGAACATTGATAAGTTGTGACTTTGCCCCTTTTGCCTGGCGGCGCGCCGCCGTCCCATGCCTGGACTTCCCCCCCACTGGGGAAAAACCATCGGGGGTTTAGGTTTGGAATGGTTAATGACGGGTAATGTCACTCCTCCATTTAATGTTTTAATGTTTCAGTGTTTTAGTCTTTGACTGCTCCGTGATTGCGGGGCCCGAGAGGCGGAGTCACGCCGGGGCACTATTTGCGGGCCCGCCACCCCCGAAGCTTCATCCGGATACTCTCTCTGTTCGTTCTGGATGGGGGGGGGGGGCTGGCTGGGGCGGGGAGGAGGAGTGGGCGGGGGGCACTTTCTTTCCCCCCCCCTGAGGAAAGTGTTGCCTAGTATACGCCGCCCTTGGGCACCCCATACGGGTTTCATTTTCAAACACCTTCTAATAGTTCCAGCGACAAGAGCGCTTATAGTTGCATATTCAAGTGCCTTTTCACAATTTCTCCCCCAAATACCTTTTAAGTATCATTGTTAATTTCATTGTCTAGTGCCTTCTTATAGTTTCATTTTCAAATGCCTTCTCATAGTTATTAAAGTTATATATATATATATATATATACACAGTATATTATACAGGGTCGCTAGTCCGTTTATAATGTGTCATAACGTCTCAGCGTGTGCATCTTCTACGCCTTATCGCTCTCGACTTACACTCCCCCAACTTAGGTATCCCTGGTGGGACCCGACCCTGATATTTATAGGGTCTGCCCCAAACAGGGTAGTGAGGGTACCGTCCGGACGCACGCGTCACAGGTCTCCCTCAGATAGAGTTTGACGCGAGGGCACCTAACCCCGGTGCCCCGCTATATTGATCCTCTTCCCCCCCCCCCCCCCGATCCCCACTCGCTAGCTTCTTTTTTGCGCTTCCCTTCCGAATTTATTTTACTTAAAGTGGACCAACACCCAGGATTTTGACTATCCTGGGTTTTGGTCCACTTCGGCGGGGCACCCCGATCGGGGGTGCCCCGCTGTGTGAAACCCCCCAGAAAGCCCCAAAATCTTACCTGTCCCCGCTGCCACGTGACTGGACGGTCCAATCCCCGCCAACGTCCAGGCGGGGATCAGGAACGTCCAAGCGGCTGCCGCCGCCTCCCGCGCGTCACTTTCGGCGCGCGCGCGCCCCCGCCGGCCATTCGCGCGCACGTCTACAGGGGCGCGAGGGAGGCGGCGGCGGCCGGCCGCCGCCGAAGATCAGGTAAGCGATTTGGGGTGTCTGGGGGGGTTTCACCCCGCAGGACATCCCGATCTCGGATGTCCCGCGGGGTGGGAGGTGATCGGCCCGGGAATCTTATAGATTTCCGGGCCGATCACCTCTCGGTGTTGGTCCACTTTAACCCTTCAGCATCCGCCATCCCCTGCGGGGCCGGCTGCGCTCGGCAGGTACTCCCGGCAGCCTACCTACTTTTTGTGTTCTGGTTGCGTGGGTGGAATCTGATCCGGCCTCTCTCATTCGGTATGGCCAAGCTGACAATCTGCTCTCTGAACATCAAGGGTTTTACCATCCCAGAGAAGCGCTCAAAGGTGTTGTACGACCTTCACAAACAAAGGGTGAGCGTCCTTATGATCCAGGAGACCCACTTTCAGGAGGGGAGGATGCCTGCGCTGCGGAGCAGGTACTTCCCTTCCTGGTTTCATAGCACCAACCCCTCGGGCAAATCACGGGGTGCATCTATAGCAATCCACTAGTCCATGCCTTTTACGGCAGTGGACCAACTAGCTGATCCTGAGGGGAAATTTATCTTTCTCAAGGTGATGATCCATCACAAAAAGTACACAATAGCAAACCTTTATCTGCCAAACCATGACCAGGTGACAGCGTTCCAACAGTATCTCAGGAAATTGGAGGAGTTTGCGGAGGGGATCCTGATCTTGGGAGGCGACCTGAACCTGGCGCTGAACCCTTCCTTGGACACCTCATCTGGAAGGTCATCGGTGCCTCTAGGGAAACTACAGTCCCTGCGGAAAACCCTACATAGCCTACAGCTGATGGATGTCTGGAGGCTGGAGCATGGACACACTAGGGACTACACATACTTCTCACCCGTGCATGGCTCATACAGCCGCATTGACTATATCTTATTGAGTCATCCTGCCCTGCAGTGGCACCCTAAGACCAGCATTGGCCCTTTCCTGTGGTCCGACCATGCGCCGGTCTTCCTGTCCTTCGACTTACCTGACACCGCACCAAAACAGTGGAGCTGGTGCCTGAACGACAACCTTCTTAGAAATGCAGTATGCCTAGACAGGATCAGGGAGGCGATAACAAACTTTGCAGCGGACCACGAGCATGATGATTGCTCTCCAACTATACGATGGGAGGCGCTGAAGTGCGTGCTTCGGGGGATATTTATTCAGGAGGGTGCAAGGCTGAAACGAGAGCGGACAGCGCTGACCTTGCAATCCATACATGATCTGGAGTCTAGACACAAGCAGGCTCCCTCCCCGTAGCTGCTCTCGGAGCTATCTCTCAACAGAAATAAGCTCCTGAAGCTATATGATCAGGCCTACCTTACATACAGAGACAGGCAACACGCCTCAATGTATGAGCACGCCAACAAGTGCGGTAAGCTCTTGGCCAGATCTCTCCACTGTAGAACTGGGACACCGTTCATACCAAGTATAAGGACGGGCGGAAGAGGGAGTGTCGTGGACCCAGCTAAGATCCCGGAGGTGTTCAAGAACTTCTATAGGGACCTGTACAATCTCCAGCCGAACCTGCCCCCGGCCGCGGTGGAGGAGCTGGAGGCAAACATCCAAGACTATGTGGCTGAGACTCCACTTCCGACACTCACGGAAGAGTTCACGGCTGAATTGGAGGTCCCTTTCACGGAACTGGAGGTTCCGAAGGCCATCAAAGAGGCCCCTTCTGGGAAGAGCCCGAGTCCGGATGGCTTCACCTCTAGGTTCTTTAAGACCCTGGCGGCACCACTTGCCCCCTTCTTGACGAAGGCTTTTAACCACGTGGGGGGGGGGGGGGGGACAATCCCTTTCCGAAACAAGCCCTGGAAGCAACAATAGTTGTGCTCCCTAAGCCCTAAGCCGGGTAAAGATCCTTCTGTATGTGGAAGCTACAGGCCTATCTCCTTACTCAACGTGGACCTGAAATTATTTGCCAAAATTATAGCCATCAGAAAGCAGCCATTCCGCACCTGATTCACTTAGACCAGGTAGGCTTTGTCCCAGGCCGTGAAGCCAGAGACAACACAAACAAGCTCCTGGACCTTATTGCGCTCGTCAATGACACTGGAATCCCAGCATGTGTCCTCTCCTGTGATGCCAAAAAGGCATTCGACAGGGTGAGCTGGCGCTTCCTTAAAGCGACTTATTTGAGCGTTTTGGCCGGGTGTCCAACTTTCAGATCAACTACGCAAAATCTGAGGCACTAAACCTCACGCTAACCCAACAGGAGGTAAACAACCTCAAGAGCAGCTTTCCTTTCAAGTGGCAACCAACGGCAATAAAATACTTAGGGGTTTCTATACCATCGAATCTGAACAGCCTGTTTGACCTCAACTTTCAGGAGCTTAAATCTAAAATATCCCAGGACCTCACAAGATACGACAGAGGGCGATATTCATGGTTTGGAAGGATTAATATATTGAAAATGAATGTCCTCCCTCGATTCCTGTATCTTTTCCAAACAGTCCCCATCCTCCTACCGAGACATTTTTTTAAATCCATCCAATCAGCTTTCCTGAAGTTTATATGGGGTTCCCGGAAACCTCGCGTTAGGTTCAGCATCCTGGCCAGGCCCAAAAATGCTGGTGGAGCAGGGGCCCCGGACCTGAAGCTATATCATGCTGCGGCGGTCCTCATGCAGTTAACGGATTGGACGTACAGGGGAGCGGATAAGCTCTGGGTCCAGCTGGAGAGAGATCTTATGGGCTTTAACCCGGGTTCTCTCCCTTGGCTGTTTACCCCAGGTGACCTAAACAGAAGAGGCTACCCTATCTTGGCCTGGCAATTCTTTCTAATTGGACCAGACTCCAGAGACAGGGAGAGCTGGTGAACAGACCAGGCCCACTCATCCCTTTATTCAACAACCCAGAGTTCGTGCCAGGGCAGCAAACCACACCGTTCTTGATATGGAGGGAAGCGGTGGATACTAGGCTGTGGGACATTCTCAGAGGGGGCAGAGTGCCATCCTTGGTCGAACTCAGGGCACAGAGCGCAGGGCGGCATGTGTCGTGGCTTTTGCACCGCCAACTTGAGGCGTTTCTTGCATTGGGGGAGGGGGAGCATCCCTTCCCTTAACCCCCTTGGAGGAATGTCTCACACAGGCCCAACCAATGGAGCACGTGATCTCACAGCTCTACTCCTTACTAGTTGCCCTTAGGCATACCTCAACGCTGGGGTTTATGCTTAAGTGGGAGAGAGACCTCGGGATTTCCATCGACAAGGAGAAGGCTCTTAAGATATTCACATTAACACACGGGCTTACCGGCGCCAGTTCTGCACAGGAGAAAAGTTATAAGGTCCTTACAAGATGGTATAGGTGCCCGGCGGACATTGCGGGCATGTCCAGAGGTTATGAAGCTCTGGGAAACCATATTCAAGGTACATACAAAGGTGGGCGGTCTGGCTGTGCCAAATAAACCTGAAATTGCTTTGCTGACTTTGATTCCAGGCCCCGTGACTGGAGCTAAGAGTGGCATCCTCCTTCCTGGCAGCAGCTAGGGCGATCATCCCCAGGCACTGGAAGTCCTCGCAATACCCAAGTGTGGTGGAGTGGCTCACAGAGATGGACCACATCAGAAGGATGGAAGAATTGATGGCGGAAGACAGAGGGAACACGAGGCACACCTCAAGACATGGACGAGCTGGATCATATACAGAGAGTCAGAGGAGGTGAGAGCCCTGCTGGCATAGGGCACTGCATGATGTGGGATGGCTGCTCTGGGGCTGGGTTGTGGGGCGCTGGTTCGGGCCCCACTGGGACCAGGTGGCGGAGGTTGACTCCCTCCTCCCCACCCCCCCCTTTTTTTTTTTCCTCTTTCTCTTCTTCTCCTTCCTCTTCCTTTCTTATCTTCTTCTCTTTTCCACTCTATATCTATCCTCCGCCCCTCTCCGGCATGCTTCCCGCCTCGCCTCCACCCCCTGCCCTCCCTCCGCAATATGGCTTGCGGCCCACCTAGTACTCACTCTTCCCTGATGCCCTTTGCACCTTGTTGGCGCTTGCTCCCCCTGGCGGTGCCAGTCCGGGGGCGGTGGGCGGATCGCGTGTCTGCCCGGCGCGGGGGGGGGGGTTGTGGGAGGCTTGGCCTTCACCCCCTCTTGGCTCACCTGTACCTGGACACTGTAAGATCTTTCTATTGGCAGCATGGGATGCAGGCGCTGCGGCCTGGGTAGCCCGTTCGTAGGGGGGAGGGGGTCTGGGCGCGCCTGGGGGGGGCGGCGGGGTGGGGGCCGCTGGGGGTGGTGGGTGCACTCCTATTTCCGTATATCTATGTTTCTATGCTCTGCTGTATTACTACTGCTATTATAAAACTTCAATAAAGGAGATATTAAAGAAAAAGTTGTCGCTCCTCCTAGCCCCCTATAAAGCAGGTGTCTCACTATGATTTCCCAGTGGTTAAAAAGCAGTAAGAAAAAAAAGACAGGCCGGGAGGCCAAGAAACCATGTTACGTCACATAGCTTCAGCATGTATTCTCTCCAACAAAAAACCTTAAGGACAACGGTCCAATACAAAAATGGCAATCACCATAAAAGGCAAACAGAGATAATGAACAAAGGGCGCGGATGGGACGACCTGGACTGGATATATTCAAAAACAATTCTACAGGTGAGTTTCACAGAATTGTATTTTTGACTATATCCAGTCCAGGTTGTCCCAGAAGTAATGACATGTGGGACATCCAAAAGCAGTGTTCATTAGGGCAGGATCACCAGTGCGGAACAGCATGTAGTTCATTTCACTACCGCCTGAAGCACTTTTCGGCCAAAGACAGCATCAGCCGAGGCCCTAACATCAACCTTGTAGAACTTGGTAAAGGTATGAACAGAAGACCAAGTGGCGGCCTTACAAACTTGTTTAACAGATGCCTGCACCAATAGCTCTGGTACAATGAGCCGTAATACGAAAAGGGGGTCCCTTCCCCTTGGCAGAATATGCTTGTACCACCGCCTGTCTGATCCACTTACTGAGAGTGGAGTTGGCTGGTGGCAAACTTTTCCTAGAGCGTTCTGTTAGGACAAAGAACAAATCCAATTTCCTGAAAGATTCAGTCACCACCAGGTAATACTTAACGGCTCTGACCACATCCAAGGCATGGAGGGTGAGTTCAGCCTTAGTCGGTGCAGGACCCAAGAAAGGCAATACTACTTCCTCATGAAGATGAAAAGGAGACACGACCTTAGGCAAAAAAATCAGGTTTAAAATGAAAAACCACCTTATCCTTATGCAGCTCAAAATAAGGAGGCTTCATACAAAGCGCGGCCAGCTCAGACACGCGACGCACCAAGGTTATCGCTACCAAAAAGTCCACCTTGAGGGTCAAAATAGGCAAAACAGCATTGCACAAGGGCTCAAAGGGAGGCCCCTGGAGAGCAGAAAGCACCAAATTCAAGTCCCACACCGGTAATACAGGCTTACGCGGTGGACGTACATGGGTAACACCCTGGAAAAAGGTCTTGATCAGCCTATGATTGGCAAAGGATCTCTGGAAAAAGATAGCCAAGGCAGATACCTGGCCCTTGAGGGTGCTCAGCTGGAGACCCAAGTCTAAACCATGTTGTAAAAACTCCAAGATCCTAGAGATAGAGAAGGTGCGACAAGGGAAACTCTTGGATTCACACCAAGCAATGTAGGCATGCCAAACTCTGTAATATATCATGGAAGAAGACTTCTTCCGTGCCTGAATCATGGTACGCACAACCGTGGCAGACAGGCCCCTTTCCATCAGGACTGAGGTCTCAATAGCCAGGCCGTCAAAGCCAGCGTCTGTAAATTGGGGTGCCGCAGCGACCCCTGTGTGAGAACCCCTGGGTTGTCGGGCATGATGTAATGATCCACTGACATCTGAACTATGTCCGCAAACCAACTCCTTCTCGGCCAGCGCGGAGCCACCAGGATGGTTGGAACCCTTCCTGGGCTATCTTGCGCAGCACTCGGCCCAGGAGTGGAAACGGAGGAAATGCATAAGGAGCCTGAACTCCGTCCAAGGAATTGCCAGAGCGTCTGTGGCAAAGACCAGAGGATCTCTTGACAGGGAGATAAACCTTGGGAGCTTGTGATTGTGTCTGGACGCAAACAGGTCCACATCCGGCTGGACCCCAGCGGAGACACAGAGCGTGAAAGATCTTATTGCTGAGAGACCATTCCCCCAGACGAGAGGCCCCCCTGCTCAGGGAGACTGCCTCCTGGTTCTCTACCCCGGGGATGTAAACCGCCGAGATGCAGGGAACATTCTCCTCTGCCCAAGTCAGAATCTGGGTCACCTCCTTGAGGGCTTGCTTGCTCCGAGTCCCGCCCTGGTGATTGATGTAGGCGACAGCCGTCTGATTGTCCGAGCGAACCTGGATCGCACGACCCCTTAAATGGGAAGTCAGGCGAAGAAGCACCAACCGGATCGCTCTCAACTGCAGGAGATTTATAGGCAAGTAGTTCTCCTGCGGACCCCACTGACCCTGGATCTTATGCGTCTGCCAAACGCCTTCCCAGCTGGTCAGACTGGCATCCGTGGTAACTATCTCCCACCGGGGAGTCAGAAAGGACTTGCCCACCAACAGGTTTCCGGGGTCCAGCCACCACAAGAGGGACTGTCTGGCCAGAGGAGACAGAGAAAATTCCTGTTCCAGGGACTCCTGCATCCGGTCCCAGCCGGTCAACAGGTTCAATTGAAGAGGTCTCATGTGGAACTGAGCGAAGGGTACTGCCTTGAAGCATGACACCATCAGGCCTACCAGCTTCATCCCCAGATGGATCGAAGGTCGCTGATAAGACAGCAAGGCTTGCACCTGCGTCTGAAGCCCCACCACCTTCTGCTGTGGCAGGAAAACCTTGACCTGAGAGGTGTATAACGTCATGCCCAGGAAGGACCTCACCGTTTAGGGAGTGATCGAAGACTTCAAACTCCTCGAGAGTGGATAACACCGACCGGGTGTCGCTCTCGGCCTGCTGAAGGGACTGAGCCGCAATCAGTAAATCGTCCAGATAAGGCAGCACACGAACGCCCTGATTTCTCAGAATAGCCATGATGCCCGCCAGCACCTTTGTGAAAACCCAGGGGGCTGAGGATATCCCGAATGGCAGGGCCACAAACTGGTAATGCTGGTCCTCCAGAGCAAATCTCAGGAACCTCTGATGTCTCTGGAATATCAGGATGTGCAAATAGGGATCCCTGATGTCCACCGTGGTCATGAAGTCGCTGGGCCGAAGCGAGCTCACCACTGACCGTAAGGTCTCCATGCGGAAATGCCTGACTCTTACAAACCTGTTGAGACTCTTCAGGTCCAGGATAGGTCTTAACGTTCCGTCCTTTTTGGGAACCGTGAACAGGTTGGAGTAAAATCCTTGACCCTGCTCCCGACGAGGAACATGGCAAATCACCCCTAACCGCAGGAGGTGCTGCACGGCCATTCTCAGGCCCTGTGCCTTCACTGGGTTCTGGGATATGCGAGACTGAAGAAATCTTGAGGGCGGCCTGACTGCCAGCTCTATTTTGTAACCGGAGGACACCACCTCCTGAATCCACCAATCCGAGACGCGCTGTCTCCAGATATGAGCAAATAACAGAAGCCGTCCCCCCACCCGGATGGGTGAGGGCGCCTCCTCATGCCTGAGGAGCCTTGGCAGGGGGCTTTTACCTGGATCCCCAGGAGGGATTGGATCGGCCGCGGGACCTACCTCGTCCCTAGGAATCTCTGCAGCCACCTTAAAATGAAGTGCCTCTTCCGCCACGAAAGGAGCGATAAGTAGAAGAACACCGAAAGGGCCGCACAGGCTTCCGTCACTGAGGGAGTCTACCATCCTTAATCAGGAGGTCCAGATGCTCCCCGAACAACCTGTGCCCCACGAACGGGATACTAGTGAGCTACTTCTTGGCCGCGGCATTAGCCGCCCATTGCCGCAACCAGAGCGAGCGACGAAGCGCAACAAGCCTGGCACCGGGCGGGACACCATCGTCCATGGCAGAGACAACAAAGGCAATGAAATCCACGCCAGCTGTGAGGTCTATATACTCCTCCGCCCGCTTGCGAGACTTAGCAATATCCACAAGACGTCTCACCATCTTTCTGATGGCTAAAGAGACAATAGCCGCGGCACACACAGGGCGAAACCAAGCACCAGCAAAGGTGAAGGCATGAGAAACTAACTGATCCATACGCCTGTTAGCTGGATCACGCAAGGAAGCAGTATCGGGTGACTGCATAACCGTAGTGTTGGATAACCCCAACACAGGGGAATCCACTTCGGGGGACGAGACCATAGGTGGACCAGCCCCTCAGGGAAGGGATACTGCCTGTCCAGGCCCTTAGTCACCTACGGTAGCTTGTTAGGCCTTTCCCACTCCTTGAAAATCATAGTAGAAAAAAATGGGCCTGACAAGCTCCGGCTCTCAGTCCAAAATAAATCACCCTGCTTCCCCTTAGCCGCTTTAGGATGGACAATATGCAACGTCTCAAACACTGAAGCCAGCAACCTTTCTGTATCATCAGGGAGCCACATATCCTCGCCCAAGGAACAGACAGGCCCGCTGTCATAGGCGGCAGAATAATCCACAGTGGAAATAGAGTCCTCATGCAACTCGCCTTTCTCCATGGAGCCCAGACCTCCAAAAAGATCATAATCATCATTATCCTAGTAAACGGGCTTGATATGCCGCTTCTTACTCGTGGCCTTCTTAGGAGCCGTGCAAGAGATCTGTCTCTCAAGGCTGGCCACCCGGTATGCCAAGTCAACATGGAATCCCTTGCCGGCTTCCCCCTCGCTGGGGGCTGAATGTAGTAGCGGGGTTCTGAAGAGGCCGCAGGCAATAACGGGCTAGGGGCAGATACGCCCGCCCGATCATGCTCCAAAAAGACGCTCCTGGCGCAAGTGACCCAAACCGTGCTGAGTCTGCCCAGAGGACTGGCACCGCACATGGGGCAGAGCTTCACCCGCCCAGAAGGGGCTCCTAGCTCATTATCTCCAGAAGCCTCCATTATGGTGAGCAATGGTATGCAGGTTACAAGGCACTGACGGCCCAAACCTAATAAGCCCTCAGAATTAGCCCCTCTTTGTGATCCCTCTTAATACGGAGAGGACGCGGAGGGAGGGGAGGGGGAGGATCAATGAACGGGAGGAACCACAACCCTTAATCTATCAAAGGGACCCACCTAGAAGACGCAAACAGAAAAAGCCATAAGTATCCCACAGCACGTGTAGAATGCAACACAACCCTAAGATGTTTAACAAGAGGGACTCACGACACCGTCCGCGAAGGCAGCTTGGAGGGCGACCAGACAGCGTGCAGGGGAAAAAGGCAGACAAGATGGTGCAGATCAGGCAGCTCAACGCGTTCCTTGAGGGGCGGGTCACACCGCAGTGACGCTAAAAAAGTCATCCCCGGACCCGCCCCCCGCCAACGGCGTGAAAAGAGCACCCGTCCCAAAATGGAGGGGGAAGCCCAGAACCAGGAGACGCAGGGCAGCCCAAGGAGGGGCCCCCACACCAGCCATGCGGCGAGCGTGCGCACCCAGCACCATAGCAGAGGCCGCGGCCTCAGAAACAGAAAAGCACCTCCGCCGAGCCGAGTCGCCCCCCCTCACAGCACAGCAGCCAAGATGTAGGGGAGAGAGGAGCAGGAGCCTAAGTAGCCAAGCCAGTGCATATCCAGCTCATTAAGGGATTCTGCAGAGTCACAAGATGTCAGTGCAGTAAAAAGAAAGTCCACCAAGCACAACACATAATAAAGCTTGTGGGGCAGGGAGGGCATGAAACCCGTGGGCATGAGTGGTTCCCCCCCCCCCCCCCCCATAGGCTCACCATCAGCCTATGGCCGGCGTTCACCCTACCTTCACCGCCCCGATCAGCCAAGGCTAGGAGGCAATAGTGGGTCCACAGGAACAGTGGGAATAAGGTCGCAGCGGGCGACGGGGTAGGAGGCCCCGCTCAGCTGCAGTATCCAGGAGAGAGTATCCAACGATCTTCAGCAGCGAGACTGCAAGATGAACACTGGGAAATCATATTGAGACACCTGCTTTATAGGGGGCCGGGAGGAGCGACATCTTTTGATCTTGCAGTCGAGCGCCACCTAGGGGTGGAATACCCACATGTCATTACTTCTGGGACAACCTGGACTGGATATAGTGAAAATATAAAGGAAATCCACATCTGCAGCGTGCTCCTGCCCCCAGCCTACCTCAATGGCTGGGCATGGGAGCGGCTATGGCCTGAGAACATGGCATGCGAGTCCATTTTAATAAATCCACTAGTGGTTCTATGACCAGAACAAATAAAGCCGATGATAGGGGCAACCTTCTCTAGCGCATTTGCTGATGTCATATCTACTTGTTTGGAATCGCCTTATATTAACTGAATCATGAAGTCAGCACTATTTGGATTTCATGATTTAAATAAAAATGTAGCCAAATCCCTTTCTCTTGAAAATTCATTGATGTGTATAATAATGTATGATATTGAATTAAACGCCTTTTGAAGGTCTATTGATAGTAGCATGTTGGACCTGGTCTGGGTGGATGACATCAACAAGGAAACAATTCAATTTTGTTGCTAGAATTTTGGTTCGTATTTTCAGATACAAGTTTATTAACAAATTAGGGTGGAAAGTAGCGCCTTTCCCCTCAGGCAGGAGAACAATGAGGTCAATTCAGGGCCCGGTGAGAAAACTCACTTATTTTTTAAAAGAGAAAATTGCCATTCAATTTCATTGTCTACCTTGGGGCTGATTCAGAGCCAGGAGAAAAATTACAACTGGTAGACAATGAAAGTGAATCACAGTTTTCCTTCCTAAAAAGAAGTGTGTTTTATCACCAGGCTCTGAATCAACCCCAATATTAGCAATTTCAGTAGGGAGTGAGGCTCCTTCTTTTATGATATTGTGTACTAAAGGATAAAAGGTTACATTGAACCCATCAGGCCCGGAAGCTTTTGCCAGTTTCATGGCAGGAATAGTCATGTTAATCTGATCCACAGAGAAGTCATCATCCATAGGTAATCCTTGTGTTTCTGTAAATCTTACTAGTTGGGATATATACTATATATTGGGAATACTGAATTTGCATTACTGGCATGTAACTACCGTGTTTCCCCAAAAATAAGACAGGTCTTATAGTAACTTTTGCTCCAAAAAAGGTGCTAGGGCTTTTTTCAGTGGATGATTTATAGCCAACTGGCAAGATGGTGGCGGCAGTACAACAGCTCTGGTACAGTTTATGCACAGATCTGGCTGGCAGCCAGGGGATTCGGCCACCCACCCGGCGTGGTGGAAGGCTGGGGTAGAGCCAGCAAGATCAGACATTTTATTCCTGACAGACAAGCTTACCTGTGTGACTTGATGTGTCCTCACCCTTCTTTACAGCTGTGACGTGTCCTCACCCTCCTTTACAGCCACTCCCCTCCCCCTGCTGAAGCCAGACAACTGGATTCTGAATTATAACTAGGGCTTATTTTTCATGCATTCACAAAAATGCGGAAAAATCTTACTAGGCCTTGTTTTTGGGGTAGGTCTTTTTTTCGGGTAAACAGGGTATTAAACCAGACCAAAAATCACAAATCACTTTTAGTCCACATAACCGATCTGTCCGCTCGTCTCACCAGGATCGGGTGCTAAATTCAGTAATGGAAGTGCCCACAGTGGCATCCCGGCCTTGCAATTAGATTCCTGGCAGACCTGACACTCTGATGGTGTAAGCGCACAGCAGAGGGAGCAAGGGTACCGTTGTGCACACTTTAATTTCCGAATGTGATCAGCAATGGATCACAGTGAGCTGGTTGTGCCGCTTATGTGGGGGGCAGGGAGGTTAACATAGCGGTCTGCACTGTGGTGATGCGCCTAAGAGGTGGGTTATGGGGGGCAAAAGTCCTTTGTGACTACCACTCATTGGCAGGTTTGTTCACCCCTTAGGAGATTTAGGTCATGTCAGAAAGCTAAAACACAGTGGAAGTCCAGACTCCATTATGTCCAGTTGGTACTAAGCCCAGTTGTGGTATTTAAAAGAGAAAAAAAAGGTAGGACACATCTGAAGATGGTCCCAATCCTCCTCTGAGGAGAAGCGCTTCTGAACTCCAAGCAGCTACAGTGAATGTGACTGCTTTTTCAGCCAATCAATAAAGCAGCACTGTGTTGTGATTGGCTGAATAAGCATTCTATCATGGTCAGTGCAGTAAGGTACCATGCAGCAGGTAAGCCCTCTTTTTTAAAATCCAAAAATATGGTTTAGACTCTGGAGTACTGCTATATATGCTTTTAAAGTAAGAAAACAAATATTACCCAACCTCCTCCAGAGTCCTGCAGACTGAACTAGTCCTGTTCGTGGACAGTCAGTGCGGACTGCGCCCCAGATGTTTGTTGAGCCCCATAGAGCATACTGTCAGCAGCAGAACAAGATTAGGACTAATTCAGAATGCAGCCATCTGGGGGATGATGGGGGCAAATAATTACATTCATTTTGAACATAAAGCTATGTAATCTAACACTTGCAGCAGGTCTAGAAAGCAATCTTTATCTTCAGCCCACAAATGGTCGTAGACAGTACAAAGAAAACTTTACCGAGTGTCTAACTCCTCTTCATTTGCCTGGAGTTGTTCTGTAATCAAAACATTGCTGTTTATGGTTGAAACACCAGACATATGTGAATACTCCGATTTCATCTACCAAGCAGACCATGCTGCAATTTCTTCAGCCAACTTTAGTTCTAACAGCTAAAAGCACGGCAAAACAAGATGGCCTTCCGTGTGAGTAAGCTACTTGATTGGCCTCTAGCACATGGCATAAAAAGTGCTGAGCTTGGACTTTCTAAGGGAGGACCTTTGGAGCTGTGCTTCCCTCATCTAAATTAATGCTGACTGCTACATACTTGCTGGAGAATTGCAGTGACGGCAAGGTCCAGCCTTCTGTCTGATCTTATTCATCATGGAGAGTTATACACAATGATTAAATATAGTACAACATATTTAAAGGATATCTATGCGCTTAAAAATGCATACCTCATGTGCTGATAATCTCTGCTTATAAATACCCACTCAGCCTAATGATCTATCCTTTCTACTACAGTTTACTAAGATAAGATCCATCTCTGCTGTAGTCCCAACACCATTTATTGTGTGCAAGGGGACACACAGAAATCCAGGCCAGATCTTCAGGACCAGTAAGATTTTTAAAGCAATTGACCTGACAAATTGACATGTAGGGCAGACTATCTTGTCCTCTTTGTCGATCGGCCCGGGAATCTATAACACTCCCAAAATGGGGATGCCCCGCTGTGTGAAACCCCCCCAGGTCGCCCCATACACCTGATTTCCCATTCCAACAATGCATGCACTAGCCCCGGCCGCATCCCCGCTATTACTCTAGCAGGGATAGCCCTGGGTTTTGGTCCACTTTAAAATGGATCTACACCCTCCCTTGCAACAGAAGCACTCTGGTCATCAGAAACATTAAAAAAGGTACCTAATCTACCCCCTTACTCCATCAGTGAGCCCTGTATTAGAGATTATACCTAGTGAAGCTCCATCTGATGGGCACAGGAAATAGCTACATACATGTGCGTCAGCCGCACCTCCTCCAGTAACAGACATGCTTTAGTGCAGTGCATGGCTATTTCTTGTCCCTAATAATACATGGTTCCATGACCAGCTTAATCTTGCTAAGTATGTGTAACTAGGTTGCATTACCGCCTAACTTAGCGTATTATACCAGTACATTTTCTCTAAACTGCATCATGAAGCCATAAATACCCCTCCAAAGAATGACAGTAATAGCAATTTCCCCTGGCCATGCACAGCTGGCATTTGTTACAATGGCCTTGAGTCACCAAGAGTTGAAAAATTCCTCATGGTAGTAAAAATTTCAATTCATGAGAAGAAAGCCTGAGAATGTCACTGTTAGTGAATTGCCAGATAGGACGACAATGAAAATCAATGGCACTTTTTACTACAGTGTAAAAAGTTCAATACTTTTCTCGGGAGTAAAAAAGTACTATTGACTTTCATTGTATTTCTATCTGGTGGTCAAAGGTGAAAATCTCAGGCTTTTTTTCTCTTGAATTTACTACTATGAGAATTTTTGATCAACTCTTAGGGAATCAAGGCCAATGATTTCTAGGTTAGCTGAGCTAAGGTAAACAGACTTAGACAATGTATCAAATTGTTACATCTCAAGAAGGATGATGTCAGCTGGGGAGGAAAAGATAAAGAGGACTCATGTCTTAACACAAACTTTGCCTGAAGACATGGATCCTTAAAGTGGACCAACACCCAGGGGTGATCGGGCCGGAAATCTATAAGATTCCCGGGCCGATCACCTCCCACCCCGCGGGACATCCGAGATCGGGATGTCCCGCGGGGTGAAACCCCCCAGAAACATCTTACCTGATCCGCCGCCGCTTCCGCCGCCCCGCCCTCTGTGAATGGCCGGCGGGGGCGCGCGCGCGCGCGCGCGCCGAGAGTGACGCGCGGGAGGCTGCGGCGGCGGAAGCGGCTTGGACGTTCCTTATCCCCGCCTGGACGTTGGCGGGGATTGGCTGCGGCGTTCACAAGGGAGCGTTGAGAGATGAGTTCGGGGGGTTCTGGGGGGTTTCACACAGCGGGGCACCCCCGATCGGGATGCCCCGCCGAAGTGGACCAAAACCCAGGATAGTCAAAATCCTGGGTGTTGGTCCACTTTAACTTTTTCTAGACCATTTATATCTAGATGCAATATATAGATGTATATATTCATACATCATGTTTTTACAGCTTTCCATCAACACCCCCTCTTCTGCACATATACAAACTGTGAGCACAGAGATAGACAACCTATAACATAAAGGTTATGTAAGAAATATATATATATATATATATATATATATATATATATATATATATATATATATATATATAACTTGAGAGGATGAAGGGGGGCGCTGGGGTCCAGAATGTCAGGGGGGCCCAATCATTGTTGCTCCTTCACCTTATTCATCATATGTGTGCTCACTTGACATTACTTAGAGAAATGAAATGCTATATGTCTCTGCTGTTTCAGTTTTTAGTTGTCTAGCTGCATCCAAGTTAAAAAATTACTGTATGGGCCGTGAAAGGGCCCCATTTAATGTTCGCATCAGGGCCCTATCATATCTAGTTATGCCACTGCGTATAACAAAGCTTTCCAGTGACACCCCTCTTCTACACATACAAACCATCAATACAGCCTTTATATTGTATACTGTGAACAGCCTACAAAATAAAGGTTCTATGTTGCGTCTATCTGTAGAAGAGGGGTGTCACTGGAAAGCTTTGTATGTTACACTTGGAATATATGCTTATACAGCCTATAAAATAAGGTTCTGTATCTCTGTGTTCACTCAACCTCTCAGAACATGATGCCTACCTATAGAGACTTCTATAAAGAACATGATGTCTGACTATAGAGACTTCTATAAAGAACATGATGTCTGACTATAGAGACTTCTATAAAGAACATGATGCCTACCTATAGAGACTTCTATAAAGAACATGATGTCTGACTATAGAGACTTATACAACCCCTGGCAAAAAAAAGCAGATCACAGACATGACAAAAAACTAAAGGCATTTCAAATGGCAACTTTCTGACTTTAAGAAATACTAAAAGAAATCAAGAAAAATAATTGTGGTAGCCAGTAACCGTTACATCACAGGGAATACTTTTGAGGAAAAAAATATGGAATCATGAAAAACAAACAAAATAACACTCCAACAAATCACTAGTAGTGTGTTACACCACCTCTGGCTTTTATAACTGCTTGCAGTCTCTATTGAGTGACAAACAGTACTCTTCATCAATCTGGCTCCAGCTTTCTCTGATTGCTGTTGCAGGTTGGAGCCTTGTCATGGGCCATTTTCTTTAACTTCCACCACATATTTTCAATTGGATTGAGATCTGGACTGTTTGCAGGCCATGACATTGACCTTATGTGTCTTTCTTCAAGGAATGTTTTCACAGTTTTTGCTCTAGGGCAAGATGCATTATCATCTTGAAAAATGATGTGATCATCCCCAAACATCCTTTCGATAGATGGGATAAGAAAAGTGTCCAAAATATCAATGTAAACCTGTGCATTTATTGAAGATGTAATGACAGCCATCCCCCCAGTGCTTTTACCTGACATGCAGCCCCATATCATCAATGACTGTGGAAATTTGCATGTTTTCTTCAGAAAGTCGCTGCATAAATCTCTTTGGAACGGCACCAAACAAAAGTTCCAGCATCATCACCTTGCCAAATGCAGATTCGAGATTCATCACTAAATATGACCTCATCCAGTCATCCACAGTCCATGATTGCCTTTCCTTAGCACATTGTAACCTTGTTTTTTTTTCTGTTTAGGTGTTAGTGATGGCTTTCTTTTAGCTTTTCTGTATGTAAATCCCATTTTCTGTAGGCGGTTTCTTACAGTTCGGTCACAGACGTTGACTTCAGTTTCCTCCCATTTGTTCCTCAATTGTTTTGTTGTACATTTTCTGTTTTCTAGGCATATTGCTTTATTTTTTCTTGACGCTTTGATGTCTTCCTTGGTCTACCAGTATGCTTGCCTTTAACCACCTTCCCATGTTGTTTGTACTTGGTCCAGGTTTTAGACACAGCTGACTGTAAACAAGCAACATCTTGTGCAACACTGCGTGATGATTGGCCCTCTTTAAGGAGTTTGATAATCCTCTCCTTTTTATCAAGTGACATCTCTGGTGTTGGAGCCATGATTCATGTCAGTCCTCTTGTTGCAGCAGCTCTCCAAGGTGTGATCACTCCTTTTTACCTGGACACTGACGAGCAGATTTAATCTGATGCAGGTGTTATTGTTTGTAATGAAAATTTGCAGGGTGATTCCATATTTCTTTCTTCAAAATTCCATAATTTATTACCTGTGCTTGTTCTAAAAATGTAACGGTTACTGGCTACCACAATTATTTTTCTTGATTTCTTTTAGTATTTCTTAAAGCCAGAAAGTTGCCATTTGAAATGCCTTTAGTTTTGTCATGTCTGTGATCTGCTTTTTTTCAACAAAATTCAACAACTGAAGGAACATCCTCAGAGACTGGTGATTCCATAATTTTTGCCAGGGGTTGTATAAAAAACATGATGTCTAACTATATAGACTTATTTAAAGAACATGATGTCTGACTATAGAGACTTATATAAAGAACATGATGTCTGACTATAGAGACTTCTATAAAGAACATGATGCCTGACTATAGAGACTTATATAAAGAGCATGATGTCTGACTATAGAGACTTCTATAAAGAGCATGATGCCTGACTATAGAGACTTCTATAAAGAACATGATGCCTGACTATAGAGACTTCTATAAAAAACATGATGTCTAACTATAGAGACTTATATAAAGAACATGATGTCTAACTATAGAGGCTTCTATAAAGAACATGATGTCTGACTATAGAGACTTCTATAAAGAACATGATGCCTGACTATAGAGACTTATATAAAGAACATGATGTCTGACTATAGAGACTTATATAAAGAACATGATGCCTGACTATAGAGACTTCTATAAAGAACATGATGCCTGACTATAGAGACTTCTATAAAAAACATGATGTCTAACTATAGAGACTTATATAAAGAACATGATGTCTGACTATAGAGACTTATATAAAGAACATGATGCCTGACTATAGAGACTTCTATAAAAAACATGATGTCTAACTATAGAGACTTATATAAAGAACATGATGTCTAACTATAGAGACTTCTATAAAGAACATGATGCCTGACTATAGAGACTTCTATAAAGAACATGATGCCTGACTATAGAGACTTATATAAAGAGCATGATGTCTGACTATAGAGACTTCTATAAAAAACATGATGTCTAACTATAGAGACTTATATAAAGAACATGATGTCTGACTATAGAGACTTATATAAAGAACATGATGCCTGACTATAGAGACTTCTATAAAAAACATGATGTCTAACTATAGAGACTTATATAAAGAACATGATGTCTAACTATAGAGACTTATATAAAGAACATGATGTCTAACTATAGAGACTTCTATAAAGAACATGATGCCTGACTATAGAGACTTATATAAAGAGCATGATGTCTGACTATAGAGACTTCTATAAAGAACATGATGTCTAACTATAGAGACTTCTATAAAGAACATGATGTCTAACTATAGAGACTTATATAAAGAACATGATGCCTGACTATAGAGACTTATATAAAGAGCATGATGTCTAACTATAGAGACTTATATAAAGAGCATGATGTCTGACTATAGAGACTTATATAAAGAACATGATGCCTGACTATAGAGACTTCTATAAAAAACATGATGTCTAACTATAGAGACTTATATAAAGAACATGATGTCTAACTATAGAGGCTTCTATAAAGAACATGATGTCTGACTATAGAGACGTATATAAAGAACATGATGTCTAACTATAGAGACTTATATAAAGAACATGATGTCTAACTATAGAGGCTTCTATAAAGAACATGATGTCTGACTATAGAGACTTCTATAAAGAACATGATGTCTGACTATAGAGACTTCTATAAAGAACATGATGTCTGACTATAGAGACTTATATAAAGAACATGATGTCTAACTATAGAGACTTCTATAAAGAACATGATGTCTGACTATAGAGACTTCTATAAAGAACATGATGCCTGACTATAGAGACTTATATAAAGAACATGATGTCTGACTATAGAGGCTTATATAAAGAACATGATGCCTGACTATAGAGACTTCTATAAAAAACATGATGTCTAACTATAGAGACTTCTATAAAGAACATGATGTCTGACTATAGAGACTTCTATAAAGAACATGATGTCTAACTATAGAGACTTCTATAAAGAACATGATGTCTGACTATAGAGACTTATATAAAGAACATGATGCCTGACTATAGAGGCTTCTATAAAAAACATGATGTCTAACTATAGAGACTTCTATAAAGAACATGATGTCTAACTATAGAGACTTCTATAAAGAACATGATGCCTGACTATAGAGACTTCTATAAAGAACATGATGCCTGACTATAGAGACGTATATAAAGAACATGATGTCTAACTATAGAGACTTATATAAAGAACATGATGCCTGACTATAGAGGCTTCTATAAAGAACATGATGTCTGACTATAGAGACTTCTATAAAGAACATGATGCCTGACTATAGAGGCTTCTATAAAAAACATGATGTCTAACTATAGAGGCTTCTATAAAGAACATGATGCCTGACTATAGAGACTTCTATAAAGAACATGATGTCTGACTATAGAGACTTATATAAAGAACATGATGTCTAACTATAGAGACTTCTATAAAGAACATGATGTCTGACTATAGAGACTTCTATAAAGAACATGATGCCTGACTATAGAGACGTATATAAAGAACATGATGTCTAACTATAGAGACTTATATAAAGAACATGATGCCTGACTATAGAGACGTATATAAAGAACATGATGCCTGACTATAGAGACTTATATAAAGAACATGATGCCTGACTATAGAGACTTCTATAAAGAACATGATGCCTGACTATAGAGACTTCTATAAAGAACATGATGCCTGACTATAGAGACTTATATAAAGAGCATGATGTCTAACTATAGAGACTTATATAAAGAGCATGATGCCTGACTATAGAGACTTATATAAAGAACATGAGGTCTGACTATAGAGACTTATATAAAGAACATGATGTCTGACTATAGAGACTTATATAAAGAACATGATGTCTAACTATAGAGACTTATATAAAGAACATGATGTCTAACTATAGAGACTTCTATAAAGAACATGATGCCTGACTATAGAGACTTCTATAAAGAACATGATGTCTGACTATAGAGACTTATATAAAGAACATGATGTCTGACTATAGAGACGTATATAAAGAACATGATGCCTGACTATAGAGACGTATATAAAGAACATGATGTCTAACTATAGAGACTTATATAAAGAACATGATGCCTGACTATAGAGACGTATATAAAGAACATGATGCCTGACTATAGAGACTTATATAAAGAACATGATGCCTGACTATAGAGACTTCTATAAAGAACATGATGCCTGACTATAGAGACTTCTATAAAGAACATGATGCCTGACTATAGAGACTTATATAAAGAGCATGATGTCTAACTATAGAGACTTATATAAAGAGCATGATGCCTGACTATAGAGACTTATATAAAGAACATGAGGTCTGACTATAGAGACTTCTATAAAGAACATGATGTCTGACTATAGAGACTTATATAAAGAACATGATGTCTAACTATAGAGACTTCTATAAAGAACATGATGTCTGACTATAGAGACTTCTATAAAGAACATGATGCCTGACTATAGAGACTTATATAAAGAACATGATGCCTGACTATAGAGACGTATATAAAGAACATGATGCCTGACTATAGAGACTTATATAAAGAACATGATGATGTCTAACTATAGAGACTTATATAAAGAACATGATGTCTGACTATAGAGACTTCTATAAAGAACATGATGTCTGACTATAGAGACTTCTATAAAGAACATGATGCCTGACTATAGAGACTTCTATAAAGAACATGATGTCTGACTATAGAGACTTCTATAAAGAACATGATGTCTGACTATAGAGACTTCTATAAAGAACATGATGAATTGACAGCGGTCATGTCACAGAACTCGTGGCATGATTGCTTTTGAGCGCTGGACTGCGGAGGGAGTGTGTGCACAGCCCGAGGATGCAGGCCTCTCTTGCTTTCCATTGTCAACAATCTGATTGGCTGTGTGAAGTAGAGGTGAGGGTACTGCCACCCCAGGTGGGTTTCACACAGTGGGGCATCCCAAATTGGCAATAAAGGGTTTTGTTCCGCTTTAAAGCATAACCAAAATGAAAGCCTATTCTATCACACTCAGTGCCTTTCATTTTATGGCAAAACTATTTATCCATTTTATTATTTTATAGTGTAAGTGGTCCCTTATACCCCTCCAACTTAGTTTATAGCAGACTCGGACTGGGCCACCAGGATACCACAGAATTCCCCAGGCAGACCCTCTGCACCCTATTTTGCATGACATCAACAGCCCCCTAGCACAGTTTATTGAGCCTCTGGGAACAACACAGTCTGCCGTTTCCTAGTTTTGCGTATTTTGGTTAAAGTGGACCAAAACCCTGGATTTTGACTATCCTGGGTTTTGGTCCTTTTCCCTGGGGAATCCTGACTGGGGGTGCCCCGCTGTTTGAAACCCCCCTGATCACCGAAGCCAACTCACCACTTCCCGGCGGCAGCTCATTCAATCAGCACAGTCAAAGCCGCTAATGTCGCGTTGCCTAAGGCTTTGTCTAAGGCCAGCGGCTCTGAGCGCACTGCCGGCCGCATTCCCGTTTCACTCTAAAAGGTAGCATGCCTGCGTTGACCATTCACAAATGCCTGGTGCGGGCACACGTCCTGAAAAGGGATAGTGGGGATGCGCCTGTGGCTCGCACATGCGCCATTGGCCCAGGAAACAAGATAAGTGTATGGGGCGACCTGGAGGGTTTCACACAGCGGGGTCGACTTTAAAGCACCAACAAAAATTTTGGCACAGGCTGCGGGTAAGGGGCTAAACCCAGCTAGGCCGGACCAAAATTCTCCTAGCTCCCCATATGGCCAGTTCGCCCCTGCTGCTGGGTGACCACTCCAGAGGCAAACAGAGCCCATTAACACAGTGGTCACTAAATGAATACAGCATTTTAATGGTCAATGTAGCTCCAGCTTCCTGGACATCCCCCCACTGGCTCTATATATTCATACTAACGAGCAAAAAGAATATTAAAGAATTCAGGGCCACATCGGAGACACAAGCAAACTTCTTGAGTTATTTAAAAACACAAGTGTGTATTCAATTGTAAGATTAGAGGCTAGAACAAGCTGCATAACCATTGAAAGCTTACTGGAGGTCCTGGCATCACTGCCTATGATATGACACCAGAGGCACAGCTTATCACTGGAGATTTCTGCTTCATCAGCAAGCTGTAGTTGTCTGTATGTGAAGCAAGCCGTCCCTTCTGTGCAATTTTTTGCTGTAAAGACATAAACTGGCCCCCACAATGCATAGCTGGCTTACGTCAGTCTGCGTTTCCTTTAATCCAATAATGCCCTTTCAGCCCAAAGAGGACCTACAATAAACAACACCAACAAAAGAACAATTTCCTCCTCCTCCTCTGAACACAGAGAATGGCTTCCCCTCTTCTAAACACACGCCCCCCCCCCCTCCATGTCACTTCCAATCACACACAGACAACACCCAGCAAAAACAGGAATGTTACGTAAGGAATGTTACACACACACACACACACACCCACCGCTCGCTCCGGAAGACAAATCTCCACCATGACTTCATCTGGGAGCAATCAGCAGAGAAAACAGTATGGCAGCCAGACACCACCCCTTTACTATGCACGCTGATTGTAAGCTCACGCAGCAAGACTTTTTCATAAACACACTGCTCAAATGGACAGAAAAAAAAACGGACCTGAAATGACAGCACGTAAACCAAACTGTAATTAGAGAAAAAGAGCTGCCTGGCTGATCTAACTCATTGCCATGTCTTGCCTGCATTAACAAATAAAAATGGAGATTTAGTCCCTGAACTAGACAGTGGGGGTATATCAAGGAGGGATGCTCCAACCCCAGACCCTTTCTGCTGCCTCTCAGGGACCCTCTTGTTTTACTCAAGGGCCCCTTTAAAGCAAAACAAAACCCAGCATTTTGACTTTCCTGGCTTTCGTTTCTTGCCCGGGGGCTTCCCGATTTGTGAGACCCGCTGTGCGAAACCCCCCAGATCGCCCATGAGACTCACCTGTCCCCAATCCTACGGCGCATGTGCAGGCTCTCGTTTAGTCAGCGCTGTCTGGGGATGCTGCTAATCAGAAGCAAGATCAACTGCATCCCCAGATGCGGGCACACTCTCGTCCCCAAGCAAAAGAAGGTTTCCGCACTCCAGTAGGAAAGGGTGCACGATCCGGGGCTGTCCCAAGCCCCACTGGTCCAGATAAGAAAGAAATTTGGTGGATCCGCACTTCCTTAAAAGTAAATTCTTTAAAACAAGATATTAAAATCATCAGTGTCTCCAAGACAAGACGAAAAAGCATCCAAAGCTAGATAAAAACAATGTAGAACTCGGGCAAAGGGGGGCCCTCTGACGCGTTTCAGGGCCTTCAACGGCCCTTAGTAATAAGAGGGGGACTCACCTGAAGCAGCAGCGCAGCCCGCAGCCGCGGGGAGCCACGATCGACGGACAGTGGTGACGTCAGGAATGGAGGCTGGCGCGTCCTCCTCCATTCCTGACGTCACCACTGTCCGTCGATCGTGGCTCCCCGCGGCTGCGCTGCTGCTTCAGGTGAGTCCCCCTCTTATTACTATTTAATGACTGGGTTTTAGGGGTACCCCCATCTATGACTAAGGGCCGTTGAAGGACCCGAAACGCGTCAGAGGGCCCCCCTTTCCCCGAGTTCTACATTGTTTTTATCTGGCTTTGGATGCTTTTTCGACTTGTCTTGGAGACACTGATGATTTTAATATCTTGGAATAAAGAATTTACTTTTAAGGAAGTGCGGATCCACCAAATTTCTTTCTTATCTACACTCTCGTACCCAGCCTATCAGTATGATCGGACATGGGACCGCCTCAGCCCAGAAATGCTGAGGATGCAGCCACCAATATTTACATCAGTGAGGGGCTTTCACACAGTATGGCATCCTGATTTAGGCTTGAGGCCGGCCGTACTGTCTTTTAGATTCCAGGGTGGGTCTGATCAGGCAAGACCAAGCCCCACAATTGGCCTTTTATGGTCACATTTTTTGGAGTCCATGTCCAGATTTCGTGCCCTCAAATGAACTTCAAGCCATATGACTGCCAGCAGCTAATAGAGGGCCTGGTTTCGCTAGTAGAGCATCAGAAAATGGGTTTCACCTACAGTTAATGATTTCTAAGAGGACTAACACCCATTTTATATATGCATCCCGATCACAGATGCCTTCCCTCACAAGCCACAATTTACCCTCTTCTTGCTCCCCCGGTAAAACCAAGCGCAGCAACTTGTCGCTGATGGTCACATGGTCCGGAGTCCTCGCCCGGCCATCAGGCGGCCAAAAGAACTTCAAACCGCATGAAGGCCAATAGCGGGGCCAGGTCACACCAGGGACGGGAAGAAGGTAAGAACATTTGCAGGTAGCATCAGCAATCACCGCCTCATGCTATATTCAACAACCATTTCGTATATAATGGGCGCTAGATTGCTTTAATAAGACAAAATATGGAATGGAACTATTTATAATGAGACACGTGAAAAAGCTGCACATTCCAATGAAGCACCTCTCTTACTGGAGGAGATGCGGCTGCATCCCTATGAACCAAGACCCTCCCTAGCACAGATCTGCAAGCGTAGTGTAGGGGACAAATGTGCAGAGAGCTCTTTGCCTCAGGTGACTGGCAATTTATAAGGTGAATTGGTATGGAGAACTTTTGGCTTTAAAGTGGACCAACACCCAGGATTTTGACTATCCTGGGTTTTGGTCCGATCGGGGGTGCCCCGCTGTGTGAAACCCCCCAGAAACCCCAATAAACTCACCTCTCCCCGCTCCCATGTGACTGCCCGGTCCAATCCCCGCCAACGTCCAGGCGGGGAACAGGAACGTCCAAGTGGCTTCCGCCGCCGCCGCCTCCCTTGCGTCACTTTCGGCGCGCGCGCGCCCGTGCCGGCCATTCACAGACGGCCGGCGCGGGGGCGCGCACGCCTAGAGGGGCGCGAGGGAGGCGGCGGCGGCGGAAGATAAGGTAGGTGATTTGGGGTGTTTGGGAGGTGATCGGGCCGGGAATCTTATAGATTTTCGGGCCGATCACCTCTCGGTGTTGGTCCACTTTAACCTGGACCAACAGCCTGGCACCGTTGAAAAAGAAAGGCAGCACCATTTTGGAGCTTCCCCTCCCAGCATCTCAGCCATGCTGCTGCCTGGATTCAACTGACAATGCACAGTAACAGGAAGCCCAGCAGCACTTCCTGTTTGCAGGTGGCCGGCAGATGCACGAGCCGTCATTTTGTTTCTAAAATTTACTACAACAGGAGTTAGAAAAGGGTTAATTATTTTTATGTGTAGCAATCTAAATTGCAGTGGGAGGGACGCATATGAGCACTGTGTGTTGTGTTGGTCTGGTTTAAAGTGGCTCGAAACCCACACCCCAACGGGCCTGAAATCTATAAGATTCCAGGGGTGATGAATTCACTCCCCAGAGGAGATTCAGAATTGGGATGCCATGCTGTGTGAAACCCCCCAGGATGCCTGGAAACTCTCCTTCTTTCCCGGTCCAAAGGCACATGTGCATGCTGTGGCGGCTTCCAGACTATCCCTTCAGCAGAGCGCGTGCCTGCAACAGGCATTTGTGAATGGCTGGCGCAGGCACGCTCCCTGTTAGAAGGTAGCGGGAGATGCAGTCTCCAGAGTGCTCGTATCTGCTCGCCTTAGACGAGCTATTGGACGAAGTGGCAGGGGAGGATCTGAGTGTCTGACTGGACATGAGGGCTGCGCATGCGCCATAGGACCAAGGAAGGGTGAGTGAGATTGGGCAACCTGGCAAGTTTCACACAGTGGGGCATCCCCAATCAGGGTTTCCCGGGGGCAAGGACCAAAACCCAGGTTAATCAAAATCCTGGGTTTTGGTCCACTTTAGGTTATGTTTGACTGTGGGTTAGCTTTAACACAGTAAAGTACAGAGACATCCAGGGTGGGTCTTTCTCCAGGGACCAGAAGCTGCAGAACACATATTAGGGTCAATTCAGCACCAAGGTGAGAAAAGTCATTTATTTTTTGCTGGAGAGAAAACTGCCATTTAATTTCATTATCTGCCTTGAGGTTAATCCAGCAACCAGATATACATTTTCACCTTGTGCCAAATCAACCCTATTGTGGCAGACGCCACCATGAAAAGGATAGGAGGTGGCTGCAGCGTGTATCCTGTTCTAAGGAAGACCCGCAGTGGATAGGAGAATATCCTTTCAGGAAAACAAGGTAGGGTTAGATGCCAGTGGGTCATTTTTTTCTCAGTCCAACTTTAAAGCCGAGACTGAGAGAAAACCCAGCTCCCCACAGTGGTATGTGACTCGGCTCTCATAGGAGTGAATGGTAGAATATATACTATATATACTATATTGCTGTGAGGGAGACCTTGGAAAGGGCTGAAAGTCACTCCATAGCCCCAGAAATGGGGGCAGTAAATTTAAATTTACCTGCTTCAATCCAGAGCCAGTAGGGTGGGTGTGAGGTAAAAAAAAACCTCACACTTTATTTTAAATACAATCAGGGTGGCCCACACAGTGTAAACTTTTGAATAGAACAGAAAAGGGCTTTTTTTAGCGGTCTGTGTCCACATATGTAGCCTCAATTCCTGTCTGCAGTGACGTAAGGAATGATGGTATGTTAAAGCCAAACTATACTGTGAAACTAAAAAATCCCATCTACCCCAAAATGTTCACAATATAATAAAATAAAAGGAAAACAAACAAACCCACTTGCCAGCTCCTCTGCAATGGAAGCTCTGTGCTGCTGTTTAATAGCAGCCACATCGCTGCTGAGGTAAGTGTATAGCCCAAAAATGTGCCTTCTGTTTTGTTTATAGCTGTGGGGCATTCCAGAGCTTTTGACTTTTGGATGGCTTTACGGTCCACAAGACAAAAGTTGCACTGCTACAAAGTTCATGCACAGGTTCTGGCATGCTCATACCAGGGACACTAGGGATTTTTTGGTTACATGACATTTTTGCTGTGTCATCGTAAACAGGAAGTTAGCACACCTCTAGCCAGTGGGGTTACAGACAAATATAGCATTTGTCCTGAACTAGGCCTGTGAACAAGCAACATATCCATAGTGTTTCCTTGTTGCTGGAACCTATTCCTATATGATGTCATCGCTAAAGGATCAATTATAGGGCTATATAGAACAAAGGATCAGATTAGGCCCAGTGTTATGGATCCTTTAATTTCCCTGACCAGGAATCAATGTACACATTTCAGAAAAACGTACCAAAAATGGCATATGGTAGTATGGAGGCCTTGTTAAAGTCTATAAGATTCCTGGGCCGATCAATTCCCTCTCCCCAGGGCATCCAAAATCGGGATGCCTCACTGTGTGAAATTCCCCAGGTCGCCCCATACGCTTACCTTGTCCAGTGGTGCATGTGCGGGCCGCATCTCCGCTATCCCTTTAGCAGGGCATGTGCCCATACCAGGCATTTGTGAATGGCCAGTGCGGGCACACTCCCTGTTAGAGGGAAGCGGGGGATGCGGCCGCCAGCGCACTCAGAGCCGCTGGCCTTAGATGACGAGCTCATGCGCAGTAGAAACGGAAAGAGGTGAGTTGGCATCAACAATCTTCTGGGGAGTTTCATACAGCATGGCACCCCAGGAAAGGACCGTAAAACCCAGGATAATTAAAAAAATCGTTCCCAAAACAAATCGAATTAAATCGCGCTTGCAACCTTTTACAATAAAAATTCTATAATCATGTGCAGTGTCAAAAATTGGTTAGTGTCGTATTAATCAATATTCAAGCCTCAGTATAAAAGCTAAAGCACGGGGTCAGCCACAGTTGATACTGAGGCTTGGTCCACTTTAAACAGCTATGTATATGTCCAGTCTGAAAGATATACAACCAAATCTTACTGTGTATGGCCAAAACTTTAGTTCCATGAAGTTGAGAATGTCTTGCTCACAGTCATGGGTGTCACTAGCGCAGGATGTAGGGTTTTTGGAATGCTGAAAGGAAACCTGTCCAGAAAGGGAAGGCTTGCGCAAATTGATCTATTTCTGCTCCAAAGAGGAAGTCCAGGCATTTTGTAACAGTCCACCCACCCCTGTGCTAAGCCCAATTTGGGAAATTACATTAAGAAAAAAAAAAAAAAAAAAAAACTCACTGGGGCAGGCAATCTGCACTAAAGCTAAAGATGGGACCTTAAAGGGATAGTCCAGGTAACAGCAATCATAAGGCATCACATGTAAGGTTGCCACCTGGAAGGTATTTTCATTATTATTATTTATTACTTTACTGGCCTGGCAGTGTCCATATTTGTTTTTTTACTGGTTTAATTATTTTAATACCCAAAATTAGCACTACTGAAGGGTTAAGAAAAACTTAGATTTCCTCTGCAAAACAGAACAAACCTGGTATTTTGATCATCTTGGGTTTTGTTCTGTGTCCCCGGCATATCCTGAATTGGGATGCCCCACTGTGTGAAATCCCCCCAGAAAAAGTCACCTCTTACCGGTCCAACAGCGCATGCATGGACTCTCATCAAATCAGAACCATTTGCCATGCATATGTTATGTTCTAACTTACCCTTCCCCGGTCCTACGGCGCATGCGCAGCCCTCTTGTCCAAGCAGCACACTTGTATCCGCTCAAGCCCCTTCCTCCAGGAGCTTGTCTAATCTGAGCGCGCTGGCGGCCGCATCCCCTGCTACCCTTTAACAGGGAGCATGCCTGCGACAGGCATTCACTAATGCCTGGTGCGGGCACGCGTCCTGCTAAAGGGATAGTGGGGATGCAGCCGCTGCTCGTGCATGCGCCGTTAGAACGGGAATAAAGGTGAGTTTTCAGGTGACCTGGGGGGTTTCACACAGCTTTAATATTGTCTGAAATAACCAAAGTATGTGTGACTGTCACAAGGAAAGCTCAGGGTGACAGTTATGACTATTTGTGTGTGTGGCACCCAGCCAGGTCTCTATTAGAATAAGTCCGAGGCTGGAGCATTAGCAGCTACTATGCACGAGTAGTGTGACCCTGGGGTGAGAGGGCACCTAAAGGTAATGGAGTCTGTGGAAACTGTCTGGGCCTTAAAATAAGACTCCATACTACCCTGTATGATCCTGTAAGAGCTCAGTCTCCAGCGAATGAAGCAGCATGCTCCAAAAACTGTGGAGCCTCATCCACCAGTCCGCTCAAGAATGGTAGACAACAAGCTACCAAAGAGGGGAGCCTGTGCACACTGTAGGACGTATTTCAAAACCAGGTAACCAGCGGTTACCAGCTCTGCGGAGCTGTGGCGAGTATATAGGTTTAGGGTCTTTTTTATGCCCAGAGAGTCTCTTCAAAGATGTGGTCTAGTCAAAACAGACTGGAAGTCCATTTGTCCTCAAATCACAGGTATCCAGCCTATCGCTCCCGGTCAGTCACCTGCTACTAAGCTGCAAGCACACTGGGCCAACCCGATAGGTTTCTGGCATCATGTGAAAGGTAAGGAATGGTAGGGAATGGAGTATGGGGCTGTCAGGGGGATGTGCGGAGGGGCATTTCAAAACATTCCTAGATGGTGAACTTCCTTCGGGCTATTTAGACTGGAGTATACTGTAAGTCCAGCACCTCAGTCACCTTCACCTGCTTCTGCCTCTAGGGCAGGTTCTCTTGCTGATTGTAGGGGGGTTCTCCGAACAATCTTGCTCAGTGCTCTTAGCTCAGGGTGGATACCATGTGGCCAGTAGGGGGAAGCACAGCTATGTTAGTAAGGCAGAGGATAAGTGTTGGGTGAAGACCCTGGGTTTTGCTCCTCTTGAAGGATTCCTAGAGATAGAGTAAAGAATAGCTGTGCACAGCAGTAAAGCATGGAGAAGGTCGTCTGATAATTGGAGGCCTGTGCATGCGTTGTGGGATTGCAGGTTCTCATACACAGGGGTACCTCAAATAACCAGTGAAGTGGACCAAAACCCAGGGGGTGTGAAAATCCTCTGTGGCTGGAGCAGGCAGCTGAAGGGTACCAACTTACCTATGCTATGGTCCTCCCTGGCCACCCTGTGCTATGGTCCCCCCTGGCTACCCTGCGCTATGGTCCCCTCCAGCTACGGTCCTCCACGGCCTCTCAGAGCTACGGTCCTCCACGGCCTCTCAGAGCTACGGTCCTCCACGGCCTCCCAGAGCTACGGTCCTCCACGGCCTCCCAGAGCTACGGTCCTCCACGGCCTCCCAGAGCTACGGTCCTCCACGGCCTCCCAGAGCTACGGTCCTCCACGGGCCTCCCAGAGCTACGGTCCTCCACGGGCCTCCCAGAGCTACGGTCCTCCACGGGCCTCCCAGAGCTACGGTCCTCCACGGGCCTCCCAGAGCTACGGTCCTCCACGGGCCTCCCAGAGCTATGGTCCTCCACGGGCCTCCCAGAGCTATGGTCCTCCACGGGCCTCCCAGAGCTATGGTCCTCCACGGGCCTCCCAGAGCTATGGTCCTCCACGGGCCTCCCAGAGCTATGGTCCTCCACGGCCTCCCAGAGCTATGGTCCTCCACTGGCCTGCCTGTGCTATGGTCCTCCACGGGCCTCCCTGTGCTATGGTCCTCCACGGGCCTCCCTGTGCTATGGTCCTCCC
Source organism: Gastrophryne carolinensis (assembly GCA_027917425.1). NCBI lineage: Eukaryota > Metazoa > Chordata > Amphibia > Anura > Microhylidae > Gastrophryne > Gastrophryne carolinensis. The sequence continues at coordinate 332,357,258 of CM051235.1, read as the reverse complement.
CGGGCCTCCCACGTGCTATGGTCCTCCCTGTGCTATGGTCCTCCCTATGATATGGTCCTCCTCAGGCCTCCCTGTGCTATGGTCCTCCTCGGCCCTCCCTGTGCTATGGTCCTCCTCGGGCCTTCCTGCGCTATGGGCCGCCCTGAGGTATGGGCCTCCCTGTGCTATGGTCCTCCCCAAGCCTCCCACATGCTATGGTCCTCCCCGAGCCTCCCTGTGCTATGGTCCTCCTCGGTCCTCCCTATGCTATGGTCCTCCTCGGGCCTTCCTGCGCTGTGGTCCTCCCCGGGCGTCCCTGAGGTATGGGCCTCCTCAGGCCTCCCTGTGCTATGGGGCTCCCTGTGCTATGGTCCTCCCCGAGCCTCCCTGAGCTAAGGTCCTCCTCAGGCCTCCCTGTGCTATGGTCCTCCTCAGGCCTCCCTGTGCTATGGTCCTCCTCAGGCCTCCCTGTGCTATGGTCCTCCTCAGGCCTCCCTGTGCTATGGTCCTCCTCAGGCCTCCCTGTGCTATGGTCCTCCTCAGGCCTCCCTGTGCTATGGTCCTCCTCAGGCCTCCCTGTGCTATGGTCCTCCTCAGGCCTCCCTGTGCTATGGTCCTCCTCAGGTCTTCCTGTGCTATGGTCCTCCTCAGGTCTTCCTGCGCTATGGGCCGCCCTGAGGTATGGGCCTCCCTGTGCTATGGTCCTCCCCGGCTACCCTGTGCCTCTCTTTATATTTGCCCCACCAAGAACAAGTAAGCAGAAGCAGCTCTCCTCTGTAATTAGGAGGGGGTGAAAGGCATGCAGGGATATGTAGGTTTTGAATGCCACAAGTGTCTAGAAGAGAGAGACAGATGATGATGTATGCTACACTTGAGATGTGCACTAAGGGTCTGTAAACAAACAGACCTCAGATCACAAATATGGAGGAAATAAGGTCAGCGCGATGCGTTTTATAAGTATTAAAACTGATTTCTAGACGTTTGCATTACAATGTTAAAAAAGGTCAGCGTTAATAATGATCTACATAAAGTCATCAGAAGAAACGTCTTCTCATTGGATAGCTAGCTAGAGACAGGGGTGCTGGCAGTCACAGTGGGGCAGCCTCCGTGCTAAGCTCCATGCTGGCCCGGTGGCCATGGTCTGGAGGAGGAAGTTGCACATGGGAGGCCTCCAGGGATCCTCCGTACACAAAAACACCACAACACGCAACCACCCGCCAAACAATCCGCTTTAAACCCCAGCTAAAGCTGTCAGTGTCACTTTTAACCCTTTCCAGGCTGTCTCCAAGGCTTTCCGCCGCCCTGATCGCAATCGAAAGAGCAGCCTGGCCATGACAACACGGAACTGACTCGGTGAGGTCGGTGATGTCGTCACATGTGACCAGCGCCTACCGAGCACACGGCACGCCGCGATCCTCCGGGCTGCCACCCGCCACATACACACACACAGCCGGTACACGCGATCGCCGCGCTTTGTTATTGAATAGCTCGGGTCCCACCCTGGCCGGGGGGAGTGAGGTGGAGGTGGCGGCGGCTGGGTGCTCTTACCTGCTCGGTGGGGAGATGCGGGGCCCGGGCTCCCTGGGTGCCGCCTGCTCAGATCTGCTGAGTTGTAATGTTACAGTTTCCTGGAATTACTCACTCACGGATTCCTTTCATTCATAAAAACACAGTCATGCACTGACGTCACCGAGGGGCGGTGCCGCAACTGTCACATGATGGGAACAGTGATGTCATTCCTCCGCCTGCTAAAAATGTTGTGTTGTTCGGGGCCTGGAGTGCGGCCATGCTTGTTGGCCCTTGTAGCCTGAATGTTTGCGTTTAACCCCCTTCACCCCGCACACAAGGTTTGTGTTGTGCTCCCCACTTTCTGGTTTTAAAGTGGACCAAAACATAGATTCCTGGCCGATCAATTCCCTTCCCCTGGGGCATCCAAAATCGGGATTGCGCCTGTGTGAAACCCCCAAGGTCGCCCTGTTCACTTACGTTGTTTCCCGGTCCAATGGCGCATGCGCGTCCCCGCTATCCCTCTAGCAGGGCATATGCCCGTGCCAGGCATTTGTGAATGGCTTACGCGGGCACGCTCCCTGTTAGAGAGAAGTGGGGGAGCCGCTGGCCTTAGACACTGGCTTAGTGGCGCAATGTCATTGGCTCAGAGTGCGCTGATTGGCCGTGCATGCGCCATAGGACCGGGAAGAGGTGCGTTGCGCTCAGCGATTTGGGGGGCTTATGACGGCGCAAGAACCAAAACTCAGATTTTGTTCCACTTTAACAAATGTGCCTCTTTCCCACTCTGAAAAGTTAGTAGGTTTGTGAATGGCTGGGCGCCGGAGCATGCACACCTGTAGGGATGTGGCCTGCGATCACAGCGAGGGGCCAGTGGAAATGTAAGGGGTTTGCTAGTGGTCTTGGAGGAGGTCACAAAGCGGGGTATCCTGAATCAGGATGCCTCAGGGGCACTTCATTGGCCAACCCTGGAGCCTTAGAGCGTGATTGGTCTAGTTTAAGGTAGCTTCCACATTATTTATAATTGTTTGGGGTTACAGTGGCCAGCATTACAGTAATACGTGGTGTACTCATAGGCTTAGGACCTTGCACTGGTATGTAGTTGCCTCTATGCTGGGGGGACTCCCCAGTGTAGGTGCCGTCACCAGGAAACAATGTGGTCTCACTACCAGGGTGCTGTAGTGTGGGTGGTTGTAAGCGCCTAGTCACAGCCATCAAAAAATGGCGCCGGATATCCACCACGCCTCTTGCAGGAGGAGGGGTTGAGGGAACAAGGGTTTTTGCCTTTAGTGGCTTTAGTAGACTTTTCCCCAACCCCTTTCAACCTGACTTCAGGTTATTTATAGGTCTCTAAGTAAGTGCAGGTGATAAATAGTTTGGCGTGCCCAAACCACCCATTCAAGTAGGTCTAGGGCAGTGCATTCATCCGCCAGAGGGATGTAATTTTGGACCCTGCATGGGCCAAGGGATCACCAGAACGGTGCATTTTTACGGCAAACCAGAAGAGTTTACACTTTCCCTGTGGACAAAGAGCCAGTCCTGGAGGTTTTTTTTAGACTCTAGGATTGCCCCAAAAGGGTTTTGTGCCACTTTGAGTGGAGATCCAGTCATTTTTTATATATATACTTTATATATACTTTTTTATATATATAATATATTTTATAATATATTCCATATTAAAGGAGCACTACGCACAATATTATAACATTTAAAATCTCTATAAATAGCAAGAGGAGGTGTTAAACTGAGTGAAAAAAATTACACCCAAGGTTGTTGTTTCCTTGTTGTTACCAGTGGGTAAAAAGAAAGAAACAGGGTGACAGGTTTTTCCACATATCGTTCCACTTTTACAGGGGAGAATTCCATAACTCTAAATGCATGTCTCCTGATCAGTCCTTTGGAAACAGTGGCAATAACCACTATAAAATATGCCCCAAAGCATTGCATGATGGGTCAAAGTGTTTACACACATGAGAATAACTTCGGTAGAAATAAGCCATTATTCCAGCACAGGCTGACTCAGAAAACAGGTGGTAGAGTTGAACACAAAGTTTTACAGTGTTCTCCTCTGTAAAAGCAGAATGGTATATGTTACCCCAATTCATTTTCCTTCCAGTAAAAAAAGCTGTTTTTTTTTTGATGCTAGCATAATTGAGAATGTTGAAGTTTTAGACCATTTTATTTCATTTTTATTGAAAAACGGATTAAAACCTGCGATGCCGGGCCATGGATTCTAAAAGTTTCCAGGACCAGGTGCTTGGCTGCCCTATTCGGGTTGTCTGACCCTCTGTGCATACTGCATAAGTATTTTAGGGACTGCATCTCTAATTTGGGGGCTGAAAGGTTTGTTAATATTTATATATTTACTACTATTTGGGTTCTGGGTTGAGATATATACACGCTCTGCTTTGGAGGGTGTCTGAGGGGACTGTCAGGTTTTTTTCTTTTACTTTCATGATTGAAAACCTGGGGGCCTGTGACTTGATTCAACAACAGCCCCACTGAATGCCAGTGGCAGACAGATTTAGGATGCCCCGCCATAGTTCCACTTACATTGTGCCTGAAACTTACCTACTTCCACTGCCCCCTTGTAACTCCCCACAAAATAGGTCTTGTTCCGAGTGCAGGGAGACATCCTGATTGCCAGTTCCCCCTGCGCATCAACCAGGAGAATTACACAGGATAAGTTTTAAATTTCTCCTCAGTACCCCGGCGATATTGGACAATGTGATTGGCCATGGTCGTCACATGGACCACAGGCTTCCTCCAGGTATCTGGTCGCAAGCAACCACATGACCGTGGCGGCCAGTCACATTGCCATTGCCCAATTTAGCTAGAGGACTGGCAGCTAAGATTTCTCCAGTTCTGTGCCGGTAATGCACAGGGGCATCGGCAATCAGAATGCTTTCCTGGGCTCAGAACAACACCCATTTTAGTTTATCAGTAGATCAATTTAGGGAAGGTTATGGTCACATTAAAGTGGAACTTTATCCTCCCTGGGAAGTCTGTCTCTGTGGGAAAGGCTTCACTTCAACATGCTAAACACCACTCTCCCACCACCCCTACATATACTCACTTCTTCTGGCAGAAGGGCCAAATCACTGGAAATCACTTGCAATAATTAGGCTGTGTAGAAATAAATCAAGGCAATTGGACTTGCTGTACAGATTTATTTAAACAGAATGATAAGAACCTTCAGAGACAGGGTTCGGATCCACTTTTGTGGAGTTTCCCAACAGATCAGAACTGCAAACGCACAAGGCTCCCATCTTATAGCTGTCCTTGGGATCCACTGTCCCTGTGAGCTCCCAGCACTTCCAACTGGTGCCTGTTATTCTCATTGGAGCACTTCAGGCTTGTCTGGTTACACATCCGGCCAGCAGTGTGGGACAGATGCAGAGCTCATGGAGACATCGGACATGGGATGAATTCCTGGTCTTCCACATTGCTTTGGAGAATTTGTCTGCTAATTGTTTATTAGAGGGGTTGCTCATACTGTGCGCTCCACGTCCTGCTTGTAGTTGATTTATGTTCTCGCATGTCATGGTCATGCAACAAATGAGAAATTGTATGTCAGCCTAAATGATATGTTCCTCAACCAATGAACGAATTTCTGCGGACGTTTCTCATTTAATTGTGGTCGATTTTTTTCGCAAATCAATCTGTGGAAATGGGTCATAAGTTAGGTGTCCCCTTTTGGGGCTTGCACTCTCCCCTGCCTGCCTGAAAAGTTCTGTACATTTTATTTTCTGCCTACCTCAAATCCTGCATAATGACAATGGACCACAGGTGGGTGTCCTCTACTGCAGTGTACTTTCCTATCTAGGGCAGTCTTTGCCTGTCAGTATGTTTTACACATTGTGGTGGAAGGCTAGGACGTTCACTTTGCTGATCCCCTCATTTTTTACTCACATGTCCGGGCAGGTCTGTCTCTAGAAGTCTCCAGACTGTCCCGCATAGTATTCATCACTCCAGTGATTGACCCCACCTCCTCGTGGTTAGGAACTCTTCAGGGGATTTAAGCCTAAGCTTCAATCTCAAGAACTTGAACCAGTTCATGGTATCCCAGAGATTTTGGAGTGAAAATATTTTTTCCATAATGTATTATTTATACCCAGAGGTATTCCACCTTCGATCTCAAGGATGCCTACATCCACAATAATTTCTAAGATTTGATTAGTTGAAGAATCTAGGGGATTTCTATTGGCAGAGCACTTTGGCTTGCCACTTCACTATGGGTCTTTGCAGCAGAGTTATTGCACATAGACATGGTTGCTATAATTTTGCCAAGGGATTGTAAAAATCCTGGTGATTGGTCCACTTTAAAGAGGAACTATCATCAAGCCAGAGAATCCTTACCACTTTCTCATACCCTTGTATGGCTGTCAATCATGTGAACGCGGGTGCACAGTAATGTGCAGCCCCACATATGTGATTAACACTAGTGATTAGGGAGCCCAAGCTGCAAAGTTCAGGCTCGTACCGAGCTTTGTGAGCTCGGGCCCCTGAATCATAGCATGGACTTTAGCAAAAGGTCTGTGCTCAAGTTCGCCGCTCGGCTGAACTTGAAAAGCTGGTTGATTGGCTGCATCTAGAAATCACCAAATATGACCAGCAGACAGTTTTGGAAGAGGTGAAGGACTTTCTCTTACAGCAGGGTGGCACCCAGTGCATCTCATGGGCATCATTGGAGTGTGGCTGGGGGGGATGCAGAGGAGGATACACCTGCCACTGATGACAGCTTCTCCTTGACTCAGTGCAGCCGGGCTCACATGAGCCACTACATGCTCCAGTGCCTGCGGAACGACCACAGAGTAGCCCGCATCGTCACCAGTGCCGATTACTGGGTGGCCACCCTGCCACTTTCCCTGCTATTAAGACAACATTGCTTCAGTGATTGCAGCACTGGAGCGTGATCGAAAAATAAGAGAGTACAAATACACACTGGTGGATGCCCTACTGGCGGAGTTCCCAGCTGACTTTGAGGGCTCAGGGCGGAACAAGGACAAGAAGGAGGAAGTCCCCAACGCAGCAGGGGCACCAGAAAGGGAGGGTGAGTATGACCACAATTTGGAACACATTCAGTTGTCTGCCACATCCACCACCATTTGATACGGGTCATAGTAGGTGTGCCAGGAGGCAGACTCTTACATGGTGGATGACTATCTGTCCAGGCGTCTCCTGGGACTGAGCGATGGCTCCTCCCCGCTTTCTGGGTCGGTAAATTGGACTTGTGGCCAGAGACTACCCGTATGCCTTGGAGGTGCTGGCCTGCCCTGTGGAAATGTATTATTAGAGTGTGTGTTTAGCACCTCAGGGGGTGTCATCACCGACAAGAGGATCTGCCTATCCACTGGCAACGTGGACATCCTCACATTCTTTAAGATGAACCAGGTATGAACCACGGGACTTGACTGTGCCAGCATCCGAGTGAGTGCTTTTAGTGTTGGCCACTGCCTCTTCCACCTACACAGTCACATCCACCTCCTCCCCTCTGGTCCTTTGACACCTTTTTTGTTTAATCTGTATTTTATTCACTATGCATTTACTTATTTTCTATTACTATTTTGATTACTTTGCCTATCCAGTTTTGTGCAGGGCAATAACCCTGGTGTTCCCCCCAATTTGAAGCCCTCTAGCCCTTACTACCCCCATTTTACAGCCATTTTTGTGGTCCCTATTGACATCAATGGGGTTCGGGTCAAGTTCAGGGACACGAACCGAATCTTAGCAGCAAGTTTGGCCGAAATCTCTGAACCCGAACTTCCACAAGTTGGCTTATTGCTAATTAACACCCATTCCAGAGAATGATAAAGTGGTAAGCAGTGGATTGCTTGAGTTTAAAGGGACTTTAAACCCAACGGCAATAATTAGCCAGCAAGTAGCTTACCTGATGCCTGTCCCATGCGCCCATTTTTTCAATTATATTCCTCCAGGATTATGCAAAAAACAGCCATTTTGTCCCTTGGTGCATTGCAAGCTCGCAGCATTGCGGGACACATTAGAGTAGCGCGAGACAATTAGAAAAGTGGGATTGTCCGATTAGCATCCCATCAACCAGCTTTGCCATGTTCTGGCCAAATCTGAACTTCTGGCTGAAGTCCATGTTCGAGTTTGGAGACCCAAAATCCAGTTCGGGTTCGCCCATCACTACTGATTTCTAGGAAAGGGTGAGCAGGGTCACTCTTAGTGGGACAGATCCTCATACCCCCATATTGAGCTCAGTCATGGGGAGGGGAATTGCCTGCTGCTAAGGTAGAGGCACTGCATGGCATATACCAGTATGCAACAGCAGTAGCATCATAGGATGGTTGAGAAGGGGGCAGATTTTTTTCCTTCCTGCATGGAGAGCTTTTTTGTCTAGAAACTGCCCTGGCCCGAACTTGCCCATAAACCCCACTGTGCATGAGTGGGCCGCGACCACCTCCTGCTATTGTAATGCACTCGCCTTCAGGGGAGCTGGCAACTCCCAATTTCCCGTGCAGATTCGGCCTATTGACAAGCCACCGTTTGCCAGAGCGCTGGATATGACCCACCAGGAACAGTTGCCCCAGGACTTAGGTAGCACAAAGGATGCCATCTTACGGGTGAAGGCAGGTAAACCTAGGGCACACAGGAGGATGGCCAGGAAGCCAGGGTCATACACAGGGTATCAGTCCAATCAACATCACAGCACAGGGATGGAGTCAGAGATCATGAGGTGTCCAAGGGGTTAAGCAGTATCATAGTCAGATGGAGCAGAGTTTGGTTCAGGCAGCAGACAGGAATGGTCAGATGGACCAACAACAGTTAGTAGTTCACAAAAGACAGAGCACACCCTTAGCACAGAACGCTATCATGAGCATTGTGGCTCAGCTTGATTCCTATTTAAGGGAAAACTGTCCAATAGGTGGGTGGTCAGACTGCCGATAGGGAGTGATTGACCGGCCCAGGATCCCTGGCTGGATTGGCCATAATATTCCCAGGCTGACCAGCCTCTGATTATTCTCAGCTTCCCCCGGAGGCTGCGCCACATCTCCTCAGAGCCAAGTCTGCTGTCAGTGGCGCACGAGCGCGCTCCCGCACAGTTGAAGGGGTACGAGTGGCCAGGGCGGCCCACCGAACGCTGCTCACGAAGCTGACCGCCCTGTGTCAGCTCACCGGGGAGCGCCGCACCGCCTGGAGGGACCAGGATTCTTACAGATATACTTCTATGTGAGGCATTTCTGAACAGCTGTTGTGGAGGAGCAGGAGTGAGGCCAGCGGCACATGCTCCATTTAGCTGTTCTTGCTGCTCTTGAAGTGGACCAACACCCAGCATGATCAGCCCAGGAATCTATAAGATTCCCGCGACGATCGATTCCCGGGCCAATCCAATCCCTCCCCGCAGTGCATCCAAAATCGGGATGCCCCGCTGTGTGAAACCCCCCAGGCACTTATTGATTGCTGGTCCAACGGCACATGCGCGGGCCGCATCTCGCGCTTCTCTCTAGCATTAATGAATGGCCGGCGCGGGCACTCTCCCTGTTAGAGGGAAGTGCGAGATGCGGGCGCCAGCGTGCTCGGGGCTGCTGCGGTAAGACGTCTCATTGACGCGCATACCACAGTGGCTCCATGCAGGCTGATTGGATGAGCGGCCGCGCATGCGCCGTAGGAGCGGGGTGAATTTTTACTTGCGATCTGGGGGGTTTCACATAGCGGGGCACCCCCGATCAAGTGGACCAAAACCCAGGATAGTCAAAATCCTGGGTGTTGGTCCACTTTAAAGTTTTTGACCACTCAAAAAAAACCAAAAGGCCAATCGCTTTTCGTCCATCGCAGCTGATTTATCCAAGATCAGCAACTCAGCGAGCCAACGCATCCCGGGCATGAACATGGGATCGAGATTGATGCTGTTGGGCTTGTGTTCCCTGCCATCACTACAGCAGCACTACCACACCCTCTCCATTCATTGCAATGAAGGCACATGTGCCGAGGCCTTACATTGTAGCAAATGGTGGGTGTGGCTGCACTCCTGTGACTGATGGTGTAGGATACTCAGATCCAGTGATCACTGGACTCAGACTGATGCTGCACAAAAGGTAGGTACCCTTTTGTTTTTTTTTGGATGGTCAATCACTTTAATTAACATAGAATGTCTACCTTATTAGGTAAGATAGTAATCTGTAGCAGAATATCTTATACTTCCTTGTAAATATGTGTGACAGGTTTGTCTGTAAGTGAGCAGGTGGCAGTTAAATAGCAGTTAGTAATAGCTGTGAACGGTTGTGGAACTGGCTGTGGTAAGGATCCCCCTTAGTCAAGGCTCACCAGGGGGGTAGTTATCCTGTAAGACTTTAGTCCTCCATAGGGGCTGAAAGGCAGTGGTAGTTAGACATAAGAGAAACCTTTTGTGGGTTAATCAAGAAGTTATTTAGTTAACAGTTGGTGGTAACCTTTATCTTTGCATTGTCAACAGGGGTGATAGCATGGATGGCCAAACTCCTCTTTAACCTGTTGGGTATGTGGTTTTTGCATTGCAATATGGGGAGTTGTTACCAGGGGCAGACTGGCAATAGGGAGACCCAGGACAATGCCTGGTGGGCCACACTGCTTTGGGGCCAGTTGGGCTGCTGATTTTAACACCCACATCTCTTACACCCTTATTCTCCCTCTCAGACCCCTGTACCCACAAGCTAAGGAACCCTATCCCCCAACGCTATAGCCCCAGCATCAAGATCCAGACAATGGTAGTAATAATAATGCAGCAAGGATCTCGCCTGTAGCTTGTCACACGTGCCTCTACTCAATATCCTGCAGCTTGCTAGAGCTGTTGTAGCAGGCCCCCAAAGTTTGTTCCCCCTCTTCATTCCATTTTTTTTTATGACCATGCCCAAATGTGGTTGAGCAGCCACCCTTGTCCCTCAGCTATTCCAGCATAAGTCACAGTGGAAAAATGGAAAGTAAAATGAGGGGTAAACTTTGGAGGAGAGGCACACAGGAGAGACTTCAGTTCAATCCTTTTTGCCTTAACATTGCCACTGCCTGGTCTGTCACTTTAAAGCATTTGACTACCCCCTTTCCATAATTCTCTGCATATGGCTAGGTCCATGAGAGGTATCTGTTCGATTTGATACAGTGGCTGGGCTGGGAAGAACTAGAAGTTATTAAAGCTAGGGTCCTAGTGTAAATTAATTACTGACCTTTTGTCCCCTGCAGATGATCACTCCTACCCTGTTTGCCTGAAAATAAGACCTACCCCAAAAATAAGATTTGCCAGCATTTTCTCCCCTCGTCTATCAGGACGGCCACAGAGAGGCTCCTCCCCCTATAGAGGAAACACAAATTGGGACAGTTTAAAAGCCCCACCCCTTCCTCCCAGCCCTTAGTTTTTGTGTTTCCTTTCCAGGAAACTGCTGGGATAGCATCTTCCAGTTTGTTGTTTTAGTTTGTTATTTTCAAACCCCAGGAGAACCTGGGGGGTGCTCGCTGATCCGAGGTTTTATTCAAACAGGGCAGGGTACCTGTGGCCTCGAGGGGTCCGCTGGAGCACCAAGTCATTGGGGTGTTTGCTGGGCTTTATAGTTCCTCAGCGGGGCAGGGAGTGCGACACCTGGCGGGGGCAGGCTGATTCATGACGTCACTTCTGGCCACCTGCGTTCCAGCGCCATTTTGGATAGCTGCTCGTTGAAGCAGCAACACCGAGGGCTGCGGCGGTGGCTTCGGCCTGCCAGTGGTGGTCTTGGGCTGCAGTGGTGTCCAGGCGGCTGCACTTTTTTAGGCAGCAGACATCCCTGCAAACTTAGAATGTTTCCTGGTGCGTCTGGGATACACAATTCTTCTGTGGAAGAATAGAGGGATCAGGAAAGGTGCCGGCGGTCCAGGCAAATGGCTAACCAGCAGACGGCCCTTTCCAGGATGCCTCATCAGGATAAGCTGGTGAGACGTATATTCTTAGTATACAGTACGTCCTGCTCCAGATATAGTACTTACACTTGGGTTATCCTCTGCCAGATGGCGCTGCACTGCAGAGACATGTAAAACAGGCTCCTCCCGGCCCTCAAATACCCGGGGACCTCCCACAAATCCCCAGATTTCTCTGCAGTGCCGACTGCGAAGACATGAAGTATCACTCTCTCGCAGGTGAGCAGGGCTATCAAAGCCTGCTGCCCTGTTGGACTATTCCCACCCGTCCTCCCTGTGATGTGCCTCCCAGCCTGGACTGCGCTGGTCGGGTGAAGGTAGGCAGCACCATGCGTGCTTATGGAGCCATGCTCCACCGCAGTCCCCCACCAAAGGGTAGGCGGTTTAGGCTGATGGTGAGCCTCTAGGGGATGCCCCTCCCGCACTATTGCCCCATGCCCCGTGTAGCGGTGGGCCCTGTACAAAGGGTCGCCATCCTCCCTCGTTCCCCCGTAGCTCGGGGGGAAAGAAAGGGGGGTTGTGTGTGGTGGTCTCAGTGTATGGTGTTTACACGCTTATGGCCTTAGTATTGTCCTTTGACTGGTATTCCTGGTGTCAGAATACCAGTCTGTTTGCATTTTTATTGTGTATCTGTCGCCGCCGCGCGCACCTCTTTCCTTTACTGGATGTGCTGCGCCGGGCGGCGGCGTCGCCTCAGACGCTGCGGCGTCTTCATTGGCAAATCATTTTTCTAAGTGTGTCATACACTTCGCTCCTCATGACAACGTTGTAACTATCTCAGAGTTTCGCGCTCTTCGGGGGGGCGGGGACCTGGTTTGGCGCGCCCTTCGAGGTTCGCTTGGCGCCATTTTGATGCTGGTCGCACACACGCGCGCGTGGTAGCGGTCCTCCTCCTCCCTTGGTCTGTAAGTGCCCTCGCGGGCGATTTTCATGATCCTTGATTACTGCGCATGGTTCTGACACCCTTTATTCCCATTATGTCTTTCAGACTGGTGAACACCATTGGCTTCTCCCGGCCCGGTGTAATTATAGCGGGCCTTGTAAATCTACTCCCACTTTCCTAGCGGGCTTTGGGGCATTCAGGGTTGCTTATAGTGTAAATCCCTACTGGCATATTGTGCCTTAAATAATCACCATATGGAGGCATCTCAGAGTTATGTGACCGGGGTCCCTCTGGGACAAGACCGGCTGTGTATAGCGTGTGGACAACCCCATGCTGATGCTGACAGGGCACTGGTCTGCGGAACCTGTGCCGAGCAAGCACTGGCTCTGCAATCAGGCCTGCCAGTGGCTGCACCTCTCTTCATTTCACCTATTTCCCCATGCTTAAATCTCACTCCTGAGTCGCATATAAAGGGGGAGTCGCAGCCTGTTGCGTCTTCCAGACTGCCCACGGCTGAACAGATCATTGCGAGGTTGTCAGAGCGCAAGGGCCCTGGTAAGAAGCGGCACTTGACGTCTCCTGTTTCTGTTTTTCCTATGGGAACTGAGGAGTTTTCTACTCCGTGTGACTATTCCCCTTCTGATGAAGGAGAGCTATTCTCTGACTCAGGCTCATCTGATGAGAGGCCGAGGAGTCATGACGATTCTGGACCTGAATACTGGGCCCAGTATGACACTGGCGATTTGTTGATTAAGGCCTTTGAGGCTCTGTCTATCTCTCTCCCTGGTGAAGCTTCCAAGCCGAGAGGGGAGCGTTTCCATACAGCAACAGCACGTTTGGAATTCCTAGAACAGGCTCACTTCCATGCTATTGTCCCCAAGGAATGGGAATGTCCCAGTAAACTCTCAGGGGTCCCAGGATAGGAAATACCCCTTTCCTCCTGAGGTGGTTAATTGCTGGTCATCGCCCCCCGTGGTGGATGCTCCTATCATAGGGGTTCCTAACCCCCCCTTTATTACAGCCCCTGCTCATAATACCCTTCGGGATGCTGAGGACCGGCGCATTGAGCTGCTGGCCTCCCACGCCTTTTCCTGTGCAGGGACGCTGTTGCGCCCGGTCTGTGCTGCGGCTATTACTGCGGTGGCCGCTAGAACCCTCATCAGAAAGATGCTTGATCATCAACCTGATAATCTCCCCTGGGATGTGTTTAATGCACCCTCCAGCTGTGATCTGTTTTTAAAATTTATCCTATTAGCGTTGGATGACACCATTAGAATGTGTGCAAGAACTTCTGCCCTTGCGGTGGCTATACGTCGCTTGGTTTCGCTGCGACAGTGGGGTGCTGACGATGCTACAAAAAAGACTCTTACTGGGCTTCCCTTTAGAGGGCTACGCTTGTTTGGGGCCCGTCTAGACCTGTTTGGAAAAAAGGGTAAGTCACCCCAACGCAGGCGGCCCTCTAGGCCCCCTCGAGGCAGGGGCACCCCTATTTCCCCCTTCCTTAGTGTTAAACAAGAACCAGAGGTGTCCTTCGTGGGGGCTTGCGCAGACTCCGGTCCCCGGAGCAGCAGACAACGCTCTGGCCCCTCCGGCGGGGCTAAGCCTAAATCTTCCACCAATCCCCCTCAAGCGTGATGGGGCGCCCTCGCCCGTCTGGGTGCTCTTGTCAGGAGGCTTTACGCCTCATACTGGTGGATTCAGGAGGTTGTGTCCTCCGGATACAAGATAGAGTTTGCTGCGCGGCCTTCCCCTGTTTTATCAGGGCCCAGGTACTCCTGGTCCCTGCCGCTGTTCAGTTGCTGGCACAGGCCATGCAAGGCCTGCGAGGTCTGAGGGTCACTTGCAGATTGCCCATAACAGGCAGAGGCAGGAGCCGCTACACAAACCTTTCCACAGTCCCTCAAGAGGATGGGTCAGGCTGGCCCATTCTGGATTCACAGCAATTTTCCAATTACAGGCAGTTTCTGCATGGAAACTCTGAGATGGGCCATCAGCGCCTTGTGGCCAGGGGGCTTCTTGCCGTCTAAAATGCTTATGTTCACATCCCTGTGCCTTCAGGACACCGAGGCTCTTCAGGTTCGTGTTGGAAGTCCAACACTGCTAATTGTGGCCTTGTTATCTGGCCTCTCTTCAGCTCCCAGAGCGCTCACCCAGGTGCTGACGGCAGTGATGTCTCTGAGGAGACCAAGGGGTGTCCGCGCGATGACCTACCTAGACGTCCTTTTTCACTTACCAGTCTCTTCGTCAGGCTAAGTTGGATACCCGGCTGATGGCGTCCATTGGGAGTCATTTGGATGGTGATCATTCACCCCAAGTCCTCAAGTCCTCATTGGTAACTCCATTACTAGGCATGAATCTGGATTAGATTCAAACGAGAATCTTCCCTTCTCAGCAATAAAGTGGACAATCTGGTCACATGGGCTCAGTCCCTCATTGCTGTCCCGATCCCTTCACCAGGCAGGGATGCAGCTGGTGGGCCCGTTGGTGCCTTGCTCGGAAGAGGTCTCTTATGCTCAGTTCCCCTTGGGCCCTTCTGCGACTTCTATTGTTAATACAGGACAGGGACCCAGCATCCCTGGAGCAGGGTCTGTGGGCCTTCCCACCTGGTAAGAAGGTTTCTCTTGGAGTGGATGAACTCAAGGAACCTGTCTGGGGGCAGTTTCTTCTTGCCCATTCCTGGAAACGGTCACCATGGATGCCAACCTATCAGGTTGAAGGGGGAAGGTTTTCTTCTGAAACTCCCTGCGATTCTGGGGGTGGTGGGGCCCTTAGAAGGTCCTTATTGCTATTGATGTTTGAAACAGTGAGCGTTTTCAGTTGGGTCTGTCTCGCTTGAATACTTCCCTTCTGGGCCTGCCAGTTTGGGGGCGCTCGGTCTGTCTGACGCCAGTGTCCTACATTAATCATTGGAAGGGGCCTGGAGCTGGTGGACCCTCCAGGAAGTGTCTATGTTCCTAATATGGGTGGAGACAATGTTCCCTGCATTTCAGTGATATTCACTCCGGTGGAGCCCCTCTGCGACAGGATGTGCTAATCCCTGTGTCACTATGGGGTCCAACCAGTTGTGGATCTGTTTGTGTTCTGTCACTATCACAGGCTCTCGGCCTTTGTTTCCCTGTCCCAGGATCCTCTGGCAGTGGTCCGGATGCCTTAGTAACGTCATGACTGGACGTTCGGTTCTGTATGTCTTTTCTCCATTCCCCTGCTGGGCAGGGTTCTGCGCAAGATTGCTCTGGTAAGGGGACCAGTGATTCTGGTGGCCCCCAGGTGCTTTAGTAGAGTGTGATTTGCAGACAGTAGTTTTCTGTACCTTTTGCCAGGAGTGCCAGCTCTGATCACTCAGGGCACCCTTTACGTCACTCCAATCTACAGACTCTGGCCTAGTCGGCCTGACTGCTGAAACATCCACCTTGATGGAGACAGGCTTACCTGTCTCGGTGATTGAGACTATGGGAAAGCTAGGAGCAAGCTTCTTCCTCTTCTTCTTCTATCTGTTATAGGGTATGGCATACCCATATTGATTGGTGTGAGTCTAGGTATCTTCCCTGTTGGGCGTTCTCGGTTCCCAGGGTTCTAGAGTTGGTTTCAGCATGATTGGAGTTGGTTCTCCAACTCAGTACTCTGATGGGTCAGGTTCTGCCCTGTCCACCTTGCCTTAGTAGTCTCTGGCTCAGTCTTCCTTGGTTAAGACTTCTTTCAGGGGGTACTCATGTGAGTCCCCCATGTAATCCTATGGTACCCGCCGGGATTTGAATTTGAATTTCATTCTGTCTGCTTGCAGGGTTTTGTACCTTTGGCCCTATTCAGGATGCTGTCTGGCTGTTCTTACCCTCAAGGTTGTCCTTCTGGTGACTGTTACCTCGGTCAGGCGTGTGTTAGCGGGCGGCTCTGTCTACCTAGCCCCCATTCTTTGAGATACACCAGAATAAGGTGGTGTTCCGTCTGAAGCCGGACTCTCCGCATCAGGTGGTGTCTTATGTTCATGTTTCGAGATATTGTTCTTCCTGCTGTGCCTTTTTCCTAGCAACGCTGAGGAAAGGGTTCTGCATTCCTTGAACGGGTGTTGGAAGTTCTTTCCTTGGTAGTCACTGTGTCCTTTAGGAGAACTGATGTTCCTTGGGGCTTATGGTCACTACATCCTGAATGTGCCCGATCTCGTCTGCTCTCGGGGAGTTGGGCGGCTTTGGCCCTGGTTATTACTTGAATGGATGTTCCTTCTGGTACTTGGAAAGGTTCTTTTTGGCTTCTGCCAAGTCTACGATTAGCGATTGGATTCGTCAGGCTGTTACTCAGGCCTATTCCAACAAGGGGAAGAATCTTCCTTTTCGCTTTGATTCTTATTCTACTCGTGCTTTGATGCCTCTTGGCCTTTTCAGCACCAGGCTTCTGTTGAACTGGTTTGCTAGGCCACTACCTTGGCCTTCTGTTCATACATTTGCAAAGTTTTACAAGGCTGATGTTAGGGCCTCAGCTCATGCTGTCTTGGCCGTATGGTTATGCAGGTGACAGTGGTTTTAAACTGTCTGCTGTTGTCGTTTTTGTTGGAGATCCCACCATACTTTATGGACACTGCTATTGGATGTCCCAAGTGTAAGTACTATATCTGGAGCAGGACGTACTGTATACTAAGAATAATACAATTCTGTTAAATACTCACCTGTAGAATTGATATTTTATTGTATACAGTACGTCCTGCTCCACCCCACCCTGTTTTTTCGCAATATTCTGGATCCCCTGTATGGTGATTGTTACCATTGTTATTGTTACCAGTTTTGGTGGTTAATTCTCCAGGCTTCTTGTTCACTGCTTTTCAATGCTGGGGATTTGTGGGAGGTCCCCGGTTATTTGAGGGCCGGGAGGAGCCTGTTTTGCATGTCTCTGCAGTGCAGCGCCATCTGGCGGAGGATAACCCAAGTGTAAGTACTATATCTGGAGCAGGACGTACTGTATACAAATAATATCAATTCTACAGGTGAGTATTTCACAGAATTGTATTTTATGCCATTTCAATTCAGGAATTAATTGACTTTTGTGGTATAATTTAGTCTAATCCTTCCTGGGGCTGGCTGTGTATTTTCCTGTATTTTTTCTTGGACCACCTCCATGATTAAAATTAAGGAAAGAGACAGGGAAAATGACAAGGAAGGCACTCCCAAGCTAAAGCAGGATCTTAGACCAGTCAGACTCTGTATTTACTGCCACAATATATTTCCTTGCTCATGTTGTCAGCCGTGTTTGGAACATAGAATGGGGCTGGAAGCTGCGACATTATGTAAGGAAATGATAGCCATGAGTTCCAATGCAACTTATACTTTGGAAGGTCTGCCACAGAGCGGGCGGAGACCTTCCTATCTAATCACAGGGCTCCGCCACCCCCAAACCCTCAGATTTCTCTGACTTGATCCAGTCAAACATCTCTGATGCATACTCCAGATCCTTCTAGAGCTGGGATAATTGAGGGTGGAACCTAATCTGATCAAGACTCCCTTAATAAATGATTTGATTTAGGGGTTTAGGATGAGGAGGGAGAGGGTCCTTTATTAAGATGTGTTAGACTTCAGCCCTCCTTGAGGATATTTATGACACTTATTCACTTTTTCCTAACTAATTTAATGAGGAAAGATTGGCAGTGCCCAAAAAATAAATTTTTCCTACCTGGTTCAGTTAAGCAAAAAAAAAAAAAGATTAGGACATTTCAGCCTGAGCCAAGTACCCAAAGCTGAATTCTCCACTTTCAAAGGTTTCTAGATCTTCAGATTTAAGTTTTGAAGATTTGGCCAACCTTAACCCTTTAAGTGCCAGCCTACTTGGAGATGTTGTCAACCTTTGTTTTTAGGGGTTAAAAACCCCTAAAAATCCCCCCAAAAAATTACTTGGGGTACCCCCAATCCAGCATAAACAGCCCGGGGAGCAGCTGTGGGGCTTGTAGAACAGGGTGCAGGGGCCAGCTTTGGTGGCACCAAAGCCTAATATTCACAACTCTTCTGCAGGTAATGGGGGGGCTTGCAGTTAATGGCAAGTCACCCACTAGCCACATGTGACTTGCCAGACCAAGAGCCTTGTGAACTGTTATAGGGGTCTCATAGATCCCTTACCAGTTCACAAAGGGTTAAATGTAAAAAAAAAAAAAACACAGAGAAAAATATTTTATTATTTTTGAATACTTACCTCCCATCCATCCCAGAGCACTGTGTCCCTTGCTAATCACTTTGGCTTATGCTCTCCTGCTGCTGGAAGCCTTTAATACCTGCTGGGTGACAGGAAACATGGTGTTAATTTTAAAATATATGAGGGGGAACCCCATTTTTGGGGTCATTTTAAAGTGGACCAACACCCACCGCTGATCAGCTTCCTGCCTGCGGGGTACCCCGATCGGGGGTGCCCCACTGTGTGAAACCCCCCAGGACGCCCGCAAATCCTACCGGTTCCTTGTTCCAACGGTGTATGCGCATCCCTCTAGCAGGGCGCGCACCCGCGCCGGGCATTTGTAAGAGGGACAAGCGGGCGGCGGGCGCTCTCACCTTGTCCGTCGACGGACCTCGCTTGTCCATCGGGGTGCCCCGCGGAAGTGGACCAACACCCAGGATAGGGAAAATCCTGGGTGTTGGTCCACTTTAAAGGTTAAAAACGCTTAAAAATCCTCCCAAAACAATGACATTTGGTCCCCCCTACCCAACATAACCAGCCCGGGACCAGCTATGCAGGGCTTGTAGAACAGGGCGCAGTGGCCAGCTTTGGTGGCCCCCCTTCCTGCCGACTCAAACCCGCATAGCCTCCGTGGGCCCGGGCCCTTCTGCCCCCCTGGCCTTTGGGGACGCAGTTAATTGGGGAGCAAGGGTTAATGGCAAGTCACCCGCTAGCTGCCTTGTGAACTGTTATAGGAGTCTCATGGACCCCTTACCAGTTCACAAGGGGTCAACAGAAAAAAAAAACACCACACATAAAAAAAAATGACTTTGTTAAAAAAAATGTTTTTTCTTTACTCACCTTCGATTGTCAGCTCCTGTGTCCCTCACCGATCTGATGACAGATGTGGTGATCGCCGGCCAGAGGAGGGGGGAGACAGGGATCAGAGCATCTTCTGCACCCCTCCTCCATGCCCAGCGATCACCGCATCTGAGAGCTGAGCCGCCGAAGCCTGGATGACGCCCGCATGGTGATCTCACCTGCCCCACCCCCAAAGGGGCGGGGATACTCTTCAAGATGGCGGCGCCTGTCGGAAAGCAGGGGGAGAGGTGCTGTCGGGCCCTCTCCTGAAGCCAGAAGAGCCGGGAGGGATCAGAGCCCCCCCCCCCCCCCGGTGAAGAGGAGACCCGGCGGGAGTGATCGGACACGGAGGTGAGTAAAGGTCATTTTTATTATAGTTTTGTTTTACTAATGCCAGCGGCTGCTAAAGCTAGGGGGCGTCTATTTTTTGCCCCCTCCTGAAGCCAGAAGAGCCCCGGGGGGTAATCGGATAGCGAAGAGAAGACCCGGTCTGTTCGAACGAGGGATCAGGTTACATTATTTTTACACTAGCAGGGGGGAAAGCCAGGCCCGTAGGTTCTACATTACCGCCTACACTTATTATCTGATAAGCAACAATCCTTTTGTAGGAAAGTTTTACAGGCAGTATTCCACCCTTAAGATGCATTTCTTGTTGGTCCTCTCTGTGACCGTCCTAAAGGATGAGAGGAGAAAATCCCTGTTAGCTAACGCTAACGCTGTTTCTATTCCTTCAAGATGGCCCATACGACCCTCCCGATTACTACGGCGATTACATGTGTTAATGTTCTTGTGTTAATTCTAAGGTCTAGGAGGAAGGGGTGGGGCTTTTAAACTGTCCCAGTTTGTGTTTCCTCTATTGGGGGAGGAGTCTCTCTCTCCGTGGCCATTATTTTTGGTACAAAAATGAATATAAGACCTGTCCTATTTTCGAGGAAAGTTTAGCACTAAGTCTTACCTGATGGGCAGGTCCCACACTGCTCAGGCGTGATTGTCAGTCACAATCAAGACAGCAGCAGAGAGGCCGGGGATCCAGCAGTGGCAGGAAAACACAGCGTGGGAGTGCCGGAACGGTAAGTGGTTGTGGGCCAGCTGGGGGGGGGATTCACAAAGTGGGGCATCCCAAATAGGCAGGGGAAGGGATACTTTGTTGGCAGACAATGGAGTCTTTCACAGTCTTTTAGACTCCAGGGTTTCAGACTTTGAGGTCCACTTTAACATAGGTGCTCACAGATTACAGAATAACACCTTATGTATTAATAGTTGCATTTGCATAAATCATTTACAAGTGGAGAAGGTAAGCAGTGGGGTGTTATCTATATAAAATGCTGATTGCCTCTGGCCAACAATATTATATTATAAGATTATAATATATACAAACATAATTAAATTATGGTATATACATGCAATATACAGGCAACAACACCACTGATGCTGCTCAGTCACCATTGTATACAGGGCTGGAGTAAGTGTGGTGGAGGCCCCTGGACAGAAAATCTGATGCCCCATACTCTGTACCCCACTCAGGATCCAGTACTGTCACTGTATACACCAAATCAATATAGCAAGTTACCGGAAACAGTAGTATATAAGCATTAAAAATAAAGATAAATGAAGGTGCATTGCCCTGCGAAACCCACTTTAGGCCCAACGTTTCAGTGTACTCTACCCCTTCCTCAAGCACTGAGTGGACCAGTTAATACATTGGGTGTTATTCTGTCATATGTAAGCACCTATGTTAAAGCGGAACAAAACACAGATTTTGACTATACCTGTTTTATTCCCTGCCTCAGGGACATTTCGATTTGGCTATTTAGATATGCCCCTAGCCCATCTGAATAGTTGGGAGCCTTCTTGCACCCCCATCCAATCCAGCCTCTCTAGTCCACCCCCAGCTTGTCTGTAGCTAAGTGATCCTAGCCCATGTTCTTCCCCAATTCTATAGCCCCAGAATCATGGATGTATGGAAACATATCCACTCCACAACTTTATATGCTCCTTCACTATCACTGTTTTAACCCATATCCAACCCTGCCCATGATCTGTCCCTGTAATTATACAGCCTCAGGCTTGTTATACACTTGATGATTGGCCAGCACTAGCATGCATGGCTTAGAAAGCCAAGTGAATGTAGCAGACATGGCTAGTGTGACAAAGGGCAGACCATTGGACACTGTGGTCACCAGCTGCTTTATTCACAGACCAAATGCAAAGTTGCATGCATAAAAGGAAATTCCAAGAAAAGGGTTGCATCTTTAACTCACCAGCCCTCTGTAGAGCTCACTCCCTTCTGCTGACTCATATTCTTAGTATACAGTACGTCCTGCTCCAGATATAGTACTTACACTTGGGGTTATCCTCCGCCAGATGGCGCTGCACTGCAGAGACATGGAAAAACAGGCTCCTCCCGGCCCTTCAAATACCCAGGGACCTCCCACAAATCCCCAGATTTCTCTGCAGTGCTGACCGCGAAGACATGATATATCACTCTCTCGCAGGTGAGCGGGGCTATTACAGCCTGCGGCCCTGTTGGACTATTCCCACCCGTCCTCCCTGGGATGTGCCTCCCAGCCTGGGCTGCACTGGTCGGGTGAAGGAAGGCAGCACCATGCGTGCTTAACGGAGCCATGCTCCACCGCAGTCCCCCACCAAAGGGTAGGCGGTTTAGGCCTGATGGTGAGCCTCTAGGGGATGCCCCTCCCGCACTATTGCCCCATGCCCCGTGTAGCGGTGGGCCCTGTATAAAGGGTGGCCATCCTCCCTCATTCCCCCCGTAGCCCGGGGGGAAAGAAAGGGGGGTGTGTGTGTAGTGGTCTTAGTGTATGTTTTACACGTTATGGCCTTAGTCTTGCCCCGGACTAGTATTCCTGGGGTCAGAGCCGCGCTGTTTGTTCTTTACTGTGTAATTGTCGCCGGCGCGCGCACTTTTTCCTTTACTGGATGTGCTGCGCCGGGCGGCGACGTCGCCTCAGACGCTGCGGCGTCTTCATTGGCAAATCATCTTTTCTAAGTGTACCATTCACTTCGCTCCTCATGACAGTTTGTAACTACCTCAGAGCTTCGTGCTCTTCGGGGGGGGGGGGACCTAGGTTGGCGCGCTTTGCGTCACTGCCAGCTCTGGCCCGCTCTTCGAGGTTTGCTTGGTGCCATTTTGATGCTGGTCGCACGCACGCGTGGTAGCGGTCCTCCTCCTCCCTTGGTCTGTAAGTGCCCTCGGGGGCGATTTTCATGATCCTTGTTTACTGCGCATGGTTCTGGCACCCTTTATTCCCATTATGTCTTTCAGACTGGTGAACACCATTGGCTTCTCCCGGCCCGGTGTAAAATTATAGCGGGCCTTGTAATATTCTCCCACTTCCATCGCGGGTCTTTGGGGCATCCAGGGTTACTTATAGTGTAAATCCCTACTGGTATATTGTGCCTTGAATAATCACCATATGGAGGCATCTCAGAATTATGTGACCGGGGTCCCTCTGGTACAAGACTGGTGGTGTATAGCGTGTGGACAACCCCATGCTGATGCTGACAGGACACGGGTCTGCGTACCCTGTGCCGAGCAAGCCCTGGCCCTGCAATCTGGTCGGCCAGTGGCTACACCTAGCTTCAATTCACCTATCTCCCCAGGCTTAAATCTCTCTCCTGCTGAGTCGCCTACTAGTGGGGAATTGCAGCCTGCTGGCCCTTCCAGACTGCCTACGGCTGAACAGATTATTGCTAGGTTGTCAGAGCGAATGGGCCCTGGTAGAAAGCGGCACCTGTCGCCCCATGTTTCTGTATGCTCTATGAGAACTGAGGGGTTTGCTACTCCATGTGACTATACCCCTTCTGATGAAGGGGAGTTGTTCTCTGACTCAGGCTCTTCTGATGAAAGGCCGAGGAGTCATGACGATTCTGGCCCGGAATACTGGGGCCAGTGTGACACTGACGACCTGTTGATTAAGGTCTTCAAGGCACTGTCTATCTCTCCCCCCGGTCAGGTCCCAAGCTTAGAGGGGAGCGTTTCCATAGTGCGACTGCACGTTTGGAATTTTTAGAGCAGGCTCATTTCCATGCCCTTGTGCTCAAAGAATGGGAATGCCCCAGTAAACTTCCAGGGGACTGGGATAGGAAATACCCTTTTCCCCCTGAGGTGGTTAATTGCTGGTCATCATCCCCCGTGGTGGATGCGCCGATCATAGGGGTTCCTAACCCCCCCTTTATTACAACCCCTGCTTATAGTACCCTTCGGGATGCTGAGGACCGGCGCATTGAGCTGCTGACCTCCCATGCCTTTTCTTGTGCTGGGACGGCGCTGCGCCCGGTCTGTGCCGCAGCCATTACTGCAGTGGCCGCTAAAACCCTCATCAAAAAATTGCTCGATCATCACCCCGAGGATCTCCCTTGGGAGGTGTTTAATGCACTCTCCAATTGTGATGTATTTGTGAAGTTTATTCTATTAGCGCTAGATGACGCGATTAGAATGTGTACAAGAACTTCCGCCCTTGCGGTGGCTATTCGTCGCTTGGTCTGGCTGCGACAGTGGGGTGCTGATGATGCTACTAAAAAGACTCTTACTGGGCTCCCCTTTAGAGGGCAACGCCTATTTGGGGCCCGTCTAGACCTGTTCGGTAAAAAGGGCAAATCACCCCTTCGCAGACGGCCGTCTCGGCCCCCTCGAGGCAGGGGCACCCCTCCTCCCCCCTACCTTAGTGTTAAACAGGAACCAGGGGTGTCTTTCCGGATTTTTCGTGCAGACTCCTGCCCCACGAGCAGCAGACAACGCTCTGGCCCCGCCGGCGGGGCTAAGCCCAAATCTTCCACCAAACCCCCTCAAGCATGATGGGGCGCCCTCACCCGGCTGGGTGAGGGGATGGCGGCAGCACCTTGCTCTTATCAGGAGGCATCTGGTGGATTCAGGAGGTTGTGTCCTCCCAGATACAGGATAGCGTTTGCTGCACGGCCTTCCCCAGTTTTTATCAGGTCCCAGGTACTCCTGGTCCCTGCCCCTGTTCAGTTGCTGGCACAGGCCATGCTAGGCCTGCAAGGTCTGAGGGCCTCTTGCAGATTGCACGTAATAGGCAGAGGCAAGGGCCGCTATACTACCTTCCACAGCCCCCCAAAGGATGGGTCGGGAGGCCCATTCTGGATTCACAGCAATTCTCTAATTACAGTCAGTTTTCCTGCATGGAAACTCTTGAGTTGGGCCATCAGCACCTTGCGCCCAGTGGGCGTCTTGCCGTCTGGGGAACTCTTCAATGCTTATGTTTACATTCCTGTGCCCTCAGATCTCTGAGGCTCTCCAGGTTCGTGTTGGAAGTCCAACACTGTTAATTGTGGCCCTGTTATCTGGCCTCTCTTCAACTCCCAGTGTTCACTCAGGTGCTGTCGATGGTGATGTCTCTGATGAGACCAAGGGACGTCCGCGCGATGTCTACCCGGACGCCCTTCCTCACTTCCCTGTCTCTTGGGAGTCATTTGGATGGGTGTTCAATCACCTCGAGTCCTCGCTGTTCCCTAAAGTGGTAACTCCATTAATAGAGGTCCCTTATGCTCAGTTCCCCTTGAGTCCGTCAGCGACTTCTATTGGTAACATAGGACAGGGATCCAGCACCCCTGGAGCAGGGCCTGTGGGCCTTCCCACCTGTATGATGGTTTTTCTCATGAAAGTGGATGAACTCGAGGGACCTGTCTGGGGGCAGTTCCCCCTTGCCCCTTTCTGGAAACGGTCACCATGGCTGCCAACCTTTCAGGTTGAAGGGGATGGTTTCTTCCGAACCCCCCTGCGATTCTGGTGTTGGTGGGGCCCTTAGAGGGTCCTTACGCCTATTGAAGTCTAAACAGTGAGCGTTTTTCAGTTGGCTCTTCTTGCTTGACCGCTCCCCTTCTGGATTTGCCAGGCTGGGGGTGCTCGGTCCGTCTGACGACAGACGTACTACATTAACCATTGGAAGGGGCCTGGAGCTGGCGGACCTTCCAGGGAGTGTCTATGTTCCCTTCTGGGTGGAGACAATGCTCCCTGCATGTTAGTGATATTAGTTCCGGCGAAGCCCCTCTGTGACAGGATGTGCTAATCCCCGTGTCGTTATGGAGTCCAACCAGTCGTGGATCTGTTGGGTTCCGTCACCTTCACAGGCTATCGGTCTTTGTTTCCCTGTCCCAGGATCCTATGTCAGTGGTCCGGATGCCTTTAGTACCGTCTTGACAGGACGTTTGGTTCTGTATGTCCTTCTCCATTCCCTCTGCTAGGCAGGGTTATGTGGAAGATTACCCTGGTAAGGGGACCAGTCATTCTGGTGGCCCCCAGTTGACCTAGTATTGTGTGGTTGCAGACATGGTACTGTGGTCAGTAGTTCTGCACCTTGCCAGGAGTGCCAGTTGATCACTCAGGGCCCCCCTTACGTCAATATAATTCATGGTCCCTGGCCTAGTCGATCTGACTGCTGAAACATACATCTTGATGGAGACAAGTTTTAGCTGTCTCGGTGTTTGTGACTATGGGAAGGCTAGGAGTAAGCCTCTTCCTCGTCTTCTTCTATTGTTGTAGGGTATGGCATACCCACATTTATTGGGGCGAGTCTAGTTCTCTTGTTGGATGTTCTCGGTTCCCAGTGTGGCTTTCAGCATGAATTGGAGTTGGTTCCCTAGCTCAGTTCTCTGATGGGTCAGGCTCTGCCCTGTCCACCTTGCCTTAGCAGTCTCTGGTTCAGTCTTCCTTGGTTCCTTCAGGGGGTACTCATGTGCGTCCTCCATGTACTCCTATGGTCCCTGTTGGGATTGAAATTGAATTCATTCCGTCTGCTTGCAGGATTGTCCCTTGCTCCTATTCAGGACGCTGTCTGGATGTCCTTACCCTCAAGGTTGTCCTTCTGGTGACTGTTACCTTGGTCAGGCGTGTGTTAGCAGGCGTTTCGGTCTACCTAGCCCTCATTCCTTGAGATACACCAGGATAAGGTGGAGTTCCGCCTGAAGCCGGATTCTCTACATCTGAAGGTGTCTTATGTTCAATTATTCGGATATTGTTTTTCCACGGCTATCCCCCTTCCTAGCGACGCTGAGGAAGTGGTTCTGCATTCCTTATACAGGTGTTGGCAGTTTTTTCCTTAGGAGTCACTGTGTCCTTTAGGGGAACTGAGGTTCCTTGGGGCTTGTGGTCATTACATCCTGAATGTGTCCGATCTCGTCTGCTCTCGGGAGTTGGGCGGTTTGGTCCTGGTTGTTACCTTAATGGATGTTACTCCTGGTACCTTGTTTCGGCCTTTGGCTTCTGCCAAATTTATTAGCGATCGGATTGTCAGGCTGTTACTCAGGCTCCCTTGTTGCCTTGATTCCTTTTCTACGCGTGCTTGATGCCTCTTGGGCCTTTCAGCACCAGTTTTGTTGTTGAACTGGTTGGTTAGGCCACTACCATTGGCCTTCTGCTCATACCCTTTGCAAGGTTTTTACAATGTTGATGTTAGGGCCTCAGCTCATGCTGTCTTGGCCGTATAGTTCTGCAGGTGACAGTGCTTTAAACTGTCTGCTGTTGTCGTTTTTTGTTGGGGATCCCACCCTACTTTATGGACACTGCTTTTGGATGTCCCAAGTGTAAGTATTATATCTGGAGCAGGACATACTGTATACTAAGAATAATACAATTCTGTGAAATACTCACCTGTAGAATTGATATTATTTGTATACAGTACGTTCTGCTCCACCCCACCCTGGTTTTTGCATTTTTCTGGATCCCCTGTATGGTGATTGTTTTCTTGTTATCATTACCAGTTGTTCTGGGTGGTTTTAAATTCTCCCGGCTTCTTGTTCACTGCTTTTCAATGCTGGGGATTTGTGGGAGGTCCCTGGGTATTTGAAGGGCCGAGAGGAGCCTGTTTTTCCAAGTCTCTGCAGTGCAGCGCCATCTGGCGGAGGATAACCCAAGTGTAAGTATTATATCTGGAGCAGGACGTACTGTATACAAATAATATCAATTCTACAGGTGAGTATTTCACAGAATTGTATTTTTCAGTCCTGGCTAAAGTTCTGCTTTAAAGCAGAACAAAACCCTTTTCCCGTCTTCCCAGCCTGGTGCAGCCGGCTCAGTAGTGGCCCAGTGTAATAAAACAGGTTTTTCCACTGCCGAGGCCATGCCCACACCACACTTTTGAGATCACTGATAGGCTCTTCTTAAACCGGACCTTCACCATGATTTATTGAAAAGCCCAAACCCTTAAAAAACGATTTCCCAGCATCTAAAATTAATATATTTTAAGTTTTTAGTCACTTACTTATTATTCTTTCCCTCACTGGGCTGCAGCTCTGTTCAGGACTTTAGGATACGGGCGCCGCCATCTTGACTCAGAAGCATCACACTTACTGAGGAAGGGAAAGTGGGATAAAGTACAGGGGGGCAGGTTATAGCTGTGCTTTGCTCAGACAGATCAGAGCTGGGTCAGGAAAAGGTCAGCAGTCCCAGAATACAGAGCAGCACAGTCAGAAGGCACTTCCTGTTTGCAGGCTGCCTGATGTCCCATGAGCCGCCATCTTGAATGTTTAAAGGCTCATAACATGCAGTAGATGCAGGTAGGATGATTTTTAATGTGAACAATCTGTATGTACAGGGTGTGGGAAACATATAAGATAGACTCTTATTCAGAGTGAAGGACCGCTTTAAGAGTGCTGGGTGATGATGCTGACTGCATCCCTGTCTCTGTGTACAGTTGGGAGCGCTCCTGCCCCCAGCTGGGAGCCGGAGGGTGCTACAGCTACAGGGATGCTGCTGCTGGAGCACACAATGTTGCAGGAGCCACTGGTTAAAGTTACCATCGGCCCCAGGGGTTTCACAAAGCAGGGCATCCGGATTTAGCATGGGTCGGGGGCAGGCTAGCGGCCAGCCCTGGAGTCTTTTAGGTTCCAGAGTTTGGCCATGGTGACTTTTAAGCTTCTTTAAAGCAGAGTCCAAAACACTCCAAGATCAGCTGCTGGCGTTTCCATGGGCCATCCCAAATCATGATGCTCCACTGTAAGAAACCCTCCTGGGTTCAAAACTCACCTTTGCCCTGGCTCCCATGGCGATGTAAAAACTGGTGGCTGCATCTCTGGGCTGAGGCATACCAAGCATTTCATATAGGCTGGAGATGGGAGAATGCCCTTGTTTAAAAGGAACTGGGGATGAGGCTGCTCCCTAGTGCTGAGATCTGTGTCCAATCATTAATATGCACGGCATACAGCGCTGATTGGACGGGAGTCCGTGCTAGTGCTGGGGTAAGGTACATTTTTATGGGCAATCCGGGAGGTTTCACATAGTGGGGCATACCAAATCAGAAAGCTCCCAGAGCATGAAACAATGCAGGATAGTGAAAATCCTGGGTTTTGTTCTGCTTTACATACAGTTTGGGGAAGTGGGTGCAGGGGGTTACTTGCATATAGTGCAGAGGGAGTGGGCACACCTCCCAAGTGTCCCTTATTTGGAGGGACTGTCCCTCGTTCTTGGAGGAACAATTGTTAAATGAAGCCATGCCCCCTCATTAAGGGATGGATAGAAGATTGAGGTTGTAACAACTACAACAATATGAACACTTCGAATAGGCAAATGAATTATTTATTGATGCAGATCTGCATGTTAAAGTGGACCAACGCCCAGGACCAACTCGCCTCACCCCGCTCCTACGGCGCATGCGTGGCCGCTCGTCCAATCAGCGTGCTCGGAGATGCTGTGGCAACCGCATCTCACGCTTCCCTCTAACAGGGAGCGCGCCCTGCTAGAGAGAAGCGCGAGATGTGGCCGCGTCCCGCGCATGCGCCGTTGGACCAGGAGTAAGGTAAGGTTAGCGGGCATCCTGGGGGGTTTCACACAGCGTGGCATCCCGATTTTGGATGCCCCATGGGGAAGGATCTGGGAATCTTATAGATTCCCGGGCCGATCAAGGAGGGTGTTGGTCCACTTTAAAGCAGAAGAAAACCCAATTGCCAACTCACCTTTCCCTGTGCAATGATACATGCTCTCGTCCAATCAGAGCAGTTTGCCGTGTTTACATCCTTCAGCAAAGGGCTCTGATTGAATGCAAATGACAGTAAACGCTTCCCATTGAAAGAGCCATTTGGCGAATGACATGGTAACGGCAGACAACTCTGATTGAACGAGACCGGACTGGGAAAGGTGAGTGTTTACGGGTGCCCTGAGGGGCCAGCTACAGCCTGGAAAAAAGATTCCTGGCTGTAGCTGGCTACCCCCCCCCCAGGGCACCCGTAAAAACTCACCTTTGGGTTTTCTTTTCCTTTGACTTGCAGATCTGCATCAATAGGTCCAGGGCCGGCTCCAGGTTTATGTGGGCCTTGGGCGGCATGGTCTCAGTGCCCCCCTCCCCACCTGGAACACTGAGCACACTCCTAGCCAGAGAAAGGAAAGTGAAAAACTGCTGCACAATTCTGCTTGTGTGTGGCACCACCATCTCCACCAATCAGAAGGTGTGTCTCTGCAGCGTGCAGCATTTTTCCATGTCCCCAATTGGTGGCTGGTTCATGTGGATCAGGAAAGAATTGCTGTGGGCCAAAACTCTAGAGCAGCGGTACTCAACTGGCGGACCGGAGTCCAAATGCGGACCTCGGTGCCAAATTTCAGGACCCCTGACTTGACAGCCCTTAACTTAGTTGCTTCTGTGTTGCCATGCTCAGCGCTGCCCCTTTACAGATTGGCGTTGTAGTTGTTTGTCTCCCTGCCAGTGTCATGACTCCCTGGCACCTAGCATTGCAATATGAAGTACTGCATGGACAGGAAGTGGCATTGCAAGGTATAATCCACCCCCAGCCCACCCCCAATGTGCTGATTTCTAACTATCCATCCCCCCTGACAGCGCCCCATTCGGACCTTCGCCTCTCACCAGATGCCTGTAAATGGACCTTTACAAGAAGTGGTTGAGTACCCCTGCTCTAGAGCATAGACCTTATTTGGATGCCCCACAATGTGCCAATGTGTGACCTCGCTGCTCACTGGAGGGGAGATGGGACATCTTCAAAGAGGAACATCAGGGACTTTCACACATCATTTTTATAGTTTTAAACTCCAGGGAGGCAGCTCTTTAAAGAGAAACATTGGTGCGTTTCTCTGGGCATTCCAATTTGGGATGCCCCACTGTGTGAAACCCTGCCAATCGCCCACACCGCTTACCTTTGCAAAAGTTCCCAGACTACCACAT
Source organism: Gastrophryne carolinensis (assembly GCA_027917425.1). Taxonomy (NCBI): domain Eukaryota; kingdom Metazoa; phylum Chordata; class Amphibia; order Anura; family Microhylidae; genus Gastrophryne; species Gastrophryne carolinensis. The sequence continues at coordinate 332,326,877 of CM051235.1, read as the reverse complement.
CCCTCGCCTCCCTGCTTCTGAGCTGCTCTTCTTCAGTTTCCAAGATGGCAAAAAGTGAAGGCCAGCCCTGGAATCTATCTCTTTGCTTTCTCTCTCTCCTCTTACTCTCCCCCCTCTCTGTCTCCTCACCCTCTCCCTCCTCTCGCTCTTTCCTCGTTCTGTCTCTCCAGCAAAGCATAAACACCTTTTCTGCTGCCTGGTTGCTATGCACTTGGGGACCAGAAGTCACAGCACACACTATGTTCCTCAGCAATTCCTCCCAACAAGATGCTCTAGCTATTGTGGCTTCTGGTCCCCAGGCTCACCGACCCAGCAGAAGAGGTAAGTATGGTAGATCGAAGGATGGCAGGAGGTGGTATTTAGGTGTGGATGGGAAGTCTGTGGATCAAAACCTTATTTGGCCAGCCTTGCAGTGCCAAATTGGGATGCCCCCTGTGTGCAATTACCTGTGAATCTAATCTTTCTGGCGATCCTACTGCACATGTGCGGAGTGTATCTCCAGCATCTTGTGGCTGAGGCTAGCTTCTGTGCCCAGCCATTCAGATAGGAGGCTGGGGGTGGGAGTGTGTCTCAGACAGCAGGGAAACCAGGAATGCGGCAGCTCCTTTTTAGTTATGGGGGTGATATGGGGGATTTTAAACAGTGGAGCATCTATAATTGGGACATCGTTGGATCCCTGGGAAAATGAATCAAGACCAAGGATGGACTAAATCCTGTTTGGTCCATTTTAAGGATCAGTAAGGCTAGTCCCTCTATGGCAGACAGCAGTGTTTGGACTAGAGTCCACCAAGGGCTCTAACAAAATAATGTTCTTCCTACAAGAGCATGGAAGGGGCCAGGGCTGGCAAGGGTTACACAAAGTTTATTCATTTATTACTTACAACAGACCTGACAGGAAGGGAAGGAGGCAGCCTGTGCTATCTGGCCTCTGAAAGTGACGTCCCAGCACGTGACAGCTATGGAAGGGGGCTCTGAGGGACACTGCTGTTTACCTGATGCTGGAAGCTGCAGGCTCCCTCCACTGCGGGGCTGATCCATTGCAACTGTTACACGTGCACCTACATTTTTTTGTGTTTTCTTAGAAAGGCTGCCAGCTTTGCCCCCGGCCGCTATAGGTCATTCGTTTCCCTGGTCAGTGTTTCTATTGTGAGAGTGCAAAAGGTTAAATGGTGGTCACAGGGGTGGGGGTTGTATGTGTACGCAGCCTCCAGCCCGCACACTCGGCGGAGACAGGAATCCGATGTGGGACATGAGAGAAATCACCTCATGCAAGGGTACATATCTGCGCCATTAGAATGACGCCTCGGTCACCGAGGAGGACTTTCACATGATGCTGCTGTAAGCCTAGCACCAAACATTCCCGCCCACTCTCTCTTCGCGTTTCCAATTGGATAACAGACAGCAAGTGTTTAGCGTGCTGTGATTGGTCCAGCTGGCTAACGGGCTCGGCTCTCTATGTAACGCGGAAGTGCGTGACAGGGGAGGTGAGTGAACCTTTATGCATTTTGGAGAAGTCTGCTATTTCCCGAGTGTGTGCTTTTTATTGTTTCTAAAGCGGAACTCCGGCTTTAATGGTGTATGTTGCCCATTGGCAGAATAAAGAAGTAGAGCGTTATTTTGTGTTTTTGTACAGCTGCCCCTCTGTGTATTCTGCTGTGGTTTCAAGGAGAGCTCAGTAGGCACACCCCCCAAACATTTTGGGAGCCCTGTGTGTCCATAGGAATGAATGGGCTGCTTTATTGGGGAACGCTGCGTTTGGCTCCATTAACAATGTTCGTTTCTAATGCATGGCTGTCACAATACACACAGAGGGGCAGGCTTATCATTTCTGGGGCCCCGTGCAATGTTGTGTCTGGGGGCCCTATTCAAAGACACTGTGTGTGTGTGTATATATATATATATATATATATATATATATATATATTGTATAGCGAAATACAGTAGTAAAGACATACCTTCCAGCTTTGGAAAACGGGAAAGAAGGATACTTGCACATGGTGCGTGTAGTGTGGCGTGGACATTTTTTTCCCATTAAACCATGCCCCTAGCCACGCTCCTAAAAGAAGACACCACCAAGAATTAAATATTAATACAGGCAAGCCCCCCTGCACACACACATACATGAAAGCCCCCCCGCACACACACATACATGAAAGCCCCCCCGCACACATGCATACATGCAAGCCCCCACGCACACACAAACCGAAGCAGGCCCCCCCCACGCACACACAAACCGAAGCAGGCCCCCCCCACGCACACGCAAACCGAAGCAGGCCCCCCCACGCACACACAAACCGAAGCAGGCCCCCCCCACGCACACACAAACCGAGGCAGGCAAGACCCCTGGCACACACACAAACCGAGGCAGGCAAGACCCCTGGCACACACACAAACCGAGGCAGGCAGGCCCCCCACACACACAAACCGAGGCAGACAAGCCCCCCGCATCTTTCTCACATATGTGCTGCTTACCCATCTTCCCCTGTCCCTCTTTTTCCCCACGATGCCACAATCTCTCTCTAACTACGTTGCAACCTTGCTCTGTGCCGCTTACCCATCATGATGCCAGAAGTCCCGCTCACAGTGCCCCCAACGCTCCACACAGATGTCCAGGTCACTACATTGCCTGAGTGTCATAGTGGGACCCAGGGCCGGCTTCAGCACCTGGCAAAGTCGAGCAGATGCCGGGGCCCCCACAGGGGGGGGGGGGGGCACCGAAAGCTGGCAGCCTGTCACAGTGCATTTCTAAAAAAACACAAAAAAGTTTAGGTCCACATGTGCTACTTGCAACAGTTGCAATACATTAGCACCGCAGTGGAGGGGGCCTGCAGCATCCAGCATCAAGTAAACAGCAGTGTCAGACCTTCCCAGTCCTCCCTCAGAGTTCCCCTTCCCTAGCTGTCACGTGCTGGGACGTCTCTGTTCCCTTCCTGTCAGGTCTGTTGTAAGTAATAAATGAATAAACTTTGTGTAACCCTTGCCAGCCCTGGCCCCTTCCATGCTCTTGTAGGAAGAACATTATTTTGTTAGAGCCCTTGGTGGACTCTCAGAGAAGAAGTTTAGTCCTAACACTGCTGTCTGCCCTAGTATAGAGGGACTAGCCTTACTGATCTTTAAAATGGACCAAACAGGATTTAGTCCATCCTTGGTCTTGATTCATTTTCCCAGGAATCCAACGATGTCCCAATTATAGATGCCGTTAAGAAGCCGTCTAAAGTGCCCCCCCCCCCACAGGAAATTGGCTGGGCCTAAGGTTTTATATAGAATCTTCACTATTTTGTTACTTAAAATCTTTTCCAGTTGTTTCCTGTTTTCTAAAGATCAGACTTTTATGATCTATCCATGTTCAATGTGGCTTTGAAATACCTGCCATTGTTGAATGTGGCTTCTGTGGTAAAAAAAATAATGTTGAGGTTACTGTGATATAAGGGAAGTATGAGGAGGTGGATAGTGGAGGCGACAGAATTACTAGGTAACCCTTAGCGGGTTTACACCAATATGTTATACTGCTACTATGATTAAGGACTGGAGATAGGAGTCTGAAACGCGTAAGTCGCCTATACTGTATATATGACTTTCCAGGACTTTGATTACTACTGATTTTATTGGCTTTTGATACACTATGGAGATGATTTTAAACGCATAATTAAAAGTAAAGTTTTATGAGAAGAGGAGTGCGGACTATTCGCTTTGCTTTTCATGCTATTTAGTGGGTTTGAGACCACCCACGGTCATGCACACTCGGGATTAGGTGGTGAGCGGACATTCCCTGTATTACAAACATGGCTAGACACATGCATCACCAGAGGCTCCCCAATCCTTCTTAAGGCAATCCAACACCAATTTGGGACAATATGGACGTTGTTTGCCACGGTACTAAGCACAGTGGAGGGGGCACCCACAGTTTGGGTGTTCTCTCCTGTGTGGGGGGCATTGGCTATTTGGATGCACTTTGCGAACATTCAGCACTGGGAGATGGTTGGGAGACACATTTAATGTGATTGTAGACAATTGGTGGATTGTAGAAGCCAGATAATTGTAATAGAGCAGGGAACATCTACAACAGGTTTAAAATAATGCAGTGATGTACTTGAAAGAATCAAATGTTATAGTTTATTGTGCAGAAACTCCCCAGCCTGCAAAATGTATTATGCAGAGTTCATATTGATCCTCTGTGAGCCTGGAAATATTTTCCCCACACAAGTGGATTCCCTTTTCTTGGGGTTTGTGTATATCCCCCTGGGATCACTAGAAAATTCCCCTCTTTCAGATTCCCATGTGGGGAGCTCAGCCAGTCAGTGGTGTTCATTTGACTCAGATTTCTGTTGACGCAGACATCGGAGGGCTCTGGGAATAGGTGAGTAAACTTGGGTGATCTGTAGGGTTTCACACCAAGGGGAAAGAGGAAAACCACTGCCTCTTTAGACTTGAGGGGGGTGGTTGCTCCTCATTTAAGTCGCTGACCCTGGAGTTTAAAAGAGGGGTAAAGGAGTGCGGTGCAGGCTGATGGGTACAGGGCTTAAAAGGACAGTCCAGGCTACAGCAATTATATGGCAGTAAGCAGCTCATTCAAAGCCTGTCCCATGTTTTCTGCATCGCGCAGTAGCAATCCTCCAAAGTTGGCCCCTCCTTTCAATTCCATTCCTCCGTGTCCATGCACTTCAGCAGCTCAGGCTGCCTGTCACAAGCCACACCCAGAAATGGAGGCAAAGCCAGCGGCTTCGTTTAGAAAACACAAGGTGAATGTGTTCAGAAGGTGTTCTGGCTTCGCTTAGAAAACAACAGGGAAGTACATACAGTGACAGTACATAACATGGTATCATTTTTTGTCTCTATCAGTCATTTCCATGGACCTGTTTGGACGATTGGTCAACACTGTGTCTGCAGTGAGCAGTTTGTTTTCAAATCCCTACAAAGTTAGAGAGGTCCTTCTCTGCGACTATGCTGGTTTTCATCGAATTCGAGAGGATGGACGGATCTTGCTTTACAGGAGCAGGACTGCAAAATCTTGGGAATGCCTTTTAGTGAATCCAGCAACACCACAGAATGCATACCGGTATGTATCGGCCTTCTATTTGTCTTTGCTTGGGACTCTTTATCTAAGGTTAGACTACCAGTTCTTATAGCCTTATAAAGAACATTTCTTTTAAGCACATTCGTAGGGGATTTCCAGTACACCATTCTTCTGACAAAGAAGATAATATGAAAAGTACAGAGGAACAGGATTAGCAATGCACTCCCAGTATTGAATAGGCAGAAGAATTAAAGTGGACCAAAACCCACTGTCCAACGGCCCTGGAATCCATAAGACTCCAGGGCCGCTTGATTCCCTGCCCCCCCCGGGCATTCAGAATCGGGATGTCAGGTCGCCCAGAAATCCACCTTCTTCCCCAGTCCAATGGCGCATGCGTGAGCAGCGGCTACATCCACGCTATACCTTTAGCAGGGTACGTTTCCGCGCCAGGCATTTGTGGATGGCTGGCGAGGGCACACTCCCTTTTAGAGGGAAGCAGGGGATGCGGCCACCGGCGTGCTGGGGTCCGCTCCTTTAGATGAAGGGGGCTGGCACGGATCCGAGTGTGCTGATTGGATGAGAGGCCGTGCAAGTCATATCGGACAACCTGGGGTGTTTCACACAGCGGGCCACCCCCGATCGAGGTGATGGGGGGCTAGGACCAAAACCCAGGATAGTCAAAATCCTGGGGTTTGGTCCACTTTAAGGGTGGGTGCAGGAAGGGCTTCTATTTTTGCATAATAATCATACATGAAGAAGTGCACACCACACAATATAGAATATGAGTAGAACAGAGGTCACCAAAGTATATCTGGGGTTTTGGAGTGCAGACGTGTAATGTGAGATCAAATAATGTATTGAGCGGAGTGCTGCCAATGCATACACACCTAACTTAGTTTATATTGCCAAGTATACATACGTCATAATTGATATGTACGAAGAAGCTCTTCCAGCAAGAGTTAGACTCTGTTAAAGTGGACCAACACCCGAGCATCGGGCCTGCGGGGCACCCCGATCGGGAGTGTGAAACCCCCCAGAAAGCCCCGAAATCCCTACCTGCTCCTCGATTTAGCAGCGCATGCGCGAGCCGCTAAAGCCGCTCGCGCATTCCTCTAGCAGGGCGCACACCTGTAAGAGTGACGCGCGGGAGGCGGCGCCGGGCGTGCTCGCTTGTCCGGCAACAGGCCTCACTTGTCCGTCGGCGGGGATTGGCTGCAGCGGTCACGTGGGAGCGGGGAGAGGTGAGTTTTCGGTGCTTTCTGGCGGGTTTCACACAGCGGGGCACCCCCGATCAGGGTGCCCCACCGAAGTGGACCAAAACCCAGGATAGTCAAGATCCTGGGTGTTGGTCCACTTTAACACATCTGTGTTCTCTGGGTTGCGCAGCTGGGAAAATGCTGCATGCAGCAATTATCAATGCAACAACATAAAAGTCTCTAGTCAACCTTTCTATGTACAGCATTAATATATCTGTTTTGGGTCTTGTGGGATGTTTTTGGTGCAGAGACACTTACAGCCTTATTTAAGATAAAAATGCAGCAGGCATCCGAAATCGGGATGCCCCGCTGTGTGAAACCCCCCAGAAAGCCCCTAAAAACTTACCTTATTGGCGACGGACAAGCGACGGATAAGCCGCCACCACCTCCCGCGCGTCCCTCTGGCAGGGCGCGCGAGAGGCGGCGGCTTATCTGTCGCTTGTCCGTCGCCGATAAGGTAAGATTTTAGGGGCTTTCTGGGGGGGTTCACACAGCGGGGCATCCCCGATCGGTGGATAGGGAAAATCCTGGGTGTTGGTCCACTTTAAAAGCCTGCTAGCGACACCTAGTGCCGGCTGCAACTTTGATGTGTTTCAGCCATCAATTTCGAAATGAGTACCTTTTCAAATGAAATAAGATATTTCTATCTCTCAACTTCTGATATGTGTTGTAAATAACATATGGTTATATGGCATTCTTAAATCCTTGCATTCGTGTTTTCTTTTCAGCAACTCCACTTTTTTGGAATTGAGGGTTGTAATATTATTTACTCCTATGGTCTATTAGCATTGCTTTGTGGAGGCTTATATTATAGGGCTAACTACAGTATATAGAACATAAAGCATATTTATTGGAATACAAATTCTGAACAAATAACTTAAAGCAACCTATTGAAGAGCACAGGCGATATCATCGTTCTGTAAACTGGTAGTGGGCCACAATTACCTTAATAGGTTCAGGATTTCAAATTTCTCATTTTAAATCCCATAACAAAGATGTATCTAACAATCCACACATGCTAACAATAAACATGCTGATTGCTTCACCTCTCCAAATGTATGGGTCCCATAGTTATTGGCCATCCCCCATCAATCCCAAATTGTAACGGTATTCTCAATACTCAGCCCATCTACCTTTTCATTCACTTTGGAGGTGACGAATGCATAGATAAGTCATCCTCTGCTGCTGAGGAGGCCCAGCAGAATGGGGCTTATAAAGAAGCATAAAACAGGCTGAATAAATGAGGCAGCCCCTCACACTCAGCATGGAGAGAGCAGAAAACAGGCTAATTTAACCCTTTGCCTTAAATTTCCTGTCCAGGCAGTATCATATAGAAGTGTATACTCAACTTTCCCCCCACAGCACCTCTCTGCAGCTCAGACATCTTCATACTTACCAATGAGAGAGAACAAGCGATTCCATCCTACATAGCTGGGCAAAAATGGTGGCATCCATCCATATGGCTTTACATCCCCTAACACTCCTAATCTATTTATTAAAATGGAAGGAGTGTTCCGAGGCCAGGTGTGCAGAAACCTACATTGCAATAGAGTAGGCTTGTGGGTTTGTAAAGAAGGCTCCAGAAGCCTTCCTGAGAGACCACCGGCACTAGAAGACGGAGTTGCTGGCTCCCCGCCATTGGTATGTATGCTGGACCTGCAGGTGAGTATAGACTTTTTTAGTTGTTTCTGCCTGGACAATACCTTTAAATTCCTGTAGGTTTCAGCTACTGGAACTAAGGTCCTTGGTGCACGGGGAACCTAAGTCGGTCTTCTGCCTGCGGTAAACTATATAAAGGTCCCCCCCCAAGACATTTAGCCCAGCTCCACTCCTCAATAGAGCTGGGGTGTGTGAGTTGGGCCGAAGCCGGTGAGCCACCCATGATTACCTTAAAAACATGACAGCGTACATGGTGCCCCTTATATCCACTGAACCACTAATGAGAATGAAAAGAATAAAATAAAAACCCAGTGATTGCCGCCCCTCTCTGCAGTGCCACCTGAGGCGGCTGCCTCACATGGCCTAATTACAAGTGCACCCCCAGACACTCAGGGCAGTTTCTATGGAGCAGGGCTATAGCCCTGGGCACCAAGGCCTTTGGGGCTGCCTTTAACCCAGCCATCCTGTTTTCTGCAGATAACTTAGGGCCTCTTTTAGAGATATCAGCTATACATCAGGCACCTCATGCCCCCATATTGGGCTCAGTCATATGAAGGGGACACTGCCCTCTGATATAGCAGTGGCACAGCATGGCACATACCGGTATAGGGCAGCAGGATGGGTGAGGAGGGGGCAGAATTTTTTCCTTCCCGCATCGGACACTATTTTGCCTAGAAACTGCCCTGAAGACACATGGTATAAGCCAGGGACAGGGGATATTGGAGAACTCTATTATCTATCATTACTAGAACACCCTGCTGCTGCTGCTGCTGCCTATCACTGTTATAAACAAGAACCTTAGATTGAGAGAACATAAAATATATTTATGATTAATGTTTCTAAACTACCTAATGAAAGTTACATTTATGATACCATATAAGTAAGAGATTGTATTTTTTATGCTGGAGTTGGTACCTTTTTTTCGACTAGCTCTGACTCCAGGACTTCCCAGCCCTGCATAGCTTAGTATATTGAGTGACCTATGAACCCTGTTCCTGGGAGAGCTTTATTTTTTCCAAGTGTTTTTTTAAAGGTACTATATAGTCTCTCCCTTAGTGTCCCTTTAAACGGTTTATAAAGTCAATAGAAAAAAAATCCTGAAAGTCCTATGGGTTGAATGTTCCCTGTTGTTGCCCAGTCTGCTCTAATATGGACAGTGCACTCTGAGCGGGCAGATTATCAGCAGCAAATGGTAACATTCTGGATCTAATAGAGTTGTCCACACATAAACAGGGGACATTCAGCTTGAAAGGACTGATAAGGTAAGTGTCGTTTTTGTTTTTTATTACCCTTTATTTGTCATTTGTTTTTCCTTCTTTTATTCAAGAATTTCCTAAACATTTTTCTTATCCTGTCTAAATGTCATGCCAGTCCTTCTTTACCTTCTTCAGTTATCAAAAATATACAAAAACCAGTATGCCTGGCTTCCATAGGCACAGGATTTCTTCCTGTCTGAGTAACTCATTTTCTTGTTTATTTATCTTTCTCTCAGCCTTTTTCAGCTTGGTTCAGAACAAGAAGCAATTCAACAGTTTCAAGAATTTGCTGTCAAGTTACGCCCTTTTTATGAAAGTGCCAGACAGGGACTCCGGCTGGAAACTCTACAGCAACTTACAGATTGTGTACGGGGTCATCCCAACTGGTCCTCTGCACATGTGGCAGTGGAATTGGGCCTTAGAGAAAGCTTAAGGCACAATGGCATTCTAAGGTTAGAACTGACATTTATACCACTAACAAATGGGTTAGTTTTCTTCTTAAAGTGGACCAGCACCCAGGATTTTCACTATCCTGGGTTTTGTTCCACTTCCACGGGACTCACCCTGCTCCTACGACGCATGCACGGGCGCTTGTCCAATCCGCGCGCTCGGACCGCGCTGGTGGCCGCATCTCGCGCTTCCCTCTAACAGCCATTTGTGAATGGCCGGCGCGGGCACACGCCCTGCTAGAGAGAAGCGCGTGATGCGGCCCGCGCATGCGCCGTTGGATCGGGATGCAGGTTAGGTGAATAGGGCGTCCTGGGGGTTTCACACAGTGGGGCATCCCGATGTTGGATGCCCCACAGGGAGGGATCTGATCGGGCTGATCACAGGAGGGTGTTGGCCCACTTTAACACCTTTTCTCTTCTGATTCCAACTGCATCTCCAATGTGTGTACCACAGGTCTACTGTCACATTGACCTTAGCTCTTCATATTATATGCTCTGTGTTAGATTAAATGTTGGGACCCTCAAAATCAACCATAATACAGACAAATGACAAGACACCAATGCACAGAAGTTGCATAGGAAGCCAGAATTCTACCCACTCTGGATTTCAATCCTCCATTATTCTAGTGGAGGTTTGTTACACTGACCAATGTTAGAGCTCTGCAGTCTCCAAAATAGAATAGTAACTATTCAGATGATTAGCTGCTGCATCATATGCAGCTGCTGGGAGATCATAGGCATTGTAGCTTAGATGAAATATCCACTTTTGGACTTTCCCTGTCGCCCCCAAAAATCAGAGCGTGCCACGGGACTCCTACCTGCCACCTCAGTTCTATGGCTGAGCGAGGAGCGTCTGGCAGGGCGGCATGTTAGTGGGGAGATTCATTCATTTAAATGCTTGCTTACAGGAAAGTATCAGAATGTGTGGCTGCACTGCCACTTTCTTCTATCTGCCTTTGTCAGGAAGTCTCCATCAAAAACAATGGGACAAGCTATGCAGCCTGTAACAGGCCAATCAGACTAAAATGTAACTGCTGATTTTAGATGAACAACACATAGGTAAGAGTCATTTAAAGAGTAACAACTAAAAAATGTCACTTTATTTGGTTTTGTTCCTCTCTGGTGGGGCATCCTGATTTGGGGTGCCCCACTGTGAGTACAGGATTGGCAAAAAACTCACTTCTTCCTGCTTCCCATGTGGGCTGCTCAGCCAGTCAGCGACACTGGTTCTCTTCAGGCTTCTTTTTCTGCACTGAGCAATGCGGCACAGAAAATCTGAATGGAGTGAGTATCACTGGCTGAATCCCGCCCCTGCCTCTAGATTTTCATTGACAAAGGCACAGCTAGACATATCCCAGGGATGCAGCTGCAGCAGGAAGACGTGGGTCGGGTTTCAGGAAGAGTTAGGTACATCAGGCATTATGGAGAGTTTCAGACAGCGGGGCATCCAGATTCCGTATGCCACTGCCCCATTAGGAGGGTGGTTGCTCCTTTTTAAGTGGCATCTACTTCTTGCATGCTACCCCATTACCAGAGTTCTTGTTAAAAGGTCTTAAACTGCACCTTCACCATGATTTAATGAAAAGCCCAAACCCTTAAAAAACGATTCCCCAGCATCTAACATAATAATAATATATTTTAAGTTTTTAGTCACTTACTTATTATTCTTTTCCCCACTGGGCTGCAACTCTGTTCAGGACTTTAGAATACGGGCGCCGCCATCTTGCCTCAGAAGCATCACATTTACTGAGGAGAGGAGAGTGGGATAAAGTACAGGAGGGTGGGTTATAGCTGTGCTTTGCTTAGACAGAGCAGAGCTGGGGCCAGGAAAAGGTCAGCAATCCCAGAATGCAGAGCAGCACAGTTAGAAGGCACTTATGTTTGCAGGCTGCCTGATGTTCCATGAGCCGCCATCTTGGATGTTTAAAGGCTCATAACATGCAGTAGATGTAGGTAGGATGATTTTTAATGTGGACAATCTGTATGTACAGGGTGTGGGAAACATATAAGATAGACTCTTATTCAGGGTGAAGGTCCGCTTTAAAATACAGTTTCCCAAATAGTGAGGTGGGGCAGAGAAGGGTTTTTGAGCCCAGAGTTGGAATTCGGTGGCTGCTTTTGTGCATCTGTTATAAGATATTTCAAGTAATACAATGTCAGTAGGCAGTTCAGGGGGAATTTTGGCCTAGAGGTAATGGAATGGACTTGTGACTGGAGGGTGGCAGGTTCGAATCCGGCACCTAACCCCCCCAACTGCGACCTGGGCGCCGTAATTAGGGCAGCCCACTGCTCCGAGCATGTGTACACTCACTGCACGGATGGGTTACATGCGGAGGATGAACTCCTATGTGTGCGCAAGCATACAATGGTCATCTATGCATTAATTATTATAATGTCAGTAGTACTTAAAATGTCTTTTATATAACAACAGTTTACTATTATATCCTTGTATAGTGACCCATGTTTAGCCTGAATAACAATTAATCTACAACCGTCTGGTTAAAAAATAACTTAAAATATGCTCATAAAACTTTAAATGGCATGACTAGAAAACTACACCTGATACAGATCATGTGAAGCAAGTTCAATTACATTATAAGGGCAGGCTTTAAAGCGGTCCTAGCGAAAGGGCATCCAGATTGCTCTTTTTTTCAGCAGCGTTTTTTCAGTGCCTTCACATTATTTTTGGGTGAAATATGTGGGGAAAATAGACATTTTTTTTTAACTTTGTACCTTCTTTGAGTTAAAAAATGTAAGTTTTTCAAGAAAATCATATTGTGGTATTACATATATAGTACAGATGTACAAGCAGATACCTGTTCCTGCCCAGGAGAAACCCCAAACTGAAAAGAACGCTTTAGGAGATTTTCAATTAAAATACAACCACTATGCACACTATTAAAGGTTAAATCCTTAAGAAATGTAAAATAAAGAAAGTCCGCCCCGAGCACCAGCTATGGGGGCTATTTGACCAAGGTGCAGTGGCCGAGTGGCTCTTCTTCACCCCCCTGGCATTTGGAGATGCAGATAATGGAGTGGGAGTTATGGAAATTCACCCCAGCCCCTCTTGCCCTGTGAACTGGCAAAGGGGTCTCAAGGACCCCTTACCAGTTCACAAAGGGTTAAATGTAAAAAAAAAAAATGCACACAAAGTTTTTTTTTTTTTTTTAAACTTGCCTCCTTCCATTGCCGATCGCTGATGTCCCACACTGTTTATTGCTGCTCACTGACAGCAGCATAAATGGCTTCTGACTCTCACTCACTCAGCAAGGAGGGGCCTTTTATACCGGCTGAGTGAGAAACTACAGCATGAGTAGAGAATGGGCGAAGACTAGCGGTTAGAGGCCTGCCAGGGGATGAGGATACTCCTGGCGCTGGATCCTGGACAGAGGTGAGCTCTCTTTTTTTTTTTGCCTGCCTCTAACGGGGAGCGTGCCCGCGCCGGCCATTCACGAAGGCACGCGCACCGCTAGAGGGAAGCGGAGGATTCGGCCGTCAGAGCCTCTTAGACGTGCCATGGGACCGGGAAGAGGTGAGTTGGCTGCAGCCATCTGGGGGCATTTCACACAGAGGGTGCCCCCAAGGAAAGGACCAAAACCCAGGATTTTTGATCCACTTAGACAGAGAAGCAAGTACGTAGATTGTACATATCTTCCATTTAAAGGGTTAATGATTTTAGCCCTCATGCATTGCTTTGGGCAGAGTGGTTATTGCTAAGGTTTTCATAATCTCACTCAAGAGACCAGGCACCCCTCGTTTATAGGAAAAAAATGTGGATGGATTTTTTATCACATTAATCAATTTATAAGTGTATAAGTGTATCCCCTTCTTTTGTTTTATTGCATGTTTATATACATTTTTAGTGTTAGACTATTTTTACAAAAGCGCTCCTTTAAAGTGCATCAAATTCCAATCTGCCTGGCACTAGAGTCCAAAAGATGCTCTGTTGTGTGAAACCCTCTGGGATTGCCCAGAATCTTACCTTGGTCCTCACTGTCAGGGCACATGCAGGGGCCCCCTGGGGCATACCCAGCACTTCTCCATCCATCCACATCCGTAGGTGGCAGCAATCTTAAATTAGGATGCTTCTGTAAAGTGGATCATACGCAAGGGGGGTGAAAATCATGTGTTTTGGTCCATATTAAGGTTGTTGATGATAAAGATAATGCTACATTTTCTTTACTCTTTTTTAAACTTTATACCTTTTGTATTCCTTAGAAGTGTCAACAGCACAGAGTGTGATGGCTGCTGCACACCACTACATTTGGCCTGCAAGAAAGGTGATGTTGATTGCATTCAGGAGCTAATAGAATGCCAGGCTCGACAGGACATTGCGGACTCTAATGGGGAGACTGTGTTCCACTATGCAGCTCGCCAGAATAACCCTCGTGTTATTGAGGTTACTGTTTTTCTGCTACATTGTGGAGTGCTTTAAAATGTTTGGGCTTGTTTTTTGTGTGCTTCTATTACCTTTTTTTACATCTTGAGGTGTTGCTAGGTTTTCATAACATCTGTGGCAAATGAAGGATATTTGTGTAGTGTAGCCCCCAGTAGCATTTTAATGCCTCAATTAAAAATTCTCTATAATCAAATTGCGCATAAAGATTTCTGTTGGCAATTTCCCTGGCCACCCATGTAACCCCCCCACACCATTAACTTGCCATATAGCCACTTACAGCTTTATGCAGACATCTGTATCCTCTGTTCTTGCCTTCAATCACACCAATAAGTGTAGACATTGCTTATACAGGTAGTTCTGTGAGAAAATGAATATTTGGAAAGGAGATCACTAACCTGTAGACTCTGGGTACAAACAAAAAATAAGGACATGTACCCTTGTTGCCCAGGCCTGGCCCAGCCACACCCATGATTCTAACCCTGAACATTTTTGGTTCCTTGTATGTGCACATTTCCATGCGTTATTTTGTTCTTTGTATTTCTCTTCTTACCTCCAGATCTTGTGTGCTACACCATCGGTTGGTATTAACCACTTGAGCAACGGCAGAGAGACTCCACTACACGTGGCTTGCCACATGGGTAAAGCAGAATCTGTGCTGGCTTTGCTGCGTTGCCATGCTCGCTGTGATATTGTTGGGAAAGATGGATACCCCATTCACACAGCTGTGAAGTACACCATGAAGGGGTAAGGCAAACACATAATTTATCAAAGTGTAGCAACGTTTTTACTTTACTAATTGCAGTCACTACTATAATGGATTTCGGGTATTAGAAATCAGACTTGGAAGTCTAGTTTCCACTGCATCTATGTCCTTGTCATTTTACAATGATACTATAGTGAAAAATTCATTCGATTAATTAATCCAAACTGAAACAGAGCTTCAGGAGATTTTCAGATAAAATACAACTGCTATGTGCACCTTGCAGGTCTTCAAGAAAAACCTTTTACATTTAAAATACTCCTTACAAACTATATATTTTCTGGAAGTACACACCTCAAGCTTTCTAGGCGTACCAGGCTTGTTGACGTGGGCGCAGTTTTTTGGAAGCAATCCCTCATTTAATTCTTTGGTTGCACATGGTTTCCCTAAAAAAAGGAATAAAAAAAGCAGAATCAAAGCCACATTTAGCTAAAAAAAAACTATATACAAACAAGACAAAACATCTAAATCTGAAAAATCAACCTCCCCCTGAACAGAACAATACCCAACATGCATAGGCACTGTGAAGGGAAGAGTTTCCAAACACCCCAAAGTAAAGCATGTGCTTAACGGTAAGTTTACTTTAAAATTTCGGCTGTGCAGACAAAGCGCTCACCTTGCACTTTTTCTACCAAAACGACCCTTACATTTGGAATACCCCCCACAAACCATATATTCCTAGAAAGTACACACATTAAGCTTTGTAAGGGTACCCTGCTTGTTGTAGTGGGCTCATCTTTCTGGAAGTAATCCCTCGAAGAATTCTTAGGTTGCACAGGGTTTCCCTGAAAAATGTATAAAAAGCAGAATAAAAAACTTTTTCCTAAAATATCAATACGCAAAGAAGAAAAAACAAGCTAAATCTGAAAGCGCAAGGTCCCCTGAGCAGAACAATACCCAACATGCATAGGTACTTTTAACCCTTTTAATTGCCAGCCTACTTGAGATTTTGTCACCCTCTGTTGACAGGTCATTTTTCACCATTTTGCGCTGTTTAACTGTGATTTTTGCAGGAATTTCCAGGAAAATTATATAAATTTTTGTTTGTGTCAGAGTTTGGGCTTTAGCCTGAAATGTCTTGTTTGTAATTTTTCTACTGTTTTTTTTTTTTTATATTTTTAAAAACAACTAAAAAAATATATTTTTAAAATTGTCTCATTTATAAATATCAAATAATACATTTATTGTATTAAAGAAAACTATATTGCACGTGAAAGCCCAATTTCACCCGATTACAACAGTACCACATATGTATTGGTAGCCCCCTATTCCTGTCCAGGAGACCCACAAACTGAAAAGAGCACTTTATAACATTTACAAATAAAATTCAACTACTATTCACACTATAAAGGGTTAATTAAAAAATTAAAGGTTAAAAATCCCCCCAAAAATGGCATGAGGTCCCCCCTACCCAGCATAACCAGCCCGGGGACCAGCTATGGGGGCTTGTAGAACAGGGTGCAGGGGCCAGCTTTGGTGTCCCCTGGCCCTGCAGGCTACACGCCCCCGAAGCCTAATATCCCCGGGCTCTTCTGTCCCCCCTGAGCTTTGGGGAGGCAGGTAATGGGGGGCTCGGGGTTAATGGCAAGTCACCCGCTAGCCGCAGGTGACTTGCCAGACCCAAAAACTTGTCAACTGGTACAGGGGTCTCATGGAAATGCGTTTGTGTTGGGGTTGTGTTGCATTTTTAAACGAAAACATTTTTTGGCATAATAAGTAAATGGTAAAGTCTGTGGCAACGAAGGTACACTGCATTATACCTGCATTGTGCTTGTGTTGCCATAGACTTCTATTAACCTGCGCTGTTACATTGTGCTGAAAAAGGTGTCTGCAAAGCTTTTTTAGCTAGCTGCAGGTGACTTGCCAGCCCCTTAAGCCTTGTGAACTGGTATAGCAGTCTCATGGATCCATCACCAGTTCATGAAGGGTTAAATGTAAAAAAAAATACATCACACAGGTAGAAAAAAATATTTAATTTTTTTTAATACCTCCCATGGATCCATTCCTGAACACTGTGTCCCATGTTGCCAATCTTTCTGGCTTCTGCACTCCTGCTGATGCTGGAAGCCTTTTATACCTGCTAAGTGATGGGACATAAAGGGTTAATTTAAAAAAAAAATACCATAAGGTACCCCTCCCTTAAAAGTCCCCCCAAAAAATCACGTGGGGTCCCCCTTACCCAGCATAACCAGCCTGGGGACCAGCCATGCAGGGTTTGTAGAACAGGACGCAGGGGCGTCGAAAACTTGGCCTAACCCTATTGACATTTTCTGATGGAGCGCATCTATTTTTTTCTAAGTGATGCCAGACAGTTTTCAGGACCTTTTGCTGAAACTGTTTACTATGGTTAAATATGCCTGAAAGGAATTAATCTGACTCGTCTCTCCATATTCTTGTACCAGTGGAGCCATCATTATACTATTCCAAATGTGTGAAACCCCCCAGAATGCCTCTATTCACTCACCTCTTCCTCAGCGCATACGCAGACTCTCGTCCAATGAGAGCCGTCTGCCATGACTATGTCAGCACATACAGCTTAAAGTGAACCTATTACCGCTGTGGCCGACCCTGGAATCTAAAAGACTCCTGAGCTGGGCAGAGTAATGGTCCCTAGGGCATCTCGATTGCTTTACTGTGTGAACCCCCTCTTGAGGCCCGTAATCTTATACCTTTCAGGTGGTCTTGCTCCGTGGCCGCATCCCTGCAGTTGAGGCGCACCCTCGAGCCAAGCCATTCAGGTAGGCTGGGCACAGTAGCAGCCCAACAGGGAAACCGGAGATGCAGCTGCTCCCTATGCCGGTGCTCTGTTCAAAACAATGATTCATGATGTGCATTATTAGTATGAACGATGTAAATCGCTGATTGGACAGGAGGCTGTGCCTGTGTGTGGAAACAGCGAAAAGGTGGGCTGCGTGGGCACAAGGAAACCAGCCTATCTCTAGGATAGTGAAATTCCTGGTGATTGGTCCGCATCAAATGGTAATGCAACTCTGCTGGGCCCTGCCTCATTTGAGATCAGATCTATTGTATTTAAATAATCGCCCCCACAATTAAAGGGAAATACTCCCTTGTGAAAAGAAGTCTTATGTAATGATTCTTCATTCTGAAGTAATAATTCAATAACTACTTTGTATGAAAATATACATCAACCTTCAAATTGGCTGTAAAGCCACATAGCATGGTCCTGGAATCTAGAGGACTTATCCTCTATCCAGAAACAAATTATGAGTTTACAAATTACATACTTGTCTTTTCTCAGATGTGCGGAAGCAATACTGGACTTTACTGCCACCCAGGCTCATGTTGAAGATCCGCGACATGGAGCGATTCCTCTTCATTGGGCAAAGACTGCAGAGGTATGGAATGAATGTATACTCATTGCACACTACCAATATCAATGTATTTTAGTTAGGAGAGTCGCTCTGGTGGTTTTGTTTATCATATGCTAGTTGCCAAGGCCCCCCTTTCACATCTTGTCTAAGTGATACCAATGGCCTAAAGTCCCACAACCACTTTCTACCTAATGGGTGTGAGGCTGCATTGTGACAATGTAGGATCATGTCAGCCGGCATTTTAGCTGCTGAATGTCCATGCCTTGTCCATTTTGGTCATTTTTATACCTTAACTATGACTTGCAGTACAGTAGTGCACACTGGACTTGATGCATACATTAAGACATGTTTGAATATGAACTCTACATGCTCAGTGAGAGTGATATAGACAAGGTATAGCATGCATACAATATTGTTATTGGGGTTGTATTTTCAGAGTGTTGTAGGATCCCCTAAACCCTTGGGTGTTGTATTTATAGCTCTAGCATGCTTCTCTAGTTTGGCTTTTTTAAATTATTCTTTAAAGTAGTTTCAAATACACCTGCAGGTCCTTTAACATGTTGTGAATACACATAAATGTTGTCAAATACACAGTCTATATCAGTGGTTGTAACATGTATTCTTACTACAATCAAAAGCCATATTGGAAAGCAAAACCACTAAATTAACCTTACCACTTAATCTTCTAAAGTAACAATTAGAGTGCATACTGGTGATCAATTGTTTAGTAAATCCACTTATCTCCTGTATTACATTCTACATACTCTGCATAACAGTTCACATGAGTTTATAACCTCTGGACTTCCAGAATAAGTATAAAAAGTAGGGAGAGGTGGAGAGAAAAGTAGATTGGGGGGGAAGTGGCTGGGGATAGGAAAAGCAAGGGGGGAGGGTAAGTAGTGTGCCTTTGACAGGTCCAAGACTGTTTCTAAATTCATTCAGAATTCCCTGTTTTGGAAAAAACTTACAGGTTGTCATAAATTCCCAAGACTTGGGTCACCTGGCACCTCCCTTTCCGCCAGACTTCTTTAAACTGTAGTGAGATGTTCAGACTTTCCTTTCTACCTTAAAGGGCATCATGGTCTATAAATGACCTAGCCAACAGGCGCCTGGAAGGGTTTCTGATGCACCTTCATTTGTCAACATGGGCACCCCTTTGTGTGGTAGCCAGACCCATCTCTCAGAACCCATTGGAAAAAATGCATACATGGGTGGTATCATAAGGAATATTTGCAAACTTGTAGGAGAAGAACTGGTAAGGCAAGTTGATAACATAGAAAAGAATATCAGGCACATATCATAAGATTCAAATATGAATCTATGACCTGCTGTTACCATAAGTACTTACTCGATTCCCCTTATTCAAGCAACACTTGCATGTAGACATCTTAAAACATAGAGACACATATAATGGATTGTACTTTAGATCAGCTGTTCTTAATCTTTTAATGCCAAGTACCCTGAAAAGAAGTGGAACGATTACTAATGTTACAGAAATAAGTAGGTCAATGGCCTTTTTGAAGAAAAAAAGAATTTTGTTTTACTGTTAAAATAATATACCAGACCTATCAGAGCAACTCTGTTGGTGCACCCTTGAACATTGCTGAGTACCCACTGGGGTATGTGTACCGCAGGTTGAGAAACAGTGCTTTAGAAAATATATATAAGTGCAAATATTTCCTACATTGGATATTGTATATAATCCACAAATACTTGACTCAGGCCAGGGATCAAACATGCTGGAAATGAAGATCCAATAAGCTGGGATCACCATGGTGCTGTCAACAATAAAAGTCATCCTCAGGAGGCAGGGGGTTCTTCCTTCTGTACCTAGACAGTCTCCTAGTGAAGGGTCCCTCTGTTCAGGAAAGCCAAAGGAGAGTGCCAGTAGTGATGACAACCTTAAAGAGGTTAAAACGGATAATCAATTGAGTGTGCTGCCGGCCCCATCCCCACTAGCCTCTTAGCTGGGGGTCTGCATGTCCTGGCCATTCAGAAATGCCTGACAAGGGCACATGTCTGGCTGAAGTTATAGTGATGTGCGGCCCCCCCATGCGCCATTGGATTGGCTGTCAGGTATGTTTTACCATACTATGTATATATAAGTTCTACCACTTGCTACAAGAAACATATGACCATTATATAATAAAGTCCTTGTCCAGACTGCAGCAGTCCCACTGTCAGCACTGCCAGCTCTGGTGCTGCATCACACGAGTGTCCACTACTGATATTATTTCTGTGGTGAGTGCTTTCAGTTGTAGGCTGATCAATATGAAATGAGAGCCCTCAGGACTTCAATGCATTTGAGCATGCAGGTTTGCATGTAAGTGTAGTTGATTATTTAAGTTGCCTAGACTCTTTCTACAGCACTAGCCTTAGATTATATGGAGCGCCAAAGTTGTATTCCCCTTCGTGGCTTATGTACGGTCAATCAGAGGATGTAGAAATTACCTATTTGGCATGTACTCCTCATCCTGGCAGAGTAAAATCCGTTTCATGCAGTGTTTTTTAGACATTCTAGACATTTTAGACATAGGTGTTGATTCCTTTTTAGCAAAAAAACGCCATTGACTTTCATTGTCTACCTTGGGCCTGATTCAACAACGGGATGTAAGTTTCCACCTGGTGCTGAATTAGCCCCAAGGTAGAGAATTAAAGTGAATGGCTGTTTTGGTATTGGTATAAGGGCCGCGATCCCTTACCAGTTCACAAAGACAAAGGGTAAAAAAAACACACACACACCTGAGAAAAATGTTTTATAAAAAAAAGCTCCTCTGTCCCTTGTTGATCTCGAAGACAGATGCGGTGATCGCTGGAGGGGGGGGGGGGGGGGGATGCCAGGGATCGGAGGATCCTATGCCCCTGTGATCCTATGGTTTATTTGACTTAAATTCCGCTTTAATGACACACTCTGTTGACATTTCATTTGTACTGTGACACTTTATTTAAGCTATTTGCAGGACACCAAAAATATGATTGTATTGTTAGTACTTTATTCCATTTATTTTTGAAGATGAGTTTGTTGTTGCTTCAACGTGGCAGCAATGTGAATGCACTCAGCAGGACAATGGAGACTCCACTACACATAATGGTGAAGAGAGACCGGTTTGACTGTGCTATGGTCCTCTTGACTCATGGGGCCGATCCCAATGCTAAGGGAGAGCATGGAAACACCCCTTTACACCTTGCTATGAAGGTAATTTTGAAGAACAACATGAATTAAACATTGCTCTAAGCATAATATATACTGTATAGATACACTGTGTCTAATCTTCTTTCAAAGGCAACAGTAAGGCTAGTAGAAAATGCAAATGCAATCTGTATGTTTTTACAGTTTTTTTTATAACTACAGACATTCCAAACCTAGAAATCTAAGTTCTAAGGCAGCATCATTACATGTCATGCATGTTTGTGCTGCATACTCGGGTTCCATCCTGGTCAGTCTCTGCTTTCTTTCCAGCCCCCTATATTAGAACTTCTTGCCAGGCCCCAGAAAATGAACTAACTACCCCAGGTTCTGGTCCTTCCCCTTGGTTTTGGGTGGGCAGCTCGAACTGGGATGCCCCGCTGTGGGGGAGGGAGTAAGCCTGCCCTGGAGCCTCATAGACTTCAGGGTGAGTTTCAGTCCATTTTAAATTAAGTTGCAAATTTTGGTCAGCTAGAACAAGTTTCTGGCTTTAACTGACTTAAACACTAGCCTGCTCCTTCATTGAACACCTGTAAGACGCTAGGTCCGGTTTGCATTCCACACCCTGGCGCATCCTGATTTGGGGACGCCCCCCAGTCACCCCAATAAGCTTACCTCGCCAACGAGCCCACAGCGCACGTGCGGCCAGCTGCGGCACCACTTGCATTTTTCTTGAGGCTGAGCGCGGCCAAGCCCACCGTAACTGAATGGCTGGTGTGGCCGCGCACAGCGGACATTCACACATTCATCTACATGGCCGGAAAAGCTGATTAGAGGCGATTCGGGCATGTGTCGTGGGCTCTGGCAATGGGGCATCCCAAATCTGGACGCTCCAGGTGGATGGACCAAAACCCAGGATAGTAAAAATCCTGGGTTTTGGTCCACTTTATATAATATATTTAATATTTATATATAATATACTTATTAAGTAATATTTATACTCATAGGTGTTATCTGTACTCAAACAACATTTTCTAGATAAAATAAACTATGAACAATAATGTGTTCTGCTATCACTATTCACTGCTGTTACCCTTTTCAGGTAAAAATAAGCACCCATGTCTCCATTAATAATCCCTATCCAATACATCAGTTTGGGGTGTAAAGTTGTCAGCTAAATTCTTAATTGATGTACTGAATGCTACCCACCACTTTTCCTATGCTCTAGTTTCACCGCTGATTTTTCCTACCCCTTCTCTATTTTACTGTAATTGCTGTGCAAACGATGTGCTCTCCCTCCTCATGTGAGAAGGCTTAATTTAGGTGAATAGTGAAGGAGGCCCGCTTAGAGACCACACGTTTTGCTTTCTTGGTGTGACTCACTATCATGGAGCAGGCATTGCTAAAGAGATAAGAGTAGAGAAAAAAAATACCACTGAAACCTTAAAGTGGACCAACACCCAGGGGTGATCGGCCCGGAAATCTATAAGATTCCCGGGCCGATCACCTCCCACCCCGCGGGACATCCGAGATCGGGATGTCCCGCGGGGTGAAATCCCCCAGAAACCCCAAAAAGATCTTACCTGATCCGCCGCCGCCGCCTCCCGCGCGCCCCTCCAGACGTGCCCGCGCCGGCCCTCTGTGAATGGCCGGCGGGGGCGCGCGCGCGCGCGCGCCGAGAGTGACGCGCGGGAGGCGGCGGCGGCGGCGGAAGAGGCTTGTACGTTCCTGTCCCCCGCCTAGACGTTGGCGGGGATTGGCTGCGGCGTTCACGTGGGAGCGGGGAGAGGTGAGTTTTTTGGGGTTTCTGGGGGGTTTCACACAGCGGGGCACCCCCGATCGGGGTGCCCCACCGAAGTGGACCAAAACCCAGGATAGTCAAAATCCTGGGTGTTGGTCCACTTTAAACTAAAATCTATATCTGTAATCATTTTAAAAATGAAAACTAGGATATGGAAATCAATACACATACAAATGTAAAGCTCTGAGCACAGGAAAAGCAACCCTCTAAATTAAAAGCCAGGATTATTCGTAATCTCTTATGGTAAAAATAAGTTATTAGTCGCTCCTCAGTTTTAAGCATTTTGTACATCAGTTTTGTTCATTTTGTTTCTCTACAGAAGGATCACTTGGAACTTATTAAAGCATTGATGGTTTTTGGGGCCAACGTGGAGCAGCCCAATGACTTTGGAGAGTCCCCAGGACTTCTGGCAGCACGAGCCAGCAAAGGTGGTAAAATAAATCTTTTCAATTTAGGTGTTGTCTGACCAAGGAAGTAAGTGAAATGAAGACTGCTTACCTAATGCTTCCTCATGGTCATTACATAGCATACGCTGAACATGCACTTTCCCCAGGCATCCTCCAGCACGGCTTAGCCACCACCTCCTCTCCTAAACTGGAAACACAAATCTGACAGTATTAAACCCTTCGCCTTGACCCTCAGTGTTTTTGTGTTTTCTATCCAGGAAAAGTGATGGAGTATTTTTGTCCGAAGGATTGATGGAGGGTCCGGTTCCCTCTTGGGCATTTTTTTGCATTACCCATATTTCCCCTGCAGTCCTGGGCTGTTGGTCGGATTGCATCTCTAAAGGATTTTTTCCTTTTTTTACGTTTTTTGGAGGCTTGAACTGGAGGGGGAAAATGCAGAGTTTACCCGCACTGCCCCACGCCAGTGTAGGTCCCGGCTGGGTGCCGGGCTCCCTACACAAGTGCTCCCAGGTGTGATGTTCCCTGGCAGGCTTCAGGGCGGGGATTGTATGGCAGTGGGCGCCGCTTGTAATGGCGGGTCGGATGCTTGGTTTTGGGCAGCGTCAGGATAAGTATATGCCTGGTTACTCCGAGTGGGCCGATGAGAACTTCTGGCCGGTAGGAGGGCCAGGGAGACGGGAAACGCTCCCGCACTTCCGGATCAGGTGACATCAGTTTGCCAGGTGGGTGTGATGTCATCTTAGATTGCGAGAAGGGCACTGGAGTCACTGTATGCCTGATCTGGGAGACTGGCTGTTTTCTTTTCCTGGCTGCAGTGACCTGGCATTTTCTCAATCCTGTATTAATGGGGCAGGGAATGTTAGTGTTTAGGCTAGTACCCTGAAAGTCACACCTGGTTTTGTTTTGTTTATGTTCCTTTTCAGTCCCAAGGATGGGAAGATAGACTCTGTCTAAACTGCCAAATGCCCCTTCCTGACAACTGGAACAACCTGCTGTGCACTCATCTCCAGGATGTGGTCAGTTCCAATTTTAATCCCATAACTTTAGGATTTTTAGAATGCTTGAAAGGGGTTATGGATAGTACTTTTGCTTCCTACAAAACAAAACGGGATCAGTTCCTATCTGCCCTGTTAGTCCCCACCCCGGTTACATGTCGAACATCTGAGAAAGGCGGGACTGTTCAGGTCAGGGGTCCAGAGGTTAGTAGGTCACCCAGGGAGATTCCGGTTCTACCTCGCAAGAATAGATCATTGGATGAGGAGGAAGAGGGTCTAGCATCTTCAGAGCATTCAGGTAGCACAGAGCAATCAGGAAAGTTAGAATCTGTGGGTGGTTCTCAGATTCAGTTTCTGGTAGAAGACACACCAGATCTAATACAAGCCATCCTTACTGCCCTGAAGATAGAGACTGTGGCCCAGCCCATGTCCCTGAAGGATTCTTTATACCAGGGGTTTCAGGAGCAGAGGACACCATGTTTCTTATACATGACTCCATTAAGGATTAATTGCTAGGGAACGGAAGATGTCATATTTTTCTTCCCAAAGTCATTCAAAAACTGATTTCCGTTTGAAGAAGCAGACTTGGCTGCATTGGCTAAGGCACCCTGGGTAGTTGCTTCCTTAGCCCAGGTCTCTAAAAGATCTGATCTGTCATTTGAGGATATGGGGAGACATAATGGACAAGCTTGCAGATGTTCTCCTTAAGAGATTCTGGGACACAGACACTTTTCTTTTAAAACCTTTGATTGCCACAGACTGTGTGGACGTGTCTTGGAGATGTGGGTAAACAGTCCCATTGACCCAATGAGGGGGGCCCCAAAGGTAGAGATTTTGGATGCACTTGCCTACATCTCTAAAGCGGTGGCCCCAATCGTGGATACCTCTGTGGAGGCAATTAGAGCTAATGCCAGCAGGGGCAAGGGTAAGGGGACTTCTTCTTTTAACCCGTCCCAGACCCACAAACCTCAATCCTGACATTCCGGTGGGGGGAAGACTCCTCCATTTTCTACCCGCTTGGGAGGAGATTTCACGAAACCCCTTTATTCTGCATAAAATTCAGGATGGGTATCGATTGAAATTTTCCCGGTGGCTACAGGATCACTTTCTGATGACTCAGTCCTCCAAAGACATAATCAAAAGCGAAGTCTTCCTTCTGTCATAGCTGAGCTTTTTCACAAGTCAGTGATAGAGCTGGTTCTGGGTCTCCAAAGGAGGGAGGGTTTTTATTCTCACTTGTTTCTAGTACAAAAGCCCTCCGAAAAATGTTGTATGATTTTAAATCTAAAGAATCTAAACAGCATTAAATACTAAAATTCAGAATTATGTCAATTTGTTCCATCAGAGATACCTTACAGAAGGACGTGCTGGAAAGAAGTTACTACAGGTATTACCGCCCATCCTGAGGTAGGTACCTAGGCCCCCTTCAGGAATTAGATCCCATTCTACTAGAGCAGTTTCGTCTTTTTTGGGCTTATAGCGGTGACATTTTACTAAAAGAGATCTGCAAGGCCACCACCTGGTCATCACCACATACATTCCTGAAGCATTATAAGGTGGACATGTGGGACCGGGGTAGGCAAAGGTTTGGAAAGAAGGTGTTACAGGTAGTCCGCCCATCCTGAGGTGTTTGAGTGAGGTAATTGAGTGTTTTCTTGTTTCAGTAGCTAAGCCATCCTGGAGGACGCATGGGGAAAACCCCAGTTAGTCTTACCGGTAATGGTATTTCCAGTAGTCCTCCAGGACAGTGTCCTACATCCTGCCCTAATGTCATTTCTAAAGGTGTATAGTAATACAGGTGCTCGTTCTTGTTCTATGGTTGCTTAAAGCACTAAGGGTTGAGGGGAAGGGGCAGGGCTTTAATACTTTGTCAGATTTGTGTTTTCTGTTTAGGGAGCGGAAGTGGTGGCTAAGCCGTCCTGGAGGACTATTTGAAATAACGTTACCAGTAATACTAACTGAGTTTTTTTTTGTAATACACACTGTACATGGTGCTTTCAGGAAATGCATATTCATAAATGTTATGTAAAGAGCTCTATTTGCACATGTATACTGTGTTGGTTTTGTATTAGAGTTCAGTTAGGAGGTGCAAAGAAATAATGTGTTTTCTCTGTGATAAGTATGCTAGATCCTGCCGCATATCACACCTTTTTCTCCCCCTCCACCTTTTAAAGGGTCTAATCGCAAGGTGTTGCTCGACATGCTTTGTAGCGTAGGAGCACAGCGCTGTTTTCCCCCTGATACCCAGCTTCTACCAGGCGCCTACAACCCCACCCCAGCGCCCCCTGTGGACAGCACTAGAGGCATAGGTAACCAGCCTTTCCTCCTGCAAACCAGAATCTTGTCTCCTTTATTTCCGCTTCTTACTTCTGCTAGCTTTTGAGGCGATGTATTATATATAAAACTTAACTTTTCTATCTCTACCTTCAGGTGTTAATGCGTTTTTCTTCAGGTATCCCTCTATATCACCCTACCATTTGTAAATCCTTTCTTTTCCTGCACTTTCTTTCCTATAGCCTCACGTCTTTGTTAATGAAAGTGTGTATATGTAATGTATGTATAAACATTGTTGAATTGTAATAATTTAACATTCCATCTATCGAAGCAGACCTAAAATCAAAACTGATTTCAGGTCTTTTTAACACACACCTGGGGCATCCTGATGTTGTGAAGGTATGAGTGTAAATACACATGTGAATTTCTCTCTGTATTCTTTCCCTTGGGTGAAATAGCTCTTACCCTTTTCCACGTCTATATTATTTTTGGTTATTGTGCTTGTATTTTCTTTCATTAATTAGTCACCTATTTCTTATACCCAGGTTTTCAGGACATGGTCTATGTTTCTACTGCTCTAACTAGCATGCTGGCAGGACAGGACACTGTGGACTATACAGGAGATGGTCTGAGAATGTAGGTGATGCTTTGTTTATGTTCTCATTACACAGATTATAGGATAGTTTGTCGAAAAATAAGGAATATGCAAAACAGAGTTTTTAGTAGCAAATACTTAAAGATTTGATTAAAGATTCCAGGGCACGGTTAAAGCTTGCCCTCCGGGCATCCTAATTTGAGATCCTTACTTGCCTTTGATCAACGCTCCCATGGTGCTTGCCCGGGCCATTTGACCCTGCCAGCCATATATGAATGGGGTGCTGACGGCCAGGGGTTGGCACCTGGCAATCCATTGCACCAGAATTCTGCTGGACAATAACATGAACAAGAGTGAATGCTGATTGGAGAAGAGCTGCACCATGGGAACATAGATTGAGGTGGTGGGTTACTGGCCCAACCAGGAGTTTTACATACAGGGCAATTCCAAATCGAGATGCCCCTGTAAAAAAACATCCAAACCAAGAAAGTCAAAAGCCTGGGTTTTGGTCTACTTTAATAACTCTTTGTCTGTTCTCAAAAAACATGCATGTTTAAAATTAAAGACATGCTTTCCTCTAATGCTCATTCTTGTGCACCAGTGAGTAAATATAATATATTCTTTCTCCAGAGCACAGCGGCCCTTACACATGTGCATTTACACCTCACCACGGTGGAAAAGCACAAGTGCAGCCTTGTGTACGGCACACTGCTTCCATTAGTAGAGTTCTGTGTTGGGGAAAAGAGACATCTGCTGGCAGAGCCCTGGATGCAGTGGCAGGAAGGACCTGGCAGCAGACAGTTGTGACACCAGAATTAGCCAGGGCAGGCAGCAGGAAGACAGATGAAACCCAGCTTCAGGACCCGAAAAAGGTGGCTGCAGCAGACAACAGGGGCTAAGGACAAAGACTGGTGACAGCTGCGGGGACCTGCAGCGATGGACCAGGAATCAGTGGCAGGTATTGGCACTTTACCTGCACTGCCCATAAAATTCTATTGCCTGTGATGTGGGTGAGCTGCTGCCAGCATTTTGCAGATGTATCATCATCATTTTCTTCTGGCTTGTGTCACGTTTGAGTATTTTACTCCACGAAGAGCAAGTAAACAAGAGCTTATTATCTGCTACAGGGAATGCACACCCAAAGGCTTCTTATTAAAAAAAAATTAAAGGTAATTGCTAAAAGATCACCAAAATATATACACATGGCAAATCAAGACTAAGGTCCTCCCGGCTGAGACGCTCCTCCTGACTGCTATTGGACACGGCACACTTGCCAGTTCAGGTCATGCTTATTTGTTGGTTCATTTGTAGTACCTTGTTTACTCTTCATTGTAATGACTTTTAATAATCTTTTCTTTTTGTTCAGTATTTACTTTTATTTTTTGATTGTTTGATTAATGTATTCATATGAATTCATATAGGCAGTTTATTAACCTCATTTAACCATAGTGTTTTCTTATCATATTAGTTTTTATAACGATTTTATGATTGTTTCAGGAATATATTTATATAAATGGGAGTACTTACTTACTTTATTATATAGGTAGTTTATTAACATTATTTACTTTCTGTGTTTTTTTTATTATGCTTGTTTTGCATTATTTAGGGTTTATATTCATATTTATTTATTTATTTATTGCCCACTCTATAATGTGTTTTTTTTGTATTAGTGATTCAATATTGTATGCACTGGCTCTTTTTTGATTTATTGGTTTGCTTAATTAGATTAATTAGTCCAGTTGCCGGGAGGACTTCTAGCCTTGATTTTAATGTGTCATTGTCATTTTCATGTGTTTTATATTTTGGCAATCTTATAAAAATAAACTTTAGACTATTTAATACAACACCTTTGGGTGTGCATTCCCTGTAGCAGGTAATCGTCTCTTGTTTACTTGCTCTTTGTGGTTGTAAATTAGGGGTTTGCTAATTTCGCTCTCTAGTTGGTCACTTAGCTAAAGCCAAACACTTCCCGTTTAGGGACCACTGTGCACTAAGCAATAGTTAGATTTGTGATGTACCTCCCAAAAAATGGGGAAAACAACTAAAATGCTTTAAAACTCCAACCATGATTCGTTTCCTTTATTGTGATAGCGGGCCTATTTGTTATAGAGCTGGCTATCTCTTTTATATCTATGATCAAGAGCTTTCAAATTGTATCATAAAAAAGTCTAATACCTTGATTCAATAATTGTAACCTATCCTCCTAAAAATACGGTAATAATTGTATTCCTGTTTTATTCCATGCAAGAGGTAAAATAACTGTGATTAAAACAAGTGAAACTGTGACAATGGAAACATGAATATGATACATAAATGTTGGTTGTGGGGAGCTGCATCTTTCATTTATATTTCATAAGAAGCCCAATTGAACTCTCTCCTTGTGCTGGGCCTCCCATGCAGCTCTGCTGCCATCTGAATGTATCTCTATGGGGGACTGTCAAATCAAACAGGGGACCTGAAAATTAAGTCTGCAGAAAGGCTCAAGTTTAAAAGGGTTTAACCCAGAATACAAAGTTCTGGTGAATGAAAGATGCAGCCCCTGACAGCCAGCATGGGGCAAGCGTTTGGCTAATTTAACCCTTTCCCCGAATGTCAACTTTCACTTCTGCAAGCAAAAATATTTAGTGATTTTAACACTTAACTTTTTAAACGAAATCTTATTCCGCATTAATGCATAGAGCGCTTATTTTCAGGAGATATTTAAAGCGGAACAAAACCCTGGGGAAAGGTCAGCGGCCAGCTTTGGAATCCTTTAGATTACAGGATGGCCGCTGGTGGGTTTTGTTCCGCTTTTAGGTTCCGCTTCTATTTAATTAGTGCCTTATTATATCATGTTACTCTGACCAATCAGAATGATTCTTTATACCGTTAGGCGGGACAAGCTCCTATGTTTGGATGGTGGTGGCATTCGTGGACTGGTTCTTATTCAGTTGCTTATAGCCATAGAGAAGACAGCAGGGCGCCCCATCAGGGAACTTTTTGATTGGATTTCCGGTACCAGCACGGGAGGTATTTTGGCATTGGCCGTAGTGCATGGTAAGTTAGTACTGTTTTTCTGCGGGTTTACTTTCTCTTTGATTATGGCCGGCTTCTGGTTTGAGCATGCAGTAACGAGTTGCAATAAAATTCAGTCGGACTTAGGGTCTATGAGACTTTAGGTCCAGTTAAATCTCTGACCATAGCTGTGTAAAACCCCAGCGGTAATCTGTTATACATACCTCACCAATGATCCCACGGTGCATGTGCATCTGCCAGTGACATCTCATATAGTGTGTGCGTCGCCATGTTCAGTCTTAGAAGGATGCAGGGGGTCCAATGAGGTAATGCTTCCATTCAGCTTTTTTAGCCACTCATTTATATGCATGGCCAATACACGGATTGGAGCAAAGCAGCATATGCAGGATTGGCTTGTAAATGAGACACTGGGACACTGGCAGGGTTTCACACAAATGGCAATGCCTCACTAGTACAGACCAAACTCCAAGATAGTGGAAATCCTTCGTTTTCAAAAACTTTAAATGAAAGGTTTTCTAGCGAGTGTTTTCTCTTTTGGTTCGATTAAATATTAATTTGTTTGTATATGTGCTAGCCCTAGTTTAAAATAAAAAAGAAAAGGAAGTGATCAGAGCATGCAGAGAGTATCACTGGGGCCGAGGGGAATCAGTGGCACAGCAAACCTATAATTTGTGTAGCTTTTACCACCTTTTAGTCACCATGACAAGTACCAGTCCTCACCCTTTTTGTGCAAACTGACCACAGAGCATAGGACTGGGATGCATATGAACCTTTAACCATACTGCAGCAGCCTCTCTCTTGTATACTTCATACTAGAGAGCTGAAGGAAGCCGGTCCTGTTCAGACAGTTACCACCATAAATGGTCATTGTTATGACAGAATGCTCAGTGTTAATGGCTTTCTGGCTTCCTATCCTTGCATTAAAGCCTAGAACTCAGAATCAAGATTTTAAATCCAAGTTTGGGCTTCAAAGAACTTTCTTAGGAAATTAATCAAATTAATTGACTTACTACAAGCTGTCTTGTTCTGCTAATGTTCCTCAGACATAGCTATCATGTAATGATATGTGAATTTTCCTAATCTGTTGCACCAGGTCCTCTGGCCACCTATTAATGATCACAACAGGAACTGTATCATACTTGTTGTAAGGTACTAGAGCTCCACAGGACAGAACTCTTCTCCATGTAGATATATTAGGCCGGAGAACAGAGCTGATGATTCTTAATGTGGACCAATCACCAGGATGTCAACTATCCTGATGATTGGTCCCTACCCCGAGGGCATCCCAATGTAGGATGCCCCCTGTGTAAAACACCCCAGATCGCCCACTTTCACTCATGCTCTTCCAATCAGCGATTTATGCTTTGCTTACTAATGCACAGCATATAGAAGCGGATTAGACAGGGCGTCTGCATAGGGAGAGGCAGGGCTACCCTGTGGAACGTGCGCTCCCACAACCTGTCAATCTGAATGGCTGGGTAAAGGAAGTGTGCTCCGCTCCAGGGAAGCCGGGGATGCGGTCGGCGGCAAAGACAGGATCAGGCAAGATTACCGGCGACCCCAGGAGGGGTTTCACACAGCGGGGCAACCGGTATAGGATTTCTGGGCAGCCGCAGGGGTGGGGGGTGATTGGTCCACTTTAAACAAACGGACTTTAAAAATATAAATATGAACAAATGCTTTACACTCAGCCAAGAAAAAGTGGATGGCAACAATAACAGAACAGAATTCAGGAACATAAACAACACAAATGGACAAAGCCTAGTGCAGGTCACACTGGGGATCTCAAGAAGCGGGCAGCACAAGCACAGCATGGGGGAGGCACTCACGCAGAGGTGTGCGATGGGCAGGGCAATGCACTGCTGCACAGGAGAAGGAAGGAGGGGGTGTTATTGGGTAAGAAAGTATGAAATTCCTCTACATTCTAAAGAGGTGATCACCCAATCTTAGACAGGCCTGCAAGATAAAAAGGCGTGGCACACTGTTTTAGCAGACTACAGCCCAACTATCTGGCATGCAGGATCTAATGGTATCCTCTATGTTCTGCTCCGTTTGCTCATTCTTCCTCTGCAGACCAAACTGCTCTTGGTCTGCAACAGATCCACAAAGACTTTGGATCAGTGTTCCCCCAACCCTCTCCTCGGGAGCCACCAACAGGTCATGTTTTTTTGGATCACCTCATGGCCGGCTCTATAGCTCTGTCTGAGCACTAATTACTTCACCTGTGCCTTTGTGTGGAGATCTGCAAACCATGACCTGTTGGTGGCTCCCGAGGAGAGGGTTGGGGAACACTGTTCTAAAATAATCCTTTTTATCTGACATACCCAGTAAAAAAAAGTAATTAACCTGGTGGCGGGACTCCCATCCTCTCCAAATGGGTGGGTCCTCTGATTCATTGGGCCATACTGACTACAAATGCCAGTTGAGGAGTTTGGGAAGATGGGGACCCAGACAGTGGACGCTGGAGTCAGCAGGAATGGCAGTTATCCATAAATATTTTTGAGTTAAACTGGACCTTCACCCTGAATAATATATGTTCCCCCACCCTCTACATACAGATTTCCCACATTAAAAATCATCCTACCTGCATCTAGTGCATTTTATGAGCCTTTAAAGATCCAAGGTGGCGGCCCATGGAGTCTTCTGACTATGCTGCTCTGCATTCTGGGATTTCTGTGCTTTTCCTGACCCCGGCTGTGCTCTATTTGTGCAGAGCACAGCTATAACCCGCCCCCTTGTTCTTTTGCCCCGCTCTCCTCAGTATGTGATGCTTCTGAGGAAAGGTGGTGGTGCCCATATACTAGAGTCCTGAGCACAGTTGCAAGTAAGTGATTAATAACGTAAAATATATTAATTTTAGATGCTGGGGAATAGTTTTTTAAAGATTTGTGCTTTTCATTAAATGATGCCGAAGGTCTGGTTGAAAGTGAAAACTTTGAAAAGTACAGTCCATTTAACCCCTCTCTGTTGCTCTCCTGTCCCATACAGTTAGATAGGGCTTTTACTGTGTAAAGAAACATAATCCTGAATTTACTTCGGGATCCTAAAATAAAATACTAGGCACCTCCGTCTTTGTTGGTCAGGTAGCTGGGTATGTTTCTTGTCTGGGTGTGCTGCATGTGCTGGATAAAATGGTCACTACTGTGTGTACGTGGAAATGTTTGTTTCATTAATAAATATTGTATGGGCTGAGCTAGGCACAGCTTAGAAATTAGGGAGAATCAATCTTTAGGTAGGCTTTTAAGGAAGTTTTCGGCGCAGTGAGGTGAGTGCCTTTTTATTTCACTGTTGGTCCACTTTAAGGGCAATACTGCTTCTCTTGAGACATTGGACCAGCCAATTGAAAGGTCTTCCGATAACGATTTAGTCAGACAATGTATCGGTGGTTGCCTGCATCAGCCATCACACGGGAGAAAACTAGTACTCAAGCTGATGGGGCGGAGTTTACCCTTTTAAACGCCAGTCACATAAAATGTATGTGGTTGCCTCCAACATTTAACTGTCAGCCACTTAAATTTTACCTGCCTGGAGTTCTTCCCTGTCTGTAGCATAAAAAAAAAAACGCTCACTTCAGTCCAACATCCAATGACACCATGCCAACTCCCCCCCCCCCTTCCCCGCTTTTGGCAGCTCACGGCCGCCGCAGGGGGAGGATTTTATATGAGGAGTCTGTCATGCACGGGACAGCGCTGTTGGATCAGAGGTGAGTAAAGTTTCGAATTAACCCTTGATGTCCTGTCACTCAGCCGGTATAAAAGGCTCCTTCCATGAGACCCCACAGCCCAGGAGAGGCAGAAGAGCCTGCGGCCCATGAGAGCTATGGGGGCTTATAGCATTCAGGGCTGGGGGCCAGCCGGGCTAGCCCCCTAGCCCTGGTCAACAAGTTGGTGCTGGGGCTGATTTTACTGGGAAGGTGGGACCATATGCTGTTAATTTTTTTTTAAGGGTTTTAATCCTTAAAAAATAAAAAAAAGTGTGGTTACCCTCCTGTCATAAAGCGCTCTTTTCAGTTTAGGGTTTTTTCAGGTTGGATTTGGGGCTACTGATGCATATGAGGCACCATTGTAATTGTGAAGAATCTGGCTTTCACATGCAATATAGTTTTCTTAAAAAAAAAAAATAATAATAATAATAAATAAATATATATATATACCGTATTTGCCGGCGTATAAGACAACCCCCCAACATTTCCACTCAAAATATAGAGTTTGTTATATACTCACCGTATAAGACTACTCCCTCTTCCGCACACCAAATAAAACGTAAAAGAACATCAGATTTTATTTCAACATGTTAATTTATATTCAAATGCTTATGACATGCAGGAAAACTGTCACAAGGCTTTATGTTATCAAACCCTTGTGTACACCTGCCAGGGCTGGCTCCGGGTTTTGATGGGCCCTTGGGCGACAGTGTCACAGTGGGCCCCTTGCAGTGATCATGTCTGATTTTCTGCTGTTCTTTTCTAGTGCTCAGAAACCAAATGTTCTTTTCTGGATGTTTAATAGTGATGCAGCAGGACTAGCACCTAGGCAATAGTGGGTGTTGATAATGAGGCATCCCAATTTGGGATTAAACACTTTACCTGTCCTGGGAATCTAAAGCTGCCATGGGAGCTGTGGCCAGTGAATGTGCAGAGCAGGCAACAACACGATGGCTAAAGTTCAAATGGAGCCATCCCCGCTCGCGCATGCACTGTTGGATCACTGGATAGGTAAGTTTATGCACTGATCTAGGGGGGTGACACAGTTGGGTATCCCAAATCAGGATTTGATCCACTTCAAAACACACCAAAACTCTGGTAAAACAGCTCTAAAGCACTCAAAGGCTGGGTTACAGCTTGTTCCTAGGGCCTCCCAATACGGGTTGCCTGGCTGTGTGAATCCCTGTTACTCCTGCAGCTCATGTGGCATCCACTACCAGCATATTTGAATGGTAGGCAGTGGCTGATCATAGCACCGAGGAGCAGTCAGCAGAGATTGCTGCATTCAGAATAGATTGTGGTCAATAATATGCACCACAATCTTTTCTGATTAAATGTTAGCCTGTGCATGTGCCGTGGGGTGGTTGGAGTTGAGTAAAAACCAATGTGGGTTTCACACACATGGTTATCTAAAATTCGGATGCCCCTGTAATGTAGACCAAAAACCAAGTGAGGGAAACTCCTGGGATTGGGTCTGCTTTGAGGTACTGACAGTTTGCCTTCTGACCTGCTCTGATGCTTCATGTTTCTTCTGTAGCCATCTTCTTATCAGCTTCTTATCAGCAAGTCAATCCCGGCAGCTCATCACTTCACACCCGGCCCGGGAAGGGGAACACATACTGGCGCACGCTGACACAGAAAACAGGAGGGAGGAGGGGGAGAGGAGGAAGAGAGGGGGGAGAGGGGCAGCGCGGAGGAGCTCCACGGAGAGGAGACCGTGGAGAGATGGCGCTGCATTATCATCACACACGGCCAGGGGAAGGGAAATATATAATGGCGCGCTGACATAGGAAACAGGAGGGAGGGGGGGAGAGGAGGGAGAGAGGGGGGAGAGGGGCAGCGCGGGGGAGCTGCGCACACACACACACACACACACACACACACACACACACACACACTGACAGTTCCCGGCTACCTTCTGCAGCTTCGGACCAGGCTGCGGGGGGAGCGCCACTGCTTCCAGCCCAGCAGAACGGGCTGCTGATGCTAGCCACTGTATGTGACCCAGGTGCACCCGGCGTATAAGACGACCCCCTCACTTGGAGGCATGTTTTACAGGGGGAAAAAGTCGTCTTATACGCCGGCAAATACGGTATATATATTAATAAAAACTAAAAAAAAATATTTTTACAAAAAATTAGGAAAGCATGGAAAAAAATTACAGACATTTCTTCTTAAAGCTTAAATTGCCAAAGATACATATAATTTTTCTGGAAAATCCTGCAAAAATCACAGTTAAACATACAACGCAAAATAGTTAAAAATGGCCTGTCATCAGAGGGTGACAAAATCTCAAAAAGGCTGTCAGTGAAGTGCAAGATGCGCACTTTGTCTGCAGAGCTGAATTTTTTTAAAGAAAATGACCCTTATGTGCATACTTTATTTTGGGTGTTTGGCAACCCTACCCTTGAAAATAGCTAAATGGTTTTCGAGCCCTTCTATGTGCCGAATGAGTTTCCCCATATACAGGTATATGGGGTATTGTCGCATTTAGGAGACCCTGCGTAAAACATTTTAGGACCTCTTGTGAAAATTCAAAATTTAAAGTTCTACTGTAGGCAAAGGTAATTGTTACACCTTTACATCTGGCTATATTTGGCACTGTCCTAAACTGTTTTCCAGGCAGAGAATTCGAGGTTTACAAGATCTCATTATTTCTCTTCTGAAAAAAGTGGACTTGGTACTTGGATCTGTAAGGCTGCATAATAATCAGCATAACGGGCGGGGTCTGTAAGATCCTCAGAACTTGCTTAAAACACCCTGGCTGGGCTTCTCCCCCTGTTGCTAGGCAACATTGGAGCACAGACCAGCACTCCCATACACACTCCCAAAGCACATGCATTCACTTCCAAAGTGGATACAGGATGGCACTCCTGAAACGCATGTACGCCCACACTTCCAAAGAGAATGATCGCGCGCGCACGCCCACGCTCCCAAAGCGCAGGCCCGCCAACACTCGCAAAGCGCATGCACGCCCACACTCCCAAAGCGCTCGCATTCCTGAAGCTGAAGCTGCACCACCAAACGCCAAGGTGCCTCTTTAAGGTGCAGTCCTAACTCTAATCTCTGAGAGCCCTATTTGGGACATACAATGCAATAGATAAATTTGGAGCAGGATTACCTGAGTACTTCATCTGAGGCAAGTAGGAAGTGTGCAACATCAGGGGTAGGGAGTGTAGGCTGGGATGTTGCTGTTGCCAGAAGCACCCCACAAGATTGGGGGGAGTGTGAAGGGTGGGATGTTAGGTGGGGATTTGGGACCTGGGGATTGTGATGGAGAATGGCTGCAGGGAGAATCCTAGGAGTTGGGGGGGAAGGAGGTAGCACCTAGCAGGTGGGGGGTGGGGCCTGAGGCATTGTGATGGAGGGATGATGCAGGGAGTAACTATGGATGTGTATAGATGGGGGAAGGGAACAGGAATGGTACAGTACAGTACCAAAAAGGAGGGGGGGGCAGTGCAACAGGCTATCAGACTGCCATAGGACCTAGCAACAAGTGATTGATCAGGTGGTGATGGGACCCAGCAACCAGCTATTAGGTGTCTATGGGACCCAGCAGCATGTGTTCTGATGGCGACAAGACCACATGTTGCTAGGTCTCTTACATATCTGTTGCACTGCTCAATGTGGGGGGAGGGCCCCTACCTGATATAGGGGGAAAACGAGAAGGCAGCTCCACTCATTCTACTCAGATCTGTGCCACACCACAGCCCGGTTTTGATTCTGCTTTCTGATTCTTTTTTTAAGAGAAACCATGTGCAACCAAAGAAATCATGGTGAAGGTCCGGTTTCAAGCAAACTGCCCACAACTGTGACAACAAGCCTGTTTGTGGTTTCTACCGATACATATGTGGTACCATTGTAACCAAGAAGAATAGAGCTTTTACACTTGCAATATGATTTTCTTAAAAAACTTACATATTCTAAGTATGTCTCACACCCTGCTTCGGAAATATTCATTACACGTGGGTTATGTCCAGTAGAGGGCGAACTTCTGCAGAGATGAATAGAAAAAAAAGAAGCCCCTCCCGGCCCATAAATACCTGGGACCTCCCATACATTCCCCAGTAATCGTCTCTGTAGACGGCGAGCAAGTCAGAAGATGAAGTCTCCTCCTTGCAGGTAAGCCGGGTTCCCCATTACAAGGGGTAGGCGGCTACCAGGTTGGTGACCCTGGTTTGGGATGCCCTGTCCGTTTCCCTCTGCTCTACTACCATAGTTGGGGATCCCTCCCTCCCTTTACTTTATTCCCTTTATTCACAATGGGAGGGGGGGCCTGTGACTTCTCCCTTGTTTTTAACTTCATTTGATCTTTCCAGTTGATATGGAGCATCTGGAAGTAATCCCTCAATGAACTTGTGTATGCGTGTGTGTGTGATTTTACTGTTCGTTTGATACATGCGGCGGCCGTATTGAGAGCCGGCCGCCCTGTCCGGCTCTGCACGTGTGGCTGCTCAGACTAGAGGTGAGCTTCTCCCCCTCCTGTCTGTGAGGAGAGGGGGCGGGGCCGGGCGCTCGACGCGCTGGCGATGGCCCGCCCCACTCTCTCTGGTGCCCTCCGCGGCGCCCGGTCAATGGATGGGAATGGGGCGGGGCCAGGGGAGGGGGCGGGGCCAGGCACGGTGCGCGATCCGTGCCGGCCTGCCCTTCTTCTTCTTCCTTTTCTGCCTTATGCTCAGGCTGGGGATCGCCATTTGTCGTGCTGTGAGTGCCCTGCGGGGCTTTGCTTGTTGTGCACTGTTTTGAGTTTGCGCCTTATCCAGCGCGGTGGAACAGAAAAGACCTGCACGTTGTGCAATCAACAATTCAGCACCATCAGTCAAATATGTAAATGAGTGAGGGTGTGCCAGTGAAAGAATCCCAAGACAACTATGTAATATACACAAGGAGAATGATTTTGTGGCCCAGTATACCACAAAAAACGGGGAATTTTTTCCTACACAGCACCACTCCCCCTCACCTAATAAACCATCAAAATCTTATAGTTTCATATCAAAAAGAATTTTTAATTCATTAATCAATCCAATTAAAAAATATAGATACATACAATACACTAACAATCACAAGACATTTAAAAAACACATATACCTACAAAACCCACCCCAGCAGAAGGAAACCTAATTGATCCATTCCCTGTGCAAAAATGTAATAGTAACACACCATACAACTATATACATCTCAAAACATGTATTAAAGTGCCTATGTGCCAATGATAAAGTGCTAAACAGTGTAAACAAAAATAACAAAAAAAATTTTTTTTCCACCTCAATGAAAGATAAAGAGTAACCCTCTGCTGAGCCAGATAATAAGCCACCCACGCGTTCCGTGACGGATTGTCACTTTATCAAGGTGCCATTGCCTGTGCTGCCATTACCTCCGTTTTAAATATGCTTTGAGAAAGCGCCAAAACCATATCCCCACCCCCCACCCAGCGTGCGGCGTCCCCGGCCGGCAGCCGCCCACACGCCGGAGATGGAGGCAGGCACACCTGCGCCGAATCAAGCCCCTATCAGGATGACGTCACAGCCAAGCCCCTCGTCCGCCCCCCAGACCGACACCGAATGACACGCCCCACGTGACAACGCCGCACAACGGCGCGCACCTCGGCAGCGGTCACCGGGTCGGGGGGGGTCGGGCGGGGGGCTGAGCAGACGTCTGAATATACGATCCCTCAGAAGATGGAATGGGTTCGTGACGGAGATAAAGGCAGCACCGCAATATCAAGGACAACATTCTAATCGTGAAAGAGACAATACATTAAAACAACACAAATACATCTATGTACATACTTCCTCAAATAAATACAAGGTAATCATAATTTGATATATTGATGTAATAATAAGAAAATATATATATAATGAATGTACAATTTCATGGCTCACACATACAATATAGTAAATCAGGGATTCTCATCAATTAACCCATTGTTTCTCCACCCGGTCTCCACAGATTCGGCTGTCAGTCCCTAAGTCATAAAGCCCTACATATATATATACACACACAATCCCTACACCAAGAAAAACAACAGCCTCATCCAATGGGATCCAATACCGCTGGGCAATTATTATTTGTATATATATATATGCGGACGTGGTCTTATAGTGTTGTTAGTATGAACACGAAAAAATGATGGAATATATAAACCTATATTATCCAGCGCGGTGGCGACCATTAGTTTTATTGTACTACTTGCGCATACATTATGTTTATTACATACATTATTATTATTATATACATTACTATTAGTATTATATACTATATTATATTCAATGTTATATACAATGTTATATATACATATATATATTTATTTTATATGGTTTGCCACACTCTTTGTACATTCTGCATGTATGAGTGCTTGTCTATGGTGTACCTTACTTACGGGGGCTCCCATTTTGTTATTGTGTCCTGGGGTCCCTTGGCCAAAAAATTAGGGCTTGCAAATCCTCCCACTAACGGACTTAAGGGGCATCCCGGGTAGCTTTCTAGCGTAATTCCCGCTGGTCATTGCGACTACCATACAAATCACCATATGGAGGCTCCCCAAGATACCGGGCTCCGGCTCCCTTCGGGGCAACACCGGCAGTGTGTGGGTTGGGGGGTATCCCTTGCCGGGGATAATGTGCTGGTTTGCATAACATGTGTTCAGCAGGCCATAACGCGGCAGTCGGGGGCCCAGGCATCTGGGTCAATGCCGCCGGCCTCATCACCTACCCCACCTTGACTTATCCGTACCCCAAGTGACACTGTCATTAGCGGGGAGTCGCAATCTGATGTATGTGCTAGATTGGCCAACATCGAGAAATTGTTTTCTAGCTCTACGGCCAGGGAGGCCCCAGCTAAGAGAAGGCATCTGTTACCGGCCGCTCCGGTTCTTGATGATCATGATTCCCTTGACTGGTCTGTTTATTCTCCGCTTGCGGAAGGGGAACTGTTTACGGAATCTGATGGCTCTGAGGATCAGCAGTTTTTGGGTGCTGATGCTGGGCAGGGGCTTGGGGATGCCGTGGATACCCCCAAGATCCTGGCCCATTTATTTGAGGTGCTGGCTATTTCTCCTCCGGCGGAGTCCCCTCCGCAGAAGGGGGAATTTTTCTTTTGGGACCTCTAAGCCTCGTCTGGAGTTCCCAAATCAGATACATTTCGAATATTTGATTATTAAGGAATGGGAAGGACCTAGCCGGCTTCCCGGTTTTCCTCAGGGATGGGATAGGAAATATACCGTTCCGGTGGACGCGGTGAAGCGCTGGTTGTTCCCTCCCGAGGTCGATGCGTCCGTACTGGGATTGTCCAACACATCTGTGGTGCACTCTCCAGACGCCACCACGATTAAGGATCGTGAGGACTGACGTATTGATCAGATGGCTTGACATGCCTTTGCTAGCGTGGGTTCAGCCTTGCGGCCTGTTTGTGCTTCTGTACTCACGGTTGTGGCTATAAGGTCTGTGGTTAGGGGCCTGTTGAGGGGTGCCCAGCTGGACCCAGCCAGTGATGAATTTGCAGCGCTTATGCGGTGTGAATCGTTCATGACCATTTGTCTTGTCTGCCTTGGATGACACAATATGTATGTATAGCAGAACTTCAGCGTTGCTTGTGGCTATACGACGCTCTGGCTGGTTGCGCCAGTGGGCGGCTAACATTGCGGCTAAGAAGTCACTTACAGGGCTACCCTTTCTGGGTATGCGGCAGTTTGGAGATAAATTGGATTCAGTAGCGGAAGGAGGAAAGCTACCGCCACGCAAGAAGCAGCGTCGCTCCTTTCGGGGGACGGGCTCCTTTAATCCTTCCTTTCGCGGTGCCAGAGCAGGCAGAGGTGCTGCCTTCTCTATCTTCAGGGGTGATTCCAGGAGCAGAGGCGGAGGACGGGCCCGTCCAGGACCTGTCTGGGGTTCCAAGCCCGCTGCCGAGCCAGCTCAGCAATGAGGGGGCGCCCTCACCTTTGCGGGTGGGGGGACGGCTGCGGCACTTTTATTCTAAGTATACAGTACGTCCTGCTCCAGATATAATACTTACACTTGGGTTATCCTCCGCCAGAGGGCGCTGTGCACTGCAGACATGCAAAAATACAGGCTCCTCCCGGCCCTTCATATACCCAGATTTCTCTGCAGTGCTGACTGCGAAGACATGAAGTATCACTCTCTCGCAGGTGAGCGGGGCTATTACAGCCTGCGGCCCTGTGGGACTATTACCACCCGTCCTCCTTGTGATGTGCCTCCCAGCCTGGGCTGCGCTGGTCAGGTGAAGGTAGGCAGCACCATGCGTGCTTGACGGAGCCATGCTCCACCGCAGTCCCTCACCATAGGGTAGGCGGTTTAGGCTGATGGTGAGCCTTAGGGGATGCCCCTCCCGCCTAATTGTCCCACGCCCCGTGTAGCGGTGGCCTCTGTGTAAAGGGTCGCCATCCTCCCTCGTTCCCCCCCTAGCTCGGGGGGAAAGAAAGGGGGGGAGGGGTTTGTGAGTACGGCGGCCTCAGTGTACCCTATTACACGCTTATGGCCTCGATGTCGTGTTTGACTGGGAATGGATGTCAGAGCCGCGTTATGTACTTTTTACTTTTATTGGTAGCCGCCGCGCCCTTTCTATATTGCACGGACGGCGGTGGCTTTGTTGATGCTGCAGCGTCTTTTTCTTAGTCTGTAGTGGCTCTGCTGCGCTAACCCACTCGATCATCCCTTCAGGCGTCACTGCCCTGTTCCTTTTTTTCTCTATTTGCATCGCACTTTCGGAGCTTCGCGGGGGGCAGGGCCCTGACTTGATGCGCTCCGCGTCACGATTTGGCGCGCTCCGCGTCACCTTCAGCTCTGGTCCGCCCTTCGAGGATCGTTTGGCGCCATTCTTTTTCGCGCGCGCGCGGTGAAGACCGCCCTCCCCCTGCTGTCTGTAAGTGCCCTCGCGGGCGACCACATATTATCCTTATAATTACCTGTATCTTACCTAGTTTACACCTTGCGCATGGCTCTGACATTCCTGTCCCTCTTATGTCTTTCAGACCGTGAATTCCGGTGGCTTCTCCCGGCCCGGTGTATCTCCCGGTTGAGACTATTAAAATTACTCCCACTTCCCCGCGGGTTATTGGGGCATCTAGGGTAGCTTACAGCGTCAATCCCTATGGGCCTATTGTGCCGATACAATCACCATATGGAGGCGTCCCAGGATATTGTGAACGGGGTTCCTTCGGGACAAGCCCAGCTGTGTGTAGCTTGTGGGGTCTTACCTAG
Organism: Gastrophryne carolinensis; assembly: GCA_027917425.1. Classification (NCBI taxonomy): domain Eukaryota; kingdom Metazoa; phylum Chordata; class Amphibia; order Anura; family Microhylidae; genus Gastrophryne; species Gastrophryne carolinensis. The sequence continues at coordinate 332,283,620 of CM051235.1, read as the reverse complement.
CAGCGGTGACAATGCACGGGTCTGTGTTCCTTGTGCACAGCAGGCGTTATCGGTTCTTCCCGCCTCTTCAGTGGCTGGGCCTGCACCTCGCCTCACTTCACCTACTCCCCCAAGCCTGAGTCTAACCCCCAATACAAGCGGGGATTCCCATCCTGATATTGCTACTAGACTGGCCAGTGTTGAAAGATTGCTTGCTAGCTTGCTAGCGCGTAAGGCCACCGCTAAGAGGCGGCATTTAACCCCTGACTTTGCCCTTTTCCCTATGGAATCTGATGACTTGTTGCAGCCTTACAGCCAACCCCCCTTGGATGAAGGGGAGCTGTTCTCTGACTCGGGGTCATACGACGAGGAGTCAAGGGGTCATGACGAATCTGGTTCCGAGCACTGGACCTCGGATGATATTGACAGACTGGTGGCTCAGATATTTGAAGTTTTGACCATCTCTCCCCCTGTTGCTGCTCCCAGACAAAGGGGTGAGCTTTTTCATACTGCTAAGGCTCGTCTTGAATTTCCCGAGCAAACTCATTTCAGTAGCCTCGTGCTTAAGGAATGGGAACATCCAAGCAGACTGCCTGGGATCCCTAAGAGTGTGGATAGAAAGTATCCCTTCCCGGCTGACTTGGTTAAGTGCTGGTCATCGCCCCCCGAGGTCGATGCTCCTATTCTAGGGTTGTCTAACACCTCTATTATGCACTCCCCTGACACTACTACGCTACAGGACTCTGAGGACCGGCATATTGATCAATTGGCATGCCATGCCTTTGCATTTGGGGGAGCGATCTTGCGCCCGGTTTGCGCCTTAGCCATTACGGCAGTAGCGCTCAGGGCCATGGTCAGGAATGCACTCGATGGCACAGATGAGTTGACCTCTGATACTGTCAATACTCTGTCTAACTGTGATGTGTTCATAAACTTTATCCTGTCTGCATCGGACTCAGACCTTCTGCCTTGGCGGTAGCTATTCGCCGCGCGGTTTGGTTGCGACAGTGGGCGGCTGACAACGCCGCTAAGAAAGCCCTTACTGGGCTTCCATTTAAAAGGCTACGCCTGTTTGGAGACCGTCTAGACCTCTTCGCCAAAGGAGGCAAGTTGCCCCAGCGCAGGCGGCAGATTCTGCCTTTTCGAGGCCAGGGCACCCTTTCAAGCCCCTACCGCGGGGTTAAACAGGGAAAAGGGGTGTCCTTCGCGGGGCCCCGCGCAGATTCCTGGCACCGGAATAGAGGACGCCGTCCCGGTTCCTCCTGGGGGCCCAAGCCCAAAGCCCCGCCCAAGACCCCTCAGGCATGAGGGGGCGCCCTCACCCGTCAGGGTGGGGGGACATCTACAGCACTTCGAGCACGTCTGGCGGCGCCACGTCTCAGACCGGTGGATTCAGGAGGTAGTGTCCTCCGGCTACAAGATAGAGTATGCTGTACGGCCCCCCACCAGATTCATTGGGTCCCGAATCCCTCAAGACCTTGCCTCAGCCCAGGTCTTGTTGCTGGCCGTGCAGGGTCTCCTGGATCTAGGGGTCCTTTGCAAGGTCCCCTTTGGAGACAGGGGCACGGGGTTCTACTCCAACTTTTTCACAGTACCCAAGAAGGATGGGTCAGTCAGGCCCATTCTGGATTTAAAAATCCTCAACAAATTTGTCAAGAACAGGCATTTTCGCATGGAAACTCTGCACTCGGCCATTGGCTCACTGTGCCCAGGGGACTTCATGACGTCAGTAGACATCAAGGATGCTTACCTTCACATCCCGGTGTTTCCAGGACACCAAAGGTTTCTCAGATTTGCACTGAAAGATCAGCATTACCAATTTGTGGCCCTGCCATTCGGCCTCACGTCGGCTCCCAGGGTGTTCACCAAGGTGCTGGCAGGGGTGATGTCCCTGATAAGGCTAAGGGGCATACGTGTGCTGCCTTACCTGGACAACATCCTCATCACCTCTCGATCTCTGCGGCAGGCAGAGTTGGACACTCAACTGGTAGTGTCCACCCCGGAGTCCTTCGGTTGGGTGATCAATTACCCCAAGTCCTCTCTGTCCCCATCCTCGGTGACCCCGTTCCTGGGAATGATTCTGGATACGGTTCAGTCACAGATATTCCTTCCTCAACAGAAGGTGGAAGCTCTGACTGCGCAGGCCGGGTTCCTGCTCTCGTGCCCACAGCCCTACATCAGGCAGGGAATGCAGCTGGTGGGCCTGATGGTGGCGAGCTTCGAGGCGGTGCCCTTTGCTCAGTTCCATTTGAGACCTCTGCAGCTTCACCTTCTGTCAGTATGGGACAAGAACCCAGCGTCCTTGGACGGGGTCTGTGTGCTTCCCCCCTCGGTCAGACGGTCCCTTGCGTGGTGGCTGGACCTCGGGAACTTGATAGGGGGCCGGTCTTTTCTGTTCCCTCCCAGGGAGACGGTCACAACGGATGCCAGTCTGTCAGGTTGGGGGGGGATTCTGGATATCCCTGCGCTTCCAGGGGACGTGGGGTCCTCGGGAGGCCCATTTACCCATCAACATTCTGGAACTGCGGGCAGTCCGGTTGGTACTGGAGCGGTTGACCCAACACCTGAGGGGGCTTTCGGTCCAGGTACGCTCAGACAATAAGACGGCGGTTGCCTACATCAACCATCAGGGAGGGACTCGGAGCAAGGGTGCCCTCCGGGAGGTGTCTCAGATTCTGACATGGGCGGAGGCCAATGTACAATGCATTTCGGCTGTTTACATTCCGGGGGCGGAGAATCTGCTTGCAGATGCTCTGAGCAGGGGGACGTCCCGTCAGGGAGAGTGGTCCCTCTGCAACAGGGTATTCCAGTCCCTGTGTCACCGTTGGGGTCTTCCGGATGTGGACCTGTTTGCTTCCCGCCACAACCACAGGCTCCCGGCCTTTGTGTCCCTGTCTCAGGACCCTCTGGCCTTGGCCACGGATGCCCTGTCCATGTCATGGAAAGAGTTTCGGCTCCTGTATGTATTTCCACCATTCCCTCTGCTGAGCAGGGTTCTGCGCAAGATTGCTCTGGAAGGGGTGCCTGTGATTCTAGTGGCCCCCCGTTGGCCAAGAAGAGTGTGGTTCGCAGACGTGGTTCAAATGGCAGTAGACCAGTACGATCTGCCAGGGGTGCCAGATCTGCTAACTCAGGGCTCCCTACGCCATCCCAATTTACAAACGCTGGCTTTGACGGCCTGGCTGCTGAGACCTCCATCTTGATAGAGAAGGGTTTGTCTGCCTCTGTGGTAGGCACTATGGTGCAGGCTAGGTAGAAGACTTCTGCTGCTATCTATTATAGAGTATGGCGTACCTACAGTGTGTGAGTGTGAGTCTAGGTCTCTTCCCTGTAGTGAGTTCTCTGTCCCCAGGGTTCTGGAGTTCTTACAGCATGGTTTGGAGTTAGGTCTAAAACTCAGTACTCTGAAGGGTCAGCTTTCTGCCCTGTCCGTCTTCTTTCAGAAGACCTTTGCTCATCATCATTGGGTTAAGACCTTCTTTCAGGGGGTCACTCATGCGCGTCCCCCTCGTAAACCTGTTGTCCCCGTTTGGGATTTAAACTTGGTTTTATCTGCCTTGCAGGGTGCTCCCTTTGAGCCTATTCAAGATGCTGTTCTGGCTGTTCTTACTCTCAAGGTTGTCTTTTTGGTGGCCATAACTTCGGTTAGGTGTGTGTCTGAGCTGGCTGCTCTATCCATTCAGTCTCCATACTATGAGAGACACCAGGACAAGGTGGTGTTCCGCTTCAAGCCGGATTTTCTGCCTAAGGTTGTGTCTGCTTTTCATTTGAATCAGGACATTGTTCTTCCTTCCTTGTGCCCCAATCCTAGTAATGACAAGGAAAGGGTTCTGCATTCCTTGGATGTGGTCAGGTGTTTGAAGTATTACCTGGTTGTCACTGCGGCTTTCAGGAAGACTGATGCTCTCTTCGTTGTGCCTTCTGGGCCTAGGAAGGGTTTGGCTCCTGCCAAATCTGCTATCAGCAAGTGGATCCGTCAGGCTGTGGTTCAAGCCTATTCTGCTAAGGGGAAGAGTCCTCCCTTCCGTCTTACTGCTCATTCTACTCGTGCTATTGGGGCCTCCTGGGCCTTCCAGCATCAGGCTTCTGTTGAGCAAATTTGCAAGGCCGCTACTTGGTCTTCTGTTCACACCTTTTCAAAGTTTTACAAGGTTGATGTTCGGGCCTCAGCTGATGCTGTGTTTGGCCGCAAGGTTTTGCAGGCGGTTGTAGTTTAAGCTACGCGCCGTTGCCTTTTTTGTTGGGGATCCCACCCTACTGTTATGGACACTGCTATTGGATGTCCCCAAGTGTAAGTATTATATCTGGAGCAGGACATACTGTATACTTAGAATAATACAATTCTGTGAAGTACTCACCTGTAGAATTGGTATTATACGTATACAGTACGTCCTGCTCCACCCCACCCTGGTTTTTGCATTATTCTGGATCCCCTGTATGGTGATTGTTGTTATTATTATAATTACCAGTTGTTTTGGTGGTTGGATTCTCCCGGCCTCTGGTTCACTGCTTTTCAATACTGGGGATTTGTGGGAGGTCCCTGGGTATATGAAGGGCCGGGAGGAGCCTGTTTTTTTGCATGTCTGCAGTGTACAGCGCCCTCTGATGGAGGATAACCCAAGTGTAAGTATTATATCTGGAGCAGGACGTACTGTATACGTATAATACCAATTCTACAGGTGAGTACTTCACAGAATTGTATTTTTCCAGGTCTGGGCCTGGGAGGTCACAGACAAGTGGATCTTGAAAGTGGTCTCTTCCGGGTACAAGCTGGAGTTCGAGTACCGGCCTTCCCCCAGATCCCTCGGTTCTCGGGTTCCCTCGGACCCCCGGGATGCGCAGGGGCCCCTGTTGGCAGTGCAAATTCTTCTGGACATGGAGGTCATATGTCTGGTGCTTTTCTCAGGGAGAGGCCGGCTATTATTCCAACCTCCTTACGGTTCCCAAAAAGGATGGATCCATCAGAACCATTCTGGTTTTTGAAGCTTCTCAACAGGTTCATCAGATCCAAGAAGTTCCGCATGGAGACTCTGCACTCAGTCATCAATTCCCTTCGTCAGGGGGATTTCGTGACATCTATAGACATCAAGGATGTTTACCTTTTATGTACCAATCTACCCAGCACACCAGAGATTTCTCAGGTTTGTGGTGGGAGATCAGCATTTTCATTTTTTGGCTCCCTTTCGGGTTGACTTCGGTACCAAGGATGTTCACCAAGGTGCTGGGGGGCATAATGGCCCTTCTCAGAGCCCAGGGCATTCACATTGTGCCGTATCTGGACGACCTACTCATTACAGCTTCTTTTCTATGTCAGGCGGAGATGGACTCCAGGGTGGTGACGACGCTGGAAAGGTTCGGATGGGTGATCAACCACTCCAAGTCTTCTCTCTCCCCATCAAGGGAGATCTCATTTCTGGGCATGAATCTGGATACCAGGCCAGAGTGTTCCTTCCTCGCCCAAAGGTGTAGAGGGTTCAGGATCTGATGCATATTCTCCTGGCCAATCCTCGCCTTTCTATCTGGCTAGGGATGAAGCTGGTAGGATTGATGGTGGATTCCTTCGAGGCAGTCCCCTTTGCTCAGTTCCACATGAGGTCGCTCTAACTCCATCTATTGCCGAACTGGGACAGATGTCCCCGGTACTTGGATCAGTCCTTTCTGCTGTCTCCCAGGGTTCGGCAGTCCCTTCAGTGGTGGCTGAAACCAAGCAATCTGATGAGGGGCAGATCCTTTCTGGCCCCTTGTTGGCAGACGGTTACCACGGATGCCAGCCTGTCGGGCTGGGGAGGTTTCTGGACGGATTTTCAGTTCCAGGGGCTGTGGGGTCCTCAGGAGGCTCACACCCCCATCACTGTCTTGGAGCTCAGAGCTATTCGGTTGGTTCTGTCATGCTTGACGCATCATTTACAGGGCTTACCGGTTCAGGTTAGATCAGACAATCGAACTGCGGTCGCATACATCAATCACCAAGGAGGGACTCGCAGCAGGAGTGCCCTCAGGGACGTTTCTCTGTTTCTTGCATGGGCGGAGAGCAATGTTCCATGCATCTCAGCGGTATTCATTCCGGGAGTGGAAAACACGGAGGCGGACTCCCTGAGCAGGGGATCCTCTCGCCGAGGGGAATGATCTTTCAACCACAAGGTATTCCGGTCCCTCTGTCGCAAGTGGGGGACTCCGGAGGTGGATCTCTTTGCCTCACTTCGCAATCACAAGCTCCCAACGTTTGGGTCTCTGTCTCAGGTTCCTCTGGCCCTGGCAGTGTACGCCATGTCTCTTGCCTGGAGGGATCTGGGGTTCCTGTACATGTTTCCCCCTTCTCCATGGTGGGCAAGGGGGTGCGCAAGCTGGCTCAAGAGGGTGCGCCAGCAATGCTGGTGGCTCCAGGGTGGCCAAGACAGGTTTGGTTCGTACCACAATTTACAAACGCTGGCTTTGACGGCGTGGCTGCTGAAACCTCCTCCATCTTAATAGAAGAAGGTTTGTCTGATGCTGTGATTCAGACACTTGTTAGGGCTAGGAAGTGATCTTCCTCTAACATCTTCTACAGGACTTGGATGTCCTATATTGATTGGTGTGAGGCTAGGGCCTTACCTTGCAAGGTGTTTTCGATTCCTAGGATTTTGGACTTTCTTCAACACGGTCTGGGCCTGGGGCTCCAGCTTAAGTACCTTGAAAGGGCAGGTCTCTGCCCTGGTGGTCTTCTTCTAAGGTCCTTTGTTCTTCGTCCTTTGGTTAAAGCCTTTTTCCAGGGGGTCACTCATGTGCGGCCCCCTCGAAAGCCTTGTGCCTGTTTGGGATTTGAATTTTGCATTTTCTTTGCTTACACAAAAGATTGCCTTTTTGGTGGCTATTAACTCTGTTCGATGTGTTTCTGGGTTGGCGGCCCTGTCTATTCAGGCCTCTTACTTTGAGAGACACCAGGACAAGGTGGTCTTCTGCTTTAAGACGGATTTCCTACCTAAAGTGGTCTCTGTTTTCCGTCTCATTCAGGATGTGGTTCTCTCTTTTTTGTGTCCTAAGCCTAGCAATGACAAGGAGAGGGCCCTGCACTCTTTGGATTGTTTGTTGTGTGAAGTGCTATTTGTTGGCTACTTCTCTTTTCTGTAAGACGGACGCCTTGTTTGTGGTGCCCTCTGGGCCCAAAAAGGGTTTGATGCTGTCAAGTCTACCTAATGGATATGTCTGGGCATTGTTGGGGCCTATATTGTCAAGGGGAGGTTTCCCCCTTTCAGTTTACTGCTCTTTCTACTCGTACTGTTGGGGCTTCCTGGGCTTTTTAGTAGGGATGAGCGAATCGATCCGGACGAACCCGGATTCGATCCGAATTTCAGGAAAAATTCGATTCGGATCGAATCCGAATTTCCCCGCGATTCGATCACTCGAAGTTTTCCTTTAACATCCATTCATTTACATTTACAGGCATTCTAAGATGGCGGACGGGACATGTCTGGACATGTATCCCGCGCCAGTGCAAGCTGGGGCAGTCACATGCAGCCTATCAGCAGCCAGCAAGCCCGGTGACGTCACAGCGGTATTTAACGGCGGCCATCTTGCTTTTCCTCATTTCTCTATTGCATTCGTGAGAGACAGGACGCTGTGTAGCTGAGGCAGTTAGACAGGCAGGGACAGGCAGGGACAGACAGGGACAGACAGGGACAGACAGGGACAGGCTGAAGACAGGCAGGAGACAGACAGGAGACAGACAGAAAGCCAGGGAAAGGTAGGAAAAACGGAGGCTGTCACAGGGAGATTTTTTTTTTTTTTTCATCCAGCCTGAGTGTTACTAGCTGGCTGACAGGCTTTGTTAGCGTTTTCAGGCTGCTTATAGTAACTAACTGTGCATATATACTGAACTGATCTTAAGTCTGCTGTGAGGCATCCCATTCTGTGACTAAAGCAGCCTCTGTTTAAGACCGTATAACCATTTTCACTTATCATATTTGAAATTAGGCCTGATAAAGACACTTTTGCTGGGCAAAGCACTACTGGACCCTGCCAGGTCCACTTCTGTTGGGGCATCCCATTCTGTGACTAAAGCAGCCTCTGTTTAAGACCATATAACCATTTGCTCTTATCATATTTGAAATTAGGCCTGATAAAGACACTTTTGCTGGGCATAGCACTACTGGACCCTGCCAGGTCCACTTCTGTTGGGGCATCCCATTCTGTGACTACAGCAGCCTCTGTTTAAGACCGTATAACCATTTTCACTTATCATATTTGAAATTAGGCCTGATAAAGACACTTTTGCTGGGCAAAGCACTACTGGACCCTGCCAGGTCCATTCCTGTTGGGGCATCCCATTCTGTGACTAAAGCAGCCTCTGTTTAAGACCATATAAGCATTTGCTCTTATCATATTTGAAATTAGGCCTGATAAAGACACTTTTGCTGGGCATAGCACTACTGGACCCTGCCAGGTCCACTTCTGTTGGGGCATCCCATTCTGTGACTACAGCAGCCTCTGTTTAAGACCGTATAACCATTTTCACTTATCATATTTGAAATTAGGCCTGATAAAGACACTTTTGCTGGGCAAAGCACTACTGGACCCTGCCAGGTCCATTCCTGTTGGGGCATCCCATTCTGTGACTAAAGCAGCCTCTGTTTAAGACCATATAACCATTTGCTCTTATCATATTTGAAATTAGGCCTGATAAAGACACTTTTGCTGGGCATAGCACTACTGGACCCTGCCAGGTCCACTTCTGTTGGGGCATCCCATTCTGTGACTAAAGCAGCCTCTGTTTAAGACCATATAACCATTTGCTCTTATCATATTTGAAATTAGGCCTGATAAAGACACTTTTGCTGGGCATAGCACTACTGGACCCTGCCAGGTCCACTTCTGTTGGGGCATCCCATTCTGTGACTACAGCAGCCTCTGTTTAAGACCGTATAACCATTTTCACTTATCATATTTGAAATTAGGCCTGATAAAGACACTTTTGCTGGGCAAAGCACTACTGGACCCTGCCAGGTCCATTCCTGTTGGGGCATCCCATTCTGTGACTAAAGCAGCCTCTGTTTAAGACCATATAAGCATTTGCTCTTATCATATTTGAAATTAGGCCTGATAAAGACACTTTTGCTGGGCATAGCACTACTGGACCCTGCCAGGTCCACTTCTGTTGGGGCATCCCATTCTGTGACTACAGCAGCCTCTGTTTAAGACCGTATAACCATTTTCACTTATCATATTTGAAATTAGGCCTGATAAAGACACTTTTGCTGGGCAAAGCACTACTGGACCCTGCCAGGTCCATTCCTGTTGGGGCATCCCATTCTGTGACTAAAGCAGCCTCTGTTTAAGACCATATAAGCATTTGCTCTTATCATATTTGAAATTAGGCCTGATAAAGACACTTTTGCTGGGCATAGCACTACTGGACCCTGCCAGGTCCACTTCTGTTGGGGCATCCCATTCTGTGACTACAGCAGCCTCTGTTTAAGACCGTATAACCATTTTCACTTATCATATTTGAAATTAGGCCTGATAAAGACACTTTTGCTGGGCAAAGCACTACTGGACCCTGCCAGGTCCATTCCTGTTGGGGCATCCCATTCTGTGACTAAAGCAGCCTCTGTTTAAGACCATATAAGCATTTGCTCTTATCATATTTGAAATTAGGCCTGATAAAGACACTTTTGCTGGGCATAGCACTACTGGACCCTGCCAGGTCCACTTCTGTTGGGGCATCCCATTTTGTGACTAAAGCAGCCTCTGTTTAAGACCATATAACCATTTGCTCTTATCATATTTGAAATTAGGCCTGATAAAGACACTTTTGCTGGGCATAGCACTACTGGACCCTGCCAGGTCCACTTCTGTTGGGGCATCCCATTCTGTGACTAAAGCAGCCTCTGTTTAAGACCATATAACCATTTGCTCTTATCATATTTGAAATTAGGCCTGATAAAGACACTTTTGCTGGGCATAGCACTACTGGACCCTGCCAGGTCCACTTCTGTTGGGGCATCCCATTCTGTGACTAAAGCAGCCTCTGTTTAAGACCATATAACCATTTGCTCTTATCATATTTGAAATTAGGCCTGATAAAGACACTTTTGCTGGGCAAAGCACTACTGGACCCTGCCAGGTCCATTCCTGTTGGGGCATCCCATTCTGTGACTAAAGCAGCCTCTGTTTAAGACCATATAAGCATTTGCTCTTATCATATTTGAAATTAGGCCTGATAAAGACACTTTTGCTGGGCAAAGCACTACTGGACCCTGCCAGGTCCATTCCTGTTGGGGCATCCCATTCTGTGACTAAAGCAGCCTCTGTTTAAGACCATATAAGCATTTGCTCTTATCATATTTGAAATTAGGCCTGATAAAGACACTTTTGCTGGGCATAGCACTACTGGACCCTGCCAGGTCCACTTCTGTTGGGGCATCCCATTCTGTGACTAAAGCAGCCTCTGTTTAAGACCATATAACCATTTGCTCTTATCATATTTGAAATTAGGCCTGATAAAGACACTTTTGCTGGGCAAAGCACTACTGGACCCTGCCAGGTCCATTCCTGTTGGGGCATCCCATTCTGTGACTAAAGCAGCCTCTGTTTAAGACCATATAAGCATTTGCTCTTATCATATTTGAAATTAGGCCTGATAAAGACACTTTTGCTGGGCATAGCACTACTGGACCCTGCCAGGTCCACTTCTGTTGGGGCATCCCATTCTGTGACTAAAGCAGCCTCTGTTTAAGACCATATAACCATTTGCTCTTATCATATTTGAAATTAGGCCTGATAAAGACACTTTTGCTGGGCAAAGCACTACTGGACCCTGCCAGGTCCATTCCTGTTGGGGCATCCCATTCTGTGACTAAAGCAGCCTCTGTTTAAGACCATATAACCATTTGCTCTTATCATATTTGAAATTAGGCCTGATAAAGACACTTTTGCTGGGCATAGCACTACTGGACCCTGCCAGGTCCACTTCTGTTGGGGCATCCCATTCTGTGACTAAAGCAGCCTCTGTTTAAGACCATATAACCATTTGCTCTTATCATATTTGAAATTAGGCCTGATAAAGACACTTTTGCTGGGCAAAGCACTACTGGACCCTGCCAGGTCCACTTCTGTTGGGGCATCCCATTCTGTGACTAAAGCAGCCTCTGTTTAAGACCATATAACCATTTGCTCTTATCATATTTGAAATTAGGCCTGATAAAGACACTTTTGCTGGGCATAGCACTACTGGACCCTGCCAGGTCCACTTCTGTTGGGGCATCCCATTCTGTGACTAAAGCAGCCTCTGTTTAAGACCATATAACCATTTGCTCTTATCATATTTGAAATTAGGCCTGATAAAGACACTTTTGCTGGGCAAAGCACTACTGGACCCTGCCAGGTCCATTCCTGTTGGGGCATCCCATTCTGTGACTAAAGCAGCCTCTGTTTAAGACCATATAAGCATTTGCTCTTATCATATTTGAAATTAGGCCTGATAAAGACACTTTTGCTGGGCATAGCACTACTGGACCCTGCCAGGTCCACTTCTGTTGGGGCATCCCATTCTGTGACTAAAGCAGCCTCTGTTTAAGACCATATAACCATTTGCTCTTATCATATTTGAAATTAGGCCTGATAAAGACACTTTTGCTGGGCATAGCACTACTGGACCCTGCCAGGTCCACTTCTGTTGGGGCATCCCATTCTGTGACTAAAGCAGCCTCTGTTTAAGACCATATAAGCATTTGCTCTTATCATATTTGAAATTAGGCCTGATAAAGACACTTTTGCTGGGCAAAGCACTACTGGACCCTGCCAGGTCCATTCCTGTTGGGGCATCCCATTCTGTGACTAAAGCAGCCTCTGTTTAAGACCATATAAGCATTTGCTCTTATCATATTTGAAATTAGGCCTGATAAAGACACTTTTGCTGGGCATAGCACTACTGGACCCTGCCAGGTCCACTTCTGTTGGGGCATCCCATTCTGTGACTAAAGCAGCCTCTGTTTAAGACCGTATAACCATTTGCTCTTATCATATTTGAAATTAGGCCTGATGAAGACACTTTTGCTGGGCAAAGCACTACTGGACCCTGCCAGGTCCATTCCTGTTGGGGCATCCCATTCTGTGACTAAAGCAGCCTCTGTTTAAGACCATATAAGCATTTGCTCTTATCATATTTGAAATTAGGCCTGATAAAGACACTTTTGCTGGGCATAGCACTACTGGACCCTGCCAGGTCCACTTCTGTTGGGGCATCCCATTCTGTGACTAAAGCAGCCTCTGTTTAAGACCATATAACCATTTGCTCTTATCATATTTGAAATTAGGCCTGATAAAGACACTTTTGCTGGGCATAGCACTACTGGACCCTGCCAGGTCCACTTCTGTTGGGGCATCCCATTCTGTGACTAAAGCAGCCTCTGTTTAAGACCATATAACCATTTGCTCTTATCATATTTGAAATTAGGCCTGATAAAGACACGTTTGCTGGGCAAAGCACTACTGGACCCTGCCAGGTCCATTCCTGTTGGGGCATCCCATTCTGTGACTAAAGCAGCCTCTGTTTAAGACCATATAAGCATTTGCTCTTATCATATTTGAAATTAGGCCTGATAAAGACACTTTTGCTGGGCATAGCACTACTGGACCCTGCCAGGTCCACTTCTGTTGGGGCATCCCATTCTGTGACTAAAGCAGCCTCTGTTTAAGACCATATAACCATTTGCTCTTATCATATTTGAAATTAGGCCTGATAAAGACACTTTTGCTGGGCAAAGCACTACTGGACCCTGCCAGGTCCATTCCTGTTGGGGCATCCCATTCTGTGACTAAAGCAGCCTCTGTTTAAGACCATATAAGCATTTGCTCTTATCATATTTGAAATTAGGCCTGATAAAGACACTTTTGCTGGGCATAGCACTACTGGACCCTGCCAGGTCCACTTCTGTTGGGGCATCCCATTCTGTGACTAAAGCAGCCTCTGTTTAAGACCATATAACCATTTGCTCTTATCATATTTGAAATTAGGCCTGATAAAGACACTTTTGCTGGGCATAGCACTACTGGACCCTGCCAGGTCCACTTCTGTTGGGGCATCCCATTCTGTGACTAAAGCAGCCTCTGTTTAAGACCATATAACCATTTGCTCTTATCATATTTGAAATTAGGCCTGATAAAGACACTTTTGCTGGGCATAGCACTACTGGACCCTGCCAGGTCCACTTCTGTTGGGGCATCCCATTCTGTGACTAAAGCAGCCTCTGTTTAAGACCATATAAGCATTTGCTCTTATCATATTTGAAATTAGGCCTGATAAAGACACTTTTGCTGGGCATAGCACTACTGGACCCTGCCAGGTCCACTTCTGTTGGGGCATCCCATTCTGTGACTAAAGCAGCCTCTGTTTAAGACCATATAACCATTTGCTCTTATCATATTTGAAATTAGGCCTGATAAAGACACTTTTGCTGGGCAAAGCACTACTGGACCCTGCCAGGTCCATTCCTGTTGGGGCATCCCATTCTGTGACTAAAGCAGCCTCTGTTTAAGACCATATAAGCATTTGCTCTTATCATATTTGAAATTAGGCCTGATAAAGACACTTTTGCTGGGCATAGCACTACTGGACCCTGCCAGGTCCATTCCTGTTGGGGCATCCCATTCTGTGACTAAAGCAGCCTCTGTTTAAGACCATAGGCTCGATTCAGAGACACATTCGTCCGGACTTCCGTAGCTGTCTGTGAAAGTTTTGGTGGGTGTTTGTCATTTTTTGGCTTTTTTTCGTATATTTTCCACTCGCACGAACGTTCGAGAACATGCGTATATGCTCTTTCGATAATGGTGCCAAAATCGGAAGATTTTCGTTACTTCGGGAGCTTTTTGCCACCAAATCGGAAATGTTTCGTCCGTTCAGAATTTTTTCGTTATTGCAATGGGCTTGCGATTAATTCAGAGAGCTGATTGCCGATGGTCCCACACCTCATAAATTCGTTTCAGGGCAAAAACATTCCCGGCACCTTTTTGACTACGGGAGCGCGAGCCAGCCATGGACGAGGCTACTGCCTTTGAGGAGCATGAGGATCTGCAACTCATGGGCATTGAGATCGTCCGGAGGGCACAGACCAGATTGCATCGGCGGCGACGCATGGACATCAATAGCATGCATGACACTGAGCTGTTCGAGCTGACCAGGCTTAATCGCGCTTCCCTCCATAAATTATATAGTGAGCTGCGGCCATGGTTAGCCCGCACCACAAGGAAGGGGCAAGCAATTTCAGGTATGACCAAGATGCTTGGCTGCCTGCAATTTTTGGCGAACGGCTCGTTCCAGAGGCTGGGTGCCCTCTCCGTGGGGATTTCACAGCCTACGCTGAGCCGCGCGCTATCCCAATTTTTGGAAGGCATGGCTACCATAACTCGGAAATATATTTGTTTCCCTGAGGATATGGTAGCCAGAAACGCCATTAAGCTGGCATTTTTTAATATCGCCGACATGCCCAATGTCATGGGTGCTATTGACTGCACCCACGTTGCCCTCGTCCCTCCGTCAAGCGACGAGTATATATACAGGCAAGTTTTGGCTTCCATTGTCTCTAAATATTTGTGTGTCCCTTCTTTGCTCAATCACATTATTCGTTTGGTTCATTGCCAATAGTCCCTCCTTTCCTGAAAAGTTTCCTTGTGACTAATCTCGCCATTTGTAGTAACTTTCATTGCCAATAGTCCCTCCTTTCCTGAAAAGTTTCCTTGTGACTAATCTCGCCATTTGTAGTAACTTTCATTGCCAATAGTCCCTCCTTTCCTGAAAAGTTTCCTTGTGACTAATCTCGCCATTTGTAGTAACTTTCATTGCCAATAGTCCCTCCTTTCCTGAAAAGTTTCCTTGTGACTAATCTCGCCATTTGTAGTAACTTTCATTGCCAATAGTCCCTCCTTTTGTTTAGTCCCTCTAGGTTAATATACACTCAGATTTTACATCTTCACTCATTGCAATCACTCCCTCCTTGCTAATGCTCCCTCCTTGCCAAGAGTGTATGTGCACCAACGGCCCTTATTTATAAATTAGTCCCAAAGTTAGTTATTTCAAAGTAAAACATTTGTAAGTGTCCTTTTAATAGAACAAGTAAGACTGTCAAGGCTTAAACATTGTTCTTCTTTTACATGTTACATTTTGACATAGGCTGTTTGAAGTGTGCGTTGGATTTGTTTACTAAACGTAATTTTTTGGTGGTTTCTGTTTCCTTTTTCACCAGAAATCGCAAAATGGGCCATTCGCTGAATGTGCAAGCGGTGGTGGCCCAGGACCTGCGCTTTCTGAGCGTCCTGGCAGGCTACCCTGGCTCAGCCCATGATGCGTATATCCTGCGCAGATCTGGATTATTCCGCCGGTTTGAGTCAGGGGAATTTGCGGGTGCATGGCTCCTTGGTAAGTTGGCTCAAATTATCGCTTTGGATTGTATATGTATGGGCAAGTTTGATGTTGGATTTACCTTTCAGAAACGCTGCCTTGCCCCTCACCTTGTGAACATGTGTAAGCACACTGTAACCATTAGCTTAGACAAACTCCATTTGCTGCAAAATTGTTTTGCCTGCATTGTTTTAATTAATAAGTGTAATGTGAGGCCAAGTCTGAAACAGCCTTCGAAACCATTTTCTTTCTAAATCTGTAATTGACTTTACCAGAGAGTCAGCGCCATCTTTGCTTCCATGCATTTAACTTACTGAGTAGAGGTGAGCGGGATAAAGTGCAGGGGCAGGCTTACACCGGTTTGGGAGTAAGGCAAGAATTCTAAA
The DNA here is from genome assembly GCA_027917425.1 of Gastrophryne carolinensis. Taxonomy (NCBI): domain Eukaryota; kingdom Metazoa; phylum Chordata; class Amphibia; order Anura; family Microhylidae; genus Gastrophryne; species Gastrophryne carolinensis. Next base: position 332,267,885 of record CM051235.1, on the reverse strand, counting down.
GGGGCAGCTCAAGTTAGACCATACTACATTGTTCTGCAGCACAGGCAGGAAACAATATCTGCTAACAGTCTGCCTGATTGCCCAACATCCCCAGTATTATTTGCCTACTTTGGACCCACATCTATCACATATGTTTAATTCTTGTTTTAGCATCTGCAATCTGTATGCTCATGTTTGTGTGACAATGTCACATACCTCTTTTATTTTTATTGCAGTAGTAATGTTGCGTGGCAATGTATGATTTCCTGTTATTAATTTTTTTGGTTTTTTTGGGCTTATTTAGGAGATTTGGGCTATCCACTACTGCCGTGGCTCATGACTCCGGTCCTCCGGCCACAAACTCCAGCACAAGAGGCCTATAACCGTGCACATCGAAAGACCAGGGCAGTGGTGGAGAGGGCCTTTGGACTCCTCAAGACCCGGTTTCGGTGCTTGGACCACACTGGGGGCTCCCTGCAGTATGACCCGAAAAAGGTCATTGACATTATAATGGCATGTGCCGCGCTCCATAATTTAGCCATTATGCAAAGGGTCCCCCGATATCTGGATTGCCCACCCTCTCCACCCTCCGATGAGGCAGACGACGCCTATGTGGGCCAGCCAAGTTCGTCTGGGCAAGCCGTGCGGGCAAATTTAATAGCCACACATTTTTCCTAATTTAGTTTGTATTTTTTTTTTTTTTTTTTTAAATTTTGGCTATGTTTAATTTCATTATGAAGTAAACAATAATGAATTTGTGCAACCCAAAAAATAAAATATGTTGGAGTATTTATTTGGAGACCTTGGTTCTTGTTTGTTTTCGTCCCAACTTGAACTCATATTTCTATATCAAAACACCACACACATGAGCTTGTTCAAAACAAAATGTTTACTACTTAGTAAAAGGTATATGTGAGCCAAACAGAATCGGAGGTGAGTGCCCCTCACATACTTTGGGACCACACCTGTACATGCAATTATGTTCAATACATTTGTACACAAAATAAATAGCACAAAATGAATCCCTCTCCTGCTTGCCCACATTTTCCACCGACACAGGTCGAAAGCAATCCTAGCTATGCCACATCTACACCTGTAAGTCAGTGGGCCACCCAAACAAGAACACCCAGTCCCAATCCAAATCCAGTACAATCACAGCCAGGGTCCAAGGTCTTTGATGTTGAGGCCAGAATGTCACCCAATCATGCCGCCAAACATGAGGAGCCACCACAAATGTTATTGTGGCCAGGGCAGGCGCGCAACACCTTAAGTGGCCGATTCACTGAGTCTGGGACTCTGGCATTGGCTACTGGGCTACCTCAGGCCTTGAATGAGCTATATGGTGGATAATCAAAAGCAACCGAGCAAGAACAGCGCAAAATGTGTGATTTTTAGCCCTCACCAGACAAGTCAATCCAGTGGGTAGGTTTTGCAAAGATATGGACCAGATTCATGCCTAACACACCTTAATATGTGTGATGCCCATAGAACCCAGGTTGTGGCCCTTGGTGGGGGGGGGCCATAACATGGGCCTGTGTGGCATTCAGAATCTGCAACTGTTCCAAAATGTGTCTTTGGTTAGTGTGCATTTCGGCCATGCCTGACCTAATTTCTGAAGTCAAGTTGGCCATGTGGCTGTTATGGGTCCTCAATTCAGTCAGCACGGCACTGAAGGTAGTATTTAGGGACTCTAATTGGCCCCTAATATGCTCCTGATTTTGTTGGTTTTGGCGGCGAAAAAGGCGCCTCTCATGGTGCCATGCTGACTCCATCATCTGCACGCCCCTCCCCTGGGAAACTGGGCGACGTTGCTGAGTACGCCGCCCAATTCCCCGGGTTGTGGGGCGTGCAGATGATGTGGCTCGAGGACCCCCAACAGCCACAGGTCTGCTCGCCAAATCCTCAGCAGCAGATCTGAAACTGGGGACTGGAGGGTCAGTCTCTGCATGCTGCCCACGATGTGCAGGCAGCATGCAGCCAGCTTCACTCTGCTGCTGTGGATTTGGCGGAGACACATTTTGGGACAGTTGCAGATTCTGTCCCAGGGGAAGATCTTCAGAATCTCCTATGAAGCTTCCATCTTCCTCCTGCTCCTGGATTTGCTCCATCAGTGTGTGGCTCTGTTGGGGACATGTAAAAAAAAACAGGTTCAGTGTGTGGAATACCTATAAAAACCACACAAGCCAAACATGGCAAGCTACATGCATACACAACACCCTCAAAATACACTTACCGTAGACATCGGATCCTGGGTCCTATGCAGCGCGGAAGAAGACGGACGCGGTAACATGGCAGAGGAGTCCCCACTAGCTGAGGGATGATGCTGGCCTGGTTTGGAAGAAAAACAGCGATTAATACACACAACTATGCATAGTTTATGATTAAGAACACATATGCTAATCCAAGAAACGTGGCAAAGCAGTAAGGGCCCCTCCCACAACGTGGCCACTTGGCATTCGCTAGGAATCCCATTACATTAGTGCATGGATTGTTAAACCAGACTAGACACATCACGTGTCTCAAACCAAACATGCAAAGAATGGCTGATGTGTGAGTTGCAACATCCCTTTAAGGGGAGGAAGTTAACACACTAAGGTGGGAAAAAGCACTTACAATATGATTCTGGTGGGGAACATTTGTATGGCATAAAACCTTCCTAGAAAACCATCTTAATCAGTTGTGCAACTAAACCAGCTCCAAACAAATTGACCAACAGGCAAAGATGTTATTGTGGCGTGTGCTTCTCAATTAATACATAGCACCCATTCCTTTTTGACACTTCTAAGTGACATATTTGTCACACATTTCATTAAACATCATGTATGTGGATGTCAATTTGCACATTACCAGGCCACACCCATGACACTCCCTAGTCAAAGTGAGCACTCCTAACAAACCCACCCCCTACAGCCATGTGCTTAGCTAGCCCTTGCTCCCACCCCCTAGAGCCATGTGCTTAGCTAGCCCTTGCTCCCACCCCCTACAGCCATGTGCTTAGCTAGCCCTTGCTCCCACCCCCTAGAGCCATGTGCTTAGCTAGCCCTTGCTCCCACCCCCTACAGCCATGTGCTTAGCTAGCCCGTGCTGCGTATGTGTATGTTTCTATACATTTGTGTGGTCATTCAGACATTACTAACCTGCAGGAATTGGTGGGTTGTCGGTGTCCTGCTGGCCTGAGTGTCCCTCTAAGGCCACGGGATGTAATAAGGACAGCACCATCTCCTCAGCCGGTGTAAAGCGCATTTTGGTTGGGAAACCTCCGCCAGTTGTTTCGCTGAAAAACATAGTAAGCATAATTAAGCGCACTGATGGACAGACAAGAATCATAAAAACCCCAACCTTAGCTATGTACCTGTGCATCCGCCGTAGATTCTCTTTCTTCCGCACTGCATATTTCAGGTCCGAAATCTTCCGTTGAATCTGGTCCATATCTTTACGTTCCTCACCCGCTGCATTGACTTGCCTGGTGAGTTCTTCAAAAATCTCGGTTTTGCGCTGTTTACTGGTGTGTTTTGATCTTCTACCATATAGCTCATCAAAATGTAAGGTGAGACCAGTAGCCAATGCCAGAGTTTGGGACTCAGCAAAACGGCCACCCAAGTGTCCTCTGCGCAAGTTGCGCCCTCTTCGGGGTGGTTGTGGCTCCTCACTGCTTGGTTGCAAATGGGGTGACATTCTGGCCTGGGGGGATGGAGGAGACCTCAAGGACTGGAGGCTGGCTGTTGATCTTACTGGACTTGGGAAGGGACTGGGTGTTCTTGGCTGGGTGGACCCTGAAGTTGCAGGTGTAGATGTGGCATAGGGTGAATGCATGCCAACCTGTGCCGGAGGATAATGTGGGCGAGCAAGAGAGGGTGTTGGCGACCTTGAGCTGCTGCTGTGGCTCTGTGGGGCCTTGGAGGTGGTTGGCTGGGTCTGTGGGCCCTTGGAGGTGGTCGGCTGGGTCTGTGGGGCCTTGGAGGTGGGTTGCTTGGCCTTAGTTTTTGAGCCACGTGCGGGGGGGGAGGGGGCCGTTGGCCTTTGGCGGGTTTTCGGGCTTCTGGAGCGTGTCCTGGTTTGGCCCCTGCGGCGCCTTGGGCCCCTGCTGCGGCTTCTGGACCGGGAGGTGGTTCGGCCCCTGCGGCGCCTTGGGCCCCTGCTGCGGCTTCTGGACCGGGAGGTGGTTCGGCCCCTGCTGCGCCTTGGGCCCCTGCTGCGGCTTCTGGACCGGGAGGTGGTTCGGCCCCTGCGGCGCCTTGGGCCCCTGCTGCGGCTTCTGGACCGGGAGGTGGTTCGGCCCCTGCTGCGCCTTGGGCCCCTGCTGCGGCTTCTGGACCGGGAGGTGGTTCGGCCCCTGCGGCGCCTTGGGCCCCTGCTGCGGCTTGTGGACCGGGAGGTGGTTCGGCCCCTGCTGCGGCTTCTGGCCCGGTGTTTTTGGCCTTTGCCTATGGCCTTGGTGCCACGTGGGGGGGGTGATGTGGGGCAGGGTGGGGTGGGGCTTCGTCCCCTCTTACCCATCTGTGGGCCAGGAGTTTTAGCAGCCTTGGTTACCTTGCCCCTTGGTTGTGGTGGTGCTGCAACCTCCTTTTTTGCCGCAGCCTTGGTGGTAGCCCTTAGTCGGGCTTTAGGCTCTTGCGACCGTGTTTGCGGACCCACGCCCTGCTCAGCCTGCTTGCTCTGCTTCTTAGCTGGAAGTTTTCTTTTTGGTGCCATTTTGTGTGGACTCTCAAAGAGAATGAGCTGTGTGTGCAGGGACCTTTAAATAAGGTCTCCGGCGTGTGACGCCTACGCGTTCGCTTACGCGCACGTCCGGCCGTTCGCACGGCCGTGCGAAACCCGGAAACCGCTGGGGCCGTGCTTATCTGCTGCCTAGAAGAAGAAGAAAGATGGCGCCCACTATCTTCACCCGCCAACAAGAAGAGATAATCATGCTTGTAAGTGTCTTTTAACGACTTTGCTTGGATTGTTAATTGTTGCTCTACATGTTAAGGATGCGCTAAAAGTTATATTTTTGTTAAAGCTTTGGTTGGACTACATGCACAACCAAGCGCACACCACACACGTGCCAAACGACAGTGCTGCCATATTTGAAAGTTAACTTAGGCTAAAAGTGTGTGTGTGTATGTGTTCATGTGATTGAACAAAATAATGTATTGTTGCCTCTTCTACATATGCATTTCTGAGTTCTTGCTATGTTTGTTTTTTGTTTTGCAGACCATGCTGGAGCGCAGGTACGACTACCTGCCCAACTCGTTTGCCAAACGAAACGTCGCCCTGGAGATCATCTCGGAGATACAACACCAGACCGACACCACCTTCACCCACACACAGATCATGCAGCATTGGTCGGACCTGAAGCGACTGCACATGCCCCGGGTGCGGAGGTTTTTTGCAATCCATTTCCCAAGTAAGTACATAGCGCTTGCATGCAAGATGTAACTAGGACAGATTTTAGGCCTTTTATTTAGAATGCCTTCTCTTTTGTAGTGTTGGAAATGGATTACAGAATTCGCCGCACCCGGCGGCGCCCAGGCCGACCAGTGCTGCATGATTCTGCAGCTGGGAGTGAAGGTGGTGGATCTCCAGGGCGACGGGCCGACCCCTCCTCTGTGGCCTCCTCAGACCAGCCCCTGGACCTTACCACAGAGGAGGGGCGGCACAGCGTGGGCAGGCAGTCGTACCCTGCCACGCATGCGGGATCCTCTGGTATGTCACTCTTCATGTCTACACCCAAACATCTAATTGCTAGCTCCTGATATCACCAAACTGAATCCTTTATTCTGTCTTTGTAGATGTTTCTGTTGCGGGTGAAGTAGTGGGTGAGGAGGCAGCAGATAGGAGCCCACAAGACCCTGGAGAAGGTGAGTGATGTGACCCAGACTTAGCTAAAAACATTTGAGGACTGCGGAATCAGACATCCAAACTAACCATTTGGCCCATGTTTCAACAGGCACTTCTTCACAGCAGAGCCAGGAACCAGGACCTCAGGGTGTTGTCCCCAACGAGCCATCTCTCGGCCACCAACCAAGTAAGTAGTCATGGCATTATAAAGATTTCTGTCTAAATTCCCATGAACCCCAAAACACATAATGCCCTAGTCAATGCCAATATAAGAGGGACCTGTGGCCACTGAATTAGCTTAATTAGTTACCCAACTGTCCTGTGGCCACTGAATTAGCTTAATTAGTTTCCCAACTGTCCTGTGGCCACTGAATTAGCTTAATTAGTTTCCCAACTGTCCTGTGGCCACTGAATTAGCTTAATTAGTTTCCCAACTGTCCTGTGGCCACTGAATTAGCTTAATTAGTTGCCCAACTGTCCTGTGGCCACTGAATTAGCTTAATTAGTTGCCCAACTGTCCTGTGGCCACTGAATTAGCTTAATTAGTTGCCCAACTGTCCTGTGGCCACTGAATTAGCTTAATGACCTGTGGCCACTTCCTAACCTTAATTCCTGTCATTAATGACATCTGTGCATTATAGGTAATTTGTTTCTTAAAATACATTAAATCCACAGGTGAGAAACATGTATTGTTCTCCGAATAATTTGTTTTTCTGTTTTTTTGGCAGGGACCACAAGACAGCGACTTGCTGATATGAATCGGAGGGTCCTTGAGTTGGTGGCCGATCTGCAGGCGATGCGGGACACGTTGGGGACAACAGAAGAGGAAGACTAGTGTCCTGGTTCCTGGCCCTGTAGATTTGTAAATAGTTTTATTTGTAGATAGTTTTATTGGTTAAACACCAAAGTTTTTTGTATATAGTTTTAATTTTTTAAAAAAAGGTTTTATTGTATATAGTTTTTAAAGTTTTTTATCAAAAATTAGTGTATATATTTTTAATAACCAACAAACAATTTGTATATAGTTTTTAATTTTTTAGGGCCAAAGTTGGGCCAAAAATTTTTACACCAAATGGCAATTGCCCAATAAATCAAAAAAAAAAAAAAAACATGTTGTCCCATTTATTTGCACACATACATTTAACAAAAACAAGGGGCCAATGACATATTTGAAAATCAAGATTGTGATGTCCGTGAAGTGATTTGGGTAAGTTTTAGGGTGTGAAAATGGAAGAAGAAACAAGGCGCTAAGTGATTTGGGTAAGTTTTAGGGTGTGAAAATGGAAGAAGAAACAAGGCGCTAAGTGATTTGGGTAAGTTTTAGGGACCTAAAATGGAAGAAGAAACAAGGCGCTAAGTGATTTGGGTAAGTTTTAGGGTGTGAAAATGGAAGAAGAAACAAGGCGCTATGTGATTTGGGTAAGTTTTAGGGTGTGAAAATGGAAGAAGAAACAAGGCGCTAAGTGATTTGGGTAAGTTTTAGGGTGTGAAAATGGAAGAAGAAACAAGGCGCTAAGTGATTTGGGTAAGTTTTAGGGTGTGAAAATGGAAGAAGAAACAAGGCGCTAAGTGATTTGGGTAAGTTTTAGGGACCTAAAATGGAAGAAGAAACAAGGCGCTAAGTGATTTGGGTAAGTTTTAGGGTGTGAAAATGGAAGAAGAAACAAGGCGCTAAGTGATTTGGGTAAGTTTTAGGGACCTAAAATGGAAGAAGAAACAAGGCGCTAAGTGATTTGGGTAAGTTTTAGGGTGTGAAAATGGAAGAAGAAACAAGGCGCTAAGTGATTTGGGTAAGTTTTAGGGTGTGAAAATGGAAGAAGAAACAAGGCGCTAAGTGATTTGGGTAAGTTTTAGGGTGTGAAAATGGAAGAAGAAACAAGGCGCTAAGTGATTTGGGTAAGTTTTAGGGACCTAAAATGGAAGAAGAAACAAGGCGCTAAGTGATTTGGGTAAGTTTTAGGGTGTGAAAATGGAAGAAGAAACAAGGCGCTAAGTGATTTGGGTAAGTTTTAGGGACCTAAAATGGAAGAAGAAACAAGGCGCTAAGTGATTTGGGTAAGTTTTAGGGTGTGAAAATGGAAGAAGAAACAAGGCGCTAAGTGATTTGGGTAAGTTTTAGGGACCTAAAATGGAAGAAGAAACAAGGCGCTAAGTGATTTGGGTAAGTTTTAGGGTGTGAAAATGGAAGAAGAAACAAGGCGCTAAGTGATTTGGGTAAGTTTTAGGGTGTGAAAATGGAAGAAGAAACAAGGCGCTATGTGATTTGGGTAAGTTTTAGGGTGTGAAAATGGAAGAAGAAACAAGGCGCTAAGTGATTTGGGTAAGTTTTAGGGTGTGAAAATGGAAGAAGAAACAAGGCGCTAAGTGATTTGGGTAAGTTTTAGGGTGTGAAAATGGAAGAAGAAACAAGGCGCTAAGTGATTTGGGTAAGTTTTAGGGACCTAAAATGGAAGAAGAAACAAGGCGCTAAGTGATTTGGGTAAGTTTTAGGGTGTGAAAATGGAAGAAGAAACAAGGCGCTAAGTGATTTGGGTAAGTTTTAGGGTGTGAAAATGGAAGAAGAAACAAGGCGCTATGTGATTTGGGTAAGTTTTAGGGTGTGAAAATGGAAGAAGAAACAAGGCGCTAAGTGATTTGGGTAAGTTTTAGGGTGTGAAAATGGAAGAAGAAACAAGGCGCTAAGTGATTTGGGTAAGTTTTAGGGTGTGAAAATGGAAGAAGAAACAAGGCGCTAAGTGATTTGGGTAAGTTTTAGGGACCTAAAATGGAAGAAGAAACAAGGCGCTAAGTGATTTGGGTAAGTTTTAGGGTGTGAAAATGGAAGAAGAAACAAGGCGCTAAGTGATTTGGGTAAGTTTTAGGGTGTGAAAATGGAAGAAGAAACAAGGCGCTAAGTGATTTGGGTAAGTTTTAGGGTGTGAAAATGGAAGAAGAAACAAGGCGCTATGTGATTTGGGTAAGTTTTAGGGTGTGAAAATGGAAGAAGAAACAAGGCGCTAAGTGATTTGGGTAAGTTTTAGGGTGTGAAAATGGAAGAAGAAACAAGGCGCTAAGTGATTTGGGTAAGTTTTAGGGTGTGAAAATGGAAGAAGAAACAAGGCGCTAAGTGATTTGGGTAAGTTTTAGGGACCTCAAGGGAAAAGGCAGGATAGCGCGAAGTGGTTAGGGTGAGCTTTAAGGGACCTCAAGGGAAAAGGCAGGATAGCGCGAAGTGGTTAGGGTGAGCTTTAAGGGACCTCAAGGGAAAAGGCAGGATAGCGCGAAGTGGTTAGGGTGAGCTTTAAGGGACCTCAAGGGAAAAGGCAGGATAGCGCGAAGTGGTTAGGGTGAGTTTAGTGATGGAAGTGAAATTATGTAGGCGAGCACTTTAATGAGAGAAGTTTGTAGTGCGCAGGCGCAATATCGTAAGAATTTCGTCTGGCCAGATATTTAAGGAAAAAATGAAGCAGGATGTAGCGGGAAAATGATAGGATTCGTGTGAGGATACGATGGGAAAAGGGCAAAAACGAAAGGCTACGTTGGTAGTTGTGAAAAATGAATCTGAACATTTTCGATGGAAAATGACAGCCTCGTCTGCGTACTCTGGCATACGAGCACACGGACGCGCTACGGAAGGTTTACGAAGCATGCATAGAATCGCTCGAACGTTCATGCGAGAGCGGGAAATTTTGAAAATCTTACGACGTCGGCACCAAAGCGAAAGTTTTTTTGTGTCTCTCTGAATCGAGCCTCATATAAGCATTTGCTCTTATCATATTTGAAATTAGGCCTGATAAAGACACTTTTGCTGGGCATAGCACTACTGGACCCTGCCAGGTCCACTTCTGTTGGGGCATCCCATTCTGTGACTAAAGCAGCCTCTGTTTAAGACCATATAACCATTTGCTCTTATCATATTTGAAATTAGGCCTGATAAAGACACTTTTGCTGGGCAAAGCACTACTGGACCCTGCCAGGTCCATTCCTGTTGGGGCATCCCATTCTGTGACTAAAGCAGCCTCTGTTTAAGACCATATAAGCATTTGCTCTTATCATATTTGAAATTAGGCCTGATAAAGACACTTTTGCTGGGCATAGCACTACTGGACCCTGCCAGGTCCACTTCTGTTGGGGCATCCCATTCTGTGACTAAAGCAGCCTCTGTTTAAGACCATATAACCATTTGCTCTTATCATATTTGAAATTAGGCCTGATAAAGACACTTTTGCTGGGCAAAGCACTACTGGACCCTGCCAGGTCCATTCCTGTTGGGGCATCCCATTCTGTGACTAAAGCAGCCTCTGTTTAAGACCATATAAGCATTTGCTCTTATCATATTTGAAATTAGGCCTGATAAAGACACTTTTGCTGGGCATAGCAACTACTGGACCCTGCCAGGTCCACTTCTGTTGGGGCATCCCATTCTGTGACTAAAGCAGCCTCTGTTTAAGACCATATAACCATTTGCTCTTATCATATTTGAAATTAGGCCTGATAAAGACACTTTTGCTGGGCAAAGCACTACTGGACCCTGCCAGGTCCATTCCTGTTGGGGCATCCCATTCTGTGACTAAAGCAGCCTCTGTTTAAGACCATATAAGCATTTGCTCTTATCATATTTGAAATTAGGCCTGATAAAGACACTTTTGCTGGGCATAGCACTACTGGACCCTGCCAGGTCCACTTCTGTTGGGGCATCCCATTCTGTGACTAAAGCAGCCTCTGTTTAAGACCATATAACCATTTGCTCTTATCATATTTGAAATTAGGCCTGATAAAGACACTTTTGCTGGGCATAGCACTACTGGACCCTGCCAGGTCCACTTCTGTTGGGGCATCCCATTCTGTGACTAAAGCAGCCTCTGTTTAAGACCATATAACCATTTGCTCTTATCATATTTGAAATTAGGCCTGATAAAGACACTTTTGCTGGGCATAGCACTACTGGACCCTGCCAGGTCCATTCCTGTTGGGGCATCCCATTCTTTGACTAAAGCAGCCTCTGTTTAAGACCATATAAGCATTTGCTCTTATCATATTTGAAATTTGGCCTGATAAAGACAGTTTTGCTGGGCATAGCACTACTGGACCCTGCCAGGTCCACTTCTGTTGGGGCATCCCATTCTGTGACTAAAGCAGCCTCTGTTTAAGACCATATAACCATTTGCTCTTATCATATTTGAAATTAGGCCTGATAAAGACACTTTTGCTGGGCAAAGCACTACTGGACCCTGCCAGGTCCATTCCTGTTGGGGCATCCCATTCTGTGACTAAAGCAGCCTCTGTTTAAGACCATATAAGCATTTGCTCTTATCATATTTGAAATTAGGCCTGATAAAGACACTTTTGCTGGGCATAGCACTACTGGACCCTGCCAGGTCCACTTCTGTTGGGGCATCCCATTCTGTGACTAAAGCAGCCTCTGTTTAAGACCATATAACCATTTGCTCTTATCATATTTGAAATTAGGCCTGATAAAGACACTTTTGCTGGGCAAAGCACTACTGGACCCTGCCAGGTCCATTCCTGTTGGGGCATCCCATTCTGTGACTAAAGCAGCCTCTGTTTAAGACCATATAAGCATTTGCTCTTATCATATTTGAAATTAGGCCTGATAAAGACACTTTTGCTGGGCATAGCACTACTGGACCCTGCCAGGTCCACTTCTGTTGGGGCATCCCATTCTGTGACTAAAGCAGCCTCTGTTTAAGACCATATAACCATTTGCTCTTATCATATTTGAAATTAGGCCTGATAAAGACACTTTTGCTGGGCATAGCACTACTGGACCCTGCCAGGTCCACTTCTGTTGGGGCATCCCATTCTGTGACTAAAGCAGCCTCTGTTTAAGACCATATAACCATTTGCTCTTATCATATTTGAAATTAGGCCTGATAAAGACACTTTTGCTGGGCATAGCACTACTGGACCCTGCCAGGTCCACTTCTGTTGGGGCATCCCATTCTGTGACTAAAGCAGCCTCTGTTTAAGACCATATAACCATTTGCTCTTATCATATTTGAAATTAGGCCTGATAAAGACACTTTTGCTGGGCATAGCACTACTGGACCCTGCCAGGTCCACTTCTGTTGGGGCATCCCATTCTGTGACTAAAGCAGCCTCTGTTTAAGACCATATAACCATTTGCTCTTATCATATTTGAAATTAGGCCTGATAAAGACACTTTTGCTGGGCAAAGCACTACTGGACCCTGCCAGGTCCATTCCTGTTGGGGCATCCCATTCTGTGACTAAAGCAGCCTCTGTTTAAGACCATATAAGCATTTGCTCTTATCATATTTGAAATTAGGCCTGATAAAGACACTTTTGCTGGGCATAGCACTACTGGACCCTGCCAGGTCCATTCCTGTTGGGGCATCCCATTCTGTGACTAAAGCAGCCTCTGTTTAAGACCGTATAAGCATTTGCTCTTATCATATTTGAAATTAGCCTGATAAAGACACTTTTGCTGGGCATAGCACTACTTGTCCCTGCCAGGGCATCCCATTCTGTGACTAAAGCAGCCTCTGTTTAAGACCATATAAGCATTTGCTCTTATCATATTTGAAATTAGCCTGATAAAGACATTTTTGCTGGGCATAGTACTACTGGATCTTTTTTGGGGGCATCCCATTCTGTGACTAAAGCAGCCTCTGTTTAAGACCATATAAGCATTTGCTCTTATTATATTTATATTATAAGACACTTTTGCTGGGCATAGGCTTACTGCTGCCTGCCAGGTGCACTTCTGTTGAGGCATCCCATTCTGTAACATAGCATACCCCTCTTTATTTACACTAAGCAGCTCTCTTATTTACACTAAGCAGGCCTGTTGGAGGCTGAGTGTTACTGCTCACTTTTGGTGTGCATTATATTCTGTTTCATATAGACCCACCGCTGCCCGGGGGATCTTAAAATATCACCTACTCCCACGCCAGTTAGACTATGTCGGGCAGACAAGTGCCTGGAAGTGAAAAGAGGAGTGGCAGAGGCCAAGATTCCGCAGGCAGAGCTCGCATCAGACTGGGGGCCAGTAGCAGCAGGAGTCACGCTGAGAGACCTAATCTGCCAGTATCTGCTAGCGGTCGGGTCTCCACCAGTAACGCATCTGCCGTGGTAGATTGGTTGACGCGCTCATCAACAACATCATCACAACTTACGTCTGAGACCCCCAGTCTAGGGTCGGTAGGTTCCTCTGACACAACCCTGAGTTGGCATGCCCCGAGAGCAGTCCCTGTCCTCCCATTGCCTCTGTCCTACGCCGTTCCCTCCCCCAGCGACGTATCCTATGCTTTGGGTTCAGCTCCACTCTTTAGTGAGGAGGACCATCAGATAGAGGACAGTCAGCAGCTACTGCCCAGCCAAGAAATGGAGGTGGCTTCTCTAGCTAGGCAGACAGATAGTGATGTGGACAGTGTCGTGGGTGCTGCGAGCGTTCCAGCTCCTGCGCCAGACACTGTTGACGAATCCACGAACATCAGTGACGTACAGCCACAACTCGGTGATGATGATGATGACGATGAAGCCGATCGCACTTGGGAGCCGGGTGATGAAGGGGCTTCATCGTCATCATCAGGAGAAGAGGGGCGCAGGTTGCCCCGGAGTCAGCAGCTGAGGCAGCAAGGTGGTAGCAGTCAGCATGGGGGCACAATTCCAAAGGCTGGAGCCGGCCGGGGCCGGGGTAGAGCACCTGCTGTGCGGCAGTCTACCTTATCGGGAGGTAGTGGAGCAGGGGTTCCTGGAGTTGGCAACAGCAGCAGTGAATCAGTGAGGCCAGGGGGTGGGAAAAGTAGCTACTCGGCAGTGTGGCAGTTTTTCCTGAGGCATCCGCAGGAGGGTAACATGGCCACATGCAAGATATGTAGGCAAAAGGTGAAGCGTGGCCAGGGTCCAAATGTTGGCACCACGGCCCTGCGTCAACATATGATGCGTCACCATAAAACGACCTGGGAGAACCGAGGCTCCCAAGGGGTGGTCCAGTCTGCTTCCTCACCAAGTGAGCTCCCAATTTCTGCCAGCCAAGGCTCCAGCACCTCAGCCGAAGGCAGCTGTGCGTCATACCCATCCTCTGTCGCTCCTGCTCCTCCTCCTCCTCCTCCAAGTCATGCATCCCGCCAGCAATCCATCAGCGAAGCCATGTCCAAGAGACAGCAGTATGCGCCCACTCATCCTACGGCGCAGTAGCTGAATGTGCTCCTGTCCAAGTTGCTGGTGCTGCAGTCGCTCCCTTTTCAGGTGGTGGAATCTGCACCTTTCAGAGAACTGATGGCTTGTGCCGAGCCGAGGTGGAGAGTCCCAAGCCGTCATTTCTTTGCCAAGAAGGCAGTACCAGCGCTGCACACTTTTGTTGAACAGAAGGTGGGCCAGTCCTTGAGCCTGTCGGTGTGTAGCAAAATACATGGCAGCGCCGACATCTGGAGCTGTAACTACGGTCAGGGGCAGTACATGTCGTTTACGGCCCACTGGGTGAATGTGGTCCCTTTGCAGCAGCAACTTGGACAGGTCACGCCGCTTCGGCCTCCGCGCTCTCTGCCCATTGGGCCTGTGACACCGTGCGACTCGGCCTCCTCATCCTCCGCCATCTCCTCACCCTCCACTGTAGGCTCAAGTCTCAGTGCCCCTCCAGTCTACCATGTGTGCAGGGCACGGAGGTGTCACGCAGTGCTTCACATGGTTTGTCTTGGCGAACGGAGTCACACAGGGGAGGAACTGCTTAAATGTATTCATCAGGAAATCCAAACATGGCTTACTCCGAGAAAACTTAAAATGGGAATCATGGTTACCGACAATGGGAAGAACATTTTGTCTGCGCTGCGCCAAGGAAGCCTGACCCATGCCCCCTGCATGGCTCACGTCTTCAATCTGGTTGTCAAGCGGTTTCTGAAGTGTTCCCCCCATCTGCAGGACATCCTAACAACTTCACGGAAACTTTGCATGCACAGCCACTCCTACACCGCCAAACACACCCTTCTTGAGCTACAGCGTCAGAATGGTATCCCCCAACATAGTCTGATTTGCGATGTTTCCACCCGTTGGAATTCCACCCTTCACATGTTGGACCGATTATATGAACAGAGAAAAGCCATCACGGATTTCCTGATGATCCAAGCAGATAGGGGGACTCCCCTGTGTAACTTCAATGTCAACCAGTGGCAGCTCATACGTGACACCTGCCGTTTGCTCAGGCCCTTTGAGGAAGCCACTTTATTTGTCAGTCGGCAGGATTACGGGATGAACGACGTGATTCCACTGCTTCATGTACTACAGCACATGTTGGAAACCATGGCTGGTCAGGGCACTGGAGACATGGCGTTTACATCTTACGGCCACATGAACCCCGTTGGAGCTGAACTGGAGGAGGAGGAGGAGGAAGAGGAGGAGGAGGAGTTGCCCAGCGAAACACAGTTTAGGCTTGGCGAAATGGCTGGTTTATCTAGTCAGCGGACAGGAGAGGAGGAGCAGGAGCAGCCAGAGGAGCTAGAGGTTTTTGAGGAAGGAGAGACAGAGGACCCGGGCACACCGTGGCAGTATGCAGTGGAGATGGAGACAGGTAGTCCATCCGAGTCACTTGCGCAAATGGCACGAAGCATGCTCACATGCTTGCGTAGTGACCCCAGAATTGTTTCCATCTGTCGGCGGGATGACTTCTGGCTGTCCACCTTATTGGACCCTCGCTTCCGGCACAAAATGGGGGCATTTTTTAAACCCACCGAGAGGGAGGACAAACTCAACTACTACAAAGACATTCTACGTAGGCAGTTGGCCGATGCCTATCTGCGCCATGGTCCATACTCTCGCAGGTCTGACTCGAGGGGACCTCTGCGCTCACCTTCCACTGCCATGGCCGCTGGGGGGGTTGGCAGCAGCAGCAGCAGAAGCTCCATCAGCAGCAGCAGCCTCAGTCTTCAGTCGCTAATGAGTAGCTTTCTACACCCGCATAGTGAGGCTACTCATGAGCAGCAGGAAGACCTGGAGCAGGACCTGAACCAGCAGGTCATGTCATACTTTGACATGACTATGCCAACACACCTTGAGGATCCGCTGGACTTCTGGGCAGCCAAACTTGATTTGTGGCCGCAACTAGCAGAGTTTGCCCTGGAAAAGCTGTCCTGCCCGGCAAGTAGCGTGCCATCTGAGCGGGTGTTTAGTGCGGCGGGGGCCATAGTTACGGCGAGGAGAACTCGTCTGTCAACTAAAAATGTGGAGAGACTCACCTTTGTCAAAATGAATCAGGGATGGATCAGCCAGGATTTCCACCCACCAATGCCTGATGCATGCGACTAGATTCAGCATGGTGCCACGTTTTACACTTTCCAAATGGTGCAAAACATATTTATGTCTTTAGGCCATTTTTGGGCTCCTGCTGCTGCTACTGTCAACTCCTGCCAACTCCAGGGTGTGATTCATCCAATTTTTGGGCTCCTGAAGCCAACTCCAGTGTATATTTGGGCTCCTGCTGCTGCTGCTGTCAACTCCTGCCAACTCCAGGGTGTGATTCATCCAATTTTTGGGCTCCTGAAGCCAACTCCAGTGTATATTTGGGCTCCTGCTGCTGCTACTGTCAACTCCTGCCAACTCCAGGGTGTGATTCATCCAATTTTTGGGCTCCTGAAGCCAACTCCAGTGTATATTTGGGCTCCTGCTGCTGCTACTGTCAACTCCTGCCAACTCCAGGGTGTGATTCATCCAATTTTTGGGCTCCTGAAGCCAACTCCAGTGTATATTTGGGCTCCTGCTGCTGCTGCCAACTTCTGCCAACTCCAGGGTGTGATTCATCCAATTTTTGGGCTCCTCAAGCCAACTCCAGTGTATATTTGGGCTCCTGCTGCTGCTACTGTCAACTCCTGCCAACTCCAGGGTGTGATTCATCCAATTTTTGGGCTCCTGAAGCCAACTCCAGTGTATATTTGGGCTCCTGCTGCTGCTACTGTCAACTCCTGCCAACTCCAGGGTGTGATTCATCCAATTTTTGGGCTCCTGAAGCCAACTCCAGTGTATATTTGGGCTCCTGCTGCTGCTGCTGCCAACTTCTGCCAACTCCAGGGTGTGATTCATCCAATTTTTGGGCTCCTGAAGCCAACCCCAGGGTCTCTTTAAAGTAATGTTTGGGCTCCTGCTGCTGCTGCTGTCAACTCCTGCCAACTCCAGGGTGTGATTCATCCAATTTTTGGGCTCCTGAAGCCAACTCCAGTGTATATTTGGGCTCCTGCTGCTGCTACTGTCAACTCCTGCCAACTCCAGGGTGTGATTCATCCAATTTTTGGGCTCCTGAGGCCAACTCCAGTGTATATTTGGGCTCCTGCTGCTGCTGCTGTCAACTCCTGCCAACTCCAGGGTGTGATTCATCCAATTTTTGGGCTCCTGAAGCCAACTCCAGTGTATATTTGGGCTCCTGCTGCTGCTACTGTCAACTCCTGCCAACTCCAGGGTGTGATTCATCCAACTTTTGGGCTCCTGAAGCCAACTCCAGTGTATATTTGGGCTCCTGCTGCTGCTACTGTCAACTCCTGCCAACTCCAGGGTGTGATTCATCCAATTTTTGGGCTCCTGAAGCCAACTCCAGTGTATATTTGGGCTCCTGCTGCTGCTACTGTCAACTCCTGCCAACTCCAGGGTGTGATTCATCCAATTTTTGGGCTCCTGAAGCCAACTCCAGTGTATATTTGGGCTCCTGCTGCTGCTGCTGCCAACTTCTGCCAACTCCAGGGTGTGATTCATCCAATTTTTGGGCTCCTGAGGCCAACTCCAGTGTATATTTGGGCTCCTGCTGCTGCTGCTGTCAACTCCTGCCAACTCCAGGGTGTGATTCATCCAATTTTTGGGCTCCTGAGGCCAACTCCAGTGTATATTTGGGCTCCTGCTGCTGCTGCTGCCAACTTCTGCCAACTCCAGGGTGTGATTCATCCAATTTTTGGGCTCCTGAAGCCAACTCCAGTGTATATTTGGGCTCCTGCTGCTGCTGCTGCCAACTTCTGCCAACTCCAGGGTGTGATTCATCCAATTTTTGGGCTCCTGAAGCCAACTCCAGTGTATATTTGGGGTCCTGCTGCTGCTACTGTCAACTCCTGCCAACTCCAGGGTGTGATTCATCCAATTTTTGGGCTCCTGAAGCCAACTCCAGTGTATATTTGGGCTCCTGCTGCTGCTGCTGCCAACTTCTGCCAACTCCAGGGTGTGATTCATCCAATTTTTGGGCTCCTGAGGCCAACTCCAGTGTATATTTGGGCTCCTGCTGCTGCTGCTGTCAACTCCTGCCAACTCCAGGGTGTGATTCATCCAATTTTTGGGCTCCTGAAGCCAACTCCAGTGTATATTTGGGCTCCTGCTGCTGCTACTGTCAACTCCTGCCAACTCCAGGGTGTGATTCATCCAATTTTTGGGCTCCTGAAGCCAACTCCAGTGTATATTTGGGCTCCTGCTGCTGCTACTGTCAACTCCTGCCAACTCCAGGGTGTGATTCATCCAATTTTTGGGCTCCTGAAGCCAACTCCAGTGTATATTTGGGCTCCTGCTGCTGCTACTGTCAACTCCTGCCAACTCCAGGGTGTGATTCATCCAATTTTTGGGCTCCTGAAGCCAACTCCAGTGTATATTTGGGCTCCTGCTGCTGCTGCTGCCAACTTCTGCCAACTCCAGGGTGTGATTCATCCAATTTTTGGGCTCCTGAGGCCAACTCCAGTGTATATTTGGGCTCCTGCTGCTGCTGCTGTCAACTCCTGCCAACTCCAGGGTGTGATTCATCCAATTTTTGGGCTCCTGAAGCCAACTCCAGTGTATATTTGGGCTCCTGCTGCTGCTACTGTCAACTCCTGCCAACTCCAGGGTGTGATTCATCCAACTTTTGGGCTCCTGAAGCCAACTCCAGTGTATATTTGGGCTCCTGCTGCTGCTACTGTCAACTCCTGCCAACTCCAGGGTGTGATTCATCCAATTTTTGGGCTCCTGAAGCCAACTCCAGTGTATATTTGGGCTCCTGCTGCTGCTACTGTCAACTCCTGCCAACTCCAGGGTGTGATTCATCCAATTTTTGGGCTCCTGAAGCCAACTCCAGTGTATATTTGGGCTCCTGCTGCTGCTGCTGCCAACTTCTGCCAACTCCAGGGTGTGATTCATCCAATTTTTGGGCTCCTGAGGCCAACTCCAGTGTATATTTGGGCTCCTTCTGCCCCTCATAGTGATGCCACTTCAACTCTCTGCAATTGTGCCGCTCTGCGATTCTATTAGCGATGCCTCTGATCTGCATGTGATATTTCTTCAAAGTATTATTTAACTAACCCAGCACGCATCCTGTGCGTGTTACAGCAAGGCTGAATGGTTTACAACCCTATTGAGGCTCTAGGAGGCTCAGAAATAGCCGTTTTTAATAGCGATTCGTCGCGAATTTATTCGGGTCGAAACGATTTTTGTCGGAAAATTCGGCGAATCAGTCGAATCGAATTTTTCAAAAGTTCGCTCATCTCTACTTTTTAGCACCAGGCTTCTGTTGAACAAGTTTGTACGGCTGCTACTTGGTCTTCTGTTCATACTTTTTTCCAAGTTTTTATAAGGTTGATGTGCGGGCCTTAGTGGATGCTGTTTTTGGCCGCAAAGTTCTACAAGCGGCAGTGGTCTAATTTGTGCACTTTTGCCTGTTGGGATCCCCACCCTTTTTGGACACTGCTATTGGATGTCCCACGTGTAATGAATATTTCCGAAGCAGGGTGTGAGACATACTTAGAATAATACCATTTTGTGATTACTCACCTGTAAAATGGGTATTATAAGTATGTCTTATACCCTGCTTCGCCCCACCCTGAGTTGTATCTTGGATCCTCTGTATGGTGATACTTTTTTCTCATAGATTTTATTTGCTCTTCCTGGTCCCCTTACTGCTTTCTTATACTGGGGAATGTGTGGGAGGTCCCAGGTATTTATGGGCCGGGAGGGGCCTCTTTTTTTTCTATTCATCTCTGCAGAAGTTCGCCATCCACTGGACATAACCCACGTGTAATGAATATTTCCGAAGCAGGGTGTGAGACATACTTATAATACCCATTTTACAGGTGAGTAATCACAAAATGGTATTTTTATATTTAAAAAAAGAAAGCTACAATATCTGAAAAATGGCGTTTGTAATTTTTTCAGTTGTCAATACTTCTGGCTGAAATATGTGGTAAAAAAATTACAAACAAGACATTTCATACCTAGCCAAAAATATATATATTTTTCAATCCCTGGACATGCCTTAACAAATGAAATCCATGTATTTCGGTGATCCACATTCTGGGAGTGGACAATGCTGAGGCGGATTTCCTGAGCAGAGCTACGATGGATGAGGGTGAATTTGTTCTCCATCAGGAGATTTTTCAGGCTGTCCCTTACTAGTTCACAGTTGAAAAATTAAATAAAAGACACAACACAACCTAATAACATTAAAATCTAATAACGGCGTCCTCCCACTGTCTAAAGTGGTGAAAATGACTGCTCTGTTGGTGTAGGATGAAAGCAGGATAAGGGTCCTCCTTCCTTACAGACTGGCATCTTGCAAGGTTCAAATCCTTCACCGCCGAAGGAAAGATAATTTATTCCCTGGGATTTCCCCTAATGTATTTATCAACTAGGAGTCAGGGGAATACCCAGAGGAAAAACAGTGTTGCATTTTTCATCAGGAGAGGTCTAAGGTGTAACCCTCCAGTCTGGTATTTGCTTTTATGGCAGCAGAAGTAACTCAATTTGTTTTGTTGCTTGTCAGGATCCTGCCCTAGAAAAGGGTACTACAGTGGGATGTCCCACAAGTGCTGCTTTAATAACTGGAGTGGGAGGAGCAGCCGGAAGTTTATGTAGACTGCAAGGAGCCACACCTGTTAACCCATGACTATTTGATTTAGTGACACCCTAAAGTGGATGATAAGTACTTTGTTGCTGTTATTCCGCACTTTTTTATGCTAGATTCCATGAATTTATGTTGAATTAATTGCATCAGATTTAAGTTCAGAACTATCTTAAGTGTCATTGCCAACTGTACCCCCAGATCCTGACAATATGTATATAAAGAAAGAGATGTGTTCCTAGATGTACAATTGCTTTTCAGATATTAGAGTTTGTTTTCAACATTGGGTTTGCATTTGTATGTGTTGATCTTCATTGATGAGCGTAGTGTCAGCCAGTGAGCAGCACCATATATTGCAACATTGCAGTGTTTGCAGAGATACAGGATCATTTTGTCTTGCCAAGTGTATGCTGTGTCTTCACAGGAAAGCCCATGGAATACATTCGCTGTTTATATTTTCGCATGAAAAATGAAGTTTTCTGTGGTTCTCGTCCCTATGAATCTGCACCTCTCGAGGAGTTTCTAAAAACAGAATTCGGTGAACAGACTAAGATGACAGATGTGAAGTGTCCTAAGTGAGTTCTACCATGTTTTCATTTTTGCTTCTTTTAAAGCTGAACAATACCCGGGATTTTCACAAATCCGGGTTTTGTTCCTTGCCCCAGGGGCATCCGAATTTGGGATGTGTGAACCCCCGCAGATTACCCATAAAAATTTACCTTTCCATATTATGGCACATGTGTAGGCTTTTGTCCAATCAGCACTGTATTGATTGGCAATATGGCTCTGTTTAGAAGAAAATTAAACTAATTTTTTATATATATCTGACTATGTTGTGTGCAAGGTGTTTGAGGGATTACTTTTCTATTACAGAACTGGATTTTATGTTGATGTTTTCTTATTGTATGGCACGGCCTGCTTCAGTATTCATAACAGTTGAGTTATTCCGCCACAAGGTGGCGCAGTGTACTGCAGAAGAGCTGTGGCATCTCCCGGCCCCCTATAATAACAGGATTAACCATAGAGTTCCCAGTGTTTCCTCTGCAGTGAAAATGCGAAGATAGAAGATGGCTCTCTCTCTATGCGCAGGTGAGCTGGGCAACCAAGCCTGCGGCCCTGCAAGTCTATTTCCACCCGTTTCTGGACCCTCTCTGCCTCCCAGCTGACAGATCGGGTGGGGGTAGAAGAGCACTAGGGTCAAGTGCTCCAGGAGCGCTGCTCCAAGCGGCAGACCCTGTTCCACAAAGGGTAGCCAGCCATGGGCTTTATGGTGAGCCTACTAGGGATGCGGAGTTCCTGTCCTGGCTTCTGAGGGGATGAGTTTTGGGGGACTGTGTCTTTTTCTTTTCCTTCAGGGGCCCCCCCTCCTCCCCCCTGGCCTGGATACTCACTGCTGTCTTTCGTCTCTCCCCCTCCCCCCTCTCTGACTTATGTTCAGGGGGGGGGCGGGTCGTAGCGGCGAGTGGTGTTAGTTGTTGTTTATTTAGCTGTGTACAGTGTTTTTTAGCCGCCGCGCCGCTTTGTACTGCGCTCCGCGGCGGGTGGCGCTATAACCTGTGGCGTTTTTGCTTAGTCATGGCACCGGCGGGGTCATGTGGGCGCCGTTTTCGCGCGCTTTGGAGGGGCGGGGCCGGGGGATGACGCGTATTGCGTCGTCCCCCTGCGGCCCGCCCCTCGAGGTACTTCTGCCGGCGCCATTTTGGATTAGCTGCGCGCCTGGTTTTCTCCCTTTCTGGCTGCGGTGCTGTATCCTCCTGTTTGTCGCTTCATCCAGCGGTCTGAGGCTTGGTGATCCTGTGATTTCCTTGGTTCGTGAGTCCCCCTTGGGTTTTTTTTTATTGGTCTTGTGGTGCATGTGCTGCGGGATGCTCATGTGTTGTTTTTACTTATGTCTTTCAGGCGGGATACCAGTGGGTTGTGGTTTCTCCAGGCTATACTCCTTCCTCCCCCTCATCCCCCCCCTTTACTGACTTCTGGGGGCATCCCGTGGGAGGGCATCCTGGGTGGCTTTTGTATTAGCCTTTGCCCAGTGCTGGCTTATTGCGCCTGTGTTAATCACCATATGGAGGCTTCTGGGGATAGCATGCTTGGGGGTCCTTCGGGGCAATCCCGGCTGTGTGCCATGCGTGCCCTGTGAGTGACAGTGTCAGAGTGTGCATGCCGTGCGCCCAAAGTGTCCTTGCGCTCCAAGCTGGTTTGCCTGCATCGCTTTCCAGCTCTGCGCCCCCTTCGGAATCGCCTACCCCCCCCCCCCACTCCTGCAATTGGCCCCCAGTGAGGGGGATAATAGCAGGGGGTTACAGTCTGCTCTGGCACTTCGTGTAGCCAACATTGAGAGGCAGCTTGCCGGGCCTGTTCCTAGGAAGGCCTCTGGCAAGAAGCGGCACCTGACTTCCACTCCCTCACACTCCACAGAGGAGTATGAGGAGTTTGATGCCACTGGTGGACGTTATTCCCTAGAGGAAGGGGAACTGTTCCAGGACTCTGATTCCTCTGGCGACCAGCAGGAGGATTGCGATAGTGACCCTGGGTCTGCGTCCGGGGAGGAATCATGGTACCCTGAGGACACTGATAATCTGCTGTCTCACATTTTTGAAATTTTGCACATTGCTCCTCCTGAGGTGGCTAAGAAAAAGCAGGGTGAGCTCTTTCGCCCTGATAAACAAGGCCTGCTGGAGTCAGGGGTCATTTGTCCGGTGCCCCCTCAAGAACAGGGTCAGGGGTACTATTCCAATCTTTTCACGGTCCCCAAAAAGGACGGATCTCTGAGGCCCATCCTGGACTTGAACGGCCTCAACTAGTTTGTCAGATTCAAGCATTTTCGCATGGAGACTCTACGCTTGGCTGTCAGTACCCTTCGCTTGACATCCTTATTGTGGCCCAGTGTCAGGATTCGCTCACCTGACCCCCGGTCCAGCGATGTCCCGGCCGCACAGCCGCCCGCCCGGCAGCCGCGGCGTCTGCGGCGGCCGGCGGCTCCTGTCTCGGCCGGCGCGCCCGTGCTCTACGTGTCCCCAGCCGGCGGGGCCTGCTGCCGTACACGTGCTCCCGCGCGGCTCGCTGTTTATTCTCTCCGGCGGCGCTGCTCTCAGTGCGGCCGCCGGAGGGGAGCTGTTAAAGGGCCTATGAGCCCGGCTAGTGGGGGGCGTTTCCTGCAGGGACAGGGCCAATGAGCCCTATGGTATATGAGGGCATCGCCCTCCTCAGCTGTGTGGGCCAATCAGCCCCATTGGAATCTTTTGGGCTAATTGCCCTTCTATGTGTTCAGCCAATAAGTTGTTTAATCCTACGTGCACCAATCACACTCACCTTCCCTTCATGTCTGTCCCTATATAAGGTTTCCCCCCTCAGTTGCCCAGTGCCTGTGATAGCGCCTTGTACCCTGCATTGTCTTGATTATCCTTGTTTGATCTCCGTTGCCGACCTCTGCCTGAACCGACCAGTCTCGATCTGATCTCCGTTGCCGACCTCTGCCTGAACCGACTATTCTGATCTCCGTTGCCGACCTCTGCCTGAACCGACCATTCTCGATCTGACCTCCGTTGCCGACCTCTGCCTGAACCGACTATTCTGATCTCCGTTGCCGACCTCTGCCTGAACCGACCATTCTCGATCTGATCTCCGTTGCCGACCTCTGCCTTGTACCTTGACCTCGAGCTGTCTCTCCCCTCTGTACCGCTGCGAACTCTGATTTACCCGTGTCAACCTTTGGCCTGTCTCTGGACTTCCGCTACACTCGCTCTTAGCCATTGGTTCTTCAGACCTCTTAACCAGTAAGCTCTTATCCTTTGAGCCATTGAAGTCCTGGGGGCAACCGATCCCGGGCAGGCGTATTCTGCGTCCCGGCAAGCGGGGGCTCCTACAGGTGAAGCTGGCTGTGGAGATTGGGGGTTGAGGGCTTACCTAGAGGGCTGGAGTTACCAGAGCGTGACACCCAGTCCTTTCATCAGGCCGAGCAGGACACCTGGGTGGTGACCTCCACTCTGGAGTCCTTCGGCTGGGTGATCAACTTTCCCAAGTCTTCACTGTCCCCGTCCTTGGTGAGGTCCTTTCTGGGCATGACACTGGATGCCTCTCAGGTGTTCCTTCCTCAGCAGAAGGTGGAGGGCCTTCAGAAGCAGGCATGGGCTCTGCTCTTGTGTCCTCATCCCTCCATCCGTCTGGGGATACAGTTGGTGGGCCTGATGGTGTCCTGCTTCGAGGAGGTCCCCTTTGCTCAGTTTCACATGAGACTTCTTCAGTTGCACCTCTTGTCAGTCTGGGATCGGGACCCTGTGTCCCTGGATCAGGAATTTGCTCTGTCTCCTCTGGCCAGACAGTCCCTTTCGTGGTGGCTGGACTCAAGGAACCTTCTGGTGGGCAGGACTTTCCTGCCCCCGTGCTGGGAGACGGTCACCACAGATGCCAGTCTGACAGGCTGGGGTGGCTTTTGGAAGTCTCTGAAGTTCCAGGGTCGGTGGAGCCTGGAGGCCCATGCTCTCATCAATGTACTGGAACTGAGGGCGATCAGGTTGGTTCTTTCTCAGCTGACCACACACCTTCGGGGTCGGCTGTTCAGATTCACTCAGACAACCAGACGGCGGTTGCCTACATCAACCATCAGGGAGGGACTCGGTGCAAGTGATCCTTCAAGGAAGTGTCCCTGATACTGTCTTGGGTGGAACAGAATCTCAGCGGTATACATTCCGGGGGTAGAGAACCAGGTGGCAGACTCCCTGAGAAGGGGGACGTCTCGTCTGGGTGAATGGTCCCTCAACAACCAGGTGTTTCTCTCCCTGTGTCACCGCTGGGGTCAGCCGGATGTGGACCTGTTTGTGTCCCGTCACAATCACAAACTTCCCAAGTTTGTCTCCCTGTCACAGGATACTCTGGCCTTCGCCACGGATGCACTGGCAATGCCTTGGACGGAGTTTCGGCTTCTCTATGTGTTCCCTCCGTTCCCTCTACTGGGCAGGGTCATGCGCAAGATAGCCCAGGAGGGGGTTCCAGCCATCCTGGTGGCCCCCTGTTGGCCAAGAAGAGTGTGGTTCGCAGACGTCGTGCAGTTGGCAGTGGATCAGTACGTCTTGCCCAAGGATTCAGATCTTCTCACTCAGGGGCAGCTACGCCATCCCAATTTACAAACGCTGGCTTTAACGGCTTGGCTGCTGAAACCTCCATCTTGATGGAAAAGGGGTTGCCTGCCTCTTTTGTGGATACCATGATTTGGGCTAGGAAGAAGTCCTCGTCCTTTATCTATTACAGGGTCTGGCATGCTTACATTGCCTGGTGTGAGTCCAAGTCTCTTTCCTGTCGGGTTTTTTCCATCCCCAGGATTCTGGAATTTTTGCAACATGGTTTGGATTCCGACCTTCAACTGAGTACCCTCAAGGGCCATGTTTCAGCTCTGGCAATTTTTTTCCAAAGATCCTTTGCCAATCACCGGTTGGTTAAAACCTTTTTCCAGGGTGTTACTCATGTGCGTCCACCTCGTAAGCCTATGCTACCAGTCTGGGACTTGAATCTGGTGTTGTCTGCTCTGCAGGGTCCTCCCTTTGAGCCTATTTGTGGGGCTGCCTTGCCCATTATGACTCTTAAGGTAGCCTTTTTGGTGGCTATCACTTCTGTCAGGCGAGTTTCTGAACTGGCGGCGCTTTCCATCAAACCTCCTTATTTTGAGCGGCATCAGGATAAGATGGTGTTTTGGCTTAAGCCAGATTTCTTGCCTAAGGTCGTGTCTGCCTTTCATCTCAATCAGGACATTGTTTTGCCTTCATTGTGTCCTAATCCATCCTAATTCCAAGGAGCGGACACTGCATTCTTTGGATGTGGTCAGGGCTCTGAAGTTTTATTTGGTCGCTGCTGAGCCTTTCAGGAATTCTGATGCTCTTTTTGTTCTCACTTCTGGACCTAGGAAGGGTTTGCCTCCGGCTAAATCCACTATCAGCAAGTGGATCCGTCAGGCAGTGGTACAAGCCTATTCTGCTAAGGGGAAGGAACCTCTCTTTAGGGTTACTGCTCATTCCACTCGTGCTATTGGTGCCTCTTGGGCTTTTCAGCACCAAGCTTCTGTTGAACAAGTTTGCAAGGCCGCTACTTGGTCTTCTGTTCATACTTTTTCCAAGTTTTACAAGGTTGATGTTAAGGCCTCAGCGGATGCTGCTTTTGGCGGTAAGGTACTTCAGGCAGTAGTGACTTGAACTGCCGGCTGTTACTCATTGGGGATCCCACCCTACTTTTGGACACTGCTTTTGGATGTCCCAACTGTTATGAATACTGAAGCAGGCCGTGCCATGCAATAAGAAAAATACAATTCTGTGAGTACTCACCTGTAGAATTGTTTTTGTTCTTGCATGGCACAGCCTGCTTCACCCCACCCTTGTTATCGTTATTCCTGGTTGCCTCTTTATAGTGATTGTTCCAAGTTAATTGGGGTTTTTTTTACCTTTTTTACATTTTTTACCTTTATTCTCTCCCGGCTTCTTGTCTCACTGCTTGCCTACGCTGTGAACTCTATGGTTAATCCCGTTTTTATAGGGGGGCGGGAGATGCCACAGCTCTTCTGCAGTACACTGCACAACCTTGTGGCGGAATAACCCAACTGTTATGAATACTGAAGCAGGCTGTGCCATGCAAGAACAAAAACAAAAACAATTCTACAGGTGAGTACTCACAGAATTGTCTTTTTTAGCTATCATTGTTTTGTATCAAATCGATGATTGTTGATTTATATGAGGATTAATTTTTGCAATATTAAAATTGCTTTCCAACAGAAATATTAGAGATTAACTGTAATCAAATATTGATAACTCCTATTTCCATGTAACTCAGTTCATGTAACTTGAGCAGGGGATTATTGCCCTGAGTATGGAACATCTTTAACATTTTAAAACTTCTGGGGGGTTTGGCTTTAAACCAAGATTATATGGTTATCTGTGTCTACTACAGGGGTGCAAGAAAATTATTTTGTGGTGGATTCTAAAAAGCATTATTCCTTTTCTCTTGTTTAGGGTAATGGTTACTAGTACTATGTCAGATAGGCATCCAGCCGAGCTACATCTTTTCCGTAACTACGATCCACCTGAAAGCTGCAGAGATCCGTCCTTTAAGAGCGTTGCCACTTTCCGTCCAGTAACAAAACCAGAAGGTAAAAACACAAAATGTAAGGCATAACTCAATTTACCACTCACTTAAAGGCAGGATTTCTGGAGATGCATGTGGTATCTTCCCATTACAGATTACAATCGGGGAGAGAATACTCTCGGCAGGTGGGGGGGGGGGGCAGGAAGTATTTAAACTGAGGTTGAGGGCCATGGGAAAGTCACCACGAGGTAGCTATAAGGATTAGTTTGCATATTACAGTCTTGAGGATTTGATGCTAGAGTTGATGTAGTTGGTGTGTCTGAGAGATCACTGGGCGCCATATAAGACTGGGCTTTCAGGGTCTTCAGGGATTTTCAGGACAGGGCACACAGGGTAGGTGGGGGAAGAGTGTCGGATAGAAGTGAAATGAGTGCCTGTCCACTATGAGAGGGTGGCTGCCTGGCCTCAGTTGGTGAGTGGTTTTTGACTGAGAATAAAAAAAAAAGAAGAAGCATGCACAGCTCCATCTGGGTAACGGACCATCACTGGAGCAAACAGGAGAGCTATATCTTTAAAGTTGCATATCATCAAGACTCTGGGAGGTCAAGTAAGTATTGACTTTTACTTATCATCATGCATCTGAACACTGGTGGTCATCGCTATTGGGTTTTTAGGTCGTGCCAAACCTTTAAATGTACTTACCCCTCATATATACCAAACAAAGTAGGCACCTTTTACCATAAAATCCAACATTTGACATGTTTTACATTGGCAACATGTCTGTTTTCAATAGGGGCCGTACTGGCCTCACACTTATAGTAGGTTCGTCAACTTGCACTGAAGAAAATGTGCTCAACTCCTCTGTAAGCAATAGGCTATACATTGTATATGCTGTTCAGGTAAAGATAAGTGCTGTCTCATCTGTAATCCATGAGGACTCTCATCCTGGGGGCTTTGCCTGGGAATGTCCAATCAGGGGCAGCATTAACCAGGGCCAGGATACGAAAAAGCTCAGGGCTACATGGTCAGCTTCTTTTTAAAGTGAACCAAAACCTGAGCTTTTTACTAGCCTGGGTTTTGGACTTTGCCTCCAGGGCACCCCGATTAAGAATGCCCCACTGTGTGAAACCCCTTAGGTCCGCCAGAAAAACTCACCTTTCCCCAGGCCTATGGCGCTTGCATGGGCTCTCGTCCAATCAGCGTGCTCGTCAATATCGGCTAAGGGCCAAGTCTAGCCTGATAGCCTGAAAGACTTTCATGTAGATCAGTGTTCTACCTTCCTCGAGAGCCACCAACAGGTCATGTTTTGCAGATCTCCACAGAGATGTACAGGTAAAGTAATTAGTGCAGCAGCAGAGCTATAGAGACAATTATGTCGAGATCATGACCTGTTGGTCATAAATTGATGCTCCACGTGGAGTAAACTACTTATCCCAGAAGGTTCAGAGACATGAAACAACACATGTATAGCACAGAGCTAAAAAACTGTTCTTTCAGAGCATATGTAAGTCCATAATTCCAACTCCAGAGAGTTTATCCCAAGGTGCATGCGCTTCAATCAAAATGTCCCAGATGTGCACATTCCTGTAAGAGACACCAGTGTACCCTCCGCCAATCACGTAAATTCTTACCAGATTCTTAATGGTAAAAGCACCTTCTCATACAATTTCAGAGTGGTATGCAAAAGCAGACCAGGCCAGGTATAAATATTGAAGAAAGGAAAGCGAGAGGGGGTATGAGGCCTCTGCCAGCATCAATGAGTGACATGTCGGATTATCTGACCTGGCCTGGATCCAAAGCCCATCACTAGTGAAATCCGCATATTTGGTTTTATGGACCGTGAAATCCAAAATGCGAAGGATTTTGAAGACAAACCTAAAATGCCAAAGACAGTTCTTAACAAATGTTAAGAATAATGTACTTTATTCATTCTTTGGGTTACTCTGGTTCAGGCCATCGTTCTGAGACCCTGTTTAAAAGGTTTTGCTTCAAAAATCCTAGGGCGCCCAGAGAAATTATCATCCGTGGGAGTATTGAAGACTGAGATAGTTGGAAATGGTTGTGCTTTAAAATGGAAGTTCAGGTAGATGAAGAGGCCTTCGTATTTGTTTGTTTCTTTTTTTTTTTTTTTTTGCACAATCCATCATATTGACCTAGGAGAAGTTAAAAAAAATCTCAGGATATTCTGTATGGATGCCTGATATAAACCCTACTTATTCCCAGGATTCGGCCTCTCCCAGGTCTTTGTTGTGCTCTAAATATGACCACACCAATTGGAAATGTCATCTACTGTTTATTGATTTTGAATATTTTATAACATTTTAAATAAAACCTCCTCATTGGAGTATCATTTGATTACCTTTGTAGTACATGAGTTCATTATTTTTATACATACATTGTTACACTTTCATAATTCATGATAGATTATTGCACATGCATGATGTTATAGCAGCATGAAATATTATATTGATATTGCACATCCTGATTTTATAGCAGCATAATTCATGATAAATTATTGCACATACATGATATTGTAGCAGCATAAAGTATTTTATTGCACATCCTCATTTTATAGCAGCCTAATACATTCCAACTGTTATTTCATTTGTCTCCTCTTTATTCTAAGTATGTCACACACCCCACTTCAATCATTAATTATTACAATAGGGTTATACTCACCGCTAGGTGGCAGCATTGCAGAGAATCTCCAAAAAAGCAACAGGCCCCTCCCGGTCTATACATACCTGGTACCTCCCAACAATCTCCCAGTGTTATTCTCTGCAAGGTGGCGACAAGACAGAAGAAAGAAGTCTCCTGCTTGCAGGTAGCCGGGGTATCACCCCGGCCCCCCCCCCCCCCCCCCATGGTCTATTTCTGCCCGGCTCTTTTTTTGTAACATACATGTTAACTGGCAGCCTCCCAGCTTTGGCTGTAGGCTGGGCAAAAGGTAGCCGGCACCCTAGGTGCCTAGGAGATTAGCTCCTCCGCTCGACCCTTCATTGCGGGGCATAGCGGGATTCCCGGAGTGGTGATCCGGAGGTGGGATGCCCCCATTTACCTAGCAGTTAGTTAGTTTTTACAGGATTTTTTGCTGGCCCTGGAACAGTGGTCTATTCCTTTGCACCGGGTGTCATGGATGTTTGTGTGTGTGTGTTTGCGGCTGAACTGGCTGGTATATGTGAGGGCTCCTGCGCTTGTTCTCTGCGGACGTTTGGGTTCGGCCGAGGGGAAGGCGGCCTGTTTTTGTGTGCTTTTACTGTTTGCTGGGCATGATGGCGACTTTTGGCGGTTTTCCCTTCAGGAGCCGGGGGGCGGGGTCACGCTGCGCCGCGGGCCCGCCTGTTGGCTAAGCGCCGCGCTCGGCGCTTGCGGCCTTGCGTGGCTGGCATGCTCTGGGGAGAGAGAGTGTGTGTGTGTCTTCCACTTGTGGGACCGGCATGTAGCTCCGCCGGTCCCGTTATGAGAGGTGAGCGCGGTTCTCGCTGGAACGGCCGGTCAGTGACGTCGGAGTGGGGCGGGACCGCGTCGTGCGCGGTCCGCGCGTTGATTGGTCCGTATGAGGGGGCGGGGCTAACTCGGCTCCCGCGCTTCCAGGGCTTGTCTCCTCCTCCCTCCCAGGCACGGAGCGGTGATCGGGCCGCCATCTTGCTGCGGGTGTCACGCTGCGGTTGTGCTCTCCTCCGGGTAGGCGTTCTTGTGCTGTGGCAGATTAGCCTGCGGGGGTTGTTTTGGGTCATTCAGGAATGTTTGCCTTGTTCCCCGCTTTACTTCCTCCTTTTCCCCCTCCTCCTTGCTCCCGCCCCCTTTTTGTGGTGCTGGCTGGAGATTTTAACCATCTGCTTGATCTATGGTTAAAGGGGGGGGGGGGGGAGATGTATTTTGTAGGTTATTTGTATGCTATTCTTGTATAATTTACATATGTATTATTGTGCCTGGAATGATTGTTGTCCCTGTTTTTTTTGTGTCTTTCAGTTCCTGGGATCCCGTCTTGCAGGGCTCTTCCGTCTTATATACCTGGCTAGTGGGGGTTGTTTTTTCTAGGCCATTGTTCCATCATTTGGACATATTTTATGCTAAATTCCCATGGTCAGGATTTTTTAAAGAATTTTAGATATTAAAGGGGCATCCCGGGTCGCGTACTGCGTAAATCCCTGGGTTCTGTGAATACCATAAATTTCACCACATGGAGGCTGCCAAAGATACCGGAAATGGTCCTTCGGGACAATCCAAGGTGTGTGGGGGTTGTGGGGCTCCGCTCCAGGGAGATGATGTCATTTTGTGTATTCCATGTGCACAGCGGAACATTGAGCGGCAGTCCAGTACTCCGGTGCCTAGCACTTCATCGGCCGCGCCCTCTCCCCCTCGTTTGTTCCGGACCCCGTGTGACGTTGTCCTGGGTGGGGATTCGCAATCTGAGGTATGCGCCCGTTTGGCCAGCCTTGAGAAAATGTTTTCCGCAGTGGTCGCTCAGAAGGCTCCAGCTAAGCGGAAGCATCTGTCTCCGCCTCCGCCGGATTCAGATGAGGAAGTTATTGGAGACCTGGACTGGTCAGATCGTCCCCTTGAGGATGGTGAACTCGTTGAAGAAGAGGATTCCGAGGGTCAGCAGTTGCTGGGTGCTGAGGGGGACCAGGCTGAGGGCCTTCCTCTCGATTCGTCTACTATTCTGACTCAGATGTTTGAGGTTTTGGATTTGGATCCTCCGGCGGTTGCTCCTAGGCCTAAGGGTCAGCTTTTTGGGGTGTCCAAGCAGCGCTTGGAGTTTCCCAGTCAACAGCATTTTGAAGAGGTTGTACTCACGCAATGGGAGCAACCTACGCGTCTCGTCGGTGTGCCGTCTAGCTGGGAAAGGAAGTATCCTTTTCCGGCGGAGTTGATGAAGCGTTGGTCTGTCCCCCCTGAGGTAGATACTCCGGTCTTGGGACTGTCCAACACGGCGGTCGTGCATTCTCCTGACACGACTTCGCTCAGGGACGGCGAGGATCGTCGGATTGATCAGCTGGCCCGCCATGGCTTTGTATGTGCGGGTTCGGTGTTAAGGCCTGTCTGTGCTTCGGCTCTTTTGACCTTGGCGGTCAGGTCTATGGTCAGGGACTTAGGTGTGGATCTTGATCCTACTTGTGATGAGTCTCTTGCGCTTAAGCGCTGTGATTCCTTCTTGTCTTTTATCCTGGCCGCTCAGGAGGATGCCATGTTGATGTGTGGCAGGGCTACTGCCTTGCTGGTAGCTATCCGTCGCTGTGTGTGGTTGAGACAGTGGACGGCGGATTTTAATTCTAAAAGATCGCTAACGGCTCTTCCCTTTTTGGGTTTGAGGCTTTTTGGTGAGAGGCTGGATTCTGTTGCCAAGGGAGGTAAGTTACCTCAGCGCAAGAAATGTCGCCGTTCCTTTTGGGGGACGGTCTCCTTCAATCCGTCCTTTCGGGGAGCCAGAGCCGGCAGGGGTGTGGGCTTCTCGGCCTCCAGGGGCGCCAGTTGGAATAGGGGTAAAGGCCGTGGCCGCCCCGTTCACGTCTGGGGCGCCAAGCCCAAGCCAGTTGCCAAGCCCGCTCAGCAATGAGGGGGCGCCCTCACCCGTACGGGTGGGGGGACGGTTGCGACTCTTCTCCCGGGTATGGGACCAGGAGGTCTCGGACAGGTGGATCCGAGAGGTGGTGTCGGCCGGTTACAAGTTGGAGTTCGAGTCCCGTCCTCCTCCAAGGTTCTTCAGGTCTCGGGTATCTTTGGATCCTTTGGCCGCGCAGGGGCTCCTGGTAAGGAATCTTCTAGAATTGGCTGTCGTTTGCCCTGTTCCTCCTTCAGAGGTAGGGCGCGGGTTTTATTCCAATCTCTTCACTGTCCCCAAAAAGGACGGGTCCTTCCGTCCTATTCTGGATTTGAAATTTCTCAACAGATTTATTCGTCCCCGGAAATTCCGCATGGAAACCCTGCGGTCTGCGATCGGTTCGCTTCGGCAGGGGGACTTTATGACGTCCATAGACATCAAGGATGCGTACCTGCACATTCCGATTTTCCCAGCTCATCAGAGGTTCCTTCGTTTCGTGGTGGAGGATCGGCATTTTCAGTTTGTGGCTCTTCCATTCGGCCTCACCTCTGCTCCGAGAGTGTTCACCAAGGTGTTGGCGGGGGTGATGGCCCTGCTCAGAGCTCAGGGGATTCGAATTGTGCCTTACCTGGACGATCTTCTCATCATGGCGCCTTCCTTCAGTCAAGCAGAGGGGGACACCAGCATGGTGGTGTCTATGCTGGAGAAGTTCGGCTGGGTGATCAATTACCCCAAGTCCTCTCTGGTTCCGGCCAGGGTGGTGACTTTTTTGGGGATGTCGTTGGACTCCTGCCAGCACAGAGTGTTTCTCCCTCAGGCCAAGGTTCTTCTGATTCAGGAATTGGCTCAGCTTCTTCTCTCCCATCCTCGTCCGTCCATTCGACTAGGGATGAGACTGGTGGGGTTGATGGTGGCCTCGTTCGAGGCAGTTCCTTTTGCGCAGTTTCATACGAGGACGCTTCAGCTTCATCTTTTGGCGTCTTGGGACCGGCGTCCGAGGTCGTTGGATCGGTCTTTCCAGATGTCCCCTCGGGTTCGGCAGTCCCTTCTGTGGTGGTTGGTCTCGGACAACCTTTTGAAGGGCAGGTCTTTTCTGACCCCGCTTTGGGAAACTGTCACCACGGATGCCAGTTTGTCAGGATGGGGAGGTTTCTGGAAGGATCTTCAGTTTCAGGGGCAGTGGGACCCTCAGGAGGCCCACTTGCCCGTCAATGTTCTGGAATTGCGAGCCATCCGGTTGGTTCTGTCTCGCTTGACGCATCATTTACAGGGCCTGCCGGTTCAGGTTCGATCAGACAATCAGACGGCGGTTGCTTACATCAATCACCAAGGAGGGACTCGCAGTCTGGGTGCCCACAGGGAGGTGTCTCTGATTCTAGTTTGGGCAGAGACTCATGTCCCTTGCATCTCGGCAGTTTACATTCCAGGAGTGGAAAACACAGAGGCGGACTTTCTGAGCCGGTGTGCGTCCCGCCGGGGGGAATGGTCTCTCCATCCCCAGGTGTTTCGGTCGCTTTGTCTCCGATGGGGGACGCCGGAGGTGGATCTGTTTGCCTCTCGTCACAATCACAAGCTTCCGACATTCGTGTCTCTGTCCCGGGATCCTCTGGCTCTGGCGGTGGATGCCATGGTCCTGAGCTGGAGGGACCTGGGGTTTCTTTATCTATTTCCTCCGATTCCCATGCTAGGCAGGGTGCTGCGAAAGTTGGTTCTGGAAGGAGTTCCCGCCATTCTCGTGGCTCCAAGGTGGCCAAGGCGGGTGTGGTTCGCAGACATCGTTCGTCTGGCAGTGGATCAGTTTGATCTGCCTCTTCGGCCGGATCTTCTCACTCAAGGCCAACTGTGTTACCCCAGTTTACAAACGCTGGCTTTGACGGCTTGGCTGCTGAAACCTCCATCTTAAAGGAGGAGGGCCTTTCGGATTCGGTCATTCGGACTCTTATTAGTGCCAGGAAGAGATCTTCTTCTTCTATCTATTATAGGTCTTGGAGATCTTATATTGATTGGTGTGGGGCTAGATCTTTGCCCTGCCGGGTCTTTTCTATTTCTAGGATTTTGGAATTTCTTCAATCAGGGCTGGACTCCGGTCTTCAGCTGAGTACTTTGAAGGGGCAGGTTTCTGCTTTGTCTATCTTTTTTCAGAGGTCTTTTGCTGGCCATTCTTTGGTCAAGACTTTTTTCCAGGGGGTTTCGCATCTGCGGCCTCCTAGGAAGCCGTTGCTCCCTGTTTGGGATTTGAATTTGGTTCTCTCTGCCCTTCAGGCTCCTCCTTTTGAGCCTTTGCGGGATATTGCTCTGTCCACTCTTACTCAGAAGGTTGCCTTTCTGGTGGCCATCACTTCGGTTCGGCGTGTTTCGGAGTTGGCAGCTTTGTCTATTCAGGCTCCTTATTTTGAGGAACATCAGGACAAAGTGGTTTTTCGCTTCAAGTCAGACTTTCTCCCTAAAGTGGTCTCTGCTTTTCATCTTAACCAGGACATTGTTCTTCCTTCTTTGTGTCCTAAGCCTAAGAATGTCAAGGAGGGTGCTTTGCACTGCTTGGATGTTGTACGTTGTGTCAGGTACTATCTACGTGCTACGTCTTCTTTTCGTAAGACTGATGCCTTTTTCGTTGTGCCCTGTGGGCCTAGGAAGGGTTTGGCTCCGGCTAAGTCTTCCATTAGCAAATGGATTCGTCAGGCGATTGTTGGAGCCTATTCGGCCAAGGGGAAGGTTCCCCCTTTTCGTGTTACTGCTCATTCTACTCGCGCGGTTGGAGCGTCCTGGGCTTTTCAGCACCAGGCTTCTGTTGAACAAGTTTGTAAGGCTGCAACTTGGTCTTCGGTTCATACCTTTTCTAAGTTCTATAAGGTTGATGTGCGGGCCTGAGCGGATGCTGTTTTTGGCCGCAAGGTTCTGCAGGCTGCAGTGGTTTGAGTTTTTCTACATTATTGCCTGGTTGGATACCCACCCTTTTCTGGACACTGCTGTTGGATGTCCCTATTGTAATAATTAATGATTGAAGTGGGGTGTGTGACATACTTAGAATAATACCATTTTGTGAATACTCACCTGTAAAATGGGTATTATAAGTATGTCACACACCCCATTTCACCCGCCCTTTTTGGTATCCTGGCTCTTTATATGGTGAAGTTTAGTTCTTTACGTTTGAGGGTTACATTTGTTTGTTCCTGGTACCTTGTCTTACTGCTGTTCTAATACTGGGAGATTGTTGGGAGGTACCAGGTATGTATAGACCGGGAGGGGCCTGTTGCTTTTTTGGAGATTCTCTGCAATGCTGCCACCTAGCGGTGAGTATAACCCTATTGTAATAATTAATGATTGAAGTGGGGTGTGTGACATACTTATAATACCCATTTTACAGGTGAGTATTCACAAAATGGTATTTTTCCTTTATTATATCATTCATTGTGGATGTTTCACCCTCTCGGGCTTTCTTAATGCCCTATATAAGAAAACATCTCAAATTAAATATCTGCTAGTTATTTATCATGATCTCTATGTGCAATGTGGACAAGTGACTACTTATTGGAAGTAAACAAATACCTTTATGGCTGTTGTATTGTGGATACATTAATTCGTGTCTTCAGAGAGGATATGGCGGTTTTCCCAAGGAAACATTGTATAGGTCTGTGCTACTCAGATTCCGTCCTTTTAATAGACGCGTGTCTTGTCAGCCCTTAAAGCCAAATAAATATTGGCCTATTGTAATAGACAAAGTAATGCTTACAGTACCTTGGAGGGTTAATGGCAGCCATGGCGGTGGAGGTTTCGTCCCGCAGATGCGTGTGGTATTTCCCCTGCTCAGGGTGCCATTTGTAAGGTTTCCCTCACAAAGCTATATTTTGCATGGCTATAAAGCTCTTTCTTTGTTCCCCTCCTTTGGGATATATTGAAACCGGCGTGACGCGGGGTGGACATCTCCCGCCGCCACGCCAGAGCGGCATTTATTCACTCCAAGCTGTGGAGCGCATCTGTGCGTCCTCCGGCTTTCCGCCGGAAGTGAGGTATCGTCGCTCTGGTCCAGTGCTGGCCCGTGCCTGTGTCTTTCAAAAGCCGCCATTTTGTTGAAGTCTAATGGCGCCGATGCACACATTATTTAGGCATTAAGGAAAGACATACCTTATATGATTGAACTATATAGTTAATTAAGTTTACTACTATTTGCCTATATTTGCTGTGGCTTACCAACATTTTAAATGGCTTGCATCCCATATTTGATACACTATGTGTATATATGCCAGACCTGGAACTGTCATTAACCCTATACCTGCTGTGTATACATAGCATTATATACTCCCCAAATGTATGTATTGATAATACTCTAAGGATGATATATTTATTATTATCTCCGGGCGAGGCACAACTGCACCACCTTAGAAGCCTTTGAGAAAGAGACAGCCACAATACGAGCCAGACTTAATGAAAGGGGTTATAAGCCGTCTGTCTTAAGAACGGCATGTAATAAAGCAAAAAATTCAAACAGACGAGCTTTTGTATAGGCCAAGTAGGCCCAAGGAACAACTAGGGCCAGCTCTTGAGCTTACATATGCAGAGGCACATAAAAAAATATGAGAGATTCTAAAAACCCACTGGCCGATTCTCCTACATGTGCAGACATTCCTCCCAAAAGAACCGAAAATATTTTTTAGGCGACCAAAAAATCTTAGAGATAGACTGGTATACAGCCAGTGTTGACGTCCATTTTTTGAGCCATTATGTGAAAGCCTTAGCTCAGTGGATCACTTGTTTACTTCGTACTTGCAGGTGAAGAGGGTGAGGAAAATGAAAGCTTAGAACTGTCTTGGAAAGGTATGAGTAGAGCACTCTTAGTACCAATCTCCCCTCTACTCAGCCATAAACCTGATTATTTCTCTTTTACTGTAGTTTTAGATGTAGACCTCCCACTGATGCACAAGTCCCCACTAAATAATTTCGCTAGTTTATTGCAAAATGCAGTACTTGCCTATTGCTTTACTTTAGTCTTGAACCATGTATTTTGTTATTCCTTTATGTTCTGTTACTTTCTTTCTCTCTGTCTTATTTTTTCTCCTTCTATTTTAACGCAGACCAGTTGGTATGGCGTGCAGCACGGTCCAGTGGTGCTGCCCCCACATATTTTCGTCCTATGGGCCGCTTCCTGGATGGTGGGCTGCTTTCAAATAATCCAACATTAGATGCCATGACTGAAATCCATGAATACAACTTGTGCTTAAAACGTCAGGTCAGAATTTATTTCTATTATTATAATAATATTAATAATCTGTTATATTCACCATGTCAATGTGCTTAGGATGTGCCTACTAGTATATTTTTCCAGGACACAAAAAGTATATTTAAACGCTACATTTATTTCCTTTTTGGTGTTCCTTGCAGGGTAAAGGCGAACAAGTTAAGAAATTAGGTGTGGTAGTTTCGGTGGGCACTGGAAAACCTCCACAAACACAGGTCAGCTCTGTGGATGTTTTCAGACCAACTAATCCATGGGAGGTAATGAAGACTGTGGTTGGAGCAAGAGAACTAGGCAAGATGGTTGTAGATTGTGTATGTATCAGACGCTTGGTATTTTATTGTATTTATGTTTATGTCCTTGAATTATGCGTGGTGCAATTTATTGGCGTTCGTAAGTTCATATGTAAAACACTGTGGTAATTTTTCCTTGGAAAGGGACGTGGGCCAACAGTAAAGGCAACTTGGAGTCAGTGGTAAGGTCCCCACGTCCCTGATCATGCACCTTTTCAGCTTGAGACTAGAATGAGAAACTATTACTAGCATCTGGACATTTCTATTACCCAGTGTTCATTACAAAGTGCAAGTGGGCAACACTTGAGGTAATTTGTGGGGGAGTGGTAAAGAGGGGGTCATAGTGCATATACATTCTCCCTAGGGCAGATATTTAAGGAAGACCTAATCCTTCTAGGCGATGTTGCTCCTATTTAGGGTCCCACTCTACAGGGCCCCGAAATTTGCCTTGCAGGACTTGCTATGTTGCTTTTACAGTCACTGCATACAAGAATTAATTTTTACAATATGCGGTTGGATTGCTATTTTGCACTTTTTTTTCAGTAAATGATGTCAATAAATATTTTACCACCCTTTTAAAACACAATTTCCTTAGCCTTTCTTTGGTTTTATATTTATGCCAGTGTACTGATTCAGATGGTCCAGCTGTAAACCGGGCTCGAGCATGGTGTGAAATGATAGATAGCCCCTATTTCAGGTAAGCACGAACTTTTGTCTTACAGCTGTCATTTACAAGGATGCCTAGAGTAGCTAAACTGATTGACTGTCATATATGTATTTCTTAATTCTACACGTGGAGACACAAGCTATGGTTGTAAAGCTCTCCAAAATGTTGAGGCTCCCAAGAAGGGAGTTGGCTTGCAGTCAGCAGCACAAGACTTCTCTGTCCTCTGTGACCCATCAATGTGACAAATGCGTCGCATAACATCAGGCCTGACAAAGAGGACTGAGTAATCTCAAAAGCTTATCCCCAAATATGCTGAACTTAGCCAACGGAAAGTATCACATAATTGCTCCTATTCTTAGTATATAGTACGTCCTGCTCCAGATATAATACTTACACTTGGGTTATCCTCCGCCAGATGGCGCTGCACTGCAGAGACATACAAAAACAGGCTCCTCCCGGCCCCTCAAATACCCGGGGACCTCCCACAAATCCCCAGATTTCTCTGCAGTGCCGGCTGCGTAGACATGAAGTATCACTCTCTCGCAGGTGAGTGGGCTATTCAGCCTGCGGCCCTGTTGGATTATTCCCACCCGTCCTCTTGTAGTGTGCCTCCCAGCTTGGGCTGCGCTGGTCGGGTGAAGGTAGGCAGCACCATGCGTGCTTATGGAGCCATGCTCCACCGCAGTCCCCCACCAAAGGGTAGGCGGTTTAGGCTGATAGTGAGCCTCTAGGGGATGCCCCTCCCGCATTATTGCCCCATGCCCCGTGTAGCGGTGGGCCCTGTACAAAGGGTCGCCATCCTCCCTCGTTCCCCCCGTAGCTCGGGGGGAAAGAAAGGGGGGGGGTGTGGTGGTCTCAGTGTACTGTGATTACACGCTTATGGCCTTAGTATTGCCCTTGACTTGTATACTTGGTGTCAGAGCCGCGCGCGTCTCTTTCCTTTATTGGATGTGCTGCGCCGGGCGGCGTCGTCGCCTAAGACGCTGTGGCGTCTCCATTGGCAAATCATTTTTCTAAGTATGTCACACACTTTGCTTCTCTTGACAGAATTGACTACTGTCTTAGAGCTTCGCGCTCTTCGGGGGGGCAGGGACCTGGCTTGGCGCGCTCCGCGTCACGGCCTGCTCTGGCCCGCCCTTCGAGGTTCGCTTGGCGCCATTTTGATGCTAGTCGTGCGCGCGCGTGGTAACGGTCCTCCTCCTATCTTGGTCTGTAAGTGCCCTCGCGGGCGATTTTCATGATC
Source organism: Gastrophryne carolinensis (assembly GCA_027917425.1). Classification (NCBI taxonomy): domain Eukaryota; kingdom Metazoa; phylum Chordata; class Amphibia; order Anura; family Microhylidae; genus Gastrophryne; species Gastrophryne carolinensis. Next base: position 332,227,259 of record CM051235.1, on the reverse strand, counting down.
CTTGCTTACTGCCCATGGTTCTGACACCCTTTATTCCCATTATGTCTTTCAGACGGTTGAATCCAGTGGCTTCTCCCGGCCCGGTGTAATTTGTAGCGGGCCTTGTAAATTCTCCCACTTTCCTAGCGGGTCTTTGGGGCATCCAGGGTTGCCTATAGCGTAAATTCCTGCTGGCATATTGTGCCTAAATAATCACCATATAGAGGCATCTCAGAATTATGTGACCGGGGTCCCTCTGGGACAAGACCGGCTGTGTATAGTGTGTGGACAACCCCATGCTGATGCTGACAGGGCACGGGTCTGCGCACCATGTGCCGAGCAAGCACTGGCCCTGCAATAAGGCTTGCCAGTGGCTGCACCTCGTTTCAATACACCTATTTCTCCATGCTTAAATCTCACTCCTGCTGAGTCGCATACAAGTGGGGATTTGCAGCCTGCTGTGTCTTCCAGACTGCCTACGGCTGATCAGATTATTGCGAGGTTGTCAGAGCGCATGGGCCCTGGTAAGAAGCGGCACTTGACGCCTCCTGTTTCTGTTTTTCCTATGGGAACTGAGGAGTTTACTACTCCGCGTGCCTATACCCCTTCTGATGAAGGAGAGCTCTTCTCTGACTCATCTGATGAGAGGCCGAGGAGTCATGTCGATTCTGGATCTGAATACTGGGGCCAGTGTGACACTGACGATTTGTTGATTAAGGTCTTTAAGGTCCTGTCTATTTCCCTCCCTGGTGAGGCTCCCAAGCCGAGAGGGGAGCGTTTCCATACAGCGACAGCACGCTTGGAATTTCTAGAGCAGGCTCATTTCCATGCTCTTGTACTCAAGAAATGGGAATGTCCCAGTAAACTTCCAGGGGTCCCAGGGGACTGGGATAGGAAGTACCCTTTTCCCCCTGAGGTGGTTAATTGTTGGTCATCACCCCCCGTGGTGGATGCACCGATCATAGGTGTTCCTAACCCCCCCTTTATTACAGCCCCTGCTTATAGTACCTTCGGGATGCTGAGGACCGGCGCATTGATCTGCTGGCCTCCCACGCCTTTTCTTGTGCAGGAACGGCGCTGCGCCCGCTCTGTGCCGCGGCCATTACTGCGGTGGCCGCCAGAACCCTCATCAGAAAGATGCTTGATCATCACCCTGAGGATCTCCCCTGGGAGGTGTTTAATGCACTCTCCAGTTGTGATGTATTTGTAAAATTTATCCTATTAGCGCTGGATGACACCATTAGAATGTGTGCAAGGACTTCTGCCCTTGTGGTGGCTATACGTCGCTTGGTCTGGCTGCGACAGTGGGGTGCTGACGAGGCTGCTAAAAAGACTCTGACTGGGCTTCCCTTTAGAGGGCAACGCCTGTTTGGGGCCCGTCTGGAACTGTTTGGTAAAAAGGGCAAATAACCCCAACGCAGGCGGCCGTCTCGGCCCTCCTCCTCCCTACCATAGTGTTAAACAAGAACCAGGGGTGTCCTTCCTGGGGGCTCGTGCAGACTCCTGCCCCAGGAGCGGCAGACAACGCCCTGGCCCCTCCGGCAGGGCTAAGCCTAAATCTTCCACCAAACCCCCTCAAGCATGATGGGGCACCCAACTCTGAGATGGGCCATCAGCGCCTTGCGCCCAGGGGGCTTCTTGCCGTCTGTGGAGATCAAAGATGCTTATTTTCACATCCCTGTGTCTTCTGGACACCGAGGCTCTTCAGGTTCGCGTTGCTAATTTGCTGCCTTGTTATCTGGCCTTTCTTCAGCTCCCAGAGTGCTCACCAAGGTGCTTATGGGGGTGATGTCTCTGATGAGACCAAGGGGCGTCCGAGAGTTGACCTACCTGGACGTCCTTTTTCACTTCCCAGTCTCTACGTCAGGCCGAGTTGGATACTCGTCTGGTGATGTCCATTGGGAGTCATTTGGTTGGGTGATCTTTCACCCCAAGTCCTCATTGTGCTCTTATTGGTAACTCCATTCCTAGGAATGAATCTGGATACGGTTCAGGCGAGAATCTTCCTTCCTCAGCAATAAAGTGGACAATCTGGTTGCATGGGCTCAGTCCCTCATAGCTATCCCCGTCCCTTCACCAGGCAGGGATGCAGCTGGTGGGCCTGTTGGTGGCTGGCTTTGAAGCGGTCCCTTATGCTCAGTCCCCCTCGGGCTCTTCTGCAATTTCTATTGCTAGTACAGGACAGGGATCCACCATCCCTGGAGCAGGGTCTGTGTGCCTTCCCCCCTGGTAAGGAAGTCCCTCTTGGAGCGGTTGAACTCAAGGAACCTGTCTGGGGGTAGCCCTCTTCTTGCCCCTTCCTGAAGACGGTCACATTTGGTTGCCAATCTATCAGGTTGATGGGGAGGGGGGTTTCTTCTGAAAACCCCTGCGGTTCCGGGGGAGGTGGGGAACTTAGGAGGTCTATACACCTATCATTTTTTTTTTAAACAGTGAGCTTTCAGGTTGGTTCTATCTCGCTTGACTACTCCTCTTCAGGGTCTGCCTGTTCGGGGGAGCTCGGTCTGTCTGACGACAGTGGCCTTCATTAATCTTCTGTGTGGGACCTGGAGCAGGATGGTCCTCCAGGAAGGTATCTGATCCTGATCTGGGTGGAGGACAATGTTCCCTGCATATCAGTGGTATTCGCTCCGGTGGGGGTCCCTCTGCGACAGGATGTGCTAATCCTTGTGTCACTATGTGGTCCAACCAGTGTGGATCTGTTTGTGCCCCGTCACTATCACAAGCTATTGGCCCTTGTTTCCCTGTCCCAGGTTCCTCTGGCTGTGGTCATGATGCCTTAGTGACGTCATGGCAGGACATTCTGTTCTGTATGTCTTTCTCCATTCCCCCCTGCTAGGCAGGGTTCTGCGCAAGATTGCTCTGGAAGGGGGGACCAGTGCTTCTGGTGGCCCCCGGGTGGCCTAGTAGAGTGTGGTTCGCAGGCGTGGTACTGAGGGCAGTAGATCTTACGTTCTGCCAGGAGTGCCAGCTCTGCTCACTCAGAGCCCCTTTGCGTCACCCCAATCTACAGACTCTGGCCTAGATGGCCTGACTGCCTAAACATCCATCTTATGGAGGCTGGCTTATCTGTCTCGGTGATTAAGACTATGGGAAGACTAGAAGCAAGCTTCTTCTTCTTCCATCTATTATAGGGTATGGCGTACCCATACCTTAGTGTGAGTCTAGGTCTCTTCCCTGTCGGGCGTTCTCTGTTTCCAGGGTTCTAGAGTTTTACAGCATGGGTTGGAGTTGGTTCTCCAACTCAGTACTCTGAAGGGTCAGGTTCTGTCCTGTCCGCCTTCCTGTAGAAGTCTTTTGCTCAGTTTTCCTTGGTTTAGACTTTCTTTCAGGGGGTTACTCATGTGCGTCCCCCAAGTAATCCTATGGTCCCTGTTGGGATTTGAATTTGATTCTCTCTGCCTTGTGGGGTGTTCCCTTTGGATCTTTTCAGGATGCTATCTCCTCAAAGTTGTTCTTCTGGTGGCTGTTACTTCAGCTAGACGTGTGTCTGAGCGGGCGGTTCTATCTAGCCCCTGTTCTTTGAGATACACCAGGTTAAGGTGGTGTTCCGCTTTAAGCCAGACTTTCTGCCTAAGGTGGTGTCTTATGTTCATAAATTCAAGATTTTGTTCTTCCTTCTGTGCCTTATTCCTAGCAACGCTGAGGAAAGGGTTCTGCATTCCTTGAACAGGTGTTGGAAGTCTCTGTGCCCTTTAGGAGAACTGTTGCTCCTTTGGGTCTACGGACATCTCCATCCTGTATGTGCCCGATCTCGTCTGATCTCGGGGGGTTAGGCGGCTTTGGGCCTTGTCATTACTGGGATGGGATGGTTCCTTCTGGTCCTAGGACAGGTTTTCGGCTTCTGCCAAAGCTACTGTTAGCGATTGGACTTGTCAGGCTGTTATTCAGGCCTATTTCACTAAGGGGAAGAATCTTCTTCTCGCTTTACTTCTTATTCTACTCGTGCCTTTGGTGTCTTTTGGACTTTTCAGCACCAGGCTTCTGTTGAACAAGTTTGCTAGACCGCTACTTGGTCTTCTGTTCATACCTTTTCAAAAAGTTTTACAAGGTTGACGTTAGCGCCTCAGCTGCACTTGGCCGCAAGGTTTTTTAGCGCCTCAGCTGCACTTGGCCGCAAGGTTTTTGCAGGTGACAGTGCTTTAAACTGTCTGCTGTTGCCTTTTTTGTTGGGGATCCCACCCTACTTTATGGACACTGCTAATGGATGTCCCAAGTGTAAATATTATATCTGGAGCAGAACGTACTGTATACTAAGAATTGTAGAATTGGTATTATAAGTATACAGTACGTCCTGCTCCACCCCACCCTGGTTTTTGCATTATTCTGGATCCCCTGTATGGTGATTGTTATCTTTGTTATAGGTACCAGTTTTGGTGGTTAAATTCTCCCGGCTTCTTGTTCACTGCTTTTCAATGCTGGGGATTTGTGGGAGGTCCCCGGGTATTTGAGGGGCTGGGAGGAGCCTGTTTTTGCATGTCTCTGCAGTGCAGCGCCATCTGGCGGAGGATAACCCAAGTGTAAGTATTATATCTGGAGCAGGACGTACTGTATACTTATAATACCAATTCTACAGGTGAGTATTTCACAGAACTGTATTATTTCTATGTCATATGACACCATCGATGAGGATGGGGACTGGGAGTCTGTCTTGCCTTTGTTCTATAAAACATATCCAATCACAGAACAGATTAGCTGGCGACCTACAACAGACTTTATACAGTAGCATTGGCATTACTCCCATCCTCTGCTTTGCTTTATGCTACTAGATACTAAGGATAGTTAAAAATTGAATACATCTACAGCCTTCGCTTGTATAAAAATTGAGGTACCTTCTCCACCTCAGATTGAATAGAATACATTCTCGTCATGTTAAATGGTATGTAACGTACTTAGCAGTTTTTCTGCTTCTCATCTGGTACAGATCTGTGTACTACAGCGAACATCATTTTTTATTTGAATATAATGGAGAAAAAGAGAATAACTGTAGCATTCTTCAGTAGGAAACATGCTTCACTGAAGTGCTGTTTTCTGTCCCCCATAATGTTCAAGATTTTCCCAGCTTTTCCTATTGGAGTGTTATCTGACGAGGGACTAGAAGCTACAGCAACCTCTTGCATCATCACTGAGCCCCTACACTAGAGAGATACTCCCCTTTTTCCTAGCAGAGATGCATATGATAAAAGGTGGTGGGGGCAGAGAATGGTTGTCCAATTTTATAGCAGATGAGCTTCCTCCAGTAGTTGGACTGTTTCATTGCATTGTAAAGCTGTAAATGCTTACCTCCTGCTTATGTTCATACCTCATTACCCCCTCATGCTGTACCTCTGACACTTGCTAATATGGTGAGGTCCGATTTAATAGAGGTTAAAGATTTATTTTATTTGATTGCATGAAGTGGAACCAAATCAAACTAATTAATTTATGGAACTGAAGTCAGTCAATTTTTCATTCCCACTTCTTCATTCCCTAGTATGGCTGCCAGATTTAGATTTTATTTGATTGCATACACTAAGTGAAGATAACCTGCCCCCTCACGCGTGCCATTACCCCTACACTAATCTATTTCTAGCTCAGTTGAAATGCAGGGAGCACATAACAACAGTACACATGCAATAGCTGTGCCTCCAAAAGGAAGCATTCCTCACTGCAATGTACAGCTGTTTTCTGCCCCCATATTGTAAGATTGGTACACCCTTCTTTTCCTAGTGGAGTGTCATCCAACCTGATGTAATTCTTTTTTTTTTTAAAGTTTCTTTTTATTGCAATTCAACAAACGTCAGACACAAATACAGGTCACATATCACATGAAGGTGCCACAGGCACCCAGTTCAGTAGCAAAGTTTCAATAAGCATATAGACACGACACCATACACTCAACACCACACACGCATTCTGGACTCGAATATCTAGTTACCTATTCACCGGGACGGGAGGACCATTCGGAGGATCCGTCTCCAGGGCGCTACTCTCATCTCTTTAATGCCACTCCATTCGCTCAATCCCTCAAGCTTCATAGGTGGGAGGCTCTGCCCCTTAAGTGGATCTAGAACCTACTTAATCATCCTCTGAGGCGGTGTCTTGACTTTGCAGCCAGGGACCCCATATCTTCTCAAACTTATCAGGCACCCCCCTGGCCGTGTATGTCAGTTTGTACATAGTGAGTTTCTGGTTAATTAGAGCCCTCCACGCCCGTACTGATGGTTTGGCCGGATGTTTCCAATTAAGCAGAACACATTTCCTGGCATAAAAGAGCAACAGTCTAAATAATGATTTCAGCGGCCTCGACAGTGACAGTGATTCAACCACTCCCAGAAGACATAAGGAAATCGAGCCGGTGATCCGAGCGCCCACTACTTCACCAATCACATCCATTACCTCTCTCCAGTATCTCACCAGAATCTCACAGGACCAGGTCACATGTGCCCATGTACCAGTTTCCTTCTCACATCTGGGGCATAAGTCACTAGCAAGTAATCCCATCTTATGCAACCGTACCGGCGTGATGTAGGCTTGATGTATCCACTTGGTCTGGATAAATCTGTCTCTGGCTTCTATGACCGAGGAGTGAAGGTTATCTAAGATTTCCTCCCAGTCGTCCTGGTCTAGGGTCTGGTCCAGGGTCCGCCACCTGCCTTCCACCTTCCCCCTGGGGGACCCCAATCCAGCAACCAGGCACCTGTACAACGTAGAGACAGGTTTCCTCAAGTCCGACCCTCTCACTGCACTCTCCACCAGGGACACCGAAAAATTCGGACTGACCCTGTGGAATTGAGTTTGCAGAGCGTGCCTAAGTTGCAGGTATCGGAAGAAATCCCGGTGGGAAACTCGAAAAGACTCCCTGATTTGGTCAAACGATAACAGCACTCCATCCCTATACACCTGGCCCAGCGTCCGAAGGCCCTTCCCAACCCAGAACTGCGGGTCCTGCATTGAGACCAACTCAGGGAGCCTGGGATTGTTCCAGAGAGGAGCAAAGGGGGACCAATACTGGGCTTCTTCCGGATTTTCGATCAGCTTGGCCACCCTTCCCCATATGTTGCATACTACCCTCATGCAGCCGGTGGCCTCCCGGACCCCCCGAACCCCCCTGTACACCAAGAGGGATAGTTTCTCAGCAGAACCCAACACCGCCGCTTCCAGACCCACCACCGGGTTGTTTTTCGGCCCACAGAGCCACCAGTGCACAAACAGGAGCTGTGTGGAATAAAAATACATTTGCATGTGTGGGACCGCCAGACCCCCCTCCGCAACCTGTGCTTTCATTATTTGCCTGTTGAGCCTAGGCGGGGACTGCCCCCAGATAAAGCCAAACAGGATTGAATCCAACGTTTTAAAGTGGGAAACGGGCAGCAACACTGGCGATGCTTGATATATGTATAGAAATTTTGGAAGGAATATCATTTTGTATATATTGATTCTGCCCATGACTGACAAGGGAAGGTTTGCCCATTGAGTAACCCTCTGCCTTAGTCTTGACACGACAGGGGAAATATTCAGAAACATGAACTCACTTGGGTGCCTACTAATCATAATCCCCAGGTACTTAAAATGTTGTACTATTTTTAATTGAGACCTCGGGGAGATGTCGGGGGCGGCCAGCTCATCCACTAACATTAGACTGGATTTTTCCCAGTTAATCCTCAAACCTGAGAACCTCCCAAACACTCCAACAGAGTCCAAAGCTGCGTCCAGACACATGTGGCCGTCCGCCAGGTATAGCAGTGTGTCATCTGCATATAGGGATATCTTTTCTTCTACTGCTCCCAGCTTCCATCCGGAGATACTCGGGGAGTTCCTGACAATAATCGCCAAGGGTTCGATAGCTAAGGCAAAAAGCAGCGGTGACAGTGGGCACCCCTGCCTTGTCCCCCTATGCAAGGCGAATGAGTTAGAGTAACACCCATTAACCCGTATCCGGGCAGTTGGCCGTTTATATAACAATTTGATGTATGTAATAAAACTAGGAGGGAATCCAAATCTTTCTAGTACAGCCCAGAGATATTCCCATTCTACCGAGTCGAAGGCCTTTTCATTATCTAATGATATGACCACCCGTTCCCCATGGTTATCATGTGTAATTTGGAGATTGGACATCAGTCTGCGAAGATTCACACACGTGGTACGCCCTGGCATAAACCCCGACTGATCTGGCCCAATCAAGTGTAGTATAACTTTATTTAGCCTAGTGGCCAGTATTTTGGCTAATATTTTTGCATCTTGGTTCAACAGGGATATGGGGCGGTAAGACGCACAAGAACCAGGGGGTCTCCCCTCCTTATAAATGAGGACCACATGCGCCTCATAAAAAGAGGCCGGAAGACACTCACTATCAAGCGCTTGTTTCAGCACTTCCCACAACCTAGGGGTCACCTGTTCAAGGTCCTGTTTATACCACTCGGCCGGTATTCCATCAGGCCCCGGCGCCCTCCTGCTAGAGAGCATCTTAATTGCGCCAGAGACCTCGTCCATGGTAATGGGGGAGTTCAAAGCCTCCTGATCCTCCACGGCCAGCCTAGGAAAGGAAATCTGGTCTAGATAGTTATCCAGCTCAGACGCCTCATAGCTCACTCTCGAGGAATATAAGGCCGAGTAGTATTCCAGAAACTTATGGGCAATCTCCTCCCCCCCTGTCACCCTCGCACCGTTATCCAGAATTTCAGCAATGTGGTTGGGCTGGCTTTCGGCTCTCGCTAGGTAGGCCAGGGTCTTACCGTTCTTGTCCCCCTTATCAAAGATTGTTGCTTGCTTATAAAGCAGTAATTTCCTAGCCGAGTCGGTTAGAAGTAGATTGTATTCCCTCTTTAATGCCAACAGTGTTGAATGGTCTTTGCTATCCGAGCTTGCACTAAACTTCTCCTCCGCCCGCGCCAGCTTACACTCAAGATCTGCCACTTCCCTCCCCTTCTTCCTCCTAGCCGCAGCTATAGCACTGATGGCCGCCCCCCTGGTGACAGCCTTGAAGGCATCCCAGCTAACCTCCACCGATGTCTCCCCCTTGTTACAGTCCCAGAACGCCTCAGTAGAGGATTTCAGACTACTCATAATATCGGGGGCTTCCAACCATAGAGGGTTCAGGTTCCATCCCACCCAGTTCTCCCGCCTCAGCGACAGTCCAGCTGTGATCAGTAGGGGTGAGTGGTCCGAAACCCCTCTCGGAAGGTAGCAACAGGTTGCCACCCTGGGTAGAAGTTCAGGTGAGGAGAACGCAAGGTCAATTCTGGACAGGGACTTGTGTGTAACCGAGTGACAGGAAAACGCCTTATCGGTGGGGTGTTTCCACTTCCAAAGTTCCTGGAGCCCCAGTGTTTCTGCCCAATTAGCCAGTTGGGTCTTAGGACCAGGATTCTTACTCATCCTATCCAGCGCTGAATCCAAAACCATATTAAAATCCCCTAACAGCAGTATCGGGGCTGGAGGATAAGAGAGTACTTTCTCCATTATTTTGTCTAGGATCCTAGCCGAAAATGGTGGGGGGACATACACTCCAACTATTATCATAACCGTATCCATCAATTTGGCGTGGAGAATGACGTAACAACCCTCACGGTCAATATGGGCTGAGAGCAACGTGAACGGGGTGCCCTTCGAGATCAACACCGATACTCCTCTTGAGTAGGCCGAGAATGGGGCATGAAAGGAGCCCTGGATCCATGGCCTCTTCAATGCCAACACCCTCTGGCCCACCAAATGGGTCTCTTGGAGAATAACTACATTTGGTTTGTACTTCTTAACAAATTGGAGGACAGTGGCCCTCTTGATCTTATCATTAAGCCCCCGGACATTCCAGGAGAGAAACTTACACTCCCCCATTGTCACCGCTTAAAGTGTTACTACTATCAGGAGCTGCCTCCCTGCGGTCTCCCACCCCCTCCACAAATCCTCCTGTCGCTCGAGTCCAGCAATCAGACATCACATGCAAACCCACACACAAACAACCACAGACAATACAGATAATATAACATTTTAACTTTACCCCTTCCCCAGACCCACCCCCCACCCCGCTCCACCACCCCCCAACCTTGGCGAGCATCATAACCCAAACAAAGTAACACAACACTGGTTTAACTATGTGCAATTGGGGTGCGCAGGCCCGTTGCCTAGGGGTCTGCACTAAACAAGCTTGCTGAACAGCTGCAGGTCAGCGGATTTCCGCCGCGGGTTCCCAGAGCCAGCGAAGGGGGAGGAGGGGGAAGGGAGAGGGAGATCTAGATAGAGGGCCGCAAGGGGGGCCCTGGGGGGGGGAGGGTGGGGGGGGAGGAAACAGGGGGGCAGGGGAGACATCTGGTGGGGTGGGTGGGAGGGGTTGGAGGGCCCGATCGCGCCCTGGGAATCCGGAGCCTAGGCTCCCCTGCATCAACTGCTGGCAGGATGTATTAGCTATTCAGGCATCACAAAAAACACTACTACTTTAACTGTAAACAAGATGCATAACAAAGCATCAACTCAGGCTTCACCAAATCGCCCATTCGTGGGGCCCTCAGGAGAGCAGCGGAGGAGAGCCCCCGCCACCCGCCCGGGCCGAAGAAGGGGGGAGAGAAAAAAAAAAGAAGAAAAAAGGGCAGGTTAAATCAGGTCAAATCAAAGCAGTGGCTGATCTATTCTTTCCAAGCGGAGCCCAGTCCATCAGGCCCCCGGCAGAGAGTCCAGCCATATGTCAGCTTCCTCAGCCGATGTGAAGAATTTAATAGACTCTCCGTCCTGAACACGCAGCCGCGCCGGGAACAGCATGGCGTATTTAATCTTTTTCTTCCTAAGCCGTTCTCTGACCCCGTTGAATGAGCGTCGCAATTTCTGAACTTCTGATGTGAAATCCGGGTAAAAAGAGAGCCGGGCGTTCTCATAGGACACCGCACCTTTCATCCTAGCCGCGGCGAGTATAGCGTCTCTGTCCTTGTAATGGAGGACTTTGAATATAAATGGTCTTGGCGGGGCCCCGGGCGGGGGGGATTTCAGCGGGATTCTGTGCGCTCTTTCTATAGTGAAAAATTTGGTCAGGTTCCTGGGTGCCAGGGCATCTCGAATGAGGTTTTCAGCAAACTCCTCCGGGGAGGAGCCCTCTACTTTCTCGGGCAGTCCCAGGATTCTCACTTTATTTCTCCTATTTCTGTTTTCCGAGTCCTCGGCCCTTCCCAACAAGACAGTCACCTGCCGTCGTAGGGTAGCCAGCTCCCCCGCCTGCACAGACAAGCGATCCTCCGCATCCCCGATTCTCCTCTCATTCTCCCCGGTGCGGTCTCGGATCTTATCCAGGTCGTGGCGGAAATAATTGAACTGCTCCTGAAGAGTATCAAATTTAGTTGTAAGGATGTTTTGGCAAGAGGCTATGGCAGCCATGATCGCCGCTGTGTCCGGATTGGAGGGCCCCGGCCCGAATCCGCTTGGGACTTCCATCGTCTGCGTGCTGCAACTAACCGCTGTGGATTTGCGCTTCCTATTGCCTGACATGCGTAAGAGAAAGGGCGTATTGGGTGTCTTGCAGCGCCCGGATACAGGATTCCAGAGACCCGCGGATATAAGGCTTGCTCTGCGGAGCCCAGATACAGGGTTTTGGAGGATCCAGCTACTGCACCGACACAGGGTTCAAGGACCTTGGATCGCGGCTTCAGGGTAGCACTCCGGTCCTGCACAGATACAGGGTTCAAGAAGCAGATGCATAGGATTCAAGGAGCTCCCAGATGCTGCACAGATATAGGGTTCAGAGAGTTCTCTTAGGCGGCACCGGTTCAGATATAGTGTACAGGAAGCACTCAGATGCTGCACGGATATGGGGGTCAAGAAGCTTGTATGGCGATTCACATATAGGATTCAAGAGGCTCTCAGCCGTCGCACAGATATAGGGTCACAGGAGCTTGTGCAGCGGTGCAGATATGTGGGACAGGGAGCTCACGGGTGCTGCGCGGGCCCCGGGTTCAGGAGGGCCAGCCCGGCGGACCAGCCACGGGGGCCAGAGGGCGTCGAGAAGTGTTAGGGTTCGAGGGGCCTGTACTGCGGCCAGGGTGCACAGATATAGGGTTCAGGGGGCCTAGTCAGCGGCAGAGATGTAAGATTCAAGGAGCTCTCAGGTGCTGCACAGAAATGAGAGTCAGGGAGCTTGCCCAGCGGTCCGTTTCGCTGCACAGACACCAGGGAGGCAGGGTATATAGCACAGATATAGGGTCGCAGGAGCTCAGTTCCAGCCCAGATTGGAATTCAAGGTGTCCCACAGGCAGTATACAGGCAGTGGGGGGGGGGAACCCTCGCACAGGTATGGGCTTTCAGGTACGCCCGTTGATGCAGTTCACAGACGCCGGCCGATCACCAAGTGGAGGTTCCAGGGGGCCCCGAACGAGGGACCAACCGCAGCCGCTCCAATGAGTGGGGAAAGGGCCTCCCAGTTCTGTCAGGGAATTTTAGGGGGGATCCCCTCTGGCCTCTCCCGCCCCCTCTGACAGGTCTCTGCAACAGGGTTATATGTGAGTGCTCGCGGGCCTCTCCCACACAGTCACCGCAGCTCACCTCCACGTCAAAATGGCGCCGACCTCTCCTCCAGTTTCCCGCCAATCCTCCACGCGCCGCGATCCTCAGCAAGGAGCCACCGCGCTCCCCAGATGGGGTCCACCAAGACCGCTGCCGCCTCTCCGGACAAGCAGGGGGCAGATCCACCTCCGCCGGCTCCCCGAGGCCCGCCGAACGGCCGCCTGTCTCCTCCGTCGGGCAGCCGCCGCCGCCCAGACCGCCCCGCCACTAGCAGCACAGCGGGGGTGAGCCGGTACGGTCTCCGAGATCCCCTCCTGACTCACACCGCCGCTCAGCTCCACAGAGGGCTGACACCTCGCCCGCGCTCCTCACACACCGGGGGTCACGTGTCCCGCTGCCCGTCCGCCGAAGCACTGGTCTGCTCAGGCCGTCGATCACACACAGGAGTCTCCCCCGCCGCCGCCACCACGGGTCTCCTCAGCAGCCTGCTCGATCTCCCAGCTCAGGTAGGTGAGGCCGAGGTCGAATCAGCTTGCCCAAATAGCCCAGGAAGGCAATAAAACAGGATAACTTCAGGAGCCCCTAGCAGACACGTCCGTCTAGGCGGCCATCTTAACCACGCCCCGAACCTGATGTAATTCTGCAGGCAACAAAATAAAAATACTCTACTTAACTTTTATCCCCGGCAGGCGATCTTTGATAATCTGGCACTGAGACACTTGCTAGATCACCTGATCCCAGTCTTGCACAGCCACTGCCATTGTCCAGTGCTCATGTCCATTCAATGGCCCAAGGAGCCGTGCTATCTGCCACAGGCACGATGGTGCAGGGTGGTCCATTCGGTGTTGAAAGGACATGTCCTCTTTGAAGTTGGCGCAGCTGCTCAGGCGGCATGGGACTGGATCAGGTGTTACAGCAAGCGCCTCAGTGCCAGACTAGCAGCGGTCATCTACGGGTGATTAAAGGTGAGTATAGCATTGATGACCCACTGAAACTAGTTCCCTCCAACAATGAAGCAGTGCCTGTTGCTACCATTATCTATTGCTCCATCACCCTTCTGTATTATAGTTATGCTTATAATTATGCTTTGGCAGTTCAACAGTTTTTTACATTTGTCTATGTACCCAACAGCATAACATGTAATGTGCTAATGTTTACTAATAAAAGTATTGAAACAGAAAGGTGAGTATAGCATTTTAGACATGGGAAAGAGTAAAGGCAAAGACATCTGTAAACCACAGGGCTTGAAGTCCTCTTAGTCTCTGCTGTAGCCTTTGTTTTGCTCCTCTTAAGGCTCAGCAGCTTGTGTCAGCATGAGTTAAAGTTACTTCTCCCTGGGGCATCCCTAATCAGTATGCTGTGTGAAACCTGCCCAGTTGCCTAATATGCTTACCTCGCCAATGGCCACAGCACATGCGCGGCTGGCAGCTGCAACACTCTCATGCTTCTTGGGATGTGTGTAGCCACGCTTGCCGTAACTAAATGGCTGCCATGGCCGCTCACACCTGAGGAATGTGAGTAGTGATGCGCTCCGATCGTGCATGTGGCTAGACTCCCATTCAGCTTCTGCAGCCCCACCTTAATATGCACACCTGGAGAGGCTGATTGAAGGAGTGCCACACCTGCGCCTTGTAAGTTAGGGGGGTCTCATGCAGCGGGGAATCCCATATTGGGATGTCCTAGGGGGACAGACCAAATCCCAGGATAGTGAAAACCTTTCGTCTGCAAGAGCTGTGAGAGCATGCAAGTAACACTAATTGTATTGGAAACTAAGATAATAGTGATAAAATTGAAGTAACATTTGTGTGGGGATGAAGACTCTATGCCGGGTATGTCAAACTAATTTTCACAGAGGGCCACATCAGCATTCTGGTTGCCTTTAAAGGGACGGTTAACAGCATGTAACAAAATGCAACACCAAATATGTTGCCCAATACAGATGCAGATTTTTTTTGCCCAGAACAGATGCGGACACGGAATAGTCTTGTCTAGGACAGACGCAGACAAGGAATTATTTTGCACAGGACAGATGCAAAATAATTTTGATCAGGACATTTCCAGAATTATTTTTCCCAGGACAGATGCAGATGCTGTATTTTCCCCTTCTGGAAATGTTTTTTTTCTTCAAATTGGGGTTGTTTATACAGTATTTGACAATGCAACTCAATAAATATGTTATAGACGGGGCTAACCATTAGGTGGTGCTATTCATGTAAGCAAAACTCAAGCTATTGACAGTACTGGTGCTGTGTTTTTCTACCCAATCTGCTGTGTCCTGTTCTACCCAATCTGCTGTGTCCTATTCTACCCAATCTGTATATATTTGTGAGCCTTTAAAAAACTCTTTGAACTAAAACCAAGACCTTTTAAAAAACACTCTGAACTAAAAGCAGGACCTTTAAAAAACACACTCTGAACTAAAACCAGGACCTTTTAAAAAACACTCTGAACTAAAAGCAGGACCTTTAAAAAACACACTCTGAACTAAAACCAGGACCTTTTGGTTTTACTTTAGCGCTTATCCAAGACATGCACAGATGCAAGCAATTAGGATCATTAGTGATTTATTGACCCAGACCACCTCTTTTGAAAACTACTGAGTGTGTGTGCAGCCGATGTGCAGTTGTTGCCCCCATATGATATAGCTCTAAAAAAGAAAAAAAAAGGAGTATTCCTTGAATGCAGGGTTCACCCACAGCATAAGGGGGTAGGTTGGCTAGGTTAGTTTAATGTCCTTGTGAACCTGGACCCTCCCTGGCACAGAGCAGCCAGTGAAATCTAGGTCTGCTTTCATTAATACATGTGCTGGCTCATGTGTAAGTCATTAATCACTATCTACAACTTAAGTATACTTGTCTGATCTATATAGGAAAAGTCCATAGACATATGTAATGTATATATGGTACTTAGTAATATGTACTGTAGGTGTATCATCACAATCGAGACAGCTCCATGTTTCAGACAAGAGTTAAAACCTCTAAAAGGAGAACAAGCAGTCTTATTTTATTTTTGATTGTTTTATTTTAGGACAAGTATACTAAAATCTACTTTAAAGTGGACCAACACCCGATGCTGATCGGCCCGGGAATCCATAAGATTCCCGGGCCGATCAGCCACCGGGCCTGCGGGGCACCCCGATCGGGGGTGCCCCGCTGTGTGAAACCCCCCAGAAAGCCCCAAAATCCCTACCTGCTCCTCGATCCAGCGGCGCATGCACGAACTGCCGCCGCCGCTCACGCACCCGTGCTGGCCGTTTGTGAATGGGCGCGCTCCCTGTAAGAGTGATGCGTGGCTTTCTGGGGGGTTTCACACAGCGGGGCACCCCCGATCGGGTTGCCCCACCGAAGTGGACCAAAACCCAGGATAGTCAAAATCCTGGGTGTTGGTCCACTTTAACTCTTTGGTGAACAGGTGGAACCTATATACTCCTAGTAGATTTAATTAATTTCAAACAAAGCTGGATCTCTAAATGTACCTATTTCTAGTGCTACAGTTGGCTCTTTTTTAATGAACATATATATAGTGTGATTGCACTTTTATTTTCCCTGCAAAATTGTAACTCCTTAAAACACCTGGTCCTGATCTGGGTTTTGAATCATGTATCATTTAACAAACAATAGCCAAAAAGGAGTGGACATGGATAAACCACACCTCTCTCCTAATGAGGAGCACCAAACATGATTTATAAATGTCATTCAAACATTTTATTCAAGACCAAAAAATGTAAAACAATACATATACAACACAAGACAATTAAAACCAAGATGCTCCCCCCTATAATCTGAAAAACTATATGTATTTACAGATAATAAGATACACTACATCCACAATGATGAAGGGGTATATAAATATCTACTCAAAAATCTTAACAGGCTGCTTAATTATTTATACCCTATAATTTTTTGTGCCTGCACAAAAACCTACATCACCAAAATACATAAACAATTAATTACCGTAATGTAATATCCAATGTGCATACCAACTGCAATTATAAAGTGCTAAAGTGCTCATATATATATCAATCAATACCAATATTCAATAAGAAATAATATAAAGTGACTAGTGCATAACAAATGATTCTTTAAATTCATACCAATATGATATATATTGCACAAAACCTACAATCCAAAATATCTATGGATAATCCCAACAATATTTATCAAAAGAGACAAAAAATATATATACAGAACAATAATTAAAGTGCAAAATGCCAGTAAAATATCCAAAGGTTTACCACTTATTCACAAGTCAGCCTGCATGAGCAATACACAGAAGGGGGGGGAGAGAACGCATCAGACACCCGCGCCCGCGGCTCCCATGCCGCTTCTCAGGGTGAGGGAAAGGTCTTAATGTGTGACGACAATTTTTTTTTTTTTTTACCTAAAACTGCAGGGTAAGGACACTGGGAAAAAAAGAGTTGCCAACACACAGAAGCCTAAATAAGAACATTCCAAGTTTGATGACTGGATGCCCCCACATTTCCTCCAAAACTAAACTTCAAAAATTGTAGCAAAACCGTCAACCGTAAAATACTAAAAAGAGCAGGACAAGTCAGTAAAACTAGCTGTAACCATTTCCTAGGCATACAAACCTCCACACTGGCACAAGACTATAACAGCTTTTGAATTACTATTAAAGAGGACAGGGTTATCTGTGTTGGGTTGATTCGGCAACATATTTAGCTGTGCAATTTTTCAAAATACGGCGCTGAATCAACCCTAATGTTTATAGGATTATCTGAAAGTGTCTCCTGTCCAGGTATGCACATACAAAGCAAAAGTTCAGCTCCACCATACAGAGAAGTACCTGTACTATGGTGGATGGCTACCTATCCAATATAGGGACAGCAGATGCAAAGGTGTTTCCAACACTCGTGCTACCAGGTCCAAAATATGTGGAATCATCGTCAACTTAAAGTGGACCAACACCCTGCTGGATCGGCCCGGGAATCTATACGATACCCAGGCCGATCCGATCCCTCCCTGCGGGGCATGGTAAATCGGGATGCCCCGCTGTGTGAAACCCCCCAGGACGCCCGCTAACCTTACCTTACTCCCGATCCAACGGCGCATGTGCGGGCCACGGTCGCATCTCACTCTTCTCTCTAGCAGGGCGCGTGCTGTTAGAGGGAAGCGCGAGATGCGGCCGCCAGCGTGCTTGGAGCCGCTGTGGTTTGACGCTGCTTTGACGCGCATGCCACAGCAGCTCCGAGCGCGCTGATTGGACGAGCGGCCGTGCATGTGCTGTAGGGGGGTGAGTTTTATCCAGAAATCTGGGGGGTTTCACATAGCAGGGCACCCCCGATCGGGGTGCCCCGGGGAAGTGGACCAAAACCCAGGATAGTCAAAATCCTGGGTGTTGGTCCACTTTTAAAGGTTGTATTTTTAAACCTTATTAATTAAACGCTAGGTTTCATTTTAGACCTGGTAGCACGAACCTTGGAAACCCCTCTGCATCTCCTGTCCAGGTGTACCAAATTGGTCAGCTGTGTCTTTTATGGAGCTTCAAACAAAGGAACTTATGTTTACTGAATTGCACTTTTGCAGTCCAAGGAGGTAACATTTTATATTAAGTCATATAATTCACTGCACCTTTTGACAGTCTGGTACAGTAATTATCATTGTTAGTTATGTAAATACGTTTTGTATCTTTAACAGATTAAGTCCACAACTTCAAACAGATGTAATGCTAGACGAAGTTAGTGACGCAGTGCTAGTTAACATGTTGTGGGACACCCAGATCTACATCTACCAGCAGAGGGAGGAGATTCAAAAGCTGGTCAGGCTATTACTTGGACCGTAAATACTACATCTCAAAAATTATAAAGGTGCGTAAATACAATTACAATGTAGTTTACTCTAATCACTATAATATTCTTGGTGTGCCACACACCCCGCTTCACTTCTTAAATATTCATTACTTCATGGGTTAATCCACCGCAGGTGACGTAGTGCAGAGAGGAAGTCTTGTAACGAGCCCCCTTCCGGCCCATATATACCTGGTACCTCCCTTCAATCACCAGAATTTTTCTCTCTGCTTGACAAACAGAGGTTGGAAGTTTCCTGCTTACAGGTAGGTCGGGGTATTCTTACCCCGCCACCCCCCTTTTGGTCTATTTCTGCCCGGTTTGAGTTTGTATACCTTTATGGTGGATAGGAAGCCTCCCAGCCTAGGCTGCTCACCGGGTAATTGGTAGACGGCACTATTGGTGCCTAGGAGCTTATCTCCTCCGCTCGTCCCCCTCTTTTGGGGGCAATGCGGCAATCCGGCATGGTGATCCGGAAATGGGATGCCCCTGTCCCGAGGGTCCCCGTAGCCCCTTACTCTCCCGTTTCGGTTCCTTCTCCCTTCACTATGGGGGGGGGGGGGGTATAGAGGGTTGTGTATCTTGTATAGTGTTTTCACTGTATGGCTGTTTTTTTCTGTGTGTTCACTTTGTGCATAGAAGCAGACTGCGCAGCAGCATGGTGCGCTTTGTCTGTTATGCTGGAGCTCCGGGCAGATACTTTTTAGAGATGGCCAGTGTGTTGGTCAGCTTTATGGGGGCGGGGCAGCGGACCGCGCTCAGCTGCTGTGCTTTCACTTCAGATGCGTCCCCTCCCGCCTCCCTCCCTTCCCCGCTGCTCCGTGCGGCAGCCTGTGTGGCTGCGCTTATGTCTCCTTCCCCCTCCTCCGCCGCCTGGCTGGGTGTCAGCCAGCGCAGCTGGTGGCAATCCCTCAATGAATGGAACGGGGCGGCTCCCTGTGACGCGGGGGGGGGGAGGGGCGTGGCGCCGGCGGAAGCGGCGCTCGGCGGCCCCAGCCTCACTTCCTTCCTGTCTCTGTTAAGAGAGGTCACGTGGGGGGGGCGCGCGCTGCAGCAACACATGGGTTTTGTGTTCTACTGCTGCGGCTGCTACATGTCCCTCCGGTCTGGCTGTCAGGTAAGCGGCCCCGCTTTTGTGGGGCCGAGAGTGAGATTTCTTATGGGGCAAGCTTTTAAGGATGCACTCTTATCATGCTATTGTGAACATGCTGCATATGTTACACTCACAAGGGATCTGATGGTTTTGTTTTTCTTTCCTTTCAGATCCTGGGATCCCTCTTTTATTGCGGCCCTCCGGCTCTATATTGCCTGGCTAGTCATTCTTTTTATATGAAATTGCACATTTTAGATATATATATACATATATATATATATTTTGAGACTGTTAAGGGGGACCTTTTCTCTTAAAAAAAAAAGTGTATTTACAAAAACCCTCCCTTCCGGGACATTCTTTATAAGGGGGCATCCCGGGTTGGCTTATGCCTTAAAAGTCCCAGTATTTGCGATACCATAAATCACCAATATGGAGGCTTCTGTTACTACCGGAAACGACTCGTCAGAGCCGTCCAGGGGGTGTGTAAAATGTGGGGCTGCGCTCCCTGCTGATTATATCTTTATTTGCATTTCTTGTGCAAGGCAGATTATTGCGCGTCAGTCCGTTGATCCGGCTGCTGACCCGTCGCAACCTTCATCATCTCCTGCCTCTCCCTCCCTGTTCCGGACCCCGCATGACACTGTCAAAGGTGGGGATTCGCAATCCGAGGTGGTGGTAAAATCGGCCAGTCTTCGGGAAGTATTGCCCGTTAAAGCGGGGCTGAAGGCCCCTGCAAAACGGAAGCGCCTGACTCCGGTATCTTCGGCTCCTCAGGATGAATTGTGTGAGCCTGTGGAATGGTCCGATGGCTCCCCGGATGAGGGTGAATTCCTCTTGGAGTCAGATGAGCCGGCAGATCAGCTTGAGGCTGATGCGATTGGCGATTGGTCGGCGGGGGTTGCCCTTGACACCCCCTCCATTCTGGCTCAAATGTTTGAAATTTTGAATTTAGATCCGCCTGAGGCTGTCACCCTGCCAAAGGGTCAGTTGTTTAAAGAGCCTCAGCCGCGTTTGGTTTTTCCCAGACAGCACCACTTTGAGAGGGTGGTCCTTAAAGAATGGGAACATCCCACGCGGTTATCTGGAATCCCTTCCAGTTGGGAAAAGCGTTATCCTTTTCCGCCAGAATTGCTGAAGCTTTGGTCCGTCCCTCCTGAAGTCGATACCCCTGTGCTAGGGCTATCTAGCTCCGCTATGGTACAGTCTGCTGAGACTTCTGTCCCTAAAGATGGGGAGGATCGTAGGATTGACCAGTATGCTCGCTATGGCTTTGTTTATGCTGGGTCAACGATGCGCCCCCTGTGCGCTTCGGCCCTTCTTCTTTTAGCAGTAAGATCTGTAATCCAGGGGCTATGCGAGGATCTCAATCCCGCTTGTGATGAGTTCGCTGCGCTTAAGCAGTGCGATTCTTTTGTGTCTTACGTTCTATCCGCTCAGGACGATGCGCTGGCTATGAGTAGCAAGACAGCGGCAATGCTGGTCGCTATTCGTCGGTCAGTATGGCTGCGACAGTGGTCGGCGGACTCAGCTTCTAAAAAGGTGCTCACAGCTCTCCCCTTTTTGGGGTTGCGTCTGTTCGGGGAGAAAATTGATTCAGTCGCAAAGGGTGGTAAGATGCCACAACGCAAGAGGCCTCGACGCCCCTTTAGAGGGGCAGCTTCTGGTAGGCCGTCCTTTCGAGGTTACAGAGCGGGTAGGGGGGCTTCCCTTCCCTCTACCAGTCGTACAGGTTGGACGCGGGGGAGGGGCCGTGGCCGTCCCGCCCAGTCCTGGGGCTCCAAGCCCAAACCTGCTGGTAAGCCCGCTCAGCAATGAGGGGCTGCCCTCACCCGTGCGGGTGGGGGGACGATTGCGACACTTCTCCCAGGTTTGGAACCGGGAGGTTCCGGACAGATGGATTCAGGAGATAGTGTCGTCCGGTTACAAGCTGGAATTCGAGTCTCGCCCTCCTTCACGGTTCTTTCGGTCTCGGGTGCCCATCGATCCTTTGGCCGCACAGGGGCTCCTGGCGTCGGTAGAGAATCTGTTACAGATGGCGGTCATCCGGCCGGTACCGCGTTTAGAGATGGGCCTCGGTTTCTACTCCAATCTGTTCGCAGTCCCCAAGAAGGATGGGTCAGTTCGTCCCGTCCTGGACTTGAAGTTACTCAACAGGTTCATCCGTTTTCGGAAGTTTCACATGGAAACCTTGCGCACTGCCGTCGGCTCTCTTCGGCAAGGGGACTTCATGACGTCCATAGACATCAAGGATGCTTATCTGCATGTTCCTATCTGCCACCCTCATCAACGTTTTCTTCGATTCATGATGAAGGATCGGCATTATCAATTCGTGGCACTTCCGTTTGGCCTTACCTCAGCTCCAAGAGTGTTCACCAAGGTGCTGGCAGGGGTCATGGCCATTTTCAGAGCTCGAGGCATTCGTGTCGTACCTTATTTGGACGACCTTCTTATCATGGCTCCGTCACTCGATCAATCGGAGAAAGACACCAGGGTGGTGCTCTCCACGCTGGAAAGTTTCGGTTGGGTGATCAACCTCTCCAAGTCCTCCCTCGCTCCGGCCAGGGTGGTGTCCTTTCTGGGGATGCAGTTAGACTCTCATCAACACAGAGTGTTTCTCCCTCAGTCCAAAATTCTTCTGATTCAGGAGTTGGCTCGGGTCCTACTCTCCAATCCTCGGCCGTCCATCCGTCTGGGGATGAGGCTGGTAGGGTTGATGGTTGCCTCCTTCGAAGCAGTTCCTTTTGCTCAATTCCACACGAGGACGCTTCAGCTTTATCTGTTGGCGTCTTGGGACCGGCAGCCTCGGTCGCTGGATCAGCCCTTCCAGTTGTCCTCCCGGGTCCGGCAGTCCCTCCAGTGGTGGTTGGTCTCGACCAATCTCGTGAAGGGCAGGTCTTTCCTGGCCCCCCTTTGGGAAATTGTCACCACGGACGCCAGTCTGTCGGGATGGGGCGGATTCTGGAAGGAGCTGCAGTTCCAGGGGCAGTGGGGACCTCAAGAGGCCCACTTACCCATCAATATTCTGGAACTGAGAGCCATCCGTCGGGTGCTTGCTCTCCTGACTCAGCACGTTCTGGGCCTTCCGGTCCAGGTGCGTTCAGACAATCGAACAGCGGTTGCTTACATCAATCATCAGGGAGGGACTCGCAGCCTGAGTGCTCTCAGAGAGGTGTCCCTGATCCTGACCTGGGCAGAGGCCCATGTTCCTTGTCTCTCGGCGGTATACATCCCAGGAGTGGAGAACCTGGAAGCGGACCGCTTGAGCAGGGGCTCTCCCCGTCGGGGAGAATGGGCCCTCCATCCTCGGGTATTTCGCTCACTGTGTCGCCGATGGGGGACACCAGAGGTGGACCTGTTTGCCTCTCGTCACAATCACAGGCTCCCGAACTTCGTGTCGCTCTCCCAGGATCCTCTGGCTCTGGCAGTGGACGCCATGTCCCTGAGCTGGGGGGATCTGGGGTTTCTGTACCTGTTTCCTCCGATACCCATGCTAGGCAGAGTGCTTCGGAAGTTGGCTCTGGAAGGGGTGGCCGCCGTTCTCGTGGCCCCAAGTTGGCCGAGGCGAGTGTGGTTCGCAGACATCGTTCGGCTGGCAGTGGACCAGGTCGTTCTGCCTCTTCGGCCCGATCTGCTCACTCAGGGTCGATTGTGTTACCCCAATTTACCAGCGCTAGCTTTGACGGCCTGGCTGCTGAGACCTCCATCCTAAAGGAGGAGGGTCTTTCTGATTCAGTCGTTAAGACTCTGATCAGTGCCCGGAAGAGGTCTTCTTCTATCATCTACTATAGGACCTGGAAAGCCTATATCGCTTGGTGCGAGATGAGATCTTTTCCTTGTAGGGTATTTTCGGTCTCCAGGATTCTGGAGTTTTTACAATCTGGGCTGGACTCTGGTCTTCAGCTAAGTACGTTGAAAGGGCAAGTTTCTGCCTTATCTATCTTTTTTCAGAAGCGTGTTGCGCTTAAGCCTTTAGTTAAAACTTTTTTCCAGGGGGTTACGCATGTGCGGCCTCCCAGGAAACCATTACTCCCGGTTTGGGATTTGAATTTGGTTCTTTCTGCTCTTCAGGCTCCTCCTTTTGAGCCTTTGCAAGATATTGCTTTATCTACCCTGACTCAGAAGATGGTCTTCTTGGTAGCGATCACTTCGATCCGGCGTGTCTCGGAATTGGCGGCCTTGTCTATCCAGGCGCCTTACTTCGAGAGACATCAGGATAAAGTGGTTTTTCGGTTCAAGCCAGACTTTCTTCCTAAGGTGGTTTCTGCTTTTCATTTGAACCAAGATATTGTTCTTCCCTCCTTGTGTCCTAATCCTAAGAATGACAAAGAGAGGGTTTTGCATTGTTTGGATGTAGTACGCTGTGTTAAGTACTACTTGGTTATCACGTCTCCTTTCCGTAGGACGGATTCCTTTTTTGTTGTGCCCCATGGGCCTAAGAAGGGTTTGGCACCAGCCAAATCTGCCATTAGCAAGTGGATACGTCAGGCCGTTACTGCGGCCTATTCTGCTAAGGGAAGAGTTCCCCCTTTTCGTATTACTGCTCATTCCACTCGCGCTGTTGGGGCGTCTTGGGCTTTTCAGCACCAAGCTTCTGTTGAACAGGTTTGTAAGGCCGCCACCTGGTCTTCTGTTCACACTTTTTCTAAGTTTTACAAAGTTGATGTGCGGGCCTCAGCGGATGCTGGTTTTGGCCGCAGAGTTCTGCAGACTGCAGTCATTTAAGTTATGCTTCACCTGGCCTTGAGATGCCCTTCCCTTGTGGACACTGCTTTTGGATGTCCCATGAAGTAATGAATATTTAAGAAGTGAAGCGGGGTTTGTGGCACACCAAGAATAATACCATTTTGTGAGTACTCACCTGAAAAATGGATATTGTTGGTGTGCCACACACCCCGCTTCACACCCGCCCTTTTCGGTATTACCGAAGCCTTTATATGGTGAAGCCTTTTTATATCAAATTTGATTTTGAGGTTACTGGTGGAATACTGGTACCTTGTATTACTGCTTTTTGATTATACTGGTGATTGAAGGGAGGTACCAGGTATATATGGGCCGGAAGGGGGCTCGTTACAAGACTTCCTCTCTGCACTACGTCACCTGCGGTGGATTAACCCATGAAGTAATGAATATTTAAGAAGTGAAGCGGGGTGTGTGGCACACCAACAATATCCATTTTTCAGGTGAGTACTCACAAAATGGTATTTTTTTAAACAATTACTCCTTCCGATATAGCTAATGTTGCATATTTCAGTAATTGTAGAAGAACATGCAGGCTGAAAGTTCACCCCTCCACCCACAACAGCCACCACCAGTGACCTGTGGTATGGTGAGTATTCTACCCAATTTTAGAATTTATGGGGCTCTATGCGAGGATGAATATCCCAAACCTTTTGCCCTTTTCTTGGGAACCTAACCCCACACAAAGGTAAAAGATCCTCAGCCTCTGCTTTCTAAAAGAGGAGACCTCCCTACCACAGAGAGGGTAAAGTCTACAGCCTGAGCCTGCTTTATGGCCAGCTTCAGAGGGAGGCCCCTCACATATCAGTTAGGACACCTGAATGAATCACCCCTCAGATGGTTGGTGTATCTCAAGTGCCCTAATACCGCTATGTAGATGCAGCACCTCAGGATCTTTGTAATTAGCCCTATCTTATAGGGACAGTTTTTGACACAGGAAGCAGTTTTGCCATCGTGGAGGTATCTTTTAAGTATTTTGGCCATCTACATTATGGGAATAGTGAACTCCACAGTGAACTTAGCAGGTCTGCTCTGTAGCGGAGCTCCATCCTATTAAGAGGTACTGCTAGGGATAAATTGTTTTCCCCTGAGTTGCTGTCCCACCAAAACTCCAATCATGGAGCCCCCTTTCACTGCCTTGGCTTACCTTCCCTACATTTTCTACTTGCGTTATAGCAGATGAAGCATTTCTTTAAGGAAGTATTATCTCATTCCTGTGCCCCAAAGACTACTGCATGTCTTTTGGTTTTCGCTCGCTTCCACCCTAGCTCTTCCCTTCACTCCAACATTGTGCTTGAGCCAGACAGGGTAGCTGACTCTAGGTGCATTTAGCAAGCTGGAGTAGCTTGGGATGATCACTTCTATTCTTCTTCAGGAAAATGAAATGGAGATTTACTCCAGTCTTTGTGTGGTCCCCAAAAAGGACCATTCGATTCATGGACCCTGGAACTTAAAAAAAAATCTAATCTTAACCTAACCCTGCAAAGGAGCCAGAAAGGAAGAGCTAAAACTCACCGGGATTTCCCTAAGCACCTCAAACAGTAAAAACATCTATATACAAAACACTATTATTAAATAAAAAATCTGTATTTTTTCATTGATATCTATATCATGTATTGATTATTATAGTTCTATATCAAAATCACAGTTTATACACAAATAAGACAATTTAATTGTGTTATAAAGTTCTTCTCGCCTGTTAACATTTTACATATAAAATAATAAGTCACCTTACCATAATAAAGCATGTATACTGGCAATCAAACAGAGCTGCACTGAAATTCATCAAATAATATATATATCTCAATCAATACAAAACGCAGCCTGCTGTGCTTACATGTAAAGGCCCCTACTGAGACCCTGCCAGCCGCCAAAACTCCCAGTTTGATTTAATAATAATGTTTTGTATATAGATTTCTTTGCTGTTTGAGGTGCTTAGGGAAATCCCTGTGTATGGTCAGAAAGAAAGAGCAGCTCCTAAAGGTGCTATTGTATATGCCTCGGTAAAGACTCTTAAATAGGGGGAGGGGGGGGGGGCTGTGAAGGCAAAAAAGACTAATCCTTAGGTTTGCTGTTTGTG
This sequence comes from Gastrophryne carolinensis, assembly GCA_027917425.1. NCBI lineage: Eukaryota > Metazoa > Chordata > Amphibia > Anura > Microhylidae > Gastrophryne > Gastrophryne carolinensis. The sequence goes on along the minus strand of CM051235.1, from coordinate 332,201,105 downwards.
AAGAAGTTTTTGCAGTGCTAGTTGCAGGAAGCTCAGGAATCCCAAAAGTACTTTTTTTGGTTACTACAATAAGGCTAGCAGGTCCACAACTCACTTTATCAACAAGGGGTCATTTAGACCTCGTACCAGAACACCTGTCCTAAAAATAAAGTAAATATATTATTATTAGTATACAGCACGTCCTGCTCCAAATATAATACTTACTATCGGGTATTACTCCGCCAGATGGCGCTGGACTGCAGAGACATCGAAAATAGGCTCCTCCCGGCCCCTCAAATACTCAGGGATCTCCCACAAATCCTCAGATTTTCTCTGCAGTCTGGACTGCTAAGGACGAGAAATGGCTCTCTCTACTCGCAGGTGAGCGGGGCTATTAGCCTGCGGCCCTGTAGGACTATTCCCACCCGTTCCATTAGTAGTATGCCTCCCAGCCTTGGCTGCGCTGGTCGGGTGATGGTAGGCAGCACCGCTGTTAGGTGCTTGGGAGCACTGCTCCACCGCAATCCCCCTAGGCAGTAGGCAGTTCAGGCTTATGGTGAGCCTCTATGGGATGCCCCTCCCGTACTATTGCCCCTGCCTATCGGTGGGCCCTATTTAAGTGGCCGCTGTCCTCCCTCATTCTCCTTGTAGCCTTTGGGAGGAAAGGGGGGGGGTGTCGGTGTGTATGCTATGCATTTAAGTGTTTTAACCTTATACTTTTTCATTCTGCTTTGTGTCAGCCACCGCGCTGTCTTGCTTTTCTATGGCTGTATTAAAATTGGCCGCCACGCGCCTTTTCTGTCACTATGTTCCGCGCTTGGCGGCGGCGTTACCTCAGGCGCCGGCGCGCCGTCATTGGCTGCTTGTCACGTCCTGGCTTTGCGCTCTTCGGGGGGGCGGGGCCTGTCTATGGCACGTTCCGCGTCATTGCTGATACCGGCCCGCCCCTCGAGGTATACCGACCCCATCTTTGTCTGCTTGGTTGGCTTATGTGCGACGGACCTCTACCTACCGCGGTCCATAAGTGCCCTCGCGGGTGGCTTTATTATCTCCTTTTTATTACTGTCTGCTTACGGCCTCCTTTTATTATGTCTTTCAGGCAGGGCGAATCCATTGGCTTCTCCCGGCTTAGTTAGCTTAGTTTGCTAACTTGTTAGGCCTTGTGTAATTACTCCCACTCCCTAGCGGGTTGTTGGGGCATCCAGGGTTGCTGTATAGCGTTAATCCCTATCGGCCTATAGTGGCGCTATAATCACCATATGGAGGCATCTCAGGATAATGTGACTGGGGTTCCTTCGGGACAAGCCCGGCTGTGTGTAGCGTGTGGGCAGCCTCATGCTGACGCTGACAGGCGTGGGTCTGTGTACCCTGTGCTTAGCAGGTGCTTGCACTGCAATCTGGCCTTCCAGTGGCTGGGCCTGCACTTCGTATCACTTCACCTACCCCCCCAAGCTTAAATCTCACTCCTATTGAGTTGCATACAAGTGGGGATTCTCAGCCTGATGTGTCTTCTAGACTGGCTACTGTTGAGAAGTTGATTGCTAATACCTTGGCGCGTAAGGCCCCTGCAAAAAAGCGGCACTTAACACCTAATGTCACTCTTTTCCCTATGGAAACTGATGAGTTTTTGAATCTTTGTGGCTAAACCCCTCTGGATGAAGGGGAGCTTTTCTCTGACACAGGGTCATCTGATGAGAGGCCAAGGGGTCATGACGATTCTGGCTCTGACCCCTGGGCCCCGGATGACACTGACAGATTGCTGACCCAGATTTTTGAGGTCCTGTCCATTTCTCCCCCTGTTGCGGCTCCCAGGCAAAGGGGGGAACCTTTCCATACAGCTAAATCACGTTTGGAATTTCCCGAGCAAGCACATTTCAATAACCTTGTGCTCAAGGAATGGGAGCGCCCCAGTAGACTTCCCGGGGTACCTAAAAGTTAGGATAGGAAGTATCCCTTTCCTGCTGATGTGATTAAGTGTTGGTCATCCCCTCCCGAGGTGAATGCCCCGGTCCTAGGGCTATCTAACACCTCTGTCATGCATTACCCTGACTCTACTACCCTGCGGGATGCTGAGGACCGGCGCATTGACCAGTTGGCGCCCCATGCTTTTGCATGTGCGGGGACGGCGCTACGCCCGGTCTGTGCCTCTGCCATTACCGCTGTGGCCACTAGAACCCTTATCAGAAATATTCTTGATAGGGCCCCTGATGATTTGCCTTGTGAGGTGTTCAATGCACTCTCCAGTTGTGATGTTTTTGTAAATTTTGTCCTCTCGGCCTTGGATGACACCATTAGAATGTGTGCCAGGACATCTGCCCTTGTGGTGGCTATACGCCCCTCGATTTGGCTGCGCCAGTGGGCTGCTGACAATGCTGCCAAGAAGGCCGTCACTGGGTTTCCCTTCAAAGGACTACGCCTGTTTGGGGACCGCCTGGACCTTTTTGCTAAGGGAGGCAGGTTACCCCAGCGCAGGCGGCAATCTCGGCCCTTTCGGGGTCAGGGTTCCTTACCGTGGTGCTAGACAAGGGAGGGGGGTTTCCTTTACTGGGGCCCGGGGAGATTTCTGGGGTAGGGGCAGAGGACGTGGACGTCCTGGCTCCTCCTGGGGTCCCAAGGCAAACTCCTCTCCCAAGCCCCCTCAGGCATGATGGGGCGCCCTCACCCATCCGGGTGGGGGGAAGGCTTCAGAACTTCGCTCACATCTGGAGGCTTCATGTCTCAGACCCGTGGATTCAGGAGGTAGTGTCCTCCGGTTACAAGATAGAGTTTGCTGCCTGGCCGCCCCCAAGATTCATCAGATCCCGGATTCCTCATGGCCCTGTGTTAGCTCAGGAACTAATGCAGACAGTGCAAGGCCTCCTGGAGCTGGGGGTCATCTGCAAGGTCCCTTTAAAAGAAAAAGGCAAGGGCTTCTATTCCAACCTCTTCTCAGTGCCCAAAAAGATGGGTCAGTCAGGCCCATCCTGGACTTAAAGATCCTCAACAAATTTGTCAGGTGCAGGCGCTTTCGCATGGAAAGTCTGCGCTCTGCCATCAGTTCCCTGCGCCAAGGGGACTTCATGACTTCTGTGGACCTCAAGGATGCTTACCTTCATATTCCTGTCTTTCCAGGTCATCAAAGGTTCCTCAGGTTCGCTCTGGAGGATCAACACTACCAGTTTGGGGCATTGCCCTTTGGTCTCACCCTAGCTCCCAGGTTGTTCACCAAGGTGCTGGCTGGCGTGATGTCTCTGCTCAGGTATCAGGGCGTCCGCATGCTTCCCTATCTGGACGACATTCTCATCACCTCCCAATCTCTACATCAGACAGAATTGGATACTCAGCTGGTGGTGTCCACTCTGGAGTCATTTGGATGGGTGATCAACCATCCCAAGTCCTCACTGTCCCCTTCCTTGGTAACTCCATTCCTAGGACTGAATCTGGATACAGTTCAGACAAGGATATTCTAAGCATATACATGGGTAATCCTCCGCCTCAGGCGCCGTGCACTGCAGACATGTAGAAAACAAGCTCCTCCCGGCCCTACATATACCGAAGGACCTCCCACAAATCCCCAGATTTCTCTGCAGTGCTGGAACTGCGAAGACATGAAGTATCACGCTCTCGCAGGCGAGCGGGCCTTACGGCCCAAGGTCCTGTGGGACTATTTCCACCCGTCCTCTTCAGCAGAAATATGCCTCCCAGCCTGGGCTGCGCGGTTCGGGTGAAGGTAGGCAGCACCTGGTGTGCTGAACGGAGCCATGCTCCACCGCAATCCCCCTCCATAGGGTAGGCGGTCAGGCCGATGGTGAGCCTCTAGTGGATGCCCCTCCCGCAATCTTGCCTGTGCCCCTCACAGAATTAGTCCATGGACACCGTCCAAGGGGGGGGGGGGGGGGGTATGTGTGGCAGCCCTAGTGCTAACTTCACTTTTAGACCTTGGTTTTTTATTTTTGGGGTCAGTGTCGCGCCTTTATATACAGTGCGAGCTGTTCGTTTTCATTAACGATCTGCCTAGTCGGCAGCATCATTCCATCGTGTCAGCATCTTAGGCTTACGCCTTATCCCCAACTGTTCTACGTTTTTGCCGTTGGTTAGAGCTTCGCGCTCTTTGGGGGGAGGCGGAGACTCGGCATGACGCGCTTCGCGTCACGGCCTGGCCCTCCCCTCGAGGTTTGCTGGCGCCATTTTCTCTATCTTCGCGGCACGTGTGGTGCGGTTCGCCTCCTCCCTTGGTCATGTAAGTGCCCTCCGGGGCGACATGGTTCTATGTCTTCAGGCTGCGCATGGCACTGACTCCACCCCTCTTGTCCCATTATGTCTTTCAGACGCCAGGACTTCGGTGGCTTCCCCCGGCCTAACATATATTACAGTGGGTCCACTTTACAAATTCTCCCACATTACTAGCAGGTTTTTGGGGCATCCAGGGTTGCCTATTGCATAAATCCCTGCGGTCATACTGCTTAATAATCACCATATGGAGGCATTCCAGAATTATGTAACCGGCGTCCCTCCGGGACGTGACCGGCTGTGTGCAGTGTGTGGTCAGCCCCAGGCTGAGGCTGACAGGGCACGGGTCTGCGGACAGTGTGCAGAACAGGCAGGTTTGCCAACGGAGGAACCTCCCTTCCTTACTCCCGTTTCCCCGCTCCCAAATATCACTCATGACGAGTCCCACTCGAGCGGGGATGACCTGCATTCAGTGCCGCGCGTGTTGCCCACGGCGGAGCAGGTGCTTTCTGGATTGGTGGAGCGTATGGGCCCTGGTAAAAAGAGGTCCCTGACGCCTCCTGGCTCCCCGGTTCCTGACGATACCGATGACTCTGCTGATATGCAGGACCCTGACCCTTCTGAGGAAGGTGAGCTGTTCTCAGATTCGGGCTCCTCGAACGGGATGCCCGGGGGCTGCGATGATTCTGCGCCCGGTTCTTATGGTCTGTGTGACACAGATGAAATTCTTATTAAGATTTTTGAGGTTTTGTCAATCTCCCCACCTGGGGAGACCCCCAAGCCTAAGAAGGAGAGTTTCTATACAGCGCCGCCGCGCTTGGAGTTCCTAGAACAGGAACATTTCCAGAGCCTTATATCCCAAGAATGGGAATCGCCTTGTAAGCTTAAAGGGGTTACAGGGGTCTGGGAATGGAAGTACCCTTTCCCGCCTGATGTGGTTAATTTATGGTCAGCTCCCCTGGTGGTGGACGCACCGGTTATAGAGGTCACAAACCCCCCTTTCATGACTGCTCCTTTTTACCGTACCCTTCGGGATGCCGAGGACCGGCGCATTGACAGACTGGCTTCCCACGCCTTCTCGTGTGCTGGGACGGCTCTGCGCCCGGTTTGTGCCATGGCCATCACTGCAGTGGCTGCCAGGACTCTTGTCAGAAAAATACTAGATCACCGCCCTGAGGACCTCCCTTGGGGGGTGTTTAATGCGCTATCAGACTGTGAAGCGTTTGTGAAGTTTATTCTATCAGCACTGGATGACACCATTAAGATTTGTGCTAGAACCTCAGCCCTTGCAGTAGCTATTCGCCGCCTGGTCTGGCTGCGACAGTGGGGTGCTGACGAGGCTACAAAAAGGCTCTCACTTGCCTTCCCTTCAGAGGACGGTGGTTATTTGGGGCCCGTTTGGACCTTTTTGGTAAAAAGGGTAAAGCACCCTTGCACAGAAGGCCGCTCCGGCCTTCACGAGGCAGAGTCACCCCTCCACCTCCCTACGTTAGTGTCAAACGCGAGTCTGAGGTGTGCTTCCAACTGTTCGGTGTGGATTTCCACCATGGGGTGGGCAGGCAGCGCCCTGGACCTTTTGGCAGGACTAAGTCCAAATCTGCCAAGACCTCCCAAGCATGAAGGGGCGCCCTCGACCTTCTGGGCGAGGGTACTGCTGCAGCAGCTGTCTCCCATCCAGGAATATACCTTCTCCTTCTGGTGGTTCCAGGATGTAATTCCCCTGGACACAGGATGGCTTTTGCTGGGCGGTCCCCCTCAGTGATTGTCAGGGTGCTCCTAGTCCCTGCTTTTCTTTCAGGAATTGGCGCAGGCCGGACTGGGCCTACAGTGTTTGGGCTTACTTACAGGTTGTCCTTAACGGTATGGGGCTATGGCCTCTATATTATCCTTCCTCCCTCCCTCAACAGTATGAGGCAGTCTGGGCCACGTTGGCCTATGGCAGGTTTGGCAATTCTACCTTCACAGGTAGTCCCTATATGACACCTTTGTCTTGGGTCCCGGGCCCCTGTGCAGGGGGGACTTTCGGCCTCTTGTGAAGTACTAGATCTTCTTAGTTTCCCTTGTGTCTGCTGGACACCAAGACCATTCTAGATAGTGTTGCAGGACCAACCCTGCGGATTGAGGCATTATTTGGGGCCTCTCTCTCTCGTTCCCAGGCTACTCGCCATGGCGCGAATGGGAGTGATGTCTCTGACACGCCTGGGGGGGGCGTCTGCGTTAGGACCTACCGGGTCGTCTTCCTTACTCCCCAGTCTCTGCATCAGGCCGAGTGGATTGGTCGGCCGGCGGTGTCCCCACAACCATCCAGTGGGAGCCACTGGATGGTTGCTCAGTCACCTCAATCTCTCGTGGTTCCTTATCCGCTATCCCCCATTCCTGGGATTCGGTTCAGGCTTGAAGCCTTCTTCTCTGGCAATAAGGGGACTCTTGGTTACGGGGGCTCTGCCCCCCTTTACTGGCGCCTTACTTTCACCAGGCAGGATGGCGGCAGCTGGTGGGCCCATTGGTGGCCCATCTAGATGATGTCACTTATCACTTAGCTCTTCAGCACAGTAGGTTATCGGGCTTACATATGTTCCAGCACCCTGGTGCTTGGTCTGTGCTCATGCCCCCTTGGTAAGGTGGTTCCTCTTGAGCTTCTCATATTTAAGGGCCCCGTAAGGGGGCACCCCCCTTCCCTACTAGCATCTTCCAGTGAAAAGTTCACCCTGGGTACCAAGTCTCGCAGGTTTGGCGAGGGAGGGGAATTTCTTACACAATCCCCGTGGTTTCTAGGTAGGGTCCCCTAGAGGGTCCTTCTTACCTGCTGGTTTTGTTGAAACGGTGTGCCCTCCGTTGACTCTATATGGCTGGACTTCTCCCCCTTTAGGTTCGGTCGGTTTATTAGGGGACTCCTGGTCTGTTGAGTGACAATGGCCTGTTTTTACTACTGGCCTAAAGATTGAGGCGGGATGCTCCCTCTGGAGGGTCCCTGATCCTGCCTTGGGCGGGGGTCTACTTCCCCTGCTTTCTCAGCGGTATTCGCTTCAATGGATGCTCTTAGCGGCAGGTTATGCTATCCTGGTGTCGCCCGGGGAGTCTAGAGTGGCTCTGTTGGGTCTCCCTCCTGACACAGGGGGGGCCCTTGTTTTTTTTTGCTGTCCCAGAACATTCTGACTCGGGTCTGAGGGGCTGAGTATTTTAGGCATAGACTTGTTATTTATATGCCTTCTCTTCATCACCCTACTTGTGGGTTCTGCGCATGGTTGGCCTGATAGAGAGTCCCGTGAGATGGATGGCCTGGGTGGCCTTGTGAGCTGTGCTTCGCAGATGCCTCTGCTGAAGTCTGCTGGGGACTCTGAAGGTGCAGGTTCTGTCCTGGCCTTTCCTGCAGGAGTTTGGTTCTGTCTCCCTCGTGGGGAATTCCTTTGGGGATTGCTTAGATGCATCTCCCAAGTAGTCCCATGGTCCCTGTGGGGATCAATTTTCATCTTTACCCTGCGGATTTTCCTGGGGACTTTTGCTGGACGCTGTCTGAGCTGCCTGGTAGTCCAGGTCGCTTCTCTGGGGCCTCCTGACTCCGTCAGACGTGTGCCTAAGAAGGTGGATCTGGTTACTTAACCTTGGCTTGATGTGTATATATGTATGTGTATATATATATATATATATATATATATATATATATATATATATACAGATGTATATGGCTACAGGCACCCCATACCGTGGGGGTGTTCCTTCTTACGACGGGCCTCTGGCCCCAGTGGTCTGTAGGATCAGCATTTTAGTCCTTTAGTCTAACTATGGACTTTATTCTTAATAATACTTATATGAGGGGCTACATTCCCTCTACAGGTGTTACACTTTTCCCCATGAGGGTTTTCATGGCCCTTAGAGGGACTGATGCTCTTGGTGTCTACGGGCGCCTCTTTATGTATGCGCCTGATATCTCCTTCCAGCGCCGTTGCGCCCTTGGATTAGTCCTTCTGGATGTTCCCTGATCCTGAGTGCAGCCTTGGCTTCGTGATAATTAGGGGTCAGTATTCCCGCCTTGGTCGGGTGACCTGTTATGGTTCCCTTAGGGGGGTGTTTGTTTTGCCACAAGGCTTCCTGGCCTGTGGGCTGGTTGGGTCATTGCTCTGACCTAGATTTCTCTTTAGGGGAAAGATTCTCCCCTTTTTTCTGTTTATTCCGTTCTATTGGTGCCTGGGTACCACTGGCCCTTCAGCACCAGGGTTTTTTCTGTTGATTAAGTTGCTTGACTTATGGCTTGTCTCTGTTCATACCTTCTGGTCTGGTTATGAGACTGACGTTAGAGCCTTTGCTCATGTCATGCCTGTTGCAAGTTTTGCAGGTGACAGCGCCTTTACTGTCCGCTGTGCCTTGTTTTTTCCTGGGGATCCCACCCTGCTTATGGACACTGCTATTGGATGTCGCACATGTTATTACTATCCTGGAGCAGGACGTGCTGTATGCTTAGAATAATACAACTCTGTGAAGTACTCACCTGAAGAGTTGGTATTATATACATACAGCACGTCCTGCTCCACCCCACCCTGGTACACTTGTTCTGGATCCCCTGTATGGTGATTGTTATCAATAGATATTATTACCAGTTTTTCTGGGTGGTTGTTCCTCCCGACTTCTCTTCTCACTGCTTTTCAATGCTGGGGATTTGTGGGAGGTCCTTCGGTATATGTAGGGCCGGGAGGAGCTTGTTTTCTACATGTCTGCAGTGCACGGCGCCTGAGGCGGAGGATTACCCACATGTTATTACTATCCTGGAGCAGGACGTGCTGTATGCATATAATACCAACTCTACAGGTGAGTACTTCACAGAGTTGTATTTTTCCTTCCTCAACAGAAGGTGGACAGTCTGATTGCACAGGCTCATCTTGTCCTCATCCCTCCATCAGGCAGGGGATGCAGCTGGTGGGCCTGATGGTGGCATGCTTCGAGGCGGTCCCTTATGCTCAGTTCCACTTGAGGCCTCCGCAACTTCACCTGTTGTCAGTGTGGGACAAGGATCCAGCGTCCCAGGGTCTGTGTGCTCTCCCCTCTGGTCAGGAGGCCCCTCTCGTGGTGGATGGACTCAAGGAACCTGTTGGGGGGCAAATCCTTTCTTACCCCTTCCCTGGAGACGGTCGCCATGGATGCCAGTCTGTCAGGTTGGGGGGGGGGGGGTTTCTGGAAGTCCCTGCGATTCCAGGGGAGGTGGGGCCCTCAGGAGGCCCACACACCTATCAATTTCTTGGAACTGCGGGCGATCAGGTTAGTTCTGGCTCACTTGACTACTCACCTTCGGGGCCTGCCTGTTCAGGTGTGCTCGGACAACCAGACGGCAGTTGCCTACATCAATCATCAGGGAGGGACCCGGAGCAAAGGGACCCTCCAGGAAGTGTCTCTGATCCTGACTTGGGCGGAGTCCAATGTTCCCTGCATATCAGCTGTGTACTTCCCGGGAGTGGAAAATCTGCTGGCAGACTCTCTGAGCAGGGGGACCTCTCGCCAGGGAGAATGGTCCCTATGCAGCAGGGTGTTTCAATCTCTTTGTCACCGTTGGGGCCAACCAGATGTGGATCTGTTTGCGTCCCGTCACAACCACAAGCTCCCGGCCTTTGTCTCCCTGTCCCAGGATCCTCTGGCCTTGACCGTGGATGCCCTGGCAGGACATTCAGTTCCTGTATGTCTTTCCTCCATTCCCTCTGTTGGGCAGGGTTCTGCGCAAGATTGCTCTGGAAGGGGTACCAGCAATTCTGGTGGCCCCCAGGTGGCCAAGAAGAGTGTGGTTCGCAGACGTGGTGCAGCTGGCATTGGATCAGTACGTTCTACCCATGGTGCCAGACCTGCTCACTCAGGGCTCCCTACGCCATCCCAATTTAAAAAACTCTGGCTTTGACGGCCTGGCTGCTGAAACCTCCATCTTGATGGAGAAGGGGCTGCTCCTTTGAACCTGTGCAAGATGCTCCCCTGGCCATCCTTACTCTCAAGGTTGTCTTTCTGGTGGCTATCACTTTTGTATCCGAGTTGGCGGCGCTTTCCATTCAGACCCCCTACTGTGAGAGACACCGGGACAAGGTGGTGTTTTGTTTCAAACCTGACTTTCTGCCTAAGGTAGTGTCTGCCTTTCATTTGAATCAGGACATTGTTCTTCCTTCATTGCGCCCTAATCCTAGTAATGCTAAGGAGAGGGTTTTGCATTCCTTGTGGATGTGGTTAGGTGTCTGAAGTACTATCTGGTGGCTACTGCACCTTTCAGAAAAACTGATGCTCTTTTTGTGGTCCCTTCTGGTCCTAGGAAGGGTTTGGCTCCTGCCAAGTCTACCATCAGCAAATGGATCCGTCAGGCTGTGATTCAGGCCTACTCTGCTAAGGGGAAGAATCCTCCCTTCCGCCTTACTGCTCATTCTACTCGTGCTATTGGGGCCTCTTGGGCTTTTCAGCTACAAGCTTCTGTTGAACAAGTTTGCAAGGCCGCTACTTGGTCTTCTGTTCATACCTTTTCAAAGTTTTACAAGGTTGATGTTATGGCCTCAGCTGATGCTGTTTTTGGCCGCAAGGTTTTGCAGGCGGCAGTGGTTTAAAATGTCTGCTGTTACCTTTTTTTGGGGATCACACCCTACTTTATGGGCACTGCTATTGGATGTCCCGATAGTAAGTATTACATTTGGAGCAGGACGTACTGTATACTAAGAATAATACATTTCTGTGATTACTCAACTGTAGAATTGGTATTATGAGTATACAGTACGTCCTGCTCCACCCCACCCTTGGTTTTGCATTATCTTGGATCCCCTGTATGGTGATTGTTATCATTGTTATAGTTGAAAGTTGGGTTGTTTAATTCTCCCAGCTTCTCGTTAACAGCATATTAAACAAAAAGCAATAGGTGTGAGCTGAATTTGAGCTTCAGTACATGAAATCTTTTTTACTTGGCTAGATGAATCCAAATCGGTTGTATATACAAGTATATGCATAGTATGTGCTCTATAGTTAACAGGATAATGTGCTAATACATTTCTCTTTTCAGGCGTATTCACATGCAAGAAGTTTTTCTTCTATCTGCTGGAACTGCAGTATGCACAACTTGGATTTTAATCCCAGAATTCATCAAGCAGCAATGGGGAAACACTGGATTGACTTGTTTTCTTCTAATGTGTAATAACCTGAGAACACAAAGGTTAACAATTATTTACACAATTAAATATGATCCTAAACCAAGGGTGCTCGACTTCTTGACGAGCGTGGGCCACTTAAATAATTTAGAACCTGGTCATGGGCCACAAGGAAGTATTTTTTTATTTGGAATAGCAAAATCAAGATTTTCTACAACAATCATGATGCCCACTGTCTTCACAAACTCCACTTGTAGGTCCTTCAACCATTCCCTTACATTCATATGTAACATTCCCCACATGCTAGCAATGCATATGCCCAGGTTGAGCACATGTGCCCTAAACAGAATGAGTTCATAATTTAGTATTAGCATGATTAGCATTTGTTCGGACTTTAAACTTAAAGGCATACAGCAGACAAAGGCAACTGTTAGATCATTGTGGCACAGTCCTAAACTGTTTTCCGCTTTTAAAATTGAAGAAGGAATGGCAGAGATATCAAGGTTTACAGTTTCACCTTATGATTTATCTTCTGAAATATGTGGGCGCGGTCCTTGGCTCTGTGATGCCACATAATTATCTGCATAATGGGCAGGACCTGTAAGTGCTCAAGATATTGTTTAAGACACCGGCGTTCTCTAATTAAGGTTGTTGCACTCAAGCAGTGGGGGACAAAGTGGTGGAGTGGGAGCTGGATATACTATTGTGCTCGTTGTTGCTGAGCTGACAAATGGGGCAAAGCTATAGACCACCAGTCTAACCATATGAATGGTGGTCTATGGTAAAGGAATTTAGGCCATGTGCCAATACTCCTTTTCCTTGTTTCTACTTCCCGGAGCAGTCTCCTTCCTGGTTAAATTATTTTGCTCCTCCTTGTAAGATATTTTTCTTCTGGGACAATTGGTGGACACAGCAGCATTTTCTTAACTCTAAAAGATGGGTTGATGAGTTATTCATTGGAGACTGAGGACACTTTCAAATACAATTGATTTAATCCTGGGCACACCACAACCTCTCGGCAACCATCACCACTGCTAAAGAGCCCTGAAGAGATTGGGTGCCCTTTTTAGTTTTATTTATTTTCTTTAGTCTTACTTTTTCTCTCAGATTTATACAGTATTTTATCATCTATTTTTCATACTGGAGTGATGGTCTCCCCCTGACAATTTCCATCAGGGATTGCCTCACAATGTGCTGAGACTCTTGATTAGGGAAATTGGTCAGTGAGTACATAGATTTAAGTTTAGATCTATGTTTTTCATTAATGCTAGTATGCTATTAAACTGACATTTGGCTTGCAGGCTCATATCACCACAAGGGGGCTATTTAGCTATTCTTAGTATACAGTACGTCCTGCTCCAGATATAGTACTTACACTTGGGTTATCCTCCGCCAGATGGCGCTGCACTGCAGAGACATGCAAAACAGGCTCCTCCCGGCCCCTCAATACCCGGGGACCTCCCACAAATCCCCAGATTTCTCTGCAGTGCTTACTGCGAAGACATGAAGTATCACTCTTTCACAGGTGAGCTGGGCTTTTAGGCCTGCGGCCCTGTTGGACTATTCCCACCCGTCCTTTTGTGTGATGTGCCTCTCAGCCTGGGCTGCGCTGGTCGGGTGAAGGTAGGCAGCACCGCGTGTGCTTATGTAGCGCTGCTCCACCGCAGGGTAGGCGGTTTAGGCTGATGGTGAGCCTTACGGGATGCCCCTCCCGCATTATTACCACATGCCCCATTGTAGCGGTGGGTCCTGTACAAAGGGCCGCCATCCTCCCTCATTCTCCCTGTAGCCTTCGGGGGAAAAGAAAGGGGGGGCGGTTGTGTGTGTGGGTGTCAGTGTATCGTGTTTACGTGCATATGGCCTTTTGTAATGTCTTTTGGACTTTATATGTGGTGTCAACCGCCGCGCTGACTTGTCTTTTTACTTGGCAAATGCCGCCGCCGCGCGCCTTTTCCTGCATTTGGATGTTCCGCGCCGGGCGCTACTTTCAGACGCTTCTGCGTCCTCATTGGCTGCTTGTTGGACTTCGCGCCCATTAGGGGGGCGGGGCATGGCTTGGCGCGCTCCGCGTCACGGCTCGCTCTGGCCCGCCCTTCGAGGTACTCTGCGCCATGTTGTCAGTTCGCGTGCGTGTGTGACACTCTTACTTACCGTGGTCCGTAAGTGCCCTCGCGGGCGGCCTTATACTCATTGTAAAGTTTTTCATTCTGACACCCTTCTCTTCTCATTGTGTCTTTCAGACGAGTGAATCCATTGACTTCTCCCGGCGAGGTGTAATTGATAGCGGGCCTTGTAAATTTACTCCCACTTCCCTAGCGGGTCATTGGGGCATCCAGGGTTGCTTTATAGCGTCAATCCCTACTGCCATATTGTGCCCAAAAAAATCACCATATGGAGGCATCTCAGGATTATGTGACCGGGGTCCCCTTGGGACAAGATCGGCTGTGTATGGCGTGTGGACAACCCCATGCTGACGCTGACAGGGCACGGGTCTGCGTACCCTGTGTTGAGCAAGCGCTGGCCCTGCAATCAGGCCTGCCAGTGGCTGCACCTCGTTTTGAGGGCCGACGTCTGTTTGGGGCCCGTCTAGACCTGTTTGGTAAGAAAGGTAAGTCGCCCCAGCGCAGGTGGCTGTCTCAGCCCCTTAGGGGCCAGGGCCCCCCTTCTACCCCCTACCATGGTGTTAAACAGGAACCAGGGGTGTCCTTCGCGGGGGCTCGCGCAGATTCTTGCTCCAGGAGCAGCAGACGACACCCTGGCTCCTCCGGGGGGGCTAAGCTCAAAACTTCCCCCAAGTCCCCTCAAGCATGATGGGGTGCCCTCGCCCGTCAGGGTGAGGGGACGGCTGCGGCACCTTGCTCATGTCTGGAGGCATCACGCCTCAGACCGGTGGATTCAGGAGGTAGTGTCCTCCGGCTACAAGATAGAGTTTGCTGTGCGGCCTCCCCCAAGATTATCAGGTCCCGGGTACTCCTGGTCCCTGCCTCTGCTTTGGTGTTAGCGCAGGCTGTGTAAGGCCTGCGGGGTCTGGGGGTCATTTGCAAAATTCCCCTTACTGACAGGGGCAAGGGACTCTACACCAACCTTTCCACAGTTCCCCAGATGGTTGGGTCAGTCTGGCCCATTCTGGATTTACAGATCTTCAGCAAATCGTCCAGTACAGGTGTTTTCTGCTTGGAAACTCTGGGCTCGGCCATCAGCTCCTTGCACCCCGGGGGCTTCATGCTGTCTGTGGAGATCAAAGATGCTTATTGTCACGTTCCTGTGTGTTCAGGACACCAAGGTTCCTCAGATTCGCTTCGGAAGTCCAAAACTGCCAATTGGTGGCCTTGCCATCTGGCCTCTCTTCAGCTCCCAGAGTGCTCACCAAGGTTCTGACGGGGGTGATGTCCTGATGGGGGCGTGCTTCGATGCGGCCCCTTATGCCCAGTCCTGCTTGGGACTTCTGCAGCTTCTCCTACTGTTTGTTTGGGACAAGGACCCAGCATCCCTGGACATGGTCTGTGTGTCTTCCCCCCTGGTAAGGAGGTCCCTCTTGTAGCGGATGGACTCAAAGAACCTGTTGGGGGTCTTCTGGAGGTCCCTGCGGTTCAGGGGAGGTGGGGCCCTTAGGAGGCCCATACACCTATCAATGTTTTGAAACTGTGAGCATTCAGGTTAGTTCTGACTCGCTTGGCTATTCATCTTCAGGGCCTACCTGTTCAGGGGCGCTGGGTCAATCTGATGTCAGTTGCCTACATCAATCATCAGGGAGGGACCCGGAGCAAGTTGGTCCTCCAGGTAGCGTCTCTGATTCTGACATGGGAGGAGGCCAATGTTCCCTGCATATCTGCGGTATACATTCCGGGGGGGGTCCCTTTGTAACCGGGTGTTCCAATTTCTGTGTCGCCGTGGGGACCAACCATGTGTGGATCTGTTTTGTGCCCCGTCCCAATCACAAGCTCCCGGCCCTTGTCTCCCTGTCCCAGGATCCTCTGGCCGTGGCCACGGATGCTTTAGTAATGTCATGGCAGGACATTCTGTTCTGTGTATCATTCTTCCATTCCCCCTGCTAGGCAGGGTCCTGCGCAAGATTGCTCTGGAAGGGGTGCCAGTGATTCTGGTGGCCCCCAGGGGGCCTTGAAGAGTGTGGTTCGCAGACGTGGTGAAGGTGGAAGTAGATCAGTACGTTCTGCCAGGAATGCCAGTTCTGCTCACTCAGGGCCCCTTACGCCATCCCAGTTTACAGACTCTGGCTTGACGGCCTGGTTGCTGAAACCTCCATCTTGATGGAGAAAGGGGTTGTCTGCCTCGGTGATTGAGACCATGGTGTAGGTTAGGAAGAACACGTCTTCTTCCATCTATTATAGGGTATTGCTTAACTATAGTGTTTGGTTGAATCTTGGTCTCTTCCCTGTCGGGTGTTCTCAGCCCCCAGGGTTCTGGAGTTTTCACAGCATGGGTTGGAGTCGGGTCTCCAATTCAGTACTCTGAAGGGTCTGGTCTCAGCCCTGTCAGTCTTCTTTCAGAAGTCTTTTACTCAGCATTACTTGGTTAAGACTTTCTTTCAGGTGGTTACTCATGTGCGTCCCCCACGTAAACCTATGGTCCCTGTTGGGATTGAACTTGGTTTTGTCTGTCTTGCAGGGTGATTCCCTTTATCCTATTCAGGTTGCTGCTCTGGCTGTACTTACCCTCAAGGTTGTCTTTCTGGTGGCTATTACTTCGGTCAGGCGTGTGTCTGAGCTGGCGGCTCGGTCTATCCAGCCCCTATGCTTTGAGAGACACCAGAATAAGGTGGTGTTCAGCTTTAAGCTGTTTTTTTCTGACTGAGGTGGTGTCTGCTTTTCCATTTGAATCATGATATTGTTCTTCCCTCATTGTGCCCTAATCCTAGCAACGCTGAAGAAAAGGGTTCTGCATTCCTTGGATGTGGCCAGGTGAGGTATTACCTGGTAGTCACTGCGTCCTTCAGGAAAACTGATGTTCTTTTTGTGGTCCCTTCTGGGACCAGGAAGGGTTTGGCACCTGCCAAGTCTGCTTTTAGCAAATGGATCTGTTAGGCTGTGATTCAGGCCTATTCTGCTAAGGGGAAGTGTCTTCCCTTCTGCCTTACTGTTCATTCTACTTGTGCTATTGGTGCCTCTCGGGCCTTCCAGCACTAGGCTTCTGTTGAACAAGTTTGCAAGGCCGCTACTTGGCCTTCTGTTCATACCTTTTCAAGTCTTACAAGGTTGATGTTAGGGCCTCAGCTGATGCTGTTTTGGGCTGCAAGGTTTTGCAGGCGGCAGTGGTTTAAACTGTCTGCTGTTACCTTTTTTGTTGGGGATCCCACCCTACTGCTTTTGGATGTCCCAAGTGTAAGTACTATATCTGGAGCAGGACGTACTGTATACTAAGAATAATACAATTCTGTGAAATACTCACCTGTAGAATTGGTATTATTTGTATACAGTACGTCCTGCTCCACCCCACCCTGGTTTTGCATTTTTCTGGATCCCCTGTATGGTGATTGTTATCATTGTTATCATTACCAGTTGTTTTGGGTGGTTAAATTCTCCCGGGTTCTTGTTTACTGCTTTTCAATGCTGGGGATTTGTAGGAGGTCCCCGGGTATTTGAGGGGCCGGGAGGAGCCTGTTTTGCATGTCTCTGCAGTGCAGCGCCATCTGGCAGAGGATAACCCAAGTGTAAGTACTATATCTGGAGCAGGACGTACTGTATACAAATAATATCAATTCTACAGGTGAGTATTTCACAGAATTGTATTTTTATAGGCAGCAATCATTTTTAAAGAGGAAGTCCAGTCTCCTGGTGACTTGGGAGCATTCCATCTAACCCCCAACCACCTCAATATTTAGCATATACTTTTTTTTGTAGTACTCATCTATTATGTGATGAGCCCCTGCGGCCTACTGTAGAGGATTGCCATGGTCCTATTAGGCTGGGTGCTCGGCTCTTTTGGCTGAAATCTCGCCTATCGCAATATTTCGCTCTGAGCCCAAGCCGGAGACAGACGCCCCCCCTCCACCCTCCCAACTTGATGTCATGTTTATAGTGTATAAACATTACACAGAAATCCTTATGTTGAGCTCAGAGCTCGAGAGACTGGGGGCTGCATATAAGCCATAAAAAGAAATTAGCAGGAGCAGATGCAGAAGGACGGAGAGGGGAGGTGGGAGGTGAACTGCTGCAGGCTTGTTCATGCACTATTGGAAATAAAAAGAACGAGCTGCACCAGTGCAATCTTTTTCTATGCCACAGGGGCAGATGGCAGACAAAGAAGATGGCGACTCCTATCTATGAGCTGGTGACAATTTTAGTCTGATATGGCCTTAGACCCAGGTGACGAAGATATCCCTTGCAAAGTGAGATATGAGGAATGCTGTTAAACTAGACCTCTTGCACGTTCCAAAATCAAAACAATAAGTACCAGAAAGGGCACCAGCTTTATCTTGGCCTAGACTATATTTGTTCTAGGATCTGTTTCCTAATAGTTCAGAATTCAAAGATATTTCAAAACATAAATAGTCAAAGCCTGGTAGGATGTCTAAGATTCCCTAACATTTAGACACAATATATTCTTTCCTAGATGAGTTTATTAAAAAATGGTGTGAAGCTGCTAAGGTTGATCATCCTGTGGAAGTGCCTTCCAACGGTTCTTCCATGAAAGATTTTTCTGACAGACGTATAGATTCATTGCTAAAACCGTGCAGCAGTTCGGCCTAGTTTCACTTTGGTTTTAATATCCAATGCTGTGCCCGATACACTAGAGGATTTGGAAAATAATGTTACTAACCACACCTTCTCAGACAGCTTTCTTTCTCCAGCACATAAGATCTGTGATTGGCATTCTTTTTAAATCAGCTAATGATTCTGTCAAGATGGTAGCCTGGGCTATGGCTCTTACTGTTGCTTCTGGCTTTTTTCGGGAGATGTGAATGCTAGAAGAAGTTCTTCACAAAGACAAGGTGGTTTTTAGACTTCCTCTTAGTTTCTGCCAAAGGCGGTTTCTCCTTTCAACTTAAATGAGGAAACAGTGTTACCTTCACTCACTCCGAACCATCCTCAAGAAAAGGTTGTTACATCAATTAAATGTGGCATGCGCCTTAAAGTGGACCAACACCCAGGATTTTCATTATCCTGGGTTTTAATCCACTTCCGCGGGACACCCCGATCGGGGGTGCCCCGCTGCGTGAAACCCCCCAGAATGGCAGAAAAAACTCACCTCACCCTGCTCCTATGGCGTATGCGCGGGCCTCGTCCATTCAGCACGGTCAGAGCCACTGTGGTATACACGTACAAGGGACTGGCAGCCGCATCTCGCGCTTCCCTCTAACAGGGAGCGCGCCCGCGCCGGCCATTCACAAACGGGCGCGCGCCCTGCTAGAGAGAAACGCGAGATGCGGCCGTTGGAACGGGAGTAAGGTAGGGTGAATGGGGCGTCCTGGAGGGTTTCACACAGCGCGGTATCCCGAGTTCGGATGCCCCGCGGAGAGGGATCTGATCGGCCCAGGAATTTTATAGATTCCCGGGCCTATCAGCCTGGGTGTTGTTCCACTTTAAAGTTCTATATTGACAGAACCAAGGATATTAGAATGACCAATTCCCTCTTTGTGTCTCCTGATGGTCTTAAATAAAAAAAAAAATATATATATATATATATGTGGAATTCGTTCTTTAGTGTTGGTCAGCATGATGTCAATGCAGTTTATAACAGTGAAACAGGCACAACACGGGTAAATAAACGTCCTTCAGTCACAAAACCTAATAGCTGCTCAGCATATCATGTCCCAATGTACAGTAGTCCAAGTACAGGCTTCACACTTATCTTTATATCCGAAGCTGGGTATGTTCAGCAGTAATGGCAACTGCACACACATGGCTGCTCAAAGCCTGCAAACTCCAGATCTCCCCTGAACTGCCAGGTCTCACTCTTTTAAAAACTTCCCAGCTGTAGGCCTAACAGGACAGGGAAAGCCTGGACCAGACTAGGGGTGGACAGGTAAGTAACCTGGCTGGAATGTAGACACCAGTTAGTATTCTCTCGGCCACTTTCTTACCATATATATACAGTCAGGGCTGTAAATGTTGGCACCCCTGAAATTTTTCATGAAAATGAAGTATTTCAAACAGAAAAGGATTGCAGAAATACATGTTTTGCTATACAAATGTTTATTCCCTTTGTGTGTATTGGAACTAAACCAAAAAAGGGAGGAGAAAAAAGCAAATTGGACATAATGTCACACCAAACTCCAAAAATTGGCTGGACAAAATTATTGACACCCTTAACTTAATATTTGGTTGCACACCCTTTGGAAATAATAACTGAAATCAGTTGCTTACTGTAACCACCAATAAGCTTCTTACACCTCTCAGCCAGAATGTTGGACCACACTTCCTTTGCAAACTGCTCCAGGTATCTCCTATTGGAAGGGCACCTTTTCCCAACATCAATTTTAAGATCTCTACACAGGTGTTCAATGGGATTTAGATCTGGACTCATTGTTGGCCACTTCAGAACTCTCCAGTGCTTGGTTGCCATGCATTTTTGGGTGCTTTTTGATGTATGTTTGGGGTCATTGTCCTGCTCAAAGACCCAAGAACTGGCAAACCCAGCTTTCTGACACTGGCCTGTACAGTGCGGCCCAAAAATCCATTGGTAATCCTCAGATTTCATGATGCTTTGCACAAATTCAAGGCACTCAGTGCCAGAGGCAGCAACAACCCCAAAACATCATTGAACCCGCCACCAAAGTTCACTGTAGGTACTGTGTTATTTTCTTTGTAGGCCTCATTCCATTTTCATAAAACAGTAGAATGATGTACTTTACCAAAAAGCTCTATCTTGGTCTCATCTGTCCACAAGACATTTCCCAGAAGGATCCACCATCTGGACTATCCTGCGTTGACACCTTTCATCAATTTTTTGCTTTCGTCCACGCACAGGGAGATTAGCTACAGTGCCATGGGTTGCAAACTTCTTGATAATGTTGTGCACTGTGGACAAAGGCAAATCTAGATCTCTGGAGATGGACTTGAGACTTGATCTCTGGATGTAACTTTGAGATGTTGATATTTTTCCATAATTTTGGTTCTCAAGTCCTCAGGCAGTTTTCTTCTCCTCTGTTGTCCATGCTTAGTGTGGCGCACACAGACACACAATGCAAGGACTAAGTGAACTTCCTTTTTATCTGCTTTCAGGTGTGATTTTTATATTGCCCATACCTGTTACTTAACCCAGGTGAGTTTAAAGGAGCATCACATGCTTGAAACAATCTTATTGATCCACAATTTTGAAAGGGTGCCAATAATTTTGCCCAGCCCATTTTTGGAGATTGGTGTGACATTATGTCCAATTTGCTTTTTTTTCTTTTTGGTTTAGTTCCAATACACATAAAGGGAATACGCATGTGATTAGCAAAACATGTATTACTACAATCCTTTTCTGTGAGAAATACTTTATTTTCTTGAAAAATGTCAGGGGTGCCAACATTTATGGCCATGACTATATATATATATATATATATATATATATATCCTTTAATTGCTTGTCTTTTTCTTCTGGGTATATTTCTCCCTTACTAGTGCATTGGTTGCCTCAAACTGACTAATATTATATTGGTTGTTGGTTATTTTTACCCACAGATATTCGTCTTTGTTACTACTGGTTACGGACTAGCGACAGTTGCCGGTAAAGTGTGCTCAGGATTGAATCAACTTTATTTAAAAAGTGTCTGCAATCTCCTATGGATATACGATCAACCCATTGTTCAGAATAAATGCCCAGAAGAAAATACCTTTTTGGTAACCTTTTTTTTTCTTTGTCATATGGCCACAACTGAACTCTAATTCTGTGATCGGGGTTGGTTGATACATTTGTTCCACTTGTGGGTACATGAGCCCTGCTCTACTAGACTAGTTCCTCCAAATGCTTATTGCAAGGATGAACATCTATTGAGTCTTCTCTGCAGTGTTTTGATTTTGTCTATGTATTTAAATTATTTTGCTGATTTAATTTAGCTGGCTGTGGCCTGAGCCTATGAACCTTTTATTGGGCTGGGAGGATCGCCACAAGTGCCCTAATGTCCAGAAAGATACACAATACGTATACAAATAATTCATGTTGCATTATTATGACCAGCAACTCATATGCAGAGTAAGTGTGTACAGCAAGTCCAGCACTAGACAGATTGAGAGTGAAGCCCTTGTAGGTTGTCACAGGTATCTAGGGCCATGCTGCCTGCAGTGAATCTCTCAGCTGCTGGAGGGTGGGGGGAAGGAGATTTGATTTGAACACAATTATCAAAGTGGTCCCATAGATATTCAGTTGGGTAAATAGGGGCCAGGGTAGTGTTTGGAAATCTTGGTCATGTTCCTCAGACCAATTTCCAGCTATAACATGGTGCATTGTCATGCTGGATGGTCCCATCCAACCCCAGGGAGGACAATCGGCATGTATGGGTGTACGTGATATGCAAGCATGGATTCCTATCCAAATCAGTTGAAAGTTCCTTCCACATGGATGAGTGGGTTTAGAGAATGCAATGAAGACATTGCAGCCATTCCAGCAATGTATTGTGTTGGTATGCCCTTAAGCTCCTCCGTAGCCGACTTTCACCTCCCGCATAAATAACGAGTGGTGCTATGCTATGCCCTGTTGTTTAGTCACAATGGTGCCATTTGCCCACTCATGTTACAGAATATAGTTGGCAAATATGGTGCTGATCTGCAGCTCACAAGAAAATGCACGTTCTTGAGCTTCCACTCCCCAGTGTTGTTTCCCAGGAAGAAGGATTTGGAAGGAATGGGAATTATACTTCTCTTTTAATGAAGAAAAATCTGTAACCATACCCAGCATAAACTTTTTTTGGTTATATATTTAATTTGCTATCTGGAGAACTCTGTATTCTTTTACATTAAATAAATCTATAGTTAACACAGTTTCTAAATTATTATGTAGAATGGTAAATAAATGGTATTCAACAACAAAATCATATTTGTCTTTTCTATATGCAAATTTCCGTAAATATGGATGAGGTCATGGCAAAAACTATCAGTATCTGTATTGCACTTGTTTGATCCCCACTAAGTGGAGCATAATAGGCATTAAAATGCTCTCCTAATGATTTATATATTAGTTTGGGTAAAGTCAGTTGCCTTATTAATTATCATTAGGAATAGGTGGAACTATTGAAAATGACTGTGAATAAACATGCTATGAATAAACCAACACCGCATCCGCATAAAAAGTTACAATATAAAAAAATGTATGTACTTGCAATTGTGTGGAGGGGTGAGTCTGCTGGAGTGTGGGGGTGAGGGCATTGTGTAAGAGTGAGAAAGAAGAGGAGGCTCTGCTGTGTTTGTGAGACTGGGTGTAACATTCTGCTATATTGCTATGGGGGACTCTTCAGAATATTCCATCATTTATTTACATAGTGCTTGAAGAAGGCAGATAACATTTATATTTAAACGTAAGTTTATTAAAAATGACAATTCCAATTGACTTTAAAATACATAGCATATCTGTCAGTTTTGAAACCTTTGATACCCAGTATGAACTGAGTCTGTAAGAGGTTCTGGCTGAATTAATTGCTGAAAAACTGAAGATGAATAACAACTATATACAAAAAAAATAAGGAAGGTCCCACTCCTTCCAACACACCCACCAAAGTATGGCACCACTACTTATAATGTAATAAAAATTGTATATTTATTAGTAACAAAGTCACAAACTACAAACACTACATACTAGTTAAAAAACACTAAAGACAGAAAATGGTCGATAAGGAAGGAAACAAACCACACTTCTAGGGGCAGGGGAGGTGGCAAATTACAATTGATATATTTACAATGCATAATAAATGCCGCCTGACATGATTCAATAAATATAAAGTGCTTGAATAAAAGGTGCTAAATAACCATCATGGTACCAAATATTAGTAAAAAATGTCAATGAAGAATATATATATATATATATATATATATATATATATATATATATATATACTGTATCAGTGTACATTAACCCTAATCAATAAGTGGATATAACCCTAGTGAGGCCTAAAGCCTGTATCTAATAATAAATACACCAAAGTGAGGACCAGCCAGGACGGACCAAGAAATACTATCCCCAATTCAAAGACAATTTAAAGACGCGTTGCGTGACGTCACTCACGTCACCTCCTCAGGATTGTCCTGAGGAAGTGACGTGAGTGACGTCACGCAACGCGTAGACGTAGGGGCAGTGGGCTGGTGGTTGTATTGTCATGTAAGTTATTCTTGTCTTTAAATTGGGGATAGTATTTCTTGGTCCGCCCTGGCTGGTCCTCACTTTGGTGTATTTATTATTAGATACAGGCTTTAGGCCTCACTAGGGTTATATCCACTTATTGATTAGGGTTAATGTACACTGATACAGTATATATATATATATATTCTTCATTGACATTTTTTACTAATATTTGGTACCATGATGGTTATTTAGCACCTTTTATTCAAGCACTTTATATTTATTGAATCATGTGAGGCGGCATTTATTATGCATTGTAAATATATCAATTGTAATTTGCCACCTCCCCTGCCCCTAGAAGTGTGGTTTGTTTCCTTCCTTATCGACCATTTTCTGTCTTTAGTGTTTTTTAACTAGTATGTAGTGTTTGTAGTTTATGTGACTTTGTTACTAATAAATATACAATTTTTATTACATTATAAGTAGTGGTGCCATACTTTGGTGGGTGTGTTGGAAGGAGTGGGACCTTCCTTATTTTTTTTGTATATAGAGTTAGTTTCACCCATATGTGCACATTACATTTAATACAAATAAGTTTGGTTTCCGGTGCAGTCTCACATTGTTGCTTAACAGATGAATAACAACTAGATGTACATTTCCTTGAGGAAATACATAGAGCTTGAAAATAGCTGCAAGTGTGCGCATGCAAGTCTGTGTGCACAAGCACCTGAAGGTGTTTGCACTATGGCATGTGCGGGTGACTGTGTGTGCGCATGCAAGTCTGCAGGGGTGAGCATATTCGGATATGTCTGTGGGGGGGCGCATCTGCAGTTTGTGGTGGTGCATGTCAGCATATGTGGGAGTGGAGTGTGCAAAATCTGTAAGAGGTTCAGGATGTATTATTTGCAGAAAACTGGAGAAAGAAAAGTAGATGTACATTTCCCTTAGGAAATACGTGGAGCTTGAACAGTGGTGACGACTTTCTTCCATGGTACAAAAAGAGCAACTGTGCCTTCCTCAACAGCATTATCTTTACGCATAACTCCAAGTCATTAGCTGCCATGGGCATAAAAAAAGAGAATCTATTCATAGTGTGGCCACCATTCTCCCCTAACCTCAGCCTTATTTGAGATCCTTTGGAGTATCCTCAAGTAAAGGATATATAAGGGTGAGAGACAGTTCACATCAAAATAGCCGCTCTGGGAGGCTATTCTGACCTTTTGCAAAGAAAGTCAAGCACAAACTCATCCAATTTACGAGTTCAATGGATGCAAGAATTGTGAATTTGATCGCAGACTCCTATGTTTACATGTATCCTGGCCTGTTGAGACTTTTTTTAAAATTAAAATAGATTTTTATTTCAGTAGATGCGACCTGTTAATGCTGCAAATTCAACAAATGATAATTTTCAGAAATATGAATGAAATTAATAACTATATGGTGCTTTTTATGTATAATAATAACAGACAGAGATTATTTATGCTCAGGCTTACATGGAATCCGAAAGTATTAAGGCCACAACTTCCACTGCTTAAAAAGCAAGTAATTAAAAGCAGTACCTAAGTACCTACCACTATGTGGAAATGGGCAGCTCTATTCACTGTGTTCAGGAGGTGTGCCACCTTATAGAGACCAAAAGAGAATAGGTAAACAAGCAACACACCTGTACTGATAAAGCTGAATAGAAACTGAGGCAATTATAGCTATTTTTTTTAAAGTGGCACAAAACCCTTTGTGTCCAGCCCTGGAACCTAAAGGACTCGAGGGCTGGCCACTAGCCTGCCCCTAGGGAATTTCAATGGTGATTAACCGCTGTGTTTCCTGTAAACTTACCATTTCCTGTGGCTGCCGCGACACTGTGCTTGCTGGCGGACGCATCTCCAGCATCCATGTAGATGTGCACACATCCCAGCCATTTAAATAGGCTCGGGACGGGAGAGCGAGCATTCAGCGTCATCGTCCGGCACTCTTAAGAACAGCCAATTTAAAAGGATTTGATGCTATTGTATGTGTAACCTTTTCTATCCTATTCACCACATGCAAATTGAATGGAAGGTGTCAACATTTTTCTGACTGCAACAGAGAATTATTGTTAGCAGACCAATATACTCACTATTTTGCCTAATCAGCCATTGATAAGAAAAAAAATCAATGCAATAACCATATTTTTTGCTCCATAACATGCACCCAGGGTTTAGTGGAAAATATTTTCTGAACTAAATAGTGTGCTGAAATACTCCCCAACACCCCATTACAGACTGTGTACAGCATCCCCCAATACAGATTGTGCACAGCATCCCCCATTCCAGGCAGTGCACGCCATCCCTCATTAGTCATTGTGTGGCATCCCCCCATTACGGGAGCTTTCCTCTTCCACCAGGGGTCCTTCTATCCCCCCGGGCTCTTCAGCAGTTAGGAGAACTCGGACGGCTGCTGCAAGGAGGGGCAATTTATAAGAGGAGCAAAATGACATAGGTCTAGGGGCCAGACCAGCTGGCCTTCTGTGCCAGGGTCTACCAGCCCACATAGCTGGTGCCTTGGCTGGTTTTGCTGGGAAGGGGGGATCTTAAAACAGTCTTAAGGGTTTCACCTTTGATAGTGCACATAGTAGTTGTATTTCATTTGAAAATTTGTTTGGGGGGATCTCATGGGCAAAAATAGGGGTCTAGCGATACATATGTGGTACCTTTGTAATCAGGAGGAATGAGGCTTTGACCCGCAATATGGTTTTCTTGAAAAAAGTATGCAACAAAGTTTAACCCTTCTAGCGCCAGCTACGTAAAATTCACGTAGCTGCCTCTCCTGTCGTTAAACGCCAGCTACGTGAATTTCACGTAGCTAGCGTTCCCTTACCTTCCGGGCCATCGGGGGGGCATCAGCGGGCCAGTTGCTGTGGAGCAGCTTGCAGGGAGTCCAGGGGTCAGGGGGAGGTGACCTGGGTGTGAACCAAGTCACCCGATCGCTCCCCTGACCAATCAGCAGGGGGCGCACGGCAGCTGTCATCAGCCGGCGCCCCCTGCTTACCTCATCAGATGACGCTGGAGCAGAAACCTTTCCGGAGCCCAGGGGGTCAGGGCGACCGTAAGTAATACCGATCCCCGACCCCCCCCCCCCGCCCGATCGCCCGCCCCCCCCCCCCGCCCGATCGCCCGCCCCCCCCCCCCCCGCTCGATCGCCCGCCCTCCCGCCCGCGCCGCTGATTATCTGTCTGTCGCCGCCGCCAGGTAAAGGCGATCGTTATGGAATGCTGCCATCCATCCATCCATCCATTCATCCTGTCACCCCCCATGCAGCCATCCATTCATCCTGTCACCCCCCATGCAGCCATCCATTCATCCTGTCACCCCCATGCAGCCATCCATTCATCCTGTCACCCCCATGCAGCCATCCATTCATCCTGTCACCCCCATGCAGCCATCCATTCATCCTGTCACCCCCATGCAGCCATCCATTCATCCTGTCACCCCCATGCAGCCATCCATTCATCCTGTCACCCCCATGCAGCCATCCATTCATCCTGTCACCCCCATGCAGCCATCCATTCATCCTGTCACCCCCATGCAGCCATCCATTCATCCTGTCACCCCCATGCAGCCATCCATTCATCCTGTCACCCCCATGCAGCCATCCATTCATCCTGTCACCCCCATGCAGCCATCCATTCATCCTGTCACCCCCATGCAGCCATCCATTCATCCTGTCACCCCCATGCAGCCATCCATTCATCCTGTCACCCCCATGCAGCCATCCATTCATCCTGTCACCCCCATGCAGCCATCCATTCATCCTGTCACCCCCATGCCGCCATCCATCCTGTCACCCCCATGCCGCCATCCATCCATCCATCCTGTCACCCCCATGCCGCCATCCATCCATCCATCCTGTCACCCCCATGCCGCCATCCATCCATTCATCCTGTCACCCCCATGCCGCCATCCATCCATCCATCCTGTCACCCCCATGCAGCCATCCATCCATCCATCCATCCTGTCACCCCCATGCCGCCATCCATCCATTCATCCTGTCACCCCCATGCCGCCATCCATCCATCCATCCTGTCACCCCCATGCCGCCATCCATCCAGTCACCCCCATGCCGCCATCCATCCAGTCACCCCCATGCCGCCATCCATCCAGTCACCCCCATGCCGCCATCCATCCAGTCACCCCCATGCCGCCATCCATCCAGTCACCCCCATGCCGCCATCCATCCAGTCACCCCCATGCCGCCATCCATCCATCCATCCTGTCACCCCCATGCCGCCATCCATCCATCCATCCTGTCACCCCCATGCCGCCATCCATCCATTCATCCTGTCACCCCCATGCCGCCATCCATCCATTCATCCTGTCACCCCCATGCAGCCATCCATCCATCCATCCATCCTGTCACCCCCATGCCGCCATCCATTCATCCTGTCACCCCCATGCAGCCATCCATCCATTCATCCTGTCACCCCCATGCAGCCATCCATCCATCCATCCATTCATCCTGTCACCCCCATGCAGCCATCCATTCATCCTGTCACCCCCATGCAGCCATCCATTCATCCTGTCACCCCCATGCAGCCATCCATTCATCCTGTCACCCCCATGCAGCCATCCATTCATCCTGTCACCCCCATGCAGCCATCCATTCATCCTGTCACCCCCATGCAGCCATCCATTCATCCTGTCACCCCCATGCAGCCATCCATTCATCCTGTCACCCCCATGCAGCCATCCATTCATCCTGTCACCCCCATGCAGCCATCCATTCATCCAGTCACCCCCATGCCGCCATCCATTCATCCTGTCACCCCCATGCCGCCATCCATCCAGTCACCCCCATGCCGCCATCCATCCAGTCACCCCCATGCCGCCATCCATCCAGTCACCCCCATGCCGCCATCCATCCAGTCACCCCCATGCCGCCATCCATCCAGTCACCCCCATGCCGCCATCCATCCAGTCACCCCCATGCCGCCATCCATCCAGTCACCCCCATGCCGCCATCCATCCAGTCACCCCCATGCCGCCATCCATCCAGTCACCCCCATGCCGCCATCCATCCAGTCACCCCCATGCCGCCATCCATCCATCCATCCTGTCACCCCCATGCCGCCATCCATCCATCCATCCATCCTGTCACCCCCATGCCGCCATCCATCCTGTCACCCCCATGCCGCCATCCATCCATCCATCCTGTCACCCCCATGCCGCCATCCATCCATCCATCCTGTCACCCCCATGCCGCCATCCATCCATCCATCCTGTCACCCCCATGCCGCCATCCATCCATCCATCCTGTCACCCCCATGCCGCCATCCATCCATCCATCCATCCATCCTGTCACCCCCATGCCGCCATCCATCCATCCATCCATCCATCCTGTCACCCCCATGCCGCCATCCATCCATCCATCCTGTCACCCCCATGCCGCCATCCATCCATCCATCCTGTCACCCCCATGCCGCCATCCATCCATCCATCCTGTCACCCCCATGCCGCCATCCATCCATCCATCCTGTCACCCCCATGCCGCCATCCATCCATCCATCCTGTCACCCCCATGCAGCCATCCATTCATCCTGTCACCCCCATGCAGCCATCCATTCATCCTGTCACCCCCATGCCGCCATCCATCCAGTCACCCCCATGCCGCCATCCATCCAGTCACCCCCATGCCGCCATCCATCCAGTCACCCCCATGCCGCCATCCATCCAGTCACCCCCATGCCGCCATCCATCCAGTCACCCCCATGCCGCCATCCATCCATCCTGTCACCCCCATGCCGCCATCCATCCATCCTATCACCCTCCCATGCAGCCATCCATCCTGTCACCCCCAGGCGATCATGTGCTCCCTGGCGGCCGCGCTCGCACCCACCTGGCCTCCATCTCGGTCGGCTCTGACAGCTGGCATCTTGATTGGCCTCCTCGCCCTGCCTGCCCCGCCTCAGCCATTGGTTAAAGAGCATTGCCAGCGCGGGACATGAGAGCAGGCCACCGGACTCCGCCCACCTACTGGGTCAGGGACGTGTGACTGACTGAAGTGCTGAGGAAGAGACCCCGGAAGAAAAGGTATTTAAAAAAAACTAAAAAAAAATAGATGTTGATTTTGGAGAGGAAGTGTGTGTGTATATGTGTGGTTTTTTTTTTCAGTTTGGTCACGGGGCTCCCGAGCGCATGCCCATAGGGGCGCCCGTGCCCCATGACCAACAAGTAAATCTGGCCAGTTCGGTGGTTCCGGCGCCCTTCCCCAGGGGAAGACCAACCTCCACAACAACCAGTATAACCAGTGAGTTTCGGGAAGGCTTGCGCCCAGAAAGCTGCAGCTACAACAACAAGCCTGGTACGCCTAGAACGCTTGAGGTGTGTACTTTCAGGGAACATGTGGTTTGTGGGGGGTATTTTTAATGAAAAGTGATGTTTTGGTTGAAAAAGCGCAAGGTGCGCACTTTGTCTGCAGAGCAGGAAATTTCAATGGAAATGCCCGTTATGCATACGCTTTGCTTTGGGGTAATTGGCAGCCCTACCCTTGGAGGTAGCTATGCATGTTGGGTATTGTTCTGTTCAGAAGACCTTGCCATTTCAGATTTGATTAGTTTTTTTTGGTTAGCGCATGTTTTTTATAGAAAAATTTGGTCTTAATGCTGCATTTTTGCTATTTTTTTAGGGAAATCCGGTACAACCATTGAGTTTCGGGAAGGCTTGCGCCCAGAAAGCTGCAGCTACAACAACAAGCCTGGTACGCCTAGAACGCTTGAGGTGTGTACTTTCAGGGAACATGTGGTTTGTGGGGGGTATTTTAATTGAAAAGTGGTGTTTTGGTTGAAAAAGCGCAAGGTGCGCACTTTGTCTGCAGAGCAGGAAATTTCAAGTGAAATGCCCGTTATGCATACGCTTTGCTTTGGGGTAATTGGCAACCCTACCCTTGGAGGTAGCTATGCATGTTGGGTATTGTTCTGTTCAGAAGACCTTGCCATTTCAGATTTGATTAGTTTTTTTTGGTTAGCGCATGATTTTTATAGAAAAATTTGGTCTTAATGCTGCATTTTTGCTATTTTTTTAGGGAAATCCGGTACAACCAGTGAGTTTCGGGAAGGCTTGCGCCCAGAAAGCTGCAGCTACAACAACAAGCCTGGTACGCCTAGAACGCTTGAGGTGTGTACTTTCAGGGAACATGTGGTTTGTGGGGGGTATTTTTATTGAAAAGTGGTGTTTTGGTTGAAAAAGCGCAAGGTGCGCACTTTGTCTGCAGAGCAGGAAATTTCAAGTGAAATGCCCGTTATGCATACGCTTTGCTTTGGGGTAATTGGCAACCTTACCCTTGGAGGTAGCTATGCATGTTGGGTATTGTTCTGTTCAGAAGACCTTGCCATTTCAGATTTGATTAGTTTTTTTTGGTTAGCGCATGATTTTTATAGAAAAATTTGGTCTTAATGCTGCATTTTTGCTATTTTTTTAGGGAAATCCGGTACAACCAGTGAGTTTCGGGAAGGCTTGCGCCCAGAAAGCTGCAGCTACAACAACAAGCCTGGTACGCCTAGAACGCTTGAGGTGTGTACTTTCAGGGAACATGTGGTTTGTGGGGGGTATTTTAATTGAAAAGTGGTGTTTTGGTTGAAAAAGCGCAAGGTGCGCACTTTGTCTGCAGAGCAGGAAATTTCAAGTGAAATGCCCGTTATGCATACGCTTTGCTTTGGGGTAATTGGCAACCTTACCCTTGGAGGTAGCTATGCATGTTGGGTATTGTTCTGTTCAGGGGACCTTGCCATTTCAGATTTGATTAGTTTTTTTTGGTTAGCGCATGATTTTTATAGAAAAATTTGGTCTTAATGCTGCATTTTTGCTATTTTTTTAGGGAAATCCGGTACAACCAGTGAGTTTCGGGAAGGCTTGCGTCCAGAAAGCTGCAGCTACAACAACAAGCCTGGTACTCCTAGAACGCTTGAGGTGTGTACTTTCAGGGAACATGTGGTTTGTGGGGGGTATTTTAATTGAAAAGTGGTGTTTTGGTTGAAAAACTGCAAGGAGAGCAAAATGGTTGAGTTTTCTTTCAAAATTGGCTCAGTCGCTATTTTCAGTTTTACGTGTCTCCTGGGCAAGAAAGGGTGTCTACCAATACATATGTGGTACTGTTGCAATCGGGAGCAATAAGGCTTTTACACACAATATGATTTCCTGAAATAACTTGCATGTTTTATTAAGAAAACGCACTACAAATTGTAAAAAAAATGTTTTTTTGGTTTTTTTTAACATATTTTCCACAAAAATATTTAAAAAACACTGACAATCTTACAAACAAGACACTTCATGTTAAAGCCCAGACTGTGCTGAAAAAAACAATATATAATTTTCCAGGGAAATACTGGGAAATCCCTTCAAAAATCACAGTTGAACATGTGGAGCGCAAAATAGTGCAAAATGGTCTGGCAACAAAGGGTGACAAAATCTCAAGGTAGGCTGGCGGTTAAAGGGTTAAAAATATTATTTTTTTATTTTTTTTACCCCAAAATATTATGAAAGCAGTGGAAAAATGACAAACAAGACATTCCCTTGGTATATGAAGGGGCCGGGAGGAGCCTGTTTTTTGCATGTCTGCAGTGCACAGCGCCATCTGGCGGAGGATTACCCATGTGTAATTATTATATATGGAGCAGGACGTATTGTATGCGTATAATACCAATTCTACAGGTGAGAATTTCACAGAATTGTATTTTTTTATTTTTTTTACCCCAAAATATTATGAAAGCAGTGGAAAAATGACAAACAAGACATTCCCTGGGTATATGAAGGGCCGGGAGGAGCCTGTTTTTTGCATGTCTGCAGTGTACAGCGCCATCTGGCGGAGGATTACCCATGTGTAATTATTATATATGGAGCAGGACGTATTGTATGCGTATAATACCAATTCTACAGGTGAGAATTTCACAGAATTGTATTTTTTTATTTTTTTTACCCCAAAATATTATGAAAGCAGTGGAAAAATGACAAACAAAACATTTCTTGTTACAGCCCAATCTCAGATGAAAAAACTCTATATATTATTTTTCTTTAAATTCCAGCAAAAATTATAGGTAAACCGCACAAAATAGTGGGAAATGATCTGGCAACAGATGGTGACAAAATCTCAAGTGGCTGGCAGTAAAAAGGGTTAAAGGTACCTATGCATGTTGGGTATTGTTCTGTTCAGGGGGCCTTGCACTTTCAAATGTAGCTTGTTTTTTTTGTTTTTTGTTTTTTTCTTGTTTGCATATTGATTTTTTAGAAATGTATTTTTATTCAGCTTTTTTATTTATATAAGTTTTTGGGGAAACCCTGCACAGCCAGTGAAATCCTCAAATGTTTATGTCCAGAAAACTGCACCCAGGACAACAAGCCTGGTACACTTAGAAATCTTGGAGCGCGTACTGTGAGAGAATATATAGTTTGTGGGGGTGCATATAGTAGTTATATTTTATTTGAAAATGTCTTAAGGCGCCGTTTAAGTTTGGGGGAGTCTCTTGGGCAGGAATGTGTGTCGTCCGATACATATGTGTTGTATCCGGGAGAAATTGAGCTTTTACACACAATATGATATTCTTAAAATAAAATGCATTTTTTATTTAAAAAAAATAAAAGCCTACAACACACAAAAAAAATCACAGTTAAACATGCATAGCAGAAAATGGTGAAAAATGGCCTGGCAACAGGAATGCTGTCACTGGTTAAAGGTGTTCTTTCTACAAGAGTTATTCACATACTGCTGCTCTTTCAGCCACTCGGACACATTTTTAACTAACTTGGGTGATGCACTTGAGCAGGGCTATTAGGATTAGGATGTCATAAAGGGGCCACAGCATTCAACCTCATTATCAAACCTAAAAACTGTCTCTAAATCTAGTTAAAAACAGAGGGCTTGGTCCACACACATCTACAGAAGTATGCTAAAGCTTTGTATGTCGGGCTTTCGTAGATTATAGTTAAGACTGCACAAGCACAGAGGCCATGGAGTTTGGTGGTGCAGCTTTAATATACTTCTACAGATGTGTGTGGACCTAGTTGTTTGGAAACTATGGCATGCAATAAACTTTTACACGTGCAATAAACATACATTTCCTTATATTATCTTTTTTGAATCATTAAATAGGAGGCAGTGGCCTGAGGGCTGATTCATCCCTAGCTTCCCTCCTGGCATCCCGATTTATGTTGACAAATCCGGCAGGTCTGCCCGCATTAGAGGCATGCATTGTAATAGTGTGCAGTGGTTTTCTGAGTCCCCTATTCGGTTCAGCTTTTGTGGACTTAATAGGTTTTGCTGTTATCTTGGGGTATTCAGCCAGCAGGTATCCCTTTTTGGGATGTTCTTAGGAGGGGATGACTTGGTTTACCCCTGGTAATGAGAAACTATGAGTGTATGACTTTTTTTTAGCTCTTCAAATCACAACTTTTTTTAACTTAATACATATCTACATATATTTATATAAAAAAGTAAAGAAAAACCCTTACTTGCATCAAAGGTGCAGTCATTTCATCTTTGTGTTCGTCTTTTTGAATTTTTGTATACATAATAAATTTCATATTTTTTGGCTTAATAAACCTTGGTCAGTGGTTAACTTGTTTTGGTGTTCAAGTCTTTGGTCTTGTATTTAAGGTTGTTGTACATCGGCTTGCCTTGATCCAGATATAGTTTCTAGCTTGTTAAGCGGGTTGTTGTTCTCTGACTCTTTGATGGTTCTCCATTGTTATTTTGTTGGTGTTTATATGACCTACTGTACTCAAAGCAGAACAAAACCCAGGATTATCCTGGGATGCCCTGCTGTGTGAAAGCCCCCAGATCACCAGTAAATGATCGTGATCCAACGGTGCATGCACAGGTTTTAGCCCCAACAGCTGATTGATGATCGCCAATATGGCTCTCTATAGATGAGAGCTCAGCAATCAGGGCTCGATTATTTTTGATAATATGAATAGCTCTAGCGTCCAACCTGCTAAACAATAAAAATTATATGATGAAACATAAAGCTAATATTCTCAGTGTGTCACACACCCCGCTTCCCCTTTAATTTTGACGATAGGGTTATCCTCCAGCTGGAGGCGACGTTGCAGAGAGAAGTCTTGAAAAACGAGCCCCTCCCGGCCTACATATACCTGGGACCTCCCACTTAACACCCAGTGTTTTCTCTCTGCAAGATGCGACAAGACAGAAGAAAGAAGTCTCCTGCTTGCAGGTCAAACCCCGGCACCCCCCCCATGGTCTATTTCTGCCCAGCTACTTGTTTTGTATACTTAGTTGAGATATTGGAAGCCTCCCAACCTAGGCTGCTGGCTGGGCAATGGTAGACGGCACCTCATGGTGCCTAGGAGCTTATCTCCTCCGCTCGTCCCCACGCGTGGGGCTACGCGGTTATCCGGCCGGTGATCCAGATTTGGGATGCCCTGTCCCGGTTCCCCCTTTAGCCTGCCTTCTCCCGCTTGGTTCCTTCTCCCTTAGCGTGGGGGGGGGGGGTGTTTGTGGGGTGTCTATACTGGTTTATTCTGACTAGGATGGTGAGTGTGTTTTGTGTGAGTGATGGCAGCTAATGGGTCGGCGCTGCGGTCTAGTCTGAATGTGTCCTCGGGCTGCGGGGGCTCCGTTTCGGTTTGTGTATGGCATGGTGAGTGTGCTTTTTGCGGGCGGGGTGCCTGTTTCTTGCACCCGCCTCGCTCGTACGGCGTCGCCATTTTTGCGGGCCGTGGTGCTCGTCTTCTAGGGGGCGGGGCCGCGTTTCTTCGCGGCTCGCGCTCTGCTTGCGTGAGCGGGGGGCGGGGCCGGAGCGCTTCGCGCGCTTTGTCCGGCCCGCCCTTCGTCTTCTTCGCTCTGGAGTTTGTCTGCCTGCTGTCTGGGTTCTGCTGAGGAGGGCTCTGTCTTGCAAATATTGCTTTTGGCTTTATCAAGCATGGTTCTAGGACATGTTTTCATGCATTTATTCTTGTATATACGTATAGAGTATATTATTCCTATGTTGATGTGGCTAATATGGATGTATTACCTCTATGATTGGTTGCACTGATTCATTACTGTGCTGGTGCACTTTTGATAATGCCCATTGGGAGTATAGAGGGCTGCATGTTGATATCTATATATATATATATATATATATATATATATATATATATATATGTATGTGATTGCCAGTATACCTTGTGTATTTAATGTATAGTGACTGTATGTGTGTGTTCGCTTGCTGCATACCTTTTGGTATTTTCTGGAGGCTGATTGTGGTCTCTTCCTTACAGGTCCGGGGATTCCCGCGCTGCGGTGGGTCTCCCGGTCTGATATACCTGGCTAGTCTTATTGTCTAAAATCCTCCCACTCCCGGGACTTTAATTATAAAAGGGGGCATCCCGGGTTGCTTAATGCGTAAATCCCTGGGTTATTGCGAATACCATAATTTCACCATATGGAGGCTTCCGACATTACTGGAAATGGCTCTTCGGGGCTATCCAGGCCGTGTGGGGGTTGTGGGGCTCCACTCCCAGGTGATGATGTCATAATATGTATTCCATGTGCACAGCGGAATATTGCGCGCCAGTCCGGCACTCCGGCTTCTGGCTCCTCGCAACCTCCGTCATCTCCTACACCCCCCCACCTATTCCGGACCCCGTGTGACGTTGTCAAGGGTGGGGATTCGCAATCCGAGGTGTGCGCACGGTTGGCCAGCCTCAAGAGGATGTTTTCCGCCGCGGTGGCTCAGAAGGCTACGGCTAAGCGGAAGCACCTTTCTCCGGCGTCGCCTGTTCCGGAGGATGAGGTGTTGGAAGTGTTGGATTGGTCCGATTGTCCCCCGGCTTAGGGGGAGCTCCTAGAGGAGTCGGACAAGCCTGCAGACCAGCAATTGTTTGGTACCGCTGGCGATCAGGCTGCGGGGGTGTTCCTTGACACTCCTTCCATTTTGGCTCAAATGTTTGAGATTTTGGCTTTGGATCCGCCTGAGGCGGCCCCCCCGCCGAAGGGCGAGTTGTTTGATGTGCCCAAGCCGCGTTTGGTGTTTCCCAGACAACAACACTTTGTGAGGGTTGTCCTTAAGGAATGGGAACAGCCTACGCGCCTTGTTGGAGTTCCTCCTAGTTGGGATAAGCATTATCCCTTTCCGGAGGATTTGGTGAAACTTTGGTCTGTTCCCCCTGAGGTCGATGCCCCCGTGTTGGGGCTGTCTAACAAGGCTGTGTTGCACTCCCCTGACACTACTACCATTAAGGATGGTGAGGATCGTCGGATTGATCAATTGGCTCGCCATGGTTTTATCAGTGCTGGATCGGCCCTGCAGCCGGTTTGTGCTTCGGCGCTTCTGTTGATGGCTGTCAGGTCCATTGTTAGAGATTTGTACGCAGATCTTGATCCCACTTGTGATGAGTTCTTTTCTCTCAAGCAGTCTGAGTCGTTTATTTCCTTTGTCATGACCGCCCAGGACGATGCACTTGCGATGTGTAGCAGGACCACTGCCCTGTTGGTTGCTATTCGTCGGTCGGTCTGGCTACGTCAGTGGACGGCGGACTTTAGCTCTAAGAAGTCGCTTACAGCTCTTCCTTTTGTGGGTTTGCACCTGTTTGGCGACAAATTGGATTCGGTTACCAAGGGTGGTTGGTTGCCTCAACGCAAGAGGCCGCATCGTTCCTTTCGGGGAGCGGCTTCTTTTAGTCCCTCCTTTCGGGGAGCCAGAGCGGGCAGAGGGGCCTCCTTTCCCGCTACCAGGGGTGCAGGTTGGACTCGGGGGAGGGGCTGTGGCCGTCCCGGTCAGTCCTGGGGCGCCAAGCCCAAGCCTGCTGGCAAGCCCGCTCAGCAATGAGGGGGTGCCCTCACCCATGCGGGTGGGGGGACGATTGCGACACTTCTCCCAGGTTTGAGACCAGGCGGTTCCGGACAGATGGATCCGGGAGGTGGTGTCGTCCGGTTACAAGCTGGAGTTCGAGTCTCGTCCTCCTTCACGGTTTTTCCGGTCTCGGATGCCCACCGATCCTTTGGCCGCGCAGGGGCTCCTGGCGTCGGTGAAGAATCTTCTGAACATGGCGGTCATCAGGCCGGTGCCGCACTTGGAAGTGGGCCTCGGGTATTACTCCAATCTCTTCACAGTGCCCAAGAAGGACGGGTTGGTTCGCCCCATTCTGGATCTGAAGTTCCACAACAGGTTCATCCATACACGGAAGTTTCGCATGGAAACTCTGCGATCGGCCATCAATTCTCTTCGGCAGGGGGACTTCATGACGTCCATAGACATCAAGAATGCTTACCTTCATGTTCCCATCTGCCAGGCTCATCAACGTTTTCTTCGGTTCGTGATAGAGGATCGGCATTTTCAATTCGTGGCACTTCCGTTTGGCCTTACCTCGGCTCCAAGAGTGTTCACCAAGGTGCTGGCAGGGGTGATGGCCATTCTCAGAACTCAAGGCATTCGCATCGTACCTTATCTGGACGACCTTCTCATCATGGCTCCTTCTTTCAATCAATCGGAGACGGACACCAGTACGGTGGTTTCCACGCTGGAAAGCTTCGGTTGGGTGATCAACTATCCCAAGTCCTCCCTCGCCCCGGCCAGGGTGGTGTCCTTCCTGGGAATGCGGTTGGATTCTTGTCAACACAGTGTGTTTCTGCCTCAATCCAAGATTTTTCTGATTCAGGAATTGGCTCGGTTTCTTCTTTCCAATCCTCGACCGTCCATCCGTCTGGGGATGAGACTGGTGGGGTTGATGGTCGCCTCTTTCGAGGCAGTTCCTTTTGCTCAATTTCACACAAGGACGCTTCAGCTTCATCTGTTGGCGTCTTGGGACCGGCGACCACAGTCGTTGGATCGGCCCTTCCAGTTGTCCTCCCGGGTCCGGCAGTCCCTTCAATGGTGGTTGGTCTCGACCAATCTCTTGAGGGGCAGGTCTTTCCTGACTCCTCTTTGGGAAATTGTCACCACGGACGCCAGTCTTTCGGGATGGGGGGATTCTGGAAGGATCTTCAGTTTCAGGGGCAATGGGGGCCTCGAGAGGCCCACTTGCCCATCAATGTTCTGGAACTGAGAGCCATCCGTCTGGTTCTTTTTCACTTGACTCAGCATGTTCTGGGCCTTCCGGTTCAGGTTCGCTTGGACAATCGGACAGCGGTTGCTTACATCAATCATCAGGGAGGGACTCGCAGTCTGGGTGCCCTCAGAGAGGTGTCCCTGATCCTGACCTGGGCGGAGGCCCATGTTCCTTGTCTCTCGGCAGTTTACATTCCGGGTGTGGAAAACAGGGAAGCGGATCTGTTCAGCAGGTGCTCTTCCCGTCTGGGGGAATGGTCTCTCCATCCTCAAGTTTTTCGGTCTCTGTGTCTCCGGTGGGGGACACCGGAGGTGGACCTGTTTGCCTCTCGTCACAATTGCAGGCTTCCGACCTTCGTGTCACTCTCTCAGGATCCTCTGGCTCTGGCGGTAGACGCCATGTCTCTGAGCTGGGGGGAACTTGGGTTTCTGTACCTTTTTCCTCCGATACCCATGCTAGGCAAGGTGGTATGGAAGCTGGCTCTGGAAAGGGTGTCTCTCGTGGCTCCAAGGTGGCCAAGGCGAGTGTGGTTCACAGACATCATTCGGCTGGCGGTGGATCAGTTCGTTCTGCCTCTTCGGCCCGATCTGCTCACACAGGGTCGGCTGTGTTACCCCAATTTACCAACGCTGGGTTTGACGGCTTGGCTGCTGAAACCTTCATCTTGAAGGAGGAGGGTCTTTCTGACTCGGTTGTTAAGACTCTGATCTGTGCCCGGAAGAGGTCTTCTTCTACCATCTACTATAGGACTTGGAGAGCTTATATCGCTTGGTGTGAGGTTAGATCTTTGCCTTGTAGGGTCTTTTCAGTTTCCAGGATTTGGGATTTTCTGCAATCAGGGCTGGACTCTGGTCTCCAGCTAAGTACTTTGAAAGGGCAGGTTTCTGCCTTGTCTATCTTTTTTCAGAAGCCTTTTGCGCTTCATACTTTAGTCAAAACTTTTTTCCAGGGGGTCACGCATGTGCGGCCTCCCAGGAAGCCATTGCTCCCTGTTTGGGACTTGAACTTAGTTCTTTCTGCTCTTCAGGCTCCTCCCTTTGAGCCCTTGCAGGATATTGCTCTTTCTACCTTGACTCAAAAGATTGCCTTCTTGGTGGCTATCACTTCGGTTCGGCGTGTCTCGGAGTTGGCGGCCTTGTCGATTCAGGC
The DNA here is from genome assembly GCA_027917425.1 of Gastrophryne carolinensis. Taxonomy (NCBI): domain Eukaryota; kingdom Metazoa; phylum Chordata; class Amphibia; order Anura; family Microhylidae; genus Gastrophryne; species Gastrophryne carolinensis. Next base: position 332,161,450 of record CM051235.1, on the reverse strand, counting down.
GCCCTACTTTGAGAGGCATCAGGACAAGGTGGTTTTTCGTTTCAAACCGGATTTTCTTCCTAAGGTTGTTTCTGCTTTTCATTTGAATCAGGATATTGTTCTTCCCTCCTTGTGTCCTAATCCTAAGAATGACAAGGAGAGGGTTTTGCATTGTTTGGATGTGGTACGCTGTGTTAAGTACTATTTGCTTACTACTTCTCCTTTTCGTAAGACTGATGCCTTTTTTGTTGTGCCCTGTGGGCCTAGGAAGGGTTTGGCTCCGGCTGTCACGCTCCAGGTACCGCAATTAACCACTTGGATAACTCCAGCTCTCTTGGTAAGGACCTCAACCCCCAATCTCCGCAGCCAGCTTCACCTATAGGAGCCCCCGCTTGCCGAGACGCAGAACACGCCTGCTCGGGATCGGTTGCCCCCAGGACTTTATGGCTCAAAGGATGAAGCCTTACTGTACAGAGGACTGGAGAACCCGCGGCTGGAAGTGGAATTGGGTAGCCCGAATTTGAGCGTAAGACGGAAGTCCAAGGACAGGCTGGAGGTTGGCAACAGGAGATCTGAGGAGGCGACAGAACAATAGCAATAGACAGATCGTGGTCTAGGTTCAAGGCAAGGGTCGGCAACAGGAGTGTAGATCGAGGATGGTCAAAGGCAGGCAAGGGTCGGCAACAGGAGTGGAGATCGAGGATGGTCAAGGCAGGCAAGGGTCGGCAACAGGAGTGGAGATCGAGGATGGTCAAAGGCAGGCAAGGGTCGGCAACAGGAGTGGAGATTGAGGATGGTCAAAGCAAGCAAAGGTTGGCAACTGGAGTGGAGATCGAGGATGGTCAAAACAAGCAAAGGTCGGCAACTGGAATCAAGATCAATATCAAGGATAAACAACTACCAAGGGTCTAAGCACTATAACAGGCAATGAGCAACTGGCTGAAGAGCGGTTATAAAGGAAACAGGTATGATTGGGCTAGGGGAACAATTCTGATGATTGGTGCAACTAGAATCTTAGATCTGATAGGACAGAACAGGGCGTACCGCCCAGGAGTCTGAAAAGACTGATTGGATGAAACATATGAGGAGGATAGCGTCCTGATAATCCAGAGGGAGATTGGCCAGTACCTACATGGAGCTCTCCCCCACCCACACCTGCTGTTTAATTAACTTTCCTCCGGCGGCCGTGCTGAGAGCAGCGTCGCCGGAGGGTATAACTGTAACGTGCTCGCGCGCACGTGCGAGCACAAGAACTGGAGCCGGGGACGCCGGCTGGAGGAGAACGAGGCGCGTGTGCGCCAGGCGGAAGGGAGGCTGCCGCCCGCCGCGGCTGCCGAACAGAGAGCCGCGCGGCGGGACGGGGAGCGCCGCAGGAACGGGACACAGGTAAGTGGCTACTGACACCGGCTAAGTCTTCCATTAGCAAATGGATTCGTCAGGCGGTTGTTGGGGCCTATTCGGCCAAGGGGAAGGTTCCCCCTTTTCGTATCACTGCTCATTCTACTCATGCTGTTGGAGCGTCTTGGGCTTTTCAGCACCAGGCTTCTGTTGAACAAGTTTGTAAGGCTGCTACTTGGTCTTCCGTTCATACTTTTTCTAAGTTTTACAAGGTTGATGTGCGGGCTTCAGCGGATGCTGTGTATGGCCGCAAGGTTCTGCAGACTGCAGTCGTTTGAGTTATGCTTCATTTTGCTGTCGGATACCCACCCCTTGTGGACACTGCTTTTGGATGTCCCTATCGTCAGAATTAAAGGGGAAGCGGGGTGTGTGACACACTGAGAATCATACCATTTTGTGAGTACTCACCTGTAAGATGGATATTGTCAGTGTGTCACACACCCCGCTTCACCCGCCCTTTTTTGGTATCCTGGATCCTCTATATTGTGAAGCTTTCCTTTATTTTATTTTGAGGGTTACCGTTGGATTTGGTACCTTGTCTTACTGCTGTTTGAATTCACTGGGTGTTAAGTGGGAGGTCCCAGGTATATGTAGGCCGGGAGGGGCTCGTTTTTCAAGACCTCTCTCTGCAACGTCGCCTCCTGCTGGAGGATAACCCTATCGTCAGAATTAAAGGGGAAGCGGGGTTTGTGACACACTGACAATATCCATTTTACAGGTGAGTACTCACAAAATGGTATTTTTTTTGTTCTGCTTTGTGTTCCTTAAAAGCTATATATATATTTATTATTTGTCCTGAGTAGTTCTATGGCAGTTTTTCCATGTCATTCTATAGGGGGAGGAACAGACTGTTTGTCTGCATCCATTTATTCCCACATAATCAAATGGTACAGTCTTTGGTCAAACACTTATTGAGCTCTCTGGTTTTCTGTTACCTGAGTGATCAGGTATCATTGTGCTTAGTGAATTATTAAACCATCCCTCTTTTCCCTGCACCTTGTGATCAACGTCCAAACTCTGCTGACAGAAATTCCCTTCCTTGCTGGCTACAGGAGATCAGCCATGGCTCGGGAAATGGAATCAATTTATACATCCACAATTGGATCTTATAAGGCAAGTCTTATATGTAAAGATTTTTAAAAAAATAGATTTGCTGAATGGCTTAATTTAACAAAATGTCTTAATAGCTTTGTATGATGAGATTAGCTATATGTTGTGAGGTTTAGAGCTGTGAGTGTATATATATATATATATATATAATATAGTATACATTTTTTAAAACATTACTTTTGTATTATGAGTTTGTATATCTATATATATATTTTTTTTTTAATTATTATTTAATTACTTTTTTAATTTCCTATAGAAAATTTTAGGTCAATTTAACCCAGCCTTAGAGAACCTGGTGTATCTTGGCAATAATTATCTTCAAGCATTAAGTGGTAAGTCTCCCCTTTCTATCAGTCACTAAATCTAACCGATTTCTTTCTTTTTGTGTCCTGTTCCTTTTCTACCTAAAGGAGTGGGGGTAATTCAAATGAGTTTGAGGGCCTCTGTACCTGCAATGAGGTATTTCTATGGGTGGTAGATTGTTTCTAACAAGGAAGATATCATGGAAACAACAGCTGTGTATGGGGAATTCCAACCATACATAACAATGAAACTCTACAAATTTGTTTGAATGACTCATAGACTGTAAGATTTTTTTTTTTAAAGAAGAAATATTTTTCCCACTTTATTGTGTCCTGAGCTCTCATACCATTTGAATTTTCCCCTAAAAGAATAATGCCCTTATACTGATAATCTGCTTCTTATTGATAAGCTTCAAATACCAGCTCATTGTCTCAAAAATGAGGATTCTACAACTGGTTGTACTGAAGCTATCCTCTGGTGGTACTCAAGGATGCCAGTGAAAAAAGCTGGTGGACCTGGGGCACTCCAGGCAAATTACTGCTTCAATAGTATTAAACTTGGTGGTCAATTTAACAAACTTCATAGATTATCTTGAAATAATTCCATAAGACCATGTGCCACTGGGTCACCTGGTGTACAAACAGTATAGCTTCTTTTTAAAGCAAACCTCCACCCTCTCAAGAAGTAGTTTGGTACTTAAAATAACTGGAAAATTTTAAGTGGTACTTTTCTGAGCGAGTCTTGTCTGAAGAGAACATCCATAAATGGACTTTCCCTTTTAAGTTTGTTAAATTGAATAACCTGAACTACACAGGGGTAGAAACATGTTTAATGATTGGACATGCTAAGCATGAAGACACCAATTTCAATCAAGTCTAGACTTTTGGGACACCTCCTAAGGCTACTTTCTGTTCCTGTGGTGGTTTTGCTCTGCATTGTCACTGTTTGGCAAGTGGAGAGAGCATAGTATTGGTCAGTGCTGTTGTTGTTGGGAAATTAAATGGTATTTGTAATTGACTTGTTAAACATGGATATATTTATGATTTTAGGCTTGGTTCAGCACTGTGTTAGTATATATTTCTACATTTTCGTAATTTATAGGCATGTCATTTTACACAGGCAAATAAAATATGCAAAATGTGGAAAAAAGAAAAAAGTCGAGCGATTCCCCCCCCCGCTTGAGACATTCAACACCTGAGTTCTGCCCTGTGCTTGGCGCCTGGGCTAGTTTGCTCATGAAAGAAGGGGTGGTACTTTATTAAATTGTCAATATGTCATTTATTTTCTTTATGCTGATGCAGGAGGAAAATGAAAAACTTTCATGCAAGTCTAAAAAATATTTGGGTGGTTCTCTGAACTTCGAGTATTTTCCAAAGTGCTGCTGAGTGCTTTCTTTCAAGCAGAACCAAGCCTTTTGTGTTGGTTAGTAGTATACTGACAAAGTTGTGAAATTATCCTGATTTTATTTTATTTTATTTTTTTTTACCATATCTCTACCCTGCCCATAAGATGCACCCAGGATTTGAGGGAGGAAAATAAGAAAAATATTCCGAACCAAATTGTGTGCTAAAATACCCCCCCCCCCCCCAATCACCACATTAACAACAGTGTGTAGGATCCCCCAATTACTTCATTACAGACCCCAACTTACAGGCAGGGATTGGCATCCCACATTAGTTACAGCCAGTGAGTGGTATCCCACATTACAAGTAGTGAGCGGGTAAGGTAGTGAGGTGAATTCTAAATCCAGGCAGCGTGTGAGCCATCCCATATACAGGCAGCTTGTTTGGCATCCAAAAAACAGGCAGCGTGTGTGGCATCCCAAATACAGGCAGCATGTGTGGCATCCCAAATACAGGCAGCGTGTGTGGCATCCCAAATACAGGCAGCGTGTGTGGCATCCCAAATACAGGCAGCGTGTGTGGCATCCCAAATACAGGCAGCGTGTGTGGCATCCCAAATACAGGCAGCGTGTGTGGCATCCCAGATACAGGCAGCGTGTGTGGCATCCCAAATACAGGCAGCGTGTGTGGCATCCCAAATACAGGCAGCGTGTGTGGCATCCCAAATACAGGCAGCGTGTGAGGCATCCTAAATACAGGCAGCGTGTGTGGCATCCCAAATACAGGCAGCATGTGTGGCATCCCAAATACAGGCAGCGTGTGGCATCCCAAATACAGGCAGCGTGTGTGGCATCCCAAATACAGGCAGCGTGTGTGGCATCCCAAATACAGGCAGCGTGTGTGGCATCCCAAATACTGGCAGCGTGTGAGCCATACCAAATACAGGCAGCGTGTGTGGCATCCCAGATACAGGCAGCGTGTGTGGCATCCCAGATACAGGCAGCGTGTGTGGCATCCCAAATACAGGCAGCGTGTGTGGCATCCCAAATACAGGCAGCGTGTGTGGCATCCCAAATACAGGCAGCGTGTGTGGCATCCCAAATACAGGCAGCGTGTGTGAGCCATCCCAAATACTGGCAGCGTGTGAGCCATCCCAAATACTGGCAGCGTGTGAGCCATCCCAAATACAGGCAGCGTGTGAGCCATACCAAATACAGGCAGCGTGTGAGCCATCCCAAATACAGGCAGTGTGTGAGCCATCCCAAATACAGGCAGTGTGTGAGCCATCCCAAATACAGGCAGCGTGTGAGCCATCCCAAATACAGGCAGCGTGTGAGCCATCCCAAATACAGGCAGCGTGTGAGCCATCCCAAATACAGGCAGCGTGTGTGGCATCCCAAATACAGGCAGCGTGTGTGGCATCCCAAATACAGGCAGCGTGTGTGGCATCCCAAATACAGGCAGCGTGTGTGGCATCCCAAATACAGGCAGCGTGTGTGGCATCCCAAATACAGGCAGCGTGTGTGGCATCCCAAATACAGGCAGTGTGTGTGGCATCCCAAATACTGGCAGCGTGTGAGCCATACCAAATACAGGCAGCGTGTGTGGCATCCCAGATACAGGCAGCGTGTGTGGCATCCCAAATACAGGCAGTGTGTGTGGCATCCCAAATACAGGCAGCGTGTGTGGCATCCCAAATACAGGCAGTGTGTGAGGCATCCCAAATACAGGCAGCGTGTGTGGCATCCCAAATACAGGCAGTGTGTGTGGCATCCCAAATACAGGCAGCGTGTGAGGCATCCCAGATACAGGCAGCGTGTGTGGCATCCCAAATACAGGCAGTGTGTGTGGCATCCCAAATACAGGCAGCGTGTGTGGCATCCCAAATACAGGCAGCGTGTGTGGCATCCCAAATACAGGCAGCGTGTGAGGCATCCCAAATACAGGCAGCGTGTGTGGCATCCCAAATACAGGCAGCGTGTGTGGCATCCCAAATACAGGCAGCGTGTGTGGCATCCCAAATGCAGGCAGCGTGTGAGCCATACCAAATACTGGCAGCGTGTGAGCCATCCCAAATACAGGCAGTGTGTGAGCCATCCCAAATACAGGCAGCGTGTGAGCCATCCCAAATACAGGCAGCGTGTGAGCCATCCCCAATACAGGCAGCGTGTGAGCCATCCCAAATACAGGCAGCGTGTGAGCCATCCCAAATACAGGCAGCGTGTGTGGCATCCTAAATACAGGCAGCGTGTGTGGCATCCCAAATACAGGCAGCGTGTGTGGCATCCCAAATACAGGCAGCGTGTGTGGCATCCCAAATACAGGCAGCGTGTGTGGCATCCCAAATACAGGCAGCGTGTGAGGCATCCCAAATACAGGCAGCTTGTTTGGCATCCCAAATACAGGCAGCTTGTTTGGCATCCCAAATACAGGCAGCTTGTTTGGCATCCAAAATACAGGCAGCCTGTTTGGTATCCCAAATACAGGCAGTGTGTGTGGCATCCTAAGTACAGGTAGCACGTGTTGCATGCCAAATACAGACAGCGTGTGAGGGATGTCAAATGCAGGCAGCGTGTGTGGCATCCCAAATACAGGCAGAGTGTATGGCATCCCAAATACAGGCAGAGTTTATGGCATCCCAAATACAGGCAGAGTTTATGGCATCCCAAATACAGGCAGAGTTTATGGCATCCCAAAACAGGCAGTGTGTGTGGCATTTCAAATACAGGCAGCGTGTGTGGCATCCCAAATACAGGCAGCGTGTGTGGCATCCTAAATACAGGCAGTGTGTGTGGCATCCTAAATACAGGTAGCACGTGTTGCATGCCAAATACAGACAGTGTGTGAGGGATGTCAAATGCAGGCAGCGTGTGTGGCATACCAAATACAGGCAGAGTGTATAGCATCCCAAATACAGGCAGAGTGTATGGCATCCCAAATACAGGCAGAGTTTATGGCATCCCAAATATAGGCAGTGTGTGTGGCATCCCAAATACAGGCAGCATGTGTGGCATTTCAAATACAGGCAGCATGAAGCATCCCAAATACAGACAGCGTGAGGCATTCTAAATACAGGCACTGCCCCATCAAAAAAAAAAAATTATACTTACATTCCTGGTGCTGGCTTTGGACCATGAGTGGGCATGGCATGCGCTGTCAGTGCGGGAAATGTGTGTGACAGCGGGCGTCAGTGGGTAGAGGCAGCACGGGTAAAGGCAGCGGAGGCACAGTGGGGATCGGCTGGTAACATGTGTGTTCGTCTATGTCGGCAGGAGACTGGCTGCTACAGGAGCGCAGGCCAGCACCATGAGAGCATTGGGAATGGTACATTTAAAAAAAACGCAGTGAGATTTTCCTCCACGTTGGGGAGGATCCTACAATCCTGCTGGGGGGGGGGGAGAGGAGGTGGTGTTGGAGGGGGATGTGGTGGTATAAGCGGAAAAGAGAGAGGAGGTGGCAGAGGCAGAGGTAGAAAACACTTTAACTACTCACTTAGCTGCTTGCACAGCCAAGTCCCGTGGAATCCACGCCTTGTTTATCTTAGAGAATGTAAGCATGTCCACATTGGCTGTGGATTGGCGAATCTTCCTAACGGTGATCACACCCTCTCCAGTGCTGAACACACGTTCTGCTAGGGCACTTGCTGCAGTGCAGGCCAGCACCTCCAAGGAAGAAGGTAAGCTCTGACCACATGTCCAATTTAGTGACCCGTAAATTGAACGGGGAGGACCCAACGCTCAGTACCAGAAAACATGTGGACAGGTAGTCATCCACCATGTAAGTCAAAGTTTTCCCCCTAGTGCTGGCACCGTATCCAATAGTGGTGGATGTGGCGAACAGTGGAATAAGTAATCAGTAGTCAGACTGGGCAACTCTGCGGTCATGGTGCAGGCACTGGAGCATGTTAGTGGCTCATGTGAGCCAGGCTACCCTGAGTCAAGGAGAAGCTGTCCTCAGTGCCAGGTGTCTCCTTCTCCTGCTCCTCCCTCCTGCCATGCTCCTGTGAGGCCCGCAAGCTGTTCAGGGTGCCATCCTGCTGTGAGAGAAAGTCCTCCTCCTCCCCCTCTTAATCCAAAACTGTCAGCTGGCTGGATAATGGTGTACCTGGCCGCTGTTGGCCTAGCAACCCTGATGCCTGGGAAAATGGGCCTTCTTCCTCCTCTACTTCCATTAAATCCTCCTTCATGGCCTGAAGGTATCGCTGCTGATGGTGAGCTCAGCGCTGACCATATTGGTGGTGTTCTGGAAGCACTGCGCAGGTGTCCCTCATGGAGGCCCATTCATTGGTGGTGAAGTGCTCTTGGTCTGCACTTCCACTCACCCAGGCATTTTGGAGCTGAAACTCCACTATTGCCTACTGATGCTCACACACCCTTTCCAGCCTAAACAATATAGAATTCTACCTGGTGTGCAAGTCACATGAGGCGGTGGGTGGGAAGTCCAAAGTTCCTCTGCAGTACAGTCAGGTGTGCAGCAGCAATTGAGCACATGCAGCAGGCAAGGGATGTGTATTAACCTGGCTCAGCCTAAGGCTGCTATACAGTTATGCCCATTGTTGCACACACCTTGCCAGGCTTCTGGTGCCATGGCAGCAGCCAGCTGTCTGCTCCTGTATGCCGGTCCACAGCTTCTGGGTGGTGTGGGGTCTTTTGGCCAGACAGATGAGTTTTAGTACCACATGATGCCGTTTTCTCTTGGCAGTGCTCAAATTGGTGGTACAGGCGCTGCACTGACTGCTTGAGGAGGAAGCGGAGTAGGGGCAACAGGAGACACTGACTGATTTCCAGCAATCCTGGGTGGTGAAAGGATATGCGCCACAGTGCTTCCCGCCTCAGTCCCAGCTGCCACTACATTGACCCAGTGGACAGTTAGAGAGATGTAACTTCCCTGCCCATGCTTACTTGTCCATGTATCAGTAGTGATATAGACTCTGGAACTGATGACATTGGCCATTGCACATCTTATTTTTTCCACAACCTGTTGTTGCAGGGAAAAGTAGTGGCAGTTGAGAAAGGTGTATTGTGGAACAGCCACCGCCATCAGACATTTAAAACTGTCCATCTCCACCAGGCAGGGTGGGAGTATTTCAAAGGCCAGCAAATTGTAAATGTTCACATTCAGTGCCAGTGCTGGTGGGTGGGATGGGCCCAACTTCTGCTTTCGCTCCAAAGTTTGCAGGATGGAAAGCTGAATGCTACCCTGGAATGGTGTGAATCGGCATGGTGGTGTTGGTGCTGGTGCTAGAGGTGGTGGTTCCATTTAGTGGGAGACAGGTGGCCTTGTTGTTGGGGGGGGGGGGGGTAGTGCTAGAGGCTGACACAACTGAAGCAGCAGAGGGAGATGCAGGTGTTTGCAGTTTTTGCCACTGCAGCTTGTGCTTTGTTTGCAGATGTCTGGGCATGCACTGGGTGCTGAGATTATTAGAACTTGTCCCTCACTTCTGTTGGTACAGCGTGCACATGACCTGTGTCTTGTCCTTTGTGCACTGCTTGAAAAAAATGCCACACTGGTGAGCTCATTTGAGCCAGCTTTGGCATGCTCAGTCCCTGGCCTTGGTGGCCAGTAGTCACAGTGCTCTGACTGCTGATGATGTGCACCATTCTCCTTCTTCTGTTGGCTGCCTCAGACTGTGTGACCACTCTTTCTCCAAAGTCCGATTGCCTCAAGTCCAGGTTGGGTGTAGGACCCTTGTGATCACGCTCGGCATCCTCTTCCACCCACTTCTGCCTGCTAGGCTCCCTTTCAGCTTCAACATTTCAGAAAGCTGCAGCGGTAGGCACTAGGGTTTCATCATCAAGGGTGTCCTGTGATGGTCCACTGGCCACCTCCGCATCCTCCAATACAAGTTGTTGGGCATCTGGGAACTCCAGGATTGCAACTGGGGCAGGGGCAGGTTGATAGCCCATGATATCTCAGCTAGGAGTGTCAACATAGTGCATTAGTTGTGGCTTGTGGCTGGGATGACTTTGCTGATTTTAAGAGGTTGAGATGGAGGGCTCTGCACTCTCGGCAGAAGTGGAGTGGGTGGAAGACAATCCCATGGAACTGTGTGTCATATAATCTGTGACTGCCTCAACTTGCTCTGGCCTCACCAGCAGTATTGAGGCCTACAAAAATGCTCTGCAAACCTTGGCACCTGCTTGCAGCAGGTGAAGTGTAATGGGCAAGGATGAAACAGGTCCTCTCCCTGCAATATTAGCTCTGTTACCAGCAGCAGCAAAAGCACCCGGGCCATATCCCTGTCCCTTATTTTCTGCTTTCTGCGTTGTTATACACCTGTAGTTACAGCGCCCCAAAATGGACAATAAAACAAAAAATAAAAGTAAAATGACCCTTAAGTGTCCTGAACCAGTAGATACTCCTCTAACAATTGGTATTAAAGAGTAGTGACACTCAAGTGGTTTGAGCAAGTGGTATTAAAGAGTAGTGAAACTCAACCTATCTAGCCCTCACTCCTGCCACTTTCCCTAAAAAAATGTTCTTACAAGGACAGCTTTTGTCAAAAACAAAAGCCCTATTTGTCCCTCAGCAGCAGCCAGCACCTTTCCCTATCTATTGCAGAGCGCCAGATTGGCATGATGCAGACCCCGCTGGGGTCACGTGTCTGGCCAATCACAGGCATGGCTGTTAACCTATTTTGTGACGCTTGTCTAGAGTTATTTCCTGCTGCTTAATTTGCAAAGCAGGTTAGAGTTTTAACTCAAGCAGAATCTCATTTGGAATGTCTTGTTTCCCACTTGAAATGTAAGTTATCTTCCTAGCGCCGTATACTGAGATTCATTGTAAAGTCTAGTAAACGTGCCTTAACATATCTAATGAGAATTAGGACTGTTTCTTTCTTTATTTCTAAATATGATTGATTTTAAAAAAAGTACAATGCAGTACAAGGGTGGAGTTAGAGCATAATTTACACCTAAAACATTTACGAGACTAATTTGATAATGTATGGATTAGGCTAATATTAAGCTTGTGGATCTGAAGCTAAATCAGTGGATCTTATCATCACCCTGGAGTGTTAAAGTGTATCAATCACTCCTGCGGCCGGTCTGAAATCTAAAAGATTCCAGGACCGTCTGCTAGCCTGCCCCTGGGCATCCTATATTGGGTCCCCTTGGGGCGCCAGAGATCTTACCTGATCCAGGCAGGTCCCCTAACGCAATCTCCCCACGTCCAGCCATTCAGATAGACCAGGTGCGCGGGAGTGCCCACTCCACAGGGGAGCCGGTGATGTGGGGGTGCCTACAAATTGCAATCAGTGGCTTTATGCGCCGCATAAAGCGCCGATTGGGCTAGTGCCCATGCATGCGCCGTGGGAACAGGGAAAGGTGAGTGAACATGGACGATCTGGGGGTTGTCACACAGGAGGGCATCCTACATTGGGATACCCCCTGGACAATGACCAATTACCAGGATAGTCGAAATCCTGGTGATTGATCTACTTTAATAGTCAATATATGTGCACCTAAAAGAAATGTATCAATTCTGCAATGTTTAAGAAAAGACCCTTATTTTTGTGAGATATTTTAAGGAAAGATTACAGAATTAAAGCCTAAATGTTGCAATATCTAAAGAGGAAATCAAAGCTTTTTGTAACCCCACCCAGTTCCCTATGCTAACCCCCTTTGTGGTGTTAAAATAATAAAATCACCTTATTGCTGCAATCCTCCCATGATGCCAGTGTAGGAGCAGGGCTCTGCATGTCAGCCATGGACTTGAGGGACGTTTCTCCACTAATTGGTTAACTGACCTCAAGATCTCAGCTTTAGCAACTGCGCATATTGCCTGCCCTCCAGTGAGTTTTTTTCATGTTGTTGCCCAAATTGGGCTTAGCACATGGGGAGGAAGTGGTTGGTGGAATGTTAGAAAATGCTTGGATTTACTGTTTAAGTAACAGTAGCAGTTGTGCCTGCCATGCAATGCTTCTTGATTAGGGATTCTTGTCTGAACTGCACCATGTAGAATTACCCTAAATTTACCAATTCTGCATATATGGCACACTCCCACTGGCATGACCATACAGTAACTGTTGTGACCAAAGGCGTTTGCTGACAGTAGGTACACGAACCAGCAGTTCTCACTGGTTGTTCCCTGAGGGCCACGGAGAATGATTATAGGAGAGGGCTATGTGCATGCACATAGACACAAATAAGCTGATATTCTAAATGGTTAAAGGATAAAATGGTTACACAGAAGGTGTGGTCCTTATAATCTTAAATCATTTTTATAGAAAGTTTTATTGTGTTGAACAGTTTGTAATATATAGATACGAAAAATAAATTACCCCAGTAATAATACATGTATTTATAGTTACCAGACATTATTTTCTATTTCAGTAAAATGCAACAGTGAAATAAGAGCAGGGATCCCCCAACATAAGCACCTGATGTAAGGCTCATGGGGACTGCCTTGGTTAATGAGTCAAGCCAACTTAGAAACTTGCTGGCTTACCTGACACTGCAGCCTCCATCATTAGCTGCTATGCTTACATTAGGTATAATTTGACACATATTCTTTAGCCTCATGGAGGAGGAGAGCTGGAAAATCAAGGTGAAACTGCAGACAGGAGAGCAGGTACATTTCTGCACCTCCCCACACTGCTTGTGGGTATAGGACATGCTGTTGCATTTGATGACACTGAGATCTCTGGACACTATAGGTATTAATGTTACTGTCCGGGCACACACTCATTGATTTTTAAAGCGGAACAAGCCCCATTGTGTCCAGCCCTGGAATACCCTGCATCTTCAGGCTGTTATGCGCTCCCGTTTAGCCTTTCAGATAGACTGGGACAGGAACACACGCACTGCTGGGGTTGTGGCCATTTGCACCTACCATTGAAGCAAATCAGAACCATTTGCCAAATGACATAGTCCTGGCAAGTGGCTCTGATTGGATGAGAGCCCACTCATGCACCGTTGGACAGGGAAGAAGTGAATTATTATGACCGATCCTGGGGGGGGGGGACTCACACAGCAGGGCATCCCAATTCGGGCATGCCCCTGGCATGGAACAGAACCCGGAATAGTAAAAATCACTGGTATTCCGCTTTAAAGCAGACCAAACCCCACATTTTTAGCTAGCATCCCCTGAATTGCTACCCCCCATGAAGGGTACCTTTTACAAATTTTCACTGCCTCTACTTCACTCTAATTCCAGATAATGGCACTTGTTTTAGCTGTAAAGCTCCGCCTCCTCCATTCATTGCCACTGTTGTGTGCAGCAGTGATGTAATTGCCACACCAATGTAATAACTGATTGCATGCCATCTTACAGAGAGGGACAGCAAAAAAAAAAAACATTGTTCGAGGAGGATTTAAAAAGTGAAAATATCAATTTCTTGTTCTATACCCTAAGAGGGGAGTATTGGCAGGGGCTTTGGCCACATATATTTCACAAGTTCAGTGGGTTTTGGTTCGCTTTAAGTTACCATAGAATGCTCTTTAGTTAAGCTGACTATTTTATCAAATGGACGGATTTGGGATGCTTAAATTGGTCAGCTTACTTTAAGTCCAGTTTACTAAGAACTGCAATGATAACTTGGATATTACTGGTACAAAGTAAATGTGTGCATTTCGCTTTTGTGGAAACCCACAGTTTCCACTTAACACCACTTGGCAGACATACCGACAAAATCTAACTTGCTGATTACTCCAAACAAAGACAGGCCCTCTAATCCCCACTGCTGGGAAAATGTTCTGGCTTACTTTCTTTCACAATATATAAATGATTTTTTATAACGGAGAAGCAGATATGATTACAGATATCTACATAAAAAAGAGCTAGGTTAATGCAAACAGGTCTTTGAGAACACATTATATAGACTGGCCATAGCATATGCTGATATTGGTTATGTGAAGTATCAGAAAGCAGATCAAAAAGTGAGCACAGGGTTATTGTTTTTTTTTCATTAGCCTGAACTATCACTAGATCTCTACGACACAGAAAAAACCTGAGCGTGTATTAGAGTAAACTAGTAACAGAGTAATAATGAGTGGAAAAGTTAGGACAAGGGTATAGGAGGATAGTCAGGAACTAAGAAAAAGAGGGAATATAGGTGGAGGGCACCCCTGCTCAGGCTAGGGCTGTAGGCATAATCAACCCATGGCTGCCGTATTTTAATTAAGCTTTTGTTTGAATCCCTGTGGATACTTGTTAATTTTTATGAACGAAAACTGTCCCTCACAACCTGGAATGGTATGCTTGTTTTTTTCAGGCGCTAGCAATTAAAGGTTTTGCAGCTAAGAGCATGTCAATCATTAGTTTCGAGAATTTCTAATTTCCTCTGGCTTGAAGTACAGTATAGAAGTGCCACCCCAGAGCTCACTGTTTGTGATGTATTAAAAAGAGTCTGGAATAGGCCAATATGTTCCCAACCTTTTTTCATCAAGTACCACGTGTTATTTTCCAGTTAAATCAGAGTACCACCTGGGTAGTGCATGTGTGTTGTCGGTCAAATAAAACTGTGCTAAAAACACACACAAAAGTCACACACAAATAGTTTCCATCACCTTTTGGAGCAGTTTTTTACTTATGGAGCAAAGCAGGCTTGAGTAAAGGTTAGATGGCAACAGAACAGGTTGGGTACAAGTCAAACTGCGGTCTTGTGGAGTACCACCTGAAAGGATCTCAAGTACTGCCAATGGTACTAGTACCACTGGTTGGGAAGCCCTGCTCTAGAGCAAAATACACATATCTTGGGGAACTTCCACCAATTCTCTAGGACTGACCCATTGTTTGTACCAGCAGGCAAATGGCCCGAGAGCCAAGTTACAATCTGGTGAGTTGTAAAAAGTGGGTTATCCCACTTTTTACAAGTAATTATTTATATACTCATACTAGAGATGAGCGAACTTTTGAAAAATTTGATTCGACTGATTCGCCGAATTTTCCGACAAAAATCGTTTCGACCCGAATAAATTCGCGACGAATCGCTATTAAAAACGGCTATTTCTGAGCCTCCTAGAGCCTCAATAGGGTTGTAAACCATTCTGCCTTGCTGTAACACGCACAGGATGCGTGCTGGGTAAGTTAAATAATACTTTGAATAAATATCACATGCAGATCAGAGGCATCGCTAATAGAATCGCAGAGCGGCACAATTGAATTCAAGAGAGTTGAAGTGGCATCACTATGAGGGGCAGGAGCCCAAACATTGCTTTAAAGAGACACTGGAGTTGGCAGCAGCAGGAGCCCAAAAATTGGATGAATCACACCCTGGAGTTGGCAGCAGCAGCAGGAGCCCAAACATTACTTTAAAGAGACACTGGGGTTGGGAGCCCAAAAATTGGATGAATCACACCCTGGAGTTGGCAGCAGCAGGAGCCCAAATATTACTTTAAAGAGACCCTGGGGTTGGCTTCAGGAGCCCAACAATTGGATGAATCACACCCTGGAGTTGGCAGGAGTTGGCAGCAGCAGCAGCAGGAGCCCAAACATTACTTCAAAGAGACCCTGGGGTTGGCTTCAGGAGCCCAAAAATTGGATGAATCACACCCTGGAGTTGGCAGAAGTTGGCAGCAGCAGCAGCAGGAGCCCAAACATTACTTCAAAGAGACCCTGGGGTTGGCTTCAGGAGCCCAACAATTGGATGAATCGCACCCTGGAGTTGGCAGAAATTGGCAGCAGCAGCAGCAGGAGCCCAAACATTACTTCAAAGAGACCCTGGGGTTGGCTTCAGGAGCCCAACAATTGGATGAATCGCACCCTGGAGTTGGCAGGAGTTGACAGCAGCAGCAGCAGGAGCCCAAATATTACTTTAAAGAGACCCTGGGGTTGGCTTCAGGAGCCCAAAAATTGGATGAATCACACCCTGGAGTTGGCAGAAGTTGGCAGCAGCAGCAGCAGGAGTCCAAACATTACTTCAAAGAGACCCTGGGGTTGGCTTCAGGAGCCCAAAAATTGAATGAATCACACCCTGGAGTTGGCAGAAGTTGGCAGCAGCAGCAGCAGGAGCCCAAACATTACTTCAAAGAGACCCTGGGGTTGGCTTCAGGAGCCCAACAATTGGATGAATCACACCCTGGAGTTGGCAGGAGTTGACAGCAGCAGCAGCAGGAGACCAAATATTACTTTAAAGAGACCCTGGGGTTGGCTTCAGGAGCCCAACAATTGGATGAATCACACCCTGGAGTTGGCAGGAGTTGACAGCAGCAGCAGCAGGAGCCCAAATATTACTTTAAAGAGACCCTGGGGTTGGCTTCAGGAGCCCAACAATCGGATGATTCACACCCTGGAGTTGGCAGCAGCAGCAGGAGCCCAAACACTACTTTAAAGAGACCCTGGGGTTGGCTTCAGGAGCCTAAAATTGGATGAATCACACCCTGGAGTTGGCAGCAGCAGCAGCAGGAGCCCAAATATTACTTTAAAGAGACACTGGGGTTGGCTTCAGGAGCCCAACAATTGGATGAATCACACCCTGGAGTTGGCAGGAGTTGGCAGCAGCAGCAGCAGGAGCCCAAACATTACTTCAAAGAGACCCTGGGGTTGGCTTCAGGAGCCCAAAAATTGGATGAATCACACCCTTGAGTTGGCAGAAGTTGGCAGCAGCAGCAGCAGGAGCCCAAACATTACTTTAAAGAGACCCTGGGGTTGGCTTCAGGAGCCCAACAATTGGATGAATCACACCCTGGAGTTGGCAGGAGTTGACAGCAGCAGCAGCAGGAGCCCAAATATTACTTCAAAGAGACCCTGGGGTTGGCTTCAGGAGCCCAACAATTGGATGAACCACACCCTGGAGTTGGCAGGAGTTGACAGCAGCAGGAGCCCAAACATTACTTCAAAGAGACCCTGGGGTTGGCTTCAGGAGCCCAACAATTGGATGAATCACACCCTGGAGTTGGCAGGAGTTGACAGCAGCAGCAGCAGGAGCCCAAACATTACTTCAAAGAGACCCTGGGGTTGGCTTCAGGAGCCCAACAATTGGATGAATCACTGACTGCTACCACCTTGCTGCCTCAGCTGCTGACTCCGGGGCAACCTGCGCCCCTCTTCTCCTGATGATGACGATGAAGCCCCTTCATCACCCGGCTCCCAAGTGCGATCGGCTTCATCGTCATCATCATCATCACCGAGTTGTGGCTGTACGTCACTGATGTTCGTGGATTCGTCAACAGTGTCTGGCGCAGGAGCTGGAACGCTCGCAGCACCCACGACACTGTCCACATCACTATTTGTCTGCCTAGCTAAAGAAGCCACCTCCATTTCTTGGCTGGGCAGTAGCTGCTGACTGTCCTCCTGTATCTGATCGTCCTCCTCACTAAAGAGTGGAGCTGAACCCAAAGCATAGGATACGTCGCTGGGGGAGGGAACGGCGTAGGACAGAGGCAATGGGAGGACAGGGACTGCTCTTGGGGCATGCCAACTCAGGGTTGTGTCAGAGGAACCTACCGACCCTAGACTGGGGGTCTCAGACGTAAGTTGTGATGATGTTGTTGATGAGCGCGTCAACCAATCTACCACGGCAGATGCGTTACTGGTGGAGACCCGACCGCTAGCAGATACTGGCAGATTAGGTCTCTCAGCGTGACTCCTGCTGCTACTGGCCCCCAGTCTGATGCGAGCTCTGCCTGCGGAATCTTGGCCTCTGCCACTCCTCTTTTCACTTCCAGGCACTTGTCTGCCCGACATAGTCTAACTGGCGTGTTAGTAGGTGATATTTAAAGAACCCCCGGGCAGCGGTGGGTCTATATGAAACAGAATATAATGCACACCAAAAGTGAGCAGTAACACTCAGCCTCCAACAGGCCTGCTTAGTGTAAATAAGAGAGCTGCTTAGTGTAAATAAAGAGGGGTATGCTATGTTACAGAATGGGATGCCCCAACAGAAGTGCACCTGGCAGGCATCAGTAAGTCTATGCCCAGCAAAAGTGTCTTTATCAGGCTAATTTCAATTATAATAAGAGCAAATGGTTATATGGTCTTAAACAGAGGCTGTTGTAGTCACAGAATGGGATGCCACAACAGAAGTGGACCTGGCAGGGTCCAGAAGTACTATGCCCAGCAAAAGTGTCTTTATCAGGCTAATTTCAATTATAATAAGAGCAAATGGTTATATGGTCTTAAACAGAGGCTGCTGTAGTCACAGAATGGGATGCCACAACAGAAGTGCACCTGGCAGGGTCCAGAAGTACTATGCCCAGCAAAAGTGTCTTTATCAGGCTAATTTCAATTATAATAAGAGCAAATGGTTATATGGTCTTAAACAGAGGCTGCTGTAGTCACAGAATGGGATGCCACAACAGAAGTGCACCTGGCAGGGTCCAGAAGTACTATGCCCAGCAAAAGTGTCTTTATCAGGCTAATTTCAATTATAGTAAGAGCAAATGGTTATATGGTCTTAAACAGAGGCTGCTGTAGTCACAGAATGGGATGCCTCACAGCAGACTTAAGATCAGTTCAGTATATATGCACAGTTCGTATAAGCAGCCTGAAAACGCTAACAAAGCCTGTCAGGCTGGATGAAAAAAAAAAAAAAAACTCCCTGTGACAGCCTCCGATTTTTCTACCTTTCCCTGTTTTTTCGCTGACTTTCTGTCTGTCTCCTGTCTGTCTCCTGCCTGTCTCCAGCCTGTCCCTGTCTGTCCCTGCCTGTCTAACTGCCTCTCTCCCTCAGCTACACAACGTTCTGTCTCTCACGAATGCAATAGAGAAATGAGGCAGGAAAGCAAGATGGCCGGCCTTAAATACCGCTGTGACGTCACCGGGCTTGCTGGCTGCTGATAGGCTGCATGTGACTGTCCCAGCTTGCACTGGCGCGGGGTTGATGTCTGGACATGTCCCGTCCACCATCTTAGAATGCCTGTAATGTAAATGAATGGATGTTAAAGGAAAACTTCGAGCGATCGAATCGCGGGGAAATTCGGATTCGATCCGAATCGAATTTTTCCTGAAATTCGGATCGAATCCGGGTTCGTCCGGATCGATTCGCTCATCCCTAACTCATACAGTCGGGATCCATCCATTCCCACAGGGTGAAATTGATTGAAGTAAGAAACTTGCAGGGTGGGGCCAGTAAGATAAGATTTGTTTTTTCTTTTAATCATAAATACAGTCTAGTGAGCATTTTTTTCATTATTCCATCGTAGCTATATTAATGGAACATTTACTGATGGCCTTAAATATGCCCCACATATCCTTGAATTGAGGGGGATAGGAGTGTTTTCAAGGAGGCATATCTAGAGAAGATTATGACCTCTGTGACATAAGTTCTCAAAAAGGGTCCGGTCAGAAGATTTGCTGTTATTATTGGGGAGAGCCAGAGTTGCAGATATATATCTATACTGTTCCGTTTCAGGAATGTTACTCTCAACCAGTGTGTTCCAAAACAGAAAGCTGCCTCTTTTGGTTAGGTGCCTATCCAGGAATAAATGGGGTTATTCAGAAAATTAATCAAGGGCAAATGGATAGAGATCATTTTTGCAGTATACTCGATGCTATCCAAAACCTGAATGGTTTCATTATCGGGCAAATTAACTCAAATTTAGGCATAGGCTTTGTGTTTTTCCAGGGGTGCATCGGACCTGTGCTGAAGGACCTACTAGGGCTGCGCTGGCAGTTTGAGCCTGGAGCCCTGGGTTACAAGCCCCTGTTCCTGGTACCTGGAGGGAGAGAGAAGGGTGAGGCTTTTTTTAACAGTAAAAAAAGGGGTTGATTTTAACCCTTGCAATGCCCTTGTTGTCACAGGCCAGGCTCTGCACTGTAAAAAAAAAAACAGTAAATCAGGCGCATAAAAATATCTTACAGTTTTACTATAGACATCAGTGGTTTGACATCACCAAGTACAGTGCTGTAATGTGTATATATAAACCCATTTTGACAAGGCGAACCTCATCAAAGGAATCCCACAAATAAGACCTTTTGTTGCCTCAAAAAAACAACATAATTTTTAAACATGAATTTTGGGATTGTTTATATACACAGTTCTAAATGTATACTTGGTGATATTCACATAAACCATTGGTGTGCATAGTAAATTGTTAGATTATATTAAAAGGCATATGTGATCTTATTAAAGTGGACCAACACCCAGGATTTTGACTATCCTGGGTCTTGGTCCACTTCGGTGGGGCACCCCCGATCGGGGTGCCCCGCTGTGTGAAACCCCCCGAACTCACCTCTCCCCGCGCCGACGGACAAGCCACGGACAAGCGGCTCCTCCGCCGCCGCCTCCCTCTTGACGCGCGCGTGCCCTCGCCGGCCATTCACAGACGGCCGGCGCGGGCGCGCGCACGTCTAGAGGGGCGCGAGGGAGGCGGCGGCGGCCGGCCGCCGCCGAAACTAAGGTAAGGAGTTTGGGGTGTTTGGGGGGGTTTCACCCCGCGGGACATCCCGATCTCGGATGTCCCGCGGGGAGGTGATCGGCCCGGGAATCTTATAGATTCCCGGGCCGATCACCGGTGGGTGTTGGTCCACTTTAAAGAGGGAAAAAAACTCATCTAAATCCCTAAGTGAATGCACACCTGTCATGCCCAGCAGACCTGAATGTCTTCTGGCGGGGCCATATAGGGTGAAGTAAGTAGGTATGTCATAGGGCTGCAACTAATCTAACACTAACAAGAGGAGGGGCTGTTGGGCAACAGTACGTGTGATTGGTAAGCTGCACTTGTAAGTTACATATTTTTTTCTGAATTCTACAAATGTAAACTAGAGCAGTCTACAAGGAATTCAAACAAATTTGTAGAGGTTCATTTTTAATACCCTATTGGTTGCTGTTGGTCCACTTTAACATTTTCTCAATTAATTGTGTGTTGAATTGGAAAGTCTCTTAAAGTTCAGCCTCTTCAGAATTTGCAGAGACTCCAAGTCATTTAGATTACAATTCCGGCATGTGCATTCCTATTATCTGTAATACCCATGTTTGTAATTCTTACAGTATTTATGAAAACACCATATACTACAGTTCTACTGCTACAGTATAATCTAGAGTTTTATATTGAGTTTATTCACGATTTTTGCATTTATATACTTGTAAATTGTACACTGTAAGTATATTGTAGTTAAAGCAGATCAATATGGATTTTCACCCTCCTGGTTATTGGTTTGCTTTACGGAGGTATCTCAATTTGGGATGCCCCTGTTTATGAAACCCACAGGATTACTGTAAATCTTACAGCTCTTCCCCACTGACCACGTGGCTACATGGACCTGCACCAGCCATTCAGGTTTGCTGCTACGTGTATCAGATGGAGGGCTGTGGAGAATGTCCTGTCGGAGCAAGATAAGATTTGCAGTAATCCCGGGGGTTTTATTAAGGGGGCCATCTAATAATTGTGATGACCCTATGGAGGGCTTTTATCTGGCTCTGGAGTTTTATAGACCAGGGGTTCCCAACCAGTGGTACATTTACCAGTGGTAGTACTCGGATAAGTTGCACACTGACCTGTACCCCAACCTCTTTTGCTGCCACCTATGCTATACTGCGCTGTCTTTCACTAAACATCATTAGTGGCTCAGGGCAGTGGAGGACTGACCATTGGGACAGTAGTCCCACCCTATGCCAAAATACCAGAGTTAAGACTTGTCTCCCCTATAATCATCTGTGTGGATTTGCTTGACAAATGCAGAAAAGAACCATTGGTCCCTTTTTTAAATTAAAACTCCATTTATAGCATCCCTTAACAGAAGTAAACAATCAGTTTTTAATTGTTTTGTCTAGATAGAATTTAAATGTTTGTTGTAATTTGTACATCATCACCAATTTTCTATCTGCACTTCCATGGTTTGATTTCTTACACTTCTTTCTTTTTATTGATAACGTGATTTATTGCTGTTGCTTGACTTCCTGCTGAGACAATGTCAGGATGACATTATGAACCCAATAAATGAAGAGTATTCATAAAAAATGAAATCAGGAAAGAGACTTGTGTCCAGAGAGTCATATATAATGTAATATGGCACTAACCCCTGGATCTAGGTGAATTGTTATTGCTAAATTATAAAGAGCCATCATCTGGTGCTATACACGGTAGATACTACAGACAAGCATAAAACTTATTATTATGGGTGATGAAGATGCAACAAATGCTCATTGATACAGGAATACAAAAATAAAGAGGATACTGACCCTGCGAGTTTAAAATCTAAAGGATAAGGAGATGGAGACAAAAGGTTGGGTTACAGTTAGCATGTACTATGTATTGTGGCAAGTGCCCCAAAAGATGTCAAGGCTGTGGTTGCTTGAAGTGGAATTTCACTCATCTAATGACCCCCTGCCCTGCCTCCCTACCATGGCGATAAGGGGGTTTACAGATAAAATAAGCCCATACTTTAGGCAGACGCCACTCCTCCCGAGCCCCTGCAGCAGCTACAGGAAAAGAGACAAAGCCGTATTCCCTGGGTCTGCGCACACTCCCACCGTTTATTCACTTGGGCCGGGGGATGCGGCTCTGTCTCCCTCGGCCTAGATGATGGCGCCCGGAATCCGGAGCGTCAGAGGAATTGGTGCGGACATCTGGCTAAAGTTCAGCTTTTTTTTTATGTGTAACCCCCCCATCCTGCCTCATCACCAGGGTAGGGTGGCAGGACGGGGGGGTCATTAGATGAGTGAAGTTCAGCTTTAAGACAGATGATGGGCTCATCTAAATAGGTGAGACATGAGTGTACTTTTGAAGTTTTGAGAGTGGCAAATTTTATGAGGGAAGGCATTCCAGAGGAAAGGAGCTGCACATGCAAAGTCCTGAAGACCAGTGTGGGAATAGGTGAACAAGGTTAAAGAGAGGTGAGAGTTTTCTATCTGCACTTCCATAGTTGGTTGTATTTCTTACACTTCTTTCTTTTTATTGATATCGTGATTTATTGCTGTTGCTGGACTTTTTGCTGAGACAATGTCAGGATGACATTATGGACCCAATAAATGAAGAGTATTCATAAAAAATGAATCAGGAAAGAGACTTGTGTGCAGAGAGTCATATATAATGTAATATGGCACTACCCCCTGGATCTAGGTGAATTGTGTTGTGGAAAGTGCCCCAAAAGATGTCAAGGCTGTGGTTGCTTGAAGTGGAATTTCACTCATCTAATGACCCCCTGCCCTGCCTCCCTATCCTGGCGATGAGAGGGGTTACAGATAAATAAGCCCATACTTTAGGCAGACGCCACTCCTCCCGAGCCCCTGCAGCAGCCACAGGAAAAGAGAGCCGCATCCCCTGGGTCTGTGCACACTCCCACCGCTCATTCACTTGCAGGGGGGGGGGGCGGAAGCAGAACAGTATTCAATAAGTAATTTCATAGTACCTAAAAATCTCTTGATTGTATGTAAATACCTTATATAGGCGTAGCTCATTTCTTTGCTTTAAGTTCTGGGTCATGACTGAGCTGGCAAGTGCATGTCATGGAGCAGATTAATGAGTCTTGAGCATGGACTGCTGTGATCATAGACAGCTGTGGAACCATTGTGACCTACTGTGCTTGTTCAAACTCAGAGCTCAAAGGAACAGATTAACTGTAGGACAGTTTTTTTTTTTAGTCCTGAAGAAAAAAAAAGTGCAAAAAGTGGGGCCCTTTTACGGCTTCTACCCTACGCTGCTGGAAATGGGGGCGAGGCATATGAGACAAATATCTGGTCAACTGCTTGTTGGCAAATGATTTCTGTTGGATTTAGAGTCCCTAAACCATTTAAGTGCCAGCCTACCTAAAGATTTTTGTGACTTTTGACAGGATTTTCAGCAGAGTCTGGGCTTTAACATGAAATGTTGTCATTTGTTGTTGTTATTTTTTTACAATTAGTAGTGTTTTTATAATAAAAAGTGTAACTTTTCCAATAAAATCACATTGAATGTAAAAGCATTTCTCCCGGTTAGAGCGGTACCACATATGTATTGGTAGACAACCTTTCCTGCCCAGAAGACTCCCCCAAACTGAAACAGCACTTTAGGAGATCAAGATTTTATATAAAATACAACTGCTACACACACCTTGCAGTTTTTTAAGAAAAACAACCCTTTACATTTGAAATACCCCCTATATATTATCTGGAAGTACACAAGCCTTCTAGGTATATCAGGCTTGTTGTTGGGGGCACCGTTTTTTGGAAGTTAATTCTTTGGTTGCACAGAGTTTCCCCAAATAAAGAATAAAAAGCAGAATCAAAACACATTTTTCTAAAAAAAAAACAATATGCAAACTAGAAAAAACAAGTTTAATCTGATCTTAATCTGCCAAAATCAAAGGTCACTACTCCATCCTCATCCTTCTTGACCTCTCGTCAGCCTTTGATACTGTCGACCACTCTCTGCTTCTTGATATTCTCTCCTCTCTTGGAATTCAAGGTCTTGCACTCTCTTAGCTCACCTCTTACCTCTCTGAAAGATCATTCAGTGTATCCTATTCTAACACAGTCTCATCCTCATGTTCCCTTTCTGTTGGTGTGCCGCAAGGTTCTGTCCTAGCCCCCCTACTTTTCTCAGTCTACACCTATGGCCTTGGTAAACTTATAAACTCACTAGGCTTTCAATACCACTTCTATGCGGATGACACTCAGATATATCTCTCAGGCCCCAATCTCTCCTTACTCCTATCTCGCCTCCCCAACTGCCTTGCAGCTATTTCTTCATTCATGTCATCTTGCTACCTCAAGCTGAACATGGACAAGACAGAACTGGTCATTTTCCCACCATCTAACTCCCCTCCCCTCTCTAACACGTCTATTTTTGTCAACAATTACACAATAACAGCAACTCCCCAAGCTTGGTGCCTGGGAGTCATTTTGGACTCTGCCCTCCCTGGCCACCTCCTGTCACCTCCAACTTAAAAACATCTCCCGCATTCGTCCTTTCCTCTCACCTGACACCACTAAAATGCTACTGCATGCCCTGGTCATATCCCGTCTGGATTACTGCAATATCCTTCTTTGTGGCTTACCAACTAACAGACTGGCACCCCTCCAATCTATCCTGAACTCTGCTGCTCGCCTCATCCATCTCTCCTCTCGCTCCTCCAGTTCTGCGCCTCTCTGCCAATCCCTACACTGGCTGCCAGTCCCACAGCGAATCCTGTTCAAAACTCTAACTCTCACTTACAAAGCTCCCTCCAACCAGGCCCCTCCCTACATCTCATCTCTAATCCCACAATATCATCCTAGACGTAGTCTTCGCTCTGCTGCTGACCTTCTCCTGTCCTCCACCCTGGTCACCTCCTCTCACGCCCGCCTCCAGGACTTCTCACGTGCAACTCCAATCTTCTGGAATGCCCTCCCCCACCCAATCCGCCACTCCACAACACTCCAAACCTTCAAAGGAGCCCTCAAAACTCACTTATTCAGACAATCATATAATCTGGCTTAACCAATCTTCTAAAAGGGCATATGCCACAAAGCTCAATACGGACTGTTTGTGATCCTTTCCCCTCGTCTTCACCCCTCATCCTTTAGACTGTAAGCTCGCAAGGGCTGGGCTTTCTCTCCTATTGTGTTTTGTACTGAATATCCATATCAATCTGCATTTGATATATTATATGTACCATATGTTTCTACCCTGTCTTTAACTTCTACTTTGTAAAGCACTACGGAAGATGATGGCGCTATATAAATAAACAATAATAATAATCTTAACCGCAAAGTCCCCTGAACAAAACAATACCAAACATTCATAGGTTTGGCCAAGGGTAGGGTTGCCAAACACCCCAAAGTAAAGCATGCACCTAATTGTAATTTTACTTTACATTTGAAATATTCCCTGAAAGTACACATGGTAAGCTTTCTAGGCGTACCCAGCTTGTTGTAGAGAGCGCATCTTTCTGGAAGTAAGCCCTCAAATAATTGCACAGGTTTCCCTAGAAAAATGTTTAAAAAATGTTTAATAAAAAACACATTGCCCTAAAATATCAACATGCAAACAAGAACAAAATAGCTAAATCTAAAAGCACAAGGTCCCTCAAACAGAAAAATATCTAATGTACTTTTAACTGACAGCCTACTTGAGATTTTTTCACTTTCTGTTGACAGATCATTTTTCATCATTTTGCGCTATGTTTAACTGATTTTTGCAGGAATTTCCAGGAAAATTATATATTGTTTTTTTTCGGCAGAGTTTGGGCTTTAACATGAAATGTCGTTTGTCCTTTTTTCTGTGCTTTCATAAAAGTTAAAAGAGTGCTTTATGAGATTTTCAAATAAAATATAACTACTATCCACACTATCAAGGGTTAAGTTTTAAATAAAAAGTGCGGGGGGTCCCCTTTCTTTGGGGGTGGGCAGGATTCCCCCTTCCTAGCATAACCAGCCTCTGCACCAACTATGGAGGCTTGTAGACCAGGGTACAGAGGCCAGACTTGGTGGCTCAGGCCCTGAAGGCTAGATGGCCACCATAGCTCTAGCAGGCCACAGGCTCTTCTACCCCCTCTCTGGGGAAGCAGGTAATGGGGACTAGTGGTTACAGGCAAGTCCTTTTCTTGCCACAGGTGACTTGCCAGTCCCCAAGCCTTATGAAATGGTATAGGGATCATGGACCCCTTACTAGTTCACAAAGGGTTGAATGTAAAAAGAGACACACACACACACACACACAAGCACAAAGATACGCCACCGATCACCGATGACATATGCCAGTAGTGATCGGTGCAGGGCGGGTGGAGTCCTCTGCACCGAACACTACCAGCATCTGAAGTCGCTGCCTGGAGCTGGAAGCGACAAGGAGCGGGATGGTGTCATCCAGCTCTTCCTACAAAACACTGGGCTAGAGGCGGCAGGCAGCGCTGTGAGAAGTGGTGGGGCTCCTTCGTGCCCTCCCCTGAAACCGGAAGAGCTGGGGGGATTAGAGGCCCCCCGGTGAAGAGAAACTAGGCTGGAGGGATCTTTTTTATAGAAGATGTTTTTGAGTTTGAGACAACCGGAGGTGGCTAGTGACTGAATATGATGTCTGAATGTTCATGGGGAGCTGCATTGATTGTGAGATCATTGACAGATATAGTTATACTGGAAACAGGAGCAGAATGAGATAGTGGAAAAAAACAAGCTCTGTTTTGTCCATGTACACTTTGAGTGTGCCAAATGACATAAATGCGATAACTGTAAGGAAGAGAAATTTGGGCCTGTGAGCTATATTTCAGTGTCATCTGCATAGACGTTTTGTTGAAAGCCAAAGCCTTGAGAACTTGAGGAGAAGGACAGTCTTTGTTCAGATAATAGAGCTAAATTTTTTAGGGGACTGGTTGTTGGGGGTTAAGTGATTAGAGGGGCTAAGTCAGCTCTTGCCAAATTATTTTGCCCTTAAAGTATAATGCAAACTACTCTGCTGATATTTTGGAGTTGTGAATAAGAGGTTGTGGGCAAAGTAGAGAGCTGTGAGAATTATTGAACAAATGTTTGGGATTCCATGTCTGTGCAGATATGAGCATAGATATATATGATTTATTAACAGCGGTCCTGAGTTCCAGAAGGAGAAAGGGGAAATTTAAGTAGCAGAAAGTCCAAATTGGTTTTGGTTTTACTTAATCGCTGTTATGTTACTCAAAAGTGCGGTTTCAGTGATATCCATATTGAGCCATGGTTGAGCCATGGCTTGCTTGGCAAGTTGGTGGCTTGTAGGTAAGTGGGACAACAGAGTCCAGGGCAGAGGTGTTATGGTAGTACAAGTCTGTGTTGGTCCTGATCCTGGTCAGCAGGTTGTGGTCAGAAAGGGACAGTGGAGATAAGCAGAGGTTACAGTGGACCACTGTTTGTTACCAGAGGCAAAGGCAAAGAGCAGCTTGGTGGCAACAAGTTTGTTAAAGTCTCCTATGATTAATGGGTGGGGGGACTTGTCAGTGCAGAGAAACGGTATTAGCCAGGTTGAGAAGTGGTCTAAAGAAAAAGTGTTTTAGCTAGGGTAACCAATGTTAGTACACACAACCAGTTTTGCTAAAATGTTCCATATTTATTCCTCCTGTTGACACTTCTATATGATATTTGTAAATGGGGGCGAATTCTGGGAAGGCAACATCATCAGAAGCAAGGATGTCTTTATTGCATTGCAGTGCTGATGTGTGGGAACGTAGCCTACAAAATGTGGCTTCAGTCAGGGGAATGTGCTCCAATGAGGAAACCTATGCTGATAAGCAAAACATACAGGATTTGCTTTCTTTCAGTGGAAACATTTTTTAAATATCAAAATAGATAACAAAACATAGTGTGTACTTACTGCTATTTTCTGTCCCCCCAGCACTCTCAGATGTGGCTGAGACTTACTTTAACGCTATTAAGAAGATCGGAGAACAGGTGCTGCAGAACTCCACATGTCATGGACTGGGTAAGTTTGACAAGAGATGGCACTTTTTAAAATCATATGTTATTTAGCTGTTAACAAGCACAAGTAGTTAAAGTACCTCTGTCACCAAATCTGACCCTCTGAAAAAAGAACAAAATTAATTTTTATGTAAAAGGACCTGCATGTTGATTACCATATGGACCCACATGCACTGAAGCCTATAACTGCTATTCTTATTTTTCCTAGTGACATGTTTGCACAAAGGTGAACTAAAACCCCCTAAATTTCCCTTCCCATTTTACACCCTTATCCAAATAGAGATACTCTGCAGCATAAAACCCACATAGTTCACAGTTTGCTCACCTTGTTCTGGGAGCCCATGGCGACACTCTGCATCAGCTGCCCTGCTCATCCAATGAGAGCCGCCTGCCATGACTACGTCATTCAGGAGGCAGCTCTCATTGCCTGTTTACTGAGCCAGCCTGTTCTGGTATAACAGCTGATTGCTATTGCAGATTTACTGATGTGTGTAGATACTTTTCCACAACTGGCAAGATGTTAAAGGTGGCCAGTTCTCCCCTGTAAAAGTGGAATAATATGGCCAAGAACCTATCACCCCTGGATTTTTTGAGATTCAGAAGTGACTCCTCCACTTGCTATCTAGGATATATACAGGTCCTTCTCAAAAAATTAGCATATAGTGCTAAAGTTCATTATTTTCCATAATGAAATGATAAAAATTAAACTTTCATATATTTGAGATTAATTGCACACCAACTGAAATTTTTCAGGTCTTTTTTTGTTTTAATACTGATGATTTTGCCATACAGCTCATGAAAACCCCCAAATCCTATCTCAAAAAATTAGCATATCATGAAAAGGTTCTCTAAACGACCTATTAACCTAATCATATGAATCAACTAATTAACTCTAAACACCTCCAAAAGATTCCTGAGGCTTTTAAAAAAGCCCAGCCTGGTTCATTACTCCAAACCGCCATCATGGGTAAGACTGCCGACCTGATTGCTGTCCAGAAGGCCATCATTGACACCCTCAAGCAAGAGGGTAAGACCCAGAAAGAAATTTCTGAACAAATAGGATGTTCCCAGAGTGCTGTATCAAAGCACCTCAATGGGAAGTCTGTGGGAAGGAAAAAATGTGGCAGAAAACACGACGAGAAGAGGTGACCGGACCCTGAGGAAGATTGTGGAGAAGGACCGATTCCAGACCTTGGGGGACCTGCGGAAGCAGTGGACTGAGTCTGGAGTAGAAACATCCAGAGCCACCGTGCACAGGCGTGTGCAGGAAATGGGCTACAGGTGCCGCATTCCCCAGGTCAAGCCACTTTTGAACCAGAAACAGCGGCAGAAGCGCCTGACCTGAGCAACAGAGAAGCAGCACTGGACTGTACTTTCTTCTGATGAAAGCAAATTTTGCATGTCTTTCGGAAATCAAGGTGCCAGAGTCTGGAGGAAGACTGGGGAGAAGGAAATGCCAAAATGCCTGAAGTCCAGTGTCAAGTACCCACAGTCAGTGATGGTCTGGGGTGTCATGTCAGGTGCTGGTGTTGGTCGACTGTGTTTTATAAAGGGCAGGGTCAATGCACCTAGCTATCAGGAGATTTAGGAGCACTTCATGCTTCCATCGGCTGAAAAGCTTTATGGAGATGAAGATTTCATTTTTCAGCACAACCTGGCACCTGCTCACAGTGCCAAAACCACTAAATGGTTTACTGACCATGGTATTACTGTGCTCAATTGGCCTGCCAACTCTCCTGACCTGAGCCCCATAGAGAATCTGTGGAATATTGTGAAGAGAAAGTTGAGAGACGCAAGACCCAACACTCTGGATGAGCTTAAGGCCGCTATCGAAGCATCATGGGCCTCCATAACACCTCAGCAGTGCCACAGGCTGATTGCCTCCATGCCACGCCACATTGAAGCAGTCATTTCTGCAAAAGGATTCCCGACCAAGTATTGAGTGCATAACTGAACATAATTATTTGAAGGTTGACTTTTTTTTTATTAAAAACACTTTTCTTTTATTGGTCGGATTAAATATGCTAATTTTTTGAGATAGGATTTTGGGGTTTTCATGAGCTGTAGGGAAAAATCATCAGTATTAAAAAAAAAAAAGACCTGAAAAATTTCAGTTGGTGTGCAATGAATCTCAAATATACGAAAGTTTAATTTTTATCATTTCATTATGGAAAATAATGAACTTTAGCACTATATGCTAATTTTTTGAGAAGGACCTGTATATTTCTAAGATTAGATCATTTCTAAGTAGAGCTCCTTTAAACACAAATTATTGTTAGATTGTTAGATCATTTGGGCAGGATCCTACTGTACTGGGTATCTAACATTTTTGTTTAAAGTTTGGAACATACTCCTTTACCAATATGTACAGTGCTATATAATTAGTTGATAATTCAGAAAATTGGTTTTAAAAATGTGTTGGCTCTGCCTGGCCCTTAGTGGTGATTGTAATTCATTTAAAAATGTTTTTTATGTTATTTTAAGTTTTCAGCACCCAGGATCCTTCAGTGCATTTGGTCTGATATAAACATCTGAGCTGGCATGAATCATGTTGGCTGAATGTTTTTTTTTTCTCGTGGACAAATAGTGCTGAGATTTCCACGAACAGGGTATTAGCCAGAAACAGTTTAACAATCAGATATAAAGTGTAATGATGATCAGGGTGACTGTTTGAGAGGTGTGGTGATATATAATGTATGTTCACTATCTTAGGTACAGTGGACTTTGAGCACAGCAATTTAACACCACCCACTGACATCATATATTCTCAAATCTTATCTTTCTGAATTATATGAACTTGGGCTGGTCGGAATATACCATTAACCCATATATTTCAAGGCTCTCCTTTAGTTGTTAAACTAGGTAATCTTCGAATTTAATATTCTAAAGTATCTCTAGAAAGAAATACTGCTTTAAATATCAGTGTTAAAACATTTATTCTGCCACCCATGCTGCAGCCTGCAGGTCATTTCTGACTTTGGCTCTCCTAATGGTAAGCTGTGTTCCTTCTTGGGTAGCTATTGCGGTATTAATAAAAAACTCTCCTTTTTTCAGTATGTCTGTGTAGGTTCTCCTACATCTTGGGTCATATCAAATTTGTAGGAATAAATTAAGGCAACTGTTCTTGCTGTTTTATTTTCTTGAAGACCTGAAGAATTTCAAAACGGCATTGTATTTAGCTCTCACAATTGCCTTGCTGCTTATTATGGATAAGACCAGATTCAGCAGACTGCACAATTTGATGACACACAAGAACATTAAATTGTATATACAAATATACAGGTCTCTGCAGCAGTGAGGGGGCATGGCTACCTGAATGAGGAGATGGAAACCGGAGGATCACTTAACGGGCAGGCGTAAGATGGCAGGATGGAATGCAGCTGGAGGCCTAGAATGACGGCTGGAGACAGAAAAAGCACAGGATAAGCTGGATGGCCAGGATGACAACAGCAACAGGACTGTATGGGAATCGCGATACCGGGGCTGGCATGGTGCACCTGGAAGCAATGGAATGAAACCTAATACTGAAGCACCCCACCTTGTCTGCAAGACAATGCACAGCAAGCCATGGATTCTAAAAGTATCCAGGGCTGGCTGCTGACCTTCTCCTGGGGCATCTCGATCTGGGCTGCCCTGCTGTGTGAACCCCCCCCGGTGGTTCGCAAAAAGACTTACCTTATTCCTGGCTCCCTTGCCGATGTAAACACCAGCGGCTGCATCCCCACTCACACACTGGATTTGCATCTGCTTTCTCTCTCAATTGCCATAAACAGAGCCTTTTATCGAGCATTAATTATGCATGGCATATGGCTCTGAAAGGATGAGAGTCCACGCAGTTTGGGCAAACTGGTGGGTTTCACATATGACCTGGGATGCAAGGAACAAAACCTGGGATAGTCAAAATCCTGGGTTTTGTTCCACTTTAAGGATCCCTAATTGGTTTCATCTGCTGCCTGAAATGTGGCCCGGTTTAAACCACTTTTCCACCGCCCATGGTCCACCAGGAATATTTTTAATTGCTGACTGGCAGTACCAGCCCAGTGGTCTCATCCCCAGCTTCCCTCTTGTCTGGGAAGCGCTCTTTCTCCCAGCTTATTGGAATGGCTGGTGGCAGGTGTGCACTAAAGTGACCAGATGTCCCACTTTGAGGCCACCTGCCCCTTTCGAAAACTCTGGCAACACCTATCCCACTTTGCTTACACAGGGAAAACTGTCCCACCAAATACAGAATGTTGGATGTGGGGATAGTTTAAAACTACTCTAACTCTTTGGTTGAATGGTGGCAGTGGAATGCATGGACATCTGAGCAGTGGCTCCAACATCTTTTATGGACTAAATATTCTTAGAGCAGGGGTGTGCAGTATCTTTGGGCCTCCACCATTTGCCCTGCAAGAGGGCCTCCACCAACTGTGGGGCTATGAGTGGGGTACCAGGACTTTGCAGTGCCGCTGCTTGGTCCAGTCAGCCCCGATTCACATGCCATTGCAGGGATGTATACCTGAGGCTCTACCCTATTCACTGAAACCAGTGAGTAATTAGCCCCCCTAGGTCCGGAGATCTGGTACCACCCTGGCACCCATGAGCAAAGATACCGGGAATTTGCGGTACCGCCACTTTGTCTGGTTGGCTCCAATCCACATGCCCATGTAGGGGTGTATACCTGAGGCTCTGCCCTTCCCATTGATACCTCCAGTGGGTCGTCTGGGGATCCGACACTCAAAAGTGTACCACCCTGGCACTCGTGAGCAACGGTACCGGGACTTTGTGGTGCCACCGCTTGCTCCAATCGTCCCTGATTCACATGCCCTTGTAGGAGTGTATGTCTGAGGCTCTTCCCTTTCTGACAATACCTTAAGTTGGTCGTTAACTCCCCTAAGTCCAGAGATCCATCACTTGGAAATATACCACCCCACTGCCCACAAGCAACAGTACCAGGACTTTGTGGTACCGCCGCTTGGTCCGGTCGGCCCTAATCCTCATGCCTTTGCAGTGGTGTATACTTGAGGTTCTCCCCTTTCCAATGGAGCCTCAGTTAGCTGGATCCGGGGGGGAGCTCTTTCCAGTGGAGGTTGGTTGGAAAGAGGAGGACTTCAGTTATGCACCTCTGCAGGGGCATGTGGATACAATTGGTAGTACCGCAACTGTTTCTTGCCGGAGCCGGGGTCTAAAAATTAGTGCATGGGGCTTGTTCTGTAGCTGAAGGTCTCTACTATATTGCCTGTTTGGACTTCTTTGCCCCATGGTCCTGGAGACCTGGGGTTTAGAAATGGACCTCCTTGGGTCATGTGCATCGATTCCCATGGTGACCCACTATGGAGCTCTGGATCTCCGGACATAGGGGGCTAGCAACCAACTGGATGCGTCAAGGACAGTGCAGAGAGGTGGTGAGGATTGGAGCCAGAAGAGACAAGTGGTCGAATGCACAGAACAGGAGTCTCCAGCCCAGAAGAACAGTGATGTCAGTCACCTACCTATCTACCTACCCACCTACCCACTCACCCTCCTACCTATCTACATACCTGATGACCACCCTACCTACCTATCCAACTGCCTATTGACCCACCCACCTACCTACATATCTGCCCACTTGCCTCCCTACACAGGACCTGGAGCGGCAGCTGGCATCCCTTGGTTCAAGTGCAGAATCATCAGACCCCGGAGCTATGGTGGCAGTTGCCCACCCACCTAATTTCCCACTTGCCCACCTCCATACTTGCCCTCCCACCAACCTCTGCAACCATATAGCAAAGCGTCTCAAATCCGGGATAATGTTCTGCTTTAGTGTCACACCTCAGATGCATAATCTAAGTGTCTTCTGACATACTGTATATGGCTAGCCTAACCTTTGTTCACTGGCAGACAGAGGGTTAGAGAGTGCAAATGTTTCTTATTTGTCATAAACAATGTTACAGTACTATCTATAGGAATGTTTTATTATTGTTTCATAACTATTGCATTACTGCTATCTGTAACTAAAAAAGTTAGGGTGTTCAAAGTCAGTAACCATATAATACAGTATATATGTTTTTACCTGGAGACTGCCATACTTTATTTATCCTATGATTCTGAGCTGGAGGAGTGGACAATACCCAAACAATGTGGCAATAGACAGCGAAATTGTGCTGCACTTCCCTCCTTTTTACACATGGAGGTAAGCGATTATCACAAGCGCAAAATGTTTTGAGGATTATAACGATATCACTGGACAGCTGGCACTGTCCACTGGATAAGCTCCTGGAGCCAGGCAATGTTCAAAGGTACAGTGTCCTAGCTAGACCTGGCTATTGGGTCGGAGGTGAATATAGGTTTGCTGTAAAAGTATGGATGATCACCCTAGGCTGAATTAATAGTTTACGGAACAGAAAGGTCAAAAAGTAATGCTAAAATGTTTTTTAACATTTCAAATGTGTGCTAAATGACCTTACGCTGAGGTGCTTGTTGCTAGTGTACTAATATAAATATATCATTTTTTAAATTCATGTAAACCTCTTTTTGACATTAGGGCACGTTTTTGAGCTACTAACAGAGCGATTTGAACCAAAAGTTGGGCTCTGTGGTCAGAATACGAGGGCGTAAAAAAACTTGGTTTTGCCTTAGTACCATTGTACATTTTCTATGTTTTTAATGTCGTTTTTAAACAAGGATCTTCTAGTTGTGTTGGTGCATGTTGGTCACCCCCCAATCCATCCAGCCTGTCACTGCCCCCCCAATCCATCCAGCCTGTCACTGCCCCCCCAATCCATCCATCCTGTCAACCCTGTCACCCCTTCCTCATCCATCCAGCCTGTCACCCCCCCACCCATCCTGCCTGTGACCCCCCACCCATCCAGCCTGTCACTCGCCTCACCCATCCAGCCTGTCACCCCACCTCCCCATCCATCTGCCGTGTCACCCACCCACCTCCCCCAACTAGATGGCCACAATGCACTGGGTGCCCCCTCCCCTCCTGTACCTTGAATGCTGGCAGCCACAGGGCCCACAGAGAAGATCTACCTATTCTCCACCAGTGAAATTGGCCCCCGTCATTGGCCAGCGAGGTCACATGGTGCTGTCCGCCAATCAGGGGTAAACGGTACTCGTGATTGGCCGGCAGTGTCATGTGACCTTGACAGCCAATCATAGGTGCAATTTCACCGGGGGAACATGGAAAAGGTGAGTTTTCTCAGCGCCCTGCATCTAGGGCCCAGTGGCGGCAAACCGGATAGCGATCAGCACTTTGTACCGGTTCCGCAATCCGCCTTCAATTGTAGCCTCAATTGAATCCCATCCCTGCTTTTCGTGCTTTCATTGAACAAGCCTAGAAATTGTTACTTCATACTATGTGTAGGTTCTTTTTCCTGTGCAAACTAAAATGAAAGTCCAGAGATCTTGCTGTACTTGTTTATTGTCAAACTTCTCACTTTATTTTGTATGTTTAATAAAAATAAATGGTAGCACATGTATTTGTCATTTGCTCATCATTTAATAGCAATCACCCCTCTTTTAATCTCGCAGGGCAGGTCCTCATCCAAATGGCTGATAGCTGCAAAGCTGCAAGTTCCGGACTTAGCATAGTGGTAAGTGATTCATGCGTCTAAGGGAGTTGTTTCAAAGGCATTAAACCATACTGTTATTCATATAGACTTTACAGGAAGCCTTATGTTATACCTTTATTTGCTTAAAGCAGACCTCCACTCTGAATAAGAGTCTATCTTATATGTTTCCCACACCCTGTACATACAGATTGCCCACATTAAAAATCATCCTACCTGTATCTACTGCATTTTATGAGCCTTTAAACATCCAAGATGGCGGCTCATGGAACATCAGGCAGCATGCAAACAGGAAGTGCCTTCTGACTGTGCTGCTCTGCATTCTGGGATTGCAGACCTTTTCCTGACCCCAGCTCTGCTCTGTCTGAGCAAAGCACAGTTATAACCCGCCCCCTGTACTTTATCCCACTCTCCTCTCCTCAGTAAGTGTAATGATGGAGTCAAGATGGCGGCCCCCTAAAGTCCTGAACAAAGTTGAAGCCCAGTGGGGGAAAGAATAATAAGTAAGTGACTAAAAACGTAAAATATATTAATTTTAGATGCTGGGGAATAGTTTTAGGGTTTGGGCTTTTCAATAAATCATGGTGAAGGTCCGGTTTAAGAAGTACACATTCCAACATGACCGAGCATGGTCTTGATTCAGCAAAAGCTGATAAAAATGCATATGATTTTTGGGTTAATGTGGTGCTGGGGGTATAGATGGTGATGTCAATGCTGGGAGAAAGTCAGAAGATACTGGAGTAAGTAAAAATAAGCCATGTGCGGGTCACGTGATCCAACTATCAATCAGGAACTCCGATCATGCAGCCCACCTTCCCAAAACCCCATCTGTTTGCCCTCCTAGCAGGGCTACCACATATTCTTGGCTAAGGCAAAAAGATCGCTCAAGTTAAATAAAGGTTTTAATGCAATGAACACACTAGGCAGTGATAACAAACATTTGGGTATGATGGAATATGAATGAATACAAATGTTGTTCTAAAAAGTGGTTTACAGGTTACAGTGAGTTACACACAGAGATACAATTGTCAGAGTTACCTTACAATGCAGATGCTGAGTAGTGATGATGAGCTCCCACAAAGGGTATGTCAAGAGCTTATAAATGGTTTGGGCACCTCCAGCACGCTGCAGCGAGATCCCTCTCCAGAGAATGATTGCTGGCCCAGCATCATCCCCCTTTATGCCACGAGACCGTTTCACCCCTTCCTTTCTGTGGGATGGATTGTCCCCTCCCACTGTTGTGGTACCTGCTTTAGATCCTAAAAACCTTTAGGGGTTATAACTTTGGGCAGGGGGGTCATATGGCTCTGGATACGGCACCAAAAGTTTGGGTTGGATGCCGGGCATCTGATGAGTCCAAAGATGGAGTCCCTAAATGTGTCAGAACCCAAGCTCCCCATTTCTCTATGTTCCCCTGGCCGCATGGCTCTAAGAATTGTATGTCTACGTGCGGTTTTGGTTTGGTTCTGTCTCTGGCTTGGTGCTGGGGCATACAGAGGCCCAGTTATGGTCCGATATGTGTTGGTGCCGGTTGTCTGAGGTTCTTGTGTTTGATGTGAGGAAGCTCACAGCCAGGGGTCACAGACCCATCGGGGCCTTCCCAGCCTAGAGGTGTGAGGGAATCAGCAGGGAGTCTGTGAATTGCGCTTGGCTTAACTAAAATGCCTTACTGCTACAGGAGGAAATAAAGGGTGACCTTTGCTAAGTACAGAGAATCTTAAAGGGGAATGCCGGGCATCAGCAATTTAATGACATATAACATTTGCCCCACTCCTCACATGGGCTTACCTGTATGCCTTCCTGGGCACAAGGGGTGTAGATAAGACCAAAAGCCCAATGCCCATGATCAATGGCCCTATGCCATAGAGGACAGAGGGGATGGTATAAATGCAGGTTTGGAGGTTGGCTGTTCAGCCTCCGATCTCTGGGATACCAACCATTTTCATTGAAAAAAAGGCATGGGGGGCTGTGCTGAAGAGGGGGTAAAAAAGATGACACCATTTTAATGGTGCAATAATGTTGTTGAATCAAGACCAGTGTATAAATAATATTAGACCTTGCAATCACTGATGTAATGTAGCCGCTTCAGTTTGAAAGGTCACCTCTCCTATTTGTATTCTGGCAAAAACAGAAAAATGTTTACTTCCCAAACTGTGGAAGGAGCTATCACTATAACATTTCATTTTTTGGGTTGTGCTTAATTCAGTAATTGAGCCTATGGATTCCACGTTAACATTTGTATAGGTGAATTGAAAAATACAAATAGCAAATCATATTACCCCAACATCACTGCAGGAAACAACTTTCAACAACAAAAACATAAATGCTTTAATTTTACATGCATGCATTTTACTGCACTGAAAGCTAAAATAACAGACATGACAAGCAAATGGTTTTTAATATAATGCTAAGCAAACACTGGCACTATTTCAAAATAATAGATAAGTGAAGGACCATAAAAAGATGATATATAGGAAAAGATAAATAATGATAACCTGATACCTAAGTCAGTAAATAAAAAGTGTTATAATTACCTTGCCACCTGCTGGATTTATCCCTTACAGTCCTGCAGGCTGAATCAGCCCCCTCCCTATGCTCTCAGCTCCAGTGCTCGCAATGCACTACCAACCACTGCTAATGCTTTTTTGTTCGTTTTCTACTTATAAGCTTACCAGTGGTGGGGCAGCACATTGTGCACCACCTGCTGCTAATAAATGAGGGAGTATGCATCCCCTGTGATTAGAGGCTTGAACCAGAATTGTGGGTGGGGGGGGGGGGGGGAGCGCTTACCTGTAGGACTACCAAGGGTGGGTAGCAAGGGAAGTCATATTTTCCTTTAAATCCTTCAAAAAATATTTAAATGTAGCAGCACATGCAGTGCGACTAAACCCTATAACAGATGTGGATGGTGATGGAGCAGGGTTTATGTGGTCAATGGCAGAGTAGGTTAAGAATGGCTATTGGTTGTATCAATTTAAATATAAGCCAGGCTCATTAAGAACTAAGGGCATGTGCGGATGGGCCCCGCACCCCTCTGGGTGGTATGTGTGTGTGGTATGTGTGCCAGTAATGGAGTGAGGGTCATTGGCAAGCCACCTACCAGCAAATCGATTTGGTGGAGGTGGCTTACCAGTTTACAAGTAGTAATATTAAAAAACACCTCATATAAATTTATTTTTACATTGACTTTAGCAGAACACACCTTCTTCATATTTCTGTTCCTTACCAGGCAGCACTTCCTCTCTCCAAAGTCCAGCAGGCAAGTCTTCTGATACTGGTGACAGCAGCTACAGCAGCTGCCCCACCAGCACCTGCTGTTCAGGTGGAAAATGGTACCCTTTCCTCCTACCTCAGCATCTGTAATAGTGGAGTTGTGAGGGAGGATTTATATATACTTCTCTATGTGACTCACTGCACCTCTGTGGAAGGGAGGCGAGGAGGGGGAACACCAGGAAGTTCTCCATGTCCCTTAGGCAAACCTAGGCACAGGCCTAGGGCAGGCAGATTGTGGGGGGGGGGGGGCATTTTGTATTGAAAAAAAAAAAATGGTTGGTAGCTGCCCCCAGCACCAACAAGTCATCCTCCTCGCATCCCCCGCTGCACTACGGAAATACATACATAAGAAATGTGTTTCTTTTACTTACATGTCGGGCTGCCAGCCCGCCCCTTGCTCTACAGGCTGTCTGGCAATGGACGAATGAGAGGCCTGAGCCCCTCCCACTGACTCTGCAGGGGCAGCTGAGAATGAATGACATCTGTCCCAGCGCGCTTTTAGAAGAAGCCGGGTGCTCCAGGAGAAGGCACAAGGTACAAATTGCAGTGCCTGGGGTAGCTGAGAGGCAGGGGTCAGGCTAAATATCTGCTGAGCCACCAATGCATTCTAATGTAAATAGAGCCTATCTATCTATCTATCTATCTATCTATCTATCTATCTATCTAGTCTATGTATTTTTCTAGTGTATCTCTATCTATCTATCTATCTAGTCTATGTATTTTTCTAGTGTATCTCTATCTATCTATCTATCTAGTCTATGTATCTATCTAGTGTATCTGTATCTATCTGTCTATCCCTCTATCTATCTATCTATCTATCTATCTATCTATCTAGTCTATGTATTTTTCTAGTGTATCTATATCTATCTATCTATCTATCTATCTATCTATCTATCTATCTGCATATCATGGCGCATGCATGGGTTCTCGTCCAATCAGAACCCTTTGCTATGTTTACTTCGTTTTGGCAAAGGGCTCTGATTGAATTCAATAGGGAGCGCATCCAGCCACATCCCCCATATCTGTCGCCAGGGATGTAGGGGATGCAGCAGAATGCGCTCCCCATTGAAAACAATTAGAGCCGTTTGTTGAAAGGCAAATGGTTCTGATTAGTCGAGAGTCTGTGCATGCACCGTTGGACCGGTGAAAGGTGAGTTATTAACGTCCCCTCCCTGGGGGTTTTACACAGTGGGGCATCCAAAAAATGTTGAGAGGTTTTCATGGAAAAAACAAACTTGCTTATTAATTCCAATAGTGTCTTACCTCCTACCACATACACAGAAGCCTCTAATTGTCATTCTCCCATGTACTACTGTGTGTACCATGTGTAATGTTTTTTAATGTCGTGCTGGACAATAGGGGGGCTCGTGTCTAAAAAGTGCCTAGGGCAGGTGGCCAGCAGAGTTTAATTGCAACATTCTCCTCTTATGTAACAGGGTAATGGGGTAGCCATCACCCCTGTTAAAGGACTAGTTGGCATAAGTTTAGGCCTTAAGTTAGAAAGTGTATATAGTTTTCTAATAATTTCAGATGTATGTGTAGTCACATGGTTTAACCACCTGTATAGGATAAGAAATGTTATTTTCAGAAGCAACGGAATTAGGATTGCATAGGGCTTTCTGATTACGTGAAGAAATTGAGCCAAAATACAAGGGAAGTTCTAGTTAGGGCTGCCTGAGTTGTTTACCTCGGGTCTATAAATAGGCCCACACTGGCTTTACTTACTGTTCTTACTAGTTCTTAGTGACAACAAATGGCGAGTCATAGAACTGTGTCTGCATGTTTTGGAAGGGCACATGTATTCCTAATTGGGGCAATGTTTATAACAAAAACATATTGTAGGTCTTTGTCTAAGAGGTAACATGTCTGTTTCTTTTCTTTAGTTACAGACTTTACATGGTGACATTGTGCAGCAAATGGATAAGAACACAAAGCTGGACATGCAGTTTATACTTGTAAGTTTCCTGTACCAGTTTTTGCCACCTTTAACTAGCCATCTAAGTACAGTACTGCATTCTCCAAACGATCTGGAACTTTACAGGGGTGTCCAATAAGTTATCTACCTGAATATGAAAACTACATTTTCTGAGAAAACTCTCTACTTTTCAGTGTAATCTTCCTTGACTTCAACACACTTGTTCCACTTTACCTGAACTTTGATCCTTGCCGGAAATGCGGCCCCGCCATTAACATGGCCAGCCCTGATCGTAGACGGTAGACCGGAAGCTCTTCCTACAAAATATTAATCTTTGGGTAACCATACAAATGTCTTCATGTAGACAAGCATTGTGGGGGTTAAGAAGCAAGCGATAATAAAGACTACAGCATTCTAGACACCCAATTTTACATCTGCAAAACAGGAATATATACTGATTTGATTACTGACTCATGCAACAGTTTTGTCTTTAATAAACATTTTTTATAGTAATCTATTTTGAAGACTGGAAAGTAAGGTTAATGGCCATTTCAAGACTATTTCCCATATTTTTTCTGCTTCTAATAGGACAGTCAAATCCGATATGAAAAGGAGTATCGCCAGAAAGCAGCCAATCTTGACAAGTGCATGTCCGAAGCTTGGAGGATGGAAAGGCAAAGAGATCGGAATCTACAAAACATGAAGGTTTGGGATATAATGTTAAAAAATACACATTTATAATTAGTCCAGAGGAATTTTAAAATACTTTTTTTTCAAGAACATAAATTCAGAGGATGCAGGGGTAGTGACTGCTACTGGGCCCAAAAATTAGGGGCTCCATCATCATGACTCCTCCACCTTATTGATCAGATTTGTGCTCTTATGCCATCATGTACAGACAAAGAAGCACCATTTGCCTTATCTGTTTAATTTTTTAGTTGTATAATTTTACTTTCCCAGGTTTTGTTTCGTTCCATTGTTCTGCTACCTGGGGGCATCTCCCCGCAGTTTGAAACCCCCCAGAAAGCCCAAACAGCTCCTGTTTTCCTGACTAGAGCCCCTCCTCACATAATCCCCCAGGATGCTCATAAATCTCACCTTAACCTCACTCCCCTGCTAGGAATCCAGTGCCTCCGGTGGCTGCCCAGGGCTCACGTCCTCCTCAGACTGTCATATAGTGGTGGCGCTGGCGGCCACTAACACTCTTGCAGCGGTGGGTGTTGGTCCCCTTTAATGCTCAGTTTGAAAAAGATGTGGTGAGTCACAATTTTCTAATGTCCTAAATGTTTAAAAAGGGACAAAACCTTGGATTTTTACTCTTCTGGGCTTTGGACCTCATCCAAGGGACGTCCTGATTTGGGATGCCCCGTTGTATGAAGCCCATGGTACTTTCACTGTACTTGCCTTTCCAGCAATCCCACAGCTCTGTGCACGTTCATGAACAATGAAAGC
Source organism: Gastrophryne carolinensis (assembly GCA_027917425.1). NCBI lineage: Eukaryota > Metazoa > Chordata > Amphibia > Anura > Microhylidae > Gastrophryne > Gastrophryne carolinensis. The sequence continues at coordinate 332,118,931 of CM051235.1, read as the reverse complement.
TGAATGGAAGGGGTGTGGCAAGCATTCCCATGGCTGCTTCCCTTTGTCTGTGGGCAACTGTGAAAGATAATTTAGGCCTAGCATGGGAGCACGCAGCAATCGGAGGGATGCCACTGTGGCCCACGCATGTGCTGTGTGATCCCTTCAAAGGTAAGTTTTACAGCGCCAGATGTAGATGGCAGACATGATGTTTACAACGATAATGTTATGAGATTACAGTCCCCAGTATTAATATTAAATTCTCTGACTCCTTTTTGGCCCCAACCCACCCATCATTTATTCTAAGTATGTCACACACCCCGCTTCAAGAAATTCATAACGTGTGGGTAATACTGACCTGTAGAGGGCGATATGCAGAGATGCCAGGAAAAAAGAGAGCCCCTCCCGGTCCATAAATATCTGGGACCTCCCACTCATTACCCAGTCTTCATCTCTGCAGATGGCGAGCAAGTCAGAAGATGTGGTCTCCTCCTTGCACAGGGGGATTTCAGGTAGCCGGGATGACTCCCGGCCCTTTAGTTATCTATTTCCACCTGGATCTTTTTTTTCTGTTACCTCATGCCTCCCAGCCTAGGCTGACGGTCCGGGTGAGGGTAGAAAAGCACCCTTGGTGCTTAAGAGCAAATGCTCTCCCGTGAGACCCTATATAAGAGGGTAGGCGGTCATCCGGGACGGTGACCCCGGTTTGGGATGCCCCGTCCCTTGGCCTGACACTTTGGGTGGTCCCCCCCCTTTGGGTAATGCCCCTCTCTCTAGCGGGATAGCGGAGGGTAGGAGCAAAGGGCCCCTTATTCGGTGTTAGGTCCAAATTTTGTAATCATTAATAAGGTTTTAATGTATTAATTTATTAAATTATTCCCCCAATAGTTATTAACTTATTTATTACATCATAACAGCGGTATTTCTCTGTCAAAACGGCGCTGTGGCCGCCATTTTTATTCTCCCTGAGGTAAAAGGGGCGGGGGCGGGCTTTGGGCGCGAGCCGCGGCCCCCACCCCTCTATTTGCCGCTTATGCGGCTTGGATTCTGAGCGAGGAGCGGGGCCGGGCGTCAGGCTCAAAGCCACGGCCCGCTCCACTCCTTCTTTCTCTTCTGAGACCGGCGCCGCAGCTGCACATGGCTGCGGTGCTCGGAGGGGAGCTTCTCCCCTCACGCTTTCACTCTTGGGGGCGGGTCCGGGCTTTACAGCGCTGCGGCCCGCCCCTGTGTCTCAGGCACTGCTGAGGTGCTTTTCTCTGTGCCTGTTTACTCAGAGGGGGCGGAGCTTGGCGCTTCGCGCTCTGCGTGCTGGCCACGCCCCCCTTCTTTTCTCAGAGCTGATCTTTACCTCACGGAGAGAGGAAGCTGTCTTCTGGATCACAGTGAGTGGCCCGGTGGGCCCCCCTTCTGTCCCATCACCTATAATTATATATTTTTATGTCATATATATATATATATATATATATATATATATATTTTATACTCTGCTTTTCTTATTAGCCTTTTTTATTATGTCTTTCAGATATAAAAGACAGTGGTGTTAGGGGGTTTCTCCCGGTCCTAGGGTCCCTGGGTTCTTAATTGGCTTATTGCAAATCCTCCCACTTGGGACATTAAAGGGGCATCCCGGCTTGCTTATATGCGTAATTCCCTCAGTCATTGCAACCAACTATAAGTTCACCTTATGGAGGCAACCCCGGATACTGGGCTCGGGCTCCCCTCGGGGCAATCCCGGAAGTGTATGGGGTGTGGGGCATCTCTTACTGGCGATGATGTATATCTGTGTATACCATGCGCGCAGCAGACTATTACGCGGCAGTCCGGACCCCAGGAGTCTGGTTCAGCACCGCCGGTCTCTCCCCCTCCCAGCTTGATCCGTGCCCAGTTTGACGTTGTCATGGGTGGGCAGTTGCAATCGGAGATGTGTGCCCGATTGGCCAATCTTGAAAAATTATTCTCCAGCACGGTCACCAGAAAGGCGGTCGACTTGGATGATGTTGATAATCTGGACTGGTCTGATTACTCCCAACTTGAGGAAGGGGAGGTATATGAAGAATCAGATAATTCAGATGATCAGCAGTTTGTGGGTGCTGATACCGAGCGGGGCTTGGGGAGGTCTTCGGATACTCCTAATGTTCTGGCTCAGATGTTTGAGGTTTTGGCTATTTCTCCTCCTGAGGTGGTTCCACAGCAAAAGGGGGAAATTTTCGAAGAATCCAGGCCGCGCTTGGAATTTCCTAACCAAAAGCATTTTGATGGGATTATTGCTAAGGAATGGGAGAGGCCTGCCCGGCTCCCAGGTGTCCCTCAGGGTTGGGACAAGAAATATCCCTTTCCCTTGGATACGGTTAAGCGTTGGGCGTCCCCTCCCGAGGTGGATGTACCAATTCTGGGTTTATCCAACACTACTGTTTTAAATTCTCCTGATTGCTCCACGCTTAAAGATGGTGAGGATAAACGCATTGACCAAATGGCTTGTCATGGTTTTGCCAGTGTTGGGTCAGCCATGAGGCCGGTTTGTGCTTCAGCGCTGCTGGTGGTGGCTACCAGGTCGATGGTCAGGGACCTGTTGAATTCTTCCGGGTTAGATCCGGATAGTGACGAGTTCCTTGGCCTTAAAAGGTGTGAATTGTTTTTGTCATTTGTACTAGCCGCCTTGGATGACACACTGATGATGTGTGGCAGAACGTCGCCTCTATTGGTGACTATTCGGCGTTCGGTTTGGTTGCGCCAGTGGGCGGCTGATTTTGTGTCTAAAAAGTCGCTGACCGCTCTTCCCTTTGTGGGATTACGGCTCTTTGGTGAGAAGTTGGATTCAGTTGCTAAGGGTGGTAAGTTACCTCAACGCAAAAAACAGCGTTGTTCCTTTCGGGGGGCGGGTTCCTTTGCTCCTTCCTTTCGTGGTGCTAGAGCTGGCAGAGGAATTGTTTTCCCCGCAGCCAGAGGAGATTCCTGGAACAGGGGCAGAGGACGTGCCCGCCCAGGATACAGCTGGGGCTCTAAGCCCAAACCCGCTGCCAAGCCAGCTCAGCAATGAGGGGGCGCCCTCACCCATGCGGGTGGGGGGACGGCTGCAACACTTCTCCCAGGTCTGGGACCGGGAGGTCTCGGGCAGATGGATCCGGGAAGTGGTGACTTCCGGCTACAAGCTGGAGTTCGAGCTCTGGCCCCCTCCCAGATTCCTCAGGTCTCGGGTGCCTTCGGACCTTCTGGCCGCGCAGGAGCTCCAGGCGGCAGTAAAGAGCCTGTTGGATATGGCAGTTATTTACCCAGTGCCCCCCTCAGACAGGGGTCGGGGCTTTTATTCCAATCTGTTCACGGTGCCCAAGAAGGACGGCTCGATTCGACCCATTCTGGATCTAAAGATCCTCAACAGGTTCGTCCGTATGCGGAAATTTCGCATGGAAACGCTGCATTCAGCTATCCATTCTCTTCGGCAGGGGGACTTTCTGACGTCCGTAGACATCAAGGACGCCTATCTGCATGTGCCGATTTTTCCAGCGCACCAGAGATTTCTCAGGTTCGTGGTGGAGGATCGGCACTTTCAGTTTGTGGCTCTTCCTTTCGGTCTTACCTCGGCTCCAAGGGTTTTCACCAAGGTGCTGGCCGGGGTGATGGCTCTCCTCAGAGCCTAGGGTATTCGCATTGTCCCTTATCTGTCCACTCTGGAGAGATTCGGGTGGGTGATCAACTATCCCAAGTCCTCCCTTTCTCCGTCCAGGTTAGTGTCTTTTCTGGGAATGTCCCTGGATACTTCCCAGGCCAGGGTATTTCTTCCTCAGACCAAGGTTCTCTTGATTCAGGAGTTGGTTCGACTCCTCCTGTCCATCCCTCGTCCAGCCATCAGACTGGGGATGAGGCTGGTGGGATTGATGGTAGCCTCCTTCGAAGCGGTTCCCTTTGCTCAGTTCCACACAAGGACACTACAGCTCCGTCTGTTGGCGGCCTGGGATGGGTCGCCACTGTCGTTGAATCAGTTTTTCCTGATGAACCCCCGAGTTCGTTGCTCCATTCAGTGGTGGCTGGATCCAATCAATCTGTCGAGGGGCAGATCCTTTCTGGCCCCTTGTTGGGAGACGGTCACCACGGATGCCAGTCTATCAGGATGGGGGGGTTCTGGAAGGATCGTCAGTTTCAGGGACTGTGGGGGCCTCAGGAGGCTCACGAGTCCATCAATGTTCTGGAATTGAGGGCCATCAGGATGGTTCTGTTTCGCTTGACTCATCAGTTGCAAGGATTGCCGGTTCAAGTCCGGTCGGACAATCGGACGGCGGTCGCCTACATCAATCACCATGGAGGGACTCGCAGCAGGAGTGCCCTCAAGGAAGTGTCTTTGATTCTGGCCTGGGCGGAGACCCACGTCCCTTGCATTTCTGCAGTTTACATTCCGGGAGCGGAGAACACGGAGGCGGACTCTCTGAGCAGGTTCTCAGCTCGCCGGGGGGAATGGTCTCTCAGCCCCAAAGTGTTTCGCTTGATTTGTCTTAGGTGGGGGTCCCCGGTGGTGGACCTCTTTGCCTCTCGTCACAATCACAAACTTCCGACATTTGTGTCTCTCTCACGGGATCCACTGGCTCTGGCAGTGGATGCCATGTCTCTGAACTGGAGGGATCTGGGGTTTCTGTATCTGTTCCCTCCGTTTCCCTTGGTGGCCAGAGTGGTGCGCAAGCTGGCCCTGGAGGGCGCGTCAGCAATTCTGGTGGCCCCAAGGTGGCCAAGACAGGTTTGGTTCGCAGATGTGGTAAGGTTAGCAGAGGATCAGTTCGTTCTGCCCCTGCTGCCGGATCTGCTCACCCAGGGTCAACTACGTTATCCCAATTTACCAACGCTGGCTTTGACGGCGTGGCTGCTGAAACCTCCATCTTGAAGGAGGAAGGTCTTTCCGATGCTGTGATTCGAACTCTCATTAGTGCTAGGAAGCGGTCTTCCTCTAATATCTACTATAGGACTTGGAGGTCTTGATTGGTGTGAGATCAGGGCGTTGCCTTGTAGGGAATTTTCCATCTCCAGAATCCTGGAGTTTCTTCAACATGATCTGGACCTGGGGCTCCAGCTTAGTACTCTGAAGGGGCAGGTTTCTGCCCTGGCGGTGTTCTTTCAAAGGTCATTTGCCCTACATCCTTTGGTTAAGACTTTTTTCCAGGGAGTCACGCACGTGCGGCCTCCTAGAAAACCTTTGCTCCCTGTTTGGGATTTGAATTTAGTTCTTTCTGCTCTTCAGGATTCTCCTTTTGAGCCCTTGAATGATATTGTCTTGTCTTCACTTACGCAGAAGGTGGCCTTTTTGGTAGCCATCACTTCGGTTAGGCGTGTCTCTGAGTTGGCGGCTTTGTCCATTCAAGCCCCGTACTTTGAGGGGCATCAGGACAAGGTGGTTTTTCGTTTCAAGTCTGATTTCCTTCCTTAGGTTGTTTCTGCCTTTCACCTAAACCAAGACATTGTTCTGCCCTCTCTGTGTCCTAATCCCAGCAATGACAAGGAGAGGGCCCTGCATTCTTTGGATGTGGTTTGTGTTGTGAAGTATTATTTGGAGGTAACGTCTTCCTTTCGGGCCTCCGGGCCCAGAAAAGGCTTGGTGCCTGCCAAGTCTTCCATTAGTAAATGGATCCGTCAGACCATAGTTGGGGCCTATTCTGCCAAAGGGAAGGTTACCCCTTTTCGTGTTACTGCTCATTCTACTCGTGCGGTTGGGGCGTCCTGGGCTTTTCAGCACCAGGCCTCTGTTGAGCAGGTTTGTAAGGCTGCTACTTGGTCTTCTGTTCACACTTTTTCCAAGTTTTACAAGGTTGATGTTCGGGCCTCAGCGGATGCTGTTTTTGGCCGCAAAGTTCTGCAAGCTGCAGTGGTTTAAGTTGTGCCTTGTTGCCTTGTTTTGGATCCCCGCCCTTTATGGACACTGCTGTTGGATGTCCCACATGTTATGAATTTCTTGAAGCGGGGTGTGTGACATACTTAGAATAATACCATTTTGTGAATACTCACCTGTAAAATGGGTATTGTAAGTATGTCACACACCCCGCTTCACCCTGCCCTTTTGTATTCTGGATCCTTTATATGGTGAACTTTGCGTTGTTATGCTTTGTGTTGGGCTCTTCCTGGTCCCTTACCTTACTGCTGTTCTTATACTGGGTAATGAGTGGGAGGTCCCAGGTATTTATGGACCGGGAGGGGCTCTCTTTTTTCCTGGCATCTCTGCATATCGCCCTCTACAGGTCAGTATTACCCACACGTTATGAATTTCTTGAAGCGGGGTGTGTGACATACTTACAATACCCATTTTACAGGTGAGTATTCACAAAATGGTATTTTTTGATGTGGATTCTCACTGTCTGGCCCTAGCCTACAGACTCAACCATGATATTTGTTTTAATCAGTCAATGTGAATTTTTTTCAGGTAAAGTTATTGAGATTTTGATACCTTGTTTACTCACTTCTCATTTGTTTCCACTATGCTTTTGTCGTTTTCCAGGAGAAAGTAAATATTCTACATTCAGACATGCTGTCTTTTGTCAAAGAAAGCCAGCGAGCAGCAGAGTTGGAAGAGAGGCGCAGGTACCGCTTTCTGGCAGAGAAGCATTTAGCATTCTGCAGTTCCTTTATACAGTACCATAGTCGGGTAAGTCATAAACCGGTAAACTGTTAAAGTGGAACTAAAGTAAAAGAAAAACTTGAGATTCACTGAACATTTTTCTCCTAAATCAAAATGTCCCACTGCATAACAAGCCCCTAGAAAGTGCAAAAAATGACACAAGTCGTGTTTACGTGCCACTATTGTGCTACACATTAGCTCAGGTGGCCAATTGCCTAATCCTGGAAATGTGAATACTAAAACCCAGGACTTTAAAAGGGGGGAGTTGTTCAGAGGACCTAAACTAATTTTTCTAAGCTTAGAATATATGTTATGTAATGTGACATGGTATTTCAGATATATACAATGCGTTAACCCTGCCATATTGTCTGGCACAGCAGAAAAAGCATAAAGCTCACATTTACTATTTCATCTTTTTTTGCTTTAAAATAAGGCTCTGCTTGCCAGGCCTTTTATATCGATGCCCCGTGGTATTGTTTCAGCTATTCAATTAAAACAGGGAGGCAGATATTTACTTGATTTGAGCAAGGCCCAATAATTCAGGTGAAATATACAACAGTATTCAGAAGAATTGTGTGTGCTCCATTTTTTTTAATGTAGGGTCCACTTTTTTTTCCTTTAGCATGGCAACGTCCCTATGCACAAAGCAAGCTCAAAAAAAAGATTTTCTTTAATGACGTAGGAAATTATTTACTGAGTTTCGGGTAGAGGAACTTAATCCACTTCTAAAGGCAAATAAAAAAAAAAAAACAGCTCTGTGCTTCCTCTCAGGTTGTCGTTGTGAATGAGGAAATAAGCCTCCTCATCTGTGGCTCTGGCCACTCCCCACCAATGTGGCCACCAATGATCTTTGAAGATCAATAACAGAACTACACCCACTAATCCCTGCTTGAATGGTGGCTGTTAGAGCTGCCATTCAAGCACCAATAAACTCTGTCTTCCACTCCACCCAGTCTACGCCTTGTTAGGCAAGTGTTCTCACTCCCTAGCAAAGCTGTCAGCGGAACTGGGTGGGTGGAGACAATGCGCCGAAATGCCTGCACTTCCGGCACGAGCTCCAGCCACATGGGGGGGATGTTGGCTGCACAGGGGTATCTCTGATCAGCCCGGCCCCCGGGCAACACAGTTTGGATTGCTGATCAGCCTGACCCCGGTCGGCACGGTAGGGATGGCCGATCAGCCCGGGTGGCGCGGGGGGCTCTCTGAATAGCCCAGGCGGAATAGCAGGGCTTGGCGATCAGCTCGGGTATGGAGGGGGGCTTTCCAAACAGCTCAGCCTTGGGCGGCATGGGGGGGGCTCTCTCCGAAGTTTCATTAGGCTGCATGAGGGATGCTGCAGTCCCCTCCCAGTGATCCAAACTGCCGAACTATGGCCTCGGACCCATGAACGCAGGTGCATGCATGTGTTTGGGAGTGCAGGGGTGTGTGCATGTGTTTGGGAGTGCAGGGGTGTGTGCATGTGTTTGGGAGTGCAGGGGTGTGTGCATGTGTTTGGGAGTGCAGGGGTGTATGCATGTGTTTGGGAGTGCAGGGGTGTGTGCATGTGTTTGGGAGTGCAGGGGTGTGTGCATGTGTTTGGGAGTGCAGGGATGTGTGCATGTGTTTGGGAGTGCAGGGGTGTGTGCATGTGTTTGGGAGTGCAGGGGTGTGTGCATGTGTTTGGGAGTGCAGGGATGTGTGCATGTGTTTGGGAGTGCAGGGGTGTATGCATGTGTATGGGAGTGCAGGGGTGTGTGCATGTGTTTGGGAGTGCAGGGGTGTGTGCATGTGTTTGGGAGTGCAGGGGTGTGTGCATGTGTTTGGGAGTGCAGGGGTGTGTGCATGTGTATGGGAGTGCAGGGGTGTGTGCATGTGTTTGGGAGTGCAGGGGTGTATGCATGTGTATGGGAGTGCAGGGGTGTGTGCATGTGTTTGGGAGTGCAGGGGTGTGTGCATGTGTTTGGGAGTGCAGGGGTGTGTGCATGTGTTTGGGAGTGCAGGGGTGTATGCATGTGTATGGGAGTGCAGGGGTGTGTGCATGTGTTTGGGAGTGCAGGGGTGTGTGCATGTGTTTGGGAGTGCAGGGGTGTGTGCATGTGTTTGGGAGTGCAGGGGTGTGTGCATGTGTTTGGGAGTGCAGGGGTGTGTGCATGTGTTTGGGAGTGCAGGGATGTGTGCATGTGTTTGGGAGTGCAGGGGTGTGTGCATGTGTTTGGGAGTGCAGGGGTGTATGCATGTGTATGGGAGTGCAGGGGTGTGTGCATGTGTTTGGGAGTGCAGGGGTGTATGCATGTGTATGGGAGTGCAGGGGTGTGTGCATGTGTATGGGAGTGCAGGGGTGTGTGCATGTGTTTGGGAGTGCAGGGGTGTGTGCATGTGTTTGGGAGTGCAGGGGTGTATGCATGTGTATGGGAGTGCAGGGGTGTGTGCATGTGTTTGGGAGTGCAGAGGTGTGTGCATGTGTTTGGGAGTGCAGGGGTGTGTGCATGTGTATGGGAGTGCAGGGGTGTGTGCATGTGTTTGGGAGTGCAGGGGTGTGTGCATGTGTATGGGAGTGCAGGGGTGTGTGCATGTGTTTGGGAGTGCAGAGGTGTGTGCATGTGTTTGGGAGTGCAGGGGTGTGTGCATGTGTTTGGGAGTGCAGGGGTGTGTGCATGTGTTTGGGAGTGCAGGGGTGTGTGCATGTGTATGGGAGGGCAGGGGTGTGTGCATGTGTTTGGGAGTGCAGGGGTGTATGCATGTGTATGGGAGTGCAAGGGTATGTGCATGTGTTTGGAAACCCCCCGGGCACCAGTAATCACTTACCTTTCCCCTGTCCAATCAGAGCCGTCTGCTGAACTGATGCAATTCGGCGGGGCAGCTCTGTCAGCAGGGGGATGCACCGCTCGCGTTCCCTATTCACAATCATCAGAGCTGTCACCAAATTTCCTTACTACAGCGGGTTGCTCGGGTTGGATGAAACCCATGGAAGAGGTGAGTTTAAATGTGGGTTTCCCACAGTGGGGCATCCCAATTTGCCCAGGGGCCCTAGGAGCACGCGTTCCCCAGAGACATCGTCTGCAGGATCCACCTCTTTTCACTAAAGGAGGAAATCCTGAGGAGAGCATGGAACAAGGGCCCCCTCAGCTTTAAAGGAGCACCGATCAAGATATTGCAGGACTTGTCCAAACGGACTCTTCAGATGCGCAGAATGATGAAACCCCTCCTTGAAACCATCACTAGCAAGGGAGCGACATACAGGTGGGGTTTTCCTTTTCACCTGATAATTAAGAGCGCAAACGGGGTCTTCATTTTGAAAAAATATCGAGAGCTCGGAGACCTGTTTGCATTCCTGCAGTGTGACCCTGTCAGCATCCCTGATTGGCTTGACTCTGATGGTCCTCCGTTGCCAGCGGGACCGCCCAGTAGGAGAAATCGAGGTCTGAGAAGCTTCCAGGACCTCAAGCGCCTCAGAGGTCCTTTACAGGGGCTTTCGGTGGGCTCCGGAGCAACGCTCCGGATGGAGAGCTCCTTGGGCGTCTCATTCAACGACAACCGAAGAAGCGAGTGGCCTGGTCCCCACTCCCCCTCGGTTCACCCGTCTGAGTGGGGAGGAGGGTCGATGCCCAACTGTTAATGATTGACTCATTTAAGGGTGTCCCTCGAGACGATTTCTCGCCAACACTTCACAGTGCGTTTTCTGTTTTGTCCTGGCCTACTTGTAAGGCCCTGGTCTTTGCTACTGTTATAGTCGCTTATTTTTGTTGTTGGAAGCCGGTGCCCTGTACGCGGAACCCTTGGGTCTCACGGACCGGGATCTCCTGACCGCCTAGTGGTTGAGAGTGTAGTGTCAGCATGATTTGGGAGAGCTAGGGCTAAGTTCCCTGATGAGCCTCCTAGCTCCTGTCGGACGCAGCACCCCCAATAGGCCGGTCTACTGGGCACGCGTTGCCCATGTTGACTGAATTTACCCCGTCGGAGGGGAAACTTAGTGTTTGTACATTTTGTGCGTAGGCACTGCTTCTGCGCTAGATTTACCCCCCTTCCCGGTTTAGTTTTTCTCCCCTTATCGTCCACACCCCCCTATAGCGGTCGGACCTTCCCCGGTCCTCTCACCCTTCCTCGGTCGGTGCGGATCCCTGGGTGCTTCTCGCGGCTCTCCGAGCCGAGTGAGCGGTCCTGAGTGGCCCTTACTATGACTGAGATACAGATAGTCTCCCTCAATGCTAAGGGGCTCAACAATCCTGAAAAGAGGTCTCTCATACTTAGAAACCTTAGAGGCATAAGGGCACAGGTGGCCTTTCTGCAAGAAACTCATTTTAAGGTTGGCAAATCGCACTCTCTCGGGAACAGGTATTACACAAGGGCTTACCATAGCTACTCTACAGACTCCAGATCGCGTGGAGAAGCATACTTTTTAGGTGCGTCCCTCCCTTGGGAATTGGAGGATTTTAAGACGGACGACGAGGGGAGGTGGAACTTCCTTAAAGGGAAGATCGCCTCCTGTAGCTACACGTTTGCCAATGTGTACCTGCCGAACTCCAATCAAGTTGCCTTCCTGGAATCGGTTCTTAGCACCTTGTCCTTCTTCAAGGAGGGGGAGCTGGTTGTGGGTGGAGATTTCAACCTCGCCCTTGACCCCCTCCTAGACACTTCTGGGGGAAGCCCACATGAATCATATAGGAGACTTAAAAAATTAAAGAGAACACTTACACTCTATAAATTGATCGACCCCTGGAGAATACTCCATCCCAATGAGCGAGATTACTTGTTCAATTCCAGCCCCCACGGGTCTTACTCAAGGATCGACTGGTTCTTGGTGCCCCAGGCCTCTCTGTGCCAGATCTCGGACACCACCATTGGAAACATTACGGTCTCGGACCATGCCCCTGTTACTCTAACTATCACTTGCCCTACCCAAATCCCGAGGAGCTGGTCTTGGAGGCTAAATACGTCCTTGCTTGAGGACCAAAGCATATTAGAGGAAATACAGTCTGAAATTAAAAACTTTTTTCAACTCAATTCCTCCCCTGATATTGGTCCTGGGACTTTATGGGAAGCACACAAATGTGTGATTAGAGGCATTTTCATTAAGATCGGGTCCAGAATCAAAAAAGAAAAAAACAAGCAAGTACAAGATCTAATAGCAGAGATTGGGAGAGTTGAGAGGAAACACAAAAAATCCCTAGCAGTGGAATGTCTGCCTACTCTAACCTCCCTAAGGGAGAAGCTTAAAACGTTATGCGGCGCTAAAATCAAAGCTCAACTCAGCAATTGCCGTAGAATCTACTACGAATCGGTAGATAAATGCGGGAGATTATTGGCGAATGCCCTGAGGGAGGAGCAGGCTAAAACTTATATCCCCAAGATAGTCACCTCAGAAGGGCGGGTCACGCACCTCTTTAATGAAATAGGGGATGCTTTTCGAAGGTTTTATGAACAGCTATATAACCTCCCTAAGAAACAAGACCAGGGGGCGGGAGGGCCCCCATAGAGCAATATATTGGAATCCGGGCTCCCTAAGTTGCCCAGGGAAATCCTTGAAGGCTTGGAAGAGCCCTTAACTTTAACTGAGCTGCATAAGGCAGTATTCGGGTCGGCGGGAGGTAAGGCCTTTGGTCCCGACAGTTTAAGCATCCCTTACTATACGAAATTCTTCCCTCTCCTAGCTCCGAAACTCCTGGAAGCCCTTAATTCGGTTAAGGACGGGACTGCCCTCCCGTCAGATACTCTGAGAGCTCATATTTCGGTTATTCAGAAGGAGGGCAAGGACCCGGCTCAATGTGCAAGCTACAGACCGATATCCCTCCTGAATTCAGACCTGAAACTCTTTGCTAAAGTTTTGGCCTCCAGACTAGCCCCTCACCTTCACCATATCATAGGTCTTGATCAGGTGGGGTTCATGCCGCACAGAGAGGCCAGGGACAACACCATTAAGTTGTTGAACCTAATACACCTGGCACAACAAAACGGGACCCCTACTCTTTTACTGGCGACGGATGCTGAAAAAGCTTTAGATCGGGTGAACTGGGATTTCATGTTAGCCACACTCCGGCACATTGGACTGGGCCCAAATGCCTTGAACTGGATAGGTAGCCTTAATGGGGCCCGTCGGCCGCAGTCCGTGTGAATGGGGTTCTCTCTGACTCTTTTGGGATAACGAATGGGACACGTCAGGGTTGTCTGCTCTCTCCCCTCATTTTTATACTTACCCTGGAACCTTTCTTGTGTCAAATCCACCGAAATCCGGATATTGCAGGCCTTTCTATTAACTCAAAACAATATAAAGTCGCAGCCTACGCTGATGACCTAATTTTCAGCCTGTCATGCCCTTAAGTATCTCTTCCTAATCTTATCTCCGAATTAAAGCACTATGGGGAAGTGTCTGGATATAAGATTAATAACCAAAAATCGGAAGCTCTTAACATAAACATCCCCCCTAAGAGATTCGACACAATTCGGGACTCTTTCCCGTTTAAATGGGCCAGGGAGAGTATCACATATCTGGGGACCAAGATTTGTAACAATCTAGCCAAAATCTTTGACCTAAACTTTCTGCCACTGTTGAAGAATTTTGAAGAGGAAACAAATAGGTGGGCTAAGGGTAGGTATTCTTGGTTTGGTGCTGCCAAAATGAACTTGCTCCCCCGGTTGCTGTATCTGCTGCAGGCTCTGGCAGTGAAAGTCCCACAGAGCTTTCTACAGAGAGTCAGGGGGCTTTTCATCAAGTTTCTCTGGGGTGGGAAGAAGCCGAGGTTGAACAAAACGTTGCTGACACGGTCTAAGGAGAATGGAGGGTTGGGCTTTCCAGATCCGATCATTTATCATGCAGCAGTACATCTTAGTAGAACTGTCGACTGATGTCTGCACGGGAAACATAAACAGTGGGTGGGGCTGGAGCAAGGATCCATTGACGCTCCTATTGCAGGAGCAGCTTGGTTGAACACCCATGACATCCCAATTGCCCTGAAACATCCCACAGTTGGAGCCACTATTAGAGCTAACCGGCGGCACTTTAACCACCCAGAGATCTTCCCTAGCCCCTCCCCGATGCTTCCGGTCCTGGGCAACCCTCAATTCCCTCCGGGCAGTGAGGGCTCTATCTGGAAAGCATGGCAAAAGGCAGGAGTGTACAGGGCAGGTCACCTTTAGGCAGGGGTTGACTGGTCGGATCTGAGGGAGCTTGCCCAATCAAGAGGCCTTCCGGCTTGGTCGGATTGGCAGAATATCCAATTGGTCCACTTCCTCCGGTCTCTTAAAGACTTTAATGGTGTTATGAGGAAAGTTACCCCTTTTGAAAACCTGCCAGTACCGAAGTAGTCAAACACACTCTATCATACACTTATAAAATGCTCATTACTCCCCCAGATGGTGAGAGGCCCGCTTTTCTGGGAAAGTGGGAGGAAGACCTGGGGATCTCCCTGGCACCAGACCAGTGTAGAAAACTTTTAAGTATGCCGCATAAAACATCTATATGTACACGCATCCAGGAGTGTAATTTTAAAATCCTCTTTCGATGGTACAGGGTGCCGACCGTAATTAGTAAATAGTCGTCAGATGCCTCTGACATTTGTTGGCGATTTAATGGGGGCAAAGGCGACATGTTACATATTTTCTGGTCCTGCCCGGCTCTTGGAAATTTTTGGGGCGCAGTCAGAGAGATCGCGGGCAGATTAACAGAGGAGAGGGTGCCTGACGATCCGGCTTCCTGTCTCCTCCATATGACTACGACCCCCCTGAAAATATACAAAAAATTATTGCTGTGTCACCTACTTAATGCAGCAAAGACTTGCATCCCCCTTAAATGGAAGTCCTCCAAGCCACCCACGGTGGCGATGTGGATCCTGAAGGTAAATGAGCTTATGCGGTTTGAAAGCGTTATACTCTCTCGGGAGAATAGGTTTGAGGGTTTCACAATTACTTGCTACAGCTGGCTGAGATTCTCGGAATCTGCAGATTGCAGTGCCTTACTGGGTGGCGCCCAGGGACCCGCACTATAATCCCCTCTCCCCCTCCCAGTTAGCCCCCCCGTAGCACCACAAACATGTATTACAGATTGGATCTCCAGAGTTGATTTTATAACAATCTTTATTGCTCAATTATCATGATAACTCTTACATTTTGATTGAACCAGTATACGATCATTGTTCTTTTTGTATGAGATTGCATATCGAATGTATGTTTTCTGTTGAAAATGATAAATAAAGAATGTAAAAATAAAATACCCTGTGGTAGGACTGTTACAACAAAAGGCACCAAAGCTCACTTCTAAACGAAAATGAAAACCAGAATGTTGAATGACACCCATGAAAAATGTCTAAGCATCTGGAAGCCATGGAGAACATATGCCACCCGAACCTTTCACAACTAGCATTGAACTAATACCTGCCAATTTTTCATCAGGACAGGTCAGCCCCCCACCATTCCCTCCCATCCTTCCCTATGATTTTTTTGCCCTGCTCCTCTTGTCTTTTTGCTATTCCACCTATATATTGCTCTGTACCAGACTTTGAACTGATGTGGAAGTCTGTTTTATGATTATTATCAGGGCCGGCGTCAGCACCCGGCAGGGTGGGGCAGCTGCAGGGGACCACTGACAAGTCTGGGGTGAGCGACAGTGCTTGACCGGCGGCGGGCTGGAAGGGCACAGCCACAGCTGGTGCCCACATCTTCTCGAATAGTTGGGTTCCACATAATGAGGAGGAAGTGCTGGGTTTTGTTCGGCTTTTAAGTTGCCCACCCTAGCTGATTTACTATCCCTGGAGCATCCCAATCTGCGATACCCTACTGTGTGAAACCCGCTGGGATCGCTGGCATACCCACTATGCAAGCAATTCCACCCCTGGGTTTTGGTCCACAGTGCATTCACCAGTTACAGGAAAGTAATAAACAAAGGGAAGGAGGGGGCGCACACAGGGGCATCCAAAATCAGGAGAATCTAGATTCGTTTAGACTCCGAGGTCAGGTTTAAAGTTGTTTGGTGTGCTTTTGGTCCAAATAGCATGATCCTTAGGGGGCTTCCAGATTTGGGACGTCCCTCTGTGATATGACGCGGCCCCCTGAGACCATGCCGCCCAAGGGCCCACATAAACGAGGAAGAGGTGAGTTGTTCAGGGCTTGCTCTGTTTTTTTCCTGCTTTAAAAAGGTGTGCACCAGCCACTTTTATAGGCACCGGGTCTGGCAGCAGGATTAGAGGCAGTACTGCGCTCCATGGTGGAGTGCAGCATACCAGCTGTTAAAGGGCCACATAAAAAGGCTTGGACGGCCCAGGTTTGAGTTTGACCTATGTGCTCTAGAGAAATGTGAGAACCATCACAGGAGAAGCCATTCCATCATTGTCAATCATTCCACCTCCAGCATAGATTGTTTCCCACCTTCCATCTACAGTAGCCTGAAATCAGGAACAACCAGATAACAAATAGTTTCTATGCCCAGGCCATCAGACTTGTAAACAAGCATCTCTGACACAAAACCATCTGCTGAAGTTGTATGACTGATTGTACAGCCAATGCAAGAACTACTACCCAGTCATCTCATTAGCTCAGACATTTTTTACATACAATGTAGCCTTGGACTGTGACCCTCACAAGGACACTTCTTAAAGTAGACCAAAACCCTAGTAACCTGGCTAAACCAGTCTAAAAGTCTAAACTCCTGATTTGGGATGCTCCACAGTGTTTTTTTTTCAACAATTCTTTAAAATAGTTTTTTCATATATCAGTATATCAGTGTAACAGAGGTTTACTGTGCATATGATAATATAACTCCAGCCCTGTCATGGCTGTGGATAATTTTCTTCACAAGACTATGACAAATAATACCGGTAATTGGTGGTATTTTTGTGGACCAGATGACCTCATTTTTTTAAATCTGTATTTAATGTCCATACAGGCTCAGGGATTCCTGGCTCCACGAATACCCACATGGAAGGAACAGATTGAAGCCAGCAGAGCTCAGACAGGTCAAACTGCTCAGACTCAAAATTTTGCAACTTCTCGCTCATCCACAAGCTCAAGGGATTCTATGAACATGGTAATCACAACAGGGAGAACCTGGTGAATAACAGCTGAAAAGATTTCTTCATAAGCTAAATTGTCTCTGTTTTCTTTAAATATGAGCTGGTAAACCATACTTTCAAAGACCTAATATGGAAATATATAAATACTGTCATATCAATATCAATGCCCTGGAAGTTTAACGTATAAAGAAACACCAAGGAATAGGATAAATTAAAGGGCACTAAAGAGATTCTAAGAACCTGAGAGAGCATGACAAGCTTAAAAGGACATAAAAGAGAGGGTCTTGAGGCTAACAAAACCTTTGGAAAGCATGATATACAATATAGGGATATAGACAGATGTAGATGGAGACTCAGTAAGAATTTTAAACTGTATTTTGTTGTGACAAATTGTTGTCAGTGTCTGCTTTCCTGTAAAAGGACACAGATATCTCTTGCCAGGGCCCTTAAACCAGACCAACGCCTATTTTACAAAAATGGGTGTTGGTTCACTCCGTAGGGGGCATCCCGAATGCCTGGGTCCCCTTTTGATCAACCTCCTTCAAACCCTATAAACCTTGGTTGACTGGCGGCAGTCACTTGTCCCGTTCCTGGGCTGCCAATTTGGATGAGATCAGGAAAACCTGACCACGACCAACCAATCACACTGCTGCATATCGCCAATTAAAGTGAGGTGACAAGTAAAGTTTATGGGATTTGCAGGGGGTTTCTAGAGGAGTGGACCCCAGCATTTGGGATGCCTCCCCGGGGGTTTCTAGAGGAGTGGACCCCAGCATTTGGGATGCCTCCCCAGGAGCAGACCAACACACATTTTTGGTAAAATGGGTGTTGGTCCTGTTTAAGTGCTCTGCAAACGGACAAATTGGGGCATTTCTCTGCACCATCCTTGGTGAATTTGCTACCTACTGTAGAATTCTTACACAATTTAGCCTGCAGAGAGTACATGAACACATGCCCCTTGTCTTTGTTAATGCTGACTAGCTGCAGGTGCCCTTGTTTTTGGAGCAAGAAAAGGGCATGCACAAGGCCTGCTCCTTGCCCAACAATATTGCTTCTTGTACAGTATTACATTTAAGAATGAAAATTGTGGTAAATAACATTGTGTTCCTTAGACCCCAAGATCTGTGGCAGATGTCCTTTCTATGGTGACCCACTCAGAACAGAATGAATTTAGATCTACAACTGATGCAGCCAAAAGAAGCATGCAAAGGACAACATCAAATGGTGAGTGTACACTCTGTCGGAGTGGTATATGTTGTATAATATTGTGTGTGTGTATATATATATATATATATATATATATATATATATATATGTTGTATAATATTCAATCAAAGCAAAATGTATTTAGGACACATTCACATATAGAGATTGCAGTTCAGCTGCAGAATTCTAGATGTTTACAGGGTTGTATTTTGTCTTACCCATTTGTGTTTTGTTAATTTATCTATATTTTTACCACCAAGCCACCATGTGGAGAGGCTTAATATGGGGGGGGGGGGGGCAAAGAGACCAAAAGACTCTCTACTCAAAGCAAAATGAAAAGAAGAGCTTTCCTAGAAGGGAAAGTATTTACACAGTGCCCCACGACAAAAGTAACAATAAAATCATCCATCACTCCTTGCAGTGGGCTGAGCCATGTAAATAAACATAAAGCGGACCAAAACCCACTGAACTTGTGAAATACATTTGGCCAAAGCCCCTGCTGAATATTCCCCTCTTAGGAAGTAAAACTAGAAATGGATATTTATGCTTTTTGAATTGTCCTGGAAAACTTTTTTTTTTTGCTTTCTGTCTATGTAAATGGAAGGCAATTAGTAATTGCATAGATGTGGCAATTACATCATTTCCACCACACAACAGTGGCACTGAATGGAGGAGGTGGGGATTCACAGCTAAAACAGACGGCATTATCTGCGATAAGAATGAAGCAGGAGCAGTGAACATTGCCAAAAGGTGCTCTTCATGGGAGGAGCAATTCAGGGCATGCTAGTTAAAAATGGGGGTTTTGGTCCAAATCCACAACTAATCAAATATCATTGTTTACAGTTCTTTTCTCTATATGTAAGCGGTTTACCCCTGTCCACTGCAGACTCCTAATCCTCTGCCATATATATAATGGTTGGAGGCACATCTTTCTTAATCTTTTTCCAAATGTAACATGTAGTGTAGAATTCATGTATTTGTTTGTTAATGTCAAACACCTCTGTTTATTGGCTGCATTTTGCCAGTAATATCCAATCCATTTTCTTATTGTTTTTCTATATTTTAGGATCCGTAGGCAGTTTCCGTGCTCGCTCGAGCTCTTTTGGTGAGGTGGCTGTTGCAGCTGTGGCAGCAGCTGTAGCCACAGGAAACAGGAAGGTTCGGGCAATTGTAGATCACAACCCTGGAGGAAACCATACTATGCTGCAATTCTCTAAAGGTGATGTGATCACTGTTTTGGTGCCTGAAGCCCGTAATGGCTGGCTCTATGGGAAGCTGGACTCTTTAGCCACGTGAGTTTTCTTTTCAGCTAAAATTACCTGAAATTTAAATGGCTCAAGCATTAATCTTCTTGGAGAATATTTACACCTTTAAAGTACTGTATGTGCAGCTTTGAGGTGTCCAGAAGGTCCTGTGAATAATGCCACAAAAAAACAAATATGGTGATCAATTTGGCGAAACCAGATTTTGGACTTTATATTTATGTTAATTATACTCTTGTTCGTATGGCAATACAAACGACCAATAAATGCATTTTTATGCTCAAGTAGTAGTAATTGATTCAACAGGTTTATACCAGGTAAAGAGCACTTTCTTAAAGTGAACCACAGCCTGAGATTTTCACTATCCTATGTTCTGGTCTGTACCCCTGAGGCATTGCAAACTGGTCAAAAGCCCTGAGCTATTACCCAAAGGGAATCCTAGCTTGTTGGCATAAATGCTGACTCTATCAGTATAATAAACACGCATATAAAGCTACCAGGGCAACTTTCCCTGTCAGTCAAGGCGATGCTGTTCATTTATAGTCCATAACTCTGCAACAACACAATTTTGAGAGAGCTGATCACCACGTATGTTTTCATTTTACACTTATCCTACAGATACCCCTTAAAGTGACACAAAACCACCCCCCTCCCCGGGTGCTGCAAATTCACTTTCTTCCTGGCTCCCTCACTGGTGTAAATATCGGATGGCCGCATCCCCAGCATATTTGGGCTGTGCACGCACTGCCGCCCCCAACCATTTAGGCTGGTGGGGGGGGGGGGGGAGAGCACACACATGCTGAAGATGCGCCAACTTTAGCTGCCATAAACATAGCTGTTTCCCAAAATTACATATGCACGGCAAAGAGAAGATTGGACAAGGGCCCGCAGATGCACCATAGGACTGAGAAAAGGGTGAGTTTTTCTGGCTGATCTGGGGGGTTTCACAAAGTGGGGCATTCCACTCTGGTTTGCCCATAGACCCTGGAACAATACTCGGCATAGTCAAAATCCCAGGATTATTTTCTACTTGTAAATAAGGGCTGGGGAAAATTGCTTTGCAAGTTCTTTAAGTGTGTTACAAATGTAAAAAAGTATTCATTATGTGTTTTTATATTATGTTTAAAAATGTGGCAATTTATTTTTGGCAACAAATTGCAGCATTTAGTTATATCAAACATCTGGCAAGCTGAAGACCACCATTACATAACTTCATTACTAGTGTGATGCTGAGAAGAGTAATTGACAGAGGAAAAATAATGCTTTTTGTTTATTTTCCTTGTTCGTATAGGACTGGCTGGTTTCCAGAGGCGTATGCAGTATCGTTGGACACAGGCCATGATTCAAGGCAAGGCTGTTATTTATTGACTACTGACTTATACTGCATCACTTTGTTACTACCCATATTCTCAGTGTGCCACACACCCCGCTTCCCCTTTAATTCTTACGATTGGGTTACTCACCGCAGGTGACGACGTTGCAGAGAGGAAGTCTTGTAACGAGCCCCCTTCCGGCCTATATATACCTGGTACCTCCCACTTAACACCAGTGTTTTTTTCTCTGCATGGCGACAAGACAGAAGAAAGAAGTCTCCTGCTTGCAGGTAGCCGGGGTCTTGCCCCGGCACCCCCTTTGGGTCTATTTCTGCCCAGTTTGATTGTTTGTTACCTACGTGGTTAATGGAAGCCTCCCAGCCCAGGCTGCTCACTGGGTAAACGGTAGATGGCACTATAGGTGCCTAGGAGCTTATCTCCTCCGCTCGACCTCACGCGTGGGGCAATGCGGCTATCCGGCATGGTGATCCTTTAGGTCACCTTCTCCCGCTTGGCCTTCTCCCTTTGCTAGGGGTGGGGGGGGGAGGGATGTGTGTGTAATGTGCATGAGTGCTTTACTTTACTGTGAAAAGGCCTTGGCAGTTTTTAGTGTCAGCACATGGCCAGGGCTGCTGGGGCCTGTTTTCAGTTACTGCACGTTTGTATTTCTCTCTCTACTCGGCTCCGGGCCCGCCCTTCGTTTCCCTGGTCTCATTAGAGACCTGTACGCTGCAGCCGGTGGGGGAAGAGCCTTCTGTGCGGCTGAAACTTCACAGGTAAACGGCCCCACCATTGTGCACGTGGGGCCGTTCTTATGCTATGTGCTGCTTGTGTAGCGTTTCCCTGGGGCATTTCTACTTATGGGTATATTTTTTATGTCAGCCTTCTGATAGGTTGACTTAATATATCACATAACTGTGGGATTTGGGCTCCAGTTGCTGCGTTATTACACATTACCATTCTGATATGAATGTATATGGATATATATATATATTGGTGTTTGTGTATGTGTATATATATATATATATATATGTATATATATATATATATATATATATGTGTGTGTGTTGTGTATAGATATATATATATATATGTATGGGCATGTATTCATACCGGTACAGTATGTACTCTGATTTTATTTTGCACTTTTGGCTTTGCCTTGAAATTGCATGTGTCATGTGTATTTATTCAAGATGTTTAAGCTAGCCATATATGTTTGCCTTATTGGTTATGTATGATTGTGGTGCATTCTGGCTGGGGGACTGACTGTGGTCTTTTTCCCCACAGATTCTGGGATTCCCTCACTGCAGGTTCTCCTGGTTCTGTTATACCTGGCTAGCCTTATTACTCTAAATTGGGTTTTGTCCTAAAGTTTAAAAAAAAAAAAAAAAATTTTAAATCCTCCCTTTCCCGGGACATTAAATTAAAGGGGCATCCCGGGTGGCTTTATGCGTAAAACCCACGGTTGTTGCGAATACCATAAAATCACCATATGGAGGCTTCCGACAATACCGGAAATGGCTCTTCGGGGCCATCTAGGCTGTGTGGGGGTTATGGGACTCCGCTCCCAGGCGATGATGTTATATTATGCATTCCTTGTGCAAAGCAGAATATTGTGCGTCAGTCCGTCGCTCCGGCTTCTGGCTCCTCGCAACTTCTGTCATCTCCTACCCCCCCCCCCCCATTCCGGACCCCGTGTGACATTGTCAAAAGTGGGGATTTGCAATCCGAGGTGTGTGCGCGATTGACCAACCTCGAGAAGATAATTTCTGCCAAAGTAGCTCAGAAGGCTACAGCGAAGCGGAAACACCTTTCTCCGGCAGCTCCTGC
This sequence comes from Gastrophryne carolinensis, assembly GCA_027917425.1. NCBI lineage: Eukaryota > Metazoa > Chordata > Amphibia > Anura > Microhylidae > Gastrophryne > Gastrophryne carolinensis. The sequence continues at coordinate 332,096,775 of CM051235.1, read as the reverse complement.
TTCAGAGGATGAGAGGTGCGAAGTTGTGGATTGGTCCGATTATTCCCTGGACGAGGAGGGGGAACTCCTTGTGGAGTCGGATGAGCCTGCAGACCAGCTAGAGATTGATGCTGTTGGCGATCAGGCTACAGGGGTATCCCTTGACACCCCCCCCCCCCAATTTTGGCTCAAACGTTTGAAATTTTGAATTTAGATCCACCTGAGGCAGTCGCCCTGCCAAAGGGTGAGTTGTTTGATGTGCCTCAGCCGCGTTTGGTGTTTCCCAGGCAACAACACTTGGAGAGGGTTGTGCTTAAGGAATAGGAACAACCCACGCGACTGGCTGGAATCCCTCCTAGTTGGGATAAACGCTATCCCTTTCCGGAGGATTTGGTGAAGCTTTGGTCAGTTCCCCCTGACGTCGATACCCCTGTGTTAGGGCTGTCTAGCACGGCTGTGGTACATTCTTCTGACACCACTGCCATTAAGGATGGTGAGGATCGTCGGATTGATCAATTTGCTTGCCATGGTTTTATCAGTGCCGGATCGACGCTTCGGCGCTTCTTCTGTTGGCAGTTAGATCCATTATTAGGGATCTGTGCGCAGATCTTGATCCCTCTTGTGATGAGTTTAGTTCTCTTAAAACAGTGTGAGTCATTTATTTCCTTTGTCTTGACCGCTCAGGACGATGCTCTGGCGATGAGTAGCAGGACAGCGGCAATGCTGGTGGCTATTCGTCGGTCAGTGTGGCTGCGCCAGTGGTCGGCGGACTTGGTCTCTAAAAAGGTGCTCACAGCACTTCCTTTTTTGGGTTTGCGACTGGTTGGTGATAAAATTGATTCAGTTGCAAAAGGTGGTAAAATGCCTCAACGCAAGAGGCCTCGTCGCCCCTTTCGGGGTGCAAGTGCCTTTAGACCTTCCTTTCGGGGATTTAGAGCGGGTAGGGGGGTTTCCTTTCCCGCTACCAGAGGTGCAGGTTGGACCCGGGGGAGGGGCCGTGGCCGTCCCGCTCAGTCCTGGGGCGCCAAGCCCAAACCTGCTGGTAAGCCCGCTCAGCAATGAGGGGCTGCCCTCACCCGTGCGGGTGGGGGGACGATTGCGACACTTCTCCCAGGTTTGGGACCAGGAGGTTCCGGACAGATGGATCCAGGAGGTGGTGTCGTCCGGTTACAAACTGGAGTTCGAGTCTCGCTCCCCTCCACGCCTTACCTCGGCCCCAAGAGTGTTCACCAAGGTGCTGGCAGGGGTGATGGCCATTTTCAGATCTCGGGGCATTCGTGTCGTACCTTATCTGGACGATCTTCTCATCATGGCTCCGTCCCTCAATCAATCAGAGACAGACACCAGGATGGTGGTCTCCACGCTGGAAAGCTTTGGTTGGGTGATCAACTTTCCCAAGTCCTCTCTCGCTCCGGCCAGGGTGGTGTCTTTTCTGGGGATGCAGTTGGACTCACACAGGGTGTTTCTCCCTCAGTCCAAAATTTATCCGATTCAGGAGTTGGCTCGGGTCCTACTTACCAATCCTCGGCCGTCCATCCGTCTCGGGATGAGGCTGGTAGGGTTGATGGTTGCCTCGTTCGAGGCAGTTTCTTTTGCTCAATTTCACACGAGGACGCTTCAGCTCTATCTGTTGGCGTCCTGGGACCGGCGGCCTTGGTCACTGGATCGGCCCTTCCAGTTGTCCTCCCGGGTCTGGCAGTCCCTCCAATGGTGGTTGGTCTCGGCCAATCTCGTGAAGGGCAGATCTTTCCTGACCCCTCTTTGGGAAATTGTCACCACGGATGCCAGTCTTTCGGGATGGGGGGGATTCTGGAAGGAGCTTCAGTTCCAGGGGCAGTGGGGACCTCAAGAGGCCCACTTACCCATCAATATTCTGAAACTGAGAGCCATCCGTCGGGTTCTTGCCCTTCTGACTCAACACGTTCTGGGCCTTCCGGTCCAGGTTCGTTCAGACAACCGAACAGCGGTTGCTTACATCAATCATCAGGGAGGGACTCGCAGTCCGGGTGCTCTCAGGGAGGTGTCCCTGATCCTGACCTGGGCGGAGGCCCATGTTCCTTGTCTCTCGGTGGTGTACATTCCAGGGGTGGAAAACCAGGAAGCGGACCGGTTGAGCAGGGGCTCTTCCCGTCTGGGAGAATGGGCTCTCCATCCTCAGGTTTTTCGCTCACTGTGTCTCCGATGGGGGACGCCGGAGGTGGACCTGTTTGCCTCTCGTCACAATTGCAGGCTCCCGAACTTCGTGTCGCTCTCCCAGGATCCCTTGGCTCTGGCAGTGGACGCTATGTCCCTGAGCTGGGGGGATCTGGGGTTTCTGTACCTGTTTCCTCCGATACCCATGCTGGGCAGGGTGGTTCGGAAGCTGGCTCTGGAAAGGGTGTCCGCCATTCTCGTGGCCCCAAGGTGGCCAAGGCGAGTGTGGTTCGCAGACATCGTTCGGCTGGCATTGGACCAGTTCGTTCTGCCTCTTCGGCCCGATCTGCTCACTCAGGGTCGGTTGTGTTACCCCAATTTACTAACGCTGGGTTTGACGGCCTGGCTGCTGAAACCTCCATCTTGAAGGAGGAGGGTCTTTCTGACTCGGTCGTTAAGACTCTGATCAGTGCCCGGAAGAGGTCTTCTTCTTCTATCATCTACTATAGGACTTGGAAAGCCTATATCGCTTGGTGTGAGATTAGATCTTTTCCTTGTAGGGTCTTTTCGGTCTCCAGGATTCTGGAGTTTTTACAGTCTGGCCTGGACTCTGGTCTTCAGCTAAGTACGTTGAAAGGACAAGTTTCTGCCTTATCTATCTTTTTTCAGAAGCGTTTTGCGCTTCATCTTTTAGTTAAAACTTTTTTCCAGGGGGTTACGCATGTGCGGCCCCCCAGGAAACCATTACTCCCTGTTTGGGACTTGAATTTGGTTCTTTCTGCTCTTCAGGCTCCTCCTTTTGAGCCTTTGCAAGATATTGCTTTGTCTACCCTGACTCAGAAGATTGTCTTCTTGGTAGCTATCACTTCGGTCCGGCGTGTCTCGGAGTTGGGGGCCTTGTCTATTCAGGCGCCCTACTTTGAGAGGCATCAGGATAAAGTGGTCTTTCGATTCAAACCAGACTTTCTTCCTAAGGTTGTTTCTGCTTTTCATTTGAATCAGGATATTGTTCTTCCCTCCTTGTGTCCTAATCCTAAGAATGACAAAGAGAGGGTTTTGCATTGTTTGGATGTAGTACGCTGTGTTAAGTACTATTTGATTATTACGTCTCCTTTTCGTAAAACGGATGCCTTTTTTGTTGTGCCCTGTGGGCCTAAGAAGGGTTTGGCACCGGCCAAATCTTCCATTAGCAAATGGATACGTCAGGCCGTTATTGCGGCCTATTCTGCTAAGGGGAAAGTTCCCCCTTTTCGTATCACTGCTCATTCTACTCGCGCCGTTGGAGCGTCTTGGGCTTTTCAGCACCAAGCTTCTGTTGAACAAGTTTGTAAGGCCGCCACTTGGTCTTCTGTTCATACTTTTTCTAAGTTTTACAAAGTTGATGTGCGGGCCTCAGCGGATGCTGTTTTTGGCCGCAAAGTTCTGCAGACTGCAGTCATTTAAGTTATGCTTCATTTTTGCCTTCGGATACCCATCCCTTGTGGACACTGCTTTTGGATGTCCCAATCGTAAGAATTAAAGGGGAAGCGGGGTGTGTGGCACACTGAGAATAATATCATTTTGTGAGTACTCACCTGAAAAATGGATATTGTCAGTGTGCCACACACCCCGCTTCACCCCGCCCTTTTCGGTATCCCGGATCCTTTATATGGTGAAGCTTTTCTTTATTTTGAGGTTACCTTTAGATTACTGGTACCTTGTCTTTCTGCTTTTTAAATCACTGGTGTTAAGTGGGAGGTACCAGGTATATATAGGCCGGAAGGGGGCTCGTTACAAGACTTCCTCTCTGCAACGTCGTCACCTGCGGTGAGTAACCCAATCGTAAGAATTAAAGGGGAAGCGGGGTGTGTGGCACACTGACAATATCCATTTTTCAGGTGAGTACTCACAAAATGGTATTTTTAGCACGCTAGGTTAACTGTTGCCTTAAAGGAGCACTATCGTGAAATTGTGTAATATTAAAAATTTATATAAAAACGTCAGCTAATGAGAGGAGGGGTCACTTATACATCCAAACTGAATAAAACTCCTGCCACTTGTGGTTTATTCTCTCATGGTAGGAATACAATCCAGGGGTGACAACCTGTCACCCCCGATTTCCTCTTTCTTCCATTGAAATAAAACAAAACAAACCTGGCTGAATATTTTTTGATGCCGGGTGTATAAGTGACCTCTCCTTCCGCCATCCAGCATGTTATTGCTGGATATATGCAATATATGGATTTTTATCATTGGACCGTTTTTCACAAAAGTGCTCCTTTAAGTATTAATCCTACAACAAAATACACAGCTCACAAAAAGACAGTGCTAAATAAAAATGGAGGATGTATGCTGAATGTGCTGTATCCCAGGAATTTTGGGGAGCAAATCATTCAAATGTGTCAAGGCTTTTCACATAATTGGGGAGCCTCTTCTGCATCACTTCACTGATATCCAATAAAGATTGGAAGATCTCTCCAATTGATGTTTAATACCAATACTTTTTCCAGGTAGGGTACATTTGTTTTTTTTTTTTTTTTTACTACCGCTCAGATCAGGGCTGCCAGAGGGGCATGAGCCCCCCTGCTTCACTTTAGCCAGTCCTGCAGCGGCAATCGCTCTCTTTGCAGCACAGGTATTGTATATGATTCCAGATGTCTAGCCATGAAGGAAACTCAGCCAAGAATAGATAGAAAATAATGGTTGACTTGTACATACACCACCAACATCTGCAAGCTCAATGCCGTGGAACTGGCTGAAGCAGGGGAACCTCATGCCTCTCTGACAGCTCTGATCTGAGGTCTGTAGGGGAAATCTACAAAAGTGGAATTTCCTCTCAAGTGAATACAATAATAGATTGTCCCCTAAATCCTTATTAATGTATGTAATGACTTCTGTATAGACTAGTAAACCACAGTGAGAGCATCCAGTTTTATTAGTTAGAATGCAAAGGAGACTGAAAATACATATTTTGGGGGGGTAATTTATTAAACTGTAGAAAAGTTCATGCAGCTGGTTCTTTAAGAAACTTTTACCTGCCTCCCTCTATCTCTTTACCGTCTCCTCTTATTAAATGCCCTACCACCTGAAGTAGCAATGTCTACTGGTATCAATAGTCATGAATGCCAAAGGATAGTATGGGAAAGTGTTGACCAGGGAACTTGATCCAAAGGCCTCGGGAAAGGATATATTTTCCACTTGTAATGTACATTTGGCAATAGTTACTCAATGGGTTTCGTTTTCCGTACTGAATATTAACTTCTTCCCATTGCAAGAGAATGAATCTCTTTTTTCCCAGTTGAGAAGTAAAGCAAAACCCTCAACAGAACAATACTTTTGCTCAGACCTTTTTAATCCATGTACTTGGGCTATATATTGACTGCTATACTCAAGATAGGTGCAAAAGCCAATAAGCGGGCTCCTAAATTCATAGGGGAGTGATTGATTCAATGCTTTTATTTATCCAGTTTTTTAACAGGGAGATATATGCTCTATCTTTAGTACTAAAATATAAGTGAACTATATTGTCTGTTTAAATGGTAAATATGAAACATTTCAGATAAATAAATCATATTTACGAACAGTCACTAGGCAGTAAGCCTATGGAGTGGGCATGCTTGAGTCACAATTCCCTAAAGGGGGTCTGGAAAGAAGCTGTAAAGCATCTACAGCAATGTTAAAGTGAACCAAATCTGACTAGCAAAATACCCACCCCCTGGGGCATCCTGATTTGGGATGCCCCACTGAAAGAAACCCTATCAGTCTCATTCGACAAGCAATCCAAGAACTTGCGCATCAAAGATTTCTTTCTGAGCTGAGCATCAGATGAGTATGTACACTACCTTTCTTTTGACAGTTAGGTTTGTCTAGTAGACCTGTAAGGGAATTTGGTGTGAAGTGGGCTGGTTTTACTCTGATGTTGGAGGTCGCTGGGTAGGTGGGTCTGGAGGTCTGTAAGTGTCACTTATCGGACATTGGGGTTGGGAATGTGGTTACCTGGGTCTAGGCCGCTGATCAGGTCTAGTGCGTTTCTTTCTATTTGTCCAAATGTAGGCCTTTTTATTTTTGTAGGCTGACAAGTCTCCCTGTAGTTTCTTTTTCAATGGCTTCTGTCACCTTCTGAAGTTCGGTATCATAATACTCTTGATAAGGTGATCAGTTTCTGGAAACATTCATCTGAGCAGATTCGAGAGAGGCTAGGAGATCTAATAAGCTTGTTGTGAGATTTAACAGGAGGGGTATCGTGCAGGGCTGTGCTGCTCACTTACAACACCACTCTTTACTTGGCAGTTGCCACCAACCCCATTGCCCATTGTTACTTGACCTCCTACCTGTTTGTTCAGGATTAATCATGTTACATTAAAAAAAAGTGATAAGAGGTGAACAAAGGTGAGGCAGGAATAAGTGAGCAGGAAAGCAGAAATCAGAGGTGAGATGGGTGGATTTGTGGATAGCAGAAGTGCGGTTGGCTTAGGTGGAAAGAATTAGGCAGGGGTGAGGAGGGAAAAGATGAGGTGAGATGAGGTAAGCAGAAGTGAAAAAAGAGAGCAGAGGTACGGTGGGCTGTGGTGAGACAAGAAAGGAGGGAGGTGTGAATAAGTGTGCAGGTTCAGGAGTTAAAATGTGGGTTGAGGTAAGTTTGTGTGGTGAGGCAGGAAGAAGTTAGATGATTTAAGGTGAAGCAGTGGAAAGAGGTAAGCAGACATTAGGGGGGTAGAGGTAGGCAGAAGTGCCATGGGCCACAGGCTGTGCATCACTGGTATAGCGGGAGCGCAGTAGCATTTTTGGTGTCCAGGCAGGGTTGCATCCATATGAGTGCATGAAATCAGTCATGCCACAGTGTGGTTGTAATTACTTTGATGAAACCTTTAGGACAGAAATTAGGTCTTAGTTACATTCCACATTATTAAGCTCAACAGATTATTTGCTCATATGAACAACAAAGGCCATTGACAACTGCTTATTCCACAATTATTTTTACCAAAAAAAATGAGCTTAGTTACAATACATTTTTACACGTTTTTGGGGTGTTTTGTGCCTCTGCCATTCAGTTAAAATGGCATAAAAGTTTAAACATGTTGATTTAAAAAAATGGTTTGTAGGGAACACAAATCAAAGTGCAGCATATATTTACTTATTTTTAGAAGAATAATGTTTAGAATGATTGCTGTGCTAAAAGCCAAAGTCTTGGGAGTTACGTTTTCCTTTATATGAATTGTCAAGTGTTTCTTAATATTTTCCAATTTCTTTTATTAAATGAATGAAAAGATATGGCATGTTTCATAGCAACCAGGTAAAATATGTCTAAAATCTGTTGTTACAAAACAGGCATTCAGTATGATGTTCTATCTTTTTAGGTCTACAAATTTGCGCAGTGCACACAGCACCAGTGATCTTCTAGATGACAATGTGCGGCAACCGGCCAACAAAATCAGCCAAAGAGGAAATGAACCCCTTCCACCTCCTCCACCCAGCAACAACAGCATAAAGGTAAAAGTGACCATTACACTGCCTGTTAAGCAACCCAAAAAGCATATTTCTTTTATAAAAACAATATTATATTTAGAAATAGACTTCTCCACAAGCCACCACAAAGTGTGGTGTGTGTCCATGCTGATACACTATATAAAAGGTTTTAGTCATGTCCAATCTTTTCTGGATATTTACTGCAATAGTGTAAAGAGCACTGGCACGCTGTATGGGTGTCTGCCCTAGGAACCTCATAGTTTATGCTGGTATAACCATTTGGTCGTGGTGACACCTGATTTTAGAGAATCTGCCTAATAGGATTTATATATGGTTTAATTAAAAATGGCATACAGAACTAATAATTTAAACAGATAATAGCAATGAAAAGGGTAATCCAATAATGAGGAATAAATAGTTGTGAAGGGTAGAGAGGTTTGGGTAAGATTAGGGTCAGAGTGGTGTAACCGGGTCACTAGCTCTTAGGATGACCCTGATGCTCTAGTTGAGTCTTCAATCCAACTACGGTGTGTGAGTTCTTTTTACCTACAGTGAAAAGCTTGGGAAGGCAGGTGATCTACACATCCCTTTGCAATAGTTATGGGTATAGTTCTGCAGGATATATATATATCTGCAGGACTACGTTGTATCCCCTGGAGGGACATTACAATATATCCCAGCCTGGAATCCCTTTTTCCATCAGAGGGTGTTGAGGAATAAAATGATGCAGGGCATACGGTATATAATGCTATCACAACAATGCTGCAATTGTGTGCAAAAAATAAACACACATTCTGTTCCTCTGCATGCTTGTGGCCAGGGCCGGCTGCAGGTTTATGTGTGCCCTCGGGCGGCATGGTCTCAGTGGGCCCCTTTACGGTGGATAGTCGCGGGTCAGGGGTCTATATATTGTATGGCCAAAACTAAGAAGGGCTGCTTGCCCTCCGACCCCCTATTGGAGCTATTTTTTAGTTTGGCCCCACATGAATGGGGGAGTATTGAGGTAGAGGGAGGCTGAGGGAACATAGATGAATGGGACAGAGCTAAAAAAACAAGGATAGATAGGTCAGGGCTCAGGGGATAGAGATGGGTGGGGCAAGGCTGAGTCGATAGGGAAAGATGAGTCAGGTCTCAGGGGATAGGGATGAATGGGGAAAAGCTGAGTGGATAGGGAAATATGGGTCAGGGCTCAATGAATATAAATGAATGGGTCAGGGCTCAGGGGATAGGGATGGATGAGGCAGAGGTGACATACAACCAATGGGGCAGAGCTGAAGAGACAGGGATGGATGGAGCAGAGAGACAGAGAAAGGAAGTGTGTGCAGTTCTTTAACCACATTGTGCCAGCTGTCAGTGGGCCCCCCTGATGGGTGGGGCACTCGGCAGCTGACCAGGCTTGCCGGGTGCTGACGCCGGCCCTGCCTGTGGCTATAGTCCTTCTAATTCCTCAAGGGAAAAATGTGCCAATGTAGTCATCCACACAAGCAAATAAAGCAAAAAGGACATTACCAATGACCAATTGCTACAATGATGTAGTGCAAGATTTAAAGTCCCACCATGTGTGGAAGTGGCATGGTGCAAGTGTAGGGCAAACATAAACAGAACAACAGAGATGAGAAGCAATGTGCACAAAAGCAATAAGGTGAAAAATAGTCCCAAAAGTTCTGCTCTCGGACAGCAATTACTGCTTATAGGTTTATTATGGCTTAGATACAGTCACATTGTGTTGGCACTACAGGGGACTAACAGTACTTTCTTATGATATTCTGCATCAAAGTAGCCAATTGGTTCATCTGGGTTTACCAGCTTTTATATTAGTGTTTAGTTATTTAAGGTATTTAAATATAACCTCCCCCTCCTCCAATCTCCCCCACTACTAACTCAATTAACTTATTGATATAGCAGAATATACTCATGAATAAAACAAATTATCTCTGCAAATGCCTGAGCTACAACTGCCAAAATTACAGCCCATGGCTCTCAATAAAAGCATAGACCAGGTGATTGTATGTATTATATTAATTGGTTAAGCACAGTTAGGGTGGAGTCAGTTTTATGTACAGTAAATACCTCTTTGATTAACATACCTGTCAAAACAACCTTATGAACCCCATACTAAATATGTTCTAGTAAAACATCTTGTCGCTATTAATAATATAATATTATTTATTATATTATATAAAAACATATGTTTGCTTAGTTTTATTGTACAATTTGCCTGATATTGATGTTCAGTCATTCCCATTTAATGTGTATTGTTCTTGTAGTTACTCATGTGCCCTAAAGTGTTTTCATAGCAACAGGGAGATACAACAGGGTTACATCACCTTCTGTGCACAGCATATTAATCAAGACATTGGTAACCATTTTTAAAATAGTTCCGCAATTCTCATACAGATTTTTCTATATACTATCCCCGCCTTTTAGATTTCTTCCATGCCAATGGACAAGCTCACCTTTCCTCCTTTGTTTCTCCAGCAGGGTCTCTTTAGCTCCATTCTCACGTCCATGACCCCAGAGCCAACCTTTTGGTGGATGAGGGATGACAGCTCTGACTGTTAAACAGTATGATCAGTTTTACCACTGACTTACCCTGCATGAGGGATCCCCACACTGTGGAAGCAGGGGAGGCTATAGATGTGCAAGGCACGGGAGGGGATACTGTGGAGTGTCCAATAATACTAATTATCCATTCATCTTGGGTGGATTACTAAACAGCACAATGATTTTAACATATCAGAAGATTATGGTTACTACAAATATATCCAAAACAAATTGGGAACTCATGAAAGAGGCTCCACTATGATGAACCACAGTGTGTGGAACAACTTACTGCAGAGTGTGAGTGTAAGCTGTGTTTTGTGCTGGGTGTTATAAAAGGACATAAAAACGCCTAGAAATAACATATTGCCACATGAGTAGGAATATCTAATAATACTTAGACCCTTATTTAGGTACAGACATGTTAGGTGCCCCACCTGACCCTAAACTGGTATGGTAGCATAATCATTGTAAGAAGAAATTGCAGTTTGGGATGTCACCCTGCCATCTTAAACCATCTATGTGGACAGGACTATCTCCCTACTCCCAGAAGTTAGAATTCAGGCTTCCTGAGGTGCGGCATCTAGGTGCAGTCTGGTGCCTACCAAGAATCTCCCCCATTCCCCCAAAAATGTACTTTATAAACTTCTGTAAACTGTCACCATGGTTTGGCCTTATGGATTTCATAGCCTGATACATATTGGCCTAAGCTGAAACAGACTGAACACAGATTCACATGCAGATACCTTTCCAAGAGGACCTTTGTTGAGAACCAAAACAGATCGCTAAACATCATCACTCACATCCTACTTGGGTTGTGTGAGGGCACGAACACTGTATCTAAATGGCTGGCATGACCATGCTAAGCAAAAGGATGTGAGTGATGCCGTGTGCCGATCGTCTGTGCGGCTGGGATTCCATTTAGCTTCTCCATCCACATGCACATTAATATGCGCAGCCAGAGAAGCTGCATGGAAGAAAGCCATGTCTGCGTGGAAAGGTAAGGACGGTGATGTGCAGGATTTTGCACAGAGGGGCATCCCAAATCAGGATGCCCCATGGATAGTGACAATCCCACCAAACCACCACAATAAATCAATATATGGGTATGATGTGCAGACCTGGTGTCCCTACACTACCACAAGTCTAGTTACAAAAAAGTTTGTGGCTCCAGCTTCCACATAACAGACAAAAGTTCAGATCCCCATGAAGCACCCCAAAAAAACAAATTATAATCAAATTAAATAGTCTCCATCAATGTATTAAAAAACCATAACACACAACATATAATTAAAATCAGTATTACGTCCACAGTAGGGGCATCTTCACCACAATGGTGCAACAGCTGATCACATACTCCATATTCAGTAGTATCAAATATCAAATAAAATAAAAGCTTCCAAACAATGTCCAATAAAGTGAGTAGTGCTATGATAAAGTGCAATGTGCCAATGTGTCTGTGCAATCAAGAAGAGAAAGCAATGTGTAAACAAACCACAACTACATGAAATGACATAAAAGACAATGGTGTCCCTGTTGGTAGCCCTCCATCCATAACCACTTTATCAAGGTGCCAAAGTTGTTTTTGTAGATACACATGTGTTCCAACGTGTTTTCATGTGAAGTAATTATCCCCCTGCCCCTAGATGTTAGAATTCCAGTTCTAAGAAGCAGTCTGGTGCTTACCTAGAATCCCCCTTCCCTGCGAAAATATACTTCTGCAAACTTGCCCCATGGTTTGGCCCTATAGATTCCATAGCCTGATGTATGTTGACCTAAGTTAAAGCAGATGAACACAGAAACACATGCAGATACCTTCCTAGGAGGACTCTGAACTAAATACAGAGCTCAGGACACAGCAGCATGTAGAACTAGCAGTGTGAGACACGGTATGTAACAGGATATAGTGATCACAAGCTTGACAGGATTGTAGGATGTAGATAAAAGTTAAAGGACTCACAGGTTTGGCAGGACATCTGATCTTGGCAGAGTGCAGGCTGCAGCAGGGTAAAGTAGGATACATAGGATGCAACCAGGGCACACAACTTGTCCATACAGCAGGATTGATACACACTGGGGGAATCTTAGCTTAGCTGCTAACTGCCTGAAATTTGTATCCTCAAGCGCAGTCACATATAGAAAGTGAAGGTGTAGTTCAGGGACACTATACACTGTGGAGGGAGGGATGAGGTGAGTAGTAGTATTTATGTCAGTGCTCTTGGGGCTGCAACCTGCCGCTTGACATAAACAGAAAAAAATTCTATTCAGGTACATTTGAAGCTGTACAGTAGGTAAATATTGCCCCCTCCACTTATATACCTTGTGCCTTTCTTCCAATATAATCATTATTTAAAGGCTGTCTTAAATGTAAAGGACATCTGTAGGTGAAGTGTAAAATCAAAGGCACCTACAATATCTCATTAAAGTGGACCAACACCCACGGGTGATCGGCCCGGGAATCTATAAGATTCCCGGGCCGATCACCCCCCACCCCGCGGGACATCCGAGATCGGGATGTCCCGCGGGGTGAAACCCCCCCAAACACCCCAAACTCCTTACCTTATCTTCGGCGGCGGCCGGCCGCCGCCGCCTCCCTCGCGCTCCTGTAGGCGTGCGCGTGCCCGCGCCGGCCGTCTGCGAATGGCCGGCGGGGGCGCGCGCGCGCCGAAAGTGACGCGAGGGAGGCGGCGGCGGCGGCTGCCGCTTAGACGTTCTTGTACGTCGGCGCTGGGAGCGGGGAGAGGTGAGTTTTTCGGGGGGTTAGGGGGGGTTTCACACAGCGGGGCACCCCGATCGGGGGTGCCCCACCGAAGTGGACCAAGACCCAGGATAGTCAAAATCCTGGGTGTTGGTCCACTTTAACATCCATTCACTCGGCTACCTTCTGAGAAGAGCAGAGCTATGGGCCAAAACATTGTAAAATGACTATATATATATATATATATATATATATATATATATATCCATCAGTAAACAACTATGTTTAGTGCCTAACAATCTTATAGACAGGGGATATTTACCTGTAACTATTAGACTGAAGTTGCGTCCCCAGATGTAAAAACAATATTCTTCAATCAATCAGAATATACTCTTTCTAATAATAATCTTTTGTATGTAATTTTTGTATGTAGGAAAAGCCTTGTATTCTTAGTATACAGTACGTCCTGCTCCAGATAGATTACTTACACTTGAGTTATCATCCGCCAGATGGCGCTGCACTGCAGAGACATGTAAAACAGGCTCCTCCCGGCCCCTCAAATACCCGGGGACCTCCCACAAATCCCCAGATTTCTCTGCAGTGCTTACTGCGAAGACATGAAATTATCACTCTGTTGCAGGTGAGCGGGGCTATTATAGCCTGCGGCCCTGTTGGACTATTCCCACCCGTCCTCTTTGTGATGTGCCTCCCAGCCTGGGCTGCGCTGGTCGGGTGAAGGTAAGCGGCACCATGTGTGCTTATGAAGCGACACTCCACCGCAGTCCCCCACCAAAGGGTAGGCGGTATAGGCTGATGGTGAGCCTTTATGGGATGCCCCTCCCGCATTATTGTCCCATGCCCCCGTAGCGGTGGGCCCTGCACAAAGGGCCGCCATCCTCCCTCATTCTCCCCGTAGCCTTCGGGGGGGAAAGAAGGGGGGGGGGTGCGGGTGAGCGTGTATCGTGATTCGTGCATACCGCCTGTTGGCACGTGTGTTGGGACTAGTATATGTGGTGTTAACCGCCGCGCTGACTTGTCTTTTACTATTGCAAACGCCTTTTTCCTTCACTTGGATGTTCCGCGCCGGGCGGCGGCGTTGCCTCAGACACTCCTGCGTCCGCATTGGCTGCTTGTCGGATGGACTTTGCGCTCTTCAGGGGGGGCGGGGCGAGGTTCGTTCGGCGCCATTTTCATGTACAGTCGCGCGAGCGCGTGTGTAACTGTCCCCCCTCCCGCGGCCTGTAAGTGCCCTCGCGGGCGACTTTAATGCTCATTATTTACTGTGTATGGCTCTGACGCCCCTTCTTCTCATTGTGTCTTTCAGACGGGTGAATCCAGTGGCTTCTCCCGGCCCGGTGTAATTGTAGTTGGGCCTAGTATAATTACTCCCACTTCCCTAGCGGGTTACTGGGGCATCCAGGGTTGCTTTATAGAGTCAATCCCTACTGGCCTATTGTGCCTAATAATCACCATATGGAGGCATCCCAGGATAATGGGACCGGGGTTCCTTCGGGACAAGCCCGGCTGTGTGTAGCTTGTGGGGTGTCACCTATCAGCGGTGACAGCGCACGGGTCTGTGTTCCTTGCGCACAGCAGGCGCTAACGTTGCAACCCGCCCCTCTGGTGGCTGGGTCTGCACCTCGTCTCACTTCACCTACTCCCCCAAGCCTGAGTCTCACCCCCATTGAATTACATACAAGCGGGGATTCTCAACCTGATGTGTCTGCTAGACTGGCCAGTGTTGAAAAATTGATTGCTAATACCTTAGCGCGTAAGGCCACCGCTAAAAAGCGTCACTTAACTCCTGATGCCACTCCGTCTCCTATGGAATCTGATGAGTTGTTGCATCTGTATGACTACACCCCATCGGACGAAGGGGAGCTGTAAACTTTATCCTATCTGCCTTGGATGATGCCATTAGGATGTGTGCCAGAACCTCTGCCTTGGTGGCCTGTGGGCTGCTGACAATGCTGCTAAGAGGGCCCTTACCGGGCTTCCATTTAAGGGGCTACGCCTGTTTGGGGACCACCTAGACCTTTTTGCTAAAGGAGGTAAGTTACCCCAGCGCAGGCGGCAGTCTCGGCCCTTTCGGGGCCAGGGCCCCCTTTCACTCCCCTACCAAGGTGCTAAGCAGGGAAAAGGGGTGTCCTTCGCGGGGGCTCGTGCAGATTCCTGGCACAGGAGCAGAGGACGACGTCCTGGCTCCTCCTGGGGGTCTAAGCCAAAACCCTCTCCTAAGCCCCCTCAAGCATGATGGGGCGCCCTCGCCCGTCAGGGTGGGGGGACAGCTACAGCACTTTGCGCACGTCTGGAGGCATCATGTCTGAGACAGGTGGATTCAGGAGGTAGTGTCCTCTGGTTACAAGATAGAGTTTGCTGTGCGCCCCCCCAAGATTCATCAGGTCCTGGATCCCCCAGGATCCTGCCTCAGCTCAGGTCTTGATGCAGGCCGTGCAAGGCCTTCTGGATCTGGGGGTCATTTGCAGGGTCCCCTTAAGAGACAGGGGCAAGGGGTTCTATTCCAACCTTTTCACAGTTCCCAAAAAAGATGGGTCAGTCAGGCCCATTCTGGATTTAAAGATCCTCAACAAATTTGTCAAGAACAGGTGCTTTCGAATGGAAACTCTGCGCTCGGCCATTGGCTCCCTGCGCCTAGGGGATCTCATGACGTTGGTGGACATCAAAGATGCTTACCTTCACATCCCTGTGTTTCCAGGACACCAAAGGTTTCTCAGATTCGCTTTGGAAAATCAACATTACCAGTTTGTGGCCTTGCCATTTGGCCTCACCTCAGCTCCCAGAGTGTTCACCAAGGTGCTGGCAGGGGTGATGTCTCTGGTAAGGTCAAGGGGCATACGCGTGCTGCCCTACCTGGACGACATACTCATCACCTCTCGTGCTCCGCAGCAGGCAGAGTTGGACACTCAGCTGGTGGTGTCCACCCTGGAGTCCTTCGGCTGGGTGATCAATCACCCCAAGTCCTCTCTGTCCCCTTCCTCGGTGACCCCATTCCTGGGAATGATTCTGGATACGATTCAGTCAAGGATATTCCTTCCTCAACAGAAGGTGGAAGCTCTAACTGCGCAGGTGAGGTTCCTGCTATCGTGTCCCCAGCCCTCCCTCAGGCAGGGAATGCAGTTGGTGGGCCTGATGGTGGCGTGCTTCGAGGCGGTGCCCTTTGCTCAGTTCCATTTGAGGCCTCTACAACTTCACCTTCTGTCAGTATGGGATAAGGATCCAACCTCCTTGGACGGAATCTGTGTGCTTCCCCCCTTGGTCAGAAGGTCCCTTTCATGGTGGCTGGACCACAGGAACTTGCAGGGGTCCCTCCTGGGAGACGGTCACCACGGATGCCAGTCTGTCAGGATGGGGGGGGTTCTGGAAGTCCGTGCGGTTTCAGGGGAGGTGGGGCCCTCAGGAGGCCCACTTACCCATCAACATTCTGGAACTGCGGGCAATCAGGTTGGTGCTGGAGCAGTTGACCTGAGGGGTCTGTCTGTGCAGGTGCGCTCAGACAACAGGACGGCGGTTGCCTACATCAACCATCAGGGAGGGACCCGGAGCAGGAGGGCTCTCCAGGAGGTGTCGCGGATTCTGACATGGGCAGAGGCCAATGTTCAATGCATTTCGGCTGTGTACATCCCGGGGGCAGAGAATCTACTGGCAGACTCTCTGAGCAGGGGGACCTCTCGTCAGGGAGAGTGGTCCCTCTGCAACAGGGTATTCCAGTCCCTGTGTCACCGTTGGGGTCTACCGGATGTGGATCTGTTTGCATCCCGTCACAATCACAAGCTCCAGGCTTTTGTCTCCCTGTCTCAGGATCCTCTGGCCTTGGCCACAGATGCTCTGTCCATGTCATGCTCTGTCTCAGGATCCTCTGGCCTTGGCCACAGATGCTCTGTCCATGTCATGGCAGGAATTTCAGCTCCTGTATGTCTTTCCTCCATTCCCCCTGCTGGGCAGGGTCCTGCGCAAGATTGCTCTGGAAGGGGTGCCAGTGATTCTGGTGGCCCCCAGGTGGCCAAGAAGAGTGTGGTTCGCAGACGTGGTGCAGATGGCAGTAGATCAGTACGTCCTGCCAGGAGTACCAGATCTGCTCACTCAGGGCCCCTTACGCCATCCCAACTTACAAACTCTGGCTTTGACGGCCTGACTGCTGAAACCTCCATCTTGATGGAGAAAGGCTTGTCTGCCTCGGTGGTTGAGACCATGGTGAAGGCTAGGAAGAAAACTTCCTCTTCCATCTATTATAGGGTTTGGCGTGCTTACATTGACTGGTGTGAGTCTAGGTCTCTTCCCTGTCGGGTGTTCTCAGTTCCCAGGGTTCTGGAGTTTTTACAGCAAGGGTTGGAGTCGGGTCTCCAACTCAGTACTTTGAAGGGTCAGGTTTCTGCCCTGTCTGTCTTCTTTCAGAAGTCTTTTGCTCAGCATTCCTTGGTCAAGACTTTCTTTCAGGGGGTTTCTCATGTGCGTCCCCCACGTAAACCTATGGTCCCTGTTTGGGATTTGAACTTGGTCCTGTCTGCCTTGCAGGGTGCTCCCTTTGAACCTATTTAGGATGCTGCTCTGGCTGTACTTACCCTCAAGGTTGTCTTTCTGGTGGCTATTACTTCGGTCAGGCGTGTGTCTGAGCTGGCGGCTCTGTCTATCCAGCCCCCATACTTTGGGAGACACCAGGATAAGGTGGTGTTCTGCTTTAAGATGGATTTTCTGGCTAAGGCGGTGTCTGCTTTTCATTTGAACCAGGATATTGTTCTTCCTTCCTTGTGCCCTAATCCTAGCAATGCTAAGGAAAGGGTTTTGCATTTCTTGGATGTGGTCAGGTGTCTGAAGTATTACCTAGTAGTCACTGCGTCCTTCAGGAAAACTGATGCTCTTTTTGTGGTCCCTTCTGGTCCTAGGAAGGATTTGGCTCCTTCCAAGTCTACTATCAGCAAATGGATTCGTCAGGCTGTGATTCAGGCCTATTCTGCTAAGGGGAAGAATCCTCCCTTCCGCCTTACTGCTCATTCTACTCGTGCTATTGGTGCAAAGTTTTACAAGGTTGACGTTAAGGCCTCAGCTGATGCTGTTTTTGGCCGCAAGGTTTTGCAGGCGGCAGTGGTTTAAACTGTCTGCTGTTACCTTTTTTGTTGGGGATCCCACCCTACCTTACGGACACTGCTATTGGATGTCCCAAGTGTAAGTAATCTATCTGGAGCAGGACGTACTGTATACTAAGAATAATACAATTCTGTGAAATATTCACCTGTAGAATTGGTATTATAAGTATACAGTACGTCCTGCTCCACCCCACCCTGGTTGTTGCATTATTCTGGATCCCCTGTATGGTGATTGTTATCATTTTTATAGTTACCAGTTTTTGGGGGTTAAATTCTCCCGGCTTCTTGGTCACTGCTTTTCAATGCTGGGGATTTGTGGGAGGTTCCTGGGTATTTGAAGGGCCGGGAGGAGCCTGTTTTTCCATGTCTCTGCAGTGCAGCGCCATCTGGCGGAGGATAACCCAAGTGTAAGCAATCTATCTGGAGCAGGACGTACTGTATACTTATAATATCAATTCTACAGTTGAGTATTTCACAGAATTGTATTATTCATACCCTGTGTTTTATGTTTGGATGATGTGGTAGTGAGAAATCCTGCAGGCATGACCCCCTAAATCCACCTCATGGATAATATGTAACACAAACACTAGGCTCTAAATAGAAATAGCAGGAGCATACTGTATCTGGGTATTGACAAGGATTGCAGTGGTATTACATCCTTCCAGTTTCAATTATTTGCATGTGTTAACTTAGCAGTGTGGGATTTTTTATCTGCAAATTGTTTAACTATTCTGTTTTTTATTAATAGAAGTCTTCAGGAGGATTGCGGGGAGAGCTTTTTCCCAGGTAAATGCTACTTCAGTTACTCAGTTTATGTAGGAAATGTTAATGTGTAAACAGCTGCTTCAGCTTCTAATTTACTCTAAAGCAGACCTACACCCGGCATCCCCCACAACCAGGACATGCTCATGCTCCCTTTTTGTCTGAGTCAGACATGTAACCTTCCTGTGACCAATGGGGTTTGCTTGCAGGATGTGCATGGCTGGTCAAGTGAACAGGGCATGTGCATTTTCAGGTACATTCAAGTGCACAGGAATCCCGATTAGGATGGTGGGGCTGAGGCAGTACTTGGGCGCAGGCCCACTTTAAAAGAGGATTTCACCATTCACAGACCAATGAAAAGCTCAGCAATGAGCTTCAGATTAAGGGAAGAGTAATTCAATTACATGTTCGGTTTGGTTCGGCCACACCAGAATAGTGACAATCTTTTGGTCAACTTGTTAAGAAAAAAAAAAGTGATTCAGCACCAGGTAAAGTGCACTACTTTTTATTAGAGTTAAAGGGATTGGCAGTCCAACTTTAAATGAATTTGCCTGGCAGCTTACCTGAAGCTGTGCCAGTCTCAGGTTGTCTCAGGAAGTTTCTTCTCCTTCTTCCTTCAGCACTCCCCTCCCCCCAGTCTCAGGATTGAATTGGACCACCAATTCAATCTGTAAAAGGAATCTGTAAAAAATGCTTATTCTGCATGTTTTATGGAGCACAGCCATGGCATGGCAAATTGCTGCGTTGCTGCTGTAGGCAGTGGCTAATAACAACTGCACACACCTCAGTGATCCATGGCTGTTTCCCATCCTACTTACTAGAACTCAAAGCAGTTCTTCGCTGACAAATGTTATCCAAAAAGCTACAAGAGCAATCTAACAATACACTAGATGGACCACCAGCACAACAAGCACCACATACCCCAGAGGGATATTACTGGACTAGGAATCTCAGCATCAGTCCTTAGACCAATCAACTAATTCAGCAAAAAAAGGCCCTATGGGTCCTTGGCTCTTGATCACAAAAGCAACAGAAGAACAAGAGCCTTTGTCAGCTTTAGCAAAAGGCACTTTAAATATGTACTTTAAGTACATTTGGCTAACCTACAATTGCTCCTAAACAAGATAGAAGAACTGCAAAAATTATGTAGCTTGATAATATCCAGGTCAGCCGTGGTTTTGTTTAACAAAGACTAACTATATCACTAGAGCGCCCTGAATTTAACATTTACATAGCAACTGTCAAAAATGACTGGATGATGCTTTTCCTGTGTCCCCTGCTGGCGGCCAATGTTGTGCTGCTTAATTATGCTTTTCCGTATGTGGACAAGTGAACTGGTACTGGCCTCTCCTTCTTTAATTTTATTTGGAAGACTTATTAGTCCCAAATAAAACGTAAAATTTACAAACTTAACAAGATTTGAACTACGAGCATAATCTCAAGCAGCTAAGAAACTCTCTGGCAAGGGAGGTAAAAGGGTAGAAGAAGAAAAATGCCAACAAATTAGGGTTAAAATCTTCCATGGGGAACTTGAGGGCAATTAAGCTCCTGGGGTTCAATTTCCTGGGACTTTTATTGCAGAGAGTTTTGTTGCAGATACTAGAAAGGAAGTCACTTCCACAGCAACCAGCAAAATAGCAGGATTTCGGACAAGACTAAATGGGGATGTCAAAAACCTACTCTTGCGCTTAAATACTAGACAGGCACCTGGCTATGTTTCTCCCTCATGTCCCAAAATATATACAGTATGAACAACATATTTAAAAGATTGAGAGTAGTGTGGTTCTAAAAAGTCTAAAAGGGCAACTATTATTTCAGTGCCAACATCAACTAACTTTCTGGCCTGTGGTACTTGCTTTAGTGGTGATGAATGTCTTTGAAATCCTGATTTTGGACTCCCTGAAGTGAGTAAATTCACTTACATGATGAATAGATCTGAGTACATGGTAAACATGTCCCTAGAATTTACCCAGGATCATCTAGATCAGGGGCGCTCAACCTTTTGACGAGCGGAGGCCATTTAATTGATTTGGAACCTAGTCACAGGCCACAATGAATAGGTTCAGAATTTTTGCATTTTAAATGGCATAATTAAGATTTTCTACAACAATCAAGATACCCACTGTCTCCACAAACTCCACTTGTATGTCCTTCCACCACACCCCTACAAGTATTTATAACGATCCATTCCCCACATACTAGCAATGCACATGATTGCCTTATCTATTTGAATATATGGGTCTGTTATTCATAGCCTTTCCCCATCAGCCACATCTTAACTATGGTCTTAACCAAATTATTCCTGCTTTCACCCAGGGGTGGTGCTGTACAACCAATGTGACAGTGTTCCTCCAAGCCACCGCTGTCACCTCTATTTGCCAATGCCCTCCTCCTATATCACTCTCTGTGCAATCGCCCATCCTTACTGTACCCTTATTAAACTAATCTTTGCACATCTATCCCTCCCACTTTCCCCACAGCAGGTCAGGGCCACAACAGATGATTCTGAGGCCCACATGTGATCCCCGGCCCCCAGGTTGAGCATGTGTGATCTAGATCATGGACATTAATATGTATGGTTACTCTTCTTGGACTTAAATATGTATACTCCACACAAAGTTTATACATTTAGCGTCTCCTTCTGGAATTTGTGACTGGATCAGGAACTTCCTGGTAGACAGGGAGCAGAATACCAAACTTGGAAAATGTGTATCTAGCTGTTGGCACTTTTCAGGGTTTATCCCCTTATTGTTTTCATTTTACACCAATGTCCTTGTTTCCTTGTAACACATTTTATAAAGTCCTACATTAGGTGATGGCACTAGCTTTTAACCAGCTGAACAATTATTCAGCAAATATCTGACTGCCCCATCCACAAAAAAGAAAACTTACATTTATATTTCTTTGTAAGTGAATGTATTTGTGGTCATAAAATGGAATGTCTTGCATGTATGTACAGTGGCTGTAAGAAAACTGATTCATGTTCTGAAAAGGTTGTGATTGGCTCATAGTCACCCATCCCTGTGCCAGCTTTTTAACCCATGCTATAAATATTTTGTATAATGTACTGCAAGTTTCATTACAGCATCAAGCGTTACTGGTATAGTGGTGAGCATAGCTGCCTTCCAAGCAGTTGACCCGGGTTCAATTCCCGGCCAACGCACATGTCTTATCAAGCGTTACTGGTATAGTGGTGAGCATAGCTGCCTTCCAAGCAGTTGACCCGGGTTCACCCGGGTTCGATTCCCGGCCAACGCACATGAAATGAAATGACTGTTGCAAGTGTAATTAATATTGTAGTTTGAAATCCTCAGTGTTTTTTGCAGATTTTGTAATTTTTGCAGCAGTCACTGTGCTAAGTCATGTAAGCTTCTATGCCAATATGCCTTAGCTCTACATCCATACACTACAGCTGCCTTTCTAGTTTCTTTGTGCCCTGCATGCAGGGTAGTTTCTAGCAAAATAGCATTCAGCACCTAGCCCACCCTCCCCTAGAAACAGCGCTGCCTGCATGTCCTATAATGCTCACTGCGGCCATGCCTCCTTGAACAATATAAAAGCCTATACCTTATAGCACTCAAATACGCAAATTTTTGCTAAATAACGTACTGACTCCAGATCAGCTATTTGTCTGTTGCTCTAGTGACTGTAGCACAGCTTCTACTGAACGTTGTGGGCATGTGCAGAGCATGATGGGGGAACAGGGAGAGTTGTCGCCTTCCACAGAGACAGGGGTTCAGATGTCAGAATAGAGTGGGATGAGACTGGGGGTACTTGGGGGAACATTTCTCCACATTTTGGCTTTAACTCCACTGTATGGCAGGCATACCGATGTTATGGTAATCGCCTATTAATTTAGTAAATTATTTTTATTATCTTTTTTTGGTTCTTTTTAGGGGAACAAATCCATTTGCCACTGTTAAGCTTCGTCCTACTGTAACCAACGATCGATCAGCTCCCATCATCCGATAAAGCTCAAAAAATGTGGCTGCAGAAGCACCGTGTGTCATATTAAGCTCTATTATACAGGGGATGATAGGCTCGGAAGTGCACATTTATTGAATGCAACAGGGCCACCAGGATTCTATTAACCCGCATTTGTTTGCATGCAGCAATGGCAGAAGACACGTGTTACACACACTGTAATGTAAAATAACCTGATGATGTGTAAATATTCTTTTCCACTACTGATGCCAGTATTCTTCTATTGGGAGTGATCTCATTAATGCTGTAAAACATGTTCTGTAGTGATGTCAGCAAAACCATTGTTAGACTTACTAGTAACCGATTTTTTAGAAATCCTTCAGCTTGACCACATGGAGAGATTATGCTTCATCCCCTGGGGAAACACAAAACAGGAACAGAGTTTAAAAGCCCCACCCCTTCCTCCCCTCCTCTGTAATCGTAAAGTAACTCAATATAAACACCCTTGAACTATGGGTGGGGTAGTAAGCAGTCAAGCTGAAGGATGTCAGAAGAGCTCTGAACTGAACTATTTGATCTAATGAGGTCTGTTTTTGTCTTATCTTTCTAACTGGAATCTCTGCAGGGTCCTTGTATGCAACTGAGCCCAGGGTACTGCTGGAATTGCCAAGGACATAAGCCCCAGTATTCTCATTACAACCCTTAGGGAGACCTAGGGACTCCTTGCTAGAGCTAGCACCTCTGCAGCAATTCTGTTTTTTTTTTCTTTTGGAAGAAATAACTTCTTCTGGGTGCTGTCTATGTTGAACACCAGGAATTTGCATTGTTGACTGGGCGTTAGGCTGGACTCCAAGTTTATTACCCACCCCAGATTCTTTAGTATTGTCAGGTTGTCAGGTATCACAATGATTCCCTGTTGTCTGAGGTAGGCAATGGGTTCCACCAGGATCTTCATAAAAATCCTTGGAGATGAGGATAGGCCGAAGGGTAGTGCTCTGTACTGAAAGTGAAGTATTTTCTGATCCAGTTGCACCGCAAGCTTCAGATAATTGGGTTGTGCTGCCAGAATAGGGATATGTAGGTAAGCATCTTGCAAGTCTAGGTTCACCATCAGGGCCTCCTCAATCAAAACATTTCTTACTGAATAAATTGACTCCATTCTGAATCTTTTTTATGGGATGAACTTGTTCAATCTTTTAAGATTCAGAATCATCTGGTACTTTCTTGACGGCTTCTGAACCATAGAAACATGAGAGTAAAATCCCTCTTTCACTGAGGTTGGAGGGACTGATTCTATCACATTTTTCTGTAGAGGCTCCTGAAAAACGGGAATGCTTCTCTTTTGCTGGGGTCCCTTGTTAACTTGGTCACTAAAGAAGGATGCCGAAGGGAGGGATGCAAATTCTAATTGATACCCCTTTTCTAGTGTTTGTAATACAAACTGATTTGGGGTAATTTCTCTCCAGGTGGGTATGAACCTCTCCTTTTATTACTAGGACGTGGATTAAAACTGTGTTTCCTAGTAGGGAACTTATTCCCCGTTTCATTAGATCTGGATCTAGGATAACATCCAAGTCTTCTCCAAACAAAAGACCACCATGGAAGAGGATACCACATAGTTTTGTTTTGAACACACTGTCACCTGACCAAGTCTTTAAAGTGGACCAACACCCAGGATTTTTGACTATCCTGGGTCTTGGTCCACTTCGGTGGGGCACCCCCGATCGGGGTGCCCCGCTGTGTGAAACCCCCCCGATCACCCGAAAAACTCACCTCTCCCCGCTCCCAGCGCGGACGGACAAGCGATTTGACAGGAGCGGACAAGCGGCTCCTCCGCCGCCACCTCCTGCGCGTCACTCTTGACGCACGCACGCCCGCGCTGGCCATTCACAGACGTCTAGAGGGGAGCGAGGGAGACAAGGTAAGGGGATTTGGGGTGTTTGGGGGGGTTTCACCCCGCGGGACATCCCGATCTCGGATGTCCCGCGGGGAGGGAGGTGATCGGCCCGGGAATCTTATAGATTCCCGGGCCGATCACGGGAGGGTGATGGTCCACTTTAACCAGACTGCTCTGTGAGCACAAGCAATCAAGGTAGAGGCTTTTGCTGAGGCCCTGATGAGCTCCTGTGAAGCATTAGTCAGAAAAGTAATGGCTCTAAACATGGTTGGTAGCTACCAGATCCTGTGAAGGAACCTTATTGTCCATGTGTGTCTTAAGGGTACCCACTTGGCCATGCTTCAAAGGACCACAACAGAGGCCATCGCAGGTCTGAACATAAAAAGCACTGAATCCCAGGCTCTACTTAGTATATGATCACCCCTGTGGTCCATGGGATCACGCAAGGCTCCCATGTCCTCAAAAATTAAGTCCGCTGACATAGACATTTGACCTAAGGTGACATCCAATTTAGGACACTTACTCCAGTGCTCCATCATTGACTCATGGAATGGATACTTTCTTTTTAAGGATTTAGGTTAAGAAAAATTTCTTTTCTGGCATGTCCTATTCAGTTTTGACCATATCCTTTAGGACTGGAGGAAGCGAAAAAGCTTTTTCCGATCGGTTGACTAAAATCTCCTTGTACATTTCATCTTGAAGTGATGTTGAATTCCTCAAGTATCATATACATTCTGTAACAGTGAGTTAAGCTCATTTGAAAGCATATGGGAACCTTCCTGTTCCCCTTCTTCCTGGGCACCCTCATCCATAGAATCCTGCGGGGAGTCCTGTTCTTCCACTATCTCCCCCGCCTCCGAAGTTTTATCAATCTGTATTGGGGAGAAAGATAAGGTACTAGGGATCGTGTTAATTAGAGATAACTCCTGCTTTTCAGGCTGAATTTCCATAACCGGAGTGGGAAGGGGTGCGGAAGCAAGAGACCATTGAGTGACAAAATCTTTCTGGGCATCCCGAATAGAAGCTAACGCCTGCTTCACGTTAAGGATATCCCTCAATAATGCCACTGAGTCCGCCTCTTTTTTAGCCTTGTCACAGCCCAAGCACAGAGCCAACTGCCAAGTGCCTGGAAGCGCTAAATTACAGGCTTCACAGCGTTTAGTCTTTTTGGTAGCTTTAGCATGCTTTCTATCTTCCGTTTTGGATTTAGAATCACAGTTTTTCTAAAAACAACAATAGTAAGGCAAACCATAAGTTACCTGACTGGACCAATTACTCCTTAAAATAAAATGAAATTTTATCCTAACACATGCAGTCGGCATTAATGTCCGACATGACAGGTACTCTTTGCCAGGAATGCTGGGTGCTGTCTCTGCCACCACTGTGCTGCTGTCATTGTTCCAAGGACTATCCGGGGCGCCGGCTACTAAGCCCTGCTGCTGCTGCCCCATGACTACTCTCCTGTCCTGCTGCATTTACACCGGGGGAGGAGACATGCTGCCTCTTGTTTCCGGTTTCCAGCTTCACTGTCGTAAACCGGAAATGACACCGGGTATAGCGTCATCGCCCCGCCCCCAAATTCAACATTTTGGAGGGAAATAATAAAATGAATGAAGAAACTTTTAGTTTAAAGTAAAACAATCACTGAATACCCAAAGTAAAGAGTACCCACAACTGACTTGCTGGGATTTAAAGGAAAATCACACTAGTGCGTCCAGACCTCAGTAGGGACTCTTCTGGTATTTTGTCTGGGACAGCAGGCTACTCCAGTATTCTGAAGGTCGTAAAACAAAAAACTAAAATAACAAACTGGCCAAAGTCTAACACATACAGGCACACTCTTTCCCAGGGAGGAAACACAAAAAACTGAGGAGGGGAGGAAGGGATGGGGCTTTTAATCTCTGTCCAAATTTTTGTTTCCTCCCAGGGGGTGGAGCATAATCTCTCCATGTGGTCAAGCAGAAGGATGACTTGGAAAAATAATGTGTAATTAACTTGTATTTAAATAACTTGTAAATAGGAATGTGCAGATATTTGATGAAGCTTTTCATTTTTATTCATTTGAAAATGGAAATCTTTTTTAGACAGCACCTTATCTGATGGCTGTGAATAAATGCTTGGCTGTTTCTGTTTCTCTTCACGATTCTCTTCACATTCCCCTTAATATAAGATTTGTGCAATTTTAGGGCTTTCCTATACTTTTTTTTAATGTGGACTAATATGCCCTGTGGGACAGACTTTACTTTGCTACTTAAACACTCCCATCCTAATTATTATTGTTATTGTTTATTTATAAAGCGACATTGTCCTCCATGGTTCTGTACAATGTGGAATTAAAAAAAGGGTAAAACAACTTACAATACATAAGCATTATGAGTCAAATGGCCTCGAGGGCTTATAATATAATTGATGATCCAAAATGATTATAGAATCACCTATTAGACTTATGTGATTTAATTTATTTAGCAGTATTGGAAGGCTAAAATGTTTGTAAAATGTCATCATTGGATGAATGCCTGCCGAGTATAAAGGTTGTTTACATCTTGCCATATTCATAAAAATATAAAATTTGAATGTATTAATGATATTCTGTCTTTTAATTACCTTAATGTCTTTACTCTAAAAAAGGAAAAGTTTTCTCTATGGCAGCAAGTTGGGAATGAGGGGCCTCACCTTCCATAGGCCCAACAATAGCAAGTGGAGCACTACCTGGGCCACTACCTGTTTGTGCTCTTGGTAGCAGAGGCAACACTTACTGTAGCTCTATTATCCTATGTCTGCTATAGAGGTTATGTTGCCATTGCTACCTAAATTACACAAAAGTTGGGGGTTGGTAGTGTGTCAGAATGTGCCTACCCTGGGGGGGGGGGGGTAGGATCTGTGATTTTTCCATATGGTATGTGGCCTCCTTTGATACCAGTGGGCTGTCAAACTGGTATATGTTTTTTAGTGTAGCATGGGATAATCTGAAAGGTTGCTTTGTACTGTTCTTCGCTAGGAAGGAGCTGTAAACTGGAGTATGCTCTACTGAAGTAGTTGTAAAGGAGTCATCCAACTAGGTTAGCTGTGGTTATCTGTCCTAATGGAGAAAATACTAGGCTGTCAGGGTTTGCATGAGTGCCGATGGGCAGCTAACAATAAGAGGTGAGGCCCATGTCCAATCCCAGTGAAAAGCATTACACCCCTGCCTTTGGGTTCCTCCATGTGAAACCTCCATTTTCTAATGCAAATGGTCTGGTCCTAAAAACACCTGGGGCTACATGCCAAAAACTAGATAGTACCTCAGAAGGAAAGCTGCTGACAAGTCCTTTAAAGTGACTGCTAGAAGAAAAAGGGAACCCTGTCATTGAGCACATGAGTATATTTTTTCATTATAAAATTTATTGGGGCTTTCTGGAAGGGTATTATCTTTTGCAGAGTATGGGGCTGTTTATTTAATCAAATATGTGGGTCAAGTTTTGGAATTGTCATTGTCTTGAATCTAGAGTGACACTGGAGTATCAGTTTTACAGGCAGACTGGCCAGCACTAGCACCCCCCTTTACAGCTCCCCACAGTACTCACTTCCTTGCTTTGCTTTCATGGCCTCTCTGTTCCACATCATTGAGGTTCCTTCCAAGGCTCCTATGTCCATATATATGCTGCTGAATGCAAAGAAGGAAGAGGTGTACTTAAGGGTGTCTGGGGATGTCTTTTTTCTGTGACTCTCCTCAGGGCCCTAATAACACTGACAGGAGCAGCAAGCAGACACAGTGACTCACCCTCTCTGTCCTCTGTCCCTCTCCCCCCCCCCCCAGCTTGTCTGTGACGGAGTGTGAGATGTCTGCAGATATGGTGCTCCTCCCCAGTCTTGCCACCTCTCTCCCTCTAAAGTTTTAACAGCTTGCTGTTCTGATATGTTCAGATCCTTTTTTATTCCTACTCTATCAGCTAGATGAAGGACAGCAGGAACTTCCAAGATGATATCACAAAATGAACACCGCCATTGTCTAACCATTAGAATCTGCAGCCTCAGCAAAGGTGGACCTCTAGTCAAAAATGGCTGAAGGTCCACTCACTGCTATTGGTGATTCCCCACCACATTAACAGAAGCACAAGAACATGCACAGTGACTTCCATGCTGGCAGCTGCCACTTTGTCACCTTACATTGATGCCAAAGACCACTTGGATGAAACAGCTGTATGCAAGCCCACACAGTCAACCCAACTGGCCACTGGCAGACACGTGGAGAGCAATACAGGCAAAGTAGAAGCAAGTAGAAGCACCCCAGTCGTGGGTATTACTGTCATCATGGTGGGACATCCCAAGAGTAGTCTTTTTTTGACTAGATGTCCACATTCCTCTCTGGACTGAGCCCCCTGCCCTAGAAACCTGGCTCAGTTTTCCATTTATATAATTTCACATAACACCAGTACACTTTTGTGTACCACCCTGTGTCTCCATTGCTGCAGCTTTGCATTGGCAGCCCAAAGGGTCATTAAGCTGTTGCAACATTGCAACAGCCAATGACACGAGGTTCTCGGTGGCAGGTGCTTCAAAGACCACCCAGTGATGCTTCATAGAGACCACAGGAGGTAGCCCACCAAGGACTAGCCACAATGAGAAGTTGGTAGTGGAGTACACGAAGGCCAGCTGAGAATACATTGACTCAGAGAAAAGTCAGAGGAGGAGGCAACTGTTGACATGCTATTATTGGTGGACCCTGACATACGTTCCAGCAGCCACAAGTGTACTCTTTGTTTAGGAGCTCAGGGCTGCCATCAGAATTTTTTGGCCTGCATACAAACCCCAGTACCATGGCCTCCAACCGGTTAAAGGTACTGCCAGGCCTGATAAATAAAGCCTGTACAAAGCTCCGGAGCACATGCCCGTAAGTCAGAGGAGTACAGTATAGTACTGCAGCAATGCTCATCTGAGTCTTCTAGGTTCTAAGGCCTGGTTTCCTGGGTTTTGGTCCTCCTAAAACATACCAGAAGAGTGGATTCTGCAGCCCTAGTCCACCATTAAAAAGTCAACTTTGTGAACAAGACTTCACCCCCACATCATCACAGTGTCTGGAGACAAAGGTGGTGTTCCAAGGAATGTCTTGGCATGATCCCTTTGAAGGAGGCAGGTGAATTGCAAGAGCACATTGAGGAACATGTTCGGCCTCCAATAAATTGGAGACCGAGCAGCAAGGGGATAAACGGTGAGCAAAAGTTAGTATTTTCTTCATGCCCAGACAGGAACTAATCCTACACCGATTTAGCTTTTGAATACTGGAGCAAGTTTATCTAGGACAAGCCCTGCTGACAATTGTGCTGCACTTATCCATGTTGAAAATGTGCTACATTTGCCTACATTTTAGGCACAAGGCCTGTTTAAAAAAAAAATGTGCCAGGCTTGAGAAGTGCACCACTTGTGACGGATGTGTTTTTTTTACATGTTTGAAGAATGTGTCACATTATAGAATGTGGCATTTTAAGAATATCAGGTTTGAAGATTGGGCCAGGTTTGTCCACATTTAAGGAATGTCACATTAAAAGAATGTACCACATTTGTCCATGTTTGCCCGTGCTATGTTTGTCCAAGTTTAAAGAATGTGGCCCAACTGTCCATGTTAAAGAATGCCACGTTTGAATTTTAAATATGTACCATGTTTAATAATGTGGTACATTTCACCACATATGAAGCATGTGCCATGGTTAAAGAATGTTTGAAAAGTTACATTTGGCCACATGTGCCACGATATAATGCTTGACTGTGTCATGTCTGTCCATGTTGAATAATGTGCCAAATTTAATGGATGTTTCACATTTGTCCACGTTCAAGAATGTGCCACATTTACCCACGTTTGTGGAATGTGGCACAGTTATCCACATTAAAGAATGTGTCATGTTCAAAGAATGTGTTACATGCAAAATATGGGCCTCATTTAATTATGTTTAAGAATGTGCCACATTTTATTGTACCTTGAAGAATGCCATATTTGAACATGCTATGTAAGTTGAAACATGTTGAAGATTTGCCATGTTTTTTCATGTGTAAAGAATAAGCCGCTTAGAAAAAAGTGGCACATTCTTTTAACATTGAACAAAACCACATTTGAATGTGCTACAAGTTGAAGAATGTACCATTCTTCAACGTCCATAATGAAAAATGCTACCTATCCATGTTTAAAGAATGTGTTTAAATGTGCCATGTTTGTCCATGTTGAAAAATATGCAATATTAGAATGTTCCATGTTTGAATGTGTCTCGTTCACGTTGAAAAAAGTGCCACATTTGAAGCATGTGCCACTGTGAGCAAATACATTAAGGGCAGGTGAAAAGTTAGGCCCCCCTCCTGCAGTCAGAACTAGAATATTATACAGTGCAATTCCAGGAAAGGACACTTGATGGCAGTGCAGGATCTGGAATGAGAGAATAGACCTGAATGAGAGTTGGAGAAAAAGGAGGTTCTTCTTATTGGCTGAGGGATTATACAGTGTTGTAAATGAGCTGGATTTAGGGTACAACCTGAAGACCTCTACAGAAATCTAGTGTCTAATCGGAGAGGTCATATCTTGTTGTTGATAGCGGTCAGAGGAATACAGCTGGGAAGGAGACCAACTTAGGATCCAGTGGCAGCCTTAGGAAAAGCTTAAGGTGGAATATTACCTGCATGCCCCCTAAAGTTCCAGTTGGGGCCTGAGTGTAAACTCAAGAGTCTATTATTGTGACGCTGTATGGAAAATAGAA
The DNA here is from genome assembly GCA_027917425.1 of Gastrophryne carolinensis. NCBI lineage: Eukaryota > Metazoa > Chordata > Amphibia > Anura > Microhylidae > Gastrophryne > Gastrophryne carolinensis. The sequence goes on along the minus strand of CM051235.1, from coordinate 332,065,575 downwards.
GCTGTTTGTGTTCCTGTTTGCAACTGTTTTCAGTTTTAGCGGAGTTATGAAGCTACAATGGTCTACCCTAGATTTGACACTGCCACTAACAATAGTCCATGGGGGCACGACACATGTTTGTAAAATGTGCAATCTTTTCCACATTTGAAGAATGTAATGTTTGATGCATGTACCACATTTGTCCACTTTTGAAGAATGAACTACATTTGAAAAATGTGCTATGTTTGCCAAAATTGAATAATAGGCCACAAATAAAGAATGTGCCACATTCACATTAATAAAATCCCACATTTCCCCACATTTAAATCATGTTCCATGTTCAAAATGTGCTGTTTGAATGGTGCCACATTTGACAAATGTTCCCCGTTTCCCAACATTCAAGAATGTAACAATTTTGAATATGCTGCAACTGTCTGTGTTAAAGTGTCACGTTTGAAGAATGTAGGGTGCCCACTGTAAACATATTGAGCTGAGACATCATACCAGTTAGCCTACACTTTATGCAAATGCAATGAAATCTGGTGGTCTGTTGTTATGAAATACAGAGCCAGCGGGGAGTCCAAATTTTTGCACCTGATCTAGCTTAAAGTACATTGGCTCCCACATGACCCATGGCAGCTCCTAGTAATATATCCACTCTTTTCACTACACGCCGAAGCCTTGGCACCAGGGAGACAGCAAACCATTAAGTTAAATTGGACATAGCAACACATTTCTTCAATTGTGATTACAGAATCCCCTATCTAAGCCCTTGCCACAGTCCCATTTACTATCTGGGTGAAGCCAGAAAACTGAGCTAAGGTCAATATGAAGCACCTACCAAGTTCACCAGAGTCCCTGTTTTGTTAACTCACTTACAACAGCAAATGTACTTAATGTAGCAAAGCCAGACAAATTTGCTTCCTCTGTCCACATTTGAAGAATCTTGAATGTGCCATATTAATCCCTGTTAAAGTATGTCCACATTTATCCACATTTTAAGAATGTGCCACAGCTGTCCATGTTTGAAGAATTTGCCATGTTTGAGCATTCGCCACATTTATCTACGTTCGAAGCAGGGCTATGAGTTGTATTGACCAGCATAGAATAGAAAATCTCTTACTAATATTGTGTAATTAATGTAACTTTCATAGGAAGTTTATAAATCTTAAAAGTCTCTGCCCTCCACACACTTCCTCCCTCAGTATCCCCCTTGAGAACTGTGTAAAATAAGCCATCTCTAAGCATCTCAAAACCCCTGATTATAGGTAAATACCTTATGTATTGTAAGCAAAGACACTTTCTTTGCTTCTATTTCATGGCTGAGCTGGCAAGGGTGTGTCATGGGGCTGCTTTATGAGTGTTGAGCATGCTCTGCTGTGGTCCAAGACAGCTGCAGGACCATTGTTGCTTGCCAGGCCTGCTTAGGTTGAGAGCACAGAGGGACAGAGTGTCTGTTGGACCACTTTTTTGCTTGGTTTCGAGAGGAATGAAACTGAAAGGCCGGCGGCAGCGGCATCCCCCTTATTTGTATACTCAGTGTGTGGCTGCACCCACTGTAACTGTATGGCTGGCATGCCCACACACAGCCTGCAAGGGAGAAAGTGGCTCAGTTATGATGGGACAGTCCCACTTTGAGTTTTTTGTCCCTCCAAAAACTCTGGAGAAAACTTAAAAGTAACACTTAGAATAGAATAGAATACAGGGCGTCTAGTCAATTTACAACCCAGGCCTTGCTCAGGCTCATTGGTAGTGGCATGTCTGGATTTGCCGAGTGTTAGGTCAGTTATCTACATCTTTTATGGACCAGAGATATCTAAATGGTGCTTTAAGTGTATATCCACACAGAAGCTCAGCATAGAAAGCTGTGGATATTCCTCAAAGGACCGTGAATGTACCACACCCCGCCACACCTATTACTCTATAAAGTGGTCAGTTTAACTAAGTGTTCCACTTTGAGTCCACCAATAAAAATGTCAGTTTATCATTGAGCCATAATGGACACTAGTTTTATCTGTGTCATTATCCTACTGCACCAACAATTTAAATGAGAACTGGAAGATACCTGTCCAGTATTTCACCAGGCCAGAACAACAGGATAAGCTGCAGAGATTTAACCCACCGTTCCCTTTGCTTGTTTTAGACACGTCCTTTTCACATAAGCCATGATAAGCCATGAGGTAAGTTCTTTTTGCCAGGAAATATGGAGATAGGTCCCACAGATAGAGATACAGAGACAGAGATACAGCTACATTTATTGTAAGCATTGGTTAAACTAAAACAACTCTCAATATTGTGTGAGAAAAGTGGCTCTGTTTCTAATGCTCATAACTGGACACAAACTGTAGGGTGAGAGTATTGCAAAGACTTGGATGATGAGAAACACAGGCAGCTAACGAGGCAGTAAGTGCACAATAGCAGTTATATTAATAGAATGCATTATACATAGATCCTCATATTTGTAATGGAAATAAACTCCACTATCGTGGTGATAGTGGACTGGGGTTAAAAAACAGCCTGGGACTTTTTGGGGCACACCAGCCCTGCTGTACTGTTCCTGGCCCAGAATTGTATCTTAAAGTCACATCATATATATAAATACATATGCCGTATTTTGCTCCATAAGATGCACCTAACTATAAGAAGCCCCCAGGGTTTAGAGGACAAAAATAAGGAAAAAATATTCTGAACCAAATGGTGTGCTAAAATTCCCCCTCCCAATTACCCCATTAGTAGAGCGTGGGCAGAATCCCCCCAACGACCCCATTACAGGCTATGTGCATCAACCCACATTACAGCTAGTGAGCAGCTTCCCCTTCTACAGCCAGTAAGCAGCATCCCTCATTACAGCCAGTTAATAGCATCCCACATTAGAGCCAGTGTGTAGCATCTACCATTACAGGCAGTGAAGGGCATCCCCAATTACAGGCAGTGTGTGGCATCTCACATTACAGGCAGTGAGGGGCATCTCCCATTACAGCCAGTGAGAGGTACCCCCCCGTTACAGCCAGTAAGTGGCATCTCCCATTACAAGCAGTGAGTGGTGTTCCTCATTACAGCCAGTGAGTGGCATCCCCCATTACAGCCAGTGGGCTAGACAATAGTAAAGTAGCGGACAGGCAGGGTAACCGATTCATGCATGCATGCCTGCCGCTGTCACTGCTGCTGCCACTCCCACACATTCCAGCTTACCGGTCCTCCCTGGTTGCTGCGGTAAAAGCATCTGTATGTAAAGCTAGCTTTCTTTTATCTTTAGCCTTTCAGATTAAAAAATGTTATTCAGGAATTATTCTTTTGCAAGAGAGTTCTAGCTTTATATATAGATCTTGCATTTTAAAGCAGAACAAACCACTCAAGACACAACCCTGGAATCTTAAAGGGCTGTGCCTTGAGAGTTTTGTTCTGCTTTAAAATACAAGAACAAAACCCGCAAGGATATATATTCTGCTGTAATAAAACATTATTTTGTTAAAGTAGACATCTAGCATTGCATAGAAATGAGTTCAGGATGTGATTAATGTTTTTTTTTTGTGCTTAATTTAAGTGCACTGAAATTGAGAGGCCGATTCATTAATAGCGCCAGGTAGCGTTATTTTCACAGCGCCCGCTAGTATTCGCTGTGCTTGGCCGTTGTTCAGCTGTTGACAGCGACTCAGTCGGTGTGCGGTAATGTTGAATACGGGGTTAGGAGTCGCTGTTTGACAGGTTCCGCGGTGTATGGGAGCGCATGACAGCGAACGGCCATAGCGAACGTCTCACAGCATATTCATTAACAAATCACGCTCCAAAAATTCTCGCGCTGTGAAATGCTTGTTTAAACCCCAGAGCGCTGGCTGCGATGGGTTAAAAGTAGTTTTTTAACCCCCAAACAACCATATTTTTAGAAAAAAAAAAAAATGTTTTTCAAAACATTTTGTAATATGAATACATTAATATCAGACCTGTAATATCAATTTTTACCTTAAAAAAAAATATCTAACATTGCAGAAGTGGTCACAGAATTTTTGACATTTAAAAAAAAAAAAAAAAAATTAATAGCAATTAATTATGAATATTTAAAGATTGCTCCATTGAAATGCATTGGAGAGCGCCAGGTAGCGAGAGGTCATACCTGTCGCTGTTCAAGGTCGCTCGCTGGCGCTGTGGGGTGAGGCTGGAATAATGATGAATGATTCGCTATCTGGCGCTCTGTCAGTCGCTAAGCAGGATCGGCTTGATAAATGTGTGATTGCGGAGGGGAGCCGGCGTTCTCGTGGCGGTGAGCGTCATTACCGTTCGCTCACCATTCGCTACCTGGTGCTATCCCTTGTTAAATAAGGGCCATAGACTAAAAATAGACCATGACAACCGTGTCCATACCAGTACCATCAATTAGCCAGAGCCCAATTACACATGCAGATCCTATCAGGCAATAAAGCAATGGCTATACCAAGCAGTTCATTAAAGGCAGTAATGCTCTGCAATGGCTGAAGGCAATATGGCATCATATATTATTGCTGTCCCCTTTACCCCGTGTTATGCATAACAATATACATTAGCTGTCATACAGCCCCATTCGTTGTCACGGGAACACACAGTTCAGGGGGTGGGGTTTGACCATAATGAACTGACCCTGAGACCTAAACATTTTTCCTGAGGCTTTTTGGGTGATAAAATGGATGGAGGATGAAAGCAATCCCATGGACGGCGCGCCCCCTCCTCCTTTGGTGCTTGTGAGTGGCTATTGTTCCTGCCGGACAGATGCCCATTGTTGGAAGCCGCTAGCCAACCTAGAATGTCCCCTTTAAACTTCCTTTTAGCAAATTCAGCTGCATCATCATTTTAGTAGTTGTATATGTACTATAGGCTGCTAAGTATTGCCGCCAAACACAGACGACAACTGACTATCTGCTGGCGCTTTGCTGTGTTTTGCGCCGCAATGCGTGGTATTTACTAAAAAAAATGGCTTGGCAGAATCAGGCAAGAAATATCATGAAATTCTGCTGACAAGACACGTTTGCAGCATATGTCGGCTTAGGATGGATCTCAGAATATTTGCATGCTGTCTCGGTAGTGTCTTGCATGTTTGAAAAGCGCAAAACTGAAATCTAATGAAAACAAGTTTTATTCGTTGTTTCTCCAATTCTAGTTATCTATCTGACCTTCATGCTTGAAAAATAAGTTAAAGCAGAGCAAAGCCCAAGATTTTGAGTATCCCGGCTCATGCCCCACTTTGTGAAACCCCCCCCCCCCGATTGGCCAGTAATACTCACCTCTCCCAGGTCCTACAGTGCATGTGCAGGCTCTCGTCCAATCAGAGTCGTCTGCAGTGCATATGTCATTTGACAAACGTCACTGCCCTGCTGCAATGGGAAGCACAAGCTGCTGTATCCATTCATCTTTGGGCTGTGCACAGGCTACTGTCCCCAGCTATTTACATAGGGGACAGGCCAGTGGCCAGCCCTGGGTTTTGTTCTGCTCTAAAGATTCTGCAAAGACCTTAAAGTGGACCAACACCCAGGGGTGATCGGGCCGGAAATCTATAAGATTCCCGGGCCGATCACCTCCCTCACCGCGGGACATCCGAGATCGGGATGTCCCGCGGGGTGAAACCCCCCAGAAACCCCAAAAAGATCTTACCTGATTCACTGCCGCTTCCACCGCCTCCCGCGCGCCCCTCCAGACGTGCGCGCGCCCGCGCCGGCCCACTGTGAATGGCCGGCGGGGGCGCGCGCGCGCCGAGAGTGACGCGCGGGAGGCGGCGGCGGAAGCGGCTTGGACGTTCCTGTCCCCCGCCTGGACGTTGGCGGGGATTGGCTGCGGCGTTCACGTGGGAGCGTTGAGAGGTGAGTTTTTTGGGGTTTCTGGGGGGTTTCACACAGCGGGACACCCCCGATCGGGGTGCCCCGCCGAAGTGGACCAAAACCCAGGATAGTCAAAATCCTGGGTGTTGGTCCACTTTAAGAGACAATTGGGTTGATTCAAAGAAACATGTAACAGCTTGGATTTGGCTCACGATCATCCTATTTTTCACGTCCGCTCGTGCGTTCGTATGAACTTGCGAGTGATTCAATAAGCAAATACGTTTCTATCCTAAAATATACGTCCGTTCGTATGGCAGTTCGGGAATCAGACCTATGTCAGTTTCCATCCTGAATTTTCCGTTTCATTTCTCAGGTTGCAACATTGGTTTTGCCCTTTTTCCTTTTTTGTCTGGACGTAAATCCTTCTGATCTTGCGGCTCCGCACTACAAACTTACCTCATTAAAGTGCATTCTAAATATTTGGTCTTTTATTTTTCTTTATTTCATTCATTTTGTAGTAACCAACCATTAATGAATGCATTTGCATAAGTAAATCTTACTTTGTTTAATTTTTAGTTAACTTGCATTTTTTACTTGTGGATTTAATTTTAATATTTTTGCTTCAAATGGTACAACTTTAAATTTTTTGTGTGGTTACCCACACCCTCTCCATACAGATTGCTCTCAAATATTAAAAAACACCCAGCATGTTATGAGCCTAGAAACAGCCAAGATGGCGGCTCAGGTATTATCGGGCAGCCTGCAAACAGAAAGGGCCTTGTGACTGTGTTGCTCTGGATTCTTTGATTTCTGACCTTTCCATGCCCCCAGCTCTGCTGTGTCTGTGCAAAATACAGCAGTAACCCACATCCTGCACTTTATCCCGCTCTCCTCTCCTCAGTAAGTGTGATGCATCTGACCAAAGATGTGCTTAAATAATTAAACAAAGCAAAGGTAAACAACTACACCAATAAATGCAATCTAAAAATATTATTCTAGTACCTCAATTTTAAAATAAATAACAAAGGACATAAGTTTCTTTAATTAACGCAAATATATTGCAAAATAAAGGTTTACATGCAAAGGACTAATTAAGGTCCACATTAAAATGCTTTTATAAGGCGTACATGAATCAGGTATGCATTGCCATACAATTTATGGCCTCGGCCATGCTGATACATGCAGTTCATTGCAGCTCAAGACGCGCAGACTCCTCCGCATAGCCAAAAAACCTGTTCACGAACAGCAATCCGACTGCTAAAAGGTGTCGGCTGTGGCTTTCTTTTAAAACGCGTTTAGAGGTTTCTCTGAATCACACCTAAACACATCCAATTAACCTAAGTTTTACGTTTTGATCCTAAGTTTTACGTTTTGATCCTAAGTTTTACGTTTTGATCCTAAAATTTAGGAACGGACTTCCGCTGATCGTAAGAGCATATACGCATTCGTACGTAGGCTCGTGCGAGTCGGAAATGGCCAAAAAAACAGGAAAAAATGACTAACACCCACCCAAACTTACGATTCTCGATACGAAATCAATTAACTTTGGCTCTTTGAATCGAGGGGAATCTCTCCAAAAATAACATTGATTTCTATGGGGTTCGTTGCTAAAAGCTGGAGAACTGAAAAGGTGTTCGCCAGCATTCGCTTCATTATGATGAACTCGACATCAATACAGCAAACATGGACATTGCCGGACAAACACTTTTCACTTGGTGAATGCGGCAAATAATCAAAACCCGGTGAATCATTTAGGGGCTTATTTAAGAAGCCACCCAGCACCATGTAGCGCCAGGTCCCCGTCAGGTGCGTCTGCCGCCATGTGCATTGAAGAATGAAAAATCCAATAGCGCCATATTGTCCCATCTATCATCAGCACTGCTGCTGTGTTCCCTACAAGGCCACATCACACCATGCGCTCTGTCATTCTCCCATAGATTTTAATGGAGCTTTTGACATTTGACTTAGCGTTTTTTATTTTTTTGGCCACGTGCATTTGCCATGGGATCTCAGGCCTGTTTGGATTTGTTTTTTCACTCATTTTATGCCCTTTAGTTATGCACTGTAAAGGGGCGCTGAGAGCGTCTCTAGGGAGACACTCAAGTGGCGCTATTGTTAAATTGGGCTCCCAGTAATCAACAGCTGGTGGTAGAAAGGAATATGCTATTTGTGAAGGAAGCTATGTAACTATACATTCCTGCAAGCCAATCTGGTGAGCGCCTCTAACAGCGCCATGTAGCGTACGATTCATCATTACAGGCGGCTCAGTGTATTGAGCCAACGCTCTAGGTTCAAGAGAGCCACGTATTACTTTTCGCTCAGTGTCGCTCTCCCATACATTTCAATGGGTTTCATTTGTTTGTGTTTAAATAGTGTGTTTGACAATTAAACATTTTTTTTCTCTCGCTCAAATCATTGTGTGACCTCTCCTGGCTGCAAACAGACATTTTTATCCCTTTTTTTATATTTTTATGCAGAATTGTCATTACAGGTCTGGCACTAAAGTGTTAATGTCACAGTGTTATAATAATGTCCTTCCATGTGTTTTCGGTTTGTTACAGGTGGACATGTGTTCAAAAACAGACTTTAATCACACAGCGTCTGGCACTCTATACTACAGCGACCAGATTAAGAGCGCCAACGCTGGGTGTATGTAGTTATTTGTTAAATATGGTGTGGAGCGCCGAGTGCCGGATGCACTGAGCTGGCGCTACCTGTCGCTGCAGTGCTATACTGTTGTTACAGCGGCCAACACACATCACATTCATCAATGCCGGCCAAGTTACTACAGCGACCGCTACGCTAGGTTACAGCGCCCGATACCCGCTTATAGTGTCTACTCTACTAGTGTCTATAGTGTCGCTCTAAGCGCCACTATACAGATGCTCATCTGCCGATACCTGCCGCTAGTAGTGAATCAGCCTCTTAGTCTTGGATGAATTGCTCTCCCCTATTGTAGAGGAAGCTGGCTGCGTCTCTTTGCACAAAGGTTCTGTATTAGAAATAAACATGCATTGCATGTTTGCTGTTGTGTAGGTTCATGGTGCAGACTCTGCTCTCTCCTCCTGACATGGATGTATCTGTAACCTGCAGACAGGGGAAAGTGCTAGAAATCAGAACCTGTACACCAAGGGAATGCTAAAAAAAATATCAGAATCACGCAAGTGTGCGAGAATTCACAAGTGCAAGTTTTTTGAGAATGGCACTGAATAGAGACTTATGAATACTACACAATTTTGTGATAGACCTGCTGTACGGTATGCCTATAATTTCTAATGGGCCAATGGCAACGATATGATTGCCCTGCTTAACTTGGCCGTGACCTGCACTTTAAACTGGATCTTCACACTAAATAAGAGTCTCTCTTATATGTTTCCCACACCCTGTACATACAGGTTGCCCACATTAAAAATCATCCTACCTGCATCTACTGCATGTTATGAGCCTTTAAACATCCAAGATGGCGACTCATGGAGTGTCAGGCTTCCTGCAGACAGGAAGTGTCTTCTGACTGTGCTGCTCTGCATTCTGGGATTGCTGTCCATTTCCTGACCCCAGCTCTGCTCTGTCTGAGCAATGCACAGCTATCCCCTCTGCACTTCCTCTCCTCAGTATGTGATGCCTCTGAGCAAGATGGCGGGTAGGGAAAAAATAATAAGTGACTAAAAACATAAAATCAATTATTTTAGATGCTGGAGAATAGTTTTTTAAGAGTTTGTGCTTTTTATGAAATGATGGTTTACGGATTTAGTTGTATATGTTGTTGGATATCTGATATATTCATGAGCCCCCTCAGAGCAGCTTTTAGGTCAAGGTAAATGCAAGATTGAATTGATAGTGGACCTGACAAATGACAGCAGTGGCCAGAATTGAGGAAGGCTTTGGTATTATGTAATCATTAGGGATGAGCGAATCGATCCGGACGAACCCGGATTCGTTCCGAATTTCATGGAAAATTCGATTCTGAACGAATCCGAAATTCCCCGCGATTCGATCGATGGGAGGTAAATTTGCCATTTTGCAGCATAATATAGAGCAGCCCCTGTGTAAACCTGAGGAGTAATAGCTTATATTGTGAGATAAATTAAGTTTTGCACCATTATATGGAGCAGCAATAGTTTATATTGTAGGTAAATTCATGGTTTAGCACCATTGCATAGAGCAGTCCCTATATAAACCTGAGAAATAGGTTATATTGTGTGAGTTAAATCCGCTCTTGGTTTTGTAGCATTCTATAGAGCAGCTCCTTGTGAGGTAAATTTGCCATTTTGCAGCATAATATAGAGCAGGCCCTGTGTAAATCTGAGGGGCATTAGCTTATACTGTGAGGTAAATTTGCCATTTTGCAGCATAATATAGAGCAGCCCCTGTGTAAATCTGAGGGGCATTAGCTTATACTGTGAGGTAAATTTGCCATTTTGCAGCATAATATAGAGTTGCCATCTAAATCAACTACTGGCCGGGAAGGACAGCTTTTCCAGGGCAAACTCTGCTAGTTGCGGCCACAAGTCAAGTTTGGCTGCCCAGAAGTCCAGCGGATCCTCAAGGTGTGTTGGCATGGTCATGTCAAAGTATGACATGACCTGCTGGTTCAGGTCCTGCTCCAGGTCTTCCTGCTGCTCATGAGTAGACTCACTATGCGGGTGTAGAAAGCTACTCATTAGCGACTGAAGACTGAGGCTGCTGCTGCTACTGCCACCCCCCCCAGCAGCCATGGCAGTGGAAGGTGAGAGCAGAGGTCCCCCCGAGTTAGACCTGCGAGAGTATGGACCCAGATGTTCTTCCCAGTTCTCTCCAGAAGATGTTCTTCCCAGTGTCAGTCACCATGGGTCCCATTTGCAGTTTTCGTGGAGTAAGCCATGATTTCATGTATTGAGTTCTCATTTTTAGCAGTTCCTCCCATGTGTGACTCTGTTGCTCAAGGCAAACCATGTGAAGAACAGCGTGAAACCGCCGTGTCCTGCACACATGGTAGGCTGGAAGGGCACTGGGAAAAAAAAACAAAAATTAAAAAAAAAGAAAAAATAAATATTTAGAAAAAAAAACTAAAAAAAAATAAATTAAAAAATGAAAAAATAAATTTGTACACAAATTAACAAAATATTAAAAGGCAATGCAAAAAAAAATAAAAATAAATATATATATATATATATATATATATATATATATATATATATATATATATATGTGTTTCTAAAAAATACAAAATATAAAAAAAAAATACAAAATATAAAAAAAAAAAATACAAAATTAACCAAAAAAAAAATGATGCATTTTATATGTTACTGCTATTATGTTATATGTTATTGTTGCTATGTTATATGTTATTATATGTTATTATTATAAATATGTTCAAATTAGATAGATGTTAACTATAAATAATATGTAATTGACACTTTTCTCTGTGACACCATTGCTAAGTGCAAGTGCACTGTCACAGGCACAAAGGCCTAGGAGCGTGGAGGCCACAGCAGAGGGACCTGTCCAAGTTGCTTTTGTGGTTGTGCAGGAACCGCAATCACCCAGTGGTCCTAAAAGGATATGTATTGTCCCTGACCATAGTTACAGCTCCAGACGTAGGCACTGCTGTGCACTTTGGTACACACTAACAGGCTAAAGGACTGCCCCACCTTCTGTTCAACAAAAATGTACAGGGCTGGTGCTGCCTTCTTCTCAAAGAAATGACAGCATGGGACTCTCCACCTCGGCTCGGCACAAGCCATTAGTTCTCTGAAAGGTCCACCAACTCAAAAGGGAGGGACTGCAGCACCAGCAACTTATACAGGAGCACATTTAGCTTCTGCACGTTGGATGAGTGGGCACATACTGTTGTCTCTTGGACATGGCTTGGCCAATGGATTGCTGGTGGAATGACTGACTCGGATTTAGAGGAGGAGGAGCATCTGGAGCGACAGAGGATGGGTATGACACAAAGGAGGTGGTGGAGCCTTGGCTGGCTGGAACAGGGAGCGGTGTGCCACTGGGTAATGCAGCAGGCTGGACCACCACTTTGGAGCCAACTGTCCCAGGCCGCTTTATGGTGATGCTGCAAATGTTGACACAGGGCTTTGGGTCCAACATTGGGACCCTGGCCACACTTCACCTTCTGCCTACACATCTTTCACATAGCCATGTTAACCTCCTGCGGATGCTTGATGAAAAACTGCAACATGGGCTTGTAGCTGATTTGTCCTACCAACAGAGAGAGGGTGGAGTTGTTTTATGTTAACACTGAATAGTGTCTTCAGAAAGCAATCTCCTTAAGGTGCGCTTCCACAGAAATATGTATCACAGGCGAGGTAGCTCAAATTAATTGTTTTGTAACTTGAGTAACTAACTCACCTCTGAAAGTTGGTGTGAGCTGAGAGTTATGAATTTGACAATAATTAAACTTTGGCAAGTTTAATTATTGTCAAATTCATAACTCTCAGCTCACACCAACTTTCAGGGGTGAGTTAGTTACTCAAGTTACAAAACAATTAATTTGAGCTACCTCGCCTGTGATACATATTTCTGTGGAAGCGCACCTTAAGGAGATTGCTTTCTGAAGACACTATTCAGTGTTAACATAAAACAACTCCACCCTCTCTCTGCCAAAAATACAACAACTATAAGGAACGGTCCCTTATAATTTAGGTTGCTGCATACCACCATTGCCCTACCATTTCCAGCGCTCTACGCTACACATCTTTACATTTGTCCTACCAACAGTCCGCACTAATTCACTGATGCTGCTGCCGCCGCCGCCACCATCTCCAGGGACCCTCTTCCATTACCTCCTGGGAAGATAGCCTGCCGCGGGAGTGGTCTACCCCGAGCACATTTTCCTCCATACTTTCCTTTTCTGCCACCATGCTGGCCGCTAAATCTGTCACTCTCCATCACTCCAAGCCTTTAAAAGTGCCCTCAAAACTCACTGATGTCCTCCTCAGGTTCCTCAACAGTGTCTGCTTAAGAAGCCAAAACGCTTGCAACACCACCTCCCATGCCACTCTCCTCATCACTACTTGCCCGCCTAGTGGAAGAAGCGGCAAGTGTCTCCTCCACTTCTTGGCTGGCCAGTAGCTTTTGATTTTTCTGATTATCAGATCGTCCTCACTGAATAGTGGAGCTGAACCCAAAGCATAACATACAACAGACAGTTGACTGGGGGTGTCACTTGTGATGCAGTGGATGCTCGTGTTAACCGGCAGATGGGCTGCTGTTCAAGACACGACCGCTAGCTGATCCCGGGAGATCAGGCCTCTCACTGAGACTCCTGCTGCCACTCACCCCTATTCTGCAGAGACCTCTGCTTGATTAAATGAGGCCTTATATGTTACTATGTTACTAATATGTTACTATGTTACTAATATGTTACTAATCTGTCACTCTCCATGTTTTTTTTTGAGAGATTGGCCTGCGTGGAAATGAATCGGGCATGGATCAGCCAAGATTTCCACCCACCAATGCCTGATGCATTAGAGTAGATTGATGATGGGGCCAGACCAACACTAAAGAAATATGGATCGTGCAAAACAGATTTAAGGCGCTGCTCTCCAGTTACAGACATTCCTCCGCATAAGACCAAAAGTAATTATTGAGAAATTGCTTTACGTTACTCTTCCTTTTTATTAATATTCTTCGGATAAGATATATGTGCCGAAAATCTGTATATGTTCTCTTCATGCTGCTGCCAACTCCAGGGTGTATCTTTCTGGCAATTTTGGACTCCTGCTGCTTGCAACTCCAGGGTGTGATTCATCCAATTTTTGGGCACCTGCTGCCAACTCCAGTGTTTCTTTCAAGCTATGTTTGGGCTCCTGCTGCTGCTTGCAACTCCAGGGTGTGATTCATACAATTTTTGGGCTCCTGCAGCCAACTCCAGTGTCTCTTTCAAGCTATGTTTGGGCTCCTGCTGCTGCTTGCAACTCCAGGGTGTGAGTCATCCAATTTTTGGGCTCCTGCTGCCAACTCCAGTGTCTCTTTCAAGCTATGTTTGGGCTCCTGCTGCTGCTGCTTGCAACTCCAGGGTATGAGTCATCCAATTTTTGGGCTCCTGCTGATGCCAACTCCAGTGTCTCTTTCAAGCTATGTTTGGGCTGCTGCTGCTGCTGCTGCTGCTTGTAACTCCAGGTGTGATTCATCCAATTTTTGGGCTCCTGCTGCCAAATCCAGTGTCTCTTTAAAGCTATGTTTGGGCGCTTGCTGCTGCTGCTTGCAACTCCTGGGTGTGATTCATCCAATTTTTGGGCTCCTGCTGCCAACTCCAGTGTCTCTTTCAAGCTATGTTTGGGCTGCTGCTGCTGCTTGCAACTCCATGGTGTGATTCATCCAATTTTTGGGCTCCTGCTGCCAACTCCAGTGTCTCTTTCAAGCTATATTTGGGCTCCTGCTGCTTGCAACTCCAGGGTGTGTTTCATCCAATTTTTGGGCTCTTGCTGCCAACTCCAGTGTCTCTTTCAAGCTATGTTTGGGCTGCTGCTGCTTGCAACTCCAGGGTGTGATTCATCCAATTTTTGGGCTCCTGCAGCCAACTCCAGTGTCTCTTTAATGTTAATGATTGTGCTCCTGCTGCTGCTGCTTGCAACTCCAGGGTGTGACTCATCCAATTTTTGGGCTCCTGCTGATGCCAACTCCAGTGTCTCTTTAAAGCTATGTTTGGGCTGCTGCTGCTGCTTGCAACTCCAGGGTGTGATTCATCCAATTTTTGGGCTCCTGCAGCCAAATCCAGTGTCTCTTTAAAGCAATGTTTGGGCTGCTGCAGCTGCTGCTGCTGCTGCTTGCAACGCCAGGGTGTGATTCAGCTAATTTTTGGGCTCCTGCTGCTGCCAGCTCCAGGGTGTGTTTTTCAAGCACACTAGGGGCCCCTCATAGTGATGCCACCTCAACTCTCTGCAATTGTGCCGCTTTGTGATTCTATTAGCGATGCCTCCGATCTGCATGTGATAATTATTTACAGTATTATTTCACTAACCCAACACGCGTCCTATGCGTGTTACAGCAAGGCAGAATGGTTTACAACCCTATTGAGGCTGTAGGAGGCTCAGAAATAGCCATTTTTAATAGCGATTCGGCGCGAATAAATTCGGGTCGAATCGATTTTTGTCAGAAAATCAGTCGAATCGAATTTTTCAAAAGTTCGCTCATCTCTAGTAATCATGAGAACTATCAGTGGATAGCTACAATATCTTAAAGGTCATCTAAATGAGATATTTGACTGGTCAGATCATTTCCTAAATACTGACCTCTTCTTTTTGTCTGTGAGTACTCTTAATGAAACATCTGTATTTTATAATAGGTTAAATACATCCCAATCAGCTGTGCTTTTATCTCTAATGACACTAATTGTTGGTGCTTAATTACTCGTAAAGCGTTCTGAACAATAGGACCCCTGACACTAGGAAGACCAAGCCACTTGCTGCAATTAGCCATCCAGCCTCTGGCCATTCAGATCACAGCATTAGAAAGCATCTGACATTGCTGAGCTCTGCAGATTCTCCCCGCTTACAGAGATTAGAACAATAGGCAGCACATGATACATTTACCCCGCTGCTAACTAAATGCATACGCCTCAGCCTGGCCCATTCCATTATCTTTACCTGTCTTGTCTGAAGATGCCTCTTGTTTTTGGTAAGTATTTTTTGGGATGTTGGAGGACCCTAAAATGTTGCAAGGTTGGAAATAAGAAGAAACCCACAAAACTATTCCTGCTCATTATCACCAATCCAAGGTAAAATATTGTGGTTATTCCACATTTACCTGAATGTCTCCTGAACCAGCCTGCAGGCAACCACAGCATTAATATCTGCCCAAAGCAATGCATGATGGGTGCATCAGGGGTGGATCTATATACATCCACAGAGTTGTAATAGTAACAAGCTGTTATTTCAGCACAAGCTAGTGCATGGGACATGGGTTAAACTGGGCGGTAAATTAGTTCCCAGGCTCTGAATAATAATAATTTTGTATAAATAATAGTGATGGAGCTACTCCCACCCCCTTTATTCATTTGAATTGCCATGAGCACAAGCAGGGAGGAATTCAGTCAATATGGATCTCTCCCTGTGGAGTAATCTAAAGGGAGGCTGGCAGCTTCCCAGGTGAGTAGCTCTCAAATATTTTACTGCATTTCATGTCCCAATGTTGGGGACTCAAAATTATGAGTATGGACCACACTAAACACAGAGTGCCTTGTCGGGGCAGTGTGGCTTCCACATGTATCTGCAGATATATGCAACCAAATCTCTGTCTTTCTACATAGCTAGACATGTTTGTTGCTTGATATTTAGATGATGAGAGGGTTAAACTTGGAGGTAAATTATTTCCCAGGCCCTGAATAATAATAATAATTTTGTATAAATAATAGTGATTGAGCTGCTCCCACCCCCTAGTGCATGGGACAGGCAGTTAGAGTTGAACAGTTTTGCCTGTAAAAACCTGTCATCCCGGGTTCTTCTTCTCCTCAGCAAAAGAAAGAAACAGGCCTGCTGGGGTTTTTGATAGAGGGTGTGTTATTTTTGGACCCCTATTTTCTTTCAAGAAAATATCTAATACCCTTAATTTAATGTAAAATGCAAATTCCTCTGGGTCTAGTGTGAGCTAGTAAGAGAAATGTAGATAGTAGTAACTGTATTAGTATAGAAGCTAAGGCTCTTGTTTAGTCAGCTTGGCTGGAACAATGATAGATAGACTTTGAGAGTGCACGCACATGCTTCAGGAGTGCGTGCATGCGCTTTGGGAGTGCGAATATGGGCATTGGGTGTGCATGCATGCGCTTTGGGATTGCATGCATGTGTGCTTGGAAGTGTCGCCTAGCAACAGGGGGAGAGGAGAGCAGCACAGCCAGGGTGTCTAATGCAAATTCTGTGAATCTTCCAGACCCTGTCCGTTATGCTGATTATTATACAGCATCGCAGAGTCAAGGGCCACGCCCACTTTCTTCAGAAGAGAAATCATAATGTAAACCTGTAAACCTCAATATGTTGGCCATTTCTTCTTCAATTTAAAAATGGAAAACAGTTCAGGACAGTACCAAATGTAGCCCGACACAATGGTCTAACAATTACCTTTGCCTGAAATATGACTTTAAACTGCCCACTGATGGGTGCAATGCCCCTGGCCGTAGAAATAATTCTTGGGCACTTCATCTTGGCGCCCTGTCAGTCTTGAGAATGAGAGAATCAGAGAATGAGCTGTTATTCCCTGGGGACTGGCAACTACCTCAACAGTAGAGGGTGCCCTGATGGTGAAGCAGAGCAGCGGAGAGGTGAGGGAGACTCCTCTCACCCTGGACTAAATGTAGCTGACCAGTGCTCCATTCCCCCACCCCGAACTATTTGCGCTCCTTATTGTTACCTGCTGAGCTGTCTCAGCTTATTGGCACCATGATGGAAGATGTCGGCACACATTTGAAAGGGCATCCAAATCTTTAGGTCTTGGAAAGCCTTCATTATAAGGGATGGGGCATCCCTGTATTATGGCCTAGAGCTTTAGAATTGGATGTCAGGAAAACTCAAATACTTTCCATGTTTATGGCTATTAATTAGCTTTCCTTCTTTGTTATTGCTCTAGCTAAATTCCATGTTCTGAGCTATTTCTTTCTAGAAATACAGGTAAATAAATAACTATTAACACTTTCTGCAGCCACAGACTATGTACAGACTTTCACATAATCTCAATCTCACTTTACATTTTCTCTTTCCTTCCTCTCATACTTTCTCTCCATCCATCTCCATTACTGATTGAGAGTGAATGTGTTGCTGGGGAGGGCACCATCCAGACCTCTTGCCTCTAAAACTAAAGCCAGCAAAGGTGAATCTACCCTGTTTCGCCACAAAATAGGACCAACCATGAAAATAAGACCTAGTAAGTTTTTTTTCAGCTTTTTTTTACTAACGGCTGTAAAGAAGGGTGAGAACACATCACAGCTGTAAAGGAGGGTGAGGACGCATCACAGCCGTAGAGAAGGGTAAGGACACATCACAGCCATAAAGAAGGGTGAGTACACATCACGTCTGTAAAGAAAGAAGGGTGAGTACACATCACGTCTGTAAAGAAAGAAGGGTGAGGACACATCGTGTCTGTAAAGAAAGAAGGGTGAGTACACATCACGTCTGTAAAGAAAGAAGGGTGAGGACACATTGTGTCTGTAAAGAAAGAAGGGTGAGGTCACATCGCGTCTGTAAAGAAAGAAGGGCGAGGACACATCGCGTCTGTAAAGAAAGAAGGGTGAGGTCACATCGCGTCTGTAAAGAAAGAAGGGCGAGGACACATTGCGTCTGTAAAGAAAGAAGGGCGAGGACACATCGCGTCTGTAAAGAAAGAAGGGTGAGGTCACATCGCGTCTGTAAAGAAAGAAGGGCGAGGACACATCGCGTCTGTAAAGAAAGAAGGGCGAGGACACATCGCGTCTGTAAAGAAAGAAGGGCGAGGACACATCGCGTCTGTAAAGAAAGAAGGGGGCGAGGACACATCGCGTCTGTAAAGAAAGAAGGGCGAGGACACATCGCGTCTGTAAAGAAAGAAGGGCGAGGACACATCGCGTCTGTAAAGAAAGAAGGGGCGAGGACACATCGCGTCTGTAAAGAAAGAAGGGCGAGGACAAAATGCATCTGTAAAGAAAGAAGGGTGAGGACACATCGCGTCTGTAAAGAAAGAAGGGCGAGGACAAAACGCATCTGTAAAGAAAAAAGGGCGAGGACACATCACGTTTGTAAAGACAGAAGGGCGACGACACGTTGCGTCTGTAAAGAAAGAAGGTGCGAGGACACATCGCGTCTGTAAAGAAAGAAGGGCGAGGACACATCGCGTCTGTAAAGAAAGAAGGGCGAGGACACATCGCGTCTGTAAAGAAAGAAGGGCGAGGTCACATCGCGTCACACAGGTTAGATCGTCTGTCAGGAGTGCAATGTCTGATTTTGCTGGCTCTACCCCAGCCTGCCGCCATGCCGGGCACACGACCGAATCCCCCCACTGCCAGCTGGCTCTGTGCACCTACTGTACTGGAGCTGCTGTACTGCCACCACCATCTTGCCAGCTGCCTGACAGCTAACAAACAACCTCTGAAAATAATCCCTATCATCTATTTTTGGAGCAAAAATTAATATGAGACCTGTCTTATTTTCAGGGGAAACTTTATTGTTTGTATATTTGGAAAAAAGCACCCCCCCCCTTTTATTTAGTCATGAATCTAGATCAAGTTTGAGTAATAATTCAAGAAGGTGCAATATAGTTTTGAAGCACTAGAGGGGGCTCGCTAAACAAGATGCCACTTTTGTATGGTAAACGAAAATTCCATTTAACTCATTTATTAACGTATCCAAAAAACTTGCACTGCATCGCTGGTGTCCCTCAATAAGGATTTTTATATATAAAAACACTGTCCTGGGGGCTCTTGTGGGAAGGACTTCTGGTTTTGGCGCTGGGGACCTCTCAGTAATAAATAACATGTTCCTATTTAATTTAGTGGCCGCTGTATCATAGTTATTATAACATTCCACTTTCTTCTTCTCCGCTAAACATAGGCTCTGTGACATGTGCTATTTTTGGAGTTGTGTGTCATTTATATTGCATTTAGATTTAAAAGTTAAATATCCCCCATAAAAAAGGCTTCCTAGAAAATATCCTATAGCAATCAATGACAGAATGTTAGTGGCAGTCTTCCAGACTGGCCCCTGTACTCTCTCACACACCCATACCAGCAGAGGCACTCCCCCACCACTACAGCTGCAGCCATGCGCCCCCACACACTCGCAACCAAGCTCACCTCCTAACACACCCACTCCTCACAGACATGTATGTTCACAGATGCACATGCACCCCCAGAAGATGCACATGCAGGCATATCATCAGAACAGACACATGCACATGCACACCCCCTGCAGGATTTCAAGTACTACCAGTGGTACTACTCGATAAAGCTATCCAGCACCTATTTTGACCTCCAATGGTAACCAATGTCGGGGCCCAGTTCCACTAATGGAGCACTTAGAGTGGACTAATTACCAGGATTTTTACTATCCTGATGATTGGATCCTGCCCAGGCACCACCCCCTATGTGAAACCCCCGAATTGTTCATTTTCACTCACCTTCCCACCGCTTCTAAGGCATACGCGCTGGCGCTCGTCCAATTTGCATTTTATGTGGCGCATACTAATACGCGTCATAAAGGTTATCAGGTAAGATTACCAGCGCCCCAGAGGGGTTTCACACAGGGGGGTAGCTGGTATAGGATGCCCCGGGGGCAGGCTAGTGGCCAGTTCTGGAATCTTTTAGATTCCAGGCCAGCCACTGAGGGTGACTGATGCACTTTAACTACTTAACACTATTAAAGCAGGTTGTGCCAGCCCGACCCCATCTTTTTCAGATCCCGTGGGACACCCGCCTTCTGAGTAAGTCCACAACCCCCAATCTCCGCTGCTAGCTTTACCTATAGACAAGCCCCCGTCTGCCGGGACGCTTTATACGCCTCACAGAAAATACAGATACGGATAATCACATCCAGCAGCACGCTGTCATGGGTAAGGAACAACTGCGGGGAACCAAGCTTTATTAGAGGGGAACTGATGGGATTAGATGGGAAGGAATAAGCTGATTGGTGCACATTACAACCTTGGGCTGATTGCCCAGTTTAATTCTAAAAAGGGCGTTTTCGCCCAGTGAAGTCTGGACTCATTGGTCCACCTTAAAAACAAGGGCTCATTGGCCCACCTTAACTCAGCCTCCGGCAGGCTATCAGAGAGGAGCGAGGAGGAGAGGGGGCGTGTCTGCTCGGCCAGACGCCGCCTGTCGGGGACTCGGCCGCCGAGCGGGGAAGGAGGCAGACAGGCGCCAGAGCCCGCACCGCCTGCAGACGTAGCGGGTCCGGCGAGAAGGGGAGTTGTTCGTGACAATCCCCATGTTGTTTTCTCTCTGTCACTTTGATGAATATTCCAACTCAAAGGACAGCAACCACTTCCTTGGAGTCTATAAGACTATATAGGCCCAGTGATCTTCCTCTCTGATGCATCCAAAATTGAGATGCCCCACTATCACCTGTAATACTCACTTCAGATAAAATTTTAAGGGTAAAAAATCCACAAAAAATGGCATTGGGTCCCCCTACCCAGCATAACCAGCCCAGGGACCAGCTATGCTTGTGGCCCCCCACCCTGCAGGCTACAAACCCACAAAGCCATATGGCCCTGGGCTCTTCTACCCCCCTCCGGGCTTTGGGGAGGCAGGAAATAGGGGGCTGCAGGTGACTTGTCAGCCCCTAAGCCTTGTGAACTGGTATAGGGGTCTCATCGCCCCCTTACCAATTCACAAAGGGTTAAATGTGAAAATAAACACACAAAAAAAATATTTTGTTTGTTTTTTAACATCTAACTTTTGTCACGTGTGTCGTGACTTTGTCGTGTCTTAGAGACACAAAATGATAAGTAGTCAAATTTAGAATATTGAAATATTTTTTGTGTCATGTCTTACACTTTATTTACTACTGCTTTTGAACTGGTAAAGTGTCCAGTTCAAGTGTCCAGTTCCGGCACTGGCAGGTGACATGGCTGTACCCCTGTTCTATTCCCCACATCCTCTCCTGGGGCACCCGTGGTGAGGGGGAGCTTGGTGCCCAGCGGTATGAGATAAGAGGAAAATAAAAAATACTCAAGCACGTCATTTTCATTGAAGGAAAAAACGTGCCGGCATTTTATAATGAAAAATACTACAACTAGTAAACAGTGATTCATTACACTGTCTTGTGAGTTGACAAATCTTGCATGGAAGGTAGAATTCTCGAACAGCTTGCTTGCATGTGTGCCCTGAAAGCGAGAATTCTCTTATGTGAGATTACTCTCCCACGTAACCGAGAAATTCTCGAAAAGTTATAAAAAACCCTATAGACTTGGCAATCTTTGCCCACTTGGGAGCGCTCCAAATCTGTCATATTGTCGGGGGAACCCGGCTGTACAGAGCTCTTTGGGTCAACCCAGAGATTTGCAATTGGATTTAGGATCTTTCTTGATGTGCTTTGGCTCGTTGTGGTGCTGAAATATGAACTTCTTCTTTATATTCAGCTTTTTAGCAGAAGCCTGAAGGTGTTGTGCCAAAACTGGCTGAAATTTGAAAATGTATTTAACTTCTTACCTGAAATAAAAACAGCTCCAAAGCTGCATCGCCCATGCGTCACTGTGGGTATGGTGTTCTTTTGTTGATGCACAGTGTTGGCTTTGTACCAAACATCCTTTTTTGAATTATACCACATTTTCCACATATTTTTGAATATTTTTGATTTGATGAAGGTTTTGGCAAAAATGGCCTGCTTGGATGTTTTTTTTTCTGTAGGCTTCTTTCTATCCTACCCAGCAACCCAGACATTTGAAAAATACGGGATATGGTAGTACGTAAGCAGGACTGCCAGAAATCCCTCCAGCTCCTTTTTGTTGCTGCAGTCCCTCAGACCAATGTCCTTCAACCTGTTTTTTTAGAGTTGTCCAGTTCTTGGTAATGGTACTGTGTTCCATGGTATATCTAATGCCTTGGAAGTTTTTTCTTCTCCTGATTGATACTCTTCGACAAAGATTATATTAAAGAGAAGGTCAGGAAAATCATACTAGAGCAGCTGAACTGTATTCAGCGGTTAATCAGAATCACTTTAAATGAATGAGCTGAACACAACCACATCTCCAAAGAAGCCTCCGCACTCATAGACATCTCAAAGGACAGACCTCTCCTCCACATAGAGAGATTAGACCAGAGAACAGAGCTTGATTAACATACAAAATCATACAAAAGCCTTCTTCCCCTTCCTCGGGGAAATGAAAAATTTAATGGACTAAACTCAGGAAGAAACCCTGTGTGGGCAGGAAGGAGAATCTAGCAGCCTCTGGAAGATGGATAGTGGCCTGCCAAAACAACGGATGGACGGAGCAGCCTGGTGATCCTCAGACAAAAGAAAAGCACTTTAACAAACTGAACAAACATTCTGCTTCCCCCTGACTGAGGGTGTGGTCCCCATATTAGTAGGCCTCAGCCAGGTGCTGCATAAGAGAAGAATTAATGGTCAGGCATCTCTGCAGGACCCCTGCTGGAGGCCACTGAAAAAGCCACTTTGCGGCAATCCAGCAGTATGGAACTACCTGACCATGACACTTATGCAACCACATTATTTGAGCTTTGACTATTTTGTAGTGTATGATACAAACCATAAACAATACTTAAAGAAATATATGAAACACCACACTTGGATGCTTTGTTGAGAAATAGTAGTGGTGAGCCATAGAATTTCAGTGATGGCAAATGACGCACAAGCAGGTGGTAGACTTGGGTCACTTCATGTTCTGACCTCAGTAAGGAAGGCCAAATATGTCTGGCTCTTGTCCATTTGTCCTCCTGCTGCAGGGCAATGCCTGAATCACCCATGGAATCATGCGCTACATATTTCATTTTTTTTCCAGATTTATTTCTTTCTCTGCCCCGACAGTGAGAACATCGCCATTAAAAAGCAAAGCGAAGGAGCCGGGGGCCTTGTGTCCCGCCAACTCAGATGTCAGAACATGAATGGCTTCTCTTGTTCTTTAAAATGGGGGATCTGAAAAACAGATGAAAGCAGGATGAGCATGTGACCTCACTGAATTTAATTTAGCCGCACAAGCACCCCTGCCCTCCCTCACTTGCCCTACAAAATACCCCTTCTTGCATTCTTTCCATTTCGCTGTCTCTTCCATCCCACCCCCTTTTCTCCCCCCTGTAGTCACATGGCCCAGTTATACCAGTTATACTTTTGTATATATACATGGCAGTCACAGCTAGGTTTACAACACAGTTAACTATTTAGTGAGTTAAAAAACTGTCACACAGTGTATTTAAAATGTCTTTACAATGACCCATTTTTCACGTGTTTTCCCAAAGGCTAAAAGGCAGATAATACCTAATAATAAAAGGCTTTATAACAACACTGACATAATTAGTTTTGACGGTCCTTGAATTTTTCTTATAGGTTGTACATCCAAGATACCAATGCTTTTGGTAACATTACGTAACTTTGGTTCATGTGAAATACTGTCACATCCCATGTTTCTAAAACATTTCTATAATCCGATTCTGATTTGTATGCTAATTTTAAAATCAAAGCATACTTTCATTATCTCACAATCAGCAGATCCTTGTTGGTTAGCTCTTTTAAAAGGGTGCTTTTGCTAATTTCTAGCTCTTATTAAGTAGTCAGACTGTATGGGACAGAAGAAGGGGCAGAATTATTGCCTCCCTGCACTGCACTATTTTGCCTAGAAACTGTTCTGCTTAAATCCCACCCCCGTCCTGAATCACAGATATCACTAGATGGAAATGTCACAGTTTCTCCTTTTTTGCCCTTTATCTGTCTCTCTCTGGACAAAGTAAGTCGCATAGAGCAGCAGCTGCCGCAGGCCTGGCGGTCCCCAACTTTGATTTATATTATGCAGTGTGGCAGTTAGTATATTTAAAACAATAGGTGATATGTGGGACGAATTATACATCTTCGGCTAAATGTATGCTGACAATCTACTCCAAGGGCGGAAATTTGCTGGCCTACCTATTTTCCCCTAAACCAGTGGTTCTCAACCTTTTTACCCCCTAGGGACAGGAAGTTCAAACAAAGTACCCCCAGCGGTGTGAATAATTATAAAAAACACCAAAAGAAGTAGGCTACAGGCATCATAGCACTTTTAAAGCAGGAAGCGATAAGGTTTCACTTATCACTAAAAAATACTACACTAGTCAGGCACCCCATGTTGCTGTTCTCATGAACACTACCAGGTACCCCCTGGAGTAGGTGCACCGCAAATTGAGAAACAGTGTCCTAAATGACACTCCATGGGAAAGATGACTCCTCTGCATAGGCTGGCATGTAGGCAATGGAAGGTGCTAGTTTGACTTTTGGGAGGAACTGGACAGTCATTTGACATAACTATATGACACAACTATACTTTGTTTTCCCTGGGGCAGATAACTGAACACACAGGGTGCTGATATCCTTAGGGCAGATTATTAATCAGCATTGAGAGATATACCAGTTAGGCAGGAGGACACATATCTATATTAGACACTGTTGGCTGCATAGATAGTAGTTAATGAGTTCAGCTTGTTTGATAAATGGCTTCAATATGTCCCTGACCTAGATGAAGAAGACTGGGATTTGGCGCTTGAGAATACCCTCAAGGCATCTCCAGCGGCAAATAATACATTGATTCAGTACTACGTGCTGCACCAGGCTTATACTTTATATCCCCAATAAGACGGGTACATATTTCAAGACATCGAGACTCCATTTGCCTTAAGACTCCAATTGCTACTTAATTTGGAGTCTTGTACATGTCCTGAACTTCTGCAGGTGCTACCAGAGGGGGCGTGGTCTTTGCACCAGCAAGCTTTTTTTCAGGAAATCCCTCTTTTTTGCAAAGAAAACAATCATTTTGAAAAGGATGTCCTCTGATTTCCTGATAATAGCAACCAGGAAGTCCTTAAATAATAATATATACTCTCCCCTTTAACAAGGTACTACTGTATAAAAGTACAGTAAATGCCAAACCAAATGTGAAACATGCATACACTGTATATAGCTGCTCACACTGTGATACATGAAGGGGGTGGGATGTAGGTCATCCTCTGCTTTTAGCAGGAGGCATGGGTGCATAAAGGCAAATACTAAGCAACAGCATGCTTCTAAGAAAGTATACTAGCAAGAATCATCTGGCTGGAAGTCAAGGTAAGTTTGCTTAGCCTAAAAATCACTACTTAACTATGAATTTGCGTTGGTTACGGCAAACCTGCAGAGCTATCCACCTCATGTCAGGTTAGGGATCCATCAGACTCCTAAAGAATCAAAGCAGTAAAACGTAACAACGGAATCCTTGGGGTTTAAAAAGGAATTTCACCCAAAAACTACCCCCCACCCTGCCACTCTTTCCTGGCGCAGGCAGAGCGGGGAGGGGGTATCAAAGAAGTAACGGCCACCCACCACCGCATGGAAAGACACAAAGCAGCATCCCTGGCTCCATGTGTGCCCCTACCTGCGGGGGAAGCTGCTGTGTGTCTCTCAGTGCCTTCCTGTTTCACCACACAGAAACCGGGGGAGCGGTGCTAGACCACAGCAAAGGTAAGGGGGTTTTCTTTCTAACCCCCCTGCCCTGCACCAGGAAATTGTGGAAGGGGGGATAGTGTTTTGGGGTAGAATTCTGCTTTAAGATGCAGGAGGGGCAAACTTTGGAGACCTACTAAAGTAAGGGCGTAAAACTCATTGTTACTGAGGGCCACATCAGCATTTTGATCACCCTCAAAGGGCTGGGTAATTACAAAATGCAAGCCCAGAACAGATGCAGACAAGCACTGAAGTATTCTGCCCAGGAAAGATACAGATATAGAGATATTTAGCTCAGAACAGATGCAGACAAGCACTGAAATATTCTGCCCAGGAAAGATACTGATATAGATAAATTTAGCCCATGGCAAGTGCAGACGAGCACTGAAATATTCTACCTTGGAAAGATACAGATATAGAGATATTTAGCCCAGGACAGGTGCAGGCAAGCACTGAAATATTCTGCCCAGGATATATACAGATATAGAGATATTTAGCCCAGGGCAGGTGCAGGCAAGCACTGAAATATTCTGCCCAGGAAAGATACAGATATAGAGATATTTAGCACAGGACAGGTGCAGGCAAGCACTGAAATATTCTGCCCAGGAAATATACAGATATAGAGATATTTAGCCCAGGGAAGGTGCAGACAAGCACTGAAATATTTTGCGCAGAAAAAATACAGATATAGAGATATTTAGCCCAGGGCAGGTGCAGACAAGCACTGAAATATTCTGCCCAGGAAAGATACAGATATAGAGATATTTAGCACAGGGAAGGTGCAGACAAGCACTGAAATATTCTGCCCAGAAAAGATACAGATATAGAGATATTTAGCCCAGGACAGGTGCAGACAAGCACTGAAATATTCTGCCCAGGAAAGATACAGATAGAGATATTTAGCCCAGGGCAGGTGCAGACGAGCACTGAAATATTCTGCCCAGAAAAGATACAGATAGAGATATTTAGCCCAGGGCAGGTGCAGACGAGCACTGAAATATTCTTCCCAGAAAAGATACAGATATAGAGATATTTAGCCCAGGGCAGGTGCAGACAAGCACTGAAATATTCTGCCCAGGAAATATACATATATAGAGATATTTAGCACAAGGCAGGTGCAGACGAAAAATGATTTTGCCCAGGACAGCCCCACAATCATTTTCCCACCCTACCTGGCACTAGCAAGCAATAACCCCAGCAGCCGCTGTAGCAGTCAGTTAGGTGGCTCGGGTGGGCACCCCACATGTAGTGACTGAGAGCTGGTTGCAGGAAACACAGAACAGTTGCAGACACGGCTCTCTCCTCCCCCAGAATGTTAGTAAGGTGTTGTACCATGTTAGCCATCAATGTAAGCAGGAAATCTAAGATTAAGGTAATACCATTTATTGGCTAACTCAATAAGATTGAAAATGCTTTCAAAGCGATTCAAGCTTCTTTAGGCATTTGCCCCAGAATGTTAAAAAGCACACCAGCCATTTGTATGAGAGAATAACACATGCCACAGAGGAGCACAGAGTACCAGCGAATCACTCGGATGCACCACACACAGGCATAAACTACATGCTGCCAGTGTCAGAACAGAAGCCTCAGACTGATGGGGCTGGTCTGGCACCTGTCAGAGGGCCACATAAAACAGTTTGGAGGGCCGCATCCTGCCCCCGAGCCTTGAGTTTGACACATGTGTAGTAAAGCATGTAGGGCATGCTGCAGGAAATGAAGGAGAGGCACATGGGACACACTTCAGATGTGCTCCTCCCTGCTTTATTATTACCATTGCCAGGGCTGTCTCTTTAAACTAGCAAATTGCTTGTTCTGCATTCATGAATAGTATATTGTTTTAGTAAAAGTGGACTTTTCCTTTAAGCATACGGCAGATAACAGTGACATACATTGTGAAATGCAAAATATTAATAGATTTACTTATGTTTTTATTCTTCTTCTCTATGACAAACACAATACTCCCCATAGTGTGAGCAACATGTGCAGTCATGTACAGAAGTAAGTGCATTTTTAGTAGACTTCCTTTCACTTGTTTGATGTGGCGGAGCGCTAGTTATGTGGGCTGCCTGCTTAGTAAATAACATCCCGAGCCTCTTGCTTAAGTTGTATTGTGCTCGGTCTGGTCCTGTGGAGGCCTTTTATGAGTTTCTATGGCTCTATGAGATGTTGAGGATTGCTCGCATATTGTGCCACGGTGAAAGGTCTCGCATTACCCATCAAACTATTTAGGTATAATTATGTGTACCAAATAGATACAGAACCTCAGCAACAAGAGTCACTTTCCCAGGACACTATATGTGGTCACCTTGTTTTCTGTCACATTACAAGGAAGGTGGCCTTAGCCTTGCGGCCAGTATCATGTACTTGTTGCTCTAACCGCAACGTGATTTGCTGGCTGCTCCACATCATGCATATCCTTGGGACAAAAGACTGCATTGTGTCCTATGTAGTGCGGGGGAATGAGCACAGAAAAGGCGGAGGGATATACCCAAAAGCCCTTGGGCTCGGTTTGAAACTAGAGACAATTTCTAAGACTTATCTCCAAAATAGGTTGGCACATTGCCCTGACATGAGTTAACTATTGCATAGCAGAAAATATTTTAGAGCCAGTATTATTTATACTCACCTACTGCTTGTTTTATTTGAAAAACAGCTAGACTGAGCCCTTGAGGCTGTGCTTGTCTCGACTGACTGTCATATTTGCTTGATTCAACCTGATTCAACCTAAGCAGCTCTTGGCCCAATCCGCCCAGTTACAGCAGGCTATAGACCTTAAGTGTTATGAATCTCTGTGTTGCTGGCATGACTCTCATAAGGGAGTGGGGTTTTGCTCAGGCCCCAAGGTGACCTGTGTGGCACTTGAGGGTTGTGGTTGCTAACTCACACACAGTTGCAGGAGTGTAAAGTCCCAGACAAGTCATTTAGGGAAAGTTCCACTTACTTTATTAATTGATAACTGAGAATTCACAGCAAGCTGTCCCAGAAATATACTTCAACTGTAGAAGTGCAAGTACACAATCAACGGATTCTTTCAGGTAATACAAGGCTTTGGCTCCTCTTTTGTAGCTCCAGCTGTCACAGTACAACCCAACTAATACAGGTAGGTACATGGGCCTTTAGATCCCTCCACAGGTTCTGATGGTTTGTTGTCTGGTCTAGCTCTGGTTTTAGTCTTCTCATCTGCTTCTGGCTGCACCTTCATACTTCTGCTGGTTGCAATACCAGAACAATATCTGGCTTCTATTTTACACTATCTCTGATCCCTCCCATCTAGAAACTAGTGACTTTACCATGACAGGCACATGTCAATTTTCCGTGTGCAAATTTACTTCTATATGATTCTAAGCATGTCTAGTTACTTTTCTATGTCCATACCTAACCCTAGTGTCTCCCTTTCGGTTGGTTATACATTGCGATATGCATGGCTGGCCTTTGGGGTGTTTTGGTGGAGTGGCAGTACTGTCATACTAGGTTCTTTTTTCATTCTTTTTTTATTTAATGAACTATTGCCACTTGGTCGGGGTGGGAGAATGGGGCACCCCCTGCTCAGGTCTGCCAGGTTGCTTTTTTAGGGGGTCATTGGAGGGCAGTCTATGACCTCAATTTAATCAGCTTGTATTAAAATGTCTCATTAAAATCACCTGTCAATTGTAGCAGGTTCAAATTACATGTTGCGGTCTTACAAGCAGGGCTGTGGAGTCGCCCGACTATGACTCCAGCTCCGACTCCAACTCCGACTCCAACTCCTTCATAAATAGCCAATAATTAGTAATACATTTCCTGCAGTAAAATCATAACATGAGGCTTTTTTCCCACCACTATATAAGAAATATGGCTACTTATATACAATATAAAACATATTTATTGGAATACAAATTCTGAACAAATAACTTAAAGCAGAGGTGCTCAACTACTTGAAGAGCTTGGGCCATAAATAATGTTTTGTAAGCTGGTCGCGGCCCACAATGAATAGATTCAGAATTTCACATTTTTCATTTTAAAAAACTAGATACACAAAATGTCCCCCGCAGCAGTAAAGTAAAAATAGGTGTGCGTTATTCTGTTTGGACAAAGTATTAAAAAGCAGTGGAGGTAGCCCACAACCCCCATAACTAGAGATGAGCGAACTTTTGAAAAATTCGATTCGACTGATTCGCCGAATTTTCCGACAAAAATCGTTTCGACCCGAATAAATTCGCGACGAATCGCTATTAAAAACGGCTATTTCTGAGCCTCCTAGAGCCTCAATAGGGTTGTAAACCATTCTGCCTTGCTGTAACACGCACAGGATGCGTGCTGGGTTAGTTAAATAATACTTTGAAGAAATATCACATGCAGATCAGAGGCATCGCTAATAGAATCGCAGAGCGGCACAATTGCAGAGAGTTGAAGTGGCATCACTATGAGGGGCAGGAGCCCAAACATTGCTTTAAAGAGACACTGGAGTTGGCAGCAGCAGGAGCCCAAAAATTGGATGAATCACACCCTGGAGTTGGCAGCAGCAGCAGGAGCCCAAACATTACTTTAAAGAGACCCTGGGGTTGGCTTCAGGAGCCCAAAAATTGGATGAATCACACCCTGGAGTTGGCAGCAGCAGCAGGAGCCCAAATATTACTTTAAAGAGACCCTGGGGTTGGCTTCAGGAGCCCAAAAATTGGATGAATCACACCCTGGAGTTGGCAGGAGTTGACAGCAGCAGCAGCAGGAGCCCAAACATTACTTTAAAGAGACCCTGGGGTTGGCCTCAGGAGCCCAAAAATTGGATGAATCACACCCTGGAGTTGGCAGCAGCAGCAGCAGCAGGAGCCCAAACATTACTTCAAAGAGACCCTGGGGTTGGCTTCAGGAGCCCAACAATTGGATGAATCACACCCTGGAGTTGGCAGGAGTTGACAGCAGCAGCAGCAGGAGCCCAAACATTACTTTAAAGAGACCCTGGGGTTGGCTTCAGGAGCCCAAAAATTGGATGAATCACACCCTGGAGTTGGCAGAAGTTGGCAGCAGCAGCAGGAGCCCAAACATTACTTAAAAGAGACACTGGGGTTGGCTTCAGGAGCCCAAAAATTGGATGAATCACACCCTGGAGTTGGCAGGAGTTGACAGCAGCAGCAGCAGGAGCCCAAATATTACTTTAAAGAGACCCTGGGGTTGGCTTCAGGAGCCCAAAAATTGGATGAATCACACCCTGGAGTTGGCAGGAGTTGGCAGCAGCAGCAGCAGGAGCCCAAATATTACTTTAAAGAGACCCTGGGGTTGGCTTCAGGATCCCAAAAATTGGATGAATCACACCCTGGAGTTGGCAGCAGCAGCAGCAGGAGCCCAAATATTACTTTAAAGAGACCCTGGGGTTGGCTTCAGGAGCCCAAAAATTGGATGAATCACACCCTGGAGTTGGCAGCAGCAGCAGCAGCAGGAGCCCAAATATTACTTTAAAGAGACACTGGGGTTGGCTTCAGGAGCCCAAAAATTGGATGAATCACACCCTGGAGTTGGCAGAAGTTGGCAGCAGCAGGAGCCCAAATATTACTTTAAAGAGACCCTGGGGTTGGCCTCAGGAGCCCAAAAATTGGATGAATCACACCCTGGAGTTGGCAGCAGCAGCAGCAGGAGCCCAAACATTACTTTAAAGAGACACTGGGGTTGGCTTCAGGAGCCCAAAAATTGGATGAATCACACCCTGGAGTTGGCAGGAGTTGACAGCAGCAGCAGCAGGAGCCCAAACATTACTTTAAAGAGACCCTGGGGTTGGCTTCAGGAGCCCAAAAATTGGATGATTCACACCCTGGAGTTGGCAGCAGCAGCAGCAGGAGCCCAAATATTACTTTAAAGAGACCCTGGGGTTGGCTTCAGGAGCCCAAAAATTGGATGAATCACACCCTGGAGTTGGCAGCAGCAGCAGGAGCCCAAATATTACTTTAAAGAGACCCTGGGGTTGGCTTCAGGAGCCCAAAAATTGGATGAATCACACCCTGGAGTTGGCAGCAGCAGCAGCAGGAGCCCAAATATTACTTTAAAGAGACACTGGGGTTGGCTTCAGGAGCCCAAAAATTGGATGATTCACACCCTGGAGTTGGCAGAAGTTGGCAGCAGCAGCAGCAGCAGCAGCAGGAGCCCAAATATTACTTTAAAGAGACCCTGGGGTTGGCCTCAGGAGCCCAAAAATTGGATGAATCACACCCTGGAGTTGGCAGCAGCAGGAGCCCAAATATTACTTTAAAGAGACCCTGGGGTTGGCCTCAGGAGCCCAAAAATTGGATGAATCACACCCTGGAGTTGGCAGCAGCAGCAGCAGGAGCCCAAACATTACTTTAAAGAGACACTGGGGTTGGCTTCAGGAGCCCAAAAATTGGATGAATCACACCCTGGAGTTGGCAGGAGTTGACAGCAGCAGCAGCAGGAGCCCAAACATTACTTTAAAGAGACCCTGGGGTTGGCCTCAGGAGCCCAAAAATTGGATGAATCACACCCTGGAGTTGGCAGCAGCAGCAGCAGCAGCAGCAGCAGCAGGAGCCCAAACATTACTTCAAAGAGACCCTGGGGTTGGCTTCAGGAGCCCAAAAATTGGATGAATCACACCCTGGAGTTGGCAGGAGTTGACAGCAGCAGCAGCAGGAGCCCAAACATTACTTTAAAGAGACCCTGGGGTTGGCTTCAGGAGCCCAAAAATTGGATGAATCACACCCTGGAGTTGGCAGAAGTTGGCAGCAGCAGCAGGAGCCCAAACATTACTTAAAAGAGACACTGGGGTTGGCTTCAGGAGCCCAGAAATTGGATGAATCACACCCTGGAGTTGGCAGCAGCAGCAGGAGCCCAAATATTACTTTAAAGAGACCCTGGGGTTGGCTTCAGGAGCCCAAAAATTGGATGAATCACACCCTGGAGTTGGCAGCAGCAGCAGCAGGAGCCCAAATATTACTTTAAAGAGACACTGGGGTTGGCTTCAGGAGCCCAAAAATTGGATGATTCACACCCTGGAGTTGGCAGAAGTTGGCAGCAGCAGCAGCAGCAGCAGCAGCAGGAGCCCAAATATTACTTTAAAGAGACCCTGGGGTTGGCCTCAGGAGCCCAAAAATTGGATGAATCACACCCTGGAGTTGGCAGCAGCAGGAGCCCAAATATTACTTTAAAGAGACCCTGGGGTTGGCCTCAGGAGCCCAAAAATTGGATGAATCACACCCTGGAGTTGGCAGCAGCAGCAGCAGGAGCCCAAACATTACTTTAAAGAGACACTGGGGTTGGCTTCAGGAGCCCAAAAATTGGATGAATCACACCCTGGAGTTGGCAGGAGTTGACAGCAGCAGCAGCAGGAGCCCAAACATTACTTTAAAGAGACCCTGGGGTTGGCCTCAGGAGCCCAAAAATTGGATGAATCACACCCTGGAGTTGGCAGCAGCAGCAGCAGCAGCAGCAGCAGCAGCAGCAGGAGCCCAAACATTACTTCAAAGAGACCCTGGGGTTGGCTTCAGGAGCCCAAAAATTGGATGAATCACACCCTGGAGTTGGCAGGAGTTGACAGCAGCAGCAGCAGGAGCCCAAACATTACTTTAAAGAGACCCTGGGGTTGGCTTCAGGAGCCCAAAAATTGGATGAATCACACCCTGGAGTTGGCAGAAGTTGGCAGCAGCAGCAGGAGCCCAAACATTACTTAAAAGAGACACTGGGGTTGGCTTCAGGAGCCCAGAAATTGGATGAATCACACCCTGGAGTTGGCAGGAGTTGACAGCAGCAGCAGCAGGAGCCCAAATATTACTTTAAAGAGACCCTGGGGTTGGCTTCAGGAGCCCAAAAATTGGATGAATCACACCCTGGAATTGGCAGGAGTTGGCAGCAGCAGCAACAGGAGCCCAAACATTACTTTAAAGAGACCCTGGGGTTGGCTTCAGGAGCCCAAAAATTGGATGATTCACACCCTGGAGTTGGCAGCAGCAGCAGCAGGAGCCCAAATATTACTTTAAAGAGACCCTGGGGTTGGCTTCAGGAGCCCAAAAATTGGATGAATCACACCCTGGAGTTGGCAGCAGCAGCAGCAGGAGCCCAAATATTACTTTAAAGAGACCCTGGGGTTGGCTTCAGGAGCCCAAAAATTGGATGAATCACACCCTGGAGTTGGCAGCAGCAGCAGCAGGAGCCCAAATATTACTTTAAAGAGACACTGGGGTTGGCTTCAGGAGCCCAAAAATTGGATGAATCACACCCTGGAGTTGGCAGAAGTTGGCAGCAGCAGCAGCAGCAGGAGCCCAAATATTACTTTAAAGAGACCCTGGGGTTGGCCTCAGGAGCCCAAAAATTGGATGAATCACACCCTGGAGTTGGCAGCAGCAGGAGCCCAAATATTACTTTAAAGAGACCCTGGGGTTGGCCTCAGGAGCCCAAAAATTGGATGAATCACACCCTGGAGTTGGCAGCAGCAGCAGCAGCAGGAGCCCAAACATTACTTTAAAGAGACACTGGGGTTGGCTTCAGGAGCCCAAAAATTGGATGAATCACACCCTGGAGTTGGCAGCAGCAGCAGCAGGAGCCCAAATATTACTTTAAAGAGACCCTGGGGTTGGCTTCAGGAGCCCAAAAATTGGATGAATCACACCCTGGAGTTGGCAGCAGCAGCAGCAGGAGCCCAAATATTACTTTAAAGAGACCCTGGGGTTTGCTTCAGGAGCCCAAAAATTGGATGAATCACACCCTGGAGTTTGCAGCAGCAGCAGCAGGAGCCCAAACATTACTTCAAAGAGACCCTGGGGTTGGCTTCAGGAGCCCAAAAATTGGATGAATCACACCCTGGAGTTGGCAGGAGTTGACAGCAGCAGCAGCAGGAGCCCAAACATTACTTTAAAGAGACCCTGGGGTTGGCTTCAGGAGCCCAAAAATTGGATGAATCACACCCTGGATTTGGCAGAAGCAGGAGCCCAAATATTACTTTAAAGAGACCCTGGGGTTGGCCTCAGGAGCCCAAAAATTGGATGAATCACACCCTGGAGTTGGCAGGAGTTGACAGCAGCAGCAGCAGCAGGAGCCCAAACATTACTTTAAAGAGACCCTGGGGTTGGCTTCAGGAGCCCAAAAATTGGATGAATCACACCCTGGAGTTGGCAGCAGCAGCAGCAGGAGCCCAAATATACACTGGAGTTGGCTTAAGGAGCCCAAAAATTGGATGAATCACACCCTGGAGTTGGCAGAAGTTGGCAGCAGCAGCAGCAGGAGCCCAAAAAATGGCCTAAAGACATAAATATGTTTTGCACCATTTGGAAAGTGTAAAACGTGGCACCATGCTGAATCTAGTCGCATGCATCAGGCATTGGTGGGTGGAAATCCTGGCTGATCCATCCCTGATTCATTTTGACAAAGGTGAGTCTCTCCACATTTTTAGTTGACAGACGAGTTCTCCTCGTCGTAACTATGGCCCCCGCCGCACTAAACACCCGCTCAGATGGCACGCTACTTGCCGGGCAGGACAGCTTTTCCAGGGCAAACTCTGCTAGTTGCGGCCACAAATCAAGTTTGGCTGCCCAGAAGTCCAGCGGATCCTCAAGGTGTGTTGGCATGGTCATGTCAAAGTATGACATGACCTGCTGGTTGAGGTCCTGCTCCAGGTCTTCCTGCTGCTCATGAGTAGCCTCACTATGCGGGTGTAGAAAGCTACTCATTAGCGACTGAAGACTGAGGCTGCTGCTGCTGATGGAGCTTCTGCTGCTGCTGCTGCCAACCCCCCCAGCGGCCATGGCAGTGGAAGGTGAGCGCAGAGGTCCCCTCGAGTCAGACCTGCGAGAATATGGACCATGGCGCAGATAGGCATCGGCCAACTGCCTACGTAGAATGTCTTTGTAGTAGTTGAGTTTGTCCTCCCTCTCGGTGGGTTTAAAAAATGCCCCCATTTTGTGCCGGAAGCGAGGGTCCAATAAGGTGGACAGCCAGAAGTCATCCCGCCGACAGATGGAAACAATTCTGGGGTCACTACGCAAGCACGTGAGCATGCTTCGTGCCATTTGCGCAAGTGACTCGGATGGACTACCTGTCTCCATCTCCACTGCATACTGCCACGGTGTGCCCGGGTCCTCTGTCTCGCCTTCCTCAAAAACCTCTAGCTCCTCTGGCTGCTCCTGCTCCTCCTCTCCTGTCCGCTGACTAGATAAACCAGCCATTTCGCCAAGCCTAAACTGTGTTTTGCTGGGCAACTCCTCCTCCTCCAGTTCAGCTCCAACGGGGTTCATGTGGCCGTAAGATGTAAACGCCATGTCTCCAGTGCCCTGACCAGCCATGGTTTCCAACATGTGCTGTAGTACATGAAGCAGTGGAATCACGTCGTTCATCCCGTAATCCTGCCGACTGACAAATAAAGTGGCTTCCTCAAAGGGCCTGAGCAAACGGCAGGTGTCACGTATGAGCTGCCACTGGTTGACATTGAAGTTACACAGGGGAGTCCCCCTATCTGCTTGGATCATCAGGAAATCCGTGATGGCTTTTCTCTGTTCATATAATCGGTCCAACATGTGAAGGGTGGAATTCCAACGGGTGGAAACATCGCAAATCAGACTATGTTGGGGGATACCATTCTGACGCTGTAGCTCAAGAAGGGTGTGTTTGGCGGTGTAGGAGTGGCTGAAGTGCATGCAAAGTTTCCTTGAAGTTGTTAGGATGTCCTGCAGATGGGGGGAACACTTCAGAAACCGCTTGACAACCAGATTGAAGACGTGAGCCATGCAGGGTGCATGGGTCAGGCTTCCTTGGCGCAGCGCAGACAAAATGTTCTTCCCATTGTCGGTAACCATGATTCCCATTTTAAGTTTTCTCGGAGTAAGCCATGTTTGGATTTCCTGATGAATACATTTAAGCAGTTCCTCCCCTGTGTGACTCCGTTCGCCAAGACAAACCATGTGAAGCACTGCGTGACACCTCCGTGCCCTGCACACATGGTAGACTGGAGGGGCACTGAGACTTGAGCCTACAGTGGAGGGTGAGGAGATGGCGGAGGATGAGGAGGCCGAGTCGCACGGTGTCACAGGCCCAATGGGCAGAGAGCGCGGAGGCCGAAGCGGCGTGACCTGTCCAAGTTGCTGCTGCAAAGGGACCACATTCACCCAGTGGGCCGTAAACGACATGTACTGCCCCTGACCGTAGTTACAGCTCCAGATGTCGGCGCTGCCATGTATTTTGCTACACACCGACAGGCTCAAGGACTGGCCCACCTTCTGTTCAACAAAAGTGTGCAGCGCTGGTACTGCCTTCTTGGCAAAGAAATGACGGCTTGGGACTCTCCACCTCGGCTCGGCACAAGCCATCAGTTCTCTGAAAGGTGCAGATTCCACCACCTGAAAAGGGAGCGACTGCAGCACCAGCAACTTGGACAGGAGCACATTCAGCTTCTGCGCCGTAGGATGAGTGGGCGCATACTGCTGTCTCTTGGACATGGCTTCGCTGATGGATTGCTGGCGGGATGCATGACTTGGAGGAGGAGGAGGAGGAGCAGGAGCGACAGAGGATGGGTATGACGCACAGCTGCCTTCGGCTGAGGTGCTGGAGCCTTGGCTGGCAGAAATTGGGAGCTCACTTGGTGAGGAAGCAGACTGGACCACCCCTTGGGAGCCTCGGTTCTCCCAGGTCGCTTTATGGTGACGCATCATATGTTGACGCAGGGCCGTGGTGCCAACATTTGGACCCTGGCCACGCTTCACCTTTTGCCTACATATCTTGCATGTGGCCATGTTACCCTCCTGCGTATGCCTCAGGAAAAACTGCCACACTGCCGAGTAGCTACTTTTCCCACCCCCTGGCCTCACTGATTCACTGCTGCTGTTGCCAACTCCAGGAACCCCTGCTCCACTACCTCCCGATAAGGTAGACTGCCGCACAGCAGGTGCTCTACCCCGGCCCCGGCCCCGGCCCCGGCCGGCTCCAGCCTTTGGAATTGTGCCCCCATGCTGACTGCTACCACCTTGCTGCCTCAGCTGCTGACTCCGGGGCAACCTGCGCCCCTCTTCTCCTGATGATGACGATGAAGCCCCTTCCTCACCCGGCTCCCAAGTGCGATCGGCTTCATCGTCATCATCATCATCACCGAGTTGTGGCTGTACGTCACTGATGTTCGTGGATTCGTCAACAGTGTCTGGCGCAGGAGCTGGAACGCTCGCAGCACCCACGACACTGTCCACATCACTATTTGTCTGCCTAGCTAAAGAAGCCACCTCCATTTCTTGGCTGGGCAGTAGCTGCTGACTGTCCTCCTGTATCTGATCGTCCTCCTCACTAAAGAGTGGAGCTGAACCCAAAGCATAGGATACGTCGCTGGGGGAGGGAACGGCGTAGGACAGAGGCAATGGGAGGACAGGGACTGCTCTCGGGGCATGCCAACTCAGGGTTGTGTCAGAGGAACCTACCGACCCTAGACTGGGGGTCTCAGACGTAAGTTGTGATGATGTTGTTGATGAGCGCGTCAACCAATCTACCACGGCAGATGCGTTACTGGTGGAGACCCGACCGCTAGCAGATACTGGCAGATTAGGTCTCTCAACGTGACTCCTGCTGCTACTGGCCCCCAGTCTGATGCGAGCTCTGCCTGCGGAATCTTGGCCTCTGCCACTCCTCTTTTCACTTCCAGGCACTTGTCTGCCCGACATAGTCTAACTGGCGTGGTAGTAGGTGATATTTTAAGAACCCCCAGGCAGCGGTGGGTCTATATGAAACAGAATATAATGCACACCAAAAGTGAGCAGTAACACTCAGCCTCCAACAGGCCTGCCTAGTGTAAATAAGAGAGCTTCTTAGTGTAAAAAAAGAGGGGTATGCTATGTTACAGAATGGGATGCCCCAACAGCCAGCAGTGCACCTGGCAGCAGTAAGACTATGCACAGCAAAAGTGTCTTTATCAGGCCTAATTTCTATAAGAATAAGTGCAAATGGTTATTATGGTATTAAATAGAGGCTGGTGTAGTCACAGAATGGGATGCCACAAAAACCAGAGAGCATGCACAGCAAAGGTGTCTTTATCAGGCCTAATTTATATGAGAATAAGTGCAAATGGTTATTATGGTATTAAATAGAGGCTGGTGTAGTCACAGAATGGGATGCCACAAAAACCAGAGAGCATGCACAGCAAAAGTGTCTTTATCAGGCCTAATTTCTACGAGAATAAGTGCAAATGGTTATTATGGTATTAAATAGAGGCTGGTGTAGTCACAGAATGGGATGCCCCAAAAGCCAGAGAGCATGCACAGCAAAAGTGTCTTTATCAGGCCTAATTTCTATGAGAATAAGTGCAAATGGTTATTATGGTATTAAATAGAGGCTGGTGTAGTCACAGAATGGGATGCCACAAAAACCAGAGAGCATGCACAGCAAAAGTGTCTTTATCAGGCCTAATTTCTACGAGAATAAGTGCAAATGGTTATTATGGTATTAAATAGAGGCTGGTGTAGTCACAGAATGGGATGCCACAAAAACCAGAGAGCATGCACAGCAAAAGTGTCTTTATCAGGCCTAATTTCTACGAGAATAAGTGCAAATGGTTATTATGGTATTAAATAGAGGCTGGTGTAGTCACAGAATGGGATGCCACAAAAACCAGAGAGCATGCACAGCAAAAGTGTCTTTATCAGGCCTAATTTCTACGAGAATAAGTGCAAATGGTTATTATGGTATTAAATAGAGGCTGGTGTAGTCACAGAATGGGATGCCCCAAAAGCCAGAGAGCATGCACAGCAAAAGTGTCTTTATCAGGCCTAATTTCTATGAGAATAAGTGCAAATGGTTATTATGGTATTAAATAGAGGCTGGTGTAGTCACAGAATGGGA
This sequence comes from Gastrophryne carolinensis, assembly GCA_027917425.1. Taxonomy (NCBI): domain Eukaryota; kingdom Metazoa; phylum Chordata; class Amphibia; order Anura; family Microhylidae; genus Gastrophryne; species Gastrophryne carolinensis. Next base: position 332,025,956 of record CM051235.1, on the reverse strand, counting down.
TGCCACAAAAAACAGAGAGCATGCACAGCAAAAGTGTCTTTATCAGGCCTAATTTCTACGAGAATAAGTGCAAATGGTTATTATGGTATTAAATAGAGGCTGGTGTAGTCACAGAATGGGATGCCACAAAAACCAGAGAGCATGCACAGCAAAAGTGTCTTTATCAGGCCTAATTTCTACGAGAATAAGTGCAAATGGTTATTATGGTATTAAATAGAGGCTGGTGTAGTCACAGAATGGGATGCCACAAAAACCAGAGAGCATGCACAGCAAAAGTGTCTTTATCAGGCCTAATTTCTATGAGAATAAGGGCAAATGGTTATTATGGTATTAAATAGAGGCTGGTGTAGTCACAGAATGGGATGCCACAAAAACCAGAGAGCATGCACAGCAAAAGTGCCTTTATCAGGCCTAATTTCTATGAGAATAAGTGCAAATGGTTATTATGGTATTAAATAGAGGCTGGTGTAGTCACAGAATGGGATGCCACAAAAACCAGAGAGCATGCACAGCAAAAGTGTCTTTATCAGGCCTAATTTCTATGAGAATAAGTGCAAATGGTTATTATGGTATTAAATAGAGGCTGGAGTAGTCACAGAATGGGATGCCACAAAAACCAGAGAGCATGCACAGCAAAAGTGTCTTTATCAGGCCTAATTTCTATGAGAATAAGGGCAAATGGTTATTATGGTATTAAATAGAGGCTGGTGTAGTCACAGAATGGGATGCCACAAAAACCAGAGAGCATGCACAGCAAAAGTGCCTTTATCAGGCCTAATTTCTATGAGAATAAGTGCAAATGGTTATTATGGTATTAAATAGAGGCTGGAGTAGTCACAGAATGGGATGCCACAAAAACCAGAGAGCATGCACAGCAAAAGTGTCTTTATCAGGCCTAATTTCTATGAGAATAAGGGCAAATGGTTATTATGGTATTAAATAGAGGCTGGTGTAGTCACAGAATGGGATGCCACAAAAACCAGAGAGCATGCACAGCAAAAGTGTCTTTATCAGGCCTAATTTCTACGAGAATAAGTGCAAATGGTTATTATGGTATTAAATAGAGGCTGGTGTAGTCACAGAATGGGATGCCACAAAAGCCAGAGAGCATGCACAGCAAAAGTGTCTTTATCAGGCCTAATTTCTATGAGAATAAGTGCAAATGGTTATTATGGTATTAAATAGAGGCTGGTGTAGTCACAGAATGGGATGCCACAAAAACCAGAGAGCATGCACAGCAAAAGTGTCTTTATCAGGCCTAATTTCTACGAGAATAAGTGCAAATGGTTATTATGGTATTAAATAGAGGCTGGTGTAGTCACAGAATGGGATGCCACAAAAACCAGAGAGCATGCACAGCAAAAGTGTCTTTATCAGGCCTAATTTCTACGAGAATAAGTGCAAATGGTTATTATGGTATTAAATAGAGGCTGGTGTAGTCACAGAATGGGATGCCACAAAAACCAGAGAGCATGCACAGCAAAAGTGTCTTTATCAGGCCTAATTTCTATGAGAATAAGTGCAAATGGTTATTATGGTATTAAATAGAGGCTGGAGTAGTCACAGAATGGGATGCCACAAAAACCAGAGAGCATGCACAGCAAAAGTGTCTTTATCAGGCCTAATTTCTACGAGAATAAGTGCAAATGGTTATTATGGTATTAAATAGAGGCTGGTGTAGTCACAGAATGGGATGCCACAAAAACCAGAGAGCATGCACAGCAAAAGTGTCTTTATCAGGCCTAATTTCTACGAGAATAAGTGCAAATGGTTATTATGGTATTAAATAGAGGCTGGTGTAGTCACAGAATGGGATGCCACAAAAACCAGAGAGCATGCACAGCAAAGGTGTCTTTATCAGGCCTAATTTATATGAGAATAAGTGCAAATGGTTATTATGGTATTAAATAGAGGCTGGTGTAGTCACAGAATGGGATGCCACAAAAACCAGAGAGCATGCACAGCAAAAGTGTCTTTATCAGGCCTAATTTCTATGAGAATAAGTGCAAATGGTTATTATGGTATTAAATAGAGGCTGGAGTAGTCACAGAATGGGATGCCACAAAAACCAGAGAGCATGCACAGCAAAAGTGTCTTTATCAGGCCTAATTTCTATGAGAATAAGGGCAAATGGTTATTATGGTATTAAATAGAGGCTGGTGTAGTCACAGAATGGGATGCCACAAAAACCAGAGAGCATGCACAGCAAAAGTGTCTTTATCAGGCCTAATTTCTACGAGAATAAGTGCAAATGGTTATTATGGTATTAAATAGAGGCTGGTGTAGTCACAGAATGGGATGCCACAAAAGCCAGAGAGCATGCACAGCAAAAGTGTCTTTATCAGGCCTAATTTCTACGAGAATAAGTGCAAATGGTTATTATGGTATTAAATAGAGGCTGGTGTAGTCACAGAATGGGATGCCACAAAAACCAGAGAGCATGCACAGCAAAAGTGTCTTTATCAGGCCTAATTTCTATGAGAATAAGTGCAAATGGTTATTATGGTATTAAATAGAGGCTGGAGTAGTCACAGAATGGGATGCCACAAAAACCAGAGAGCATGCACAGCAAAGGTGTCTTTATCAGGCCTAATTTCTATGAGAATAAGTGCAAATGGTTATTATGGTATTAAATAGAGGCTGGTGTAGTCACAGAATGGGATGCCACAAAAAACAGACAGCATGCACAGCAAAAGTGTCTTTATCAGGCCTAATTTCTACGAGAATAAGTGCAAATGGTTATTATGGTATTAAATAGAGGCTGGTGTAGTCACAGAATGGGATGCCACAAAAACCAGAGAGCATGCACAGCAAAAGTGTCTTTATCAGGCCTAATTTCTATGAGAATAAGTGCAAATGGTTATTATGGTATTAAATAGAGGCTGGAGTAGTCACAGAATGGGATGCCACAAAAACCAGAGAGCATGCACAGCAAAAGTGTCTTTATCAGGCCTAATTTCTATGAGAATAAGGGCAAATGGTTATTATGGTATTAAATAGAGGCTGGTGTAGTCACAGAATGGGATGCCACAAAAACCAGAGAGCATGCACAGCAAAAGTGTCTTTATCAGGCCTAATTTCTATGAGAATAAGTGCAAATAGGTATTATGGTATTAAATAGAGGCTGGTGTAGTCACAGAATGGGATGCCACAAAAACCAGAGAGCATGCACAGCAAAAGTGTCTTTATCAGGCCTAATTTCTATGAGAATAAGTGCAAATGGTTATTATGGTATTAAATAGAGGCTGGTGTAGTCACAGAATGGGATGCCACAAAAACCAGAGAGCATGCACAGCAAAAGTGTCTTTATCAGGCCTAATTTCTGAGAATAAGTGCAAATGGTTATTATGGTATTAAATAGAGGCTGGTGTAGTCACAGAATGGGATGCCACAAAAACCAGAGAGCATGCACAACAAAAGTGTCTTTATCAGGCCTAATTTCTATGAGAATAAGGGCAAATGGTTATTATGGTATTAAATAGAGGCTGGTGTAGTCACAGAATGGGATGCCACAAAAACCAGAGAGCATGCACAGCAAAAGTGTCTTTATCAGGCCTAATTTCTATGAGAATAAGTGCAAATGGTTATTATGGTATTAAATAGAGGCTGGAGTAGTCACAGAATGGGATGCCACAAAAACCAGAGAGCATGCACAGCAAAAGTGTCTTTATCAGGCCTAATTTCTATGAGAATAAGGGCAAATGGTTATTATGGTATTAAATAGAGGCTGGTGTAGTCACAGAATGGGATGCCACAAAAACCAGAGAGCATGCACAGGAAAAGTGTCTTTATCAGGCCTAATTTCTATGAGAATAAGTGCAAATAGTTATTATGGTATTAAATAGAGGCTGGTGTAGTCACAGAATGGGATGCCACAAAAACCAGAGAGCATGCACAGCAAAAGTGTCTTTATCAGGCCTAATTTCTACGAGAATAAGTGCAAATGGTTATTATGGCATTAAATAGAGGCTGGTGTAGTCACAGAATGGGATGCCACAAAAACCAGAGAGCATGCACAGCAAAAGTGTCTTTATCAGGCCTAATTTCTGAGAATAAGTGCAAATGGTTATTATGGTATTAAATAGAGGCTGGTGTAGTCACAGAATGGGATGCCACAAAAACCAGAGAGCATGCACAGCAAAAGTGTCTTTATCAGGCCAAATTTCTATGAGAATAAGTGCAAATGGTTATTATGGTATTAAATAGAGGCTGGTGTAGTCACAGAATGGGATGCCACAAAAACCAGAGAGTATGCACAGCAAAAGTGTCTTTATCAGGCCTAATTTCTATGAGAATAAGTGCAAATGGTTATATGGTCTTAAACAGAGGCTGCTGTAGTCACAGAATGGGATGCCTCACAGCAGACTTAAGATCAGTTCAGTATATATGCACAGTTAGTTAGTATAAGCAGCCTGAAAACGCTAACAAAGCCTGTCAGGCTGGATGAAAAAAAAAAAAAAAAACTCCCTGTGACAGGCTGACAGCCTCTGATTTTTCTACCTTTCCCTGTTTTTCGCTGACTTTCTGTCTGTCTCCTGTCTGTCTCCTGTCTGTCTCCTGCCTGTTTCCAGCCTGTCCCTGTCTGTCCCTGCCTGTCTAACTGTCTCTCTCCCTGCCTACAGCAGCGTCCTGTCTCTCACGAATGCAATAGAGAAATGAGGAAAAGCAAGATGGCCGGCCTTAAATAGCGCTGTGACGTCACCGGGCTTGCTGGCTGCTGATAGGCTGCATGTGACTGTCCCAGCTTGCACTGGCGCGGGGTTGATGTCTGGACATGTCCCGTCCGCCATCTTAGAATGCCTGTAATGTAAATGAATGGATGTTAAAGGAAAACTTCGAGCGATCGAATCGCGGGGAAATTCGGATTCGATCCGAATCGAATTTTTCCTGAAATTCGGATCGAATCCGGGTTCGTCCGGATCGATTCGCTCATCCCTACCCATAACTACACTAAAAAAACTCCCGCACCACCATATAATTACAAAACATATAATATTTTATCGGGCAATCACCCAGGACAAGTTTAAAAAAATCCACTTAAAAAACATGTACACACACATAAGACACTATATGGTGTGTGGGACACTGCACTGTACAATCATATACTATCAAACAATTCCATATATTAATCACAATGTAGCTTCTTCCCCATACAGCATATCATCCCAAAGTGCACCGTGCATGTGCAAAATGCTAAATCCTATAAACTAATCCCATAATTCATATAATCCAATATATAAAAAAGCGCTTGTGCCTAACATCGTATCCCATAATTATATGGCCATTGGTGGAAGGGAACCCAGAGGGAGATGGAGAAGCATAAAAATATAATATAATGAATAAAGAGTATATTACCAAATAGCTGAGACAAGTGCAGTGCCCCCTGCCTACCCACGCTTTCCCTGACGGTGGTACCCTTCACTTCTTCAGGGCAACGTGTCCTCTAGCCCCCCACCCGTCCCCCTTATCCTTCTTATACCATTACCTAATCCTCTGAAGAAGTGACGGGTGCCACCGTCAGGGAATGCGTGGGTAGGCAGGGGGGCTGCACTTGTCTCAGCTATCTCATATTTATTGGCCATCCCCCATCAATCCCAAATCGTAAAGCTATTCCCAATACTCAGCCCATCTAAATGCCTGCCAATGCTAAACATACAATTAAATATAGAAAAAAACTTAGAGGACCAAAGCCCACATTTTTAATTAGCATCCCCTGAATTGCTCCCCCTATGAAAAGCGCCTTTAGCCAATTTTTACTGCTCCTGTTTCACTCTAATCCCAGATAATGACGCCTGTTTTAACTGCAAAGCTATGCCTCTTCCATTCAGTGCCACTGTTGTGTGTGGCAATTATGTCATTGCCACACTTATGCAATGACCTATCACTGCCATCTCACTCCAGAACAAATCGGAAATTTCTAGTTCTACACCCTAATAAGGGAGTATTGGCAGGTGCTTTGGCCAAATGTTTTCCACAAGTTCAGTGGGTTTCATTTAGGGAAGGTATTGCACTACCACTCCAAATTCCTCCAATCCACCTCTGCCACCTCTGTTTGGCAATGGTCCTCTCCTATATCCTTCCCCTTGCAAGCTCTCATCCTTGCTGAGTCTCTACTTGTTTTATTTCTTTATATAAGAAAAGTTTCAAGAGATGTTAAATAGAATAAAGAATATTCAAGCATACACAAAACGCAAAAACGTCACCATATAATGAGTTATTATTTAAACATGTCCATAGCTGAGTGGTTCAAGTGATGATGAGAGTATTTCCTAGCGTCAATGCACAAGTGATAGCGGTTCCATGAAATGAATGTCAATGCTGCCTAAAACCAGTGACCTCATACTCTCTATGCGATGTAAACTCTGATCAGGAAATTTCCTATATAAAAACGTATTACTGTGAGCGACAGTAACTGTAGATGTCTCTACTCAACCAAGAAAACGAAAAACCAACAGAAAAAGAGTCATAGTAAGTGAAAAGGGAGAGTTATGGCTAGAGCAAGGAGCTGAAGGAAAAAGGAACTGGGAGCAGGCTTCCTACACTGTGCCAACCAATTTCTGGTGTTTCTGAAAATGTCAACCAATGGCGCCAGGTCAGCATGAAGGCCTCGTGTCTGTTATCTCTGAATAGTGTGAGATTTTTGAAGTGCATTATGCCATTCACTTTACTTACCAGAGTGCTAGAAATGGGGGTTCCGCACTCTCCCATACCGCCAGAATGCAGCTGCGTTTAGAAGTTGGATCAGCTAAGACTTGTAGTATTTACTTACTGTTGGTAGAGAAAGCAAAGTGCAGCGTCCTCTGGCACCCAGGCATCTGTCAGTCTGTCTGAAACACACCTGACAGTATTCTAGAACTCTCTAATCTTAGGACATGGCCAAAAAATGTGGACCAGATTACCATTACTCCCTCTGCACCTCCAACAGTCTGATGTCAACCCCAGGAGCCATTTACTCAAGTCATTTAGGACCCTGTACCATGTTGTCAGGAGTTAATAATTGCATTCGTGAAAGTTGGTGCAGGTGGAGGCTTATCATTTATGGGGCCCCAAGTTGTGTCTGGGGGCCCTAATGAAATTTTGTATAGCAAAATATAATTTTAACGCAACTTGTTGGGTATGTAGCCACGGCCTGCTCGTGCATTGCGGTAGCACGAGTGAAGTTCATGACACAGGGAATTGCCCAGAAATTGCCTTCATGGCCGTCCAATTTCTACTCCCTGTGGAAACCCCATTGAATCACCTCACCCACTCACCTAGCCTTGCTCCAATGACACATGCAAAGGTTACGGCGTCTATATACCTTTAACTAGACGCATACCTGGGGCAGCCATTTGTCATTGGCCAGCCCGGGGCACGCCCCCAGCTAGAGGTGAGTGGGGATGCAACTGATGGCCTGCTATGCACCATTCAGCTCGCTAGCTGCTGTGATGTACTTGCATAACTGAATAGGTCTAGGCCACTGATTCTGCAGCAGCTGGCTCACGTAGGTGTAGTAGTCCGTCTCTGGTTCTGCATGTGCGCCGATAGGGTGGAAAGGAAGTGAATAATCTGTAACCACTGCCATTCGGACCAGTTGGGGACCTTCTTTGCACACGCAATATCTTCTCCACTTACCCTGGGATATAAGATGGTTGGGTATATGGGTGAAGGGTAGGGCGATATATGACAGTTCTTTTTAACCTTCCCCCCTTTTTCCCAAAAGCAGGTCAGGGGCCACATGAGATGGACACTGATCATATGCACTTAAAGGGACATTCTAAGCAAAGGGTTAAAATTAGCTTCTTTTTGCTAGCCCCATGCTGGCTTCAGGGGTGCTGCTGACTCCTTTTTCTCAGTTCCAAAAATGAAGTCACTTTGGAGGTGACTCTTACACTAAAGAATGCATGGATAAGTCATCCTCTGCTGCTGAGGAGGCCCAGCAGAATGGGAGAGAGTTCATTAGGTCTTATAAAGAAATATAAAGCAGGCTAAATAAAAGATGCAGCCCCTCATATTCAACATGGAGAGCAGAAAATAGGCTAATTTAACCCTCTGTCTGACATGTCTATTTAAATTTCCTCCCAGGCAATAACATAGAAAAGTCTATAAAAGTGCTGAGGCCAGGTGTGCTGAACCCGCTTTGCAATGAATGGAGTAAGCTTGTGGGGTCGTAAGGAAGGCTCCAAGGATGCCTCCATGTGAGGCTGCCAGTGCTGGTAGATGGAATCGCTGGCTCCCCGCCATTGGTAAGTATGAAGATGCCAGACCTACATGGGGGACCTGCAGGTAAGTATAGAACTTTTTTTGTTTCTGCCTGGACACCCCCTTTACCTTCCTGTAGGCTTCAGCCATTGTAACTAAGGGCATTGGAGCAGGGCTGAACCCAGTCTCTCTGCTGCCTGAGGCAAACTATAGAAAGGTGCCCCCAAGATGTTTAGCTACACTCCTCAACAGGGCAATCCGGGGAGTTGGGGTCCTAACTGGGCCCACGGTCCTTCTTATCCTAACTGGGCCCACGGTCCTTCTTATCCTAACTGGGCCCACAGCCCTTCTTGTCATAGCTGGGCCCACAGCCCTTCTTGTCATAGCTGGGCCCACAGCCCTTCTTGTCATAGCTGGGCCCACAGCCCTTCTTGTCATAGCTGGGCCTATCGCCCTTTGTTGTTGTCCTGTCTGTGCTGGGCCCACACAGGACTGCCATCAGAAATTTCTGGGCCCCATACAACCTAAATCTCTGGGCCCCCTTCATGGGGTTTTGAGGGACCTAAAAATGACTCCACATGTGTGCAGCTCCTTATGAGTCCCCTATCACATTATCACATGGAGCTCTGATGCTTCTGCTGGGGTAGGCTGGGGGGAGGGATGCAATCTCCAGAATCCAATGCTGTTACTGGTGCAACGGTAGTGAGCACACAGAGCGGTATCCGGTCTTTGCCCACCCCGCCAGCCCATTCAAGATGGCTAACTGCTACTGGGGCATCTTGATTTGCAATGCGCCACTGTGTTAATGCCCCAGGAATGCCCACAATCGCTTACCTTTCCTGGAGTCTTACACAACCATAGTGGGATGCAGCTGTACTTCCATCCCCCCTGCAGCTTAGGTGTGCTCCCTGCCCAGCAACTTTTTATGCTTTATGCCGTGTATTATTGTATTGAGAGCCGCACATGCGCCATGATAATGGTGGAAAGGTGGGTTGGGTGGGCAATTTGGGGGATCTGTCAAGACGTGGGTTTCACACATAGCGAACTCCCAAATCCAGCTTTAGGTGCAGCCATCTTGGAGTGGGGGATGCAGCTATGTGCACCCTCTGTGTGTCCACCGCCTGTGCTGCAGTGACAGAGCTGGATCCCGGGCAAGGTTAGGGTTTATTTGTTTTGTAACCCCCCCTCTGACAGGGAGTTACTAGACGTCCAGATATAAACAATGGGGATCGAGAGTGGTTGCATCTCCAGCATCTCTAGGCTATGGTGCGCTCCCATTCCATTCAGATAGGCTGGGGATAGGAACACACCTGCGCTTGGGTCACTCTGGCTTCCGCTTGCTAAGTGCAGAGCCATTTGCCATGCATATTAATATTCAGCAAACTGCTCGGGTTGGACGAGAGCCTGCGCATGTGCCATAGGACCGGGGAAAGGGTTTGAGTTTGTACTGGGCAACAAAACCTGGTATGGTCAAGATCCCGGGTTTTGTTCCACTTTGAAGAGGACCAAAAGGTTTTTCGGCCAGTCCTGGAACCTAAAAGTCTGAAACCCCCAAGTTTGCCCTGTTTTCTTACATGATCCCACAGTGCATGCATACGTTTGCCTTCAATCTATTCTTTTAAAACAGAATGTGTCACCCGACATTTGATGAATGACTAAATGGAGTTCCCAGACTATGCCTCGTATGGTCCATGCTTGCAGCAGCTATTCAGGTAGATGAATGGTGCACAGTCCATGGAGCAAAGGGGCGGTTGCTATGTGACCCATGTATGCGGGTCCCATGGCTGGTCAGATAAGAATATTGTATGAACCCAGGGGTTTCACTAAGCAGGGCATCCTAAATTGGGTAGACCAAGACCTCGTGTACTTTTGGTCCATTATAATTTGTGGGGAATTCCAAACAGCAAACATTTTAGAGTGAGAAACATCAACGCAGCAGAAACAAATACAAACAAACATTTAGATCCTCACAAAAACATTTTCTTCAGAAACCACTAACACTAACTAGTCCCATGAGGTGGGATTAGGGCCCCTTAGCTACTAAATGGGATGCCTGCTATCCCGAGGTGTCTGATGGCTTAATTTACCTGGGCATGACATGCTCAGGGGGACAGATCAGGGTCTCCAGAGCTTTTCATTATTGCTTTGGACCCCATATTGCGGGCAATGGAATCACTGGAACAGTTTAACTGAATACGAATAGGATCTATGACTGTGAAGTTTGCCACTTTTGGGGACTATAGGCTTGATGCAGAGCCTCCCCGTTCAGCTATCCCGTGCATTTTCCCGTTGGTTTTGGCCTTTGATCGGGTCAGGAAAGGGTGCTACGTTGATTTTAGTGTGCGTTTATGCGCTCAGGTGTGCGCTCAGCCGCCTTTCCGATTGTCGGCTCGCACGAGGCTGTTTTCCGGGAAAACTGACGCCTCGTTAATTGGCCCGTTTTTTTCAGTGATGCAGAGCCTTGGTTTCCGATTGAAATCAGCCTAATAAAACGGGGCCGCCGAGCCTTCACTTACGGCAAGTTTGACCAGCCGTATTGGAGCTCCGTGCTATTTGGGAATGCATTCCTCTGTGGGCCAACATCAAAGGCGCCAGCTACGCCGTCTGGTAGTTCTGAGTATGGCAGAAACCAGGCTGCAGCGCACGCCTTTGGACATCGATGGCATGAGTGACGTTGACCTATTCGAGCTCACCCGCCTTAACCGTGTTTCTCTCCATGCCTTGTATAGCGAGCTGCGGCCATGGTTAGCCCCCACCACAAGAAAGGGGCATGCAATTGCAGGTATGACCAAATTGGTTGGCTGCCTGCAATTTTTGGCGAACGGCTCGTTCCAGAGACTGGGTGCCTTCTCCCTGGGGATGTCCCAGTCTACGCTGAGCCGCAGCCTAACCAAGTTTTTGGATGGCATGGCTACCCTGGCACAGAATTACATTTTTTTTCCCTCAAACAGGGGAAGCCTGGAATGCGGTTAAGTTGGGCTTTTATAACATAGCCGACATGCCCAACGTCCTTGGTGCAATCGATTGCACACATGTCTCGCTCATCCCCCCTGCGGACCAGGAATATCTGTTCAGGTATGTGGTTTGGGTCTGCTTTTTTTCTGGTTATCACACATTTTTTATGGCTCACACTAATTACACTTGTGTTTTGCTTGGTGCAGGAACAGGAAGATGGGCCATTCCATCAATGTTCAGGCAGTGGCGGGCCCTGATCTTCAATTTTTCAGTCTGTTTGCTGGCTTTCCTGGGTCCACGCATGATGCGCACATTTTGAGGAACTCCAGCCTCTATCAGCGGTTTCAATCTGGAGATATTTCTGGAGGATGGTTACTGGGTATGTGTATTAAAGTTGTATTTCTTGGCCCCCAGGTTTGAATGTGGATTTGCCACTACCCCACTAATCTGTGAGACCTTTCCTGGAAACTTCAAAAGGTTTTTGGTTTAATTAATGGGTGAAAGTATTCTCCACTATTGGCTTATGTTCTGGCCCTCTTATCTCAGTAGCATTACGCAGACATTTGTACAGGTGTACAGGTTGCATGTGTTTGTAGGCTCAGTAAAAATGTCAATTCCTCCCACCATACCTAGCTCACCTATTTGTCCCTGTGTCCTAATGTTTCTATGCACACCTAAACCTTTTTTTAGGCATCCACCTTATGTTTGTCTTTTGTATTTTTGCAGGTGACTCAGGCTATCCCTTGTTACCATGGCTGCTCACACCCATCCTGCACCCATCTTCCCAGGCACAGGAGCGCTACAACACAGCCCATAGGAGGTCTCGCTCTGTGGTGGAACGTGCCTTTGGGTTGTGGAAGATGTGTTTCCGATGTCTGGATCACAGTGGGGGTTCTCTTCAGTATCAGCCTGGCAAGGTTATCAAAATAATTATTGCTTGTGGGGTCCTGCACAACCTTGCCATTAGAAGCAGGATTGCTCGATATACTGACCTGGGTGCAGAACCTTTACCTATTTCTGACGAGCAGACCCCTCCTTACACTGGTACACCAAGTGGGCCAGCACACACAATCCGTGCTGACCTTGTGGCCAATGTATTTTCTTGAAACCACCCCCTGTCTGCAGGCTGGGGAAGATTAAATCACACCTAATAAGTGTTACATGCTGGTCACAAAGCGACTCTAAATGCATTTGGGCTTTACCTCTGCTGCCGGCGCATGTCCATTTTGGGCCAACTATATGATTTCAGGTCCACAACTGTCCGCTTGATTTGTTCAGTATCTCGATGGACAGAACACCATAATGTACCCAAACAGCATTGGCAACAGCCATGCTTTGTGCTTAGCAAAAACGGCCTGTTAGGGACCCACGGCGTGGTTATCGCCCACATGGGTGTGTGTTGTCCCCTGCATCACTTGAAATAGATGGTTGGCTATCTGGGGAGTCGTGTGTGGTTTTTGGGCCGGTGGTTGAGAATGGGTTAATGTCTCCTTGCTCCTGCGTTTTGGGGAATGTGCCTGTGTCTGTGGAGTCCCCACCGTTTTAGTTGGTGCATGTTCTACATGTGTCTTGTGCCTGCTTTTGTGTTTTATTTAGGATGAGGCATGTGTGCGGCTGGCTCTTTGTGCTCCCTTTAGGTCTGCCCATATTGATATGGTATCCCACACCAAGCGGAGTGCCTTGAACTTTAAATATTTTTACAACTGCGGTTGCGCGCCTGCGCGCACGCACGCACGTCACCGCGGGGGAACGTCAGAGCTAGAATTTGAAAAAGAAGCCAAGATGTCCCCCGCCGTCTTTACAACGGAGCAGGACGAGCTCATCATGGATGTGAGTATGCGAGCGAGCGTGCGTTTATGTGCGCGCACACATTCCTTGTAATAAAAAAAAACGCAAGAATAGTCTGAAACAACTTAGTTTGTCACGTTACAGACCAGCCCACCTTAGTTTAACCCATGTACGCAGCTACAAACTAGCCTACATGCAGATAGCAGAACTAGGGCAATGTGAGGCAGCAAGAGGTTAATAAAGTGACTTGATTTAGGCCAGGAAACTTGTTAATGTATTTTGTGGATTAATGGTGTGTCCTTGTCTCTTTTTCTAACAGATGATGCTGAGGAATCGCTACGACTTCCTGCCGTCAGATTATGACAAGCGGACGTTGGCCCTGGCGGTGGTGGACGCGATTGAAAGAAGATCCCAAACCACCTATACCTTCACTCAGATCGCCCAACACTGGTCTGATTTAAAAAGAAGACATAAGCCCCGGGTGAGGCGGTACTTCGCAACACATTTCCCATGTAAGTGTAGAAAATGTCAATGCACCTCTAACCCTGGCATCGCCTGGGCGTGGTTTAATGATTGTGTTTGTATTTCAGCCCATGAATGGAATTTGCGGTTCCGCCCCACCCGGACCAGGACACGCAGCCCAGTGTTGGGCGAAACAGGTGAAGGTGTAGGTGGCCCACCGCCAAGGTCAACGGCCACCCCCTCCTCTGTAAGTGACTCGGAGGAGCCGCTGGACCTCAGCATGCAGGGGAGGGGGCAATCTGACGGCAGGGAGTCGAGCAGAACAGAGCCTCAACCTGACTCCGGTAAGGGAAATATAGTTAGATATGTGGTAAGACATGCATTAAATACAGATACTCATGTGCACTATTGTTGTAGATTCAGACGTCGCTGGAACATCCCAAGGGATGAGTGAGGAAGGGGGCGAGGAGGAAGAGGTTGCTGGGGAAGGTGAGTAGATTGATACCTAGAAGCCTAACATAATATTATATTAATGAAAGAACAACAGTCTCTAATATCAGTGTGTTTGTCATTCATACAGATTCCCAACTGCCACAGAGGGAGTATGAATGGAGACTCCGCCCCCGACGCAATGTGCGGCCTAAACCTTGTAAGTGGTGTTTATTTAAACTAAAGTAAATGAGCAAACATTTCCATTTTAAACATAAAAAACTTTAACAGTTCCCTCAAAATGTATCCAAAAAAGCCCTTAAAGCGGACCTTAACTATGAATAAGAGGCTAGCTTAGATAGTTCCCACATCCTGTACATACAGATTGTCCACCTTACAAATCATGTTACCAACCTTTTCCATAGCACATCTCGGCTCTGTGTGAGCAAAGCACAGCTATAACCCACCCCCTGTACCTTATCCCACTCTCCTCTCCTCAGTAAGTGTGATGCTTCAGAGTCAACATGGCGTTGCACGTATCCTAAATTCCTGAACGGAGTTGCAGCCCAGTGGGGGAAAGAATAATAATTTATTGACTACAAAATTAATATATATTAGTTTAAGATGCTGGGGCAACGTTTCTGAAGAGTTTGGCCTTCCCATTTAATCCATGATACTTACATCTCCATGGCTCTTCAGTTGCCAATCTGGCTACACGCAAGCGCACATCCCTCAAACTCCATTGGAATATGCATATGGCCACAAATGCAAATTTGAGACAAATTTTTTTTTTGGTTGCTTTTTTTGGTGGGGGTTTCCTTGTCCATAATGCATACCTAAATCATCTAGTAGTTCCTTCTCCCTTGTCCTTAATGCATACTTTTATTTATTTTTTTTTTCTTTTTATTGTCCCATATCTAAACCTTTGGTGTGTAATGTAAATGTGTGCTGATGTTGTGTGATGGTACTTTTGCAGGAAACACAACTCTCGAAATCTTATTAATTATTTATTAGTATTTTTTTTTTTTTTTGTGTTTTTGTATTACATTTTTTTTTTTTAAACTATAAAAAACATATTTACAATTTTTTTGCCAAAAAAAAAAATTAGGCCTCGGGGTCTGTAGCCTGTGTTCTTTGATCTGTGAATGAAAAACAACATTACTTTAGCATTTTTTTTTTGTTTTTTTTTTTTGATTGTTTGTGCACTTATTAAATGGGGCCTTCTGCGTGTTTTAATGAAAAGGCCAAACTCTTCAGAAACGTTGCCCCAGCATCTTAAACTAATATATATTAATTTTGTAGTCAATAAATTATTATTCTTTCCCCCACTGGGCTGCAACTCCGTTCAGGAATTTAGGATACGTGCAACGCCATGTTGACTCTGAAGCATCACACTTACTGAGGAGAGGAGAGTGGGATAAGGTACAGGGGGTGGGTTATAGCTGTGCTTTGCTCACACAGAGCCGAGATGTGCTATGGAAAAGGTTGGTAACATGATTTGTAAGGTGGACAATCTGTATGTACAGGATGTGGGAACTATCTAAGCTAGCCTCTTATTCATAGTTAAGGTCCGCTTTAAGGGCTTTTTTGGATACATTTTGAGGGAACTGTTAAAGTTTTTTATGTTTAAAATGGAAATGTTTGCTCATTTACTTTAGTTTAAATAAACACCACTTACAAGGTTTAGGCCGCACATTGCGTCGGGGGCGGAGTCTCCATTCATACTCCCTCTGTGGCAGTTGGGAATCTGTATGAATGACAAACACACTGATATTAGAGACTGTTGTTCTTTCATTAATATAATATTATGTTAGGCTTCTAGGTATCAATCTACTCACCTTCCCCAGCAACCTCTTCCTCCTCGCCCCCTTCCTCACGTCTGAATCTACAACAATAGTGCACATGAGTATCTGTATTTAATGCATGTCTTACCACATATCTAACTTTCTTTCCCTTACCGGAGTCAGGTTGAGGCTCTGTTCTGCTCGACTCCCTGCCGTCAGATCCCCCCTCCTCTGCATGCTGAGGTCCAGCGGCTCCTCCGAGTCACTTACAGAGGAGGGGGTGGCCGTTGACCCTGGCGGTGGGCCACCTACACCTTCACCTGTTTCGCCCAACACTGGGCTGCGTGTCCTGGTCCGGGTGAGGCGGAACCGCAAATTCCATTCATGGGCTGAAATACAAACACAATCATTAAACCACGCCCAGGCGATGCCAGGGTTAGAGGTGCATTGACATTTTCTACACTTACATGGGAAATGTGTTGCGAAGTACCGCCTCACCCGGGGCTTATGTCTTCTTTTTAAATCAGACCAGTGTTGGGCGATCTGAGTGAAGGTATAGGTGGTTTGGGATCTTCTTTCAATCGCGTCCACCACCGCCAGGGCCAACGTCCGCTTGTCATAATCTGACGGCAGGAAGTCGTAGCGATTCCTCAGCATCATCTGTTAGAAAAAGAGACAAGGACACACCATTAATCCACAAAATACATTAACAAGTTTCCTGGCCTAAATCAAGTCACTTTATTAACCTCTTGCTGCCTCACATTGCCCTAGTTCTGCTATCTGCATGTAGGCTAGTTTGTAGCTGCGTACATGGGTTAAACTAAGGTGGGCTGGTCTGTAACGTGACAAACTAAGTTGTTTCAGACTATTCTTGCGTTTTTTTCTTTTTTTATTACAAGGAATGTGTGCGCGCACATAAACGCACGCTCGCTCGCATACTCACATCCATGATGAGCTCGTCCTGCTCCGTTGTAAAGACGGCGGGGGACATCTTGGCTTCTTTTTCAAATTTTAGCTCTGACGTTCCCCCGCGGTGACGTGCGTGCGTGCGCGCAGGCGCGCAACCGCAGTTGTAAAAATATTTAAAGTTCAAGGCACTCCGCTTGGTGTGGGATACCATATCAATATGGGCAGACCTAAAGGGAGCACAAAGAGCCAGCCGCACACATGCCTCATCCTAAATAAAACACAAAAGCAGGCACAAGACACATGTAGAACATGCACCAACTAAAACGGTGGGGACTCCACAGACACAGGCACATTCCCCAAAACGCAGGAGCAAGGAGACATTAACCCATTCTCAACCACCGGCCCAAAAACCACACACGACTCCCCAGATAGCCAACCATCTATTTCAAGTGATGCAGGGGACAACACACACCCATGTGGGCGATAACCACGCCGTGGGTCCCTAACAGGCTGTTGCACAAAGCATGGCTGTTGCCAATGCTGTTTGGGTACATTATGGTGTTCTGTCCATCGAGATACTGAACAAATCAAGCGGACAGTTGTGGACCTGAAATCATATAGTTGGCCCAAAATGGACATGCGCCGGCAGCAGAGGTAAAGCCCAAATGCATTTAGAGTCGCTTTGTGACCAGCATGTAACACTTATTAGGTGTGATTTAATCTTCCCCAGCCTGCAGACAGGGGGTGGTTTCAAGAAAATACATTGGCCACAAGGTCAGCACGGATTGTGTGTGCTGGCCCACTTGGTGTACCAGTGTAAGGAGGGGTCTGCTCGTCAGAAATAGGGAAAGGTTCTGCACCCAGGTCAGTATATCGAGCAATCCTGCTTCTAATGGCAAGGTTGTGCAGGACCCCACAAGCAATAATTATTTTGATAACCTTGCCAGGCTGATACTGAAGAGAACCCCCACTGTGATCCAGACATCGGAAACACATCTTCCACAACCCAAAGGCACGTTCCACCACAGAGCGAGACCTCCTATGGGCTGTGTTGTAGCGCTCCTGTGCCTGGGAAGATGGGTGCAGGATGGGTGTGAGCAGCCATGGTAACAAGGGATAGCCTGAGT
The DNA here is from genome assembly GCA_027917425.1 of Gastrophryne carolinensis. NCBI lineage: Eukaryota > Metazoa > Chordata > Amphibia > Anura > Microhylidae > Gastrophryne > Gastrophryne carolinensis. The sequence goes on along the minus strand of CM051235.1, from coordinate 332,008,321 downwards.
CACCTGCAAAAATACAAAAGACAAACATAAGGTGGATGCCTAAAAAAAGGTTTAGGTGTGCATAGAAACATTAGTACACAGGAACAAATAGGTGAGCTAGGTATGGTGGGAGGAATTGACATTTTTACTGAGCCTACAAACACATGCAACCTGTACACTCATTAAAAATGTCTGCGTAATGCTACTGAGTTAAGAGGGCCAGAACATAAGCCAATAGTGGAGAATACTTTCACCCATTAATTAAACCAAAAACCTTTTGAAGTTTCCAGGAAAGGTCTCACAGATTAGTGGGGTAGTGGCAAATCCACATTCAAACCTGGGGGCCAAGAAATACAACTTTAATACACATACCCAGTAACCATCCTCCAGAAATATCTCCAGATTGAAACCGCTGATAGAGGCTGGAGTTCCTCAAAATGTGCGCATCATGCGTGGAAAGCCAGCAAACAGACTGAAAAATTGAAGATCAGGGCCCGCCACTGCCTGAACATTGATGGAATGGCCCATCTTCCTGTTCCTGCACCAAGCAAAACACAAGTGTAATTAGTGTGAGCCCTAAAAAATGTGTGAGAACCAGAAAAAAAGCAGACCCAAACCACATACCTGAACAGATATTCCTGGTCCGCAGGGGGGATGAGCGAGACATGTGTGCAATCGATTGCACCAAGGACGTTGGGCATGTTGGCTATGTTATAAAAGCCCAACTTAACCGCATTCCAGGCTTCCCCTGTTTGAGGGAAAAAAAATGTAATTCTGTGCCAGGGTAGCCATGCCATCCAAAAACTTGGTTAGGCTGCGGCTCAGCGTAGACTGGGACATCCCCAGGGAGAAGGCACCCAGTCTCTGGAACGAGCCGTTCGCCAAAAATTGCAGGCAGCCAACCAATTTGGTCATACCTGCAATTGCATGCCCCTTTCTTGTGGTGGGGGCTAACCATGGCCGCAGCTCGCTATACAAGGCATGGAGAGAAACACGGTTAAGGCGGGTGAGCTCGAATAGGTCAACGTCACTCATGCCATCGATGTCCAAAGGCGTGCGCTGCAGCCTGGTTTCTGCCATACTCAGAACTACCAGACGGCGTAGCTGGCGCCTTTGATGTTGGCCCACAGAGGAATGCATTCCCAAATAGCACGGAGCTCCAATACGGCTGGTCAAACTTGCCGTAAGTGAAGGCTCGGCGGCCCCGTTTTATTAGGCTGATTTCAATCGGAAACCAAGGCTCTGCATCACTGAAAAAAACGGGCCAATTAACGAGGCGTCAGTTTTCCCGGAAAACAGCCTCGTGCGAGCCGACAATCGGAAAGGCGGCTGAGCGCACACCTGAGCGCATAAACGCACACTAAAATCAACGTAGCACCCTTTCCTGACCCGATCAAAGGCCAAAACCAACGGGAAAATGCACGGGATAGCTGAACGGGGAGGCTCTGCATCAAGCCTTATGTCCTCTTGTATATTTCAAACCCTGAAGAGGCCCTACCTACAATCTTTTAACTCTTGAAAACGTATGGCTCAATGTCAGGATACTCCATAATCCTCTCTAAATAAGCTGCAATCAATCTTGGTAGTAATAGGAGGGGCCATGGCAGGGGTCTATGCACTTAGACGGCACAAACAAGCATTACCCTACCTAGGAGTTCCCATAACTAAAAACCCCAACAGCCTGCATGAAGCCAATTTTGCCCCTTTGTTAAGAAAGGTTAGAATGGAAATGGAGGCTTGGAAACACTTAACCCTCTCTTTCTTGGGCAGAGCCCACCTCCTGTCACATCACAAATACTGTATTATCTACAGAGCCTACCTATTCTCCTCTTGAGCAATGAGCTCCAAAAGCAAAATGGGGACTTCAGACAATTTATATGGGGAGAAAAGCATCATAAGCTTTTCCATTCTACACCAGCTGCACAAATGAGGTACCTGAAGGACTGGATTCGTGGATACACCAACACACAACTGGACCAAAATTTGCGGGGTGGGGAAATGAAACCAGAACCATAGGGGCACTGATAGATAAAAATAATCATAAGACTCTCTCCTGAGAACAAGTAAAGGGAAAAGTCCCACACACAGCAATGGATCTTACATCCTGCATGAAAATTGATCATTACATAGCAAAAATAACCCCGAAACTTACAAATAAAGTCTAGGACAACCCCCTAGACTCATTACTTAGAGATAGCTCTTTGACTCTTCATTCCACAGTAAGGCTGACTCTATTTCTGAAAGAAACTATAGACCATGACACTAGATCCTGGGGTCTAGTGAGGTGGATAACCTGCTTCCCATCTCTCTCCTCTGAGCCATCTTAATTATGAGTGGAACTGCTTGCCAGCCTTATCCTATAGGGAGATGACATTGAGAAGCCCACAGAGCCCTCTTAATATGGGTGGTGGAGACCAACATATGTGGAGAGACAGGTGCGGATCTACTCACCAGTTCTGGTAGCTGAATAATAAAGCACTTTTGGCAACAAGTCATTAACTATAGCCTAAATTTTCAAATAAATGATGTACCATACATCCCAGAATCAGCAATATTGGGGATCTGGCCTGATGAGGTATGTAGACTAAACAAAGGTAATAAAAGACTAGCTACTATTATATTTGCAGTAGCCAATAAATTCTGCAATGGATTTCCCCTGATCCTCCTTACCTGACTCTCTTCCTCACTAAATTAAAGCATCTTTTCAAAATGGAATGGGTGGCAGCTCAATGCAATAGATATAATAATGTAGAGAGATTCTTTATTACATGTGTGAGTCTGATAGACACTTTCCCACTAGACCTCCAAACCAAACTCGCCATGGCTTTTAGCCTAACCACGTGGGGACCCTCCAAGTAAGAATTGACTCCGGTGAGCTTTGTCATGGGTAGGGGGCGGGTGTGTGACGGAGGCGGAGAACCAACCTTAAACTGTCTGTTTTAAAAGTATTAACCACAATTATCTGTGCCTAATAATTTTATTATTTGATAAATATATTATAAAACAATACAGCACATTGTTTTCTTATGAAAATGTTATTTTAAGCCTTGCATCATTCCAAACTGTTCAAGTAAAAGAAAATGCAATACAATATTATCCCAATAGGAAACATGTATGACATTATTTGTGACCGTAAAACTGAAATGGATTGTATATTATTATCATAGTATTATTATAATAGTATGATTATTATCTTAATAGAAAATATCTGAAACATGACAGTGTACTGCACACCCCTGATTTCCACTGAACCACAAATGAGAGTGAAAATGATAAAAAAGAAACTGATCCAGTGATTGGCGCCCCCTCTGCAGTGACCCCTGAGGTGGCTGCCTCACATGGCCTGATTACAGGTGTCTTGGGGCAGCATGAGATCCCGAGTATAACGGACAAGGTAGATTGGAGAACTTATTATCTATCACCATTAGAAGACCTGGTGCTGCTTATCACTGATTGTTATATACAAGGACCTTAAATTGAGAAAACATAAAATACATTTATGATTAATTCTTCTAAACTTCCTATGAAAGTTACATTCATTATACAATATAATTTAGCGATTTTTTTTATGCTGGAGTCGGAGTTGGTATCTTTTTTCCGACTCTGGCTCCACAGCCCTGCTTACAATTGTGTTACATATTTATTTCATAACTTTGTCTCAGTGGCATTTCATACAAACAGTGAGTGTAATATTTTTGTATGTCTTTTAGTATGATGTTAAAATGCTTAACCTAAGGGCTATTGCCCTGGTAAAGTGAAACATCACTATGCTAGAACTCATCATGGCCAGATAGAGGAAACATGGAAAACAGAGAGAGATAACTTGGTAAAAAGAAAAATTACAGGGAAAAGAAAAAAAAGTGATGGAAGTAATATGAGAAAAGGAGAGTAATGGAGGGAACATAAAGACTAGAGCATTAGATGAACATGAGGAAAAAGAGTGATAACGGGAAAACAGAAAAGAAGAGAGAAAGAGATTAAGGGAATTTGGGGACAATAGAGAGAAGGAAGGAACACTAAGAGAGTAAGACAGAGAAAGGGAGAATGAAGGGATGTGGGGAGGGGACCATGGAAAATAGAGAGATGGGTGGAGCATGGAAAGGGGGGATAAAAGAAGGTGGGGAAAAGTGAAGTGAAAAGAGATAAAAAAGTGTTAAAGAGAGGAATGTGGAAAAGCGAGTGAGCAGGAGAGAAGGTAAATTAAGAGAAAGATGCCGAGGAGGCAAAAGGAAAGGCAGATGGAAGGAAGGTGACAATAGGGGGATGTGGGATGAAAACGAGCAGGAAATGTGGAAATGAGAGTGAAATTGAGGAAATGTAAAAGTGGGATGAAAAAAGGGGAAGGAAATAAGAATTGTGTGTGTGTCTGTTTGGAGGGGGGTAGAAGAGAGAAGGAGTAACCAGTAATGGCAAAAATAAGGGAGAAACAAGCTGTAGTTTGCAGAAAAGAGAAAGAATGAGGCAATGCGCTAAAGCGAGAATGAGAAATTGCCTGAATAGTGTCTCCTTACAGAGAGACTGGACCATTGCCTTGTGTGATCATACAGTTTATGCACCCAAAGGCCATCTATGATTTATAATGCATATTTACTGTTGTAATTGCACATAATAGAAGTATAATAACTATTGAGGAGAAATACTGTTGCATATTGTTTATTTGGAAGGCCGGATTCTGGATTTTGTAAGGCTGACGGAGACGCAACTCAAGTGCTATGAGTCGTTAGCTCATCAAACTGGAACTTGCAGAGACAATTGCAAGGTGGAGGCGAGAGACATCTTAAATTGGGTCGCTAGGTCACAGCTAAGAAAAGTATGGGGTATAAATGAAACTTTGAGCAAGCAGCGCAGGGACAGAAAGGGGAATCTATTATGAATTGAACATACTATGGATTAGACTGACAGACTGACTGGCGAAAGTCACCACGATTTAGCAGTAACTGAAAGGGGTGCAGAGACAGTATTGGGGACAGTAGGGAGATCAGAGGGCTTCTTCACTATATTTATCCAAATTGTGCTCAAATGGTATCATCTAAGGAAAGAAAACACCCTTTGCAATTGATGTTTCAGTGTTTAGTCTTCTAACTGTATCTAATATAACATATTTTTCACACCATAAGATGCACCTGACCATAAGATGCATCCAGTGGGGCAAAATATCCCCCCAAAGCCCCTATTATATGCAGTATGGCAGAATATTCCTCCAATGCCCTCATTATAGGCAGTGTGTCAGAATACCCCCCTCCCAATGCGCACATTATAAACAGTGTGTCAGAATATTTCCCCCATTATAGGAAGTGTGGCAGAATTTCCCCCCCAATGCCCCCATTATAGGCAGTGTTGCAGAATATCCCCTCAATGCCTAATTATAGGCAGTGTGGCAGAATATCCCAATTCCCCCATTCTAAGCAGTGTGGAATAATCCCCCCCAATCACGGGCTCGCCCCTCCCCCCCTAAATGCTGTACAATGGAGAAGCAGCAGAAGGGCAAGCAGAGAGAGGGTAGGGTAGCTGATCCCTGTCCACCCGTTCCCCCCGGCCAACACCACTGCTTTTCCTTGACTGCCGCAGCCACCACTGCTCCCTCTCCTCATCGAAAACACACACACAAGCACACAAGCCTGCAAACCATGACCATTAAAAATGGGCACAGGTTACACACATACATACACACCTGGTGCGTCTTATGGCACATGGATACATCAATTAAAAATTGGTATCCTAGGGGTTGAATGTTACTGTATGAGTAAGAGCAAGAATGCATTCTCGTGCAGTTTCACAGGCACTTTTTTGTACAAGCTTTTTCTTTTGAGTTTTCGGTTTTAAAAAAGTAGCGCAGAGATGTGCTACATATTTTTTCACCTTCCTGGAGCATGTATTTTGACTATTTTGATTGTCAAAAGATGCATAAATGGATGCTTCAATTAGAAGAATGCTAGATAATGCATTTGACCAACCTAAGCATGAATAAACCACATTTCCAGTGATTTACATTCTTAAAAAATAAAAAGTACGAATATAAAAAATGTAAATTAACAACAAAATTTAGGTTTCACACAAAATGTATCAACCCCATCATTGATCTTGTGGAAAAGGACAGGAAAGAGAAAAGAGACAAGGGAAAGTCGGTCAAAATGTATTGGTAGAGGGTTCTAAAATGGTTAAGGGGTGACATTGTTACCTTAAAGGGAAAATCCATTTTCAATGGCATTTTTGAAAATACATATTTTTGTGTGCCAAACGATGTCCTCAGGGTGCTGAGCTTATTTAATTTTTCTTTTCCTATATTGGCAAATGTGTGTTTTACGAAAGCCGTTTCCTCTACCTGCTAACTGTACACCAAGTCTGTACACCAAGATCTACAATTCCCAGGGGGTGCCCCGAGTGCATATCAGCTCCCTTAAAAGAACTCAAAGCCAATAATTAGCCAGCAAGCAGCTGACCTTATGCCTCTCCAATGTGCCTCTATTTCCTGGAATGGCGGGTAAAGCGGTAGCAAGGCCCTTTTTTCAATTTTACTGTGGTCCTGCAGCTACTCTGTCCCTGGGAGCTCTCAGTGTAAGCAAGCACAGCAAGCCATAGTGGTCCTGAAGCTGTCTCTGACAACAGCAGAGCATGATCAACACTCATAAATATGCTCCTCACAATGTTAATGCTCGAAAGTGCTGCACCAAAGAAGTAGAAGTCCTGCCAAGCGTCCTCCAACACGTTTCGTCGCCACAGCAACTTTAGGATGCACTTTTGAGCCTTAACATTGTGAGGACCTGGATCCCTGGCGGTAAGAGCTGTTGGTGCTTTCGTTGTCTGATTGATATACACGTGCCTTTTTACCTATTAAATTACCTTGGCGTTTTTAAAGATGTTGCACTAGATTGTTTTATTCTGTTTGCATATTTGTCACTCTGGATGGCAAACTATTGAGAAAATACCAAGATTGTCTTTGAAGCTATGATCTCTGGATATTGGAGTTATTAAGCATCCATCGGGGGACTTATATTATTTGGCTTATTTGACTATAGGTTGAAAAATACAGAATTTAGTTTAGAGCCCAGTGCTCTACCACAACTCAAAGGACTCAAAAGGACTCATTCTGCCATTACCTTTAATTTTTTAACAGTTTTAACTAAATATATAAATATTAGCTACATCTCCAATGCATCCTTTTTAGACAAAATCCCATGCTTTGAAGTTTGCCTTAAAGTGGACCAACACCCTCCACTGATCGGCCCGGGAATCTATAAGATTCCCGGACTGATCAGTCCCCTGACTGCGGGGCACCCCGATCGGACAAGAGAGCGCGCCCTCCGCCGCCTCCCGCGCATCCCTCTAGCAGGACGCGCACCCGCGCCGGCCGTTTGTGAATGGCCGGCGCTGGCGCGCGCCCTGTAAGAGTTACGCACGAGAGGCGGCGGCGGGCGCGCTCTCTTGTCCGGCGCTGCCTCCCGCTTGTCCGGCGCTGCCTCTCGCTTGTCCGGCGGCGGGGATTGGCTGCAGCGGTCACGTGTGAGCGGGGAGAGGTGAGTTTTTGGGGCTTTCTGGGGGGTTTCACACAGCGGGGCACCCCCGATCGGAGTGCCCCACCGAAGTGGACCAAAACCCAGAATAGTCAAAATCCTGGGTGTTGGTCCACTTTAAGCAATCTAAAATCAAATCTATTAACACTCGTCCTAATTTTTTTCTGTAGTGGAAATAGTGATTTATACCCATTTTATTCTGTTATTATTTTGACAATATTGGGGGGTAAGCAATGCACCCCCTGACCAAGTGATTAAAGCACTCTTACATTTTCACCCTTTTATCACAGTGGTCCTGCCAAAAAACATCAAAGGTACCAGATGTGGATTATAATGCAGAAGTTATCATTATAATTAATGAATTCCGCATCGAAGCTGGCATATGGGCATGCCACAAATGTCCATAACAAACAGTTGTCCTCATAGAAACTGGTCTAGTTACTGTTACTGCCATATTTAATCACTCACCAGAAAGATTTCCGTATTGATATTTCCCCAGGTGGAAAACCACTTGTTAAAAAAACAACCACCAAACGTTGTGTGGTCAGGTAAAAACAAAGAGGAGGATAATAGGAAATACATAAATACACTGCAATTGCCAAGTGAAACTAGGGCTTTAAATTATTCCACTGGCATCGTCTTATTCTGTGGTCCTCAACTTCCGTCCCACGCGATGTCATGGCTAGAAGACAATTACGCGTTTCATTGCCCTTGCTTCCGTCAGACAGGTCCTGGCTGCAGTCACATGAAGTCCTTGGCAGCTTGTGATAAACAAAGGGAACTTGCCCTGGGGCTAAATATTAGCAATTGTTCATCAGCGTTTTTATTAAAATCTGTTAACCCGTGATATAACACAAAGTTTTCTACTTGAACTCAAACAACACCTTTAAATGAAGTGTGGTCCTTCCAGATTGCGCCACTGGGCTATCCAGAGTGCTGTGAATAAAAAGGTGCTCACATTTGTTTTTTTTTTTATTTCCTTTTTTTCTTGTAGTAATGGCGGCCCCTGGGATCCGGTAAAGCCGAGGCCACTGTGGCCTGGCAAAGTGAAAGCGCCACTCAGCTCCAGAGGGAGCACCTGGCTCCCACTGGCTCTGACAGCGCTGATTACGCATGCCTTGTTGGAAGGGGGGATGGGCCTGGGGGAAATTAGAGAGCACGTACCCTCTCAATGGGCCATCTTCAGGGCACAAGGGCAAGTGCAGATCTGCATGAGCACCCCAGAGCCACCCACAAAAATGAGGGCGCATGCAGTGTTTGCTGCAGTGCGACTGAATACTAGGACAAATGTGATTAAAAAAGCTTAGATACAGTGTGGGGGGATAGATTGGAGAAGTAAAAATTAAACTTGTCATGGGTGTTGTTCTGGTTTGAAGTTTACCTAACCCCTGCCTGGCAACTCTCTGCCAGGTAGGGTCCAGTTCTGTAGGAGCCCTAACCTACTTATTACTGCAGCCTGTATGCACCGAATTTCAGATAAACTTACCTTTTCCCCACATGGATCTATATGACAGAGGTACCAAAAAAAGCTTTATAATGCAGAGATGCACACTTTCTCTTGAAAGCGGTTCAGCTGGTTCCTGTCCCACATAAAGCTCTGCTAGGAAAATGTTAGCATCTCTCCATTTAGGGCTGGCCTTATGCTGGAAGGTGACCTGTGAAAGATTTGTCCCCTCCTGGAACACACTATCTGCCCTCTAATGAACCCCGCTTACTCCCCCGTAACAAATCAGAGTGCCTGAGCTGGGCAGTTGACACCTCCTCACCCTCACCAAACAATACCAGTCCATTTAATTAAAAACACAGAGGTTAAAGCTGTCCCACACCTGTTTTCTAGTGAACGGGTGCAGAGCCACATAGTGACAGACTCGGGGGGGGGGGGGCATGCAGGGTTGGAGGCAGAGATGCCACTAGAGGGTCTTCCTGCCTCCAAGGAGGGAAGGGTTTTTAATTTTGTTAGGCCAACCCCCCAGAAGACTGATTGACTGCTGGGCCTTTAAAAGGGTGGCCCAGCACACGCCTGGTGTTCAGTCTTGACAGGAGAAGTTGGATGAAGGAGGGGTGGGAGTGGAAGAGAGGCTGTGGTCCAGCAGTGTCCACAGGGCTGTATTTATCATTAGGCAAACCTAGGCCTGTGCCTAGGGTGGGCACCTGCGGGGGGTGCAGACGTTACTGCTATAGTAAAAAAAAAGTTGGCACGTTAATGTCTCCTTACAAATGTTCCCCCACGGTTTGTGTGAGTGTATAGAGGGGGGAGAGGGTGCAACTTGTTAAAGGCAGCCTGCAGCCTCATCATCTCCCCTTTATTACTGTGACCATTTGACTCCAGTGTGTCAGTAATCTATAATGAGTGCTCTTCTGCATTTTGCCCCTGGAAACCTCTACTCTCTACACATTCATTTTTTATATTGGTGGACTGCGACTTCCGGCCAGGCATAAACACTGGGCATATCTTGGCAGGTGCCATGGTTGCTGCATGTTAGGAGGGCCCACCTCATTCCCTCTTTCTTAGGCAGCCCCTATTCAGGGCTGTGCAGTAACCAGGACTAAGGACTGTCAGCCAGAGGCAAGTTTGCCATTGGGAGAGCCTCTTTCTTCGTCAGTTCTTCTATTCTTTGTTTCTTTTCTATTCTTTCCCTCTAGTCTTTTTCTTTCTTTCTATTCTTTGTTTGCTTCTTTCATCTGTTATGCCATTCCTTTACTTTCTTTTTTCTGTCATTCCTTCTATTCATTCTGTCTTTTCTTCTCTTTTTTCTGTCAGTCCTTCTATTCTCTCTTCCCTTCCAGCTTTGTTTTCTCCCATTCTCTTTCTTTGTCTCTGTCATTCATTTTGTGCTGTTGTTCTTCGTTTCATAGCATTTATATTTTATTTCGTTCCATCTATTTTTTTCTTTTTTTGTAATTCCTTCTTTCTTTTCCGTTAACATTTTTCTGTCATTCCTTCTATTTTTATGTTCCTTGTTTCTCTTTCTTTCTGTCATTCCTTCTATTATTGTTTTTATTTGTATTCATTAGTATTTATCATTCATGCAACTTTATAACCATGTATGGAGTCATACCCCAACACAAGGTGCCCGAGGGCCCGCATAAACCTGGAGCTGGCCCCGCTCAACGTTATTTAACAAAAGGGGGTGCCTGATGCTGCTCCCCTGCCCTTGCCTCTAAGTCCTACATGGAGGGAGATGTTGGTGGACCTTGGGAGGAGTGTCACCCTGATAGCAGGTGAAATGGCAGAGAGGTCGCCGCTGACTGTGATGTGGCCCAAAACACTGCTCCAGGATCTAAGGGAGGTGCAGTGGGCCCTGAGTTGCTGGAGGCAGGAAAAGGAGGGACGGGGGCCTGGGATAAGGATGCTGCTGCAGTCAGCCTGAGTGCCATTGTGCCATCCCCTTACTGCTGCCATTCGCCCCAGCCCAGTTTTGTAGTGTTAGTGGATGAGACGCCAGATTTGGCTGATTAACCCCCTGGTCTGGCAGACCTGTTACACCGGGGCTGCCGGGAGGTTAATGCCTGGATATCCCGAGGAAGAGGGAGGAGAACTTGACTGAATGATCTCTCCCGTTTCCAAAAATACTTTCACCGCCTAATTTTCTTGACTATGGCTGGGAATACCCATATGTGCCCTCCAATTTGCTGTGGGAGGGGGAGCAGTACCGAGAGGGGTGGTTGGAGCGTATAATCACCGGCACCCCAAATACATTGCTCTCCAATCAGAGTGGGGTTTGACTGATTATCTTAGTATGTGTTTCTTCCCTCCCAAAATCTTTCTAGGTTATGTGTGGAGGTGTTGTGCCAGGGGTTTGACTATGATAGTTTTAGACAGAGGAAGAAGAGTTGAATCTATATTAAATATTTTCATTACCCACTGCAAGGACTAAAGTGGACCTCTCTCTGGCCACATGGATTTCACTGCAGCCACAGAAGAATCACAGGCACAGAAGCCATTTTATCTAGTAAATTGTCAGTCCCGTTTGCACCCATGGATATCCGGTTGAGTTAACTTTCTGGTGACCAATATAAAACAAGACTGCAGTTCCACAATATAGCTAGTTATAAAATTAAACTAGAGCTTGGCTTAAACTTTTTACTAACTGAAATATGTAGGATATTCACTTATCATGAAGTTAAGCTAAAACCAGTCTATAAGACCCTAGGGCTGGCCAACGCCCTGCTCAATAGAATATACTTGTAAATAAACACTGATTGTTAGCTCTTTGGCAGCCAAGTGCTTGGAGGAAAAGAGTATATACTAAGAGTAAATATACAGAAGAAACCTTCAGGGATTAGTTTGGAGATCAATGTATGCTCACATTTCATGTGGTGTTTGCTGAAGTCATGTCTGCTTTGCATAGTAAATAACCTCCTGCAAACTACCTTTGCCACAAGGCTGCTAAAGATCAAAGGCCTGTCTGCCAGCAAGTTATTGAGGTCCCGCAGTTTTGGATTTGAGTTCCACAGGATTAGAATTGATTCATGTTTTTTTCTGATTGTTTCCACTTTAAGGGATGATCTTTGGATTTGGGTCGGTGTATGTCGCCTATATATGCCTATATTGTTCTTTTGGCTAGACTCAAATAGCAGCAATATTCAGGTCAAACTGTTGTCCCCCCAACCCCACCCCCATGGCCACCAGCCCAGCGGACCACGCTGAGTGGCAGGCCTCCAGCCCTGCCAACTTACCAGCCCCTTTGCCCGTTGGAATAGGTCTGGTGCTCTTATAGAGGGCAACACACAATTAAAGGGTCACCCCAGCCCCTTGATTCTAAATAACCTAACCCCCGCCCTGCCCTCTCCAAATTGTGATTATGCTGATCTAATAAAGAAAAAAAAGCCACTGTGAGGAAGGCCCTCAGGGTAGATCTGTGCACAACCTGTCCAGTCTGCCCCTTGGTGGAAAAACAGGCCTCTCCCTGCTCTGACCCCCGGTCATCTTTCCCTGACACCCAGAATGCCTCTTCCACTGCCATCCACTGAGGGCCCCAGGATAACCGGGCAGACTGGTCCATGGCTCCCGAATTCATGTCCGCTCAGGGGCCCTGTCCTAGGACAACATTTTAGTGCTAGCCAACCTTTCAAAGCTCTCCAGCCAGGTAGACAATATGGGCACCTGCGAATCCATCAGACCCTAGATGGGGTGAACCTTGCTAGGCCCCGCCAACTCTACATGGCTCCGAAACCCTCTTCCAGTCAGGGGAACAGAGATGGTGGCCCCAAACACCTGCCCTCCTTGGTGATCCAAGCTAGTGACTGTAGCTGGTCCATCCTAGTTGAAAAACCCTCCCTGACTAAGGGCTGACATTAAGTGGGGTGGAGAACCACTTTCTCTGTTTGACGTTTGTATTCTCTGACCTGAAAATTGTGGAAAAAAATATCTGTTCCTTTTGCAAAGATTATACTGAATGCTTGCAATAAAGCTGGATTATACTCTGTACCATCTTAATCATCTCCACCCTTTGTAGGCACTGCTAGGGGTTCGGACCCTCACTGAGTAGACCCCTGCACATGCTTACACTGTTCCAAGGGTGCCAATGTCCTTGGGCCCCCTTATCATCCCACAAGTAGTAAAAATAATAAAACAAAAACACACAGAAAAAAATCCAAAACACTTTAATAAATCTACATTAACTATACTCTCCTGTGGTGTCTTTATCCTGACCCATTGCTGGGTGGCTTCTCTTCTGTCATTGTCAGTGGGCAGAGTTGCCGCCCGCTGACATCTGAAGCTCAGGAGGGCAGAAGCCCCTAGTATCCTGCCAGGGAGAATGCTCTGCTGCATGATATAGCCTGATATACACCAGAGGGGACTCCCCTCCTTGAAATGTATGTCCATGTGACCAAACTCGTTCATCCACAAACCAATGGTGCACAGGAAGCCTGTATTTTGTTCTGGTAACCAATTTCAAAAGGAGGCCTAAGCACAGCCTACATAGCTGGCTACTGGTGCAGGCAAGGGGGACCTAAAGTCAAATACAAAACCAACACACATGTCCTTTTAGGAGCACACTGTCACTTTGTGCAGCAATTTATGAATACATTGATATTTGGATATTTAACACCTGAGCTGTTTGTCGTATATGTTTTTGCATGTTTTATATGTGTTATGTACTGGTGTGGCATTGCTAGGTGTAACAAAACGAATTGATTTTATTTGAATGTGGCATTTTGCTTGGTGGGGGCATTGTGGGTCATTCTGGGGCCCACTCTGTTGGTTTTGTATTTGTTCTGGTAACCACTTTTTTGTCCTGTCAGGATGATACACAAAGATTTATAAGTTAATTTTGTTTAGTGACCAACTAGGTCACAGACAACAAAAAGGAACAGGAAAAAGGATCTCACTTTTAATACTACCACAATATGTCTAAATGGAAATGCTGGACAGAGTTTGGTTAACAATACCTTTTGCTTTAACTGCATATTTTCCAGTTAAAGTCTGTAACGGTTTACGATTCAGCTGACGCCAGAAAACAAGTTTTACATGTTTTAACCTAATTTCCCTAAGAAGGTCCTTCCAGGGATAATCACATTCCAGATTCCAGGATGGATTTACGATCCAGCTAGAATGCAGGGTATTTGTACTCAACAGTCTGCAGGGAATACAAGATAATCAATTACAATTTAGGATAAAAGAGCAGTAGCATCAGATCACCCAGGTCAAGCATTCTAAAAAATACCATGTTGAGTGAAGACACCTCGAAGACTGTCCAGATATGGCCCAGACTCCAGGAATTATGGGTGGGAACTGGGTTTGATTCCTGTGCATGAGGTACATGTTGGAACCCCATAAAATGACCCCAAGAAGATTTCCAAAGAAGAAACTATTTGTTGGGGGAGGGGGTCTCTGTAAGAGAATAATTACTCATTATTTAAAATTCTTAAACTTATCCTGAAATATTTTAATAAAAATGTGGGTCGGGTGTGGTATCCATTCTATTAAAGTGACAATATTTCAAAGACTCCTCCTCCGAACATGTAAAAATGCTTTATTTGAGCTAACATGATGGTCATATGACAGATCTTCTTCATAGGGAAATACGAGAAGCATTCTATTTAACTCGTTGTGGGGGGGGGGGGGGGTCAGGGCAGAATTGATGGAGGTAAAAGTTGGGGTTTATAAACTATTTTGGCACCCCTCCCCCACACTCAAAGTGTAAAACCCCCAAGGGTTTCTGTATACTTAGCTCAGTCCTGCAAGCCTTACGACTTAGCTGCAACACCTGCCTGCAGACATTCAAGTCTACCTGACAGTGAGAACACTCACAACAGGGATGCTAGGTGCATGCACCATGGAATCCTGGATCAAGATTAGTCTTTTACAGGGGTTCCCAACAGGTGGTACTAGTACCACTGGATCCTCTCAGGTGGTACTCGACATGGCTGCAGACTTACCTTATCTGTGCTCCAACCTGATCTACTCTATACTTTATTTAAGTGTTATTTGCACCATATATAAAACACTGCCCCATTAGTTTGTGTGATTCATTCACCGTAAAGAGCTGTTTTGTGTACTTCAATTATATTTTTGGTGACTGGGAAAGCTCACGCACCACCTAGGTGGTACTTGATATTATCCGAAACTTGAAAGTGGTACTTGATGAAAAAAGGTTGGGAACCTCTGGTCTCTGGGGTTGGACCTAACGAGTTAACTAAACAAGTTGTTAACCAAATCAACACTTTCCCTCGGTATCCCTAAATCCCTTTCTTCTGAGGTCCTGGCTAACACAGTACTACCAATATGGTACAGTTCCTCAATAAGCACACAAAGTCTTCTACTGCATCGTGTGCTTCCAGTCCCGAACAGTAACGTTAGTAGGGAGGGTCCTCAATTAATATTTAAGGCCACTTTAATGATCAATTTTAGTTGAAATGTATCTTGTTAAGTGTTATAAGTGAACAGTTGTTAAAGAGAAAGTCATCGCTCATCATTCACTTGGCAGCAGATGGCAGCCAAGCATGTGACTACCAGCAACCATTCAGGTTTCATGTACATGCCCACATGGCAACCTGGTCACTGGCAGTCATGTGATTAGCTATACACTGACTGACTTGACCTTAGTTATTCTTACTTAGTTAAGAATGACATAGCTGTTTTTCACCCCATAACATTCAGTAAGCATCGTAGCTCTTTTTGGTATGCTATAGTCCGCCAGCCATAAGTAGGTCTGCACAGGGGAACCCAGCTTATCTGTCTGGTGGGTGGGGCTCAATGAGAATCATCCCACTGCCCAGTCCAAGCCTGAGAAGACCCTTAGAGGTCAGAGGCCCCGGCACTTGCCTAGGTATGTCAGTGATGGCTGCAACACACACTGCATTGACCCACAACATTTTTAATGACACATGTTGCGTGTTGGATAGTGGTGTGTGAACCATGGCTGCATCTGGTGCAGCCATACACATAGGCATGTCAGAATGCTGAAGGGAAGCCTGCCCATCCTCTTAGTTCAATCACTCTGTAGGTTGACTTGAAATGAAAATTAAAATGAAATCATATTTAATTCCAGGACTGTAAAATCCTTTGATTCTATTTGTTGAAACATGCTACCATGGATCTCACACCACCACCATAAGCCTATTGTTTCAGGTGTTCTAACAAGAATTAGAGAAGCCCAGGACTCCTTTTCATGGGTTCAATAACTAGCAACCAGTACAAAGCAGTCACCTAATTTTATATTTCATTATTTGTAAATTTGTTAAATGTGTTAAATTGTGGACAGGGACTGCCAGGATAGCCTCAGGGTGGAGCAACCAGTTTATTCCATAATGCTGCTTTAATACCAGTACAACATAACAGCACACAGTACAAGTATATAGCAACTCGCTGTTGGCTATTATTTGTGATCAGTTACTAACTTCTTTATCCTAAGCATTTAAGCATTAATACAAAAATGTAAAGAGGTCTTTGATGACCGAATCTATCTGTTTGGCAATAATAGGAAGTCTAACAATGTCTGGTATTTAAACTCCGTGCACAATGTCATAGGTGCAGTTTTGTTGTGATTTATTATAATGACATCTGTCACTTCTGTACATGTGCTAATGATGTTACCAAGTGTCAGCGTTCCAGATAGAACTGAATGGCTCTTATGATAAAGGACCATGTGTAATCACTTGGCAGCCATCTTTAAAGCCCCCAATGCGCCCAAGTTCCAGAATGCCAACAGGTCCTGGTGTATTGGAATGCAGATCTCCATCATGTCTGGAGCAGCGATAAGGAAGAGATGGGCAGAGAAAGAGGGGGGACGTCCAGCTGCAGTCTGGGGACCTGCGGAGAATGGTGCCTTTGTCCCTCTGTCTTCAAAGATTGCATGGAGACCTATTCACATAGCCTGCAGCTGCAGTCATCTTCATAAGAAGGGAATAAAGGAGGGGGTGATGCTACGCTCACAAACAAGTACTGGCCATTTATCTGTCTCCCAGCTGCAAGCTTTGGAAAAAGAGGACACTCCACCAGATTTTATTTGTATACATTTTTATGTTGTTCATTTAGTATTAATAATTTAAAGATTAAAAAAGTAGTACCCCCCCCCCATCAATTAACAAACTCAAAGTGTGCTAAACTGAACCAAAGATACTGGTGAAGAGCGTCACTGTCACAGTTTCCCAAGAATGACAGCACAGAAACTTACAGAGAAAAGTTAAAATCTGTACTTACATTTCATTTTATTATAAGCTAAGCAAAGTATTGGCAGCATACAACACACAGGATGGTGGATCTGTGGGGCCTGTGGGGATGAGAGTGTGACAAGGTGCCCGCCTTTCTTCTGCCGCTAAGATTTGCCAATGAACCTGTGCACTCCTGGACCCTCCAACCCTTTCCCTGCTATTCTTGCCTTTCTCTCCTTTGTCCTTTCCTTTCATTTCCGTAGATTGTAGAAGTGTTTATTGACTGATCACTGTATAAGGTTTATATGATCGGCTAATACCCTGACAATGCTAAAGGTGTGGCCTTACTCGTGTTCTCAACTCAGATTTGTGTTCTCTGTGTGAAGTATATTATTGCTTTTTGACACAAGAACGGCTAGCGGCAGGTAGTGCTTCGTAGCGGCAGGTAGCGTCTGGTGAACCCCGGGCGCTGCATGTAAAACCACATTTATGAAAGGGGATCTGGTGAGCGACCCTAACAGCGCCATGTTGCGTCACATGTATTACTAGAGGCAGCTCATTGTATAGCGTCGGTGCTCTAGGTTCAGGAGCTCCACGTATTACAGTGTTGCTCTGCCATACATTTCAATAGGGTTTCATTTGTTGGCGTTTTGGGCAATTAAAATGTACAAGAGGGGAGTGGCAGCTGCTCAGACCATTTTATAACTAACCTGGGAGGAGCAAGTCAGCAGGGCAATTAGGTTACTAAAGACTTAATGGAGCCGCAACACTCAACCCTGTTAGCTTGCAGACCATCCTACAATCTGTCTCTAAATCTGGTAAAAACAGAGGCTCGGTCACACACATCTGCAGAAGTATGCTAAGCTGCACCACCAAACGCCAAGGTGCCCCTGTGGGGTGCAGTCCTAACTCTAATCTATGAGAGCCCATTTGGGACATACAATGCAAGAGATAAAATGGGAGCAGCTTACCTGAGGTTGCCCTAAACCTCATGTGCAAGCCAAGGGGTGGAAGGGTCAAGACCTTGCAATACAGCCTAGACCCCACACACCATGTGCTTGCACAAATTCAAAATGAACAAAGGGGGAGTGGCAGCCGCTCAGACCATTTTATAACTAACCTGGGAGATGCAAGTCAGCAGGGCAATTTAGAGACAGATTATAGGTTGGTCTGCAAGCTAACAGGGTTGAGTGCTGCGGCTCCTTTAAGCAATTAAAATGTACATTTTTTTTGCTCAAAATATTGTGTGACCTCTCCTGGCTGCAAACAAACACATATATATATATATATATATATATATATATATATATATATATATATATATTATATTTGTATGCATTATTGTATGTGCAGGACTGGCACTAAAGTGTCATTGTCACAGTGTTAAAACAATGTCATTCATCAAACCGACTGAGTCGCTATCAACTACCGGCCAAGCTCAGCGACTACTAGCGGGCGCTCTGAAAATGCCGCTACAGTCGCTCAACTGTCGCTACCTGGTGCTGTTAATGAATCGGCCTCCCCGTAAAAATCTAAAAACACACTGGGACCCAGCCAATACATTTGGTGTCAGATGAGTTGCATATTATGTAATATATGTTTTCATACATTTTTTTTGTTATTTCAGAGCATTTGTTGTGGGGTATAGTTCACATTTGGTTTAATCCATACAGTGTGTTGTAGGTTTTTAATATTTTGCTTAGCTTACAATAATTCTTATAATATTTCTATTTTTGTACATCCATTATTAGAAGCCTTCACCGATTTTTAAAATGTACCATAAAAAGGTTCCACTATTAAAAAAATGTGTAGACATCAGACAGTTCAGCATCTGTTGTTGCATCGGGATCTGTTAGCTTATTTTTACTTTTTGCTGCACTTTTTTTAGGCAGTATACATTACCTATGATTGTACACATTGAATATTAAAAGGTGTCAAAACATAGGTCGAGCAACCAGATGAGGGAGTTGTCCACCTGTATGTAATTTACGAGAGAATATCAGTTGGACAGGCAGGAATACCATGTCTGATCCCTTTGTTGGCCTCACTGCCAGCACACCTGCTTTCCCATCTGTACTGGAACAAGCAAACATACATCTCTGTATAAGTGCCTGATGACCCCATTGCCTGGAGCAGTAAGATAAAACATTTGCACTACCTCTATGTTTGGTGGTTTTTCAATTCACACAGTACCCTTTATTATTTTCCATCAATGTTATGCAATCACCCAATAACGGGCAATGGGTTTGAATGGGCAAAGTTTGTAACTGTAGTAAGTAGCAGCCACGCCCTCTCTATTCATTGCAATAGAGTGGGTGTGCTGAGGTCTGACATGCCCACACTGGAAAAACAAGTCCTGACAATGATGTGTTCACCTTGTCTAATAACTGAAAATAAGGAACAAATGTTAACTACAGTAATTACATTGGACCCAACCTGAAGGAAAATATTCCCAGTACGTTCGTTGCCAGTATGGTGGCATATAAACAAAGTAAATGATTGGCTTACTGGTTAGTTATGGTCGAAATCTTTCATATCTTCATTTGCAGGAACATATATACATCATTGAAATGTGCCAAAAAAGCATTGGATGTGAGTCTTAGGCCCTTATTTAACAAGGGATAGCGACAGGTAGCGACTGGTGAGCAGCCGGTAATGACAGGCCCCGCCACGAGAACGCTGGCTCCCCACCACAATCACACATTTATCAAGCCGATCCTGCTTAGCGACTGAGATAGCGCCAGATAGCCACTCATTCATCATTCCAGCCTTAGCCCACAGCGCCAGCGTCCGACCTTGAACAGCGACAGGTATGACCTCTCGCTACCTGGCGCTCCCCAATGCATTTCAATGGAACAATCTTTACATATTATTAATTAATTGTTATTAATGTTTTTTTTTTTTTTTAAATGTGAAAAATTCAGTGACCACTTCTGCCATTTCAGATAATTTTTTTAAGGGAAAAAAAATGTAAAAAAAAAACTGTACAGAATTGATATTACAGGTCTGATATTAATGTATTCATATTTCTAAATTATTTTAAAAACTTTTTTTTTTTTTGTTTTCCAAAAATATGGTGGTTTGGGGGTTAAAAAACTACTTTTAACCCATCGCCGCAGCGCTCTGGGGTTTAAACATGCATTTTACAGTGCGAGAATTTTTTGAGCGTGATTTGTTAATGAATATGGTGGAAGCCGGTCGCTCTGACCAGTCGCTATCATGCGCTCCCATACAGCGCGGAACCTGTCAAATAGCGACTCCTCACCCAATATTCAACATTACGGCAAACCGACTGAGTTGCTATCAACTACCGAACAACGGCCAAGCACAGCGACTACTAGCGGGTGCTCTGAAAATGCCGCTACAGTCGCTCATCTGTCGCTACCTGGTGCTGTTAATGAATTGGCCTTTCAGACCCATTTAGGTCACCCCATGTAAGATACATACAAACCCCATGGGGATGTGACAAGATCAGCTCAGCAGCTTTAGAGGGGGGATGAAGTCCCCCCAATTTTTTTTCACTGAATTATTTATTTGCAGAGGGTTAGATTCAATTACAAACGCAAGGTAATCCCTAATAGAGTATAACCACAACAGTATGATATATTATCTGTGAATAATGGTTGATTACCTATGGTTGCCATGGTGCACAAATTATGAGACAATAAAAAGCAGCCCAGCATTTTGATGTCCGTATTGCTGCCACTTTAAAGGGAAAGTCCACTTTCTATTGTATTTATGAAAGTGCATATATTTTGTGTGCCGAAATGATGTCCTCAAGGTGGTGAGCTGATCTAGCAATTTCTATTATTTTCTTATGTTGGCAAATGTGTGTTTTATGGAAGCAGTTTTTCCTACCTGCCATCTGTACAAGTGCTGCATGCTTATCAATATTCAGCGCCTACCTGTTCAGCCGCTCCATGAAATCTGCTGCCACCGTCATTTTTCATATTTGTCAAATATTTATCGTATTTGATTAATGTTTAATATATGGAATTTCTCCTGTAAGGAGAAAACATTTTTTTTATGAGAAATTTTTCTCAAATTAACTAATAAATCTCCAACTTAAAAACATTGCTCGCACCTTATGCTCCTAAAATGTTAGTGCGTGCCCTGGTCCTTTTCAAACATCCTCCTTTGTGGAGACTGGCACCCATCCTACCTCTTCTGAACTATGCTACTCTCCTTACTTAGCTCTCCTCTCACTCTACTAGCTCTACTTCTCCTATCAGACCATCCAATGGCTGCCAGTCTCACAGACAACCCTGTTCAAAATTCTAACTCTAACCTACAATGTTCTCTCTAGTTAAGCTCCTCTCTACATTTCATCTCTATGCGATATAATCCTAGACAGGGCCGGATTATGAGAGGGGCGCAAGGGGCGCGAGCCTCGGGGCCTCCACCACTTGCCCTGCAAAGGGGGCCTCCACCAACCTTTGGGTTATGGTCTGATCTAGGAGGCTTTTGAGTCCTTGGCCTGAAGGGCCAGCAACAAATCTATTGGCAGAAGTCCCCCCCTGCTCCTGGGCAAACCGTTTTTGTTTTGGAAACCTGCAGCCAAATCCACCACAGGGCAGGATGGAGAATCTAAAACAGCAAAGCCGCTGTCACCGACGCTACAGTGATGGGTGCAGAGCTTTCAATCGGCAGCCGCTCACTGCACATAAGCAGTTTGTCAGTCACATCTGCCTTCACAATGGTGGGGTCCCCCCCATCAGTCACAGTGCCCCCTCTGTTTATTGCAATGGGTTGAGTATAGTGTTTTTGTTTTATAGCTTGGACAATGACTTTAAACCGGACCTTCAGCATCATTTAATGAAAAGCTCAAACCTTTAAAAACAATTCCATAGCATCTAAAATTATTATATTTTAAGTTTTTAGTCTCTTACTTATTATTCTTTCCCCTGCTGGGCTGCAACTCTGTTCAGGACTCTAGGACACGGGTGCCACCATCTTTCCTCAGAAGCAACCAAATCTCTGTCTTTCCACATAGCTAGACATGTTTGTTGCTTGATATTTAGATGATGAGAGGGTTAAACTGGGCGGTAAATTAGTTCCCAGGCCCTGAATAATAATAATAATAATTTTGTATAAATAATAGTGATGGAGCTACTCCCACCCCCTTTATTCATTTGAATTTCCATGAGCACAAGCAGGGAGGAATTCAGTCAATATGGATTTCTCCCTGTGGAGTGTTCTAAAGGGAGGCTGGCAGCTTCCCAGGTGAGTAGCTCTCAAATATTTGTCTGCATTGCATTTCCCAATTTGGGGACTCAGAATTAAGAGTAGGGACCACACTAAACACAGAGTGCCTTGCCGGGGCAGTGTGGCTTCCACATGTATCTGCAGATATATGCAACCAAATCTCTGTCTTTCCACATAGCTAGACATGTTTGTTGCTTAATACTTGGATGATGAGAGGGTTAAACTGGGCGGTAAATTGGTTCCCAGCCCCTGAATAATAATTTTGTATAAATAATAGTGATGGAGCTACTCCCACCCCCAGAAGCATCACATATTGAGGAGAGGGGAGTTCAGGGGGTGGGTTATAGCTGTGCTTTACACAGACAGAGCAGAGCTGGGGTCAGGAAAAGGTCAGCAATCCCAGAATGCAGAGCAGCACAGACACTTCCTGTCCGCAGCCTGAGATTCCATGGGCCGCCATCTTGGATGTTTAAAGGCTCATAACATGCAGTAGATGCAGGTAGGATGATTTTTAATGTGAGCAATCTGTATGTACAGGATGTGGGAAACATATAAGATAGACTCTTATTCAGGGTGAAGGTCCGGTTTGACCTTTGGACTGTAAGCTCATAAGAGCAGGGCTCTTTCCTATTGTACCCTATATTCCAAATACTTACCTGGAACTCTGTACATTTTATACTTTGTACAGCACTAAGGTAGGTGATGGTGAATTATAAATAAATACATAAAAATAAATTCCTTTTTTTTTTTGCCCAAAAAAGTCTGAAGAGTTTCAGGAGAAGGAGAGGTCTTTCAGCAATGAAGCAAGAATAAATCCTATTATAACAGAAACAATGTCATTTATTTGGAAAGCAAGGGAGCAGTAACCACGAGATGCAGCAGAGACATGGTGTGGAGCTCAATATATCTGTATAAGGAAGGCCATGCATGCAGCAATAATGGCTGCTGATAAGACTTGATGAAAAGCTTTGTTCACTGGTGGATCAAACAGCAGTTCTGTAAAATAGTATAGAGGAGTCTTTGAAGGTGAAGCAAGGAAAAAAGAAAAATCCTAATTTCATTCTGCTAAAACACATATCCCAATAACTGGGAATAGCATAAATTAAACACAGTTTGGCTTCAGAAGACTTTGCAAATACGGACATTTATTGCAGTCAGCTTAGCAATTAGAATCCTTTAAAAAAGCATCTACATTTAGTCAGCTGAGGATGTTGTTATTAAAGTTGCTCCCATTCAGACAACGGCAATAAAGAATGTTGAGGTGTCTGCTGACATGCAGTGCAGCTGCGGGTGTACAGAGTATCACATTAGTGTAATAGGGGACAGTGCAGGCAATGGCAATAATAAGGTAGCAAAGAGCTCATCTGAAGCCTCTCCTATTTCCTGCTCACCTCCTATTCACCTTCATTTCCTGCAGCACCCTGTAGATGTTGTAGATGTCTCCAAAGCCTGTCCATCCTTTCCTTTCTATCTTTCCACAACCACACTCAAAATGTGGTTGCATGGCCGCCCCTGTCTCTCAGTGCTACCAGTGTGATAGAGTGTAGCCCACCACAGTGGTCACACTTTCTGGTTTGCTCATGCCGGGAGCTCTAAGGGATAGGGGTGGCTGTGAGACCACCTTTGTAGGTGGTCATGGAGAAATGTTATTAAAAGGAAGCATCTCCTCTACACTGCAGGAAATGGTGGAAAGGCACATGGGGCAGGCTTCAGGTGAACTCCTTGCTGCTATAGTATTGCCATTACCTGGACTGTGCCTTTAAGAGTATAAATAAGTTCAACGGGGAGGCCGATTCATTAATAGCGCCAGGTAGCGACAGATGAGCGCCAGTAGCAGTATTTTCACAGCACCCGCTAGTATTCGCTGTGCTTGGCCGTTGTTCGCCTGTTGACAGCGACTCAGTCGGTGTGCAGTAATGTTTTCACAGGTTCCGCGCTGTATGGGTGCGCCTGACAGCGAATGGCCAGAGCGACCGGCTTCCACCATATTCATTAACAAATCACGCTCCAAAAATTCTCGCGCTGTGAAATGCTTGTTTATACCCCAGAGCGCTGGTGGCGATGGCTTAAAAGTAGTTTTTAACCCCCAAACAACCATATTTTTTGATTATAAAATTAAACAAGTTTTTCTAAACATTTTGTAATATGAATACATTAATATCAGACCCGTAATATCAATTCTGCACAAATTTATTTTTATTTTTTTTTTACCTTAAAAAAAAAAAAACTAACATTGCCGAAGTGGTCACAGAATTTTTGGCATTTAAAAAAAAAAAAAAAAAAACATTCATAACAATGAATTATGAATATTTAAAGATTGCTCCATTGAAATGCATTGGAGAGCGCCAGGGAGCGACAGGTCATACCTGGCGCTGTGATGGGATTAGTAGCGGCGCTGTTCGTTGCAGTCCGCTACATGATGAATCCCGAGAGAGAGCTAACGCTCTCGCCGGCGCTAGCCTCATTTAGCGTGATAAATGCGTGATTGTGTCCGCCGCCTGGCGTTCTGGAGTCGGTAGCCGCCGATAGCTGGCGCTACCTGCCGCTACCTGGCGCTAGTGAGACACTACCTGGCGCTATCGCTTGATGAATAAGGGCCTAAGTGTTTTCAAGCTAGGTTGAGTGCCAACTCCTGTGCCAAGTGATACGCTGCTGGCATTGTTGGCAATGGCTCACAGGCTATTAGTTAATGAACCTGACCTTGGGGTAGAGGCATGTATATGACTTGTTTAATGGGTCTCTGGGAAAAATTCTTAACAAATTTATGACAATGTTTATGCAGATCCCTAAACACTTTTGGTGCAGATTTCAAATTTGCCTGGCCCAGCTAAAGAGAGAAGAATAACTGCTCAGAAATGTAATGCAACCTGAAACGGCAATTCTGACCCTCCTGAGCACAGGTTCACTGTATTGTGAGTTTTGGCTTCACATATTGGAACCAGGATAACACCTTCCTTGTCATGCAATATAGAGGCTGATACAGTCAGAGTCTGACCATTGTTCTAGCCCCACAGCCGGACTGTCAAAGCAGTTCTTCTGACAGCCCCAAAAACAGACCCACTTTAGGATAGGATTTGCATAGCCTGCAAAAAAATGTTTTTTGCTAGTATGGAAAGAACCAGTATTAATATATATATATATATATATATATATATATATATATATATATAGAGA
Source organism: Gastrophryne carolinensis (assembly GCA_027917425.1). Lineage (NCBI taxonomy): Eukaryota > Metazoa > Chordata > Amphibia > Anura > Microhylidae > Gastrophryne > Gastrophryne carolinensis. The sequence goes on along the minus strand of CM051235.1, from coordinate 331,982,852 downwards.
GAGAGAGAGAGAGAGAGAGAGAGAATGGAGCAATCTTGAGTCGTGTAAGATCTCACTAAGGTATATCCTCAGGCTCACAAAAAGATCAAAGTCCTACAGAAGAGTTCTATATAAAATCTTGAAATGATTGTTAAAGCAGTCCTTCACCCTGAATAAGAGTCTATCTTATATGTTTCCCACACCCTGTACATACAGATTGCTCACATTAAAAATCATCCTACCTGCATATACTGCATGTTATGAGCCTTTAAACATCCAAGATGGCGGCTTATGGAAGGCAGCCTGCAAACAGGAAGTGCCTCCTGACTGTGCTGCTCTGCATTCTGGGACTGCTGAACTTTACCTGACCCCAGCTCTGCTCTGTCTGAGCAAAGCACAGCTATAACCTGCCCCCCTGTACCTTATCCCACTCTCCTCTCCTCAGTAAGTGTGATGCTTCTGAGTCAAGATGGCGGCGCCCGTATCCAAAATCCCTGAACAGAGTTGCAGCCCAGTGGGGGAAAGAATAATAAGTTAGTGACTAAAAATGTAAAATATATTAATTTTAGATGCTGGGGAACCGTTTTTTAAGAGTTTGGGCTTTTCATTAAATCACGCTGAAGGTCCGGTTTAAGGCTAAGAAATGCCTTCTGTATCTACATTCACTGAGCACTCTAGCTACTCACCAGACCGCTTAAAGGTCAAACGCATGTAAGTCCAGGATTCCCTGTTTTTCTCCAAATAACTAGTGCTGCTCCTTTCATGCCAACTCCAGTGTTGCTATCTTGGTAGCCAGAAACCTTATAGACTCAGATGCCACGTATGCAAGACTTGTTAAAGTTGCTATTGCAACAAAATGCATCAACATTGTTGATCACTATTTGGTTATTTTGAAGCACTTTCCTGTTACCTGACGGACGTGGGACAACAATGGCAGATGTTTTACATGTTGATTTATGAGCTTTATGTCCAAGAAACCTTCTTGTATGTGCAATCTACAAAGTGCTTCTCATTACGCTATATGTGTCTTATTTTTATTTCCATGCCTGCATAAGTGGCATTTACATACATTTATATAATATATATATATATATATATATATATATATATATATATATACAGGTCCTTCTCAAAAAATTAGCATATAGTGCTAAAGTTCATTATTTTCCATAATGAAATGATAAAAATTAAACTTTCATATATTTGAGATTCATTGCACACCAACTGAAATTTTTCAGGTCTTTTTTTGTTTTAATACTGATGATTTTGCCATACAGCTCATGAAAACCCCAAAATCCTATCTCAAAAAATTAGCATATTTCATCCGACCAATAAAAGAAAAGTGTTTTTAATAAAAAAAAAGTCAACCTTCAAATAATTATGTTCAGTTATGCACTCAATACTTGGTCGGGAATCCTTTTGCAGAAATGACTGCTTCAATGCGGCGTGGCATGGAGGCAATCAGCCTGTGGCACTGCTGAGGTGTTATGGAGGCCCATGATGCTTCGATAGCGGCCTTAAGCTCATCCAGAGTGTTGGGTCTTGCGTCTCTCAACTTTCTCTTCACAATATTCCACAGATTCTCTATGAGGTTCAGGTCAGGAGAGTTGGCAGGCCAATTGAGCACAGTAATACCATGGTCAGTTAACCATTTACCAGTGGTCTTGGCACTGTGAGCAGGTGCCAGGTCGTGCTGAAAAATGAAATCTTCATCTCCATAAAGCTTTTCAGCCGATGGAAGCATGAAGTGCTCCAAAATCTCCTGATAGCTAGCTGCATTGACCCTGCCCATAAAACACAGTCGACCAACACCAGCAGCTGACATGGCACCCCAGATCATCACTGACTGTGGGCACTTGACACTGGATTTCAGGCATTTTGGCATTTCCTCCAGACTCTGGCACCTTGATTTCCGAATGACATGCAAAATTTGCTTTCATCAAAAAAAAGTACTTGGGACCATTGAGCAACAGTCCAGTGCTGCTTCTCTGTGGCCCAGGTCAGGTGCTTCTGCCGCTGTTTCTGGTTCAAAAGTGGCTTGACCTGGGGAATGCGGCACCTGTAGCCCATTTCCTGCACACGCCTGTGCACGGTGGCTCTGGATGTTTCTACTCCAGACTCAGTCCACTGCTTCCGCAGGTCCCCCAAGGTCTGGAATCGGTCCTTCTCCACAATCTTCCTCAGGATCCGGTCACCTCTTCTCGTTGTGCAGCGTTTTCTGCCACATTTTTTTCTTCCCACAGACTTCCCATTGAGGTGCCTTGATACAGCACTCTGGGAACAGCCTATTTGTTCAGAAATTTCTTTCTGGGTCTTACCCTCTTGCTTGAGGGTGTCAATGATGGCCTTCTGGACCGCAGTCAGGTCGGCAGTCTTACCCATGATGATGGTTTGGAGTAATGAACCAGGCTGGGCTTTTTTAAAAGCCTCAGGAATCTTTTGCAGGTGTTTAGGGTTAATTAGTTGATTCAGATGATTAGGTTAATAGTTCGTTTAGAGAACCTTTTCATGATATGCTAATTTTTTGAGATAGGATTTTGGGGTTTTCATGAGCTGTAGGGCAAAATCATCAGTATTAAAACAAAAAAAGTTATGGAAAATAATGAACTTTAGCACTATATGCTAATTTTTTGAGAAGGACCTGTATATATATATATATATATATATATATATATATATATTATATTTATATACAGCTTTAGTAAAGAGCAGCACCAGTTATTTAAAGAGAAAAAAATGGAGAATCCTGGAGAGGACTTCCATGCGTTTAAGCGGTCTGGTGAGCAGCTAGAGTGCTCAGTGATTGGTGATGGAAATTGAGACACAGTCAAGACGTTCCTTAGCCTTAACAAGTATTTCAAGATTTTATATAGAACTTTTATGTAGGACTTTTGTTGATATTTTTGTGTGCCATGAGGAAATACCTTAGTGAGATATTATAGGGCTCAGGATTGCTCCATGGTCTTTGATATTTTATTTGATTTGAATATTTTTACTACAGTTCATGTGCATGCTGTGAGCATCTATTTGGAAAAGAATTGTATATTTTTATTGTCTACCTAGTGCAATATATAGGGTGTGTTGTAATGAAAATTCATTGGGAATGAGAGACTGTACCCTGGTGATAAGCACAGCACTGGATTCTACAACTTACAGCCCTATTTTCTATACTGAGTTGTATTGACACGGGGAGGCCGATTCATTAATATCGGCAGGTAGCGACAGTTGAGCGACTGTAGCAGTATTTTCACAGCGCCCGCTAGTAGTCGCTGTGCTTGGCCGTTGTTCGGTTGTTGACAGCGACTCAGTCGGTGTGCAGTAATGTTGAATATTGGGTGAGGAGTCGCTATTTGACAGGTTCCGCGCTGTATGGGAGCGCATGATAGCGACTGGCCATAGCGACCAGCTCCCACCATATTCATTATCAAATCACACTCAAAAAATTCTTGCGCTGTGAAATGCATGTTTAAACCCCAGAGCGCTGGTGGCGATGGGTTAAAAGTAGTTTTTTAACCCCCAAACAACCATATTTTTGGAAACCAAAAAAAAAAAGTTTTTAAAATAATTTAGTAATATGAATACATTAATATCAGACCTGTAATATCAATTCTGCACAAATTTTTTTTTTTTTTTTTACCTTAAAAAAAATATCTAACATTGCAGAAGTGGTCACAGAATTTGTCACATTTAAAAAAAAACAAAAAACATTAATAACAATTAATTATGAATATTTAAAGATTGTTCCATTGAAATGCATTGGGGAGCACCAGGTAGCGAGAGGTCATACCTGTCGCTGTTCAAGGTCGGACGCTGGCGCTGTGGGCTGAGGCTGGAATAATGATGAATGAGTCGCTATCTGGCGCTATCACAGTCGCTAAGCAGGATCGGCTTGATAAATGTGTGATTGTGGTGGGGAGCCGGCGTTCGCGTGGCGGTGCCCGTCATTACCGGTCGCTCACCAGTCGCTACCTGCCGCTATCCCTTGTTAAATAAGGGCCCAAGACACCTGTCAGCATGCCGTCGGCTGGCTTGCTGATATTCGCTGCCCAATATGGAAGAGCACATATAAGCCCATTGGTCTTTCAGGGGTGCCCTCCTGGGATAGCCCTGGGTCTGTGCTGGAGAGCATATGGGCTGGTAGGATGCCAGTGGTAAAGGCGTGGGGCAAGCTTCTATTTTAAAAAAAAAAGGAAAAAAGGGAAATATTGGTAATTATTGGACCAATTTTCCACCACAGACTTTAATATGTTTTTAAAAAACCAGATTTGCTTGGCACATACAGCTGAACAACCTCCAAACAGAATATGGGGCTGTACAGATGATCACTTCTGATTTATTATCAACAGTACTTATGCCCTAGAAGATACTGCCTTCAATGTATGTGCTTTATAGACTTTTACTGTAAATATTAAACGTATTACCTGTGTATTTCTTTATTTCTCCCCCTTCCTAGTAATTTCTTTCCCTCTTCTTGCCAGGCAATCTAGCGGTGACATTTCGCACTTGTTTTCATGCTACAGCTGGTAAGTTTAACTAGTCCTCTGACACACAATGGGGCATTGATTGGGTGCTGCATGCCAGCACTCTACCCCCCCTTCCCCGCCGCCCTCTCTATGCTCTCTGCCAATCGTCCTTTGCTGTCAACAGTAGAAAGCAGAAAAACCAGAAAAGACAATGGAGGGATTTAGATCGCTTAGGCGGTGGGAAGAAATGTCAGTGTGTGGCGCTGCAGCTGTATGACCCTACTATGTGGCCTACTGAAAGGTCAAAGGCTAGCAGCCATTAACTTGTTCATTTCCATTAAATATCCATTTCTTGCTGCAGAATGAAAAATACAAATACTATTGCTGCTGTACAGCCATCAGCTAACCTTAAGCATTACACCCATTACACTGTTATTAAAGCTGTAAATTCAATAAAATGTCAGTAACATTTCATCAGGTACAAATAATCAGGTTGGGAAAATACTCCAAAATTCTATATTTTAAAAATAATCCAGCACTTATTTTTTTAAAAAGTGCAGGGGGTGGGGGCTGGCTGATATTTCCTGGCCACCAAAACTCTGCCCCACGAGAGTGCCAGTGGCCATTGCAAAGTAGTAATGTGGAGCCAGGAGATGGAGCGAGGAAACCAGGTTTGGGGTAGGGGTATAGGTCACCTGTAATCAGGATTTCTCACAATTGCACGTATTTTTTTATAACATTTGCTTTTACATTTTTACAATTTTTTTCATCTATACCAACCTCTAGGCCAAATGGTGGTTGCAGCTTTCCTGCACCAAATACCCCTTTTATGCATTTTCAGGTCTATACACACCTCTAAAATGGCTTGTTGCTTCTGCCCATGTGTCTGCACTTTGAAACAATTTATAACAGTATTGAAATTTTGCAGAATCAATGTATTTAAATATTTTCCATGGTACAAATTGCAGGGCCGTGTTCAGGATTTTTTGGGCCCCATGCAGCTTTCATGTCAACCCCCCCTATAAACTACAACCTATAATATGTGGTGGTTTGGCTCCATGGCAGCCATGCATGGTTGAATACTGAGGATCCAATTATGGCATTGGCTGCCATGGGACCCAGCTATCACATAATATAGGTTGTGGGTTGTGAGGGGCATATACTATATATAGCCCCCCCATAAACCACAACATGTAATATAGGATGTGGATATAATTATAAAACAAGAAAATACTGGGAAAAACATACCCGGGAAAAATACTGCTTCAAATAGGCTGCACCACTCAGTAATAATTCAGTAAATCACTTTTATCATCACAGACAATACAATACGTAACATTTCTTTTAAACCATAATATGGGGGAAAACATCAGATTTTGCAATAAAGTGCTAGTGCTCCAAAAGGATTTGCATAGTGCTAAATCGTGAAATATGTAAAAACAGTATATGGCAAAGCGCTACAGTGAAAGAAAATACAACCTGAACATATGAAGATCATATAGTAATAGAAAAGTGCCAATAGTGCCAATGCTGAAAGGAGAGATACTTGTCTGATACTGAGCAACAAGGGAATGGCGTAGGGCAGCCACTGCCTTAGGATGTGGATATATGATCAACTCCATTAACAGGAACCCTGCAGCAGGATGATTCTCACACCGTGAGGAACCATGTTCACCGGAGAAATTTTTCCTGTCTTATTTTTATAAGATGAGGGAAAGAAAAAATGCTAATCATGTTCTGGTTGGTGTTGTAGACACTGCTGTGTGCCTAAAGGGTCCCCTCCTGCCATTACATTAGGTGACCTCTATACTGCTGCAGTTTGTATTGTTGATTCCAATACATTTTGGCCCTTTTTTAACAAAGGATAGCGACAGGTAGCGACTGGTGAGCGGCCGGTAATGACAGGCACCGCCACGAGAACGCCGGCTTCCCACCACAATCACACATTTATCAAGCCAATCCTGCTTAGCGACTGAGATAGCGCCAGATAGCCACTCATTCATCATTATTCCAGCCTCAGCCCACAGCACCAGCGTCCGACCTTGAACAGCGACAGGTATGACCTCTCGCTACCTGGCGCTCTCCAATGCATTTCAATGGAGCAATCTTTAAATATTCATAATTAATTGTTATTAATTGTTTTTTTTTTTTTAAATGTGAAAAATTCTGTGACCACTTCTGCCATTTAAAATAATTTTTTTAAGGTAAAGAAAAATCAAAAAAAAAAATGTACAGAATTGATATTACAGGTCTGATATTAATGTATTCATATTACAAAATTATTTAAAAAAACTTAAAAAATATGGATGTTTGGGGGTTAAAAACCTACTTTTAACCCATCGCCGCCAGTGCTCTGGGGTTTAAACATGCATTTTACAGCGCAAGAATTTTTTGAGCGTGATTTTTTTTTTTGTTTCAGACAGTATTACAAAGCGTACAGCATTATACTGCCATCCCGCGCAGGGGAGGTATAAAGAGGAAGAAAGAAAAAGGTATCGACATTCGTTTTCATAATATTGCAAGTTGACCAAGCCAGTGTTCAACAGTTCACCACGTGACTACAAGTGCGATGAGGCACGAGACCCGCGCAGACACCAATAGCACGATTTATACTATGCAGTGGTCTTCTCTAGGTCCGTGAGGACCACGGAGCCTCACGGTGTCCGCGACCAGCACCGACGACTGTACGCACATTGTCTCGCGCCCACCGCACCAGGCCCACCGGGGCATGCCACTGGACAGTCAGACACCGCCATGCGTTTGTACAGAGGAGAATCATTACAAAAGAGAAAACATTAAAACCGTTGCATTGCAGAAAGAGAAAGAAATGACCCAAAAGGATGGGCGAAGTATAAAGAGGGGAGGAAGAGAAAGAGGGGAGGAAGAGTAGGAAGGGGGGAAGGGGGAGAAGGAGAGGGAAAGGAAAGGAGGGGGGAGGAGAGGGAAAGAAGGAGGGAGGGGGGGGTGGTCACTCCCGCGCTCCACCAGACACCACATGCGGTAATTAAAGCGCCTGCATAGATTCGCCAGGCCAGGCAAATCTTATCCAGGGTTCCCATATAGAGAGAAATTTGTCATGGGAGTCGGTCAGAATACTAGACAACGTCTCATTAATGAGAAAGCCGTTCATCCTGGCCGACACCTCTGAGATTGGGGTAAACTGCGCCTTCCAGGCCTTGGCTATGGTCTGCTTGGCCGCCAGGAGGAGGTAGACAAAAAGTCTGTGTTGCTTACTGGACAGCTCCCAGGGCTTACAGTGCAGGAGGGCAACCCAGGGATCTCTCTTCATGCTAGATCCGAAGATTTCATTAGCCATCCTGAACACCTGACTCCAAAAGTGAGTCAGCATCGGGCAGGTCCACCAGGTGTGCAAAAAGTCCCCATCCGCACTGCAGCCCCTAAAGCACGTCCTAGCCTGCCCCGGAAATATCCTGCTCAGGCGGCTCGGCACCAGGTACCAGCGGAGCATAATCTTATAGGCTGTTTCCACTGTCAGGATGTTGATGGAGCATTTTGGGATGCAAGACCATACCTCTGTCCACCCCCTTTCTCCCACAGGTGGACCTAGGTCCCTTTCCCAGCTGTTCACATATGCGTGGGACTCCGGCTTAGTTTCGTTTAGTGTTGAGTAAATTAGGGAGATTATTCCCCTCTGAAAGGGGTTATTAGCGCAGAGAACCTCAAAGGGGGTCATCACCTGGAAGGAAGGACATAATTTTGTCAAGGGCAAAATCCAGTGCCTCAATTGGATATAACGAAAATATTCCTTGTGGGGGACACCATATTTCTCCTGTAGGGCGCTGAAGGAACCAAGGCCCTCCCCAATGAGTAGGTCAGCTATTTGGTATATACCCCGATCCTGCCACCATTTAAAAGCCAGTTTGTTTTGTTCACCTGGGGGAAAGTTTGGGTTGTCCCACAAATGAGCCAGGGGAGTATGGGGGGACATCAAGGAGGCGGAGTACCTAACCGAGTCCCACACTGTGAGAGAATGTCTCATTAGGGGGCTGAGCGCTTTGGGTCTGTGTCCGGGGTCTGTCCACAGTAGACTGTCGATGGGTATTGGCGCGCAATTGGGGAGCTCAAGAAAAACCCATAATGGGGGTTTGAGGTGGGAATGCATGGGGACCAGCTGGGCGATCTGCGAGGCTTTATAGTATTTGATTATGTCGGGCACCCCTAGCCCCCCTTGTGTTCTGTGGGCTAGCATAGTGCGCTTGGACACCCTTGGGCAGCCCGCAGACCATATGAAAGCCAGGATTCTCCTCTGCATCACCCGGAACATGTACAGTGGAATTTTAGTCGGCAGAGCTCTGAAAAAGTAAAGTAGCTTTGGGAGGATCGTCATTTTAACCGCATTAATGTGGCCTATCCAAGAGATCGTGTATGACTTCCAGACCTCCATTAAGCGGGTTAAGGACTTAAACAGAGGAGGATAATTGGCTTCGTACAGGTCAGTAAACTTGGCCGAAATGCGCACCCCCAGGTATGGAAGCGGCTCTGTTGTCCAGCGGAAAGGGAAGTTGGCCTTAATCTGGTCCACCACGTCCACCGGCAGAGACACATTCAATGCCCAAGACTTTTCATTATTAATTGTTAAGCCCGAAACCTGGGCGAATTGGTCAAGGACCTTGTACAGGTTCGGGAGCGAGGGGACCGGTTGGGTGATGGCGAGCAATGCATCATCTGCAAAGAACATGGCCTTATGGTGGATGCCAGCTACCTCCAGGCCCTTGATGTTGGGGAATTTCGTATTGCTATGCCCAACGGCTCCATGGCCAGGATGAAGAGGAGCGGGGATAGAGGGCATCCCTGCCGAGTTCCCCTACCAATACTGAATGTCCCTGAGGTAAAGCCCAAGTAGCGCACTCTGGCTGCAGGTGACTTGTAAAGAGCTCTCACCCAGTCCAGGAACCGCTGCCCAAAGCCCCACCTCCCAAGCACCCACAATAGATAGTCCCAGGACAGGGAATCGAACGCCTTTTGAATGTCTAGGGAGAGCAGAAAGGCTGGGATGTCCCTGGAGTGGGCGTGGTGGACCAGGTGAGCCGCCCTTCTGATGTTATCCCCAGCTTGACGGGTTGGGACAAACCCCACTTGGTCGCCATGTATGAGGTCAGCCACGAATGTGTTCAACCTCGCTGCCAAAACTTTGGCTAGCAGCTTCACATCAATGTTTATTAGTGATATTGGCCTATAGTTCTGGGTGAGCAACCCATCTTTATCTGGTTTGGGGATCATACAGATGTCCGCCAATAGCGAACTAGGGTTAAGCGAGGTGTCTGCACACAGTGCATTAAAGGGGTTCGAGAGGTGTGGCGCCAGGATGGGGGCAAACTTTTTATAGTACAGGCTACTGAACCCGTCCGGGCCCGGGGTCTTGGCGGTCTTTAGGGATTTAATGGCGAGAAGCACTTCGCTCTGTGAGATGGGCGCCTCCATCCTGTCCACATCCCCCTGTTCAACGTGGGGCAAGTCAACCTGGTCGAAAAACTCATCCCGCATAGCCGTACACGTGTTTGCTGGGGCTGAGTAGAGAGCTGAAAGGAATTCCCCAAAGGTCGATACAACCTTGTTGGGGTCAGCCGTGACAATCCCCGAGCTGAGCTTCAGTTTTATGGGCTGCCGCCTATCCAGGTCAGCGGCCCTCAGCTTCCGAGCCAACATCGTGTCCGGCTTGTTACCTCTTGAATAAAATTTTTGCTTCGACCACCTGAGTCTTTTCTCGGCCTGGTCATCCTGGAGCGTGTTAAGCTCCAGTCGCAGTCTGTCTACAACCCTCTTATTTCTGGCGTTCGGGGCTCTCTTCCACTGTATTTCGGCTCGCTCAAAACTCAAGGTCAACTCCCTTATTCTCCTTTGTCTTTCGTGCTTCTCAGCAGAGGCTATGGAAATAATGTTTCCTCTCATGGTGGCCTTATGGGCCTCCCATAAGGAGATCGGGGAGGAGACCGAGTCAGAGTTGAGCAAGAAATATTCCTGAAGAGCCTCCTGGATTTTAGAGCAGGTAGGTTGTCTAGACAGAAGAGAATCGTTGAGCCGCCAGCTATAAGAGTGCTTGGTTGAGACCAGGAGGTCCAAGACTGCCATTACAGGACTGTGATCAGACCAGGCCATAGCGTAAATTTTAGAATCTATATTGGTGGGTAGCACTGATTGAGGGACTAGTATGTGGTCTATCCTACAAAACGAGCCGTGAGGATTGGAATAGAATGTAAAATCACGGACACTAGGGTTCTTTTCCTGCCAGACATCGCACAGGCTGTGGCCGTTAAGGAGGTCGCGGAAGGCCACTGACTGGGTATCCGGGGCTGGGAGCACTGTCCCGGACTGCCCCGTGCGTCGTCTGTCCAATCCGGGGTTTATTACTAGGTTTGAGTCCCCTCCCATTATCAGGACCCCCTTAGTATTATTCTGGATAGCCGTAAGCAAATGTTTGAAGAAGCGGGTCTGGAAGGTGTTGGGGGCATAATACGTGGCCAAGGTGATCTCCACATCGTGTAGGGTGCCCTGCAGTATGAGGTATCTGCCGGTGGGGTCTGAGATCTCCTTAGAGCAAATAAATGGGAGGTTCTTGCGGAAGGCAATCAGGACTCCCCTTTTCTTTTCTCTAGCACAGGCGAGATAGGCCAAAGGGAAGTGACCACTAAGGTATTTCGGCCTGGAAAGGATGGAGAATCTGGTTTCTTGCAGAAAAATCACATCCGCTTTACAAGACTTGTAGTAGTGGAAGGCCTTATTGCGCTTAGCGGGGACAATAAAGCCCTGGACATTGTGAGATACAACCTTAATGTTCAGCCCAACCATGACGGATTAGATGGTGTAGGACGTTAGTGACTGGCCTGGTGGAGCGCGGGAAGCCCAAGTGGGGAGGGAGGGGCGGGAGAGGGAACAGAATGTAAGGAGAGCAGTAAAAAAGAATAGGAAGCATGAAACACACATACACAAAAAACCTTGGGTCCATGGGCGGAGTGCTACCGCCATAGACCCGTCCAGATTCTGGAGTGGTAGAAGTAGGACCATTGGTCAGGGCCGAGCATGGCCCTGGTTGGACCATTTGACAACTTGTCAAGTAGGGGGCTTATCCCGGGGACGCAGGACAAGCTTGGGGAGTGAACAACTTGGACAGGCAGAGAACCGGGAGGCAAACCTGTAGTGAGTAACCCAGCATTTAGTAGTAGTATGGGACACAATATTGGGCAACGGAGGCTGGCGTGAAATAACACGTCCCAAGTTTAACCTTCAGCAAACATAAAGAATTTCAAGCAGGCAATCAGAACATTGTAAGAAACGCGACTGTTGGTGGAATCGTACGGCCCGCAGTCAACATCGCGCCCGATGCGAGGCCCAGGGCCACAGCAGGCAACGCGAAGCGGGCCCGAACCTAGGCCCCACCGGTAGGCCAACCCGGAGCACATGGCGGGCCGCCACCCCGGGGGACCAATCTGGTCCACCGCAGCAGCGCCCCCCCAACCAGGAGGCCAACACAGCAGGACCCCTACAACCAAGAGTGGTTAACAACATTAGAACAGCAATCCGTGAACCATTATTAAATTTCAAACATTTCACCTCAGGGGGGGGGGGGGGGGGGTCATCAAAAATCAAACGTTTTACCGCTCAGGTGAGTCCAAGTCCTCAACCCGGGTCCCGTCCGGGTCTCACGAGGCGCCCGGCGACTCGGTCTCTCCTCCTGCGGGGACTCACCTTTTCCCATGAGGGCTGGAGCGTTGGTCGCCCAGGAGCCTGCTGGGCGGTCGAATCAGACGTACGGGTCGGGGAGACGGCAGGAGCCAGGCCCAGGCCCCTCAGCATGTCCCGCAGGTCTTCTGGTGAGTTAACTGTAAACTGACGGCCCTCGTGTGTTGCAGGGTTTGGGGTGCGACGTCTGGAAAGATGTGGTAGCGATGGTTCTGGAAGCGTAAGTCCCCTTTTTCTCTGGCCGCCAACAGGATTGTTTCCTTGGTACGGTAGAAGGTTGGCTTAACAACAATGTCCCGGGGGAGACCATCAGACCTTTTAGGGCCCAAGGCTCTGTGGGCGCGATCCAGCTCCAGGCGTTCGATAGGCATGGAGGGGATCAGTTCCTGTAAGAGGGCTGTAACCGTGGCTGGTATATCCTCTATCGATTCTGGGAGGCCCCGAATGCGAATGTTGACCCGCCTGGATCGATTTTCTAGATCCTCTAATTTTTGCTGTAGGAAGTCCATGTCGTCTCTGAGGGCTGCTGATTCAGACCCCCTGCTCTCCATGGCCACCACGATGTCATCCATTTTCTCTTCTAACGTGTTGGTCCTATCACCCAGGTCCCTAATTTCCTTAGAGTAGCTGGTTGTGAGCTGGGTTACGGCCGTCGCTAGCTCCTGTTGCAGTAGGACTTTAAATTTGGCCAGTAGGTTGGCATCTCGCACTATCGGGTCAGAGAACTCGGGGGCAGGCCCCCCCCGATCAGACAGCGACCCGTCTTCCGCTGGATCATCGATCAATAACTGGGAAAAGTCACTGCCTTTTGGCGAAGGCTGAACTCCGGAAAGCATCATATCCCCATTAGAAAGTGATAGAGGTGAGCTGTCTGCCAGAGACTGAAAATGACTTGTGGGCATAGGGGGAGAGCCGGGGCATTCCTCATCATCCGTAGCCATAGCTGGGTTGCCACCTTCGCGGCTAGTGCCTTCCTTAAATACGGTGCGCCTCCGTTCCTCGTGGGAGGATGGACCCCCTCCCGGGACAATTCCTTCTTCCAGGGGGGAGAATGGGGGGGGAGACACGGATGCTAACGACGGGGGTTGAGGGGACCCCCCACCACTACCACAGTCCAGGGCAGGGCTTGTCACAGGTGGCGGGGAACGCCAGGAGCGCCGAGAATCAGGCACTGATGAGCTGGGGGCCATTTGCGTGGGGTGCGGGGTGGACCCCGCGGGGTTCTGCAGCCACCCCCCTTTGGTGCTGGATGGGGCTGTCGTGTCACCCACCTGTTTTGTGCAGGGCTGTTGCAGGTCCGCCGGGTGCCGCTGGCCATGCTGCATGGGGGAGGTAGGCCCCTCCCCCCCGCCAGTCGCCGCCATTGTATGAGCCTGCTGTTGCTGGGCCCCCGCGAAGGGAGCCGACTGCGGAGGATGCAGGATGGGCTCCACGGGGTTCCGCATCCACCCCTCCTGAGCGCTGCAGTGGGGGCTCACAGCCTCTCCCACCTCTCGCGTCTCCCCGCCGCTCCGGTCCGGTTCATGCTGTGTGCGGGGGGCGGACCCCTCCCCCCTCTCCCTCCTCACCGCCATGACAGAGGGCTGCTGCCGAGAGCGCGCTGAAGTCCCGCCACTCTTTCCGGGGCCGTGGCCCTTCGCTCTGGCTCCAGACTTGCCCATATCGGGGCAGCAGGTACTGGGGATGCTGAGGATGTCTGTCAGGTGAGCGCGGGTTGCCTGTGTCAGGATAATCGGCTGTCTCTGCGTCCCCGGGAAGCAGAGCTGTCCTAGCAAGCGTCCATCTTGCCTGGCAGCCGGCCACGCCCCCCCCGAACGTGATTTTTTAATGAATATGGTGGGAGCCGGTCGCTATGGCCAGTCGCTATCATGCGCTCCCATACAGCGCGGAACCTGTCAAATAGCGACTCCTCACCCAATATTCAACATTATGGCAAACTGACTGAGTCGCTATCAACTACCGAACAACGGCCAAGCACAGCGACTACTAGCGGGCACTCTGAAAATACTGCTACAGTCACTCAACTGTCGCTACCTGCCGCTATTAATGAATCGGCCTCCCCGTACAAAGACACAGCTTAGAAGGAGAGAATATTGCTCACTCTGGGGAGGCAAGCGGTAGTGTGCTTAGGAAATGCCTGTACCTCATGGCATAGGTAGGTAGGTGGTAGGTCTACTTTTAAGATAAAATCTTATAAAATATATATTTAGGCCAGTGTAACCATTTGCACCCTATAGAGTTTAATAGCTTCTGTAGGTAGGTAGGTAGGTAGGTAGGTAGGTCTGCTTGATATCCGTACATTTAGCCCAGCACTACAAGATGAATGTATAGAATATTTGTATAGAATATTTTTTGATACATTGTATACAATTTTTGTACACTTTCACAGAACATCAGTTGCATGGTTCTACATAATATTTAATAGAAGGAATACAAAACACATTTGCAGTAGGAAGGTTTCCCTATACAAATATCAGTTTGGCGTGAATCTTCTTACCCTGCAAACAGCAGCAAAGTGACTATGCTTGGTCCATGGTTACCCTTCCAAATTACCATACTATTATAACCAGGGGTTGTATATACCATAGAGGCTACCAGGCCCGTGGGAGAAGGAGGTCCCATGCATACTGTTTCCCTCCATCTTGCAGCACCTAGAACAAAAGCTGGCGCTACCACAGTATGCATCGTTAGCACTGCCTGCTGGGAGCACCAGGGGTCAGAGTTGTAGGTTCTCCAGGGTGGAACTAAGATACCAGTGCATTGTTTACCCCTGCATTCTGTGCATAGAGCGCTTTAGGAAATAAGGTGCTGACATCTTTGTTCCGTCTTGTGACCCCTGGTGCTCCCTGCAGACATGCCAACCCGGCATATTGTAATAGCACCCTGGGAAGAAACGGTCTTCACCTGGCCCCCCTGTCAATGACCCATGCCCCACGCTGCTTAGATTTTAAGTCAGACCGAAAACCTGATTTGGGATGCCCCTGCGTGTGTGAACCCCCTGGATCATTCAGAGTTTTATACCGCTCCCCGCTCCCATGACGCATGCACAGCTCCACCCCCATAATCAGTATTGATCAATGCATGGCAAACAGTGCTAAATGAAATGACCTTTGGCTGTGAGGATGCTGAATCCTTGTGGGGAGTGTGGGGTGATGTATACAATGCTAAAATCATTTTTGATTTACTGAGGAAAAACAGGGCCAGCTGCATAAACAAATAGAGTAGGTTGCACAGATGGGTACAGTAGTGATAATGGAGGATTTTAACTACTCATTAGGACATTGGAGTCGATTCAGAGCCTGATCAGAATCTTAACACCGGTTGTTGAATCAGCCCTGAGGTAGACAATGAAAGTGAATAGCAGTTTCTCTCCAAAAGAAGGAGTAAGAATTCTTACCTGGCTCTGAGTTGACTCCATTTTGACAGGGGCTTGGTTCTGTTTTAACTGCTAGGGGAGACCATAACTCAACTTACCACAGGGCACCAGGGGTACACAAGAGGCATAGAATCCCTCCCTGGGCCCTTCCAGGGAGGGCAAAGAACTGGCAAACTGGTAAGGCTGGTGGTCTGTCAGCACCTGAGCCCTGGTTACCAGCCTGGTGCTTGGGCTGCTTGGATCTGAGAGGGAGGATGCAACTCCTTTTATTTAGATATTTTAAAATAAAAACTCCCTGAATTACACTAGTTTAGCTTTTTGTGAACCATTTATGCGAGAAAGACTAGCATGTGCAGAAGTTTCCTGCAAGAGACTAAATATTGGCAGACAAAATCCACACAAAAATGTACCCCTATTTATGGTTACAAAATACAGTTTGTAATTGGACTGAAAATTGGCTGAAGCAGTTCACAGCTGTGGTATTTTTATTCCAAATGGTCCCTGGTTGTCAGCGGTGTATCTCAGGGTTCAGTACTCGGCCCACTATTATTCATCTATACTCGTAAAGAGGTAGGAAATAATTACATCAACTCTATTTTGGCCAAAGACACCAGGAGTGGCATTCAGCCAGTTTTCCCCAGTTCTATGGAACTGGTTGTTGAAATTATAGCCATTTCTCAGAACCAGGGAGAATCAGTGTCCCAAAACCGGTTCTTCACCTGCAGCTAATTTAATGCAGTGAGTAGAGAGTAGTTGTCTCCAAAGTCTCCCCCTATACATGGACCTAGTGAACCCCAGGCCTCAGGTTTTGCCCCTGCAATGCTTATAGCCTAATCAACATGGTTCTAGGAGTAAACACAACAGTAGCAACACAGTATTTGCCCTAAACTAGTAAAGGTTCAGTACCATCCCGGCCATGATATGATGCTTGTTGACCGGCTTGAGCGCACCCCGGGGCGTGGCTCAGCTGCTCATGGGCTGATCAGGGCAAATAAATTCCCAAGCTGATTTCTGTTCCGAGTCCACTCCTGTGTGTAGGCATTTTTAACTGACGCAAAGAAGCAGAATAAGTAGTACATTATTGTTTATGTTTCTTATTTGTAATAGTATTATACAGTTTGGTGTTAGATGGCAT
This sequence comes from Gastrophryne carolinensis, assembly GCA_027917425.1. Classification (NCBI taxonomy): domain Eukaryota; kingdom Metazoa; phylum Chordata; class Amphibia; order Anura; family Microhylidae; genus Gastrophryne; species Gastrophryne carolinensis. The sequence continues at coordinate 331,966,201 of CM051235.1, read as the reverse complement.
GCAGGCCTTTCAAGTCGACTTTAGGTATAGGAACACTCTTTTTCCTCTTTTTTTCCTCTCCTAGAATGTATAATAAACGTGTGTGTTAGAATTGTGCCCCTAGACCTGTGATTTATTTATCAGTATAGTGTTTGCCTGGGTTGCAGTCATATTTTATTTCACCTGCGGCCCTGGCCTCTGCAGACAATCGGTGTCTCACAACTGAAACAGTGCAGCCAGCAGGAGGTGAGGCCGGGGCAGACTAACAAGATGGGGAGACCAAGGCTTGTGAAAGCGTCATTTGAGGGGCAGTCAGCTGCAGAGTGGTGAAATTGGTGACCAGACAGGACAGCAGAAGACCTTTGCTATCATTATAATTACATTGCAGACATGCTCAAGGCCAGTCCAGGCTTTACACACAGCATTAATGAGACAAACCAGGACCTAAATCCTGTCTGTGTTGCCTATACAGGCACCAAAAAGGAGTACTAATCCAGGTAGTTTCTTCATGTATAGGTACCACAGGATGTCTGACACCCTGCATTAAAGAGACTGTAAAGTCTCAAAGTATCCATCACCCTGCTCGCTTCACCCTTTCCCTGGTGCTCAGCCAATTTATCTTTAAAAAAAAACGTACCTCGACGCTGCGTCACACAAATTTCCACACCAGGAGCTTCAATGGACTGCATGGTGATGAATATCTTTGTGCTATTTAGGATGGGATTCAAAGTTTTAACAACAGATTCCCTTTATCTAGAGTCCAGATAAGTTCCGTTAATCACCTAATGTGGCTGGGTTCTGGATAGATGAATGGAGGTTCACAATCCCCAATAATAGACAGTGTGTCAGAATTCCCTCAATCCCCTATAATAGACAGTGTGTCAGAATTCCCTCAATCCCCTATAATAGACAGTGTGGCAGAATTCCCTCACTCCCTTATAATAGACAGTGTGGCAGAATTCCCTCAATCCCCTATAATAGACAGTGTGGCAGAATTCCCTCAATCCCCTATAATAGACAGTGTGTCAGAATTCCCTCAATCCCCTATAATAGACAGTGTGTCAGAATTCCCTCAATCCCCTATAATAGACAGTGTGTCAGAATTCCCTCAATCCCCTATAATAGACAGTGTGGCAGAATTCCCTCAATCCCCTATAATAGGCAGTGTGTCAGAATTCCCTCAATCCCCTATAATAGACAGTGTGTCAGAATTCCCTCAATCCCCTATAATAGACAGTGTGTCAGAATTCCCTCAATCCCCTATAATAGACAGTGTGGCAGAATTCCCTCAATCCCCTATAATAGACAGTGTGTCAGAATTCCCTCAATCCCCTATAATAGACAGTGTGTCAGAATTCCATCAATCCCCTATAATAGACAGTGTGGCAGAGTTCCCTCAATCCCCTATAATAGACAGTGTGGGAGAATTCCCTCAATCCCCTATAATAGACAGTGTGTCAGAATTCCCTCAATCCCCTATAATAGACAGTGTGTCAGAATTCCCTCAATCCCCTATAATAGACAGTGTGGCAGAATTCCCTCAGTCCCCTATAATAGACAGTGTGGCAGAATTCCCTCAATCCCCAATAATAGGCAGTGTGCAGTACCCCCAATCCCCTATAATAGGCAGTGTGGCAGAATTCCCTCAATCCCCTATAATAGACAGTGTGGCAGAATTCCCTCAATCCCCTATAATAGACAGTGTGGCAGAATTCCCTCAATCCCCTAAAATAGACAGTGTGTCAGAATTCCCTCAATCCCCTATAATAGACAGTGTGTCAGAATTCCCTCAATCCCCTATAATAGACAGTGTGTCAGAATTCTCTCAATCCCCTATAATAGACAGTGTGTCAGAATTCCCTCAATCCCCTATAATAGACAGTGTGTCAGAATTCCCTCAATCCCCTATAATAGACAGTGTGTCAGAATTCCCTCAATCCCCTATAATAGACAGTGTGTCAGAATTCTCTCAATCCCCTATAATAGACAGTGTGTCAGAATTTCCTCAATCCCCTATAATAGACAGTGTGTCAGAATTCCCTCAATCCCCTATAATAGACAGTGTGTCAGAATTCCCTCAATCCCCTATAATAGACAGTGTGGCAGAATTCCCTCAATCCCCAATAATAGGCAGTGTGCAGTACCCCCAATCCCCTATAATAGGCAGTGTGGCAGAATTCCCTCAATCCCCTATAATAGACAGTGTGTCAGAATTCTCTCCATCCCCTATAATAGACAGTGTAGCAGAATTCCCTCAATCCCCTATAATAGACAGTGTGTCAGAATTCCCTCAATCCCCTATAATAGACAGTGTGTCAGAATTCCCTCAATCCCCTATAATAGACAGTGTGGCAGAATTCCCTCAATCCCCTATAATAGACAGTGTGTCAGAATTCCCTCAATCCCTTATAATAGACAGTGTGGCAGAATTCCCTCAATCCCCTATAATAGACAGTGTGGCAGAATTCCCTCAATCCCCTATAATAGACAGTGTGGCAGAATTCCCTCAATCCCCTATAATAGACAGTGTGGCAGAATTCCCTCAATCCCCTATAATAGACAGTGTGTCAGAATTCCCTCAATCCCCTATAATAGACAGTGTGGCAGAATTCCATCAATCCCCTATAATAGACAGTGTGGCAGAATTCCCTCAATCCCCTATAATAGACAGTGTGGCAGAATTCCCTCAATCCCCTATAATAGACAGTGTGGCAGAATTCCCTCAATCCCCTATAATAGACAGTGTGTCAGAATTCCCTCAATCCCCTATAATAGACAGTGTGTCAGAATTCCCTCAATCCCCTATAATAGTCAGTGTGTCAGAATTCCCTCAGTCCCCTATAATAGACAGTGTGTCAGAATTCCCTCAATCCCCTATAATAGGCAGTGTGTCAGAATTCCCTCAATCCCCTATAATAGACAGTGTGTCAGAATTCTCTCAATCCCCTATAATAGACAGTGTGTCAGAATTCCCTCAATCCCCTATAATAGACAGTGTGGCAGAATTCCCTCAATCCCCTATAATAGACAGTGTGTCAGAATTCTCTCAATCCCCTATAATAGACAGTGTGTCAGAATTCCCTCAATCCCCTATAATAGACAGTGTGTCAGAATTCCCTCAATCCCCTATAATAGACAGTGTGTCAGAATTCCCTCAATCCCCTATAATAGACAGTGTGTCAGAATTCCCTCAATCCCCTATAATAGACAGTGTGGCAGAATTCCCTCAATCCCCTATAATAGACAGTGTGTCAGAATTCCCTCAATCCCCTATAATAGACAGTGTGTCAGAATTCCATCAATCCCCTATAATAGACAGTGTGGCAGAGTTCCCTCAATCCCCTATAATAGACAGTGTGGGAGAATTCCCTCAATCCCCTATAATAGACAGTGTGTCAGAATTCCCTCAATCCCCTATAATAGACAGTGTGTCAGAATTCCCTCAATCCCCTATAATAGACAGTGTGGCAGAATTCCCTCAGTCCCCTATAATAGACAGTGTGGCAGAATTCCCTCAATCCCCAAAAATAGGCAGTGTGGCAGAATTCCCTCAATCCCCAATAATAGGCAGTGTGCAGTACCCCCAATCCCCTATAATAGGCAGTGTGGCAGAATTCCCTCAATCCCCTATAATAGACAGTGTGGCAGAATTCCCTCAATCCCCTATAATAGACAGTGTGGCAGAATTCCCTCAATCCCCTATAATAGACAGTGTGTCAGAATTCCCTCAATCCCCTATAATAGACAGTGTGTCAGAATTCCCTCAATCCCCTATAATAGACAGTGTGTCAGAATTCTCTCAATCCCCTATAATAGACAGTGTGTCAGAATTCCCTCAATCCCCTATAATAGACAGTGTGTCAGAATTCCCTCAATCCCCTATAATAGACAGTGTGTCAGAATTCCCTCAATCCCCTATAATAGACAGTGTGTCAGAATTCTCTCAATCCCCTATAATAGACAGTGTATCAGAATTTCCTCAATCCCCTATAATAGACAGTGTGTCAGAATTCCCTCAATCCCCTATAATAGACAGTGTGTCAGAATTCCCTCAATCCCCTATAATAGACAGTGTGGCAGAATTCCCTCAATCCCCAATAATAGGCAGTGTGCAGTACCCCCAATCCCCTATAATAGGCAGTGTGGCAGAATTCCCTCAATCCCCTATAATAGACAGTGTGTCAGAATTCTCTCAATCCCCTATAATAGACAGTGTAGCAGAATTCCCTCAATCCCCTATAATAGACAGTGTGTCAGAATTCCCTCAATCCCCTATAATAGACAGTGTGTCAGAATTCCCTCAATCCCCTATAATAGACAGTGTGGCAGAATTCCCTCAATCCCCTATAATAGACAGTGTGTCAGAATTCCCTCAATCCCCTATAATAGACAGTGTGTCAGAATTCCATCAATCCCCTATAATAGACAGTATGGCAGAGTTCCCTCAATCCCCTATAATAGACAGTGTGGGAGAATTCCCTCAATCCCCTATAATAGACAGTATGGCAGAGTTCCCTCAATCCCCTATAATAGACAGTGTGGGAGAATTCCCTCAATCCCCTATAATAGACAGTGTGGCAGAATTCCCTCAATCCCCTATAATAGACAGTGTGTCAGAATTCCCTCAATCCCCTATAATAGACAGTGTGTCAGAATTCCCTCAGTCCCCTATAATAGACAGTGTGGCAGAATTCCCTCAATCCCCAATAATAGGCAGTGTGCAGTACCCCCAATCCCCTATAATAGGCAGTGTGGCAGAATTCCCTCAATCCCCTATAATAGACAGTGTGGCAGAATTCCCTCAATCCCCTATAATAGACAGTGTGGCAGAATTCCCTCAATCCCCTATAATAGACAGTGTGTCAGAATTCCCTCAATCCCCTATAATAGACAGTGTGTCAGAATTCTCTCAATCCCCTATAATAGACAGTGTGTCAGAATTCCCTCAATCCCCTATAATAGACAGTGTGTCAGAATTCCCTCAATCCCCTATAATAGACAGTGTGTCAGAATTCCCTCAATCCCCTATAATAGACAGTGTGTCAGAATTCCCTCAATCCCCTATAATAGACAGTGTGGCAGAATTCCCTCAATCCCCAATAATAGGCAGTGTGCAGTACCCCCAATCCCCTATAATAGGCAGTGTGGCAGAATTCCCTCAATCCCCTATAATAGACAGTGTGGCAGAATTCCCTCAATCCCCAATAATAGGCAGTGTGCAGTACCCCCAATCCCCTATAATAGGCAGTGTGGCAGAATTCCCTCAATCCCCTATAATAGACAGTGTGGCAGAATTCCCCCAATCCCCTATAATAGGCAGTGTGGCAGAATTCCCTCAATCCCCTATAATAGGCAGTGTGGCAGAATTCCCTCAATCCCCTATAATAGACAGTGTGGCAGAATTCCCTCAATCCCCTATAATAGACAATGTGCAGTGCATGTCCCAACTTTGGGGACTCAGAATTAAGAGTAGGGACCACACTAAACACAGAGTGCCTTGTCGGGGCAGTGTGGCTTCCACATGTATCTGCAGATATATGCAAACAAATCTCTGTCTTTCCACATAGCTAGACATGTTTGGTGCTGAATAATCAGATGAGATTGATGATGAGAGGGTTAAACTGGGTTAGTTCCCAGGCCCTGAATTATAATAATGATATTTTTGTATGATAAGAGGATATATAATAATAATTTTGTATGATAAGAGGATATATAATAATAATTTTGGATGATAAGAGGATATATAATAATGATTTTGGATGATAAGGGGTTATATAATAAGAATAATCTTGTATGAAGGAACAATCTCGTATAAATAAGAGGGATTGAGCTGCTCCCACCCCCTTTTGTTCAGTGTGCAGTACCCCCAATCCCCTATAATAGGCAGTGTGGCAGAATTCCCTCAATCCCCAATAATAGGCAGTGTGCAGTACCCCCAATCCCCTATAACAAGAAGTATGCAGCAATTTCCGCAGCCTGTGGGCAGCTTCGCAGACTCGGTTTTCCCTGCTCTGTGTGTGGTCCCAAATGCCCATTACCTTGGATAAGTGGACGTGCACGTGTGGGGGGGGGGGGGGGGACTGCTCTGTGCACCACAATCAAGATGGCTGATGATGGCAAAGGTAAAGTTTTATTTGATTGTATCCCTCCTGCCCTGTCCACTCAAATTATCAGCAGTCCTGCACCGCTATGTTCTGCATCTGATCATTCTCCTGCAGCCCACCAGAAACAGTGGGAGTGCGTGCATGGGGTTATGGGAGTGTGCACATACACTTTGGGAGTGCGTGCATTTGGGAGGGCTCTCATGCACTTTGGGAGTGTGGGCACATGTTTAGGAGTTTAGGGTTGTGTGCGTGTGTTTGGGAGTGCAGGGGTGCGTGCATGTGTTTAGGAGTGCATGCATGTGTTTGGTAGTGTGAGGGTGCGTACATGTGCTTGTAAGTGCAGGTCTAGGCATCCATTGTCACCAAGTAAAAGGGAGAGAGGGAGGGAGCACAGCCAGGGTTATTATGCAGCATCAAAGCTCCAAGGGCCACACAGACTTTCTTTAGAAGAGAAATCACAAGGTGAAACTGTAAACCTCGATACCTCGGCCATTTCTTCTTCAATTTAAAAACGGAAAACACTTTAGGACAGTGCAAAATGTAGCCCAACACAATGGTGTAACAATTGCCTTTGCCTTTAATATCACTTGAAGCTGGAATGGGGCCAATCGCTGAAACACCTCCAGCAGCTATTGTAGGTGCTGTTCTAATGTTATCCAGGTTAATTAGTACACACTTAAAATGTAAGCCTCCCAAACACCTGTCCATGAGTATCTGGTAAGTCGCAGGAGCATTCATGAGGCCAAAGGGCAAGGTGTTAAGTGATGAAGGCCCATGGGAGTGACAAAAGCGGTCTTCTACCTGTATTTTTTACTGTTTACATAGCTGTAGAACACTAGGGTCAGTGTTGGCAACTCATCTTTCCGTCTCCAGTTTTGCCACCTTTATCTGTTGTTTACATAGTTTATTCATTTCTTTATAATTTTGTAACACTTCCACAGTGCCTACTTCCTTTAACTGTTTAGCCACACATGTCTACTCTACTCTTTTTATTTCTAAAAGGTATATATCTATTGCATTTCGTTTTAAGAAATTCTTTAAAGATTTGGTGTTTTAAGTTTTTGAGAACATTTTTCAATGGCCTTGATTCAATAAAGGTAGAAAAAAATTCTCATGGTAGTAAAAGATTCAATTCATGAGAAAAAAGCCTGAGAATTTTTACTGTTACTGAATCACTAGATAAAAATACAATGAAAGTCAATGGCAGCTTTTACTACAGTGTAGAAAGGAGTAAAAAGTTCTCTACTTTTCATAGGAGTAAAAAAGTGCCATTGGCTTTCATTGTTTTCTCATCTGGTGATTCAGTAACAGTGACATTCTCAGGCTTTTTTCTCATGAATTGAATCTTTTACTACCATGAGAATTTTTTTCTACCTTTATTGAATCGAGGCCAATGAGGTTTAAGGCATCTCTTAACTGGTCAAATTTTGCCTTTCTGAAGTTCTGCGTTTTTGTGGCTCCTTGATATTGATAAGGTATCCTAGTGACAGTTATGTAATAATTAATAATATTTGATCACTGTTTCCAAGGTGTCCCCTGACCTGTACCTGTGTTTTTTGTCTGGTACATTGGTTAGTATTAAGTCCAAGATTGCCCTCTCTCTAGTTGGAGCATGAAGTTGTTGGGAAAGGTAGCGATCCTTAAATATTGATAGAAATATTTTAGATTTCTGGGATTTCACAGATTTCAGCCTCTCAATCTATATCTGAATAGTTAAAGTACCCTATATTAACTACATCATTTAAATTAGTGGCTTTATCTATTTGCCTTAGCAGCAGGTTTTCTGTGGATCCAATATATCTCGAGGCTTGTACTTTGCTTTTTTTCCCTTTAAGTATTTCTAAGCATACTGACTTTTTCATTTCCTTGCATATATCCTCCCATAGAGTGAGCTGTAGAGAGGCTTATACATATAAGCAGACTCCACCCCCTTCTTCTCCTAAACATACAGTAACCCTGTAGGTTTATTGCCCAGTCATAGCATTCATCCAGCTATGTCCCGGTTACCCCCACTATGTCATACTGTCAGATCTAGTTCATTCATTTTATTGGTGAGTCTTCTAGCATTGGTAAGCATGCATGTTATACGATTTTGTTGATTTTTTTTATAATGTCCATTAGCTATTAGTATGCATTTGTATACTCCCCCTACCCCTCTCTCCACCCCAGTTCCATTTCTATCCCCACTGTCTCTTTCCTTCCTGCCTTCCCCTCTATAACTGCATATACCCCCCTCCCAGTTCTTAGTTTAAGGACTCCTCCAACCTTTTAGCCATCCTCTCCCCAAGGACGGATGCACCCTCCCCATTTATGTGCAGTCCATCCCTGCCATAGAACCTGTAGCCCACTGAGAAGTCAGCCCAGTTCTCTAGGAACCCAAGCCCCTCTATTTTACTACAGATTGAGCCACTTGTTTACTCCCCTAATCTCCCGCTGCCTCTCTGGTGTGGCTCTTGGTACTGGTAGTATTTCTAAGAATTCTACAAAATTCTACAGATGAGGCCATTGCCTTAAGCTTACGGCTTAAGTCCCTGGAATCATTTATAACGACCTTCCACCTACTTCTTCCTATGTCATTGGTGCCATGTGCCATGACCGCTGGGTTTTCGCCAGCCCCTCCCAATAATCAGCCTGATCCACGACATGCCAAACTCTTGCCCCAGAAAGGCAACACACTGTTTGGCGATCCTGGTCTTTGAGACAGATTGCTCTGCCTGTTCCCCTAATAATGGAGTCACCCACTACCAGCACCTGTCTTGCCTGCCCTGTACTCCCATTTACCCTCCCTACTGCAGAAGACAGTTGTGCCACCCTTGAGCCAACATCCTCCTCATCTGCCAAACGGGCAAACTTGTTGAGGGGGGTCAGCTCAGGGTTAGCCTTCCTGTAACTATTACCCCTACACCTCCTAACTGTTATCCAACTTCCTGCCTCATCATCCTGTTTTTCCTGTCCCACCAAGCTACCACCCTCCTCATCCACTAACCCAAAGAGTGCCTGCCCATTGAGCGCCAGACTCCTTTTCAGCATATCAACGTGCCTAAGTATTGCCAGTCACTCATTTAGATCCAGAATCTGGGCTTCCAAATGTGCAATGTGCTCACAACTTTCACAACTGTATTCGCCATCAAACGCAGATGAAGTAGCGCATACATAGCACAGGAAGTGCACTGGGCAGCATTTCTAGGCATGGAGCACATTTTGGGGCACACCAATAACTCTATAAGCTATAAAAGCAGTTCAGCAAACAGTTGAGAAAAGCAATGCAAAACACTCGCTTATGCAATTTGTTTTATAGCAATATACGTTCCTTGATCTCCACCAGTGTTCACATGCTTTCTGGCAAAACAGAAAGCCACTTCACTGAATTCCCGCCTCACCAGGCTTTTATACCTTGACCCACTCAATGAACCTACTGTGAAATCCACCCACTGTTCCTATAGTTCTTAAGGAGGACCCACCTTTCCTCTAGCTTAAAGGCTAACTCCTACCCTTTATTGTCTAATTAATGGGTAATCTCACCCTCTCTTCTCTGGTTATAAGGTAACTCCTCCCACTATCTAACTGTTATAGGAAAACTACACCTACTTCACTCTTTTTAATAGCCAGCTCCCCTGCCCTCTCCTCTACCATCCCAATGAAGGACAGCAAAAGAGAGGGGAGGGAGATTCATGCATAGAGGACCCCTGACGCTCAAGGTCGCCAGTTGGACGCAGCTCTGCCCTCCGTGCTGTTCGAGGACTTCAGCGGTCCCATGCCATGGGGATGGCTAGGCCACACAAGAGCTCTCTGAGGCATGTCTGCGGCACGATGATGTGGCAACCATCCTCCTCCTCCCGACCAACCTAGGAGCACGGTTCTGGGACAAGGAACGAGGATGGCTGCCCCTGCCAGGGTAAGCTACACTATTCCTACCCCTCTTCCATCCTAGGGGACCCACTGCGCCCTCCTCACTAAACTTTTCCATTCTATTCACAGAAGCGGACCAGGACGTGGAGGCGATGGAGGAGCGGGGATGGCACGGGACAGCAAGGAGTGTTTGTCATCCTGGGACCACCCGTGAACGGGATGTATAGCTTCCCCATTTGTCCCTACATCCACCTGATAAGTGGCTACTACATTTAGATGTTGAGGTGCCCTGGATGGGACACTAAACCTGTTTCATAGTAACTAATACCTTTTTTTCCCATGACAGACACCTGCATCCCTCATCCCTTCCCATAGCCAGTGTAGAAGGGGTAGCGGATTAGCCACCTCCCCTCTAAAGGTTAATCTTAGTATAGCCCAGGAGTTGGGTTACTGGGCTGGACCTGGGGGTGGGAACCTGAGCGGTTAATTCATTTCCTGCCTCTAGCGAGTGGAGCTTGAGGTCTTGGGTGGTCAGGTCCCGCCCATCATTATGGATGGCCGCTGAGCCTATAAAAGGGAGGCCCAGCCAGTGCAGCTTCAGTCCGGAGACAGCTGGAGAGCTGGGCAGATATGCAAGTTGGGGCAGAGATAGGAAAGGGGCCGAGGCGGCAAGGTGACAAGCCTTGGCCCTCGAGGGAATGCAGGAGTCCCGGGAATGTAAGAAGCCCTGGAGGAAGGAGGTAGCGCTTGTTATGGGCACTATCCTAACATTCCTTGTGAAGAGGGGGGGAACTACGGGGTGCTAACGGAGTTCCCGGGAGCACTGCCCACCAGGGTGAGACCTGGATGGGGGCTATTCATAAGAGGCGAGCGTCAGGGGTTACCATAGAGTAGAAGAGTAGCTAGGATTTCCGGCAGCCAGGGTAAAGATTTTAAATAGCACCCCTTGTGGAGGCATCCCAAAGATGTCCTGGGTGTCCGCTACAGAATGATGTCACTAATATTCGATCAGGCAGTTTCATGTGTGGCTGCCTGGGAGTCTTTTTCCCTTTCCCATTGTGTTTGTTGTGACTTCTGTGGAGTAACTTTGTGCTTATGCTGCGTGACGCAACTGAAAAAGGACATAATTGAACTGGTGGCTTGCCCACTGTGCAAGCAGGAAATGAACTCAGCCCCGTCTGGGGGGTTTGCAAGATGGCAGACGAGAATTTCAGGGCATTAAACCTGAAGAGGAATGAGAAGGAGGCCTCAGAAGTGGGGTTGTGCTTGCCTGTGGAGGGAAATGTTCCCCGTCATGGATCAGGGTGGAAACAAAAAACAGAATTGCCCTTGCCAATTACAAGAATTGGTCTTTGAGGGGATGTGAGTCCCTGGCAAGTGAAGAAACCCAAGAGGAAGTAGGTAGTGTCCATTATTGCCCATTTCCTGTAAAGAGGGGGGGACTACAGGAGTTCCCTGGAGCACTGCCCACCTGGGTGAGGCCTGGGTGGGGGCCATTCATGAGAGGTGAGCTTCAGGGGTTTCCATGGAGACGTCAGGAATCCCTACCTGAACTGTATTTTGTGAGGTGCCAATCAAAGGGGCGCTTGCCTGATCTCTGGCGACAGACTTTGCAGTAGGCCCTGGATATCAGGGTCGGCAACAAGTCCTTACATCAGGGCAGGAGGAAACAACCTTCTAAAATGGTCCACTAAAACAGCCAACTCCCACGCAATTACAGTCTCTGTCTCTTCTTCTGCGGGGTTCCAGACTTCCCCACCAGCCGGAGCTCGCACACGCTTCTGTGTTTCCAAGACTGACGCCATGATACCATGATACCACACACTTCTCTCTCCGCACACGCAGTCTCCTCCAACCAGATCACAATCTCCGAGTGGCCCCAAATTCTGGGTCTGCCCTGCTCTATGGCGGGGAACCTTTCCCTCCACATCAGGCAAGCACAACCCCTCTTCCGGAGCCTCCTTCTCATTCTCCTTCAGGTTTAACGCCATGAAGTCCTTGCCACCATCTTACGATCCCCCAGATAGGGTCCATTTCCGGGCAAGCTGCCCTTTCAAAGATATCCATTTTCAGCTGCGTAATGCAGCATAAGCAAAAAGCTACTCCACAGAGGTCAGAGCAAACACTCGATGAAGAGGAAAGGCACCCATGGCCAGTACACATGGGCGCCCCACACATAAATCCACCAGATCCTGTTTGTGACGCCATTCTGTAGTGGACACCACGGACGTCTTTGGATTTCCCCCACAAGGGAAAAGGGATCTGTGCAGTGAGGAGACAGGGGTACCTCTAGATCAGAGGCAGTCCAGATAGGAGTGTAAACTGGGGCTCAGGGTTTGACAGCTATCCAAGGTGGGTCCAGGCCTCACCCAGGTGGGCAGTGCTTTGGGGAACTCTTGTAGTTCCTCCCTCTTCACAGGGAAGGTGAAGACCGTGCCCCTTAACGGGCGCTACCTCCTTCCTCCAGGGCTTCTTCGCTTCCTGGGGACTCCCACGTCCCCTCAAGGGCCAAGGCTTGTCAGCCATAATCCGTGTCAGCCTCCATCCTCTCTTTGCCCCAAATCGCACGTCTGCCCAGCTCTCCAGCTGTCTTCGGAATGAAGCAACACTGGCTTGGCCTCCCTTTTATAGACCCAGCTGCCATTCATAATGAGGGCCGGGACCTGACCACCCTAAACTTCCGCCACTCCTTCTACACCAGGAGAGAAGACTCCAGTGGATCCCGTTAACTCCACACTTTCTGCTTTCTACCCATCCTACCCTCATGTTGCACTAAATAAATCCCCTTTTAATTAAATAAAGTGGTGTGGTTGTGACTTATTCCTGCTACAGGAGCAGTTTAAGCCCCTAAAAAGGTGTGAAGCATAGGGTAAGTACCTAGGTAAGGCCAAGGCAAGAGACATGAACCAAGAAAGCCCTGGAATGTGGACCAAAAGCGAAACTATAGTCTATAGGACTCCAGTAGATTACCCAACCCTGGGGGATGCCCCACTGCAGGAAACCCCACTGGTTATGCATACCTCACTGACAATCCCATGGCACCTGACATTGGCAGCAGCATCTCTTGCATTTGTTTAGTCTGTTTGTGGCTGAGCCTGACATAACTATATGGCTTGTGCAGCTGTGCACAGCATTAAAGGGATGCAGGGGGGTATCCCTACAATCCTGACAGTGGCTAAGTTTCCATTAAGCTTTTTTAGCTGCTCATTTATATGCACGGCCAGAATAGCTGATTGTAAAAGAGCTGCATCTGCGATGTAGGATCGCAGTCAAGATACGTATAACCGGCGACCATCTGGGTTTCACACAGCTAGGCATCATAAATCAGGGCGGATGGATCAAAATGTGGGATAGTGAAAATCCTGGGTCTTCAAGAAACACACACAACATTAGAATATCCAGTGTAAAAAAATTTAAAAATTAACAAAAAGATAAAAATCAAGTAAGAAACCAAGCAAAACAGTACAAAAAAAAACTTTTAGACAAAGGACTAATGGTAAAATATTTAATAACCTTTATTATTTTAGTTTACTTAGGTCCTTCTTAGTTTTTTAGACAACAACCTAATTACTGTAATCATACTCACCGCTCAGGTTTCTCAGCAGCTTACCAATTACAGTTTAGTAAGCTCCAAGACCTCAAGCTGGGTCTTAGTCTTCACAGTGCAATTGGTTTCAGTGAAGAATATTGGTGTGACCAGTTTAGGCTCTTCTGCCTCAGTACTTTTACCAAGATCTTCTTGTTCAGCAGCTACATAACTGCTCAGAGTGTCCAGCACCTTAAACTAAAACCCCCCACACTTCTCCATTATCCACATTAAAGACACTGACCAGCATATTTGTTGGAAAGACATTTATTAAAAATAAATATCAACCACAGCTTGTAATACACTAAGAAAATTATTAGGTAAACCACAAACAAATAATAATTTAAGAGAACTTTAAAGCATAACTTCCATAAATTCCTACCAATGGAAAACCAAATCCAGCTCCTGGTACAACAAACACTACTCATTTGAATTTCTCCCCAGGGCAATTTAGATTGCTGCACATAAAAATTCATTTACCTTTTTCTAACTCCTGCTGTAGTAAATTTTAGAAACAAAATGGCGGCTCATGCATCTGCCTGCCACCTGTAAACAGGAAGTGCTTCTGGGCTTCCTGTTACTGTGCATTGACAGTTATGTCAGTTGAATACAGGCAGCAGCATGGATGAGATGCTTTCCAAAATGGCCGCTACCTTTTATTTCCAACTGTGCCAGGCTGTTGGTCCGGTTTAATGTTGGCAGTTGATTTGCAGTAGGCACTATGACAGGTCAAGCTATAAATTCCTGCTTCTTAAATTCAGCTGCCCATCTGAAGCCTCAAAACAAACAAGGGACCCAGCACCATGCTGTGACTTCATCATCTGCTAGGAAAAACCTGTTTTAAATACCCTTAAATGTAAGGGTCCTGCTACAGCTTCTACCCTGCACTGCTTGAATGAGAGAAAAAGTGAATAGGGCAGGCATCAGACCAGCTGCTTGCTGGATAATTATTGCTGTTCGGTTTCCTTTATGCTTACCCCACCAACTGTAAAATATCTCACTGTCCTTTAAAGTGATTGGGAGTCCCTCCAGCGCTCTCCTTCCTGCTATGTCAGTTTACTTAGTCAGGAAATCACTTCCTCATTCAGCTTTCAGTCTCTATCCTGCTGACCTAGTTCTTCAATCAACCTTCAGTGGACCCAGAATGGAAGCACCCTCACTACCTCTCTCTGCTGCTTTGAAACCCTGCCATGAGAGCCATATGCTGTAATGGGGCCATATAATCAGGAGCATGGGCTCCTGCATCCCCTGCATCCCCGGCTGTGCGAGTGGTTCCACCCCAGCCTATAAAAATGGCTGGGACAAGAGTGCACGCATGACGCCAGGGATGCAGGGGATGCAGCAACGCAAGCTCCCCATTGACAACAATGACAGCAGTCTGACGAATTTTGTCAGTTCAGCAGAGGGCTCTCACTGGATGAAAGGGCTCTAGGCATCTTGGGGGTTTCATATCTTTGGGCTGAAGCCTGCTCCCATGGATAGCCATTCAGATAGGCTGGGCGGGTAGGGATACAGGTCCCCATTGCCGAGCTCTGCGTGCAAACAGAGCTGGTTGCCAAGCTAACAGCGCTGATTAGACGGTGACCTGTGCATGTGCCATGGGACAGAGAAAGGTATGTTTTTACATGTCAACTGTGGGGTTTCACATAGCAGGCCATTCCAAGTCGAGAAACACCCTGGGGCAAGAAACTAAACTGCGGATAGTGAAAAGCCTGTGTTTTGTCCTGCTTAACACAGAATACATGGAAATGGAAAATGGCGTTGTAAACAGAAAGATACTGCAAACAGCAGCAGAGGTAACATGAAAGAAAATCTGTAAAAATAAAAAAGCTGGAAAGCAACAAAAAGAGGATGGAAACAGAAAAAACTATTGGAAAAAAAATAAAATACCCAAGAGTGACCCAAGCAGGGATATTAGAACCCTAGACTCTCTGAGTCAGAGTCCATCACTTACCAACTGAGCTATCTAGCTTGCTCAAGCCAAGTCAGACTTTAAATGTAATAACTTTATAACTATGACTTAAAGCTGTGCTGTCATGTGCATTTGCGATACTGCTAAATCCAGATGTCCACTCTGGCATAGGGAATTACCTTATAGTGGAAAGGGACTGATTAGTGATTAAGTGGGCTTTGGAGATTGACTTCAGTCATTGGCTGCAAGGATCACCAAATGGTTCCTGGCAGTAGTACATAAACCTAGGAAAATGTATCACAATGCAGATGCCCTCTTCAGGATCTGTAGTCAATTTGAGATAAGTCTCCATTCCCCTGGCCTGGAATAAGGGGGATTTTGGAAGTTCAGTTTGAGGAAAGTCACTAGGGGTTAAACTGAGGGGGTAGATATTGCAAACCAAATAACAAAACAATTGGGATGTTGTGTAAAATGGCAAGAAAATAAAAATGCAATGATTGAGCAATATGATTTAGCCCAATTTTATTCACAGTGGCACATAGAACTCATATTACATTAGCAAAAATATACCGTAACTCGTTTAGAAAATTATGGCAGCAACACATCTCAAAAAATTGTTGGGACGGGACAGGGACATGTCTACCATTGTGTAGCGTGCCTTCTTTTTTTTTACAACAGTTTATAAATGTTTGGGAAGTGGGGCGTTTTTGGGGACATTTATAGTCCTATGCTTTTCTGATGTAGGATTCTATCTTCTGCAAGCAAGGCAGTGCAGAAAAAAAAGTCCTCAGGCAGCTTCCCCTGTTTCCATTTAACTCCCTTGTGCCCTCACCCCACACTGTCTACATTTAAACCTCTTGTGCCTTCACCGCACACTGACTGCATTTGTGCCCTCACCCCCAAAACTTTCTAGGTTCAACCCCCTTGTGCTGTCACTCGAGGCTATCTGCATTAGATACTTGTGCCCTCACACCACCTGTTTGCATTTGAGCTCATTTTGGCCATGCCCCACATCGTCTGCATTCAACCCCCCATGTGCCCTCACTCCATGCTGTCTGCATTTACCCCATGTGCCCTCACTCCATGCTGTCTGCATTTACCCCATGTGCCCTCACTCCATGCTGTCTGCATTTACCCCATGTGCCCTCAAACTATGCTGTCTGCATTACCCTATGTGCCCTCACTCCATGCTGTCTGCATTTACCCCATGTGCCCTCACTCCATGCTGTCTGCATTTACCCCATGTGCCCTCAAACTATGCTGTCTGCATTACCCTATGTGCCCTCAAACTATGCTGTCTGCATTACCCCATGTGCCCTCACTCCATGCTGTCTGCATTACACTATGTACCCTCACCCCATGCTGTCTGCATTTACCCCATGTGCCCTAACCCCATGCTGTCTGTATTTACCCTCTTGTACCCTCACCCCATGCTGTCTGCATTAGCCCCTTGTGCCCTCACCCCACACTGTCTACATTTAACCCATTCTGGCCACGCCCATACTGTCTGCATTCAACCCCCGTGAACTTGTCCCATGTTGTCTGCATTTACCCCCTTGTGCTGTCACCCCACACTGTCTGCATTTAACCCCATTGAGCCCACACACCACACTGTCTGCATTTAACTCCTTTGCACCTCATCCCCACAGACATTCTGCATTCAACCCCCCCCCCCCCCATCCCCTCACTATTTGAACTCTGCATATTCATATTTTGGGCCGCTGAAAATTTGTTCATGAGGGTAGCAGCTAATTTTATATATAGCGGGTAATCTATGAAACAATTTGCCAGCATCCGCCACATATCTGCCGGGTTAATGCATTTACCAAGTGAAATTTTGTCTGTTTTGCCAGTGATGTCCATGTTTTTAGCATCTTTAACTTATTTTCTGAGCATGAACATTAGAAAGTTACCCAGTATGTGAAAAACAACTAATAATAATGATTTTACATGACTTTTATATATATATTTTTTTTTTACAAAGTTTTTATTATTAGTTTGCAAAATAAAAGTACATATAGTACATGCATAGCAGGATTATAAGAGCATAGAAATTGGGATGTACATTACAGGTATGTATGGATTTTCCAAAACAAGGTTGTTATCAATATTGTTATACAAAACTTAAGAACGGCTACCGGTATATTATTCTGAACAATATGCATATTGAAATGGCATCAAGTTATGATCATGCAACAGTCCATATAAAGAACTTAAGATCATCTGAGTACTCATAAAATACTATTATGGTAGCAACTGGTAGGTTTTCAGGTGTGCTCTTATACAATAGAAATAATTTGTGCAAACATTTTTAGGGGTATGACAGACAAACAATAGGGTAAAGGGGTAGGAATACTGGGGGAGGGGAGGACGTGGACAGGTAGATGGGTCTATAGGATTAAAATCCGTTGGTCGTCTTGGTCTCTACTAATCAAGAATAGCTTAGACGGATAGGGCGGGAGCTCTCTAAACTGGGAATACAGGGTCAGTTTGGCCTTTGGGTATACTTATGTGGTCTAACCATGGACTCCATACTTCAAGGAACTGGTCATATTGGTCCTTATATATTGCTGTGATTTTTTCGTTACACATAATATTCGATGCTTTGTATTTCAGTCCAAGGTAAGGTTTGAAGTTTCCAGTTCTTTGCTATAGTGAGCCTCACTGCCGAGAGAATATGTTGGGCTAATCTCCACTGGGTTTTAGTATAGTTATTTGTTTTTAGTGAGAGGAGTGCTTTCCAAGGTTCTTTAGTAACTTCTGATTCTAGGATGTCTGCAATAAGCTTATATGTTTTGTCCCAAATCTCCTGGGCAACTGGACACTCCCACCAGATGTGGAGCATTGTACCGATGTTTTGGCAGCCTCTAAAGCAGAGGGGAGAGGAAGAGGGGGAAAACCTGTTGGTGCGATCAGGGGTATAATACCACCTAAACAACACTTTATAGTCAAAGCATTATACGAAATTTTGCTTGTATTTCTTAGAATCGTCTGCCAGGTTTCCCAGTCCTTTTCCAGCCCTAGTTCTGCCTCCCAACTAAGCATATATTTATGTTTCGCTTTGGGGGGAGGGGCTATTAGAGATGCGTAGAGACTTGATATCAGGTTGCCCGCGAACTGGTCTCTAATACACCTGAGTTCAAACTCAGTGGTTCTGTAGGGGGGGGTAGATTTTTTAAAGACACCTTGGACAAAGTGTTGTAATTGCAAGAATCTAAAAATTTCAGCAGGTGGGAGGTCCTCTCCCGAGGCCAGCTGCTGTTGGGATTTCATACCATTAGAGGTACAGAAATCAGGTAACATGGTGAGGTTTTTACGCTTCCACCACTTAAATCCCAATCGGTGGGAAAGACCAGGAGGGAACATGGGATTACCAAATAAGGAAGAGGCTGGTAGATGGGGGGAGGTGAAGAAATGTTTTATTGTGTCCCAAATATTTAGAGAAAAATTAAATATACTGGGTAGGGTCTTTGGTCTAGAGAGCTTGGGGGTCCATAAGAGCGAAGCTGGTGTGACCGGGTTGCAGTCAGCAATGTCGTTCAGCACCCAGATTGGCGTGTATCTTGGGGCGTGAAGAAGGGTTAACGGTGCAATTTGGGCTGCTAGGTAATATTTATGGAGAGATGGAAAAGCCTGCCCGCCATCCGCCTATTTCTCTTGATTTGGGGTTTGGACCCATTCCATGCGAAGGATAGAATCTTCCTCTGAAGAACATCTATCTGGCGCCTCGGTACTGCCACTGGGATAAACTTTTATTCTTAAGCTTTTCAAACAACCCAGACACTGCCCAAGATACCCCAAATATATTCTGGGGCCCCTCCAATGCCGACATATGCTATAAAAGTGTGTTTTCAGCAAGATTTCATGCTAAAGAATTCTGCCACAGAAGTTCACCAGCATATCGCCAGCATTCTCCAAACCACTTTTCAATGTAAATACCTGTAAAGTTCGCCTGCATATTGTGACGAAAACACAGCAAAATGCATTGCAAAATCTGTGTTCACTGGTGTTTGCTGCAGTAAGTTTTGCTTACTCACTAGTCTGTCATGTGTGCGTTGTGTGTCCGACAAACATACTTTTATGTCAAGTAGCAAACTGTATGTTGTAATTTATACCCTATGATGGTAGGGCGGACTAAAGGCACTATTGTTCCATTGTAATCCCGACGCCTGCAGCTCCCCATTTTGTAGCTGTCAGCTCCAAAGCTGACAGTACACTCCACAGTCACGCCCTGCATCGAGTCATGAGAAGTATAGAAACTGTCCTAGGTGAAATGTCTGGGCTGCAGGCCAGTTCATCACCTGATGGATGCCATATGCAATTTAGCATTGTCTTGCTGAAATATGCACGGCCTCCCCATATGGGAGTATAGAATGTCTATATACTGCTCAGCATTAATAGTGCCTGTCAAGATGGCATTAGCACTTAAGCAACACCATACCATCAGAGATACAGGCTTTTGAACTGTGTTCTGATAACATGCTGGATGCCCCCCCCCCCTTCTCTGGAGTCCACAGGACATCGCATTTGTGGTTTCCATAAAGAATTTCACTTCTGATTAATCTGACCACAAAACAGATTTCTATTTTGCCTTAGTCATTTTTCAATGAGCTTTGGCGCCTTTCTGGATTATGGTTATATATGGCTTCTTATTGCATAGTACAGTATTTCCTATCTGTGTCCAAGGACAATGATTTCTGAGCCCATGCAGTGATTTGCATTTTTTATGCAGTGCCATCTGAGGGCCCAGAGATCACAAGTATCCATCTAAATAAATTAATTTTTCCAAGTAAATGTAAAAAGGTCTAACTTTCAACTTCTTGTGTGTTCTAAGTTCTACCATAGAAATATTGTTATATGAGATTTGCAAATCATTGTATACTTTTATACGTTTTTTTTAATATATCCACAGTGTCCCAACCTTTTTGTATTGGGTTTGCGGTATCTATACCCTCAGCTACCACCATTCCAGGACTTAAAGGGGACCAAAGTCTGGATGCTCCTGCAGCACCAGGGCCGGATTAAGTGTGGTGGAGGCCCCTGGGCACAAAATCTGGTGGAGGCCCCAGATACAGTATTTTTTTTTCCTTTAAAATAATTGTCCAGCCAAGTAACTGATTGGTGGTTGTCTGGCACCCGCCTAATTACTGGAACGTCAGATTGAGTCCCTTGTGCCCCCCTTGTGCGGGTGTGTGCTGCTCGGGAACTCCTGCTTTGCCATTCTGGGTGGCGGGGGGTAGTGCAGGCACCCAGCTGGTCCAGCAGAAAACAGTCCCCTGCATTGAGCTGCCAGTGGCTGTGCTTGGCGGCTTATGTGCAGTGACAGCTCTGCACACACCCATCACTGTAGCGTTGCTGATGGGGGCTTTGCTGCTCTGGACTCTCCTCCTGCCCTGTGATGGCTTTGGTTGCAGGTTTGCAAAAACGAAAAAGGCTTCCCAGGCATGAGGGGCCCCACTACCACCTATAGCTTTGTTGCTGGCCCCGCTGGCCCGTCAGACCAAATATTAAAAAGCCTCTTGGACCAGATTATAACCCAAAGGTTGGTGGAAGCCCCCTTTGCAGGGCAAGTGGTGGAGCCCCCGGGGTGCACGCCCCTTGTATCCCCCCTCATAATCTGGCCCTGTGCAGCACACAGCCGACTACTGGCCTCTTCCGGGTTAATGTAGTGCGGTAAAACCATGCTACATGAACCCATAGGAAGCTGCAGATCACACATTCCACAGTCTGCACTGGAAGATCTCACTCACCTTGCAGCAGTCACTGCCGTGCTCACTGGAAGCAGAAAAGCCATCCGCTCTCTGTGAGGGGCCGGGCCCAGACATAAGGTAAAAGGCTGCACCCGGGAGGATTGCTGAGGGTGATTGCTCAATTCCTGATAAAGCTGCCTATTATTCCTGTGTACATATAAAAGAGTCAGGCATGGAATACAATATGTATTATACACAACCATATATATTATAGACAAACCATCTGATTTCTCCATCAGCTATAAGCCAAATGCTCCCAAAAAACACACCCACACCATCCTGACCATGAAGTGCGGTAGCGGCAGCATTATAGTGTATTATTTCTCTTCAGGAGACAGTTTAAGGCTTTTAAGGATAAAAAGTACAAAGAAACCTCTGAAGGAAAAACTAAACAGAAAACCAAAAAGCTTTCCTTACTACATAATTTATTTATCAATTTACCCCAGTCCTTCTTTTTTTGCTCCCATTGGTGTACAGCAACACCCCCTGTAGACAACATGTGGGGGTTGGTTCATGCGCGTGGGGATGGCCGACTAAAAAGGGTTAAAGTTATTCAAACTGGGCCCAGGGGGTTGGCCAGGGAAGGGGCATTGTACTCACATAGTCCATGGAATGATGATCACCACGATTCTATAGCATGTTCTTACTCAACACAGTTCAACAGAAAAACACTGTTTATTCCCCAGTACTTCTCAATGGGGCCTTCTTCTGTTCCCTCTCTTCTCCGGGCACATGAGCCTCACTCCAGGGGCACGTTCCCGTGGCCCCTAAATTTCAGGTCCCAAGCTGGCTTCCTCGCCTCTCCTGACCCAACAGGAGCACCAGACACTAGGGCCTAAGACCTCTTCCATCCCACTCCCAGGGATCTCACCGAGCACGCTCTGGGTGCATACTCCTCTGACCCCCCACTTCCAGGGTCCCAAGCCGTACCAATCTACAGGGGTCCAGGACACTAGGGCCTTCCTCTCTGAGCATCCACTTCACAGGTTCTCCAGCAGCTACACTTCAGGGGCGCACTCCTTGGCACACCATGAAACAGGAACTTAGCTTTGCATGGTGGCTTCTCTGCAAGTCTCTATTCCAATGCCCTCTGGAACTGGAACTCTCTAGAATCTCCTCAGTTCCCCTTTTTTGTATCTATTGTTCTCCAATGGCAAAACCTAAGTAACTACACAACTTATTCTATTTCATCTTATGGGGACCTCTAGTGACCTACCTAATCAACTACATCTAAACTATACACATGAATAAATATGATTCTATCACAGTCCACCCCACCCAGGGTATCCCAGGGCACGTCCTACTCTCCAGGGACCCCCTTCACAGGTGCACTCCTAGCCAGGGGATTATCCTGTTACATCCCCACCACCCGGACATGACTTTCTAGTGTCTTTAATAGAAATAGAATTGTCCAGGGCTCTGGCTGGCTTGAGGAAGCATTTGTCACAGTGCTGCTAAGATGAAGGTAATGGAAGGAGCCTACCAACAGCTTTGGTATTGTATGCCTAGCAGAAGGGAACTTCAATGCTGTTAGTGATCCCTAATTGTAGAAGAAAGGCCCAGTAACACGTTTCTGGTGTGGTGGTAATACACAAATGTGTTGCAGTACTCTGTATGCTTGATTTCTTTGAAGTACCCAGTAATGCCACTTGTTTACCAAATCTAAAAGGGTGAACTGGGCCACAAGTCCACACGCTGCTCAGCCCTTCCCCCATGGTGCTTTAAAGCCATTCAACAAGTACGTTCCTCAGCTGAGGCTCTAGCACTACAGAGCCAGATCACGGGGGAGGGGTTGGCCTCTCCTGAAGAGATGGTACTAAACTTTTAGTACTGTAGAGACAGATGCTGTGACTTGAGTGGGTATGGCCCCCACAGCCATGACGTTAAGGCTTTAAGCATTGATGAGGCACAACATGAGCTGAAGTGTCTTGGCTGGGGGGTTACAACAGGGCCAGGTATGGGGCAGACTTGAGAGGCAGGAAGTTGGGGGGGGGGGGTTAACTGAGTGAATTTAGGGATTCTGCCTGTGCCATGGCCAGTCTGACCCTGTTTATATCTTTAAGACTGAACTCTAAACACTTTTTAATGCAGTATGTTACATTTAGTCTAAGCCTATTTAAAGTTATGGTTTCTATGCTTTCTTGATGTATATACACATATATTACCAAAACAATATTAAACTGGAACATTATTAGCAGCTCATTTAAGCAAAGAAACCTTTACAGCTTTTTCCTGGCATGTGGCCTTGTGCCTTTGGGGCAAGTCCTCTCATCCACTCAGTGTATCATGCTGTGAAGGCACATGACAGAACACAGACAAATTAAAATAGCGCACGCCGCATGTCCTTCACATGAAATCCAGTAATACGTATTTCAAGCTGTTTATATTCTGCACATGAAATGGATGCCAGACGTTACATGGTTACATTGTAGCTAACCCTCTGTAACTGTAGATCATACACTAGATTTATGGCTTTAAAAACTGTGTCTTAAACTTCTACAGTAGTTTCAATGATGTTGAGCATCCAATTGACACAGGACACATTTGTGGGTATATTTATTTATTTAGGCCCTTATTCATGAAGGGATAGCGTCAGGTAGTGCCTTGTAAATTACAGGTAGTGACAGGTAGCGGCAGGGGAACGCCGGACACAGCACGCAATTACACATTTATCAAGCAGAATCTGTGGAGAGACTGGGATAACGTCATGTAGCGTCCGATTCATCATTATCCCAGCCTCAGCGTACAGCACCGCCATTCAGCCTTGCGGAGTGCCAGGTATGACCTCTCGCTACCTGTCGCTCTACCATACATTTCAATGGACGTTCTTTTATTTCTTTTTAAACAGGGTTTTTGTTATTTTTATTTTTTTTAACTCAAATAATGTTGTGACCTCTTCTGGCATAAAAAAAGCAATTTTTCCAAATGTTTCATGTTTTATATATTTATGCAGAATAGACATTACAGGTCTGGCATTAATGTGTTCATGTTACAATGTAATAACAATGTAATTCCATATGTTTTCGCTTTGTTACTGGTGGATACATGGTAAAAAAACAACGTTTAATCATACAGCCTCCGGCGCTCTGGGCTTCAGAGAAGCATTTTTAAGTGCCAGAGTTGTGTGAGGCTGTTTTTTTGATGAATAATATGTTGTGAGTCGGTCGCACTGACCAGTCGCTAACATGCGCTCCCATACAGCGCTGTACTGGTCAAATAGTGACTCCTCACAATGTATTCATCATTGCAGCACAGCGACTATGAACTAGCGACCCACGGCCGAGCATAGCGACCACTAGTGGGCGCTCTGAAATGCCTGCTACAGACGCTCATCTGTCGCTTCCTGGCGTTAGTGATTAATCAGCCTGCCCGTTTCAATTTATTATTGATTTGCAAATGAGAAGGCGAAATAACATGCTAACACTGAAGAAGTACTAAAAATCTCCCCATTTATTCAAGTTTGAAAATAAGGTACAGAAAAGTCTGGTGCAATCCCAATAAAAGCTTGTGTTCTATTTGGTTATTTGCTTAAAGACTTAAGACTGGGAGCCAGATTTATCAAGTGTCAGAGCCTGTTAATACCAATCAGCCCCAATATTTTTGCCTCAGCGGTACGTGTGCGTTTTAACGAACATAAAACAGGCAGCGTCGATGTCGTCGCCAGCTTTCACTAGTACCATAGTGCCTGGCTCTCTGGTTGAAGCTGCGCCGGCTTATAGTGGCGCTGTAGGTCAAGGTCCCATAGAACCCAATGGCCAGAAGTGTTTTGTGCTTTTAAATAATAATACACACTTTTTCTGTTCAGAACTTGCACTGGTGACTTGTCAATAATGTAAACGCAGCACCTAGATGTCACCAAATGTCATTTTTATGTGTAGTTTGGACAGCAACAACTAAAACGCAGCCTAAACGCACTGTAAAGTTTGTCCCTAGCAGTGATATCCTGTAAGTGTAATGATGAAACACCGACCGGCGTCTGTAAAATACAGCGCTGATCTTTAGAGCATGCCAAAAATAAATACATACATTGTGCAGTGCGTTGTACAGCGGTACAAAGTGGCATCTCACTCTCATTTTCCCATTCATTTCTTTTTTTTTCCACATTCATTCTTTTGTATCTTCCATTCTCATTTTGCACATTCCCTCCTTCTCTCTCTCATCCTCTTTCCTTTATTTTTCTCACTTATCGCAGTCTTTGCATCTTCCTCTTTTCTCTTTTTTTTTATCCTTTTCTCTCTCCCCTCCCCCTCTCACTCTTTTCCACATTGCCTCCTTTTATATTTATAAATCTCTCGGCTTCAATCTCAAAATCTCTTTCCGGCATTCCCTCTTTTATTTCCCTCTCTTATGTGCTTTGATCCATCTCTCATTGTCTCTTTTATTTCTGTATTTTCTTTTAATTTTTCAGATATTCTCGCCATCTCTCACTCTTTCTCTTCCTTATTCCATCTGTCTCTTTCTTTCTGTTTTTTTCTAATTTCCCTATCCTATACACTTTTCACCTTTTCTATGATTTTCTCTCTTTTCATCTTTTTGTCCACATTCCCACTATCTCCTCATTTCCTTATGTCTCTCTATTTCTCTATTTTCCACTACTTTAGACTCTTTGTCTAAGTAGGTATGCTGGAGATGTGGCCATGGCTCTGAAATGCGGCAAGGGCTCCGGTCACAGGTGAGGAAATTGGGTGATCAGGGGGTTTCAAACTGTGGGGCATCCCAATTCAATTCTTATAGACTCAAGGGGGTAGTTGTTCCTCTTTAAGGGGACTTCTACTTTTGATGTCATTTTTGAAAGTGTATTTTTTTGTGCCTAAATGATTTTCTCTTGGTGCTGAAGTGATCTAGTATATTTATTATTTTTTCTTGGGTTAGCAAATGTGTGTTTTATGAAAGTGTGTGACCGAGCCTCTGTTTAGAGACAGATTATAGATTGGCCTGCAAGCTAACAGGGTTGAGTGCTGCGGCTCCTTTAAGTCTTTAGTAACCTAATTGCCCTGCTGACTTGCACCTCCCAGGTTAGTTATAAAATGGTCTGAGCGGCTGCCACCCCCCCTTTGTTTCTTTTGAATTTGTGCAAGGACATGGGGTGTGGGGTCTAGGCTGTATTGCAAGGTCTTTGACCCTTCCACCCCATGGCTTGCACTTGAGAGGTTTAGGGCAACCTCAGGTAAGCCTGCTCCCAATTTATCTATTGCACTGTATGTCCCAGATGGGCTCTCAGAGATTAGAGTTAGGACTGCACCCCACAGAGGCACCTTGGCGCTTTGTGGTGCAGGTTAGCATACTTCTGCAGATGTGTGTGACCGAGTCCTCTGTTTTTAACTAAGTTTAGAGACAGATTATAGGCTGGCCTGCAAGCTAACAGGGTTGAGTGCTGTGGCTCCTTTAAGACCTTTTATGAAAGCAGTTTTCACTACCTGAAATCTGTTGGTATTGGCAGCTGTATAACAAGTCTGTTCACCAAGATCTATATGAAGAAAGAAGTGAGTCCTGTACAAAAAAGACACTGCTATTGGGCATGTGTAAGTGTGAGTGAGCACCCTCACCAAGAAAATATACACCTAAAGAATGTCATTCCAGCCAGCATGGCCCTATTTAAAGAAGCCCCTCGCCCTGCCACCCTTCTCTAGAACTGAAGCATGCCGGAGGGGGGTACATAGAAAAAGTCTTACCTGGCCTGACATCCAGCAGCAACGATCCCACGATCGGAGCGACGGGCGCTGCCACCTGGCCCGGCGCTGCGTGTGCTCTTGTCTGCCCATTCGCTTGAATGACAGATGGAAGCGTGCATAGTTCGCTGCACTGTGAAGCAATATGGCTGTGCCCGGTGCTCTGATAGAAGGATTGGCGCTGCTGGATGTTGGCCCATGTAAGCTTTTCTTTTATTTGTAACCCCCCATCATGCTTCAGCACTAGGGAAGGGTGGAGAGCTGTGGGGGGACTCTGAAAAGAGCCACAATGGCTAGAATGGCCCTTCAAGGCTGCCTCTGATAATAGTGCTGCCCCACATACCACTGGGCCCTAGAAGGGGCATCCATGACCATTGTACTGTGCATTGCTGTAGTACACCCAGTTGGGTTTTATAGCACTGCCACCAGGGGCGGTTGGTCATGGGGCATACCAGGCCAAATCCCGGTAGGCCGGCACTAGGAAAGGCCGCTGTTCCCCCCGCTGTGGCCGCTCTCACACAGGAGCACACGCACACACACATTAAACTTACTTACCGGCACTTCCTGGTTGTTGCGCGGTGGGCGTCTATGTGCGGCGTCCATTGTTTTCATTGGATGCTGGCCATATGGGTCCCGCTCACCGACACCGGTAAGCATGAGTGTCTTTGTGAGTGAGTGTGTGTGAGAGGCTGCAGCGGGAACAGCAGTGAGGGCAAACTGGCCGCCCGCCCGCCTGGAACCAGTGTGTGTGGGCGGCTGGGGGGGGGGGGGGTAACAGGGGGCAGTCAGGCATAAATTAGGTACCCTGCCTGCCTGCCACCTTATTATTGTGCAGTGTTGGCGGGAGGGAGTGAAATGAAGGGATGCCCCCACCCACTGGCTGCACTGAGGGGTGCCCACACCCACTGAGGGATGCCCCCACCCACTGGCTGCACTGAGGGATGCCCCCACCCACTGGCTGCACTGAGGGATGCCCCCCCCACTGGCTGCACTGAGGGATGCCCCCCCCACTGGCTGCACTGAGGGATGCCCCCCCCACTGGCTGCACTGAGGGATGCCCCCACCAACTGGCTGCACTGAGGGATGCCCCCACCCACTGGCTGCACTGAGGGATGCCCCCCCCCCCCCACTGGCTGCACTGAGGATGCCCCAACCCACTGAGGGATGCCCCCACCCACTGGCTGCACTGAGGGATGCCCCCACCCACTGGCTGCACTGAGGGATGCCCCCCCCACTGGCTGCACTGAGGGATGTCCCCCCCACTGGCTGCTCTGAGGATGCACCCACCCACTGAGGGATGCCCCCACCCACTGGCTGCACTGAGGGATGCCCCCACCCACTGGCTGCACTGAGGGATGCCCCCCCCACTGGCTGCACTGAGGATGCATCCACCCACTGAGGGATGCCCCCACCCACTGGCTGCACTGAGGGATGCCCCCCCCCCCCACTGGCTGCACTGAGGATGCACCCACCCACTGAGGGATGCCCCCACCCACTGGCTGCACTGAGGGATGCCCCCCCCCCACTGGCTGCACTGAGGATGCACCCACCCACTGAGGGATGCCCCCACCCACTGGCTGCACTGAGGGATGCCCCCACCCACTGGCTGCACTGAGGGATGCCCCCCCCCCACTGGCTGCACTGAGGATGCACCCACCCACTGAGGGATGCCCCCACCCACTGGCTGCACTGAGGGATGCCCCCACCCACTGGCCACTGGCTGCACTGAGGAATGCCCCTCCCCCACTGAGGGATGCCCCCACCCACTGGCTGCACTGAGGGAAGCCCCCACCCACTGGCTGCACTGAGGGATGCCCCCACCCACTAGCTGCACTGAAGGATGCCCCCAGTGGCTGTACTGAGGAATACCCCCACCCACTGGCTGTACAGAGGGATGCCCCAAGTGGCTGTACTGAGGGATGCCCCCAGTGGCTGTACTGAGGGATGCCCCCAGTGGCTGTACAGAGGGATGCCCCCAGTGACTGTACTGAGGGATGCCCCCAGTGGCTGTACAGAGGGATGCCCCCAGTGGCTGTACTGAGGGATGCTCCCACTGGCTGTACAGAGGGATGCCCCCAGTGACTGTACTGAGGGATGCCCCCAGTGGCTGTAATGGGAGATGCCGCAACATACCTCTGTGGGCTTCCCCTCACTCGCTGTAATGAGGGATGCCGCTCACCTGTAATGGAGTGATCCTGTACGCTGTCTATAACGGGGGGATTTTATCACACCATTTGGTTCAGAATATTTTCTTTATTATTTTTCTCCTCTAAACCCTGGGTGCATGCTGTGGAACGAAAAATAAGGTGTACATATAATGTGACATTAAGATACTATACTGGGCCAGAAGCAGTACAGCAGGACCGGTGAGCCCCAAAAAGTCCCGGGCCGTTTTTTAGCCCCAGTCCGCCCCTCACTGCCACTAATTATCATTGCCCGGCGCATTGCTTTATCTACTAAGCCTTGTTTTGTTTTTTAGCAGATGAAAGTAATGCTGAAGCTTACAGCTTGAGCTTATGATCACTGCCCTCTGATCTACTTTATTTACTAAGCAGTTGTTTCTTCTACTGCTGGACCCTGCAGCAATGACACATATGATCATGGTTCATTGAACTGATTTAGTCACGAAGGCTGGTTGAATTATATGATAGCTATTAGTAAGTATTATGTAAAAAAAAACGAAATCAAATAAATAGTTGTGTAAAGTGGTAGCATGATACTGCTGTTTGTGGCAGTAATACTTTAAACCTCTTGGCCCATGAAGGGTTAACAGATAATTTCTAAACCAGTAATTCTGTAGGAAGCAAAAGAACAAGGGAGCCATTCTTCCAACAATGAATTCATAGCAGACTCATCTCTTGTGTCACCAATCCTGATCAGATCTCCCTGGAATACTCCGGACCCGTCAGAGCCTGGGGGCAAGATGCTGAGCCATTTCGGTTATTACCGAGCAAAGTGGGAAGGGGGGACAAAGGAGGGGGACCGTCCAATGGAATGTATGAGAATGTCACAGCTGTGTCCCCAAACCAAGTGTTTATATCCAAAGGCTAGACCGCTCTCAAGACTAACGGCGCTCTTACGCAGCAAAGAATTCGAATTCCAATATAAAGTAGGAATAAGAGAACTCATTACAAATACATCTAAATGTGTTGTCTTATTATATTAATAAAGATTTCCAACATGAAAAAATATACATTTATCGACTAAAGCCTGTGTCATTTTTTTATGATTAGAGTTGGATTTTACATTTTGAAAAAAAAGAGATGATTATACAGTTGCTACTATGACTATGGGGTTCTTAAACTTTTTTCATCAAGTAACACTTGATTCACATAAATAGCTCCCATCACCTTTGGCCTTATAGAGCCAATTAGGGTTGGGTAAAGTAGAGATGGCAGCAGATCAGTTTGGGGTACAAACTGCAGTACCACCACTCTCTGCACCTTTGTATAGAGCACTCAGTGAAACCCAGGAATAAACAAAACGGTCCCACTGTCACCAACCTAGGTCCCACAGCACACAGACACTGTCTAGAACTCTAATTAGACCATGGGCTCTCACTAGTCTGCTCACAAATCAAAGCTACAGCCCCTGTGCTTCACTGCAGCTCATTTACTTAATGTTGGGAGGTCTTGTGATTTGGGGGCCCACTATGACTTTTGATAACCTATGTACTCTCCTGTCTGAAAAATATGGTTCTTCACACTTCTTCAAAATAACACCCCTCTACCTCTTCTACTCCAGCTTGATATAAGCAGAACCATTTCTAGAACTTCATCTGCTGCTAACATCAAAGTGAATGGACTCTGCATTTCCATTGACTACATGCAGTGTTTGCATGCCTGGTACTAGCTCTGTGCTCCCCTGCTATGGAAGCCACAGTGTGACAGGCAGCATGCTTGAAGACCAAAGGTCAGACCTCCTAAATGGTTACTATGTGTTCTGAATTAGTAATTTATTAAGTACCAGACCTAGAGTATAGTTTTTTAATTCCGGGACGTGCATACACACACTGGTGCATCCAAGATCAGGAAGCTCCAAAAAGAGGGAGAGAACTTAAAGATTCTAGTGGTTGCTTCTCCTTAAAGTCAACTTACTTCCTACAGATTTGACCTCTGCAGCTGAAAAATCACCCTCCCTCCTTCACACTGTCAGTGGAGAAGTCCAAGTTCAGGTGCATGGTGCCTGCCCCCATTGAGTGTGGTATCTGTGTAAAACTTGGCTTTGCTTCCGTTCTTAGACATGGCTTTTGACAAGCAGCATGAGCAGCATACTTAATGAGCCATGCATGTGCCCTGCTGTGGTCAGAGTCGGCAGAGTAACCACTGTGGCTTGCTAGGCTCACTCATGCTCGGAGTGCCATAGATAGCATCCTCAGTGAGACTTGTGTATGGTCATGGAGGAATAAAATGGCAAGCTTAGGGACTCGTTACAGTATCTACAATGTGCTGCAGGACAGGGAGGAGAGACACATCGGACATGCTTCAGATGAGCTGCTTACCCATTGACATTGCTTGGACTGAAAAGGAAAAATATAATAATGCTCACCTTTTCTTAATTCCAGCTTTTTCCTCCTGATCTGCTGCTGCTAGTCCTTGCAGTGAATGGAGTTGGGCATGCTCCAATCACTGTGACTAACATGGAGGACCTTGGTCAGATGCAAAGGAATCCTAAGGTGTGTGCACACCGCAGGGCTCGATCTCAGAAATGGGGATGATGGGGATGCAAAAGTTAATATATTATTTTATCATTTTAGATTCCCTTTAAAGCTAATTAGATAATACTGTAATAATATGGTCTACATGTTGGGACAAAAACCTACATTTGGGACAAAAACCTGGTGGAAAAGTGGAGAAGAAAAACTTAATGAGCTACCTGTTTGTTAAAGAGTTCGAATCAGGTTCCCCATCCAACAAAGGCTAAAGTATCACAAATCTGTGAGAGCTATTTATATTTTTTATTTTCAGGGTAGTTTTTGAGAGTGGAAAATAGCTGCAAAAGCTTCAAACGAACCACTAATAATAATAAAAAAAAAAAAAAAACAAGATCGCATTGTACAGATATTGGGGCCCCGATTTACCAAGTGCTGCCCACTGAATCTCCAGTAGCAACTTTTTATTATTTTCAAAGCGTAGCACAGACTGGTTGTGCGAGGGAAGTCACTTTAACCCCAACATGTTATAAGTTCAAAAGCAGCCCTCTGACAGCATATCCTGGCACAGCAGGTAGGATTTATTTTATCTGACCTAGCATAATGAATTCTATTATCTGCTGCCCTTAGCAAGGTGAGTGAATTCCTTTTCCTAGAACCTGCAGATCTTGGCCGTGTTTCAAGCAGTGCTATAGGCTCTTTGGGGTTTATAGGCTTTGGGATTATGTCTATTGAGCCCAGATAGTTCACTTTTTCTTCCAATGTCATTAAGAATGAACCACAAATAACACCTGGTAAATGTTCCTCACTATATATAGGATAAGCATCAGTACTGGGCATACCTTGGGAGGGCCCACCTGATTCCCTTCACCATGGGCCACCCCTATGCAGGACCCAGGGCTGTACAGTAACCAGGACTAAAGTTTCTTTCTTTCATTTTCTATTCTGCCATTAATTTTTTATCTTTTTTTTATTATTTTTTTCTGTCATTCCTTTTGTTTGTTCTGTCAATCCTTCTCTTTCTTTTTTTTCTGGCAGCTCTTCTATTCTTTCTTTCTTTCCTTCCATTTCCTCTTTTTTTCTGCCATTTCTTCTCTCTCTCTCTTTCCTGCTTTGTCTCTATTATTCATTCATTGTTTCTTTCATTCATTATATTCTTTTGTTCTTTGTTTTTTTTTTATTTATTTTTATATTTCCATCTGTCTATGCTTCTACTTTTGTCATGTAATTTCTCTCTTTCTTTCTTTCCTGCTTTATTTTTTTCTGTCATTCTTTCTATTCTTTTGTTCTTTCTCTTTTCCTCTGTCATTCCTCCTAATCCTTTTATACTTTTTCTTTCTATTCTTTAGCAATCTTCACCATGCATGCAACTTCATAATTTCAACAGTACTTGCTATCACACAATAGTATAACACATTGGGGGTTATCCAAATCATTTTAGAGCCTCTGAAGAGATTCAGGGCTTTATTTAAGAAGAGCGCCGTTTAGCATCTTTCTGGTGGCATAGTGCCAATTTTTGAGCTCCAGCATCTCATATTTTTGGCGCTTCTATTTGGACAGAATGGCGCTGGAAGTCACAGCCCCCATTGTTAACTAATTAGCTTTGATTGGCTGGCCTGTGTCTTGTTGGGCCCGAATGCCAATTATAACATCGCCAGTGAGTGCCACTTTGTACCACCGTCTTTTAAGCAGTAAACACCATATTTGTCATTTTTGGTATTTTACCATCACAGGTTGGCGTTTCATCATTACACACAGGATATCACTGCTTGCGACAAAGGGGACAAACACTACAGTGCGTTTAGGCTACATTTTAGTTCTTGTTGTCCAGATTACACACTGGTAAGCAAAAGAAGTAATAAAAAACTATTTTACAAGAAAAAAAAATAAAATGACATTTGGCAACATCTATGTCCTGCGTTTCCATAAAAAAAGCATAAAATACAGATCTGCCCATTGGGCTTTATTGGATCTTAACTTACAGCGCCACTATAAACTGGCGCAGCTTAAACAAGAGTGGTTCTGGCGCTGAGACCTATGTGGCTCTTGTGCAAAAGTATACGTTTTTTGTTTGTTAAATAGCACATCAAGCGCGGCTGATGCAAAAATATTTGCACTGAGTGGTATTAACAGGAGCTGATGCTTGATAAATCAGGCTTCCCATTGGCCCTTTGCCTGGAATGTATCTTTAATAATAACTTCAAATTGTCATTTAGATTGTTTTTGATTATATATGTTTGCTTGATGTCGCTGTCGCCTTCCCTTTGCAGCACTAATATAAGACATATGTGTGTCTAGCAGGTGCTGGGTCAGATCAGCATCTGGATTTGGTTAGTGGCGATAACTAGCCCCGTATGTAAGACAGGTGCTATGTGATCCTCGGACTGAGCAAGTGCTCCCCTAACAGCTTCCATATGTATCAGAGCAGCAGGGCAGCCAGGGCTGGACCAGATGTTGGCCGATGCTGCATGTGTAACGCAGGCTTTTAAAAGTACAGTAGCTGCATGCATCCATAGCAAGGGGAACTTATTCCTATTTCCTGGAGCACAGCCATAAGGGGGAACAAAAAAAGCCCCCGTCACACTGAGCAATTAGTGGACATAGGGTTGATGGCAATTTCAAGTAACACATACCGGTAGGTCTAATGGTAGTAAAAACTCGGCAACGGATTAACAATACAGTAGATAATGGCACTAGGTTTGCCAACATAAAGACTTCGAAGTGCCAGCATATAAATGTCTTTGTGTTTTGTGCATACAGAAAAGTGTAACAAATAGCTCCTTAAAGAGGAACATCACCCCCTCGAGTATATAGTTCTCTTGGTCTAACTCTTTATGCGCCATCCCGAATTGAGATGACCCTTTGTGTGAAACCCCCCGATTGCCCAATCCACTCGCCTCTTCCATGAGCCCTCACCACATTTCTACACCACGTCCACATCCCCAGCTTACGTCTAGCTAGACATGCACCTGTGCCAGGCCTTTCTAAATGCCCACAGCTAGAGGCAGGGATGTGGCTGGTGACGTTCAGTCCATTTAGATTTTTTGCCACACGGACATCAGTGTGGTAATGGAAATTTAAATGGTACGAGTGCTTCTGATTGGCTGAGTGACCCATGCATGTGCCTTGTGGTAGGTCAAAAGTTGAGTTTATGGGTCACCTCAAAGGATACACACAGTGGGGTATCACAAATTGGAATGGGATAGGGGGAATGCCACACTGCCTATATGGGGAATGGGAGGGGGGAATGCCACACTGCCTATATGGGAAATGGGAGGGGGGAATGCCACACTGCCTATATGGGGAATGGGAGGGGGGAATGCCACACTGCCTATATGGGGAATGGGAGGGGGGAATGCCACACTGCCTATATGGGGAATGGGATGGGGGAATGCCACACTGCCTATATGGGGAATGGGAGGGGAGAATGCCACACTGCCTATATGGGGAATGGGAGGGGGGAATGCCACACTGCCTATATGAGGAATGGGAGGGGGGGTGCCACACTGCCTATATGGGGAATGGGAGCAGGGAGACTGCCACACTGCCTATATGTGGAATGGGAGAAGGGGAATGCCACACTGCCTATATGGGGAATGGGAGAGGGGGAATGCCACACTGCCTATATGGGGAATGGGAGCAGGGAGACTGCCACACTGTCTATATGGGGAATGGGAGCAGGGAGACTGCCACACTGCCTATATGGGGAATGGGAGCAGGGAGACTGCCACACTGCCTATATGGGGAATGGGAGCGGAGAGACTTCCACACTGCCTATATGGGAATGGGAGCAGGGAGACTGCCACACTGCCTATATGGGGAATGGGAGGGGGAATGTCACACTGCCTATATGGGGAATGGGAGGGGGGCTGCCACACTGCCTATATGGGGAATGGGAGAGGGGAATGCCACACTGCCTATATGGGGAATGGGAGGGGGAATGTCACACTGCCTATATGGGGAATGGGAGGGGGAATGTCACACTGCCTATATGGGGAATGGGAGGGGGGGAATGCCACACTGCCTATATGGAGAATGGGAGGGGAATGCCACACTGCCTATATGGGGAATGGGAGGGGAGGAGAATGCCACACTGCCTATATGGGGAATGGGAGGGGGGAATGCCACACTGCCTATATGGGGAATGGGAGAGGGGGAATGTCACACTGCCTATATGGGGAATGGGAGGGGGAATGTCACACTGCCTATATGGGGAATGGGAGGGGGAATGTCACACTGCCTATATGGGGAATGGGAGGGGGGGAATGCCACACTGCCTATATGGGGAATGGGAGGGGGGAATGCCACACTGCCTATATGGGGAATGGGAGAGGGGGAATGTCACACTGCCTATATGGGGAATGGGAGGGGGAATGTCACACTGCCTATATGGGGAATGGGAGGGGGAATGTCACACTGCCTATATGGGGAATGGGAGGGGGAATGTCACACTGCCTATATGGGGAATGGGAGGGGGAATGTCACACTGCCTATATGGGGAATGGGAGGGGGGGAATGCCACACTGCCTATATGGGGAATGGGAGGGGGGAATGCCACACTGCCTATATGGGGAATGGGAGAGGGGGAATGTCACACTGCCTATATGGGGAATGGGAGGGGGAATGTCACACTGCCTATATGGGGAATGGGAGGGGGAATGTCACACTGCCTATATGGGGAATGGGAGGGGGAATGTCACACTGCCTATATGGGGAATGGGAGGGGGAATGTCACACTGCCTATATGGGGAATGGGAGGGGGAATGTCACACTGCCTATATGGGGAATGGGAGGGGGGAATGCCACACTGCCTATATGGGGAATGGGAGGGGGAATGCCACACTGCCTATATGGGGAATGGGAGGGGGGAATGTCACACTGCCTATATGGGGAATAGGATGGGGGAATGTCACACTGCCTATATGGGGAATGGGAGGGGGAGTGCCACACTGCCTATATGGGGAATGGGAGGGGGAATGCCACACAGCCTATAGGATTGAGAGGGGGGAATGCCACACTGCATATGGAGAAGGGGGGCTGTGGAATGCCACACTGCCTATGGGAATGGGATGGGGAGAATTCTACACAGCCTATGGTAATCCGGGGATGCCACATTGTGCCTGAGTATCGTGATTTCAGAGCGCCTGCACTGGCACTGTTCATTTACATGTTAAGTAGAAATGGCCCTCCCCATCGGCACTACCTGTGACTATCTCCACTGGAAAAAGACAAGCAAGACACGGTGCCATGGTAGCCCACAGTGCCGAACACTAACAGCAACATCTGTCTAAAAGTGTCTCTCTGCAGACGCTCAAGTGGCGCAGTGATAAACTGGCCTGTTGTCATTTGGCCTGTTCTTGAGTGCCGATATCTATTTCTATTTTGGTGCTGCTATTTGTACAGAATGGCACTGCAATTCACAACACCCCTTGGATTGGCGCACTAGGTATTGGCCGACCTGTGTCAGCACCTGTTGGACCCTTATGCTAATTATAACAGCGCCACTGAGCGCCACTCTGTACCGCCATCTTTTATCACCTGCACATTGTATTTATACATTTTTGGCTGGCTGAAAAGATTGGTGCTAGATTTAACCATCATTGATCAGTGTTTCTTCATTACGCTTACAGGATGTCATTGCTGGGGACAAACTTTTACAGTGCGTTTAGGCTTCGTTTTAGTTGCTGAGCTCCAAACAGATTGGTAAGGCAAAAAAGCAGAGAAAATGTTTTTACAGGAAAAAAAATAACATTTGGCAACATCTAAGTCCCGTCACAATGTAAGTTCTGTACAAATAATTGTGTGTAATAGTATTCATAAGCATAAAACCCTTCAATACAGTTCTGCCTATTTTAATCTATGACTGTTTAACAGCGTCGCTATAAACTGATGCAGCTTAAACCAGAGGGCAGGGCACCACCAACTATAAGGTACTAGTGATACATTCGACGCAGGCTGGCAGGCTGTCGACGCTAAAATATTGGCGCTAAGTGGCATTGACTGGCGCAGACGCTTGATTAATCAGGCTCTTGCTGTGTCAGAAATCACCTCCCTGACTAGCAGGCTGATTCATCACTAACGCCAGGTAGCGACAGATGAGCGTCTGTAGCAGGCATTTCTGAGCGCCCGCTAGTAGTCGCTGTGCTTGGCCGTGGGTCGCTAGTTCATAGCGACTCAGTCGCTGTGCAGCAATGATGAATACATTGTGGGGAGTTGCTATATGACCAGTACAGAGCTGTATGGGAGAGCATGTTAGCGACTGGTCAGTGCGACCGACTCACAACATATTCATCAAAAAAACAGACTCATACAACACCTGCACTGAAAAATGTTTCTCTTGAACCCCAGAGCGCCGGAGGCGGTGTGTTTTAAGTGTGTTTTTCAGCATGTATCCATTAGTAACAAAGCGAAAACATCTTGAATTACATTGTAATAACATTGTAACATTAACACTTAAAGTGGACCAACACCCAGGATTTTGACTATCCTGGGTTTTGGTCCACTTCGGCGGGGCACCCCGATCGCTGTGTGAAACCCCCCAGAAAGCCCCAAAATCTTACCTGTCCCCGCTGCCAAGTGACTGGACGGTCCAATCCCCGCCAACGTCCAGGCGGGGATCAGGAACGTCCAAGCGGCTGCCGCCGCCGCCGCCTCCCTCGCGTCACTTTCGGCGCGCGCGCGCCCCCGCCGGCCATTCGCAGACGGCCGGCGCGGGCGCGCGCACGTCTACAGGGGCGCGAGGGAGGCGGCGGCGGCCGAAGATCAGGTAAGCGATTTGGGGTGTCTGGGGGGGTTTCACCCCGCGGGACATCCCGATCTCGGATGTCCCGCGGGGTGGGAGGTGATCGGCCCGGGAATCTTATAGATTTCCGGGCCGATCACCTCTCGGTGTTGGTCCACTTTAATGCCAAACCTGTAATGTCAATTCTGCATAAATATATAAAACATGAAAAATATTTTCAAAAATGGCTTTTTCTATGCCAGGAGAGGTCACATTATTTGAGATTTAAAAAAAAAACGTCCATTGAAATGTATGGGAGAGCGACAGGTAGCGAGAGGTAATACCTGGCGCTCTGCGAGGCTGAACGGCGGCGCTGTACGTTGAGGCTGGGATAATGATGAATCGGACGCTACATGGCGTTATCCCAGTCGCTAAACAGGATCGGCTTGATAAATGTGTAATTGTGTGCCGTGTCCGGCGTTCACCTGACGCTATCTGTCATTTACAAGACACTACCTGACGCTATCCCTTCATGAATAAGGCCCTAGGTGTCTACTTAGCTCTACATAGGAAGCAGAGAGGTAAAGACTGTGACTTCTCTTTAAATATAGGGACCACACCTGTTTTACTTCAGTCCCTTGACACCATTGCAGTATGTAGTGACGCTAGTAGCCATTTAAAACAGGGAGCCATTGATAATCTGCACGGTTCAGATGCATTATTCCCATTCCCAACTTTATCAATGGCCATTATGTCACCACTTCTGTCATTAACATGGAAACCTGAGAGTCTATGCTGAAGACCTGGCTAGCTGTACTGAATGGCGGACCCTTATTTTCCAGCCTCTTCTTAGCATCATACTAATTTCAGGACAATTAGATAGCTTGTAGCTATGCCCTAAGGGCTAACATACCCTGGGAATTAGATCATTGATTCAGTGCAAATTGAATTTGGTCTGAGATTTTTTTAAGGGCCTTATTTATGATGTGCACCTAATAAATGTGTTTAATATTTCAGTTGTTAAATCAGACCCTGAGTGTTACTGAGGCCAAAAAAGTGGCGCAGTGTGGCGCTGACGCTTTCTAAATAAGGTTCCCCATTTCAGAATGGCGCAATATACAATATACTTTCACTTATTTATTTTGTGTGCATGACTTTTGGACAGCTAAACTTTCCAAACACTAAATCTGCTGCTGCGCTCATTTTTTACATGGCTTTTCAGGGCATTTGAAGCATTTTCAATTCAAATTAAATTATTGGGGTTGGATTTATAACAGTTAAAACAATATAAACAGTTTCAATAAGTAAATTAATCATTGGTTGATGCAGATTTGCATATTACACCTCAAAGAGGGACAAATGAGAACAACGGGGGACACGGAATAAAAAGAGGGACAGTCCCTCCGAATCAGGGACACTTGGGAGAATTGCACACTGGCTTCACCAAATATACAGCATGACCCCCTTAGTCATCAGATCACATTTAACAATTGCCCCTGGCCATCCTGATTTACAATGACTATACTGTTAAAGAGCATTAGTAAGCCAAAAACACAGGGGGACAGGAAATAGCTCTGTAGTCAGCGAATCATGGCCCCCTACTGGAGAAGGTGTGAATTCCGCACCTGTGTGCAGCTATTTCCTTTTCCTCTATCAGATCAAGCTCTGCTAAAATAGGTGCTTATCTCACTGATGGCATGAGGAGGCAGGTTAAAGAGACTGTCCAGGCAAAAATAAAAAGTATAGCTGGCATGACGACTAGCCACACCCACTCTATTACATTTATTGTAGTGTATGGGGCAGACACAAGGAGACAGGCCTCCAGGATGGCAGTGGGGACATCACAGATGTTGTGGAAGAGGAACAACACACAGAGATGTCACTTTCCCATGTGTTGTTCCTTTGTGTGGCAGCATCCCGAATAGGCATGCCCCACTGTGTGTATCCCCCCAGATTGCCCCATTTCACTCACCTTCCTTCTGCTCCCACAATGCAGACTCGAGTAATATCGAGTGATCTGATTGGCTAAGCGGCTCGCTCAGCCAATCAGCGTGCTTGCTGTCATTCGTCTCCCTCCTGCCTGGACAGCTAAGCAGCGGAGCATTGCTGAAGGAAGCTGAGTGGCACCACCAGCCGCATCCCCCACCCACCTTGCAGCCGTGGTGTGCCTGTGCCACTCATTCAGTAATTCGGGATGCCCCAAGAAGTGGAACTCAAACGGCTCCCGAAAGTTCCTCTTTAAGTTTTAAACTACCGGTATTGAGTGAATTAGCTGTGTGGGACTATATTTTTTGTTTTTTTTTGGCTGGACAGGGACTTGAAAGAGGAACAGCTCCAAAGAATTTGGCTTTTTGTGGCTGTCTTCCGGGCATCCTGATTTGGGATTCCCTGCTGTGTGTTCTCCCTTCTCATGCTGCTGCTCATCCAGTCAGAGCCATTTGTTTCATTTAGAGATTCTGAATGGAGCGGGTCCCTCGCCTATAACAGTGGGGTTGCCACTGGTGGCCATTCAGAGGGGCGTGCATGGGTGTGCGTCTAGCTAGAGGTATACTGGGGGTGCACCCACATTGCAGAGAGGGCCTGTGGAAGGGGATAGATCGGACAATCCAGGGGGTTTCACACAGTGGGGCATCCCAGTCCCAAAAAGAGGTAGACCAACCCCCACAAGAGTCTTATAGACTGGAGGGGGTGTTGGTCCTCTTTAAGTTAATTTAGTGTCCCTGTGAACCCTTTCTCGCACAGTTGCCAGCCCCCCCCCCCCCCATTAATGGATGGATTGTGTAAAAAGGGATTAGTGTGGACCTATGCTGGGCCCTCAGGGGTGAGGAGATGTGTTATAGGGTTAGGTATGCCAGAAGAAGGGCAGCAGGGGGTATATCACACCAACAATATAGATCAGTTTGATATCTAATAATATATTTAATAATATAATATTGCTCGAATGCCTGTGGGTTAAGGGAAATTGTCAGTGCTACATCTGGGATCTTAAAAAAGAGGGAAGCCTGTGCTGCTGGACTGTCTTGCTCTTGCCACTAATAAGGGTCTGCTTTAATAAGAAGTGCCAGTACAATGGGCACCTATGAATCAAGATTAGAATCAGTAACAACTGATATCACACATTTGCAGCATTGTGGCAAGCCTTGAGATGGTTCACAGAAATACTCTAAACTGCTGTGGAGCCTACTCTGTAGGAAGTCCACAATTGATTAGCAGCAACAGTGGGTGACCCAGCCTTTAGCCGCAGTCCCTTGTTAACAACCAACTCATTTGCAAAACAATGTAAAGAAATGTCCCTAAATGCTTGATAGGATGAGAGAAAAAAGCGAAGTGCTGCGTAGCCTGTCATACAGAAAAGCTTGTTCCCTTGGTTGAGTCTAAGAGGAAAATCACACAGTGTTAGTAGAAGCTCTAAGGTCACATTAATATTTTTTTCCCTTGCTGCAGGGGGTCTTTATTTAATTGTGAAAATGAACCAAACAAGAGGCTTATAGGGCGAATCACTCCTTTAGGAGGTACTGATACATATTCACCAGCAACGAAACATGGCACGTTCCTCGCCATGTATGATTGTAGGTAAGTTCTGACAACCTGATCTATTGCAGGACTTAGATGTGCCAAAATGATTTTTACTGATGACCAACAACTAAAACGCAACCTAAGCGCACTGTAAAGTTTGTCCCCTTTGTCCCCAGCAGTGACTTCTTGTAACTGTAATGAAAAAATGCTGACCACACCATCACAATGTCATCATGTGACCCACCAGCCCAAACCTTTTACCTGGTAATTGCCCCTTTCTCCACCTTGTGCTAAGCCTGATATGGACATTGGCCCTTATTCATCAAGGGATAGCGCCAGGTAGTGTCTCACTAGCGCCAGGTATCGCCAGCTAACGGCGGCTACCGACTACAGAACGCCAGGCTGCGAACACAATCACGCATTTATCACGCTAAATGAGTCTAGTGCCGGCGAAAGCGTCAGCTAGCGCGGGATTCATCATGTAGCCGACTGCTAATCCCATCGAACAGCGCCGCTGCTAATCCCATCACAGCGCCAGGTCAGACCTTTCGCTACCTGGCGCTCTCCAATGCATTTCAATGGAGCAATCTTTAAATATTCATAAATAATTGATATTAATGTTTTTTTTTTGTTTTTTTTTAAATGTCAAAAATTCGGTGACCACTTCTGCAATGTTAGATATTTTTGTAAAGGTAAAAAAAATTGTGCAGAATTGATATTACAGGTCTCATATTAATGTATTCATATTACAAAATGTTTATAAAAACTTGTTTATTTTATTTTTCAAAAAATAAGGTTGTTTGGGGGTTAAAAAACTACTTTTAAGCCATCGCCGCCAGCGCACTGGGGTTTAAACATGCATTTTACAGCGCAAGAAATTTTTGAGCGTGATTTGTTAATGAATATGCTGGGAGCCGTTCGCTATGGCCATTCGCTGTCATGCGCTCCTATACAGCGCGGAACCTGTCAAACAGCGACTCCTAACCCCGTATTCAACATTACCGCACACCGACTGAGTCGCTGTCAACAGCTGAACAACGGCCAAGCACAGCGACTACTAGCGGGCGCTGTGAAAATAACGCTACTGCCGCTCATCTGTCGCTACCTGGCGCTATTAATAAATCGGCCTCATTGTCTGAAAGTGAAATTATTGTGTGTATGTGCTTAGGGCTCCTCCTAACCTAAGGCCCTGTATATAACTAGTGGTGTTCAAATGAACCAAACAAGAGGCTTATAGGGCGAATCACTCCTTTAGGAGCTACTGAAACATATTCACCAGCAACAAAGCATGGCACGTTCCTCGCCATGTATGAGTGTAGGTAAGTTCGGACAACCTGATCTATTGCATTGCCATGATTTATTTTCTGGTACAAGGGAAATATTACACCAACAATATAGGTCAGACTGACATCTAATAATATATTTAATAATATAATATTGC
Organism: Gastrophryne carolinensis; assembly: GCA_027917425.1. Classification (NCBI taxonomy): domain Eukaryota; kingdom Metazoa; phylum Chordata; class Amphibia; order Anura; family Microhylidae; genus Gastrophryne; species Gastrophryne carolinensis. Next base: position 331,923,023 of record CM051235.1, on the reverse strand, counting down.
CTGAATGCCTGTGGGTTAAGGGAAATTGTCAGTACTACACCTGGGATCACCTATTTACGTTTTAACTGTTTAGCTACTGCAATAATCATCAAACAATCACTTATTTGCATCAAGTTGTCAAAATGTTTAATTTTTCAGAGATCGCTTGCATGAATATTAAAGAGGTTACATTGCACACTTCAGCAATTAAAAATTACTTGTATACCTAATATTTAGGCTACTGACATAAAGAGCCTTAGGCCCTTATTTATGAAGGAATAGCGACAGGTAGCGACTGGTGAGCGGCCGGTAATGACGGGCCCTGCCACGAGAACGCCGGCTCCCCACCACAATCACACATTTATCAAGCCGATCCTGCTTAGCGACTGAGATAGCGCCATATAGCCACTCATTCATCATTATTCCAGCCTCAGCCCACAGCGCCAGCGTCCGACCTTGAACAGCGACAGGTATGACCACTCGCTACCTGGCGCTCTCCAATGCATTTCAATGGAGCAATCTTTAAATATTCATAATTAATTGTTATTAATGTTTTTTTTTTTTTTAAATGTGAAAAATTCTGTGACCACTTCTGCCATGCTAGTTAATTTTTTTAAGGTAAAAAAAAAAAGAAAAAAAAATTGTGCAGAATTGATATTACAGGTCTGATATTAATGTATTCATATTACTAAATTCTTTAAAAAATTTTCTTTTTTTGGTTTCCAAAAATATGGTTGTTTGGGGGTTAAAAAACTACTTTTAACCCATCGCCGCCAGCGCTCTGGGGTTTAAACATGCATTTCACAGCGCGAGAATTTTTAGAGCGAGATTTTTTGATGAATATGGTGGGAGCCGGTCGCTCTGACCAGTCGCTATCATGCGCTCCCATACAGCGCGGAACCTGTCAAATAGTGACTCGTCACCCCGTATTCAACATTACTGCAGACCGACTCAGTCGCTATCAACAACCGAACAATGGTCAAGCACAGCGACTACTAGCGGGCGCTGTGAAAATACTGCTACAGTCGCTCAACTGTCGCTACCTGCCGCTATTAATGAATCGGCCTCCCCTTTAAGAAGCGTTAGCGCCACACAGCGCCATTTATTTTTGCCGTAGCGGCACTCATCGTAAGATTTAAGAATGATATAACGGCTAGCTTCTAATTTAACACTTCCACTACATGTACACAAAATGAATACCTAAAATGTTGTATATTGCACCATTCTGAAATGGGGAGCCTTATTTTGTAAGTTTCAGCGCCACTTTTTTGGCCACAGCAGCACTTAGCGTCTGATTTAACAACTGAAAAATACTAACACCAATGCGGTCACTGGCTAGCTTCACCTAAGCGCACTGTAAAGTTTGTCCCCTTTGTCCCCAGCAGTGATTTCTTGTAACTGTAATGAAAAAATGCTGACCACACCATCACAATGTCATCATGTGATCCACCAGCCCAAACCTTTTACCTGGTAATTGCCCCTTTCTCCACCTTGTGCTAAGCCTGATGTGGACATTGTCTGAAAGTGAAATTATTGTGTGTATGTGCTTAGGGCTCCTCCTAACCTAAGGCCCTGTATATAACTAGTTATATAGTGTGTAATAGTGCAGTAAAAACAGCAGCAGGGTGAGGAAGGGAAAGTGAAAAAGAGAGAGTGTAGGGGGTATGAAAATATATAAAGAAATGTTTGCTACATTTAAACTTAATAGAGAGCAGCAAGTCTAGGGTCGGTGCCCCTAATATTACTTGCGCCGCGTGCGAGTGCTCAATCTGCACACCCCAGAATCCGTGCCTGGTTAAATACTATTATATACTGTTTCACAGTATAATTAAATTAAATGGCTCAGTTGTATGTTTGGTGACATTTTGGTTTGTCAGAAATTAATCTTCTTTAAACTGGGATAGCCTACTGTATCCCAATTTTGGGGCTTATTTAGGAAACGCTAAAGCCATGTAGCGACAATTAGTGGCAGGTGTTTTTAGTGAGCGCGAGCGGCAAGTCATATTTAGGATGCAAAGAAATGTTTAGCACCTCTCCTGCCGCCATGTAGCTTTCTGTGTAGCCATACTCAGTGTCGTTCTCCCATTGAGTTCAGTTAGCCATCCCAGTCCTGTTTTTTTGTGTGGTCAGTCAAGTGACACGAGTTCCCTGGCCTGGTCAGAATGATTTTTGCGTTCATTATTGTACTTAGGTTACTTGCTGCTAACTTGCATTTTCATGCTTACCAATCATGTGTCATGTCATTTGTATGTCCCCAATGTCATTCTATGAGGCCGATTCATCAATAGCGCCAGGTAGCGACAGATGAGCGACTGTAGCGTGATTTTTTCAGCGCCAGCCAGTATTCGCTGTGCTTGGCCGGCATTAGCTTGATGACAGCGACTCAGTCGGTGTGCGGTAATGTTGAATACAGGCTGGGGGGTCGCTGTTTCACAGGTCCAGCGTTGTATGTGAGCGCCTGACAACGAATGGCCAGAGCGAACGGCTAGCTTCATATTCATCAAAAAATCACGCTCCGAATGTGCTGTCGCTGTCCATTCCTTGTTTAAACCCCAGAGCGCTGGCGGCGATGTGTATTAACTAGTTTTTACCCCCTAAACAACCATATTTTTTGAATGTAACATTATACATGTTTTTAGAATCATTTTGTTATATGAATACATTAATCTCAGACCTGTTAGATCAATTCTGCACATATTTTTTTTTTTTTTTTTTTTTTTACTTAAAAATAAATCCTAACATTGCAGAAGTGTTCTCCGATTTTTTGACATTAAAAAAATTAAAAAAAAAATTATTAACAATTAATCATGAATTATTATAGATTGCTCCATTGAAATGCATTGGACATCGCCAGGGAGCGACAGCTCATACCTGGCGCTGTGAGGGAATTTGCAGCGGCGCTGTTCGGTCCAGGCGGCTTCATGATGAAGGCCGCGCTAGCAGTCGCTCTCGCCGGTGCTAGCCTCATTTTGCTTGATAAATGCGTCATTGTGACCGCCGCCGGGCGTACTTGAGTCGGTAGTCGCCGTTAGCTGCTGCTACCTGGCGCTCGTCAGACACTACCTGGCGCTATCGCTTGATGAATAAGGGCATATGTATTTTCGCTTGGTCACTGTGCTGCATTCCCCAGTTAAAGATTTTTTTTTGTATTGCACAAGCCACTCTGCAGCGACCACACTGGCGCTACAAACTCAGCTCCTTCTACAGCGCTGTTATTCTGTCCTCTTTAATAGAGCTGCAGACCAACCACACTGAATGCTTTTAACTCTGCATGGTGAACCTAGCTATTCCCTTACCTCTTTTAAAACAGAGAGGAAACTTGCTCCTTCATGACTGGAAGCAGACGCACACTATGGAGCTGGCAGCCTACAACCAACAATGTGTCGTTACATGGAGCTAAATCTAAAAAATACCATAAAAATGGCTTAAATTGTTTCAGGCATCCTGATTAGGGTAAAATGGGTAAAATAAAAGCACATCTCTAGCTATATCACTGCTGTCACATTGTTATCTCTCCACATACGTCCAATTGGGTTTACTGCTGTGTCCTTCACCCCATGGGCATGCTAAATTGGGATACTAGTCTCCAGCAGTGGACCAAGTGGTCCAAAAATCATTTGGGACTTTGCTGGCTGGAGAGCCCATGCCCAGCCCTGGAGCTGCTGATCCCTGTCACCTGGGTGGTCTAATTTGCTCATCAGCAGATCATGCATTGTCAGGAGTGGAAATGGTCACTTTTAAAGAGATAAGACTGAAGCTTTAGTATTATAGGGTAGATACTTTCAAAGAGGTGAGTAAAGCCCCCACAGCCAAAATTCTGAGGCTACAGCATTGAATAACCTAAACATGGGCTGTAGTGTCTTGGCTGGGGACTACAGCGGGGCCTGGTGTGGGAGAATGGGGTTGAAAATGTACTTTCCAACCCATTCTGCACCAAATCCGTGTGGCCCATCCCGAACACTTACCACATCTGTAATTTTTATGATCAAATTCAAATCAAATCAGCCACATACTGACAAAGATGTGTATAGCAAAGGCCGGAGACCTGACCCTACAGTCGTTCCCTCAGGGTCATCCTGATTTGGCATGCCCTGCAGTCTGAAGCCCCCCTGGGTGCTCATAAACCTTGTTTCTAAATAACATGGCACATGCACGGACACCACTTAGCATCCCCGCTTGCTGGGCCAAGCTGACCTGAATGGCTGCCAGAGGGTGCATGGAAAAATGATGTGTACTTGAACATTCTCATCATGATTTTGATCTTTCTGGTTTGTACAGTAGTCTTGAAAATCAATTTCAACCAGATTTACAAGACCAGAAAATCAGACCACCGGGTTTCCAGGTGTGCAGAGTAGAGGGAGCAGGGATGCTCTGGTGAATGCCCCTGCCACTGCATGGGATCTCAGACCTAGGTCAGTATGTAGCATGAGCTTCAATAGTGATCCCAAATTGAGGTGCCCCCTAGGGAACATATGATGTGGGCCAAAAGTCTATTTAGAATTTTGGTCCACTTTAAACACAAATATTTCAGTTAGTGTATATCTACCCCGGGGGTGCTTAACCACAACCACACATCTTTGAGATATGAAATAAGGCCCTTATTCATCAAGCGATAGCGCCAGGTAGTGTCCGACGAGTGCCAGGTAGCGGCAGCTAACGGCGACTACCGACTCAAGTACGCCCGGCGGCGGTCACAATGACGCATTTATCAAGCAAAATGAGGCTAGCGCCGGCGAGAGCGACGGCTAGCGCGGCATTCATCATGAAGCCGCCTGGACCGAACAGCGCCGCTGCAAATTCCCTCACAGCGCCAGGTATGAGCTGTCGCTCCCTGGCGATGTCCAATGCATTTCAATGGAGCAATCTATAATAATTCATGATTAATTGGTAATAATTTTTTTTAATTTTTTTAATGTCAAAAAATCGGAGAACACTTCTGCAATGTTAGGATTTATTTTTAAGTAAAAAAAAAAAAAAAATATGTGCAGAATTGATCTAACAGGTCTGAGATTAATGTATTCATATAACAAAATGATTCTAAAAACATGTCTAATGTTACATTCAAAAAATATGGTTGTTTAGGGGTTAAAAACTAGTTAATACAGATCGCCGCCAGCGCTCTGGGGTTTAAACAAGGAATGGACAGCGACAGCACATTCGGAGCGTGATTTTTTGATGAATATGAAGCTAGCCGTTCGCTCTGGCCATTCGTTGTCAGGCGCTCACATACAACGCTGGACCTGTGAAACAGCGACCCCCCCAGCCCGTATTCAACATTACCGCACACCGACTGAGTCGCTGTCATCAAGCTAACGCCGGCCAAGCACAGCGAATACTGGCTGGCGCTGAAAAAATCACGCTACAGTCGCTCATCTGTCGCTACCTGGCGCTATTAATGAATCGGCCTCCCCGTAACAGTCTGTTGAATAGCTCCTGTATAAATTCAAATATTTATACTAAAGGTGCATATAAAGGGTCACTTCTAAAATAAACAGGATGAATTCTGCCCCTCACTGTATGATGCTTAGGCCCCGAGCACAGCCTACATTGCCTTCCACCATTCCAGCTCTGAATGCTACCCATGTTACATCCTATTTAATGGAACAGTCCATGCTATGCATGCAGTGACAGGAAACAGCTCACCTGATGTCTGTTCTATGCGCCTCTGCTTCATTTCCTACAGTGCAGGGTGGAAGCTGTAACACCACTCTAAAGTTTGCCCTCCAATTATTTCCATTGCTCCAGGACCATGAAACAAAAGTGCTCTAACAACCACTTGGGTGATTTCCTAAAGGTTAAAGTTTTCATTTTAGTCCCACTGACATTTTTTCTATCTCATAGACTAGGAAGCTCTTCCAATTTATAGACTGTACATAGTGTGTGGTTGCAGTGTCATGATGAAATGAACAAGACAATCGTACCGAAGATCAAAAAAAACACCAGCCAAAAGAGATTTGATGACTGAAATGGATATGCGTGATTGAAATGCCAAAACATCACCCTACTTTCCTAAGCGTGACTGAGCTTTTAACTTGTATCCTTTATTTTTAAAAATTCCAACCATTGGATTAAATCATTAAGATTAAAAATCTCCCCCTCAGCTTACCTAAACCAATAAAGTCATCTACCAAAGATTGCAGCAGTTAGTGATAAGCCAAACAAGCCTCAAATTAGCTCGGCAGCCATACCTTCGAATAGTATTTGGCATTCAATATTCCTCCTGCACGTTTATGGTGAGGGGGTTGGCTAAAGGACTTGAGGTAAAGTGGCTGGTATCCCCAGAAGCTGAACTGTTGGCCTTCGGCTGTGGAAGTATACAAGTTCCTAAGCTCTTTGGCACTGTTTAGTGCCCTTCATGGGCACTGGGCTCTTCTGAGACCCCAATGGCTAGGATGGGGGGCATGTAATCAGGTAGGAGTGCCAACAAGCCTTCTGTCACATGTAGGGGAAGGTGGCTTGCTGACTCCCTACCCTATGCGGTGGTAGAGAGGTCCTATATCAAGCTGTGCTTTGACTTTTAGGATTGACAAGTTTTGGCTATTTGTGCTTCAGGGGGACACAGGTCCTTAATTTCTGTCATCCTAAGCATGAGACTTTTATACCTTGAGGGTTTGGCTATTTGAGTTTTCTCCTAGTGCCCCGTGTTACCCTGGACCTGCGTTGAAAGACATAGGGGCTGCTATGATGCCATGGCTGAGCCCTGGCAATACTAACCCTTATGCCTGGTGTGCTGAGCTAGTAGCCCTACTGGTAGGCGACCAGAGGTAAAAGTTGGGCTGATGGTTCAACAGGTTAGGTTGCCGCTATTCAGGCCTGGCCCAGACCAATGAACAAATAATATTCAGGACAAATTTAGTTATGACACGAAGCTGTAGCTAATCACCCAAAGTAGCCATGCAACTAAGCAATTCCAAATCGTAGCTGGAGCAGGGGAGTAGCTAGGGGGGAGCGGGGGGGGGCAGGTCCAGCAGGTCGGGGGGGCACCAAAGAGGGGCCTGAACACAGGTGGGGGCGCCATTTTGAACCTTTGCCCTGGGTGCCAGAAAGCCTAGCTATGTCTCTGACCTGGAGAACATTCCCAATATGGCTATTTAGGTAGGATCTGATCACTCAATATTTAAATGATCAAGGTCAAGTAATCTAACCTTAAACAGAGCATGTGAATCTGTATGTTGGAACCAGATGCAAATGTTTTCCGTAGATTGATTGCTAGAAGAACATTTTACTCAAATGCTCAAATGAATCTGTCGGCCAAACAATGGAATAGGATCCAACCAAAGGGCAATTCTTTCCTGATACTGTGGTGGACATGCGGAAGGGAGGTGTCTACATAGGTGAAGATGTCTACATAGGTGAAGGGAAGTTTGCAATTTCACGTGTGTAGGTCCTCTTTAGAAGGTTCCTCAGCCTGCAAACCCATCTCTTCACCACTAGTGCTGCAACTAGCCCATTTTTTAATAAAAAAAATCAATGTGATTTTATCACACATTGTGTTTTGAGGTGCTTTACATTTCTGAGTTAAAAAATATACTTTTTTCTGGGTGCCAGCATTCCTCATGTAGTCTGTCAGTCATGAGGGTCTTAAATACGTTCTGAAATCCAGGCAGAAAAATTGTTATTCAGTGGGACCAAAACCTTAAAGCAAACAAAAACTCAGACCAGAGCAGACCAGCAAGCCAGCCAGCACTAGAGTCTAAAATACTCCAGGTCCAGGTAAAGTCCCAATCTGGGATACCCCACTGTGTGAAAGCACCTGTAATCTTACCTCGTTCCTCAATCCCACTAGCGGCCTCCCAGCACTCCTCCATCCAAAGGATACCCCACGCCAGGAATATTCTAATGGCTGGAAGCAGGTATGCACAGTCAGAGGGAGCAGCCAGCAGGAGGAGCCAGACAAACCTTCCATTTAGCATTGATTGCTGGGCATTAATATGCACAGCATTGAATGCTGATTGGAGGAGAGCCCACTCATGAATCATGAGAGCAGGGATTGCTGTAAGATTTCAGGTGTTAGACAGCTGTGCATCCCAAAAGCGGGTGAGAGAGTGAAAATGTGGGGTTATGGTCCACTTTAATGTAATATTTTATGCTTAGGCATAGACACAAATACTTAAAAATGCTGTCGGCATCAGTAGGCAAAACACAATTGGCTTATATTCACCTTCTCCTTGGGACAGCAATGAAATAACAAAAAGACAGCGCTTCCTTTGTGAGCAGTAATCTTTAGATACGTGTACTTTCCTGAACCAATGCCTCCCTCATACTGGCACTTATGGGATCACTTTATTTAATATATGCTGCTGGTCAGCATACTCACCTAGGGGGTATTGTGGTGGTGTAATGTGGCGTTATGCGGGGGCCACTGTAGGGTAGCACTGTGGGCCACTGCCGGCAGACTATCAGGCTACTGGGTGCACAGTGCAGGGATGCCAATATTCTACAGCAGTGCTCCTCAATGTCTTATGCCAAGTACCCCTGAGCAACCATATTTTACAACCAAGTACTCTCTTCGAGGAGACAAACTATTTAAGTTACCAAAATAAGTAGGTCGTGGGCATTGAAGCACTTTTTAAAGCCAGAAAGATGTTTAACTGTTTTAAATAATATACCAGACCCAAGACAACCCCCTTGAACATTGCTGCCTAATCCCCCAGGTTGAGAAGCAGTGCCCTACAGCACATGCATTTCACCACTGCAGGAGCCCAGAAAAAGGGAGACGGCAGCCCAGCTTGATGCTTTTTGCAATGTGGGACACCGTAGGGGCCTTAGGCAGTGAATCAAGAGTCTTTTTAAACTTTTGGTCAACTTAAAAAGAAAAGACACTGTGAGGAACAATGACAATATTTCATAACAATAAAAAAAATGAAATATTGTTTGGACTGGCCACACTTGCTATACAATCTTCATACATTCTCACTACCACTATGCGGTGGGGGGAGCCATACCATTTATTTAATGTGGTGCTTAATTTGAAGGGTCCTCACACTGTGTTAGGGATCAGTGGCATATCTAAATGTGAATGGGCCCTAGTGCAAACATTAAATGGAACCCATCATGGCTCATACAGTTTTCTTTTTTCTGTTGCCTTAAATTACTTGAATACATTTAGGATACTAAAGACTGAAATAGCAGAGACAAATTATGCCACGTGAGCACTGATAAATAGAGCAGAGGTGCCACAATGAGCAACCCCCCCATTTCCTCCGTCGCTATTTTTGCACCCCCTGTAGTTATACACCATCAGGGATCTTGGATATAGCTTTCATGCTAACAAATAAGAAACAGTTTTTTGGGGGTGGGGGAGGTCTAACATGCAGAAAATGTGCTTCATATATCCGGTCAGGTACAGGGTGCTTAAAATAAAAACACAGCTAATTCTATACTTTTTTTTATTAAATCTAATTTTACTTAAATGTCATTTTGTAATAGTTAAAAATGAATCCAGGCTGCCATCACATCATAACGCTACACTTTAATATCAGCAATCAGCGGGTTCATTATTAATTGCCATGAAACAGAAGTGTAATAAATTAGCCACTTGTTGCCAGGACAGCTGGATGAAAAAGTTTTTGGGTTCCATTCAAAGAAATCAATGCTCCAAAATTCCCTTTTGCCTTTCTTACGCCACTTTCCCCCTACAATATATTTTTTTATACTTACTAATGGCATAGAAGTTATAGGAGAAAATCAAGGAAAGGCCAATTCTTATTGGCCACCGAGGATTAATGCACATTAATGCACTATTAATATATTGTCCCATTCCTGTGCATGTGATTTTAATAACCGTGGGACCGCAAAGCCTGCAGGAAGCATCTGCAGCAAAGTTTCAGGTATACCATGCCGTTCCGAACATTTCAAGGTCGCAGCCACACATTTGATCCTTATATATTTCTTTATCGATCAATTGAATTATTAGATGAGATCAAGATAAGAAGAGTTTAAGCTCATTAATGTCATTTGCATAGTATAGATAGATGTAGAAGAAATAATAAATAAGAATAAAAATGCATTATATTTCATTAAAGATGAAATAAAATATGTTCCCTGCATGTTTTAATTGAATATAAAAGGTATAAGAGCAATAAGATTTGGTATGTAACCTGAGATGGTACTGACAGAGTTAAAAGCAGGTGCACTGAAAGGTTGGGTGCCCTGTCTCTCCCATTCAGGCTTATACCTTTGATCACAGGCAGATATAATGGGACAAGATTATAGACTGTCATCTGCAGGAAAGATACTGAAGAGGATTTTATTTATTTGATTTTATTTGGAGATGGCACAGGTACCTTTAACACTTTGGAGACCGTGTTTGTTGTAACTAAATTGTACAAATTCTGCACAAAAAGAGTATTCCTCACTTTTGAGTAAATTCCAACAGTTACAGCGATCCAAAGCAGCATTTGGATTATTTACTAAGGAGAGAGTTCCAGCTCAGAGAGCACATTCCTTTCCAATGTAATGTAACCCACCTTCTTGTCCTGGATCTATATTTAACATTACCAGATAAAATTCAAATAGAACATTTTATATCTAACACTTCACAGCCTTTTTATTACTAGAGTCTCGCTTTAAAAACAGTGTTTAATTAAAATTGATTAAAATAAATATCTCTGCTTTCCGCATCAACCAATCATATTAAAGTAACTGACTTCAACGGGGTCTCCCTTTAATAGGAAATGGGTTTAATTAAACATGATTAAACCATCAGATTTCAGCAGCAACATTAACCAATCAGATTACAGGAGCTGATTTCAAGATTTCAATGGCTATGGACATGTTATTCCAAATTAACACAATTCACCCAGAGCCTTCTGCCGTCTACCAGGATTACTCTGTATTAATATATTATTATGCCCCTTTGTAATAGGAAAGGGTTAACCATATGCTCTCTGGTGACCCTTCCAAAATATTCATCAAAGGCAAAGCATTTTTTATTGCTTTATAATTAGCTACATTTTTTAAACTCGAATGTTTAATGTAACTCTATATACAGAAGTGTACAATACACCTGCTAGCACCCATAGGAAACTTTTCGGTTTTCTGTTATTCAAGACTGACAGATTATACAATAATTAATAAAAATAAAATGCTCATTTTAACAGTGTAAATTAGCAAAATAAACCAGCAATAATATAAATTGATTTCAAATGATATGTTAAAACTAACAGGCTATATAGGTTATAATAGTAGTGCACCTACCAGGGTAATAGTGTCTGGGTCAGGCAGGGGCACCACAACCAGCCTGGTGGGTATGATAAACTGGGGCCACTTTCTGGTTACGGTGGTGCCACTAGTGAACACGACTTGCTTAGAATATAATAATAAAAGTGAAGGTACATACAGATTTCTCAGTGCAATCAGAATTGTTGCACCAGTAGTCAAAGTAGCACAGAAAAAAACAAATGCCTCTTCAGATGTCTGTGATGCTGAAATTACCCCCAGGGGCACATGTGACTCATGTCTAAAGTCACTGATGTGCCCTGTGTTTGATTTTCTGCCCTCTAATAAACTTAAACTTCAAAGTGCATATATAAAAGTTTTTTTAATCAAAATCTACTACATATATGTGAAAGTAAGGAAACACAATAAGTCCCTAAGTGAACATTATAAACCTTCACCATTATCAAACTATTGCAGCCCCTCCCCCAGGGGTAACATGCAGGGCCTCTAAAAAATGCTGAGATTATAGAGCCCATCTCAGCAGTCTGAATAATGTAAACCAATCAGATTCCTTCGCAGAATAGGAGAAGTCATTTTCCACCCCAACTGTTTGGTGGTCTAGAAAGAAGGAAACCTATTCACCTGTCTCACCCTTTTGAAGTCCAAACATTTCCAGTATGTAGATTGTCCATCTGTTCTGATCTTGACATTATTGTAAAGGTATACATCCAAAGTACCAAACATAAGAGGAATATTTCATGCTTCTTTTTCATCCAATTCAGATGCCAGGTTATTCATACCTGTCCCGGTCTGTTGCATAACCAAAAATATCCACTGGATACACCATATTCCACAACCCTTCCAAAGGCTAGACCGAATTTCCATTTCCTACAAGACATGTGGCATAGACATAAATGACTTCATCCCCCTCCAGATGTAGATATGCCCTATGTACATGGACCATTAGATGGCAGGAGACCTGGCCCCCGAAGGCAGATAGCTGCTTCCCCTAAGCCTGCATCTTCTCTCTGACAGCCCTCGGCAGAGCCCGAAAACTCTTTATAATAAGCAGCTCTGTCCCCCTTTCATATCACATGATTTCGGTTCACCTGGAACGAACAAAGAGTGTACACACAAAGACAAGCCGAAAATCAAGAAAAAAAGACCCATGAGCCAGGCCTAGAAAGATATTCAGTGTTTTCAATCCGGGGAGGGAGGAGAGGAAGAGGAGGGGGGCCTGTGTATCCCTTATCAAACTTTCATTGCTCCTTTTTTTAAACACAAGAGTTATTGTGGAGAGTTTTTTAATGTCCCCTTTTTACTGTATGTAAGATTTCATTGTGCAGGCTTTCGGCCTAGCCTGGCTACGCCAATAAGGCAGGACAATGGAAGGTCTATATGCGAGCGGCCTGCCCTCGGGACAAAAGCTTGCGTTGTCTCTGAAGGAGGGAGGGGAGGGAGCCCAGGTACTTGAGGGGTGATGATCATGGCACTATTGCTGGGAATCAAAATAATCAAACTATTCTGTAACAGCTGAAGGAAACTTGTGCACTTCAAATGACATTTTCTGCAAGGCATCCAGCAAGCTCATCCTTACACAGTTTTTTGGAATCTAGCTAATCGGACCTAATAGAGCATTTTGACTTTTATTCATCTTTTCTAAACCACAGTCTTGGTATTTTGTAACTGAATTATACATTCACAGAGTGACAGGCAATGAAAAGCAATGGATAGACATATACGTCTGGCATGAAGTAGTCACAGGCATCAGTATGCTGAACCTGTTTTTTTTTCATTAGATCTTAGCTAAAGCGTAATTGTACAGACAGTAGACTCCCTTACCTACTAACCTTGGAGACAATGGCATTTTGTAGCAGTAATAGTAGTTAATTTATCCGTGTGACTTTTTAACTTTGCTCCCCTGGGAAGACAGTTGCTAGTTGCAAGGGTTTTTCTGTTTCTCACAGAGGGGGACCAACAATTGAACAGTGTTCCAGCAGTTGCTCATATGAGGACATGGGACCCTAAGGCTATGCATGACATCCTCTGTCTGCCTTCTCCTCCTACAAAACGTACCTACACTGGCTCATCACAAACCTGGAGGCACTGAGTATATTACATAAGCCAGGCACAAACCAGAGGAATCCTAGGTAAAAGCATTTTCCAAACGAAAGCAATTTCTTAGCTTACATCTGCAGTCATCCAGGTGGATGTGACAGAGGCTGGAGAGAGCCGGCACACTTTTTTCTATGTAATGTCTATAGGCAATATTGTGCATGTGTATACCGGATGTGTGTTCTATAACACATATTTAGAGCAGTGCCAAGAAAAAGAATAGGATCTGTGGATTAGTAAATCAGGTTTGGATTAGAAGTAAATGAATGAAGCGTTGTGGAAGCTGTAACTCGGGATTAGTCTGGGTTACCGTGAATAAGACGTGCAATGGCAGGGTACTGCAAAGAACTCGGCTGCAATTCGGCATCTTTTGGTTTGTTACTATATACATCACAGACCCATATAGAGCACTTTATTAGTAACCTAATCAGAATGTTTGTTTCCAACTTCACAGTAAAGTTTGTTATATACATAAGCAGGGTGGGCATGGCATCAGAAAGATGATTTATAGTACCTACAGAGTATATCTTCTTAAAAACGCCATGATTTAATTCCTTTGACTTATGCAGAAAATGTTAAAGCCTATATAAAAAGCACGGAATCTTGTATTTTTTGTTTTCATTTTCTTGGCAAAAAAGGTACGTCTCTCTGCTAGTCTCCACCCCTTCATTGGTGGCAGCCAATTAGAGAGGCCAAGGACTGTTTGAGAAAAGCTTTGCCTTAAATGCATCGGGAGAAGTGATTAGGGCAGCGAACAGAGCATCATTCAGATAGGAGAACAGAGCCTCTATTACTGACACAGCATCAAGCCAGCACACCTCCTACCACCAAGACTCAGTAGGTACGTTTTGCATTCCTACTCTTCCTGCTTCGCCTCTCCCTCATAGCCCCATTTTCTAGGCTCTCGCTTTAAAACACCATGTACCATTATAAATCACAGTTTGTTCTAATGCTGTTACTTTTTTGCCTTATTTTTTCTACTAAAATGTTATAGCTAGGACTCTATGCTTAGTATTCTTAGTTCTTAACTATATTAATGTTAGGAATATATATATATATATATATATATATATATATATACTTTTAAACTTTATAAACTTAGTCTTTTAGCATAATTATTATTACATTGTGTTTGTTCTATTGCTTTAACTTACTATTATTCATAGCCAGCCTGCTTTATCTCAAGTATTTCATATAATCTATTTACAGTTATTAACGTTATATCTATTCATATAATATAATCTATTTACAGTTATTAAAGTTATATAATATAATATATTTACAGTTATTAAAGTTACATCTATTATACATAATGAACAATGTTACTTTACATCTGCACTCTGTATCTTTTTAATTACAAAATAGGCGTAATTTTTTAATGTCATCACTATCTGTCATCTAATGTCATTTTAGCCTTTTTCGCTTTTCTTCTAACTTTTTAAACTAGTTTAACTAAAGCTGGCTTATTGCTGTCACTTTCAAACTACGAATGTCTTCTTGAGTACAGTTTTTTGTTTTTAATGTTTCCAATGTTTTGAATACTATAGTATATAGTTAGGAAATGTAGTTACTGATTTATGGCGTTCTTATATATACTGCAGTTTTTTACATTGCCCTGGAATTTGGCATATATTTACATTTTGCAACAGATAATTGCTTTGATGGCTGTACATTTCATTTTGGTTTAACCTGGTTAATGTGATTGTTTTATAATACTTAAAAATGGACAAATCAGGGCATTATGTGAGTGCATTTAGGTGTGAATGGAGAAACCGAGCTTTTTAAGCAATGTTGTACAGATACTACTATGAGTATTAGTATCAATCACGCAGACTGCAAAAGTACTTTAATATGACTTTACACATTTTCTTATATACAAGATTTTTAATGTATAATTCTAAATAGTTTGTGATATTACCTCAGAGCTTTACATAATTAGTTATTCATCATTCTGTTTGTCATTCATGATTTGAAAATGAAGTTTGTACTATTATCAGGGGGTTTTAACATTTTTTGAAATGTTAATCTGATATTCCTACTAATTAGGGAACCTGCACTGATTTTATAGGTGTGTGAACTCCCTTATTAGAAATTAGTGTGTATATACAAAGATAATCACTGTGCCTTTGCTTTTACTCCAAATAAGGTGCTGAATACTGTAGTGTCTTTTCATATTAACCACACGTATAACTTAGTCATATAATACATTATAAATATATGAAAGTACAGAAACAGGAATGTAAAGACTTGCGGAGAAAAATATTCAATAATTAATATAAACTACTAGCATAAAATGATACCTTTAATCACATCTATTCACACACATATTTATGTGTTTTAACTATTCTTGACCATACTGATAAAGTATTCCTCTGTACGTCACTTTTAGTGGCAGATGCATGAGGCCATGGTTACACTCGCTAATCAATAAATCACCTAAATATATAAATTGGTTTAGATTAACATAGCTTAAATTCTTGTAACACTTCCGAATGCAATAGTTTACTCTATCATAAAGCTGGTGCACAGGATACATCGCAGTTCTTTAACTCTGTTGCTAGTAGTTATAACATATATAGTAATTACCATTATACTAAAAACCCACCTGAATGAGGAGATAATGTACAGACACATCAACATGCACAGTTGCTTATTGTTCAAAGAACGGGAATCTACAATGAGCATTGTTGTTTGAATTATACTTTCCTGCTCAGATTTCCTAGGTGAAAGGAATTAGTCTAGATCCCGCTAACTCCGCATGCACGCAGATACTAATTACATATTATTCAGAGATTCTAATAGTATATAATAGCTTTATACTGAATGTGTTACAATGCCGCTTTCTAATTGTGTTTATTCAAATATACAAGATTTATCCATGGTTTGATTATGACATGGTGTCAGACTGTAAGGACAGATTAGAGACATGGCAAATTGTTATACAGTATGTCCGCCCCCTAAAATATAGTTTCTTAATATGATCACTACTGTTGCAAGTGACCAAGACAGATCCTAGTTTTTCAAACTTTTTAGGTAGCCTGTTTGATATTTTGTAAACATAGTTGGTGGAAACTTGGCAAGGTTTTGATTTGTGTAACTTTTATCATGTTGTGTAAATGCTAACATATTATATTCCTCTTCTCCTGTGTTATGTAGACCTCTTTCCTTTGTTTTGCTATATGCACCGCTAGAAAGCAAACACTAAAAATACTAAATATATGACTGCCTATTTTAGCTTTCTGGTGAGAGGAACATCATGAGTGACGATCAAAGCCTATCTGAGGTCGAGATGAGTCCTGTTGGATCTGAGGATCCCTCCTTAACACCTGAGCCATTGCCATCTCATTCCCACTCTGGGCCAGACGATGATGATGAAGGAAAAGTGAAAAAAGAACAGGATTCTGAAGATGAAAGGTTCCCTGTCTGCATTCGTGAAGCTGTCTCCCAGGTTTTAAGTGGATATGACTGGACACTGGTCCCTATGCCAGTCAGGGTCAATGGTGGCAGCAAGTCCAAACCACATGTGAAGAGACCTATGAATGCCTTTATGGTATGGGCCCAGGCAGCTCGAAGAAAGTTAGCTGATCAGTACCCACATCTTCACAATGCAGAGCTGAGCAAGACACTGGGGAAACTTTGGAGGTAAGAGATCTAAAGACATTTGGCATACAGATAATCTTATCTGATTTAATAAAAAAACTTCATACTATCAGAGATAACTAATCCTAAATTAATAAAAGACAGGTTCGCCTACACTCCACCCCTAGAGCATCCGGATTTGGGATGCCTCTCTGCTTAAAGAGCAAGGGAAAGGCTGAATTTGGGCAGAATACCCACCACTGGTGACATTAGCTGGCAGACAGAGGGGTAACTAAATATGAACAGGCCCTAGTGCAAACATTAAAACCCCTTTTTCCCACAAATATTAGGCTGCCAATTTCTGCAGAGTTAATTTGATAAATGAGAATACAAAGCTTTGAAACAGCTAATACAAATAATGTTTTCTTTCTGTACATGGTGCCATTTGAGCACAAATCTAATAAATAAGGTGGAGCAACAATGGAGGGGGCCAAGACCTTCTGGGCCTGGATGTGCTCACTACCCCTGCACCACCTGTAGTTACACACCTGCCCACTAGGTGAACCCTATTTCCAGCTCACAATCACAGTCATCACTACGGAAGTGCTGATTGTGTAATCCAGCTTCAGGCTTCATATTGTTTTTTTACCCAGAGGGGCATCCCAAACTTGCATGCCCAGGGGGAGGGGTTGTATACAAATCTGACCTCTGTTTTTAACTTTATGTCTGCTTCAATTAACATTACTAGATTTGCATTAAAAATAATGCATGGGAAATAAATCTTTCTAGAGAATATGCATCCCCAATTTACATCAGTGATTGCATTCATTTATTCAGTCTTCTCCCTGAAGCAGTAAAAGAATATTTAATCCCATAACAATAGCTTCATTTATTTCTACAGGTTGTTAAATGAGAATGATAAAAGGCCCTTCATTGAAGAAGCTGAAAGACTAAGGATGCAACACAAGAAAGACCATCCAGATTATAAATATCAGCCTCGTAGAAGAAAGAATGGAAAACCCACATCTGGGGAGGGAGATGCCTCTTCAGAAACAGAAGGCAGCGCTGCCTCTATACAGGCCCACTATAAAAATTCCCACCTAGACCATAGACATGGCTCCCCTATGTCTGATGGAAACTCAGAACATTCAGCAGGTAATGCAAAATCCTGGGAAATGAACATATCTGAAAAGCCCAACACTAGTATAAATGTTTGGTCTTTGTTCATAGTTTAGATTGTAATCATAGGTTATATATAAGCCAAGTCTCCAAAAACATGTTTTTATTTTTCACAGGTCATGGTCCTCCTACTCCACCAACAACACCAAAAACTGAGCTTCAAGGAAAATCTGACAGCAAAAGGGATGGATCACGTTCCCTAGCAGAAGGAGGAAAACCTCACATTGATTTCGGCAATGTGGATATAGGAGAAATAAGTCATGATGTCATGTCTAACATGGAGACCTTTGATGTCAATGAGTTTGACCAGTACCTTCCACCCAATGGTCATGCTGCACATCCAAGCCACATTGGAGGTTACACCTCCAGCTATGGTCTTAGTGGTGCCTTGGCTGCAGGTCCCTCTGCTTGGGCTCTTGCTAAGCAACATGCTCCGACTGTGGCAGACTCAAAAGCTCAAGTGAAAACAGAAAGCTCAAGTACCAGCCACTATACAGAACAGCCTTCAACCTCACAGTTGACCTACACTTCACTGGGGCTGCCTCACTATGGTTCCGCTTTTCCATCTATCTCCAGGCCACAGTTTGACTACTCAGATCACCAACCGTCAAGTTCCTACTACAGCCATTCAGGTCAAGCCTCCAGCCTCTATTCTGCATTTTCCTACATGGGACCTCCTCAGCGTCCTCTTTACACTACGATCTCTGAACCTCCCAGTGTGGCTCCATCACACAGCCCAACACATTGGGAACAGCCAGTGTATACTACGCTGTCAAGACCATGAGAATTACTGAGAAACTGGCAAAGGAGGGGCATCTCTCGGAGAGCCACATGCTCCGACGGGGTCCTCCCACCGCTCAAATCCCAGGTAGAATCCGGATTCCAAGAGCACCAGGAAACTGTAGCCGGTTCCTACGGGCCCCTGGGAAAGATGGAGACCGGGGAAAATGGGTCATTTTTCTGAAATAAAATAAAAACTACAGTGTAAAAATGGCGGGGTAGTATAGCAAGGCAATGTAGGGATGGGGGAAGGGAATAATATGTATACACCGATCATGAACTAGTTTCTCCCACTTGAGGGAAGAAAGCTGCAACATCTGACTTGGTAATGGCTTTGATCTTAGGCACCAGACTGGCTGGCAAACTGACTATGAACAGCCATTGGCTGCAGAAGGCAAGCTCCTACCTGAAAGCCACTAGACTTTCTTTTACAGGTGACCTGGGCTGCTAACCTGTTCAAAATAAGGGATAGTTCAAATAAAAACTAACCAACCTAACATCTTGGGATATAACAGATTAATAGTAACTCCTATTCACTTGTCCACAGCATATGAATTATGAATAATAACTTATGATGGAAAAATTGATACAGTTCCTGTTTTTACCTCTACCAGTCCTACCTGCATGGATGGAGAGCAAACAAACTGCATCTTAAATATCCTGAAGAACTAGAACAAGTGAAGGCAGGGGATACCTACTCCAGTAGCAATCCACTCATTGTGCAGTGGTTAGTAAAACAAGAAGAAACCTAGCTCCAGTGTCTGGAGATACTGTTGGGTGCAGTAAGATGGCCAACATTTGGCTTACATATTCATCCACAGTACTGTGCAGTTTTTTGAAAATGAATAGTATATCAAGATTATGTCCATAGTGATATTGATGATTTATGCACTTCAAAACATTACACGTTAACAAGAAGATGTTACAAATGTGTGTAAGTGAGTAATATCTGGAATATCTACCTTTTTAATGTAGGAACATTTGGATTGTTAAAGCAGCTAGACAATAGTACGATGGGTTTTCAGGCATTATACAGAGGCCAGAAGCAGATTCAACGTTAAATATTATGTTTAAATGAGCTGTAGTCAGTTTTGTTGGAGACTAGTTACCCGTGAAATGTTGGTGATTATGAGGCAGACACATTGCCTTTAAATGTGCAATGCTGTAAACCTATGGCCTAACCTTAAATAAATACAAGTTTATCTGCAGTTGAACCAATGGAGTGGAATTCTGCCTTCCAAAACCCAAGTTAAACATCAACCCCAGTCAAGAAATTTGAAGAGCATTTGCTTGAAAATATCTATGGAGCAATATAAACCATCACAGTATCAAGTTAAAGGGGTTGCCCTTCCAAAAGGGAGAGTGTTCAGTTCCTTTAACAAGTTACAAACCATTTCTAGGTCATCCTGTTTTCAGGAACCTTGTGTGGAAGTTTACATATGTTTTAGGGCTTTAGAAAAGTCAGTACTAAATATAAATTAGACATTGCAGTACTATAGTTATAGGACTTTTGGCAAGATTAGTTTCTAAGGAAAATTCTCTTCTAACGCTGCCATATTTGTAGCACCCTCAACAAAGTGTAAAATCTCCAGTATTAGGCGTCTACTTGCAAAAGTCAGAGGCAAGGGTGGGATTTCTAAAGTTTGTAAAAGCTATTATACCTAAAAGAAGAACCATATCAAACATAATTGAAAAGTAGTATGTACTAGCAAACAACGCCATTTGGTCAGGAAAAGTTGATTTACCTGCAAAACATTTCCCCCAAACAGCAGGAAAAACAGCTCAATAAAGCTTAAAAATGACAGCTGCTATTCAAAAGTTTTAATCCTGTTCTGTCTATAGGGGAAAGACTGAGGGTAAAAGCCCAGCCCGGATCGTAACAGATCCCCAGGTTACAACAGTGACAATTAGTTCAGTTCAAAAGCCTGCTTACAAAATGTGTTATGCTGACTGTATATTATTTCAGTGCCTCATGCAAATCGTGTAGATCCTACTTTCCGAGCTGTTAAAGGAAACCTCCAATCCCCCCATCTCAGGCAATTAAAGGGGTCTCATGCAATAACTACCCGATTGCTTTGAGTGACAGGCCAGTTACCCTATCCAAGCACCCGGTGCTGCAGCAGCTGCCCCTGGGATTGGGTAACTGATTTGTCACTCAAGGTCCTGCCATGCAAAGTGCCCCACCCCTCCTTCTCCAGGACAGGTAGAATCTGAAAACTGGCTTCATGCAGAGTGTGTGTGTGTGTGTGTGTCTGTGTGTGTGTGTGTCTGTGTGTGTGTCTGTGTGTGAGTGTGTGTGTGTCTGTGTGTGTGTCTGTGTGTGTGTCTGTGTGTGAGTGTGTGTGTGTCTGTGTGTGTGTCTGTGTGTGTGTCTGTGTGTGTGTCTGTGTGTGTGTGTGTGTGTGTGTGGGGGGGGGGGGGGGCGGTCCTCTTTAAGTACCACCATGCCCTGTCATTCATAGGTGCATTGCATTGCGGGATCTTTCACAGCAACCTGTCTGGATCTATAAAACTGAGCATGAATGTTCAATGCTGCGGTTTGTATTTCCATTAAAGAGGCAGACACTATAACATTTGGAAAGGTAAATCTACATGACCATAGGCACAGCCAACATCATTTCAATTCCAGGCAACTGAAAAATATAAACAGTCCTGCGGGTTGCAGTGCTGCCAGCTCTGGTGCCAATAGTGTGCTCCAGGCAAAGTCTTGGTGTGCGTTCCTGCTGCCAGTCATGTGGGAGCAGGCTCCCTTGATATGTGCTTTAGGCTGGAGATGCTCATATGCCTGATGGGGGTTGGTCAGGAGTGCATTATCAGCTTCAGACATGACAGTGCTACAAGTTGAAGTCTCTGAACAAAGGCCTCTCTGCCTCATGCAGGTGTTTAACCTTGCAACATCATTGTATGACCCAACATCATAGGAAAATAGAATAAAACCTGTCACGTGTGCCTCCGTTAGCAGCCTTGGCACACAGGGTGATGGACAGTAAGGGTGAGCAGTCTGCTCAGGCAAAACTGTAAGCACAGCTCGAGAAAAACTGTTTGGTGGTTAATGCCCTTTAGTCTTACTTTTCACAGCTATTTTCTGAAAAGTGATTAGTAAAAAAAAAAACGAAAATATCCAGCATCCAATTTCAGCAAAAGCAGTGATATAACAAACTGCTTGGCACCCTGCTAGAACATTCAATATTCACACAAGCTTCATGGTAATGATTGTATAATTCCTTTAAAACAAACTATTTACTGGCATATATCCTACCAAGATACTATGAAGTATGTTTTCAGGATGAAAAAATGGAAGCAGTTAAGGCAATATGTAAATATAAAAATATATATGTCTAAATATATATTTTTGTTTTTTTTGGATAGGTGGGGTGAGGCTGGTGCTTTTATACCAAATAATGTCTCAGTAGATGTTTTTTTTTTCAGAATGTGGGTTTTTGATACGAAAAGGGGTTTGAATCCCTTGACTCATTTTGAATTGCATATATTTTCGATACTTTGCCTTATGCCCAGATTAATCCTAGTGAATAACAAAATTTGTCCCTTCCTCCATCGCTTTATTCGGCTAAAGAAGAATTTGTTTTCTATGTCTGTCTTTTCTTTGCATTATGTGTAACTGCACCTATCTTATTTATGTAAATATCATACTGTCTTATGCAATATTTCTGATTTGCCATTCTTTTATCTGTGCATATTCATGATAAATATATTAAAAAAAATAAAAAAGAATTATGTTTTTTTTCCGGTATGTTAATTGTGCTATTTTGATTTACTTTTATTTTTTTCTTACCATAGGAACCTGAAGCACAACAGAATTGACATCAGGCACGGAACTTCTTCTCCCTAGTGCCTTTGACAACAAAAATGAATTTGAGTGCCTAGTGGCTTCTACAAAGTTTTATATTCTGGGTTGTAAAGATGTTTAGCAACACAAAATAACGATGAATATTTATAAGGATAGAAGCTAATGATAGGGTAACACTGATCCCACTAGGAAATAGCTACATTCTCACATTAGGTAGCAATTGTGGAGGTGCCTTGAACCTCATACAGTCATAGAGTTATAAAATCGTAGTCGTTCAATACAGCACATATTAAACTATTTGTAAGTAGGATAAAATATGATTTAAGACTACGAAACCCAATGCATCGAGGAGAAGGTCCTGGGATACAAATACATTCCACATAACATAAAAAACAATCAGATTAGAAGATTAGAAGGCAACCACTAGGTCCATACCTAAAACCAGGGGCATATTTGAGGAAAGGCAGCACAGGTCATAGCAGCTGAGAGTGCTGGAATTATTTCCTGACTTGTTGTCTGAAGAGAAGTGACTGCTTTTCATAATAGCCAAATGCTTTATCTTTATTTGAATATATGTATCCATTACTTTTTTTAAACAATGTGTTGGGAGCGTCACAACTACAAGGTATGTGCCTATAGGGGTATAGCAGTTGCATATTTTAAAACTACCTGCCTGCAACTTGATAGCTCTAACAACCTGCTTCCAAGCCTGCCCTGTGGCACGACTTCTGACACTGCCTTAGCACATTATTATTTTTACTATTAAACAGTGCTACCATGTAAACACTTTGCTATTAACATTAACTAAAAGTAATACTTCTCAGCATACTAAAACATGTGAAACTTCAATCCTCTCTAATGCAACATGTGTCTTCTGCACACCAGCTTCAATATATAACTTGACCAGCTGAATGCATAGGCTCTAAATCGTAAAAAACCTCTGAGCAACTTGATTTTGGTCCTCTTAGTATATTAATACCCCCCATTTATCCTGCTGCTACCCCAATTTCCATAATGCATATACTCACCTGGTCCACAATGGAAGTCCTCTTGTTGTACAGAAGTCCCATGTCATACTCTCAGGAGAAGCAGTTCCATCACTGTAAGGACCTTGAGTGACAATGTATCACCCAATCACAGCAGCAGCAGTAGTCCTCAAACTTCCTCCTCAAGGGCCGAGACAGGCCAGGTTTTGCAGCTCTCCACGCTACTCCACAGGTGAATTAACTGGTGCTCAGACAGAGCTATAGCCCTAATTATTACATCTGTGCATCAGCATAGAGAGCTTCAAAACCTGGCCTGTCTCGGCCCTTGAGGAGGAAGTTTGAGGACTACTGAGCTAGCCCATGATTTTTATTTTAACCATTTAAGATGTTAAGATGCCAACCTTGGAGACCAATTTACAGGGTGATGGGCATGGCGGGGGTGTGGTTTAGGGGGCATGGCTTATTCAAAGACTTTTGAAAATGAAGTGTTTATCACCACTATGACAATTTGCCAGTATAAAAGTGTCTTAAATCTATATTGCTTACATAGAAATTCTGGCCATACATCACTGTTACAGTAACTGACACTAAAAAAAAACAAGCTTGCATTGTCTTTAATTGGAGCCTTCATACCCAAAAGAGCCTTGTGTATGGAGGCGCCCATTGAAATCATTAGGAGCACTCCATTCTGAGGCCACACAAACCCTGACAAATCTAGCCAACCAGACACTTAGAAGAAGTCAAAGACAGCCAATAGAGAGTAGGCTGGATGGCCAGCCAATAATTTAATGGTATTCGCTAGCCAATAGTGCATGGGTTGGAGATGGCAGTCAGTGAAACAGCAGGGGGGAGGAAGAAACTCAAGTTTTGCAGGGTAATTTCATAGTTTTAAAGGGTGACCGGGTGAGGGGGGGTCAAAAACAGCTGACTCCCTGAAAATCAGGGTGACTTGCCATACCACATATCTCAAAAGTCCTGCAAGCACCGTTTTTGCAGCCATGGTGTTCGCTGTTTACCAAATAGTTATGATCAAAACGCCAGTCAATTACCGGTACACAGGAGTGCTGCGTAGTGGCGTAGCACCTTGTCCCAGTGTGAAATCCAGCCTTAGTGTCAAACTCTCTCCTGAAAGGCCAACAACAGGCCAGGTTCTGCAGATCTCCACACAGATGCACAGATGGAGCAACCCCCAAAACATGACCTGTTGCTGGCCCTTCAGGAGAGAGTTTGACAGCCCTGTCTTAGAGCATTTCTTGCTGCACAAAGGAACATATGAATTCAGGTACTCTTTTCCAAATCACACTGGGTCTATCAAGAATTCTTACAGAGACACCACACAAAACCCCCTCAAAAGTTGATGTTTGCATTTACATGTTATTCAACTGCTAGAGACACCATAAAACATTTCTTTTAGTGTTTTTACTATATATTAGTCTATGTAATGTTAGAGCAGAAAAAGGATAAGCTGATAAGAATAAAGTATTTAACCTGCTAAAGCAGCATTTTATATCAATTATTTTATTCAGCACAGGTTCTTAATAGTCAGAACATAACTGAAAGTGGCCTTCTAGGTGCCAAGTGTAACAGGTGTTGGAATGGTGGCGGTGATTTCCTAACTGGTAGACTATATGCCTGTTATGTCAGACTTCTTTTTTTTCTACCTAAGCATTAATCTAAAGATCTAATGAGAGTTGCCTATAGATGTTTATCAGACACAAGTTCCAAAAAGAAACAATTACAGTGGGTTAAATATGGCATCTCTTATACCCCATTCCATTGTGGCCCCTCCCCAGGACCAAGCTAACAGTCTCCGGTTCCTCATGATCATATCATACAGACTGGAAAACAAAGGCCCCATTTAACGGAACCCTTGAGAATTTGACCCCGGAAAAGCCAGAACTGCTCCTGCAGATTTACACACAAAGCCGTGTCTGCACGGATGAAATTTCACATCCCCAATGTGATTAAGGGATTCTGTTGTGGGATGCTGGCCTGATTAGCTCATTAACCCTGTTTGGTCAAATTTAACCTCACCGTTACCAATGTTGTGACCCCCTCCTGCTTAAGGACTCTTTGAAGTTACTTTTACAGTAACCAAATTAAAAAATCTCTTAGGAAATGTTGCTGTGCTTTTTACGATGGATTCAGAAAGGTTAATCCAGACCTAGATACCCGAAAGCCTTTGCCTTCACCCAAGGCCATACATATTTAGTTGCTTATAGGAAAAGCAAACCTAGCTCCTTAAAGGCCTTCATCACAGCAATTTTCTTTAGACTTAAACCGGACCTTCACCATGATTTATTGAAAAGCCCAAACCCTTATAAAACAATTCTCCAGCATCTAAAATTAATATATTTTAAGTTTTTAGTCGCTTACTTATTATTCTTTCCCCCACTGGGCTGCAAATCTGTTTGCAAATCTGGATTTTAGGATACGGGCGCCAACATCTTGACTCAGAAGTACAGGGGGCGGGTTATAGCTGTGCTTTGCTCAGACAGAGCAAAGCTGGGGTCAGGAAAAAAGGTCAGCAGTCCCAGAATGCAGAGCAGCACAGTCAGAAGGCACTTCCTGTTCGCAGGCTGCCTGATGTCCCATGAGCCGCCATCTTGGATGTTTAAAGGCTCATAACATGCAGTAGATGCAGGTAGGATGATTTTTAATGTGAGCAATCTGTATGTACAGGGTGTGGGAAACATATAAGATAGACTCTTATTCAAGGTCAGCTTTAAAGCAGACCAAAAACTAATTGGGTCGACCTTGGACCATTTGAACTCCAGGGCTGGTTTAATATCTGTCCCCAGGGCATCTAGATTTGGGAAACCTTGCTCTGTGAACCTGGACCCGGATCCCTGGCAGAAGTACCCTCCGGTACCAGGCCTATCGGAATAGCAAACACAGGCACACATCAGTCGGGGGGAAGCACCTGGCAAGAGGTGTCAGCACTCCATTCAGAATAAATTGCCAGGTGACACAATCTATTCTAATTGGCTGGAAGCCCATCCATGTGCCATGGGAGAGTGCAGTAAAGTAAGAATGCTGGCGATCCAGGGGGGTTCACAAACACAAAAAGTGGTACCAGTGGGAACCAAAATCCAAGTGATAATAAAAGAATAATAAATAATCGGTGCCCCTTAAATTGTACCCTAGTAGAGGGGCTTCTTGGCCTGTCATTAGACTGGAGTGGAATGATAACAAAGGTAAACTTGACATGATAGAATTATAAGGGCTAAACAGCATTTTCTGTCTTATTAGCTATGGAAGCAGGTAGATCACATGCAGGTAGATAACAAAAGAAAATTAGTCCCTCAGCATGCAGTTTAGAGTGGGTGTTCTGCTAGGGTTTCCACTGGTAAAGAGGAACAACCCCCAAGAATTTGACTTTCTTTTGTTCCCCTATGGCGGAGCATCCCAATTTGTGATGTTCTGCGGTGCGTAAACGCACCTTTTCCTCATTCCCATGGTGCATACACGGGCCGCTTGGCCAATCAGCGAGCTCGTTCCATTTCATCCTCAATTGGCATCATAAATAGACCAACCCAAAGTCCTGAATTTTCATTATAAATAGACCAACCTCCAGTCTTATAGACTCAAGGGGTGTTGTTTCATTTTAAGATCAGTGCTGCCATAAGGGCACCGGGCGCCAACCATGATGGATGCTCAGTGACTTATGATTAGCTGATTCGACACCATGAGAATTTTGTTTCTCACTTTTTTGTAAGAAAAAAATGTTATCTTGATTTTTTTCCTCGGTGTAACTCAATAGTTTTTAGCTGTGCAAATTATTCAAACATTTACTCAGCTAAAAATTGTGCTGAATAGCACAGAGGAAAAAATTAAGATACATTTTTTTTCTCCGAAAAAACTTCTCACGGTGCTGAATTAGCTCGTTTTTACCCACTCCCACACTTTCTGTGAATTCAGGTGCTCCCTGCCTACTGCAACCCAGAGCTATTTAGCCTCAGCTCCATTTCCAAGGGCAGGCACTTGTGGCGGTGTAAATCATACTTATATAACCATTAAAAGACGATGGCTAAAGCCATTGCAGCACCTTTCTTATTGGCATCAGGGCTGTGGCAGACATGCATTGTACTGGTTGTGTCTACAGCAGCTTCTACAACATCTATGGAAATTCATTCATTAATAAGATGGTGGCCCAGACACTGACGTTGTATGTCTAATGGCGGGCCTTTTTATTTATTGCTACGGTTATCAAATACAAGGATTCTAGTATTATAAATATATCTTTTCTAACCAAAAGACGTTTGTTATCGTGTGTTAAATAATTATTTAGTGGACCTACAATTAATATTGATGTTTCATCCTTCAAGGTCAAAGTCCTTTCCAAAGATTCTTATTCCATCCTGCTGAGGAGGGGGAACTTATTTTTAGTAGCTGTTTCCTATGCATTTTCCCTATTTTTTCTAAATATTAATAATTTCAGGATTTTCATACAGGAGTAATGAGATGTAAAATTTCTGTTCTATCTTGTGTGGCAATCAAACAAGTCATGGATATAAATGATGCAATAACGACTGGGAGACATTGGTGAAGCAGCCAGGAAGAAGGTGAGTTTTGTGGCGCCCCAGAGGGGTTTCATACAGCAGGGCATCTCGATTTAGGATGCCCCAGGGGAAGGCCAGCAGCCGGTCCTGGAATTAAAAATGACCCTGCTGGGGTCAGTTCTGCTTTAAAATAACATGGGGCATCCTGTTACTTCCTCTGAACCTTTGCCCTTGTAGGCATTGGCCTAATTCTCTGTTCCATAGATACAGCCCTACCCACAAAAATACATGCCAGGTTGGACCTGTACTGAAACGTAACCTGTACTGTACTGTACTGGACCTGTACTGAAATAACATATAAGCCCCTGCAAGCTGGTGTGAGTGTATTGGGTGATGATTCCACTAAGTTTGTAATACTTCTTTTAGCCAGTATTTACCATGTTCCCCTGTTTACCCTGTTGCTTCAGGTTTATTCACCCCCCTGATGCTCAGAGGGGAATACCATGGCAGAGGTATGTGTAATCTACCCACCACATGCCAAGCAGGTAGCTTGTTAACTTCTCTACCTTGGGAACAGGGATGGATTATCATTGGGGCAATGGAGCACCCTTCTCTGGGCCCCAAAGTTCAGGATACTCCCATTACCATTATCACCTGCAATGCCAGAATATAGGGAGGTGAGGGTGCTTACACCACTTGTTCCAGTAGTGGGCATGCAGGGACAGGACAGCCCAATAATTGGGCGCTGCTAGGGAGTGCTTTTTCTGTGCAATGGTGGAACATGCTGTCGCTACAATAGAGGGTAGGATGGCGTCGGGTAGAGAAGCACTGGGTGGAGTGCCATATACTGAGGGCTGCCAGGGTCACTGTGAGGACAGGCACTGGTCAGTGTCACCAATGTCTCATTACCCTCTGACCCCACAGCGCTCCCCTCTACCCTTCTCCTTTAAGTAACCTGGGTTTTGGCCCTTGTCTCTGAGGCATCCTGATTTGGGATGTCCCCCCCAATGTGAAATGCCCTGCGATTGCCTGTAAACCTAACTTGATCTGGTGATCCCTCAACTCTTGCATGGGCCTCCTCCAAAAATGATTCCATGCACTGTTTTTTCTGTTCAAAGACACACAGCCACCCTCCTTCATCTCAGTCGGCCCAAAGCACTCCTGCAGACCAGCATATTTCAAGCAAATTAAAAGCTGTCAGAGATCTTCAAAAAAGCTCATCTGTGTCCCTGGAGCCTATTTTGATGATCCCCAGCAACATCTGAGTTGCTTGCTCAGCGTTTTTATTTCAACACTGCCCCCTCCTTCATCTCTAGCGGCCCAGAGAAAACTGCAGACCAGCATCTTTAAAGCAAGTTAGAAGCTGCCGAAGATCTTCAAGTAAGCACTCTTGGTGAGTTGCTTGCTCTCTAACGCTCCCCAAAGGCATATGTGTTTTTATTTCAAGGGCACACTGGTTCCCCCTCCCTCATCTATGGGCGCGCACACACAAACCAGCATATTTCAAGCAAGTTAGGGACTTGAAGGAAGACAGCATAGCCAACGCTTGGGGTGTGTAGCTGCACGGACCACCATCATCCTAGGAGCGCAGATGGGGCAGCAGACTATTTTATTATTTGTCAAGGTTTGTTTTTAAATGATCCGTCGCAGTTTTGTCCAGGTAGGGGCAAAGGGGAAGGAAGTGGCACCTGCTCAGCTCAGGCCCTGCCAGACTACCTTTCAAAGAACCCCACCTATCCCAAAAAATACATTGTGTTTTGTCCCAGGAGGGGAGGGGGGTGCCACCCGTTCACCTCTGCCAGAATAATTTCTTAGGTGTGGGGATCCTATGGCGGGCACAAAGTCAGTTTTGTCCACCCCATTCCACATTCTCTTGCCCCAACGTAACTATCAGCAGCCCATTGGGTTCACTTAGTGAGCTTGTACATCACTGTGCACCCACTAGCTGGCCAGGCCGTATTTCCAGCATTTATGTGAATAGCAGCCGAGACTGGGCTGCTGGGTCTCGAGCTTCCTAGCAAATGGGTGCTGAATAAAGATGTCCTCTTGCTGCAAGTGGAAGAGGAACTCCAGTCAGTTTCTGCCACCTTGTGCTTGAGGGCAGGGATGTGTGCTAACACTGGTGGATCAGAAGTTCCAGAGTAGCAGCTCTAGAAGTAGAACAGCAGGAAGTCTTATGACAGCATATCATACCTCATCCAGCGCTAGGCCCTATTTGAGGTTTAAAAACAAATAAAAAATGCATTGCTGGCACCCAGTTTCGTGGCGGGAGCAGTGCTGTGCTGTGTAGTGACTAAGCAGTCAATCAAAATAAGGGTGACAGCTACCGAGATCCGCTGTGGGATTGGGGCGCCTGGGGCTTCTTTTTATTTTAAAACCCCACGCTGAGCTCATTGCTGGATGAAGGGTGGGTGTGGGTTACTTGGGTGCTCCAGGCTGGACATCTACTATAAGTTGACAAGCAGTGAGAAGAGCAGTAGCTAAAACTGTACACAGTGCTAGGTATATGCACATGCTGCAGTTCAATAAGGGACACATTTTATTTTATATACATATATATACATATTAAAATATATATACTTATAAGCACAGATATGTTTTAAGTGTCAGATGAGAGCAGTTTGCACAGTCATATGACAGTGTTTTTCCGCTCCGGTCAGATGACATGTTTATTGATGTCAGATGACTGTAGCAGATCATATCAGATGACTAATACGTATGGTAAGAGTTGGCCATGAAGAAATGTCAGAATCCTTAAAACGTACAGAGGGTGAAGTCTAGCTGTAGCTCTAAAGATACAACCAATAAAGTTGTGCCACACAGTTTATAGCAACAATAAAATTATATATATATATATATATATATATATATATATATATATATATAACATATATTTCATTTGCACACATACATAGATTCCCCATGAGTTTGATGTGACTGTATTGTTTTTTCTAGTGAGTGTAAAACAATTTTCCACCTAAAAGGAAGCTCCTGCTTTTAAGGATCAGGGTGTAAAAGACAGCAAATAACTACATAATATCCATGTAGAACCTGCTGCTTAGTGGATCAGTCATATGACAGCAGGGCCATAATAAGCAAATTGTTCCTAGTCTCCCAATAAGACAGTCAGATGACTAAGTGAAATTTACCTATTACATAAAAAATAGTGTTTAGTTTGGAATGCAACTTGTTGGAAGGAAAGCATGATCCCTTTTTTAGGAAAACATATTTACTAACATTGCCTCATTTTTAAGAGAAAAGCAGGTTTTAGAAGACTTTGAATGTTTCAAGCAAAAGGAAATTTCACACTTGTGACAATACTGTAATGTGGAGATCAGATCGTAAGGAAAAACTGGCCAAGGCATCATCCAGAGTAGTACAGACATAAGTTTAGAAAGGGACCCCAACAATATTCTGCTGTAAATGGGGGGTAGGCCTGTACTGATGATGCCCCCACCTGGTGCTGAAGTGAAATTGGGGGTTAAATTAAAAACAAAGCTTACTTTACTGGCAAGAGACACCCACTCCTCTGTAGAGCGGTGGTGGCCGCAGGCTCCTGTGGGTAAAGTAAGCTGCTTTTTTGAAAATGATTCCCCTAATCCACCAGGTGAGGCATCAGAACCAGAGGCAGTTTAAATTAGACTGCAAGGTTGTTAAAGAAGCAGTCCAGTCTATAACCCCCTAGCCTCCTCCCACTGAGGCACAATGGAGGGGTATTAAAAAAATCTTACCTTGTCTGAAATCCAGGGTTGTCATCTGTGTTTCTTGTTCTATGTGCACCCCCCCCCCCATTCAAACCTTAGTCTTGCCAAGATGGCTGAGCCCCAGGGCTAGAAATGACAGGGAAATGAGCTGGATTGCGTGGAAAGGGTACATTTTTAACCCCCCCCCCCTGCTTCAGCACCTGGTGGGTGGTTTCTGCAGACTGGACTTCCACTTAAAAAATGTAAAGATGGGGCTGGAGGCAAAGGACTCCTTAGATTCCTGTGAGGAGTCACAGGGTTAGGGGAGAGCCATGAATGTATAGGTGGAGCAAAGTGTGCTAGGAGGATGTGCCCCAAGATTTGAGCATAATATTCATCTGGTTCCTCCTCCAGCTCTGTGCATGTTGTGCACACACCCTGTTGGGAACCCATCTGGTCTCTGTTGGTGAGGGGTACGTGCTTATACAGCTGCCAGTTTGGATAGAGTGGGAAAACGTTACCACTAATTTAATATTATTTGCACCATTTGTGAGCCAACTGTGGAGTGCATTGATCACTGTGCTTGTGGTGTCTTTGAGACCAAGCAGTTTTAACAGCCTAAATTTGGGATCAGTGTAACACCCCTGGCTGCAATCAGGGCTACATCTCAGTTGCCTTTGTGGTGTATGCATCTATGATGAATATTACCAAAGACCTCATTTTTAAGTAATATCAAAGAATAGACGCCCAGCACGATTTGTTGCAGTTCCCTATTAAAAGAAATGTCCCAGAGGGCACTTTACCACTGCCAATCGGTCTCCTACAGTGGGGACATAACTTCCTGGACCTGCATGGCGTCTGCCCCGGGAAGAGGTAATGACCCCACCTACGGCTGAGAAGAGGTGTGTTACATGACCACCATGTGAGGTGGTCCCCGGACACTTAAACAAAGCAAAATTATTAATATTTCTAGCTGTAAACGGTCCTTATGACAACTTCAGTTTTGCAACTAGACCTTCTTGTCTGATGACTACATACCGGAAACAATGCTAAATTCCCCACACTAGGGGAACACTAAAATCAAAACATACTATAAATATAACTCGGCTTGTGTTGGGCTAATAAAATATATATATTGGTAAACATTCATTGGAAAGATTGTGACTTACTAGTCAGTGAGGTGCCATCACTAATAACCATTTCACAGCTTGATCCTCCAACAGGCCAAGATTCCTGGTAGGGCGCATATGCTCAACCTTGAAGCCTTTTGATGTGGCCCCTAACCCGCTGTGGGGAAAGTGGGAGAGATAAATATAACTGTGTGTAAAGGTAGTTAAATAGAGGCTCAGTAAGGTTGCTGTGTGCTTTGGTCAGCGCCGGAAACTGCTGTGCTCCAGAGTGAGGCCCCAGTGAAGCATGTGCTTACTGCTCTCTGATCTGCCCCTATTAGCAAGGAGGAAGTTTAACTTTCTGGCCGGCTACTGGTTAAGCCCTGTTCCCCAAAAATGTAAAAGGAAAGACGCCAAAAGCAACTGCACACATTTAAACACAGTAAAAGACACAGAATACCAAGTTGTGGAGAAGCATAAAGCTGGAGTAGAGGGGGGACATGATGAAATAAAACCCAATAGACTGCAAACCCTGTGTATGGAAAATGGGATTTTGCAGGCAAACATTGTAAATGTAAAAAAATAAAATAAACAGCAGCTTACCTTGCCAAGCATCACTCCAGCGCATCGCTTCTTCTCAGGTCAGTGCTGTATTTAAAATAGCCAATACTCACTTTACTCTGAACCATGTTGAACCAGATCAGAACTGATAATGGAATCCTAATCCAATTGCATGAACTAATCCACAGCCCAATACGTCCAACATTTCTGGGTGCAGGATCACCCCATCAGAGACAAGGTAGCAAAAAAAACCCCTTGTTTATTATTTGGGACTGGTGGGGGGATGGGCTTTAAATATGGGACCCATATTTTTGAAGAGGTAAGACGATTATATGTATTGCATATGGATGGACATACATATGGATATTGTTAAGAAAAAAAGTGGTAATGGGGTGATGTGGTGGCAGAACGTGGAGACAGTAGGCATCCTGATTGTAGAAAATCAAAATAATTAATCAAAAATTCTGAACCTATTCATTGTGCCCACAACCCCTTCTCAAATCACTTGGTGCATGTTCTTCAGAGGGTTGAGCACCCCTGTGGTAGAGAGAGAGAAAGACAGCCAACCTCTGGCTGCAATGTGTATTTTTCAGAATTGTGGCTGTGTTGGATATTGATTGCATTTAGGATGTCACTGCACTTTCTAGGAATCCTGATTAACAGCTATTCATGGATTTATTTTTTAAAGCATTCCAGAAGCCTCTCACGAGTACTTTCAATTTCTGAACAGTGCTGTGTATGTTACACTTTGCAGACAACGCAAAGTAAACTTCGTACATTACATAAATGGACTACAAGCTCCTTTCATAAGCTCAATGAATCAATAGTTCATACCTGTTATGGTTTCCAGTAACACAGCTTTCTGATCATTATGCAAATCACCCTAAATAAATGCTATTTTAGCCAAATACAGGCTTCAAAGTCTATACTCACAACCAGCAACCTCCAAGTTTCAATTTCTCATAGAACCAGCTGTTGGGAGTTTTGCTGTTAGCCTGAGTGCATGCTTCCCCTTTGCCAAATCCAGGGTGCACCTTGGCTCTGTTGATCTACCATGATAAAAGCCTCGCTCAGGGTAGTGGGTCTGGCACATGGTACAATACAAGTGTTGAAAGCAAAAAACCTGCCGCATTTCACTAGCTTCAGACAAGGTTTTTTTTATTTTTGAGCTGACAATAAAGCTTTTGACTAACCTAGGCATTTAACATTTTAATTACTCGCACCCAGGTAAGCTTTAGAATCGAAAAGGTTCCAGGGCCATCCTTCCCCCAGGGCATCCCGAATTGGGATACCCCGCTGTGTGACACCCCCCAGGGCACCCATAAACACTGACCTTTTCCCACGCCAAAAGCACATTCATGGGCTCTCATCCAATTAGAGTAATCTGCCATGACTACGTACTTTGGCAAACATCTCTCATTGCTGTGAATGTGGAACGCGCGCTGCCACATCCCCTAAATTCCTGGCATCGTGCACACTCCCACCCAGCCATTCAGATAGGCTGACGTGGGAGCGCACACACCACCAAGGAATCGGCAGTGCGCACTCCACATTATAGCCATTGCAGACAGCTCCCATAGGACGAGTGCTCGCGCATGCACCTCTGAAACCAGAAATAAGTGAGTGTTAGGTAGTGTTTTGGGGAGGTTTCACACAGCGGGATGCCCCGGGGATCGGAAAATAACTTGGGTTTTGTTCTACTTTATGCAAGTTTAACTTTGCGTATAAATTGAAACTCACATGAGTACGTTTTTTCCAAATCGCCATATAAAACTTGTTATGGGGGTATTTTTTAAAGGTGTGGTACATCGTTTTTGCAGTGAGGTGAGGATAATTTGTTGAAGGTTTGGAAACAACACCTTATGGGCTATGCATTAACATGAAATTCTTTAGCATCCCATAGGGTGTTATAGTTTCCAAACGTACACAAAATGAATGCTTATCTGTAAAATGATTTGTAAAAAAACATTTTTGGGAAGAGTGAGAATTTTTTTAGACATTTTGTGTCTTTATGAAAAAAAAAGCTCACTCAGATGTGAGTTCTTTCAATTCACACCCAAAGCTAAACATGCTTTACTAAATAACAAGCATGTCAACAATCAGTTCAGCTATTCAACACACCTGCAAAGGTTTCCTCACTCTGGTTCAGTAGGCTACACAATCATAGAGAAGACAGCTTGCTCGCCTGTTGTCCAGGAGGGAAAGCTACAAAATATTAACAGAAAGGTCAGTGAAATAAAAAAAAAAAGGGGCACAACCAGCAGGGATAACTGCAGCCTTAAAAGGATTGTCAAGAAAAGGCCATTGAAGAATTTGGGAGAGATTCACAAGGAGTCGGTGCTTCAAGACCCACCACACACAGACATATTCAGGCAAGGTCTCATTCTTTGAATCAGGACACTCGTGACCCAGAGACAATGTTAGGTGATATTTCATTTGAAAACCAAGGTCCTAGAGCAGGGGTACTCAACTGTTGTTGGAAAGTGAAAGTTCCAGTGCCACATCAACCGGCCATCTCGCACCGCTGGAAGCACGACCATGGCACTCATTCTAAATGGAGTTCGACCAATATTCTTACCTCAACAGTGATCCCATGGTGCATATGTGGGTTGTGTCCTATTACCCACTAATCTCACGCTGTTGTGCAACGCTTGTGGCTGGCAAGGGCATGCAACCCCAGAATTCATTCTGAATAGAGTGCCGGGGTTGTAATGCTCCTTTCCAGCAGTGCACACCCATGCCGACCATTTAGAATTTTTCTTTTAGGTTGATACTGCGTTGGGGGCAGGTATGCAGCATACCAATAAGAAAATGGGCATTTCCTCCTTCACTAGTCAGCATCATTACAGAAACATGGCGTGAAGCTTAGCCTCAAGGAAACCAGGGACCCGTGTAAGCAACAGAAACAACCACCAGAAGCCTATACTGGGAAACCACATCGCCACAAACCTAGCAGCAGACTGAACCTGATCAGGCCGCTCTCTTACACCGAGGAACGCTGCTAGAAGGACCTTACAATGTTGACTAACAGACCTCGCCATGTGGATATCCCAAAGCACAAATGGGCAAACAAATACCTTTCACCCCTAAATGTATTCATCAAATGCATAACAGTATTTTCCTGATGAAGCCCGAGAGTGAAATGCGCAGAGAGACTTATGCCCCCTCTTACTGGAAATAACCTACTGTGAGTTGTTCTGTTGTTACAATCCCCTCTCTCTGCATTTTTTTCTGTTCATACAGCTTACGTTTTAATAACTTATGTCAAATAAATACTTATTTAACCCAAATGTAAATACCACCTTGTTCATAGGCATACCTGGCTTATTATGAATTTAATATTAATAATTGAGCCTCATAAGTTTTAAACAAACACTCCGAACTTTTTAAAAGTAGTTCATGCCTTTCTTTCACCTTAACTATTCCACCCATGTAAATAACATACCTCCTCGCTTGTAGATCAATTCCCCAACGACTAAGGCCACAGACAAACTGTTCTTGTTGCACTCATTTGTCAGATAACACAGTGCAGCATGTATCGCAACCTGTACATCGCCCATGATACGTAGCAGTGTATGGTGCCGCGCCTGCTCCAACCACTCCTCCCAAGGCACAGAATGGAGAGAGAGAGAGAGGAGGCAGAGGTGGAACAAAGAGAAACAGGTCACTGGCTGAAAACGTTGGCATACCTAGGGATAGATACTGAAAAACTGGCCCCAGACAGGAGTAACTGGCCCCCACACTGATTTTTAGCCAACAAAACTACCTGTTTCCCTTTGTTCTGCCTCCTCCCTCTCCAAAGGAGTCTGAGGCTTAGGGGAGCGGTGGGTCAGGGATATCGGCAGACAGCAACTAACACTGCCACCTATCACGGAGACATACAGGTTGCCGTACATGCTTCCCTGTACTGTCTGGCAGATAGATCGGGATGTCTGTAGACTTAGGTGGGGAATTGATCTACAAGCAACCAGGTAGGTTTACATAGGTCTCTGATTTCATTGTGGCCAAGCCCGGTCCCATGTTTCTAGTAGGTGGTGGGTGGTGATTGCAGTGGCAGGTGATACACTGTCTATTTTAAAGAGTGTGTGCTAATGCAGTGCTATGCATGATTAAGGGGTATCCCCTGAAACATCTAGCAGCAACGCTATTTCTGCCATTACACTCTTAGTGTCTGTTATCAATATTGGATGATTTTAAGATGCCAAAATAAGAGTGATGTCTTCTATACAAATGGATAGCTAGAGGAGCACAATTTCATGCACTGAAAAACGTCCATTCCAAGCAAAGCTGTGTTTTTTTTTTGTGTGTTGACACAATCCATGTTGCTTGAGGTTTAATATAGTTTCAGAAGTTGGTGAGCCCTCTGGTTTGTTAAACTGGAATACCACCCTTAAAACATGTTTTGTCTATCAGGATAGCACACCCACGCTATCCAGGTTGCTGTAGTAGGGAAAAAAAATGGGCTCACCTTTTCTTTTTTTCCCTTTCTGTTTTTTTTTTTTTTAACAGCAATGGTGGTCTATGGATTCCCTGTGGCCAGAACAGCGGCACGCTCCTGCTTTTACAGTGCATGGAAGGGGAGGTGGCCACTCCAGGGACAATGCAGCATACGGATTGTTGCAGGACACTAGGAAAAAGGCGAGTAAAAAAAAAAAAAAATACCATTCTGTGAATACTCACCTTGTAGAATGGATATTATAAGTATGCAGCACGCCCTGCTCCAGTAATAATCATTACATCTGGGATATAGTCCACTAGAGGCCGCTTTACTGCAGAGATGGCAAAAAAGAGGGCCCCCCCCCGGTCCATATATATACCCGGGACCTCCCACTCATTCCCCAGTATAATTAAGCAGTAAGGGAACCAGAAGCCAATAACAAGATTAACAATATTAAACAAGGAAAACACCATATAGAGGATCCAAGAATAAAAACTCAGGGTGGGATGGAGCAGGGCGTGATGCATACTTATAATATCCATTCTACAAGGTGAGTATTCACAGAATGGTATTATTCCAAGTATGCATCACGCCCTGCTCCAGTAATAATCATTGCGTCTGGGACATCCAGTATCAGTGTCCAACAACGGGTGGGGATCCCAAAAAGAGCAACAATGCGCAGTTCAAACCACTGCCGCCTGCAGAACTTTGCGGCCAAAAACAGCATCCGCTGAGGACCTTCAAAAACTTGGAAAAGGTATGAACAGAAGACCAAGTAGCAGCCTTACAACTTGTTCAACAGAATCCTGGTGCTGAAAAGCCCAAGAGGCCCCAACAGCACAGGTAGAATGAGCAGTAATTCGGAAAGGGGGATCCCTCCCTTTAGCAGAATAGGCCCTAACAATGGCTCGAGGAATCCATTTGCTAATGGTAGACTTGACCGGCGCCAAACCCTTCTTTGGACCAGAGGGTACCACAAACAAGGCGTCCGTCTTCCTGAAAGGCGCTGTAGCCACCAGGTAGTATTTCAAGTTTCTGACAACGTCCAGAGAATGCAAGGCCCTCTCCTTGTCATTACCAGGATTAGGGCATAAGGAAGGTAGCACAATGTCCTGATTGAGGTGAAAGGCAGAGACAACCTTAGGCAAGAAGTCTGGTTTAAAGCGGAAAACCACCTTGTCCTGGTGTCTCTCAAAGTAGGGGGCCTGAATGAACAGAGCCGCCAACACACCGGACAGAGGTGATAGCCACCAAAAAGGCAACTTTCCAAGTGACAATAGACAGTGCAGCCTCATGCACAGGCTCAAATGGAGGGCCCTGAAGGGCAGACAAAACCAAATTACAATCCCAAACTGGTAACAAGGGTTTGCGGGGAGGGCGCACATGAGTGACCCCCTGGAAGAAAGTGTTGACCAAAGGATGAAGACCTCTGAAAGAAAGCCGCCAAGGCGGACACCTGCCCCTTCAGAGTGCTGAGCTGAAAACCCATATCCAGACCATGTTGAAGGAACTCCAGTATCCGAGGGATGGAGAACACCCGACAAGGGAAGGCCCTAGCCTCACACCAGTCAATGTAGGTCCGCCAGGTCCTGTAGTAGATGGTAGAAGAGGATTTCTTCCTAGCTCTGACCAGAGTCTGAACAACCGCATCAGACAGACCCTTTTCCTTTAGGATGGAGGTTTCAGCAGCCATGCCGTCAAAGCCAGCGTTTGTAAATTGGGGTAACAGAGCCGTCCTTGAGTGAGAAGATCCGGAACCAGGGGCAGAGGGTACTGATCGACCGCCAGCTGCACGACGTCTGCGCACCACACCTGTCTTGGCCACCTGGGGGCTACCAGAACAGCTGGCACTCCTTCTTGAATCAGCTTGCGTAGGACCCTGCCCAGAAGGGGAAACAGAGGGAAGAGGTACAGGAGACTGAACCCCTGCGAAGACAGAGACATGGCATCCACCGCCAGAGCCAGAGGATCCTGGGACAGTGAGACAAAAGCTGAAAGCTTGTGATTGTGACGAGAGGCAAACAGATCCACATCCGGCCTCCCCCACCTGTGACAGAGGGATAGAAAGACCTTGCTCTTGAGGGACCATTCTCCCCGGCGAGAGGTCCCCCTGCTCAGTGAATCCGCTTCCAGAATCTCCGCTCCCAGCATGTAAACCGCCGAGATGCACGGGACAGTGGCCTCGGCCCAAGACAAGATCAACGACACCTCCCAGAGGGCACTCTTGCTCCGGGTCCCTCCCAGATGATTGATGTAGGTGACCGCAGTCCGGTTGTCGGAGCGAACCTGAACCGGCAGTCCCTGGAGGTGAGGCATCAACCAACCGCCCTCAGCTCCAGAACATTGATGGGGCGTGGGCCTCCTGAGGGCCCCACAGCCCCTGGAATTGGTGGGCTCTCCAGTAGCCCCCCCAACCTGACAGACTGGCATCCGTAGTGACCGTCTCCCAGCACGGTGTCAGGAATGATCTGCCCCCCAGAAGATTCTTCGAGTCCAGCCACCAAAGGAGGGACCGCCGGACCAGAGGGGACAGAGCAAAAGCCTGGTCCAGAGACGGGGGGCACTTGTCCCAGGCTGAAAGAAGATGGAGCTGAAGAGGCCTCATGTGAAATTGAGCATAGGGAACTGCCTCGAAGCAGGCCACCATCTGTCCCACCAGTTGCATCCCTTGCCGGATGGATGGATGGATGAGGGTTGGACAGCAAGCCATGAATCAGCGTTTGAAGAGAGTCCACCTTCTGCTGAGGGAGGAAAATCCTGGCCTGAATGGTATCCAGAGTCATACTGAGGAAGGCGGTCACCCGTGACGGGGAGAGTGAGGACTTGGGGTAATTGATCACCCACCCGAACCTCTCCAGTGTCGCCACCACCGCCGGGGTGTCCAGCTCCGCTTGTTGGAGTGAAGGAGACGTAATGAGAAGGTCGTCCAGATAAGGAAGAATGAGAATACCCCGGGCTCTGAGAAGGGCCATCACGCCTGCCAACACCTTGGTGAACACCCTGGGGGCAGAGGTGAGCCCGAAGGGGAGTGCCACAAATTGGTAGTGTTGTTCCCCTACCGCAAACCTGAGGAACCGCTGGTGCCCTGGAAAGACACATGAAGGTAAGCATCCTTGATATCTATTGAAGTCATTAAGTCCCCCGGGCGCAGGGAGCTGATAGCAGAGCGCAGCGTCTACGTGCGAAAACGCTTGGTTCGGATTAATTTGTTGAGAAGCTTTAGGTCCAGAATGGGTCTGACGGAACCATCCTTTTTGGGCACTGTAAAGAGATTGGATTAGTAACACAGACCTTTCTCTCCCGGGGGAACCTGACAAACGACCCCCATGGCCTGAAGGTTTTGAACCGCCAACAACAGGCCCTGAGCTGCCCGAGGGTCCGTAGAAACCCATGACCTGAGGAATCTGGGAGGAGGCCAGTCCGCGAACTTCAGCTTGTATCCAGAAGAGACAACCTCCAGAATCCATTTGTCTGACACGTGTTGATCCCAGACCTGAGCGAAGAGCCGCAGACATCCCCCCACCCGCAAGGGTGAGGGCGCCCCCTCATTGCTGAGCGGGCTTGGCAGTGCATTTGGGTTTGGCACCCCAGGAGGATCCGGGTCGGGCACGGCCTCTGCTCTTGCCCCAGAAATCTCCCCTTTGTCCCGCAAAGGATACCCCCCTGCCTGACCTAGGCCCACGAAAGGAGGGAGTGAAAGAGCCCAAACCCCGAAAGGGTCACGGCTGCTTTTTGCGTTGGGGTAACTTACCTACCTTAGCAAAAAGGTCCAGACGATCACCAAACAGACGCAACCCTTTAAAAGGAAGCCCCGTGAGAGCCTTCTTAGCAGCATTGTCAGCTGCCCACTGGCGCAACCAGACCGAGCGGCGGATAGAGACAACCAAGGCCGAGTTCCTGCTACACATCCGAATGGTGTCATCTAAGGCAGAGAGTACATAAGTGAGGAACAACTCACATTGTGACAAAGCTCTAAATTCCGCACTAGAAGGATCCTCATGGGAGCCGTCCAGAAGGCCCCTGATTAAGGACCTAAGAGCCGTAATAGCGGAAGCACAAACCGGGCGCAAGGCCGAACCCACACAAGCAAAGGCGTGGAAGGCCAATTGGTCAATACGCCGGTCCTCACTATCCTTCAAGGTAGTGGAATCCGGGGAATGCACAACAGAGGTATTAGACAGCCCCAAGACGGGGGCATCCAACTCGGGGGGAGTTGACCAACATTTGACCACATCGGAGGGGAAGGGATACCTCCTATCCCACCCCTTAGGGATACCGGGAAACCGGCTAGGCCGTTCCCATTCCTTGAGAATCAGATTATTAAAATGCGTCTGTTCGGGGAATTCCAAACGTGGTTTTGCAGTACCAAACAATTCCCCCTGCTGCTTAGGTGCCGCTGCAGGAGGGGAAATGGCAAGTACCTCAAAAATTTGAGTCAGAAGTCTATGGGTGTCGTCAGCATCCCAATGCTCTGAGCCGGCATCAGTGCCAAGGCAATGCTGATCGTCAGAGAGATCTGAATCTGAAAATAATTCCCCTTCCTCGAGAGGGGTATAGTCAGACAAATCAAGGAAATACTCTTGTCCGAAGGTAAAGGCGGGCGCCACGTGCCATCTTTTAGCTGGAGCCTTACGGGCTGCAGAGCTAGTAATCAATCTCTCAGTGTTGGCCAGTCTGGTGGAAACATCAGATTGCGACTTCCGCTAGTGTTAATGTCACTAGGGTTCATAACCAGGCGCGGGGGATGAGGCAGAGGGTACTGGTCTGGCCGCACGGGGCCCAGATTGCAGCGCAATAGCTTGCTGGGCGCAGGGAACACAAACCCGCACATCATCGCCCACAAGGGATGCCCACCACACATAGCCGGGCATGCCCCGAAGGGACCCCGAGCACAGTATCCTGGGAAGCCTCCATATGGTGAATTAGCAGTCGCAATGAGCAGTGGGAATTACACTGTGCAGCTACCCGGGATGCCCCCTAATTGCTAGTGGGAGGATTTGCAATTAAGCCCCCAATTTAGTAAGGGTATGACCCAGGGCCGGGAGAAACCTCTAAATAGGTTGTCCCAGCCTGAAAGACATAAGCATAGACAGAGGAAGTCCCATTAAATATGGCATGTATAATAATTAATACACAGTAAAGTAATAAGGATAGCAATAAGAAAAAGCCCACGGAGAGCACTCGCATAACCCGGATCGCACACACCACAAGGCAGCAGCAAGATGGCGCCGATCAGCTTCGGAGGGGGCCAGATGCGGAACGCACCCAGTGCTAGGCCCCGCCCCCCTGGGAATGTGGGGACAGTGCAGAGAGGCCAGGCAGCCTATCGCCCAGCCCCCGGCAACAGATGACGTCACCGGCCGCCGCCGCCGACGAGCACGTGCCGTTCAAACTCTGCCAGCATGCTCACAGTAATGGAGGAGAGTGCTGAGCAAGTGCCAGCGCTGTAAAAGTAAAAACCAAAAGAACGCACACACAGTGACAACGGTAAGACAATTACACTCACATGAGTATACAGACCCCCCCCCCCCGAATAACCGGACTAGGGAGAAGGGGGAGTAAGCCCATGAATACATTTCGTTACATGTAGTGAGGGCTAAGGCAGACGGGGCATCCCATGTCAGGCTCACCAACCTGTGCCGCCAACCCTTTGGTGGGGGATTTGCGGTGGAGCATTGCTCCAGTAAAAAGCACCTCTAATAGGTGCACGGCTGGGAATAGGACATATGGCCGGGGGCTGTGCAGCCCGGCTTACCTGCAAGGAGAGAGAGTCATCATCTTGACCTTCGCTGCCCACTGCAGAGACTAAACTGGGGAATGAGGGGAGGTCCCGGGTATATATGGACCGGGAGGGGCTCTTTTTTGCCATCTCTGCAGTAAAGCGCCCTCTAGTGGACTATATCCCAGACGTAATGATTATTACTGGAGCAGGGCGTGATGCATACTTGTAATAAAAAAAAGTTTATTAAGGGTAGAAGTATCATGGGATATAGATTTTTGGGGGTGGAGGGCAATTGTCACGGGTGTTATTTTGGTCTAACAACAGTAGTATTGTTGTGCTTAATTGGCAAGTATATATATATATATATATATATATATATATATATTTATTGCCAAGAGTAAAATAAATAATGAAGACAAACCAAAAGCCGCCTGAGCTACACATTGATACAGTAACGGTATACAATTGAAAAGGAGCCCCGAGAAATTTTGTGCATATACTTTTCAGTCTGCCACCTTTTTTTTTTTACTGAAAGTCTTTTTTGAAATCCTACATTTTTGGTTTTCATTCGCTGCAAACCATATTTAAACC
The DNA here is from genome assembly GCA_027917425.1 of Gastrophryne carolinensis. Lineage (NCBI taxonomy): Eukaryota > Metazoa > Chordata > Amphibia > Anura > Microhylidae > Gastrophryne > Gastrophryne carolinensis. Next base: position 331,878,831 of record CM051235.1, on the reverse strand, counting down.
AATATTTAATGCGGGGGAAAAAACGCTAGGCCGGCCAAGGAAAATGGGATGCCCTGCTGTGTTTACCACAAAACTCACCTTTACACTGGCTCCCACTGCAAAGTAAACTATTGCATCTTCTCTGGTGTGAGGCGCGCTGGTGCGCCCAGCCATTAAAATAGGACGGTAAGGTGAATCGCACCCACGTCTAATGGAAAGTGGGGGTGTAACCACTCCCTTATTGCCAAGCTCTGTGTCTAAAAAGCAGTATTACCAATCATCATAATATTTAAATAGATGATTGAGTCTTCATTTAAACTGAAATAAATCAACTTTGATATTCTAATTTGAGATGCAGTTTGTATTGCTTATTCATGCATCTTTTCAAACAGCTGATGTAACTATGCAATGCATTAAATCTTGTATATGCAGGTCAGAAATCAAAAGGTAATAGTGAGAGAATGCAGGAAAATGTGACCATCGCCTATAGCATGGAACTTTTTTTCTAAACAGTTTCTAGAATGCACATAATGCACCTCAAAATGTACATCATGCCCAACCTTCACATGGCTTTTGTAATATGTTTCTAATAAACACCCTCTGTGTGTATGTAACATACATACGCATGCACCGCCCAAACTGGTCCTGCACCTGCAGGCAGCAAAAGCCTAGTACAAGTCTGGCATTTTAATCTGCAGCCATGTTGACAATATGTGAATGCGGCTCTGGAATCAGAGCTAACCTGTCTCCCAGGTGTGACAGGAACGCAGGGGGCAACAGACCACGAACCAGGATGAAACAAAGAGTGGGATTCATCCAGCTTTCTGATACTCCTGAGAAATTTGTCCCCACCTTGAGCATTTCCATAGCAACAGGCAGCGATGTAGAGGTGCACAATGAATGCTCTGTTCTAGTAGATACAGGTAGTGGATAGGTGGAGGAGGGGGCACAAGCTACATTCTGGCAACTAAAAGTCCTGTTTGCATTTTTTTTTCTCCAAGGAGAGCCAAATAATTCCGTTTAGCCAAGTAGAGAAATATTTGAACCGGCATCAAGAAATAAACTATTAGAGGAACAATTTGAAACCTTAAAATATGGCAGGAGACATTCTGAGAAATAAGTTATTTTACCAAAAAAAATCTTCATGCTGAACATACATTATGTTGACATCCATTAAACATTCTTACATTGAAAACTATATGCAGAACAAGAGCTACAGTTTATATAAGAGACATGTAGGAATTTATAGATTTTTTTAATTTTATTAAATATACCATTTACATTTTTTTTGTAAAAAGTCTATATACAAACAGGGGGTAATATAAAACAGAAAAACAGTAAGGGAAGGCAAGAAAGAGGGCCGATTGGGACTTAATCTGTAATAATGAGCTCGTCTACCCCCCAGTCTTCATAACTGCCATCAGGAAGATATCGCCTGATAATTATGGGGATCTTCCTGGCCCTGTGAAAACAAACAGAAAAAGCTTCAGTGCCCATGCAAAGTCAAGGATAGACGAACAGATGGTTCAGGTTTCAATGCAGCCAAATAGCGAAACGGACAGATTATTAGCCGAGCCCAAGCTCCATCACTGCCAGACATGTCATTGCCGCTGCTGCTTATGTGCAGACAAATGTGGCCTACACAGCACAGAAGGACGTGCATTTAGGGCTTTCTGTGGATGGGCATGCCAACATGACGCATGGTCAGAGCTTGTATATCCCATTACTGGAGATAAATGAGATACTGAGGACACCATTATACTGTACCCGTATTGCTGTAGGCTATATGTAAACCCTCCTCTTACCATCATGCTTTTTAACAGAACTTGAAACTTACTTCAGTTCCTTCATCGCAATAAGCAGAGGGTCAGTTTCTCCTTCGAGCTCCACCATGACTGGTGCACACATTCTAGAATGACAGGAAAGAGCATTTACTCAGCTTAACCAGACAGAAAAACGCAGCCCATAATGGAAGGCCAACATAGTCAAAAACAATAAAAGCAAATAAGAATAAAAAAACATCCAGTAAATGTGCACTTAATGTTTGTAGTGTTCCTTTCCAAATGTTTATAACCTTTAATCAAGCCCTTTAGAACAGTGAGGCCGATAACTCTCTCGTCCCAGAATTACCGTATTTTTTGCCCTATAAGACGCACTAATTTTCCCCCAAAAGTGGGGAAAAAAATGTCCGTGCACCTTATCGGGCAAATGTAAAAAAAAAAAAAACTCCCAGCGCAGGTCAGGGCAGCGGGTGGGCGTGCAGGCCATCAAGCGTCCGGGCAGAAGAGCCTGAAGCGGCCATGGATGTGGAGCCGGGGAGCGGCACTGTCCACGTGTGCCATCGGCCTCCGCACCGGAGGCACTGAAGTGGAGGAGCGGCCGGGAGGCATGAGCAGCCCTTCACAAAGCACGGGGGGGGGGGGGGGGGGGGGGGTGAGGTGTCCAGCCGCCCCCCTGGAGCCCGCAGCCATCCAGCGTCCGGTCGACTGGGGCAGAAGAGCCCGAGGCTGCAGCCCTGGACGTGGAGCGTCACTGCCCACGTGTGCAGCCAACTTCCGCATCGGCGGCACTGCAGAGAACCACAGAGCGGGGAGGGGGAGCCCCCCCGACAGGCCAGCTGCGGAGGCGACGGCGGCAGAGGATCTCCAGCTCCCACAGCAGAAAAGTGCGGTGCGGCGGGAGTCGGACTGGGGACCCGGGAATGAGGAGAAGACCTGGCGGCAGGCGGGAGTTGGGAGGGGAGGCGAGGGAGCATCTTGGAATTAAAGCCCCAATATGAGGCAGCAGTTAGAGGAGCGGCGGGAGCGACTGTCTCTGGCCCTGCCGCTGTCATCGCTGCCAGTAAAAGACAGCGATCGCAGCGGCGGAGCCGGGTCAGAGCCCCCGCCGCTGCTTCTTACTGGCCGTCTCTGTGAATAGGGTGGGCGTGGCCTGCGCTGACGCTGATGCTAATGGGGGGAGGGGGATGCCACACAGCCTATGCTAATGGGGGGAAGGGGATGCCACACAGCCTATGCTAATGGGGGGAAGGGGATGCCACACAGCCTATGCTAATGGGGGGAAGGGGATGCCACACAGCCTATGCTAATGGGGGGAGGGGGATGCCACACAGCCTATGCTAATGGGGGGAAGGGGATGCCACACAGCCTATGCTAATGGGGGGAGGGGGATGCCACACAGCCTATGCTAATGGGGGGAAGGGGATGCCACACAGCCTATGCTAATGGGGGGAAGGGGATGCCACACAGCCTATGCTAATGGGGGGAGGGGGATGCCACACAGCCTATGCTAATGGGGGGAAGGGGATGCCACACAGCCTATGCTAATGGGGGGAAGGGGATGCCACACAGCCTATGCTAATGGGGGGAAGGGGATGCCACACAGCCTATGCTAATGGGGGGAGGGGGATGCCACACAGCCTATGCTAATGGGGGGAAGGGGATGCCACACAGCCTATGCTAATGGGGGGAGGGGGATGCCACACAGCCTATGCTAATGGGGGGAAGGGGATGCCACACAGCCTATGCTAATGGGGGGAAGGGGATGCCACACAGCCTATGCTAATGGGGGGAAGGGGATGCCACACAGCCTATGCTAATGGGGGGAGGGGGATGCCACACAGCCTATGCTAATGGGGGGAGGGGGATGCCACACAGCCTATGCTAATGGGGGGAAGGGGATGCCACACAGCCTATGCTAATGGGGGAAGGGGATGCCACACAGCCTATGCTAATGGGGGGAAGGGGATGCCACACAGCCTATGCTAATGGGGGGAGGGGGATGCCACACAGCCTATGCTAATGGGGGGAAGGGGATGCCACACAGCCTATGCTAATGGGGGGAAGGGGATGCCACACAGCCTATGCTAATGGGGGGAGGGGGATGCCACACAGCCTATGCTAATGGGGGGAGGGGGATGCCACACAGCCTATGCTAATGGGGGGAGGGGGATGCCACACAGCCTATGCTAATGGGGGGAGGGGGATGCCACACAGCCTATGCTAATGGGGGGAGGGGGATGCCACACAGCCTATGCTAATGGGGGGAGGGGGATGCCACACAGCCTATGCTAATGGGGGGAGGGGGATGCCACACAGCCTATGCTAATGGGGGGAGGGGGATGCCACACAGCCTATGCTAATGGGGGGAGGGGGATGCCACACAGCCTATGCTAATGGGGAGAGGGGGATGCCAAACAGCCTATGCTAATGGGGGGAGGGGGATGCCACACAGCCAATACTAATGGGGAGAGGGGGATGCCACACAGCCAATACTAATGGGGAGAGGGGGATGCCACACAGCCAATACTAATGGGGAGAGGGGGATGCCACACAGCCAATACTAATGGGGGAAGGGGGATGCCACACCGCCTATACTAATTGAGGGAGTGGGGATGCCACACTGCCTATATGGGAATTGGAGGGGGGATGCCACACTGCCTATATGGGGAATGGGAGGGGAAGAATGCCACACTGCCTATATGGGGAATGGGAGGGGAAGAATGCCACACTGGGTATACGGGGAATGGGATGGGGGCATGCTACGCTGTCTATGGAATGGGGGCATCCCACACGGCCTATGGGAATGCCACACTGTCTGTAATGGTGCGTTTTTTGGTTTAAACTATTTTTTTTTCTTATTTTCCTAGTGAGTGCAGCAAGTACAGGAGAGCATTTTCAGCTTACAATAAGGCAAACCACTTGTATTGCTTTGGGTACATAAAAGGATCTAAATTCCACCAGCTGAAAAGCAGCTATTGTGAAATGATCTTTGCTTGTTTTTCCATGACCCCAGAAATGGGAGAGGTTAGACAATACTGCATATGGCACTGGCTGTGAGGTTCCTTGTCCTCCAAGAGGGGCTTTGTCCACTTTAACCAGTTTTCTAACATTTCTGTATGAAAAAGGTGCTTGCGTAACAAAGTGGACTATAACCAACCAGCGTTTGGACCACAATACAATGGCACCAATGAATACAATGCAGTGTACTCGCTCCAAAGACAGGTACTAACAACAACTAATGTCAAGAGAAATATTGGCGTAGAGGAGGGGGCAGGAGGGTGCAAATGAGTATAGGTCATCATACTCACCTGCAGACCTCTGTCGCCTTCTGAGCTGGTGTTGAGGCTCTGCGACCTTTTCCCAGGAGCCATATAAAACAGCCCGCTGCAGCATTGCACCTCAGATGGTAAGGCAGTTCACTGCGCCGCAAACCCCTCCCCCCACCCATACTCCGCTGTGCTACTAAAAGCACATGTAGAAGAGGTCCAATAGACCCCAGTATATCCTGTCAGAAAAAGAGTTTTTCCAGGATTCCTCACCTTTTCCTTAATTGAAGATGCAAAAAAGCAGTGTAAATGCCCACGAATAAACAGACTTGCACATTCCCTATTCCCCTTATGTGATACAATGAGGGGCACAGAAATGGGGATGGAAGTAGGAAGTGGTACAACACATTGCACATCATTGTACAGATGTAAACCACTTGACATAATACTTAACACATGCTGTATGTATTGATTCTGTATGGGTTATGGCCGATACCAACTGAAATTCTCTAGCATCCAAACACTATAATCTGTATGCTGTAATAAAGGCCCATGTCCATATTTATTAGCTGTTGCTGTTTTGTCATACTTACGCGATTTGCAGCGCTCTAGTACCAAGAACACGAGCCCTTTCATATTTCGTCATGTAGTTTGTTGTGATGCGTTTCTGGTTTGCTTGCTGACCCTCACCAGCAGGTAAAATTGCCACATTTTCTTGGTCTTCCTAAAAAGTGAAAAACCAAATCAATTAAACTGGAAGCCCTATTCCATGCTTTATAGATGTACAGAAAACAGACACCTTCTCTAATAGTGCACAGCTATTTCCAGCCCCCCAAGCCTTACTAAAGATTATTTAAAAGTTCAGTCTAGTTTAATTCGCCTCTGGCCCATTCACTTGAACGCAGGGCGGGAGCATGCAGCTTTGTGAAGCCTCTAAGCGCTGAATACTGGTTAGGGTAAGGTGCCCCACTTCGCCCTCAATACAACCTCTGTCTCGCGCCAAGGCAGTATAATCTAGTGAAATATACTCATAAAATTTCTCTAACATGCACCCTGAAGCCTCTACTGCATACAAATACTTCTATGAATTTCTGTAGTAGCAATTTCTCCTGGCAATGCACAGCTGGAATTTAATACAATGTTTTATGTACTCTGCTGAGTTCATGTAAACAAACCCATACATTGTATCAAATTGTTACATATCTCCCTGGGAAGGAGACTGCCAGCTGGTGCAGAGAAAAGGAGTAATGTCTTTTAATAACTTTGCCTGCAGACATGGAGCCTGCATCTGTTTGTAGACCATTTCTACCTAGATGCAAGGTGTAACTGGAAAGCTCTAAAAGGATGTCTACCTATAAAGAGATTATACAGAATAAGTCTATCTCTATATAGTCAGACATCATGACAGAGCCTTTATTTTAAAGGCTGTATAAGTCATATTTGGTATAACATACAAAAGGTTTCCAGTGACACCCCTCTTCTACATATACAAATTTTTCAACACAGCCTTTATTTTGTGATCTGCCTACAAAATAAAGGTTCTGAGTTGAGTGCTTCAATCTGTAGAAGGAGGGGTGTCACTGGAACGCTTTGTATGTTATACCTGGTGTATTACAGCCTATAAGGTAAAGCTCTGTGTCTCTGTCTCACTGTTTGTATATTTTTCAGGGTGCTTTGTGTGAATTTACCGTCTGCCATAAAGATTCATGTAGAGTGGATTACTGATCCTAGCATGAGAGGTCCAACACGGGAAAGTGTTGGCTTGTTAGAAAATATAAAGCAGCCGAGCAGAGTGAAAGATGCCAACCCTGACAGCCTGCATGGGGAGAGCAGGAAGCAGCTAAAAATTATGTGCGTTCTTTATTTGCCAGCTACAACCCCTATGTCTCACCCTATAGGAGAAACCAGTTCAGGTCCAGTAGATATCCAACTGACAAATACCAGCACAGATCCCATAAAAATCCAGCTTTATTGGTGTAATCTTAAAAGTTCCAAAAAATGCAGCACAGCATGGTAAAAACAAGCATCCATGGTACCGTTACATGTTTCAAGCCCTCTGTGGGTATGACGAAGAGCCCACAAAGGGCTTGAAACACGTCTGTTAAGCAGCCAAATAAACCTTTTGCCTGGAATGTCCCTTTAAAACAACCTATACCTCTATATTGTACTCCTTGACTGAATATACTCCTCCAAAAAGTCTAGTGCAAACTCTGGCTAAACTAGGTTGGACTTCTAAATAAAGATGTCTTGTTGGCACTTGCTATTGCTAAAGTTTTTTATGAATACATGTCTTCTTTAAGCTAGAAAAATTGTGGCCTGCTAAAGAACATTTCTTACAAAAAAAGCTCCCCCCGTACTGATTTGGTGGATTCAAATAAAAAATTGACCCTCACAGTGCCAGCCACCCAATCTCACTGTATTAGTGGCAACTGCTGTCCTGACGGTAACTGACTTCTGGTCGCACAGTCACAGCGCTGCACTGATCACTTGGAGGGGTATCAGGGGGTCTGCAGCTGTGAAGCCTAATCATTTATTTTTAAGCCCCTAATCGCATGTTTTTAGGCTAGATGTACACATTAAAATCTTTATAGTAAGTATTCACCTCCTCTGCATTGTCCAAGTCATCAAGCCCTTCATCTTCTTCTACATCATCAAAATCATCACCATCAAAGCTAGAAAATAAAAGCAGAACATTAGCAAACACCAGAAAGAGGCTACTTAAAGTGCAACAAAACCCACACTGCATTTGTGAATGGCTGGTGCGGGTTCAAAGGCAGCGGGGGACGCGGCAGCCAGAGTGCTCAGACCTTGGGGGGGGGGGATGTGGATCTGAGCGCTCTGACTGGACAAGAGGCTGTGCATAGACTGTAGATCCTGGCGACTTGGGGGGTTTCACACAGCGCCCGGGGGAAAAATCAGAATCCTGGGTTTTGGTCTACTTTAAACCCGAACAGCCGCCTTGCACAGTTGGGAAAAAAAAAAAAACTCCCCAAAACGCCCTTGCCCCATCTGCATACATGATACTGAATCACTGTGAGAGCTTACATTTGGTCTAGACAGCTGCCTCAACCATGCAGACCCACCACCCCCACATTGGCGTGTCAACACCACTCAACATGCCCCCCCCCCCCAATACATAAAATGGTGAGGCATTACAACCGACACGCTGAATGATGGCACAGTCCCCGGATCAGAAGAGTTTTGACATGGCAGACTAGAAAGCTGTAGGGGAGCCAAAGGCGAGTATCCTTTTGGGCGGTCACGGTATAACTGGAGTAATCGAAATCATCTTTATAAATATATAATGCATTTACTCAATTCCTTTAAACACAGGGAGTGTTAGTCCACAAGCCAGTGCAGCATCAATTCCATAGAGTCTCTCTAGAGGGCCAAAGACTACCATTCTGTTCAGCTCCTGGGCCACTCAACTAGTGCTGAATCACTCAAAACTATTCTACAGCCAAGAATGGAAACCATGTCATTTACATTCAATCAGACTGCACGGACACTTTTGGATAGCTCCTAAACCAAGCATTAAAACCTCAAAAATACCTAATGTATATGTGGTGTGCAGGTATCGGGTACCTACCACCCAGAATCATGGATTTCAGACAGAACTAGATTAGTAAAGGTGTTAAAGTGTGTCCCTTTAAAAACATACCCATTTGTGATGCCCTGCAGCGAGCCCAGGATCAATCATTTCACCAGAGCAGCCTGTTAGTCAACTGTTTTAGCCAATTGGGTTCACAAAGCAGGCCCAAATGGGTAGATGTAGCAGGGAGAGAGACTTTATAGTGGTATTATCAGGTTATGTTGCTTTGAATTGTTCATGATCAAACCCATTGCTTTTTTTACTCTGTATGAGCTGATGAGTCCCATATCCAGAACTCAGACTCTGGCTATTGCTTATTCACAAACAGGTCTGGCCTGCGTGCCAAGTAAAGGCAGTAATATAGAGAGAGAGAGGAAAAAACATAACAAAACACAGTAAAAGATGCCCCACTGTGTAAAAACCCCTGGTAATCTTACTTGATCCCGGCGGATCACATGACGCACACACTGCATCCCTGCGGCTGTGCGCACGCACGTGGCCAGCCTTTCTGAATGGCTGGGGGCAGGCCCAAACAGCATGCCAAGGAAGCGGCCAGTCAGCTGCTCGCCGACGCTGTGACACCTTTGAGATCAGCCTGGTGTTAAAGTGATATTCGTTTTCCCCATGTATGCCATTGGTTCCTGACAGGATACCATTGTTCTAAACTATCTGTTTAGGCACCCTTCTCGCAATCTCACGTTGGGAGCAAATACAGCCTATTTAAAATAGTGCTAGAAGGTGAGAGCCAAAAGATGATTTCATTTTCCCCTAACTTTTCCTTTGAAGCCAAAATCATTTTGAGAGTATTTTTATCCAATTCATTACCAGGACACTAACGGGATATGATACTCTAAATGTAACCTTCCATAGGTCCACTTTAAATTCTAATACTCTATATCAGGGGTACTCAACCACTTCTTGTAAAGGTCCATTTACAGGCATCTGGTGAGAGGCGAAGGTCCGGACGGGGTGCTGTCGGGGGGGGTGGATAGTTAGAAATCAGCGCACTGGGGGCGGGTTGGGGGTGGATTATACCTTGCAATGCCACTTCCTGCACATGCAGTACTTCATATTGCAATGCTAAGTGTCAGGGAGACAAACTACATCGCCAATCCATAACGGGGCAGCGCTGAGCATGGCAACACAGACGCAACTAAGTGCAGGACTGTCAGGGCAGGGGTCCAGAAATCTGGCACCGAGGTCCGCATTTGGACCCCGGTCCGCCAGTTGAGTACCGCTGCTCTATATCATAGAGACCACTGCACACCTCCTGATGGAGGAAGTATGGCTGCTGCATGCATATACAGCTGGGTCCTGTTCCCCAGCAACTCACCTTCTCCCCTGCCCCAACAGTGCATGCACAAGCAGCGGCCGCTCCCTGACATACCTTTATCAGGGCCTGCATTAGGCATTTTTTGAATGGCCGGCACAGGCAAGCTCTCTGTTAGAGGGTTACGGGGATGCGGCCACCAATGTGCTCGTCTCATACAATTCTTAGATGGATGGGTGTCAGCGGATCCAAGCGCGCCTATAGGCCCAGAGGCCACACGTGCAGTAGGACTGGGGAGAGGTGAGTTAGACTGCGCAACATGGGGGCTTGTACACAGTTTGGCATGGTCAAAATCCTGGGTTTTGGTCCACTCTAAAGCCAAACCCAGGATTTGACTCCTTGACTACTCCAGGTTTTGTTCCTTTCTCTGGCAGCATACCGATTTGTGATGCCCCGCTGTGTAAAACCCTCAAATCACACAGAAAAACTCACCTATCCCCAGCTCTCGTCTAATGAGAGCAATATGCGGTGCATATGGATGGCCAAATGGCTGTGTTCAGGGCAATCGTGAGCCATCAGAATGGCTGGGCATGTGAGTGCGCCACAGCCCAATGATGACAATATATACATCAGTGAGGGATCCCAGGAGCAGACAAAAAGGAAACACTAAACCAACCCTATTTTATTGAAACCGAAATTAGAACGAGCCAGTGTTTTAATTGCAGCACGGGGTAGGTATTGTTCTAGTAACGCCCGTCACACTCACTTGTCCTCGTTGTCAGACATGGCGCCCCGGGTGTGCTCGGCTCCCTATTAAACGGGGAATACCGCTGCCGCCTCTCACACGCCGTCCGCACTCCGGAAATAATGGAGCGTGTAAAGGAAGCGGCGTCATTCACACATACTACCTGCCTATTGGCTACAGAGCGAGCAGGAACCGGAAATGCTCGCGTTCCGCCCATTGAGTCTATGGTCTCCGCCCACTCTGGAAATAGGCCCGCCTATGTGTTTAGGCTTATCACCTTGGAAACGGGAAGCATCTGCCTAGTGTGAGATGACGGATATTGCCCATAACTAAGCTCTAATCGCTATAGGTAAGCGGCGCACTAGAAATGGGGAGCGTGGGGGACTAATAGCAATCCAATGGTTTTATTCATTATTATTATTGTTGTTTATTTATATAGCGCCATCATCTTCCGTAGCGCTTTACAAAGTAGTAATTACAGACAGGGTAGAATTCATTTGTCTTTTATGTGACATTTTCTAGTTTACGTTTTTTTTAAAGCTGAAAAAAACCCAAACCAGAATGCCCCAGGGACAGGGAACAAAACCTGGGATAGTCAAAGGCCCGGGGTTTGTTCCACTTTGAAAGCAATCAAGAGGCGCATTACTTTCCCACGTGTTGTTCCTCCATGCGGCGGCATCCCGAATTGGGATGCCCCACTTTGTGTATCTCTTCCAGGTCACCCCATACACTCAGAGAGTGAGTGCGCTCACTTTCACTTGGCTCCACTGAAGGCTAAGCCACCTGGACGGCTAAGCACCTGAGCGGTGGCGAAGAGAGCCGAGTGCCACGTCCCCTGCTCACCTTCTAGCCGTGGCGTGCCCATGCCGCCACAGAGGATGAGGCCCTATTCCCTATAGGAATGCTATAGGGACCCTAACCCCTTCTGGCTTTCCTCGTCACCCCCTAGATGCCCCAACATTGCCTCATTCAGTCTCCACACAAACCGGTAAGGCTTTGAGCACAGAGCATTGTACCTGCATGATCTGACTGTCAGGGATAGGGCTATATTATAAATATTATGTATCACTTTAATCCCTGATGCTTGGCCCTTTTTCTCCTGAGACCCTTCCTAACAAAATGTCCCTAGCCATCTGCTAGGATAGGTGATAATTGGCACCTAGTGCGTGCAAGCTTTGCACCCTGGAGGAGGGGGCTTCAAAAGACAAGCCTTGTTGCATTTCACACTTCTAGCCTGAGATAGAGCTTCAGAGTCTTGAGCCCCAAATCACCCCATGCAGAGAACTGTCTCCCTCCCTCAAAATTTTAAGATTCTGCAAAAAAAACTTACCATAACTGGGCCGCTGTGTGCCCCAGCACCAAGCCAGATACAGAATCGGAACGGGCCCAAAAAATGCAGCCAGACATAGCGTAGTTGATCTCATGTTCTGATCCACCCTACCCTACGGTTCATGGACCCGAAAGATGCGGCACGACTAGCCAACTAGTTTGACACCACGCTGGCATTAGCCTAAGTTTTAAAGTTATGCCCAAAATAGCGTTTGCAGCTTATATGCTGGATTCCCAGCAGAGGAGGAGCCGGACACTTCACCCAGATGGGCTTTGGGGCTGATTCAGTAGACAATGGCAGTTTTCTTTCCTAAAAAAAGAAGTGAGTTTTCTCACCAGGCTCTGAATCGATCCCAAGGTCTCCTTCTCGTTTTAGAGGGGTTCAGTTTGTCCATGGAGTCATCTAGTCCTCTATTCGAGTCCCGACCCCATATTCCACATTTCTTTATTCATTATGTGTCTGCTTTCTTTACCCCTCATTTGTTTTATAAAAGTAAATGGCATTGATTTTGCCAATCAAATTGCAGCTTCTCACTTCTTTTCAGCTGCAAAAATGACCAAAGAATTTGGGATGCCCTGTTATTCGCTCAGTAAAACTCAACTCTTCCCAGTTCTACTGTGCATGCCTGAGCTCTCATTCAATCAGAGTCATTTGCTGTGCCTGTGTCATTTGGAAAACACACTTGCACTCCCCATTGCAGAAGATCAGGGCCGTTTGTCAAATGACATAGGCACGGCAAACGGCTTCGACTGGATGAGAGCCCGTACATGCACCAATAGACCAGGTAAAGGTAAGCAGTTACAGGTAAACTGGGGGGGGTCACACAGCAGGGCAACCCGATCGGGGATGCCCTGGGGGCAGATTCTAGGGATGGCCGCACTGGGCTTTGTTCCTCTTTAAAGTGATCCTATACCCAGAAAGAAATTTGATGTTGTCACCTTCTATTCCCAGCCCAGTGCCCTAAAACATCATGCGTCTCTTTTTTTACTAAAGCCTTTTCTCAATATTCTCAAGAAAACACTAAGAGACTAACCGACAATTGTAGTGTCTATGTGTGTGCATTTGGGACACCACAAATAAGCTATACATGGTTCAGGTTTTAGTGATGAAGGCCTCAAAGGGGCCCCTGGGAGGATTCCTGGTAACCCTGTTGGCCAGTCCAAGCCTGTATCTATTATTTTTATCCATTTTAACATGTTTATTTCTTCTATGCTTCCAGATCAAAGGACAGTTGAGACATTACTGTATAAATATCAAATCAAAAATAGAAAAATTAAGGGGTTCCAAAACTTTTGACTGGCTGTATATATATATATATATATATATATATATATACACAAAATACATATACCTCTATTCAATGATTATAGAAATTGTGTGTTGTGTCTTACAGCATCACAATGTCTCAGCATGGCACCCAGGTACCAATTGGTTCTGGATTTTGGAACAGTGCTAAGCCGGCTCAGTATAGCAAAGAAACCCAGGAGTTGCTGAAAGGTAAGCTGAATTTACGGCTTGGTCACACTACTAAAGTTTCCTTGTGTTCTTCAGCGCAGAAAAAAGGGACATTAAAGAGAACTAACCCCCTCCCCGCCTTCATCTTTTTATCACTCTAGCCATGCCAACCTGGCAGTTTGAGCTCGCTAACTGGCTGCTCTCAAACCTGCCAGGTGATGTGACAAGCCTGCCCCCAGCTTATCTGAATGGTTGGAAGCTAGAGTATGCTTTAGCTTAAAGTGGACCAAAACCCAGGATTTTGACTATCCTGGGTTTCTGTCCACTTCCCCGGGGCATCCCCGCTGCGTGAAACCCCCCAGAACGCAGATAAACTCACCTCACCCCGCTCCTACGGCGCATGCGTGGCCGCTCGTCCAATCAGCGCGCTCGGAGCCGCTGAGCTATGCATGTCTTAGCGGCGTCTAAGCTCAGCGGCTCAGAGCACGCTGGTGACCGCATCTCGCGCTTCCCTATAACAGAGAGCGCGCCCGCGCCCTGCTAGAGAGAAGCGCGAGATGCGGTCGCGGCCCATGCATGCGCCGTTGGACCGGGATTGAGGTAAGGTTTGCTGGCGTCCTGGGGGGTTTCATAGGGCGGGGCATCCCAATTTTGGATGCCCTGGGGGGAGGGAATGGTGTTTGGCACAATGCTGCAATCTATGTTCCATTTCCATTTTTCATGCAGTGCAGAGGGCCTAAGTAAGTAATGTGTGACTAGGTAACTTGTTAGTCTTTCAGTCACTTTGTGTCACTCAAAGCTCTAATGCCATATTTAGGGTCATGAGAAACTATGGAATGTATGTCAATGCACCAAAATGCAACACACCTAAATGCATGTTCTTCACAGTTGCACGGCTATTAGTAACATTATTAGTATTTTCATTTTTTATTTTGCAGTTATGATGCAGGAATCCAAGCTGACCAACTTCCAGCAGCGTCAGATAAGAGACCGGCTACAGAGTATGTGATTTTGACCTTAATTTCTTCTCCAAATCATGTCAATGCTCCATACCTACAGTAAGCCCTGTAAATCACAGGTGGCCTAACACCTCTTACTAGATGTGGTTATCAATGGCCAGTAAGCTGCACGTACTTGCCCAGCAGGCCCCATTGCCTAGCAGTGGTCATGTGGGCCATAGAAGCAGTTCTAGAGCATAGTGGGTTACTTTTTTCCTGATTTCAGGACAAAGGAAGAAAACTTTAATTCAGGGGGTGGTTCACTACACTTGCAGCTGTTCGCCGGTTTAGCGCTGGCCTGGTGCGCTGCGAGTGTGGAATAACACGGTGATCTAAGCTATTTTGCTTAGTTTAGTCAAAATGCGTGGTGCTCTTGACAGCAGGCGAACTGCAGCAGCGCAGTTTGCTGTTCCAAAAAAACCCTGAGGTATTCCGAACTACCACTGTGGGAAACCCCCCAGGACGACCTATAATCTTACTTTTTCCTCCAAGCCCACGGTGCATGCGCGGCCAGCGCTGTCATCAACTGTCTCCCTTTTCGGCTGTGTGCTGGCACAACTGAATGGCTGTGCGTGGCCACGTACAGCTGAAGGGAGCTGAGTGGCGGCGCACACCACTTGTAAGTGCGGCTACGATTCCATTCAGCTTCACATTATTATGCGCAGCAGGAGGAGCTGACTGGCTGAGCAGCTGTGCCGTGGGCTCAAGGAGAGGAGAATTAGCCCAACGTTCTGGGGGGGTTCACACAGTGGGGCATCCCTAACTGGCAGGCTTATTCCCAGATAGTAGCTTATGTGTCTGGTACCAACTTGCAGTGGAAGAAAATGCTGGAGCCAGCTCAGATAAGGAGCAGGGTTAATCTCTCTTCTGAGGACTCTGAGGATTATTCTGACTGGTAGAGTCAGATTTCTGTTCCACTGGTCCAATCTGTTACTCTGGCTGATCATCAGGAGTTGCAAGCCTCCATGGACTCTGGGCATCTGGGACTGAAACCCAGACCATCTGTAGAGTGCCTGGCCTCCTATGCCCTGGGTGGTCAGCAACTTGCCGCTCTGGTTAAGCAGATAGGTTGTCCATGTTTAAGTTCCCAGTCTGCAACTCAGTTCCAGTCTTTGTTTTTTTGATCGATGTTCAGTTACTTGTTAGTGATCGTAGCAATGTTTTTTGTCCAGAGGAACAAATTAACCTCTTGCCCAGGTGCCGTCTCAGTTTCCTGTGTCCCAGTCCCTAAGCCAAGAGATTCCCCAACTATTTTCAGTGCCCAGCGATCTTGCATGCCTAGTCTGACACACTGACTCTTCTGGTGATAAGCAGATATTGATTAGCTACCTATTACCAACCTGATTCAAGCTGTTAGGGAGGTTCTGTGTTTTCTTCTCTAGCAAATGACTAAGTGTCTTAAAAAGGAACAAAAATGACCAGAATCCATTTTTAATATAAAATATCAGGTTTGCACGACCACCAGTGCACAGCGATCTGCACTGCTGCATATTAAAGAGGGAGTCTGGTTATTTCTGACTGGAGTTCCTCTTTAGGATTGCATGTTTCCTCCCCCCCAGAGATTGAGAGTGGTGCCTAAGGTGGACCACTCCATTCATATCCTTTCCAATAGCTCTGCTTTGCCCATCGGGGAACCAGGTTCACTTGAAGTGGAACAAAACCCACCAGCAGTTGGCCTGGAATTTAAAACATTTCCCCCGGGGCATCCTGAATTCAGATGCGCCACTGTGTGAAACCCCTCAGGACGCCGGTAATAACTCACCTGTCCTCAGTCCAACGGCACACTGGATCTTGTCCAATCAGAGCTGTTAGCCTTTCGGCAAACGACTCTGATTGTTTACAGTGGGAAGCATGTGCTGCCACATCCCCTGCATCCCCAGCAGCATTCATATGAGGCTAGGATGAGAGCATGCACGCCGAGGGGGATGTGGAAGCTAGCACTCCACATTGAAGGCAATCAGAGCCCTTTGCGGTAGGATGTTAACACGTGGGTGGGTGAACTGGGGGGGGGGGGGGTTCACACAGTGGGGCAGAACCCTAGTGACCCTTTGTCTGAAAGCATAGTCAAGAAAGCTGAGGGACCATGATTTGTCCCACTTTTTGGTGAAGGTCTTGAGAACAAAGGAGCATGCAGGGGTACCAGCACCCACTTTCCTTACATTAAAGCTACAGCTCCCAGGAATGCAGGGGGCTGGATTGTAAGCCTATAGGTTACAAGAAGGCCCTCTACTGCTGCTCTTATGGAGGCTTCAGGTGCTCAAGCAATCATTGTGTGGTAGGCCTAAGGCAGTAGCAAGGTTCTCCTGAGCCTGAGTGAGGGAAATAGTGGCCAGAACGGCTTCTTTACCATTACTACTCTTCTCAGACAAATAACCCTCAGGGCATTACATCTATAAAAAGCATCTATTGGAGGATATTGAGAATAGATCCAGTTGCATCAATAACAGTTTCATTGGCATGCCTGAGAGAGACTGTCCTCAAAACACCCTTAAAGCTGACAATCTCTACCACATTCACAATAAGAGGATCCCATGCATTAAACAGCAGTAGGAACACTAGGAACACTACCATTTCCTCTCATAATAAAGTTTCTTTTTTGTGACATAGCTATCGTCCTTATGACAAAGGGGACATTTTATATAGTAACAATTGAATCTCTGTCTTTTTGGCAGAAACATAACGTCAAGGATCTCTTTTTAAACAGGATGTTGTGGGAACATAATATTAAATATGAAATAGTGTAGCCTAAAAATCGAAGGATAAATGAAGACTAACATAAGAGTCTACTGTTTCACTACGCTTGAAGCAAGAGCCTGGCTTGAATTTGCCCTTGATGCCATTCCCAAAGGCGAGGCCAAGAATTGGTAAAGAGATCCTCCTGTAATCTAGAGCAGAGGTCCCCAACCTCTCACCTTGAGACCCACATACATCACGATACGTTCTTGAACCACATTCAACGTGAAGATATTGTCGGCTGTGTGTACCTCCGACTACAAAAAAAAAATACCTGTCTCTTCATCTGTCGTCTGCAAAGACATGGAAGCTGGCACACTACTCCTGCCCAACTCATTGACCCAAGGCAGACCACAGGCAACACAGTGAGGAACCCTGAGCCACATATGGCTCCCAAGCTACGGGTTTGGGACCAGTGGTCTAGCGTCTCTAGACTAACATAACCTCCTCATATGCCTTCCTACCAGTGACGCAAAATAAACGGCTTCCCGATTTAGGGTGCTCCACGAGAAGGCCAGTGGCCATCATGGAATCATTTAAATTCCAGGACGGCCATTGGTGGGTTTTGTTCCGCTTTAGGCAGTAATTTTTCTTGTGATCTAGCATTTTTACATAGGCTTAGATCATTTTTTTTTTGCAAAGGATCTTCTATAAAGTAAATCACATGGGAGGCTCAAGATGTCAGTTGGATGCATCAGTACATGGACGCAACAGATATTGGAATTAATTGGCTGATCGCTTCTGACTTTTTCCAAGGGAGGGAGGAGAGGACTTTTTCCAAGGGAGAACTGCTTGTTTCCTTAGCTGCTTAAGCAACAGATTATTGCTATAGCAATTCTTCTAATCTGTGTAGATGATCTCACCCATCAATGCTTTGGATAGATATTAGAGTAGTTACGGCTTGCAGGAGTCAAGCTTGGAAGGAAACTTTTTTATGCATGGTGTAAAAGTAATTCCTCTTCTTGGTGATCTATCATGTTTAAATAGGATTTTTTTAAACAGACATTTCCGCAATAGTGCTTCTTTCTATTATAATTAAATTTACATAACAAATTTTATAAGCAGTTGCATGTTCTTCTCTAATAGATGCGGATGCACTGCCAGTCTCCTGTCACCCTAGCTCCAGCACTATCCAAAACAAGTCTCCAGTCTCTGCAGCTAAGCTCAAACCATCCTCAAAACACTTTATTAATGCCAGGCCGTGCCTACGTCCAGCAGAGAAATGCAGAGCAGGGGATGCTTACAGCAGAGAGAAGTTTAAAGCACTACCAACTCGTAAGTACATACTAAAAAACTACTCATACTAATACATGTAAAACCGCATATCACTGTCAATGTTCTCCTTAAAGTGTGGAGAGGGTGTTACCAGGAAAAGCTTTTTAGCGTCATAGCAGAATTATATTACAGTAATAAAGTTACATGCAAAGCGGTGTTCCAGATTCAGTTCATTATTGCCATGTATATACATTGTACATACTAGGAATTCTTTCAGCCTAAGGCAGTGAGGGAACATTCAATGACATTTCAAACAACAATAATCTAATCTGTTCAAAACAGTGAAAAGTACAATTTATGTTACATTCATACAGTACAGTTGTAGTAATGACTATGAGAAGAGTCCCCCCCCCCCCTACCTATTCTCAGGCCTCCCTTTAGTGCCCCCCCCCGACCTGCTGCACCCGGGGCATGTGCCCCCCTTCTCCCCCATAGCTATGCCCCTGACTATGAGTACTAGTGCCTTAGACCCATACTATATTATATCGCTAGAATAGGCCTAGTTTACAGAAAGACAGCAGATAAAGCTTAAGTCAATTCCCCAATCTCCTTCTTGAGAGCCACCAACAGGTCCTGTTTTTTGGATTTCTATATAGCTGGTTCTATAGGACTTCTGCACTTATTACTCCACCTGTAACTCTACAAATGCCCTTTAAAATGGTAAGATGTAAAAATCTTTTAAATTCAAGGTTAATTTATTAATATACACATTTCCTCCATCAGGAGACCTGAACAAGGAAAAAAACAGGTTACAAAACATTATGGCTACAGGAAAGGATCTGCCAGAAGTGCCCCAAGCCCCACCACAAATAAAGGAGACTGAAACAGAAGAAAGAGACAGATTTGATGAGTGTAAGTTTCTTATATAACGGGGGGTTGGGGTATGGGGAATTAAGAATATTGTCCCTCTTAGAAGGTTGTCCATTACAGTAATTCAGCAGGCATGCTCATCGCCATCAGTGATAGAGGTACGGCCGTGCCCTCTCCACTCACTACAATGGGGGGGGGGGGGTCAGACCTGTGACTGATGGCGAGTCCCAACCCCATGTTCAGGCGCTCTCTCCTGACAGCTCACCAGATACACTACATTGTAGACCCTCTGGCCGTTAAATAGGGAGGAGGCAGCTCCTGAGCATATCATTTAGACCAAGGGAGCAGAAAGGAGCTCCTATGCCTGAATTTATGGCTGTAGTGCATTGAAAGCATAAATAAGATAGTGGTTTTGGTCAGTGATGTAGTTTGTGTGATACTGCCTTGTTTGGATATAGGCCTTAATAATCTTTCGAGCAGTTATTGGCCTACCTATACCCCCTTAATTAGAAAACCAATTGTAATCTAACAGTTTGTGGGCTCCCATATACGTGCTAGAGAAGAGAGGTTTTTCTACGGTAGTTTTTCTCGCTTGAAAGTATTATTTTTCTAGAATCTGTCGTGGATATTGGAAATCCTGGGTGGGGGACTGCCGTGTAAATTGACTGTATGCGCTGTATGTCCCAGATGGGCTCTCAGAGATTAGAGTTAGGACTGCACCCCACAGAGGCACTTTGCCGTAGTGGTGCAGCTTAAGCATACTTCTGCAGATGTGTCTGACCGAGTCCTCTGTTTTTAACCAAGTTTAGAGACAGATTATAGGCTGGCCTGCAAGCTAAAAAAGGGGTTGAGTGCTGTGGCTCCTTTAAGACTTGCCGTGTTAATTGAAACGCGTTCTATGTTTCTTGTAGATAGGAATAGAAAAAAAGTGGAGCACTCCTAAAAGTCTATTTGAAGATTTTTGAAGTTGGCAGCTTTGTTCGTTAAATCACCTTTTTTAGTAGTGCCTAAAAGCCACCAGGATTCTTTCCAAAGGGAGTGTCAGCCTTACGCAACAAGGACATAGTCCTGCCATCTTTTTACTCAAATATTACTCAGCCAAAAGAGAAAGCTTTGCACTCTTCGTTTGTGGTCAAAGTAGTCAAATAATCATTGGGTGTAACGAAGGAGATTCAGAAGTTTGGCTTCTTTTTGTTGTCATCATAGAAGGCGGGTTTGGCACTGTTAGTAAGTGGATCGGGTTAGTAATAGGTTAGAAAATACAGGTTTGTTTCCAGTTTTGGCACATTCCACACAGACATGAGATATTTGTGGGCTTTTTGTTACCAGGCTGCAAAACAGCCACATGGTCATCAGTCCAAACTTTTTCTTAGATGAACAATTTGGCACCAGCACCCATTCATGGTGTTCTGCAAGGTTTTGCAGGTCACTGGTTAAAAAACATTTTTTTCTCTACAGTCTCTAAGTTTCCTTAATCACCAGTTTGAGTTATTATAGTTGTTTTTTGTTTCAGCCTGTTTTGTCTTACATGGGATACCCACCATCATTCTTACAGCTTTAGGATATCTCAGCATTAGCAGAGACCTGTGACTTCCCTACAACACTAAGGAAACTGTAAATCATAGGGGTTGGAAAATAGTTTAAAACTTACCTCTATAGGGTCTGTTTAGGAAAAAGCAGAAAAACAGAAAACGCTACACTTTTTTGTCCCCATAACTGTTACATCCTACTCTGGTTGCATAGAACATACCAGTTCCAGAGATTGAATCCCACTATTCACCAGAACAAAAAGGGAGCATGCCTTTTTTGCCTGGACAGAATATTTAATTGTAAGAGTTTAAATAGAAAAAATGAGTTAAATTGGTGTAATGTGACACAGGTAGACCAGTATAAGCCCTCATCTTAAGGGTATCCAATAATATGCTGAATGGTTTCAATCGGGAAAAAAATTATCTATTGGTAAGAACCCCAAGCTGATTGCAGGTAGCTGGGATTTCCCAGTGGAGCCATACTCCAGGTGCCGCAGATAGCAGTGTGATGATAAATCAAGACAATGGGGTTGATTCAGAGCCAGGTGAGAAGGACTGCTGACGAACCTCTTGCTTTCATGCCACCAAGGGACCCTATAGAATGGACATATAGATGGCCCATGGACACAACTAGTTTGGCAAGCTGGAGCAACGTCATGGTTTTACGGTCAACAGAGAACTGTCGGAGGCAGACAGGGTTGGGTGGCTATCAGAATGGACATTTAAATGCCATCATGGGGTCGTGTATTCAGATCTGAGTACATACCAAACATTCAGTGTTATCATGGCACATAACAGGGAAGAAATCTCCCTAAAGATGCCACAGGTATGCTATAGGTAAAAGTAACTGTGCTATTGTATTTATGTTTATGAAGTTGTGTTCTTTCAGTGGTCGCAGAAATTGAGGATAGATGGGATTTCCTGAAAGACATGGAAGCTTTGGGTCGAGGAAAACAATATTTCAACATCATTAACACAGAGATTTCACAGGTAACATCAAAACGAGAGTATGTCTCTGGCATAATAATGAAGCACATACATGGTGCAGTTTTAGAACAATCTGAGAGCTAAGCACATTCTAATATATATGGTGTTCCTCCTGCAGAAGCTAAGAGAGATGGAAATTATCGACAAGAAAAGAAGCGCTGAGCTGAAGGAAGCTCTACAGCTGTAGAATGCACGTCTGGTCTATCATTGTATTACTAGCTAAAAGGAACACTTTACTGCCCCCTGCTGACAAACATTACATCTGCAAACTTATATTAGTAACATTTGCAGGTTTTGTTATCTGTAAATTTTAGTTACCGTATTTAAATTATTAACTACAGGCTGGTTGTATTGTGTTTTACATTTTAGTCAGATACTTCTTCCTCCCAAATACAATATGAACAGCTAACTTGCATCCTCTTGGTCAGGGCAGGCGTCAGCATTGGGCATACCCGGCCTGGTGCCAGGGCCCCTCACCTCATTCCCTCTACCCTGGGAATCCGCTATGCAGGACGTAGGGCCATGCCATAACCAGGGGCAGATTGGCAATTGGGAGAGCCTTTTTTTTCGGTCAGTTATTCTGTTCTATGTTTATATACTTCCTTTCTTTATATTTATTCTTTGTCTCTTTCATCTGTTCTGACATTCCTTTTTTTTATCAGTCCTTTTATTCTATGTTTCTTTCCTTCTATTCTTTTCATTCCTTCTATTTTTTCTTTCCATCTCTTTTTTTTTCACTCATCTATTTTTTTTATGTCAGTCCTTAAATCCTTTTTTCTCCCCCCCCCCTCTATATTCTTTGTTTCTGTCATTCATTCTCTGCTTTTGTTCTTTCGTTTATTTCCTTTGATCCCATTTATTAATTTTCATCTATTCTTTCTTTTTTTCTCACTTTCTTTCATGCTTTTTGTCTTTTTCTGTCATTCCTTCTATTCTTTATTTCTCTCTCTTTCGGTCATTTTTATACTTAAATATACTTTGTTATTCCTTCTATTCTTTTTTCTTTCTATTCCTTAGCAGTATTCACCATACAGGCAATTTTATCACTATGTATGGAGTATCATACCACAAGGGGCCCACTGAGACTCTATCGGCCAAGGACCCGCATAAACCTGGAGCCGTCCCTGCTCCTGGTACAGGGCTCAGGAAATCTGTGATCATATTGTCTACGGTATGTGAATAGCTAATAGAGCTGGAATAAACCTTTTGAGCCAATGAAGGGTCTAGCAGACCTTTGCAATGTCAGGCTTGCTTTTCTACTGCCTCCTTGAATGGATTGCCTTACAGGGGCCACAGGCAGGCAATGTGTCCTACATAAAGTGGAACAATCATCAAGATTTTGACTATCTTGGTGATTGGCCCTTGCCCTGGGGGTATCTTGATGTAGTATGCCCCCTCGTGTGAAACCCCCCAAATAGCGCACTTTCTCTCACGTTTCTGCCATCCCCACAGCATGTACGGGCGCTCATCCAATCAGCACTTTATGTGGTGCATACTAATGCGCGGCATAGAGCCGCTGATTTAAACTTCGTGCTTATGGCTGCAATCTTGGCTTCGTGCTGATGGACGCAATCTTGGCTTGCCTGTGGTGTGTATGTGTCCAGCCTATCTGAATGGCTGGGCACAGGGGGTGATTGGTCCACTTTAAGCAACAATATGAGCTAAATATCAACCTGGCTGTATCCTATCAGGAACCGGCTGAGTGTTAAGAAATGGAGTGCCTCATTGTCTAAGTGACATGCTCTTAACCACTGTAATATCTGAATAGTTATGGAATACTCACTATTGTCCTTCTTAGAATGGGATATGGAATCAAACATTTAGAGTGGTACTAGACTTCAAACGGACCAAGTCCAACAGGTCTAGTCTGCAGACTACTGTGGATGTTAACATAAAATTTCAATAAGAAATGGCCATAGGTCCATTAACCCCCACAGCGGAACCCCCACAGAGGATCATCCCGATTCGGTATACCCAGCTGACACTAACAAGATTCCTGAGATTGCGTAACAAAAATTACCCATGGGACTGGCAGCAATCAATCCAGTTTGCAGAGCGCTGTGTGCAAACCCACTTTGCAAACCCTACTGGCCACCAGCAGTTATTTGGAGCAAGGAGGTGAAAAAGAAGCTCTGTCCGGTCTCAGGCAATCTGGGTGGTAGGTCATCCAAATGCCAATCCTGCTGCAGGGTAAGCAAACCTCAAGTCTGATTGGGGGTCTGCTTAAAGTGGACCAACACCGAGAGGTGATCGGCCCGGAAATCTATAAGATTCCCGGGCCGATCACCTCCCACCCCGCGGGACATCCGAGATCGGGATGTCCCGCGGGGTGAAACCCCCCCAAACACCCCAAATCACCTACCTTATCTCCCTCGCGCCCCTGTAGGCGTGCGCGCGCCCGCGCCGGCCGTCTGCGAATGGCCGGCGGGGGCGCGCGCGCGCCGAAAGTGACGCGAGGGAGGCGGCGGCGGCGGCGGCAGCCGCTTGGACATTCCTGATCCCCGCCTGGACGTTGGCGGGGATTGGACCGTCCAGTCACGTGGGAGCGGGGACAGGTAAGATTTTGGGGCTTTCTGGGGGGTTTCACACAGCGGGGCACCCCCGATCGGGGTGCCCCGCCGAAGTGGACCAAAACCCAGGATAGTCAAAATCCTGGGTGTTGGTCCACTTTAAAGGCAATAGGTGACAACACAAAAAATATTACATTGGCATTAACATGCCGCCCCTGCCTTTCTCCTCTGGCGCAGAGGCGGGTGAAGGGGTTTACGAATTTAAAACAGCTAACCTCCTTACGAATCCAGCACCATTCCTCCCGCCCATTCCGGTGAATGGCCAGACTGGGTCGCACATGTTGATTTGTGCAGCTCTGGATTTGGGCAAGGTAAGGAGTTTCCCTAATTGTACCCCCCATCATGCCTCAGTGCCAGGGGAGGAAGACAGGACAGGGGGAGTTAAAAAAACAACTGGACTTCCATTTGAACCATTCTCAGCTGTTAAAGAAAGTTGAGCTTTCAATATACTATTGACACTTACCAGTTTGCAGAAGGTTATTGCACAGGGGTTTTTCCAATCACAGAAGACTGTCAGCGCCCAGGCATGTCCTGCACTCATCCCGGGGTATGGAGTGGATGCCCCATACTTATTGCAGCATACATTGCAATTAGTAGCACACAATTGTGTCCTGCCAGTTTCGTGGAAAGCTCCCCGGCCATCAGCCTGTGTGAGAAATCTTTTCCTGAAGGCAGGCTTTGCATGACTGACCGCAAAGGAGTTATGTGGCCATTTGTGTATGTCAGAGGATTACTGGTCACCCAATGGAGGTGTAGAGTAAAGGAGACAACTCAAAGTTATTGGCTAACTACCCCTTAATTTGTAATTATATATATATAATCTGAGCAGTTTCTACTAAACAAGGTATTGTAAGTTGCTTAAAGGAACAACACACAGGAATTTCACTTTCCTGTGTGGTGTTCCTCTCAGGGGGAGGGTATGTTGTATGTATCCCCCCAGGTTGCCATAAAAACTCACCTCCCTGCCGCTCCTACGGGGCAAGCCAATTCGGGATGCCCCAAGGAGTGGAACTCAGACAGCCCTGGGGTCTTTTAGACTCCAGGGTCTCTGGTTTTCTTTTAAGGTGGAACTTCAATCTAAGGCTAAAATCAGGCCACAATTCTCTGCTACAGTGTGGCCTAGATTTGCCCCCTACTTATTCAGGAAATGTTTCTGCTAACTTCAGATGAAACCGCATGGATTGCCTTTCTATTGACGGGTCGAAGAGTTTCCGGACCATGTCTCTACCACCATAAATCCAATGACAGGGTTGTATTTATGGGGGAGGTGTAGGTGTCAGACTGCATTCAGAAATAGTTCTTCACAAACAGTCAGAAAGAAGGTACTATTTTTTGCAAATATGGAACTATTCAGAGATGGCATGAGGTGCAAATACAGTCCCCTCTGTCCTTTTCCTTTGTACATCCAGTCACTGGGGCCTTATATACAATATATATATAACAAGTCTGAAGGTCTCATGTCTAGGCAAGTATGTGTGCATTCTGCAAGTTGCACATGTTAAATACATTTGTACCTTGTCTCTGCTCTGTTGTGTATAGTGTTCATATCTGCACTGGATTGTCTTAAAAATGACTGAATAGTGGTTAAAGGCTTTGAAGAAAAACCAATGCAATCTTTTGGTGGGTATTGCCTGTATACTATTAAAAAGCTTTGTCCCCAACAATCAAGACATAGTTTTAGGTTAATCATTGTTGTCTGTGTTACAGCTGAAAGAGGTTCTAAACTTTTGTCCAACAGCAACTAGATATACTTAGTTTGTTAAGTATTGTAATGTAATGTAAAGATAATGTTCTTTTTATACAACCATATTAGCACAAACCTAGTATAAATGCTTAAACACAGTTTTAGTTTCATGCGCATATAGTTAGTGCGAAGGAAATGAGAGAACCAGTAACTTTTTGAAACATGTGACCCCCCCATTGTGGAAATTTAGCCTTCATATTCGTCTGCAATAACCAAATAGGAAGATCAGTGTTCTAGCTATGATTGGTTTGGATTTTGGTACTCACCCTAAAATCATATTTCTGAAGTCTTATGGAAGACACCTCCCAATCTGATACTATTGGCTTACTGTAAAGACAGTTAGATAGATTGGCCATACAAGTCTAAGTGTAGGTCCATTGTGTAGGGCTACACTTGTCAATGTCCTTAACATTTTTGCATTTTCAAAAACAAAGCTTTTTTTGCAGTTATACCGTTCTAAACTTTTTTTTTTAAACTCCTATGTCCGAGGGAGAGCAGGCAGAACATAGGATACTGAGAATGCTGGCATTTGCAGAATAACCAAGAAGACAAAAGAAAACCAGGGTGTCCGAAGGATCACACGATGACAGGTCATATAGGATAGGAATGGCTGAAGACCACAGGAGCAGGAAGCACTGTGATAAGGTTAGGTGACTTCTTTTAAACATCAGCGCAAGTGTGAGACATCTTAGAAGCCAGTTGCTGTGCAACCTGGAGGAGGCGAGTACCCGGATGGCCCTGTTCTCTGGTTCAGCAATCCGGGCTGCCCCATTGCTGCATATTAAAGAGGGTGTCAGGTCATTTTTTAGCTAAAATTACTAATTCATTTTTCTTTCCATCTGTTCAAATTGAAATTTGTTAATTACATATTTCATTAGCATGTTTTGTGTAATTTAAAGAATAATAAAGAGTAGTAGTAGTAGAATAGTAAAGACTAACATTGACGTTCTGAAGACTCCAGGGAGGCCAATTACCATATCCCTGGGGCAAATGACGCCTTATATAGATCCTTGTCATCTGATTAGATACGAAAGGTACCTGTGGGATCTGGAGCAAGCTACAATCTACTGCTTGTTCCTGGAATGGTATTAGCCCAAATGGCTTGACTCTTTATTCACAGGGTTTAGCTGACCTCCTGTGACAGTACACTGCCCGCTGCTCTATTTTCAATACCAAAGCGGATTTTCTGACTTTCTGCCACTTTTATTAATCAGAAGTAAAAACAGTAATGTGACATTATTAGACAAAGGTCAGTATGTATAACTCACAAAATTAGTTCACCAGTAGTTCTCTTTATTTTTAAAACCGAAAGGCAGCACTTTGCAAATAGTGATCAGAATAATTTTGGAAATGTATGCAACAATGAAATAAGGAAATTGTGTGAAACATCTCAATAAAAAGGGCCACACATGAATGTTTGACAGTGTGCAATTCACAAGACATTTCCATTCAGTTGGTTGTTTATTGTAACATTTATAACCTAACCCCTTCCTTTAGGATGATTCTTCTTTGTTCCTTCAATTGCCAGTACCATCTATCACAGGTTTAGGTCCTTCCCCCGGGGTACCCCGTTGTGTGAAACCCCATTGTTTGCCTAGCTCACTTACCTCTCGTTGAGCCCACGATGTGGCTAGAGCCTCTTGCTGGAATCCTAGCCGCACTTGCGAGGCATCACTCGGCTCTATTGAGTTGTGGCGGGCAGGGATGTGCACAGCCAAGAAGGGAGGCGAGTGATGCCGGAACCGGTCCAGCATGCGCCGTGGGCTTGGGGAAAAGGTAAGATTTTGGGCAACTCAGCCTGCCTCAGACTCCATGTTGGATTTTGGTCCACTTTAAAGAGGAACAAACCCCACACCTCGGCTTTCTTGGGTTTTGTTACTATCTGACAGTGCATCCTCATTTAGGATGGCCCCCGTGTGTACCTCCAGGGATTAGCCCCCCCCCCCAAAAAAACGTTTCCTGTTATCCATGTGGGCCGCTCAGCCAAGTAGCAGCGCTTGTTTAATTCAGGGGACATTCTCTTCCGCCCAAGACAGTATCAGGGACACTTCCTTGAGGGCTCCCTTGCTACGAGTCCCTCCCTGATGATTGATGTAGGCAACCGCCGTCTGGTTGTCCGAGCGGATCTGAACAGCCCGACCCCGAAGGTGTGGGGTCAACTGGGAGAGAACCAACCTTATCGCCCGCAGTTCTAGAATGTTGATGGGAGTATGGGCCTCCTGGGGGCCCCACTGACCCTGGAATTTCAGAGACTTCCAAAAGCCCCCCCAACCTGACAGACTGGTATCTGTGGTGACAGTCTCCCAACACTGGGGCAGAAAGGTCCTGCCCACTAGAAGGTTCCTTGAGTCCAGCCACCACGAGAGGGACTGTCTGGCCAAAGGGGACAGAGCAAATTCCCGATCCAGGGACACAGGGTCCCGATCCCACACTGAAAAGAGGTGCAACTGAAGAGGTCTCATGTGAAACTGAGCAAACGGGACCGCCTCGAAGCATGACACCATCAGGCCCACTAACTGCATCCCCTGCCGAATGGAGGGATGAGGACAAGAAAGTAGAAACCGTGCCTGGCTGCAAACTATCTTGTACCCGGAGGACGCCACCTCCTGAATCCACCGGTCTGAGACGCGCAGCCTCCAGACGTGAGCAAAGAGCCGAAGCCTTCCCCCCCACCGGATGGGTGAGGGCGCCTCCTCATGCCTGAGGGGGCTTAGGGGAAGATTTGGACTTGGGACCCCATGAGAGACCGGGGCTACCACGGCCTCTACCCCGGCCCCAAGAGTCTCTGCGTGTCCCCGCAAATGGTGTACCCTGGCCAGCCCTGGGAGCATGGAAGAAGGGGAGAGAAGGACCGACCCCCCTCCTTCGTTGAGGCAGCCTACCATCCCTGGCAAACAGATCCAGACGCTCACTGAAGAGCCGCAGCCCCGTAAAAGGGAAGTCAGTGAGAGCCTTCTTAGCGGCATTATCAGCCGCCCACTGACGCAGCCAAACGGAGCGGTGTATAGCCACCAAAAGGGCAGAAGTCCTACCACACATCCTGACCGCATCATCCATAGCAGAAAGAATGCAACAAAATCATAGCAAAGCAGGAGGGATCTATAATCCTCCCCCCTATTGGCAGCCATGGCATTATCCAGAAGACACTTGAGCAGCCCTTTAATAGCAACAGCCCTAATGGCAGCAGCGCACACCGGGCGCAGCACAGTGCCGGCACAAGCTCCGGAAGAGACGAGTGTCCCAGAGCGCAGTGACCACAAAATGGCGCCGGAGCGGTCCTTGAGGGGTGGGCCGCGGAGGTATGACGCGGAACGAGTCATCCGCAAGTCCCGCCCCCCCCCCAAAGAGCGAGAAATCGCGGTCACATGACACGCCAGCGCCATGACAGTATAGAAAGAACCACCTCAGAATATACAAAAGCCTGCTGCTTAAGAAGGTAAATGATCACCTTGATCCTTAGTGAGTGTTGGTCTTACAGTGTTGTCCACCCTTGACACATATATATAATATATATATATATATTTATGTAAAAAGCATGGGCAGGGCAACATACCACAGTCTCTAGAATCCCTCTGTTGTCCAGAATGGTTAGCTAGTCAGATGACAGCAGAGAAGGACACCCAGGGTGTACATACCATTATTCACCAGACCACCAAAGAAAAAGGTAAATACTCATTAAAAAGTGCAGTACGGTGAGAGGTGTACTTTTAGCATAAGCATTTTAAATAAAGCTGTGTCAGTCAAAGAAACATTCTGCCTAAAATGGGAGGCCTGAATCATTAAAAAAAACTGTACCCTAAAAAAATAAATTAATAAATAAATGAAAAATCTGACTAGATAAGCACATGAGAAATATATTGTTTCTAAGTGGATTTAAAATATTTTACTGTTAAGCCTATAACTACTGTGGACTTAACTGCTTTATAAATGTCATGGTCTCAAATCATCCATATTCTAGTAAAAAAAAAGTTCTATATCATCAAATGTGCGAATGGGCTTCAACCATTAACATTAACTAATCTCTAGAGACCCCTTTTTTCACTTTGTTGTCTTTTGGGATGTCCGCCCCCTCTGCTTCTCCTCCTCCTTCAATAGAATTGGTCAAATATTGTGAATTTCTTTCATACAATAATGAAAATAATAATATCACTGGTATACACCTAAGGAGTCTGTAGAAAATAATTATATCTCTAATGGATGTAATATACCCAAAAAGTATCAGTATGTTGCTGTTTAACATCAATACATTGTTCCTAGTTTTGGCATCTAGACTGATCGAGAGTAGCATAACGTGTTTCTACTACTTAGATGGCTTCCTGGTAGCAGCTACCATTGTAAATCATGTCAATCACACTTGTGCTGCATCAGAAAGATTTGATTGTTTATGGCCGACTTAACACTTTAGCGGTAGGCAGCTAATAAAAGCTTACAGATTTGCAGATAGCTTGTTTGAGTGTTCACTTGCTTCTTCAAAGATATCCTTGATTTTATACAAGGTGCACAACTAAATTACACATATGGCAAGCTTCAACCTGGTATATGGACAAAGCTATAATCAGGGTTGTACATTTAAACATTTATCTCTATTACACATTTTTGTGTGCTCTCTGCAATGGTCAGGAAACTTGCCACCACCCTGGTGTTAGCTGGCTGGACACAAGTGATGTGGGAGCAAGGAGAGATCACTAAATTCAGCAGATGTGAACAGATCCCAGTTATGGATGCCCATGGGGTGGTAAAGATCTCTGGGATTCTACAGGATGTGTAGGTACACTATATAAGACACAGCTGTAACCTCATGTTAAAGGAAAAGTAACGTTTCTCTATTTTAATACCTCCTCCTATCAGTGGTTCCTCAGGCTATGGCCTTCAACAGATCAGTCCACTGTTGGCTCAATATCAGGTAAACCGTTACTGGGAGAGGGGGGAAAACACATGAGAAAACATTGAAGAACATTTGCAAAAACAATTTCATCAGGACCAAAGGGTAGTTAAAATATGGTACTTCTGCGTCCCTCTGGTTATCAGTGGTCCAGTCATGGCTTTTTTTGCTAGATAACCTCTGGTTACCACAGAGGGGGCTTTAAATGAACCATATACATCAATGTTCTGTTTTGAAGGGCAATGTTTGACAAAATGATCCCATTTATCGCTTTACATGGTAAAGTTATACACTGAGCTGAGTTATTCCTATTGCATTTTTACTCAGCTAATTACATGGGAATGGCTACCAGTATTGCACATATTAAATGTGCTAAGCTACTTGTACCAACAAACTATCTGCTACCACTGTTGCTGACTGCTCCTAATGTCACACAACATGACTCCAATATGGCATGTCTGTAAACTGCAAAAACAGTCTGTGCTGGAGGGAAGGGCACAGCAAAGTTCAGCTCCAAATCCTGGTCTACCTCTTGGCCCCGTCTCCCTTCTCTTGCTTTTTTTCCTTTGGGCTTTTAGACTTTGTGTCCTGTTTAGGTGAAAGTAGTTTAAGTACTTTTATTGACTTGAATTTCCCTTTCTTCTTTTTTTGAAGATCTGCATGGAAATCTGAAAAAAAAAATTAAAATGTAAGAGGCTACCTAGAGGCATTAGTAAAATTAATAACACAGCAAATATAAATAGATAGATAAATAAAACTATAACCAAAAGCTAGAGGTGATATTCAGTAGTAGCAAAACTTACTTTAACACTGGCATCAAAATGTAAAATGTATGCAACATATTCATTTGGCCCACAGATTACCATATTTTTCACACTATAAGATGCACCTGTCCATAAGGCGCACCTAGAATTTGGAGGAGGAAACTCGAAACCAAATGTGCTAAAACACCACATTACAGGCAGTGTGGCATTCCCCCTCCCATTCCCCATAGACAGTGTGACATTCCCCACCCTCATATTCCTATAAGCAATGTGGCATTCCCCCCATCCCATTCCCATAGGCAGTGTGGCACCCCCCCTCCCATTCCCCATAGGCAGTGTGACATTCCCCCATCCCATTCCCATAGGCAATGTGGCATTCCCCCCATCCCATTCCCATAAGCAGTGTGGCATCCCCCCATCCCATTCCCATATAGGCAGTGTGACATTCCCCCCATCCCATTCCCATATAGGCAGCGTGACATTCCCCCCATCCCATTCCCATAAGCAATGTGGCATCCCCCATCCCATTCCCATAGGCAATGTGGCATCCCGCATCCCATTCCCATAGGCAATGTGGCATTCCCCCCATCCCATTGCCATAAGCGATGTGGCATCCCCCATCCCATTCCCATAGGCAATGTGGCATTCCCCCCATCCCATTCCCAAAGGCAGTGTGGCACCCCCCTCCCATTCGCCAAAGACAGTGTGACATTCCCCCATCCCATAGGCAATGTGGCATTCCCCCCATCCCATATAGGCAGTGTGCCATCCCCCCATCCTATTCCCATATAGGCAGTGTGCCATTCCCCCCTCCCATTCCCCAAGGACAGTGTGACATTCCACCCCATCCCATAGGCAACGTGGCATTCCTCCCATTCCATTCACATAGGCAATGTGGCATTCCCCCCATCCCATTCCCATAGGCAGTGTGGCACCCCCCTCCCATTCCCATAGGCAGTGTGGCACCCCCCTCCCATTCCCATATGCAGTGTGGCATCCCCATCCCATTCCCATAGGCAGTGTGGCACCCCCCATCCCATTCCTCACATAGGCAGTGTGGCAGTTCCCCCAACCCCCCAGAAAAAAAAGTACACTTACATGAACGCCACTGCCTCTCCCTGGTGCCAGAGTTTGGCATGTGGTGGAAAGGGTGGATAAATTACTGGGAGGGACTGTGGATGACCTAGCTGTCATGGTCCACATGGGGACCAATGACACAATTAATGGTAGATGAAGGATTCTTAAGGGTTAGGCACCAAGTTGAAGAGAATTCTTGGATTGTATTCTTTGGAATTCTGCCTGTGCCATGCGCTACACATAAACGACAATGGGAGCTTAGCGAGCTCAAGTCCTGGTGCAGGGCAGAAGGGTTCCTAGAGCACTGTGCTGACAAATTTCAGCTGCATGGCAGGTAAGTAAACCTTACTTTGATTTTACACTTAGTTGGAGCAGACCCTAAGGATTGCAACAGCTATAAAAAGAGTAAAGACCAATTTGTTCTCTTCAAAGATACTAGGCTCTGTTCATACCTCTCCGTTGCGTTAAGAGCAAGCATTTTGCAAATATGCCAGAAGGGCAATGTATTAAAACAAACGCAGTGCTTTTCATGCGTTCGCAATGCGTTTAAAAAATTTTTTTTTACATAAAAAAGGCAAAGTCTAGGCAAAGGCAATGAAAGTGCAACGCAAACGCAGTTTCATCTTTTACAAAATAATGACCAGCATGGTGTCAGCCAGTGCCATTTGTCTATCTTGTCATGGGACTTCTGCTAATGGTTCAGAAGGGCTGGACCTCTGCAAGATCACCAAATTCAGGGCAGTGGACCACAGCCAAAGCTAAGGTACTAGCCTTAAACAAGTCTTGATCAGGGAGTAATGGGAAATAGGCTAAGGTGCCAGCTTTAAACAAGTCTTCATCAGGCAGAGATATCCCCCATAAAAAGACTGCCCCCAACACAGGTTTGCCGGGCAGGCTGGCACAAAATGATGGTACGCCTGCCCAGCTAAACCGGATGGCCAGGCAGTGACCTCTTGTTCAGCTGCCATTGTGGGATTGTGGAAGTGAGGAGTATCCCTATGCTCAGTATCAGGCTTGCGGGTCTGTGCTGTGCAGCTCAGTATCCTGATCTCCGATGCCTTTGCAACTGTGTTAAGGAACAGTTAAGGGAAAATGAAAGTCTTCTGACTTTACTTTTCCTTTTTAATATTACAGATGGAAGTCCTGCATTTAGGTTCCAGTGCAAGAATGTAACAAAATACCGGATATTTCACACCAATGGCCAATGACACCCTACCTGCCCATGTGAAAGTGCATCAATGAGACAGGGACATCAAAGTCCCAGACTGTAAACCTGGAGGGGCTCCTGCAACAGTACACATGGTCACAAAAGCAGCCATCACAACAGTCTATTACCATGTTGACCAGCTCTGCGTACCAAGCTCTGCAGCATGTAAAACAGCCCTGACCACCTTAGGGTCAACAAGTGTGGCGGTGCCAGCTGCTAATGGATCCTACAAAATATATTTAGCTTCCCATTGTGGTATGACAAACATATCCACACCCAGAGTGCCCAACAGTAGTCACTCTGCTAGGATCTGGGTACTCACCTGTAGAATTGTTTTTGTTCTTGCATGGCACAGCCTGCTTCGGTATTCATAACAGTTGGGTTATTCCGCCACAAGGTGGCGCAGTGGTACTGCAGAAAGCTGTGGCATCTCCCGGCCCCCTATAAAAACGGGATTAACCATAGAGTTCCCAGCGTAGACAAGCAGTGAGACAAGAAGCCGGGAGAGAATAAAGGTAAAAAATGTAAAAAAAAAACAATTAACTTGGAACAATCACCATAAAGAGGCAACGAAGAATGACGATAACAAGGGTGGGTCGAAGCAGGCTGTGCCATGCAAGAAGAAAAACAATTTTCATGTGAGTACTCACAGATTTGCTTTTTTCTTTATTGCATGACACGGCCTGCTTCGGTATTCATAACAGTTGGGACATCCAAAAGCAGTGTCCAAAGTAGGGTGGGATCCCCAATAAGTAACAGCCGGCAGTTCAAGTCACTACCGCCGAAGCACCTTGTGGCCAAAAGCAGCATCCACTGAGGCCTTAACATCAACCTTGCAAAATTTGGAAAAAGTATGAACAGAAGACCAAGTAGCGGCCTTGCAAACTTGTTCAACAGAAGCTTGGTGCTGAAAAGCCCAAGAGGTACCAATAGCACAAGTGGAATGAGCAGTAATTCTAAAGGGAGAATCCTTCCCCTTAGCAGAATAGGCTTGAACCACCGCCTGACTTGTTGATAGTGGATTTAGCCAGAGGCAAACCCTTTCTGGGTCCAGAAGTGAGAACAAAAAGAGCAAAAGATTTCCTGAAAGGATCAGTAGCGACCAAATAAAACTCAGAGCCATGACCACATCCAGAGAATGCAGTATCCGCTCCTTGAAATTAGCAGGATTAGGACACAATGAAGGCAAGACAATGTCCTGATTGAGATGAAAAGCAGACACTACCTTAGGCAAGAAATCCGGAAACACCACCTTATCCTGATACCTCTCAAAATAAGGAGGTTTGATGGAAAGCGCCGCCAGCCCAGAAACTCGCCTTACAGAAGTGATAGCTACCAAAAAGGCTACCATAAAAGTCAGAACGGGCAAAGCAG
Source organism: Gastrophryne carolinensis (assembly GCA_027917425.1). Lineage (NCBI taxonomy): Eukaryota > Metazoa > Chordata > Amphibia > Anura > Microhylidae > Gastrophryne > Gastrophryne carolinensis. The sequence goes on along the minus strand of CM051235.1, from coordinate 331,843,463 downwards.
CCCCACGGATAGGCTCGAAGGGAGGACTCTGCAGAGCAGACAACACCAGATTCAAGTCCCAGACTGGTAGCATAGGCTTACGAGGTGGACGCACATGAGTAACACCCTGGAAAAAAGTTTTAACCAACTAGTGGTTGGCAAAGGATCTTTGGAAAAAAAAAAAATGCCAGAGCTGAAACATGGCCTTTGAGGGTACTTAGTTGAAGGCCAGAATCCAAACCATCTTGCAAAAATTCCAGAATCCTGGGAATGGAAAAAAACAGACAGGGAAGAGACTTGGACTCACACCAGGCAATGTAAGCATGCCAGACCCTGTAATAGATAAAAGACGAGGACTTCTTCCTAGCCTGAATCATGGTATCAACAACAGAAGCAGGTAACCCCTTCTCTGTCAAGATGTAGGTTTCAGCAGCCAAGCCGTTAAAGCCAGCGTTTGTAAATTGGGATGGCGTAGCCGTCCCTGAGTGAGAAGATCTGGATCCCTGGGCAAGACGTACTGGTCTACCGCCAACTGCACGACATCTGCAAACCACACCCTTCTTGGCCAACGGGGCCACCAGGATGGCTGACACCCCCTCCTGGGCAATCTTGCGCATGACCCTGCCCAGTAGAGGGAACAAAGGGAACACATAGGGAAGCCGAAACTCCGTCCAAGGCATTGCCAGTGCATCCGTGGCGAAGGCCAGAAGATCCTGTGACAGGGAGACAAACCTGGGAAGTTCCTGATTGTGACGGGAAGCAAACAGGTCCACATCCGGCTGTCCCCAGCGGTGACACAGGGAGAGAAACACCTGGTAGTTGAGGGACCATTCCCCCAGACGAGACAGACCCCTGCTCCGGGAGTCCGCCACCTGGTTCTCCACCCCCGGAATGTATACCGCTGAGATGCAGGAGACATTTGGTTCCGCCCAAGACAGTATCAGAGACACTTCTTTGAAGGCTCGCTTGCTCCGAGTCCCTCCCTAATGGTTGATGTAGGCAACTGCCATCTGAGCGGTTGTCTGAGCGGATCTGAACAGCCCGACCCCAAAGGTGTGTGGTCAGGTGTGACAGAACCAACCTGATCGCCCTCAGTTCCAGGACATTAATGGGAGCATGGGCTCCTGGGGGCCCCAACGACCCTGGAACTGTAGGGACACAAGAGCAGAGCCCGTGCCTGCTTCTGAAGGCCCTCCACCTTCTGCTGACGAAGGAACACCTTGACCTGAGTGGTATCCAGTGTCATGCCCAGAAAGGACCTCACCAAGGACGGGGACAGTGAAGACTTGGGAAAATTGATCACCCAGCCGAAGGACTCCAGAGTGGAGATCACCACCTGGGTGTCCTGCTTGGCCTGATGAAAGGACTGAGCCACAATGAGAATGTCGTCCAGGTAGGGAAGGATGCGAATGCCCCGGGTTCACAGCAGAGCCATCACTCCCGCCAGTACCTTGGTGAACACCTGAGGCGCCGAGGTGATACAGAATGGTAAGGCCACAAACTGGTAATGCTGACCCCCCAGCACGAACCTCAGAAATCTCTGATGACCTGGGAAGATAGGCACATAAAGATAAGCATCCTTGATGTCCACGGTAGTCATGAAGTCGCCCGGGGCGAAGGGTACCGACAGCAGAGCGTAGCGTCTCCATGCGAAAATGTTTGAACCTGACAAACTTGTTGAGGCCCTTCAAGTCCAGAATGGGCCTCAGAGAACCGTCCTTTTTGGGGACCGTGAAGAGATTGGAATAGTACCCCTGACCCTGTTCTTGATGGGGCACCAGACAAATGACCCCTGACTCCAGCAGGCATTGAATTGCCAAAAGTAACCCTTGAGCTGACAGGGGGTTTAAAGACATCCAGAATCTGATGAATCTTGGGGGCGGCCAGGCTGCAAACTCTTTCTTGTAACTGGAGGACACCACCTCCTGAATCCACCGGTCTGAAACGTGGAGCCTCCAGACGTGAGCAAATAGCCAAAGCCGTCCCCCCACCCCGATGGGTGAGGGCGCCCCCTCATGCCTGGGGGGCCTTGGGAGGAGGTTTGGGCTTGGAACCCCAGGAGAGACCAGGACATCCGCGGGATCTGCCACGGCCCCAAGACTCTCTGCGGCTACCTGAGAAGAGGGAGCCACGGCCTCCTCTGGAAGAACGAAGGGAGGGGAGGGAGACGGAGGTCCCCCGAAAAGGCCGGGGCTGCCTCCTACGCTGAGGCAGCCTGCCATCCTTGGCCAAGACATCCAGACGCTCACCAAAGAGCCGCAGCCCCGCAAAAGGGGAGCCCAGTGAGAGTCTTCTTAGCAGCAGCATCAGCTGCCCACTGACGTAACCATACAGAGCAGCGCATAGCCACCAAAAGTGCAAAGGCCCTACCGCCCAGCCTCACAGCATCATCCATGGCAGTAAGGATAAATACAACAAAATCAGAGCAAAGCAAGAGGGCCCTATAATCCTCCCTCCTCCTACCAGCCATAGCGCCATCACAGAGACGCTTGAGCAGTTTTATAAGGGCAATAGCAGTAATGGCAGCAGCACAGGCCGGGCGCAGTCCAGCCCCCACACAAGTAAAAGCATGGCAGGCCAGTTGATCCATGCGCCGGTCCTCGCTGTCCTTCAGAGTGGTAGTGTCAGGAGAAGGCATGACCGAAGTATTAGACAGGCCTAGCACGGGAGCGTCCACCTCAGGGGGACAGGACCAATGCTTTACTATATCAGCAGGAAAGGGATACCTCTTATCCAATCCCTTGGGCACAGCGGCCATCCTGTTAGGACGTTCCCACTCCCTAAGCACCATAGAAGTGAAATGGCCCTGCTCAGGGAACTCCAGACGCTGTTTACCAGGACAAAAAAGCTCACCCTGCTTTCTCTTAGCCACCTCAGGGGGAGCAATGTGCAAGATTTCAAAAAATACAATTCTGTGAGGTACTCACCTGTAGAATTGGTATTATACGCATACAGTACGTCCTGCTCCATATATAATACTTACAAGTGGGTAATCCTCCGCCATATGGCGCTGTGCACTGCAGACATGCAAAAAACAGGCTCCTCCTGGCCCTTCATATACCGAGGGACCTCCCACAAATCCCCAGCATTGAAAAGCAGTGAGAAAAAGAAGCCGGGAGAAACCAACCACCAAAACTGGTAATAATAACAATGATAACAATCACCATACAGGGGATCCAGAATAATGTAAAACCAGGGTGGGGTGGAGCAGGACGTACTGTATGCGTATAATACCAATTCTACAGGTGAGTACCTCACAGAATTGTATTATTGTAAGCATACAGTACGTCCTGCTCCATATATAATACTTACACGTGGGACATCCAATAGCAGTGTCCATAAAGTAGGGTGGGATCCCCAACAAAAAAGGCACAGCAGACAGTTAAAAGCACTGTCACCTGCAACCTTGTTACCAAGAGCGACATGAGCAAGAGCTCTAATGTCAACCTCATAAAAACCTTTGAAAAGGCATGAACAGAAAACAAGTAGCGGTCTAGCAAACTTGTTCAAAAACGTTTCGGTATGGAAACCTCCTGACGAAGGTTTCCATACCGAAACGTTGAGGGGTTTTTGGATGTCACATTCCACTAGGTACTCTGCTTAACCTGATATTCTATGATGCCGAGATAGATCGGTTTATTTCTGATCATTCTGTACTGTTATTATGCATTGAAGTGGAACTGGAGGGCATGTACCACGGAGTCTTAACATGAGCTTGTTTTGCTGGGTTTGCATTATCTTTACCATGTTTACTGCTGTATTCCTGATTCCATGTACTTTGTTGGTTGCTCCAAGGGCATGACTCCATAGGGCCACCTGGTGGCTGTATTGTATAGTATTCTGTATATACCTGTTACTTTTCATTCTGTAACTTTTGTGCACTCTGTGTTTATTAAAATAGTTTTCACTTTTTTGGCATAACAACGTAGTCTGGGTTGTTCATATACATAGCATTTTTTGGAAAATACAACTTTAGAGCTTTCCCCATCGGGGAAGTGAACCCTGGTCTCCCGCGTGACAGGTGGGGATACGGACCAGTATACTAACAAGGATCAGCTAGAAGCCGAAACCTTCCCTAGGACCAGAAGGGACAATCCATTCAAGGAAAGACCAGGCCAAAGGGCGCATAACCCCTGGAAGCAGACGAGATCAGGCACATATGGATGGAGACGCTCGCAAACCCCAAGGGGCATCAGTCCCCCTAAGGGACAAGAGACAATCCAGGAAAAAACTTCCAACACCTGTTGAGGGAATTTAGACCCCCTTTCCTCAGCGTTACTAGGAATAAGGCCCAGAAGAAGACAAATGTCTTGTATACATGAGCACAAGACACCACCTCAGGCATAAGGTCCGGCGTAAAGCGGAACACCACCACATCATAGTGTATATATCAATGAACGAGGGCTAGCTAAACAGAGCCGCCCGCTCAGGCACACGTCTGACTGAAGCAACAGCCCCCAGAAGGTCAACTTGAGAGTAAGAATAATCAGACAGTATCCGGAATAGGTCCAAAGGGAACACCCCGCAAGGCAAACAGAATAAAATTCAATCCCAACAGGGACCATAGAATTACGTGGGGGATGCACATGAGCAATCCCGGAAGAATGCTTAACCAAGGAAAAGGAGAGAAAAAGACTTCTACGGGAAGGCGGACAGGGCAGAACCTGAACCTTCAGAGTACCGAGTTGGAGAGCCCACTCCAACCCATGCTGTAATAACTCTAGAACCCTGGGAACAGAGAGCGCCCGACAGGGGAGAGACCTAGACTCACACCAATCAATATGGGTACGCCATACCCTAAAATAGACGGAAGAAGAAGAAGAAGCTAGCTCCTAGACTTCCAATAGTCACAGTCACCCAGAAGATACGCCCGGCTCCATCAAGGTGGATGAATCAACCGTCAGGCCATCTAGACCAGAGCCTGTAGATTGGGGTGAAATAAAAAGGGTGCCTGAGTGAGCAGATCAGCACTCCTGACAGAACGTACAGGTCCGCTGTCCATAGTACCACGTCTGCACACCACACTCCACTGGGCCACCCAGGGGCCACCAGTATCACTGGTCCCCCCTTCCAGAGCAAACTTAGCTCAGAACCCCGCCTAGCAGGGTGAATGAAGATAAGACATACAGAACATAATGTCCAGCCATAACGTAACTAAGCCTCCTGACCACAGTCAGAATAATCTGGGACAGGGAACAAGGGCCGAGAACCTATGAAAGTGACGGGGCCCCAACAGATCCACACTATGGATCCCATAGTGACACAAGGATCAACACATCTTGTCGCAGAAGGACATCCACCGGAGCGAATACCACTGATATGCAGTGAACGCTGTCCTCCACCCAGATAAGGATCAGATACTTTCCTGGAGGATCATCCTGCTCCGAGTCCCACACGGATAAATAACACAGGCCACTGTCGTCAGACAGACCAAGAGCCCCCAAATAGACCAGTCCTGAAAAGGAGTAGTCCAGCGAGATAGAGCCAAACTGAAGGCTCACCGCTTCAGAAAATAGAAAGGTATATGGACCCCTAAAGGCCCCACCTCCCCCGGAACCACAGGGGATTTTAAAAGAACCCCCCCCCCGTCAACCTGATAGATTTGGTATCCATCTACAGGAAGATGCAAGAAAGGGGGTGCCCCCTGACTGGTTCCTTGAGTTCAACCGACTCAAGAGGAACCATCGTACCAAGGGGGAAGGTACACAGACCCAGCTCCAGGGGTGCTGGAACCCTGTCCAGTATTAACAATATAAGCTGCAGAAGAGCCCAAGGGCACTGAGTATAATGGACATCCTCTGAGCAGCCACCAACGGGCCCACCAGCTGCAATCCTGCAGTACGAGGGCAGCAATGAGGGACAGAGCCCATGTAACCAGATTGTCCACTTATTTCCAAGGAAGAAGGTTCTCGCAGGAACCGAATCCAAATACAACCCTAGGAATGGAGATACCAAATAATGGGACAATGAGGAATTGAGGTGACTGAGCACCCATCCAAATGACTCCCAAAAAACACCACCGGCCGAGAAACCAACTCGGCCTGGCGTAGAGATTGGGAAGTAAAGAAGGACGACCAGGTAGGTCCTCGCACGGACGCCCCTTGGTCTCATCAGAGGCATCACCCCCGTCAGTGCCTTGGCGAGCACTCTGGGAGCAGAAGAGAGGCCAGATAACAAGGCCACAATCAGCAGTGTTGGCCCTCCAACACTAACCTGTAAGAGCCTCGGTGTCCAGAAGACACAGGGGTATTAAAATAAGCATCTTAGGTCTCCGCAGACGGCAAGAGGCCCGCTGGGCGCATGGCGCTGGCGGCCCAACTCAGAGATTCCATGCAGAAAACTGCCTGTGAATGTAGAAATGCCAAACCTATGGAAGGCCAGAATGGGCCAGACTGCCTCATCCTTTTGGGGGAATGTGGAAAGGATGGTGAAGAGGCCCCTGCCTCTGCCTGTTAAGGGCAACCTGCAAGTGACCCCAGACCCTGCAGGCCATGCAAGGCCTGCACCAGCATCTGAAGAGAGACCCGAAGCACCCTGACAATCTCGGGAAGGGACCGCCCCGCAAACTCTATCCTGCATCCGGAGGAAACTACCTCCTGGATCCACCAGAACGAGGCATGACGCCTCCTGATAGGAGCAAGGTGCTGCAGCCGTCCCCTCACCCAGACGGGCGAGGGCGTCCCGTCATGCTTGGGGGAATTTGGAAGGTTTGGACTTAGTCCTGCCGGAGGGGCCAGGGCGTTGTCTGCCAACCCTGGGGCGGGAGTCTATGCCGAATAGCTGGAAGCACACCCCTGGTTCGTGTTTGACACTAACATAGGGAGGGGGAGGGGTGTCCCTGCCCCGAGGAGGCCGAGACGGCCTTCTGCGTAGGGGTGTTTTGCCCTTTTTACCAAAAAGGTCCAAACGGGCCCCAAATAGTCGTCGCCCTCTAAAGGGAAGGCCAGTGAGAGCCTTTTTTGTAACATCGTCAGCACCCCACTGTCGCAGCCAGATCAGGCGGCGTATAGCTACCACAAGGGCAGAAGATCTTGCACACATCTTAATGGTGTCATCCAGCGCTAAGTGGATAAACCTCACAAATACATCACAATTGGAGAGTGCATTAAAGACCTCCCAGGGGAGATCCTCAGGCTGATTATCAAGCATCTTTCTGATGAGGGTTCTAGCGGCCACCGCAGTGATGGCCGCAGCACAGACCGGGCGCAGCGCCGTCCCTGCACAAGAAAAGGCGTGGGAAGCCAGTCTATCAATGCGCCGGTCCTCAGCATCCCAAAGGGTACAATAAGTAGGAGCTGCCATGAAGGGGGGGGGTTAACAACCCCTATGATCGGTGCATCCACCACGGGAGATGCTGACCAACAGTTAACCACATCAGGGGGAAAAGGGTATTTCCAATCCCAGTCCCCTGGAACCCCTGGAAGTTTACAAGGGGATTCCCATTCCTTGGATATTAGAGCCTGGAAATGATCCTGCTCCAGAAATTCCAAGCGCGGTGTCGCTGTGTGGAAACTCTCCCTTCTAGGCTTGGGAGCCTCACCAGGAGGAGAGATAGACAAGACCTCAAAGATCCTTATCAGTAATTCATCAGTGTCACACAGGCCCCAAGAACCAGGGCCAGAATCATCACAACTCCACAGCATCTCATCAGAGGAACCCGAGTCGGGTCAAAGCCCTGCGGAGCAGCGAACTCCTCTGTTTCAGTAGGAAAGAGAGAACCCGGGGGCGTCAGGGACCGCTTCTTCCCAGAGCCCAAGCGCTCTGCCAACCTCGAGATAACCTGATCAGCCGTAGGCAGAATGCACGGCACGACTTGCTGGTCATCCCCGCTCGAGTGCGACTCATCAGGCGTGAGATTTAAGCAGGGGGAAACAGGTGTATTAAACCGAGGTGCAGCCACTGGCAACCCTGATTGCAGGGCCAGTACTTGTTCAGCACAGGGTCCGCAGACCCGTGCTCTGTCAGCATCAGCATGGGGCTGTCCACACGCTGAACACAGCCGGTCTTGTCCCCGAGGGACCCCAGTCACATAACTCTGAGATGCCTCCATATAGTGATTATCAAAGCACAAAGCTAACAGGGATTTACGCAATAGGCAACCCTGGATGCCCCAAAGACCCGCTGATTAATGTGGGAGAATAGTAGGTAAGCCCACTAAATAAATATATATATAAGGCCGGGAGAAGCCACCGCAGACTTGACGTCTGAAAGACATAAAGGGAATAAGAGGTGTCAGGGCCATGCGCAGCTGGTAAAATATTTAATAAAGAATCGCCCGCGAGGGCACTTACAGACCAAGGAGGAGGGGGACCGCCACCACGCACGCGAAGATCATCAAAATGGCGCCCAGCGAACCTCGAAGGGTGGGCCCAATCTTTGGCTGTGACGCGGAGCGCGCCAAGCCAAGTCCCCGCCCACCCCGAAGAGCGCGAAGCTCTGAGGTAGTAGTCAAACACGCAAAAAATAAAATCACAAAATATAACCCTTTGCAAAAAGAAGACGCCGCAGCGTCTATACGATGCCGCCGCCCGCGCAGCACACTATTCAGTAAAAGAAAGGACACACGTACGGTGGCAGCCAAACAATAATAAGGGGCAAGAAGCGAGGCTCTGACACCCAATTGAAAATCAAGGGCAATACTATGGCCATAAGCGTGACATTAGAGTACACTGGGCCCGCCACACACATACCCCCCCCCTTTCTTTTCCCCCTAACTACTGGGGGAAACGAGGGAGGATGGCGACCCTTTATGCAGAGTCCACCGCTATAAGGGGCACGGGGCAATAATGTGGGAGGGGCATCCACTAGAGGCTAACCATCAGCCTAACCGCCTACCCTATGGTGGGGGACTGCGGTGGAGCATGGCTCCATAAGCACACATGGTGCTGCCTACCTTCACCCGACCAGCGCAGCCCAGGCTGGGAGGCACATCACAAGGAGGACGGGTGGAAATAGTCCCACAGGGCCGCAGGCTGTAATAGCCCCGCTCACCTGCGAGAGAGTGATAATTCATGTCTTCGCAGTCAGCACTGCAGAGAAATCTGGGGATTTGTGGGAGGTCCCTCGGTATATGAAGGGCCGGGAGGAGCCTGTTTTTTGCATGTCTGCAGTGCACAGTGCCATCTGGCGGAGGATTACCCACGTGTAAGTATTATATATGGAGCAGGACGTACTGTATGCTTAGAATATTTGTGACAGCAGATTGTCAGTGTCCTCAGGGTACCATGATTCCTCCCTGGACGCAGACCCAGGGTCACTAATGCAACCCTCCTGCTGGTCCCCAGAGTCCTGGAACAGGGAATAAAGTCCACCAGTGGCATCAAACTCCTCATACTCCTCAGTGGAGCGTGAGGGAGTGGAAGCCAGGTGCCGCTTCTTGCCAGAGGCCAAGTGCCAGATCAGACTGTGACCCCCTGCTAGCATCCCCCTCACTGGGAGCTAATTGCAGCAGTGGGGGGGGGGGGGTAGGTGATGCCGAAGGGGGCGCAGAGCTGGGAAGTGATGCAGGCAAACCAAGCTGGAGCGCAAGGACACTTTGAGCGCACGGCACGCACACCGTGACATCATTGCTGATAGGGGATACCCTGCACATGGAACACAGCCGGGATTGCCCCGAAGGACCCCCGAGCACGCTATCCCCAGAAGCCTCCATATGGTGATTAACACAGGCAAAATAGGCCAGCGCTGGGTAAAGGCTAATACAAAAGCCACCCGGGATGCCCCCCAGATAAGCAAAAATGGGGGGGTGAGGGGGGAGGAAGGAGTAGAGCCGGGAGAAACCACAACCCACTAGTATCCCTCCTGAAAGACATAAGTAAAGAACACCACATGAGCATCCCGCAGCACATGCCCCACGAGACCAATAAAAAAAACCCCAAGGGGGACTCACGGACCAAGGACACCGCAGAGTCACCAAGGCACAGACTGCAGGATGAAGCGACACACCGGAGGAAACAGCGCTGCAGCGCGGAAGGGAGAAATCCAGACGCGCAGCTAATCCAAAATGGCGCCAGCAGAGGTACCTCAAGGGGCGGGCCGCGGGGGGACGACGCGATACGGGTCATCCCCCGGCCCCGTCCCCCCAAGAAAATCGCAAAAACGGCGCCCACGTGACCCCGCCGGCGCCATGACAAAGCAAAAACGCCACAGGTTATAGCGCCCACAGCCGCGGAGCGCAGTACAAAGCGGCGCGGCGGGCAAAAACCAAAAAACACACTGTAAACGCCAAAACACCACAACTAACAACACTCGCCGCTATCACCCGCCCCCCCCCCCCCCCCCCCGAACAATGTCAGAGAGGGGGAGAGAGAGAGAGAGACGAGAAGGCAGCGGCGAGTATCCAGGCCAGCAGGGGGGGGGGCGGGACCCCTGAAGGAAAAGAAAGGGACAGTCCCCAAAACACTCACCCCCTCAGAAGCCAGGACAGGAACTCCGCATCCCTAGTAGGCTCACCATAAAGCCTATGGCCGGCTACCCTTTGTGGTACAGGGTCTGCGGCTTGGAGCCGCGCTCCAGGAGCACTTGACCCTAGTGCTCTTCTACCCTCACCCGATCTGTCAGCCAAGGCTGGGAGGCAGTGAGGGTCGAGAAACGGGTGGAAATAGACTTGCAGGGCCGCAGGCTTGGTTGCCCCGCTCACCTGCGCAAGAGAGAGAGCCATCTTCTAACTTCGCAGTTTCACTGCAGAGGAAACACTGGAACTCTATGGTTAATCCCATTTTTATAGGGGGCCGGGAGATGCTACAGCTTTCTGCAGTACAACTGCGCCACCTTGTGGCGGAATAACCCAACTGTTATGAATACCGAAGCAGGCCGTGCCATGCAATAAAGAAAAATGCTATCAATCTGAAGGCGTCTCCTCAATGAACAGTCAATCCTGCCCTGTAGGAATGTTGAAAGGGAAGAAGAGTCACTGAGTGCCTTTCAGACTTTAGTGAACACACAAAGAAAAAAGAATGGGAATACAGGTTAATGCTAAACTTTCATATGTTTCAGAACCCTCTGATCTTCTCCATCTCTGGTGCCCTCTCCACCCACAACAAATAACATGACCTAAATCTTCACTCCCCAGGCAATTTGAATTTTATGTTCTGGCTAATTGCAAATAACTTGGTCACATTGACCTGCTCCTTAAGTGTCCTGCATTTTTATGTTTTTGATGCCCACTTGTTCTATGTGTATACAGTCTGTGCTTTTTTTAGCCTACAAGTGGTATTTCTTGTTTCTACTATTCCAAATGTCTAAGACAGTACAACACATTACACCACTGCCAGTAATGCAAATTCTGCTGCATGGAGACATGTGGGAAAGCCACTAGGTACAATATGATGAAAGCGGAAGGAGAACATTAGGAGAGACTGGGAAAGTACGCACAGGTTTTAAACGGCCAGGTCTTATTACAGCTCCACCTGCACACTTGAGTGTTCTACACTTGCTAATTTTCTATCACTGAAGGTAGAACAGATTTTTAAGTATCTATTTAACTGGGGGTGGCTTTAACCCAGATGTATCAGACTGGTTAGCTATAGCGTTTTCTTTTCTATTACTACAGATTTAAAAAAAAATATTTAGACATTTTTTTTATTAAAGTGGATCAAAACCCAGGATTTTGGTCCTTGCCCTCAGGGGCACCCCGATCATCTAAGCCAACTTACCTCTTCCCTGAGAGCGCTGACGGCCGCATTCCCTACTACTCTCTAACAGGAAGCGGCCGTTCACAAATGCCTGGTGCGAGCACGCACCCTGCTAGAGCGATAGCTGGGATACGGCCACGGCTCGTGCATGCACGTTGGACTGGGAAGCAAGATATGTGCATGTGGCGACCTGGGGGGGTTTCACACAGCGGGGCATTCCGATTTTGGATGCCCCCGGGGGAGGGAATCGATCAGCCAAGGAATCTTACAGATATCCGTGCCGATCGTGGTGGGTTTTGGTCCACTTTAAGAACTTCCTGCTTTGTGAAGTAAAAAAAAAGCCAGCCCGGGGGCGTGGCCTGGCACTTGGATGAGGAGGACGTGAGCGGCCGAGCTCCGAGTCCCCACGGGCAGAAACTGAAAGCAAGAGAGCAACAATCGGAAGAAAAGACAGTCGAGAGATGACAGGGAGAAAGCAGAAGCGAAAGGAGAAGAAAAGAAGTGAGAAGCGCACCTGTCGGAAAGGAGAGGAGCGGAGATCGCTGGGTCGGCTGATCAGCGGCCGCCGAATGGAGGCGACGGTGGAGCTGATGTCCTCTTCTGGTGCCTCAGATAGCAGTGAGGAACGCCCATCAGGACGGGGAGAGCGGAGGAGCGGAGAGCAGAGCACGAGCCGGAGGGTGAGGCGTCGGCGGTGCTCAGAACACAGGAGGCGGAAGATGGAGCGGCGAAGAGCGGCAAGATGGCGCCCAGCCCCCGAGCGTCGAAGGTACCGCCCCTTAGACAAAAATGAGCAGTGCTGTCAATTGATGAGGGGGAGGTAGCGCTGAGACGGCGGCCCCGCACGGAGGAATGAGCAGCAGTGCACAGAGACTGCAAGCGGGGGCTGACAATATAAATAGCCGGGAATCGGCCATAAAAATGACGATGCCCATGGAGGAGGGAGGCACCCCAGTGGACAAGGGGGGGGGAATGGTGCCACCTGGTGGACAAGCCAGGGGCACTGCGGAATATGAAGGAGGAGAAGGGGGAGAAGAAAAAAAAGAGGTCTCCAGAAACAAGGCCACTGCCCTGCAAAGGGGGGACCGCACTACACCCAGAATGGGGCAGAATTGCCCAAGATATCCACAGCAGATATGCCAATGTCACAAGGGGGTGGACCCCGGAGACCATCAGAGGTACTGTCAAGCAGGCTGACGCAGTATGCATACCTGCCGAGGCACAACAGCCCAGGCCACGGGGACTCTACCGATGGGGACCCCAAGGTAAATTGACGCTCAGGCAGACCCAAAGTGGGAAACAACCATGTATTTCCTCCCATGTTTTGAATACGCAGGAGAGTAGGAGCGAGAGCGGCCATCAAGATACAACCACCTGGCAGACATCGTTCAATACCCGGGCTTGGGGCACAAGCGAGCTGGACCCCCCGATTAGCTCCTACACCACACGGCACTCGCAAGCGGAAGAAGAGATCCCGGAACCATCCTCCCCGATGGAAACCCTACTACCAGATGCCTCCCCCCCCGGATGTTGCTTTCCCAGTCCACTTCAATTGCCTTCCCGAAGACTCCTCCACCCCGTTACCGACACCCAGAGGTGAACCAGGCTGTGGAGAAGCACCTGCGACAGACAATATACACAGAGAAACCCTGTCGTTCCTGAAGGCTATCCCGTCCAGAGCAGATTTTGAGGCGCTAATCACCCGGTATGAATCAGCTTACAAGAAAGACATAGCAGAGGTGAGAGGCCAAATTCAAGTGCTGGACTCAAAAATCACAGCTAATCAGTCATCAAGTGAGGCGGCGATAGCAGCGTTGGCAGCAAAAGTTGATGCGCAGTACACAGATCCTGCAACTCCAGCTGCAGCATGATGACCTAGAGAATAGGCACAGGAGGAACAACCTGCGACTGAGAGGTATTCCTGAAGCTACCGTGGGGGAAGACGTGAAGCATACAATTACTACCATCTTTAACACACTCCTGGAGAGAAACGCGGATGCCCCTATTGAAATCGACAGGGCACACAGGGCCCTCGGTCCGCGCAATCCTGATCCAACATTCCCCAAAGACGTAATCTGCAGAATACACTTCTACAACGTGAAGGAGCACGCAGAGCCTGGCGACATGGACCGATAGACTTTGATGGGGCAAGGGTCACCATATTGCCGGATCTTTCCAGGCGTACTTTACAAATGAGAAAGCTGTTGAAGCCTGTGTTGGAGCTGACGAGAAGTATGGGAGCTACGTACCGTTGGGGCTACCCGTTCCATCTAATTGTGGCGAAAGAACGGGACACCTACCTGCTCAGGACATATCAAGACCTGGAAGGCCTTTTCGCTTTCTTGGGTTGCAACCCGATTCCGGTCCCCAATTGGCTTTCACTCACCGCGGAACCGTCCCCCCCAGCGGCGCATTGGTCTGCCCCAAAGGCGGCCAAGATCACGCAGGCCCGGAATGAGAGGTGAAAGACGAGGCGAGGGACGTCCCGGTCCAACTGACAGAGAACTGTGATCCCACCGCCGAGACACTATATTGGTTCTGCAAGATTGGACTGACCCAGTTGATGAGTGTGTCCGGTGTCTTCTTCTTTGGGTGTCTCCGACTGGGCCCTTGCCGGGCCTGTGGGTCTTGGGATGCCCGGTCGGAGGGCTCCTGAGCGAGCTAGAGAGCAGTTTTGCGCGACGTGGTTACCCTGGGGCCCGCGGCTGCCTTTTTGCCTCTCTTTGCGGGGTTGCTGGGGGGGCTCGGCCGGAGACACTCACCAAGAGAATCCAAGTCTGCTCTCCCCTGTTATAGTGTTTAGATACGTTGTTTTGCTGCTGCTTCTCCTGCTTACAGGTTCAGCTTTTTTATAATTCTATTGTTGCCCAGTTTGACTCTCATTGCCCGGGGGGACAAGGCGCTTAAGCTCCTGTGTCCGGCGCTAGACATAGATCCCCAGATAGGCCGGTATCGATCTTCACCCCCGTGGGATAAGTCGATACTTAGCGTATAACGCAATCTAGGTTCTTCCAGGTGGGCCCGCTCTCGGTGGGGTCTGGCTCAGTTGGTGAGGGGCCGCGGGCGGTCCCACCGGAAGCCTTTGTTAATATTCCTTTGCCCACTAATTGGTTTTCCTTGCTCAGATCTGAGCTCATCTTTTGTTTTGTTGTATCCCTGACTGTCTACCTACCTCCCCCCTTACTGTCATACTCTTCCCGCTTCTATTTGTTCCCTCCCCGCTTTGTACACTATTGGTCTTCTGTCTTCCCGCATACGTCTGACACGCTTCTGCAGCAATGAGTGAACTTAACCTGGTATCCTTTAATGTGAAGGGCATGAACACCCCGGAGAAGAGATCCTTGGTCCTGAACAACCTTAAGGCACTGAAGGCGCAGGTGGCTCTTCTCCAGGAGACGCACTTCAGGGCTGCGAACCCCCCGTCTCTCAAGAACAAGTTATTTCCAATCTCATACCATAGTTTTTCCCCGGACTCTAGATCTAGAGGGGTTAGTATTTTACTGGCCAGATCTACTCAGTGGGAGGAGGTGGGCGCCCTGGGTGGTGGAGACGGGAGGTGGCTTTTTGTCAAGGGGAGGATAGGACCTGAGATGTATACCTTTGTAAACATATACTCACCTAACACTGGGCAGGTCACCTTCCTTGAGGAAGTGTTCGGTAAGATGACTGACTTTGCTGAGGGCAGGTTGATAGTGGGCGGGGATTTTAACCTCACCCTAGAACCCTTGCTAGATACCTCGAAGGGCCACTCTTATATTTCTTATCCCAAACTTAAGAGAATCAAAAAACTTCTACACTCCCACCAGCTGATAGATCCGTGGCGTGTCCTCAATCCTAGTGCGAGAGATTATTCCTTTTTCTCGGCACCGCACAAGTTATACTCAAGGCTTGACTTCTTCCTGGTTCCGCATTACCTGTTGTCGCAGGTTGAAGTCGCTACGATAGGTAACATTACCTTATCGGACCATGCACCGGTATCTCTCAGACTCGTGACACAAGATCAGGAGCCGTGGCCCTGGACTTGGAAGCTGAACAGTGCCCTAATACAAGACCCCTTAATCAAGGAGGACTTGAGAAAGAAGCTCCAGGAATATTTTATCAATAACACCACCCCCGACACAAGTCTTCCCATGACCTGGGAGGCCCATAAGTGCGTAGTTTGTGGGCTTCTAATTGAACATGGGTCCAGAGTTAAGAAGGAGAGAAGCAGGCAAATAGGTGAACTCCTCGGGGAAATCCAGAAACTAGAAACCCTCCACAAACAGTCACTGGCGGCGACTCATCTGGCCACCCTGACCTCCCTCAGAGAGCGGTTGAAGGGCATATACTCTGATAGATACAAGCTCCAGCTTATAAAGAGCAGGAGAGTCTTCTACGAATCAGGGGACAAGTGTGGCCGCCTCCTGCCCGCGGCTCTGAGGGGCGAAAGGGCTAGAACATATATTCCCCGAATTAGGAACAGGGAAGGCAACTTGGTGCATAAGGATAGAGACATAGCAGGGTTTTTTAGGGAATACTACAAATACCTCTATAACATCCCCCCCGCTCACTCAGGTTCTGGTCCGATGGGTATTAGTGAATACATTCAACGATCAGGAATGCCCAAGCTGCTGCGGGCGGTGCTGGAGGACTTGGAGACCCCAATTACGCACTGGCCATTAAAGGCTCGGCTAACGGGAAGGCACCGGGACCGGACGGTCTCCCCTTGTTATATTACAAAACATTTGTGGATCCACTCTCGCCCAGGCTTCTTGGGGTACTGAATTCTCTTAAGGTGGATAATGCCTTTCCAGCAGACAGCCTGCGTGCCCATATCTCTGTGATACCAAAGGAGGGGAAAGATCCTACTTTGAGCTCCAGCTTTAGGCCAATTTCTCTTCTCAAAGCGGATATTAAGCGCTTTGCTAAAATTCTTGCTAGCCGCCTCTCCCCTCACCTACATCAGGTTATCAACCTCGATCAGGTAGGATTCATGCCTCAGAGAGGCTAGAGATAATACAGCGAAAGCGCTTAATCTTATGCACCTTGCCCTTAAGAAGAACCTTCCCTCGATCCTCCTCGCGACTGATGCCAAAAAGGCGTTTGACAGGGTGCAGTGGGATTTCATGTTTGGAGTCCTAGATCACATTGGTCTGGGGCCTCACATGACCTCTTGGATTTCTAACCTTTATCGGCGCCCAACAGCCTCGGTAAGAGTTAATGGGACCCTGTCTGAACCCTTCGGTATCGGAAACAGGACAAGGCAGGGCTGCCCCCTCTCCCCGTTAATTTTCATACTGACACTGGAGTCCCTGCTTTGCAGAATAAGAAAGAACCCTGATGTACGGGGGATTTCCCTTCCATCTGGCCAATACAAAGTTGCAGCATTTGCCGACGACTTATTGTTTATGAAAGAATTGGAGACATTTGGGAATCTGTCTAACTACAAGGTCAACATGCAGAAGTCAGATGCGCTGAACCTTAGCGTTGCGGCAGAGAGAGAGGGGAACCTCAGGCGCTCCTTCCCCTTTAAGTGGGCTGGGGACTACATAACATACTTGGGTACAAAGCTAGGTAAGTCTCTAGAGAGGGTCTACTCCCTGAACTTTCCTCACTTGCTCCAAGCATTCTCGAAAGACCTTGAAGCCTGGTCTCTCAAAAAACGCTCGTGGTTTGGGAGATGTAATGACCTTAAAATGAAGATACTCCCCCGCCTTCTCTATGTAATGCAAGCGTTATCTGTTGTGGTTCCCAATGTGTTCCTGAAAAGAGTTGGAGCACTGTTCTCTAAATTTATCTGGCTGGGGAAAACCCCTAGAATAAGCAGGAGGACTCTAAGTCTGGGGGCAGTGGGGGGATAGGCCTCCCTGACCCCAGTCTATACTATGCTGCCACGCACCTAACTAGAATAGTGGACTGGTGTAGACATTCACAGCATAAACAGTGGGTCCAGATAGAGCAAGTTAGCTCGACGCTCCCACTAGTTTCACTCCCTTGGCTGCCGAGACAGGCTTTGGCTGCATAACTGAAGCACCCCATGGTAGGAGCCTCACTTAAAATTTGCCACAAATATTTCCCATTGAGCGAGATTTCGCCGGGCTTCTCTCCCCTGTTCCCGGTTTTGGGGAACCCGGCGGACTGCAGACAGTTGGTTACGAAAGGGAGTTAATAGGATAAGGGATTTTCATGGTTGAGATGGTTGGGTGTCCCTAGACGCTATAGCTGAATCTGAAGAGCTACCGAGATGGGATAACTGGCAACAAATGCAGTTGAGTAATTTCCTGGCCACCCTAGAGCTCAGATAACTCAAGCTGTTTGAGAGGCTCAGCATGGATAAGGGGCCAGCCCAACACGTGCTATCATTTAATTATAAACTATTGGTAAGCCACCAGGACCAAGACCCTTTGCCGTCTTTTGCAAAATGGGAGAGAGATCTGGGGATTACCTTTTTGGCTGAGCACAGGAAACGAATTTTACGCCTGGCGCACAAAACAGCTACTTGTACTAGATACAAGGAGTGTAATTATAAAATTCTTACGAGGTGGTACAGAGTCCCCACATTACTGCACAGGTGGTCCCCCGATGTCTCCCCCACATGCTGGCGCTGTGGTAGCGCGGAGGGTGATCTCCTCCATATCTTCTGATCGTGCCCGAGGCTGACAAATTTCTGGGCAACCGTTAGAGACACACTGAGGCACATTACAGACTGGGAGGTACCTGAAGGCCCGGCTTTTTTCCTTCTCCACCACTCGGGGCTGCCTACCAAAAGATACCAGAGATCCGTTCTTAGTCAGATGGTGAATGCCGCCAAGGCCTGTTTCCCCTCGCTGTGGAAGAGCCCAACCGCTCCCAGCATTTCCATGTGGCTGAGCAAGGTTGCAGAGATCGAGAGATTTGAAGGTCTTATTGCAGCACGGAATGAAGCCTCGGAAGGTCACCGCCTTAAGTGGGCCAGTTGGGATATGTTTGCGGTCTCTCGTGAATTTGAGGTGCTGATGGCGGAGAGTCAGTAGTGACTACTGGGTTCACTGCCCCCTCCCTTCTTCTTCCCTCTCCCATACCCGCTTTCCCACCCCCCCTTCCTATCTGTGTTTGTGTAGCATATACCCCCCCCCTGGTTTTTGTTACCACGATTCTCATTTGCGCAGCTGCAGAGCGGGTGTTAACCCCCCCCCCCCCCCATTGAGGGGACAGGTGCTTAGGGCGCCCCTTTCTCCTTGTTTTGAGGAGTATAGATTTGACCAGAGGTTTGATGCCAGAAACGCGCCCCAAAAGTTTCCTGCAGAAAGTTTCAGTTATCCGGGGGGTGCAGCCCCGGCTGCGGTCATGTCTTCCAAGCTTTTGTGTACTGCCTGATTTTGCACATGCATGACGATTGTACAATTGTGTTGTCGGTGGAACACCCATGTTTCCTTTTATTGTTTGTAATTAATCTTGAAGATGACAAAGATTATATAAAAAAAAAAAAAACAAGCCAGCCCATCACTTAATATATCTGCTATTAAATCTTTGCCACCTACCTTTTTTCTGGATCATGGCTTCTATTAACTTATCTTCTTCTTCCTCCCTGTAGAAAATACAGAAATGTAAAAGTAAATAGACAATTCTGTGAGTACTCACCTGTAGAATTGCTTTTGCCATGCATGGCACGGCCTGCTTCATGAAGTCATTACATCTGGGTATTCCGCCACAAGGTGGCGCAGTGCACTGCAGAAGAGTTGTGGCTCCTCCCGGTACCATATAAAAACGGAATCACCATAGACTTATCCAGTGTTGACAAGCAGTTATTCAAGAAACCGGGAGATAATAAAAGTAAAAAAGGGAACAAACAAACCCCAACTAACTTGGAAACATCACCATAAGGAGGCAACCAAGAACAACAAGAGTGGGGTGAAGCAGGCCGTGCCATGCATGGCAAAAGCAATTCTACAGGTGAGTACTCACAGAATTGTCTTTTTCCCATTGCATGGCATGGCCTGCTTCACGAAGTCATTACATCTGGGACATCCAAAAGCAGTGTCCATAAAGTAGGGTGGAATCCCAAAAGAGTAACAACAGGCAGTTTAAACCACTACCGCCTGAAGTACCTTGTGGCCAAAAGCAGCATCAGCTGAGGCCTTAACATCAACCTTGTAAAACTTTTGAAAAAGTATGAACAGAAGACCAAGTTGCGGCCTTACAAACTTGTTCAACAGAAGCTTGGTGCTGAAAAGCCCAAGACACACCAACAGCACAAGTGGAATGAGCAGTAACCCTAAAAAGGGGGAACCTTCCCCCTGGCAGAATAGGCCTGCTCCACCGCCTGACGGATCCACTTGCTGATAGTGGATTTAGCAGGAGGCAAACCCTTCCTAGGTCCAGCAGGAAGAACAAAAAGAGCGTCAGATTTCCTGAAAGGCTCAGTAGCAACCAAATAAAACTTCAGAGCCCTGACAACATCCAGAGAGTGAAGGGTCCGCTCCTTGGAATTAGCAGGGTTAGGACACAAAGAAGGCAAAACAATGTCCTGATTGAGATGAAAAGCAGACACAACCTTTAGGCAAGATGCCTTTCAAAATAAGGAGGTTTGATGAGAAGTGCCGCTGGCTCAGAAACTCTCTGACAGAAGTAATGGCCACCAAAAAGGCCACATTAAGAGTCAGAATGGGCAAGGCAGCCCCACAGATAGGCTCAAAGGGAGGACCAGATTCAGGTCCCAAACCAGTAGCATAGGCTTACGTGGCGGACACACATGAGTAACTCGCTGGAAAAAAGTCTTAACCAGCCGGTGATTGGCAAAGGATCTTTGGAAAAAAATTGCCAGAGCTGACACCTGCCCCTTGAGGGTACTAAGTTGAAGGCCCAAATCCAAACCATGTTGCAAAAATTCCAGAATCCTAGGGCTAGAAAACACTCGAAAAGGAAGAGACTTGGACTCACACCAGGCAATGTAAGCATGCCAGATCCTGTAGTAAATAAAGGACGAGGATTTCTTCCTAGCCCTTATCATGGTATCAAAGACAGAAGCCGGCAAACCCTTATCCATCAAGATGGAGGTTTCAGCAGCCAAGCCGTTAAAGCCAGCGTTTGTAAATTGGGATGGCACAGCTGTCCCTGAGTGAGCAGATCTGGATCCTTGGGCAGGGCATACTGATCTACTGCCAACTGCAAGATGTCTGCGAACCACACCCTCCTTGGCCAATAGGGGGCCACCAGAATGGCTGGTACCTCTTCCTGGGCCATCTTGCGCAGCACCCTGCTCAGCAAAGGAAATGGAGGGAACACATAGAGCCGAAACCCCATCCAAGGCATTGCTAACGCATCTATGGCGAAGGCCAGGGGTCCTGAGACGGGGAGACAAACTTGGGAAGCCTGTGATTGTGGCGGGACGCAAACAGGTGCACATCCAGCTGACCCCAGCGGTGACACAGGGAGTGAAAAATCTTGTTGCTGAGGGACCATTCCCCCAGCTGTGACGCCCCCCTGCTCAGGGCACCTGCCCCCTGGTTCTCCACCTCCAGACTGTAAAACCGCCGAGATGCAGGGTCGCTGCAAGGCTCGCTTGCTCCGAGTCCCTCCCTGACGATTGATGTAGGCAACTGCCGTCTGGTTGTACGAGCGGAAGATGTGTGGTCAGCTGATACAGAACCAACCTGATCGCCCTCAGTTCCAGGACATTGATGGGAGTATGGGCCTCCTGGGGGCCCCACCGACCCTGGAACTTCAGAGACTTCCAAAAGCCCCCCCAACCGGTCAGACTGGCATCCGTGGTGACAGTCTCCCAGCATAGGGGCAGAAAGGTCCTGCCCACTAGAAGGTTCCCTGAGTCCAGCCACCACGAGAGGGACTGTCTGGCCAGGGTGTACAGAACAAACTCCTGATCCAGGGACACAGGGTCCCGATCCCAGACTGACAAGAGGTGCAACTGAAGAGGTCTCATGTGAAACTGAGCAAAGGGTACCGCCTCGAAGCAGGACACCATCAGGCCCACCAACTACATCCCTTGCCGGATGGAAGGATGGGGACACAAGAGCGAGCCCGTGCCTGCATCTGAAGGCCCTCCACCTTCTGCTGAGGCAGGAATACCTTGACCTGAGAGGTATCCAGAGTCATGCCCAGAAAGGACCTCACCAAAGACGGAGACAGTGAAGACTTGGGATAGTTGATCACCCAGCCGAAAGACTCGAGAGTGGAGGTCACCACCAGAGTATCCTCGGCCTGATGAAGAGACTAACCTGCAATGAGAATGTCGTCCAGGTAAGGGAGAATGCGAATGCCCTGATTCCACAGCAGAGCCATCAAGCCCGCCAGCACTTTGGTGAACACCCGAGGGGCTGAGGTGATACCGAACGGTAAGGCCACAAACTGGTAACGCTGATCCTCTAGAGCGAACCTGAGAAATCTCTGATGACCTGGAAAAATGGCACGTGAAGGTAGGCATCCTTGATGTCCACTGAAGTCATGAAGTTGCCCGGGCGCAGGGTACTGACCGCCAAGAGTAGAGTCTTCATGCGAAAATGCTTGACCCTGACAAACTTGTTGAGACCCTTCAAGTCCAGGATGGGCCTCAGGGACCCGTCCTTTTTGGGGACTGAACAGATTGGAGTAGAACCCTCGACCCCGTTCCTGAGGAGGCACCAGGCAAATGACTCCTGATTCCAACAGACGTTGAACCGCAAGGCGCAAACCCTGAGCTGATAGAGGGTTTTGAGACATCCGGGATCTGATGAATCTTGGGGGCGGCCAGGCTGCAAACCATCTTGTAACCGGAAGACACCACCTCCTGAATCCACCGGTCTGGGACGCGGAGCCTCCAGACGTGAGCAAAGAGCCGAAACCGCCCCCACCCGGATAGGTGAGGGCGCCTCCTCATGCCTGAGGGGGCTTGGGGGAAGGTTTGGGCTTGGGGCCCCATGAGAGACCGGGATGACCACGAGATCTGCCACGGCCCCAAGAATCCCTGCGGGTACCCGAGAAGAGGGAGCCATGACCTCCCCTGGGAGCACGAAAGGAGGGGAGGGCCCCCAAAAGGGCCGAGGCTGCCTCCTACGTTGAGGCAGTCTACCATCCTTGGCTAAAACATCCAGACGCTCACCAAAGAGCCACAGCCCTGTGAACGGGAACCTTCTTAGCGGCAGCATCAGCCACCCACTCAACCAAACAGAGCGGCGCATAGCCACCAAAAGGGCAGATGTCCTACTACACATCCTCACCGCATCATCCTTTGCAGTGAGGACAAAGGCAACAAAATCAGAGCAAAGCAAAAGCGACCTGTAATCCTCCCCCGTTATCAGCTGTAGCGCCCTCCAGGAGACGCTTGAGCCATCTCTTAAGGGCAATAGCTGTAATGGCAGCGGCGCAGCCCAGCGCCTACACACGCGAAAGCATTGCAGTCCAGCTGATCCATGTGCCGGTCCTCACTGTCCCGCAGTGTAGTAGTGTCAGGGGAAGGCATGACTGAGATGTTGGATAGCCAGAGCACGGGAGCATTCACCTCAGGGTCGCTTGACCAGGTCGGCAGGAAAGGGATACTTCCTATCCCACCCTTTGGGCACCGCGGGCAATCTACTAGGACGTTCCCACTCCTTGAGCACCATATTAGTGAAATGGCTCTGCTCAGGGAACTCCAGGCGCTGTTTGTCAGGACGAAAGAGCTCACCCTGCTTCCTCTTAGCCACCTTAGGGGAGACAATGTGCAAGACTTCAAAAATGTGAGCTAACAGGCTATCAGGTCCTAGGTGCCGCTTCTTTCCAGAGGCCTTACGAGGAACAGGCCTGGCAAGCTGCCTTTCAATACTGGCCACACGCAGTGCCAAATCAGACCGTGACCCCCCGCTAGTATCCCCCTCACTGGGGGCTAAATGCAGGAGCGGGGGGGGGGGGGTAGGCGATGCCGAAGGGGGCGCAGAGCTGGGAAGCAAAGCGGGCAGCCCAGACTGGAGCGCAAGGACACCTCGGGCGCACGGCACGCACACCGTGACACTGTTACTCACAGGGGATACCCCATACATGGAACACAGCCGGGATTGTCCCGAAGGACCCCCAAGCATGCTATCCCCAGAAGCCTCCATATGGCGATTAACACAGGAGCAATAGGCCAGCACAGGGTAAAGGCTAGCAAGAGCCACCCGGGATGCCCCCCCAAGGGATGCCCCCAGAAGCCAGTAAGGGAAGATGAGGGATGGTAAGGGATAGGACCGGGAGAAACCACAACCCACAGTTGTCCCGCCTGAAAGACATAAATAAAGACACATAAGTATCCCGCAGCACATGCCCCAAAAAGACCAAAAACCCCCGAAGGGGACTCACAGACCAAGTAGGGCAAGGGCACCAACCGCCAGACCACAGGAGGAAGGGTCAAACAGACAAGGATCACTGCCGCAGCTCCGGGATCAGAAGGGCCCCAAACGCACAGCAGAAGCAAAATGGCGCCGGCAGAGGAACCTTGAGGGGACGCGATACGCGTCATCTACCGGTCCCGCCCCCCCCCCCCCGGAGAGCGCGAAAAGAGCGATGAAAGCAGGTGAACAGCGACGAGAGCCCAGGTCAGGGGGGGGGGACCCCAAAACGCCGGAACAAGTAAAAAGTCCCCAAAACACTCACCCCCTCAGAAGCTAGGACAGGAACTCAGCATCCCTAGCAGGCTCACCATAAAGCCTATGGCCGGCTACCCTTTGTGGTACAGGGTCTGTGGCTTGGAGCAGCGCTCCTTGAGCACTTGACCCTAGTGCTCCTCTACCGTCACCCGATCCGTCAGCCGAGGCTGGGAGGCACAGAGGGTCCGGAAACGGGTGGAAATAGCCATGTAGGGCCGCAGGCTTGGTTGCCCCGCTCACCTGCGCAATATAGAGAGCCATCTTCTATCTTCGCAGAATCACTGCAGAGAAAAACTGGATAAGTCTATGGTGATTCCATTTTTATATGGTACCGGGAGGAGCCACAACTCTTCTGCAGTGCACTGCACCACCTTGTGGAGGAATACCCAGATGTAATGACTTTGCGAAGCAGGCCGTGCCATGCAATGGGAAAATACATGCTAGTCTCAGCCAGTCAGCCAAGAAAGATGTGTAGAGACATCCACCTGTCCATAATATAGGGCTGATTCAGCACTGTTGCTAAAATTGATGCTGAATTTTATTAAGGAAAAACGATCATAAAAATGTAGTTCTCACAAAAAAACATGAGGAAAAAAATTCTGATGGTGCTGAATTATGCCTTATATCACAGTTTATTCCTTCTGCAGGGCCCATTGTGTGATGGCAGAGCACATAAAAGGGGTGCCAATATATTGTTAGGTTTACCCATTTTAGCTTCATTTAAACTAAAAATATCAAGGAAAATATCAAGGACCTCCTATTTAGCGCTCAAACAAATGACAGACATTTCTCTCTGCTGATGCTCAAAGTCATTGTCCTCAAAACAAAAACCACTAATCTCACATTTTATTGCCAGTAAACCATTGCTCCTAATCTGGCGCTCTGCCACTTTCCCTAGAATTGACAATGTCATCATCAATACGATGGAAGCACCAGCTGATTAGGGCAGCATATTAGCTGGGTTAGCCGGACTAGAAATGGTCTTCTACGGGGGATAAACGGTGAAAATAGTGTTTTTGTACCATTTCCAGCGTGAAGATCTGGAATTATGTTTTCATAGTATAGTGATCCTTAGATCACTCTCAAAAGCTAAAAATACAATTCTGTGAAGTACTCACCTGTAGAATTGGTATTATACGTATACAGTACGTCCTGCTCCAGATATAATACTTACACTTGGGTAATCCTCCGCCAGATGGCGCTGCACTGCAGAGACATGCAAAACAGGCTCCTCCTGGCCCCTCAAATACCTGGGGACCTCCCACAAATCCCCAGCATTGAAAAGCAGTGAAAAAGAAGCCGGGAGAATTTAACCACCAAAACTGGTAACAACAACAATGATAACAATCACCATACAGGGGATCCAGAACAATGCAAAAACCAGGGTGGGGTGGAGCAGGACGTACTGTATACGTATAATACCAATTCTACAGGTGAGTACTTCACAGAATTGTATTATTCTAAGTATACAGTACGTCCTGCTCCAGATATAATACTTACACTTGGGACATCCAATAGCAGTGTCCATAAAGTAGGGTGGGATCCCCAACAAAAAAGGCAACAGCAGACAGTTTAAAGCACTGTCACCTGCAATACCTTGCGGCCAAGAGCAGCATGAGCTGAGGCTCTAACGTCAACCTTATAAAACTTTTGAAAAGGTATGAACAGAAGACCAAGTAGCGGTCTAGCAAACTTGTTCAACAAAAGCCTGGTGCTGAAAAGCCCAAAAGGCACCAAAAGCATGAGTAGAATAAGAAGAGAAACGAATAAGAAGATTCTTCCCCTTCGAGGAACAGGCCTGAGTAACAGCCTGACAAGTCCAAACGCTAACAGTAGCCCTGGCAGAAGCCGAAACCTTTCCTAGGACCAGAAGGGACAATCCCATCCAAGTAAAGGCCAGACCCAAGCCGCTTAACCCCTGGAGATCAGACGAGATAAGGCACACACACAGGAAGGAGATGGCCATAGACCCAAAGGGGCATCAGTTCCCCTAAGGGGCAAGTGACAATCCCGGAAACACTTCCAACACCTGTTGAAGGAATGTAGACCCCTTTCCACAGCGTTGCTAGGAATAAGGACAGAAGGAAGAAGAAATATCTTGAATCAAGAACATAAGACACCACCTTAGGCAGAAGGTCTGGCGTAAAGCGGAGCAACACCTCACCCTGGTGTGTCTCAAGGAACAAGACTAGCTAAACAGAGCCGCCCACTCAGACCACGTCTGACTGAAGTAACAGCCACCAGGAAGGACAACTTTGAGGTAAAAAACAGTCAGACAGCACCTAGAATAGGTCCAAGGGAACACCCCGCAAGACAGACAGAATAAAATTCAAATCCCAACAGGGACCATAGAATTACATGGGGGACGCACATGAGCAACCCTCGAAAGAATTCTCAACCAAGTAAAACTGAGCCAAAGACTCCTACAGGAAGGCGGACAGGGCAGAACCTGACCCTCCAGAGTACTGAGTTGGAGAGCCAACTCCAACCCATGCTGTAATAACTCTAGAACCCTGGGAACAGAGAACGCCCGACAGGGAAGAGACCTAGACTCACACCAATCAATATGGGGACGCCAAACCCTATAATAGATGGCAGAAGAAGAAGAAGCTTGCTCCTAGACTTCCAATAGTCACAGTCACCGAGAAGATAAGCCCGTCTCCATCAAGATGGATGAATCAGCAAACAGGCCGTCTAGGCCAGAGCCTGTAGATTGGGGTGGTGTAAAGTGGCCCTGAGTGAGCAGATCGGCACTCCTGGCAGAACGTACAGGTCCACTGTCCTCAGTACCACGTCTGCGAACCACACTCCACTAGGCCACCCAGGGGCCACCAGCATCACTGGTCCCCCCCTTCCAGAGCAATCTTGCACAGAACCCCGCCTAGCAGGGTGAATGAAGATAAGACATACAGAATAGAATGTCCAGTCATAACATTACTAAGCCTCATGACCACAGTCAGAGGATTCTGGGACAGGGAAACAAGGGCCGAGAACTTGTAATAGTGACGGGGCCCAAACAGATCCACACTAGTTGGATCTCATAGTGACACAAGGATTAGCACATCCTGCCGCAGAAGGACATCCACCGGAGCGAATACCACTGATATGCAGGGAACGTTGTCCTCCACCCAGATCAGGATCAGATACCTTCCTGGAGGATCATCCTGCTCCGGATCCCACACAGATAATTAATACAGGCCACTGTCGTCAGACCAAGCGCCCCCAAACAGACAGGTCCTGAAGAGGAGTAGTCCAGCGAGATAGAGCCAACCTGAAGGCTCACTGTTTCAAAATCTATAGGTGTATGGACCCAATAAGAGCCCCACCTCCCCCGGAACCACAGGGGATTTTAGAAGAACCCCCCCCCCCCCGTCAACCTGATAGATTTGGTATCCATGGTGACCATCTACAGGAAGATGCAAGGAAGGAGGTGCCCCCTGACAGGTTCCTTGAGTTCAACCGCCTCAAGAGGAACCACTGTACCAGGGGGGAAGGCACACAGACCCAGCTCCAGGGATGCTGGAACCCTGTCCAGTATTAACAATAGAAGTTGCAGAAGAGCCCAAAGGAACTGAGTATAAGGGACATCCTCTGAGCAAGCCACCAACGGGCCCACCAGCTGCAATCCTGCCTGGTGAAGGGACGGGGACAGCAATGAAGGACTGAGCCCATGAAACCCAGTTGTCCACCTTATTGTCGAGGAAGGAAGATTCTCGCCTGAACCGAATCCAAATTCATCCCTAGAAATGGAGTTACCAATTAAGGGGAAAATGAGGACTTGAGGTGATTGAGCACCCATCCAAATGACCCCCAATGGACACCACCAGCCGAGTAACCAACTCAGCCTGACGTAGAGATTGGGAAGTGAAAAAGGACATCCAGGTAGGTCCTCGCGCGGACGCCCCTTGGTCTCATCAGAGACATCACCCCCGTCAGCGCCTTGGTGAGCAGTCTGGGAGCAGAAGAGAGGCCAGATAACAAGGCCACAAATCTGCAGTGTTGGGCCTCCAACACGAACCCGAAGAGCCTCGGTGTCCAGATGACACAGGGATGAGAACATAAGCATCTTTGATCTCCACAGACGGCAAGAAGCCCACTGGGCGCAGGGCGCTGGCGGCCCAACTCAGAGTTTTCATGCAGAAACTGCCTGTAATTGTAGAATTGCCGAAACCTGTGAAAAAACAGAATGGGCCAGACTGACTCATCCTTTTGGGGGAATGTGTAAAGGCTAGTGTAGTGGCCCCTGCCTCTGCCTGTTAAGGGCAACCTGCAAGTGACCCCCAGACCCTGCAGGCTGTGCATGGCCTGCACCAACACCTGAACAGAGGCAGGGACCAGAAGTACCCTGACAATCTCGGGGGAGGCCGCACAGAAAACTCTATCCTGCATCCGGAGGAAACTACCTCCTGAATCCACCAGAATGAGGCATGATGCCTCCTGATAGGAGCAAGGTGCTGCGGCCATCCGCTCACCCAGACGGGCGAGGGCGCCCCATCATGCTTGAGGGGTTTTGGTGGAAGGTTTGGAGTTAGTCCGGCCGGAGGGGCCAGGGCATTGTCTGCCGCTCCTTGGGCAGAAGTCTACACGAAATAACTGGAAGGACACCCCTGGTTCGTGTTTAACACTAAGGTAGGGGGGAGGGAGGGGTGCCCCTGCCCCGAGGGGGCCAAGACAGCCGTCTGCGTAGGGGTGTTTTGCTCTTTTTACCAAACAGGTCCAGACGGGCCCCAAATAGGCGTTGCCCTCTAAAGGGAAGCCCAGTAAGAGTCTTTTTTGTAGCATCGTCAACACCCCACTGTCGCAGCCAGATCAAGTGACGTATAGCTACCACAAGGGCAGAAGTTCTTGCACACATTCTAATGGTGTCATCCAGTGCTAAGAGAATACATTTTACAAATACATCACAACTGGAGAGTGCATTAAACACCTCCCAGGGGAGATCCTCAGGGTGATGATCGAGCATCTTTCTGATGAGGGTTCTAGCGGCCACTGCAGTGATGACCGCGGCACAGACCGGGCGCAGCGCTGTTCCTGCACAAGAAAAGGCATGGGAAACCAGCCTATCAATGCGCTGGTCCTCAGCATCCGAAGGGTTATAAGCAGGGGCTGTAATAAAGGGGGGGTTAAGAACCCCTATGATCGGTGCATCCACCACGGGAGGTGATGACCAACAATTAACCACATCAGGGGGGAAAGGGTATTTCCAATCCCAGTCCCCTGGAAGTTTACTAGGGGATTCCTATTCTTTGAGTACAAGAGCCTGGAAATGATCCTGTTCCAGAAATTCCAAGCGCGGTGTCGCTGTATGGAAACTCTCCCCTCTAGGCTTGGGAGCCTCACCAGGGAGAGAGATAGACAGGACCTCAAAGATCTTTATCAGTAATTCGTCAGTGTCACACTGGCCCCAGTATCCAGGGCCAGTATCATCATGACTCCTCGGCCTCTCATCAGATGAGCCTGAGTCAGAGAACAGCTCTCCTTCATCAGAAGGGGCAAAAACACGCGGAGTAGCAAACTCCTCAGTTCCAGTAGGAAAAGGTGAAACAGAAGGCGTCAGGGGCCGCTTCTTACCAGGGCCCAAGCGCTCTGACAACCTCGAAATATTCTGATCAGCCGTAGGCATCCTGCGCGGCACAACTTGCTGGTCATCCCCGCTCGAGTGCGACTCAGCAGGAGTGAGATTTAAGCACGGGGAGACAGGTGTATTGAAGCGAGGTGCAGCCACTGGCAACCCCGATTGCAGGGCCAGTGCTTGTTCGGCACATGGTCCGCAGACCCGTGCCCTGTCAGCATCAGCATGGGGTTGTCCACACGCTGTACACAGCCGGTCTTGTCCCAGAGGGACCCTGGTCGCATAATTCTGAGATGCCTCCATATGGTGATTATCGAGGCAAATATGCCAGCAGGGATTTATGCAATAGGCAACCCTGGATGCCCCAAAGACCCGCTAGGAATGTGGGAGAATTTTTTTGCAAGCCCGCTATAATTTATGTCAGGCCGGGAGAAGCCACCAGAGTCTTTGACGTCTGAAAGACATAAAGAGAATAAGAGGTGTCAGGGCCATGCGCAGCATAAAAAATTTTAATAATGAAATCACCCGCGAGGGCACTTACAGACCAAGGGAGGAGGAGGAGGACCGCAAACACGCGCGCGCGCGATCATCAAAATGGCGCCAAGCGAACCTCGAAGGGCGGGCCCGATTTGGCCGTGACGCAGAGCGCGCCAAGCCAGGTCCCCGCCTCCCCCAAAGAGCGCGAAGCTCTGAGGCAGCAGTCAAATCTTGACAAGCAAAGGATAAGATACACTTAGTATAAGCCTTTGCTAATGGAGACGCCCCAGCGTCAGGACGACGCCGCCGTCCAGCGCAGCACACTTTAGTAAAAGAAAAGACACGCGCACGGCGGCAGCCAAAAACTATGAAGAGCAAGCAGTGCGGCTCTGACACTCAGTTAAAAGTCAAGGGCAATACTACGGCCATAAGCGTGACAATACAGTACATGAGACCGCCACACACATATCCTCCCCCTTTCTTTTCCCCCGAAATACGGGGGAAACGAGGGAGGATGGCGACCCTTTACACAGGGTCCACCGCTACACGGGCATGGGCAATAATGCGGGAGGGGCATCCACTAGAGGCTCACCATCAGCCTAAACCGCCTGGCTGGGAGGCACATGACGAAAAGGACGGGTGGAGTAGTCCAACAGGGCCGCAGGCTGTAATAGCCCCGCTCACCTGCGAGAGAGTGATACTTCATGTCTTCGCAGTCGGCACTGCAGAGAAATCTGGGGATTTGTGGGAGGTCCCCGGGTATTTGAGGGGCCGGGAGGAGCCTGTTTTGCATGTCTCTGCAGTGCAGCGCCATCTGGCGGAGGATTACCCAAGTGTAAGTATTATATCTGGAGCAGGACGTACTGTATACTTAGAATAAGCACATTATATTGGGCCAATCACCCCTGGCGGTCATTCCCCCCCCCCACCCGCGCGCCCAGCCATTCGGATAGAAAGGGGCGCGTGGACTACATAGGGGAGCCGACGCACAGTTAAAATCAGCGCCTTTGCGCTGTGCATTATTATGTGCGGCATAAAGCCGCTGATTGGACGAGCACCCTGGCATGTGCCATGGGAACGGCGGAAGGTGATTGAAAGTGGATGATCTGGGGGGGTTTCACACAGGAGGGCATCCTACATCGGGATGCACCCAGGGCAGGAACCAATCACCAGGATAGTCAAAATCCTGGTGATTGGTCCACAACTTCAGACATTTAAAATGTTTTACAGTTTGCAAGGAAAGAGAAGTCATGGTTAAGGGCAAAATAATGAACTGTAAGGATAAAAATAGTGTAAGAAAATTTGTATTCTTTTTTAAATCTATAGCAATTTGTTTTTTCAGACATTTACAAAGTTACAGTTTGCAAAGAAAGAGAAGTCTGATTTTAAAAAGGCAAAATAAGGACGAATGGTCTTGTCCAACAATATGCAGAAAAGGAGCTAGGTGACTTTTTACGATGCCTTTATCTAATTTCTTAGGCCCCCTGCTGACGGATCTATTCCACAAGTATAAAATTGCAGGCTGGTAATGCCTGCCTACAGAAGCGCCAGACCAGCAAATGGAACCAGAAAAATGTGTGAGAGTAGGAGCAATTGTCTGAGGGGGATAAAAGGTAAGTATAGCATATTTTATTGTAATGCCGGGATAACAACTTTAGGAATTACTGTTTGATGTGGTTTACCTTTGCTTGTCTTCATCCAAAGACTTCACTATAGCATTTCTCTGTTCAATGAGAGTCACTAGCTCCTGCATCAGTACTATCTCCCTTTCCTTGTCTTCATCCAGCCAGTCTTTTTCTGTGAAAAATACAATATAAAAACTTTAGAATAACGCACATACAGCGCACCCATGAAATGTAAAAACCAGGGTGCTATGGTTCTGTGTATCCAACAATGCAAACATCAAATGCTTTCATTTAAAGGGAAAGTCCAAGCAATGGCAATAATAAGGCAGCAAGCAGCTCATTTGATGCCTTTCCCATGTGCCTTGCCTCCATTTCCTGTAGAACAGGGTAAAAGCCATAGCAGGGTTCCAACTTTTGCCCTCCTTTCAATTCCATTTCTCCAGGACCGCACAAAAAAGTGATCTAACAACCATTCTGTTCCTTGGAGCTCTCAGTACAAGTGAACACAGTTAACCACAGTGGTCCCACAATGGCTCTGACCACCACAGCGTCGTGACATGCTCTTCCTAGCTCAAGATTGAGAAAGATGGGGATATTTGGACCCATGAAACATGTCTGTACAATGTTAAATCATATACTTCTCTTTGGAGATTATGTAAACCAGTGACATGTATTCCTTAAGGATCACCATTAGATGGCGCTGGAATTACATATATCAAATTATTAATGTTAAACTGTAATTATGTCAAAGGTGTAAATATATATGCCTTGTAAAAGTGGAATGGCAGATTTAAAACTAGTCAATCCTGTTTTTTTTATCCTCCAGTAGAAGAAAACAAGCTCATTGGGAATTGTTTTCATGCATCCTTAAAGTGGTCACCATCTGGCCAGTCCCAGATTCTTAAAGACTTGGGCTGGCCAATTAAGTGCCTTAAATTCAGGATGCTCCACTGTGTGAGCCCCAGGGGCAGTCCTGCAAACTCCTTACCTCTCCACTGGTCCCTCGCCAT
This sequence comes from Gastrophryne carolinensis, assembly GCA_027917425.1. Classification (NCBI taxonomy): domain Eukaryota; kingdom Metazoa; phylum Chordata; class Amphibia; order Anura; family Microhylidae; genus Gastrophryne; species Gastrophryne carolinensis. The sequence goes on along the minus strand of CM051235.1, from coordinate 331,810,613 downwards.
GATTGTGGGCCGCATTCAGATGGGCTGGGCTTGGGAGTGAGCACGCTTCACAGGAAAACCGGGGATGCGGCTGCCCCTGCTCCCTATTAGTATGCACGCCATAAAGCACTGATTGGATGAAAGCCTGCGCATGTGCCCTGGGAACGGTGTAAAAGTGAGTTGGGCAGGAGATCTGGGGGGGGGGGGGGTTCACACAGAGGGGCATCCCAGGGATGCCCCAGGGACAACAATCAAGTTAATATAGTTAACATCCTGATGATTGCTAGGGGCCTGGCTAAAGAAAAAGGGGCTAGATCTAGAGCTCAAGCTTAAACAGTATTATACAGCAGCATAGCAGGATGAATCAGCTCCATGGAAGGTAAAGGAATAGTGATTTGTTTTCACACACAGACTTGTGCTTTGTTTTGACACTTAACCTTGTGCAGGGGGCTCCAGCTCTATGCAGGGGGCTCGGCAGTGGCCTGGTTTAAAGAAAAAAAAAAAGGAGGGGGGTGGTTTCCTTTGCTGAGGCCATGCCCACATGCCATTTTTGAGAAGAATGTGGACTGACTTTAGCCTCATCTCCAGCTTCCCTGTAGAATGGGAAGAGCTCCTGCCCCCTACCTATTTGAATGGCTGGGCGTGGGAGCACGCCATAGCTACAGAGATGCTGGGGATGCGGCCACCGACAGCTACAGCATCATGGGAGATGCTGGTAAAATGTTAAAATTACCAATGAACCTGAGGGTTTCACATGGTTTTGAGACGCTTTAAAGTGATTAACCATGCTAACACAGGTTGTCAAAATAAATAAAAAAACACCAACAGCTACAATCAAGAGAGGGTAACCTCCCAGGTATGTGTAAAAAGTAATAAATGTGAAGGTCAGAAAGGCCTACCTCCCATGGAAACGAGAAAAAGTATAAATGCAGGTGATGCAAAATTTCAGGGTCATGCAAAATTTTCTTGTCAAACAAGGTTAGATAGTATGTAAGAAACACTATGTGTTGTAGTCCTATAAAGTGGATCATTATACCAATAAAAGGGATACTAAAAAATTAAATTTAAAAATTCTGTGATTCTCGCCTGTAGAACTCTTTTTTTTCTCCTCTTCCAGGCCGTCACCAATCAATCACCAGTGTGGTAACTCTCGACTGAAGGGCAGGGACTGCAAGATAAAAAAAGGTGTGGCCCGTCCTGGGCTATATATACTTCAGGCTGCCTTGCCTTCTCCAGTAATTCAAATGCGGTAGGATTTAACCACCCAGAAGTAAAGAGGTTGTAAAAGAAAAAACACCCTTATTTAACGTGGAAGAGACCTGAATAGGTCATCCCTAACAACCATTTCCTTATGATTGGAGGGACAAGGACACAAGGAGGGCAATACCACCTGCTCATTAATATGAAAAGTGGAGACAAGTTTGGGCAAAAAATCATGCTTAAAACAGATGTGAAATACCAGATAAGGAGAACTAAGCGATAGGGCTGCAAACTCAGACATAAATAGAGGTGATAGCCACCAAAAAGATGACCTTATCGAGAACAGGAACGTCTCTCCCAGAGGCTCAAAGGGGGGAACCTGTAGGACAGATAAGGCAAAGTTGAGGTCCCAAGGACGCAATAGAGGCTTTGTGGGAGGACGCACATGAGAAAAGGTCCTAATAAGCCTGTTCTCTACAATAGGCCCCTGGAAGGAAATAGACAGGGTAGAGCCCTTTTTGCAAATACTCCAATACCCTGAGAAAGAAGAATTTCCTGCAGGATTATTCTCTGTCCTTAAACCAGGCAATAAATCCTCTTGAATCGCTATAGTACATCATCATGGAAGTTTCTCAAATGATATCCTGATGACCCCGGCTGACAGGCCTCTCTTTGCCAGGGTGCTGGTTTTAACAGCCAGGCAGTTAAAGCTAGTACTTGAATATTGGATTGCCACAGGGGACCTTGTGTGAGCAGATCTGGATAACTGGGTAGGCACCAAGGAGAGCTGTCCGCCATTCTTACCACATTGGCAAACCAGGCCCTTCTTGGCCAGTACAGGGCAATCAGGATGGTTGGGACCCTTTCGGGACTTATCTTTGTCAATAGGCGCCCCAAGAGTGGGCATTCACACACAGACACACAGTTTGAATGCTGACCAGGGAGATGTCAGAGCGTCTACTGCCAGAGGGTCCCTGGTCCTAGAAAAAACGTTGGAACTTTCCGATTGAAGCGGGATGCAAAGGGATGCATTCCCCAACAGAATTCCCTTAGCTTAACTAAATCTGCAGGAAAAGGATAGCTATATAAAATCCTATATTTAGCTATAAAATCCTGGGAATAGATTGGAGCTTGTCAGGCTTTTCCCAATCCCCCATAATAAGATCTTGGAAATGTGACAGATCATGAAACAAACGTCATTACTTCTTAGTCTTGTAGGGATCCCCCTTGACTCTTTGGGGGGGAACCAGGATAGGAATGTCAACGGTCTCTATAATGGATGCTGTTAACCTATCCATACACTCCTTGAGATAACGAGAGGTCGTATCCTCGAAGGTGTCCTCCTCCTTTCTGGAAACAATGTCTCTCAGATTTCTCCCGAGACTCCAAGGCAGCAAAAAGATCCTCCTCGTATCAGTGGATTCAAAAGAAATTAAATGTTTCCACTTCCTGGTTGCTTTGAGACACCTGGAATTAGGACGGTCATCTGGGTACCCTGCTCTGAAGTGAAAACAATAGATTTACAGCTTGACCTGCCTCTAAGATAATTCTAGTGGAAGCTGGAAACTAGTAGATGAAAGGGGAGGTTTAGAACGAGAATGGACCACGGGCGGGGTTGCCAATCCCAAGGAGCCTGAGCCCAGTTCCAGATGGGATACCCTGCGGGGAGGGGAGCTGCATTTTTAACCTAGACAATACTACAGCAGTGGCACAGATAGGGCCATCATGCTCTAAAGGCCACTGTAGGCACAGGGGACACAGGGCACCACTCTCGAACCACTAAGTAGTGATTACTCAGATTCCTAAGGCTAGACCACTACCCTAATTCTACTTCCAGCAAAGAGCATTCAGTCTGGAAAAAATCATAAGAAAAAACACAGGCAATAAGAAAGGAAAACACAAAAAGAAAAAACAAAACTACAATAACAATCACTTTGCAAAATTAAGTTCTGTCAGTCCTACCAGGTACCATGGAAGACATGCAGCAGACCCAGCAGCAATTCCAGAGGGAAGAGACCACCAAGTAGCCTTCTTGACAGCTGCCTAAGTAGCGGTGTCTTCAGTGAAGAAAGTGGCTGAGAAGGTAGCAACGGTGGCATGTCAGAGAAGACGGCAGCCAACACAGCATTAATAGGAGAGGTGCCCACAGAGACGCTCCCCTTCCAACCACGCTGGGGCTGCCCACTTCTGGATTTCGGAGTGCTTCCTGATCTAATGGCCCAGAAGGACGGCTGCCTGACGCAGCCTGCTGCTGCATCAAGCTCTGTGCTGTAGCCCCAGAGCAATCTCTGCACTACCGAGGCGAGTCCATCCGATACCAGGTCTGTGTTCTCTCTGCTTATTTAACCATCCCTCAATCCCTCCACAAAAGAGGGGCAGTTCCTAAATACCTAATAAAATAAAAGGAGCAAGAATGGCAGGGTATCTCTTAAAAGGGAACATCCAACCCTTGGGATGTGACCTGGAGAAAAATAGGTAACGCCCCACTGCGCCCCAGGGACCCCAGCGCCTACCTTCACCCCCGATCCTGTACACGATATCGGCTTGGCTGACTCCAGGAGGCAGAGTAAGGGTCCATTCGAAACAGTGATATTATGAGAGGAAGTAAGTCAGGTAAGGAAACCAGAAAGCTAATCCAAAAACCTCCGTCCTCAAGTCCTCTCTGGAAAGAAGGGAGCATAGCCCTAATTGGTACACTAGCTCAACTACCCACTTAATCCTTGCATTCATGACAGCTCCGTCCAGTATATCCCCCTTGGCAGGAACCCTTAGGATGTGCCAGAATGGGAAAGCACCTTCTAAAAGAGCCCTTGCCTGGTAGAGTAGACTTTGAGGTGGTGTACCAATGTGAGTGACAAGAGAAAGGAAACCAGTAAACTGCCTAAAAAGGGTCAGTCCTCATGGATTCAAAAGTATATCGCTCCAAGGACAGAAGAAGTTCAGGGGTAATTGGGTCTTTACCAAGACAGAGCTCTTAAGAGGCCTTGGACCTGTGTGTTAAGGAATTAGTGAAAAAAAACACTTATTAAGGACTGGTGAATAAGAGGAATTAGTGAAAAAAAAACACTTATTCTAGGAAAACTGCAACAGTAGGGTGTCTATTGCCTTATGAGGCACCATCTACAGCTGAGGCAATCCCACTCTATCCAGTATATATGATAAATCGGTGGGTTTTTAAGGCCAAGTCTTTTAGCTTGCAGGGTTGACCTGATCAGCGATAGGTCCACTTTAAGCAGGAATTCTCCCAGTGGTAGATAATGGGAGAAATTGTCCTGCTTACCCTGGTCTCTCAACAGCAGACGGTGCTATGAAGGATGCAGTATGGGGTGACTCAGAAGCCAATATCTTGGCTGTACATAACTTATAGGCAATGCGGGTTGAGTCCTGAGCACAACTGTCTGTAAGAACAGGGAGCATGCATACACCACAGATAATAACCTTCTCCGAGGTTGGTTGTCCCTATTTCAAAGAGACATAACATTAAAGTAAGTAGACCTATATCTACTTTTGGATAATATGCTTGCACAGGTACGGCAACAATGCTCCCGCCATTTGTGGGCTTCAAGGCTTAGACTGGTGCTCACTCCACTCTGGGGCCCTTAGGGGAACACCAGAATTTGCTAATGGCAAATCATAATTTATCCCTCCACCAGAATTTGGTGTACAAACCCCAGGATGTGAGTGGTTCCAAAACCATGTAGGAAAGGACTTGCAGAATAAGGTTAGTACCATAGGTTGAACTTGAGTGGACATTGTTCTGACTGGCACCAGGAGATCATAATATGTGCCCGGTCAGGCTCTCATGAGGGGGAGAAGATGGAGAGCATGTGTGACCGAATCAATGATGCCAAACAGCAGAACAGGAACTAGGCCCTCTTTTTAACACTAAAGTTTCCGCTCCCCCTTCCATTATAGGAAGGTTAAAAAAATCCATGACTGCCCATGTCAAGGAGGTACATTTTTGGCTCAACTAGGCCTCGGCACCATAAAATCAACTGAGGGAAACCTGTTCTGCAGAGTGGATAATGCTACATAGACAGCTAGGCGAGGATTCAGACACAGGAAAACCCAGGGAGGCAACCGGAGAGAGAACAGTTAAACTTTTACTCCCGAGGACCAAAAAATGGGAATCCTTCCATGCACCCACCCTCTCAAGCAGTGTATATATCCTTCAATAAACTTTGGGGTGCCACCTGTCTCCTAAATTGAGTGCCAAAGAGACCGGCTCATATAAGACTTAGAACTGACCCCCTGTGAGATTATAAGAAAAATAAGAACCATATATTAATGTAATATGACATTTTATGCTTTTCACAAAAACATGTCTAGTATAAAAACAAAGCAGTAAACAAATATACATAGCCCCAGGTATACCAGGTTTATTGAGAAGACAGCGAAGTTCATATTCTACATCTGCTTGGCGCTGCTCTAAATCTTGCTGTTTGGTCCTGCAGAAAAAAAATATATGAGCAGAATGAAACATAAAAATGTTGCTCAAACCCATTAAGCATGCACAGAATATGATCATCCTATACAGCACAGAAAGCAACCTTTTGCTTTTCTTAATACACCCCCCACATTTATGTCGCAGATGGGTATAAATTCTTTTGATGGATGGTGGTACCCTAGTGTACTACTATATGAAAAATGTACATGGCGATATACTCACGTGTATACAAGTTCAGACTCTCTTCGAACCAGTGCATGCTTCTCTTGAATTAACTTGAACCAGTCTACCAACAAACTGTCCTCTTCTGATTCTTTGTAAAGAGAATAAAATTACATAAGTACAATAACATTGTGAAATATAAGGTAAAAGAAAATCATAATCCAACGTCTAAATGGAGTTTCCAAGTCATCTCACTGCCCTGCTTACCATCTTCCAACTTGCGCAACTTTTGCTCAAGCTCTACTCCACGTCTCTCTAGCTCATCCAGCCGCAGCTCAATCTCTTCCATTTCCATTTGGATTTCATGTTCTGGGATGTAGTCATCAGCCTGAACCTGAGATGATTAAGTAAATAATATGAGGATTTGGGTATACTCACTGTAAAATCGTTCTCTCTTGATAGTCACTCTACAGGACTGATGGGGTTAAATCATTGCTCACCAGGAGAACAGATGTGTTTCTGGAAGTTGTTACAAATGGAACTTCTCTTATGCCTTTAACTTGGGTGAGATGCTCAATCATCCTCCAGTTGTAACAAGCTGTGGACAGAGGGTCTGGTATTGAACTGCAGCATAGGCATTGTTTCCATTGCAGTCACCATCTAACCCAAAATGTACTCTGTGGCAAGTTCATACACAAGGTTTGAATAAATTAATGAGAAATGAGTCAGGGACAGGCAGGCAGATCTTGGCAAACCCCCCCCCCCCCCCCCCAATCACATTGCATGTCATGTCACGCCTGCTAGTCTGGCCTTTCAAGCTAGGATGTATGCCATCTGTTAGCAGGTTGAGCCTCCCAAAACTCTAAATATCCGAGCAGCAAAAAGGTAAAACCATACATAGACTACCAGGCCCTCATTCCTGAAAATGAAGCTTTCATTCAAAAAACTGGCTTATGCATGGGGCCTAATCTCAGGGCAAGAGGAAACATTGCATACGACCCAATTACCCAGGTACAAATATACGGTGCCAGGCCAAGATAGCTTGCAGAAAAAATACAATTCTGTGATTACTCACCTGTAGAATAGATTTTTACTGTGTACAGCATGGCCTGTTTCATTTTAATCATTACATCCGAATATTCCGCCACAAGGTGGCGCAGTTGACTGCAGAAGACTTGCGGCTCCTCCCGGCCCTATAAAAGACCATTAATCACCCATAGACCCCCAGTGTTGAAAAGCAGTAATGCCAGAAGCCGGGAGATAAACCATGAGAACAAAATACACAGCCCACGGAATAACTTCTTAAAAAAAAAAAAAATCCATAAAGAGGCAACCAAAGACAACGATAACAAGGGAGGGATGAAACAGGCCGTGCTGTACACAGTAAAATCAATTCTACAGGTGAGTAATCACAGAATTGTATTTTTCCTAGTGTACAGCACGGCCTGTTTCATTTTAATCATTACATCTGGGACATCCAACAGCAGTGTCCTTAAAAGTAGGGTGGGATCCCCAATAAGTAACAGCAGACAGTTCAAACCACTACCGCCTGAAGCACCTTGTGGCCAAAAACAGCGTCAGCTGAGGCCCGAACATCAAACTTGTAAAACTTGGAAAAAGTATGAACAGAAGACCAAGTAGCGGCCTTACAAACCTGTTCAACAGAAGCCTGGTGCTGAAAAGCCCAAGAGGCAACAATCAGACTTCCTAAAGGGCTCAGTAGCGACCTGATAATACTTGAGCGCCCTGACCACTTCCAGAGAATGAAGGTTCCGTTCCTTTGAATTAGCAGGGGCAGGACAATAGGAAGGCAAGACAATGTCCTCATTGAGATGAAAGGCGGATACAACCTTGGGTAAAAATTCTGGGTTAAGACGGAACACCACCTTATCCTGATGCCGCTCAAAATAAGGAGGTTTTATGGAAAGCGGCGCCAGCTCAGATACTCGCCGCACCAAAGTAATAGTGACCAAAAAGGCTACCTTAAGAGTCAAGAATGGGTAGAGCGGCCTTGCAGAGGCTCGAAGGGAGGACCCTGTAGAGCAGAAAGCACCAAGTTTAAATCCCAAACCGATAGGAGAGGCTTACGCGGCGGACGCACATGAGTAACTCCCTGGAAAAAAGTCTTGACAAGCCTATGATTGGCAAAAGATCTTAGGAAAAAAAATTGCCAGAGCCGAAACCTGTCCTTTGAGGGTACTAAGTTGAAGGCCCGAATCCAGACCACGCTGTAAAAACTCCAGAATCCTGGGAATGGAAAAGTCACGACAAGATAGAGACTTGGACTCACACCAAGCAATATAAGCATGCCAGACCCTGTAGTAAATAGTAGACAAAGATTTCTTCCGAGCCTGAATCAAAGTATCGACAACAGAGGCCGGCAAACCCTTGCCCATCAAGATGGAGGTTTCAGCAGCCAAGCCGTTAAAGCCAGCATTTGTAAATTGGGATGGAGCAGCTGTCCCTGAGTGAGAAGCTCTGGATCGTCAGGCATCCACTGCCATCTGGACGACGTCCACGAACCATACCCTCCTCGGCCAGCAGGGGGCCACTAGAATAGCCGGTACCCCCTCCTGGGCTATCTTGTGCAGCACACGACCCAGCAGAGGAAAGGGAGGAAATACATAGAGGAGCCGAAACTCCGTCCAGGGAATCGCTAGCGCGTCCGTGGCGAAGGCCAGAGGATCCTATGACAGGGAGACGAATCTTGGAAGCTTGTGATTGTGATGGGACGCAAACAGGTCCACATCCGGCTGACCCCAGTGGCGCCACAGAGCGTGAAATACCTTGTTGCTGAGAGACCATTCCCCCAGACGAGACGTCCCCCTGCTCAGGGAGTCCGCCTCTTGGTTCTCCACCCCCGGAATGTAAACCGCCGAGATGCAGGGGACATTCTCTTCCGCCCAGGACAGTATCAGGGACACTTCCTTGAGGGCTCGCTTGCTCCGAGTCCCTCCCTGATGATTGATGTAGGCAACCGCCGTCTGATTGTCCGAGCGGACCTGTACGGTACGACCCCGTAGGTGGGGAGTCAACTGAAAAAGGACCAGCCTGATCGCCCTCAACTCCAGAATGTCGATGGGCGCATGGACCTCCTGGGGACCTCACTGACCCTGGAACTTCAGTGACTGCCAAACTCCCCCCTAACCGGTCAGACTGGCGTCCGTGGCGACAATCTCCCAGCGCGGAGGCAGAAAGGACGTGCCCACTAGAAGATTCCGCAAGTCCAACCACCACGACATGGACTGCCTGGTCAGAGGGAACAGAGCAAACTCCTGATCCAGGGACTCCTGATTCCCATCCCAAACAGACAAGAGATGTAACTGAAGAGGCATCATGTGGAACTGAACAAGGGGGAACCGCCTCGAAACAAGACACCATGAGGCCCACCAACTGCATCCCCAGACAGATGGAGGGATGAGGACATGACAGCAGGGCCTGCGCCTGCATCTGAATGCCCTCCACCTTCTGCTGAGGGAGAAATACCTTGACCTGAGAAGTATCCAGCGCCATGCCCAAGAAGGACCTCGCCAAAGACGGAGATAGTGAAGAGTTTGGATAATTGATCACCCAGCCGAAGGACTCGAGTGGACGTCACCACCTGAGTATCCCTCTCGGACTGATGAAGAGATTGAGCAGCAATCAGAATGTCATCCAGGTAAGGGAGGATGCGAATGCCCTGGTTCCGCAGTAGAGCCGTGACACCAGCCAGCACATTGGTGAAGACCCGAGGGGCCGAGGTGATACCGAACGGCAAGGCCACAAACTGGTAGTGTTGAACCCCCAGAGCAAACCTCAGGAACCTGTGGTGACCTGGGAAGATCTGAACGTGAAGGTATGCATCCTTGATATCCACCGTAGTCATGAAATCGCCCGGCTGAAGGGAACTTATGGCCAAACGTAAGGTCTCCATGCAGATGTGCTTGAACCTGACAAATTTGTTGAGGCCCTTTAAGTCCAGGATGGGCCTCAGGGAACCGTCCTTCTTGGGCACCGTGAACAGGTTGGAGTAGTACCCCCGACCCTGTTCCTGAAGAGGTACCGGACAGATAACTCCGGATGCCAGAAGACGTTGTACGGCCAACCGCAGGCCCTGAGCCGTCACGGGATTTAAAGAGATCCGGGACCGGAGGAAATATGGGGGTGGCCAGGCTGCAAACTCTATCTTGTATCCGGAGGAAACCACCTCCTGAATCCACCCGTCTGAGACGCGCAGCAAAAAAACTGAAGCAGTCCCCCCACCCGCTCGGGTGAGGGCGCCCCCTTGGGGGGGGGGGGGGGGGGGTTGGCTCCCCAGGAGAGACCGGGGCGACCGCGGGATCTGCCTCGACCCCAAGAGTCTCTGCGACCACCCGAGAAGGAGGACCCACGACCTCCCCTTGAGGGACGAAAGGAAGAGGATCCCTGAAAAGGCCGAGCCTGCTTCCTACGCTGAGGGAGCCTACCATCCTTGGTCAGCACATCAAGACGCTCGCTGAAAAGACGAAGTCCGGTGAAGGGCAGCCCCGTGAGAGACTTCTTAGCGGCAGTGTCAGCCACCCACTGACGCAACCAGACAGACCTACGCATAGCGACCAACAGAGCCGAGGCCCTACCGCCTAGCCCGACGGCGTCCTTCATGGCAGATAGCACAAAGGCTGCAAAATCAGAACAAAGCAAAAGATCATTATAGTCCTACATTTTCTTGCAAAAACGGGCGGACTCGGCAAGGTGCTTGACCTTCTTCTTAAGAGCGATGGCCACAATAGTCGCGGCACAGACCACGACGCAAACCGCCCCCTACAAAGGTGAAGACATGACAAGCCAGCTGATCCATACGCAGGTCAGCGCCATCGCGCAAAGTAGTAGTGTCAAGGGACGGCATGACCGAAGCGTTGGACAGCCCCAGGACGGGAGCGTCCACCTCGGGGGGGGGGGGGGGGGGGGGGTTCACGACCAGCGACGAACAAATCAGCCGAGAAGGGGTACCTTCTATCTAAACCCTTGGGCACCGAGGGTAACCTGTTAGGGCGTTCCCACTCCTTGAGGACCATATTAGCGAAATGGCCCTGCTCCGGGAACTCCAAGCATTGCTTGTCAGGGCGGAAGAGCTCACTCTGCTTTTTCTTCGCCACCTTAGGGGGGGGCAATGTGTAGGGTACACAGCCGACAGGAGCCTGTCAGTATCATCCGGGAGCCAAGTATGCTCATCTGAGGAAGACCCTAAGTCACTATCATACTCGCCCTGACGATCCCCAGAGGAATCAGAGTCACGGAACAACTCCCCCTCCTCCGGGGAGTCACAGCCACCAAAGATGTCAAGACCCTCGTCCTCATCAGCAAAAAGGGGCAAGTCCGCGCCTGGTGCCTCCTTCTGCTAGAGGCCTTGGCAGTTGTCGCTTAATGCTGGCCACGCGCAGCGCCAGATCAGAATGCGACCCCCTGCTGGCCTCCCCCTCGCTGGGAGCTAAATGCAAGCGTGGGGGAGTAGGGGATGCTGTCGGGAGGACAGGACTGGAAAGCGAGGCGCTCAGCCCAACCTGTCCCGCAATAATGCTTTGGGCGCACGGGACACAAACCGCGCCGCCTGGGGGGGGGGGGGGGGGGGGTTCACGACCAGCGACGAACAAATCAGCCGAGAAGGGGTACCTTCTATCTAAACCCTTGGGCACCGAGGGTAACCTGTTAGGGCGTTCCCACTCCTTGAGGACCATATTAGCGAAATGGCCCTGCTCCGGGAACTCCAAGCATTGCTTGTCAGGGCGGAAGAGCTCACTCTGCTTTTTCTTCGCCACCTTAGGGGGGGGCAATGTGTAGGGTACACAGCCGACAGGAGCCTGTCAGTATCATCCGGGAGCCAAGTATGCTCATCTGAGGAAGACCCTAAGTCACTATCATACTCGCCCTGACGATCCCCAGAGGAATCAGAGTCACGGAACAACTCCCCCTCCTCCGGGGAGTCACAGCCACCAAAGATGTCAAGACCCTCGTCCTCATCAGCAAAAAGGGGCAAGTCCGCGCCTGGTGCCTCCTTCTGCTAGAGGCCTTGGCAGTTGTCGCTTAATGCTGGCCACGCGCAGCGCCAGATCAGAATGCGACCCCCTGCTGGCCTCCCCCTCGCTGGGAGCTAAATGCAAGCGTGGGGGAGTAGGGGATGCTGTCGGGAGGACAGGACTGGAAAGCGAGGCGCTCAGCCCAACCTGTCCCGCAATAATGCTTTGGGCGCACGGGACACAAACCGCGCCGCCTGCACTCAAACGGGATGCCCCGCATATGACACACTGCCGAGCCTGCCCCGAGGGGCCCCCAAGCTCGCTTTCCCCAGAAGCCTCCATATGGTGATTATCAAAAATGGCACAGCCAGTCAACACGGTGTAAAGGCTAAGAGGCGCCCACCTGGGATGCCCCCAAGGGATGCCCTGCAGAGAAGGGACAGGGGGGGGATAAGGAACCGGGAGAAACCACAATACTGCTATCCCGTCTGCAAGACATAAGCATGAAAAATAATGAGCATCCCACAGCACATGCACCAAGTAAACTAAGGCCCGCAGGATCGACTCACGGACCAGCTGCAATGGCGTCCGCAGTACGCGCAGAAGACATACCAGCGATGTCCTGAGGGAAACCGCACCCATCCCCACTGACCCTGGAGCACAGGCGCGGAGCATGTAAGATGGCGCCGCTAGCAGAATCTTGAAGGGCGGGCCGCGGGGGGGATGACGCAGTACGCGCCATCCTGCGGCGCCGCCCCCCCTGAAAGGCGCGAAAACACCGGCGCCTAGGTTGGTGAATGGCGCCCGGCGCCAGAGGAAGAGAGCAGGGCCCCGCAGCGTCTCCAGCCACGGAGCGCTCACGGCGGCGGGGAGAAGAGGCCGCAGACGCACGGCGGCGCTCGCAGTCCGGCGCCTGATACCCAGATGTAATGATTAAAATGAAACAGGCCGTGCTGTACACTAGGACAATACAATTCTGTGAAATACTCACCTGTAGAATTGATATTATTTGTGTACAGTACGTCCTGCTCCAGATATAGTACTTACACTTGGGTTATCCTCCGCCAGATGGCGCTGCACTGCAGAGACATGCAAAACAGGCTCCTCCCGGCCCCTCAAATACCCGGGGACCTCCCACAAATCCCCAGCATTGAAAAGCAGTGAACAAGAAGCCGGGAGAATTTAACCACCAAAAAACTGGTAACTATAACAATGATAACAATCACCGTACAGGGGATCCAGAATAATGCAAAAACCAGGGTGGGGTGGAGCAGGACGTACTGTATACAAATAATATCAATTCTACAGGTGAGTATTTCACAGAATTGTATTATTCTTAGTATACAGTACGTCCTTCTCCAGATATAGTACTTGGGACATCCAATAGCAGTGTCCATAAAGTAGGGTGGGATCCCCAACAAAAAAGGCAACAGCAGACAGTTAAAAGCACTGCCACCTGCAAAACCTTGCGGCCAAGACAGCATGAGCTGAGGCCCTAACGTCAATCTTGTAAAACCCTTGAAAAGGTATGAACAGAAGACCAAGTAGCGGCCTAGCAAACTTGTTCAACAGAAGCCTGGTGGTGAAAAGCCCAAGAGGCACCAAAAGCACGAGTAGAATAAGAAGCAAAGCGAAAAGGAAGATTCTTCCCCTTAGAGAAATAGGCCTGAGTAACAGCCTGACAAATCCAAACGCTAACAGTAGACTCGGCAGAAGCCAAAAACCTTTCCTAGGACCAGAAGGAACCATCCCATCCAAGTAATGACCAGGCCCAAAGCCACCTAACCCCCCGAGATCAGACGAGATCGGGCACATTCAGGATGGAGTGGCCGTAGGCCCAGAGGAGCATAAGTTCTCCTAAAGGACACAGTGACTACCAAGGAAAAACTTCCAACACCTGTCCAAGGAATGCAGAACCCTTTCCTCAGCGTTGCTAGGAATAAGGCACAGAAGGAAGAACCATAACTTGAATCAAAAAACATAAGACACCACCTTAGGCAGAAAGTCCAGCTTACAGCGGAACACCACCTTATCCTGGTGTATCTCAAAGAATGGGGGCTAGATAAACAAAGCCGCCCGCACAGACACACGTCTGACCGAAGTAACAGCCACCAAAAGGACAACCTTGAAGGTAAGAACAGCCAGACAGCATCCTGAATAGGTCCAAAGGGAACATCCCGCAAGGCAGACAGAATCAATTCAAATCCCAACAGGGACCATAGGATTACGTGGGGGACGCACATGAGTAACCCCCTGAAAGAAAGTCTTAACCAAGGAAAACTGAGCAAAAGACTTCTAAAGGAAGGCGGACAGGGCAGAACCTGACCCTTCAGAGTACTGAATTGGAGAACCAACTCCAACCCATGCTGTAAAAACTCTAGAACCCTGGGAACAGAGAAAGCCCGACAGGGAAGAGACCTAGACTCACACCAATCAATAAGGGTACTCCATACCCTATAATAGATGAAAGAAGAAGAAGAAGAAGCTTGCTCCTAGTCTTCCCATAGTCTCAATCACCGAGACAGAAGGCCTGTCTCCATCAAGATGGATGTTTCAGCAGTCAGGCCGTCTAAGCCAGAGTCTGTAGATTGGGGTGACGTAAAGGGGCCCTGAGTGAGCAGAGCTGGCACTCCTGGCAGAACGTACAGATCTACTGCCCTCAGTACCACGTCTGCGAACCACACTCTACTAGGCCACCTGGGGGCCACCAGAATAACTGGTCCCCCCTTCCAGAGAAATCTTGCGCAGAACCCTGCCTAGCAGGGGGAATGGAGAAAAGACATACAGAACAGAATGTCCTGCCATGACGTTACTAAGGCATCATGACCACGACCAGAGGATACACAAGGGCCGAGAGCTTTTGATAGTGACGGGACACAAACAGATCCACAACTGGTTGGACCCCATAGTGACACAGGGATTAGCACACCCTGTGGCAGAGGGACCCCCACCGGAGCGAATACCACTGATATGCAGGGAACATTGTCCTCCACCCAGATCAGGATCAGAGGCACTACCTGGAGGACCCTCCTGCTCCAGGTCCCTGCCAGAAGATTAATGTAGGCCAGAGTCGTCAGACAGACTGAGCGCCCCCGAACAGGCAGGCCCTGAAAAGGAGTAGTCAAGCGAAACAGAACCAACCTGAACGCTCACTGTTTCAAACATTGATAGGTGTATGGACCTCCTAAGGGCCCCACCTCCCCCGGAACCGCAGGGAGTTTGAGAAGAAAACGCCCCTCTTCAACCTGATAGATTGGCATCCATGGTGACCGTCACCAGGAAGGGGCAAGAAGGGAACTGCCCCCAGACAGGTTCATTGAGTTCATCCACTCCAAGAGGGACCTCCTTACCAGGGGGGAAGGCACAAAGACCCTGCTCCAGGGACGCTGGATCCCTGTCCTGTACTAACAATAGAAGTTGCAGAAGGGCCCAAGGGGGACTGAGCATAAGGGACCTCTGCTGAGCAAGCCACCAAAGGGGCCCACCAGCTGCATCCTTGCCTGGTGAAGGGACGGGGACAGCTATGAGGGACTGAGCCCATGCAACCAGATTGTCCACTTTATTGCTGAGGAAGTAAAATTCTCGCCTTAACCGTATCCAGATTCATTCCTAAGAATGGCGTTACCAATTAAGGGGACAATGAGGACTTGGGGTGATTGATCACCCATCCAAATGACTCCCAATGGACACCACCAGTCTAGTATCCAACTTAGCCTGATGTAGAGACTGGGAAGTGAAAAAGGTCATCCAGGTAGGTCATCGCGCAGGCGCCCCTTGGTCTCATCAGAGACATCACCCTCGTCAGCACCTAGGTGAGCACTCTGGGAGCTGAAGAGAGGCCAGATAACAAGGCCACAAATTAGTTCCAACGCGAACCTGAAGAGCCTCGGTGTCCAGAAGACACAGGGATGTGAAAATAAGGGAGAGGGGAGGCCGCGCAGCAAACTCTATCTTGTATCCGGAGGAAACTACCTCCTGAATCCACCAGTATGAGGCGTGATGCCTCCTGACAAGAGCAAAGTGCCGCAGCCATCCCCTCACCCAGACGGGCGAGGGTGCCCCATCATGCTTGAGGGGGCTTGGTGGAAGATTTGGGCTTAGCCCCGCCGGAGGGGCCAGGGCGTTGTCTGCAGCTCCTGGGGCAGGAGTCTGCACAAGCCCCCGCGAAGGACACCCCTGGTTCTTGTTTAACACTATGGTAGGGGGGAGGAGGGGTGCCCCTGCCCCGAGGGGGCCGAGACGGCCGCCTGCGTTGGGGTGACTTACCCTTCTTACCAAACAGGTCTAGACGGGCCCCAAACAGGCGTTGCCCGGTAAGAGTCTTCTTAGCAGAATCGTCAGCACCCCACTGTCCCAGCCAGACCAATCGACGTATAGCCACCACAAGGGCAGAAGTTCTTGCACACATTCTAATGGTGTCATCCAATGCTAATAGGATAAATTTAACAAACACATCACAACTGGAGAGTGCATTAAACACATCCCAGGGGAGATCATCAGGGTGATGATCAAGCATCTTTCTGATGAGGGTTCTAGCGGCCACGGCAGTAATAGCCGCGGCACAGACCAGGCACTGTGCCGTCCCTGCACATGTAAAGGCGTGGGAGGCCAGCAGGTCAATGCGCCGGTCCTCAGCATCCCGAAGGGTAGTATAAGCAGGGGCTGCAATAAAGGGGGGGGGGTTAGGAACCCCTATGATCGGGGCATCCACCACGGGGGGGGGGGATGACCAACAATTAACCACCTCAGGGGGAAAAGGGTACTTCCTATCCCAGTCCCCTGGGACCCCTGGAAGTTTGCTGAGGCACTCCCATTCCTGGAACACAAGAGTGTGGAAATGTGCCTGCTCCAGGAATTCCAAGCGTGCAGTCGCTGTATGGAAACGCTCCCCTCTCTGCTTGGGAGCCTCACCAGGGAGAGAGATAGACAAAACCTCAAAGACCTTTATCAACAAATCGTCAGTGTCACTCTGGGCCCAGTAATCAGGGCCAGAATGGTCATGACTCCTCGGCCTCCCATCAGATGAGCCTGAGTCAGAGAAGAGATCTCCTTGATCAGAAGGGTTATAGCCACACAGAGGAGTAAACTCCTCAGTTCCCAAAGGAAAAACAGTAACATGAGACGTCAAGTGCCGCTTCTTACCAGGGCCCTTGCGTTCTGACAACCTCGCAATAATCTGTTCAGCCGTAGGCAGTCTGGGAGCCGCAACAGGCAGCAAATCCCTGCTTGTATGTGACTCAGCAGGAGTGAGATTTAAGCATGGGGAAATAGGTGAATTGAAACGAGGTGCAGCCACTGGCAGGCCAGATTGCAGGGCCAGCGCTTGCTCAGCACAGGGTACGCAGACCCGTGCCCTGTCAGCGTCAGCATGGGGTTGTCCACACGCTATACACAGCCGGTCTTGTCCCAGGGGGACCCCGGTCACATTATTCTGAGATGCCTCCATATGGTGATTTATTAGGCACAATATGCCAGCAGGGATTGACGCTATAAAGCAACCCTGGATGCCCCAATGACCCGCTAGGGAAGTGGGAGAATTTTACAAGGCCCACTATCAATTACACCGGGCTGGGAGAAGCCAATGGTGTTCACCAGTCTGAAAGACACAATGAGAAGAGAATGGTGTCAGAACCTAAACACTACAATGAGTATTAGCCGCCCGCGAGGGCACTTACGGACCATGGTAAGCAGGAACGTCACACGCGTTGAGCGCTAATAGACAAAATGGCGCCGACTACCTCAAAGGGCGGACCAGAGCGTGCCATGACGCGGAGCGGGCCAGACCAGGCCCCGCCCTCCCGAAGAGCGCGAAGTCCAACTAGCAGCCAATGAGAAGCCAGAGGCGTCTGAGGTAACGCCGCCGCCCGGCGCGGAACATCCAGCTAAGGAAAAAGCGCGCGCGGCGGTGGCAAATACACAAGTTGTACCTCATGGACTATGATACTGCCGCTGCGCAAGTTAAATACAAAACAGCGACTGACACCAAGCACAAGTCAAAAAGACATTACAGTCCAATGCATGAATCACAATACAGTGGCACCAACACACCCCCCCCTTTCTTTCCCCCCGAGCTACGGGGGGAACGAGGGAGGATGGCGGCCCTTTGAACAGGGCCCCCCGCTACACGGGGCATGGGGCAATAACGCGGGAGGGGCATCCCATAGAGGCACACCATCAGCCTATACCGCCTACCCTTTGGTGGGGGACTGCGGTGGAGCAGCGCAAGGTGCTGCCTACCTTCACCCGACCAGCGCAGCCCAGGCTGGGAGGCTCATCACAAAGAGGACGGGTGGGAATAGTCCAACAGGGCCGCAGGCTGCAATAGCCCCGCTCACCTGTGAGAGAGTGATACTTCATGTCTTCGCAGTCAGCACTGCAGAGAAATCTGGGGATTTGTGGGAGGTCCCCGGGTATTTGAGGGGCCGGGAGGAGTCTGTTTTGCATGTCTCTGCAGTGCAGCGCCATCTGGCGGAGGATAACCCAAGTGTAAGTACTATATCTGGAGCAGGACGTACTGTATACTAAGAATAATACCCTGCTTCAGGCCTCCCCAGGAAGGGAGGAGTGCCACAAACAGGGACATTTGAAGCCAATTGTTTAATATACACAACTGGTTACTGAGGCTCACTAACATAAATTTATAATTGTCAGCAATTGTCAGAAATACAGGAAACCCCCAACACCATATCATCCAGTTACACCTCAGACATTGATTAAACGAAACTACACAGAATCACTGCCAAATAGAAACCAGGAGAAAGTTATTCCAAGTGAAAGTAACAGGCTTGGCTGGCTTCCTACTACAGCACACACCAAAAAGAGAGGTGTACCAGAGGGGAAGAGTTCACAAAGTGGGGAGGAGGGCTCCCTACATCCTGCCATCCACAAAGGGAGTTTCAGCAGCAGACTTACACAGCAGGGGAACCGAGCTCCAGTATTCACCGCCACATAAAGATCCAGGGTCAGGGTCCTCTACTTCACTAGCCTTACTATGTACTATGTAACCCCTGTAATGGGGTTCTGGGGAGGGTGGAATTCTGCACACTGCCTGCTATTGGGTTGGGGGGGGTGAATTTTAGCACATTATTTGAAGCAGAATAATTCTTTACTCATCTTCCTCCTCTAATGGTTTTTTGGTCAGGTGCATCTTATATATGCGAGAAAGAGCTGAGGGAATTACCACTCTGTTTGATATACAGGGTGAGAAAGCAGGGCTTTTTTCTATAGGCGTCTCTCTCCTAGTGGGAGCTGCCTAAAGAGCCAGCAGTTTTGAATATATAGATGCCAGACCACTTGCAGTCATGCATTCTGTCATTTTCTCACCTTGCGTTTGATAAGAGGAAAGCCATGCCCTGGTGCAGGTCTATGTGCGGTTTTTGGTCCTCTCTGACTTTTTCTGTTAACAGGTGATGTGACTGGAGAAGCCTTTCTGTTAAATGGATTTTCTTTGCACAAAGCCTAAAAAAAAGATAAACCAGTAAAAGGCAAGTTTGACTGAAAATATTTATTTTCAAAGCATTAATAGCTTTTCAACATACACAATACATGCAATGACTATAAATGATGTATTAATCTTTACAGTTCAAATGAAGCCTTCTGTTAACTTATCATTGAAGCACGGATTTCCATAAATCCATAAGCAGAAACATTGTTAAGGTGAAACAAAATCCAGGATTTTCCCTATTTTTTGGCCTGTATCTTTGGGCAGAAAGGAAGAGATTTGATACACACACCTTGACTTCCCCTAACTCCATGGTCCTATCTGTTTTATAAACCAAAAAGAACTAAACTGGCTGAATATCCTATTCTGGCATTTCTGGGTTCAGCCACGCAAAGGAGAATACAGTCCCTGTAGTCTCTTTGGAACATGATCCTGGCTATATTATCATGCATGCTCTACAGGAACTGGGCATTGGCTAGAAGGATGCTGGGTGGGGGTGGCTGATAGTTGGGAGGGGGGGGGGGTATTTAAATTGTTAAATTAAAGGAACATATTCATTCTAGTTCCACACTGCTTTGTAGTGTGTGTGTGTGTGTGTGTGTGTGTGTGTGTGTGTGTGTGTGTGTGTGTGTGTGTTATGCATCTTTTTAATCTAAGGCGGGGGGGGGGGGGGGGGATAGGGGCAAAATATTTCATGGATTTTGGTGGGGGTGGGGAATGGGTGGGGAGGAGGAAGGACCCAGTTTGGCATCTAAGTTTGTTAGGAGAAAGGATTTTGACTAAAATTTGTTAAATGAAAAAAAGAAAAAAAAACTGAGAAAACAAACAATATATTTCCGATTTACTATGCTGTACCAAGAAACTATTGGAGCTAACCCTGATTTAAGTAGCCCTGTGCTTCCAGTTCTGCCATTTACACATGAAAAGTGCTGGTGATAAAACCTCAGAAATCACAATTGCACCAGGTGGGCCGAGTTGCACTGCCACCACCAGATTTCCCTTGAGGAGTGTCATTTACTGCACTAAGCTGATCGCTTTATGTATGGTGGGCTCCCTTGATGAGATCCACTCATTCAGCCCTCAGGGCTACACTGTATTTTTCTTACATTATGTCAATTTTTAGCCGTCCCCTGGCATTATCCTACGGGGCTGTGCAGGGTTGAGGCTCGGCACTGCCCAGGGTGTGAGGGGGTCCCTGAGTGTGAGGGATTCCTCTTCATTGAGCTACCCTGTTGCTGTACTGGGCTGAAGGGGTCCCCTGGGCAGTTTTTCTCTTTGTGGTGGCAGCAAGCGTATTCCCTGCTTGCTGAGCTGACCCACTGGTGAAATGGAGGTTCTCTGTACTTATTACTGGTGGGGATTAAGGACTCTGAGCAGTTGCAGTAGTGTTTCGGCTTTTCTTGCTCTTGGTTCACCACAGCTACAGGTCTCCTTGTCTTGGCACCCTGCATACAACTCTTGACCAAACTAATATAGGCCCAAAACTAATATAGGAAATTAGTAGTATACTATTAAAAAGATAAATGTAAACTTTAGAAACACAGCAAGCCCCTTGGAGCATCAGTAACAGCAGCCACCCTTACCAGAACCATCTTGTAATCTACACACGTATTTATATATTTATAATATAGCATTTATTTATTTTCATTTGTACCCCAGCATTTAGTTATGTTTTTAGTGACGAAGTTATGAGCCTCGTTTAGGATCCACACACATCTTAACACTCACCTTTGCCGGATATTTGGCCTCTGGACAGGGAGGGGTTGCATTTAACTCAGGAGGACATGGAGCTGGTCTGCTGGGATTGATTTGTAGACTGTCAGAAGATAAATCTTTCTCTGGAGAGAAACTTTCTTGCACTTCATTAGTATTGGCAAAGTCACTGGATGACGACAGGCTTGAATTGTTGGATAATTTACTAGCATCATGGCTACTGGCTAAGGAATGGTTCATAAATGATGTGTCCCCCTCATTTGGTGGAATAGAGGTGGTGGGGGAATGAATTGTTGGTTCAGAGTAGCTCTTAGGAACATTCTCTGATTCGTGGTCTTTAGTAGATGGTTCTGTAGGAAGACTCTCTGTACTTAAAGCTGGAGATGGGCTGCCGGATGGAGGTTCTGAATGAGAAAGACGAGAAGCCAAACCACCTGAGTGAAAGGCTGAAAACAAAAAGGTATTAATGGGGCTGTGTTAGCATTTTATTTTTCACATCATTCTATTGCCATACAGTATTATAATATAAACTACAGCTGTAGGAGAACAAATGTATTGAAGTACTCATGTGAAAGTTTTCACTTGGGATCCCTTAGAAGTCACAGCTAACCAAATATACTGGGGTCATGCTTACCAGAAGGTTGAACAGTTTAGGAGAGGTTACATCCTTTAGGGTTAGTAACTACATCCATACATATCACATGAGTCTTGTCATGTGCAATACATTGCTCACTTGTAAATTACTAGGACACAATTTTGTCAGACAGCATCTTACATGCTAGAGCGCCCATATTGTAAAACTGATGACACAGAATGAATCTACTGCCATGGTAGAAGGGAAAGCCACATGAACTGGAAAAGTCCAAGCCAACACCATGTAAGCCTATCCCAATGGGATTATTCCTCAGATAGGTGGGGTGTAACAGGCCCATCACAGATACCCCTGATACTCTTCTTCCTCCTCTGGCAGAGAGTTCCATAGTCTTACTATGCTCTTACAGAGAAAAATTCCCAACAATGTTGGTGAAGGAATCACCTTTCCGCTAACCTTAGTGAATGGGTTATGGTTAAACTCCGGGGTATAAATAAATTGCAGATCTTTGTATTGACTCCAGATATATTTATACATAGTTATTAGATCACCCCTTAGGCGTCTCTTTTTCAAACTAAATAAACCTAACTTTGACAATCTTTCAGGGTACTCTAGTTCCCTCATTCCATGTATTAATTTAGTTGCCCACCATTGTACACGCTCCAGTTCTGATATGTCTTTCTTATGCACTGTACACCAGTATTCCATTTGGGGTCTCACCAGTGATTTATACAGGGGTAAAATGATGCTCTAGTCACGAGTACCACCTTGGCAGCTGCTGCATTGGGCACTACAGTTATGTCTATCATTAACTAACTCCATGTGCATCCACAACTTGTGCATAACCTTACGTTTAAACTTCATTTGCCATTTTACTGGCCATGCTACCAGTTTATCTAAATCTGTTTGTAGCTGTCTGCTGTCCTTCTGTGTGTTAATTACCTTACACAGCTTGGTATCATCTGGAAAAGATTGATGCGTTCCTGTTTAATCCCTTCCCAATGTCAAAAATATATATATTAAAGCAAAACAACAGTTAAAAATGACTGTAGTTCCGCAGTACTACTTGAGCTGCCCCATCGACTATCGCCGCCATTAAAATAATAAACCGGTTGCTGGGACACTCACCACTCCCGGCCTCTTCTGGGCTGGCCGCAGCTCAGCCCTTTAGACCCTTTTTTTCAGGTTCCCCTTTAGACACCTTTTTTAAATACTGGCAACATATTTGCTAAGCGTCAGTCCTGTGGAACAACCCATGACTGAATCTACAAATATTAAAACACAGGGAAAAATGCCATCTGGTCCTGGGGATTTGTCTATTTTAATCTGTTTAAGGTGGTGCTGTACTTCTCCTTGGTTAGACAAGTGACATTTAATGGAGAGTTTGCGAAATTTCTCTGCATTTCACCTGGCATATCACATTCCTATGTGAATACAGAAGCAAATAAGAGGTTTAGTAAACTGTCTCTCTCCTCATTCCCCTCTATTGTTGCTCCCTCCTTGCTTTTCAGGGGGCTGACACCTACAGGTTTGTATCTTTTACTGTTTATGCAGCTAAAGAACATTTTGGGGTTAGTTTTACTCTTTTTGGCAATTAGTCTCCAACTTTGCCACCCTTAATTGTTGCTTGTTTAGTTTATTTTTTTCTTTATAGTTTTGTAATGCTTTCACGATGCCTTCTTGTTTCAAGCGTTTATATGCTTTTTCTGTTGTTTTATGCCCCCCCGACACTTTTGTTTAGCTATAGATTTATCCTTGTTTTTAACCTTCTTATTCCCGGATAGTGTATATCTATCA
Organism: Gastrophryne carolinensis; assembly: GCA_027917425.1. Taxonomy (NCBI): domain Eukaryota; kingdom Metazoa; phylum Chordata; class Amphibia; order Anura; family Microhylidae; genus Gastrophryne; species Gastrophryne carolinensis. The sequence goes on along the minus strand of CM051235.1, from coordinate 331,787,310 downwards.
CAATGGTTATTAGGATTTCCTTAAAAGTATCCCATTTAGTGTCCCTGCTCCTTTTTTTTGAGGACATTTTCCCAATCAATGCGGTTTAGTGCATCTCTGAAGTTCTGCATTTTTGTGACTCCATGATAAGGAATCCTAGATACTGCCAAGTGCTAATAATAATTATTATGACCACCATGTCCAAGGTGGCCCCCGATCTGTACCTTTGTTACTTTGTCTGGTACATTGGTTAGTATTAAGTCCCAGGTGGCCCTCCCCCCTTGTTGGCGCTTGCACTTGTTGGGAAAGGTAGTCATCTTTTGTTTTTGACAAAAACCTTTAGCTTTTTGAGATCCACAGGTTTCAGGTTCCCAATCTATATCTATAGTTAACGGCCCCTCATAACAACCACTTTACTTAAATTAGCGGCTTTATCTATTTGCCTTAGCCGCAAGTTTTCCGATATTTGGAGGCTTGTAGCAAACCCAAAATAAGTATTTTTTTTTAGTTTTTTTCCTCCATGTATTCCAACCCATACAGACTTCACTTGCTCATTTACCTCACATATGTCCTTCCGTAGTGTAGGCTGAAGAGAGGACTTTACAAATAAGCAGTCTCCACCCTCCTTGCGGTTTTTAAGGTGCCTCCTAAACACACAGTAACCCTGTAGATTTACTGCCTAGTCATACCTTTCATACAGCCATGTCTGTTACCCCACTATGTCATATTGTTCCTCTGTTATTATCATTTCTAGTTCCTCAATTTTATTTGTCAGCTTCTAGGACTGGTAAGTATCCATTTCATATGCTTATGGTTATTTTGTATACTGCCCTTAAACCTGATACATGCACTCCCCCACCCCCAGTTTCATTTCTACAAACACTATGGGTTTCTTTCCTGCCTTCCCCTTTTTAGGTGCATATACCCGCCCCGAGTACTTACTTTAAATACTCCTCCAATTTTTTAGCCATCCTCCCACAGAACAGATGCGTCCTCTCTACTTCGTCCCTGCCAAAGAACCTGTAGCCCACTGAAAACTCGGCCCAGTTTTCTAAGAACCCAAACCCTTTCTTTTTACTCCAATTTTGAGCCACCTGTTTACCCCCCTAATCTCGCTCTGCTTTTCTGGTTTGGCTCTTGGTATTGGTAGTATTTCTGAGAGTAGTACAGTTGAGGTCCTTGCCTTAAAGCGGTCCTTCACTCTGAATAAGAGTCTATCTTATATGTTTCCCACACCCTGTACATACAGATTGCTCACAATAAAAACCATCCTACCTAAGGCGAGTGCGCATGCGCGAGGAGACGCGAATGGAGCACTGAGACGCGCTCCTCAGGAACCTGTCTCCCCGGCCCCTCACAAGCCCCAGCGATCGGCGGTTTCGGGCCCCGCCACCTTGGGCAGACCCCAGGACTCCCCCTACCAAGTTTCATCCGGTTCTGAGGGGGGTCCCGGAACCGCGCTCCCAGCTGCTGACTGCATGGGACGGCCGCCGCCATCTTGAATACGGCCGCCCCTCACCTAAGCAGCCCATCAGGACGCCTAGCAGAGCCCACAGTTCTCCAGAAGCCGGACCGCAGGAGCACTTAGGGGGTTCAGGCACCCCACCAGAAGCAACAGCCACTTTGGGTCAGCAGCCGCTGTAAGGTTAGTGGCCCCTGGCTTACCCACTTTGAGCCTTTTCCACGTGAGGCAGCCCACAACCCCCCATACCAGCTATCAGTAGTGCCTTTGGGGACTGGGAATTGACCTAGCGAGGGGTCATCATTTTTAAAGGGGCCATCCCTACCAGGCTCAACCTGCATCCTACCCAGCGTTTACCAGTATACCCTGGGGCCAGGCACATTGCATAAGGGGAACCCAGCACCCAGCAGCTCCGCTTCTTAGCTCTAAATTCTGAGCTCACACGCACAGCTCCATTCGAAGCACATTAAAGCGTTGAAGGGGCGACATCTCTTAGACCTCTGCGCGGACGCCATGAATCACGGCAAGTAATACTACTTATTCTATCTTCTAATTCCTGCATGCTTCCTATAATTGCTTACTATACGGACCCTAGCTCTCAGATCTCAGGCCTTCCTAAAGAAGAAGAGTCCCCTTTCATATTTTGAAGAGTTTGTTGTTCTCACAGTCTGCCTTTTAAAAGCGGGCCCTTATTCTCTGATTGGTTCGCCTGCCCTCACAACCAGCAAAGTAAACAGTACGGCACTTCCTACTGGGGACAGCCTTGCTACGTTGATCCACTCCATTCTGGCATTTTCCCCGACGACGCTTTAAAACCAAGATGGACGAACCCGCACCTTCCCAAGGCGAGCCTCGAGTTCCCTCCGACCTTCTGCCAGAAGACGAGTCCTGGATGGACGAGTCCCTCCATGGTTCACCGGCAAAGTCGCAGACACCACCGTTGGACAGGTACGAGGCCGTGCTTGAAAAAGCACTTGAGCGATGGGCCTTAACCATCACGTCCCAGATCTCATCCAATCTCTCAGCGGAAATCAAAGAGCTGGGCCAAAGAGTCGACGTTCTAGAACAACAAAACTTGACGCACACCTCTGAACTGTCCTCCCATGGAACCCAGCTAGAGGCCCTGAGAGACGAAAACCTTATTCTTCACCATAAGATTGAGGACATGGAAAACCGGTCTCGGAGGGCCAACATTAGAATCAGAGGTATTCCAGAAACTGTACTTGATCTACAATCCACGGCCACAGCCATGTTTCAAGATCTCGTCCCATCCATCCCAATCGAGAGATTGGAATTTGATAGGATCCATCGGGCCTTACAGAAGAAGAGAGCAGACGGCCTCCCGCGGGACGTTCTTGTAAAACTCCATTTCTATCGTACAAAAGAACTGATCATGGCGGCCGCACGGGACCAAGCAGAACTTAAATTCCAGAACTTTGATTACCATCTTTTTGCTGACATCTCCCCACAAACCATTCCCAGGCGGCGAGCTATGAAGCCCTCCCTAGAAATTCTGCAGGCCAAAGGTGTTAGATACAAATGGGGGTTCCCCTTCAAAATATCTTTCTACTACTCTGACCAGAGGTTTGAGGCGTCCACACCGCAAGAGCTGGAGAAAGTCTTGTCCGAAACGGGTTTAAGAGCTCAAGCCGTAGTGCCGCCCCCCCCTCCGCAAAAAAAGAGAGCACTTTCCTTCTCGCCAGCGCCTAAAGATAAACGGGGTCCTAAGAGGAGCACTCCATCTACGAGCAAGTCAGTGACTTCTTTATCTTACAATTCCGGTAAGACGGCCCATGGTGAGGGGTGATTTGTAAGATTCTCTGTGTGTTTTATCAGAGCTCTTGCCTTTCACCTTGTTTCCGTGGTGTTCGCACGGGAGGTTTATTCTGCGGTTCTGTTGTTTAATCTTTAACCGAGGTTTCGCGACATTCTGGGTATTATTTTTACCTACACAACTTTTTTCATGAATAACCCCCTTGGTGTATAATCCAAAGGGCTTTTGCCAGGTTTAACTTTGAGATCTGGATTGGTGCCCTTACCCTTAATTTCTGGAATGTAACTTAATGGTACCATCTGTCGCTGTTTAAAGTTTGATAATTGTTATGCGGGCCGGAGGCCCAGGTTCTATGTTTTGCGCACTCCAAGCTTCCCAACCCGTTGGTTTCCGCCGAGCTGGGAAGCTCACGATACTGACCCCCTGTAGCGGGTCGTACAACCTACCCGTTTTGACTGAGACCTCTCATTTGAGGTCTCTTAGTTGCATCAGCATTCCCCATTGGGGTTTGGGTCTCCTCAACCCCACTGGGAAATTTTCAATTTCAAACAAGGAGGTACTATTTCCTCCATTAGGTTTTTGTCAATATGCTCTTTTTATTCTTTTTCCACCTACTTTCCTTTCTCTTCTCTTCTCCTCTCCCCGAGTGCCCATCTTCACTAGCTTCAACAGTAGTGGAGTAACGTAAAATGGTAGTTAAATTGGTTTCGCTTAATGTGCAAGGCCTGAATATCCCCCAAAAAAGAGTTAAGGCCTTCCGCCAGATGAGGTCTCTCCATGCCGATATTGTCTGCTTCCAGGAGACTCATTTTACTAAGAAAAATACTCCTAAATTCCTTAGTACAGATTATCCCCTCTTTTTCACGGCATCTGCGGATACTAAACAAAGAGGGGTTCTTATCGCTTTTAAGCGCTCTCTCCCTTTCTCCTCGGAGCAGATAATAAGAGACCCCCAGGGTCGTTTCCTTATAATTGTGGGTGAAGTCCAAGACCAACCAATTACTGTTGCCACATACTATGCCCCGAACCAGAATCAGAACGCTTTTTTTGAGGAATTCCTGAAGACCCTGGACCCCCTTGTAAAGGGGCTCTTAATAGTGGCCGGAGATTCGAACCAAATCCTGCATCCAACTTTAGATCGACAGGCTGTGGATCGAACATCCGCTGCAGGAAGAGATGGCTCCTCAAGAACAGCGTTCCGCTCCCTTTTAAATCATTATCACTTAGTTGACGCGTGGAGGGAACTCCATCCCGCAAGGAGAGACTATACTCATTATTCCTGCCCGCATAAGGTCTTTACCAGAATTGACCATGTTTTCTTGCAACTCCCCTCTTTGCCACATTTGTCCCATTCCTCTATAGTGCCAATTGTCTGGTCTGACCATGATTTGGTTTCGATTCAATTGTCTTCTTTAACGCAAAGATCCTCACAAAAATCTTGGAAACTCTACGAACCTATGTTATCGGATGAGACCCTCCTTGAACGCACGCGTAAAGTAATTGAAGATTTCTACCTTGATAACATGGGGTCGGTGAGTTCTGATACCCTGCTTTGGGAGGCCCATAAGGCCGTAATCCGGGGTCATTTTATCCAGGAATCAGCCCGGCGTAAGGCCCTTTACAAAAAGCAGTTAAATACATTATTAGATGCATATCACTTGGCCTCTTCTGACTATAAAACCCACCTTACTAGGCACAATAGGATTGCTCTCAATCAGGCCGGGGACCGGCTTAATATGTGCCTTTCCGGTGAAGCTGAACGCCAAATAAACAGATCTAGGTTTAAGTGGTATCGTCTCAGTAATAAGCCAAATACACCTCTGGCCAGAAGGCTCAAGGGAGTCACGCAGAGGATTAAACCTTTGCGCATTAAGACTCTTGACGGTCCACTTTCAAGTAACCCAGTGAGGGTGGTGGAAACGTTCAGTAAGCACCTCGAGGATCTTTATAAACCTAAAACTGCACTTGATGAGCGCCTGGCTGAAAAATTGATAGGTCACATACAATTACCTCCCCTGCATGAAGAGGTTAGGGAATCCCTGGAGAGACCGGTTCAGCTCTCTGAGGTTCAGGAAGCTATTAACTCCCTAAAAATAGGGAAGCAGCCGGGCCCAGATGGTTTCACCGCCCTCTACTATAAAAAATTCTCCCAAATACTCGCCCCACGTCTGGTCTGTGTGTTCAACTCCCTTAGGAACGGCGACTCGTGGAGTACAGACGCGCTTACTGCTGCGGTATGTATGATACCTAAACCTGACGCTGATTCTACCCTATGGTCCAGTCATAGACCTATTTCTCTCATAAACATTGATGTTAAGCTCCTGGCTAAAGTCCTGGCGACTAGACTTAATACGTTTATAGGGTCCCTAATCTCTAAAGAGCAGGCAGGCTTCATTCCCCAGCGACAAGTGGGGGATAATATTCGTAAAGTTATCAACCTGATCCATCATGCCAGGAAGGAGGGACGCCATACCATGCTATTAACATTAGATATACGTAAAGCATTCGATACTGTAGCATGGGACTACCTCCAGTTTATTTTGAGGAAGTGGGGTATGGGTCCCTCCTTCATTACATGGATTACCTCATTATACTCCAACCCGGGAGCATTCATCAGATATTCAGGTTATTCCTCTAACCGGTTCTCTTTAGGCAGAGGCACTAGACAGGGTTGCCCCCTATCCCCTCTATTGTTTGCACTCGCCATTGAGCCTCTCTCCAAGCTAATCCAGGCTAATGTCAACATTAAGGGAATCCTCTTGACCACAAGATTTCTCTATTTGCAGACGATATCCTTATGCTAGTCACGGACCCTATCACATCTCTCCCGAACCTCCTCCATACCCTAGAGGAATTCTCTAAAATCTCTGGCCTGCAAATCAATCCATCGAAGTCTCAAGCGCTCAATATTTCTCTCCCTGAGACTACTTTGACTGCGCTCAAATCTTCTTTTGGCTTCTCCTGGCAAAAGCACCACATTAAATATCTGGGCGTACGATTAACAGCAAATTATGATTCTCTTTACGCCGCTAACTATCCCGCCCTGGCCAAGGATCTACGTACTCTAATATCTACCTGGACTAGATTACACCTGTCATGGCTGGGTAGGATAGCGGCGGCAAAAATGACTTGGCTGCCAAAACTGCTTTTCTTCTTCAGGGTACTTCCAATCCCAATCCCGGCTTCCTTTATCAAAGGCCTCCAAGCGTCCTTAAACTCATTTATATGGGGGAAGCAGAGACCTCGGGTCAATCGGGGGACCCTATACAGAACTAAGCAGCAGGGTGGCCTTGGGGTCCCTAACATAGCACATTACTACTCTGCCTGTCAGATAGCCCAAATGTCAGCCTTCCATGCTGGTACTGAAAGACCATTATGGGTTGATATTGAACAAACTAGCTGTTCTCCAGTAGAGATTGGGAATCTGCTATGGTTGCCCCCGCTGATTTATAAAGATATCGACAACCCGGTCCTGAACCACTCCCTCAGGATTTGGAAGTCTAACAGACTGAAAGGAAACCTCTTCTCCCCCCAAACCCCCTTGCTCTCTATATTTGGAAACCCCGAATTCCCCCCGGCCTTTCAGGAGCCTTCGGCTTTTACCTAACAAAGTTCAAAGATTTCCTAACACATAGGGATATGATGACCTTCCCCGAACTTCAATCGCATAGGGACATACCGAGCAAAGAATACCTCCGTTTCCTGCAAATTACGCATTATATAGGTACTAGATCGGGGTCGCGTTTATTATCTAGACCTTCTTCCCCCTTTGAATTTATCTGTGAGAAACAGCCCCTAGGTAAAGGGACGGTCTCCACGCTGTACAAGCTGATGGGTGAGGCAGACGGGAAATCCCCTCCGGCCTACACCACTAGATGGGCGAGCGACCTTGGTGTGGATCTCTCGGAAGAGGATTGGAAGGCTGTATGGAGGAATTCATTTACTAAATTTTTGCACACAGGTGCCCAGGAGGTCAACACCAAGGTTTTGCTTCGCTGGTATTTGGTTCCAGAAAGAGTTCACAGGTTCTGCCCTTCGTACCCCCCAGAATGCTTTAGAAACTGTTGTATGCAAGGAACCTACCTCCATATTTGGTGGGAGTGTAGGCTAGTTAACCAGTTCTGGACCAAGGTTTTTTATCTTGTATTTAAGGCAACAGGCCTGCGCCTGACCCCCTCACCACAATTAGCCCTTCTTAATCTCAGACCCCCCGAATGCCCCAAACCACATTTTGAGCTCGTGAGACATATTTTAACAGCCGCTAAATTGATTATTGCCCAATCATGGAAGAGTGGGTCTATTCCTAGCGGACGTCTCGTATCCCGCATAAATGAGGTGATGCTCTTTGAAAAGATGGCTGCTTCAATGCAAGGCGATCTCACTCCCTTTTTAGCTGTTTGGGGAGGTTGGATTACTCATTTCCAGCATAAAGACTTTGGCTCTCAACTGTTTATATCTTAGTTACAAGCCACGACCCTTTTGGATTGCTTATAGTATGGGCACTCACCCCTTTCCTCTCCTCCTCCACTTTTCTTTTTCTCTCTATACTCTCCTATTCCCCCCCTATTTTTGCCTCGCTTTAAATCTCTAAGTAGCTGTTGATTATTAATAGTATAGAATGTTTTCTATAAGAGCCTTTTTGCGCTTTTGTTTTGTATGAGTATGCTGTTAATAGGATATTACTCTACCTGTTCCTTAAAATCTTTTGTAATTTGCTTGTGGATGTAACGCTTGCATATCATTAATAAAAAAATTGTTGAAAAAAAACAAACCATCCTACCTGCATCTACTGCATGTTATGAGCCTTTAAACATCCAAGATGGCGGCTCATGGAACATCAGACAGCCTGCAAAGAGGAAGTGCCTTCTGACGGTGCTGCTCTGCATTCTGGGATTGCTGACCTTTTCCTGACCCCAGATCTGCTCTGTCTGAGCAAAGCACAGCTATAACCCGCCCCCCTGTATTTTACCCCACTCTCCTTTCCTCAGTAAGTGTGATGCTTCTGAGTCAAGATGGCGGAGCCCATATCCTAAAGTCCTTAACAGAGTTGCAGCCCAGTGGGTGAAAGAATAATAAGTAAGAGATTAAAAACTTAAAATATATTAATTTTAGATCCTGGGGAATCGTTTTTTAAGGTTTTTGGTTTTTCAATAAATCATGGTGAAGGTCTGGTTTAAGCTTATGGCCTAAGTCTCCAAAATAATTTTTAAGGACTTTCCACCTACTTCTTCCTATGTCATTGGTGTCAATGTGCACCATGACAGCTGGGTTCTAATCACACCCTCCCAATAATCCATCAGCCCGATCTGCGACATGCCAAACATTTGCCCCAGGAAGGCAAGACACTGTTTGCTGACCCAGGGCTTTGTGATACATTTTCTCTGTCTGTTCCCCTAATAACAGAGTCCCCACTACCAGCACCTGTCTTGCCTCTCCTATTCTCCTATTTCCCTTCTTACTGTAGCAGACAGTGGTGTTATCTTGCTGCAGCTGTGCCACCCCTGAGCCAAAATCCTCCACATCTGTCAACCGGGGCAAACTTGTTGGGGGTGTCTGCTCAGGGCTAGCCTCCATGCAACATTTCTTCCTAACCCGCCTTCTAACTATTATTCAGCTAGATGCCTCATTATCCTGTTTTTCCTCCAAACTGCCACCCGCCCCATCCCCTAACCTAGAGAGTGGCTAATAAGTGAGCACCAGACTCCTTTCCTTGATATCAATGCTTCTCAGTCTTTGCCAGCTGCGCCGTTAGATTGTCACTACATATTTACACTGGACAACATTGTTAGGCATGGAACAAATTTTTCCTAAATTGGGGAGCTAACTAATAAATCCCTTCATAAAAGAATTTAGACATTTGCTTTAATACGTTAGTGGCACCAGATCCACCTTGATCACAGAGAAGGTGGGTCCCTGTTGAGGAGATATGGTCGTTTTTGTATAGGTGTATGCTCCTGCTCCTGTCAATCTACAGGGCAGGACTGGGCAAACCTGAAGATCCAGGGGCCCTCGTCTTTGGCAACAGTCAATTCAAGGAAGACTGCAAGTAAAAAAACACACATCACCTACATGGCAGGCCCCAAGGAGAGATAAGGGGAAAGAGAGCAGTGAAAGGGGAACCTAAGTCACAGATCATAGAGAAATCAGCAAAATGAAAATGAGGGGATTGTCTGTCCTACTTTCAGAATAGATTTTTTTAATTCTAATGCTTCATATGTATTTTCTTACCCAGAGGAGAAGCATTTGGGGCTCTAGGTGCTGCTCTTTTCCGTGCTTTTGGGCTGCTGGTTGGCGTGATTCCATACCATGGATGGTTTGGCTTCAAATTATTTTCATTAGGCACTTGTTCTTCTTCATCCTCAAATGGGTTGTAGTGTTTGGTATTTAAAGGGCTCTGACTGGCTGCTTCCTCTGATACTTTGAAACCCTCTTCGGCATCATCTTGCTTCAGCACCAAAGATGGAGGCGGTGGAGGTGCAGATCGTCTTTTAGGCTCATTTGCATGCACCAAGGCAATCCAAGGAGGATCTTTAGGTCTTTTTCCATTCTCCTCCCTAAAAAAAAAAAAGAAAAAAAAATACATCTTAAGTATCTAAGACATGTAAAAAATTATATTTATATTCATATTTAGGTTATGAGGTTAAACTATGAAGGCACACATAGGAAATTGGTGAAAACAAAAAGAAAACAGAATATGATTTTTCAAAGTAGAATGTTTTGCTTTAATAACAGTTTTGCACTCTCTTCATCAGCTTCATGAAGTAGTCAATTGGAATAGTTTGCTGATACTCTTGAAATAGTTCCTTGAGATGCTAAGCACTTATGGCTGCTTTTCCCTCGCTCTGCTTCCTGGCCCCAATTACACAGCCGGGGAAGGCTATAGTAGACAAAGTAGTAATGGTAGTAGTAAAGGCTAGAGTGGCAAATCAACCTAAAGGATGGGCGGCTTTACCCACTGCAGCCCCAAGCAAAACATATGGGGCCCAGGCAGTGAAATGGTTTCTTAGAAATCAGGTTCTACCAAGTAAGAGAAGCGTATAGAAGAGGCGTAATTTACAAAGTGGAGTGAAATGTGCTAGGCTGAGTGTCCTTCCATTTGCAAATGTTGAAGCAGATGCAGTACTCGCAGTGGGCATTAAAAAGAGAAAATAAGGATGTCACAAGCATTCATAAGTGAGGTGCCCTCATGTTCCAAAACACCAAAGTGAAAAACACAGCATGCCACATAAGGCTAAGCACCCGTGGGAAAAGAAGAGAGAACACAGACCAGGAGCTAGTCATCCTTGACTAATATTCCACAGTGAATGCATGAGGCCACATATGCTAGCAATATATCAAAAGTGCAGGTCTGTAGTAAGAAAAAACTGATGGAATGGCAGCTTATTCATCTCCTGCTTGTCCGTCTCTAAAAATGGGTGTTCTGCTTTATACAGAGATGATGTACCCCTGATACTGACATGCAAGCCCTTGTACTCTTGTAGTGACAAGGCAGGTGCCATGCACCAGAAGAATAACCCATCTTGTGGGACTGGACTGAGTAAAATCCCGCTCCAGGGAATGATGGGAATTTTTCATAACAATAAAACACTCCATATTTGCAGGGAGACAGTGCTTTCCTTAGGGCAGGTGTGGGAACTCATGGCTCATTGCGGTCTCATGACATACTGGCAATACAGATCATAAAGAAGCCTCAGTACTCAACATTTGCAGTTAAACCCCTGACAAATGTTCAGAAATGTACCTTTCTGAAGACCTTTGCCTGCCTCTTGGTTTGGGAACGGGTGGATTTGATATCTGTTGCTCACCTACAAAGTTGAGAAAATGAGATGTGAATGTATTTTGGGATATTGTTTATATATACAGTATGCAAAATTCACTGCAGGATCATTTTAGGTTTTTTTTCCAAAACAACAGCAATTTGGGGCAAACAAAACAATGAAATTGAGTTTAATTTACCATTCACAAGTCTTGCTGGGCGTGAAGGACTATGTCCAGCCCCTGAGCGAACTCGAGGCAGAGGCTGAGGCGTTCCATCACTTGCCTTTCTGGGTACTGGAACTGGTCGGCCATCAGGTGTAACATCTGGGTCGAGCTCTTTCTGAGGTTTGTTGGGAAGTGGAGGTTTGGGGGGTGTGCGTGGCTTGGAAGGCGCTTGTACTTTGTTTTGTACTGAATTTTCATCAGCAGACTCAGGACCACCAGTGCCTGGACGGGGCCGGTGATGGTGGGTGCACACAAAAGTGCCAGTTTCTAGACCAGGTCTATATGAGCCAGGAAGCAAAGTGCTGGAGCATTCCTTACATCTAGAGGGGAAATAAAGAAAAACACTTGCTCAGCAGAGGTAATTCACATATAGACACACACAGAACTATGCATCAGTTAGAACGGGGACCTAAACCCAAAACAAGCATTTTGCCCCTCCCCCTGTAGTAGGAGTTTGGGGTATTTTCAGGCGTTATTCAGCATCCAGACATCCCAGATTAAGAGGCCACATCCAAAAACTATATTTTTTCATAATATTATTGGTTTGATATTAAAATCCACATGAGGGTGGGTGCTTGATGGCAAGAAGAGGGACCAATTACACATAGTACGTGAATAAAACCGTACAAGCTTGTTTTTTCTTTTACTGGAGGGAAGAAAACACAGGGGTAAAGGGTTTTTTTAATTTTTTTTGCTTTTATGAGTAAGGACTTTCTAAATTAGTTAATGTGAGATGATCATCTTATAGCTGTTCTGCAGATATATTTACATGCTTTGGGCAATTACAGCTAATCAGATCAGTTGAAATCACTGTTCAGGAATGATAACAAAAAGGGGTAAACTCATCTTTTATGCTCCGAAGACAAATCGCTCCTAGTCTGGCGCTCTGACACTTACCAGATCGCCCAATCCAAGTCCCACGCTGCCCAGCCTCGGGAGATCTAGTAAGTTTCAGGACTAGGAGCGATCATCTGTGGAGGGCAAAAGGCAAGTATAGCAGTTTTTGTTTTCATGTCTGGACAATGACTTTAATGCTACTTAAAGTAGACCAAAACCAGACCTATTTTCTATTAGATGCTAGGTTTGATTCCCCCTCTAAATTGGGACGCCCCGCTATGTGAAACCCCGCTAGGCACTGCTAATCTGATCTTGACGGTGAACCCACACCACACTTGTGGGCGACAGCAGCATCCTTTTTTTTTCCCTCTTTTTCGGTCTGTGCTGGTCTGCATCATAAATGGCTCAGGTTTTAACACAGAGTTATAGAGGGATGCAGCATGCCAATTGTAAGCATGGCCAAGCTTCCATGCACTTTTAAGTGACATATAAATATAAACCGCCAAAGAGGCCAATTGGAGCGGAACCGTGCCTGTGCTGTGGGAACGCTGGCGCAACAAGGGACATGTCAAAACCTGGGATAGGTAAAACCACGGACCACGTCAGAAAACTTTTCTAACAGTTGCTTTGTGCTCTCAGTGTGAGTGATAACAACAAGCCACAGTGCCCCTTCAGATGCCTCGGTCCACAGCAGAGCATATGGGTGCGCCATGACCTGCCGTTCCCAGTTCAGCAACACCCAGATATTGATTTCTTTAAAATGCATTGGATGGAGTAGTCTTGGCCAGTCACTGTGACTGATGGAGCAGGTGCAACCATTTGTTTTTTTTTTGTGGTATTCTAATCGGATTAGCGGGAACTTTATATCAGGACCTGGTAAGTTTTATTAAACTAGACTCAGAAGAAAATGCTGTGGGAGAAAAGGCAATTATGATTTTGCCTGGATTGTCACTTCAAGCAACATACTTACCTACCTTATAGCTTGATTGGCTGTGTATGAGGTAAGTATTCATATTACATTCTGATTAGGGATGAGCTAACTGAACTGGAACAGGATTTCAGGGAAAGTTTGACTTGTCACTAACACAAATTTTTGGGGGTTCTTTCCAACCAAACTTTCCCCCCGAAATCCTGACTAACCTTCTTACCTCTTGCTGTCCATCCCACCACAGCCTCCGCAGCATGCACATGCCTCTGCTCCCTCCCTGTATAAATTGCCCCTCCCTGTGGCGGGGAGCGAGCAGAGAGATTGTTAGATTCCATGCGTGTGCCCGTCGACTGTCGACCTCTCCAGTGGTGGAGGGCGCGGGACATCATTTGGATCTCTGTGAAGACTGGCAGGGGATTAGAGGTAGGTATGGGGGGGGGTAGTTAATAAAATATTTTTTACGTGTGTGTGTGTGTGTGTGTGTGTGTATGTGTGTGCTTTTACATGTAACCATACCAGTTTACAAAGCCTGAGGGGCTGGCCTGCGGCAAGCAGGTGATTTGCCATTAACTCCCAGCCCCATCACCTGCCACCCCCGAAGGGGAAGGGGGGGGGGGGGGGGGGAGATCCCATGGCCAGTGGTCAAATACCAGACCTGCATAGCTGGTACCTGGGCTGGTTTTACTGCATAAGGGAGACCCCACACCATTTTTTAACAATTTTTAGGGATTTAACATTAAAAAAAACTCATAAAGCAGTACATTGTACTAAGCATACCCTTCCCACACTATTCAATGACATCATCCAAGGATGATAGTAGGAGGCTCGACTTTAGACAAAACCTTATCTTAATTAAAACTATGATCACAGGTTTCTTAAATTTCAAAAAGATACTCACCCTCGCAGATGATTTTGTCAAGAAAATGACTGTACGTAGTAATCATTTAAAACACATACATAAACCATGTACCTGAAGCACTGGCGATGATACAGCTTTCCATCTACTAAGCACCTCTGTACAAGATGTACATGTTGCTGACATATAGCACATGTGCTGCTCAATACCAGACGTGTGGCTGTGGTATCCAGACTACCCTAAACACAAGGAGAACACAGACATGTATATAAAAAAACATAGTTTGCTAGTAGTCACTAATTTGTCTCTCTTTATTTGTTTATACCTGTGGCTCTAGATTGTGTCCATGCACAGGGGAGGTGGTTTGTTTGAACTGAGGAACTGCAGCTGTCAGGACAAAGAAAAGACAAGAGGTAGTGAGAAATGCAAACTGCTATCAGGAATCACTGGGAGTGAGGGAATTGTATACTAATTCTAATCCTATTTAGAAAAAAACTTTTATTTAGACTTACCTGGTTTGGAATTGTGGAAGTGATTGTAATACTGGGATACATAGGTCATAATGCTGAGACGGTCTGGGATTTTCATGGACACCATATCATCTGGGTCAAGCAATGCTGGTATGCCAAGCTCACGTTCTGCCAATTCAAAGGCCTGAATACAAAGGATAAAGGCGCAAACTTGAATAACAAAAGTGATGTGCAATGAACGTTCAATATATCATATCATCCTGACCCACTTGCCCAGAAACAGAAAGCTACCTAGCTAGAAGTCTGTGGGTCCCACATGAATATTTATGGGTGTTAAAGTCTCTACAGAGGAACTTGCTCATGTCAAACTCAAAATAACACAGGCTCATTTGCAGTAAAGTGGTTCTGTTCTGTGCCCCGGAGGCGCCACTGTGTGAAATCCCCCGGTCTGTCAGTAACAGCTTACCTTTCCCTGGCATGCACAGACTTTCATCCAATTAGAGCTGTTTGCCATGCCTTTGGCATTCGGCAAATGGCCCTGCCTTCTGCAATGGGGAATGAAAGCAGCAGCATCCTCGCATCTTTGGAATGTGCGCAGGCGTTCCAACCCCAGCCATTCAGATAGGGTGGGGTGAGAGCGCGGGGTGAGAGCGCATGTACTGCTGGGGATGTAGGCCCTTGCACTCCCCATTGCAGAAGATCAAAGCCGCTTGCCGAATAACATAGGCAAGGCAAATGTCTTGACCACCCATCAGGTTCTTTCCTACTGTTCGGGAACTTACTGTCCCAATGTGATCTTCTGATACGAGTATGGATGGATTATAGGCTTCTAAAAACGGGGCACTGCCAATGTGCAATTCCAATAGAAAGGAAAGATTCTGTTGAATAGAGAAACAAGCTCCAAGCTAAACAAACTGAGCTCTTAGTTTTAAATACTCGATGGTTATTAGGGGTGGTTCAGGTTCTTACGCATTAAATAACTGAGGATATTTGGAGATGATGTTGCTGTACCTTAAACCCATTTGGATAAACAAACATGCAGCCAACCTGGCACAGATAACTTTAAAAATAGATTTCCTTTTTGGACAATCCCAAATGGCTACCTTGGCAAACTGCTATGATTTGCCCCAGTTTTTGTACTTGTCATAGTAAATTACAGTGTTTTCCTTAGTCAAACTCCAGGGTCCCTAACCTTTCTAACAACATGCAGCACTGAAAGATAGTTGGGGGCCATATTAGATGTGAATATATCACAAAGACCAATGCAGTGCTTTACTTGAAGCATCAAACTTGACAGATCAGTTTGCATGTTGACTCACCCCGGGATCCCTCCTCAAACAACAAGCACAGTCTGTGCAAATCCCCTCTAATTTCCAAAAAATGGATCCCTCACCAGTCCTCAATAAATTAATAACAGTATGCTAAACCTCTGCATGTGTTTTGGTCTAGAGGTGGCCTTCAAGCCACCTTCACCTCCCGAGCTTCAGGTAGTGCTGGGGATAGTGCTGAAGGCCCATGCATGTAGGATCGATATCTGAAAGGGAGTATATGGGCTTCCCCCGGGGGTTTCACACAGCCACATCCAGATGACCTGGGGGTAAGTGATAACAAGGCCCCGGAGTAGTTTTAGACTGTAGAGTAGAGTTAATGGGGCTTTGGTCTACTCTTCATTAGAGAAATAATTAAACCGGACCTTCAGCATGATTTGATGAAAAGCCCAAACCCTTAAAAAACTATTCCCCAGCATCTAAAATTAATATATTTTAAGTTTTAAGTCATTTACTTATTATTCTTTCCCCAACAGGGCTGCAACTCTGTTCAGGACTCTAGGATACAGGCACCGCCATCTTGACTCAGAAGCATCACATGCTGAGAAGAGGAGAGCAGGATAAAGTTCAGGGGGCGGGGTTATAGCTGTGCTTCGCACAGACAGAGCAGAGCTGTGGTCAGGGAAAGGACAGCAATCCCAGAATGCAAAGCGTCACAGTCAGAAGACACTTCCTGTTTGCAGGCTGCCTGATGCTCCATGAGCCGCCATCTTGGATGTTTAAAGACTCATAACATGCAATAGATGCTCGTAGGATGATTTTTAATGTGAGCAATCTGTATGTACAGAGTGTGGGAAACATATAAGATAGACTCTTATTCAGGGTGAAGGAACGCTTTAAGCAGTTAGTTCAAAAACATCCAATGTTTTATACAGTTTAATACTGTATTCACCAATTGGCAGACAAGCTTATACAGTATTGTTTTTTTCAAATTATATATATAAAAAAGCTTTTACACCTGTCAGCGATTGGGGCGAACGGCAATGACTTAGACGACCGTTCTCCTTTAAAGTGGACCAACACCCACGGGTGATCGGCCCGGGAATCTATAAGATTCCCGGGCCGATCACCCCCCACCCCGCGGGACATCCGAGATCGGGATGTCCCGCGGGGTGAAACCCCCCCAAACACCCCAACCCACCTACCTGTAGGCGTGCGCGCCTCCGCGCCGGCCGTCTGCGAATGGCCGGCGCGGGGGCGCGCGCGTTCAAAGTGACGCGAGGGAGGCGGCGGCGGCCGCCGCCGATTAGACGTTCAAGATCTTCGCTTGTACGTCGGCGCTGGGAGCGGGGAGAGGTGAGTTGTTCGGGGGGTTCGGGGGGGTTTCACACAGCGGGGGTGCCCCACCGAAGTGGACCAAGACCCAGGATAGTCAAAATCCTGGGTGTTGGTCCACTTTAAATCAAACGTCATTTATTATAAATAAGAAATCAACAGCCAAAGCATCTCTTAACATCAGATGCAGGAAGCCGAAAAAGTCCTTGTTGTACAAAGTCCACTTCCAGGGCATACGAGCCCACGCTGTTAGTCCCCACAAGTCCAAGTTTGGGGTGACACAAGCAAAGTCCTTCGGCTTTAATCCAGTTCTCTCATTCACATTGAGCAGTACGGCCTGGGTTCCTTCCTCCAGGCTGTTCTCCAGCAAACTGACAGGCTCAGCGGCTCCTTTTATTTAGGCTTCCCCTGCAATCAGCCTCATCACCTGTGCAAGGCCTGAGATCAGGGAACAAACCTGTAGAGGACTGGGGAATGTGAACTGGGTCCTGAAAACACGGCATGGATCGTGCCTGATAGAGCATAGCAGGGGAACAATAGATGCCATTTATTACTTTTCCATACACCTTACCACACACCTCACACTGACATCCCTTCTTTTAAAACAAGCCCCATCACAGAAGCTGAATTACGCTTGTTTCCTTTGTGACAACAGGAAACACTATGAAGGAAATCCGAAGGCGACTGAATCCAGAGAGACTACAATACAAAGATTTGTATATGCGCACAGCATTCCCCAGGAATTCATTCCTCACATAAACACTACACAAATGAAACTGTGCAAAGAGTACCATGTTGCATGTTTGCAATTCAGATATACAGACCCAATAAAAAAAAAATGAACCATGCTGTCCATTTTAAATAGTCTGGTGGTGTCCTTTGTTCTTCCTGCACCTCCTACTAAAAAGATTGAGTGCCATTTCCTGTGTGCAGTTACCAGACAAAAGCTTTGCGTTTCACAGGCACCAAAAGGTAGAGGAGCCCACAAAGACCCATAGCCCTTCTGTTAAATTCTCTGTCTAGGCTTAAAAAACAAACATCACTTACCTGCCAGCCAGCAAGCCTAGTTCTGCAGGCTACAGGGGTCCGGACTAGATGTGTGTCACCATGCAAGTGACCACCAGCGATATGTTATCACTGGTAGACCCTCCGCTACAATATCGACTAGACGCAGCCCACAGCACTACATGGAATGGAGCCTGTGGGCTGGCAGGTAGACGCTATTTGTTTTCGTAATTAGCCTGGACTGTACCTTTAAACAAACTTTGTGTCTCAAAAAGAAATTGGGCTAAGGGTAGTGTTTTGGAACTTGGTTCATAACACTGAAAAATCTCTTGTTACCTCTGCTACAAAATAAAAAAAAGGTTATGGTCCGCTTTAAGCAGCAATAAGTCCTCAAAATAAAGATAAAACACGAACTGGCAAAGTCACCGAAACGGCTACAACTTGGCATCTGTCCAGCTTATGTGTGCCCCCACCCCAGGACTATATGAATGGCGGGCGCGCACAGCCACAGGGATGCTTCTTTGAGGATCCATTCAGCTTTATGTGTCATTTATCAATATCTACAGTATAGAAAGTCAATTAGAGTATTGCCCACATATACGCCGCGAGAGGTAAAATGTCCGACACTTCAGGTGTATAGGGGAGGAACAGTCACTGGGATAGTGAAATTCCTGGTGATTGTTCTTTTTTAGCAACAAACATACTTGCTGCAGACAGAGATTTGTTTCAAACCATTAGTGACACATGAGCCTTTTTATGGTTTCTTTTAAATTCTGGCACTACCTCAAAGAGGTTTAAAATAGAGTCTCTACAGATAAATCTACAAACTGCAATAAACAGCAATATCTGTAGGTCAAGCCAAAGTGAATCTAACTAAAGGAATTGGCCACTGCAGCAAGCTTGAATCATTGCCATGAGCCTCTGAGGGTGATCTGCTGTGTGTTAGACTTGCGGTGTTTACAGTTGCCGTACACAAAGAATTATTTTTTTCTGGTGGCACTGTGTACCCTTTTAAAGTCAAAAAGAGTAGAGCTCCGTTCACACCTCTGCGCTTTCTCTGCATTGTTGCGCTGCTTGCAATGCAGTTACAACACAGAGAAAACATGGTATATTATTCTAGTTGGGATAATTCACATATCTGCGAGTTGCCCAAAGCATTAAAAAAGCGTCACATTGTTCAGTGCAAGTCAATAGAAGTCTATGGCAACGCAAGCGCAAAGCACATATAACGCAGTGTACCTGTGTTGCCATACCATTTACATAAAGAAAAAGAAAAATGTTTTTCTTTTAAGAAAATGCAACACAAACGCATTTGTAACGCATCGAGAGCACAGTGTTTGTTTTGATACATTGCCCCTCTGGAATATTTACAAAACGGTTGCTCGTAACGCAATGGATAGGTGTGAACGGAGCCTACAAGTCATTGGATATTTCACTAACTGTGCTGGGAATTAAACATCTCGACTCGAAACCCACCAAAAATCACATTGAGCACATCAAGCTTTTTTTTATTGAGTCAAGCCTACACTTCTCTTACATCCAAACTGCCATAAATGGCCTGCAAGCAAATCTCGAATTTATTTTAAGTTTCCATCATGAAATGATGTCTTTTGAATTAAAGAAATTAGACTTGCAGTTTTATTTTCTCAAATACGTTTCACAGTGGATTGTTCAGGACCTAGCAGCAATTAAAGTGAACCAAAGCCCAGGATTTTGACTATCCTGGGTCTTGATACTTTCCCCTGATCAGGGGTGCCCCGCTGTGTGAAACCACCCCAGATCGCATGCATGTCCTATCGTCCAATCAGTGTGCTTGGATACGCTTTAGCCCACTCCAGCCAAGTCTATCCCCCCTATCCTCTAAAAGGGAGCATTCGCACACAGGCCATTCACAAATGCCTGGTGCGGGCCCTGCTAAAGATACAGCATGCGGCGGCCGCTGCTCGTGCAAGCGCCATTGGATCGTAGGGAGAAGGTGAGTTTACTGAGCGACCTGGGGGGGTGCAAACAGCAGGGCATCCTGAATCTGGAATCTATAAGACTCAGCCATGGGTTTGGGTCCACGTTAACCAATCTAGATTAGTGCCTGTGTTCTTCAGATGCAGGTACACAGACAAGGGGAGACATCTCTGTTGCCCCATTTGCAGGGGTAAATGTTGTTTGGTTTCATTCACATCCCTTTCCTGGCACTGCTCTTCATGCACAATATTGCTCTTCCTGAGAATCGGTGTTGGGTCTTTTGGGTAACCCAGCTGCTGCCCGGATGCGTTTTCAGGTTTAAAGCAGATAGGGATGTGATGTTGCTTAAAAATACTTCTAAGCTTTTCTGACAGCCCAGCTAAATACTGGATACATCATTCTTGGTTTAAGTGTTCTTTCCCCTGATTTTAGGTGTTTTACGGGGGCCTTGTAAGGTGCCAAAATTCCTTTGCCTTGGCCTTTGTGCTCGGTGGTACAGAGGGTGGTGGGAGTTAAACAGCAAGTATGGGTTTATGTGAAGTTTCCTATATACTTTTGTTTCCAATCTTCTACGCTCTCTGAGTTGCAGCAGTAGCAGTTGTTTCCTCACTGTTTGCACTGCCTCTGTAGTGCATATGCCTGTAAAAACTGATGTGATGTCACCATGGTTTCTTCTGTGCCCCAAAACCATATATTTAATTCACACATATATATCTTTACAGGCATATATATATATATATGTAGACTTTGAGTGACCACTGACCTAATGCCATTGGAGGACACCGCTTGGCAGGAAACACATACCTCACACACCTGTGTAATACATTATCCCATCCTGACCCCTGGAACAGCTGTGAGGCCTTATCCATCATAATCCAGTATTAATCCTTGAATTTCTTCTGGCTATTGCCAACAAAAGGGGGTTATGATTTTGGCTAGATATTTCGCCACATTGTACTGTAGGTCATATAGTTGATGCTGCAGACAATTGGTTTGAGAGGAGGCTCTCTGTTGTGTATTTTGGCAAGTCCATATACACCAGGAGGCCTTTGACGTGTACCCATTGATGCAGTATGTACTGGTATCATTAAGCAGTGTAGTCACTTTAGCATGGTAGTAAGATGTATTAGAGATAACCATGCATCTTTTATCAGGAGGCAGGATAGTGATATTTGAGTCTCTTTTGAGAGCTATAACAGATTACTTCTTGCGTACTCAGGATAGATGGACATGGTTTAGCACTAGCTAGGGCTGCAGCATAATAATTTTGGAATGTTGCTATCACTGGTGGCTGACATTATGGCACCCAAAACCCCCAATAGTGAAAATTATCTCAATGTTTGGCTGGGTACCCTGTCAGAAAGGATCTTTACCTACTTCTCCTGGCTTTTCAGTGTTGCAGTCTCATCGCTCCCATCCCCAGGAGCAGTATTTTCTGGGCCTTTTGTAAACTTGGCTATATGCCTCTTCACTATGGGGTTCAGGCGTAAGCTGCATGATATCATCTCATGCTGTCGGCATCTGTGGTTAAAACGCAAGTGGTTTCTATTTTGTTCAAGACGGCCCCTTGAACAGATGCCACAGTTAGAGATTCACAGTATCCCTACCACAATAATCCCCCAGGCTTCCCTGAAGTAGACCAAGAATGAGAGGGAGGATGCTGCATTGATGGAGAGCAGCTCTTTTTATATATTATAGTCCTTTAGAATGGAGGAGAATTTAGTCCCTTCTATGCCATTAAATGTATTATGAGGAACTAGTTAAAGAGGATGTGGGATGCCCCACTGTGTAAAACCCCTTAGATCACCTAGTATACTCGCCTCACCACCATTCGACAGTACATGATTGGGCCGTGGCGGCATCCCTGGCTTTCCTCTTGCTGATGTGGGCACCTGCACCAGGCATTTCTAAATGGCTAACAAAGGGTAGCAGCCAGTGCTTCATTCAGCTTTATTAAAGTGATTGGCAAGTCAAAAGTTAAAAAATAAATATCAGTATCTTACCTTACATTGAATCCCTCCAGTGATCTCTTTCCTGCTATGTCGGCCTACTTAGTGAGGAAATCACTGCTCTGACTTGGTCCTTCAACCTTCAGTGGACTGAGACCAGAAACACCCCCACTCCCAGCCCAGACATCCTTATTGGCTGCCTCTCTCTGTAGCTATGAAACCCCTCCCTCCGCTCTTAACCTGCAGCATCTCTCACCCCCTTTTTCTGATCACACTATGTTCTGGCAGAAATAATTAGAGGCACAACAATGCAATTATTTCTTTACTATGATATATGTAAAGCACGCAGTGTGCTTACATCACATTGCTGTTGCCACACCGACTGTTTCTCCTCATTTTTTCTCTGCATCACCAATGCTCGAATACTTTTACAAATAACTTATTGAAGTTTGGGACAGTGTAGGCCAAGACAATGGAACAACAATCGGGCTTGCCTTCAGTATAACTTTAAGCCACTCTGTAAAGCCCACACATACGCTGTGGGTTCACCCGCGAGGCAAGTATGGGGATTTTACAGTTTTTTAGATAAGGAGGGTCCAGTCTGGTTAGCATTTGCAATCTAGGAATACTAAGATGATCTTTTAGAGATATACATAATTGATGATGTGGCACATTTTTAGAATGTTTCCCTACCTGCGAAACACAAGATGTTATCAGGTACATGGAAAGACTGCAAACTCATCTGCTGCTGTCTATATTCTATCCACGCCTGGTTTGCTTCATTAACCCTTTAACCGCCAGCCTACCTTGAGATTTTGTCACCCTTTGTTGCCAGACCATTTTGCACTATTTTGCGCTCCCCTTGTTCAACTGTGATTTTTGAAGGGATTTCCAGGGATTTCCCAGGAAAATGATATATTGTTTTTTTCAGCATAGTCTGGGCTTTAACATGAAATGTCTTGTTTGTCATTTGTTAGGTGTATTCTTAATATTTTTGGGTGAAATATGTGCAAAAAAAAAAAAAAAAAAAAAAATTTTTACATATTGTAGTTTTTTTTGGAATAAAAAATGTAAGTTTGTCAATAAAATCTTATTGCGTGTGAAATCCCAATTTCTCCCGGTTACAGCGGTACCACATATGTATAGGTAGACACCTTTTCCTGCCCAGGAGACTCCCCCAAACTGAAACAGCGCTTTAGGAGATTTTCAGATAAAATACAACTATGCTATGCAATATGCGCACCTTGCGGTTTTTCCAGAAAAACAACCCTTTACATTTAAAATACCCCCAACAAACTATATATTCTCTGGAAGTACACACCTCAGGCTTTCTAGGCGTACCAGGCTTGTGGATGTGGCCATAGTTTTCTGGAAGTAATCCCTCAACGTAATCTTTGGTTGCAAAGAGTTTCCCTAAAAAAAGGATAAAAAAGCAGAATCAAAGCCACATTTTCCTAAAAAAACTATATACAAACAAGAAAAATCAAGTTTAATCTGAAAAAGCAACATCTCCCGAACAGAACGATACCCAACATGCATAGGTTCTGTCAAGGGAAGAGTTGCCAAACACCCCAAAGTAAAGCATGTGCGTAACGGTAATTTTACTTGAAAATTTCAGCTCTGCAGACAAAGTGCGCACCTTGCGATTTTTCAACCAAAACAACCCTTTACATTTGGAATATCCCCCATAAACCATATATTCCCTGAAAGTACACACGTTAAGCTTTCTAAGGGTACCCAGCTTGCTGTAGTGGGCTCATCTTTCTGGAATTAATTCCTCAAAGAATTCTTTGGTTGCGCAGGGTTTCCCTAAAAAATTTATAAAAAAGCTGAATAAAAAACACCTTTTCCTAAAATATAAATATGCAAACCAGAAAAAACAAGCTAAGTCTGAAAGCGCAAGGTCCCCCGAACAGAACAATACCCAACATGCATAGGTACTATTAACCCTTTTAATTGCCAGCTTACTTGAGATTTTGTCACCCTCTGTTGACAGGCCATTTTTCCCCATTTTGCGTCATGTTTTGCGACATGTTTTGCGCCATTTTTGCTGGAACTTTCAGAAAAATTATATATTTTTTTTTTTGCAGCAGAGTTTAGACTTTAACATGAAATGTCTTGTTTGTAATTTTTTTTTTTTTTTTACAATATTATTAAGTGAAAAAAAAAATAAATAAATAAAATTTTTTTTTTAGAAAATTGACTCCTTTATTTTAAATAAAAAATGTATTTTATTAAGGAAAATCATATTGCATGTGAAAGCCCCATTTCTACCGATTAGAACGGTACCACATATTTATCGGTAGCCCCCGTTCCTGCCCAGGAGACCCCCCCTAACTGAAACAAGTATTTTATAACATTCACAAAAAAAAACACAAAAACCATCCACACTACAAAGGGTTAAATCGAGAAAAAAAATGACATAGGGTCCCCCCTCCCAGGGGAGGGAGACCCCATTTTTTTTTTGATTTTTAAGGGTTAAAAACCCTTAAAAATCAAAAAAAAAATGACGTGGGGTCCCCCTTACCCACAGTAACCAGCCCGGGACCAGCTATGGGGGCTTGTAGGCACAGAGTGGGGGGGCCAGCTTTTGTGGCCCCCCCACCCTGCAGCCTACGAGCCCACATAGCCCATGTGGGCCCGGGCTCTTCTGCCCCCCCCGGCCTTTGGGGAGGCAGGTAATGGGGGTGCCGGGGGTTAATGGCAAGCCACCCGCTAGCGCAGGTGGCTTGCCATCCCCCCAGCCTTGTGAACTGGTATAGGGGTCATGGACCCCTTACCAGTTCACAAGAGGTTAAAAGTAAAAAATGACACAGACACACAAAAGAGAAAAAATATTTTATTAATTTTTTTTTTTTTTTTTTACACTGTACTCACCTCCCATCCATCCTGGAGCACTCTGTCCCTCGGCGATCACTGGCTTCTGCTCCCTTGCTAGAAGCCTTTTATAGCTGCTGGATGACAGAACACAAAGGGTTAATCAAAAAAAAAAAATGACATAGGGTCCCCCCTCCCAGGGGGGGTGGACCCCATTTTTTTTTTGATTTTTAAGGGTTAAAAACCCTTAAAAATCAAAAAAAAAATTGACGTGGGGTCCCCCTTACCCACAGTAACCAGCCCGGGACCAGCTATGGGGGCTTGTAGGCACAGAGTGGGGGGGCCAGCTTATGTGGCCCCCCCACCCTGCAGCCTACGAGCCCACATAGCCCATGTGGGCCCGGGCTCTTCTGCCCCCCCCTGGCCTTTGGGGAGGCAGGTAATGGGGGTGCCAGGGGTTAATGGCAAGCCACCCGCTAGCGCAGGTGGCTTGCCATCTCCCCAGCCTTGTGAACTGGTATAAGGGGTCACATGGACCCCTTACCAGTTCACAAAGGGTTAAATGGAAAAAAAAAAAAGACAAGACGTTTTTGAAAATATTTTATTAAAAAAAAAAAAAAACTTTTACTTTACTCACCTCCGATCTTCATCTTCTGTGTCCCGCGGCGATCTGCTGTCAGTGACGGCTGGGCAGAGAAGGGGGGAGGCAGGCGATCGGAGGATCGCCTACCTCCCTCCTTCCCCTCCCAGCCGTCACCGGCATCTGAGACACGAACTGCCGGGTGCCCCGATGACACCCGGCGGTGACGTCATCTGGCCCCGCCCCGTGACGTCACCAAGATGGCGGCCGCCATCGGAAGAGGCAAGGGAGGAGGGCTGTTATGCCCCCTCCAGAAGACAGAAGAGCGGGGGGGGGGGGGGGGATCGGAGCCCCCCCCCGTGAAGAGGAGAGCCTGCGGGAGCCGGCGGGGACAAAGGTAGGTGACTGTTTTTTTTTTTTTTTTTTTTTTTTTAACAGTAAACCGGGCGGCTGCTGAAACGGGGGGGGGGCACCCTGTTCCGGGCCCTCCCCTGCAGCCGGAGGGGCCCCGATGGGCGATCGGAGCCCCTCTGGCTGAAGAGGAGACCCGACCGGATCGAACGAGGGGTCAGGTAAGTGTCTTTTATTTTTACTTTTTTTTTTTTTACTGGGGAAAGTCAGGCACGTAAATTTTACGTGGCTGGCGTTTAACTGTTGGAGAGGCAGCCACGTAAAATTTACGTGGCTGGCGTTTAAAGGGTTAATACCCAAATGCTCCAAAGGATGATGGAAACTATTTTTATGTGCATTCCTGAGTGCTTCATGTACTCTACATTGCTGATTTGTGCATTTAAATTTTAGTTTATTTTAGGTGTTAGACAACCCATAACCATGTCATAGATTGTATAGGATTATGTTGGAATTGAATGACCGCCACCGGCAAGCGTCTGCTAGACAGCCTTGCACATCCAGTTTGCAACCATCTTCCTTGCAATCGCAGCTGGGCATTGACAACTACCTGAGAGCAGAGTCACAGCTTCCTCCCTTCAAAGTTTCAGTGACCAAAGGTATAGGGTAAGTACGGCAAGGAAACTTTAATGAAGTGAGGGCCATCAGCTGCATCCCCGCGGCACCCATTCAGAAAGGCCTGGCACAGGTGTGCACCTAGCCAGCGGTATGCTAGAGATGTGTGATCACAGCGGGGCAACCCAATTCGAGATTCCTTATAAAGAGGTAGACGAAACCCCACCTGTCATGTTTCACATGCATGGTTTGCATTTTATGCTGTTTGTCCCTTTGCTCTCCCCTTCTCCTTGTCTGCTGTATTGCCCCTACTCTCTTTCCTCACTTGCTTCTTATCCTCATCTCATTCACATGCTAGCTGCCTATCTGTGCACAGCATAATTTTTTGACCTATCCATCTGTTCATCGGTGTATGATCTGCAGTTTGAAAAAACTTCATCACAATCTACAAGGTGTCTTTTGGATCGAGTCGCTGTCAGCCAATTCACCTGGGATTGAAGGTTACAGCCATCTATCTCATCACAACTGTAAGTTACAGAGATCACACTTTCAGTGCTTAGACTGGAGAGGCAGAACAGTCAAAAAATTAGTGAACGGATCTTAAAGGATCAGATAAATATCTTATAAACGATCCTCGCTAGCTAGGCATGCAAACTGAGATGTATATGGACACTGGATTACAGCAGCAAACTGCATCATCCAGCCAGCAGTAAGCCAGCCCAGGATTTATCAGTTACAGCTCAGATTATTGTAAAGAACTACTCATACAAGTGTTATTTATCAGCTTCTATACAGTCTGCGTATTACCACATGCTTTCTTCTACCTGCAACTCAGCACAATGCACCAGGGAGACAACATTCAATATGAAGAACTTCTTCCAGAAGAGGAGTTGGATCCTACAAGCCCCATAAAGCAAAAGCGTTTAATAAAACCAACTTGGAAGGTGCAACAAAAGATGAACTCCTGTGTAACCTCAGACACTTATGGTCCAGGACTATTGAATGCATGCCAGCTCTGTCTCAACCAACACGTGAGGTACTGCACCTAGAAGACCTAGTTAACCAATTGAATGCCGCTTATGAGAATTATCAAAAACTGTATGCCAAATATGCTGATCTCTTAAAGCGGTACAACATAGAAGATTCCTTACAAGAATTAAAGGAATGGAATGATCTCAATCTTGAAAGAGATTATTTAGTATTACAAACAAAGACAAAGGCAGAAGTAAGAATCAAACATCTCCATGAATCCATATCCCATCTCTCCACATCTTTTAAGCGCTCCACAAGATCTTCCAGATCCTCACTGTCAAAATCTTCTACACTCAGCCAGCAACTCATCAAAACCCGCGCTGATGCAGAAGCGTCTAAAATCCAAGCAGCCTTCGCCCCAGCGGAAGCTGAGATGGAAACTGATGCTGCAAGGAAGAAAGCTGAAATGGAAGCTGATGCTGCAAGGAAGAAAGCTGAAATAGAAGTTTTGGAAAAGCAGTGCGAGCATGCCAAAGACATGGCAAGACTGAGAGTTACTGTTATATCGTACACTTCAGAACTCCATCACTCTGTCATATCATACGAGGCACTTACTCAAACAGCGGAAACTTACATGGGCAAAAAAGACTTTCTACCTTCCTGTCACACTAGCCAGTTACCTCTTAGCAACCCCACTACTGTACAGTTACAGACCAACACACCCTTGGACTGTAAGCCAGATCCAGCGTTGAACGCCTTAGCACCATCTTATATTCCCAAGTCACTCAAGATCAGTGTGCCAGTAACTGCAACTTACTCTGTCCCACCTGCAACCGTATACCCAAAGTCTGAAAGCACAGACATGTCACAGTTTGCTAAATATATGCTTCGCAGGGAACTCACTAGGACAGGCCTTGCCACGTTTGATGACAAACCCAAAAATTACAGAGGCTGGAAATTCACATTTTAAGGCCACCATCAACGAGCTAGACATCACCGCTGCAGAAGAACTGGATCTGCTCATCAGGTGGCTAGGTCCCAAGTCTGCTGAACGTATCAAAAGACTCAAGACAGTTTATACTTCCAATCCTGCTGCAGGTCTTGACGCTGCTTGGGACCAACTTGAACGTAGTTTTGGCAGCGTCGAAGCCATAGAAGATGCATTATTTAAAAGGTTGCAAGGCTTTCCAAAGATTACTTCTAAAGACAATCTGAAGCTTCAATAACTCAGTGATTTTCTACTAGAACTTCAACTTGCTAAAGCTGATAACCTCCTACCAGGACTCCGTTACCTCGACACCCCTTGTGGCATTAATCCTATTCAAGAAAAATAGGTTAGTCGGGGGTCAACTTACAAGAAAAAACATGGAGTTGCCTTTCCTCTGCTTGCCTACTTCTGTGACTTCATAAAAGGAAATCGCAGACTCTAAGAATGACCCAAGTTTCTTCTACAGCGACAATCCACCCTCTCCAGGACTTGCAAACACATTTATAACACACAGAGGCCGCAGGGGCCCAGTGTCAGTGAAGAGGACTGATGTCCAACCTGCGCCCACTACAGTTCTTCAAAAGACTGGGCAAAATAAGAAACTTGAGGATCCAAATCGCCAATGTCCCATACATAACAAGCCACATCCACTTAAGAAATGCATCGGCTTTAGAAAGAAACCTCTACAAGAACGTAAGGAACTTTTAAAGGAATTTGGAATTTGTTTCAGATGCTGTGCCTCCACAGAACACCTTGCAAAAGACTGTAAGGCTATCATTAATTGCATGGAATGTGGTAGTGACAACCACGTGCAAGCCCTTCATCTGTACCAACAAAGTTCTACTTCATCCACAGACATTCCTCCCATGGCAGAGCATGGCGGGGAGCACAGTGAACGAACAGCTACCTCCACCCCAGTGTTCTCTACATGCACGGAAGTCTGCGGGGAAGGACTTTGTGAGAAATCCTGTGCAAAGATATGCTTGGTTCGTGTATACTTTAAGGGCCGACCTGAAAAAGCCATAAGACTGTATACCATTCTCGACGATCAGAGTAAACGATCTCTCGTAAGCACAAGGTTCTTTGATCTGTTAGGCATAGCAGGGGATGCTCTACCTTATACCCTGGCTACTTGTGCAGGCATTACAGAAGTCTTCAGTAGAAGAGCCAATGGTCTCATAGTTGCTCCACTTAATAGCAACAAAGAAATACCTTTGCCAACTATCAGAGTGTAATCAGATCCCAACTAACAAGGATGAGATTCCCACTCCTGAAGCTGCCCTGCACCATTCTCACTTGAAGGACATAGCCGACCAAATACCAGCCTTTGATGAAAATGCTAATATCCTGCTATTACTTGGGAGAGATATTCTAAGAGTGCATAAGGTTCGCCAGCAAATCAACGGTCCACATGATGCACCTTACACTCAGCGTCTGGATCGGGGCTGTGTCATCATAGGCAACGTCTGCCTTAACAACGTCAGGAAACCATTCTCAGTCTCTTCCTTTAAAACACACGTTCTGCTAAATGGACGCATTACTTGTTTCCCACAACGACAACATTGCTACAGTGTGAAAGAAAAGCTGTGTGACAAAGGTACACAAGAGGGCACCATACTGGATAATAGCAAAGCATTTGTCTTCCGGGATGACAACATCGGTAACACAGTGTTTGAAGTGACCACAAGAGACAATGGAGTTGGCAACCACAATGGAAGATAAGGAATTATTGAAAACAATGAGTAAAGAGTTCTACCAAGATGATTCCAACAGCTGGGTGGCACCACTACCGTTTCGCACCCCAAGGAAGAGGATGCCGAACAATATGCAATATGCAGATTCACGGTTCATCTCTTTAGAGCGCAGCCTAAGACGGAAACCAGAGATCAGGGAAACATTTCGTTGACTTCATGCAGAAGGTATTTGAAAGAGATCATGCTGAGCTTGCACCCCCTCTTACACAAAGAGAAGAATGATGGTACCTACCGTGTTTTGGTGTCTCCCATCCTCGCAAACCTGACCAAATTAGGGTGGTCTTCGACTCAAGTGCTCGTTATGAAGGCATTTCTCTCAATGACAAGCTTCTCACTGAGCCCAACCTGAACAACAACCTCCTAGAAGTCTTACTCCGCTTTAGACAAGAGCCAATTGCTATTATGGCCGATATCCAACAAATGTTTCATTGTTTCATCATCCGGGAAGAAAATAGAAACTTCCTCAGGTTCCGATGGTACTGCAATAATGATGTCAATGATGAGGCTGTAGACTATCGGATGAAAGTCCATGTGTTTGGCAATAGTCCCTCACCCGCAGTTGCCATTTTTGGACTGATGAAAACAGCCCAGATAGGCGAACAAGAGTGCGGATCTGATGCACGTCAGTTTGTGGAAAGGAACTTCTACGTAGACGACGGTCTAAAGTCTCTGCCTACGGAGGAAGAAGCCATTGACCTCCTCACCAGAACTCAGAACATGCTTGCTACAGCCAACCTACGACTACACAAAATTATCTCCAACAGCAATGAGGTTATGAGAGCATTTCCTTCTGATGATCACGCCATGAGTGCTAAGGAATTCCAACTAGGGTCTGACCTTACCCTCACTCAACGCAGCCTTGGGTTGCTGTGGAATGTTAAGCAAGACGTGTTCACGTTTCGGATATCAGTCTGTGACAAGCCGTTCACAAAACGTGGAGTACTGTCCGCAGTAAACAGTATCTACGATCCCTTGGGATTTATAGCACCCTTTACTATTCAGGGCAAGATATTACTCAGACAACTTACTTCAGAGAACACTGAGTGGGACACCCCTTTACCCAAAGAAAAACAACAAAGGTGGGAATCCTGGAATCAGTCTCTTCAGGCATTGGAACAGTTTAAAATACCACGTTCTTACACCCTTGGGTCTATGAAGAATGCCACTAGATTAGAGATCCATGTTTTCTCTGACGCATCCATGGAAGCTATAGCTGCCGTAGCCTATCTCCGAGTCGTACACTCCCACTGTGAAACCAGTGTGGGATTTGTCATGGGAAAGTCAAACCTAACTCCAAAACCTGCGCATACTATTCTGTGCAGCCGTGTTAGCTGTGGAAATTGCTGAGCTTATAAAGCACGAAATAGACTTACATATTGACTCTTTGACTTTTACACAGACAGCAAAATCGTGCTAGGATACATACACAATCAAACAAGACAATTCCATGTGTATGTTGGCAATCGAGTGGAACGCATTAGGAAATTCTCCATTCCAGCACAATGGCACTACGTGCCCAATGATCTTAACCCTGCTGACCTGGGCAGTCGCGCAATACCTGCTAAAGCTTTTCTGGATACAACAGTACTCATGAATGAGAAATTCTTCTCAAGCACTGTAAAGTCTACCTTTGAACTTATCTCTCCGGATGCCGATAACAAAATCAAGACCACTGCAGTAACTCTTAATACTTCAGTAGAGACAAAGGTAAAATTAAAATCTCACCGTTTTAAGCATTTTTTTAAGTGGTCTTCTGCCGTACGAGCTACTGCACGTCTTATTCATGTTGTTCATCACTTTGCAAGCAGCGGCGACACTAATCAAGAGTGTCGTAAGTGGCATATCTGTAAAGGGCCCCCCACAAGTGCAGAGACTATTAAAGCCTAAAGACTCATCATCCAATGTGTCCAACATGAAGTATATCCACAAGAGATTTACAACATTTCAAAGGGACTCAGCACATCTAAAGATAGCCCTCTATACCAGTTGAATTTAATAATTGATCACAACAAACTACTCCGAGTAGGTGGTCGCATACACTCGATGATAGCAAATAGGTGCCCTATGGGCAAGGGCAAAGAGAGTGTGGGCAGCACTGGCAAATATCAATGTAGGTGCACTGCTCTCATGGGGTTAATGCCCATAACTTCACAAAATTCCAAATGGAGTGACCCCTAAAGCACCCCTGTATTTCCCCAAAAAGAGACTTACTCTTGCACTCAAGTGGTATCAAAAAATCAAATCATTTTATTGCAAATTTACAAATTTAAAACCCAATTAAAAACACTGAATACAGGCCATGTGCATGTTTCAGACACCGGGGGGCGCACCTGCTCTCTATTTTAAACCATCAATGTGAACTGCAGTGATTTAATATACCTAATTTAGACATTAATTAACCCTATACTATATACAATGATGATAATCCACTATAAACATATACCAATATCAAAATACAAAATCAAAAAGAACTCCTATCTAACTTTATCCTTTTAAAGTGTCAGTGCTTCCATATCAAAGTAAAAAGTCTGTGCAAAAAGTACTCAATAATATTTACATGTAGGAGAGGCAGCTGAGATTACACATAATCAAACAAGTGCTTACTATTAACCTGCAGGTGATCCTCCCGGGCCCAGACCAACGCGTTTCGAGTTCAAACGTGAACTCTTGCTCTCGGCCAGTTCCGTCCTGAGTTGTGAGGCTGGGGGCATGATATGTCCATGTCCCTTAAATACGCACCTGCCCAGCCACTCCCGCGCCCGGCCCCACTCGATGATAGTTGGCAAAGGTATTTCTTTGTTGCTATTAAGTGGAGCAACTATGAGACCACTGGCTCTTCTACCGATGACTTCTGTAATGCCTGCACAAGTACCCAGGGTATAAGGTAGAGTATCCCCTGCTATGCCTAACAGATCAAAGGTCTAATGTGACAAATGAAGAGCAAAATCCTCTTATTATTCCAGGTCACCATATTACTGCTCTGCTAGTCAGACATTACCATGAGCAAGTCCAACACCAAGGCCGTCACTTCACTGAAGGAGCAGTAAGGTCTGCAGGTCTCTGGATAATTGGGATATCTTCCATACTACATAAATGCGTCAAGTGCCAAAGACTAAGAGGAAAACATCTAGACCAACAGATGTCAGAGCTTCCAACGGACAGATTAAGTATGGAACCACCGTTTACCAATGTCGGTTTAGACGTTTTCGGTCCCTGGACTGTTGTTACACGTAACACTCGTGGCGGAGTCACCAACAATAAGCGTTGGGCC
Source organism: Gastrophryne carolinensis (assembly GCA_027917425.1). Taxonomy (NCBI): domain Eukaryota; kingdom Metazoa; phylum Chordata; class Amphibia; order Anura; family Microhylidae; genus Gastrophryne; species Gastrophryne carolinensis. Next base: position 331,754,160 of record CM051235.1, on the reverse strand, counting down.
GTGTTATTTAATTGTTTAAGCATTCGTGCCGTGCATATCGAAGTTATAGAATCAATGGACTCTTCTTGCTTCATTAACGCCTTCAGAAGATTTGTTTCCATACATGGACCTGTTAAGTTACTTAGATCTGACCGTGGCACAAATTTTACCGGGGCAGAGAAGATATAGAATTTCTTTAAAATGGACCAACACCCACCGCTGATCGGCCCTGGGAACGATCAGCTCCCTCCCTGCGGGGCACCCCGATCGGTTTGTGAATAGCCAGCGCAGGCGTGCTCTCTATTAGAGGGAAGTGCGAGAGGCGGTGGCGGGCGCGCTCAGCTTGTCCGTCCTATATTCAAGTTTGTCCGTCCGCGCTGATTGGAGAAGCGCATGCGCCGTAGGAGCGGGTGGGGTGAGTTTTTTGGGGCTTTCTGGGGGGTTTCACACAGTGGGGCACCCCCGATCGGGGTGCCCCGCGGAAGTGGACCAACACCCAGGATAGTGAAAATCCTGGCTGTTAGTCCACTTTAATAACAACAAGTGTAAATGGGAATTCAACCCACCACATTCCTCACATATGGGAGGTTATTGGGAACGCATGATTGGGATTTCTAGGAAAATCCTGGATGCTATGCTGCTGGATCACATATCTTCCCATCTCACACATGAAGTCTTGGTCACTTTCCTTGCCGAGGTGTCCGCCATAATCAATGCAAGACCACTTGTTCCTGTGTCCTCTGACCCAGAGTCTCCAGTATTGCTAACTCCAGCCACTCTTCTAACTCAAAAGCTTGGAGTAACCACTATTCCTCCTCAGGATTTTGATTGCACAAATGTTTACAAACACCAATGGAAACGGGTCCAAGATCTTGCTAACACGTTTTGGAACCGTTGGAAAATGGAGTACCTTTGTAATCTTCAAAGTCGACGAAAATGGCAAGTTAGAAAACCCGACCTGCAAGCCGGGGATGTAGTTCTCCTCAAAGAGACGGATGCTCATCGTAACAATTGGCCTATGGGTCTTATTACAAACTACAACTATAAGTAATGACAGCAAGGTGCGGAAAGTAGTTAAGGTAGTGAAAGAAGGTTCTGTAAGACACTACTTTAGACCCATAAACGAGCTAGTACTTCTTTCGCCTAAACAGGAAGATGAACTCCTCACACCTTGATGCCAAGAGAGAGGTTCCAGAAAAAGAGACATTATTATATACGGACTTAACTAACATTAAAGTGGACCAACACCCACGGGTGATCGGCCCGGGAATCTATAAGATTCCCGGGCCGATCACCCCCCACCCCGCGGGACATCCGAGATCGGGATGTCCCGCGGGGTGTAACCCCCCCAAAACCCCCGAAAAACCTTACCTGATCTTCGGCGGCGGCCGGCCGCCGCCGCCTCCCTCGCGCCCCTGTAGGCGTGCGCGCGCCCGCGCCGGCCGTCTGCGAACGGCCGACGCGGGCGCGCGCGCGCGTCAAAAGGGACGCGCGGGAGGCGGCGGCAGCCGCTTAGACGTTCCTGGACCTGGCTTGTACGTCGGCGCTGGGAGCGGGGAGAGGTGAGTTTTTCGGGGGGTTAGGGGGGGTTTCACACAGCGGGGCACCCCGATCGGGGGTGCCCCACCGAAGTGGACCAAGACCCAGGATAGTCAAAATCCTGGGTGTTGGTCCACTTTAATATTGTTGTTAGAAATCAGCGATTTCGATGGGGCGTGTCATGTTTCACATGCATGGTTTGCATTTAATGCTGTTTGTCCCTTTGCTCTCCCCTTCTCCTTGTCTGCTGTATTGCCCCTACCCTCTTTCCTCACTTACTTCTTATCCTCATCTCATTCACATGCTAGCTGCTTATCTGTGCACAGCATCATTTTTTGACCTATTCATCTGTTCATCGGTGTATGATCTGCAGTTTGAATAAACTTCATCACAATCTACAAGGTGTCTTTTGGATCGAGTCGCTGTCAGCCAATTCACCTGGGACTGAAGGTTACAGCCAACTCATCACAACTGTAAGTTACAGAGATCACACTTTCAGCGCTTAGACTGGAGAGGCAGAACACCACCCAAGAATCTTATAGACTCGAGGGAACCCAAAACCCTTTTATAGTCTCCTTTTATAGTCTCCTCCCTCTGTCTGAGTACCTCCCTCATAACTGGAAGCATCTGCAAGTGCAAAATCACTCAGATTGTGGATGTCTCTCATCATGTCACCTGTCCTTACATTAAGGCTTTCTCCAGTTTACCCTTCTGGATTCTTGGCTGTGACCAGAACAAATGTTTCTTTTTTTTTCACAGCCTAGCTCGTTCCTTTAAAGCCCAGCCATTGTTGTACCCAGGGTACAAGAAACTTTTGTTCAGTTGACAGCCATGGTACCGCTGTGATCAGTCCAAGAATCCAGTAAGGGAAACTGCAAGAAAAACCTGATAGATCCAAACACTTTTCTGCACAGAACGAAATCCAGGCCTCTCCCTGCCTTAGTCACACATAAAACTGAGTCATGTTGGAAAGACAGATGTTAACAGGTATGCCGATTCACTACCTATAGTGTGCAATACACAAGGCATGGTAGTAATTTATTTAAAGTGGACCAAAACCCAGGATTTTGACTATCCTGGGTTTTGGTCCTTGCCCCCAGGGCACCCGGATCAGGGGTGCCCCGCTGTGTGAAACTCCCCCAGGTCGCCAAAACCAACTTACCTCTTCCCGTTCCTACAGCGCATATGCGGCCGCTCGACTAATCAGCACGCTGTTATCCGCTGACATCACGTCGTCTAAGTCTTCATCTAAGGCGAGCGGCTTCGAGTGCGCTGACGGCCGCATCCCCAGTTTCCCTCTAACAGGGAGCGTGCCCGCGCCGTCCACTCACAAATGCCTGGCGCAGGCAAATACCTTGCTAAAGGGATAGCGGGGATGCGGCGGAGACTCGCACATGTACCGTTGGACTGGGAAAGCAGGTGAGTGTATGGGCGACCCTGGGGGGTTTCACACAGTGGGACATCCTGGTTTTGGATGCCCCGGGGGTAGGGAATCGATCGACCAAGGAATCTTATAGATGCCCAGGCCAATCGCTGTGGGTTTTGGTCCACTTTAATCTATTAAAACCTTGAACCACAACACACGCAGCCCCACATAGTACCTACATGACAGCTGAGGGTCAATGCATGATATGCAAGTACACATACATACATGGTTAGCAGGAAAACCCCAGGGTGCGATTTCTGCCCATTTTGAGGATGTTCTGGGGGGGGGGGGTAAACCCTGGGGGCCTGCAGTGAAATCATTGGGGCCACCAAATATTTAGCAGTCAGCTTTTATGGACCATATACTTTGCAGAAAGCATAATCAATTGTCTGAATGGAAAATGTTTAGCCTGGCATAGGCCATTGTTCATTCAGAAAATGTTTAGCCTGGCATAGGCCATTGTTCATTCAGAAACAGGTTTTCTTTAGGCGCTCGCCTCCAAGTTCTAAATAATAAAAGCTTACAGCAAAATGAAAAACAGACTAGGTAGGAAAAAAAGACATTGCTCTTTTCCTTGCCACTAGAAAAATAAAAAACTTTCTACATAAACAGAACCTCAAGGTTCTAACACCATACAGAGCACCAAATCATACCCAATACCATACATACACAGCTTACATCCACAAAAACAAGATAGGGAAAAATATAATATAAATGTATCACTAGATAAAACTTGCCTAATCTTGTGATAACTTTTATCGGAAGGCCCCCACTTTCCCTGTGGAATGCGCTGAGAACCAGAAAGGTACAACCTTATACCTAGTGACTAGATGCCCAGCCTATTTACTGATGATGGCTCTGTAAACCATCTATCAAATATGATAAACAGCAGCCTGTGGTGCCAAAAACTGACTTATTAGTAATTAGTGGAGAATGTTTTGTGCTTCCCTTATTTTGCATATTTATAGAATGCCAACATATTCCATAGTACACAGTGGGACCAGAGGTTGTCACTAGCACAGCTATCCCTTATTTTGCTCTGGTTACCAAATAAGGGTCTTTAATCTGGACCATTTCTTGTCTTCAGTCACCAGAAAACAACCACAATGGGGGTCACAGACATCTAAAACAGCATTATTATTATTCATAACCCCAGTCAATGCAAAGCTAAAACAACATATTTGACTGGAGTTGGTCTTTTACTAATACAGTATGAAAGTCAAGTACTGTTCATTTTGTCCAATAAAAAGGATGTGCTTTCATAGTCAGTGTTACACAAATCTTAAAACAGGTTTGCACAAGACAAATGTTGCGTTGTCCGCTCTGAGCAGAATTACAGGGTTCGTCACTGCAATTTGTGATGTCATTCTTTTGGCAAACCTCCCCTTCTCTAGCTGTGATACATCTTGCAAACAGACACACCCGGGTGTGTACTGCATCCAAATACTTGTCCTCCTTGGCTTATAGGAAACCAGTAGTGTTTACATTTTTAAAGTTTAGATATCTTGAAACACACACACAGAAGAGAAATTACTCTTTTCTTTCACCCAGTCACACAGGCTAACTATTCATTACACTTGGTTAATATCTCCCTGGAGCTAGAAGGTGCTGGAGATTATACAAAGCTGAAGCCCTCCCCTTGTTGGCTCCTCAGGAAGGATATCCCCTTCCCACTTCCTGTTCCTCCTCGGTTATTCTCCAGCACCACCTAGACATGGATTCTTCTCATGGCAGTGCCATGGGCCATTTTATTTATTTTTTCTGCCTTCCTATTCGTTTATCTTTACTTTGTAAGGGCCAAGACAGAGATTGCTAGCTCACCAGGAACAGGTCCTGTGTCAAGGGATGGACCTCCCCCACTTTATCAGCCCTATCAGTTTGGGCTTGGAAGCACAGGGGTACCTAGTGCACTTCCGCATTGGAGGCTGCATGTAGCAGAGGAGATTTAGGGGTAGCAGGATGCTTCAGGAATCTCCAACTCTTGGTCGTCATTTTTTTCTTAACAAACTGGTCATTGCCCATGAAGAGAGGGGTATGCGCTCAATGGGATGCCACAGTACAGGCATTAGTTGAGTGCCCAAATGACCAGCCTGAGAGCCTGTCGAATGTCTTGGCCCTTTGGACTACCCCCAAATGGCCCAGCACAGGTTGTCTAGGGTGAAAAGGAGAAAAACAAACCCAACAAGTGGTGAGATTGATAGCATAGTTCCCGTAGGTGGACATTTCAAGCAACAATACAGCCTAATCCTTTCTTCCTATAGCCATTTTTATTTTTTACCAGATCGACTGCAAATGGAATCTCATTGAGAGCCCCTCCACTAGTCGTCCGATGAGCTACATTGGTCAATGCCACATTGTATAGGACTCCTGTTTCTTGGGTTCTCTCCCTTCCAGAGCACATCTCCCTACAGGAGGCGAACATAGGTTTGCTGGGGCCATACCGGCCCTACCTGCTTATTTAATGCTGGCCTGACTTTAAGCCCACATCTAAAAGGAGAAATCTAGCCCAGAGTGGACCTTGAAGTCAGCCTTCCACCTCTATCGGCGCCAAAGCTTGGGTTGTGCGCATTGTAGATCCAAGACAGCCTATTCCTCTATGTAGAAGAACGGCAGATCACTCAAGGCCAAGCTTAGTGGAATCCACTGACGCAATGAACTTTACTGGTTACAGCACCAAACAGAATAGCATGGCCATCTACGATAGAATGCCACGCACGGCCACAAGGAGCTCCAAATTCTGTCGGCTGGCACCAGGCGTAACTATATTTCATGAGGTCTGCTCTGTGAAGCAGAGGGCATCACAGCTCCAAAATCTTGCCCCACTACCCCCCCCCCCCCCCCCCCCCCACAATGGAGCCTAGGCTTTTCTTTGGTTGTTATTCTACCAGACATTAAGTACAATTCCTAGGGGACCTAACATCACACATAGCACCATGAAGCTCTGACCTCTTACTAGTGACTTCTGTACCAAGGGTTGTCACAGGGACACTTGCCCTTCTAGGAGGGGAATCTGTATCGAACAGGGGCTTTGCAAGCGGGCAGGCACGGTCTGACACAAAAAATAAACATTAAATAAGAACTGTTCACAGCTCGTACAGTAAAACTTTTTACTTCTTGAACTCAGCTGGACGCAGCTATACAACTAAAGACTGCAACAGAGCGGACAATAGTTCTTCCTTTATCTAAATGATGCCAAGTGAGCACGAGTAGGATAAATAGGGTAAAGGAACAACACGGAGGATGCCACCCTTCTGGGTGCATTTGCACTCCCTCAAGTACGCCCCTGTCTTCAACCTTCCAGAACATAGGCATGAATTTCTGTTTGGTAGGGGTTGGGTAAGGCACATTGTTGCAGCTTTCTGCTCACATACATTCCCTCTAGTAGCTGGTTATTTAGTGTATGTGTTTATATAACATAATACACAAGCTGCCTGTGATTCTGAGGCATTTATCTCTCTCAGTTTGGTGTGGGCTGCAGCTGGCACAGCTCTCCCCTCATGATTATGTGTGACATGAAGGCTGCTCCCCTGTGGTTCTGCAGCAAAGAGTTGACCTGTTATTCCATAACATCTGCATAGAGCCCTCTCAAACAGTTTTTGACTACACCCCCTTTCCCTCCAGATTTAAAGAGGACCTTCAGACAAAACTGACAGGGGAGTACCCCGATGTGGTATGCCCCCTGCACATTCCTCAATAGGAAAATCAGTAAAAACTGGGGGACATTAATCACTCGCAGTCTGAGGGGCCTGGCAAGACAGAGACCAGGACTGAAGAGCTAAGCCCTTAGAGTGGGAATGGGTAAAATCAGAAGAATATGGGCAGAGCTTGGGGGGTGAGGGGTGGGTTTGGGACCACAATACCAACAAATACACTATTAAATAACAGTAAATAAAATAATACTAAGACTGTAAAGCTGGCTTGTCGGTGGCTTGTATGTAAACAGAAGATGACAGAAGAAAGAACATACAGAGCTGCAGGGGACACTGGGGAAGTAAGGGGTATGTAGAAACACAGGACACGGAGAGGTTTTTTATTTTTACAAATCTGCTCTGCTTTTCCTGGATTTTCACAGATCATGCTATGGAGGAGAAGGTGTGAGGGACTAACGCAGCCCCCTGTTAAAGCAGACCAACACAGATTTCCCGCTCTGATGTGCGGGTGTTGGTACCACTGCATTAAGACCTTGGGGAGCATGGAGAATGCTGGAACATAGCCCCGTCCACACGGCTGCATTCTCAGCGAGGCTCGAGGATAATATCGGAGGTGCTGGATGGTGATGCTAGGGTATTCTCCATGCCCCCCCCCCCTCACTGTATTAATGCAGCAATAGCAGGAAAACATGTGTTGGTCCGCTTTAGGTACAGAGAGCTCAGGAGTGCTGGCTGCAAAACAAACCAGAAACAGGTGATTTCTCAATCTGCTCACTACACAGACATTCCAGGTCATCTAAAATATAATTTGAGCACCCCAAAGACTTGACCCTGCTAGTAAGGTTGCAACCCTAGTGGTGGAGGCCCCTCACTCTAGAAAGTGGTGGAGGCCTGTGATCTCACATCCCCTGTGTTCAACACGCCCTGCCCCTTCTCTACAAATCAATCCACATGTGTGTGCATGCAGCAGGACCCAATCTCGGAAAGGAGTATGTTTTACAGCAGTTTCTAAAAGAAGCTGCTGGGGGCTACTTTTTGCCCAGACAATCCATTCATGTTGGTTGATGGAGGCACCTGCTCTAGTACATATGTCCCAATAGTTTTTTTACCAGTACAGTACAACATTTACATCCCTCTTTCTGTATTTTCCAAAACAATTAAAATTCACTTATAACCCAGGCAAAAGGTTAAAAAAACAGGAGCTTTTCTTGCCAAGTGTTCCTCCAGTGCCTTCTCGCATCTTGGTGCCCTGAATGAGAAGAAATACTTCCTCATCTGCCTCTACAGCGCCCCCCCCGCCATTGTGGGCCACCAATACTAGCTTGAGGAGCTAGTCCAGACCATGCCCTCCTCTGCATTGACAGCTTGATTGGCACTCTCAGAGTTGCCAATCAAGCCCAGCAAAACTTTCCCTCCTTCAGCAAGCACTTTCACTCCCAGCGCCGCCCCACCCGTTATGCTGATTATTATGATGCATCACAGCTTCAAGGGCCACAACCATGTGCTTCAGAACAGAAATCATGCGGTAAAAATGTAAACCTTGAAATCTTGGCCATTACTTCTTCAATTTAAAAATAGATTAGGACAGTGCCAAACATAGCCTGACACAATGGTCTAATAATTGCCTAATCTTAAAGTGGACCAACACCCTCCCCTGATCGGCCCGGGAATCTATAAGATTCCCGGACCGATCAGCTCCCCGACTGTGGGGCACCCCGCTCAGATCCCCGAAAATCCTACCCGATTCTCGTTCCAGCGGTGCATGCGCGGGCCGCCGCCTCCCGTGCGTCCCCCTAGCAGGGCGCGCACCTGCGCCGGCTGTTTGTGAATGCCCGGGCGGGCGCGCTCCCTGTAAGAGGGACGCGCGGGAGGCGGCGGCAGCGGCCCGCGCTCAGCTTGTCCGTCGCTGCCTCTCCTTGTCCGTCGGCGGCGATTGGACTAGCGAGTCACGTGGGATCGGGGTTAGGTGAGTTGTCGGTGCTTTCTGGGGGGTTTCACACAGCGGGGCATCCATGATCGGGGCACCCACGATCGGGGTGCCCCGCGGAAGTGGACCAATACCCAGGATAGTCAAAATCCTGGGTGTTGGTCCACTTGAGATATCAGCTACTGGAAAAGCTAGACTCTTAATAACAGGTACTATGCATTCTTGCTGAAATTACAAGCTATGGGGACATAATAGGTACACAGATCCACTCACATTCTCCTGAGCTCTCGATGCATCTTTGCGCTGTGACCGCATCCCCGCACGCCTTTAGCCGCACACACCCCGCCTTTCTGACTGAGCGGCACAGGCACGACTCAGCCTCAAGGTGGAGGTGCTTAGGCGTCGGTGGCACCGATAGACGCCGAGTTTTTAGCTTGAGCCTGCGCCATGGAAGTGTCTGGGAGGCGAGTTGATCGAGCGACCAGGGGGAATACACACACAGAGGGGCACCACAATTTGGGATGCCGCTGCACGAAGGAACAACTCACAGAAAACCGAAATTCCTGTGTTTTGTTCCTCTTCACAAAATACTCACTTTCAATGAAAGCACTAAACAAATACATAAAAAGGGGGCAAGGCTTATACTGGGAATGTTTTGTGCCACAACTTTGAGATGGAAGGCAGAATAGTAAGAAAATGCAGAATTAGACTATAATCCACAAGCGATTAGGCAGCCATCTTATTGCATACACAAAACGCAAAGCTGTTATTTGTGGAAATAAAACTCCATGAAGGCCTTGTTTTGCTGACTAAGGGTCTAATTATTTACATTTTTTGGCACCCTTATAGAGTCTAATATTATAGGGGAAAATGACTCAGCAAAAGGTATGTATGAATCTGCATTGTGGTAACAGCAGAATGAGGGCCGAGGGCCTTTCGGAGAGGCCTGCCAGTAGTCTTTTATGTCCAGCAAATTACCACAATCTTTCAGTGTCTGCACTCTTTGGCAGGCCTCCCTAATAATAAGCCACCCTTTGACCCAAATGTTCCGCCAGTTTGGATTAAAAAAAAAAGGAAAGGCAAGCTTGGATTTGTTTTAATCTAACAGTACACCAGTATCATCTTTTTTAAAGGAGAAAAGCACAGATTGCTGCCAGTAAGAGCATTCCAAATGTGCAGCACCTGTTGGTCTTTAAAAAATAGGAATCCCATCACACAGTACATTTTGTTTGCTGCCAAAAAACTGTTATTTATACATTCATTAACTGGATTGTTGTTATTGTTTTTTTCTACCTAAACCCAGGCTTACATTCACTTACCTGACCCTAAATGCTGGAGTGTAAAGACTGGAGTTGCCAGTGACCTTCACTATGACCCTGTCACATTACTCCACTGCCCAGGAGTGCAAGCATTAAGCTGGCTGCTAGTGAAAAGCATATGGCACAGGAGAGCAAGCATCGCCAAGTTCAAGCCCACACTGCTGAGTTGTAATTAGGTTGCAAATAAAAATAAGCACTTTCCAAAAGAACAGAAACACCAAATCGCTATCAGATGCACCACTGATCCACAATTAATAATAATAATAATAAGAGGGTTATGTGCTGAGATGTCAATCCCCTTAGAAGAGAAATTCTCAAAGAATTACAATTTTGTGACGGTTCCAGCAGGGAACTGTCCTACTGCACCAACAGCACTCAAATAGAGACAATCAAATAAAGTTCATTAGTATGGTTTATTAGTAAAAGTTCATCTTTAAAAACATCCACTCACACACATACAAAGTAACAAGGCGAGGAACACCACCTCTGGGCAAAACGCTAGACTAAACAAGTGATATTTTATAAACACCTCATCATAACTTGATACTAATGTCTCCTACGTGTCAAACCTGATACAAATATACAAAGTGCTACAGTGCTGATAAAAGTGGACCAACACCCAGGATTTTCACTATCCTGGGTTTTGGTCCACTTCCGCGGGGCACCCCGATCGGGAGTGCCCCGCTGCGTGAAACCCCCCAGAATGGCAGAAAAAACTCACCTCACCCCGCTCCTACGGCGCATGCGCGAGCCTCGTCCAATCAGCGCGCTCAGAGCCGCTATGGTATGCACGTACAAGGGAGGACAACCACAGCGGCTTCCGAGCACGCTGGCGGACGCATCTCGTGCTTCCCTCTAACAGGGAGCGCGCCCGCACCGGCCATTCACAAACGCGCCTCCTCCTAGAGAGAAGCGCGAGATGCGGCCGCGGCCCGTGCATGCGCCGTTGGAACGGGAGTAAAGTAAGGTAAATAGGGCGTCCTGGGGGGTTTCACACAGCGGGGCATCCCGATTTCGGATGCCCCGCGGGGAGGGATCTGATCGGACCGGGAATCTTATAGGTTCCCGGGCCGATCAGCCTGGGTGTTGGTCCACTTTAAAGTGCTATACATGTGCAAAGTACGCAAATATATCTATATATACAAATCACCTACATGCAGATGGTGCCCTGCTGTCCCCCAAACAGGAGATTAAATACAATTCCACGCGTTCTGTGGCTACATACCCAGCCACTTTATCAGGACCAAAAGAAAGTAAAATTCAACTATGGTTGGGATTAATTAATATAATTGTAATTGCTTCTCAGCAAAAAAACAATACAAACATAAAACTAAAATCACAGATACAATGAACAGTATATATAAAAATAACAGATACATTAACTTACCAGCCTGTTGTTCTCAAATACATTTTCTTTGGAGAGGGAATCAAAGTCTCTATGAATAAAGCATAAGGAGGGTTAAAGTTGAACAGTCTGTATTGAAAAGAAGTGTATGATGCTTAACAAAGTGGTTTTATTAACTGTATACACCCACAGTGGGGGCAACGAACAGGTGGGTTTGACAACTGCTTGAGCCACTATTGAAAGCAAGTATTGTACAGTAATTCTCAACTATAGCCATGCACACTGTTCCGCAATATAGCACAGTCTGGGTCTAGGAATTTAAAAAAAGTAGTAACTCAGACTGGAATATCTGTGTTGCCAGTTTGTCTCTATAAATTAGATCAAACACAATACAATTTTGATGTCCAACATGTGGCCAAGCAATGTCATCCCTAGAACACCTTACTTCCCTCTCTGTGGTGCCAAAATGGCTACAGTATTTCATCCACACAGAAAGCTCAGTGATTCAATGCATACAAGCAATCCAATGGCAGCACATGGCAAAGAACATTGCTTGTGCCCTCATATGTTTTTTGCCAATAAAGAAGGAAAATGTAACAAGTTTGTAATCCTTTGTGGATCCTCTCCCCTAGATAATGTCAGTAGGTTGGTGATCGTGTATAAGCTGACAGGCACCGCTTTGCACTGGCAGCTAGAGCAGGAGGTTCAGGTTAACACGGACACACTTTTACTGCTAAATCTAACGGCGATTGTGCCCACTTACCTTACAATCAGATTGAAGGCTAGGCTGTAGATTGCAAGTTAAAACCCAATATGATTGTAAGGTAATTGGACACAATCAATATAAGACGTTACAATAGAATCTGAAGCACAGCATCACCTCTAATCCCAGGCGTGGTGTCTAAAAAAGCAGATGGTGTGCAATCTTCTAATGCATTGGGGGGAGAAAAGAGTAGTGTCTGCGCAACCAGCTCTCACCACACAAGGGCACTTGCCTAACCCACCAAACTAACTGCCACAGCAGGGGGTGCTACATTTGCTGCAGGGGTTCTTGATAGCTATTGCCAGGCAGTGCTGTCCTGGGCAAAATAATTCAGCATCTGCATATGTCCAGGGCAAAATAATTCCATATAAGTAATGGGAAAAATAATTTGGTGTCTGCATCTGTCCTTGGCAAAATAATTCTGTATCTGTATCTGGTCGTGCTTCCATTTTGTTTTTGTCTGTTATTAACTGGCTATTTGAAGGGACCAGAATGCTGGCCCTTGGTAAAAATCTTACAGGATGGTGACATTTTTACACAGTGGACATAAATGCATCGGCATCATGCCACGTCCGAGTTTACCTTTAAAAGATAATGGTTTTTTTGCTAAAATGGACCAATACCCAGGCTTTTGATCATCCTGGATTTTGGTTTGTTTTCCACTGTGTGAAACCTCCCAGATCACCCTCAAAACCCATCTTTCCCCCTGTGTCACAGCGTAACTGCAGGCTCTATCCAAAGTTTATAAAGTGCATTTTAACTCATACAGCCCTGTTTGGAAACAGAGATTCCACATAGGGAGCAGCCGCATCTCCAGTCTCCCTGTAGGTGTTCTCCTACCCCTGGGCTATTTGTCCGCAGCCTGCGTCATAAGATTTAAACAGTCACAAAGTCCAGACAGCTCAGAAACCCTCAGCCCTTGTGCTGGCTTGGAAGCATGGATGGATCTCTGCAAATCCTAAACAACTAATCTGTATCAGGTGCCAAAACCATAAAACTTAACATTTAATATTTCCTGATTAGCTGACGCGTTTTGGGGTAAGATACTCCATCTTACCCCGAAACGCGTCACCTTTTGAGGGGGTCGAGATGGGACTACACCTGACACAGGACATGTATGTTTTTAATGGAAATATTAAATGTTACGTTTCATGGTTTTCGTGAGCTGGACACCTACGCCAAAAGCTGAGATTTGCAGCAATCAAGGGGGATTCCACACAGCCAGGCATCCTAAATTGGAACTAGGCAATCTTTTAGACTCCAAGGCTGACCACACAGAGTTTTTGTCTACTTTACGTTGCTGCAGGTATCAATTCACCAGATATGCATGCATGGTTTAAACCATCCTTACAACAAACAGTTCTCATACGCATCCCTCCCCAGGGCAATTCAGATTGCTGCACATAAAAATTAATTGCCTTTTTCTAATTCCTGCAAGCAGGAAGTGCTGCTGGGCTTCCTGTTACTGTGCATTGTCAGCTGAGATGCTGGGACTGGAAGCTCCAAAATGGCAACTACCACTAGAAAATCAGTGGGGGTTAGCTTTGAGTGGGTGCAGGAGCAAATGTAAGTGCTGACAATGCTTCAGTATCATGCATGCAGATGGGGCAAGGGAGTTTTGGGGAGTTTTCTTTTCCACATATGCCAGGCTGTTGGTCCAGTTTAAATGACAGTGTGCATTTTTTAAAAAATCTGACTTCATTTATTTAGACTAGCCATAGATAAGTTGCCTACATGTAAGAGAATAATAATATTACGGTAATAATATAAACTACTCTGAACAATGACAAAATGACGGCGTGGGTGGTTGCAGATTGTTTACAAGCAGTACACAGAGGAAGTGCTGGGAAGGAGTAAGGTACAGTATCAGTTCCTTTGTCAGTCATACACATGAATCAGTGACACAAGACAGGGACGCCTCGCACCGGAATCGGGGGGGGGACATGCTGCCAGTGTATAAGAGGTGGCTTACGTAGGGCCTGTGGCCAGACACAGGAAGATGTCCAGGCATGTAACCCCAGTGCAATAACATCATCATTTGGGTATTTATTCTCTCAGCTACTTAAAAATACTTTACATACCTTCCTTAGCCTGTTCCACATCTCAGCATAAAAAAGGACACGCGTCCACAAAGACGGGAGCTATGACAATTCTCCACAACTTCCTTGATTCTAATCCTTGCTCAAATCCCCCATGTAATATATCTATTATCACAGCTGTATGTCCAACGTGCTACATACAGTAACAACTGGGGCCTTTATGGACGTGGCAAGATTACTCCACTGTCCCATTGTCCACCGTTGGTCATGTGGGCCACAGAGTCATAGCGGTAATGTGGAAGGATTCCCAGAGGGTGGGGGATGCAGTGGCCCTGAGGGAAGCTGGATTTGACTTGATTGGAGGTCAACTTTGAAGAGAAACAAGAGTGTAGCTAGGCTTTTGGTTCTCAAGACTAGTTCCCTTGGAGGCCTCCCAATTTGGGCCCAGTAGCTTTGAACTAAAAAGCGCTGCTGTAATACACGAGTTCAGCCCCCATCATCCCTGTTTCGCCCAGCAGTGACGTGAAGAGGACACATATAGAGGGGAAGCAGGGGATACCAGTGGCTGAACACAAGGCCGCATTACAGCAGGGCTGCAAAGCAGAAGTAGGCACGGTAGCCCAATTGTGGGTATTCTTTTTATTAAAACCATAGGGCACCCCAAATTAGGAGCCCCCCTAAGGAACTAAATTGAAGAATCAAAAATCTGTTTAGTTTGTTTAGACTGGATCACTGCAGTTTTCTTTTAACACCATTCACAAAGTTTCAAGTTGTCCCTAATTGGAGGGTTTCAGGAGCAAATTACAGTGTAACCCCATTTACCTGCTTTTATATCAGAACTGTGGCACTGAGGATTGCCTGAGAAGAGGAAATGTGTGCACTGCATGACCACACCCCCCCCCCTTCCCTTTGTATGTCCTGTATTCTTCATGCGGGTAACCTAATGTCAGACTTTGTTTACAGCAAATAAACATTCAGGCTCAGACTAGCCCACAGGGTTACAGGGGAAAAACCCAGTGGGCCCCTGATCGCAGGGGCCCATTTGAAGGCTTTCATTATCAAACCACTATAGCTTATGTGTGCCATCCCAACTGCACACACACAGACAATACAGTCTGGCATAATGTTTCTGTGCATAGGCCTTTAACCCCCCTGGCGTTATGATAGAGGCAAATGTAATGGTAACAAAAGCGTTACCATTGCATTTGTCTCTGACGCACGGCTCCGCCCCCATGAGCCTCTGCGGCTCACAGAGACGGAACCCGGAAGTGCGACGGACGCCGCAGCCGCGGCTCTCACCTGCGCAGCGGGGACATCGCTGGATCGCAGGGAGAAGGTAAGGAGACTGCGCCGCCCTGCTCCTCTGCCAAATAGATCCCGAGCGTGACTCGGGGTTACCGCTACTTACAGCGCAAATTAACCCCGAGTCACGCTCGGGATCACCGCTAAGGAGGTTAAAGAGGAACATCGGACCTAAAATAAAAAGGGGCGATTCCCCCTCCCCATCAGCTGCTACTTATCTTTGGTATGTTACCGCTGCGGCAACATCCAACGTCTTTCTGATCCTCACCCTGTTTAGCCGTCTGTTAATGACAGGCACGGGCCTTAGCAAAGTCTTATGGGATTTCAGCCTCATTGCATCCCATTCATGCGCAAGATCGGGGGACGTGTGCAGTGCCTAATGGGATGCAAGATGGCGTCGGAAGGTCGTCTGGAACCTGAGGGGCCCAGAAGCTGGATCCCCCAACAAGGTGAGTAAATAGTGCCCAAAGGTAAAACTGGAGGGGGTAGCAGATTGGTGAGGTTTGGAGGAGGTTTTAACCTTCCCCGACGTTCCTATTTAATGTAAGCCGGTAATAATTGCATTTGAGAGCTGGACCTCAGACATCCGAGTCCGACACTGTAAACATTACTTACTCTACCACCTAAAGACTAGAGGAGTCCTATGCTTGCTTCTGCTTCCAGTCATGAGGATGAAGTCTCTGTCTAGGCATCAACACCAAAAACGCTATACTCACCTCTTATCCCCAACAGCAGCCTGTGCAGTGTCTGAGTTGAAACTTCCTGGCACCTGGTGAAGGGTCCTTCCATATGCTAGTGCACCCCACCGCCTCCTACAGAGGAGAGCGCTCAGGTAGTGCCTGGCACCCCCCCTCATGCCAGTGAATGGAGTGGCATGTTCCAGACACTTGTGAGTTTCCGAAGAATTCCCAAGAAACATATATGCTGTGGGGCTTGTTCTCCAAGTTATGAGGGGAGTGTTGTGTCTCTTTCATTTCTGCCTAGACACTCCCACAATTGGCACTGTGACCATCCATTGCTGATATGCTTATCAGTGGTGAATGCTCGGCATCTCTGTTGATGTCCCACAAAGAGGGAGACCGCTGTCCCTAAAGTCTTATAGACTTTAGGCCAGGGGTTAAGCTTCTATTTAAGATGGACCAAAACCCGGGACTTGGAATTTGCCCCTGGCCCCCCCCAATTTGGGATGCCCCATCATATGAACCCCCCCGGTCAGCAAGTAAAACGCACCTTTCTCAGGTGCTACAGCACTTGCACAGGCTCTCAAATCAGGGTGTTTGGCTGTGCTCTTCAATTTTGGCTAACAAATGGTTAAGTAGTATGGGAAAGTATCAGAAAAAAGCCTAGCAGCCGCATTCCTGCCAGCCTCTAACAGGGTGTGTGCCTGCACCAGCCATGCACAAATACCTGGCATAGATGTGCACCCAGCTAAAGGTAAAGCTTACAGCGGGCAAGGCCCACGCAAGCATCACTGGAACGGGGAGAAGGTACGTTTTTAAGAGGACTCTGGGGTTTCACACAACGGGGCATCCCAAACTGGGGGGTGCCCTGGGAGGAAGGAATCAGTCGGCCCTGAAGTGTTAAAGATTCCAGGGCCGGCAATGTTGGGTTTTGAACTATTTTAAAGCGGACCAAAACCCACTCCCCAATGTTAGATTACCTCCCCCTGGGGCATTCGCTATCCCTTTGGTAGGGTGCATACTTGCGCCAGGCATTTGTGAATGGCAGGCGAGGGCGCGCTCCCTGTTAGAGAGTAGCAGGGGATGCGGCTGCCAGCACGCTCGGATCCGCTCCCATCCCTTCGTCTAAGGCAAGCGGGTCCGAGCAGGCTGGTGGGTCCACCCCCCGCTATAGGCAGGATGCTGGGGTGATCAGTGTGACTAGGTTAGTATTTAATTTGCCATAGCTTTAAATAAGAAAGGATATCAAATGAGTTCTGGAAAGGCCACCTGTCCATCTTTAAAGTGGACCAAACCCCACATTTTTGACTAGCATCCCTTGAACATCCCCATGTCACAACCCATGGAATGTCAAGTGTATGTACTGAGGGTGACAGCTAGCCCCGCCCCCTCGCCATATGAGCCTCGCTATTGGCCAGAAGGGCCCACAGGAGAAGGAATGACTGGTACTAGATGTAGAAGGTGCCAATGGTGCTTCTCATAGTCTCTTGTAACATGGCCGGAGTGAGGGTGAAGGGTAAAACCAGGGTGGCATATTACAGAGCAGGGCAGGGACCTGGCTGGCACAGCACAAAGGGTGGAGGGGCGATGTCTCTGCCAGGATACACAATACTTGTTCTCACACAGCACGATAAATAGCAAGCTCCTGGGCCCAGGTACTTACATGAGGTCGGGTCGGTGCCGGTGGATGAGGGCACAGAAGGCCAGGCCATCCCGGAACGAGGAGCTGAGGTCGGTGATGAGCACCCCGGGGTAGCCTGCACATTGCTGGGCGCACCACTGCTGCAGCGTCTTAGCGGCGGACAACATGGCCGGAGCGGCTCCCCCCAGCTGCCTGCCGGGGGTCAGGGCGGGGTAACGGGGAGGTCAAGGTGAGGAGGGAATCCTGTAGGCGGGTCTCTGGGCTCCGTGCTGCCGGGTAACTTGCCCTCAGTATCTGCCCCCTGCAGTCTACACCCCGGCCCCGGGTCATCCCAGCATTCCTTCCAGCTCTCGCCGCCGTTCCCGGGCGGTGTCTGTGCACGCTCCGCCTCCTCCACAGCCCCTTACTTTCTGATTGGCTGCTGATTAGGGGGCGGGGGAGGGCTGCTGTAGTGTTCACGCCACACACTGTTTTGCCTGGCGCGGGCTCTGCCTCAGCCTCAGCTGCCCACAGCCAGCTCTCAGTCCTCTCAGGAAACCTGAATGGGGCAAGTGCTGCCGGGCGCAGGTTCTGCCTCAGCTGCCCACAGCCAGCTCTCAGTCCTCTCACGAAACCTGAATGGGGCAAGTGCTGCCGGGCGCGGGTTCTGCCTCAGCTGCCCACAGCTAGCTCTCAGTCCTCTGCCTCAGCTGCCCACAGCCGGTTCTCAGTCCTCTCAGGAAACCTGAATGGGGCAAGTGCTGCCGGGCGCGGGTTCTGCCTCAGCTGCCCACAGCCAGCTCTCAGTCCTCTCAGGAAACCTGAATGGGGCAAGTGCTGCCGGGCGCGGGTTCTGCCTCAGCTGCCCACAGCCAGCTCTCAGTCCTCTCAGGAAACCTGAATGGGGCAAGTGCTGCCGGGCACGGGTTCTGCCTCAGCTGCCCACAGCTAGCTCTCGGTCCTCTCAGGAAACCTGAATGGGGCAAGTGCTGCCGGGCACGGGTTCTGCCTCAGCTGCCCACAGCCAGCTCTCAGTCCTCTCAGGAAACCTGAATGGGGCAAGTGCTGCCAGGCGCGGGTTCTGCCTCAGCTGCCCACAGCTAGCTCTCAGTCCTCTGCCTCAGCTGCCCACAGCCGGTTCTCAGTCCTCTCAGGAAACCTGAATGGGGCAAGTGCTGCCAGGCGCGGGTTCTGCCTCAGCTGCCCACAGCTAGCTCTCAGTCCTCTCAGGAAACCTGAATGGGGCAAGTGCTGCCAGGCGCGGGTTCTGCCTCAGCTGCCCACAGCTAGCTCTCAGTCCTCTCAGGAAACCTGAATGGGGCAAGTGCTGCCTCAGCTTCCCACAGTCAGCTCTCAGTCCTCTGCCTCAGCTGCCCACAGCTAGCTCTCAGTCCTCTCAGGAAACCTGAATGGGGCAAGTGCTGCCTCAGCTGCCCACAGCTAGCTCTCGGTCCTCTCAGGAAACCTGAATGGGGCAAGTGCTGCCGGGCACGGGTTCTGCCTCAGCTGCCCACAGCCAGCTCTCAGTCCTCTCAGGAAACCTGAATGGGGCAAGTGCTGCCAGGCGCGGGTTCTGCCTCAGCTGCCCACAGCCAGCTCTCAGTCCTCTCAGGAAACCTGAATGGGGCAAGTGCTGCCGGGCGCGGGTTCTGCCTCAGCTGCCCACAGCCAGCTCTCAGTCCTCTCAGGAAACCTGAATGGGGCAAATGCTGCCTCAGCTTCCCACAGTCACCTCTCAGTCCTCTGCCTCAGCTGCCCACAGCTAGCTCTCAGTCCTCTCACGAAACCTGAATGGGGCAAGTGCTGCCGGGCGCAGGTTCTGCCTCAGCTGCCCACAGCCAGCTCTCAGTCCTCTCAGGAAACCTGAATGGGGCAAGTGCTGCCTCAGCTGCCCACAGCTAGCTCTCAGTCCTCTCAGGAAACCTGAATGGGGCAAGTGCTGCCTCAGCTGCCCACAGCCAGCTCTCACTCCTCTCAGGAAACCTGAATGGGGCAAGTGCTGCCTCAGTTGCCCACAGCTAGCTCTCAGTCCTCTCAGGAAACCTGAATGGGGCAAGTGCTGCCGGGCGCGGGCTCTGCCTCAGCTGCCCACAGTCCTCTCAGGAAAATTGAATGAAGCAAGTGCTGCCAAGTGCGGGCTCTGCCTCTGCTGCCCACAGCCAGCTTGCTGTCTTCTCAGGAAACCTGAATGGGGAAAATGCTGCCTCAGCTGCCCACAGCCAGCTCTCAGTCCTCTGCCTCAGCTGCCCACAGCCGGTTCTCAGTCCTCTCAGGAAACCTGAATGGGGCAAGTGCTGCCGGGCACGGGTTCTGCCTCAGCTGCCCACAGCCAGCTCTCAGTCCTCTCAGGAAACCTGAATGGGGCAAGTGCTGCCAGGCGCGGGTTCTGCCTCAGCTGCCCACAGCTAGCTCTCAGTCCTCTCAGGAAACCTGAATGGGGCAAGTGCTGCCAGGCGCGGGTTCTGCCTCAGCTGCCCACAGCTAGCTCTCAGTCCTCTCAGGAAACCTGAATGGGGCAAGTGCTGCCTCAGCTTCCCACAGTCAGCTCTCAGTCCTCTGCCTCAGCTGCCCACAGCTAGCTCTCAGTCCTCTCAGGAAACCTGAATGGGGCAAGTGCTGCCTCAGCTGCCCACAGCTAGCTCTCGGTCCTCTCAGGAAACCTGAATGGGGCAAGTGCTGCCGGGCACGGGTTTTGCCTCAGCTGCCCACAGCCAGCTCTCAGTCCTCTCAGGAAACCTGAATGGGGCAAGTGCTGCCAGGCGCGGGTTCTGCCTCAGCTGCCCACAGCCAGCTCTCAGTCCTCTCAGGAAACCTGAATGGGGCAAGTGCTGCCGGGCGCGGGTTCTGCCTCAGCTGCCCACAGCCAGCTCTCAGTCCTCTCAGGAAACCTGAATGGGGCAAATGCTGCCTCAGCTTCCCACAGTCACCTCTCAGTCCTCTGCCTCAGCTGCCCACAGCTAGCTCTCAGTCCTCTCACGAAACCTGAATGGGGCAAGTGCTGCCGGGCGCAGGTTCTGCCTCAGCTGCCCACAGCCAGCTCTCAGTCCTCTCAGGAAACCTGAATGGGGCAAGTGCTGCCGGGCGCGGGTTCTGCCTCAGCTGCCCACAGCCAGCTCTCAGTCCTCTCAGGAAACCTGAATGGGGCAAGTGCTGCCGGGCGCAGGTTCTGCCTCAGCTGCCCACAGCCAGCTCTCAGTCCTCTCAGGAAACCTGAATGGGGCAAGTGCTGCCTCAGCTGCCCACAGCTAGCTCTCAGTCCTCTCAGGAAACCTGAATGGGGCAAGTGCTGCCTCAGCTGCCCACAGCCAGCTCTCACTCCTCTCAGGAAACCTGAATGGGGCAAGTGCTGCCTCAGTTGCCCACAGCTAGCTCTCAGTCCTCTCAGGAAACCTGAATGGGGCAAGTGCTGCCGGGCGCGGGCTCTGCCTCAGCTGCCCACAGTCCTCTCAGGAAAATTGAATGAAGCAAGTGCTGCCAAGTGCGGGCTCTGCCTCTGCTGCCCACAGCCAGCTTGCTGTCTTCTCAGGAAACCTGAATGGGGAAAATGCTGCCTCAGCTGCCCACAGCCAGCTCTCAGTCCTCTGCCTCAGCTGCCCACAGCCGGTTCTCAGTCCTCTCAGGAAACCTGAATGGGGCAAGTGCTGCCGGGCACGGGTTCTGCCTCAGCTGCCCACAGCCAGCTCTCAGTCCTCTCAGGAAACCTGAATGGGGCAAGTGCTGCCAGGCGCGGGTTCTGCCTCAGCTGCCGACAGCCAGCTCTCAGTCCTCTCAGGAAACCTGAATGGGGCAAGTGCTGCCGGGCGCGGGTTCTGCCTCAGCTGCCCACAGCCAGCTCTCAGTCCTCTCAGGAAACCTGAATGGGGCAAATGCTGCCTCAGCTTCCCACAGTCACCTCTCAGTCCTCTGCCTCAGCTGCCCACAGCTAGCTCTCAGTCCTCTCAGGAAACCTGAATGGGGCAAGTGCTGCCGGGCGCGGGTTCTGCCTCAGCTGCCCACAGCCAGCTCTCAGTCCTCTCAGGAAACCTGAATGGGGCAAGTGCTGCCTCAGCTGCCCACAGCTAGCTCTCAGTCCTCTCAGGAAACCTGAATGGGGCAAGTGCTGCCTCAGCTGCCCACAGCCAGCTCTCACTCCTCTCAGGAAACCTGAATGGGGCAAGTGCTGCCTCAGCTGCCCACAGCTAGCTCTCAGTCCTCTCAGGAAACCTGAATGGGGCAAGTGCTGCCGGGCGCGGGCTCTACCTCAGCTGCCCACAGTCCTCTCAGGAAACTTGAATGAAGCAAGTGCTGCCAAGTGCGGGCTCTGCCTCTGCTGCCCACAGCCAGCTTGCAGTCTTCTCAGGAAACCTGAATGGGGAAAATGCTGCCTCAGCTGCCCACAGCCAGCTCTCAGTCCTCTGCCTCAGCTGCCCACAGCCGGTTCTCAGTCCTCTCAGGAAACCTGAATGGGGCAAGTGCTGCCGGGCACGGGTTCTGCCTCAGCTGCCCACAGCCAGCTCTCAGTCCTCTCAGGAAACCTGAATGGGGCAAGTGCTGCCGGGCGCGGGTTCTGCCTCAGCTGCCCACAGCTAGCTCTCAGTCCTCTCAGGAAACCTGAATGGGGCAAGTGCTGCCGGGCGCGGGTTCTGCCTCAGCTGCCCACAGTCCTCTCAGGAAACTTGAATGAAGCAAGTGCGGGCTCTGCCTCTGCTGCCCACAGCCAGCTTGCAGTCTTCTCAGGAAACCTGAATGGGGCAAATGCTGCCTCAGCTGCCCACAGTCAGCTCTCAGTCCTCTGCCTCAGTTGCCCACAGCCGATTACCAGTCCTCTCAGGAAACCTGAATGGGGCAAATGCTGCCTCAGCTGCCCACAGCCAGCTCTCAGTCCTCTGCCTCAGCTGCCCACAGCCAGCTCTCAGTCCTCTCAGGAAACCTGAATGGGGCAAATGCTGCCTCAGCTGCCCACAGCCAGCTCTCAGTCCTCTCAGGAAACCTGAATGGGGCAAATGCTGCATCAGCTGCCCACAGCCAGCTCTCAGTACTCTCAGGAAACCTGAATGGGGAACGTGCTGCCGGGCGCAGGCTCTGCCTCAGCTGCCCACAGACAGCTCCCAGTCCTCTGCCTCAGCTGCCCACAGCCAGCTCTCAGTACTCTCAGGAAACCTGAATGGGGAACGTGCTGCCGGGCGCAGGCTCTGCCTCAGCTGCCCACAGCCGGTTCTCAGTCCTCTGCCTCAGCTGCCCACAGCCAGCTCTCAGTCCTCTGCCTCAGCTTCCCACAGCCGGTTCTCAGTCCTCTCAGGAAACCTGAATGGGGCAAATGCTGCCTCAGCTGCCCACAGCCAGCTCTCAGTCCTCTGCCTCAGCTGCCCACAGCCAGTTCTCAGTCCTCTCAGGAAACCTGAATGGAGCAAGCGCTGCCGGGCACGGGCGCTGCCTCAGCTGCCCACAGCTAGCTCTCAGTCCTCTCAGGAAACCTGAATGGAGCAAGTGGTGCCGTGTCGTGGATCGGGCAGGGCATCCCAATATTGAGGTAGACTACCCCCCAAGAGTCTTATAGATTTGAGATGTGCCTTCCTCTTTAACCCTAAACAAAACCCGCCAGTTTGCCCAATTCGGGCAAGTTACTATTATCCCTTTAAAGTGAAACCCACAAGTGGCAGGCCTGTAATTTAAAAGATTCCAGGGCCGACTGCTGGCTTTCCCAACCGCCGGGGCGGTAATAACTCACTTTTCCTCGGTCCAATGGTGCATGCATGGGCTCTCATTCAATCAGAACCATTTGCCCAATTTGGGATACCCCATGGGCACGGAACAAAACCCGAGCAAGTCAAATGAACAGGAATTGTTCTACTTTTAATGCCAACCACATAAAATGTACGGGGGTTGCTTCTCCAAGCATTAACTACTAGCCCAGTACATGGTAGCTGACTGGTGTTTTCCCCAATTTAGAGCAAAAAAAAAAAAAAAAACACCTCTGCCCAGGATCCAGTGCCTCTGATTGTTGGGTCCAGGGTCTTTAGCCGGACAGAGAGCACAGATTCTCTGCCTCTGCCCAGCTTTTGACAGCTCACTTGCTGCTGCAGGGAGGGGCCTTTTATAGTGACGAGTGAGATGACGTTTTGGTGGTTGCAGGGGACTATGCAAGCAGTGGTCCCACACCACATGTCAGGGTGCAATATAGGGGGAGCTATGAAGGCTCCATCCCTGGCCTCTGTGACATCACATGACAGTAGTGGTGTAACTAAATATGATGGGGCCATGGTGCATATATTAAATGGGGCCCTGGCAAGGCTAATAGAGTACATTTTTTTCTGGCTCTTAACTCAATTGGATGCAGCTATTGTAGACAACTAAGGACTGAAACAGAAGAGACAAATGTTTGTTCTGGAGTGGGTGCATGTCCTGCTAAAGGTATAGCAGGGAGCAGCCCCTGCTCTTGCATGTGTCGTTGAATCAGAGAGAAGGTGTTTTTACACTGCGGGGCATTATGCCTGCCCTGGAGTCTCATAGACTGTAGGGTGGGTTTTAGTCTACTTCAAAGCACATCTCAGGCATATCCGATGTGTGTAGGATGTAGGAGATTGATCTATTCCACTACCAATGAGCCAGAGCAGGGCTAAACTAGACATCTTGGATTTGGTAGGACAGTCATTTAGGTGGACAATGGGCAGACAATGGGACAAACTAGAAACAAAAAATTGCAACACTGGGGTGCCCACGTTGACTTTTGCTAAGGGCCCTGCGAAGCCTATGTGTGGCTCTGCCAGAAACAACAGGTTATACCTAATATTCTTATTGAGTAGGTGGAGCCATGCAGATCATCTGTTTTCATTTGCCTACCTCAAGCTCTCAGAAAAAATTCAGCTGAGCCTACAATGTATGTATAGAGCCTCTAATATATACACAGCCATCACGTCCTATTGGTGGACATGTGTTTCAAGCTCATGGCTCTTGTCAGCATAAGGCTGGAAATGATGGCTGTATGGGGTTTGAGACTTGAGAACACTTAAAACAAACCCTAAATGTTTTTTTAAGTTTATAAGTTCAAAGAAAACTAAATCGGAACAGGTAGGTGCCCTAATTAATGATAATGGAGAAATGGTCATTGGGGATGAAGACAAGCCGAAGCTGTTAAATGGATTCTTTAGCTCTGTGTACACAAAAAAGGAGCAAGGAGCCAACACAGGAGATGAACTTATAACAATAGCCCAAGTATAATACTCAACCAGCTAAACATGGCGTTGTTACCTGTGGGGGGTCCACGTCTGGTTGGTCTGTATGCACTTTTGTTTATTTCTTTCTCTTTCACTTCCATCACCACGGCGTGTTTCCCTGCTCAATGGTATGTTATTCTGCTTTATTTTTGTACACTCATGTGGACCTGAATTGATTAATAGGTGGGTTTAGCACATTTTTTGTTGTATTTTTGCACCTTTGCATCTGAGAGCATACTAGTTACAGTATATAGGATTTGGATACATACTCTTAATGGAGAGTATTTTACTTTTTGCACTGAGACAGACCTCCAGCACCCCCTTGTGGTTTTAAATGTTTGTCATGTAGTTGTTATTGTATAGTCTTAATGTTCATTGTGATTGTAAATATATGTAATTAGTCAATAAATTTGAATATTTTTTAGACCCTTAAAGTGGTGCAACTGTTTCATCCACGGCACTTCTTAGAGGGTACTGTGGGTGTCCCTCTTTTCTTGCAGTGTATTGAGTTTTGAGTGCTGGGATTAGTGTGCACACTATTATTAGCTTTATTGTTGACTTACCATTTGGCTTATAGACTGGTGCAACTTTTCTAGCTTGTCTAAAACTTGTAACCAGCTAAACATGGATATCATCCAAGAAAAACTAAATAATGTAAATGCGAATCAGACTGCAGGACCAGATAGACTTCACCCAAGAGTTCTTAAAGAGCTCAGTTATCTCATCACCCCTGTTCTTGATCTTTAAAGACTCACTAATGACTGGTATAGTGCCAAGAAATTGGTGCAAGGCAAATGTGGTGGCCATTTTTAAAATGGGCTCTAGGACTTCTCCGGGCAATTACAAACCTGTAAGTATAACACCCATTATGGGAAAATTGTTTGAGGGACCATTAAGGGACTACATACACGAATATGTAACTATGCATAATATAAGTGACAACCGGCACGGTTTGACGAAGGACAGAAGCTGCCAAACTAACCTAATTGGCTTCTATGAGGACTTGAGTAGAAGCCTGGACAGAGGGGCGGCTGTAGATATAGTTTTTCTGGATTTTGCAAAAGCATTTGACACTGTCCCCCTTAGATGCTTATAGGGAAATTGAGATCTTCAGGATTAGAAAATACAGTTTTTAACTGGATTGAAAATGGGCTGAAGGATCATGTGCAGATTTGTGGTTAATGATAACCACTCTGAATAGTTACAGGTTTTGTAAGCGGTGTACCCCAGGGTTCAGTGCTAGGCCCACTATTATTCAACTTGTTTATAAAGGACATAGAAGATGGAATTAAATGCACTCAGACTGCAGATGACACAAAGATATGTAGCACAGTGCAGTCTACTGAAGATGTTCACAAGTTTCAAGTTGACTTAGACACTTTGAGTGTGTGGGCGTCCACTTGGCAAATGAAGTTCAATGTAGAGAAATGTAAAGTCACGCACATGAGGTCTAATAACCTGAAGGCCACATATGTCCTCGGGGGAGTAAAAATGGGAGGCGACAATACTTTTCTACCATAAGAACTATAAATATGTGGAATAGCATACCCGGAGGCTTGCTATGGCATCAACTGCTGACAGCATCAAAAAAGGTTTAGATGCTTATTTAGAAGAAAATAACATAACAGTTACTATTAGCTTATATCAGTAAAAATAACTTCCCCTACCCCCACACCCTTGGTTGAACTTAAAGGACATATGTCTTTTTTCAACCGTATTATTAACTGTGTAACACTAACAGACGAGACAGCCAACATAGGGGGAAACCAAGGTTGGATGGGTTATAATATATTTCTAAACCTTCCCTGTACTATAACTCATGTATCCATCCTTTATCATGGTGAGACATAAAATATGTATTCCTTCTGTGTGGAGGCAAACCTCCAAACTACACACCCTCACTATGTCAATCACCCTAAAAACTGGTCACAGCTGGAAAGCTTAAGGATGAAGAGAGCAGGTTTGTTGATGGGTGCCTTTTTTCTGTTTGCGATACATGCAGGTACAGGTGGCACCTTGGAATTACTGCATAGGCAGGTTGCTCCTGGAATTGGCAGCTGCCTTCCATTGCTCTACTTTTAAACATATCACAACTTTTATTGGAAGGAAGAAGAATCAGGGGTGACAGGATTTGGATGTACTAATCTTTTTCAGGGGAGCTCTTCCCAACTCACTGACCATTCTCCGGAACCAGCCTGTGCTGGAATAACACATTTTGTATTTGTAGTTTCACCCATCATGCAAGGATTTGGCCAAATATTTAGAAATGCATCTAAAAACAGCAGATCACCCCTGTAAAAGTGGAAAAAAATGTTCAAAAAACTTGTCACCCCTGAATTGTATTTGTACAATGAGTTGAAAAGCAGCAATGGGGGGGGGGGGTATCTGAGGCTGGATTGGAAACTACTTATATGATATTATAAAAAATATAATTTATATATATTATACCATGCCAACTATGTGCCACTGCCCATGTAGCATGTACCCCAACTTGCTGGGCCACCAAATTAATGTGTAGCACAAATTCATCTTGTGTCTAAACCAGTTGTATGCCAACCTGGTCTACCCTTTCAGTCAAGCTTATTGGTCACATAGATAAACATACATTGCACAACATGCAGTGAAATGTTTTTGTGACAATAGCAACATGTGGCAATAGCAACATAGCATTAATACATTAGGTAGTGAGTTCAAATACAAAATATAAATATACATAGAATGCACAATAACAAATTAAAAATATACAATATGCTTAGTGTGAGGAAACCCGTATCACATGACTGACGTCACTGTCACACATTTTGGTAAGACAGGTCCTATGACCCTGACTGGCTTCCCTGAAACCAGTGAACGGAATCCTGCCAGATCGTAAAAACTGCCACCAGGTCTGTTTAAAGGGTTATTAAACCCCCTGCAAAAAATAACAAAACAGGCACTCTTCTGTCTCGCGCAGCACATCCCTACCGGTCCACTGCTCAGAAACCTCTCGGATACCAGCCTCACAAGCTGTCCCACCCCTCATGTCAGTCACACAACAACCTTAATTCATTGCAGTGGTGGAGCGGACCAGGCACACCCCTCCATTGAAATGATTGGACGGCACACCGGGAACCAAGCTGTGGGACTAAGATCAACAGAGAGCATGGGAACTGGGAGGTTTCCAAATGACAGACAGGGCTGAAGCTGTTGCGCAGTACCTGTTTTTTGTTGTTGGGAGTTAGGTACCCTTTAAGACAGGCCCGGTCCATTAGCATGTCTATCTAAGTTAGTGCAGGCTAACAGAGGTGTGAATTGCACCAGGGCCTTCTGTTCTGAGCTCCCCCAACCTTGAAGTATGCTATGCTTTACATATTAGCTCGTTCCTGTAAAAGTTATGTTACTGTGGTATTTATGACACAAGACTTGGGATCTTAGAGATGGAATGTAATATTGTCGTCATATTCTTTACACTCAGTAACACTGATGTCTGCAGACAGCTGGTACTGCAATCTTCACAGTATGGGGTGTTCTAGTTCCCCTTCAGTAGAAGAGGTGTTTGGATTTGAATTAGGACAAGCTTAGATGTTATCCTGGTTGAGAGCATTAATGGCCTATGGATAAACGCTCCTTCTCATTCTCTCTGTGTTGTCCCTAGGGCTCAGAAGTGCTTCCCTGATGGCAGGAAAGAGAACAGTCTATTGTCAGGGTGATTGTGGTCCCTAAAGACCCTCATAGCTTTTTTTCCAGCATTGATTTCTATAGATGGACTGCAAGTCAGGGAGTTCTGTACAAATTGTGTGTTCAGCAGTTTTTACCACTCTCTACAAAGCTTACTTATCCTGTTTACTACTGTTTCCATACCAGACTGTAATACAATTAATTATAATACTATGTATGGTGCAAGTGTAGACATTTTTAGGCACAGTAGTTGACAGTTTGAAGGCTTGAGATGGTAGAGACACTTGCGGGCCACCATGGTAATAATATGATAAGATTATGCACTAGGAATGGAGGATAAAAAATTGGCCTAACTGGTTGGTTATCCTGAAAACTTGATATATTTAGTATAGTGTAGTTATACAATTAATTGAGCATAAGTAGATCAAATTGTAAATATACATTTAATAAAGCATAACTAGATCATGGTTATCAATATACATTGTATTTAGAATTGTAAAGAGCTTTACAGATATTATGTACAAGAGATAAAGTGATTCAGCCCGTATCAGGATAACACAAACATCCTCAGTTACTTCATTGAGCACTAGGTATATTTTAGCAATTGCAGCAGGATGCTGTGTGCATCAAGCTGAACACGACTCAACATAGGTGGTCCCAGATGCGTTTCACCTTTAGGGCATCCTCAGAGGACACAAAAATTTGTCCTGCTGAGCAGAATAAATGCTGGTGTGGGCGATCTACAAGAAGAAGTAGAAAATGATGGTGAATAATAAATATGTGTATATATAAACAGTAACACTATAGAAGAGGGGCAATGTACATTTAATATGTAATTGAAAGAATAATCCAACGGATAGGACTATCGCTGGTGTGGTGGTGCCGCAGCTTTTAAGGTACAAAAACTCTGGGTAAGGTTAAAGTGGACCAACACCCAGGATTTTCACTATCCTGGGTGTTGGTCCACTTCCGCGGGCACGGATAAGCCGCCACCTCTTGCATGTCCCTCTTACAGGGCGCGCGCCCGCGCCAGCCATTCACAAACGGCCGGCGCGGGTGCGCGCTCTGCTAGGGGGACGCGCGGGAGGCGGCGGCGGCTTATCCGTCGCTTGTCCGTCGCCGATAAGGTAAGTTTTTAGGGGCTTTCTGGGGGGGTCTCACACAGAGGGGCATCCCGATTCCGGATGCCCCGCGGGGAGGGAATCTATGATTCCCGGGCCTATCAGCTCCCTCCCCGCGGGGCATCTGGAATCGGGATGTCCCGCGGGGTGAAACCCCCCAGGAAGCCCACAATCCTACCTCCTCCCCGTTCCAACGGCGCATGCGCGTCCGCCGCCTCCCGTGCGTCCCTCTAGCAGGGAGCACTCCCACGCTGGCCGTTTGTGAATGGCCGGCGCGGGTGCGCTCCCCAATCGGGGTGCCCCACCGAAGTGGACCAAAACCCAGGATAGTCAAAATCCTGGGTGTTGGTCCACTTTAAGCAAAAGGAGATTATGGTAAAAAGAAGGTAGTGGGCATGGGATTGTATTGCAGTAATCCTACCTTTATTAGCAGTATAAAACCGTATAAACCCCTCCTGGGCCGCTCCATTCCTGGGGGACCTAGCCTCCATGAACCGACCCGCCGACAGAAAAACAAAAACCGCACTGTAAAGTTTGTTACGTTTGTCCCCAGAAGTGATTTCCTGTAACTGTAATGAAGAAAGGTTGACCAGTGCCAGAAAAATACAGTGCCAATCTTTTTAAGGAGGAAAAATTTCACTCACTGGTGCTGTGATAATCGGCAGGAAGGTCCAACAGGTGCTAACACAGGTTGGCCAATACCTAGTATAACAATTAAAGCAAATTGGTGAGTGTTTGAAGCCCACAGCACAGTGCCAGACAAGATTAAAATGTTGGTGCTGCAAAACTGCCGCTTTAGCCACCAGGAAGATGCTAAACATGATAAAAAAAGGCCCCAAGTCATTGGCCCGGTGAATACAGTATCTGTGGGATTGCTGATAGTAGACTTACCATGGCAATGATTTTTTATGCTATTTATTAAAAGTTTTATTATAATACGTTCCTAGATTCTGGTTAACTCAGGATGCCAGGGCCCTGAGCACCTCAATAGGTGCTGCAAGGAGCTTGGGAGCCTTGTCTCAGGAGGTGAAATTAATCAGGGATCTTATCAAGGTGAGTATAGGGAAAACTAGAGCGTTTTCATACAATGGGAGTTTCCTTTTAAGCTTTCTGTAAGAGACTCTAAAGCCAATGGCAATAGTTAGCCAACAAGCAGCTGACCTGATGTGAGTCTCGTATGCCTCCCCTCCATTTCCAGCAGCCTATGGTGGAAGCCATATCAGGCCCCCAAAGTTAGCACTTTTTTCATTACTCCAGGATCACACAAGCAAGTGGTTCTACAGCTACTCTGTCCCATGGAGCTCTCATCTTGAGCAAGCACAGCAGGCCACAATGGTCCCGCAGTTGTCTCTGACCACAGCATATCAAAACTCATATATCTGCTCCATGACATGCTCTTCCCAGCTTAGCCATGGCCCAGAAATTAAAGCAAAAAAAATCAGTTTTACATAAGATATTTACATAAAATCAGAGATTTTTTGATGCTTTGAAATGGCTTATTTTATACTGTTCCCAAGGTAAATGTGGTGGGAGAAAGTTAGTGTGTGTCTGGTGTTTATGCTTGCACATTCCAATAGTTGAGTGTGTCTCCTTTACTATAGGTTTACTAAAGCCTATTCATTAAAATCATGGTCCAGACAGTAAAATAAAAAAAAATGCCATACTCACCTTTTATCCCCCCCACAGACGATCACCTTTGGGCCAGGCAGTGTGGGACTTGGATTGGGCGATTCCGTAAGTTTAAAAGCACCAGACTAGGGGCAATCTCCTTCAAGCCATAAAAGGTGAGTATAGCAATTTTGGAATTGGAATTCCTCGTAGGGCGTGATTTCACCTGGACTATGGTCTTTTGGACTCTTGGACCACTTTAAGTCTTTTAATTGAAACTGAATACTATGACTACTGTGCAACTTAAAAATGTTAAACATGGGGGCGGAGCTTGCCATGGCGCCGTGAGGACCTGATTACGATCGGCTCCTGACTCCATCAGCTTTTATAAGCATCTTAACGAGCCTAATCCTGAGCCCCGACCCGTGGCACATACCTGCGGGGACAGGGAGCATCCACAGCTGCTGCGGGACCCAATTCTGAAGTGACCCGAGGAGTGGAGGCGCCTGTCAGAGACGGTGTAGTGCGGGCCTGAGGGAGCGGCCGCCATCTTGCCGCCATCGCACCCGGACTCGTGCTGCGGCTGAGAGGAGAAGTCTGGGTGTCACAATCCGGGCACCAGCGATCTGAGCCTCAGCACCGGCAGCGCCTGGTCCCACCGACTGAGGAGCTGCGGACGGCGGGGAAACCCTGTCGAGAGGCGGCCGGAGGAGCGCCCGCCATCTTGTCCCCTCCACGCTGATGATTGTCCCCTGATCCGGAGGCCGAGGAGCGCTGACAGCCCCGCAACTGGCTTGAGAAGGTGAGCGCTTACTCTGGGACCCCCCCCACCTATCACCTTATGTGTCTCAACACCTGGGAAGCGCAGGCCCGGACGCCTCACCATTCACCCACCCCTCGCTCTGCCCCTAAGTGAAGACGGACACGGGGAGCGCACCTCCCTCTGCTGGGATCCAAGGCTGCCTTGCCTGAGAAGCGCAGGCCCGGACGCCTTGCCCATCCATCCATCCATCCATCCCCGGCTCTGCCAACAAGTAAAGGGGGACGCTAGGAGCGCACATTCATCCGCTGAGGCCCGGGGCTGCATTGCCTGGGAAGTGCAGGCCCGGACGCCTCACCCATCCATCCACCCCTGGATCTGCCCTTGAGTAAGGGGGAGCGCTGGGAACGCACCTTCCTCTACTGGGAGCCGAGGCTACATTGCGGACCCCTTAGCCCACACAGTAACGCAGATGACCGCAGGCTGAGAGCCTTGCTGCTTGCACTGAATGATCTGCCTGTGTTGCCCTGTGACACCTCGGTGAAGCTACTGCTCTCCTTGTATGATCTGTGATCAAGCAACCTCTCACATAGGTGCTCCAAGTGTTTCAACTCAATAATGATCCAGCCCTGACTTTGCCTTACTTTACATGTGTATTTCCAGTTCCACATTTTATACTATATCTGTACTGCTCCAGAGGTTGTGCATCTAAGTTGCTATAGCTCATAAAGAAGCACACCGCTTTCTACTCACCACGTTTGAAAAAAGCTCCTACGGTGGCAGAACCGAGTGTTCATGCGCAATACTGTTCCACTACGGGCACAGCTTTATCATTACCCAACTTCATCTTACGCTCCTGTACCATAATCGGTGTGTTCCGGGCGTACTCCAGTTAATCTGTCCCAGCTCTGGAAGAAACATCTTGAAGGAAACCCAGTGGAGTTCTGGGATACCCCCTCCCCATTGACCGGGTGGTGTTGCAGAGCGGATTCCAACCGCGATGGGCGGCGGTAGCAAACATAAAGATTCCAAGACCCAGACGAGGGGCTCCCTGGCCGCCAGCCAGACCGATCTCAACCGGTATATCTCAAAATCCGGGGAGGCCCCCCCGGGGTCCAGGCCCCTCGAGCAGCCCACCCCGTGGGATCGCAGGAGAGGAGCCTACTCAAGGGGACACTAGTGCGCCCAGACCACCCCCGATGGAGCACACGCTATCTGAAATTTGGGCTCACTTGCGCTCCTTGCCCACTAAGGAGGACTTGTCTCTGATTACGCGTTCAATCAGCGAAAAACTATCCGAAGAAGTTGGTCTCCGGAGAGGAGATCTGAGACAACTGGACGCTAGGCTGGACAAGGTAGAGCAAAACCAGGAAGAGGATGGGTCCGCCATACGACAGCTCACACTTCGCTTGCAAGCGCAGGAAACAGCCACCAACAACCTAACCCTCCATCTTGAAGACCTGGAAAACCGCAACAGGAGGAACAACATCCGCATTAGAGGTCTTCCTGAAGCGACGCGATCGGAGGACCTAATGCCTACACTCCAGGGCATCTTCTCTGCACTTCTAGGAGAACAATCAGAGGGGGGCGCTAAGATAGAAATTGACCGAGCACACAAGGCTATCGCCCCGACCGGCCGACCCTCAAAGAGACGTGATCTGTAGGATCCACTTTTTTCAAGAGAAAGAAGCGATCATGTCAGCGGCAAGGAGGAGGGGATCCTTAGACTTCGACGGGGCGGAACTTCACTTTTACTCTGATCTCTCAAGATCCACGCTGGCGAGAAGGAGAATCCTACGACCACTGCTAGATTTGCTCAAACAGAACAACGTGACTTATCGGTGGGGCTATCCTTTCGCTTTGATTGCTTCGAAGGGGGGCAAATCGTAGGCATGAGGACTTGCCAGCCTTTCTGAAACAGTTCGGACTTCGACCTCTCCAGATCCCGGACTGGATGGGCACCAGCCCAGATCTATATCCTCCTCAGGCCAGAGGGCGACGATCTCTCCATCCCCCCGATGCGTGAGCCGGAGTGATTTTGATCGATGCATACGAGGTCGCCGTATTATAAAGGACACTGTTATTTTTGCTGGACTCCCTCCCCCCCCCACCCTGCCCTCGCCTGTGATGACCGGACTGCCTTCTGACAGGTCGTATGCTTGCATTTATACCTTGCTATGATATGTGTATTACTGTTTCTTGATAGTAGCTAAAGGCTGTTTATCATAGATCTGGAGCGGGTTTACAATGCACTTTCATGGTCGGGTGCTGGTCCTTGGACCGGGACTGGGAAGGCCCCGTGGCCCGTGTGGAGACTATTAGGACAATGACGCGGTGGTCTCTCGGCTCGTGCCCGGGGATCGGCTCCGGGGGGGGTGGGGGGGTAGAATCGGGCTTTCGGGGGCCTATTACGTTAGCGGTCTGCCTGTTCCTTTCCTCGCTGGCAGGCAATGGAACTCCGGTCTTGAATTCTCAGATTTTGTCGGATTCAATTGTTTAGATTCTTAATATTAACTCAGGATTGCAATTGCACTGTTATGATAAGGTGTTATAATTTATGGGCGGCCAGGAGCTGACGCCGGATCAGCGTGAATTAATTAGTGCTTCGCACTCTTCTCGCGAACGGCGGTTTGCCTCTCGGTCCCAAAGTTGAGGGCGGGCAGCGGCTCCTTGATTCCCAGTTTCTGGGGTTGCGGGGTCGCTGCCGGCTCCTCTGGTTTCCTTGTGGGTAGGGCTTTGCCCGCCCTCGTATATACCGGGTCTCCGAGCCGCCTCTCTGATCACCCTTTGGGGTCGGGGTGGCGCCCTTGGATCCTCGTTAGTTACTGTTAGGTGTTCAGATTTGAGGGAGCTAAACCCTGTTCATTGGACTGGGACGCTTCCCAACACCACTTCTCTTCTCTCTTTTTCTGCCTTTTCTTCTTTCTCTTTCCCTCTTTCCTTCCCTCCCACTGCCCCTTCCCCCTCCACCCTTCCTCGTCACCTCCTCCCGTTCCCGGTAACCTAGCCTCCAGTTAGACCAGGGGGTGTGAGCGACGACCGAAGATTGCCATAGCATGAGGGGCTCTGATCCTAGCCCTCCTTTTACCAAAAAACTCAGGGTGATTTCGTTGAACGCTAGAGGACTGAACACCCCTATTAAGAGATCCAAATTAGCTCAGGAATTGGCCAGACATAAAGCAAACCTCGCCTTCATACAGGAGACGCATCTTAGGGGGGAAAGTGCCCCTAGGCTGGCCTCGAGGTCCTTCTCCCAGTCCTATACCAGTAATGCACCGGATGTCAAGGCACAGGGGGTGGCGATACTGATCGCTAGGAACACCCCTTTCCGGGTCACAGACAAAATCTCGGATGGGCAGGGGAGATACTTGATCCTCAAGGGTTCTCTGTTTAATAAGAAGTACACCTTAGCGGTTGCATACGCCCCTAACTCTGGGCAGGTAACCTTTCTAGAATCCTTTGTAGACAAACTCATGGCAGTACAGGATGGACCCATCATTCTCGGAGGAGACCTAAACGTAGCGTTAGAACCCTTATTGGATTCATCCACGGGATGATCGGCTCTGGCATATGCGGCATTGAGGAAAATAAAGAAGGCCCTTCAGAAGGCCCAGCTCTGCGATTACCCACCCCACCACTAAAGACTACTCCTATTACTCTGCGGTCCATGCCTCATATTCCAGAATCGACTACGTTCTAGTATCCCATTGCCTTCTACCACAGATAACAGACACCAAAATAAAACCCACAATCATATCAGACCATGCCCCCCGTGGCCCTCTCCTTCAACTTAACCGCTGGCTCTGGGGGGGAGTGGACGTGGAGGCTGAATGAATCCCTTCTACAAGATGAGCCACTGGTCCTTGACCTTCAAAAAGCCATAAAAGAGTTCTTTGAACTTAATAAAAGCAATGACACCTCCCCATTTAACAACTGGCAAGCTCATAAAGCAGTAATTAGGGGCATTCTAATCGGACACGCCACTCTGAGGAAGAGGGACAGGGAACGGGAGCTGCAGAAACGACTGGAGAGGGTGCAAGAGCTGGAGAGATCTCATAAAGCCTCATTAGCCAAAAGCAACTTATTGGAGCTCTCGGAGGCCAGGACGGCCCTGAATTCTCTCCTAACCTCTAGGGCCGCCTATATCATAAAGAGATGCAGGAGAATGTACTTCGAATGGGGGAACAAAAGCAGTGCACTCTTGGCGATTGCCCTCAGAAAACAGCAATCATTGAACTATATAGAGGCTATTGTTGACGAGCGTCAGAAAAAGCTTTATAATACCCCAGATATTGCAAAAACATTTCAGTCTTTTTATCAAAAGCTTTATAATATCTGCCCTGTAGGGGTAGGCCCGAACCAGGGGCGTCTGGAGCAAATGAAGAAATAAATAGAGGACTCAGGAATGCCGGGTCTGCGTACGGAGGAGAGGGAAGCCCTTGAGAGCCCAATCTCCATGGAAGAGCTTAAATTGGCTGTTCAAGGCTCGCCGAATGGGAAGTCGCCAGGGCCTGATGGGTTCTCGGTCATTTATTATAAACAATTTCTTCCTCTTCTCGGCCCACATTTTCTGTCTGCCTTTAACTCGCTCTTGGAGCCCTCTGGCCCAGCCACCATCCCGAGTGAGGCCTTAACCGCTCATGTCACTGTAATACAGAAGCCTGGGAAGGACCCACTCTCCTGCGGTAATTATAGACCCATCTCATTATTGAATGTAAATCTTAAGCTCTACGCGAAAGTCCTGGCAAATAGGCTGTCAGGGCTGCTCCCGGGGTTGGTGGATGGTGATCAGGCCGGATTTATCCCAGGGCGGGAAGCCCGTGATAATACAACCAGGGTGCTGAACCTACTTCATAAGGTCAAACAGACCGGGGAGCCGGTTGTGTTGCTGTCCACTGACGCCGAGAAGGCCTTTGACCGGGTAAATTGGCAGTTTATTAGAGCAGTCCTAGAACATATCGGGTTGGGGCCTAGGGCGCTGCAACTAGTGATGGCCCTTTTCTCTGACCCCTCGGCAAGAATCAAGGTTAATGGCGCTCTATCGGACCGAGTTGACATTAGGAATGGTACTAGACAGGGCTGCCCCCTTTCCCCCTTGATTTTTGCATTATCTATGGAACCGTTTCTGTGCAGAATTAGGGGACAGGAGGATATACAAGGGATCACAGTCGGTTCAGCCACACATAAGATCTCAGCCTATGCGGACGATCTGCTTTTTTTCCTCACGAACCCGAGGGTGGGCGTCCCGGTGTTGATGAGGAATTTGAGAGGTTTGGTAGGCTTTCCTTCTTAAAAATAAACTATGATAAATCAGAAGCGTTGGGGGTGAATCTCCCAGATGAAACTGCTGCCTTCCTCAGATCTTCCTTCCCGTTTAGATGGCCTCCCTTGGCCATCACATATCTTGGCACCAAGATTACTAAAACAGTAGATGGGATATGCACTGCAAACTTTGGCCCCCTCCTTTCTAGAATTAAGGCGGATTTAGCGAATTGGGACCTCCCCACCTTCTCGTGGCTGGGTAGAATAAGTATTATTAAAATGACGGTCTTGCCTAGGATCCTTTATCTGCTTCAGGCCCTCCCTGTACACATCCCTAGGGCATACTTTAAATCCTTGAACTCGGCCTTCATTAAATTTATCTGGCAGGGACGTAAACCAAGTGTGAAACTGCGGCTTCTTTTTAAACCTAAATCAGCCGGGGGTTTAGCCTGCCCTGATCTGTTTCAGTATTGGCGTGCGGTGCATCTCCAACGAGTACTGGACTGGCACCATCAGCGTACACGGAAGAAGTGGGTGGGCCTAGAATCAACCTGGCTGCAATTCCCTCTGAAGGACGCTGCTTGGGTGGCTGGGAGAGGGAGGACCCTCGGTAAAGATCACCCGCTCATAGCTACTTCTCTTGGGGTCCTGGATGGAGTTAGAGGTAGGGCAGAGATATCACCCTGGTCGACCCCCCTGGTCCCGCTAGTGAGCAACCCTTCCCTCCCAATAGGCATACTCCCTCGTCTTAGGGAGGCCTTTAACGAGAGGGGTACCCCGAGGGGACTGGATCTCATATCGCCTTCGGGCTGGACCCGGCTGGAAGATCTCCGGGAGAGGTGGGATACGCACCTGTTCGATCACTGGCTCTTGTTTACCTTCCGGAGCTTTCTCCTGAGCCTGGGACCTAAACAGGCGCTGCCCTCACCCCCTTTGAACGGCTGGCCACTGCACAAGATCCCCCCCTTAAGCTGATATCTCAACTGTATGCTTTGCTGGGGAGCTCTGAGAACAGGGAGATGCCCCGTTTCTGTGCGGACTGGGAGAGGGACCTGAACAGACAGCTGACGGAGGGCCAGTGGAGATATGTATTTCTAGCAACTCATAAAACCTCTATGTCCTCAAGGACACAAGAAGCAAATTATAAATGTCTTACAAGATGGTATTTTACCCCGCAGAGATTACATAGGATAGACCTGACAGTTCCTGCTGAGTGTTGGAGATGCCGGAGAGCAACGGGGAGCTTTTTCCATGTGTTCTGGGAATGCTCTAAGATAGTACCTTTTTGGCAATCTGTAGCCGACATTGCCGGGGAGATTGCGGGCAGTCCGGGGCCCCGAGACCCTTCTCTGCTCCTCCTGCACCTAGCGGATGTCCCCCTGAAGACTTATAGGAGATTGCTTCTGAGACATCTCATCAATGCAGCAAAGGCTGTCATCCCGAGACTATGGAGATCGGAGGGGACCCCGTCAGTGACGGACTGGATAAGGGAAATTAACCGGGTAATGGAAATGGAGGAGCTCACCGCCTCTATCCATGGGGTTACACAACAATTCCTACAGACCTGGACACCGTGGTTCCTTTTTAAAGACTCAGACAGATATAAGACACTCATAATGGATGGGTCCCAGACAGGCCCTTAGCTCCTCTGACACTCATACTTACCTCACCCCTTCGCTGACTTCTGCATGACGTGCTCTATAGAATTGGGGAATCCTAGGTGATGATCTATAATACACCCTATGGGGGTTATACTCATGGCACCCCCTTCCCATTCCCCTCCCCCCCCTTCTCATTCACCTCCCCCTTCTTTCCTCTACTCCCCCCTCTCTCTGTTTTTCTTTTTTCTCTTCCTCCTCTCTCTTTCTATGGTTCAAGTTCTGCTAGGCCAGTCTACTTCAGAACAGGATAACTATGTTTGGAACTGATGCGGTCTCCCCCCGTGTTGGTGGGGTCTGCCGCGGGTGCCAGCTACTTGGTCCTCGTGGGGGGCTCCTGCCGGCCCGGGCAGAGGGTCAATAGACGGGCTATGTCACACCTTATTTTTATGACATATGAGTATGTAATGGTGGATCTTAGCCCTAAACGCATGTTTACTACCTAACTGTATGTATGCTGACTGGCTCCGTCGGGCCTCAAGTTAGTTTCTATTCCTTCACTTTTGTATTGACTTGTTATATTCTTGAAAATAAAAAAAGAATTAAAAAAAAAAAAATGTTAAACATTGTCCGCTGTTCAAGTTGGTCCCTCATCAGGTATACACTTGTACAATGATATATACAATCAGATAACATATTTTACCTAGATAAATGTAAAAGTTGGACTAATCTGATTGCAGGAGGCAATATATTTTATTTAGTCACTTCTGTGATATTTGTAGATGTCTCAGTATTACACAGAAGCAGAGGAGGGTGATTTTCACATTTTCCAGATTCCAGACACCCACCTGCTTCTGAAGACACAGGCATATTTGTTCTTCTTGTACAGAAGGCCATAAACACTGCACATTTTTTATAAAATGTATTTCTCTGACTTCGTAATTATTGTTGGTGGATAGACTTATTTCACCTAGTAGTACAAACCTTGTACCTCCATCCAAAATGTGCCTTTTTGTTCATGCAGACCCGCATAGAATATTGTGGTCAAATTGTTTGTCCCCTATTTTGAAAAAAGGAAAGTGTCCGACATTGGCTACTAGCTGTGCACACCAGGTAACCCAAGGCCCGCGTGCCACCAGACAACAGAGGTGTAGGTGGATATAGTTAAATTGACACAAAAGACTAAAAGACTCCAGGGCTGGCTGCTAGCCTGCCCATGGGGCATAATGTGTGATACCCTCCGGGTCACTGGTAAACTCACCAAGACGTTGTCTTTGTGGGTGGGTTTCCTGTATCCGAGGCACACTCCCGCACCCAGCCATTCAGATATACTGGAGATGGGATTGCTTCCCAGTCTATAGGGAAGCTGGGGATGCAGCCAGTGGCTTTCTTGAGATTAGCCAAGGACAATTAGAAAGGACAGGTGGGCATAGCCTTGGTGGTGGAAAAAAACATTTTTTTTTCTTTAAACCAAGCCATCTATCAGACGCTCATTGCCCGAGGTATTTGGGTGAGTAAGGGGCACAGAGGAGCCCCAAATGGGTTTTGTGCCATTCTAACGCCAGCCATGTCATTTATATGACTGCCTCTCCTATGGTTAAACATCAGCTTTGTAAATTTTACGTGGCTATCATTTACTTACCTCGGAGCCATCAGGGTGCCCTCGGCGGGCCAGTGCCTGTTGATCCTTCCAGAAGGCCATCCAGGGGTCATGGGGAGGTGACCTCTTGGTGACTCTGGTCACCCGATCATCCTTGGAGCCCATCAGCAGGGGAGTGCACGGCTGCTGTCTTGAGCCGC
Source organism: Gastrophryne carolinensis (assembly GCA_027917425.1). Lineage (NCBI taxonomy): Eukaryota > Metazoa > Chordata > Amphibia > Anura > Microhylidae > Gastrophryne > Gastrophryne carolinensis. The sequence continues at coordinate 331,713,571 of CM051235.1, read as the reverse complement.
CCCCCCCGCTATATAAATGTGCAGACGTGGCATCTTTCGCAATTTGAATTGAGGTAGGTTGCGGGTCATTCATGTAGTAATGAGATCTATCTCAGCTAGATCGCTGTTTTTTTGTGAATAGATCTGTTTAGTATGAGATCTACAATCTACCACTAATGTTTTTACTGTTGTTTTCATCCTGCATTTGGAGCTTGTTGCTGTTGCTTGATCGATGGTGGATATATATATACTCATCATCGGTCAAGCAACTGAAAGCTTCTAATGCAGGCTGATTGTAGCGGATAGTAAACAGTAGTAGTAGTAAAGGTGTAAGTTCCATTAATATTCATTATGAATGAATCTGATTTTATGAATGGATCTTACACTTTTACTATTACTACTACACAATGGATCTCATTACTGCAATGAGCTCTAACCAGTTTTTTTTTTTCCTTTTTCTGTTATTTTGTGTACTCATCCCTTATCTATTATTGTGGTGGCCAGTGTGACAGGTGTGCACCGATTCTGTCTCACTCCCGGTTAATGGAGGGGGAATGTTGGACGGAGATCTGACTGATTCCTGGTTGCCATGTGATGGGAGATTACGAGCCATTTGCTGTTTACATCGCCCCCATCACCCCCTCTCCCCCCCCCCCCCCTGTCGCCTGCTGCACCTTGGTGTTTACTGGGTGATGGCTGGCGGTGGCTGGGATGTGGGGAGTATCAGGCAGAGCGCAGGCTGATTCCTGGCTGATGGTTGCAATTTGATGAGAGATTATGAGCTGTCGGATAACTGTGGGTTCGGGCCTGCGCTGCCCACCCCTTACTCTGTGTGTGTGTTTTTAAATTATTTTATATTTTGTCTATGTCATTGTTCGTGTATTCATGTTAATACATTGCAGTTAATATTTAGTTACATTCATTGGTGCATATTTGTTATTAGCCATGTGAGGATACCTGGGCCCTTCTACTCACGGAACATCAACCATAATCTAAAACGCTTGCCCAGGTCAATGCTGCAAAAAAACTAAATGGTGGAGAGTCATATACTCTTAGATAGACAGAAAAAATGTAATCATGCTGATGACAACCCACGATGAGTCAGTCATGAATGTATGGCAACAAGGTTCCCGTGTCCCTTCCCAAAATCACGTTGTATCAAATATTATTACAAATTCATGGGTTGCGTTGATAAGACAGACCAAATTGTAACTTTTACAACACCACCCGAAAATCCAGAGCCTGGTACAAAAAAGTTGCAAATCATTTGATCTAACAGGCAAATTTTAAATCCTTTGTTGTCTTCAAGGCAACAGTGCCAGGTTCCAATTTGTCCAGCAGCAGTTAATCCCTGCTTTGATGTTTAGGGATACCAAGGAGGCACCACAGATAACAACCAATGACAAGGAGGCCAGGTTAGTTGGGAAGCACTTAAAGTGTGTTCCTCAAATAGGTGGTAAGAGGTAGGCTTGCAGGGTGTGTAGGAAGCATGGCATCAGGAAGGATGTGCGGTACTACTGTTCAACCAGCCAACCTGGTTTGTGTTTTGACCATTGTTTTAAATGTTACCACACCAGTTAGATTATTGATTGTTTGGAGCTTTATTCGTTTTTTAGTTTCAGTTTAGACTGTAGGTGGGCCCCTTCTATGTGATTGGATAGGTAGTATGGTGTGGTTGATGTATTTTCTTTTCCTTTTAGCTTCTTTTGGAAGGTTTACTGATGCAATAGGAAGTGCTGGAGGAGACGCAGCAGGTAACCTGTGGGGCATGATGATTAAAACACAGGCCCCGTTTCTGGATCTTTATAGCTAAACATAATCATTGTTCTTATAATTTGACACCACTGCTCCTGTAGACTATTTGCACCTCACAAGACTAATCCTAATTGCACTTATTAGTACCATTAAGAAATGTAAAGGGTTGTTTTGTGTGCTTTTATAGCACGACAGCATACCTCCCAACTTCTGCAAATGTGAAAGCGGGACAAGCCACGCCCCAACCACACCCACAGCCACACCCATGCCACGCCCCGGCCACACCCCTGTCACACCCTCCAGCTCTGATCCTCCAGCAATGGCGGCTGCCTTCACCCCTGCATGCCAGCCTGCGTAAGTTTTTTTTTTATCCCCAACCAAGCCCCCCGCGCGCCGCCCCCTGCACGCTCACCCGCAAGCCAGGAAGTTAGTATCATCGCGCCGGCCAGTGTTTATACAGAAGACACCGGCGTCGTTGCGGCCTTGGGCACACCGCCACAGCGGACATTTGCTAACGGTCCGGGACCGCGGGATTTTGTGGAGAAATCGGGACAATCCCGGGAAAATCGGGACAGTTGGGAGGTATGCGACAGTAGCTATGAATGTTGGGTATTGTTCTGTTTGTGGTACCCTGCTGTATCCGATTTAGCTTTTTTTTTGTTTGCATATATATTTTTTAGCAAAATACCCGGGACAATGCCCAGTGACCGCACTGCTTTGGGGCCAGTTGTGCTACTGCTTTTAAAGCATTGAATCCCTGTCCCCTTAGTCTCCCCCTCAGCCCCTTGTACCCAGCCCCACTGTACCCAAAAGCCAGGGAACTCCAGTCCCCAATGCTATAGCCCCGACATCATGTTTGGGGGGGGGGGGGCTTCTCAGGTATGACTCGGGCTGACCAGGGGCTGGTAAAATCCAGGGCTGATTTTTTTGCCCCTGTCAGCCACTGGCCTGCAGTGTGCTAGGTGATTCATAGTTAATTCCATTAACCCACCAAGTCACCGATGCTGGATTCCTGGAAAAGTAATGTTATCCGAATTACATGTGCGCCAGTGATTGGCTGAGCAGGCCATGAATGTGCCATGGGAACAGGGAAAAGGTGATCCTGGGAGATGCACACAGCAGGAAATCCAAAATTGGGATGCCCCAGACAGAAGGAATAAAACCAAATATAGTGAGAATCCTGGATTTTGTTCCTTTTTAAAGAAGATGTCTGATAAATGTACTAATTTTTATCTTCATCCTGATTCCTTATCCATTATTCCGTATGTAACTGATTGTCTAGCCTAAATCAAAGCTCGGGAATATACATTTTGTTGGAGATACTGTGCAACAGCTTACAGCAGCAGAAATGACCATGGGAGAGGAAAGGATGCAGACTTAAGGAGTTTTTACATAATTTTACATAAATTATGGGTATTTTGCATTTGATTTCAATGTAAATATGCTGCATGTACTGTTGTTTTTTTCTACTTATTTACAGGATTCTGAGTCATGGGGACACCACCAGCCTGACAATTTCTAAAACAATACTTGCTTTAAAGTGGACCAAAACCCAGAATTTTGACTATCCAGGGTTTTGGCTCTGATCGCTGATGCCCCGCTGTGTGAAACACCCCAGGTTGCCCGATCTGGCTTACCCTTCCCCGGTCCTCTCATTCAATCAGTGCGCTTGGATCTGCTCCTGGCCCTTCGTCTAAGGCGTGGAGTGGATTTGAGTGCGCTGGTGGTCGCATCCCCTGCTACCTTCTAACAGGGAGTGTGCCTGCGCCGGCCATTTACACATGCCTGCCGCAGGCACACACCCTGCTAAAGGGATAGCGGGGATATGGCCACTGCTCATGCATGCGCCATTGAACTGGAAAAGAAGGTGAGTTTCCAGGCAACTTGGGGGGTTTTGCACAGCAGGGCATCCAGAACAGGGGGGAGGAATCTAGCAGCACTGGAATCTTATAGGTGTGGGTTTTGGTCCACCTTAAATAAATAATAGCATTGCATGCTGACTTCAAAATAATACAGGTGATCACATAAATTTCAAACCTTAGCATAGTTACAATATAATTTCTAAAATATCATGGGAGTTCTTAGTCTGTGAACAGAAATAGGAGCAAGTAGGGTTAGAAAGTTCATGATACTGAGTTAGAACACAGTAATGCTTGTTGTTTTCTAAATGTGATATGATTTTAACATAAACAAATGAACGCTTGCCCACAGCTGAGGTGGATCTGGCTCCGAGTATATAAAGCAGGCAGCTTTATATTTCATGCAGACAGCAGGTGCAGCGTGGGAAGTGAAAAGCTTTTACAACAGCTGCAATGTTGCTCGTGGAGCTTATCAGTTGTTTTGATTCTCAGACTTGTGGCTACATTAGTATGTGCTGGTATAGATTGCTTTAATTGGAAAACAGTTTACTCAACACACCCACTTGCTATGTTCCTCAAGCCATTTTTTCTTCTGAAATCTAATTCTTGTCATCGATTCTGTGATCTTCTTCCTCTAGGCTTGTTCCTGCACGATGAACTGTGGTTTATGAGCTTTATCCATCTCCATGAATCAGCAAGGAAGCCTGCTCATGCAGGTGAGATTGTGATGATGCACACCCCTTCACTGAGTCAGGGAAAAAAGCATTAGAAACCTAGCAATGGCTAGATCCTCTTAGAAGCATCCAGGCTTCTAGCGGGAATGAGTTCTCAAAGATAAGGATGCCTTAGAGGAGAGGAAAAGTCAAAAACGTAATGAAGAAGGTGTCAAGGTTAGTATATATTTTTTGACAGTGACACTTTTTTAGACCTTGGAAAATATATAGAGGGCCTGGGTGTCATAAGGACAGGAAATAGGTTGAGCAACACGCTATGTGAGGATGGTTTCAACCCCTAACGCATTCCATTATAATATTTTTCTACTAGAAAAAAGAAAAAGAAGAATTAAATATTTATTATTCTAAGTATACAGTACGTCCTGCTCCAGATATAATACTTACACTTGGGTAATCCTCCGCCAGATGGCGCTGTGCACTGCAGACATGCAAAAACAGGCTCCTCCTGGCCCTTCATATACCCAGGGACCTCCCACAAATCCCCAGATTTCTCTGCAGTGCTGACTGCGAAGACATGAAGTATCACTCTCTCGCAGGTGAGCGGGGCTATTACAGCCTGCGACCCTGTTGGATTACTCCTACCCGTCCTTCTTGTGATGTGCCTCCCAGCCTGGGCTGCGCTGGTCGGGTGAAGGTAGGCAGCACCATGTGTGCTTATGGAGCCACGCTCCACCACAGTCCCCCACCAAAGGGTAGGCGGTTTAGGCTGATGGTGAGCCTTTAGGGGATGCCCCTCCCGCATCATTGCCCCACGCCCCGTGTAGCGGTGGATCCAGTGTAAAGGGTCGCCATCCTCCCTCGTTCCCCCCTTAGCCCGGGGGGAAAGAAAGGGGGGGGAGGGGTTTGTGAGTATGGCGGCCTCAGTGTACCCTATTACACGCTTATGGCCTTAGTATCGTGTTTTACTGGGAATGGGTGTCAGAGCCGCGCTTTTACATTTATCCCGTATTGGTAGCCGCCGCTTCTTTACTATATAGTTGTACCGCATGGACGACGGCGGCTTTGCAGCTTGTAGTGGCTCTTCTGAGGTAATCCACTCGATCAATTCCCTTCAGGTGTCACTGCCCTGCTGTCTATATTGGCTATGCGTTTTTGGAGCTTCGCGCTCTCCGGGGGGGGGGGGGGGGGGGGGGTCCTGGCTTGGCGCGCTTCGCGTCACGGTCAGCTCTGGCCCGCCCTTCGAGGTTCGCTTGGCGCCATTTTTTACTCGCGCGCACGTGGTGAAGACCGTCCTCCCCCCTCTGTCTGTAAGTGCCCTCGCCGGCGACTTTATATTACTTTTTTATACTCCCTTGCGCATGGCTCTGACATCCTTGTTCCCTTTATGTCTTTCAGACCGTGGATTCCGGTGTAGCTCCCGGTTGAGACTATTAAATTTACTCCCACTTCCCCGCGGGTTATTGGGGCATCCAGGGTAGCTTACAGCGTCAATCCCTACTGGCCTATTGTGCCGATTGAATCACCATATGGAGGCATCTCAGGATATTGTGAACGGAGTTCCCTTGGGACAAGCCCGGCTGTGTGTAGCTTGTGGGGTATTACCTGGCAGCGGTGACAATGCACGGGTCTGTGTTCCTTGTGCACAGCAGGCGCTATCGGTCCTTCCCGCCTCTTCCGTGGCTGGGCCAGCACCTCGCCTCACTTCACCTACTCCCCCAAGCCTGAGTCTAACCCCCAATACAAGCGGGGATTCTCATCCTGATATGGCTGCTAGACTGGCCAGTGTTGAAAAATTGCTTGCTAATTCCTTAGCGCGTAAGGCCACCGCAAAGAGGCGGCATTTAACCCCTGACTCTGCTCTTTTTCCTATGGAATCTGATGAATTGTTGCATCCTTACGGCCATACCCCCTCGGACGAAGGGGAACTGTTCTCTGACTCAGGGTCATATGACGACGAGTCCAGGGGTCATGACGAGTCTGGATCCGAGCACTGGACCTCGGATGATATTGACAGACTACTGGTTCAGATCTTTGAGGTTTTGTCCCTCTCTTCCCCTGCTGCGGCTCCCAGGCAAAGGGGTGACCTTTTTCATACTGCTAAGGCTCGTCTGGAATTTCCCGAGCAAACCCATTTCAATAGCCTTGTGCTTAAAGAATGGGAACATGCCAGTAGACTTCCCGGAATCCCTAAGAGTGTGGATAGGAAGTATCCCTTCCCTGCTGACTTGGTTAAGTGCTGGTCATCGCCCCCCGAGGTCGATGCTCCTATTCTAGGGTTGTCCAACACCTCTATTATGCACTCCCCTGACACTACTACGCTGCAGGACTCTGAGGACCGGCGTATTGACCAATTGGCATGCCATGCCTTTGCATTTGGGGGAGCGACTCTGCGGCCGGTTTGTGCCTTAGCCATTACGGCAGTAGCGCTCAGGGCCATGGTCAGGAATGCACTCGATGGCACAGATGAGTTGCCACCTGATACTGTCAATGCGCTGTCTAGCTGTGATGTGTTTGTGAACTTTATCCCGTCTGCATCAGACGATGCTATTAGGATGTGTGCCAGATCTTCTGCCTTGGCGGTAGCTATACGCCGCGCGGTTTGGTTGCGCCAGTGGGCTGCTGACAATGCCGCTAAGAAAGCCCTTACTGGGCTTCCATTTAAGGGGCTGCGCCTGTTTGGGGACCGTTAAGACCTCTTTACCAAGGGAGGCAAGTTACCCCAGCGCAGGCGGCAGATTCGGCCCTTTCGAGGCCAGAGCACCCTCTCAATCCCCTACCGTGGGGCTAAACAAGGAAGAGGGGTGTCCTTCGCTGGGTCCCGCGCAGATTCCTGGCACAGGGACAGAGGACGCCGTCCTGGTTCCTCAGGCATGAAGGGGCGCCCTCGCCCGTCAGGGTGGGGGGACGTCCACCTCTGGAGGCGCCACGTCTCAGACCGGTGGATTCAGGAGGTAGTGTCCTCCGGCTACAAGATAGAATTTGCTGTACGGCCCCCCACCAGATTCATTGGGTCCCGGATTCCACAGGACCCTGCCTCAGCTCAGGTTTTGTTTCTGGCCGTGCAGGGTCTCCTGGATCTAGGGGTCATTTGCAAGGTCCCCTTAGGAGACAGGGGCATGCGGTTCTATTCCAACCTTTTCACAGTACCCAAAAAGGATGGGTCAGTCAGGCCCATTCTGGATTTAAAAATCCTCAACAAATTTGTCAAGAACAGGCACTTTTGTATGGAAACACTGCGCTCGGCCATTGGCTCTCTGCGCCTAGGGGACTTTATGACGTCCGTAGACATCAAGGATGCTTACCTTCACGTCCCGGTGTTTCCAGGACACCAAAGGTTTCTCAGATTTGCACTGAAAGATCAGCATTGCCGATTTGTGGCCTTGCCATTCGCCTCACTTCGGCTCCCAGGGTGTTCACCAAGGTGCTGGCAGGGGTGATGTCCCTGTTAAGGCTAAGGGGCATACGTGTGCTGCCCTGCCTGGACGATATACTCATCACCTCTCGGTCTCTGCTGCAGGCAGAGTTGAACACTCGGCTGGTAGTGTCCACCCTGGAGTCCTTCGGCTGGGTGATCAATTACCCCAAGTCCTCTCTGTCCCCCTCCTCGGTGACTCCATTCCTGGGAATGATTCTGGATACGGTTCAGTCAAGGATATTCCTTCCTCAACAGAAGGTGGAAGCTTTGACTGCGCAGGCGAGGTTCCTGCTCTCGTGCCCACAGCCCTCCATCCGGCAGGGAATGCAGCTGGTGGGCCTGATGGTGGCGAGCTTCGAGGCGGTGCCCTTTGCCCAGTTCCATTTGAGACCTCTGCAGCTTCACCTTCTGTCAGTGTGGGACAAGAACACAGCGTCCTTGGACGAGGTCTGTGTGCTTCCCCCCTCGGTCAGACAGTCCCTTGCGTGGTGGCTGGACCACAGGAACTTGATAGGGGGCAGGTCTTTTCTAGCCCCCTCCTGGGAGACGGTCACAATGGATGCCAGTCTGTCAGGTTGGGGGGGATTCTGGAAGTCCCTGCGTTTCCAGGGGAGGTGGGGCCCTCAGGAGGCCCATTTACCCATCAACATTCTGGAATTGCGGGCAGTCAGGTTGGTACTGGAGCGGTTGACCCAACACCTGAGGGGTCTGTCGGTCCAGGTACGCTCGGACAACAGAACGGCGGTTGCCTACATCAACCATCAGGGAGGGACCCGGAACAAGGGTGCCCTCCAGGAGGTGTCTCAGATTCTGACATGGGCGGAGACCAATGTCCAATGCATTTCGGCTATGTACATTCCGGGGGCGGAGAATCTGCTAGCAGACGCTCTGAGCAGGGGGACGTCCCGTCAGGGGGAGTGGTCCCTCTGCAACAGGGTATTCCAGTCCCTGTGTCACCGTTGGGGTCTACTGGATGTGGACCTGTTTGCATCCCGTCACAATCACAAGCTCCCGACCTTCATATCCCTGTATCAGGATCCTCTGGCCTTGGCCACGGATGCCCTGTCCATGTCATGGAGGGAGTTTCGGCTCCTGTATGTGTTTCCACCATTCCCCCTTCTGGGCAGGGTTCTGCGCAAGATTGCTCTGGAAGGGGTACCTGTGATTCTAGTGGCCCTCAGGTGGCCAAGAAGAGTGTGGTTCGCAGACGTGGTTCAAATGGCAGTATACCAGTACGACCTGCCAGGGGTGCCAGATCTGCTAACTCAGGGATCCTTACGCCATCCCAATTTACAAACGCTGGCTTTGACGGCTTGGCTGCTGAAACCTCCATCTTGATGGAGAAGGGTTTGTCTGCCTCTGTGGTAGGTACTATGGTGCAGGCCAGTATGGAGTATGGCGTACCTACATTGACTGGTGTGAGTCTAGGTCTCTTCCCTGTCGGGAATTGTCAGTCCCTAGGGTTCTGGAGTTCTTACAGCATGGTTTGGAGTTGGGTCTCAAACTCAGTACTCTGAAGGGTCAGGTTTCTGCCCTGTCCGTCTTCTTTCAGAAGTCTTTTGCTCAGCATTACTTGATTAAGACTTTCTTTCAGGGGTCACTCATGTGCGTCCCCCTCGTAAACCTATGGTCCCCCTCTGGGATTTAAACTTGGTTTTATCTGCCTTGCAGGGTGCTCCCTTTGAGCCTATTCATGATGCTGCTCTTGCTGTTCTTACTCTCAAGGTTGTCTTTTTGGTGGCTATTACTTCGGTTAGGCGTGTGTCTGAGCTGGCTGCTCTATCTATTCAGCCTCCGTACTATGAGACACCAGGACAAGGTGGTGTTCCGCTTCAAACCAGATTTTCTGCCTAAGGTTGTGTCTGCTTTTCATTTGAATCTGGATATTGTTCTTCCTTGTGTCCCAATCCTAGCAACGACAAGGAGAGGGTTCTGCATTCCTTGGACGTAGTCAGGTGCTTGAAGTATTACCTGGTAGTCACTGCAGCTTTCAGGAAAACTGATGCTCTCTTCGTTGTGCCTTCCGGGCCTAGGAAGGGTTTGGCTCCTGCCAAGTCTACTATCAGCAAATGGATCCGTCGGGCTGTGATTCAGGCCTATTCTGCTAAGGGGAAGAGTCCTCCTTTCCATCTTACTGCCCATTCTACCTGTGCTATTGGGGCCTCCTGGGCCTTCCAGCACCTTGAACAAGTTTGCAAGGCCGCTACTTGGTCTTCCGTTCATACCTTTTCAAAGTTTTACAAGGTTGATGTTAGGGCCTCAGCTGATGCTGTGTTTGGCCGCAAGGTTTTGCAGGCGGCAGTATTTTAAACTGCCTGCTGTTGCCTTTTTTGTTGGGGATCCCACCCTACTTTTATGGACACTGCTATTGGATGTCCCAAGTGTAAGTATTATATCTGGAGCAGGACGTACTGTATACTTAGAATAATACAATTCTGTGAAATACTAACCTGTAGAATTGGTATTATACGTATACAGTACGTCCTGCTCCACCCCACCCTAGTTTTTGCATTATTCTGGATCCCCTGTATGGTGATTGTTATCATGGTTATTATTACCAGTTTTGGTGGTTGGTTTCTCCCGGCTTCTTTTTTCACTGCTTTTCAATGCTGGGGATTTGTGGGAGGTCCCTGGGTATATGAAGGGCCGGGAGGAGCCTGTTTTTGCATGTCTGCAGTGCACAGCGCCATCTGGCGGAGGATTACCCAAGTTTAAGTATTATATCTGGAGCAGGATGTACTGTATACGTATAATACCAATTCTACAGGTGAGTATTTCACAGAATTGTATTTTTCTATAGCTGATCGCAGAATAGCATTTAAATTTCTGTATTTTTTTTTGTGTGTAAAAAGACTCCAGGGCGACCCACTCTATAAGCCTGGGGAATCCCAATTTTGGCAGCACAGAGTATGCTGTGGGATAGCCTTCGTGCCAGGGGGTATCACACAAAATCACAGCTTTTGGTTCACATTGCCTACAAATATTCTATATTATTTTCGAACAACAGCTATAAACTATGACACAGAATAACTTAAAAGGGTCCGTGCCGACCCGACACCTCCTACTGCAGAGGAGAGTGTGTGGCTCGGTGCTGGCTGGTGCGCGTGCACCCCAACACGCTTCCTGGCCACAGTGTGTTCCATCCGGCGGATGTTGCGTCCCGTCCGGGTGCTTGCCCTTGCGGCCAATTTCATTGGCTAGACGTGGCACACGTGTGGGTGTGGGCGTCATGACGCTTGGATTGGACGCAACCTGGTACATAGGTGGGAGGGGGTGACGAATGGCGGCAATTCCGCCCTGGTGAAGTGGATACATTCCACGCAACGCGTCAGTTGGTTGCTGCCCCAGGGGACCCCATGGCTCGATTTTAATCTTACAGGGGGATGTATAACAATCTTATGTATTATTGATTACCTTGCCAGCAGGCTTTTGTTGCACAATAGTCTTGTCTAGTCACATCCGGCCTTGGTTATTTATTGCACAGATATTTGGTAATGCCAGTATATGACAGTCCCACAATAGCACCAGTCACTTTAAATTGTTTGTTTAATCATGGTTATTTATTAACAATTAATTGTTTGCAAATGCACGGGCACTTTTAGATCCTTCTGATCTCTTTTGTCACTTATTGTTTGTACTATCTTTTCACTGCTTTATACATTGTATACCTTTTTTCCTGCTGGGTTTAACTTACATTTATAATATGATATAATGTATTTTGCTATGGTATTAGAGCCTTCTCTTTTGGGATTGCCTTGTGGTATGTGTCTTTGTGTTTTCTGATACTGTATTGTGTGTTAATTGTTCTGCGTCCTACTATGATTTTAATAAATATGTAATATACCGTCGTTTTTATCTTGATGTGGTGAGTGCAGACCTCTTTTTGTGTCTTATAGGGGCATCCCCAAAGCCCCTATTTTGTATTGTCACAGAATAACTTAAAGTCACTTTAAAACCCAAAGTGACTGGCCCTGCATGCCAAATAGCTGTGAGAACATACCCCTCCCCCGTGTCTCCGTAAAAACCATGGCTCCCACTGTGCAATAAATAATGCCGGTCGTATCCTCAGCATCTTTGGGCTGAGACGTGCCCAGACTGAGGCCAGGAGCGTGAACGGGAAGTGGGGATGTATCTCTGATTTCCGGTTGTCAGAGTTACTGGGGATCTGGGGGGTTTCACACAGCAGGGTAAGGAAGAAAATCACAGGTTTTGTTCCACTTTAAAGGACCAGTCCAGCTAGACTGCCCATTCACTTGAATAGCCAGATGGCTGTACGCACAGAGCAGGGAGCTTCCGGTCCGGCGGCACCGTGCACCGTGCAGAGGAAAGATGGTGGCGGCCAACACTGCGATTGGGTGATTGGCATTGGTGGATTGTGGGCGAGGTAAGTGTCCTTTTGTTATTTGACGTCTTAGCCCTGCTTTAGCACTAGTTAAGGGTGGCAGGGCAGGGGTAGTTAAAAAATAGGCAGTCTGAATGGCCCTTTAAAGTATGGGGCTGCTATATTAAAGTAATTGAATGCATGAGAACTGTTATGTATCTAATTTAATGATTTCTCTAACACACTTACTACCATGAGTGTGTAATCCTGTGGAATTGCAACATGCAACACAAAAAAAAGTGCTTCTCCTGTTCCAGAACATTGTAGGGGTGATATTTGGATTTACTAGAGAGGCAGAGAATGGTTCTTGCTCCTTAAAGAGGAACATCGGACCAAAAATAACCCCCCCCCCCCCCCCCCCCCCCAATGCCCACTACTTACCTTGTGGATGTCGTCGCTGCTGCCTGCTGTGATGACATCTGGCTGCTTCAGGGCTCCCCTGCCCCCCCGCCAGCTTAGCCATCTGTTAGTGACAGCACGGCTTTAGTCATGCTCTTTAAAGTCCCACACCCCTCAGCGACGTTTCGCAAGATTTCGTGCAGCCCCATTGCATCCTATTCATGGGCACTGCACAGGCTGGAGATCCGGGGCCACGTGCAGTGTCTGATGGGCAAGATGCCGCAGCCTGTCGGAAGGTCGCCTGGAATCCGAAAGACCCAGAAGATGGATCCCCTTGTGAAAGACTCTCCACTCATGCAGGCGCTGACAGCAAGATAGGTGGCAGAGCGGGCGCCTGGCTGTAGCTCACAATCTGACTGAGATCTTGCGTTAGGTGTAATTTCAACTGAAAGAAGCCGAGGCATCAGCCTAATTGCATTTCTATTGAAGATAATGGGGCCTTATGGCCATCTGAAGCCTGTCTCCCAGGCTGCAGAGGCCGATCTACTAAATGTTGAGCCATTACAAACTATTTTTTACCTACATGGCAATAGGGCTGGGAGTTAATTAAAATGCCCCTGAGTCAGATTGTGACTCAAGTTCCACTTTAATGTCTCTCTGTAATTATTGTTCTAGATAACATTCTGTTTTCCCTATATCCAGTCCAGGTCGTCCCAGTGATGACATGGGGTATTCCGCCCCCAGGGGACGCTCGACTGCAAGATCAAAAGCCGTTGCTCCTCCTGGCCCCCTATAAAGGCAGGTGTATCATTCCCCAGTGTTCATCTTGCAGTCTGGCTGCTGAAGATCGTTGAAAACTCTCTCTTGGAATTTTAACAGCTGAGCGGGGCCTCCTAGCCCGTCGGCCGCTGCGGACCCTATTCCCACAGATCCCGTGAGACCCACTCTTGCCTCCCAGCCGCGGCTGACTCGGGATTGTGATGGTAGGGAGAACGCCGGGGTCAGACGTTTTTTGGCAGAGCTAGGCTCTGGGTCACAGACCCTGTTTAATGGGTAGCCGGCCATAGGCTGATGGTGAGCTGTATGTTTTTTTGTGCAACTTTACTGGGCTGCTCTTTGAGCTTCATACTTACCTCCCTCGCTCCCTCGCGGTTCTGGCTGTCTCCCTCTCCTCTCCATCTTGCTCATCACATACGCTGTGAGGGGGGGCGCCTCTTGCGCGGCTTTCTGTGACAGGAGGGCAGAGCAGTGCGGCGCGCTGCGCTGGCTGGATGCGGTGCCCGCAGCGCTGGCGTTTCTTAATGGGCGGACGCTCTTTTCGCGCCACCGGGGGGAGGGGGCCCCTCGAGGATCGCGCCGAAGCTGTGCTGCGTGCGGGTGCGGATGGCTCCTCTTCGCCATCTTGCTGCTGCTGCAGCATCTTTGATTACCCTGCTTACGCTTGTGGGAAGCTGATGGCCCTCTCTTTTGTTTTTTGTTTAGGTGGGCCCCCCTCCCCCTATTATTAAGAGGGATCATATAAGAGGGATCATATAGGTTTGGGCCGTTAGCGCCTTGTAAACTGCATTTGCCAATTTTTTCTTAACACCATATGGAGGCATCTGGGGATAGTGAGCTGGGTGCCCCATCTGGGTGGGTGAAGCTCTGCCCCTTGTGCAGTGCAAGTCCTCTGGGCGGATTCAGCACTGTCTGTACCACTTGCGCCAAGAGCATCTTTTTGGACCATGACCGGGCGCACCTGCCCCTAGCCCTTCATTGCCTGCGGCCTCACCTGAGCCTCTGCTGCTGCACTCAGCCCTCAGTGAGGGGGAAGCCAGCCGGGGGTCCCAGGTTGATTTGGCGCATAGTATGGCCAGTCTCGAGAGGCAGATCTTGCGAACAGCTCCTAAGAAGGCCATGAGTAAGAGGCGGCATATCGAGCCAGTTTACTGGGATAATGACGATCTTTTTGATGATCTGGGCTCTGTGGAGGAAGGTGAGTTGCCAGATGATTCCCGTTCCACTGCGGATTATTCTGCTGGCGCTGACAGTTTGTCTGGTTCCTCCTTGGATGAGGATGCGTGGCTCCCTGATGATACGTAAAAGTTGCTTGCCTCAGCTTTTGAGACTTTACACATTGTCCCTCCCAGAGGGGCTAAGAGGAAGCAAGGTGATTTGTTTAAGCCTGAAAGACAGAGGCGAGTCTTTCCGGAGCAGGCCCATTTTTCTAATATGATTTTCAAGGAATGGGAAAGGCCTAACAAGCTACCGTGGGTGCCTAGGGGCCTGGATAGGCGGTATTTCTTCCCTGAGGAGCTGGTCCGGCTATGGTCTCATCCTCCCGAAGTGGATTCACCTGTGTTGGGGTTGTCAACACTACTATTATGCCATCACCTGATACCGCTTCCTTACGTGACCCGGCTGACAAGCGCATGGATCAACTGGCCTGTCATGCCTTCACCTTTGCCGGTGCCTTGTTTCGCCCTGCTATTGTCTCACTGGCCATAAGAAAGAAGGTGAGACGCCTTGTGGATAACGCTAAGGCTCGCAAGTGGGCGGAGAAGTATAAGGACCTGCCTTTGTTGTCTCTGTCATGGACGATGGTGCTTGGTGCCAGGATTTCGGCCCTGCTTGTTGCACTTCTCCGCTCCCTTGGCTGCGGCAATGGGTGGCTGATGCCGTGGGCAAGAAGTCGCTTACTAGTTTCCCCTCGTGGACACGGGTTGTTCGGGGAGCGTCTGGACCTTCTGGTCAAGGATGGTAGACTCCCTCAGAGACGGAAGCCTGCTCGACCCTTTCAGAACTCATCTGCCTATCGCTTCTTTCGAGGAGGAAGAGGCTCTTCATTTTCATGTGGCCACAGAGATACCTGGGGTAGAGGTAGGTCCCGTGGCCGACCCAATTCCGCTTGGGAAGCCAAGTCTAAACCCCCTGCCACGCACTCTCGGGCATGAGGAGGCGCCCTCACCCATCCGGTTGGGGGGACAGCTTCTGCTATTTGCTCATATCTGGAGACGGCACGTCTCAGATCGGTGGATTCAGGAGGTGGTGTCCTCCGGCTACAAAATAGAGCTGGCAGTCAGGCCGCCCACAAAATTTCTTCGGTCTCGGATATCCCAAAACCCATTGAAGGCACAGGGCCTGAGAATGGCCGTGCAACACCTCCTGCGGTTAGGTGTGATTTGCCCTGTTCCTCGTCAGGAGAAGGGTCAAGGTTTTTACTCCAACCTGTTCACGGTTCCCAAGAAGGACGGAACTTTAAGACCAATCCTGGACCTGAAGGGTCTCAACAGGTTTGTAAGAGTCAGGCATTTCCGCATGGAAACCTTACGGTCAGCAGTGAGCTCACTTCGGCCCGGCGACTTCATGACCACGGTGGACATCAGGGATGCTTATCTGCACATCCCGATTTTCCAGGGGCATCAGAAGTTCCTGAGCTTTGCTCTGGAGGATCAGCATTACCAGTTTGTGGCACTTCCATTCGGGATATCCTCAGCTCCCCGTGTCTTCACCAAGGTGCTGGCAGGCATCATGGCTATCCTGAGGAACCAGGGTATTTGTGTGCTTCCCTATCTGGATGACTTGCTGATTGCGGCCCAGTCCTTGCAGCAGGCCAAGAGCAATACTCGGATGGTATTGTCAACCCTGGAGGCCTTGGGCTGGGTGATCAATTACCCAAAGTCTTTTATTACTCCCTCAACAGTGAAATCCTTCCTAGGAATGTCGATAGACACCGCTCAGGTAAAGGTTTTTCTGCCACTGCAGAAGGTTTCGGGTCTCCAGACGCAGGTGGAGGCCTTGCTGTCCTGTCAGCGGCCATCGATACATCTAGGGATGAGATTGGTGGGCCTAATGGTGTCATGCTTCGAGGCGGTGCCCTTCGCCCAAGGAGGCGACCCAAATTCTGGCTTGGGCAGAGGAGAATGTTCCCTGCATCTCGGCGATCTACATTCCCGGGGTAGAAAACCAGGAGGCAGACTCCCTGAGCAGGAGCGCCTTGCGCCTGGGGGAATGGTCTCTCAACAACAAGATCTTCCACGTTCTGTGTCTCCGCTGGGGTCAGCAGGATGTGGACCTGTTTGCATCGAGACACAATCACAAGCTCCCAAGGTTTGTCTCCCTCTCAAGAGATCCTCTGGCCATTGCCACGGACGCTCTGGCAATTTTCTGGATGAAGTTCAAGTTCCTTTATGCATTCCCTCCGTTTCCACTGCTGGACAGAGTGCTGCGCAAGATAGCCCAGGAAGGGGTACCAACCGGTGGCTCCTCGCCGGCCGAGAAGGAGTTGGTTTGCGGACATAGTTCAGATGTTGGTAGATCGCTACATCATGCCCGACGACCCAGGGCTTCTCACACAGGGGTCGCTGCGGCACCCCAATTTACGGACGCTGGCTTTGACGGCCTGGCTATTGAAACCTCAATCCTGACGGAAAAGGGGCTGTCGTCCACAGTTGTGCATACCATGATTCAGGCACGGAAGAAGTCTTCCTCCATGATATCTTACAGAGTCTGGCACGCTTATATTGCTTGGTGCGAGACCAAGAGTCTCCCTTGCCGCACATTTTCTATTTCTAGGATTCTGGAGTTTTTACAACATGGCTTAGATTTGGGTCTCCAGCTGAGCACCCTCAAGGGTCAGGTCTCGGCCTTAGCCATATTCTTCCAGAGATCCATTGCCAACCATAGTTTGATCAAGACCTTTTTCCAGGGAGTCACCCATGTCCGGCCACCCTATTTTGAGCGGCATAAGGATAAGGTGGTTTTTCACTTTAAACCTGATTTTTTGCCTAAGGTCGTTTCTCCCTTTCACCTTAATGAGGAAGTTGTCTTGCCTTCCTTGTGTCCTGCACCGTCTAATTCTGAGGAAAGTACCCTCCATGCCTTGGATGTGGTCAGAGCCATTAAGTATTACCTGGTTGTGACTGAATCCTTCAGGAAGTCGGATTTGCTCTTTGTCCTAACAGAGGGCTCTAGGAAGGGTTTGCCACCAGCCAAGTCCACTCTCGGTAGGTGGATCAAACAGGCGGTGGTGCAAGCATATTCTGCGAAGGGGAAGGAACCCCCTTTTCGGATCACAGCTCATTCTACCAGAGCTATTGGTGCCTCCTTGGCTTTTCAGCATCAGGCATCGGTTGAACAAGTTTGTAAGGCCGCCACTTGGTCTTCAGTTCATACTTTTACAAAGTTTTACAAAGTTGATTTCAGGGCCTCAGCTGACGCTGTCTTTGGCTGAAAGGTGCTTCAGGCGGTAGTGAAATGAACTACATGCTGTTCCACACTGGGGATCCCGCCCTATATGGACACTGCTTTTGGATGTCCCACATGTCATCACTGGGACGACCTGGTCTGGATATAGGGAAAAATACAATTCTGTGAAACTCACCTGTAGAATTGTTTTTGAGTATATCCAGGTCGTCCCAGTGATGACATGTGGGTATTCCACCCCCGGGGGGCGCTAGACTGCAAGATCAAAAGAATTGTATTTTCCATTCAATATTACATTGTACTTTTCACCCTATGTGGGGTATTTGTGAAAATTTTCAATAAAAATCCTTTACAAGGAAAATGCTCCGGCTGGCTAAAGGGCCATTATTTACAGGTATTTTCCACGATATAAGACACCTATCCATAAGACGCACACAGGATTTGGAGGAGCAAGGTAAAAATATTCTAAACCAAATGTTGTGCTAAAACACCCCATTACAGACAGTGTGGCATTCCCCCCATCGCTTTCTCTATATAGGCAGTGTGGCATTCCCCTATCCCATTTCCCTATGTAGTGTGGCAGGAAGAGGACAGGGTAACTGAACCCTGCCCATTGTCCCCGGCCCGGCGTATGCACACACCCAGTCCATGCAGCCGGGATGCGGTCGCAGGCCACGCCACTTCCTATGAGAGTTGTTGCCTGTCCTGTTTGCTCTAGACCCTTTGCTTTCAGTGTTTCTTCCCCAAACATGCACCCACCCCCCAAAAAAAAACAAATCAACTCAGCTTCTGTGAGCATGGGTTCAGGGCTCTAGTCCCCCACTTTCCAACACTGATGGCAACCCGTTTGTGTTAGTGATAAATACTACAAATGCAGTTTATAAAAAATAATATTTTATTTGTATTTAGACAAGTATCACATAGGAATAATTCACATTTGCTGCTAGCTGTCAGCAGGGCAAGTGCTGGAGAATACATTGTATTGAATTATATTGTCAGATGTGTGCAATAAATTAAGATTAGATCCAGATTTAATTCACTGAGAGGTCATGGGACCTAATAATATCATGTAAGGACAGCTAGGTACTGTAGTTTCAATGCTAATTATGTAGTGTGCACCTTCTAATAAGATTATTACTGTATTTCTTTTTTTTTCAAGTAATTAAAACATTACATAAGTCACCATCCTTTAATCCGGTTATTTAAAAAAATATATAAAGCTGAAAAATGTGGCACAAAAATGTATTACCACATAGCTGCGTGTGCAGTTGTGGCAGTTTTGCCACCATTGCCACCAGTATTACGAAGAGTTAACGGGTAGCGGGGTGGTCAAGTCCAGCTTCATCACGGTTCCCTCATACCCCATCATACCAATAGCAAATTATTTTTTTTAAATAAATACTTATTTTTAAGTTTGTTGCAGCATTTTGGAATGTCCTTTCTTCAGGATAGAATGCACTTGTTTTGCTTTGTCTTCTCGCTCATAGTAGACACTGGGCTGATGTTTCCTGATAAAAACAATAAAAAAAAATTGGTGGAGACAAATACTATACCAGGAGGTAGTTTGGTTGCATAGGCATATCTATTGCTATATACAGTAACTGCGGGGGGCAGAATGACCTGGCCTGCTCATACTGCAAGGAAGTAAGATGACAACAAGAAAACCTTAAACAAGCAAGACCAAAGAGATGAATAAAATCGAGCATGTATGCCAAACCAAGCCTAAAGGTCAAGTAAGAAGGCAACAGTGATGGGCATAGCTAGGCCTTTGGCTGTTCAACCTGTTTGGTTGCACACGGCACCATCCCAAACCCACTGTAAGGTGGGCACCAGGATACCCCATTCAGGCACCCTTTAGGATATAGCTGGCTCAGCATGTCTTCCCAGAATTCCTTTTCCCTTCCCGACACCTGTGGTGCTGACACACATTTTCATATCTATCTAATTTCCGTTCCTTATGTTTTCCCTCTACTAAACACCACCTTCTCCTCTGCCTACATTTGTTTTCCTCATTCCTGCATTCTCTCTCTTGTTTACACACTTTCTTTCCTTTTTTCTTTATTCATATCCATTCTTTCTCCTCCTCTCCTTTCCACAATCCCTCCTTCTTTCTTTTTTCCACATGCCCACTGAATCTCCCTTTCCATTTCTACATACCCTTCATCCTTCTGTCTTATCCACATATGTTTACATTCCTTACATTGACCTTGTTCTTTCTCAAGCTCTGCCTTTTTCTCTTTATCACATTCCCTCCTTCTTCTTTTTTATGTTATATCTCCTTCTTTCTCTCTTTTTCATGCTTCCTGTGTCTCCCTTTCACATTGCTCTCTATGGAGTTGATCCAGAGTTCAAAACAATTCTCATGGTAGTAAAAAATTCACTTTAGGTGAAAAAAGTCTGAGAAGACAATGAAGGTCAACAGTACTTTTTACTACAGTATAGAAAGGAGTAAAATAAAAATATGCTTTTCTTAGAAGTAAAAAGTGCCATAGACTTTCACTGTCTTTCTAGTTATTGATTCAGCAACAGTAACATAAATTTTTTTTACTACCAAGAGAATTTTTTGCAACTCTTACTGAATAGACCCCTATGTTTCTGTTCTCTGTTGTGTTTGAGTGTAAATAAGCACTATGTATCATTATGTTTGGAGGGCATCACCCTGAAATCTTGCACAGGACACCCATCAACCTAAGGCCAGTCCTACCAATAAGATTTATTTTCGGGTCATTCTAAACCCTATTCCAGTTCAAAGGGCAGCAGGGTACAACACTGATGGGTTAATAATTCCTCTTCCTGAGCATCATTACTGAAGAGAATCCAAGAGAACAACTTACAGAGTGCCAGACCAATGTTGAAAGATATTTGGGCTGGTATTAGCATGGCTAAAAAAGCATACCGCGAGGCTTCCAAGCCTTGGGAACCCAGCCTGTATTTTTGGTATGCCATGCTTGTTCTACATGTTAGGGGGCAATACAGTTTCTTTTTACTTCTTAAATTCCTGATTGATTCTGTGAAATGACAGAAGCAGTGTAACACTTTGATGTACTTTTTACACCAGACTAGAGCTGGTGTGAAAAGTAAATGGAAGGGAGATGTAAAGCTGGTGTCAAATATTTATGTTCATGTGAAATTTGCGAGCTGCACTTTTTATGACCTCCCTCCTTTTTTTTTTTTTGCAGTTTTTATATCACAGAAGTGGACAAATTAATGACACATTTTTTTTCTTTACTGAATTAAAATGCCACTTGATCATTTCATTTACAAGTAACGTGTCCCACTGACATGTTGGACCTTATTGCCTTAGTCTCAAAAGCAGAACAGTTTTATCTGTAAAAAAACATTGTATCCACTGGGACTAGGCCTTGTGGCATGCCACCTGTGACTGCTCTTAGTATACATGGAGGATATTCTGAACTGAATTCAGCCAAGGGGGCTCTCATGTTACATAGTCTCACCTGGATTGCCCAGGTTGTTTTTTTACCCTAGTTACATTGGGTATGGCCGCTACATACTGTTTCCAATAGGAGATGGGAGATGCCATGATATGCCTCCTGGTATTGGGAACACGGATGTGAGGTATTGTACATGGTGGTTTCGACTGACGTCACCGAGATTGCACAGTATGCAGTGATGCAGGCTGTCAAGACCATGGCAGGCCCTTTCCCTACCAGCAGTGAAGAGAGTCCTACCAGCCCTGTAGGAATGCCACCAGTACTGTTTGATATAGCCCGGTCCTTTAAGAAGATTATATTGGGCCAGAAGCCAGCCCAGGAGCATATAATGTACCTGAGAAGCACAGATGAATGGGTTTAGGATAAAGAGCTAGCTAATTGCCTCTTAACTTTCTGTTGGTAAGTCAAAGGGACTTGGTGCTGTTGTCAATGGGTCCAATGGGGTTCTTGACATGCTTTTAGACCAAACACTGCTGTCCCATTTGGCTCCTAACCCGAGTTCTCAGAATCTCAGTTCCTGAGCATCCGGAGATGACGGAAGACCCATGTATGTGTTTATGTGTAATATGCATGGGATTTTGCATAATCCTATGTACAGTACTGTCTGCCAGGCAAGGGCAGACTAGGACCCCACCCTAAATGTGCTTTACAGCAAGTCAATAAGTGTGTGCCTCATCTGAGGCTATATCATTACAGAGGGCAGATCATGGGCATGGTAGATATGGCCACTCTTAAAGTTATGGTACTGAAGGTTTAGTATTGTCTGTGCATAAACTGTGCCAGGGGATATGCATGGCTCCCCATACTTGAACATCAGTGAACATGGTGTATCAAGTTCAGCACAAAGATATCAGCTGACTCCTTCAAGATCCAGCAAGTATTGCTCCCGTTACTGACATAATTCTGTAGCTATAGCGATTTAGGGACTGATCATGGGCAAGGGTGGATATGGCCACTCCTTAGTATTGTAGGCACAGGTAATGTGGCAGGTGTAATGGCCCCACATCTATAATGCTGAGGTCATAGCACTGAAGGGGCAGAACATGGGCTGGGGTGTATTGGCTGGGGGGGTAGATTTGGGCCAAATATGGTGGAGGACAACTTTTCGGGGGGTGGAGGTGTGTGTTAGAAAATGAACAACTCTCTGGGTGCGTTGGGTAGCATGCTGGCTACACCCAGCCCAACCACCCCCCAAGCAGTGAGGCCACCAGGAATGGTCCCCATGCTCCCTCTGTCAAGTCTGTTCCTAAGGTCACGGCTCGGATTGTTCAGGAGAAAAAAATGTGGAAGGCCAGTTTAATGCTTAGCTATGAGGTTTTTCAACAGGTATTAGATTTGGTCTTAAATCAGGATATATTGGCTCCTTAAAGTGGACCAAAACCCAGGATTTTGACTATCCTGGGTTTTGGTCCTCCCCCCCCCCCCCCCCACATGCGTGGCCACTCGTCCAATCAGCGTGCTTGGAGACGCTGAGCTATTGACGTCTAAACCGTCGTCTTAGCACGGTGGCTCCAAGATCGCTGGCGGCCGCATCACACGCTTCCCTCTAACAGGGAACATGTATGCGCAGTGCTGAAGGGATAGCGGGGATGCGGCCCGCGCATGCTTCGTTGGACCAGGAAGCAGGGTAAGTGTGGTGGGCAACCTGGGGGGTTTCACACAGCGGGGCATCCTAATTTTGGGGGAGAGAGCGGATCGGCCAGGGGGGCTCGGTTTCAGTCCACTTTAAATATAATCTCTAAACCTTTATCTTAGCCTCTACTGTCTATTACTGTAATTATCAGAGGTGGGACAAATGATGACTCCTTTAATGGCTCCCTGGAGGCTACTGGTACAAGAAGGCCTGTCTTCCCTTCTGCCACCCTTCTCTGCCAGTTTTTTTTATATTTCCTCAGTTTTTTGCTTCTAGGAAAAGATGGCCACATAAGATGACAAGCTCTCCCACCTGAGATGGTGCTTTTTTTATGTATGAGGTTAATAATATCTGTAAGCAGAGGTGCATGGGAATTGTATTGCTTCAATACATGTCTCTCTCTCTATATATTATATATATATATATATATATATATATATATATATATATATATATATATATTCCAGTTCATTGTCCTACCTGAAGTTGTGAGATCCTGATGACTCCTAAAAGAGTGGGTTTGACTCAGATTCAGTTTTGAAGGCTTGTTAACAATAACAAAGCCGCCTTCTGCTTCCTTCTCTTGACGTTTTCTGAAAAAGCTTGACTTTTTGGGTGACTTATTGGTTCGGCTGTCGTCTGTGGCTTTCGCAGTGTCTTTACTGCTGACAGCCACTTTTGGAAGGTTATCTAAGTTTACGATTTCTGGCACATCTTGTTCTATAGTTATAAGGTCCTCAAGGAACGTTGCCAGTCTTTTATCCCCTTCACTTTCTTCATTTTCTCCAGCACTATGTGGATTTGGAGTGCCAAATCGCAACATTTCACCAGGAGCAGGACTCCTTCCCACCACCAGTGAATATTTTGGGTTAATGAGCTTGCGAGCCACAGTGGATGAGCGTGCCCTGGCACCAACCATGGGGCTGGGTCTAACGTCAGGTAAGGATAGCTCTTTACAAAGACTGACTTCCTCTGATATTGCATAGAGTTCACGGAATTCAATGTCAAATGGCTCAGTGTATTGTCCAGATAAGTAGGTCATTATGTTGCGATCAATTCTGAATGACGACCAGGTAAACCTAAAAAGCAAATGATGAATAATTTTAGAATTGTCAGTTAATGCTTTATCATTTTTATTAGACACCCAGGTATTATAACTGACAATGCACCTGTATACTATGAGATTCTGTAGCAGATAAAAGCCTATATGTTGGGGCAATTCTTATGGCAGGTTTGATTCCTGGCTGGGACATGACTGAAGTGTTTTTGAGCAAGGCATCTAACCCCTCAACTCCCCCCTCGGCAGCCCACCAGGCCGGATCTGTACACTCACCAATTGTGTTTGTCTCACTGCATGGATGGGTTAAATGCAGAGCAAAAAACAGAGTTGCAATAATGTTTGGCTTAATATAGGGGGGCTAAAGCGACCAAAAGACTCAAAGCTAGGGGAAATTAAGTGCTTTCTGAGAATGGAAAGTATTTACACAACGCCCAACCCATTCATATACTCATCACATCATTGGGTAGAGCCATGCAAATCATCTCTTGGGGCACTCAGAAAGTGACTGAGTGTGCAATTCCAAGGATTAGCCTAACCATTTACAAATCCAAACGCCTTCCACTTGTGGACACATGTTTCAGGCTTTGGGCTCCCCTCTGCACAAGTCCAGAATTATTTGGCTGTATGGGGGTGAGATTGGTGAGTACCAACGGCAAATTGCAAGCCACCATCTGGTGAGACCTATGTTAGTCTTAGTACAGGGCTAAAGAGACCAAAAGAACCTCTACTCAAAGGTAAAGAAAAAGAGGTGCTTTCCGAGAACGGAAATTATTTACACAGCGCCCAACACAAGGAATAATAGAAATGCCCATCATTCTTTGCAGTGGGCAGAACCATGCAAATCACCTCTGATGATCACATGCTGGTCTAAAAAGATGGCTCCTACTTTCATAAGTTGCCTTTAGTGTGAACTCCCAAGACTAGTCTCTAATAACCCCAGTTATGTGGAAGTAATCTTCTTTGGTAATTAAGGCAGCAGGGCAAGATCATGCTCCTATCTCATGATTGCCAGTCTGGAGCATGAGGCCAGAAGGCAAGCATGTGTTACTGAGGACAGCTGATGGCCTAGCTAGTGCTGGATTGCCTAACCTGGAAATAAAGTGAGTGTAAGCTATGGTATTTATCAGGGATATTCTCTTGTGTCTGAGGAGGTTTTGCATAGCAATCATATTTACGGGTATGGGTATAAATATTGCAGTCTGGATGTATGTATTTCCTAATGTCTAGTCAGTGTTGGCATTGAGTTGAGATGTTTTAGAATATTTGGACACAATCTCTTGTGCTTCAGGGAAGCTTCTGAAACGAATGCATGAGGGACAGGGTGGCCGCATCACCACATTTGGTGGTGGTCACGGATGAGGAGTGGAAAGGAAATCAAGAGCAAACATTAGATGCTTTCTACAGTGTCTACAGTGCACTGCAGGAAATGGAGGAGAGGCCCATGGGACAGGCTGTAGGTATGCTCCATGGGGGCTTATTATTGTAATTGTCTGGACTGTCACATTAATAATGGTTTTAGGACCAATGATTTGGGATGCACAACAAAGATAAAATCATACCTAGCTAGAGGTATATCAGGGATGCCGCCGCAGCACTGGGAACCGGTAAGGGCATAGGGAAGAGGTGAGTGGATAGGATGATCTCCGGGATGCCACATAATGTGGTAGACCACTGCCCCAAGAGTCTTATAGACTCCAGGAGTGGTGGTTCCTCTCTCAGTGAATAGAGCAGGTGCGGACAAATCACTGTGACTGAAGCCGGGGTATTCGTTCCAGCATTTAACCACTGGATGGCAGCATCAGGCCAGGTTTTGGCCCAAGGCACAGTTCTTAAAGACAAACTCCCTTTTTGTCAGAGTTTTGGTGTTCTGCCTTATTGTTATCCTCTGCTGGGGTTTAAAGTAAACATGTGTGTTAGGATGGTGCCCTCAGACCTGTGATTCAGCATGCTGTTTCCAAGTTTCTTATATTTCTGTGTGTCTGTGATCATAAAGTTGGAGCGGCTTTGTTGGCCTTGAGTAAAAACTAAGGACTAAAAGTCCCAGCATCCCTTCACTGTAACAACAACTAATCAGCAGCTTTGGCTAAAACCCTCCCCAGCTGTGACCAGTAACCCTTTAGCTACACAATACTGTGATCCCCCTTATCTACAGAGTTTGAATTAGATTACATGGGTTTAACCTGTGGTCTGTGCCTTAGCCAATCAGCTGATTATCAAACCCAATTCAGGAAGTCTCTGATATATACTCCAAGAGACCACTTTAGTGTATGTTTCTCATATAAACACATTGTTTCTACATAAAAAAAATATCTTATAACACAGAGTTGCAAACCGATGAAAAAAACTATTACAGATAGGTTCAGCACATTAAACACATCATTTTGGCGCACAATAATGGAAACTTCAAAAAATGCCATAGAAAGAGGAATTTCACTTTAACTATGGTTTTGATGCAGCAAAGTCCGATAAAAATTCACCCCTAGGATCAGCGGCATGAGAAATGCATTTACTGGTTGATTCAGCAGAACATCCCTATTTTTGTGTGTTTGCAAATGAAAGGTGATTTATTACATGAGGCATGGAAGCTTTTCATAGTGATGCACATTGCATGAAGGGGACTGGCCAGAGCTCAGGGCTCTGGTATACATAAGCTTCTCCCCTCTGGGAGCAGGGCATTCCTTCTGGAGTTCAAAGTGGGGGGATTACACCGGATCAGATGGAACATTCCAAACGGGGCACCTAGGGGACAGGGAATTGTCTGGTTCACAGGCTTTTAGAGGGTTTCAGTCCAAGAAATTGTTTGTCTGTTGTTGGCCCTTAATAAAAATTAAAGCAGAACAGCACTCATCTTGAACTATATCGAGACCTGCAGTTGGCTGCCCTAGGCTGGATACCTAGGGGAGACTTGCAGACCAAGTGACTGTGGTGACCAATCACATGGCTCAATTTTGCCAGGGGGGTGATTTGAAAGCTAAGATTTTGTGTTTTACCAGCCATTACACCAGCAATCTGAATTCTCCACTGAGCAGGGAACGATCTCAGGACCCCAAGGTGGTGACAACCTCATGGCTTTTCTTTGAAATAATCCTTTTGTTAGGGGCAGTTATGACTCCAAAGAGAAAGTAAGGCGGGGGACACATTCAGAAAATAATAACAGTAACATTAAATTAGAATAAGTGGAACAAAACTGTGTATGACTATGGCCTGGTCCCATGAAGCATTCGTGGGCTCTAACCCAGTCAGCTCCATATGCCTTGCACATTAAAGATTGGCATATGGCTCTGTTGAGACACAGAGCTCAACAATAGTTCGCCGGAGTGCCCACATTCCCTGTTCCCTTCCGCTTCCGTCCTCAGCCTATTTGAATGGCTAGGGAGCGCACCTCAGCCCAGATATGCTGGTTATGCAGCTAGCCATGGGTGCCAGGGCAAAGGACGCCCCAGTGGAGAGATCACACATCAGGGGAGCAGCAGAGGAAGGCCAAGGGCCAGCCAGACTGGGGTTCGATCCACTTTAAAGAAAACATTCAGAGCAGAGCACATTTTGAAATTTATAAAAATATTTAGTAATGGTAATGTTATTTAGAAATGAAGTGTGATCACTTGTGTTTTCAATCTGGAAGATTATTTTAAAATACAAAATTACCTGAATGTACCAAAGGCAACTTTCTCCCCATCCACCATAAGATATTTGTGTGAGATTGTCCCTCTGATCTTCCCAGACTGGAGGTAGAAGCCCACTCCTGTGACATATCTGACACGTAGGTTCTGCACACAGAGAAAACACACATTATGCTTACTAGCCCTACGCGCTTAATAAGAATGCACAATCTACTGCAGTCAGCAGCAGAGCCGGAAAATTACTTGTGCAGTGGAGTTCCTGTTCAGAGCCTCCTCAGCACCATTATCATCCAGGGTTCATAAATTATGAGCTGGGTAATGCATCTGGTGGGCCTTTGAGTAGCTGGTATGGGGCCCCAGGGTAACTTAAGTACAGAGCAGCATTGCTGTACTTTTTTTTTATTTATCTGGCGGTGCAGCTGGCCCACCCCTTCTACAGCCATCTCCTTCCTGTACTGCTTGGTTGATAGGGTGATGTAATTACAGGGTTCCAGAGTGACCCCAGATGCAGCATGACAGTGCTAGATGACTTATATTACGGTGCTTTTCCCTTTCAAACTGTAAGCAACACTGGGCACTGGTCGGTGTTGGCTGAACTCACAAAAGATTAAAAAAACAGCAGTACTTAAAGCAGATCTAAAGTAAAAAGAAAAGCAAATTGCACCCCACTCTGGTAATCGGTGACAAACTATTTGAGAGGGCGTAACTCCATGCAGATGTTATGGAATAGCAGGCAGATTGTATGCTGCATAACTCCATGGCAGCGGCCATCTTGCCACATACATGAGTCCAGCTTATATAAAAACCCAATCCCACAGGCAAAATTGTCTCACATATCCGTGCAATCCTCCTTTATTTCTAGTAGAATGCCATCAGCTGGGATGACTCAGTGCTCTGCTACACAGCCGAAAGAATTGTATCAACTTAGAACATACACTGTCTGGATGGCGTGCGGTAAATACAGAGCCTGTGGCAGAGAACAGTGATAAAGATACATTGTTTCAGCTTTCCCTTCACACAATCTCTAGTAGCTGGTTATTCAGTGTGTGTGTGTGTGTGTGTGTGTGTGTGTGTGTGTGTGTGTGTGTGTGTATTTGTATAACATAATACACAAGCTGTCCCTGTTTCTGAGGCGTTTATCTCTGTTATGGGCTGCTGCTGGCATAGCTCTGCCTTCATGCTTATGTGTGTGACAAGATGGCCACTCCCATGCAGTTCTGCAGCAAAGAATCGGCCTGTCATTCCAGAACATCTGCATGGAGTTAAGCCCTCTCAAATAGTTTTTGCCAAAGGAGGGCTTTAGGGGAGCAATTTACTAAACTTTCTTTTTTGACTTTTGGGCCGCTTTAAACTGGAACAACACCTAACCCAAAGGTGTGGTGCCCCCCCCCCCCCCCCCCACCTGCACTGTAACGCATCAAAAATCTTAGCTTCCAAATTGCTCCTTAAGTGAAATTAAAACCTGCAATTGGCAGTCGTGATCACAGATACCAAGGAGAGGCCACCGGTGACCAATCTCGGGGCTCGATTTCACTGGGGGAACAATTTTGAAGTAAGATTTTGCTTTACAGTGTGAGGGGTACCGGTAACTGGGATGCCCTGACGCAAAAAAAACGTGTGTTCCAGTTTAAGCTGAACAAGAACATGAGACACTCTGTTTGCTCTACTGTCTCCCCCAGATTGCTAGGCTGATATTCCTCTCCCCCGGGGCTCCCAGTCTGATCCTCTTCTCTCAGTGGTCTCTGGTTGTGGAGTTAGAAACACTGGTTTGGGGGGGGGGGGGTTATGGAAGGTGTAATGTTCTTGGGGGCCAACCATAAAAACACTGCTTTGCATCAACCCCCAGCAGGAGCCTCTATTGGACCAGTTGGGCAATATATAACAAGCTGTGAACATTGAAACTACAGTCAGGCTGTTCCTTGGCTTTCTTATTAGCTCCATCATGATAATATAATAATAAAAAAATATATATACATGTTTGTAATTTAAAGCGGAACAAAACCTAACGCAGCTGGCCCTGGGATCTTAAAGATGCCCCGCTCTGTGAAGCTCCCCGCAGTGCCGCAAAACTAACCTCTTCCAACATCTTTGGGCTGTACATGTGTTCCTGACCCCAGATATTCAGTTAGGTTGGGGGCAGGAGTGCACCTGCTGCTGAGGACGTGGCCACTTCCACTCACGATTGCCATTGCCATTTTTTATGGGCAATCTAGAGGGTTTCACACGGGAGGGCATCCCATGTCAGGATGCCCTGGGGGCAATGAACAATACCCAGAAAGTCAAATTACTGTTTTGTTCCACTTTAAACCATAAAAGTACCTATTTTTGCTTCTTAGGCGCTGCTTGTTCAGTGTTACCTGTGCACTTTCATTTTTTTGGAACATGGCTGCCTTTTATTTAACCCAGCTTTGGCTGCCCATATGATAACTGGCCATTACCCGAATCATGAATCCTGACAGCTGCATCACTTCACACATCTCAAGGAAATGCTTGACTCCACCTTCTCCCAGAATGATGTAGACTGGAACTCTTCTCTTGTCTGCAGCTTCCAGAACATCCCTGAACACCTCCCGGTCTGTGAAATAGTCCATCACAATAGCAACCACCTGTGTGTGAATAAAGTCACATTGTTGTAGTATATTTTTTTTCAGTGTAATCACTCTCATTTGTTTTAGCAAAAGGGGTAAATACAAAATGCTAAAATTACAACTAATTCCATCTTTTAAGTAAATGTATATTTTGAATACCTCAATGACTCAATGAGAAACTTGTATAGAGTATACAATGCTTTCAGTAGTATTCTATAATGAAAAAAAAAAAAAAAAACGATTTCCGTGCCGCATTTGTGGTGAGAGGTCTAATGATAAAGTTCAAGAGGAACGTCGGCACTCTGGAGTTGTACTAAGGGGGTTATTTAAGAAACGCTAATAAGACGTAGTACCACGTAGCGTCAGGTGAACGCCGGGCACAGTATGTGAAAACCATATATATGAAACTTAATCTGGTGAGCGCCTCTAATAGTCATGTAGCGTCAAATGTATTGCTAGCGGCGGCCCTGTGTAAAGCGCCGGTGTTGTATGTTCAGCAGCGCCATGTAGCACCTATCGCTCAGAATCGTTATCCCATGCATTTCAATGGTGCTATTTTGCTTGTGTATTAATACCATTTAAATAATTATTTTTCTCAATTTTAGGATCAAATTATTGTGTGACCTCTCCCGCCCAGCAACCAAACCATTTTTTTTATGCAGAATTGTATACGTTGGCATGTCATTGTTACAGTGTTAAAACAATGTCATTCCATATGTTTTTGCTCTGATGCTGGCGTATATGTGTATATATAGCATCCGGCCCTCGGCGCTATAGTGCCCAGTTTTAAATATGGGCTTCAGCTCTGAGCGCCGGACGCACTTAACTGGCGCTACCTACCGTTTGCTGCAGCGTTGTCCTGTTGCTATATGTAAGCGTCGCCTTGAGCGGCTTTCCCTTGGGGCACTACATATGCATTGATTCAGGGAGAACGCTTCTACAGCCCCCTCCAGACATCACATTTATCAATGCTGGACAGGATACTACAGCGTCACTTCTCCAGACGCTACGCTAGGTTATAGCGCCAGACACCCGCTTGCAACATCCTGCTACATAGATGCTCAAATGGCAGTACATGGTGCTAGTCTTAAATCAGCCTCCACCTCACCTAGTAGCACTCCTAGACGCATGTCCGCTCCAGGCATTTTGAATGGCTAATGCAGGTACGTCCTCTAGCTAGAGGAGAGAGGGGATGCTGCCGAGAGGTGCGCTCAGCGCCTTTCTGGGCTGCGATTTCAAGGCAACTGTGGGGCAATTGCAAGTGGAGAATCTACTAAACTCCAAAGTAAAGAAAAGACAAACATGCAGTGGAAGAAGCATGTATCCCCCTTGGCTCTTATCCTCCTTCCCTCAGTAGACTGTAATTGCTCCCAGGATGGGGCTTAAATAGCTGTATCCAGTCAGAGGCATACAAGGCATACAAATGGCATACTTGGGGAAAAGGAAAATTAAAATCACTATAACAGGAATACCAAGCAGCACTGAGGGCAGAAACATTCCAAACTATATTGTTGCTGGGAGGTGGGTACATAACATGGATGACATGGAAAAAAAACAATACATATTCATCTACAAGCTAGGAACCCCTATAGTGTATCAAGTATCAAGGATGCAGCTCCCCTACTCTAATGCATACTTGATGGATTCTTGTCTGGAACCACATGGTTTTCACTAGCATAGATTTGTATGATGCGAGTTGTGATAGAGATGTTTCAATTTTAGAAATGGTTTAACAATATAGTAAAAACTTTGAAAATAAAAACAGCATTGAACAATACTCACCTATTCTCTCACCAAGACTGTGATGTGGCTTTTTTAGTAGGATAGGAGCTGAGGGAGGTCACTTCTTGCAGTGTTCAGACTGGCCTCTGATTCCACAGGGTTGGAACACCGTTGAGTATTTTTTAAGGTTAATTATTAGGGATGAGCGAATCGATCCGGACGAACCCGGATTCGATCCGAATTTCAGGAAAAATTCGATTCGGATCGAATCCGAATTTCCCCGCGATTCGATCACTCGAAGTTTTCCTTTAACATCCATTCATTTACATTACAGGCATTCTAAGATGGCGGGCGGGACATGTCTGGACATGTATCCCGCGCCAGTGCAAGCTGGGGCAGTCACATGCAGCCTATCAGCAGCCAGCAAGCCCGGTGACGTCACACAGCGGTATTTAACGGCGGCCATCTTGCTTTTCCTCATTTCTCTATTGCATTCGTGACAGACAGACAGAACGCTGTGTAGCTGAGGCAGTTAGACAGGCTGGAGACAGGCTGGAGACAGGGACAGACAGGGACAGACAGGGACAGGCTGGAGACAGGCAGGAGACAGACAGGAGACAGACAGAAAGCCAGGGAAAGGTAGGAAAAACGGAGCTGGCTGACAGGGAGATTTTTTTTTTTTCATCCAGCCTTTGTTAGCGTTTTCAGGCTGCTTATAGTAACTAACTGTGCATATATACTGAACTGATCTTAAGTCTGCTGTGAGGCATCCCATTCTGTGACTAAAGCAGCCTCTATTTAATAGCATAATAAACATTTGCACTTATTCTCATAGAAATCAGGCCTGATAAAGACACTTTTGCTGTGCATGCTCTCTGGTTTTTGTGGCACTGGCATCCCATTCTGTGACTAAAGCAGCCTCTATTTAATAGCATAATAAACATTTGCACTTATTCTCATAGAAATCAGGCCTGATAAAGACACTTTTGCTGTGCATGCTCTCTGGTTTTTGTGGCACTGGCATCCCATTCTGTGACTAAAGCAGCCTCTATTTAATAGCATAATAAACATTTGCACTTATTCTCATAGAAATCAGGCCTGATAAAGACACTTTTGCTGTGCATGCTCTCTGGTTTTTGTGGCACTGGCATCCCATTCTGTGACTAAAGCAGCCTCTATTTAATAGCATAATAAACATTTGCACTTATTCTCATAGAAATCAGGCCTGATAAAGACACTTTTGCTGTGCATGCTCTCTGGTTTTTGTGGCACTGGCATCCCATTCTGTGACTAAAGCAGCCTCTATTTAATAGCATAATAAACATTTGCACTTATTCTCATAGAAATCAGGCCTGATAAAGACACTTTTGCTGTGCATGCTCTCTGGTTTTTGTGGCACTGGCATCCCATTCTGTGACTAAAGCAGCCTCTATTTAATAGCATAATAACCATTTGCACTTATTCTCATAGAAATCAGGCCTGATAAAGACACTTTTGCTGTGCATGCTCTCTGGTTTTTGTGGCACTGGCATCCCATTCTGTGACTAAAGCAGCCTCTATTTAATAGCATAATAAACATTTGCACTTATTCTCATAGAAATCAGGCCTGATAAAGACACTTTTGCTGTGCATGCTCTCTGGTTTTTGTGGCACTGGCATCCCATTCTGTGACTAAAGCAGCCTCTATTTAATAGCATAATAAACATTTGCACTTATTCTCATAGAAATCAGGCCTGATAAAGACACTTTTGCTGTGCATGCTCTCTGGTTTTTGTGGCACTGGCATCCCATTCTGTGACTAAAGCAGCCTCTATTTAATAGCATAATAAACATTTGCACTTATTCTCATAGAAATCAGGCCTGATAAAGACACTTTTGCTGTGCATGCT
This sequence comes from Gastrophryne carolinensis, assembly GCA_027917425.1. NCBI lineage: Eukaryota > Metazoa > Chordata > Amphibia > Anura > Microhylidae > Gastrophryne > Gastrophryne carolinensis. Next base: position 331,680,021 of record CM051235.1, on the reverse strand, counting down.
CTCTGGTTTTTGTGGCACTGGCATCCCATTCTGTGACTAAAGCAGCCTCTATTTAATAGCATAATAAACATTTGCACTTATTCTCATAGAAATCAGGCCTGATAAAGACACTTTTGCTGTGCATGCTCTCTGGTTTTTGTGGCACTGGCATCCCATTCTGTGACTAAAGCAGCCTCTATTTAATAGCATAATAAACATTTGCACTTATTCTCATAGAAATCAGGCCTGATAAAGACACTTTTGCTGTGCATGCTCTCTGGTTTTTGTGGCACTGGCATCCCATTCTGTGACTAAAGCAGCCTCTATTTAATAGCATAATAAACATTTGCACTTATTCTCATAGAAATCAGGCCTGATAAAGACACTTTTGCTGTGCATGCTCTCTGGTTTTTGTGGCACTGGCATCCCATTCTGTGACTAAAGCAGCCTCTATTTAATAGCATAATAAACATTTGCACTTATTCTCATAGAAATCAGGCCTGATAAAGACACTTTTGCTGTGCATGCTCTCTGGTTTTTGTGGCACTGGCATCCCATTCTGTGACTAAAGCAGCCTCTATTTAATAGCATAATAAACATTTGCACTTATTCTCATAGAAATCAGGCCTGATAAAGACACTTTTGCTGTGCATGCTCTCTGGTTTTTGTGGCACTGGCATCCCATTCTGTGACTAAAGCAGCCTCTATTTAATAGCATAATAAACATTTGCACTTATTCTCATAGAAATCAGGCCTGATAAAGACACTTTTGCTGTGCATGCTCTCTGGTTTTTGTGGCACTGGCATCCCATTCTGTGACTAAAGCAGCCTCTATTTAATAGCATAATAAACATTTGCACTTATTCTCATAGAAATCAGGCCTGATAAAGACACTTTTGCTGTGCATGCTCTCTGGTTTTTGTGGCACTGGCATCCCATTCTGTGACTAAAGCAGCCTCTATTTAATAGCATAATAAACATTTGCACTTATTCTCATAGAAATCAGGCCTGATAAAGACACTTTTGCTGTGCATGCTCTCTGGTTTTTGTGGCACTGGCATCCCATTCTGTGACTAAAGCAGCCTCTATTTAATAGCATAATAAACATTTGCACTTATTCTCATAGAAATCAGGCCTGATAAAGACACTTTTGCTGTGCATGCTCTCTGGTTTTTGTGGCACTGGCATCCCATTCTGTGACTAAAGCAGCCTCTATTTAATAGCATAATAAACATTTGCACTTATTCTCATAGAAATCAGGCCTGATAAAGACACTTTTGCTGTGCATGCTCTCTGGTTTTTGTGGCACTGGCATCCCATTCTGTGACTAAAGCAGCCTCTATTTAATAGCATAATAAACATTTGCACTTATTCTCATAGAAATCAGGCCTGATAAAGACACTTTTGCTGTGCATGCTCTCTGGTTTTTGTGGCACTGGCATCCCATTCTGTGACTAAAGCAGCCTCTATTTAATAGCATAATAAACATTTGCACTTATTCTCATAGAAATCAGGCCTGATAAAGACACTTTTGCTGTGCATGCTCTCTGGTTTTTGTGGCACTGGCATCCCATTCTGTGACTAAAGCAGCCTCTATTTAATAGCATAATAAACATTTGCACTTATTCTCATAGAAATCAGGCCTGATAAAGACACTTTTGCTGTGCATGCTCTCTGGTTTTTGTGGCACTGGCATCCCATTCTGTGACTAAAGCAGCCTCTATTTAATAGCATAATAAACATTTGCACTTATTCTCATAGAAATCAGGCCTGATAAAGACACTTTTGCTGTGCATGCTCTCTGGTTTTTGTGGCACTGGCATCCCATTCTGTGACTAAAGCAGCCTCTATTTAATAGCATAATAAACATTTGCACTTATTCTCATAGAAATCAGGCCTGATAAAGACACTTTTGCTGTGCATGCTCTCTGGTTTTTGTGGCACTGGCATCCCATTCTGTGACTAAAGCAGCCTCTATTTAATAGCATAATAAACATTTGCACTTATTCTCATAGAAATCAGGCCTGATAAAGACACTTTTGCTGTGCATGCTCTCTGGTTTTTGTGGCACTGGCATCCCATTCTGTGACTAAAGCAGCCTCTATTTAATAGCATAATAAACATTTGCACTTATTCTCATAGAAATCAGGCCTGATAAAGACACTTTTGCTGTGCATGCTCTCTGGTTTTTGTGGCACTGGCATCCCATTCTGTGACTAAAGCAGCCTCTATTTAATAGCATAATAAACATTTGCACTTATTCTCATAGAAATCAGGCCTGATAAAGACACTTTTGCTGTGCATGCTCTCTGGTTTTTGTGGCACTGGCATCCCATTCTGTGACTAAAGCAGCCTCTATTTAATAGCATAATAAACATTTGCACTTATTCTCATAGAAATCAGGCCTGATAAAGACACTTTTGCTGTGCATGCTCTCTGGTTTTTGTGGCACTGGCATCCCATTCTGTGACTAAAGCAGCCTCTATTTAATAGCATAATAAACATTTGCACTTATTCTCATAGAAATCAGGCCTGATAAAGACACTTTTGCTGTGCATGCTCTCTGGTTTTTGTGGCACTGGCATCCCATTCTGTGACTAAAGCAGCCTCTATTTAATAGCATAATAAACATTTGCACTTATTCTCATAGAAATCAGGCCTGATAAAGACACTTTTGCTGTGCATGCTCTCTGGTTTTTGTGGCACTGGCATCCCATTCTGTGACTAAAGCAGCCTCTATTTAATAGCATAATAAACATTTGCACTTATTCTCATAGAAATCAGGCCTGATAAAGACACTTTTGCTGTGCATGCTCTCTGGTTTTTGTGGCACTGGCATCCCATTCTGTGACTAAAGCAGCCTCTATTTAATAGCATAATAAACATTTGCACTTATTCTCATAGAAATCAGGCCTGATAAAGACACTTTTGCTGTGCATGCTCTCTGGTTTTTGTGGCACTGGCATCCCATTCTGTGACTAAAGCAGCCTCTATTTAATAGCATAATAAACATTTGCACTTATTCTCATAGAAATCAGGCCTGATAAAGACACTTTTGCTGTGCATGCTCTCTGGTTTTTGTGGCACTGGCATCCCATTCTGTGACTAAAGCAGCCTCTATTTAATAGCATAATAAACATTTGCACTTATTCTCATAGAAATCAGGCCTGATAAAGACACTTTTGCTGTGCATGCTCTCTGGTTTTTGTGGCACTGGCATCCCATTCTGTGACTAAAGCAGCCTCTATTTAATAGCATAATAAACATTTGCACTTATTCTCATAGAAATCAGGCCTGATAAAGACACTTTTGCTGTGCATGCTCTCTGGTTTTTGTGGCACTGGCATCCCATTCTGTGACTAAAGCAGCCTCTATTTAATAGCATAATAAACATTTGCACTTATTCTCATAGAAATCAGGCCTGATAAAGACACTTTTGCTGTGCATGCTCTCTGGTTTTTGTGGCACTGGCATCCCATTCTGTGACTAAAGCAGCCTCTATTTAATAGCATAATAAACATTTGCACTTATTCTCATAGAAATCAGGCCTGATAAAGACACTTTTGCTGTGCATGCTCTCTGGTTTTTGTGGCACTGGCATCCCATTCTGTGACTAAAGCAGCCTCTATTTAATAGCATAATAAACATTTGCACTTATTCTCATAGAAATCAGGCCTGATAAAGACACTTTTGCTGTGCATGCTCTCTGGTTTTTGTGGCACTGGCATCCCATTCTGTGACTAAAGCAGCCTCTATTTAATAGCATAATAAACATTTGCACTTATTCTCATAGAAATCAGGCCTGATAAAGACACTTTTGCTGTGCATGCTCTCTGGTTTTTGTGGCACTGGCATCCCATTCTGTGACTAAAGCAGCCTCTATTTAATAGCATAATAAACATTTGCACTTATTCTCATAGAAATCAGGCCTGATAAAGACACTTTTGCTGTGCATGCTCTCTGGTTTTTGTGGCACTGGCATCCCATTCTGTGACTAAAGCAGCCTCTATTTAATAGCATAATAAACATTTGCACTTATTCTCATAGAAATCAGGCCTGATAAAGACACTTTTGCTGTGCATGCTCTCTGGTTTTTGTGGCACTGGCATCCCATTCTGTGACTAAAGCAGCCTCTATTTAATAGCATAATAAACATTTGCACTTATTCTCATAGAAATCAGGCCTGATAAAGACACTTTTGCTGTGCATGCTCTCTGGTTTTTGTGGCACTGGCATCCCATTCTGTGACTAAAGCAGCCTCTATTTAATAGCATAATAAACATTTGCACTTATTCTCATAGAAATCAGGCCTGATAAAGACACTTTTGCTGTGCATGCTCTCTGGTTTTTGTGGCACTGGCATCCCATTCTGTGACTAAAGCAGCCTCTATTTAATAGCATAATAAACATTTGCACTTATTCTCATAGAAATCAGGCCTGATAAAGACACTTTTGCTGTGCATGCTCTCTGGTTTTTGTGGCACTGGCATCCCATTCTGTGACTAAAGCAGCCTCTATTTAATAGCATAATAAACATTTGCACTTATTCTCATAGAAATCAGGCCTGATAAAGACACTTTTGCTGTGCATGCTCTCTGGTTTTTGTGGCACTGGCATCCCATTCTGTGACTAAAGCAGCCTCTATTTAATAGCATAATAAACATTTGCACTTATTCTCATAGAAATCAGGCCTGATAAAGACACTTTTGCTGTGCATGCTCTCTGGTTTTTGTGGCACTGGCATCCCATTCTGTGACTAAAGCAGCCTCTATTTAATAGCATAATAAACATTTGCACTTATTCTCATAGAAATCAGGCCTGATAAAGACACTTTTGCTGTGCATGCTCTCTGGTTTTTGTGGCACTGGCATCCCATTCTGTGACTAAAGCAGCCTCTATTTAATAGCATAATAAACATTTGCACTTATTCTCATAGAAATCAGGCCTGATAAAGACACTTTTGCTGTGCATGCTCTCTGGTTTTTGTGGCACTGGCATCCCATTCTGTGACTAAAGCAGCCTCTATTTAATAGCATAATAAACATTTGCACTTATTCTCATAGAAATCAGGCCTGATAAAGACACTTTTGCTGTGCATGCTCTCTGGTTTTTGTGGCACTGGCATCCCATTCTGTGACTAAAGCAGCCTCTATTTAATAGCATAATAAACATTTGCACTTATTCTCATAGAAATCAGGCCTGATAAAGACACTTTTGCTGTGCATGCTCTCTGGTTTTTGTGGCACTGGCATCCCATTCTGTGACTAAAGCAGCCTCTATTTAATAGCATAATAAACATTTGCACTTATTCTCATAGAAATCAGGCCTGATAAAGACACTTTTGCTGTGCATGCTCTCTGGTTTTTGTGGCACTGGCATCCCATTCTGTGACTAAAGCAGCCTCTATTTAATAGCATAATAAACATTTGCACTTATTCTCATAGAAATCAGGCCTGATAAAGACACTTTTGCTGTGCATGCTCTCTGGTTTTTGTGGCACTGGCATCCCATTCTGTGACTAAAGCAGCCTCTATTTAATAGCATAATAAACATTTGCACTTATTCTCATAGAAATCAGGCCTGATAAAGACACTTTTGCTGTGCATGCTCTCTGGTTTTTGTGGCACTGGCATCCCATTCTGTGACTAAAGCAGCCTCTATTTAATAGCATAATAAACATTTGCACTTATTCTCATAGAAATCAGGCCTGATAAAGACACTTTTGCTGTGCATGCTCTCTGGTTTTTGTGGCACTGGCATCCCATTCTGTGACTAAAGCAGCCTCTATTTAATAGCATAATAAACATTTGCACTTATTCTCATAGAAATCAGGCCTGATAAAGACACTTTTGCTGTGCATGCTCTCTGGTTTTTGTGGCACTGGCATCCCATTCTGTGACTAAAGCAGCCTCTATTTAATAGCATAATAAACATTTGCACTTATTCTCATAGAAATCAGGCCTGATAAAGACACTTTTGCTGTGCATGCTCTCTGGTTTTTGTGGCACTGGCATCCCATTCTGTGACTAAAGCAGCCTCTATTTAATAGCATAATAAACATTTGCACTTATTCTCATAGAAATCAGGCCTGATAAAGACACTTTTGCTGTGCATGCTCTCTGGTTTTTGTGGCACTGGCATCCCATTCTGTGACTAAAGCAGCCTCTATTTAATAGCATAATAAACATTTGCACTTATTCTCATAGAAATCAGGCCTGATAAAGACACTTTTGCTGTGCATGCTCTCTGGTTTTTGTGGCACTGGCATCCCATTCTGTGACTAAAGCAGCCTCTATTTAATAGCATAATAAACATTTGCACTTATTCTCATAGAAATCAGGCCTGATAAAGACACTTTTGCTGTGCATGCTCTCTGGTTTTTGTGGCACTGGCATCCCATTCTGTGACTAAAGCAGCCTCTATTTAATAGCATAATAAACATTTGCACTTATTCTCATAGAAATCAGGCCTGATAAAGACACTTTTGCTGTGCATGCTCTCTGGTTTTTGTGGCACTGGCATCCCATTCTGTGACTAAAGCAGCCTCTATTTAATAGCATAATAAACATTTGCACTTATTCTCATAGAAATCAGGCCTGATAAAGACACTTTTGCTGTGCATGCTCTCTGGTTTTTGTGGCACTGGCATCCCATTCTGTGACTAAAGCAGCCTCTATTTAATAGCATAATAAACATTTGCACTTATTCTCATAGAAATCAGGCCTGATAAAGACACTTTTGCTGTGCATGCTCTCTGGTTTTTGTGGCACTGGCATCCCATTCTGTGACTAAAGCAGCCTCTATTTAATAGCATAATAAACATTTGCACTTATTCTCATAGAAATCAGGCCTGATAAAGACACTTTTGCTGTGCATGCTCTCTGGTTTTTGTGGCACTGGCATCCCATTCTGTGACTAAAGCAGCCTCTATTTAATAGCATAATAAACATTTGCACTTATTCTCATAGAAATCAGGCCTGATAAAGACACTTTTGCTGTGCATGCTCTCTGGTTTTTGTGGCACTGGCATCCCATTCTGTGACTAAAGCAGCCTCTATTTAATAGCATAATAAACATTTGCACTTATTCTCATAGAAATCAGGCCTGATAAAGACACTTTTGCTGTGCATGCTCTCTGGTTTTTGTGGCACTGGCATCCCATTCTGTGACTAAAGCAGCCTCTATTTAATAGCATAATAAACATTTGCACTTATTCTCATAGAAATCAGGCCTGATAAAGACACTTTTGCTGTGCATGCTCTCTGGTTTTTGTGGCACTGGCATCCCATTCTGTGACTAAAGCAGCCTCTATTTAATAGCATAATAAACATTTGCACTTATTCTCATAGAAATCAGGCCTGATAAAGACACTTTTGCTGTGCATGCTCTCTGGTTTTTGTGGCACTGGCATCCCATTCTGTGACTAAAGCAGCCTCTATTTAATAGCATAATAAACATTTGCACTTATTCTCATAGAAATCAGGCCTGATAAAGACACTTTTGCTGTGCATGCTCTCTGGTTTTTGTGGCACTGGCATCCCATTCTGTGACTAAAGCAGCCTCTATTTAATAGCATAATAAACATTTGCACTTATTCTCATAGAAATCAGGCCTGATAAAGACACTTTTGCTGTGCATGCTCTCTGGTTTTTGTGGCACTGGCATCCCATTCTGTGACTAAAGCAGCCTCTATTTAATAGCATAATAAACATTTGCACTTATTCTCATAGAAATCAGGCCTGATAAAGACACTTTTGCTGTGCATGCTCTCTGGTTTTTGTGGCACTGGCATCCCATTCTGTGACTAAAGCAGCCTCTATTTAATAGCATAATAAACATTTGCACTTATTCTCATAGAAATCAGGCCTGATAAAGACACTTTTGCTGTGCATGCTCTCTGGTTTTTGTGGCACTGGCATCCCATTCTGTGACTAAAGCAGCCTCTATTTAATAGCATAATAAACATTTGCACTTATTCTCATAGAAATCAGGCCTGATAAAGACACTTTTGCTGTGCATGCTCTCTGGTTTTTGTGGCACTGGCATCCCATTCTGTGACTAAAGCAGCCTCTATTTAATAGCATAATAAACATTTGCACTTATTCTCATAGAAATCAGGCCTGATAAAGACACTTTTGCTGTGCATGCTCTCTGGTTTTTGTGGCACTGGCATCCCATTCTGTGACTAAAGCAGCCTCTATTTAATAGCATAATAAACATTTGCACTTATTCTCATAGAAATCAGGCCTGATAAAGACACTTTTGCTGTGCATGCTCTCTGGTTTTTGTGGCACTGGCATCCCATTCTGTGACTAAAGCAGCCTCTATTTAATAGCATAATAAACATTTGCACTTATTCTCATAGAAATCAGGCCTGATAAAGACACTTTTGCTGTGCATGCTCTCTGGTTTTTGTGGCACTGGCATCCCATTCTGTGACTAAAGCAGCCTCTATTTAATAGCATAATAAACATTTGCACTTATTCTCATAGAAATCAGGCCTGATAAAGACACTTTTGCTGTGCATGCTCTCTGGTTTTTGTGGCACTGGCATCCCATTCTGTGACTAAAGCAGCCTCTATTTAATAGCATAATAAACATTTGCACTTATTCTCATAGAAATCAGGCCTGATAAAGACACTTTTGCTGTGCATGCTCTCTGGTTTTTGTGGCACTGGCATCCCATTCTGTGACTAAAGCAGCCTCTATTTAATAGCATAATAAACATTTGCACTTATTCTCATAGAAATCAGGCCTGATAAAGACACTTTTGCTGTGCATGCTCTCTGGTTTTTGTGGCACTGGCATCCCATTCTGTGACTAAAGCAGCCTCTATTTAATAGCATAATAAACATTTGCACTTATTCTCATAGAAATCAGGCCTGATAAAGACACTTTTGCTGTGCATGCTCTCTGGTTTTTGTGGCACTGGCATCCCATTCTGTGACTAAAGCAGCCTCTATTTAATAGCATAATAAACATTTGCACTTATTCTCATAGAAATCAGGCCTGATAAAGACACTTTTGCTGTGCATGCTCTCTGGTTTTTGTGGCACTGGCATCCCATTCTGTGACTAAAGCAGCCTCTATTTAATAGCATAATAAACATTTGCACTTATTCTCATAGAAATCAGGCCTGATAAAGACACTTTTGCTGTGCATGCTCTCTGGTTTTTGTGGCACTGGCATCCCATTCTGTGACTAAAGCAGCCTCTATTTAATAGCATAATAAACATTTGCACTTATTCTCATAGAAATCAGGCCTGATAAAGACACTTTTGCTGTGCATGCTCTCTGGTTTTTGTGGCACTGGCATCCCATTCTGTGACTAAAGCAGCCTCTATTTAATAGCATAATAAACATTTGCACTTATTCTCATAGAAATCAGGCCTGATAAAGACACTTTTGCTGTGCATGCTCTCTGGTTTTTGTGGCACTGGCATCCCATTCTGTGACTAAAGCAGCCTCTATTTAATAGCATAATAAACATTTGCACTTATTCTCATAGAAATCAGGCCTGATAAAGACACTTTTGCTGTGCATGCTCTCTGGTTTTTGTGGCACTGGCATCCCATTCTGTGACTAAAGCAGCCTCTATTTAATAGCATAATAAACATTTGCACTTATTCTCATAGAAATCAGGCCTGATAAAGACACTTTTGCTGTGCATGCTCTCTGGTTTTTGTGGCACTGGCATCCCATTCTGTGACTAAAGCAGCCTCTATTTAATAGCATAATAAACATTTGCACTTATTCTCATAGAAATCAGGCCTGATAAAGACACTTTTGCTGTGCATGCTCTCTGGTTTTTGTGGCACTGGCATCCCATTCTGTGACTAAAGCAGCCTCTATTTAATAGCATAATAAACATTTGCACTTATTCTCATAGAAATCAGGCCTGATAAAGACACTTTTGCTGTGCATGCTCTCTGGTTTTTGTGGCACTGGCATCCCATTCTGTGACTAAAGCAGCCTCTATTTAATAGCATAATAAACATTTGCACTTATTCTCATAGAAATCAGGCCTGATAAAGACACTTTTGCTGTGCATGCTCTCTGGTTTTTGTGGCACTGGCATCCCATTCTGTGACTAAAGCAGCCTCTATTTAATAGCATAATAAACATTTGCACTTATTCTCATAGAAATCAGGCCTGATAAAGACACTTTTGCTGTGCATGCTCTCTGGTTTTTGTGGCACTGGCATCCCATTCTGTGACTAAAGCAGCCTCTATTTAATAGCATAATAAACATTTGCACTTATTCTCATAGAAATCAGGCCTGATAAAGACACTTTTGCTGTGCATGCTCTCTGGTTTTTGTGGCACTGGCATCCCATTCTGTGACTAAAGCAGCCTCTATTTAATAGCATAATAAACATTTGCACTTATTCTCATAGAAATCAGGCCTGATAAAGACACTTTTGCTGTGCATGCTCTCTGGTTTTTGTGGCACTGGCATCCCATTCTGTGACTAAAGCAGCCTCTATTTAATAGCATAATAAACATTTGCACTTATTCTCATAGAAATCAGGCCTGATAAAGACACTTTTGCTGTGCATGCTCTCTGGTTTTTGTGGCACTGGCATCCCATTCTGTGACTAAAGCAGCCTCTATTTAATAGCATAATAAACATTTGCACTTATTCTCATAGAAATCAGGCCTGATAAAGACACTTTTGCTGTGCATGCTCTCTGGTTTTTGTGGCACTGGCATCCCATTCTGTGACTAAAGCAGCCTCTATTTAATAGCATAATAAACATTTGCACTTATTCTCATAGAAATCAGGCCTGATAAAGACACTTTTGCTGTGCATGCTCTCTGGTTTTTGTGGCACTGGCATCCCATTCTGTGACTAAAGCAGCCTCTATTTAATAGCATAATAAACATTTGCACTTATTCTCATAGAAATCAGGCCTGATAAAGACACTTTTGCTGTGCATGCTCTCTGGTTTTTGTGGCACTGGCATCCCATTCTGTGACTAAAGCAGCCTCTATTTAATAGCATAATAAACATTTGCACTTATTCTCATAGAAATCAGGCCTGATAAAGACACTTTTGCTGTGCATGCTCTCTGGTTTTTGTGGCACTGGCATCCCATTCTGTGACTAAAGCAGCCTCTATTTAATAGCATAATAAACATTTGCACTTATTCTCATAGAAATCAGGCCTGATAAAGACACTTTTGCTGTGCATGCTCTCTGGTTTTTGTGGCACTGGCATCCCATTCTGTGACTAAAGCAGCCTCTATTTAATAGCATAATAAACATTTGCACTTATTCTCATAGAAATCAGGCCTGATAAAGACACTTTTGCTGTGCATGCTCTCTGGTTTTTGTGGCACTGGCATCCCATTCTGTGACTAAAGCAGCCTCTATTTAATAGCATAATAAACATTTGCACTTATTCTCATAGAAATCAGGCCTGATAAAGACACTTTTGCTGTGCATGCTCTCTGGTTTTTGTGGCACTGGCATCCCATTCTGTGACTAAAGCAGCCTCTATTTAATAGCATAATAAACATTTGCACTTATTCTCATAGAAATCAGGCCTGATAAAGACACTTTTGCTGTGCATGCTCTCTGGTTTTTGTGGCACTGGCATCCCATTCTGTGACTAAAGCAGCCTCTATTTAATAGCATAATAAACATTTGCACTTATTCTCATAGAAATCAGGCCTGATAAAGACACTTTTGCTGTGCATGCTCTCTGGTTTTTGTGGCACTGGCATCCCATTCTGTGACTAAAGCAGCCTCTATTTAATAGCATAATAAACATTTGCACTTATTCTCATAGAAATCAGGCCTGATAAAGACACTTTTGCTGTGCATGCTCTCTGGTTTTTGTGGCACTGGCATCCCATTCTGTGACTAAAGCAGCCTCTATTTAATAGCATAATAAACATTTGCACTTATTCTCATAGAAATCAGGCCTGATAAAGACACTTTTGCTGTGCATGCTCTCTGGTTTTTGTGGCACTGGCATCCCATTCTGTGACTAAAGCAGCCTCTATTTAATAGCATAATAAACATTTGCACTTATTCTCATAGAAATCAGGCCTGATAAAGACACTTTTGCTGTGCATGCTCTCTGGTTTTTGTGGCACTGGCATCCCATTCTGTGACTAAAGCAGCCTCTATTTAATAGCATAATAAACATTTGCACTTATTCTCATAGAAATCAGGCCTGATAAAGACACTTTTGCTGTGCATGCTCTCTGGTTTTTGTGGCACTGGCATCCCATTCTGTGACTAAAGCAGCCTCTATTTAATAGCATAATAAACATTTGCACTTATTCTCATAGAAATCAGGCCTGATAAAGACACTTTTGCTGTGCATGCTCTCTGGTTTTTGTGGCACTGGCATCCCATTCTGTGACTAAAGCAGCCTCTATTTAATAGCATAATAAACATTTGCACTTATTCTCATAGAAATCAGGCCTGATAAAGACACTTTTGCTGTGCATGCTCTCTGGTTTTTGTGGCACTGGCATCCCATTCTGTGACTAAAGCAGCCTCTATTTAATAGCATAATAAACATTTGCACTTATTCTCATAGAAATCAGGCCTGATAAAGACACTTTTGCTGTGCATGCTCTCTGGTTTTTGTGGCACTGGCATCCCATTCTGTGACTAAAGCAGCCTCTATTTAATAGCATAATAAACATTTGCACTTATTCTCATAGAAATCAGGCCTGATAAAGACACTTTTGCTGTGCCAAAGCCTACTCTGGTCCTTTCCTGTGGCACTGGCATCCCATTCTGTGACTAAAGCAGCCTCTATTTAATAGCATAATAAACATTTGCACTTATTCTCATAAGAATAAAAATCAGCCTGATAAAGACACTTTTGCTGTGCAAGCTCTCTGGTACTTGCAGGTCCATTCCTGCCAGGGCATCCATTCTGTGACTAAAGCAGCCTGTTTAAGACCATATAAGCATTTGCTCTATCATATTTGAAATCAGGCCTGATAAAGACACTTTTGCTGGCCAAAGCCCTACTGGACCCTGCCAGGTCCATTCCTGCCCAGGGCCATCCCATTCTGTGACTAAAGCAA